>OX451741.1:120491629-125946629 GCA_948472305.1 Vicia faba
CAAATCTACCTGGAGCATAACTAAGAATGACATTATTACGGCGGTGTAGGAATTCTTTAAGGAAGGTCTTATCTACAAAGCAGTTAATTGTTCTGTAATCACTTTGATTCCTAAACCGGACAACGCCAATATGGTGAAAGATTTTCGCCATATCTCGTGTTGTACTTGTATTTACAAAATCATTTCGACGATCATGTCTACATGTCTGGGGAAAGTTTTGAGTGCAGTTGTGCATCAGAGTCAGGCAACATTTATTCTGAGACAGCGGATCCATGACCATATATTGTTGACATATGAACTGATCAAAGGCTACAATACTAAGGGAGGTACTCCGATATGCATGCTCCAAATGGATTTACACAAAGCGTATGACACTGTGGAATGGTCTGCATTAGAAGCTATTTTGAAATAATTAAGCTTTCCTCACATGTTCATTAATTGGACCATGATTACGGTGACTACTGTGTCGTATAGGTACCATGTGAATGGAGGACTCTCTAATCTTGTGCTATCTAAGAGAGGGCTTAGGCAAGGGGACCCTCTTTACCCCCTTAATTTTTTGTGATTGTTATGGAGTATCTCTATCGTGTGCTGCAGAAGCTAAATCAGGTTATGAATTTCAATTTTCATCTGAAATGTGAAAAACTTTCTATCATTAACCTCAGCTCTGCGGACGACCTGCTTCGGTTTACAAGAGGGGATCCCATGTCTGTGAGATTGGTGGTGATTGCTTTTAATGGGTTTTCAGCAGCTACTGGATTAAAAGTTAACCAATCCAAATGTATCATTTACTTTGGTAATGTTGCGGATGAGGTGAAGAAGGAGATACAGGATAGTGTGATTTACAGTGAAGGAGTCATTCCTTTTCGGTATCTAGGCATCCCTTTATCAAATAAAAGACTTTCTGTTGCACACTGTCTTCTCTTAGCAGATAAAATTATAGCTAGAATTAAACACTGGAGTACTCGTCATCTGAACTTTGCGGGCAGGGTGCATTTGATAAATAGTGTTCTATTTGCAATTTCTAATTTCTGGCTGTAATGCATTCCTTTACCCAAGAAAGTTATCAAGATGATTAATGTTATTTGTCGCTCTTTTCTATGGTCTGGTGGTGATAAGCTGACGCGTAAATCCCCAATTGCTTGGAGGCGAGTCTGCACACCGACGAAACAAGGAGGGTTGAATATTATTTCTATTGAGTTTTGGAATAAAGAAAATATCATCAAGTTACTTTGGAATCTGAATGGGAATTCTGATAGCTCGTGGATAAAATGGGTTCACTGTTATTCTTAAAGAAATGGAATATTATGAAGGTCCCTATGAAGTCTAACACTTCTTGGATTTTGAAAGCAGTTCTAAAACAAAGACAAGAGGTATATATGAACCCAGTTTGGCATAGTATGATGCAGAGATAAAAGTTTGAAACACGCATAATGTACAAGGCAATAATTCCCCAGTTCCAGGAGGTTAAGTGGAAATATCTTTTCAAAGGTAACATGGCTCGTTTGAGAGCCCGGTTTATCCTTTGGATGACTTGTCATGAGAGAATAGGAACAAAAGAGAGACTTATGCATTTTGGGATGCTCAATGACGACACATGTTGTTTCTGTAAAGAAAAAGAGTCCATTCAACATATTTTCTTCCAATGTAAGGTGTTGTGTAAATTCTGGAAACAAACCCTTGATTGGCTTGATGTTCCACATTCTCCAGGTGGATGGATGAGGAGTTGGATTAGATAATCAAGAAGTGCAACAGTAAGGGAAGCAAAGCTAAGATCATCAAATGTGCGTTCACGGAAGCGGTTTAGGAAACCTGGATGTTTAGAAATAACATTTGCTTTGGTCAGGTTGCTACGAGTAGTAATGTAGGCACTAGAATTACCGACACCATTGTGTATAGATGTTGGATGAATTCTAACCTTATGAGTCATTTGGATAGACTTATGATCCCCTCTGTGGTGTTTGTTTTCCTTATTTTTCTTGGATTTTTGTTTTGCTGGATCCGTGGGGATCGCTTTGTTTATATCTATTTTTTAGTTTTGATTATATATTCTTCTTTTCCAAAAAAAAAAATTATAATCATTATAATAATAACAATTTTAATAATTATAATAATAACAATATTCATGATAATAACTATAAATAATTATAATAATAATAATAATAATAATAATAATTAATATAATAATAATAATAATAACTATAATAATAATAATTATAATAATAATAAGAAGAATAATTATAATAATAATAATAATAATAATATTGATTATGATAATAATAATTACAATAATAATAATAATAATTATTATTATTATAATTATTATTATTTTTATTATAATAATAACAATAATAATAATAATAGTAATAATAATAATAACTATAACAATAATAATAATTATTATTATTATTACTACTATAATAATAATTATAATAATAATAATTATTATTATTATTATTATTATTATTATTATTATCATAATAATTATTATAATAATAATTACAATAAGAATAATAATAATAATAATTATTACTATTATTATTATTATTATTATTAAAATTATTATTATAATAATAATTATTATAATAATAATTATTATAATAATTATTATTATAATAATAATAATTATTATTATTATAACAATAATTATTATTATTATTATTATAATTATAATAATAATAATTTTAAGAATAATAATAGTAATAATATTAATAATAATAATTATTATTATTATTATAATTATAATAATTATAATTATTATAATAATAATTATTATTATTATAATTAATAATTATAAGCATTATTGAGGACCTATGATGAACCATGAAAGTCATTTGAGATCCTTGAAACCCAAACATCCTTGAGAAAAACCAAACCCTTGTTGAACACACTTGCTTAGGAGGAGGTTTGACCAGTCAACTTTTGAGTAGCTTTAAGGCAAATGAGGACTACATGAGAATGTCTTGAAGAAAATGGGAGGGTAAATTTTGGGGTACATCAGCTGCCCCTGTTCAATCTTCTTAAACTTGATGAGTTAGATTGCACGTCCGCCATTCGTGACTTGAAGGTGGAAGATGATTGAACACATAAGTACCCAGAAATTTGCACTCACTTGTGCACGAAGTAACATTGTTGGTTGATTATATTGCGAATGGGCTTAAAGATGTCATTTCGAGAGGTGATGGAGAGTTGTCGGAGACGGGCTTATAGATGCCATCCAAAGTAAATGTGGATAGAATTTAGATTAAGTCCATGCTCGACTTCAACTGGAAGAATTATCATAATAAATCTACGCTTAATTTAAACTGATCCAGAAGAGGTCTTTTTGTCTTTAACTGGAGGAAGTATCAGAATTAATCTATGGTTGATTTAGTCTGAGCCAGAAAATGTCTACTGGAAGAAGTATTAGAATAAATCTATGGTTGATTTAATCTGGGCTAGAAGATGTCTGCGTTCGTCTTTAACTATGAGAAGTATCAGAATAAATCTATGGCTGATTTAATATGAGATAGAAAAAGTCTTTGAAGGAAGTGTTCTTCATTTAGATAGTCGCCCCGTCCTATTTTGGGAATTGATCTACAATCTGTTTTTGTTGGTAAATCCGTCCTGTTTCGGGAGTTCATACCACATGGTGATAAAGATAGTCGCCCCGTCCTGTTTTGGGAATTGATCTTTATCTAACCATAAATAAAGAAAGATAGTTTCCTCATCCTATTTTGGGAGTTAATCTTTGCTCGGTTGTATAGATAGTTTCCCCATCCTGTTTCTGGAATTAATTTTGGACCCATTTGAGAATTGTTGATGATACTCGTCTGTTGATTGATCTTTCCTGAAAAGGTAAAGAGTTAGTTGTATGAAATGTCATGATGTATGAAACGCATTGTGTAATGATGTTCTAAAAATAAATGAGACTGTGCTATATGCGTTTCATAAGCATATGCTATGATATTGGTAAATGATGTATGAATGTGAAATTTGTTGGAAGTGTATCAACAGTTCCGTATGACATCTTGTTGGGGAAAATGAATCCCCGACTGGTGTTGGGGATGAAGAACATGTGTAATCTTCAATCTTGTCTAGAACGCTTCTGTTGGGGATTCCTGCTTGCTGTTTGAGGAAATTCCGCTGGGAAATGTTGACTTCTGTTTGGGGATAAGAGTTCAGGAACATTAGTCGTTCATCCCTCTACTGGGGAGTTTAATTCTTATATACCCTGACTGGGGATAAAAGAGATGGATAATCTTTCGATTCGTCTGTAGAGTTTATTTCTTATATATCCTGACTAGGGATAAAAGAGATGGGTAACCTTTTGACTCGTCTGGGGGATAAAGTTGACTGATATCTGGTCTGATTCTAGGTTTCATAGCAATTTTATGGGGATACTGGCGATTTCACTAGGGAGAGGATTTTTTCCGGTGATTTATAGCAATCTAAGGAATAAAATCAAGTTGGGGAGACTATAATCTGTTGGGGAAATAAACCCTGTTGGGGAAATAAACCCTGTTGACAGAGAAATACTCTGCTGAGGAAATAAGCTCTGCTGGAGAGAAGAAATCTGCAGGGGGTTTTACAGTTTTGGAGGAATAAACTCAATTGGGAAAGAGAACTTCCATGAACTGTATTGGTTAAAAATTCGTAGGTGGATGATATAGCTAGGGAAAAGATCATATTCTTTTATCCGCTGGGGGGATTTGTCGGGGAGATTGTGGGAAATGTATCTTCATTAAAAATGAATTTGTGAAGATTACTCTATGAGGGTAATGTCATAGAAGGGGCTCTGTGGGGATTTGTGGACAGCTTCAATGTGATCCCAACTCCTAGAGTCTTGAGTAAATGCTTATTCATGTTCTTATGCATACATTTGTAACAATTAATCGTGTTCATATGCATATGTTCATTATATTTTAGTCATTGGACGTTGTTGTACCCCAAAATTTTCCCTCCCATATTCTTCAAGATTTGCTAAGAGCATACTTCAAAATCTCCCAAGGGTTGCACAGTTCAATGGCCTCCTAACAGTCAAAAATTAGGGTTTTGGTTCTGACAAAGAAATTGAAGTTTCCAAGGGTCCAAACAAGTCCCACATGCCTATAAACATTGTCAAGCATCCATATGCCAAGTTTCAAGACTCACAGCACAAAATTGCACAGTCAAAAACCCTAATTGCTCAAAGTCAACTATAGGGGCAAAATGGTCATTTGATAGTCAAAAGTCCAAATTTTTGATCAACATCTTATTTTGAAGCCACAAACATCATTTGATCAATTCTTGATCATGATTCTCAAGGCATGGCTCAAAAAGTCTCAAGATGCAAAAGTTTCTATTTTTGGACAGTTGGAAAAGTCAACTGCAAATTGACCAGGGCATAACTTCCACATGGTTTATCAGAAAAATTCCATCCAAAGCTCATTTTGAATAGAATGACATTCCCTACAACTCCTCTTCACACTTCAAGTCCAAGAAATGCTCTCACAAAAAGTTATCAATCTCAACATTACAGGTCATTTTCAAAAGTCAACAAAAAGGCACTTTAAGTCAAAGATCATAACTTGAGATTGGTAAATCCAAATGACATGGGACCAAAGGAATTGGTTAGAGGACTTCAAGACCTTTCCAAAATGTCCAAGAACATGATCAAAGCTTAAAACTTGAGCAAGATATGCCTTGTGGAAGTTGGGAAATTTTTGGGAATTTTGAAAAGTCAACTTTGCTTCAAATGCCTCAAAATTGCTAATGGGCCACAATTTCTTCCAAGAATCATCATCCAAAAGTTATGCACGACCCATTGACCCAAAGGGGAGTTATTTCATCATTTTTTATTAATTATTTGAATTTTTATTATTATTAATTCATTTAATTAAAATAAAATATGACAAAAATAGCAAAGCATGTGTTTTAAATCTTTTTATGCAGCTAATAGGCTCTTTATTCACTCAAGATTTCGTGCATATGCTCACGGGGACCAAATCTTCCAAAATAAACAAGTTTTCATGGCAAAAAGGATTGAAAAAGATTATGGAAGATCACAAATTCAAAGTCACTAAATACATGGATTCTGGGCCAGTATTCTACCCTAATTCATTGACATATATGTGCATATTGCAACCCTAATGCAAGAGACCAAGAAGCTGCGCCTCAAACCAAAGAACCACCTTGCATTTTTTGTCAAAAATTTGGAAACTGAAAACACACATAGAGCACGTTTCAAAGCCAAAAAACCATCCCAATTCACTCCTAACGCATCAAGGAAGCTTTTCCAATCAAAATCACGATCCTTAACCTCAAGAACTGGTAGCACGAAGTCACCCTGTTCATACATTTTTGCATATTTGTATTCATATTTTCATGCCATGTTAATGCATTCTAATGATTGATTTATACTAAGCTGATTGTTCTAAAGCTATTGGCATTCTTTGATTGAGTTTTTAAGCCATATACACGAATCCACCATGGAAGCTGCCTAGGGTTTCAGAGGTTTAAAATTGTGGATTCTTGCATGGGGAAAAATTGGACCATAAGACCAGCACCATTACAATCGTGACTTCCAGACGATTCAATTCCACATATTGCGCCCAATTTATATTATGCTATGGCCTAATCGTTATTTTTGCAGGTTTGAGTTAGTGGGGGTTTAAAACCCCCGCTATCTAGCTTATATTTTCAGGCAAAAGCGAAGAAGGGAGAAGAAGACGCTGGCGTGTTGAATAATGATTGGCCAGTTTGAATAACTGGCGCCTTTTTTTGTTGTCCCACTAACCATTGCTTTCTCTCTCTTATTATTCTTTATCCATTACATATCAAACAAACACGTTTGGCTGGTTGGTGAGTGATGTGTCCTTCAAGCATTGGGACCTGAGTTCGATTCCCAGGTCCCCCCCTTCTCCAATATTATTTTTCTTCATATGTTTCTATGCAGCTTTCATCCTGTGGTCCATCATACACCCCAACGCTCAAGCTTGCCACATGTCTAACAACATCAATCCAAGGGCCAGCATGGGAGGACTACCCTAGATGCTAGTCAAGCATTCTACACGTGACCATGGAAAAGTCAACAGGCCTTGAATCTGTTGGGCCAAACTACTCATCATAAACCTCCAAAAGGGTCAACAAACCCCCTTGTTTGTATTTCTTTCCTTTATTCTTTTCCTTTTTATTTTGTTTTAATTATTTCCTTTTAATTCCTTAAATTAATTTTGATAATACAAAAATACAAAAAAATCAGAAATCATAAAAAATAAAAATATGTTTTATTTAATATTATTTTGTAAATAAATTTCATAATCAATTTAGTTTAAATTTTAGGTTTTAACTTTAATGCTTTTTCTTAAATAATTAAAAACATAAAAATAGGTCTTTTATCATTTTTTATTCTTTTTCTTAATAAATAATCTTTTTCTTGTCACTATTAATTATTAATTATTTTTGTAAATAACTTATAATTAATTAATTAGGGTTAAATTAGGTCAAAACTTACACATTTTTTTTTAATAATTAAAAACAAGCTAGAATTAGGTTTTTTATTTAAATTTCTAATTTCAATTAATCTTCCCTTTTTTCCATAAATACAAAAACTCCAAAAAATAACTTCTTTTCCTCATTAAATCATTAAATACTTCCAATTTCATATTTAATTCCTTTAAAGGGTCCAACGCCCTCGCACCTTCGAATATAATTTCTCTTCGCGCGTTTATTTTATTTTTCTTTGTGAAATTTATGTACTTGTCCCAAAGCCTTGTAATAGATGATTAGGACATTTATTTTCCGCATTCTATTTATTCAAATCGGGTCTTGGTTTAATTTGGCGATGTAGACCCGCGCCTTGTAATAGCGTAGGACCTTTATGTTTCCGTACTTTAAATTCCCGCACCTTTTAACTATTAACTACCACATGAAAGAATGTATGCCCAAATAAAAACAAATGTAGAACACTCAATGCATGATCAAGACAAATAATAACTGAAAATGACACACAATTCACACACCACTCCTAGGGTACGCCTCACTGTTGCCTTGCCCCTCGAAACGTGGTCGTCGAGTAGAGGACGTTTTAGTAAGTCCTCATGTCCATGAACATGGCATGAGGGTAGCTTCTAAGGTATCCTCATATTGCTCTGGTGACCACATTGTCCCTAATCCTCGAATTGACCCGAACACCTCCAATGGTGGTGCTACCTACCTCTCAATGGTGGGATGGCACTACTTTGAGGACATTTACACAGACTAATTCCTTAGGGTAGGTAGATGACTCGTAGATACTTGCTCTAATTCAAAACAAATCAAAACTTCTTTTCACACCAACACTTTGCAAAAAGCTTTCAAAAACAACTTTTCAGACACTCTTGAGGACTGATACAAGAGTCGAACTGAAATTTTAAACGGAACTTTTTCAAACCCACTCACCTTGAAAAGCAAACAAACATTTTGAAAACACAAATGAGCAAGTATCTAAGAGCCCATGGATAACCATGGATAGAAAGGGTGCTAACACCTTCCCTTTCTATAAATCTACCTCCCGAACCGAGAACTAATCTCAATAAGGAATTTTTTTGTGCTTTTGTCCTTTCCATATTGGAGAAAATAAAAGACGGTGGCGACTCTTGCTTACCGCGACATTTCGCGAACCAGCGTTAAACAGTCAGTTCCATATCCACCGATCACAGACGTTTTTGCAAACCAAACAAAAAAACAACAAAGGTTTAAATTTTTAGGTGTATTTTTTTAATAGTTTGACTATAAACAGGCGATCTTGTACAAAGAGACATAAATCCTAGTAAGAGGAAATTGTCGTGAAATGAAAAGAGTGCAAAGTGAAAACAAAACATATAGCTATGTGGAAATAATCTCGTTGGGTTCCAACTTTTCTATTTCCCCCATGTCTTCTAACATCTCATCCCTTGCCGTCAGAAGAAGTTTATTGAACTTGTACCATTTGAACTTTTGACTTTGGTAATAAAGCTTGCCCTAAGTGATCCAACGGAATATAGTCGTACGCTTTTAATCCCTAACTTTTGCCTGGACCGCCCATTCGGGTTTTCAGTCCATCAGGATACCATTTCTTTCTTGCCCAAGCCGCCTTTTCAGGTTTTCGACTTGCCGTGTGTATGATCTTTTATATATATCCCTAATTTTTTTTTCTCGAACCCTTTTGTTTCACTAGGATGCCCTTATTTTTTCCTAAGCCAGTCAACCTAGTGGGTGGTTTTCACGTGTAGTATCTTTTGACTATGTCCGTGTTCACAGGGTTCGGGAAGTCTTCACCGTCCATGGTGGTTAGTATCATAGCACCACCCGAAAATAATTTCTTGACAACAAATGGCCCTTCGTAGGTGGGAGTCCATTCCCCTCAGATCACCTTGCGGTAGAATGATGCATTTTATTACCAAGTCACCAGCCTGATATACCCAATGCTTGATTTTCTTGTTGAATGCCTTGATCATACATTTCTGATACATCTGACCGTGACTAACAGCCGCAAGCCTCTTTTCGTTAATCAGATTCAACTGATCCTACCTAGTCTAAATCCACTCGTCTTCGTCTAAGTCTGCATCTCTCATAATCCTCAGAGAAGGAATCTGAATTTCGATAGGTAGAAGAACTTCCATACCATAGACCAGAGAGAATGGGGTTTCCCCAGTTGATGTTTGCGCTGAAGTGCGATAGTCATGGAGAGAAAATGGTAACATCTCATGCTAGTCGTTGTAATTCACAACCATTTTCTGTATGATCTTCTTAATATTTTTGTTGGCGGCTTCCACTACGCCATTCATTTTTGGTCGATACGGAGAAGAGTTGTGGTGTTTGATCTTGAACTGCATATAAAGTTCAGTAATCATAGTGTTATTGAGACTGGTACCATTGTTAGTGATGATTCTCTCGGGGATGCCATACTGATAGATGAGGTTATGCTTAACGAACCGGGTGACCACATTCTTGGTAACAGAGACGAATGAGGCTTCTTCAACCCATTTTGTAAAGTGGTCAATGGCAATGAGAATGAAGCAATGTCTGTTAGAAGCGGTAGGCTTGATTTCTCCAATCATATCAATGCCCCACATTGCAAACGACCAAGGAGTAGTCGTGACGTTCAAAGGTACTGGAGTCACGTGAACTTTATCAGCAAAAATCTGGCACTTATGACAAGTTCCCGAGTGGTGGTGACAGTCGGTTTCCATAGTTGACCAATAGTAACCCTCTCTCAAAATCTTCTTGGCCATAGTATACCCACTGTAGTGAGTACCAAATATTCCTTTGTGCATATCCTCCATAATCTTCTCTTCCTCCTTCTTGTCTATGCAGCGAAGAACAATTGAGTCATGATTACGCTTGTAAAAAATTCCATTGCTCAAAAAGAACTTATCCGAGAACCTCCATAGGAACTTCTTTTCATTTATTGATGCCCCTTCAGGGTATTCTTGAGCTTCAAGGTACCTTTACACCTCATTAAACCAAGGTTTTTATTCCACTAAATTAGTGTCAATTTCATAGCAGTGTGTCGGTTCATCGAATCTTTCAATGGTAATTATGGGAGCCTCATTCCCCCATCTGACCTTGAACATGGACGACATGGTAGATAAGGCGTCCGCCAACTGATTCACTTCTCTTGAGATATTCTCAAAAGTAATCTCTTCGAAGTACAAAATCAAGGTTAGGACATGTTCTCAGTAAGGGATAAGATTTTGATGCTTTGTATCCCATTCTCCTTTGACTTGACTGATCACCAAGGCTGAATCCCCATATACACTCAGGAATTTGAGTCTCAGGTCAATAGCAGCTTTAATTCTCAGAATGCACGCTTCATATTCAGTTATATTATTGGTGCAGTCAAACCAAGTTCTGGCAGTGAAGGGTGTATGGACACCTTGAGGATAGATCATTACAACACTGATTCCATTTCCAAGTGCATTAGAAGCCCCGTCAAAAACCATAGTCCATCGGGATCGTGACTCAGGTCCTTCATACAGTCTAGGTTCTTCACAATCTATAACTAGCATCATATTCTCATCCAGGAATTCGAAGTTCATAGATTGGTAGTTGTCTATAGCTTGATGTGCCAAATGATCTGCCAGTACACTTCCTTTGATTGCTTTTTGAGTGGTGTACTGAATGTCATATTCTGTCAAGACCATTTTCCATCAGGCTATTCTTCCGGAGAGAGTTGGCTTCTCGAAAATGTACTTGATGGGATCAATTTTAGAGATCAATAAAGTAGTATGAGTCAAAATATACTATCTTAGTCAGAAAGCAGCCTGTGCCAAAGCGCAACAAGTTTTCTCGAGCAGTGAATATCTTGTTTCACAGTCGGTAAACTTTTTTCTAAGATAGTATATTGCATGATCTTTTCGACCAGACTCGTCATATTGCCCCAGCACATACCTCATTGAACTCTCTAACATTGCTAGGTACACGATTAAAAGTATTCCTTCAACTGGTGGCATCAGAATCAGAGGTTCTTGTTGGTACTCCTTGATTTTATCAAAGGCCATTTGACAGTCGTCGTTCCATTTCACTACTTGATCTTTCTTCAGTAGCTTCAAGATTGGCACACAAGTAGAAATCAATTGAGAAATGAATCGGTAAATGTAATTCAGTCATCCTAAGAAACCTTTAGCCTCTTTCCCAGTATGGGGAGCTGACATTTCTTGAATAGCTTTAACTTTTGCAGGATCGACTTCAATACCTTTACCAATGACGATGAAACCCAAGAGTTTATTGGACCTCACCCCAAAAGTGCATTTGTTTGGATTCAACCTCAGCTTGTACTTCTTCAGCCTTTCAAATAACTTATACAGATGATCAAGATGTTCTTCTTTAATCTGTGACCTTGCTATCATGTCGTCAACATAGAATTATATCTTGTGATGAATCATGTCGTTTAATAAAGCTACCATGGACAGTTGATAAGTTTCCCCTGCGTTCTTCAACCTAAAAGGCATGACCTTGTAACTGAATGTGACCCACTGTGTGACTAAGGTAGTTTTCTCCGTATCTATGGGCGCCATCTTGATCTGATTATAACCCGAGAGTCCATCCATGAAATATAATACCTTATGCTGAGCAGTGTTGTCGACCAGAACATCAATATGTGGAAATGGGAAGTCACCCTTGGGGATTGCCCTGTTAAGATCCCTATAATCTACACACATACATACCTTGCCATCTTTCTTCGGTACCGGAATAACGTTAGCAACCCATTGAGTATATGACGTCACTTCTAAGAACCCTTCATTGAATTGTTTCATAACCTCGTCCTGTATCTTCTCGGACATCTCGGGACGTATGCGACGAACCTTCTGCTTAATCAGAAAACAACCCTCTTTCATTGGCAGACAGTGAACTACAATATCAGTATCGAGACCTGGCATATTTTCATTTGACCAAGCAAATACCTCAACATAGTCGTGAAACATCTGAATCAACCTGTTCTTGACATTGTCCTCTAATTTGGCGCCTATCTTGTCTTCTTTCTTATATGTCTCAGAACCCAAGTTTACCACTTCTACCGGCTCTTCATGTGATTTGATAGCCTTTTCTTCTTGCATTAAGAGTCTGGAAAGTTCTCCAGGTATCTCATAATCTTCCTCGCCTTCATCCTCGACTTGGTAGATCAGATTTTCAAAGTCATAAGCGGCAATACCAGAATCGTTATCAACAAGATCCAGAGTGGATGGGGGATCTGCAATGTAGTGTATGGGTGTGTATAAGAAGACATAGCTATTTGAAAATGCAATAAAGAAAAAGAAAGACAGAGAGCGCAAAATTCGAATGCAAAACATCCAATGTTTTCATTAAAAGAAAATATGACATATGAAATGACAACCCTTAACAAATGAACCAATGTGCCTTGGTAAAGACACAAGGTTTAAAGTCATTGTTTTAAAAGAAATTACATAATCAAAATTCCTAAAGTGATAAAACTAAAATAGCTATTACTCTTGTCTAAAGGAGACAAAGATAATGTCTTCTGCTTTCCAATTGTTGAGTTAGTTGTCAATGGTAGGAAAGATCCAGCTGACAAAGTCACAATCACTGTCAGCATCCTATATAGCATTGACTCTATTGTTGCTGACACGGAATGGAGGTCTTCCAGCACGAGCGTGAGGTACAGCCCTTTGACCTTATGCAGTAAAGCCCAAACCAATCTTATCAGATTTGTAGGGGATATCAGGAAGTTGACCCCATATAGTACAACCACCTTCTTATATAGTAGCTTTGGCATCTTTTAAGGAAACCATCTTGTGCGGAACCCTGGTAGTCTTTGGAATAGAAGAAACATCTCCAACAACAACAGGGGAAATCACTTCAAAGGCTTGATATGGAGTCTCGATAAATTCTCCATCCATCTCCACATACCAGAATGAATTCAGGTGGCTGACCATGTACTCCTCCTCTCTGCAGACGGTAACAATCTTCCCTTTCACAGGATACTTTAATTTTTGGTGCAAGGTGGAGGTAAAAGCACCTTCCCCATGGGTCAAGGGGCGTTCTAGTAGACAAGAAAAAGCTGGTCGGATGTCCATCATATAGAAGATGGATTCAAAGATTTATGAACCCACTTTGATAGGAAGATCCACTTCTCTATGTACCATTCTTTTTGATACGTCAAAGGCTCCCTCTAGGTTTCAGCATAACCCCTTCACAATCCAGTCTGTCAAGAGTGCCCTTTGGCAGAACATTCAAAGAAGATCCAGTATCAACTAACACATGAGCCAATGTAGTTCCCCTGCATTCAATAGAGACATACAGGGCCCTATTATGATTCCTCCACTCCAGAGTCAGGTTAGAATTGGAGAAACCTAATCCATTGTTATTCGTTAAGCTAGCAACATAAATTCTAAACAAATCAGCAGAAATCTCTTTTGGTACATGAGCAGTCTTCAAAAATTTCATTAAAACTTATGCATGGGCTTCAGAACACAGTAGTAAAGATAACATGGAGATTTTGGATGAGCCTCGACAACTGTCTTGGTAAATATAACTTGAACAGGTGGAGATATTTCCGGAGAGAAGATCCTTCCACTTCTAGTAATTTTTTTGGTCCCTGCAATATTGTCAGTGTTGGGATCAACCTCTTCATCATCTTCATCAAACAACTCTTGTTTAATTCCATGATAATATACGTTAGACCCATAATTCCATGGAATAGCCTTCTTCAAGGAATATGGAATGGGCCCAGGTTTTGTAATGATTAAGAGAGCAGCCTTTGAATTGGAAGTAATCCTTACATGACCCTTGAAAGTGATCTTGAAAGGAGTACCAGATATGACCGACAAATCTCGGTACAAGTTCTCAGCAAACAAAACTTTTTCAATCAAAATTATATGTTCATCCATCAGGCCTTAATGCCTTCCTTCAGTAACCTGCATCCATTGGGTTGAACTGCACACCAATAACATTCTTTAACACAACCCGGAAGTAAATTGGCTTGTAGAAAATTCTTCTTGACTGTTGAGAGAGGAGTAACCATGTCATTTACAGAGGTAACATACAAAACATCTTCGATATCACTTATGCCTTTGTCATGCTTTGGCATAGGAGCGGTAATAACGTTCGGAGTCACAAGAGGGTCGAACTCAATTTCCTAGTTATCAATCATGTCTTGAATTTTGTTTTTCAGGGCCCAAAAATAGTTGGTGTGCCTAGGACTGTTCGAATGATAGGAACATCTTGCATTTGGATTATACTTCATAGAGGATGTGTTGGGATTAGGAGGAGGATCCCGGAGTGTTATGAGGCCAGCCTTTAACAAATGTTTCAATGCTTGAGTCAATGGCATATTAATCTTGGTAAACTGCCTCCTTGGAGCGTCTGAGCTATGTTGGTTTCCTTGTTGTTGTTGTTGAATAGGCATTGTATTAGAGATCAACACTGCTCCCACAGACTGATGACGGTATTTATTACTACGACTTTTCTAACCATAAACAACATTGGTTTCTTATTTTACCAACAAAGGTCTTTTTCAAAACATTGGAAGTTGCAGCCATTGGAATCTTCTCGCCCGTGATACCACTTTCAACTTGTTCTCCAGTCAAAATCAGCTCAGTAAACCGTGACAAAGAACTCCCAATCAGCAAATTAAAGAATGGACCCGTCAGAGTGCCCATGAACATATCCAACAATTCCCGATCAATCAAAGGAGGTTACACCCTTCCAGCTAGGTCCCTCCATTTTTGTGCATATTGCTTGAACCATTCATTTGAGCCCATGGACATGTTTTGCAACTGCACGCGAGTCGGCGCCAGGTCAGCATTATATTGATACTGCTTGTAAAAATCAGCAACCAAGTCTTCCCATGTGTGAATGTTGGTTCCTTCCAGCTGGTAGAACCATTCAAGTTGAGTACCAGACAGACTTTCTTGGAAGAAATGGACCCATAATTTTCGGTCAGTAGTATGAGGTTAGATTTTTCGAACATATGAACTCAGATGAAGTTTGGGACAAGAGACCCCATCATATTTAGCAAAGATAGGGACCTTGAATTTGTGAGGGATGACCACCCCCAGAATCAGACCTAGATCTCCAAAATCAAACCCATACACTTTCTGGATTTCCACAACTTTGAGACGGTCTTCTAACTACTTATACTTGTCATTTACAGGAGGGTATTGTTCGTCAGAGTAGCCTTCATCTTCGGAACCCTGATTGTTTTTATCTTCACCCCTGACACTTCTACCATCCTCCTCTTTGTTGTCATCTTCATCAGAGGAAACATCTTGAACTGGATGAGCAAGACCTTTGAATCTTATCCCCATTTTGAGGATAATAGCCTACTTCTTAGTCTTCTTTTTCGTGGTGAGGAGTATCATCGTCTCTTGTTGCCCTTTGGCCAAATTCAGAAGAGTATTTTGAAATTGTGCATGCTGAGTTTGGAGATCCTTGACAGTTTGTTCGAGAGCCATCTTATACTGAAATAAATAGTAAATAGATGAGGAAACCGGTATCGGAAAACCTGCTTATGAAATGATGCATGATATGTATATGCAATTCTTTCAAGGACCGTAGGAGATTTAAATTTTCTAGTCAAAAGGAAACAGAAACAAAGATTTTATTAATAAGTTCAACATTACAATTGCTTCTTAGGCTTACAATGAAAATCAAAAGGGTCTCAAAGAGACAACAAAATGAACTTCTAAAACCTAAACCTCAAGTCTCCCACAGACGCTTCCTCTTTGTATCGATGTACGCATTAAGACTTTGCTCCTCGTGAAGTTGCTTTGTGAGCTCCAAAATTTTCTTTTCACTTGCATAGAATTGAGCTTCAAAGGTGTCATGTTCTTCCTTGAGTTGGATCCAGGACTTCTGTAATTCTTCGAGGTCAGTGGGCATGTCTGGATAGAGGATGGTATACGGAATATTCCCTTAGAAACAGGCTCCACTATTATTGGTAAGACAATGGGATATGGAATCATGAGGTTTTGAGTGCAAGCTCGTACCCATTTGAGGTAAGGTTTCAAAGGGATAGAATTCTTTTGTCCTAAAGTTTTTCTATCAAACTTGTTTACCATGCCCCAAGCACGTATAAACCTTTGACGATAACCTTGAATATCGTTCTTGTAGTCGAACACAATACCCTTGATAAGTGCATCATGAGGACCATCTCTTCAAGCATAACCAAATTTTGGTAGAGCCATAGAAGGGTTGTAAGTAATACCTCCCCTAATGCCAAGGAGTGGAACATTAGGGAATTCCCCATAGCGGTCAATGATAGTAACATCTTCCAGAGATCGGGAACACCAATAGATATTTGAATAAGATAGTGACATCATTCTTTGCGACAACCTCAGACCTTGTTCATTATTCAATACTGATCGGGGAAGGTGCGAAATAAACCACCTTGATAGCAGACATATGCAACACATAAGAGTACCTTGCTTCCTCATAGTACCAGTGTAGAGAGAATGCAAAATGTCTCTGAGCAAAGGAGGCACAGGGTTACGAGCAAGACATTTTTTGATGGCATTCAAATCTATGAGTTGGTATGGATTAGGAAATAGCACCAAAACATAGATGAGCAAAGCCAAGATTTCTTCGAAACCTTGAAAACTCATAGCATCCAAAAACAGTCGAGCCTTCTCTAACAGAAATTTAGCTAGAAAACCCTTGACTTCACTCCTTGTTTCCCAATTTGATACAATGTTGGACCACTTCAGATGTAAGGATAATGCAATTTCTTCAGGTTGTGGCTCTTTCTCTAAACCGGTGAAAGGTATTTGATTAAGGACAGGTACTCCCAGTAATTGAGAAAACTCCTCCATTACGGGTACCAACTGATAATTGGGAAAGGTGAAACAATGATGTGCGGGATCAAAGAAATGGAATAAAACACTCATCATGTCTTATTTAAAACCCGAGGTAACCAAACTGAGTAGTCGACCATGCCTTTTAATGAATGGAGAGATTTCAGGAACTTTTGAGACTAGCTCCTTAAGTTGAGAAGGTATCTTCACAAAACTGATTCAGATAGTAATTCAGCGAGCGGAGGCCATAACCTACAAAACAGAACAAAGATAAATGTCTAGGTCCTTGAAACGGTTAGTGAAAATTATATGGTATGATGTTATGATGTTATGATGTTATGATGTTATGATGTTATGATGTCATGTTCGCACAATTAATCAAATACAAAAAAAAACAAGGCCTTAGGTTTAAGGTTACATGGAGTTTGTAGGCAAGTACCCTCTTGATGTTTTAGTTGGCTCAACCTGTTCTAAAATAAGTAACCGGGTTCTAGGAATCTCAATATCACTGACCTTTCTCTCAGGCATTGTTTTAGCACAAGCATCTAAATTGCGACCGAAATATCCGGAGAGTCCAATCTCAATGAGTGTAGCATAGAGTATCAACAAACTTTAGTCTGCACCAAAGCCATCTATCTCACTACTTTCTAATGGATAAGTTGTGTCAATTAAGGTTATAAAGTCAGGTAGTGTTTATGACACCACACGGTAGCCTAGTATTCTCATTGACTTACTCTAGGGACACCGGCACCAACCAATGTGTCGCACTAACATATCTATCGTTTCAACCATATCGATCTATGCCGTACAGTTTCCACAATCTATTACTACTTACCTAAAATATCCTCAGATCCGGGTATAGGATCTATACAAGAAATAAACACAAGTATATCCCGAATTATAAAGCATACAAGGCAAACAAGTAAAGTAATAAAGGTGATCTAGCTCTTAAGGTAACGCCACTTTTAGTTTCTTAACTCCCCAGCAGAGTCGCCAATTCTGTAATACGGTGGGAGAACTAACTTTAGGGTTTTGCGTTTCATCGCAAATGTTGCGGATAGTAAGAGTCACCACTGACTTTTCTTTTATCCAATAAAGGAAAGGGTGAAAAGAACAAGAAAGACCTTTGAGAATTTTCTTGAGTTCGAGGGGTAGGTTATGAAAAGGGAAGGTGTTAGCACCCTTTTCATACATAGTTATCTACGGACTCTTAATTGCTAGCTCACTTTGAAAATGCTTTGTATTTGTGTATGTTTGCAAATATTTTGAAAATGCCTAAGTGCGACAATTTTATAATGATTCTCGTATCGTTAAGAATGTATACAAAATGCTTGTTTTGAAAATATTTATGAAAGAAATTGTTGTATTATGGAAAGATGTTTTGAAAATGCCAATGTAAGGCCGTTCTCTTTATAATAACCCTTGTATCAGTCCTCAAGAGTTTTTATAAAGTGTTTTGAAATTAGTTGTTTTGAAAGTGAAGTGTGGAAATTGTTTTAGTTTGTGAGCAAGCGATTACGAGCGATTTACCTACTCAAAAATTCTTTGTTCTTTTCCTCCTCCTTTAAATAGTGTTATCCTAATATTAGTTAATAGGAAGCCATATCATTGGATGTAAGGGAAAGTCGTGAGTCATCGTATAGTCATAGAAGGCATCTTGTAAGACGTTTTAGCAATTGTCGTAAGGAACTAAGATCATTTACAGAAGGAAACATCGAAGGGTCATCGAGGGACTACGATCTTTTAACCGAGGGTCTTTGCTAAAGCATTCTACGTTCGAGGGACATGACTGTTTAAATCCGAGGAAACAAGTGAGGTTACCTTAGAGGTGTGCGTGTGCGAAGTGTTTTGATTTCAGTTATTTTTGTCTTGAGATTAGGTTTTATAATGATTGATTTTAATCTTGCCATACAAACCCTAATTACTAACAATAATAAGGAAAACAGTAAATTGGGAAATTTAAATGTTCTACGCTATTACAAGGCCTTGGGAATGGGGGTACAAATTTATGAACGGGGATGAAATGTAAAGGAGTCCTAGTTAAAGCTATTACAAACTTTGAGCATTTACAATATTGGAAAATATTGATGCGAAAGTAAAGTGCGCGAAGATGGTGAAAAGGGGAAAATGTTTAAGAAAAACCCTAAAATATTTCTTAAGCATTTAAGAAATTTTTTTGTTGTTTTTGTTTAAAAAAAAATATTTGAAATGTGAAATAAAAATTAGACATAATTCTAATTTAATTTACAATTTAATTATTTAAAATAAAACAAGGCGTGATTAAATTAATTTATCAAAGATTAAATTAATTAATTAAAATCTAAAGAATTCTAAGTATTTAGAAAATATTTTTTAGTGTTTTGTTTAAAAAATATATTTGAAATATAAAACCTAATTCTAATTAAATAAAATCAAAGTGATTAAATTAAATTAATTTTATTTGTAAAAAATTAAATTAACTAATTAAAAACCTAAATCTAATTTTTTTAATCATTTTCATGATTTTTTTATTTTAAATAAAATTATTTAAAGAACGGAAAATAGCTAACTAAAAAAAACAAAAAAAAATTTAATGGGCCTAAACTGTAAAAGCAATTGGGGGGTGTTAGAAAGCAAAAATAAAAAAGGCCCAAAACAACTAAGCTCAGGCGCCTGTTTGTAATCGAGTGTGGCCAACCTTTGATGGTTCATGGTGGAGAGGCACGCTTGAAGCATCCAGATCAGGCTTGGCGAGATCTAATGGTGTTGATGAGGGAGTACATCATTTCACAGTGGAGTTGCTTGCACCTGATTAACAAAGAAAATTTTGAAAAATAAAATGCCAGCGGCAGGGATCGAACCCCTACTCTGGCACACTAACGCCTTACACACGCACACTTGCCACTGGGGTGGCTGATTCATCCGTTCATAAAACAGTTTCAGCTAAATATATTATAAAATGTGTCCACAAGTTCAAATTTATGAACTTCGTCTTCTTCCTCACACCAGAACAACAACACCAACATTTTTTATTTTTCAAACTCTTCCATTTCTCAACTTTTTTGAAAACTTCCAAAACCAAACTTGTTTTAAATTTCACCAAGAATTCAACCATGTAAATTATAAAAGCTATAGGTTAAAGATGAGCATGAATTTTACTTGGTACCAAACTGAAACCTAATATTTCAGAAACTTTAATTCCAAATTTCACATCACACAACCAACATAAATGAAAACTAAGGACACAGTTAGCTTCATAGACATGTTATCTACATTTTATCTTAAGAAAACAAATGCAAATGATGCTTGTACAGAGATTTCAAAGTTTATAAAACTTACCTCTTGATGCAAAACATCAATGCTCTCTACACGACTTCCAGACGTGAAATAATGATTTGGTGAGCTTACTTCGACCCTGAGGAAGCTGTTTGGATGCTCACTTGGTGCTGAGAATTTCTGGATATCTCTGACCAAGTCAACTTGCAATGGTGAAAATGGAAAATTGTGTATGACGAAGATGATGTTATAGTGATGAAACAAGGGGTATGGATGGCTTTTATATGATGTATAGATGATGTTTGAATGATAAAAATGGGAAACACACGAGTGGATTTGAAGTTGGGTGTTGGAAGCTTCAAATGTGCAACAATGGAGTTTTCTTGGTGATTCTGAGTTTGAGAGTGTTTGAGGGTGCTTGAGGGCTTCTGAATCGTGTGTTAGCTTGCAAATGACTTCTCTGTTTATAGAGAAAAGGTTTGAGGGCAAAGGCTGGTCAAATTTGAAAGATAACATGCTATGGTTTGGTTGCTTAGTTTTGAAGTAACTTTGAAGAAACATTGTTCCAATGCATAGTACCAAAGGATATGAAGTGGTTAGAGGCTCTAGACATGTTGCTTCTGGCTTTGACATTATGTGTGTGCAGAAGAAACAATTGAGAGGCTCATGGAGTTGACATTGTGATTAAAGCTTGCTTTACAAGAATGAAAGTGTTATCTTTTTCCCCTAAATGGAAAAATGGATTGGATAATGCTTGAATCACTTGGATAATGGCTCAAAAGCATGTGTAATCTTCTAATTATGGATAGATTTGGAGGTTAAAGGCCTTCAAAGTAAGATTATGCATCATGGCTTGAAGATTTGGTTATGAACTTGTTGCAAAAATGACCTATAATGCAACCTTAGATACCCAATCTCTTCGAAACTTCGAGCTCAAGCATGATAAAATTTTGTTCATGGACATTTTGTAAAGCTTGAAACATTGTCTACAACTTTCATGTTGTGATTTTTGGCTAAATCAAATGGGAACTTTGTGGAAATTGGTCAAGAGGTTGGGATGAAAAATTGACCAAAACTTGTTGAAAATTTTTCTAAGTGTTGGATAAAAATAATCAGAACTTCATGGGCCTATATCTTTTAATCCAAGAACTTTTTGAAGTTCATCCCACATTGACAAAGTGGTAGAATTCATCAATCCCTACAACCTTCATGTTGAAAGGTTTCCTTGAATCAGCTTGTATCTTGAGGAAACTTGCTTGTGAAGTTAGGGTTTTTTAGGTATAAAACACTTGAATTTTTCTAGGTGTTTGAAAAAATTTCAATTTTGGATTTTGTTGACTTTCTTGATTCTTGATGATCCATCTTGATAATTTTGAATGTTTTGATAATTCTTGATTTTTGAATTCCCATTTTGACCAAAAAGTCAAAGTTTGACTTTTGTGTGACTATTGACTTTTCATCAATTAATTAAATTTCTTCAACTATCAATCCCTTGCATCTTTGGAAATGTCTTGAGACATGTGATTAGGTCAAGGTGTTTTATTTGAGTCCTTAAGATCATGCTTCAAGCTATTAGGTCATGCACTAGGTCAACAGTCAATGATCATTCATCTTCAGTCAAGACCCTAATTTTGGTAATTTTTGACCTTTGATGATTTGAGGGCTTTACTTGAGGAATCATGGTCAACCCTGGATCAAATGATGAATATCACATCAAAATGTCAATGTTGACAAAAAATCTTGAAGTTTGACTGTATGATGACCACAATTGATTTTTACCCAATATAGTTGATTTTCAGTCATCTGAGCAATTGATTTGGAAAACTTGTGATACAAGACTTGAAACTTGACATAAGCATTATTGAGGACCTATGATGAACCATGAAAGTCATTTGAGACCCTTGAAACCCAAACATCATTGAGAAAAACCAAACCCTAGTTAAAGAAACTTGCTTAGGAGGAGGTTTGATCATTCAACTCCTGAGTAGCTTTGAAGCAAATGAGGACCTCATGAGAATGTCTTAAAGAAAATAGGAGGGAAAATTTTGGGGTACAACAGATCAGTTGGTGGGTGCTTGTGTTTTTAGCAAGATTGATTTGAGGTCAGTGTAGCGGAAGAAATGTTTAAGACTAAGCCATTGGATTGACTAGACTTATACAGATAAAAAAAATCACCATCGTGCTTTATTGTTTCCAAAGGAATGAGAAAAGAGCGAGTAACCCAAAAATATGGGGAAAGATTCAAGGTATGGGGGTTAATTACGCAAAGGGAAGGTATTAGCACCCAAACATCTATGGTACTCCACGGGAACCTCTTTGAAAAATCTGTATATTTTGGCTATAAAATGTTGTATAAAAATAGATGGTGGAGGTGAGAAAATAAATATATTTTTTATGATTTATGCACCCGCCGCGGTTGCGAATCTTTAGTTCCTACGTACCACCTTTCATGCAATAGGGGATCAGGGTACACGTAGTTCCTCTTTTAAAAATTTTAAAACACGAGTGGGTTGGTTAATTTTAAGAAATAAGACATCATTGTCATTGTCCATGTGGAAAACATACTTACTACCCACAATCATGAGAAAGGAGAATTTGCATCATCTCAAAGTGGAGGATATAACTTGGATTTTAAAATCAACAATGCCTCATTCAAAACCCAAGTGGAAAATATCTCACTTCACTACATGTTATAGAAGTATAGTTGTTTACATCACTACAAGGATTGACAAGAGTCTAATATTTTGAGAAAAGTTTAAAGTAAAAGCCAAAGTGGCAAAATGGTTTGAAATGAGATTGATTGACTTTTAGTCTTCTCACAAAAAATGTCAAGGTGTTATTAAGTTGATTGAAGTTTATTTATGAAAATGTTTTAAAAATGCATGGACATAAGTCCAAGTTTATTATGAAAATGGTTCATGTTTCAAAACAAGAAGAGTTTTCAAAAGGAGGAAGAAGATTTTTGAAATTAAAGAAGATGGGAGGAGAAGAAGAGACTATCCTAAAGCATAAGGTATAAGATAGAGATAAGAACCATCTAACCAACAACAAGCCAATACTTGACATTATGAGTCAAGATAGAATTCTTATTCTTTGGATTGAAACCAAGCAAGCAAAGATACTAGACCTCTTGAGAGAACTAAACTTCAAATGTATTAAGTCTTCACAAAAATTGGGCAGAGTAACGGCTGTATACGAGTGAACTCCAGATTACAAACAAATAATGTAATCACAATAACCTGCACACAAAAAATAAGCAACCCAATGTCTTGAGGTAAACCTCAGGAACTCCACACAAAATATCAATTAAGGTCACAAGGTCTCCAACGTAGGCCAAGGTTTCTAATCCCAAGTCCAAGAAGTCCAATACTCCATAATGCCAAGGATAGTAATCAAATAGTCCAAGTATCATTAAAGTTTTTTTATGATTTATGTTGATTATTAAGTATCTTAAAAAAGAAAAGAAAAGCTCAAGTGAGCAAAATAAAAATGACAATAATATAAAGGGGCTCAAGTGAGTAAAGATGAAAAATAGCATGAAATGTAAATGCAAAATTAAATGGTGCATAAAATAAAAGAGCATAAAATAAAAAACACAAAATAAAGTCAATTATTAGTAATCAGTGGTTAGTTGGATGACCATCTTGAAACTTGCATTTGGAACTCATTAGAGGATTAGTAGAACCATAGCCTCCATACAAAAAGTTGCATTAGATTTTTGTCAAGTATACCATCCATTTTGGAATCCTCAAAAAGTAACATTTAATGATCAACGATGTTTAAGTGATCCGTGTTGACCAAAAGTGATGTAGATCCATTAGAGGATTGGTAGAACCAAAGCCTCCACACAATGAATCTCAAGGTTATTGGATCAAAGAGATCAAATTAACATACTTGGGATTGAAAACATAGGTTTGGGCCAGGAATGATCATTTATTCAAATCAGGACAAAATTTAGCGTTATGTTAAGCAATTGTAAGTAGACTTATATAGAAGTTGCACATATTTTGAGGTCGGTCAATAGCAATCTATGCACCATTTGTTTTGAGACATGATATAGAGATCATACTCCAATAACACTTAGTGCAATAAGAAATGGATAAGATGAAGAGGGGTGGGAAAGAATATACAAACCACATTTGAATTAAAATTTAATCAAACTATTATTAAAATCATTCGTCCATTTTTATGGAGTTAGACTCAACACCATGGATCCAATGATGTTAATAAAGTTCATGATCAAAAACTCAATCCAAGATCAGCCAGAAAATAATCACAAAATAATATTGCATTTAATATATACATTAAAAAAAGGTTTTAAAATGTTTTTAAAATAGAAATAAAAGAGAAAAATATCAATTATGTTCAAATTAATCAAGAAACATTAAGTAAGACCATAGAAAAATCAGAAATGAACTCAACTATTTTTATAAAACTTTTGATAATTTTTTAAAGTCAGAAACTATTTTTAAAATTTAAAGAAATGAGTAAAATAAACTAAAAATGGTAAAAAATAACAAAGTAAAAAATAAAAAATAAATGAGGTCACCAATATTTGTCACAATATCATTGGATCATTCTATAATTTTTTCAAAATTTAAAAATGCATTAAAGTATTTTTAAACATTTAAAACAATTCAAATAAAGGATAAATTTATTAAAAAAATATCAAAACACAAAAATAAAATTTTAAAAAAATAAAAATCAGAAAGAGAAAAATCAAAAATAATTTTGATAATTTTTTCAGATTTTTGGACTAACAATGAATTTTCTATGATTTTTTTGAAATTTAAAACAATTAAATATAAAAATCAGAAGAAAAAAATAAAAACCAAAAAGATGTGGACCAATGGATGAGAGTCAAAACACGTTAGTAATCAAATCCAAGGGGTCTGACGCGCTGTGCATATCATGGTCATTACTAAACATCACACCGGATCCAACATTTTTAAAATAAAACAACTTAAAATATGGCGCGTTGGATGGAGTCTGACTCATAAAAGTAATCATATCCAAGGGATCTTGAGGTGCGCGCATGGTAAGGCAAGCTTATTGTATCCATTTGGAAAAAATAATGTGGCTTCATGTCATTGGTTGAAGACGGACATGTCATCGTCTTCAACCTCCAGCCATCCCCAAATTAAATCCTTCAAACTGTAAAATTAGCAAACCAGACTGGTACCATTAGGTTCGTCTCTTCAAGACAATTCTAATGGTACCATCACGCCTAATTTATTTAAATTGTGCAAGGTTTTGTTTGAAGAAAACCAGAAAAAATAGCGAGCACGAAAATCTGGGATATCTCACTCAATTCTCAATGAAATTGCAAACTATAAATAGCACGAGGATTAGAAGAATACAAGGAGTGGATTAGTATTTTATTCTAATCAATTTGGCCAAGAAATCTACCTGAACGAAGTAGTGAGAAGTTGCTCTGAAACTGGACTTCTACAGATCAATATAGGTCACAATTCTTGAAAGTAACCGTATGGTTAGCTTCAGAAAAGTTCAATGAAGCTAACTGAATGGAGCTTTTGGTGTTTGAAGGTGAAAATGTAAGAAATCAGAATTTCAAATTCAGAGTTTGTGTGGGATCTGAACAAGGGTCAATTAGATATCAAAATCATGCCAAAATGAGTGAGGGTGATCCTTATTTATAGTTGATCATGATGCAAGGCTCAAGCGTGTGAAATGATGAAGTTTGGAGGGAAATCGTGTGAATTTGCAAACAAGAAAAGTGTGACTTCTAATTTGATCAAAACTCATCCAAAACGCGTGTTTTTTATGCTTATCACTTTTGGAAGTTCACTAAACATGTTTAGAAGCAAAAACGCGCAGAAACAATGTGTTTAGAAGCTAAATCAAGGATTTAAAATTCTGACTTTTGAAGAAACTTCAGTTTCAAGTTACCAAGTTCAAATCAATGGCATTCTTAGCTCAAGGGGTCTTAGGGCATGATTCTTGATGCTTTATAAAGATGAGGTTACAAGCTTTACAATGGGAAAATAATGGAATCAAATGGATGTTTGAGCTAAAAGTTGCGATGAGTCAAAATTTTGGAAAAAGAAGTTGACTTTCCATACTTAGAAATATTTCATGTTTTTCTTCAAAGGTGACCTATAATGTTTTGCATCCAAACATGGCCTTCCTCTTGGAATTTTCTCTTGGCCAAAAAATATGGCATGAAATAGACCTCTTGAATGACACTTTGAGACTTGAACCATTCAAAATCTCCAATATTTGATAGAGTTATGATTTGTTGAAGTTGGAAAAAAAATCATGAAATGACCTATAATCTTTTTTATCCTTAGAGCATCTTCCATCCATTTTCTCACTTTGCATATAAAATAAGGAATACATTTCACATCCTCACGATAATTGTCGAAAAAGAGTGGGCTCAAGGTGATAAAAATTGACCAAGTTATGATCATTTGAAGTCACACATGGGAAATTGGGAGTTCATCTAGAGGACTAGTAATCTTTCTTCATCATCAAGTTTCTTCCACGTGAAAACCCCTTGAAACTTTTGAAGTGATTTGTTAATAACCATTTTAAGATAAGGATGTCTTAGGAATCACTCAAAAATACAAAAAGATGAGAAAGATATACTTCTTTGAAGTTCAAAACCCTAGCTCCTACATCAAGAAAATGCTTTGAGGAACTTTTACAATTTTGAACAACCTTCTTGTACCAAATCTTTTGCTTTGTAAATAGAAGTTGTTGAGGATGATAATGAGAACTCATATCAACCAAAAACACTTCTTTAATCAACCCCTTGTACTTTTAAATCATTCTTGATAACTTTGAAATATGGTGAACCAAGATAAACTTTGCCATGCCTTTTCTTTCAAAATAACTTCAAAGATGAGGTTTGAGTCTCTCAAGCTTTATTGACTAGGGCATGGAAATAAAATCATGAACCCATGGATCAACTTGCTAAGCCACATTGCCTTTACCTACATTATTAACAGATAAGACAAACCAACATTGCATTTTATTAATTAAAAGGAAAGTCAAAACAAAACATGCATGATCACAAAAGAAAAATAAGTCAATGGTCTTGGTGATTCCTCAAAGAGAAATGCTGAAGATAGGGAGGATAACCAAAAGCCCTAATATGATGTTGTTGTGATTGAATCAATATGGTATGATGAAGGGATCTTTGGGGCAAAAATTGGGGTACAACAACTGCCCTTATTTAAGTTTCTTCTATCTGGAGATACGAAGGTTAAAAAAAACTTTGTGTCGACGCGATCGAAGATACTTAAATATATAATAAACCCTATTTTTGGCCCTAAGATGCCATGCAATGCTTATTAATATGAATGAACATGAAAAACTGCAAAGGGATGCAAAACACCACTGGGGATGTAGCAAAGTAAATAAGGGATCAAAAGAGAAACCTTACTACGAAAATCAATCACTGGTGAACCCAAAGACCCGACTCACAGAGGATGGTAAAAAGGTCAAAGGATACACCAACTTTTACTGAATGTGAAACTACTAATGTTCACTGAAGGTAGAAAGAAGAAATAATAACAACACCGACGTTCACTAACGGTGAGCTACCAATGTTTATTGAAGGTAGAGAGAAAAAATCATCGATGTTCACTGACGATGAACTACTAACTTTCACTGAAGGTAGAGAGAAAAGAAATATCATGGCACTGCCGTTCACTGACAGTGAACTACCAACGTTCCCTTAAGGCAGCAAAAAGATAACAATCACCAACTTTCACTGATGGTGAACTACCAACTTTCACTGAAGGTAGAAGGAAAATATAGCATAACACTGTTGTTCACTAACGATGAACTACCAACATTCACTGAGGGTAGAAAAAAGATGACAATCACCAACTTTCACTGATGGTGACCTACCAACTATCACCGAAGGTAGTAAGAAATATATCATAGCACCGTCGTTCACTGACGATGAACTACCAACGTTCACCGAGGGTAGAAAAAAGATAACAATCACCAACTTTTATTGATGGTGACCTACCAACTTTCACTGAAGGTAGTAAGAAAATATATCATAGCACCTCCGTTCATTGACGATGAACTACCAACGTTCACTGAGGGTAGCAAAAAGATAACAATCACCAACTCTCACTGATGGTGACCTACCAACTTTCACTTAAGGTAGTAAGAAAATATATCATAGCACTGTCGTTCACTGATGATGAACTACCAACATTCACTGAGGGTAGAAAAAATATAACAATCACCAACTTTAATTGATGGTGACTGTGATACGGTGGGAGAAATGACTTGAGGTTTTGCATTTGATCGCAAATGTTACGGTTAGCAAGAGTCGCCACCGAGTTTTCTTTTATCCAAAAGGAAAGGTGAAAAAGCACAGGAAATACCTTTGAGATGTTTTCTTGATTTCGGGGGGTAGATTATTAAAAGGGAAGGTGTTAGAACCCTTTTCATCCATGGTTTTCCATGGGCTCTTAGTTACTTTCTAGATCACTTACTTTTGTTTAAAATTGTGCTTTGTGTGGTTTTTGAAAGTATTTTGTAAAAGAGGCCATTTGTTTAGGCAATCTTTGTAATGATTCTCGTTCGTAAGAATGTATACAAAGATGTTTGTTATTTTGAAAACGTTTTCAATGATTGTAAGATGTTTTGTAATGTGTGTGTTTGTTTTGAAAATAGAAAGGATAATTGTTTTGAAATAGAGAAAGTAACTAGAAGTAATCTACCTACTCAAATGTCTTTCTTGTTCATTTTCTATTCCTTTGACATTGTTGTCTTACCATTGATTTGGCAAGCAACCCTATCTTTAGATGTTAATGGGATGGGCGTGGGTCATTGTATAACCATGATTAGCAATATTGCAAAGTATCTTATCATTTTTGAGGGACCAAGATCATTTTGTAAGGCAACTTTGAATAGCGTCATCGTGGGACTATGATCTTATACTTGTTTGTTTTGCCAAGATATTTCGCATGCATAATATGGTCATTTTTATATAAGGCAACCATGTGGAGAAACCCTAAGGGTGCTTGTGTACAAGTGTGTGTTATTTTCATGCTTTGAATTTGTCTTGGATTTAGGGTTTTCTATTTGATTTGTTTTTATCTTGCCATAAAAACTCTAATTACTAGCATGGTATATAAAAGCGGTAAATTGCGTAATTTAAAGATTACTACGCTATTACAACATTGTATGGTAGGGGGAATACAAATTATAAATGGGGATTTGCAATAATCTAAATCTAATTAAGCTATTACAACCAAATTGAATTTGTACGAATATTTGAATAAATAAATATGCAATATAAATATGCAATGATATGTATGCAAGAAAAAAGATTTTTGTTTTGTTTTTTTTACATGAAAAAGAATTTTGACCTAATCCTACTATCTTAATAAAAAAGAGAAATTAATTCTTGGAAAAAAAAAGTTAACCCTAATTTCTAAGATAAAATAATAAGTAATATTTGGTGAAAATATTTAGTATTTTTATATGTTAAAATAAATATTTGCAAGTATAAAACAAAGGATAAAAATATATCTAAATTTAATTTATTTTTACAAGTTTATTTAAGAAAGATAGTTGTTATATATTTAAAATAAAATATGTTTTTTATGTGAAAATAAAATAAAATGCAATATTTATCATATTTATATTTTTCATGATTTTATGTGTTAAAGAAAATATTTTAATAAAACAAATATGAAATTAAAATAAATAATAAAAAGATTGGGCCAGGGGGTGCTGCAAGCAAACAGGTAGTAGCATGTTAGAAAAAAACCTTAGGCCCAGATGTTTGAATCCCACCTTGCCAACAGCCCAAAAAATGGATGAAAAAATGTGAAAAAACAAAAAGGCAGCGCCAAGGCTCGAACCTGTGACTTTAAGCATTTTAGCGCGCTATCGTACCACTGGGGTGGCTGTACATCCGTTAATTTATATGAAACAATAAAAACATAACATAAAAAGCTTCCTTGCCCTGTACTTCATCTTCTTCCTCAAGCTGGCCAGAAGCTCTGTATCTTTCTCATCTCTTTATGAAAATGGAAACTTCCAACATGAAAATGATAGTACTCCTCCCCACGGTTTCAGACATGTAACTTATAGAAACTAACCATCAAAGATCAAAATGAATTTTGAAATCCCTAATTTCAACCCTAATTTTTACAGAAATTTGAACTCTAAAATTCTCTAAACATAATGAACAGAAATGAAATCTATGCACATGGTTGGCTTCAACACTATAATATCTACATGTTTCTTTCACAAATCGTGGCCAATGGATGCTTGTATGAAGAGATAAAAGTTGGAGTTCTTACCTCTTTCAGCTGAGATCGTGAATGGAGTTTGAGTGAGATTTAGGAAGGCCTGAAGGTTCCTCTAGCTTGCTTGAACCTCCCTGAGTGTGTTCCAATCCTTGCCTTGCTTTGAAAGTGCCTGAAACTCTCTATCCAAGTCAACTTGCAAGCTTGAAAAAAAAAATGGCAGATGGAGAAGGAGGTGTTACAGTGAGGGGGTGATGGTTTGGAACACTTAGATATAAGGTAGGTAAAGTGTTTGAGTGATTACAACTTGAAACGCACGAGCCAAATTGTGGATTGCTATGCTTGGCTACAAACTGCAAGTTTTGACAGATTTTTAGTGATAGGGAGTTTTGGATTTTAGGTCTTGATCAATTGTGTCCTAAGTTGTAATGTCTTTGTGTATTATTATAGAGAAGGTTTTAAGTCAGCTCTCCAACAGATTTTTGAGTTGTAGGCTTTTTGCACACTTTCTTGCTTTTGAAGCAAAGTGAAGAGACAAGTCTCCACATGCTTGTACTGGCCTGCTTGGAGTTGGTACAAGTCCTATACAACTTGTATTTGGTTTATAGGACTTTTGTATGCAGAGAAAACAGGTCTAATGCTCAAGAATTGAAAAGTTGCAAAAGTTAAGCTTTTCCAAAATGGCAATGGCGACTTTGTGCCATTTATGGAATTAAAGCTTGGACAAAGACCTTTGGGATTGGATTAAGGCTTTGTAAACTGAATAAGCATTAAATTATGAAGTTAGAAACAAGTTTGAGACATGTAAAGCAAGAATTAGGCAGCATAGGTTCAAAATTTGAATTTTGTTCTTCATGAAATGGCTTGAATTCAAAGTGAGAAATTGCCAATTTCATCTCTTCGATTCTCCCTACTCAAAAATTATCTCAAGGAGTTCTTGGACATTTTTGAAAGCCTGTAATGTGCTCTATAACTCATACTTGAAATGAATTTCAAGATTCCTATTGGAACTAGGTGAAAAATTTCCATGAAGTTGGGTCCAAAACCTGCCTAAATTAGGGCAAAATTTCACTAAGTTATTTAGTTCATGAGCATGTAGTCATAAAATTATATCTTGAGATCCAATCATCTTTAGGGAAAAATGTGTGAAAAAAAGTTGTATATTTCATGGAGGTATAAAAATTTCATGTTGTGAACTTTCTTTGAATCATCATGCATCATGGTGGAAATTTGGCATAAAGTTGAGAAAAAATAAGAAATTTTCTATACTTAGAAAAATTTCTAAGTTAAGAAAATTTCAAATTTTAAAATCAAATCTTCAATATTTGATTTCTTGATGAAAAAGTTTCACATTTTGACATGTTTTGATGAATTGTGATCCTTGGCACTTGATTTTGACCAAAAAGTCAAAGTTTGACTTTTTAGTATACAATTGACTTTTGATCAGTTGACTGCAAATTTTATTTGTTAATCCAATGGGATTGCAATGTTTTGAACCATGTCATTAGGTAAAGATGATACAAATGAAACCTTGAAATCATGCTTCAAACCAAATGGTCATTTGCTAGATCAAAAAGCAGAAATTGCCCTTTCTCAATCAAAATCCTAATTTTGACCATTTTGCCCTTTTGATGATTTGATCAAATTTCTTGAGGAGTTGTGGCCCAAACTTGATCAAATGATACATATGAGTCTAAAATGTTGATGTGGATCAAAAATTATGAATTTTGACTGTAAATTGGCCATGGTTGACTTTTTCCCCAATACAGCTGATTTTTAGGTCAACTGTCCAATTGACTAATCAAAAATGTGATTCAAGGCTTAAAACTTGTCATGAGTAAACTTAAGGGTCCATGATGATACTGAAATTCATATGAAGCATTGATAATCCAAAAATCCTTGTGAAAAGTTAAAACCTAATCTTGGGTCATCAGTGCAAGATGAGTTGTCTTGAGTTGATCAAACCCTAATCCAGTCTTAAGTCAAAGAGATCTTGTGGGGAAAATATTGATAAATGAGAGGGAAAATTTTGGGGTACAACAGTGACCTACCAACTTTCACTAAAGGTAGTAAGAAGATATATCATAGCACCACCGTTCTCTGACGATGAACTACCAACGTTCACTAAGGGTAGCAAAAAGATAACAATCACCAACTTTCTCTAATGGTGACCTACCAACTTCACTGAAGGTAGTAAGAAAATATCATATTACCGCCATTCACTGACGATGCACTACCAACATTCACTGAGGATAGCAAAAATTTAACAAGTTTTTCCCAAAATTTTGGTGATTCACCTAGAACGGGTCTTAACTTCTTCTTTAACCAAGGCATTCTTCTTGAAAAGGGTAATGTATAAGCTGTTTCAAATAAAGAGACTACCACTTACAAAGATTTCTTAACGAACTGTCCTTGTCATATCTAAAAGACTTTTCATCCACTGGATTAATTTGACAACAAACTGCAAACTATTCACTCATAGAGAAGATAGTAAAAAAGTAACGTCGACTTTTACGAGGAAGTACAAGTTGCTCAAATAAAGAGACCTGTTACTTGCTGTTATAGATAGGATTGTAAAAATGACATTCTGGGGAAAACAATTTGGCTTCCCGGGGAAAGAGATATGACTTCCTGGGGAATGAACCATGACCTCTTGGGGAGTGAATCATGACTTCCTGGGGAGATGTCAATGTATTCCTGTTGAGGAGATAAAGCCTTCTCGTGGAAAATAAATGCATATTTTCAAACCAAAGCTCGAAGCTTGCAAAGATCCAAAGTAATAATATTGATGGGAAACAAAGATTCAAACCAGAAATAAACTGGAGTGAAACAGTCAACCAAAGTACATCCTTTGAGAAATAAACTCAAGAGGGAAACCCAAATCATCCAAACAAAGTGCTGTATAGGAAGGCTAAAGAAAAAATATTCCACGAGGGATAATTCAGTGGGGAAATTGAAAGAATATACATTTTTTGCTTAAGGCCGACACTCTATTAGAGAGAGGACAACACAAATTTGCAAAACAGAGGATATGTCAACAAAAATATTAACGAATGTTAATGAGCAATGATTTGCTAAATTTAAATATTCCTGATGTATGTATGAATGTATGAGTGTTATCATGTATATGCCGACAAAACAGACATATAACACTGGGGATAAACAAACAAAACTAACTCGGACACAAACAACACTCGGCTAAATCACATCCAAGATGAACATTCCCTAAGAAGAATAAGAACCAACTGAGGAAGCAAAATCCTATTTCGCGGCTTAACTTCACTGGGGAGGAACATAATTCAGAAGTAACAAATCATAGCAACAAAACAGTATGGATACAGGGATATAACATCCTTCTCCAGGCTTCACCGAGGAATAGTACTCAGATTTCAATGGGAAAACAAATTCTTTCACGGTCCTCACTTCTACTGGGGGATTGTAATACTGATTTCAAATAAGGCAGATCGAAATCTTATCGTCAAAACATCAACTAAGGATCTCGAGCTGACTTTAATGGAGAAATATCATACATACCTCACTAGAGGGGATAGTGCCTCATCATCGAGATATTAATGGGGACCTTGTGCTGACTCCATTGAGGAGGTCAACACCATATCGAAGAGAGAAAACCAAGATACGTTCTTCATTGGGGAAACCAGAGATACGTTCCTCAATATTGAGAGTAAGCATTGCACCCGCTTCTCTAGGGACAAAGTATGAAATCTCATGGGGACAACAACTTGGAGAGTTAAGAAGTCAAACATTATAGCAAGGAATCAATCTTATGGGGATTTTAAATCAAAACCAACACTTGGAGAGTGAAAACCCAAAAAGTTGATAACCAATTCAACACTTCTTAAATAAAACATTGCCCTTTCCTGATTATCAGGCAATCAAACAAAATGCAAGTACAACCGAAAGGGAGATGCTTCATAAAATGAGTCAAAACTCAGCATGCACAGTGATAAAAGACTTTTATCAAATAAGTGAGGCCTTCACTGGGAAATCTCAGATTTAGTCTTCATATCACACAAACCTATTCCAACAAAAGATGCCCTGGGATAACCTTCTTGGGCAATCCAGAAGTCATCATTATATAAAGAGGTCAAACTCTTGGGGATTTTAAATCAAACCCAGCACTTGGCGGGTGAAAACCCAAAGGGTTGACAACTGTCTCAACACTTCTTAGAAAATGTCTTGCCCTGGTCCAGTTACCTGGGAAATAAATACCAACAATAATGCCAACACTGCCAAAAAGTGCAACATTTTGCAAATAATACCATCTCAGCACACCAAGGAGACAAAACCTTTTGTCATATGAGTGAAGACTTCGTTGGGGAATCCGGAATGGAGACCTCAGACCAAGCAAACCCAAAAATCAGAAAATGAACCAACACTTGACTGGGGACACTAGGATCACAAACCTGATACTGCACCTTACACCAATTGGTATCGTCTTCAATATACAATAAACACACGCATACTAGCTAAAACAACCTGAGAAAACCTTCCTGGGAAAAATAAAACTTCTCAAATTTACTGGAGTTCGTCCATTCTTGGGATCACCAATTTTGTTTTCCTCTTGAATCACAAAATCTTAAAGTAAAAGTAATTTGTAAATTCTTTTTGAAAAACAATTTTGTTACTTAATCCTTTTTGCTTTGAAAATTATTATCAATAATAAATGGAGTCTTTGTAAGCTGAATAAAAATAAGAACTACAAAGAATTAGGTAAAAGCTCAAATTTTATTGATAGAATGGTAGTCTGCAAATGGCGAGACTCCATGGATAATTACAAAGTTTGGAAAATGGTAATATATAATGGAAAAGATACATTGAGATACCATGACCACTATTCCCTCTAACAACTTTGAAATCCTAAGCAACAACTTCTGTTGAAATATGGTGAGAATCCAAGAAGATTGTTGCTTCAATGATCAAGTCTTTTCTGATGCAGTTACTTGCCAAGAAATTCCCTAACTTTTGCCTAAGCTGCCCTTGCAGGTTTTCAACTTAGCAGAAAATTTTATTCTGTTTATGTCTCTAATTTTTTCCTAGACCGCCCTTTTCGGGTTTTCGGCCTACCGAGATGCTCTTTTTTTCCTAAGTCTCCCTTTCAGGTTTTCAACTTAGCGAGTTATTCTTTTATTTATTTAGGCGAAGTATTTCTTGACTGCATCAGCATTCATCGGACGTGAGAACTCCTCGCCATCCATAGTTTCAAGAATTAATGCACCGCTAGAGAAGGCTTTCTTGACAATATATGGGCCTTCAAAATTGGGAGTACACTTGCCCCTAGAATCAACGTTAAAAGACATGATCTTCCTGAGAATGAGGTCGCCTTCTCTGAATTCACGAGGTTTAACCTTCTTATCAAAAGCTTTCTTCATTCTCTTCTGATATAACTTCCCATGACACAAAGCCGTCATTCTCTTCTCTTCGATCAAATTCAATTGGTCATACCTATTTTGGACCCATTCAGCCTCTGACAACTTGGTTTCGATTATCACATGCAAATAGGGAATCTCAGCCTCGATTGGGAGCATTACTTCCATTCCATACACAAGGGAGAACGGGGTTGCTCATGTTAAAGTTCGGACAAATGTCTAATATCCATGTAAAGAAAAAGGGAGCATTCCATGCCAATATTTATAAGTAACAACCATCTTCTGGATGATCTTCTTGATATTCTTATTAGCAACTTCAACAGCCCCATTCATATTCGGCTTGTACGGAGATGAATTATGATGGACAATCTTGAATTCTTCACAAAGTTCTGTCATCATCTTGTTGTTCATATTCGAGCCATTGTCGGTGATAATTCTGCTCAGCACACCATACCAACATATGAGATTATTCTTAATGAAGCGCACAACCACCTGCTTAGTAACATTAGTATATAAAGGAGCTTCCACCCATTTGGTGAAGTAATAAATTGCTACCAAGATAAAACATTGTCCATTCGAAGCTTTGGGTTCTATCATCCCAATCATGTCAATACCCCACATAGAGAAGGGCCACAGGGAAGAAATAACATTTAGAAGTTTTGGAGGCACATGAATTTTGTCCGCATAAATCTTGCATTTATAGCACTTCTTTGCAAATTTGTAACAGTCAGATTCTATTGTCAGCCAATAGTAACCTCCCCTTAGCATCTTTTTAGCCATCAAATGTCCATTGGAATGAGTGCCAAATGAACCTTCATGCATCAACATGTCTACTTCGTGTCTATCCATGCATCTAAGCAAGACCATGCCATAATTTCTCTTGTACAACACATTTTCACTAAGGAAGAAGCTGCCAACCAATCTTCTCAATGTCTTTCTTTCTTTATTCGATGCACCAATCGGGTATTCTTGAGTCTGGAGAAAATGCTTGATATCATAATACCAAGGTTTCTCATCTTCTACCTCTTCTGTTGTAAACACATAGCCAGGCCTATCCAGTCGCCGAACTATAATTCGAGGTATATCATTCCAAGTATTCACTTGATACATAGAAGCCTGAGTTGCCAGAGCATCCTCCATTTGATTTTCATCTCTAGGGATGTGATGGAATTCAACTTTATTAAATAAGGGTAACAATCTTCTAGCATAATCTTTGTAAGGGATCAATCCAGGGTGACGAGTATCCCACTTTCCTTTAAACTGATTTATTAGCAAAGCTGAATCGCCATACACATCTAGACTTTTAATTCTAAGATCAATAGATTCCTCGAGACCCATGATGCAAGCCACATATTTTGCCATATTATTAGTACAATCAAATGTCAACGTTGCAGTAAAAGGAATGTGTGATCCACTTGGAGTGACAATCACAACACCAATTCTTTACCATAAGCATTCACAGCTCCATCAAATATCATACTCCAGCAAGATTCAGAATCAGGACCTTCCTCAGGAAATGGTTCATCACAATCTTTCACTTTCAAAAACATCACATCCTCATCGGGGAAATCATACTTCACAGACTGATAATCCTCAACTGGTTGGTGAGCAAGATAATATGCCAACACACTACTTTTAATAGCTTTTTTAGTGCGGTATTCAATATCATATTCAGATAACAACATTTTCCAGCGGGAAATTCTCCCAGTAAGAGCAGGCTTTTCAAAAATGTACTTGATTGGATCCATTTTGGAGATCAACCAAGTAGTGTGATTCAACATATACTGCCGCAAACGTTTTTCCACCCAATCCAGAGCACAACATGTCTTTTCTAGCATGGATACCGCGACTCACAATCAGTAAACTTTTTACTGAGATAATAAATTGCGTACTCTTTCTTCCATGTTTCATCTTGTTGTCCCAGAATACAGCCCATGGAATTATCTAACACTGTCAGATACATAATCAATGGTCTTCCTTCAACATGAGGGAGCAAGATATGAGGTTCAAGCAGATATTCTTTAATACTTTCAAATTCCCTTTGGAAGTTATCTATCCACACGAAACCTTGATCTTTCTTTAACAACTTAAAGATCAGTTCACACGTTGCAGTCATGTGGGAAATGAATCTGGAAATATAATTCAAACGCCCGGGGAACCCTCTGACTTGCTTTTTAATTCTCGGCGCTTGTATTTCTTGAATTGATTTAACTTTATCAGGGTCAACTTCAACTCCTTTCTGGCTAACAATGAAACCCAACAATTTCCCTGATCGAACACCGAAGTTATATTTATTTGGATTCAGGCGGAGATGATACTTCCTTAAACGCTGAAACAACTTCAACAAATCTTCTACATGCCTTTCTTCAGTCTGGGATTTAGAAATCATATCATCAATATATACCTCAATTTCCTTGTGCATCGGATCATGGAATAGGGTCGTCATAGCCCTCTGGTACGTTGTACCAGCGTTCTTCAACCCGAAGGGCATCACTCTGTAACAGAATGTTCCCCAGGGTATGATGAACGTTGATTTTTCCATGTCCTCAGGATCCATCCTTATTTGATTATACCTGGAACATCCATCCATGAACGAGAAAAATTTTAATTTTGTTGTGCTATCCACTAACATATCAATTTGTGTCAATGGAAAATCATCTTTTGGACTAGCTTTATTTAGATCTCTATAATCTACGTACATGCAAACTTTTCCGTCTTTCTTCGGTACTGGGACAATATTGGCGATCCACTGAGGGTACACTGATGTCACAAGAAAACTGACATTAATCTTCTTTAGAACTTCTTCTTTGATCTTCACTGCCATATCTGGGTGAGTTCTTTGCAACTTCTGTTTGATTGGTAAACACTCTGGCTTCAGCGGCAAATGGTGCTCTACAATATATGTATCTAGACCAGGCATATCTTGGTAAGACCAAGCAAAAATATCCATATGTTCTTTCAACATCTCAATCAACCTGCTCTTCACATCAGGATGCAACAAAGCTCCAATCTTGACTTCTTTCAGATCTTCTTCTGAACCCAAATTGATTACTTCTATTGGCTCTTTATATGGCTGAATGGAATTCTCCTCGGGCTCAAGCAACCGTGAGACCTCTTCTAGAATCTCATCATATTCTTCTTCTTCGGCCCCATACACAGGACATTCAAAGTTGGGAGAGAGTGCTGGGCCATTGTATTCAACGGGTTTTTTAATTAATCTACACATATAATTTATGATTGCTTTTAGAAACTGACACATATAACAAGTGATCATGCAGATTGAATTTCAGTTCTTATTTATTTTGAAAGGTTTTTTTGTTACCATTTTCCAAGAAAAAGCATAAAATAAAGACACAATTTGGGAAACAAAGACAACTTTTATTATTGATTTTAAAAATCACAGCAGACAGATAAGCCCATACAATATTAATACTTTCACCTTGGGAAGAGTGAAAGCATTTAAAAAATATTAACAACAACAAATTACTTTGAAATATGTATGCAATAGGGAACATCAATGGTGATCCAGCTCTGAACCCTAACTCTGTGCGTCACATGATTTTGCATTTCTGGATCTTCTTTATCTTCCACAATGGCATTAATCCTAGAAACAGTTGGATGAAGATAACCCCCGCTACAAAAGATGTCTTGATACTTGCCTGCAGCAGACTTTGGCTTCATGCTCTTACCTTTATCATTCCTCACAGAGAACCCCAAGCCAACTCTATTCTTGTTCACAGGTGGATCAACAATCTGTCCCGATACGTCGCTATGGCCATTACGCACAACCTGTTGCGCATTCTTAAACGAAGCCATAGAGTTCTAACTTCCTCTTATATTATCAATGGATAAAGCTTGTAACTGGGTTCCAACAGTAGCTTCATCCGCCTCCACAATGCTGAAAGAGGACAAATGAGATATCAATAATGCATGTTCTCCATTTATAATTACCACTTTTCCTTCACGTACAAACTTCAACTTCTGGTGTAAAGTTGAAGTGACAGCCCCTGCCTCATGTATCCACGGCCGTCCCAACAAACAGCTGTAAGCGGGTATAATATCCATGACCAGGAAGGTAATCTGAAACAAATGTGGGCCTATATGAATAGGCAAGTCCACTTCACCAATAACAGATTTCCTTGATCCATCAAACACTTTCACAATAATGCCACTTGGGCACATGGGCGTTCCTTGATATTTCAACTTCATAAGCTTCCTCCTTGGTATAACATTTAATGCAGATCCATTATCAATCAACACATTGGATAATGAGTCATTTTTGCAGTTCATAGAGATGTGGAGGGCCAGGTTGTGATTCCTCCCTTTATCGGGCAATTCATCGTCGCAGAAACTAAGGTTATTACATGATGTAATGTTTCCTACCACACAGTTGAATTAGTCTACTGGCATATCACTTTCCATGAAAGCTTGGTCCAATACCCCCATCAAAGATTCTCTGTGAGCAGAGGAGTTCATCAATAAAGCCAAGATAGATATTTTTGAAGGAGTCTGCAGTAGCTGATCTACAATTTTGTAGTCGCTCATCTTGATTGTCTTCAAAATATCATCCACCTCCTTTTATAGTGTAGCTCCACTAGATTCACCTACTGCCTTCTTGGGTTCAACATTTTCAACAATTTTCTTTCCAGTACTAACATCTCCACGAATAACTGGTGCAAATACATGACCGCTGCGGGTCACTCTGCTAGTCTCAGCAATATTTCAAACATTAGGCATTGGCTGAATGGGAACTTCCACACCATCCTCTAAAATTGTAGCATTATATTTGTAGGGTACAGCCTTATCTGACTTGTAGGGGACATGACCCGGAAAACTAATCACCAACGGAGTAATAGCTGGCTTGTTATGATATTCAACTTCAAAATGGGTAGGTACGCCAAAACAAGGATCAATAACATTTACTCCCTCTTCAACACAATCAGTCATTACAAAGTCATCTCTAGAAAACACATCTTCATCCGAGGAGAAGAACTCATCTGCAGAGACATACTCATCATCTGACTCTTCTTCAGCCAAACAAACCTCAATCACATCAAATTCATGGTAATCATACCTTTGGCTTGTAACCTTGATAGTTCCATTATCCAACAACAACTAAACACTTTCTTTACAATTGAACATCCTCGGGAGTCCCGACAGCAAATTCGGCAAGATCCATACTGATGTTCTACCAGGCCAACCATGTGGCAAAGAGTAGCATGCAATTGTACAAGATCCTCATTCATATATTCCATATCAAAAATTCTGAACTCTCCTTGACATCCAGAAACCATGTTTACTTCCTCTTCATACTCTGCCTGAGGCCTGATTATGTGGATGAGGCCCTCATCCATCATCTCCTGCAAATCATCATTTATCTTGTCACAACCCTATATATTTGTACTGCAAATAGCACAACCAGCATGCTCATGCATATAATAGCTAAATTCACAGAGGTCTGCATGCATTTTCACCAGATCTCCTCTAACCAAATTAACATCAAAAATCTGGAATTCGCCTGGACAACTGGCCACCATGTTCACAGAATTTGCTCCTCCATTCTTTGGTAGAGGATTATCTTTCACATTAGGTCCAACATCCTTGAAAGATACGATACCAAACTTCACCAATTTATGTACTTCAGTTTTCAAAGGATAGCGGTTCTCAACATTGTGCCCTGGTGCTCACTGATGAAAAGAACATGTTTGGTCTACCGTGTAATACCAAGGCAATGGTGATGGTATAGCGGGAGGTGGTCGGGTCTGAACAAACTTCTTCTGAATTAACGTCGGGAGTAATTCTGTATAACTCATAGGAATAAGGTCATAACTCTCCCTTCTCTGATTATATCCTTAATTCCCCTGATGAGATAGTCTCTGATAAGCAACGGTAGTTGGAGCTACACCAACAATTGGACTTACTGAGGCGACTTGTTGATGATGCTGATAATTTCTTATAGGAGGATTAACCCTCCTTTCTTGCATGACGGCATTTGTATCTCCTTTCTTGAAGAAGTTTTTTTGGTGGCCAAGTATAAAAAGAGAAGTTTTCAAATTTGTTTATGTTTGTTTGACTTGTCAGAAGTCGAAGATTCAGCATCAAAAGCCTTTTGGTCTTATGAAACCTTTGAGTATTCCAAAGTGGAAATTGGATAATATCTCTATGGATTTTGTGTCGGGTTTGCCGAAGACCGATAAGGGCAATGATTCGATTTGGGTGATAGAAGATATGTTGAATAAGTCGGCTAAATTCTTACTGATGAAGATCAATCATCCTATAGAGAAACTAGTTGATATGTATATTGAAGAGATTGTGAAATTACATGGGATACCTTCGAGTATCGTATCAGATATAGATCTGAGGTTTACTTCTAAATTTTGGGAAGGTTTGACGAATGCTTTTGGTACTAAGTTGAGGTTGGGTTTCTCATATCATCCACAGGAGGGCGATTAGATAGAGAGGACTATTCAATCTTTGGAGGATTTTTTGAGGGCTTATCTGTTGGAACAAGGAGGTGCTTGGGACAACCACTTTCCATTAATTGAGTTTACATACAACAACAGTTTTCATACGAGTAATAGGATGAGACCATATAAAGCGTTGTATGGTAGGAGGTGTAGAACTCCATTTTTTTATGAGTTGGGCAAGAGTGTTGTGCTCAGACTTGAGATTATGTTGGAGATGACTGAAAAGATTAAGATAATCCAAGAGAGGATGAAATCTTCTCAGAGTCGTCAAAAGAGTTACCATGACAAGAGGATAAAGGAACTTGAATTCCAAAAATATGATCGTGTGATTTTGAGAGTTACTCTAGTGACTGGTATTGGTAGAGAATTAATGTCGAGAAAACTTACGCCGCAATTTATTGGTTCATATCATATATAATACAATATAGGTTAGGTGGCCTATCATATTACTTTACCACCATCGCTTGCGATCTTTATGACATGTTTCATGTGTCTCAGTTGAGGAGATACATTTTGGATCCTTCATATGTGATTCAAATGGATGATGTACATGTAAGAGATAACCTGACTGTTGAGGCATCACCCTTGCAGATAGAAGAGCAGGATGTGAAGAAATTGCGGGGTAAATACATTGCCTTAGTGATGGTATTGTAGGGTGGACCCGCTAATGAAAGTTGAATGTGGGAACGTCAGGATCAAATGAGAGAGTCTTATCCGATTTTGTTTCCGCCATGTAATTTTCAATGGCAGAAATTATTTTAAGTGGGGGAGAGTTGTAACACCTAGGTTATTTAATTAATTATTGAATTGATTTACTATGAGTATTTGTGACCTATTTGTGAAGTATATGTGATGTCGTGATGAACATGATGCTTGATATGAAGTCTTGTATGGTGTATGATGGGGTATTGAGAATTAAGATGATATTTAGTATTTTCAGGACAATTTGGATAACTAGAATAATTAGTTGGAATTATTTTAATTAGTTAAATAGAATAATAATAACAGGTAGAAACTATTAGGACAAAGTGGTAATATTGAGATGTAAGTGAGGGTAAGATGGAAAGACCATAGAAAGGGCCAAAGGGTTAAACAAGGAAAAGTGAGTGTCAGTGTTCATTCTATGTGATCGCGAAAGTAAGAGGAACACTGTGAAGAGAGCTAGGGCACGGAGGAACTCAGAGGGATTTTGTAGAATGCGAAGAGGAATAAATTGCTAGGTAGAATCCAAGGTAATGGGAGTTTATCGATGTTATTATAATTGGTCTAAGATTTAGATAATTGTAGGTTTGTGTTGGGGTTTTGGGATGATGATGTAAATATGATGATTTAATGAAAATTGATGAATTTGTGAGATTGTTTTCTAATAGACTGAGGCATATGATGCATTAAAAATTGTGAAAACTATGTGAAACTATGATGTACTGAGACTTGTAATGTGAAGAAATCATGTAAAAGTTGGACTGATGCAGTGCAGAGATCGCAACAGGGAAACCTTGTTCGTGTTGTCTCGCTGAGCGAGCATTATACAATTCTGGGAAAAGGAAGTTCGCCTCTGATGTGCTGGGTGACCATGATGCAAGGGGAAGGGGTGAGAGTAGAGCCCTTGGAATTTTATATGAGATAAGAGGACTCCCTCCAGCTTTGCCAAGCGAAGCAGAGGCCAGCTAAGCTCGTCGAGCGAGCGAACAACCTCACCGAGCAAAGAAGACAAGAGGGAAATTCCTACTTTTGGATTTTGTATGGGGGAAACTGGTTCACCCCAGCCTTGTCGGGTGAGCCTCAGGCAAGCAAGCTGCTTCGCTGGGCGAGCCTCAGGCGAGAGGTGTCCTACACAACTTTAACAAATTGTAAGTTATGTTTCAGAACTTTGTTTGATGCACCGTTCAAAGTGTTAGAAAGCTAACACGATGAGTTATACTTTTTTGGAATAAAAAGAGTCATATAATTTGTTTTCTAGTGTCTATATTTTATATAAATAAGATGATTTTGTGATTATTCTATTATGATGTATATGTATATGATTAATTGTTATTTCTATGATGATTATGTGTGTAATATGAAGTATGTGATGATATGATGATGATTATATGAATGATGTTGCGTTTGAACTAGAAGTGGTCATGTTGTTATTAAGATGTTTCACATCGTGTATTTATGACATTTGTTAGGGCATAGCCTAGTGATGGTTGCAGAACATTGTTCTAGTGAAGTTTTTAGGATGATTAGTCTAGTGATGGCCTCAATCCCATAGTGTGGATTTGAGTATAATTTTGTGATGCGCTCTAGTTCCAAGTGGGAACTTATCCTATTGGTGTGGATCTTTGGAGAAACGAGAATGAGTCATCAGTGAAGTTTTGGTACCACGTGCATGAGTCTAATGAAGTTGCATTACATTATTTGTGACATTGCATAACAACTAATTAAGTTATACTTTGTGAATATGTGAACTAATGGTGTATTAATGATGATTGTTGACTGATGATATGATGATCCTATGAATAAATAATGAACTGAAGGTGTGAGTATAACATGAAGTTTTGATGATGTGTGGTTTCTTGTTGTTGCGTTATAACTACTATATTTATTCTTTATGTCTTTTATAACGATTATGATTACTCACCCTTTATGCTTGGAAATTTTCCTCTATCCGTGGGTAACTTTCTGGTAATCAGAAATATACGTAGAAGCTCAATTATATCTTTATGGAGTCTTTTAGTTGCTTTATTTCAAATAAAGAGGGTCTTTCTTTGATATGTAACATCAGGGTCTTTGGGATCGTTCAAACGGAACTATGTGTTATTTGTGACTTGATACATTATGATGTTTTATTTCGTTTTAAGATGCATTGAGCATGACTTATGAATCATGAAATGTGATGGTATTTTATTTGAAGTTTTTAATAAAGGTATTTTGAGACAATAATTCCGCAGTGATGTGTTGACGCTTTATGATTATAGTTTCAAAGAGATAATTGTTTTAATTTTTGAGAATTCATGTTACGGAGAAGGATATGTTTTGTATGATGTTTTATGAAGAATGTGACACCCTTTTGGTGAATTAATCTGATTTATTTATCGAATTATTTGCGAATATTCCTTGGGATTTAGAAGGGTGCTATAACTATGATTGAGAATGAAAAAAATTAGATGATTTCTTCAAGAGTTGTTACTAGTTAGAGAATTTGCATGGATTATAGAAAATTAAACAAAGCTACAGGAAAAGACCATTTCCTCTCAAATTTATTGATCAAATGCTTGATAGACGGGCTGGAAAGGAATTTTATTTTTTCCTTGATGGATATCTATGCTATAATTAGATTGAAATAGCTCTTGAAGACCAAGAGAATACAACATTTACATGTCCATATGGAACCTTTTCCTTTAGAAGGCTGTTATTTGGACTATGTAATGCTCATGTAATATTTCAAAGATGCATGATGGACATCTTCTTTGATCTTATAGAACGGTCCATGGAAGTGTTTATGGATGATTTTTCAGTATTTAAAGAATCATTTCAAGAATGCTCGGATAACCTGGAGTTAGTGTTAATAAGATGTGAAGAGAGAAATTTGGTGTTGAATTAGAGAAAATGTCATTTCATAGTCAAGGAAGGAGTTGTCCTAGGGCACATAATTTCTTACGTTAGATTGGAGGTAGACCAAGCCAAGATTTCAGTGATTGAACAATTACCTCCACCCTCCAACATCAAGGGCATGAGAAGCTTTATATGCCAAGCTAGATTTTATAGAAGGTTCATAAAAGACTTTTCGAAAATTAAAAAACCTTTATATCAGCGGCTGCAACATGATGTGCCATATGTATTCAATGCTAAATGTGAACAAACATTCAAGACATTGAAAAAGGAGTTGATATATGCCCCAATTGTTAAGGCACCTGATTGGACCAAGCCATTTGAACTCATGTGTGTTAAAAGTGACTTTTCCATTGGATTTTTTCTTGGGAAAGGGCATTATAAGATGTTCCACGCCATTTATTATGAAATCAAGACATTAATAGAAGCCCATATTAATTACAAAACTAGTGAAAAGGAGCTACTGATAGTTGTATTTTCATTTTCCAAGTTCAGGTTTTACTTGGTAGGAACTAAAATGTAGATCTATGTTCTTGCATGTAGTAAAGATCAGCATCTAGAGTTTTGATGACGACATCACTTGATGAAAGTCTGCCACAACACTAAATAAAACACCTTATAAGGACTCAAGAGCAAGTGCTTTTACAATTAGACATTATTTAGAAAAATACTTGAAGCGTCAAAGTGTGAAAGCTCAGAGTCATGTCTGTCAGTCAATCGGACGGAACCAAATATTGTAAAGATAAAGGTAGTAGCTTAAGAGTACTAAAGCAACTCACACACACACACACGCACTCATACTAAAACCTTTTTGAACCATGTTTTATCAAATTAAAACATTTAAAAAATTCCTTAAAATTATGCCAAGTGACTTAGGAGCTACCAGATCTATTCAAACTTACGCCTCAAGTTATTTAGACAACGCATTAAAGATATGCAACAACTATATATCAAAATCTTCCTTTTTGGGCATCTCAATAGACATATTTGGAGTATCTAATCGATTAGGCTTATCGATTTAGTAGTTAATGTAGCTCATGGATCTTTTCCTTTTTGGGTGATTCCATCTACAATGTAAAGGGAGGTCTCCCTAACTTGAAATCAATCAACTTTCCAATAATTTCCTATTTCTTTAGAATTTATCCTTTTTCTACTAAGTTTTATATTTCGCTATTGGGTGCCTAATTGTTGTTGAGGGAAGCTATATCTATGAGGATAATATTTTTGTAAGTGGTCGTGCGAATGAGTGTATATTCCTATTAGAGATGTTTTGTATGATGTTAAAACTAGGATATTTAGCATTTATGTATATTAGACGGTATCTTCTGAATATAGATGCGCATCTTAGTATTGGGGGACTTAGAAAAGGTTTGGAAAAGGGTTGCATGCATTAAAATAAGTTTTTGTTGTTTTGAAAAACAGGTCTACGTGTCGACACATACATGTCATAGGTCGACAAATGTAATGCATTTTTGAATGCTTTAATTTCAGGTCAACACATACGAGCTTCAATTCGGCACATGTAACTCATTTTTAAAGTTGGTAGCTTCTATTTTGTATGCTGTAATTTCAGGTCGAGACATACGAGCTTTAGGTCGGCATATGCAACTCATTTTTAAAGCTTGTAGCTATTGTTTGGATTTTTCGACTCATTGACCTATACTGGTCGACATCTGCTTCAAATGTGTCAACACATGACTTATAGAGGCCGACACATGCATTCGAAACACTGAAAATTTTCATTTTATTTAAAACTTTTGCATTAAATTTTTCCCCTAACTTTCACACATATATATAACTCATACATGTATCATTTAAAAGTTGACGAAACCATAAACATACATAGATTTCTCTTCATCTTCATCTCACATGTTCTATACATACACACAAATAAATTACACATAATCATTTTTTTTGTTTGGGTGCCATCTAGAATCAGAGTTGATAACGTCCAATTTAGGTTATTGAATTTTAAATTGGGTTGAGAATCTTTGGCAGTGTTCATCCATGAAAAACCGTGAGGGTTTTCCACGAAGATCAAAGTGTTGATTTGGGGGTTTTGACAAGATTTCATAATTCGGATTCGATCGAGTTAAAGCTTTAAAGAACTGTTGTTTCTTGAAAAGTAGTAACGCGAGAAGGTAGATCATATTTCCGTAACCGGAAAAAAATAAAGAGTCACCACCATTAGTTTTCATCTTAAGGACGGGGGAATAACGGGTAACCCTAATTTGTATTAAGATTATAAATTCGTAAGTAAATTAGACGAAGGGAAGGTGTTAGGCACCCTTCATCTCCCTTGTTCTCAAGGGGCTTCACTTTTAGGTTTAAGGGTAAGATGAAAATTTGATATTTAATATTTCTATATGTTGAGGAAAGGATTTGGTTTTTTAATAGTTGGACTCGCCTTGGTTTTAACCGCGCGCCTATGTATCTTCTTATGAAGAATTAGAGTCCAGTTACATAGTTCATATGTGTTTGGTTAGTGTTTTTATAGGACTGCATAGAATTGCTTTCGAATTATCCTTGAACCTTGTATGGGTTTGCAAAGTGAGTGATTGTAGACGTAGTTCGTAGTTGATTTTGATAGCCATTTTCCTTAATCAGTTTTCTGAAAATATCTTGATTTTTATTATGTTAGTAAAAAATGTTTGTAATTGGTTAGTTGTTTTAATTGATCTCCGTCATCAGAAAATTCATCGTCAGAATCTTCTACTTCTTCAGCTTAGAAAGCTTTGTACTTTTCTGACTTGGCTCTTTCTTATCTTTATCTTATAACAACATTTTTTCCTCTTTTATGGGGCTCATCTTCCAATAACTCTATTTCATGACTCATAAGAGAACTAATTAACTCTTTAAAAGTTATGTTGTTCAGATCCTTAGCCAACTTCAATGAAATAACCATTGGTCTCCATTTTTTGGGAAGACTTCTGATGATGTTTTTGACATGATCAGTTGTGGAGTAACCTTTGTCTAGAACTTTAAGTCATGCTACTAAGGTTTAAAACCTTGAGAACATAGTTGTGATCGGTGGAAATAGAACTGACTATTTTTAGCTGGTTCGCGAAATGTCGCGGTAAGCAAGAGTCGCCACCGTCTTTTATATTCTCCAACATGGAAAGGACAAAAGCACAGCAAAATTCCTTATTCGAGATGTCTCTCGGTTCGGGAGGTAGATTTATAGAAAGGGAAGGTGTGAGCACCCTTTCTATCTGTGGTTATCCACGGGCTCTTAGGTACTTGCTCTTATGTTTTCAAAAATTTGTTTGCTTTTCAAGTGTGTGTGGGTTTTGAAAAAGTTTCGTTTGAAAAATTTCTAAGTAACTCTTGTATCTGTCCTCAAGAGTGTATGAAAAATTTGTTTGAAAACTTTTGAAAGTGTTAGTGTGAAAAGATGTTTTGTTTGTTTGAAAGAGCAAGTACCCATGAGATCTACCTACTCTAAGGAATTAGGCTGTGTAAGAGTCCTTTGGATAGTACTATCCCACCATTGAGAGGTAGGTAGCACCATCGTTGGAGTTATTCGGGTCAATTCGATTATAAGGGACAATGTGTGGTCACCAAAGCAATAGTAGGACACCTTAGAAGTAACCCTAATGTCCCAGATCCTTTTTTTATCTGAGGCAACCGTTTCGAGGCAACTGGATCTTAGACAGGAGGGCGACCTCTAAAACACCCTATACTTGACGACCACGTTCGAGGCAACCAGTGAGGCGTACCCTAGGAGTGGCATGTGCATGTGTGTTCAATTCATTTAATGTTTATCTTTGAGCATGCATTTGTGAGCTACGGATTGGTTTTATTTAGCATACAGTCTTGCAGGCATAATTAACAGTTAAGAGTGCGGAAAATAAATTGCGGAAATATGAATCTACGCTATTACAAGGCGCGTGTCTATACATTGCCAAAAACATAACCTGTTTTGGAAAATAAATGCGGAAAGTAAAGAAAGCGATAAAGCCTAATTAACTATTACATACTGGAAACAGATACATCAATATAATCAAAATATGAATTAAAACGCGAAAGAAATTAAATCGGGACGTCCTTAGGGTTTTGACCCTTTGTTGAGAAAATATGAGTTTGGGTCCTTTTTTGCAATTAATTTAAATATTAAACCTAATTTACTAATTAATTAATTAATTAAAAGAAAAATGTTTTCGTGTTTTTTAAGTTTTAATGAAAATAAAAATAAAGGAAATTAAAAGTCAAGAAAACCCTAATTCTAAGTTTATTTTATTTATTATGAAAAAGATTAAAGTTAACCTAATTAACTAATTTAATTAATTTACATTTTATTTACAAAAATAAACCAATGTGAAATTAATATAAATAAAAATATTTACATTTTAATTTTCTGAATTTTATTGTGAAAAATATTAATTTGTTAATTAAATACTTAATAATAATAATAATTAAAAAGATAATAAAAAGGAAAAAGAAAATAAAAAGAAAAATAAACCAGGGGGTGTGATGGACCCAATGGAGGTGAATTTGGAATTGTTGGCCCATTAACACAAGCCTGCCTTGACTTTGGGAATCGTCCAGGTACGCGTTGACTAAGGAGTACCATAGTCCTTCCATCTGAACCAGTAGATTGATGCTGTGGCCACTTGGCGCTTGGACCACTGGAGGTTTATGGTGGAATTCTTGACAAGCACTACATATGAATATGTTATGAAAAATAATACAAGGAATTTTGGGGGACCTGGGAATCGAACCCAGGTTCCAATGGTTATTGGACGCGCTTTCCACCAACTCAACCACCTGCTTGCTTTGTTAGTAAGATAAGTAATGAAAATAATATATGAAAACAAACTATTATGCTGGACAAAACAAAAAATCGCGCGCGCCATTTGAATGAGCCACCCCTGTGTTGACACCTCATCATCGTCTCCAATGAATACCTGCAAAACAAATCAAGTAGCGGGGGTTTTTAACCCCCACAATATGGCATGACCAAAAATAGAGAACAGGCGTGTGATGATCAGAAATTGTTCGCGAGGGTTGGGTTGGATTCGTCTGGCCTTGACGAATTCAACCATATGCGTCTCAAGGTCCAATTTTTCCTGTGCTGGAAACCCCCAAAAGCAAAGCTTCGGAACCCTAAAACTCTCCTATGGCATCTTTTGATTCAGGGCTCCATAATCAAATTAAACTGTACCATTAGCTTTCTATGGATGCAAGCAACACAAAACAAACAACAAATCGTGTTAAATGCACATGAATAATGATTTTCAATTATGGCAAAAGTATGCAAACCGTGAGTTCTTGTGGAGCAGTTTCTTAGGCTTTGACGTGTGATTTTGATTCCAATCCGTTCCTGGGAGGCCTAGGAATGTATTAGAATCAAGAAAAGGCTTTGAATTGGCCTGGAAGGTTGAATTCAGTTTTGAGTTTTTTTGATATTTTTTGGAATTGGTTATGGCCTCTCTTGCAGAATATTCACGTTGCAGGCATTAGGGTTAGGTCATGTATATGTAGTGGAATGAAATTAGGGTTCAATCTTAGTCAAGAATCCATGAAATAATGTTTTCAATATTTGATTTCAATCAAATCTTTTTGCACATTTTTGATTGACAAAACTTGCTAAAATTGGATATTTTGGTCCCCTTGATTGATACATGAAATCTTCAGCATGTGTTGAGTTTATTTGCATCACAAAAAGATTTGAAAACCATATCTTGGTATTTTCCTACAATTAAATCAATTAAATGAATTAATAATCAATTAAAAATCCAAATAATTAACAAAAATAAGAAAATAAACTCAAATAGCCTTGATGGGTTGTGCATATGCTTTGGGTAAATATTCAAGAAGGAATTTGAGGCCCATTAGCAAAGACAAGGTGTTTTAGGCAAAGTTGACTTTTGCAAATTCACAAAAATTTCCCAACTTCTCCAATGCATATCTTGCTCAATGTTGATCCTATGAACATGTTCTTGGACATTTTGGAAAGGTCTTGAAGTCCTCTAACCAATGCCTTTGGTCCCATGTCATTTTGATTTACCAATCTCAAGTTATGGTCTTTGACTTAAAGTGCCTTTTTGTTGACTTTTGAAATTGACCTATAATGTAGAAATTGATAACTTTTTGTGAGAGCATTTCTTGGACTTGGAATGTGAAGATGAGTTGTAGGAAATGTCATACCCTTCAAAATGAGCATTGGATGGGATTTTTCTGATGAACCATGAAAACATTATGCCTTGGTCAAGTTACAGTTGACTTTTCTATTGTCCAAAAATAATAACTTTTGACACCTTGATGATTTTTTGAGCCATGCTTGAGGAATCATGATCAAGAATTGATCAAATGATGATTGTGAGCTAAAAATAAGATGTTGACCAAAATTTTTGAATTTTGACTGTAAAATGACCATTTTACCCCTGTAGTTGACTGTGAAGCAATTAGGGCTTTTGACTGTGCAACTTGATGCTGTGAGCCTTGAGACTTGACATGTAGATGCTTGACAATGTATATGGGCACATGGGACTTGATTGGACCATTGAAAACCTCAATTTCCTTGGAAGAAACAAAACCCTAATTTTGACTGGCTTAGGAGGCATTTGGACTGTGCAACCCTTGAGAAATCTTGAACCAGTTGAAGATGATTCTTGATAAACCTTGAAGAATATGGGAGGGCAAATTTTGGGGTACAACAGTTGCCCCTGTTCAATCTTCTTAAACCTGAGGATGTAGATTGGCTTGCGTGCCTTTCGTGATCCGAAGGTGGAAGATGATTGAACACTAGAGTGCCCAGAAATTTGCACTCGCATAGTAGAGTGTCAGCAGTGTGATGTCGGGAATGGGCTTACAGATGCCATTTGGAGCGATAATGGATAGGATGATGGGCTTATAGATGCCATCTAGAGATGTGACAGAACCTTGTCGGGAATGGGCTTATAGATGCCATTTGGAAGTGTCGATCGCGTAAGAGATTCCTTAGCGAGAACTTACGTACCTGGGGAAAGAAAGATAATTACCTAGCCTGTTACAGGGGTTGATCTTCAAACTCTTCAAGCAGATATGCCCTGGCTAGATACAGGTATCGAATCTACAATTAATCACTCACAGATATGCCCTGGCAAGATACAAGAATCGAATCTGGAATTAGTCGTCTACAGATATGCCCTGGCTGGATACAGGTGTCGAATCTCTAAACTCTTCATGCGGATATGCCCTGGCTGGATACAGGTATCGAATCTACAATCAGTTACTCACAGATATGCCCTAGCTAGATACAAGAATCGAATCTGGATTCGGTCGTCTACAGATATGCCCTGGCTGGATACAGGTATTGAATCTCTAAACTCTTCATGCCGATATGCCCTGGCTAGATACAGGTGTCGAATCTACAATCAGTTACTCACAGATATGCCCTGGCTAGATACAGGAATCGAATCCGGAATTGGCCGTCTACAGATATGCCCTGGCTGGATACAGGTATCGAATCTCTAAACTCTTCATGTGGATATGCCCTGGCTGGATACAGGTATCGAATCTATAATCAGTTACTCACAGATATGCCTGGCTAGATACAGGAATCGAATCTGGAATCGGTCGTCTACAGATATGCCCTGGCTGGATACAGGAATCGAATCTCTAAACTCTTCATGCAGACATGCCCTGGGCTGGATACAGGTATCGAATCTACAATTAGTCACTCACAGATATGTCCTGGCTAGATACAGGAATCGAATCTGGAATTGGTCGTCTACAGATATGCCCTGGCTGGATACAGGTATTGAATCTCTAAACTCTCCATGCAGATATGCCCTGGCTGTATACAAGTATCGAATCTACAATCAATCACTCATAGATATGCCCTAGATAGATACAGGAATCAAATTTGGAATTGGTCGTCTACAGATATGCCCTGGCTGGATACAGGTATCGAATCTCTAAACTCTTCATGCAGACATGCCCTGGCTGGATACAGGTATCGAATCTACAATCAATCACTCACAGATATGCCCTGGCTAGATACAGGAATCGAATCTGGAATTGGTCGTCTACAGATATGCCCCGGCTGGATACAGGTATCGAATCTCTAAACTCTTCATGCAGACATGCTCTGGCTGGATACAGGTATCGAATCTACAATCAATCACTCACAGATATGCCCTGGCTAGATACAGGAATCGAATCTGGAATTGGTCGTCTACAGATATGCCCTGGCTGGATACAGGTATCGAATCTCTAAACTCTTCATGCAGATATGCCCTGGCTAGATACAGGTATCGAATCTACAATCAGTCACTCACAGATATGCCCTGGCTAGATACAGGAATCGAATCTGGAATTGGTCGTCTACAGATATGCCCTGTGTGATACGGTGGGAGAACTGACTTGAGGCTTTGCGTTTTGTATTCGCACTTGTTCGTAATAGCAAGAGTCGCCACCGACTTTTTATTTTATCCTAAGGAAAGGTTAAAAAGCACAGGAAAAGCCTTTTGAGATGTTTCGTGGGTTCGGGGGGTAGATTATGAAAAGGGAAGGTATTAGCACCCTTTTCATCCATGGTTATCCATGGGCTCTTAGTTACTTAGTTTTAGATCACTTGCCTTTGATTTTCAATTGCTTTGAAATGGTGTGTGTGTGTGTGTGTGTGTGTGTGTGTGTGTGTGTGTGTGTGTGTGTGTGTGTGTGTGTGTGTGTGTGTTTTGAAAATGTTTTTTGAAGAAGATGCCTTGTTTTAGGCAACCAATGTAATGACTCGTGTTTGAGTGTTTTACAAAGGTGTGTATCTTTTTGAAAAGATGTTTCGAATGTTTTTGAGAGTTTGTTTTGAAAGTGTTTGCGAAGTGGGTTTTGAAAAGTAGGCAAGTGTTTTTGCAAGTTTGATCAAGTAACTAAGAGTTGTCTACCCCTATTGTACTCAAAAGGTTTTTTTCTCATGTTTTAACCCTTTTAACAATTTTGTTCCACCATTGTATTTGATGGACAATCTTGCATTAGGATATTTAACGGGACAGGCGCGGGTCATTGTATGGACCATGAATGCAATAGTGCCAAGTATCTTTGGCAATTTTGCTTGAAGGGACTATGATCATTTTGATTAGGCACTTTCGAAAGCGTCATCGAGGGACTTATGATCATTTGATTTGTTTTGTTTTGCCAAAGATACTCAACGTGCAAGCATGGCCCATTTTGGAAGGCAACAAGCGGGATTACCCTAGGGGTGCAAGTGTGATTGTGCATTGATTTCATGTATTTGTCTTTGTATTAGGTTATCTAGCGTTTGATTTTATGTACATACAAACCCTAGGTCTAACCATGGTATAATTCGAAAGCGATAAATTGCGGGAATTTAAAGTCCTAAACTATTACAAATGAGTATCCGGGGATGGGGGTACAAATTTACAAATGGGAATGAGACTTTAAGGAGAGTAGTGTCCAAATAATTACAACCAAATCGAATTGCGCAAATGTAATATGTAGTGTATAGCAATGTATAAGAATAGAATAATGTAAATGTGTCAATGTAAAGTAAATGTATCAACGTATCTGTGTATTGTAAATGTGTAAGTGTACGTAATTTATTTACAAGTTGAGATGTGAACTTAATGAAAAATTAAGTGTTTTGTTTATTTAATTTTGTATTCTCGTATTTTGTTAATATGTACAAAACAAAATATTTCAAGAAAAGAAAAGTATTTAATTTAAAGAAAAAATTATGTATTGATGTAATTATGTACAAATAAAATGTTTTAAGAAAAGAAAAAGAAATGTTTTAAGAATTCTATCCTTTTTTTAATGTATTGATGCTAGTATTTTATGTACAAAGTTTTTTTATTTAAAAAAAGAATATTCAACTTAAAAATATATTTTTTATGTATTTTTATAAATGTTTTATACAAGATTTACATTTAAATAAAAAAGGTTTTAATAAAAGAAATAAAAGAAAGAAAAAGTTTTAAACTTAATAATATTTAATATTCATGTCTTTTGGTATATAAAAAAGTATGGTTAATTAATGTAAAGTAAAATTAGCGTATTATTTAACAAAATAAGGTATAAAAGGATATTTAATGATAATAGAATAATAGTTTTTTTGTTTAAAAAGAAAAAGGAATAGGATGGGCTCAAAGGTGTAAGAGGGGGGGGGGGGGGGGGGGGGGGGGGGGGGGGGGGGGCAGGCCCAAACAAAACAAACAAAAGGAAATAAGAAGGAAAAGAGGGGGGGTATGCGCGCTGGCTTAAGGCTTTGGTGGGGCGACCCGGCCCATTGCGTTAGAAAAATTGTTATGAGGGTTTCAATTAGGTTGTGTTCATTTGGAAACTAGGGTTTATAGAGGCGCGGCGCCGTTCGTCCTTGTCCCTCTTCGTCCTCGCTGAGTCAACGTTTCTGAACGCGATTTTCCGTCCCTGTTGCCAGGCCACCCAGCGCTACCTCTGGCTCCTTCCCTCTCCATGGTTGGACCAAGCCAAAACGCGAAAAGGTAACGATTTCGCCCTCTTTATGTCTTAGGTCTTTAGGGATTGCACGATTTTAAACTTTCATGTATTGATTCCATGATTATTATTATGTTTTGCATGAGGTGTGAGAAGAAGGAGTAGAAAAATACTACCTTTGACCTTGGAGACGGAGGAGGAGAGGATTGGGAGGCGCTTGTGGCGGCCAGAGGCGAGGGGAAAGCGCTGATGAGCTAGCTTGCTTTGCTGGGAGTTCTGGTACTCTGTATTCTTTCTTTGCCTTTTTGTCCGCTTGCTTTCAATGATGTTTTACCTGAGATGCCCTGTATGCTCCTTTTCCTCTCTTCTGTGTGCTTGTGTGCTTGCGATTTGCCCAATGATGAACACAGTTCTGAGGGTTTGTTGGCTTTCTTGTATCTGTGTTGCCTTGAAGGCCTTTGTACTGAGTTTCCTGTTGATATGTTTTGATTGGAATTTGTTGATATGTTGGGTTGCCTCGATGATGAACTCTTTGAGTTCTGAGAGCTTGGACAAATTAAGCTTGAGGGGTTTGAGGGCTTGGACAGGTTGATGCTTAGGCTTGCAAGCTTGGTATGAACTTGTTTCAGTTTGGGTAGGATGCAAGCTTGAGGCTTTAAGACATATGCAGGTTGATGGCTTGTATGGATCTGTTTATATTTGGATGTTTGACAGGTTATAAGCTTCAAGGTTTGGCTTGTTGTTACAGGGTCTTGCTTTGAGGCTTATGCAAGTTGATGGTTTCTTTTGCTTAAGGCTCAAACAGGTTATCGCTTTTGAATGCAGGTTTTCTGGTTTGACAGTTTAAGCTTTGGCTTGAAGCCTGATGCTTCAGGTTTGACAGGTTATGTGCTGTTAAGCTTGGGCTTCAGGCTTATGGCTTTGGCACAAGTTTTTGGAGAGGCTCTGAGGCTTGGTTCGGCTTGTGTTGAAAAGTTTGACAGAGTTTGTGGTCTCCTTTTAGTTTGTGTTATTTCTTGGTTATGTAACATGCCCTCTTACTGTGTTGATAACAGTTTTGTTTTATATATTTCTTTCTTCAAGCCTAAGCCCTGTAAGCCTCCTCTCTTCTTTCTCTCTTCTCTCTCCAGTACAAATTAAAGAATTTAATATTGCTTAGGTGTACTATGTTCTGAAAAAGCAACTGCTGGAAAATGATGAAATTTAACATTGCTTGCACTTGTTGCTTTCCTCTGCATAACTCTTATCTCTTTTTCCATATTTTCTGCTTCTTTGTGACAGCATTTTGTACTTTGATATCTTGATATCTTTTTGGACAGCTTTTTGGGTAACCTTTTGTACTTGTTGATGTTTTGACATCCTTTTGGCAGCTTGGACAGTTTCATTCAGTTTTCCCTTTTGACTTGGTTTAGGCCGTTCAGTTTGGTTGGAAACTATGCAGTTGGTTGACAATTTGAACTTTGTGCAAAATCATAACTTTGTGCATTCATGTCTTTTTCTTTTGAAAGCATTTTTCACCCCTCTTTGTGAAACGGGAGAAATCTCGTGATTTGCAGAGAGGGCAATCTGATTCCGGCCAGTTGCTTTTAATGATGAATTTATTTTTTATCTGTCTACCTTTAATTATATCTGCTTTGACTTTTCTTTTTCTCTTTGTTTTGCAGATAAAACTCAATGGATAGGAGTAGCAGTAGAAGCTGAAGATTTGAAGACTTAGGAATATTTATGATAGTTTTATTTTCATTTTAATTTATTTGTAAAATTATTATTGTAAAAAAAATGTAAATAATTTTACAATTGTTCGAATAATAATTTGTAACAAAACAATTAAAGATGAATAAATAAAAATCCTTTTTCATCAGTTAATTCCCCCCTTTTTTTTAGCTGTCTATTTAATTACTTATAAATTCTTAAATTATAATAAATGGAAATAAATTCCAATTATCCTAACTTAGAATAAATAAACAATTAATAAACATTGTGGTTTTAGCATTGATCAATTAATAAACCTGGCGTTTCAAATAGCCACAGCAATGCACAGTCTAATCAAACAACGTCCATATGCCTTTACTGATTGAACAAAACAAATGCAAGTTCTCAATTCCAATGCTTCAATCCAAATATCAGAGTAAACTGAAAAGAACTGTAGACTTAATTCTTTCTGAGAATGCGCGCACAAAAACCCTAGTTTTGTTTTAATTTTCACAGAAGCGCCTGACTGATTAAAACCTGAGTCAAACTCAAACAAAACCCTAGCAATTTGCTTGAACTGTTCCAGAGCCATGAAAACCCTAATTTTGTCTGACTGACAAGAAAAGTTTGTTTCACCGATTCTTGAACCAGTCTGAAAAATCAGGAAAAGTCTGAAGCTGTGATTTCTTGTGGAAAAATACGAGGGCAAATTTTGGGGTACAACAGTTGCCCCTGTTCAATCTTCTTGAACCTGAAGAGTTAGATTGGCAAGTTTGCCTTTCGCGACTCGAAGGTAAAAGGAGATTGGACTCTAGAGTGCCCAAAAATTTGCACTCGGTGATGTGATGGTAGAGGGAATGGGCTTAAAGATGCCATCGGGAGGTGTGACGGAACTTTGTCGAGAATGGGCTTATAGATGCCATTTGGAATTGTGTGTCGATCGCGTAAGAGATTCCTTAGCGAGAACTTGCGTACTTGAGAAAGAAAGATAACTTCCTGGCTTGCTACCGGTTGATCTTCAAACTCTTCATGCAGATATGCCCTGGCTGGATACAGGTGTTGAATCTGGAAATTATCGTCTACAGATATGCCCTGGCTAGATACAAGAATCGAATCTGGAATTAGTCGTCAACAGATATGCCCTGGCTGGATACAGGAATCGAATCTTCAAACTCTTCAGATATGCCCTGGCTAGATACAGGAATCGAATCTGGAATTAGTCGTCAACAGATATGCCCTGGCTGGATTCAGGAATCGAATCTTCAAACTCTTCAGATATGCCCTGGCTAGATACAGGAATCGAATTTGGAATTAGTCGTCAACAGATATGCCCTGGCTGGATACAGGAATCGAATCTTCAAACTCTTCAGATATGCCCTGGCTAGATACAGGAATCGAATCTGGAATTGTGACAGTTGATAGTAATCCTCTTTGGATTGACCTTTTTCCTGAAAAGGCAAAACATTAGTTGTATGCAATGTCGTGATGTATGAAATGTATGATGTCATGATGTTTTTCAAGAACAAATGAGATTGTGTGATATGATGCGTATATGCATGCGTCATGGTGTATAAAATATGAAATGTCTATGAATGTGTTTTCGTCTAGGAAAATAAATCTATGACGAGTGCCGGGAACTTGTTGAATCCTGGGCTGATGTTGAAGAGTAGAGTTCTTCGCTTCTGCTGGGGATGATGGTTACAAGAATAAATCGGTAGGAGAAGATGACTTCGTTGGGGAATAAACTTGTTGGAGAGATTACTCTGCGGGGAACTACTCTGTGGGGAGAGATACTTCGCTGAGGTTTTGATGAGAGTTCCGCTGGGGATTCCATTGATAAGTTATGTTGGGGAATTTGATGAACTCCACTGGGGATAGGAGAATCTTGATTGCTGTCAGGGAAAGTAATTCCTTGGCTGCTGCTGGGGAAGGCAAGAATCTTTTGATTGTTGAAAGTGAGAAATCCTGGGGCCACTTTTGAACTGTACTGGGGATTTTGAAACTTGACTTTGAGGGGAGTTAGCTTCTGGAAGGCTCTCTGGTTGGGGATTACAAGAATCTTTTGAGTTTGAGAAGGAACCGGTGTAGGGTTTCCTGATGATGAGTCAGTGTAAAAACTACATCTTCCAACAGGTGATGAAGGAATTTGAACACTTTTGACATTCGAATGCCCTAAGTGATGATGAAAGAGACTCTTTATGTAGATAATTTCCTGGCTTGTTACAGGTGTTGATCCACAATCAGTCATCCACAGATATTTTCCTGGCTTGTTACAGGTGTTGATCTGGAACTTAAGAAAGGTTGGTCAAGGAGATATTGTCCTGGCTTGTTACAGGTGTTGATCTCTGACCTGAGAAAGAAAGATGGTTCCCTGGCTTGTTACAGGTGTTGATCTTCAATCTCTTCATGTAGATATTTTCCTGGCTTGTTACAGGTGTTGATCCACAATCAGTCGTCCACAGATATTTTCCTGGCTTGTTACAGGTGTTGATCTGGAACTTAAGAAATGTTGGTCGAGGAGATACTGTCCTGGCTTGTTACAGGTGTTGATCTCTGACTTGAGAAAGAAAGATGGTTTTCCTGGCTTGTTACAGGTGTTGATCTTCAATCTCTTCATGTAGATAATTTCCTGGCTTGTTACAGGTGTTAATCCATAATCAAACGCTCACAGATATGCCCTGGCTAGATACAGGAATCGAATCCAGAACTGGTCTTTATTCTGTTGGTGGTTGTAATTTCCAGCAGGTGATGAAGGAAAACTTCTGACACTTTTGACATTCGAATGCCCCAAGTGATGATGAAGGAGTCTCTTCAGGTTACTCTACAATTGAGAGATTTTGTTGAAATCTTGACTGGACTGCCCCAGGTTAACTGAACTTTGAAAGATCTGTCGACCTTGACTGGACTGCCCCAGGTTAATTGAAGTTTGAAAGATCTGTTGAAACCTTGACTGGACTGCCCCAGGTGTGCTGGATAGTGACATGTCATGCCCCTGGTTGATAGGAGACTTGTAATGGAAGTGTCGTCCTTTTGAAGTGATTTTTGACTCACTGAGAGAGTTTTCGTTCCTCCGAACATTCGTTGTATGAATTTCTTTGCTGTCAAACAAATAGCCAAATGCGAACAATGATATTCAAGCAATGCAAAGTTTATGTTTGTCTCGAAGTTTTGAAAAATGCGTTTTTTTTTTTTAGCAGAAAAATTTTCATAAGACAAATCAACACAAGATTTAGAGCAAAGCCTTACAGGAGTCAGGATACCTTTTGTAACAGTATGCTTTCGAACTAACCCATGCTTCAATTAGGACTTTTGAAGGGTTGTCACGTGGCTTGGTTTACGGTTTAAGAAACAAAGGATAAAGGCTCAAAGTGTATTTGTACCCACCCGCTCTTCGTGATGTTCTTCAACCCTAAGCTCATTTAATTGTGCGTCGCACTCTATTTGAGTTTGGAACGACTTTTGGGTGATGGTTCACCAGTTGAATTTGGGAGACAGTCATCATCTCCTTTTTTCTTTTGCAACATTTTTCATGTTGTTGAGGATTTGTAAAGACCTCTCTATTTTGATTTTGATTTGTTATCCCTAACTTTTGCCTGACTGTCTCTGTTTTCGAGATTACCGTCAGCGGGATGCCCCAACTTTCTCAAGCCTCCTTTATAGGTTTTGGCTTAGTGGGCTTTTCTCTTTTGAGAGATTGACTGTCTATGTGATAGGGAACCACTCTTGTCTTTTGATTCCAGAGGAATGCTCTCTTCTTTTTTTTTTGACATCGTTCGTTGTGTTACGAACTGAGAGTTTGCGACTTTAATGCGCATTTTCTTTTGAATTAACTGAGAGACTACCCTGCCTCAGGTTTATATCAAAGGTTTTGATTTGTTTAGAACAGAAAACTCCTACTTCTTTGGCTCGAAGGGGTTGACTAGGGATTATCTTCCTTATAACTCCAGTGTTTGGGAATTGAAAGAAAATGCCTGTACATCATCAGCAAGGTCTGTTCAAAAGCATACTGTATGAGATTACGGTATTGTTTCGTCATCCTCCCTCTAAAGGCTTGCAGCTTTTTATCAAGAGTCAAAAATCATAAAGAAAGCATAAGAGTAGTGAAAACGAATGGATGAATTCAAGACAAACATATGCAATGCATTAATGAAACAGAGTTTTGACATCAACAGTTAATCGTTTGAATAACAAAAGAAATTACAACTTTGAAAATTCAAATGAAGCAAAAGTCTCTCAGCTCGAGCTTTGTCAATTCAGGTGGAGCAACCCTTAACGGAAGATTTCATCTCGCCGTCTGGCATGAACCTCAGCACTCCAATGTCGATCAGATCTTGAATCTTGTTCTTCAAGGCCCAACAATCGTCGGTGTCGTGCACCGGGCTGTAAGAGTGGTATACACAAAATGCATCGGGATGATAGTTAGGAGCGGAGGTATTGGGCTTCTGAATAGGATCCCTCAAAGCAGTCAGGTTGACCTCCAACAAGCGCTCCAGAATCAGAGATGACAGTATGTCAGTCTCCGTGAACTGTCTTCCCGACGTATTTTGACTACGCCGATTCCCCCGTTGACGCTGGTGAGGTTGTTGATGGGCTTGTGACCCTGAATCAAGCAAAGGAGCCTTCCCCTTGTCTTCTTGTCTGGATGGGGGTTTAGTGGTGACTTGCTCTTCAACCTCAGATGTTTGCCCCAGTTGGTTGTTCCGAAGTAGTTGGTTGACGAGAACTCTGAGTTCCTCTTGTCTTTGAGACAAATCCTGGATGAGAGCCATCTGACCCACTAGTTGTCCCATCACTTGGATCCTCAATGTTGCCAAATCAAACTGTAGTTCCCCCAGCTGGTCACTCCTGGCATTGTTTGAATTCTCCAAGCCCTTTGTGAGGAGAGCTTTCATTTCTTCTTGCCCCAGAGACAGGTTCAAGAACATTTCCTGCAGCTGAGCAGTCTGGTCCTGGATATCCTTGACAGTCCTTTCTAGAGCCATCTCTTACTGAAATAAACAGCAGGAGAGTAAGGAAACCTGAAAAAGGAAAAACTGTCAAGATGTAATGCATGATATGTGGATGCATGCTTTCAAGGATCTCTTGGGATAAATACAAGAGAATGTTAGAGGTTGAACTTCGATCTTTGACTGGAGACCTTTGTACCGATGGATGTCTTTCCACAAGAATCAAGCTCACCATGTCAAGTGGGTCATATCCCCTGATTCAAGTTGTCGCACTTGATCTTTGATTGGAGAACTTTGCACCGGTGGATGTCTTTCCACGAGAATCAGGCTCACCATGTCAAGTGGGTCATAGCCCCTTATTCAAGTTATTGCACTTGATCTTTGATGGCATTTGTTTAGAGGAGAAACCTCTTGCCCTTTGGTAGACATCTGGTTCAACGTAACCCTGTATCAAAAGAACCCTCGAGATCCTTGAAATGGTTATTGAAAATGCTATGGTATGATGTTATGATGTTATGTACATGTATGCAAAAGGCAAGTGAGTGAGTGTATATACAGACAATCATATTCATACAAAGAAAACAAGTCCTTAGGTTCAGGCTTGCATGGGGTTGTAGGTAAGTACCCTCTTTCAGTTTCGTTGGTTAAGACCTGTCCTATCAAAAGTAACCGGGTTCTAGAGGATCTCAATATCACTGACTACCCTCAATCGGTCATAACTCCAGCATCGCAATCTTTTCTTGCGGCCAGAACCATCGCGAGAGTTTAGCCTCAATGAGTGTAGCATACTGCTACTGTTCTATGGCCAAGTTGGGTCAATTTAGGGTTCTAAGGTCGGTTGGTGCTTAATGACTCCTTAGAAGACCCATATTCTCCTCGTTTCAACACAAGGAATATCGGTACAGACCAAGGTGTCACACCAACGTAGCCACTATTTCACCCATGTCGGTCTACGCCGGACAGGTCCCTCACAGATTATGCTACCTAAAAGGGTATTCCCCAGATCCGGGTTAGGATCTATGAAACTCCGATGCAAAGCCCACAAATATAAAAGTAAACAAAGCAAGCAATTGAAAACAAAGGTGATCTAAACCCTAAGGTAACCCCACTTTTAAGTTTAATCCCCAGCAGAGTCGCCAGTTCTGTGATACGGTGGAAGAATTGACTTGAGGTTTTGCGTTTTGTATTCGCACTTGTTCGGTATAGCAAGAGTCGCCACCGACTTTTTATTTTATCCTAAGGAAAGGTTAAAAAGCACAGGAAAAGCCTTTTGAGATGTTTCGTGGGTTCGGGGGGTAGATTATGAAAAGGGAAGGTATTAGCACCCTTTTCATCCATGGTTATCCATGGGCTCTTAGTTACTTGGTTTTAGATCACTTGCCTTTGATTTTCAATTGCTTTGAAATGGTGTGTGTGTGTGTGTTTTGAAAATGTTTTTGAAGAAGATGCCTTGTTTTAGGCAACCAATGTAATGACTCGTGTTTGAGTGTTTTACAAAGGTGTGTATCTTTTCGAAAAGATGTTTCGAATGTTTTTGAGAGTTTGTTTTGAAAGTGTTTGTGAAGTGGGTTTTGAAAAGTAGGCAAGTGTTTTTGCAAGTTTGATCAAGTAACTAAGAGTTGTCTACCCCTATTGTACTCAAAAGGTTTTTTCTCATGGTTTAACCCTTTTTAACAATTTTGTTCCACCATTGTATTTGATGGACAATCTTGCGTTAGGATGTTTAACGGGACAGGCGCGGGTCATTGTATGGACCATGAATGCAATGGTGCCAAGTATCTTTGGCAATTTTGCTTGAAGGGACTATGATCATTTTGATTAGGCAACTTTCGAAAGCGTCATCGAGGGACTTATGATCATTTGATTTGTTTTGTTTTGCCAAAGATACTCAACGTGCAAGCATGGCCCATTTTGGAAGGCAACAAGCGGGATTACCCTAGGGGTGCAAGTGTGATTGTGCATTGATTTCATGTATTTGTCTTTATATTAGGTTATCTAGCGTTTGATTTTATGTACATACAAACCCTAGGTCTAACCATGGTATAATTCGAAAGCGATAAATTGCGGGAATTTAAAGTCCTAAACTATTACAAATGAGTATCCGGGGATGGGGGTACAAATTTACAAATGGGGATGAGACTTTAAGGAGAGTAGTGTCCAAATAATTACAACCAAATCGAATTGCGCAAATGTAATATGTAGTGTATAGCAACGTATAAGAATAGAATAATGTAAATGTGCCAATGTAAAGTAAATGTATCAATGTATCTGTGTATTGTAAATGTGTAAGTGTACGTAATTTATTTACAAGTTGAGATGTGAACTTAATGAAAAATTAAGTGTTTTGTTTATTTAATTTTGTATTCTCGTATTTTGTTAATATGTACAAAACAAAATATTTCAAGAAAAGAAAAGTATTTAATTTAAAGAAAAAATTATGTGTTGATGTAATTATGTACAAATAAAATGTTTTAAGAAAAGAAAAAGAAATGTTTTAAGAATTCTATCCTTTTTTAATGTATTGATGCTAGTATTTTATGTACAAAGTTTTTTTATTTAAAAAAGAATATTCAACTTAAAAAAATATTTTTTATGTATTTTTATAAATGTTTTATACAAGATTTACATTTAAATAAAAAAGGTTTTAATAAAAGAAATAAAAAGTTTTAAACTTAATAATATTTAATATTCATGTCTTTTGGTATATAAAAAAGTATGGTTAATTAATGTAAAGTAAAATTAGCGTATTTATTTAACAAAATAAGGTATAAAAGGATATTTAATGATAATAGAATAATAGTTTTTTTGTTTAAAAAGAAAAAGGAATAGGATGGGCTCAAAGGTGTAAGAGGGGGGGGGGGGGGGGGGGGGGGGGGGGGGAACAAAAGGAAATAAGAAGGAAAAGAGGGGGGGTATGCGCGCTGGCTTAAGGCTTTGGTGGGGCGACCCGGCCCATTGCGTTAGAACAATTGTTGTGAGGGTTTCAATTAGGTTGTGTTCATTTGGAAACTAGGGTTTGCAGAGGCGCGGCGCCGTTCGTCCTTGTCCCTCTTCGTCCTTGTTGAGTCAACGTTTCTGAACGCGATTTTCCGTCCCTGTTGCCAGGCCACCCAGCGCTACCTCTGGCTCCTTCCCTCTCCATGGTTGGACCAAGCCAAAACGCGAAAAGGTAACGATTTCGCCTTCTTTATGTCTTAGGTCTTTAGGGATTGCACGATTTTAAACTTTCATGTACTGATTCCATGATTATTATTATGTTTTGCATGAGGTGTGAGAAGAAGGAGTATAAAAATACTACCTTTGACCTTGGAGACGGAGGAGGAGAGGATTGGGAGGCGCTGTGGCGGCCAGAGGCGAGGGGAAAGCGCTGATGAGCTAGCTTGCTTTGCTGGGAGTTCTGGTACTCTGTATTCTTTCTTTGCCTTTTTGTCCGCTTGCTTTCAATGATGTTTTACCTGAGATGCCATGTATGCTCCTTTTCCTCTCTTCTGTGTGCTTGTGTGCTTGCGAGTTGCCCAATGATGAACACAGTTCTGAGGGTTTGTTGGCTTTCTTGTATCTGTGTTGCCTTGAAGGCTTGTGTACTGAGTTGCCTATTGATATGTTTTGATTGGAATTTGTTGATATGTTGGGTTGCCTCGATGATGAACTCTTTGAGTTCTGAGAGCTTGGACAGATTAAGCTTGAGGGGTTTGAGGGCTTGGACAGGTTGATGCTTAGGCTTGCAAGCTTGGTATGAACTTGTTTCAGTTTGGGTAGGATGCAAGCTTGAGGCTTTAAGACATATGCAGGTTGATGGATTGTATGGATCTGTTTATATTTGGATGTTTGACAGGTTATAAGCTTCAAGGTTTGGCTTGTTGTTACAGGGTCTTGCTTTGAGGCTTATGCAAGTTGATGGTTTCTTTTGCTTGAGGCTCAAATAGGTTATGGCTTTTGAATGCAGGTTTACTGGTTTGACAGTTTAAGCTTTGGCTTGAAGCCTGATGCTTCAGGTTTGACAGGTTATGTGCTGTTAGGCTTGGGCTTCAGGCTTATGGCTTTGACACAGGTTTTTGGAGAGGCTCTGAGGCTTGGTTCGGCTTGTGTTGAAAAGTTTGACAGAGTTTGTGGTCTCCTTTTGGTTTGTGTTATTTCTTGGTTATGTAACCTGCCCTCTTACTGTGTTGATAACAGTTTTGTTTTATATATTTCTTTCTTCAAGCCTAAGCCCTGTAAGCCTCCTCTCTTCTTTCTCTCTTCTCTCTCCAGTACAAATTAAAGCATTTAATATTGCTTAGGTGTACTATGTTCTGAAAAAGCAACTGCTGGAAAATGATGAAATTTAACATTGCTTGCACTTGTTGCTTTCCTCTGCATAACTCTTATCTCTTTTTCCATATTTTCTGCTTCTTTGTGACAGCATTTTGTACTTTGATATCTTGATATCTTTTTGGACAGCTTTTTGGGTAACCTTTTGTACTTGTTGATGTTTTGACATCCTTTTGGCAGCTTGGACAGTTTCATTCAGTTTGCCCTTTTGACTTGGTTTAGGCCGTTCAGTTTGGTTGGAAACTATGCAGTTGGTTGACAATTTGAACTTTGTGCAAAATCATAACTTTGTGCATTCATGTCTTTTTCTTTTGCAAGCATTTTTCACCCCTCTTTGTGAACCGGGAGAAATCTCGTGATTTGCAGAGAGGGCAATCTGATTCTGGTCAGTTGCTTTTAATGATGAATTTATTTTTTATCTGTCTGCCTTTAATTATATCTGCTTTGACTTTTCTTTTTCTCTTTGTTTTGCAGATAAAACTCAATGGAGAGGAGTAGCAGTAGAAGCTGAAGATTTGAAGACTTAGGAATATTTAGGATAGTTTTATTTTCATTTTAATTTATTTGTAAAATTATTATTGTAAAAAAAATGTAAATAATTTTACAATTGTTCGAATAATAATTTGTAACAAAACAATTAAAGATGAATAAATAAATATCCTTTTTGATCAGTTAATTCCCCCTTCTTTTTTTTTAGCTGTCTATTTAATTACTTATAAATTCTTAAATTATAATAAATGGAAATAAATTCTAATTATCCTAACTTAGAATAAATAAACAATTAATAAACACTATGGTTTTAGCATTGATCAATTAATAAACCTGACGTTTCAAATAGCCACAGCAATGCACAGTCAAATCAAACAACGTCCATATGCCTTTACTGATTGAACAAAACAACTGCAAGTTCTCAATTCCAATGCTTCAATCCAAATATCAGAGTAAACTGAAAAGAACTGTAGACTTAATTCTTTCTGAGAATGCGCGCACAAAAACCCTAGTTTTGTTTTAATTTTCACAGAAGCGCCTGCCTGATTAAAACCTGAGTCAAACTCAAACAAAACCATAGCAATTTGCTTGAACTGTTCCAAAGCCATGAAAACCCTAATTTTGTCCGACTGACGAGAAAAGTTTGTTTGACCGATTCTTGAACCAGTCTGAAAAATCAGGAAAAGTTCGAAGCTGTGATTTCTTGTGGAAAAATACAAGGGCAAATTTTGGGGTACAACACCCTGGCTGGATACAGGTATCGAATCTCTAAACTCTTCATGCAGATATGCCCTGACTGGATACAGGTATCGAATCTACAATCAAATACTCACAGATATGCCCTGGATGGATACAGGAATCGAATCTGGAATTGAGACAGTTGATAGTAATCACCTTTGGATTGACCTTTTCCTGAAAAGGCAAAACATTAGTTGTGTGCAATGTCATGATGTATGAAATGCATGATGTCATGATGTTGTCAAGAATAAATGAGATAGTGTAGTATGCACTTTATCATGTATGTAAATAGGAGGTATGAAATGTGAAATGTTTATGAATGTATTTTTGTCTGGGAAAATAAATCCTTGACAAATGTCGGGGAGTTTGTTAAATCCTGGACTGCTGTTGAAGAGTATGTGTGTCTTCAAACTTTGTTTAGAATGTTTCTGATGGGGATGACGAACGAAGATGGTTTTGAGAATAAACCTGTAGGAGAAAATAACTTCGTTGGGGAATAAACATGGTGAAGAGATTACTCTGCGTGGAATTACTCTGCGGGGAAGAGATACTTTGCTAAGATTTTAATAATAAACTCCGCTGGGGATTCCGTTGATAAGCTCTATTGGGGATTTTGATGATGAACTCCGTTGGGGATAGAAAGAACTTCGTTGGGGATGATCTTTCAGTTGCAACTTGCTGAGGATAACCCAGTTAGACTCTTGTGAGGATAACCTCTGAATTTGGCTAGGGAGACTTATTTTTATTCTGCAGGGGATAAGCTTCCAGAATCTACTGGGTAAGATGATTTAATTCTAGAGGGGAAGCCTTTTTTAGACTGCGCTGGGGAAATGACTCCATTGTGGTATCTTGTATTCCGCCGGGGAACATTCTTATATTTTGTTGAGGAATATTAAGACTGTCAGGGATACTCTTATGCTTGTTGGGTAATATCCTTATACTCCGCTGGGGAATTGTGAGATCTTCTGGGGATACCCAACTTCCTTAAGGCTGACAGTAGACTAACTCTGCTTGGGGAGAGTGTTGCTGACTTGCTGGAGATACTATGCCTTTTCGGGGCTGATTGGGGACCAACTCTACTCGGGGGGAGTATTGCTGATTCTCGTCTTACTCTACGGGGAGTGAAGGTATCTTGGTTACGTTCTTCAGCCGAACCTACCTTGGTACCTTGATGGACAGAGCAACTAGATCACTTAGACAACTCATTATTGCCCCTGTTTCTGATGTCACCTGTAATTAGTCCTTTGTTTCGCATGCAAATATTTATGAGTTAGCAATTAATGTCAAATGCATATATCAAAAATGAACATTGGATGTTCTTCGCAAGACAAAACAGATAAAGGAAAAACAATTGGCAATTTGTCTGGAAAAGTGAATTTGTATTGATTTTTGAAATTTGCTTGTAAATAGGCGTTTTGTGTACAAGAGGCTGACGTCCTAGTAAGAGAACACCGCCGAACAACATAGAGTTTATACAATTTTGAAAAGGAAAACAAACAGCTATGTGAAAGATCCCACTGGGTTTCAACTCTGCTATCTCCTTTATGTCTTCAAGCGTCTCATCACTTTGCTGCTTAGTTGAAGATGAAGTTGACTGATCGATGTCGTCTGAACCTGATAGTTGATACCAAATTCTGGATGCCAGGTGATCCAATGAGACATAGTATTACGCTTTAATCCCTAATTTTTGCCTGGGCCGCCCTTTCGGGTTTTCAGTCCACCGGGATACCCATTTTTGCCCAAGCCGCCTTTTCAGGTTTTCGACTTGCCGGGTGTACAGATTTTTTCATTTCATCCCTTATTTTTGTCCGAACCCTTTTGGTTCGCCGGGAAGCCCTTATTTTTGCCTAGGTGTGTCAACCTAGCGGGTCTTTTATTCATGCGTAGTATCTTTTTACTATGTCTGCATTGGCGGGGTGAGGAAGGTCGTCACCATCCATGGTGGTTAGAATCATAGCTCCTCCTGAGAAGATATGTTTAACCATAAATGGCCCTTCGTACGTAGGGGTCCATTTTCCCCTGGGATCACTTTGGGGAAGAATGATGCGCTTGATTACCAGGTCTCCGACTTGATACTCTTGTCGTCTGACTTTCTTGTTAAATGCCCTGATCATCCGTTTTTGGTACGTTTGACCATGACAAATAGCAGTGAGTCTTTTTTCATTGATTAGGTTTAATTGATCAAGCCGAGTCTGGATCCAGTCATCTTCGCTCAAACCTGCATCCTTCATTATCCGGAGAGAGGGTATCTGGACTTCAATAGGCAAGACTGCCTCCATGCCATAGACCAAGGAGAAAGGAGTTTCCCCTGTTGACGTCCGTGCTGAGGTACGGTACCCATGAAGAGAAAACGGCAACATCTCGTGCCAATCTTTATAAGTCACTATCATCTTCTACACAATCTTCTTAATATTCTTATTTGCCGCTTCTACAGCCCCATTCATCTTCGATCGGTAAGGAGAAGAGTTGTGGTGTTGTATCTTGAATTGCTCGCAGAGCTCAGTGATCATCTTGTTATTAAGATTGGTACCATTGTCTGTAATGATCCTTTCAGGTACACCGTATCGACAGACCAGGTTATGCCGAATGAACCGTGCCACAATGTTCTTGGTTACCGTAGCGTAGGAATCTGCTTTGACACACTTTGTGAAGTAATCAATCACTACCAGGATGAAGCGATGTCCGTTGGATGCCGTAGGTCTGATCTCGCTGATCATATCAATGCCCCACATTGCAAAAGGCCAAGGTGCCGTCAAGACGTTCAGAGGAACTGGAGGAATGTGCACCTTATCAGCATAGATCTGGCATTTGTGACATGTCCGAGAATGTTGGTAACAGTCGGCTTCCATTGTGGACCAGTAATATCCTGCACGAAGGATTTTCTTTACCATGGTATGTCCACTGGAATGTGTTCCGAAGGTACCTTCATGCAGCTCTTCCATGATCCTTTCTGCTTCAGTCTTATCCACACACCGCAGTAAGGTTGAATCATGGTTTCGTTTGTACAGAATGCCATTGCTGAGGAAGAAATTTGCCGCGAACCTTCTCAGAAATTTTTTGTCATTCACAGATGCACCCTCGGGGTATTCTTGAGCTTCAAGGTATCTCTTCACTTCGTGATACCAAGGTTTTTCAGTTACCTCCTCAGCTTCAAGATCACAGCAATGTGCAGGTTCGTCCAATTTCCAAATGATGATCCGGGGAGCCTCGTTGTCCCATTTGACTTTGAACATAGAAGACATCGCAGCCAGCGCGTCCGCCAACTGATTCTCCTCTCTTGGGAAGTGTTCAAAAGTTATCTCCTCGAAGTAGGGGATCAATGTCAATACATACTCCTTGTAAGGAACAAGATTTGGGTGTTTCGTATCCCACTCGCCTTTGATCTGACTGATCACGAGAGAGGAATCTCCGAAGACACTCAGAAACTTAATCTTTAAGTCAATTGCAGCTTGGAGACCCATGATGCATGCCTCATACTCCGCCATGTTGTTGGTGCAGTTGAAACATAGCCGGGCAGTGAGTGGAGTATGAGTGCCTTTAGGGGATATGACCACAGCGCCGATGCTGTTACCCAAAGCGTTTGAGGCTCCGTCAAAGTGCATGGACCATCGGGATCCTTCCTCAGGTCCTTCATCTGGTCCAGGTACTTCACAATCTGTCACTACCATGATGTTCTCGTCTGGAAACTCAAAGTTCATAGATTGGTAGTCGTCCACTGTCTGGTGTGCCAAATGGTCTGCCAACACACTTCCCTTGATTGCTTTCTGAGTCGTGTACTGGATGTCGTACTCTGTCAAGATCATCTGCCATCTTGCTATTCTTCCGGACAAGGCAGGCTTTTCGAATATGTACTTGATTGGATCCATTTTTGAAATCAACAGAGTAGTGTGAGTCAACATATACTGTCTCAGCCGGCGAGCAGCCCATACCCAAGCGCAGCAAGTTTTCTCGAGCAGTGAGTATCGGGTCTCACAGTCGGTAAACTTTTTGCTAAGGTAATAAATAGTGTGCTCTTTTCGGCCAGACTCGTCATGCTGCCCCAGCACACACCCCATTGAGCTGTCCAGTACTGTTAAGTATAATATCAGAGGTCTCCCTTCAACCGGCGGCATAAGAATGGGTGGTTCTTGGAGATACTCTTTGATTCTGTCGAAAGCAGCATGACATTCATCGTTCCAACATACTACTTGATCTTTCTTCAGCAGCTTGAAGATTGGTTCACAGGTAGCGGTTAGATGTGAGATGAATCGGGCAATATAGTTCAGCCATCCTAGAAAGCCTCTGACTTCTTTCTCTGTCTTGGGAACTGGCATCTCTTGTATAGCTTTCACCTTGGCAGGGTCCACTTGAATACCTTTGTCGCTTACGACGAAGCCTAGCAATTTTCCAGATCTCACCCCGAAGGTGCACTTGTTCGGGTTCAACCTCAGCTTGTATAACTTCAGACGGTCAAACAGCTTCTGTAGATGGTCAAGGTGTTCCTCCTCAGTTTGGGACCTTGCAATCATATCGTTGACATATACTTCGATCTCATGGTGGATCATGTCGTGAAATAAAGCAACCATGGCACATTGGTAGGTTGCCCCAGCATTTTTGAACCCAAATGGCATGACCTTGTAGCAAAAGGTGCCCCACTGAGTAACAAAAGTGGTCTTCTCCATTTCTTCAGGAGCCATCTTGATTTGATTATATCCGGAGAAACCGTCCATGAAGGAGAACACCTTATGCTGAGCAGTATTGTCCACTAGAACATCGATGTGAGGTAGAGGGAAATCATCCTTAGGGCTTGCCCTGTTCAAATCCCTGTAATCGACACACATTCGGACCTTACCATCCTTCTTCGGTACCGGAACCACGTTGGCAACCCATTGAGGGTAAGAAGTTACTGCTAGAAACCCGACATCGAATTGTTTCATAACCTCAGCTTTGATTTTCTCGGACATCTCCGGACGCATACGGCGGACCTTCTGTTTTACCGGAGGGCATTCTTCCTTGGTAGGCAAATGATGAACCACAATGTCGGTATCCAACCCAGGCATGTCTTCGTAAGACCAGGAAAAGATTTCCACATAATCATGCAGCATCTGAACCAACCGTTGTTTCACGCTGAGCTCTAGATTGGCACCAATCTTGACTTCCTTTCTGTCTGTCTCAGTACCCAGATTTACCGTTTCCACTGGCTCTTCATGTGGCTGAATGGCCCTCTCTTCCTGGAGTAACAGTCTTGCAAGCTCACCAGGTACTTCGCAATCATCTTCACCTTCGTCTTCGGCTAAGTTGATCGGATTTTCGAAGTCATAACTGGCAGTAGCAGAGTCGTTACCAGTGAGATCCAGAGTGGATTGGAACCTGTATAGGTGAGTGTGTGTAAATATAGCTGTTTTGCAATATATAAAGAAATAAAGAAAGGGAGCGCAAGATTTGAAATGCGAAAAACATCCAATGCTTTTATTCATGATATATGAAAATGACAAATAATAAGCCCTCACAAATGAAGCCACGGTGCCCCGGGTAAGACACCGGGCCATAAAGTTTCAAATTATTGTTCGTTACAAATTTAAAACAAAGGAGTTCATTACTGAGTGACAAAAGTAATAGGTATGAAGTCTTTGGCAGTCCAGTTGCTTGGTCCACCGTCGGTCGTTGGGTAGATCCAACTATCGAATTCAGATTCTTCCGCCTCGTCTTCAATAGCATTTACTCCCGGGTTGGTGATGAATACGGGAGGTCTTCCAATCCTTGCCTTACGCACAGCCCTCTGAGCCTCTACAGTGAAACCCAAACCAAATTTATCTGTCTTCGGAGTGAAATCAGGAAGTCGGCCCCAGTTTGCGCACTCACCCCTCTCAACCACAGCCCGGGCATCCTTCAAGGAAGCCATCTTCAAAGGAGAATAATCAATCCCGGTCTCTGTTGCTGCCAATGTCTGAGGCACCTCTTCAAAGTGTTGAAAGGGGGTCTCTATGAACTCCCCATCCATCTCTATGTACCGGAACGAGTTAAGATGGCTGACCATATATTCTTCCCCCCCCCCCCTGCACTGTAATTATCTTCCCTCTGACCGGGTACTTGAGCTTCTGATGTAATGTGGAGGTCACAGCTCCAGCCTTGTGAATCCATAGACGACCCAACAAACAAGAATAGGATGGTCGGATGTCCATCACATAGAACGTTGAATCAAAAACTTGAGAACCAACCCTGATTGGAATGTCAACTTCACCATGTACCATCCTCTTTGACCCGTCAAAGGCCCGGACAACAATGTTACTAGGCTTGAGCTCTAAACCCTCATAATCCAGCCTGTCTAGAGCTTTCTTGGGCAATACATTCAACGAAGAACCGGTTTCTACCAACACATGGGCAAGAGTAGTGCCCCTGCATTCAATGGAGACATGCAGGGCATCATTGTGGTTCTTTCCTTTGGCAGTTAGATCGGCGTCAGAGAAACCCAACCCATTATCAGCAGTTAAGTTGGCCACACAATCGGTAAATTGATCAGCAGACATTTCTTGTGGCACATGGGCCATCTTCAGGAAGGAAATCAGAGCCTTGGCATGGGCCTCTGAACACAACAACAGTGATAGCATAGAAATTTTAGAGGGGGTGTGCCCCAGCTGCTCAACTACATTGAAATCACTCTTCTTGATAATTTTAAGAATCTCTTCCATCTCTTGCTTGGAAGCTTCAACATTGACGGTCTTCGGTGCCTCCGTCTGGTCAGGCACATCAGTAGAAATCCCTTTGCCCCGGGCGTCAGATGACTCGGCAGCAGGGGTAGAAATAGGAACTTGGTCAGGCAGGGAAGCAGGCACACTTGCAGGTGTGATGATAAGAGGTCTCTGAAGGGATGGTGGCGCAATATCAGGTGAGAAGAGCCTACCACTGCGAGTGACTTTGGCAGGCCCGGTGATGTTACTGACGCCGGTACTAGTTGTAGCGATAAAAAATGTAGCGGGGTAAATTGGAGATCGAATTATTAATTAATTCGTCTCACAAAAGCAAGAGTCGCCACCGCGCTTTATTGTTTCCAAGGGAAAAGGGGGAAAAGCGAAATAAAACCCTAAATATGCAATGTAAAATAATACTTTTTAAAAGTAATAAAAATACAAGGCGTTTTTTGAAAAGAGATCTATGGTTCAGGGGTTGGTTATACAATGGGAAGGTATTAGCACCCAATGTATCTATAGTACTCTATAGGAACCTTTTGAAATATCTGTTTATTAAAATTGTTCGTTTGATTGAAAAATAAATCGTTTTGGCCGAAAAAGGGGTACGGACGGGTTTTTGAAGATACGACGACCTAATGTCGAAGTTTTTGCTTAAAAGGTATGAGTTTTGAAAAGATTGAATATTTGGGGGAAAATTGTCTTAAGCTTTAATGAAATGCAAAATATTCGCGTGATCGAACTTGAGGACATGAAGTCAACAAATTTAATCGTTTTTCCCTTGGATTTAGACGTAAACGGAATAATCATGTAAATATGAAGTAATTAAACAGAAAAATTATGCGGATAATGATGTATAACAATTAAATAAAAGACTAAGTGTGTGAACGTGCATTTTTGTATTTTTGTTTAATATTAATAACGCAAGAGAAATAATAAAATGTTTTTTTTTTAAGTTTTTCGTTATATGTATTTTTTAATATGGATAAAGCAAAAGAATATAAAAATGTTTTTTAGTTCTTAAAATTTCTATTTTTTTTTATATTTGGAGTTTGATTTTATATGTTTCTTTAATATTAATATAAGGCATTATTTTTAAAGAGTTATTAAATAATCAAACTAAATGAATACTTAAAAGTTATTAACTTAAACCTAATTAAAAAAAAAGGGAATATTTAAAATTACCAAATAACCTAAAATTAAACTTAATAAACAAAAGGTAAAATGATTAAAAAATGTTTTAATTAAATTTATTTGACTAAGTTCTATTAATTAACTAAACTAATAATGATCTAAAAAACTAAAGGGAAGTAAATAGAAAAGGGTATCAAAATAAAAAGGATGAGTAATAGATAGTTTATGGGCCAAAAAAAGGTCTTAAGGGGGCCTAACCAGAGGTAACAACAAAAAAAGGGGGGTGTGTCTTGTTAGATTCGCATGGGCCTTAGGCAGAACCGGTTGTGGTCCAAACATAATCTCATTAGGGGTTAAACATTGTTTTGGTTCATTGAGAAAGGGATTAGGTTTTGGTTTAGCAGCGACGGCGCTCGTTCTTCTTGTTCTCGCGTTCGTCTTCTTCATGCTTCTGATTCATCTTCTTCCACCTTTCCTAAGCTCCTTGCCATGGCCACCGGTGCTCTTCACTTTCCTCTTCCCTCCAGCAAAACATTAGGGGGCGACGGATTCGGTAAGTTCGTTTTCGTTTCGTTAAGTTCAAATACTGCATCTTGTGGTTTTCGCCTATTCTTATTCTTATTCATTTTTCACATGATTATTTTGAAGTATTGAAAGAAAGGAGAGATGATCGTTACTTGGAGATGGAGGAGGAGGGTTGAGTGCGTAGGAGGCCGGGACGAGGAAGTTGACGCCGTGAGCTTGCTTCGGACTACCGATATTTCGTTCTTATTTTCTCTGATTTGGTGGCTTGATGATGACCTCTGCGTGATATTTTCTTCTTCTTCTGTTGCCTCGTTGTATGCTTCTATTGCCTTTGAAAACTTTTCCTATCTCCAGTTGCCTTGAATTTGTCCTATGATGAATGTTCTGATGCTTGATAGTTGCCTTGTTGCTACTGTTGAAATAATTTTGACTAGCTTCTTTTCTTCTTCTTGCCTTTACTACTGTATGCTTTGCTGGGTTGCCTTGATGCTATTGTTGAAATGAATTTTGACTAGCTTGCCCTCTTCTTCTTTCCGACTTCTGTTGCCTTCAGTTGCCTTTTGTTTTGCCTGTGATGACGTATTCTGAGGCTTGGTTGGCGTTTGCTTTTGATTATGGTTGATGGTATTTTGAAATGGCTAAGGGTCTTACTGGTTTATGCAGGCTTTATGGTCTTGGTTTGAACCTGTAGGTTCTTTATGTTTAGGCCATGTTGGTTTGATATTTGAGTTGTTTTTTTGATATTTAGGCCAAGGTTGTGAAATGGTTTTGGACAGTTTTGTGACTTTCTGATCTTTTAAGCCATGTTCTTGGTTTATGCTGGTTTGGCAGGTTTGTATGGTATATGCAGGTTAATGGTTTTAGGCCATGTTGTCTGATGGTTTATGTGATATGTTGGTTTTGAAATGGTGATGGTGTTTTTTGACAGTAGGTGGAAGGTTTCGGTAATGGTTATGCAGGTTAATGGTTTTGGGCCATGTGTTTTACTGGTTTTAATGCATTAGGCTATGGTTTTACTGGTTTTTATGCAGTAGGCTATGGTTTGAAATGGTTTTAAGGTTGATGGAAATTGGTTTATGCAGGTTTAGTATCTGGTTTATGTTGTAGTATTTGAGTTTTTGAATGCTTTTGGCAGGTTGAACTCTCTTGTGTTTTTGAAAGGGGTTTGCTTGTTATAACAACTTGCTTTGCCTTTGTTTATGTTATAGGCTTATGGTATATCTTGGTATCTTTCTTGATACTCTGCACCATACTGCTCCAACAGTTTGTTTGTATTCCTTTTTCATGCTTTCTTATTTCTTATTGCAATACTGCTGATTTGTTTTGTAACTCCTTCTGCCTAAACCAAAACCTGTAAAACCAAACTTCTATCTCTCTTCTCTCTCTTAGTACAATGAAACACTAAAATGTTGTGTACTTTAACTGTTCTGAAAAAGTAAAAATGCTGGAAAATGATGAAATGTGGAATATGCTTTGCTTGCAAATTGTTTTTAAAATTGCACACTTCTTTTGTCTACTGCATGGGAGCCTAAGTTTTTGACTTCTTCCTATGTTGTTGCATGTTTACGTTGGCTTTGTTTGTGTACATGGCATATGGGACTTGCATATGTTGTTGCTATGCATATGATGTTAATTCTTTGTATGCTATTTTGACAAACAATTGAATTGATGCATATGCTGTTTGAAATATGCAGTGGACTTTTTGAAAATGCAATTGATTTTAATTATGCAGTTTTGAAAACAAAAATGAATTTGTGCATCTTTTTAAATTGTGCATTCATTTTTTGAAAATAAAAATCCATCCCTTTTTGTGAACCGGGAGAAATCCCGCGATTTGCAAAAAGGGTAAAAAACTGATTCCAGCCGTTTGCTTTTAATGATGAACACTAAAAATAATTTTCTGCTTTTAATTATTTGTTTATTTCTAACTTTTTCTTTTAATTGTTTTGCAGGTAAAATTAAATGAGCAGACAAAGAAGCATTGGATAGAAGATGAAGAATTAGAATCTTAGAAAAATAGTTTTTATTTTACTTTAAACTTTTTATGTAATTGTCATTATAAATATTTTTGTAAATAATACAATATTTAAATAACAATTGTAATAAATAGAATAGAGCGAATAAAATTCTATTATTTCCCAATTAATTCTTTTTCTTTCCAATTATTTATTTATCGTTTATAATTCTTTAAATTGTATAATAACTGAAAATCAATTTCAATTACTTAAATTCAGAATAATAAACAAATAAATAAACATCATTGATCAATTAATTATTTAATTCATTATTCATAATTCTCTAAATTATAATAATTAAAAATAGAATTTCAATTATTTAACTTAGAATGATAAATAATTAAATAATCATTGTTGACCAATTAATAAACCTCTTTTCAAATGTTTATTTCATTATTCATAAATCTTTAAATTATATAATAACCGAAAATAGATTCCAATTATTTAAATTTAAGATAATAAATAATTAATAAACATTGTTTGATCATTGATCAATTAATAAATTCAGCGTTCAGAAATAAACAGCTCTCGACCTGAAAAAGTTATGAATTTTTAAAAATTAATAGATCAAAATGCTTGCAATGTAATGATGCAGATGGGAGAGGGTATCTTAGGCAAAATTTGGGGTACAACAGCTGCCCCTATTTAAGTTCCTTCTATCCGGAGATATGAAGATTAAAATCTTCGTTTCGATGAGATTGAAGGTACTTAAATACATAATACGCAAATTTTTACCCTAAGATACCGCCATTATGTTTGATATGAATGCAGTGATTGAATTCACAGAGAAAGATATTGTATGAAACAAGACAATGCTGGAGGAATCAAACACCAATAAAACACAGAGACGTGGATTATACACTACTGGGGAAACGAGCCATCGATTTCAAACGACAGACTCTTGACGGCGAATAAAATTGAGGGAATACGACCTCCGATCCTGACAAAGAAGGCATCTTGCATAGGCCATAAAACAGGTTATCGACCCAAAAATAGTGAGTTCACAACTCAAAGTCAAAGATAGACAGAGAGTATCAAATTTGCTGGCGACAGATTACCGACTTCTGAAGGTAATGATTCATAACAAACTTCTCTGCGAGATTTTCGAGATATACCAATTAATGCTGAAAGAATAAGATTGTAGATACGCAAGCTTCTCAAATAAAGAAGCTGCCACTTGCCGTCTTCCCAAAAAATATTATGACATACAAGCTACTCAAATAAAGAGGTTTGCCACTTGCTGTCGTCCAAAAACTATGACATACAAGCTACTCAAATAAAGAGGCTTCCACTTGCTGTCGTCCAAAAACTATGACATACAAGCTGCTCAAATAAGGAGGTTGCCACTTGCTGTCGTCCATGGATGTCAATAACATACAAGCTGCTCAAATAAAGAAGCCGCCACTTGCTGTTTTCCAAAGAAAATACCAATAACATACAAGCTGCTCAAATAAAGAAGCTGCCGCTTGCTGTAATCCAGAAAAATAATAACGTACAAGTTGCTCAAATAAAGAGACTGCCGCTTGCCATTTTCCAAAATAATAACGCATAAGTTGCTCGTGAAGAGCTGCCGCTTGTCGTTTTCCAACGATGTCTATAACGTACAAGTTGCTCATGAAGAGACCGCCGCTTTTCGTTTTCCAAAAATAATAACAACGCACAAGTTGCTCATGAAGAGCTGCCGCTTGTCGTTTTCCGATGATAATAATAACGCATAAGTTGCTCATGAAGAGCTGCCGCTTGTCGTTTTCCGATGATAATAATAACGCACAAGTTGCTCATGAAGAGCTGCCGCTTGTCGTTTTCCGAAGATAATAATAACGCACAAGTTGCTCATGAAGAGCTGCCGCTTGTCGTTTTCCGAAGATGATAACTCAGAAGGAAATTACGATGACACCTGGCAGAGAATAAAATCTTGGTCAAAGAGAATCATGAATCAATCCTTCCCGAGGAGATCACATACTTAAACGTGCAAAATAAATGCACCATCCGTCTAGGTCGCGATTTCACTGGGAAAAATCAATGAGATAGCCTATGCAAGAGGCAACAACTTCATCCAGGAATAACTAGAGAGAAAATAGTCAAACAAGACTCCACCCAATGAGAAAGTAATTCGATTGGGGATTCACTCTATCCAGAAATGAACAGGGTAGGCTAAATCAAAAATCATCCAAGAGGATTAGCTCAGTTGGGGAATTTAGAAAGGAAGCACATTTTTTACCTAAGCTAACCTTCTACTTAGAAAGAAACATGTACATTATTTGAATAAACAAAGTACAACCCAAAATCGATGGCAAATGTGAATATGTATGCGTGATATAAGTGTGAATGAATAAATGAATGTTATGCTGACTAAACGAACAGATGGAATATCTTGAAGATAATAAGATGTCACAGCATAATAGATACTCGGCCCATCCTAAAAAAAAGATGGAAAATAACTGGAACTGGAACCCCAAAGCAACGTCAGAGCGTATCACGCTACAAGCCTCAAATCTTCTGAGGAGAAAAGTATCCAAATCCAATCTTCTAACACCAATAGACCACTGGCATGAGACGAAGCGTACCGCACTTCCGAAACTGCTTAAACAAAGGTAGCCAAAACAACGCTTAACTGGAAAAGCTAGGGAGTCAACAAACTTAGTACCACCAGAAACACAAGCTTACACAACCAACACCTCATGACGATTTTGAAAGAAAACAAGTTCATCATGCAAGGATAAAATACCGTACTGTTTTGCACTTCATGGCTTGACCATCCTTGGAACAAACTGTTAATATTCCTTTCGTTATTCACGACACATTTTTAAAATAAGAATACTTTAAGTAAATTCGTTTCAAGTATTTCCATAAAAATTAAAATTTTGCCCACAAAAGGTAAATGCTCAAATTTCATTAATAATATGGTAGTTCGCTAACAATGCGACTCCAATGGTTTACAAAAGTTTGGGAAATAGTACATGAAAGAAAAAAGGTTACACAAATAATGATCACTATTCTCCCTAACAACTTCGAATTCCGAAATGTGTTCAAATGCCAAGACTGGTCTGACCAAAAGCTTGCCTAAGTCGCCCCTTCGGGTTTTCAACTTAGCAAACTGTAAACTCAAACCTAGGCGAAATACTTCTTGACTGCATCGGTGTTCAAGGGATGCGGGAGCTCATCACCGTCCATATTGGTGAGAATCAAAGCACCTCCAGAGAAAACTTTCTTAACGACATACGGTCCTTCATAATTCGGAGCCCACTTGCCCCTAGAATCAGGTTGGAAAGATAATATCTTCCTGAGCACAAGGTCACCTTCTCTGAACTCGCGTGGTCGAACCTTCTTATCAAAAGCCTTCTTCATTCTCTGCTAATACAATTGACCGTGACACAAAGCTGTCAATCTCTTTTCTTCAATTAAATTCAACTGATCATATCTACTTTGACACCATTCAGCCTCAGAAAGTTTAGCTTCCATCAACACTCTCAGAGACGGAATCTCAACCTCCACGGGGAGTACTGCTTCCATACCATAAACTAGGGAAAATGGGGTTGCACCTGTTGAAGTTCGAACTGAAGTACGGTACCCATGTAAAGCAAACAGAAGCATTTCATGCCAATCTTTATAAGTTACCACCATCTTCTGGACAATCTTCTTGATGTTCTTGTTAGCAGCTTCAACAGCCCCATTAATCTTTGGTCTGTAAGGAGAAGAATTATGATGTTTGATCTTAAACTCTTCGCAAAGCTCTCTCATCATCTTGTTATTCAAATTCGACCCATTATCCGTGATGATCTTGCTCGGGATACCGTATCGACAAATGATCTGATTCTTGATAAATCTGACTACCACCTGTCTGGTTACATTAGCATAAGATGCTGCTTCCACCCACTTAGTAAAATAATCGATCGCTACCAAGATGAAACGATGACCATTTGAAGCTTTGGGTTCAATCATTCCAATCATATCAATGCCCCACATAGAGAAAGGCCAAGGTGAAGAGATAACGTTGAGAAGGGTCGGTGGCACATGCATCTTGTCCGCATAAATCTGGCATTTATGACATTTCTTCACATATTTGTAGCAATCAGATTCCATTGTCATCCAATAGTAACCGGCTCTCAACATCTTTCTAGCCATTGCATGTCCATTGGCATGAGTGCCAAAGGATCCTTCATGTACTTCTTGCATCAGCATGTCTGCTTTACGTCTGTCTACACATCTGAGCAAGACCATGTCATAATTCCTCTTATATAAAATTTCTTCATTGAGAAAGAAATTGCTTGCTAATCTTCTCAATGTCTTCCTATCTTTATTGGATGCCCCAGGTGGGTACTCTTGAGTTTGAAGAACACGTTTGATGTCATAGAACCACGGTTTGTCGTCGGTAACCTCTTCTACTGAGAACACATGAGCAGGTCTGTCAAGGCGCATAACTCGGATTGTAGGCACATCGTTCCAACCATTCACTTGAAACATTGAAGACAAAGTAGCTAAAGCATCAGCCATTTGGTTCTCATCTCTAGGGATATGATGTAATTCCACTTTGTTGAAGAAAGTTAACAATCTTCTAGCATAGTCTCTGTAAGGGATCAAACCAGGATGACGAGTCTCCCATTCTCCTTTGATTTGATTAATTACCAATGCCGAATCTCCATAAATATCAAGAATCTTAATCCTTAGATCCACTGCTTCTTCGAGACCCATAATACACGCCTCATACTCAGCCATGTTGTTCGTGCAGTCAAACTTCAATCTCGCCGTGAACGAGATATGAGTACCTCGGGGAGTGACGATGATTGCCCCAATTCCATTTCCATAAGAATTCACAGCTCCGTCAAATATCAAACCCCAATGCGATTCAGGATCAGGTCCTTCTTCAGGTAACGACTCTTCATAATCTTTAGCTTTCAAGTACATAACATCTTCATCTGGGAAATCAAACTTGATGGATTGATAATCGTCAATTGGTTGGTGAGCCAAATGATCGGCTAAAATACACCCTTTGATTGCTTTCTGAGTGTGATACTCAATGTCATATTCGGATAACAACATCTGCCAACGAGCTATTCTTCCAGATAAGGCGGGCTTCTCAAAGATATACTTGATCGGATCCATTTTGGAGATCCACCAAGTGGTGTGGTTAATCATATACTGGCGCAGACGGCGAGCAGCCCAAGCTAAAGCACAACAGGTTTTCTCAAGCAATGAGTATCGAGACTCACAGTCTGTGAATTTCTTACTCAGATAATATACAGCATGTTCCTTTCTTCCAGTCTCATCTTGTTGACCAAGCACACATCCCATGGAATCTTCCAATATAGTCAGGTACATAATCAAAGGTCTTCCTTCCACCGGAGGAATCAAAATGGGAGGTTCAAGCAAATATTCTTTGATGCTATCAAAAGCTCTCTGACAATCTTCTGTCCACACACATCCTTGGTTCTTTCGGAGAAGCTTGAAAATCGGCCCACAGGTAGCAGTCATATGAGATATAAATCTAGAGATATAATTCAGTCTCCCAAGGAATCCTCTTACTTGTTTTTCCGTCTTGGGTGCGGGCATTTATCGAATAGCTTTGACTTTATTAGGATGTACCTCAATACCTTTCTGACTGACAATGAAACCCAGAAGTCTTCCAGAACGAACACCAAAAGTGCACTTGTTGGGATTCAGACGGAGTTTATACTTCCTCAAACGTTGGAATAACTTCAACAAATGCTCCAAGTGATCTTCCTCAGTCTGTGATTTGGCAATCATGTCATCCACATACACTTCTATCTCCTTATGCATCATGTCATGGAACAAAGCAGTCATGGCCCTTTGGTATGTCGCACCAGCATTCCTCAGACCAAATGGCATAACCCGATAACAAAAAGTTCCCCAAGGTGTAATGAAAGCTGTCTTCTCCATATCTTCTGGTGCCATCTTGATTTGATTGTAACCAGAGAAACCGTCCATGAAAGAAAAGACTTTGAACTTGGCGGTACTGTCGACCAATACGTCAATGTGCAGTAATGGGAAGTCGTCCTTTGGGCTAGCTCTATTCAGATCTCGATAGTCTACACACATCCGAACTTTGCCATCTTTCTTTGCAACAGGCACTTTATTGGCTAACCACTGAGGATAGACCGATGTAACAAGGAAACCTGCATTAATCTACTTTTGAACTTCCTCTTTGATCTTATCAGCCATATCGGGACGAGTCCTTCTCAGCTTCTGCTTAATCGGCGGACATTCAGGTCTCAACGGTAAACGATGCTCCACAATATCGTTGTCCAAACCCGGCATATCTTGGTAGGACCAAGCAAACACATCAACATACTCTTTGAGAAGCTCCAACATTTTCTCTTTAACTTCCGGGATAAGCAAAGCTCCGACTTTGACTTCCTTTCTATCTTCTTCATCACCCAAGTTGACCAACTCTAAAGGTTCTTCAAACGGTTGAATGATCTTCTCATCATGCTCAAGCAAACGGGAAATTTCAACAGGAATCTCTTCATCATCCTCTTCTTCGGCTCTGAACACATGGAACGCAAAGTTGGGAGAGGGCATAGGATCATTGTTTTCGATGGTTAAGTCATGGATTAATCTGCACATATGATTATGCTTTATTTTAGAAATCGATTTGTGCAAATAAAACAAAAAGTTATTATATTTTCCTATTACTACCAATTAATTTTCATTGCTATTTCCCAGAAAAATTGAAAAGTAAAACAGTAGTGGACAAAATAATATTTTTATTCATTGAAGGGAAATACTTGAAACAAAGGGCCCAGACATTTCTCTTTTGCCTTGGGCAGAGCAAAAGGAATTATTTTTCATAGCCTGACTCAAAATACTTTTCGCCTTGGGCAGAGCGAAAGTTTTCAAAAAAACAAAATAAAACATTACTCGGAAATATGCATAACAACAGGAACATCAACAGCTATCCAGTTTTGGCAAGCCAATCCATGCGTCACAAAATCGGGTAAATCCTCCTCGGAATCATCTTCTATGATAGCATCAACCTCAGGATGTATAAAACCTGCACTTCGGAAAACCTCTTGAATCGGACGAACAACCACCTCTTGCTTGACTCTCGCAGACACGGGACGAAAACCAAGACCTTCCCCAGATTTGTTCTCGGGCAAAGTCAACACCTGGCCCCATCCTTCGGCCGAACCACTTTCCACCACTCGTCGCGCATCCTCAAAAGAAGAAATGGATGCCCCTTGCTTCTTCACTTCATTCTTGGCAACAGATAGACCTTGGAACTGGGTTCCAACATCCTCATCAGCATCAATAAAAAAGAAGGATGATAAATGGCTTACCACCATGGCCTGCTCTCCACCGATCATTACTAGCTTCCCATGCCTCACAAACTTCAGTCTCTGATGGAGCGTAGAGGTGACTTCCCCTGCATCATGGATCCATGGACGACCCAATAAGCAACTGTAGGCAGCATGAATATCCATTACTTGGAAAGTGATTTGAAAAGTATGAGGACCAATTACTATAGGAAGATCCACTTCACCAATGACTGTCTTCCTAGAACCATCAAACGCTTTAACAATTACTCCACTAGGTCTCATGGGAGCACCTGGATATGAGAGCCGAGATAATGTAGTCTTGGGCATCACATTCAACGACGAACCTGTATCCACCAACACACTTGATAAGGTATCATTTCCACAACTTACTGAGATATGCAAAGCCATATTATGGTTTCTCCCCTCCTCCGGGAGCTCTTCATCACTGAAACCAAGATTGTTACACGAAGTAATATTTCCCACAATTCCATCAAATTGGTCAACCGTCACATCATGATCCACGAACGCCTGGTCTAAGACCTTCATCAAAGCTTCTCTATGGGCACCAGAATCTCTCAGTAAAGCAAGCAAGGAAATCTTGGAAGGAGTTTGCAAAAGATGGTCCACAATCTTATATTCACTTCTCTTGATAAGCTTCAGAATCTCATCATCCTCAGGGCGAGGGATAGGTTCACTGGATCAGCCTATCTCAACCCTTGGTTCAACATTTCTCACTGGAATTTCTGCAGGTATGGGTCTCCTGACTTGAACTTCTGGTCTCTTCAAAGGTACTGCTGCAAAGACACGTCCACTCCTCGTAACTCTACTCACATCAGCAATGTTAAAAAAAGACGGTCTTGTCGGTATAGGGACTTCTACCCCATTCTCAATCATTGTGGCATTATACTTGTACGGTACAGCTTGGTCTGAGTTGTAAGGCACAGGACCAGGTGGGTAAATAATCAAAGGATCAACAGGTGCAGTCTGACTGTCGTAAATGATCTCTACTGATTCAGGTAAATTGAATTGTGGAATTATAACATTCACTTCATCCTCCGGATTTCTGTCATACGTAATAGTGATAACTCTCTGGTCTAACAACTTCTGAATATCCTCCTTCACAATAGGACAATCAACCTCTCTTGAACAAAATTCACAAACATCATAATCATGCTTATGCTTAACAAAGGCAAGTCTTCTCAAACTCTGATGTAACCTGATCAACGACTCCCTTATGTGTTCAACTTGAAAAACTCGAAACTTTCCCGGACAACCTTCCACCATATTCACTGAAGTTTCCCCATGTCGAGGCAAAGGATTAACTCTAACATTCGGATTAACATCCTTGAAAGACAAAATACCATTCTTAATCAATCTCTGCACGTCCGCCTTCAAAGCAAAACAGTTTTCAAGGTTGTGCCCCGGCGACCCTTGATGATATTCACAAAACTGATCCGCCTTGTACCACGGAGAAGTACTGTTCGGTGCGACAGGAGGAGGCTTTGTCGTTATGAGATTCTTTCTGATAAGAGCATGGAAAAAATCAGTATAAGTCATAGGAATGGCATCGAACTGCGGTTTTCTTGGTGAATGGTTCTGATTGTTGAATGGATAAGCCTGTTGTCTAGGCTGCTGCTGAAAAGGCCGTTGTTGAGTTGGTGGGGTTTGATGAGCTGGGGTCATCAAAGCTGGGCGGACAGCCGGAGTGACTGCCGCAACGTGTGAGTAACCTCTCCTTGGTCTCCCTGGGAACAAAGCGCTGACATCCTGCTCTTTTCTTTTCGGGAAAACACTTCCAAACTTCTTAGTACTGCTAGACAGACTTCCTTCTTTAACCAAACGCCCTTCACGAATCCCTTCCTCCAACCGCATGCCCATACTTACCATTTCAATGAAGTCACTGGGTGCGCTGGCAATCATTCTTTCATAGTAAAAGGAACCTAAAGTCTTCAAAAATATCTTAGTCATCTCTTTCTCCTCAAGAGGTGGATAGATTTGAGCAGCAATTTCACGCCACCTCTGGGCGTATTCCTTAAAAGATTCTCTGTCTCTCTGCGACATCGCCCGGAGTTGATCCCTGTCTGGTGCCATGTCAACGTTATACTTATACTGGTGAACAAAAGCTTCGCTAAGATCGTTGAAGTTGCGGATCCGAATACTGTCTAAACCCATATACCACTTTAGAGCAGCACCCGTCAAACTATCTTAAAAATAATGAATCAACAAGTCATGATCATCGGAATACGTAGACATCTTTCTCACGTACATTGTCAAATGACTTCGAGGACACGAATCACCCTTATATCTCTCAAAGTCTGGCACTTTGAATTTTGCTGGAATCTTGACATTCGGAACTAAACAAAGTTCATGCGTGTTCTTCCCAAACAAATCCTTCCCCTTTAACGCTCTAAGCTCCTTCTGCATTTCTTGGAACTGATCCTGAAATTCTTCCATTCTATCAAAAAGACACAAACTCTCAGCAGGCTCGGCAGGATAAGTAGGTTCATTCAAGTATGGCACGGAGTGAACCACAGGAGCGACAGTTGTCATTACCGGTTGCGGAAAAGGTGTTACAGACGGGATTACCGGCGGCAAGGCAGTTATCTCTGGTTGAGGAAGAGACAAAGCAGGTTGAAACAAAGGCTGTACGACAGGCTGATACCCCTCTGGCACAAAGTTGTAAGGAATTCCCCACGGAAAACCTTTCGGCATCTGATGTTGAAGCGGAGAGTTGATTTGAGTCACGGAGGTTGGAACGGTGACAATCTCGGAAACCACTGGAGCTGGAGTCTGAATCTCAGCAGCTGTAGTCGATGGCTGATTCTGAACAGCCACCAAACTTTCCACTAATGCAGTTAACTTTTCCATCTCGATACGAAGAGTAGCAACTTCCCCACGAAGCTCATGGTTTTCCTGTTCCAGATCTTCCATCTTTCTCTGACGATTGGCTCGAGTGTCGTATCGGTGAGACAGCTTGACAACCTTTGGAGTGGAAAAATAAACAAGGATAAGACTCTAGGAAACATGTGAAGTGGAATGTTGAATGATGCATGACGTGCGATGCAAATGATGATTCATTTTAATAGTTTTTCAAGGAACTTCGATAATTTTGCACATATCAATGGTAAAGGAATTTGGAACAACAAAAACTCAATCCATTAATCAAAACAGTAAATTACAACTTGCAATTTTGGAATAACAAAACAATAAATTACAACTTTGGGATAACAACCCAATAATAAAAGCAGTAAACTACAACTTTGGAACATGAAGCCCATAATAAAGCAATAAATTACAACTTTAAAACATGAAGTCCATAATAAAGCAATAAATTACAACTTTGGGACATGAAGTCCATAATAAAGCAATAAATTACAACTTCGGAACATGAAGCCCTTTTACATAGTTTTACAAAATGACATCAATAAAATAAAACTAAAGCTAAAGATCACTCAGAATCACCAGATGAAGGACCAAACACCAACTGTAACCGGAGCTTCTTGATCTTCTCTTCATAAAAGTCTTCCATCTCTTTCTTCTCAGCTACCAGTCGATCAATGATTTCCTTTTGCGGATTAGGAATAAGAGCAACGCTTACCGAACCTTCCTTCTTTATCTTCCTTTCACTAGCATACTTCTTCAGTAAAGCATCCTTTTGACGAAGTTTCTCATCATGATCAATAAACCAGCCGTCTTGAATAAAGAGTAAATCCTCCTTTTCCTTTAGCTGTCGAGTTGGGACTCGATTCTCATATTCAGACATATTGTACTTTTCTTTCCAAGCATCTCTCTCGGACTTCATCCTAGCCAGATTTCCTTGGTATTCTCCTATACTCGCGATAAGGATAACAACAGATGATGATGCAACGGTAGGGAATAAAGGTTTCTCAAGTTTATAGGGCATCTTGAGAGCACAAGCCCTAGCACGGACCCATTGTAGGTAAGGCTCCAATGAAACGGCGCCTCTATGTCCTAACATGTCTCTTCCTTTCCTATGGATATGGCGCCAAGCTCCTCCGATCTCCCTCTTAGCTGCCTGATGATCTTGTCCTTCCTGTAGAAAGAAACCACTCACATGGATGTTGTTTGGCTTATCTCTCATCGGGTATCCAAACTGACGGCGCGCGAGAACAGGGTTATAATTAATTCCATCTCTCGTACCGAGAAGAGGCACGTTAGGAAAAGCACCACAGCTATCGATGATCTTCACGTCGTAGTAAACTCGATTATACCAATCAATGTCGAAATGAGTGAGAGCCATAATCTTTGGCGCCCATCGCGGCTCCTTCTCGAGATCCCAAAAAATATCAGACCCAGGTAGATTCGAGACATACCACTGATACAGCAACGGTGCACAACAAATAATCATCCCTCCTTGATAAGAGTTTCGAAGATGGATGGAGTAGTAGGTATCTCCGAGCAGCGTAGGGACCGGATTTCCAATCAAGAAAATTCTGATGGCGTTGATATCCACAAACTTATCAACGTTAGGGAACAAGAATAGACCATAAGCGAGTAAAGCAAAGACGTCTTCGAAGGCAACAGTATCTTCTATCTCAGCGAAATGACGAGCTTTCCTCAATAAAAACTGCGTAGACAAGCCTCGGATTCCCCCTTTTGTAGTCATGTTCTCCTCTATCTCTGACTTCTTCAAGTGGGTGATGGTCGCTATCTCGTGAGATTTGGGTTCCTCTTCTAATCCAGAAAAAGGAACACAGTCGGTGATCGGCAAACCAAGTATGTAGGAATACTCTTCTAAGGTGGGCATCAACTGGTAATCCGGAAAGGTGAAACATCGGTACAAGGGATCGTAGAATTAAACCAGCGTATTAAGAATGCCTTCCTTCATCTTGCGCCTCATGAGAGGTATAATGGACCCATACTTTCTCTGAAAATCCGTCGGGTTCTCGATCTTAGGAATCAAACTCTTCAGCTCTTCGATCTCGGGCTCCTTAAAACTAAAGCTTCGAGTGTTTCTCCTTCCAAATTCCATAATAACCTGAGATGTCTGCAAAAATCATTCCGAAATTCCTTGAAAAACAAGTTTTTTACAAAAATGTTAATGAATGCATGGATGAATGATAATGCAACAGTCACACACAAGTTCACAAACATGGGGTTCAAAGGTTCAACGTTCAGCATGGAGTCGAGGGTAAAGCCCACCCAAAGGTATGTACTATCGGTTCAATCACACCTGTAAGACAAGGTTCTAAGAGTTCCCAGAGTCTACATTCCTCCTTCGGATATTACCAACGTCTTGATTACTCAATAATTAGCAATATTCTCAAGAGAAACTCGTCCGAGCGTAGCATCGCATAACAACTACTTCTGAATTACTCCGTTATAGTCTCTGCGCTACACCTAAAAAGGCCAAGATGGGTTAGGGTTCTACAGTCCTCAACTTCTCGGGCTCCTAGGTCGAAAACAATAATGTCTTCCCGATTACTCGGTAAACAAATATTAAGTTCAAGAGGGCCTTCCATTGAGTGGGGGATCTCATGCCTCCTTCTTCGGGATTACTCCCTCAAAGTTAACATGATTGTACCGCCCGTCCTATTCCTTAAGTGTTACTTAATCCGGGTATAGGATTCGTCCTTCGCAAAAACCCAAACACCCCAATTTAAACACATAATCAAACAAATCAAATAATAATAAAACAGATAAAACAAATCAGGCTTAACCCACTTAGGGATGGACCAGCAAGAGGTCAATCTTTCCCCAGCAGAGTCGCCAATTCTGTAGCAATAAAAAATGTAGCGGGGTAAATTGGAGATCGAATTATTGATTAATTCGTCTCACAAAAGCAAGAGTCGCCACCGCGCTTTATTATTTCCAAGGGAAAAGGGGAAAGAGCGAAATAAAACCCTAAATATGCAATGTAAAATAATACTTTTTAAAAGTAATAAAAATACAAGGCGTTTTTTGAAAAGAGATCTATGGTTCGGGGGTTGGTTATACAATGGGAAGGTATTAGCACCCAATGTATCTATAGTACTCTATAGGAACCTTTTGAAATATCTGTTTATTAAAATTGTTCGTTTGATTGAAAAATAAATCGTTTTGGCCGAAAAAGGGGTACGGACGGGTTTTTGAAGATACGACGACCTAATGTCGAAGTTTTTGCTTAAAAGGTATGAGTTTTGAAAAGATTGAATATTTGGGGGAAAATTGTCTTAAGCTTTAATGAAATGCAAAATATTCGCGTGATCGGACTTGAGGACATGAAGTCAACAAATTTAATCATTTTTCCCTTGGATTTAGACGTAAACGGAATAATCATGTAAATATGAAGTAATTAAACAGAAAAATTATGCGGATAATGATGTATAACAATTAAATAAAAGACTAAGTGTGTGAACGTGCATTTTTGTATTTTTGTTTAATATTAATAACGCAAGAGAAATAATAAAATGTTTTTTTTTAAGTTTTTCATTATATGTATTTTTTAATATGGATAAAGCAAAAGAATATAAAAATGTTTTTTAGTTCTTAAAATTTCTATTTTTTTTATATTTGGAGTTTGATTTTATATGTTTCTTTAATATTAATATAAGGCATTATTTTTAAAGAGTTATTAAATAATCAAACTAAATGAATACTTAAAAGTTATTAACTTAAACCTAATTAAAAAAAAGGGAATATTTAAAATTACCAAATAACCTAAAATTAAACTTAATAAACAAAAGGTAAAATGATTAAAAAATGTTTTAATTAAATTTATTTGACTAAGTTCTATTAATTAACTAAACTAATAATGATCTAAAAAACTAAAGGGAAGTAAATAGAAAAGGGTATCAAAATAAAAAGGATGAGTAATAGATAGTTTATGGGCCAAAAAAAGGTCTTAAGGGGGCCTAACCAGAGGTAACAACAAAAAAAGGGGGGTGTGTCTTGTTAGATTCGCATGGGCCTTAGGCAGAACCGATTGTGGTCCAAACATAATCTCATTAGGGGTTAAACATTGTTTTGGTTCATTGAGAAAGGGATTAGGTTTTGGTTTAGCAGCGACGGCGCTCGTTCTTCTTGTTCTCGCGTTCGTCTTCTTCATGCTTCTGATTCATCTTCTTCCACCTTTCCTAAGCTCCTTGCCATGGCCACCGGTGCTCTTCACTTTCCTCTTCCCTCCAGCAAAACATTAGGGGGCGACGGATTCGGTAAGTTCGTTTTCGTTTCGTTAAGTTCAAATACTGCATGTTGTGGTTTTCGCCTATTCTGATTCTTATTCATTTTTCACATGATTATTTTGAAGTATTAAAAGAAAGGAGAGATGATCGTTACCTGGAGATGGAGGAGGAGGGTTGAGTGCGTAGGAGGCCGGGACGAGGAAGTTGACGCCGTGAGCTTGCTTCGGACTACCGGTATTTCGTTCTTATTTTATCTGATTTGGTGGCTTGATGATGACCTCTGCGTGATATTTTCTTCTTCTTCTATTGCCTCGTTGTATGCTTCTATTGCCTTTGAAAACTTTTCCTATCTCCAGTTGCCTTGAATTTGTCCTATGATGAATGTTCTGATGCTTGATAGTTGCCTTGTTGCTACTGTTGAAATAATTTTGACTAGCTTCTTTTCTTCTTCTTGCCTTTACTACTGTATGCTTTGCTGGGTTGCCTTGATGCTATTGTTGAAATGAATTTTGACTAGCTTGCCCTCTTCTTCTTTCCGACTTCTGTTGCCTTCAGTTGCCTTTTGTTTTGCCTGTGATGATGTATTTTGAGGCTTGGTTGGCGTTTGCTTTTGATTATGGTTGATGGTATTTTGAAATGGCTAAGGGTCTTACTGGTTTATGCAGGCTTTATGGTCTTGGTTTGAACCTGTAGGTTCTTTATGTTTAGGCCATGTTGGTTTGATATTTGAGTTGTTTTTTTGATATTTAGGCCAAGGTTGTGAAATGGTTTTGGACAGTTTTGTGACTTTCTGATCTTTTAAGCCATGTTCTTGGTTTATGCTGGTTTGGCAGGTTTGTATGGTATATGCAGGTTAATGGTTTTAGGCCATGTTGTCTGATGGTTTATGTGATATGTTGGTTTTGAAATGGTGATGGTGTTTTTTGACAGTAGGTGGAAGGTTTCGGTAATGGTTATGCAGGTTAATGGTTTTGGGCCATGTGTTTTACTAGTTTTAATGTAGTAGGCTATGGTTTTACTGGTTTTTATGCAGTAGGCTATGGTTTGAAATGGTTTTAAGGTTGATGGAAATTGGTTTATGCAGGTTTAGTATCTGGTTTATGTTGTAGTATTTGAGTTTTTGAATGCTTTTGGCAGGTTGAACTCTCTTGTGTTTTTGAAAGGGGTTTGCTTGTTATAACAACTTGCTTTGCCTTTGTTTACGTTATAGGCTTATGGTATATCTTGGTATCTTTCTTGATACTCTGCACCATACTGCTCCAACAGTTTGTTTGTATTCCTTTTTCATGCTTTCTTATTTCTTATTGCAATACTGCTGATTTGTTTTGTAACTCCTTCTGCCTAAACCAAAACCTGTAAAACCAAACTTCTATCTCTCTTCTCTCTCTTAGTACAATGAAACACTAAAATGTTGTGTACTTTAACTGTTCTGAAAAAGTAAAAATGCTGGAAAATGATGAAATGTGGAATATGCTTTGCTTGCAAATTGTTTTTAAAATTGCACACTTCTTTTGTCTACTGCATGGGAGCCTAAGTTTTTGACTTCTTCCTATGTTGTTGCATGTTTACGTTGGCTTTCTTTGTGTACATGGCATATGGGACTTGCATATGCTGTTGCTATGCATATGATGTTAATTCTTTGTATGCTATTTTGACAAACAATTGAATTGATGCATATGCTGTTTGAAATATGCAGTGGACTTTTTGAAAATGCAATTGATTTTAATTATGCAGTTTTGAAAACAAAAATGAATTTGTGCATCTTTTTAAATTGTGCATTCATTTTTGAAAATAAAAATCCATCCCTTTTTGTGAACCGGGAGAAATCCCGCGATTTGCAAAAAGGGTAAAAAACTGATTCCAGACGTTTGCTTTTAATGATGAACACTAAAAATAATTTTCTGCTTTTAATTATTTGTTTATTTCTAACTTTTTCTTTTAATTGTTTTGCAGGTAAAATTAAATGAGCAGACAAAGAAGCATTGGATAGAAGATGAAGAATTAGAATCTTAGAAAAAATAGTTTTTATTTTACTTTAAACTTTTTATGTAATTATCATTATAAATATTTTTGTAAATAATACAATATTTAAATAACAATTGTAATAAATAGAATAGAGTGAATAAAATTCTATTATTTCCCAATTAATTCTTTTTCTTTCCAATTATTTATTTATCGTTTATAATTCTTTAAATTGTATAATAACTGAAAATCAATTTCAATTACTTAAATTCAGAATAATAAACAAATAAATAAACACCATTGATCAATTAATTATTTAATTCATTATTCATAATTCTCTAAATTATAATAATTAAAAATAGAATTTCAATTATTTAACTTAGAATGATAAATAATTAAATAATCATTGTTGACCAATTAATAAACCTGTTTTCAAATGTTTATTTCATTATTCATAAATCTTTAAATTATATAATAACCGAAAATAGATTCCAATTATTTAAATTTAAGATAATAAATAATTAATAAACATTGTTTGATCATTGATCGATTAATAAATTCAGCGTTCAGAAATAAACAGCTCTCGACCTGAAAAAGTTATGAATTTTTAAAAATCAATAGATCAAAACGCTTGCAATGTAATGATGCAGATGAGAGAGGGTATCTTAGGTCAAAATTTGGGGTACAACACTAGTATCAAACTCTTGTTTTACTCCAAGCACATAAACATATGCCCCATAGTGCCAAGGGACAGCTTTGTCAGATTTATAGGGGATGGGCCCCGGAACAGTGATGATGATGGGTGCAACCTTCTGAGTAGACATGATTTTGACAGGCTTCTTTGAGGGAGCCTTAGGAGAATTGTTGAAGATAGTGACAATAGAAACTTCTTCAGTAGGGATAACAGGAACGGCAATCTTCTCGAACAAGATCTCTTTATTATCCATCAGGTTTTGGATGCCTGACTTCAACAAAGGACAACCAACAGGGGAAACAGCACATAGATGGCAACCTTTACTACATCTCGGAAATAAACCGGCTAGCATCAGGTTCCTTTTGACAGTCGATAACGGAGTAACAATCTCTTCCACGGAGGCTACATACCGGTCTTCTTCCACAGCGTTCACTCCATGCTGGGGCATGGGAGCAGTCACAACATTGGGCCTTTCGGGCGCCTCGAACTGTATTTCTTTAGCATCAATAAGGTCCTGAACCTTATTCCTTAGAGCCCAACAATCATCAGTAGAATGCCCCGGGCTGTCAGAGTGATAAGCACAGCGGGCGTTGGGATTGTACTTTGGAGATGCGGTGTTCACTACCTTCGGGGCTTCCTTGACAGTTACCAGATTGGTTGACAGCAATTGCAGCAATATCTGAGACAGGGTCATACTGAGTCGAGTGTACTGCCTTTTGGGTCTCTCACCGCTTGGTTGGTTGTATTGCTGAGGAGCAGCAGCAGGCTTTGAAATTACCACCGCGTTGACAGCTTGGCGGCGTTCCGGTTTACTTTGTCTCCTTGACCCATAAACAGCACTGGCTTCCTTCTTGAAAGGCTTCTTTTCATAACTTGAGGATGCACCTTTCTGTATCTTCCCCGACTTGATACCAGCTTCTATCCTTTCACCAGTCAATATCATATTTGTGAACCCAGCAGAAGAATTACCAATCAGGTGGTTAAAGAATGGACCAGACAGGGTCCCCAAGAACATGTCAACAAGCTCACGGTCCGTCAAAGGTGGCTGCACCCTGCCAGCCAGGTCTCTCCACTTTTGCGCGTACTCCTTAAAACCTTCTCCTGTCCCTAGCGACATACCCTGGAGTTGGGTACGTGTAGGAGCGAGGTCAGCATTATACTGATACTGCTTATAAAAAGCAGTAGCCAAGTCCTCCCAGTTTCGAATACTGGCTCCATCCAGCTGATAGAACCACTCGAGTTGAGCCCCTGAAAGGCTATCCTGGAAGAAATGGATCCATAGATTCTTGTCTGCAGTGTAAGGTTGGATCTTCCTTACATAAGAACAGAGGTGCAGCTTAGGGCAGGATGCCCCGTCATACTTCGCAAAAGAAGGTGCCTTGAACTTGTGTGGGATCACCACCCCAGAAGATAAACCTAGATCTCCAAAATCCAACCCAGGCACATGCTGAATCTCCATAGCACTCAGCCGGTCCTCTAATTGCTTGTACCTGTCCTCAGCAGGAGGGTACTGTTCATCATTGAAATTTGTCTCGTTGTCGGAGACCACAAGACTTGGAACCCTTCCCCCTTGGGGACTGTCTTTCCCTACAGAGGAAATAGCCTGATCAGCCTCATTTTGCAGTGTATTCCCAAACCTCCATCCAGTGTTGAACAGCACAGTCCTCTTCTTCTTCTTCTTCAAAAGCAGAGTCTTCAATTCCTCTTGACCCTGGGCTAAGCTCATGACCAACTCTTGAAACTGGGAATTCTGGGCCTGGAGGGCCTTGATAGCTTGTTCGTTGGTAAGTTCAGGATTCATGATGATTGCTGAAATAAACAGCGAAGAAGATTAAGCAACCTGTAGAAAAGAGTACCTGTTATACATATGATGAATGGAATGTGTATGATTTATGTTTTCAAAGACAATCGGGATTCAACTTTGTAAACAAAAGGAAACACACTTTATTAGATTCAAACTTTAAATTGTTCAAGAAATTACCCTTAGGCGTTACATAAATGAAAATACTGAAAAGGAAATGAAAGTTGTAAAGAAACATCCAAGGCCCATCAGTGCTCCCATAGCCTCCTCTTCTCAGAGCGAATATAGTCATTCAGGGTTCGTTCGTTTTCCAACTGCTTTGTCAGCTTCTGGATTTTCCGTTCTTGTTCATTGAACTTTTCCCGATAAGAATCTCGTTCTTCCTGTAGTTGCACCCAAGACCTCTTTAGTGTATCAAAATCAGTGGGTATCTGAGAAGGGAGAACAATTGGAGGAACCCCGTCTTTGTCGGGGAATTCAAGAATGATAGGTCTGACGGCTTCGTATGGCATACCTAACTTCTGAGCACGGTTGCGGACCCATCTGTAGTAGGGTTCCATTGGTAGAGAAGTCTTTGGTCCTAACTCATGTGGGTCAACTTTGTGAATTATGTCCCAAGCCCGGATGAATCTACGACGCAGCTCGTCACTGTCTACCTGAAACTCAAAACTGGTGTGAGGTACCAACATCTCATGAGGCCCTGCTCTTCTGGCTCTTCCAAACTGACGGAGAGCTAAACATGGATTATAAGAGATTCCTCCTTGAGTACCGATCAAAGTAACATTAGGATATTCTCCGCAACAATCAATAACAGCTACCTCATCCAAACCTCTGAGAGTCCAAATGATGTCATTATCAGTGAGAGACATTAACCTATGAGCCCAGCCTCTTCCTTCTTTGTTCTTCAGCACGAACTTAGAGAGGTGCGAAATAAACCACCTCATTAACAAAGGAGCACAACACCATAGAGTTCCCCGTCTTCGGGCAGTACGAGCATAGAGTTGTTGCAGGATATCACCCAAGAGAGTGGGCACAGGGTTCCGAGACATGAAGATCCTTATGGCATTGACGTTAATAAAGTTATCAGGATTTGGGAAAAATACCAGACCATAAATTAAGAGAGCCAGAATGTCTTCGTACGCCCTGAAGTCTAAGTCATTCCAGAAACTGTTAGCTTTACCAATCAAAAACTTAGCCAAAAAGCCCTTGACTCCGCTTCTAGTCACCCAGTTATCCATTACCTCTTTGTTGGTCAAAGGAAGGGCTGCAGCAATCTCTTCAAGCCTAAGAGTCTTCTCCCAACCCGTGAAAGGAGTCTGTTCCAAAACAGGGATACCAAGCAAATCAGAGAATTCTTCCAGGGTAGGGACCAGCTGGAAGTCTTGAAAGGTGAAGCAATGGTACAGGGGATCAAAGAACTGGGTCAGGACACTCATCAGTTGTTGGTCCCACTTTGAAGTGACTAAACCGAGAAGATAACCATGCCTCTGGATGAAGGAAGTAGTGTTTGGAGTTCCGTCAACCAATTCTTTGAGCAGATCAGGTGGGTGAACAAAATTGAGCCAGATAGTGTTCCTTCGTACAGGCATCATGATGTCCTACAAAACAGAGCAAAGATGAAACCCTCTTGTCTTTGAAATGGGTCAGTCCTTATGCAGGATGCATGCAATGGTATGATGGTATGATGTTATGATAAAGCACACCACAAGTATTCACAAAGGCAAACATGATAAGGCACACAAGTCACAAAAGACAGCCCTTAGAGTTTAGGCCAGCATGAAGTTCAGGTACTACCCTCTTTTAGTTTCGTTGGTTAAGACCTGTCCTATCAAAAGTAACCGGGTTATAGAGGATCCCAATATCACTGACTACCCTCAATCGGTCATAACTCCAGCGTCGCAATCTTTTCTTGCGGCCAAAACCATCGCGAGAGTTTAGCCTCAATGGGTGTAGCATACTGCTACTGTTCTATGGCCAAGTTGGGTCAATTTAGGGTTCTAAGGTCGGTTGGTGCTTAATGACTCCTCAGAAGACCCATATTCTCCTCGTTGCAACACAAGGGATATCGGTACAGACCAAGGTGTCACACCAACGTAGCCACTGCTTCACCCGTGCCGGTCTACGCCGGACAGGTCCCTCACAGCTTATGCTACCTAAAGGGTATTCCCCAGATCTGGGTTAGGATCTATGAAACTCTGATGCAATGCCCACAAAATTAAAGCAAACAAAACAAGCAATTGAAAACATAAGTATGATCTAATCCTAAGGTACACCTAACTTATATAAGATATCCCCAGCAGAGTCGCCAGTTCTGTGATCGGTTGAAATAGAACTGACTGTTTTTAGCTGGTTCGCAAAATGTCGCGGTAAGCAAGAGTCGCCACCGTCTTTTATATTCTCCAACATGGAAAGGACAAAAGCACAGCAAAATTCCTTATTCGAGATGTCTCTCGGTTCGGGAGGTAGATTTATAGAAAGGGAAGGTGTTAGTACCCTTTCTATCCGTGGTTATCCACGGGCTCTTAGGTACTTGCTCTTATGTTTTCAAAAATTTGTTTGCTTTTCAAGTGTGTGTGGGTTTTGAAAAAGTTTCGTTTGACAAATTTCTAAGTAACTCTTGTATCTGTCCTCAAGAGTGTATGAAAAATTTGTTTGAAAACTTTTGAAAGTGTTAGTGTGAAAAGATGTTTTGTTTGTTTGAAAGAGCAAGTACCCATGAGATCTACCTACTCTAATGAATTAGGTTGTGTAAGAGTCCTTTGGATAGTACTATCCCACCATTGAGAGGTAGGTAGCACCATCGTTGGAGTTATTCGGGTCAATTCGATTATAAGGGACAATGTGTGGTCACCAAAGCAATAGTAGGACACCTTAGAAGTAACCCTAATGTCCCAGATCCTTTTTTTTATTCGAGGCAACCATTTCGAGGCAATTGGATCTTAGACAGGAGGGCGACCTCTAAAACACCCTATACTTGACGACCACGTTCGAGGCAACCAGTGAGGCGTACCCTAGGAGTGGCATGTGCATGTGTGTTTAATTCAGTTAATGTTTATCTTTGAGCATGCATTTGTGAGCTACGGATTGGTTTTATTTGGCATACAGTCTTGCAGGCATAATTAACAGTTAAGAGTGCGGAAAATAAATTGCGGAAATATGAATCTACGCTATTACAAGGCGCGGGTCTATACATCGCCAAAAACATAACCCGTTTTGGAAAATAAATGCGGAAAGTAAAGAAAGCGATAAAGCCTAATTAACTATTACATACTGGAAACAGATACATCAATATAATCAAAATATGAATTAAAACGCGAAAGAAATTAAATCGGGACGTCCTTAGGGTTTTGACCCTTTGTTGAGAAAATATGAGTTTGGGTCCTTTTTTGCAATTAATTTAAATATTAAACCTAATTTACTAATTAATTAATTAATTAATTAAAAGAAAAATGTTTTCGTGTTTTTTAAGTTTTAATGAAAATAAAAATAAAGGAAATTAAAAGTCAAGAAAACCCTAATTCTAAGTTTATTTTATTTATTATGAAAAAGATTAAAGTTAACCTAATTAACTAATTTAATTAATTTACACTTTATTTACAAAAATAAACCAATGTGAAATTAATATAAATAAAAATATTTACATTTTAATTTTCTGAATTTTATTGTGAAAAATATTAATTTGTTAATTAAATACTTAATAATAATAATAATAATTAAAAAGATAATAAAAAGGAAAAAGAAAATAAAAAGAAAAATAAACCAGGGGGTGTGATGGACCCAATGGAGGTGAATCTGGAATTGTTGGCCCATTAACACAAGCCTGCCTTGACTTTGGGAATCGTTCAGGTACGCGTTGACTAAGGAGTACCATAGTCCTTCCATCTGAACCAGTAGATTGATGCTGTGGCCACTTGGCGCTTGGACCACTGGAGGTTTATGGTGGAATTCTTGACAAGCGCTGCATATGAATATGTTATGAAAAATAATACAAGGAATTTTGGGGGACCTGGGAATCGAACCCAGGTCCCAATGGTTATTGGATGCGCTTTCCACCAACTCAACCACCTGCTTGCTTTGTTAGTAAGATAAGTAATGAAAATAATATATGAAAACAAACTATAATGCTGGACAAAACAAAAAATCGCGCGTGCCATTTGAATGAGCCACCCTTGCGTTGACACCTCATCATCGTCTCCAATGAATACCTGTAAAACAAATCAAGTAGCGGGGGTTTTTAACCCCCACAATATGGCATGACCAAAAATAGCGAACAGGCGTGTGATGATCAAAAATTGTTCGCGAGGGTTGGGTTGGATTCGTCTGGCCTTGACGAATTCAACCATATGCGTCTCAAGGTCCAATTTTTCCTGTGCTGGAAACCCCCAAAAGCAAAGCTTCGAAACCCTAAAACTCTCCCATGGCATCTTTTGATTCAGGGCTCCATAATCAAATTAAACTGTACCATTAGCTTTCTATGGATGCAAGCAACACAAAACAAACAACAAATCGTGTTAAATGCACATGAATAATGATTTTCGATTATGGAAAAAGTATGCAAACCGTGAGTTCTTGTGGAGCATTTTCTTAGGCTTTGACGTGTGATTTTGATTCCAATCCGTTCCTGGGAGGCCTAGCAATGTATTGGAATCAAGAAAAGGCTTTGAATTGGCCTGGAAGGTTGAATTCAGTTTTGAGTTTTTTTGATATTTTTTGGAATTGGTTATGGCCTCTCTTGCAGAATATTCACGTTGCAGGCATTAGGGTTAGGTCATGTATATGTAGTGGAATGAAATTAGGGTTCAATCTTGGTCAAGAATCCATGAAATAATGTTTTCAATATTTGATTTCAATCAAATCTTTTTGCACATTTTTTATTGACAAAACTTGCTAAAATTGGATATTTTGGTCCCCTTGATTGATACATGAAATCTTCAGCATGTGTTGAGTTTATTTGCATCACAAAAAGATTTGAAAACCATATCTTGGTATTTTCCTACAATTAAATCAATTAAATGAATTAATAATCATATAAAAATCCAAATAATTAACAAAAATAAGAAAATAAACTCAAATAGGCTTGATGGGTCGTGCATATGCTTTGGGTAAAGATTCAAGAAGGAATTTGAGGCCCATTAGCAAAGACAAGGTGTTTTAGGCAAAGTTGACTTTTGCAAATTCACAAAAATTTCCCAACTTCTCCGATGCATATCTTGCTCAATTTTGATCCTATGAACATGTTCTTGGACATTTTGGAAAGGTCTTGAAGTCCTCTAACCAATTCCTTTGGTCCCATGTCATTTTTATTTACCAATATCAAGTTATGGTCTTTGACTTAAAGTGCCTTTTTGTTGACTTTTGAAATTGACCTATAATGTAGAAATTGATAACTTTTTGTGAGAGCATTTCTTGGACTTGGAATGTGAAGATGAGTTGTAGGAAATGTCATCCCCTTCAAAATTACAATTGGATGGGATTTTTCTGATGAACCATGAAAAAGTTATGCTTTGGTCAAGTTACAGTTGACTTTTCTACTGTCCAAAAATAGTAACTTTTGACACCATGATGATTTTTTGAGCCATGCTTGAGGAATCATGATCAAGAATTGATCAAATGATGATTGTGAGCTCAAAATAATATGTTGACCAAAATTTTTGACTTTTGACTGTAAAATGACCATTTTACCCCTATAGTTGACTGTGAAGCAATTAGGGCTTTTGACTGTGCAACTTGATGCTGTGAGCCTTGAGACTTGACATGTAGATGCTTGACAATGTATATGGGCACATGGGACTTGATTGGACCATTGAAAACCTCAATTTCCTTGGAAGAAACAAAACCCTAATTTTGACTGGCTTAAGAGGCATTTGGACTGTGCAACCCTTGAGAAATCTTGAACCAGTTGAAGATGATTCTTGATAAACCTTGAAGAATATGGGAGGGCAAATTTTGGGGTACAACAATAGTCTCAACATTTTCTTCTTTTTCCATCTTGAAAACCTCATATTTCTTGATTAAGGCCGGAGCCTTAGTTTCCTTGACTTGAGCATTGCCTTCATGTGTCATTCTTAGTGAACCCAAAATATTCTTTGTTGTTTCTCTATCATTGATATTTTCATTTTCAGTGTAACAAATAACATTGAGAACAATAGTTCCGACTTTGTGGTTATTCTTGAGATCACACTTTTGTGCATCATTCATTATGTTTTTTAGAATGGGAATACCAATCACACTAACAGGTGCCTCATAGACATTTTTAACAATATCCTAGAGATCTATGTGATAGCCTAGAAAGAAACTTTCTAGTATATCTATCCAGTAGTCAAATTTCTCTACATCAAAAAAAGATGGTTTAGAATTTTTACAATCTCTTTCATTTTTATGAGTAGCATCCATATAAGTTTTTCCCACGCTGAATTTCTCTACACACTTAAGTGTTTGATTGAACAATCAATAACAGAGCCGAAGCTCTAATACCAATTAAAGGTTGAGAAAAACACAAGAAATGGGGGGGGGGGGGGGGGTTGAATTGAGTTTTCAAAAAAAAATTCTTTTTAAATTCTTCACACAAACAATCAATGATATACAAGGTAGGAAATAAAAATGACACAATCGGTTTATACAAGTTCACCTTAAACAAGGTTACTCTTGTCCATCCGCCAAGGTGATTTTTCCTTCAAAAAGGACTTAATCCACTAATCTTGAAAGATTACAAACAACATCTTTCAATTATACAAACTATCACCTAGTCACTCGAGGAAAACAAATCTTAAAAGATTTACAATCAAACATTGTTTACAATAATGCTTCTAGAAAAGCAGATTTAACACTAAAATGAAGAAAAAATGTAAATACACAAAAATGAGCAACAACTCTTTGTGTTTACAACAATGATAATAACACAACAATGGGCAAAAACTCTTTGTGCTATAGAGAATAAAAGTTAACACAAATATGAGCAACAACTCTTTGTGTTTTTAATTTCTATTGAATATTTTCTTTCTTGAATTTCTTTGAACAATAGCTTTTCTTTGTTTCAATATTTCCTCTCAATTCGTTTATGTTCGCCTATTTTTTCTCATCAACTTCTCCAATGGAATAGTTTCCTTTAAATAGGATGAGAAAGTAAATTGTTGGATAGTACAAAATGTCACTTTCAATTTCCAGTTGCCACAATGGTAGTATGAGACTGTGGGAGACAAATTCCTTTGGTTGTATATTGTACTCTTCACCATTATGGAATAGGTATTGTTGTACTATTATATTCTTATGTAAGTTTCTATTCTTATCTTCTAATGAAATACTTCTGATCTAAAGTAGTAAGGGGAGTGTAGAAGAGATCACATTCTTAATCTTAGTCTTCTGATGGATTACTTATTATGTGAAATGATGATTAATCAGAAGACGTTTCATTGTAATGTTTACAAAAGTATTAGAGTCTTCAAAATCATAACCTTGCCTTCAGACTTGGATCAATATCTTATCTGACAAACAAATCTTGATTTTTGAGCTGGAAGCAAAAGCTTATATGAGAAGCACATCATCTTGATTTCTGAGCTTTGACGCATAAGCTGTAATTATGATCTTTGAAGCATAGCTTGGTTTCTGATCTTTGAAGCATAAGCTAGATTTCTGATCTTTGAAGCATAAGCTTGATTTCTGATAGGCACTTAAAGATCCTTTTCTAGCGAACATTTAACATTTTTTTCAGATTTTCTAATTTTTCTTTAGAAGTGGATGCAATAGTACTATCTGAAGCGTGTCAATAGAGATTCTAATGAACTTATATAGAACCAAATAGAATATTAATATTTGCACACTCAAGAAACTATTAGATAACAAAATTGTTACATATAAAATAAATGTATTGTTATCATTATTACTAAAGATTATACGCAGAACCAAATCTTGGTCTAACAATAGGGGGTTTTTAAGACTCTTGATTATGGGTATCTTTATTAGATTTATTATCTCTTATGGTCATGATGAGTTTTATGGGGAGGAAAATGATATCATGACCCTAATTCGATAGGATTTTCCTAACCGTTTCAAATCCTTGATCTTAAATAGAGTCTCAACGTTTTTATTTTTGTTTTACCATTTCTGGCTCTTTCTTAAAGTCTATTCACAAAGCTTTGATCCTTCTTCCATTTGCTTGCTCACTCAACTCTTAGGTATTACCCTTTTAGCTTACTCATTTTCTACTTAACTTTATAATAGTTATCAAACGTGAGTGTGATGATTCGCGACATCCATCAATTCCCCTAAATTCCTAAGAGAGAAGCAAACTCTGGGATGCATGCATGAAAGAGTGTGAGGGTCATCTGCGGCAAGTATAATTCTATTAGATCATTAATGAAGTTTACAGTGATATTTTTTAACCTTGTACTGAAACTGATTCAGAATCTTCATCATCAGGTTTTGTGGAAATTGTGATGGAGATGACTGGGTCCTTTAGTGATCAAGAGGTCCTAAGTTATGACCAAAACATGATTAATTCCAATGTCATTTATAAACTTCAAACTAAAAAGCAAATTTATTCTACCGGTAACAAAGAAGATGTCGTAATGGAGCTATGCGTGGATAGAGAAAGAGTTTGTATCACTCGACCAAGAGGAGTATTTGACAAATATTTTTATTTCTATTCATGAATGATGAGGACTTTAGGATACGTATCCCCTTTACTGATTTTGAATCCGACCTCCTTACAACCCTAAATATTTCCCCTTCTCAATTACGCCTAAATGGCTAGGGCTTTTTATTAAAGGCTTTGAGATTGTTTGTGATGAAGTGAAAATAATCCCTACCTTAGGTCTATTCTTTTCTTTAATTGATCTAAAAGGTGTATACAAATGAGGTTCGGTTTCCTTTAATGGAATCCCAGGAAAATGTTTACTCCAGGCTTATACCACCAACTAAAAAGGCTTCAAAGACAAGTTTCTTCAGGTAAAAAGTTGGGATAGATGCCCTCAAATTATGTATGTATTGGATGGGAGCCTTCACTTCCTAATATATTGGACGAACAATCCATTGTTGGTGTCCAGTTTCGACTATGACAAGTTATATGCTTTGGAGATCCAAGCATTAGTCTTTCTAGATGCCTTTCGGGTGGTAAAGGTTAATCACTTAATGAACATGGCCAATGATCTGGAACAAACCTCTAACTTCTTGGGTAAACTTATATGTCATTTACCATACACTAGTGATCTATTTATGTCAATCATCTAAACTTCTTTTCTCATTACTTTTTAGCCAAAATGATGAGCCTTAAGCTGAAGGAACAAAAGAAGTTGATGCTTGAAGTGAGAACAAGACGAGAAGAGAAATCTACCTCAAATATCAATTTGTCTGGTATTCAAATTCGGGCCCTAAAGAAAAGAAAGGAGGATGCTTGGGAAGTATCCCTAGTCACTTCAAAGCCCCAAGATGCCCCATATCCCTTTATGGGGGCTCGAAATTGAGTTCCCCTAAGAAGATGACAACTTTAATGGGTGATCATGTAAATCATGTTGATTTGGTAATTACCACCTTGATGCAAACTCAGGCAGTAGCCAAAACTTCAAATTGTCAACTAAACTCAAGTTTTGGTCTAATAACTTGGATGGCCTAAAGTTCCTCTAGGACTATTTGAACGCAACAGAGGACGTTGAGAAAGTGACAACTATACAGGCTCAACAGCTAACCCAAAACATTGATGCTTACTTGATGCGGTGTTGTAATGGTAGAAATGTTGAGATTAAGCCATTGGAATGACTAAACTCGTACAAATCAAATAAAAATCGCCACCGCGCTTTATTGTTTCCAAAGGAAATGGGAAAATAGCAAATAAAGCCAAAAAAGAGGGGGGGAGAATCTAGGTAAGGGGGTAGGTTACGCAAAGGGAAGGTATTAGCACCCTAAAAATCCGCGGTACTCCACAGGAACCTCTTTGAAAATATGTGTATTTTGGCTATAAAAGGTGTATACAAAATAGATGGTAGAGATGAAAAAATAAGTATTGTTTTTTATAATTTTTTTGCACCCGCCGCGGTTGCGAACCTTTAGTACCTACATACCACCTTCTATGTAATGGGGGATCAGGTTACTCATAGTTCACCTTAAAAATTTTAAAACACATGTGTGTTGGTTAATTTAAGAGAAGAGACATCATTATCATATCCGAGTGGAAAACATACTTACTACCCACAATTATTAGAAAGGAGAATTTGCCTCATCTCAAGGTTGATGATATATCTTAGATTTTAAAATCAACAAAGCCTCACTCAACACCCAAGTAGAAAATATCTCACTTCACTGCATATTGTTGCACCCCAAAATTTTCCCTCCTAATTTTACTTTTACCTGACTTAGACTTTTTCATTCATCTGCATGTATTTCATTATGTCACTAACATAACATGCATTGCATTTAATAAAATACATGAGGTTCAAAAGATCAGCGAATCGTGCAAGTTAGGATTTCATAGTGACTGAGGTGTACATATTCAATAAAGCTGATTACTTCTGATTCTTCTGGTTATTCTGTAAGTAGTAAAGTATGGAATTAAAGTTGTGATCCATGTTTAATTGGAGTTCTTTTTCTCATCAAGCTATAAGGCTATTTTGTTTCTTCTGAACAACAAGTGGGCAGATTTTCTTCCCCAAGGATTATAAGATTAGAGTTTTAATCTTTGTACTCCAATCGAGGGTTCATTGGATCTTCATTTTAAGGCTATCTTTGTTATAATTCTTCCATATTTCCATATTCGTTCTTGAGGAGTTCCTCAAGAACATTATATTTGTGTGTGAACATGGGTTTTCAGTTAAGAATGTTTGGTGAATTAAATTGTTAAGACTTTAGTCATGGCACGAGATATGAGATTGTAGGGTTCATTTTTTATCAAGACAATCTCATCATTGTTAGTTGAATTTATATTGAAGTTTAGGGTGAGAATGCAAGTGTGATTTGGATTTAAAGTTCTGATTTGAATTCAAGATATTCAAAATGTCAAAGTAGTTGATTGGATTAAAATTGGCAAGACACGTTGAGTTTGATCATGTGAATTTTTTGGAAGGAAATGTATGAATTGCAAGGCATGCTTTTAAGATTCATCAAGTTCATTCATATTGCAATGATATTCATTATTTTTCAAAATTCAAATCATCATTCCATGTTCGTATGGATTCAATATTTGTCTAAAACCCTTTTATGGCTTCAAGCATTTTTACCATAATCAATTCAAAGTTCAAGTTTCAATACTTTGTCATTCAAGGATCATTTATTTAAAAATTCACCCAAGAATTACATACAAGTTATCCATGCCATCAAGATAACAAAGTGCTTTCAAAATACATCATTACAAGTCCAATTCACTACATCATTTGAGAGAATTACAAAAATACGACAATAAATTCCAAGTTTCCCTATATTCTTTCAAATTGCTTCAAAGGTCTCCTTACTCATCTTCATGTTGCTCCAATAAATCCTCATGTACAAAAATCAAGACTTCACCGTGCTTTATGTTCTCACCTTCACAGTAGCCATGGTCAAATCCTTCAAACATCATGCTTTCAATAACCAAAATAATAAATGCTCAAGCTACATTTCTGCACAAGACTACAAATCAGTCCACAAAATCCAATCAAAAAAATAATGCAAAAATTGGTTATCTCACTAACAAAAATACAGCCTGTCGTGACTAAACCGTGCCGGTGCAAACCAGAAGTAAAACCAGAATAAACGAATTCCCAGCTCAGCATAAAAACGAGTTCAGCAGAAATACAAAAAAAACAGAAACATGATCTAAACTAACTCCTAATAACTCTAATAGAATTATAACCTCATAACTAATTCCATAGATCTCTAACCAACTTCCCAACTGCATATATAACATAATTTCTAACCTGAATCGATCATTCTTCAACAATCACAGGAATCGTACAAAAAACTCAAAAACTCTCTCTTCTCTCGGCTCCTTCTCCATAACCTTCATTCTTCTACAACTTTGCACCTTAAAGTTTCTGCAATAAACTATATCGTTGCATCTTCAATCAGCATCTCTGCAATCTTCATCATCCTTAAATCTACATCTCCATAAGAAGATCTTCCATTGCTCTATTCTTCATCATCTCAACTCATCTTCATCGCACGAATTCACAACCTCACCCTAAAATTGCTACTGCACATGCGGTTCAATATCAACTTCTCCAACAACTTCGTATAATTTGTACGACAACGCCGAATTTGCATCAACAAATTTTGTATCAATCTTCAACGTATCCTCAAGGTTCAGCAACAACAACGCAGAAATCGCGAAAAGCAAGATCAGAAGAAGAAGTAGTCAAAGACGAAGAAGATGAGTACGAGGATAAACATGAGTTCTTGAAGAAACGTCTTCGGGCCTTTCCGTCGTCGACGATGACGTTGCTAATTAGAGAACCGTCGGAGTTTACTTCCGGTCGGTAAGTTGATTCCTTCCATCTTTCTTCACTTTGAGCATATTTCTTCAATGTTATGGCGAATACACGAGATCGAAGTGAACGAAGATGATGGATTCGCGCCCGATAAAGCTTGGATATGACGGTATTGCATCTGAGTTTGTCGAAGACGGAGGCGAGTCCCAGATAAAGTACAACAGACCTTGAATCGAAGAGCAGAGAAGATGAATCATACAAGAAGTTGGCTGCCGCGGTTATGAGTTCGAGAAGATGAAGAGAACTCTGTTCTCATGAGAAGCTGATGTGTCACAACAATTCCAACCCTAATCCCTTTCTTATTTTCTTTTTTTGTTTGTTTTTTTTTTTTCATTTTATTTTTATTAAACTAGGAATTAATTGATAAAAAAGAAAATATGGATGATGAAATATTGGTTTGGGACGTACTAGCTTAGCGCCTATTTTTTGTTTGTTTTTTTGGATAAGCTGAAGAACTAGAAAAAATATCTTATTGGATTTTCCTGCAATGGGCCTAGCGCCTGGATTAATGATCCACTCCTTGATTTCGGCCTGCACCCCCAAAGCCCATAAGAGCTGGTTTTTGGCACACTTGAGATAGATGGAACAAAAAAGCATGGTCCTCGACAGTTAGTGTTGGGCCTAGGGCCCATATTGCTTCTACACTCCTAGATTATTTGCTTGCACCCCCTGTGTTTATTCTTTTAGTAATTTCTTTTAAATAATTCTGTGAATTGTTTAGATTTGTTGGAACTTCTTTTTTCACAAGACAAAAAATAATAAAATCAATAAAATTTGTTAGATTTTTTTTATTTGATTTTAGGAATTAATTCCTGATTATCCAATTACTCGAAATTTGCGATTCACCTTTACTTGTTGAGATTTGATTCGTATGCAGATTTATTATGTGATAGGAGGAATGATTGAATTTTCGATTGTGGTTTATTTTTACATCGATGATGCTTTGATGCTTATTCCAAGCATTTGGTTTCTGACTCTTCTTTGTTGCTTGGTGAAGCTCACTCAAAGTTTTTTGGGTTTCTCTGCTTCTTCTGTGCAATGAACTCTTGTTTGTTTGGTATTTTCTCTTGTTTATCTCATTTCAATATTTTACTGCTTTCTAGATATCACGAGGAGTGGGAAATAAGAGGGTGCACTTAAAGTCGTTGTTTAAAGTCCAATAGCAGGAACCACTTTCTGAATGTTATTTGTGTTTGTTTAAAACCCTACCTTTGAAGTAGGTATTCTGCATGTGTGTTTACATTTGCGCTCGCATTATATTACAAATGATAAGTCCTCAAAAGAGGGAGAGCGGAAAGAGTCTATAATCAACCCCCGCACATTCTAGTCTGTGTCATCCTTAGCTCTCATTGTGCGTTGATTCTTCAGAGTTGTGCAAATCTTGTGTATTGAGTCGGTCATGGGGAAAAGGGTTTTGCAATCAAACCCCCTCACTTAGTCAGGAGTTCACGATACTTTGATACTTTGATACCCGCTTGTTTGCTTTGGGTGATCCACTCCCTATAGCAAAAGAATTTCTTTTCCTTTTTATTTCATTTGTCTTCCGCTTGTTTGCTTCGGGTGATCCGCTCCCCTTAGCTAAAGCAATTCTCTTGTTTCCCCCATCCCTTTGAGTCAGTATGTGCTACTCATGTTTGTGTGCTTTTGCCAAAGCACTTGTTTGCTTATTTTGTTTGCTATACCATGCTCCCTTAGGATCGCTCGATTAGTGTAGCTTTCAAGCTAGACATTAGGATAGGTATCCATGCATGCTAATATAGGGTAGAGATTTCCCTTTCAAAAATCAACCTTAGGATCAATCATTGTATGATAACATTAGGGATTAGAGATAAGTTACTCTCCCTTAGATGTTTTTCTTTCTTTTGCAACCTTGCATTAAAACTAAAACATTTTCTTGAAAAAATACATGAAACATCTAACAACTTTCAAATCCTTCTTTAAGGCAAAAAATATCAACCAATACATACTCTTTTTCGCCTGCGGGCTCCTTTTCTCTTCTTTCAAACTCTCCAAAGGTCGAGCTGCGGAAGAAGGGAAAATTAATAATGTTCATTAAAAAACACAAAACAAATCAAAACATGTGAGCTGAACTACGGTAACTCGGATTCCTCAAAAAGGATACGTAGGCAATAGGGTAGGGCCCAAGCGAGCACAACTTTATTTTCCCTACATTATTTTTTCTTTTCCTTTGCATGCATTCCCTCTTTGCATTTCTAATTTAGCTCTTAAGCTTATATTGAACACACCCTTTGATTAGAACAACAAGAGTGGATACCATAGAGTACTATAGGTGCATGGGGTACTAATACCTTCTCCTCGCGTAACAGACTCCCTTACCCGATCTCTCGGTCGTTTGATCGTGATTTCACCCTTATCAGGTTTACTCAATGATTACCTTTCCCTTCTTGTGGGATAAAAAATGTTCGATGGCGAATTAGTTGATTTCATCTTGATGATTTGTTCAGCCGGTTGTTTCACATATCGTAGAAGTATAGTAGTTTGCGTCACTACAAGAATTGACAAGAGTCTAATCTTTTGAGAAAAATATTATAAGTAAAAAGCCAAACTAGAAAAATAGTTTGAATGAGGTTAATGACTTTTAGTCTTGACAAAGATGTCAAAATATTGTTAAATTGATTAATGTTTTATTAAGAAAATATTTTGAAAATGCATGGACCTAAGTTTGAGTTTATTATGAAAGCGGTTCAAGTTAAAAAACAAGAAGAGTTTTGAAAAGGAGGAAGAAGATCTTTGAAATTAAAGAAGATGGGAGGAGATGAAGGGACTATCCTAAAGCATAAGGTAAAAGCTAAGGAAAAGAACGATCTAGCCAATAAAAAGCAAACACTTGACATGAAGAAGTCAATGTAGAATTCTCATCCTTTGGATTAAAACTAAGCAAACCACAATACTAAGCCTCTGAGGAATACCAAGCTTCATATGAATTAAGTCTTCATAAAAATTGGGCAAGCAACAACTATATATAGAGGAATTCTCAACCATAGACAAAGCATGAAAAATCAGAATAACCAGCACACCGAAAAAAATTCAAACTAATGTCTTGGAGTAAACCCCAAGGATTTCAGACAGAATAACAAGGTACCCAAGTATGAAGGCTTCTAATCCTAAGTCCGAGAGATCCACAACTCCAGAATTCCAAGGAAGGTAACCAAGTAGTCCAAGTAACCTTAAAGCTTTTAATGTTCAAGTTGATTATTAAGTGTCTTTAAAAGAAAAGAAATCTCAAGTGAGCAAAGATAAAATGACATAAAAATAAATGCTCAAGTGAGTAAAAGAAAAATAACTTGAGATGTAAATGCTAAAATAGAAGATTGATAAAATCAAAGTCTCTCAACAACAAGTTCCATTTTCATTTTGTGAAGTATATCATTCATTCCAAGTGCTCAAGGCAACACATATGATCAACGATTTTTAAAATATTCACTTAGACTAAAATTCATGAAGTTCATTAGAGAATTGATAGAATCAAAGCCTCCTAACAATGACCTTCAAAGTTATTGGATCAAAGGTTTCAAATCAAACATACTTGGGCTTTCAAATATAGGGTTAGGTCGGGAATGATCATTTTTCGAAGAAGGACAAATTTAACACTATGTTAAGCAATCGTAAGTGGACTTATGTAGAAGCCACACCTATTTTGAGGTCGGTCAATAGCAATTTATATAACAAACATGTTAGAGAAATGATATGTCGATCATTCTCCAAAGACATGTAGGATAAGTAAAAAATAGAAAGGGATAAGATGAAGAGGGAGGGGAATGATAGTATAACCAATGTATCAGATTAAATTAGGGTTTCAAATATCATCGACATCATTCATCCATTTTGGTGGATTTTGTTTTTCAACCTATCAACACCTAAAATTCAATGAGGTTGAGGAACTTGTCCCAAAATAATACCCAAATGTCTCCAAATCAAGACCAATCAAAAAACAATAAAATATATTTAATATAAAACAAAATAAAGGAAATAATTGGTAAAATACACAACATGTATTAAAACACCAAATAAAAATCCTAAAAAAAAATTAGAAGCAAACATAAGTCAACAAGTGTTGAAAAAAGTTTTTGGAATTTTTTTAAGTCAAACTATTTTCTAAAATATAAAGAAATAAGAAAAATAAACCAAAATTTATGAAAAATAGTAAAATCAAAAATAAAAATAAAATTAGGTCACCAATATTTGTCAAGAGGTCATTGAATCCTTCCATAATTTTTACAGAATTTAAAAATCAAGAAAAGTGTTTTTAAACAATTAAAACAAGTCAAATAAAGTGAAGAATCATAAAAAATACCAATCACAAAATAAAACTGTGAAATAATAAAAACCAGAAAGAGAAAAATCAAAAGTATTTTTGATAATTTTTTCACAATTTTAGAAGTTGAAATGAATTTTTTTATGAATTTTTAAAGTTTAAAACAATTAAAACAAAAATCAGAAAATAAAAATAATACCAAAATAATGTGGTACATTGGATTCAGCTCACTTATCCACCATGTCAGATCCAAAGGCGTTGAAGCTAGGATGTATGGTGATCATCACTGAAACGTGCACATGCAACTCCAAAAAATCCAACCAATCAGATTAAAACAAACGACTTAAGGTCATTGGTTGAAGAGCGACACGTAGGTCGTCTTCAACCTCCGACCATCTACAAATAGGGAAATGACGAGATTCTTCAAACGAAAACGTTAGAAGCTCAGAGTGGTATCATTGGATTTGTCTCTTCCAGACGATCCTAACCTCACCCTTGCAAAAAATTTATTTAAAGTGTAGCTCAGTCGATTTGGAAAAAACCATAGAGTTTTGACAATTTTGAATTTGAAAAGAGATGCATCAAATGATTCAATTAACCAAAATTAATTCATCAGCAAGCATCAATGAACATCATAGACCATTCCAGTAATTTGAGTTAGAATAATTGATGCTAATTCCTACCTGAACAAAGTCCACTGAAGTTGCTCTGAAACTTGACTTGGCTAGCACGATTTAGATCACTTCAAAGCTTGGTTCTTCTTCTGGTAGCTTCAGTGAAGTTCAAGGATGAAGAATGAACAAGGAAATTGGATTGAAAAATATGAAAAGAGTGAATTTGAAAACTCAGAATTGTGAGCTATGGAGAAAGTTTGACAGGGTGATTTTGGCTCCCTAATCTTGAGCAAATGAATGGAATAGCATTCTCTATTTAAATGGAAGTGAATGATGATGAGAAATGAGAGGAATTGTGAGAAAATCATGCAAACCAATCCAACTGTGATCATTCCCAACGTGTGACTTGAAATGCATCAAACTTACCTCGTACCAAGTGCAATTCTTATCAAAAAACATATGAAAAATTAGTTAAACATGTTTAGCAACTAAACTTAAATAAATCGACCTGTAATCCAAGTTTACTCATGGTTAAAAATTTGACTCGAAGCAAAAAAAATATTCCATGGAGCCAACTTCAACAACACATAGCTCACTACTTAGGGACCTTTATGATGCAATATTGGATTCTTTGGAAAGCTTAATGATCAATCTTGACAATGTGCTTTGAAAGTTATTATTTGGATGTTTGAACAAAAAGTTATTCAACTTTGATACCCGCTTGTTTGCTTCCGGTGATCCACTCCCCATAGCTAAAGAATTTCTTTTCCTTTTTATTTCATCTATCTTCCGCCTGTTTGCTTCGGGTGTTCCGCTCCCCTTAGCTAAAGAAATTCTCTTGTTTCCCCATCCCTTTGAGTCAGTATGTGCTACTCATGTTTGTGTGCATTTTCCAAAGCACTTGTTTTCTATACCATGCTCCCTTAGGATCACTCGATTAGAGTAGCTTTCGAGCTAGACATTAGGATAGGTATCCATGCATACTAATATAGGGTAGATATTTCACTTTCAAAACTCAACCTTAGGATCAATCATTGTATGATAACATTAGGGATTAGAGATTAGTTACTCTCCCTTAGATCTTTTTCTTTCTTTTGCAACCTTGCATTTAAACTAAAACATTTTTCTTGAAAAAATACATGAAACATCTAACAACTTTCAAATCCTTATTTAAGGTAAAAAATATCAACCAATACATACTCTTTTTCTCCTTCGGGCTCCTTTTCTCTTCTTTCAAACTTTTCAAAAGACCATGTTAATTTACTTTTTTGCTGACGCGTGAGTCTCCAAAGGTCGAGCTGCGGAAAAAGGAAAAATTAATATTGTTCATTAAGAAACACAAAACAAATCAAAACATGTGAGCTGGACTATGGTAACTCTGATTCCTCAAAAAGGATACGTAGGAATTAGTGTAGGGCCCAAGCGAGCATAACTTTATTTTCCCTACATTATTTTCTCTTTTCTTTTGCATGCATTCCCTCTTTGCATTTCTCTTTTAGCTCTTAAGCTTAGATTTGAACACACCCTTTTATTATAACAACAAGAGTGGATACCATAGAGTACTACAGGTGCGTGGGGTACTAATACCTTCCCCTCGCGTAACAGACTCCTTTACCCGATCTCTCGGTCGTTTGATCGTGATTTCACCCTTATCAGGTTTACTCAATGTTTACCTTTCCCTTCTTGTGGGATGAAAAACATTCGATGGAGACTTAGTTAATTTCATCTCAATGATTTGTTCAGCCGGTTGTTTCACATATTGTAGAAGTATAGTAGCTTGTGTCACTACAAGAATTGACAAGAGTCTAATCTTTTGAGAAAAAATTATAAGTAAAAAGCCAAACTGGAAAAATGGTTTGAGTGAGGTTAATAACTTTTAGTCTTGAGAAAGATGTCAAAGTATGATTAAATTGATTAAAGTTTTATTAAGAAAAGATTTTGAAAATGCATGGACCTAAATTTGAGTTTATTATAAAAGCGGTTGAAGTTAGAAAACAAGAAGAGTTTTGAAAAGGAGGGAGAAGTTCTTTGAAATTAAAGAAGATGGGAGGAGATGAAGGGACTATCCTAAAGCATAAGGTAAAAGCTAAGGAAAAGAATGGTCTAGCCAATAAGAAGCAAACACTTGACATGAAGAAGTCAATGTAGAATTCCAATCCTTTGGTTTAAAACCAAGCAAACCATAATACTAAGCCTCTGAGGAATACCAAGCTTCATATGAATTAAGTCTTCAAAAAAATTGGGCAGAGCAATAACTATATATAGAGGAATTCTCAACCATAGACAAAGCATGAAAAATCAGAATAATCGGCACAAAGAAAAAAATTCAAACTAATGTCTTGGAGTAAACCCCAAGGATTTCAGACAGAATAACAAGGTCCCCAAGTATGAAGGCTTCTAATCCTAAGTCCGAGAGATCCACAACTCCAGAATTCCAAGGAAGGTAACCAAGTAGTCCAAGTAACCTTAAAGCTTTTAATGTTCAAGTTGATTATTAAGTGTCTTTAAAAGAAAAGAAATCTCAAGTGAGCAAAGATAAAATGACATAAAAATAAATGCTCAAGTGAGCAAAAGAAAAATAGCATGAGATGTAAATGCTAAAATAAATGGTACATAAAAGTAAAGGCACAAAATAAAGGCATCGGGTTAAGTTAATTGTTAGTGAATTAGAAGTTAAGAAGTCAGTTAAATGGTCATTTTGAAGCTTGCTTTTGAAAACTCATTAGAAGATTGATAAAAATCAAAGCCTCTCAACAACAAGTTCGATTTTCTTTTTGTCAAGTATATAATTCATTCCAAGTGCTCAAGGAAACACATATGATCAACGATTTTCAAATGATTAACTTACACTAAAATTCACGAAGTTCATTAGAGAATTGTTAGAATCAAAGCCTCCTAACAATGACCTTCAAAGTTATTGGATCAAATGTTTCAAATCAAATGTATTTAGGCTTTCAAACATAGGTTTAGGTCGCGAATGATCATTTTTCGAATCAGGACAAATTTATCACTATGTTAAGCAATCGTAAGTGGACTTATGTAGAAGCCACACCTATTTTGAGGCCGGTCAATAGAAATCTATATACCAAAATGTTAGAGAAATGATATGTCAATCATTCTCCAAAGACATGTAGGATAAGTAAAAACAAGAAAGGGATAAGATAAAGAGGGAGGGAAATGATAGTATAACCAATGTATGAAATGAAATTAGGGTTTCAAATTTCATCGACATCATTCATCCATTTTGGTGGATTTGGTTTTTCAACCTATCAACACCTATGATCCAATGAGGTTGAGGAACTTGTCCCAAAATAACACCCAAATGTCTCCAAATCAAGACCAATAAAAAAATATATTTAATATAAAACAAAATTTAAATGATTTAAAAATGAAATAATTGGTAAAATACAAAACATGTATTAAAACACCAAATAAAAATCCTAAAAAAATATTAGAAGTCAAACATTTGTCAACAAGTGTTGACAAATTTTTTTGGAATTTTTTAAAGTCAGAAACTATTTTCTATAATATAAAGAAATAAGAAAAATAAACCAAAATTTATGAAAAATAGTAAAATTAAAAATAAAAATGAAATTAGGTCACCAATATTTGTCAAGAGGTCATTGAATCCTTCCATAATTTTTACAGAATTTAAAAATCAAGAAAAGTGTTTTTAAACAATTAAAACAAGTCAAATAAAGTGAAGAATCATAAAAAATACGAATCACAAAATAAAACTGTGAAATAACAAAAACCAGAAAGAGAAATATCAAAAGTATTTTTGATGATTTTTTTCACAATTTTAGAAGTTGAAATGAATTTTTTTATGAATTTTTAAAGTTTAAAACAATTAATACAAAAATCAGAAAATAAAAATAATACCAAAATAATGTGGTGCGTTGGATTCAGCTCACTTATCCACCATGTCAGATCCAAAGGCGTTTAAGCTAGGATGTATGGTGATCATCACTGAAACACGCGCATGCAACACAAAAAAAACCTAACCAATTAGATTAAAATAAACGACTTAAGGTCGTTGGATAAAGAGCGACACGTAGGTCGTCCTCAACCTCCAACCATCTGCAAATAGGGAAAGGACGAGATTCTTCGAACGGAAACGTTAGAAGATAAGAATGGTATCATTGGATTCGTCTCTTTCAGAGATGCATTAGTCGATTTGGAAAAAAACATTGAGTTTTGACAATTTTGAATTCGAAAAGAGATGCATCAAATGACTCAATTAACCAAAATTAAATCATCAGCACGCATCAATGAACATCATAGACCATTCTAGTAATTTGAGTTAGAAAAATTTATGCTAATTCCCACCAGAACAAAGTCCACTGAAGTTGCTCTGAAACTTGACTTGGCTAGCACGATTTAGAGCACTTCAAAGCTTGGTTCTTCTTCTGTTAGCTTCAGTGAAGTTCAAGGATGAAGAATGAGCAAGGAAAATGGATTAAAAAATATGAAAAAAGTGAATTCGAAAACTCAGAATTGTGAGTTATGGAGAAAGTTTGACAGGGTGATTTTACCTCTCTAAGCTTGAGAAAATGAATGGAATAGCATCCTCTATTTATATGGAAGTGAATGATGATGAGAAATGAGAGGAATTGTGAGAAAATCATGCAAGCCAAGCTAGCTGTGATCATTCCCAACGTGTGACTTGAAATGCATCAAACTGACCCCATACCAAGCGCAATCCTTATCAAAACACATATGAACAATTAGTGAAACATGTTTAGCAACTAAAATTAATCCAAGTTTACTCATGGTAAAAAATTTAACTCGAAGCAAAAAATAGATTCCATGGAGCCAACTTCAACAACGCATAGCTCATTACTTAGGGACCTTTATGATGCAATCTTGGATTCTTTGGAAAGCTGAATGATCAATCTTGACAATGTGCTTTGAAAGTTTTCATTTGGATGTTTGAGAAAAAAGTTATTCAACTTTGAAATCAAGAGAAACACACGGATTTTTGTACTTATAAATAATTCTAAGTGTTGAGCTTTAAAATGACCTATAATGTTCTTCGAAATTACATATCCTTCCATTAAATATTATCTCTTGACCCTTGAAGATGTAATGAAGTAGACCTCTTGAATTAAATTCTGGAATTGAGATCACTCAAAAATAATAGTAATTGAAAGAATTATAGTATTTGGAAGATGATGAAAAAATTTGGGTAAATTCATAAAAGACCTATAATCTTTTCAATTCTCAAAAAACTTTCCAAGCATTTTCAAGTCTCGCATATTGAATCAAAGTTGTAGTAGACATCCCAAAGATTATTGTAGAAAAAGAATGAGCTCAAGGAGATAAAATATGATCAATTTATGATACTTTAAAGCCACACAAGAGAATTTGATAGATTTCCAAAAGGACTTGTAATCTTTCCCAATCGTTGTTGCTCTCAGGATTTTCATCCAAGTACAAACGCGAAAGTGGCGCAGAACAGAGTCCCCAGCAATGTGTATTTATCCCACAAGAGGGAAAGGAAACATTGTATAAACCTGATGGAAGGAAAATCATGGTTATCACGACCGAGAGAAACAGGTAAGGGAGTCGGTTATGCGAGGGGAAGGTATTAACACTCCACATGTCCATCGTACTCGATGGGATCCACCCTTGCTATCTAATATATGGGTGTAAATTCCAAAGCTTAAAGTTAAATATATGAAAAGCTAAAAGAAAATAAAAGGTATGGAAAAGAAAAGAAATATTTACAAAGATATGCTTGATTAGGCCCCACAAAAAAACCTCTGCCTACGTATCCCTTTTAAGGAATTAGAGCAGCCGTAGTTCGACTCACATGTTTTGGTAGGTTTGTGTTTTTTAGTTTAAAAGACAAGAGCAATAATCAAAATGGCAAAACATCAGATAATGACGACGAAAAATAAACAATGATGGCAAGATAACGACAATGATGGAAAAACATCAACAATAATGGTAGAACATCAACAATAATGGCAAAACATCAACAATTTTGAGGATAAAACATCACACCTAACAATGATATTGAAAATCAAAGTAGGATAACAAACATAAGCGGTGAATAAATATCGACAAGAAGATAATAAAATATCATGGCAAGGATGACAAAACATGACAACATAGATGGCCAGACATCACACCTAACAATGATATTGGAAATCAACGTAGAATAACAAACATAAGCGATGAAGAAACATCGACAAGAAGATAATAAAATATCATGGAAAGGATGACAAAACATCACAACATAGATGGCATAACATCACACCTAACAATATTATTGAAAATCGAAGTAGGATGACAAACAAATGCGATGGCCAAACATCGACACAAAGATAGCAAAGCATCATGGCAAGGATGGTAAAACATTAAAACTTAGATGATAAAACATCACACCTAACAATGATATTGAAAATCAAAGTAGGATAATAGACATATGCGATGGCAAAACATCGACAAAAAGATAGCAAAATATCATGATAAATGTGACAATATATAAAAACTTAGATGATAAAACATCACACCTAACAATGATATTGAAAATCAAAGTAGGATAACAAACATATGTGATGGCGAAGCATCGACAAAAAAGATAGTAAGATATCATGGCAAAGACAACAATACATCAAAACTTAGATGATAAAACATCACACCTAACAATGATATTGAAAATTAAAGTAGGATAACAAACATATTTGATGGAAAAACATTGACACAAAGATTGCAAAGCATCATAACAACGATGGCAAAACATCAATTTAACAAGATTTAAAATAGAGCCAAGAGGCGCGTAACCAAATTAATATTGGTTTGTATCTTTTACCTTGAATAAAGATTTAAGTTCATTAAAGTAGTTTTATGATTCGCTAAGAAAAGAAAGTTTTTGTTTTAAGATGCGAAAATGCAAAAGAAAGAAAAAAAACATCTAAAGAGACTATCTAGTTATATCCCTAATGTTATCATACAATGACTGATCCTAAGGTTGAGGATGAAAAGGGAAATTTCTACCCTAGGTTAGCATGCATGGATACCTATCCTAATGTATAGCTCGAAAACTAGCCTAAACGAGCGATCCTAATGGAGCATGGCAAATATCTCATAAAAGAGACGCGAGGGAAATCATACTATCATACGGGAAAGTACGAGAAAGGATGAAAAAATATCCAACGGGAGATGGCAAAATGTCACAGATCCTGTGACAAATAAAAAAAAATAGACAGACGATAAAACATCATAATAGAAAGCTCGAGCATCACTCAAATATCAAACACCTACGAGGCGCAGGCCAAGTAGTAAAAGGGGAAGTCCCGCCATAGACAAGCAACCAACCATCATACAAAGGGTCAAGCAATAGCCAAGGGGAGTGAATCACCCGAGTCAACCAAGCCATGAAATTATGGGAATATAAAAGTTCCTTAACCATGGTATCAATTACCAGGGCAAGAAAGATCTGGGGGAAAAGACACAGTGTATACATACACTAAGCATCAGTGTTGGTTAACCCGAGCTAAAGAAAATGTGGGCATCCCATTGTAGCAAACCTTTTCACTTTCCTTTGAAGGGCTTATACTTATTTAGATCTTGGGTACATGCTCAGAGCATCTACTAGTCGAAAGTGAGCATATGAACAACATAGACTAGAATGTGCAGGGGTTGATTATGAACCCTCTCTGCTCGTCTCCTTTTGAGGACTTATCATATGTAATATAATGCAGGCACAATCTTTAAACAAACCAAAACATGGCCTCCTAGTGAGGACTTCTAGAATTGTCGGCCAAGTGGTACGTACTCCCAACCCTAAGTAAGTAGTAAAATACGGGAAAAGGTAAATTGGATGAGAAAGTACAAAACATATATAATCTGAAAATAAACAATTAAACAGTAACAAAACCCCGAGATCTTCGAATGAGCTAGCATCAAAAAAGAAACAAGTTAGAAGTCGTGTCGTCAAACATAAGCATAAAAGCCTCAATGTGAAAATAAATCACAAATGGTGTGTAGCAGACACAACCAAACAAATATTATGCAAGGTACTACAAACAGACAAAGCACGCAATAGTGCAAGTATATATATCCCAAAGATGTGGGAAACAAGATAGATTTCCTCAAAATCGCAGTTGTGTTCCACAAATAAAGCGGAACACAAAGTAAAAAAAAAACTCGTGAAGTACCTCGCACAGCTCAACAAAATGATTAGTATTAACAAGGTAAGATAAAATGTGAATATAAACATGTTATACATTTGTCATTTATCTTGGTTAAACGATATAGTGAAGTGCGCCTAGGTAAATGGATAAATGATCAAGGCAAGACAAGTTAAGTGAAGATGAGATCATAATTAAACATAAAATGTTAGTGTATCCTAAAAACTATTGAATCCCCAAAAAAGAACCTACTAGAGTAATCTTAGGTACATTCATGAAACTAGGTCCAAAATCAACCCCCAAACTAACCCTAAGAGTGGAAGAGGTTCAAGGAAAGGGTAAGTGAAGGATGAACATGTTTAGGGGAGTACCTTATCATACAAGTCAGTAGCAAACCAAGTATCTATAAATCACATTCAAATATTATAATCCATGCAAGAATAGTCACTCATGTATCATACAAAAGGGAAGTGTTAAAAAGAAACAAACAAACAAGTTTACATTGAGCAAGCATGGACTTAAACAAAGAGTGAATGATTTGAAAATCATGAAAAGTGTGACTTATATGATAGGTTATCTCAAGATGAGACTCGAGTGTAACCAAGTAGAAGTTGAGACTTCATACATTAAAAAAGTCACCTAATTGATGAGCAAAATCATCTAAAAAGAAAGTAAAGGCATTTTTATATTAGATCAAATGAAGTTCATAAAGATCAAATGAAAGTAATAAAGAATATTATTTGTCCTTGGGTGATGATATAACCCTCATAAGATACTAATCATGACCTTAAAACCTTAAGAGACGTTAACAAGGTAACACACTTAAGTATCATGACATTGGAGAAATATAGTCCCTCAAGCTATTAGTAAAATGATCAAAGTAATTTAAGCTCATAGTCCTTGGATTTTATGGGCAACAACCAAAATAAAGGAACAAAGTTGGGACAAGTTTCACAATCATAAGAAGCAAACACCGACAACTAAAATTCAAAACCATAAGCAAGAGGTAAATATAGCTCCCATTGTGTCACCATGATGAATTAGCAAGTGAATAATAACCAAGTGGATCATAGGAGCATAGATATTAGAGATGATAAGAAAAGTAAAATCAAAGTTTAAACATTAAGAAGTGTTGGACTTAAAGTCCTTTCAAGAAAACAAACACAAACTATATCAAAAACTAATGAAATGTGGCTCCTATCTTGTCACCATGTTGAATGAGAAATGAAATGCCAATCAAGGATCAAAGGAGCTTTGTATGATAATAAGAAAACCTTAAAAAGTCAGAATCACAAAAGATTCAAATCAAAATGGATCCAAATGATACACAAAAAGTGGTGCACAAAAGCTACCGCTTAAACCATGGTCACAAATAACTATCAAACAAAAATAAGCAAGTCATGAAATCTTGAATGGTTCTTTGATGAACTCGAGCCTCTAAAACAGTAGTGAGGATGATAAAAAGAAAATTATTTGATCCATCATGGGTTGCACAACTGCATTCCCTCTACCTCTAATTCAAAAGAGCATAGCAGCATACATGAGACAGATGATTGAGTCAAAAATAGAAACAAGATTTGTAAAAATAAGACAAAAATATTTCAAGGTTCACAAGACATCGATAGATCAGTAACATCAAGCTTAATACAAAATTAGAAAGGTTCAAATTGAAAACATAATCATATAAGTTAGTCTAGCCTAGATAAGCCTCTAATTGGAAACCCTAGCTTGATTAATTGGGATAAAATATCAAATCAACTCCTAAAATTAAGAAAAATTAATTATAAGGCCCTAAGATATCATACTATCCTAAACTAGACCGAATTTGACTTAGAAGTCAAGGGAGATTGGTCAATGAACCCTATCTTGTGACCTAAGCAAGCAAAAGTCAACAAAATCACACAATTAATGTTCAATTTTCAAAAGAGGTCAAGAAGCAATTAAATGTCACAAATTATTTGATTAACTAAAAAAAGTGAAATTCTACAATAAAAATCAGAAACTCAAAATAGACTAATTAAAGTGCCTAAAATATTTTTGGTATAATTTTTGTGTGAAGAAAATGTCATAAATAAAAAAAATAGCAAAAATATTACACAATAAAACAATTAATTAAACCTAATTGATTCACGAATTTTTCTCATCAATCAAACTATTTTTTAAAATTCCATAAAAATTAAAATCAAATACTAGAGATTAAACCTATGGTATTTTTTTCATAATTTTTGAAAATATTTTGATCAAGAAATAAAATAAGAGAAATCGATGAAATGAAATAATATAAAATTGCATTAAAATTCAAATCAGCCAACCAGATACTGACAACTCATCGTCTTATTCCTCAAGACAAACACTAAAACATGCGTTTTAAGTCTAAAACAACCAAACTTCCAGATCCTCGTTCTCATTCAACTCTCAACCAATTAACATGATTCAAAGCACATTTTAAAGATCAAGCAACAAGCTACAACGTGATACTCATAGAATTCAAAATCATCCGCCATAGAGTAAGAAATCAAAGCCAGAAAACCACGAAAACACAAAAAATGAAAAAAACTTAGAAGTTCATATCAATTTTACCGATTCGAATCAAGCCAAATTATACATCAGGTATAGTACCTGGCAAGCTAACAACATGATTTCAAGCTCAAAATCAAACAAGAACAAGCTATAATTGCATGAATTCAGGTATGATCATACCTTCACAGTTGGATAATAAATTCAACTTATGCCTCTAAAATGATGTGAAACTCTTAGAATCTTCACTCCAAGACTTCAATGAAGTAGAATTGAAGAAGAACCAAGCTATGGAATCATAGAAATGATGAGTTTGAAGCTCACTTTTCTTGAGAGAGAGAGAGAGAGAGAGAGAGAGAGAGAGAGAGAGAGAGAGAGAGAGAGAGAGAGAGAGAGAAAGATAACTCATATATGGAGTCTTTGATTAAAATCAAGCATGCCGTGAGAGAGTGAAGGGCATATTATATAGAGAGTGAATGTTGAGGGTATGATGGTCTTTGAAGAGCTCACAAAATCGTTGGAAGAAAATTGTAAAAAAAAACAGAAAAATGAGAGAGTGAGATGGTGTGATGCGTTTTGCTTCTGTATTGTCCTGCTTTGTGGTCGTTTTGATGATCACATATTAAGTGGAACTTTTAGTGAGAGACGTGCATATGGTGAGCTGGCCTCTATTTCACATGGGGTGAAGTTTTTGAAATGATAAATCTTTGCTAAAAATAGAAAAATCCAATGAGGGGAAGTACAATGCACAATGTATGACTATTTGGCCAATATAATCAGTATTATATCGTGCTAATCACATGCCAACATGACCTATAACATACCCACAACAAACTATGCAAAGTTCTACAACAACAACTATGGCACTGCATCAAATTTATCGGCTCACTTTCTCATTCAAAATCTCAAAAGCTACTCGTGCGTTATAACTGTTTAAGAGGCCTTTCAAAAGTTTACATCAAGAAGATAATAATGGTTCTTTGAAATTCTGAAAATGATGCTTGCATCATAAAGATATCCAGGCTCGAAGATGAGAAAAACAATGATTTGGAAGACCAGGCCTTGCGCGCGTGCCTAGCCTACATGGTGTGCATGCCTGGTAAGGATGAAACACCAACTTTGAAGCACTATAACTTGTTCCTTCTTTGGTCATTTTAGACGATTCCAAGTTCAATAGAAAGCAAACACAATGAACAACAAAATGCTCCTTTTGAATTTTCCAATCAGGACCTGAATCAAAAGAAATTAAGCCATGAAAATGGCACACCGGGTGATTGTCAAAATTACGTGCGTGTCAAGCAGGTATGCCTAGCAAGATTCAAGCTTTATGCCCTAATTTTCCAAGTCAAATATCTTTTAAATGCTTCATTTTTGGGCTTTCTGCACACATTGACACTCTTTTAGGATTTTTCAAGAGCTTTCTGAATATTTATTGTTTGCCTCTATTGGATAAAAAATGAGAAAGTTACAAATGTCCAAAGTTCAGTACTATATGGGCTTGAGAATTTAGAAAAATTTATAAGTATCCAAGTGACTTCTTGAACATGTTATCTCCAATTTGACCTCTCCTCTTGATCTTATGACACCAATGATCATGAAGTGTGAAAATAGGACATTTGAATTGATGGTTGACCAAAAGCACACTTGGTCAACTTTGACTTTGATTGACTTTTGGTTAAAATGATTGTTTAACCCATTGTGATCAATTGACTCATTTCCAATCAAAATTGAATCTCAATATTTCAATCATAGATGCTAAATAACATATAGAAACACATGGAATCAAGCTTGAATCAAAAAGTTGAAGAACTCCTGATTAAATCCAAAACCCTAATTTGGTCATCTGTATAGGAGGATGATGCTCAAGCTTTAAAACCCTAATTCCACTAGACCTGCTTGAGAAATTCTTTGAAAAAAATTGCCTAAAATGATAATAAGAAGATAATGCTTCAAGAATTTGGATTGGACAGACTTCAACTCACACTATGGGTCAGAACCCTAATTTCATCAAATGGAGGAGACAGATGGATTCCTCTTCAAATCATTGCAATATTTTAACTCTTGATAAACCAATGAGACAAATGAGATATATTGAGACATGAGAGGTCCTTGGGACTTGAAAGATCCATAGGTTAAGATAATGAGGATCTCCTTGAGCAACTTGTCAATACAATCAACTTCCAAAGCTTGAGGAAGGCTTGATAACCAAAGTATTTTGATCCCATCACAATGAATGAATGCAATGCAATAATGATGAAACATAAGCCTAAATTAATAGGGTAAATTTTGGGGTGCAACAACTTCCCCTATTCAATATTATTGAACTTGATAAGTGAGATAAAGCGACAACTTTCGAACGTTCAAAGTTAAAGATGATTGAATACAAAAGAACCCGGAAATTTACACTTCTGAAAAAGAGAAGTGAAACTTTCCAAAAAGGTGCCATTGGATACTGGACTTAGAAAATACCAAACGAGATTGGATTTAGAGAAGATGCCAAATTATATTGGACTTAACATGCAGGGGCAGGGGGGGCTAATGAATATTAGCCTCTCAAAGACATGCGTTAGGACAAAACTGTAACGCAAACTTAAACAACGATGAGATAAAACTCAAACTCAAGGAGGATAGATAAAGATAAACTCTGGAAGAAATGTGTCAGGATAAAAATCGATCATAAAAGGGGTGAGATAAAACTCAAACCAAGGAGAACTTCGATAAAACTAGGTCCTGAAGATTGTGTCAGGACAAAACTGAAACACAAATCACGATAAATGAGATAAAAATCAAACTCAAGGAGGATAGACAAAGATAAACTCTAGGAGGAATGTGTCAGGATAAAACTTGATCACAAAAGGGGCGAGATAAAACTCAAACCAAGGAGAATATGCAATACTGAACTCCAAAAATGTATGCGAGGCAAGGTGGATAGAGCTCGTGATTCAAGGAGCACCTGCTAGTCTCAAACCAAAGGAAGACAGTGAGATGTAACTGAAAGATCCCAAAAGTTATAAAAGATACAAGTTTCAACCCAAGATAGACATTATGAAGGAACTGAAAGAATCCCAGGAGTAAGAAACAAAACGATATAAAACTCGACTTATAAAGACTAGTTAGATAAAACAAACTAGGGATGAGTACCAGGGAAAAACAAACTGGATTTCACGCACGGGTAACGAGGAAAAACTCGACCCATAATAAAGTGCTGAGAGTGAATGTTTCTCAGAGAACTTGCTGGTCTCAAACTGAAGGTAGATAGTAAGATGAAACTAAAAGAACCCAAAAGTTATACAACAGACGTCTCAACCTAGGATAGATAGTGAGAAGAAACTGAAAGAACCCAAGGTGTAAAGGAGACTAGTTTCAACCCAAGATAGACAATATGAAGGAACTGAAAGAATCCCAGAAGTAAGAAACAAAAAGAGATAATACTTGACTCATGAACACTAGTCGGACGAAACCTAACTAGAAATGAGTACCAAGGAAAAACAAACTGGATTTCATGCACAGGAGACGAGATCAAAACTCGACCCAAAGCAAAATGATGAGAGCACATGTTTCTCAAAGCACTTGATAGTATCAAACTAAGGGGTAGGTAATAAGAAAGAACTGAAAGAACCCAAAAGTTATAAAAGAGACGTCTCAACCAAGGATAGACAATAGGGTGGAACTGAAAGAACCCAAGGCAAAAATGAGACAAGTTTCAACCCAAGATAGACAGTATGAAGGAACTAATAGAATCACAGGAGTAAGAAACAAAAAAACATAAAACTCGACTCATAAAGACTAGTTAGAACAAAACAAACTAGAGATGAGTACCAGAACCACAACAGGATTTCATGCGCAGGAAACGAGATGAAACTCGACCCAAAGGAAGGTGATTAGGGCGTACTACTAAAACACATGTTGATCTTAACCAAAGGTGGACAGTAGGATGGAAATGAAAGAACCCAAGGTGTAAATGAGACATGTTTCAAACCAAGGACATGGTAAACGAACACCTTCAAAAGATTTGATAAACAAACACCGATAAAAGATTCAGTAATCAAACACTGATAAAATTCCAAGGAATGAAACGAAGACTTACTGGGATAAAACCAGAGGGATAACCAGAGGGATAAAAACCTGGGGCACTGAAAAATGAAGTGACCGTGCTGGGGATATAATTCAAAGATTCCAATAAATCTGCCTGAGAACAAAGAAACTGCAAATGGCTTATGTTTTGATGCATATTTGAATTATTTTTCTATGGAGTAATGTTCCAAAAGAGAATGGAAATACTACACTTTAAGGATGAACAATAATGATGCATGATTTTGCTAGAGAAGCAAAGAAGATACAAGGAATCGCTGAAGGATATCCTTGAGAAACTGAAACTCTATGGGTAATACCAACTAGAAAAAGCTGCAAAAAATAAATTACAAACTCATGTTGGAGAAGATCATATTGAAGTTATAATCTTTGGAAAAGACAACGTGCAATCGTGTTGAGGATGACACCAAGATGATAAACCAGATGTGAGAAGTGAAACTCTCGCTGGAGAATCAAACAAACTCTGACGAGGAAAACCTTGTTGAGGATGAGATGTTCCTAGATAAGAAAACTCGATCAAAAATATTACTGTTGGAGATACACAAATCCTTGAACAAACAATATAGCCAGGACCACACTTATGGAGACTGAAGATACTCTTAAAAAATTACCAAACCTACTAGGGAAACTTCTGTCAGAAAATCCTTTACCGATTGTTAAAGATTAAAAAAATATCAATTAATCGACCTGTATCAACTCTACTGGGGATAAGGAAGGATCCTTAAATAAGGATGCCCTAAGCAACCAATCAGCTGGGAAATGAGAGATCTGGACGAGGAATCTCTGATTGGAAACTCTACTGGGGAATTAAAACTTCTTCAGACTTTGAATTCTCATCTAAGAAACCCCACTAAGGACATGAGACATCTTCAAACTTGAAGTCTCAGAATGAAGCCTTTCTCTTAAAAAAGATTTATGGGAAACAAAACTCTTCTAAAGAAATAAAACTCCATTGAGGAAACAAAACTTTGTCGGGGAGTATTTTGCTAGGGATTCTAGAATCTTGGGTTCCAATCTCTCGGGAACATCCTTTTGAGGAAAGCAACTCTATGGGGAATTACTATGTGAACTCTCAATCAATTAAAATTGCTGCTGGGGATAAGAGATACAAAAATCTAAAAATGGCAAGCCCAGATGGAAATACTTTTTCCATGGATTTCTTCATAAAAAACCCGACGGCTAGAGATTCAAGGGATCTTGGATATGCAGTCATAAAATAGACCATGAAGATAGTAAAACAGTATCAACTCTACTGGGCATACGACAATCTCAACCAACATTAACTCTACTGAGGATGATAAAATATTCTTTAGATAAAGAAGTGCCGCAGGTCGCAACTCAGATGGGAAAATGAGAACTTCTGAATGCAAACTTCAATGATAATTCAAATCCGAAAGTAAACTCTGTGGGGAATAGTCTTTATTAAGAAACGAGATAATGCTCATCAAGACTTGGTTGGGGAATGAAGGTATCCAAAAACCTTATCCGTCTCAAGAATTCCTCACATGACAATACTGGGGAGAAACAACTCTGCGGGGAATTCCCTATTCCAAAGTTCAAAAGTTAGAGGTAAGACTCTTGCGGTTGTGCTGACAAGCTGCAACATACAGAGTGAACAATAGTTCCTGCAAACAAAATCACAACACAAATGCCCTAAGTATGGTATGAAAGCCTTTGAGCAGCTTTCTTATTCAACTTGTTCATAGAGACTTTTGTTGAATCTCGACATAATGCTTCTGATTAATTGAACTTTGAGATGATTTGCCTCGAGAGGACTTCATGGGATTTGTACCATCATTGATATGAGGTTCCAGAGTAACGGTACTTTGAGAGATCATACCTCACTTGACTGCCAGAGATTGGAGAAACTTCTAGAGATCAAACCTCACTTTGATTTCCCCAGGTTGGCAAAACTTCGAGAGATCAAACCTCACTTTGATTTCCCCAGGTTGGCGGAGATTTAATTGGGAGGAAAACTTACGCAATTCTCAAAGTGAACTTTTAGGAACCATGCCTCTTGATATTATCACTTCTCATGAACCAATTGTCTTTGTATTCAATGGAGTGATCAAGTCTCTCTTCTTTGACAAAATTAAGCTTTTCACTGATGTTCATTGTGTAAGCTCTTTTGATGTCAAACAATTTTTTTGCATGAAGAAGAATGTTTATTATGAGAATGGAAATCCTAATGCAACCGTTATGTAAGCCTTGAAGTCGAAAACTTTGAATGAAAAGATGTCGCAACTCTGTTGTGAATGAATCACTAGCTAGAGCGCAACATTTGAAAAGCTTTTCGAAAGAAACATGATGCATGCATAAGATACCAACATGGATATGTAAAACATCTTTAGGAGTCAAGAAATGCTATCCTGTTGTAGTATGCCTTTGAGTTAAACCCATGTTTCAGTTAGGACTTTTAAGGGTTGTAACATGGCCTAGTTCATAGTTTTTTAGAAAAAAACCAGATTTTAAGGCTTAAGTTATTTGGTTCCCACCCCTTTCATAATGTTCTCCAATCCTAATTTCAGCCAACATGACACGATCATTCATCTCTTAAAAGGAACTTTGATATGGGTGAGGAAACCAAATGGATTTGCTTTGGACATGACAGTCACCCACTTTCTCATCCTTCTGGTGTATTTGGTCTGACCACACAATCTTGTTCTTACTCATGCAATTTTACTACATTCATTTCCCATTTTCAACACATTAATACTTCCATTTTTTTCTAAGTCTCCTTTTTCTTCATTTTGTTTTATTATTATCATATTTTTTATTTTCTTGACTTGGCGGCTTTTTCCTTTCTCTTTCATTCGTTTCCTTAACTTTCGAATAAGTCGTGCGATCCAATTATCTTCAATTTATTAGAAGTGATTGTGACTTCCTTACTTCCTTGATTGATGGGGAATAATAAATATTATATCACCATTTGTTGATTTCCTCATTCTTCAGTTGATGAGAGATAACCATTATCGTATCGTTATTAATCGACCTTTTGATTTGTAGAGGGCAACCATTTGTAGTTTGGACTTGCTATTTGGCCTTTCCTCAACCTTTAGAAGGATAACCATTACTGTATCCTTAGATGCACACTGTTGTACCCCAAAATTTTCCCTCCCATATTCTTCAAGATTTGCCAAGATCAGGGTTTAAAATCTCCCAAGGGTTGCACAGTCCAATTGCCTCCTAACAGTCAAAAATTAGGGTTTTGGTTCTGGCAAAGAAGTTGAAGTTTCCAAGGGTCCAAACAAGTCCCACATGCCTATAAACATTGTCAAGCATCCACATGCCAAGTTTCAAGACTCACAGCACAAAATTGCACAGTCAAAAACCCTAATTGCTTCACAGTCAACTGCAGGGGCAAAATGGTCATTTGACAGTCAAAAGTCAAAATTTTTGGTCAACATCTTATTTTGAAGCCACAAACATCATTTGATCAATTCTTGATCATGATTCTCAAGGCATGGCTCAAAAAGTCTCAAGATGCAAAAGTTTCTATTTTTGGACAACTGGAAAAGTCAACTGCAAATTGACCAAGGCATAACTTCCACATGGTTTATCAGAAAAATTCCACCCAAAGCTCATTTTGAATAGAATGAAATTTCCTACAACTCCTCTTCACACTTCAAGTCCAAGAAATGCTCTCACAAAAAGTTATCAATCTCAACATTATAGGTCATTTTCAAAAGTCAACAAAAAGGCACTTTAAGTCAAAGACCATAACTTGAGATTGGTAAATCAAAATGACATGGGACCAAAGGAATTGGTTAGAGGACTTCAAGACCTTTCCAAAATGTCCAAGAACATGATCACAGCTTAAACATTGAGCAAGATATGCCTTGTGGAAGTTGGGAAATTTTTGGGAATTTTGAAAAGTCAACTTTGCTTCAAATGCTTCAAAATTGCTAATGGGCCTCATTTTCTTCCAAGAATCATCACCCAAAAGCTATGCACGACCCATTGACCCAAAGGGGAGTTATTTTCTTATTTTTAATTAATTAATTGAGTTTTTAATCCTATTAATTCATTTAATTAAAATTAAATATAAGAAAAATACTAAAACATGTTTTCCAAATCTTTTTATGCAGCATATTCACTCTTTATGACCTAAATATTTCGTGCACATGCTCAAGAGACCAAATCATCTAAATTTGGCAAGATTCCAATGGAAAAAAGATTGAAAAGATATGGAAAAATCAAATCTCCAAAACCATGAATGCAAGGACTTTGGGCTTGGATTGTTAACCTAATTCACTCCACATATATGCAAGAACATAAACCTAATCCTAAAAAGAAGAAGGCTGCGCCTCAAGTTGAAGAACAACTTTGCATTTTTTCCAAAAAAATTAAAAATTGTTTTCACAGCTAGAGCTCGTTTCAAAGCCAAATAACTATTCCAATACACTCCTGACACATCTAGGAGGCGTTTGCAATTGAAACCAAGCTTCCACGCGCAGAGAATCGGTAGAACGCCATCGCCCTGTTCATGAAAACTTTCATAATCGTATTTTAATTTATATGCATGTTCCATACATTTTAAATGTTGATTTATATTAATATGAACCTTCTGAAGCTCATGATACCATTTAATTGTCCTAACCATGCCTGTATCGAAATATGCCATTAACGTTTTCTAGGTTTTCAGAAGTTTGAATTTGGGGCTTTCCTCATCTGGAAAAATTAGGCCACGAGACCTGTACCACTGGATTCAGAACCTTCCAACGAATTCAACCAACCATTCGCGCTCAATTTATGTGGCTTCCTCTTCTAATTGCTATTATTCGTCATGTCACTTAGTGGGGGTTAAAAACCCCCGCTATCTAATTCATATTTTTGCAGGAAAACAAAGAAGAAGCATAGGTGTCATCCTGTGGCTGGAACATTCAAAAACTGGCGCGTTTTCGTTTGACCTATACCAATAGTGCTTGTTTCTTTTATATTATTTGTTTGCCAATATTATAACAAAAGCGTTTGAGTGGTTCAGTGGTTGGGTGTACGTTTGGTGAGTGCTGGGACCTGGGTTCGATTCCCAAGTCCCCTACTATGTTTCATAATTTTTTCCATAACGTACTTCCATGCAGTACATGCCCCAGGGTCTACCATGCAGCTTCACATCTAAGCCTGCCAAGTGTCCAGGAGATCTCATCCAAAGACAATCATGTGAATTCTACCATGTACGCTGGTCAACCATGCCATACGTAATTCCCAAAAGTCCAAAGGGGCCATATTTCCAATGGGCCTGATTGCTTCAACACACCTCCAAAAGGGCCTGAATACCCCCCCTTGTTTGCACTTCCTTTCTCTTTTTTTTCTTTTCTTTCTTTCTCTTTTCATTTATTTTAGTTATTTTAATTATTTACTTTTAATTCACCAAAATAATTTTTACAATATAAAATACAAAAAAATCAGAAAAGTCAAAAATAAAAATATACATATTTAATTTAATCCATTAATATTTTATTTTGTAAATAAATGTCAATAATTAAGTTTAATTTTAGGTCTAACTTTAATGTTTTTTTTCTTAAATAATTAAAATACATAAAAATTAGGTTTTTCAGCATTTTATTCTTTTTCTCAATAATTGAATTTTTTCTTCTTATTATTATTAACCATTAATTAATTTTGTAAATAAATATGTCATTTAATTAATTAGGGTTAAATTAGGTTAAAACTTAAACATTTTTTCTTTAACAATTAAAAACAACTAGGATTAGGGTTTTATTTAATTTTTAATTTCAATTAATTCTCTTTATTTCCATTAAATACAAAAAACATAAAAAATAACTTCTTTTCTTATTAAATCTTTAATTAATTTTTAATTTCAATATTTATTTTCTCTAAAGGGTCCAACGCCCTCGCACTTTCGCTTCTAATTTCTTTTCGCGCGTTTATTTACATTTTTCATTTTAATCTTATGTAATTGCCCCAAAGCTTTGTAAAAGATAATTAGGACATTTACTTTCCGCACTTTTTTTCAAAACCGGGTCTTTGTTAATTTGGCGATGTATAGACCCGCGCCTTGTAATAGCGTAGGACCTTTATTTTCCGTACTTTAATTTCCGCACCCTTTAAACTGTTAATCACATGAAAGAATGTATGCCCAAATAAAAATCAAAGCGTAGATCACCAAATGCATGACAAGACAAATATTATCTGAAAATGACACACAATTCACACACCACTCCTAGGGTACGCCTCACTGTTGCCTTGCCCCTCGAAACGTGGTCGTCGAGTATAGGACGTTTTAGTAAGTCCTCATGTCCATGAACATGGCATGAGGGTAGCTTCTAAGGTGTCCTACTGTTGCTCTGGTGACCACACTGACCCTAAACTCGAATTGACCCGAACACCTCCAACGGTGGTGCTACCTACCCCTCAATGGTGGGATGGCACTACCTTAAGGACATTTACACAGCATAATTCCTTAGGGTAGGTAGACGACTCGTAGATACTTGCTCTAATTCAAAACAAATCAAAAAATCCTTTTCACACCGACACTTTGCAAAAAAGCTTTCAAAAACAATTTTTCAAACACTCTTGAGGACTGATACAAGAGTCGATCTGAAACTTTCAAAGAAACTTTTTTTCAAACCCACCCACCTTGAAAAGCTGACAAACATTTTGAAAACACAAATGAGCAAGTATCTAAGAGCCCATGGATAACCATGGATAGAAAGGGTGCTAACACGTTCCCTTTCTATAAATCTACCTCCCGAACCGAGAACTAATCTCAATAAGGAATTTTTCTGTGCTTTTGTCCTTTCCATCTTGGAGAAAATAAAAGACGGTGGCGACTCTTGCTTCCGCGACATTTCGCGAAACCAGCGTTAAACAGTCAGTTCCAGATCCACCGATCACAGAACTGGCGACTCTGCTGGAGATTTATTGTTAAAGTGAGGTGTACCTTAGGATAGTTCATAACTGTGTTTTCAATTGCTCTGACTTGTTTGCTTTATTATTGTGGGTACTGTCTTGGGATTTCTATAGATCCTAACCCAGATCTGGGGATACCTTCTTAGAAAGTAGCAACAAGGCTGTGAGGGAACTGTGTGGGGTATACCGACATGGTTGAAACAGTCTGCTACGTTGATGTGGCACTTTGGTGTGTACCGGTAACCCTTGAGTTCAGTCAAGGAGAGTACGGGGCCTCCGCGTGGTGTCATGAAGCATCAACTGACCTTAGGAACCTTAATTGAACTATCTTGGCCTCTTTAGGGTAGTGAGATAACTGACTTTGGTGCAGTCCGAGGTTGGTTGATACTCGATACTACACTCAATGGAGGGTTGCTTTCCTGGAATATTTCGGTCGCCAGTTCAGTGGCTAAATCGAAACGATGAACAATGAAAGTAATCCAATGATATTGGGACCCTTAGAACCCGGTTACTTCTGATAGGACAGGTTGAGCCCACCAACTTCAAGAGGGTAATACCCAGACCCCATGCTGGCCTAAACTCTAAGGGCTGTGGTGTGACTTGTGTGCTTTCATACTTGACTACTTGCATGCTTGTTATCTGACACTTGAGTTTCTTGCAGGTTTTGTTTATAATCCTTAATTAGGACTCATAACAGGGTTTACTGAGTTTCTTACAGATTTTGTTAACAGTCCTTAATTGGGACTCATTACAGGGCCTACTTACATCACTCCATGCATAACATAACATCATACCATTGCATACATCCTGCATAAGGACTAACCCATTTCAAGGATCTCAAGGGTCTGTGATGCAGGACATGATGAATCAAAATGTCTAGCAAGGGGAAAAGGGGATTTATTTTCTTCTAGCCAGGTTGATGATCTGAGTCAGGGGCTATGGCCCACTTGACATGGTGAGCTTTGACTCTTGAAGAAGGTTCCCCTAACCAAGGTTGTTTGGAAATCAAAACCAGACATGATGACTAAAGTCAGGGGCTATGACCCACTGGATATGGTGAGCCTTTGGACCTTGAAGAAGGACTCTCAACAACATGAAGTTCCTTCAATCAAGCTATCGGTTTCAAGTTCTAACAATTTTTCTTGTCTACCCCGCGAGATCCTTGAAAACATTGCATGCATACATATACATCATTGCATGACAGGTACTTTTGTTTACAGGTCACTTACCTTCTCCGCTGTTTATTTCAGCAATGGCTTCCCAACAATACAACCAGGACTTTCATGTTCAAGAGACTCGGTTCGGGGAAATCCTCCTGAATCTATCCAAGGGGCAGGAAGAGCTGAGAACACTTCTCATGGGGACTTTGGTCAGGAACAATGCTGAGGATGAACGGCTGAAACATCTGCAAGCCGAGGTGGATGCAATGAAAGCCCAGATGCTGGGGCAGGTGACTATCATTCAAGGCTCAGTCCAAAGACAAGAAGAGCTCGGGGTTCTCGTCAACCAACTGCTTCGGAGTAACCAACTGGGGCAAACATCTAGGGGTGAAGGGCCAGTCATCATTCAGCCACCTTTGAGACAAGAATATAAAGGGAAAGCTCCTCAAATGGCTCCAGTGTCACAGATTCAGCATCAACCTCACCAGCTTCAGGCAGACAAGCCCAAGAGGCAATTCACCAAGCTCAGCGTGTCGTTGCCTCAAGCTCTACAACAACTGTTGAGGTTGAAGTTGGTAACTCTCAGGGATCCTCCTAAGAATCCCAACAGGACACCTTCAAGGTATAACCCCAACGCCTGCTGCGCTTATCACTCCGACAGTCCGGGGCATGTCATGGAGGATTGTTGGACCTTAAAGAACAAGATCCAGGACCTAATTGATGAAGGAGTTGTGGAATTCACCCAAGATGGACAGGCTGAGAACTTCTACCATCCCTACAGGATGCATCATTTGAAGTAACAAGTCCTGAGATGAGAAGACCTTTTGCCCATTAGAATTTTCAAGTTGTAATTTTCTTTTGATTGTTCAAACATTTTATTCATGTCAAACGTTGTTATTTCATTAATGCATCGCATATGTCTGTTTTGAATCAATATATTCACATTCACTATATTTAAAATTGCTTTCATTTTTTGTGATGTTCAATGCTCGATTAATAATTCTAAGCCTCTTGAGGGAGGATGACGAAAACGATACCACGATCTTTACAGTATGCTTTTGAACAGACCCCGCTGATGAGGTACAAGCATTGTTTCAATTCCTAAACACTGGAGTTATAAGGCAGATAATCCCTCGTTAACCCCTTTGAGCCAAAGAAGTAGGAGTTTTTCTTTTCAAAAATTAAAACCCTTAATCATAACCTGGGGCAGGGTAGTTCTCTCAGTTGATCCAAGTGCATAACAAATGACACCAAAGAGGTCCTTACAAAAAAAAGAAGACAGTGATGATTCCAAATAATCATAAGGATAGGCAGTCATTATATCTCAAAAATGAAAACCCATTAAGTCAAAACCTATGAAGGAGACTTACAAAACTGGGGCATCCCGCTGACTGTAATCCCAAAAAAGAAACAGTTCAGGCAAAAAACAGGGATAATGAAAGAAAAAGAAAGAGGTCTTACAAATCCTAAACCAAACAAAAATGACTGCCTATTCAAATAAACGTTCAACATCCAAACCATCACTGGAATTTCAGAGCAAAGACTCAAACAAGGTCTAACGCACGATCAGCTGAGTTTAGGTTTGAAGAACATCACGAAGAGCGGGTGGGTACAAATAATTTGAGCCTTTATCCTTTGTTTCTTAAACCGTGAACCAGGCCACGTTATAACCCTTAAAAGTCCTAGCTGAAGCATGGGTTAGTTCGAAAGCATATTGTTACGAAAGGTATCCTGACTCCTTAAGGCCTACGGTAAATACGGAGTTGACATCACGTTTTTGCAAACATTCACTTGTTTTAGGAAAAAGAATGCATTTTCAAAATCTTCAAGACAGACATAAGCTTTGCATTTTTGATATAACATTGTTTGCATATAACTATTTGTTTGAACAACAAGAAAATTCGCACGATGAATACCTAGTGAACAAAAGCACTTCCAATCAAGGGGCACGACGTGATCATTGTCCATCATCTGGGGCAGTTAAGTCAAGATTCGAGGAATCTCTCAAAATGCCAAATAGCCTAGGGCAAATCTCCGTCTAAGTCACTTGGGGCATTGGACGATCAAACGAAGATTTTCTGGGGGCATGGCAACACAACAACAGGGGCACCTCCCGACATTCTGAGAACGTGGACATAGTCGGAAAAATACTACGCAAAATCAAAGACCCTCTAGGTTGACACACCTAGGCAAAAATAAGGGCTTCCCGGCGAACCAAAAGGGTTCGGGCAAAAATAAGGGATGAAAATGAAAAAATTTTGTACACCCGACAAGTCGAAAACCTGAAAAGGCGGCTTGGGCAAAAATGGGTATCCCGGTGGAATGAAAACCTGAAAGCGCGGTCCAGGCAAAAATTAGGGATCAAAGCGTACGACTATGTCCTGTCATCTCGTCACTTGCCTACCAGAAGAAGATTTATCAATCGGCAGTCGTCAAGCACCTCCATAAGGTATCTTCTCCCACATAAAAAACAGGGGCAATAATGAGGTGTCTAAAGCGATCTAATGGCTCAGTCCACCAAGGTACCAAGGTATGATCAGCTGAAGGAAGTAACCAAGATATCTTAAACTCCCCAGAGAGTGAGCCAGCAAGTCATTACACTCTCCCCAAGCAAAGTTATCCCGTCAGCCTTAAGGAAGTTGGGTATCCTCCAGCAGATCTCAATATTCCCTGGCGGAGTACAAATATTCCTAACAAGCATCCCCGACAATCTTGATCTAAGACTGTTCCCCGGTGGTATACCAGACATTCAGCGGAGCCACGTCCCCAATATATCTCAAAATTTTCCCCAGGAGAGTCCAAGATTTCCACAGGAAAGTTTGAATCCATCTCCCCAGCAGGAAGCTTATCCCCAGTAGATTCTGGAAGCTTATCCCCTACAGAGCACGAACGCGTCTCCCGGCTTTATTCAAAGGTTATTTCCCTATCAGGATATAACTGGGTTATCCTCAGCCAAAAGCCACGGAAAGATCATCCTCGACGAAGTCTTCCTATCCCCAGCGGAGTCTATTAACACTTCCAACGTAACAACGGTATCCCCAGCAAAGTTACCATCAACATCTCAACAGAGTACCTCTCCTCCCACAGAGTACTGTTCCCCAGCAAGGTAGCTAGAGTATTTTTTTCCCCGCAGAGTAATCCATTCGCCAAGTTTGTTCCCCAACAGAGTCATCTTCTCCTACCGGTTCATTCTTGCAATCTTCATCCCCAGCGGAAACGAAGAGCTCTCTTCAACCATCAGCCCAGGATTTAACTTCCCGGCGCCCGTCAAGGATCTATTTTCCTAGACGAAAATACATTCATAAACATCGCATTTCCATACATTATAGCATGCATATACGCATCATATCTTATGATCTCATTTATGTTGAGAACATCATGGCTTGATCCATATCATGCATTGCATATGACTGACCTTTAACTTTCAGGAAAGACCCAGTTAAGTTCTCAGCTATGTCCAAGACCTCCTCTGGTTCAGTTAAATCGATTCCTAAAGATTTTTCTGATGCCGATCCAGTTGAAGTTATTTCAAGACCTTCTCTGGTTCAGTTAAATCGATTCCTAAAGATTTTTCTGATTCTTATTCCAGTTGAAGATTCCAAGACCTTGTCCGGTTCAGTTAAATCGATTCCTAAAGATTTTTCTGATTCTTATCCAGTCAAAGGCCTTCTCTGGTTCAGTTAAATCGATTCCTAAAGATTTTTCTGATTCTTATTCCAGTTGAAGATTCCAAGACCTTGTCCGGTTCAGTTAAATCGATTCCTAAAGATTTCTCTGATTCTTATCCAGTCAAAGGCCTTCTCTGGTTCAGTCAGATCGACCCTAAGATCTCCCTGATTCTTATTCCAGTTGAAGATTTCAAGACCTTGTCCGGTTCAGTTAAATCGATTCCTAAAGATTTTTCTGATTCTTATCCAGTCAAAGGCCTTCTCTGGTTCAGTCAGATCGACCCTAAGATCTCCCTGATTCTTATTCCAGTTGAAGATTCCAAGACCTTGTCCGGTTCAGTTAAATCGATTCCTAAAGATTTTTCTGATTCTTATCCAGTCAAAGGCCTTCTCTGGTTCAGTCAGATCGACCCTAAGATCTCCCTGATTCTTATTCCAGTTGAAGATTCCAAGACCTTGTCCGGTTCAGTTAAATCGATTCCTAAAGATTTTTCTGATTCTTATCCAGTCAAAGGCCTTCTCTGGTTCAGTCAGATCGATGCTAAGATCTCCCTGATTCTTATTCCAGTTGAAGATTCCAAGACCTCTCCTGGTTCAGTTAAATCGACTCCTAAAGATTTTTCTGATGCCGATCCAGTCAAAGGCCTTCTCTGGTTCAGTCAGATCGACCCTAAGATCTCCCTGATTCTTATTCCAGTTGAAGATTCCAAGACCTTACCTGGTTCAGTTAAATCGACTCCTAAAGATTTTTCTGATGCCGATCCAGTCAAAGGCCTTCTCTGGTCCAGTTAAATCGATTCCTAAAGATTTTCCTGATGAAGACTCAGTAGAAGACATCCAGATTCTCTCATCATTACTGTTGAGGTAGTAATCGCCCCAGATTCTCTCATCGTTACTGTTGAGGTAGTAATCACCCCAGATTCTCTCATCGTTACTGTTGAGGTAGTAATCTCCCCAGATTCTCTCATCGTTACTGTTGAGGTAGTAATCGCCCCAGATTCTCTCATCGTTACTGTTGAGGTAGTAATCGCCCCAGATTCTCTCATGGTTACTGTTGAGGTAGTAATCGCCCCAGATTCTCTCATCGTTACTGTTGAGGTAGTAATCGCCCCAGATTCTCTCATCGTTACTGTTGAGGTAGTAATCGCCCCAGATTCTCTCATCGTTACTGTTGAGGTAGTAATCGCCCCAGATTCTCTCATCGTTACTGTTGAGGTAGTAATCGCCCCAGATTCTCTCATCGTTACTGTTGAGGTAGTAATCGTCCCAGATTCTCTCATCGTTACTCTTGAGGTAGTAATCGCCCCAGACTCTCTCACCGTTACTGTTGAGGTAATAATCGCCCCAGGTTCTCTCATCGTCCCGTTGAGGTAGTAACCATCCCTAATTCATTCATAACCTTTTGAAGCTCCAGACTCGATTCCTGTATCTCGCCAGGGCACGTCTGAAGAGGTTTAAAGATTCAATTCCTGCAACCAGTCAGGGCACATCTACACAAAGAGTTTGAAGACCAACTCCTGTAACAGGCCAGGTACTCAATTTCTTTTTTCAGGTACGCAAGTTCTCGCTAAGGAAACTCTTACGCGATCGACACCCAGATGGAATCTATAAGCCCATCCACCTATCCACCACCTCTCAACATGGCATCTGTAAGCCCATCTTCCTATCCATCAATCTCCAAGTGGCATCTGTAAGCCCATTCCCACCATCACACTGCCAACATGTGAGCGCAAATTTCTGGGCACTCTAGTGTTCAATCATCTTCCACCTTCGGATTACGAAAGGCATGCCAACTAATCTACATCCTCAGGTCAAGAAGATTGAACAGGGGCAACTATTGTACCCCAAAATTTTCCCTCCCATATTCTTCAAGATTTGCCAAGATCAGGGTTTAAAATCTCCCAAGGGTTGCATAGTCCAATTGCCTCCTAACAGTCAAAAATTAGGGTTTTGGTTCTGGCAAAGAAGTTGAAGTTTCCAAGGGTCCAAACAAGTCCCACATGCCTATAAACATTGTCAAGCATCCACATGCCAAGTTTCAAGACTCACATCACAAAATTGCACAGTCAAAAACCCTAATTGCTTCACAGTCAACTGCAGGGGCAAAATGGTCATTTGACAGTCAAAAGTCAAAATTTTTGGTCAACATCTTATTTTGAAGCCACAAACATCATTTGATCAATTCTTGATCATGATTCTCAAGGCATGGCTCAAAAAGTCTCAAGATGCAAAAGTTTCTATTTTTGGACAGCTGGAAAAGTCAACTGCAAATTGACCAAGGCATAACTTCCACATGGTTTATCAGAAAAATTCCATCCAAAGCTCATTTTGAAGAGAATGACATTTCCTACAACTCCTCTTCACACTTCAAGTCCAAGAAATGCTCTCACAAAAAGTTATCAATCTCAACATTATAGGTCATTTTCAAAAGTCAACAAAAAGGCACTTTAAGTCAAAGACCATAACTTGAGATTGGTAAATCAAAATGACATGGGACCAAAGGAATTGGTTAGAGGACTTCAAGAAATTTCCAAAATGTCCAAGAACATGATCAAAGCTTAAAAATTGAGCAAGATATGCCTTGTGGAAGTTGGGAAATTTTTGGGAATTTTGAAAAGGCAACTTTGCTTCAAATGCTTCAAAATTGCTAATGGGCCTCATTTTCTTCCAAGAATCATCACCCAAAAGCTATGCACGACCCATTGACCCAAAGGGGAGTTATTTTCTTATTTTTAATTAATTAATTGAGTTTTTAATCCTATTAATTCATTTAATTAAAATTAAATATAAGAAAAATACTAAAACATGTTTTCCAAATCTTTTTATGCAGCATATTCACTCTTTATGACCTAAATATTTCGTGCACATGCTCAAGAGACCAAATCATCTAAATTTAGCAAGATTTCAATGGAAAAAGGATTGAAAAGATATGGAAAAATCAAATCTCCAAAAACATGAATGCAAGGACTTTGGGCTTGGATTGTTAACCTAATTCACTCCACATATATGCAAGAACATAAACATAATCCTAAAAAGAAGAAGGCTGCGCCTCAAGTTGAAGAACAACTTTGCATTTTTTCCAAAAAAATTAAAAACTGTTTTCACAGCTAGAGCTCGTTTCAAAGCCAAATAACTATTCCAATACACTCCTGACACATCTAGGAGGCGTTTGCAATTGAAACCAAGCTTCCACGCGCAGAGAATCGGTAGAACGCCATCGCCCTGTTCATGAAAACTTTCATAATCGTATTTTGATTTATATGCATGTTCCATACATTTTAAATGTTGATTTATATTAATATGAACCTTCTGAAGCTCATGATACCATTTAATTGTCCTAACCATGCCTGTATCGAAATATGCCATTAACGTTTTCTAGGTTTTCAGAAGTTTGAATTTGGGGCTTTCCTCATCTAGAAAAATTAGGCCACGAGACCTGTACCATTGGATTCAGAACCTTCCAACGAATTCAACCAACCATTCGCGCTCAATTTATGTGGCTTCCTCTTCTAATCGCTATTATTCGTCATGTCACTTAGTGGGGGTTAAAAACCCCCACTATCTAATTCATGTTTTTGCAGGAAAACAAAGAAGAAGCATAGGTGTCATCCTGTGGCTGGAACATTCAAAAACTGGCGCGTTTTCGTTTGACCTATACCAATAGTGCTTGTTTCTTTTATATTATTTGTTTGCCAATATTATAACAAAAGCGTTTGAGTGGTTCAGTGGTTGGGTGTACGTTTGGTGAGTGCTGGGACCTGGGTTCGATTCCCAGGTCCCCTACTATGTTTCATAATTTTTTCCATAACGTACTTCCATGCAGTACATGCCCCAGGGTCTACCATGCAGCTTCACATCTAAGCCTGCCAAGTGTCTAGGAGATCTCATCCAAAGACAATCATGTGAATTCTACCATGTACGCTGGTCAACCATGCCATACGTAATTCCCAAAAGTCCAAAGGGGCCAGATTTCCAATGGGCCTGATTGCTTCAACACACCTCCAAAAGGGCCTGAATACCCCCCCTTGTTTGCACTTCCTTTCTCTTTTTTTTTTTCTTTCTTTCTTTCTCTTTTCATTTATTTTAGTTATTTTAATTATTTACTTTTAATTCACCAAAATAATTTTTACAATATAAAATACAAAAAAATCAGAAAAGTCAAAAATAAAAATATACATATTTAATTTAATCCATTAATATTTTATTTTGTAAATAAATGTCAATAATTAAGTTTAATTTTAGGTCTAACTTTAATGTTTTTTTTTTCTTAAATAATTAAAATACATAAAAATTAGGTTTTTCAGCATTTTATTCTTTTTCTCAATAATTGAAATTTTTTCTTCTTATTATTATTAACCATCAATTAATTTTGTAAATAAATATGTCATTTAATTAATTAGGGTTAAATTAGGTTAAAACTTAAACATTTTTTCTTTAACAATTAAAAACAACTAGGATTAGGGTTTTATTTAGTTTTTAATTTCAATTAATTCTCTTTATTTCCATTAAATACAAAAAACATAAAAAATAACTTCTTTTCTTATTAAATCTTTAATTAATTTTTAATTTCAATATTTATTTTCTCTAAAGGGTCCAACGCCCTCGCACTTTCGCTTCTAATTTCTTTTCGCGCGTTTATTTACATTTTTCATTTTAATCTTATGTAATTGCCCCAAAGCTTTGTAAAAGATAATTAGGACATTTACTTTCCGCACTTTTTTTCAAAATCGGGTCTTTGTTAATTTGGCGATGTATAGACCCGCGCCTTGTAATAGCGTAGGACCTTTATTTTCCGTACTTTAATTTCCGCACCCTTTAAACTGTTAATCACATGAAAGAATGTATGCCCAAATAAAAATCAAAGCGTAGATCACCAAATGCATGACAAGACAAATATTATCTGAAAATGACACACAATTCACACACCACTCCTAGGGTACGCCTCACTGTTGCCTTGCCCCTCGAAACGTGGTCGTCGAGTATAGGACGTTTTAGTAAGTCCTCATGTCCATGAACATGGCATGAGGGTAGCTTCTAAGGTGTCCTACTGTTGCTCTGGTGACCACACTGTCCCTAAACTCGAATTGACCCGAACACCTCCAACGGTGGTGCTACCTACCCCTCAATGGTGGGATGACACTACCTTAAGGACATTTACACAGCATAATTCCTTAGGGTAGGTAGACGACTCGTAGATACTTGCTCTAATTCAAAACAAATCAAAAACTCCTTTTCACACCGACACTTTGCAAAAAAGCTTTCAAAAACAATTTTTCAAACACTCTTGAGGACTGATACAAGAGTCGATCTGAAACTTTCAAAGAAACTTTTTTCAAACCCACCCACCTTGAAAAGCTGACAAACATTTTGAAAACACAAATGAGCAAGTATCTAAGAGCCCATGGATAACCATGGATAGAAAGGGTGCTAACACCTTCCCTTTCTATAAATCTACCTCCCGAACCGAGAACTAATCTCAATAAGGAATTTTTTGTGCTTTTGTCCTTTCCATCTTGGAGAAAATAAAAGACAGTGGCGACTCTTGCTTCCGCGACATTTCGCGAAACCAGCGTTAAACAGTTAGTTTCAGATCCACCGATCACACAAACTGCTGATGACTTTTGAACACTTGATCAAATTAGCTTAACACTACCCTGCCCCAGGTTTAGAAAAAGCGTTTTTCTAAATAGAAATAAAGGAACTCCTACTTCAAAGGTGCAGAAGGGTTAAAGAGGGTTTCACTCCCTTATATCTCAAGTGTTTAGGGATTTGAAACAAGGCCTCTACACTGTCAACAGGGTTCTACTCAAAAGCATACAATCAGAGATCTTGCATTTAATTATCGTCATCCTCCCTCCATTCTTTGCCTAGGCGAAAGAGTTGGTACAATTGGTATCAAAATTCCATAAAATCATTTAAAGAGGGATACAATTGGGTTAAGTAAAATGAAAGGATTACTTCAAGACAAACATACTAATTGCATTAAGATTAACATTTAAAAACAAACAAGTTACTACATGCATACAATGTTTAAATAAACATGCAAGATACATATGAAAATGCAGTAAAGAAACATAAAAATGCCATTGTAGAGGAGACTTGACTCTGTCTGGACTTGTTAATCTTGACGATTCACTGTAACCTTGATGCTCATTCTGGCACATTATTATCTTTTAGCATAAAGACGATTACCCCTGAGTCAATTAAGTCTTAAACATGATCTTCCTCGGCAATTGTAACTTGGATGGTATCCATAAAAGTCCAATTGTACAACTCTTGACCAGGAATACTATGGCGAATCCAGTCATCCATGGCGTAATGAATGTCTTCATCATCACCAATTGCATTGGTACATCCATCTTGGGCGAAACCAGAGCTAGAAAACTTCAAAGGAGTAGACAAGTTTGAAGCTTTGGGCACCACACTCTGCTTCCCAGGAGTGAAACCTAGAACGAATTTGTCAAACTTTGGAATGACGTCTAAAACCTGACCCTAACCCTCGGGGTGACCAGCCTCAACTATTGCTTGAGCGTCCTTAAATGAAGCCAAAGATGTCTTAGGTTTCTTCCTCTCCTCAGAATGAGGAGCCTTGATCATCTAAACAATTTCAAAGGCCTGAATGGAGTCTCATGCACCTATCCTTCAACTTCCACATAACGGAATAAATTCAAATGGCTTACAATGTACTCTTCCTCACTGCAAACAATGATTGTTTTTCCATCAAAGGGATATTTGAGCTTTTGATGGAGAGTGGAAGTTACTGCCCCAGCCTTATGAATCCATGGGTGCCCTAAAAGACAATAATAAGTTGGCTTAATGTTCGTCACATAGAAAGTAATGGCAAAGATCTTGGGACCAACCTTGTTAGATAGATCAACTTCACCAAATATTGTCCTTTTGTAACCATCAAATGCCTTCACGACTAGGACACTTGGACATAACTCCAAACCAGAATAATCAATTTTCATCAATGCGGTCTTTGGAAAAACATTAAGTGAGGATCTGATATCCACCAATGCTCTTGACAAAGTCGTGTCCTTGCAATCCATAGAGATGTACAATGCCTTATTGTTATTGCGACCCTTAGGAGGGAGATCAAAATCAGTGAAGCCCAACCCATTTCCTGCAGATATGTTGGCACAAACTGTCTCAAACTGACCAACCGTTAGTTATTGTGGCACAAGTGCATCTTCAATAGCTTCATTAATTCATTCCTATGAGCTTCAGAGTAAATTAACAAGGATAAAATATACATTTTGGGAGGTGTCTGATGTAACTGTTCAATGATGTTATAATCACTTTTCTTAATAATTCTCATTAACTCTTTTACTTCGGCATCAGGAGTTGCAGACATCCCGAGCGTAGCAATTGGCCTAGGTACAAGAGCTTGATCAGATATTTGACCACCAACCATTGCCGACTTCCCTTTATCCTTAGCCAAGGCATCAAAAGTCTCTTGAACATTTGAAGGGCAGAATACCCTAACGCTTCTCGTCATACGGCCCTCACTAGCAAACTTATTGACATCAACGTTACCAGCCTCAATAGGCCTTTCCTCAGAAGGAACAACTTCTTTTTTCACACCATGATAATACACGTCAGCACCATAGTGCCACAAAACAACTTTCTCACTTGTATATTACATTGGACCAGGCAAAGTAACCATCAAAGGTACTGGCTTAGCAAGAGTAGGAATGCTTCTTGGAGTATATGGGACAAAAATCACTGCAATATCTGCTTCAATAACCTTCTATACTTCCGAGTTCTATCAAACTAGAGAGAACCATCAATAATCAATTTCTGGACACGAGCCTTCAAATCATCACAACCCTTTAGCTGTTTAACACACTTGCAACAGTTTAGACCACAACCAGGAAGGATACCATTGTCACTCAAGTACCTCTTAACAAAAAGAAAAGAAGTAGTCACATGATTCATATCCATGATAAAAATCAATTCTCCACCATCATCAATAATAGCATTACTAGCTGGCCTATCGTGAGGTTGCATCGGGCGTTGAATAACATTAGGCCCAGTAACAACATCAAATTGAATAACCTTAGCATCTAGAAAATCTTGGATCTTGCATTTTAGAGAATAACAATTCTCAAAAGTTTGACCCACCCCGCCAGAATGAAACTCAGATCTTGCATTAGAATCATAATTCGCTGGGAGCCTATCAGGATTAGTAGGAAAATGTCTTAGATTAACAAACTTCAACTCAAGTATGTGTTGTGGGCCTCAGCATAACTCATAGGTAATGGTTCAATCCTTCTGGGCTGTCTTTGTTGCTGGTTGTTGTTCGGCCTAGGATCATTCTGATGCCTTTGTTGCTGTGGACGTTGTTGCCGAGGAGCATTGACCAGAATTGTTATAGCATTAATCTGCTGATAGTTCTGAAGATTCCTATCTGTGATACAATGGCAAAATCGAATGTTAATACTGGTTTTGCGTTTGTGTTTGCAAATGTTGTGGTAAGCAAGAGTCGCCATCGACTTTTCTTATATCCAAATTAATGAAAGGGTGAAAAGAATAAAAAAAGAGCTTTTCGAGAATTTTCTGAGTAAGGGGGTAGATTATGGAAAGGGAAGGTGTTAGAACCCTTTCCATCCGTAGTTATCTACGGGCTCTTAGAGGTTTGCTCATTTTGAAATACCTTTTTGCTTTGCGTGTTTGAAAATTTTCTAAGAATGCCTTAGTACGACGAACTTTGTAATGTTTCTCGGGATAGTGGAGAAAGTATACAAAGTGTTTTAAAAAAGTTTTTGAAAAGTAGTATTTGTGTAAGTGCGAAAAATGTTTTGAGAAAACTTCTAATAGCTATCTACTTTGTACTCGAAAGAGTCGTTCTTTTCATCATATCCTTTATACAGTGCTATCCTACTATTAGCGAGTAGGTAGCTCTAGTCGTTGGATGTATAAGGGACATTCAAAGGGACGTTACGGTCACGAAGGCAACTTGGCAAGAAATTTTAGTAACTTCCCTGAAGTTCTAAGATCACTTTTAATCGAGGCAACATCGAGAGGGTCATCAAGGGACTTGTGATCTTTCAAACTAGAGGACAACCACTAAAACTTCTCACGTTTCTAGAATTGTGACTGTTTTCCAAAGGCAACCATAGTGGGATACCCTAGAGGTGCGCATGTGCAATTGTGTTCAGTTATTTATCTTGCGCATTTAGGTTTGCTAACGTTTTTGTTTTTTCAATCTTGTCATGCAATCCTTGTTTCTAGCAGTAAATATGTACAAAATATAAAGTGCAGAAGTATAAACCTACACTATTACATGGCTTCATGGAGGGGATTTACAATATACAAAAATTGGGGGAAGAAAAATAAAGAAAGCGGTAAAAAGTCCTATTAACTATTACATTCCAATACACAGTTACAATAATGTAAAAAATGCAAAAAATAAATAACGCAGGAAAGTTGAAAATAATTAAGAAAATTGAATTAAGAAAAATAATCTAATTTATTTTTAGTTTTTTATTATGAAGAAGAAAATAATTAAACCTAGATTAAATCCTAAATTCTAATTTATTTTAGATTATGAAAGGGTTAAGGTTTAATTAATTAATTAATTAAAGAGATTAATTATTTAATTAAGAAATCTAAACCTAATTTTTTAGTGAGCTTTTTTTTAATATTTTGGTTAATTAAATAATAGAAAACAATAATTAAAACAAATATAGAAAATAATACAAAAAGAAAAATGCCAAATGGCCTTGATGCTGAAAAGAAAGGGGGGGTGTTGCTTTGAAATTTCGCTGGGCCCGGATGAAGAAGTTCAAACTTGATTTTAGATTCAGCGAGGACTGGTCTTGAGGGTGCATGGTGCTCTGCGTATTGTAACCCTTTAATCTAGATTGATGATGATCTGATGGCTAAATCAGATGGTGTTTGGTACACCTCTTGCCAAGTAACGCATGTGATCTGCAGAAAACAAATTAGAAAAGTAAAACTACTGGACATGGGACTTGAACCCAGGTCCCCACCCTTACATACACGCTTCCCTGCCAATTGAGCTATCCGTTCATTCATTATACAAAATAAACAAGAATAATATAATGCAAAACTTCAGGTAATTATTTAAAATAAAAAAATGCACGCGGATTTGAATTGCCCAGTGGGGGGCTGCCACACATCATCTTCTTCCTCCCTCCGTCATCTTAGACATTGAGACCTATAGTGATTGCTTTTGTTTGTCACTATAGCACCTGCATCTTAAAAAATTCACAATATGCAACATAAATTAAATGTGAGGCCGTGGATCAACTGGCCTCGACCTCCTGAGCACAATGGCATCCTTAGTTTGGGCTAATTTTGGCCATTGCAAAAAACCCCAATTTAGAGGTTCGAACCCTAACAATGGCAAAATGTGATTCCTATACCAAAACTTCAATCCAACTATACAGAAAGCTTGCAAATACTCAAATTATCAATAATGCATGCCCAAAATGTATTTATATTAATTGAATCGTGCAGAATAAAATTGAAAACAAGTGCAAACCGTGCGAGCTTACTGATGCGTTTTGTGATGTTTTAGGACTAGGTAATGATCGCAAATACTTCAGGGAACCTTCGGGAATGTGTTTGGATCCTTGGTTTGGATTGAGGAAGGTTGGAACTATGTTTTTGAATTTTGACAACCTTTCTTTTTTGTAAGTTTTGTGTGACTGTTTGGGGCTCTGTATCCGTGGCTAATGCTTGCTAATGTGTTCTTTATATAGAGAGGAGGTATGAGACAAGAGAACAAAGGTTTAAACAGTCATAAACAAGTGATTTCAAAGCTATGAATGATATTTTGTAACTTTGCCAAAGTCATGGAAACTTGTCTCTTTTTTTGAATTTGAATAAATTTGGACATGATGGCCTTGTTGTGCACGAAATATAAGGCCCCTTCATGCATCAAACCAAGTCCAATCAATAATGGCCCATATAATTTGCATTAATTTTGATTTATTTGATTTTTACTCAAATAAAATTAATATAAAATGCAAATAAGATCAAGACTAAGCAAAAATGGTTTTAGGGGTCCTTATACATGTCATGAACATGTTTAGGCCTTTAAAATTAGGCTAATTAGCTTGAAAAATGATTTTGCCCAAAATTAACTCCATGCATTTTCTTGAAAATTACCCAACATGTGCATGCCGTAACTTGCTCAAATTTTATCTCATGATAATGATCTTTGACCTTTTCGAAAGCCTAAGATGTCTAATTCAATCCCTCTTTTGATCAATTTTGCATTTGAAGATGTTATCTTGATGTAAAAGGTCTTGGCAAAAAGTGGCTTTTGTTGACTTTCTAAAAATGACATGTAATGTCTGAGCTTGTATCTTTCAATTGGTGCATTTCTTGGACTTTAGGGATGAAGTTAAGTTGAAGGGAATGATATTCTCTTCAATATGAGCTTTGGTTGGGGGAAAACGGATGAAGTATGTGAAATTTATGCCTGGTCAAAATTCAATTGACTTTTCGTATTGAAACCCTAATTTAGCAATTCTTGACTTTTGATGAATTAGGGACATTTCTTGAGGAATCATGATCAACCCTTGATCAAATGATGGATATCACTTCAAAATGTTATTGTTGGCCAAAAATCATGAAGTTTGACTGTATTTAGGCCACAGTTGACTTTTGACCTATTAAAGTTAATTTCCAAGAATTTGAGCAATTGACTGGGCAAACTTGTAGTGCTAGGCATGAAATTTGTCATGGACAATCCTGAAGGCATATTAGGGAGATGGAAAGCATTTGAGACCTTTGGAGTTCACACATCTTGATGAGAAGTGAAACCCTAGTTAGAGCTTCATTGCTTATGAGGAGAAATTATCTGGTCTATTCTTGGTCAACCTTGAGCAATTGAGGATCTCTAGGAGCAAGTTTTGAGTAAAAATGGGAGGGAAAATTTTGGGGTACAACAGCTGCCCCTGTTCAATCTTCTTAAACATGAGGATTTAGATTGGCTTGTCTGCCTTTCGTGATTTGAAGGTGGAAGATGATTGAACACTAGAGTGCCTAAAAATTTGCACTCACCTGAAGTAACACCGATGGTTGATGATGTCGAGAATGGGATTACAAATTCCATTTGGAAAAGATGACTGAGAGTCGTCGGAGATGGGCTTAAATATTCCATCCAAATAAGATGACGGAGAGTCGTCAGAGAAGAACTTAAAGATGCCATCTGAAGTAGATGTTGTCTTCATAAGAGGCCTCTTTATAGGGATTCCTGCTCCTGCTGTCTGAGGAGGAGTCCATTGGGGAATGTTGTATTCTGTTGTTCTCCTACATGGGAAAAATATATGTGAAATAGAGTCTAGGAACTTCAGTCATCCATGGCTCTACTGAGGACTTATCTCTATACTGGAGAGATAAGAGTTTGTTGCTTTCTGGTTGAAATCCAGGTTTCACAATAACTTGTTGGGGATAATGGAATTAACTGTTACCTTAAAATGTATTAGAAAGAGCCTGCCTGAGATTGCTTCTCTGGTTGTGTAGATAGTTTTCCTGTCTGGTTTCAAGTGTTAATCTACAATCAGCTGTTCGCAGATAGTTGTCCTGTCTGGTTTCAGGTATTAATCTGGAATTTAAAAATTTTCGGTTGTTGAGATAGTTGTCCTGGCTGATTTTAGGTATTAATCTCTGACCCGAGAAAGAAAGATACTTTTCTCGTCTGGTTTCTGGTGTTAATCTTCAATCTCCTTATGTAGATAGTTTTCCTGGCTTGTTACAGGTGTTAATCCTACAGTCGGTCGTCCAGATATAATTTTCTCGGCTTGTTACAGGTATTAATCTGGAACTTAATTTTATCGATCGCTGAGATAGTTGTCTTGGCTGGTTTTAGGTATTAATCTCTGACCAGAGAAAGTAAGATAGTTTTTCCGTCTGGTTTTGAGTGTTAATCTTCAATCTCCTTATGTAGATAGTTTTCTTGGCTTGTTACAGGTATTAATCCTACACTCGGTCGTCCACATATAGTTTTCCCGACTTGTTACATGTATTAATCTGGAACTTAATTTTTTCGGTCGCTGAGATAGTTATCCTGGCTTGTTACGGGTTTTAATCTCTGACCAGAGAGAGAAAGATAGTTTTCTTGGCTCGTTACAGGTATTAATCTTCAATTTCTTCATGTAGATAGTTCTCCTGGCTTGTTACAGGTATTAATCCACAGTCGGTCGTCCAGAGATGGTTCTCCTGGCTTATTACAGGTATTAATCTGGAACTTGTTTTGCTGGTCACATAGATAGTTTCCCCGTCTGGTTTCAGACATTAATCTGTGTCCTGCTGTATTTGTTGGTAAACCTGTCTTGTTTCGGGAGTTCATACCACTTGGTCGTGCAGATAGTTTCCACGTCTGGTTTCGGGCATTAATCTTTGACTTGCTGTAAAAGTTGATAGTGTTTGTTTGTCTGCTAATTTAACCTGAAAAGGTAAAATCAGTTTCATGCAATGTCATGATGTATGAATTGCTTGATGCTCCCAAAATAAATGAGATTGTGATATATGTATTTATATGCACATGCCATGATGTATGAACATGTAATGCTGTTGCGCAATATCTTTGTTTGGGAAAATAAATCCCTGACTGCTGCTGAAGAGTACCGGGAAGCTGAATCCCGGACTGCTGTTGGTGAGTGAAGAAAGTGATTCATCAATTTCTATTGGGGATTCCCTTTCTCTGTTGGGGATCTTCGATTTCTGCTTGAGAATGATTTTGCTGAGGCGAAGAGTTATGTTGGAAGATTTCACCAATTTGGAGAACTAAACTCCACGGGGGGATGAACTTCCGTAGCTAGAGAAATAAACTCTACTGGGGATAAGGATTTATAAACTACTTGAGATTTATAAAACTCTGTTGCGGAAGGTGAACTCTATAAACTGCTTGGGGATTTTATTGAAATCCTGTTGGGGAATCTTGAGAAACTTGGCGACTTCACTAGGGATATTTTGTTGGAGCAGTAATTGGAGATTCTTGCTCTGTCGGGGATATGAGAACCTAAAACCATTAGGCTGAATGCTGAGAACATGGTTGTGACCTTGTAGTAGCATATCTCTTCCTCTGTACCTGTTGGATAAAATATCTGTCGGGGAAATCATCTGCAGGGATTTTGTGGATGGCCCTTAGATATTGTCCCGTTTCTTAAAATCATTAGCAACTGTCTTTTTGTTTTTAGGTGTATATTTATAAGAAGTAATCATATTCAAATGCATATGTTCAAGAATAATCATTGGACGTTTTCGCACACAAAACAAAAAAAAAACAAAAACAGAAGTTTTGCACTTTTAAAGGAATAGTTTTGTATTAACTTGAAATAAGCGTTTTCGTACAAGGAGACGAGCATCCTAGTAAGAGAAATGTTGTCGTAAGAATGGAAATTATACAAAAATTGTATACAAAGAAAGACAAATGTGTGAAATAATCCCATTGAGTTCCCATTCTTCTATTTCCTTTATGTCTTTGAGTGTCTCATCACTTTCGTTGCTTGTCTGAAGCTGATTGAATTGATTAGTACCGCTTGAGCTTGATAGTTGATACTGACGATTGGTTGTAAGGTGATCCAATGGGACATAATTATACGTTTTAAATCCCTAACTTTTTCTGGACCGCCCTTTCGGGTTTTCCGTCCACCGGGATACCCTTTATTGCCCAAGCCGCCTTTTCAGGTTTCGACTCGCCAGGTGTATAAATTTTTTTCATGTAAATCCCTAATTTTTGCCTGAACCTTTTTGGTTCGCCAGGATGCCCTAATTTTTGCCTAGGTCAATCGACCTAGCAGGTCTTTGTTTATGCGTAGTATCTTTTAACTATGTCTGTGTTTATCGGGTGTGGAATATCGTCGCCGTCCATAGTGGTTAAGATCATGGCTGCACTAGAAAATATGTTCTTGATCACAAATGGCCCTTCGTATGTGGGTGTCCATTTTCCCATGGGATCACCTTGTGGCAGTATAATGCGCTTGATTACCAGATCACCGACCCAATATTCCTGACGTATGACCTTCTTGTTAAAAGCTTTGATCATATGTTTTTGGTACATCTCACTGTGACACACAGCTGCGAGCCTCTTCTCATCAATCAGATTTAATTGGTCAAGTCGAGTCTGAACCCATTAGTCTTCACTCAAAACTGTATCCTTCATGATTCTCAAAGAAGGGATCTGGACTTCAATGGGTAGGAAAGCTTCCATACCATATACCAAAGACAAAGGAGTTTCCCTTATTGATGTGCACATTATGGTACGGTAACCATGAAGAGAAAATGGTAACATCTTGTGCCAGTCTTTATATGTCACCTTCATCTTCTGTATGATTCTCTTGATATTTTTGTTAGCAGCTTCAACAACGCCATTCATCTTTGGTGGTAGGGAGAATAGTTATGATGCTGGATCTTGAATTGCATGCAAATCTCGGTGATCATAATGTTGTTGAGATTGGTACCATTATCTATAATTATTCTTTCTAGAATATCGTATCGACAGATAAGGTTGTGTTTGATGAATCAGGCCACAATGTTCTTGGTAATAGAAGCAAATGAAGCTGCCTCGACCCATTTTGTGAAGTAATCAATGGAAACCAGGATGAATCCATGTCCATTAGAAGTTGTAGGTCTGATTTCCCCAATCATATCGATGCCCCACATTGCGAATGGCCAAGGAGCAGTCAGGAAATTTAAAGGAACCGAGGGTATATGCACCTTATCAACATAGATCTAGCATTTATGGCAAGTTCGTGAATGCTGATAACAGTCTGCCTCCATGGTGGACCAGTAGTATCCTGCCCGTAGGATCTTTTTAGCCATTGAATGCCCACTAGAATGAGTGTCGAAGGTACCTTCATGTAAATCAGTCATAATCCTTTCTGCCTCAACCTTGACTACACACCGAAGAAAAGTAGAGTCGTTGTTGTGCTTGTAGAGGATCCTATTACTGAGGAAGAACTTGGCAGAGAAACTTCTTAAGAACTTCTTATCATTGACTGAAGCTCCCTCAGGATATTCTTGGCTTTCGAGATATCTTTTGACTTCACGGAACCAAGGCTTGTCCACTACATCTTCAGTACCAATCTCGTGACGGTATGTTGGCTCATCCATCCTTTAAATAGTGATCTGAGGAGCTTCATTATCCAACCTGACCATGAACGTGAATGACATTGTAGCTAGCACGTCCGTTAGTTTATTTTCATCTCGTGGAAAATGCTCAATGGTAATTTCATCAAACTATGGGATCAGTGTTAACACATGCTCTTTGTTAGAACATAGTTTGATTCTACAACCCTTGGTTAAAGTTTTGATGATAACAAAATACAAAGAATAATATTATTTCTAAGGTATATACAAAGAAAAATTATGCTCCTTAAAATTATGCCTTGTATATGCAGAATTTCTGATGGAATCAACATCAGAATGGAATCAGCATCAGAAGATCAGCAACCTATGTTACACACTGAAACCACCAGACCACACTGAAGTTTGATGACCAGAATCTGCGCCTAAACAAATACACTCTGACTCTGATCAAAGACATCTTTACCAAGTCATCAACACTCTGAAGCGTTATCAACAGATACAACAAAGAAGACTCTGAAGCGTTACTGGTTATTCAAGACAGAATTAAATGCTAACGGCTTTCTTCAGACAAAGATCTTCTACAAAAGGAAAGTGCATTATTATCATTAAACCTGCTTTATGGACAACGTATCCTTACTTGCCTATATAAACAGGACTACTTGTGAAAAGAAGCACGTACGTACGCACTCAATTTTGCTAAGCTATCCAAACCACGCATATTCAAAGCTTAAGCAAAGTCATTTTATTCCAAGCTTATTTTAGTGTAATTATCACAGTTGTGATATACAGTTTTGTAAGAAAACAAAAACACACTTGTTCAATTCATTTGTAAAAGAAGTTCCTTGAGATTAACCGGATTGTGGTTGTACTCAAGAAGACTTTAACAGATGTTAAAAGAGCTGTTGTATTTCTTTGAGAATAGTGAATTAAGACCTCGTTGGAGAGAGGCGAAATCACCTTGACGGGTGGACTGGAGTAGTTTGAGATCAAACGAACCAGGATAAAAAATTTTGTGTTGTCAAGCCATTTATTTTAAGTTTTACAATTTAACCCCCCCTTCTTGTGTTTTTCACATCTTTAATTGGCATCAGAGCGCCTGGTTCTGAGCTTTAACACTTAACCGTGTCAGTACAAGATCCAGCGTCAGAAAAACACAATGGTAGGACCAAGTCAAAACATCAGCAATGACAACAATGAAGAAAGGTATAGATTCAGTGGCAAACCTCCAGTGTTTGATGGAGAAAATTTTGACTACTGGAAAGACAGAATTGAGAGTTTCTTTCTGGCCCATGATGCTGATCTGTGGGACATGGTGACTGATGGATACACGCACCTAGTGGATGGACGTGGTCAGAAGATTGACAGAAAAATGATGTCTGATCAGCAAAAGCGTGAGTTCAGAAATCATCACAAGGCCAGAACAATTCTTCTCAGCGCCATCTCATATTCAGAATATGAGAAAATGTCAAACAGAGAAACTGCTAAGAATATGTTTGATTCTCTGAGAATGACGCATGAAGGCAACATTCAAGTCAAAGAAACAAAAGCCCTTGTGCTCATTCAGAAGTATGAGGCATTCAAGATGGAAGACAGTGAATCAATAGAAGCTATGTTTTCAAGATTTCAAATTCTTGTTGCTGGTCTAAAAGTTCTTGACAAAGGATATTCCACTGCTGATCATGTCAAGAAGATCATCAGAAGCTTGCCAAAACAGTGGAGATCAATGGTCACAACGCTTAAGCTAGCCTAGGATCTCAACAAAATCTCTCTGGAGGAACTTATCAGCTCCCTCAGAAGTCACGAGATAAAGCTAGAAGCAGATGAACCTCAAAAGCAAGGTAAGCCATTAGCATTAAAATCTAACAGAAAATTTGACTCCAAAGTTTTGTAGGCTGTGGAAGAAACCTTTGATGGATCCTCATCAGAAGAAGATGAATTATCTCTTCTCTCCAGAAGGGTGAACCAACTGTGGAAGCAGAGGCAAAGGAAGTTCAGGAATCCCAGAAGATCAGAAAATCAGAATGAATCTTCCTCCAGATATAGAAGGACAGAATCCTCCTTTGGACACAAAAGATCTGAAGGCTCGTCAGGATACAAAAAGCCAAACTACAAAGACATCATCTACTATGAGTTTAACGAGCAAGGGGACTACAAAAGTGATTGCCCAAAGCTTCAGAAGGAGAAGCCCAAAAAGAAGTTTGGCAAGGAAAAGAAGAAAAGTCTCATGGCTACATGGTATGATTCTGATACATCTGAAGCTGACTCAGAATCAGATGATGAAAGAGCAAACGTAGCTCTCATGGAAAACGTATCTGAAGATAGTGAATCTTCTGAGTCAGACTCTAAATCAGATACAAAAGAGGTATTCCCTGACTTTACTATAAATTTTACTAAGGCTGAATTAGCTGAAAGCCTTAATGAAATTCTGGAAAGGTATCAGCAGATCAGAGTCAAATTCAGAAACCTGAAAAGGAATCTTGCTTCTGACTCTGATAAGACTGAGAGTCTCAAATTGGAGAATTCTGAGTTAAAAGATAAAATTTCAAAATTAGAAAATCAATTGCAAAACTCTCAGAAGGAAACAATCCCTGAAACTCTCAGCAATGCTGATGAGATCATCAAAGAGTATGATCACAGCTTTCAGAAGTTTCTAGCTAAAAATATAGACAGAAGCAAAATGGCTTCAATGATCTATGGGGTTAGCAAAAATGGTAGAAAAGGGATAGGATATCAAGGTAAGGTTCCTACACCAAAAAATGCCATGGATTTAGTTATAAAGCGTACTCCACTTGATTCACACTTTATATATGGGCACACACATGACATAAAATATACAAGTAGTGACTACTCTACCAAACCAAAATTCAACCAGAGTTTTGGTAAAACTAACAAATCAGGATCAAAGAAAATGTGGGTACCTAAGGATAAAATAATACATGTGGCATATATCTTTAGCAGCAAAGCAAAGACACCAGTCATGGTACCTGGACTCTGGCTGCTCACGACACATGACGGGAAGAAGGCATATGTTCCAAAGCCTGGAACTTAAGCCTGGAGGCCACATAGGTTTTGGAGGCAATCAGAGGGGAAAGATTATTGGCTTTGGAACAGTAGGTAATGGAAATCTTCCCTCTATTAGCAATGTTTTATTAGTTGATGGATTAATGAATAACCTATTATCCATAAGTCAATTAAGTGATAACGGTTATGATATAATCTTCAATCAAAATTCATGCAAAGCTGTTAGTCAGAAAGATGAGACTATCCTATTTAATGGAAAGAGGAAAAACAACATTTATAAAATTAAACTTTCTGAACTGAAAAGTCAGAATGTAAAATGTCTTCTGTCTTTTAACAACGAGAAATGGATCTGGCACAAAAGATTGGGACATGTTAGTATGAGAAGAATATCTCAGATTAACAAACTCAATCTGGTCAGAGGACTTCCTAACTTGAAGTTCAATTCAGATGCTCTGTGTGATGCATGTCAGAAAGGCAAGTTTGAAAAACCTGCTTTCAAATCCAAAAACGTTGTTTCCACCTCTAAGCCATTAGAACTTCTGCACATTAACTTATTTGGACCAGTAAAAACTGCCTCAGTCAGTGGCAAGAAGTATGGGTTAGTAATCGTAGATGACTATAGCAGATGGACATGGGTAAAGTTCTTAAGGCACAAGGACGAGTCACACTCTGTGTTTGTTACCTTCTGAAACCAAGTTCAGAATGAAAAGGATCTTAGAATCGTCAAAGTCAGAAGTGATCATGGTGGAGAATTTGAAAATAAAGATTTTGAATTATTCTTTAATGAAAAAGGCATTCTGCATGACTTCTCTTGTCCTAGAACTCCCCAGCAAAATGGAGTTGTAGAACAAAAGAACAGAACATTGCCAGAAATGGCCAGAACCATGATCAACAAGACTAACGTTGCTAAGATCTTTTGGGCAGAAGCAATAAACACAGCGTGTTACATTCAAAATAGAATCTCCATAAGACCTATTCTGGAAAAGACTCCATATGAATTGTGGAAGAACAGAAAACCCAACATTTCCTATTTTCACCCATTTGGATGTATATGTTTTATTTTGAATACAAAAGATTATTTGAACAAGTTTGACTCTAAAGCACAAAAGTGCATTATGTTAGCATACTCTGAATGCTCAAGAGGGCACAGAGTATACAATACAGAAACACAGATTGTTGAAGAGTCAATCAGTGTTCGGTTTGATGATAAGCTTGACTCTCAAAAGTCAAAGCAGAATGAATTCCTTGCAGGTATGGAAGTTGAACTCACAGGTACTGCAGACAACTCAGAGGCTCTCAACAGAGACACTCCCTTAACATCAGAAAGAGTCACTACAAGCAACCCAACACCTTCTGTTGATCAACTCCAAAAAAGACCATCCAGAAGCACAATTGATCACCCAGAAGAGACAATCTTAGGAAGGAAGGAAGATCCAATCAGAACAAGATATACCTTTAGAAGCTCTGAAGAATCCCTCATGGGACTGGTTTCTCTGATTGAACCAACAACAATTGATGAAGCACTTCTGGACAATGACTGGATTCTGGCAATGCAGGAGGAGCTAAATCAGTTCACAAGAAATGACGTATAGGATCTGGTTCCCAAACCAAAAGGATTCAACGTCATAGGCACAAAATGGGTGTTCAGAAACAAACTGAACGAACAAGGTGAAGTCATCAGAAACAAAGCACGGCTGGTAGCACAAGGTTATAGTCAGCAAGATGGGATAGACTATACAGAAACCTTTGCTCCAGTCGCCATGTTAGAATCTATCAGACTTTTAATTTCATTTGCTGTTAATAAAGGCATCACTCTGTATCAGATGGATGTCAAGAGTGCATTCTTAAATGGCTATATAGAAGAAGAGGTTTATGTGCACCAACCCCCTGGTTTTGAAAGTTCCAAAAATCCAGAATATGTTTTCAAACTAAAGAAGTCACTCTATGGTCTGAAACAAGCTCCCAGAGCTTGGTATGAAAGATTAAGTAACTTCCTGTTAGAAAAGGAATTCATCAGAGGGAAAGTGGACACAACCTTATTTTGTAAGACAATTAAGAATCACATTTTAGTATGTCAGATTTATGTTGATGACATCATATTTGGATCCACTAAACCCTCTCTAGGAAGAGAGTTTGCTAAATGTATGCAGGCAGAATTTGAGATGAGCTTAATGGGGGAACTAAAGTTCTTTCTGGGCATTTAGATTCATCAAACTCCAGAAGGAACCTACATTCATCAGAGCAAATATGTCAGAGAACTTCTGAAGAAATTTGATCTCTCAGAATGTAAGCCCTCAAGGATTCCAATGCATCCCACGTGCATTCTGGAAAAAGAAGAGGTAAGTAACAAGGTAGAACAGAAGGTCTACATCGGTATGATTGGCTCTCTTCTCTATCTGACGGCTTCAAGGCCTGACATTCTATTCAGTGTCTACATTTGTGCTAGATTCCAATCAGATCCTAGAGAATCTCACTTAACAGCAGTTAAGCGAATTTTCAAGTATCTGAAAGGTACTACTAATCTGGGTTTGTTTTATAGAAAATCAAGTGATTACAGCTTAGTAGGATACTGTGATGCTGATTTTGCTGGAGACAGAGTAGAACGTAAAAGCACTTTTGGAAGCTTCCAGTTTTTGGGAGAAAATCTGATCTCATGATCCAGTAAAAGACAATCCACAATAGCTCTATCAACAGCAGAAGCCGAATACATAGCAGCAGCTGGATGTAGCACGCAAATGCTATGGATGAAAAGTCAACTTGAGGACTTCAATATATTTGAAAGTAACATCCCTATCCTCTGTGACAACATTTCTGCTATTTGTCTCAGTAAAAATCCTATCTTGCATTCTAGGGATAAGCATATAGAAATAAAACATCATTTTATTAGGGACTATATTCAGAAAGGGATTCTCAATTTAAAATTTATTAACACAGACCATCAATGGGCTGATGTCTTTACAAAACCTCTTTCTGAAGATAGGTTTAACTTCATTCTGAAACATCTCAGCGTGAAGCTTTGCCCAGAATAAAACAGTTTTATTTCCATATCTTAAACTTCAGAATTTTGGTTATTTTCTGTGAACTACTGATCAACCTGCCTTCAGATCTTTAGAAGTACAGATTGTATCAGAATCTATCCATGAAGATCTGAGTGCTTCATATCAAGGATAAAAATGTGCTATTCACTCAAGCAAATAGTTGTCATCCATTCATCAACTGCTTTTTGAGGCTGAACACGCGTTCACTTTTCTGAAACGTCAAAAGCGCTGATTGGATGCATTGGGACACATGTCATGGGTAACCGTTCCAATATCTTTATGAATCCCCCAAAATCAGCTGTCATTAATGCTTATAATCATTATAATTTATTTCTCTCTCTTGCCGTTTACGTTTTCAAAATCCATTTAAACTCATTTCTCATTCTTTACACTCTTTTACGTTTTCAAAATCTATTTAAACTCATTTATCATTCTTTCACTTTCACTTTCTCTACAATCTAATTGATTTCAGTTTGCAACCTGTTCAAAACCCTTTCACTTTCTTCTCAAAACTTTATGTGTGAACATGGCTTCCTCAAGCAACCCAACTTCCAGTACTCAGAGAACAGATTCCTCAAAACAATATGAAGAACCTTTCAGAACTCTCCTCACGCCCATTAAAAATCTAGAAGTACTCTCAGAATTGATTGTGGACTTTAACAGTCTTTAAGAGAACAATTTCAATCTCTCTGAAGAAGTAAAGGCTCAAGGATGGAACAAGTATTTTGACCGTATGGTAGGTCCAACGTTCCCAATCCTTGTGAAGGAATTTTGGATTCATGCTTCATCTTCCAACCACCAAGTTACTTCATATATAATGGGGAAGAAGATAGTCATAATTGAAGACCTTATTGCAAGATTGATAGGTTACAGTGGTGGTGGCGTAAGATGCATAGACATGGCTGAAAGATGTGCTGATGTTGCCCTAATTGCTAGAGAAATCTTCACTCTGGGTCTTCCCTCCAACAAGATAAGGGATTTGAAAGACCATCACAGAATATGGGCTAAGGACTAGTGTTAAGGAGACCAGAGAAGAGGAGCGCATAAAAAGGGACTGGATACCCCTAGGAAGGATCATATCAGATATTCTAATAGAGAATAAAATGATAGATCATCTAACAGAAGCTCAGGAAATCAACACTTTAGAAGCAACTGTTGGCAAACAGTTGAATGCAAAGAATCTGAAGAAGATGAAGATCATTGAGAACATCAAGAAGAAACCTAGTGTCACTTCTTTTGCAAAAATCTCCAGCAGAAGAATCCCTCTGGATAACTTTTCCATGTTCTCAGAAATTGATTCTAAACCTGAGATAATAGTCAGATATCTGGATGCATGCAAGGCAGATGGTACAACACCAGATTTAAACATTCAGGATCTGTAGCAGAAGGCTCCAGAAGTTATGCTGAAGAAAAACAAGAAAAGGAAGGCTGCAGCAGAAGGATCATCCCAGCGGACTCCCAAAGCATCTAAAAAGAGAGGTAATCCTTCTTATGTAACTGTTTTAGATTCAGTATCTGTATCAACATCTGTACCAATCCCCACTCAATCAGAAAACCCTACTCCACAAACACTTGATGACTTTGACATTGAATTTGACCCCTCAGAAACTTTAACTCTTAGAGGATCTCACTCCCTACCTACAAATCCAAATATGGAAGTAACTCAACAAGAACTTGCAAAAGTTCGATCAGATATTGAAACCTTTGACCAGCATATATCTGCTCCCATACCAGTAAATCCAAACTCTAAAACAATTTCAGAAGCACCTCAACCATAAATTCCACTCTCTCCTCTACTAGAAACTCATCCACCTTCTCCACAACCTGAACCATTACAACCAGAAGTGCAAACTTCTGAGGTCCAAACCCCTGAATCCTGCGAACCAAAACTTCATCACCATCAATCCAACCAAACTATTGATTCTGATCCCATTCCCATTCCTGGAATCACTGAACCTCTGAACATCAGTATACCCCTGACCATTCTGGATATTCCCCAAATTCCCTCTTCACTAGAATCAACTCCACCAAACTCCCCAACAAGTCCAATAATCATTCCAAACTCTCCCACAAAGATCAATCCAAATGAAAATGCCAAAACTGTCATTGACTTAACTGTTTTTGAACGCCTGGCTGCCATAACCAACAAAACAGCCATTCCAAAACCAAAACCATCTGAACCTACACCAGATGTTGGTACCAGTTTATTGATATTTGAAACAGAAATGCAGAAGTGGATAACTTCCCTGAAGCAAGCTAGTCTTGGGCTGATTGATCCTGCTGCATCAGATTATCTTTGGACAAGTTTCAGAAAATGGGTATGTTCTGAAACTCATAAAATGAAAGAACAAAGCTACGGACAAGTTCAACAGAACTTCAGTAACCTGCTAAAAGTATTTGAAGATCAAGTTCTAAGCCAGTTGCTCAAGGAAGAAGTTCTCCCTCTGGACAATGCTCCCTGGTCAGAACATCGTCCAACAGACAAAGTTCAACCAGAGTCATAAGATCTCAATCTGACTGATACTCCAGAACAGATGATTCTTGCTGAAGAACTGGGTCAAAAAGAGGATATTGCAGAATGCTCTGAGAAGCATCCAGTTGCTGAAGATCCTCAAGCTTCCTCCTATGAAATGCAGACTCTAGAAGACCTGAAGAGATATGATATTTTGATGCAGGAAAGAATGGATAAACAGGATGACAAAATTTCGGAAATCAAGAGCATGTTAACCAAGCAAGAGGAAACCAACATCCAGATCAAGGGCTTGTTGGAAGCTTTGTTCACGCGTATTCCTCCTCCCTCTTAGATTTTTCCTCTGATTAAATTTTTTTTATCTGTAATATTCTCAACATAGCTCTAAACTTATCATTGATTCTGTTTTTAATATCAACTCATTTTGGCTCTGATTATGTGTTATTTTTGATAACTGACAAAAAGGGGGAGAAAGAAAAAGATATTTTCAATAACGGATTACTGAGACATAAGTCTCAAACATTCTAATCTACTTAAATTCTCTCTTCTAAGAAGCTTGAACAGGTATAAAACTCTGCTGAAAGATAGAGTAAGATTATGATGCTCAAAGACTCATGGAATTAAAAGGAAGTAATTAACTCAGGGGGAGTTTTTCTTCTTAATTCTATACTTTTTATTCTTTATTCTTTATTGAAAAAATCCGGTTTTTGTCATCATCAAAAAGGGGGAGATTGTTAGAACGTAGTTTGATTCTACAACCATTGGTTAAAGTTTTGATGATAACAAAATACAAAGAATAATATTATTTCTAAGGTATATACAAAGAACAATTATGCTCCTAAAAATTATGCCTTGTATATGCAGAAGTTCTGATGGAATCAGCATTAGAATGGAATCAACATCAGAAGATCAACAACCTATGTTACACGCTGAAACCACCAGACCACACTGATGTTTGATGACCAGAATCTGCGCCTAAACAAATACATTCTGACTCTGATCAAAGACATCTTTACCAAGTCATCAACACTCTGAAGCGTTATCAGCAGATACAGCAAAGAAGACTCTAAAGCGTTAATGGTTATTCAAGACAGAATTAAATGCTAACGGCTTTCTTCAGACAAAGATCTTCTACAAAAGGAAAGTGCATTATTATCATTAAACCTGCTTTATGGACAACGTATCCTTACTTGCCTATATAAACAGGACTGCTTGTGAAAATAAGCACGTACATACGCACTCAATTTTGCTAAGCTATCCAAACCATGCATATTCAATGCTTAAGCAAAGTCATTTTATTCCAAGCTTATTTTAGTGTAATTATCACAGTTGTGATATACAGTTTTGTAAGAAAACAAAAACACACTTGTTCAATTCATTTGTAAAAGAAGTTCCTTGAGATTAACCAGATTGTGGTTGTACTCAAGAAAACTTTAACAATTGTTAAAGTAGCTGTTGTATTTCTTTGAGAATAGTGAATTAAGACCTCGTTGGAGAGAGGCGAAATCACCTTGACGGGTGGAGTGAAGTAGTTTGAGATCAAACGAACCAGGATAAAAATACTGTGTTGTCAAGCCATTTATTTTAAGTTTTACAATTCAACCCCCCTTCTTGTGTTTTTCACATCTTCACTCTTTATACGGGATGAGATTAGGATGCTTCATGTCCCATTCTCCTTTGATCTGGCTGATTACCAAAGCCGAGTCTCCAAACACACATAAGAACTTGATCCTTAAATCGAATGCAGCTTTGAGACCCATGATACATGCTTCATACTCAGGCATATTTTTGGTGTAATTGAAACATAGCCTGGCATTGAAAGGAGTCTGACAACCTGCAGGAGATATGATCATAACACCGATGCCATTTCCAAGGGTGTTGGAAGCCCCGTCAAAAACCATAGTCCATCGGGATCCTTTTTCAAGTCCATCATCCGGTTCAGGTTCTTCACAAACAATTACTAGCATGATGTTCTCATCCGGGAACTCAAAATTCAAGGATTGGTAGTCATCCACAACTTGATGAGCCAAATGATCATCTAATACACTTCCCTTAATTGCTTTCTGGGTTATATATTAAATTAGAGGCTCTTGGAGATATTCCTTGATTTTGTCAAAGGCGTTCTGGAAATCGTCATTCCACTTCACTGCTTGATCTTTCTTCAGTAATTTGAAGATTGGCTCACAAGTAGCGGTCATATGTGAAATGAACCTGGCAATATAGTTTAAGCTTCCCAAGAATCCTCTAACTTCCTTCTCAGTGCGAGGAGTTAGAATTTCTTGTATAACTTTGACCTTTGCAGGATCCACTTCAATACCTTTGCCACTGACCACGAAACCTTAGAGCTTACCGAATCTCACTCTGAAAGTGCACATTTTCGGGTTTAGCCTCTGTTTGTATTTCTTTAGCCTGTCAAATAGTTTCTGTAGGTGATCAAGGTGCTCCTCTTCAGTCTGAGACCTGGCTATCATATCATAAACATAGACCTATATCTCGTAATGGATCATATCATGAAACAAAGCTACCATGGCACGTTGATAGGTTTCCCCATCGTTCTTTAGTTCAAATGGCATTACTTTGTAGCTGAAAGTGCCCCACTATGTGACAAAGGTCATCTTCTCCATGTCCTCAAGTGCCATTTTGATCTGATTGTATCCAGAGAAACCATCCATGAAGGAGAATACCTTATGTTGTGCAGTGTTATAAACCTGAACATCGATATGGGGAAGCAGAAATTCATCCTTAGGGCTTGCCCTATTCAGGTCTATGTAATCCACACACATACGTACCTTACCATCCTTCTTAGGTATTGTAACAACATTGGCAACCCATTGTGGATAAGAGGCGACATCTAAGAAACCAGCGTTGAATTGTTTCATGACTTCAACCTTGATCTTTTCTGACATATTCGGCCGCATAAGACGAACCTTCTGTTTCACTAGAGGGCAATCCTCTTTTGTAGGTAGGTGATGGACCACAATATCGGTGTCAAGTCCTGACATTCTTCGTATGACCAGGAAATAACCTCAGCATAGTCATGTAGCATCTGAATTAACCGTTCCTTGACACTATGCTCCAAGTTAGCACCTACCTTGACTTCTTTTTGGTCCTCTTCAGTTCCCAAGTTAACTGTCTCAATTGGCTCTTCATGAGGCTGTATTACCCTTTCTTCCTGTTGTAACAGTCTGGCAAGCTCTCCTGGTACCTCACAATCTTCCCCAACTTTGTCCTCGGCTTGGTTGATCGGATTTACAAAGTCATAATGAGAAATAGCAGAACCATTATCAATGGGATCCATAGTGGATGTGGATCTGCAGTTTGAAATGTGAGTGTGTGTAAGAGCATAGCTGTATATTTTTGATAAAGTAAAGAGGCAGAAAAGAAAAACAAATAGCATAAAATTTGTATGTGAAACGTCCAATATTTTATTGATGACATATGAAAATGAAGTAATGACCCTCAATAATAGACCACTATGCCTTGGGTAAGACACAAGGCTGTAATGTTTCAATTGTTTAAATATTACTATGATACGGCGGGAGAACTAACTTGGGTAGTTTGCGTTCGATCGCAATTGTGCGGATAGAAAGAGTCACCACCAGCTTTTCTTTTATCCAAAGGAAAGGTAAAAAAGCACGGAAAAGACCTTTCGAGATTATTTCTCGGGTTCGGGGGGTCGATTATGAAAAGGGAAGGTATTAGCACCCTTTTCATCCATAGTAATCTACGGGCTCTTAGTTACTCGTTAGATCACTTGCTTTTGTTTGACAGTATGCTTGTGGTGTGGTTTTTGAAAGTATTTTGAAAATGTATTTGTAATGGTTCTCGTCTCTATAAGAACGCGTATGTGATACGGTGGGATAACTGACTTAGTGTTTTGCGTTTGTGTTTGCAAATGTTTCGGTTTAGCAAGAGTCGCCACCGACTTTTTATTTTATCCTAAGGAAAGGTCAAAAAGCACAGGAAAGACCTTTGAGATGTTTTCTTGGGTTCGGGGAGTAGATTATAGAAAGGGAAGGTATTAGCACCCTTTCTATCCATGGTTATCCATGGGCTCTTAGTTACTTGCTTAGATTACTTGCTTTGCTTTTCAATTGTTTGAAATGGTGCTTTGTGTGTGGTTTTGAAATATGTTTTGAAAAGAGGACATCGTTGTGGCAACCTTTGTAATGATTCTTGTTTGAATGTATACAAAGGTGTTTTTGTCTTTTGAAAAGTTTTCAATGTTTGAAAGTAGGGTTTTGAAATTTGTGTTGTGAAGTGTGTTTTGAAGATAGCAAGGATGTTTTTGCAAGTTTTGATCAAGTAACTAAGAGTTGTCTACCCTATTTACTCAAAGATCTTTCTTATGTTTTTAACCCTTTTAACAACGTTACTTCACCATTGTATTTGGCGAACAACCTTGTGTTAGGATGTTAACGGGACGGGCGCGGGTCATCGTATAGACCATGAGAGCAATAGTGTCAAGTATTTTGGCAATTTTCTCGAGGGACTATGATCATTTTTGTTTAGGAAACAAGATAGCGTCATCGAGGGGCTATGATCATTTGGTTTGTTTTTGCCAAAGTACTTGACATGCAACCATGGCCCATTTTTGAAGGCAACAAGTGGATGTAACCCTAGGGGTGTAAGTGTGCAAGTGTGTTTTGTTGCATATAAGAGTTTATCTTTGAATTAGGATTTTCTATTTCATTGATTTTATCTTGCCATACACATCCTAATTACTAGCATTTATATTTGAAAGCAATAAAAAGCAGAAATATAAAATTCTACACTATTACAACAACTAGGGGGTGGGGATACATATTTGTACATGGGGTGGTTCAATGAGAAAAAATAGATAAGAAAAGAAAATAACAAAGGTAAGATAGAGAGAAAGAGAGAGAGAGCCAGCGCGCTGTTGAGAGGCCATCAGAAGTTCTGACTCAGGCCTGCTGCCAGATTATCAACCTTTTGGTTAAACTGTATGAGTCAGAACTTCTGACTCTGGCACCTGCAAAACAGAAACCTGTTAGTGGGAAGATCAGAAGTTCTGACCCCCATGCGCTGCAAGACAAAAATTTATTAGTGGGGAGATCAGAAGTTCTGATCCTGCTGGAGATACAATAATCTTCAGAAGTTCTGATATTATTGACAGCAGAACAGGCTTCAGATGTGCTAACGTCAAAGTCAGCACTTGGCTTCTCCCTGTGCTAGTCAGAACATCTGCAGTTTTGTTATTGTTCCACAAAACAGAAAACATGTTTGGGACAGCTTCAGCAAATGTCAAAGTGTTTTAGGAGGAAGAACCAACAAGGTCACAGGAAGGTTCTACGCTGATTTACTTCCTACTCAAACATTCTGAGGTATGAAAATCCTCAAAACGCAAACAACAGCAACATGATATTTACATTATGTTTATTTGAGCATGCAAAGCTGATGATGCTTAGCAGCGTGATGAAGGTCAGCAGGTGCTTACCTGGCTGTTGGAAAAGTTTGTCAGTGAGAGCTAGCTTTTAGCTCTGATGGTGTTCTGGACAGGTTCTTTTTGAAGGGGTGGATGGAGAGTATATGTGGTCAGAAGCTGTAGGGGCGTATTTCTTTAATCAAGAAGCAATCTGGGTATAAATGAGGTTTTGAGACAGGAGATTCAAAGTTATGTTTGAGGCTCTTGAGACACCAAGATTTTTTGACAGAGTTTCAAAGTATTCTCTTGCTAAAAAATTTCTGTTTCTCTTCTAGCAATTTTATCTGGTTTTTTTGGACCCCTTCTTAGTGGTCAATGGTGCTCTATTTATAGGCAAAGTTCTTGTGGATTCTTGAACGTTAAAGGCGCCAATAGAGGTTAAATTGTTTTTTTAAAGAAGTTCATGGAAAGTTGTGATAATGCACAGCTTTTCAGCCTAGGCTGGAACAGCAGGCAAGGATTGAGGAGAAGTGACCTCTATAGGTGGGAGGTGGCACGTAGACCCATGCCTAAGCCTGCATAAAGGTGTTTACCAAGCCACACGTGAAGAGACCTCTTGGATGAATGTTCAGGAGTGGTTGGGAGCATTAATGAGCATTAAATGGTGATGAGACTTATCAACACCAAAATTCTTGTAATAGGAGAAAACCTAAACCAGCAGTTCTGTTTTACCAAAAACAAAGTGAACCAAGCTCTGATCTTGGCGTCTTGCTGTCTCATCAAATTCTGGGGATTCTCCTGACTTTCTAACACGTTCCTTGGATTTCCTTCTGGAAATCCTGGACTTAGAGATTCTGTGTCAGTGTAACATCCACTCTTCTGACCCTTTCATCTTCTGATTCCATCATGTTCTGAAGGAACCTTCAGACTTCTTTGCTTCCTTTGCATTCCTCTAGCAAACTCTGGCTGAGCTTGCGTAACTGCTGAAAGAGCCATGTTCTGTTTGAGGCTTACGTGTTGAACCACGTTTGCAACCTCTAACTGAGTTAATGTAGCTGCTGAAGAGCCAACTTCTGACTGCGTTGAGCCAAGCTTACAACTTTTGACCGTTTCTGTCTGGAGGTTGGTCCAGAAGTTCTGAAGTGCTATTTTCTTCTTAAACACCCATTTTTAGAGAAAAATTCCAAATGTTTAGAATTTAATTTTTCAAGGTAAAAGCGTTGCCTTTAGAGCTTGTGTGATCATTTTGCTCTTGTAAATGGTTTGCTTGGGAATAAATGATAATTCAGGACTTGGATTTGCTTCAGAGAGACTCTGGGAATCCAGGATAATTTCCTGAAGAATGAGAGGGCAAATTTTGGGGTACAACAGCGTACAAAGTGTTGTTTTGAAAAATAGTACAAAGATGTGTTTGTAGAACGTGTTTTTGAAAGTGGTTTTGAAAAGATGTTTTTTGCAATGGTTCTCGTCTCTATAAGAACGTTTACAAAATGTTTTGAGATGAAAGTGTCAGTGTAAAAATGTTTTTGTCGTGAGTAAGCGAGTAATTAGGAGAGAATCTACCTACTCGAAAGGTTTTAAGTGTTCTTTTCTTCCTCCTTTAGATGTTGCTATCTTACCATTGATTTGGTAAGAAGCCCCATCGTTGGACGTGAGAGGATAGGCGCGGGTCAATCGTACAGTCAGCGAAAGCAACTTATGAGACTCTTTATCAATTTTCGTAAGGGGCTAGATCGTTTTACCGAAGGCAACATCGAGGGACTACGATCTTTTATTATCGAAGGGTCTTTGCTAAAGCGTCACATATTCGAGGGACATGACTGTGTTTCCGAGGCAACAAGCAAGGTTACCCTAGAGGTGCGCGCGTGAAAAAGTGTGTTTGATTCAAGTTATTTTGTCTTTGACATTAGGTTATCTAGCGATTGATTTTAAATCTTGCCATGCACGCCTAATTACTATACAGTATAAGGAAAATAGTAAATTGCGGAAATTAAAATCCTACGCTATTACAGAGTTTTTGGGAATGGGGGTACAAATTTACAAATGGGGATGGATTAATGCAATTAAATGTCCAAATAGGCAAACAATACAACCAAATCGAATCGAGCAATTAATCGAAATTACAACAAGTTTATGAAATAAAATTAATTAACAAAATAAAGATAAGGAAATAAAATTCTTTTTTTTTTGTTTGAAAAAAGTTTGAAAAGAAAAATAGAAAAATCTATTCTATTAATTTGCTAAAGAAATTAAATCAAATGCATGCATTTTGTCTTTTAGGTTTTTTGTTATTAAGAAAAATAAATAAACGAAATAAGACTAAGATGCAAAAATTAATTAGTAAAAATATTTACAAAGTTTTTTTTTTCTAAATTAAATTAGAACTAAGAACTAAACTTAATTAAGAAAATTAATTAACAAAAATCAAGATTTATTAAATTAATAGAAATAAGTAAATATTAAAACAAAACAAAATGGGGGGGGGGGTGTTAAATTGATAAAATGGGGTGATGCATAATGAATTTTGGATGGGCTTGGGGTAATCATAAGGCTCAATCATGTTTTTTGTTTTAATTTTCTGTCCAACAAAAATGAAGAAAGAAATAGGAAAAAAAAAAGTAAAAAACAAAACAAAGAACAAACTGCCCCAGGGAGTCTTGAACTTGGGACCTCACCTTCAAACAACAAAGCCTTAAACACTACGCCATTTGTTTCATTCGTTAATAATATGACTTAATTGAAACAAAAGGGAAAACAGATAGGAGGATTGGGCCAGCAGCCTAATGGGCTGACCCGGTTTTGAGAAGGAATAGGGAAAGTTTTGAAACCCTAAGACTCAAAGGAGGCGCGGTTGGGAGTAATTATTGGGAAAGTATAAAAAGTTTAACTACAATAAGATGCACTTAAGAGGAAGTTGAAACAAATTAATTTAAAAAAAAAGTAGTCCTCTCTCTCTCTTCCAACCGTAACATCACCATCTTTCTCCTCTAAATCTCTCTGCTAATAACCCTTTACACATCTTCATCTTTAAACCATGACGGCGACATCATCGTCTTCAACAACTGAATTGCACACCATCAACATCTCTCTTTCTTACGTCGCACAACAACTTTCCACTTTTTGTTTTGAAATCTTTGGATTTCTATCCTTTTCGTGAAGCCTCTACAACCATCATCGAAACAATGTTCATCCCAGTTTCTCGCAAGGTTTAGGCGGTCAGAGTGTTAGATTTGTTATGGTTGAGTTTGGATTTGTAAGGAAAAGTTAAGATGGGAACATAGGGAAGTGGTCTCGGTGGTTAGTAGCTATGGTTGCGACATGTTAGCAGAAATAGAGAGTGAGAGAGGCGATAAAGAAATTTTGTGGATGAGAGGTGAGTATATTTTTTAGTTTATTGTATTATTTTATTTTATTTTATTTGATTAAAACACAAAATAATGCATGCAAACAGATTTGATACTTATGGTGAATGCAGAGCAATAACGAAAATTTTACCAGTCTGGATTTGTTTATGTTGAGCTTGATCTTGTTGCAGTCGTTTGGAATCCTGGCTTGTTTTGCTCTTTTTCTGGTTTACGATTTTGTTCTCAATTTTTCTGGTTTGGAAAAATACTCTTGCTGTCTTAGCTTTTGCTGGTTTTTTTTGCTTTCTCTTTGGCCTTTTTGTTTTTCTGATATGCTGCTTGGTTGTTATATTGTTCTTTGCATTTTTCTGGTTTTGCCCTTTGGTTTTGTTGTGTTGCTAGTTTTTTATAACAGTATGAGGGTTTTTTGGATGGCAAAAGTTGACCCTCTTGACATTTATGTTGCTCTGGTTTCTTGGCTTTTGGTTTTTGCTGATTTTTCTATTCTTTGGCTTTTTTGTGATATCCCCTCTCTACCTTTGACCCTTATTGCTGGTATATAAGAGATGTAATGAATTGGCTTTTTTAGTAATTTTGGCTTGATGAATCTTGGCCTTTAGAGTACAGATTAAGCTATGTCCATTTTGGTGCAAGTTTGGGCAGGTTTTGGACTGTAATGCAGGCTGGTCATGGCAGGTTTTTGGACAGTTTTTGGCTTAGGTGATACTTTTTTAACTTGTCCTTATCTTCTTTCCTCTTTCATCTTTCAATGATACAAAGTAAACTTTCTTTTTCTTTAACTTTTTGAAGGATTTTCATTTTTCGGAAAATGATGACAGGGTTTATACCATGAGCTAGCATTGTTATGCTATTGCTGCTACATTTTTTTTTTTGCCTTTGTATTGTTTTAGCAGCCTATGCTACTGCTACGTTTGTTTATTTATTTTGTGAAGATGTCTTGGACTGTTGCATTGTAATATTTTGTTTCAGGTTGGCCTACTTCCTTAACAGCCTGCTGCGCTGCTGTTTGCAATATATTACTTTGTCGTTTTGCTGTTTTCTTTGATGGTTTTAACTTGGTAATTTCATTTTTGTGAACCAAGAAGGGAAATCCTTTTGTTTTTGTGATTTGCAATTCGGGAAAATGGATTATGATAGAACAAACAAAACATTCTGATTCCAAATTGTAAACCCTAATGATGAATTAAGAGAAAATTTGCTTGAAAACTCCTTGTTTAAACTTCATTATTTATGTGCTAATCATATCTTCTTTTTCTTTGATTTGTTTCATGAACGGCAAGCGAGACTTGGATGCAAACGAAGTCTGGATTGATTACTTTAAGACGAAGATGAAGACTTGAAGAAGAAAACATAAATTCCTCTTTGTAAACTTGAAATTCTTTGTAAACAAACAAAATTGTAATTTCTCTTTGTAAACTAGAAAACTTGTGATTTTCTGTAGACAAACAAAAATTTGTAATTTTATTTGTAATGTAATAATACAAAGAGTTGAACAACTTTGGTATAATAGGATTCAATGCAAATTTTGTATTCTAATTGAATTTTTGAAATTTCCAATCAGAACATTTGAAATGAAATACTTCGATCTGGTAACTTGAAATCCAAATAATCACAACTGACTTTGTAACTGTATTTCAAACAATCATGCACCTTGTACTCCAATTCCTAAACATAATAAATGCTTAAGACTGTAATTTATTTGGTCAACCTGAATCCAAAATCATGATTATTTTAAATGATAGTCTTAATCTTCACATCTTGTCCAAACAAACATGCTCTGAGAACGATCGTCAATCTTTCAGTAAACTGTGGTTAAGAAAAATTCAAAATCAACAAATGCCTTGTGACAATTCGATAATTTTAAAGTCTTCCAAACACAATTTTCCTTCGATTATTTGAACATAAACCCGTGAGCGATGTCACATATGACCATGAACAGAAATAATCGTCTCAAGGTCTTGTAATTTGAAGAACTCACAATTCTTAGAAGTCAGACGACTGTTATTTGAAATTAGGTCAAAATTCTTGATGCGACTTCCAACGCATTCAAATTTTTGGTGATTTTCTACGCGTAATCAGTTCTTGATTTGTGAAGAGAAATTGGAGATGGCATCAAGGAGAATCATACGCAAGAAGAACCACTCAAAAATATTAAATAATGAAGAAGTTACGATCGTTTGAACTCGCTCTTGCAAAAGGTCAATTTTTAGGTTAATGTAGTCGCTTTCAATTATCTGGACCACTGATTGAGCAAACTTACAACGTGGGGTTTGAAAACCGGCTTAAACAACCTTGAGGAGACATGAAAACCCATGAAGACCAATTGAGACCTTGAAGACTCAATTTTCTTTGAGAAATGCAAAAACCCTAATTGTTGATATACTGTCTAGGAAGAGAATCTATCTGATCGACTTCTGAGTTAAATTGAGTATTCGTGAAACCCTAGGATATTATCTTGAATGAAAAATGGGAGGGAAAATTTTGGGGTACAACAGCTGCCCCTGTTCAATCTTCTTAAACTTTAAAAGTGAGATCGACATGTTCGTCATTCGTAGCTTAAAAGTAGAAGATGATTGAAGACTAGAGTGCCGAGAAATTTGCACTCGATGATGTGTTGGTTGATTGTGTAGGGAATGGGCTTAAAGATTCCATTTGGAGAAATGATGGATAGTTATCGGAGATGGGCTTATAGATGCCATCCAAAGGTGATTGTCAACATAAATAGACGAAGTCCGAACATGACTTCAACCGGAAAAGAAATCAGAATAAACCTTTGGTCAATTTAAACTGGAACTAGCAGAAGTCTTGAATGTTGTTTGATTTGAATGAAATAAGAATAAATCTTGGAGCAATTTAAACTGAACCAATAGAGGTCTTGGACTAACTTTGACTGGGAAGCATCAGGATAAATCTTTGTGCAATTTATCTGAACCAGAGAAAATTGTCGGGGGAGGGGGGGAGAATCAGAATAAACAGTTGAGAGATCAAAACTGAACCAGTAGGAGTCTGGAGAAGAATCAGAACAAATAGTTAAGAGATTTATCTGAACTAGAGAAATACGTCTGCGAGGAAAGAATCAGGGTAAAACGTTAAGAGATTTAAACTAAACCGACATGAGTCTGGAGAAAAATCAGAATAAATCATTGAGAGATTTAATCTGAACCAGAGAATACGTCTACGAGAAAAGAATCAGGATAAACCATTGAGAGATTTAAACTGAACCATCAGGGATCTGGAGAAGATTCAGAATAAATCATTGAGAGATTTTATTTGAACCATAGAAATACGTCTGCGAGGAAAGTATCAAGATAAACCGTTGATAGATTTAAACTGAACCAGCAGAGATCTGGAGAAGAATCAAAATAAGTCGTTGAGAGATTTTATCTGAAACAGAGAAATACTTCTACAAGGAAAGAATCAAGATAAATCATTGAGAGATTTACACTGAACCAACAGGGATCTGGAGAAGAATCAGAATAAATCGTTGAGAGATTTTATCTGAACCAGAGAAATACATCTGCGAGGAAAGAATCAAGATAAAACGTTTAGAGATTTAAATTGAACCAGCAGGGATCTAGAGAAGAATCAGAATAAATCGTTGAGAGATTTTATATGAACCAGAGAAATACGTCTACGAGGAAAGAATCAAGATAAACAGTTGAGAGATTTAAACTGAACCAACAGGGATCTAGAGAAGAATCTGAACAAATCGTTGAGAGATTTATCTGAACTATAGAAGTTTCAAGGAAATATTGGCTATGTAGATGGTTGACCATTCCTTTCTCGGGAATTGATCTGTAATTGACTTGTTGAAAATATTTTCCTGTCGGAAATTTCTTGATGATAATTTCATGTCGATTAATTTTTCCTGAAAAGGTGAAGAGTTAGTTGTATGCAATTCCATGATGTATGCAATGCATGGTATAATGTTGTTTCTCAAAATAAATGAGATTGCACTGTATTTATTTGTGTTTTCAATGCTATGACGTATGAATGTAATGTATGGACATAATAATTGTTCGTGCCGTAGTGTTGCTGGAAACAGGGAAAATAAATCCTTGAGTACTGTTGGGAAAGAGGAGTGTAAGTCTCTATACTTTGTTAATGTTTAAAGCATTGATGGACTTCCACTTGTCAGAGAAATAAACTCTGTTGTGTTTAAGGAAAACGTCATGTATTGCTTGTGGACTTCATGAAATCCTATTGGGGAAACTTGAGAAGCTGGGCAACCTTCATTGGGGAATCTTTGGAGCGGTAATTGGAAGTTTTACCCCGTTGGAGAGGTGAGAGCACCTGATACCATTGGGCTGCATACTGGAAATACTTTAGCGATTCTTTAGTAGGATGTCTTTGTTTCCGCTCTTGCTGGAGAAGGTACCTACGGGGATTTTATGGAATGACCTATAGATATTATCCTATTTCTTAAAGCCATAAGTAATTGTCTTTCCGTTATCTATTCATTTGTAAATAGTAATCACGTTCAAATGCATATGTTCAAAAATAAATCATTGTACGTTTTTGTAAACAAAACACAGAAATAAATAAAAACTGATAGTTTTGCACTTTCAAAAGGGATATCTTTGTATTAACTTGAATAAGTCTTTTTTTGTACAATGAGACGATCATTCTAGTAAGAGAACGTCGTCGTAAAAAATAAAAATTGATACAAAGAAAAGATAGCTATGTGAAATAATCCCATGGGGTTCCCATTCTGCTATAGTTTTCGTGTCTCTGAGTGTCTTGTCTACTTATCGCCTCAGCGAAGCTGATTGGATTGATTAGAACTGTTTGAGTTGGTTGGTCGACGTTGAAGATTGTCTGCAAGATGATCCAACGGGACATAGTCATATGCTTTAATTGCCTAACTTTTGCCTGGACCGCCTTTCGGGTTTTCGATCCACCGGGATACCCTTTTTTGCCCAAGCTGCCCTTTCAGGTTTTCAGCTTGCCGGGTGTACAGATTTTTTTGTATTTTATCCCTAATTTTTTCCCGAACCTTTTGGTTCGTCGGGATGCCCTAATTTTTTCCTAGGTCAGTCGACCTAGCGAGTCCTTGTTCATGCGTAGTATCTTTTAACTATGTTCGTATTTACAGGGTGTGGAAGGTCGTCACCATCCATAGTGGTTAAGATCATTGCTCCACCAGAGAATATGTTCTTGATCACAAACGTTCCTTCGTATGTAGGAGTCCATTTTCCCCTGGGATCACCTTGTGGCAATATGATACGCTTGATTACCAAATCACCGACCCGATATACTTGACGTTTGACCTTTTTGTTAAAAGCTTTGATCATGCGTTTTTGGTACATCTGACCATGACAGATAGCTGCAAGCCTCTTCTCATCAATCAAGTTCAACTGGTCAAGTCGAGTCTGGATCCAATCTTCTTCATTCAACCCAGTATCCTTCATGATCCTCAGAGAGGGGATCTGGACCTCAATAGGTAAGACAGCCTCCATGCCGCATACCAGAGAATAGGGTGTTGCCCCAGTTGATGTGCGACCTGTGGTACGATACCCGTGGAGAGCAAATGGTAGCATCTCATGCCAGTCTTTGTATGTAACCATCATTTTCTGTATGATCTTCTTAATGTTTTTGTTAGCAGCTTCTACAGTGCCATTCATATTTGGCACGTAAGTGGAAGAATTGTGATGTTGGATCTTGAATTGATCGCACAAGGCGGTGATCATAGTGTTGTTTAGATTCGTACGATTATCAGTGAGTATTCTCTCTGGGATACCGTACCGACAAATGAGATTTTGTTTGATGAATCGGGCGACAACATTCTTGGTAACGAAAGCGAAAGAGGCCGCCTCCACCCTTTTGTAAAATAGTCAATGGCCACTAAGATGAAGCGGTGTCCATTTGAGGCTGTTGGCTTGATTTCCCCAGTCATATCAAGTCCCCACATAGAAAAGAGCCAAGGAGCCGTCAAGACATTCATAGGAACCAGAGGTACATGCACTTTATCAGCATAAATCTGACAATTATGGCAAGTCCGAGAGTGTTGATATAAATCTTCTTCCATGGTAGACCAATAATAGCCTGTGTTGTACCCCAAAATTTGCCCTCTCATGTTTCCCAAAGTCTTCCCCCTGCATGGTTGATCACAAACTCTTGCCTAAGGAAAAGGAAAATTTTTGAGTGGTGCTTTAAGTAAATTTCGATTGGCATTCTGAAAGACCCTTCGATTGGTGTTCTGAAGGAGCCTTTCGATTGGCATTCTGTCAAGCTCTTCAATTGGCATTCTGAAGGAGCATTTCGATTGGCATGGACAGGAACTTCGATTGGCATTCTGAAAGACCCTTCGATTAGCATTCTGAAGGAGCATTTCGATTGGCATGGACAAGCACTTCGATTGGAATTATGTCAAGGCAGCTTCGACAGGTATGATTAACCATGTCCTTCGATTGGCATGAAAAGAACCTTTCGATTGGCCTGTTAACAAAGCCTTTCGATTGGGATCCTTCGATTAATATTTGAAGAAGGGCCATTCGAAGAACACCTCCCAGGCCATTTGGAAGAGGCCATCAAAGGGCACTCAGAAAACATGTCCAGGTACACTGAACATGAGAAAATGGCATGTTTCCCTTGCAAATATGGATATAATTAAATGCTGATTGTGGATTTAATTCCTGAGTTAAAGGCCAGGTTCTTGCCTTTTATGTTCCTAAAAAGCTGATTCGACCAGAGTGTTTCTGCTCAACTCAAGACCATTCGAAGAAGCATTCAGAAGGCCCATTCGAAAGATACATGGGAAGTCCATTCGAAGGAAGCAACTCAAGACCATTTGAAGAAGCATTCAGAAGGCTCATTCGAAAGGTACATGAGAAGTCCATTCAAAGGAGGCAACTCAAGGCCAATCGAAGAGTAGGGCCTGAAGGCATTCAAAATTCAAAAGCGTCCAGGTTCATTCAAGAGACATAAATATTTCAAAAAAAGGAAATTATTTAATGTGTCTGATTCTTGTCTCCTGGCTTTAATGGCCTGGTTAAATGCTGTCTCTTGCCGTTACTAGCCCCCCCACTCCTATAAATACAAGGGCCAGTGGCACATTACAACACACGAAAATTACACACGAAAATATATAGAAAAATATAGAACTTGGAGATACGCTGCCAAAAGTCATCAGCACTTCTAGGAAGCCATACCCAATCCTTGCACAAGCCAAAGTTGCCACCCAGCGAACACCTCCACCCTCAGAACTACAGATCGAAGCACCTCTGTTTGGTAAAAAAATCTAATCTCAAACTCATTTTTAAATTCATTTTGATTGCATATTCATATTATTACTGCTGTTTGTGAACGATTTAATGTGCTACGTATAAGCTACAGCGCAGAGATGAGATTGTGCCATTGCTTGGGCATAATCTGAGTTTATCCTTCGAATCCCAGGATAAAACAAACCCAGATACAGATTCAGCAGGTGCGAATAAGGGGGAGATTCGAACCAGGGGGTAAAATCCCACCTGGACCTTTAACATGTGTTTCGTTTTTGCAGGAAATATATTCTCAGGATCCTGTTCATAGTTTCGAAGCTCAGCAGCTTAGCTTCGAACTGGACCCAGGACTTCCAGATCGAAGGATGACATGTCCAGATCGAATACTCTCAGAGTGCAGCCCCTCATGCACCTTCGATCAAGACTCTTCACTGGGTCGAAAGACAACCTGCACCTCTTTCGACCCAGACCTCCAGAATTATATATTTTCTTGTTTTGTTGCCTGGCCCATTTGTACTTTGTTTACTTTGTTTTTGTTTATTTCTTTTAGTTTGTTTTTTTTAACATAAAAATCATAAAAATAAATAACTTAGAATTAGGATTTAATTTAGTTAATTATTTTAACTTATTTTCTTCAATTTTAAAATCAGTAGACTTAGGATTTATTTGAATTCAATCCTTTTCATAAACACAAAAATGCAAAAAAATATTAGGTATGTTTTAGAGTTAATTTTAATCATTTTTTAATTAATTAAATTTGACTTAATTGAACATTTAGCATTTTCCCAAAAATAAAATAAAACAACAAAAAGATCATATGCTTAGGATTTTTAAGATTCACGCGCGTTTATTTTATTGTAACTGCTTATTATTCCCCCAATTTTGGACATGTAAATAATCCCCCTCCCCGAAGCCTTGTAATAGCGTAGGATTTACAATTTCCGCACTTTAAATTCCTGTATATATATTAACTGCTTAGATGTATGCTAACTAGGATTGTATGACAAGATCTAAAAACAAATGGTAGAACACATAAAAATACAAAGATGATATAAATTGAAAATTGACACACTTGCACATACCACTCCTAGGGTACACCTCACTTGGTTGCCTCAAATGTGGTCATTAAATATAGGATGTTTTAGAGGTCATCCTTTTGTCCCAAGATCATAAGTTGCCTCGAAATGGTTGCCTCGATAAAAATGATCTAAGACATTAGGATTACCACTAAAGCGTCCTAACGTTGCTTTAGTGACCACACGTCCCTAAAATCGAATTGACCCGAAAAACTCCAACGACGGTGCTACCTACTCCTCAATAGTGGGATAGCACTGTCTAAAGGACATTTGCACAATTTAATTCCTTTTTGAGTAGGTATAGGTTCTTAAGTACTTGCTCATTTTAAAAACAAAACAAAACTTTTCGCATTTACACTCTCTTTAAAAACAAAACTTTTTTTCAAAACCCACAATCACAAAGAAAAGCAAACTTTTGAAAACATAGTGAACAAGTACCTAAGAGCCCGTGGATAACCACAGATAGAAAGGGTGCTAACACCTTCCCTTTCTATAATCTACCTCCCGAACCCGAGAAAAAATCTCGAAAAGGAATTTTTCTGTGCTTTTGTCCTTTCCTTTGTTGGATAAAATAAAAGACGGTGGCGACTCTTGCTTACCGCGACATTTTGCAAAAACAAACGCAAACGCGAACCAGCATTCCAAAACAGTCAGTTCTCGTTCCCACCGATCACAGAACTGGCGACTCTGCTGGGGATTTTATAAGTGAGGTGCACCTTAGGATTAGATCACTTGTGTTTTCAATTGTATTGCTTTGTATGCTTTTAATTTTGTGGGCTTGTATTGGAGTTCTATAAATCCTCCATCCGGATTTGGGAAACATTCATAGATAGCAATACGTTGTGGAAACTGTGCGGGGTATACCGACACGGTTGAAGCAATAGCTATATTAGTGCGACATATTTGTGAGTACCGGTAGCCTTTGAGTCAATCAAAGAGAATACGGGGCCGCTGAGTGATGTCACTAAGCACTAATGACCTAGAACCTTACTTGACCATCTTGGCCTTTTTTAGGGGTAGTGAGATGACCGACTTTGGTGCAGTCCGAAGTTGGTAGATACTCGATACTACACTCATTGAGGATTGTTTTCTTGGAATATTTTGGTTGCTAGTTCAGTGGCTAAACCAAAACGATGAACATAGAAAATAATCCAATGATATTGAGCTCCTTAGAACCCGGTTACTATTTATAGGACAGGTTTTGAGCCAACTACACTCAAGAGGGTACTTACCTATGAAACTCCATGCCAGCCTAAACTTAAGGCTATATGTGTGACTTGTGTGCCTTCAAATTTGAACTACTTGCACATTCTTGTTATCTGACAACATGAGTTCCTTGCAGGTTTTGTTTACAGTCCTTATCCAATAATTTGGACTTATTGCAGGTGTTGTACCCCAAAGTTTTCCCTCCCATATTCTTCAAGAATTTGCCAAGGCAAAGCTTCAAAATCTCCCCAAGGGTTGCACAGTTCAAGGGCCTCCTAACAGTCAAAATTAGGGTTTTGGGTCTGACAAAGAAAATGAAGTTTCCAAGGGCCCAATCAAGTCCCACGTGCCTATAAACATGTTCAAGTATCCTCATACCAAGTTTCAAGACTTACAGCACGAAATTGCACAGTCAAAAACCCTAATTGCACTACAGTCAACTGTAGGGGCAAAATGGTCATTTGACAGTCAAAAGTTCAAATTTTTGGTCAACATCTCATTTTGAAGCCACAAACATCATTTGATCAATGCTTGATCATGATTCTCAAAGCTTGGCTCAAAAATCATCAAGATGCAAAAGTTTCCATATTTGGACAGTTGAAAAAGTCAACTGTAACTTGACCAAGGCATAACTTTCACATGGTTTATCAGAAAAATTCCATCCAAAGCTCATTTTTAAGGCAAAGACATTTCCTACAACTCCTCTTCACACTTCAAGTCCAAGAAATGCTCTCACAAAAAGTTATCAATTTCAATATAGGTCATTTTCAAAAGTCAACAAAAAGGGACTTTAAGTCAAAGGCCATAACTTGAGATTGGTAAATCAAAATGACATGGGACCAAAGACATTGTTTAGAGGACTCAAAGACCTTTCCAAAATGTCCAAGAACATGAGCAAAGATTAAAAATTGAGCAAGTTATGCCTTGTGGAAGTTGGGAAATTTTTGGATATTTTGAAAAGTCAACATTGATTCAAATGACCTAAAAATGCTAATGGGCTTCTTTTTCTTCCACAATTCATCATCCAAGGCATGTGCACGACCATTTGGCCCAAAGGGAAGTTTTTTTATCATTTTTATTTATTTATTTGGATTTTTAATTATTAATAATTCATTTAATTAAAATAAATAGGTGAAAAATACTAAACCTAATGTTTTAAATCTTTTTGTGCATAAAATATCTCCAAGATTTCGTGCAAATCAGGTTAGGAAAGAATCAAAGGTAATTGGATATGATTGAGACCAAATATGCTTGAAAAAGATTGAAAACATTATGCATGAAAATCAAATCTTCCATACATCAATTCCTTGATTCCTTGGACAAGAAAACCTACCCTAATCATTCACATATAAATACTCATGGAAACCCTAATGCCAAGGACGACCAAGCTGCGCCAGAATTCCATAGCCAAATTTGCAATTTGATCAAAAAAGTTCAAATCTGAAAACCATCTTCCAGTGCGTTTAAAGGCCAAATAACCATTCCATCACCTTCCTAAGACTTCAAGGAAGGTTTTTAGATCAAAACCAACCATCCTAACGCAGAGAAACGGTAGAACAGCTTCGTCCTGTTCATGTTTTCTTTCAAATGCTTGCATCATGAATCATACGTTTTTAGTAAATTTTAACATTTGATTTATGTTCATTGTTTAATTCTAAAGCTAACTGTGTGGTTTGATTGAGTTTTCATGCACCATTGAAGAAACTACCATGGACGACGCTTAGGGTTTTCAGAATCTTGAATTGGGGTTTCCCAGTTAAGGAAAAATTAGAACATGAAACCTAGGCCATTCAACTCAGCGTGCTTGGACGGTTCAGAATCAACCCTCGCGCCTAATTTATATACCCACATGGCCTATTCGCTATTATTGGATATGGCATGTTTTGGGGGGGTTCAAAACCCCCGCTAACCCTTTTTTATTTTTCAGGGAAAACACAAACGATGAAGAAGATGATTAGGTGGCCATCAGTGATTGGGTCATTCAAAATTTCGTGCGAAAAAGTCACTAACGCGTTGTTTTATTTTATAATAATTGTTTGTTATTTAATGTACAAAGGAGTCAAGTGGAGCAGTTGGCAAGGCATATTGGTGATAACCTTCAGGACCTGGGTTCGAGCCCCAGGTCCCCACCCCTTTCCATATTATTTTTCCATTAACGCTTCTGTGCAATTTCAGTACTAGGGAACACCATACATCCATAATCTCAAGCTTGCCACGCGTATAGAAAGATCAGTCCAAAGGTGCTGATTGGAAGAACACCCTGGGCAGGAGTCAACGCCCATGCATGCTAGCAGAAAAGTCAATCAGGCCATAAGCTAATGGGCCTGAAATACTGGATCATACCTCTCATTTGGGGACAGACCCCCCTAGGTTTGCAATCTTTTATATTTTTTTCATTCTTTATTTATTTCAATTATTGTTTTTTTAATTAATTCCTTTAATTTAATATTTTCATAAAAAAAACATAAAAACAATATAAAAAAAAAATCAGAAAAAGACAAAAAATAAGTATTTTTATTTAATATTATTTTTTGTAAATAAATAACATTAACTGATTTTAGTTTTAATTTAGGTTTAAATCTTAATATTTTTTTTAATAAACTTAAAATTGGTAGAATTAGGGTTTTAATGAATTTTTATTCCTTTTCTTTTCTTTTCTCTAAATAATTAAATATTTCCTATTATTTTTATAAATCAAAATTGCATGTAAATAATTAGGTTAATTTAGGTTTAACTTTAATACTTTCTTAATAAACTAAAAAACAATTAGAATTAGGGTTAACATTTTAATTTCAATTAATCTTTCTCATTAAAACCATAAATGCAAAAAATCTCAAAAAAATAATTTCTTTTTCTTTTTAATTTAATTAATTTAACAATTTAATTTAATTTCGTTAAAAAAGGGTCCAACGCCCTCACATTCAATTTTAATTCAATTCGCGCATTTTTATTCTTTCTTATAATTTTTTATGTAATTCTCCCAAAGCCATGTAACTCGGACATTTTATATTTCTCGCACTTTATTTCTTTATTTTATGTTAAATCGGGTCCTGGATTTAATTTGGCGATGTGGACCCGCGCCTTTGTAATAGTTTAGGAACTTTTAATTTCCGCATCTTTTTTAACTGTTAATAATTGCATGCAAGAATGAATGATAAAATAAAAACAAAAGCATAGATCACCCATGACATGAACAAGATAAAATATCAGAAAACGACACACAAATCACACACCACCCCTAGGGTACGCCTCACTGTTGCCTTGCCTCTCGAAAGTTGATCGTCGAGTAGAGGATGTTTTAGTAAGTCCTCATGATCCAGGAACCTGGCATGAGGGTAGCTTCTAAGGTGTCTTCCCATTGCTCTGGTGATCACCATGTCCCGAACCTCGAATTGACCCGAACACCTCCAACGGTGGTGCTACCTACCTCTCAATGGTGGGATGACACTACTTAAGGACTTTTACACAGCATAATTCCTTAGGGTAGGTAGATGACTCGTAGATACTTGCTCTAATTTCAAAGACAAATCAAAAATACTTTTCACACCGACACCTTTTCAAAAAGCTTTCGAAAGCAATTTTTCAAACACTCTTGAGGACTGATACAAGAGTCGAACTGAAATTTTCAAAGAAACTTTTTAAACCCACAGTTGAAAAGCAAACAAACCATTTTGAAAACACAAATGAGCAAGTATCTAAGAGCCCATGGATAACCATGGATAGAAAGGGTGCTAACACCTTCCCTTTCTATAACCTACCTCCCGAACCGAGAGCAATCTCTTTAAGGAATTTTTCTGTGCTTTTGTCCTTTCCATTTGGAGAAAATAAAAGACGGTGGCGACTCTTGCTTCCGCGACATTTCGTGAACCAGCGTTAAACAGTCAGTTCTCTTCCCACCGTATCACAGAACTGGCGACTCTGCTGGGGAATCTTATAAAGTGAGGTGTACCTTAGGACTAAGATCACTTGTGTTTTCAATTGTGGTGCTTGTTTGCTTTATTATCGTGGTCTTTTTTGGAGTTACATAGATCCTAACCCGGATCTGGGATACCCTGTTAGGTAGCATAAGCTGTGAGGGACCTGTCCGGCGTAGACCGACATGGGTGAAGCAGTGGCTACGTTGGTGTGGCACCTTGGTCTGTACCGATATCCCTTGTGTCGCAACGAGGAGAATATGGGTCTTCTGAGGAGTCATTAAGCACCAACCGACCTTAGAACCCTAAATTGACCCAACTTGGCCATAGAACAGTAGCAGTATGCTACACTCATTGAGGCTAAACTCTCGCGATGGTTCTGGCCGCAAGAAAAGATTGCGATGCTGGAGTTATGACCGATTGAGGGTAGTCGATGATATTGAGATCCTCTAGAACCCGGTTACTTTTGATTAGGACAGGTATGAACCAACAAACTGAAAGAGGGTACTACTCAGACCTCATGCTGGCCTAAACTCTAAGGGTTTCTCTTGTGTGACTTGTGTGCCTTCGTACTTGACTACTCGCATGCTTATTATCTGACCCTTGAGCTACTTGCAGGTTTTGTTTATAGTCCTTGATTAGGACTCATAACAAGGTTTACCGATTTTCTTGCAAGTTTTGTTTTAGTCCTTAATTAGGACTCATGACAGGTTTTACTTGAGTGTCTTGCAGGTTTTGGTTTGCAGTCCTTAGTTGGGACTCATAACAGGGTTACTTACATTACCCCATGCATAACTTAACATCATACCATTGCATACATCCTAACCCATTTCAAGGATCTCAAGGGCTTGTGATGCAGGTCATGGTGAATCAACTATCCCAGCAAGGGGCAAAGAGGATTTATTTTCCTCTAGCCAAGGTTGTCAGGGGCTATGACCCACTGGATATGGTGAGCTTTGACACTTGAAGAAGGTTCCCCGAGCCAAGATTGTCAGGGGCTATGACCCACTGGGTATGGTGAGCCTTTGACCCTTTGAAGAAGGACTCTCAACAACATGCAGTTCCTTCAATCAAACTACCGGACCCAAGTTCTAACAAATTTTCTTGTTTATCCCGCGAGGTCCTTGAAAATATTACATGCATGTCATCCATATCATTGCATCGTAGGTACCCTTTGACAGGTCGCTTACCTTCTTCGCTGTTTATTTCAGCCGATCGTCATGAATCTTGAATCGTCTACTGAGCAAACTATCAAGGCCCTCCAGGCCCAGAATACCCAGTTCCAGGAGTTGATTATGAGCTTAGCCCAGGGTCAAAAGGAATTGAAGACTCTGATTCAGAAGAAGAAGAAGAGGACTGTTTTGTTCAGCCCTAGACGCAGATCTGGGAATACACTGCAGATTGAAACTGAGAGGACTACTCCATCTGTTGGGGAAGGCAGTCATCAGGAAGAAAGGGTTCCCAGTCCAGTGGTCTCCGACAACGAGACAGATTTCAACGACGAACAATACCCCCCTGCCGAAGACAAGTACAAGCAGTTGGAAGACCGTCTGAATGCAATAGAAATTCAACAAGTACCTGGTTTGGATTTCGGAGATTTGGGTCTAACTTCTGGTGTGGTGATCCCACACAAATTCAAAGCACCCTCTTTTGCTAAGTATGATGGGGCATCCTGTCCCAGGCTGCATCTCAGGTCTTATGTGCGGAAGATTCAACCATATACTGTGGACAAGAACTTGTGGATCCACTTCTTCCAGGAAAGTCTTTCAGGGACTCATCTCGAATGGTTCTATCAGTTGGATGGAACCAAGGTTCGTAACTGGGAGGAGTTGGCTACTGCTTTTTACAAGCAGTATCAGTATAATGCCGACCTCGCTCCTACGCGTACCCAACTCCAGGGTATGTCGCTGGGATTGGGAGAAGGTTTTAAAGAGTATGCGCAGAAATGGAGAGACCTGGCCGGTAGGGTACAACCACCGCTGACTGACCGTGAACTTGTGGACATGTTCTTGGGGACCCTGTCTGGTCCATTCTACAACCACCTGATTGGGAATTCGTCTGCTGGATTCACAGATCTTATCTTGATTGGAGAGCAAATAGAAGCTGGCATCAGGTCTGGGAAGATTCAAGACGCTGCACCTTCTGATAAAAAGCCTCATCATGGAAAGAAAGAGTCCAATGTTGTGCACGGTAAAAAGAGCCGTCATGAGGTAGGGGCAACCCAGATCTCCAATCCTAGACCTGCTCAACAAGGACAGGGGCAACATCGCAAGGAGGTCGCACCCAAACGACTGTTCACCAAGATCAATATGTCGTTGGATCAAGCACTACAACAAATGTTGAAGGCAGGGCTAATCACCTTAAGGGCTCCTCTCCGGAATCCAAACACTTCTGCTCCTAACTATCATCCCAACGATAGGTGCGCATATTATTCTGATAGCCCGGGGCATACCACGGACAACTGCTGGCCTCTCAAGAACAAAATTCAAGACATGATCGACGCCAGAGAGATTCAATTTGAAGTACCTGAGACTCCGAACATAATCACTGCTCCGTTGCCCGACCATTGAAGACCTTTTGTTTATTTGAATTTCCGAGTTGTATTTTTCTTTGCTCATACAAACAATTAATGTCATAGCAAACTCTTTTATTCTATCAAAGCATCGCATATGTCTGTTTTGGGAATTAATACAATTATTTTCATTATATTCAAAATTGTTTTTCTGTGATGATCAACTCTCGATTAATAATTCTAAGCCTCTTGAGGGAGGATGACGGAACGATACCGCAATCTTTACAGTATGCTTTTGAACAGACCCCGCTGATGAGGTGCAGGCATTGTTTCAATCCCTAAACACTGGAGTTATAAGGATGATAATCCCTCGTCAACCCCTCTAAGCCAAAGAAGTAGGAGTTTTTTCTTTTTGAAATTTAAAACCCTTAATCATAACCTGGGGCAGGGTAGTCTCTCAGTTGATCCAAGTGCATAACGAATGGCACCGAAAGAGGTCCTTACAAAACAAAAGACAGTGATGGTTCCGAACAATCATACAAACAGACAGTCATTACTTCTCAAAATAAAAACCCATTAAGTCAAAACCTATGAAGGAGACTTACAAAACTGGGGCATCCCGCTGACTGTAATTCCAAAAAGAAACAGTTCAGGCAAAAAACAGGGATAATGAAAGAAAAAGAAAGAGGTCTTACAAACCCTAAACCAAACAAAAATGACTTCCTATTCAAATAAATGTTCAACATCCGAACCATCACTGGAATTTCAGAGCAAAGACTCAAACAAGGTCTAACGCGCGATCAGCTGAGTTTAGGATTGAAGAACACCACGAAGAACGGGTGGGTACAAATAATTTGAGCCTTTATCCTTTATTTCTTAAAACTGTGAACCAAGCCACGTTATAACCCTTAAAAGTCCTAGCTGAAGCATGGGTTAGTTCGAAAGCATACTGTTACGAAAGGTATCCTGACTCCTTAAGGCTTATGGAAAATACGGAGTTGACATCACGTTTTACAAACATTCACTTGTTTTATGGAAAAAATAATGCATTTTCAAAATCTTCAAGACAGACATAGGCTTTGCATTTTTAACATAACTTTGTTTGCATATGACTTTTGTTTGAACAACATAGAAATTTGCACGACGAATGCCTAATGAACAAAAGTACTTCCAATCAAGGGGCATGGCATGATCATGGTCCGTTATCTGGGGCAGTCCAATCAAGATTCAGAGAATCTCTCAAAAGCCAAACAGTAGGGGAAAATCTCTGCCTGAGTCACTTGGGGCACTCCAGCAACGAATCTTGCACGATCAGACATCTTCTTGTAATATGGCAACACAAGAAGCCAGGGGCACCTCCCTGCATTCTAAAAGCATGGACATAGTCGAAAAAATACTACGCAAAATCAAAGACCCGCTAGGTTGACATACCTAGGCAAAGATTAGGGCTTCCCGGCGAACCAAAAGGGTTCGGGCAAAATGAAGGGATGAAATGAAAAAACCTGTACACCCGGCAAGTCGAAAACCTGAAAAGGCGGCTTGGGCAGAAATGGGTATCCCGGTGGACTGAAAACCCGAAAGGGCGGTCCAGGCAAAAGTTAGGGATTAAAGCGTACGACTATGTCCTGTCATCCTGTCACCTGCCTACCAGAAGAAGGTTTGTCCATCAACAACTATCAGCACCTCACAGGTCTTCCTCTCCCACCTCAGAAACAGGGGCAATGATGAGCCGTCCAAGCGATCTAATTGCTCTGTCCACAAGATATAAGGGATGTTCAGCTGAAAAACATAACCAGATGTCTTAATTCCCCAGAGAGTGAGCCAGCAAGTCAGTGCACTCTTCCCAAACAAAGTTATCAAACCTCAAGAAAGTTGGGTATCTTCCAGCAGATCTCAACATTCCCCAGCAGTATATGTATTCTTAACAAGCATCCCCGGCAGTCTTGGTCTAAAGATTGTTCCCCGGTGGTATATCAAACATTCAGCGGAGCCATTTCCCAATACAGTTCAAAACTTCCCCAGGAGAGTCCAAACCAGTTTCCCAAGGAAAGTTGGAATTCATCTCCCCAAGAAGTAAGCTTATCCCCAGTAGATTCTGGAAGCTTATCCTCGCAGAGCACGAACGCGTCCCCCGGCTTTATTCAAAGAGTTATTTCCTTACCAGGATATAACTGGGTTATCCTCAACCAAAAGCCACGGAAAGAGCGTCCTCGACGAATTCTTCTTATCCCCAGCGAAGTCTATTAACACAACAAGGGTATCCCCAACAAGTTATTATCAACACTCAACAAAGTATCTCTCTCCCCACAGAGTATTGCTTCCCAGCAAGATCGCTAGAGTACTTTTCTCCCCGCAGAGTTGTTCGATTCGCCAAGTTTATTCCCCGACAGAGTTATCTTCTCCTACTGGTATTCTTGCAACTATCATCCCCAGCGGAAGCAAAGAGCTATTCTTCAATATCAGCCCAGGAGTTAACTTCCTGGCACCAAAATACATTCATGAACATTACATCTTCATACATTATAGCATGCATATATGCATCATATCTTACAAATCTCATTTATGCTGAGAACATCATTGCTCGATCCATATCATGCATTGCATATGACTGACCTTTACCTTTCAGGAAAGATCCAGTTAAGTTCTCAGCTATATTCAAGACCTAGACCGGTTCAGTTAAATCAACTCCAAAGATTTCTCTGTTTCTTATCCAGTCAAAGGCCTTCCCTGGTTCAGTCAGATCGACCCTAAGATCTCCCTGTTTCTTATCCAGTTGAAGACATTTCAAGACCTAGACCGGTTCAGTTAAATCGACCCTAAGATTTTCTGTTTCTTATCCAGTCCAAGGCCTTCTCTAGTCCAGCTAAATCGACCCCTAACAGATTTTCCTGATAAAGACTCAGCAGAAGTTATCCAAGATTCTCTCAATGATTGCTATTGAGGTTGTAGTCGCCTATGGTTCTCTCCCCGATACTGCGGAGGTAGTAATCATCCCAAGATTCTCTCAACGATTGCTGTTGAGGTTGAAGTTATCCAAGATTCTCTCAATGATTGCTATTGAGGTTGTAGTCGCCTATGGTTCTCTCCCCGATACTGCGGAGGTAGTAATCATCCCAAGATTCTCTCAACGATTGCTGTTGAGGTTGAAGTTATCCAAGATTCTCTCAATGATTGCTATTGAGGTTGTAGTCGCCTATGGTTCTCTCCCCGATACTGCGGAGGTAGTAATCATCCCAAGATTCTCTCAACGATTGCTGTTGAGGTTGAAGTTATCCAAGATTCTCTCAATGATTGCTATTGAGGTTGTAGTCGCCTATGGTTCTCTCCCCGATACTGCGGAGGTAGTAATCATCCCAAGATTCTCTCAACGATTGCTGTTGAGGTTGAAGTTATCCAAGATTCTCTCAATGATTGCTATTGAGGTTGTAGTCGCCTATGGTTCTATCCCCGATACTACGGAGGTAGTAATCATCCCAAGGTTCTCTCAACGATTGCTGTTGAGGTTGAAGTTATCCAAGATTCTCTCAATGATTGCTATTGAGGTTGTAGTCGCCTATGGTTCTCTCCCCGATACTGCAGAGGTAGTAATCATCCCAAGATTCTCTCAACGATTGCTGTTGAGGTTGAAGTTATCCAAGATTCTCTCAATGATTGCTATTGAGGTTGTAGTCGCCTAAGATTCTCTCAGCGTTCCTGTTGAGGTAGTAATCATCCAAGATTCTCTCAGCGTTCCTGTTGAGGTAGTATTCATCCAAGGTTCTCTCACCGTTCCTGTTGAGGTAGTAACCATCCCTGGTTCATTCATCACCGTTTGAAGCTCCAGATTCAGCTCCTGTAACCAGTCAGGACACATCTATACAAAGAATCTGAAGACCAACTCCTGTAACAGGTCAGGTACTCATTTTTCTTTTGCAGGTACGCAAGTTCTCGCTAAGGAATCTCTTACGCGATCAACACCCAGATGGCATCTATAAGCCCATCACCTTCCATCATCTCTCATCATGGCATCTATAAGCCCATCATCCTATCCATCAATCTCCAAATGGCATATGTAAGCCCATTCCCCATCATCACACTACTATGTGAGCGCAAATTTCTGGGCACTCTAGTGTTCAATCATCTTCCACCTTCGGATTACGAAAGGCACGTCAGCCAATCTGCATCCTCAGGTCTAAGAAGATTGAACAGGGGCAACTGTTGTACCCCAAAATTTGCCCTCCCATATTCTTCAAGAATTTTCCAAGGCAAAGCTTCAAAATCTCCCCAAGGGTTGCACAGTTCAAGGGCCTCCTAACAGTCAAAATTAGGGTTTTGGGTCTGACAAAGAAAATGAAGTTTCCAAGGGCCCAATCAAGTCCCACGTGCCTATAAACATGGTCAAGTATCCTCATACCAAGTTTCAAGACTTACAACACGAAATTGCACAGTCAAAAACCCTAATTGCACTACAGTCAACTGTAGGGGCAAAATGGTCATTTGACAGTCAAAAGTTCAAATTTTGGGTCAACATCTCATTTTGAAGCCACAAACATCATTTGATCAATGCTTGATCATGATTCTCAAATCTTGGCTCAAAAATCATCAAGATGCAAAAGTTTCCATATTTGGACAGTTGAAAAAGTCAACTGTAACTTGACCAAGGCATAACTTTCACATGGTTTATCAGAAAAATTCCATCCAAAGCTCATTTTGAAGGAAAAGACATTTCCTACAACTCCTCTTCACACTTCAAGTCCAAGAAATGCTCTCACAAAAAGTTATCAATTTCAACATTATAGGTCATTTTCAAAAGTCAACAAAAAGGGACTTTAAGTAAAAGGCCATAACTTGATATTGGTAAATCAAAATGACATGGGACCAAAGACATTGTTTAGAGGACTCAAAGAACTTTCCAAAATGTCCAAGAACATGAGCAAAGCTTAAAAATTGAGCAAGTTATGCCTTGTGGAAGTTGGGAAATTTTTGGATATTTTGAAAAGTCAACATTGATTCAAATGACCTAAAAATGCTAATGGGCTTCTTTTTCTTCCACAATTCATCATCCAAGGCATGTGCACGACCATTTGGCCCAAAGGGAAGTTTTTTATCATTTTTATTTATTTATTTGGATTTTTAATTATTAATAATTCATTTAATTAAAATAAATAGGTGAAAAATACTAAACCTAATGTTTTAAATCTTTTTGTGCATAAAATATCTCCAAGATTTCGTGCAAATCAGGTTAGGAAAGAATCAAAGGTGATTGGATATGATTGAGACCAAATATGCTTGAAAAAGATTGAAAACATTATGCATGAAAATCAAATCTTCCATACATCAATTCCTTGATTCCTTGGACAAGAAAACCTACCCTAATCATTCACATATAAATACTCATGCAAACCCTAATGCCATGGACGACCAAGCTGCGCCAGAATTCCATAGCCAAATTTGCAATTTGATCAAAAAAGTTCAAATCTGAAAACCATCTTCCAGTGCGTTTAAAGGCCATATAACCATTCCATCACCTTCCTAAGACTTCAAGGAAGGTTTTTAGATCAAAACCAACCATCCTAACGCAGAGAAACGGTAGAACATCTTCGTCCTGTTCATGTTTTCTTTCAAATGCTTGCATCATGAATCATACGTTTTTAGTAAATTTTAACATTTGATTTATGTTCATTGTTTAATTCTAAAGCTAACTGTGTGGTTTGATTGAGTTTTCGTGCACCATTGAAGAAACTACCATGGACGACGCTTAGGGTTTTCAGAATCTTGAATTGGGGTTTCCCAGTTAAGGAAAAATTAGAACATGAAACCTAGGCCATTCAACTCAGCGTGCTTGGACGGTTCAGAATCAACCCTCGCGCCTAATTTATATACCCACATGGCCTATTCGCTATTATTGGATATGGCATGTTTTGGGGGGGTTCAAAACCCCCGCTAACCCTTTTTTATTTTTCAGGGAAAACACAAACGATGAAGAAGATGATTAGGTGGCCATCAGTGATTGGGTCATTCAAAATTTCGCGCAAAAAAGTCACTAACGCGTTGTTTTATTTTATAATAATTGTTTGTTATTTAATGTACAAAGGAGTCAAGTAGAGAAGTTGGCAAGGCATATTGGTGATAACCTTCAGGACCTGGGTTCGAGCCCCAGGTCCCCACCCTTTTCCATATTATTTTTCCATTAATGCTTCTGTGCAATTTCAGTACTAGGGAACACCATACATCCATAATCTCAAGCTTGCCACGCGTATAGAAAGATCAGTCCAAAGGTGCTGATTGGAAGAACACCCTGGGCAGGAGTCAACGCCCATGCATGCTAGCAGAAAAGTCAATCAGGCCAGAAGCTAATGGGCCTGAAATACTGGATCATACCTCTCATTTGGGGACAAACCCCCCTAGGTTTGCAATCTTTTATATTTTTTTCATTCTTTATTTATTTCAATTATTGTTTTTTTAATTAATTCCTTTAATTTAATATTTTCATAAAAAAAAACATAAAAACAATATAAAAAAAAATCAGAAAAAGACAAAAAATAAGTATTTTTATTTAATATTATTTTTTGTAAATAAATAACATTAATTGATTTTAGTTTTAATTTAGGTTTAAATCTTAATATTTTTTTTAATAAACTTAAAATTGGTAGAATTAGGGTTTTAATGAATTTTTATCCCTTTTCTTTTCTTTTCTCTAAATAATTAAATATTTCCTATTATTTTTATAAATCAAAATTGCATGTAAATAATTAGGTTAATTTAGGTTTAACTTTAATACTTTCTTAATAAACTAAAAAACAATTAGAATTAGGGTTAACATTTTAATTTCAATTAATCTTTCTCATTAAAACCATAAATGCAAAAAATCTCAAAAAAATAATTTCTTTTTCTTTTTAATTTAATTAATTTAACAATTTAATTTAATTTCGTTAAAAAAGGGTCCAACGCCCTCACTTTCAATTTTAATTCAATTCGCGCATTTTTATTCTTTCTTATAATTTTTTATGTAATTCTCCCAAAGCCATGTAACTCGGACATTTTATATTTCTCGCACTTTATTTCTTTATTTTATGTTAAATCGGGTCCTGGATTTAATTTGGCGATGTGGACCCGCGCCTTTGTAATAGTTTAGGAACTTTTAATTTCCGCATCTTTTTTAACTGTTAATAATTGCATGCAAGAATGAATGATAAAATAAAAACAAAAGCATAGATCACCCATGACATGAACAAGATAAAATATCAGAAAACGACACACAAATCACACACCACCCCTAGGGTACGCCTCACTGTTGCCTTGCCTCTCAAAAGGTGATCGTCGAGTAGAGGATGTTTTAGTAAGTCCTCATGATCCGGGAACCTGGCATGAGGGTAGCTTCTAAGGTGTCTTCCCATTGCTCTGGTGATCACCATGTCCCGAACCTCGAATTGACCCGAACACCTCCAACGGTGGTGCTACCTACCTCTCAATGGTGGGATGGCACTACTTAAGGACTTTTACACAGCATAATTCCTTAGGGTAGGTAGATGACTCGTAGATACTTGCTCTAATTTCAAAGACAAATCAAAAATACTTTTCACACCGACACCTTTTCAAAAAGCTTTCGAAAGCAATTTTTCAAACACTCTTGAGGACTGATACAAGAGTCGAACTGAAATTTTCAAAGAAACTTTTTAAACCCACAGTTGAAAAGCAAACAAACCATTTTGAAAACACAAATGAGCAAGTATCTAAGAGCCCATGGATAACCATGGATAGAAAGGGTGCTAACATCTTCCCTTTCTATAACCTACCTCCCGAACCGAGAGCAATCTCTTTAAGGAATTTTTCTGTGCTTTTGTCCTTTCCATTTGGAGAAAATAAAAGACGGTGGCGACTCTTGCTTCCGCGTCATTTCGCGAACCAGCGTTAAACAGTCAGTTCTCTTCCCACCGTATCACAGCAGGGCTTACTTACATCACCTCATACTTGTGCTTAAACGCATAGCATACACATCATAGCATCATGCCTTAGCATTTCTTTAACCATTCCAAGGATCTCAAGGGTCTGTGATGCAGGTTATGGTAAATCAGATGTCCAGCAAGGGGCAAAAGGGGATTTATTTTCCTCTAGCCAATGCCATCTAGAGATCAAAGCACGATAACTTGAGTCAGGGGCTATGACCCACTCGATATGGTGAGCTTGACTCTTGAAGAAGGACTCTCAGCAACATGAAGTTCCTTCAATCAAGCTACCAGATTCAGATTCTAACAGTTTCTTGTTTACCCCGCGAGATCCTTGAAAACATATATCATACATATCATTGCATAACAGGTCTCCCAGTACAGGTCTCTTATCTTCTTCGCTGTTTATTTCAGCAATCATCATGTCTACTGAACCTTCCACTGAGCAAGCTATCAAGGCCCTCCAGGCCCAGAATGCCCAATTTCAAGAGTTGGTCATGAACCTAGCTAAGGGTCAGCAGGACTTGAAGACCCTGATTCTGAAAGAGAGGAAGAAGAAGAAAAAGAGGACCATCTTGTTCAACACTGGACGCAGGTTTGGAAACGGGCTGCAAAGTGAAGTTGATCTGACCACCCCATCTGAAGGGAAAGACAATCCACAAGAAAGGAGGGCTCCTAGCCCTGAAGTCTCTGACAACGAGACGGACTATGATGAAGAACAGTATCCTCCTGCTGAGGATAAGTACAAACAATTGGAAGACCGTTTGAACGCCATGGAAATACAGAAGGTGCCCGGTCTGGACTTCGGAGATCTAGGTCTATCCTCTGGGGTGGTGATTCCCCATAAATTCAAGGCACCTGCCTTTGCCAAGTACGACGGAGCTTCCTGTCCAAAGCTACACCTCTGGTCATATGTGAGGAAGATTCAACCCTATACTGCTGATAGAAATCTCTGGTTTCTTTTCTTTCAAGATAGTTTGTCAGTGACTCAACTTGAATGGTTCTGTCAACTGGAAGGAGCTAACATCCGCAACTGGGAGGACCTTGCTGCTGCTTTTTATAAGCAATACCAGTATAATGCCGACCTTGCTCCCACGCATACTCAGCTTCAGGGTATGTCTATGGGTACAAGCGAAGGCTTTAAGGACTACGCTCAGAAGTGGAGAGATCTTGCTGGAAGAGTCCAACCCCCTCTGTCTGATAGGGAGTTGGTGGACATGTTTCTTGGGACTTTGTCTGGTCCCTATTTCAAACACTTGATCGAAAACTCTTCAGCCGGATTCACCGAGCTAATACTAACCGGCGAAAGGGTCGAAGCTGGCATCAAAAGTGGGAAGATTCAAGAAGCTACACCTTCTGATGCTCAGAAAAAGCCCTACAATGGGAAGAAAGAGTCCAATGCTGTGTATGGTCAAAAGGGTCGCCATGACCAACACGTAGGGGAAGTCCTGATCTCTGGTTCTGCGTCACACCGACAACAGCAAAAGGGAAATCAACGAAAGCCAGATGAGCCTAAAAGACAGTTCACTAACATCAACATGTCGTTGTCTCAAGCGTTGCAACAATTGTTGAAGATGAATCTGATTACGGTGATAGGACCTCACCCAAACCCTAAGACTTCTTCTCCTAACTACAACCCAGATGCAAGGTGTGCTTATCATTCTGGTAGCCCGGGGCACGATACTAACGATTGTTGGGCATTGAAGTACAAGATTCAGAATTTGATTGATGCCAAGGAGATTGAGTTTGGTCCTCCAGAGACTCTAGCATAATCACTGCTCCTACACCAAATCATTGAGAATGCCTTGGTTTCATTTGAATTTTCAAGTTGTAATCTCTTTGTTATTCAAACAATTATCTATTAATACCAAACTTTGTTTCATTAATGCATTGCGTATGTTTGTCTTGATTTGATCCAATCATTTTCATTACATTTAAACTATGCTTTTTACTCACTTTATGACATTCAACTCTTTCTAAAAGTTACAAGCCTTTAGAGGGAGGATGACGAAACAATGCCATAATCTCATACAGTATGCTTTTGGACAGACCTTGCTGACGATGTACAGGCGTTTCTTTCAAATCCTAAACACTGGAGTTATAAGGAAGATAATCCCTAGTCAACCCCTTCGAGCCAAAGAAGTAGGAGTTTTCTGTTTTAAACACAAATTGAAACCTTTAATTTAAACCTGGGGCAGGGTAGTCTCTTAGTTAATTCAAAAGATGCGCACTGAAGTCGCAAAACTCTCAGTTCATAATACAAAGAACGACATCAAAAGCATTCCTCTAGAATCAAAAGACAGTGGTGGTTCCTTATCTCATAGGCAGTCAATCTCTCAAAAAGAAAAGCCCACTGAGCCAAAACCTATAAAGGAGGCTTAAGAAAGCTGGGGCATCCCGCTGACTGTAATCTCGAAAACAGGAACAGTCAGGCAAAAGTTAGGGATAACAAATCAAAAGAACGAGGTTGCTACAAATCCTCAACAACATGAAAAATGTTGCAAAAATGACTGCCTTCCAAAATTCAACTTGTGTGAACCATCACCAAAACGTCGTTCCAAATTCAAATAGAGTTCGACGCACAATTAACCGAGTTTAGGATTGAAGAACATCACGAAGAGCGGGTGGGTACAAATATACTTTGAACCTTTATCCTTTGTTTCTTAAACCGAGAACCAAGCCACGTTACAACCCTTTAAAAGTCCTAACTGAAGCATGGGTTAGTTCAAAAGCATACTGTTACAAAAGGTATCCTGACTCCTGTAAGGCTTTTCCCTAAATCTTGTGTTGAACTTGTCTTATAAAGAGTTTTCTGTTAAAAAATGCATTTTTCAAAACTTCGAGACAAGCATAAACTTTGAATTATTTGAATATCACTGTTTGCATTTGGCTATTTGTTTGACAGCGGAGAAATTCACACAACGAATATCCGATGAACGAAAGCCCTCTCAGTGAACAAAATCACTTCCAAAAGGATGACACTTCCATTGACAAATCTCCTATCAACAACGGGGCATGGCATGTCACTATCCAGCACACCTGGGGCAGTCCAGTCAAGATTCCAGGAAATCTCTGAAGAAGTGCAGAATAACCAGGGGCAAGTCTCCATCTCCGTCACTTGGGGAATTGAACGCCAATCTCAGCAAACATTTCCAGGAAGTGCCACAAACACTTGTTACTAGGGGCAATGACAAGTCTCCCCCAAAATCCTTCTCATAGGATGACTCCCAGCAAGGGTTTAAACTCTGAAAACCTTTCCCCAGCTGAATCAACCTCAAGAATCCTCAAGGACTTCCCCCAACAAAGGTGTCACCTCTCTAGCAGACTGACGACAGGGTTTATTTCCCCAACAACACCAGGATTACCCAGCTTGGGTTGCCTCTCCGACTACAACAAATCAAAGGACCACAACTCTTCTTCCCCAGTAGACTATGGAAGCTTGTCCCCTGCAAAGCACAAATAAGTCTCCTCAGCCAAATTCAGAGGTTATCCTCACAAGAGTCTAACTGGGTTATCCTCAGCAAGTTGCAACTGAAAGATCATCCCCAGCGAAGTTCTTTCTATCCCCAACAGAGTTCATTCCTTTCATAGACAGAAATTCAATCCCCAACAGGGTTCACTGTCACCAGCAACAGTAATTCATCCCCAGCTGAGTTTTATTTCTCCAAATCAGCAGACTTTCTAGCAGAGTATATACTCCCCACAGAGTCATTTCCTCGTCAGTCCATTCCCCAGCGGAGTTATTCTCTCCTGCAGGATTATTCTCCCAATCATCTTCGGTCGTTATCTCCAGCGAGTGAAACTCTTTATTCTCCAACAACAGTCAGGGATTTATTTTCCCAAACTCGGACGTACCACAATAGCATTTCATGTTCATACATCATGATACATATTGCATACATCATAATCTCATTTATTTTGAGAACATCATCATACAATGCATGTGATGCATCATCTACGATTAATCATGTACCTTTTCAGGAAAGATGGTTATCATCAACAACTTCCAGCAAGTTCCAGATTAACTTCGGAAACTAAACAGAGTAATTATCTGCACGATCAAATTCAGCCTTACCCCGGTTCATTCTGAAGTTTCACACGAACTCATCCCAAAGTAACCTTACCCCGGTTCATTCTGAAGTTTTACACAAGCTTATCTCACAGTAACCTTACCCCGGTTCATTCTGAAGTTTTACACAAGCTTATCTCGCAGTAACCTTACCCCGGTTCATTCTAAAGTTTTACACGAACCTATCTCACAGTAACCTTACCCCAGTTCATCCTGAAGTTTTACACGAACTTATCACAAAGTAACCTTACCCAGGTTCCTCTATTCCAGATGCAATTTTACACGGACTCATCATCGGGAAACCCTACACCGGTTCCCTCTCTTTCCAAGATACAGTTTTACACGGACTCATCATCATGCAACCCTACACCGGTTCCTTCTCAATTCCAGATGTAGTTTTACACGGACTCATCATCAGGCAACCCTACACTGGTTCCCTCTCTTTCCAAGATGAAGTTTTACACGGACTCATCATCAGGAAACCCTACACCGGTTCCCTCTCTTTCCAAGATGCAGTTTTACACTGACTCATCATCAGGAAACCCTACACAGGTTCCTCCTCAGGAAATTTCAGATGCAGTTTTACACGGACTCATCATCAAGAAACCCTACACAGGTTCCTCCTTTCCAGATGCAGTTTTACACGGACTCATCATCAGGAAACTCTACACCGGTTCCCTCTCTTTCCAAGATGCAGTTTTACACGGACTCATCATCAAGAAACCCTATACAGGTTCCTCCATTCCAGATGCAGTTTTACACGGACTCGTCCTCAGAAACCCTACACAGGTTCTCTCTTTCCAAATATGAAGTTTTACACGGACTCATCATCAGGCAACCCTACACAGGTTCTCTCTTTCCAAAGATGAAGTTTTACACGGGCTCGTCATCAGGAAACCCTACACAGGTTCTCTCTTTCCAAAGATAAAGTTTTACACGGACTCATCATCAGACAACCCTACACTGGTTCCCTCTCTTTCCAAGATGCAGTTTTACACGGACTCGTCATCAAGAAACCCTACACAGGTTCCTCCTTTCAGATGCAGTTTTACACAGACTCATCATCAAGAAACCCTACACAGGTTCCTCCTTTCAGATGCAGTTTTACACGGACTCATCATCAAGAAACCCTACACAGGTTCCCTCTTTCCAAGATGCAGTTTTACACGGACTCGTCATCAAGAAACCCTACACAGATTCCTCCTTTCAGATGCAGTTTTACACGGACTCATCATCAAGAAACCCTACATAGGTTCTCTCTTTCCAAAGATGAATTTTTACACGGACTCATCATCAGGCAACCCTACACAGGTTCTCTCTTTCCAAAGATGAAGTTTTACACGGACCCGTCATCAGGAAACCCTACACAGGTTCTCTCTTTCCAAAGATAAAGTTTTACACAGACTCATCATCAGGCAACCCTACACCGGTTCCCTCTCTTTCCAAGATGCGGTTTTACATGGACTCATCATCACGCAACCCTACACAGGTTCCTCCTTTCCAGATGAAGTTTTACATGGACTCATCATAAAGTAACCCTACCCAGGTTCCTTCTCATCCCAGATATGCAGTTCACCTCCAGAGTTAATTCCCCAATAGAGTAACGGACAACTGAAGCTCCTAAAATACTACTTCTCTCAAGACAGCTACCAACAATCTCCAGATGGCATCTATAAGCCCAACCTCCTACCAATAATCTCCAGATGGCATCTATAAGCCCATCCTCCTACCAATAATCTCCAAATGGAATCTGTAAGCCCATTCCCGACATCACAATGCTGATACTTCACCATGCGAGTGCAAATTTCTGGGCACTCTAGTGTTCAGTTATCTTCCACCTTCGGATCACGAAAGGCTCAAAAGCCAATCTATATCCCCAGGTTTAAGAAAATTGAACAGGAGCAACTGTTGTACCCCAAAATTTGCCCTCTCATGTTTCCCAAAGTCTTCCCCCTGCATGGTTGATCACAAACTCTTGCCTAAGGAAAAGGAAAATTTTTGAGTGGTGCTTTAAGTACATTTCAATTGGCATTCTGAAAGACCCTTCGATTGGTGTTCTGAAGGAGCCTTTCGATTGGCATTCTGTCAAGCTCTTCGATTGGCATTCTGAAGGAGCATTTCGATTGGAATGGACAGGCACTTCGATTGGCATTCTGAAAGACCCTTCGATTATCATTCTGAAGGAGCATTTCGATTGGCATGGACAAGCACTTCGATTGGAATTATGTCAAGGCAGCTTCGACAGGTATGATTAACCATGTCCTTCGATTGGCATGAACAACACCTTTCGATTGGCCTGTTAACAAAGCCTTTCGATTGGGATCCTTCGATTGAAATTTGGACAAGGGCCATTCGAAGAACACCTCCCAGGCTATTTGGAAGAGGCCATCAAAGGGCACTCAGAAAACATGTCCAGGTACACTGAACATGAGAAAATGGCGTGTTTCCCTTGCAAATATGGAAATAATTAAATGCTGATTGTGGATTTAATTCTTGAGTTAAAGGCCAGATTCTTGCCTTTTCTGTTCCTAAAAAGCTGATTCGACCAGAGTGTTTCTGCTCAACTCAAGACCATTCAAAGAAGCATTCAGAAGGCCCATTTGAAATATACATGGGAAGTCCACTCGAAGGAAGAAACTCAAGACCATTCGAAGAAGCATTCAGAAGGCTCATTCGAAAGGTACATGAGAAGTCCATTCGAAGGAGGAAACTCAAGGCCAATCGAAGAGTAGGGCCTGAAGGCATTCGAAATTCAAAAGCGTCCAGGTTCATTCAAGAGACATAAATATTTCAAAAAAAGGAAATTATTTAATGTGTCTGATTCTTGTCTCCTGGCTTTAATGGCCTGGTTAAATGTTGTCTCTTGCCGGTACTAGCCCCCCACTCCTATAAATACAAGGGCCAGTGGCACATTACAACACACGAAAATTACACACGAAAATATACAGAAAAATAGAGAACTTGGAGATACGCTGCCAAAAGTCATCAGCACTTCCAGGAAGCCATACCCAATCCTTGCACAAGCCAAAGCTGCCACCCAGCGAACACCTCCACCCTCAGAACTACAGATCGAAGCACCTCTGTTTGGTAAAAAAATCTATTCTCAAACTCATTTTTAAATTCATTTTGATTGCATATTCATATTATTACTGCTGTTTGTGAACGATTTAATGTGCTACGTATAAGCTACAGCGCAGAGATGAGATTGTGCCATTGCTTGGGCACAATCTGAGTTTCTCCTTCGAATCCCAGGATAAAACAAACCCATATCTAGATTCAGCAGGTGCGAATAAGGGGGAGATTTGAACCAGGGGGTAAAATCCCCCCTGGACCTTTAACATGTGTTTCGTTTTTGCAGGAAATATATTCTCAAGATCCTGTTCAGAGTTTTGAAGCTCAACAGCTTAGCTTCGAACTGGACCCAGGACTTCCAGATCGAAGGATGACATGTCCAGATCGAATACTCTCAGAGTGCATCCCCTCATGCACCTTCGATCAAGACTCTTCACTGGGTCGAAAGACAGCCTGCACCTCTTTCGACCCAGACCTCCAGAATTATATTTTTTTCTTGTTTTGCTGCCTGGCCCATTTGTACTTTGTTTACTTTGTTTTTGTTTATTTCTTTTAGTTTGTTTTTTTTAACATAAAAATCATAAAAATAAATAACTTAGAATTAGGATTTAATTTAGTTAATTATTTTAACTTATTTTCTTCAATTTTAAAATCAATAGACTTAGGATTTATTTGAATTCAATCCTTTTCATAAACACAAAAATGCAAAAAAATATTAGGTATGTTTTAGAGTTAATTTTAATCATTTTTTTTAATTAATTAAATTTGACTTAATTGAACATTTAGCATTTTCCCAAAAATAAAATAAAACAACAAAAAGATCATATGCTTAGGATTTTTAAGATTCACGCACGTTTATTTTATTGTAACTGCTTATTATTCCCCCAATTTTGGACATGTAAATAATCCCCCTCCCCGAAGCCTTGTAATAGCGTAGGATTTACAATTTCCGCACTTTAAATTCCTGTATATATATATTAACTGCTTAGATGTATGCTAACTAGGATTGTATGACAAGATCTAAAAACAAATGGTAGAACACCTAAAAATACAAAGATGATATAAATTGAAAATTGACACACTTGCACATGCCACTCCTAGGGTACACCTCACTTGGTTGCCTCAAATGTGGTCATTAAGTATAGGATGTTTTAGAGGTCGTCCTTTTGTCCCAAGATCATAAGTTGCCTCGAAATGGTTGCCTCGATAAAAATGATCTAAGACATTAGGATTACCACTAAAGCGTCCTAACGTTGCTTTAGTGACCACACGTCCCTAAAATCGAATTGACCCGAAAAACTCCAACGATGGTGCTACCTACTCCTCAATAGTGGGATAGCACTGTCTAAAGGATATTTGCACAATTTAATTCCTTTTTGAGTAGGTAGAGGTTCTTAAGTACTTGCTCATTTTAAAAACAAAACAAAACTTTTCGCACTTACACTCTCTTTAAAAACAAAAATTTTTTTCAAAACCCACAATCACAAAGAAAAGCAAACTTTTGAAAACATAGTGAGCAAGTACCTAAGAGCCCGTGGATAACCACGGATAGAAAGGGTGCTAACATATTCCCTTTCTATAATCTACCTCCCGAACCCGAGAAAAAATCTCGAAAAGGAATTTTTCTGTGCTTTTGTCCTTTCCTTTTTTGGATAAAATAAAAGACGTTGGCGACTCTTGCTTACCGCGACATTTTGCAAAAACAAATGCAAACGCGAACCAACATTCCAAAACAGTCAGTTCTCGTTCCCACCGATCACAGCCTGCCCGTAGGATTTTCTTTGCCATCGTATGCCCACTGGAATGGGTACCAAAAGTGCCTTCGTGTAATTCATCCATGATCCTTTCAGCTTCAAATTTGTCTATGCACCGAAGTAATACACAGTCACGATTGCGTTTGTACAAAATGCCGTTACTAAGGAAGAACTTAGCCGAGAATCTTCTTAAGAATTTATTGTCATTACCTGAAGCTCTTTCCGGATATTCTTGAGATTCGAGATACCTCTTAACTTCATGGAACCAAGGTTGGTCCACTACTTCTTCAGTATTAATCTCGTGACAGTGTGCCGGTTCATCCATTCGTCCGATGGTGATCCAGGGAGGCTCGTTATCCCAATTAAGTTTAAACATAGATGACATTATAGCTAGTGCATCTGCTAGCTGATTTTCTTCTCGCGAGAAATGCTCGAAGGTAATCTTCTCAAAATGTAGAAGTAATGTCAAAACATGTTCTTTGTAAGGGATAAGGTTAGGGTGTTTGGTGTCCCATTCCCCTTTGAACTGACTGATGACCAAAGCTGAATCTCCAAACACACTCAAAGGTTTGATCCCCAAATTTATGGCAGCTCTGAGACCAAAGATGCACGCTTCATATTCTGCCATGTTGTTTGTACAATTGAAGCATAGTCTTGCGGTAAAGGGAGTATGACACCCTTCAAGAGATACGAGTACAACACCAATACCATTGCGAAGTGCGTTGGATGCCCCATTGAAAAAAAGAATCCATCGGGATCCTTGTTCAGGTCCGTCATATGGTCTGATCTCTTCACAACTGTTTACTATACTGGTGTCCTCATTTGGGAATTCTAACTTTATGGATTGGTAGTCTTCCACAACTTGATGAGCAACGTGATTAGCCAGTGCATTGTGCTTTATTGCTTTCTGGGTAGTATATTGTATGTCATATTCCGTCAAGATCATCTGCCATCTTGCTATTCTCCCAGAGAGAGCAGGCTTCTCGAAGATGTATTTTATTGGATCCATTTTAGATATCAACAAGGTAGTATGGGTCAGCATATACTGTCTTAGCCGGCGAGCAGCCCATGCTAGAGCACATCAAGTTTTCTCGAGAAGCGAATATCTTGTTTCACAGTCAGTAAACTTTTTTCTCAGGTAATAAATAGCATGCTCTTTTCGACCAGACTCGTCATGCTGCCCCAGCACACACCCCATTGAGTTTTCTAAAACAGTCAGATACATGATTAATGGTCTTCCCTCGACGGATGGTAACAACACAAGAGGCTTTTGTAAGTATTCTTTGATTATGTCAAAAGCAACTTGGAATTCGTCACTCCATTTGACTACTTGATCTTTCTTCAATAATTTGAAGATTGGTTCACAAGTAGCTGTTAGGTGAGAAATGAATCTGGAAATATAATTCAAACGTCCCAAAAATCCACTAACTTCCTTCTCAGTATGAGGAGAAGGCATCTCTTGTATTTCTTTAACCTTGGCAGGATCAACCTCGATACCTTTGTTGCTGATGACAAAGCCTAGGAGTTTACCAGACCGTACCCTGAACATGCATTTATTTAGGTTCAACCTCAGCTTGTATTTCTTCAGCCTCTCAAATAGCTTCTATAACTGATCGAGATGCTCTTCTTCCGTTTGAGATATGGCTATCATATCATCCACGTAGACCTCTATTTTGTGATGTATCATGTCGTGAAATATAGCTACCATGGCACTCTGATAGGTTTCCCCAACATTCTTCAGTCCGAATGGCATGACCTTATAGAAGAATGTGCCCCACTGTGTAACAAAGGTTGTTTTCTCCATATCCTTAGGCTCCATTTTGATTTGGTTGTAGCCTGAGAAACCGTCCATGAAGGAAAACACTTTATGTTGTGCCGTATTGTCAACCAAAATATCAATGTGGGGGAGCGGGAAGTCATCCTTGGGGCTTGCCCTATTCAAATCTCTGTAGTCCACACACATTCGCACTTTGCCGTCTTTCTTGGGCACGAGAACAACATTCGAAACCCATTGGGGGTAAGAGGTGACATCCAAGAATCCAGCATTGAATTGCTTCATGACTTCTACTTTAATCTTTTCTGACATATCAGGCCTCATGCGGCGAACCTTTTACTTTACTGGAGGAAAATCTTCTCTTGTAGGCAGACGATGTAGCACAATGTCTGTATCAAGTCCCGGCATGTCTTCATACGACCAGGCAAAGACCTCAAAATAATCGTGCAGCAACAGAATCAGACGCTCTTTGACACTGGTTTCCATATTGGCACCCACCTTGACTTCTTTCTTGTCCTCCTCAGTACCTAAGTTAACTGTTTTAACCTACTCTTCGTGAGGATGAATGGTCCTTTCTTCCAGTTGCAAGAACCTGGCCAATTCCCCTGGCACCTCACAATCTTCCTCACCTTCGTCTTCGGCTTGGTAGATTAGATTTTCAAAGTCACAATAGGCCATAGCAGAACCGTTACCCATGGGATCTTGAGTGGATGTAGATCTGCATTTTAATATGTGAGTGTGTGTAAGAGCGTAGCTACCTTTGAAAGAAATAAAATGTAAGAAAGAAAGACAAAGAGCACAAAATTTGTATGCAAAAACTTCCATGATTCATTGATGACATATGAGAATGAAGTGACAACCCTCACAAATGGACCGTTGTGCCTCGGGTAAGACACAAGGTTTTAAAAAGTCTGAATTGTTTAAATATTACAAGCCTAAAAACATTAAAAGACAATTACTCTTGAATAAAAGTAATAGGAATGAAATCTTTGGCCTCCCAATTGTTGAGCCCTCCGCTGATGGTTGGAAAAATCCAAACGACCATATCACAGCTGCCATCACTATCTTCTACTGAATTGACTCCCTGATTCCTGATACGCAAAGGTGGTCCCCCGATGCTAGGACATCGAATAACTCTTTGGGCCTCTGTAGTGAATCCCAAACCAAATTTACCAGACTTGTAAGGAATATCTGGAAGTTGACCCCAGATGGTACATCCGCCTTCTTCAACTACTACTCTAGCATCTTTCAAAGAGGCCATCTTCAGTGGAGGTCTGGTAATCTTTGAAACTTTGGGAGTAGACTTGGTTGCCGCAACTGTTTGTGGAACCTCCTCAAAATTCGGACAAGGAGTCTCAATGAATTCACCATTCATTTCAACATACCTGCAAGAGTTTAGGTGACTAACCATGTACTCATCCTCCCCGTGAACTGTGACAATTTTTCCTTTGATCGGGTATTTTAGCATCTGATGCAGGGTAGAAGTGACGGCACCAGCACCATGGATCCAGGGTCGACCCAATAAACAGGAGTAAGATGGGTGGATGTCCATTACATAGAAAGTTGAATCAAAAGTCTGAGTTCCAACTTTTATGGGGATATTAACTTCTCCGTGCACTGTCCTCTCAGAACCATTAAAGGCCCTCACTATGATATTGCTAGGCTTTAAAGTGAGTCCCTCATAGTCCAGTCGGTCGAGAGTGTTCTTGGGAAAGACATTCAATTATGAGCCGGAATCCACCATAACGTGGGCAAGTGTGGTGCCCCTGCATTCAATGGAAACATGCAAGCCCAATCCGTTATTAGCAGTTAGACTGGCCACACAATTCTCAAATTGGTCAATGGAGGTCTCTTGGGGCACGTGGGCGGTCTTGAGAAACTTTACCAAGGATTTGGAATGGGCCTCAGAACACAAAAGTAAGGACAACAATGATATCTTCGAGGGGGTTTGCCCCAACTGTTCAACAATGTTGTAGTCACTTTTCTTGATTATCTTCAGTATTTCTTCTATCTCCTTTCTAGAAGCTTCAAGGATGATCTCGGGACGCTCTCTCGTTTGGACAAACTCATTCAAGACCTCTTTTCCCCTTGTCTCGGTAGCAGAGATAACAGTAGGAGTATCATTGGGAGTGTTGGTAGGAGCGGCAGTGGGAATGATCACAGGAGTAGCAACATTCTTTGAAGAAATCTCGGGTGAGAAGACTCTTCCACTTCTTGTTATCTTACTGGTCCCAGTGATATTACCAATGTCAGGATCAATATCTCTAGAAACTTCGTCTTTGACAGCCAACTGATCTTGCTTGACACCATAGTAATAAACGTTAGCCCCATAGTTCCAGGGAACAACTTTATCCGAAGAGTATGATATTGGTCTTGGCATAGTGATGATTAGAGGTGAAGACCTTGGAATAAATGTAATCCTGACGGGTCTTTTGGTGGAGACCCCGGGAGGATTGTTTGAAATAGTGATTATCGAGACATCTTGATAAGAAGTTATGGCAAGAGGAATCTTTTCAAACAAGATTTCTTTGCTAGTCATCAAGCGCTGAAAGCCTATCTTTAGTAACAGACAGCCATTTGGTAGAGACTTGCATAAGTGACAATTCTTATCGTATCCTGGGAATAGATCGGCTTGCAACAAATTCAGTTTAATGGTCAACATAGGAGTAGTTAAGTCATTCACAAAGGAAATATAACGATCATCATCAATGGCGTTGACACCTTGACCATGTCTGGGCATTGGCACAGTTATTACATTAGGCGTTTCTGGGGGATCAAACTCAATCTCCTTCGCACCAATAAGGTCGTGTACCTTATTCTTCAAGGCCCAACAGACGTTTGTATCATGCCTCGGGCTTTTAGAATGATAGGCACATTGAGCGTTCGGGTTATAGCAAGGTGAAGCAGTGTTGGGGTTCTTTGGAGCTTCTTTTAAAGTTGCCAGATTGGTCTTTAAAAGGTGTGGCAAAACTTGAGACATGGTCATGTTGATCCGGGTAAATCGTCTCATGGGCGCTTCTGGCCTGCGATGATAATTCCGTTGTTGATTGGGCACAGGATTAGAAATCATAACAGCCCCTACCGTCGGGCGACGTTCAGTTTTATTTTGATTCCTATGGTCGTATGCAGCACTGACCTCCTTCTTTCCAACAAAAGGTTTCTTCATCGTGTTCGAGGATGCATCTCTTTGAATTTTGCCACTTTTTATATCGGCTTCGACCCGCTCACCAGTCATGATTAGTTCAGTAAATCCAGCTGAGGAACTTCCGATCAAGTGGTTGAAGAATGGACATAATAAGGTGCCTAGGAACATATCCACTAATTCTCTGTCAGATAGAGGGGGTTGAACTCTTCCTACGAGATCCCTCCATTTTTGAGCATAGGTTTTGAAACCTTCACCTGCACCCATAGACATGCCTTGCAATTGTGTCCGAGTTGGAGCTAAATCAGCATTATACTGGCATTGTTTGTAAAAGGCGGCAGCCAAATCTTCCCAATTGCGAATGTTGGTCCCTTCCAACTGATAGAACCAATCCAACTGCATCCCTGACAAGCTCTCTTGGAAAAAATGCACCCATAGATTCTTATCAGCCGTATGGGGTTGAATCATTCTGACGTATGACCTTAAATGCAGCTTCGAGCAAGAGACACCATCATATTTAGCAAAAGTGGGGACCTTGAATTTATGCGGGATGACAAACCCTGAGACAAGTCGTAACTCTTCAAAATACAATCTGGGTACCCTCTGGACCTCCATAGCATTCAAACAATCCTCTAGCTCTTTGTATTTATTACCAGCGGGAGGATATTGTTCCTCAGAGTAGTCAGGTTCTTCCTCTTCTTTGGATGCTGGGTTGTTGTTCACTTCCTTGGTCCTGTCTTCTTGATTATCTCCTTCACTTGATGATGTTGCAAAGTCCAAAGTCCGTCTGGCTTGTCCTTTGAACCTTCTTCCCATGATCACAATACCTGTTGGTTTCTTTGCTTTCTTCTTCTTCTATTTGGCCAGTGGAGTCTTCAACTCCTCTTGTCCTTTTGTCAGAGTCAAGAGCATTTGTTGAAACTGGATGTTCTGCACTTGAAGATCTTTCACTGTCTGTTCAATATCCATATCACTGAAATAAACAGTAGAAGGAAAAGGAGACCTGTTGTAAGAAACCTGTATGATGTTATGATAAACGAAGATGCAATGTGCAAATGATTTCAAGGAAATTAGAGATTTTGAATTTGTTCAAACAAAAAGGAACATGTGTTATATTAAATCCAAGTTTGGGTACATCATGCCTCTTTGGGCTTACAATGAAAGGAACAAAATACAACAAAAACTCCTAAGACAGAAAGGTTGAACACATCCTCTTTGGAGCGATGTAGGCGTTCAGATTCCGATCTTCATGAAGTAGCTTGGTGAGTTCCAGAACCTTCTTCTCACTGGCGTAAAATTGGGCTTCAAAGGTGTCTCACTCTTCCTTCAATTGAACCCAAGCTTTCTGCAAGTCTTCGAGAGAGGTAGGCATGTCAGGATGAAGGACAGTGTATGGGACGTCTCCTTCAACAACAGGCTCTATAATAATAGGGAGGATGGAAGGGTAAGGCTTCATAAGGCTTTGAGCACGGGCTCATACCCATTTGAGATAAGGCTCAAAAGGGTGGAATTCTTGTGCCCCAGTGTCTTTCTATCAACTCTATGTATCATGCCCTAAGCTCGCATGAACCTTTTGCGGTAACCCTGAGCATCATCCTCGTAGTTGAAGATGATTCCTTGAATAAGTGTATCATGAGGACCATCCCTTCTCGCATATCCAAACTATTGTAGTGCTAGACAAGGATTGTAAGTGATTCCTCCCCAATGCCCAAGAGAGGGACATTAGGGAATTCCCCGCATCGATCGATAATGGTAACATCTTCCAAGGACCGAGAACACCAATGAATGCGTGAATGTGTAAGAGTCATTAGTTTATGAGACCATCTTAAACCCTGTTCATTCTTCAAGACGGATCGGGGTAGGTGCGAAATAAACCACCTAGCCAAAAGAGGTGTGCAGCACATAAGGGTTCCTCTTCTCTCTACAGTACGAGTATGCAAAGAATGTAGGATATCTCATAGCAGAGTAGGTATTGGATTGTGTGACAGGAAAACCTTAACCGCATTCATGTCTGTGAGATGGTCTGAATTTGGAAACAACACCAACCCATAGATGACAAGGGCTAACACCTCTTCAAAAGCATGTAAGTCCAGAGTATCCCAAAAATGACGAGCTTTCTCAAACAGGAACTTAGCCACGAAACCCTTGACACCTCTCATGGTTTCCCAATTTTCTACTACGTCATACCGTTGTAAGGACAGAGCTTTAGCAATCTCTTCAGGTTTAGGGTCTCTTTCCATACCATTGAAAGTTACCTCGTCAAGAATAGGGAACCCTAACAGTAGAGAAAACTCCTCCGTAGTAGGCACTAGCTGGTAATCCAGGAAAGTGAAGCAATGATGTAGAGGGTCAAAGAATTGAAAGTGCACTTTCAACATCTCATTATTAGGGTTTGAGGTGACTAAGCTGAGAAGTCGACCATGCCTTTCGGTGAATGGAGAGCCTTCAGGAACCCTTGATACCAATTCCCTAAGTTGAGGAGGTGTTTTTACCAGACTGACCTTGATAGTGAATCTGCGGGCGAGGGCCATGTACTACAAAACAAGACAAAAGTAAACCCTAAGAATCATTGAAATGCTTAGTATGATATGCTATGTTATGATTTCATGACTATGCTCAGATATAGCAGATATAGCAAGCACAAGAAAATCACAAAGAGACCTTAGGTTTAAGGCTTGCATGGATTTTAAGGTGATACCCTCTTGAAGTTGGGTTGGCTCAACCTGTCCTAAATTTAGTAACCGGGTTCTAAGGGATCTCAATATCACCGGTCTTTTCCCCAAGTTTCGTTCCGATAGACAATTGACTTACCACCAAACAAAACTCAAGGATTGAACCTCAATGAGTGTAGCATCGAGTATCAATCGACTTTAGGTTTACACCAAAGACGGTTATCTCACTACGTCCTTGTCGTACCCCGAATTTTCCCTATCTCTTTTAATTTTGTCTTGCTTTGAACTTTGCATCCCATTTGCACCATGTTCACTCAGTCATTTGCATATCTCGCATCTCATGGAATCAGGCGCTTTGGTTTGAGCTATTAGGGCTGCACCCTCTTTATGTCTAATTTTGTTTTGAAGTTCTCTTATCAGGTAAAAGGGAAATTCTTCTGGATCTCGATTAGTGGATCGTGGAATGATTTTTGTCATCACATTACAAGGTTGATTCTCACTCAAATTTATCGGAGCCTAGATTAGGGTTTATTTCCCTATTTGTTGGTCAAGATGCTAGGGTTTTTGGACCCCTAGTTTCTGTGAAGATGTTTCTTTCTCCTGCCTCAAAAATGGATCAAAGTTCAGTGCATTAGGTCAAGGAGTTCATCTCCTCTCATTTCAAGCTTTCTTCTTAAAAGTCTCTAAGTCACTGATTCGAGAGTTTGAAGTTTAAGTTGATGACTATGGAGTTTGGGCACAAGAAATAATATTGGGGGTTCATGACCGTCAAGACATGTTTTGGTTGCTTAAGTTACAAGTTACTTGTGATGTGAGTCTCAAATTTAAAGTTATGTTTAAGAGTGCAAGTTTGGTTCAGACGTGATATGAAGATTAAGGTTTAAGTGACCGTTGTTTTGGGTTCGAATTAACCAAGGGGAATTAAATTCTTAAGAATTTATTTTGTTCAAGAGTTTGATTGGAGGCTGGAAAATAAGGCGCGTGATTGCTTGAAATACAAGTTACAACAATTGTTCGTGATTTCTTGAAGTTTAAGTTACAAAGTTAAAGTGTGCATTCAAGAAAGAATTTCAAAGTTCAAACAAGATTCAAGAGTTATTTGATTCCTACAACAAAGTTCATCATTAATAAATTCATTCATGTGTGTGCTCATTACATTTTTGAGACAAGTTACAATGCATGTTACAAATATGAAATCGCAAGTTACAATTGTTGTTTACAAAACAAAAAAATTAAATGTTTCTTCTCCAATTTTCGGTTGCTTCCTCTTCAAGAAACTTGTCCACACTCTTTGATAGTCATCCCTTTTTATCTCTCAACTTCTCTTTGGTCGCCCAATTCTCGTGTTCATGAAACAAGACAAAGGGGAAAGTTAGTAAATAATCAACATGTGAGAAATTCAAGCAAGAACTAATTAATAAAAGAAATTGGTATCTCATCATAAGGGTTTGCATTTGGAATCAGTTAAAAAAGGATTTATTTTTAATCATGGGCTATTTTCTCCCAATTGCAAATCACAAAAAGTTGTCCTCTTTGGTTCACAAAAAGGGAGGAAAGGAAAAAATTGCTAATAAGCAAATAGCAGCTACAATCTAAAGCAAAAACAACAGTTGCAATCTGAAGCAAAACAACAGATCTCAAGTGCAAACAACAGCTGCAAGTCAAAGCTGTCAAACCACAACAGAACATAGCAGAACAACCAAAACAACAAACAGATGGCCAAGGAAAATACGCAAATGCAGCACAAATAAAACAGAAAACTACATCACAAAAACAACCGCAAGCAGCAGCAAGTACAATACAATAGCAAATACAACAATGTTAGCTCATGGTCAAAACCCTGTATCATCATTTTCCCTAAAATGCAAACCCTTCAGAATTTTCAAAAAGGCAAAACAGTTTTTATCATTGAAAGATAAAGAGGAAAGAGACAGGTTTAGAGAGATATCACGTAACCTAAAATAGCCAAAACATCTGCTATGCTGCTATGTTAACCTTGCACAAAAATGGATAAAAACAGAACCTGCACTTTAAAAGATATGAAGACAGTTTAACAATTGTATTCAAATCTCATACGTTTTCCCTCCCAATTTTCACCTTTTCTCACATATAAAAGCAACTTTAGATGGCCACAAAAAAAGGGAGATAGCAGAAAGAATACACAACCAACACACAAGAGGCAGCCTAAAAAAAACTCTCAAAACATACTTTATCTCTCACTCCCTAACCGCTACACAATCCACCTCCCTTAATCCTTTAATCTTCATTCACCGCTGTTGTACCCCAAAATTTGCCCTCCCATATTCTTCAAGATTTGCTAAGATCATGCTTCAAAATCTCCCAAAGGTTGCACAGTCCAATTGCCTCCTAACAGTCAAAAATTAGGGTTTTGGTTCTGGTAAAGAAATTGAAGTTTCCAAGGGTCCCAGCAAGTCCCACATGCCTACAAACATTGTCAAGCATCCTTATGCCAAGTTTCAAGACTTACAGCACAAAATTGCACAGTCAAAAACCCTAATTGCTCAACAGTCAACTATAGGGGCAAAATGGTCATTTGACAGTCAAAAGTCAAATTTTTTGGTCAACATCTTATTTTGAAGCCACAAACATCATTTTATCAATTCTTGATCATGATTCTCAAGGCATGGCTCAAAAAGTCTCAAGATGCAAAAGTTGCTATATTTGGACAGTTGAAAAAGTCAACTGCAAATTGACCAGGGCATAACTTCCACATGGTTTATCAGAAAAATTCCATCCAAAGATCATTTTGAAGAGAATGACATTTCCTACAACTCCTCTTCACACTTAAATTCCAATAAATGCTCTCACAAAAAGTTATCAATCTCAACATTATAGGTCATTTTCAAAAGTCAACAAAAAGGCACTTTAAGTCAAAGACCATAACTTGAGATTTGTAAATCAAAATGACATGGGACTAAAGGAATTGGTTATAGGACTTCAAGACCTTTCCAAAGTATCCAAGAACATGATCAAAGTTTAAAAATTGAGCAAGATATGCCTTGTGGAAGTTGGGTAATTTTTGGGAATTTTGAAAAGTCAACTTTGCTTCAAATGCCTCAAAATTGCTAATGGGCCTTAATTTCTTCCAAGAATCATCACCCAAAAGCTATGCACGACCCATTGACCCAAAGGGGAGTTATTTTCATATTTTTTATTAATTATTTGAATTTTTAATATTATTAATTCACTTAATTAAAATTAAATATGAAAAAATACTAAAGCATGTGTTTTAAATCTTTTTATGCAGCTAATAGGTCCATCATAAGCTCAAGATTTCGTGCACACTTAAAAAGGCAAGATTTCTCATGATTGGCAATGGTTTTATAACAAAAGATTGAAATTGATCTCATTGAAAATCAAGGATCCAAATCATCAATGCAAAAGTTTTTTGGCTTGGATTTCTAACCTAATTCATTCCACATATAAGCCAGAACCTAAACCTAATCAGGAGAAGAAGGAAGCTGCGCCTCAAACCAAAAAACAAACTTTGCATTTTTTCCAAAAATTCTCAAAACTGATTTCATAGCTAGAGTGTGTTTCGAAGCAAAAGAACCATTCCAAAGGCTTGCTGGGACCTTTTTGGACGTGCCTCAATCATTTTCCATTCTCCATACACAAAGAAGTGGTAGAATAAAGTCAAACTTTCTCAAACTTTTCTCATAATCGTGTTTCAATATACATGCATTTTTTATACATTTTGAATATGGATTTACACTAATACAAACTCTCTGAAGCTATTGATGTATTTTAATTGAGTTAATGTTGCATGTATGAGAAGTTGCCATGGACGACAACTATGGTTTCTGAAACCTCAAATTGGGGACTTCTTCATGAGGAAAAATTAGGCCATGAGACCTAGACCAATGCATTTGTGACATTCAAACGAACAAGACCATACCATCGCGCCCTTTTTCTTTTTCGTTATAACCTAATCGCTATTTTTGTATGTTAGGGTTAGTGGGGGTTTAAAACCCCCGCTATCTGTCTTTTATTTGCAGGAAACATGAAGAAGAAGGAGGACGTGTCCCCTGATAATTGGCACATTTGAAATTTGGCGCGTTGGATACCACTCAGCGTTGCTTTGCCTTATGTTATTCACGTTCCATTTACATAACAAACACGCTCCACAGCTCACTTGGCAAAGGATGTACTTGGTAAACGTTGGGACCTGGGTTCGATTCCCAGGTCCCCTTGCATATTTCTTAATTTTTTCTTCAACCTATTCCTATGCAGCGTGCCTTTCAATGATCTACCATGCACTCAACGCCTTGGCTTGCCACATGTCTTCAGAGACCAATCCAAAGGTCAGAGCCTGCAGAACACCATGTGCATTGGTCAAACGCTCACACACAATCATTGAAAAGTCAAAAGGGCCTCAATCTAATGGGCCAAACTGCTGCAAACACACCTCCTCAACTGGGCCAGAAACCCCATCATGTTTGTATTTTCCCTTTTATTCTCTTTTATTTATTTTAATTCTTCTAATTATTTTATTTAATCCACAAAATTAATTTTCATAATAAAACAAAAAAAAAACAGAAAATCATAAAAATAAAAATATGTCTTATTTAATTTTTAACTCCTCAATATTTTGTGAATAAAATTCCATAATTAATTAGTTTAATTTTAGGTTTAATTCTAATGTTTTTTTAAATAAACTAAAAAGTGTAGAAATTAGGGTTTTAATACTTTTATTCTTTTTTTTCTTTCTTTCACTTTTACTTATTAATTATTTTTGTAAATAACTTATAATTAATTAATTAGGTAAAAATTAGGTTTTAGATTTTTGTTCTTTTTCTCAATAAATAATTTTTATTCTTATTATTATTAACCATTAATTATTTTGTAAATAAATTTGTCATTAAATAATTAGGTCAAACTTAAACATTTTTCTTTAATAAATTAAAAACAATTTAGAACTAGGTTTTTATTTAACTTTTAATTCCAATTAATTTTCTCATTAAATTCCATAAATACAAAAACTCCAAAAAAATAAGTTCTTTCTTTTATTTAATTTAATTAGTTTATAATTTCGATTTAATTTCTTTAAAAGGGTCCAACGCCCTCGCATTCGATTATAATTCCTTTTCGCACATTTACTTTTATTTCCTTTTTAAATTTCATGTAATTGCCCCAAAGCCTTGTAATAGTTAATTAGGACATTTATTTTCCGCATTTTTCTTTCATTCAAATCGGGTCTTGGTTTAATTTGGCGTTGTAGACCCGCGCTTTGTAATAGCGTAGGACCTTTATTTTCCGCACTTTAAATTCCGCACCTTTAAATTGCTAACTATCACATGAAAGAATGTATGCCAAAAATAAAATCAAAGCGTAGAACACCAATGCATGACAAGACAAATAATAACTGAAAATGACACACAATTCACACACCACTTCTAGGGTACGCCTCACTGTTGCCTTGCCCCTCGAAACGTGGTCGTCAAGTAGAAGACGTTTTAGTAAGTCCTCATGTCCATGAACATGGCATGAGGGTAGCTTCTAAGGTGTCTTCCTATTGCTCTGGTGACCACACTGTCCCTAATCCTCGAATTGACCCGAACACCTTCAACGGTGGTGCTACCTACCTCTCAACGGTGGGATGGCACTACCTTAAGGACATTTACACAGAATAATTCCTTAGGGTAGGTAGATGACTCGTAGATACTTGCTCTAAATTCAAAACAAATCAAAAACTTCTTTTCACACCGACACTTTGCAAAAAGCTTTCAAAAACAACTTTTCAAACACTCTTGAGGACTGATACAAGAAATTTTAAACGAAACTTTTTCAAACTCACTCACCTTGAAAAGCAAACAAACATTTTGAAAACACAAATGTGCAAGTATCTAAGAGCCCATGGATAACCATGGATAGAAAGGGTGCTAACACCTTCCCTTTCTATAAATCTACCTCCCGAACCGAGAGCTAATCTCAATAAGGAATTTTTCTGTGCTTTTGTCCTTTCCATGTTGGAGAAAATAAAAGACGGTGGCGACTCTTGCTTCCGCGACATTTCGCGAACCAGCTTTAAACAGTCAGTTCCAGATCCACCGATCACAGAACTGGCGACTCTGCTGGGGATATCTTATAAAGTGAGGTGTACCTTAGGACTAAGATCACCTGTGTTTTCAATTGCTTTGACTTGTTTGCTTTAAATTGTGGGTTGCATTGGAGTTACATAGATCCTAACCCGGATCTGGGGATACCCTGTTTAGGTAGCATAAGCTGTGAGGGACCTGTCCGGCGTAGACCGACATGGGTGAAGCAGTGGCTACGTTGGTGTAGCACCTTGGTCTGTACCGATATCCCTTGTGTCGCAACGAGGAGAATATGGGTCTTCTGAGGAATCATTAAGCACCAACAGACCTTAGAACCTTAAATGACACAACTTGGCCAATAGAACAGTAGCAGTATGCTACGCCCATTGAGGCTAAACTCTCGTGATGGTTCTGGCCGCAAGAAAAGATTGTGATGCTGGAGTTATGACCGATTGAGGGTAGTCAATGATATTGGGATCCTCTAAGAACCCGGTTACTTTTGATAGGACAGGTATGAACCAACAAACTGAAAGAGGGTAATACCTAGACCTCATGCTGGCCTAAACTTTAAGGGCTTGTCTTGTGTGACTTGTGTGCCTTATCATGTTTGCCTTTGTAAATATTTATGGTGTGCTTTATCATAACATCATAACATCATGAGCATTGCATGCATCCTGCATAAGGACTGACCATTTCAAAGACAAGAGGGTTTCACCTTTGCTCTGTTTTGTAGGATATCATGATGCCTATGCGAAGGAATACTATCTGGTTCAACTTTGTTCACCCACCTGAGTTACTTGAAGAATTGGTTAGCAGAATTCCAAACACCACTTCCTTCATCCAGAGGCATGGTTCTCTTCTCAGTTTAGTCACTGCAAAGCGGGATCAACAGTTGATGAGTGTCCTGACCCAGTTCTATGACCCTCTGTACCAGTGCTTCACCTTTCAAGACTTCCAGCTGGTCCCTACCCTGGAAGAGTTCTCTGATTTGCTTGGTATCCCTATCTTGGATCAGACTCCCTTCACTGGTTGGGAAAAGACTCTTAGGCTTGAGGAGGTTGCTGCAGCTCTTCCCTTGACCCATCAAGAAGTAATGGACAACTGGGTGACTAGAAGCGGAGTTAAAGGTTTCTTGGCCAAGTTTCTGATTGGTAAAGCTAACAGTTTCTGGAATGACTTGGACTTTAGGGCATATGAAGACATCTTGGCTCTCTTAATCTATGGGCTAGTCTTGTTTCCTAATCCTGACAACTTCATCAATGTCACTGCCATAAGGATCCTCATGTCTCAGAATCCTGTGCCCACTCTCTTGGGTGACATCCTGCAACAACTTTATGCTCGTACTGCCCGAAGACGAGGAACTCTGTGGTGTTGTATCCCTTTGTTGGCGAGGTGGTTTATTTCGCACCTCCCTAAGTTCGTGCTGAAGAACCAAGAAGGAAGAGGTTGGGCTCATAGGTTAATGTCTCTCACTGATAAGGACATCATTTGGGTTTTAAGAGGTTTGGATGAGATAGATGTTATTGATCGTTGCGGAGAATACCCTAATGTTCCTTTGATTGGTACTCAAGGAGGAATCTCTTACAATCCATGTCTAGCTCTCCGTCAGTTTGGAAGAGCCAGAAGAGCAGGGCCTCATGAGATGCTGGTGTCTCACATCAGTTTTGAGTTTCAGGTGGATAGTGACGAGCTGCGTCGTAGGTTCATCAAGGCTTGGGACAGAGTTCATAAAGCTGACCCACAAGAGTTAGGGCCAAAGACTTCTCTACCTATGGAAGCCTACTACAAATGGGTTCGCATCCGTGCTCAGAAGTTAGGTATGCCATACGAAGTTGTCAGACCCGTCATTCTTGAGTATCCTGACAAAGATGGGGCTCCTCCAACTGTCCTCCCTCCTCAGATACCTACTGATTATGAGACATTAAAGAGGTCTTGGTCGCAACTGCAAGAAGAACGGGATTCGTATCAGGAAAAGTTCAACGAGCAGGAATTGAAGATCCAGAAGCTGACAAAGCAGTTGGAGAGGGAGCGAGCTCTGAATGACTACATCCGTACTGAGAAGAGGAGACCATGGGATCAATGAGGAGCTTTGGATGTTATTTTACAGTTTTATTTCCCTTTTTCAGTATTTCCATTTCTATGTAACGCCTAAGGGCAACCTGTTGAACAATTTAAGTTTCAAAGTTGAATCTAATGAAATGTGTTCTTTTTTGTTTACAAAGTTGATTCCCGATTGTCTTTGAAAACATAAATCATACACATTCCATTCATCATGTGCATAGCAGGTATTCTTCTTTTCAGGTTGCTTACTGTTCTTCGCTGTTTATTTCAGCATCATGAACCCTGAATCATCAACCGAGATGTCTATCAAGGCCCTTCAGGCGCAGAACGCACAATTTCAAGAGCTAATCATGGGTTTGGCTCAAGGCCAAGAAGAGCTGAAGGCTTTTCTCCTGAAGAAGGAGAAGAAGAAGAAGAGAACTGTTCTTTTCAACTCGGGCCGGAGGTTTGGTAATACTCTACAGAATGAGGAAGCTGGTTCTTCTGTAGGCAAAGACAGTCCCCAGGGGGGAAAGGCTCTAAGTCCAGTAGTCTCTAACAACGAGACTGATTTTAATGAGGAACATTATCCTCCTGCTGAAGACCGGTACAAGCAGTTGGAAGACATACTGAATGCCATGGAGATCCAACAAGTGCCTGGGCTGGATTTCGGAGACTTGGGCTTATCTACTGGTGTGATCATTCCTCACAAGTTTAAGGCACCATCTTTCACCAAGTATGACGGGGCGTCTTGCCCCAAGCTACACCTCAGATCTTATGTGCGGAAGATTCAACCGTACACAGTGAACAAGAACTTGTGGATCCACTTCTTCCAGGAGAGTCTTTCAGGGACTCATCTCGAATGGTTCTACCAGCTGGATGGAACCAAGGTTCGTAACTGGGAGGAGTTGGCTACTGCTTTTTACAAGCAGTATCAATATAATGCCGACCTTGCTCCTACACGTACCCAACTCCAGGGTATGTCGCTAGAATCAAGCGAAGGTTTTAAGGAGTATGCGCAGAAGTGGAGGGACCTGGCTGGCAGGGTGCAACCTCCTTAACTGACTGTGAGCTGGTAGATATGTTTTTGGGGACCCTCTCCGGGCCGTTTTTCAATCATCTTATCGGTAATTCGTCTGCGGGGTTCACTGACCTTATTCTGACTGGGGAGAGGATAGAGGCTGGAATGAAGTCCGGTAAAATTCAGAAGGGTGCATCTTCAAGTTCTGAGAAGAAACCCTTTAAGAAGGAGGCCAGTGCTGTGTATGGGCCTAGAAGGCTTGATAAACCAGAGCGCCGCCAATCTGTCAACGCGGTGGTGATTGCTAAGCCTGCTGCCGCTCCTCGGCAAACCAATCCACAAAGGGCTGAAAGACCCAGAAGAGAGTTTACCCGGCTGAGTATGACCTTATCACAAATCTTGCCACAGTTGCTATCCACCAATTTGGTGACTGTCAGGGAGGCCCCGAAGGTTGTGAACACTGCCTCTCCCAAGTATAATCCAAATGCCCGCTGTGCTTATCACTCTGATAGCCCGGGGCATTCTACTGATGACTGCTGGGCCTTAAGAAACAAGGTGCAAGACCTTATTGATGCAAAGGAGGTACAGTTTGAGGCACCTGAGAAGCCCAATGTAGTTACAGCTCCCCTGCCTGCTCATGGAGTGAATGCTATTGGGGATGATGACGAGGTGGAAGAATCTGAGTTCGACAGCTGGATTTATCCGACGGCCGATAGTGGACCTAGCAATTGGATTGCAAAAGACAACCTACCTGTTACTTTTGTTACGGAGTAATGAATTCCTTTGTTTTTGTTATTTGTAATAAACAATGAATTGAAACTCTATGGCCCGGTGTCTTACCCGGGGCATCGTGGCTTCATTTGTGAGGGCATATTAATTGTCATTTCATATATCATGAATAAAGACCTTGGACGTTTTCGCGCACTTCAAATTTATGCTCCTTTTCTTTCCTTCCTTTCTTTATATATTGCAAAACAGCTGTATTTACACACACTCACTCATACAGGTTTCAATCCACTCTGGATCTCACTGGTAACGACTCTGCTACTGCCAGTTATGACTTCGAAAATCCGATCAACTTAGCCGAAGACAAAGGTGAAGATGATTGCGAAGTGCCTGGCGAGCTTGCAAGACTGTTACTCCAGGAAGAGAGGGAAATTCAACCACACGAAGAGCCAGTGGAAACGATAAATCTGGGTACTGAGACGGACAGAAAGGAGGTCAAGATTGGTGCCAACCTAGAGCTCAGCGTGAAGCAACGGTTGACTCAGATGTTACATGATTATGTGGAGATCTTCGCCTGGTCCTATGAAGACATGCCTGGGTTGGATACCGATATTGTGGTCCATCATTTGCCTACCAAGGAAGACTGCCCTCTGGTTAAGCAAAAGGTCCGCCGTATGCGTCCAGAGATGTCTGAGAAGATCAAAGCTGAGGTTATGAAGCAATTTGATACCAGGTTTCTTGCAGTGACTTCTTACCCTCAGTGGGTTGCTAATGTGGTGCCGGTACCGAAGAAGGATGGTAAGGTCAGAATATGTGTCGACTACAGGGATCTGAACAGGGCCAGCCCCAAGGATGACTTCCCTCTACCTCACATTGATGTCCTTGTTGACAATACTGCTCAGCATAAGGTGTTTTCTTTCATGGATGGCTTTTCAGGTTACAATCAGATCAAGATGGCTCCTGAAGACATGGAAAAGACTACCTTTGTTACTCAGTGGGGCACCTTCTGCTACAAGGTCATGCCATTCGGGTTGAAAAATGCTGGGGCAACTTACCAACGTGCCATGGTTACTTTATTTCATGACATGATCCATCATGAGATAGAAGTATGTGTCGACGATATGATCGCAAGGTCCCAAACTGAGGAAGAACACCTTGATCATCTGCAGAAATTGTTTGACCGTCTGAAGTTGTATAAGCTGAGGTTGAACCCGAACAAGTGCACCTTCGGGGTAAGATTTGGAAGGTTGCTAGGCTTCATTGTAAGTGATAAGGGTATTCAAGTGGACCCTGCCAAGGTTAAAGCCATTCAAGAGATGCCAGTTCCTAAGACAGAAAAAGAGGTCAGAGGCTTTCTAGGACGTCTGAATTACATTGCCCGATTTATCTCGCACCTAACTGCTACTTGTGAACCAATCTTCAAGCTGCTGAAGAAAGATCAGGTAGTACGTTGGAACGATGATTGTCAGGCCGCTTTTGACAGAATCAAAGAGTATCTCCAAGAACCACCCATCCTTATGCCGCCGGTTGAAGGGAGACCTCTGATACTATACCTGACAGTACTTGACAACTCAATGGGGTGTGTGCTGGGGCAGCATGACGAGTCTGGCCGAAAAGAGCATGCCATTTATTACCTTAGCAAAAAGTTTACCGAATGTGAGACCCGATACTCACTGCTCGAGAAAACTTGCTGCGCTTTGGTATGGGCTGCTCGCCGGCTGAGACAGTATATGCTGACTCACACTACCTTGTTGATCTCAAAGATGGATCCAATAAAATACATATTTGAAAAGCCTGCTCTGTCTGGGAGAATAGCAAGATGGCAAATGATCTTGACAGAATACGACATCCAATACACGACTCAGAAAGCTATCAAAGGAAGTGTATTGGCAGACCACTTGGCACATCAGGTAGTAGACGACTATCAGTCAATGAACTTCGAGTTTCCAGACGAGAGTATCATGATTATGACTGATTGTGAAGTACCTGGACCAGATGAAGGACCTGAGGAAGGATCCCGATGGTCTATGCACTTTGACGGAGCCTCCAATGCTTTGGGTAACGGTATCGGCACTGTGATCATATCCCCTCAAGGCACTCATACTCCACTCACTGCCCGATTATGTTTCAACTGCACCAACAACATGGCGGAGTATGAGGCATGCATCATGGGTCTCCAAGCTGCAATTGACTTAAGGATCAAGTTTCTGAGTGTCTTCGGAGATTCCGCTCTCGTGATCAATCAGATCAAAGGAGAGTGGGATACGAAACATCCGAATCTTATTCCTTACAGAGAATGTGTGTTGACATTGATCCCCCACATCACAGAGATAACCTTTGAACACTTTCCGAGAGAGGAGAATCAGCTGGCGGACGCGTTAGATACGATGTCTTCCATGTTCAAAGTCAAGTGGGACAATGAGGCTCCCCGGGTCATCATCTGGAAACTGGACGAACCGGCATACTGTTATGATCTTGAGACTGAATTGGTGACTGAGAAACCTTGGTACCATGAGGTGAAGAGATACTTGGAAGCTCAGGAATACCCTGAAGGTGCATCTGTCAATGATAAAAAGTTTCTGAGAAGATTCGCAGCGAAGTTCTTCCTCAGCAACGACATTCTGTACAAGCGAAACCATGATTCGAAATTACTGCGTTGTGTGGATAAGACTGAAGTAGAAAGGATCATGGCGGAGCTACATGAAGGGACCTTCAGAACACATTCCAGTGGACACACTATGGCGAAGAAAATCCTTTGGGCAGGGTATTTCTGGTCTACAATGGAGGCCGACTGTTACCAACATTCTCGGACATGTCATAAATGCCAGATATATGCAGACAAGGTGCATGTTCCTCCAGTCCCTCTGAACGTCCTGACTGCACCTTGGCCTTTTTCAATGTGGGGCATAGATATGATCGGCGAGATTAAACCTACAGCGTCCAATGGGCATCGCTTCATCATGGTAGCAATTGATTACTTCACGAAGTGGGTTGAAGCAGCTTCCTATGCCACTGTAACCAAGAATGTCGTGGCACGGTTCATTCGGCATAACTTGATCTGTCGATACGGTGTCCCGGAAAGAATCATTACAGACAACGGTACCAATCTCAATAACAAGATGATCACTGAGCTCTGCGAGAAATTTAAAATACAGCACCACAACTCTTCTCCCTAGCGGCCAAAGATGAATGGGGCTGTAGAAGCAGCAAATAAAAATATCAAGAAAATTGTGCAGAAGATGACAGTGACTTATAAAGATTGGCACGAGATGTTACCGTTTGCTCTACATGGGTACCGTACCTCAGCAAGGACGTCAACCGGGGCAACTCCTTTCTCCTTGGTCTACGGCATGGAGGCAGTCTTACCGATTGAAGTGCAAATACCCTCTCTCCGGATAATGAAGGATGCAGATCTGAGCGAAGATGATTGGATCCAGACACGACTTGATCAGCTAAATTTAATTGACGAAAAGAGACTTGCTGTTATTTGTCATGGTCAGACGTATCAAAAGCGGATGATCAGGGCATTTAACAAAAAGGTCAGACCACAAGAATATCAATTTGGGGATCTGGTAGTCAAACGTATCATCCTTCCTCAGAGTGATCCAAGGGGCAAATGGACCCCTACATACGAAGGGCCATTTGTGGTTAAACATGTGTTCTCAGGAGGAGCCATGATTCTAACCAACATGGATGGTGACGACCTTCCTCACCCCGCCAATGCAGACATAGTAAAAAGATACTACGCACGAAAAAAGACCCGCTAGGTTGACATACCTAGGCAAAAATTAGGGCTTCCCGGCGAACCAAAAGGGTTCAGGCAAAATGAAGGGATGAAATGAAAAAATCTGTACACCCGACAAGTAGAAAACCTGAAAAGGCGGCTTGGGCAAAAATGGGTATCCCGGTGGACTGAAAACCCGAAAGGGCGGTCCAGGAAAAAGTTAGGGATAAAGCGTAATACTATGTCTCATTGGATCACTTTGCATCCAGAATTCGATATCAATTGTCAAGTTCAGAAGGCATCGATCAATCAACTTCATCTTCAGCTAGGTCATCAAGTGATGAGATGCTCGAAGATATAAAGGCGATAGCAGAGTTGGAACCCAGTGGGATCATTCTTTTCACATAGCTGTTTTGTTTTCCCTTTGTACAAATTGTGTAAACTTTTTTGTTCGGCGGCGTTCTCTTACTAGGACGTCAGCCTCTTGTACATAAACGCCTATTTACAGGCAAATTCAAAAATCAATACAAAAATCACTTTTCAGTTAAAATTGCCAATTGTTTTTCCTTTTTTGTTTTGTTTTGCGAAGAACGTCCAAGGTTCAATTTGTGATATATGCATTTGACACTAATTGCTAACTCATAAATATTTGCATACGAAACAAAGGATTAATTACAGGTAACATTAGAAACAGGGGAAATAATGAGTTGTCTAAGCAATCTAATTTCTCTGTCCATCAAGGTACCAAGGTAAGTTCAGCCGAAGAACATAACCAATATACCTTAATTCCCCAGAGATTGAGCCAGCAAGTCAATACACTCTCCCCAAGCAAAGTTATAAAATCAGCCTTAAGGAAGTTGAGTATCCTCCAGCAGACCTCAACATTCCCTAGCACATTATACAAACATTCTTAACAAGCATCCCCGGCAGTCCTGATTTAAGATTATTCCCCGACGGTATACCAGACATCCAGCGGAGTCACTTCCCCAATACATCTCAAAATTTCCCCAGGAGAGTCCAATCAAGATTTCCCCAGGAAAGTTTGAATCATCTCCCCGGCAGGAAGCTTATCCCCAGTAGATTCTGGAAGCTTACCACCCGCAGAGCACGAACGCGTCTCCCGGCCATATTCAAAGGTTATTTCCCTACCAGGATATAACTGGGTTATCCTCAGCCAAAAGCCACGGAAAGATTCTCCTCGGCGAGGACTTCTTATCCCCAGCGAAGTCTATTAACACTTCCAACATAACAACGGTATCCCCAGCGTAGTCATCATCAATATCCCAGCAAAGTACCTCTCTCCCCACAGAGTACTGTTCACCAGCAAGATCGCTAGAATAATTTTCTCCCCGCAGAGTAATCCATTCGCCAAGTTATTCCCCAACGGAGTTATCTTCTCCTACCGGTATTCTTGCAACTATCACCCCCAGCGGACACAACAAAGCACTATTCTCCAACATCAGCCCAGGATGTGACTTCCCGGCACCCGTTAAGGATTTACTTTCCTAGACAAAAACATACATTCATAAACATCGCATTTCCATACATTATAGCATGCATGAACGCATCATATCTTACAATCTCATTTATGTTGAGAACATCATTGCTTGATCCATATCATGCATTGCATATGACTGACCTTTACCTTTCAGGAAAGATCCAGTTAAGTTCTTAGCTATATCCAAGACCTTGTCCGGTTCAGTTAAATCGACTCCTAAAGATTTTCCTGATTCTTATCCAGTCAAAGGCCTTCTCTGGTTCAGTCAGATCGACCCTAAGATCTCCCTGATTCTTATCCAGTTGAAGATTCCAAGACATTGTCTGGTTCAGCTAAATCGACTCCTAAAGATTTTTCTGATTCTTATCCAGTCAAAGGTCTTCTCTGGTTCAGTCAGATCGCCCCTAAGATCTCCCTGATTCTTATCCAGTTGAAGATTCCAAGACCTTGTCCAGTTCAGTTAAATCGACTCCTAAATATTTTTCTGATTCTTATCCAGTCAAAGGCCTTCTCTAGTTCAGTCAGATCGACCCTAAGATCTCCCTGATTCTTATCCAGTTGAAGATTCCAAGACCTTGTCCGGTTCAGCTAAATCGACTCCTAAAGATTTTTCTGATTCTTATCCAGTCAAAGGCCTTCTCTGGTTCAGTCAGATCGCCCCTAAGATCTCCCTGATTCTTATCTAGTTGAAGATTCCAAGACCTTGTCCGGTTCAGTTAAATCGACTCCTAAAGATTTTTCTGATTCTTATCCAGTCAAAGGCCTTCTCTGGTTCAGTCAGATCGACCCTAAGATCTCCCTGATTCTTATTCCAGTTGAAGATTCCAAGACCTTGCCTGGTTCAGTTAAATCGACTCCTAAAGATTTTTCTGATTCTTATCCAGTCAAAGGCCTTCTCTGGTTCAGTCAGATCGACCCTAAGATCTCCCTGATTCTTACCCAGTTGAAGATTCCAAGACCTTGTCCGGTTCAGTTAAATCAACTCCTAAAGATTTTTATGATTCTTATCCAGTCAAAGGCCTTCCCTGGTCCAGTTAAATCGATTCCTAAAGATTTTCCTAAAGAAGACTCAGTAGAAGACATCCAAGATTCTCTCATCGTTACTGTTGAGGTAGTAGTCGCCCAAGATTCTCTCATCGTCACTGTTGAGGTAGTAATCACCCCAGATTCTCTCATCGTTGCTGTTGAGGTAGTAATTGCCCCCGATTCTCTCACCGTCCAGTTGAGGTAGTAACCATACATGTTTCATTCCTCACCGTTTGAAGCTCCAGACCTGATTCCTGTAACCAACCAGGATGCGCCTATATAAAGAGCTTGAAGACCAACCCCTGTAATAGGTCAGGTAATCATCTTCCCTTTTTTTCAGGTACGCAAGTGCTCGCTAAGGAATCTCTTACGCGATCGACACCCAGATGGCATCTATAAGCCCATCCACCTATCCACTAATCTCCAAATGGCATCTGTAAGCCCATTCCCACCATCACACTACTATGTGAGCGCAAATTTCTGGGCACTCTAGTGTCCAATCATCTTCCACCTTCGGATTACGAAAGGCACGTCAGCCAATCTACATCCTCAGGTCTAAGAAGATTGAACAGGGGCAACTATTGTACCCCAAAATTTTCCCTCCCATATTCTTCAAGATTTGCTAAGATCATGCTTCAAAATCTCCCAAAGGTTGCACAGTCCAATTGCCTCCTAACAGTAAAAAATTAGGGTTTTGGTTCTGGTAAAGAAATTGAAGTTTCCAAGGGTCCCAGCAAGTCCCACATGCCTACAAACATTGTCAAGCATCCTTATGCCAAGTTTCAAGACTTACAGCACAAAATTGCACAGTCAAAAACCCTAATTGCTCAACAGTCAACTATAGGGGCAAAATGGTCATTTGACAGTCAAAAGTCAAAATTTTTGGTCAACATCTTATTTTGAAGCCACAAACATCATTTGATCAATTATTTATCATGATTCTCAAGGCATGGCTCAAAAAGTCTCAAGATGCAAAAGTTGCTATATTTGGACAGTTGAAAAAGTCAACTGCAAATTGACCAGGGCATAACTTCCACATGGTTTATCAGAAAAATTCCATCCAAAGCTCATTTTTAATAGAATTACATTTACTACAACTCCTCTTCACACTTCAAGTCCAAGAAATGCTCTCACAAAAAGTTATCAATCTCAACATTATAGGTCATTTTCAAAAGTCAACAAAAAGGCACTTTAAGTCAAAGACCATAACTTGAGATTGGTAAATCAAAATGACATGGGACCAAAGGCATTGGTTAGAGGACTTCAAGACCTTTCCAAAGTGTCCAAGAACATGATCAAAGCTTATAAATTGAGCAAGATATGCCTTGTGGAAGTTGGGAAAATTTTGGGAATTTTGAAAAGTCAACTTTGCTTCAAATGCCTCAAAATTGCTAATGGGCCTTAATTTCTTCCAAGAATCATCACCCAAAAGCTATGAACGACCCATTGACCCAAAGGGGAGTTATTTTCATATTTTTTATTAATTATTTGAATTTTTAATATTATTAATTCACTTAATTAAAATTAAATATGAAAAAATACTAAAGCATGTGTTTTAAATCTTTTTATGCAGCTAATAGGTCCATCATAAGCTCATGATTTCGTGCACACTTAAAAAGGCAAGATTTCTCATGATTGGCAATGGTTTTATAACAAAAGATTGAAATTGATCTCATTGAAAATCAAGGATCCAAATCATCAATGCAAAAGTTTTTTGGCTTGGATTTCTAACCTAATTCATTCCACATATAAGCCAGAACCTAAACCTAATCAGGAGAAGAAGGAAGCTGCGCCTCAAACCAAAAAACCAACTTTGCATTTTTTCCAAAAATTCTCAAAACTGATTTCATAGCTAGAGTGTGTTTCGAAGCAAAAGAACCATTCCAAAGGCTTGCTGGGACCTTTTTGGACGTGCCTCAATCATTTTCCATTCTCCATACACAAAGAAGTGGTAGAATAAAGTCAAAATTTCTCAAACTTTTCTCATAATCGTGTTTCAATATACATGCATTTTTTATACATTTTGAATATGGATTTACACTAATACAAACTCTCTGAAGCTATTGATGTATTTTAATTGAGTTAATGTTGCATGTATGAGAAGTTGCCATGGACGACAGCTAGGGTTTCTGAAACCTCAAATTGGGGACTTCTTCATGAGGAAAAATTAGGCCATGAGACCTAGACCAATGCATTCGTGACATTCAAACGAACAAGACCATACCATCGCGCCCTTTTTCTTTTTCGTTATAACCTAATCGCTATTTTTGTATGTTAGGGTTAGTGGGGGTTTAAAACCCCCGCTATCTGTCTTTTATTTGCAGGAAACATGAAGAAGAAGGAGGACGTGTCCCCTGATAATTGGCACATCTGAAATTTGGCGCGTTGGATACCACTCAGCGTTGCTTTGCCTTATGTTATTCGCGTTCCATTTACATAACAAACGCGCTCCACAGCTCACTAGGCAAAGGATGTACTTGGTAAACGTTGGGACCTGGGTTCGATTCCCAGGTCCCCTTGCATATTTCTTAATTTTTTCTTCAACCTATTCCTATGCAGCGTGCCTTTCAATGATCTACCATGCACTCAACGCCTTGGCTTGCCACATGTCTTCAGAGACCAATCCAAAGGTCAGAGCCTGCAGATCACCATGCGCATTAGTCAAACGCTCACACACAATCATTGAAAAGTCAAAAGGGCCTCAATCTAATGGGCCAAACTGCTGCAAACACACCTCCTCAACTGGGCCAGAAACCCCATCATGTTTGTATTTTCCCTTTTATTCTCTTTTATTTATTTTAATTCTTCTAACTATTTTATTTAATCCACAAAATTAATTTTCATAATAAAATAAAAAAAAACAGAAAATCATAAAAATAAAAATATGTCTTATTTAATTTTTAACTCCTCAATATTTTGTGAATAAAATTCCACAATTAATTAGTTTAATTTTAGGTTTAATTCTAATGTTTTTTTTAAATAAACTAAAAAGTGTAGAAATTAGGGTTTTAATACTTTTATTCTTTTTTTTCTTTCTTTCACTATTAATTATTAATTATTTTTGTAAATAACTTATAATTAATTAATTAGGTAAAAATTAGGTTTTAGATTTTTGTCCTTTTTCTCAATAAATAATTTTTATTCTTATTATTATTAACCATTAATTATTTTGTAAATAAATTTGTCATTAAATAATTAGGTCAAACTTAAACATTTTTCTTTAATAAATTAAAAACAATTTAGAACTAGGTTTTTATTTAACTTTTAATTCCAATTAATTTTCTCATTAAATTCCATAAATACAAAAACTCCAAAAAAATAAGTTCTTTCTTTTATTTAATTTAATTAGTTTATAATTTCGATTTAATTTCTTTAAAAGGGTCCAACGCCCTCGCATTCGATTATAATTCCTTTTCGCACATTTACTTTTATTTCCTTTTTAAATTTCATGTAATTGCCCCAAAGCCTTGTAATAGTTAATTAGGACATTTATTTTCCGCATTTTTCTTTCATTCAAATCGGGTCTTGGTTTAATTTGGTGTTGTAGACCCGCGCCTTGTAATAGCGTAGGACCTTTATTTTCCGCACTTTAAATTCCGCACCTTTAAATTGCTAACTATCACATGAAAGAATGTATGCCAAAAATAAAATCAAAGCGTAGAACACCAATGCATGACAAGACAAATAATAACTGAAAATGACACACAATTCACACACCACTTCTAGGGTACGCCTCACTGTTGCCTTGCCCCTCGAAACGTGGTCGTCGAGTAGAAGACGTTTTAGTAAGTCCTCATGTCCATGAACATGGCATGAGGGTAGCTTCTAAGGTGTCTTCCTATTGCTCTGGTGACCACACTGTCCCTAATCCTCGAATTGACCCGAACACCTTCAACGGTGGTGCTACCTACCTCTCAACAGTGGGATGGCACTACCTTAAGGACATTTACACAGAATAATTCCTTAGGGTAGGTAGATGACTCGTAGATACTTGTAACAGTTGGAGGATCATCTCAATGCTATGGAGATTCAGCAGATACCTGGCTTGGACTTTGAAGAATTAGGGTTGGTTTCTGGCGTGATCATCCCACCAAAATTCAAGGTCCCCATGTTCGCTATATATGACGGTGTCTCCTGCCCCAATTTGAACTTAAGGTCCTATGTTAGGAAGATCCAACCTCACACTGCTGACCGGAAGTTATCGGTCCATTTCTTCCAAGAAAGTTTTATTGGCACGCAACTAGAGTGGTTCTACCAGCTAGAAAGAATAAACATTCATACCTGGGAAGACTTGACTGCTGCTTTCTACAAGAAGTACCAATACAATGCTGACCTCACTCCAACTCTTACACAACTTCAAAGCATGTCTATGGGTTCTAGCGAAGGCTTCAAAGAATATGCCTAGAAATGGAGGGATCTTGCTGGCAGGGTACAATCTCCTCTGAATGATCGGGAAATGGTAGATATGTTCATGGCCACTCTGACAGGCCTGTTTTTTAATCTGTTGATCGGAAGTTCCTCTTCGGGATTCACAAAGATGGTTCTGACTGGAGAAAGGATCGAAAGTGGTATCAAGAGTGGGAAGATCCCGATGGATGCATCTTCTAATGCTGAGAAGAAGACATTTGCTGGTAAGATGGAAGCCAATGATGTGTATGGCCAGAAGGGTCATAATAAGGCAGACGACCACAATCAATCTGTGGGGGAAATACTGGTCTCTAATCCTACGCCTATGCAACGACACCAATAGGGTAACTAGCATAAAGAGGTCATACCTAAGAGACAATTCACCTGAATCAACATGTCACTAGCTCAAGCGTTACAACACATGTTGAAAGCAGGATTGATTACATTAAAGGTTCCTCTACGAAATCCCAATACTTCTGCTCCTAGTTACCACCCCAACGAAAGGTGTGCATACCATTCTGATAGTCCTGGACATGATACAAATGGCTGCTGGGCTCTGAAGAACAAAATTCAGGATATGATTAACGCTAAAGAGATTGAATTCGACCCTCTAGAGACTCACAAAGTGATCACTGCTCCTAGGTCAAATCATTGAGAATGTCCAATTCATTTTTTATTTTTCATTTGTAATTTCATTTGTTGTTCAAACAATTATTGTTATGCCGAACTTTGGTTTGCCGATTAATGCATTGCATATGTTTGTCTTGAATGATTTCATTGTCATTTTATTTTAATTGTTTTCTTGATTCCTTTACGTGATATTCGACTCTCGATTAAAAAGCTATAAGCGTTTAGAGGGAGGATGACGAAAACGATACCACAATCTCACACAGTGTGCTTTTGAATAGACCTTGTTGACGATGTACAGGCATCATTTCAAATCCCAAACAGTGGAGTTATAAGGAAGATAATACCTAGTCAACCCCTTTGATCCAAAGAAGTAGGAGTTTTTCTTTTCACACAAATTAAAACCCTTAATCATAACCTAGGGCAAGGTAGTTTTCTCAGTTAATTCAGATGCACATTCAATCATAATATTCTACTTCATACATAATTAATGGCATCAAAGACGTCCTTCCAAATCAAAAGATGGTGATGGTTCCGCATAATCATTAAAATCGGCAGTCGTTATCTCTCAAAATAAAAGCCCGCTAATTCAAAACCTATGAAGGAGACTTAAGAGAAAAATTGGGGCATCCCGTTGACTGTAATCACAAAAGAAACAGTTCAGGAAAAATAAGGGATAACTAAAACAAAAAAAAGAGGTTACTACAAATCCTCGACACAAAAAAAAAAGATTACAAAATGACTGCCTCTTCCAAATAAACTTTCAGTATTCGAAGCATCATCGGAACATCAAGGAAAAGATGCCAGACTCAATTGGGATCTGAACGCACAATTAGTTGAGCATAGGATCGAAGAACATCACGAAGAACGGGTGGGTACAAATAAAATTTGAGCCTTTATTATTTGTTTCTTAAACCGTGAACTAGGCCACGATACAACCCTTAAAAGTCCTAACTGAAGCATAGGTTAGTTAGGAAGCATACTGTTACAAAAGGTAACCTGACTCCTATAGGACATGCTATAAATCCTGAGTTGATATCACTCTCTTGCAAAATTTGTTTTACTAAAAAGTGAATTTTCAAAAACTTCAAGACAAGCATGAACCTTGCATTATTTGAATATCGTTGTTTGCATATAGTTATCTGTTCGACAACAGAGAAATTCACATGACAAATATCTAGTGAATAAAAACATTCTCAATGAAAAGGTTCACCTCAAATGGAAAAACACTTCCGACCAAGGGGAACGACATGATCATTATCCATCATCTGGGGAAGTCAAGCCAAGATTCAAGGAATCTCTCAAAAATTCCAAATAGCCAGGGGGAGATCTCCATCTAAATTAGTATGGGCATTAGACATGAATTCCAACAACGAATCACGTACAATCAAGCAAAATCAATGTTCCCCAGCGGATTTCTTCTCAAAAACAATTAAATAGGAATTCCCAACGAAAACATTCTAAATAAACCACGTCCTCTTCTAGAAACAGTTCAGGTACGATCCAGAGACGGATGTCATTCTGAAACTCATTCAACACATGTTTCAAATACAGTTCAGATAGTATCCAAAGACGGATGTCATTCTGACACTCATGCAACACATGTTTCAAGTATAGTTCATATACAATCCAGAGACGGGTGTCATTTTGACACTCATTTAACACATGTTTCAAATATAGTTCAGATACAATCCATAGACCGATATCATTCTGACACTCATTCAACACATGTTTCAAATACACTTTAGATACGATCTAGAGACGGATGTCATTCTGACACTCATTCAACACATGTTTCAAGTACAGTTCAGATACGATCCAAAGAAGGATGTCATCCTGACACTCATTTAATACATGTTTCAAATACAGTTCAGATACGATCTAGAGACGGATGTCATTCTAACACTCATTCAAGACATGTTTCAAATACAATTCAGGTACAATCTAGATACGGATGTCATTCTGACACTCATTTAACACATGTTTCAAATACAGTTCAAATACGATCCAGAGACCGATGTCATTCTGACACTCATTCAACATATTTTTCAAATACAGTTCAGATACGATCCAGAGACGAATGTCATTCTGACACTCATTCAACACATGTTTCAGGTACAGTTCAGATACGATCTAGAGACGTATGTCATTCTGATATTCATTCAACACATGTTTCAAATACAGTTCAGATACGATCCTAAGACGGATGTCATTCTGACACTCATTCAACACATGTTTCAAATACAATTCATATACGATCCAAAGACGGATGTCATTCTAACACTCATTCAACACATGTTTCAAGTATAGTTCAAATAAGGTCCAGAGACGAATGTCATTCTGACACTCATTCAACACATGTTTCAAATACAGTTCAAATACGATCCATAGACGAATGTCGTTCTGACACCCGTTCAACACATGTTTCAAACACAGTTCAGATATGATCTAAAGACCGATGCCATCCTGACACTCATTCAACACTTATTTCAAGTACAGTTCAGATACGATCCAGAGATGGATGTCATTCTGAAACTCATTCAAAACATGTTTCAAATATTGTTCAGATACGATCCAGAGACGGATGTCATTCTGACACTCATTCAAGACATGTTTCAAGTATAGTTCAGATACGATCTGGAGACAGATGTCATTCCGACACTCATTTAACACATGTTTCAAGTATAGTTCAGATACGATCCAAAGACAGATGTCTTTCTGACACCCATTCAATACATGTTTAAGTACAATCACGACATAGATCTATCCACAAAATCTTCGCAGGTACTTTCTCCAGTAGGTACAGGGGCAGAAACATCCTGATGCAAATTCATCGCTGTATCCTCAGCATACGTCCTAGTGACGTCTATGTTCCCCACGGAGTAGAAACAACCAAAGTATTGGTCTATTCTTCCCCAAGCAAGAATTACTTTCTCCAGCAAATTTCCTTCAGAGAGCTGAAATCTGCCTTCCCCAGCTGAGTTTTATAATTGCGAACAGTTTCTAAAACCTCCTCCCTGGTAGAGTGTATTTCTCAAACATCGGTGAAATATTCCAATAAAACATCTCCCTCAACAAAGTTATTATCAAGCAGAGTCAATCCCTGACAGAACACCCTCAAACAGAAAGAGGATATCCCCAGAAAATCAAATCCATTCATCATCCCCAATGGAAATGAAGGATTCAACCTCCTTATACTCTTCAATAGCAGTTAGGGATTTATTTTCCCATATTGGGAAATATCGCAATTGCATCCCATGTTCATACATTATGACATGCTCATACACATCGCATACAGCATAACCTCATTTAGTATGAGAACATCACCACAATGCATTTCATCCATCATGACATTGCAAATTACTAACTCTTTGCCTTTTTCAGGGAAATGATCAAATCAACAAACACCGCTGACTACTTAGGTGACCTTGTAGTCTTCTCAAAAGCTACGTCTGATGAAAGGCTATTTCAGCAATTTCCTCAAAAAGATGTCCTCACAAGACCTTCTCTAGTTCAGTCAGATCAACACTAAGATCTCTCTGATTCTTATTTCAGTTGCAGATATCCCAAGACTTTTGTCTAGTTCAGTTAAATCGATCCTAAAATTTTTCTGATTCTTATCCAGTCAAAATTAATTCAAGACCTTCTCTAGTTTAGTTAATTTGACACTAAGATCTCTCTGATTCTTATTCCAGTTAAAGATGTTCCAAGAATTTTATCTGGTTCACTTAAATCGATCCTAAGATTTTTATGATTCTTATCTAGTCAAAGTTGATTAAAAACCTTTCTCTGGTTCATTCAGATCGACACTGATATTTTTCTGATTCTTATCCAATCAAAGATAAATCAAGACCTCTGCTGGTTCATTTCGAATCGACCATTGATTTGTTACTGATTCTTTTCTGGTAGACCTTTTTCTGGTTCAGTTAAATCGACACTAAGATTTTTCCGATTCTTATCCAGTCAAAGATAAATCAAGACCTTTGTTGGTTCAGTTCGAATCGACCATTGATTTGTTACTGATTCTTTTCCGATAGACCTTTTTCTGGTTCAGTTAAATCGACACTAAGATTTTTCTGATTCTTATCAAGTCAAAGATAAATCAAGACCTTTGCTGGTTTAGTTCGAATCAACCATTGATTTATTACTGATTCTTTTCCGGTAGACCTTTTTCTGGTTCAGTTAAATCGACACTAATATTTTTTTGATTCTTATCCAGTCAAAGTAAATCAAGACCTCTGCTGGTTCAGTTCGAATAAACCATTGATTTGTTACTGATTCTTTTTCGGTAGACTTTTTTCTGGTTCAGTTAAATCGACACTACAATTTTTCTGGTTCTTATCCAGTCAAAGATCAATCAAGACCTCTACTAGTTCAGCTCAAATCGACCATTTATTTATTACTGATTATTTTCTGGTAGATCCTTTCTCTGGTTTAGTTAAATCGACACTAAGATTTTTCTGATTTTTATTCCAGTTTAAGAAACTGCAAAGCCTAGAGTATGACCAGACAACAGTTTAATCTCATTTCCCCATTAAGTCGTTATGAAGCCTGGAATACAACCAGATAGCAGTCAGCCTTATGATCCTCAGCAAGTCAATGTGAAGCCTGGATCCTGACCAGATAGCACTTCACTTCCATCTCTTCAGTCAAGATATGACTCCCCAGTAGAGTAATGGAAAACCAAAGCTCCTAGACTCTATTCCCCTAAAGAACATTCCCCAGCTGACTCCTCCTCGGACAGCAGGAACAAGAATCCCCACAAAGAGACTCCTTACAAAGTCGGCATCTATTTTGGATGGCATCTTTAAGCCCATCTCCGACGACTCTTCGTCATATTCCTTGGATGGCATCTTTAAGCCCATCTCCGGCAGTCTTCTGTAATCTTTTCCAAATGGAATATGTAAGCCCATTCCCTATATTATACACCAGCAGTCTCACTTTGGGCGAGTGCAAATTTCTGGGCACTATAGTACTCAATCATCTTCCACCTTCAGATCACGAAAGGCAGGCAAGCCAATCTACATCTTCAGGTTTAAGAAGATTGAACAGGGGAAGCTGTTGTACCCCAAAACTTGCGCTCCTATTTTCATACAAGACATACTCCTAGAGGTTTCCAACTTGCCCTAAGTTGACCAAGAGTTGACCAAGCAATTCTTCTCCTAAGGCAATGAACCCCCAACTAGGGTTTCGATTTTCATCAATATGGATGAGCTCCAAAGGTCTCAAGTTCTTTCCATGTTCCTAATATGCATTCAAGATCATCCATGCCAAGTTTCATGCCTTGCTCAATAGCTTGCTCAATTAATTTCTCAAGTATTGGAAAATCAACTATGCTAAGTCAAAAGTCAACTATGGCCCATGTACAGTCAAACTTCAATATTTTTAGTCAAAATTAACATTTTGAAGTGATATCTATCATTTGATCAAAGGTTGATCATTATTCCTCAAGAAATGCTCCTAACTCATCAAAAGTCAATAATGGCAAATTAGGATTTCTATAGGAAAAGTCAACCAAACTTTGACCAACCATAACTTTCTAATACTTTTATTAGAAATTTTCCAAACAAAGATCATTTTGAATAGAATTCAATGCGCTACAACTTCTCTTTAGCTCTCAAGTTCAAGAAATGCACCATTTGAAAGATACAAGTTCATACATTACAAGTCATTTTTAAAAAGTCAACAAAAGCCACTTTTTTCCAAGACCTTTTACATCAAGATAAATTCTTCAAATGCAAAAATGATAAAAAAAAAGGTATTGTAGTAGACATCTTGGGCTTTCCAAAAAGTCCAAGATCATCATCATGAGATAAAAATTGACCAAGTTATGGTTTGCAAACTTTGGTCAAATTTGGGAAAAATGCATGAAGTCAACTTTGAGAAAAATTGCATTTTTAGGTTAATGGATCTATCTTTTAGTGTTCAAACATGTTTATTACAGAACCAAGGACCTCTAAATCTAACCATGCACTATTTATATTTTAATTTCTATTTATTTGAATTTTTATTCATTTAAATATGAATTAAATCAAATAAATTAAATAAAAATACAAAGAATAATGGGCCATGATATTTGAGTTTGATTTGATCTATTAGAAGGCCCATATTTTCGTGCAAGATACATCTAAAGGGACCAGGTTCATGCAAGTGACCAAAGAGGCAAATATATCACAAATATGGACATTTTTCAATGTGTTTTATCCTTGTCTCCAAGGCCATGAATACATTGATTCTTTACCATGTTTGTTCACTCATATCTTCCCTCTATAAATACATAACATTACAAGTCAAAGGAGGCATGAAATTACTCTCCAAAAAGCTCTCAAAAAGCTCTTCAAAGATCTCTCCAAAAGCTCTTCAAGAAGCTCTTCAAAAAGCTCTACATAAAGCCTAAAGAATTGCTACACATTTCATTCAAAAATTCCAAAGTTGTTAAAACTGAATTTCAAATTGAAGATGGTTTTTATCCAAAACAAAGGCTCAGACGTATTCCTGGATGCCTCCTGGATCGTTCCCAGCCATTCCCAAGTCCTAAAGCTGTCTGAAACGCGTTTCAACCACACCACTGTTTGCGTTTTTACTTGATTTCGATTTCCTTGATTCATACGATATAAACGCATTTTAATCATATATTATTAACCACTCTTATGTTTTAAAGCTTTCTGTATGGTTAGATTTGAGTTTTAACGCAGGAATTGAAGGCCACCATATGCAGATACACCATGAGCCATCAAAGGCGCTCCCCACTGAATCCCAACACCAATGCTGATTTGGGCCAAAACATTTTGATAACAACACCCCCCCTATTTTTCAAGCCTGACCCATTTCTTTTGTTTATTTCTTTATATCTTTTATTTTATTAATTTCAAAATGTTTTTTTTCACTTAATAAAAATATCACATATAAATTTAGGATTTAGTTTTTTTAATAATTAATTTTGAGGACAATTAATTAATTAAACTTTAACTTTTTTTCTTCTAATTAAAATTAAATAGAATTAGGATTGATTTTATTTATATCATTTCTTTTTCATTATATAAAACAAAAATACCAAAAATAATAGAAGTAGTCTCATTAGAATTAATTTTTAATCAACAATCTTTTTTTCTTTTTAATTAATTAGGATTTTATTTAGTTTTTTTAGTTGATTTAGTTTAATTATTTTCTTAAAACAAACAAAACAAAAAGATTTTTTTTACTTAGACTTTTTTAGGTTGTTAGACGCTTCTGTATTTCGCGCGCGCATTTCAGATTATATTGTAACTGCTTACGGTTGTAATAGCTTAGGACTTAAATTTTCGTTTTTTTAATTCTGCACTTTACTTTTCGCCCATTATCATGTATCTGCACCAAAGCCCTGTAATAGCGTAGGAACCTTTACTTCTCGCTCTTTATTTTTTTGTATGCTTGTATATAATTTCTAGTAAGTAGGAGTGCATGACAAGATTAATCAAATTAATCGTAGATCACTAACTTCAAGATAATATAACTGAAAAAACACACTTTTCACACTTGCACCCTTAGGGTATTCCTCACTCGCTTGCCTCGGAAATGGTCATGTCCCTCGAACGAAGTGATATCTTTGCAAAGACCCTCAGTATAAAAGTAATCATAAAATATCATGGTCCCTAAACGTCCCTCGAGTTGGCTTTCGGTAAATGATTTTGTCCCGTGATGTAGCCTATACGATGACCGTCCCTTCTAAATTCTAAGATATCCTCACATGTTGCCTTCAATGACCATAAACGTCCATTTCGATTGTCCCTTCACATCCAACGATAAGTCTACCTACTCACTTAGTAGGATAGCACTATATAATGGAAAGGAGGAAAGGAACGTCATTTTTTGAGTAGGTAGATGGATTTTAAATACTTGCTAAAAAACAAAATTTCACACTTACACACTTTCAAAAATCTTTTCAAAACGCTTTATCACACTCTTGAGGACTGATACAAGAGTTACCATAAAGCAAACAAAACTTTTAAAAGTGAACAAACACAAACAGTTTTCAAAAATGAGCAAGTACCTAAGAGCCCGTGGAAAACCACGGATGGAAAGGGTGCTAACACCTTCCCTTTCCATAATCTACCCCCCTTACTAAAAAAATATCGAAAAAGGTCTTTTTCTATTCTTTTCACCCTTTCCTTTGTTGGATAAAAGAAAAGTCAGTGGCGAATCTTGCGTACAGTGACATTTGAGAACAAAAAACGTAAACCAGTATTAACAGTCAGTTCTGCCACCGTATCACACACCTCATAGCCTCCATGACCACGCTATTCCTAGTTCCTAAAAAAATCACTCATAGCCCAGGTATGGGGCCTTTTACCTCATGGAACAAACCACCCACCAAGAAAACCAATCCAAACAGTCTAGCCAAATCCAGTATGTAGAAAATAAAGCACACATAAGATGTAGTGCAAACAGATAAATATGCGAAGCGATAAAATAAACACCCAAAAATAAACAAACAAGCTCTAGGATTGACTCGCAAAGGGAGTGAACCAGCAAGAGGTCAACTTTTTCCCCAGCAGAGTCGCTATTTGTTGCTCTCGGGATTTTCATCAAAGTATAAACATGAAAGTGGTGCAGAACAGAGTCGCCAGCAATGTTATTTATCCCACAAGAGGGAAAGGAAACACTCAATAAACCCGAGGGAAGGAAAAGCATGGTCATCACGACCAAGAGAAACAGGTAAGGGAGTCAGTTATGCGAGGGGAAGGTATTTTCACCCCACACGTCCGTCGTACTCGATGGGATCCACGCTTGTTATCTAATATATGGGTGTAAAGTCTAAAGCTCAAAGTTAAATGCATGCAAAGAAAAAAGAAAAAAAAAAGGTGGGGAAAAGAAAAGAAATATTTACAAAGATATGCTCGATTAGGCCCCACAAAAAAATCTCCGCCTACCTATCCCTTTTAAGGAATCAGAGCAGTCGTAGCTCGGCTCACATGTTTTGGTGGGTTTGTGTTTTTTAGTTAAAAATAAAAGAGCAATAATCAAAATGTAAAAACATCAGATAATGATGACGAAACAATAACAATGATGGCAAGATAATGACAATTATGGAAAAACATCAACAACAATGGTATAACATCTACAATAATGGCAAAACATCAACAGTTTCGATGATAAAACATTATGTAACACCCCGATTCTACCCCAATCGATAAATATAATAATCAGAGTTAGATAATTCATATCCAAACCAGGATGCTACAATTACAGCTTAAAAACCATTGCATTCAACATGGATACATAACACTTTAAAACTTCAGATAAACCAACAATAAATTAATCTTTTAAACCAATAATTTGAAAACTACGCAGCGGAATCGTAATAATATCTTTGTCCAACGTTAAAGCAACTTGAAAATAACAAGTACTTAATAACAACCAACTTAAAGTTCAACAACTGAAATATCAATAAAACAGCAAGTGCTCATCCCCCCGAGTGTTACGTATCAGAGCAAAGACACCGACTCGAACTACTGAAGGTATACCGCCTTCACTATGGGTTACTTGCACGTTACCAACATCGGGGTAACATTCAAAAAGAAGGAGTGAGATATCGAATAATATAAAAGAATGTATGATAAATATTACATTAGAATCTGTTCATATATATTCACAACTTCTCATGTTTTAACATCATAACCACAATCAAATCAATCTTACAACGACTAAGAATGCAATACTTGATGCAATTCATCTTTATGCAAATGCATGTGGTACCAGTGGAGCAGAACTTCCATCTTAAAAATCTTCCAATAAATAGAGGCATCAACAAGGCATAAGCCTTCTTCGCAGTTTTCCAATCCAGGCCATCACAGAGTATGCAAATGTATGTGACTCAATGAGTGCACTATCACATACTCACAACAATCATCATTCATCGCAAGAAATAAGCCCACATCACCATTATTACCAGTAAATAGAGGTAATTCATCATCATTTAAATTTTCCTGCAACTTTGCATTATCAACGAGGATTCACAGTGGCAATCACAACAACATGACAACTCAACATAAATCAACCATGGCCATAAGCCTAACAATTTAATACCACCGTATCGACTAAAATTTACAGCAAATATTCCGTAAAATTATTTGGACAATTCAACTATTCCGACTTAATAATTATATGCTAAAATTACTACTCTTTCTTCTATGTACTACTATTGTCAAACTCACACTTTACTATACTAATTAAATAAACCTGCTACTAATTTATCATTATTGTTAATATAAATTGGTTACTAATGGCTCTATTTTTTAATACCAACTCTGCTATTATTAATATTGTTCTGCTACTAAAATTATCTATACTTCCAGCACTTAATCAAAAATCCATTGATTTATTCTTACTATAATAAAACTAAGTAATTAAATTATAGTTCCTAATTAATATGTTACTAATTTACTAAAAGTAATTGAAAGAATTAATAAAAGAAATCATTAATTTAATACTAAAAACTACTACACAGAAAGTACTACTGGGACCCTTTCCTTTCTTTGTCCCCCTCGCCACAATAAGATGTGCCTAACGGCACACTCCCCTTCCTCCCCCATGTATCACTCGACACACATCCTCCCTCTCTCATCATGTGCCACTCGGCACATTCACACATACACACACACACACAGGGTGCTGCTCGACACCCCTTTCCCTGTCGGGCATAACCTTTCGAGTGCCTCTTGGCACAATTCTTCCAGTACCAGTTTTCTACGTAAATTTCTCCAGAAAATTCTTAATAACAATCATATATACCAATACTTTAATTACTACAACATAAAATTTGCACATAAGCAATTCATCACCGAAACAACAACCCAGACACATGAAATTAACATCAATATTTTAAGCACAGTTAACAGGATTTAACAACAATATTTCCATTTACACAACCCAATTCCATGTATCATTTATCAAACAACCCACTATAGAGTCAAAACCCCACCCTTACCTTGGATTGAAGGTCGCTCTATGATTTTTCCGGTTGAATCCCGATTTGCCTCTTCTCCTTATTCCTCTTCTTTGCAACTTCTCCTTCATGTAACTTCTACGATCAATCTTCCAATTCTTTATTCTCCAAATAACCTAATTTCTATTATTAATAAACTTAATAATAATAATAATAATAATAGTGTATTGGGCCTAATTCTCACACCCCCTTAATACAACATATCACCAAATTAGCCAAATCACTAATACCAATAATTCCAACATTTATTATTATTATTAATCAATTAATTAATTAATTAATAGTAATCTAACAACTTATACCGACGATCTCAATATACCATAACTTTGACAAATAATCCAAAAATAATTTAATTAAATAATTAATTAAATCAACGGTTGTTACACATTACACCTAACAATGATATTGAAAATCAAAGTAGGATAACAAACATAAGCGATGAAGAAACATCGACAAGAAGATAATAAAATATCATGGCAAGGATGAAAAAACATCACAACATAGATGGCCAGACATCACACCTAACAATGATATTGAAAATCAAAGTAGGATAACAAACATAAGCAATGAAGAAAAATCAACAAGAAGATAATAGAATATCATTGCAGGATGACAAAACATCACAACATAGATGGCCTGACATCACACCTAACAATGATATTGAAAATTAAAGTAGGATGACAAACATATGTGATGGCGAAACATCGACACAAAGATAGCAAAGCATCATGGCAAGGATGGAAAAACATTACAACTTAGATGATAAAACAATACACCTAACAATGATATTGAAAATCAAAGTAGGATAACAAACATATGCAATGGAGAGGCATCGGCAAAAAGATAGAAAAATATCATGGGAAATGCAATAATATATCAAAACTTAGATGATAAAAAATCACACCTAACAATGATATTGAAAATCAAAGTAGGATAACAAACATATATGATGGCGAAGCATCGACAAAAAGATAGTAAGATATCATGGAAAAGATGACAATACATCAAAACTTAGATGATAAAACATCACACCTAACAATGGTATTGAAAATCAAAGTAGGGTAACAAATATATTCGATGGCAAAATATCGACACAAAAGAAGAAAAGCATCATAGAAAGGATGGAAAAACATCAATTTAACAAGATTTAAAACAAAGACAAGAGGCGCGCAAACAAATTAAGATTGGTTTGTATCTTTTACCTTGAAGAAGGATTTAAGTTCATTAAAGAATTTTTATGATTCGCTAAGAAAATAAGGTTTTTTTTTTTTAAGATGGGAGAATGCAAAATAAAGAGAAAAAAACATCTAAAGGAGACTATCTAGTTCTATACCTAATATTATCATACAATAATGGATCCTAAGGTTGAGGATTAAAAGGGAAATTTCTACCCTAAGTTAGCATGCATGGATACCGATCCTAATGTCTAGCTCGAAAACTAGGCTAAATGTTCAATCCTAAGGGAGCATGGAAAATATCTCATAAAAGAGACGCGGGGGAAATCATACTATCATACGGGAAAGTACGAGAAAGGATGACAAAGCATCCAACGGGAGATGGAAAAATGTCACAGATCCTGTGACAAAAAAAAAACAAACAAACAGATGACAAAACATCTGAACAAAAAGCTCGAGCATCACTCGAATATCAAACACCTACAAGGCACATGCCAAGTAGTAAAATGGGAGGTCACGCCATAAACAATTTACCAAGGATCAGTCCAAGGGTCAAGCTATATCCAAGGGGAGCGAATCACCCGAGTCAACAAAGCCATAAAATTGTGGGAATATAAAAGGTCCTTAACCGTGGTATCAATTACGAGGGAAAGAAACATCTGGGCTAAAAGACACAGTGTATACATTAACTAAGCATCAGTGTTGGTCAACACGGGCTAAAGAAAGCGTGGAAATCCGATTGTAGGAACCCTTTTCACTTGCCTTTTAAGGTCTTAGACTTATTCAGATCTTGGTCACATGTTCAGAGCATCTAATTGTAGAAATTGAGCATAGGAACGACATGAACTAGAATGTGCGGGGGTTGATTACGAACCCTCTCTGCTCGCCTCCTTTTAAGGGGTTTATCATCTGCAATATTATGCGTGTACAATCTTTAAACAAACAAAAACATGGCCTCCTAGTGAGGATTTCCATAATTGCCTGCCAAGTGGCACAGACTCCCAACCATAAGTAAGCATTAAAATGCGGGAAAAGGGAAAATCAGATGAGAAAGTACGAAACAGATATAATCTGCAAACAAGCAACTAAATGGTAACGAAACCCAGAGATCTTCGAACGAGCTAGAATCAACAAAGAAACAAGTCAGAATTTGTGTCGTCAGACATAAGCATCAAAGCCTCAATGTGAAAATAAATAAAAGATGGTGTGTAACGGACACAACCAAACAAATATTCCGCAAGGTAGTACAAACAAACAAAGCATGCAATATTGCAAGTATATTGATTTCCTCAAAGCACCCAAAGATTTTGGAAACAATATTGATTGTCTCAAAATCGCAATTGTGTCCCACAAATAAAGCGGAACACAAAGTAAAAAAAACTTGTGAAGTACCTTTCACAGCTCAACAAAATGATTAGTATTAACAAGGTAAGATAAAATGTGAATATAAACATTTTATACATTTATCATTTATCATGTCTAAGAAAACACTCATTTAGTCATTTTAAAGCGTAGTACAAATTCCACGGCAATTGGACTAGTATCCGGCAAAACGGTGTAGTGAAGTGCGCCTAGGTAAATGGCTAAATAATCAAGCAAGACAAGTTAAGTGAAGATGAGATCATAAGTAAACACAAAAGGTTAATGTATCCTAAAAACTATTGAATCCCTAAAAAATAACCTACTATAGTAATCTTAGGTGCAATCATGAAACTAGGTCCAAAATCAACCCCCAAACTAACCCTAAGAGTTAAAGAGGTACGAGGAAAGGGTAAGTAAAAGATGAACATGTTTAGGGGAGTACCTTATCATACAAGTAAGTATCAAATAAAATATCAAGAAATCACATTCAAATATTATAAGCCACACAATAATATCCACTCATATATCATACAAAAGGGAAGTGTTGAAAAGAAACAAACAAACAAGTTTACATTGAGAAAGCAAGGACTCAAACAAAGATGCATGATTTGAGAACCATGGAATGTGTTAGCTATATAATAGGTTATCTCAAGATGAGACCCAAGAGTAACTGAGTATAATTTGAGACTTCATACATAAACAAAGTTACCTAATTGATGAGCAAAATCATCTAAAAAGAAAGTAATGGCATTTTATCTTAGATCAAAAGAATTTGATAAAGATCAAATGAAAGTAATAAAGCATATCATTTTTCCTTGGGTAATGATACAACCCTCATAAGATACTAATCATGAATTTAAAACCTTAAGAGATATTAACAAGGTAACACACTTAAGTATCATGACATTGGAGAAATATAGTCCCTCAAGCTATAAGCAAAGTGATCAAAGTAATTTAAGATCAATGTCCTTGGATTTTATAGGCAACCACCAACCACAAAAATCAAGGTACAAAGTTGGGATAAGTTTCACAATCATAAGAAGCAAACATCAATAACTAAAATTCAAAACCATAAGCAAGAGATAAATATAACTCTCATTGTGTCACCATGATGAATTAGCAAGTGAATACTAACCAAGTGGATCATAGGAGCATAGAGAGTGGTGATGATAAGAGATGTAAAATCAAAGTCTAAACATTAATATATGTGGGACTTAAAGTCCTTTCAAGCAAACAAACACAAACAAGGTCAAAACTAATGAAATGCGGCTCCTATCTTGTCACCATGTTGTATGAGCAATGAAATGCCAATCAAGGATCAAAGGAGCTTTGTATGATAATAAGCAAACCTTAAAAAGTCAGAATCACAAAAGATTCAAATCAAAATGGATCTAAATGATACACAAAAAGTTGTGCACAAAAGTAACCTCTTAAACCATGTTCACAAGTAAATATAAAACAAAAGTAAGCAAGTTATGAGATCTTTAATGGTTCTTTGATGAACTCAAGCCTCTAAAACAGTAGTGAGGATGATAAAAAGTAAATTATTTGATCCATCATGGGTTGCACAAGTGAATTCCCTCTACCTCTAATTGAAAATAGCATAAAAGCATACATGAGAAAGATGATTGAGTCAAAAATAGAAACAAGACTTGTAAAAACAAGACAAAAATATTTCAAGGTTCACAAGACAGTCTTGTACCCTAAATTCCGCCCCTAATTTTTTCTGTCGCACTTTCATATCATATTTTGTCATTGTCATAATCATTAATAAATAGCTTCATTCATCACATTTGCATCCTATCTTTAAGTTTGCTCTTGTGTTGTTGAGTAACTTCTAATTAAAATGCAAAAAATATTTGTCTTTGTCTTTGTATATTTGTGTTTTGTAGGTACCGAGTCAAAGCATCTGACAAATAAGTTTTTCCGGTATTATGTCCCTAAAATCTTCATTTGCAAAGGAAAATAATCAAAAATTTCATTTTTTTCACTGTACAATCGATTGCTCTTAGAGTGCAATCGATTGCACAAAGTGCATTTGGCACAATATTTGGAAAAAAACATTGATGCAATCGATTCCTCCCAGGGTGCAATCGATTTGACATAGTGAAATTTTGAAAAAAATCAACAATTTCAAGCTTGCCAAATTTTGGCTCCAATATTTCTTCATTTTTGAAAGATATATCATTAATTCAAATTTTGGCTCCAATTTTTCTTTTTCTAAAAGATATATCGTTAATTCAAATTTTGGCTCCAATTTTTCATTTTTGAAAGATATATCATTAATTCAAATTTTGGCTCCAAGAATTAATTACTAAACCACCACTAATCTCAATCCTAAACTCTATAAATAGATCCCTCATTTCATTCAAATTTGAAGCTTTTGATAGCCAAACTGATTTTGCTAAAAAATCTCTCAAGTCTCTCCATCTACCAAATTCATTCAAAGCTCTATTTTCAAAAAAAAGTTAGTAAGCTTTGCATTGAAGCTTACTAATCTTTGACCTAAACCTTCATCCAAACACTTTTTCTTCATCAATTCTCTACATCCAAGCTTGGGAAATTAGTTCTTGGGGCTAAATTGAAGCAAATTCTTGAAGTTGTTTTGGTAATTCTCTAGATCTACCTTTGGTATGTTACAAATTTCATCTTTCACAATGTGATCTCTTGTTGATCTTTGGGTTTGATTCATTTAGCATTATTTTGTAATTCCATTGGTGTTATCAATTAAATCCATGATCATAAGGTGTTTGATAAAAAGTTTGAACAAGAATTTGGCCTTTTAAAATGCTGTTTTTCTATTTTTAACAGGGTGCAATTGATTGCTGTAACGGTGCAATCGATTGTCACAGGAGAATTTCACATTTTTTTGAGAAAAAAATTGATGCAATCGTTTGTATCAGTAGTGCAATCGATTGTAACAGAACAAAAATGCATTTCTACCTTGTTTTAGGGCTATTTTGATCCATCTATCTTTTTCTACTCACTCTTTTTATTATTGATTTGGATTGCAATTTTAAATGTCCAATTTCTCTTTAAATTCAATGGACTTTGGGTGTAGATGAAGTTGGATAAATATTCATTATTTCAAATCTACCAAAGAGTGAATTATTTAATTCATTTTTTGTGCTTTGGATTAATGATATGTTTAGTACTTTAATCAATCTAGATGAGTGATTGAATTTAAAGATGAAAGACATTTGAGGTAGTGATCCAAATTAGCTTATCATTCCCCTCCCTCTTCATCTTATCCCATTATTTTTTATTTACGCTACATGTTAAGGGATAATTATCTCCATATCATTTATCCAAACATGAAGTACATAAATTTTTATTGACCAGCCTCAAAATAGGTGCGACTTCTACATAAGTCCACTTACGATTGCTTAACATAGCGCTATATTTTGTCCCGATTAGAGAAAATGATCATTCGTGGCCCAAACCTATTTTTGAAAGCCCAAGTATGTTAATTTGAACCCTTTGATCTAATAAACTTGAGATTCATTGTTAGGAGGCTTTGGTTCTACCAATCCTCCAATGGATCTTCATCAATTTTGGTCAACGAGGATCACTTAAACATCATTGATCATTAAATGTTACCTTGAGGATTCTTAAATGGATGATATACTTGAAAAAAAGGAAATGTAACTTGTTGTTGAGAGGCTTTGGTTCTATCAATCCTCTAATGAGTTCCAAATGCAAGTTTCAATATGGTCATTCAACTAACCACTAATTTCTAATAATTGACTTTACTTCATGCTTTTATTTTATGCTTTTACTTTATGTACCATTTACATTGGCATTTACATTTCCTGCTATTTTCATCTTTGCTCATTTGCGCATTTACTTTTATGCTATTTTTATTTTGCTCACTTGAGCTTTTCTTTTCCTTTTTAAGATACTTAATAATCAACATGTACCATAAAAAACTTTAATGTTACTTGGACAAATTGGTTACTATCCTTGGCATTATGGAGTATTGAACTTCTTGGGCTTAGGAATAGAAACCTTGGCTTATGTTGGAGACCTTGTGACCTTAATTGATATTTTTTATAGAGTTCTTGGGGTTCACCCAAATACATTGGATTGTTTGTTTGTTTTATGTGCAGGTTATTGTGATTACATACTTTGTCTGTAATCTGGAATTCATATGTATACAACCGTTACTCTGCCAAATTTTTGTGAAGATTTAATTCAATTAAAGCTTGGTTTTCTGAAGAGGTTGAGTATCCTTGCTTGGTTTAAATCCAAAGAATTGGAATTATATCTTGACTCATAATGTCAAGTGTTGGCTTCTTGTTGGTTAGACGGTTCTGTGATACGGTGGCAGAACCGACTGTTTTTACTGGTTTGCATTTTGCGTTTTGTGTTCGAAAAATGACGCGGTAAGCAAGAGCCGCTACCGACTTTTATTTCATCCAACTAGAAAGGAAAAAAGTATAGAAAAATTCCTTTTTCGAGATGTTTCTGAGTACGAAGGGTAGATTATAGAAAGGGAAGGTGTTAGCACCCTTTCTATCCATGGTTTTCCATGGGCTCTTAGGTACTTGCTCATCTTTTTAAATTGCTTGTGTATGTGCTTTGTTTTGAAAAAAAGTTTTAACTTCGTGATAAACCTTGTATCAGTCCTCAAGGGTGTGACAAAGTTATTTTAAGAATTGTTTTTGAAAGGTGTAAGTGTGAAAAGTTTTGACTTGAGCAAGTACCTACTAGCATCTACTTACTCGAAAAAAGATCGTTTCTATTCTTGTTTCCTTTAGACAGCGCTAACCTACTGTTGAGAAATAGGTAGCACCGTCGTCAGAGTTTGTAAGGGACGTTCGAAAGGGACGTACGATCACTAAAGCAATGTTAGGACAACTTAGTAGTAACCCTAGAGTCTTAAGATCTTTTTAAGGCAACATTTCTGAGGCAACATTCGAATGGGACATTAAATCTATTTAGACAGAAGGGTAACCACTAAAGTATCCTATACTTAATGATCATTTACTGAAGGCATCCGAAGTGAGGGTATACCCTAAGAGTGATATGTGCGAGTGATTTGTTTCAGGTATTTATCTTTGCACATTAGGGTTTTCTAACCGTATCAATTCATCATGCATTCTTGTCATACAATCCTATTAGCATACATCTAAACAGTTAAATATTTGCAGGAATTAAAAATGCGAGAAAATAAATATAAGCTATTACAAGGCTTCAGGGAGGGGGATTAATTACATAGCCAAAAACCAGGGGATTTAAACAGTAAATAAAACCCTAAATTAAACTATTACAAACCAGTGAACAGTTACAAAATATTTTCAAAATAAATAATAAGCGCGTGGCGAATTAAATGCGAGACGATTAGGGTTTTGACTCTTGACTAAACCTATTTGCAACTGATAAAAAAAGATATTTTTGTCATGTTTTGTTATTTGAGAAAATAGTGAATAATTGAATTAAAAAGAAAATCCTAAGTTCTAATTAATTTTAAATTATAAAATAATAAATTAATTCAATTTAAAAACCTATTTTTGTATTTTTATTATTATTTGAGAAACAAATATAAATTAAATCAAAAGTTAACCTAATTTTCTAATTGAATTTTAATTGTGAAAGAAATTAAAGTTTCCCTAAATTAATTAAACTAATTAATTAAAAAAAAACATTTATTAAGAAAATAAATCCTTTTTTGTGATTTTCTGATTGGTCGATTTAAAATAAAATAATTTTTATGAGGATAAAAAAAACAAAATAATTAAAGAAAAAGAAATTAAAGAAAAACAGTAGAAATAACCAAATGGGCTTGCTGTCAGCAGATCTGGTTCTGGCTGATGGATCCAGAAGATGGTGACCCTCAGAAGATGGGGGGCACTGGATCTGGTCCCGGCTGGTGGATCCAGCAGATGATGACCCTTAGAAGATGAGGGCGCGCTGGATCTGGTCCTGGCTGGTGAATCTAGAAGATGCTGAACCTCAGGAGGTGTACGTGCTGGATCTGATTCTGACTGGGATCCAGAGGGTGATGGCCCTCGGAAGATGCACGTGCTGGATCTGGTGAAAACAAAGGAGAAATGGCCAAAAGCTCATGCCTGGGATCGAACCTAGAATCATGAGCTTCTGACTCCCTTCTTTTGACTAACTGCGCTGGATGTTAACTTATTAATATAATGGAAACAAATAATATTTCAGAAAAAACAAGTTTCTGGCCAGAATAATGCGCCAGAATTTGAACTAGCCAGTCAGGTTGTTACATGTTGTTGCTTCTTCCCTGGAGCCGTCGTTTTAGGCTATGAACCTTTACCTACAGACGCAAGTATGTTGCTGAAACATGTGTCATTCAAGAATCAAGCATATGCAATATAAATTCAATTGGGGACCATGGATCCGCTGGGTTTGAAATTCTGATTGTCATGATACCCATTATCAGGTCTAATTCTTCTTGAAACCAAAAACCCCAAATTGGAGCATGAAAACCTAACAATTGCATAAGCTCATTCCTGCACTATAAAATTAAATCAAACTATCCAGAAACATTGCAAACGTGATAATCAACACAAATATGTAATTTAAACATGCTGAATATGCATGAATTACAAAAATTGAATTTGAATAATTATGCAAACCGTGTGAATGATTGGAGGAGATTCTGGATGTTCTGACGCCTGCAAATGATTGGGAATGCTTCCTGAAATGCCAAAGAATTGATTTTTGGCCTTGAATTGCTCTCAAATGTCATCTATTCAGGAATTTGGATCTCACGTTTTTATCAAAAATTCTGAGTTTTTTTCTCGTTCTTGGAGGTAGGCTGTGCATGAAAATTCTTGTCGTTAGGGTTCCATAAACTTCAGTATATGTATTGAATCTAATTAGGTTAACAATTTGGATCCAATCTTGAGAATTCATGAGTGGAATATTTAATTTTTAAGCCATGTGATATCTTTCCATAATCATGTCAATCATGCCTTTCTTGTACCAATTGCCATTGATATGATTTGATTCTGATCTTCCAGCATAATGAGCTTGTGATTCTGTCCAAAAATCCAATCAAAACAAATCTTTGCTATTATTTACCAATTATTTGATTTAATTTAATTTTTAAAAAATAAAAAATAAAAATAAAATAAATAATGAAGCAAATAATATGTGAGTGCACATTTGGGTCGTGGACCACATTATAAGTGAAGTGCAAGCATAAAAAGTTGGGCCCATTTAGCAAAAAATGCAAATTTGAGCACATTTGACTTTTGGCAATTTTGCAAAAATGGTCAACTTGGCCAATGCATAACTCTATCAATTTTGACCCTAGAGAGGTGTTCTTGGACTTTTTAGAAAGCTTAGGATGTACTCTAATCATACCTTTTTGTCTCATCTCAATTGAGTCTTCCATGTTCATGTATGAAGCTTTGACCCAAAAGGTATTTTTGTTGACTTTTCAAAATGACCTATAATGTCAAAATTCATATCTTTTTGTTAGTGCATATTCTGAACTTGGGAGTTTAAGATGAATTGTAGGGAATTGCATCCTCTTAAAAATGAGCTTTGGATGGGTCATTTCTGATGAAGTATGAGAAAATTATGCTTGGTCAAAGTTGAGTTTACTTTCCATGCAAAACCCTAATTTGGCAACTTTTGGGTTTTGATGAATTGTGAGCAATCCTTGGGGAATCATGATCAACCCTTGATCAAATGATGAATAATACTTCAAAATGAGGATGTTGACCAAAAATATTGAAGTTTGATTGTATGTGGGCCACATTTGACTTTTGACCTAGCACCGTCGATTTTCAGTTATTTGGGCAATTGACAGAGCAAACTTCTTCTGCAAGGCTTGAAACTTGACATGGATGATCTTGATAACATATTAGGACAATGGTGAGCCTTTGAATACTTTGTGGTTCACATATCCTGATGAAAATAGAAACCCTAATTTGAGGTAGACTGCCTTAAGAGAGCATTTGTCTGGTCAACTCTTGGACTTCCTTGAGAAATTTGAGGACCTCACTTGACATGTATTGAGAAATATGGGAGGGAAAATTTTGGGGTACAACAGCTGCCCCTGTTCAATCTTCTTAAACCTGAAGATGTAGATTGGTTGCTCTGCCTTTCGTTATCTGAAGGTAGAAGATGATTGAATACTAGAGTGCCCAGAAATTTGCACTCGCATGAAGTAATACTTGATTTGTGATATCGGGAATTGGATTATAGATTCCATTTGGTAGTTGCTATAGAATTATCTGGGATGGGCTTAAAGATGCCATCCGAAGAAGTGTTGACCGCATAAGAGATTCCTTTGCGAGAACCTGTATACTTGTTGTTGAGGAGGACTTTGCTGGGGAATGATGGTCTCTGTCTTGAGAGAGATAGAGCTTTAGGAACTTCTGTTGTCCGTTACTCTACGGGGGAATAATTTCGGTTTGGGGAGCGGAAGTCAACTGCGTGTCTGGTCGAGGTATATGCTGCACTGCAACTTTATGGGGAAGTATGAAATCAATTGTGTTTGATCGGGTCCCGGTCTTACAGTGTTGTGGACTATTGTCTGGGGATCAAAGAGGCAGAACCCGGATAGTAAGGTTATGAGAAGGAACCTTGATAGTAGGGTTACTTCGAGATGAAAGCCTAGATGGTAGGGATGTGAGAAGGAACCTGGATAGTAGGTTTACTTCGATATGAAAGCCTGGACAATAGGGCTGTGAGAAGGAAACTAGATAGTAGGGTTACTTCGATATGAAAAGCCTGGATGGTAGGGTTGTGAGAAGGAAACTGGATAGTAGGGTTACTTCGATATGAAAGCCTAGATAGTAGGGCTGTGAGAAGGAACCTGGATAGTAGGGTTACTTCGATATGAAAGCCTGGATAGTAGGGCTGTGAGAAGGAACCTGGATAGTAGGGTTACTTCAATATGAAATCCTGGATAGTAGGGCTATGAGAAAGAACCTGGATAGTAGGGTTACTTAGATATGAAAGCCTGGATAGTAGGGATATGTGAAGGGACCTGGATGGTAGGGTTACATCGATATGAAAGCCTGGATAGTAGGGCTGTGAGAAGGAACCTGGATAGTAGGGTTACTTCGACATGAAAGCCTAGATAGTAGGTCTGTGAGAAGGAACCTGGATAGTAGGGTTACTTTGATATGAAAAGCTTGGATGGTAGGGCTGTGAGAAGGAACCTGGATAGTAGGGTTACTTCGATATGAAAGCCTAGATATTAGGGCTGTTAGAAGAACCTGGAGAGTAGGATTACTTAGAGATAAAAGCCTGGATAGTAGGGCTGTGAGAAGGAACCTGGATAGTAGGGTTACTTCGAGATGAAAGCCTGGATAGTAGGGTTGTGAGAAGGAACCTGGATATTAGGGTTACTTTGATATGAAAGCCTGAATAGTAAGGTTGCTTCGATATGAAAAGCCTGGATGGTAGGGCTGTGAGAAGGAACCTGGATAGTAGGGTTACTTCAATATGAAAGCCTAGATAGTAGGGCTGTTAGAGGGAACCTGGAGAGTAGGATTACTTCGAGATGAAAGCTTGGATAGTAGGGTTGTGAGAAGGAACCTGGATAGTAGGGTTACTTCGAGATGAAAGCCTGGATAGTAGGGTTGTGAGAAGGAACCTGGATAGTAGGGTTACTTCGATATGAAACCTGAATAGTAGGGCTGCTTCAAGATGAAAGCTTGGATAGTAGGGATGTGAGAAGGAACCTGGATAGTAGGGTTACTTCAATATGAAAAGCATGGATGGTAGGGCTGTTATAAGGAACCTGGATATTAGGGTTACTTCGATATGAAAGACTGGATAGTAGGGTTATGAGAAGGAACCTGGATAGTAGGGTTACTTCGAGATGAAAGCCTGGATAATAGGGTTGTGAGAAGGAACCTGGATAGCAGGGTTACTTCGATATGAAAAGCCTGGATGGTAGGGTTGTGAGAAGGAACCTGGATAGTAGGGTTACTTCGATATGAAAGCTTGGATATTAGGGTTGTGAGAAGGAACCTGGATAGTAGGGTTACATTGATATGAAAGGGTAAAACTGCAGAGGGAACCTGCGTAAGGTTTCTTTTGTCGCACCGATGATTACTCTAGTTAGCTTCGAGTGTTTATCATGTATCTGCTTGAAATTATTGATAATAACTGTCTTTAATGAAATAAATACAGGGTTAGTTATGTGCGATGCATGAGATGCATTGTGATGAGGTTCTCAAAATAATTGAGATTATGTTATATGGAATGTATGCACAAGTCATGATGCATGAACATAAAATGCTGACGTGATAAACTGAGTCTGGGAAGATAAATCCCTGACTGCTGTTTAGAGAGCATGAGAAGTGGTATTCTTGACTGCTGTAAAAAACCATAGTTCCACCACTTTTGTTGGGGATGGTGAACAAAGATGACTATGCTAGAGATTTTCCATTCGGCTGGCGAATATTCTACCGGAAGAAACCCTATCTGAGTATAACTCTGAGGGGAATAACTCTGTTGGAGAGAAGATACTTTGTTGATAGATCGCTCATTTGGAGAAATAAACTCAGCTGGGGATGAATTTCCGTTGCTGCTGATAATGAATTCTGTTGGAGATTGAATTTCTGCTTGTGAGAGAAGTAAACTCTACTTGGGGAAAAATTTACTGACTCACTCGCGATTGTGAACCTCAGCTGGGGAGAATTATGTCCTGTTTGGGAAAGCTAACATCACTGTCTTTGGATACTTTTTACTCTGTGGGGAGTGTATGTACCACTACTCATGTTCTCAAGCTGGCTCTATCCCGGTACCTGATGGAAAGAGTAATCATAAGGTTTTGGGCACCTCTCGTTTTCCCTGTCCCTGGAATTACGAGTAATTGTCTTTTGTTTTTCATGTAAACTTTTATGGGCAGCAAGTTTTTTTCAAATGCATATATAAAAAATGAATCATTGGACGTTCTTGAAAAACAAAATAGAAAAGGAAAAAAAATTTGAAATTTCTTGTGAAAATGAATTGCATTGATTTTTTGAAGTTGGCCTGTACTAGGCGTTTTGTACAAGCAGGCTGACGTCCTAGTAAGAGAACGCCACCGAAAGATAGAAATTACAATTTGTCTTAAAGAAAGAAAAATAACTATGTGAAATAATCCCATCGGGTTCCAACTCTTCTATTGCCTATATATCTTCAAGTGTCTCATCACTTTGCTTCTTGGAGGAAGGTGGATCAGATTGATTGGCGTCGTCTGAGCTTGATAGTCGATACCGAAGTCTGGTCGCAAGATGATCCAATGAGACAAAGTGTTTAGCTTTGATCCCTAATTTTTTCCTGGACCGCCCTTTCGGGTTTTCAGTCCACCGGGATACCCTTTTTTGCCCAAGTCACCTTTTTAGGTTTTCGACTTGCTGGGTGTAAAACTTTTTCCTTTTCATCCCTTACTTTTGCTTGAACCCTTTTGATTCGCCGGGAAGCCCTTATTTTTGCTTAGGCCAGTCAACCTAGCGGGTCTTTGATTATGTGTAGTATCTTTTCACTATGTCCGCATTGACGGGGTGAGGAAGGTCGTCACATCCATGGTGGTTAGAATCATAGCTCCTCTCGAGAAGATATTCTTAACCACAAATGGCCCTTCGTATGTGGGGGTCCATTTCCCCCTGGGATCACCTTGCGGTAGTATGATGCGTTTGATCACTAGATCTCCGACTTGATATTCCTGACATCTGACTTTCTTGTTAAAAGCCTTAATCATTCGCTTTTGATACGTCTGACCATGACAAATAGCAGTAAGTCTCTTTTCATCGATTAGATTCAGTTGATCAAGCCGGGTTTGGATCCAGTCGTCTTCGTTCAAACCCGCATCCTTCATAATCCTGAGAGGGTATCTGGACTTTGATGGGTAGGACTGCCTCCATGCCATACACCAAAGAGTAGGGTGTTTCCCATGTCGACGTTCGTGCTAAGGTACGATATCCATGAAGAGCGAATGGTAACATCTCGTTCCAGTCTTTGTATGTCACCGTCATCTTCTGCATAATCTTTTTGATGTTCTTGTTAGTCGCTTCAACAACCCCATTCATCTTTGGCCAGTAGGGAGAAGAGTTATGATGCTGAATCTTGAACTGTTTGCAGAGCTCGGTGATCATTGTGTTATTGACATTTGTACCATTGTCAGTAATAATCCTCTCTAGTACACCATATCACAAATTAGGTTGTGTCGGATAAACCGCGCCACGACGTTCTTGGTTACTGTAGCAAAGGAATCTGCCTCAACCCACTTGGTGAAGTAATCAATTGCTACCAGAATGAATCAATGTTTGTTAGACGCAGTAGGCCTGATCTCTCCGATCATGTCGATGCCCCACATTGCAAAAGGACAAGGAGTTGTTAAAACATTCAGGGGAACTGGAGGTACATGCACCTTATCAGTATAGACTTGGCACTTATGACAGGTTCGAGAATGCTAATAACAATTGGCTTCCATAGTGGACCAGTAATATCTTTCCCATAGGATTTTCTTCGCCATGGTATGTCCACTGGAATGAGTTCCAAAGGTACCTTCATGTAACTCTACCATGATCCTTTCTGCCTCGCTCTTGTCTACACACCGCAGTAAGGTTGAATCATGATTATGCTTATAGAGGATTCCATTGCTTACGAAGAACTTCGTAGCGAACCTTCTCAGAAACTTCTTATCATTAACAAATTCCCCCTCGGGGTATTCTTGAGCCTCAAGATACCTCTTTACCTCGTGAAACCAGGGTTTATATGCTACCTCTTCAGTCTCAATGTCACAGCAATGTGCGGGTTCATCCAACCTCTCAATGGTAATCTAGGGAGCTTCATTGTCCCACCTGACTTTGAACATAGAAGACATGGTAGCGAGCGCGTCTGCCAACTGGTTCTCTTCTCGTGGGACATGTTTAAAAGTTTTCTCCTCAAAATGTGGGAGCAATGTCAGTACATATTATTTGTAAGGAATAAGATTCGGGTGCTTCGTATCTCACTCGCCTTTGATCTGACTTATCACAAGAGCGGAATCTCTGAATACACTCAAGAACTTAATCCTCGGGTCAATAGCAGCTCGAAGACCCATGATACATGCTTCATACTTCGCCATATTGTTGGTGCAGTTAAAACATAATCGGGCGGTGAATGGAGTATGATAACCCTCGGGAGATATAATTACAGCGCCAATACCGTTACCCAATGCGTTCTAGGCTCCATCAAAATACATAGACCATTGGGATCCCTCCTCGGGTCCTTCATCCGGTCCAAGTTCTTTGCAGTCGGTTACCAACATGATATTCTCATCCGGGAACTCGAAATTCATGGACTGGTAGTCATCCACGGCCTGATGCGCCAAATGATCCGCTAATATACTCCCCTTAATTGCTTTTTGGGTTGTGTATTAGATGTCGTACTCGGTTAAGATCATCTGCCATCTTGCTATTCTTCCGGATAAGGCGAGCTTTTTGAAAATATACTTGATCGGATCCATATTAGATATCAACAAGGTAGTGCGAGTCAGCATATACTGTCTCAGTCGGCGAGCAGCCCATGCCAAAGCGCATCAAGTTTTCTCGAGCAATGAGTATCGGGTCTCAAAGTCGATAAACTTTTTTCTAAGGTAATAAATGGCTCGCTCTCTTTGACCAGACTCTTCATGCTGCCCCAGCACGCACCCCATTGAATTGTCTAGCATTGTCAAGTATAATATCAAAGGTCTTCCTTCAACTGGAGGCATCAGAATTGGTGGTTCTTGAAGATATTCCTTGATTCTTTCGAAAGTGGTTTGGCATTCATCATTCCACTTTACCACTTGATCTTTCTTCAACAGCTTGAAGAATGGGTCACAAGTAGCAGTTAGATGTGAAATGAACCTGGCGATGTAATTCAGGCGTCCCAAGAAACCTCTAACTTCTTTCTCTGTGCGGGGAGCCGGCATCTCTTGTATGGCTTTTACCTTTGCAGGGTCTACCTGAATGCCTTTGTCACTAACAACAAAACCCAGAAGCTTACCAGACCTTACCCCAAAGGTACACTTGTGCAGATTCAACCTCAGCTTGTACGTATTCAACCTGTCAAATAGTTTCTGGAGATGATCAAGGTGCTCTTCTTCAGTCTAGGACATGGCGATCATGTCATCCACATAAACCTCAATCTCGTGGTGAATCATATCATGGAACAAAGCGACCATGGCGCGCTGATAAGTTGCCCTAGCATTTTTCAACCCAAAAGGCATTACCTTGTAACAGAAAGTGCCCCATTGTGTAATGAAGGTTGTCTTCTCCATGTACTCAAGAGCCATCTTGATCTGGTTGTATCCAGAAAAAACCATCCATGAAGGAGAAGTTCTTGTGCTGCAGTATTGTCGACTAGAACATCAATGTGAGGAAGTGGGAAGTCGTCCTTGGGGATTGCCTTGTTCATATATTTGTACTCCACACACATACGTACCTTACCATCCTTCTTAGGTACCGGAACAACGTTGGCAACCCACTACGGATAAGAAGTGACAGCTAAGAATCCTGCGTCGATTTGTTTAATGACCTCTGCCTTGATTTTCTCTAACATTTCAAGGCGCATACGACTGACCTTCTGCTTTACCAGAAGGCAGACTTCTTTAGTTGGCAGGCGATGTACCACAAGATCAGTGTCCAAACCAGGCATGTCTTCATAGGACCAGGAGAAGGTCTCAACATAGTCGTGTAACATCTGTATTAACCGTTGCTTGACACTAGGCTCCAGGTTCGCACCTATTTTGACCTCTTTCCTGTCTTCCTCTGTACCCAAATTCACTGACTCAATTGGCCCTTCATGAGGTTGTATGGCCCTTTCTTCCTGCTGTAGTAGTCTAGCAAGTTCTCCAGGTACCTCATAATCATCCTCACCTTCGTCCTCAGCTTGGTTGATCGGATTTTTGAAGTCATAACTGGCAGTAGTAGAGCTGTTATCAATGGGATCCAGAGTGGATGTGGATCTGCAGTATGATACGTGAGTGTGTGTAAGAGAATAGTTGTTTTGATAAAGTGAGAGACAAAAGAAGAAAACAAAGAGCGCAAAATTTGTAATGCAAGAAATGTCCAATGCTTTATAATTGATATATGAAATGTCAAATAGTAAGCCCTCACAAGCAAAGCCAAGGTGCCTCGGGCAAGGCACCGGGCCATAAAGTTTCAAACTGTTTATTACAAATCTTAAAACACAAGTCAATTACTGCGGAATAAAAGAAACATGTATGAAGTCCTTCGCCATCTAGTTATTCAGTCCACCATTGGTTGTTAGGTAGATCCAGTTGTCGATGTCTGAATTTTCTTCACTGTGCTCAATTGCATTAACTCCCCGATTGTTGATGTGTAGAGGGGGTCTTCCAATCCGCGCGCGTCTAACAGCCCTTTAAGCCCCTGTAGTAAAGCCCAAACCAAATTTGTCAATTTTATGAGTGAAGTCAGGGAGCCGACCCCAATTGGCACACCCATCTTCTTCAACTACAGCCCTGGCGTCCTTGAGAGAAGCCAACTTCAGCGGAGGTTTATTGGTAGTAACTTCAGTTGATGCCAAAGTCTGAGGGACTTCCTCGAAGTTCTGACAAGGAGTTTCTATGAACTCCCCGTCCATCTCTACATAACGGAAGGAATTGAGATGACTCACCATATACTCCTCTTCACCTTGCACCGTGACAATTTTCCCATTCACTAGATACTTCAGCATTTGATGGAGTGTAGAAGTAACTGCCCCAACCCTATAGATCCACAGACGACCCAGCAAGCAAGAATACGACGGCCTGATATCCATTACATAGAAGGTGGACCCAAAGGTCTGAGAACCCACTTTGACAGGGATGTCCACCTCCCCGTGCACCATTCTTTTTTATCCGTTAAAAGCCCTTACCACAATGTTACTCGGCTTTAAAGTTAAACCCTCACAATCCAAACGGTTCAACGCTTTCTTCGGAAGAACATTCAGCGAAGACCCAGTGTCTACCAGTACATGGGCCATAGTGGTGCCCTGCACTCAATCGAGACATGCAGATCATCATTATGATTCCTCCCCTTAGTGGTCAAATCCGCATCTGAAAATCCTAGCCAATTGTCAACAGTCAGGCTGGCCACACAATCTTTGAACTGATCTGCTGAAGTTTCCTGTGGCACATGCGCAGTCTTGAGAAATGCAATTAAAGTCTTCGCATGGGCTTCGGAACACAATAGAAGAGACAACATGGAGATCTTTGATGGGGTCTTCCACAGTTGTTCGACCACATTGTAGTCGCTTTTCTTGATAATTTTCAGTACTTCCTCTATTTCTTGTTTAGAGGCTTCCACAATAATTTATCTAGGTGCCTCCATCCGGGCAGGCTAACCTATAATTTATTTGCCCCGAGTCCAAGATGGCTCGGCGACAAGGGTGATAACTGGAGTAAGAAATGGAACAATAGTTGATGTACTAGCGGGAACAGAAGATGGAATGACAATAGGTTTGTTGACAGTTGGAGGGGAAATCTCGGGAGAGAAGATCCTCCTACTGCGGGCAACCTTACTAGTCCCGACAATATTACTGACATCAGTACCAGCTTCTTCATTCTTCAAATCTTGCTTAATGCCATGATAATACACATCAGCACCATAGTGCCATGGGACAACCTTGTCTGAAGTGTATGGGATGAGACCAGGAACAATGATTATTAGAGGAGCAATTCTTTGAACATGTGTAATCCTAATAGGTCTTCTCGAGGAAACCTTGGAAGGATTGGCGGAAATGGTTATGATGGAAACATCTTCATTTGGAACAACAAGAATTATATTCTTCTCGAACACAATTTCTTTATTATACTTCAGGCGCTGAACACCTGACTTCAACAAACAGCAACCAGAAGGTAGAATCAAACACATGTGGCACTCTTCACCACAACTCGGAAATAAACTGGCCAACAACAGATTCTTCTTAACAGTTATAAGAGGAGTAGAAATTTCTTCAACAGAGGTCACAAACAAATCAGTGTCAACAGCATTGACTCCACGACCATGTTTGGGCATGGGAGCAGTTATAACATTCGACTTTTTTGGAGCATCAAACTCTATCTCCTTGGCTTCAAGCAAGTCTTGTACTTTGTTTCTCAAAGCCCAACAGCCATTGGTATCGTGGCCAGGACTTTCATAATAGTAGGCTCACCGTGCGTTGGGATTGTATCTGGGAGAGGTAGTGTTTGGATTCTTGGGAGCCTCCCTCAATGTTGTCAAGTTGGATCTCAGCAGGTGAGGTAACACTTCAGCCAATGTCATGCTAATGTGGTTAAACTACCGCTGTGGTCTTTCCACCCTTTGTTGATTGTAGCATTGTGGAGCAACTAAGGGTCTTGGTATCATTACAGCATTTACCATTGGACGGTGTTCAGATCTGTTTTGGCCCCTCGGGCTATAAACTGCACTGGCTTCCTTCTTACCAGTAAAAGGTTTCTTTACCGAACTCGAAGAGGCATCCTTCTATATTTTGCCACTTCGAATTCCATCCTCCACTCTTTCTCTAGTTAAAATCAACTTGGTGAAACCAGACGACGAGCTGCCAATTAAGTGGTTGAAAAATGCACTAGACAGCGTCCCCAGAAACATATCAACCAACTCCGTATCAGACAAAGGGGGTTGAACTCTTCCAGCCAAATCTCTCCATTTTTTAGCATAATCTTTGAAACCTTCACCTGCACCCATGGACATACTCTAGAGTTGAGTACGAGTGGGAGCAAGGTCGGCATTGTACTGATACTGCTTGTAGAAAGCAGCAGCAAGATCTTCCCAGTTTCAGACATTGGCTCCCTCTAATTGGTAGAACCATTTAAGCTGAGTCCCTGACAGACTATCTTGAATGAAATGCACCCATAAATTTCCATCAGCAGTGTGGGGTTGGATCTTCCTGACATAAGAGCGGAGATGGAGCTTTGGGCAAGACACTCCATCATACTTAGCAAAAACTGGAGCCTTGAACTTCTGAGGGATGACCACTCCCGATACCAGTCCCAGTTCTCCGAAATCCAAACCAGGTATCTTTGAACTTCCATAGAAATCAGACGGTCTTCTAGCTACTTGTATGTATCCTCAGCAGGAGGATATTGCTCATCATCATAATCAGTATCATTGTCAGAGACTGCAGGACTAGGGTCCTTTTCCTCTTCTTGATTCTCCCCGTCTTTGGATGAAGAGGTCAGATCAATTTTATGCTTCAACCTTTCTCCAAAACTTCTACCCATATTCAGAATACCAACCTTCTTCTTCTTCTTCTTTTTCAGAATGAGGGCTTTCAGATCCTCTTGCCCCTTTGCCATACTGATGAACATCTGTTGGAACTGGGCATTCTGTTCCTGAACATCTTTGATGACTTGATCGGAAGACATTTCTGCTGAAATAAACAACGAAGAAGATGAGAAACCTGTACTGGTACCTGTAATGATGTGTATGATAATGGGATGCGCATGTAATTATTTCAAAGTCTTTGGGAGATTTAAATTTGCAAACCAAAATAAACAAAAATTTATTAGCTTAAATTTGATAGGTTCAACATGCCTTCAAGGCGTTACAAAGAAGTAAATAAGACAAATCTAAAACTAGAAAAGAAAAATAAAAAGTCCCATGGACGCTTTCTCTTTGTGCTGATATAGTCATTGAGCACTCTTTCTTCCTCGAGCTGTCTGGTAAGCTTTAAGAACTTCCTCTCTTGCTCATGGAACTGCTCCCGATAAGTATCCCGCTCATTCTTCAGCTGAATCCAAGACCTCTATAACTCCCCAAGATCAGTGGGCATGTAAGGATAGAGAGTCGTGTAAGGAATGCCTTCTTCAGTAGTGGGCTCCACAATCAGTGGTAATACGGCCGCATCAGGCATCATAAGCTTCTGGGCTCGAGCTCGAACCCATTGGAGGTAAGGCTGCATAGGAAGGGAAGTCTTTTGTCCCAACTCATGGGGGTCAGATCTGTTTACCATACCCTAAGCTCGTATGAACCTCCGGCGATGTCCCTTAACATCATCCTCATAGTCGAATATTATGTCCTCGAGAAGTAACTCATGGGGACCATCTCTTCGAGCATGACCAAATTGTCGCAAAGCCAGACAAGGACTGTAAGTTATACCTCCTCTGATACCAAGTAATGGGACATTAGGATACCCCCTACAGTGATCAATAACAACAACGTCTTCCATAGCTCGGGAACACCAAAGAATATTCGTATGAGCGAGTGACATTATTTTGTGCAACCAAACCAAACCTTCTTTGTTCTTCAGTATAAACCTAGGGAGTTGAGAAATAAACCACCTCGACAACAACGACATGCAGCATATAAGATACCCTCTTCTCCTCGTGGTGCGAGTATAGAGAGCGTGCAAAATATCTCCGAGCAAGGTAGGCACAGGGTTGCGGGAAAGGAAAATCTTGATAGCATTCACATCTACGAAAGAGTCCGGATTAGGGAAGAGAACTAAACCATAGATAAAAAGAGCCAAGACATCCTCAAAAGCCTGAAAATCCATATCATCCCAAAATAGTTGAGCCTGGTCTATCAGAAATTTGGCTAGAAAACCCTAGACTCCGCTTCGAGTTTCCCAATTGGATACCACATCGCCCCATTTCAAATGTAAAGCTGAGGCAATGACTTCTAGCTTAGGAACTTCTTCTATACCTGTGAAGGGTACCTGTTCAAGAATGGATATTCCCAATAGATGAGAGAATTCTTCCAAGGTGGGCACCAACTGATAATCTGGAAAGTGAAGCAGTGATGCTCGGGATCGAAGAACTGAAAAAGTATGCTCATCATCTGTTCATCAGAGTTTGAAGTGACCAGTCTGAGAAGTTGACAATGTCTCTTAATGAACATATAAGTTTCAGAAATTATTGACACTAGCTCCTTGAGTTTAGATGGTATCTCCACAAAGCTAATTCGGATGGTTTTTCTACGCACATAAGCCATGATCTGCAAAACAGAACAAAGATAAATTCCCTTGGTCTTTGAAATGGTTAGTGTAATGAAACATGAATGCTATGTTATGATGCATGATCTCATGATAAAACACAGGTATAGAAAACAACAAGTATTGCAAACACAATCAAATCACACAAAGCCCTTAGGTTTAAGGCTTACATAAGGTCAAAGGTAATACCATCTTGAAGTTAAGTTGGTTTCAACCTGTCCTAGAAAATTAATCGGGTTCTAGAGGATCTTAATATCACTGACCATCCTCTATCGGTCATGCTTTCAGCTCATGCAATCTTATCTTGCGGCCGAAATTATTCCGAGAGTATGGTCTCAATGAGTGTAGCATCGAGTATCAACCAATTCTCAGCTTTATACCGAGGCCGACTATCTCACTACTTTCTAATGGCCAAGTTGGGTGATTAAAGGTTCTAAGGTCAGTTGATGCTTAACGATACCATGCAGCGACCCTGTATTCTCCTCGTTTCTCCACAAGGGATATCGGTACCAACCAAAGTGCCACACCAACGTAGCTACTTCTTCAACCGTATTGGTCTACGCCGTATAGTTCCCTCACAGTCTATTGCTACTTACCTAAAAGGTATTCCCCAGATCTGGGTTAGGATCTATAGTAACTCCAAACAAACCCTTAAAATTAAAGCAAACAAAGCAATCAAGAGAAGCAATTATGATGAACTAGATCCTAAGGTATACCTCACTTATAAGTCCCCAGTAGAGTCGCCAGTTCTGTGATACAGTGGCAGAACCGACTATTTTTACTGGTTTGCATTTTGCGTTTTGTGTTTGAAAAATGTCGCGGTAAGCAAGAGTCGCCACCGACTTTTATTTCATCCAACTGGAAAGGAAAAAAGTACATAAAAAATCCTTTTTCGAGATGTTTTTGAGTACGGGGGGTAGATTATCGAAAGGGAAGGTGTTAGCACCCTTTTTATCCATGGTTTTCCATGGGCTCTTAGGTACTTGCTCATATTTTTGAATTGCTTGCCTATGTGCTTTGTTTTGAAAAAAAGTTTTAACTTCGTGATAACCCTTGTATCAGTCCTCAAGGGTATGACAAAGTTGTTTTGAAAATTGTTTTTGAAAGGTGTAAGTGTGAAAAGTTTTGACTTGAGCAAGTACCTACTAGCATCTACTTACTCGAAAAAAGATCGTTTCTATTCTTGTTTCCTTTAGACAGCGCTAACCTACTATTGAGAAATAGGTAGCACCGTCGTCGGAGTTTGTAAGGGACGTTCGAAAGGGACGTACGATCACTAAAGCAATGTTAGGACACCTTAGTAGTAACCCTAGAGTCTTAAGATCTTTTTAAGGCAACATTTCCGAGGCAACATTCGAATGGGACATTAGATCCTTTTAGACAGAAGGGTAACCACTAAAGTATCCTATATTTAATGATCAGTTACCGAAGGCCACCAAAGTGAGGGTATACCCTAAGAGTGATATGTGTGAGTGATTTGTTTCAGTTATTTATCTTTGCACATTAGGATTTTCTAACCGTATTAATTCGTCATACAATCCTATTAGCATACATCTAAACAGTTAAATATTTGCAGGAATTAAAAATGCGAGAAAATAAATATATGCTATTACAAGGCTTCAGGGAGGGGGATTAATTACTTAGCCAAAAACACGGGGATTTAAACAGTAAATAAAACCCTAAATTAAACTATTACAAACAAGTGAAAAGTTACAAAATATTGTCAAAATAAATAATAAGCGCGTGGCGAATTAAATGCGAGACGATTAGGGTTTTGACCCTTGACTAAATCTATTTGCAACTGATAAAAAAAGATATTTTTGTCGTGTTTTGTTATTTGGGAAAATAGTGAATAATCGAATTAAAAAGAAAATCCTAAGTTCTAATTAATTTTAAATTATCAAAGAATAAATTAATTCAATCTAAAAACCTATTTTTGTATTTTTATTATTAGTTGTGAAAGAAAAAGAAATTAAATCAAAATTTAACCTAATTTTCTAATTGAATTTTAATTGTGAAAGAAATTAAAGTTGCCCTAAATTAATTAAACTAATTAATTAAAAAAAACATTTATTAAGAAAATAAATCCTTTTTTGTGATTTTCTGATTGGTTGATTTAAAATAAAATAATTTTTGTGAGGATAAAAAAAACAAAATAATTAAAGAAGAAGAAATTAAAGAAAAATAGTAGAAATAATCAAATGGGCTTGCTGTCAGCAGATCTGGTTCTGGCTGATGGATCCAGAAGATGGTGACCCTCAGAAGATGGGGGGCACTGGATCTGGTCTCGACTGGTGGATCCAACAGATGATGACCCTCAGAAGATGAGGGGCGTTGGATCTGGTCCTGGCTGGTAAATCCAGAAGATGCTGAACCTCAAGAGGTGTACGTGTTGGATCTGATTCTGACTGGTATCCAGAGGGTGATGGCCCTCAAAAGATGCACGTGCTGGATCTGGTGAAAACAAAGGAGAAAATGCCCAAAAGCTCATGCCTGGGATAGAACCCAGAATCACGAGCTTCTGATCCCTTCTCCTGACTAACTGCGCTGGATGTTAACTTATTAATATAATGGAAACAAATAATATATCAGAAAAAACAAGTTTCTGGCCACAATAACGCGCCAGAATTTGAACCAGCCAGTCAGGTTGTGACACGTTGTTATCTTCTTCCTTAGAACCATCGTTTTAGGCTCTGAACCTTTACCTACAGACGCAGGTCTGTTGCTAAAACCTGTGTCATTCAAGAATCAAGCATATGTAATATAAATTCAATTGGGGACCATGGATCCGCTGGGTTTGAAATTCTGATCATCATGATACCCATTATCAGGCCTAATTCTGCTTGAAACCCAAAACCCTAAATTGGAGCACGAAAACCTAACAATGGCAGAAGCTCATTCCTGCACTATAAATTAAATCAACCTATCCAAAAACATTATAAACATGATAATGAACACAAATATGTAATTTAAACATGCTGGATGTTCTGGATGTTCTGGCGCCTGCAAATGATTGGGAATGCTTCCTGAAATGCCAAAGAATTGATTTTTGGCCTTAAATTGCTCTGAAATGTCCTATATTCTAGAATTTGGATCTCACGTTTTTATCAAAAATTCTGAGTGTTGTTCTGGTTCTTTGAGGCAGGTTGTGCATGAAAATTCTTGTCCTTAGGGTTCCATAAACTTCAGTATATGTATTGAATCCAATTAGGTTAACAATTTGGATCCAATCTTGAGAATTCATGAGTAGAATATTTAATTTTTAAGCCATATGATATCTTTCCATAATCATGTCAATCATGCCTTTCTTGTACCAATTGCCATTAATATGATTTGATTCTGATCTTCAAGCATAATGAGCTTGTGATTCTGTCCAAAAATCCAATAAAAACAAATCTTTGCTATTATTTACCAATTATTTGAATTAATTTAATTTTTAAAAAATAAAAAATCAAAGTAAAATAAATAATGAAGCAAATAATATGTGAGTGCACATTTGGGTCGTGGACCACATTATAAGTGAAGTGCAAGCATAAATAGTTGGGCCCATTTAGCAAAAAATGCAAATTTGAGCACATTTGACTTTTGGCAATTTCGCAAAAATGGTCAACTTGGCCAATGCATAACTCTATCAATTTTGACCCTAGAGAGGTGTTCTTTGACCTTTTAGAAAGCTTAGGATTTCCTCTAAGCATCCCTTTTGGTCTCATCTCAATTGAGTCTTCCATGTTCATGTATGAAGTATTGACCCAAAAGGTGTTTTTGTTGACTTTTCAAAATGACCTATAATGTCAAAATTCATATCTTTTTGTGAGAGCATATTCTGAACTTGGGATTTGAATATGAATTGTAGGGAATTTCATCCTCTTCTAAATTAGCTTTGGATGGGTCATTTATTATGAAGTATGAGAATGTTATGCTTGGTCAAAGTTGAGTTGACTTTCCCTACAAAACCCTAATTTGGCAACTTTTGGGTTTTGATGAATTGTGAGCAATCCTTGGGGAATCATGATCAACCCTTGATCAAATTATGAATAATACTTCAAAATGAGGATGTTGACCAAAAATCTTAAAGTTTGACTGTATGTGGGCCACAATTGACTTTTGACCTAGCACCGTCGATTTTCAGGCATTTGAGCAATTGACTGAGCAAACTTCTTTTACAAGGCTTGAAACTTTACATGGATGATATTGAGAACATAATAGGACAATGGTGAGCCTTTTAATCCTTTGTGGTTCACATATCCTGATGAAAATAAAAAACCCTAATTTGAGGTAGACTGCCTTAGGAGACCGTTTGTCTGGTCAACTCTTGGACTTCCTTGAGCAATTTGAGGACCTCACTTGACATGTATTGAGTAATATGGGAGGGAAAATTTTGGGGTAAAACAGGATCTCTTCCTTAGTTTTCACCTTATGCTTTAGTAATTCCTCCTTTTTCAGAATTACTCCCTGAAAGTTAACATGACTATATCGCCCGTCCTATCTTAAGTTTTCCCAATTCCGGTATAGGACTTATAAGAGATCACCAAGCACCTTGAAAACCAGAAAGATCCAGACATATATATATACAACAAATAATATATGACAATTTATAGCACATAAACAGATAAATAAAGATAGGCTCAACCCCCTTAGAGATGTTTCTTCCCTCAGTGATGTCGCCAGTTTTTTGTAGTGGTAGAAATGTTGAGACTGAGCCATTGGATTGACTTAACTCATACATATCAAATAAAAATCGCCACCGCGCTTTATTGTTTCCAAAGGAAATGAAAAAAAAGAGCAAATAAACCCAAAAAAGAAATGGAGAGAATCTAGGTACGAGGGTTGGTTATGCAAAGGGAAGGTATTAGCACCCTAAACATCTACGGTACTCCGCAGGAGACTCTTTAAAAATTTGTGTATTTTGGCTATAAAAGGTGTATACAAAATAGATGGTGGAGATGAGAAAAGTAATTGTTTTTCTATTTTTTGCACCTGCCTTGGTTGCAAACCTTTAGTGCATACGTACTACCTTCCGTGCAATAGGGGATAAGGGTACTCGTAGTTCACCTAAAAATTTTAAAACACATGTGTGTTGGTTAATTTTAAGAGAAGAGACATCATCGTCATATCTGAGTGGTAAACATACTTACTACCCACAATTATGAGAAAGGAGAACTTGCATCATCTCAAAGTGGAGGATATAGCTTGGATATAAAAATCAACAATGCCTCACTCAACACCCAAGTGGAAAATATCTCACTTTACTGCATATTGTAGAAATATAGTAGCTTGCATCACTATAAGAATTGACAAGAGACTAATCTTTTGAGAAAGGTTTAAAAGTAAAAAGCCAAAGTGGCCAAATGGTTTGAATGAGGTTAATGTCTTTTAGTCTTGAGAAAGATGTCAAAGTACGATTAAATTGATTAAGAAAATATTTTGAAAATGCATGGACCTAAGTCCAAGTTTATTATGAAAGCGATTCAATTTAGAAAACAAGATGATTCTTGAAAAGGAGGGAGAAGATTTTTAAAATTAAAGAAGATGGGAGGATATGAAGGGATTATCCTAAAGCATAAGGTAAAAGCTAAGGAAATGAATGATATAACCAACAAGAAGCCAACAATTGACATGAAAAGGTCAATGTAGAATTCCCATCATTTAGATTAAAACCAAGCAAGCCACAATACTAAACCTCTGAGGAATACCAAGCTTCAGATGAATTAAGTCTTCACAAAATTTGGCAGAGCAACAACTGTATAAATAGGAATTCGCAATCACAAACAAAGCATGAAAAAATGAGAATAACCTGCACACACAAAAAATTCAAACCAATGTATTGGAGTAATCCCTAAGGATTTCAGATAGAATAACAACAGAGCAACCAGGTCCCCAAGTATCAACGCTTCTAATCCTAAGTCTGAGAGATCCACAAATCCATAATGCAAAGGATAGTAACAAAGTAGTCCAAGTAACCTTAAAGCTTTTAATGTTCAAGTTGATTCTTAAGTGCAATTTAATCCATTGCATCAGCCGTCATGCAATAATGTGTGAAATCTGCATAATCCATTACATCAATCTCCATACAACAATGTTGTTATCAAACTTTTTCTGCGAAATAATCTATTGCATCAGTCTCCAGGAAGAAATATCGTTATCAAGTTTCGTCCTCGATATAACTCATTTCCTCAGTCTCCATGCAACGATGTAGTTATCAAGCTCTTTTCAAATATCTACCCCCCAGGTTATGATAGATGTGCAAATAAATCTCCATAACCCATTGCATCAATTTCTATGCAGCAATGTGTTATCATACTTTGTTTTATTCATCTCCTAGGTTGCGATGGATAGAAAAAATAATATCAAATCAAAGCTTTCTATATTAGTCTCCTAGCATTAGTAAGTAAGGTATTCAAACATGTATCATTTACTTCCTAGATTATGGTAAATATGCAAATGATCTCTTCTTAAATACTGACGAGTTATACACGTCGTCATGTCTAAAGTAAAATCAACTTTGGTTCAAACGTGGATTAGATGATACATCATCTTCTATTCTTACTCTTCATACCCATGAAAATGTTGTAAAATGTATCCTTATAATCTTTCGGACAAATTTTGGGGTCTTCCAATATTTAATAAACCTCTGATCTGAATGTGCGAGACCTGCATATTCTCGCACTATTCAATCAAAGGATAATTAAATAGAGGCAACTGTCATACCCCAAAATTTCCCTACCCTTATATTATATTTAGGTTTCTTTTTAAGTAAGTTGTATTATATAGTTTTTTATTTCTATGAGGGTGTTTAAAATTAAAGAGGGGTGTATTGATCCAAAATGGACCATCAATATCTGATGGCCCATTAAGTCTTTTAAAGGGGGGTCCATTTCAAGTTAAAAAGGGAAGTGCATGCAATTAAAAAAATATTGGGCCATTTCTAAATCAGAATAGTCCATTTATATTGATTGGTGTATACAATAATTTATTTGAAACCTGATACAACAGAATCATAAGGCACATTTAGGTTTTTTCTAGCCGTATGTTTTTCTTGAGGCCCAATAGAAGAAACACGTATGGACCATTTTCAGTTTATGGATTTGTTTTGAAAAATAATGTTTTATTCTAATTATAAACATCATTATTATTAGTATCAACATCACTCTTATTTTTACTATTATTAAATTATAATATTATTATTAATCATTATATTCTAAACACTTAATCAAAAATTATTTTTTTGTTTTATTATGGAAAAATGCTTGATTAAGAGAAAGCTAGGATTGGGCTTTCTTCACACGTTCCATTTCCTGGCTCAATCAATTACATGCCTAATAAATTTATTAAGGTCTTGTTCTTAGAATAAGTTAGAGGGTGTATTGAGCAACTCATTAGTTTAAAGGCCAATTATAATTAGATTGAGTAAGCCCATGTACGCACAACCCAGGAAGACAGTTTTTGTTTTGAGTGGCCCAATAACATTTTACTTTTATTCTTACTAAGTGTTACATACTATTAAAATCATGAGTATTATGGCTGATTGTTCCATTAAGTGACTAAAAAGGCCAGTTCAAAATTTGTTCGCCCGACCCAATGTTCAAACTATTACAAGCCCAATAAAAAAAACACATGCTCCAAAATACTAATAGGCACTGTTTGGATTAATAAAAAAAAACGCTTGCTTTAAACGCGAAAGAACCGTTTTCATGAAATCGGTATCTTTTACATTCCATTTTTTTTATAGAACGAATTAATACAAACAGAAAAAATATCAAGTGAATGCAGAAAAAAATTAAAAAATAATTAAAACTGAATCAAAACCAAAATTAAGTTACAATCTGCTATTTCCTAATCTGCTAAAACAATAAACTTAATTTCGTTTCCTAATCTAATCTTAAAAATTGCTATAAAACCTAACAACTAATAACAATAGAGATGAGGGTGAAAAAAATATTGCAGGGGAGTTTAGGAAAACAAAATCATTACAAAGGGACGGGAAAAAAGATTATAGAGGAGGAATGTTACAAAGTAAAAATCAGGGAAGAAGATGATTAAGGCCCCGCCGTCGTGAGCTTCACGTCCCGTTCCGTGTGGAAAAGGGTTTCAATATCTGAAAGCTTTTCTCTTGACAATGCTCTCATTTAAAAGATATGAGCTAATACATTATAGGTCATTTTCAAAATTCAACAAAAGACACTTTTTGTCAAGGCAACTTACATATAGATAAATTTTCCAAATGCAAAAATGATCAAAAGAGAAAGTGTATAGGACATCTTGAGCTTTTCAAAAAGTCAAAGATTACCTTCAAAAGATGAAAATTGAGCAAGTTATGAGTTGCACAAGTAGGGAAATTTTGAGGAAATTCATGAAATGCAAGATGAGCAAACATGAGATTTTGAACTAGTGGGCCTAATTTTTGATGTTCAAACATGTTCATATGATGTTAGAGGACCCCTAAATTCATTCATATATTTTTTATGATTTTTATTTCTTTTATTTGAATTTTTATTCATTTAAAAGAAAACAAAATCAAAATAAAATATGAGATATCTGTGTAAGGACTTGGGCTTGTGATTTCAAACTTGTACAAGCCCAATGCAGCTCCTGATAGCCTTTCAAGACATGCCAAATTCGTGCAAGCTTAAGAATGGCAAGAAATATTACAAAGATGGAAGATTTTCAATGTGTTTGATTTTTGCTTTATTATGGCTTCATGAGTTGATTTCATTCCATATTTGTCAGGTCATTTCCTTCCTTTATATAATGCAAGTAAAGTTGTGCCAATGGGACAACGAGATCACTGCCTCCAAGAGGTAGAAAAATTCTCCAAAAAATTCTCAAAAATCTCGAGCCTCCTAACACTCTCCTCAGGCCCTTTTATCCCATGATTCAGGTCTCATTCCCTTCCTGGAATATCCAAACGTGGTCTCAGATCATTCATATTGATATTACACCCATGAAACCATACATCATGGCCTTGCCAGTTCCACACTTTTTTTAAGTTATATCCTAAATTTTACTTTGTTTCATGATGATTTGAGGCCTCTAATGTGATCTGGAGATGTGATTGAACATATTTTGGTCCTTAATATATTCCCATGCACACAGACTAGATATGTTCCATATTTATCTCTGGTCGGTTGTTTTGAATCGAAATGCATGATCCAGAAGTTTTTAGCCAAAAATAGTTCCAGATTCGGATCCAAGAGGGTCAATTTAGGGGGCTTAGGGTTAATTTAGGGCTTTAATTCTTCTTGTTTTACATGTTTTGAAATTTAGGGCTATCGGAGAAAAAGGATTTGACCACCGTGAGGGGTAGTCTGACTCTCCTGAAAACCGCGTGGCTTGTTGAAGCATTTTCATTGGCTGATTCAAATAATAATGGCCCACTCGAGCGTGCGCGTTTTTGCTTATCTGGAATTAGGGTGCGTTTTTTATTATATTTTTTATTTAATTCATATACCCGATGTAGTGGCCACCCCAGCGGTAAGTGTATGTGTGTGCTAAAGAGTTGGTGTGCCAGGGCGTGGGTTCAATTCTTGTCCCTGGCATATTATTTTTCCTTGTATTTTCATTTCAGATCCAGTAAATGCAAGGATAGCGCGCACAGGATAAAACTCATATCTAAATCGGCAGATCTCAAAACTCCAGATCCAACACTCCAAAACAGTCATATCCATGATGCATCTTCCTAAAGTCAATCACAAGGGATTCTGCACAAGCTTCTGGGCTCATTTGGTTTTGGGCCTAAGGATTTTCTTTCCACACCCCTCCAATTTTCTTTTACAGCGCAAGCCCATAGATCTTTCTTTTTTTTGTTTTAATTTAATTCTTTACTTTTAATCACTTTTTCAACAAAAAATCGTAAAATAAAAAAAGATTAGATTTTGGTTGTTTTGTTTAATTAATTTAATTTTCACAAATAAAAATAAATTAATTTAATCACTTTAAGTTAATTTTATTAATTAAAATTTAATTAGAATTAGGATTTAATTATCATGAAATATTTTTCTAAATAAAAACACCGAAATTTTTTTCTGATCTTAGAAGTTTTAGGTTTCTTAATTTCTCTTCCTCTTCACCATCTCCGCGCGCTTATCTAGTTTCACATTTTTATTTTCATGAGTTACGTAATTGACAAAGAGATGTAATAGTTTAATATTAGGACTCTTTACATTTTTCTTCTCCCCATTTGAGGTTTTGTACTCCCCATCCCTGAAGCACTGTAATAGCGTAGATTCACTTTCCTGCATTTTTACTTTCTGCACCTCTGTATGAATGCTTGTATATATTTAGCCGCTAGCTTAATAGGATTGCATGGTAAGACTTAAAAGGAAATGGTAGAAAAACTAACATACAAGATAAAAATAACTGAAACATAACACACTTTGCACACGTGCACCTCTAAGGTACCCCTACTTGTTGCCTTCGGAAAACAACAGTCACGTCTCTTAAACGTGGAATGTTTTAGCAAAGATCCTTTGGTTAAAATATCATAGTCCCTCAACGAACCTTCGATGCTGCCTCAGTAAATGAGCTTAGTACCTTGGGATAATTTATAAAGTTTCCTACGAGTTATTTTCGTGATTGTACGATGACCCGCGCGTGTCCCTTAAAACATCAAATGATAGGGCTACCTATTAATTAATGGTAGGATAGCACTATCTAAAGGAAAAGAGGAAATGAACAAAGACCTTTTGAGTAGGTAGATAGCTTATAGTTTCTTGCTCACAAAACAAAATAATTTTTCACTCATACACTCTCTTTTCTAAATATTTTCAAAGACAAAACACTTTGTTTACATTCTCAACGATACGAGAATCATTATAAAGTTTGCCTCCCTAAGGCATCTTTTCAAAATATTTTCAAAATACCCTTGCACAAAAAGCACTTCCAAAGTGAGCTAGAAACTAAGATCCCGTAGATAACTACGGATGAAAAGGGTGCTAATACCTTCCGTTTTCATAACCTATCCCCCTTACTCAAAATTTCTCGAAAGGTATTTCCTGTTCTTTTCACCCATTCCTTTATTAGATAAAAGAAAAGTCGATGGCGACTCTGTCTATCCGCAACATTGGTGATTAAACACAAAACCAAAAGTCATTTCTCTCACTGTATTACAGTTATAGTAGAGCTTTTTGTGTATTTCTAGCGTTTGTTGGTTATTCTCGAATGATTGAAGAATTGAAGAAGGTTGCAGAGTCTGAAGGTGAATTTCAGTGGTGGTTATGGTGATTCACGTGAAGCTTGAAGGTGGTGATTTGATGAACGATGAATATAAAGAGAAGAGAAGATATAGTGTTCTTTTGGAGTTTATTGTATGATTCTTCTGCAGAATGAATAATGAAGTCAATTTCGGTAAATTTTATGTTTTATTGTTCTGTTAGAGTAGGGTCATTCTCAACCTTTAGATATGAAATTATGTTATATCCTTTAATGTTGAGATTGGAAGTACCATGAGTTATTTATAAGGCTTGAAATGTTAGTTGAATTCTGTTGTACCTGTAGCGGTAGAAATGTTCAAGACTAAGCCATTGGATTGACTAGACTTTATACAAATCAAAAATAAAAATCGCCACCGCGCTTTATTGTATCCAAAGGTATGTGAAAAGAGCGAATAACCCAAAAAGAGGGGGAAAGATTCAAGGTAAGGGGGTTGGTTATGCAAAGGGAAGGTATTAGCACCCTAAACATCTACGGTACTCCGCAGGAACCTCTTTGTAAAATCTGCATATTTTGGCTATAAAATGTGTTGTATGGAAATAGATGGTGGAGGTGAAAAGAGAAATATTTTTTATGATTTTTGCACCCACCGCGGTTGCGAACCTTTAGTGCCTACGTACCACCTTTCGTGCAATAGGGGATCAAGGTACACGTAGTTCCTCTTTTAAAAATTTGAAATACGAGTGTGCTGGTTATTTTTATGAGATAAGACATCATCCTCATTGTCCGTGTGGAAAAAATACTTACTACCCACAATCATGAGAAAGGAGAATTTGCATCATCTCAAAGTAGAGGATATGGCTTGGATTTTAAAATCAACAATACCTCACTCAACACCCAAGTGGAAAATATCTCACTTAACTACATATTGTAGAAGTATATTTGTTTGCATCACTACAAGGATTGACAAGAGTCTAATCTTTTTAGAAAAGTTTAAAGATAAAAGCCAAAGTGGCAAAATGGTTTGAAATGAGATTGATTGAGTTTTAGTCTTCTCACAAAAAGTGTCAAGGTATTATTAAGTTGATTGAAGTTTATTGATGAAAATGTTTTGAAAATGCATGGACATAAGTCCAAGTTTATTATGAAAGTAGTTTAAGTTTCAAAACAAGAAGAGTTTTCAAAAGGAGGGACAAGATTTTGAAATTAAAGAAGATGGGAGGAGAAGAAGAGGCTATCCTAAAGCGTTAGGTAAAAGCTAGGATTAAGAACCATCTAATCAACAAGAAGCCAAAACTTGACATTATGAGCCAAGATGGAATTCCCATTCCTTGGATTGAAACCAAACAAGAAAAGAAATACTAGACCTCTTGAGCGAACCAATCTTCAAGTGTATTAAGTCTTCACAAAAATTGTGCAGAGTAACGGCTGTATACGGGTGAATTCCAGATTACAAACAGAGAATGTAATCACAAAAACCTACACACAAAAACAAACAAGCAACCCAATGTCTTGAGGTAAACCTCAAGAACTCCAGACAAAATAATCAAATAAGATCACAAGGTCTCCAAGATAGGCCAAGGTTTCTAATCCTAAGTCCAAGAAAAAAGTACCATGCTCCATCATGCCAAGGATAGTAACCAAATAATCAAAGTACCATTAAATATTTTTTAGGGTTTATGTTGATTATTAAGTATCTTAAGAGAAGAAAAGAAAGGCTCAAGTGAGAAAAGTAAGAATGGAATGAAAATAAATGCTCAAATGAGCAAAGATGAAAATGGCATGAAATGAAAATGCTAAAAATAAATAGTACATAAAGCATAAAAAAGAATAAAAGCATAAGATAAAACAAGTCAATAATTAGTGGTTTTTTGGATGACCATCTTGAAATTTGCATTTGGAACTTCATTAGAGGATTGGTAGAACCAAAGCCTCCACACAATAAGTTGCATTTGCTTTTTGTCAAGTATATCATCCATTTGAAATTCTCACAAGTACCATTTAATGATCAACAATGTTTAAGTGATCCGCGTTGACCAAAGGTGTTGTAGATCCATTAGAGGATTGGTAGAACCAAAGCCTCCACACAATGAATATCAAGGTTATTGGATCAAAGGGATCAAATTAACATACTTGGGCTTGCAATCATAAGTTTGGGCCACGAATGATCATTTATTCGAATCGGGACAAAATTTAGCACTATGTTAAGCAATCGTAAGTGGACTTATATAGAAGTCGCACCTATTTTGAGGCCGATCAATAGCAATCTATGCACCATTGGTTTTGAGACATGATATAGAGATCATGCTCCAACAACATTTAGTGCAATAAGAAGGGGATGAGTTGAAGAGGATTAGGTTAAAAAAGAATATACAAACCACATTTGAATTAAATTTTAATCAAACTATTATTAAAATCATTCATCCATTTTTGTGGAGTTAAACTCAACACCATGGATCCAATGATGTTAATAAAGTTCATGATCAAAAACCTAACCCAAGATCAGCCAGAAAATAATCACAAAATAATATCACATTTAATATGTAAAAAAATATTTAAAAAATATGTTTTAAAAAATAGAAAATAATGAGAAAAATATCAATTATGTTCAAATTAATCAAGAAGTGAGAAATAAGGCCATAGAAAAATCAGAAATGGATCCAAATGTTTTTATAAAAATTTTGGTAATTTTTAAAAGTCAGAAACTATTTTTAAACTATTTAAAATTGTTCAAACAAACATAAAATAGGTAAAAAATAGTAAACCTCAACATAAAATTCCATAAAATTTTCAGAAAGTAAAAAATATGCAAAATAATATTTATGAATTTTTTTTCAGAATTAAAAAATGTCAGAAATTATTTTTTAAGTAATTAAAAGAAAGCAAATAATACAAAAAATATAAAAATACCAAATCTCAAAATAAAAATGTGAAAATATAGTCATGAGATCAGAAATAATTCAAAGTATTTTTGTGAATTTTTTCAGAATTTTTGGATAAAAAATAAGAGTTATGAATTTTTGAAAATTTAATCAATAAAAATATAAAATCAGAAAATAAAATAAAACCAAAAAGATGTGGACCATCAGATCATAGTCAAAACGCGTTAATAAGTTAATCCAATGGACCAGATGCGATGTGCTTGATATGGACCTTAGTGAAACACACATGTGATCAGAAAAAGGGCAACCAATGAAATTAAAACGTTTGGCACACTATCATTGGCTGAGACGAGACATGTCATCGTCTTCAACCTCCAGACACCCTGCAATGGGGATTTTGTGAGATCGTTCAAATGGAAAAATTAGGATCCCATGCTAGCATCATTGAACTCGTCTCTTCAAGACGATTCTAACAAAACCATCGCGCCAAATTTATATAAGGTATGGAGAGAGATATGAATCAAAAACTCAGAAAATAGCGAACACCTTCAATTTGAGATTTCTCTCTCAATTCTCAATGGATTTAAAAATTGTAAGCAACATTAGAATCAGGAGAAGGAGTAGAATATATTAGTGCTTGATTTGGATCCAAATGGTGGAGAATTCTACCTTTTCGAAGTTCAAGTAAGAAGCTCTGAAACTGGACTTCTGTAGCTTGAATTATGGCTCGTTTTGATTGGTTTAAGTGCTGGAGAGTGTGTATGATGCTCAAGGATGATGAATGCGTAAATTTTTTTGGAAAAGGAAGCTTAAATTTCAGAAACTAAATAAAAAAATTTGGATTTGTGTGAGGTTTTGGCAGGGTGTTCTTGGCTTTCTAAGCTTGGGAAATGGATGGGGGATGACCCTCTATTTATAAGGAAGTGAATGGGAATGGAAATTTGAAGAAACATGGAAGTTTGGAGGGAAATTGAGTAAGGGTCGAGCACGAGTGAAGTGTGACTTCATTTCCATCAAAACTCAGCCAAATCTTGCGTTTTGGGGTGCTAATCACTTCTGGAAAGTTTGATAATCAAGTTTAAATCAAAAACACGCATAAATCTTGTGTTTAGAAGTCACATTATGGATTTCAAAATTCTGACTTTGTGAAAAATTCAGTTTCAAGTTACCAAATTCAAATCCATGGCATTTCCAACTCAAGGGGCTTAGGGCATAATTCTTGATGCTTTAGAAAGATGAGGTTGCAAGCTTTGCAATGGAAAAAGAATGGAATCAAATGGATGCTTGAGCTGAAAGTTACATGGAGTCAAAGTTGAAGAAAAAGAGTTGACTTTCCATACTTAGAAATATTTCAAATTCTTCTTCAAAAATGACCTATAATCTTTTGCATCCAAACATGGCCTTCCACTTGGAATTTGCGCTTGACAAAAAAATATGGAATCTTTAATGACATTTTTAAATTTTAACCACTCAAAATCTCCAAAAATTGAGCAAGTTATGATTTGTTGAAGTTGGCCAAAAATCATGAAATGACCTATAATCCTTTGCATTTTTAAGGAAACTTCCATCCATTTTCTCACTTTGCACATAAAAGAAGTCATAAAGTACACACCTTAAAGATCATTATGGAAAAATAATGGACCCAAGGTTATAAAAATTGACCAAGTTATGACCATTTGAAGTCACCTATGGAAAACTGTGGATTCATCTGGATGACTTGTAATCTTTATTCTTCACCAAGTTCCTTCCACATGAAAAATCCTTGGAAATTTTGAAGTTATTTGTTGATAACCCTTTAAAGAGAAATATGTATTTGGAATCACTCAAAAATACCAAAAGGTGAGTAGGATATGCTCCTTTGAAGTTCAAAACCCTAGCTTCTAGATCAAGAAAATGCTTTGAGGAATTTTGACAAGTTTGAACAAACTTCTTGTGCCAATATTCTTGATTTGTGAATAGAAGTTGTTGAGGATGATGATGAGGACTCATAGCCACCAAAACCACTTCCATATCTTGAAATTTGAGAGAAATATGCTCTTGTGACCAATAGGAACAAGGCCTTGTCCAAACATGACAACTTATCCAATCAACCCCTTGTACTTCTGAGTCAATCTTGAGAACATTGAAATATGGTGAACCAAAGCAACTTTTCCATGCCAATTCTTTCAAAACCACTCCAATAGTGAGGTTTGAACTTCCCAAGCTATGTTGACTAGGGCATGGAAATAAACTCATGAACCCATGGTGTAACTTGATAAATCTCATTGCCCTTACCTATATGGATAACAAGTTAGACAAACCAACATTGTATTTCATTAGTTAAGTGAAGAAATCAAAACAATATTCATGATCACATAAGTCAAGGTGCCTGGTAACTCATCAAAAGAGCAAAGCTAAATGATAGAGAAGGGAACCAAGAATCCTAGTGTGATCTTGTTATGAGTGAAACAACATGGTATGATGAAGGGATCTTAGGGGAAAAAATTGGGGTACAACAGTACCCCAAAATTTGCCCTCTCTTTTCTCAAGACATTTCTGACAAAGATTTTCAAAATCTCAAGTTTTCACAAGTATTGACTAGGTCAAGCCACCTCCTCAACACTAATACCTCAGAATTAGGGTTTGAGTTTGCATAAGTACAATTGGATTTTTAATACCCCATATAGTTTCCATGGATCATATTAGGCTTTCAAGCACCAGGTCGAAGAGGAAACTGTTGAAAGGGAAAAGCAGATAAAAAAAGGGGTGCAGATGCAGATAACTATGTTGAATTCAAAATCTGGTTCAGGCTGTTCGAACCACATGACTGATCGAAAGGGTTGGTTGGAATATTTTTCACGAATCAAAGAAGAGCAAGCTTGCTTCGACCCCCAAGCTTCGACTGGGCAATGGCTTCCTTCGAGCAACCTGCTTCGATCCACCTCTAAACCCTTTAACACAAATAGTTTTGACACTATAGATTACAATTCTATTTTCATGCTTGCTTCGATCCCCAAGCTTTTACTGGGAAATGGCTTCCTTCGAGAAACCTGCTTCGGTCCACCTCTAAACCCTTCGACACACATAGTTTCGACACTATGGATTACAAGTATATCTTCATGCTTGCTTCAATCACAAGCTTCGACTGGGCAATGGCTTCCTTCGAGCAACTTGCTTAGATCCACCTCTAAACCCTTCGACACACATAGTTTCTACACTATGAATTACAATTTGAGGTTTGGAAATTTGAACTTTCGACCACTTAATCAACTGATGGTTACTGGTAGGAAAGCAATCCAAGAATTCTTTCCTTTCGACTATGCAAATGAGATCATCTTGCATACTCAAAGTGGTACATTCAAATGAATGTGGTCTATTCTAAGAACATACAATTGGTGGAAGCAAATTTTGTTTTGTCTGTTGTTGAGTTTGGTTGAAGGTCGTGGATCTATGTGATCAAAATGAAAGGATGAAGTAAGTGGTACATTCAGATGAATGTGGTCCATTAGAAGAACATGCAATTGGTGGAAACAAATATTGTTTTGTCTGTTGATGAGTTTGGTCGAAGGTTCCGATGAATGTGGTCAATTTGAAGAACATACAATTGGTGGAAACAAATATTGTTTTGTCTGTTGATGAGTTTGGTCGAAGGTTCAGATGAATGTGGTCCATTCGAAGAACATACAATTGGTGGAAACAAATATTTTTTTGTCTGTTGATGAGTCTGATCGAAGGTTGTTGATCTATGTGATCAAAATGAAAGGATGAAGTATTCAGAATCTTTTAGAGATTCAAGATGCATGCTGAACAAAGTCCTATATGCTGCCAAGCCCAGGCTTGTTGTACTATCCATATAAAAATCTAAAATCATGTCAAGAAACAGTTTGTTGTACTGCTATGAAACTGCCCTGCACCAAGCTTCCACAACACTCCAAAACTTCTGCAAAAATAGTCGTGCTATGCTGCTTCTAATCCATTCCAAGCCTGCATTTTCTCTGTCCCATATTTGCACAGAATTAGCACATAAGAGCTTCATCAAAAAAAGAAATGAAAGAACATACCCAAACAGTTCGAATTTTATTTGTTTTTCCCGCAAAACCCCAACAAGACTCTTCTATAAATAGGTTGTTTCACAATACAAAAATGGGGGGCTTTTGGCAAGTAAAAAGGAGAACAAAAAAAAGAGAGAGGAGAGAACACAAAGGGTGAAGCCTTAAAACACTCTTAAACCCATAACCAAAAAAAACCCAACACCTCTGTTCTTTTCTTTCGAACCCAAGAACATTCATGGAAGAAACTCAATTTCGAAACACAAATTCCAGCTTAAAGGTAAGTCTTCTTGACTTTAAATCCTTCGTTTCAAGCATCATTGATGATTCATCTTCAAAGATAATATGTAATAATCTTTTCCTTCGAAGCTCCCCTTTTGTTTGTTTTCCTTTCTTGTCAATTATATGTTAAGAACTACCCTGTACAGACCATACAACACTGTTAGAGTGAAAAAATTATAGCATGGTTCGACACAAAGCCCTTAGGCTTCGACACAAAGCCCTTAAGCTTCGACACATACTGCTTTACAGGCCAAAACAAAAGGGAAAAATGGTGTGTGATTCGACACATAACATTATGCTTCGATTTGGAATTACAGTGTCAAAAGAAGGACAGGTTTCGATGCATATAAGCATGCTTCGACACATGCTTCAACACATGATGTTGAAAGATTTGTTTTTTTTTATTTACGTTGTTTTTTTACATATCTCATATATTTGCTTCATAGCTATTCAATATGGTTTATAATAGATAATTAGTTTTAATTTCTTGCAATCCTCATTTGTATATTTGTATCCCCCATCCCCCAAATGATGTAATAGCGTAGAACATTTATTTTCTGCAATTTTATCGTTTTCATAAATGTTAGTAATCAGGGTGTGTAAGGCAAGGAAAAAAATCAACCTTAGAAAATCCTAATCCAAGACAAGACAATGCATGAAAAATAAACACTTGCACACTTACACCTCTAGGGTTAAATCCACTTGTTTCCTTGAGAAAAATAGTCATGATTTGCATGTGAGCCATCTTAGCAAAAATAATCAAAATACAAGATCATAGTGTCTCGATGACGCTACGAATGTTGCCTTACAAATGATCATATTCCCTTAAGAGAAATTCTAAGATATCTCACAATATTGCCATTCATGACTATATGATGACCCTCGCCCGTCCCTTCACATTCAACGATAGGGCTTCTTACCAAATCAATGGTAAGATAGTAACATCTAAAGGAGGAGAAAAGGAACATAGACCTTTTGAGTAGGTAGGATGCTCGTAGTTGCTTGCTCGCAAATTAAAACTATTTCCACACTTACACTTTCAAAAACATCTTTAAAAAAACATCTCTTTGAACTATTTTCAAAACCAAAACATTGTATACATTCTTATAGAGACGAGAATCATTACAATGTTTTTTGAAACAAAGGCATTTTCAAAATACTTTCAAACTTACACCTATCACAAACACATTTTCAAATAAAGCAACAAATGATATAGCAAGAAAATAAGAGCCCGTAGATAACTACGGATGAAAAGGGTGCTAACACCTTCCATTTTCATAACCTACCCCCCGAACTCAAGAAAATATCTCAAAGGTCTTTCCTATTCTTTTCACCCTTTCCTTTATTTGATAAAAGAAAAGTCGGTGGCGACTCTTACTATCCGCAACATTTGCAATTAAATGCAAAACACCCAAGTCATTTCTCCTACCGTATCATAAATTCTATTAGGTATTTTTGTGATGTGAAAGTCATTTTGTTGAACGTCAGTTGAAGCAGTTAGAAATCAGTTATTTTGTTAGTTATCAATTCAGTTACTGAGCTGGAAAGTTAGTTTTTGCTTGGGGTTTGATTTTTGTTAGCACGTAGTTTATTAGCTTGTAGTCTGACCTTCTATTAACAGTTAGTTATGTTAAGTCCCCAACAGTTAGTTAGAGAGCTAGGTTAAGAAATTTCTGCAATGGTTAATTGTTAGCTCATCTTTCTGTTTCTGATTTTTTGTTTAAATATTAACATAGTTCATGGATAACTCTGTTAGGGTATGATGGAGTAGTTCTGAAACTGGGTTTGGATTTATACTTAACTTCAGTTGAGTGAACGGCCCGGTTTCATCTGATTTCCTATATTTATTTGATCTTTTGTGAACTGTTTATGTGCAGTGTAGCTTTTGGCTATATGGATTAACATTGACGATGCAAGCAACGCTCGAGGATGGAACATGGTAGACGAATGATGCAAGATCGATTGACATTTCATGGAAGTGTAGCAAAGGAAAGGATGGAAGACATGGTTGGATTGTGGAGCCCGAATCTATTTTGGAGTTTAGGTTGCATCCACTTATGTGTAGTTTAGGTTTGGATCCAACTTGTACGTGTTCTTTCTTTTGTACTATCCCAAAATGTAATGGTATTTGAATTAATATTTTCCTTCTAATTTGCATTTGAATTCCAAGCTTTGGTAAAAATGAACATTCTTATGGTCTTGAACTTTGAATGGTGAAATTGAATGGAGTTTATGGATGTAATGAATCATGGGAATAACCTTTGGATTTCTTGATTTAATAAAGTAGAACTTGGATGGGTTTCAATGCCACTTATGTATTTTAAACTTTTCTTGATGTAACATTCTTGTGATGGAAACTTCAAAATGAGACTTGAGCCAAGATGACTATCAAATGATGAATTGTGGACGATGAATGATCATTATGCCTATTACTTTTGTTTTTTTCGAAACTTGAACTCCAAACAATCCACACACTCACATCTCAAGAAAAATCGATCCAATTTGACAAACTATAACCAAAGTAACCACTTGATTGATTTTTGAATGGATCTTTCCTTCCCTTTGCATTTAAATTCCAAGTTTTCCTTGATTTATCATATAAAGTGAACCGTGATACAAGATGAATGAATTGAACTTGTGTTGAATATTTTGATAAACATCCTGAATTGAATCATGAATGAACCCTGAATCACTTTGCATGAATCCTTCAATGAGAAGCCTACTTCTATCCAAATACACTCGTATTACGGACAACAAATGACAATGATAAGAACAAAAATCCCTTTTATTAAGAATAAACCCACAAATTCATATCTTATGCCATGAATCATTCTTCGCAATTCAAATATCAACCCTTAATGACTGGTTATCTCAACTCAAAATTAATGTCATGAGGAACATCTAACAGATGGACGATAAGGTTTGAAATAGAGAAGAATTCCCTTGACATGAAACCCTGGTCGCACAAATGAAAACCTCAGCACTTGACGAGACTGGATAAAAACAGTTATATCCTGAAGAGTATGAAATCCTGATAACCACGCCTCACAAACTTGATTCCTCGGTTCAAATGCATAGACTAATATCCAGATGAAGTATCTTTGAACCATGATTCAACCAAACCTGAATTGGTTAATCGAGGAATGGGTAAATGACATGCCATAGTCATTAACCCTGATCAAATGATAAGAACACTCATATGGGGAGACATCTTGATTCAAAGACCATGTACGCTAGGTCACACCCTTGAGTTTTTGACAAGAAAAACCCTGCAACTTTATGTTCAGACGAAGAGAATAGCCTTGTTGCTTGATGGAGAAGAAGTCCAAACTGAACATGAACCAAAACCCTAATTCCATAGTATTATACACCAAGAAGAACATAAATAACCAATCTTATTCAACATATACACCTCAAATCGGTTGTAAACCCTAGCTTCATAACTACTGATCTTTTGAACCTCAGGCACTCTTTTTTAATGAAAATTCTTGCTTTTCAAATGACCTATTGGAATGATGTAGATGATGATGACTTTCGATTGAGGATTTTTCCTTGATCTCTAAGGGATAGATCCAAGAGTTGGGTAAATTCCTTGGAGTTAAATTCCATTTCCACATGGAATGATCTAGTTTAGAAGTTCTTACCTAATTACTTTCGTCCTTCCAAGAATGAAAAGATGAGAAATGAAACTACTTCATTTAGGCAAGGAGATGAAGAATATTATTTGATGCTTGGGAAAGACTTAAAGAGTTTCTTAGACAATGCCCTCACCATGGCATACCTATATGTATTAAACAGGAGACTTTCTACAATGGGTTGATTCCTTCTTCAAGGAACAGGCTTGATGCCTCAAATGGAAGAGCTCTTTTGTCTAATTCATATGAAAAAGGTTATATATTAATTGAGAGTATCATGATCAACACCTATCAATGGCCAGTTACAATAGCCATTGTTAATTCTACTCAAAAGAAACATCTTGGAATTCATGAAGTCACTGAGATAACATTTCTTACTGTTCAGGTGGCCCAAATTCACCAAATGATGAAAAATATGATGACTCCAGAAGTGGCTAAGCCCGAGCTAGTGAAGGTCGTTACTAACGCGATTGCAATTTCCTATGTTTATTGTGGAGGTGCTCATTTGTTTGAAGAATGCCCTACAAATATTATTTCAGTCAACTATGTTGGCAATAATTATAATAGAAATAATAACCCCTACAACAACACATACAACCCAGGATGGGGCAACCATCCTAATTTCTTATGGAATAATACATAAGGTCAGCCGAAACCTCAGCTACTCAAGTAAATCAAGCACCACAAGTTCCACCTGGATTTGTTGCACCTAACTATATTATGGCAAATCAAGGCAATAACCAACTGGAAAACATTTTGAAGTCATTCATTCAAGAGACCAAAAATCAATTTCAAGCGCAAGGAGTGAGCATAAAAAATCTTGAGAAACAAGTGGGGAAAATTGCTATTGCTTTGAGCTCAAGGACCATGGGTACACTCCCAAGATCTACTGAAACTCCAACCACGCCTTCTGGAGTGAAGAATATTGAGGCATGTCAAGTGATTAAACTAAGGAGTTGGAAGGAATGTGAAGGATCCGCTCCTAGGAACACTAAGACGAGTGATGTCTTGCCTGAGCAAGATAATGCTGAAGATAAAGCAGAATCCAATAGGGGAACTGTCCTCATCTAGACATCATGAATAAAATACTAATACAACTGTTACTGGTATGACTCCCAACTCAAGAAATCAACCTGAAGTCGTGCCTAAGCAAGACAAAGCCCAGGAGTTTGTTCAAGAGAGACTACCAACACCTTTTCCTCAAGGGATTAGGAAGGAAAAATAAGAGCAACATTTTGGCAAGTTCATGGAGATTTTGAAGCAGTTGCGCATCAATATACCATTTATTGAATCCATTCAACAAATGTAAAATTACTCTAAGTTCATGAAGGATGTTCTCACTAAAATTAAAAGAGTGGAAGAATTTGCAACTATTGCACTCACTTAAGAGTGTAGCCAATTGGTTCAAGGAAAGCTCCCTCAGAAACTGAAGGATCTAGGAAGTTTCACCATCCCTTGCAATATTTGGGATACTTTATATGGAAAAGCATTGGGTGACATAGGGGCTAGCATCAACCATATGCCCCTATATATTTTCAAGAAGTTAGGGATAGGCACTGCCAAACCTACAACCATCACTTTGCAGTTGAATAATAAAAGCATCTGCTACCCTTAAGGAATTATATAAGATGTCTTGGTAAGGGTCGATAAATTTGTGTTCCCTGCTGATTTCATCATTATAGACTTTGATGCTAATAAGGAAACTCCATTCTATTGGGAAGGCCTTTCCTTGCTACGGGAATGAGATTAATTGATGTGGAAAAAGGATAACTCACCATGAGGGTAAATGGAAAACAAGTGGTTTTCAATGTGCTTAATGCATTACAATAAGTATTATACCCCAACTTTTTCCCCTAAGACCCCTCATCATTTCATATCATCACAATTCATCAAGATCAACATTTGGTTGGTCATCTCTTCTACTCTCTCCTATCTTTGAGTTTGTCCTTGAGGCATCACCAAGCATTTTAAACTGTATGTCTTGTATAGATGTTTTCATATTCATTAACCCTTAATCAATGTCCAAAAATATGTGTGTTTTCTCTTTCTACATTGTAGGTATAGACCCAAGTGCATCTCCACCACCTCCTAAGCTAGGGTTTTGAATATTGATCCTCAGTCAATTGACTAGTCAGTGGATTTATAAAAGCTTTAACTTCAAGGCTATGATTATGGAATCAAAGTCCTTTGGTTTGAAGACTAATAAAGGTGGTGGTTGTATTCATCAAAAAACTTTATAGGTTCATGTGTTTATTTCCATGCCTTCTTCATCAAAGTTTCATCAGCTAATGAACCATCTCATCAAGTGTACCTCAATATAACATCATTTCAAGGTCTAATGTGATTTATCATGCCTTAATTTTTAAGGAATGACAAAGATATTCAAAGTCGACCCTAGTGGTTTCACCTAATTTAGACAAGTCCTTGATTCTATGGTCACAAGTGCATAATTCTCTCAATTTTCAATATTTTGAAGTGATTATTTTTTCTATGGACTCTTCTCATCATTTACAACAACTTCTCTTCGCATGACAAGACCCAATTATGCAAGGAATATCATGAAAATGTTGAAAAAATTACAAGTCCTTTAAAAAACCTTGGAAATTGATGACTTGACTTCAAGAGATCATAACTTGGTCAATTTTTATATCCTTGGATACAATATAGATGCAATATGTCGTTAGAGCATATCAGTAGGTTTGTATAATATGTCTAGTTAGGGAAAATAAATCCCTGACTATTACTGGGGATAAAGATAATAGTTCCTCAATTTTATTTAGAACGTCTTTATCGGGGATTTCTGCTTTCTGTTTAAGGACATTCCGATGGGGATCTTCGACTTCTGCTTGGGGATAGAAGCATTCAAGGAGAGTCGGTCATTCATCATTCTTTGTATGGTTTGTATTCTGAATGGAGATGAAAGAGCTAAAATTATTTGATGTGTTGTTTGACCGGGTTTAGGATATGAATATAGACTCTTCTGGGGAGGACAACATTGAATGTCATCTGGTCTAAGAAGAGGGTCTTGTCAGGGAATAACAATATTGGAGAAATAAAGATCGTTGGGGAAATAAAACATATAGATTGTGTTGAAGAGATAAACTCTAATTGGGATTAATTGGTGGAAAAAGATCTGAGGAAATTGCTTTGTGGGAACTTAGGGTCAACTTCAAACATTATCCTAACTCATAGAGTCTCTGGTAAATACTAATTGTGTTTTCATGCATATATTTATAAACGGTAATCATATTCAAATGCATATATTTATTCAATATAATCATTGGACGTTTTTGCAAACAAAACAGAGACAATAAAGAAAACAATTTTGAAATTGAAATTTATTATATTGATTTTAAAAGGTTTTCCTATAAACAGACAGTTTTATACATAGAGACTGAAATCCTAGTAAGAGGAAATCATTGTAAAAGAAAAGGTGTACAAAGACAAACAAACCAAAACAACTATGTGGAAATGATCCCATGGAGTTTGAACTCTGCTATTTCCCTTATGTCTTCAAGTATCTCATCCCTTGATGTTATAAGAAGTTAACTGAATTGATATGTACCATTTAAACCTGATGTCGGAAATCACATTGGTTGTAAGTAGATGGGTGATCCAACAGGACATAGTCGTACACTTTTAATCCCTAACTATTGCCTGAACCTCCTTTTCGGGTTTTTAGTCCACCGGGATATCCTTTTTTACCCAAGCCGCCTTTTCAGGTTTTCGACTTGCCGGATGTACATTCTTTTTATATATATCCCTAATTTATTCCCGAACCCTTTTGGTTCGTCGGGATGCCCTTATTTTTGTCTAGGCCAGTCAACCTAGCGGGTCTCTTTTATGTGTAGTATTTTTTAACTATGTCTGCATTCATAAGGTGTGAAATATCTTCACAGTCCATGGTGGTAAGTATCATAGCACCACCAGAAAATGTCTTCTTGATCACAAATGGCCCTTCGTATGTGGGAGTCCATTTTCCCCTGGGATCACCTTGTGGTAAGATAATATGCTTTATTACCAAATCACCAGCCTGGTACACCTGTTGTTTGACTTTCTTATTAAAGCCCTTGATCATGCGCTTATGATACATCTGGCCGTGAAAAATAGCCACAAGCCTTTTCTCATAATTTAAATTCATTTGGTCAAGTCTAGTTTGAATCCCCTTGTCTTATTCCAAATTTGTGTCTTTCATAATCCCCAGAGAAGGAATCTGGACTTCGACAGGTAAGACAACCTCCATAGTGTAGACCAGAGAGAACGGGGTTGCCCCAATTGATGTATGTGCTGAAGTGCGATAACCATGAAGAGCAAATGGTAACATCTTGTGCCAATCCTTGTTAGCGGCTTCCACTGTACCATTGATCTTTGGTCGATACGAAGAAGAATTGTGGTGCTTAATCTTGAATTGCATGTAGAGTTCCATGATCATAATATTGTTGAGGTTGGTACTGTTGTCCATGATGATCCTCTCAGGTATGCCATACCGACAAATAAGATTATGCTTAATGAAACGGGCTACAACATTCTTGGTAATGGAGGCAAACAAGGTTGCTTCAACCCACTTCGTGCAATAATCAATAGCCAGCAGGATGAAATGATGCCCATTAGACGCAATAGGCTTAATTTCTCCAATCATATAAATTCCCCACATCGCAAATGGCCAAAGAGCAGTCAAGAGATTCAAGGGAACCGGAGGCACATGTACTTTGTCAGTATAAATCTTGCATTTGTGACAAGTTCTGGAATGACAATGGCAATCAGTTTCCAAGGTCGACCAATAATAACCCGCTCTCAAAATTTTCTTAGCCATCATATGTGCACTGGAGTGAGTACCAAAGACTCCTTCATGCATAGCTTCCATAATTTTCTCAGCTTCCTTCTTGTCTACACAGTGAAGCAAAGTCAAATCGTGATTGCGCTTGTATGAGATTTCGTTACTCAGAAAGAACTTGGAAGAGAACCTTCGTAGAAATTTCTTATCATTGATAGATTCCCCTTCTGTATACTCTTGAGTCTCTAGGTATATTTTTAGTTCGTGGTACCAAGGATTTTCCTCCACTCCATTAGTATCAACTTCGTAGCAATGTGTCGTTTTGTCTAGTCTCACAATAGTAATTCAAGGAGATTCATTGTCCCATTTGACTCTGAACATAGATGACATTGTGGCTAATGTGTCTGCCAATTGATTCTCTTCTCGCGGAATATGTTCAAAAGTGATTTCTTTAAAGTACAGAATTAATGTCAACACATGCCCTTGATAAGGAATGAGTTTGGATGCTTTGTATCCCATTCTCCCATAATCTGACTCATCACTAGGGCTGAGTCCCCATATACTTTTAGGAACTTGATTCTTTTATCGATGGAAGCTTTGATACCCATGATGCATGCTTCGTACATTGCCATATTATTGGTACAATCAAAACATAATCTGGCAGTGAAGGGCGTATGGAAACCCTTGGGAGAGATAATCACAACACCAATCCCATTACCAAGTGTGTTGGAAGCTCCATCAAATACCATAGTCCATCGGGATCCTGGCTCAGTTCCTTCGTACGGTCTAGGCTCTTCATAATCGATAATTAGCATAATATTCTCATCCGAGAACTCAAAGTTCATAGATTGATAGTCATATACCACTTGATGAGCCAAATGATCTGCTAGTACCCTTCATTTGATTGCCTTATAAGTAGTGTACGAAATTTCGTATTCTGTCAAGACCATTTTCCATCTTGTTATTCTTCCGGAGAGAGCGGGTTTCTAAAATATGTAGTAGTATGAGTCAACATATACTGTCTTAGTCGGTGAGCAGCCCATGCCAAAGTGCAGCAAGTATTCTCACGCAGTGATTATCTTGTTTCACAGTTGGTAAACTTTTTTCTAAGGTAGTACATTGCACGCTCTTTTCGACAAGACTCATCATGTTGCCCCAATACACACCCCATTGAGTTCTCTAACACTGTTAGGCACATGATCATAGGTCTTCTTTCAACTGGTGGCATCAGAGGTGGAGGTACCTGAAGATATTCCTTGATTTTGTCGAAGTCTATCTGACAATCATTGTTCCACTTCACTACTTGATCTTTCTTTAGTAACTTGAAGATTGGCTCACAGGTAGTAGTCAAATGTGAAATAAATATGGCAATGTAGTTCAATCGTCCCAGGAAACCTCTAACTTCCTTTTCAGTATGGGGAGCTGTAATTTTTTGAATAACTTTAACCTTTGCGAGATCAACTTCAATACCTTTACCACTGATGACGTAACCTAGGAGTTTACCAGATCTTACCCCAAAGGTGCACCTGTTTTGATTAAACCTTATCTTGTATTTCTTCAATCTCTCAAACAGCTTGTGCAGGTGGTCCAAATGTTCTTCTTCAGTCTAAGATCTGGCTATCATGTCGTCAACATAATCCTATATCTCGTGATGTATCACATCAGGGAACAAAGCTACCATAGCACGTTGATACGTTGCACCAGTGTTCTTCAAACTGAAAGGCATGACTTCGTGACATAAAGTGCCCCACTGTGTAACAAAGGTAGTCTTCTCCATGTCTTCAGGCACCATTTTGATTTTATTATAACCAGAGAAACCATCCATGATGGAAAATACTTTATGCTGAGCGATGTTGTCAACTAGAACACCAATATATGGAAGCGGAAAGTCATCTTTGGGGCTTGCCCTATTCATATCCATGTAGTCTATACATATACACATATTACCATCTTTATTGGGTACTGGAACCACATTTGCAACCCACTGAGGATAGGACATAACAACTAAGAAACCTTCTTGAATTTTTTCATGACCTCAGCCTTGATCTTTTCATACATCTCGGGACGCATACGACGAGCCTTGTGCTTTATAGGGAAACAACCTTCCTTATCGGTAGATGGTGAACCAAAATATCAGTATCAAGCCCTGTCATATCTTCATACGACCAAGCAAAGATCTCAACATAGTCACGCAACATCTGAATTAACCCCTTTTTGACATTGTCTTCTAGGTTAGCACTTATCTTGATTTCTTTCTTGTCTTCTTCAGTACCCAAGTTGAAAACCTCAACTGGATCTTCATGTGGTCTTATGGCCCTTTATTCTTGCATTAACAACCTAGCAAGCTCTCCAGGTATTTCACAATATTCCTCACCTTCATCCTCGACTTGGTAGATCGGATTTTTGAAGTCATAATTGGCAATATCAGAATTGTTGTCCATGGGATCCAGAGTGGATATGGATCTTCAACTTGTTGTATGGGTGTGTGTAAGAACACATAGCTATAAAATAATAAAGTAAAATAAATACAAATATCACAAAATTTGAATGAAAATGTCTAATGATTTATTAAATGAAAATATGCTGATGAATAATGACAATTCTAACAAATGGACCGTTGTGTCCCGAGTAAGGCACAATGCTTAAAGTTTATTGTTTAAATTACATAACCCAAAAATTTAAATGTAAGAAAGTAGAAATAGCATTTATTCCTGAATAATGTAGATTAGTATAGAGTCTTCAGCCTTCCAATTGTTTAGCCCCCTGCCGGTAATAGGAAAGATCCAATTATTTATGTCGCAATCACTATCAGCATCTTCCACAACATTGATATGATTGTTGTGAATTCCATTGTTGTCGATAAAGAATGGCAGTCTCCCATAATTAGCACAAGCACGACGTACAGCCCTCTAAGCTTGCGAGGTGAAACCAAAACCAAATTTGTCAAATTAATAAGGAATATCGGGGAGCTGATCCCAAACTGTCAACCACCTTCTTCAACCACAACCCTAACGTCTTTCAGGGAATCCATTTTTGATGGGGTCTTAGGGACAGCAGGAGAAGCTTTATTAACAACTTCAAAGATCTAGAAAGGGGTCTCGAAGAACTCACCATCCATCTCAACATACTTGAAAGAGTTCAAATGGCTCACCATATATTCTTCTTCACCGTAAACTGTAACAATCTTTCCCTTCACGGGATACTTCAACTTCTGGTGTAAGGTAGAAGTAACAGCGCCTTCCCCATGAATCCAAGGGCGTCCAAGCAAACAAGACTAGGCTGGACGAATTTCCATCACATATAAAGTAGAGTCTAATACCTGGGAACCCACTTTGTTTGGAAGATAAACTTCCCCATGCACCATTCTCTTCGAACCATCAAAAGCGCTTACTACAATATCACTGGGTTTCAGCACAATCCCTTCGCAGTCAAGTTTATCTAAAGCAGATTTTGGCAACATGTTCAGTGAGGAACCTGTGTCCACCAACACATGAGATAAGTTAGTGCCCCTACACTCAATAGAGACATGCAGGGCCTTATTATGGTCCCTTCTAACGGGGGTCGAATCAGCATAAGAAAATCCTAACCCATTATCAGTTGTCATATTAGCAACAAAATTTTTGAACTAATCAACAGATTTCCATCGATACGTAAGCAGATTTCAGAAATTTCACTAAATCCTGAGCACAGGCTTTAGAGCACAACAACAAGGATAACATGGATATCTTGGAGGGTGTCTGCCCCAGCTGTTGAACAATCTTATAGTCGCTTTTCCAAATAATCTTTAATATTTCATCCATCTCTTGTTTGGAGGTGTCTTCAACAGTAACTTCTCTTGGTGCCTCTGTCTGGGTATGCTCGGTCATACGTTTTTCGCCTCGAGTTTCATTAGTAGGAGTGATACGAATCGGTGTGGTAACAGCCTTCGGATATATCTCTAGAGAGAATACCCTTCCACTTCGGGTAACCTTACTAGTCCCAGCAATATTCCCAACATTGGGATCTGTAAATTCAGCATTTTCATCTTCAACAGTCCATGGTTCTTGCTTAGCATCATGGTAATAGACACCAGCTTCGTAATTCCAAGGGATAGCCTTATCGGAAGAATATGGAATTGGCCCAGGTGTAGTAATAATTAGGGGAGTAACTTTAGGTTTGGCAGTAATCTCCACAGGACCCTTATAAGTGATCCTTATAGGGGTACCTGAAATTGTAGACATGTCTTCAAGATTTAGGTCGTGGGATGTACTTCCACAAAAGAATTTTTCTCAAATAAAATCACACGGTCATCCATCAGACACTAGATACCTTTCTTCAGCAGTACACAACCATTGGATTGGGATGCACAATATTAGCAGTCCTCAATGCAACCTGGAAATAAACCGGTTTGCAACATCTTCTTCTTAACAATCATCAGAGGAGTAGTCAAATCATTCACAATAGAAACATAAGAAACATCTTCAATATCATTAACGCCCTTGTCATGATTAGGCATAGGCGCAGTAATCACATTAGGAGTCTCAGGAGGATCAAATTTAATTTCCTTATCATAAATCATATCGTGGATCTTATTCTTCAGAGCCCAACAGTTTCTAGTGTCGTGCCCGGGGCTGTCGGAGTGATACACACACTTTTCATTGGGATTGTAGCGGGGAGAGGAAGTGTTAGGATTATGAGGAGGTTTTCTAAATGTAGCCATCCCTGCTCTCAACATGTGTTGTAATGCTTGCTCCAATGACATATTATTTTTGTGAACTGCCTCCTAGGTGCCTCCTGCCTACGCTAATTATTTTGTGGTTATTGTTGCACGAGTGTAGGATTGGAGACCAGTACTGCCCCCACATATTGGTTTCGGTCACTCTTACTACAACCCTTCTGGCCGTACACAACATTGGATTCTCTCTTACCATTATAATCCTTCTTCACAATATTTGAAATTGCAGCCACCAGGATTTTACCGCTTATGATACCATTTTCAACATGTTCCCTGGTTAATATCAGTTCAGCGAACCCAGCTGAAGAACTTCCAATAAAATGATTATAGAAAGGACTGATCAGTGTACTCATGAACATATCCACCAACTCTCTATCAGCCAAAGGAGGTTGGACTCTGATCACAATATATCTCCATTTCATTGTGTATTCTTTGAAACCTTCCTCAGAACCCATAGCCATACTCTGTAGTTGCATACGGGTTGGTGCAAGATCAACATTATATTGGTATTGCTTATAGAAAGTAGCAAGCAAATCTTCCGAGGTGTGAACATTATACTGGTATTTCTTGTCAGCAGTGTGCGGTTGGATTTTTCGAACATAAGACCTCTAATTCAGCTTTGGACAGAAAATTCCGTCATACTTTGAAAAGGTAGGAGTCTTGAACTTAGGAGGAATGATAACTCCTGAAACAAGACCCAAATCATCAAAGTTCAATCCAGGCACCTTTTGGATCTCTATGGCTCTTAGACACTTTTACAGAAGCTTATACTTTTCATCAGCAGGGGGATACTACTCTTCCAAGTAATCGTCTTCTTCTTTATCATGACATTTATTAGAATTAGGATTGCTTTTTTCAGTCTTCACAATCTTACTATCTTCATCTTGTTTGTTTTCCTCATCCGATGGGATATTAAGATCTTGAGCTTGCTTGACAGGACCTCTGAACTTTCTCCCCATGTTAAGGACGTTGAATGGTTTCTTTTCTTTCTTCTTTTTCTCATAGGTGACAAGTACCTTCAATTCTTCCTACCCCTTGGCTAATTTCAAGAACATTAATTGGAATTAGGCATTCTGAGCTTGGAGATCTTTGACTGTTTGTACAAGATCCATTTTTTGCTGAAATAAACAGCAAGAAAATGAGAAAACATGTCCTGGGAATACATGTTATGATATGCATGACATGTAGATGTATGTGCCATGTTTTCAAGGATCTTATGAGATAAAAAATATTGGAAAAAGAATCTGGTTGCAGCTTTGTCTTGAAGAACTTTGAGTTTTCATCTTTGAACGCCCTTCTATCAGAATCAAGCTCACCATATCAAGTGGGTCCTAGCCTCTGACTCAAGAGAACGTATTTTGATCTTTGACGGTATATGGTTAGAGGAAAATAAATCCTCTTGCCCCTTGCTAGCAATATGACTCATGATAATCCTGCACTAAAGATCCCTAAGACCCTTGAAATGGTTAGTAAGAATGCCATGTCATATGTTATGATGTCATGATGTTATGTTCATGTTTAAACTAGCAGCAAACAGAAACAAATCACACAAGAGCCTTAGGTTTAAAGGCTTGCATGAGGTCCATAACTAAGTACCCTACTATATTGAAGTTAAGTTGGCTCAACCTGTCCTAAAATAGTAATCGGGTTCTAGGAATCTCATATCACAAATCTTTCTCGAAGTTTTTATTTTAGTACAACAACTAATTTGTCACCAAAACATCCCTCGAGTCGAATCTCAATGAGTGTAGCATCGAGTATCAATTGACCTTGGATTGTACCAAAGCAGACCATCTCACTACCTTCTAATGGCCAAGATGGGTCAATTAAGGTTCTAACAGTCAGTTAGTGCTAATGACACCATGCAGATACCTAATGTTATCCTCGACTGACTCAAGGAACATTAGTATAATCCAAAGTGTCACACAAACCTTAGCCATTACTTCAACTATATCGGTCTACGCCGTACAATTTTCATGATCTATTACTACTTAACTAAGGTATCTCTAGATCCGAGTGTAGGATCTTACAAGCAATAATAAACCCAAGCAACCCTTAAATTTAAAGCAAAGAAAGCAAATATTAAAGTAAGAAAATGTGATCTAACCCTAAGGTAACCCCTCTTTTTTAAGTAATCCCCAGTAGAGTCGCTAGTTATGTAATACGGTGGGAGAACAAACTTTTTTGGTTTTATCCAAATGTGCGGATAGCTAGAGTCGCCACAGAATTTTATTTTATCCAATATTTAAGAAAGGTAAAAATAATAGGAAAGACCTTGATAGATTTTGAGTCTGGGAGGGGGGGGGGGGGGGGGGGGCGTAAGTTATGAAAAGGAAAGGTGTTAACACCCTTTTCTTCTGTAGTTATCTACGGGATCTTAATCGCTAGCTCACTTTTGAAAACTTGATTTGTGTGTGTGATTTCAAAATATTTTTGAAAAGCCAAAGTACGAACAACTTTGTAATGGTTCTTGTATCAGTCCTAAAGAATGCGTACAAAGTGTTTTTGAAAATATTTTGAAAGTGTGATGTGTAAAAAAAAATAATTTTAGAAAATATTGTGAGCAAGCGATTAATAATTCTTACCCACTCAAGGTTATTCTTATTCTTTTCCTTCTCCTTTAGTGATAATACTATTCATACCATTAGTTGGTAGGTAGCCCTATCTATTGGACATGAAGGGACCGACGAAGGGTCGTCGAATGGTCATCAAAGGCAACAAATAAAGATACTTTAGCAATTTATCGGAGGGACTAGATCATTTTTCGTAGGCAAAGTCGAAGGGTCATCGAGGGGTTATGATCTTTATTTGAGGGTCGTTTGCTAAAGTATCCCTATTTTCGAGGGACGTGACCATTAATTCTGAAGTCAACAAAGGGAGGTTATCCTACAGGTGCAAGTGTTAATAGTGTATGCAGTTCAATTATTTATCTTGTATTAGGGTTATCTATCGATTGTTTCTATCTTTCCATACATGCCTAATTACTAGAAGTATAATGTACAGAAAAATAAAAGTGTACAAAATAAAGAACTAAGCTATTACAGGGCTTTGGGGCAATTACATAAAAGATGCGGAAAAGTAAAGTGCGGAAATTAAACCCTAAACTATTACACTCCATGAGCAATTACATGATAGAAAAAATGCGGAAAGATAAATCTAAACTATTACAAGAAAAATCTAAAAATTTAAATGCAAAATAAAAAATGTTTAAAAATGTTTAAATGTGATTTTTTTTATGAAATTAATTTGATGTTAATTAAATATTTAAAACCTTAAGTATAATTAATTTTAATTAATAAAAATCCTAAAGTCTAATTAGTTTTAATTTTAATAAAATACTAGTTAACCTAATTTATTAATAAAACAAATGTCCATATTAATTATCGAAAAAAAGATTAAAATTGATTAATAGTTAATTAAGAAAAATAATTAGGGTTAAGGAAAAAATTAGGGTTAGTGAATAAATTAGGTTTACTAATTAAAAGAAAAGAAAATAGGTTAGTAAAAAGAAGAAAAAAAAGGATTTGTATGGGGTGGGTGTTGAACCCACACCCTCCAGCCTTCTCACTTCAAATCTTACCACCCGGCGAACGCGCTGGTTGTGTTATAAGCATAGGACCCTTGGAAACTCAAACATCATGATGAGGAGTGAAACCCTAGTTTAAGGCTTATTGTCTTAGGAGGAAGATTTGTCAGGTCAATCCTTAGGCATCCATGGGAAAGTTGAGGACCTCTAGGAGTATGTTTTGAGTAAAATGAGAGGGAAAATTTTGGGGTACAACACTATACTTTAGTTCAAGAGATCACAAGTCCCTTGATGACCCTTTCGACTGTTGCCTCGGTTAAAAAGTGATCTTAGAACTTTAGGACAATTACTAAGAGTCCTTGCCCAGTTGCCTTAGTGATCATAAACGTCCCTTCGATAGTCCCTCAACATCCAACGATAGGGCTACCTACTCACTAATAGTAGGATAGCACTATCTAAAGGAAAAGAGGAAAAGAACATTCTTTTTCAAGTAGGTAGACAGCTGTTAGGTACTTGCTCAAGAAACCATTTTTTCACATTACACTTTCAAAACCATTTTCAAAAAAACACTTTATCAACACTCTTGAGGACTGATACAAGAGTTAGCATAAAGCAAACAAACTTTTCAAAACACACAAACACGAAAGAAATTTTCAAAATGAGAAAGAACCTAAGAGCCCGTGGAAAACAACGAATGGAAAGGGTTCTAACATCTTCCCTTTCCATAATCTACCCCACTTACTCAGACAATCTCGAAAAAGGTCTTGTTTTGTTCTTTTAAACCTTTCCTTTGTTGGATAAAAGAAAAATCAGTGGTGACTCTTACTTACCGCGACATTTGCAAATATAAAATGCAAACCAGTATTAAGAGTCAGTTCTCCCACCGTATTATAGAACTGGCGACTCTGCTGGGGAATACTATTGAAAAGTGGGGTTTACCTTAGTGTCTAGTTCATTTTAAAAATTGCTTTCTTTGTTTACTTTGATTGCTTTATCTTTGAGGGTTTGCTGGGGGTATTCTTGTAAAGATCCTACACCCGGATCTGTGGAACCTTTTAGGTAAGTAGAAATAAATCATGGAGGTTGTACAGTGTAGACCAATACAGACGAAGTGGTGGCTACGTTGGCTTGATAATTTGGATTGTACTAATGTTCCTTGAGTAAGTCATGGATAACATTATGCTTCCTCATAGTGTCATTAAGCTCTAATAGACCTTTAGAACCTTTAATCGACTCATCCTAGACATTAGGAAGTAGTGATATAACCGACTTTAGTTTCGACCGAAGATTGGTTGATACTCGATACTACACTCATTGAGACTGGACTTTCGGTATTTTTTGGCTGCAATAATTCGGTGTGTGAGCTGAAACAATTCCTGAGGGGAAGGTCATTGATATTGATACTCCTTAGAACCCGGTTACTATTAATAGGACAAGTTGAGCCAATGGAACATTCAAGAGGGTATTTACCTTAAAACCTCATGCAAGCCTTTAAACCTAAGGTCTATTGTGTAATTTGTTTGTGTTTATCTGTGATTTAAGCATAATCATGACATCATAAACATCATGACATTCATATACTAACCATTTCCATGACTTGTTGGATTTACCTCTTTGCTGTTTTGTAGGATATGAATTCAGGTCGCAGAAAAACCATCCGGATTAACTTCACAAAAATCCCTCCCAAGCTCAAGGAATTGGTCTTTAAAGTTCCCGAAGACTCGTCATTCAACAAAAGACATGTTCATTTTCTCAACTTGGTTACTACCAGATTTGACGAAGTTTTGATGAGTGTTCTATTCCAATTCTTCAATCCTAAGCACCATTGCTTCACATTTCCCGATTATCAACTGGTACCTACACTGGAAGAATTCTCTAAGCTACTTGGTTTACCTATATTGGAGCGAGTACCTTTCACTGGTTTAGAACAAGATCCAGGTGCTGAAGATGTTGCCATAGCTTTTCACTTGAAGCCTTCTGATATTGAATCCCATTGGGAAGAAGAAGCGGAGTTAAAGGCCTTCTTGCAAAATTTCTAATGGAGAAAGCTCATATTTTCCTGGATGCTATGAGTTACCATGCCTACGAAGATGTCTTAGCTCTCTTGATCCATGGGTTGGTGTTGTTTCCTAATTCAGATCAGTTTATAGATGTGAGTGCCATCAATATCTTCCTTGCTCACAATCCACTTCCTACATTGCTCGGGGATATCCTACATTCTCTCCATACTCGTACTCTGAAGAAGTGAGGAACTCTCATGTGTTGCACCCCTCTGCTATATAGGTGGTTTATTTTGCATCTTCCGCGGTCAGTAATGCAGACTGATTTAGGCTTAAGGTGGAGTCAAAGATTAATGTCTCTCTCTCACTCTAATATCGATTGGTGTCCCCACTCTCAATAAGTCATCTCTTTTATTGATAGCTGCGGAGAATTCCCTAATGTGCCACTCATGGGCATTAAAGGAGGCATAACCTACAACCCTTCTTTAGCACTACGTCAGTTTGGTTATGCGCGGAGAGATGGTCGACCTAATATGCTCATCCAGGGTATTGTGTTCAACTACTCAGATGATTTGAAAAATTATCGTCAGAGGTTCATCCGCGCTTGGGGAATTACTAAGAAGACTGATAGTAAGACTTTAGGGTGCAAGAAATCTATCCCTTTGGAACCTTACCTCAAATGGGTGCGATCTCGAGCCCAAAGTCTTATAATGCAATACGATGCCATCTTACCAGTGATCTTGGAACCTGTTGTTCAAGGGGGCGAGTCCCGCATTATTCTCCATCCTGATATGCCAACCAACTTCGAAGACTTGCAAAAATCTTGGATCCAGCTCAAGGAAGAACATGATAATTTTGAGGCTGAATTCTATGCAAGTGAGAAGAAGGTGCTAGAATTAACAAAGCATCTTCACGAAGAGAGGAATCTCAACACTTACCTCAACACCAAGAAGAAGCGCCCATGGGAGACTTAGGAATTTAGAATTTCCTTTCAATGTTTATCCCTGTGTAATCTTTTGTTTCTTTGAAAACTTACTAATAAAGAGCTTTGTTTCCTATTTTGTTTAAAAGAGCTTAAATGTAATAAGGTCCTTGAAAGCATTGCATAAGCATATCATACATCTCATTGCATAAGCAGGTTTCAAAGCAGGGTTCTTATCTTCTTCGCTATTTATTTCAGCAAGTAAATAAATGGCTCTTGAACAAAACATCAAAGATCTCCAAGCACAAAACGCCCAATTCCAGAAAATGATCGTGGCTCTAGCTAAAGGGAAAGAAGATCTAAAAGCCCTCATACTAAAGGACAAAAAGAAGAATCCAAAGAAACCAACTGGTGTAGTGAATTTAGGAAGAAGGATCAGAGGACCAGTGCGGCGAGCTTCAGAACTAGTAACTTCATCAAAAGAAGGAGACAATCAGGAAGAGGAGACGAGAGAAGAAGACCTAAGCCCGAAGGAATCTAATAATGAAGCTGACTACAATGAGGAGCAATATCCTCCCGCTGATGATATATACAAATAGCTGGAGGATCCTGTGAACGCAATGGAAATCCAAAAGGTACCTGGGCTGGATTTTGAAGAGCTGTGCTTGGTTTCTGGGGTTGTCATCCCGCATAAGTTTAAGGTTCCGGTGTTTTCTAAGTATGATGGGGCCTCGTGTCCCAAGATGCATCTCTGATCTTACATTAGGAAGATTCAGCCTCACACCACTGACAAGGATTTATGGGCCCACTTCTTCCAAGACAGTCTATCCAGGACTCAGCTTGAATGGTTCTATCAGCTGGAGGGAACCAATATCCATAACTGGGAAAACATGGCTGCTGCTTTCTATAAGAAATACCAATATAATGCAGACCTTACTCCAACTCGCACACAACTCCAAAGTATGTCCATGGGTTCAAGCGAGGGTTTTAAAGACTATGCCCAGAAGTGGGGAGACCTAGCAGGAAGAGTCCAACCCCCTCTGTCTAATAGGGACTTGGTGGATATGTTCTTGGGTACTCTATCTGGTCCATTTTTCAACCATCTGATTGGAAGCTCCTCAACTGGTTTTACTGAGTTGATCCTAACTGGAGAATGAGTGGAAGCTGGTATCAGAAGTGGCAACATTCAGACGGATTCCTCTTCAAGTGCGGGAAAGAGACCTTTCGTAGGAAAGAAAGAGTTCAGTGCTGCTTACAGTCAAAGAAATCAGGGCATAACCGAACACCATCCAACGGTAGGGGTTGCAATGATATCCAAGCTTGCAACTACTCAACAGCGGAACAATCAGCCTAGAGAAGAAAGGCCTACGAGACAGTTTACCCAGATTAATATGACTTTGTCTCAAGTTTTTCCACACTTACTGAAATCCAATTTGGTAAATTTGAGGGAACCTCCTAAAAATCCCAACACTGCATCTCCTCACTATAATCCAAAGGCTCAATGTGCTTACCATTCTGAAATTCCAGGCCATGATACAAACATCGGTTGGGCTTTAAAGAATAAGGTGCAAGATCTGATCGAGGAGAAGGAGATTGAATTCGATGCTCCAGAAATTACTAATGTTATAACTACTCTCATGCCCAAGCACAGCCGTGGTATTAATGTTGTTGACGATGATACATTTGTTACTTATGTTAAGGAACTTGTTACTCCTCTTATGAACTTGCCACTTATGTTTATCTCTACCAACTAGTTGCTATTTGTTGAAAACAGGTGTTCAGCGCCTGATGGATGATAAAGAGATTCTATTTGAGAAGACTCCCGTCACAACTGTTTCCTATAAAGATGTTTTGATTATAACCATTTCCGCCAATCCTCCCAGGGTCTCCACCAAAAGACCCGTCAGGATTACATCTGCTCCAAAGTTGGCTCCTATGATCATCATTATGCCAGGTCCAATACCATATTCCCTGGATAAAGTTATTCCCTGGAATTATGGGGCTGACGTCTATTACCATGGCATCAAGCAAGACCCGTTGGATGCTGAAGACAAAGTTTCAGGAAATACTGATCCCGACATCGGCAATATCATTGGGACCAGTAAAATAAAAAGAAGAGGAAGAGTGTTCTCACTTGAGATTTCTCCTCCCAAAGCAGTTACTATTCCTGTGATCATTCGTGTTGTTCTTCCTGCTAATAATACCACTACTACTCCTGTGACTAGCCCTGTTTCCACTCCTGTCACCAAGTCGGACGAGACTCGGTGCAAAGAGATATTGGTTGAGCCTGTCTAGACGAAAGTGCATTCAGAATCCATTCCGGAGGTTTCTAAGAAAGAAATGGAAAAAATATTGAAAATAATTAAAAAGAGTGACTACAATATGGTCGAACAGTTGGGGCAGACCCCTTCCAAGATTTCAATGTTGGCCCTACTGTTGTGCTCCTAAGCCCATACAAAGGCTTTGGTAAAATTCCTCAAGATTGCTCATGTGCCTCAGGAAACCTCCACTGACCAATTCGCAAATTGTGTGGCTAGTTTGACGGCTGATAATGGAATGGGTTTTTCTGATGCTGATTTGACACCCATAGGAAGAAAACACAATGATGCGCTACATGTCTCCATCAAATACAGGGGCACCACTTTGGCCCATGTTTTAGTAGATACTGGTTCATTGCTGAATGTTTTGCCCAAGAAGGCTCTTGACAAATTAGGATGCGAAGGTTTGACTCTGAAGCCCAGCAATATTGTGGCGAGGGCTTTCGTTGGTTCAAAAAGAATGGTGAACGGGGAGGTGGACATACCTATCAAAGTTGGTTCTCAGACCTTTGACTCCATATTCTACGTGATGGACATCCGATCATCTTACTCTTGTTTGTCGGGACGCCCTTGGATCCATGGGGCTGGAGCTGTTACTTCCATTCTGCATCAGATGTTTAAGTACCCAGTGAGAGGAAATATTGTCACAGTACGTGGTGAGGAGGAGTACATGGTAAGCCACCTGAACTCTTTCAGGTATGTGGAAATAGATGGAGAATTCATCGAGACCCCTTGTCATAACTTTGAAGAGGTGCCTCAGACCATGGCTGCAACCGAGACTGTTACCAGTATGCCGAAGATCACCAAACCTCCCTTGAAAATGGCTTCTCTCAAGGACGCCAAAGTAGTAATTGAAGAATTTTGGTGTACCATTTGGGGCCAACTCCCTGATATTCCATAAAAATCTGATAAGTTTGGTTTGGGTTTCTTTTCAGGGGCTCAAAGGGCTGGTCGTCGTGCTCGCGCTGGAAGACCTCCCCTACACATCAGCAATCATGGGATCAACTCTTTAGAAGACAATGATGGTGACTATGAAATGGCCAGCTGGATCTTCCCTAATACCAAAGGTGGACCCAGTAACTTGACAGCTAAAGACTTTGTTCTGATTACTTTTATTCAGGAGTAGCTATCTTTTTTGTTTTTCTGGATATGTAATAAATGAACAATATAAACTCTATGGCCTTGTGTCTTACCAGGGGAACAATTTTTTATTGGTGAGGGTTATCATTTTTCAATGTCATATGTCATTAATAAAGCATTGAACGTTTTTGCCTAAAAATTTTGCGCTCTATTTTTTTATTTTCTGCTTTTATTTTATCAAATGCAGCTATGATCTTACACACACTCACACATCAAACTGCAGATCCATATCCACTATGGATCCCATTGATAACGGTTCTGCTATTGTCGGTTATGACTTTGAAAATCCGATCAACCAAGCTGAGGACGAGGGTGAGGATGATTGTGAGGTACCACAAGGACTTGCCAGACTGTTACAACAGGAAGAAAGGGCTATACAGCCTCATGAATAGCCAGTTGAGACAGTGAATCTGGGTACTGAAGAGGACAGAAAAGAAGTCAACATAGGTGCAAATTTTGAGCTTAGTGTTAAACAACGATTGATTCAGATGTTACATGATTATGTCGATATCTTTTCCTAGTCATAAGAACACATTCCAGGACTTGACACCAATATTGTGGTTCATCGCCTGCCGACAAAAGTGGATTGCCCTCCAGTAAAACAGAAGGTTCGTCGTATGCGCCCTGAAATGTCAGAGAAGATCAAAGCAGAAGTTATGAAGCAGTTCAACACTGGGTTCTTAGATGTCACCTCCTATCCACAATGGGTTTCTAACGTAGTTCCGGTGCCTAAAAAGGACGGCAAAGTACGAATGTGTGCGGACTACAAATATTTGAACATGGCGAGCCCCAACGATGACTTACCGCTTCCCCCATTGACATTCTAGTTGATAACACCGCACAACATAAGATCTTTTTCGTCATGGACGGTTTCTATGGTTACAATCAGATCAAGATGGCACCCGAAGACATGGAGAAGACAACCTTCGTCACATAATGGTGCACTTTCTGTTGCAAAGTGATGCCATTTGGGTTGAAGAACGATGGGGCAACCTATCAGCGAGCTACGGTAGCTTTCTTCCATGATATGATTCCCCATGGGATAGAGGTTTATGCTGACGACATGATAGCCAGGTCTCAAATGGAAGAAGAGCACCTTGACCACTTGCAAAAGCTATTTGATAGACTGAAGACGTACAAGTTAAGGCTAAATATGAACAAGTGCACCTTTGGGGTAAGGTCTGCTAAACTCCTAGGTTTCATTGTCAGTGACAAGGGTATTCAGGTAGACCCTGCAAAGGTAAAAGCTATACAAGAGATGCTGGCTCCTTGCACTGAGAAGGAAGTTAGAGGCTTCTTGGGACGTCTAAACTACATTGCTATGTTCATTTCCCATCTAACTGCTACTTGTGAGCCAATCCTCAAACTCCTGAAGAAAGATCAAGTGGTAAAGTGGAATGCCGAATGCTAGACTTCATTTAATAGAATCAAGGAATACCTTCAAGAGCCTCCAATTCTATTGCCTCCGATTGAAGGAAGCCCTTTGGGAATGTACTTAACAGTTTTAGATAATTCAATGGGTTTGTGATGGGGAACCATGACGAGTACGGTCGAAAACAGCATGCAATATACTACCTTAGAAAAAGTTTACCGACTGTGAAACAAGATACTCACTGCTCGAGAAAACTTGTTGCACTTTGGCATGGGCTGCTCGCCGACTAAGACAGTATATGTTGACCCACACTACTTTATTGATATCTAAGATGGATCATATCAAGTACATCTTCGAGAAGCCCGCTCTCTCTAGAAGAATAGCAAGATGGAAAATGATCCTGACCGAAAATGAGATTCAATACACGACCCAGAAAGCAATCAAAGGAAGTGTATTAGCTTATCATTTGGCTCACCAGGCTGTGGACGACTACCAATCCATGAACTTTGAATTCCCATATGAGAATATCATATTAGGGACTGACGGTGAAGAACCTGGACTGGATGAAGGACTTGAGAAAGGATCCCAATGGACTATGGTTTTTGACAAAGCTTCTAATGCACTTGGCAATGGCATCAGTGTTGTAATCATATCTCCCGAGGGCTATCATACTACTTTTACAGCCAGACTATGTTTTAACTGTACCAATAATATGGATGAGTATGAAGCATGCATCATGGGTCTCAAAGCTGTTATTGACCTGAGGATCAAGTTCTTGAGTGTTTTCGAAGATTCTGCCTTCGTAATAAGTCAAATCAAAGGAGAGTGGGACACGAATCACCCTAATCTCATCCCTTATAAAGAACATGTGCTGACATTGCTTCCACACTTTGAAGAAGTCACCTTTGAACATTTTCCCCGAGAATAGAATCAGTTAGCAGACGCGCTAGCTACTATGTCATCCATGTTCAAGGTCAGATGGGACAATGAAGCTCCTCAGATTACTATTGAGAGATTATATGAACCAGCATATTGCTATGAGATCGACACTGAAGGGGTAACATACAAACCTTGGTTCCACGAAGTGAAAAGGTATCTCGAAGCTCAAGAATACCTTGAGGTGGCATCTGTCAATGATAAGAAATTTCTGAAAAGGTTCTCTGTAAAGTTCTTCTTAAGTAATGGAATCCTCTACAAGCGCAACCACGACTCTACTTTACTTTGGTGTGTAGACAAGAGCGAAGTAGAGAGGATTATGGCAGATTTACATGAAGGTACCTTTGGCACCCATTCTAGTGGACACACCATGGATAAAAAGATCCTACGGGCAGGATACTATTGGTCCACTATGCAAGCAGACTGTTATCAACATTCATGGACTTGTCACAAATGCTAGATCTACGGTGACAAAATACATCTGCCTCTGGTTCCTTTGAATGTCTTGACTTCTCCCTGGCCCATTTCAATGTGGGGCATTGACATGATCGAATAAAATATACCTACCACTTCAAACGGGCATCACTTTATCCTAGTCGCCATTGATTACTTCAAGAAGTGGGTTGAGGATGCCTCATTTGCTTCTGTTACCAAGAATGTTGTGGCGCGGTTCATCAAGCATAACCTTATATGTCGGTATGGTATCCACGAAAGAATCATTACAGATAATGGTACAAATCTCAATAACACTATGATCACTGAACTTCGTAAGCAATTCAAGATCCAGCATCATAACTCTTCTCCTTACTGGCCGAAGATGAATGGCGCTGTAGAAGCTTCTAATAAGAATATTAAGAAGATCATCCAGAAAATGATGGTGACATACAAAGACTGGCATGAGATGTTACCATTTTATCTTCATGGTTACCGCACCTCAGCACGAACGTCAACAGGAGCAACACCTTTCTCTCTAGTGTATGGTATGGAGGTTGTCCTACCTATTGAAGTCCATATCCCTTCTTTGAGAATCATGAAGGATGCAGGGTTGAACGAAGATGATTGGATCCATACCCGACTTGACCAACTTAACCTGATTGATGAAAAAAGGTTAGCGGTTGTTTGTCATGGTCAGATGTACCAGAAGCGTATGATCAAGGCTTTTAACAAGAAGGTCAAATGACAGGTATATCAAGTTTGTGATTTGGAAATCAAGCACATCATTCTTCCGTAAGGTGATCCCATGGGCAAATGGACTCCCACATACGAAGGGCCATTTATGGTCAAGAACATATTTTCTGGTGGAGCCATGATCTTGACCATAACGCTCGGTGACAACCTTCCGCACCCTGTAAACACGGACATAGTTAAAAGATACTATGCATGAATAAATACCCGCTAGGTCGACTGGCCTATGTAAAAATAAGGGCATCCCGATGAACAAAAAGGGTTCGGGCAAAAATTAGGGATAAATACAAAAGAATTTGTACACCCGGCAAGTCGAAAACCTGAAAAGGAAGATTGGGCAAAAAAGGGTATCCCGGTGGACCGAAAACCCGAAAGGGAGGTCCAGGAAAAAGTTAGGGATTTTTAAGTGTATAACTATGTCCCGTTCGATCACCTTGCCACCAAACTTCAATATCAACTATCAAGCTCAAATAGTACCAATCAATTCAGTCAACTTCGGACAAGTAGAAAAGTGATGGGATGCTCAAGGACATAAGGGAAATAGCAGAATTGAAACTCAATGGTATTATTACATATATCTATTTTCTCTTTGTATATTATTTTGTATAGTTTACATATTCACGCCGGCATTCTCCTATTATCCTACTAGAATGTCAGGCTCTTTGTACAAAAAACGCCTATTATAGGCAAACTTCAAAATCAATACAAATCATTTCTTTGAAAGTAAAAAGCTTTCCGTTTTTATTTTTTCTGTTTTGTTTTGCAAAAAACGTCCAATGATTATTTTTTACATATGCATTTGAATATGGTTACTGTTTACAAATACTTGCATAAAAAAAACAGAAAGACAATTTCTAATGACTTTAAGAAATGGGACAAAGTCCAAAAACCGATTTGTAGTCCCCGCAATTATATTCTCCAGCAGGTACAAAGGCAGAGACGTCCTACTACAAAGTCACTGCTACATCCTCAGCATACGTCCTAGTGATGTCTATGTTCCCCACAGAGTCAAAACAACCAAAGTTTTGATCTCTTCTTCCCCAAGCAGGAATTAACTCCTCCAGCAATGTTCCCTCAGAGACTGAAATCCATGTTTCCAGCCAAATTTTATAATATCAAACAGTTTATAAAGCCTCACCCCCGGTAGAGTTTACTTCCCTAGTCGCAGAAGTTCATCCCCCAACAGAGTTTATTTCTCTACATTGGTAAGATTTTCCAACAGAGCATCGTCTCCCCGACGGAATATTCTCAAGAAAAAGTCAAAGATCCTCGACAGAGTACCCTCAAACGGAAAGAGTAAATCCCTGAGAAATCGTCTCAATTTATCATCGCCAGCGAAAATAAAAGAATCACTTTCCTCATCTACCAAACAGTAGTCTGGGAGTGAACTTCCTAGTACTCTCCAGCAAGTAGTCCGAGAGTCAACTTCCCAGTACTCTCCAGCAAGCAGTCAGGGATTTATTTTCCCAGACTAGGAAATGTCGCAATAGCATTCCATGTTCATACATCATGGCATGTGCATATATATATTGCATACAGTACAATCTCATTTATTTGGAGAACATCATTACACAATGCATTTCATACATCATGATATTGCATATGACTAACTCTTTACCTTTTCAGGAAGGATCAATCAACAAACCTCACAAACTACTTATATGACCTGACAGTGTTTTTGAAGGCTAACTCTGACAAAAAGCTATTCCAGCATTTTCTTCAGAAGATCATATTCAAGACCTCTGTTGGTTTAGTTTAAATCGACCAATGATTTATTCTGATTCATTTCCAGTAGACACTTTCTCTGGTTCAGTTAAATTGACCCTAAGATTTTTCTGATTCTTGTCCAATCAAAGACAATTAAAGACTTATCTGGTTCAGTTAAATCCACCCAATGATTTTTCTGATTCTATTATTGTTAAAGATAACTCAAGACCTCTACTGGTTCAGTTTAAATTGACTAATGATTTATTCTGATTCATTTATGGTCGAGGCTTCTCTGGTTCAGTTAAATCGACCCTAAGATTTCTCTGATTCTATTCTAGTTGAAGATAACTCAAGACCTCTACCGGTTCAGTTTAAATCGACCAATGATTTATTCTAACTAATTTCCGATGGATACTTTCTCTGGTTCAGTTAAATCGACTGTAAGATTTTTCTGATTCTTATCTAGTTAAAGATAACTCAAGACCTCTATTGGTTCAGTTTAAATCAACCAATGATTTATTATGATTCACTTCTGGTGGATACTTTCTCTGTTTTAGTCAAATCGACCCTAAGATTTTCCTAATTCTTATTTAGTTAAAGATGACTCAAGACCTCTACTGGTTCAGTTTAAATCGACTAAGGATTTATTCTGATTAATTTCCAGTGGATACTTTCTCTAGTTCCGTCAAACCGACACTAAGATTTTCTTATTCTTTATCCAGTTAAAGATAATTCAAGACCTCAACTGGTTCAGTTAAATCGACACTAAGATTTTCTGATTTCTTATCCAGTTAAAGTTGAATCAAAACCTTTCTTTGGTTCAGTTAAATCGACACTAATATTTTCTGATTCTTATCTAATTAAGAATGCTGAAGCATGGATAGGACCAGATAACGGTTCAATGTCTAGAATTACTGAAAAGCCTGGAGCCGAACAGATAACAGTTAATTTCATATTCCCCGACAAGTCGCTGTGAAGCCTGGAATACGACCAGATAGCAGTTAGTCTTATTGTCCTCAGGAAGTTGCTGTGAAGCCTCGATCCCGACCAGATAACATCTCGCTTTCGTCTCTCCAATCAAGAGATAACTCCCTAGTAGAGTAACAGACAACCGAAGCTCCTAGACTCTATTCCCCCGAAACATTCCCCAGAAGACTCCTCCTCAGACAGCAGGAACAGGAATCCCCACAAAGAGATTTCTTATGAAGTCAACATCTACTTTGAATGGCATCTCTAAGCCCATCTCCGACGACTCTCCATCATGTTCTGTGGATGGCATCTTTAAGCCCATCTCCGACGACTCTCTGTCATATTCCTTGGATGGCATATTTAAGCCCGTGTCTGGCAGTCTTCCTCCATCATTTTCCAAATGGCATCTGTAAGCTCATTCCCAATATTATCCACCAACAGTATCACTTCATACGAGTGCAAATTTCTGGGCACTCTAGTGTTCAATAATCTTCCACCTTCAGATCACGAAAGGCAGACCAGCCAATATACGTCCTCAGGTCTAAGAAGATTGAACAGGGCCAGCTGTTGTACCCCAAAAATTGCCCTCTCATTTTACTAAAGGCATTCCCATTAAGGTCCCTAACTTGCTCAAGGATGACCAAGAATTGATCAAACAAATTCTCCTCCTAAGGAAATGAACCTCAAACTAGGATTTCAATTATCATCAAGATATGAAAGCTCCAATGGTCTCAAATGTTTTCCATGGTTCTAATTTTCCTTCATGTTTATCCATGACAAACTTCATGCCTTGCACAACAAGTTTGCTCAAAAATTTCTCGAATGCCTGAAAATCAATTGTATTAGGTCAAAAGTCAACTATGGCCTATATACAATCAAACTTCAAGATTTTTGTCAACATCAACATTTTGAGGTGAAATCCATCATTTGATCAAGGGTTGATCATGATTCCTCAAGAAAAGCTCTTAATTAATCAAAAGTCAATAATTACTAATTAGGGTTTTTATAGGAAAAGTCAACCAAATTTTGACCAGGCATAACTTTCTCATACTTTATCAGAAATTTTTCCACAAATGCTGATTTTGAAGAGAATCCAGTTCCCTACAACTTTTCTTCAACCCTCAAGTTCAAGAAATTCCCCAGTTAAAAGATACAAACTCAGACATTATGGGTCCTTTCAAAAGTCAACAAAACACCTTTTGGGTCAAAGCTCCTTACATGAACATGGAAGATCCATTTGAGATGAAACAAAAGGGTTGTTTAGAGGTTATCCTAGGCTCTATAAAAAGTCAAAGAACACCCCTATAGGGTTAAAGTTGAGAGAGATATCATTTCCAAAGTTGACCAATTTTTGGAAAAGTGCATGAAGCAAATAATGACCAAACTTGGATTTTTTCAAAATGGGCCTACCTTTTTATGTTTGAAACTTGTTTCTAAGATGGTCCACAACCTCTAAGACCATCCATGACTTATTTGGTCATTTATTTTATTTATTGTAATTTTTAATCATTAAAAATTCAATTTAAATCAAATAAATGATAAAAAAAAAATATAAAGATTGCATGGGCTTGATTTCCAAATCTCTTAAGGCCTAAAATAACTCAGGATAGCTGAAAAAAACGCGTGGAAGTCATTTGTGCAAGATTTGGCCAATTTTGGAAATATTTCATATTATTCCAAAACAAATATTATGTGATGATTGCATGAGATCCTTGCCACATTTGTTGACCTAAAAGGATTCAATATATATGCATAACCATTCAAAACCAATGGGGAGGCGCAGCTGCTTTAGAGAAACCCTTAGAAAGTTTCAAAAAAAATTCCAAGATTGGTGCAACTCAAGATCTCTCTCTCAAGCCAATTACAATCGCTTCTAATCATACCATTCAACTCCTGACGTTCCCAGGAGATCATTTCAACCGTTATCCAAGCCAAACACACGTCAGAACTCCCTCACGGTATCTCTTTGATCGGTAGCTTTTTTCTTGATCTCAAACTCTTAATATGCGTTATTTAAATCCATACTAAGCATGTATTTTTATTCTTGATGATATTTTTGTGCATTCTAACATTTTACATGAGAAGCTAGAGCCCAGAATCACCCTATGCCATGGTTGACCGTCGTTAGGGTTTCAAGCTCGAATCCAATGATGCGTGAGGAGTTAGTAAATTTAGAGGCCATAATCGTGATCAGGTTTTTTTTTAAAGCAGGTTGCATTATTTGTTTTTTCGTTTGATTGAGTTTTTCAAGTGACCCACCGGAGAAGACGGTGGAAACCATCGGCTCTGCTGGTTGGACTAGCCAGCCTTAAGTCAACCAGCTGGCGTGGAAGGAAGACGACATCCCATTGGTTCAATACGAATGACTCTCTCTCTCTCTCTCTCTCTGTACGCATGATTGGTTCATTTAAAATACAGGGACCCCACAATACATGTGTGTCTGGCTGACTTAGCCATATACTTGTTTTGATATTATATTGCTTTTTTGTTATTATATACATGAATTAACAAGTTGCTCAGATGGAAAAGGAATAAGCGTGTGAAGGAGGGGACCTGAGTTCGATCCCAATTCCAGCAATTTTGCGTTTTTTCCAAAGTTTCTTGCAGGTTCGAGTACATAGCATCTCAATATGTCCACCGTATGTCTCCAGATCTCAACCACTGGGTCATCCACCATTCAGATCCAGTGCATAACAATTAATCCCCATGGTGGACCATCAAGCACGCCCCCCACTGGATCTCAGACGAGACGTTGGGCTTGTGTTGATATGGGCCTAGAAAATTTTCAATTTACACCCCCAGACTGCTTTCACTATCAGGCCCATTCTCTCATATTTTTGTTATTTTTCAATTTCTTTATTTTATTTTAATTTTTTCAAAAATCGGTTTTTTTTATTTAAATCATAAAAAAAAAACACAAAAAATAGATTTTTTTTTAATTAAAAATAATTTTTTAAATTAATTTAGTTTAATTGCTTTACTCTTTTTTCTTTAATTTAAAATTAACTAGAAACTAGGATTAAATTTCAAATCTTTTTTTCTTTAAAAATACCAAAAATATTAGTTTCATTAGAATTAATTGTAATTAATATTTTTTTTGTTTCCTTTTTAATTTGGATATTATTACAATTTAATATTTTCATAAATAAATAAAAACAAAAAAAAATATTTCTTTTAAACATTTTTAGGGTTTATACGCTCTTTCCATTCTTCGTGCGTTCATCTTTTTCATGTGTTCTTTTCCCATTATGTAACTGTTTCCCAGTTTGTAATAGCTTTAATTAGGTTTAAAATTCTGTATTTTATTTTCTCGTGCTATTTATGTAATTTCCCGAAAGCCTTGTAATAGTTTAGGAATTTTATTTTCTGTAATTTATTTTCCGCACTATTGACTACTTAGATTAATAGGATTGCATGGAAAGACTGAAATTAAAACGGTTAGATAACCCTAAATGCGCAAGATAAATGAACTGAATCAACGCACTTGCACATGCTCACCCCTAAGTGGGACAATCCTAGATTTGTTTGTTTCATTTCTATGAGTGCTTATATATTGTCTTACTTGTTGTTTATTACTTCCCATTATTCTATATATATGTTTGTCTGAACATTCCTGGTTTTTCAGGATGCTTGGTGATTTCTTATAAGTCCTCTACCCGGACTTTGGGCAAACTTAAGTTAGGACGAGCGGTATAGTCATGTTAACTTTGAGGGAGTAATCCCAAAAAAGGAGACATGAGATCCCCCACTCAGTGGAGGCCCCTTTGACTGTAGTGTCATTTACCGAGTAATCGGGAAGACATGCTACTTTCGACCTGAGAGCTTGCTGAAGCTGAGGACCGTAGAACCTTTAACCGAAGTTGGCCTTTTAGGGTTAGTGCGCAAATTATGATGGAGTAATCCGAAAATGAAATATGTGACAATAATGATTTGGAGTGGGCTTTAAATTACCTTCTCCTTGGCCTAAATAATTAATCTTGCCACCTATATACTTATTTGCACCTCCTTTATTTCTTTATTTTCATTTTAGTCTTGTAACTGATGAAAATAATAATTATAGGCGACTTTTTTGGGTTTATATTTTATTCAATTTACTTGTAAATAATTCAAGTATTGTTTCCTATTCAATATCATTATATTGCAACTTCGAATTTTAAGCTCGGTTTATCTCTCAAATACGCGTGGATCTATGAAATTCACTGACCGACTTATTTTGCAGATTTCAATTCATTCCGGTTTAGTATCTTATTTTTGTGCCTTATCTGAGACATTCAAACTATATCTATGTGTTGTGGATTTGTCTATGTATTTCATGTGATGTAGGAATTCTTATTCGATATCTCGAGTTTTATCCGAATACCGTGAGCTTTATTCATCACCTTTGTGCTTTATCTGATTCCTCTTGTTCTCCATGTTTTCTTCATCTGTGATTTATTTTCACGTGCTTTACCCGATGCTTGGAGTATTATCTTATATTTGTATTTCTTTGATGCAGTTGACTTGTGATTTATTTTCACTTGAGGTTTGGTATACTCTTAGCTTATTTATCTGTCGATGGCTTTAAACCTAAAGGGATGGGAACACGGTATTGACTTCATCATGTAAAGTATTGGTTTCTTATTCGGGTAGATCAGTTTACCTTATCTTTTATCCTCCTATACAAAGGATACTCTCTTCATTTTCTCCCATTCTTTAATTTTCAACACCTTCTCACCTTTTTTCAAAATTTTATTTGTTTATAAACTTGAACCGCTTTCATAATAAACCTTGAATTTGTCGAGTTCCTTTTCTTTTAAAACTTTTTTCTTAAAAAAAAATTCAATTAATTTAATCATACTTTGACATCTTTCAAAATTAACAAAAACACTTGAACTCATTCAAACCTTTTTGTGCGCTCGAGCACTTTTACCCTTTAAAAACTTTTTCAAGATTAGACATGGTTCATTGATAGTCGAGCAACATTATCCTATCCCCATGGTTATAAAGATGTCGACTTTTCCACTTAAGTACTAGAGGCATTCTCAAACCCTCACTCTTGCTGACACAAGGTCCATCTTTCCCACATCTTGTGGGTGTTAGTCGAGATTTCTCTCCTAACAATGACGACTTGTCTCTTCGTTTAAAATCAACCAACAAACATGTTTTTTCTAGCCGAACTATGGTGCTCTGACTTTCCCATTGCATGAGGGAGTACGTAGGCACTAAGTCTTACGAACCAAGGCAAGCAAAAATTAAAAAAAAAACATTTTATTTTGTTTGTAAATACTCATTCATTCTTTCCCTTTAGGAAGTAACCCTTTAGATAACACACCTTTTAAAAGAAAACAAAGAAAATGGATCCTACAGAGTACCATAGACGTTTAGGTTCTAACACCTTCCCTTTGCATAACCGACCCCCGTACCTCGATCTCTAATCTTTTATTTAATTGTGGGTTTTGTTCACTTTTTTCCCATTTCCCTTGGGAAACAATAAAGTGCGGTGGCGACTTCATTGTGTTGAGATAAGTCAATTGATGGCTTAATATCAAATCTTTATCGCTACATCTTCCTATTGGTCGCATTATTCATTTTTTCACGCGGTGCGACACTTACTTTATTTCATCAATGGATGTTTTTAGATCGCAATCAGAATTAGAGTTGGATACCATCACAACTTGCTACTTACCTTTTTCTTCAGCAGCTTTTGTAGCTTCTGCAGCCAATCTGGCTTCTTCTTCTTCTTCTTTTAGTCTTTTTGATTCAGCTTCAGCAACGCGAGCTTTTTTCTACAGCTTCTCTTTGCTTAGCAGTAAGTTGTTCAACATATCTAGCTCTTTCTATTTCACCCTTTCTTTCAGTTGCCATTTCAACATCCCCAATTCTGGATGCTTCAGCGAAAGAATTAATTTGTTCAACCTTAGAAGACATCCACTTCTGGAACTTTTTCCAAGACCCATCCATATCTTCAGGCTCAATGCTTGTGCTTGCCTTTGTCCTTAGCTTTTCAACTCTTTTCATAGCCTTAGTTCTAAAATAGTTAATGCATTCATCCAAATTTTTAGGATACAGTTTTTCATAAACAACCACAGCAAGATTGGATTCAGGATGGCTTGGTTCAAAAGTTTGTTCATGAGGATTTTGTGGTAAAGGTTGTTCAGTCATATTGAAAACTTTGAAGCATGTGAAGAGTTTGATTGAGGAAATTGCAATAGCTTCCTGATTATCGGAGATTGTTCTTTCTGATATTTCAAGAACAGAGAGACAAGTTTGATCAAGATGAATGATGGGTTAGTCATGAAGAGTGATTTCTTTGTTGAAGAAGGAAAAATGAAGATTGGTATTGAAAGTTGAAAGGTGAGAGTCTTGTGGAGGTAATTTAGATGAGGTTAATGGAGAAGTGGAAGTATGTACTGGCTTTGACGGAATGAAGGTAGTGAAATATGGAATAGGATTTGAAGAAGGATCACGTGTTGTGGTGGATTTAGAAATGATTGTTGTTGATGATGGAAAACACGCATGTGAGTTTACAGGAATTTTAGTTGTAGTGGTATTGGAAACATATGGAATATTTATAACTGGAATAGAGATAGAATTGATAATGGTGGATGATGGAACAAAAAATGATGTTTGTGTGGTGGTGGTTGGAATGGATGAAACTGCATCAATAATTTAGAAACAGATAATGAAGCAGGTATAGAAGTATCAACAACAGACTTACTAGTTGTTATAGAATTTTCATTTCCCAGAATAGCATCTTTCAGTAAGCCAGACTTCTTTTTCCTTTTTCTTTTTCTTCTTTGGTTCAGAATCATTTGAGCTTCTCTTTCTTTTACCAACAGAATAATCAACACCCTCAGTAGGAAAATCTGAGTAATTAAAGTTTGACATATCATGTCCTTTTTGTTGCATCATTAAAATGTATGCAGCCATGCTGGAAACTGAATCTCATTTGGATAACATAGGATAGTCCCTCACAAGTATTATTTTATGGTGATAACTCTCAGATGGTTCAATTAGAGGCTTTACCTTGAGTTCTTCAATAAACCTCGCGTTTCTTAAGGTTTTCCCATTTATGGGGTCTCCAATGCTTGGATTCAGATCTTCTTTATAGTTTTCTTCTTCAATAAAAAACTTTACCAAGCCATTTTCAACAAAAATATCAGTTAAAAGTCGTCAACAGGGAATATTGGGAGATACCTTTTTGTTGGGAAGTGCGGTGATTTTGGTCTTTCTAATAGACTCCCTCAAATAATTAAACAAAATGAAAGGAATATTAATTATTTGTTTGGACATCATAAAGTACATCATGAACTTCTGATTGGTGTTGAAATAAATAGAGGAACTTGAAGGAGGTGTAGGCTTTATGCAGCCCAGAATAATCGTATGCCATACTCGGAGATTGTCATGAAGATCCTTGCTTTTGTACTTGGATTTCTCAATAGAGAAATTTGCAAACAGTAGTTTATTTAGAGATTTATTTCCTGCCTTTGATTTATTGTTCAAACCATATACGCGTCTTCCTTTCAGGAACTTCAATCCCAACAATTTTGCAATGGACTCTTCAGTGATGATGATCCTTTGTCCAATAACATCCAAAACAATATGAAAATCGTCACAATCAGCATTTTTCCAAAAATTTATCACTAACTCCTCATAGACAGGACCATAAAGCCTTTGGAAATAGTTTTCCCAACCTAGAGCCTTTAGTTCTTATTTTAAGGCACTTCCATTTGTAGCGAGATTGTCAAAATCAACAATTAATTCCTTAAGAACAATCAACTATGTTGGTTTTAGGTTACAATGAACTTGAGAACTTTTCTACGTAATATGATTGTCATCAGTAGGATTTACTGAAAATGAGGGGACCTCAGCTAATGAAGATATAGCGATGGTTGATAAAGACAGAACTGTTGATGACAGAGTCATTGTTGAAGACGAAGATTCAATGGTTGACGATGTTGCGACGGATAAATTTAGGGCTTTCTCCAGTTCACTAGAAAACTTAAAAGCTTCTTCTTGCGGGAGCCATCATTGTTGAAGGTGGATGGAGATGTAGAAGAAGATTGTAGATGAACTTTTGAAGAGGATGAAGAAACCCTAGAGAGAGACGATGAAGAAATTGAGATAAAAAGGGTTTTAGGGTTTTCAACAAGTGTGAGGAGTGATGTGTGGTTATGGTTGTTTTAAACAGGAATAGAAAAATTAATTGGGTTTTAATTAATAAAAGTCATCACGACGTATCAATTCACGAAATTGCACGTTGTTCATAATCTAGCTTAGGTAACATGTGATGGTTAGGAATAATTGAGTATTACACGTGTTAACTACTTCGTCTAACTAAGTGACACAATCAATATACTCAGGGTCTGAATAACCAAAAAGGTTTCACCTAATCAGAGATATTTATGACTAAAGCATCTTCTGATAACTGAGCTTTTAAATACAACTTCTGATCAACTTCGTTCTTCTTATGCTTTCTTCAGAGCAGCCTTTCAGAGGTTCTGAATTATCTTCATATTGATTCTTCTTATTTCTTTGAGTATTCTTAGTTTTTGATTTAAGAAGAGTAACCTTCTTCTGGAATTTAATGTCTAGTCTAAGAACTAGAATCAGAGATTTCTGTTTAAACGATCTCCTCATTCTTCTGTTTAAAATCACCCGTCTTACTTTTGAGAGAATCCTCAGAGCAAATATATTCTGATCTTTTATTATCAGAACATCCATCTGTTTGTAAAAATTCCTTTCAACAGAAGCTTATTTTCGGAGGGTCAATATTTCATGAACTTTTGAGAAGCTATGTGATAGAGAGAATTAACTATCATTGCCTAACGTCTTTTGAAATTTTTGTTTCCTTGAACAAATTGCAGAATATGTTCTAATCAAAAATTTGACGTCTCTGATTATCAATGTTATTCTTTCAATGTTGAGCTAACTTCCTTAGAGTTAGTCTTTGACCATACTTCTGATGCGTCAATGAGCATTCTTCCCTCAGCAATGTCTGTTTTTTGCAAAGCCTATTTTGACAGAACCAATGATTAGATCTTTAAAAGATCTTCTTTCTGCTTGAATAAACGGTTTTATCATGAGGTTTTTTATATCATAAGATAACAATCTTTCTTATTTTGATAAGATTCCTAATAAGATCTTATGAGAAATTCAAGGGTGGACTAATCCGTTTCTTGAAAACATATCATACTTCTTAAGGATCTTAATCAAAAGCATTCAACATATACAACTTCTTATCCGATGAATCTTTTCCTGTTAGTTTGTTCTTCAATTTTTTGGTTTTAGACAATATTTGAAAATTGAACAACTATCACCTTAGAGTATTTCTTCATAACACATCTGGATCTTTATCTGAAAATTTTAGGTGTTTGAATATCCATCAGTAAAAGAATTAGGCTCTGATACCAATTGAAGGTGTGTAGAAAATGTAAGAAAGGGGGGTTGAATTGGGTTTTTCTTTCTTGTAAAACTTTCACTTCTAAGCATTATTCGTTGAACAATGCTTCTGATTGTTACTTCTAACTAATGCTTCTAATTTGGTTCAGAAAACATAAAATCTAAAGCATAAGAAAAAGTAAAGAACACGTGATATATCATGGTTCACTAAAGAAACCCCCAAGCTAATCCATTCCAACCTTCTGAGGTGATTTCGCCTTAAACTCAAGGACTTAATCCATTATAATCAATCTGATTACACTCGCCAAGGAAACTGCCGATGACTAACATCCAATGAAACATTTAGGGATCCAAACCGGATATAACATTCATTGACCCAACAAAACTGATTCTTCAGAATCTCCTATCAGGATTTCCTTCCAATGATATCCATCAGTGATCTTAGGAGGCCTTCATCCAGTCCATTTGAGATATGACTACCATTAACCAAATAGAATCTACTACCAGGATTTCATCTATGATGGCCACAGCCAAAGTCTTCTCAAGTCTTCTAATATTCACTTGATCACTTGAGGTTCCAACCAATTCTAAACATAGTTATTTTTCTTGAGATTACATGAGTGCTTCTTATCAAGTAGATTACTCCTAATTTAAGTACTTATTGTTTGACGCACTTCTGAGCATCAAATCTTGTATACAAACAATTTGCATGAAGATCTTAACAAATTACACAATCTGAGCAACAACTCTTGTGTTTTGCAAATTTCTAAATAGATGAATCTAATATAAGTTAAGTGCAGAATCTTGTAGTCTTCTTGTCTTCATCTTATTTGTTGAGCAAGCTATGAGAAACAACTCCTTGCTTCTTCATAATTCTGTCAACATGTATGTAGCGGTGAAAATCGGAGATCGAGCTATTAATTAACTCGACTCGCAAAAGCAAGAGTCGCCACCGCGCTTTATTATTTCCAAGGGAAAAGGGAAAAGAGCGAAATAAAACCCTAAAGTATACAATGTAAAATAATACTTAAAAGTAATAAAAATACCATGCGTTTTTGAAAGAGATCGAGAGTTCGGGGGTTGGTTATACAATGGGAAGGTATTAGCACCCAATGCATCTGCGGTACTCCGCAGGAACCTTTTGAAATATTTATTTTTTGGTTTAAAATTGTTTGTTTGATTAAAATGGTTCGTTTGGCTAAAAATAGGTGTTGGCGAGATTTTGAAGATGCGACGACCTAGTGTCGAAGTTTTGACTTAAAAGGTAGGTTTGAAAATGGAGTCTTTTGGAAAATTATCTCGAGTTTAGCAAAATAGTAAACAAGCAAAAAAATGAATGAAGGGGTTCGCGCAATCGTATGAGATATGTTCGATGACATGAAGTCAACAAATTTAATTCTTTCCCTTGGAGTAAGCAAAATAAAATGAACATCAAAATATAAACATTCAGAAGTTCACAAGAAAATAAATCTGACAAAAACAAATTAATGATCAAGAGGCACCGAGAAATTGAAATGACAGAAATATACAAATAAAAAGGAATATAACTAATTATCTAAAGAAGTTATTCGAACTAAATTAAAAATTACTTACTAAAATAATTCTAAACTAATTACAAATTCTAAGGTTATAAAAAAAATCTAGCATTATTGAATTTGATCTAAACTAAACTAAGGCTTTAAAATTTAGTAAGTTAAATCTAGATTAAATTAAAATCCTAAGGTTACTAAATTAAATCTAAAACAAATGAAAATTTCAAAGTTACTAAACTAAATCTAAATCAAATAAAAACTCTAAAGTTATTAAACTAAATAAAAATTATAAACTTATTAAACTAATTCTAAAAAAATTTCTAAAATCACTAAACTAAAACAAAACAAATAAAATTCTAAAGTTAACTTAAATAAAATCAAATAAAATTCTAAAGTTATTAAACTAAAACTAAACAAATAAAATTCTAAAGTTAACTTAAATAAAATCAAATAAAATTCTAAAGTTATTAAACTAAACTAAAATAAATAAAATTCTAAAATTTACTAAATGAAATAAAATTCTAAAGTTATAAAATAAATCTAAACTAATTAAAGAATGCTAAATTAATATTAAACTAAATTAATTATAAGATTTATTTATATTTTTTTTATATTTTTTTTAAAGCACAAACAGTAAAGCAACATGTGAGGGTTATGCCTTCTTCCGTTGCTTCTCCATCTTTCTTTCTATCAATTTTAGCCAATAACTTAGTGACACATGGCATATTATTATAGGAAAAAAAGAGTGACAAAATACTTGAAGATTGAAGGAGGAAAAACAAACAAATTTACTCTGCTCTTTCTTCTCCAGCCGTGCTCCTTCCTCAACCTTTCTTTTGCCCATTTTTTATTGCTCAACTTTAACATCTCCAAACATCTTTAAATCCAAACACATGAATAACAAATAACATGTTCAAAATCTGGAAAAAAAAGAAAAGAAAAAAAACTCTACCAACTGAAACGAGGACAGAGGGAGAAACCGATGGAGACTGACGACGGTGGAATTGGCATGATGGCCGGATCTGGGAATGATGGGGACGCGATCGGTTGTAGCTGGTAAGGTGATGTTGCGTCTGTAGTTTTGCGCGTGGTGGTGGATAGTGGCTGAGTCGGTGGAGATGAAAGAGATTTGTTGATGGAGAGTGATGAGGAACGATGGAAGAGCGGAAGGGAGAACGTGATGAGAGGCGATGTGCAGCTTGACAAAGGCGAGCCGCGGCCGTTGCGATGAGGACGATGGTGTTGAGCCGCTGCGAATCGACGGAGGGAACGGTGATCTGGTGTTTACAGTTGCGGTTTGAAACTGGTTTGAGGATGTACGGCGGAAAGAAGTTGAATGTTGAGCGACGAAGAACAGCGATTTTGGTGGAGGAAGTATTTGTGTTTGTGAATAGCGGACGGTGAAGCTTGTTGAACGCCGATGATCCCGGTTCTCACAGAGTGGTGTTGAAGACGATGAAGGAGTTGGGTTATTCGGTAGGCAAGCATGTAACTGCTTTACACGAAATAGAGACTTGCAAACGTTGGTAAGTTCAGAATGGAGTCACTGAAACTGAGTCAACATTAATTTTGATAACAAGTAACAATGTAAAATTGTTGTGTGATTTATAGTAACAACAACAACAACCACCTAGGATACAAGTATGAAATAATAGTGTGCTTCTTAAAGAACAAGAATAGCTCTTGTTTGCAGCTTTTAAGGTTATATGGAATGGAGGGCGATTTATTGTTAGCAGAAGTAAAATAGAGAGTTAAAGAGATTATTGTGTTGGATTTTTTTCTTTCTTTTTTCACAAAGAAAATGAAGGCTATTTAAATAGTCAGATGAAGAGGAAAAAATGATTTCAGCTTGCAATCATATCCGTCCATTAATTTTCATAATCCTGCACAACTTCTATCAACCAATCAAAATAAAGCTTAGTTCAAAAACAATTTTAATGACCAAAAAGCCCCTGAATGACAAAAATAAAATAAAAACCTGAAAGTATAAAAAAATAACTCAATTTAAAACAATTTTTTTGAATTTTTTTGAATTAAAAATAAAGACACAAAATGACCAAAAACGATAAAAAACGGACGAAAATTTATCCGATAAAATAAAATGAACACATTAAAATAAACTACATGTCACGAAGATTAAAGAAAAAATATTCAAGAAGTCAAAAATCAAAAATAAAATAATAGTAAAAATATCAGACTAAACAGACGTTTTACGGTTAAAAACGAGACTTCAAACTGTATCGAAAAAATAAAGCGAGCATACCGTCATAATCTACGCGAAGCGCAGAGCGAAGCGCAGATTCATAAAATGATCGGTAAAAGGTGAAAACTTGAAATATTTTTCTCGCTATTTTTTCGCACAATATCGAATCGCTTTTAACAGTCTGTCTATAAAACCAAAATATTTTTACTATCGACATATAAACAACTTGGAGCAATGCAAGAAAATAGTAAACAGGTAAAAATGAATGATGTGAAACGCTGGGTATTTTACAACTGAAAGACGATGCAAACTTTGATTTAAACTGACTTTTTCTGGTCAACTTAAATACGACTAATGAAGCAAAATGTGATGAATGAAGATATTTACTAATGATCATGACCAAATAACAAAATATGATCTGAAAGTGCGACTAAAACATATTAGGGGCGAAATCAAGGGTGCAACAGTTGTGCCTTGATGAATCAGTCTTCGAGAATCCACAATCAACCGTACTTCTGGCTTGGGAGAATCAAAACCTTAATTGAGGCGCGACACCTGATGCTCTTGATTCAGACCTGTCTCTGCACATGAAGCAAAAGAAAACATGAACATACACCTTTGTATGTGATTAGAAATTAGTGATACATAGGCTAAAAATGTTCAAAACACTTGACAATCTTCACATAGTCAAAGCTCGAAGGTGAGAAGTTAAAACCGACCGTATTTCGTGACCTTGACTTATCTTTAAAAATGCAAAAAATAAAAAGTGGGATCTTAGGTCAAAAATTGGGGTATGACAGCTGCCCCTATTTAAGTTTCTTCTATCTGACGAGATTGAAGGGACTTAAATATAGAATACACAATTTTTGGCCTTAAGATACCGCAATTATGTTTATGATATGATATGAATGTAATGCTCTGAATTTTATGGGGAATGACGCCATATGAGACAGACTATGCTGGAGAAACCAAGCACATTATAGTAATCCTACAGGGGAACAAAATTATAACACCACTGGGGAAACAAAGTCATAGACTTCAAATGAGAGACTCTTGAATGATTTACATCAGTATTGAGACTGGAAAAGGCAATGATTTACATCAGTACTATGACTGGAAAAGGTAATGATTTACATCAGTACTGTGGCTGGAAAACAAAATGATTGACATCAGCACTGTGGTTGGAGATAAACATCTCTGATTTCTGAATTTTACCAAGAACGGTAACACATTTCTTCTTTAACCAAGATATCGCTTGAAAAGGATAAAATAACAAACTTCCCCACGGGACTTTTCCGAAAGGGATGCCATTTGCTGAGTAGACATTATTGTTGGGGATACACAAGCTGCTCAAATAAAGAGGCCGCCACTTGCTTCCTTTCAAAGGTGTCAATAACATACAAGCTGCTCATGAAGAGACCGCCACTTGCTGTCTTCAAAGAATATTAAAGCACACAAGCTGCTCATGAAGAGTCCGCCACTTGTTTCCAAAAATCCACAAGCTGCTCATAAAGAAGCTGCCACTTGCTGTCTTCAAAGAATATCAAAGCACACAAACTGCTCATGAAGAAGCTGCCATTTGTTGCCAAAAACCCACAAGCTGCTCATAAAGAAGCTGCCACTTGCTGTCTTCCAAAAATACTAACGTACAAGCTGCTCATGAAGAAGCTGCCACTTGCCATTTTCCGTACAAGCTGTTCATGAAGAGACCGCCACTTGCCGTTTTCAAAAAGTGTTGATAACATACAAGTTGTCCATGAAGAGACTGCCGCTTGCTGTTTTTAAAAGTGTTGATAACATACAAGTTGTCCATGAAGAGACTGCCGCTTGCTGTTTTTAAAAGTGTTGATAACATACAAGTTGTCCATGAAGAGACTGCCGCTTGCTGTTTTTAAAAGTGTTGATAACATACAAGTTGTCCATGAAGAGACTGCTGCTTGTTGTTTTTAAAAGTGTTGATAACATACAAGTTGTCCATGAAGAGACTGCCGCTTGCTGTTTTTAAAAGTGTTGATAACATACAAGTTGCTCAAATACAGGGGCCACCACTTGCTACTTATAACCCACAAGCTGCTCATGAAGAGCTGCCACTTGCTGTCTTTAAAGAATATTAAAGCACACAAGCTACTCATGAAGAGTCCGCCACTTGTTGCCAATAACCCACAAGCTGCTCATGAAGAAGCTGCCACTTGTTGTCTGCAAAGAATATTAAAGCACACAAGCTACTCATGAAGAGTCCGCCACTTGTTGCTTATAACCCACAAGCTGCTCATGAAGAGCTGCCACTTGCCATTTTCCATACAAGCTGCTCATGAAGAGCTGCCACATTCCGTTTTCCAAAGAAAAATAACGTACAAGCTACCCATGAAAGGACTGCCACTTGCCGTTTTTTCGAGGTGTCAATAATATACAAGTTGCCTCGGAAAGAGACTGTCGCTTGCTGTTTGTCAAGAGTATCCATAACACACAAGTTGCCTCATGAAGAGACTGCCGCTTGCGGTTTCCCAAAAAGATACCCATAAAATATCGTGAAGATATTGCTGGAGGTGAGAATCAATAATTTCATCGAGGATGGACAAACTGCTCATGAAGAGACCGCCATTTGTCATAGAGAAATCGGAAATAATCAAACTGCTTAAATAAAGAGTCAGTCACTTGTTGTCATGTTGATATTCCAGAAGAAGGTTGTGATAACACTGCTGGGGAATAAAGTTCATCTTCAATGGGGAACCATGAATGGATTCTTCCCGAGAAGACCAAGTATTTACATTGCAAAATAAATGCACTCTCCACCTAGGTTTCACAGCCTAGAGAGATCCACAGGGTATCATTCACAAGAGACAAAGCTCCATCCAGGAATAAACTGGAGAGAAAATAATCAAACAAGACTTCACCCAATGAGGAAACAACTCAAATGAAGATTTATCCTGTCCAGAGGTGGAAAAGGAAAGCTGAAGCAAGATTTTTCCACGAGAGTTAACTCAGTGGGTAATTAGAAAAGAGGCTCACTTTCTGCATAAATGGACACTCTATTTGGAAAGATCAAATACACTATTTGAATAGACATAACCAAGGTATACGAACTCAAATATATCAACAAATACAACTGTGCGTGCATGATGCAAGTGTGAATGAATAAATGAATGTCATGTATATGCTGACAAAACAGACAGGGAAGATAGACTGAAGATGATAAGACGTCATAGTACAGCTCGACACTCGGCTAATCTCAACAGGATGGGAACATTACTGGAGATAAAACACATGCCATCATTGGAGCAAGGTCCTTTTACAAGGCTTAAATATCTCTGGAGAGGAAGATATTTTCAGGTAGAAAACCCAAAGTCCAGTCTTCTATTGCAAACAATCCATTGAAAGGATAACAACACAAACAAAGTTTCAGCTGGAAAGAAGTCTTGCTTAGCTGGAGATACTGGGAACACCACCCTCCGATAATGTATGAAAAACATATCCTGACAAATCTGGATTGCCCCTGGGATCAATTTTGGATGCCCCAAGTTTACTGCTGATAAGCTGCGTATTGCACGACAATTCTGGCGAATAGCTTCACCTCTAAAATGCCCCAAGCTATCTGGTTGATGAGGAGAAATCGTCTCAAGAGGATTTTACAAAAGACCTGGCATTCACCATGCTCTGGTGTCTTCAAACTCTTAGAGAGGTTCATCAAATCTCTACGTGATTGCCCCGGATTGACTGTAGTTGGCACAACAAAGTCTTCAAATTTTGCCCCAATAAAGGGTAAACAAATTGGGAAAGCATTAACTGGGAGAAGCAACATGTCCGTGCTTACGGTCTTCAGGTGATATACCCATGGATATGATTTTTTCTTGACGTGATCCGCCAATTACTCAACATAGTTTCAGGCCTTAAAAGAATAAACTCATCACTGGTGCTTATGTGAGCTTCCTTGATATCAAACAAATGTTTTTCAGTTAGAAAAAGTTTACAATGAGAATGAAAATTCTAATGCAACAGTTATGTAAGTCTTGAAGATTTTGAAAGATATCGCACAAATTTTGCGAGTTAGAGCACCATTTATTTTTGTATAGGAAAAACATATGATACCAACATAACTATTTAGAACATTCATGGGAGTCAGGAACACTATCTCATTGAAGTATGCTTTCAAAATAACCTTGCTTCAATTAGGACTTTTGAAGGTTGTAACATGGTCTGGTTCATGGTTTTAGAAAAAAAAGATTTAAGGCTCAAAATATTTGGTGCCCACCCCCTTCATGATGTTCTCCAATCCTATGTTCAGTTAATTCAACATGAGCGTTCATCTCTCAAAAGGATTTTGTGACGGTTAAGGAAATGACGAGGTTTTCGGAGTAGAAACCACCCTCATGTCTTCGTGTTTGTAGTCACCAATTTGTTCTTTGCTGAGGACTTTTCTTTGCAGTCCTTTTCTTTGCAATTTTTATTTTCCCTAACTTTTGCCTGAACTAATTCTTTTGAATTGATAGTCCAGCGGGATGCCTTAATTATGCCTAAGTCACACGTTTTCATGTTTTTTGACTTAGCAGGCTTTTTCTTTTTCTCGATTTTTGACTTTTTGAACAAAATGTGTGACATTAGCTTGTCTTTGTTTGTTGAGAGGATTGTGATTGCCTCGTTTCTTGATGAGTGAGGGATAACATTATGATTCCACATCTTCTGGCTTCATTATACATGAAAGATAGCCCTCGTAGTTTCTCTTCAAAAAACATCTTCCTTATGAATTTCGAACACTCAGTCAGATTAACTAAAAACTACCCTGCCCCAGGTTAAAATTCAAGGTTTTTTCGTATAGAAAAGAAACTTCTGCTTCAAAGGCTCAAAAGGGGTTAGCAAGGGATTATCTTCCTTATATCTCCAGTGTTTAGGGATTTGAAACAATGCATGTACATCATCAGCAAGATTTTATCCAAAAGCAAACAACCAGAGATTTTGTGTTCTTTAGATCATCATCATCCCTTCAATCTCTGCCTAGGCAAGAGAATGGGCAACAAGTTGGTATCATAATGCAAAAAGAAATTTAAAATTTGAAAACAAATATGAGTGAAACGAATGAATTTCTTCAAGACAAACATACTCATTGTATTAAGATAATCATACAGATGCAAACAAGTTCTTACATGCAAACAATGTTTTGATAAACAAGAAAAATTACAAAAAGCAGAAATAAGTTAATGATCTGGGAAGGCTTTCCATCTGGACTTGAATTACCGAAAACATCCTTCAAAAATCAAAGTCACCATCAATCGTGTTTACTCTTTGGCACATGCTTGATTTGAACTTCAAAACCAACGTCCTTGAATGACAAGATACCACTTCTGACCAACTTCTGAACCTCAATCTTCAAAGCAAAGCAACCCTCCAAGTCATGCCCAGGAGCACCTTGATGAAAGGTACAAGCCAAATCAGCTTTGTAGTACCAATGTATCTTCTCAGGAACCTTCGGTGGAGGTCGGGTCTGAACCAAATTCCTCTGCATCAGGATAGGGAACAACTCTGTATAGGTAATTAGAATTGGATCAAACTGGGTCTTCCTCTGATTAGGGACTTGCTGATTCTGTTGATGAATAGGAGAAACATGATGATTCTGACGATGATTATTTCTTCCTCTGGTTCTCTTCTTGGAAAAGTTATTATCAAACTTCTTCACACCATTAGCTGAGCTACCATATTCATATGAACATCCCTTTCCGACATCTTCTTCTAGACGCACTCCCATATTCACCTTGTCAGGAAAGTCACTAGGCGCATTAATTATCATCTTCTCATGATTTCAGAGTTTCAGTGAAGACTTTTATCATCGCTTCCTCCCTCCTAGAAGGATTAACTTGGGCGGTAACCAAAATTTCAACCCAAAACAGTCTGATCCATACCAGCTTTCAAAATAGTCATCTCTCTACGGAGTTCAGAAACCTCTTGCTCGATATTCTCCATTGTTCTCTTAGCATCAGTGTTGTACAGTGAGACCAAAGGAAAAATAAGACTTGGAAAAAGACCTTTGAAAGTGAAACAAAAAATGTAGAATGATGTATGATATGCAAAAGAGAGTTTTTATTTGATTTTCAAGGAACTCAAAATATTAAGTTGTAAACATCAAAGTATGAAGATAGAAGATGAATTTTAAATTGGCTCCAAACATTGATCAAGTTTTCGTCAAGATCAATCATCCATTTTGGTGGATTAGGGTTTTCGCCCTATCAACACCCAAGATCCATTGAGCTTGACGAAACTTGTGATGTTTACAAAGAAAGACCTCCAAATTCCTTCAAAGTCAAGTGAAAAGGGTTTTATGGATGCATGAATACATGGCTATGCAACAACCACAAGCAAGGTCACAAATAAAGTCGAAAGGTTCAACGTCACGAGCATGGAGTCAAGGTAAAGAACACCCCCAAGGTATGTACTAACGGTTTAATCACACTTGTAGAACAAGGTTCTAAGAGTTCCCGGAGTCTACATTCCTCCTTTGGATATTACCAACGTCTTGATTACTCAATAATCAGCAATATTCTCAAGAGAAACTCATCCGAGCGTAGCATCGCGTAACAATTACTTTCGGATTACTCCCTTATAATCTTCACGCTACACCTAAAAGGCCAAGATGGGTTAGGGTTCTACGGTTCCCAGCTTCTCTGGCTCCCAGGTCGAAAATAATAATGTCTTCCCGATTACTCGGTAAACAAATATTACGTTCAAAAGGGCCTTCCACTGAGTGGGGGATCTCATGCCTCCTTCTTCGGGATTACTCCCTCAAAGTTAACATGACTATACCGCCCGTCCTATTCCTAAGTGTAACTTAGTCCGGGTATAGGACTTGTCCTTTGTAAATATTATCAACACCCAAATAATCATAATATATACATATAATCAAACAATCAAATAATGATAAAACAGATAAAACAAATTAGGCTTAACCCACTTAGGGATGGACCAGCAAGAGGTCAATATTTCCCCAGCAGAGTCGCCAATTCTGTAGCGGTGAAAATCGGAGATCGAGCTATTAATTAACTCGACTCGCAAAAGCAAGAGTCGCCACCGCGCTTTATTATTTACAAGGGAAAAGGGAAAAGAGAAAAATAAAACCCTAAAGTATGCAATGTAAAATAATACTTAAAAGTAATAAAAATACCATGCGTTTTTGAAAGAGATCGAGAGTTCGGGGGTTGGTTATACAATGGGAAGGTATTAACACCCAATGCATCTGCGGTACTCCGCAGGAACCTTTTGAAATATTTATTTTTTGGTTTAAAATTGTTTGTTTGATTAAAATGGTTCGTTTGGCTAAAAATAGGTGTTGGCGAGATTTTGAAGATGCGACGACCTAGTGTCGAAGTTTTGACTTAAAAGGTAGGTTTGAAAATGGAGTCTTTTGGAAAATTATCTCGAGTTTAGCAAAATAGTAAACAAGCAAAAAAATGAATGAAGGGGTTCGCGCAATCGTATGAGATATGTTCGATGACATGAAGTCAACAAATTTAATTCTTTCCCTTGGAGTAAGCAAAATAAAATGAACATCAAAATATAAACATTCAGAAGTTCACAAGAAAATAAATCTGACAAAAACAAATTAATGATCAAGAGGCACCGAGAAATTGAAATGACAGAAATATACAAATAAAAAGGAATATAACTAATTATCTAAAGAAGTTATTCGAACTAAATTAAAAATTACTTACTAAAATAATTCTAAACTAATTACAAATTCTAAGGTTATAAAAAAAATCTAGCATTATTGAATTTGATCTAAACTAAACTAAGGCTTTAAAATTTAGTAAGTTAAATCTAGATTAAATTAAAATCCTAAGGTTACTAAATTAAATCTAAAACAAATGAAAATTTCAAAGTTACTAAACTAAATCTAAATCAAATAAAAACTCTAAAGTTATTAAACTAAATAAAAATTATAAACTTATTAAACTAATTCTAAAAAAATTTCTAAAATCACTAAACTAAAACAAAACAAATAAAATTCTAAAGTTAACTTAAATAAAATCAAATAAAATTCTAAAGTTATTAAACTAAAACTAAACAAATAAAATTCTAAAGTTAACTTAAATAAAATCAAATAAAATTCTAAAGTTATTAAACTAAACTAAAATAAATAAAATTCTAAAATTTACTAAATGAAATAAAATTCTAAAGTTATAAAATAAATCTAAACTAATTAAAGAATGCTAAATTAATATTAAACTAAATTAATTATAAGATTTATTAATATTTTTTTTATATTTTTTTTAAAGCACAAACAGTAAAGCAACATGTGAGGGTTATGCCTTCTTCCGTTGCTTCTCCATCTTTCTTTCTATCAATTTTAGCCAATAACTTAGTGACACATGGCATATTATTATAGGAAAAAAAGAGTGACAAAATACTTGAAGATTGAAGGAGGAAAAACAAACAAATTTACTCTGCTCTTTCTTCTCCAGCCGTGCTCCTTCCTCAACCTTTCTTTTGCCCATTTTTTATTGCTCAACTTTAACATCTCCAAACATCTTTAAATCCAAACACATGAATAACAAATAACATGTTCAAAATCTGAAAAAAAAGAAAAGAAAAAAAACTCTACCAACTGAAACGAGGACAGAGGGAGAAACCGATGGAGACTGACGACGGTGGAATTGGCATGATGGCCGGATCTGGGAATGATGGGGACGCGATCGGTTGTAGCTGGTAAGGTGATGTTGCGTCTGTAGTTTTGCGCGTGGTGGTGGATAGTGGCTGAGTCGGTGGAGATGAAAGAGATTTGTTGATGGAGAGTGATGAGGAACGATGGAAGAGCGGAAGGGAGAACGTGATGAGAGGCGATGCGCAGCTTGACAAAGGCGAGTCGCGGCCGTTGCGATGAGGACGATGGTGTTGAGCCGCTGCGAATCGACGGAGGGAACGGTGATCTGGTGTTTACAGTTGCGGTTTGAAACTGGTTTGAGGATGTACGGCGGAAAGAAGTTGAATGTTGAGCGACGAAGAACAGCGATTTCGGTGGAGGAAGTATTTGTGTTTGTGAATAGCGGACGGTGAAGCTTGTTGAACGCCGATGATCCCGGTTCTCACAGAGTGGTGTTGAAGACGATGAAGGAGTTGGGTTATTCGGTAGGCAAGCATGTAACTGCTTTACACGAAATAGAGACTTGCAAACGTTGGTAAGTTCAGAATGGAGTCACTGAAACTGAGTCAACATTAATTTTGATAACAAGTAACAATGTAAAATTGTTGTGTGATTTATAGTAACAACAACAACAACCACCTAGGATACAAGTATGAAATAATAGTGTGCTTCTTAAAGAACAAGAATAGCTCTTGTTTGCAGCTTTTAAGGTTATATGGAATGGAGGGCGATTTATTGTTAGCAGAAGTAAAATAGAGAGTTAAAGAGATTATTGTGTTGGATTTTTTTCTTTCTTTTTTCACAAAGAAAATGAAGGCTATTTAAATAGTCAGATGAAGAGGAAAAAATGATTTCAGCTTGCAATCATATCCGTCCATTAATTTTCATAATCCTGCACAACTTCAATCAACCAATCAAAATAAAGCTTAGTTCAAAAACAATTTTAATGACCAAAAAGCCCTTGAATGACAAAAATAAAATAAAAACCTGAAAGTATAAAAAAATAACTCAATTTAAAACAATTTTTTTGAATTTTTCTGAATTAAAAATAAAGACACAAAATGACCAAAAACGATAAAAAACGGACGAAAATTTATCCGATAAAATAAAATGAACACATTAAAATAAACTACATGTCACGAAGATTAAAGAAAAAATATTCAAGAAGTCAAAAATCAAAAATAAAATAATAGTAAAAATATCAGACTAAACAGACGTTTTACGGTTAAAAACGAGACTTCAAACTGTATCGAAAAAATAAAGCGAGCATACCGTCATAATCTACGCGAAGCGCAGAGCGAAGCGCAGATTCATAAAATGATCGGTAAAAGGTGAAAACTTGAAATATTTTTCTCGCTATTTTTTCGCACAATATCGAATCTCTTTTAACAGTCTGTCTATAAAACCAAAATATTTTTACTATCGACATATAAACAACTTGGAGCAATGCAAGAAAATAGTAAACAGGTAAAAATGAATGATGTGAAACGCCGGGTATTTTACAACTGAAAGACGATGCAAACTTTGATTTAAACTGACTTTTTCTGGTCAACTTAAATACGACTAATGAAGCAAAATGTGATGAATGAAGATATTTACTAATGATCATGACCAAATAACAAAATATGATCTGAAAGTGCGACTAAAACATATTAGGGGCAAAATCAAGGGTGCAACAGTTGTGCCTTGATGAATCAGTCTTCGAGAATCCACAATCAACCGTACTTCTGGCTTGGGAGAATCAAAACCTTAATTGAGGCGCGACACCTGATGCTCTTGATTCAGACCTGTCTCTGCACATGAAGCAAAAGAAACATGAACATACACCTTTGTATGTGATTAGAAATTAGTGATACATAGGCTAAAAATGTTCAAAACACTTGACAATCTTCATATAGTCAAAGCTCGAAGGTGAGAAGTTAAAACCGACCGTATTTCGTGACCTTGACTTATCTTTAAAAATTCAAAAAATAAAAAGTGGGATCTTAGGTCAAAAATTGGGGTATGACAATGTATATGACTAATGATTTAAATTACATCTTGAAGAATTCTTCATCTTTATCTTCTTTCTTCATTAAGCAAGATACGAGCAACAACTCCTTGCTTTTTCATGATTCTTCCAACATGTATATGATTGGTAGATTGAATAACATCTTGTGTAATTATTCATATTTTTATAGTGGATGATAGATTTTTAGTTATGTCTCTAGAAGAGATGGATGCTGACGTGACCCGAGTGATCACTCCCAAGAAGAACAAGAAACCTGCAAAGGTCAGCATCCCAAATCCAGCTAAGAAGATTTCCAAGAAATATTCTCCAGCCAAGACTCCACCCATTCCAAAATCACATCTCAAGAAGTCCTTAGTCAAGTCTACAAAGGTGCAGACGGCAGGCACAATTCCAGACGTCTGTGTGGCACCTAAAGCTTCAAAAGTGAAGTCATCTCTTCCTAATCCTGTCTAGAAGAAGGCCTCTTAAGAAAATAAAATAGGATAGAGCGCACAAGAGCAGTAGGCTTCAGGACTAGCTAGTAAGACAAGAGAACAAAGGCACGCCCCATCCCTCTTACTGAATAGTGAGGACATTGTCCTTACTTTAAGTTTGGGGGAGTGATGGCTACAGTCATGAATCTACCCATCAACCATCACCATTATATCTACTGTTATTTTATTTTGTTGTTTTATTTGGCTGCTTGCAGCCTTTGAATTAATGAAATGTTTTTTATATTTGTTTAAATTTTCCTTTTTATGCTAAAAAAATAGAATAAATACAAAAGAACAAAGCTGATTAATATCCCCCTTATGACAGACTATATAAGAAGGACTTAGAGAAAATTCTAGTGGGACTTTAACAATATAATGAACTATGACTTGAGGAGTTTCTTCTGCATTGTTCTTATGTTACTAATAACCTATGTCGTGACTCTGGAAATCTAGAAAGTAGGCAACACATGGACAAAGTTGAATTTCTTTTAAGCATGGGATAGAAACTAGTTATTAGGCTTAGTTAGGGTGGTTGATACATCTATTATAAGGACTAGAACACTCTGGAAGCACTGCATTTGATTAAGTAAACACACCAAAGTGTGTAATAGAAGTTGCCAAAGGAACTTCTCAATAAATTCATGTGCCTGAAATTGGAAGAGAAGATTTTCATAAGTTCTTGTGCCCGTGTCTGAAGGAACTGTAGTTGTTCTCATCATAAGTAACAAGTGGGAATCATCACAAGTTAGATCATGTCTAGTGAATAAGGTGGGGGAAGCTAAAAGCAAAAAGAATATTTTTAATAAATGCAAGTGTGGTCCTAGGTGTAAGTTCAGGAACAAAAAGTAAAACCCCCTGCTAGAGCTAAAAGTTAAGTTGTAAACCATAGGATGAAGCAATCAATATTTGAATTTAAGCTGCTAACTTGACAAAAGATTTTTTTCGTGATAGGGAGTATGAGTGGCTTAAAGAGCATACCCAATCTAGAATGTGCTTTAGGACTAAGTCGTACATGTTTTGGGATAAGTCCCAAGAGAAATATTTATGAGTTTGAAAAATTATTGGTCTTGATAAGGAGGGGGTTAATAATTGATGTTGTTCTGACTTTCTTTGTCTATCGTATTACCTGAGGACAGGTAATGATTTAAGTTTGGGGGTGTGTTAACCCACATTTTGTGACTTAATACATGCCTTTAGTATTGTCTATTTAGTATTTTTGTTTTGATTATTAGTTCCAATTTCTTGCATTTTAGTGTTTTTAGTTGTTTTTTCTTGGAGCATAATGGGTGATCCATTTTTATCATTTACTTATGTTTTTGTGTTAGAAAAGGTTAGCAGGGTCGGACTGAGGCAAGACTGCAGAAGTCTGCTGCATGGAGCACAAGCTGGAAGAAATTGAGGAAACTTAGACCAATGCGAAACAGTAATGGAAGATGTTGGATAATGAGGATAGTGTAGAAGGATGATGTAATTGGAGGGAATATGTGGTTGTACTTAAAAAGAGGAGAAAGATATTCAAATTCAAAGAAAAGAGTGGAAGAGCTAAAAGACAAATATTGGTACAATAGTACACTATAAAAAAGAAGAGTGTGCCACCTGCACTTTTTGTGACATTTTTCCACACTACACCTTGTCTCTCAACATTGTCTCCTTGTACGGAGATTACTAACTTGCTCAAATGCTGAAATGTGTGGTGGCACTAATTTTATGTGGGCTTGATGTGATTTCTTGAACACAAGCCCATGATCTAAGGAAACATACAAACCCTAATCCTTAGTCTATGAATACAGTTGTGTTTAATATAAAAAGATATTTATGTTTTTCCAAGATACTATTGCAAGAGTTTGAGTTCTTGAGTAGTGGAAGTGTGATAGTCTTCTTTCCTCATCCAATCATGTACCAACTGATGAGCAGTGGTGCGACTGCAGTCACCTCTTGAAGATTAGTCATCTTAAGGATTCCTCCAAGTCCCTCTTAGGTTTATATCTTTTGTTTATTTATTTTCTTAGGGTGTTTCCTTTGAGAACCTTGTTTGTAGCTTGTACTCAACTCACTATGAGCTAAATCTTTTGTAGTTGAGCAATTTGAAATTAATATCAAGCTGTTTTTATGTTATATGTTGTTTGGATAGTGCTTGCTTTACCATGTGTCTATTCTGTTAAAAAATTTCTTCTTTAAATGATCAACTTAGAAATAGGTAAAAACTTGTTGTTGAGAGAGATCCAACAAAAAGTGTACTTCATGAGTAAAAATGGTTGAAAGAGTATGTTAGAGATATTCACTTGACATAGTTTTCTTAGAGATAAGAATCTGCAACCATTAGGGAATTCAGATTAATTTAAAGACGTATATTAGGGTTACAAGTGAGGCTTATAGATTTATTCCCTTACCCTTTTATGCATGTTAAGAATGTTGTAGAAATATACCATAAGATCACTTTGACCTTGCTTGTCACGACTCCACACATCATTAGCACATAACTACACTAAAGATATTACCAGAATAAAGCTCAACTCAAACACTCTTAATTTATTTCCACCACTTTTCACTTTACTTTTGATACTTGTTTTAAATGAAATTGAACTCATAATCACCAACCATTAGTTCTCTCTACTTATGCTTAAATAAAAAGAATATTTTCTATACATAAGTCAAATCTAAGTAACTACACTCCCTGAGGGTACGGGACTCTTATATTTATTACTTGCTGCAATCAAAACATGTATACTTGCATGTGACACCTTTGACACTTTAAAGTTGACAACGGAGGGCCACTAACAAACATTTAACAGGCTTGTTGTGGACACCTTTTCATGCTTGTTGGCAAAAAAGTGTTGTACCATTTTCCTAGTCAAATCCTGGTAACCCGTGATTTAAAAACTAGGCAGGCTCACGTACCAACGTAAGGCCATATCCTTAAACATTCCCTCCATGAGTTTTCACTTTAATGAGTCAGAGGCCCTGATGATTGCCACTTGATTATTAATAGACATGATGTGCTCATGGGGATCACTCTTTCATTTGAAACATGCCAAGGGTTATGGTTTGAAGTTTTTTGGGACTTGGTCTGTGAGTGAGGGTTTCCTCAAGAAGTGTTTTGCATGATGTCAAAACTACAAGAATAAAGCATTTATGTATATTGAGAAGTATCTCTGAGTTTAGGTGACACCCTATTCATTTAGAAGTCTTAGGAATCATTTGAAACATAGTAAAAACTGACCGAATCTTGAAAAATCACTTTCTGCACTAAAAATACATATATAGTTCGGCTCATAACCATTATAGGCCGTTACATGTACTACTCTAAATAAGCAGATAGTCTTTGTTAGTTTCAGACCGACACATGTATTGTCCTAAATAAGGAGTTCTCTTATGCTTGATTCAGGCTGGCTCATAGTCTATTTTAGGTCGGCTCATACTGTTAAAATTAACACTATGAGCCGACTTATCCAAGCTACATGCCGGCTCATACTGTTTTTCATGGGTTAAATTTTCTAATTTTCTTTTAATTATGAATTTCCCTCTTTTTCCCCCATATTCCCATAACTATAAATACATCCTTCATACATCATTATAACTTGATGATACCATAAAATTAACATACATTTGCTCTTTATCTTCAAACTCTAATCTATGCATATATACTAACATTCCATTATAATGATCTTTTGTTAGGGTGCCATCTAAAAGAGGTTTAATAACACCCAATTAGGTTCTTGTGTAGCAAAGAACATTGGATTGATAATTGTAGGGGTCTTCATTTGGAAAAACCATGGGTTTGTCATCCAAGATCATTGATTGATTTTGGGGTTTTCGTGCAAGACATCCAAGAGAGGATTGTGGCCTAGTGAAAGCCTATGGAGATAAAGAATGCAAATGATCCTTTGGAGATAAAGAATTCAAAGGAATTATCATGAGAACGGAGAATCAAATTGAAGTCTTGTGTTGCAATAGGTATAATTTATGGTGCGTGAAAGCTTTAGAGATAAAGTACACAAAGGAGTAGCAAGATCAAGATAACCAATTGGTAGCTATTGCAGCTTGCTATTTCTCAAGATAAAAAATAAGATAAGGGTTTGAATCAACAATAAGCATTATGATTTGTGGAGTTACTCTTGAAAACTTCTCTTGTATCAAATATTTGCATAGTAAGAATTATTCTAATTCCATTGGAATTAGGCACAGACGTACCCACACGCGAGGACGAAAGTGGGGAACTGTGAAGACAAATCCTTGTGTATCTTTTCTCTTATTTCTTTACTTGATTTATTTCTCATACATGAATTTTTCAAATATCATTGAGTAATCTATCGACGCATAGGAATTTTCCGATACTGTTTTTGTTTTGAATTGTGTGTTGATTTTCTTATAATCAATTTTGATTATAAGTGCTTTTTCATATCAATATAACTAAAAATAAAATTTAGAAAATTTGATATCACACCAAGTGTTTGACAAATTGTTTATCTTTTTTAACTTAAACGAAAACTCTGAAAACTTTGTTGCACGCCAAGTGTTCGGAAAATTGTTCAGTTTAGTCTTTTGATTGTTTTCATTGGAAATAGTATTACTAGTAACTTGTTACAAACTATTGATAATATATTACTTCATTAAAGTCCAATTAATTCAAATTATCATATTCATTCCATTTGCAATTTGTTACATTTGCATATCCGAGTTTCCAATAACAGTTCGTATAAACGACTTATTTTGAAAACCTTCCGCTCAACTCTTTGTTAAATAAAATTTCAAAACCATAATTTTTATGGAATTTTAATTGGGTGTCTTTTCACCCCCTCTCTAGATACGTTGATTTCTCCTAAAATAGTCTTCCCATATTAATTATGCAAGAAGCTGAGGATCGAGCAACTCTTCTTCTGTATCTCCCTCTAATTGGCTCTGATCTTGATGGAGTGTGTGAACATTATCCTACAGAGACTCATTCTATTGCCAAAGAGCCTACATAATTGCTATAAAGTGTGTCATATCTGGTGGAGCAGGTGGATCATTCCTTCTAGGTAAAGACCCATACATTCTAAAGCTGTAAGTTTAAAGATTAGTATGTAGCATAGAAATGTTTTATCGAGGCCCCAAGGTGGGCGCTAAATGTTTCTGATAAACACTTTTTGGATAATCTCCCTGAAGCAGGTCAGGAAAGACCACAAATGCAAATGGAATTGAATGGTACTTGATCGATGTAGTGTTGTCTCTTATTGTTAAGTCGTCTCCTTCTCCCTCAATGGGTAGCCCTTTTTATACCTCATCTCATGTCCTGGGATCATTACTAATTGACCTTATAAGTCCCATTTTTAAATGGTGCTCATAATGTCCGCCGTCGTAATCATTTTCATGTAATGTACTCTTCATTAATTTTTGTAACTCCATGCAACCATGGGACTGCCCCATAACTGTTACATCGGATTCTCAACTCAGACCTACAATTATACAAACCATACGAGAAAGTGACTCCGAGAACCATATGATCGACCCCTTATATCGATTTGGGTTCCTATTAGTCTCATAACTAGCAACTTGGCTATTGTTACATTTTTGTAGTACTCGTACATCTGATCCCTATTTCTCATCCCTAATGACTTCCTAACTTGACTATGAGAATTCTGAAGTGTTCATATATATATATATATATATATATATATATATATATATATATATATATATATATATATATATATATATATATATATATATATATATATATATATATATATATATATATATATATATATATATATATATATATATATATATATATATATATATATATATATATATATATATATATATATATATATAAGGCTGGATGATAAGACTCTAAGTCCCTCACGCAAAATCTCAGATAGCTTATTTGTATTGCTCTAATGGACGGAAAGGATCTTCACTGTGAAGTCCATCATTATTTCCTCAAGGGGAAGGAAAATATCTTCTCCATGAAGTCTATCATACAAACATTACCTCAATGGAAAAAAATGATCTTCACCGTCATGTTCGTCATATAAACATTGCCTTAAGTGGCGGCAAGGATCTTCGCCATGAAGTTCAACATATAAGCATTTCCTTAAGAGGTAGAAAGGATCTTCACCATGAAGTACAACATGATAATAATACTTCAAGAGGCGACAAGTATATTCACTGTGAAGTCAAACACACAAACATTGCCTCAAGGGGCAGCAAGGATCTTCACCGTGAAGTCCAACATGCAAACATTGCCTCAAGGAAGGAAAATTATCTTCGCCATGAAGTCTACACACAAACATTGCCTCAAGGGTCGACAAGGACATTTTCCATGAAGTCCAACATACAAAATATTTAGAAAAGTGTCATTGTTGGTCATAAATGCTCAACAATTGTTCGCAGGTACATAATCATGGTGTCTGTTAGGAAATTACAAATGATTTAAATGTAATAATGTTTGAGATGGCGAGTGTTCGAGGTTTTGGGCAAGAGTTTTCCTTCCAAATATTGCAACCTGTACACCAAATGAGGAAGCTTATGGAATGTGTGATATGGCCACTCCTAGTTGGGTTATAGTTTTCCCTATTGTGTAGATAGAACTATTTTCTTTAATACTAGGTTACCTGCTTGGATCTCTCTTAGCTTGACTTTGGAGTTACATCTTATAGAAATTTTATGCTTGGATGTGAATTCTCAAACAAGGGTGACTTTATTTAATTAGTCGATCACGTATGTTGCACCTTGAGGTAATGCTTGTATGTTGGACTTCATGGAAAATATCATTGTCGCCCATATCTGCAAATAGAAATGACAAAAACTCCCGATTGTGATTTGAGCAATAGCTTCAGCCTCTATAAATTTGGTGAAATAATCTACTCCCGCTATCAAGAATTTTAATTGGCCTGGCTCCAGGGGGAAAGGACCCAAGATGTTCATACCCTACTGGTAAAAAGTCCAAGGCAAAGTCATTGATTCAAGAATACCAGCTGGAGCATGATGAAGGTTAGCATGTCTCTAGAACTTGTCATAAATTTTGAGAAAGGTGATGTTATCCTTCATCAAAGTATGTCAAAAATACCCACCCTTAATAGCTTGTGGGTGAGATTTTTTCTGCTAATATGACTGATGTAGGCTCCCTTATGTACTCATGCAAGCACCAGGGCAGTTTCATGCTCGCGTAGGCACCATAGCATGGGACAAGCCCTCCCCATTTTATAGAGTTTTCAAAAGACTATGGTGTACTTGGCATCTTATTATTTAAATCCTCCCTCCTTCCCCTTCGTCTAGTGGAAGTTCGTCCATTTGTAGGTAGCATATTATGGGCTACATGTAGCTAGACTTAGAGATTACTTCCAAGGATCATACCTCACCTAACTTGATATCGGGGGGGGGGGGGGGGGGAGTCTCCTAGATAACTTTCCTGTAAACCATGTTATCCTCGATGTTGAAAGCATGGACAAGAGGTCTACTCTAAAGATTTGTTCGTGAGGAACATGTTATATTTCAAAATAAGTAAAGCAAGAGGATAAACTTTGTACCATTTGAAGATATTTTATTAGGTTAGGTTGTTTTACTTGTTACTTCCTAGATAATTGGATAGAAACTAATTGGGAGACACTTTTGGCCTTTAGTTTGGAGGCTTCCATCTCTAAATCCAGAACCATGCCAACAATAAAGGCCTCGTATTCCGCCTGATTATTGTTGACTCTGAACTCAAACTTAAATGCTTGCTCGATGAGTATGTCGTTGTGCCATTCCAAGACTATCCTAGTGCCACTTACTTTAATGTTGGAAACACATCTATAGATAACACCCATTCTAGGGGCGTCTCCTTGTCAATAGCCAAGATAAATTCTACCATAAAATTTGCCAGAGCTTATGATATGTTACTACTCCTCGAGACATATTGGATATCGTATTCCAAGTGTTCCATTATGCAAGATACCATCCTTCCTACCAAATTTGTCTTATTTAAGACTTGACAAATAGTATCGTTCGTTTTTACAAAGATCTTGTGAGCCTAAAATTAAGGCAACTACTTCCTCGCTGCTAATTTGATGGATATCTCTAGCTTCTCAATCTTCTTATAACATGCTTCGGAACTTATGAACACCTTTCTTACAAATACATAGGTCTTTCTGCATTATATGTATCATGGATAAGGATTGAGCTCATTTCCTAATCTTTGACTGAGTGATACAGGAGTTGTGGTGACTCCTCCCTCAGGCGAGTGGGAATAAGGGGTTATGTAAGGAAGTTCTTTACCTTAGAGAAGGCCTCTGAGTACTCATCGTTCAGTTCAACTCTTTCCTTCTTCTTCAAGGTGGCAAAGGAAAGGAGAGTCTGGTCTCCTTTACATGAGAGGAAGAGAGATAGGGGGACAAGGTGACCTATAAGATGCAACACTTCCTTGACATATGTGGGGCTTCTTATGGTAATGACAACCTATCATTTATTCAGATTAGCCTAAATGCATACTCTCGTTAGCATGAACCCTGAAAGAGAACTTGGCAAGATTCAGGCACATATCGTACTTCCTAACTGACTGCAGGACATCCTCCAAATCTTATGAATGGTTATACCCTTCAATAATTTTCACTATCATGTCATCAAAATAGATATTTATGTTCTGACCTATCTGATGGGTGAATACATCATTCATGAGTCGCTAGGACTTGGCACCAGCGTTCTTAAGACCGATGTGCATGGCATTATAGTAGTATTAGTAGTTTCCATGATTCAATATAAAGGCTATTTTTGCAGCATCTAAAGGATCCATCCAAATTTGGTTATACCCTAAGTATGCATTCATGAAGCCCAATGTGTGGTAGCCTTAGGATCCGTTAATAAGGATATCAAATAAGGTATCTCAAAACCTCAATAGGTAACATTCTTGAGTTGTCTGTTGGTCTCCTTGGATTGTACGTACTCGCCCTCCAGACAACAAATATTTTAAGGACCAGGTACAAGGTGTAATTGACTGCCCCTAGAGATGGTGGATCGCCTAATGATGATGTTATATGGAGACATGGCGTCCATAATAAGGAAACTGATTTTAATCACCATAGCATTTTCACCCTCTCCATACATAGTCTCCAAGATCACATGATCACTTACTCGTACATGTTCACCTGGCAATCCTATTAACGATCCACTGAACACTTTAACATCGTTAAGAATGAGCTGTAGTTTTTGGATGGCATCCAAGAAGATAACATCGATATAGCCACCCGGGTCTATCCAAACTTGCTTTATATCCCATTTTATATGCTGCATTGTGATAATCAGGGGATCATTATCGTGAGGATTGACTCTGATGGCGTCCTCCTCGAAAAAGTTGATGTTATCCCTTATTTTTCCTTGTTTTCCTTGGGGAAACCAAAATATATTACATTAGTTGTAAAATCTCTAGACTAACTTGTATAAAGGTTCGTGGGAATAATTTATAAATGCTCAATTTATTGTCAAAATATCAAGAAGGTCTCTTAGGGATAGAAGTAGGCCAACATTCATCCAAAACTGGATAAATCACATGCACAATCTCTCTAAAACCTTATCTCTTTATTTCTACAATTTATTTAATCTTTTTATTTTCCGCTGTTAATTTTAATTTGATCTTAAAGAATACTAACACAATCCATTTCTTAAGTAATAAAAACCTAAATTTAATTACCAATTTTAAATACAATAATTCACTTTTTTCTTGTGTTGTGCTGACATCTTATCTGAAGACTTACTCCATGGTACTATGTTGCAGTGTTCAACAGTTGCTGAAGACTACTGTTGGTGGATGTTTTTGCTTATTGTTGTAATTTGGTTGTAATTTTTATTTATTTGTTTTAGCCAAAATTTGCCAAAGATCCAGTTTTAAGGATTAACATTAATTTTTCTAAAACAAATTATACATCAATATGTTAGATAGGATGTATTAACTTTCTAATAGGAATAGGTTGAGCAAGAAGTCCTATTTTATGTTAGGAAATGTTGAGTTGAAGAATTTCAACATCTGGAACAACATGTCGGATAAGATTTCCTATGAAGGAGCATACGACATCCCTCTTGAGCTGAAGTGGACAGTTAGATTATGTTATGATTTAACTGATGCAAAATATTATGGGAAATATTATGCAAAATTATAGGGTTCTTATTTAAAGGTCAAGAATAATCAATCATAATATTGAAGAATATATAGTTTCTAAATTTGGAGATAATTTAGGAAGATTTGATTGAAGACCTTGGTTGTAGCAAAAGTTATTGCTGTTAAAAGTTGTTATTTGAAGGCCCAAATCTAGTTGGGTATAGGTTATAAATAGAAGTGTCTACAACCTAGGAAAGACACAGGTTCAAGATGTAGAAGTCTACGGCTTTGTCTTTTTTCCGCTCTCTAGGATAGTTGGTGTAAGTGAACCACTCGGGTTCTAAGATGGCCACTATTGTTCTCACTTAGAAGTTGTGAAGTAATGAGTTGAGTATTGTTCTTGGAGGAAGCTTTGAAACAAATCCAAGTTGTGGTCTTAGTCAAGAGTCTTGGCTAGTGATTATCATGGAAGTGTGTCTTCCTGTTTGTTCAAAATTGTTGTTGATCCAATCTCTATCTGTGATTGAAGAGGGGTTGAGGAGGGCCTCATATCTAGGTGACTCTTAGATAGAAATATAGGAAGGGTAGTGATTAAGTGATTAGGTAGTAAACTGGAGGTTTGTTTTAGGGTCTATGAATTGATACTATCATAGTGGATTTGTCCCTAGCTTGGTATGTCCCTAGAGTAGGAAGGTTGTTCTGAACTAGGTTAATAATTTTGTGTTGTTTATGATTTTTGAATACTTTTTTTTTATTTTTAATACCTTGCTGGTTTGTTTATGTCGAATCAGATGTCCTAACATATCATAGTATATTTGAGTTCTGTCATACTAGAATTTCAATTGGTATCAGAGCAGACATCTTGTATGTTTCTTGATGAGATCCATGGGGGATAATTTATGGTGTATGTGCAAGGTAGAAGGTTCTACTAAAAAGTTGTTTGAACTTGGATAGTTCATATTGTTGTTTGAATGGTCCCTTGTAGCGGATGATGGTCTGTTGATGGCAGGGCATGTATTGGACCTGTTTGTGTTGGTTTTAGGCATGTAGCTTTTATGGCAAGCTACTATGTTAAGGGTTCGATTTATTTTCAAATCCAGGTTAACCTGTTGCACCTGAAGGATAATGTTGTGCAAGGGTTACTATTTCTAACTTAAGGTGGTTGAGGAGTTTTTCTAGTTTGTATTATGTTGCATATATATCTGATGGAAAATTCTTGGTGGTTTTGTGTGTTGAGGATGCAACACATATTTCTCCTCTGAAGACATATTACATGGTGTGGTGATACTTGAGGAGAGGTTCGACTAGCTTGTTAGAGCAACCAAAGATACTTGAGGTTTATCCCAAGTCCACAAATAAAGGCACTCTTATGTGATTTTTTGAAAAGAGATCTGGTAGAGGAAATTTATTTTTACTTTCAACCCTAAAAGGCCAATCTCCATACTTTGATAAAGGATCTCTTGATGTGTTCCTTATAAAGGGAACTGATGTCCTACTAGATGTTGGAACATCAAGCTAGCAGATTGTAAAGAATCTGGTTGGACAAAGGTAGGGCATAACAGATGCTTGGGGATAAACAAATGTGTCTTAAATCATATATGTTTGGAACCTACTCTTGATCTGGGAGAGGAGGCATCTGCATCTAATAATTTTCTATGGTATAAACATGTCTTAGATAAGTATGTTGGTCAGGACACGATCAACATAATTGGCACTCTTTAGATTAGTTTATATATGATCTAAGTGAGTTGGTGAGTAGTTGATGCGCATTGTTATGGAGGTGTATAAAGGTATACCATCCGAATCCTTTATATGTGAAGGACAAGATATAGTGTCAAAATGTTCTCTCTAACATCTGAATAATCCTTCTGATCAAAGGATACAGGATTATGGAATCTTGTTTATGGACATGAAACAAATTCTAATTAAGGGAAGTAATGCACTAATCACATGATGTGTAGCTACTATATGGTTCTCAAGGAATTATTAGCAGTTAATAAGGGGGAGTCCTTAATTTGAAGCTAGAATAACTTGAAGAAGTGTCAGACATAATGTCTTGACATCTTTGTATTAAGGATTTAATTTTCTCAATATGACTAGTGGTTCTTTTATAAATAGGATGGAGGTTTTCTACTCTAACTTGGTATTCTTATCCACTATATGAGAACATGGAACTCCCGTTTTGTTGTTGTGGAAAGGTCTTTCAAGGGATGGTGAGCATTGAAGGAATGTCAATTGGAATTTTGTGGTTGATTGATGTATTCACTATGGAGAGTAATCCAAATCACCTAGGATGAGCATATTAATTGTTTAAAGCAAGGAGAAGTTATGGGAAGCTCCTCTCTCTGCTAGGGTTCAATTATGTGGTTCCCTCACATAATGTAACAAATGTGTCAGCAAGGACTGAAGAGAATCCTTGTGTATTAGGAAAAGCAGACTTAGTCTAAATATTTTGCTTGTGGTGAAACACGATCATACATTGCCATGGTTGTTGATGTTTACTCCAGATGCCTATTAGGGGGAATATCCTTTTTAGGTGCAGAAAAATTGAATCCAACATCTCAAAGTCAGACAGAAGGTCCGAAGTTTAGAAGTTTAAGAATAACATTCTTGAGATGTGTGATATGCAGGTTTATGCATGTATGTATGATTTGGTGTGGAAAGTTGATCGGCTACTAATGGTTGACCCTCTTGTATCCCTTTCAAGAATTATGGATTACTGTGGTGTCTCTAGGCCAAAGTTAATGGTGAAATCCATGTGTTTGAGACGGATGTCGGATCCGATGTTGGAACATCATCTAAAAGGTTGTGTTATTCCTTCAGCCAAGGAAGTTGTTATTGTCTAGAGTGGAGCTAAGGTCAAGCCACTAACCTAGTCTATAATATTTTATGACATGAATGAATATCATTAGCTGGTGGCAGATGTATGCAGAAGAAGGATGTCAGACCAAATGTCCTACCTTGTGTGAGAAGGTAATCTTATATGACTTTTGATAAATACTTTGACAAGAGCTGAGTATTCATCTATCCTTTAAGGAGGTTGTGCATGAAGAATAATGGTGAATACTTAGACGGGATACTAAGTATTTGTTTGAGGAAATTATGCAAATATGCATTCTGAACATTTTGGTTCAGAGAATATGTGAGAGTTTATTTCTCTCCATTGCTTTCAAGTGTTTGGAAAAACCTGAGTAAGTTGCACCTGCTGCGTATTCTAATGGGAGCTTCTTAAAAGGATTTTTATGCACAGTGAGTCCTTTAAATAATAGACCAAGAACCCGTTTGGTTGGATTTTGTATTATGGAGCTCATATCCCATATGATGTCTTAACATCATGATTGTTGATGGCTGTTTTATTTTACTACTTGGGATTGTGCATGTGAAGTTGGATGCTCAAGCATTATAGTCAAAAGTGGAATTTCTGACCAGGTGGATTAGAATGTGGAGAAGCTAATCCTATCTACAGTAGTATGTTTGGTGAATGCATGACTACTTTATTGAAGACTCCACTAGTATCAACAACTACTAGTGGATGTAAGGGGCACAAGACTGCTGACAAATACTGAGGTCTGAGCAGAGTATTTTGAGGAGGTGATTTTATTCTACTGCAAGTCACTCTAGAAAAGGGTTGGTGATCTGGATCTTTGTAAAGCCTTTAAGAAAACTAAGAGTTTTTGGAGTTTGTGAGTGACTTCACACCTAGTATACATAACATCCTGCTTATTTAAAAGGTCATGCTATAGAGTCTGGTTATGAAAGGACAATATCCAAATGTTTCCTTGAAGAAGTTAGAGTTCCTTGAAGTATTCTCAACGAGTGAGAATATCCGACTCCGGTTTGACTCTACTGACAGAGTCAAGGTTCAGCATATGCGAGAAGTGCAGAAGTCTTTCAACTAGTGCTCAAGTTTTCATCTTCAACTAGAGCCTTGGTTATCCATGATAAAGGGAGTCATGTAGGTATATATGGATTGTTGCTGCAATGCTACAAATAATTGTTTGTATGTTGTTCAAAGCTTGTGGATATCTTATGCCTCTTATGAGGATATGATGTCAAACAATATGTTGTGACATTATGAAATTATTGGTGATCTTGAAAAGGCATGGTTAGTCTTATCCATGTGAAGATGGTGGATCAGAAGTTCACATATCTCTTTGGTGATTAATGGTTACGTCTGGGAGAATTTATGTTTCTCTGCAGATGTTAAAAGGACTCTTCGAGTCTTTATTATTAAGAGATGTCACAAATGTGATGTTTTGATGTCTTGGTGTGTGTCACTAAGTATAAGTGAATAGAGAACACTTAAAATATAGTGGAAGACACTTGCGATGAAGTTGTGTTGGTCAATGTGCAAGCAGAAGAAGACAATGTCTGACTGGATGTCAGAACATTATTCAGGACATGTTTCATGTGCAACCAACAAGGGAGTGTTTTAACACTTTGTGATCAAACATGTGTCAGAAGGTGTGTTTCACCATGCATGTTCTTGAATTGGGACTGGTTCTTTTCATAAGAAACAATCTAGAGCATTTAAAGGCGTTAAAAGATATTTTGGACGATGCACTTTGATGTAAGTGGCAGTTTTGTCCCTCAATTAACGTCTTTTTGACCAAGATTGTCTCATTCAAAGATCGTTAATTCCTAAGAAAATTGCTCCACTATTTATAGAGGTCTCTCCTGTATCTATCTCCATGTGAGTGTTTGATTTTGTTATCATCACTATGGGTTTTGTTCGGGTCTGGTTAAGTTGTGCCTGGGTCTGGTTCTGTGAAGGCCTCCTTTGACAATTTTTGATGAAAAAAAGGGAGAAAGGGTGTACTCAGATGGTCAGTTTAGAATCTGCAGCTCCAAGATGGTCCAACTTGTGGGCGTGGTCTGTTATGGTAAATTATTGTTTTGTGACCCATGATATGAATTATGAACACAATTATAACCTGTGTTCTGAGTTACCAGGGGTGGTGGTTGATTTGTCTAGGTCCACTAGAGGCTGCTTCTCAAGGAATGGTTGAGAATTATCTTATGCAACCATTGATCTCCTATGACAAGAGATGATACCTGGTTTGAGGGGGAGTGTTAATTATATTCTTCCTCATGTGCACAAAACCAAATGAGTTATGGACTTTCTACTCCTTTTCTTGAGGGTTCTACACTTTGAATATGGGTTTGACACTGCAATGGAACTCATTCAAATTGCTGGACATAGAAGATGTCCTTACATCTTATTTGAAGGCTGACTCCATGGTACTATGTTGTAGTGTTCAACAGCTGTCGAAGACTACGTTTGGTGGATGTTTTTGTTTATTGATGTAATTTTGTTGTAATTTTTATTTACTTGTTTTAGCCAAAATTTTCCAAAGGGGGGATTGTAAGTTCTCTACTTTTAAGGATTGACATTAATTTTTTTAAAACAAATAATACAACAATATGTTAGATAGGATGTATTATCTTTCTAATAGGAATAGGTTAACCAAGAAGTCCTATCTTATGTTAGGACATGTTGAGTTGAAGAGTTTCAACATTTGGAACAACATGTTGGATAAGATGTCTTATGAATGAGCATTTGGCATTGCGCCTAACTTGAAGTGGACAATTATATTATGTTATGATTTAACTGATGCAGAATATTATGGGAAATATTATGCCACATTATAGGGTGATGATTTAAAGGTGAAGAAGAATTAATCAGAATATTGTAGAATATACAGTTTCTAAACATGGAGATAATTTAGGAAGATTTGATTGAAGACCTTGTTTGTAGCAGAAGTTACTATTGTTTGTAACACCCAAAAAGTTGTTATTATAAGGCCTAAATCCAGTTGGGTACATGTTATAAATAGAATTGTTTGTAACCCATGAAAGACACGGGTTCAAGATGTAGAAGTCTAGGACTTTTTCTTTTTGTCGCTCTCTAGGAGAGTTGGTGTAAGTGAACCACTCTGGTTTTGAGATGGTCATTGTTGTTCTCACTCAGAAGCTGTGAAGTAATGAGTTGAGTATTGTTTTTGAAGGAAGCTTTGAAACAACTCTAAGTTATTGTCTTAGTCAAGAATATTGGCCATTAATTGTCATGTAAGTGTGTCTTCATATTTGTTCAAAATTGTTGTTGATCCAATCGATGTCTATGATTGAAGAGGGATTGAGGGGGGCCTCATATCTAGGTAAGTCTTAGATAAAAATCTAGGAAGGGTAGTAATTAGGCCATGAACTGAAGGTTTTTTGTAGGGTTTATGAATGGATACTATCATAGTGGATTTGTCCTTGGCTTGGTATGCCCCCAGAGTAGGAAGGTTGTTCTGAACTGGGTTAATAGTTTCGTGTGTTGTTTATGCTTTTCAATACTATTTTTATTGTTAATACCTTGCCTGTTTGTTTATGTTGAATCAGATTTCCAACATGTCATAGGACATCCGAGTTCTGTCATATCAGAATTTCAAAAAGATATTAAAATCTTTTTTATTTCTGAATATCATGATTTACCTTCCCTCTTATGTTTGGATTCACTTGTTCAGTAAGTGACATTAGATCCTAACTCATGTTTTAAGACTAGTCCTCCCAAAGAAGAAAGAGAAAAAGTGAAACTTATGTTAAAAAGGAAAACATGAGTTTTTGTATGTTTATCACTGCAAGATTGCAAAAAAAAATGTGAGACACCTCTAAAATTACCTATGAAGGAAAAACCTAGGTAAAAAAAGGAAAAGATAAACACATTAACCCATGATTAGAACTTTTCAGAATGTAACCTAAAAAAAACATTTATGAGATGAAAAATTATTCATTCTCATTGTGAAACACATTGAACTCTAGTAAAAGTTTTTTAAAATAAGGACTTGGTTGTAAAAGTCCTTAGATGCTTAAATGTAGTTGGTAACCCAAAGTCACCATAATTTATAAATCTAGGGATTTGTCATTCATGAATTTGGCTACTCTATTTGGTAAATTGAAGGAAAATGATTTAGAGCTAAAAAACACTTGTAAATGATGATGAAGGAGACAAAAAGAAGAAAACTCTAGCCCTCAAAACTAAGAAAGAAAAAGATTTTGACCCCCAATGAAGAAATGATGCTAATTGTTCAAAACTTAAAAAGATTTATTAAATGTAAAATGAAACAACAAGAGCAACAAAAGAATGAAGGAAGATCCTTATTACTTATTACATGCTTTCAACGTGGAAAGGAGAGACACATAAGACCAGATTATCCTTAAAACCTGAAAAGGAACCCTAATTAAAGAAAATTCAAGAAACCTAAAAAAGAAGCCAAGAAATCCTACATTTCATGGGACGACAATTACATGGATTCCACAAATTATGAAGAAGCTAACATCTATCTCATGGAAAATCATGAATAAGACGAGGTAACTTTTAATTTATCATATAATGATTTATTTCACATTTATAAGAAATTAAATAAATAAAAATGAGTGAAATATTTAAAGAGAGACAAAAAAATTTAATTCAAAACTCTTCCTCTTCTTACGAATTCTTAGTAAAATCTATCAAGTGCGATCAATGTGATATTTTGAAAATTAAATAATGATGATTTACAAAACATACTTGATAAATTCACTACGAGAAGAGATAACTTGAGTCTTCTTCTAGGTAATCAAAGAGAATCATGTAATAAGGTTGGTCTAGGTTATGAACATAAGAATAATGTTAAAAACTTAAATAACATTTGTCTTGTTCATCAAACTCCCAAATGCAAAACTTTCAAATGCAATTATTGCAATAAAAGTGGTAATATTGCTTTGGCAAAATTCTCTTTTTGGTCCCGTATATTAACCTCAAGGTTCATTTTGGTCCCTTACCTTAAAAATGGTTCATATTGGTCTCTTTACTTTCAAAACATTTATTTTACTCCTTTGGTCTAATTAGCAACGAATTTAGCGATCGTTTTCTAAGTTTTTGTCTCTAATTAGACTAAAAGGACTAAAGAGAAACATTTTGAAAGTTAAGGGTCCAATATGAACCCTTTTTAAGTTAAGGGACCAAAATGAACTTTGAGGTTAAGGTACTGGACCAAAATGGGTATTTTTCCTATCGATTTACATTGTTTCTTTAAGAAAAGCCATGAAAGTAAGGATGGTTATCCTCCTTCACATTTTTATATACAAAATCATGGAAAAAAAATATAAACATGTATAATCCATCATTTTTTTCCAATTATGATTCTAATGAAATTCAAGTTGAAATATTTATCAAAATAATATTAGAGGATCCAAAATAATTTGGGTACCTAAAGTTAAGACTTAATCTTTTGATGCATAAATGTTTTACAATATCAAATTCCAAATGGCACCTTAATAGTGATTGTTCAAAGTATATGACTGCATATGAATCTCTTAGAAAGTTGAGAAGATAAGTTTGTAGTGGATCTATCTCTCTCATGGTTTTAACCATTTGTGGTATCCAACGATTCACAAAGAAAGATTTATGACATTTTTTTGTCGTTCCCTCGAAAGGGGGGGTGGTTTTATCAAGATCACTTGATATTTAAGGTAGTATACTTTTTAAAGGTTTAAAAATTGGAAAACTCTAATTAAACCTCCAAATAAGTGGTTTATTATTAAGGTCATCATTTAAAATTTATTGTTACTAACAAAATCCATGAGTTTCTAGCACTTTTTTGAAGAAAATGGTGCAAACATGAAGAAAAAAAAAGGTGTAAAAAGTAGGGTTCCAAAGCCAAACCTGTTATACCGCAATTTTTGCCCCTAAGATACCTCTATCATCTCATATCAACCTAATCATATCAAGATCATACTAGGGTTTGGTTCTACTCCCTATCTTTAGGTTTGTCATGAGGGATAACAAGCACTTTCATTTGTATATTATGGTCATATATGTATTGTGTTGATTGAATTTTAACTAACAAATATAATGAATATTTTCTCTATAAATGATGGTACTATAGGTGATGGCATAACACATTTCATCAAGTTGATTCATAGGTTCATGAGTTTATTTCCATGCCTTCTTAAACAAAGCTTCATTGAGATTTAAGCTTCATCATTGAGTGTGCTTTAAAGTAATATCATGACAAGGTCTACTATGATTCATCATGCTTCAGTTTGCCAAAGGAAGTAAAAAATGGAAAAATTGATTAAAGAAGTTTGACCTAATTGGACATGTTCTTGATACCTTGATCACAAGTGCATAACTTCCTCAATTCTAAACATTTGGAAGTGGTTATTTTTACTATAGATTCATATTATCATCCAAAACAACCTCTCTTAACATAGAAAAAGTAATTGTACAAGAAATATTTTCAAAATTCAAAGGGGTTTCCAAGTCATTTTAATGCTCTAAGGGCTAGGGTTTTAAACTTCTAAGGGCTATATCTTTTTCATTTTTTGAGATTTTTGAGTGATTCCAAAGATATGTTTCTCTTTAAAGGGTTATCAACAAATCACTTCAAAGGTATCAAGAAAATTTTGTGTGAAATATCACAAATGATTGAGAAAGATTACAAGTCCTCTAAATAGGCCATCAAATTCCCTTATGTGGCTTCAAAGAGTCATAACTTGATCAATTTTTATCTCCTTAAGCCCATTATTTTTCCATAATGATCTTGAGTGTGTGATATTCAACTCTTCTTTTATGTGCAAAACTTGAATATGGTTAGAAGATGTCTTAAGAGCTCAAAAGATTATAGGTCACCTTATGGATTTTCATCAAATTCAAAGGATCATAACTTGTCCAATATTTGGAATTTTTGAGTGATAAAAGTTTCACAATACACTTTAAGGAGTCTACTTCAAGCTAGAATCATTTATCAAAATAAAATATTTGAATAAGACCTTGTTTGTAATCAAAACATTATAGGTCATTTTTAAAAGAAAACCTTTGAAAATAATCAAAACATTATACGTCATTTATAAAATATTGGAATAAGACCTTGTCAGCATATTTTTCCTGATTTTGACCAAGCAAAACTTCTAGCTCAATCATACAAATGATATCTTTCTTGGAAAATTATAAAGAATGTTACCTCATCTTTCCCATACATCAAGAATCAGGTCCTAAGGTTCCCTAAATCATGCACACCATGAGTTCAAAGTCAGCTACTTGATATTGAATTTTCCTTCCAAGTCAGAATTTGAAATCCATAATCTAGCTTCTAAACACCAAATTAGCACACATTTTGGATTTAAACATGTTTAGAAAAGTTCCTAAAGTTAAATTAAGGATCAAAATGCAAGAGTTAGATGGGTTTTAAGAAAATTCAAGTCATACTTTTCTCACTTTTGGGCTTCACTCATTTTCCCTCCAAACATCTCTATTGCTTCCAATTTTTCACCATTCACTCTTCTATAAATAGAGGGACATATTGCATTCATTTCCTCAAGCTTGGATAACCAAAATCACCCTGCCAAACTCTCTACATAACTCACTTTTCTGAGTTTTTGAATTCATCTTTTCTCCATTTTTCAATCCAATTTCCTTGTTGATTCTTTATCCTTGAACTTCACTGAAGCTAACAGAAGAAGAACCAAGCCTTTAAGTGTCTTAAATCGTGCTAACCAAGTCCAGTTTCAGAGTATTTTTCTACTACTTCGTTCAGGTAGAACTCTCAACCAAATTGAACCAAATAAATCCCTATTCTATTCTACTCATCCATCTTATTCTAACACTTCTTAGGTTTTCATTTTCATTGAGAATTGAGAGAGATACTTCGAATTTTCGTGCTCGCTATTTTTTCTGATTTTTTCCAAATCCAGCCTTGCTCAGCTTATATAAATTTGGTGCGAGGGTACCATTAGAATCGTCTTAAAGAGATGAATCTAATGGTACCGGTCTGGTTCTCTAATTTTACAGTTTGTGAAACTCCAATTTAGGGCGTCTGGAGGTTGAAGATGACCTACGTGTCGTGCTTCAACCAATGCGTGATGTGATTTTTTTTACTTATCCAGTGCACCAGTCTTACCATGCACGCATCATAGGAACCCTTGGATCTGATTACTTTCATTAGTCACACTTCACCCAACGCGTCAAATTTTAAGTCACTTTTAGTTATTAAAAAATAATTTGGTGTGATTTTCAAAACAGGCCATGATATGCAAAGGGCGCCAGATCCATTGGATTTGTTCAGTAACACGTTTTCACTCTCATCCAATGATCCATATTTTTGTATTTCTATTTTTATTTTCTTATTTTTATATTTATTTGTTTTAAACTTCAAAAATTCATCAAAAATTCATTTCTGAATATAAAATTATGAAAACATTCACAAAAATATTTTCAAATATTCCCTTTCCAATATTTATTTTTCCATAATTTTATTTTCATATTTGATATTTTTTATGATTTTTCATTTGTTTTGACTTGTTTTTTTATTGTTTAAAATACTTTTTGATACTTCTAAATTCTGAAAAATTCATAAAAATAATTTTCTTTATTTTTGACTTGTTGAAGTTTTTTTTTAGAATTTTATTCTGATTTTTATTATTTCTTATCATTTTTACTTTCTTAAGTGATTTTAAATAATTCTAAAAAATACTTTTCTAATTTTAGAAAAATTATCAAATTTTTTGTATAAATACTTGAGATCATTTCTGACCTTTCTTTTTTTCCTTTAATTTTTATTTGATACTTTGGATGTAGTTTGTTATTTTTTGCCTTTTTACTTTCACTTAATAATAATGATTTAAAAATCATTTTTACATTCTATCTTGCCTATTAAATGCAATTTTATTTTGAATTTATTCTGGCTAATTTTAGACTATGTGACTTTTAATCATAAGCTTTATTAACATCATTGGATCTTGGGTGTTGAGTTTAACTCCACCAAAATGGATGAATGATTTTAATGATAGTTTAATTAAAATCTTTGGTTCAAATATTTACCCTCCCTCTTCATCTTATCCCTTTCTTACTTGTGTTGCATGTTGTTAGAGGATGATCTACATATCATTTCTCCAAACACATGGTACATAGATTGTTATTGACCAACCTCAAAATAGGTGTGACTTTTATATATGTCCACTTATGATTGCTTAACATAGCGCTAAATTTTGTCCCGATTCGAGAAATAATCATTTGTGGCCCAAACTTATGTTTGCAAACCCAAGTATGTTTAATTTTAAACCTTTTATCCAATCATCTTGAGGTTCATTGTTAGGAGGCTTTGGTATTATAAATCCTCTAATGAACCATCATATGATTTGGTCTAAGTGATCATTTAAACATCATTGATAATTTTTTCTTGCCTCGAGAACTTGAAATGAATGATATACTTGACAAAAAGCAAATGAAACTTGTTGTTGAGAAGCTTTGATTTTATCAATCTTCTAATGAGTTTTCAAATGCAAGTTTCAAGATGGTCATTCAACTAACCTCTAATTCCTAACTCATTAACAATTGAATTTTATTATGAATTTTTTACTTTATGCCCTTTACTTATGCCTTTATTTTTATGAACCATTTATTTTAGCATTTACACTTCATGTTATTTTCATCTTTTCTCACTTGAGCATTTATCTTTATGTCATTTTTATTTTGCTCACATGAGCTTTCATTTCATTTTGAAGATACTTAACAACCAACTTGAACAAACTAAAAAGGCTTAAGATTATATGGACTATTTGGTTACTATCCCTAGCATAATATAGTTATGGACCTCATTGACTTATGATTAGAGACGTTGACTGCCCTTGGGACCTTGTTGGATTTGATTGTTATTTTGTCTGGAGTTCTTGGGGTTTACCCCAAGACACTGGGTTGATTTTCTTTATGTGCAGGTTATCCTAATTATATGCTTTGTCTGCAATTGGGCATTCATCTGTATTCCAGTTTTACTCTTTCCATTTTTTTGTGAAGACTTAATGCATCTGAAGCTTAGTATTCTTTATAGGTTTAGTATCTTTGCTTGCTTGATTTCAAACCAAAGGATGGGAATTCTATATTGACTTATTGTGCTAAGTGTTGACTTCTTGTTGGTTAGACGGTTCTTTTCCCTAGATTTTACCTTATGCTTTAGGATAATCCCTTCATCTCCTCCCATCTTCTTTAATTTCAAAAATATTCTCCCTCCTTTTCAAAACTATTCTTGTTTTCTAAACTTGAACCATTTTCACAATAAACTTGGACTTAGGTCCATGCCTGTTTTTCAAAAATATTTTCTTAATCAAACTTTAACCAATATAATAATACTTTGATATTTTTTGCGAGAAGACTAAAAGTCAATCAATCTCATTCAAACCATTTTTCCACTTTGGCTTTTTTACTTAAATTTTTCTCAAAAGATTATACTCTTGTCGACCCTTGTAGTGATGCAAACTACTATACTTATACGATATATAGTGAAGTGAGATATTTTCCACTTGGGTGTCGAGTAAAGCTTTGTTGATTTTAAAATCCAAGTTGTATCCTCCACTTTGAGATGATTCAAATTCCCCTTTCTCATAATCGTGGGTAGTAAGTATGTTCTTCCATTCGGATATGACGATAATGTCTCGTCTCTTCAAATAAACCAACACCCTTGTGTTTTAAAATTTTTAAAGGAGAACGACGAGTACCCTGATCCTCTATTGCACAGAAGGTGGTACGTAGGAACTAAAGGTTCACAACCGCAGCGGGTGCAAAAATTGTAAAAAATACTTCTCTTCCCATCTCCACCATCTATTTTTTATACAACACTTATAGCCAAAATACACTAATTTTCAAAGAGGTTCCTGCATAGTACCTTAGATGTTTAGGGTGCTAATCCCCATCTTTTTTGGGTTTGATTTTTGTGAGTGAAGTCAATCCAATGGCTTAGTCTCAACATTTCTACCGCTACATAAAAATGGTGACTCCATTGGAAATAGTTCGACCAAATGCTGGTCCATCTCTAAGTTGGTTGAGCTTATCTTTGTTTATTAATGTATGTGCTGTTATTGGTTGTATATTATGTGTTGTATATTTGTTTGTCTGGATTTTATTGGTTTTTAGGGTGCTTGGTGATTTCCCATAAGTCCTCTACCCAGACTTGCGTAAACTTAAGATAGGACGTGCGGTATAGTCATGTTAACTTTGAGGGAGTAGTCATAAAAAAGGAGACATGAGATCCCCCACTCAGTGGTGGCCACTTTGACTGTAGTATTTTTTACCGAGTAATCGGGAAGACATGTTGCTTTCGACCTAGGAGCCTATTGAAACTGAGGAACATAGAACCCTTAACCCATCTTGCCGTTTTAGGTGTATTGTGGAAACTATGATGATGTAATCTTGAAATGGTTGTCATACGATACTACACTCAGACGAGTTTTTCTTGAGAATATTACTAAATACCGAGTTAATCGGGATGTTGGTAATATTTGGAGGAAGGATGTGGACTATAGGAACCTTTTAGAACCTTTTTCGGCAGGTGATAAACTATTAGTCCATACCTTGTGGGTAGTACCTTTGACTTCAATCTCGTGGCGTCGAACTTATGACCCCCATTTTTTTATGATCTTGTGTGTGATTGTTGCATCATGCATTCATGAACCCATGAGCATCCTTTAAAACATTTGTTTCAAGGGACTTAAAATTCACTTTTTGCAAACATCTAAGGTACTTTTTAACCATGGATTCTGGAAAAAGAAAGACTCTGAAGTATAATTTCAAGGATCCTAAGATAGATAAATTGATGAGTTTGATTCCCGAGATCGAGAGTTCTACAGATTTCCAGAAGAAGTATGGATCCATCGTGTTTCTTATGAAGTTCTGGATGAAGGAGGGTATTCTTTCTACTTTGGTCAAGTTCTATGATCCGTTGTATCAGTGTTTTACTTTCCCTAATTATCAGCTGATGCCTACATTTGAGGAGTATTCTTACTTACTTGGTTTACCTATTACCGATCGTGTTCCTTTCACCGGTTTAGAGGTAGAGCCCAAGTCTCATGAGATTGCTTCCATGATTCATTTGGGAAAGTATGAGATTGAGGCTAACATGACTACCAAAGGAGGAATCAGAGGATTATCCGCTCAATTTTTATTAGAGAAAGCTTTTGGGGATATCAAGAAGGAACCTCATTGGGCTCCAAAGATTATGGCTCTCACTCATTCTGACATTGTTTGATATCATCGAGCTTATTATGACGTGAAGATTGTCGATAGTTGTGATAGTTTCCCCAATGTACCTCTTCTTGGTACAAAGGGAGGAATTAAATACAATCCCATTCTTGCGCATCATCAGCTTGGATATCTGATGAGAGACAAGCCAAATACTATTCATCTGAGTGGTTTCTTTCTTAAAGAAGGAGAGAATCATAAGGAAGCTAAGGAGGAAATTGCAAAGGCTTGGCGCCATATCCATAAGAAGAGTAGAAAAGACTTTGGACCGATAGGAGCTTTTTCTTTGGAGGCTCATCTTCGTTGGGTACAAGCAAGGGAAATTTAGTTAAAGATGCCATATTCTCGTGACGAACCTATACCTGATATGTTTGTGAAGACTACTTCTCCCCTTTTAGATGATGTGGAAGAACTTCAGCTTGCCCTAGTTAGGATACAGTAGGAGAAGGAAGCATGGAAGAAAAAGTGTCACACTTTAGAGATATCCCACCAAACAGAATTGAAAGAAAATGATGACTTGATCGAGATTCTTGAGAGTCGTGCTGTGGAGATGATGGAGAATCAAGATGATTTATTTTCCTCTAGAGCTCAGTCAGGACCTAGTTGCTCACTTCTTGACTCTGGTGATTGGAAAGAAGTCGCCGACAGGTATGCAGAAGAGAACAAGCAGTTGAAGCCTCAAATTGCAAGACTCACGGGAAAGCGTCAGTGTGGAGAGATCTTCATCAACTTTGCCTCCTTATAATTTTAGATTCTATCTTTATTCTCTTGTACTTAGGATTATTGAAACTTGTACTAAAAGTTGTAATCCATTCTGAAGTTATAATGAAATTTTCAATATTTCAAAATGAGTTAGTACTTTAATATTGGCAAAAAGTCCATAATGCTTTGAGTTCCCTGAAATATTAATAATAATAAATACATCATATGCATTGCATATCATGCATCATTTTGCAACTCTGTTCATACACAAGTGTCTTACTATGTTTCTCTACTCCATTCATAAGCAAGTTTTCTCACTAGTATAATACTCGGGCTAATTCCAGTAAAAAATGGAGAATCTTGAACAACAGAATCGTGAATTGTAAGAAGTTACTACTTTGAAGGCCGGTATGGCTAATCTTACTTCTTTGATGGAATCATTGGTGGCTGCTCAGAATCAGCTACCACTTTCTCCTTTGTCTCCTCATATTGCTCATCCACAACAAACAACGGTCGCTTCCGAAGGTCCATTAATTCCCATTTTTGTTACTCCATTTACTGTTGCTCAAAACCGCATGCCTTAGGATTACCCATGGGGAATACCTGAAAATTTCATGCCAGAAGGTTACAATCTTGATGCTCAAGTTGCTCTGTTGGCTCAAGCTTCTATTGTTCCTACACCTCCTGCAGTACATGTTACTCCTGTTGCTAAAAATGAGATTCATTATATTTCACCTCCTACGGTGAATGCTATGTCGTTTGTTAATGATGAAGTTTATCATCTTGTTCCTCCACCAAATAAAAGTGTGGGTTTCTATAACCGATTGGATGACTTTCATGACCAATTCAATGAGATGTAGAAGGAAATGAAGGCTCTTCGAGGAAAAGAATTACTCTGACACAACGTTAATTCCTAACGTAAAAGTGCCAGTGAAGTTTAAAGTGCCAAAATTTGAGAGGTACAAGGGAAAATCTTGTCCTCGTGACCACCTGGTGATGTATATTAGAAAGATGTCCACCCATACTGATGATCAACATTTGCTTATTCATTTCTTCCAGGATAGTTTAACTGGTGCCACTTTGAAGTGGTATATGGGTTTGGTCAATAGCAATATTTGCACCTTCAATGATCTAGGTAAAGCTTTTATTAAACAGTATAAGTATAATATGTCAATGGCGCCTGACCGTGACCAATTGAGAGTGATGGCCCTGAAGATAAGGAGTCGTTCAAAGAATATGTGCAGTGTTGGCGCGAGGTAGCTGCCCAGGTGGTACCCCCGATTGGAGAACAAGAAATGACCAATGTCTTACTGAAAACTCTTGGATCATTTTTTATGAAAGGATGGACGTCAGCATACCGAGTGATTTCACTGAGATGGTAAGAATGGGTGTTCATCTAGAAGAAGCTGTCAGGGAAGGACGATTGACGAGAGACGAAGGAACAAAGAAGTCATCATACGGGTTTTCTAGCAAGAAATAAAGTGAAACGAATGTTGTCGTCGAAGAAAGGAATATTAGACCACCAAGAAGACATCATCGGTACCAACAACAGGTTTTTTCTGTAACTCCAGTCGTCAATGTAGCTCCGACTAATGTTTCCTATCAAAGACCACCTCCTCAAGAAAATCAATGGCAAGGTCATAAGAGAGAAGCTTTTTACTCTATTCCAATGAATTATGCAGCGTTATTTCTGGCTTTCATTCAGAAAAAAATGGTTCAGACTAGGCCTCCCCCTGTTATACCTTCACCTTTACCATGGTATTATAAGGAGGATCAGACTTGTTCTTTTCACCAAGGAGCCCCAGGGCACAACATCTAAAATTGTTATCCCTTGAAATTTGAGGTATAGAAGATGGTGAGATCTGGCCTCCTATCCATTTAATATGTTGGTCCTAATGTGAAGGATAATCCACTACCCAAGCATGGAAGTGGAAGTACCGTGAATATGGTTGCTGGTTGTCTTGGGGAATTTCAAATTTTTTATATCAACCTGGTTAGAGGGGATTTTGTAAATATGCATGTTGATCTCTGTGAATTCATCTATTATGCACACAACCATGTTGGTTGTAGTATTTGCAGTATAGATATCTAGGGATGTGATAAAATAAGAGTTGACCTTCAAGAGATGATGGATGAAGGTCTTATCCATATAATAAGGCCAAGGGATGAGTACGAAGGACATGTGAATATGGTTTATGGGTGTCCCGGTGAATTCCAACTTTTTTATGTGAAATATATGAATGATGATTTGGTACAACTGCACGCTACATTTTGTCACATGGATGGCATAGAAGTACACCATTATGGATCTTGTCAAATCTGTTGTAGGGATTCTCGTGGTTATTATATCGTAAGAAGGGGCGTTCAATTGTCGTTAAATAATGGCACTATCAAAGTCACATGTAATAGAGATGATTACAATGGAGCTAATATGATTGAATATTGCTCGGTTGAGGCCATGTCAGATGATAAATATGTTTCCATTAATGAGTTCTTTTCTTATGACAAAGATATGTTCTTCGATAATGATTCTATGATGACTAAATATTCTGAAGAAGGGGTGAATGTTATTGTGCCGTGTTTTGGTTTTCCCACTCCTATAGAGATTAAGTACCACAACAAGCCAATTGTTGCTCTAATGATCATTTGTCTTCCTGGTCCTGTCCCATATGAATCAAATAAAGTTTTTCCATATAAATACGATGCAACTATCCTGGAAGAGTGTGTGGAAATTCATATCCAACCTTTGCCTGATGTTAAGAATATTACTGAAGCTAGTTGGGTAACCCGTAGTGGCCCTGTTTTCGCCCCTGTCATTCGAGGGGATGTTAATTCTGATAAAAGGGTTGTTGAAAATATTAAACCTAAGAAAGTGATGGCAGAATATAGTGGCGTTGCTTTGGAAATGGATATGGATGACTTTTTGAAAATTATCAAGATGAGTGACTACAAGATTGTAGATCAGTTATTCCAAACTCCATCTATGATTTCCATCCTAGCTTTGCTAATGAACTCCTTTCTCATCGAGAATCTATGATGAGAGTGTTGGATCAAGCTTTTGTGGAAAGTGATATGTCTCTAGACAAGTTCAGGAGTGTTGTGGGGAATATTACATCTTGTAATAATCTATGTTTTTATGATGACGAATTGCCCAATGAAGGAAGAAACCATAACATGGCTCTCCATATTTCCCTGAATTGTAAGAATGACTCTTTGTCCATTGTACTTATTGACAATGGGTCTGCCTTGAATGTAATACCAAGGAGTACACTCATGAGGCTCAAGTTTCATGGAACTCCCATGCGCCCGAGTGGTATAATTGTGAAAGCTTTTGATGGTTCGAGGAAGTATGACATCGGAGAAGTAGATTTTCCTATTCACATAGATCCGCACTTATTTCAGATTACATTTAAGGTTATGGATATTTTTCCCGCCTACAATTGTTTGTTGGGACGACCGTGGATCCATGAAGCAGGAGCTGTTACTTCAACCTTGCACCAAAAGCTAAAAACTTTTCGTGAAGGAAAGGTGGTCAGAGTCCGGAATTAGATCACTGTTGATGTTCCTTATTGCATTCACATTTCAAAGTAATTTGTTTTTTGTCAGTTTTTTCAAAAATATTTCACTCTGCCCATGGTGAAAGTACTGATGTTGTATGGGCATATCTGTTGTTTTGATTTTTAAAATCATTAATAAAAGTTGTTTTTGATTCCCAAATTGTACCTTTATTCTCTGTTTTTTCTTGTAAAATGGTAATTAGAAAAATCCTCTCAAAGTAAATAATACTTGTAAATAAATATGCATAATCACTTGCTATATGTGTCAGTTTCTAAAATCAATCATAAATCATATGTGTAGATTAATTTAAAAAAATCGTAGAGTAAAATGGCCATGCACCCTCTCCCAACTTTGAATATCTTGTGTATGTGGCTGAAGAATAAGAATATGGTTAAATACATAAATAGGTTTCACGGTTTCTTAAACGCGAAGAAAGTATCATTAATACGTATAAAGAGTCGTTGGAGATGATCAATTTGGGTTCAGAGGAAGATCCAAAAGAAGTCAAGATTGGAGCATTACTTAATCCCGATGTGAAAAGAAAATTGATTGAATTGTTGAAAGAGTATGTGGATATCTTTGCTTGGTCTTATCAAGACATGCTTGGTATGGATACTGATATTGTGGAATATTGTTTGCCGCTAAAGCCGGAATGTCCTCCAATCAAGTAGAAGTTGCGAAGGACTCACCTTGATATAGCAGTAAAAATTAAAGAAGAAGTTTTAAAGCAGATTCATGCCGGTTTTCTTGTGACATTAGTGTACCCTCAGTGGATTTCCAATATTGTTCCAGTATAAAAGAAAGATAAAAAAGTTCGCTTGTGCGTTGATTATATAGATTTAAACCAAGCTAGTCCAAAAGATGACTTTCTGTTACCACATATTGATATGTTGGTTGACAGTACAACAAAATTCAAAGTATTTTTGTTCATGGACGGATTTTCCGAATACAATCAAATCAGAATGGCTCCTGAGGACATGGAAAAAACAATGTTTATCACACCCTGGGGAACATTTTGTTACAAAGTGATGCCCTTCGGGTTGAGGTACGCTGGTGCAACGTACCAGAGGGCTATGACGACCCTATTCCATGATCTGATGCATAAGGAAATTAAGGTATATGTTGATGATATGATTGCTCTCAGACTAAAGAAGGGTATATAAAAGATTTATTGAAATTGTTTCAAGGTTTGAGGAAGTATCATCTTCGCTTGAATCCAAATAAGTGCACCTTTGGTGTTCGTTCAGGAAAATTGTTAGGTTTCATTGTCATCCAAAAAGGAATTGAAGTTGATCCTAACAAAGTTAAGGCAATTCAAGAAATGCCTGCACCAAGAACTGAAAACCATCTTAGAGGCTTCCTGGGACGTTTTAATTTCATTTCTAGATTTTTTTCCCATATGACTGCAACATGTGAACTGATCTTCAAGTTGTTAAAGAAAGATCAAAGTTTTGTGTGGACAGATGATTGCCAAAGGGTATTTGAAATCATTAAAGAGTATCTTAATAAATCTCTTATATTGCTCCCTCCTGTTGAAGGAATACCATTGATTATGTATCTGATTGTGTTAGATAATTCTATGGGTTATACTTTGGGACAACAAGATGAAACGGGAAGAAAAGAATATGCCATTTATTATCTCAGCAAGAAGTTTATTAACTGTGAGTCGCGGTATTCTATGTTGGAAAAAACATGTTATACTTTGGCCTGGACGACAAAGCGATTGCGGCAATATATGTTGAATCATATTACTTGGTTGATTTCCAAAATGGATCTGATTAAGTATATTTTTTAAAAGACTGCTCTTAATGGAAAAATTGCCCGTTGGAAGATGCATGTGTTTGAATATGATATTGAATACCATACTCAGAAGGCTATAAAAAGCAATGTGCTGGCAGATTATCTTGCACATCAACCAGTTAATGATTATAAATCTGTTTAATATAATTTCCCTGATGAGGATGTGATGTATTTAAAAGTAAAAGATTTTGATGAACCTTTTCCTAGGAAGGTCCTGATCTTGAATCCTAGTAGGATATGGTGTTTGTTGGATCTGTAAATGCTTATGGTAAAGGAATTGGTGTTTTGATTATCACTCTCCATGGGTCACATATCCCTTTCACTGCAAGGTTGACAGTACTTGATAATTCAATGGGGTGCGTGCTGGGGCAGCATGACGAGTCTGGCCGAAAAGAGCATGCTATTTATTACCTTAGCAAAAAGTTTACCGACTGTGAGACTCGATACTCACTGCTTGAGAAAAATTGTTGCGCTTTGGCATGGGCTGCTCGCCGGCTGAGACAGTATATGCTGACTCACACTCTCTATTAATATCAAAGATGGATCCAATCAAGTATATCTTCGAAAATCCTGCCTTGTCCGGAAGAATAGCAAGATGGCAGATGATCTTGACTTAGTATGACATCTAATACACGACCCAAAAGGCAATTAATGGAAGTGTGTTGGCAGATCATTTGGCACATCAGGCAGTGGACGATTACCAGTCTATGAACTTTGAATTCCCGGATGAGAACATCATGTTGGTGACCGACTGTGAAGAACCTGGACCGAATGAAGGACCTGAGGAGGGATCCCGATGGTCTATGTACTTTTATGGAGCTTCAAACGCTTTGGGTAATGGCATTGGCGCCGTGATCATATCTCCTGAAGGTTGTCATACTCCGTTCACCGCCCGACTATGTTTCAACTGCACCAACGATATGGAGGAGTATGAAGCGTGCATCATGGGTCTTCGAGCCGCTATTGACCTAAGGATTAAGTTCTTGAGTGTGTTCAGAGATTCCACTCTCGTGATCAGTCAGATCAAAGGCGAGTGGGATATGAAGCACCCAAATCTTATTCTTTACAAGGAGTATGTATTGACATTGCTTCCGCACTTCGAGGAGATAACCTTTGAACACTTCCCTAGAGAGGAGAATCAGTTAGCAGACGCGCTAGCTACGATGTCTTCTATGTTCAAGGTCAGGTGGGACAACGAGGCTCCCCAGATTACCATTGAAAGGTTGGACGAACCTGCACATTGCTATGACATTGAGACTGAAGAGGTAGCAGATAAACCCTGGTTTCACGAGGTAAAGAGGTATCTTGAGGCTCGAGAATACCCTGAGGGTGCATCTGTTAATGATAAGAAGTTTCTGAGGAGGTTCGCGGCGAAGTTCTTCATCAGCAATGGTGTTCTTTACAAGCGTAACCATGATTCAACCTTACTGCAATTTATGGATAAGAGCGAGGCAAAAAAGATCATGGCAGAGTTACATGAAGGTACTTTCGGAACTCATTCCAGTGGACACACCATGGCAAAGAAGATCCTACGGGCAGGATATTATTAGTCCACAATGGAAGCCGATTGTTATCAACATTCTCGGACCTGTCATAAGTGCCAAGTCTATGCCGATAAGGTGCACATACCTCCAGTTCCTCTGAATGTTTTGACAGCTCCATGGCCTTTTGCAATGTGGGGCATCGACATGATCGGCGAGATCAGACCTACTGCGTCCAACGGGCATCGTTTCATCCTGGTAGCTATTGATTACCTTATGAAGTGGGTTGAGGCAGCTTCTTTGCTACTGTAACCAAGAACGTCGTGGCACGGTTTATTCGGCACAATCTGATCTGTCGATATGGTGTACCAGAGAGGATCATTACGGATAATGGTACAAATCTCAACAATATGATAATCACTGAGCTCTGTAAGCAGTTCAAGATACAGCATCATAACTCTTCTCCCTACCGGCCGAATATGAATGAGGCTGTTGAAGCGGCTAATAAGAACATCAAGAAGATTGTGCAGAAGATGATGGTGACATACAAAGACTGGCATGAGATGTTACCATTTTCTCTTCATGGGTACCGTACCTCAGCGCAGACATCAACAAGGGCAACACCCTATTCCTTGGTATATGGTATGGAGGCAGTCTTGCCCATTGAAGTTCAGATACCCTCTCTTCGGATTATGAAGGATGCAAGTTTGAGCGAAGATGACTGGATTCAGACCCGGCTTGATCAGCCGAACTTAATCGATGAAAATAGACTTACTGCTATTTGTCATGGTCAAACATATCAAAAGCGGATGATCAAGGCATTTAACAAGAAATTTAAACGACAAGAGTATCAAGTTGGGGATCTGGTGATCAAACGCATCATCCTACCTCAAGGTGATCCCAAGGGCAAATGGACCCCTACGTACGAAGGGCCATTTGTTGTTAAGAGTAATTTCTCGGGAGAAGCTATGATTCTAACCACCATGGATGGTGACGACCTTCCTCACCTCGTCAATGCAGACATAGTGAGAAAATACTACGCCTAATTAAATACCCGCTAGGTCGTCTGGCCTAGGCAAAAATAAGGGCTTTTCGGCAAACCAAAAGGGTTCGGGAAAAAATAAGGGATGAAAATGAAAAAATCTGTACACCCGGCAAGTCGAAAACCTGAAAAGGCGACTTGGGAAAAAAAGGGTATCCCGGTGGACTGAAAACCCGAAAGGGCGGTCCAGGAAAAAATTAGGGATTAAAGCGTAACACTATGTCTCATTGGATCATCTTGCAACCAGACTTCAGTATCAACTATCAAGCTCGGATGGCACTAATCAATTTGATCTACCTTCAACCAAGTAGCAAAGTCATGAGATGCTTGAGGATATAAAGGCAATAGAGGAGTTGGAACCCAATGGGATTGTTCACATAGCTGTTTTTTCTTTGTTTTTTCACAAACTGTATAAATTCTATTTGTTCGGCGGCGTTCTCTTACTAGGACGTCAGCCTCTTGTACAAAACGCCTATTTACAGGCCAAACTTCAAAGTCAATACAATTCATTTTCACAAATAAATTTCAAATGGTTTTTCTTTTTTCTGTTTTGTTTTGCAAGAATGTCCAATGTTCATTTTTGATATATGCATTTGACAAATAATTGTTGTTCATAAATATTTACATACGAAACAAAAGAGGATTACTCGTAACATCAGAAACAGGGGCAAATAAGAATGGTCCAGACCTTACAGTTGTTCTGTCCACCAAGTACAGGGATAGATTTAGCTTAAGAATATGACTAAGGTACATTCACTCCCCGCAGAGTAAGAAAAAGACAGTAGTGTTATCTCTCCCTAGCTGTGGCTTGCAACCGTGAATGAGTCGGTAAAATTCTCCCCAAGCAGAGTTTATCTATCATCAGCACTGGAAAATTATCCCCAGTGGATTTTGGAGAATTATCCCTAGTAGAGACTGGAAGATTGTCCCTAGTAGAGCCTAAAAGGTTATCCCCAGTGAAGTCGCAACTGGAAAATCATCCCCTGCGGAGTTCACTCCTTTCACAAACAGAAATTCAATCCCCAACAGGTTTCATTATCACCAGCAACGATAATTCATCCCCGGGTGAGGTTATTCTTCCAAATCAACAGGTCCTCTAGCAGAGTATATGTCATTCCCACAAAGTCATTTCCTCGTCAGTTTATTCCCCAACGGAGTTATCCTCTCCCGCAGGTTTATTCTCACAATCATCTTCATTCATTATCCCTAACGAAAACGAAGAATTCAACTCTTTTCTCCAGCAACGATCCGGGATTTATTTTCCCTAGCTAAAAACATCACATTTCCATACATCATGACACATGCATATACGCATCATACAAACACAATCTCATTTATTTTGAGAACATCATTGCTTGATACATATCATGCATTACATACAGCTAACCTTTACCTTTCAGGAAGGATACGATCAAATTCTCACAAAATTCCAACTATGAAGCTTTTACCTCAGTTGAATAACGGACGACCAAAGTTCCTAAATGTCAATAGAGATGATTCCCCAGTTGAATAACGGACGACCAAAGTTCCTAAATGTCAACAGAGATGATTCCCCAGTTGAATAACGGACGACCAAAATTCCTAAAATTCAACTTCCCTCTTCAATAGAGATGAGTCCTTGGTAGAATACGGACGACTGAAGTTCCTAAAATTCAACAGAGATAATTCCTCAGTAGAATACGGACGACCGAAGTTCCTAAAATTCGACAGAGATGATTCCTCAGTAGAATACGGACGACCGAAGTTCCTAAAATTCGACAGAGATGATTCCTCAGTAGAATACGGACGATCGAAGTTCCTAAAATTCAACAGAGATGAGTCCTCATTAGAATACGGATGACCAAAGTTCCTAAAATTTGACAGAGATGATTCCTCGGTAGAATACGGACGACCGAAGTTCCTAAAATTCGACAGAGATGTTTCCTCAGTAGAATACGGACGACCGAAATTCCTAAAATTCAAACAGAGACGACTAACCAGCAGAATAACAGACGAAGAAGCTCCTAAAATTCTACTTCTCTCAACAAAGATCAGCCTTTCCCAGGGGAATCTTCCTCAACGACAGGTATACAAGCTCTCGCTAAGGAATCTCTTATGCGATCGACACCCCTTCGGATGGAATCTTTAAGCCCATCTCCTGTCATCAGTCTCCAAATGGCATCAATAAGCCCATTACCGACATCACAAGACAATTACCACTTCATACGAGTGCAAATTTCTGGGCACTCTAGTGTTCAATCATCTTCCACCTTCAGATCACGAAAGGCAGACAAGCCAATCTAAATCTTCAGGTTTAAGAAAATTTAACAGGGGCAGCTGTTGTACCCCAAAATTTTCCCTCCCATATTTCTCAAAAAATTTCAAGAAAGATCCCCAAGTTGCTCAAGGTAGTCCAAGGGTTGGCCAGACAAGCTTTCTCCTAAGGCAGTCTACCTCAAATTAGGGTTTCATGTTGCATCAAGATACTTGAGTCCAAGTGGTCCCAAATTCTCACCAATGTCCTAATATGTTATCAAGATCATCCATGTCAAGTTTCAATCCTTGCAGAGGAAGTTTGCTCAGTCAATTGCTCAAAGGCCTGAAAATCGACTATGCTAGGGCAAAAGTCAATTGTGGCCTACATACAGTCAAACTTCAAGATATTTGGTCAACATCCTCATTTTGAAGTATATTTCATCATTTTATCAAGGTTTGATCATGATTCATCAAGTATTTCTCATAATTCATCAAGACTCAAAAGTTGCTAAATTAGGGTTTTGTAGGAAAAGTCAACTAAACTTTGACCAAGCATAACTTTCTCATACTTTATGATAAATGACCCATCCAAATCTCATTTTGAATATGACGCAATTACCTACAATCCATCTTCATCTCCCAAGTTCAAAATATGCACTCACAAAAAGTTATGAATTTGGACATTATAGGTCATTTTGGAAAGTCAACAAAAACACCTTTTTTGTCAAAGCTTCATACATGAACATGGAAGACTCAATTGAGATGAGACAAAAAGGGTTGCTTATAAGACATCTCAAGATTTCTAAAAAGTTCAAGAACACCTCCAAAGAGTCAAAATTGAGGAAGTTATGCATTGGTGAAGTTGACCCTTTTTGCAAAATTGCCAAAAGTCAACTATGCCTAAAACATCAAATTTTGCCAAATGGACCCAATATTTTTCACTTGTTTTGAGTTGGCAACATAGTCCACGAGCTCTATCCCTTGCCACTTGTCATTATCATATTTTTATTATTTATTTTGATTTTTATTTGATTTAAATCAATTTTAATCAAAATAAATCATATAAAATCCAAAAAATTGAAAACACAAGATTTTGTGCTTGTTTCAGGTCTTAAATTATAGCTAGCAAGTATTCAAATTCGTATCAAGGCATGGTGTGTACAAAAAGATTGAAATAGGCAAATTTTGGAAGGATTTTTAAGGTGTATCAAATCACAATCCAATTCATTGATGGAGGAAGATTGAGATCAGTTATCAACCCTAATCTATTCCTCAATACATATAGAGTGCGTGCAGACCCAAAGCTAGGTTAGAAAGAGGCGCAGCAAGGAGAACAAATACTTGAAAAATGAAGAAAAAGTGAAAGATCGAATTTAGTGTTCCAGGAATCCTCAAGGCCTTCCAGTTATCTTAATCAATTCCTGAGACTCCCAGCAAGCAAAAGCAATCGAAACCAAGCATTTTCAAGCCCTATATCTCACTGTAAGTCAGTCACGATACCTAACATTTCTTGAATTCGAATTCCATGATTTAGGAATTGATAGCATGAACTAATGGTATATTATTAATCCTTAAGTCATATGCAAGCTTTCTGTATTGTTTAATTGCATTTATATGGCCTATATTGGATTTCACCATTGTTAGGGTTTGTAACTTCGAATTAGGGTTTTTGTTTACAGGTAAAATTAGCCTTTATGAATGGTACCATCAGGTTCAGAATGACAAGACGAATCCAACCATGGCGTTAGGAGTCATTTATATTTCTCATAGAAGATTTTGGAACGAGCTCTGCTTGTAGCTACGGACAAACGTCCATAGGTAAAAGTTGGGCAATTTTACCCACGGAGCAAGGTCAGGGATGACCTAGGTGTCACCTTCCCATTGGTGTATTTGAATATTGGCGCGTTTTTCTTTGTGCCCCACTAACCCACTTTGTTTTATATATTATTGTTATTATTCATTATATGTACAAATAAGAACAAGTGGTGCTGTGGTGAGTGTGGCGTGGAAATTGCCTCAAGACCTGGGTTCGAATCCCAGGTCCCCCAAATATTTCATGTATTTTTTCCTTTCAGATTCAGATGCGCACCAAAAGCCAAGGTCTATCATGTGACCTCACAATCCAGCTTGTCATGTGGCTTGAGATCCAGATCTGATGGCCAGCAATGGAGGAGAACCATGGAGCCTAGTCAATGCATGGCATGGAATTCAGAGGGTCAACGTGGACCTCTTTGTTATGGGCTCGGGAAGTTGCTTCTCATACCCCCAGAATTGCTTTTACAGGCCCAAGTTTTCTCTTTCTTTTCCTTTTTATATTTAATTTAATTTATTTATTTATTTACTAACCAATTAAATTATTTTCTTTTTTATCAAAAAATCACAAAAATATTACTTTTCATAAATTAGGTCTAGATTTTATTTTTATTAAAAAAATTAATTAATTAAATTAGGTTTGTTAAATTTAGATAACTTTAATTTCTTTTTTGTACATAGTTAAAAATAATTAGAAAAATTAGGTTTTTATTCCAAATTTAATTTTTTTTTCTTAAAAAATAACAAAAAAACCAAAAGTAGGCTATGTAATTATTTTCATTAATTAATTTAATTAACTAATTAATTTAGTATTTATTTTTAAAACCTAATCTTCTTTTCTTTAAAAAATATTAAAAACAACAAAAACATTTTCTCTTTTAATTAGGATAGAAGGGTCAAAACCCTAGTTCACATTCGTTCTAATTTTTTTCGCGTGCCTTATTTTTATTATTTATCATATTGATGTAACTGCCTACAGTTTGTAATAGTTTAATTAGGACATTTATTTACATTTATCGCTTTAATTTCAAAGGGTTTGTTTTTGGCTATGTAAATACCTGAAGCCTTGTAATAGCTTAGTTTAATTTTCGCACTTTAAAGTCCGCAAAATATTGAACTGTTAGATGTATGATATAGGATGCATGACAAGAATGTTTGTGATTAATTTTAAAACAGTTAGATAACCCTAACATGTGCAAAGATAAATAATCTGAAATTAAATCACTCGCACATGCACACTCCTAGGGTACACTCCCACTTCGTTGCCTTCGGTAAACACTCATTGAGTATAGGATACTTTAGTGGTCGTCCTTTTGTCCAAAGATCAAAGTTGCCTCGGAAAGGTATCCTCGGATATTGTCGCCTCAGATAATTGATCTAAGATATTAGGGTTACTACTAAGACGTCCTAACATTGCTTTAGTGACCATATGTCCCTTTTCGAATTAACCCTCAAACTCCAACGACGGTTCTACCTACTCACTAATAGTGGGGGTGATACGGTGGGAGAACTGACTTGAGGTTTTGCGTTTGTGTTCGCAAATGTTTCGGTTTAGCAAGAGTCGCCACCGACTTTTTATTTTATCCAAAGGAAAGGTCAAAAAGCACAGGAAAGACCTTTGATATGTTTTCTTGGGTTCGGGGGGTAGATTATGAAAAGGGAAGGTGCTAGCACCCTTTTCATCCATGGTTATCCATGGGCTCTTAGTTACTTGTTTAGATCACTTGCTTTTGCTTTTCAATTGTTTGAAATGATGGTTTGTGTGTGGTTTTGAAAATATTTTGAAAAGAGGCCTTTGTCTAGGCAACCTTTGTAACATTTCTTGTTTGAATGTTTTACAAAGGTGTTTGTCTTTTGAAAAGATGTTTCAATGTTTGAAAGTTTGTTTTTGGGAAAATGTTCTGAAATTGTGTTGAGTATTTTTGAAAATAGCAAGGATGTTTGCAAGAGATCAAGTAACTATGAGTTGTCTACCCTACTCAAAGATCTTTCCTACACATTTTTAACCCTTTGACATTGTTGTTTTACCATTGTATTTGGTAAACAACCTTGTATTTGGATGTAAAACGGGACAGGCGTGGGTCATCGTATGGCCATGATAACAATATTGCCAAGTATCTTAGCAAGCTCTTGAGGGACTAGATCATTTTTGTATAGGAAACCAAGATATCATCATCGAGGGACTATGATCTTTTGTTTTGATTTTGTTTTTCCAAGATACTCAACATGCATACCATGGCCATTTTAAAGGCAACAAGTGGATGAAACCCTAGGGGTGCTTGTGAGCATTGTGTTGTCATTTTCATGCTTTTTGTCTTGTGTTTAGTCAACCTATTTGTTTGATTTTGGATATTTGCAAACAAACCCTAATCTCTATCATGGCATACTTGAAAGCAATAAAAGCGTAAAAGTAAATATAATACTATTACAACATGATTATGGGGAGGGGATACGAGTTTGAATGGGGGGTATTTTCAAGAAATAAAAAGCCCTAATTCAACTATTACAACCAAATTGAATTCTTTGTACAAATAAATAAATAGACAATATTTTAATATACAAATAAATGTAAATATGCAAAAATGTCTTTGTATTTATTTTTATGTATGTAAAAATCAACTATTTAATGTATCAAAAATAAGAAAATAAAAAGCTTATTTTTATTAAGGGTGGAAACCCTAATTTGTTTTAAGAAAATATATATATTATAATTATTTATTTATGTATAATAAAATTAATAAAAATATATACAAATGTTAAAAAATAAAAATATGTGAGAAAATATTATTTAAGTGTATAAATAATAAAAATAAAAATATATAATATTTTTATAATATTTACATGTTTTTATTTTAAGAAAATAAAAGTATATTATTTAATAATTATTTCTATGTCCAAAAAATAATAAAAATAATAAAATAAAATATGAAAATTTTAGAAAATGTTTTTGGTAATTTTTAATGTTTATAAAAATAATTAAAAGTCAGAAAATAAAAAGGAAATTCAAAAATATAAAAAATAATGAAATGGGCCAGGGGGTGTAGAAAGCACAAAGGAGGGTGCACATAGTAGGAACAAACAGGCCCAGCCCAAAGTCCAGCTTCGTCTTCAACCTTTGAACAAGAAAATGCGCGCCCTGTATTCAAACCTGGAAATCCTGCATATGTGCTCTAAAGCAAAAACTTGCAACATGAAAGTTATAGAGCATAATCACACGATTCTAACCATATAAAAAACTTAATCTGACTCTCAAAGACCAGAGAGAATTTCTTTGGCCCTAATTTTTAACCTAGTTTTTTCAGAAAGTTCATCATTCAAATTCTCCCAACACAGTTAACTTAAATGAAATCTATGCATATGTGCAGCTTAAGGGAAATGAGTACTACATTTTTTATTCACAAACCTAAGCCTAATGTTTCCTAAATAGAGAGATAGAAGTTTGAACTTTACCTGTTACAGTTGAGCTCAAGTATGGCAATGTAGGGGTTTTCAGTGAGGCCTGAGATGCTGGTGAGCTTGCTTGAAGTTCCTTTGAGCTTTCCCAATGCATACCTAGCTTTGAACTTGCTTGAATAAGCTTGTAGAAGTCAACCTGCACAGTCAGAATTCAAGAATGGTGAAGCTTGAAAACAAGGTTACAGTTGCTGGCCAATGGTTGGGATAGCTTAGGTGTGTTGTTTAGAATGTGTTTGAAGAGGTTTGGGGAAAAACGCACGAGTAGTTTTTGTTTTAGAAATCAAAATGCAGAAGCTGCCCTGTTTTGCAAGTTTTTGGTGTTTTTTTGTTCAAGGGTGTTTGAGGACTGGCTAAATCGTATTTATGACCTTAGGCAATATGCAAAAGTTGTTTCAAATGTTTACAAAGCTTGGTTTTATCAGATTGCAAAGATCTTGACCTTTTGCAAGGTTTCTTGGTTTTGAAGCAAAAGTGTGCAGTGACCAAGGGCATGCCTGTACAGGCTAGATTCAAACATGCACAAAGTTGTTGTACCTTTGCCTAAGTTTATGGAGTTGGTTTTTTGCAAAGGAATGGGTTCAAGGCTCAAGGGAAACAAAAAATGCATAAAGTGAACTTTATCAAAATGGCATTGTTAACTTTTTGCCATTTTTGGATTAATCCTTTGTGTAATCTTCCATTGATAAGAAAAATGCATTAATCCATTGAGTTTGAATTCAATTTTTGAATGTGGAAGGGTTTAGATACCTGTAAGCAAGTACAAACAAAGCTGGACAGAAATTGCAACTTGTATCACATTGAAAAATGCCATGGATCAAAGTGATATTTTGCCAAATTCAAACCTTCGATTCTCCCTAACCATAAATGATTTTGGAGAGTTCTTGGAAATTTTGGAAATCTTGTAAAATGCTCTACAATACATCTTTGAAATGCATTTTGATATTCCAATTGGAACTATGTGAAAAATTTCCATGAAGATAGGTCAAAATCCTGCCTAAACTAGGGCAAAATTTCACTAAGTTAAAAGTTTCATGGACCCTTGTTCACAAAATAATAACTTGAGATCCAAGCATCTTTTGGGAAAACTTTTTGAATAAAAGTTATAGATTTTGTGGAAGACTACAAATTTCATGTTGGAAGTTATTTTTGAATCCAATTGCATCATGGTGAAAATATTGGGCAAAGTTGGGAAAAAATAAGAAAATTTCATAACTTAGAAAAATTATAAGTTATGAAATTTTTCAATCTTAAACCCTAATTTGCAAAATTAAGTTTCTTGATGAACAAGTTTCATGTTTTGAGATATCTTGATGAAAAATGACCCTTGGCACTTGATTTTGACCAAAAAGTCAAAGTTTGAGTTTTCAGTGTACAATTGATTTTTGATCAGTTGACTGGAAAATTCATCTATCAATCCAATGCTTTTGAGATCTTTTGAACCTTGTGATTAGGTCAAGATGGTTCCATTGAGTCCTTGAATCCATGCTTGAACCCAATTTGCCATTGGCTAGGTTAAAAATCAGAAATTGCCCTTCTGCAGTCAAAACCCTAAAAATGACCATTTTACCCTTTTGATGATCTGATCAAATTTCATGAGGAGTTATGGTCCAAACTTGATCAAATTGTTCATGTGAGTCTAAAATGTTGATGTGGATCAAAAATCATGAGGTTTGACTGTATATTGGCCACAATTGACTTTTTCCCCAATACAACTGATTTTTAGGTCAACTGTCCAATTGACTGGGCAAAAATTTGATTCAAAGCTTAAAACTTGATATGAGCAATCTTAGAGGTCCAACATGAAGTAAGAAAGTCACATTGAGCATTGAAAGTCTAAAAATCCTTGTGCAAACTCAAACCCTAATTTCAGGTCAACAATACAAGGAGATGTCTTGAGCAGAGCAAACCCTAGCTTGGTCTTGAGTTCAAAGAGTCTTGTGATGGGAAATCTTGATAAAATAAGAGGGAAAATTTTAGGGTACAACAACTGCCCCTGTTCAATCTTCTTGAACCTGAAGAGTTAGATTGGCGAGTTTTCCTTTCGTGACTCGAAGGTAAAAGAGGATTGGACACTAGAGTGCCCGTAAATTTGCACTAGTCAGAGTATAGTTGAGGGAATGGGCTTAAAGATGCCATTTGGAGATGTGATAGAATCTTGTCGGAGATGGGCTTAAATATGCCATCCAAGAATGTTTGTTGAATTGTAAGTTATAGGTGAGTGTCAGAATGGTATCCCAGTATGGAGCATCTCTGAGCTGGGGATCTGAATAAGCAATAGAATAGCATCCGTGTCTAGAGCGTCTATAAACTGTTTTCTGAGCCTTGAATTTGAATAAGCAATAGATTAGCATCCGTGTCTGGAGCATCTCTAGGCTGTTTTCTGAGGCTGAATCTGAATAAGAGATAGATTAGCATCCGTGTCTGGAGCATCTATAAACTGTTTTCATGATCCTTGAATTTGAATAAGCAATAGATTAGTATCCGTGTCTGGAGCATCTCTAGGTTGTTTTCTGAAGCTGAATCTGAACAAGCAATAGATTAGCATCCATGTATGGAGCATCTGTAAACTGTTTTCATGATCCTTGAATTTGAATAAGCAATAGATTAGCATCCGTGTCTGGAGCATCTCTAGGCTGTTTTCTGAGGCTGAATCTGAACAAGTGATAGATTAGCATCCATGTCTGGAGCATCTGTAAACTATTTTCATGATCCTTGAATTTTAATAAGCAATAGATTAGCATCCGTGTCTGGAGCATCTCTAGGCTGTTTTCTGAAGCTGAATCTGAATAAGCGATAGATTAGCATCCATGTCTGGAGCATCTGTAAACTGTTTTCATGATCCTTGAATTTGAATAAGCAATAGATTAGCATCCGTGTCTGGAGAATCTCTAGGATGTTTTCTGAAGCTGAATCTGAACAAGCGATAGATTAGCATCCATGTTTGGAGCATCTGCAAACTGTTTTCATGATCCTTGAATTTGAATAAGCAATTGATTAGCATACGTGTCTAGAGCATCTCTAGGCTGTTTTCAGATTGTATACTGGTAGCTTGCTAATCTTATCCTGAAATGGGTAAAATATTAGCTGAAACACAAAGTTATGTTGCATGAAATGTATGATGCAATATATGTGTTTTATCAATGTTTACGATATATGATTGTAATGTATGCGCATGTAAGCTAATTAGTTGTCTTGCTGAGGAAAATAAATTCTTGATAGCTGGAGATAATAAAATCTTTGACTGCTGTCAGGGAAAATAAATCCTTGACCACTGCTGGAGATTCAAAATCTTTGACTGTTGAAGATGAGGAATCCTTGCTGACTGCTTAGGGATAGAGAATCCTTGGAAACTCGTGGGGATTATCAAAACTTTGACAACCTTCGTGGGGATGTGAGAATCCTTCACGACTTTCCTGGGGGTTATACGATGAGAATCCTTACTCGGCTGGGGAATAAGGGAAACTATGGAGATCTCTACCGGGAATCACACAAAGGAAAACCTTGATCTGCTGGAGAATAAGGAAGACTCTGATGGCTTCTGCGGAAAAATGAGAATCTTCAATCTGCTAGGGGAATTAAAAAATCTGATGAATTCATGCTGAGATTAAAGAAGGCTCTAGCAACTTCACTGGGGAATCAAGAATAAGAATCTTCAATCTGTTGGGGAGTGAAAACTTCGTGAGGAGTAGCTATACTGCTGGAGAAATGTTCTGGACCCTGGGGGAAAAATCTTACTGCTGGGGATTAGCTATCCCGCTAGGGAGAACAGGAGCTTGGGTTGTATGCCAATCTACTGGGGGATTATCCTAGGTTGGGGACAAGACAAAAATTAAATGTTATCTGGTTGATTCTCAGATTTTAAGAAAACTTACTGGAGAATCTGGAGACGTTGAATGGTTTCCGTTATGGATTGATAGTTTGACTCTGCTGGGGAAGACGGTTTTAAGATAACTCTCTGGGTAATTATCTGGTTTTAAAGCGACTCTCCGAGGAATTTGGAGGAAACTGGATGGTTTCCACTGGGGTTTAAAGGTTGAAGATTTGACTCCGTTGGGGAAGAAAGTTTCATCTTCACTGAGGATCTGTAATTCAATGTTTTGGCTCCGCTGGGATTGGGAGTTTGAAGACTTTACTCTGACGGGCATTTTGAATTTTAACTCCGCTGGGGATATGTATTTCAAGGTTTTAGCTTCGCTGGGGATCTAGATGATGTACTGCAGGGGATTTCTCCTGGAATATCCTAAAGACATTTTCCTATACTTTCAACCTATCAGTAATTATTCTTTCGCGTTTTGTTTATTTGTAAGTAGTGATTATATTCAAATGTATATACTAATTTAATAAATCATTGGACGTTTTCAAATAAAACACAAGTGTAAAAAAGAAAGAAAAGGAAAATAATTTCCTGCACTTTGAAGTATCTTCCTATTAACTTTGTGTAAGTATTTTGTACAAAGGAGACAGACATCCTAGTAAGAGAATGTTGTCATAAAAAATGAGAAAAATTTATACAAAGAAAGGTGGCTATGTGTAAAAATTCCATGGGGTTCCCATTATGCTATAGCCTTTGTAACTCTGAACATCTTGTCCATTCGTTGCTTTGTCTGACGATGATTGAGTTGATCAGAAGCCTGGAGTTTGTCTATGAAGAGATTGTCCTTAAAGTGATCTGACGAGACATAGTCATACGCTTCAATTCCCTAACTTTTTCCTGGACCGCCCTTTCGGGTTTTCGATCCACTGAGAAACCCTTTTTTGCCCAAGTCACCCTTTCAGGTTTTCAAATTGCCGGGTGTACAGATTTTGTTGTTTATCCCTAATTTTTGCCTGAACCGCCCTTTCGGGTTTTCGATTCACCGGGATACCCTTTTTTCCCAAGTCGCCCTTTCGGGTTTTCAACTTGTCGGGTCAATTATGCGTAGTATCTTTTAACTATGTCTGCGTTCGCAGGGTGCGATAGGTCGTCATCGTCCATGGTGGTCAGGATCATTGCCTCGCCAGAAAATATGTTTTTGATCATAAATGGTCCTTCGTAAGTAGGAGTCCATTTGCCCCTGGGATCACTTTGCGGCAAGATGACCCACTTGATTACAAGATCTCCGACTTGTTATACCTGTCGTCTGACTTTCTTGTTGAAAGCCTTGATCATCCGTTTTTGATATGCCTGACAATGGCAAACAGCAGTAAGTCGCTTTTCATCAATCAAGTTAAGTTGATCAAGTCGGGTCTGAATCCAATCGTCTTCACTCAAACCAGCATCTTTCATGATTCTCAAGGAGGGAATCTGAACCTCGATAGGTAAAATAGCTTCCATGCCGTATACCAAAGAAAAGGGTGTTGCCCTAGTTGATGTTCGCGTCGTGGTACGGTACCCGTGAAGAGCAAACGGTAACATCTCATGCCAGTCCTTGTAGGTGACTGTCATCTTTTGAATGATCTTCTTTATATTTTTGTTCGCAGCTTCGACAACACCGTTCATATTTGGCTGATAGGGAGATGAATTGTGATGTTGAATCTGGAACTGCTCGCACAAGGCGGTGATCATAGTGTTGTTCAACTTTGTAACGTTGTCTATAATGATCCTGTCGGGGATACCGTATCGGCAAACGAGGTTCTTCTTGATGAAGCGGGCAACCAAATTCTTTGTAACGGAGGCGAAGGAAGTTGCTTCGACCCACTTGGTAAAGTAGTCAATGGCCACCAGGATGAAGCGATGTCCATTGGATGCTGTAGGCTTGATTTCTCCAATCATGTCGATTCCCCACATTGCGAATTGCCAAGGAGCTGTTAGGATATTGAGAGGAACTGGAGGTATGTGTACCTTGTCAGCATAGATTTGACATTTTTGACAAGTACGGGAATGTTGATGACAATCAGCTTCCATGGTAGACCAGTAATAGCTTGCCTGTAGAATCTTCTTAGCCATCGTATGTCCGCTCGAGTGGGTGCCAAATGTACCATTGTGCAATTCATCCATGATCTGCTCAACTTCAACCTTGTCCACACAACGAAGTAGAATGCAATCATGATTGTGCTTGTATAGGATACCATTGCTCAGGAAGAACTTGGCAGAGAATCTCCTCAAGAACTTTTTGTCGTTGACTGAAGCTCCTTCAGGGTATTCTCGAGTATCGAGATACCTTTTGACTTCGTGAAACCAAGGTTGGTCCACTACTTCTTCGATATTAATCTTGTGACAATGTGCAGGTTCATCCATTCGCTCGATGGTGATTTGGGGAGCCTCATTATCCCAGTTAAGTTTAAACATGGATGACATTGTAGCTAGGGAATCTGCTAGTTGATTTTCTTCTCGCGGGAAGTGCTCGAAGGTAATCTGCTCGAAATGAGGTAGCAATGTCAAGACATGTTCTTTGTATGGGATGAGATTAGGATGTTTAGTGTCCCACTCTCCTTTGATTTGACTGATAACCAAAGATGAGTCCCCAAATACAATCAAAGATTTGATTCCCAAGTCAATAGCGGCCTTGAGACCAAAGATACAAGCTTCATACTCGGCCATGTTATTGGTGCAGTTGAAAGAGAGTCTGGCAGTGAAAGGTGTATGGAAACCTTCTGGAGAGATAAGTACAGCACCGATACTGTTACCAAGTGCATTGGAGGAGCCATCAAAGTACAGGGTCCATCGGGATCCTTGTTCAGGTCCGTCATATGGTCTGTTATCTTCAATGTTGTCCAAAGTCATAATGTCCTCGTCGAGAAAGTCAAACTTCATGGATTGGTAATCTTCGACAGCTTGATGAGCTAGATGGTCAGCTAGCACACTCCCCTTTATAGCTTTTTGGGTCGTGTACTGGATATCGTACTCAGTCAGGATCATTTGCCATCTAGCTATTCTTCCAAATAAAGCAGGCTTTTCGAAGATGTACTTGATCAGATCCATTTTAGATATCAGTAGATTGGTGTGAGTCAACATATACTGCCTTAGCCGGCGAGTAGACCATACCAAAGCGCAGCAAGTTTTCTCGAGCAATGAGTATCGGGTCTCACAGTCGGTAAACTTTTTGCTAAGGTAATAAATAGCATGCTCTTTTCGGCCAGACTCGTCATGTTGGCCCAGTACGCACCCCATTGAATTATCCAAAACAATCAGATACATGATTAGTGGTCTTCCTTCGATGGGAGGCATCAAGATAGGAGGTTCTAGAAAATACTCCTTGATTTTATCGAAAGCAACTTGAAAGTCATCATTCCATTTAACCACCTGATCTTTCTTCAACGGCTTGAAGATTGGCTCACAGGTAGATGTAAGGTGAGAAATGAACCTTGCAATGTATTTTAGGCGTCCCAAGAAACCTATGACCTCCTTCTCAGTGCGAGGGGCAGGCATTTCTTGTATAGCTTTGACTTTTGCAGGATTAACCTCGATGCCTTTGCTGATGACTATGAAACCCAAGAGTTTACCAGACCTAAATATGAAAGTGAACTTGTTAGGGTTCAGTCTGAGATTATACTCCTTCAACCTGACAAACAACTTTTGCAAGTGGTCGAGGTGTTCTTCTTCTGTTTATGAACGGGCTATTATGTCGTCTACGTAGACTTCAATCTCATGATGTATCATGTCATGAAACAAAGCTACCATGGCTCACTGATAGGTTGCCCCGACATTCTACAGTCCGAATGGCATCACTTTATAGCAGAAGGTACCCCACTGTGTAAAAAAAGTAGTTTTCTCCATGTATTCAGGGGCCATTTTGATCTGGTTGTACCCTGAAAATCCATCCATGAAAGAAAATACCTTATGCTGAGCTGTATTGTCAACCAAGATGTCAATGTCCGGTAGTGGAAAGTCATCTTTAGGGCTAGCCCTGTTTAAGCCTCTGTAATCCACGCACATTCTCACTTTGCCGTCCTTCTTAGGCACGGGCACAATGTTAGCAACCCATTGTGGATAGGAAGTAACAGCAAGAAACCCAACATTGAATTGCTTCATCACTTCGGCTTTGATCTTTTCAGGCATATCGGGCCTCATTCGGCGGACTTTCTGTTTGATTGGTGGATAGTCTTCTCTTGTAGGGAGATGGTGAACCACAATATCTGTATCGAGTCCCGACATGTCTTCATAGGACCAAGCGAAGATCTCAACATATTCATTCAACAGCTGAACTAAACGCTCTTTGACACTTGGCTCAAGGTTGGCACCCACTATGACTTCTTTTCTGTCTTCATCAGAACCCAAGTTGGTTGTCTCTAACAGCTCTTCATGGGGCAGAATAGCCATTTCTTCTTGTTGCAACAGTCTAGCCAACTCTCCCGACACTTCACAGTCTTCATCACCTTCGTACTCGGCATGATTGACCAGATCTTCAGAGTCACTGAAGGCCATAGCATAATTGTTACCCATGGAATCCGGAATGGAAGGGTACCTGCATTTGTGAGTGTGGGTGTGTGTAAGGGATAGCCACCTTTAAACAAATAAAATTTAAAAAGAAAGAAAATGAACACAAAAGTTTATATGTGAAAACGTCCATGATTCATTAAAAATGGCATATGAAGATGAAAAATCAAGCCCTTACAAATGGACCTATATGCCTCGGGTAAGGCATAAGGCAAAAAGTGTACGAATTGTTTAAGAATTATTACAGACCAACAAAAATGTTCGAAAGATAAATTACTGATTTATGAAAGTAATGGGAACAAAGTCCTTTGCCTCCCAGTTGTTTAGTCCTCCTTCAACAGTCGCGAATATCCAGACTTCAAAGTTGCTCTCATCTTCACCATCCTCCAAAGCATGAACTCCATGATGGGTGATCTTCAATGGTGGCCCTCCAGCCCGGGAGCGGCGCACATCCTTTTGAGAAGAAGTAGTGAAACCCAAGCCGAACTTATCTGTCTTGTAAGGAAAATCTGGCAGCTGACCCCATACTGTGCTTCCTCCTTCCTCAATCACAGCCTTCGCATCTTTAAGGGATGACATCCGGGACACAGGTTTGGTAATGATGGGTACAGAAGCCATTGTCTTGGCTGATGCAACTTCAGGAGAAACCTCTTCAAAGTGTTGGAAAGGGGTTTCTACGAATTCGCCATCTAACTCCACATAGCGGAAAGAATTAAGATGGCTTATCATATACTCCTCCTCGCCATGAACTGTTATAATTTTCCCCTAGACTGGGTACTTGAGAATTTGGTGCAGAGAAGAAGTGAAGGCCCCAGCATTGTGGATCCAGGGTCTTCCCAACAAGCAAGAGTAGGAGAGACGAATGTCCATCACATAAAAGATGGAGTTGAAAGTTTCCATTCCCACCTTAATCGGGATGTCCACCTCCCTGTGGACCATCCTTTTAGAACCGTCAAAGGCTCTGACAATGATATTGCTGGGCTTCAGGGTCAAACCTTCACTGTCCAATCTGTCCAATGATTTCTTTGGCAAGACATTTAAAGATGACCCGATATAAACCAGAACGTGAGCTAAAGTAGTCCCTCTGCATTCGACCGAGACATGTGGCACGTCATTATGCTTTCTCCCCTTAGATGTTAAATCGGCATCAGAGAAACTAAGATCGTTGTCGGCTGTTAGGCTAGCTACACACTCCTGGAACTAGTCCTCGGAGGTTTCCTGAGGCACGTGGGCCGTCTTTAAGAATCTGATCAGGGCATTAGCATGAGCTTCGGAACAGAGCAACAGGGCCAGCATAGAGATTTTTGAGGGGGTTTGCCCCAGTTGTTCTACGACATCATAGTCGCTTTTCTTAATTATTTTTAAAATCTCCTCCATTTCCTTTTGAGTGGTCTCGGGGATGACCAAAGGCTGATCCCTTGTCCTGACGGGCGCTTCTTGGATCCCCTTACCTTTATCAGCAGCAACAACATAGGGTACAACCACGGGAGTAACAATTTCTTCAATAACTGGAGTTCGCACAGATATGTTGACCAGCACAGGGGTAACCTTAGGAGCATTTGAGGGTCGGAAGATTGCCCTTGGAGGAGCAATCTCCATAAAGAACTTTCTTCCGCTGCGGGTGATTTTACTCGTCCCAACAATATTTCCTATGTCAGGAGTATCTTCATCGGAACTTTCTTCAACTGATTCAATCTGCTTAACACCGTGGTAGAATATCTCTCCTCCATAATTCCACGGTATTGATTTGTTGGACTTGTATGGGATAGGCCCCGGCATAGTTATGTTCAGAGGTACAATCTTTGGATCATATGTAATCTTAACAAGTCTTTTGGAGACCTTGGAAATATTGGCGGGAATGGTAATTATAGTAACATCGTTGATAGGAGTCGGAGTAACAGGAGTTTTCTCAAAGAAGATTTCTTGATTATCCATCAGGCGTTAGATGCCTAACTTCAACAACGAACAGTCGTATTTTAAGGACGAACAAAGGTAGCAATCTTTTTCACAGCCCGGGAAAATCCCGGCTTTCAACAGATTCATCTTGATTATTGGTAACTGAGTCATCAAATCATCAATGGCAGCAAGAAAAAGATCTTCTTCAATAGCATGGGTATTGTGGCCATGCTTTGGCATTGGAGCAGAGATCACATTCGGCTTTTCAGGGGCGTCGAATTCCACTTCCTTAGCATCTATTAAATCCTGAATCTTATTCTTGAGGGCCCAACAATTCTTGGTGTCGTGCCCCATGTTATCTGAATGATAAGCACACTTGGCATTGGGATGGTAGTGTGGAGAAGTTGTATTTGTATTCTTCGGTGCCTCTCTTAAACTGGCATGGTTTAACTTCAGGAGATGGGGGAGAACCTGAGCAGGTGTCATGTTTATCCGGGTATATTGCCGTTGTGGTCTTTCCAACCTTTGCTGGTTGGTTTGATTGTTTCTGGGCTGATCGGCTGCAGACTTCTGAATCATTACGGACCCCACTGTTGGCCAACGCTCCACTCTTCCTTGGCCTCTTTGAGAGTAAACAGCTGAGACTTCTTTCTTTGCTGGAAAAGTCTTCTTGATGGCAGTGGAAGCAGATGTATCTTTTTGAATTTTACCGCTCTTGATGCCGGCTTCAACTCTTTCACCAGTCATAATCAACTCGGTGAACCCCGCAGACGAAATTCCTATCAGGTGATTAAAGAATGGACCTGGCAGAGTCCCCAAGAACATATCAACAAGCTCTCTTTCAGATAAGGGTGGCTGCACCCTTCCAGCCAAGTCCCTCCATTTCTGGGCATACGCCTTAAAGCCTTCATTGGAGACCATGCCCATACTCTATAATTGAGTACGGATTTGTGCTAAGTCCGTGTTATATTGATATTGTCTGTAGAAGGCAGCAGCCAAATCCTCCCAATTGTTCACATCAGACCTCTTAAGCTGGTAGAACAAATCCAATTACGTACCTGATGAACTATCTTGAAAAAAGTGGACCCACAGGTCCTTGTCAGAAGAATGAGGTTGAATTTTTCTGACGTAAGACCGTAGGTGCATCTTTGGGCAAGACAACCCATCGTACTTAGAAAACAAAGGAACTTTAAACTTGGGGGATGACAATCCAAGAAACCAACCCTAACTCTTCGAAATCCAGCCCATGCACTCTTTACACTTCCATAGCTGCCAGACGTTCTTCCAGATTCTTGTACTTGTCATCTGCAGGAGGGTACTGCTGTTCTGAATAGTCTTCATCTTCCTCTTCTTCTTCTTCAGCCTCAGACTCAGATGGTACTGCAGCTCCTTTTCCTTTTCCTTCCCCTTCATCAGATGTTGAGGGGAAGTCCAGGACCCTTCTAGTTTGACCTTCAAATATTCTACCCAAAGTAGCCACACCAACACTTTTATTTTTCTTTTTCTCCTTTTCCTTCTCTAACAGTGCTTTAAGATCCTCCTGGCCCTTTGCCAAGGTCATGAGGAGTTGTTGGAACTGTGAATTCTTCGCTTGTAAGTCTTTGACCGTCTGCTCTATATCCATCTTGCTGAAATAAACAGCAGAGAGATATGGAAACCTGGTGTGATGACCTGTTTATGCATATGATGAATGATATGTATTCATGTAATGCATTCAAGGATTCAGAAATTCAAATTTGTTGTAAACAAAAAGAACACACGTCATATTAATAAAAATAGAATTCGTTAGTACATAAATGCCCTATGGGCAAAATAATACAAAATTCTAAGGTAAAAAGACGTTGTGCATCCTCTTTGGCGCAATGTAGGTGTTGAGAGTCTACTCTTCGTGGAGTCGACGAGTAAGTTCCAAAACCTTCTTCTCACTGGCGTAGAAGCTGGCTTCAAAAGTGTTCTGTTCTTCCTTGAGTTGTATCCAACTCTTTTACAAATCTTCCAATGATGTTGGCATGTCAGGATGTAGGAGGGTGTATGGAACCTCTCCTTCCATAACAGGCTCTTTGATCACAGGGAGAATGTAGGGGTAAGGCATCATAAGACTCTGGGCGCGGGTTCGTACCCACTTGAGGTAAGGCTCAAGGGGGATGGAATTCTTGTGTCCTAGTGTCTTACTGTCTACCTTGTTGGGCATCCTCCAAGCTCGGATAAACCTTTGTTGAAGTCCTTGAACATCGTTGGCGAAGTCAAAAACCAAATCTGGAATCAGCATGTCATGAGGGCCATCCCTTCGGGCATACCCAAATTGTCTCAAAGCCAAGCAGGGGTTGTAGGTAATGCCTCCCCTAATGCCAAGTAATGGGACATTAGGGAATTCCCCACAACAATCAATGATGATGACATTTTCTCTGGACCGAGAACACCAATGAACATCAGAATGTGTAAGAGTCATCAACCGTTGTGACCACCTCAAGCCTTGCTCATTCTTCAAGACTGACTGGGGAAGGTGAGAAATAAACCACCTTGCTAAAAGAGGAGTACAGCACATGAGAACACCTCTTTTCCTCATTGTTCGTGTATGAAATGAGTGGAGGATGTCCCCAAGCAATGTAGGCACAGGATTCTGAGATATGAAAATATTGACAACATTCACATCTATAAGCTGATCAAGGTTTGGGAACATGACCAACCCATAGATGAGAAGTGCTACAATCTCCTCAAAAGCTTGCAGATCTAGAGAATTCCAGCAGTCTTGTGCCTTCTCAAACAGAAACTTTTCCAAGAAACCCTTGACATCACTTCTAGTTTCCCAATGACCTATGATATCAGATGGTTGCAAGTGTAAGGATTGAGCAACATCTTCAGGCTTTGGCTCTCTTTCCGTACCGTTGTAGGGTAGTTGATAGAGAATAAGAATCCTCAGGAGTTGAGAAAATTCCTCCAAAGTAGGCACTAGATGGTAATCAGGAAATGTGAAGCAGTGGTGTAGGGGGTCAAAGAACTGGAAGAGAACTTTCACCATGTCTTCCTCTATGTTGGAGTTGACCAAGTTGAGAAGTCTACCATGTCTTTCAATGAAGGGAGAATTCTCTGGAATCTTGGAAGCAAGCTCCTTGAGTAGAGGAGGAATTCTCATAAGGTTGACCTGGATTGTTTTCATGCGGAGTGATTCCATAACCTACAAAACAGGAACAAAGGGAAGATCCAAAATCCTTGAAATGGTTAGTGGATGCATATCATGCTTCATGATGTTCATGATGTATGCACAAGTATATGTATAAACAAATCACACAAGATCCTAGTTTCAGGCTTGCATGGGGTTTCATATGTAAGTACCCTCTTGAAGTTTAGTTTGCTCAACCTGTCCTATAAATAGTAACCGGGTTCTAAGGAGCTCAATATCACTGAATTATTTTCCGTGTTCATTGTTTCAGTTTAGCCACTTTACTGGCGACCGAAATATTCCAAAAAACAACCCTCAATGAGTGTAGTATCGAGTATCTACCAACTTTGGACTGCACCAAAGTCGGTCATCTCACTACCCCTAAAATGGCCAAGATGGTCAAGTAAAGGTTCTAAAGGTCCATTAGTGCTTCATGACATCACTCAGCGGCCCCGTATTCTCTTTGATTGACTCAAAGGCTACCGGTACCCACAAATATGCCGCACTAATATAGCTATTGCTTCAACCATGTCGGTATACCCCGCACAGTTTCCATAATGTATTGCTATTTACCTATGAACGTTTCCAAAATCCGGGTAGAGGATTTCAAACCCAAACAATAGAACCAAGTGTAAAGCAATCAAAGAAAACAAGGTAAGCATGTAAAGGTGATCTAAACCCTAAGGTAACCCCACTTTTATATATCTCCCCAGCAGAGTCTCCAGTTCTGTGATACGGTGGGAGAATTGACTTGAGGTTTTGCGTTTGTGTTCGCAAATGTTTCGGTTTAGCAAGAGTCGCCACCGACTTTTTATTTTATCCAAAGGAATGGTCAAAAGGCACAGGAAAGACCTTTGAGATGTTTTCTTGGGTTCGGGGGGTAGATTATGAAAAGGGAAGGTGCTAGCACCCTTTTCATCCATGGTTATCCATGGGCTCTTAGTTACTTGTTTAGATCACTTGCTTTTGCTTTTCAATTGTTTGAAATGGTGCTTTGTGTGTGGTTTTGAAAATATTTTGAAAAGAGGCCTTTGTCTAGGCAACCTTTGTAACAATTCTTGTTTGAATGTTTTACAAAGGTGTTTGTCTTTTGAAAAGATGTTTCAATGTTTGAAAGTTTGTCTTTGGGAAAATGTTCTGAAATTGTGTTGAGTATTTTTTAAAATAGCAAGGATGTTTGCAAGAGATGAAGTAACTAGGAGTTATCTACCCTACTCAAAGATCTTTCCTACACATTTTTAACCCTTTGACATTGTTGTTTTACCATTGTATTTGGTAAACAACCTTGTATTTGGATGAAAAACAGGACAGGCGTGGGTCATCGTATGGCCATGATAACAGTATTGCCAAGTATCTTAGCAAGTTCTTGAGGGACTAGATCATTTTTGTATAGGAAACCAAGATAGCGTCATTGAGGGACTATGATCTTTTGTTTTGATTTTGTTTTGCCAAGATACTCAACATGCATACCATGGCCATTTTAAAGGCAACAAGTGGATGAAACCCTAGGGGTGCTTGTGTGCATTGTGTTGTCATTTTCATGCTTTTTGTCTTGTGTTTAGTCAAGCTATTTGTTTTATTTAGGATATTTGCATACAAACCCTAATCTTTATCATGGCATACTTGAAAGCAATAAAAGCGTAAAAGTAAATCTAATACTATTACAACATGATTATTGGGAGGGGATACAAGTTTAAATAGGGGGATATTTGCAAGAAATAAAAAGCCCTAATTCAACTATTACAACCAAATTAAATTCTTTGTACAAATAAATAAATAGACAATATTTGAATATGCAAATAAATGTAAATATGCAAAAATGTTTTTGTATTTATTTTTATGTATGTAAAAATCAAATATTTAATGTATCAAAAATAAGAAAATAAAAAGTTTATTTTTAATAAGGGTGGAAACCCTAATTTGTTTTAAGAAAATATATATATTATAATTATTTATTTATGTACAATAAAATGAATAAAATATATACAAATGTTAAAAAATAAAAATATGTGAGAAAATATTATTTAAGTGTATAAATAATAAAAATAAAAATATATAATATTTTTAAAATATTTACAAGTTTTTATTTTAAGAAAATAAAAGTATATTATTTAATAATTATTTCTATGTCCAAAAAATAATAAAATAAAATATGAAAATTTTAGAAAATGTTTTTGGTAATTTTTAATGTTTAGAAAAATAAATAAAAGTCAGAAAATAAAAAGGAAATTCAAAAATATAAAAAATAATGAAAATGGGCCAGGGGGTGCAAAAAGCACAAAGGAGGGTGCAGATAGTAGGAACAAACAGGCCCAGCCCAAAGTCCAGCTTCGTCTTCAACCTTTGAAAAAGAATACGCCCGACCTGTATTCAAACCTGGAAATCCTGCATACGTGCTCTAAAGCAAAAACTTGCAACATGAAAGTTATAGAGCATAATTACACGATTCTAACCATGTAAAAAACTTAATCTAACTCTCAAAGACCAGAGAGAATTTATCTGGCCCTAATTTCTAACCTAGTTTTTTCAGAAAGTTCATCATTCAAATTCTCCCAACACAGTTAACTTAAATGAAATTTATCCATATGTGCAACTTAAGGGCAATGAGTACTACATTTTTTATTCACAAACCTAAGCCTAATGTTTCCTAAATAGAGAGATAGAAGTTTGAACTTTACCTGTTTCAGTTGAGCTCGAGTATGACAATGTAGGGGTTTTCAGTGAGGCCTGAGATGCTGGTGAGCTTGCTTGAAGTTTCTTTGAGCTTTCCCAATGCCTAGCTAGCTTTGAACTTTCTTGAATAAGCTTGTAGAAGTCAACTTGCACAGTCAGAATTCAAGAATGGTGAAGCTTGAAAACAAGGTTACAGTTGATGGCCAATGGTTGGGATAACTTAGGTGTGTTGTTTAGAATGTGTTTGAAGTGGTTTGGGGAAAAACGCACGAGTAGTTTTTGTTTTGGAAATCAAAATGCAGAAGCTGCCCTATTTTGCAAGTTTTTGGTGTTTTGGTGTTCAAGGGTGTTTGAGGACTGGCTAGCTCGTGACCTTTTGCAAAGATCTTGACCTTTTGCAAGGTTTCTTGGTTTTGAAGCAAAAGTGTGAAGTGACCAAGGGCAGGCCTGTACAGGCTAGCTTTAAGCATGCACAAAGTTGTTGTACCTTTTCCTAAGTTTATGGAGTTGGTTTGCTGCAAAGGAATGGGTTCAAGGCTCAAGGGAAACAAAAAATGCATAAAGTGAACGTTATCAAAATGGCATTGTTAACTTTTTGCCATTTTTGGATTAATCCTTTGTGTAATCTTCCATTGATCAGAACAATGAATTAATCCATTGAGTTTGAATTCAATTTTTGAGTGTGGAAGGGTTTAGATACCTGTAAGCAAGTACAAACAAAGCTGGACAGAAATTGCAACTTGTATCAACATGAAAAATGCCATGGATCAAAGTGATATTTTTCCAAATTCAAACCTTCGATTCTCCGTAACCATAAATGATTTTGGAGAGTTCTTAGACATTTTGGAAAGCTTGTAACATGCTCTACAATCCATCTTTGAAATGAATTTTGAGATTCCAATTTTAACTATGTGAAAAATTGCCATGAAGATAGGTCAAAATCCTTCCTAAACTAGGGCAAAATTTCACTAAGTTAAAAGTTTCATGGACCCTTGTTCACAAAATCATAACTTGAGATCCAAGGATCTTTTGGGAAAACTTTGTGAATAAAAGTTGTAGATTTTGTGGAAGACTACAACTTTCATGTTGGAAGTTTTGTTTGAATCCAATTGCATCATGGTGAAAATATTGGGCAAATTTGGGAAAAAATAAGAAAATTTCATAACTTAGAAAAATTCGAAGTTATGAAAATTTTCAATCTTAAACCCTAATTTGCAAAATTAAGTTTCTTGATGAACAAGTTTCATGTTTTGACACATCTTGATGAAAAATTACCCTTGGCACTTAATTTTGACAAAAAAGTCAAAGTTTGACTTTTCAGTGTACAGTTGATTTTTGATCAGTTGACTGGAAAATTCATCTGTCAATCCAATGCTTTTGAGATCTTTTGAACCTTGTGATTAGGTAAAGATTGTGCCATTGAGTCCTTGAATCCGTTCTTGAACCCAATTTTCCATTGGCTAGGTTAAAAATCAGAAATTGCCCTTCTGCAATCAAAACCCTAAAAATGACCATTTTACCCTTTTGATGATTTGATCAAATTTCTTGAGGAGTTTTGGTCCAAACTTGATAAAATGGTTCATATGATTATATAATGTTGATGTGGATCAAAAATCATGAGGTTTGACTGTATATTGGCCACAATTGACTTTTTCCCCAATACAACTGATTTTTAGGTCAACTGTCCAATTGACTGGGCAAAAATTTGATTTAAAGCTTGAAACTTGATATGAGCAATCTTAGAGGTCCAACATGAAGTAAGAAAGTCACATTGAGCATTGAAAGTCCAAAAATCCTTGTGCAAACTCAAACCCTAATTTCAGGTCAACAGTGCAAGGAGATGTCTTGAGGAGAGCAAACCCTAGCTTGGTCTTGAGTTCAAAGAGTCTTGTGAGGGGATATCTCGATAAAATGAGAGGGCAAATTTTGGGGTACAATAGTGGGATAGCATTGTCTAAAGTAAACGAACATAGAACGATTATTTTTTCGAGTAGGTAGATTAGTTCTTAAGTACTTGCTCAATCAAAACAATTTTTTTCACACTTACACTCCTTTTTAAACAAAGTTTTCAAAAACACTTCATTACACTCTTGAAGACAGAAGCGAGAGTTAAATCAAAGTCAAAACAAAAACTTTTCAAAGCTCACAAACACAAAGAAAATAATTTTGAAAATGATGAGCAAGTACCTAAGAGCCCGTAAATAACTACGGATAGAAAGGGTTCTAACACCTTCCCTTTCTATAATCTACCCCCCGTACTCAGAAATATCTCGAAAAAGAAATTTTTCTGTCTTTACTTGTTGGATAAAATAAAAGACGGTGGCGACTCTTGCTTACCGCGACATTTTGCGAACACAAACGTAAAACGCAAACCAACAAATTCCTTAAAAAAGGGAAACACGTCCCGGTTCTGGCCACCGTACCACAATAGCGTAGATTTATTTTCTCGCATTTTTTCCCAATTATGTAACTGCTTACAAGATGTAATAATGTAGGATTACTTTCTCGGGAATTTTTATACTTATGTATCTCTCCCAAAGACATGTAATAGCTTAGGTCTTTACATTCTGCACTTTATTTTTTCTTCACATATTTAATTGCAAGTAACTAGGGTTTGCATGGAAAGACTAAAATCGACATAGAAAACCCTAATTATCAAGATAATATAACTGAAAATAAACACTTTGCACACTTGCACCTTTAGGGTAACCTCTCTTGTTGCCTTACGAATATTGGTCATGTCCCTCGAAAGTGGGGATACTTTAGCAAAAGACCCTCGATTCAACAATATCATCATCGTCCCTTTCAAATAAAGATCATATTCCCTCGATGTCCCTTCTAGTTGCCTAAAAAATGATCTAGTTCCTTCAAGTTGCCTACAAACAAATGATGATAGTCCCTTCGATACAATTGCTAAAGTATCCTTACATGTTGCCTTCGATGACCATACGATGACCCTACGTCTTCCTGTTAACATCCAATAGACGGGGCTACCTACCAACTAATTGTACGAATAATACTATATCTAAAGGAGAAGGAAAATAACAAGAAAGACCTTTAGTGGGTAAGAACTCCTAATTTCTTGTTTAAACTTTTCTCACAACTCAAAACATTTTCCACACACCACTTTCAAAACAAATATTTTCAAAAACACTTTGTATATTTTCTTGAGGAATGATACAAGAACAATTACAAAGTCTGCCTTACATTGGCATTTCAAAATATTTTCAAACAAATCACACACACGCAAAGCAAGTTTTCAAAGTGAGCTAAGAAATTAAGATCCCGTAAATAACTATGGATGAAAAGGATGCTAACAACTTCCCTTTTCATAACTTACCCCCAAAATTCAAAATCTATCAAAGGTCTTTCCTGTTCTTTTCACCTTTCTTAAATATTGGTTAAAAAAAGTCGGTGGTGACTCTTGCTATCCGCAGATTTGGGTAAAACTAAAAAAGCCAATTCTTCCACCGTATTACAGAACTGGCGACTCTGTTATAGACATTTAAAAAAGAGGGGTTACCTTAGAGTTTAGATCACTTTTACTTGATTTAATTGTTTTAATTTTTTTATTTAAATTCAAGATCTTGTTTGGGTATTATTGCTTGTGAAAGATACCACACCCGGATCTAGGGATTCCTTAGGTAAGTAGCAATAGATCATAAAGACTGTATAATATAGACCGATATGGTTAACATGATAGCTACAATTAGTGTGACACTTCTGTTTGTACTGATGTTCCTTGAGTCAGTCAAGGATAACATTAGGCTTTCGCATAGTTATGTTAACACTAACTTACTTTTAGAACCTTAATTTACCCATCTTAGCCATTGGAAGGTAGTGAGATAGCCGGCTTTGGTGCAGTCCAAAGTTGGTTAATACTCGAAGCTACACTCATTATGATTCGAATTTCGAGATGTTTTGGTGGCAAGCCAGTTTTCATGCTAAAATAAAGCTTGCGAGAAAGATCTGTGATATGAGATCCTTATAACTCGGTTACTATTTTAGGACAGGTTGAGCCAACAAAACTTCAATGGGGAAGGTTCAGTTGTTTCTAGATGCTCTGAGTGTTCATGCTTTCGAGGAGATCTTGGCTCTATTGATCTATGGTTTGGTACTATTCCATAATCCAAACCAACTCATAGATTTAAACACCATCAAAATATTTCTTACTCATGATTTTGTGCCTACTTTTCTTGGAGATATTTTGCACTCTCTTCATACTCGTACTATGAGGAAGCGAGGGATTCTCATGTGTTGCATAACTTTATAATCCCGGTGGTTTATTTTTCACCTTCACTGATCCGTGTTGATAAATGAACAAGGTTTGAGGTGGTTTTAAAGAATGATGTCACTCTATCATTTAGATATCTATTGGTGTTCCTGATCTCAGGAGGACATCACTATTATTCACCACTGTGGGGAATTCCCTAATGTTCCACTCCTTGGTATAAGGGGATGTATTACTTATAACTTTTCTCTAGCTTTGCATCAATTTGGTTATGCTCGAAGAGACGGTCCTCATGATATGCTCATCTAGGGTATTGTATTCGATTATGAGAATGATCCTTAAGGTTACCGTTAAAGGTTTATACGTGATAGGGACATGGTAAATAAGATTGATAACAAGACTTTGGGACAGAAAAACTCCATCCATTTGGAGCCCTACCTCAGATAGGTGTGATCTCGTGCTCAAAATCGTATAATGCCATATCATGTTGTCCTACAAGTAATTGTGGAGCCTTTTGTTGAAGGAGATATTCCTCATACTATCTTGCATCCAGATATGCCTACTAACCTTGAAGAGCTACAAAAGTCTTTGATTCAACTGAAAGAAGAAAGAGACACCTTTGAGACTCAGTTCTATGCTAGCGAGAAGAAAGTGTTGGAGATGACAAAACGACTTCACAAAGAGCAGAGCCTTAATGCATATGTCAATACAAAGAGGAAGCGTCCATGGGAGACTTGAGTTCATATTTTTTCCTTGTAACTCTTTTTTTGTCATTGTGAGCCTAAAAGGAATTTATAATTTGAAATTACTAACAAAAAACCTTGTTTATGTTCCCTTATTATTAACAAATGTAAATCCCACGAGGTCCTTGGAAACATTGCACATGCATCTACATGCCATACATATCATTGCATGACAGGTTTCCAAGACAGGTTTCTCATCTTCTTGTTGTTTATTTCAGCAGAAAATGGCTCTCGAATAGACAATCAAAGATCTTCAGGCTCATAATGCCCAGTTCCAAGAGATGTTCCTAAGCTTAGCCAAGGGGCAAGAGGGATTGAAAGCACTCCTTGCTGAGAACATGACCATCAAGAATCCTGAAGACAACAAGGATTACCAGTTGGAACAACTGCAAACTGAGATGGCAAAGATGAGAGTCCAGATGATTGGTAAGATGGATCTTATCCAAAATTTAGCTTGGGGGTAAGAAGAGTTGAGAGTCCTCATCAACAAGCTTCATTAGGTCGAATACAACCGTATGGGACGAACTGCTAGAATTGGAGATCCAATCACCAACGAGCCTCTAATGAGACAGGAAACTGACTTGGTTGACATTGCTAATCTTTTAGTTAATGGAAAAGGGCCTTTCCAAATTGTTAGTACATCACAAGCTCAACAACGACCTTGCCAACAACAAAAGGGTAATCATCGTAAGCAGGATACACCTAAAAGACAATTCACAAAAATCAACATGCCATTGTCTCAAGCATTAAAACACATGTTAAAGATGGAGCTGATTACATTGAACGATCCTCCTCAGAATCCCAATACTTCTTGTCCCAGTTATGATCCTAATGCAAGGTGTGCATATCACTGCAACAGTTCTGGACATGACACTAACAGTTGTTGGGCTTTGAAATGTAAGATTCAGGACTTGATCGACGAAGGAGTTTTCGAGTTCACACAAGATGGTCAGATTGATTTTTTCTATCATCCTTCAAATATCGAAACTGCAAGGCACACCATCTGAAGTGACAAGTTCAGGCGGAGAAGCTTTAAGATCATTTGAATTTTTATTTATGATTTCTTATGTTGATTTAAACTCTTATCTTTATGTCAAAATTTGGTTTTTCTCATTAATGCATTACATATGTTTGTCTTGAATTAATCCATTTGTTATCACTATATTTAAGCTACATTTTTACTTCCTTTTTATGATATTCAACTCTCATTAAAGTTGTAAGCCTTTAGAGGGAGAATGACGAATAAGATACCATAATCTCATATAATATGATTTTAAACAAACCTTGCTGATGATGTACATGCATTGATTCAATTCCTAAATAGTGGAGTTATAAGGAAGTCAATCCCTATTCAACCCCTTTGAGCCTAATAAGTAGGAGTTTTCTTTTCCGCATAAATTGAAACCCTTAAACATAACCTGGGGCAGGAAGTTTCTAAGTCAAATCAATTGTGCATTCATAAGCTTTACCTTTGTACACGACGAGTAGTGTCAAAGATATTCTTCTAAATCGAAAACTGATGATGGTTCCCCGAAAACATTGAGTCAAGAAGGTATTATCTTTCAAAAGAAAACCCCTCTAAGTCGAAACCTATGAAGGAGACTTAGGAAAAAACGGTGGCATCCCGCTGACTGTAATCTCAAACAAAACAGTTCAGGTAAAAGTTATGGATAATAAAGTCAAAAATGTAATATCAAGCTTCTCAAATGATTCTCAATGCATTTTATTTTGATGAAGACAAACTATATTGGCAAGAAGGAAAAGATGTTGATCAAGCTAAAAGCATCAATGGATAAAAGTCTTGTTAGAACATAGTTTGATTCTACAACCCTTAATTAGAGTTTTGATGATAACAAACACAAAGAACAAAAGATAAGACTTTGGCAGTTGTCAAAGTAGAATTGTAATCAGTTTTGATTAGTGAATTAAGTCATCGTTGGAGAGAGGCGAAATCACCTTGGCGGGTGGAGTGGAGTAGTTTGAGATCAAACGAACCAGGATAAAAATATCGTGTCTATTGCTTTTGTTTTTAAGTTTCAATTCAACCCCCCCCCCCCCCCCCCCCTTCTTGTGTTTTTCACTTCTTCAAGTCTTTGGTTCTAGCTCTTGGCAAATTTCATAAGGTATAATAACAATTCTTTCTATGAGCATAAGTCTTAGATGCTCAATGACCAAAAGAAGTGTTATGACCTTGTCCAAACTTTTTCTCAAGTTTTCTAAGAAAAAATTCAATTATCACTTGGGTGAAATCAATTTGCATGTTGGTGCAATCAATTTCATGTTTCACGTTTTCAAAATGTTAGCTATTGTTTCTAAGTGCAATCGATTTGCATGTTTGTACAATCAATTGCTCTCTACCAAATTTTGCTACTGTTTTAAAGTGAAAACAATTTACACACATGTGCAATCGATTGCTCACTGAAAATATTTGAATTTTTTAGCTGTTAAAACCCGTTCAATCTATTTACACAAGGGTGCAATTGATTGCATGCTGAACGTTTTTGAAAATCAGCAGCTTTGAACATATCTTTTCATAACACCATTTCATGGAAAGTTTTCATTGAATCTTGGCAATTGTTCATGATTCATTTGCATAAATTTATGATGTTTCAAAGAGGTGCTATGAACATATAAATACTGAACTTTCAAAATAATTTTGTACCACTTCCAATCAATAGTTTCTGAATTTTTAAAATATCAAAACTCAAGCTTTCTCTTCACTCTCATACACAAAGTTTTTCTGCACATTTTCATATATTTTTAAACAGAAAACCTTGAGTATTCTATAGTCTTGAGTCATTGTACATTATTGTTATTGGAAGAGAAGATAAATTCATTGATAAAATCACTCAAAGTTATTACTACACTCCAAACTCTATCAATCAAATATTGTTATACACTTTCTTATTTTTCAGGATTGTTGAAAATAAGTTCAAGTGGTTTTGTAATCTTGTTTTTCCAAAATTGTTGGATACAAGTAAGGTCACCTTGAGAGGATTGTTCTCATTGTTGACATAGTGAAAATCCAAGAGGATTGTTCTTGGTCCAAGAGGATTGTTCTTGGTTTTGGTAGTTCTTGTTAAATTTGCCAACTATAAGGAAATCTCTTTCATATTGAAATGGGACTGGGGTACTCTCAGACTGTGAGGGGAACCAGGATATATCGCTTGTGTCTCTTTATTCTTCTTCATTTTTCTCTTTCATAAACTCACCATAAACCAGAAAAATAATATCCATCATCACTAAAACCAGAAAAATTTTAAAGTAGCTAATTCACCGCCCCTCTTAGGCGCACTTCGTACTTACAAAAAAGAGGTCGCTACAAATTCTCAATAAAAGAAATATGTTATAAGAAAAATGAATGCCTTCCCAAATAAACTTCTGGTTTTTGAACCATCACCAAAGTATCAGTTTTATAATTCCAAACTATATTGGAACCTAAATGCATAATTAACTGAGTATAGGAATGAAGAACATCATGAAGAACGGGTTGGGTACAAATAAAATTTAAGCCTTTTTCCTTTGTTTCTTAAACTGTGAACCAGGCCAATTTACAACCCTTAAAAGTCCTAACTGAAGCATGGGTTAGTTTGAAAGCATATTGTTACAAAAAGGTATCCTGACTCCTGTAAGGCTTACTATAAATCCTGAGTTGATATCAAATTATTACAAATTTTGTTTTACTAAAAAATGCTTTTTAAAACTTCAAGACAGACATAATCTTTGCATTTTAATACCACTGTTTACATATGATTAAGTGTTTTCCAGCGGAGAAATTCGCATGACAAGTATTTAATGAATGAAAATCCTCCCAATGGACAGAATTACTTTAAATGATGTGTCAAAGAGAAAGACACTTCCAGTAATAGGCCTTTCGTAGACCTAATTGGTTATAAATCAAGGGGCATGACATGTTATTGTCCAAACTCATATGTGACAGTCAAGTCAAGATTCAAATAATCTCTTAAAAAAGTGTTTAATAGCCAGGGGAAGATCTCCATCTAAATCACTTGGGGCATGTTACATTGATCATGAGTTTCAGCAAAAGCCACTATGAAAATTGAATCTTCGGTATCACCAAATTGCTTGTCTTTGTCAGTAGTATCAGATGGTGTCATTTTGCCGTGACAGTTCCTAGAAAAATACTGGGGAAGGTCAAGACTATCAGAAAGTTGGCAATCAATGGTTGATCAATAACTTCAAGCATCAGGTGCACCAGACTAATCCCAGGGGAAAATGGACTCCCGCATACGAAGGGCCACGTATGGTCAAAAAAATATTTTATGGCATTGCTACAACACTTACTACTATGAATAGTGAAAATTCTCTGCACCCTGTGAACGCGGACATAGTAAAAAATACTACGCATGAAAAAAGACCCGCTAGGTTGATTGGCCTAGGCAAAAATAAGGGCATTTTGATGAAATAAAAGAGTTTGGGAAAAAATTAGGGATATATAAATAAAATTATACACCCGACTAGTCGAAAACCTAAAAAGGCGGTTTGGGCAAGAAAGGGTATCCCGGTGGACTGAAAATCTGAAAAGGTGGTCCAGGAAAAAGTTAGGGATTAAAGCTTACGATTATATCCCGTTTATGAATAGAAGATTTTTCACTCTGATCAGCATTTGCTAAAGACTTTAGGAGTTGGGATAATTTTCAAAGTTATCCATAAATTCCCACAGAGCAGTCTCCATGGAACCATCTCTACAGATCTATCTTCACAAGCTCATCCCCAACAGAGATATATGCCCCAACAAATCTAATATGCCCTTAGACAAAAATTGGGGCATCTTCCAGCAGTTCACCTTCATACCCCTGACGGATAGCTTGACATGATTATCTTCCCCAACAGGTCCCCTAGAAGATAAGGAAGTTTGATCATTTCCCATCATACAGCGGAAACTTCCTCACTAGAGTCTATGAGTTTCCAATCCACATTAGTTGAATTTCCTTAACACAGTATACAGGGTTTATTTCCCCAATAGAAGTTATTTCTCGAATATTGCAATTACCCAACAAGATTCTCTTCTCCGGCCAGATATCATTCAATGTTAGCCTCCCCAAAAGAGCTAATACTCATATTTGAAACCTGGTCAAATAGTGTATCAGAGGAATATCCATCTCTTATATCCCCAGATAGGGTACATAAGAATCAAATCCTCCAAAAGAACGATGAACGACCAACTCTCTTTGAATACTTTTATCCCTAAGCAGAAGTCGAACATCCCCAACGGAGTGTCCTCAAATAGAAATCAGAAATCCCCAGTAAGGACATTCTAAACAAAAATTGAAAAACTATTGTTTTCATCCCTAGCAACACTTAGGGATTTATTTTCCCCAGCCAGACATTGTTACACAAAACTACCGATACACTCCAACGACATATTGGATCCATACATCATTTACAAAATATCATAACATATGCATACGAAACGCATATACTATTCTCATTTATTTTGAGAGTATCACCATAAAATACATGTCATGCATCATGATATTGCATAAAACTAACTTTGTCTTTTCAGGTTAAGTTCACAAATAAATTAATAATATCAGTAATTTATATACAAGTCATAGATCAATTCCTGAAACACGACGGGGCGACTATCTACATGACCAGATGATTTCCTTCAGAGCTTCACTATGAAAATCATTCCCCTTAGAGACTGAATTCTAAGGAGCATTTCCTTCAGAGATCATTCTGAAAAGCATTCCCCTTAGAGACTGAATTCTGACGAGCATTTCCTTCAGAGATGTATTCTGAAAAGCATTCCCCTCAGAGACTGAAATCTGATGAGCATTTCCTTCAGAGCTTCACTCTGAAAAGAATTTCCTTTAGAGATTCATTCTCAAAAGCATTTCCCTCAGATAACATCTGATAGATTCATTCAGAAAAGCATTCTTCAGATAAAGTCAAGCGTAGACTCATTCTGATACTCCTATCAATAGTTACTTTGGATGGCATCTATAAGCCCATCTCCGTCGACACTCTATCACCTCTCCGAGTAGCATCTTTAAGCCCATTCAAGAAGAATAATCAACCAATAGTGTTACTTAATGCATATGTGAGTTCAAATTCCTGGGCACTTAAGTGTTCAATCCTCTTCCACCTTTAGATCACAAATGGCGGACATGCCAATCTAACTCTTCAAGTTTAAGAAGATTGAACAGGGAGAGCTGTTGACTAGACACACTCTCCTGCTAAGCAATTGACCTACAACTAAGGCTCCACTTTTCTCAAAGGAAATTTGACTTCTAATGCCTCAATTGGATTTCATGGTTTCTTATATTCTTCAAAGAATACTCATATGAAGTTTCAAGCCTTGTAGCACAAGTTTGCTCAATCAATTAGTCAGATGATTGAAAATCAACTATATTGGACAAAAAAGTAAACTTTGACAAATTTAAAGTCAAACTTCAAGATTATTGGTCAACATCAAGATTTTGAAATCACATTCATCATTTGATCAAGGTTTGATCATGATTCATCAAGAAAACTCAACATTTATCAAAAGTTACTAAATTAGGGTTTTCTTAAGGATAAGCTAACTAAACTTTGACCAAGCATAACTTTAACATACTTCATCAGAAAATTTTCAACCAAATCCTATCTTGAAGGACATTCAATTCTCTAAAACTTTGTCACTCTAAGCTCAAGGACACAAAATGCTTCATTTGAGAGATATGGGCCAAAATATTACAGGTCATTTTAAAAGTCAACAAAAAGAAAATTTGTCAAAGAAATTTACATCAAGTTAAAGACTTCAAATGTAAAAATGACCAGCATGAAAGTTGTAGGAGACATCTTGAGATTTCCAAAAAGTTCAAATCACCTTCATATGACAAAAATTGTGCGAGATGTAATTTGTGCAAATTGGACAATTTTGAGAAAATACATGAAGTCCAAATTGAGCATATTTTAATTTTTGGGATAATGGGCCTATCTTTTAAGGTCCAAACATGTACTTGACCTCATAACATACTCCTAAGTCCATTCATTTACTTATGAGGTTTTTATTTCTTTTGATTTTGATTTTATTCAATTAAAATTAAAAATAAATCAAATAAAATATCAAATAAATGATATAAGGCATATAGATCTATTTTTGAATCAATTCATAAGTCTAAAAAGCTGGTGACAACTTGCAAAAAACGTGATTGGTTTGAGATTGGCCTAAAAAAGAAAGATTTCATGCAAAACTTCAATCGAATATTTGATCATGAAATTCAAATCTTTTGTAATTTCATCAATATTTAATTATGAAATATTTGATCATGAAATTCAAATAATGAAATATTTGATCATGAAATACAAAATATTTAATTCACTTTTGTTGACCTAAATCTTCCACTATAAATATTTACATGACATCTTCAGACTAAGAGGGACACAAAAATTGGCCTCAAGAACAAGTCCTAAAAAATCTCAAAATTGTCAAAACTAGGGAAACTAAAAACTTCGTGTGCAGCCACTTTCAATCCATTCCAAGAATTCCATCGTGTTCCTGAAGTTCTTAGGAGTTCATCCCATCCATCCTTGAAGCCTGAAGCGCGCTAGATCATGACATCTCAACATCACCAGTTTGGTAGTTTTCGTGAATCTCAAAATTTTAATCTATGCATATTTAATTAATTTGATGCATGTATACATGTTCATGATCATGATTAGGACTGTTTTGATCCATTATTTGCAAGCTTTGGCGCAGGGATTGTGAGATGCCATTGTTAGGTAATCTTGGAACTTTTTCTTCGTATCTCATATTACAATCGTTTTCAGGCCAAACTGACACCTCCATTGGATTCGCAAGGGTCAAATTAAGGGGATATGGACCCTTTTATGATCTAAATCTTGCTATTTTTGCAGGTCGTAAAATCTTCTCACTGGAGAAGACGACCGGAGCTAGGGCTCTGGCGCTTCCCTGATTCACTTGATTTTAATATATATTTATTTGTTTCTATTCTATAACAAAAATGCAGCGCAGTTGGTTGGAGATGGAGGCATATAACATGAGGGGCGTGGGTTCGATCCCTACATCTTGTAAAATATTGTTATTCTTCCAAACTAACTTGCAGGTTAATATTATATTAATTAGTTCCTATTCCTAAACCCAAAAGTACCACTGGCACAGTGGTTGGAAGGCAATCTGTGAAACTAGGGGCGTGGGTTCAACACTCACCGCATACAATTCTTTTTTCCTTATTTTACTAAACCTTTTTTTCATCATAGTCCTTAATTATTTTTTAGTTGACAATTAACTAACTTAATCTTCTTTTAATACTAGTAAATTAGGGTTACGATTTTAGTTGGTAATTAAATTTTTATTATATATTTTATTTACTAATTAATTAATTAATTAACTTTTTTTTAAAATTAAAATAAATTAGAAACAATTAGGTTTTAATTAATATTATCATTTCAATTATTTTCTACAAAATACTAAAAACATTAACTTAGAACTTTAGGTCTTAAACATTTTTCAAACATTTTTCTTATTTCTTCTTGCCATTTCATTTCCTAGAAAATTGTATAGGTTGTATTCTTTAATTGTAATAGGGTAGATTTCTTTTCTTGCATTTTTCCACAATTATGTAACTGCTCACGGGATGTAATAGCGTAGGTTTACTTTCTCGCGAATTTTTATACTTATGTATCTCTCTCAAATCCATGTAATAGCCTAGGTCTTTACATTTCATACTTTATTTTTTTTGCACATATTTAATTGCTAGTAACTAGGGTTTGCATGAAAAGACTAAAAAAGACATAGAAAATCCTAATTCCCAAGATAATAAAACTGAAAATAAACACTTTATTATCTTACACCTTTAGGGTAACCTCTCTTTTTGCCTTACGAGTATTGTTCATGTCCCTCGAAAGTGGGGATACTTTAGCAAAATAATATCGATTCAATAATATCACCATCGTCCCTTTCGAATAAAGATCATAATCCCTCGATGGCCCTTCGAGTTGCCTACAAAATTATATAGTCCTTTCAAGTTGCCTACAAAGAAATGATGATAGCCCCTTCGATACGATTGCTAAAGTATCCTTACATGTTGCCTTCGATGACCAAACAATGACCCTACGCATGTCCCTTAACATCCAATAGATGGGGCTACCTACAAACTAATGGTAGGGATTGTACCATCTCTAAAGGAGAAGGAAAATAACAAGAAAGAGCTTTAGTGGGTAAGAACTCTGAATTGCTTGCTCACAACTATTCTCACAACTCAAAACATTTTCCACACTACACTTTCAAAATAAATATTTTCAAAAACACTTTGTATATATTCTTGAGGATTGATACAAGAATTATTACAAAGTCTTCCTTACATTGGCATTTAAAAATATTTTTAAATAAATCACACACACACAAAGTAAGTTTTCAAAGTGAGCCAAGCAATTAAGATCCCGTAGATAACTAGGGATGAAAAGGGTTCAAACACCTTCCCTTTTCATAACTTCCCCCCAAACTCAAAATCTATCAAAGGTATTTCCTTTTCTTTTCAACTTTCCTAAAAATTGGATAAAAGAAAAGTTGGTGGCGAATCTTGCTATCCGCACAGTTGGATAAAACCAAAAAAGTCTGTTCTCCCACCATATTACAACATCATTTTGATATTCCACCAATCAAATTTGTACCATCCAATACAATTCTCCTATTGTAGTATCCCCATTTTTCATCCATAATGCCAAAAAATATTCTCGTTGGAGCTCACCCAATAAGCAGAAAGGGTGCGTGCTCTGATGCCAATTGAAATTCTGCCATACACAATACAAACGTCAAGACAGATGTCTCAACTTACAAGCACAATGTCATAACAGATGTTATGACATCTGTTGGAAGAAAAATAAGTTTTACCAAAATTAAAACAATGCAGAATTATAAAGTGCAAAAGAGAAAAGAACACAGAGAATTATTAACCTAGTTCGGTGCAAACTAACGTTCTTTGGGGGATACAAAGCCAGGAAGGAAATCTACTATTATTAGTATTAATTCGAAGCTAAACTCCCCCATTTACAACTTATCACTTAGTCACTACCCAGTGCAACTTCTATCTAGGCACCTCCTAGATATGAAAAACCATCTCACTTCCAATCACTGCAGTGATAAAAGACATGTCCCAATCCCAGTGACAGTCTATAATCCAGCCACAATCATAGTGACTCGAAACCAAACTAAAAATGAAGTTGGCACTTCAATCAAAGTACTCAAACTATTTCTTAAAAGCTTTAGAGTGAGAATAATAACTTGATAAAATGTCAAGTAACAATCAATCAACTCAAATGCATCAAGAGATGCACGAGGACGTACAAAGAAATCATAAACTCCCTTGAAGAACCGTCAAACCCCAAGGCTGAGAAAATATGGCTACCCCTTATTTTTATAGGTTCTAAATGATATTAGGTCTAGGTAGTTTTTTAAATACTCCTCAGCCATCCTCAGGCCTTGCATTTGCGCTCATATATTCCTTGTTGTCCATGTTGAGGGATGCACAAATATGTGCATGAAAATCTCCTTGAATCTTTGAACAAAAACACAAAGTTTCCTAATTAGTCTTAATAAAACAATTATAGGAACCTATGTACAGTTGGAGATAAATTATTTGTTTCAGATTTATATATCCTTGACCTATAAAAAATCAGTGAGATAAATCAAAAGGAATCTCACAAAATCATTTTAAATATGTCAAGAATAAACCAAATAATAGCACCTGTTGCACCAGATCAAGATGTCATGACATTGTCTTCGACATCTGGATGAAAATCATATAACAACAAACATATTAGGACAAACCATGTATTTGACAAAATTTATTTAATCACAAAACTATGGTATTAACACAATCGATTAAAATAAGTGATTATATGGCTTACACGTTTCAAAGTGAAGATAAAATCAAATTGAATCTTCCCCTCCAAGCAAACCAAATCAAATCTTTAAGGATCGTGCGGGGATCTTCAAAATCATAATTACCTAATTTGATTATGGCATAAAACTAATCAATTAGATGTTCTATTTTAGTAATATTTGGTTCTCATATTTTTTGGGTAAAATCTTCAAGGGATCTGTGAAGTTTTTGCATGCCCAAAATTTCAGAAGGAACACTATAAATATGTAACTTTAGTTCCTTCTTTTGCATCTCATTATTTCTTTGTCTATGTGTGTCAGAATAGTACTCTATTATTACATCATCAACATCATCATCATCATGAAACCTAAGAGGTTAATATTAGCGTCTCCCACTCTTATATCTAGAGATTTATCATCTTAAGAAAAACAAGGAATATTCTCTCAAGATTTTGCAAATAGAATTGTCTTAAAAACTCATACCTTGGATGCTGGAATATTTCAAGAATGTGAATTCTTCAATATTATTGAAGAATTGGACTTAACAACATTCATCTATAGCCCTCTAAAGAAAGCTTACCCATCCTTATTCAAGACACTACTATAAATAACACTATTTATAATCGAACGTGAATGGGATATAACTTCGATTACACAACTACATTTTTGATAACTGGGGGGAAAAGTGACATTGGCTATGGATTTGATTCCTAACAACTATGTTTTTTGGATTTTCAAAACTAAAAAAAGCGCGCCAATTTTCACCTTGGTTTCTAAAAATCCCAGAGGGAAATATACTGTTTTTTATTTTAACTTTTTTTCAATCTGCAAAACATCTAATTTGTTGACGAATTCAAAATCTTCCCCCTCATCATCAATGAAAATAACGACCACAATAAAAACAACAAAACTAATAGAATATTTAAACATTAAATTTCAACAAAAACAAATAAAAACAAAATCAATAGAATCGCTTATCATTAAATCTCAAAAACAACAATAATAAAAACAACAACAAAATCAATAAAAGTTTTAACCATTAAATCTCAACAACAACAACATTAAATATTTTAGTTGACAAAACAATAATAACTAACATTACTAAGATACATATATGTTTTATGAACTAATATTAAACATTTTTAACAAGCAATTACAAGAGAAGAGATTACATTAAAGAACTAAGCTTAAAACATTTTCCTTCTCTTGAAGTTCATCCTAGAGAATGGTGTTGTATTTCATGCAACTACTATCATTTTCATTTTTTTCATTACATTAAGTTTACATATCAGGACTTTACACCCAAGATGGATCGTTGTGGCATTCACATTCTGAATGGTTGGCGAGATTTTTACGTCGATCAATAATTTTTCACGTGGATTTATAATTTGTCAATATCTTGATCATTATTACTTTATAAATGAACGCCAACGGTTCATTACTTAAATAAAAGACGCTAAAAAAATAATAGACACTACTTTCCCCTCGGTTTCCAAAATAACAGAGGTAATTGGTCTTTAAAAAAATTAAAATTTTCTAAAATAAAATTGTTGGGATTCAAAGAGGAGGCTTATCAAAAACTACTTTTCTCATCGGTTTCCAAAATAACCAAGGTAATACGTCTTGAAATATAAAAAATAAAAAATTTGCTAAAATACAATTGCTGGGATTCGAAGAGGGATTTATCAAAAACTATTTTTCCCATCGATTTCTAAAATAATTGAGGTAATAGATCATAAAAAAATGAATAAATAAATAAAAATGTGTTAAAATGCAGTTGCTGGGATTCGAAGAGGGGGTTGATAAAAACTTTTTTACCTCGTTTTTCAGCTCAACCGAGGGAATAGGTAGTAATTTTTAAAAAATAAGTAAAATATGGTGCGCCTGTGGTTCACACTTGGATCGTTTGTTGTATGAGGTGAAAACTTTGTCATAAAATTTATTATTTGTAGTAGTGTGATGTTCTTTTAAAATCTCAACTTCACCGATGGCATTATCTACTCTGAAGTAAGAAAGAACAAAATATCTCTAACTTTGGAAGTTTTTATTGATATCTTGGACCTACCCCATGATGGTAATCACCTAAAGCTAGATGAACAAGAAAAAAGCGACAATTTCAACTACAAGAGTGTTGCATCCTCTTTCCTAATGAATCCAAAATATATGGTATTCTCTCTGTTCATTATAGGATTTGCGCGTCTGATATTCGTCTAATTCATTATGTGGCAAATAATATACTTTTTCCATGAAAAGGATCTCAACTCACCTAACCAGGTCTGATGTTGCCACTACTTGGTTGCTCTATAAAAATATTGAAACAAATTAGGCAAATGAAATAATCTAATACATGTTGGAATGCAATAGGAGAGGGATATGCTTACCATACGGTGACCTGGTCATAAAGATCTTGGAACACATCAGGTATAACTTTGAAGAAGAAAAATATGTGGAAGTTATAACAAAGAGAGGAGAAGCAACATTGGGGACAATACATTACATGATTAGTGATGGGAAAATAATTAAAAAATTCCCCAAAGGAAAGAAAAAGGGTGCTAAACAACAAGAATAAGAAGTTATTATTGGTCTAGAAGATTTTGACTATAGGTCCCTAAAACTCCCTCAGCTGAAGATTTACTTAAGGACATTCTCAAGAGACTAAAACAGTTAAATGAAAAGATCAACTTCATGGGATTTACTTTGACCAAGACCTATGACATCTACTTTCAAGGTTGTTCACTTAAGGACATTATCAAGAGACTAAAACAAACAAATGAGAAGATTAAATTCATGGCATTTTACTTTTAGCAAGCCCTAAGACATCTACCTCTAGGGATGTTACTGATGATGATGAGGATATTGAAGATTTGACTCACTTATGTGATTTGGTCTTAATATTTAAGTGTGTTTGACTTTCCGCGTATTTCAATTCCTATAATTTATTTCTTTCTATAATTGAATTCTAGTTTTTGAATTAATGAAATATTGCTTTTATGATAATTATAGCAAACGAACTAGTCTTGTCAAAGTAATAAAATAATTCATCTCCACAGGGATTGTGAACTTAAACAAGGAAATTATAATGTCAATTTAAAGTAATAACAAAGGTTTTTTTAATTAATGAAGCAGTTATGAAACCAAGAGCGAGAAAACTAATGGGTTAAAATATTATAATGAAAGGCGATTAGATCTTTTATATTGAAACCTCTAATTATATATGTTGATGAACCATGTATCAATTCAAATTCAATTAAACTATTATCGTACAAAGAATTAACAAGACCGCTGCAACTAATTCATTGGTGTACAACTCACTGATTTATACAATAATTCCCTAATTTCTTAGGCCAATTGACAAAAAAACTAGGTGTTCTACGTTCCTTAATTCAAAAGCCACAACTAATAATTGTCCTAGATATGATCGGTAGACTTATGGCCAATAATCCATACTCATCTGATATCAATCTATGTGCTCGTCAACACACAAAAAGAATTAAGATCAAGAACAATTAAATATTAATAATTGTATAAAAGCATCAAATAAATGCTAAACAATTGTATGATCCAATATATTACAAAAAGGTTTATCTCAAAAGACCTAATCTAGAATAACTTATCTACTCATAGAGAATTTAACAACCACCATGATTTAATAAGAATTCTCCATCAAAATATATGGAAAGTAAGCTCTCCAATGACCCCAAAGCTCTCAAAATCATGCTCCAGAAGGCTCTTAGCCTTCACTTTTTGTCACTAAATTAGAACCACTAAAAAAGTAGAAAGGTTTATAGCAGCTAGCGCATGTTAGAGCAGTGCAACATTTCTATGCATTGGTGAGTATCATGATCGAGATATGACATCATCATGCCCACCGTGTCAGCATCAGAGCCACGAGAAAACCAATGGCAAAATCTTTTATTTTCTTCCTTTTTCTTCCTCTTAGTAGTTTTTATCACTTCTTCACACTTTTGCATGCCTTTTGATCATAATTCCAACAATTTCATATGAAATTTCTTGTAAATATTACAAAAATGTGTGATTTATGTAAACTATGTGCTTGCATATTTACAAATTTTGTCTGACATCTTTACTTGAATTTTTTATCATGACAAATTAGGGAGAAGTATATTCTTTGGGGATTAGAGTATACTCTCTACTCATGTAAGGGGGAGTTTAACCACTCCAAATTTTATCTACTTTCAATCTCTTTTACCACATCCTTAAAAGATGCATTATCATCATAAAAAATGGAGAGAATATGGATCTATGTGCTTACATGTATAATCAAGAAGTGATCCAAGATGGTGAAGCTTATGGATAGCAAGATTCAAGTCAATCAGTAGCTTCTTAGTTTTGATGGTGACGTGGTTTTGATGATAACAACACTTAAAGTCAAGTAATCAGGGAAGTTAACTCAAATGGTCAAAGATTCACAAAGTTGTTGATCAAGCTATCCTCTGGAATCAAGCTAAAGACATTTGTTTAAAGTCAACAATGTAGTCCAATGACTCTCAAGTGAATACTTTGGGTTTATGATCACTAGTGGTTTAAACAGTCAACATCTAAAATAATTGTTACTAATATGGAAATATCTCAAACCTCATCAAGAAGACTCAAGGCTTTTGTGTGATACTAAAATCAAGGATAACAATGTTAAGACTTGAAACTTCATAGTGTGAAAGAGAGAAAGTGTGAAAACCTCACATTATCGTGTCTATTTGAGTGATCAATGTGTTATAAAGATACAATGGTATTTTTGATAGTATTATGGATAAATCAAACATACACACTCACACACACAAAGATCATTTATAAGACTTTCACTTTTTAATTAAATTTACCAAAAAAATGTTTTTTAGGCCTAGCCAATTGATTATGGGATTGTTTGCTTAATTAGAAAAACCTTTTTTAAATTGTCTAATCGATTAGATTTATAGCCTAATTGATTATATAATTCCTAAAACTTCCATTTTGGGCAATCATATTCGACTATTGGCATTGTCTAATCGATTAGACTAATTAATTAGTTCATTTATTTGACCCATGTATAGTTTCCAAATTTACACCATTTATTGGCCTATGAACATAAAGCTGATATATCATTTTAAATCTTCCCAAAAATTTGAAAACCTCACTTTTTATTTCTCTCATCACCTATCTAAATCATTCTTATTTTTCTCACATATTTTAGCCATAATGCTTTGAGAATGTTCTTGAGTCTCAATGAGGATATTGTACAGGGTGAGGGTATAATTGTAAATTTAACTAGAGTAGATTTTTCTCTTGAGTAAATTATTCTTCGTTAGGAAGTGATTATTTGGTTGGGAGCTAAACCACTTAAAAACCCTCATTTGTATTTGGGGTATTAGTCTTAGTATTTGTTTAGTTCTTGAGATCTGTTGGCAAAAAGCTCTCACTTGATTTGTTGAAATTGTAACACCCCATACTACTTTCAAGATTACTGACTGACCCCATAAACCAACATGGGTCTTTTCAGCACGCCTTCTCCTCGCTCACATGTTTTCCTAGAAAATTCCCAAAAGGTCACCCATTCAAATACTACTCCAAGTCAAGCCTCCGTAACAATGGAGTCCTTATTTGTTAGGCTACCAAAAAAATATGAACTTTATTGGTATAGGTAGTACCAACAAATCCTTATAAGCCTTCCTTCAACCATGCAGTCTCATCCTTGCACAATCTTAAGATCTCTCTCATTCGGATGTGAACTCATTGACCACTCCTCGCCCCCTTCGGCCTCAAGTGTTATATTCCAAAAAGCTTGCTTGATTCATTTCCGATTCACATTGTATTGAGAAAGGTTTGACCCTGGTACCATTTGTATAACCTTAAACTATTTTTAGGATTACCGACTGACCTTATAAACCAACACGGGTCTTTTCAACATGCTTTATGTAAGAACAATATTTAGTTTTGCATCTGGCCTTGAGTTTTGATGATAACATTATATGGGTGATTAGATAAAAATTCAGTACCCTAATGGTTTATTTAGTGTGTAGATTTTGTTAACGGGTTTTGTCTCTGAAGAGTTGACATATGACATCATCAGATTCTGGACTCAACACACTAAGAGATAAAAGTGTGTATGTGTGTGTGTGTGTGTCATTGCTTATCATTCTTCTTAAAACAACGGTTCTGATGAATGTTGGATTTATTGCTTCGAACTGTAACTTTGATAGTAGAGCTTCTGAAGGGTTCTCAAGCTCTGAAGATTCCAAGCTCTCTTGCTCCAAGTTTGTTAAGATTCTAAAGACAAGGTTTTGTTGAACAATTTCTGAAGACACTGAAGACCAATGTTCTGAAGATTTTGAAGACATAGCTCTGAAGACCAATGTGTTGAAAACTCTGAAGATAAGGTTATGTTGAATAAGTTCTGCAGATTTTGAAGACTAGGGTTATGAAGAATGGTATTTATCCTTCTAAGCATGCTTCAACTCCTACATGATATGAAGCCTATTAAGATTAGAAGATAAGATCAAAGTTCTCATGTGAAGTATTAGTACAAAGTTACATCCTTTCACTACCCAATTTTTGTGGCACAAGGATTGTACAATTGGGACTATGTTATCTAACACTCACACTGACTGTTGCAAGAAGACAACTGGAATTTTGGTATTCCTATTCTACCCCCCACCAAATTTCTTTTGCCTATAAAAGGAAGACTTGGAAGAATTGGAAGCGTTAAACAACTTTGAAAAAACTTAGATAATTCAAATTGATAAAATGCTGCCAAAATTACTCTGTAATTTTGTAAAGCAAGGAACTTTGGTTCATTAACTTGCTAGTAAGGAACTGTTGTTCACTATCTTGCTTAACACTGTTGTGTTATAATTTGTTCTTCGTTTCTGTGTAATATACTTTCAAGAAGAATTATTGAAAACATAAAATCTTGTATTTAATAGTAATTTGATTGTTCCTTGAGTGACTAAGTGTTAGTCTAAATACTCAAGAAGTCATTGACAATTTTTCTTTGAGGTTTTGTTCCTTGAGTGACTAAGTGTTAGTCTGAATACTCATGAAGTCATTTGTAGTTTGTCTTTGAGGTGTTGTTCCTTGAGAGACTAGGGATTTAGTTAGGATTCTCAAGAAGACATTGACAGATTTTCTTTGTGGATTGTAATCAGTTTGGTTATAGTGGATTAAGTCCTTGATTGAGAAAGGCAAATCACCTTGGTGGGTGGACTGGATTAACTTCATTAAGAGTGAACCAAGATAAAAATAATTGTGTTCATTTATTTATTTTTTTTATGTTAACTTCAAGTGTTTGGTTTTGAAAATATTTTATTTCTAAAAAACCAATTAAAACCCCCCTTCTTGTATTTCTTGCACCATCAATTAGCATCAGAGCTCCGGTTCTTGTATTGATAGTTATCAAACACTTAACCACGTCAGATAAAGATGCGAACATTTTAGAAACACTATGGCTATTCCACCACCTACTGTTATTGTGCCTATTCTCAATGAGAGACAAAACTACAATATTAAACCTCCTATCTTTGATGGTAAAAGATTTGATAATTAGAAGGATAGACTATAAAGTTTCTTTCTAGGTCATGATGTTGATCTTTGGGATATGGTATTCGACGGCTATGAACATCCTAAAAATGAAAGAGGAAATAAGATTGAAAGAAGATCTATGAACAACCAACAAAAGAAAGATTATAAGAATTATCATAAAGCATAAACTATCTTGTTGAATGCAATGTCTTATACTGAGTATGAGAAGATAGCAAATAGAGACTCATCTAAGCCTATACTTGATTCTTTAATAATGACTCATGAAGGCAATGCTCAAGTTAAGGAGACCAAAGCTTTGGCTTTGATTTAGAAATATGAAGCATTTAAAATGGAAGAAGATAAAATGGTTGAGACTATGTTCTCATGGTTTCAAACATTGGTTACAGGACTTAGGATTCTGAATAAAGGATACTCTACTTCAGATCATGTGAAGAATATTATCAGAAGCTTTCCATCTAAATGAAGGCATGTGGTAATTGCTCTTAAATTGGCAAAATATATGAACTACAATTCTATAGATGAACTGGTGAGTTCTTTGAGAAGTCATGAGATAGAGTTGGAACAAGATGAACCTTAAAACAGAGGAAAATTTGTTGATTTTAAATCTATCAGAAGCTCTGAGAAGACAAGAGCTCTTTAAGTAGAAGAGATTGAAGATTCCAAAGAAGATTCTGATGAAGATGAAGATGAGTTTTCAATGTTTTCCATAAGGGTTAACCAACTCTAGAACAATAAGAAAGGCAACAAGTTCAGAGAAGCCAGAAGGACTGGTGGTCACTTCAAGTCTACTTCTGGACAAAGAATGTCTGGTGGTAGCAAAAAGGTTACTTTATATGAATGAAAAGAACCATGCCATTATAAAAATGATTGTCCTAAGCTCAAGAAGGACGAGCCCCATAAGAAAGCTTTCAGAGGAAAGGAGAAAGAGATGATGGAAACATGTGATGATTATGCTTCATCAGAAGATGACTCCAAAGAAGAACAAGATAATATATCATTGATGGATAGCATTAAAGATTCTGATGAGATAATCCATCAAGAAGTTATTTCATACTCTGATTCACACACAAAAGAGTTATTTTTTGACATTTCTCACTCTGAATTAACTTGTTCTGTACTTGAAATTCTAGAAATAAATAAGTTTCTTAAGAACTAATTCAAGAAAATTAAAAAGGTCCATGAATCTATTTCTAAATAACAAAGAAAACTTAAGAAAGAATTTCCATCTTTAAGAGAAGGAATTATATTCTTAAAATTGATTACTTTGTTCTAAAAAAAAGAGTTCCAGTTTTGAGAAGGAAATTCTTTTAGAAGCTTCTATGAGCACTAATGAAGTCATAAAGAAATATGACAAATCATTCCAGAAATTTATTGTTAGAAGCTTGGGTAGAAGCGTGATGGCTTCAAGGATATATGGCGTAAGCAGAAATGGTACATAAGGTATTGGTTATGATTCTTATGAAGAATCTGATGCTGAAAAAGAAGATAAACCAAATACTTTTCATTCTTATTTTGTCTCTGTTGGTTTTGATCCTAAAGAAAAAGAAAAAGGTAAAACTCTCTTTGTTCCTAAGGCTAAACCTAAAGCAAAGTCCTATTATGCAATTAAATATGTGTATCCTGCTCCTAAGCCCAAGGTTATGAATAACTTTGGGAATACTAACAAAAAAGGACCCAAGAAGATGTGGGTACCTAAGAAGCAGATAATTCATGTTACTAATATCCTTAGCAGTGAAGGCAAGACACCTATCATGGTACCTGGAATCTGTCTTCTTGCGGCACATGATAGGAATAAAGCATATGTTACAAAGCTTGAAACTTAATCCTGGAGGCGTTGTGGGTTTCAAAGGTGATTAAAAATGTAATATCATAGACTCTTGGAATATCGATAATAGTTCTCTCCATTCTATTAATAATGTTTTACTTGTTGATAGATTAATGCATAATTTATTGTCCATAAGTCAATTAAGTGACAATGGTTTTGATATAGTCTTATATAAAAACTCCTATAAGAAAGTTAGTTAGAAGGATGGATCAATCCTCTTCAATGGCAAGAGGAAAAACAACATCTATAAGATTAGACTTTCTGATCTTAAAGAGAAAAACGTAAAATATCTTATGTCTGTTAATGAAGAGCAATGGATTTGGCATAGATGTTTGGGCCAGGTTAGCATGAGAAGGATTTCTTAGCTAAATAAGGTTGATCTTGTTAGAGGCCTTCCAAAATTTAAGTTCTCTTGAGAAGCTCATTGTGAAGTATGTCATAAAAGCCAAGTTTTCAAAAACTTCTTTAAAGCAAATAATTTTGTTTCTACTTCTAGGCCATTGGAGCTTTTACACATTGACTTGTTTGGACAAGTGAAATGCTTTTATCAATGGTAAAAAGTATGGATTAGTCATTGTCGATGACTACAGTCGATGACTACAGTCGATGGACTTCGAGTAAGTTTCTTAAACACAAGGATGAGTCACATTCTGCTTTTACTACCTTCTTTTCTTAAGTGCAAAATGAGATGGGTCTCAGAATTATCAAAGTCAGAAGTGATCATGGTGGCGAGTTTGAAAATAAAAACCTTGAAAATATTCTTGATGGAAATGGCATTTCCCATGATTTCTTCTTCCCTATAACTCCATAGCAAAATGGAGTTATAGAGAGGAAGAATAGGACTTTGCAAGAAATGGCTACAACCATGATCAATTGGACTAACATGACAAAGCACTTATGGGAAGAGGCAATCAACACAACATGTTACATTCAGAACAGAGTCTCCTTAAGACCTATTATGGGTAAGACTCCTTATGAATTGTGGAAGAATAGAAAACCTAACATTTCACATTTTCATCCTTTTGTATGTATTGTTTTATGTTTAATACTAAGGAGAATAGAAAACCCAACATTTCATATTTTCATCCTTTTGAATTGATTATTGTATCATGTTAGGATACTCTGAACTCTCAAAAGGCTACAGAGTGTATAAAACTGAAACTCTTATTGTTGAGGAATCTATTCTTGCTATATTCAATGATAAGCTTGACCATGAAAAGTCAAAGCTAGTTGGAAAGTTTGCAGATTTGGAGATTACCTTTTCAGACTCTCAAGGTGATGATATTGCTAACAAAGATCCTAAGAAGAGAGACTCGGAAGAAGTCCAACCAAAAGTTGTTGAAGCTCAAACTCCTATGAAAAGTACAGAACCAGATCCTCACATTTTGAAGAATTGATTTTGGGTGATATAACTGAACCTGTCAGAACCAGATCCTCCTTCAAACCTGTTGAAGAAACACTTCGGGGTTTGGGGTCTCTCATAGAGCCTACATTTGTTAATGAATCACTTATAGACATATAATGGATTATGGCTATTCAAAAAGAGTTAAATTAATTCTCCATTAATGATGTGTGCGATCTTGTTCCAAGATCCAAAAGAACTCATGTGATTGGAACCAAATGGGTCTTCAGAAACAAGCTCAACAAAAAAGGAGATATGGTAAGAAACAAGGCTCGATTGGTTGCACAAGGTTATAGTTAGCAAGATGGAATTGAATATACATAAACCTTTGCATCAGTTTCCAGGTTAGAGTCTATTCGTCTCTTAATTTTGTCTGATGTTAACCACAACATCATCTTGTGTCAGATGGATGTTAAGAGTTCATTTTCAAATGGCTACATAACTGGGGAAGTGTATATACACCAAACTCTTGTTTTTGAGAATCATAAAAATCTAGATTTTGTTTTCTAACTTAAGAATTCCTTGTATGGTCTGAAATAAGCTCCCAGAGTTTGGTATGAAAGATTAAGCAATTTTCTTTTAGAAAATGATTTCACTAGAGGAAAGGTTGATACCACCTTGTTTTCTTAGTCCTTAAGAAATGACATTCTGGTAGTTCAAATATATGTTAATGATTTTATATTTGGTTATGCTAATGCCACTCTGTGCAAGGAATTTGCTAAGTCTATGTAGGCTGAGTTCGAGATTAGCTTAATGGGAGAACTCAAGTTCTTTCTAGGAATCAAAATCAATCAAGGGCATCAAATAACTTCTAAAGAAGTTTGACTTGTTTAAATATAAGACAGCAAAGACACATATGCATCCTACTTGCATTCTAGAGAAGGATGGGGTAAGTGGTAAGGTTGATCAGAAGTTATATAGAGGTATGATAGGTTTTCTATTATATTTGACTGCTTATAGGCCTGATATTTGATTCAGTGTCTATATGTGTGCTCACTTCCAATCAGATCCTAGAGAATCACACTTGATTGCTGTTAAGAGGATTTTTAGGTATTTGAAAGGCACTACTAACCTTGGTTTGTGTTATAGAAAATCAAGTGAATTCAAGTTAGTAGGCTATTATGATGTTGTTTATGCTGGAGATAGATGAGAGGAAAAGCACTTCTGGAAGCTGTCAGTTTCTAGGAGACAATTTGATCTCATGGTCTAGCAAAAGGAAATCAAAATAGCACTCTCAACCACAGAAGCTGAATATATTTCTGCTTCTGGATGCAGCACCCAGATTCTCAAGATCAAAAGTAAACTAGAAGATTATCAAATATTTGAGAGTAACATTCCTATCTTTTGTGATAATACTTCTGCAATTTGCTTATCCAAGAATCCAATTTTGAATTCTAGGACTAAACATATTGAGATTAAGCATCATTTTAAAAGAGCCTATATTCAGAAGGGATTTTATCTTTAAAATTCATAGATACAGGCCATCAATGGGCTGATATATTTACTAAACCCCTTAATGAAGATAGGTTTATTTTCATTCTGAAACATTTAAAAATGGTTTCGTGTCCAAAATCAAAAAGATGCAATCTCAGAATGTTAGCTTTCCATAATGGAAAATTAGACTCTGAGGCTTGATTGTTGTTTTTGTTGCATCTGAGATATGAGGCTTTTGATGAGTGAAGTTCTCATGTATCGGAAGTATCTATGGTCAGAATATTCTCTCTAGAATGCTCATATCCGTTGGAAACTAAAGAGCTTACTTCATTAATGAGCTGTCAGGATATTGAAAAGTTGGTGATTCAAAATAAGACACTTGTCTTTTCTAAAGCACACCTAGAACTTGATGTGACTCATTGGGAGAAGAAATCATATTAGGATTATGTAAAAAGTCTTCACGCTTTACCCCTTGTCATAATTTTTACACTTTTCGATATTTTTTAATCATTATGAAAACTATTTAAAAACCCACTAACTCCTACTTCACAAACTTTCTCTACCACTATGCCACACTTCCCCTATTTTAAGCCAAGTTCTTTGAAACCCTAAAACTCTTTTCAGTTCTTGTTCGTGTTTGTATAATGGCTTCTTCTCAACAACAATCAACTGCTCTACAAGATGTTCAAATTTCTTCATCTCTTCTACAACAAAAGTGAAGAATAGACTCCCTGGTCTTCATTGTTCCATTCTTCTGTCTTAGTTAACAATTCTTTCTGAGTCGGTAGTGGACTTTGATACTCTCAAAGTCAATAGTTTTAATCTTACTGGAGTTATGGACTTTCAAGGCTTGGGAGCTTTCTTCAATATTCTCAATGGACCATATCTTCCTGAATTGGTGAAGCAGTTTTGAATTACGGCTAAGGAATCGATAGAAGAAATTTCTGCAAATTTTATTGGTACGGACGTGTGTATCACTGAAAGATCCATTGCACAGTTACTAGATTAGTACGATATTCGTAAAAAATGTTGCAATCTTAGTGATAAGAATATCGGCAGGAGAATATTGAGATTAGTTGCTTCAAAGACTTTTCTAGATAATAAAAGTTCCAATTATGTCAAATATCTCCAACCCTGTGTGAACATATGGGATAAGATCATTTTGGGATGCATTTTTAAGAAGCCATCTAGCAACACTTTGGAAACTATTAACGCTGATGAGAAGACTATGTTTTTCTATCTAGCTTCTGATAAAAAGATTAATCTTCCTTTTATACGTTTTAAGTATTTGAGGGATAAGATCAGAAGTTTTAGATTTAATGTCTCTAATCCTATCAAGTGGATACCTCTTTGTTCTCTACTTGTGTTTAGAGTTTGCTCCATTTGCTGAGTGTAATTAAAGAGGGATTTGAGGAGGGCCTCATACTTATGTGTGTCTTAAGTAGAAGTTAAGTAAATGGTAGTGATAAAGTGTGCAAACTATAAATTGAAGGTTTGCTGTAAGGTCTGCAAATTGATACTATCTAGTTGATTTCAGTCCTGGCTTGGTAGCCCCCAGAGTAGAAAAGTCGTTTCGAACTGGGTAAACATATCATGTGTTATTTACTTTTAGCACTCCTATTTTTGTTTATACATATTATTGTTATATGTGAAGTCGGATCTGGTGTCTCGACATCTCATAGGACATCCGGGATCTTATAGTCAGAATTTCAATTGGTATCAGAGCATGCATCCTACTCAGACTCTGGGTGAGATCCAGGGAAGTTACTTTTGGTGCAATGGACAAGGATGATAGAACTATGTTTAAAATACCAATTTTTGATGGTACCAACTATGACAGTTGGAAACCTCATATGGAAAACTTCATAAAATCCTTAGGTGACAAGGCTTGGAGAAATGTTATTAAAGGATGGGATCCTCCAAAGTTTTTGGATGCATAAGGGAAGGCCACTAATGTGTTAAAACCTGAAGAAGAATGGAATGATGCTGATGAGCTATCAACTCAAAGAAACTCCAAAGCATTAAATGCCATATTCAATGGAGTGGACAAGAATGTCTTCAAACTGATTAAAAATTGAAAGCATGCTAAAGTAGCTTGAGAAATCCTAAACAAGGTTCACGAAGGAAATTCCAAGGTAAATATGACAAAACTTCAACTCTTGTCTTCGAGATTTGAAAATTTGAAGATGAATGAAGATGAAAGTATTCAAGACTTTCATATGACTATCTTGGATATTGCAAATGACTCAAAAGAATTGGGAGAGAAGATATCCAGGGATAATTTGATCAGGAAGATGCTCAGGTCTCTTCCAAGGAAGTTTGACATGAAGGTTATTGCCATCGGAGAATCTAATGATATAAGCACCATGATTGTGGATGAACTAGTAGGTTCTCTTAAGACCTTTGAATCTTCTATCAATGAAAGGTATGAGAAACAGAGGAGTATAGCTTTTACATTTAATACTGCAGACTCAAAGGACTGTAATGAGTTAAACTTAGAAGGAGCATCTCAGGAACTTATGTTACTAGGAAGACAGTTCAATAAATTGCTGAGGAAGTCCAAGTCAAATGCCAAGAACATGTCCTTAGACATCAGCAAAGACCGGGACAATGGAGGAGAATCCAGGTTTGAAGAAAGGTCGTGGAATGATAAAGGGGTTCAATGTTATGATTATGAAGGATTTGGACACATAAAATCTAAGTGTGCTAGTTTCCTCAAGAACCAGAAGAAAGGTTTATCTGTGTCATGGTCAGAGAAAGACTCTGAAAGTGATTGTGAAGAAGAGTCAGTCAAACAAGTGAATGCTTTAACTAGAGTTTATGATCCTGATAATGAAGATCTTACGTTTGAGGAACTAGTTGATTCATATAGGGAGTTATGTATCAAAAGCAAAGCAGCATGTCAACAAGGAGAAGTGCAAAAGATAACCATTGCTCAAATGCAGTCTTAGAAAGTAAAACATGTATCCATCATCTCTGATCTTGAAGAAAAGGTTGTATTCCTTAATTCAAAACTAGATAATATGACTAAAACTATAAGAATTATAAATAGTGGTTCAAACATTCTGGATGAGATTCTTGAATCTGGAAGGAATGCTGGAAATGTTAGAGGTCTGGGCTATGTGATTTTAGAAGTAGATTATAAATGTGTGAAGAATAAAGAAGTAGATCATTTTTGCAAAGTTTGTTCCTCCACAAGAGAAACTAGAACAAAAGGTGTTTGAGCACATGTCCCAACATCTCATAGACATCAAATCAAACATAAAGGAGGAAAATGTGAGATGAAGATGTGATTATTATGGTGGAATTGGTCATAAAAAATCCTACTACTACAAATTATATGATTATTCCAAATCGAACTCACAACTTGGAAGAAGATCGACTGTTGACAACACAGAGAAAAGATGGCTACCTAAAAAGGGGACACTTGAAGAACCTATCCACACATCTCTGAAAGCTTCAGTTGGAGATGCTTGGTACTTTGACAGTGGCTGTTTAAGACACATGACAAGTATCAAGAACTTTTTAGTACAAATCAAACCATCCTCCACCAAAACTATGACTTATGGAGTTGGATCTAAAGGAATAGTAATAGACGTTGGGAAACTTGATTATACGGGGCAATCTAGCCTCGATGATGTGTTGTTTGTAGAAGGGCTAGCTACAAACCTAATAAGTATATCTCAATTGTGTGATGAGGGCCTCAAAGTTACTTTACAAACTTTGAATGTCTAATAACAAATGAGAAGAATGAGGTCATCATGAAGGGTAGAAGATCAAAATATCATTGTTACTTATGGAGTTCAGAAGAAGCACAATGTTCTGTAACATGTCTAAGAGCCAATAATGCTGGCAAAAGGAGTATGAAGTCGAAACAAATGTTATTTGCCTACAAAGTTGCACAAGATGTCAAGACATCATATTGTGACGACTTGAAAATAACCATAGGTGGTGATTGCATAAATCAACATGGTTGTAATAGGTCCACAAATAGTAAGTCACGTGGTATGAAGGATCGTCCCAAAAGGAAAATTTTGATTTTGGAATATGCAAACATAAAAAAATTTAGTGTGTGAGATGGGGAAATTACTACTATTTATGAGGGCCAAACAATTTTTCAAATTTTATGACTCCAACGTCTACCTAAGCTCACTCATCCAAGGGTTAATCATTTAGCCTCGTTATCTTTATCAAACCTGCAGTTCTCTTAAGGTTGTTACATTTCATCCAGATTTGTGGGTGTTCATCTGTGTCTTATTTGCAAATTCTCCGCAACCAAAACCAAATATTTCTCAACATCATTCATCTAAATTCATGCATGCAACTTCTTGTGATCATGGATCGGATCAAGAAAATTGTAGGGCTAGTGATAATAGTCGCTTGATAAACCTATCTAACCTTGTTTTAGATATTGCTCCTTTATCCATTATTCCATCCTCTACTGAAGAGGGAGAAAGAACTTGTGCCTCTTCAAAAGTCAAGAATTCAGGTAAAGTCTAAGATTGATAAGAATTGGGATAATATTCACCGAGAAAAAAAATTGGAAACATAAAATCTTTAAGGTCTGTTAGTGCTAAAGATAATAATGATAAGAAACATAGAAGATTTATGTGCAAGGTATTGAAGGAAGTAGGTATCTTATCAAACGTTAAGACATCTGAAGAAATGAGGAATGACAAGACCTCTAATGAAAAGCCTGAGATGGTATTTCAGAACAAGTTGCTAGTGAAAGAAGAAGAAAAAATAAGGTTGATGTGGTTGCATATGCTGATGATGAGTCTATTGCCAAACAACTATCTCCTGGAAAAGCAAGTAGGCTTCAGAAAAGGAAAGAAAAGGTTATGTTAACTGAGAATCCTCCTCCTAAGGAAGGGCAAGAGAAGACTGGTGAAATAAGGAGCAGTTTTCAAAAGAGTTGCAGAAGAAAAGTCCCAATTGGTTCTCCAAAGTCTCAAAGTAAAGTAATTATTCCTACTAAGAAGAGGAAGGTTGTCTCTAGTGACTTTGAGTGTGATGTTGGAGAAGATGTTTAGGACATCAGTCATCATAGGAAATCTGCTCTGAAAAAGACCTTTTCTGATTTGAAGTACTCTTCAATGAACAAAGTATTCACTCAATCTGGAAAACTGAAGCATGTTGATTAGAGAAGAATAGATCTGGAATGATAGTTAGGAAAGGACTTAAAAAATGTCCTGCTATTGTGAAGCTCATAGAAAATGTTGGACTGATGAAAAATGTCACTAACCTTGGTTCTTTTTATAAAAGATTAGTTAAAGAATTTGTTATGAGCATCCCTGATGAATACAATGTTGAGAATAGTGAAGAGTATGGAAAGGTGGTTGTAAGAGAAAAAATGTGAATTTTTCTCCTGAAGTGATCAACAAATTGCTAGGAAGAGGTGAAGTTCCTCAGATTGAGTTAGAAGACTCTAATGATCAAACATGTAGTAAGATCACTGGTGGGCGTGTGAAGCACTGGCCAAATAATGGAAAACTGTCATCCAGAAGACTTAGTGTTAAGTATGTTATCCTTCATAGGATTGCTACGATCAATTGGATACCAACACATCATACTTCCACCATTTCCAGTGGACTTGGACGGTTTATTTATGTTGTAGTTAAAGAGATAAGGTTTGATTTTGGATCTTGTATATTTGAACAAGTCATGAAGCAAGGGGCATCAACTGCTGTGAAGATGCCAATTTGTTTTCCCTCACTCATTTGTGGCATAAACTTGGGACAGTATCCTGGTATTCTATTGAAGACAGACTATGTGAAGAAAAGAGGAACACCTTTATCCTTGAACCATAAACTGTTTGGTGGAACACATGTCCTAGACATTTCTGTAACATCGTTGGAGGCACCTATTCATAAAACCTCAAAGAAGGAACTAATATCTTTCTTGAAAGCAATTTGTAGAGAGTTGAAAGACTCTATCAGAACTAACACATAGAAAAGTAAAGCTTAAAGGGTGGATCAAAGATCTAACAAAGAAGGATGTATGGCAAGCTTAGCATGATAATAATAATGCTATTGACAAGAGTAATGCTAGTACTCATTTTGACATTAATCATGCAAGTACATCTGATAATACATCTGCAAGTAATCAAGCTGGTGAAGATAGTAATGCTTCTGGTTCTGAAGAGGATGGTGGTACTAGTGTTGCTACTGCATGATGACTATAGCTTTCTTCTTTTATTTTTTCTTGGATCTACCTCATGATCCTGTTTATTTTGGTTTATGATTATGTAAGGGTAAATGCTCAGGATATTTTTGAATTTTTGCACCCTAATTTTATAACCTTAGGTGCTTAAATTTTTTTGCTAATATTGTATACTTTCAGTTGTCACATTATGGCTACAAAGGGGGAGTAGTATGATATTGAGGGTGCTGGAGCTGGCACTTGCTTTGATGAGGGGGAGAGTTTTCTAATTCTCTGTTTGTGATAGCAGGTTTTGACGGGGAGTTCCTGCTTGTTTTTGAAGAGATGTCAAATATGATGTCTTAACATCATGGTGTGACATTATGGTGGGAGAACTTAAGTGTTTATATTTTTGGTGCAGTTGTGTGAGTAGATCAACTAACTACTAACTATGTATATGTGTTGTTGTTTTCTGTGTTGCTAACCTTGCATGTGTGTTTTTCTGTTGTTGTACCTCTGATGTGTATGTTTGATTTATTTTCAATCATATTTTTTATGCAAGGGTTGTTTAAGTGTTTTAGCCAAAATGTGCCAAAGGGGGGATAGTTATTTCTTTGAAATTATGGTTGGATTACATTTTGGTAAAACCATTTTAGTAGCAACATGTTGAACAACATGTTTTAACATTCTGTTTCAACATGTCGAATAAGATGTCCCAACAAGGAGATATGAAATCGCGTCTACAACAAGCTGACAATGTGAAACAGCTAATTTGTAGCTATTAAATATTCAAGGAATATTTAGTTAGCTTATGTAGCATCCAAGATTGATAATTCACAATATTCTTTGATTGGTTTTTGAATATTTGATTAGTTTCTAAATATGGTGATTTGTTAGGAAACTAATGATTGAAGACATATTTTCTTGGAGGACTTTTTGAAAACATTGTGCAGCCTCACTGCTGTGCTTTTGAAGCCCCAACCCAGTCTAGAATAAAGTTATAATTAGACTGGTGTATACCTAGTATTAGGTAGAACTTATGTGTGTGTTTTAGGGTTGTAGAATCCTATTATGTGAGCCTCTCTACTATAATCTTGATAGAAGAGTAGGATTATTTTGTTGGGTTGTAAGTTCTCTCTTTTTTAGATGTTTATAAGCTTTTAAGCATTGAACATATTGTATGTGCCAATTCTCATAATCTTTTAAGCATTGAGTCTTGCGTGTTTTGGAAGTATAGCTTGCATTTGTTTTTGTTCTCTACTTATGTTTAGAGTTTCCTTCAATTGTTGAGTGTAATTGAAGAGGGATTTGAGGAGGGCCTCATACCTAGGTGTATCTTAGGTAGAAGTTAAGTAAAGGTTAGTGAATAAGTTGTAGACTGTAAATTAGAGGTTTGCTGTAAGGTCTACAAATTGATATTATCTAGTTAATTTTATCCCTGGCTTGGTAGCCCATAAAGTAGGAAAGTTATTCCGAACTAGGTAAACATATCCCGTGTTATTTACTTTCAGCACTGCTATTTTTGTTTATACATCTTGTTATTGTGTATGAAGTCGGATCCAATGTATCGACATCTTGTAGGACATCCGAGATCTGATAGCCATAATTTCATAGTGTATTGGTGCATTATTTCAGAACAATAATAATCCATCTCATCCCTCTCATTCTACTTCTATTCCCAAACCTACTTCTCCAAAAATAGTCAATCCCTCAACTTCTACGTCCATTCTTTCCTTATTAAACCAAACTACTGAGTTTTTACACAACTTGAAGCCGAAACCACTTTTAGTTCAGATGAAGATCTTGTGATCTCATTTGATTTTGAAGAAGACCATGTCTCAACTCATAACTCTGAGTTATATGACTCAGATGTTCCTTTATACATATCAGAAGATTTTATTTTGGAAAGATCTAATATACATGATGCTTCTATCACTTTTCTTTCCAACTAGATGAAGGATTTCATGGCCAGGATTCTTCCTCCTTCTCCACCAAACCCTTAAACCTTTGTTTTTTAGAACTCTAGATTTTTTTGTGTTTCTAAACTTTTTTTACCACTGGTCTTTGGTTAATGAAAAGTTTCTTTTGTCTCTTTAAATCTTTTTTATTTCTAAAAAAGAGGGAGAAAATGATATGATTTTGATATGTCTATTCTCTTAATCTTGTTCCTAAACACGTTCTGATGTTTTTGCCACTAACATTGTTTGACTTAGGAACTTTGACAAAGTTTACTAAATTTTTATTAACAGGCAATCTCGAATGCTTTTAAGAAGTTTGTAGATCTAGAGAATCAGGAGTCATGGGTTACTTTTTCCTTTATGAAAGGTTCTTGAACCAGACAGTGAAGGGTTGATAAGTTCAACTAGACTTTGTTACATAAACGTATTCTGATTGAAAGCCAGAATCTGAGATGGAGATTTCTGCATCTCTAGTCATACTCATTGTAGTCTATCCATAAAAGAAGTATTCCTTCTTTCTGATTAATTCATGTTATTTCTCAAAACTTCTTTAAGTATTGAACTCAGGGGGAGACTTTGAACAAGATTAAACAAGTTCTAGGAAGATAGAACTCATGGGGACCTATTTAGCTAACTCTGAATTGTTTTTATGTGATTAAACTGGTATAATTTGTTTATCAAAATACATGGTTTTGTCATCATAAAAAGGGGGAGATTGTAAGAACAAGATTTGGTTCTGCATCTTACCTTGAGTTTTGATGATAACATTACATCGGTGATTAGATAAAAATTGAGTACCCTAATTATTTGTTTAGCGTGTAGCTTTTGCTAACAGGTTCTGACTTTGAAGAATTGATGTATGATGTCATTAGATTTTAGACTCAACACAATAAGGGATACAAGTGTGTGTGTGTCATTGCTTAGAATTCTTCTTAAAACAACGGTTATGATGAACCTTAGTTTTATTGCTTCTAACTATGACTCTGATAGTAGAGCTTCTGAAGTGTTCTCAAGCTCTCATTCTCCAAGGTTCTAAAGATTCTAAAGACAAGGTTCTGTTGAACGAGTTCTAAAGACTCTGAAGACAAACATTCTAAAGATTATGAAGACAATTTTTTGTTTAATAAAGTTTTGAAGATTCTGAATACATAGCTCAAAAGACCAACATGCTGAAGACTCTGAAGACAAGGTTTTATTGAACAAGTTCTGAAGATTCTGAAGACCAAGATCCCGAAGACTGGTTTTGATCCTTCTAAGCATGCTTCAACTCCTACATACTCGGAAGCCTCTTAAGATTAGAAGAGAAGATCAAAGGTCTCATGTGAAGTGTTAGTACAAAGTAACATCCATCCACTACCCTACTTCTGTGGCAGAAAGACAATATTATTGGTACTAATGTTTTCTACCACTCACACTGACCGTTGGAAAAAGACAGCTGGAACTTTTGTATTCCTATTCTACCCTCCAATGCATTTCCTTTTACCTATAAAAGGAGGACTTGGAAGAATTGGAATCATTGAACAACTTTGAAGAAACTCACGCTAAATCAAATTGTTGAAACACTGCGAAAATAACTCTATAATTTTTGTAAAGAAAGGAACTTTTATTTGTTAACTTGCTAGCAAGGAAATGTTATTTGTTAACTTTCTTAACACTATTGTGTTATTATTTATTATTCATTTCTAGGTAATCTGATTTCAAGAAGCATTATTGTAAACACAAAAGCTTGTATTCAACACTGAGTTGATTGTTCCTTGAATGACTAAGTGTAAGTCTAAATACTCAAGAAGCCATTGATAATTTGTCTTTAAGGTTGTTTTCCAGGAGTGACTAAGTGTTAGTTTTAATACTCAAGAATTCATTGATAGTTTGTCTTTGAGGTGTTGTTCCTTGAGAGACTAGGTATTTAGTCAGGATTCTCAAGAAGACATTGATAGTTTATCTTTGTGGTTTGTAATCAGTTTGGTTATAGTGGATTAAGTCCTTGATTGAGAAAGGTCAATCACCTTGATGGATGGTGTTGTACCCCAAAATTTGCCCTCCCATATTCTTCAAAGATTTGCCAAGTCAAGCTTCAAAATTCCCCAAGGGTTGCACAGTGCAAGAGCCTCCTGAACAGTCAAAATTAGGGTTTTTGGTTCTGATCAAGAAAATGAAGTTTTCAAGGGCCCAATCAAGTCTCACATGCCTATAAATATGGTCAAGCATCCTCATACCAAGTTTCAAGACCTTCAGCACAAAATTGCACAGTCAAAAACCCTAATTGCACTACAGTCAACTGTGGGGGCAAAATGGTCATTTGACAGTCAAAAGTTCAAATTTTTGGTCAACATCTCATTTTGAAGCCACAAACATCATTTGATCAATGCTTGATCATGATTCTCAAAGCTTGGCTCAAAAATCATCAAGATGCAAAAGTTTCCTTATTTGGACAGCTGAAAAAGTCAACTGTAAATTGACCAGGGCATAACTTTCACATGGATTATCAGAAAAATTCCATCCAAAGCTCATTTTGAAGAGAAAGACATTTCCTACAACTCATTTTCACACTTCAAGTCCAAGAAATGCTCTCACAAAAAGTTATCAATTTCAACATTATAGGTCATTTTCAAAAGTCAACAAAAAGGGACTTTAAGTCAAAGGCCATAACTTGAGATTGGTAAATCAAAATGACATGGGACCAAAGGCATTGGTTAGAGGACTCAAAGACCTTTCCAAAATGTCCAAGAACATGAGCAAAGCTTAAAAATTGAGCAAGTTATGCCTTATGGAAGTTGGGAAATATTTGGATATTTTGAAAAGTCAACATTGATTCAAATGACCTAAAATTGCTAATGGGCCTATTTTTCTTCCACAATTCATCATCCAAGGCTTGTGCACGACCACTTGGCCCAAAGGGAAGTTTTTCTTCATTTTTTATTTATTTATTTGAATTTTTATTAATAATAATTCATTTAAATCAATTAAATACATGAAAAATAATTAACCTAAGTTTTTCAATCTTTTTATGAATGTTATATCCTCAAGATTTCGTGCCTAGCCAAATATGGAAAGAATCAATTTGATTGGTCATGATTTGTATCAAAAAGCATGTGAAAAAGATTTGAAAATCATGTTTAAAAATCAAATATCATATTCATGAATGCAAGAGATTTGGATCAAGTTTTCTAACCCTAATCATTCCTACATATACAAGCAAGCAAGACCTAATGCAAAAAGACCAAAAAAGCTGCGCAAAACCCCATTATGAAACTCAAATTTTTTGGCAAAAATCTCAAATCTGAAAACCAGGCTAGAAGAGGAATCAAGGCAAAAGACTTGTACCATCACCTTCCTGAAGCTTCAAGGAAGGATTCCCAATCGAAAACACCAACTCTAAACGCCCTAGATCATTGTACAGAATCGAATTTTTTCTCATAAAAATGCATACTCGTGTTTTAACTTTGAGACAGTTTCATGGCATTTTATTTGTGTATTCATACTGAGTATTGCATTCTGAAGCTAACCATATGGATTAATTGCATTTTTATACACTATATGCAAATATACCATTGTCATATTTTAGGGTTTCAGGCTTGGCAGATTGGGGGTTTCCATCCAAAGAAAAATTGAGACTTGGGACCTGGACCATTAAAACGAGCGTGCCTGGACGAAAAGAATCCATGTGTCGCGCCTAATTTCTGATGCAAGAATTCCTAATCGCTGTTTTCTGGAATGGTACCTTCTGGAACGGTTAAAAAACCGTTGCTTATGATTTTATATTTCAGGGAACGAAGAAGAAGACGCTTAGGTGGCGAGGCATGGATGGTTGGTTCAAATTTTCGCGCGCGGAGGCTCCACTAACTATTATTTATTTTATATTTATTGTGTGTTGTTTAATGTACAAAGTGCGCATCTGGAACGGTTGGCAAGCATAGTGATTGGTAACATTCAGGACCTGGGTTCGAGCCCCAGGTCTTCATCCCCTTTCACATTATTTTTCATATGATGTTCATGTGCAGTTTCAGCGTTAGGACGTACCATGCGCTTCCCAATCCAGCTGCCCACGTACCCAATGGAGACGATCAAACGGCCATAAACTGAAGCGTACCATAAGCCTGAGTCAATGCACCACACGATGCCTGGAAAAGTCAACGAGGCCATGCTGATTTGGGCTCAAAATTGATGGGCTTCACCTCCAAAATTAGGGGCAGACCCCCTAGGTTTGCAATTCTTTACTTTCTTTATATTTTTATTATTTATACTTTCTTTTAAATTATTGTTTTATTAATTAATTTCACTTTTTCATAATATATAAAAAACATCAAAAAAAATCGGAAAAGACAAGAAAAATAATAAATATTTTTATTTTTAGTATTTTCATAAATAAATTGTATTAATTCATTTAGTTATTAAATTAGGGTTAATTATAATATTTTCATAATAAAATCTAAAAAATGGTAGAATTAGGGTTAATGATAAGTTTTATTCCTTTTTATTTTTCTTTCATAATAATTAAAATATTAAATATTTATTTTTGTAATTAAATTGCATGTAAATAATTAGGTTTAATTTTAGGTTAAAAATTCAATCTTTTCTTAATAAATTAAAAACAACTAGAATTAGGTTAAATTTTAATTAATTCTTTTTCCCATTTAAATCCTAAAATACAAAGATACCAAAAAACAATTTCCTTTTCTTTTTAATTAATTAATTCCATCCTTTAATTTAATTTTGCAAAAAGGGTCCAACGCCCTCGTTTCTAATTTAAATTTAATTCGCATATTTATTTTTATTCGTTTAATATTTATGTATCTCTCCCAAAGCCTTGTAATTAATTTTCTCGTACTTTATTTTCTTTACTTTCTTTATTTTTCTGTCAAATCGGGTTCGAGAAATTTTGGCGATGTGGACTCGCGCCTTTTGTAATAGCTTTAGACTTTTATTTTTCTCGCACTTTTTAACTGTTAAATAATGGCATGAAAGAATGTATGGACAAAAATAAAAACAAACGTTAGATCACCAATGACATGACAAAAGACGAAAATAAATGAAAACGACACACGAATCGCACACACCACCCCTAGGGTACGTCTCACTGTTGCCTTGCCTCGAAAGGTGATCGTCGAGTAGAGGATGTCTTAGTAAGTCCTCATGATCCGGGAACCTGGCATGAGGGTAGCTTCTAAGGTGTCTTCCCATTGCTCTGGTGATCACCATGTCCTGAACCTCGAATTGACCCGAACACCTCCAACGGTGGTGCTACCTACCTCTCAATGGTGAGATGGCACTACTTTAAGGACATTTACACAGACGAATTCCTTAGGGTAGGTAGACGACTCTAGATACTTGCTCTGATTTCAAAACAAATTCAAAAAATACTTTTCACACCAACACATTTTCAAAAAGATTTCGAAAGCAATTTTTCAAACATTCTTGAGGACCGATACAAGAGTCGAACTGGAATTTTTCAAAGAAACTTTTTCAAACCCACTCACAATTGAAAAGCAAACAAACCATTTTTGAAAACACAAATGAGCAAGTACCTAAGAGCCCATGGATAACCATGGATAGAAAGGGTGCTAACACCTTCCCTTTCTATAACCTACCTCCCGAACCGAGAGCAATCTCTATAAGGAATTTTTCTGTGCTTTTGTCCTTTCCATTTGGAGAAAATAAAAGACGGTGGCGACTCTTGCTTCCGCGACATACGCGATCCAGCGTTAAACAGTCAGTTCCAGATCCACCGATCACAGAACTGGCGACTCTGTTGGGGACAATCTTAAAGTGAGGTGTACCTTAGGGCTTAGTTCATAACTGTGTTTTCAATTGTATTGATTTTCTTGCTTTACTATTGTGGGTTGTATGGGAGTTACATAGATCCTAACCCGGATCTGGGGGTACCCTGTTTAGGTAGCATAAGCTGTGAGGGACCTGTCCGGCGTATACCGATATGGGTGAAGCAGTGGCTACGTTGGTGTGGCGCCTTGGTCTGTACCGATATCCCTCGTGTTGAAACAGGGAGAATATGGGTCTTCCAAGGAGTCCTTAAGCACCAACAACCTTAGAACCTTAAATGACACAACTTGGCCATTAGAACAGTAGCAGTATGCTACGCCCATTGAGGCTAAACTCTCGTGATGGTTCTGGCCGCAAGAAAAGATTGCGATGCTGGAGTTATGACCGATTGAGGGTAGTCAATGATATTGGGATCCTCTAAGAACCCGGTTACTTTTGATAGGACAGGTATGAACCAACAAACTGAAAGAGGGTAATACCTAGACCTCATGCTGGCCTAAACTCTAAGGGCTCTTTTGTGTGACTTGTGTGCCTTCATACTTGCCTACTTGCATGCTTGTTAACTGACACATGAACTACTTGCAGGTTTTGTTTTAATCCTTAACTGGGACCCATGACAGGGCTTACTAAGTTTCTTGCAGGTTTTGTTTGTAGTCCTTAATTAGGACTCATAACAAAGTTTATCGAGTTTCTTGCAGGTTTTGTTTATAGTCCTTAATTGGGACTCATGACAGGTTTTACTTAAGTTTCTTGCAGGTTTTGGTTTGCAGTCCTTAATGAGGATTCATAACAGGGTTTATTCATATTACCCCATGCATCATAACATCATACCATTGCATACATTCTAACCCATTTCAAGGACCTCAAGGGCTTGTGATGCAGGTCATGGTGAATCAGCTATCCCAACAAGGGGCAAAGAGGATTTATTTTCCCCTAGACAAAGTTGTCAGGGGCTATGACCCACTTGATATGGTGAGCTCTGACTCCTGAAGAAGGTTCCCTTAACCAAGGTTGCTGGGAAATCAAAACCAGACATGATGACTAAAGTCAGGGGCTATGACCCACTGGATATGGTGAGCCTTTGACCCTTGGAAGAAAGACTCTCAACAAATATGAAGCTCTTCCAATCAAGCTACCGGATCCAAATGCTAACAAATTTTCTTGTTTACCCCGCGAGGTCCTTGAAAACATTGCATGCATATCATACACATCATTGCATTACAGGTATCCCTTTTGCAGGTCACTTACCTTTCCCGCTGTTTATTTCAGCCATGGCTTCCCAACAAGACAATCAGGACTTTCTTGCTCAAGAGACCCGGTTCGGGAAAATCCTCCTGAATCTATCCAAGGGGCAGGAAGAGCTAAGGACACTTCTCATGGAGACCTTTGTCAGGAACAGTGCTGAGGATGAAAGGCTGAAACACCTACAAGCTGAAGTGGATGCATTAAGGGTCCAGATGCTGGGGCAGGTGACTGCCATTCAAGGGTTAGCTCAAAGACAAGATGAGCTCAGGTTTCTCGTCAACCAGCTGCTTCAGGGTAACCAACTGGGGAACAAGTCTAAGGGTAAAAAGCCAGTCATCTTTCAACCACCTTTGAGACAAGGAGGTAAGGGGAGAGCTCCTCAAAAGGCTCCAGTGTCACAAATTCAACATCGCAACCAACAAAAGAGCGAGAGAAGGCAGTTCACTCGGCTCAACATGACCTTATCCCAGATATTGCCACAGTTGCTGGAGACCAAGCTGGTAACTCTAAAAGAAGCTCTGAAGAACCAAAATACAACGTCACCGAAGTATAACCCCAACGCCCGCTGCGCTTATCACTCTGACAGCCCGGGGCATACTACAGATGATTGTTGGAGCCTGAAAAATAAGATCCAAGACATGATCGACGTTGGAGAGATTCAGTTTAAAGTACCCAAGACTCCCCACGTGATCACTGCTCCCTTGCCAAATCATGGCTAGGATTGAGAAATTTTTGTTCATTCGAATGTTCAAGTTGCAATTTTCTTTTGTTCAAACATTTACTCATGTTAAACATTGTTATTTCATTAATGCGTCGCATATGTCTGTTCTGAAACAATATATTCGTATTCACTATATGCAAATTATCTTCATATTTTTTCTGATGTCAACTCTCAATTAATAATTCTAAGCCTCTTGAGGGAGGATGACGAAAACGATACCGCAATCTACAGTATGCTTTTGAACAGACCCCGCTGATGAGGTACGGGCATTGTTTCAATCCCTAAACACTGGAGTTATAAGGAAGATAATCCCTCGTCAACCCCTCTGAGCCAAAGAAGTAGGAGTTTTTCTTTTCGAAAATCAAAACCCTTAATCATAACCTGGGGCAGGGTAGTTATCTCAGTTGATCCAAGTGCATAACGAATGGCACCAAAAGAGATCCTTACAAGAAAGACAGTGATGGTTCCGAATAATCAATAAAGAAAGGCAGTCATTATCTTTCAAAATGAAAAGCCCAAAAAAGTCAAAACCTATAAAGGGGACTTACGAAACTGGGGCATCCCGCTGACTGTAATTCCAAAAAAGGAAACAGCTCAGGCAAAAAACAGGGATAATAAAATCAAAAAGAAAGAGGTCTTATAAACCCTCAACAAAAAGGAAATGACTGCCTATTCCAAATAAGTTATCAACATCCGAATCATCACTGGAAAATCAGAGCAAAGACTCAAACAAGGTCTAACGTATGATCAACTGAGTTTAGGTTTGGAGAACATCACGAAGAGCGGGTGGGTACAAATAATTTGAGCCTTTATCCTTTGTTTCTTAAACCGTGAACCAGGCCACGTTATAACCCTTAAAAGTCCTAGCTGAAGCATGGGTTAGTTCGAAAGCATACTGTTACGAAAGGTATCCTGACTCCTTAAGGCCTACGGTAAATACGGAGTTGACATCACATTTTACAAGCATTCACTTGTTTTATGAAAAATAATGCATTTTCAAAATCTTCAAGACAGACATAAGCTTTGCATTTTTAACATAACTTTGTTTGCATATGAACATTTGTTTGAACAGTAGGGAAATTCGCACGATGAATACCTAGTGAACAAAAGCACTTCCAATCAAGGGGCATGGCATGACTATTGTCCATAATCTGGGGCAGTTAAGTCAAGATTCGTAGAATCTCTCAAAGGCCAAATAGCCTGGGGCAAGTCTCCGCCTGAGTCACTTGGGGCATTCCAACAACGAATCTTGCCTGATCAAATACCTTCTGGTGGCATGACAAAACACTTCTAACAGGTGCAACTCCCTACTTTCTGAGAACGGACATAGTCGAAAAAATACTACGCAAAATCAAAGACCCGCTAGGCAAAAATAAGGGCTTCCCGACGAACCAAAAGGGTTCGGGCAAAATGAAGGGCTGAAATGAAAAAATCTGTACACCCGGCAAGTCGAAAACCTGCAAAGGCGGCTTGGGCAAAAATGGGTATCCCGGTGGACTGAAAACCCGAAAGGGCGGTCCAGGTAAAAGTTAGGGATTAAAAGCGTACGGCTATGTCTCGTCATCTTGTCATTTGCCTACAAGAAGTAGGTCTGTCCACCAACAACTATCAGCACCTAACAGGTCTTCCTCACATACCTCAGAAACAGGGGCAATGATGAGCCGTCCAAGCGATATAATTGCTCTGTCCACAAGATACAAGGTAGGACATAACCAGTATACCTTAATTCCCCAGAGAGTGAGCCAGCCAGTCAATACACTCTCTCCAAGCAAAGCTACAATCAAACCTTAAGAAAGTTGGGTATCCTCCAATAGATATCTACATTTCCCAGCAGCATACACATATTCTTAATAAGCATCCCCGGCAATCTTGGTCTAAAGATTATTCCCCGGTGGTATATCAAACATTCAACGGAGTCACTTTCCCCCCCGCAGTTCAAAACTTCCCCAGGAGAGCCCAATCCAGTTTCCCCAGGAAAGTTGGAATCCATCTCCCTAAGCAGTAAGCTTATCCCCAGTAGATTCTGGAAGCTTACCCCCGCAGAGCACGAACGCGTCTCCCGGCTTTATTCAAAAGAGTTATTTCCTCGCCAGGATATAACTGGGTTATCCTCAGCCAAAAGCCACGGAAAGAGCGTCCTCGACGAAATCCTCTTATCCCCAGCGAAGTCTATCAACACTTCCAACAAGATAATGGTATCCCCAGCGGAGTTATCATCAGCATCTCAGCAAAGTACCTCTCTTTCCCCACTGAGTTACCTCCCCGTAGAGTAATCTATTCGCCAAGTTTATCCCCCAGCGGAATCATCTTCTCCTACCGGTATTCTTGCAATCATCATCCCCAACGGAAACGAAGAATTTCACTCTTCAACATCAGCCCAGGATTTGACTTCCCGGCATCCGTCAAGGATCCATTTTCCTAGACGAAAATACATCACATCATGATACATGCATATACGCATCATGTCATACATTCTCATTTATGTCAAGAACATCATTGCTTGATCAATATCATGCATTGCATACGACAGACCTTTACCTTTTAGGAAGGATACAGTTAAATAATCAGCTATATCAAAGTAGACAAATACAGTCAAAAGAGACCAATCCAGTCAAAGAAGACAAATCCAGTCAAAGAAGACAAATCCAGTCAAAGAAGACAAGCCCAATTAAATCCCAAAGGTTTTTCTGATGCTCATCCAGTCAAAGAAGACATGTCCAGTTAAATTACTTCCACTCGTCGTGATAGACACTCGTCGTTATAGACACTCGTCGTGATAGACACTCGTCGTTATAGACACTCGTCGTTATAGACACTCGTCGTGATAGACACTCGTCGTTATAGACACTCGTCGTGATAGACACTCGTCGTTATAGACACTCGTCGTGATAGACACTCGTCGTTATAGACACTCGTCGTGATAGACACTCGTCGTTATAGACACTCGTCGTGATAGACACTCGTCGTGATAGACACTCGTCGTGATAGACACTCGTCGTTATAGACACTCGTCGTTATAGACACTCGTCGTTATAGACACTCGTCGTTATAGACACTAGTCGTTATAGACACTCGTCGTGATAGACACTCGTCGTGATAGACACTCGTCGTTATAAACACTCGTCGTGATAGACACTCGTCGTTATAGACACTCATCGTTATAGACACTCGTCGTTATAGACACTCGTCGTTATAGACACTAGTCGTTATAGACACTCGTCGTGATAGACACTCGTCGTGATAGACACTCGTCGTGATAGACACTCGTCGTGATAGACACTCGTCATTATAGACACTCGTCGTGATAGACACTCGTCGTGATAGACACTCGTCGTTATAGACACTCGTCGTGATAGACACTCGTTGTTATAGACACTCGTCGTTATAGACACTCGTCGTTATAGACACCCGTCGTTATAGACACTCGTCGTTAAAAACCACTCGCCCATGAGGGTAACCTGTCAGTAGAGACAATTCACCAACCTTTCTAATTCCAGACTCAATTCATGTATCTCGCCAGGGTGCGTCTGAAGAGTTCAAGGATCCGATGCCTGAATCTTGCCAGGGTGTATCTGTTGAAGACATTTCAAGACCTGGACTGGTTCAGTTAAATCAACTCCGAAGATTTCTTATCCAGTCCAAGGCCTTCCCTAGTCCAGCTAAATCGACCCCAAACAGTTTTTCTGATGAAGACTCAGTAGAAGTTATCAAAGGTTTTTCTCAAACGTCCGCTTTTGAGATTATAATTTCCTATGGTTCTCTCCCCGATCCTGCGGAGACGATAATTCCATTCCAGGTTTTTCTCAAACGTCCGCTTTTGAGATTATAATTTCCTATGGTTCTCTCCCCGATCCTGCGGAGACGATAATTCCATTCCAGGTTTTTCTCAAACGTCCGCTATTTAGAATATAATTGCATATGGTTCTCTTCCCGATCCTGCGGAGGTGGTAATCCCAAAATTTTCTCAACGTTGGCTGTTTAAAGTCACCCAAGTTTCTCTCACCGTTCCCGTTAAGGTAGTAACAATCCCTGGTTCATTCATCACCGCTTGAAGATCCAGACTCAGCTCCTGTAACCAGTCAGGACATATCTATACAAAGCATCTGAAGACCAGCTCCTGCAACATGTCAGGTACTCATTTTTTTCTTTTGCAGGTACGCAAGTTCTTACTAAGGAATCTCTTATGTGATCGACATCCAGATGGCATCTATAAGCCCATCCACCTTCCAGCATCTCTCCAAATGGCATCTATAAGCCCATTCCCATCATCACACTGCTACTATGTGAGCGCAAATTTCTGGGCACTCTAGTGTTCAATCATCTTCCACCCTCGGATTACGAAAGGCACGTCAGCCAATCTACATCCTCAGGTCTAAGAAGATTGAACAGGGGCAACTGTTGTACCCCAAAATTTGCCCTCCCATATTCTTCAAAGATTTGCCAAGTCAAGCTTCAAAATTCCCCAAGGGTTGCACTGTGCAAGAGCCTTCTGAACAGTCAAAATTAGGGTTTTTGGTTCTGATCAAGAAAATGAAGTTTTCAAGGGCCCAATCAAGTCTCACATGCCTATAAATATGGTCAAGCATCCTGATACCAAGTTTCAAGACCTTCAGCACAAAATTGCACAGTCAAAAACCCTAATTGCACTACAGTCAACTGTGGGGGCAAAATGGTCATTTGACAGTCAAAAGTTCAAATTTTTGGTCAACATCTCATTTTTAAGCCACAAACATCATTTGATCAATGCTTGATCATGATTCTCAAAGCTTGGCTCAAAAATCATCAAGATACAAAAGTTTCCTTATTTGGACAGTTGAAAAAGTCAACTGTAAATTGACCAGGGCATAACTTTCAAATGGATTATCAGAAAAATTCCATCCAAAGCTCATTTTGAAGAGAAAGACATTTCCTACAACTCATATTCACACTTCAAGTCCAAGAAATGCTCTCACAAAAAGTTATCAATTTCAACATTATAGGTCATTTTCAAAAGTCAACAAAAAGGGACTTTAAGTCAAAGGCCATAACTTGAGATTGGTAAATCAAAATGACATGGGACCAAAGGCATTGGTTAGAGGACTCAAATACCTTTCCAAAATGTCAAAGAACATGAGCAAAGTTTAAAAATTGAGCAAGTTATGCCTTATGGAAGTTGGGAAATATTTGGATATTTTGAAAAGTCAACATTGATTCAAATGACCTAAAATTGCTAATGGGCCTATTTTTCTTCCACAATTCATCATCCAAGGCATGTGCACGACCACTTGGCCCAAAGGGAAGTTTTTCTTCATTTTTTATTTATTTATTTGAATTTTTATTAATAATAATTCATTTAAATCAATTAAATACATGAAAAATAATTAACCTAAGTTTTTCAATCTTTTTATGCATGTTATATCCTCAAGATTTCGTGCCTAGCCAAATATGGAAAGAATCAATTGGATTGGTCATGATTTGTATCAAAAAGCATGTGAAAAAGATTTGAAAATCATGTTTAAAAATCAAATATCATATTCATGAATGCAAGAGATTTGGATCAAGTTTTCTAACCCTAATCATTCCTACATATACAAGCAAGCAAGACCTAATGCAAAAAGACCAAAAAAGCTGCACAAAACCCCATTATCAAACTCAAATTTTTTGGCAAAAATCTCAAATCTGAAAACCAGGCTAGAAGAGGAATCAAGGCAAAAGACTTGTGCCATCACCTTCCTGAAGCTTCAAGGAAGGATTCCCAATCGAAAACACCAACTCTAAACGCCCTAGATCATTGTACAGAATCGAATTTTTTCTCATAAAAATGCATACTCGTGTTTTAACTTTGAGACAGTTTCATGGCATTTTATTTGTGTATTCATACTGAGTATTGCATTCTGAAGCTAAGCATATGGATTAATTGCATTTTTATACACTATATGCAAATATACCATTGTCATATTTTAGGGTTTCAGGCTTGGCAGATTGGGGCTTTCCATCCAAAGAAAAATTGAGACTTGGGACCTGGACCATTAAAACGAGCGTGCCTGGACGAAAAGAATCCATGTGTCGCGCCTAATTTCTGATGCAAGAATTCCTAATCGCTGTTTTCTGGAATGGTACCTTCTGGAACGGTTAAAAAACCGTTGCTTATGATTTTATATTTCAGGGAACGAAGAAGAAGACGCTTAGGTGGCGAGGCATGGATGGTTGGTTCAAATTTTCGCGCGCGGAGGCTCCACTAACTATTATTTATTTTATATTTATTGTGTGTTGTTTAATGTACAAAGTGCGCATCTGGAACGGTTGGCAAGCATAGTGATTGGTAACATTCAGGACCTGGGTTCGAGCCCCAGGTCCTCATCCCCTTTCACATTATTTTTCATATGATGTTCATGTGCAGTTTCAGCGTTAGGACGTACCATGCGCTTCCCAATCCAGCTGCCCACGTGCCCAATGGAGACGATCAAACGGCCATAAACTGAAGCGTACCATAAGCCTGAGTCAATGCACCACACGATGCTTGGAAAAGTCAACGAGGCCATGCTGATTTGGGCTCAAAATTGATGGGCTTCACCTCCAAAATTAGGGGCAGACCCCCTAGGTTTGCAATTCTTTACTTTCTTTATATTTTTATTATTGATACTTTCTTTTAAATTATTGTTTTATTAATTAATTTCACTTTTTCATAATATATAAAAAACATAAAAAAAAATCGGAAAAGACAAGAAAAATAATAAATATTTTTATTTTTAGTATTTTCATAAATAAATTGTATTAATTCATTTAGTTATTAAATTAGGGTTAATTATAATATTTTCATAATAAAATCTAAAAAATGGTAGAATTAGGGTTCATGATAAGTTTTATTCCTTTTTATTTTTCTTTCATAATAATTAAAATATTAAATATTTATTTTTGTAATTAAATTGCATGTAAATAATTAGGTTTAATTTTAGGTTAAAAATTCAATCTTTTCTTAATAAATTAAAAACAACTAGAATTAGGTTAAATTTTAATTAATTCTTTTTCCCATTTAAATCCTAAAATACAAAGATACCAAAAAACAATTTCCTTTTCTTTTTAATTAATTAATTCCATCCTTTAATTTAATTTTGCAAAAAGGGTCCAACGCCCTCGTTTCTAATTTAAATTTAATTCGCATATTTATTTTTATTCGTTTAATATTTATGTATCTCTCCCAAAGCCTTGTAATTAATTTTCTCGTACTTTATTTTCTTTACTTTCTTTATTTTTCTGTCAAATTGGGTTCGAGAAATTTTGGCGATGTGGACTCGCGCCTTTTGTAATAGCTTTAGACTTTTATTTTTCTCACACTTTTTAACTGTTAAATAATGGCATGAAAGAATGTATGGACAAAAATAAAAACAAACGTTAGATCACCAATGACATGACAAAAGACGAAAATAAATGAAAACGACACACGAATCGCACACACCACCCCTAGGGTACGTCTCACTGTTGCCTTGCCTCGAAAGGTGATCGTCGAGTAGAGGATGTCTTAGTAAGTCCTCATGATCCGGGAACCTGGCATGAGGGTAGCTTCTAAGGTGTCTTCCCATTGCTCTGGTGATCACCATGTCCTGAACCTCGAATTGACCCGAACACCTCCAACGGTGGTGCTACCTACCTCTCAATGGTGAGATGGCACTACTTTAAGGACATTTACACAGACGAATTCCTTAGGGTAGGTAGACGACTCTAGATACTTGCTCTGATTTCAAAACAAATTCAAAAAATACTTTTCACACCAACACATTTTCAAAAAGCTTTCGAAAGCAATTTTTCAAACATTCTTGAGGACCGATACAAGAGTCGAACTGGAATTTTTCAAAGAAACTTTTTCAAACCCACTCACAATTGAAAAGCAAACAAACCATTTTTGAAAACACAAATGAGCAAGTACCCAAGAGCCCATGGATAACCATGGATAGAAAGGGTGCTAACACCTTCCCTTTCTATAACCTACCTCCCGAACCGAGAGCAATCTCTATAAGGAATTTTTCTGTGCTTTTGTCCTTTCCATTTGGAGAAAATAAAAGACGGTGGCGACTCTTGCTTCCGCGACATACGCGATCCAGCGTTAAACAGTCAGTTCCAGATCCACCGATCACAGATGGACTGGATTAACTTTGTTAACAGTGAAACCAGTATAAAAATTATTGTGTTCATTTATTTTTTTTTCTTGTGATAACTTTAAGTGTTTGGTTTCAAAAATATTTTATTTCTAGAAACCCAACTCAAACCCATATTTCTTGTGTTTCTTTCCACTTCACTTTGTCCTCACTCACACGCTTTCCAAGAAACTTCCAAAAAGGTCACCATCCAAATATCAATCCAAGTCAAGCACGTCTAAATATGGAGTTTTTATTTTTTGGCTACCAAAAACAAGATGCACCTTTTTTTCGACAGCCTAACAAATAAGAACTCCATAGTTAAGCGTGCTTGACTTAGGGTAGTATTTGGATGGGTTACCTTCTGCGAAGTTTCCTGGAAAGTGTGTAACTGAGGATAAAACATGCTGAAAAGACCTATGTTGGTTTATGGGCTCATTCGGTAATCATGAAGGTAGTCTAGGGCGTTACAGATATCAACTTGTAAAAATATCCATAATTATTCTTGAGCTCAGTGTGATTACAAGCTCTATTAGTTTGAGATCATTCTGGTGTTAAAATCTCTCTTAGTTTATTTCAGCTTGGTGTGAAATTTCAGTAGGTTTGAGATCATCCCAATATAAATCTCGGTTCAATTTGTAGTTAGCCCATATAAAAACCTCGACTCAGTTTGAAGGATAGGCAACTCAAACTTTCGTCTTGGTTTAAGATCAACCTGTGCAAAATCTCAATTTATGTGAAGGCTAACCACTTCAAGCTTGTTTTTTGTTTTGTGTGAAGACTAACCTCTTAAAGCTTCTTCCTTATTTGGTTTGGAGACTAATCTCTTCAATCTCGTTCGTTGTTTGGTTTGGAGAATAATCCCTTCTAGCTATGTTTGTTGTTTAGTTAGAAGTTATCGTGAAAACTTTATTTCCTTTTATAAAGGAGTTTGTGGGATTAACCATATGAAATCTCAAAATATATATAGTGGATGATCTGAATATAAATTCTTGAGGAGAGGAGTAGGTCACTTCATTAGACAACCTTTTATAAATATTTGATGTCATCACTCTTCCCTTATCTCTTTTTATTTTCCACTTGATTTATTTACTTTGAATTTTTGCTACATATTTATTCAAACATATTATCAAAATATTTTCAAACTCTAATTTCAAAAATGATTTTACTTTAAATCAACAATTTTCAAACCTCTAGAATTCACCCTTACCCCTTCTTGTGTGTATGGAGTCACATGTCCAACAAACCTCATTAGTGATGTTTGACGAAAAGAGAGATCCTCAAGAGCAAGTTACCACCATCAATACACATATGGAGATGATAGGTATGGCATTTTCTCTCAAGTGAAAACCCATTACCATAACACTGAAGGAGGAGGACTTACGCTAGTACATGAACATCCACAGGTTCTCCCTGACTAGCTATCAAGATCTTTATAGAAAGCTAGTCCATCAGTTTTCATCCAGCAAGTATCAGAGGGTATCTTATATAAACATATTCAACATTCTATAGGTATATTCTAAATCCATACGATAATACCTACAACAATTCAACGAACCCACCATTAAAGTGATAAATCCAAACCAAGAGATGTTTATGAGAGCCATTGAGAATAGGCTCAATGTCAGACATTTAAACTATTCCATCACCTAAAAATCCCATGATTAAATGGATGAAACAATGGAGATGACTAAGTGTTATGTCAAAGACGAGGAAAGTAACTTCTAGAAGAGATCTAGAGACGTGTTTGGACATATAAATGGAGGATTTGGTCAATGCAGAAACATTTTCCCTCAATAAATAAGGGATATGGGAACCTTTAAACCTCCCTACATAATGCAATAAGTAATGCAAATATTACATGGTCAAGGGTCATCAAAAAATGATTGTTATCAGCTAAAAAAAAGAGATAAAACACCTCATCCAAGAAGGGTATCTAAGGCTATAGGTCTAAGGCGCATCATATAGATATGAGGCTAAATCACTCCCTTTTGGGAGAAATAGGCCTAGAAGTCCTCAAGCAAGAATATAAAAGGACCTGAAAGAAGGAATAAAGGTGAATCAACTCGACATATCCTCAAAATAATCACAAATGGTTTCATTGGAGAGGGAGATTCTTATTCCTCTTGCAAAATGTATGCTCTCTATGTTATGCACATTTCATATTATCCCCATAGCCTCGACTGACCTCCACACCAAAGGTCACTTTTCAAACCTACACACTTTTGAAAAACCCTTACCATGAAGAAGGTCCAATGGTCATTAGTGTGCAAATGTTCAGTTGAGATATCAAACAATTTCTCATAAATCCTAGTATATCTACACACATGCTATTATGGGATGCCTACAAAATATTGAAATTATATCGATAGCATTTATATCATTTAAAGTCTCTTTTATGGGTTTCTCGAGTGAATAGGTACAAGTTCGAGGCTATATCTCTATTAGGACCAATTTTGGATTAGGTGAGAACACCAAGTCCATAAAAATAAATTACCTTGTGTGAGACGTGAAGGTTCAGAGAAACACAAGAAATAAGAAGTTTGAATTAGGTTTCTAGATTTGAAGCTTTTTCGAACACCCAAAAATAAACAACTCAAGAGCAACAATGATAAAGAACACAAGTATTTTATCCTGGTTCACCATTAACAAGGCTACCTCTAATCCACCCACAAAGGTGATTTTTAATTATCAAGAAGCACTTAATCCAGTAATAAAAAACTTTGATTACAACCACAAAGACTACCCATCAATGTATTCTCAAGGATTCTAACTAAACCCTAGTCCCTCAAGGAAATCACTCAAAAATAACATGTCAATTACTTCTCAAGTATTCTGACTAAACACTTAGTCAATCAAGGAAATTAACCAACTCTTTAAGATTACAAGGTTTTGTGTTTACAAAGTTCTTCTTAGAAAGTTGATACACCCAGATTCAACACAATAAGATTTACAAAGAATGAAAGTTATAAAGCTTTCAAGATAATAACAAATTTCTTCTTTGTGTAGCTTCTCAAATTTTTGTTCTTGGTGTTTCTCTCTTGATTTTTCTTTTCTTTGAAGATGTATGTTATGGTTCTTTTACAATTGCTTTAAGATCTCATTTACATAGATGAATAAATCCATTGGACGGTGAAGTTGGAATTTCATAAATCATAGTTGCATGAAGACTTTTGAAGAACAATAGTGGAGTGGAGCGAGTAGCAGTGAGAGGAATGATGGGATGTATTTAAAATGTTAGTACTAACATATAATCCTTTTTGCAGAGTAGTGTAGACGATAATGATTTTGTACTATTTTAATATTTTCGCACTATCTTTCTTCAGTGATAACATATTGAATCAAGGGCTTATGACATATTTTGATGAAGCTTGATAAAATCCCAGAGTCACCATCTCTCTTCAATGTAGACTTCTTCAGTCAGAGGCTTATGAATATAGGTTGTTGAAGCTTGGTCACATTTGTTTTTTAGATCTTGAGAAGGTTAAGACTTCAGAGTCTTGAATCATAGTCAATCTGGATAAGATCCTTTTATAAATAGACTTGATGTTTTGAGATGCAGATTTGCTTGTAAACACATCTTTGTATTCTCCACTGGTTTAGAGTGCGTTTTATGTAAAGAGTTCAAAGTTGCTCATTCAGATTCCTAAACTTTCACTAGTCCAGAGTCCACAACTTGTAAGCTCAGAGTCCAAAACTATTTATCACACCCTGCACACTTAACAAACTATTAGAGTATAAAATTATTCTCCATATATTATACTTTTTGTTATTATCAAAACATAAAGATAGTTATGTAACCAAACTTATTCCAACAATCTCCCCCTTTTTTATGATGACAAATCCATGTATTTTTAAGAATAATTTTTCTTTGATAAATGCACAATAGTTTAAAACATCAGAGTTAGGTTTGTAAGCTCCCCCCGAGTTAAAACTTTAATAAAAAATTTCAACTTCATCAGAGTGAGGTTTGTAGACTCCCCCTTGAGAATATTACCAAAACATTTCATGACTTCTTTACAGTAAGGTTTGAAAACTCCCCCTGGGAGTAATATGTAGAAAATTTTGATAACCTAGAAAATTTTAATCGGAGAATAAGTGCCTTGTTAATCATGGACCCATATGATCAGATTTATCACAGTTTATCACAAAGATCTTTTCAGTGCAAAGAAAATAGATATTGCATTCATATTTATTTTTCTTAAAATTATCATAATATATATCACATGTTTGGATTATATTAAGGAAAATATATATATCAAAATCATTTATTTTTCTTCCCCTTTGTCATCAATCATAAATAATGAATAACCAGGCCATTATTCCTTACAAAAGCATATATCCAAAATTCTTTAACAAGATTTGGATGAATGGGACCATTTAGCATATTTAAATAGCTTATCCGTTTTTTTTTAGAAAAATTTTCATCAGATCAAAACCCTAAGCTTCTAGTTCTCTAAAATTGACCGTTTTCTCATTAATCACAAAGAGAAGTTCATCATCACCATTAAAAATTCTTGAAAGCATTTTGAAGGAGGTAGTTGGGAAAAGATTTGAAATACGAAAGGATGAGAGAGATCAGCAAAAAGGTTAAGAGGGAACAAGTATTTAAATAGGAAAGAAATGGAAGAGTGATAGATGCTAGAAAAGATTTAGGATAAGACTTAGTTCAAAGAATGGACGGATGGATTTAAGACATAATTTTTAAAATGTCCACAAAAAATATTATTAACACGCTAAGATATTAATGACTTTCAAGAGATAAAATATTTCATTTGTTTCCAAGATATAGAGCTCCCAAAAGGTCACTTCAAAATTTTTGATAGTTGCATGCATGACATCTGTCATACTTCAGTTTCTCAAAAAAATTTGATTGACTTTTAATTTCCCTCAGAGTCCAATAGCTAGAGTTTCCCATGAAATTATAAGTTTTTTCCATCTAGATTAGAGAACCTTCTAAATTTAGAAGGCTAATTGTTCCAGAGCCGAATATCCAGAGTCTCATTTTAGACAGTCATAGGCAAAAGCATTTCATTCTCAACGGATTTCCATTTTAATATTTTTCAAAATAAAATGAATTTTTTCTCAGTAAGGGGTTTTGTAAAGATGATTACCATTGATGGTTTGTATCGATAAATTTTAAATTTAAAATACCCTTATGAACACAATCTCTTATAAAATGGAGTTTAATTTAAATATGCTTTGCCCTTGAATGTAAAATATGATTCTTGGATAAGCAAATGGCTAAGGCATTATCACACAGGATAGGAATGTTACGTTCCTTAATCTGATAGTATTCTATATGGTTTTTCGACCAAAGGATTTGCATGCTACATACAATTGCTTCAATGTATTCAACTTTTTTTGTTCATAGAACTATTGTAGATTTCCTCTTATTGGACCGTGAAGTCATATTTTCACTAAGAAACTGACAGCTTCCACTGGTGCTTTTTCTTTCAACATAGTCAATATCATAATAACATACTAACTTTTATTATTTTTATTTTCTATATATTAAATCAAGGTTAGTAGTACCTTTCAAATATCTAAATATTCTCTTAACAGTCGTTAAGTTATATTCTCTAGGATCTGATTGGAATCCCGCACATAAGAAAATAGTGAATAAAATGTTAGGTCTAGAAGTAGTCAGATACATAAGAGAACCAATCATACCTATGTATAGTTCTTGTTCTACTTTCTTACCTGTTACATCCTTCTTAAGAATACATGCTGGATGCATTGGAGTCTTGGAATTTTTGCATTATGATAAGTCAAACTTCACCATAAGTTCTCTTGTATAGTTGCTCTGATGAATGTAAGTTCCTTCTGAACTCTAGTTTATTTGAATCCCCAGAAAGAACTTCAATTCTCCCATCAAACTCATCTAAAACTCTACCTGCATAGACTTAGAAAATTCTTTGAAAAGGGTAGCATTAGCAGAACCAAAACTAACATCATCAACACAAATTTAAACTTCCAAAATATCTTTTTTTAAAGATTTGCAAAACAAAGTTGTATCGAACATCCCTCTTGTAAACTCATTTTTCAAAATAAATTTTCTTAGTATTTCATACCATGCTCTGGGAGCTTGTTTCAGACCATACAAAGATTTCTTCAGTTTAAAAACAAAGTCGGGATTTTTATGAGTTTCAAAACTAAGAGGTTGATGAAGAGAAACTTCTTCGATAATGTAACCATTCAAGAATCCACTCTTAACATCCATTTGATTAAAAATGATTTTATGATTAATTTCAAAGGAAATAAGAAGTAGGATATATTATAACATGGCCACTGGTGCAAAGGTTTCAATATAGTCAATTCCATCTTGTTGACTATAGCCTTGTGCAACCAGTATGGATTTGTTTCTTACCAATTATCCTTGATCATTCATCTTTTTTCTGAATACCTATTTGTTTCTAATAATATGCTTTCCCTTTATTTTAGGTACCATATCCCATACATCATTTTTAGAGAATTGATTTAATTCTTCTTGCATAGCCAGAATTCGTTCAGAGTCTAGAAAAACTTCATTGATGGATGCTAGTTCTATGAGAGACACCATACTCGTAAGTGTTTCTTCATATTATCTAAATGTAGATCTGGCTCTGACAGGTTCAACTTTATCTTCCAAAATAAATTCCTCTGGATGTAATGATCTTTTCCAATGATTTTGGTTAAGCATGTTCAGAGTCTTTAGTCTCATAATCATTTTCTTCAAAATCTGAATATGTAATCTTCAGATCTTTAAAATTTTCAACTAGCTTTGACTATTCAGGGTTAAGCTTATCGTCAAACTTAACATGAATTGATTCTTCAACATTTTGTGTCTCGGTGTTGTGCACTCTATAGCCCTTTGAGCATTCAGAGTATCCTAATACGATGCACTTTTTACCTTAAAATCAATTTTTTAAGGGTATCTTTGGTATTGAGCATAAACCAAATACACGCAATAGGATGAAAGTTAGAAATGTTGGACTTTCTATTCTTCCAAAATTCATATGCAGACTTATTCAGAATGGGTCTTATAGAGATCTTGTTCTGAATATAACATGTTGTGATAACTTCTTCTGCCTAGAAGTGTTTTTCCATATTTGTCTCATTGATCATGGTTCTGGCCATTTATTGTAGAGTAAGATTTCTCCTTTCTATAAATTCATTATGTTGAGGAGTTCTAGGATAAGAGAAATCATGAGAAATGCCATTTTCATCAAAAAGTTTTTCAAAATCTCTATTTTTTAATTCCCAACCATGATCACTCCTGACTTTGACAATTTTAAAATCTTTTTCATTTTGTACTTGAGAGCAGAAGGTGGTAAAACAAAATATGACTTGTCCTTTTGTCTTAATAATTTTACCCATGTCCATCTACTATAGTCATCAATGATAACTAGTCCATACTTCTTACCACTGACAAATGTTGTTTTCAAAGGCCCAAGCAAGTCAATGTGTAAGAGATCAAGAGGCCTAGAGGTAGAAACAACATTTTTAGCTCTGAAGGATGTCTTTGAAAACTTGTCTTTCTGATATGCTTCACATAGAGCATATGAAGTAAACATCATATACGGGAGGCCTCTGAACAGTTTCATCTTATTTATTTTTGAGATTCTTCTCATGATAACATGGCCTAACCTATTATTCCGGGTCCATTTCTCTTCATTCATAGATATGAGGCATTTAACATTTTGATTTTCTAAATCATAAAGTTTAATTTTATGAATATTGTTTTTCCTCTTGCCTCTGAAAAGTACAAATCCATCCTTTTGACTAACAGCTTTATAGGACTCTTGAATGAAGATAATATCATAACCATTGTCACTTAATTGACTTATGAAAAAGAGGTATGCATTAATCCTTCAACTAAAAAAACATTAGAGATAGAGGGTAGAAAACTCTTACCTATAGTTTCGGAGCCAATAACCTTTCCTTTATGGTCTCCTCTGAAACTAATAGAAACTCCAGGCTTAATTTACAAGTTTTGGTACATATGCCTTCTTCCCGTCATGTGCCTTGAGCATTCAGAGTCTAGGTATCCTGACTGGTGTTTTAACTTGGTTGTTAAGGATGTTTGCAACATATATTATCTTATATTTAGGTACCCATATATTTTTGGGTCCTTTATGATTATTTTTCCCAAAGTTTTTATCAACCAAGGGTTTTTGAGCATAATCAGTGTCATGTGTGTGACCATAGATGAAGTGAGAGTATAAAGGTGATGGTTTAATCACCATATCATCTACTTGTTTAGGGTCATACATTTCACCTCTTAGTTTAATGTAACCCATTTATTTTCTTCCATTTCTACTAACTAACTCAATAGATAATGAAATCCATCTTGCTACTATCTAAGTGTTTGGCTAGAAATTTTTAAAAAGAAGCTTTATACTTCTTTGAAGCACATCCAGAATTCATCAGACCATTGATGAGAATTTCTTTTTCTAAAATACCACTCTTGAGTTTGAGAGTAGAGTTTTAATTTTCAAAGTAATTTATTTTTTCTCTTAAAATGATATTTCGTTTCATCAACTCACTATGTGCTTCAAAGTGAGTTACAAGAATCTTTTTCTGAAATTTGCATCTTCTCTGAAGATTTTGATTCTTTTCAAGAATCTTAGCTAAGGAAGTTTCAAGTTACAAACGAGATAAATTAGAAAATACCTCTCCAATGTCTAATTTTTATTTTGACTCAAAGTTGCTTTCTTCTTCTTCTGCCATCAGCGTCATATTGGCTTGTTCTTCTTCGAAGTCATCATCTTAAGAGTCAGAGTCATCCCATGTTTCCATCAGATATTTCTTCTTATCTTTGAAAAAAATTCTAATTTTGGCATTTCTTTTTCGAGTATGGGAAACTCATTCTTTAAATGGCCAGGCTCTTTGCATTCGAAGCAAATAAACTCTCTTTTAACTTTAGACTTCTTATGTCTGAATGTTGACTCAGAATGTCCGTCTGATCTTCTGTAACCTCTGAACTTCTTCTTCTGTCTTTTCTTCCATAGTTGTTTAATTATTTTGGACATCAAATACATTTCTTCCTCATCATTAGAATCCTCTTCCAATTTTTCTTCTTCATCTTGAAAAGCTTTAGTCTTTTCAGACTTGCTTTTGGATTTCAAAGCAACAAATTTACTTTTCTTAAGAGGCTCATCTTCCTCAAGTTCTATTTCATGACTTCTTAAAGAACTTATAAGTTCTTCCAAAGTTGTATTGTTTAGATTATTTGACACCTTTACTGAAGTCACCATTGGCGTCCTTATCTTTGGAAGACTACTGGTGATCTTTTTCACATAGTCTATAGTAGTTTATACTTTGTCTAAAACTTTCAGTCCTACTATAAGAGTTTGAAACCTTGAGAACATTATTTCAATAGTTTCATCTTTGGAACCTTTTTTTGCAGGTAGAAGGTGTTGCTTTGATGATGACAACTATAGAAAGATCATAAAGCTTATTTAGCATAATAAAGATGCAAAAGCAAACTAATATAATGAGATAGTACAATATGCAATCAGCATGATAGAGATGCAATATGGTGACTAATGTAGAAGAGAAATGAAATTACACTCAACAAAGTAAAAGATGTAACATTTTTATAAAGTCAACCAAGAATAGCAATAAAAGAACATTCAGTATGGCAAAAGATGCAACATGATGAATAAAAAAGTGGATTAGATGATACTTAGCATAACAAAGATGAAACAATTGAGAAAGTCAAGCAATGCACTTAAATGGATAATGCTAGCCATGGGTTTGAAAAGAAAGACTCAAATAAGGATAAAGGAAATCAAAAGCCTCAGGTCATTTCAAAGTAAATTTCAAACATATGGAATACATCATACTGAAGATCTATGCTGATCATCCTAAAATAGCAATTGAGTGAATTAATGTAAGCAAAAGTTTTATTCTCTTTGACGTTATTGGATATAAGCACACACACTCACTTAAAACCCTTTTATAAAAAAAATTGGAAAATAAAATGTCTTGAAGAAATATGTAGGAGTTTCCTAGAAAGAAATGGGAACATTAAAAAATTCAAAAAAAAATATTTTGACTAGAGTTAATCGATTAGCCCAACCGATTAAATTGATGCGTATTTTAAGAGTTAGGCAATTTGAATGTACCCAATCAATTGGAAACAACTACAAATTACTTATTGCCTATTTTGGATAACTTAGTCGTTACTTTTAATGACTAAATCAATTGTGTCAATTGATTAGTAATGGTAAAAAATCATTAAATGATATTTCCTCTTTTTAACGATTTGAACATAATAAGTAGAAGTCTCATTCCTGGGTTAAAATCATCCAGAAGACAAAATGTGTATTGACACACACACACACACTCTCTCTCTCTCTCTCTCTCTCTCTCTCTCTCTCTCTCTCTCTCTCTCTCTCTCTCTCTTCTCTCTCTATCTATCTATCTCTCAAAGTTTTTTCTATCACCTTTTCTCACTACTTCTTATAGCCAAATGCTTTTGTGAGGAAAGTTCTTTTGTCAGGAGAGGTTTATGTATTTCTAGTTGGGCAGCAATGTATAAAGTTCTTCAAGGTTTTTCTAGATTCACCTTGATGAACATCATCCATGTCTAGAGAAAACTTATGTGGTTCGAAGCTAAACCTTTTAAAATCTTTGGTTGGTAATTTTTGTGATTAGGTTCCCATAATCTATATAGGTTGGAGGTTATCAATGTTGTTGAGCTTCCTTTAAGACTATTATAAAAACTTATTTATTCTAAGATTGAAGATCGATAATATTGATGAACTCACCATTAGCTTCCTGTTCATCCTGTTATAAAAACATAGGTTAGTTGATCATCCTGTTAAAATCATGAGAGGTTAATGGTTATTATGTTAAACCATATTGAGTTCATATGTTTTTTAGTAGACATAAGTGATGGTACCTTTATCTACAATTGAAAGAGGAGCTTGGCCACTTAGATCTTAATAATGGAGAAGACGCGAATGTTTATATATTTCATCTTGTATTGTCATGGTTGTAGGAAAATCAACATTTCCTTGTATAAGGGAGTTTGTGAGCTTCACCTACAAAAATCTCTCAACTACTTAATGGAAACTCTCAAGACTAGTTCTTGGGGAGAGGAGTAGGTCCTTCAGTTTGACCGAACTTCTATATATCGTGGTGTTCTTCTCATCCCTTAAATTTTTACTTTCTGCATTTTACTTCAAAATTATTTTTCCACTACTAAGTTATAAAAAAGTTTTTGAAACTCAGATAGATCAAAGCTTTTAGAAATTTTTTTTCAAACTATGTTTTTAATCTTCGAAAAAAATTTCACAACCATGTTTTTCCAAATCACAAAATTCACCCCCCCCCCCCCCCCCCCCTTTGGGAATTTACATCTAACACAAGATTCCTTTTTAAAAAAATTTACCACCATCTTTTGAAAACTTTTTTATTCTAAATTATTTTTCAAAATAAATTATTCCTTCTTATTTTAAATTATTCAAATGGTCTGTTTTACTCTTCTCATAAAATAAATAATGAAGAAGTGGAAAAGTCATTTTGGCCAAAAAGATATTTTAAATTTATTTTTTGAAAATTTCCAAGGAAATGTAGGATACTTTGGAAAAGATATATGGAGTTTCTCTGAGTATAAAATCAAAGGACATGAATACATGAGGCAAAGGAACTTCTTATTATTTCTAACATTTATTTATAGAATTAAGAATTGGAAAACTTTTCCAACTCATAGTTCCATAGATTAAAACCTTCACGAATTTCAGGAAAATCAAAGAGAGAAGAAAGATTAAATCAAAAACTCGAAGATCATCACATATATTATATTTCAGTTTTACACAAATCAAGGAGTCCCCGTGTTCAAAGAACGACAAAAGGATGAAGAATTCCTTCAGTAAGTTGAACAAAGGATAAAAGCTTGCAACATTGAGAAAATCATCTTCCAAACAAAGAAGATAACATATGACACCTACGATGAAGTTAGAGGATAAAACGAAAAATTAGATTAACATATGTTTGTTTTGCATGCAATGTTATGTAACTCAAAACTTTAAATATCTCTTGATGAAGACTTGCAAAAGCAGAAGTATAATCTAGGAGTATACACTTGATAAGTCTTTGATTCGGAGAAAGAATGATGATGACAGATGTCAACAGTTATTATCAAAGCAATATCATTTGAGAATTTCTCAATTTATGATCTATAATAATCAGTAAAGTAGATAAGCATGTGATGGACTTATTTATTTGTTTTACTTTTCCTACTCTTGCATCTATTGTTGTGTGGAGAAGGAAACACTTTTGAAATATCCTCTCTTAAGAGAACTTTTGTCAAGAATTGTTTCTTGACCAGGTAAAATTATTTTAAGGTTAAAAATGATCAGATAATCTGATTGACCTCTTATAATAAATATTTCTAAACTCTTCTTATATTTATTATTTATTAAATCTCTTTCTTGTTAGAACAAGATTTGGATTCTACAATTAATCTCTAGATTTTGATGATCACAATACATATATTTTATATGTAAACAATTTTGTTTCTAATTGTTTCTGGAGTGTGCACATTAGAAGTTTTAAATTAATTCAGTATTGTTGTTTGAAGAGTCATCAGAAATATACTAAGCATGCATCAGAAAGACTATTGCATCCACTTCTGAAGAAACATCAGTAGTTCTGGAGAATGCTGAATGTTCGCCAAAAAGAGGTCTTAACATGGACTTCTCAATAAGTTGTTGCTTCAGAAGTCACAAGTATTCCATAATAAAGGAATTCTATTAAAGCTTCTGCTCCAAGATCAGAAAACAAGATTGCACAGAAATAAGCTTATAGCGTCAAATATTACAAGTCAAGATTTATTTGTCAAAAGAGTTTTTGCTCGTAACTCTGAAGACAAAGTCAAGATTCTGAACACATCAACGGAAAGCTTCTACCTCAGATTCAGAAGTCAAGATTTGTTCATCAGAAAAGTTGTTGCTTCTAATTCTGAAGACAAAGTCAAGATTTTGAAGACTCATTAACTTCGTGTAATATACGCACATAACTTTACATCAGAAGTATTCCATCAGAAGACAAATCAAAGGAAAGATAGATCTTCTGGACTCATCACTTATACACATCACATAGTCCATCAGAAGATAAGATCAAAAAATGATATCTTCTCAAGCCAATCTACTTCCTCAGAAGTCATATTCATCAGAAGACAGTATCATCAAAAACACGCATAAGAATGGTTAGTAAAAAGGTACAATTATACATTCCACTCAAATAGATGTATTGTGTACTATTTGTCTCCCACGATCAATTCCTACCATTATGGCAGTTTACAAGATGAAAGTGACGTGTGTACTAATACAACAGTCTACTTCCTCAACACCTATATAAAGGATCAACTATTTCATTTGCAATTATTTCTCCAGATGTTGAAATACTTCAACTCAACATGTCCCAACATAAAATAGGACTTCTTGTTTTTTGTTTAACATGTTCTTCTCAACAAGATAAAATATCCTATTTAACATATATTTTCTGCTCTATTAGTTTTACCAAACATAATGCCAACCATAAAAATAGAGAATTAACACAAACCATGGGTTTGACAAGAAAGACTCAGATAAGGATAAAGGAAATCAAAAGCTTCATGTCATCTCAAACCTAAGGTCAAACATATGGAATACATCAGACACAAGATCTAGGTCAATCATCCTAAAATAGCAATTGAGTGAATCAATGTAAGCAAAAGTTATTTTCTCTTTGAAGTAATTGGCTATAAGCGCGCGCGCACACACACACACACACACACACACACACACACACACACACACACACACACATACAAAAATTTTATAAAATGTTTTTGAAAATAAAATGTCTTAAAGAAATATATAGGAGTTTCCTAGAAAGAAATGGGAACATATAAAAAGCCAAAAATATATATTTTAACTAGATTTGATCGATTAGCCCAATTAATTAAATTGGCGTGTTTTTTAAGATAAAGGCAATTTGAATGTAACCAATCGATTTGTAACGACTACAAATTACTTCTTGCCTATTTTAGATAACTTAGTCGTTACTCTTTAATGACTTAATCGATTGTGTCAATCAATTAGTAATGGTAGAAAATCAATAAATGTTATTTCCTGTTTTGGATTATTTGAATATTATAAATAGAGGTCTCATTCCTCGGTTCAAATCATCCATAAGACAAAATGTGTATTGAGACATTATCTCTATGTCTCTCTCTCTCTCTCTCTCTCTCTCTCTCTCTCTCTCTCTCTCTCTAAGTTTATACTGTCACTTTCTCGCACTAGTTCTTATAGCCAATTGCTTTTGTGAGAAAATTTCTTTTGTGAGGAGAGGTTTATGCATTTCAGGTTGGATAGAAATGTATAAAGTTCTTCAAGGTTGTTCTTGATTCACTTTGATGAACATCATCCAAGTTTAGAGAAAAATTATGTGGTTCGAAGCTAAACCCGTTAAAAGCTTTTGTTAGGAATTTGTGTGATTAGGTTCCCATAATCTATATAGGTTAGAGGTTACCAATTTTGTTGAGCTTACCTTAAGAATATTATAAAGTCTTATTTATTCAAAGGTTGAATATCAACAATCTTGAAGAACTCACCATTAGGTTCATGGTTAGCCCGTTATAAAATGATATGTTAGTTGATCAGCCTGTTAAAATCACGAGAGGTTAATGGTTATCTTGTTAACCCATATTGTGCTCAGATATTTTTTAGTGGAGAGAAGTGATGGTACTTCGATCTACAATTAGGAGAGGAGCTTGGCCACTTCGATCTCAATAATGGAGAAGACGCAAATGTTTGTATCTTTCATCTTGTATTATCATGGTTGTAGGAGAACCAACATTTCCATTTATAAGGGGGTTCGTGAGCTTCACCTACTAAAAGCTCTCAAGTATTTAATGTAAACTCTCTAGACCAATTCTTGGGGAGAGGAGTAGGTCCTTCAGTTTTGAGTGAACATCTATATATCTCGGTTTTCTTCTTATCCTTTAACTTTTTACTTTCCGCATTTTATTTCAAAATTATTTTTCCGCTTCTAAGTTATAAAAAAGTTTTTGAAACTCTGATAGATCTTAGGTTTTAGAAAATGCTTTTCAAACTATGTTTTTAATATTCAATTTTTTTTCAAAATTATGTTTATCCAAACCACACAATTCACCCCCCTCTTGTGTGTGAAGTCTCAAGTCAAACAAGTGATTCATAACCTAACTCATGTTTAAAGGACTAATCGTCACAGGAGGAAGATGTATTCTAACACAAGATTCCTTTTTTTAAAAAATCACCACCATCTTTTGAAAACTTTTTATTCAAAATTCATTTTCAAAATAAATTCTTCATTAGTTGAAAATTATTCAAATGGTCCATTTTACCCTTCTCGTTAAATAAATAATGAAGACGTGGAAAAATTCTTTTGACCAAAATATATTTTAAATTTGTTTTTTAAAATTGTCAATGAAATGTAGGATACTTTGGATATGGAGTTTCTCCGAGTATCAAATCAAAGGATATGAACACATGAGGCAAAGAAACTTCTTATTATTTCTAACGTTTATCTATAAAATTAAGAATTGGAAAACTTTTTCCAACGCATAGTTCCATATATGAAAACCTTCATGAATTCAGGAAAATCTAAGAGAGAGGAAAGAAGAAATCAAAAAGTCGAAGATCATCACATATATAATATTTCAGTTTTACATTAATCAAGGATTCCCCATGTTCAAAGAACAACAAAATGATGAATAAGTTCTTCAGTCAGTTGAACAAAAGATAAAAGCTTGCAACCTTGAGAAAATCATCTTCAAAACAAAGAAGACAACATATGACACCTACAAGGAAGATAAAGAATAAAGCAAAAAAACCATATTAACATATTTTTGTTTTGTAGGCAATGTTATGTAGCTCAAAACATTAAAGATCTCTTGATGAAGCCTTGCAAAAGCAGAAGTATAATCTAAGAGTATAGACTTGATATGTCTTTGGTCCTGAGAAAGAATGATGATGACAGATCTCAACAGTTATTATCGAAGCAATACCATTTGAAAATTTCTCAATTTATGATCTAAGATGATCAGTAAAGTAGATAAGCATGTGATTGACTTATCTATTTATTTGAATTTGCTAACTCCCGCATCTATTATTTTGTGGAGAAGGAAACACTTTTTAAGTGTCCTCTCTTAAGAGAACTTTTGTCAAGAATTCTTTCTTGACCCAAGTAAAATTAATTTAAGGTTGAAAATGATCAGTTAATCTTATTGACCCCTTAAAATAATTATTTCTAATATTTTCTTATATTTATTATTTATTAAATATCTTTCTAACCCATAATATATGTGTGTTCAAGTGTTTTTAACTTAGGGATGTCAAAAACATCAATTGGAGGTATCAACAAAGCCCAACGGCCAAACCAAAACACCAAGGAGGTTGGTCAAAGAAAATGTAATTGATTAACAAAAAGAGATAATCAATTAAAATATTACAAATGTGTGAAATTCAAAATTCAAAGTTCAATCCAAACCAACGTGATGCACAAGAAATATAAAATTTGAGCATTGATGGATCCACATAATAAATGGAAAAATTAAGAGTGTTAATCGATTAAATCAATCGATTAAAACCCTCAAAATTGGCAATATTTGATCTGATTTTTGGATAGCGTGTTATTCATTCAATTCTTGACTCGATTGAAAGCCCAAGCCCATCAGATCACACGCTATAAAAAGGTATCACTTCTTCACTCTCTTTGCATCTCATACTTTTACTCCTTTAACTATTAGGATTCTCTCTTCTCAAAAGGTTTATCACGATCCCTAGAAGCCTCAGTTCATATCGCAAACCATACACACATGATTTCACAACCAAACAACAAGAAACTCTTTTCCTCAACCACTTTGTTAGAAGAACTATCATGAGAGCTTATACCTTAGATCCCGATATTTTAAAATAATGCAATTTCTTTAAAATTCTAGAAGAACTCAAACACTCAAACTTTTTTTGCACACCCTCTAAAAGGATCTATCACACATTAGTAAAGATGTTATTCTCAAACCTCCATCTAACTGATGGAATTATCCACGCAGAAGTAAAAAAAAAACCTCATAAACCTCTCTATTGAAGATTTTTGAAGAATCCTTGATCTTCCGTATCAAAATAAACCCATGGAAGAGAATGATTTTGACTTTGACACTGCAACATTATCCTTAATAAAGAAACCCTCTTCATATGTTCCATACCCACTAGAGATCAAACATATTCATCCAGAGAACAGACTAACCCATTTTGTCATCTCCCACACTCTCTTTCCTAGGAAAGGAATAATAGATCATCTAAATCAAATGGAAGTCGTAACTATGTGGTCACTAGAAAACAAAGTCACAACAACTGACTCAAGCAAGTAATCAAACATATGAGTGATTTCAAAAAAAAAATCTCTACCTTATGGAAACCTAGTTTCAAAAATCCTAGAAGAAATAGGATATGACCTCCAATATAAAGAGTTAATGGAAAATTAAACTATTATAGGAAAGTCCATACTATTAAAAATGAAAACAAGACTTACAGAAAATAGGATAACTGAAAAACAACAAAAGAAACATCAGAAAAAAATATCCAGTAGAGAATTCCTCTAATCAAGTAACAATCAAGGATATCAATGATTTTGCTCACCAATATCAAACAAACTTTGATGAGTTCAATAAAGAACTATCTCCATTATAATTTAGTTAATCTAGGATCATTATTCATGAATTCAATTACACACTTTTCCATCTCCGCATTTTCCTCCAGCTTTACTCTTTGTAGTCTAATTTTTTAATTTTAATAAAATTATGTTTTTCTGTTAACCATGACACTTATCTTGTTGAAATAAATAGACGGGCCTTAAAAGAACATATACCTATAACATTTCTTTGTACATGGTACCCTTAATATAGAACTTTAAAAGGAACCTCATTTAAAAAAGATTAAAAAGTTCTAATATCTAGAGTGATATCCTACTAGGAAACCTTAGGGCACATACCTTAGGTACATAGAAAACATAAGTTATGAAAAGGACATGAGTTTGCCTTGTACTTATATTGGATTCGTACTTGAGAAACTGTGGAATATTATGTCTTCCTTTAACCACTCCGCCCTTGTAGACCTTGTGCTTGAGAGAATGTTAATGTTAAGTCCTCATTTAACCACTTCGCTCTTGTAGGCCTCTATATTGAGGGAATGTGAACTATTATGTCCTCATTTAACAACTTCGCTCTTGTTAGCCTCATGCTTGAGGGAACATGGATTCTTATACCTTTCTTAAACCACATCGTCTTTAGAGGCTTCATGCTTGAGAGACTTTGAACTATAATGTCATTCTTTAACCATTTCTCCCTTATAAGCCTTGAGCTTAAGGGACTAAGGGCTATTATATTATGACTCAAGGAAATTAAATATCAACGGTCTCAACCCATTAACCTCATATCTCACAAAACATACTACGAGATCTAAAACGAGATAAGGTGAGTTCACACATGTATTAGATACATAGGCGTTCTCACCATACCCAATGTATTATAGGAGAATAGTCACCTAACATGTTTCTCACAACCATCCACAATATCCCAATCAAAACAGTAGACATGAGTATCACTAAGTTAACTACCCACATCTTATGTATTAAAGGAATGCGTCACCAACCATGCTCCCAATTGGGTCGAAGTCAAGCTTCAAGTGGCCAGTTTTATACACAAAGGGCATGACTTCCTTCGAGAGAGAGTCGAAGCTATAAATATCTATCTAGAGGAGGTCAAGGCATCACTTATTTACATATCAAAAATAAAAAGACTTCATGCTTAGCTTACACACATAGAGTCATCTCTAATATACTCACCGCAAGTAAAGTTGGATAATGAAGTTCGTAATTCAATCATCACTCTTAATATAATGCGAACATTAATTATCAACAATATTAACACTGTATAATTTAAAATTACTATAAAAGTGCAACATCTTCATTGATTGTTTTCCTAACCTTAAACTTAGTAAAGTAATTTAGAAAAATAATCACATAAAATACACATTTCTCATAAATAATTCATTACAAGTGATATTGAAAATTGAAAACATCCCTCCAAAAGTGACATAACTCCGTAAGTCCATAAAAGGCTAATGTTTAGCCCCACTTCCTCCGCCAATACCAGAACCTGTTCCAGTACCAGATCCTTGGCCAGCTCCAGAACCTACACCAACTCCAATTCCAATACCAATTCCTATACCAATTCCTCCTCCACCACCATGACCTCCACCTACACCACCACCTAAACCTGCGCCACTTCCACTTCCTACACCACCACCCGCACCAAAACCTCCCCCATGTCCCGAACCTCCACCTATTCCTCCTCCTCCTCCACCTCCTCCACCACCACCACCACCAACACCTCCTGAACCTCCGCCAACACCGGCTCCAAATCCACCACCGTGTCCTGAGCCACCGCCAATTCCACCTCCACCGCCACTACCTCCTCCTCCACCACCACCAATTCCTCCTCCAGCTCCGCCACCTATACCTCCACCAGCTCCAAATCCTCCACCTTGTCCTGAACCACCACCTAATCCACTTCCACCACCACTACCTCCTCCTCCACCACCTCCAAGACCTCCTCCAGCTCCACTACCTACACCACCACCAGCTCCAAATCCTCCTCCATGTCCTGAGCCACCACCTAATCCACCTCCACCACCACTACCTCCACCTCCACCACCTCCAAGACCTCCTCCAGCTCCACTACCTACACCACCACCAGCTCCAAATCCTCCTCCATGTCCTGAGCCACCACCTAATCCACCTCCACCACCACTACCTCCTCCTCCTCCACCACCAAGGCCTCCACCAGCTCCATTACCTACGCCTCCACCAGCACCAAAACCACCACCTTGGCCCGATCCACCACCACTTCCTCCTCCCCCACCACCTCCAAGGCCTCCTCCAGCCCCACCTCCTACACCTCCACCTGCACCAAAACCTCCACCATGGCCCGATCCACCGCCTAATCCACCCCCACCACCACTTCCTCCTCCCCCACCACCTCCAAGACCTCCTCCAGCTCCACCACCCACACCTCCACCAGCACCAAATTCGCCACCTTGTCCAGATCCACCACCTAATCCCCCTCCACCACCGCTACCTCCTCCACCACCACCTCCAAGTCCTCCACCACCACCACCAAGTCCTCCTCCAGCTCCACCACCACCTCCAAGTCCTCCACCACCACCTAAACCTCCTCCTGCACCACCGCCACCACCAAGACCTCCACCACCTCCAAGTCCTCCACCACCACCAAAGCCTCCTCCTCTTCCACCTCTATCTCCAAAACCACCACGACCGCGACGACCACCCCAACCTCTACAACGAGGACCACGTCCAAATCGACAATCATCTCCAAACCTTTCTTGGTCAAGCTTTTGATCACCAAGAGTAAGAATACTAAGATCAAGAACGATACAAAGAAGTAGAACACTCAGAGAAAGCCATTTCCCTTGAAAGCCCATAACTGCCCAATCGAAATGAAAAACTCCTTCACAAGTTTTCTTACACTTTGCTGCTCTTGTTTTCTTTAAATAAGCTGTCACTTTCCTGCTCTTGATCTCTTGTAGATATTGTCTAATGTGCTTTTATAACCTTCATCAAATATCAGTGTGTCTTAAAGAATCCGTGTTCTGAGCCGTTGGGGGAGTAGCGGAAAGCATTAAAGGATAACAAGTGGAACAATAATGAGATTCAAAAGTCCAACGTGGACTCTGGTTGCATGAGGTAATCTGGTTTCATCACTTTTTATTACTTTTTATAATAATGCAGATCATTTTTTGATATTTATGCATAACTCCACGTTGAATATTTCCCTTCATACATGTACATTGATTTTGTAATAAAAAGTAACATGTAAAATTTGTCGGAAAAAATGTATGCATAAAATGAGTTCACTTCTAAACATGATCCTTAAAAAACAGTGTGTAAAACTGTTTTTTTTACTACAATAAAGTATATTTATTAGGGTGTAAAATTTGTAGCAGTTCTACAGTGTTTTCCCCATAATGGTAACCATGCATGTCTAGGCTGGCTTGCACATGATTTGAAAATAAACTTGGTCAACCCTACCGACGAATCTTGTCTTCCAAGCTACTTTTCAGAGTAAAATTAAATTCGTCTTTCTACTTTTCTTAGGCATTTAATTTAATTCTTCACTTTGGAATTAAAATGTATTTTTATCTATTTCATAAAAATAATATTTTATCCACGGACGAAAATTGAAAATATTACCAAAAATTATTACTAATTCAAAAAGGATAGTGAATGTATAGTTTGTTTTGTATAAAAATAATGTATCCATTAATTTATCTAGTTAAATTGTTATAACATAGATCTCTCTGACTTAACTAAAGATCATGGATTTGAAAGGAGTTCAAAAAATACATTAGTGTTTAGAGACTAGTCACTATAGTTGAGTGCAGATGATGTTTATTTTATTAAAAAAAATATTAAATTATTACTTATACATAGTATTAACTTATTAATATAAAAATAGTTATGAAACAACAACGTCAAATATAAACAAAACAGTTGATACTTGTCTATATTTAAGACTAAAAAACTGACTATGTTGATTTTTGTTTATAAATAAAATTGGAGAGTACTTCTTTTTGAGTAAATGTAACTACTTAAATCATCTCTTTCACCAAGCTTCCTACTAATATTATTACAAAGGTCAACCACAAAAACCTTAGCTTCAATAATCATGCTAAAGATATTTTAATTATATCTGACAACGGAAATAACAACTTCACTCATTATTATAAAAAAAAAATATAAAATATATTTTACTTCGATTGAATAGAAAGTTAATTTTGGTTTTTTTTTTTTACGATAAATAACAAAGAACGTTATAAAAAGTGTATTATTTTTTCTCTCAATTGATTTTACATCGAGGAAAAAGATTTATTGATCATAAATTCTATCCTTAACAAGTGTGTGTTTTTTTGTAAATTGAATGGCGCGCTCCATTTTTTTCCTTAGTTATACGAAACACCGAAGTAAATGAATTCATCTTACTATCTCGATTTATTAAAATAATCGAGAAGAAGTCTTTATTATTAATTTTTCTCTTTCTATATTTTTGGTTTTAACCTATATTATTTTAAACAGTATATATGTTGCTCATTTCTAAAACAGAAACATTGTATAAAAAATATTCATGAATTACACCAACTGCAAAGTTAAAATAGTACACACATTATCTATTTACAACAAAACTAAAACAAATGTTTAACAAATAAAAATAAAAACTAAAATGCAAATTCTTGTATGAGTATCCAAAAGTTTTCTGCTGTGAATTTTATAATTGGTCGTTAAATACTTATAATTAGAACCACATTTAAAACAAATTAGGATAATCAACAACAACAACATAAAATCTTTAAATCATTGGTCTTAACAACAACACCAACAGTCAAACTTCAATCTCAACAACAACAACCTTCTAACTTCAATATTAACAGCATGCTTCAATAACTACAACTAACACAAATAATTTATAAGCATATATGAGTGTCACAAAGAATAACACTTATTTTAGGAATTTTTAATTTTCTTACTCTTACTTCTAAAACCATGCAACATATGACATCCTTCGACATCTCTACATGTTTGAAAAAAATATTAGTAAATTGTATACAAATGTAAAATGAATAAATATATATTACTAAGTCATATAAAATATTTATTTATTAGTTTTCATATATCCCTTCTCGATATTCATAATGAATAGCATGCACATCATCTAAATCATTTTTATCAGATGGTGAGAGACAAACATGTGATACGAATGAAGGAGTCTCTAAAATTTAAATCTTGAATTTCATCACTATCAAGAATATGTTTTCCTTGTAGAATAATTGACCACCTAGTGTTAGAAGGATCAGTGATATGAAAAATTTGTTTGGCTTGGGATGCCATAATGAATTGTTTGTTCATATAAGTTGTCTTTCAAAGATCAACCTATGAGAATCATAATTTATCGGTTTTTAAATAAGTGTTACTGGCAATCCAATTGCACTTAAATAAAAGCACTTTAACAATAACATGATCAATATCCAAAATCTCCTCAACAACCCCAAAGTACGCTCAAGATGCGAATACATAATTGTTATCTTTGGATTCAACTTCAACCATAACCCCAATATTTTGCATGGTACTACGATCATCCTTTGATTTTGTATAAAATAAAAATTTATTAATGTTATATACGCTCCAAATTATTACATTAAACTTAGGCATATATGACATCTATTTATTTGTATAAGGTGCACTACTATCTTTAGAAACCCTTACATTAAAACAATTAATAAAAAAATTGTTGTACTCTGTCAACATCAATTTGTCACTCACCCGGAGGAGTTTTTCCTTGATAAGACTTTTGTGAGCGGAAAAGTAAGGTTGAACTTCATCAACTTTATTCAATATGTAAAAATACGCTTGAAGAAGTACATCTAGGTCCATTATCTTAACATTTAAACCTTGAGTACTCTTACCCGCCATATCTTCCATCATGACGAGACTCGGAAAATCCTATAGAGTTTGTTTCTTATGACAAATAGTTTGAACAAAATTCTATAGTTTCTTCTATGATGTACCAATCAATGATTGAAGCTTTCAAATGTTAATGATTCTTCGTATACGCTTTAAAGATTTTCATGTATCGCTCTAACAGATAAATCCACCTTAAATAAATTGGACCATAAAATCTAATTTCCCTTACTAGATAAAACATTAAGTGAACTATAATGTCAAAAAATAATGGCGGGAAACAAATCTCTAATTGACCCAAAATATTTGCATCCTCATGTTCCAACTCATCTAAATTTCCAAGATTAGTGACTTTACTACATATAACATTGAAGAATAAGTACAATTTAGTTATAGTTATCTTTACACTTTTTTGTAAAATACCACAGATAGTCATTGTAGAAGTTATTGTATCAAGACATGACAATCATGAGATTTTAAGCCAACTAATTTGAGATCTTTCATTGATACAAGTTTCTTCACATTACAACATGCATGTATTTTGACATAGTCCAAAATCATTGGACACAATGTCGTCTTGGCCTCATAAATACGGTTCGACAACGTGTGACCTTTTGGAAGCATCTCTTTCAACAATTGAATCAATTCTGAAATTCTGGTATATCATACTTTAGATGTCCTATGACATGTCGAGACATCTGAATTAGAACAAACAACAATGATAAGGTATAAACATATAAAATAGTACTGAAAAGTATACAACACACCAGAATTGTTAATCTTTTTTTGAGCAATTCTCCCACTCTGGGGCATACCAAGTCAGGGATAAAGTCCACTATAATAGCATCAATTCAAAGCTAAATTCCTCCATTAACAACTTCTCAAATAATCACTACATATGCTATAATTACTACCTATGACTCACCTAGGTATGAGGCCCTCCTCAACTCCCTCATCAATCACAGACATTGGTTGAATCAAAATAGGAAGACACACTTCCATGCCAGCAAAGCTAGAAGACACACTTCCATGACAATACCTAGCTAAGACTCTTGACTAAGAACACAACTTGGAGCTTTTTACAAGCTTCCTCCAAGAACAATATCCAATATTGCTTCACAACTTCAAGGAGAACACATACCAACTCTCCTAGAAAGTGGCACATAGACTTAGCCCTAATAACTACATCTTTTCATTCACGACTGGTACCTTCTTCTAAGTTAGAATGCTTATATTTATAGCCTTTTTCCCAACTGGATTTGGGCTTCAAATTACAGCACATCAGATGTTACAAATCTGCAAAAGATTCTGCAACAAAATAGATCTTTAAGCAAATCTTTCCTAATTTATCTCCATAATTAGAAAGTCAATATTCTTCAATATTCTTCTTGATTCTGACTTGAATCTTCCAGACCTATAAAATAGCGTCACATAGGATAGCATAATATTCCTAAAATATTTTGCATCTATTAAATCTTGAACTGATCTATCTGTCCAGCCCAGCATAGGCGTGATGTCGAATGAGCCTGCATAGGACATCTTATCTGACATGTTGCTCCAGATGATGAGAATTTCTCATCTCAACATATCTCAACATAAATAGGACTTCTTGATCAACATGTTCTTCATAACAAGTAATCACATTCTATTTAACATATTGATGCTATATTTGTTTTACTAAAATTAATGTTAATCCTAAAAATAGATAACTAACAACCTCCCCCTTTGGCAAATTTTGGCTAAAATAAATAACATAAATTACAATCCAGATTACAACAATAAAAAAATACACCTTCATCAGTAGTCTTCAAAAAATACTTAACACATCAGCATAGAAACATGGAGGGACATCTTTTCACAAGCACAATGATGTTAGGACATCATGTTCGACATCTTCTTCATAACAACTCCATTGCAACACAAAAACTCAACACCAAAGAATAACAACCTCATGATAGGAGAATATAAAATCCTGAAGTCATTTGGTCCACACGAGGAAGAAGATAAGAGATACTCCCCCTCAACCCATGAACATATTCTTGTCACAGATGAATAAGTTTTTTTTTCAAATGGTGGCATAAGAGAATCATGAAGCAACCAACAATCAACCTATGGAATAAGAGGAAACTTAAGAAGAATCCAAATACCATCCTGGATAACTCAGAACACAGATCACAACTGTGTTCATAACTTAGATCACAGGTCACAAAATAAACCCCAAACAGACATTGGATCAGACATCTTATCTAACATCTTTGTGACACATCTGGAAAAGAAATCTCCCGATTAAACAACTGAGCACCTTTCTCCTCCTTTTTAGCCAAAAATTGGCAAAGAAAGCCTTCACAAAACCATACCCAGACAAAACTCACCCATACCTTGACAAAATCCATACGAAATATGGAAACACCAAACACTCACAAGGTGAAAGAGGAAAGAGTAACCTCTATAAATAGTTGAGCAGTCACTTCGAAATTAACGATCATTGAATGTGACAAAGTTCTTGGTCAAGGGAAATGTTATTTGAGGAGAAAAACTGCCACCAAAATCAATGTGCACCATCCAAAACAACTTTTAATTTCTTTATTATCTATGGGTTGTTTCTTCTTAACATAACATGTCCCAATATATGCACATGTATAGTCAAATACACCTTAAACACTCCCTTCTGACACGTGTTTGATAAAAAACTATCCATAATATTCCCTTGTTAGTTTTATAGGAAACATGTCCTGAGTAAAGTCCTGACATTCAGTTATACATTGTCTAAAAACTCAATCAACACTTCTTCAACCATCCAGTCAAGGATACTTCACTAGATTCTGAGCCTACTCCTCTCAGGGCAACACAAGTCAAAATATCAAGGCCCAAAGCATCATATGTGTGACATCCCCATTCATCAACAGCCTTCAAAGAGATGTTCCAAAAACTGTAGAGAAAAATAAATTCTCCCTAATACAAACAAAATTTCCCTTAAGACTCCTCTTACGAAGCATGTGAGCACATGATTTACCTAACTAGCTTCACATAGATAGAACGATACATATCCAGAAGCCTAATGTCACAACATATTATTTGACATCACAACCTCACTAGAGGTAAATACTCTTCACAAGCTTGATCAGGACGCAAGCTTCAAAAAAATCTACACCATTGCAGTCACAATCCATATACAAGTATTTCACTCCCCCTGTCATGGATAATCAGTGCTCCTTCTGAACATCTTCATATACTGTAAAAGTAATCCTGACTCTTATAGATCCCTTCAGATGACCAAGATGTCATGCACACTTAATTTGACATCACTCAAGAAAAAACAATCAGTTTGCTTACTTCACAAGCTCCAGATTGACACACTTGCAATAGAGGAAAACACTTATGCACAATCTTCCTGATCAGATCATACTATCTGGTATTATTCCTTTTCCCTTACATTCACTAACAATTGCTGATACTAGTGAAGTATTCAACATAGTAGTCATGCATTCACCAAGCATACTACTGTAAACAAGATCAGAATCTGCATATTCTGATCCACATAATCAGAACTGCCTCTTCCGACACTAATGTTAAGCCCCAAACCCCACATCCATAATACCAAGCATCCTTCAAGAAAAGTGAACACACAACTACCATACAAGATGTTACAACATCATTTGGGACATTAACTTCTCATCACATAACCCAATCACCTTAGTTCTAAAAAAAACACCATCCAAAAGGACTCATTATGCAGATACGTCCTTTAAGAAGCTTCCAAAAAGACACATCCACTACAGCTTTATCAGGTTATCACAAACACCTGAGCACCATAAACAGAAATAAACTCACACACTTTTTAAACAAAGAGTTCAGAAATCAGATTTGCATCCACACCTAAAATAAGTACTCAACTCCTGACAAGGTCTTTCCCACTAGTCACATGCACATCCTCATAATATTAGACTTATAACTAACTCCTGACAAGGTATTTGTCATTAGAGAAAATTTTCCTCATATATAAACAAAATATGATGTTGTCCTTTTCACAAATGGAAGAACATTTAGTCTGACATCCTTCTTTTGCACACATCTGGCACCAACTAAGTCTTCTTCATGACAACCATTCATGACAACCATTCACACCATAGATAAACAAATTATGTCAGATTAGGCAAGTGGTTTGACTCTGCACTTCCATCATGGGCTCCAAAAAAAAACATCCTTGGCTAAAGAAATAAGGAACTGAAATGATGTTCCAATATACAAATCCATATACATTAGCCTAAAACATCCATGGCTTTAGAGATAATACCCATGGAAATCCATATACAAATCTTGCAAGGGACACAAGAGAATCAAACCAGAACACACCAACAGTTGATCAACCTCCAGGATCATACCATAGAAACATGAAGTAACCTACATGTTACACAACTCCAAAAAGATCCTTCTCATACGCATTATGTCCAGACACCAACCAATGCATGGCTCAGTGGGTTCGATCCCTGCCTTTTGTTGTTTTTTCCATATTTTCCAATTTTCACAGGTTTATTATATTTTGTGTAGCGCACGGTTTACAGACACCAACCAATGCATGGCTCAGTGGCAAATGGTGCAAGGCAGAAGGCAAAGGGCGTGGGTTTAACATCCACTCCGCATTTGTCTTATTTTTAGTTTCTAACTTTGTTTTCTTTGATTTTTCTTCCCCTAATCTTTTTTGGCTAACCCTAATTCTTTTTTCTTTAACCCTAATTATTTAGGTTTAGGTTTTTAATTAACTTTTTTTTAAATTTATTAATTAACCTTTTTATTTTAAAACTAATTAGACTTTTAGGTTCTTAATTAGTTATTATCATAAACTATTTTTTATAAAAATCACCAAAATATTTTCTTTCCTATTTTCATCTTTCCTTTTTATATTTCCTAGATAAATTGTATAGGACGTTTCTGCGAATGTAAATAGCTTAGATCTATATTTCCTGCTTTCTTTTCCTATTATGTATCTTCTTCCGGGATGTAATAGTTTAGGGTTTTATTTCTCGCACCTTTATTCTTATGTAACTGCCCTAATGCCTTGTAATAGTCTTAGGTTTACATTTTGCCTTTTATTTTCTTCTACTATATTATTTATGCAACTGCTAGTAATTAGGGTTTGTATGGCAAGATTCAAACCAACCGATAGGAAAACCCTAATCTCTAGATAAATAACTAAAAACAAACAAACTTTACACACTTTCACCTTTAGGGTAACCTCTCTTCGTTGCCTTTCAGAATAACGGTCATGTCCCTCGAAAGTATGGATGCTTTATCAAAAGACCCTCGATACAAAAGATCATAATCCTTCGATGTCCATTCGATGTTGTTTACGAAAAATGATCTAGTTCCTTACGAAACTGCTAAAGCATCCTTACAAGTTGCCTTCGATGACCGTACGATGACCCTTCACCTGTCCCTTTAAATCCAATAGATAGGGATACCTACCAACTAATGGTACGGATAACACTATCTCTAAAGGATAAGGAAAATAATAAGAATGACCATGAGTGGGTAACTATAAATCGCTTGCTCACAAACTTTCTTAAAAACATTTCTCACATGACATTTTCAAACAAAATATTTTCAAACACTTTGTATACATTCTTGAGGACCAATACAAGAGTTATTACAAAGCTCGGCTTACATTGGAAAATTTCAAAATATTTTCAAATCACACACACAAAAAGAAAATTTTCAAAAGTGAGCTAAGCGATTAAGAGCCCATAGATGACTATGGATGAAAAGGGTGCTAACACCTTCCCTTTTCAAAACCTACCCCCTGTTGCACCCCAAAATTTACTCTCTTAATTTAGACTTATGTTTCATCATGAATATCATATTGCATTGCATTCATACATTGTGATGGAATCAAAGTATTTTGGTTATCAAGTCTTCCTCAAGATTTGAAGGTTGATTGCAATGACAAGTTGCTCAAGAAGAATCTTGTCATCTAAACCTCTGGATCTTTCAAACTCAAGTTATTGCATATCTCAATATGTTTTATCAATCTCTTTGGATCATCCGAGGATTGGAGTTTGTGTTTGATTATAAGAAGAATCACTCTTTTGATTCCTCAGTCAAATTAGGGTTTTTCTTGATCAAGGCTATTGATCAATGAACAAGTCTTGATTTGGAAGCTACAACATCTCATTGGCATTTGAAAAGTATTTGTACAAGATCTTCGTTAAGATCGTTAGGGGATTTGAAGTTTTGAAGATGATTCACCAGTCTCCTAAGGTGTTGACCAAAACTAGGGTTTGGAAGTTTATCAAGTTTTCTTGAGAATTTTGAAGTGAAACTTCGCACATGGCCTCTATATGTTTGTAAGATCATATGTTTCAAGTTTTGATCATCAATTTTGAAAGGAAGTGGATCAATTGATTCAAAGGGGCAAAATGGTCATTTTGGTCAAAATCAGTTAAAGACAAGGTTGACCAAGTGAATTTTTGGCCAACCATCAATTCAAGGGTGTAATTTTCATATTTCAAGTACGTTTTGATCATTGGATCAAAGAGATTGAGGTTTGGGTTGAAACTTGTTCATGAAGAAACCCTAAAAGTTTCTAATTTTGGAAAATGAGGACTTAATTTCAAAAAATCATATTTTATTCACCATTGATCAAAAAATGCAAATTAAGTATGTTTGGAAAGATAAGAGTATGATCTTTCATCTCCTTTGGTCTCATGTCCAAATTGGAAAGGAATCAAGAATTATGGTCTTTGGAAGTCACAAAATTATAGGTCATTTTCCAAAATTAGTGAATTTCAAGCTCAATTTTGGGAAACTTAATGGATTCAATTGCAAAAACTCAAAACTAAGGGATTATAGATCTTTTCAATACCTTTCCAAATTGTACTCATTTGTGTCCGAATTCAAAAATTTGAGCAAGTTATGGACTTTGGCATTTTGAGGCATTTCATTGAATTTTGACAAATTTGCAAAATGGCCATTTCTTGCAAACTCAAGTTTTAGCCATTCCTTTTTCTTCTAATAAAGCCCATGAGCAATTTGTGACATGCTGAGGCCCGTCACACTCACCATTTCGTGCCATATTTGGTTTTGCACTTGTTAGATTGAAAAAATCACAAACTTGCCAAATTTGCAAAAACACTAGCATGAGCTCATCATAAGGAATCAAGGGCCAATATTTGAGTAAGAAAGGCCTCAATGGAAATTTAAATAAGAAAAAATACACGAGGCATTAGCATGTTGAGAATCTCACTTTTCAACATAGAAAAATTTCCAATTGGGCATTGCACTCATTTTGAAGCCCATTTCTCTTGAAAAACCTATTCTACATGTCATATATAATGAGAAGCAAGCACTGAAGGCGAGGGAGAGAGCTCATAACTTCCAAATTCTAGATCTGAACTCAGAATTTCCATAGCTTCACTTTTTTTCGAATCTCAAGTTTTAGTGGTGCATTTGGAGTTTTTCTTCTTGCTCCTTCATCTTCAAGTGCTAAGGAAGCTAAAACAAGCTTTGAATCGCATCTGGAGCAAGAGAATTGAGCTTTCAGATTTTGAATTGAGGTAGGATCATTCAACTTCAATTTTTGAAATGTAGCCGTTTATTATTGAAATTAAGCATGCATATCTGTTTGTAGATGTTATATGAATCATTCTGAAGAAATTTGAGGTTTAATTTGGTATATAATGCGTGTTTGAAATCTATGCAACTCTGTATTTTTAGTGAGTTTTTGACAATTTCATGTTGAGATTTCTAGATCTATGGCTGTCTATTTGATGTGATTTGAATTGTGTTTAATTCCTTGCCATGTTAACTTTAATTTGCACTTGATTTGATGAGAAATGGTTGAGAAACGAGTTTGATTGGAAGGACTGAAGTTGGGGTGCAAGTTGATGGGCGCGCGTGTTTTCTGGTTTGGCTGGAGGTTAGGGATGATGAGGTGTCATCATCTGAACGGTCCATTTGAAATTTTGAATATTTAGTTTATAGTTAGTTTTCAATTGATTTTCTGATTTTTGTTACTTGATCAAAACAATTTGAAAAATTCTGAAAAATTTATCACAAGTCCAAAATAATTTCTACTACCTTGTGTAATTTTATTGGCATTTTTAAAAAATGTTTTGATTGATTTAATAATTAATGAGTTTAATTAATTGTTTGTTTAAAAATTATTTTTATTTTAATAGTTTCTTTGATCTAAAAATTCCACAAAAGATATTTTGGACTCATAAAATGATTTAAAAATTGATTCTGATTTTTGTTTAGCATTTTTTCTATTTTTGATTAGAAATTTAATTTCAAAAGTTTATTTGAAATATTTGTTTCATAATTTTGATTTTAATATTTCCTTTAATTCAAAAATCCTCAAAAAAATCATGCAAGCTTGTTTTCAATCATAGAATCTGAATATAATTTTATTTTTACCTTTTCATGAATTTTGGCTAGGGTTTGCATTTTTTGCCTTTAAATAATAGTTTAATTGTTAATTGTTTGTTTGATTTTTATTTTAATATTTCCTTTAATTCAAAAATTCCACAAAAAAATCAATGATGTGTGTTTTTAATTCTAATATTTGAATGTAATTTTGGTTGGATATTCTTCTGATTTTTTATTAGAATTTCATTTTGAGATGTGATTATTTGTTTAATTGATTAATTGTTTGAATTTTCTTATTTTTGACTTTTCTTTAATTAAAAAAATGTGAAAAAATATGTATTCTGACATTTAGGGTCTCCTTGTGGTTTGCATGATCTTGGTTTGAATTGTTTTAATTTTAATCTTGTCTAATCAATATTTAAGATTAATAGTCAAATAATTAGGGTTTTGTTGCACACATTGCAAGTTTCATTTTCAAAACCATTATGCCCTGGATTTTCAATGGAATTCAAGTCTGGATTATGGTTCATGAATGAATTGAGGATCTGAAAACCACTTTTCTTGAATTATTTGACTTGGTTTGATATTTTTCCTTAAATTATTTTGAAAACTTGTCTAGTTTGGTAGTTTTGCCAACTAGTTTTGAACCTTGGGCCTCATTTGATCCCCTCCTCAATCATTCATGAACATAAGACTTTCTTTCTGACTTCTACACACTTCAAAGGTGCTAAGAATTTTTTGGTTTGAATTATTGAAATCCTTTTCTATTTTTGATGTATTTTTGAAGTGAAGGTACCCAATTAATGTTGCATATCTTGTTGCAATTTGTTTGATGGCCAATGAACTTGAGTGAGGCCTATAATTGGGCACCTAATGATCATGTTGGATATGTTCATCCAAATAAACTCAAGTCATTTCACTTAATGCCCCATGTTTGGATGTTTGAACCTTTTAATGCATTGTGTGGGATTCCTCTTTTATTATGCTTGTGAGCTGTGATGAATTAATTGTGCATGATTGAATTGTGTTTGCTAGTGAACTTCATGGCTTTTGATTGTATTCTTCTCAAGCTCCCATGATCCTTGATTGATATTGAATTGTCAACTCAACATGGTGATAGAAAGGAGAAACATTCCTCTGATTCTTTTGACCAAAGTGTGCATATGCCCATTTCCTTCTGTCTATCATGACTAATGTTTAATAGTTGTTATCATGTTTTCTCATTTCATCACGGTGTCATCATCCATCCCTTATGTGAATCATCATTCTATTTATGGGAATACTAACTTGTCTGTTGAATGTACGAGGTACTTTGAGGAAAGTTTCCATTTTTGGCTTGAGGCTATTTGTGTTTCACTTTATTTGTGGAACACAATTTATTATACTGGCACTACTCTTGTGTTTGGCATGTTTGATAGTTTATGTAGGATATATGTATATGTGATTATGAATGCCATACATTGCCCATGGGATCTGTTCATATTTGAAAATCTCAATACTTACATCCTGATGACGTAATTTGTGACTTGATTTGTCTACTGATGCCAACTTGCTTAAAGTTCTCTGAGTTTCTTTTATTCTTGTTCAGTTGCTACGGATAGTTATCCGTTTGGTATTGCACTATTTCCTTTCTTCTATTTTCATTTTGTATAATTCAATTTTGCATGATGGGACCTCTGTTGCTGATATATGCCAAGAGGCCCTCTGGTTTTTTTTGTCTGATACATGTGTTGTGTTTAGCTTGTTGATCGATGAGTCACTCAATTTATAAATTGAGATCACGACTTCGATCTCAGTGCATGTTCCCTATAGGATGTTTATTGCTTTTCTTTTTTAATTTTTGATCGATGTGTCACTCAATTTAGAAATTGAGATCACGACATCACTCTCAGTGCATGTTCCCTATAGGATGTTTATTGCTTTTCTTCTTTAATTGTTGATTGATGAGTCACTCAATTTAGAAATTGAGATCACGACTTCGCTCTCATTGCATGTTCCCTATAGGATAGTTTTGTTAAGCTTCCTTTGCCATGTTGATTAAGGTAGGAATCCATGTATGCTAACATAGGATATGATTTTCCTTTAACCTCAACCTTAGGGTCAACCATTGTATGATAACACTAGGGATAGTACTAGGTTAGTTTCCCTTAGTTATTTTTCCTTCCTTTGCATTTTGAATCTTAAAACAAAAATTTTTTTCTTGGCAAATCATAAAACACCTCTAATGAACTCAAACCCTTCTTCAAGGTAAAAGATACAAACCAATCTTATTTGTTCGTGCGCCTCTCGGTTTTGTTTTTAAACCTGGTTTACCGATGTTTCGCCATCACACATTTGTTTGAAGCCGATGTTTCGCCATCGTACATGTTTGTTATCCTACTTTGATTCTCAATATCATTGTTAGGTGTGATGTTTTGCCATCCGGTTTATTGATGTTTCGCCATCTTTGCCATGATACCATACTACTTTTTAGCCGATGTTTCGCCATCGCACATTTGTTTGAAGTCGATGTTTTGCCATTGCACATGTTTGTTATCCTACTTTGATTCTCAATATCATTTTTAGGTGTGATGTTTTGCCATCCGGTTTATCAATGTTTCGCCATCTTTGCCATGATACCTTACTACTTTTTAGCTGATGTTTTGCCATCGCACATTTGTTTGAAGCCGATGTTTCGCCATCGCACATGTTTGTTATCCTATTTTTATTCTCAATATCATTGTTAGGTGTGATGTTTTGTCATCCGGTTTATCGATGTTTCGCCATCTTTGCCATGATACCTTACTACTTTTTAGCCTATGTTTCGCCATCGCACATTTGTTTGAAGCCGATTTTTCGTTATCGCACATGTTTGTTATCCTACTTTGATTCTCAATATCATTTTTAGGTGTGATGTTTTGTCATCTGGTTTATCGATGTTTCTCCATCTTTGCCATGATACCTTACTACTTTTTAGCCGATGTTTCGCCATCGCACATTTGTTTGAAGTCGATGTTTCACCATCGCACATGTTTGTTATCCTACTTTGATTCTCAATATCATTGTTAGGTGTGATGTTTTGTCATCCATTTTATCGATGTCTCGCCATCTTTGCCATGATATCTTTGTTATCTTTTAGCCGATGTTTCACCATCGCACATTTGTTTGAAGCCGATGTTTTGCCATCGCACATGTATGTTATCCTACTTTGATTCTCAATATCATTGTTAGGTGTGATGTTTTGTTATCCGATTTATTGATGTTTTGCTATCATTTCCATGATTACCTCGTTACCTTTAAAGCCGATGTTTCGCCATTGCATACTTGTTTGAAGCCGATGTTTCGCAATCACACATGTTTGTTATGCTACTTTGACTCCCAATATCATTTTTAGGTGTGATGTTTTATCATTTGATGTTTCGCCATCTGTGACATGTTACTTTGTTATTGTTTAGTCGATGTTTTATCATCTCATCTGTTTGATGTTTTATTTGATGTTTTGCCATCTTGACTATTTTTGTTGTCTAAACTAAAAAACACAAACCAACACAAATATGTAAGCCGAACTACGGCTGCTCTGATTCCTTAAAAGGGATATGTAGGCAAAGGGGTAGGGCCCAATCGAGCACAACTTTTATTTTTCCTACATTGTTTTTTTCTTTCGCCTGCATTCCCTTTTCAGCTTTAAGCCATAGACATTGGTTTTGACCACACCCATTAGATTAGACAACAAGAGTGGATACCGTAGAGTACTACGGGCGTGTGGGGTGCTAATACCTTCCCCTCGCGTAACAGACTCCCTTACCTGATCTCTCGGTCGAAATACCGTGATTTCTCCCTTTCCATGTTTTCTCGATGTTTACCTTTCCCTTTCGGTGGGATAAAATACGTTCGGTGGCGACTTCATTGATGTTTCATTACATCCAGATGAGAGGTTCCGGCCGGGTGGTTTCAGCTGGCGAATTCACTGGGGATAGATTGACCTTTTTTGCTGGTCCATCCCGGAGTCGATCCTAGCTATTGTTTGTTTTCTTTTTGGTTGTTTATTTTTACCACTTTGCATATTTATCTGTTTGCATTGCATCCTATGTGCGCTTTACTTTCTGCATACTGGATTTGGCTGGATTGTTTGGATTCTGGATTTCTTGGTGGGTGGGTTTTTCCATGAGGTAAAAGGCCTCATACCCAGGCTATGAGTGAATTCCATAGGAACTAGGAATAGAGTGGCCATGGTAGCTATGAGGCGGATGCTTTATAGACCGGACCATGAGACCCATGACTTCAGAGGTAGTTCGGATAGATGTTATCATATGATGATACCGACATTCGAGCTCTCGTACTCTGATTTGGCTTTTAAGATTACCTTGACCTAGATTACACCCGTGAGAGGGGCGGGAAAACTTTTCTTACAGGTACATGTACTGTTGGTGACTTTGTGTTGCAAAGGTGACTCAGGTTCCCATGATAGTTTTGAAGCCTTGGGATTTTCTTTTGATCTTGAGTGGTGCTATTCTGTAATGGTCCAGCCATGATCCAGTGTGAAACTTTGATCCTGTCATGTTGCATCATAACATATTTATTTCTAAAAAATGATGTATAAAAAAAATAACTAGCATGCGCATGTCATTTTCCAGGGACATTCGAGAGTCTTCTTTCCATCAGAAATGGCTAGCCTCCCGTCAGTTGAGTTTGATTCAGTTCGTGTTAAAGAGCCCACCATGCATACTTTCGCTTATCTAATTCCTACTATTGATGTGTCCAAATTGAAGAGGTTGAGTTCTTATCTGAAGGGTGATGTTCTGAATAATTTCAACAAAGATTATGGCAACTTGTTACTAATCCTTAACACTCAAGTTGACCCGATGGATTTGATCACCCTCTTCCAGTTCTATGACAAGGAATTATGGTGCTTTACTTTTCAAGATTATCAACTGGTTCCCACACTGGAAGAATAAGCATACGTACTTAATATCAAGTTTTCCAATGAAGTTCCTTTTGTCCAAGTGCCGTAGAAGCCGAAGTTCGAAGTTATTGCTGAAATTCTTCATTTGAGTTGGAAAGAGGTGAAAGACAATTGGAAATCGAGTGAGGATACTACAGGGTTTTATGTGGATTTCTTAGTGAAGAAAGCTGAAGACTGGGCAAAGAAAGGGAATTGGAGTGACTTCAACTCTCTGTTTTCTCTCATGATATACGGGATCGTCCTCTTCCCTCGCAAGAGAAATTTTGTGGACTTGACGGCTATTTGTGTTTTTAGAAACAAGAACCCGTTACCGACACTCTTGGCAGATACTCTTTACACCATTCTTTCCAGGCGTGGAAAAGGAGGTAATGTAAGCTTATGTCATTCAATGTTGTATCAATGGTTTAAGTTGCACCTACGGGTAAGTGGCCCTTTCGTGGATACCCGACATTCTCTTTGATGGTCATCCAGACTTGTTAACCTTACTTCATTTGATATCCGGTGGAATCATGACATGGGAGAAGTACGAAGTATTATCACTAGCTGCGGAAATTTCCTTAACGTTCCCATCATAGGAACTAAGGTTTGTATCAAATATAATCCCGTGCTTTCTTATCGTCAATTGGGATATGCAATGGATGGACCGCCAAAGGTTGAAGAGGTGTGTGAATCAGTGAATTTTTCTAGAGAAAGTGATGTTGTGATGTTGAAAAGAGTGACAAGTGCTTGGAAGGGAATTCACAAGAAGGATAGAACTACTTTGGGCAAGAAGGTTCCTATTTCTAGGGCTCCTTACTTGGAATGGATTAGAGCCAGGGTTATGATTCTACGATTACCATTTGCAAGGTCGACTCCTATATGTGAGCAACCTCCTACTATTCTGAGTAACACAGTGCCTACCGAGGTGTTCACCCAGGTTCATGTTGAGAACATTCAACTTCGTGCAAAAGACCGTGAGGCAGGGATGAAACTTTATTGGGTAGATCAAGAAAGGGACGACTTAGCTCGCAAACTCAAAAAAGCTCAAGGGGAAACTTATAATGCAACCAGTTTTAGGAAGAGATCTCATGCTGAAATGAAAGAAGAGTTGAGTAAGACCCAGTAAGAGTGCCAGAAGCTTCAGGCATATGAGAATAGCTACATGAAGAAGATTCAAAATTTGGAGAAACAGCTCAAGGCCAAAGATGCTCAGCTTAAGAAAGAAGTAGCCCAGAGGCGTGTCACAGAGGATCGGTTTCAAGAAAGTAAAGTGGTTGCATCACAACTTTTGAAGGAGAAAGCCAGGCTTGAAGAGTATTTTCAACACCTTGAAGCATGTCTTGTTCCGGAGATTTATTTTTTGTTACTTACCTTTGGTGTATTTGGTGACCCCCAGGATTGTTGGAAGGGACCATTTGTTTGTTTTTATTATTAATTTTTTGTTAAGTTTACTTTGAAACACATATTTTGTTGTTTATCATTACACTCTTAAATGTCCGAAGTCACCCGAACATCGTTTCTTTTGTTTGTAAATAATTGAAGTGTTTGTCTTTTTGTCCTTTTTTTCCTTGATTGTATGTTTGATCTTTGGTTGCGCGCCATGATTGATGAATAAAATTACTCTTGAATACTGGGAAATGACAAACATATGATGCACATCATGCATTTCATAACATTACAGGTTATCTCAAGACGAAATTCTTATTCTTCTGCTTTTCTTATTCAGAATTCAAGACGACTACTCATCGGTATTCCACCAGAAACAATTTGCCAAGACAGATGGAACAAGTTCAAGCTGAACTCACTGAAATGAGGGCCCAGATGGCTACTCAAATGACCCATTTCATGGAGGTCATCACCAATGTAAATCGTCGACAGGAGGAATTGGCTGCCTTTGTCAACAACCAGCGCCGCTATCCAGGGGATGGTGTAAATCAAGGGCTCTATCAGGACATTTCTGTAGGATTGGGGGATGTGCAAGATCATCCTGTTGGAAATTTTCACGGGATGCCCAGAAACCCTTTTGTGCGCAATGTAGGGCAGTTTCCTCCGTCTCCGGGACCTCGTCTTGTAGGGAACATAAGAGATAATCAGGGCGGTGTAAGGGGCTATCAGGATCAGGATTATGGCTTTGACCAGGATGAAGATCAGTTTTCTGTTCGGTGTTCGGAGCCGGAAGTTCAGGTTGAGGATAGGAAGTATCGATTGTTGGAAGAATGTTTGAAGGTTGTGGAAGGGCAAGGAGTCCTTGGTATGGATGCTAATGATCTCGGGTTGGTGTCTGGGGTGAAAGTTCCTCCAAAGTTCAAGCCTCATGTATTTGAAAAGTACAATGGAATATCATGTCCTGTTACTCATGCAACTACTTATTTCCGAAAGATGTCGGTGCATACTGAGGATCAGGGGCTTTTGATTCACTTTTTCCAGGATAGCCTATCTGGGGCATCCTTGGAGTGGTACATGAAGTTGGATAAAACCCATATTCATTGCTGGAATGATCTTGCTCGGGATTTTGTCAAACATTATCAGTACAATGTGGATATGGCGCCTAATCTCACTCAGTTACAAAATTTTTCACAGGGACCAAGAGAATCTTTCAAGGAATACGCTCAGAAGTGGCGTGAGTTGGCTGCGGGGGTTCAACCTCCACTCATGGAGAGAGAACTCATTGATATGTTTATGAGTACCCTGCAAGGGCCATTCTATGAGAAAATGATAGGAAGTACTTCGGCAGGATTTGCAGACTTGGATATGGCTGGTGAAAGGATTGAGATAGGTTTGAAATTTGGGAAAATTCAGATTGGAGGTTCTAGTGGCTCATCAGGGGGCAGTAAGAAACCATTCAACACTCACCCTAAGAAAAGGGAAGGTGACGCAAGCGCGGTTTACTCTCATAGAGTAAGAAGAGAAGATCATCAGCACCAATAAATCAATGTTGTTTCTATTCCTGTTAATGCTCCTCCGTATCAAAGACCGACTATAGTGCCTCAACAACAAAGACAGCAAGATGCTCCCCATCAGTATAATAATCAACAACAGAGACAACCAATAAAATTTGATCCCTTGCCAGTATCTCTTACTGAAGCACTCTACCATTTGCTTGATTTGAAGTTTATTGGTTTGAGAAATATGCCACCACCACCCGCAAGACTTCCTCCTAACTATGATGCTAACGCAAGATGTGAATTCCATTCAGGCGAAGTTGGCCATTCAACTGACAATTGCTTTGTGTTGAAGTGAAAAATATAAGACTTGTTGGATGCTAAGGCAATTGAGTTTACTCCAGTGACTGGTCCGAATGTTACTCAGAACCCAATGCCTAGGCATGGAGGGGGTGTTGCTAATATGATTGATGATAATGGTGAAATGTTGAATTTAATCATGAATGTAGAACAAGTAACTACTCCATTGTGGTATGTTAAGAGGTATTTGCTTGACAATTCTATTTTCCCGGGTTGTACTTCAGAGTGTGCCAAGTGTAGAGAACAACCGAAAGGTTGTGATGATTTAAAAGCCGGTATCCAGTTGTTGATAAAGGAGGGTTCCCTGTAGTTCGATAGAAAACCGAACTACCGCAAGGTTACCGAAGAAGATGTTGTTGTGGTATCTATTCCTTACACCCCTGTGCGCATTCCTACCTCATATAGGGTGCCTCCTTTGATGATTACGGTACCTGGTCCCATGCCGTATACCAGTGAGAAGGCCATCCCATGGCATTATGGTGCTGATGTTTATTACCATGGGGTGAAGCAGGAAGTAAGTATCGGTTTGTCTGAGGAAGAACGTGCTGAAGCTAATGAAGAGGAAGTTCATAACTTTTTTGGTGTGGGTCGAATGACTAGAAGCGAGAGAGTATTTTGTCCTTCCAATGTGCAAGATACGGAAGATTCTTCTACAAGAGAAAAAGGAAAACAACAGGCGATAATTGGTAATCCGAGGGTTACGCCAGCCAATGTGACTCAACCAATTCCGATACCAGAAGCTTCTTCAGTTCCTGATGAGGTTGAAGAGTTAATGCGAATTATCAGAAAGAGTGATTATAGCATAATTGATCATCTGAGCCATACTCCTTCTAAGATGTCTATCTTGTCTCTATTGATTTATTCAGAACCTCACAGAAATGCTTTGATGAAATTGTTAAAGAATGCGTTCGTGCCACATGAGATAACAGTCAATTAGTTTGAGAATGTTTGTGCTAACATATCTGCCAGGAATGGTCTGGGCTTCACAGATTTTGATCTTCCCCCGGAGGGGCCAAACCATAACAAAGCGTTGCATATTTCAATGGAGTGCAGGGGCACTACTTTATCCCGAGTTTTGGTGAACACATGGTCGTCTTTGAATGTATTGCCCAAGTCAGCTTTGATGAAAATTGATTATTATGGACTGGAGCTGCGCCCTAGTGATTTGATGGTAAAGGCATTTGATGGGTCTCGAAGGTCAGTGTTTGGGAAAGTGGAGTTACCAATCAAGGTTGGTCCTCGCACCTTCACGACTACATTTTTTTTATGATGGATATACAGCCAGCGTATTGTTGTTTGTTGGGGCGGCCGTGGATTCATAGAGCAGGGGCAATCACTTCTACTCTTCATCAGAAACTCAAGTATCCTGCAGAAGGAAAGGTGATAACTGTGTGCGACGAGGAAGAGTACATCGTGAGTCATTTGACATCATTCCGCTATGTTGAAGTTGAAGGAGAAATACATGAGACTCCGTTTCAAGCATTTGAGACAGTTCATGCTGTCAATTTTCCTCCTCCAGAGCAGAAAAGGAAACCTGAAACTATTATGTCTTCTCTCAAGGATGCGAGAGCTGTGGTGGAAAATGGTAACCCTAAAGGTTGGGGTCAGGTGCTGGACGTTACTCCAAAATTTGATAAGTTTGGTCTTAGTTTTAGCCCAGGTCAGCAGAGTGCAACTCCCAGAGCATCTAGTTTATCTACTCCTGTGAAGTTTTCCCGTCCTTGTGCTACTCAAGAAGGACACGTCAATGCAGTTGGCGACGATAGGGTTGATGGCTACAATATCAAAGATTGGATTCGTCCGAGTATTCCAAGCCAGGCACTCAACAATTAGAATTCTGTGGATGTTATCCAAGTTTCAAGCGTTGAGGAGTAATTTTCTTGTTTTCTTTTATTATCATATCATAATTCCTACGCTCTGCCTAAGGCGTAGTGGATCATTTGTGTAGGGCCACCATGTTTATTTTTAAAAAGTTTATCATGAAATAAAGGACATTTTTGCATTCAAAATTTTGTTCCATTTTTATTTATTTTTGAATGGCAATGTTTCTCTTTTCACACACTGTCACTAAAAAATGCCAAAATGTCATTCATGCAGATGCACTTCCACCACCGATCATATTGATAACGACTCTGCTATGGCTCATTATGACTTTGATACTCCTATTTATCAAGCTGAAGAAGAAGCATATGAGGATTGTGATCTTCCTGAGGAATTAGCAAGATTGTTAAAACAAGAGGAGAAGGTTATCCAGCCGAATCAGGATTCGATTGAGGTGGTGAATATTGGCACAAAAGAGGTAAGAAGAGAAGCAAGATAGGGGCAGGTCTCGAGGAAAGTATAAAGGTCAGATTGATTGAGCTACTCCGTGAGTATTCTAATATCTTCGCTTGGTCTTATGAGGATACACCTGGGTTGGATACAGACATAGTGGTGCATCGATTACCTCTCAAAGAAGGTTGTTCCCCCGTCAAGCAAAAGCTCCAAAGAACTCATCCTGAGATGTCCAAGAAGATCAAAGAGGAGGTTCAGAAGCAGTTGGAAGCTAATTTCTTAAAGGTCATCAATTATCCGCCATGGATTGCAAATATTGTGCCTGTGCCCAAGAAGGATGGTAAGGTCAGGATGTGCGTGGATTATAGGGATTTGAACAGGGACAACCCTAAAGATGATTTCCCTCTTCTGCATATTGATGTGTTGGTCGATAATACTGCTCATTCCAAAGTGTTTTCGTTCATGGATGACTTTTCGGGTTACAATCAAATTAAGATGGCTCCAGAGGATATGGAGAAGACAACATTTATCACACCTTGGGGAACCTTCTATTATAAAGTGATTCCGTTTGGTTTGAAAAATGCCGGGGCAACATATCAGTGTGCCATGGTCACTCTCTTTCATGATTTGATTCACAAAGAGATTGAGGTATATGTGGACGATATGATTGCTAAGTCTGACACGGAAGAGGAACATCTTGTTCATCTGGAAAAATTGTTCAAGAGACTGAGGCAGTTCTTGCTAAGGTTGAATCCGAATAAGTGCACCTTCGGGGTGAGATCTGGAAAGCTGTTGGGTTTTATTGTAAGTGAGAAAGGTATCAAGGTGAACCCGGCCAAGGTCAAAGCGATACAGGAAATGCCCAAACCAAAGACAGAGAAGGAAGTACGTGGTTTCTTAGGAAGGTTAAATTACATTTCTAGATTTATTTCTCATCTCACAGCCACCTGTGAACCTTTGTTCAAGTTGTTAAAGAAAATTCAGACAGTGAAATGGAATGAGGATTTCCAGAAGGCCTTTGACAAAATAAAGGAGTATTTGCAGGAACCTCTGATACTCATGCCTCCAGTTGAAGGAAGGCCATTAATCATGTATCTAACTGTGTTGGAGAGCTCAATGGGTTGTGTCCTCGGTCAGCACGACGAGACAGGAAAGAAAGAGAAGGCCATTTACTACTTGAGTAAGAAGTTTACAGAATGCGAGTCGAGGTACTCATTGCTGGAAAAGACTTGTTGTGCGCTTGCTTGGGCCGCCAAACGTTTGAGGCAATACATGTTAACTCACACCACCTACTTGATATCCAAAATGGACCCAATCAAGTACATTTTTGAGAAGCCAACTCTTACAGGCAGGGTAGCCCGTTGGCAGATGATACTCACCGAATATGATATTCAATACACTACTCAAAAAGCAATTAAGGGTAGTGTACTGGCCGATCATCTTGCTCATCAGCCCATGAACGATTATGAATCGATGAAGTTTGATTTTCTAGATGAGGAAATTGTGTATATTCGGGATTGTAATATGCCAGACCCAGACGAAGGACCCGAGCCGGGATCACGTTGGACGCTTGTTTTTGATGGTGCCTCAAATGCCATGGGCAACAGTGTCGAAGCTATTATCACTTCTCATGAGGGATACCACATTCCTTTCACGACTTGTATTTATTTTGATTGCACTAACAACATGGATGAATATGAGGCTTACGTTTATGACATTGAAGCGGCGATCGACCTGCGCATCAAATTCTTGAAAGTTTACGAGGATTCCAATCTTGTTATCAGCCAGATTAATGGAGATTGGGAGACTAGTCATCAGAACCTGATTCCCTATCGCGAGCATGTTATGAAGCTGATTCCGTACTTCGAAGAGATCACGTTTGAACACATTCCCAGAGAAGAAAACAATCTAGATGATGCACTGGAAACTTTGTCCTCCATGTTCAAAGTTAAGTGGGATAATGAGGCACCTTCCATTACTATCAGAAGTTTGAGTGAGCCAGCTTTCTGTTTTGAGGCTAGTTTGGAATCAGATGGTAATCCTTGGTTTTGTGATGTTAAACGATATCTTGAAACACAAGAGTACCCTGAAGAGGCATCCGTCACAGATAAGAAGTTCTTGAGAAGATTTTCAGCCAAGTTCTTTCTCAGTGGTGGTGTGTTGTATAAAAGGCATCATGATGGTTTACTGCTCAGATGTGTTGACAAGAAAGAAGCAGCGTGAATCATTGAAGAGATACATGAAGGTGATTTCGGGAGCCATTCCAATGGGCATACCATGGCTAAAAAGATTTTGCGAGCAGGTTATTATTGGTCCACCATGGAGACTGACTGTTACAATCATGCACGGGTTTGCCACAAATGTCAAGTCTATGTTGATAAAGTGCATGTGCCGCCAGTACCTTTGAATGTCTTGACTTCCCCTTGGCCGTTTGCGATGTGGGGAATTGATATGATTGGAAAAATTGAACCGACTGCATCCAACGGGCACCGTTTCATTCTGGTTGCCATTGATTATTTTACAAAAGGGGTCGAAGCTGCATCCTATGCCAATGTCACCAAGCAGGTGGTAACTCGGTTCATTAAGCACAATATTATCTGTCGCTACAGAGTGCCTGAGAAGATCATTACCGATAATGGGTCTAATTTGAACAACAAAATGATGAAGGAGCTTTGTGAATCCTTCAAAATCAAGCATCATAACTCTTCCCCATACCGACCAAAGATGAACGGTGCTGCCGAAGCGGCCAATAAGAACATTAAGAAGATCGTGCAGAAGATGGTGGTAACCTATAAAGATTGGCATGAGATGCTGCCTTTCGCTTTGCATGGTTATCGCACCACTATGTGTACTTCGACTGGGGCAACCCCATTTTCATTGGTTTATGGCATGGAAGCAGTATTGCCGATAGAAGTTGAGATTCCTTCTCTTAGGATCATGAGAGATGTTGAGCTGGATGAAAGTGAATGGGTACATAATCGGCTGGATCAGTTGGAGCTTATTGACGAGAAGAGGTTGACGGTTGTATGTCATGGTCAGGTATATCAGCAAAGGATGAGGAAAGCTTTTGATAAGAAGGTACGACCTCAGTGTTACAAGCCAGGTGACCTTGTGCTAAAGAGGATTATTATCCCCCAGGGAGATCCCAAGGGCAAGTGGGTTCCTACTTATGAAGGTCCTTTCGTGGTTAGAAAATTTTTCTCTAGAGGAGCGATGATGCTCACGACTATGGATGGAGAGTACTTCCCTCTCCCTGTGAATGCTGGCATAGTTAAAAAATACTTTGCATAAAAATAAATAAAAAAAACGCTAAACTGAAAACCCGAAAGGGCGGTTTAGGCAAAAAGAGGGTGTCCTGGTGAATCGAAAACCCAAGAGGGCAATTCAGGCAAAAGTTAGGGACTTAAAGCAAATGACTACGCTCAACATGAGATCATGTGTTTCTTTCCTTCGTTCTGTCACCTGGCATAAGCTCAAAGCTAATCCAAGAATGATCTGTCTAAAAGCAAGAAGATGAAAGCGTAAGAGTCATAAGAGTCATAACAGAGTTGTGACTCGATGGGTATTCATTCACATTGCCATTTGTAAACACTTGTTTGTTTTGATTTTGTAATTTCTTGCTTCCATTTGTAAATGCCTTCTTCACAGGCTGATTTCTCAAAATCAATAGAATATCTTCTTTCAAGTATACGTATACGTTTCTTTTCTCCTTTTTTTTTACTATTTTGTTTGCAAAAAATGTCCAATATTTTGGATAAGCATGTGCATATAAACTTCGTGGGCCTTACATGGAAATGGTAATCTAAGTCATGGTTAGTTGATTGCTTGAAAGACGGATAACAAACACAACTACTATTGTGCAAGGGGCGTGTTTAGTGCTTTGATTGATGGATTTCTCTTTCACTTTACTGTTGGATGCCTTGCCAATTTGTTTCACCACTCTGTGCTGTTGGTAAAGGTCATGGGTCAGGGTATTGTCAGGGTTACGGAAGGTCGGCAAGATCGGTGAACCTAGTTGGAGATATTTATTCCCCATAATGGCTTTTATTACATTTCTTTGCCGCACTTTCATGTGTTATCTTGATTGATTGTTTTAGCATTGTCTGCATATAGGATTTTGTTTATAGCCGAATGTCAGTCTTGATGCGTTGAATATTTTTGCCTTGAAAAATTTTTTGTTGTTTCATTTTACTTAATCCATCCAGTATCACTCTTTAATCGTTTTTTCGGGCATTCTGATACTAATTGTGCCAATTCTTTTTCTTAGCCAAGAGTTTGGAGGAAGGAGTTTAGCCAAAAACGATGACTGTAGGGGTATGCTTTTGAGTAGAACCCCGTTGAAAATGTAAATGCATTTTTTCAATCCCCAAACACCGGAGATATAAGGGAGTTAGACCCTCGTTAACCCCTCTGAGCCTTCGAAGTCGGAGTTTCTTTTCCGTTAAAAAAACCTTGTTTTTTTAACCAGAGGCAGGGTAGATGTTCAGTTAATGTGACCAAGCATTCAAATTTCATAAGGAATGCCCCATCTGAGGATCAACACATTTTATCTTTCGCATCATGAGAAAAATGTCTAAACCACGATGTTTATTTCCTCACAAAGTCTTGAGGTCGAGGTCGAATCGATACAATAATGGCTATCCCTCGCTGACCAAGGAATGAGGCATTTGTTTTCTTCAAAAAAAAAAGAAGAGAGAGAAAGAAAGAAAAATTCAAAGACCTAAAGTCATGTTGACTTGTTCGAAGAGGAAAGTATGAATAAAAAAGAAACAAAAAGCCCCGCTAAGTCGAAACTTGAAAACAAGTCGCTTAGGAAAAAGTTAGGGCATCCCGCTAGACTTCCAAAATTGAAATTGAAAAGATTTTGTCCAGGCAAAAGTTAGGGAAAAGAGAGCCTAAAAGGCCAAAAAAAGAGATTATTCAATAAAATGTTCATCAAAAGAAGAGGAACAACAATATCAAAAACAAAAGCAGCAAAAGTTAAGTGACAATCATGTTGGAGAATTTGTCGCGATCACTCAACCATTATGAATCCTTTTGAAAGATGAATGCTTGTGATAGGTCAACTGAACTTAGGACATGAGAATATCACGAAGGGGGTGGGCACCAAATAACTTGAGCCTTGAAAAACTTTTTTCTAAAAAAACCTTGAACCAGGCCACATTACAACCTTTAAAAGTCCTAACTGAAACAAAGGTTTAACTCGAAAGCATACTACAACAGGATGATGTTTCCTAAAATTCCCAAATATGTGTTGCATATTCATGTTGGTATCTCATCACCCGTATCTTGACTCTTTTTTTAAAAAAAAGGGGGAAAAGAAAAGTTTTGAAATTTTTGCACTACAACCAGCGATTCATTCACAACAGAGATGCGACACTTTGTTAAGTTTTTTTCAAACTTCAGGGCTTGAATAATCATTGCATCAGATCTGTCATTCCCAAAATAAACATTTTCTTCATGCAAAGCATTTGTTTGACATCAAAAAGAGTTTACACATTGAACACCTGTAAAGAGCTTAATGATTGTCATAAAGGGGATATTTGGTTTTCTTCTGCTAAGACCGAGCCCATGTATGATTAGGACTTTACCTATCCCCAGTGAAGTTTGTTTCCGCAACGAACTTTGTTGCCCTAGAAATCTTTTTCAAGAAAAAGGTTTCGTTCTAAGACTTCAAGTTTGAATATGTTGCACATCCCCAATGGAATTGCCAATAGAGATCCCTCGCCATGACCTCTCATTTCCCAGCCGATATGCTGACTGGGGCATCTTTATGTTAAGATCTTTACTTATCACCAGTAAGGTCGATACTGTGTGACTATCTGCATGATCCATCCAATGGTTGAATTCCAGAAATATCTCTCCAGCAAAAAAATCTTCAACGAAATTCTGTCTCCCCGTTGAAGTCTCGTTTCCTCAGCAGAGCTTTGTTCCTCCACCGTCGTTCACTGCCGATGTACTACCAATGTTCACTGAAGGTAGAAAGAGAGAATATCATACCACCGTCGTTCACTGACAATGAACTATCAATGTTCACTGAAGATAGCAAAAAGATAAGAAACACCGACGTTCACTGCCGATGTACTACCAACATTCACTGAAGGTAGAAAGAGAGAATATCATACCACCGCTGTTCACTGACGATGAACTATCAACGTTCCCCGAAGATAGCAAAAAGATAAGAAATAGCGACATTCACTGCCGATGTACTACCGACATTCACTGAAGGTAGAAAGAGAGAATATCATACCACCACCGTTCACTGGCGATGGACTATCAACGTTCACTGAAGATAGCAAAAAGATAAGAAACACCCACGTCCACTGCCGATGTACTACCAACGTTCACTGAAGGTAGAGAGATAGAATATCATACCACCACCGTTCACTGACGATGAACTATCAACGTTCACTGTAGATAGCAAAAAGATAAGTAACACCGACGTTTACTGCCGATGTACTACCAACGTTCACTGAAGGTAGAAAGAGAGAATATCATACCACCGCCGTTCACTGACGATGAACTATCAACGTTCACTGAAGATAGTAAAAAGATAAGAAACACCGATGTTCACTGCCGATGTACTACCAACGTTCACTGAAGGTAGAAAGAGAGAATATCATACCACCATCGTTCACTGACGATGAACTATGAACGTTCACTGAAGATAGCAAAAAGATAAGAAACGCCGATGTTCACTGCCAATGTACTACCAACATTCACTGAAGGTAGAAAGAGAGAATATCATACCACCGCCGTTCACTAACGATAAACTATCAATGTTCACCGGAGATAGAAAAAAGATAAGAAACACTAACGTTCATTGTCGATGTTCTACCAACGTTCACTGAAGGTAGAAAGAGAAAATATCATACCACCGCCGTTCACTGACGATGAACTATCAACGTTCACTAAAGATAGCAAAAAGATAAGAAACACAGACGTTCACTTACGATGTACTACCAACGTTCACTGAAGGTAGAAAGAGAGAATATCAAGTTTTCCCTGAATTCTGGTGTTTTGCCAAGAACGGGTCTCAACTTCTTCTTTAACCAAGGAGATCTCCCTGGAAAGGGTAATATGTAACCTGTCTCAAATAAAAAGACTTCCACTTATTGCCAAAGGGGAAATGCAAAGAGAAATGACTTTCTAGGGATAGAAATATGACTTCCCGGAGAAATGCCATGATATTCCTGCCGAGGAGATAAAGTCTTCTTGTGCAAAATAAATGCACAAACAAAAACTCAAAGTTTTCAGAAATGCATAATAAATGATATCGTCATGCAACCACAAATCCAATTCAGAAATATATCGGAGCAAGACAGCCAATGTAGATTCATCCTTTGAGAAATAAACTCAAGAGGGAAAGCCAAATTCAACTAAGCAAAGGGCGCTGCAGGAAAGGTCAGAACATGATGTCAATGAATGATTATTTTTAGCAATGCATGATGTATGTATAAATGTATGAGTGCTATTGTGCATATGTTGGTAAAAAGAATACATAATCAGCACAGACAAACGAAACCTCCTCAGGTACTAACAACATTGGGCTAAGCTTCAACCAGAAAGATCAATCCAAGAAAGGTAAAAACAACTGCAGAAACCAAACCTATCGCCTTAACTTCACTGAGGAGAAACATAATCCGGATGTAGCTAAATCAATACAGAACCCGAGATAGAACATCCTGCTTCTCATTTCATCGGAAAAACAATTTTCCAAAAGCAACATGCCTATTAAAGATTGCAAGATCAACCTCGAATAAAGTAGACTGACGTCGAAACAACCAAACCTCACTGGAGGATTCAAGCCTACCTCCCAGGAGAAAAGAAACTGCGGATTGAAAATTTTCACCGCGAACCCTCATTCCAACAAGTGATGCCCTGGGATAACCTTCCCGGCAAATCAAGAAGTCAACACTAGTGTCGATACTGTAAAAAGAGCGACATCTCAGCACACCAAAGGAATACAACCTTTCATCATATGAGGGAAGAGTTTGCTGGGGAATTTTGGACGGAGGTTTCTGACCATGCAAACCTAAAATCAAAAGCGAACCAAGACTTGACTGGGGACAATGGGATCACAAACCCAATAATGTACCTTGCACCCACTGATACCGTCTTTAACTATCTGGGAAATACACAAAGACTACGCACATACCAGCAAAATGACCTGAGAAAACCTTCATGAAGGAAGTAAATCTTCTTAAAACAACCATAGTTTGTTCATTCTTGGGATCACCATTTTTATTATCATTGTTTCATCACAAATCCCAAAGTAAATTGAATTGTAAAGATCTCTTTTTTTTTGAAAAGTCAATTTTGCTTTTTAATCTCTTTGCTTTAAAATTTATTATCAGTAATAAATGAAGTCTTTGCAGGCTAAATAAAAATAAGAACACAAAGAATTGGGCAAAAGCTCAAATTTCCTTAATAGAATGGTAGTCTGTGAATGGCGAGACTCCATGGATGATTACAAAGTTTGGGAAATGGTAATACATAATGGAAAAGATACATTGAGATACAATGACCACTATCCCCCTAGCAACTTTTGAAATCCTGAGCAGTAGCTTTCGTTGAAGTATGGTGAGGATCCGAGAAGATTGTTGCTTCGACGATCAAGTCTCGTCTGACGTAGTTACTTGCCAAGAAAATCCCTAACTTTTGCCTAAGCTGCCCTTGCGGGTTTTCAACTTAGCGGGAAATTTATTCTGTTTATGTCTCTAATTTTTGCCTAGACCTCCCTTTCGGGTTTTCGGCCTACCGAGACGCTCCTTTTTGCCTAAGCCGCCCTTTTTGGTTTTCAACTTAGCGAGCTGTTCTTTTATTTCTTTAGGCGAAGTATTTCTTGACTGCGTCAGCATTCATGGGACGTGGGAACTCCTCACCATCCATAGTTTCAAGAATTAATGCACCACCAGAGAAGGATTCCTTGACAACATACGGGCCTTCAAAATTGGGAGTCCACTTGCCCCTAGAATCAGTGTTGAAATACATGATCTTCCTGAGCATGAGGTCGCCTTCTCTGAATTCACGAGGTTTAACCTTTTTATCAAATGCTTTCTTCATTCTTTTCTGATATAACTGCCCATGACACAAAGCTGTCATTCTTTTCTCTTCAATCAAATTCAATTGGTCAAACCTGTCCTGGACCCATTCAGCCTCTGTCAATTTGGCTTCCATTATCACATGCAACGAGGGAATCTCTACCTCGACAAGGAGTAAAACTTCCATTCCATACACTAGGGAAAACGAGGTTGCTCCTGTTGAAGTGCGAACAAATGTTCGATATCCTCGCAGAACAAAAGGGAGCATCTCATGCCAATCCTTATAAGTGACAACCATTTTCTGGATAATTCTCTTGATATCCTTATTAGCAGCTTCAACAACCCCATTCATCTTTGGCCTGTATGGAGATGAATTGTGATGGACAATCTTGAATTCTTCACACAGTTCAATCATCATCTTGTTGTTCAAATTTGAGCCATTGTCAGTGATGATTCTGCTCGGCACACCATATCGGCATATAAGATTGTTTTTTATGAAACGCACCACCAAAATGTTTGGTAACATTGGCATATGAAGCAGCCTCTACCCATTTGGTAAAGTAGTCAATTGCTACCAAGATGAAACGGTGTCCATTCGAAGCTTTGGGTTCTATCATCCCGATCATGTCAATACCCCACGTAGAGAAAGGCCATGGGGAGGAAATCACATTGAGAAGTGTCGGAGGCACATGGACCTTATCTGCATAAATCTGGAATTTATGGCACTTCTTTGCAAATTTGTAACAATCGGATTCCATTGTCAACCAATAATAACCTGCCCTTAGCATATTTTTAGCCATTGATTATCCATTAGCATGAGTTCCAAATGAACCTTCATGGATCTCATGCATCAACATGTCTGCTTCGTATCTATCCACGCATCTGAGCAAGACCATGTCAAAATTTCTCTTGTATAACACATTTTCACTGAGGAAGAAACTGCCTGCCAATCTTCTCAGTGTCTTTCTATCTTTCTTTGACGCACCAAACGGGTATTCCTGAGTTTGAAGAAAATGTTTGATATCATATTACCAAGGTTTTTCATCTGCTACCTCCTCTGTCGCAAACACATGAGTGGGCCTATCTAGCTGTCGAACTGTAATTCGGGGTATATCATTCCAAGCATTTACTTGGTACAAGGAAGCCAGAGTTTCCAGAGCATCTGCCATTTGACTTTCATCTCTAGGAATGTGATGAAATTCAACTTTATTGAAGAAGGGTAGTAATATTCTAGTATAATCTTTGTAAGGGATCAAGCCAGGGTGACGAGTGTCCCATTCTCCTTTAATCTGATTTATTACCAAAGCTGAATCACCATACACATCTAGAATCTTGATTCTGAGATCAATAGCTTCCACAAGACCCATGATGCAAGCCTCATATTCCTCCATATTATTAGTGCAATCAAATGTTAACCTCGCGGTAAAAGGAATGTGCGATCCATAATGAGTAACAATCACAACACCAATTCCTTTACCATAAGCATTCACATCTCTATCAAGTACCATACTCCAACGAGATTCAGGGTCGGGGCCCTCCTCAGGTAATGGTTCATCACAATCTTTCACTTTCAAGAACATCACATCTTCATCAGGGAATTCATATTCTGCAGACTGATGATCTTCCACCGACTAGTGAGCAAGATAAGCTACCAACACACTACTTTTGATATCCTTTTGAGTGCGGTACTCGATATCATATTCAGATAACAACATCTTCCAGCGGGAAATTCTCCCAGTAAGAGCAGGCTTTTCAAAAATATACTTGATTGGATCCATTTTGGAGATCAACCAAGTAGTATGATTCAACATATACTTCCGCAAACGCTTTGCCTCCTAGGAAAAGCACAACATGTTTTTTCTAGCATAGAATACCATGACTCACAATCAGTGAACTTTTTGCTGAGATAATAAATGGCGAACTCTTTATTTCCTGTTTCATCTTGTTGTCCCAGAATACAACCCATAGATTTATCTAACATTGTCAGATACATAATCAATGGTCTTCCTTCTAAATAAGGGAGCAAGATAGGAGGTTCAAGAAGATATTCTTTAATACTTTCAAATGCCCTTTGGCAGTCATCTGTCCACACACAACCTTGATCTTTCTTTAACAACTTAAAGATCGGTTCACATGTTGCAGTCATGTGGGAAATAAATCTGGAGATATAATTCAAACGCCCGAGGAAACCCCTGACATGCTTTTCAGTTCTTGGTGCTGGCATTTCTTGAGTTGCTTTGACTTTGTTAGGGTCAACTTCAATTCCTTTCTGGCTAACAATAAAACCCAACAATTTCTCCGATCTAACTCCGAAGGTGCATTTATTTGGATTCAGGCGGAGACGATACTTCCTCATACGCCGAAACAAATTCAACAAATCTTCTATATGCCCTTCTTCAGTTTGGGATTTAGCAATCATATCATCAACATATACTTCGATTTCTTTATGCATCAGATCATGGAATAGGGTCGTCATAGCCCTCTGGTACGTTGCACCAGCGTTCTTCAACCCGAAGGGCATCACTCTGTAACAGAATGTTCCCCAGGGTGTGATAAACGTTGTTTTTTCCATGTCCTCTAGAGCCATTCTTATTTGATTATACCCGGAAAATCCATCCATGAACGAGAATACCTTGAATTTTGCTGTGCTATCCACTAACATGTCAATGTGAGGCAATGAAAAATCATATTTTGGACTAGCTTTATTTAAATCTTTGTAATCTACGCACATGCAGACTTTTCCGTCTTTTTTCGGTACTGGGACAATGTTGGCGATCCATTGAGGATACACTGATGTCACAAGAAAACCAGCATTAATCTGTTTTAGGAACTCCTCTTTGATCTTTACTGCCATATCCGGGTGGGTTCTTCTCAACTTTTGTTTAACTGGCAGACACTCTGGCTTCAACGGAAAATGATGCTCGACAATGTCTGTATCTAGACCAGGCATATCTTGATAAGACCAAGCAAAAATATCCACATACTCTTTCAACAGCTCAATCAACCCGCTCTTTACATCAGGATGCAACAATGCTCCAATCTTAACTTCCTTCGGATCATCTTCTGAACCCAAATTAACCACTTCCAAAGGCTCCTTATATGGCTGAATGGTATTCTTCTCGTGCTCAAGAAACCGTGAGGCCTCTTCTGGAATCTCATCATAATCTTCCTCTTCAGCCCCAAACACAGGACAATCAAAGTTGGGAGAGGGTGCGGGGTCATTGTATTCAACGGGTTTTTTAATTAATCTACACATGTGATTTATGATTGTTTTTAGAAACTGACACATATAACAAGTGATCATGCATATTAATTTTCAGTTATTATTTATTTTGAAAGGTTTTTTTATTTTTATATATATACCATTTCCCAAGAAAAAGCAGAAAATAAAAGACATAATTTTGGAAGCAAAGACAACTTTTATTAATGATTTTAAAAGTTATAACAAACAGATAAGCCCTACAACATTAATACTTCCACCTTGGGCAGAGTGAAAGCTTTTCAAAAGAAAGAAACAGATTAACAAAACAAATTACTTTGAAATATGTATGCAAGAAGGAACATCAATGGTGACTCAGTTCTGAACTCGGACTCCATGCGTCACATAATTCTGTACTTCCTGCTCTGCTTCATCCTCTTCAACAACATTAATTCCAGAACCAATTGGATGGAGGTAGCCTCCGCTGCGGAAAACATCATGATAACTGTTCACAGAAGACTTGAACTTCAAATTTTTGCTTTTGCCATTCCTCGACGAGAAACCTAAACCAACTCTGTTTTTGTTCACGGGTGGATCCACAAGTCGTCCCCAAACTGCATTATGACCATTGTGCACAACCTGCTGCGCATCCTTCAGTGAGACCATATAATTCTCATTCTTCCTTATGTTATCAATGGATAGGGCTTGGAACTGGGTTCCAACAGCAACCCCATCCGCTTCTACAATACTGAAAGAGGATAAAAGGGATAACAACAACGCCTGCTCCCCATTTATGATCACTACCTTCCCTTCACACACAAACTTTAGCTTCTGATGTAGAGTTGAAGTGACAACCCCTGCTTCATGTATCCATGGCCGTCCTAGCAAACAACTATATGCGGGAATAATGTCCATTACCTGGAAAGTTATCAAGAACAAATGTGGTCCTATGTGGATGGGTAAGTCCACCTCACCGATGACATATTTCCTTGACCCGTCAAAAGCCTTCACAATGATGCCACTCGGGTGCATAGGAGTTCCTTGATACTTTAACTTCATGAGGGTACTTCTTGGTATAACATTCAACGCTGATCCGTTATCAATTAACACATTAGATAGCGAGTCATTCTTGCAGTTCATGGATATGTGAAGGGCCAGGTTGTGATTCCTCCCTTCATCTGGTAACTCATCACCGCAGAAACTCAAGTTGTTACATGATTTAATGTTTCCAATTACGCTGCTGAATTGATCTAACGACATGTTATTCTCTATAAAAGCTTGGTCTAGTACTCTCATTAGTGATTCTCTATGAGCGGAGGAATTCATCAATAATTCCAGGATGGATATCTTTGAAGGAGTCTGCAATAGCTGATCTAAAATTTTATAGTCGCTCATCTTAATTATCTTCAAGATATCATCCACTTCTTTCTCTAATGTAGCTCCACTAGTCTCTCCTGCGATTTTCTTAGGCTCATCGTTCTCAGCAATTTTCTTTGCAGCAACAATGTCTCTTCGAATAACCGGCGTAAACACACGACCACTACGGGTCACCCTGCTATTATTAGCTATATTCCCAACATCTGGCATTGGCTGGATGAGAATTTCCACCCCATCTTCCAAGATTGTAGCTTTGTATTTGTAAGGCACAGCCTTATCTGATTTATAGGGAACATGTCATGGAAGGCTAATTACCAATGGGGTAACAACTGGTTTGTTATGGTACTCCACCTCAAGATGAGCGGGTGCACCAAAACAAGGTACAATGACGTTTACACCTTCCTTAACACAATCAACCATCAAAAGATCATTTCCGGCAAACAAATCTTCGTCTGAAGAGAAATACTCATCCGCGGAGGCATACTCTTCCTCTGACTCTTCTCCCATCAAACAAACTCCAATCATATCAATCTCGTGATAATCATCTCTCTAACCTGTAATCTTAATATTCCCATTGTTTAACAACAATTGAACACCCTCTCTCACAATAGAACATCCTCGGGGGTCTCAACAGCAAACTATGCAAGACCCGTATTGGTGTTCCACCTGTCCAGCAGTACGGCAGAAAGTAGCATGCAATTGTACAAGATCTTCATTCAAATGTTCTACTTCAAAATTTTTGAATTCACCTGGACATCCAGAAACCATATTCACCTCCTCCTCATATTCTGCCCTAGGCCTGATTATATGGATTAAACCTTCATCCATCATCTCCTGTAAGCCAACCTTTATCTTCTCACAACCCTGTATGTTTGTGCTACAAACAACACAACCGACGTGGTCATGCGTATAATAACTGAATTCACAAAAGTCTACATGCATCTTTACCAAATCCCCTCTAACCAGATTAATGTCAAAAATCCGGAAGTCACCTGGACAACCGGCCACCATATTCACAGCACTCACTCACCCGTGCTTGGGTAGAGGATTGTCTTTCACATTAGGTCCCATATCTTTGAAAGATAAAATTCCAGACTTCACAACCTTTGCACTTAAGTCCTTAAAGGATAACAATTTTCAACACTATGCCCTGGTGCTCCGTGATGAAAGGCGCACGTCTGGTCTGCTTTGTAATACCAAGGCAATAGTGATGGTACTGCTGGAGGTGGTCGTGTCTGGACCAACTTCTTCTGAATCAATGCTGGTAGTAGCTCTGCATAACTCATGGGAATAGGGTCATAGTTCTCCCTTCTCTGACCATTCCCTTGGTTCCCTTGTGGGATTGTCTTTGATAAGCAACGGTAGTTGGAGCGACATTCATAACAGGAGTCACTGAAGCAACTTGCTGGTGACGCTGATAATTCCTTCTAGGAGCATTCACTCTCCTCTCTTGTATGACAACATTGGTATCCCCCTCTTTCTTCTTTGTAAACCCATAAGCTGGCTTCTTCACACCTCCAGATCCTTCACCCTTTGTCAAACGACCTTCTCTTACTGCCTCTTCTAGACGGACACCCATTCCTACCATCTCTGTAAAATCACTTGGGGAACTTGCTACCATTCTTTTGTAGTAGAAAGCGCCTAGCGTCTTCAAAAAAATTTTAGTCATTTCTTTCTCCTCCTTGGGAGGAATGACTTGTGCAGCCACTTCGCGCCATCTCTGTGCATATTCTTTGAACGATTCTCTGTCTTTCTGAACCATGGCCTTAAGCTGGTCACAATCGGGCGCCATGTCCATATTGTACTTGTATTGTTTTATGAATGCTTCTCCCAAATCATTAAAGTTATGGATGTTGGCGCTGTCTAAACTCATGTACCATTTCAACGCTGCATCGGTCAGACTATCATGGAAAAAGTGAATCAGCAGACGCTGATCATCGGTGTGGGTTGACATTCTCCTTACATACATCACCAAGTGAGCACGAGGGCAAGTGTTGTCCTTGTAATTTTCAAACTCCAGGACCTTGAACTTAGCAGGCACTTTAACATTCGGGATCAAACACAGCTCATTCACATTCTGCCCAAATAGCTCTTTTCCCCTAAGAGCCTTCATCTCTCTTTACATTCTATCAAACTGCTCTTGGAAATCATCCATTCTGTCATAAAGACCCAAATCTTCACTCGGCGTAGGGAAAGGACGACATACATCTCCATTAACAAATGGAACCAAATTCACCGAAGGAGGTGCATCAGGAACAACATGCACCATAGGAGGTGTTGGAGTAACAACATTTGGACCCACTGGAGCATCTTGGGGGCCCAAATTGAAACCTTCAGGTGCAAAATTCTCCGTCATTCCCCACAGATAACCCTGAGGCATACGGTTCTGAACAACAATCGGATCAGCGAATGCAGGAACATCAGGAACTTCAGCATTTTCCCTTGTTGGTTGAGGTTGAACACTCGGTGGCTGATTCTGAGTAACCATCAGATCTTCCATCAGAGTAGTCAAATTGGCCAAGCCAATCTTCAAAGCAGAAACTTCATCGCGTAGCTCGCGATTCTCCTGTTCTAAGTTGTCCATTTTCTTTTTGAAGTTAGCCCGAGTGTTATAGTGATGAGTCAGCTTGCTGAACGAAGCAAAAATCTGGGTAAGGCACCTGGATATGCATAATAAATGCATGAAATATATGCAATATGATGCATGATGTGCAATGCATATGATTATTTTTACTTTATCATTTAATATTTCAAGGGATTTAACGTTTATAGACATATTGCAAATATCAGAATAATAACACATTTGAAATATTGAAAAACTTTTATTATAATAACTTCAAAAAATGGATTACAAGTTTCAATGATCCCAAGTACAAGATGAAAATACAATCTAAAAATCCTGAGAAAAAGAACTGATAGAGATCAATCTGTACGCTGGCGCTTCCCTGTGAGCCTGGCAATCTGAGTCCTCAACCTCTGGTTTTCTTCCACCTGTCTGATGGCAACCTCCTTCCAATCATCTGAATCAGGAAATGAGAAAATAACACCTGTTTGAGGCTTAGGAGAAAATAAATCCCCTTGCCTTTCCATAGACTCCACCGCTCGACTCTCAAGGATCTCGATCAAATCATCTTTCTCCTTCAAGTCTTCCTTGTAGGAACTCTCTAAAGTCGGGAACTTGTTCTTCCAAGCATCCTTTTCTTGTTGCATCCTAACCAAAGCGAGCTGCAGTTCTTCTAGATCATCTAATAAAGGAGGAGTGGTATTCACAAACAGATTAGGCATGGGTGTCTCCTGAGCATACGACATCTTTAACTGAATGGCCCTCGATCGGACCCACTGAAGATATGTCTCCAAAGAAACAGCACCCCTAGGTCCCAAATCCTTCCTACCCTTCTTATGAATGTGACTCCAGGCCTTCTCAATATGCTCCCTAGCTTCCCTGTGGTCTTATCCTTCCTTCAGAAAGAAACTACTCAAATGAATACTGTTTGGTTTATCCCTCATCGGATAACCAAGTTGTCGCCGTGAAAGAACAGGGTTATAGTTAATTCCTCCCTTTGTATCAAGAAGAGGCACGTTGGGGAAACTACCACAACTGTCAATATTCTCCACAACCTGATAAGCTCGATGATACCAATCAATATCCGAGTGAGTAAGTGCCATGATCTTAGGAGCCCACCGGGGTTCCTTCTTGACATCCCAAAAAGCATCAGACTGAGGCATATGAGAGATGAACCACCGGTACAACAAAGGCGTGCAACAGATAATCATTCCCCTATGATAAGAACTCCGAAGATGAACAAAGTAATAAGCCTCACCCAACAGTGTAGGAACCGGGTTTCCAATCATGAAAATACTGATAGCGTTAATGTTGATAAACTTGTCCACATTAGGAAATAAGAACAATCCATAAGCAAGCAGAGAAAAGATGGCCTCAAAAGTAACCGTACTCTTCATTCTGGCAAAGTAACGAGCTTTCTCCAATAAGAACTGAGTTAGTAATCCTCTAATCCCTCCTTTGGTAGTCATATGGGCTTCCACCTCAGACTTCCCCAGATGAATCAAAGCAGCAATCTCATGTGGTTTTGGCTCGCCCTCCAAACCAGTAAAAGGAACACGATTGGTAACGGGTAAATCCAATAGATGAGAATACTCCTCCAGTGTAGGCATCAACTGATAATCGGGAAAAGTAAAGCAGTGATACACCGGATCATAGAACTGGTCCAAGGTCGAGAGAATACCCTCCTTCATCTTCAGCTTCATGAGAGGAATAATGGATCCATACTTCTTCCGAAAGTCTGCAGGACACTCAATCTCTGGAATTAGACTAATCAGCTCATCTATCTTGGGATCCTTGAAACTGTATTTCCTGGTCTTTCTCTTTTCAGAATCCATGGTTAACAGTACCTGAGATATTCACAAATAGTCAACCTTTAAATCCCTTGAAATATTACTTTCTTCAAAAGATGTTTATGAGTGCATGGATGCATGATGCAACAATCACACATAAGATCACACATATAGGGTTCATAGGTTCAATGTCACGAGCATGAGGTCGAAGGTACTACCCATAAGGTGTTGGTCTAAGAGTTATCACCTACCAAACAAGGTTCTAGAGGTTCCCAGAGTCTACATCCTTCCTTCGGATATTACCAACTTCCCAATTAACTCAGTAATTAGTAATATTCTCAAGAAAGACTCGTCCGAACATAGTATCGCGTGACAACTATTTCCGGATTACTTCGTCATAGCTTCCACACTACACCTAAAAGGCCAAGATGGGTTTGGTATCCTACGGTCCTCAAATTCAGCAGGCTCCCAGGTCGAAAGCAGTACGTCTTCCCGATTACTCGGTAAACGACACTACAGTAAAAGGGGCCTCCACTGAGTGGGGGATCTCATGCCTCCTTTTTTTGGGATTACTCCCTCAATGTTAAAATGACTATACCGTCTGTCCTATCTTAAAGTTTTCCCAAGTCCGTGTATAAGACTTATGAGTAATCACCAAGCACCCTGAAAACCAGGAAAATCCAAACAAACATATATACAAAATATAACACATAAACAACAATAACACATATACAAATATAAATAAAGATAGGCTTAACCCACTTAGGGATGGACCGGCAAGAGGTCAATCTGTCCCCAGTGAAGTCGCCATTTTTCTGTAGCGGTAGAAATGTTCAAGACTAATCCATTGGATTGACTAGACTTTATACAAATCAAAATCAAAATTGCCACCTCTCTTTATTGTTTCCAAAGGAATGGGAAAAGAGAGAATAACCCAAAAATGGGGAAAGATTCAAGGTAAGGGGGTTAGTTATGCAAAGGGAAGGTATTAGCACCCTAAACATCTACGGTACTCTGCAGGAACCTCTTTGTAAAATCTGTATAATTTAGCAAAAAAAAAATGTGCTGTATATAAAATGGATGGTGGAGGTGAGAAGAGAAATATTTTTTTTAATGATTTTTGCACCCGCCGCGGTTGCGAACCTTTAGTGCCTACGTACCACCTTTCGTGCAATATGGGATCAGGGTACACGTAGTTCCTCTTTTAAAAATATGAAACATAAGTGTGTTGGTTAATTTTATGAGATAAGACATCATCGTCATTGTCCGTGTGGAAAAACATACTTACTACCCACAATCATGAGAAAGGAGAATTTGCATCATCTCAAAGTGGAGGATATGGCTTGGATTTTAAAATCAACAAGGCCTCAGTCAACACCCAAGTGGAAAATATCTCTCTTCACTACATATTGTAGAAGTATAGTTATTTACATCACTACAAGGATTGACAAGAGTCTAATCTTTTGAGAAAAGTTTTAAAGATAAAATCCAAAGTGGAAAAGTGGTTTGAAATGAGATTGATTGACTTTTAGTCTTCTCACAAAAAATGTCAAGGTATTATTAAATTGATTGGAGTTTATTTATGAAACTATTTTGAAAATGCATGGACCTAAGTCCAAGTTTATTATGAAAATGTTTAAGTTTCAAAACAAGAAGGGTTTTCAAAAGGAGGGAGAATATTTTTGAAATTAAAGAAGATGGAAGGAGTAAAAGAGGCTATCCTAAATCATAAGGTAAAAGCTAAGGATAAGGACCATCTAACCAACAAGAAGCCAAAACTTAACATTATGAGCCAAGATAGAATTCCCATTCTTTGGTTTGGAACCAAGAAAGCAAAGATACTAGACCTCTTCAAATGTGTTAAGTCTTCACAAAAATTGGGCAGAGTGACGGCTGTATACGGGTGAATTCTAGATTACAAACAAAGGATGCAATCACAAAAACCTGCACACAAAACAAACAAGCAACCCAATGTCTTGAGGTAAACCTCAAGAGCTCCAGATAAAATAATCAAATAAGATCACAAGGTCTCCAAGATAGGCCAAGGTTTCTAATCCTAAGTCCAAAAAAGTCCACTGCTCCATAATGCCAAGGATAGTAACCAAATAGTCCAAGTACCATTAAGAGTTTTTTAAGGTTTATGTTGATTATTAAGTGTCTTAGAAAAAATAAAAATAAAAGCTCAAGTGAGCAAATTAAAAATGACAAGAATATAAATGCTCAAATGAGCAAAGATGAAAATGGCATGAAATGAAAAATGCTAAAAAAAATAAATAGTACATAAAGCATAAAAGAATAAAAGCATAAAATAAAACAAGCCAATAATTAGTGGTTAGTTGGATGACCATCTTGAAACTTGCATTTGGAACTCATTAGAGGATTGGTAGAACCAAAGCCTTCACACAACAAGTTAAATTTTCTTTTTGTCAAGTATATCATCCATTTGAAATTCTCACAAGTACCATTTAATGATCAATGATGTTTAAGTGATCCGCGTTGACCAAAGGTGTTGTAGATCCATTAGAGGATTGGTAGAACCAAAGCCTCCACACAATGAATCTCAAGGTTATTGGATCAAAGAGATCAAATTAACATACTTGGGCTTCCAATCATAAGTTTGGGCCACGAATGATCATTTATTGGAATCAGGACAAAATTTAGCGCTATGTTAAGCAACCGTAAGTGGAATTATATAGAAGTCGCATCTATTTTGAGGTCGGTCAATAGCAATCTATGCACCATTCGTTTTGAGAAATGATATAGAGATCATGCTCCAACAACATTTAGTGCAATGAGAAGGGGATGAGATGAAGAGGAGTTAGGGTAAAAAGAAAAAAACCACATTTGAATTAATATTTAATCAAACTATTATTAAAATCATTCATCCATCTTTTGTGGAGTTAAACTGAACACCATGGATCCAATGATGTTAATAAAGCCACGATCAAAAAATCAACTCAAGACAGCCAGAAAATATTCACAAAATAATATATATTTAATATATACATTAAAGGGTTTAAAAAAAGGAAAAATAGTAAGGAAAATGTCAATTATATTCAAATTAATCAAGAAATGAAAGATAAGACCATAGAAAAATCAGAAAATAGGTCAAGTAATTATACAAAAAATTTTGGGAATTTTTAAAAGGCAAAAACTATTTTTAAAAATTAAAACAAATGGGTAAAATAAACAAAAATAGTAAAAAATAGTAAAGTCAGAAACAAAAATAAAATAAGGTCACCAATATTTGTCACAATATCATTGGATCATTCCATAATTTTTTCAGAATTTAAAAATGTGCAAAAGTATTTTTAAACAATTTAAATAAATCAAATAAATGTAAAATTCATAAAAAAAATACCAAAACACAAAATTAAATTGTGAAAAAATAAAAATCAGAAAAAGAATAATCAAAAATATTTTTCATAATTTTTTTGGATTTTTTGACTAAAAATGAATTTTCTATGATTTTTTTGAAATTTAAAACAATTAAAATATAACAAATCAGAAAAAGAAAATAAAAGAAAAAGATGTGGACCATTGGTTGAGAGTCAAAACACGTTAGTAATCAAATCCAAAGGATCTGGCGTGCTGTAATCATTAATAAATCAGATTTTTGAAAAAAACAAATGGCACGCTTTCATTGGTTAGAAGGTGACACGTTGGTCATCTTCAACCTCCAGCCCTCACGAATTGCAGGTCTCTCAAACTGTAAAATCAGAAGCTCAGACTTATGACATTTGCTTCGTCTCTTCAAGACGAAGACAACCATACCCTCGCGCCATATTTAAATAAACTGTAACTCAAGCAATTTGGAAAGAAAGTTTTGAAAAGGGATTTGAAAATTCATGGTCAAAACGTGCTTCCAGATAAAAGTAAGTGTTGCGACTAGAACCAGGGCAATGAGAGCAACACAATGATACCAAACTTTTGAAGAATTGATGAAGGAATCTACCTATTGAAGTTGATTTGTAGAGCTCTTAAACTGGACTTCTATGGAGCAATATAGGGCACGATTCTTGAATATAATTATATGGTTAGCTTCAGGGAAGATCAAGGAAGGTGAACTGAGAGAAAAAATGGATTGAAAAGGCTTGAGAATAGAATTCAAAGTAGCTGAATTTTGAGTTGTGAAGCAAGTTTGGCAGGGTGATTCTGGCTATCTAAGATTGGGAAATTGAATGGGGAATGACCCTCTATTTATAGGGAATCAAATGGGATGCTCAAGCGTGGGGAATGATGCAAATTGGAGTGAAATCGTGTGAACCTGATGCACGAGCAAAGTGTGATTTGATTAAACATGTTTAGATAATGTTTAGATCATAAACACATGATAATTTGATGTTTAAAGGCCAAAACATGGATTTCAAATTCTGACTTATGGAGAAACTTCAGTTCCAAGTTACCAAGTTCAATCCAATGGCATTTCCACCTCAGGGGGTCTTAGGGAAAAATTCTTAATGTTTTGGAAAGATGAGGTAACAAGGTTTGTAATGGAAAAAGAATGGAATCAAATGGAGGCTTGAGCTGAAAATTACATGGAGTCAAGGTTGAAGAAAAAGAGTTGACTTTCCATACTTAGAAATATTTCAAATTCTTCTTTAAAAATGACCTATAATCTCTTGCATCCAAACATGGCCTTCCACTTAGAATTTGCTTTTGACCAAAAAAGATGGAATGAAGTAGATCTCTTGAATGAAAATTTTCAATTTGAAACACTCCAAATCTCCAAAAATTGAGCAAGTTATAACTTGTTGAAGTTGGCCAAAAATCATGAAATGACCTATAATCTTTTGCATTCTTAAGGCAACTTCCATCCATTTTCTTACTTTGCACATAAAAGAAGGCATGAAGTACATATCCTTAAGATCATCATGAAAAAAGAATGGGCTCAAGGTGATAAAAATTGACCAAGTTATGACCATTTGAAGTCACATATGGAAAATTGGGGATTCATCTGGATGACTTGTAATCTTCCCTCTTCACCAAATTACTTCCACATGAAAACTACTTGGAACTTTTGAAGTGATTTGTTGGTAAATATTTGAAGAGAAGAATGTTTTTGGAATCACTCAAAATTACAAAAAGATGAGCAAGATATGCCCGTTGAAGTCCAAAACCCTAGCCTCTAGATCAAGAGAATGCTTGGTGGAACTTTGCCAAGTTTGAACAAACTTTTTGTGCCAATATTCTTCCTTTGTGAATAGAGATTGTTGAGGATGATGATGAGGACACATGGCCACCAAAAACACTTCCATACCAACTTCATAACAACTTAAATGGTGAGGTTTGAACCTCTCAAGCTTTTGACTAGGGCATGGAAATAAACTCATGAACCCATGAAACAACTTGCTAAACCTCATTGTCTTTACCTACATTATTAACAAGTAAGACAAACCAATATTGCATTTTGTTAATTAGAGAGAAAGTCAAAGCAAAATATCCATGATTACAAAAGAAAACATGTCAAGGTGCTTGGTAACTCCTCAGAAGAGCAAGGCTAAAGATATGGAGAAGAACCAAAAGCCCTAATGTGATTTTGTTGTGATTGAAACAATATGGTATGATGAAGGTATCTTAGGGGAAAAATTAGGGTAAAACAATAAGCACTAACAAACTTTTAGAACCTTAATTGACCCATCTTGGCCATTAGAAGGTAGTGAGATAGCCGACTTTGGTGCAGTTCAAGGTTGGTTGATACTCAAAACTACACTCATTGAGATTCAACTTTTGGGATATTTTGGTGGCAAGTCAGTTGTCGTGCTAAAATAAAAACTACAAGAAAGACCGGTGATATGAGATTCCTAGAACCCGGTTACTATTTTTAGGACAGGTTGAGCCTACTTAACTTCAATAGAGAAGGGTACTTACCTTTGGACCTCATGCAAACCTTTAAAAATAAGGTTCTTGTGTGATTTGTTTGTGTTTGCTATTTGTTTAAACATGACATCACAACATCATATCATCATGACATGGCCTTTTTTCTAACCATTTCAAGGATCTTAGGAACCTTTGGTGTAGCGTTATCATAAGTTGGACTGCTAGCAAGGGGGCAAGAGGATTTATTTTCCTCTAACCAGATGCTGTCAAGATCAAAGTACACTATCTTAATTCAGAATCTAGGACGCACTTAATATGGTGAGCTTGATAAAAGGACATTCAAAGATGAAGGCTCAAAATTCTTCAAACAAAGCTACATCCAGACTCAATTTCTAACATTTCAATTTTTATTTATCCCGTGAGATCCTTGGAAACATTGCATATGCATCTACATGTCATGCATATCATTACATAACAGGTGTTCTCAAAACAAGATTTTCTTATCTTCTTGCTGTTTATTTCAGCAGAAAGATGGCTCTCGAACAAACAGTCAAAGATCTTAAATCCCAGAATGCTCAGTTCCAACAGATGTTGCTCAACTTAGCCAAGGGGCGGGAAGAGCTGAAGACGCTCATCACCAAAGAGAGGAAGAAAAAGACTAAGAAACCAACTGGAATCCTTAACATGGGAAGAAGGTTAAGAGGTCCTATCAAGCAAGCTCAAGACTGTAATATCTCATCAAATGAAGATGATGACTAGGGTGAAGATGGTAAAAGTGTGAAGGCTGAGGAATAGACAACCTGGGTTCTAACAAAGGTTCTGATGAAGAATAAGAAGACTATTCAGATGAACAATATCCTTCCGCTGATGAAAAATACAAGAAGCTGGAAGATCATTTAAATGCTATGGAGATTTGGAAAGTGCCTGGGTTGGATTTTGAAGATTTGGGTTTAGTCTCAGGAGTTGTCATTCCTCATAAATTCAAGGTCCCTACTTTTGTAAAGTATGATGGTATTTCTTGTCCAATGCTTCATTTGAGGTCATATGTCTGAAATATTCAACCACACACTGCTGATAGGAAATTATTGGTGCATTTCTTTCAAGAGAGCCTATCTGGAACACAATTGGAATTGTTCTATCAACTAGAAGGGACCAATATCCGTACTTGGGAAGATTTGGCTGTTGCTTTCTACAAGCAGTACTAGTACAATATTGATCTTGCACTAACCCATGTGCAATTGCAGAGTATGACCATGGGCTCTAACGAAGGCTTTATAGAGTACTGACTAGAAATGGAGTGATCTAGAAAGAAGGGTTCAACCTCTTTTGTATGATAAGGAGTTGGTTGACATGTTTATGGGAACATTGACAGGTTCTTTCTTCCATCATCTAATTGGAAGCTCTTCAGCCGAGTTCATTGAGTTGATATTAACAGGGGAATATGTTGAAGGTGGAATCAAAAGTGGAAAAAATCAGGTGGTTGCGTCTTCAAGTACTATGAAAAATACGTTTAACGGTAAGAAAGTAGTTAATGCTGTGTATGGCCAAAAGGGTCTTAGTAGAGATGATCGCAGCCAATCAGTGGGGGAAGTACTAATCTCTAATCCCGCCTCAACATAACATCAACAAGGAAATCAGCGTAGGACAGACGCACCCAGGAGATAATTTACCAAGATCAACATGCCATTGTCTCAGGAATTACAACATCTGTTGAAGGCAGAGCTGATTACGTTGAGAGATCCTCCTCAGAATCCCAACACCTCATATCCTCGGTAGAATCCTAATGTAAGATGTGCCTATCATTCCAATAGTCCTGGACTTGACACAAATGGCTGCTGGGATTTGAAAAATAAGATTCAGGATATGAATGACTCCAAAGAGATCGAATTTGATCCTTCTGAGACTCCCAATATGATCACTGCACTTATTCCTAACCATTACAAAGGTGTTAATTCTATTGATGGTGTTTCTTATGTTTCTGCTGTAAGTGACTTGACTACTCCGCTGATAATTGCTAAGAAGAATTTGTTGCAAACTGCTTTATTTTTACGTTGCATTGAAAATTCATACTATTGTACGTACTAATCCAATTGTTGTGCATTACTGAGAGAAGGTATTCAGCGTCTAATGGATAACCATATAATTTTATTTGAGAAGTCTCCTTCCATGGAGAATTTTTTTAAGACTTGAAGTTTGAAGAGGTATTTGTAGTTTCTGGAACTCTTGTGAGGATCACTTCTAAGGGTCTTGTGAAGATTACTACAGAGCCTAGGGTTGCTCCTCTGATCGTTACCGCACCAGGACCAATCCCATATTCCTATAACAAGGCTATCCCCGGGAATTATGGAGCTGATGTTTACCACCATGATGTCAAGCAAGAACCATTGACTGTTGAAAGTGGAAATACTAAAGTTATTGATCCCGATGTTGACAATATTGCTGGGACCAATAAAGTTACCAGAAGTGGAAGGGTTTTCTCTCCAGAGATCTCTCCAAAGACTGTTGCTACGCCAGTTTGTGTTACTTCTACTGAATCAACTACTGAGACTCGAGGGGAAGAACAAATGATTGAGCCTACCTAGATGGAGGCACCTAAAGAAGTTACTGCTGAAGATACCTCCAAGCAAGAGATGGAGGAAGTACTAAAAAATATCCAGAAAAGTGACTATAAGATTGTTGAACAGCTGGGGAAGACTCCCTCCAAGATATCCATGTTATCCATGTTGTTGTGTTATGAAGCCCATGCCCAGGCTTTGGTGAAGTTTTTGAAATCTGCTCATGTGCCATAGGAAATCTCTACTAATCAATTCGAGAATTATGTTGCTAGCTTGACGATTGATAATGGGTTAGGATTTTCTGACACTGACATGACTCCTGAAGGAAGGAACCATAACAAGGCCATGTATGTCTCTATTGAGTGCATGGGCACTACCTTAGCTCATGTGTTGGTTTACACGGGTTCCTCATTGAATGTTCTGCCGAAGGGTGCTCTAGACAGACTTGACTGTGAATGGGTTGTGCTGAAACCCAGTGATATTGTGGTCAGAGCCTTTGATGTTTCAAAGAAGATGGTGCACAGAGAGGTTGAGCTTCCAATAAAAGTGGGTTCCCAGATCTTTGACTCTACTTTCTATGTGATGGACATTCGTCCAGCCTATTCCTATTTACTTGGACGCCCTTGGATTCATGGGGAAGGTTCTGTTACTTCCACTTTACACCAAAAGTTGAAATATCCCGTGAAAGGAAGGATTTTTACAGTTTGCAGTGGAGAAGAATATATGGTGAGTCACTTCAACTCCTTCAAGTATGTTGAGATGGATGGAGAATTCATCGAGACTCCCTTCCAGACCTTTAAAGTTATTCCTCGGACGACTACTATTACTAAAGACATTTATGCTATTCCTAAGGGTACCAGGGTTCCACCCAGAGTGGATTCTCTGAAAGACGCTAGAATTGTGGTAGAAGAAGGTGGTTGCACTACTTGAGGTCAACTTCCCGAAATTCTTTACAAGTCCGACAAATTTGGTTTGGGTTTCACTACAGAGGCTCAAAGGGATATTTGTCGTGCTCGTGCTGGAAGACCATAATTTCGCATCAACAACATTGGAGTCAACACTGTGGAAGATGCTGATAGTGACTCGATATAGACAGTTGGATTTTCCCTACTACCGACAGTGGACTCAACAACCAGGAGTCTAAAGACTTTATACCAATCTCCTTTAGTCATAAGTAAATGATATTTTGTGTTTTATTGCTTTCAAGTTTTGGTTATGTAATTTTAAACATTAACTTTAAACCTCGTGCCTTGCCCGGGGCACCACGGTCAATTTGCTAGGGTTGTCATTTTTCATCCGCATATTTTCATTTAATAGTGATGTGTTATTACATACACCCTGTTGTACCCCAAAATTTGCCCTCCCATATTTCTCAATACATGTCAAGTGAGGTCATCAGATTGCTCAAGGAGGTCCAAGAGTTTACCAGACAAACTCTCTCCTAAGGCAGTCTATCTTAAATTAGGGTTTCATTTTGCATCAAGATGCTTGAATCCAAAGGATCCCAAATTCTCACCATTGTCCTAATATGTCCTCAAGATCATCCATGTCAAGTTTCAAGCCTTGCAGACAAAGTTTTCTCAGTCAACTGCTCAAATGCCTGAAAATCGACTGTGCTAGGGCAAAAGTCAACTATGGACCACATACAGTCAAACCTCAAGATTTTTGGTCAATATACTCATTTTTAAGTATCATTCATCATTTGATCAAGGTTTTACCATGATTCATCAAGGATTGCTCACAATTCATCAAAACCCAAAATTGATAAATTAGGGTTTTTGCAAGAAAAGTCAACTCAACTTTGACCAAGCATAACTTTCTTATACTTCATAAAAAATGACCCATCCAAATCTAATTTTGAATAGGATGAAATTACCTACAATTCATCTTCATCTCCCAAGTTCAAAATATGCACTCACAAAAGGATATGAATTTTGACATTATACGTCATTTTGAAAAGTCAACAAAAATACCTTTTGGGTCAAAGCTTCATACATGAAGATGGAAGACTCAATTGATATGAGACCAAAAGGGTTGCTTAGAGGACATTATAAGATTTCTAAAAATTCAAAGAACACCTCTCTAGGGTCAAAATTGAGAGAGTTATGCATTGACTAAGTTGACCCTTTTTGCAAAATTGCCAAAAGTCAAATGTGTCCAAAATTGCATTTTTTTCTAAATGGGCCCAACTTTTTGTGCTTGCACTGAGTTTGTAATGTGATCCACGGCCCGTGAGCCCCTCCACTTGTCATTATTTTATTTTTGTTATTTATTTTGATTTTATTTCATTTAAATCAAATAAAATCAATATAAAATAATGAAAATATCAAAAATCAATTAAATTTTGAGATTTTGTGCATGATTAGAGTCATTATATAGATGGAGACAAGATCAAATTGTGAAAGGCTTCATATGGACAGAAAAAGATTGAAAATGCTTGTTTTGGAAAGATTTGGTGCAAAGAATAAATCATTGATCAATCTTCATAAATGGCAAAGATTTGATGCAAACTTTAACCCTAATACACTCTATTATAGATAGTGAACAAAGGCAGACCAAAGAGAGAGGTGGAGAAATCGTGAAAGAGGCAGAACCAATTGCAAAAATTCAAAGATAAAGTGCAGATCAAATTCCAAGTTGTAGGCCATCTCAAGCCATCCTAACCATACCAATCAATTGTTGGACATCTCAGGATCGTGTTTCAATCATTAGCAAGCCTCCCCACGCCCTGAAACACGTTGTAGCAGTCACACGGTTAGCTTAGAATTTCGTTTTCGTTTTTATTGATTTATACATCATTTGCACATTTTGATTACATATTCTTGTTCCTTATTGAGTTTGCAAGCTAATCACTATATTCAATTGCATTTTTATTAACTATACGTAAAACTGCCATGGCTAGGGTTTATTCTTTGTTTTTAGGGGTTTCTTATACAGGAAAAATTGGGCATTGATAATGGTACCATGATGCTCGTGAGGTTGAAATGAGTTGATTGGTATCATTAGTTTTCACTTATCATGCGCGTATAGGATTTTGGAATGAACAGGGGCTATACCTACGCTTGATGTCTGTAGGTAAAAGTTGCAAAATCTAAAGCGACGGTGGGGAGAAAGACGACAATACGTGGCGCTCCCTGACTTTCCAGCTTGAATTTCGCGCGTTGGTTGGCCCCATTAATTTGTTGGCTGGGGCGAAGGCCTTTGATGCACACTTTCTGGGTTCGATCCCAGGCGTGTGCATTTTGTTATTTTCTTGATTATTCCAAGCAGATCTCATACATTACAGTAACGCGTATCCACCAATTGCCCTTGTGCTCCACCATTAGATCCATCAGCCATGTGGATCCAACGTCACGTGACGAAGAGACCACCATGCGCATGAGTCAAGCATGCACACAGGATTGGTGAAAGTCAAAAGGGCCAAGAGTTTGTTGGGCCAAGAAAATCATATTCACCCCCCCTCCTTTGCTAAACAATCAAGCCCATTCTTTTTTTCTTTTCTCTATTTATTTCTTTTATTTAAATTATTTTTCTAACAAAATTAATCTTTTTTTCACAAAATCATAAAATCAAGAGTTTACAAAAAATTAGAATTAGGTTTTTTTTATCAAATTTAATTTAATTTAGTTTAATTTTTAATTTAGAGAAATTCTAACTTTTCTTTTTATATAATTAAAACCAATTAGAAAAATTAAGGTTAGACTCTTCATTTAATATTTATTTCTCTCTCAAAATAAAAATATAAAAAATAGGTTAATTTAATTATTTTCTTAAATTAAAATTAATTAGTAATTAGGTTCTTTTTTTTATTCAATTGAGCTTTATTTTCTCAAATAACAAAAAACGACAAAAATGATTTTCCCTTTAGATTACAATTAGGTATAGTTGGGGTCAAAACCCTAGTCATCTTGTAATCGATTCATCGCGCGTGTTTATTATTTTTGCAATATTGATGTAACTGTCCACGGTATGTAATAGCTTAATCTAGGATTTTCTTTTATTTATCGTCTTTTACAGGTTTTTTTGGATATGTAATTAATCCCTACCCCGAAGCCTTGTAATAGCGTAGGTTTATTTTCTCGCATTTTAATTCTCGCAAATATTAACTATTTAGATGTATGTTGATAGGATTGTATGACAAGATTGCATGATGATTTAAAACGGCTAGAAAATCCTAATGTGCAAAGATAATAATTGAAAATAGATCACTCTCACATATCACTCTTAGGGTATATTCACACTTCGGTTGCCTTCGGTAAACGGTCATTAAGTATAGGATGTCTTAGTGGTTTCCCTCCTGTCTAAAAAGATCAAACGTTGCCTCGGAAATGTTGCCTCGAATATGATCTTAAGACTCTAGGGCTATTACTAGGGTGTCCTAACATTGCATTAGTGATCGTACGTCCCTTTCGAATTGACCCTTACAACTCCAACGACAGTGCCGCCTATTTCTCAATAGTAGGATAGCGCTGTCTATAGGAATGAGAATAGAAACGATCTTTTTTCGAGTAGGTAGATGCTAGTAGGTACTTGCTCAAATCAATGTTTTTTTTACACTTACACATTTCAAAACAATTTTCAAAAACAACTTCGTCACACCTTTGAGGACTGATACAAGGGTTATCACAAAGCCAAACCTTTTCAAAAACAAAGCACATACACAAGCAATTTTAAAAGATGAGCAAGTATCTAAGAGCCCATGGAAAACCATGGATAGAAAGGGTGCTAACACCTTCCCTTTCTATAATATACCCCCCGTACTCAGAATATCTCGAAAAAGGAATTTTTCTGTACTTTTTTCCTTTCCGGTTGGATGAAATAAAAGTCGGCGGCGACTCTTGCTTACTGCGACATTTTGCAAACAAAAAACATAAAATGCAAACCAACATTTTCAAAACAGTCAGTTCTGCCACCGCATCACAGAACTGGCGACTCTGCTGGGGAATTAATAAGTGGGGTATACCTTAGGATCTAGTTCATCATAATTTCTTCTCTTGTTTGTTTTGTTTTCTTTACTTTTAAGGGTTTCTGCTTGGGGTTACTATAGATCCTAACTCGGATCTGGGGGATACCTTTTAGGTAAGTAGCAATAGACTGTGAGGGAACTGTACGGTGTAGACCGATACGGTTGAAGTAATGGTTACATTGGTGTGGCACTTTGGTTGGTATCGGTATCCCTCGTGGAGAAACGAGGAGAATGTGGGTCCGCTGCGTGGTGTCATTAAGCATCAACTGACCTTATAACCTTTAATCGTCCAACTTGGCCATTAGAAAGTAGTGAGATAGCCGACCTCGGTCTAAAGATGAGAACTGGTTGATACTCGATGCTACACTCATTGAGACCATACTCTAGAGATAGTTCCGACTTCAAGAAAAGATTGCGTGAACTGAAACCATGACCGATGGAGGATGGTCAGTGATATTGAGATCCCCTAGAACCCGGTTACTTTTTCTAGGACAGGTTGAAACTAACTTAAATTCAAGAGGGTATTTGATGTGTCTGCGATGGACCTAATATGTCTAACGGTATCTTAACTGCAAGTGCACAGTCTATTGCGGTAGTAATAAAAAGATGTCAAACCCACAGGGACTTCGTAATAGTGTTATAAAACAGGTTAGTTTAGCTAAGGCGGAAATTGTCACGTTTGGTTTTTTAGAAGGTTAAAACTAAAGGGAAACTAAATTCAATTAAAGGAATTAATATTAAAGTGGTCGGAGCGTAATGATTTGAACCTATGCGAATTAAGTTGTACCTAAGCATATAAAACTATTTAACTTAATTGTTCTGTAGTACTTATCAGTTTAAAAACCCTCGATTCACACTCTCGTGGTCTTACCTCGGATCATACTCCTAAAGCCAAATGTCTGCTCTCGCTAGTCCATAAGTGTTTAGAAAGCATCTTTTTGAAAACTAAATAAGTCTAATTCGTTTTAAAGCGCTCTCGCTATATTTAAATCGAATGCCTAACTTTAGCTATCCGGTTAAAACCTCACACTCTCGTGGTCTTGATTTCTCCCTATTTCACTTTCTTTACTCTCGTAATAAAAAGTTTAATTTTTAATTATAAAAAGTCACGGCCAAAAATTAAGTTGATTAAGGTTTTAGCTTAGAAATACATTAATTTATTCGGTTATTTCATCACACCCCGACTACGGGTATTTAGCTACTCATAATGCTCGGAATTAAAAAGCAGGAAATAAATTCAGAAAACAATAGCGCATGCATCATAAATAAAGAATAGAAATATAACATAAATAAAATTGCAATTATATCAAATACAATAAAAACCCGAAAAGCAATAAAATCCGAGATCCTTCTTCCACAAGCCGACAAGATTGGAACGTCGAAATGAAAATTTAAATGGACGAAATTCGGAAATAAAATCAAGATTAAAAGTCGGCAGAGCTTCCGCAAGGTTTTTGTGAACTAAAACTCCCCTCCCTTTTCTTTCTAAGTCTAAGCTATATATAGAGAGTAAAAGTACGGTTGGAATTATATTTGAGTTCCTAGATTCTCGGTTTTACTGAGAAAAATGAGGAGAAAGTGGCCTTGGAAGTTGGAGAGAATTTAGGCACGTATGTATGCTTTGCTTGACCACTTCATTTTGCTTTACCACGTTCAAAATACTTGTACTAAGCCTTGTTACGGTCGTAGCTGCTTCGTTACGTGCATTTTTCATAAGCTAGCGCGTTACGTTCGTGGCAGGGGTGTGACGGTCGTCACACTCTTCTGAAGCGTCTTACGGTCGTGGCAGGGGTGTGACGACCGTAATAGCAGCAAAAATGGATTTTTTTGACAGATTTATCTTTTCTCTTTGGTCTTGGCCGCAATCTCGCACATTTCACGTTTCTTCTTAGTTTGAGCTGAGATATGTTGTACCTGCATAAAACCATACAAAACTCGGAATATTCGAGAGTTAATCGGGTAAATACGACATAAAACAGATAGATTTTATGGTAAATATATGATATGATTTCGCGTTATCAAATCCTCCCATACTTAAACCTTTGCTTGTCCTCAAGCAAATAGTCGTAAAAAAAATCGGACAAGTGTTCGCTAGGCGCACGTGCACGACATACCTTTTGTTTTCAAGATAAAACACAGGAAACCAATCGTCAATCGGTCGGTACTCGAGTAAAACGTCAGTGATATGCCAATGACACAATTGAGTCGCGTATTTACATCTTAACAAACCGCTTAATCATTTCGTCATATTTAAACCTCGATCCTCTCGTGCTTTTTCGCCCGGTTTCGTTCTGGCGCAATCACATTAAGCCCTTTTTCTTTTCACGCGCGTAGTGGAGTAGCCGGTTAGTGACTTTGATCCTATTTCTGTCGCGGAGTCTGGTACACGGATGTGGTTACCCTGGATTTTTCCAAATTGGAGGTTGCGGGGGATCAAGCCGTAGCACGCCCTACCAAGTTTAGAACCAGATACCTCTGAACCAACCAACAATGGACTTCTTCTCTTATACTTATGTCTCGTATGCGATCTTTGTCTTTTGGCACAAGATTTTCTTTGTTTAGCATCGAGATGAGAAGGGTGTTTCATTGATTAGGCATCAAACACTTATATTCATCGGCTCCCCACGTGGTTTGTGTCCAGACGGTGCTGACTGCTAGTATAAACTACTAGGGGTTACTTCAGAACTTAAAAATCGAGGTGTACATATAACGTTTTGTTTAGACGGGTTGCATAAGTAGGATGTTAGCGGTGTCATAGTCGTATTGATTTTGTTTACTCGTTCTCGTGTACCTAACTAGGTTTCCGTTTTAAGGCAGGTATGTCGAGCTATGCGAGCGGAGAATTTATTTGGTATGGCTTAAAATACGGGGAAAACTTGAAAAACTTGAAAAACTTGAAAATATCATAGAATAACCATAAATTTACTGCAACATGAAGGAAATATAACGTCTCTCCCACACTATATCAGACATTGACTCAATGGCATGATATAAGTTAGGAAGGAATACAAATATAAAAACTGATGGAAAGGGAAATAAATGAAATACAAAAACAAAAGAAATCTACTGGTGGCCTCTGCCTCTGCTTCGGGTGCGGGAGCGTCGGGTAGGTGTGGCCTCTAGGTCGGTATCATGCGAGCCAAGAGCGGTGACGCCCATGCGTAAGGCGTTTATCTCGGAGAAAACTTCGTCCAGCTTCTCGTTGACGTTGCGCTGGCCGCTCAGGATTTGGACGTTTTGCGCATGTAGAGTGTCATACTGCTCCTGATGCTTCCTTTCAAGAGCTACAACCATCTGATTTTGCTGATGGAGGGCTCTGAGGATGTCCTCCATAGTAAAAGGAGGTGGTGCAAAAGAGGACTCAGGAATGTCGGGAGCAGGTGTTTGACGGTCCAATTCCTCCTGGATCTCGTCAGTTGGAGCATCTGGCTGGGCATCGTGCACGAGAGCATGGCCGTCAGGGGCATCAAATAGCCAATTGGCTCGGTTATTCGGGTCCCTGCAAGGCAAAACAATGTTAGAATAAACAACGTTACGAATTACTAGATTGAACCGGCCGTCGTCCCGTTGGTGAATGAGATGAGCAGATCTGCAATGGTCTAAAGTAAGCAAGACCGGTGCTCTGGAGGGCAGATGGGCAAGGGTGTCGCCATGATTCTGGGCCAATGCAATAGAAGTGACAAGCCCTCCGAAATAGAAGGGTTTGCCGCCACGAGTGCAAATAGAATGAATATGGGCCAAGAGGAATGGTGCGGCGTTGATTTTCTGATTGGTAAACGCACATTGCATGAAGAACAACTCTTTGGAGTTAAGCTTGTGGTTACTATCCCTTGCGAAAATGGTGTTGCATAAGATGCGATGGAAGTAGCGAATGGCGGGGTTATGGATTTGGGTAGCATTGAGGTGATCGTAGGAGTTAGCCTGATTGTTGGTCAGGCTATGCCAAAGGTTAAAGGATTCCTCATGGAAGGTGTCAGGCACACGGAGGTGAGCGCCATCATCAGTACAGAAGTCGAGTAATCTACCGAATGCATTTTGAGAGAAGTCGTATTCGGTTCCGAAAATGCGAAACCGTACCGCACCGGTGAGTTGATTTGTTGGACCATTGGGGGTGATGTAGCAGAATGAACTGAGGAACTCAAGGGTGAGATTCTCGTATGTTGGTTGGGGCTGGCTACAGAGGGTCCAAAGGTTGACATTCTGTAGGAGATGTTGGACACTTTCAAGTAATCCGAGGTCTCTGAGGCAGTCAATGTCGACGAACCTCGTGGGATGGAGTTTGTGAGGGATCGGTTGTGAGATGTAGATAATGATGAGGGAAAAGTATTGGGAAGGATGAAAATTAATGGAGAATGAAGGTGAGATAAGTGGTGTGAGTGGGGATTGATGGAGGGAGTGGGAAGGTTTTTGAAATAGTGGAGAAAGAGGGAAGGTTGCAGAAGAAGCGCTACTGTCTGCTACAAGGGTCACTGATGTAACCCGTGTTACGGTCGTAACACAGGGATGACGATCGTAACACGCTAAAAGGCGTGTGGCGAACGTAAGAGGGTTTGTGACGATCGTAACAGCTGCAAAATGTGCAATTTCTTAACAGACTGTGCTATATCAAGTCTGCAACATTCTATCTCTACACAGAGGCATTTTAAGAGCAATATAAATTCAATGGTGTACCAAGAAAATGCAAGCATATATGTTCCAAAACATCACACCATTAGCAATTAGAGTAAAAGCCCGCAATTTATGTAAAGCATTATAATTCGTGCAGAGGAATCTAGCAAACCAGTATTAAACAACTGAAACGATGATTTCGTAAAACTGCATGTTCAACAACATAAACTCAAAAATTACATAAAGATAAATTTGTTCTAAATTTAAAACGAAACTGAAAGTGTGCAAGAATGGGAAACTTCCTAGAAACAAAACAAAATGAAATATAAAACTGTAGTTGCCGTTCGTGACTTCATCCAAGCTTTGCTTTTATTTCTTCGAGTGAATTATGAATGTAATAAAATTGCTCCACGGTTATGTCGGTTAATCCCATTATCTCCAGACGCATGCTTTTTATTTCATCTTTTAATCCATTAATGTTAGTCTGGTAGGTATTAAGTGTGGTAACAATTTTATTAAGGTTATCAGTGTTATCCGTCTTTGTTGTTTCAGGGGCTGCATGGGCTTCCACCATGTTGACATTTTCGTAATAACCAGGAGGAGTCTCGGGGTCACCCATATCGGACATAATATCATCATAAATTTGATAATCTTGCGGTGTCTCAAGTGTAGGAGGTCGGTCGGGCGGGTTTAGCTCATAAAGCCAGTTATCACGGTTATGGACACTCACTTTGTTATGGTTTGGAAGGGTGAATAAGTTTACAACTTCATCTCTTATCAGATAGTCATAAGGTGGGTAAGCGTGGTTTTCTATCATACGGCGGTTAAAGCAAAAAGCAAGATTCATGGGACAAATCGTACCAAAATGTGGGCACCTATTCAGCTGGTGTCTCAGGCCGAGGGCATGTGCAATCATTGTGACCAGGCCACCTATGATGATTGGTTCATCAGGGTTATCGATAATGCGGCAAAAGGTTTGCATCAGGAATGGTACGACATTAACGGGGTGGCCTTGGTGCATACAATATAGTAAAAATATCTCGTCCTTAGACACTGTAGTCTGGTTCTCCTCTTTCCCAAATATAGTATGGGCTAGAATCTTATGGAAATAGCGGATAGCAGGGTTATAAATTTCATCATTATCCATGTTATCCGGATCAGGGTGATAATTACCAGTCAAAGTTCCCCAAAAGTAGTCTAGCTCAATATCCATCAGCTCAACCTGGGTAGTGGAATAGGCAAAAGGGCCGCTAGGGAATCCTAACAGGTCAGCTAGTTCCTTATGATTGTAAACAAAATTAATGCCAAAGAGACGGAAACTTATGAATCCTTTACAGGTTCCTTTTCCATGTTCTGGTAAATGGACTAGCGAGCTTATAAATTCAAAGGTGAGCTCACGGTAGGTGGCAAACCTAGTCTTAATAAGGGCTTTTTCCCACCCCAACTGGTTAAACAAGTACATAGCACTATCCAATATACCTAAAGCATTCATAGTGGGTTCATCATGATAAAGTGTTATGCCAATGTTTCTTTTCGACAATTCCTCGAATTTTCTCTTTTGGTTTTTACCCCTAAAGGTGGTTTCCAAGAAATTATGCGGTTTTGGTTCCATGGTTATTGTTAATTCGGGGAAACAAGTCAGGAGAGAAGGTAAAAGAGAAACAAAAACTTTTCAGAAATCCTGTGGCAAGTAAAATTATTTTTGAAATTAGCAGCAGTTTTCATGAAAATTATAACAGAAGAGAGAAAACGAAAAATGAAACTTAAATAGAAATAAATGCAGAAATGAAAAGCATAATAAATAACAATTAACAAATAGGTGGGTTGCCTCCCACTTAGCACTTTGTTTAACGTTATAAGCCTGACGAATAGGAGTGCAAGCACTCATGGTGGTTCTCTCGAGGATGACTCCTCGGTTGAACTTTTAATAGTTGGCATTTTCCATGGCCACTTATCAAGCCATCTCACATATCCCTCGCCTTTTCTTTTCTTTCTTCTGTGGGGAGGTTCATTCTTCTGAACTTGTGGTGGCGGTTCTGGATCTATCCTAAGTATCAACTTTTCAAGTTTGGGCTTAGTGATTTCATCAACCACCTAGAAGGTTAACCTTACCTTCTTAACAGTAATTATATCCCTAGTTTCACGGTCCTCTAATTTTCTCTTTTTATGCAAGACTTCCAACAAGGGTGCATTAGTGTGGATATTTTCCAATACCTCCACATACGTTTTAGATTTGGAGTCTATGTGAGCTTCCATAAAACTTTTCGAGAAAGGAAACGGTGGGGTATAGGGGTGAGGCATAACAATAGGTGCTCCCTTTTCTACCTCTTCTACAACCTCCCTTTTAGATGGTGTTGAAGGATTTTTCTTAATCTTTACTCTTTCCTCGTCTGAACTCTCCTCATCCACATCATCACTCTCCTCAACCTCATTATCACTCTCCTCAACCTCATTATCGCTCTCCTTAGGATTTTCAACTTGTTTTTCACTACTGGTTGTTACAACATCCAATTTCTCCTCAGGGAAGGGTCCTAGAGGGTTTTGTTCAAGCTGAGAGATTTAGGTCTCTAAGGCTATGTTGTGGGTCGCGAGCGACTCAACCACAGTGGTCAGTTGCCTAAGGTTTTCACTATTTTGAAGACTTTGTTTTCTAGACTCTTCGTTCTGGACAGTTTAAGTCTCTACAAAGTGCTCCATCAAAGATTCTAACCTAGAGTGAATTAGCGTCGCGTCGGAATCCTTCATTGATGTTTCAAAGTTGAAATCATGAGATTCTTCTGATTCTTCAAATTGAGTTAGAGTCGCATTTTGTGTTTCCATAAAGCGCTTTGTCATCATTGATATTTCATTAAAATTTCCCATTAATATTTCGAGGTCGGATTTATAGGATACTTGCGTCTCCTCGAAATATTGGGTGTAGTGATTGTAGGGGAAATTTGGTTGAGGATAAGTTTGGTTGGATCTATAATATTCTTGCGATTCCTCAAAATTTTGGGATTGATAGTTGGAAAGGTAATTCGGGTGAGAATGAGTCTGTGATGCATTGAAATTCTCCAATAGTATTTCGAGGTCGGATTTATGGGATTCTTGTGATTCCTCGAAATACTCAGAGTGGGGGTTGTAGAAAAAATTTGGGTGATACATAGTAATTGGGACAAGATTCGTAGATGCAAAGACTCGCTTCGGGAGTGAGTGTTTGGCATACAACAGAGGGAAATATAAAAAGTTGCCTTAGTCTAGACAACGTTGTTTTTAGAATACACTAGTGACTAAACTAAAGTCCCCGGCAACGGCGCCAAAAACTTGATGTGTCTACGATGGACCTAATATGTCTAACGGTATCTTAACTGCAAGTGCACAGTCTATCGCGGTAGTAATAAAAAGATGTCGAACCCATAGGGACTTCGTAATCACTCTAGTGTTTTAAAACAGGTTAGTTTAGCTAAGGCGGAAATTGTCACGTTTGGTTTTTTAGAAGGTTAAAACTAAAGGGAAACTAAATTCAATTAAGGGAATTAATATTAAAGTGGTCGGAGCGTAATGATTTGAACCTATGCGAATTAAGTTGTACCTAAGCATATAAAAATATTTAACTTAATTGTTCTGTAGTACTTATCAGTTTAAAAACCCTCGATTCACACTCTCGTGGTCTTACCTCGGATCATACTCCTAAAGCCAAATGTCTGCTCTCGCTAGTCCATAATTGTTTAGAAAGCATATTTTTGAAAACTAAATAAGTCTAATTCGTTTTAAAGCGCTCTCGCTGTATTTAAATCGAATGCCTAACTTTAGCTATCCGGTTAAAACCTCACACTCTCGTGGTCTTGATTTCTCCCTATTTCACTTTCTTTACTCTCGTAATAAAAAGCTTAATTTTTAATTATAAAAAGTCACGGCCAGAAATTAAGTTGATTAAGGTTTTAGCTTAGAAATACATTAATTTATTCGGTTATTTCATCACACCCCGACTACGGGTATTTAGCTACTCATAATGCTCGGAATTAAAAAGCAGGAAATAAATTCAGAAAACAATAGCGCATGCATCATAAATAAAGAATAGAAATATAACATAAATAAAATTGCAATTATATCAAATACAATAAAAACCTGAAAAGAAATAAAATCTGAGATCCTTCTTCCACAAGCCGGCAAGATTGGAACGTCGGAATGAAAATTTAAATGGACGAAATTCGGAAATAAAATCGAGATTAAAAGTCAGCAGAGCTTCCGCAAGGTTTTTGTGAACTAAAACTCCCCTCCCTTTTCTTTCTAAGTCTAAGCTATATATAGAGAGTAAAAGTACGGTTGGAATTATATTTGAGTTCCTAGATTCTTGGTTTTACTGAGAAAAATGAGGAGAAAGTGGCCTTGGAAGTTGGAGAGAATTTAGGCACGTATGCATGCTTTGCTTGACCACTTCATTTTGCTTTACCACGTTCAAAATACTTGTACTAAGCCTTGTTACGGTCGTAGCTGCTTCGTTACGTGCATTTTTCATAGGCTAGCGCGTTACGTTCGTGGCAGGGGTGTGACGGTCGTCACACTCTTCTGAAGCATCTTACGGTCGTGGCAGGGGTGTGACGACCGTAATAGCAGCAAAAATGGATTTTTTTGACAAATTTATCTTTTCTCTTTGGTCTTGGCCGCAATCTCGCACATTTCACGTTTCTTCTTAGTTTGAGCTGAGATATGTTGTACCTGCATAAAACCATACAAAACTCGGAATATTCGAGAGTTAATCGGGTAAATACGACATAAAACGGATAGATTTTATGGTAAATATATGATATGATTTCGCGTTATCAGTATTACCTTTGACCTCATGGAAGCCTTAAACCTAAGGGCTTTTTGTGACTTGTTTGCCTTTGCCATTCCTGTTATCTGCTATACCTGTTGTTTTTTTATCATGACATCATGCATCATAACATAGCATACATGCTTCATTACACTAACCATTTCAAAGACCAAGGGAATTTATCTTTGTTCTGTTTTGCAGATCATGACTTCCGCACGTAGAAAGACTATCTGAGTTAACTTTGTGGAGATACCATCCCAACTCAAAGAGCTAGTGTCAAAGATTTCTGAAACCTCTATGTTCATCAAGAGACATGGTCAACTTCTCAGCTTGGTTACTTCAAACCCTGATGAACAGATGATGAGTGTACTTTTCCAGTTCTTCGATCCCAAGCATCACTGTTTCACCTTTCCAAATTATCAGTTGGTACCCACCTTGGAGGAATTCTCCCATCTATTGGGCATATCCATTCTTGAACAGGTACCCTTCACAGGTATAGAAGAAATTCCTAATCCAGAAGTCATTGCCTCAGCTTTACATTTGAAACGGGCCGATGTGGTATCCAACTGGGAAACTCGAAGCGGAGTCGAAGGTTTTCTAGCCAAATTTCTGATAGACCAAGCTAAGCTATTCTGGGATGATCTAGATTTTCAGGCTTTTGAAGATGTCTTGGCTATGCTTATATATGGTTTGGTTCTGTTCCCTAATTCAGATTCCTTTATAGATGTGAATGCTATCAAGATTTTCCTCTCTCGCAATCCTGTGCCTACCTTGCTTGGAGATATCTTGCACGCCCTCTATACTCGTACCACAAGGAGAAGAGGAACTCTTATGTGCTGCGTAACATTGTTTTCCAAGTGGTTTATTTCTCACCTCCCTAAGTCTGTGCTGAAGAACGAAGAGGGTTTGGGTTGGTCGCACAGAATAATGTCACTTGCTCATACTGATATTATTTGGTGTTCCCGAGCTATGGAAGACGTTGCTGTTATTGATTGTTGTGGGGGTACCCTAATGTTTCATTACTTGGTATCAGAGGAGGTATAACTTACAATCCTCGTCTAGCTTTGCGGCAGTTTGGTCGTGCTCGGAGGGATGGTCCCCATAGGTTACTTCTCGAGGATATTGCATTCGACTATGAAGAGGATATTGAAGGGCATCGCCGGAGATTCATACGAGCTTGGGGCATGGTAAATAGATCAGACCCCCATGAGTTGGGACCAAAGACTTCCCTTCCTATGCAGCCTTACCTCCAATGGATCCGAGCTCATGCACAGAAGCTTGTGATGCCATATTCAGCAGTGTTACCAGTGGTTGTGGAACCCACTACTGAAGACGGTATTCCTTACACAATTATCTATCCTTACATGCCTACTGATCTTGGGGAGCTACAAAGGTCTTGGATTCAGCTGAAGAATGAGCGAGATACTTACAGGGAGCAGTTCCATGAGCAAGAGAGGAAGGTTTTGAAGCTCACCAGACAACTCGAGGAGGAAAGAGTGCTCAATGACTACACTAGCACAAAGAGAAAGCGTCCATGGGACTTTTGATTATGCTTTTCTAGTTTTAGATTTGTTTTTATTTACTTATTTGTAACGCCTTAAGGGCATTGTTGAACATTTCAAAGTTAAGCTAATAAAGTTTTTTTTTTGTTTGCAAATTTAAATCTCCCAAAGTCTTTGAGATCATTACATACGCATCCCATTATCATGCACATCATCACAGGTACCACTACAAGTTTCTTATATTCTCCGCTGTTTATTTCAGTAGAAATGTCTTCTGATCAAGCCATCAAAGAGCTTCAGGCACAGAACGCCCAGTTCCAAAAGATGTTCATAAGTCTGGCGAAGGGACAAGAGGATCTGAAAAATCTCATTCTGAAAGAAAAGAAGAAGAAGAAGAAGAAGAAGAAGAAGAAGGTCGGGCTTCTGAATATGGGCAGAAGGTTTGGAGAAAGATTGAAGCACCAAGCTGATCTGACCTCTTCATCCAAAGAAGGGGAGAACCAAGAAGAAGAAAAGGGCCCCAGTCCTGTGGTCTCTTATAATGATACTGATTTTGATGATGACCAATATCCCCCTATCGAGGATAGGTACAAGTAGCTAGAAGACCGTCTGAGTGCTATGGAAGTTCAAAAGGTACCTAGTTTGGATTTCGGAGAACTGGGAGTGGTATCTGGAGTGGTCATCCCTCAAAAGTTCAAGGCTCCAGGTTTTGCTAAGTATGATGGAGTGTCTTGCCCGAAACCCCATCTCCGCTCTTATGTCAGGAAAATTCAACCCCACACTGCTGATAGAAATTTATGGGTGCAATTCTTTCAAGATAGTCTGTCAGGGACTCAGCTTGAATGGTTCTACTAGTTGGAAGGGGCCAATGTTCGAAACTGGGAAGATCTTGCTGCTGCTTTCTACAAGCAGTATCAGTACAATGCCGACTTTGCTCCCACTCGTACTCAACTATAGAGTATGTCCATGGGTGCAGGTGAAGGTTTCAAATATTACGCTCAGAAATAGAGAGATTTGACTGGCAGAGTTCAAACCCCTTTATCTGACAGGGAGTCGGTTGGTATGTTTCTGGGGACATTGTCTGACCCATTTTTCAACCACTTGATTGGCAGTTCATCGTCTGGTTTCACCGAGTTGATTTTAACTAGAGAAAGAGTGGAGGCTGGGATTTGAAGTGGCAAAATACAGAAGGATGCCTCTTCGAGTTCGGTAAAGAAACCTTTTACTGGTAAGAAGGAAGCCAATGCAGTTTATAGCCCGAGGGGCCAAAACAGATCTGAACATCGTCCGACAGTAAGTGTTGTAATGATACCAAGACCCGTTGTTTCCCCATAATGCAACAATCAACAGAGGGTGGAAAGACCACAGCGGAAGTTTACCCGCATTAGCATGACATTGGCTGAAGTTTTACCTTACCTTTTGAAATCTAACTTGACCATATTAAGGGAGGCTCCCAAAAATCCCAACACTACCTCTCATAGATACAATCCCAACGCACGGTGCGCCTACCATTTTGAAAGCCCTGGCCATGATACCAATGACTGCCGGGCTTTGAGAAACAAGGTACAAGATTTGCTGGAAGCTAAGGAGATAGAGTTTGATGCTCCAGAAAAGCCGAATGTAATAACTGCTCCCATGCGCAAGCATGGTCGTGGGGTTAATGTCGTTGACAATAATTTGTTTGTGACCTTTGTTGAAGAAATTTCTACTCCTCTTATGCCTGTTAAGAGGAATCTGCCGTTGGCCGGTGTATTCCTGAGCTATGGTGAAGGTTACCCCATATGCTCGATTTTACCTACTGGTTTCCATTTGTTGAAATCAGGTGTTCAACACCTGATGGATAATAAAGAGATTCTGTTCGAGAAGATTGTGACCCCTATTTTTCCCAATGAAGATGTTGCCATCATAACCATTTCCACCAATCCTTCCAAGGTTTCCTCGAGAAAACCTGTTAGGATTACACCTGTTCAAAGAATTACTCCACTAATAATCACCGTTCCTGGTCCAATCCCATACACTTCAGACAAGGCTGTCCCGTGGCACTATGGTGCTGATGTGTATTATCATGGTATTAAGAAAGAGTTGAATAATGAAGAAGCTGATACTGATGTCAGTAATATTGTCGGGGCTAGCAAAGTCACTAGAAGGGGAAGACTCTTTTCTCCCGAGATTTCCCCTCCGACTGTCCATAAACCTGTTGTCATTCCATTTGCTGGTACATCAACCACTGTTCCAGTTCCTACACCAGTTATCACCCCTGTCGCCGAGCCATCTGAGACTCGGGGCAAAGAAATCATATGTGAGCCTGTCAGGACGGAGGCGCCTAGAAAAATTATGGTAGAAGCCTCTAAACAAGAAATAGAGGAAATACTGAATATTATCAAGAAAAGCGACTACAATATGGTCGAATAGATGGGGCAGACCCCGTCAAAGATCTCCATGTTGTCTCTGCTGTTGTGTTCAGAAGCCCATGCGAAGGCTCTAATCGCATTTCTCAAGACTGCGCATGTGCCGCAGGAAACTTCTGCAGATCAGTTCAAAGATTGTGTGGCTAGCCTGACTGCTGACAATGGGCTAGGATTTTCAGAAGAGGATTTGACCGCTAAGGGGAGAAATCATAATGATGCTCTGCATGTCTCGATTGAATGCAGGGGCACCACTATGGCTCATGTGCTGGTTGACACCGGGTCTTTGCTGAATGTTCTGCCAAAGAAAGCGTTGGACCGTTTGGACTGTGAGGGTCTGACTTTGAAGCCGAGTAACATTGTGGTCAGGGCTTTTGATGGATAAAAAAGGATGGTGCACGAGGTGGTGGACATCCCTGTCAAAGTGGGTTCTCAGACCTTTGGATCCACCTTCTATGTAATGGACATTAGACCATCGTATTCTTGCTTGCTGGTTTGTCCTTGGATCCATAGGGCCGGGGCAGTCACTTCCACACTCCATCAGATGCTGAAATACCCAGTACAAGGGAAAATTTTCACGGTGCGAGGTGAAGAAGAGTACATGGTAAGTCATCTCAATTCTTTTCGTTATGTGGAGATGGATGGGGAGTTCATAGAGACTCCTTGTCAGAACTTCGAGGAGGACCCCGAACTTTGGCATCAACTGAAGTTACTACCAACAAACCTCTGCTGAAGATGGCTTCTCTCAAAGATGCCAGGGCTGTTGTTGAAGAAGGTGGGTGTACCAATTGGAGTCGGCTCCCTGATTTCACACACAAAACTGACAAATTTGGTTTGGGCTTTACTACAGGGGCTCAAAGGGCTGTTAGGCGCGCACGGATTGGAAGACCTCCTCTACACATCAGCGATCGGGGAGTTAATGCAATTGAAGACAATGATTAAGATTCAGACATCGACAACTGGATCTACCCAACAACTAATGGTGGATTGAACAATTGGACGGCGAAGGACTTCATACCTGTTTCTTTTATTCCACAGTAATTGACTTTTGTTTTAAGAGTTGTAATAGACAGTTTGAAACTTTATAGCCCGGTGCCTTGCCCGAGGCACCTTGGCTTTGCTTGTGAGGGCCTATTATTTGGCATTTTCATATATCATTAATAAAACATTGGACGTTTCTTGCATTACAAATTTTGCGCTCTTTGTTTTTCCTTTTCTATCTCTCACTTTATCAAAACAATTATTCTCTTACACACACTCACGTATCATACTGCAGATCCATATCCACTCTGGATCCCATTGATAACAGTTCTGCTACTGCCAGTTATGACTTCGAAAATCTGATCGACCAAGCCAATGACGAAGGTGAGGATGATTGTGAGGTGCCTGGATAACTTGCTAGACTATTACAGCAGAAAGAAAGGGCCATACAGCCTCATGAAGAGCCAGTCGAGTCAGTGAATTTGGGTACAGAGAAAGATAGGAAAGAGGTTAAAATAGGTGCGAATCTGGAGCCTAGTGTCAAACAACGGCTAATACAGATGCTACACGACTATGTTGAGATCTTCGCCTGGCCCTATGAAGACATGCCTGGTCTGGATACTGATATTGTGGTACATCGCCTGCCAACCAAAGAAGACTGCCATCCGGTAAAGCAGAAGGTCCGTTGTATGCGCCCTGAAATGTCAGAGAAAATTAAGGCAGAGGTCATGAAACAGTTTGACACCGGATTCTTAGTTGTCACTTCTTATCCGCAGTGGGTTGCCAACTTCGTTCTGGTACCTAAGAAGGATGGTAAGTTACGGATGTGTGTGGACTATAGAGATCTGAACAGGGCAAGCCCCAAGGACGACTTCCCGCTTCCTCATATTGAGATCCTAGTCGATAACACCGCGCATCACAAGATCTTCTCATTTATGGATGGTTTTTATGGCTACAACCAGATCAGGATGGCTCCTGAAGACATGGAGAAGACAACCTTCATTACACAGTGGGGCACCTTCTGTTACAAGGTAATGCCTTTTGGGTTGAAGAATGTTGGGGAAACTTATCAGTACGCCATGGTCGCCTTGTTCCATGATATGATTCACCACGAGATTGAGGTTTATGTTGATGACATGATAGCCAGGTCTCAGACTAAGGAAAAGCATCTCGATCATCTCCAGAAACTGTTTGACAGGTTGAAGACATACAAGCTGAGGTTGAATCCGAACAAATGCACCTTTGGGGTAAGATCTGGTAAGCTTCTGGGTTTCGTCGTCAGTGATAAAGGTATTCAGGTGGACCCTACAAAGGTAAAAGCCATACAAGAGATGCCAGCTCCCCGCATAGAAAAGGAAGTTAGAGGTTTCTTGGAACGTCTGAATTACATCGCCAGATTTATTTCGCATCTGACTGCTACTTGTGATCCAATCTTCAAGCTTCTGAAGAAAGATCAAGTGGTAAAGTGGAATGATGAATGCCAGAATGATTTCGAAAGAATAAAGGAATACCTTCAACAACCGCCAATTTTAATGCCTCCAGTGGAAGGAAGACCTTTGATATTATACTTGACAGTGCTAGACAATTCAATGGGGTGTGTACTAGGGTAGCATGACGAGTCTGGCCGAAAAGAGCACGCTATTTACTACCTTAGCAAAAATTTTACCGACTGTGAGACCTGATACTCATTGCTCGAGAAAACTTGTTGCGCTTTGGCATGGGCTGCTTGCCGGCTGAGACAGTATATGCTGACTCACACTACCCTGTTGATATCAAAGATGGATCCAATCAAGTATATTTTCGAGAAGCCCGCTCTCTCCAGAAGGATAACAAGATGGCATATGATCTTAACTGAGTATGACATCCAATACACAACCCAAAAAGCAATCAAGGGGAGTGTATTGGCAGATCATTTGGCACATCAGGCCGTGGATGACTACCAGTCCATGAATTTCAAGTTCCCGGATGAAAACATCATGTTGGTAACCGACTGCGAAGAACCTGGATCAGAGGAAGGACCTGAGGAAGGATCCCAATGGTCTATGTATTTTGATGGAGCATCAAACGCCTTGGGGAACGACATTGGAGCTATAATTATATCTCCTGAAGGCTGTCACACGCCATTCACTGTCCGATTATGCTTTAACTGCACCAACAACATGGCAGAGCATGAGGCATGCACCATGGGGCTCTGAGCTGCTATTGACCTAAGGATTAAGTTCTTGAGTGTATTCAGATATTCCGCTCTGGTGATAAGTCAGATAAAAGGCGAGTGGGATACGAAGCACCCAAATCTTATTCCTTACAAGGAATATGTACTAACATTGCTACCATGTCTTATATGTTCAAAGTCAGGTGGGACAATGAAGCTGCCCAGATTACCATCGAGAGGTTGGACGAACCCGCACATTGCTGTGACATTGAGACTGAGGAGAAAGCAGATAAACCCTGGTTTCACGAGGTAAGGATGTATCTTGAGGCTCAAGAATACCCTGAGGGGGCATCTGTTAATGATAAAAAGTTTCTGAGGAGGTTCGCTGCGAAGTTCTTCATCAGTTATGGTATCCTCTATAAGCGTAACCATGATTCAACTTTACTGCGATGTATGGACAAGAGCAAGGAAGAAAGGATCATGGAAGAGTTACATGAAGGTACTTTCAGAACTCATTCCAGTGGACACACAGTGGCGAAGAAAATCCTACGGGCAGGATATTACTGGTCTACTATGGAAGCCGATTGTTATCAGCACTCTCGGACCTGTCATAAGTGCCAAGTCTATGCTGATAAGGTGCATATACCTTCAGTCTCTCTGAATGTTTTGACGGCTCCTTGGCCCTTTGCAATGTGGGGCATCGATATGATCAGTGAAATCAGACCTACTGCGTCTAACGGGCATCGCTTTATTCTGGTAGCGATTGATTACTTTACGAAGTGGGTTGAGGCAGCTTCCTTTGCTACAGTAACCAAGAATTTCGTAGCGCGGTTCATCTGGCACAATCTGATCTGCCGATACGGTGTCCCCGAGAGGATCATTACTGACAATGGTACGAATCTCAATAATAGGATGATCACCGAGCTCTGAAAACAATTCAAGATACATCATCATAATTCTTCTCCCTACCGGCCGAAGATGAATGGGGTTGTTGAAGCAGCTAATAAGAACATCAAGAAGATTGTGTAGAAGATGACGGTGACATATGAAGACTGGCACGAGATGTTACCGTTTGCTCTTCATGGGTACCGTACTTCAGCACGAACATTAACGGGGGCAACACCCTACTCTTTGGTGTACGAAATGGAGGCAATCCTACCCATCGAGGTCCAGATACCCTCTCTCAGGATTATGAAGGACGCGGGTTTGAACGAAGACAACTGGATCCAAACACGACTTGATCAATTGAATCTAATTGATGAAAAGAGACTTACTGCTATCTGTCATGGTCAGACGTATCAAAAGCGAATGATCAAGGCTTTTAACAAAAAGGTCAAATGTCAGGAATATCAAGTTGGGGATCTAGTGATCAAACGCATCATACTGCCGCAAGGTGATCCCAGGGGCAAATGGACCCTCACATACGAAGGGCCATTTGTGGTTAAGAACATTTTCTCGGGAGGAGCTATGATTTTAACCACCATGGATGGCGACGACCTTCCTCACCCCGTCAATGCAGACAAAGTGAAAAAATACTACACATAATCAAAGACCCGCTAGGTTGACTGGCCTAGGAAAAAAATAAGGGCTTCCCGGTGAACCAAAAGGATTCGGGCAAAATTAAGGGATGAAAACAAAAAACTGTACACCCGACACGTCGAAAACCTGAAAAGGTGACTTGGGCAAAAAGGGGTTTCCCGGTGGACTGAAAACCCGAAAGGTCGGTCCAGGCAAACATTAGGGATCAAAGCGTAACACTATGTCTCATTAGATCATCTAGCAACCAGACCTTGATATCAACTATCAAGCTCGGACGACGCCAATCAATCTGATCTACCTTCGACCAAACAGCAAAGTGATGAGATGCTTGAAGATATTAGGGCAATAGCAGAGTTGGAACCCAATGGGGTTCATTTCACATAGCTATTTTTCTTTCTTAAAACACAAATTGTAATTTCTATCTTTCGACGATGTTCTCTTACTAGAGCGTCAGCCTCTTTGTACAAAACGCCTATTACAGGCCAACTTCAAAAATCAATACAATTCATTTTCACAAGAAATTTCAATTTGCTTTTCTTTTTCTGTTTTTTTTGCAAGAACGTCCAATGATTCATTTTTAATATATGCATTTGAAAATAATTGCTGCTCATAAATATTTACATGAAAAACAAAAGACAATTACTCATAATTCCAGGAACAGGGAAAAACAAGAAGTGCCCAAACCTTACAGTTACTTTGACCATCATGTACCAAGGTAAAGTCCGCTTGATAACATGAGTAGTGGTACATACACTCCCCACAAAGTAAAATGTATCTAAGAACGGTAATGTTAGTTTTCCCAAACAGGACATAACTCTCCCCAGTTGAGGTTCACAATCGAGAGTGAGTCAGTAATTTTTCCCCAAGCAGAGTTTATTTCTCTCACAGGCAGGAATTCAATCCCCGACAGAATTCATTATCACCAGCAATGGTAATTCATCCCCAACTGAGTTGTTTCTCCAAGTCGGCAGATCTATCAACAGAGTATCTCTTCTCCAACAGAGTTATCCCCTGCAGAGTTATCCTCAAACAGGGTCTCTTCCGGCAGAATATTCGCCAGCCAAGGGGCAAATTTCCAGCACGGTCATCTTTGTTCACCATCCCCAACAGAGGTGGAGGAACTATGGTTTTCATAGCAATCAAGGATTTATTTTCCCCGATTCAGATTATCACGTTAGCATTTCATGTTCATACATCATGACATGTGCATACCTTTCATATAACATAATCTAAGTTAGTTTGAGAACCACATCATAATGCATCTCATGCATCGCACATAACTAACCCTGTATTTCTTTCAGGAAAGACAATTATTATCAAAAATTTCCAGCGGGTCCATGACAGACGCTCGAAGCTAAACAAAGTAATCATCGGTGCGACAAAAGCAACCTTACTCAGGTTTCTCTGGAAGTCCTACACAGAATCATCACAAAGCAACCTTACCCAGGTTCCCTCTGTAGTTTTACCCAAACTCATATCGAAGTAACCTTACTATCCAGGTTTCTTCTCACAGCCCTACTACCCAGGCTTTCATATCGAAGTAACCCTACTATCCAAGTTTCTTCTCACAGCCCTACTAACCAGGCTTTCATATCGAAGTAACCCTACTATCCAAGTTTCTTCTCACAGACCTACTAGCCAGGCTTTCATATCGAAGTAATCCTACAATCCAGGTTCCTTCTCGCAACCCTACTACCCAGGCTTTCATCTCAAAGTAACCCTACTATCCAAGTTTCTTCTCATAGCCCTACTACCCAGGCTTTCATATCTAAGTAACCCTACTATCCATGTTTCTTCTCACAGCCCTACTACCCAGGCTTTCATATCGAAGTAACCCTACTATCCAGGTTCCTTCTCATAACCTTACTATCTGGGTTTTTCCTCTATTATCCCCAGACAGCAGTCCACAACACTGTAAGACCTGGACCCGATCCAACAAAATTGATTTCACATTTCCCCAGTAAGTCACAGTGCAACATATACACCGACCGAACACAAAATCACTCTCGCTTCCCAAACCGAATCATTCCCCAGTATTGTAACGGACAACTGAAGCTCCTAAAACTCTATTTCTCTCAAGACAGAGACCAATATTCTCCAGCGAAATCCTCCTCAACAATAGGTACACGGGTTCTCGCAAAGGAATCTCTTATGCGATCGACACTTCTTCCAAATGGCATCTATAAGCCCATTCCCGATATCGCAAGACAAGTATCACTTCATGCGAGTGCAAATTTCTGGGCACTCTAGTGTTCAATCATCTTCCACCTTCAGATCACGAAAGGCAGATAAACCAATCTACATCCTCAGGTTTAAGAAGATTGAACATGAGAAGCTGTTGTACCCCAAAATTTTCCCTCCCATATTTCTCAATACATGTCAAGTGAGGTCCTCAAATTGCTCAAGGAGGTCCAAGAGTTGACCAGACAAACTCTCTCCTAAGGCAGTCTATCTTAAATTAGGGTTTCATTTTGCATCAAGATGCTTGAATCCAAAGGATCCCAAATGCTCACCATTGTCCTAATATGTCCTCAAGATCATCCATGTCAAGTTTCAAGCCTTGCAGAGGAAGTTTGCTCAGTGAACTGCTCAAATGCTTGAAAATCGACTGTGTTATGGCAAAAGTCAACTATGGCCCACATACAGTCAAACCTTAATATTTTTGGTCAATATCCTCATTTTGAAGTATCATTCATCATTTTATCAAGGGTTGACCATGATTCATCAAGGATTTCTCACAATTCATCAAAACCCAAAAGTTGCTAAATTAGGGTTTTTGCAAGAAAAGTCAACTCAACTTTGACCAAGCATAACTTTTTCATACTTCATCAAATATTACCCATCCAAAGCTCATTTTGAAGAGGATGAAATTACCTACAATTCATCTTCATCTCCAAAGTTCAAAATATGCACTCACAAAAAGATATGAATTTTGACATTATAGGTCATTTTGAAAAGTCAACAAAAACACCTTTTGGGTCAAAGCTTCATACATGAACACGGAAGACTAAATTGAGATGATACCAAATAGGTTGCTTAGAGGACATACTAAGATTTCTAAAAAGTCAAAGAAAACCTCTCTAGGGTCAAAATTGAGAGAGTTATGCATTGACTAAGTTGACCCTTTTCAAAATTGCCAAAAGTCAAATGTGTCCAAAATTGCATTTTTGCTAAATGACCCCAACTTTTTGTGCTTACACTTAGTTTGTAATGTGATCAATGACCCATGAGACCCTCCACTTGTCATTCTTTTATTTTTGTTATTTATTTTGATTTCATTTAATTTAAATCAAATAAAATCAATATAAAATAATGAAAATATCAAAAATCAATTAAATTTCGAGATTTTGTGCATGATTAGAGTCATTATACAGCTGGAGACAAGATCAAATCATGCAAGGCTTCATATGGACATAAAAAGATTGAAAATGCTTATTTTGGAAAGATTTGGTGCAAAGAATAAATCATTGATCAATCTTCATAAATGGAAAAGATTTGATACAAACTTTAACCCTAATACACTTTATTATAGATAGTGAACAAAGGAAGACCAAAGAGAGAGGTGGAGAAATCGTGAAAGAGGCAGAACCAATTGCAAAATTTCAAAGAAAAAGTGCAGATCAAATTCCAAGTTGTAGGCCATCTCAAGTCATCATAACCATACCAATCAATTGTTGGACGTCTCAGGATCGTGTTTCAATCATTAGCAAGCCTCCCCATGCCCTGAAACACATTGTAGCAGTCACACATTTAGCTTAGAAATTCGTTTTAGTTTTTATTGATTTATACATCATTTGCACGTTTTGATTACATATTCTTGTTTATTATTGAGTTTTCAAGCTAATAACTATATTCAATTGCATTTTTATTAACTGTACGTAAAACTGCCATGGCTAGGGTTTGTTCTTTGTTTTTAGGGGTTTCTTATACAGGAAAAATTGGGCATTGATAATGGTACCGTGATGCTCGTGAGGTTGAAACGAGTTGATTGGTATCATTAATTTTCATTTATCATGCGCGTACAGGATTTTGGAATGGACAGGGGCTATACCTATGCTTGATGTCTTTAGGTAAAAGTTGCAAAATCTAAAGCGACTGTGGGGAGGAAGACGACAATACGTGGCACTCCTTGACTTGCCAGTTTGAATTTCGTGCGTTGGTTGGCCCCATTAATTTGTTTTTGCATATTATATTTTTTGTTTATTTAACCTACAAGTTGACATCATGGTTCAGTTGGCTGGGGTGAAGGCCTTTGATGCACACGTCTTGGGTTCGACCCCAGGCGTGTGCATTTTGTTATTTTCTTGATTATTCCAAGCAGATCTCATACATTACAGTAGCGCATGTCCACCAATTGCCCTTGTGCTCCAGCATTAGATCCATCAGCCATGTGGATCCAATGTCACGTGGCGAAGAGACCACCATGCGCCTGAGTCAAGCATGCACACAGGATTGGGCAAAGTCAAAAGGGCCAGGAGTTTGTTAGGCCAAGAAAATTAGATTCACCCCCCCTTTGCTAAACAATCAGGCCCATTCTTTTTTTTTGTTTTCTCTATTTATTTCTTTTATTTAAATTAATTTGCTTAATTATTTTTTAACAAAATTAATCTTTTTTTCACAAAATCATAAAATCAAGAGTTTACAAAAAATTAGAATTAGGTTTTTTATTCAATTGAGCTTTATTTTCTCAAATAACAAAAAATGACAAAACTGATTTTCCCTTTAGATTACAATTAGGTATAGTTGGGGTCAAAACCCTAATTATCTTCTATTCGATTCATCGCGCGTGTTTATTATTTTTCAATATTGATGTAACTGTCCACGGTATGTAATAGTTTAATCTAGGATTTTCTTTTATTTATCGTCTTTTGCGGGTTTTTTTTGGCTATGTAATTAATCCCTACCCTGAAGCCTTGTAATAGTGTAGGTTTATTTTCTCGCATTTTAATTCTCGCAAATATTAACTGTTTAGATGTATGTTGATAGGATTGTATGACAAGATTGCATGATAATTTAAAACGGCTAGAAAATCCTAATGTGCAAAGATAATAATTGAAAACAGATCACTCGCACATATCACTCTTAGGGTATACTCACACTTCAGTTGCCTTCGGTAAATGGTCATTAAGTATAGGATGTCTTAGTGGTTGCCCTCCTATCTAAAAAGATCAAATGTTTCCTCGGAAATGTTGCCTCAGAAATGTTGCTTCGAATATGATCTTAAGACTCTAGGGTTATTGCTAGGGTGTCCTAACATTGCTTTAGTGATCGTACGCCCCTTTCGAATTGACCCTTACAACTCCAACGACGGTGCCGCCTATTTCTCAATAGTAGGATAGCGTTGTCTAAAGGAACGAGAATAGAAATGATCTTTTTTCGAGTAGGTAGATGCTAGTAGGTACTTGCTCAAATCAAAGTATTTTTTTACACTTACACATTTCAAAACAATTTTCAAAAACAACTTCTTCACACCTTTGAGGACTGATACAAGGGTTATCACAAAGCCAAACTTTTTTAAAAACAAAGCACATACACAAGCAATTTTAAAAGATGAGCAAGTATCTAAGAGCTCATGGAAAACCATGGATAGAATAGGTGCTAACACCTTCCCTTTCTATAATCTACCCCCCGTACTCAGAATATCTCGAAAAAGGATTTTTTTTTTCTGTACTTTTTTCCTTTCCGGTTGGATGAAATAAAAGTCGGTGACGACTCTTGCTTACTGTTGTACCCCAAAATATGCCCTCCCATATTCTCCAAGAAATTGCCAAGCCAGGTCACAAAATTCCCCAAGGGTTGTGCAGTTCAATTGTCTCCTATACAGTCAAAACTAGGGTTTGTATTCTGATCAAAGAAATGAAGTTTTCAAAGGCCCAATCAAGTCTCACATGCCTACAAAGATGGTCAAGTATCTTCATATCAAGTTTCAAGGCATTCAGCTCAAAATTGCACAGTCAAAACCCTAAATTGCACTACAGTCAACTGTAGGGGCAAAATGGTCATTTGACAGTCAAAAGTTCAAATTTTTGGTCAACATATCATTTTGAAGCCACAAACATCATTTGATCAATGCTTGATCATGATTCTCAAAATTTGGCTCAGAAATCATCAAAGATGCAAAAGTTACTATATTTGGACAGCTGAAAAAGTCAACTGAAATTGACCATGGCATAACTTTCACATGGATTATCAGAAAAATTCCATCCAAAGCTCATTTTGAAGAGAAATACATTTCCTACAATTCATCTTCATGTTCCAAGTCCAAGAAATGCTCTCACAAAAAGTTATCAATTTCAACATTATAGGTCATTTTCAAAAGTCAACAAAAAGGGACTTTAAGTCAAAGGCCATAACTTGATATTGGTAAATCAAAATGACATGGGACCAAAGGCATTGGTTAGAGGACTCAAAGACCTTTCCAAAATGTCCAAGAACATGTGAAAAGCGTAAAAAGTGAGCAAGTTATGCCTTGTGGAAGTTGGGAAATTTTTGGATATTTTGAAAAGTCAACAATGGTTCAAATGACCTAAATTTGCTAATGGGCCCATTTTTCTTCCAAGATTCATCATTCCAAGCATGTGCACGACCACTTGGCCCAAAGGGAAGTATCTTCTCATTTTTTATTTATTTATTTGAATTTTTATTTATATTAATTCAATTAAATCAATTAAATATGTGGAAAATATCTAAATGAACCAAATGAATCTTTTTATACATGTTTAGACTTGATATTTCGTGCTTAGCCAATTAGGGAAAGTTTTGGCAAGATTTGGTATCAAATTACATAGAAAAAGATTGAAAACATAATGGAAGAAAATCAAATATTCAATCCATAATTGCAAGAGATTTCTATGAATTTTGTTGACCTAATTGCCTCAGTACATAACCTAGAACACAAACCTAATTGCAAGAGGACACAAAAGCTGCGCAAAAGCTAAGAACAAACTTAGAAAAATTCTCAAAAGTTCAAAAACTAAAAAGCAGGTTCTAGGTCGACTCAAGCCCTAATCTTGATCCCAATAGCTTCATTGTGGTTCTCTGAACGTGTGCCAATCACAAACAACAACCAAAGCTCCAAGAATTGGTAGATAGAACTCGAACTGTGTCACGAAATTTTTGAAATCGTATAGCATAATTCACGCATCCTTTTGCATTTTTATTTATGGATTCTTGTTCAGTGTGATGTTTCGAAGCTAACCAATGCCTTTGATTGAATTATTGCACGTTATATAAGATTCCACCATGCGCGATTTCTAGGGTTTGCAGGATAAAGAATTAGGGCTTTCCATCCAAGGCAAAATTAGGACTTGTGGTTAATACCATTGGAATGAGCAAGCTTGGACGAAGAGATTCATATACTCGCGCCTAATTTATGTTTAGAAACAGCCTAGTCGCTATTTTCTGTAAACCCATCTAACACCACGTTTGCAAAACTGTTGCCTTTGAGTTTGTGTTACAGGAAAAGTGAAGAAGATGATTTCGTGTCCATCAGCCATTGGTCCGTTTGAATTGCGCGCGTTTTTGAAGCACTAACTTTCGTTTATTTTTATTACGTTTATTGTTTGTTAAATATACAAAAAGTTTCAGTGGCTCAATTGGCAGGTGTATATGCTTGTAACATCCAAGACCTGGGTTCGAACCCCAGGTCTCATGCTTTCTCAATAATGTTTTTTCTCTAACGTTCGGGTGTAACGCCTATGCTATGACCCATGATACACCTCCAGATCAGACCATACACGCGTCCAGCAAATCCAATCCAAAGGCCAGGATCCATGGAGTACCGTGAGTGCTAGTCAACGCTTAGACATGTTGCTTGGAAAGTCAATAAGGCCATGTCTTATTGGGCCGGAATTTCACCATCAACACCTCACATTGGGGACTTCCACCCCCCCTGGTTTGCTTTTCTTTTCATATTTTATTTATTTTTTTTAATTATTGTGTTATTTATTTTTATTGTTTTAATTAATTAATTGTTTTTCTACAAAATATAAAAACCTCATTAAAAAATCAGAAAAGACCAAAAAATAATAAATATTTTTATTGTAATTATTTTGTAAATAAATTAACATGTAATTATTTAGTTTTAATTAGGATTTTTGCAAGTTTAATTCTTTTTAATAAATCTAAAAAAGGTAGAATTAGGTTCAATTAACAATTTCCATTCCTTTTAATTTTTCCTTTTTATCATAATATTATTATTTATTTATTTTCATAATTAAATTGTATATAAATAATTTAGGTTTAAATTAGGTTAAAAATTCAATATTTTTCTTAATAACTTAAAAATAGTTAGAATTAGGTTTAACATTTCATTTTAATTTTAATTAATTCTTTTTCTCCTTAAATCCTAAAAAACACAAAATACCAAAAACATTTGACTTTAATTTTAATTCCTCATTAACTTTAATTGTTTGCAAAAGGGTCCAACGCCCATGTTCGTAATTTTGTTAATTTCGCACGTTTATTTTATGTCGCTTATTATAATTATGTAATTCTCCCAAAGCGTTGTAACAATTTATACTTTTCGCACTTTTACTTTGCTTTATTTATTTTCCGTCAAATCGGGTTCGGTTTAATTTTGGCGATGTGGACCCGCGCCATTTGTAATAGCCTTAGATTTATTTTTCCTGCAAATATAAACTGTTAAACAAAGCATGAAAGAATGTATGGCCTAAAAAATAAAATCAAGCGTAGATCACAATGAACATGACAAGACAAATATCAATGAAACTGACACACAAATTCGCACACACCACCCCTAGGGTACGCCTCACTGTTGCCTTGCCTCGAAAGGTGATCGTCGAGTAGAGGACGTCTTAGTAAGTCCTCATGATCCGGGAACCTGGCATGAGGGTAGCTTCTAAGGTGTCTTCCCATTGCTCTGGTGATCACCATGTCCCTACAAACTCGAATTGACCCGAACACCTCCAACGGTGGTGCTACCTACCTCTCAATGGTGGGATGGCACTACTTTAAAGGACATTTACACAGACGAATTCCTTAGGGTAGGTAGGTTCTCGTAGATACTTGCTCTCTTTAAAAACAAAACAAATCAAAATCTTTTCACACCGACACTTTTCAAAAGCTTTCAAAGCAAATTTTTCAAACACTCTGACGTACGAGTCGAACTGAAATTTTTCAAAGAAACTTTTTTAACCCACATTAAAAAGCAAATAAACCATTTTTGAAAACACAAATGAGCAAGTATCTAAGAGCCCATGGATAACCATGGATAGAAAGGGTGCTAATACCTTCCCTTTCTATAACCTACCTCCCGAACCGAGAGCAATCTCTATAAGGAATTTTTCTGTGCTTTTGTCCTTTCCATTTGGAGAAAATAAAAGACGGTGGCGACTCTTGCTTCCGCGACATTTCGCGAACCGGCGTTAAACAGTCAGTTCCAGATCCACCGATCACAGAACTGGCAACTCTGCTGGGGATAAGCTTATTAAGTGGGGTTTACCTTAGGGCTAGGTCATAACTATGTTTCAATTGTATTGCTTTGTGTGCTTTAAATTGTGGGTTGCTTGGGAGTTCTATAGATCCTAACCCGGATCTGGGGGATACCTTCTTAGAAAGTAGCAACAAGGCTGTGAGGGAACTGTGTGGGGTATACCGACATGGTTGAAACAGTCTGCTACGTTGGTGTGGCACTTTGGTGTGTACCAGTAACCCTTGAGTTCAGTCAAGGAGAGTACGGGGCATCCGCGTGGTGTCGTGAAGCATCAACAGACCTTAGGAACCTTAATTGAACTATCTTGGCCTCTTTAGGGTAGTGAGATAACTGACTTTGGTGCAGTCCGAGGTTGGTTGATACTCGATACTACACTCAATTGAGGGTTGCTTTCCTGGAATATTTCGGTCGCCAGTTCAGTGGCTAAATCGAAACGATGAACAATGAAAGCAACCCAGGGATATTGGGACCCTTAGAACCCGGTTACTTTTAATAGGACAGGTTGAACCCACCAACTTCAAGAGGGTAATACCCAGACCCCATGCTGGCCTGAACCCTAAGGGCTCTGTTGTGTGACTTGTGTGCCTTCGTACTTGACTATCTGCGTGCTTGTTATCTGACACTTGAGTTTCTTGCAGGTCTCGTTTATAGTCCTTAACTGGGACTCATGACAGGGTTTACCAAATTTCTTGCAGGTGTTGTTTATAGTCCTTAACTAGGACTCATGACAGGGTTTACCAAATTTCTTGCAGGTGTTGTTTATAGTCCTTAACTAGGACTCATGACAGGGTTTACCAAATTTCTTGCAGGGTCTGTTTATAGTCCTTAATTGGGACTCATAACAGGGTTTACCTACATCACCCCATGCATAGCATGACATCATTGCATACCATTGCATACATCCTAACCCATTTCAAGGATCTCAAGGGCTTGTGATGCAGGTCATGATAAATCAAACATCTAGCAAGGGGCAAAGAGGATTTATTTTCCTCTAGCCAAAGTTGTCAGGGGCTATGACCCATTGGATATGGTGAGCCTTTGACCCTTGAAGAAGGGCTCTCTACAACAGGAAGTTCCTTCAATCAAGTTTCCAGTTTCCAACTCTAACAAGTTTCTCTGTTTACCCTGCGAGATCCTTGAAAACATTGCATGCATATCATACATATCATTGCATTACAGATACCCGTTCTTTGCAGGTCACTCACCCTTCTCGCTGTTTATTTCAGCAATGGCTTGCCCACAAGACAACCAGGACTTTCTTACTCAAGAGACTCGGTTCGGGGAAATCCTCCTGAATCTATCCAAGGGGCAAGAGGAGCTAAGGATACTTCTCACGGATACCTTCGTCAGGGGCAATGCTGAGGATGGAAAATTGGAACACCTACAAGCTGAGATGGATGCTATGAAAGCCCAGATGCTGGGACAGAGGAATGTCATTCAAGGCCTAGTTCAAATACAAGAGGAGCTCTGGTTTCTCGTCAACCAACTGCTTCAGGGTAACCAACTGGGGCAAACATCTAAGGGTAAAAAGCCATTCATCATCCAATCATCCTCGAGACAAGAGGATAAGGGGAAAGCTCCTCAAATGACTCCAGTGCCACAAATTCAGCACCAACCTCGCCAAGTTCAGCCAGACAAGCCCAGGAGGCAATTCACCCAGCTCAACATGTCGTTGTTTCAAGCTTTGCAACGCCTATTGAGGTTGAATCTGATCACATTAAGGGCTCATCCCCGGAACCCCAACACAGCATCTCCTGCCTATGATCCCAATAAGAGGTGCGCCTACCACTCTGCTAGCCCAGGACATGATACCAATGAATGTTGGGATCTGAGGAACAAAATCCAAGACCTGATCGATGAAGGGGCATTGGAGTTCACACAAGATGGACAGGCTGAATTTTTCTACCATTCCTCCAAGGCTCATCAGTTGAAGTGACAAGCTCCGAGACTAGGAAACTTTTGTTCATTTGAATGTTCGAGTTGTGTTTTTCTTTTGACCGTTTAAACATTTATTCATGTTAAAACATTGTTGTTCCATTAATGCATCGCTTATGTCTATTTTGAATCAATATATTCGCATTTACTATATGCAAATTGTTTCATATTTTTTCTGATGTCAACTCTCGTTAATTCTAAGCCTCTTGAGGGAGGATGACGAAAACGATACCGCGATCATTACAGTATGCTTTTGAACAAACCCCGCTGATGAGGTACAGGCATTGTTTCAACCCCTAAACACTGGAGTTATAAGGATGATAATCCATCGTCAACCCATCAGAGCCAAAGAAGTAGGAGTTTTTATTTTCGAAAATCAAAACCCTTAATCATAACCTGGGGCAGGGTAGTTCTCTCAGTTGATCCAAGTGCATATTTACAAAACGAACAAAGACAGTGATGGTTCAGAACAATCAAAAGGACAGGCAGTCTTCATCAAAATTCATAAATGAAAAGCCCAAAAAGTCTAAACCTCTGAAAAGAGACTTATGAAACTGGGGCATCCCGCTGACTGTAATTCCAAAAGGGAAACAGTTCAGGCAAAAATAGGGATAACGAAATCAAAAAAAGAGGTCTCACAAACCCTCAACAAAAACAAAGAAGGACTGCCTATTCAAAATAAGTTATCAACATTCGAACCATCACTGGTATACCAAGAGCAAAGACTCAACAAAGTCTAACGTATGATCAACTGAGTTTAGGTTTGGAGAACATCACGAAGAGCGGGTGGGTACAAATAAATGTTGAGCCTTTATCCTTTGTTTCTTAAACCGTGAACCAGGCCACGTTATAACCCTTAAAAGTCCTAGCTGAAGCATGGGTTAGTTCGAAAGCATACTGTTACAAAAGGTATCCCGACTCCTTAAGGCCTACGGTAAATACGGAGTTGACATCACGTTTTACAAACATTCAATTGTTTTATGAAAAAAACTGCATTTTCAAAATCTTCAAGACAGACATAAGCTTTGCATTTTTAACATAACTTTGTTTGCATATGACTATTTGTTTGAACAGCAGGGAAATTCGCACGATAAACACCTTGTGAATAAAAGCGCTTCCAATCAAGGGGCAGGACATGACTATTGTCCATTATCTGGGGCAATCCAATCAAGATTAGGAGAATCTTTCAAAAGGCCAAAAAGCCTGGGGCAAATCTCTGCCTGAGTCACTGGGGGCACTCCAGCAACGAGTCTTGCACGATCAGACACCTTCCGGTAATATGGCAACACAAGCAGCCAGGGGCACCCACCTGCATTCTAAGAACATGGACATAGTCGGAAAGATACTACGCAAAATCAAAGACCCGCTAGGTCGACGTACCTAGGAAAAAATAAGGGCTTCCCGGCGAACCAAAAGGGTTCAGACAAAATAAGGGATGAAATGAAAAATCTATACACCCGGCAAGTCGAAAACCTGAAAAGGCGGCTTGGGCAAAAATGGGTATCCCGGTGGACTGAAAACCCGAAAGGGCGGTCCAGGCAAAAGTTAGGGATCAAAGCGTACGACTATGTCCTGTCACCTGCCTACCAGAAGAAGGTTTGACTCTCAACAACTATCAGCACCCCACAAGTGCCTCCCCCATAGAAGCAGGGGCAATAAAGGGTGGTCTAAGCAATCTGATTGCTCTGTCCTCTAAGGTGTCAAGGTAGGGTCCATAACCAATACAGTTCAATACTTCCCCAGGAGAGTCTAATCTAGTCCCCCAGGAAAGTTGGAATCATCTCCCCAAGCAGTAAGCGTATCCCCAGTTGATTCTGGAAGCTTATCCCTCACAGAGCACGAACGCGTCGTCCGGCCTGATTTAAAGAGTTATTTCCTTAATAGGATATAACTGGGTTATCCTCAGCCAAAAGCCACGGAAAGAACGCCCTCGATCCAGTCTTCTTACCCCAGCGAAGTCCATCAATACTTCCAACAACAAGGATACCCTCAGCAGGTTACTATCAACAATCAGCAAGGCATCCCTCTTCCCACAGAGTATTACTTCCCAGCATGGCCGCTAGAGTATCTTTTCTCCCCGCAGAATCCTCCATTCGCCAAGTTTATTCCCCAATGGAGTTATCTTCGCCTATTGGAATTCTTGCAACTATTCTTCAACATCAGCCCAGGATATGACTTCCCGGCACCCGTCAAGGATTTATTTTCTTAGACAAACATACATTCATAAAACGTCACATACATCATTATAGCATGCATATGCATCATATTACACGAATCTCATTGATTTTGAAGACATACAGTTCATGCATCATGATTTGGCATACAATTATGTTTTGCCTTTTCAGGAAAAAAATCAATACAAAAATGACTACTACCAACTATCGCAATGCTTCCTCGATATAGTTTCAGATATGATCCAGATATGGTGACGTTCTGATACTGCTTCAAGATTTCCTTCCAGATATAGTTTCGGATATGACCCAACAATGGTGACGTTCTGATACTGCTTCCAGATATTCTTCAGATATAGTTTCAGATATGATCCAGATATGATATTTCCCTCTCCGACGATGAGTGTGAGGTGATATTCTCCTATGGTCCCCTCTCCAACGGTGTGTGAGGTGGTAATTCCTTTTCAGATATTTCCCTCTCCGACGATGAGTGTGAGGTGATATTCTCCTATGGTCCCCTCTCCGACAAGTGCGTGAGGTGGTAATTCCTTTTCAGATGTTTCCCTCTCCGATGATGAGTGTGAGGTGATATTCTCTTATGGTTCCCTCTCCGACGGCGTGTGAGGTGGTAATTCCTTTTTCAAGATGTTTCCCTCTCCGACGATGAGTGTGAGGTGATATTCTCTTATGGTTCCCTCTCCGACGGTGTGTGAGGTGGTAAGTCCTTTTTCAGATGTTTCCCTCTCCGACGATGAGTGTGAGGTGATATTCTCTTATGGTTCCCTCTCCGACGGTGTGTGAGGTGGTAAGTCCTTTTCAGATGTTTCCCTCTCCGACGATGAGTGTGAGGTGATAGTCTCCTATGGTTCCCTCTCCAACGGTGTGTGAGGTGGTAAGTCCTTTTCAGATGTTTCCCTCTCCGACGATGAGTGTGAGGTGATATTCTCTTATGGTTCCCTCTCCGACGGTGTGTGAGGTGGTAAGTCCTTTTTCAGATGTTTCCCTCTCCGACGATGAGTGTAAGGTGATATTCTCTTATGGTCCCCTCTCCGACAAGTGCGTGAGGTGGTAATTCCTTTTCAGATGTTTCCCTCTCTGACGATGAGTGTGAGGTGATATTCTCTTATGGTTCCCTCTCCGACAGCGTGTGAGGTGGTAATTCCTTTTTCAAGATGTTTCCCTCTCCGACGATGAGTGTGAGGTGATATTCTCTTATGGTTCCCTCTCCGACGGTGTGTGAGGTGGTAAGTCCTTTTTCAGATGTTTCCCTCTCCGACGATGAGTGTGAGGTGATATTCTCTTATGGTTCCCTCTCCGACGGTGTGTGAGGTGGTAAGTCCTTTTCAGATGTTTCCCTCTCCGACGATGAGTATGAGGTGATAGTCTCCTATGGTTCCCTCTCCAACGGTGTGTGAGGTGGTAAGTCCTTTTTAGATGTTTCCCTCTCCGACGATGAGTGTGAGGTGATATTCTCTTATGGTTCCCTCTCCGACGGTGTGTGAGGTGGTAAGTCCTTTTTCAGATGTTTCCCTCTCCGACGATGAGTGTGAGGTGATATTCTCTTATGGTTCCCTCTCCGACGGTGTGTGAGGTGGTAAGTCCTTTTCAGATGTTTCCCTCTCCGACGATGAGTGTGAGGTGATAGTCTCCTATGGTTCCCTCTCCAACGGTGTGTGAGGTGGTAAGTCCTTTTCAGATGTTTCCCTCTCCGACGATGAGTGTGAGGTGATCATTCCTTTCAGATTATAATTGCCTATGGTTCTCTGCCCAATACTGCGAAGATAATAATTCCCATCAAGATTTTTCTCAACGAGCGTTGTTGAGATTAAAGTCGCCCAAGGTTCTCTTACCATTCATGCTAAGGTAGTAACCATCCCTGGTTCATTCATCAGCGTTTGAAACTCCAGACTCAGCTCCTGTAACCAGTCAGGACACATCCATACCAAGCATCTAAAATCAGCTCCTGCAACGTGTCAGGTACTCATTTTTCTTTTGCAGGTAAGCAGGTTCTCGCTAAGGAATCTCCTACGCGATCAACATCCAGATGGCATCTATAAGCCCATCATCCTATCCAGCAACCTCTAAATGGCATCTATAAGCCCATTCCACCGCACTGCTACTATGTGAGCGCAAATTTCTGGGCACTCTAGTGTCCAATCATCTTCTACCCTCGGATTACGAAAGGCACGTCGGCCAATCTGCATCCTCAGGTCTAAGAAGATTGAACAGGGGCAACTGTTGTACCCCAAAATTTGCCCTCCCATATTCTCCAAGAAATTGCCAAGCCAGGTCACAAAATTCCCCAAGGGTTGTGCAGTTCAACTGTCTCCTATACAGTCAAAACTAGGGTTTGTATTCTGATCAAAGAAATGAAGTTTTCAAAGGCCCAATCAAGTCTCACATGCCTACAAAGATGGTCAAGTATCTTCATATCAAGTTTCAAGGCATTCAGCTCAAAATTGCACAGTCAAAACCCTAAATTGCACTACAGTCAACTGTAGGGGCAAAATGGTCATTTGACAGTCAAAAGTTCAAATTTTTGGTCAACATATCATTTTGAAGCCACAAACATCATTTGATCAATGCTTGATCATGATTCTCAAAATTTGGCTCAGAAATCATCAAAGATGCAAAAGTTACTATATTTGGACAGTTGAAAAAGTCAACTGAAATTGACCAGGGCATAACTTTCACATGGATTATCAGAAAAATTCCATCCAAAGCTCATTTTGAAGAGAAAGACATTTCCTACAATTAATCTTCATGTTCCAAGTCCAAGAAATGCTCTCACAAAAAGTTATCAATTTCAACATTTATAGGTCATTTTCAAAAGTCAACAAAAAGGGACTTTAAGTCAAAGGCCATAACTTGAGATTGGTAAATCAAAATGACATGGGACCAAAGGAATTGGTTAGAGGACTCAAAGACCTTTCCAAAATGTCCAAGAACATGTGAAAAGCTTAAAAATTGAGCAAGTTATGCCTTGTGGAAGTTGGGAAATTTTTGGATATTTTGAAAAGTCAACAATGGTTCAAATGACCTAAATTTGCTAATGGGCCCATTTTTCTTCCAAGATTCATCATTCCAAGCATGTGCACGACCACTTGGACCAAAGGGAAGTATCTTCTCATTTTTTATTTATTTATTTGAATTTTTATTTATATTAATTCAATTAAATCAATTAAATATGTGGAAAATATCTAAATGAACCAAATGAATCTTTTTATACATGTTTAGACTTGATATTTCGTGCTTAGCCAATTAGGGAAAGTTTTGGCAAGATTTGGTATCAAATTACATAGAAAAAGATTGAAAACATAATGGAAGAAAATCAAATATTCAATCCATAATTGCAAGAGATTTCTATGAATTTTGTTGACCTAATTGCCTCAGTACATAACCTAGAACACAAACCTAATTGCAAGAGGACACAAAAGCTGCGCAAAAGCTAAGAACAAACTTAGAAAAATTCTCAAAAGTTCAAAAACTGAAAAGCAGGTTCTAGGTCGACTCAAGCCCTAATCTTGATCCCAATAGCTTCATTGTGGTTCTCTGAACGTGTGCCAATCACAAACAACAACCAAAGCTCCAAGAATTGGTAGATAGAACTCGAACTGTGTCACGAAATTTTTGAAATCGTATAGCATAATTCACGCATCCTTTTGCATTTTTATTTATGGATTCTTGTTCAGTGTGATGTTTCGAAGCTAACCAATGCCTTTGATTGAATTATTGCACGTTATATAAGATTCCACCATGCGCGATTTCTAGGGTTTGCAGGATAAAGAATTAGGGCTTTCCATCCAAGGCAAAATTAGGACTTGTGGTTAATACCATTGGAATGAGCAAGCTTGGACGAAGAGATTCATATACTCGCGCCTAATTTATGTTTAGAAACAGCCTAGTCGCTATTTTCTGTAAACCCATCTAACACCACGTTTGCAAAACTGTTGCCTTTGAGTTTGTGTTACAGGAAAAGTGAAGAAGATGATTTCGTGTCCATCAGCCATTGGTCCGTTTGAATTGCGCGCGTTTTTGAAGCACTAACTTTCGTTTATTTTTATTACGTTTATTGTTTGTTAAATATACAAAAAGTTTCAGTGGCTCAATTGGCAGGTGTATATGCTTGTAACATCCAAGACCTGGGTTCGAACCCCAGGTCTCATGCTTTCTCAATAATGTTTTTTCTCTAACGTTCAGGTGTAACGCCTATGCTATGACCCATGATACACCTCCAGATCAGACCATACACGCGTCCAGCAAATCCAATCCAAAGGCCAGGATCCATGGAGTACCGTGAGTGCTAGTCAACGCTTAGACATGTTGCTTGGAAAGTCAATAAGGCCATGTCTTATTGGGCCGGAATTTCACCATCAACACCTCACATTGGGGACTTCCACCCCCCTGGTTTGCTTTTCTTTTCATATTTTATTTTTTTTTTTAATTATTGTGTTATTTATTTTTATTGTTTTAATTAATTAACTGTTTTTCTGCAAAATATAAAAACCTCATTAAAAAATCAGAAAAGACCAAAAAATAATAAATATTTTTATTGTAATTATTTTGTAAATAAATTAACATGTAATTATTTAGTTTTAATTAGGATTTTTGCAAGTTTAATTCTTTTTAATAAATCTAAAAAAGGTAGAATTAGGTTCAATTAACAATTTCCATTCCTTTTAATTTTTCCTTTTTATCATAATATTATTATTTATTTATTTTCATAATTAAATTGTATATAAATAATTTAGGTTTAAATTAGGTTAAAAATTCAATATTTTTCTTAATAACTTAAAAATAGTTAGAATTAGGTTTAACATTTCATTTTAATTTTAATTAATTCTTTTTCTCCTTAAATCCTAAAAAACACAAAATACCAAAAACATTTGACTTTAATTTTAATTCCTCATTAACTTTAATTGTTTGCAAAAGGGTCCAACGCCCATGTTCGTAATTTTGTTAATTTCGCACGTTTATTTTATGTCGCTTATTATAATTATGTAATTCTCCCAAAGCGTTGTAACAATTTATACTTTTTGCACTTTTACTTTGCTTTATTTATTTTCCGTCAAATCGGGTTCGGTTTAATTTTGGCGATGTGGACCCGCGCCATTTGTAATAGCCTTAGATTTATTTTTCCTGCAAATATAAACTGTTAAACAAAGCATGAAAGAATGTATGGCCTAAAAAATAAAATCAAGCGTAGATCACAATGAACATGACAAGACAAATATCAATGAAACTGACACACAAATTCGCACACACCACCCCTAGGGTACGCCTCACTGTTGCCTTGCCTCGAAAGGTGATCGTCGAGTAGAGGACGTCTTAGTAAGTCCTCATGATCCGGGAACCTGGCATGAGGGTAGCTTCTAAGGTGTCTTCCCATTGCTCTGGTGATCACCATGTCCCTACAAACTCGAATTGACCCGAACACCTCCAACGGTGGTGCTACCTACCTCTCAATGGTGGGATGGCACTACTTTAAAGGACATTTACACAGACGAATTCCTTAGGGTAGGTAGGTTCTCGTAGATACTTGCTCTCTTTAAAAACAAAACAAATCAAAATCTTTTCATACCGACACTTTTCAAAAGCTTTCAAAGCAAATTTTTCAAACACTCTGACGTACGAGTCGAACTGAAATTTTTCAAAGAAACTTTTTTAACCCACATTGAAAAGCAAATAAACCATTTTTGAAAACACAAATGAGCAAGTATCTAAGAGCCCATGGATAACCATGGATAGAAAGGGTGCTAATACCTTCCCTTTCTATAACCTACCTCCCGAACCGAGAGCAATCTCTATAAGGAATTTTTCTGTGCTTTTGTCCTTTCCATTTGGAGAAAATAAAAGACGGTGGCGACTCTTGCTTCCGCGACATTTCGCGAACCAGCGTTAAACAGTCAGTTCCAGATCCATCGATCACACTTACCGCGCCATTTTGCGAACACAAAACGTAAAACGCAAACCAGCATTTTCAAAATAGTCGGTTCTGCCACGGTATCACACACCTATATAACAAATTGAAGATCTATATCCACTATGGATCCCATTGATAACAATTCTGCTATTGCCAATTATGACTTCGAAAATACGATCTACCAAGACGAGGACGAAGGTGGGGAAGATTGTGAAGTACTTGGAGAGATTTCTAGACTGTTAATGTAGGAGTAAAGAGCTATACAACTGCATGAAGAGCCAGTAGAGGTTGTGAACTTGGGTACTGAAGAGGACAAGAAAGAAGTCAAGATAGGTGCAACCTAGAAGACAGTGTCAAAAAGATGTTAATCCAGATGCTGCGTGACTATGTTAAGATCTTTGTTTGGTCATACAAAGACATGCCAGGTGTTTTACCCCAAAATTTTCCCTCTCATTTTTCTCAAAACATTCTTTCAAGACTCTTCAAATAATCAAGACACTCAAGGGTTGACTAGTTAAGATGCTCCTCCTAAGCCAAAAGCCTACAACTAGGGCTTGGAGTTTCTCAAGGAAATTTGATTTGAAAATATCTCAAGTGGCTTCCATGGTTCTTCAAAGGTCTTTAACAAGGTTCATGTCAAGTTTCAAGCCCTACACCACAAGTTTGCCCAGTTAATGACTCAAATGTTTGAAAATTAACTATATAAGTCAAAAAAGACAATTGTAGTCAACATATAGTCAAACTTCAAGATTTTTGGTCAACATCAACATTTTGAAGTGATATTCATCATTTATCAAGGGTTGATCATGATTATTCAAGGAAAGTCCTCAGATCATCAAAAGTCAAGATTTGTTAAATTAGGATTTCCTTAGGAGAAGTCAATTGAACTTTGACCAGGCATAACTTTCACATGCTTCATCAAATTTTCCCCAAACAAATCCCATTTTAAATAAAATTCAATTCGCTACAACCTTTCTTTTGTTCTCAAGTTCAAAAAATGCTTCATTTCGAAGATATGATCTCATACATTATAGGTCATTTTCAAAAGTCAACAAAAGACACTTTTTGTCAAGGAAACTTACATTAAGATGATGTATTCAAAAACAAACATGATCAACATATAGATTTAAGGGTACATCTTGGGATTTCCAAAAAGTCAAAGATCAACTTAAAAAGATGAAAATTGAGCAAGTTATGAGGTGCACAAGTTGGGCATTTTTCAAGAAATACATGAAGTCAACTTTGAGCAAAATTGCCTTTTTACGTTAATGAACCTAACTTTTAGGGTTCAAACATGTTTATGACATACCCAAGGACCTCTAAACATAACCATGCACTACTGTGATATTTATTTATATTTATTTGAATTTTTATTCATTTAAATATGAATTAAATCAAATAAATTAGATAAAAATACAAGAAATAATGGGCTAGAGCATTTGGGCTTGACTTGACCCATCATAAAGCCCAATATTTTGTGAAAAGAACAACAAAAAACTGTCCAGGTTCATGCAGCATCAAGAATGGCAAGAATCATCCAAATATGGCAAACTTTCAACGTGTTGGATTTTTGTCTCATGGCCTTGAAAGATTTGTTTCTTGTCATACTTGCTTTTCTCCTAACTCTATAAATACATAACATTGCAAGCAAGAAAGGGCATGAAATTCTACATGCAAAAAGCTCTCCAAAAGCTCTCCAAAAAAGATCTCTAAAAGCTCTCCAAAAACTCTCCAAAAAAATCAAAGAATTGGTGCAAGTCATATCTCAAAGTTCCAGTCTCTCTCGATTGAAACCAAGCCTCAAGCCATCCTCTTGAAGTCACCAGGAGTTTTTTATAAGGCCTAAGATCAGTCCATCACAAGCTTAGAACGCCCCCATTTGATAACACCCATTTGGTAAAGTTTAAAATTCCGAACCTCTAATTTTAATCGTATTTCATGGCATGCTAACATTTGTTTGAGTTTATATGAATCTATAGGTCAGGTATGAGTGGGACCAAATGTGCGCATCATGCACCTCCAGTTCATGACCACCATATTTCACCAGGCTAGATCCAAAGCCTTAAAGGCACGTCCCCATGATGAACCCCAAGAAGCGTCTCTCACTGGATCTCCAGGCGCTTGTGCCCTATTGCTAATGGGCCTGGGAATTTTTTGCTATTTGACACCCTCTAACTAATTTTTGCAATGCCTGGCCCATTTCTTTTTTTTGTTTATTTATTTAATTTTCTTTAAACCTCTTTTTAATTTTTACGAACATAAAAAATCAGAAAATCAGAAAATCACAAAAAATAGTAGATTTAAGTTTTTATTAATTAAATTAATTTTGATCAATAATTTAATCACCTTTTTTAATTCGTTAACTAATTAGAATTTGGTTCTCATAATTTAATTATTTTTCTAAATAAAAATTAAAAACAAAAACAAATATTTCTTTTATCACTTAGAAATTTCTTAGGGTTTTTCTTCATCCTTTCATTTTTATTTCTTTCTCCTCAGCGCGTTCATTTATTTATCCGCATTATTTTTCACCAATATTATGTAATTGCATATGGATTGTAATAGTTTAAATTAGGACCCTTTACATTTCTTTTCCCCGTTTTGGTTTGTAATTCCCCTATCCCGAAGCCTTGTAATAACGTAGATTCAAAATTTCCGCACTTTATTTTCTGTACTTATTCAATTAACTGTTAGATGAATGCTAATAGGATTGTATGAAAAGACTAAAAGAAAACGTTAGAAAACCTAAAATTCAAAGATAAACATAACTAAAACATAACACACTCGCACACGCGCCTGTAAGGTACCTCCACTTGTTTCCTTCGTAATAAAACAGTCACGACTCTCAAACGTAAGAAATTTTAGTGGCGACTATTTCGTTTAAAGATCATAAGTCCCTTGATGACCCTTTTGATGTTGCCTTAGTATACGATCTTAAACCCTAAGGATAATTACTAAAGTATCTTATGAGTTTCTTTCGTGACTGTACGATGACCCTCGCTTGTCCCTCAAAACATCCAACGATAGGGCTACCTACTGACTAATAGTAGGATATCCCTATCTAAAGGAAAAGAGGAAAAGAACAAATCTTTCGAGTAGGTAGATAGTCCCTAGTTGCTTTCTCATAAAAACAAACAAAACAATTTTTTGCACATATACAAACTCTTCTCTAAAATATTGTCAAAGACAAAACACTTTGTATACGTTCTCGCCGAAATGAGAAACATTACAAAGTTCGTCGCACTTAGGCATCTTTTTCAAAATATTTTCAAATACACTTACATAAAAAAAGCATTTTAAAGTGAGCTAGCAACTAAGAGCCCGTAGATACACTATGCCAAACAAGACTTTAGACAACACTTTTTTTGGCTTTAGACATCGCTTTAAAGCGTTGTCTATTACAGCGTTGTTGTAGGAAAAGACAACGCTTTGTTAAAAGTAAAAGCGCTGGCTAAAGGGGGCCTTTAGCAGCGCTTTTACCTTTAAAGCGCTGGCTAAAGAGGGCCTTTAGCAGCGCTTTTACTTTTAAAGCGCTGCTAAAGGCCCCCTTTAGCCAGCGCTTTAAAGATAAAAGCGCTGCTAAAGGCCCATTTAGCCAGCTCTTTTTCTGAAACAATTTTTTTTATAAAAAAACCCCTTTTAGGCAGCGCTTTTAATGTTAAAGCGCTGTCTAAAGCCCCATTTAGGAAACGCTTTTTTTTAAAGTGCTGCTAAAGGCCCCCTTTAGCCTGCACTTTTTCTGAAACAAATTTCTTTTAAAAAAAAGATCCCCTTTAGGCAGTGCTTTTACAATAAAAGTGCTGTCTAATGGGGGCTTTAGACAACGCTTTTTAAAGTGCTGTCTAATGTCAACAAAATTTTTTATATAACCTTTTCGAAAAAAAAGCATTGTTTGATATATACAATTTTATATGCACAGATTTTAACCATATTTGTATCAGGTACCATTATAAATTTCACCAGATTTTCACTAATATTGGAGCTTTAATCCAATAAAAAAATAATACCAAAAGATACTATGATACTTTTACAAATTACATATTACCCTAAACTATTACAAATTACTATGATACTATGATACAAATACATACCAAAGATACTATGATACCTGTATATACCATTATAAATTATAAATTTTGCACCTGTATATACTTTTACAAAAAAAACAACATCAAAACAATACCATTATATACCATTACAAAATCTATTCATCTTTATCTTCTACATATGCACATATAACCTGAAACAACACCAAAATATCGTAATTCATACCATGATACAAATAAAATATATATAATTTACCACATGACAAACAGCAAAAAAATTGCAACACTTGAATATATATACTCAAAATTAAAGTAAGATTATAATATACCTTATATAACTTTCGTCTCAATAATGTATTGACAACAATCCTCCTTAAGTTCATCCAACTGAGAACTTGAGTAATAAGCACACTTGAATTCATCAAAGTACTACATAATAATATAAAATAGTATGTTTAGGTTAAAACTATTTAATTATATGAGAAATATGTGTTAAATATTAAAATAACTCCTAAGTTAGAAATTCATACCTTATATGGAATCTCCATTCGATCCAAAAGAAGGATTTCTCTCATAAACCTCAACATGTAAAAACAACAATCTACTTCATTATGCTGCCGAGGACACTACACATGAAAAGAAAATAGGGATAATGCCTAAGTTTTGTCAAGTATCATCATTATTAATATAATCAAAATTGTGATAATTAATTAATATACCTCCACTATAATCCATGTAATGTTGCTGTATTTACTCTTTGGTACTTGAACACCTCTTCGTGCTCGAAAAACTTGTATAATGCTAATAAAACATAAACGCATATTTAGAATAATTCACATAAATAAATAAATAAATACACACACAAATATTTAGAACAATCTCACTTACGTATCAAGCATATTCTTCATATCTTGGTATGTACTTGGATCATTGTGTAAAGAATCCAGATAATATACAATTTCTCTGATAGGATTAATCGCAACCAATAACCAATGTCCACTGTAATATTAAACAAATGTGAGATGAAAACTTTCTACACAACGTCAAAATATGAAAAATTATAATAGATGAATTTAGAATGAAAATCTAACCCATTATCGGTATTAAGAGGTAAAAAGAACAACTTTTCGGTATCTTTGTCGACCATAAAGCGATCGAGTACATACCTCATGACTTCATCTGGTTTATGAATGATTAACCCTAAGTTGGTACTGAAAGGAGATAAGAAAGCGAATCTTTGCTCCATTCCACTCGGGCACATTAATTTTTCATACAAAAACCTTAAATAAAAGACCTCATTAACATTTGAAATGAGTAAATGAATTGATCAATTAATTAGACAAAGTAGATCAAATATACCTTATGTATGTATTAACAACACTGAGGCCTAATTGCGTATATTATAAAACTTGATCAAAATCCTCCATACCAATTGTTTCGGAATATTCAAAACCAAAAATACCAAACTCCATAGGTAGAAGACGAGTATTTCCTTCCGGAATATCAGACATTTCTAAAAATGTCCCAAGGCACGACATAAACTTCGAAGTAGGTTTTTTTTAGCCACGGTCTTCTTAGAAACAACCTTTTTTGTGTGTTGAAATGTTGCTAATTTCAGGATTCTTACCCCTACTGACATCTTCATTCTCTTTAGCATGAATCTAAAGATCATATAATTAGTTATGTGAAGTATAAGATCACGAATTAAAATTTAATTAGTTACATGAATAAATATCATATAATTGTGATGTACCTATTTTATTGATGCCACTGACTCGGTTTGTCGTGGAATCCCCTTGTCTTTTACTTTGGATTTTGTTGGAATCTAATTAACATAACCATGTAAAAACAAATGTACGTGAAATGCGCGTAAAAACTTTGATTACTCATAGGTTCATATATATGGTTTTAAGCATACCTCATTATCTACACTAATGAGGCTTGATGGCCATGCAACAAATAAACCGATTGCATCTCCCACAAGTGTGGCATCCGAAACATCGTCAAGATGTGGTAATAACGCATCCTTCTCCAAAGCAATGTCAACCGATACTTTCAAACAACCAGTAGGGAGCGGTTTAGTGTGAAGTAATTCTCCCAAAGTGTTATGCACTTTTCCCTTGCCAACCATCCGATAAGTCGGTGACGATAAGTAGAGATGACAAGGTGAAATACCCTAAAACCAATAATAAATTTCAAATTGTTATTGTGTATATATTTCAATTAAATAAATTAAGCTACTTTAATTTCATAATGACATATATAATTACCTATGGAATATTTGGTTGAAAATTACAACTGATACTACCTTTGTCACTAGTAGCTTTAAAACCTAAAGCTTGCTCTCTTAATTCTTTTTCCCTTCTCAATTCACGGACTTCAGCTTGTAGTGCTTCCAAGGTTTCCTACAGTTCTTTATTGCTAGGAGTCTTTTGTGTTTTCATCTTCAAGGATTTTGGGGTGATTCTAAATCCCTTACCCCTCACCCGACCAGAATACTCACGAACATTTAATGCTCGACTAAGTATGCTTCTGCAATCATTGTCTTCATCTGGACATATAGACTGAGATAGAGTCTCATGAAATTCATATGAATATTGAAAATTTGTCTTAACTATATGTTACTAAACTTTTGATTTAATTAAAGAAATAATGCTATACTTACACATTTCTCAAAAGCTTTTTGAACATCTTCTTTGACAACTCCATCCTTACCCACACGGGCTTCCTTCCACAAAACATGTGTCGAAAGAGATGTTTTAGAACTATTATCCTTTGTTAACTACACATAAAGCCAAATAATATGATCAAATATAATTCATGATGAACAAGTATATCATTGCAATTTATAGATACTTACGATAGACTGTTCTAAGCGTCCATATCCAATACACCATTTTATGTATGGATACGCGGGACTTGATGCTCTATGCCGATTTATTTCACTTACACTCTGAAATTCTTGGATTTTTCGTTTAGCTTTAAACGTTTACCATTCTTTAGGTGAAACCAAACTTGCATATTTAGATGGAAGCTCTACAGCAACAAAAAATTTATCTGCATCTCTAAGAAACTTGATATTTAAAAAAGTCCTAAACCCTCTTAGTAATTTTCCGGCCAATCGGAGACAAAAAGTTTTTCTAGTATCATCAATGTTGTTGAAAGACCTCTACAAAAAACATACACAGAGTGCGTTAGTACAAGTAATTTAAAGACATAATCTTCATTAAAAACAAATTGGAACTTCATTAAATATGGTATCTGTATCTCACTCCAAATTTTTTCTTTAGCTTCTTTCAACTCTATTTTTCTTCAATCATCACATGTAATTGGAACTTCATTCCTTACAAGTGCATCAATAGAACTTGTCACCGTTGAACTGTTAGACTCAATTAGTTAGAAACTTTGGCTCTAATGCGCATCTAATTTTATGCATCAGACTCTATCACGGATGACTTTCTTCATAACTGTTATTCCCCATCTAATTTTCACTTCCTGATCAGTAACAGTCACATCATCGTATGGGCGATCCTCGTTACTAGCCATTTAATCTGTAATAAAGAAAAATATAAACCCAATATAAAAATCCATAATCAATTGAATATATAACAAATGACAAATAAAGAATAGCATATAAATTTATTGAAAATGACATAATATATAACATTTTACTATATTACCTCTTTCACTATATTCCCTTTTTGTATGAATTAAACGAATTATTTCTAGAAATTTATTTCTAGAGTTATTAATATGGACTAAAAATAAATATAGGAAGGAGATAATAAATAAATAAAAGAATCAGTAATGTTGAATTTGAATCTTACCAAAGAAAGAAAAGGGGTTATTGGTGTCGACAACGGATGATGCGGCTTTGATGTTCTTCGAATCGGTGATGGTCTTCGACTAACTACACCAATACAAAGGGATCATAAAAAACAAACAAAAATAGTCCATTTAGGAGGCTAATGAATTTAGGTGTCAATGCACATGAACAAAATAGGGAAAATAGTATATACACTATAAGAAGATTAATACAAACTTTTAGAAATTTTGTATGATTTAAATGGATTATTTCTAGAAATTTAGTACCTATATATCTCATAACCAAACTCTACTAATTAACTATATATATATATATATATATATATATATATATATATATATATATATATATATATATATATATATATATATATATATATATATATAAAGTGAAATAACTAGTCCTTATGTTGTAGTTATGCTATTAAAATCATGAAAATTTGGATATTTACTATGATTGAATGTCTAATGAGATGAAATAATTTAGAGGACTAACACCCTATATGATTAAACAACTTATTTCCGCGTTTATCATATAATTGCTTATATTATAAGTCATTTATATGAAACAAAGAAGAAGAGGCAATAAGTTACTACCTTTGAATTGTGGATTTCAACAAAGCTTTTTAGCAATAGTACTTTGCCCAGAACCACACAAACCAGTCAAATAGTGATCTACACCATAAAAGAAATAGAATCCGACAAACCAGTCATAAACTTATGCCAACAAGAATAATGCTACGAATAACTTCTTTATTAGCTTTCTCTTAGCCATGTTAATGCACTCTAACAAATAAAAACACTTCCCAAATTGATTTTACATAGAACAACATTGAGCATTTTAGTTTATCATGATTTTAGTAAAACTTGGATTGAAGAAAGCACCTACCTTGAGAATGGGCCGGTCGGAGTGGAGGAGAACCGAGAGAGACGGTGGAGGACGGAGGGATAGGACGGCGGATGGAGCTTGACAACGGCGGAAGGAGCTTGGACGATGGCGAAAGGAGCTTGGACAACGACGATTTGTGAGAGGGAAAGGGTTTTCGCTCGTGATTCTGAGAGGGAAACAAGTCTGTGAAAAGAGTAACAATACTGATTCTATTTTTTAATTTTAATTTATATGCCTTTAGACAGTGCTTTTTAGAAAGCGCTGGCTAATGTAGTCCTTTAGTAGTGCTTTTGAAAAGCGCTGGCTAATGTGGCCCTTTAGCATCGCTTTTGAGATTATTGTTTTTAATTTTATATGCCTTTAGACAACATTTTTAAAAATCACTGTCTAAAGTGGTCCTTTACCAGCACTTTTGATAAAGCGCTTTCTAAAGCAACACTTTTAGCAGCGTTTTTTAAAAGTGCTGTCTAAAGTCACATTTTTAGCAGTGCTTTTATTTATTATTGTATACAGTTTCCGTGTTTTTGTTAAATTCACTTATAGCAGCGCTTTTGTATAAAAGTGTTGTCTAATGTGCACTGTTAAAAGCCCTTTTGGCGTAGTGATAACTACGGATGGAAAGGGTGTTAACACCTTCCCTTTCCATAACCTATCCCCCTACTAAAAAGAATCTCGAAAGGTCTTTCCCTGTTATTTTCACCCTTTCCTTTGTTGGATAAAAGAAAAGTCGGTGGCGACTCTTGCTAACCGCAACATTGTAATAAAATGCAAAACCAGTAAAAGTCGGTTCTCCCACCGTATTACAGAACTGCTGACTCAGTTGGGGAAGATAAAAAGTGGGGGGGGGGGGGGGGGGTTACTTAAGAGTTAGATCATTTTAATTGCTCTCATTGTGTGTTTTGTATGCTTTATTTTTAAGGGGTTGTTTGGGTTATTGTTAAAGATCCTACACCCAGATCTGGGGCACCTTTTTAGGTAAGTAGCAATAAATCATGGAGGTTGTACGGTGTAGACCGATACAGATAAAGTGATGGCTATGTTAGCGTGATACTCTGACTTGTACTAATGTTCCTTGAGTCGGTCAAGGATAACATTTAGGCTTACTTATAGTGTCATTCACTATGCCAAAAATGGCTTTTAACCGCAAATATTAGACAACACTTTTATACAAAAGCGCTGCTATAAGTGAATTTAAAAAAAACACGAAAACTATATACAATAATAAGTAAAAGTGCTACTAAAAATGTGACCTTAGACAGCGCTTTTAAAAAGCGCTGCTAAAAGTGTTGCTTTAGAAAGCGCTTTATCAAAAGCGCTGGTAAAGGACCACTTTAGACAGCGCTTTTAAAAAGCGCTGTCTAAAGTCATATAAAATTTAAAAAAAAATGAAAAGCGCTGCTAAAGGACCCTATTAGCCAACGCTTTTCAAAAGCGCTGCTAAAGGCCCATATTGGCCAGCGCTTCTAAAAAGCGCTGTATAAAACCATATAAATGAAAATTAAAAAATATAATCAGTGTATTGTTTCTCTTTTCACAGACTCACGATAAAGAGACCTCTTCTCGCTCAGATTGAATAGACCAAAGATTTATTCTGATACTTCTTCCAGTCGAAGTCGGACATAAATATACCCTGGTTCAGATTAAATCGACCAAAGATTTATTTTGATACATCTTCCAGATAAAAAAAGCATAAATATTTGCTGGCTCAGATTAAATTGACCAAAGATTTATTCTGATACTACTTTCACTAGACCTTTTTCTGGTTGAGATTAAATTAACCAATGATATATTCTGATACTTCTTCTGGTTAAAGTCATAGAGACCTCTTCTGGATCAGATTAAATCAACAAAAGATTTATTCTGATACTTCTTCTAGTCGATGTCGGAAATAAATATCCTCTGGCTCAAATTAAATCGACCAAAGATCTATTCTGATACTTCTTCCAGCTGACCTTTTCCGCCTCATATTAAATCTACCAAAGATTTATTCTGATACTTCTTCTAGTTAAAGACAAAGAGACCTCTTCTGGCTCAGATTAAATCGACCAAAGATTTATTCTGATACTTCTTCCAGTTGAAGTCATGCATAAAGCATCTTCTGGCTCAGATTAAATCGATCAAAGATTTATTCTGATACTTCTTCCAGTGGATGTTTTTCTGGCTCAGATTAAATTGATCAAAGATTTATTCTGATACTTCTTCCAGTGGACCTTTTTTAGCTCTGATTAAATCGACCAAAGATTTATTCTGATACTTCTTCCAGTGGATGTTTTTCTGGCTCAGATTAAATCGACCAAAGACTTATACTGATACTTCTTCCAGGGGACCTTTTTCTAGCTCAGATTAAATCGACCAAAGATTTATTCTAATACTTCTTCCAGTTAAAGATAAAGGGACCTCTTCTGGCTCAGAATTTCTCGACCATAGATTTATTTTGATACTTCTTTCAGTCGAAGTAGGACTTAAATATACCCTGGATCAGATTAAATCGACCAAATATTTATTCTAATACTTCTTCCAGATTAAAAAAAGCATAAATATTTGATGGCTCAGATTAAATCGACAAAAGATTTTTTTTATACTACTTCCAGTAGACCTTTTTCTAGATCAGATTAAATCGACCAATGATTTATTTTGATAATTCTTCCAGTTAAAAACAAAGATACATCTTCTGGCTCAGATTAAATCAACCAAAGATTTATTCTCATACTTCTTCCAGTTGAAGAAGGTCATAGATAGTTGTTGGCTCAGATTAAATCGACTAATGGTTTATTCTGATACTGCTTCCAACAGACCTTTTTCTGGTTCATATTAAATAAACCAACGATTTATTTTGATACTTCTTCGAGATAAAATGAACATAAATATTTCCTGGCTTAGATTAAATCGACTAATGGTTTATTCTAATACTGCTTCCAGTAGACATTTTTCTGGATCGGATTAAATCGATCAATGATTTATTCAGATACATCTTCTAGCGAATCTTTTTCTGGCTCAGATTAAATCGACTAAAGATTTATTCTGATACTTACTCCAGTTAAAGACAAAGAGACCTCTTCTGGCTCAGATTAAATCAACAAAAAATTTATTCTGATACTTCTTCCAGTCGAAGTCGGATATAAATATCTTCTGGCTCAGGGTAAATCAACCAAAGATTTATACTTATACTTCTTCTAGAAGATCCTTTTTCTGGCTCATATTAAATTGACCAAAGATTTATTCTGATACTTCTTCTAGTTAAAGACAAAGAGACCTCTTCTGGCTCAGATTGAATCAACCAAATATTTATTGTGATACTTCTTACAGTCGAAGTCGGACATAAATATCTCTTGGCTCAGGGTAAATCAACCAAATATTTATTGTGATACTTCTTCCAGTCAAAGTCGGACATAAATGTTTGTTGGCTCATATTAATTCGAGCAAAGATTTATTCTGATACTTCTTCCAATGAACCTTTTTCAGGCTCAGATTAAATCGACCAAAAATTTACTCTGATACTTCTTCCAGGTAAATACAACGAGACCTCTTATGGCTCAAATTAAATCGACTAAAGATTTATTCTGATACTTCTTCCAGTCGAAGTCGGACATAAAGCATCTTCTGGCTCATAAAAAAATCACCAAAGGTTTATTCGAATACTTCTTCCAGCGGACCTTTTCCTGGCTCAGATTAAATCGACCAAAGATTTATTTGGATATTTCTTCCAGTTAAAGATAAAGAGACTTCTTCTGGCTCATATTGAATCGACCAAAGATTTATTCTAATACTTCTTCCAGTCAAAGTCGGACATCAATATACCATGGCTTAGATTAAATCGACCAAAGATTTATTCTGATACTTCTTCCATCAGACCTTTTTCTAGCTCAGATTAAATCGACCAAAGATTTATTCTGATACTTCTTCTAGTTAAAGATAAAGAGACCTCTTCTGGCTCAGATTGAATTGACAAAAGATTTATTCTGATACTTCTTCCAGTCAAAGTTGGACATAAATATACCCTGGCTCAGATTAAATCAACCAAAGATTTATTTTGATACTTCTTCCATATAAAAACAAGCATAAATATTTGCTGGTTCAGATTAAATCGACCAAAGATTTATTCTGATACTACTTCCAGTAGACCTTTTTCTGGTTCAGATTAAATCGACCAATGATTTATTCCGATGCTTCTTTCGGTTAAAGTCACAGAAACCTCTTATGGCACAGATTAAATCAACCAAAGAATTATTCTGATACTTCTTCTAGTCGAAGTCGGAAATAAATATCCTCTGGCTCAGATTAAATCGACCAAAGATTTATTCTGATATTTCTTCCAGCTGACCTTTTTCTGGCTCTTATTAAATCGACCAAAGATTTATTCTGATACTTGTTATAGTTAAAGACAAATAGACCTCTTCTGGCTCAGATTAAATTGACCAAGGATTTATTCTGATACTTCTTCTAGTCTAAGTCGGAAATAAATATCCTCTGGCTCAGATTAAATCGACCAAAGATTTATTCTGATATTTCTTCCAGCTGACCTTTTTCTGGCTCTTATTAAATCGACCAAAGCTTTATTCTGATACTTGTTATAGTTAAAGACAAAGAGACCTCTTCTGGCTCAGATTAAATTGACCAAGGATTTATTCTGATACTTTTTCCAGTCGAAGTCGGGCTTAAAGCATCTTCTGGTTCAGATTAAATTGACCAAAGATTTATTCTGATACTTCTTCCAGTGGACCTTTTTCTGGCTCAGATTAAATAGACCAAAGATTTATTCTGATACTTCTTCTAGTTAAATACAAAGAGTCCTCTTCTAGCTCAGATTAAATCGAGTAAAGATTTATTCTGATACTTCTTCCAGTCGAAGTCAGACATACAATATCTTCTGGCTCATATTAAACCGACCAAAGGTTTATTCTGACACTTCTTTCAGCAGACCCTTTCCTGGATCAGATTAAATCGACCAAATACTTATTCTGATACTTCTTCCAATTAAAGATAAAGATACCGCTTCTGGATCAAATTAAATCGACCAAAGATTTATTTTGATACTTCTTCCAGTCGAAGTTGGACATAAATATACCCTGGCTCAGATTTAATTGAATAAAGATTTATTCTAATACTTCTTCCAGCAGACCTTTTTCTGGCTCAGATTAAATCGACCAAAGGTTTATTCTGATACTTATTCCAGTTAAAGATAAAGAGACCTCTTCTGGCTCAGATTGAATCGACCAAAGGTTTATTCTGAAACTTCTTCCAGTCGAAGTCAGACTTAAACATACCCTAGCTCAGATTATATCGACCAAAGATTTATTCTAATACTTCTTCAAGATTAAAAAAAGCATAAATATTTGCTAGCTCAGATTAATTCGACCAAATACTTATTCTGATACTTCTTATAGTTAAAGACAAAGAAACCTTTTATGGCTAAGATTAAATCGACCAAAGATTTATTCTGATACTTCTTCTAGTCGAAGTCAGGCATAAAGCATCTTCTGGCTCAGTTTAAATCGACCAAAGATTTATTCTGATACTTCTTCCAGTGGACTTTTTTCTGGCTCAGATTAAATCGACCAAAGATTTATTCTGATACTTCTTCCAGTTAAAGACAAATAGACCTCTTCTAGCTCAGATTAAATCGAGTAATATTTTATTCTGATACTTTTTCCAGTCGAAGTCGGGCATACAACATCTTTTGGTTCATATTAAACCGACCAAAGTTTTATTCTGATACTTCTTTCAGCGGACCTTTTCCTAGCTCAGATTAGATCGACAAAAGATTTATTTTGATACTTCTTCCAGTTAAAGATAAAGAGACCTCTTCTGGCTAAGATTAAATCGACCAAAGATTTATTTTAATACTTCTTCCAGTCGAAGTCAGACATCAATATACCATGGCTTAGATTAAATCGACCAAAGATTTATTCTGATACTTCTTCCATCAGACCTTTTTCTGGCTCAAGTTAAATCGACTAAAGATTTATTTTGATACTTCTTCCTGTTAAAGATAAAGAGACCTCTTCTGGCTCAGATTGAATCGACAAAAGATTTATTCTGATACTTCTTCCAGTCGAAGTTGGACATAAATATTCCCTGGCTCAGATTAAATGTACCAAAGATTTATTTTGATACTTCTTCCAGATAAAAACAAGCATAAATATTTGTTGGTTCATATTAAATCGACCAAAGATTTATTCTGATACTACTTCCAGTAGAACTTTTTCTGGTTCAGATTAAATCGACCAATGATTTATTTTGATACTTCTTCCGGTTAGAGTCACAGAGACCTCTTCTGGCACAGATTAAATCAACCAATTATTTATTCTGATACTTCTTGTAGTCGAAGTCGGAAATAAATATCCTATGACTCAGATTAAATTGACCAAAGATTTATTCTGATAATTCTTCCAACAGACCTTTTTCTAGCTCATATTAAATCGACCAAAGATTTATTCTGATACTTCTTATAGTTAAAGACAAAGAGACCTCTTCTGGCTCAGATTAAATCGACCAAAGATTTATTCTGATACTTCTTCCATTCCAAGTCGGGAATAAAGCATCTTATGGCTTAGATTAAATTGACCAAAGATTTATTCTGATACTTCTTCCACTGGACCTTTTTCTGGCTCAGATTAAATCGACCAAAGATTTATTCTGATACTTCTTCCAGTTAAAGACAAAGAGACCTTTTTTGGCTCAGATTAAATCGATTAAATATTTATTCGGATACTTCTTCCAGTCGAAGTTGGTCATACAACATCTTCTGGCTGATATTAAACCGACCAAAGGTTTATTCAGATACTTCTTTCACCAGACCCTTTCCTGGCTCAGATTAAATCGACCAAAGATTTATTCTGATACTTCTTCCAATTAAAGATAAAGAGACCGCTTCTGGATCAGATTAAATCGACCAAAGATTTATTTTGATACTTCTTCCAGTCGAAGTCGGACATAAATATACCCTATCTCAAATTAAATCGACTAAAGATTTCTTATAATACTTCTTCCAGCGGACCTTTTTCTGGCTCAGATTAAATCGACCACAGATTTATTCTGATACTTCTTCCAATTAAAGATAAAGAGACCGCTTCTGGATCAGATTAAATCGACCAAAGATTTATTTTGTTACTTCTTCCAGTCGAAGTCGGACGTAAATATACCCTGGCTCAGATTAAATTGACTAAAGATTTATTCTAATAATTCTTCCCGCGGACCTTTTTCTGGCTCAGATTAAATTGACCAAATATTTATTCTGATACTTCTTCCAGTTAAAGATAAAGAGACCTCTTCTGGCTCAGATTGAATCGACCAAAGATTTAATCTGACACTTCTTCCAGTTGAAGTCAAACTTAAATATACCCTGCATCAGATTAAATCGACCAAAGATTTATTTTAATACTTCTTCAAGATTAAAAAAAGCATAAATATTTGCTGGCTCAGATTAATTCGACCAAAGATTTATTCTGATACTTCTTATAGTTAAAGACGAAGAGACCTCTTCTGGCTCAGATTAACTCGACCAAAGATTCATTCTGATACTTCTTCTAGTGGACCTTTTTCTAGCTCAGATTAAATCGACCAAAGATTTATTTTGATACTTCTTCCAGTTAAAGATAAAGAGACCTCTTCTGGCTCAGATTGAATCGACCAAAGATTTATTCTGATACTTCTTTCAGTCGAAGTTGGTCATACAACATCTTCTGGCTGATATTAAACCGACCAAAGGTTTATTCAGATACTTCTTTCACCAGACCCTTTCCTGGCTCAGATTAAATCAACCAAAGATTTATTCTGATACTTCTTCCAATTAAAGATAAAGAGACCGCTTCTGGCTCAGATTAAATCGACCAAAGATTTATTTCGATACTTCTTCCAGTCGAAGTCGAACATAAATATACCCTATCTCAGATTAAATCAACTAAAGATTTATTATAATAATTCTTCCAGCGGACCTTTTTCTGGCTCAGATTAAATCGAACACAGATTTATTCTGATACTTCTTCCAATTAAAGATAAAGAGACCGCTTCTGGCTCAGATTAAATCGACCAAAGATTTATTTTGTTACTTCTTCCAGTCGAAGTCGGACATAAATATACCCTGGCTCAGATTAAATCGACTAAAGATTTATTCTGATACTTCTTCCAGCGGACTTTTTTCTGGCTCACACTAAATCGAACCAAGATTTATTCTGATACTACTTCCAGTTCAAGACAAATAGACCTCTTCTAGCTCAGATTAAATCGAGTAAAGATTTATTCTGATACTTCTTATAGTAAAAGTCGGGCATACAACATCTTCAGGCTCATATTTAACCGACCAAAGGTTTATTCTGATACTTCTTTCAGCAGACCTTTTCGTGGCTCAGATTAAATCGACCAAAGATTTATTCTGATACTTCTTCCAATTAAAGATAAAGAGACCTCTTCTGGCTCAGATTAAATCGACCAAAGATTTATTTTGATAGTTCTTCCAGTCGAAGTAGGACATAAATATACCCTGGCTCAGATTAAATCGACCAAAGATTTATTCAGATACTTTTTCCAGCGGACCTTTTTCTGGCTCAGATTAAATCAACCAAAGATTTATTCTGATACTTCTTCCAGTTAAAGATAAAGAGACCTCTTCTGGATCAGATTGAATCTACCAAAGGTATATTCTGATACTTCTTCCAGTCGAAGTTGGACTTAAATATACCCTGGATCAGATTAAATCGTTCAAATACTTATTCTGATACTTCTTCCAGTTTAAAAAAGCGTACATATTTGCTGGCTTAAATTAAATCGACCAAATATTTTTTCTGATACTACTTCCAGTCGACCTTTTTCTGGATCATATTAAATTGACCAATGATTTATTCTGATACTTCTTCCAGTTAAAGACAAAGAGACCTCTTCTGGCTCAAATTAAATCAACCAAAGATTTATTCTGACACTACTTCCAGTTGAAGACGGTCGTAGATAGTCGTTGGCTCAGATTAAATCGACTAATGGTTTATTTTGATACTGCTTCCAGCAAACCTTTTTCTGGCTCATATTAAATCGACCAATGATTTATTTTGATACTTCTTCGAGATAAAATGAACATAAATATTTTCTGGCTCAGATTAAATTGACTAATAGTTTATTCTGATACTGCTTCCAGCAGACCTTTTTATGGATCATATTAAATCGATCAATGGTTTATTTTGATGCTTTTTCCACATAAAATGAGTATAAATATCTACTGGCTCAGGTTAAATCAACCAAAGATTTATTGTGATACTTCTTCCAGCAGATCTTTTTCAGGCTCAGTTTAAATCGACTAAAGATTTATTCTGGTACTTCCTCCAGTTAAATACAAAGAGACCTCTTCTGGCTTAAGTTAAATCAACCAAAGATTTATTGTGATACTTCTTACAGTCAAAGTCGGACATATATATCTTTCGGCTCAGGGTAAGTCAACCAAAGATTTATTATGATACTTCTTCTGGAAAATCCTTATTCTGGATCAGATTAAATCAACCAAAGATTTATTTGGATACTTCTTCCAGTTAAAGACAAAGAGACCTCTTCTGGCTAAGATAAAATCAACCAAAATTTATTCTGATACTTCTTCCAGTCGAAGTCAGACAAAATTATCCCCTGGCTCAGATTAAATCGACCAAATATTTATTCTGATACTTCTTCCAGCGGACCTTTTACTGGCTCATATTAAATCGACCAAAGATTTATTCTAATACTTCTTCTAGTTAAAGACAAAGAGACCTCTTATGGCTCATATTAAATCGACCAAAGATTTATTCTGAAACTTCTTCCACTCAAAGTCGGGCATAAAGCATCTTCTGGCTCAGATTAAATCACCAAAGATTTATTCTGATACTTCTTCCAGCGTACCTTTTTCTTGCTCAGATTAAATCGACCAAAGATTTATTCTGGTAGTTCTTCCAGCCGACCTTTTTCTGGCTCAGATTAAATCGACAAAAGATTTATTCTGATACTTCTTGCAGTTAAAGATAAAGAGGCCTCTTCTGGCTCAGATTGAATCGACCAAAGATTTATTCTAATACTTCTTCCATTCAAAGTCGGACATAAATATACCATGGCTCAGATTAAATCGACCAAAGATTTATTTTGATACTTCTTCCAGATAAAAACAAGCATAAATATTTGTTGGCTCATATTAAATCGACCAAAGATTTATTCTGATATTACTTCCAGTAGACCTTTTCTTGGATCAGATTAAATTGACCAATGATTTATTCTGATACTTCTTCCGGTTAAAGACAAAGAGACCTCTTATGGATCAGGTTAAATCAACCAAATATTTATTCTGGTATTTCTTCCAGTTGAAGACGTTCTTAGATAGTCGTTGGCTAAGATTAAATCGACTAATGGTCTATTCTGATACTGATTCCAGCAGACCTTTTTCTGGCTCAGATTAAATCGACCAATGATTTATTTTTATACTTTTTCGAGATAAAATGAACATAAATATCTTCAGTCTTAGATTAAATTGACTAATGGTTTATCGAATACTGCTTCCAGCATACCTTTTTCTGGCTCAGATTGAATCGATCAAAGATTTATTCTGATACTTCTTCCAGCGGACCTTTTTCTGGCTCATATTAAATCGACCAAAGATTTATTCTGATACTTCTTCCAGCGAACCTTTTTCTGGCTCAAATTAAATTGACCAAAGATTTATTCTGATACTTCTTCCAGATAAAACCAAGCATTAATATTTGTTGGCTCAGATTAAATCAACCAAAGTTTTATTCTAATACTACTTCCAGTAGACCTTTTCCTATATCAGATTAAATCGACCAATGGTTTATTCTGATACTTCTTCTAGTTAAAGACACAGAGACCTCTAATGGATCAGATTAAATCAACCAAAGATTTATTCTGATATTTCTTCCAGTTGAAGACGGTCGTAGATAGTCGCTGGCTTAGATTAAATCGACTAATGGTTTATTCTGATATTGCTTCCAGCATACCTTTTTCTGTGTCAGATTAAATCGACCAATGATTTATTTTTATACTTCTTCGAGATAAAATGAACATAAATATCTTTTGGCTTAGATTAAATCGACTAATGGTTTATTCTGATACTGCTTCCAGCATACCTTTTTCTGACTCAGATTGAATCGATCAATGATTTATTCTTATGCTTTTTCCAAATAAAATGAGTATAAATATCTTCTGGCTCATGTTAAATCAACCAAAGATTTATTCTGATATTTCTTCAAGTGGATCTTTTTCTGGCTCAGATTAAATCGACTAAAGATTTATTCTGATACTTCCTCCAGTTAAAGACAAAGAGACCTCTTCTAGCTCAGATTAAATCAACCAAAGATTTATTATGATAATTCTTGTAGTCGAAGTCGGACATAAATATCTTCTGGCTCAGGGTAAATCAACCAAAGATTTATTTTGATACTTCTTCTTGTAGTTCCTTTTTCTGGCTCAGATTAAATCGATCAAAGATTTATTCTGATACTTTTTCCAGTTAAAGACAAAGAGACCTCTCCTGGCTCAGATTAAATCAACCAGAATTTATTCTGATAATTCTTTTAGTCGAAGTCAGACATAAATATCCCCTGGCTCAGATTAAATCGACCAAATATTTATTCTGATACTTCTTCCAGTTGACCTTTTTATGGCTCATATTAAATCGACCAAAGAATTATTTTGATATTTCTTCTAGTTAAAGACAAAGACACCTCTTATGGCTCAAATTAAATCGACCAAAGATTTATTCTGATACTTCTTCCAGTCAAAGTCTGGCATAAAGCATCTTCTGGCTCAGACTAAATCGACCAAAGATTTATTCTGATACATCTTCCAGCCGACCTCTTTCCCGGCTCAGATTAAATCAACCAAAGATTTATTCTGATACTTCTTCCAGTTAAAGATAAAGAGACCTCTTATGGCTCAAATTGAATCGACCAAAGATTTATTCTGATACTTCTTCTATTCGAATTCGAACATAAATATACCATGGCTCAGATTAAATCGACCAAAGATTTATTCTGATACTTCTTCCAGATAAAAACATGCATAAATATTTGTTGGCTCAGATTAAATCGACCAAAGGTTTATTCTGATACTACTTCCAGTAGACCTTTTTCTGGATCAGATTAAATCGACCAATGATTTATTTTGATACTTCTTCCGGTTAAAGACACATAGACCTTATTTGGCTTAGATTAAATCAACCAAAGATTTATTCTGATACTTCTACCAGTTGAAGACGGTCGTAGATAGTCGTTGGCTCAGATTAAATCGACTAATGGTTTATTTTGATACTGCTTCCTGCAGGCGTTTTTCTGGCTCAGATTAAATCGACCAATGATTTATTTTGATACTTCTTCGAGATAAAATGAACATAAATATCTCCTGGCTTAAATTAAATCGAATAATGGTTTATTCTGACATTGCTTCCAACAGACCTTTTTCTGGATCAGATTGAATCGATCAATGATTTATTCTGATGCTTTTTATAGATAAAATGAGTATAAATATCTTTTGGCTCAGGTTATATCAACCAAATATTTATTCTGATACTTCTTCCAGTGTATCTTATTCTAGCTCAGATTAAATTGACTAAAGATTTATTCTGATACTTCCTCCAGTTAAAGACAAGGAGACCTCTTCTGGCTCAGATTAAATGAACCAAATATTTATTGTGATACTTCTTACATTCGAAGTCGGACATAAATATATTTTGGCTCAGGGTAAATTAACCAAAGATTTATTCTGATACTTCTTCTGGAAGATCCTTTTTATTGCTCAGATTAAATCAACCAAATATTTATTCTGATACTTCTTCCAGTTAAAGACAAAGAGACCTCTTCTGGCTCAAATTAAATCAACATGGGGATCTTGATTCTCGACCTCGTTGTTAATCACCTTAACATGTATATCAATGAGAGCCCTTAACTCCTCTTGGCCTCTGGCCATATTCTGAATTATCTCCATGAACTGGTTCATCTGAGTGGTCATTCGAGTCTACATGGAAACCATATAAGCTCATAGTTACTCCATTTGTTGTTGTTGATTACTTCTCATAGAGTATCAGTGGAATGTATGATTAGCAATATCTGATAATAAGAAAACTAGAGAAAAGATAAGAATTCCAGTATGAACACCTACTATGCATGAGATGCATGAATGCATGGTATGTGTGCAAATGACATGTTCAAATATTTCCAAGCATCTAAATACTTTGATTCAAATCATTAAGCCAATAAGATAAGAGGAAGATTGTGAACACTGAGCAAATTCAACATCATTATCATTAATCATCAGCAACAAAGATACAATGATTTCTTAGAAAGCCATCAGCCCTAATTAAATACAATGATAATTAATGATCCCATCAACAAGCCTGATGGTGATCAACAAAGAATATTACAATCAAATTAAAAAATCATTGAGGATCATCCTCCATCTCAATGGAGTCCAGTACTCCCCAACCCAGGTGCTTTCTGGTCCAAGCTTTGGATTCTTTGAAGTGCTTCTTGGTATCTTCATGATTTGGTCTCTGAATCATCTTTAAGATAAGAGCATTCTTTTGGTTGATGATTTCTTCCAAATAACAGTGCTTTCGTTCCCATCAACCAACCATATTAAAATCTTCAACATGTGTTTCAACCAGAACTTTCTCCTTGGCTTTAACTTGGGCTTTGAGACTCTAATTCTCTCCCACCAATATATCCACCTAGGGTTGTCTCCCAAGAAGTTGGCCTTCTAACCTTTTCTTATGAGCTGAAACTTTACTGATTTGATCATCTTTATGTTGAAGTTGTACCTTCATATTGGAAATTTCAGCTTTGTACTTGGCTTTTATCTCACTCTTGGATGTTAGAAGATTTTCATGTTGTTGACGCTCTTTATGAAGCTTTCTTCCAGCTTCCTCCAGGGTTTTCTTTTGATTATTATTATAAAAGGAGGAACTTCCCCTAATAGTATCAACCCTTTGTCTCTTTTGGGTTCTAGAATTCACAGATAGACCATGATTTTTAATTAAATCGTCTCTCATCTTGACTTTATGAGCCAAAGCCAACTGGTCATGTCTGGCTCTATAAAGTTTTATAATCAGGTTCCTTCCCTGCATGAAGCCCTTGATTTATACCCACTATTTTGTTGAAGTACTCCATGGATACAAAATTTTGTAGCTTAGGATTCTTAGGATCCAATGGAGCTTCAACTGGAAAAGGCAGGCCATTGGTCTCGACCATCCTCTTCACCCATTCAACATAAGGAGGGTACGATACAAAATCTCTCTTCCCAAAGTAGACCCTCCCTTTCAATCGGATATTGCCCCCAAGGTATTACAACCCTTTTCATCGATTCAATATCTTTAGGAAAATCATATAACAAAGACTCTTGCACATCCTTGTCTCCAGGTGGACCACTCAGAGCATATCCCAATTGTCTACGAGAGAGAGTCGGGTTGTAATTGATGCCACCTCTTACCCCTATGAGAGGTACATTAGGGAATTCCTCACACCTGAATATCACATCATCATACAACCTATCCAACCTTGGAACATACCAAACAATGTCTGTGGATGTAAGACCCATTAACCTCTTAGCCCACATTAAAGAATCTTTGGTATCCATGAATGTACCTCAACTATGAAGATATCTTCTGAACCAAAGGTACAAGAGATGAGCACATTATTTCACAACACCACATTTTCCTTTGTGATTCCTAGAAGGAACAGAATGGTATATATCTCTGAGGAAAGCGGGCATAGAGTTCCTCAGCATAAAGATGCGGATAACATTCATATTAATGAAATTTGGGACATTGGGAAATAAAACAATCCCATAAATTCATATACCAATGATAACATTGAATCTCTCCCAAGTAGCACCATTATCTATAGCATGATCTCTTTCCATAAGCAAATTCAGTTGAAAACCAGGAAGGCCCCCCTTAGAACTAAGATTGGCTTTCACACCAGCTATGCTCAAATAAAAAGCATCAATAACTTGCTCAAGTGCAGGGATCCCCATAGAACTGTGAAATGGAACCTAATTTTTGATAGCAATGACCAAGATACTCTAATAGTCCACCAATGTGTTGTACTCCAATTTTTCCCCCTAAGATCCCTTGATCATACCATATTGATTCAATCACAACAAGATCACATTAGGGCTTTTGGTTCTCCTCCCTATCTTTAGCTTTGCTCTTTGAGAAATCACCAAGCACCTTGACTTGTTTTTCTTTTGTGATCATGCATGTTTTGTTTTGACTTTCCTTTTAATTAATTAAATGCAATGTTGGTTTGTCTTACTTGTTAATAATATAGGTAAAGGCAATGTGGCTTAGCAAGTTGATCCACGGGTTCATGAGTTTATTTCCATGCCCTAGTCAATAAAGCTTGAGAAATTCAAACCTCACCATTGAAGTTGTTTTGGAAGAAATGGAATGGAAAGGTTTATTTTGGTTCACCACATTTCAAAGTTATCAATATTGATTCAAAAGTACATGGGGTTGATTGAAGAAGTTGTCATGGTGGGACAAGGCCTTGTTCCCATTGGTCACAAGTGCATATTTCTCTCAATTCTCAAGATATGGAAGTGTTTTTGGTTGCTATGAGTTCTCATTATCATCCTCAACAAGTTATATCGACAAAGCAAAATTGTTGGTACAAGAAGGTTGTTTAAAATTTTCAAATTTCATCAAAGCATTTTCTTGATCTAGGAGCTAGGGTTTTGAACTTCAAAGAAGTATATCTTGGTCATATTTTGGTATTTTTAAGTTATTCCAAAAACATACTTCTCTTCAAAGGGCTATTAACAAATCACTTCAAAAGTTTCAAGGAGTTTTCACGTGGAAGAAACTTGATGATGTAGAAAGATTACAAGTCCTCTAGATGAACCCCCAACTTCCCATGTGTAATTTCAAATGATCATAACTTGGTCAATTTTAATCACCTTTAGCCCACTATTTTTCCATAATTATCTTGAGGATGTGAAATTTATTCCTTATTTTATATGAAAAGTGAGAAAATGGATGGAAGATGCCCTAAGGATACAAACAATTATAGGTCATTTCATGCTTTTTTGCCAACTTCAACAATTTATAACTCTCTCAATTTTTGGAGATTTTGAATGGTTCAAGTTTCAAAATTTCATTCAAGAGGTCTATTTCATTCCATCTTTTTTGGTCAAGAGCAAATTCCAAGAGGAAGGCCGTGTTTGGATGCAAAACATTATAGGTCACTTTTGAAGAAAAACTTGAAATATTTCTAAGTATGGAAAGTCAACCTCTTTTTTCCAACTTCGACTCATTGCAACTTTCAGCTCAAACATCCATTTGATTCCATTCTTTTACCATTGCAAATCTTGTAATCCCATCTTTCTAAAGCATCAAGAACCATGCCTTAAGACCCCTTGAGCTGAGAATGCCATTGTTTCAAAAGTGGTAACTTGGAATTGAAGTTTCATCGCAAGTTAGAATTTGAATTTCATGTTACAACTTCTAAACCTCAAATAAGCAGGCGTTTTGGGTCTAAACATGATTATCCAACCTTACCAAGTGGATTAGTGCATTAAAACGCGCATTTTGGATGAGTTTTGACAAAAAGAGAAGTCACACTTTCTTCATGATGCAGACACACACGAATTCCCTCCAAATTGCATCATTCACCCTTCCTTTTGATCCCGCTTGCTTCTCTTATAAATACATGATCTATCCCATTCGTTTTCTCAAGCTTGAACAACCAAAATCACCATGCCAAACTCAATCCATAATTCACTTTTCTGCAACTTCGCAATCATTGTTTAAGCCTTTTTTAATCCATTTTTTCTATCAATTAACCTTCCTTGATCTTCCCTGAAGCTAACAGAAGAAGAATTGAGCCTTGACACCTTCTTAATTGATCTTACCAAGTCCATTTACAGAGTTCTGCAACTGAACTTCAATAGGTAGATTTCTCCATCAATTCTTCCAAACTTTGATATTATTCTGAAGCTCTCATTACCCTGGTTCTAGTTGCAACACTTTCTTTTAACTGGAAACACGTTTTGACCATGAATTTTCAAATTCCTTTTCAAAATATTACTTCCAAATTGCTTGCGCTACAATTTATATAAATTTTTCGCGAAGGTGTGGTTGTCTTCATCTTGATGAGGCGAAGCGAATGACATAGGTCTAAGTTTTTGATTTTACAGTTTGAAGGACCTGTGTTTCACGTTGGTTGGAAGTTGAAGATGACCAATGTGTCATCTTCCAACCAATGATGGCGTGCCATTTGTATGTTTTGAAAATATGAATTTATGTGATTCAGTGCTTTATTCAGTAATAACCATGATATGCACAGCGCGTCTGATCCATTGGATTAGCTTACTAACGCGTTTTGACTCTCATCCATTGGTCCACTTTTTTTTTACTTTATTTTATTTTATGTTTTTATATTTAAATTGTTTTAAACTTCAAAAAATCATAGAAAATTCATTTTAAGTCCAAAAAATCTGAAAAAATTAGGAAAAATATTTTTGTTTTTCTCTTTCTGATTTATATTTTTTTTTAACAATTTTATTTTGTGTTTTGATATTTTTCATAAATTTTCACTTTATTTGAATAATTTTAAATGTTTAAAAATACTTTTATGCATTTTTAAATTTTAAAAAAAATATGGAATGATCCAATGATATTCTGACAAATATTGGTGATCTCGTTTTTTTTTATTTCTGACTATGTTATTTTTTATCATTTTTGGTTTATTTTACTCATTTCTTTTAATTTTAAAAATAGTTTCTGACTTTAAAAAATTACCAAAAATTTTATAAAATATTTGAGTCTATTTCTAATTTTTCTATGACCTTATTTCTTTTTTATTAATCAATTTGAATATAGTTGATATTTTTTTCCTTTATTTTCATTTTTATTCATTTTTAAATCCTTTTTAATGCATATATTAAATGTAATATTATTTTGTGATTATTTTCTGGTTGATCATGAACTTTATTAACATCATTGGATCCATGGTGTTAAGTCTAACTCCATAACAGTGGCTGAATGATTTTAATAATAGTTTGATTAAATTTTAATTCAAACGTGGTTTGTATATTCTTTCCCATCCTTCTTCATCTTATCCCTTTCTTATTGCACTAAGTGTTATTGGAGCATGATCTATATATCATGTCTCAAAACAAATGGTGCATAAACTGCTATTGACCGACCTCAAAATAGGTACGACTTCTATATAAGTCCACTTACGATTGCTTAACATAGCGCTAAATTGTGTCCCGTTTCGAATAAATGATCATTCGTGGCCCAAACCTATGTTTGCAAGCCAAAGTATGTTAATTTGATCTCTTTGATCCAATAACCTTAAGATTCTTTGTGTGGAGGCTTTAGTTCTACCAATCCTCTAATGGATCTACATCACTTTTGGTCAACGCGAATCACTTAAACATCGTTGATCATTAAATGTTACTTTTGAGGATTCCAAAATGGATGATATACTTGAAAAAAAGAAAATACAACTTATTGTGTGGAGGCTTTGGTTCTACCAATCCTCTAATGAGTTCCATATGTAAGTTTCAAGATGGTCATCCAACTAACCACTAATTATTGACAATTGACTTTATTTTATGCTTTTATTTTTATGCTTTATGTAGCATTTACTTTTAGCATTTACATTTCATGCTATTTTCATCTTTGCTCACTTGAGCATTTACTTTTATGTCATTTTTATTTTTCTCACTTGAGCTTTTCTTTTCTTTTTGAAGATACCAATTAATCAACATAAACCATAAAAAACTTTAATGATACTTGGCTATTTGGTTACTATCCTTGGCATTATGGAGTATTGGACATCTTGGACTTAGGAATAGAAACCTTGGCCTATGTTGGAGACCTTATGACCTTAATTCATATTTTTACTGGAGTTCTTGAGGTTTAAGTCAATACATTGGGTTGTTTGTTTATTTTTTGTGCAGGTTATTGTGATTACATACTTTGTTTGTAATCTGGAATTCACCCGTATACAGTCGTTACTCTGCCCAATTTTTGTGAAGACTTAATACACTTGAAGTTTGATTCTCTCAAGAGGTCTAGTATATTTTCTTGCTTAGTTTCAATCCAAAGAATTAGAATTCTATCTTGACTCATAATGTCAAGTATTGGCTTCTTGTTGGTTAGATGGTTCTTATCCTTAGCTTTTACATAATGCTTTAGGATAGTCTCTTCTTCTCCTCCCATCTTCTTTAATTTCAAAAATCTTCTCTCTCCTTTTGAAAGTTCTTCATGTTTTTAAACTTGAACCACTTTCATAATAAACTTGGACCTAGGTCCATGTATTTTTAAAACCTTTTCATAAATAAACTTCAATCAATTTAATAATACCTTGACATTTTTGTGAGAAAACTAAAAGTCAATCAATCTCATTTTAAACCATTTTTCCACTTTGGCTTTTTATCTTTAAACTTTTCTCAAAAGATTAGACTCTTGTCAATCCTTATAGTGATGCAAACAACTATAATTCTATAATATATAGTGAAAAGAGATATTTTCCACTTGGGTTTTGAGTGAGGCATTGTTGACTTTAAAAATCCAAGCCATATCCTCCACTTTGAGATGATGCAAATTCTCTTTTCTCATGATTGTGGGTAGTAAGTATGTTTTCCACACGGACAATGACGATGATGTCTTATCTCATAAAATTAACCAACACACTTGTGTTTTAAAATTTTTTAAAGAGGAAGTATGTGTACCCTGATCCCCTATTGCACGGAAGGTGGTACGTAGGCACTAAAGGTTCGCAACCGCGGCGGGTGCAAAAATCATAAAAAATACTTCTTTTCTTACCTCCACCATCTATTTTTTATACAATATTTTTATAGCCAAAATATACAGATTTTTCAAAGAGGGTCCTGTGGAGTACCGTAGATGTTTAGGGTGATAATACCTTCCCTTTGCATAACCAACCCCCTTACCTTGAATCTTTCCCCTTCTTTTTGGGTTACTCGCTATTTTCCCATTTCTATGGAAACAATAAAGCGCGGTGGCGATTTTATTTTGATCTGTATAAGTCAAGTCAATCCAATGGCTTAGTCTTAAACATTTCTATCGCTACAGAAAAAAATGGCAACTTCACTGGAGAAAGATTGACCTCTTGCTAGTCTATACCTAAGTGGGTTGAGCCTATCTTTGTTTATATCTGTATATGTTCCATTGTTGTTTATATGTTATATGTTGTATATATGCTTGCCTGGATTTTCCTAGTTTTCAGGTTGCTTGGTGATTACTTATAAGTCTTATACCCGAACTTAGGAAAACTTTAAGATAGGACGGGCGATATAGTCATGCTAACTTTGAGGGAGTAAAAAAGGAGGCATGAGATCCCCAACTTAGTGGATGCCCCTTTGACTATAGTGTCATTTACCGAGTAATCAAGAAGATGTGCTGCTTTCAACCTGGGAGCCATCTGAAGTTGAGGACTGTAGAATACCTAACCCATCTTGGCCTTTTAGGTGTAGTGCGGAAGCTATGACGGATGTTGTACCCAAAAATTTGTCCTATCATTTATCAAATAATTTTCTCATAAAGATCTCTCTTGGTTCAAGACTGCACTAGAGTTGATCAACTCAAGACACCTCCTTAAGCACTGATGACCAAAATTAGGGTTTGAGATTGCACAAGGATAATTGAACTTTCAATGCTTCATATGACTTTCATGGATCACTATGTACCCCCAAGATTATTCATGTCAAGTTTCAAGCCTTGGATCACACTTTTGCTCAGTCAATTGAGCAGTTGACCTAAAAATCAGTTGTATTGGGGAAAAAGTCAACTATGGCCAATTTACAGTCAAACTTCATAATTTTTGATCCACATAAACATTATAAACTCATATGTATCATTTGATCAAGTTTGGACCATAATTCTTCAAGAAATTTGATCAAGTTTGGACCATAATTCCTCAAGAAATTTGATCAAGTTTGGACCATAATTCCTCAAGAAATTTGATCAAATCATCAAAAGGGAAAAATGGTCAAAATTAAGGTTTTGACTGAGAAAGGGCAATTTCTGATTTTTAACCTAGCAAATGATAAATTGGTTTGAAGCATGGTTTCAAGAGTTCAATTGAATATTTTTGACCTAATGGCATGACCTAAAACATTGCTCAAGATCAATTGGATTGATAGGGATTTTCAGTCAACTGATCAAAAGTCAATTGTACACTGAAAAGTCAAACTTTGACTTTTTGGTCAAAATTCAATGTCAAAGATCACAATTCATCAAAACATGTCAAAATATGAAACTTATTCATCAAGAAATCAAAAATTCAAGATTTCATTTTGAAAAGTAAAAGTTTTATAACTTAGATTTTTTCCAAGTGTTTAAAACTTCATGGTTTTCATAACTTTGAGCCAATTTTTCACCATGATGCAAGAGGATTCAGAAGAAGCTTTCAACATGAAAGTTGTATATCTCCATGATATCTACAACATTTCTTTACACAAATTCTCCTAAAAATGCTTGGATCTTAAGTTATTAATTCATAAATTCATGGTCTTGAAGTTGGACACTTAGTGAAATTTTGCCCTAGTTTTGGTCAGGATTTTGACCTAACTTCATGGCACTTTTTCATATAGTTCCAAGGGGAATTTTAAAAAGTAATTTAAAGATGGATTGTATAGAACATTACAAGTTTAAAAAATGTCAAATAACTCCTTGAGATCATTTGTGAGCAAGGATAATCGAAGAGATGAAGTTAGGGTTTTCACACTTGAAATACAAGTCATTTTGTGAAGAACAAGAATTCAATTTCAAATCTATGCTGTACAATCTTGCTTTGCAGACCTCTAAACCTCAAGATCTCTCCATAATCAGAAGATTACACTTGCTTTTGAGCTATTATCCACTTGATTCAAGCTTTGTCCAAGTAAATTTTCCATTAATGGAACAAAGTTCACACTTCCATTTTGGAAAAGTGACTTTAATCACAGTCAATGCATAGAGCTCCTAACTTGTTCCTTCTGATCACAAGCAATGTCAAAGGCAAAAGAAATATGTCTAGATCCTCCCATAAACTAAGGCCATGCTTGTACTACACATTGAAACTTGTTTTCCCACTTTTCTTCAAAATCAAGTAACATAGCCATAAGTTTATATCTTGTTTTTCTGACCTCCTCAAGTACTCTAATATTTTTCATATAACCATACAAGTGTATTGCAACAGAACACACGATTGAACAAGCCCTCAAACTCCCCAAAACCAGAAATTTCCATACAAGCACAAAAACTTCTCATTTATGATTTTTGAATCCAATCTCCAAATTCCCTCGTGCGTTTCTTGGCCAAACCATCCACAAAGCTTCTAATACACATATAGAAGCTATTCCAACCCTTGTTTTCAAACTGTAATACCATTTGCACCATCCTCCATTTTCAAAAACATGGCATTACATATTGACTTCTTCAGCTTGATTTAAGAACTCTCAGCATAAAGTTAGCTTTGCAATAGCTTCCTGGAGGTTCAAGGAAGCTAACCCAATCATCAAAACACTTTGAAAGCAACTCTAACTCAAAACACGATCTCTAGCTGCAAGGTGAGTTTTCTAACTTTTCATCTCATTATTTGGGCATTGTTAGGCTTGCATTTTAAAATACAAAATGTAGATACCATTGCCACGAAGCTGTACATATCCATAGTTTGCATTTATATGGCCTGAGCTTAGAGAATTTTAGAGTTGAAGTTTTCTGAAATTTTTAGGTTTTAGATTAGGGCCATAAAAATTCCCATTCATCTTTGATTGTTAGATTAAGTTATTTACATGGTTGGATTCATGGGAAGAAATGCAACAACTTTCATATTTGAACTTTTCATTTTTGTTGAGAGATGAAGAAGATACAAGTCCTTTGGCTGGAGGTTGAAGATGAAGTGTAATCATGGTGTGTTTTGTATCATATATTTATTGTTTTGCTTATATCAACGGATGTATAACCACCCCAGTGGTAAGGCAGCGCGCTTGTAACCTCAAGGTCACGGGTTCAAGACCCAGAGCCGCCTTTTGCTTTTCACATTTTTCACATTTTTTTGTTTGTTTGCAGCGCCTGGGCTTTAGGATGGGCCTAGTCTTTTTTTTCTTCCCAACACCATTTGTATTACTGATTAACCCCCCTGACTTTTTCTTTATATTTTTATTTTTATTTTTTTCTTCATTATTATTATTATTATTATTATTATTATTATTATTATTATTATTATTATTATTATTATTATTATTATTATTATTATTAATATTTTTATTATTATTATTATTATTATTATTATTATTATTATTTTCATAAAATCATAAAAAATCCAAATTTATTTTTATTTATTTTTTATACTCATGTATTTTATTTTCCATAAGATAAAAAACATTTTTTCTAAAAAAATAAATAAATTTCCTTTCTTTTCTTAAATAATTAATTTTTAGACTTATGATAAATTAATTTTTTTTTTATTTTCTTAGTTAAAATTAATTTAAAACTTACGTTATTTTAATTAATTAATTTTCACTTTATTTTCATTAATTTAAAACCTTTTTCATAAAAAACCCTAAAAAATCCTTTTCAAATTAATTTCTTTTCTTAGTTAGTTTAAATTAATTTATTTGATTTTAATTACTCATTTTCTTTATTTAGGTCAAGATAAAACCCTTTCATAAAAACAATAAAAATAATTTCTTTTTCCATTTATATTCTTGCATTTTTATTTTCAATTTTGTACAATATTCAATATGGTTGTAATAGAAAATTAGGTTTAATTTTCTTGCAATCCCCATTTGTAAATTTGTACACCCCATCCCCTAATGATGTAATAGCATAGTAATTTTACTTTTCGCAATTTATCACTTTATATAAATGCTAGTAATTAGGGTTTGTATGAGAAGATAAAATCAACAAGTAGAAAACCCTAATCAAAGACTAAACAAAGCATGAAAATCAATCCACTTGCACACAAGCACCCCTAGGGTAAAATCCGCTTTGTTGCCTTACAAAAAATGGCCATGTTATGCATGTGAGGTATCTTAGCAAAAACAAGAAAAAAAATACAAGATCATAGTCCCTCGATGATCCTATCTATGTTGCCTTATAAAAATGATCCTAGTCCCTAAAGAAAAATGTTAAGATACCTTGAAACATTTCTAATCATGGTTATACGATGACCCACACCCGTCTCGTTTACATCCAAAGATAGGGTTACTTACCAAATCAATGGTAAGATAACAATGTCAAAGGAGAAAGGAAATGAACAGGAAAGACTTTTTGAGTAGGTAGAATGTTCCTAGTTACTTGCTCACTTTCAAAACAAAACATCCTTCCTATTTTCAAAACAAACACCAACACTTTCAAAAAACATCTTTCAAACTTGAAAACATTTTCAAAAGATCAACACTTTGTATACATTCTTATGAACGATAATCATTACAAAGTTTGCCTAAACGATGGCGCCTTTTCAAAATAATTTCAAAAAACCACACAAAGCACAATTTCAAACAAAAGCAAGTGATCTAGCAAGTAACTAAGAGCCCTTGGGAAACCAGGGATGAAAAAGGTGATAATACCTTCCCTTTTCATAATCTACCCCCCTAACTCAAGAAAAAATCTCAAAGGTCTTTCCTGTGATTTTTCACCTTTCCTTTTGGATAAAAGAAAAGGTGGCGACTCTTGCTAACCGCAACATTTGCAATCAAACACAAAACATCCCAAGTCAGTTCTCTCACTGCATCACAGAATTGGCGACTCTGCTGGGGAAAATTCTAAAAGTGGGGTTACCTTAGGGTTAGATCACATTTACCTGCTTTCATTGTTTGATTTGTATGCTTTACATTTTGGTTCTTTGTTTGGGCGTGAATCCTCTACCCAGATTTGGGATACCTTATAGGTAAGTAGCAATACATTGTGGAAACTCTGCGGGATATATCGACATGGTCTAAGAAATAGCTACGTTAGTGCGACATATTTGTGGGTACCGGTATCCCTTGAGTAGTCAAGGAGAATACAGGGCCGCTAAGTGATGTCATGAAGCACTAATGAACTTTTATAACCTTTACTTGTTCAAATTGGCCTTTAGGACGTAGTGAGATGACCGACTTTAGTGCAGTCCGAAGTTGGTAGATACTCGATACTACACTCATTAAGGTTTTGGTTTTTGGGATATTTCGGTCGTCATTGAAGAGGCTTGTGATGAAACAATGATTAAAGAAATAAACCAGTGATATTGAGCTCCTTAGAACCCGATTACTATTTCTAGGACAGGTTTGAGCCAACTAAACTTCAAGAGGGTACTTACCTATGAAACTCCTTTCAAGCCTAAACCTAAGGACTTGTTTGCTTTGTTTGTTTATGTGTACTTGTACATAACATCATAAACATCATAACATCATACTCACATTCACTAACCATTTCAAGGATTTTTGGGATTTATCTTTGTTCTGTTTTGTAGGATATGGATTCTATTCGCAGGAAAACCATTCAAGTCAACCTTGTAAGGATCTCTCCTCAACTTAAAGAGCTAGCAGAAAGGATTCCTGAAAATTCTCCATTTACCGAAAGACATGGTCGCTTACTAAACTTGGTTACCTCCAACACTAATGAAGACATGATGAAGGTGCTCTTCCAGTTCTTTGATCCTATACACCATTTCTTCACATTTCCCGATTATAAACTTGTGCCAACTTTGGAAGAATTATCCCAACTCTTGAGGATTCCCATTCTAAATCAACTACCTTTCAACGGTACGGAAAGAGATCCAAAGCCAGAAGAGATTGCTCAAGCCCTACACTTGCAATCATCTGATATCACAACTAATTGGGAAACAAGGAGTGGTGTCAAAGGTTTCCTAGCAAAATTCTTGTTTGAGAAAGCCCAAAACTGTTGGAACTCCTTAGACTTACAAGCCTTTGAGGAAATTGTGGCTCTCCTCATCTATGGGATGGTTTTGTTTCCAAATCCTGACCAACTCATAGATGTGAACACCGTCAAAATCTTCATGTCTCATAACTCGGTGCCTACTTTGCTAGGGGACATTCTAAATTCCTTTCACACTCGTACTATGAGGAAAAGAGGTATCCTTATGTGTTGTACTCCTCTCTTGGCAAGATGGTTTATTTTTCATCTTCCCCAATCTATGTTAAAGAACGATCAAGGTTCAAGGTGGTCCCATAGGTTGATGACGCTTAGACATTCAGATATTCATTGGTGTTCCCGCTCTTTGGAGAATGTTACTATCGTCGACCGTTCTGGAGAATTCCATAATGTCCCTTTTCTTGGCATTAGAGGAGGTTTCACTTAAAACCCATGCTTAGCCCTACGACAGTTTGGTTACGCTCGGAGGGATAGTCCCCATGAGATGCTTATCCAAGGAGTGGTATTTGACTACGAGAATGACGATCAAGGTTACTGCCAGAGGTTTGTCCGAGCTTGGAGGATGTTGAACAAGGTGGGTAGCAAGAAACTAGGACACAATAATTCCATTCCCCTCTAGCCTTACCTTAAATGGGTACGAGCTCGTGCTCAGAAACTTGTGATGCCTTATCCCTCCATCTTACCAGTCATCATGGAGCCTGTGGTCGAAGGAGATGTTCCTTACACTATCCTCTATCCCGACATGCCTACCTCTCTCGAAGACTTACAAAAGGGATGGATCCAACTGAAGGAAGAACGAGATACTTTCGAGGCTCAGTTCTATGCTAGTGAAAAGAGAGTCTTAGAGCTTACGAAACAACTATAAGAATAGCGAAGTGTGAATGCTTATCTCGCACCAAAGAGGATGCGTTCGGTCTTTTTATCTTAGAAAGCTATTTTGTAAGCCCAAGGGGCATGATGTAATCTTTATTTGTTTTGTCTAAAGAAAAGTAACGATTGTTCATTCTTTTGTCTATACAAATTTAAATTTCATTAATCCTTGAAATCATTTGCATATACATATTCCATGCATCATAACATGACAGGTTTTCGCATAACATGTTTCCTTATCTTTCTGGTGTTTATTCCAAGCCCAGAATTCTCAGTTTCAGGAAACTCTACTAGCCATAGCCATTGGGCAGCAAGATATGATAGCTTTACTGGCTGTTAAGAAGAAGCCAAAGAAGAAAGTGCTACTCAACATGTGTAGAAGGTTCAAGGAGACAATCCGTCAGATCCCAGTGGAAGAACATTCATATGAAGAGAACGAGAACCAGATTGGTGAGGTCAAGAGTAATCAGGTTGACTGTATCAATGATCAAGTATCTGATGATGATTATTTCAACGAGCAATACCCACCCGCTGATATCAAATACAAGCAGTTAGAAGACAGATTGAAAGCTGTTGAAATCCAAGTTGTCCCCGGTTTAGATTTTGATGATTTGGGTTTGATCTCTGGGGTAGTCATTCCCCACAAATTAAAAATACCAATCTTTGCAAAGTACGACGGGGTTTCTTGTCCAAAACTCCATTTGAAATCTTATGTGCACAAGATACAACTGCACACTGCTGATAAGAAGCTTTGGGTTCACTTTTCCAAGAGAGCTTGACTGGAACACAACTTGAATTGTTTTATCATTTAGACGGTTCTCGTATCAATACTTGGGAGGATTTAGCTACTGCCTTCTACCATCAGTATCAGTACAACGCCGACTTGGCGCTAACAAGGGTTCAGTTGCAAGATATGAGCATGGGAAAGAATGAAGGATTTAAGGAATATGCGCAAAAGTGGGGAGACCTTGCTAGTAGGGTCCAACCTCCCTTGACTGATAGGGAGAAAATCGACATGTTCATGGGCACCTTATCTGGTCCTTTCTTTAATCTGTTGGTTGGCTGCTCTTCTTCTGGTTTCACCGAATTGATCTTAACCGGTGAAAGAGTTGAAAGTGGCATCAAAAGTGGGAAGATCTCTGTGGCATCCACCTCCACTCCCAATCCTATCAAGAAGCCTTTTGCTGCAAAGAAGGAAGTCAATGTTGTGTATGGGGAAAGGGCCCATACCAAGAATAATGATCACCCGTATTTCAATGTTGTCTGAATCTCCAATCCAACTTCTGCTCCAAGACCATCTGCAAATCATCAACATTTTGAAACTCCAAGAAGACAATTTACGAGGTTAGGCATGTCACTATCTCAATCCCTTCAACATTTGCTCAAGGCTAATTTAGTGACATTGCGCGATCCTCCCGCCAACTCTGATACCTCGTCACTAAAGTATAATCTGAATGCTAAGTGTGCTTACCATTCAAACAGCCCCGAGCACGAGACTGACCAGTGCTGGGCCTTGAAGAACAAAATCCAAGATTTGTTTGACAACAATAATATTGAATTTGATCCTCCTCCAACGCCGAATGTAATTACCGCGCCAAATCCGAAGCATGACAAAGGTGTTAATGTTGTCGAAGATACGATTTTTGTTGCCTCTGTTGAAGAATTGACTACTCCGCTTAATATAATCAAGAACAATCTATTGAAAGATGGGATCTTTCCTGGCTATGTAAAGGACTGTGTGTGTTGTACAAGACAACTCAATGGATGTGAAGGGATGAAGAAAGGCATTCAACGCCTGATGGATAGCTGCGGAATTCTATTTGAGAAAACCCCACTTGCCAAGAGTTTGACTAAAAAAAGTTAAGACCTCTCCATTATTACCATCTCAAACTAGCCTCTTAGGATCACCTCCAAAGGTCCTATTAGGATTTCAAATGAACCCATTGTTGCTCCCTTAATGATTACCAATCCTGGACCAATGCCTTACTCTTCAAACAAACCAGTACCACGGAATTACGGTGCTGATGTGTTCTATCACGGGATTAAACAAGATGCATGGATCAAAGAAGAAAAAGATGACGATGTCAGTAACATAGCTGGTTCAAGCAAAGTAACTAGAACTGGGAGAATATTTTCACCCAATATCTCACCACCAGTTCTTATAAAGATGCCCATCCGCATTACTGCTGCCAAGCCCAGTACTGATACAAGAGGGAATGAGAAGGTTTTTGAGCCTGTTGTGATTGAAATACCCTCTAAAGACGTAGTTGATGAAGAACCCTTCGCTCGCGGGATGGATGAGATTTTAAAGATCATAAAAAGAAGTAACTTCAAAATTTTAAAACAGTTGGGGCAAACCCCTTATAAGATTTCAATTTTGTCATTGCTTCTTTGCTCTGATGCCCATGCTCGAACATTAATCAAGTTCCTGAAAAAAGCTCATGTCCCCCATGAGACAACAACAGACCAATTTGAGAATTATGTGGCTAGCTTGACAGCTGATAATGGCTTGGGATTTTCAGATGCTGACTTAACACCTCTCGGGAAGAATCACAATAAAGCTTTACATGTTTCTGTTGAGTGCAAAGGGACTACCTTAGCACATGTGCTAATCGACACTAGTTCTTCTCTGAATGTATTACCCAAGGGGGCGTTAGACCGTCTTGAATGTGAAGATTTAGTCTCGAAGCCAACTTCATAATTTTTTATCCACATCAACATTATAAACTCATATGTATCATTTGATCAAGTTTGGACAATAATTCCTCAAGAAATTGGTCAAATCATCAAAAGGGAAAAACGGTCAAAATTAGGGTTTTGACTAAGAAAGGGCAATTTTTTTATTTTTGACCTAACAAATGATCAATTGGTTCGAAGCATGATTTCAAGAGTTCAATTTCATAATTTTGACCTAATGGCATTACCTAAAACATTGCTCAAGATCAATTGGATTGATAGTGAATTTTCAGTCAACTGATCAAAAGTCAATTGTACACTGAAAAGTCAAACTTTAACTTTTTGGTCAAAATTCAATGTCAAAGATCACAATTCATAAAAACATGTCAAAATATTAAACTTATTCATCAAGAAATCAAAAAGTCAAGATTTCATTTTGAAAAGTCAAACTTTTCTAACTTAGAAATTTTTCTAAGTGTTTAAAACTTCATGTTTTTTCATAACTTTGAGCCAATTTTTCACTATAATGCAAGATGATTCAGAAGAAACTTTCAACATGAAAGTTGTAGATCTCCATGATATCTACAACATTTCTTTACACAACTTCTTCAAAAAATGCTTGGATATCAAGTTATTAATTCATAAATTCATGGTCTTGAAATTGAACACTTAGTGAAATTTTGCCCAAGTTTTGGTCTGGATTTTGACATAAATTCATGGCACTTTTTCATATAGTTCCAAGGGGAATTTTCAAAAGTGATTCAAAGAGGGGTTTTAGATCATATTACAAGTTTCAAAAATGTCTTAGAACTCCTTGAGATCATTCTTGAGCATGGAGAATCGAAGAGAGGAAGTTAGGGTTTTCAAACTTGAATTACAAGCCATTTCATGATGATCAAGATTTCAAATCCAAGCATATGCTGCATGAATCTTACTTTGCAGGCTTCTAACCTCTAAATTTATCCATAATCAGAATATTACACAACTATTTAAGCTATGATCCAAGTGTTTGAGTCTTTGTCCAAATGATTATTCCATTAATGGAACAAAGTTCACACTTCCATTTTGGAAAAGTGAATTTAATCACAAAGTTAATGCATAGAGCTCCTAACATGTTTCATCTGAACACAAGCAATGTCAAAGGTAAAAGCAACATGTCTAGAGCCTCCCATAAACTCAGACCATGCTTGTACTACATATTGAAACTTGTTTTCCCACTTTTCTTCAAAATCAAGTAACATAACCATAACTCTATATCTCACAGTTCTGTCAACCTCAAACCCTCTAACCTTTTTCATATAATTGCACAAGTGTATTGCAACATAAGACACGAAGATACAAGCTCCAAAACTCCCTGAAAACTCAGATTACACAAAACCTCCATTTTGTGTAATTTCTGACTTTGAACTTCAATCTTCAAAAACACTCATGCATTTCTTGACCTTTTAGTTTCAAAAGCTTCCTCATATCAAATACAAACCATCCATGTCCCTGTTTGAAGACTGTAACATCATCTCCATCAACTTCCATAGCCAAAAACAGAGCATTGCAGTTGGACTTCTCCAGGCCATTTCAGTCACTCTCAACTCAAGCTAAGCATTGCATTAGCTTCCTAGAGGTCCAAGGAAGCTAACTTGATCATCACTACTGCCTGAAACAAGCTCAAATCCATTTCACGATTTCCAGTTTTGAGGTATTTTTCTTGAAATTCTATCTCTTCATACAGGCATCATTTAAGTTTGATTTATGAAGATAAAATGTAGATACCATTTCCACGGAGCTGTACATATCCATAGTTTGCATTTATATGGCCCGAGCTTAGAGAATTATAGAGTTGAAGTTTTCTGAAATTTTTAGGTTTTAAATTAGGGCCAGAAAAATTCTCATTCATCTTTGACTGTTAGCTTAAGTTATTTACATGGTTGGATTCGTGGGAAGAAATCTCACAACTTTCATGTTTGAACTTTTTATTTTTGTTGAGAGATGAAGGAGATACAGGTCCTTTGGCTAGAGGTTGAAAACAAAGTGTAATCAGGGCGCATTTTGGATTATATATTTATCCTTTCACATAAGTTAACGGATGTTACACCACCCCAATGGTTAAAGCGCACGCCTGTTCATCCTTAGGTCCTGGGTTCAAGCCCCATCGTGACCTTTTTCTATTTTTTCACTATTTTCTGACTTCTTGTGTTTTTGGCAGCGCTTGGACTTTCATTGGGCCTAATCCTTTTTTTTCCTCATAATACTCCATGGGTTACTGATTCACCCCCCCCTGACTTTTCTTTACATTTTTTTATTTTTATTTTATTTTATTATTATTATTATTATTATTATTATTAATGTTATTATTATTATTATTACTATTATCATTTTCCGAAATCATAAAAAATCCAAAAAATATTTTTATTTATTCATCATACTTATATATTTATTTTCTCTATAAAACAAAAAGATAAAAAATATTTTCTTAAAATAAATAAATTTCTTTTTTTCTTAAATATTTATTTTTTAGACTTAGGATAAATTAGTATATTATTTTATTTTCTTAGTTAAAATTAATTTAGAACTTAGGTTTATTTTAATTAATTAATCTTCATTTTATTTTCATTAATTTAAAACCTTTTTCATAAAAAAACCCTAAAAAATCCTTTTTCAAATTAATTTCTTTTCTTAATTAGTTTAATTTTATTTAACTTTAATTAATCATTTCCTTCATTTAGGTCAAGACAAAACCCTTTCATAAAAACAACAAAAATCATTTCTTTTTGCATTTATATTCTTGCATTTTATTTTCAATTTTGTACAATATTCAATATGGTTGTAATAGATAATTTGGTTTAATTTTCTTGCAATCCCCATTTGTAAATTTGTACACCCCCTTCCTAATGATGTAATAGCATAGTAATTTTACTTTTCGTAATTTATCGCTTTATATAAATGCTAGTAATTAGGGTTTGTATGAGAAGATAAAATCAACAATTATCAAACCCTAATCAAAGACTAAACAAAGCATGAAAATCAATCCACTTGCACACAAGCACCCCTAGGATAAAATCCACTTGGTTGCCTTATAAAATGGCCATATTATGCATGTGAGGTATCTTAGCAAAAACAAGCAAAAATACAAGATCATAGTCCCTCGATGACGCTATCAAAAGTTTCCTTTCAAAATGATCTTAGTCCCTAAAGAAAGATGCTAAGATACCTTGCAACATTTCTAATCATGGTAATACGATGACCCACGCCCGTCCCGTTTACATCCAAAGGTAGGGTTACTTACCAAATCAATGGTAAGATAACAATGTCAAAGGAGAAAGGAAATGAACATGAAAGACTTTTGAGTAGGTAGATTGTTCCTAGTTACTTGCTCACTTTCAAAATAAAACATCCTTGCTATTTTCAAAACAAACCCCAACACTTTTAAAAAACATATTTCAAACTTGAAAGACATTTTCAAAATATCAACACTTTGTATACATTCTTACGAACGAGAATCATTACAAAGTTTACCTAAACGATGGAGCCTTATAAAAACACTTTTAAAAACCACACAAAGCACAATTTCAAACAAAAAAGCAAGTGATCTAGCAAGTAACTAATAGCCCTTGGAAAAACATGGATGAAAAGGGTGTTAATACCTTCCCTTTTCATAATTTACCCCCCGAACTCAAGAAATAATCTCAAAGGTCTTTCCTGTGCTTTTTCACCTTTCCTTTTGGATAAAATAAAAGTCAGTGGCAACTCTTGCTAACCGCAACATTTGAAATCAAACGCAAAACACCCAAGTCAGTTCTCCTACCGTATCACAGAACTGGCGACTTTGCTGGGGAGGTCTTAAAAGTGGGGTTACCTTAGGGCTAGATCATATTTAATTTCTTTGTTTGACTTGTATGCTTTACATTATGGTTCTTTGTTTGGGTTTGAATCCTCTACTCGGATTTGGGATACCTTATAGATAAGTAGCAATACGTTGTGGAAACCGTATGGGGTATACCGACATGGTCTAAGCAATAGCTACATTAGTGTGACATATTTGTGGGTACCGGTAGCCCTTGAGTAGTCAAGGAGAATACGGGGCCGCTGAGTGATGTCATGAAGCACTAATTAACTTTTAGAACCTTTACTTGACCAACTTGGCCTTTGGGATTTAGTGAGTTGACTGGCTTTGGTGCAGTCTGAAGTTGGTAGATACTCGATACTACACTCATTGAGGTTTAGTTTTTTGGGATATTCAGGTCGCCATTAAAGAGGCTTGTGCTGAAACAATGATCAAAGAAATAAACCAGTGATATTGAGCTCCTTAGAACCCGACTACTATTTCTAGGACAGGTTTGAGCCAACTAACCTTCAAGAGGGTACTTACCTATGAGACTACATGAAAGCCTAAACCTAAGGACTTGTTTGCTTTGTTTGTATATATTTACTTGTACATAACATCATAAGCATCATAATATCATACTCATACTCACTAACCATTTCAAGGTTTTTTGGGATTTATCTTTGTTCTGTTTTATAGGACATGGATTATATTCGCGGGAAAACCATTCAAGTCAATCTTGTAAGGATCCCTCCTCAATTTAAAGATCTAACATCAAGGATTCCTGAAAATTCTCCATTTACTGAGAGACATGGTCGCCTGCTAAACTTGGTCACCTCCAACACTGATGAGGATATGATGAAGGTGCTCTTCCAGTTCTTTGATCCTATACACCATTGCTTCACATTTCCCGATTATCAACTTGTGCCAACTTTGGAAGAATTCTCACAAATCTTAAGGATTCCCATTCTTAATCAACTACCTTTCAAAGGTACAGAAAGAGATCCAAAGCCAGAAGAGATTGCTCAAGCTCTACACTTGCAACCATCTGATATCACAACTAATTGGGAAATAAGGAGTGGTGTCAAAGGTTTCCTAGCAAAGTTCTTGTTTGAGAAAGCCAAAAACTATTGGAGTTCTTTGGATTTACAAGCCTTTGAGGAAATTGTGGCTCTCCTCATCTATGGGATGGTTTTGTTTCCAAACCCTGGCTAACTCATAGATGTGAACGCTGTCAAAATCTTTATGTCTCGTAACCCAGTGCCTACTTTTCTAGGGGACATCCTACATTCCTTTCACACTCGTACTACGAGGAAAAGAGTTATCCTTATGTGTTGCACTCTTCTCTTGGCAAGATGGTTTATTTCGCATCTTCCCCAATCTGTATTGAAGAACGAGCAAGGTTCAAGGTGGTCCCATAGGTTGATGACGTTTAGACATTTGAATATTCATTGGTGTTCCCGCTCTTTGGAGAATGTTACCATCGTCGACCGTTGTGGAGAATTCCCTAATGTCCATTTGCTTTGCATTAGAGGAGGTATCACCTACAACCCCTGCTTAGCCCTACGACTATTTGGTTACGCCCGAAGGGATGGTCCCCATGAGATTCTTATCCAAGGATTGGTATTCGACTACGAGGATGACAAACAAGGTTACCACCAGATATTTATCCGAGCTTGGAGGATGTTGAACAAGGTGGATAGCAAGACACTAGGACACAATAATTCCATTCCCCTCGAGCCTTACCTTAAATGGGTGCGAGCTCGTGCTCAGAAACTTGTGATGCCTTATTCTTCCATCTTACAAGTCATCATGGATCCAGTGGTTGAAGGAGATGTTCCTTACACTATCCTCCATCCCGACATGCCTACCTCTCTCGAACACTTACAAAAGGGTTGGATCCAGCTGAAGGAAGAACGAGATACTTTCGAGGCTTAATTCTATGCTAGTGAAAAAAGGGTCTTGGAGCTTATGAAGCAGCTACAAGAAGAGCAAAGTGTGAACGCGTATCTCGCAACAAATAGGATGCGTTCAGTATTTTTATCTTAGAAAGTTATTTTGTAAGCCCAAGAGGCATGATGCAATCGTTTTTGTTTTGTCTAATGAAAATTAACGTTTGTTCATTCTTTTGTCTATACAAATTTAAATTGCATTAATCCTTGAAATCATTTGCATTTACATATTCAGTGCATCATAACATGACAGGTTTTCGCATAACAAGTTTCCTTATCTTTCTGCTGTTTATTTCAGCAAGATGTATCTAGAAAAAACTGTGACGGATCTCCAAGCCTAAAATTCTCAGTTTCAAGAAACTCTAATAGCCCTAGCCAAGGGGCAGCAAGATATGATGGCTTTGCTGGCCGTTAAGAAGAAGCCAAAGAAGAAATCTCTACTCAACATGGAGAAAAGGTTCAAGGAGACAGTCCGTCAAATTCCAGTAGAAGAAGATTCATCCAAAGAGAATGAGAACCAGATTGGTGAGGTCAAGAGTACTCAGGCTGACTGTATCAGTGATCAAGTATCCGATGATGATTATTTCAATGAGTAGTATCCACCCGCTGATATTAAATACAAGCAGTTAGAAGATAGATTGAAAGCTATTGAAATCCAAGCCATCCCTGATTTAGATTTTGATGATTTGGGTTTGATCTCAAGGGTAGTCATTCCCCACAAATTCAAAATACCAATCTTTGCAAAGTACAATGGGGTTTCTTGTCCAAAAGTCCATTTGAAATCTTGTGTGCGCAAGAAACATCCGCACACTACTGATAAGAAGCTTTGGGTTCACTTTTTCCAAGAGAGCTTGGCTGGAACACAACTTGAATGGTTTTATCAATTAGATGGATCTCGTATCAATAGTTGGGAGGATTTAGCTACTGCTTTCTACCATCAGTATCAGTACAACACCGACTTGGCGCCAACAAGGATTCAGTTGCAAGATATGACCATGAGGAAGAATGAAGGATTTAAGGAATATACGCAAAAGTGGAGAAACCTTGCTAGTAGGGTTCAACCTCCCTTGACTGATACGGAGCACATCGACATGTTCATGGGCACTTTATCTGGTCCTTTATTTAATCTGTTGGTTGGCTGCTCTTCTTCTGGTTTCACCGAATTGATCTTAACCGGCGAAAGCTTTGAAAGTGGCATCAAAAGTAGGAAGATCTCTGTGGCATTTACCTACACTTCCAATCCTATCAAGAAAACTTTTGCTGCAAAGAAGGAAGTCAATGTTGTGTATGGGGAAAGGGCCCATACCAAGAAGAACAATCACCTGTCTGTCAATGCTGTCCGAGTCTCCAATCCAACTCCTTCTCCAAGACCATCTGAAAATCATCAATGATTTGAAACTCAAAGAAGACAATTTACGAGGTTAGGCATGTCACTGTCTCAAGCCCTTGAACATTTGCTCAAGGATAATTTAGTGACATTGCACGATCCTCCCACCAACCTTGACACCTCGTCAGCAAAGTATATTCCAAACGCTAAGTGTGCTTACCATTCAAGCAGCCCCGGGCACGAGACTGACCAGTGTTGGGCCTTGAAGAATAAAATATAGGATTTGATTGACAATAAAACTATTGAATTTGATCCTCCTCCAACGCCGAATGTAATCATTGCTCCAATGCCGAAGCATGACAAAGGTATTAATGTTATCAAAGATGTAATTTTTGTCGCCTCTGTTGAAGAATTGACTACTCCACTAAATATAATCAAGAACAATCTGTTGAAAGCTGGGATCTTCCCTGGCTGTGTAAAAAACTGTGTGTGCTGTACAAGACAACTCAATGGATGTGAAGGGCTGAAGAAAGGCATACAACGCCTGATGGATAGCCAAGAAATTATATTTGAAAGGACTCCACTTGCCAAGAGTTTGATTAACAAATGTGAAGACCTCTCCATTATTACCATCTTAAACAAGCCTCTTAGGATCACCTCAAAAGGTCCTATTAGGATTTCAAATGAACCTACTATTGCTCCCTTAATAATTACCAGTCCCGGACCGATTCCCTACTCTTCAAACAAAGCGGTACCATGGAACAATGGTGCTGAGGTGTTCTATCATGGGATTAAACAAGATGCCTGGATCGAAGAATAAAAATATGACAATGTTGGCAACATAGCAGGTTCAAGCAAAGTAACTAGAACTGGGAGAATATTTTCACCCAATATCTCATCACTAGTTGTTACAAGGATGCCCATCAGCATTACTGCTGCCAAGCCCAGTACCAATACAAGAGGGAAGGAGAAGGTTGTTGAGCCTGATATGATTGAAGTACCCTCCAAGGACGTAGCTGATGAAGAACCCTCCGCTCGCGAGATGGACGGGATTTTGAAGATCATAAAAAGAAGTAACTTCAAGATTGTAGAACAGTTGGGGCAAACCCATTCTAAGATTTCAATGTTGTCATTGTTGCTTTGCTCTGATGCCCATGCTCGAACATTAATCAAGTTCATGAAAAAGGCTCATGTCCCCCATGAGACAACAATAGACTAATTTGAGAATTGTGTGGCTAGCCTAACAGTTGATAATGGCTTGGGATTTTCAGATGCTGACTTAATACCTCTCGGGAAGAATCACAATAAAGCTTTACATTTTTCTGTCGAGTGCAAAGGGGCTACCTTAGCATATGTGCTAGTCAAAATTGGTTCTTCTCTGAATGTATTACCCAAAGGGGTGTTAGACCGTCTTGACTGCGAAGATTTAGTCTTGAAGTTAAGTGATATCACTGTAAGGGCGTTTGATGGATCAAAGAGGACTATTCATGGGGAGGTAGATCTTCCAATCAAAGTGGGCTCCCAAATCTTCAACTCCACCTTCTATATTATGGATATTCGTCCTGCCTATTCTTGTCTATTAGGCCACCCATGGATCAATAAAGTTGGGGCAGTAATCTCAACCCTCCACCAGAAACTCAAATATCCAGTCAAGGAGAGAATAGTCACCATCTGTGGAGAAGAAGAGTTTATGGTGAGCCACCTTAACTCTTTCAAGTACGTAGAGATTGATGGAGAATTCATTGAGACCCCGTGTCAAGCCTTTGAGGTCGTGCCACCGATGATTGCTGCTACCAAATGTTCTTCTGATGAGTCTAAAGTTGTTAAGGCCATGCCAAAGATGGTTTCAGTCAAAGACGCCCGTGCAACAATTGAAGAAGGAAACTGCGATACTTGGGGGCAACTCCTCGATATCCCTTTTAAAGCGGACAAGTTTGGTTTGGGCTTCACCGTCAAAGCTCAGAAGCAAGTGAGGCGTGCTCGTGCTGGAAAGCCACCTCTCCGCATTGGAAGCCATGAAGTCAACATCGTGGGTGATTCTAATGAAGAAGCTGCACTTGAAGATTGGGTGTATCCAACTACAACGGAGCTGAAGAGTTGGCATACAAAGGACTTTGTGCCCATCTCCTTCATTGAGGAGTAATCTACTTGTTATTGCTTTTCTTTCAATTCAAGAACGTGTTGTTTGTAATATTTTAACAATGACTTTTCAGCCATTTTCCTGGCCCAGGGCATTTTGGTCCATTTGTCAAGGGTGTTATTTATGTTCATATGATCATATGATCATTCAGTATATTGGGTGGTTGAGACGAATGGAATTTTTCGCGAATGTGTGGTTGTCTTCGTCTTGATGAGACGAAGAGAATGGCATAGGTCTGAGCTTCTGATTTTACAGTTTGAAGGACCTGTGTTTCACGTTGGCTGGAGGTTGATGATGACCAACGTGTTATCTTCCAACCAATGATGGCGTGCCATTTGTATTTTTTGAAAATCTGATTTATATGAGATTCAGTGCTTTATTCAGTAATGACCATGATATACACAGCGCGTCTGATCCATTGGATTAGCTTACTAACACGTTTTGACTCTCATCCATTGGTCCACATTTTTTTTGAGTTTATTTTATTTTCTGTTTTTATATTTAAATTGTTTGAAACTTCAAAAAATCATAGAAAATTCATTTTAAGTCCAAAAAATCTGAAAAAATTATGAAAAATATTTTTGTTTTTTCTCTTTCTGATTTTTATATTTTTAAAATTTTATTTTTTGTTTTGATATTTTTTATAAATTTTCACTTTATTTGAATAATTTTAAATGTTTAAAAATACTTTTATGCATTTTTAAATTCTAAAAAAAATATGAAATGGTCCAATGATATTGTGACAAATATTTGTGACCTCATTTATTTTTTATTTCAGACTTTCTTATTTTTTTTATCATTTTTGGTTTATTTTACTCATTTCTTTTAATTTTAAAAATAGTTTCTGACTTTAAAAAATTACCAAAACTTTTTTAAAAATATTTGAGTCTATTTCTGATTTTTCTATGACCTTATTTCTTTTTTATTAATCAATTTGAATATAGTTGATATTTTTTCCTTTATTTTCATTTTTATTCATTTTAAAACCTTTTTAATGGATATATTAAATGTAATATTATTTTGTGATTATTTTCTGGCTGATCTTGGGTTGAATTTTTGATCATGAAGTTTATTAACATCATTGGATCCATGGTGTTGAGTCTAACTCCATAAAAATGGATGAATGATTTTAATAATAGTTTGATTAAATTTTAGTTCAAATGTGGTTTGTATATTATTTCCCACCCTTCTTCATCTTATCCCTTTCTTATTGCACTGAGTGTTATTGGAGCTTAATCTCCATATCATGTCTCAAAATAAATGGTGCATAGATTGCTATTGACCGGCCTCAAAATAGGCGTGACTTTTATATAAGTCCACTTACGATTGCTTGACATAGCGCTAAATTTTGTCCTGATTCGAATAAATGATCATTCGTGGCCCAACCCTATGTTTGCAAGCCCAAGTATGTTAATTTGATCTCTTTGATCCAATAACCTTGAGATTCATTGTGTGGAGGATTTGGTTCTACCAATCCTCTAATGGATCTACATCGCTTTTGGTCAAAGCGGATCACTTAAACATCGTTGATCATTAAATGTTACTTTTGAGGATTCCAAAATGGATGATATACTTGACAAAAAGAAAATTCAACTTGTTGTGTAGAGGCTTTGGTTCTACCAATCCTATAATGAGTTCAAAATGCAAGTTTCAAGATGGTCATCCAACTAACGACTAATTATTGACAATTGACTTTGTTTTATGCTTTTATTTTTATGCTTTATGTACCATTTACTTTTAGCGTTTACGTTTCATGCTATTTTCATCTTTGCTCACTTGAGCATTTACTTTTATGTCATTTTTATTTTGCTCACTTGAGCTTTTCTTTTCTTTTTGAAGATACCTTATAATCAACACAAACCATAAAAAACTTTAATGATACTTGGACTATTTGTTTACTATCCTTGGCATTATGGAGTATTGGACTTCTTGGACTTAGGAATAGAAACCTTGGCCTATGTTGGAGACCTTATGACCTTAATTGATATTTTGTATGGAGTTCTTGAGGTTTACCTCAAGACATTGTGTTGTTTGTTTGTTTTGTGTGCAGGTTATTATGATTACATACTTTGTTTGTAATCTGGAAATCACTCATATACAGTCGTTACTCTGCCCAATTTTTGTGAAGACTTAATACACTTGAAGTTTGATTCTCTCAAGAGGTCTAGTATCTTCGCTTGCTTGGTTTCAATCCAAAGAATGGGAATTCTATCTTGACTCATAATGTCAAGTATTGGCTTCTTGTTGGTTAGATGGTTCTTATCCTTAGCTTTTACCTTATGCTTTAGGATAATCTCTTCTTCTCCTCCCATCTTCTTTAATTTCAAAAATCTTCTCTCTCCTTTTGAAAACTCTTCTTTTTTTAAAACTTGAACCACTTTCATAATAAACTTGGACCTAGGTCCATGCATTTTCAAAACCTTTTCATAAATAAACTTCAATCAATTTAATAATACGTTGACATTTTTGTGAGAAGACTAAAAGTCAATCAATCTCATTTCAAACCATTTTGCCACTTCGGCTTTATATCTTTAAACTTTTCTCAAAAGATTAGACTCTTGTCAATCCTTATAGTGATGCGAACAACTATACTTTTACAATATGTAGTGAAAAGAGATATTTTCGACATGGGTGTTGAGTGAGGCATTGTTGATTTTAAAAATCCAAGCCATATCTTCCACTTTGAGATGATGCAAATTCTGATTTCTCATGATTGTGGGTAGTAAGTATGTTTTCCACACGGACAATGACGATGATGTCTTATCTCATCAAATTAACCAACACACTTGTGTTTTAAATTTTTTTAAAGAGGAACTACGTGTACCCTGATCCCCTATTGCACGGAAGGTGGTACGCAGGCACTAAAGGTTCGTAACCACGGAGGGTGCAAAAATCATAAAAAATACTTCTTTTCTCACCTCCACCATCTATTTTTTATACAACATTTTTATAGCCAAAATATATAGATTTTTCAAAGAGGTTCATGCGGAGTACCGTAGATGTTTAGGGTGCTAATACCTTCCCTTTGCATAACCAACCCCCTTTCCTTGAATCTTTCCCCTTCTTTTGGGTTACTCGCTCTTTTCCCATTCCTTTGGAAACAATAAAGCGTGGTGGAGATTTTATTTTGATCTGTATAAGTCAAGTCAATCCAATGGCTTAGTCTTAAACATTTCTACCGCTACACAATGTAGGATCAGACAAATAATCTGGGAAAGTAAAGCACCTCAGTGGAGGGTTATAAAATTGCAATAACATTGAAGCAACCGACGGAATAATCATCAAGAGAAAATCAATGAAGTCGCCATTGAATATTTTTTATCCCACGGGAAGGGAAAGGTGAACATCGAGTAAACTCGAGGAGGGTGAAATCAAGGTCAAACTACCAAAAATACGGGTAAAGGAGTCGATTACACAAGGGGAATGTATTAGCACCACTCTTGTCCGTGGTACTCCACAGGATCCACTCTTGTTGTTCTAATCAAAGGGTGAATCTCGTGGAGTACCACAAACGTAAGGGGTGCTAATAACTTCCCTTGTATAATTGACTTGCTACCCCATATCTCTTGGTTGTTTGACCTTGATTTCACCCTCATCGAGTATACTATATGTTCACCTTTCCCTTCCTGTGGGATAAAAAATGTTCGATGGCTACTTCATTGATTTTCTCTCGATGATTGTTTTGCCGGTTATTTCAGCTGGTGACTTCACTAGCGACAGATTGACCAATGGTTGGTCCATCCCGGATTCATTCCTAGCTCTTGTTGTTTTCTTTTCTTTGGGTGTTTATATTTATGATTTATAGCTTGTTCATTTGTATATGTTTGGGCATATGTATGCATTGCATTTTATTGCTTTCCGTATACTGTTGTTGTATTGTGTTGTTTCATTAATGGAAGGGTGTTCCATGAGGTAAAAGGCCCATTATCGAGGCCAGTGTACACATTGATTAGAAGGATACTCGTGTCGAATCCCGTGTTTCGTTGACACGTGCAAGAAGGAATAAGATACCACACTCAGACAAGGTTCTCTTGATGATGCCTTTTGTCTTACACCTTTTGTGCATAGACGAGGTGTTCGGATAGAGGACTTTCGACTCTGGTTGACCTTAGAAGCCTTGTTCTGATTAGAGTTTACCCGTGAGGTGGGTGGGAAATATTCTTATGGGTACATATGCTCATTCTTTGATACTTGGTTCTCTAGTATTCTGAAATGGTCTGGACCGTTGATCTTGATATATGTAACTGTGGTTCTGTTATCAGCACACCAGTGGTTCAGTTTATGGAAGCCATGATCCCATTGCATTCATGAAACATTTCACTAACCATATTTTGACATACATGTTTTCTTATTTCTAGGATCTCTAGTCTTTAAGTATTGTTGGTTAGACCGCCTTTGAAGATGGATATTGAGAAGAAAGACAATCATATATATCATGTCGTCTACAAGTTCCTTGTGCCAGTTCTTAACAATCTTCTCCTACTATCTAAGATGTCTCCTCTCTAGAATGTTGCTACCTTTACAAAAGATTATGGAAGAATCTTGATGTGTCTAAAGTCTCCGCTCAATGAGTACCAGAAGGATTCCTTCCAAGCTCTATTTTAGTTTTATGACCGTAATCTGAGATGCTTTATGTTCCTTGACTATTTGTTAGCATTAACTTTGGAAGAATATTCCACCATCCTGGACATTCCTATATTGCACCAGGTTCCTGTCCATACTTCTGTGAAGAAACTTGATGCTGCTCAGATTGCTGCTGCCCTTTATTTTGGCGAATCTGTTATAAAGGCCAACTTTACGAAGAAATGACTCGTACATGGTTTTCATCTAAATTTTGTGTTGAAGGAAGCTAAAGCTAAAGATGATAAGAAAGATTGGAAGAGTTTCAATTCTATCTTAGCTTGTTGCATTTGCAAGATGGTTTTGTTTCCCAATAAGATCAAGTTTGTTGAGGAAAATATTGTTGACATTTTCATGCAAAGAAATCCAGTGCCAACTCTCTTGTGAGACATTTATCATTTCGTACACTCTAGAAATTATAAGGGGAAAGGTGGAGTTGTTCATTGTTGTGCTCCATTTCTATATCATTGGTTTAGAGGTAATATTCCTTATCATGGTGCTTTTGTTGATACTCACTGTACTTTGAAGTGGGCTCCAAGGCTGATGGGGCTCACCTCAAAAGATATTGACTGGTATATACATGATTTGTCTAGGACAGTGAGTAAAGAGGTAATCTTTAATTGTAGAGAATTCTTTAATGTACCTCTCATGGGTATAAGGGGTGGCATTAACTATAATCATACTCTATCTCGAAGGCAGTTGGGCTATGCTCTGAGAGGACCACCATGGATGGATCGATCTATCAAAGCTTGGAAGAGCATTCATTTTGAAGGAGGACAATATTTTGGTAAGAAAGATCCCACAATTTATTCGACTTACATACAGTGGATTAAAGAAGTAAACAAATATCACTGTTGGTCGTTTGATATAGAGAAGCCTTTGTATCCTCAAGAGCCAGATCTTCCTGATGCAGTACCAAAAGGAGATTATGAGCTAGTGCAAGCTCACAATCTACACTTTCTTGAGGAATGTGAGACCATACGGGTAAAGTGTCTTGTGGCTACCTAAGAGAAGACTCAGTTAGCCTGTGAGCTTAAAAAGATCAAGGGAGAAACTTCAAGGGTTGTGAAAAATAGAACAAGGGTTGAGGACAATGTTATTTCCTTGGAAGATCACCGAAAAATTTTCTCTATGATCGAACAGAAATACAAACATAAGTGCCAATATTGTGAGATACTTAAAAGATCTAAAGCTGACTTGGAGAAGAGGTATCACACCAAGATTGAAGGGTTGGAGAAGCAGCTGCTAGTCAAAGACACCCAGATTTAGGAAGAAAGCACTTACAGACTCGCGGTAGAAACTCTTTTCAAGGGGAGAAATATTCAACTAGAACAGGCCATAGAAGAAATTGCAAGTCTCAAAAGTCAAATGAGAGGACAAGGACTCGCGAGCTATCCGGTGTTAGATGTTTAGCTGTTGCCTTTTTTGGTTTTCAAAAGGTCATCCTCAGGCTTGTTGATGATATCTCTCATTTGCTATTGTAATACTCTTGATATTGATATTTGAACTATTTGTATCCTTTCTTGTTATGGTTTAACGAGAATCTGAATTATTGGTGTTCATTATCTTGTCTCTCCCTCTTGCCTAAGAACTTGAATCAAGGCCCTAGGACCCTGGAAATATTTAAACATGTCATTGCATGCATTACATGCACTCATGAATTCATTCATATCATGCATAACAAGTGGTTCCAACGTGTTTTCTTATTTCTGATCTAGTTCTTTTCAGAGATTTCTACTACAAACTTTCACCATTACAACACTCGAAATAATTTCAGAAGATAGATGGAACAGATCCAGGCCAATGTTGCTGCTGTGGGTGTCAAGATGGACACTCATGTCGAGGAGCTAATGCAAATTATCCATAATATGGATCGTGAACAGGAAGAAATGAGAGCTTTTATTGTAAGGCCTGCTACAACTACAGATAGCGCGAATGAGACTCTGGTTGTCACTCCTCAAGGGTTCGTTGTTAACAATCTGAATGGTAATCCAAGTGGTGTTACTCTGAATGGTAATCTAGGAAGTGCTACTCTGAATGGTAATCCAGGATGTTAGAATCTGAATGTAAATGCTGGTTTGAATCAGAATGGTCCTATTCTGAACCTTGGTAATCCTGCTAGTAATAATCAAGGTGTTCCTTTGGTCCAAGTTATGGGAAATCAGCCTCCACCTACTTCTACTCGATAGAAAAATGAACAACCTTTTGTTCAACCGATGCCTATTTGTATTCCCATTCAACAACTTGAAGAGGATAACTATGATAAGTGGATGTCTAATGCTGATGAACCAATGGAAGCTAACAAAAAGTTATGCTAGCTCGAGGAGCGTATGCGAATGTTTGAGAATCGGGGCGCCAAGAACCTCGTTATGTCTAATTTGGGACTAGTCTCTGGAGGGAAGATTCCTCCAAAGTTTAAAGTGTCGAACATTGTAAAGTACAAAGGCAGCTTCTATCCAAGGACACATGTCAAGTCTTACTACAAGAGGATGTCAGCGTACTCCAATGAAGAGAAGCTTCTCATGCACTTCTCTCAGGACAGTCTTACTGGTGGACAATTAGAATGGTATATGCAACTTGAGAGCAACCCTATTCGTACATGGAGAGAGCTAGCTGAAGCTTTTGTCCAACATTATCGATACAAATCTGACATGGCGCCTACAAGAACTCAATTATAGAATTTATCTCAGAAGAAGAATGAGTCATTTAACGAATACACACAAAGGTGGCGTGAAATGGCGGCTAGGGACCAACCGCCGATGGAACTAGAAATGGTAGATATGTTCACCAGCACCCTGTAGGGGCAGTTTCCATACCCCAAATTTGTCCTGCATTTTTGATTTTGTATGTTTTAGGCTTTGCATTTCATTTGCATCATTTTCACTAGGTCATTTTCATATTCTTCCTTCATTCAATAAGGTAGTGGTTCAAAGAATCAACATTAATGCAAGCTAGGGTTTCACAGTGTTTTGAGGGTTCTTTATCAAATAAGGATGATTTTTAAGGTTCTTCTTGGAGTAGTGGATAGTGTGAATTAGGTTTTTTGGTTCAGATTTATTATGGATTTCTTCCCATCAAGATACAAGGGCTATTCTCCATTCACATTCATCAAGGTCAAAGACTAGGATTTTCAGCTAAGTTTGCTTGCATTACGAAGTCATGTCATCATCATTTCTTGGATTTATTTTCAAATATTTGAATTCAGGGATGGAGGTTTCCTTTGTGGTTCATGAATTGAGATGCATATCATCAAATTGGTTTAGGGTTTTGATGTCAAGGCGCATCTCAAGGGAAATTAGGGTTTCTTCCCCCATGGAGTTTGAATTGTCAATATTCAGCGATTGAGACTCATTGGATCTTCATGACAAAGTTCTCTTGGTCATACATATTTCCAAATGTATTTTTCAAGGTTTCTTCAAGGCAATATTATGATGTTAATTATAAAATCATGGAACAAAAAGTGAAGTGGTGATATGTTGGAAGCGGTTTAGCGACAAGCGGCAAAAGTTTTGGAAATATTTATCCTGGAATTTATCGTGTCCACAGAGATTGGATATTGAATTGTCGTTTGACAATTCTCTCGTTAATGAGTTTGGGGATAAATGGGTTTGTAAAGAAAATGTTATCAATAAAAAATAAATGTAAACAAAAGTAAAAACTAAGGAAGGACTTATCAAGCCTGCATATAATCTACTCGTCATAGACTTAAATATACCGACCAGTTATACACAACCTAATAATACTCATCAATGTCACCACCTATCACTCACAACCTAAGTAATTTCTAACCCAAATTGAGAGGTCTACTGTATCACAAAGGAAATGATCTTTCTACCTCCTCAACAACACAAAAGACAACTATGTTACTCGCACTGACGATCCCTCAACATAGCACAACAAACATAGAGGCATTAAGCTTTGATACTTTATGTGAATGCTAGCTCTAAATCTATCTCTAGAGCTTAGAAACTAACAGATAATCATCTTAGATAAGAATCTAAGCAGTATATGTCTATAACAACTCAAATCCCTAGCACATAGCAAAAATCTAAGACAACAACCGACAAAGATTTATAAAGCAAGTATAATATAACACCATGGGCGACATTATACATAAGTTCAGAGTAAATACATGTACAAACTCAACACATAAAGAATACACAAAGAGGAAGATAAATGAACCACAAATCTCCCAGTTTTTCAGCGTCGATTGATGAGAAAACCACCCTGTATCATCTGTATGCAAGCTTCAATGTTGTTTTCCAAGCTAATACTATCTAAAAATGAAGGTCGATGGAGTTGCGATCAAAAATACACAAAACCATACCCAAAAATATGTGTTTACACGTAAATACGCATTTCTGACTGTCCAGCATCGCCCGGTGACCAAAAAGCATCGCTCGGTGACCAAAACAACATTTTTCCGACGCTACAGCTTGCCTAGCATCTCCCAACAACCAAAAGTTTCGCCTGGCGATGGATGACAGAAGGTTGAAAAACCAGCACATCATTTTGCATTGTTTCGGCCATAACTTCTGAACCGTAACTCTGATTCGCGTCTGATTTGAAGCATTGGAAAGCTTAATCAATGCTCTATCTAACAATGCCTAAATATCAATGCTTGAATACCTACAAAAATGAGATAAAATCAATTAAACTTAATGATATTTACACAATAACGCAATAAATACACTATAACGTAAACTATACTGAATATACACTAAAGTTTAGGTTTATTGACAAAAAGCAAACGAACTAAGTTGATGAGTGCTAATTATTCACACTTAAATTCACAACAATTTAGCACTCATCAAACTATCCCCAACTTAAAACATTATTTGTCCTCAAACAAAGTCAAGTAAACTTAAAGAAGCAAAAGACGATAGTCATAGAATCACAAATCAACAAGTTTTTGAAAATGGAAAACAAATGTATGGTTCAAAATAAAAATGAACCCACAAGGCAAATACTTACCACAATCCTACAACGACAACATGTAAATGAAACAAATCCTAAGTACAAAAGTTATACTAAACATTCTAAAACAAAACAAACTCAATCATGAATCACGCCTAGTAAAAATTCATTAGTATATGAAGAACACACAATGGTGAGAACTTTTGACACTCGTCCACAATCTTGCAAACAATAGACTAAATTATGCAACCATCCAAAAAATCATATTGAAAACACAAAAGCAAGAATCTCAAGGGCTTAAGGATTGTAATGTGGCTTGGTTAACAAACAAGTGATAAGTCCTAAAGCTAATCGAAACAAAAACCTGCCTAAATCTAAGGGAGTAATTACTTCCACAATGTTTCAAACAAAATAATTCCAATCACAATTCTTCTTCATCACAAGTTTCACACTAACACACATCACTTATTAACATAACATTATTCGAACTCTTTTTGTTTTTCTTTTTCAAAGTTTTTTCAATTTTTTCTTTCTTTTTCTATCTTTTCTTTTTCACATTTTTTTCTTTTCTTTTCTTTTCAACGCCATAGAAATCAACCAATAAATACACAACCATTTTTATCCCCAAGTTGAATTAAACCATACATTAAAGTGAATGCTCCCTACTTTCTAAGGCAAGGTAAAAATTCGAACCAAAACAATGGTTGAGGGTTCAAGAAAACAACGAATCAACATTCATGCAAAAAGGGGAACTAAACACATATAGACAAGAATTTAGAAAATACAACATGGATATCGACAAAAAGCTCAAAAGAGTTACTAATGATCACACACTCACAAGATGAATTGAATATTTGGCCAATGTAGTTGTGCTCGAAATCAAACAAAATACCTTGATCACTTTCTTGCATTCATACAATCAACACAAAATAAAAGATTAAGCATCATAAAATCCAGTTAAAACAAGAATTGTGGCCTCCGACATATGTGAACAATGGAAAGCTTTCCTCACATTTATGGGTAAAAAGGGAACTAAATTGCTTTAAGTCATGAGCAAGAAATGCAAAAAGAATGAATGGCATGGTAATTATACAAATGAAAAGTTTCCTAAACATGTTATGTTATAGAAAGCGATAAACGAGTGTTGTACCCCAAAATTTTCCCTCCCATATTCTTCATAGTTTTGACAAGCATCATCTCAATTTGCTCAAGACTTCTCAAGGGTTGCACAGTCCAAATGCCTCCTAAGCCAATCAAAAATTAGGGTTTTGGTTCTTGCAAAGAATTTGAGGTTTTCAATGGCTCAATCAAGTCCCATAAGCCTATATACATTGTCAAGCATCTACATGCCAAGTTTCAAGACTCACAGCATCAATTTGCACAGTCAAAAGCCCCAATTGCTTCACAGTCAACTGTAGGGGTAAAATGGTCATTTGGCAGTCAAAAGTCAAATTTTTTGGTCAACATCTTATTTTGAGGCCACAATCATCATTTGATCAAGCCTTGATCATAATTCCACAAGCATGGCTCAAAAATCATCAAGATGCAAAAGTTTCCATTTTTGGACAGCTGAAAAGTCAACTGTAACTTGACCAAGGCATAACCTTTTCATGGTTCATCAGAAAAATCCCATCCAATACTCATTTTTAAGGGGAGGACATTTCCTAAAACTCATCTTCACATTCCAAGTCCAAGAAATGCTCTCACAACAAGTTATCAATTTCTACATTATACGTCATTTTCAAAAGTCAACAAAAAGGCATTTTAAGTCAAAGACCATAACTTGAGACTGGTAAATCCAAATGACATGGGACCAAAGGAATTGGTTAGAGGACTTCAAGACCTTTCCAAAATGTCCAAGAACATGTTCATATGATCAAAATTGAGCAAGATATGCATTGGAGAAGTTGGGAAATTTTTGTGAAATGGCAAAAGTCAACTATCCTTAAAACTTCAATTTTTGACAAAAGGGCCCACTTTCTTCCACTTCATTCAGCCTTGTCATGCCACCCACGTGTTCCATGATTAATTTCAAGACCAAACAGTTATTTTTCCATTTTTATTTAATTTTTATTGATTTAATTCATTTTAAATCCATAATAATTCAAATAAAATCTAAAAATTAATGGAAGGGCATCTTTTTGATTTGGACAACTTTCATATACCACATGCCAGCTACCAAATTCGTGCTAGGGCTATTTTGTGCATGAAATCTTGGTTTTGCTTCAAAGATGGAAAGGTCTTTAATGGTGGTCAACAAGAATCTCCAAAACTTAATTCCATGGATCATTGGCCCAGCTGCTGAGCTAATTCTATTCCCATATATGCACACAACATAACCCTAATGCCATTCACGTGGAAAAGCTGCTGTAAGAGCCATAACCAATATTGAAAAATCAAGAAAAAAGCCAAGACTGAATTCAACCTTCCAGGCCAATTCAAAGCCTTTTCTTGATTCCAATACGTTGTAGGGACTCCCAGAAACGCATTGCAATCAAAACCAAGCGTTTAACCTCAAGAAATCGCTCTACACAGTCATACGGTTTACCACTTTTTTCAAAATCATAATCATCGATTCATGCATTTTTAACATCTTTTATTGATTGTTTTGTGTTTATAGAACTCAAGTGAAACTTTTGATGTGATTCAATTGCGTTATGGTGCCCTAAAACGAAAATTACCATGGACGAATTCTAGGTTTTCAAAGCTTTCAATTTAGGGATTCCCAGCACAGGAAAAATTGGACCTTCTTAGACCTATGGTTGAATTCGTCAAGGCCAGACGAATCCAACCCAACCCTCGCGAACAATTTCTGATCATCAGGGGCCTAATCGCTATTAATCGTGCTTCCATGTTGTGGGGGTTAAAAACCCCCGCTATTTGATATGTTTTATGCAGGTTTCATGAAGAAGACGAAGACATGGTAATACACCATTGGCCAATTCAAAAAAAAGGCGCGCTCGTTTCTCTTTCCAGCATAAGCGTTATGTTTTTTATATTATATTTATTGATCATTGTGATAACGATTGAAGCGTGCAGCTGGAATGGTTAAGGGAAACGTGCAAAGTGCCTTGGGACCTGGGTTCGATTCCCAGGTCCCCCAAAATTTCCATATTGTTTTTCTTTACCTAATCCTATGCAGGTTTCCAAATAGTGATCATCATACATCTCAAGCAATCAGCCTGCCAAGTGGCCACTAACGCCAATCTGATGGCCATGAGGCGTGGACCATGGTGTTCCCAGTCAATGCAACGTGCAGATAATTCCAAAAGTCAAACAGGCTTGCTTCTTATTGGGCCTAAATTTCCAGAACTATACCTCCATTGGGTCCATCAACACCCCCCTGGTTTATTTTCCTTTTTTATTTTCTTTCTCTTTTTAATTCTTTTAATTATTATTATTATTATTATTAACTAACAAATTATTTTTATAATAAAATCAGAAACTTAAAATATTATTATTATTATTATTATTATTAAATTTCACCTTAATTGTTATTTTTGTAAATAAAATACTAACAAATTAATTAGTTTAATTAGGTAATTTTAAACTTTTTACAATAAATAAAAACAATCTAGAATTAGGGTTTTCTTGGCTTTTAATTTCTTTTATTTTTATTTTCATTAAAGACTTAAAAAACACAAAAAACATTTTTTCTTTTTAATTAAATAATTAATTAGTATTAGGTTTAATATTTTAATTAAATTGCAAAAAAGGAGAAAACTTAAATTCTTTTCTCAAAAAGGGTCAAAACCCTAAGGACGTCCCGATTAAAATTCTATTCGCGCATTATTATTTATTTTGATTATTGATGTATCTGTTTCCGAGGATGTAATAGTTAATTAAGATTTTATCGCTTTATTTAATTTCTCGCATTTATTTTCCAAACGGGTTTTTGTTTTTGGCGATGTATAGACCCGCGCCTTGTAATAGCTAGATTTACCTTTTCCGCAATTTATTTTCCGCACTCTTAACTGTTAAAAAATGCATGAAAGACTTATATGAAAAATAAAATCAAACCATAGCTCACAAATGCATGATCAAAGATAAACATAAACTGAAACAACACACGTGCACATGCCACTCCTAGGGTACGTCTCACTGGTTGCCTCGACGTGGTCATCAAGTATAGGGTGCTTTAGAGGTCGCCCTCCTGTCTAAGATCCAGTTGGCTCGAAACGGTTGCCTCGGATAAAAAGGATCTAGGACATTAGGGTTACCGCTAAGGCGTCCTACCATTGCTTTGGTGACCACACATGTCCCTAATAATCGAATTGACCCGAATACCTCCAACGACGGTGCTACCTACCTCTCAATGGTGGGATAACACTATCTAAAGGACTCTTACACAGCCTAATTCCTTAGAGTAGGTAGATTTCTCCTGGGTACTTGCTCTCTCAAACAAACAAAAATACTTTTTGCACCTACACTTTCAAAAGGTTTTCAAACAAACATTTCATACACTCTTGAGGACATATACAAGAGTTACTTAGAAATTTTTCAAACGAAACTTTTTCAAAACCCACACACATTTGAAAAGCAAACAATTTTGAAAACATAAGAGCAAGTACCTAAGAGCCCGTGGATAACCACGAATAGAAAGGGTGCTAACACCTTCCCTTTCTATAAATCTACCTCTCGAACCGAGAGACATCTCGAATAAGGAATTTTGTTGTGCTTTTGTCCTTTCCATGTTGGAGAACATAAAAGACGGTGGCGACTCTTGCTTACCGCGACATTTCGTGAACCAGCTTAAAAAACAGTCAGTTCTATTTCCACCGATCACAAAACTGGCGACTCTGCTGGGGAGACTTATAAGTGAGGTGTACCTTAGGATTGGACCACTCTTATGTTTTCAATTGCTTGTTTTGTTTGCTTTAAAATTGTGGGCCTGTTTTGGAGTTTCATAGATCCTAACCCGGATTTGGGGGATACCTTTTAGAAAGTAGCAACAAACTGTGAGGGAACTGTGTGGGGTATACCGACACGGTTGAAGCAGTTTTCTACGTTGATGTGGCACTTTGGTGAGTACCGGTAACCCTTAAGTCAAGTCAAGCAGAGTACGGGGCCACCGCGTGGTGTCGTGAAGCATCAATTGACCTTAGGAACCTTACTTGACCATCCTGGCCTCTTTAGGGGTAGTAAGATGACCGACTTTGGTGCAGTCCGAAGTTGGTAGATACTCGATACTACACTCATTGAGGGTTGTTTTCTTGGAATATTTTGATCGCCAGTTCAGTGGCTAAATCAAAACAATGAACATAGAAAACAACCCAATGATATTGAGCTCCTTAGAACCCGGTTACTTTTGATAGGACAGGTTTTGAGCCCACCAACTTCAAGAGGGTAATACCCAAACTTCATGCTGGCCTAAACTCTAAGGGCTGTCTTGTGTGACTTGTGTGCCTTCAAACTTGACTACTTGCATGCTTGTTATCTGACACTTGAGTTTCTTGCAGGTTTTGTTTACAGTCCTTTATTGGGACTCATTACAGGGCCTACTTACATCACTCCACGCATAGCATAACATCATACCATCATACCATTGCATGCATCCTGCATAAGGACTAATCCATTTCAAGGATCTCAAGGGTCTGTGATGCAGGTCATGATGAATCAAATTTCTAGCAAGGGGCAAAGGGGATTTATTTTCCTCTAGCCAAGGTTGTCAGGGGCTATGACCCACTCGATATAGTGAGCCTTGACTCTTGAAGAAGGACTGTCGACAATATGCAGTGCCTTGAAAACATTGCATGCATACATACATATCATTGCATAATAGGTACCCTTGTTACAGGCCACTTACCTTCTTCGCTGTTTATTTCAGCAATGGCTTCCCAACAAGACAACCAGGATCTCCGTACTCAAGAGACTCAGTTCGGGGAAATCCTCCTAAATCTATCCAAGGGGCAGGAAGAATTGAGAACACTCCTCATGGGGACTTTGGTCAGGAAGAGTCCAGAAGACAGTAAGGATGAACGGCTGAAACATCTGCAAGCTGAGGTGGATGCAATGAGAACCCAGATGCTGGGGAAAATGGCTCTTATCCAAGGCTTGGCTCGGGAGCAAGAAGAGTTGAGAACTATGGTCAACCAGCTTCACCAAGAGAGATACAATATGAAGCAAACCGTCCAAGTCAGGGACCAGGTCATTGATCAGCCTCCAAGAGGATAAGAGTCTGGTATGGTGAAGAATAGACCTCTCCAAATTGCTACCACTTCACAGGTCCAACCACAACCTTGCCCAGAGCAACGGGTTGATCAGAGTAAGCCCCAAACGCAATTTACCAAGCTCAACACGTCGCTGTCTCAAGCTTTACAACAACTGTTGAGGTTGAATTTGGTAACTCCAAGGGCTCCCCCCCGGAATCCCAACATCTCTGCTCCTACTTATCATCCCAATAGAAGATGTACATACAACTCTGATGGTCCGGGACATGACACAAACGACTGCTGGTCTCTGAAGAGCAAGATCCAGGATCTGATTGATGAAGGAGCAGTGGAATTCACCCAAGATGGTCAGGTCGAGTTCTTCTACTATCCCTGCGAGATTCACCATTTGAAGTGACAAGTCTTGAGACTAGAAGACTTTTGTTCATTCGAATGTTCAAGTTGTATTTTCTTTTCTTATACAAACAATTATTGTCATAGCAAACTTTATTACTTTATCAATGCATCGCATATGTCTGTTTTGAATCAATATATTCGCATTCGCTATATTCAAACTGCTTTCATTTTTTGATGTCAACTCTCGATTAAATTCTAAGCCTTTTGAGGGAGGATGACGAAAACGATGCCACAATCTCTACAATATGCTTTTGAACAAACCCCGCTGATGAGGTACAAGCATTGTTTCAATTCCTAAACACTGGAGTTATAAGGAAGATAATCCCTCGTCAACCCCTTCGAGCCAAAGAAGTAGGAGTTTTTCTTTTCGAAAATTAAAACCCTTAATCATAACCTGGGGCAGGGTAGTTCTCTCAGTTAATCCAGGTGTACAACATCAAAGGAGTCCTTCCGAAACGAAAGACAATGATGGTTTCGAATAATCATAAGGACGGGCAGTCATTATTTCTCAAAATAAAAGCCCAACAAGTCAAAACCTATGAAGGAGACTTACAAAAACTGGGGCATCCCGCTGACTGTAATCACAAAAAGGAACAGTTCAGGCAAAAAACAGGGATAACGAAATCAAAAAAAGAAAGTGGTCCTGCAAACCCTTATAAAAATGATTGCCTGTTCAAAATAAATTGTCAATATCCGAACCATCACTGGAATATCAGAGCAAAGACTCAAACAAGGTTTAATGCACGATTAGCTGAGTTTAGGTTTGAAGAACATCACGAAGAGCGGGTGGGTACAAATATAATTTGAGCCTTTATCCTTTGTTTCTTAAACCGTGAACCAGGCCACGTTATAACCCTTAAAAGTCCTAGCTGAAGCATGGTTTAGTTCGAAAGCATACTGTTACGAAAGGTATCCTGACTCCTGTAGGGCTTGCTGTAAAATAACGAGCTGACATCACAGTTTACAAAAAATTCACTTGTTTTTATGAAAAAAATGCATTTTCAAAAAAAAACTTCAAGACAGACATAAGCTTTGCATTTTTAATATAACGTTGCTTGCATATGACTACTTGTTTGAACAACATAGAAGTTCGCACGACGAATGTCTAATGAACAAAAGCACCTCCAATCAAGGGGCACGACATGATCATTGTCCATCATCTGGGGCAGTTAAGTCAAGATTCAGAGAATCTCTCAAGGATGCCAACCAGCCTGGGGCAAATCTCCATCTGAATCAATTGGGGCATTGGGCATGAATTCCGACAACGAATCTTGCACGATCAAATATCTTCTGGTGGTATGGCAACATGATACTACTGACAGTGACAACTTCTTGCATCCTGAGAGCATGGACATAGTCAAAAAAATACTACGCATAATCAAAGACCCGCTAGGTTGACACACCTAGGCAAAAATAAGGGCTTCCCGGCGAACCAAAAGGGTTCGGGCAAAAATAAGGGATGAAAATGAAAAAATCTGTACACCCGGCAAGTCGAAAACCTGAAAAGGCGGCTTGAGCAAAAATGGGTATCCCGGTGGACTGAAAACCCGAAAGGGCGGTCTAGTTAAAAATTAGGGATCAAAGCATACGATTATGTCCTGTCATCTCATCACTCACCTACCAGAAGAGGATTTGTCAATTGACAGTTATCAAGAACCTCCACAGGTACCTTCTCCAGCAGAAGCTGGGGCAATGAGAATTGACCTAACTGTATAAGCTTCTCTGACCTCCAGGTACAAGGTAGATTCAGCTGAAGAATATGACTAAGATACCTCAACTCCCCACAGAGTAAGACCAGATTTCAGCAATACTCTCCTCAAGCAGAGTTGGTCTCCCATCAGCCCCAAAAGGGCACAGTATCTCCAGCAAGTCAGCGACACTCTCCCCAAGCAGAGTTAGCCTACTGTCAGCCTTAAGGAAGTTGTGTATCCCCAGAAGATCTCAACAATCCCCAGCGGAGTATACAAATGTTCCTAATCAAGCATCCCCGGCAGTCTTAATATAAGATTGTTCCCCGGTGGAATCCAGACACCCCAATGGAACCATTCCCCAGTACAGTCCAAAGGGTTTCCCCAGGAGAGTTGAATCAATCTCCCCAGTAGATTCTGGAAGCTTATCCCCAGTAGATTCTGGAAGCTTATTCCCTGCAGAGTACGAACGCATCTCCCCGGCTTTATTCAAAGGTTATTCCCCACCAGAGCTTATAACTGGGTTATCCTCAGCTAATTACCACGGAAAGATCGTCCTCGGCGAAATTCTTCCTATCCCCAGCGGAGTTCATCAAATCCCCAACATAACATATTAACGGTATCCCCAGCGGAGTTATCATCAAATCTCAGCGAAGTATCTCTTCCCACAGAGTAATTCCCCACAGAGTAATCTCTCCAACAAGTTTATTCTCCAACGGAGTCATCTTCTCCTACCGGTGTATCCTTGCAATCATCATCCCCAGCGGAAACGAAGAACTCTACTCTTCAAGCATCAGCCCAAGATTCCACAATTTCCCGGCATTCGTCAAGGATTTATTTTCCTAGACGAAAATATATTCATAAACATCACATTATCATACACCATGACGCATGCATATACGCATCATAAGCACACAATCTCATTTATTCTTGAGAACATCATGACATCATGCATTTCATACATCATGACATTGCATACAACTAATTTTTGCCTTTTCAGGAAAAGGTCAAAGATAATTACTATCAACTGTCACTAATTCCGGATTCGATTCCTGTATCTAGCCAGGGCATATCTGTGAGTGATTGATTGTGGATTCGACAGCTGTATCTACCCAGGGCATATCTGCATGAAGAGTTTAGAGATTCGATACCTGTATCCAGCCAGGGCATATCTGTAGACGACCAAGTTCCAGATTCGATACCTGTATCTAGCCAGGGCATATCTGTGAGTGATTGATTGTGGATTCGATACTTGTATCCAGCCAGGGCATGTCTGCATGAAGAGTTTAGAGATTCGATACCTGTATTCAGCCAGGGCATATCTGTAGACGACCAATTCCAGATTCGATTCCAATATCTAGCCAGGGAATATCTGTGAGTGACTGATTGTAGATTCGATACCTGTATCTAGCCAGGGTATATCTGCATGAAGAGTTTAGAGATTCGATACCTGTATCCAGCCAGGGCATATCTGTAGACGACCAATTCCATATTTGATTCCTGTATCTAGCTAGGGCATATGTGTGAGTGATTGATTGTAGATTCGATACCTGTATCTAGCCAGGGCATGTCTGCATTAAGAGTTTAGAGATTCGATTCCTGTATCCATCCAGGGCATATCTGTAGACGACCAATTCCAGATTCGATTCCTGTATCTAGCCAGGGCATATCTGTGAGTGACTGATTGTAGATTCGATACCTGTATCCAGCCAGGGCATGTCTGCATGAAGAGTTTAGAGATTTGATTCCTGTATCCAGCCAGGGCATATTTATAGACGACCAATTCCAGATTCGACTCATGTATCTAGCCAGGGCATATCTGTGAGTAACTGATTGTAGATTCGACACCTGTATCCAGCCAGGGCATGTCTGCATGAAGATTTTAGAGATTCGATTCTTGTATCCAGCCAGGGCATATCTGTAAACGACCAATTCCAGATTTGATTCCTGTATCTAGCCAGGGCATATCTGTGAGTAACTAATTGTAGATTCGACACCTGTATCCAGCCAGGGAAGGTCTGCATGAAGAGTTTAGAGATTCGATTCCTGTATCCAGTCAGTGCATATCTGTAGACGACCAATTCCAGATTCGATTCCTGTATCTAGCCAGGGAATATCTGTGAGTAACTAATTGTAGATTCGACACCTGTATCCAGCCAGGGCATGTCTGCATGAAGAGTTTAGAGATTCGATTCCTGTATCCAGCCAAGGCATATCTGTAGACGACCAATTCCAGATTCGATTCCTGTATCTAGCCAGGGCATATCTGTGAGTAACTGATTGTAGATTCGACACCTGTAACCAGCCAGGGCATGTCTGCATGAAGAGTTTAGAGATTCGATTCCTGTATCCAGCCAGGGCATATTTGTAGACGACCAATTCCAGATTCGATTCTTGTATCTAGCCAGGGCATATCTGTGAGTGATTGATTGTAGATTCGATACCTGTATCCAGCCAGGGCATATCTGCATGAAGAGTCTAGAGATTCGATTCCTGTATCTAGCCAGGGCATATCTGTAGACGACCAATTCCAGATTCGATTCCTGTATCCAGCCAGGGCATATCTGTGAGTGATTGATTGTAGATTCGATACCTATATCTAGTCAGGGCATATCTGCATGAAGAGTTTAGAGATTCGATACCTGTATCTAGCCAGTGCATATCTGTGAGTGATTGATTGTAGATTCGATACCTGTATCCAGCCAGGGCATGTCTGCATGAAGAAGTTTAGAGATTCGATACCTGTATCCAGCCAGGGCATATCTGTAGACGACTAATTCCAGATTCGATACCTGTATCTAGCCAGGGCATATCTGTGAGTGATTGATTGTAGATTCGATACCTGTATCCAGCCAGGGCATGTCTGCATGAAGAAGTTTAGAGATTCGATACCTTTATCCAGCCAGGGCATATCTCTTGACGACTAATTCCAGATTCGATACCTGTATCTAGCTAGGGCATATCTGTGAGTGATTGATTGTAGATTCGATACCTGTATCCATCAATGGCATGTCTGCATGAAGAGTTTAGAGATTCGATACATGTATCCAGCCAGGGCATGTCTGCATGAAGAGTTTAGAGATTCGATACCTGTATCCAGCCAGGGCATATCTGTAGACGACTAATTCCATATTCGATTCCTGTATCTAGCCAGGGCATATCTGTGAGTAATTTGATTGTAGATTCGATACCTGTATCCAGCCAGGGCATGTCTGCATGAAGAGTTTAGAGATTCGATACCTGTATCCAGCCAGGGCATATCTGTAGACGACTAATTCCAGATTCGATTCCTGTATCTAGCCATGGTATATCTGTGAGTAATTGATTGTAGATTCGACACCTGTATCTAGCCAGGGCATGTCTGCATGAAGAGTTTAGAGATTCGATACCTGTATCCAGCCAGGGTATATTTGTAGACGACTAATTCCATATTCGATTCCTGTATCTAGCCAGGGCACATCTTTGAGCGATTGTTTGTAGATTCGATACCTGTATCCAGCCAGGGCACGTCTGTAAGCAACCTTTCGAAGTTTCGGATTCGATTCCTGTATCTAGCCAGGGCACATCCGTGAGCAACCAATTGTAGATTCGATACCTGTATCTAGCCAGGGCATATCTGCATGAAGAGTTTGAAGATCAACACCTGTAACAGGCCAGGAAATTATCTTTATTTCTCAAGTACGCAAGTTCTCTCTAAGGAATCTCTTACGCGATCGACAATCTCCCGATGGCATCTATAAGCCCATCTCCACTATAATCCATTACACTTCCAAATGGAATCTATAAGCCCATTCCCGACAAGGTCCTGTCACATCCAGATGGCATCTATAAGCCCATCCTCCTATCCACCATCTTTCCAAATGGCATCTATAAGCCCATTCCCGCCATCACACTGCTGATACTCTACTATGCGAGTGCAAGTTTCTGGGCACTCTAGTGTTCAATCATCTTCCACCTTCGGATCAGGAAAGGCTCGCAAGCCAATCAACATCCTCAGGTCTAAGAAGATTGAACAGGGGCAACTGTTGTACCCCAAAATTTTCCCCCCCATATTCTTCATAGTTTTGACAAGCATCATCTCAATTTGCTCAAGACTTCTCAAGGGTTGCACAGTCCAAATGCCTCCTAAGCCAATCAAAAATTAGGGTTTTGGTTCTTGCAAAGAATTTGAGGTTTTCAATGGCTCAATCAAGTCCCATAAGCCTATATACATTGTCAAGCATCTACATGCCAAGTTTCAAGACTCACAGCATCAAGTTGCACAGTCAAAAGCCCTAATTGCTTCACAGTCAACTGTAGGGGTAAAATGGTCATTTGGCAGTCAAAAGTCAAAAATTTTGGTCAACATCTTATTTTGAGGCCACAATCATCATTTGATCAAGCCTTGATCATGATTCCACAAGCATGGCTCAAAAATCATCAAGATGCAAAAGTTTCCATTTTTGGACAGCTGAAAAGTCAACTGTAACTTGACCAAGGCATAACTTTTTCATGGTTCATCAGACCCATCCAATGCTCATTTTGTAGGGGAGTACATTTCCTACAAAGCATCTTCACATTCCAAGTCCAAGAAATGCTCTCACAAAAAGTTATCAATTTCTACATTATAGGTCATTTTCAAAAGTCAACAAAAAGGCATTTTAAGTCAAAGACCATAACTTGAGATTGGTAAATCCAAATGACATGGGACCAAAGGCATTGGTTAGAGGAATTCAAGACCTTTCCAAAATGTCCAAGAACATGTTCATATGATCAAAATTGAGCAAGATATGCATTGGAGAAGTTGGGAAATTTTTGTGAAATGGCAAAAGTCAACTATCCTTAAAACTTCAATTTTTGACAAAAGGACCCACTTTCTTCCACTTGATTCAGCCTTGTCATGCCACCCACGTGTCCCATGATTAATTTCAAGACCAAACATTTATTTTTCCATTTTTATTTAATTTTTATTGATTTAATTCATTTTAAATCCATAATAATTCAAGTAAGATCTAAAAATTAATGGAAGGGCATCTTTTTGATTTGGACAACTTTCATATACCACATGCCAGCTACCAAATTCGTGCTAGGGCTATTTTGTGCATGAAATCTTGGTTTTGCTTCAAAGATGGAAAGATCTTTAATGGTGGTCAACAAGAATCTCCAAAACTTAATTCCATGGATCATTGGCCCAGCTGCTGAGCTAATTCTATTCCCATATATGCACACAACATAACCCTAATGCCATTCACGTTGAAAAGCTGTTGTAAGAGCCATAACCAATATTGAAAAATCAAGAAAAAAGCCAAGACTGAATTCAACCTTCCAGACCAATTCAAAGCCTTTTCTTGATTCCAATACGTTGCAGGGACTCCAGAAACGCATTGCAATCAAAACCAAGCGTTTAACCTCAAGAAATCGCTCTACACAGTCATACGGTTTACCACTTTTTTTCAAAATCATAATCATCGATTCATGCATTTTTAACATCTTTTATTGATTGTTTTGTGTTTATAGAACTCAGGTGAAACTTTTGATGTGATTCAATTGCGTTATGGTGCCCTGAAACGAAAATTACCATGGACGAATTCTAGGTTTTCAAAGCTTTCAATTTAGGGATTCCCAGCACAGGAAAAATTGGACCTTCTTAGACCTATGGTTGAATTCGTCAAGGCCAGACGAATCCAACCCAACCCTCGCGAACAATTTCTGATCATCAGGGGCCTAATCGCTATTAATCGTGCTTCCATGTTGTGGGGGTTAAAAACCCCCGCTATTTGATATGTTTTATGCAGGTTTCATGAAGAAGACGAAGACGTGGTAATACACCATTGGCCAATTCAAAAAAAAGGCGCGCTCGTTTCTCTTTCCAGCATAAGCGTTATGTTTTTTATATTATATTTATTGATCATTATGATAACGATTGAAGCGTGCAGCTGGAATGGTTAAGGGAAACGTGCAAAGTGCCTTGGGACCTGGGTTCGATTCCCAGGTCCCCAAAAATTTCCATATTGTTTTTCTTTACCTAATCCTATGCAGGTTTCCAAATAGTGATCATCATACATCTCAAGCAATCAGCCTGCCAAGTGGCCACTAACGCCAATCTGATGGCCATGAGGCGTGGACCATGGTGTTCCCAGTCAATGCAACGTGCAGATAATTCCAAAAGTCAAACAGGCTTGCTTCTTATTGGTCCTAAATATCCAGAACTATACCTCCATTGGGTCCATCAACACCCCCCCTGGTTTATTTTCCTTTTTTATTTTCTTTCTCTTTTTAATTCTTTTAATTATTATTATTATTATTATTAACTAACAAATTATTTTTATAATAAAATCAGAAACTTAAAATATTATTATTATTATTATTATTATTAAATTTCACCTTAATTGTTATTTTTGTAAATAAAATACTAACAAATTAATTAGTTTAATTAGGTAATTTTAAATTTTTTACAATAAATAAAAACAATCTAGAATTAGGGTTTTCTTGGCTTTTAATTTCTTTTATTTTTATTTTCATTAAAGACTTAAAAAACACAAAAAAACATTTTTTCTTTTTAATTAAATAATTAATTAGTATTAGGTTTAATATTTTAATTAAATTGCAAAAAAGGACAAAACTTAAATTCTTTTCTCAAAAAGGGTCAAAACCCTAAGGACGTCCCGATTAAATTTCTATTCGTGCATTATTATTTATTTTGATTATTGATGTATCTGTTTCCGAGGATGTAATAGTTAATTAGGATTTTATCGCTTTATTTAATTTCTCGCATTTATTTTCCAAACGGGTTTTTGTTTTTGGCGATGTATAGACCCGCGCCTTGTAATAGCTAGATTTACCTTTTCCGCAATTTATTTTCCGCACTCTTAACTGTTAAAAAATGCATGAAAGACTTGTATGAAAAATAAAATCAAACCATAGCTCACAAATGCATGATCAAAGATAAACATAAACTGAAACAACACACGTGCACATGCCACTCCTAGGGTACGCCTCACTGGTTGCCTCGACGTGGTCATCAAGTATAGGGTGCTTTAGAGGTCGCCCTCCTGTCTAAGATCCAGTTGCCTCGAAACGGTTGCCTCGGATAAAAAGGATCTAGGACATTAGGGTTACCGCTAAGGCATCCTACCATTGCTTTGGTGACCACACATGTCCCTAATAATCGAATTGACCCGAATACCTCCAACGACGGTGCTACCTACCTCTCAATGGTGGGATAGCACTATCTAAAGGACTCTTACACAACCTAATTCCTTAGAGTAGGTAGATTTCTCCTGGGTACTTGCTCTCTCAAACAAACAAAAATACTTTTCGCACCTACACTTTCAAAAGGTTTTCAAACAAACATTTCATACACTCTTGAGGACAGATACAAGAGTTACTTAGAAATTTTTCAAATGAAACTTTTTCAAAACCCACACACAATTAAAAAGCAAACAATTTTGAAAACATAAGAGCAAGTACCTAAGAGCCCGTGGATAACCACGAATAGAAAGGGTGCTAACACCTTCCCTTTCTATAAATCTACCTCCCGAACCGAGAGACATCTCGAATAAGGAATTTTGCTGTGCTTTTGTCCTTTCCATGTTGGAGAACATAAAAGACGGTGGCGACTCTTGCTTACCGCGACATTTCACGAACCAGCTTAAAAAACAGTCAGTTCTATTTCCACCGATCACAACGAGTACCTGATGTGTACCAACTTCAAAATAATATCATTACCATACATTCGTGAGTTGAAATGATCAAACTCAGAAAATCATCTCAAAATTCTTCAAGTTACTGGACTAAAATTTGATAACAAACAACAACAAAAGAATTAGAAAAATAATACTCCTATAAAGTTTTAATGTACAAAGTTTACAATATATACAACGAATAAAACTCTTCAAGCTAAACACGACAAACTTTCGGAAAACACAAATTGACATGACAAAAGAAATACAAATAACGACATGAAAACCGGGTGAAAATGAATTAACAAGTTGAAAACTGAAGATTTAAAATTCAGAACATTTCCTTGTTTCAACTTGTTAAAGCACAAATCACTACACACATAAACAAATACAAACAAACATGCTTGTTTTACGCTGTAAGCTTGACGCCTTTATTGTGCAAGCTAGTAACCTCCTCTCATCATTCTATGGTATTGTCACACCGTGCAAACCTCAAAAATATGTCCTAACAATCACACAACAAATGTTACGAAAATGAGACAATTCACAACAATACGTGAAAACACATATATGCAAAAATATCATATACAAGTTAATATACAATTTCTATACAACACATACATTAATTACAAAACTCAAAAACAAAAGAATTATCGCAATGCAAAAACAATAGAACCAATCTCCGGCAACTGCGCCATTTTGTTGGAAAGCGGTGTAGCGGAAAGAGACAAAAGTTTTGGAAATATTTATCCGGGAATTTATCGTGTCCACAAATATTGGTTATTGAATTTTAGTTTGATAATTCTCTCGTTAATGAGTTTGGGGATAAATGGGTTTGTAAAGAAAATGTTATCAACAAAAAATAAATGTAAACAAAAGTAAAAACTAAGGAAGAACTTATCAAGCCTACATATAATCTACTCATCACAGACTTAAATCTACCGATCAATTATATACAACCGTACAATACTCATCAATGCCACCACATATCACTCACATCCTAAGTCATTTCTAACACAAATTGAGAGACCGACTGTATCACCAAAGAAATAATCTCTCTACCTCCTCAACAACACAGAAGACAACTATGTTACTCGCACGGGTGATCTCTCATCACATCACAACCGACACAGAGGAATTAAGCTTGAATACTCTATGTGAATGCTATCTTTAAATCAATCTCTAGAGTTTAGAAACTAACATATAATCATCCAAGATAAGAGTCTAAGCAATATATGTCTCTAACAACTCAAATCCCTAGCACATAGCAAAAATCCAGGACAACAATCGACAAAGATTATAAAGCAAGTATAATATAACGCCATGGGCGACAAATATACATAAGTTCATAGTAAATACATGTACAACCTCAACACATAAAGAATAAACAAAGAGGAAGAGAAATTAACCACAAATCTCCCAGTTTGTCAGCGTTGATTGATGAGAAATCCACCCCGGATCATTTGTATACTAGCTTCAATGTTGGTTTCTAAGCTAATCCTATCCGAAAATGAAGGTTAATGGAGTTGCGATCAAAAATACCCAAAACCATACCCAAAAAGTGTGTTTTTACACCTAAATACGCAGTTCTAACTGTCCAGCATCGCCTGGCGACCAAAAAGCGTCGCCCAACGACCAAAATAGCATTTGTCCCAAACTACAGCTTGCCTAGCGTCGCCCGGCGACCAAAAGTTTCGACCGGTGATGGATGACTGAAGGTTGAAAAACCAATACATCATTCTGCATTGTTTTGGCAATAACTTTTGAACCGTAACTCTGATTCGCACCCGGTTCGAAGCGTTGGAAACTTATTAAATGCTATATCTAAAATTTCCTAAATATAAATGCTTGAATACCTACAAAAATGAGATAAAATAAATTAAACTCAATTATATTTACAGAATATCACAATAAATACATTATAACGTAAATTATACCAAATAACACTAAAGTTGAGGTTTATTGACAAAAAGCGAACGAATTAAGCCGATGAGTGATAATTATTCACACTCAAATTCACAACAATTTAGCACTCATCATGATAAAAACTTTTGTTTGTTGCTACCAATGCGAGTAACTTGGTTTATTGATTGAATTAGGGTTTGTTTGAGAAGTAGGAATGGATTTAAATTTAGTGTTTAGGAGTATTTATTCAAACTTCTAAATGTGTTCAAAATTTCTTGAGATTCAAATAAGCTAAGTCACAATTTACAAGGCTTTTACAAGGCACATTCCCAATTTAAATTACAAGGCATATTCATCTTGAATTCAAGTTCATTCAAAAATCATCGAGAACATCCACCATTACAACTTCAATTTTGAATACCAAGAATAAAATGAAAGAGATGTATATTCAAAGTTAAGGAGTTTTCATTCATATTCATTCTAAAAATTTCAAGTTACAAAGAAAATTACATAAGTCTTTTGAAACCTAAAATTATTCCTAACTTGGCTCTTCATGTCTTTCTATGCATATTTTGTAGCTACCAACTTTGTCCAAAGATCTCCTTTTTTCCAAATCGATGTCAAACAAGCACAACATTGCCTTGTAGTCCAAATTTACTACTAAAATATCCAAAAAGATGTTGCAACCATAACTTGCAAAACCTGCCAAGCCACACCAAAGCAATTCATTAAAACTGCAAACAAATTCGCAATAAACCATGTCATGTTGTTGTCCACAATAAGCCAAGAACATGTTGTTGAAAACAGGCCCCTGCACCATTAAATGACCAATCCAAAACCCGCATAAACAGTCCAAGGATACCAGTCCAACCTGCTGCAACATTGCACAAAAATAGGCAAAGCAAGCCTACATTCAGAAAGCTAATAAACATCATACTAGAAATGTTCAAATCTCCCTAACTTCCACCCCCCCCTAAAACCCCTTTAACACTATAAAAGCACCCTTCTGTTCTTATAATTTACACACCAACTACAAGCTGAAAAAACACCAAGAAATCTCATAAAGAATTCATGTCAAAACTCCTCCCTTACACTCTTCTTCAACTTTCATTGACAATAGCTGCCAAAAATATTTCCAAGCCTTCCTCGATTTATTTCACATCAAAGCTCCATTGAACCTTCATACCACCCTTCATCAATCTGCAAATTCGAAACTCATAAACACATCACAACAAAGAAATATTCACAGTAATAACTCGCAACATACCTGGAACATAACATTATTAATTTCTTAACACAGAAAACCCAATCGAGCTTGAATTTTGCAGAGAAGGAAAAGTAGAGAACAGAAAGGAAGCATAGGAGTAAACTTACCATAATTCTTCACTGAGAAACTCGCTTTCTCGTTGATACAAATCCAGATTTGGATAACTCTTTCTTCATTTACTTCCGAGAGTTTCTTGCCATATTTTTTCTATTTCAATTCACACTTTTTATTAAAGGATTAGGACATGTGTTGATTCTTGTTTATGTTTATTTGTTTTCATTTTTCTTGCTGAATTTCTGGTACTTGAGTTTTGCGCAATGTTTGATACATTGTTGTAGTCGGTGGTATTAGTCAGAATATAGAAATAGAGGCGAATAGGAACGAGATTGAGAGGATAACCGAGAGGAGGATCGGAGGGAATATGTTGTTTTTGTAGGAAATTGAAAATGATATAGTCATTGTTTTTGTTGAATCGGAAGAGGCAAAAGTTGAGATAAATAAGGTTAAGTAAACAGAGAACTAAGAGAGTGGTTTGAAATTTGGAGTTTTGGTTATTGTCATTTTGCGTGAAAGTAAGATAGCAGTGAGGGAGATGAATGCGGGAAAGACAAGGGAGTAAGTTCGGATTATAAAGGGAGGTTGTTTGGTTTCAACTTGGGTTTTCCAACCTTGTTTTTTTGTTTGAGATGGTCGAATCTGGGTCCAGTCTGACCCGGTCCAAGCACATGGGTGTTCTTTTTTTTTACATCCTATTTTTGTTTCCATATTAGGCTTTACTTGGTCAAACAGCTCCCAGCCCAGCGTAATTCAGTATACTCACCCTAATTTTCTACCTTACACCCATGTTCTAATTAAGTTTAATTTTATTTCTTTCACTAATTTTCCTAGTTTTTGTTATTTATCAATTTAGTTTAGTTAGTAAAATTAATTAAATAATTATGTTTTTTGGTTAATTAGATGTTTCTATTAATTATTTTAGCTTTAAAATTATTTTAGAACTCTGAATTTATTCTAATATTTGTTTTAGTTTAGTTAATCATTTTAGTTATTTTTTTTTAGTCACATTTCTTTACCCAATAAAAATTAGACAAAAATATTAGCTTTGTATTTCTGTTACTTTTTGTTTTATTTGATTTCTTGGTTAATTCTTGATAACATGTTCCATTAAGTGATTACATGAAGCGATTAAATTCATTTGATCGATTCGTGTTGAGTTAGACTTTAGGATTGATCTATGCATGTTAACTTTTACGCTAGATTTTCCCCTTTCAAAAACATCAACTTTAGGTCCATCATTTTGCATGACAACATTTGGATTAAGTTTCCCCTTTAACTTTTCTTTGGCATCCTTTCTAATTAAAACTAAAATCTCTTTCCTTAATCAATTACCCAAAAACACTTCTAATTAAAACTTTTCTTTGGCATCCTTTCTAATTAGAACTAAAATCTCTTTCCTTAATCAATTTCCCCTTGAACTAAACGATGATTCATTTTTTCGACATTAAAACATTTGTTTCATTTAATTGTGGCAACTCATGAATTATGATGTTTGTGATTGGAAACTTTTGTTTTGATGTAAACTAATCATTTGTAACTTGTTTACAATTTATTAGCAATAATACTTGAACCTATAAGTGTGTTTTTGCGCCCGTTTGCAATTGTTGAAATTGGTGTCGATCGATATTGATTCAAGTATGTATTGCTTCTCATAAAATGTAAATATGGTGCAAAATGCTTTCAAAAATTGTTTGAGTTTTCTTTGATCATGTTTATGCATTTAGGGATGGTTAATGTTGAATTTAATCGATTTTGATATGTTTTTCAGAGTAATATTGTCATACGGTATAATGATGTCCAGATTTTGAAAACGTACTTGGGATGTGATTTAATCGTGGTTTAATGCTCAAGTGAAGTTGCTTTGATGTTTGGATAACATTTATGTCGAGTTTTGTTGGTTTTGGATCGACATTTTGTGTGGTTTATGATGTTGATGTGTTGTTGTCCGGGATTTCTAAATGGTAGCATATTCCGGTTGTAATTCTTGAACATTGCATAGATGAGTTTAGTCAGACATTGGTTTAGTATTAGTATCACATTTATTCGGTTTTGATCATACTTTTTATGCATTTCATGTACTGATATAATGTTGTCCAGGTTTTCTTTTAACATGTATATTGTGATGTGATATTCATATGATGCATGTTTGTGCTTAATTGTTCAATTTCTGACCATTGTTATTCAGTTTGCTTGCTTTTAACGCGATTATTTGATTAATTATATGAAGTGATACCGTGCTGCCCAGTTTTGTAATTTGAGGTTCAAGTGTGATTTAATTGTTGGTTTGTGATCAAGTGCACTTGTCTTGACATTCATTTGAGCTTAGCATTGAGTTTGTACGATTTTAAATAGATCTTTTGTATGGATCATGAGATAACAATATTGCTGCCTAGATTTTTGTTTTCACTTTCCAATGCTTGTTTGGACTTAGTTCCTTTGCAATTCACTATTACTTTTGAGTTGTGCTTTGATACTTGAGCCTAGCTTATGTTATCTTGTTAATTGCGAACTCGTTTTGTGACTTGTGCAAGCTTTTAGATTATAACACACCCTTTGATTAGAACAAAAAGAGTGGATCATATGGAGTTCCATGGACATGAGTAGTAATAATAACTTCCCCTTGCATAATCGACTCTCTAACTTGTATCTCTCGGTCATTTGACCTTGATTTCACTCTCCTCAGGTTTACTCGATGTTCACCTTTCCCTTCTTGTGGGATAAAAAAAGTTCGATGGCGACTTCATTGATTTTCTCTCGATGATTGTTTTGCCAGTTGCTTCAGCTGGCAACTTCACTTGGGATACCGTGGAGTACCATGAACGTGAAGGGTGCTAATACCTTCCCTTTTCGTAATTGACTTCCTTACTAATTTCTTTGCAATGGAAAGGTATTAGCACCCCTCACGTCTGTGGTACTCCAAAGGATCCACTCAATTTATTCTAATCAAAGGGTGTGTTAAATCTAAAGCTTACAATCTAAGGGAATGCATGAATGAATTTTTAATGAACAAAAAGTAAGTTTTTTATTATTGTGCTCACCTCGGTTTCAAAACATCGTGCGTACGTATCCTCGTTGTGCAATAAGGAATCAAAGCATATTAGTTCTTCAAAACAAATTTGGTTTGTTGGTTCTTTTTATGGGTAACAACCCTTTATGAAAAGTTTTCAAAAGAAAATCCCAAACGGAAAAAGATAGTTTGTTTGGTTGAGTGTTTTTGTTAGGAGAATACCTCAGATGGTCCTCCAAGGCCGGAGGTATCCGAGTACTTCCCCTTTATTTGTGAAACTGTTTGAGTAAAGTTATAATGTTTTTGAATTTTCTCAAGAAAAGAGGCTTTAATATTAAAAACATGAAATGCAAGAGGACCATCAAAACAAAAGGGATCTCAAACCTAATTGTTGTCATGCGAGAGTGGACCTAGATTCAGGATACAGGGAATCCTACTTAATTGTTATCATGCATGGTTATCAAACATAAAGTTTAAGGGAGCATGTGAATAATCAACAACATCTAAACAAGTATTAGACAAGCATATATTAAAGAGATCTTAAGAGAACACCTAAACAAGTATTAGGTATACCAAACAATCCTGAACAAGCAATAGGATAAACATGTCATCATGACAAACATGTATAATATGTAAAACAATCCTAAACAAGAAATAGGATAAACATGTTATCATGACAAACATGTACCAAATATAAAAGAATCCTAAACAATAAATAAGATAAACATGTTATCAAGACAAATATGTCTAAGTAATCAAAGAATCCTAAACAAGCAATAGTATAAACATGTTATCAAGACAAACATATTAAAGCTCAAAGAATAGAATCTAAACAAGTATTAGACGAATATGATATCAAGACAAACATGTATACAAGATATCAAACGAACAAGTAAGGTAACAAGTTATCAAGACAAACATGCATACAAAGATGTGTTACCAACAAGTAAGGTAACATGTTATCAAGACAAACATGCATACACGATATCACACCAACAAGTAAGGTAACATGTTATCAATACAAACATGCATACAAAGATATCCCACCGACAAGTAAGATAACATGTTATCAAGACAAACATGTAATCAAAGATATCATGCCAACAAGTAAGGCTAAACATGATATCAAGGTAAACATGTATTCAAAATATATGATGCTAACAAGTAAGTCTAAACATGTTACCAAGACAAACATTCATATAAGATATCATACCAACAAGTAAGGTAATATTTTATCAAGACAAACATGCATATAAGATATCATACCAATAAGTAAGGTGACATGTTATCAAGACAAAGATATGATCATGATATCAAAGTAGGGGCCTAAACTTGAATTAGGTAAAGCATACATGTAATAATTAAACATGTATTCAAAGAAAACCTAAACTTAAATTTGGTAGACATGTTATCATGACAAACATACAACATAAGAAAGCCTAAACTTGAATTAAGGTAAACATGTATCATCTAAACACGCAATAGAATAGCATGTGACCAAGACATCATACCAACAAGCAAGGTAAACATGTAACAAGTAAACATGTTATCAAGAGAATCAAAGAAAGACCTAAACATGCATTAGGTGATCATACATGTAACAAGAAAACACGCATTCAAAGAAAACCTAAACTTGAACTAGGTAGATATGTTATCATGACAAAAATGCAAAATAAGAAAGCCTAAACTTGCATTAGGGTAAACATGTTATCATGACAAACATGCAGAATAAGACCTCAAAATCAAGGCACTTTTAAGGAAAACATCAATACATCAAGATATGCATTCATCAATCAAACGGTTCTCACAAGAAGAGAAATGACTCAAACAAGCCCAAGTTGTAAGTCTAAACATGTATTAGACACAACAAAAAAACAAGCCACCAACATGCAAGGTTAATCATACATGACTTCAAGAACAAGTAATCTCAAAGTAAAGAACAAGTGTTCAACATCATGAACAAGTATCGAAGATTAATGAAGAAGCATCACAAAAGAATTAAACAAGTATCAAAGTGTTTAAACATGAATCAAAAGGTGTGAACAAGCATCACAAAGATAAGAATTGTTTGTGTATGCCCTAGAGGCCAATACTTTTGGCACTTGTATCGAATTATCTATTAATAATAAAATATATTTCTTTATTATGTCTATGTTTCCAAAATAATAAAGTCCCTAGAATAGTTAGTCTGTTTAATGAGATGTTAAGTGTGAATATATCATGAGAACCCATTAAACATAAGGACATTATTCTTAAAGTATCCATAGTCGAGCTTTGTTGTGAAGTGGGATAACATTAAAGCATCGAGGCTATTATGTAGATAGATTGATGATCTCATCTCATGGATCATCGATAAAGAGTTATAAAGTCGTGACATAGGTATAAATATTAGGAGTAATATTTATATTGGATTGACCCGCTATAAGAATACTACATAAAATATTATGAAAAGTGTCATAAGTTATTCTCATGGTGATAATGGTGTATACCACCCTTTGAATTGAAACCACTATGGACCCTAGATGTAGATTCAATTTTTTTATTGTTGATCAAACTTTATCCTTAATTGAATGACCATAAGGACAGTTGATGGGTACTTCACAAAGCATGTTGAGAGACATGAGTGACCTAGATGGAATTTTCCCATCTTGTGTAATGGGATAAATGTCTAAGGGCCCAATATTGAACTGGACAAGGGTGACACGGTCAATGCCTTGTGTTTAATATAGACATAAGGGCAAAAGTGTAATTGTACACACAAATATTATCACAGAAAGGTTTTGTCAAATCACATGACATTTTCGTGACTTGGGTAGTAGTGATGTGTTGCTAAATAAAACTCACTATTTATTATGTTAAATATGTGATTTAATATAATTTCCAACATCGTGAAAACCTATAGAGTCACACCCATAAAGACAAAATGATGAGAGATAGAGTAAATAAGGAACAATGTAAGGTATGATGCACTTAAGTGAATTGTAAAACACTATAAGGTACGATACACATAAGTGGAATATGGAATTTGGTAAGGTATCACATGCTTAAGTGATATGTGGTACATCATAAGGTATGATACCTATAGACTTAAGTGGGCTTTCAGCTTGTAGCCCACACAAGTGGTTTTTTAAATATAACCCTTGTGCAAAAGCATTTGACTTGATGAAAATTTGGTCTTTGAAATCCTAATCATATTTTCTCTTACTCTCTTACTCAAAGATATCATTCGTAGTAGCTAGTATTGAGATTGGAAGAAATATGTTGGTGTAGACTGAGTAGAGGTGTTGTTCTCTATCAACGCTCATGACCACTCCTTTGATTCTGCATCAAAGGTCTAAACCGCCACAAGAGGTAATAGTTTCGATCACAGACCATGCTCATTCGTAAGGATCACTAAAGGAAAATTTTATTTTCCGCTGCGCCTTATGTCACAATTTTCCTTCAAGAACAAGTATCAAGGCATAAAGGTGTAAACAAGAATCACAAAGATAAGAACAGGTATCAAGACATGAAGGTGTGAACAAGCATCACAAATATATAAACCTCTATCAAAGTATATGAACATGCATCCGTTGGATGGGATTTTCATAAAGAGAGAAATCCAAACCAAAAGTCAAAAAGGTTCTTTTAAGAGCATTAAAAAGCATTAAATTATGAGGATTCGACTACATAAGCATATCGACCATGGATGGCTTTAAAGGTAGTCGACCAAGGTTTCGTAAGTGCAATCAATCAGCAAGGGTACATGGTGGATGGATTGGGCCCAAGAGAGGTGAGAAGCCTAAAAATTTTTAAAAGGCCCATAAGCGCCTAAAATGTAAAGGCGAAGCATTATGGAGGGAGAACATGGGTTCAACAGTTACAATAGAGAATGTGGGTTAGACCATAAGAATGGAGAACGTGGGTTCATAAAGAGAAGTTACAATAGAGAATATGGTTTTGTAAGGGGAAGTTATGAAGAACATGTGGCATGCAAGGAAACGAAGCCCACTTAGAAATTAGATATTTCTGTGTATTATAAATAAAGCACTTAGTGCACTTTGTAAAAGGGTCAAACTTTCACATTCTTGCATGCTAGTCACTCAGAGTAACCAAGCGAACGAGAGAAATGAGTCAGGAAAAGGCAATGTATGTTTGAACCAACCTATTTTCAACCTTTCTATAATGTTATGTCATTATGTTTTACAATTTAAAACGCTTTTTATCTCGTTTACTTTGTCTTTTTGTGACTACCTTTTGCAATTTAAAACGTTTGGTTCTCAGTCGAAAGCACATTTTTTAAAACACTTTAACTATGCACGCGAACTAAAGCACTGTATTGAGATTCCATGGTCGATCTCACCTGTAAAATTGTTTTAATGAGACCAACATTGTTTACAAAATCCACAGGTAAACAAATTGGCACACCCAATTTCTTATAGTTAGTGTGTGTATGAATTTGAGGAGTGGTGAACTTTTATCTAAGTATAAGATACTATGCCCTATCACAAACACTGCACATACGCAGATTTCTACACAGAGTATGGATATTATACCAGTAAGTACCAAAACTCAAAGCACGACAGTTTTATCTCCCGTAAGATCAACTACAGGTCATGGTTTACTGACAACAGTCACAATGACAGAACCTAGGCATGGGGTATCGCCATTTGACCCAAATCGACCACTCTTTCCATGGGGTCCAGTGTCATCATTTGTCCCTCACCAATATGGTATGCCTTATTCCATGATGGTTAGTTTACAGTCAAACCTTGCCACATATACAGAAAACAAAGTGGCCACTGGAAACTAAGGCAGTTATGCCATAAGTGGTCGACTAGGTGGTGTTAGTTATGTCCCGCAGTCAACACCATCTTTTAATACTACATTCGTTATGGCTTTAAGGAAACAGATGGATGAGAGTAATTTAGAGTTAGTAAACGTTTTAACTCAATAAATGGGAGTCGCCCTCAATCCTGTAGTTGACCAAATAGGCAGATCGATCAACTCATTAGGGGTCCAACAAACTCAAACTCAAACGCACCATAGGCCGTTAAGGGTTTTTGAAGAACTAGAAGGGGGGTAACAATGAGTGTCCTTTTAGACCTCTAAGAGTGGAAGCACCCACTTAAGAATAGGAAGAATTCCTTGAACAATATGAACCTAGGCCAGTCGTAGTTAGGAGAAACCAAGATGTTGATCGAGTGTTAAGAAATGCCACTGTTTGACGTGACAACATAGTAAATATGGTAGAAGAAGTATTAACATGATCCAGAGTAAATGTTGGTCTCCAGAGGCCCAATCACTCTTCACCCTTGCCTGATTAAATTTGATAGGTAGAATTACCTAGGGGATGTAAGGTACCTATGTTTACCAAGTTTGTTGGTGATTCCAATGAGTCGACCATTGAACACATTGCTAGGTACGAAACAGAAGCTGGCAATATCGCCAATGGCGAGGGCTTAAAATTAAGATATTTTCCTAATTATTTGACAAAGAATGCTTTTGCTTGGTTTACAACGTTGACTCTAAACTCCATACATACTTGGGAACAACTTGAGGGTATATTTCATGAACAATTTTATGCTGGTCAGCCTAAGATAAGTTTGAAAGAATTATCCTCCATCAAGAGAAGGTCGTATGAGTCAATGGAAGAGTATTTGAATAGGCTTAGGGTCCTAAAGTCTAGATGCTTTACTAGGGTTCCTGAACATGAGCTGGTAGAAATGTCCGATGGGGGGGGGGGGGTTAGATTATTCTATTAGGAAAAAGTTTGATCCTCAATCTATTACCGATATGTCCCAACTAGCTGATAAGGTTCGATATGTCGAGCGTTTAAAATCAGAGAAAGCTAGGGTGTCAAGGGACCATAGAAAAGGAAAAATTGCCTATGTAGACACAAAGGATGAATACATGGAAGAAGGAGAGGTTAACGTGGCCGAATTGAAATATGGGCCTCCATATGCATGTAAACTTATAAGACCATCTAAGGGAATGACGGTTGAAGGTCCAAAAAATGATAACACTAATACTTAAACATATATTTTTGATGTATCTAAATATGATGAAATATTTGATGTTTTAGTTTTAGATGGTCAGATTATAGTGCCACCAGGCACTAAGGATCCGCCATTAGAGTAAAAACAAAAAAAGAGGTTTTTGAAAGAGGATCAAATGAAATTTGGTGAGAAGCCAAAGAAGTCTATGAAGATCGACTCGGATGCCTTACATGTGGCTGATGCATACTATGTGAAGCCATTTGAAGTGATGATGATGGAGGCTATTGAGGGCCTCATAGAAGAACAGGTAGACGCTATCAACTCACTAGTAACATTGATGCTCAAGGCTACTGATGGTCTTGAAGATGAACTGGCTGTGGCTACAGTGGTCGAGGCTACCGAGGGTCTCAAAAGTAGAAATGACCATCTGTCTAAGCCACATGAAGTGATGATGGTTGATTTTTCTGAAAAGAATGAAGGTGATCAAGACGACAAAGCAAAAATGGATTGTAAGGATGAAAAGTTGTATCAGGAAACAATGGCTGAATTGATCATGGTCATGGTTTCTAAACCTGGAGAGGAGTTGGTAGATTTTCTGAACAAATTTAAGTTGAGTAATTCTTGATCCATGTTATGCCCAAACTGTAATGTGATCTATGACGAAGAAGCCTCAGAGAAGATTGAGGCGCTGAAGAAAAAGCACCATCAAGGAAAAAAATCCAAAAGTGGTGTTCGACCATGCTAAGGGGCCAAACAACGTTCAAGTGCCTCAAGAGAAACTAAAGTTTCCATATTTGAGAATGTTTGTGCCACCAACTGATGTGCCCAACAATAGCTGGGTTTGTCCCTTTTATGCTAGGGGGAAAACCAGAGTTGGAAAGTGGTGAAAAAAGGGTCAGGTTCGACTCACAAATGGGAGATTATGGAAAAAGGATCTAGTTTAACCCAACTTGCTGAAACGGAGACCATCCCAGATAAATACCATGTTCCTCCCACCTACAAAGGAAATAATCCTATGACGAGAACCCAATTGAGGAGGTTTCTGAGGAATAAGAAAGTTGCAAGAGAGGTTGCAATGAAATTTGTTCCACAACTGAGTAATAATAAAGCTACAAGAGATGCTACAACAAAGGTTCTTCCACAAAAGGGTGAAAGCACCCAAAAGGAAGTATAACATCAACCAGCCAAACAGAGGTTATTGATGCCAGTTGTGAATTAGTCGCCAGCAACGGTTGAAGATCTTGGTGACGACAACATGGATGATGAAGTATCAAACAGTTTCGAAGATAGTTCAGAGGACGGTTTGATAATTCACTGCAATATTGTGTCTGTTTTTCCCAATGAATATGGGTTCGCCTCAGAGGCATCTGGGATGAGGAAGAAGACATGTGTGAGGAATAAGCATGTCAAAAACCTTTGTGTTATTATGTCATGAACAATAAGGTGCTAGAAGAGCAACATGTAACATTTGAGAAAGCACATGATGTATCATCTCAAAACTTTATTCGTAAGGGCTAAGGTTGATGGATTCCATGTGAACAAGGTGTTGGATGATGGTGGCGTTGGTGTTAATTTGATGCCATAATCATTATTGACGAAAATTGGTAAGTTCGACACAGGCCTTAAACCATACAATATGGTTCTGTCGAATTATGAAGGAAAGACGAGTTACGTCTTGGGTGCGATTCAAGTAAATATGTCAGTTGGCTCGACTTCAAGGATAATATTATTCATGGTGATAACGTTCAAGGAAAATTTCAACCTGTTGTTGGGGCGCGAATGGATACATGGAATAGGTGTGATGCCATCGACCCTACATCAACGTGTGTCCATATGGCGTCAGGATGGGATTGTTGAAAACATAGAGGCATATCATAGCTATTTTACTGCTGATGCGAAGGTGGTGAATCTAAAGAATTTTGACAAAGAATTTGCAACTATACCATCGTGCGGCCCAAAAGATGTAGTTTTTAAGCCGCATCCTGATGCGATAAATTTCTTGACTTTACACCCGACTCATGGTTTTATTTAGGACCAAGAAGAATAGTTGGACACATATCCAGCTGCAGAAGGGGAGTTTGAGCCCATTGGGTGGGAAGAAGGATGAAATCATGATGATGCCTGAGGCGAATGCTCTGGCAAGGATTTTTGGCCTATATGGCCGAAAACAGAATTAATGAGACCTTACAGGCTGAAGATGTTTCAAATATGGCGCCTTAGACCATCATGGTAGAAGAGCTTGGAGACACAAGCCAAACAACAGCTTCAGAAAGCCATAGGCTTGATCGTATATACGAAGAAGATCCGTTGGAGTTTGAGAAATATCTAAGAGATAATGTTTTAAAGATGCAAGCACAAGATCTCTTGGAAGAAGTCGACCTGGGTGATGGTTCGATTAAGAGAATTACTTACATCAACACCAAGATCGAAAACCAGATGAAGGATAAAGTGATCAAATTACTTAAAGAATTCAAGGACTGCTTTGTATAGGATTACAATGAGATGCCTGGTTTGAATAGAGAAATGGTGGGGATGAAGCTGCCTATAAATTAGAGCAAATGATCAATCAAACAAATGCCAAGGAGGTTCGCACCAAAAGTGTTGTCCAAAATAAAAATAGAGATCGAACGGTTGTTGAAGAGTAAGTTCATCAGGACAACCAAGTATGTTGAATGGTTACCTAATACAGTCCCTGTAATAATGAAAAATGGAACTTTGAGAATTTGCATAGACTTTAGGGATTTAAATAAAGCTACCCCAAAAGGTGAATACCCAATACCTGTGGCAGAAACATTGGTCGATTCGGCTGCAGGATATGAATATTTAAGTCTTTTGGAGGGATATTCAGGCTATAATCAAATTTTCATCGCTGAAGATGATACCCACAATACTATGTTTTGATTCCCTAGGCCGTTAGGCACATATGAGTGAGTCTTCATGCCTTTTGGTTTGAAAAACGCAGGGGTGACTTATCAAAGAGAAATGAAATCAATGTTTCATGATTTGATAAACACCTTCATGTAGGTGTACATTTATGACATAGTGTCAAATCACCCTCGAGAGTTGGTCATTTAGACCATCTTAGACAATCTTTTATTAGAATGGGGGAATATGGAATAAAAATGAATTCATTGAAGTGTGCTTTTTATGTTCGTACAAGATATTTTCTGGGTTTTGTAGTGCTCAAGTAAGGCACATAGATTAATCAGAACAAAACCAAGGAGATTTTGAATACCAAAGTGCCAACAATGAAGAAAAAACTCCAATATTTGTTGGGAAAGATGAATTTCCTAAGGCGGTTCGTGTCAAACATGAGTGGAAAAACTTTGGAAATTTCTCCTTTATTGAAATTGGGCAAAGAGTCTGAGTTCAAGTGGTAAAATGAACACCAAGAGGCATTTGATCTCCTGAAATATTATTTGATGAAGCCTCCAATACTAGAACCTCCAAATAAAAACAAAGGCATGAAACTGTATATTGCAGCGTCAGAGTCGACACTGGGAAGCATGTTGGCCTAGGAAGACGAAAATGGGGTAGAAAGAGCCATTTATTACCTTAGTCGAGTACTAATGACGTTGAAACTAGATATAATGCAATTGAAAAACTATGTTTATGTTTGCATTTCTCATGTACTAAACTCAAGCATTATATAAAACATGTCAAAGTTTATTTTTATTCTCATTTTAATGTCATTAAGCATATGTTATTTAAACCCATTTTGCACAGTCAAATAGGAAAATGGACACTTGCATTAACTGAATACTCGTTAACATATGTTCCTTTAAAAGCAGTCAAGGGGAAATTATTGCAAAATTTATAGTCGACCATTCAATGGTCGAAACTACTGAAGCTTATGTAAGCATTAAGTCTTGGCAATGTTATTTTGATGGCTCTAAAAACAAACAAGGAACTGGGGTAGGGATTTTTATCTTATCACCAGATGGTATTCAACCTAGATTTCGTTATAAAATCAAAGGTGAATGCTCTAAAAATGAGGCTGATTATGAAGCCTTAATAATTGGTCTTCAAATTATGTTAGACATTGGAATAAGAGATATGGACATTAAAGAAGATTCAGAGGTAGTGGTGAAACAGTTGACCAAAGAATACAACTGCGTTAAAGATCATCTGGTAATGTATATGGCCAAAGCGTTATCATTACTTCAGAATTTTGACAACGTGTCAATTAGTCATGTAAGGTGCATTGACAACCAAGAAGCGAATGACATGGCCCAGTTGGCATCTAGATACAAAATACCCAAAGAACGCATAGACGAGTTCATTGAGGTAAAAGAGTAATTGGAGTTTGAAACCATACCAATGACAAACTTGGGGGGGGGGGGGGGGCAACACCAGAAGTAATCCCTATCTCATTAGCTAAAGACAACTGAAGGAAGACCATAGTTGATTACTTAAAAAATCCAGTTGGATCGATAGAGTGCAAGGTTAAGTACATGGCGTTAAATTATAGATTAATGGGAGACAAATTTTTCAGGAAAACACCTGAAGGAGTGTTGTTAAAATGCTTAGGAGAGAATGAAGCATATGTGGCAACATCTGAAGTACATAGTGGTTCTTATGGAACGTATCAAGCAGGCCAGACGATGAAATCGTTGTTGTGTCGAATAGGAGTATATTAGCTGACCATGTTAAGAAATTGGATTGATTTTTCCAAAAGATTCCCGGAATACCAAAAACATGCTGGAGTTTAACATGTTCCATCAAGTGAGTTGCATTATGTTTTCAAACCTTGGCCTTTCAGGGGATGGGCTTTGGATATTATTGGAGAAATTAAACTTGCATCATCAAAAGACCACAGGTACATCTTGGTAGGTATTGATTATTTTTCAAAGTAGGTAGAAGTGGTCGCTCTAGTTAAAGTAGTCCAAGAGGAAGTCATGGCTTTCATTCAAAATCAAATCATATATAGGTTAGGGACACAAGAGACCATAACAACTGACCAAGTAACTATGTTCATAGGGAGAAAGGTAACTGAGTTCGCTGCAGAAATCGGGTTCAAAATGTCAACATCAACACCATATTATGCCCAGGCGAATGGAAAATTCGAAGCAGCGAATAAGACCATTATAAGTTTAATCAAGAAATATGTTGGCCAAAAGCCTAGAAGTTGGCATACAACTTTGGACCAAGCATTGTGGGCATGTCCAAAATCAACTAAGGAGTCGACTAACACAATGCCTTTCAATTTAGTTTATGGACACGAAGAAGTATTGCCCTTAGAAATTCATTTTTAATCAGTGAGATACAGAAGCAGTCTGATATTCCTACTGAGTATTATTGGGGAATGATACATGATGCGCTGATAGATGTTGAAGAACGTAGGCTTGCCGCTTTAGACACTCTGTTTAGGCAGAAAGAACAAGTAGAAAAGGCCTACAACAAAAGGGTGAATGCAAAAGCGTCTGTCATTGGATATTTGGTTTCGAAAGTGATCTTACCCATGGATCGAAGAGATAGAGTTCTAGGAAAATGGTCACTAAATCGGGAAGGACCGTTTCGAGTGGTTCAAGCTTTTTCAAACAATGCTTATGAGATTGAGGAGCTCAAGTCATAAGATCAAATATTAAGAGTAAATGGTAAATACATAGACCTATGTTGCAAGAAATTGTAATAGGAAAAGAGTAAAAAACCATTCATTACATAGTAAAATGCTATTAAAGGGCCTTCCAGACACAACAGGCATCACAAAGTCGGATAAAAGGGAATGTTTTCCTTGAGAGTCAGATAACGGTCTCGAGCGAGAGACAGTTGAGCATTGGTCAATGAAAGAGAGGTATCCATTTCAGCTAGCTCTATGTCCAACGCCTCAATATGTTCCCAGTGAAGAATCCCAGTATAAGCTTCACCATTCAATGCCTTTTCAGTTATCTCAAATCCAACAGTTTGCAAGGTTTTAGCCTCATTGATCTTCTTCTCCAGCTCTTTAATTTTTTGTTTCAAAACAACAATTTGTCGCTCACAGAGAGATATTATCGGATCTCTTTTTGAAGTCTTCTTTGGCTTTGTAAAGAGATTTCTTTAGAGCTTCACTGAAAATTATAGAGGACTCCATGAAGGCCAATTTGAGATTATGTTCCTTCTCTTTAGGAAGAATTTCCCCCATGATCTCCTTTCGTTTGGCGAAATCGACCAAAAAATGGTCAAGAAAAGCAGATACTTCAGCCACAAATGTGACGACTTAAGGAGAGGCTGTATGAACGTCAACCATTTGCAACGCCTCTTTGACATTAGCGCCATCAACATGAAACACCTCCATATGGTTGATCAGATTGACATGAAAGAGCTACATTTTCATGCGACTAAGAATTTCGCCTTGGGTTCCAAGAGAAGAAATGCCCCCAGAGAGACAGTCGAAGTGTTAGATCCTACATCAGTCGAGCGATTTCCAGCGGCCACCAAAAACTTCAAGTATTCCAAGGGGCTACTTTTCTTTAAAGTATAAATCGCTTGAGGCGACATGGTGGTCATGGTAGGAACCAGGTTGGGAGGAGTTGAAACAACGCCAAAGGAAGTATTTGTTTGAGGAGGCTCTTCAACTATTTGAGAAGGTCGCTAGTTGATAGTCTCATCAATGTCAGTAGCATATTCAGGACCATCCATTTCATCATTTCCAGCATCCCCTTCTAAGTTGTCTTTATGGGCACTATCTTCCACTCCCTCATTATTGGGAGAATACTTAGGGGCCCTTTGATTGACCAGATAATTGAGATCATTATCAGTAGATTCACTATCTGACAAAATTATAGTCGTTATATTTTTCCCCTTTGATGTCCTTAAGATAAGCTTGGTGGGGCATTGTTTAGATTTAGTGGTCGGTCGCTGAAACAACAAAGACAAGAACAAAACTAAAAAGGAGCAAGTAAGCTTGAAGAAAAAAGGAGTTTTAGGAAAAGAAAGGATACCTGATAGTCCCCTTCAGGGCTGGAATTGGTGCTCTCTGGGAGAGTTGAAGCAGCCTACATGACTCGTATTTTTCTATCACTGGAGCATGCACATTGGTAGAAGTAGCTTGTTTTGAAACATATTCAGATCAAGTCGATCGAGACTTTTTGGATTTTGAGGGGATAACAGGAGAAGGCATGTTTTCCACTTGATTCTCTTTATAGGAAGAGTGTTGTCGCCTCTTTGGAGAGGGACCATAAGGGACAACAATATGGGTTCAGCAGCCTGCAAATGGGTCGACATAATCAACGTGTGAGACATGGGATATGATCAATTAAGATAATGCAAAATTAACAAATTACCTTAGAGAAACAGTTGTTCTACTAACAGCCCCTTAGCACGCTTCTTGTGCTCAACTATTGAATAAAACAAAAGCACAAGACAATGTTTAAAGATCGTAACATGAAGAAGAGAGAAAGAAAATAAAGTGATCGACAATCACAATAGTAAGTCATACCTTTCTTAAATTTTATATTCATAGCTTCGAAAGCACTGGCTAATCGATGCTTGAAAGATTTGAGGTTCCCAATTTTCTTTACGAACCTTGCGGTCCACCAATCAAAAAAATCCTTCATTGTATAGAAAAGGGTTTCGAATGCGACGAGGTTCAGATTAGGGGCGTCAACAGAAAAGTGTTGGAGGCGTTGAACGCACTCAGCTTTGCTTTAACTTTGGGACGAAAGGCACATTTTGTCTGATGGCTTATAAAAGTTGTGAGGTAAACGTTGGAACAAACTAAATTTCCTAGCCACCAGATTGGGTTGGTAACACAGAAGTGTTACTCTGTCATTATCGCCCATGCTAGACACTATAAGCCTAGGGATTAGAAAAGCTTTCCAAATGGCTTTGGATTCAGGGACCTGCGTTGGCTCAGCAAGGGGAATGGTCGAGTAAACCATTCAGGACCACATGGTCTTAAATCAAATGGCACTATACTGGGGTGAAAAGATGTACACCTGAAGAAAAACTTCAAGTACATTTGAAACAACCGGTCGAACAGTCATCGATATAAAATCAATGAAGTCGCCACTGAACGTCTTTTATCCTGTCGAAAGGAAGAGGTGAACATCAAGAAAACCTGAAGGGGATAAATCGCGGTCTTTTCACCGAGATATCGGGTAAGGAAGTCTGTTACGCGAGAGGGAGGTATTAGCACCCCACACGCCCGTAGTACTCTACGGTATCCACTCGTGTTGTTCTAATCCAATGGGTGTGGTCAAAATATATATCTAAGGCTTAAAGCTGAAAGGGAATGGGTAATGCCCGTAATTTGATTTATTATTTAATTAAATTATTTTTGGAATATTTGTGAAGATGTGTTATAAATAATTGGATTTAATTATTTTATTAATTGGTGAAATAATATTAGAAGTATAATATTATTTGATGTGGGCTTGTTTTTAAAGGAATAGAAGTAATAAGGGGGTGTATTAATTTTAAGCCCAATAAGGAATAAAGAATAACAGGGTCTTTTTATTGTTGTTGGAATAAAATAGAAAGAAAGAAGCAGTAGAAGAATAAGGATTGAGAGGAGAACGTGCAAGCTGCTGGAAAAAGTGGAAAAACGGCAGAACGAGAATTCAACCGGAAATTGTAGAGCGACCTTCAATCCAAGGTAAGGGTGGGGTTCTTATTCTATAATTGGGTTCATGATGATTGGTATGTGGGGTTAGAGGTGATTGTTGTCTTGTTCTTGAATTGAAAATATATGATTGTTGTATGATGAGAATTGATGAATTTTAGATGAATAATGATGTCATGATGTTGTTTGATTGATGTAGTATTATAGGATGATTACAGGTGATGAATTGTCATGAATATATTAAGTTTTAGGGCTTTAAGAATGAATCCCGTAGTGAGATGCAGGGAAGGAAAAACGCATAATTATGCCGGAAGGATCAAGTGTTGCTGTATTAGAACAATAAATTAAATTGGGGATAGAGTTAGTCGTACTGCTTTTAGTTACGTTGATATCAGGCTAAGAATTAAAATAGTAGGATTAGTAAAGAGTAGAAGTTCTGATGGTAGAAGTTGCGTTGGTTAGAAGTTTTGTTGGACTAGTAAAGAGTAGAAGTTCTGATGGTAGAAGTTGTGTTGGTTAGAAGTTGCATTGGACTAGTAAAGAGTAGAAGTTCTGAAGGTAGAAGTTGTGTTGGTTAGAAGTTGCATTGGACTAGTAAAGAGTAGAAGTTCTGATGGTAGAAGCTGTGTTGGTTAGAAGTTACGTTGGATTAGTAAAAAGTAGAAGTTCTGATGGTAGAAGTTGTATTGGTTAGAAGTTATGTTGTCAGAAGTTTGTTGTCAGAAGTTGTGTTGGTCAGAAGTTGTGTTGGTCAGAAGTTGTGTTGGTCAGAAGTTGTGTTGTCAGAAGTTGTGTTGTCAGAAGTTGTGTTCCCAGAAGTGGTGTTGTCAGAAGTTGTGTTGGTCAGAAGTTGTGTTGTTCAGAAGTTGTGTTGACAGAAGTTGTGTTGTCAGAAGTTATGTTGTCAGAAGTGGTGTTTTCAGAAGTTGTATTGGTCAGAAGTTGTGTTGGTCAGAAGTTGTGTTGGTTAGAAGTTGTGTTGTCAAAAGTTGTGTTGGTAAGAAGTTGTGTTGGTTGTTACGTTGGTTTTGTACAGAATGATGAAGGTTAGATGCTTAGAGGCTGCTGTTTGAACTATAACAGTAGGAATAGTGACGTTAATGATGTAAGAGTTACAGAATAGCAGTATGAATTACTTTGGAATTAATGTACATCTAAGTTATTAGTGAGAAGTTATTAATGATGTTGTGTTGATTATTTTTAATAAATAAATGATGTTTTATGAATTATTATGATGATATGAGATGTTGATGACGAGACGTTGAGATGATTTTGAGATGTTGTTAATTTGAGATGTTGTTAACTTGGGTGTTGTTATTACATTCATGGTTGTGTTGCATACATTGCATTTTTGAGATGGAGCTTATTCTCATTGAGATGGCCTGTATTGGCGAATTTTGAGATGAAGGCTTATGCCTTGTTGATGCCTCTATTAATTGGAAATTTTTTGAGATGAGAGTTCTGCTCCAATGGTACCACATGCATTTGCATAGTATTGAGTCGCATTATATGATTGCATAAAGAAGTATATTTTGATGTTGATGAATGTGTATATACGTTGTAATTATTGTTGATTATGAGATGAGAAGTCGTGATGTTATGTGATCTAATTTAATATATTAATTATCATGCGCTTTATTATATTGTTAGATATCCCACCCCTTCTGTTTAAATGTTGCCCTTATGTTGGTAGCGTGCAGGTAATCGAGAGTGAAGGTTGTATACTTTCGGTAGATCGAGTCAGTGTCATTGCTCTGATATGTAATACTCGGGGGGATGAACGCATGTTGTTTTTGATTGTTGATTTTCAGTTGTTGAACTTTAAGTTGATTATTATTAAATATATGCTGTTTTGAAGTTGTTGTACTATTGTTAAAGATGTTATTAAGAATTCCGTTGCGTAGATGTTGAGTTATTTAATTAAAGATGTTATGATGATGGTTCATCCAATGTTTTAAAAAGTGTTATATATCCACGATGGATGCAATGAATTTTGATAGAAGAATTTGTGACGTCCCGATTCGTTTGTATGATTGAATTTTATAACTCTGATTTATTTATATAATTGCTTGGGGTAAAATTGGGGTGTTACAAAGTTGGTATCAGAGTAAAAGGTTGGTCCGACCTTGTCGTCGAGTCGTAGTTGTCTAACAGTCGAGTATTATTATTTTGAGTTCTAACTGTTGTTTATGTTGTAGTGAGAGGTTGAGATGGCTGGAAGGAATGATGTTGCACTTGCTGCTTCTTTAGAAGAAATGGATCTTGCTAACGGGAATGCTAGATCTCGTAGCTTGGCGACTTTCCAGAGAGAGAATCCACCTATGTTCAAGGGAAAGTATGATCCTGATAGAGCATTAGAATGGTTGAAAGAAATTGAGAGAATCTTCCATGTGATGGACTGCACTCCAGCGCAGAAGGTTCGTTATGGTACTCATATGCTAGCAGTCAAGGCTGATGACTGTTGGCTAGAGACTTGTCAGAAGCTGGAAGCTGCATGTGAGAATGTCACTTGGGCTGTGTTCCGTAGAGAATTTTTGAGAAAGTACTTTCCTGAAGATGTCCGTGGTAAGAAGGAAATTGAGTTCCTTGAGCTGAAGCAAGGAAGTTTGTCAGTTGTTGGGTATGCTGCCAAGCTTGCTGAATTGGCTAAGTTTTATCCGCACTATGCTGAGGAAGATGCTGAGTTTTCGAAGTGTATTAAGTTTGAGAACGGGTTGCGCCCAGAGATTAAGAAGGCAGTTGGATACCAGAAGATCTGTGTCTTTGCTGATTTGATTGATAGTTGCAGGATTTATGAGGAGGATAATAATGCTCATTACAAGATTATCAGTGAGAAGAGGGGTAAGCACCAACAGAATCGTGGTAAGCCTTATGATGCCCCAGCTAGTAAAGGTAAACAAAATGTTGCTCATAGTCATAGGACTAGTGGGGGGAGATGCTCCTGCTGGTGTGGTTTGCTTTCAGTGTGGAAAACCTGGACACAAGAGTAATGTGCGCACTACTGAAGTGAAGACGTGTTTCCGTTGTGGCAAGAATAGACATGTTGTATCTGAGTGTGAACGCAAGGATGTGATTTGTTTCAAATGTAGAGAAGAAGGGCACATTGTTAGTCAGTGTCTAAAACCGAAGAGGGCTCAGTCAAGTGGTAAAGTGTTTGCTTTGGTTAAGGATCAGACAGCTGTTGAGGACAGACTTATCAGAGGTACATGTTTCATTAATAGTACTCCTTTAATCACTATTATTGATACCGGTGCTACGCATTTTTTTATTGTTGCTGATTGTGTTGAAAGATTGGGTCTTATGTTGTCTTCTATGAATGGAGAAATGGTCGTCGATACTCCAGCCAAGGGGTCGGTGACTACTTCTTTGGTGTGTGTTAAGTTTCCCTTGTCGATCTTCGATAGAGACTTTGTTGTTGATTTGGTTTGTTTACCGTTAAGAGGTTTGGATGTGATTTTGGGTATGATCTGGTTAGAGCATAATTGTGTTCATATTAACTATTATGATAAGTCGATGAAGTTTTCTACTCCTGAAGAAGAGGAAGATGGTATGTTGTCTGCTAGACAGTTGAGGAAGTTAATGCAAGAGGAAGCACACATGTTCTCATTGATGGCGTCGCTATCTGTATAGACTCAAGCTATAATTGAGGAATTCCAGGTGGTGTTTGAATTTCCTGAAGTTTTCCCTGATGAGATTCCTGATGTACCGCCAGAGAGGGAAGTTGAATTTGCAATTGATCTTGTACCTGGTACTAGAGTTGTGTCTATGGCACCATACAGGATGTCTGCATCTAAATTGTCAGAGTTGAAGAAGCAATTGGAAGAGTTACTTGAGAAGAAGTTTGTAAGACCAAGTGTATCTCTGTGGGGTGATCCAGTGTTGTTAGTAAAGAAGAAAGATGGGAGTATGAGGCTTTGTGTTGATTATAGACAGCTGACTAAAGTGGCGATTAAGAACAAGTATCAGCTTCCAAGAATAGATGACTTGATGGACCAATTGGTGGATGCTCGTGTGTTTAGTAAGATTGATTTGAGGTCGGGTTACCATCAGATTAAAGTGAAGGATGAAGATATTTAGAAGACGGCTTTTAGAATGCGTTATGGACATTACGAGTATTCGGTGATGCCTTTCAGTGTTACTAATGTGCCAGGAGTATTCATGGAATATATGAATCATATCTTTCATACTTATTTGGATCGATTTGTAGTGGTGTTCATTGATGATATTTTGATTTACTCTAAGTTAGAAGAAGAGCATGCTGGACACTTGAGAGTAGTATTGCAAGTTTTTAAAGAGAAGAAGTTGTATGCAAAGTTGTCCAAGTGTGAATTTTGGTTAAAAGAGGTTAGTTTTCTTGGTCATGTGATTTCAGGTAGTGGCATTACTGTAGATCCATCGAAGGTCGATGCTGTGTTGCAATGGGAAACTCCAAAGTTAGCTACTGAGATTAGAAGCTTCTTGGGATTAGCTGGTTATTATAGAAGGTTTATCGAAGGGTTGTCTAAGTTGTCACTTTCGTTGACTAAGTTGACTTGTAAAGGTAGAGCGTTTGTATGGGATGTTCAATGCGAAGAATGTTTTACAGAATTGAAGAAAAGGTTGACGTCAGCTCCGATTTTGATGTTGCCTAATCCAAGAGAGCCTTTTTTGGTGTATTGTGATGCTTCTAAGATGGGTTTAGGAGGTGTGCTTATGCAGAATGGTAAGGTAGTTGCTTATGCGTCAAGGCAGTTAAGGACTCATGAGAAGAACTACCCTACGCATGATTTAGAGCTTGTTGCTGTTGTTTTTGTGTTGAAGATTTGGAGGCATTATCTTTATGGTTCTAGATTTGAAGTGTTTAGTGACCATAAGAGCTTAAAGTATTTATTCGACCAGAAAGAGCTGAATATGAGGCAACGAAGATGGTTGGAATTGTTAAAGGATTATGATTTCAGTTTGAATTATCATCCAGGAAGAGCGAATGTGGTAGCTGATGCGTTGAGTCGAAAGACTTTACATATGTCAGCAATGATGATTAAAGAGTTGGAATTAATTGAACAGTTCAGGGATATGAGCTTAGTTTGTGAGGTTACTCTGCAGAGTGTTATGTTGGGTATGTTGAAGATTAATAATGAATTTTTAGACAGTATCCGAGAAGCTCAGAAGTTGGATGTGAAACTGGTAGATTTGATGGTTGGGATTGATCAGTCTGAGAACAGTGATTTCAAGTTAGATGAGCAAGGTGTGTTGAGATTTCGTAACCGGATTTGTATTCCTGATGATGTTGAGATGAAGAAAGTGATACTGGAAGAGAGCCATAGAATTAAGTTGAGTATTCATCCAGGAGATACAAAGATGTATTAAGATTTGAAAGGTTTGTTTTGGTGGCCTGGGATGAAGAGTGACGTGGCTCGGTTTGTGTATGCATGTTTGACTTGTCATAAGTCGAAAGTTGAACATCAGAAGCCTGCAGGATTGATGCAACTGTTGGAAGTACCAGAATGGAAATGGGATAGCATTTCAATGGACTTTGTGACAGGGTTGCCTAATACTTTAAGAGGACATGATTCAATTTGGGTGATTGTTGATATGCTTACGAAGTCAGCTCATTATTTTCCTATTAACATCAGTTTTCCAATGTCGAAGTTGGCTGAGATTTATACTAGTGTGATTGTGAAGCTGCATGGTGTTCCTTTGTGCATTGTGTCAGATAGAGATCCAATATTTACTTATGATTTTTGGAAGAGTTTGCAAGAAGCGTTGGGTTCTAAGTTGAGGTTGATTTCAGCGTATCATCCTCAGACAGATGGTCAGACTGAACAAACGATTCAATCGTTGGAAGATTTGCTGAGGGCATGTGTTCTTGAGCAAGGAGGTTCGTGGGATACTTATCTTCCGTTGATAGAGTTCACTTATAATAACAATTATCATTCCAGTATTAGGATGGCACCTTTTGAAGTGTTGTATGGTCGAAGATGTAGAACTCCTTTATGTTGGCATGAATCTGATGAAAGTGTAGTACTTGGACCTGAACTTGTTCGTGAGACTATCGAGAAGGTGAACTTGATTCGAGAAAAGATGAATGTTACCCAAAGTAGACAGAAGAGTTATCATGACAAGCGAAGGAAGGATTTAGAATTTCAAGCTGGTGATCATGTGTTTTTGAGAGTTACACCTGTGACTGGTGTTGGGCGAGCATTGAAGTCTAAGAAGCTCACTTCTCATTTTATTGCACCGTATCAGATTTCGGAGAGAGTGGGGAATGTTTCTTATAGAGTGGCTTTACCACCTAATCTTTCGAATTTTCATGATGTGTTTCATGTGTCGCAACTTCGGAAGTATATTTCAGATCCATCTCATGTGATTCATATGGATGATGTGCAAGTACGGGATAATCTTACGGTGGAGACGATGACTGTATGGATCACGGATCGTGAAATGAAGACTCTGAGGGGCAAAGATATTGCCTTGGTTAAAGTGGTTTGGCTAGGAGCTGCTGGTGAAAGCATGACTTGGGAGTTGGAGAGCAAGATGCGAGACTCCTATCCTGAGTTGTTTGATAGAGGTAAATTTTCGAGGAAGAAAATATTCTAAGTGGGGGAGAGTTGTAACGCTCGTAATTTAATTTATTATTTAATTAAATTATTTTTGGAATATTTGTGAATATGTGTTATAATTAATTGGATTTAACTATTTTATTAAGTGGTGAAATAATATTAGAAGTATAATATTATTTGATGTGGGCTTGTTTTTAAAGGAATAGAAGTAATAAGGGGGTGTATTAGTTTTAAGCCCAATAAGGAATAAAGATTAATAGGGTTATTTTATTGTTGTTGGAATATAATAGAAAGAAAGAAGCAGTAGAAGAATAAGGGTTGAGAGGAGAATGTGCAAGCTACTGGAAAAAGTGGGAAAACGAAAGAACGAGAATTCAACCGGAAATTGTAGAGCGACCTTCAATCCAAGGTAAGGGTGGGGTTCTGATTCTATAATTGGGTTCATGATGATTCGTATGTGGGGTTAGAGGTGATTGTTGTCTTGTTCTTGAATTGAAAATATATGATTGTTGTATGATGAGAATTGATGAATTTTAGATGAATAATGATGTCATGATGTTGTTTGATCGATGTAGTATTATAGGATGATTACAGGTGATGAATTGTCATGAATATATTAAGTTTTAGGGCTTTAAGCATGAATCCCGTAGTGAGATGCAGGGAAGGAAAAACGTAGAATTATGCCGGAAGGATCAGGTGATGTTGTATTAGAATAATAAATTAAATTGGGGATAGAGTTAGTCGTACTGCTTTTAGTTACGTTGATATCAGGCTAAGAATTAAAATAGTAGGATTAGTAAAGCGTAGAAGTTCTGATGGTAGAAGCTGTGTTGTTTAGAAGTTGCGTTGGACTAGTAAAGAGTAGAAGTTCTGATGGTAGAAGCTGTGTTGGTTAGAAGTTGCGTTGGACTAGTAAAGTGTAAAATTTATGATGGTAGAAGTTGTGTTGGTTAGAAGTTGCGTTGGACTAGTAAAGAGTAGAAGTTTTGATGGTAGAAGTTATGTTGGTTAAAAGTTACGTTGGATTAGTAAAAAGTAGAAGTTCTGATGGTAGAAGTTGTGTTGGTTAGAAGTTATGTTGTCAGAAATTATGTTGTCAGAAGTTGTGTTGGTCAGAAGTTGTATTGGTCATAAGTTGTGTTGGTCAGAAGTTGTGTTGGTCAGAAGTTGTGTTGTCAGAAGTTGTGTTGTTAGAAGTGGTACTGTCAGAAGTTGTGTTGGTCAGAAGTTGTGTTGTCAGAAGTGGTGTTGTCAGAAGTTGTGTTGTCAGAAGTTGTGTTGTCAGAAGTGGTGTTGTCATAAGTTGTGTTGGTTAAAAGTTGTGTTGGTTAGAAGTTATGTTGGTTAGAAGTTGTTTTGTCAGAAGTTGTGTTGGTCAGAAGTTGTGTTGGTCGTTGCATTGGTTTTGTACAGAATGATGAAGGTTAGATGCTTAGAGGCTGTTGTTTGAACTATAACAGTAGGAATAGTGACGGTAATGATGTAAGAGTTACAGAATAGAAGTATGAATTACTGTGGAATTAATGTACATCTGAGTTGTTAGTGAGAAGTTATTAATGATGTTGTGTTGATGATTTATAATAAATAAATGATGTTTGATGAATTATTATGATGATATGATATGTTGATGACGAGACGTTGAGATGCTTTTGAGATGTTTTTAATTGGAGATGCTTTTGAGATGTTGTTAACTTGGTGTTGTTATTACATTCATGGTTGTGTCGCATACATTGCATTTTTGAGATGGAGCTTATGCTCATTGAGATGGCCTGTATTGGAGAATTTTGAGATAAAGGCTTATGCCTTGTTGATGCCTTTATTAATTGGCAAATTTTTGAGATGGGAGTTCTGCTCCAATGGTACCACATGCATTTGCATAGTATTGAGTCGCATTATATGATTGCATAAAAAAGTGTATTTTGATGTTGATGAATGTGTATATACGTTGTAATTATTATTGATTATGAAACGAGAAGTGGTGATGTTATGTGATCTAATTTAATATATTAATTATCATGAGCTTTATTATATTGTTAGATATCTCACCCCTTCTGTTTGAATGTTGCCCTTATATTGGTAACGTGCAGGTAATCGAGAGTGAAGGTTGTATACCTTCGGTAGTTTGAGTCGGTGTCATTGCTCTGATATGTAACACTTGGGGGGATGAATGCTTGCTGTTTTTTATTGTTGATTTTCAGTTGTTGAACTTTAAGTTAATTATTATTAAATATGTGTTGTTTTGAAGTTGATGTACAGTTGTTAAAGATGTTATTAAGAATTCTGTTGCGTAGATGTTGAGTTATTTAATTAAAGATGTTATGATAATGGTTCATTCGATGTTTTAAAAAGTGTTATATATCCACTATGGATGCAATGAATTTTGATAGAAGAATTTGTGATGTCCCGATTCGTTTGAATGATTGAATTTTATAACTTTGATTTATTTATATAATTGCTTGGGGTAGAATTGGGGTGTTACAGAATGCATGTGAAAGAAAATATGGGGAAAAGAAAGGAATATTTACAAAGATATGCTCGATTAGGACCCCACAAAATCCTCCGCCTACGTATCCCTTTTAAGGAATCAGAGCAGCCGTAGTTCGGAGACCTACGACCTGTAGTGGAAAGGAACTAACAAGCTCTTAGAAGAGAAAGCCGATTGGAAAAAAAGAAAGTAGTTGGTTAGTGTTTTTTACCTTAAGAAAAGGTTTAAGTTGTTAGAGAGTGTTTTTATTAGTTTAAGGGAAAAGAAAGTTTGAGGTTTAAATGCGAGGATTCAAAAAGAAAGAAAACATATAAGGGAGACGATCTATAATCTAATCCCTAATGTTATCATACAATGATGGACCTATGGTTGAGTTTTGAAAGGGAAATATCTACCTAAGTGAACATACATGGATAGATATCCTAATGTCTAGCCTGGGGACTAATCCTATCTGAGCAGTCCTAAGGGAGTATGGCAAATATCTCATAAAAGAGACGCAAGAGCAGTCATACTGTCGTAAGAGAGAGTACAAAAATGGATGACGAAACATCCAAAGGGAGATGGCAAAACATCTTAGATCCTATGACAAGAATCAATCAAACAGATGGCAAAACATTTTAACAAACAAAAGCTCGAGCATCACTCAAATATCAAACATCTACAAGGCACATGCCAAGTAGTAAAAGAGTAGGTCCCACCATAGGCAGGAAACCAAGCATCATACCAGGGGTCAAGAAATAGCCAAGGGAGGCGAATCACCCGGGTCAACCAAGCCATAAAATTGTGGGAATATAAAAGGTCCTTAATAGTGGTATCAATTACCAGGTCAAGAAAGATCAGGGGGAAGATACATAGTGTGTATGTACACTAAGCATCCGCGTCAGTCAACACGAGCTAAAGAAAGCATGGTGATCCGCTTGCAGGATTCCTTTTCACTTGCCTTTGAAGGCTTAAATTCATTCAGATCTTGGGCATACATTCAGTGCATCTACTTGTAGAAACTGAGCATAGGAACAACATGGACTAGAATGTGCGGGGGTTCATTATAAACCCTCTCTGCTTGCCTCCTTTTGATGGATTATCATCTGCAATATAATGCGGGCACAATTATTAAACGAACAAAAACATGTCCTCTTAGTGAGGACTTTCAGAATTGCCTACCAAGTGGCACGGAATCCCAAGACTTTTATCCTAAGAAAAGAGTTGCTAAAAAGAAAACTTATGTTACAAGCAACTTTGTTCCTACTTGTTTATATTGTGTATTATTTGTCACACACATAATGCTTGTCATGCAAGAAATTTTAATGTTACTAGTGATAATTATGTGTGGGTCAAGAAAGGAACTAACCATGAAGGACCCAAATCACTTTGGATACCTAGCAAAACTTAACATGTTTTGTAGGTTTGCTTGAAGACCAATTCAAAATCTTTGATATCTTAATAAGTGATTGATCCAAGCATATGATGGGAGGTATAAGCAAATTTTCAAATTTAATAGGCCAAGGGATGTGTCACATATGAGGACAACATCAAATGAAAGATTTTTGGCAAGGAAAAGATAAGCACTAAGTTTCATATCCAATGAAGAAGTACTTCATAATGAAGGATTAAGACGAAATTTTCTAAAGGATAAATTAACTAATATCATGTTATTCTTCTATTTTGATTATGATATTATTTTGTTTCTTTTTCCGTTCCTTTTTACTAATGACAAAGTGGGAGAAGATATATGTGTATGCTTTGTCTCTATCTCTTACAGAAATTGTCAACATACTCTATTGATCAAGGAGAAGCATTCACCAAGGGGGAGTTATCGTTAATAGGGGAAGCATATTGCATTTTCAAGTGATCCAAAGAGTTTCACATAACAAGTGTTTGTCATAATCAAACAGGGGGAGAATGTAGAGTCATACTTCAGCAAGTTTATATTTTGATGATTACAAACATCATGATCAAGGCAAAAGGCATTATCAAAAAGAAGAAGAAAAAGTATCTACTCAAAATGGACTTTTGGCTTGCATGCTAAGTTACTCATAAAGAAGACTTTGGTGTTTGATCTTCATTATGGTACAAGACTCCAATTCAATATAGTATATTACTATAGTACTCAAAATATGACTAACATTAAGCATACATGTTTCATGGGTTTTAATATCACTAGCATTGCATTTCCAAGTCATTAAAAAGGTTATTTAACTTTTACATATAGTGGTAACTAGTTATAGGTTTCTGGTAATAGGTTACAGGCTTTAGCATTTCAAATATTTCAACGTTACTTGCACTGGGTAACTGGTTACTGCATTCTGGTAATCGGTTCCCGCTTAAACATATTTGAAAAATAAGACCGTTTTGAATGTTGTTTTGTTGTTGCATTTGTCCATGCACCATTGCACTTCTACATTTATTTAGAACCTTTTGAAAGGGTGGAATATATGTATATAATTCAAATGGTTCTGAAGTAGAAACACACACACAAAATAACTACAATCACAACATACAATTCAACATTTTATTTCTCATTTTCAAACAAGTGCGTTGATTAATATTTTGATCTTGCATGAAACTTTTACTCATACATTTTCAAATACATTATTAGAAAAGTTTCATCATATGCATTGAACACTTGTGTAATATATTCATTTAAATGTTGTCTTGAAAGAGAAGAGATAAATACTTTATATTGGCATTGATTATCAACTTTCATATCTACTTCAAGAATTTGTTTCTAATTATTTTTTTAAAGTAATTGTGGTGTAACCTTGCTGTCCTGGATTGTTGGAAGCAAGAGAGTGTTAAGGGAGGATTGTTCTCTTTTTACTTTGTATGGTTACCTTGTTTTCAGGATTGTTGGAAACAAGTATGTGCATTGAAGAGGATTGTTCTTCTTGCACTTAATGTTTAGATCTTAAAGGTTTTAAGAGCCTTTGATCTCACTATATATTAGATAGTAAGGCATCACCTTTGGTGTGATTAGGCTTGTACAATCATTCTAAACTATAGTGAAATATCTCCCATGTTGGAAAGGGGACTGGAGTATCTCGAACTACAAGGGGAACTATAATATATTCGGTGTTATTTATTTTTCCACATTTACCGCTTTCATATTCATACACAAACCAGAAAAATAAGAACATCATCGTGTAAAAGAATAAAAATCTGCAATCCACTTTATTCAGCCTCGTCTTAGCCGCACTCAAAAACCAACAATGTATACTTGCATGTGACACTCTTTTACCACCAACAAGTTTTTGGTGTTGTTTCCAAGGAGTTCCAAGTTACATTTTTTATTTTATGATCATTACTATCTTTCTATTTTTAAGCATCTGAGTTTTTATTGTTTCTTGTAAATTGGTGTCACGATAGATGTTTAGCTTTTATATGCACAGGTTGTTACGGCTAGTTTACAGAGGAGATCTTGAACCTGAAAGAACTCTCACAGTGCTTAGAATATATCATCTTACTGGAAATTTACCTGGAAGTCCCTTACACCAAGTTGTGGCTGATTTGGAAGGGATAGTGCATGAAGACAACGAAGAGGAGGCAAAATTTGTCATGGCAGAGACTGATGTTATTGGCTTTCCAATGAAAGGGCAAGAAACATCATAGATTATTCTCTATTTGATCCCAACGCAATGAGTATTGGTATCATACGACCATAAATCACCACAACTCAGTTTGAGTTTAAGCCTATGATGTTTTAGGTTTTGCAAACCACTGGCTAATACTCAGGTTCTCCTAATAAATATCCTCACTTGCACTTGAGACAGTTACTGGATATTGTTACTAATTTTAAGATTCCAAGTGTGACTGATGATTCCTTTATGTTGAGGCTCTTTCCATACTCTATAAGGGATAGAGCCAAGAGTTGGTTAAATTCCTTGGAGCCTAATTCCATTTCCACATGGAATGATTTGGCTGAAACGTTTCTAGCCAAGTATTGTCCTCCTTCCAAGAATGCTAAGATGAGAAATGAGATTACTTCATTTAGGAAAGGAGATGATGAGTCCTTATTTGATGTTTGGGAGAGATTCAAAGAGCTACTTAGACAATTTTCTTACCATGGAATACCAATCTATATTAAACTTTAAACTTTTTACAATGGATCGGTTCCTTCTTCAAGGAACATGTTAGATGCCTCAAGTGGTGGAGCCCTTTCGTCTAAATCTTATGAAGATGGCTATAGATTGATTTATAGTATCACGCCAAGACTTACCAATGGCATGTCACTAGGACTACTTCTAATTCAACTAAAAAGATATCTTCTGGAGTTCATGAGGTAACTAAGACAACATCACTTGCTACTCAAGTGGCTCAGATCCATTAGATGATGACGAACATGATGACCCCTAAAATGACAAAACATGAACATGTCAAGGTGGTTACAGACGCGTCTGATGTTTCCTATATGTACTATAGAGGTGCCTACTTATTTGATGAGGGTTCTGCAAATCCCGTTTGACACAACTATGTTGGCAATAACAACAACAGATACAACAATCCTTACAGCAACACATATAACTTTGGATGGCACAATCACCCAAGTTTCTCATGGAGTAACAATAAAAATCAACCAAATCCTCGAGATACTCAAGCACCGCAAGTTCCTCATGGTTTTTCCACACAGAAAAATTTGTTGTGGAAAATCAAGGGAAAAAGCTGTTGGAAAATATTTTGAAGTCCTTCATTCAAGAGACAAATAACCAGTTCCAAGCTCAAGGAGTAAGCATTAAAATATAGAGAATCAAGTGGAGAAAATTTCCACTTCTTTGAGTTCGTGAATATGGGTGCTCTCTCAAATTCAACTAAAGTTCCAACCTTTACCTCTGAAGTGAAGAATGTTAAAAACTATCAGGTCATTAAGCTTAGAAGTGGGAAAGAATGTGAAGGACCCGCACCAAGAAACAAAGAATTAAGTGAAGAACTTCCTAGTTAGGAAAATTCAGAAGGAAGAGAAGAGTCCATTGAGGAACTGTCCCCCTCAGGACAACATGAAGAAAATATTGATAAGAATGCTACTTGCATGACTTCCAACCCAGACAAACATCTAGAAGTCGTGCCCGAAGTCGAAAAAGTCCAGAAGTTTGTTCAAGAAAGACCTCTACCACATTTTCCCCAAAGGATTAGGAAGGCAGAGGAGGAGAAACAATTTGACAAGTTCATGGAAATTTTGAAACAACTTCACATCAACATACCATTGATTAAAGCCATTTAACAAATTTGTAAATTACTCAAAGTTCATGAAGTATGTGCTCACTAAGAGGAAGAGAGTATGCGAGTTTACAACTGTTTCACTAACTTAAGAGTTTAGTCAGTTGGTTCAAGGCAAGATCCCTCCTACGTTGATAGATCTTGGAAGTTTTACCATCCCTGGTACAGTTGGAGATACTTTTTGTGGAAGAGAGTTATGTGATCTTGGGGAAAGCGTTAACCTCACGCCCATATCTAACTTCAAGAAACTAGGGATAAGAGCTTCTAGTCCAACCTCTATCACTCTACATTTGGCAGATAGAAGTATTTGCTACTCACAAAGGAAGATAAAAGATGTTTTGGTAAGAGTTAACAAATTTGTGTTCCATGTTGTTTTCATTAGAATGGATTTTAATGCTGATGAAGAGACTCCCATTGAGTTGGGCAGACCTTACCTTTCTACGGGAAAAACCTTGATTGATGTAGACAGAGGATAACTCATTATGAGAGTTAATGGAAAACAAGTTGTGTTAAATGTTCTTAATGCTCTGCAGTACCCTGAGGAAGATGTAGCTGATTGTTCCATGATTTCAAGTTAGAAGGAAGCATTCACAAGAATTTATGCAAGTCAAGCAATGTCTTAGAAAAAGAGTTAGGGAAGTTGGAAAAAGATGAAGTTCAACAAGATGGAATCATGAGTGGACCTGTGAGTAAACAATGTGTTGAAGAAGAACCTATGGAGGTGTTAAATTTATCCACTGAAGTACAAAAGCATAACTCACCTTTAGTAAAAGTCCCCCCTGAGTTGGAATAAAAGTAAATGCATGACCATTTACAATATGCCTAGCTGGAGGAAAGACAAAAGTTACTTGTGATCATTGCTACAGATTTAGCCACTGAACAGAAGGATCAATTGCTGGTAATTTTGAAGAAATACAAGAAATCCATTGCTTGGTAAATCTCTAACATTAAATGTATTAATCCCACTATTTATATGCATAGAATCTTGTTGGAAGATAATTCCAAGAATGGCATTGAAATTCAAAGAAGGTTGAATTCTATTATGAAAGAAGTGGCAAAGAAAGGAGGCATGAAATTGGTCAACAATGAGAAGAATGAGTTGATTCCTACAAGAACTATTACATGCTAGAGAATCTATATGGATTATAGGTAGTTGAACAAGGCCACAAGAAAAGACCACTTCCCCCTCCCATTTATTGATCAAATGATGGATATATTGGTTGGAAATAAGTATTATTGTTTCTTGGATGGATATTCGGGTTACAACCAAATAGATATTGCACTTGAAGATCAAGACAAGACAACATTTACATGTCCTTTTGGTACTTTTTTCTTTCAGAAGAATGCCCTTTGGATTGTGCAATGTGTTAGAACAATGTTTGAATCTACTACCCTATATTTGAGTTTTGATGATAACAAAGTGAAAAGATATAGTATTTATATGTTTCATGTTTGAACTATATGCTGCCTAAAATTACTATGCTCTGACTTGCAGATACGCTGATTAAAATAAGCAAGATCACTTCTTCAGCATCAGAATTTGATTTCATACACCAGCATCAGAAGTTGCTGAATCAGAACGTCAAGATCAGATGATCAACTCACGTACATGCTGTAGCTTGATGAACAGAACTGCGCGTAAACACTCTGATACAGAAACACAATAGTTCATCAGCAGCGAAGCAGAATCAGAATGAGCCAAGCCAGAACGTGCATTGAAGAAGCAACGGTACTGTGCATTGAAAGCTAATCAATTCCAACGGCCTCATTCCAGACAAGATCTGCTCAAAAAGGAAAGCTTGTTATTAGCATTGAATCAAGAATATTGCATTCAACGTTCATCTTCTCAAGTGCTATATAAACAAGGCTTCGAAGATTATAATGGCTAATGCTCTCCAAATCTCTACACGCACAAAGCTGAACAATAATCTTCATCTACCAGTTTTGCTAAACCACAAACTCTGATACTCCATTAGTGTTTAGCAATCTAGTTTCTAAGCTTCATTTGTGTATACATCACAGTTGTGATAAAGTTTTGTAGAAAACATTCACACACATTGTTTTATACCTTTGTAAGAAAGTGTTGCCTTGACAAACCGGATTGTGGTTTGAATCAAGAAGGCTTTAGCAGTTGTTAAAGCAGTCTGTAATATTCAGTTGAATATAGTGAATTAAGACCTCGTTGGAGAGAGGCGAAATCACCTTGACGGGTGGACTGGAGTAGTTTGAGATCAAACGAACCAGGATAAAAATATCTTGTCAATTGCTTTAAGATTTCAGTTTTACAATTCAACCCCCCCTTCTTGTGTTTTTCACCCCTTCAATTGGCATCAGAGCGCCTGGTTCTGAGCTAAAACACTTAACCGTGTCAGTACAAGATCCAGCGTCAGAAAAACACAATGGCAGGAAACAACTCTCATTTCAGCAATGACAACAATGAGGACAGAGACAGATTCAGCGGCAAACCTCCAGTTTTTGATGGAGAAAACTTTGATTACTGGAAAGACAGAATTGAAAGCTTCTTTCTAGCACATGATGCTGATCTGTGGGATATGGTGACAGATGGATACACGCACCCTGTGAATGCAACTGGTCAGAAGATTGATAGAAAATCAATGACTGATCAACAAAAGTGTGACTTCAAGAATCACCATAAGGCCAGAACCATCCTCCTCAGTGCCATCTCCTATACTGAGTATGAAAAGATCTCCAACAGAGACACAGCTAAGAACATCTTTGATTCTCTCAGAATGACGCATGAGGGCAACGTTCAAGTCAAAGAAACAAAAGCTCTGGCGCTCATTCAGAAGTATGAGGCGTTCAAAATGGAAGAATCTGAATCCATTGAAACTATGTTCTCTAGATTCCAGATTCTGGTAGCTGGTCTCAAAGTTCTGGACAAAGGATACTCTACTGCTGACCATGTCAAGAAGATAATCAGAAGTTTACCCAAGCAGTGGAGGCCTATGGTTACTGCTCTAAAGCTAGCGAAAGATCTCAACAAAATCACTCTGGAGGAACTTATAAGCTCCCTCAGAAGTCATGAGATAGAGCTAGAAGCTGATGAGCCTCAGAAGCAAGGTAAGCCTTTAGCTTTAAAATCTAACAGAAAATCTGAGTCTAAAGTTTTGCAGGCAGTTGAAGAAACATCTGATGGATCCTCATCAGAAGAAGACGAACTTTCCCTTCTCTCCAGAAGAGTAAATCAACTGTGGAAGCAAAGACAAAGGAAGTTCAGGAATCCCAGAAGATCTGATCAGAACGAGTCTTCTTCCAGATTCAGAAGGACAGATTCTTCCTCTGGATACAGAAGATCTGAAGGCTCCTCCAGTAGCAAGAAGCCAAACACAAAAGACATCATCTGCTACGAGTGCAATGAGCAAGGACACTACAAGAGTGACTGCCCAAAGCTTCAGAGGGAAAAGCCCAAAAATAAGTTTGGAAGAGAGAAGAAGAAAAGTCTCATGGCCACATGGGATGACTCTGACTCGTCTGAAGCTGACTCAGAATCAGATGATGAAAGGGCAAACATAGCGCTCATGGCTAACATTCCAGATGATAGTGAAGCTTCTGAATCAGACTCAGAATCAGACACAGAAGAGGTATTTCCTAACTTCGCTGTTAATTTTACAAAGGCTGAACTTGCTGAAAGCCTCAATGAAATTCTGGAACGTTATCAGCAGATTAGAGCTAAATTCAGAGACCTGAAAAGGAATCTTGAATCTGACTCTAATAAGTCTGAGAGTCTCAAATTGGAAAACTCTGAACTGAGAGACAAAATTTCAAAATTAGAAAACTCTTTACAAAACTCTCAGAAGGAACCAATTTCTGAAACTCCCAGCAACGCTGATGAGATCATCAAGGAGTATGATCACAGTTTCCAGAAGTTCCTTGCTAAAAGCATAGATAGAAGCAGAATGGCTTCAATGATCTATGGAGTTAGCAGAAACGGCAGGAAAGGAATAGGATACCTAGGTAAGGTTCCTACACCAAAGAATGTCATGGATTTAACCATTAAACACACTCCTTTAAATTCACACTTTGTGTATGGTCACACACATGACATCAAATATACTAGCAGTAAGCACTCTGTGAAACCAAAATTCAACCAGAGTTTTGGTAAAACTAACAAATCAGGACCCAAGAAGATCTGGGTACCTAAGGATAAAATAATACATGTTGCAGATATCTTTAGCAGCAAGTCAGAAACACCAGTCATGGTACCTGGACTCTGGCTGCTCACGACACATGACGGGAAGAAGGCATATGTTCCAAAGCCTGGAACTTAAGCCTGGAGGCCACATTGGCTTTGGAGGCAATCAGAGGGGAAAGATAATTGGCTCTGGAACTGTAGGTAATGGAAATCTTCCCTCTATTAATAATGTTCTGCTAGTTGATGGATTGATGCATAATCTGTTATCCATAAGTCAATTAAGTGATAACGGTTATGATATAATCTTTAATCAAAAATCATGTAAAGCTGTTAGTCAGAAAGATGGGACTATCCTGTTTAATGGTAAGAGGAAAAACAACATTTACAAAATCAAACTTTCTGAACTAAAGAGTCAGAACGTAAAATGTCTTCTGTCTGTTAACAACGAGCAGTGGATCTGGCACAGAAGATTGGGGCATGTTAGTATGAGAAGAATATCTCAGATTAACAAACTCAATCTGGTCAGAGGACTTCCTAATCTGAAGTTCAATTCAGATGCTCTGTGTGAAGCATGTCAGAAAGGCAAATTTGCAAAACCTTCTTTTAAATCCAAAAATGTTGTTTCCACCTCTAAGCCATTAGAACTTCTGCACATTGACCTATTTGGACCAGTTAAAACTGCTTCAGTTAGTGGTAAGAAGTATGGGTTAGTAATCGTAGATGACTATAGCAGATGGACATGGGTAAAGTTCTTAAGACACAAGGACGAGTCACACTCTGTGTTTGTTACCTTCTGTAACCAAGTTCAGAATGAAAAAGATCTTAGAATCGTTAAAGTCAGAAGTGATCATGGTGGAGAATTTGAAAATAAAGATTTTGAGTCATTCTTTAATGACAAAGGCATTCTGCATGATTTCTCTTGTCCTAGAACTCCCCAACAAAATGGAGTTGTAGAACGAAAGAACAGAACATTGCAAGAAATGGCCAGAACCATGATCAACGAGACAAACGTTGCTAAGACTTTCTGGGCAGAGGCAATAAACACAGCGTGCTACATTCAGAATAGAATCTCAATAAGACCTATTCTGGAAAAGACTCCATATGAATTGTGGAAGAACAGAAAGCCCAACATTTCGTATTTTCATCCATTTGGATGTACTTGCTTTATATTGAATACAAAGAATTATTTGAACAAGTTTGATTCTAAGGCACAGAAGTGTATTATGTTAGGATACTCTGAACGCTCAAGAGGGTACAGAGTATACAATACAGAAACACAGATTGTGGAAGAATCAATCAGTGTTTGTTTTGATGATAAGCTTGACTCTGAAAAGTCAAAGCAGAATGAAATTTTTGCAGGTATAGAAATTGAATTTGCAGGTTCTGAAGACAAGTCATCAGAAGCTCTCAACACAGACATTCCTTCAACGTCTGAAAGAAGCAATGCTAGAAATCCTACAACTGCTGCTGATCAACCTCAGAAGAGATTACCCAGAAGCAGTTTGGATCACCCAGAAGAGACTATCCTAGGAAGAAAGGAAGATCCAATCAGAACAAGAGCAAGCTTCAGAAACTCTGAAGAAACTCTTATGGGACTTGTGTCTCTGATTGAACCTTCTTCTATTGATGAAGCACTTCTGGATAATGACTGGATTCTGGCAATGCAAGAAGAGCTGAATCAATTCACCAGAAACGACGTATGGGATCTCGTTCCCAGACCAAAAGGATTCAACGTCATTGGAACAAGATGGGTGTTCAGAAACAAGCTAAATGAACAAGGTGAAGTCATCAGAAACAAGGCACGACTGGTTGCACAAGGTTATAGTCAGCAAGAGGGGATAGAATATACAGAAACCTTTGCCCCAGTCGCCAGGTTAGAATCTATCAGACTTTTAATTTCATTTGCTGTTAATAGAGGCATCACTCTGTATCAGATGGATGTCAAAAGTGCATTCTTAAATGGTTATATAGAAGAAGAAGTTTATGTTCACCAACCCCCAGGTTTTGAAAATAAAAAACATCCAGAACATGTTTTCAAACTGAAAAAGTCACTGTATGGTCTGAAACAAGCTCCCAGAGCTTGGTATGAAAGGCTAAGTAACTTTCTGCTTGAAAATGAATTCACCAGAGGGAAAGTGGACACTACTCTATTCTGTAAAACAGTTAAGAGTGACATTTTAGTCTGTCAAATTTATGTTGATGATATTATTTTTGGTTCTACTAATCCTTCTCTTGGAAGAAAATTTGCTAAGTGTATGCAGGCAGAATTTGAGATGAGCCTCATGGGGGAACTGAAATTCTTTCTAGGAATTCAGATCAATCAAACTCCAGAAGGAACTTACATTCATCAGAGCAAATACATCAGAGATCTTCTGAAGAAATTTGACCTCTCAGAATGTAAGCCATCAAAGATTCCAATGCATCCCACGTGCATTCTGGAAAGAGAAGAGGTAAGCAAAAGTGTAGAACAGAAAGTCTACAGAGGTATGATTGGTTCTCTCCTTTATCTGACTGCTTCAAGACCTGATATCTTATTCAGCGTATGTATTTGTGCTAGATTCCAATCAGATCCTAGAGAATCTCACTTAACAGCTATTAAGCGAATTTTCAAGTATCTGAAAGGTACTACTAATCTGGGTTTGTTTTATAGAAAATCTAGTGATTACAGCTTAGTAGGCTACTGTGATGCTGATTTTGCTGGAGACAGAGTGGAACGAAAAAGTACTTCTGGAAGCTGCCAGTTTCTGGGAGAAAATCTGATCTCTTGGTCCAGCAAAAGGCAATCAACAATTGCTCTGTCAACAGCAGAAGCTGAGTACATAGCAGCAGCAGGATGTAGCACACAAATGCTCTGGATGAAAAGTCAGCTTGAAGACTTCCAGATTTTTGAGAGTAACATTCCTATTCTTTGTGATAATACTTCTGCTATTTGCTTAAGTAAGAATCCTATTTTACATTCTAGAGCTAAGCATATAGAAATTAAGCATCATTTCATTAGGGACTATATTCAGAAAGGTATTTTGAACTTGAAATTTATAGATACAGACCATCAATGGGCTGATATCTTTACTAAACCCCTTTCAGAAGATAGGTTTAATTTCATTCTGAAACATCTCAGCATGAAAGTATGCCCAGAATGAAAATGCTTTAATTCCATATATTTATCTTCAGAATGTAATTATATTACTGTGAACTTCTGATCAATCTTCTTTCAGAAAGATAGAACATGCAGATTGTATCAGATGCAAGTCTAAAGATCTGAGAGTCTAATCTCAAAGACAGACGTGCTGATCACTACATCAAACAAGTGTCATCCAATCATCAGCAAATCTCTGAAGCAGAACGCGTGCACGCTTCTGAGAAGGCAAAGCGCTGATTGGGTGCATTGAGACACATGTCTGGTAACCGTTTTTAAGTATCTTTCTCAAATCCCCCAAAATCAGCAAGCATTTAATGAAAAGTAATCACGCTTGTTAAATGGCAATCATTATTTTTTCTCTCTCTTAAAAACGTTTAATTTTTCAAAATAATATTTGAAAACTCTATTTAAGCACATTAATCCTTCATTCTTATTCTTTACGCTTTCTCATAATCATTCAAGTATTTTCTGCATATTTCTGAGTTTATCTCCTACAAACCTTTTTCTCTCAAATCTTTCTCAAAGTTTTTTTAGTGAGAACAATGGCATCCTCCAGCATTTCTGCAGGCAATCAGAAGAAAGAAACCTCTGAACAATATCAGGTGCCCCTCAGAACTCTTCTCACACCGGTAAAGAATTTTGAAGTTCTCTCTGAGTTAATCATCGACTTTGAAAGTTTGAAGGAAAATGGATTTGACCTAACTGAAGAAATTAGGGCTCAAAAGTGGGAGAGGTATTTCGATAGGTTGGTTGGACCAACATTCCCAGCGCTTGTCAAGGAATTTTGGATTCACGCCAAGATTTCTAAACATCTAGTCATCTCTTCTGTCATGGGAAAGAAGATCGTGATTTCTGAAGACCTCATTGGAAGGCTAATCGGTCAAAGTGGTGGTGGAGTCCGTTGTGTGGACATGGCTGAAAGATGCCCTGATATAGGTGTGGTAGCCAACAGAATTTTCACTCTTGGAATGCCCAGCAGCAAAATTAAGGATCTGAAGGACCACTGCAGAGTATGGGCCAAGATTGTTCTGGGCTGCTTCAATCACAGGAAACCAACAAGTTCTCCTGATTATATAAACGTGGATCAGCAGTTTCTGATCTACTTTATTGATCAGAGGGTAAAGATCAATCTGGCACATTTCCTGTTCAACCATCTCAAGACCAGTGTCAAAGAAACAAGAGAAGAAGAAAGGACCAAAAGGGACTGGATACCGTTTGGAAGGCTTATATCAGATATTCTGACAGAGAATAAGCTGATAGAGTATCTGAGCGAAGCTCAAGTGCTGAGCACTATTGAACCAACTGTTGGAAAACCGCTGAACGCTAAGAATCTGAAAAAGATGAAGCTGATAGAAAATATTAAGAAGGAACCCAGAGTTACTTCAACTGTTGATATCTCCAGCAGAAGAGTGCCTCTGAGTGATTTTCCAATATTTTCTGAAATGGAATCCAAACCTGATATGTTTCTCAAGTATCCAGATTCATACAAGGCAGAAGATACAGGCTCAAAGCTGAAGATCAAAGATCTGAGTCAACCCCAACCTGAAGTGACTCAGAAGAAGACAAAGAAGAGGAAAGCACCAGCAGAAGGATCATCTCATCAGACTCCAAAGAAACAAGGTATTTCATCTGCTGCCCCTATTTCAATTTCATCTACTATTCCAACATCTGCTGCCCCTCCTCAAACCTCTCACAGAATATCAATCCCAATCCCTACCATTGATGAAACCATACCAGAAGACCCTTCTGAGGCCTTACAACTCAGAAGAACCAGAACTAAAATTCCCAAACAACCAACTGTTTCAACAACACCAGCACTTGATCGAGTGCTAGCTGATATTGAGCGTGAACATGCTTCTGCTCAACCAATTTCTGAACCACCAAATATTCCTCCTCCACAACAACAACAACAACCTGAACCAGAACAACAACAACAACCAGAACCAGAATCACAACAACAACCTCTCACAGAAGAACCTCTGATCCCTGAGCAATCAGAGATTCCACCTCCTCAACCAGAAAATAATCCACCTTCACCACAAACAGAGTTTCACCACTATGAAACCCCTTCTCCTCATCATTCTGACCCTCACTCACCTCAACCTTCACCGTTGGCAATCCAGTTGCCATGTGGAACCACTATTGTCAGGCCCCAGTTGCCATCCTCATTAGAATCGACACCTCCAAAAACTCCTACCACTCCAATCGAAATATCTGATTCTGATACCCCTCCTCCAAAACCAACAGCATCTCAGCAAACCTCTGAAAACCAATCCTCTGAAAACCCCAGCAGGATCTTCATTGACTTAACCAGTCTTGAACGTCTTGCTGATCTAAGACACAAAATTGCCATTCCCAAACCAAAGCAACCAGATGTTGGCTCTGGTATTTTGAATTTTGAAACAGGTGTGCTGCAATGGATTGCTTCTTTGAAGCAAGTCTGTCCTGGGATGATTGACCCAGCTGCTTCTGATCAGCTCTGGTCACAGTTCAGACTATGGGTATGTGCTGAAGCCCTCAAGCTGCAGGACGTCAACTATGAGCAGGCTCAACAGAACTTCAGCAAGCTGCTGAAGGAAGTTGAAAGTCAGCTGCCTCAAGAAGTTGTGCTCCCTCTGGACAGTGAATCTTGGTCTGAGAAAGAGCAAGCTGCAAAGGTGCAACCATCAGAAGAAGACAAGACCATTCAGGCTGAAGAAAATCCAGCAGAAGATGTCGCTGAAAGTTCTGAGAAGCTTCCTCCTTCTGATGCTTCTCAAGCTGCCTTGGACAGGCAGGCTCTGGAAGAATTAAGGCTGAATGACTTACGTCTACAGCAGCGGATGGAAGAGAATGATCAGAAGATGAAAGCACGAATGGATGTGCAGGACAGCAAGATTGACACTGTTGTCAACATGGTTCAGAAGCAAAATGAAACTTCTGAAAAGATTCAAGCGATGCTGGAAAGCCTGTTCTCACGCATGCCCCCTCAACCTTAAATCTTTTTCATGCCTAATCATTTTAACTATGTTCTGATGTCCTGTTTTGACTATGGTTTGTAATGTTCTTTTGCTCTGATTCTGAACTATTAATATGATTAGTTTTTCTGATCTAAATTGTTTTAGCACATCACCAACACTTTTTGATTGCTGACAAAAAGGGGGAGAACAAGAATGATATTTAAAATCAATAACGGCTAACTAGACAGAAATTCTCAAACATTCTAACTCTATTACTTGAAATGTTTTTCTGTTTTGTTTAAAGTCTACAGGCACAAGGAAGCTCCTGAACACTATGAAGACTAGAAGCTAGAAGCTCTGATCAAAATGTAGAAGCTCTGATCAATGTTGCTCTGATCAAATATGAAGTTCTGATCGACCTAATACTCTGATCCAAAGCAAAGCTCTGACAGGAAAAGCTCTGAAGCTCTGCTCTCTGATAAGTCAAAGACTCTTATAATCTGATGTTCAAAGAAAGAAAAAGATCTGATCCTGAAGAACACGTATATCAAAGGGAAGTAACAAACTCAGGGGGAGTATCTCTTAACTCTGATTTCTCCTTACTTCTTAACTCTGAAACATTTCCCAGACACCTTTTCACGTTATTTTTCATTTAAAATATCTAGTTTTTGTCATCATCAAAAAGGGGGAGATTGTTAGAACAATGTTTGAATCTACTACCCTATATTTGAGTTTTGATGATAACAAAGTGAAAAGATATAGTATTTATATGTTTCATGTTTGAACTATATGCTGCCTAAAATTACTATGCTCTGACTTGCAGATACGCTGATTAAAATAAGCAAGATCACTTCTTCAGCATCAGAATTTGATTTCATACACCAGCATCAGAAGTTGCTGAATCAGAACGTCAAGATCAGATGATCAACTCACGTACATGCTGTAGCTTGATGAACAGAACTGCGCGTAAACACTCTGATACAAAAACACAATAGTTCATCAGCAGCGAAGCAGAATCAGAATGAGCCAAGCCAGAACGTGCATTGAAGAAGCAACGGTACTGTGCATTGAAAGCTAATCAATTCCAACGGCCTCATTCCAGACAAGATCTGCTCAAAAAGGAAAGCTTGTTATTAGCATTGAATCAAGAATATTGCATTCAACGTTCATCTTCTCAAGTGCTATATAAACAAGGCTTCGAAGATTATAATGGCTAATGCTCTCCAAATCTCTACACGCACAAAGCTGAACAATAATCTTCATCTACCAGTTTTGCTAAACCACAAACTCTGATACTCCATTAGTGTTTAGCAATCTAGTTTCTAAGCTTCATTTGTGTATACATCACAGTTGTGATAAAGTTTTGTAGAAAACATTCACACACATTGTTTTATACCTTTGTAAGAAAGTGTTGCCTTGACAAACCGGATTGTGGTTTGAATCAAGAAGGCTTTAGCAGTTGTTAAAGCAGTCTGTAATATTCAGTTGAATATAGTGAATTAAGACCTCGTTGGAGAGAGGCGAAATCACCTTGACGGGTGGACTGGAGTAGTTTGAGATCAAACGAACCAGGATAAAAATATCTTGTCAATTGCTTTAAGATTTCAGTTTTACAATTCAACCCCCCCTTCTTGTGTTTTTCACCCCTTCACAATGCTCCATCCACCTTCCAATGTTGCATGATGGCCATATTCTCAGATATTATTGAAAGTTTTTATGGATGATTTTTTCTGTTTTTTGGAGAATCATTCAACAAATGCATGGACAATTTAGATCTAGTGTTTACTAGATGTGAAGAGAAAAATCTTATGTTAAAGTAGGAAAAGTTCCATTTCATGGTAAAAGAAGGATTGTTCTTAGGAACAAGCTATGGTGGAAGTGATACAGAATATACCACCGCCAGTAAACATCAAGGGAATTAGAAGTTTTCTGGACCATGATGGATTTTATAAAAGGTTTATCAAGAATTTTTCCAAGATTACCAAGCCACTTTTCCAATTTCTGCAACATGATGTGCCTTATGTCTTCAGTCAAGACTATATGGATGCTTTCAATATTTTAAAGGAAGCTTTGATTTCTGCACCCATTATCAAGACTCATAACTGGATAAAACCCTTAAAGTTAATGTGGGATGTAATTGACTTTTCTATTGGGGTTGTACTTGGTCAAAGACATAACAAGGTGTTCCATACCATTTATTATACTAGTAGAACCATGATTAAAGCTCAAGTCAATTACACTGCAACTGAGAAGGAATTGCTAGTTGTTGTCTTTGTATTTAACAAGTTTAGATCCTATCTACTAGGAACCAAAGTCATTGTGTACACTGACTATGTGACCATCAAGTACCTTATTACCAAGAAAGATGTTAAGCCAAGGATTATAAGATGGGTAATATTGTTACAAGAGTTTAATCTAAAAATCAGAGACAAGAAAGGGGTTGAGCATTTGGTTGCTGACCATTTCTCAAGGTTACCAGAGGAAGTACAAGACACCAATTAAGGAGAAACTCAAGAGGATTTTCCTGATGAGCAATTGTTATTGATCACCTCTGGCGTGACACCTTAGTATGTTTATATTGTCAACTATCTGGTCAACATATATGTTCAACCTGATTTCAATTCTTAACAAAGGAAAATTTTATTCAATATCACCAAAAGTTATTTTTGGGATGAACCTTTTCTTTATAAAAAATAATTTGACCAGTTGCTTAGAAGATGTGTGTATCAAACAGAGGTGCGGTAGATCTTGTCTTCCTGTCACGAGGCTCCTTATGGAAGACATTTTGGAGGAACGAGAACTACTTCCAAAGTTCTTCAATCGGGTTATTTTCGGCTCTCTCTTTTTAAGATTCCCATGAACTGGTTAGAAAGTGTGATAAATGTCAAAGAGTAGGAAATATCTCTATGTCGCAATAAATTCATCTCACTAACATCCTTGAAATTGAAAATTTTTATGTGTGGGCCATTAACTTCATGGGGACTTTTCCCCAATATTTTGGGAATCTGTACATATTAGTAGTTGTGGACTATGTCTCTAAGTGGATAGAGGCAGTAGCAACCCCAACTAATGATGTTAGGGTGGTGAAAAAATTATTGCTTAAAGACATCTTTTCTATACATGGCACCCCTAAAGCAATCATTAGTAATAAGGGAACCCATTTTTGCAACAAAGTATTTTAAAATTTAATAGAAAAATATGGAGTGAAACACAAGGTTCCTACAGCCTATCATCCACAATGTAGTGGACAAGCTGAAATTTAAAATAGAAAGATATAAAGGATTTTAGAAAAGGTTATGAATCCCTCAAGGAAGGACTTGTCTAAGCATATGGATTATGTTTATGGGCCTATAGAACTGCTTACAAGACTCTTCTTGGCATGTCTCCCTATAGAATTGTCTATGGAAAAACCTGCCACTTGCCAATTAAGTTAGAGAACAAAGCATTTTGGGCAGCCACAACTTTCAATTTTAATTTAGCTAATGTTGGTCAAGCTAGAATGCTTCAACTCAATTAGCTAGAGGAGCATTGGTTGTTCTCTTATGAAAATGTTGAATTTTATAAGGAAAAAACAAAGAGGTGGCACGATAGTAAATGTATGAAGAGAGAATTGATAGAAGGCCAACATGTTCTTTTGTTTAACTCTTGGCTCAAGATTTTCCCTGGAAAACTTTAGTCTAGGTGGTCTAGCCCTTTCAAATTGATTAAAGTTTATCCTCATGGGGCAATGGATCTATTAAATGAAAGAACATGTGAAGAATTTAAGATGAATGGCCAAAGAGTGAAGCTCTATCTTGGTGATTACATGCATAACACAAAGATCACTATGGATTTGCATGAATCTTCTTAATACTTGTTGTAGTCATGCTATAAGACTATAAAATAGCACTACTATGAGGCAAATTAGCTTAACTTTGATGTTTTAGTTTATTTAATTTTTTTAGATGATTTGATTGATAAGGAAAGTTGGGAAAGTTCATTGATGAGTGTTGATGTGACCTCTGTGGTCACTGTTAAAAAGAAGAAGAAGCTTGAAAAGGTAAGCACTCCATACTCAGCAAAGAAGGATCATAAACGCAAGTCTCCTTCCAAGGCCAAGTCACCAAGCAAGTCCAAGCCCAAGTCCCCTCCATAAAAAGTCTCAGTAAAGTACATCCAGGTGCAAATAGTTGTCCTGATGGAAGTTTCCCTAAGGCACCATAAATTTCTAAGATGTCAACTCTGCCAGAGCCTTCCTAGAATGAGGCTAGAAAGAAGAAAAGAGAAGGCCCTGTGAGAAAGAGCAGCAAGATCAAAGCTTAGCTGGTAAGAATTGAGGCAACAATTAGCATTCACCATCCAATCTATTAACAGTGAGGACATTGTCCTTACTTTAAGTCTGGGAGAGTGGTGGGTTAAGTTGTGACCCTGACCATCAACCCACCAATATCATATCATATCATTTGGTGTTGTTTGGTTAAGTTTCATTTGATTAATGTCTTTGTTAGTTTTTGTTGTTTTGTTGTTGTTGGCTATTTGCAGCCTTTTGCTTTATGATTAATGAACTTATTTCTATTTTAGTTTAATGGTTGTGTTATTTCATTTTAAAATAGAGGAACAAACTGACTATAACCCCCATAAGACAGGAAACTTTTGAAAAACTTAGGAATAATCTGTTGGGAATGGGACAATATTAGAAACAAGACCTTGATACTGATCAATTGCACCTTCTTGTGTTTCTGATAACCCCTGTCATGCCTCAATTAGTCAGAAAAGTAGGCAACCTCTTGATTAATTCGAATAGTTTTTGAATATGGAATAGGAATTCAATGTAGGGTTTAGTTAGGGAGGATAGCACTATTGTTTAAAACTTGAGTACTCCAGACACATTGCATATTCTAATAAGTTTATGTGCTCGAAACAGGAGGAACAGTAGTTGCCCCTCACCATTAGTAACAGGTTGAATTCATTACAAGTGGAATCATGTCAGGTGAAAAGGTGAGGCATCTACAATTTTTTTAATAAATGCATGTGTGTTCCTAGGTACAAAGGTCTGAAAATAGATAAGTCAAAATCCCCTGTTGAAACTAAAAACTGAGGTTTTTCTGGACCATAGGACAAAGCAACCAAAGTTAAAGGTAGGATGGCTAACTTGACGTAAGATTTCTTGAATGACAAGGTGCATCAGTGATATATAGAATAGACACACACAATTATGATTAACCTCAGGGCTGAGTGTGATACGGTGGCAGAACCAATTGTTAATATTGGTTTTGCGTTTGTATTCGCAAATGTCGCGGTAAGAAAGAGTCGCCACCGAATTTTCTTTTATCCGACAAAGGAAAGGGTGAAAAGAACAGAAAAAGACCTTTTTCAAGAGTTTCTGAGTAAGGGGGTAGATTATGGAAAGGGGAGGTGTTAGCATCCTTTCCATAATCTACCTCTCTTACTCAGAAACTCTCGAAAAAGGTATTTTTCTGTTCTTTTCACACTTTCCTTTGTCGGATAAAAGAAAAGTCGGTGGCGACTCTTGCTTACCGCGACATTTGCGAATACAAACGCAAAACCAATATTAACAGTCGGTTCTGCCACCGTATCACAGAACTGGCGACTCTGCTGGGGATTTATGAATATTCTGTCAGGAAGAGATTTTGCTTGAGAATAAACTCTGTGGGGAAGAAACTCAGAAAGTGAATTTTTGTAGCTGAAATAGTGAGCTTTGTCGGGGATTGAGCTTCTGCATCCAGAGAAATAAACTCTGCTTGGGGATGAAATTTACAGACCTGCTCGCGATTATGAAATTTGGCTCGGGGATATACCTGTCAGGTTTCTGAATGACCCTGGCTAGGGAGGTCACTTCCTGTTTCAAGAAAGCCGACATCAATGCTTTTTAACACTCTTACTCTTGTGGGGAGTGTATGTACTGATGATTGTGCTCCAAAGCTATTTTTGTCTCGGCACCTGCTAAGAAGAGTAACCGTCGGGTTTGACACTTCTTGTTTTTTCCCTTGTTTCTGGAATTACAAGTAATTGTCTTTTTGTTTCTTATGTAACTATTTATGAGCAGAAATTATATTCATATGCATATGTCAAAAATCAACCATTGGACATTCTTGCAAAACAAAATAGAAAAATAAAAACAACTCGAAGTTTCTTGTGAAAATGATTTTGTATTTATTTTTGGAGTTGGCCTGTAATAGGCGTTTTTGTACAAGGAGGATGACGTTCTAGTAAGAGAACGCCGCCGTAAAAATAGAAACTATACAAATTTGTGTAAAAGAAAACATCTATGTGAAACAATCCCATTGAGTTCCAACTATGCTATTGCCCTTATATCTTCAAGCGTCTCATCACTTTGTTGTTCGTCCAAAGTTGATTAGGTTGATTGGTGTCGTCCGAGCTTGATAATCGATACTGAAGTCTGGTTGCAAGATGATCCAATGAGACATTGATACACTTTATATCCCTAACTTTTTCCTGGATTTCCCTTTCAGGTTTTCAGTCCACCGGGATACCCTTTATTACCCAAGCCGCCCTTTCAGGTTTTCGGCTTGCCGGGTGTACAAATTTTTCATTTTCATCTCTTGTTTTTTCCCGAACCCTTTTGGTTCTCTTGGAAGCCCTTATTTTCGCCTAGGCAAGTCAACCTAGTAGGTCTTTTGATTAGGCGTAGTATCTTTTCACTATGTCTGCATTGACGGGGTGAGGAAGATCGTCACTATCCATGGTAGTTAGAATCATAGCTCCACCCGAGAAAATGTTCTTAACAATAAATGGCCCTTCGTATGTGGGGGTCCACTTTCCTTTGGGATCACCTTGCGGCAGTATGATGCGCTTGATCACTAGATCCCCGACTTGATATTCTTGACGCCTGACTTTCTTGTTAAAAGCCTTGATCATTCGCTTTTGATACGTCTGACCATGACAAATAGCAGTAAGTCTCTTTTCATCGATTAGATTCAGCTGATCAAGCTGAGTTTGGATCCATTCGTCTTCGTTCAAACATGCATCCTTCATAATCCTGAGAGAAGGTATCTGGACTTCGATTGGTAGGACTACTTCCATGCCATATACCAGAGAGTATGGTGTTTCCCCTGTCAACATACGTGTTGAGGAGCGGTATCCATGAAGAGCAAATGGTAACATCTCATGCCAATCTTTGTATGTCACCGTCATCTTGTGTACAATTTTCTTGATGTTCTTGTTAGCCGCCTCAACAGAACCATTCATCTTCGGCTAGTAGGGAGAAGAGTTATGATGTTGTATCTTGAACTATTTACAGAGCTCGGTGATCATTGTGTTGTTGAGATTTGTACCATTTTCAGTAATAATTCTCTCTGGCACACCATACCTACATATCATATTATGTCGGATAAACCGCGCCACGATGTTCTTGGTTACCGTAGCAAAAGAGGCTTCCTCAACCCACTTCGTGAAGTAATCAATTGCTACTAGGGTGAAGCGATGCCCATTGGAAGTAGTAGGCCTGATTTCTCTGATCATGTCGATGCCACACATTGCAAAGGGTCATGGAGCTGTCAAGACGTTTAAGGGGACCGGAGGCACATGCACCTTATCAGCGTAGATTCCGCACTTATGACAAGTTCGAGAGTGCTGATAACAATCAGCTTCCATAGTGGACCAGTAGTATCCTGCCCATAGGATCTTCTTAGTCATGGTGTGTCCACAAGAATGGGTTCCAAAGGTGCCTTCATGTAGATCTATCATGATCCTCTCTGCTTCGCTCTTGTCTACACACCATAGTAATGTGGAGTCATGATTGCGCTTGTAGAGGATTCCATTACTAAGGAAGAATTTCGCAGCAAACCTTCTCATAAACTTCTTATCATTGATAGATGCCCCTTAGGGATACTCTTGGGCCTCGAGATTCCTTTTGAATTCGTGAAACCAAGGTTTGTCTACCACCTAATCGGTATCAATTTCACAGTAATGTGCTGGTTCATCCAACCTCTCAATGGTTATTTAGGGAGCTTCGTTGTCCCACCTGAATTTGACCATAGAAGACATGGTAGCTAACACATCCGCTAACTGGTTCTCCTCATGCGGGAAATGTTCAAAAGTTACCTCCTCAAAGTGTGGGAGCAATGTCAACACGTACTTTTTGTATGGGATGAGATTCGGGTGTTTCGTATCCCATTCGCCTTTGATCTAACTTATTACCAAGGCTGAATCCTCGAGACGTCCAAGAACTTGATCCTGACATCAATAGCGGCCTTGAGACCCGTGATACAAGCTTCATACTCTGCCATGTTGTTAGTGCAGTTGAAACATAACCGAGCATTGAAAGGGGTATGACTGTCCTCAAGAGATATGATTACAACACCAATGCCATTACCCAGTGCATTCGAAGCTTCGTCAAAAAACATAGTCCATCGGGATCCCTCCTCGGGTCCTTCATCCGGTCCAGGTTCTTCGTAGTCAGTCACCAGCATAATATTCTCATCCGGGAACTCAAAATTGATGGACTGGTAATCATCCACGGCCTAATGAGCCAAATGGTCAGCCAATACACTCCCCTTGATTTCTTTCTGGGTTGTATATCGTATGTCGTACTTAGTTAAGATACTATGCCATCTTGCTATTCTTCTGGAGAGAGCAGGTTTCTTGAAGATGTATTTGATCGGATCTATCTTAGATATCAACAAAGTAGTGTGGGTCAGCATATATTGTCTAAGTCGGCGAGCAGCCCATGCCAAAGCGCAGCTAGTTTTCTCGAGCAGTGAGTATCTTGTCTCACAGTCGGTAAACTTTTTGCTAAGGTAGTTTATCGTATGCTCTTTTCGATCAGACTCGTCATGCTGCCATAGCACACACCCCATTGAATTATCTAGCACTGTTAAGTACAATATCAAAGGTCTTCCTTCAACCGGAGGCATCATAATTGGTGGTTCTTGAAGGTATTCTTTGATTCTTTCGAAGGAGGTCTGGCATCCATCATTCCACTTTACCACTTGATCTTTCTTCAGAAGCTTGAAGATGGGCTCACAAGTAGCAGTCAGATGTGAAATGAAGCTGGCAATATAATTCAAGCATCCCAAGAAACATGTAACCTCCTTCTATGTACAGGGAGCTGGAATTTATTGTATGTCCTTTACCTTTATAGGGTCTACTTGGATACCTTTATCGCCGACAATGAAACCCAGGAGTTTACCAGACCTTACCACAAGGGTGCACTTGTTCGGATTCAACCTCAGATTGTATATCTTCAACCTGTCAAACAACTTTTGTAGATGATCAAGGTTCTCTTCCTCAGTTTGAGACCTGGATATCATATCATCAACATAAACTTCGATCTCAAGGTGAATCATATCATGGAACAAAGCGACCATGGCACGCTGATAATTTGCCCTAACATTCTTCAACCCAAAAGGCATCACCTTGTAGCAGAAGGTGCCCCACTGTGTGATAAAGGTTGTTTTCTCCATGCCTTCAGGATCCATCTTGATTTGGTTATAGACAAAGAAACCATCCATGAAGGAGAAGATTTTGTGTTACGCGGTATTGTTAACCAGAACGTCAATATGAGGAAGTGGGAAATCATCCTTGGGGCTTGCTCTGTTCAGATCTCTATAATCCAGACACATTTGTACCTTACCGTCCTTCTTAGGTACTAGAACGGTGTTAGCAACCCACTGTGGATAAGAAGTGACAGCTAAGAACCCTGTGTCAAACTGCTTCATGACCTCTGCCTTGATCTTCTCTGACATTTCAGGGTGCATACGACGGATCTTCTGTTTAACCGGTGGGCGGTCTTCTTTGGTCGGCAGACGATGAACCACAATATCAGTGTCTAAACCTGGCATGTCTTTATATGACCAGGAAAAGATCTTAACGTAGTCGTGCAACATTTGTATCAACTGTTGTTTGACCTTAACTTCCAAATTTGCACCAATCTTGACCTCCTTTCTGTCTATCTCTGTGCCCAGGTTTATTGTCTCAACCGGCTCTTCATGAGGTTGTATAGCCCTTTCTTCCTGTTGTAATAGTCTAGCAAGTTCTCCAGGAACCTCACAATCATCCTCACCTTCATCTTCGGCTTGGTTGATCGGATTTTCGAAGTGATAATGAACATTAGCAAAGCTGTTATCAATGGGATCCAGAGTGGATATGGATCTGCAGTATGATACGTGAGTGTGTGTAAGAGCATAGCTGTTTTGATAAAGTGAAAACAGAAAAGAAAAACAAAGAGCGCAAAATTTGTATGCAAGGAACGTCAAATGTTTTATTGATGATATATGAAATGACAAATAATAGCCCTCACAAACAAAGCCAATGTGGAATAAAAGAAACTGGTATAAAGTCCATAGCCGTCCAGTTACTCGGTCCACCGTTGGTAGTTGGGTAGATCCAGCTGTCAATGTCTGAGTCTTCCTCGGTGTATTCAATGGCATTAATTCCTCGATTACTGATGCGTAGGGGAGGTCCTCCAGCCCGAGCGCATCGAACAACCCTTTGAGCTCCTGAAGTAAAGCCCAAACCAAACTTGTCAGTTTTATGAGTAAAATCATGGAGTTGTCCCCAGTTGGTACACCCACCTTCTTCAACCACTGCTCTGGCGTCTTTGAGAGAAGCCATCATTAGAGGAGGTTTGTTGCTAGTAGTTTCAGCCGATGCCAGGATCTGGGGAACCTCTTCAAAGTTTTGGCAAGGAGTCTCTATGAATTCCCCGTCCATCTCTACATACCTGAAGGAATTGAGGTGGGTCACCATATACTCCTCCTCACCATGCATAGTGACAATATTCCCTTTTACTGGATACTTTAGCATTTGGTGTAGTGTAGAAGTAACTTCCCCAGCTTCATGGATCCAAGGATAACCCAAAAAAAGAGTACGACGGTCGAATGTACATTACATAGAAAGTGGACTCAAAAGTCTGGGAACATACTTTAACGGGGTTGTCAACTTCCCCGTGCACCATTCTTTTCGACCCATCAAAAGCCCTTACCATAATGTTATTAGGCTTTAAGGTCAATCCCTCGCAATCCAATCGATCCAATGCCTTCTTAGGCGGAACATTCAGCAAGTACCCAGTATTTACCAGCACATGAGCCACAGTGGTGCCCCTGCATTCAATCGAGACATGCAGAGCATCATTATGCTTCCTCCCCTTCGGTATCAAGTCTGTATCTGAAAAACCCAGCCCATTGTCAGCAGTCAAGCTGGTCAGACAATCTTTGAATTGATCAGCTGAGGTCTCTTATGGCACATGCGTAGTCTTGAGAAATGCAATCAAAGCCTTCGCATGGGCCTTGGAGCACAACAGCAGGGATAACATGGATATCTTGGAGGGAGTCTGCCCCAGTTCCTCGACCACATTGTAGTCGCTCTTTTTGATTATTTTCAAAATTTCCTCTATCTCTTGCTTAGAGGCTTCCACGACAATTTTTCTAGGCGCCTCTGTTCGGGCAGGCTCACCTATAACTTCTTTGCCTCGGGTTCTAGATGACTCGACGACGGGAGTGATAATTAGAGTAAGCACATGAGTAGTAGTTGATGTACCAACAGGAGTAGCAGACAGAATAACAATAGGCCTATTGACAGTCTTCGGGGAAATCTCGGGAGAGAAAACCCTTCCACTTTGGGTAATCTTGCTGGTCCCGACAATGTTACTGACATTAGGATCAACCTCTTCATTTTTCAGATCTTGTTTAATGCCATGATAGTACACATCGGCACCATAATTCCAGGGGACAACTTTGTCTGAGGCATACGGGACAGGACCAGGAACGGTGATTATTAGCAGAGCGACTCTTGGAACATATGTAATCCTAACAGGTCTTCTCAAGATGACCTTGGAAGGATTGGCGGAAATGGTTATAATAGCAACGTCTTCAAATGGAACAACAGGAGTCAAAGTTTTCTCGAACAAAATTTCTTTGCTATCCATCAGGCGCTGAATACCTGACTTCAGCAAATGGCAACCACAAAGCAGAAATGAACACATGTGGCAACCTTCACCACAACCCGGAAATAAACTGGCCGACAACAAATTCTTCTTAACCGTCATAAGAGGAGTAGAAACTTCATCTACTAAGGTTATAAACATATCGGTATCCATAGCATTAACTACACGACCGTGCTTAGGCATGGGAGCAGTTATGACGTTGGGCTTTTCCATAGCATCGAACTCAATCTCCTTCGCTTTGATCAGATCATGTACCTTATTCCTCAGAGCCCAATAGTTGTTGGTGTCGTGGCCCGGACTCTCAGAATGATAGGCACACTAAGCATTTGGATTATATCGGGGAGATGTGGTGTTCGGATTCTTAGGACCTCTTTCAAGGTCGTCAAGTTGGAACTCAGCAAATGGGGTAGAACTTCAGCCAACGTCATGTTGATCCGGGTAAACTGCCGTTATGGTCTTTCCGCGCTTTGTTGATTTTTGCATTGAGGAGAAACTACAGGCCTAAGTATCATCACAACACTCACTGTCTGGCGGTGTTCAGCTCTGCTTTGGCCTCTTGGACTATAGATGGCATTGGCTTCCTTCTTACCAGTAAAAGGTTTCTTTACTGAACTCGAAGAGGCATTCTTCTGTATTTTACCGCTTTGAATCCCAGCTTCTACTCTCTCTCCAGTTAGAATCAGCTCGGTGAAACCAGCTGACGAGCTACCGATCAAATGGTTAAAGAATGGACCAGATAGACTCCCCAGAAACATATCGACCAACTCCCTATCAGACAACGGGGGTTAAACTCTTCTAGCCAAGTCTCTCCACTTCTGGGCATAGTTCTTAAAGCCTTCACTTGCACCCATGGACATACTCTGGAATTGAGTACGAGTAGGAGCAAGGTCGGTGTTGTATTGATACTGCATATAAAAATCAGCAGCCAGATATTCCCAATTTCGGACATTGGCTCTCTCCAGTTGGTAGAACCATTCAAGCTGAGTCCCTGACAGACTATCTTGAAATAAGTGAACCCACAAATTTCTATCAGCGGTGTGGGGCTGGATCTTTCTGACATAGGAGCGGAGATGGAGCTTTGGGCAAGACACCACATCGTACATAGCAAAAATTGGAGCCTTGAACTTCTGCGGGATGACCACTCTCGACACCAATCCCAATTCTTCGAAATCCAACCCAAGTATCCTCTGGACCTCCATAATATTCAGACGTTCTTCCAACTGCTTGTACATATCCTCAGTAGGAGGATACTGTTCATCATTATAATCAGTATCATTGTCAGAAACCTCAGGACTGGGGTCCTTTTCCCTTGTCTCTTCTTCTTGACTTTCCCCTTCTTTGGATGAAGAGATCAGATCAACTTGCTGCTTTAATGGCCCCTTGAACCTCCTGCCCATATTCAGAATACCAGCGACCTTCTTCTTTTTCTTTTTCTCCTTCAGGATGAGGGCCTTCAGATCCTCCTGCCCTTTTGCCAAATTTATGAACATCTATTGGAACTGGGCATTTTGTGCCTGAAAATCCTTGATACTTTGCTCAGAAAACATTTCTGCTGAAATAAACAGCGAAGAAGATGAGAAGCCTGTAATGGTACGTGTATATGCAGTGTTTATGGATGGCATGCGTATGCAATGATTTAAAAAGACTTTGGGAAATTTAAATTTGCGAACCAAATTGAAACAAAGATTTTATTAGTAGAATTCAAATTTCAATTGCCTTTTTGGCGTTACAATTAAAACAATTCTAAAAACTAGAAAAATAAAATTTCCCATGGATGCTACCTCTTCGTGCCGAGATAGACATTAAGGCTTCTTTCCTCATGAAGCTGCTTTGGGAGCTCTAAGACCCTCCTCTCCTGGGCATAGAACTGATCCCTGTAAGTATCCCGCTCTTTCTTCAACTGAATCCAAGACCTATGTAGTTCTCCAAGATCAGTGGGCATATCAGGATAGAGAACCGTGTAAGGAATACCCACTTCAGTAGTGGGTTCCATAATCACTGGTAAAAACGGCCATGTAGGGCATCATAAGTTTCTGGGCGCGAGCTGGTACCCATTAGAGATAAGGTTCCATAGGAATGGAATCCTTTGGCCCCAAAGCCTTGGCGCCAGATCTGTTTACCATGCTCCAAGCTCGTATGAACCTATGGCGATACCCTTGAACATCATCCTCATAGTTAAAAACAATGCCCTCGACAAGTAACTCGTGGGGACCATCCCTTCGAGCATAACAAAATTTTCGTAGAGCTAAATAATGATTATAAGTTATGCCTCCCCTAATACCAAGTAATGGGACATTAGGGTACTCCCCGCAGCAGTCAATAATAGCAGTATCTCCCATAGCTCGGGAATGCCAAAGAATATCCGTATGAGCGAGTGACATTATCCTTTGCGACCAACCCAAACTTTCTTCATTCTTCAGTACAGACTTAGGGAGGTGATAAATAAACCACCTCGACAACAATGGCATACAGCACATAAGAACCCTTCTTTTCTTCATGGTACTAGTATGGAGAGCGTTCAAGATATATCCGAGCAAGGTAGACACAGGGTTGCGAGAGAAGAAGATCTTGATAGCATTCACATATATGAATAAGTATGGATTAGGGAATAGTACTAAACCATAGATTAGAAGGACCAAGACCTCCTCAAAAGCCTGAAAGTACATATCATCCCAAAATAACCCTTTCACAACAATTTTTGGTATTTTTTGTTATTTATTAGATTTAATGTGATTTTTAATAAATAAAAATCATAATAAAATAAATGAATGGAGAAAATAAGATGTGGTTGTTGACTAGGGCCGTGGACCATGTCCTTAACAAGATACAATCCTAAAACGCTAGGCCCTTTTGGCAAAAATGCATTTTTGAGCACATTTGACTTTGGGCCATTTTCCAAAAATGGTCAACTTTGACAATGCATAACTCTTCCAATTTTAACCCTAGAGAGGTGTTCTTTGACTTTTTATAAAGCTTATGATGTCCCCTAAACAACCCTTATAGTCTCATTTCAATTGGATCCTCCATATTCATGTAAGAAGCTTTGACCCAAAAAGTGTTTTTGTTGACTTTTCAAAAGGACCTATAATGTAGAAATCCATTTCTTTTTATGAGTGCATTTTTTGCACTTGAGGGATGAAGATGAGTTCTAGTAAATTGGATTCCCTTCAAAATGAGACTTGGATGAGAAATTTTTGATGAAGTATGAAAAAGTTATGCTTGGTCAAGGTTTGGATGACTTTTCCTGAGAAACCCTAATTTAGCAACTTTTGAGTTTTTATGAATTAGGAGCATTCCCTGAGGAATCATGATCAACCCTTGATCAAATGATGAATATCACTTCAAAATGTAGATGTTGACTAAAAATCTTGAAGTTTGACTGTATGTGGGCCACAATTGACTTTTGACCTAATACAGTCGATTCTCAAGCATCTGAGCAGTTGACTGAGCAAACTTCTTGTGCAAGGCTTGAAATTTGACATGGAGGGTCTTGAGGACATATTAGGACTATTGAGAGCATATGAGGCCTTTGGAGCTCACCCTTCTTGATGAAAATGGAAACCCTTGTTGGAGGTTCATTACTTTAGGAGAGAGTTTGTCTGGTCAACTCTTGGGCATCCTTGAGCAAGTTGAGGATCTCCATGAACATATGTTGAGTAAAATGGGAGGGAAAATTTTGGGGTACAACACGGAGTTATGCAAATTTTTTAAACAAGTCCCTTGAGATAATTTTTTAGTTGTTGATGAGGTTGGTGTTGTTTAAAAGGGTGGTTACTAGAAATGAGTTTATGTGTCATTTCATGTCGCATCACTTGAGGACAGGTGATGATTCAAGTGAGAGGGTGTGTTAACCCCGACTTTGTGAGTTAATACATACCTTAATATTTCTCTTTATTAGATGTTAATTTGATTTTTAGTTGATGTTTTATTGCATTTTAGTTATTTTCGTAGTAAATTTCTTAGAGCATAATAGGTGCTCCCTTTTATGTTTTTATGTGTTTTATGTTAGAAGTAATGTTAGCTCTGTCAAGATGAGACAAGACTATAGTGTTCTGTAACTTGCAATGCAAGCTGAAGAAAGTAGTTGAACTTAGCTAAGGGAAAATAATGAGGAACTTAGATAGTTTTTAGGGCAAACATGTAAGGATAAAAGCATTGGAAGGAATCTTTGTTTTGTTTTGAAGGAATTTCATTTGAACCAAAAGGATAAGGCTTGGAGGAACTAGAAGACAAAATATAGTACAATAGTACTTTGTGTAACGCCGCATACACCCCTATTATGGCCATCTACCACAAGACACCTTGTCCCCTACCAATGTTCCCTCGTATGTGATTCCTTGTTGGCTAAGCAGAAGAATTATAGTGATATACCTGATTACTACATTGGATTGATGTGATTTCCTCATATTAGGCCCATGATCCAATGAATTACAAGAAACCCTAGCTCAAGTCTATAAATAAGTCCTTGATGAGAATGAGAAAAAAACAGAAAATTCCAAGAGAAAATTCAGAAGTTACTAAGAATGAGGAAAGTGGGGAGTAGAAAGAGTTTTCTTCTTCTCACACAATCATGTACCAGTTGTTGAGTCCTGGCGTGACCGGGGTCATCTCTTGAATATTATCCATATAAATAAGTCTCCAAGTTACTCTTAGGTTTATATCTCTTTTTCACTAGTTGTTTAAGAATGTTGGTTTTAAGAACCATGCTCGTAGTTTGTACTCAGTCCATTATGAGATAAACCCTTTGTAGTTGCGAAATGATAAATTAATATTATGTTGTTTTTATGTTAAATAATATGTTGTCTAAATGCATTGCTTTTCATTTCAATAACTTTCCTATAAACTTGTTTCTCTGACTGGTCAACTTAGAAATAGGTGAAATCTTGTTGTTGAGAGAGATCCAACAACAAGTGGACTTTAATCACCTAGTTCACTTAGAGATTATGAACTGCAATCATTAATAAATTCATAATAAAAATAGACGTATGTTAGGGTTATAATTGAGGCTTAGAGATTTGTTCACTTTCTCTATTATGCATGCTTTGATGTTGTAGAGATAGACCTCAAGATCACTTTGATCTTTCCTTACACGACACAACTCATCATTAACACATAATCACTTGTGCAATATTAATGGATCATGGCTCAACTAATTCACTCTTGGTATATTTTCACTATCTCTTTACACTATTTTCAATATGTCTTAAGTGAAAACTGAACTTGTGACTACCAAATATTATTTCCCTTTTTGCTCATGATCAATATCAAAAGATAGTTATTTACAAAATCAACCTAAGTAACAATTCCACTCTCTGTAAGTTCGACACTCTTATCTTTATCACTTGATGCAATTGAAACATACATGTATACATGCATGTGACACTCTTTTACCACCAACAGTGGTTCTGAATGGGAAGTTGGAGGATGAATATTGATTTCTTTTCTTTTTGGTTGTAATCTTGTTTATCCCTTCGGGGGTTTTTAAAACCATTTTTGGCAGAGGCGTCTTGTTGTGGGCGTCTTTATATTGGTTTTTTTCAGTGTTAACTATTATGTTGTTTTCTTTAATCTTGGGGGAGGGGGTCCCATATATACAAATGCTTTAATATGCGGCCAGGGTCTCATTCTGAGGGATCCAGCATATATGAATGCCACAATGGGGGGCAAGGATCCTCCCTTGGGGGATCTAAAAAATATAATTGTTTTATGGATAACAAGGACCCTCTCATGGGGGATCCAACAAATATAATTGCATTTATGGGCAGCAAGGATCCTCAAATGAGGGATCCAGCAAATATCATTACCTATATGGGCGGCAAGGATCATCTCAAGGGGGATCCAACAAATATAATTTTCTTTATGGGTGGCAAGGATCCTCTTATGGGGGATCGAGCAAATATAATTTCCTATATGGGTAGCAAGGATCATCTCATGGGGGATCCAACAAATATAATTGCCTCTATAAGTGGAAATGATCCTCTCATGGGAGATCCATCAAATATAATTGCCTCTATGGGCGACAAGGATCCTCTCATTAGGAATCCATCAAGTATAATTGTCTTTATGGGCGGTAAGGATCCTCTCATAGGGGATCCAACAATTTTAATTATCTTTATGGGTGGAAAGGATCTCCTCATGGGAGATCCAGCAAATATAATTACCTCTATGGGCAGCAAGGATCCTCTTATGGGGGATCTAACAAATATAATTTCCTCTATGGAAAGGCTTTCTCGTGAGTCTAAATTTTCTACAAATACATAAATAACAAATATGGATAAAATTGCATCCCAACTAACAATTGTCCTTACAATCGGCAGAGTTTTAATACCCTCCTTATGGAAACAGGTTAACTAGGTAAATAGAAAAATATAAAACAACCACGTGAATAAATAAAAGAAACAGAATGACTGCATAGATAGTTCCAAAGGAGAAGGGATTCCTCCTTTCTTTTAGGTTTCATTGTTTTTTAAGGTTAGATGTGAAGCTTCCTTGATCTCACCGGCTTCGTCGGGCGGTGTTATCCCATGGCTGGTGTTTTTCTCACTTATGCCTAGATGGTGTGTCCTTTTTAACTGGAGGCTTTTTGAGTAGCACTTCCTAGAGGGGCGTCACTAATAATCATATTATATGTGAAGGGGGTGTCAATGAATAAATACTTAACCTTTATGCTTTGGCATGGTCCTTCTCTCTGAATGTGGTCTTCATGGTGAGGTATCCTTTCAGTTGAGCTTTCTCTCTTGAAAATTCAACCAACGATAGTTTAAAGGGATTCAAGTCCTCCGGATCGTGACGTAGTCTCTCGAAGGCGTCCCAATAGTGTATATCAATAGAGCTTCCCTGGTTTACTAGGACTCTTTTGATCTCCCACTCCTCCAATTTGACGTTAATGACCATGGGGTATGAAAGAAAATTGCAATCCAAAACACAGCGGAAATTAAAAATTTTCCTTTAGTGATACTTACGAATGGGCATAGTCGTGATATAATATATTACCTATTGTGTTGATTCATACTTTTGATGTTGTGATCACGAGCGTTCATGAAGAACAACACCTTTACTCAGTCCATACGAACAAATCGCTTTTGGTCACAGTGCTAGCTGCTTACGAATGAAAACTTTGAGTGAGAGAGTGAGACAAAATACGGCTAGGGTTTCCAGACCAAAATTTCATCAAGTTAAATTCTTCAGCATAAGGGCTCTATTTATAGAACGACTTATATGGGATGTAAGTTAAAAGCCCAATTAAGTTTGTAAGCTAAAAGCCCAATTAAGCGCACATGCATCATACCTTATGATATACCGCATATCACTTAAGTGCGTGGTACCTTACCATATTTTGTATTTCACCTAATTTTATCGTACCTTACAGTGTTCTACAATTCACTTAAGTGCATTGTACCTTACGGTGTTCCTTATTTACTCTATCTCTCATCAACTTTTCCTTATGTGTTTGACCCTGTAGGTTTTCACGATGTTGGAAATTATATTAATTCCCACATTTAACATAATAAATAGTGAGCAGTATCTATCAACACATCACTGCTACCCGAGTCACAAAAATGTCATGTGATCTGACAAAACCTTTTCGTGATAGTATTTATGTGTACAATTACCCTTTTTCACTTGTGTCAATATTGAACACAAGGCATAGACCGTGTCACCCTTGTCCAGTTCCATATTGGGCCCTTAGACATTTATCCTGTTATGCAGGATGGGCAAATTCCATCTAGGTCACTCATGTTCCTCTGCAAGGTTTGCGAAGTACCCATCAACTGTCTTTATGGTCATCCAGTTACAGATAACATTTGATCAGCAATAAATTAATTAATTCTACATCTAGGGTCCATAGTGGTTTTAGTTCGAAGGGTGGTATACACCATTATCACCATGAGAATAACTTATGACACCTTGCATAACATTCTATGTAGTATTCTCATAGCGGGTCAATCTAGTTGAAATATTACTCCTAATATTCATACCTATGTCAAGACTTGATAACTCCTTATCCATGATCCATGAGATATGAACATCAATCTATCTTCATAATAATATCAAAGCTTTAATGTTATCCCACTTTATAATAGAGCTCGACTACTGATACTTGAAGAATATTGTCCTTATGTTTAATGTGATCTCATGATTAAGTACATTTCATTAAACACATGAACTATTCTAGGGACTTTGTTATTTTGGAAAAGCAAACATAATAAAGAAATGGCTTTTATTATTAATAAATAATTAGATACAAGTACCAAAAGTATTGGCCTCTACGGCTTACACCAACAAGGTCATCATTGTCAAGATGGATGCCAAACGCATCTTCTTCTTAGAAGGAGATCATGGCTTTGAGCGTTTTTCTACTTGTGACCTTAGAGAGGTTATCTACACTTGGGACTTGACGGGCATACCTTTTACGGGTGGAGCTGGCCACGCCTCCCCCAGCGAATCCTCCTACTTTGGTGTTGAGGATATGACGTGTCGCTTTACTGTCTTTTGTTAGAACATAATTTAGTTCTACATCCCAGCAAGAGTTTTGATGATAACAAACACATGATATAAAGAACAAATATGCTTGCTAATAATAAGTATCTTTACATGCAGAAGTTTTGATGCGAAAAAGATGTTCTAATGCAACTGGAAGATCTGCCAGAACATCATCAGAAGTTCTGATTATGCAAGCACATAAGTTAAGTGGACCATGAAAGATTCAGCAGCATCAAATATGCATAACACGTTTATATGAAGAAGTTCTGTTTGAACTTCTGAATGCACCAGCGCAGCAAAACAGAATATCTGATACTGTCTCTCAAGCGTTACAACTCCATCAATGCAAGATCATATGCAACAGCTACAAACAGATAAGAATCTCCTGTTTTGGAAAGCTCATTAAACGCGTGTTATGGACATACCAAAAGTATCTTCTTATGTCACTTTCATGGCCTATATAAAGAAGACTAGAAGAAGATTTCAAAAAGATGGAAAACGACACAAAACGTGAAAAGTCAGTAAAGCTACAAACAGTCTTCATCTTCATCAATTCATTATTAAGCTGTGTAATACATCACAAGTTTGTGATACTGTTTATTTAGAAACACCTTTGTACACTTTTATATACAATTATCTGTTTAGTGAATTTCCTTGAGGAAACCGGGTTGTGGTTTCGGACTCAAGAAGGCTTTAGCAGTTGCTAAAGCAGTTGTAATATTCAGTTGAATATAGTGAATTAAGTCCTCGTTGGAGAGAGGCGAAATCACCTTGGCGGGTGGACTGGAGTAGTTTGAGGTCAAACGAACCAGGATAAAAATACAGTGTTGTCTGCATTTGATTTCAAGTTTTAACAATTCAACCCCCCTTCTTGTGTTTTTCACTTCTTCAATTGGCATCAGAGCGCCTGGTTCTGAGCTTTTAACACTTAACAGTGTCAGTACAAGATGCAGCGTAAGAAAAACACTATGGTGGGAACGAGTCAGAACATCAGCATTAGTCCTCCAACATTTGACGGTGAAAATTTTGACTACTGGAAGGATATGATCAGAAGTTTCTTCCTAGCCTATGATGCTGACCTCTGCGATGTGGTAACTGATGGATACATACATCCTGTTGCTGAAAGCGGTCAGAAGATTGACAGGAAACAATGTCTGATCAGCAAAAGCGTGATTTCAGAAATCATCACAAGGCCAGAACGATTCTCCTGAGTGCCATCTCATATTCAGAGTATGAGAAGATCACAAACAGAGAAACAGCTAAGAACATGTTTGATTCTCTAAGAATGACGCATGAAGGCAACTTGCAAGTAAAAGAAACCAAAGCCCTTGCGCTCATTCAGAAGTACGAAGCCTTCAGAATGGAAGAAGACGAAAACATTGAAACAATGTTCTCTAGATTCCAAACTCTGGTGGCAGGGCTAGAGGTGCTGGACAAAGGATACTCAACTGCTGATCATGTAAAGAAGATCATCAGAAGTTTACCAAAACAGTGGAGGCCAATGGTCACAGCGCTGAAGCTAGCTAAGGATCTCAACAAAATCTCTCTGGAGGAACTTGTCAGCTCCCTCAAAAGTCACGAGATAGAGCTTGAAGATGATGAGCCTCAGAAGAAATGTAAGTCTCTCGCTCTGAAATCTAACAAATATAAAACCAAAATTTTGCAGGCAGAAGCATAAAACTTAAGAGAATCCTCATCAGAAGAAGAATAAATGTCTTCTCTATCTAGAAGAGTCAATCATCTATGGAAGCATAGGCAGAAGAAGAAAAGCCTCATGGCAACATGGGACGATTCAGACACCTCTGAAGTTGACTCAGAGTCAGACAATGAAAGAGAAAACATAGCTCTCATGGAAAACATATCAGAAGACAGTAAAGCCTCTGGTTCAGACTCAGAATCACACACTGAAGAGGTATTCCCTAACTTTGCAATTAACCTGTCTAAAACTGATCTTGCAGAAAGTATGAGCGAGATTCTGGAACGATATCAGCAGCTCAGAGTCAAATGCAAGAACCTGAAAAAGGATATTGCCTCTGACTCTGAAGAAACTGAGAGTCTGAGATTAGAAAACTCTGAGTTAAAAGAAAAAATTTCAAAACTAGAAAATAATTTACAAAAGGAAACAATCTCAGAGGATCCCATTAATGTTGATAAGATCATAAAGGAATATGATCAAAGCTTTCAGAAGTTTATGACTAACAACATAGATAGAAGCAAAATGGCTTCAATGATCTATGGAGTCAGCAAGAATTGCAGAATAGGTATAGGATACAAAGGAAAAGAATCCCAACCTAAGAAAGTTAAGGATTTTGTTATCAAACGCACTTTTCTCTATTCTCACTTCACCACTGAACAAACACACGATATAAAACATGTTGGTAAGGCGTTTTATACTAAACCAAAATTCAAACAGAATTTTGGAAACTCTAACAGTCATGGACCCAGAAAGATATGGGTACCAAAAGACAAAATCATCTATGTTGCAGGTATTTTTAACAGCAAGGTTGAAACTCCAGTATTAACACCTGGACTTTGGATGCTCTCTACACATGGAGGAAAGAAAGCGTATGCTCCAAGGCCTGGAATTTAAAATATTTACAGGTTTCAGAGGCAATCAGAAACAGAAGATTACTGGCTCTGAAACTATTTGAAACAGGAATGGAAATACAGCATCAGAAGCTCCCTAAAGAACTCAGAAGTATCCAGAAGAGGATGTCACACTGTTTAAAGCACTTCTGTCAGAGCAAGCCAATAAGAGTCTTTACCATTTTTTTGATTCTTGACAAAAAGGGGGAGAATGGAGAATATTTTATGTTGACTCATGATCAGAAGATCGTCAGGGAAGTATTTTATCATAACATTTTATTTTCTCCATAGATGAGTACTCTACTCAGGGGGAGCCTTCCTTCTAATTGTTGTTCTTTATTTTCCATCAAAATATACTAGTTTTTGCCATCATCAAAAAGGGGGAGATTGTTAGAACATAATTTAGTTCTACATCCCAGCAAGAGTTTTGATGATAACAAACACATGATATAAAGAACAAATATGCTTGCTAATAATAAGTATCTTTACATGCAGAAGTTCTGATGCGAAAAAGATGTTCTAATGCAACTGGAAGATCTGCCAGAACATCATCAGAAGTTCTGATTATGCAAGCACATAAGTTAAGTGGACCATGAAAGATTCAGCAGCATCAAATATGCATAACACGTTTATATGAAGAAGTTCTGTTTGAACTTCTGAATGCACTAGCGCAGCAAAACAGAATATTTGATACTGTCTCTCAAGTGTTACAACTCCATCAATGCAAGATCATATGCAACGGCTACAAACAGAGAAGAATCTCCTGTTTTGGAAAGCTCATTAAACGCGTGTTATGGACATACCAAAAGTATCTTCTTATGTCACTTGCAAGGCCTATATAAAGAAGACTAGAAGAAGATTTCAAAAAGATGGAAAATGACACAAAACGTGAAAAGTCAGTAAAGCTACAAACAGTCTTCATCTTCATCAATTCATTATTAAGTTGTGTAATACATCACAAGTTTGTGATACTGTTTATTTAGAAACACCTCTGTACACTTTTATATACAATTATTTGTTTAGTGAATTTCCTTGAGGAAACCGGGTTGTGGTTTCGGACTCAAGAAGGCTTTAGCAGTTGCTAAAGCAGTTGTAATATTCAGTTGAATATAGTGAATTAAGTCCTCGTTTGAGAGAGGCGAAATCACCTTGGCGGGTGGATTGGAGTAGTTTGAGGTCAAACGAACCAGGATAAAAATACAGTGTTGTCTGCATTTGATTTCAAGTTTTAACAATTCAACCCCCCTTCTTGTGTTTTTCACTTCTTCATCTTTGTCCTTGGATGTTTCCTTGGCTTTATTTGGTTTAGGACACACATGAAAAATGCATACAACATAATCTCATTTTTTTAGAACATCATTACACCATGCATACAACTGTATGCAACTAACCCTCTTCCTTTTAGGAAAAATCAATCGACCAAATGAAGACCTCTTCTGGTTAGATTTATTTCTTCCAGTTAAAGACAGGCAGACGAGGACCTCTTCTGGTTAGATTCACTTCTTCCAGTTAATGAAAAGCGAACGACAGACCTCTTCTGGCTAGATTTATTTCTTACATTTAAAGACAGGAAATCGACAAACCTCTTATGGCTAGATTTATTTCTTCCAGTTAAGGACAGGCAATCGACAGATCTCTTCTGGTTAGATTCACTTCTACCAGTTAATGACAGGCAAACGACAAACCTCTTCTAGTTAGATTTATTTCTTCCAGTTAAAGACAGGCAATCAACAGACCTCTTCTGGTTAGGATTATTTCCCCAATGAAGTCGCCAAACAACAGACCTCTTCTGGTTAGATTTATCTCTTCCAGTTAAAGATAGGCAATCGAAATACCTCTTCTAGTTAGATTTATTTCTTCCAGTTAAAGACATGAAAACGACAAACCTTTCTAGTTAAAGACAGGAAATCGACAGACCTCTTCTGGTTAGATTTATCTCTTCTAGTTAAAGACAGGCAGACAAGGACCTCTTCTGGTTAGATTCACTTCTTCTAGTTAATGACAAGAAAACGACAGACCTCTTCTGGTTAGATTTATTTCTTCCAGCTAAAGACATGCGATCAATAGACCTCTTCTTGTTAGGATTATTTCCCCAGTGAAGTTGCCAAACAACAGAACTCTTCTGGTTAGATTTATCTCTTCCAGTTAAAAACAGGCAAAAAAATCTAATGTTTGAGTATAAATCGACCAAAGATTTATTCTGATACTTCTTCCAATTTCTACCAACAGTCACTCTGGATGGCATCTGTAAGCCCATCTCTGAAAAATTCTTTATCACTTCCCCAAATGGCATCTTTAATCCCATTCCCAACACAATCAACTAACACATCATCAAGTACAAATTTCTGGGCACTCTAGTGTTCAATCATCTTCCACCTTCAAGTCACGAATGGCGGAACCACCAATCTAACTCTTCAGGTTTAAGAAGATTGAACATGGGTAATTGTTGTACCCCAAAATTTTCCCTCTCTTTTCTCAAGACATTTCTCACAAAGATCTTCAATGGTTCAAGATAACACAAGTATTGACTAGGTCAAGCCATCTCCTCAACACTAATGTCTCAAATTAGGGTTTGGATTTTCACAAGTACAATTTGACTTCTAATGCTTCAATTAACTTTCATGGATCTTATGGACCTTCAAGAGTGCTCATATCAAGTTTCAAGTCTTGCATCTCAAAATTACTCAGTCAATTGATCAGATGATCCAAAATCAGTTGTATTGGGTAAAAAGTCAACTGTGGTCAACCTACAGTCAAACTTCAAGATTTTTGACCAATATCAACATTTTGAAGTTATATGTATCCCCAAGAAAAATGTTGAAATCATCAAAAGAGGCAAAATGGTCAAAATTAGGGTTTTGACTGATCAAGGATTTTTGACCTAATACATTATCTAATGGCTTAAAGCACAATATCAAGGATTCAAATATAAAATTTTGACCTAATTTCATGGCTCAAAACATTTATCAAGATCAATTGATTGATAGTTGAAATTCAGTCAACTGATGAAAAGTCAAGTGATACACCAAAAGTCAAACTTTGACCGTTTGATCAAAATTGAGTTTCAAAGATCACATTTCATCAAGAAATTCAAAAATATGAAACTTGGTCATCAAGAAATTATGAAATTTAAAAGTCATCTTAAAAAGTCAAACTTTTCAAGACTTAAAATTTTCCTAAGTGTTTTTATACATGATTATTTCGTAACTTCATGCCTATTTTTCATCAAGATGCAAGATGATTTAAAGAAAACTTTCAACATAAAAGTTTTAGATCTCAATGAGATCTAAAACTTTGTAGGGCAGAACAAGTTCTAGAAATGCTTTTATTTTGAGTTATGAATTCACAAAGTCATGCACTTTTTATAAAAAACACTTAGTGAAAATTTGACCTAGTTTAGGCAGATTCTTGACCTAACTTCATGGAAACTTTTCACATAGTTACAAATTGATTCTTAAAAAATGAAAAACATTAAGGTTGTAGAGGATGTTCCAAGCTTTCCAAAATTTCCAAGAACTCATTCAGATTGTTCTTGATCTAGGAGAATCGAAGAGATGAAGTTAGGGTTTCAAACTTGAATTACAAGGCATTTTTCATGAAGAACACTTGACCAAATCCATAGACATGTTGTATAATGTTGCTTTTCATGCTTTTAAATTATGTTTCACTCCATAGTTAATGGTTTACACAAATGTTTGATCCATTATCCAAGTGATTGGACCATTATCCAAACCAAATTGCCATTAATGGAAGAAAGTTCACACTTCCATTTTGGAAAAATGGCTTTAATCATAAAGTCCACTCTCCTTGAGCTTTGTAGTTGTTCTTTCTGCACAAGAATCCTTTATAAGTTTATAGAAATAATGTTTAAAGTTTCTAGCCACCATACCTTGCCTTGAAACCATGTTTGTCCAAGTTACTTCAAAAACAAGTCAATATCCACAAACATGTGATCTTGTACTTCTGACTTCTATAAGCTTCCAAATATACTCTCTATAAATTGAACCATCATTTTCAACATAAGACAGGAATTAACAATCCCTCAAACACCATCACTCTCCCTCAAACCAGAAATTGCAACACAAACAAAACAATTTGTCATTTCTGACATTGAAACCCAATCTTCAAATCTACTCGTGTGTTTTCACTTATAATCCATCACAAAGCTTCAAATACACATATAGAGGCTATCCCAATCCCTATTTCCAAACTGTAACACCATCTTCTTCATCTTCCATAACCAAAAGCAGAGCACTGCAGTTGCACTTCTCCAGACCATTTCATCCACTCTCAACTCAAGCTAAGTATTGTATTAGCTTCCTAGAGACTCAAGGAAGCTAACCTGATCATTGAAGCACCTTGAAACAAGCTCAAACTCAAAACAGGAAATCCATTTTCAAGGTAAGTTTTCTGACTTTTGAACTCTTCGTATGGGCATTGTTAGGTTTCCATTTTCAAAGATAAAATGTAGATATCATAGCCCTGAAACTGACCATGTCCTCAAAATTCATTTATGTTGCTTGAGTAGAGAGAATTTTAGAGTTGAACTTGTTGAAAAAAATTAGGTCAAATTTGGTACCATTAAAAATTCTCATTCATCTTTGATTTATAGCTTATGATATTTATATGGTTGAATTCGTATGGAAAAATGAAGCAACTTTCATGTTTGTATTTTTCATTTTGGTTGAGAAACGGAGAAGTTACAGGTTTTAAAATCATGTTGAAATTTCTGGCGTAAGGATGAAGATGATACAGCCATGGGTTTGTTTTATAATATAATGCATTGGTTTTGTTTTAAACACCGGATATATAGTCACCCCAATGGTAGAGAGCGTGTGCGTAAAGGCATTATTATGGAAGATCCTGGGTTCGAACCCCGGTGAGACCTTTTTTTAATTTTTCACATTTTCTTTGTTTCCAATTTTTGTGTTTTTACAGGCGCGTTGGGCTCCCTCTGTTGGGCCTCATTCTCATTTAACTCCATAACATCCCCTGTATGTTAACAGCCACGCAGCCCACATAACCATTTTTTTTGTTTTATTCTGATTTACAAAAATCTTTTGGGCCTAACATCAAACACAAAATTCTTTTTACTCACTTACATCCCTTTCCACTTTCTAACCCCCCCCCCCCCCCCCCCCCCGACACTAATTTTATATTTTTATTTTGTTTTCTTTTCTTTATTATTTTTATTATTATTATCATTATAATTTTTATTTATCAAAAATACCAAAAATATATTATATTTATTATTTAGATATTTTAAGTTTATTTTGATTTCTTTTAAACGAAAGACCAAAAATATTTTCTTAATGAAATTAATTTCTTTTTCCTAATCAAATCAATTTAGGCTTAGATTTCTTTTTCTTTGTATATTAATTAACTTAGAATTTAGGATTTTAATTAATCTATTTTTATTAAGTTTAACTAGGTTAAAACATTTTTTATAAAACCCTATGAACTTTTTTTTCTTAATTAATTTTATTTCTTTTTCTATTTAATTAAGTTTAGGAAATCAACTTATAATTAATTATTTATTTCCTTTTTTAGCTTTTTTTGAATTAAAACCTTTCAAAAACTCAAACAAAAAACAATTTCCTTTTCCTTGTATATTATCTTACATTCTTATACATTTTATTCTTGCAATATTAAATATGGTTGTAATAGTAAATAAATGTTTATTCGCTTTCATCTCCCATTCATAAATTTGTATCCCCATCCCCAAATGATGTAATAGCATAGAATTTTATATTTCCGCAATTTATCGCTTTCAATATAAAGGTTAGTAATTAGGGTTTGTATGGAAAGACATAAAATCAACAAATAGAAAACCCTGATTCAAGACAAAAATGCATGAAAAACAAACACTTTACACACTTACACCTCTAGGGTTAACCTCACTTCTCCCACCGTATTACAGAACTGGCGAATCTGCTGGGGACGTACTTAAAGGTGGGTTTATCTTAGAGACTAGAACACCTTTAAATGCTTTCATTGTTTGCTTTATATTTTGGGTCCTTGTTTGGGTTTTGTATCGATCCTCTACCGGGATCTGGGAACATTATTAGGTAAGTATCAAAGATTGTGGAGATTGTACGGTGTAGACCGATATGGTTCAAGCAATAGCTACGTTAGTGTGACACATTTGTGGGTACAGGTATCCTTTGTGTTGAATCAAGGAGAATACGGGGCCTCTGTGTGGTGTCATGAAACACTAACTGACCTTAGAATCTTTAATTGAACAACTTGGCCATTAGGAAGTAGTGAGATAGCAGGTTTCGGTGGAAATCTGAAAATTGGTTGATACTCGATACTACGCTCATTGAGATCGAACTTTTGGGATATTTCGGCCACAAGAAAAGATTGATTATGCTGAGACAATGCCCAATGAAGAGAGATCAATGATATTGAGATTCCCTAGAACCCGATTACTTTGTAGGACAGGTTGAACTAACTAAACTTCAAAAGGTTACTTACATATGAACCTCATGCAAGCCTAAACCTAAGGACTTTTTTTTCTTTGTTTGTATATGTTTATTTGTACATAACATCATGACATCATACCATGGCATTTGCACTAACCATTTCAAAGACCTTGGGATTTATCTTTGTCTGTTTTTTAAGACATGGATTCCACTCATAGAAAGACTATCAGAATCAGCTTTGTGAAAGTTCCTACTCAAATCAAGGAGTTAGCGTCAAGGGTTCCCAATAATTATCCTTTCACAAAGAATTATGGTCGTCTCATCAACTTGGCTACCTCAAATTTTGATGAAAAATTATGGGGTACTCTTTCAGTTCTTTGAACCTAAGCACCATTGTTTTACATTTCCTGATTACCAATTAGTGCCCACCATAGAGGAGTTTACTCAACTCTTGGGAGTGACTATTCTTGATCAATTACCCTTCACCGGTATTGAGAAAGACCCAAGACCTGAGGAGATTGCTCTAGCTTTACATTTGCAATGGTCTGGCGTTGTGGAAAATTGGGAAACAAGAAGTGGTGTTAAAGGTTTTCTAGCCAAGTTTTTGTTTGAGAAGGCTTAACAATTTTGGGATGCTTTGGATTTGCAAGCTTTTGAAGAAATTTTGGCTCTTCTACTCTATGGGATGGTAATTTTTCCTAACCCGGACCAACTCATAGATGTGAATGCGGTCAAAGTTTTTCTATCTCGTAACCCGGTGCCTACCTTACTTGGAGATATTTTTCATTCTTTTCATATTCGCACCATGAAGAGAATGAGGGGTTCTTATGCATTGTACTCCTTTATTGTCTAGGTGGTTTATTTCACACCTTCCTCTATTTTTTTTTAAGAATGAACAAGGTATGAGTTGGTCTCAAAGGTTGATGTCACTCTCGCATTCGGATATCTATTGGTGTTCTCGATCTTTGGAGGATGTCACCATCATTGATCATTATGGAGAATTCCATAATGTCCCTTGCTTTGGCATTAGGGGGGGTATCACCCATAATCCTTGTTTGGATCTACGACATTTTGGGTATGCTCGGAGGGATGGCCCTCATGACGCGCTTGTCCAAGGAATTGCATTTGACTATGAGAACGATGTCCAAGGTTATCGTTAAAGATTCGTGTGAGCTTGTGGCATGATGAACAAAGTTGATAGCAAGACATTGGGGCATAAGAACTTCATTCCTTTGGAGCCTTATCTTAAGTGGGTGCGAGCTCGCGCTCAAAGCCTCATGATGTCGTATCCTGCCATCTTACCTATCATCATGGAGCCTATTGGTGAAGGATATGTTCCCTACACTATTCTTCATCCTGACATGCCTACTACTCTCGAGGAGTTGCAAAGATTGTGGATCCAACTCAAAGGGGAGCGAGACACCTTTGAAACCCATTTCTATGCAGTCGAGAAGAAAGTGTTGGAGCTCACAAGTCAACTTCACGAGGAGTGGAACCCGAATGCCTATATTAATCCAAAGAGGAAGCGTCCATAGGAGACCTGAACCTTTTTTTATTAGTTCATTTTGTTTGTTTTTCTTTGGTTGTAAGCCCGAGAGGAATTTTTTGTAACCATTTGAACTTATTAATACAATTAATGTTTGTTCCTTATTTTTTTAAACAAATTTAAATCTTAAAGGTCCTTGAAAACATTTTTCATCCACATTACATACATCATAACATAAGCAGGTTTTCTGACACAGGTTTCCTCATCTTTCTACTGTTTATTTCAGTAAAATGGATCTCAAGAAGACTGTGAAGGACTTGCAGACACAAGATTCTCAATTTCAAGAAACCTTGATCAACTTGGCCAAAGGGAAGCAAGAATTGATGTCACTTCTGGTTGCAGAGAAGAAGACCTAGAAGAAGGCTTTGATCAACATGGGTAAGAGGTTCAAGGGCCTCGTTCGACAAGTTCAAGTGGTAGAAGACTCCTCCGAGGAGGATGAGAATCAGGATGAAGATGCAAGGACCACCCATGTTGGGGGTGGTAACAATCCAATCTCCAAGGATGAGGACTATTTTGACGAACAATATCCACCGGCTAAAGACAAGTATAAGAAACTGGAGGACATATTGAAGGCTATGGAAATTCAAGTTGTGTCTGGCCTAGATTTTTTGGATTTGGGTTTGGTTCCTGTGGCAGTGATCCCCCACAAATTCAATATTCTAGTTTTTGCCAAGTACGATAGTGTTTCGTGCCCGAAGCTTCACTTGAGATCTTACGTCCATAAAATTCAACCGCGTACCACTGATAAGAAGTTGTGGGTACACTTCTTTCAAGAGAGTCTGTTTGGGACTCAATTGGAGTTGTTTTACCAGTTATAAGGTTTCAACATCAATACCTGGGAGGACTTGGCTATCACCTTCTACCATCAATATCAGTACAATGCTGATCTGGAGCCAACTAGAGTGCATTTACAAGGAATGACCATGGGTCCCAATGAAGGCTTCAAAGAATATATGCAGAAATGGAGAGACCTAGATGGAAGGGTGAATCCACCATTGACTGATAGGGAATTGGTAGATATGTTCATGGGAACATTGACTGGGCATTTTTTAAACTTACGGATCGGGAGCTCATCATCTAGGTTCATTGAGTTAATATTGACTGGTGAAAGGGTTGAGAGAGATATTAAAAGTGGAAATATACCCATGGCCTCCACATCTACATTAAATACTATGAAGAAACCTTTTACCGATAAAAAGGAAACCAGTGTCGTATATGGGTCAAGGAGCTATGTCAAGAAGTACCATCGTCAGTCTGTTAATGCAGTTTTGATCTCCAATCTGACCTCTACTCAAAGACCACAACAACAAGCTAACTACCAAAGAACTAATATTCCAACAATACAAGTTACAAGGATCAACATGTCATCATCTCAAGCCCTACAACACCTATTGAAGGCTAATTTGTAACATTGTGTGATCCCCCTTCAAATCCCAATGTTTCATCTCCAAAGTATAACCCGAGCACCAAATGTGTTTACCACTCCAATAGTCCCGGACATGATAATGATCATTGTTGGGAATTAAAATGCAAGATCCAAGACCTCATTGACAAAAATACCATTGAATTTGATCCTCTTCCAACTCTGAATGTAATCATCGCACCTATGCCAAACCACGGCAAAAGTGTCAACGCTATTGGAGATACTGCTTTTTGTTTCCTCTGTTAATGACTTGACCACTCCGCTAAAGTTTGTTAAAAACAATTTCTTTAAAGCTTGGGTTTTCCCTGGTTGCCTTGAAGATTGTTATTGTTGTGTTGTGCAAATAAATGGATGTGAATGGTTGAAAATAGGTGTCCAATACCTAATGGACAACCATGAGATCCTATTCGAAAGAACTCCACTCGTAAAAAGTTTGACTGAACTTGTGCCTCAAGAATTTGAAGACATATACATCATCATTATCTCCAACAAACTTATTAGGATCACCTCAAAAGGTCCTATTAGGATTTAAAATGAAACGAAGATAGCTCCATTGATAATTACCACACTGAGGGCAGTCCCTTATTCTTCTGATAAGGCGGTACCTTGGGGTTATGGCGCTGAAGTATACTACCATGGTATTAGACAAGACTCCTGGATTGATAAAGACAAGACTACTGATATTACCAACATTGTTGGGTCTAGCAAGGTGACTAGAACGGGGAGAATTTTCTCTCCTGATATTTCACCTCCAACCACCACAACTACACATGTTCGCATTACCATTGACAAAGCTAGTACTGATGCTAGGAGCAAAGAAAAGATAATTGAGCCTGCCAGGATGGAGGCGCCTGCCAAAGATATTATTACTAAGGAACCCTTTACCAAGAAACTGAGGAGTTTTTGAAGATTATAATGATTTCTATGATATCTTTATTACTATGCTCAGATGCGCATGCTCAAACATTGATAAATTTTTTGAAGAATGCGCATGTTCCTCAAGAGACTATCATCGATTAGTTTAAAAATTGTGTAGCGAGTTTGACTGCCGATAATGGATTGGTATTCTCAGATACTAATTTAACTCCCACCGCAAGAAATCACAATAAATCTTTGCATGTCTCTATTGAATGCAAAGGAACCACTCTAGCCCATGTATTGGTGTATAATGGGTCCTCTCTGAATGTCTTGCCTAAAGGTTCCCTAGATCGATTGGATTGTGAAGGTTTGGTGCTGAAGCAAAGTGACATTGTGGTAAGGGCTTTCGGCGGATCCAAAAGGATGGTCCATGGAGAAGTTGATCTCCCCATCAATGTTGGGTCTCAAATTTTCAACTCAACTTTGTATATGATGGATATCCGTCCTGCTTACTCTTGCCTACTTGGACGCCCATGGATTCATGGGGAAGGAGTGGTGACTTCCACTCTACATCAAAAGTTGAAATATCCAGTCAAGGGAAAGATTGCTACCGTCTATGGTGAAGAAGAGTTTATGGTTATCCATCTAAATTCGTTTAAGTATGTTGAGATGGACGACGAGTTCGTAGAAACTCCTTGTCATGCCTTCGAAGTGGTCTCTCCCATGGTTGTTGCTACCATGACAACTTCTAATGTTCCGAAAGCTGTTAAAGATGTGCCTAGAACGGCTTCCCTCAAAGATGCTCGCGCTGCGATTGAAGATATTTCAGGGCTTGATACTGACATTGTGGTCCATCATCTACCAACAAAGGAATATTGTCCTCCAGTCAAGAAAAAGGTTCGTCGCATGCGGCCAGACATGTCTGAGAAAATAAAACATGAGGTAATGAAACAGTTCGATGCAAGTTTTTTGGCAGTGATGTCATATCCCGAATGTGTTGCAAATGTGGTCCCAGTACCGAAGAAAGATGGAAAAGTTCGTATGTGCATAGACTACAGAGATTTGAATAGGTCCAGTCCCAAGAATGAATTCCCACTACCGCACATTGATGTTTTGGTCGACAACACGGCTCAACACAAAGTTTTCTCCTTCATGGATGGATTCTCCTGATACAACCAAATCAAAATGGCTCCCAAGGAAATGGAGAAGACCACCTTTGTCACACAGTGGGGAACTTTCTTCTATAAGGTCATGCCTTTTGTTTCGAAGAATGCAGGGGAAAACTATCAACGAGCTATGGTAGCTCTATTTCATGATATAATCCATCATGAGATAGAATTGTACGTTGATGATATGATTGCAAGGTCGCAAACTGAGGAACAACACCTTGATCATCTTCATAAGTTGTTTGAGAGGTTGAAGAAATACTAGCTAAGGCTGAATCCCAACAAATGCACCTTTGAGGTAAGATCTGGAAAACTCTTAGGGTTAGTCGTCAGTGGAAAGGGTATTGAGGATGACCCTACAAAAGTCAAAGCCATACAAGAAATTCCATCTCCTTATACTGAGAAGGAGGTCAAGGGTTTCTTAGGTCGACTCAACTATATTTCCCGACTCATATCTCACCTAATTGCTACTTGTGAGCCAATCTTCAAACTGTTAAAGAAAGACCAAGTAGTCAGATGGAACGATGACTACCAAGTAGCCTTTGACAAGATCAAAGAATACTTACAAAAACCTCCCATCCTGATGCCTCAAATGGAAGGAAGACCTCTGATTATGTACTTGACTGTATTAGAGAATTCAATGGGGTGTATGTTTGGCCAACATGACGAGTCTGGTCGAAAAGAGAATGTAATATACTACCTGAGCAAAGAGTTTACCGACTGTGAAATAAGATATTTATTGCTCGATAAAACTTGTTATGCTCTGGCATGGGCTACTCGTCGGCTAAGATAGTATATGTTGACTCACACCAATCTATTTATTTATAAAATGGACCCCAACAAGTATATCTTCGAGAAGCCAGCTCTCTCCGGGCGAATAGCTAGATTGCAAATGATCTTGACCAAATATAACATCAAATACACCACACAAAAAGCAATCAAAGGAAGTGTATTGGTGTATCATTTGTCCCATCAAGTTGTTGATGACTACCAATCTATGAACTTTGAATTCCCGGACGAGAATATCATGTTGTTAACTGGTCGTGAAAAGCCTGGACCGTATGAAGGACCTAAACAAGGATCACGATGGAATATGGTTTTTGATGGAGCTTCCAATGCTTTAGGTAACGGAATTGGTGATGTGATTATTTCCCCCGAAGGTGGCCATAAGCCTTTTACTTCCAGGTTGTTCTTCGACTGTACAAATAACATGACTGAGTATGAAGCATGTATCTTGGGTCTAAAGGCTGCTATCGACCTAAGAATCAAGTTCTTAGACGTATACGGGGACTCAGCCCTAGTAATTAGTCAAGTTAAAAGAGAGTGGGATACCAAACACCTTAATCGGATTCCTTACAAAGAGCTTGTCTTAACTCTGATCCCATAATTTGAGGAGGTAACCTTTGAACATATCACGAGGGAAGAAAATCAGTTGGTAGATGCTTTAGCAACTATGTCATCTATGTTCAAGGTCAATTGGGACAACGAAGCTCCTGGAATTACTATTGAATGATTTGAAGAACCTGCACACTGTTATGAGATTGATACTAACTAGAAGAAGCCTTGGTACTATGAAGTAAAGAGATATCTTGAAACACAAGAGTACCCTGAAGGAGCTTCAGTCAATGACAAGAAATTCCTGCGAAGGTTCCTAGCCAAATTCTTCCTAAGCAATGGGATCTTGTACAAATGCAACCATGATTTTGCTCTGCTCCATTGTATGGACAAAAAGGAGACGGGGAAAATCATGGAAGAAATGCATGAAGGTGTCTTTGGAACTCAGTCTAGTGGGAACACTATGGCCAAGAAGATTCTGAGGGCTGGTTACTATTGGTCGACTATAGAAACTAATTATCACCATCATTCGAGGACTATAAGTGTCAAATCTATTCCGACAAGGTTCATGTGCCTCCAATTCCTTTGAATGTCATGACTGCTCTGTGGCCATTTGCAATGTGGGGCATTGACATGATTAGAGAGATCAAGCCCACTGCCTCTAATGGGCATCGTTTCATCCTTGTTGCCATCAACTACTTCACCAAATGGGTCAAAGCTACTTCATTTGCCTCATTCACTAAGAATGTTGTAGCCCGGTTTATCAAGCATAACCTCATCTACCGTTATGGCATCCCTGAAAGGATCATCACTGATAACAGAACCAATCTCAACAATGCTATGATCATTGAACTTTGTACGCAGTTCAAAATCAAGCATCACGACTCTTTTCCATATAGACTTAAGATGAATGGCGCAGTGGAAGCGGCCAATAAAAACATAAAGAAGATTGTGTAAAAGATGGTGGTAACCTATAAAGGTTGACATGAGATGCTTCCATTTTCTCATCTTGGCTACCGTACCTCGGCACGAACAACAACTAGGGCTACCTCACTCTCTTTAGTCTATGGCAAGAAAGTCATCTTGCATGTCGAAGTTCAGATTCCTTTCCTAAGGATTATGAAAGAAGCAGACTTGGGTGAGGACGAATAGATTCAGACTAGGTTGGATCAGTTGAAATTAATTGACGAGAAGAGACTGGATGCTGTTTGTCATGGTCAAATGGATCAAAAGCGTATGATCAAGACTTTCAACAAAAAGATCAAACCTCGAGTGTATCAGATTGGCGATTAGGTAATAAAGTGCATCATTCTTCCTCAAAGAGATCCCAGGGGAAAATGGAATCCCACTTACGAAGGGCCATTTATTGTTAAGAATGTATTCTCTGGCGTTGCCATGATGTTAACTACTATGGACGGTGAAGAGTTCCTGCATCCCGTGAACGCAGACATAGTTAAAAAATATTACGCATAAAAATGTCCCACTAGGCTGACATACCTAGGCAAACATAAGGGAATCTCGGCGAATCAAAGAGGTTTGGGAAAAAGTTAGGGATATATACAAAAGATTGTACACCCAGCAAGTCGAAAACCCGAAAGGGCGGCTTGGGCAAAAAAGGGTATCCTGGGCTGAAAACCCAAAAGGGCGGTCCGGGAAAAAGTTAAGGATCATAGCGTAGGACTATGTCCCATGAAATCACTACAGCCAGCTTTAATACCAAGGTCCAAGTTCAATAGTATAAGATCAATTCAATCAACTTCTTTCAACAGCAAGGGAAGATGTTCGAAGACATAGGGGCAATGGCTGAGTTGGAACCCAATGAGATTACTTCCACGTGGCTATTATTTTGTTTTCACTTTGTATTCCTTTCATTCTTTCGACGATTTCCTCTTACTAGGATTTCTGTCTCCTTGTACAAAAACGCCTATTTATAGGCAAAACATCAATACAAATATACTTCGAAGTGCAAACTTTTTATTTTTTCTGTTTTGAGTGCAAAAACATCCAATGATTAAATTTGAATGAACATATGCATATGAACATGATTAACTATTAACAAATGTAGGTAATAAGAATTTCCTTAAGGATTTTGGATATCCCCACAGAGTTGCTTCAATAAGATTACCCCCATAAAGTATAATCTCTTGAAAACCCTCACCGCAGTTGATTTGGTCTTAACTGAAAAAAAAAAACCTTGCGGAGCTCTCCCCAAAATAATTCATCTCCCCAATAAGGTCTTCAAAATAATCTCCTTAGCAGGGTTTATTTCCCCCAATAAACTACAGATTTCCCAACACGAGTCTTCTCTCAGACTGTTACAAATCAACGGACAAAACCCCTTTGTCCCAAGTGGAGTCGTTACTATCCCCAGAAAATTGCTGCAAAGCCTAGAATACGACCAGATTCCAGTTAACTTTTACTCTCCCGAGTCAAGTTGTAATCCCCCAGTAGAGTAATGGACAACCAAGGTTCCTGAACTCTATCCCTCAAGCAGAAATCGACATTCCCCGCAGAATTTCCTCAAAATAATGAGACAGGAATTCCCAGCGGAACACTCTAAACAAAGTCGAAGATACACATACTCTTCATCTCCAGCGGTAGTTCGGGATTTTACTTCCCAACACTCCCAAGCATTTGTCAAGGATTTATTTTCCTAGACAATGATACATTTCAGTAACATTCATACATCATAGCACATACATGACAAATTCATACAACATTATCTCATTTATTTTGAGAACATCATTACACCATGCATACATTTGTATGCAACTAAACCTCTTCCTTTCAGGAAAAATCAGTCGACCAAACAAAGACCTCTTCTGGTTAGATTTATTTCTTCCAGTTAAAGACAGGCGGACGAGGACCTTTTCTGGTTAGATTCACTTCTTCCATCTAATGACAGGCGAACGACAGACCTCTTCTGGCTAGATTTATTTCTTCCAGTTAAACACAGGCAATCGACATACCTCTTCTGGCTAGATTTATTTCTTCTAGTTAAAGGCAGGCACGCGACATACCTCTTCTGGTTAGATTCAATTCTTCCAGTTAACGACAGGAAAATGACAGACCTCTTCTAGTTATATTTATTTCTTCCAGTTAAAGACAGGAAATCAACAGACCTCTTTTGGTTAGTATTATTTCCTCAGTGAAGTTGCCAAACAACAGACCTCTTCTGGTTAGATTTATCTCTTCCAATTAAACACAGGTGTTGTACCCCAAATTTTTCCCTCTCTTTTCTCAAGACATTTCTCACAAAGATCTTCAGAAATCTCAAGCTTGCACAAGTATTGACTAGGTCAAGCCATCTCCTCAACACTTATACCTCAAATTAGGGTTTGAGTTTTCACAAGGACAATTGGAGTTCTAATACTCCAAATGACTTTCATGGATCATTATGGACCTTCAAGATTTCTCATGTCAAGTTTCAAGTCTTGGATCATAAAATTGCTCAGTTAATTGACCAGATGACCAAAAATCAACTGAACTTGATGAAAAGTCAATTGATACACCAAAAGTCAAACTTTGACTTTTTGGTCAACATTAAGTCTCAAAGATGAAAATTCATCAAGACATTCAAGAATATCAAGTTTGATCATCAAAAAGTCAAGAAAGTCAAAAGTCAAATTGAAAAGTCAAACTTTTCAAGACTTAGAAATTTTTCCAAGTGTTTTACACATGTTTATTTCATAACTTCATACCAATTTTTCACCATGATGCAGTATGATTCAAAGGAAACATTCAACATGAAAGTTATAGATATTGATGAACTCTTCAACTTTGTATTAGAGGGTTGATGTCTAAAAAATTCTTAGATTTGAAGATATAAGCCCATGAAGACATGACATTTTCATCTAGCACTTAGAGAAATTTTCAACAGATTTTGGTTAGGATTTTATCCCAACTTCTTGGCATTTTTTCACATAGTTCCAAGATGATTTTGTCAAAATGGCCAACATTAAAGTTATATAGGATGTTTCAAGCTTTACAAAACATCCAAGAGCATGAATTTATCATACTTGAGCTAGGAGATTCAAGGGCATGAAGTTGGGCATCCATCCTTGAATTGCAAGTATTTTTGTTGAAGAACACATAACAAAATACTTATGCTATGATGTATAATCTTGTGTTCCAGGCCTTATAACTTGACAATCTCACCATACTTTAATTCTTACACCTAATCTTGAGCTATTACACAAGTGTTTGAGCCATTGTCCAAAAGATCTTTTCATTTATGGCATAAAGGCACCATTGCTATTCTTGAAAAGCAAGCTTTTGGTACAAAATTTATCTTGAGCCCATACCTTTTTTGCTTTTGATTATACTCCACCATAAATCATGGAAGGTAGCTCCTCTATACCAGCAACTTTAGTACTTCATCTTGGGACCATGGAATACTTGGCATAGTTTGATATTTACATCCCAACTAAACCATAACATGTTGTCTTACAAACCTAATCAGTTCTTGTTCCCTAACCTCTTTCCTATAAATAGAGGGAGCCTTTGCAAAAGAAAGAGGCCATAAAAATAGAGAGCTTCTTGTGTGTTGAAAATTCTCAAACCCCCCTTTACTCTAAAAACCAGAATTGTCCACAAAAACCTCCATCTTTGAGCTTTGATGTCCAAACCCTTTGAACCTCTCACACCTTGCAAGTTTTGTCCAAAAAAACCATCCAAACACTCCACATACATCATATAGAAGTTGTCCAAACTCAAGAACAACTTCTGTAGCATCACTATTTTCCAAACTCAAAAACAGCCACCTGCAACATGACTTCTCCAACTAAAAATCAAAACACAAATTTCAGTTTCAAGGTAAGTTTTCTTGACTTTGAACTCTTCATACAAACATCATCAGTGGTTCATTTGTGATGATAAAATTTAGATATCACTGCCTTGAAGCTAACCATATGCTTACTTTTCATTATCACTAACTATGTGTTGAGAACTGACCCATATATGCAGCAGAATAATGTTAGAAGTAAAAAACAGTAGTATGAGTCAATACAAAACACTATGAGTCGACACATATTATGTACAAAACATGTTATGAGCCGACGCGACCCATTATGCATCGATACAAACTGTTGTATGAGTCGATACGAAATGCGAATGCATCAACTCATAATGATTTAATTTTCATTTTCCAGAAACAAGAAGAGATATGTGTCGATACGTAAGTGCATGCATTGACTCATACTGAGTTAATTTCATTTTCCAGAAGCAAGAAAGGTTTTCGTATCAATACATAAGTGCATACATCAATAAATAAAGTTTTCGTATCAATGCATAAGTGCATGCGTCAATACATAAAGGTTTCGTATCAATGCATAAGCTCATGTGTCAATACATAAAAGTTTTTTTAAAACAATTTTATTTTTTGTTACATTATCTTTATATTTCTTTATATTTTTATTGTTAATCATTATTCAATATGGTTGTAATAAGAATTAGGTTTTAATTTCTTTCATCCCCCATTTGTAATTTTCTACCCCTCGTTCCCGATGCTTTGTAATAGCGTAGGACTTTATATTTCCGCAATTTACCGCTTTCAATATAATTTCTAGTAATTAGGGTTTGTATGGCAATACTTAAAATCAACAACTAGATAACCCTAATTCAAGACAAAAATTCATGAAAGCTAAACACTTTGCACACTCGCACCTCTAGGGTAACCCACACTTGTTGCCTCGGATAAAAATAGTCATGTCCCTCAAATATGGAACGCTTTAGCAAAGACCCTCGATAGAATGTTCTTTTTGAGTAGGTAGAACGTTCATAGTTGCTTGCTCACAACCATATTCAAAACATCTTTCAAACACACCAACACTTTCAAATGAAATATTTTCAAAAGTCAACACTTTGTATACATTCTTATAGAGACGATAATCATTACAAAGTTTGCCTAAACGAAGGCACTTTTAAAAAATACTTTCAAAAACAAATCACAAACACATTTCAAATAAAGCATTTCAAAGTGAGCTAGAAACTAAGAGCCCGTAGATAACTACGGATGAAAAGGGTGATAACACCTTTCCTTTTCATAACCTACCCCCCGAACTCAAGAAAATATCTCAAAAGGTCTTTCTTGTTCTTTTCACCCTTTCCTTTATTGGATAAAAGAAAAGTCGGTGGTGACTCTTGCTATCCACAAAAATTGCAATAAAACACAAAACACCCAAGTAAGTTCTCCCACCGTATTACAGAACTGACGACTCTGCTGAGGAATGCATAAAAGTGGGGTTACCTTAGAGACTAGATCTCCTTTAAATGCTTTCATTGTTTGACTTATTTTCTTTACATTTTGGGTCCTTGTTTAGGTTCTGTATTGATCCCTTACACGGATCTGGGAACATTATTAGGTAAGTAGAAATATATCATGGAGATTGTGCGGGGTATACCGACATAGTTGAAGCGATGGCTGCGTTAGTGTGACACATTTATTGGTACCGGTATCCCTTGTGGAAAATCGAGGAGAATATGGGGCCGATGTGTGGTGTCATGAAGCACTAACTGACCTTAGACCTTTAATTGAACAACTTGGACATTAGGGAGTAGTGAGATAGCCGGCTTTGGTGTAGAGCTGAAGACTGGTTGATACTCGATGCTACGCTTATTGAGATTGGACTTTCGGGATATTTCGCTCGTCAATAAAGAGGCTTCCGCTGGAACAATGTCCGATAAAGAAAGATTGGTGATATTGAGATTCCCTAGAACCCGTTTGCTTTTTAGGACAGGTTAAACCAACTAAACTTCAAGGGGGAACTTACCTATAAACCCAATGCAAGCCTGAACATAAGGATTTTTTTGCTTTGCTTGTGGATGTTTATTTGTAAATAACATCATGACATCATACCATAGCATTTTCAATAACCATTTCAAGGGTCTCAAGGGTTTGTGATGCAGGGTTATATTGAACAAGATGTCTATCAAGGGGAAAAAGGATTTACTTTCCTCTAGCCAAATGTTGTCAAAAAGCCAAAGAGTCAAGGGCTATGACCCACTTGACATGGTGAGTTTGATTCTCGTAGAAGGATATTCAACGATAAGAAGTTCTTCAATCAAAGTTGTAGTAAAAATTCAACTTTTAACATCTTCTTGTGTTTACCCCGCGAGATCCTTGAAAACATTGCATCTACATACCATGCATCATAACATAAGCAGGTCTTCTGACACAGGTTTCCTCATCTTTCTACTATTTATTTCATCAAGATGGATCTCGAGTAGACTATGAAGGACTTGCAGACACAAAACTATTAGTTTCAAAAAACTTTTCTTAACTTAGCAAAGTGGCAGCAAGAACTGATGGCATTTCTGGTTACGAAGAAAAATACCAAGAAGAAGGTCGTGATCAACATGGGGAAAAGGTTAAAGGGCCTCGTCCATCAAGTGCATGTGGTAGAACTCCTCCGAGGAGGATGAGAATCAGGATGAAGATGCCAGGAGCACCCACGCTGAGGGTGGAAACAATCCAATCTCTGAGGATGGGAACTATTTTGACGAACAATATCCATCGACTGAAGTCAAGTATAAGCAACTGGAGGACATATTGAAGGCTATGGAAATTCAAGATGTGCCTAGACTAGATTTTGGTGATTTGGATTTGGTTCCTGGGGTAGCGATCCCCCACAAATTCAAGATTCCAATTTTTGCCAAGTATGATGGTGTCTCGTGCCCAAAGCTTCACTTGAGATCTTACGTCCGCAAAATTCAGCCGCATACCACTTATAAGAAGTTATGGGTGCATTTTTTTCAAGAAAGTCTATCTGTGACTCAGTTAGAGTGGTTTTACCAGTTGGAAAGTTCTAACATCCATGCTTGGGAGGACTTAGCCACTGCTTTTTACCGTCAATATCAATATAACGCTGATATGGCGCCAACTAGGGTGCAATTGCAAGGAATGACCATGGGCTCAAACGAAGGCTTTAAGGAGTATGCCTAAAAGTGGAGGGACCTAGACGGAAGGGTTCAACCCACTTTTTCTGATAGGGAGCTGGTTGATATCTTTATGGGAACTTTTACAGGACCTTTCTTCAATCACCTAATCAGAAGCTCTTCAGCCGGGTTCACCAAGTTGATTCTAATTGGGGAAGGAGTTGAAAATGGAATTAGAAGCAGAAAGATCCAAGTTGTTGCATTATTTGATATTCATAAGAAGTCAGGCAATGGGAAGAAAGAGTCCAATATTTTGTACGGCCAGAAGGGTTGTAACAAGAGTAATCGCGACCAATCTGTGGGGGCAGACCTGATCTCTAACCTTGCATCAGTGCGACAACATCAACAGGGGAATCAGCGTAAGGAGGTCACACCTAAAAGACAATTCACCAAAAATAACATGTCATTGGCTCAAGTGTTACAGCACATGTTGAAGGCATAGCTGATTACATTAAAGGCTCCTCTTCAGAATCCCAATACTTATGCTCCTAGTTACCATCCCAATGAAAGGTGTGCATACCATTCTGATAGTCCTGGACATGATACAAATGATTGTTGGTCCCTGAAGAACAAAAATCAAGATATGATTGATGCTAAGGAAATTGAGTTTGACCCTCCTGAGACTCCCAACGTAATCATTGCTCCCATTCCAAATCATTGAGAGGATCCAGTTCATTTTGAATTTTCAATTGTAATTTCTTTTGTTTGTTCGAACACTTATCTATTATGTCAAACTTTATTTCATTAACGCATTGCATATGTTTGTCTTGAATTAATCCATTTGTTTTCACTATATTTAATTTGTGCTTTTTACTCCCTTTTATGATATTCAACTCTCATTAAAAGTTGTAAGAATTTAGAGGGAGGATGGCGAAAATAATACCATAATCTCATACATTATGCTTTTGGACAGACCTTGTTGACGATGTACAGGCGTTGCTTTAAATCCTAAATAGTGGAGTTATAAGGAAGATAATTCCTAGTCAACCCATTTGAGCTTAAGAAGTAGGAGTTTTCTTTTTCACAAAAATTGAAACCTTTAATCATAACCTGGGGTAGGGTAGTTTCTCCGTTAATTCAAACGTGCATTCAATTGCAAGCTCTATCTTCATACACGATAAATAGTGTCGAAGATGCTCTTCTAAACCAAAAGACGGTAACGGTTTCCCCGTATTCATTAAAATAGACAGTCATTATCTCTCAAAAGAAAAGCCCGCTAAGTCAAAACTTATGAAGGAGACTTAGGAAAAACTTGGGCATCTCGCTGGCTATAATCTCGAAACAGTCAGGAAAAAATTGGGGACAATAAATATAAAAAAAAGAGGTCGTTACAAATCCTCAACAACAGAAAAATGTTGCAAAATTGACTGCCTTCTCAAATAAACTTCCAGTATCTGAACCATCACAAAAATACCATTCTAGATTCAATTGGAATCCAAACGCGCGATTAACTGAGTATAGGACTGGAGAACATCATGGAGAATGGGTTGGGTACAAATAAAGTTTGAGCCTTATCCGTTGTTTCTTAAACCGTGAATCAAGCCACGTTACAGCCCTTTAAAAGTCCTAATTGAAGCATAGGTTAGTGTTGTACCCCAAAATTTGCCCTCCCATATTTCTCAAAAAAACATTTCAAGAAAAATTCACAAGTCCAACCTGGCGCGTCATATTCAGGTATTCTTTCGCCAAGATATCTCTGATAACGTATTCTCAAATTCAGGTTCGGCTCAAGAGTCAATTCTTTAAAGAAGGTATCCGAATGTGTGAGTTTTCTTGAAGAAATATAGTGAAAAAGTGTGCTGAAAGTGCAGCTTTTACGCGCTAAAAAATTCATAACTTGAAGATCGTGACTCGTTTTGAACCCGTTCTGGTTGCCAAAATTCCGTCTTGACATTATCTACGTTTTCATCTCTCACGGCTGGAAGCCAATTTCGATCAGAAGGTCTTCAAAAATGTGGATTTATCAAGTATTTTCGTGCAGAAAATTTGTGACAGAAGTTTATTTGTGTCATGTTCAAAAAATCATAACTTGGTCGATTTTCATCGTATCGAGCTGGTTCCGGTGCCAAAATTTCACAAATTGAGTTGGCTACATTTTCACAGAAGGTATTGAGTTCAAACGGTATTCAAAAGGCCTTCGTTTTTTGCTCAGAGTGCGTGACACGCTGAAAATCCTGAATGCTGAATATTATTTCATCTGAGCCGAAACTTCGAAAATTCGTAACTCGGTCAATTTTTATCGGATTGGACTCATATTTTTACACAAGGTTACTGACTCATAGATCTACAACTTTGCTTCAAAAGTCGAGACCAAATTATGCACCGATCAATACCAGTTTTTTATTGAAGAACGTGTCAGAGCCGACACTGGAGCCCAAAATAAGTTTGTCTGAGCTGAAACTTCAAAAATTCATAACTAATTCACCGTTTATCCGATTGAGTCGATTTTCGGACAGGAGTTAGTTCTCGATGTCGGCTACATTTTGTTTTCACATTTCAACTTCAAAAATTGCACTTAAGTCCCTGCGATTTAGCCTGGAAAGTGACGAATTCAAGTGAATATTGGAGGCCCAATTGCACATTCAAAGCCCATTTTCTTTACCCTAATTTCCACTATATAATCACCTTCTTGTCACACAAACCAGGAGGAGAAAAAAGGAGGAGAAAAAAAGGAGGAGAGAAAAAGAGAGAAAAAACCTTGCCACAACACTGTTAGAATATCAAATTCTTTCAAGAACCCTAAAACCTTGAAATCTTTATTACAAATCCCCCTCTCACTACAAATAAGCCATCACAGTTACAAACCAACACCTCACTACTTCTTCAGTAAGGATAAGGCTGGCCTGATCTCCATGATCCTAATTTTCCAGTAAGGCATAAAAGCATTCAGGTCACTAATCTTCCAGTAAGGGTAAGATTGATTTGATCTCCATGATCAAAAGGGTATAATCATTCATACATGCCATATTGTGCCTAAACATTAAATTTCTTCATATGTTGGTTTTATTTGAATTTTTATGATTTTATTTAATGTGTTCATGAGGTTCAACACTGCAGATTTAGACAGGATCCCATGCAGGTTCATTAAGGAACGTTGAGGCCAAAAGCCAAATGGCCAAAAGCCAAAAGCCAAATGGCCAAAGTAGAACATTTTATGCATGACACCAATACATGGCGAGACAGACATTAAGCCAGACATTAAGGGAACGTTGAAGCCAGAACACAAATGGCCAAAAGCCAAAACGCAAATGGCCAAAAGCCAAAAGCCAAATGGCCAAAGTAGAACAACTTATGTATGATGAGGCCAGAACACAAATGGCCAAACCACTCCAATTCACCTCCAAAAAGGGGACAGAAGCCCCCCAAGGTATTGTATTTTCTTTCTTTTCCTTATTTTATTTATTTCAATTATTTCTTTTTTTAATTAATTCCTTTAATTTAACTTATTTTCATAAAATATAAAAAAATAGTAAAAAACAGAAAAGTCATAAAAATCAAAATATATTTATTTAATTAATGTTTTTTGTAAATAAATTTCACTAATAATTAATTATTTATTTTTATAAATCAAAATTGCATGTAAATAATTAGATTAATTTTAGGTTTAATTTTAACATGTTTTTCTTAATAAATAAAAAAAAATTAGAATTAGGGTTAATATTTTAATTTCATTTAATCTTTCTCATAAAAATACATAAAAAACATAAATACCAAAAACTCAAAAAAAAAAATAATTTCTTTTTTCTCTTTAATTTCATTAATTATCATAATTTAATTTCCTTAAAAAGGGTCCAACGCCCTCGCTTGCGATTTTTTATTCAATTCGCGCATTTTATTTTATTGCTTATAATATTAATGTAACTCTCCCAAAGCCTTGTAAACTCGGACATTTTATTTCTCGCGCTTTATTTTATTTCTTTATTTACTTTCCGTCAAATCGGGTCCTGGATTTTAATTTTGGCGATGTGGACCCGCGCCTTTGTAATAGTTTAGAACTTTCAATTTCCGCATCTTTTTTAACTGTTAAATAAATGCATGCAAGAATGAATGACAAAAAAATAAAAACAAACGCATAGATCACCCATAACCTGACAAGATAAAATAACTGAACATGACACACAAATCACACACCACCCCTAGGGTACGCCTCATTGTTGCCTTGCCTCGAAAGGTGATCGTCGAGTAGAGGATGTCTTAGTAAGTCCTCATGATCCGGGAACCTGGCATGAGGGTAGCTTCTAAGGTGTCTTCCCATTGCTCTGGTGATCACCATGTCCCGAACCTCGAATTGACCCGAACACCTCCAACGGTGGTGCTACCTACCTCTCAATGGTGGGATGGCACTACTTTAAAGGACATTTACACAGACGAATTCCTTAGGGTAGGTAGACGACTCTAGATACTTGCTCTAAATTTCAAAACAAATCAAAAATATTTTTCACACCGACACCTTTTCAAAAAGCTTTCGAAAGCATTTTTCAAACACTCTTGAGGACCGATACAAGAGTCGAACTGGAATTTTCAAAGAAACTTTTTTTTAAACCCACAGTTGAAAAGCAAACTAACCAATTTTGAAAACACAATGAGCAAGTATCTAAGAGCCCATGGATAACCATGGATAGAAAGGGTGCTAACACCTTCCCTTTCTATAACCTACCTCCCGAACCGAGAGCAATATCTTTAAGGAATTTTTCTGTGCTTTTGTCCTTTCCATTTGGAGAAAATAAAAGACGGTGGCGACTCTTGCTTCCGCGACATTTCGCGAACCAGCGTTAAACAGTCAGTTCCAGATCCACCGATCACAGAACTGGCGACTCTGCTGGGGACAAACTTATAAAGTGAGGTGTACCTTAGGGTTAGTTCATAACTGTGTTTTCAATTGTATTGACTTGCTTGCTTTAAATTGTGGGTTGCTTGGGAGTTCTATAGATCCTAACCCGGATCTGGGGGTACTTCTTAGAAAGTAGCAACAAGGCTGTGAGGGAACTGTGCGGGGTATACCGACATGGTTGAAACAGTCTGCTACGTTGATGTGGCACTTTGGTGTGTACCGGTAACCCTTGAGTTCAGTCAAGGAGAGTACGGGGCCTCCGCGTGGTGTCGTGAAGCATCAACAGACCTTAGGAACCTTAATTGAACTATCTTGGCCTCTTTAGGGTAGTGAGATAACTGACTTTGGTGCACTCCGAGGTTGGTTGATACTCGATACTACACTCAATTGAGGGTTGCTTTCCTGGAATATTTCGGTCGCCAGTTCAGTGGCTAAATCGAAACGATGAACAATGAAAGTAATCCCGTGATATTGGGACCCTTAGAACCCGGTTACTTCTAATAGGACAGGTTGAACCCACCAACTTCAAGAGGGTAATACCCAGACCCCATGCAGGCCTAAACTCTAAGGGCTCCTCTTGTGTGACTTGTGTGCCTTCCAACTTGACTATTTGCATGCTTGTTAACTGACACTTGAGTTTCTTGCAGGTTTTGTTTATAGTCCTTAACTAGGACTCATAACAGGGTTTACTGAGTTTCTTGCAGGTTTTGTTTATAGTCCTTAACTAGGACTCATAACAGGATTTACTGAGTTTGCTTGCAGGTTTTGTTTATAGTCCTTAATAGGGACTTATAACAAGGTTTACCTACAGTACCCCATGCATAGCATAACATCATACCATTGCATGCATCCTTCATAAGGACTAATCCATTTCAAGGATCTCAAGGGCTTGTGATGCAGGTCATGATGAGCCAGTTATCTAGCAAGGGGCAAAGAGGATTTATTTTCCTCTAGACAAAGTTGTCAGGGGCTATGACCCACTTGATATGGTGAGCTCTGACTCCTGAAGAAGGTTCCCCTAACCAAGGTTGTTTGGAAATCAAAACTAGACATGATGATTAAAGTCAGGGGCTATGACCCACTGAATATGGTGAGCCTTTGACCCTTGAAGAAGGACTCTCAGCAAACATGAAGTTCCCTCAATCAAGCTACCTAGTTTTAACAATTTTTGTTTACCCCGCGAGATCCTTGAAAACATTGCATATATCATACATATCATTGCATTACAGGTACCCTTGTTGCAGGTCACTTACCCTTGTTCGCTGTTTATTTCAGCAATGGCTCCCCAACAAGATAACCAGGACCTTCACACTCAAGAGACTCAGTTCAAGGAGATCTTCCTAAGCCTATCCAAGGGGCAGGAAGAGTTGAGGACACTCCTCATGGGGAATCTGATCAGAAAGAGTCCTGAAGATGACAAGGACGAACAGCTGAAACGTCTACAAGCTGAGGTAGACACATTGAAAACCCAGATGCTGGGGAAAAGAGCCCTCATTCAAGGTTTAGCTCAGGAGCAAGGAGAGCTGAGGGCCATGATCAGTCAGCTTCCTCAAGGCATGAAGCAACCAGCCCAAATCAGGGACCAGGTTATGGAACAGCTTCCAAGAGGGCAAAGGTCGGGTCCAATGAATAGACCTCTCCGAGTTGCTATTACTTCACAGGTCCAACAACGACCTCGCCAAGAACAGCGGGTTGATCAGAACAGGTCGGACGAGTCTAAGAGACAATTCACCAACATCAACATGCCATGGTCACGAGCTTTGCAGCATATGTTAAGGATGAACCTGATTGCGGTGATCAACCCTCCTGCAAATCCAAAGACTTCCTCTCCAAATTACAACCTAGAAGCAAGGTGCGCTTACCATTCTGGTAGCCCGGGGCACGATACTGAGGATTGTTGGGCACTGAAGTACAAGATTCAGAACATGATCGATGCTAAAGAGATCGAATTCGAGCCCGCCGAGACTCCCAACGTGATCACTGCTCCCTTGCCAAAACATGGCTAGGATTGAGAAATTTTTGTTCATTCGAATGTTCAGATTGCAATTTTCTTTTGTTCAAACATTTATTCATGTTAAACATTGTTATCACATTAATGCATCGCTTATGTCTATTTTGAATCAATATATTCGCATTCACTATATGCAAACTGTTTTCATATTTTTTCTGATGTCAGCTCATGATCTAAAATTCTAAAGCCTCTTAAGGGAGGATGACGAAAACGATACCATAATCTACAGTATGCTTTTGAACAGACCCCGCTGATAAGGTACAGGCATTGTTTCAATCCCTAAACACTGGAGTTATAAGGAAGATAATCCCTCGTTAACCCCTCTGAGCCAAAGAAGTAGGAGTTTTTCTTTTCGAAAATTAAAACTCTTAATCATAACCTGGGGCAGGGTAGTCTCTCAGTTGATCCAAGTGCATAACGAATGGCACCAAAAAGGTCCTTACAAAACAAAGAAAGACAATGATGGTTCCGAATGATCAATAAAGAAAGGCAGTCATTATCTTTCAAAATAAAAAAAAAACCCATTAAGTCAAAACCCATGAAGGAGACTTACAAAACTGGGGCATCCCGCTGACTGTAATTCCAAAAAAGGAAACAGTTCAGGCAAAAAAGAAAGGGATAACAAAAATCAGAAAAGAAAGAGGTCTTATAAACCCTCGACAAAAAATGACTGCCTATTCAGAATAAATCATCAACATCCGAACCATCATTGGTATATCAAAGCAAAGACTCAAACAAGGTCTAACGTATGATCAACTGAGTTTAGGTTTGGAGAACATCACGAAGAGCGGGTGGGTACAAATAATTTGAGCCTTTATCCTTTGTTTCTTAAACCGTGAACCAGGCCACGTTATAACCCTTAAAAGTCCTAGCTGAAGCATGGGTTAGTTCGAAAGCATCCTGTGACGAAAGGTATCCTGACTCCTTAAGGCTTACTATAAAGAAGGAGTTGACATCACGTTTTACAAACATTCATTTGTTTTATGAAAAAGAATGCATTTTCAAAATCTTCAAGATAGACATAGGGTTTGCATTTTTGATATAACATTGTTTGCATATGACTTCTTGTTTGAACAGCAGGGAAATTCGCACGATGAATACCTAGTGAACAAAAGCACTTCCAATCAAGGGGCATGACATGACTATTGCCCATCATCTGGGGCAGTCCAATCAAGATTCGGAGAATCTCTCAAAAGGCCAAATAGTCTGGGGCAAATCTCCGCCTGAGTCACTTGGGGCATTCCAACGACGAATCTTGCCTGATCAAATACCTCCTGGTGGCATGACAAAACCCTTCTAACAGGGGCAACTCCCCACATTCCCTGAACGTGGACATAGTCGAAAAAATACTATGCAAAGTCAAAGACCCGCTAGGTTGACACACCTAGGCAAAAATAAGGGCTTCCCGGCGAACCAAAAGGGTTCGGGCAAAATGAAGGGTTGAAATGAAAAATATGTACACCCGGCAAGTCGAAAACCTGAAAAGGCGGCTTGGGCAAAAATGGGTATCCCGGTGGACTGAAAACCCGAAAGGGCAGTCCAGGCAAAAGTTAGGGATCAAAGCGTACGACTATGTCTTGTCATCTTATCACCTGCCTACCAGAAGAAGGTTTGTCCATCAACAAGCTATCAGCACCTCTTAGGTCTTCCTCTCCCACCGCAAAAACAGGGGGAATAAAGAGTTGTCTGAGCAATCTAATTGTTCTGTCCTCCAAGGTACCAAGATAGGTTCAACTAAAGAAGATGACCAGTACATTTTAATTCCCCAGAGAGTAAGTCAGCATTCAGTGCATTCTTCTCCAAGCAGAGTTATCCAATCTCAAAGAAGTTGAGTATCCTCCAATAGATCCCAACGTTCCCCAGCGGCATGTGTACATATTCTTAACAAGCATCCCGGGCAGTCTTGATCTAAAGATTGTCCCCCGGCGGTATACCAGACATTCAAAGGAATCACTTCCCCAGCATATCAAAACTTCCCCAGAAAGTCCAATCCAGTTTCCCAAGGAAAGTTGGAGTCCATCTCCCCCAAGCAGTAAGCTTATCCCCAGTAAATTCTGGAAGCTTATCCTCGCAGAATACGAACGCGTCGTCCGGCTTTATTCAAAGAGTTATTTCCTTAACAGGATATAACTGGGTTATCCTCAGCCAAAAGCCACGGAAAGAGCGTCCTCGACGAAGTCTTCTTACCCCAGCGAAGTCCATCAACACTTCCAACAATAAGGGTATCCCCAGCAAATTATTATCAACACTCAGCAAGGCATCCCTCTTCCCACAGAGTATTGCTTCCCAGCATGGTCGCTAGAGTATCTTTTCTCCCCGCAGAATCTTCCATTTGCCAAGTTTATTCCGCAACGGGGTCATCTTCTCCTACCGGTATTCTTGCAGTTATCATCCCCAGCGGAAGCAAAATCAGTACTTCAATATCAGCCCAGGAGCGACTTCCCGGCACCCGTCAAGGATTTACTTTCCTAAACAAAAACATACATCCATAAAAGATCACATACATCATTATAGCATGCACAAGACGCATTATATCATACAGATCTCATTTATGTTGAGAACATCATTGCTTGATCCATATCATGCATTGCATATGACTGACCTTTACCTTTCAGGAAAGATGCAGTTGAAATTCTCAATCATATTGCAAGACCTAGACCGGTTCAGTTAATCGACTCCAAAGATCTCTTATCCAGTCCCAGGCCTTCTCTAGTCCAGCTAAATCGACTCCCAACAGATTTTTCTGATAAAGACTCAGTAGAAGTTATCCCAGGTTATAATTTTCTGATGGTTCCCTCTCCGACGGTGAGTGAGGTGATAATTCCTTTTCAAATGGTTCCCTCTCTGACGGTGAGTGAGGTGACAATTCCTTCCCTATGGTTCCCTCTCCGACGGTGAGTGAGGCGATAATTCCCTTTCCTTATGGTTCCCTCTCCGATGGTGAGTGAGGTGATAATCTCCTATGGTTCCCTCTCCGACGGTGAGTGAGGTGATAGTCTCATATGGTTCCCTCTCCGACGGTGAGTGAGGTGGTAAGTCCTTTTCAGATGTTTCCCTCTCCGACGGTGAGTGAGGTGATAGTCTCCTATGGTTCCCTCTCCGACAGTGAGTGAGGTGGTAAGTCCTTTTCAGATGTTTCCCTCTCCGATGGTGAGTGAGGTGATAGTCTCCTATGGTTCCCTCTCCGAAGGTGAGTGAGGTGGTAAGTCCTTTCCAGATGTTTCCCTCTTCGACGGTGAGTGAGGTGATAGTCTCCTATGGTTCCCTCTCCGACGGTGAGTGAGGTGGTAAGTCCTTTCCAGATGTTTCCCTCTCCGACGGTGAGTGAGGTGATAGTCTCCTATGGTTCCCTCTCCGACGGTGAGTGAGGTGGTAAGTCCTTTTCAGATGTTTCCCTCTCCGACGGTGAGTGAGGTGATAGTCTCCTATGGTTCCCTCTCCGACGGTGAGTGAGGTGGTAAGTCCTTTTCAGATGTTTCCCTCTCCGACGATGAGTGAGGTGATAGTCTCCTATGGTTCCCTCTCCGACGGTGAGTGAGGTGGTAAGTCCTTTCCAGATGTTTCCCTCTCCGACGGTGAGTGAGGTGATAGTCTCCTATGGTTCCCTCTCCGACGGTGAGTGAGGTGGTAAGTCCTTTTCAGATGTTTCCCTCTCCGACGGTGAGTGAGGTGGTAAGTCCTTTTCAGATGTTTCCCTCTCCGACGGTGAGTGAGGTGATAGTCTCCTATGGTTCCCTCTCCGACGGTGAGTGAGGTGGTAAGTCCTTTTCAGAAGTTTCCCTCTCCGACGGTGAGTGAGGTGATAGTCTCCTATGGTTCCCTCTCCGACGGTGAGTGAGGTGGTAAGTCCTTTTCAGATGTTTCCCTCTCCGACGGTGAGTGAGGTGATAGTCTCCTATGGTTCCCTCTCCGACGGTGAGTGAGGTGGTAAGTCCTTTTCAGATGTTTCCCTCTCCGACGGTGAGTGAGGTGATAGTCTCCTATGGTTCCCTCTCCGACGGTGAGTGAGGTGGTAAGTCCTTTTCAGATGTTTCCCTCTCCGACGGTGAGTGAGGTGATAATCTCCTATGGTTCCCTCTCCGACGGTGAGTGAGGCGATAATTCCTTTTCAAATGGTTCCCTCTTCGACGGTGAGTGAGGTGACAATTCCTTCCCTATGGTTCCCTCTCCGACGGTGAGTGAGGTGATAATTCCTTTTCAGATGGTTCCCTCTCCGACGGTGAATGAGGTGATAATTCCTTTTCAAATTATAATTCCCTATGGTTCCCTCTCCGACGGTGAGTGAGGTGATAATTCCTTTCAGATTATAATTTCATATGGTTCTCTCCCCGACGGTGTGTGAGATGTAACTCCCTTTCAGATTATAATTGCTTATGGTTCTCTTCCCGATCCTGTGAAGATGGTAATTCCCACCATGATTTTCTCAGCGAGCGTTGTTGAAGTTAAAGCCACCCAAGGTTCTCTTACCGTTCACGCTAAGGTAGTAACTATCCCTGGTTCATTCATCATCTTGTGAAGCTCCAGATTCAGCTCCTGTAACCAGTCAGGACACATTTATACCAAGCATCTGAAAACCAGCTCCTGCAACATATCAGGTACTCATTTTTCTTTTGCAGGTATGCAGGTTCTCTCTAAGGAATCTCTTACGCGATCAACATCCATATGGCATCTATAAGCCCATCATCCTATTCACCAACCTCTAAATGGCATCTATAAGCCCATTCCATCATCACACTGCTACTATGTGAGCGCAAATTTCTGGGCACTCTAGTGTTCAATCATCTTCTACCCTCGGATTACAAAAGGCACGTCAGCCAATCTGCATCCTCAGGTCTAAGAGGATTGAACAGGGGCAACTGTTGTACCCCAAAATTTGCCCTCCCATATTTCTCAAAAAAACATTTCAAGAAAAATTCACAAGTCCAACCTGGCGCGTCATATTCAGGTATTCTTTCGCCAAGATATCTCTGATAACGTATTCTCAAATTCAGGTTCGGCTCAAGAGTCAATTCTTTAAAGAAGGTATCCGAATGTGTGAGTTTTCTTGAAGAAATATAGTGAAAAAGTGTGCTGAAAGTGCAGCTTTTACGCGCTAAAAAATTCATAACTTGAAGATCTTGACTCGTTTTGAACCCGTTCTGGTGGCCAAAATTCCGTCTTGACATTATCTACGTTTTCATCTCTCACGGCTGGAAGCCAATTTCGATCAGAAGGTCTTCAAAAATGTGGATTTATCAAGTATTTTCGTGCAGAAAATTTGTGACAGAAGTTTATTTGTGTCATGTTCAAAAAATCATAACTTGGTCGATTTTCATCGTATCGAGCTGGTTCCGGTGCCAAAATTTCACAAATTGAGTTGGCTACATTTTCACAGAAGGTATTGAGTTCAATAGGTATTCAAAAGGCCTTCGTTTTTTGCTTAGAGTGCGTGACACGCTGAAAATCCTGAATGCTGAATATTATTTCATCTGAGCCGAAACTTCGAAAATTCGTAACTCGGTCAATTTTTATCGGATTGGACTCATATTTTTACACAAGGTTACTGACTCATAGATCTACAACTTTGCTTCAAAAGTCGAGACCAAATTATGCACCGATTAATACCAGTTTTTTATTGAAGAACGTGTCAGAGCCGACACTGGAGCCCAAAATAAGTTTGTCTGAGCTGAAACTTCAAAAACTCATAACTAATTCACCGTTTATCCGATTGAGTCGATTTTCGGACAGGAGTTAGTTCTCGATGTCGGCTACATTTTGTTTTCACATTTCAACTTCAAAAAATGCACTTAAGTCCCTGCAATTTAGCCTGGAAAGTGACGAATTCAAGTGAATATTGGAGGCCCAATTGCACATTCAAAGCCCATTTTCTTTACCCTAATTTCCACTATATAATCACCTTCTTGTCACACTAACCAGGAGGAGAAAAAAGGAGGAGAAAAAAAGGAGGAGAGAAAAAGAGAGAAAAAACCTTGCCACAACACTGTTAGAATATCAAATTCTTTCAAGAACCCTAAAACCTTGAAATCTTTATTACAAATCCCCCTCTCACTACAAATAAGCCATCACAGTTACAAACCAACACCTCACTACTTCTTCAGTAAGGATAAGGCTGGCCTGATCTCCATGATCCTAATTTTCCAGTAAGGCATAAAAGCATTCAGGTCACTAATCTTCCAGTAAGGGTAAGATTGATTTGATCTCCATGATCAAAAGGGTATAATCATTCATACATGTCATATTGTGCCTAAACATTAAATTTCTTCATATGTTGGTTTTATTTGAATTTTTATGATTTTATTTAATGTGTTCATGAGGTTCAATACTGCAGATTTAGACAGGATCCCATGCAGGTTCATTAAGGAACATTGAGGCCAAAAGCCAAATGGCCAAAAGCCAAAAGCCAAATGGCCAAAGTAGAACATTTTATGCATGACACCAATACATGGCGAGACAGACATTAAGCCAGACATTAAGGGAACGTTGAAGCCAGAACACAAATGGCCAAAACGCAAATGGCCAAAAGTCAAAAGCCAAATGGCCAAAGTAGAACAACTTATGTATGATGAGGCCAGAACACAAATGGCCAAACCACTCCAATTCACCTCCAAAAAGGGGACAGAAGCCCCCAAGGTATTGTATTTTCTTTCTTTTCCTTATTTTATTTATTTCAATTATTTCTTTTTTTAATTAATTCCTTTAATTTAACTTATTTTCATAAAATATAAAAAAATAGTAAAAAACAGAAAAGTCATAAAAATCAAAATATATTTATTTAATTAATGTTTTTTGTAAATAAATTTCACTAATAATTAATTATTTATTTTTATAAATCAAAATTGCATGTAAATAATTAGATTAATTTTAGGTTTAATTTTAACATGTTTTTCTTAATAAATAAAAAAAAATTAGAATTAGGGTTAATATTTTAATTTCATTTAATCTTTCTCATAAAAATACATAAAAAAACATAAATACCAAAAACTCAAAAAAAAAATAATTTCTTTTTTCTCTTTAATTTCATTAATTATCATAATTTAATTTCCTTAAAAAGGGTCCAACGCCCTCGCTTGCGATTTTTTATTCAATTCGCGCATTTTATTTTATTGCTTATAATATTAATGTAACTCTCCCAAAGCCTTGTAAACTCGGACATTTTATTTCTCGCGCTTTATTTTATTTCTTTATTTACTTTCCGTCAAATCGGGTCCTGGATTTTAATTTTGGCGATGTGGACCCGCGCCTTTGTAATAGTTTAGAACTTTCAATTTCCGCATCTTTTTTAACTGTTAAATAAATGCATGCAAGAATGAATGACAAAAAAATAAAAACAAACGCATAGATCACCCATAACCTGACAAGATAAAATAACTGAACATGACACACAAATCACACACCATCCCTAGGGTACGCCTCATTGTTGCCTTGCCTCGAAAGGTGATCGTCGAGTAGAGGATGTCTTAGTAAGTCCTCATGATCCGGGAACCTGGCATGAGGGTAGCTTCTAAAGTGTCTTCCCATTGCTCTGGTGATCACCATGTCCCGAACCTCGAATTGACCCGAAGACCTCCAACGGTGGTGCTACCTACCTCTCAATGGTGGGATGGCACTACTTTAAAGGACATTTACACAGACGAATTCCTTAGGGTAGGTAGACGACTCTAGATACTTGCTCTAAATTTCAAAACAAATCAAAAATATTTTTCACACCGACACCTTTTCAAAAAGCTTTCGAAAGCATTTTTCAAACACTCTTGAGGACCGATACAAGAGTCGAACTGGAATTTTCAAAGAAACTTTTTTTTAAACCCACAGTTGAAAAGCAAACTAACCAATTTTGAAAACACAATGAGCAAGTATCTAAGAGCCCATGGATAACCATGGATAGAAAGGGTGCTAACACCTTCCCTTTCTATAACCTACCTCCCGAACCGAGAGCAATCTCTTTAAGGAATTTTTCTGTGCTTTTGTCCTTTCCATTTGGAGAAAATAAAAGACGGTGGCGACTCTTGCTTCCGCGACATTTCGCGAACCAGCGTTAAACAGTCAGTTCCAGATCCACCAATCACAGTTAGTTTGAAAGCATATTGTTACAAAAGGTATCCTGACTCCTGTAAGGCTTACTGTAAATCCTGAGTTGAATTCATATTCTTACAAAATTCTTTTAGTTGCTAAAAATGAATTTTCAAAAACTTCAAAACAAACATAAACTTTGCATTATTTGAATACCGTTGTTTACAGATGGCCAATTGTTCGACAACAGAGAAATTCACACGGAGATTATCCAATGAACGGAAATTCTCTTAAGTAACAAAATCACTTCAAATGGGAAGACACTTCTAATGAAAAATATCCCATAATCAAGGGGGCATGACAAGTTATTGTCCAACTCATCAGTGGCAGTCAAGTCAAGATTCTAAGAAATCTCTCATAAAGTCATGAATAGCCAAGGGCAGGTCTCCATCGGAATCACTTAGGGCATTGAACATGAATTCCAGTAAAGGGTCACTTACCAAGCAAACATTTTCCGGCAGTACTACTTACTACTATGGACAGTGAAAAATCCCTACAAAGTACCTTTCATAAGGTGATCCCCAATGAATTCTCCAGAGCCACCTCTATAAGGTTATCCCCACATAATAATTTTCATGGATAAGGGTACAATCCCCCACAAGGCTATCCCCGAAGAACGCACACATTATGCCAGTTCCCAAACGGATGGAAATTATCGGTAGTTTATCATCTTCTAGATACAATGCTGATACAATCTAAATACAAATTTATTCTGACATTCATTCCAAACTCTCTTGCAGATACAATTAAGATAAGATCCAGATATGGATGTCATTCTAATACTCATTCAATACATCATCAGATATAATCAAGGCTTAGATTTATTCTTACATTTCCCAGCCGAGTTTGGTCTTCTAAAACTGGAAAAGAAACCTTGTGGAGTTCTCCCCAAAAGAATTTATCTCCCCTATAAGGTCTTCAAAATATTCTCCTCAATAGGGTTTATTTCCCCAACAAACTATAGATTCCCTAACATGAGTCTTTTCTCAGACTATTACAATCAACAGACAAAACCACTTGTCCCCAGCGGAGTTGGTATCCTCCCTAGAAAGTTACCGCAAAGCCTGGATTTCGACCAGATACCAATCAACTATCCTCTCCAAGATAAAAGTTTAATCATATCTTTTATCCCCAGTCAGGGTAAATAAGAATTAAATTCCTTAGTAGAGTAATGGACAAATGAAGTTCTTGAACTCAATTCCCCAGACAGAAATCAGCACATCCCCGACGGAGTTTCTTCAAACAAATAAGCAAAACTCCCCAGCAGTAGTCAAGAATTTATTCTCCCAGACAAAGATACACTTCAACCATATTTCACATTTCATACATCATAGCATATGCATACGAAATACGTATAGCATTCTCATTCATTCTGAGAGCATCATTATGCAATACATTACATACATCATGCCCTTGCATGAAACTAACTTTATCTTTTCAAGCCAGTTCTCAAACAGGTAGATCTCGACAACAGTCTATCATGTGTCAAATATAATCAACCAAAGATTCACTATAGATACAGTTCATATACGATCCAGAGACGGATGACATTCTGATACTTATTCCAGATTTTCTCCTCGATACAATTCTGATACGATCCAGATACAGATGACATTCTGATACTTATTCCAGATTCTCTTCTAGAAACAGTTCAGATACAATCCAGAGACGGGTAAAATTCTAATACTTATTCCAGATTCTCTTCTAGAAACGGTTCAGATACGATCCAAAGACAGGTGACATTTTGATACTTATTCCATATTTTCTCCTCGATACAATTCAGATACGATCCAAAGACGGATGAAATTCTGATACTTATTCCAGATTTTCTCCTCGATACAGTTTAGATACGATCCAAAGACGAATGACATTCTGATACTTATTCTAGATTCTCTTCTAGAAACGGTTCAGATACGATCCAGAGACGGATAACATTCTGATACTTATTCGAAGTTCTCTTCTAGAAATAGTTCAGATACGATCCAGAGGCGGATTTCATTCTGATACTTATTCTATATTTTCTCCTCGATAAAGTTTAGATACGATCCACAAACGGATGTCATTCTGACACTTATTCTAGATTTACTCGATATGGTTCAGATACGATCCAGAGACGAATAACATTCTGATACTTATTCCATATTTTCTCCTTGATACGATTCAGATACGATCCAGAGACGGATAACATTCTGATACTTATTCTAGATACGATTCATATACGATCCAAAGACGAATGACATTCTGATACTTATTCCAGATTCTCTTTTAGAAGCGGTTTAGATATGATCCAAAGACAGATGACATTCTGATACTTATTCCAGATTCTTTTCTAGAAACGGTTCAGATACAATCCAGAGACGGATAAAATTCTAATACTTATTCTAGATTCTATTTTAGAAACGATTCAGATACGATCCAAAGACAGGTGACATTTTGATACTAATTCCAGATTTTCTCCTCAATACAATTCAGATACGATCCAAAGACAAATGACATTCTGATACTTATTCCATATTTTCTCCTCGATACAGTTTAGATATGATCCAAAGATGAATGACATTCTGATAATTATTCCAGATTCTCTTCTAGAAACGGTTCAAATACGATCCAGAGACGGATAACATTCTTATACTTATTCCAGGTTCTCTTCTAGAAACAGTTCAGATACGATCCAAAGACGGATGACATTCTGATACTTATTCCAGATTTTCTCCTTGATACAGTTCAGATACGATCCAGAGACGGATGACATTCTGATACTTATTCCAAATCTTTCAAATACAATTCAGATACGATCCAAAGACGAGTGACATTCTGATACTTATTCCAGATTTTCTCCTCGATACAGTTCAGATACAATCCAGATGCGGATGACATTCTAATACTTGTTCCAGTTTCTCTTCTAGAAACGGTTCAGATACGATCCAGAGACGGATGACACTCTGATACTTATTCCAGAATCTCTTCTAGAAATAGTTCAGATATGATCCAAAGACGAATGACATTCTGATACTTATTCCAGATTTTCTCCTTGATATAATTCAAATATGATCTAGATACAGATGTCATTCTGACACTTATTCTAGATTCGCTCTAGAAATGGTTCAGATATGATCCAAATACGGATGACATTCTGATACTTATTCCAGATTCTCTCTAGAAACGATTCAGATACAATCCATATATAGATGACATTTTAATACTTATTCCATATTCTTTTAAATACAGTTCATATGTGATTTAGAGACGGATGTCATTCTGACACTTATTCCGGATTTACTCCTAGATACAAGTCAGATACGACCCAGATGTGAATGTCATTCTGACACTCATTCAATACATCTTTCAAATACATTTCAGATATGATCCAGATACGGATGTCATTCTGACACTCATTCAGTACATTTCTCAAATACAGTTTAGATACGATCCAGATGCGGATGTCATTCTGAAACTCATGTCGTACATCTTTCAGATATGAGTCAAATACAATCCAGTTATGGATATTATTCTGATACTCATTCCACTACATCTATTGTTTCAGTATAAATCAACCAAAGATTTATTCTGATACTTCTTTGAGTTTCTACCAACAGTCACTCTAGATGGCATCTGTAATCTCATCTCCAACAAATTCTTTATCACTTATATAGATGGAACCTTTAATCCCATGCCTGACACAATCAATCAACACATTATCAAGTGCAAATTTCTAGGCACTTTAGTGTTTAATCATCTTCCACATTCAAGTCACAAATGGAGGACCCGCCAATCTAACTCTTCAAGTTTAAGAAGATTGAACAGGGGAAGTTGTATTACCCCAAAATTTTCCCTCTCTTTTCTCAAGAAATTTCTCACAAAGATCTTCAAAAAGCTCAAGCTTGCACAAGTATTGACTAGGTCAATCCATCTCCTCAACACCGATACCTCAAATTAGGGTTTGAGTTTGCACAAAGACAATTGGACTTCTAATACTCCAAATGACTTTCATGGATCACTATGGACCTTCAAGATTCTCATGTCAAGTTTCAAGTCTTGGATCATAAAATTGCTTAGTACCAGATAACCAAAAATCATTTGTAGTGATGAAAAGTCAACTGATACACCAAAAGTCAAACTTTGACTTTTTGTTCCACATTAAGTCTCAAAGATCAAAATTCATCAAGAAATTCAAGAATGTCAAGCTTGATCATCAAAAAGTCAATAAAGTCAAAAGTCAATTTAAAAAGTCAAACTTTTCAAGACTTAGAAATTTTTACAAGTGTTTTACACATGTTTATTTCATAACTTCATACCAATTTTTCACCATGATGCAAAATGATTCAAAGGAAAATTTTAGCATAAAATTTGTAGATCTTGATGAATTCTACAACTTTGTATTAGATGGTTGATGTCCAAAAATGCTTATATTTGAAGATATAAGCCCATGAAGACATGACATTTTCATCTAACACTTAGAGAAATTTTCAACAGATTTTGGTTAGGATTTTATCCCAACTTCTTGGAATTTTTTCACATAGTTCCAAGATGATTTTGTAAAAATGTCCAACATGAAAGTTATAGAGGATGTTTCAAGCTTTCTAAAACATCCAAGAGCATGAATTTATCATACTTGAACTAAGAGATTCAAGGGCATGAAGTTGGGCATCCATCCTTGAATAGAAAGTCCTTTTGTTGAAGAACACATAACAAAATCCTTATGCTATTGTAATACCCAAAATTTGTCCTACCCTTTTGCTTTTATCTAGCTTACGCATTTGGCACTTTTCATTCCATCTGCATACCCTTCGTTAGGTCATTTTGCACGTCATGCATCATTGGTCAATAATTTGGCATGAGATTGAGGATATTGAGGAATTATGGTTTCTTTGTGCTTTTAGGTTCTCATCTTTATGCAAGCTTCGATCAACATGGTTCTTTATCAATCAGGGTTTGAGGGATTAGAGTTTGTGTTCATGGTCGTTGGGAATTTCCTCTTTTATTAAGATACTTATTTTCATCAAAAGACAAAGCCACCTTTCCAAGTTGCTTCAGTGAGAAGACAAATTAGGGTTGCGAGTTGTTAGGGTTTACATTTCATCATGGTTGAGTTTTCTAAATTCAATTGAAGTTTCATTGTGCTCCAGGCAACATTCTTTCTAATACTGGTTGCTTGGCCTACAAGTTTGGTATGAATTAGAAGATTGAAATGAGTTAAGGATTCATTGAAGATGCAAGTGGATTTGGTGTAAGAATTAGACTCCAAAGGGGTCATGTCATTACTTAGATTTCAAGCCATTATGCAAGGGAGGGAATAGGACTGAATCAAGTTGCGATGGATGAAGACTTTACTTACAAGGAAGTCATACATTTGAATTAGGGTTTTATTATTGGTGGGGCACAAGGTAGTGGTGGGCCAAATACACCATGTCACTCGGGACCGATGTTTCCTCATTAATTATGAAGGTCTTTATTTCAAGTTCAAGCATGGCTACTTATGTTGCTATACATCAAAAAGGGAGCATGCTGAAACAATCTTTAACGAAGCCTTGTGGAAGTCTCTTTCATTCTTACCATGGAGTGTTTGGCATTACACGAATAAGGGAATCATGATTATGCTTGGTATTTACACCATTAAAGGAGTATTAAAAGTTAAATTCCATGGAAAATATAAAAGACAATACTTTGAGCACTTGAGAAAATTGATATTGAATTCAAGATATTCTGTACTCCTAATTTCATCACACTATCAAACTGTCAGCGGAGTTCAGTTTGAAATAAAAGAAAGAAATAGGTGAAGCTTCTCCATTAGAGTCCAAGTTCCATACAAGAGTTACTCAAGAAGAAGTATACAATGTGAAAGAAGCTTTTATAAGGAAAGGATTACAAGATATTATCCTACAAAATCTGAACAACAAATTGTTAAACATCATATATAACTTCATGATTCTTCCATAGTCTTCATGCCCATGACTTTTATCCCCTTGATTAAATTTCCATTCTTCAAGGCCAAACTTCTACTTGCTTCAATGATATTCCAATTTGCCAATGACCTGAGTATTAATTCACATAAATTGCATCAGTAAACAAAAAAACAGCCTCTGCACCAAACAGAAGCAGTTCCTATAAACTACAAAATCCATCCAACAATATGTGTTCAAAGTTAAAACAGGGATAGCTTACTAACATATTTCAGGTAGTAGCTCGATAAACGGAAGGAAAATAAAGAGGGTTCAGAACTCAGAAAATTAGAAATAACAGAACTCAAAGTAATAGAAAACTATGTTTATTTATAGCTACCCTACATAACAAATTCAACGACTGATTTTCCAGCTCACCTAATTGTTCAGCGGAATTAACAGAATTCTTAAACTAACTGAATCAAAAACTTATAATTCCAAACAGAATTACCAAACTGATTTCTAACCAATTTCAGGCTACTTCTAACAGCTCATAAAAGAACCAGTTCACCATAAAGTCATAGGAAATCAGGGAGAGGAAACTCACCAGAAAAACCGCTCGTTGATCATTTTGTTTTCTATTTTCATCACTTTCTAAGCCCGTGCAAAACGAATTCAAAACTGGTGATCAAAAACCAAGGCATCCCTGCCATTTTGAAGCAAACAGGACCAAACAGAATTCTTTTCTATAACCAACCTCTAACTAATTTCATAACCTGCTCTAACCGCTAATAGAGATCCAAAAAGGCCCTCTAACAACCTCTTAACCAATTCCATAACAATAAAACAGGCAGCTCATCACAAACTGTCCTAACTGAAACTAACTTTCTAGCCGTTTCTCACCAATTCTTCATTAAACTAACTTCCAAAATAACCAACCAACTTTCACCCAGATTTCTAACAACTCCAACCAATTCCAAACAGCCCTCTAACTGAAACCCTCTAACAGATTCTCAACCAATCTGTAACAGGAGGTAACTAACTTCTTGAACATAGAACCATATCTTAACCAACTTTCTAACAATTCTTACCAACTTTTCTCCGTCCTAAATAGGAGATATAACAGAATTGTTTGCACATTTTCAAGGGAGAGTTTAGTTATAAAAACACAACAAAAATTCTCATAGAAAATATCTATCAGAAAAAAGAGGACTCACCAAGAAAAAGATCTCCAATCTCTCTCCTTCTCTCTCGATCTTCAACCACGAGAAATTAAAAAAAACCTCTCAACATCTCTCTTCCATTTTTTCTCTCCACAACCATCTATGAATTCTATCTTCAGTTTCATTCTCCATTTCTCAATCTTCAAACCATCAATGACTCATCTTCTATCTTCATCATTCACCATTATTCTTCAATTCTGAGAGAAAGAATCATAGAAAATCTTCAACAAAAAAACAGTTACAGAAAACTATCAAAAAAAATTTCAGTTATAAAAACTCACCAGATTTAGTCCTTCCACCATCTTCATCAATTCTCAGATTGGAATTCTCTGCACAATCTCGCTTCCTCGTCTTCATCTACTTCAGCATCACATCTCCAACTCAGCAACGCTCGGCACTCTCTTCAATCTTCTTGGAGCTTCTAAACAATCTCTGTCATATACTGATTTATCGTCTCCATCATTATCTTCTTTTAATCACCTTCTCAACAACGCTCATACTTACTGCATAACCTTAATTTCCATCACTGAATCGCAACCTATGCAGTCATCTCCATTATGCAGTCATCGATATCGAAACTAAAACACAACACTTCATCATATTCGCAACAACTACAGAAACACGACATTTGTGTTACGCAACGAAATGCATCAATCGGAAAAGCAAAAAGATGAACAACAGAAATTCCGCAACAAAAATAAAATGAAGAAAGAGGTGAAGAAGGAGAAACGCGCAAAGAAGAAAAGAAAAGGAAAAGGAAACAGAATTCATGAAGGACTCGTGTACCTGATTATTGACGGAGTTTATTTAAATTTCGCGAAGAGAGTTTCTCTAGTTGTAAGATTAAAGCAGAGGCAAGTTTGTTGAATCGAATTTGAAATCGAAAGACGAGAAGACAGTAGAAGTCGCGGGGAGAACGGAGACAGCGCTGCGTCACAAATCAGAGAAGAAATGGATAATGAAGCCAAGGCGTCAGAATGGAGGGGAATGACGGAGCCGCGGCGGAGTGATTCTTCGATGGTGGAAGAAGAAGGTGATATGCCATTAACTCGAAAACCCTAAGTCGTCCCTCTTTCCAAATTTGATTATTTCTTAGTGATTATTATTGATTGAATAAGTAATAATAATAACGAAAAATAGCAACAATGTTATTGGATTATACTGGATCCACCAAACTGGATCAGTCATGGTCTAAAGGGCATTTAGTTTGTGACATTTTTTGGGTTATTAGCAAAAATCTAGGAATGAACCAAATTTGATGGGCTTAGCCACTGTTACTGAACCATACCTATCAGATCCAGCTTCACACCCCCTGTTCATAGTCTTTAGTTAATTCTTTAATTCCTTTTTATCAATTTTTTTAATAGAACTAGTGAATTTTAGGAGATAATAAAAAAGTGCTAATTAGGAATATATTAGAATAGAATTTGATTTTTTTTTATATTTCTTATGTGAAAAATCCTAGAAAATATTTTAGAATTTTAAGTTTTCTCCTTAGAATTTTATTAAAGTTTTCTATTATTTTGTGTTTAATAATCATTTTCATTGTCACTTTTTAGCTAAGATTTTGTGATAAAATGATTTATGTAATTTTCACGATGGAGAATGTTTGGAGATTAATCCTTTGATCACTCGTGCTAAGCAGCTTTTAGTAGAGTTTTCTTATTTCTTGTGTGATTATGAAGAGGCAATGGACCTTCTCCATTAGGTATCCCATGACCTTATTGTATTCCTCATTTCCGCATTTTATCGCATTCATTTACCGCTTTTCTAGATACCATGAGAAGTAGGAAATAAAGAGCGTGCTCTCAAAGTCGTTGTTTAAATACCTGTAGCAGGAATTCCGCACTTCATTTGCTATATGTGTTGTGCTTGTGTTTTTTTACTTTCTTGGTGATCGATGAGTCACTCAATTTAGGAATTGAGATCACGACTTCGCTCTCAGTGCATTCTCCCTATAGGATTTTATCGCTTTCCTTTATTTCTTGTTGATCAATGAGTCACTCGATTTAGAAATTGAGATCACGACTTTGCTCTCATTGCATGTTCCCTATAGGATAGTTTTGTTAGACTTTCTTTGGAATACTAACTTAGATGGGATCTCTCTAGGTGTGCTCTCTTGAGCTTATTAGCTTATTTTCTTTATCCTTGTACATACCATGTTCCCTTAGGATGTGCTTGCTCCGTTCGGATGCAAGTTAGACCTTAGGTTACAAACCATGCATGCTAACATTAGGTAGAAATTTCCCTTTTCATCCAAATCTTAGGAAAACCATTGTATGATAACATTAGGTTAGAACTAGGCTAGTCTCCCTTAGACCATTTTCTTCCCTTTTTGCCACCTTGAATTCAAAACTAAAACTTCTTTTCTTAGCAAATCAAAAACATGCTAATCTCAGTTAAACCCTTTTTCAAGGTAATAAAACACAAACCAATTCAAACCATTTTTGTGCGCTCAAGCACTTTTCTCTAAAACCCTTTTCAGGTAAGGACATGATTAATTTACTTATGTGCCAACACATACGTCTCCAAAGTTCGAGCTGCGGCAGAAGGAGGGATTAACGTTGTCCATAAAAAACACAAACAAACAAAAACATATGAGCCGAACTACGGTAGCTCTAATTCCTCAAAAAGGATATGTAGGCATTGGGGTATGGCCCAAGCGAGTACAACTTTATTTTCTATACATTCCTTTCTCATTTCTTTTGCATGCATTCTCCCTTTAGTAGTATAATAAACAGTAAGTATAATTTAGACACACCCATAAGATAGACAACAAGAGTGGATACCGTAGAGTACTATGGGCGTATGGGGTGCTAATACCTCCCTCTCGCGTAACAGACTCCCTTACCCGATCTCTCGGTCGCAAGACCGTGACTTCTCCCTTCTCAAGTTTTCTTGATTTTTACCTTTCCCTCCATATGGGATAAAAGACGTTCGATGGTGACTTCATTGTTTGATGATTTTCAGCCGGTTGTTTCAGCGGGTGACTTCACTAGGGAATGGTCGACCAAATGCTGGTCCATCCCAGAGTCATTCCTAGCTCTTATTTTCTTCTCTTTGGGTGTTTATTTATATGCTTTATAACTTATTCATTTTGTATATACCTGAGCATATGTATGCATTGTATTTTACTGTTTTCTGTATACTACTATTGTATTGGATCTGCTTCTTGATTGGGTTGGGATGTTACTATTGAGGTAAAAGTTCCAGTACCCATGCCATAGTGCATTAGGACACTAGGAATAGAGTGGGGGCATAAACGCTATAGGACGTGGTCCGACTAGTGCAGGCATGTCATATACCACGCTTGGATGAGGTTCAATTGGAGGTACTTTCATCATGCACGTCTGTGTTGCGATGATTTTACTTTCAAGTGAACCTGTGATTTTCGAGTTACCCTTGCCTTACCCTGACCTAGTCTTCGCCCGTGAGTGGGGAGGGAATTATTATTACAGGTATAGATGGTGACTATGTTCATATGGCTACTCATGTATAGATGGTGACTATGATCAGACAATGACTATTGGTTCTAATGGTTATGTTCTGGATTTCTGTTGGTAACTTATTCATATGCTATATTATGTTGGTGACTATGGGGTTCTCAGATTTATTTTCTGAGTTCCTGACTGGTTTACTCAGAGGTTCATCCAGGCCTTCGATTTTGGTATTCCCAGCATGTTCAGAAAAGGCTCAACAGCATCCGGTTCTAGAAGCGTTGATCCCGTACGATCGACAATCCATAGGGTACTTGGTTCTTGTATGTGCGGAGGCTATGCCAGACCTGTGATCTGATAATATTCATATGATTCAGAACAGCGCATCCACATTCAGAAATGATGAACCTTTGATCCCATGCCTTTGCATACATAACATGGTCACCACATGCTTAACATACATGTTCTGTTATTTTCAAGGAATCATATTTGTAAGCCTTGTGTCAAACTTTTCCATCCCTTATTTGCATAAAATCAAAACCAAAGCACGCAAATTCCTTGGAAATGACGGAACATGACATGGCATCCATTCATGCCCCCATGCATATTCATGCATCCATAACAGATACCCAAAGATTGGGGATTCTTATTCATACCTGATGCTCTTCAGAGGTTCAACGTGATTTCTTGCTGTCACGTGTTCAGAGATCAGTTACAGAATATCAGTGCTTCATTCTCATTGGTTCCCACACTTGTTTGAGATTAAGTGGGTTAGACCTCATACTTTGACACCGTCTATAAATTCCCTTTCAGATCATGATACCAACGTCAGATATGGTTACCACACCGGGGTATCCGACTACTCAATCAGGGGAACTCTCCACAGTTTTGCGTTCCCTGATCTGTTTGATAACAACCAATGTTTGTTCCCCTAGCGAATTCATGAAAAAAGATTTTAAGTAAAGACAAAAAAAGCCTGATGAGCATGTTGATGCGAGCCCAATGCATTGCATCCTGTTCTTTCCAGCTTTGATCTTTGGGATCCTCCTCCCACAAACATATCTTCTGATTGTGATACACATGATAGATGTATCCCCTATTCTGGGGCACCCGGTTTTGATATTGAAGACTATAAAGGGGTTGAAGTAGAAAGCCCAACACCTATCTGGCGTCTCTTACAAAAGTCTAGTTCCCATTTTGCCAACTATTAGACTGTTTCTCACCAGGTGGATGTCTCTGTTGTTGTTCTGATAGAAGACGAACTATATTATTTCTATGTGGTGTAATATGCCTGGTGATGTAGTTTATACTAGCTCGCTCGGCAAAGCATTCATTCACTCTCCTAAAAGAATCTTCTACACATATATTATGGGGCACCCCACCATTCAATTGAAGATGGTATGTCATCCAGAGACAGGGTCCAAGACTAGCTCAATTCAAAGGCCGTTATGTTCAAATCATATCAGAAGGGGAATCCTCTCACCTATTCAAACATCAAGACTGTAGAAAGTCGTCAGAATCAAGAAGCCTATATGGAGTCAAGTCTCCTCAACAATGGTAATCATTGGTTTCTTTATTGCATTTTCATTTGCATTCTTGCTTGTTTGTTTAAACATTGCTTGTATACAGAAACTTATCTATTTTTGAATGAAAATCTTAATGCTATAAGTATGATTGTCTTGAAGTGTTACTTTTATTTTTAGTCATCCATTTTTTATCACTCTTTAAATGTTTTACTTACATATTGATGCCAAGTTTCCAATTCTTATGCTTAAGAAAATATTGGGGGAGGATGATGATAATCTGAAAATGCAAAAATGTCTGATTGGTATGCTTTGGAATAAGACCCTGCTAACGATGTATAGGCTTTGTTTCAATTCCGAAAGATCGGAGATATAAGGGAGATAGACCCTCGTTAACCCCTTTGAGCCTTCGAAGTAGGAGTTTCTTTTCTATTCAGGAAAAAACCCTCATTTTAAACCTGGGGCGGGTAGTGTTCAGTTAATCTGATCAGGCATTCAGAACTCATCAAGAGTGTGCATCCAAGGATACAACAATGGTTATCCATAAAAAGGTCGAGGAAAGTCAAAACCACAATGGTTAACCCTCATCTATCAGCAACGTGCATCAACTAACGATATCCCAATGGATGTCTCTCGCACATCAAGAAGCCGGGATTGGATGACGATACAACAATGGCTATCCCTAATCTACTAAAGACTCAGACAGTCATGGTCACTTCCAACAAATCAAAGACAACACAAAGATTAACGACTTGTTCAAAATGAAAATTATGAATAAGAAAGAAACACAAAGCCCTGCTAAGTTGAAACTTGAAAACAAGTCGCTTAGGCAAAAGTTGGGGTATCCCGCTGGACTTACAAATTGAAACTCAAAAGAAATTGTCCAGGTAAAAGCTAGGGAAAGCGAGAAATATTTTGAAAAGCCTAAAAGGAGAGAAAAGGATTACCAATAAAAGTCCTTATCGAAAGAACAAGGTCGTGTGATCAGACACCAAAATCAGAAGTTAGTGACTGTTGTGTCCAAGAGGCCTCAGTAGTTCACCAACCATCGCAAACTCTTCTCAAGAGATCGCAAACTCTTCTCGAAAGATGAATGCTTGTACCAGGTCAACTAAACATAGGAATGGAGAACATCATGGAGAATGGGTCGGCACCAAATAATTTTGAGCCTTAAATCCTCTTTTCTTAAACCATGAACCAGGCCACATTACAACCCATAAAAAGTCCTAACTGAAGCATGGGTTAATTCGAAAGCATGCTACAACGAGATAGCGTTTAATTGACTCCTAAGAGGTATGTTTAAATATTCATGTTGGCATCATGTGCTTGCATCACCTTTCATAAAGGAATTTGCAAATGTTTCTCTCTAGCTAGTGATTCGTTCACAACAGAGTTGTGATATCATTTCACTCAAAGTTTTTCAAACTTCAAGACTTACATATGTGTTGCATTAGAATTATCATTCTCATAATAAACATTCTTCTACATACAAAACAACTGATTGGCATCAAGTAAGTTTACACAATGAACAACCGGTAAAGAGGTCAATCTTGTTAGAGAAGAGAGGCTTGAATACTCTATTAAAGCAAGAGTAAGCTGTCACAAGAGAAATGACTTATCCAGGGGCATGTTTACCAGAGGTTGTGTCAAGAAAAGTCATCTTGGTACTTTACAGTTTGAGTACCATTCAGGGATGAAGTTAGCAGATTCTGCCAATCTGGGGAAATCAAGTCGAGAGTCTATCCCTCCATTCTCAGCCAAATCGGGGCATTCCTTCAAGATATCAATCAGAGTCTATCACGTCGATAAATCTCTTCAAGCTAATATCAATCAGAGGCTATCACGTCGATTAATCTCTTCAAGCTCGACCAATCAGAAGATATCACGTCAATAAATCTCTTCAAGTTATCATCGATTAGGGGTTCTCACATTGATAAATCTATTCAGAATTCATTCAACCTGGGGCAGTTACGTTGAGATTCGACAAATCTCTCCAAGAAAGCTGTACAAGAGCAGTTTATTTCGTGACTCAAGACATTGGGGCATGTCACTTTGTATCGAATTGTGGCGTGAATATTCTGGTCTTCTATTCAACATAGATCTTCTTAAAGACCCTCCAGACAGGGGCATTCCTCATCCGTAATTTCAAAGTTGCTCAAGCCAATTATGTTGTACGAGACGAATCGAGCTAAAAGTATCATAACAGTCACCTTGACCTATCCAGCGCACGAAGCTGCCTTCAACTGCTACGGACAATTTCAAACCTGATTCCCCAAGTGAATTCAGAAAGTTCAAAGTTTCCGTTTGACTCAACACACGCAAGTACTTCCCCAGTGGAGTTAATCAAGTACATCCCCAGTGGAGCTAAACCGGGGCATTCGCATAGCTAAACCGGGGCATTCGTAGGTGTTTGTGCCCGTCTCTTGCCCCAAAATGATTCAAGAAGTGATTCCCCAGTGTGGCGTAAACTTGGGGCATGTATTCGAAGAGATCCACATGGTATTCGGTATCCATTCTTCGACATATTCTGTTCTACCATCCTCTCAATGGTTCAGAATGTATGGAAGTCTGGATAATTTATCTCTTCCCCGACAACACAGTCCAGAATACAGTAGCATCCCGGTAGATTCGCTTTATCGGTAATTGAATCTCCAGTAGAGTCATCAATAATCTGCGGTATTCTGAGCTCCCTAGTGCAAATTCTTATCAGTATTCCCATTGATATTTGGTATTGTAGACTTCTAGCGCTGATATGTATTGGTATCCCCAGTAATGAGAAACGGTTCCCAACAAGCTTTCACTTATCTCCATGAAGTCTATTTCTTTGCACTGCATATAGTTATCATTATATAACATTGCATCCTCAAAAGCGCGTAGCCGATCCATCAGAATGGATCTTTGCAGCAAAAGAAATTCAAACATGCATCCGAAGCATAAGCCAGATCAGGTAAATTGCACGAAAGACTTGAATCATTCAAGGACAGCAATACATCCCTACAAGAGGACATCATTCCCAAAATCTCCAGCTAAAAGCCTTCACACTCATAATTCCCAGAAAAATCAATATACCTTGTCATAGTTTCCCTGGCAGACCGTCCGTAGATCTCGTCTAACCTAAGATCGCCTGCTGGCTAGGTACTTCCTCAGTCATCTTAGAACCTGAGATCGCCTCTTGGCTAGGTTCTTCCCTTATATCGTAGTCGAATCTGAGATCACCCATAGGTTTGGCTGTTCCTTAGATCATCGTCGAACCTGAGATCGCCCGTAGGCTAGGTTCTTCCTTAGATCATCGTCGAACTTCAGATTGCTCGTAGGCTAGGTTCTTCACATAGCTCATCGTCGAACCTGAGATCGCCCGTAGGCTAGGTTCTTCCTTAGACCATCGTCGAACCTGAGATCGTCTGTAGGCTAGGTTCTTCCTCAGATCATCGTCAAACCTGAGATCGCCTATAGGCTAGGTTCTTCCTCAGATCATCCTAGAACCTGAGATCGCCCGTAGGCTAGGCTCTTCCTTAGATCATCGTCGAACCTGAGATCGCCCGTAGGCTAGGTTCTTCCTTAGATCATCGTCAAACCTGAGATCGCCCGTAGGCTAGGTTCTTCCATAGATCAATGTCGAACCTGAGATCGCCGCTTCCTTAGATCATCGTCGAACCTAAGATCGCTTGTAGGCTAGGTTCTTCCATAGATCATCGTCGAACCTGAGATCGCCCGTAGGATAGGTTCTTCCTCAGATCATCGTCGAACCTGAGATCTCCTGTAGGCTAGGTTCTTCCTCAGATCATCGTCAAACCTGAGATCGCCCGTAGGCTAGGTTCTTCCTTAGACCATCATCGAACCTGAGATCGCCCGTAGGCTAAGTTCTTCCTTAAATCATCTTTGAACCTGAGATCGCCTGTAGGCTAGGTTCTTCCTCAGATCATCGTTGAACCTGAGATCTCCCATAGGATAGGTTCTTCCTCAGATCATCTTAGAACCTGAGATCTCCTGTAGTCTAGGTTCTTCCTTAGAACATCGCTGAACCTAAGATCGCCGGTAGGCTAGGTTCTTCCTCAGATCGCCTTAGAACCTGAGATCGCCTCTTGGCTAGGTTCTTCTCTTAGATCATCGTGGAACCTGAGGTCGCCTGTAGGTCAGGTTCTTCCTTAGATCATCGTCGAACCTGATATCACCCGTAGGCTAGGTTCTTCCTTAGATCATCGTCGAACTTGAGATCTCCCATAGGCTAGCTTATCCCTATAGATCATCTTAGAACTTGAGATTGCTCTTCGGCTAGGTTCTTCATTAGATCATCGTCGAACCTGAGATCGTTCGTAGGTTAGGTTCTTACTTAGATCATCATTTAACTTGAGATCGCCCGAAGGCTAGGTTCTTCCTTAGATCATTTTATATCCTGAGATCGCCTGTTGGCTAGGTTTTTCCTCAGTCATCTTAGAACCTGAGATTGCCTTTTTGCTAGGTTCTTCCCTTAGATCTTCGTCGAACCTGAGATCGCCCGTAGGTTAGGTTCTTCCTTAGATCATCGTCAAACCTGAGATCGCTTGTAGGCTAGGTTCTTCCTTAGATCATCCTCGAAACTGAGATCGCCCGTAGGATAGGTTCTTCCATAGATCATCGACGAACCTGAGATCGTCCGTAGGCTAGGTTCTTCCTTAGATCATCGTCGAACCTGAGATGACCCGTACGCTAGGTTCTTCCTTAGATCATCGTCGAACCTGAGATCGCCCGTAGGATAGGTTCTTCCATAGATCATCGTCGAACCTGAGATCGCCCGTAGGCTAGGTTCTTCCTTAGATCGTCGTCGAACCTGAGATCGCAGTAGGCTAGGTTCTTCCTTAGATCATCGTCGAACCTGAGATTGCATGTAGGATAGGTTCTTCCATAGATCATTGTCGAACCTAAGATTCCGCGTAGGCTAGGTTCTTCCTTAGATCATCGTCGAACCTGAGATCGCCCGTAGGCTAGGTTCTTCCTCAGATCATCTTCGAACCTGACATCGCCCGTAGGCTAGGTTCTTCCTTAGACCATCATCGAACCTGAGATCGCCTGTAGGCTAGGTTCTTCCTCAGATCATCGTCAAACCTGAGATCGCCTATAGGCTAGGTTCTTCCTCAGATCATCCTAGAACCTGAGATCGCCCGTAGGCTAGGCTCTTCCTTAGATCATCGTCGAACCTGAGATCGCCCGTGGGCTAGGCTCATCCATATATCAAAGTCGAACCTGATATCGCCCGCTTCCTTAGATCATCGTCGAACCTGAGATCTCCTGTAGGCTAGGTTCTTCCATAGATCATCATCGAACCTGAGATCGCCTGTAGGCTAGGTTCTTCCTCAGATCATCGTCGAAACTGAGATCGCCCATAGGCTAGGTTCTTCCTCAGATCATCGTCAAACCTGAGATCGCCCGTAGGCTAGGTTCTTCCTTAGACCATCATCGAACCTGAGATTGCCCATAGGCTAGGTTCTTCCTTAAATCGTCGTCGAACCTGAGATAGCCCGTATGCTAGGTTCTTCCACAGATCATCGTCGAACCTGAGATCGCCCGTAGGATAGGTTCTTCCTCAGATCATCTTAGAACCTGAGATTGCCTGTAGGCTAGGTTCTTCCTTAGATCATCGTCGAACCTAAGATCGCCCTTAGGCTAGGTTCTTCCTCAGATCGCCTTATAACATGAGATCGCCTCTTGGATAGGTTCTTCGCTTAGATCATCGCCGAACCTGTGAACGCCCGTAGGTTAGGTTCTTCCTTAAATCATCGTCGAACTTGAGATCACCCGTAGGCTAGGTTCTTCCTTAGATCATCGTCGAATTTGAGATCGCCCGTAGGCTAGGTTCTCCCTATAGATCATCTTAGAACCTGAGATCGCCCGTAGGTTAGGTTCTTCCTTAGATCATCGTTGATCCTGAGATCGCCCATAGGGTAGGTTCTTCCTTAGATCATCGTTGAACCTGAGATCGCCCGTAGGCTAGGTTCTTCCTTAGATCATTTTATAACTAGAGATCTCCTTTTGGCTAGGTTCTTCCTCAGTCATCTTAGAACTTGAGATCACCTCTTGGCTAGGTTCTTGCCTTAGATCTTCGTCGAACCTGAGATTGCACGTAGGTTAGGTTCTTCCTTAGATCATCGTCAAACCTGAGATCGCCCGTTGGCTAGGTTCTTCCTTAGATCATCGTCAAACCTGATATCGCCCGTAGGCTAGGTTCTTCCATAGATCATCATCGAACCTGAGATCTCTTGTAGGCTAGGTTCTTCCTTAGATCATCGTCGAAACTGAGATCGCCCGTAGGCTAGGTTCTTCCTCAGATCATTGTCGAACCTGAGATCGCCCGTAGGCTAGGTTCTTCCATAGATCATCGTTGAACCTGAGATTCCCCATAGGCTAGGTTATTCCTTATATCATCGTTGAACCTGAGATCGCCTGTAGGCTAGGTTCTTCCTCAAATCATCGTCGAACTTGAGATTGCCCGTAAGCTAGGTTCTTCCTCAGATCATCATCAAACCTGAGATCGCCTATAAAATAGGTTTTTCCTCAGATCATCGTCAAACCTGAGATCGCCCGTAGGCTAGGTTCTCCCTTAGACCATCATCGAACTTGAGATCTCCCGTAGGCTAGGTTCTTCCTTAAATCATCATCGAACCTGATATCGCCCGTAGGCTAGGTTCTTCCTCAGATCATCGTCGAACCTGAGATCACCCGTAGGCTAGGTTCTTCCTTAGATCATCTTAGAACCTGAGATCGCCCGTAGGATAGTTTCTTCCTTAGATCATCATCGAACCTAAGATCTCCCGTAGGCTAGGTTCTTCCTCAGATCGTCTTAGAACCTGAGATTGCTTCTTGGCTAGGTTCTTCCCTTAGATCATCGTCGAACCTGAGATCGCCCGTAGGTTAGGTTCTTCCTTACATCACCGTCGAACCTGAGATCGCCCGTAGGATAGGTTCTACCTTAGATCATCGTCGAACCTGAGATCGCCCATAGGCTAGGTTCTGCCTATAGATCATCTTAGAACCTAAGATCGCCCGTAGACTAAGTTCTTCCTTAGATCATCGTCGACCCTTTTGGTCGCCCGTAGTCTACGTTCTTCCTTAGATCATCGTTGAACCTGAGATCACCCGTAGGCTAGGTTCTTCCTTAGATCATTTTATAACCTGAGATCGCCTGTTGGCTAGGTTCTTCCGCAGTCATCTTAGAACCTGAGATCGCCTCTTGGCTAGGTTCTTCCCTTAGATCTTCGTCGAACCTGAGATCACCCGTAGGTTGGGTTCTTCCTTTGATCATCGTCGAACATGAGATTTCCCATAGGCTAGGTTCTTCCTTAGATCATCGTTGAACCTGAGATCGCCCGTAGTCTAGGTTCTTCCATAGATCATCGTCGAACCTTAGATCGCCCGTAGGCTAGGTTCTTCCTTAGATTATCGTCGAACTTTAGATTACCTGTAGGCTAGGTTCTTCCTAAGATCATCATCAAACCTGAGATCGCCTGTAGGCTAGGTTCTTCCTCAGATCATCCTAGAACCTGAGATCGCCAGTAGGCTAGGTTCTTCCTTAGATCCTCATCGAACCCGAGATCTCCCGTAGGCTAGGTTCTTCCTTATATCATTGTCGAACCTGATATCGCCCGTAGGCTAGGTTCTTCCATAGATCATCGTCGAACCTGAGATCGCCTGTAGGCTAGGTTCTTCCTTAGATCATCGTCGAACCTGAGATCGCCTATAGGATATGTTCTTCCTCAGATCATCGTCGAACCTGAGATTGCCTGTAGGCTAGGTTCCTCCTTAGATCGTCTTAGAACCTGAGATCGCCCGTAGGCTAGGTTCTTCCCATAGATCATCGTCGAACCTGAGATCACCCGTAGGCTAGGTTCTTCCTTAGTTCATCTTAGAACCTGAGATCGCCCGTTGGCTAGGTTCTTCCTTAGTTCATCTTAGAACCTGAGATCGCCCGTTGGCTAGGTTCCTCCTTAGATCATCTTTGAACCTAAGATCGCCTGTTGGCTAGGTTCTTCCTACAAATCGTGTCTTAGATCCTGAGATCACCCATAGGCTAGGTTCTTCCTACACATCGTGTCTTAGAGCTTGAGATCGCCTATAGGCTAGGTTCTTCGACAAATCACTCTCATGTTTCACCTTAGGATCGTAGGTCGCCCGTAGACCTTGTCTGCAGTCTTTTCATACCAACCTTTGTTGTGTATTGGCATCACTCCACGTTACAAGTCCAATCTCTATGTCTTCAATGAAAAAAATTATTTCCCAACAGATACCACAAAAATAAATAAACACTTACACTCTCTCTCAGGACAAATTTTTGGCATTGGTATTTAATCATCTTCAACCTTGAACTTCCGAAAGGTACGTGCCAATCGCACTTTCAGGTTTCAGACGATTAAATAAGGGCAGCTGTAATACCCCAAATTTGTCATACCCCTTTGCTTTTATCTAGCTTACACATTTGGCACTTTTCGTTCCATCTGCATACCCTCCGTTAGGTCATTTTGCACGTCATGCATCATTGGTCAATAATTTGGCATGGGATTAAGAATATTGAGGAATTATGGTTTCTTCATGCTTTTAGGTTCTCATCTTTATGCAAGCTTGGATCAACATGGTTCTTTATCGATCAGGGTTTGAGGATTATAGTTTGTGTTCATGGTCGTTGGGAATTTTCTCTTTTATTAAGATACTTATTTTCATCAAAAGACAAAGCCACCTTTCAAAGTTACTTCAGTGAGCAGACAAATTAGGGTTGCAAGTTGTTAGGGTTTACATTTCATCATGGTTGAGTTTTCTAAATTCAATTGAAGATTCATTGTGCTCCAGGCATAATTCTTTCTAATATTGGTTGCTTGGCGTACAAGTTTGGTATGAATTAGAAGATGAAAATGCGTTAAGGATTCATTGAAGATGCAAGTGGATTTGGTGTAAGAATTAGACTCCAAAGGGGTTATGTCTTTACTGTGATTTCAAGCCATTGTGCAAGGGAGGGAATAAGACTTAATCAAGTTTCTATGGATGAAGATTTTACTTACAAGGAAGTCATACATTTGAATTAGGGTTTTATTATTGGTGGCACAAGGAAGTGGTGGGCCTAATACACCATGTCACTCGGGACCGGTGTTTCCTCATTGATTATGAAGGTCTTTATTTCAATTCCAAGCATGGCTACTTATGTTGCTATACATCACAAAGGGAGCATGCTGAAACATTCTTTAATGAAGTCTTGTGGAAGTCTCTATCATTCTTATCATGGAGTGTTTGGAATTACACGAATAAGGGAATCATGATTATGCTTGGTATTTACACCATTAAAGGAGTATTCAAAGTTAAATTCCATGGAAAATATAAAAGACAATACTTTGAGCACTTGAGAAAATTGATATTGAATTCAAGATATTCCGTACTCCTAATTTCATCACACTATCAAACTGTCAGGAGAGTTCAGTTTGAAATAAAAGAAAGAAATAGGTGAAGCTTCTCCATTAGAGTCCAAGTTCCATACAAGAGTTACTCAAGAAGAAGTATACAATTTGAAAGAAGCTTTTATAAGGAAAGGATTACAAGATATTATCCTACAAAATCTGAACAATAAATTGTTAAACATCATATATAACTTCATGATTCTTCAATAGTCTTCATGCCCCTTAATTTTATCCCCTTGATTAAATTTTCATTCTTCAAGGCCAAACTTCTACTTGCTTCAATGATATTCCAATTTTCCAATGACTTGAGTATTAATTCACATAAATTGCATCGATAAACAAAAAAAAAGCCTCTGCACCAAACAGAAGCAGTTCCTATAAACTACAAAACCCATCCAACAATATGTATTCTAAGTTAAAACAGGGATACCTTACTAACAGATTTCGGGTAGTAGCTCGATAAACGGAAGGAAAATAAAGAGGGTTCAGAACTAATAAAATTAGAAATAACAAAACTCAAAGTAATAGAAAATTGTTTTTATCTATAGCTACCCTACATAACCAATTCAACAACCGATTTTCCAGCTCACCTAATTGTTCAGCAGAATTAACAGAATTCCTAAACTAACTGAATCAAAAACTGATGATTCCAAGCAGAATTACCAAACTGATTTCTAACCAATTTCAGGCTACTTCAAACCCCTCATAACAGAACCAGTTCACCATTCAGTCAGAGGAAATCAGGGAGAGAAAACTCACCAGAAAAACCTCTCGTTGATCATTCTGTTTTCTGTTTTCATCACTTTCTAAGCCCCTAGAAAATGAATTCAGGACTGGTGATCAAAAACTGAGGCAGCCCTGCCATTTTGAAGCAAGCAGAACCAAACAGAATTGTTTTCTATAACCAATCTCTAACTGATTTCATAACCTGCTCTAACCGCTAACAAAGATCCAAATAGGTCCTCTAACAACCTCTTAACCAATTCCATAACAACAAAACAGCCAGCTCGTCACAAACTGTCATAACTTAAACTAACTTTCTAGCAATTTCTCACCAATTCTTCACTAAACTAACTTCCAAAATAACCAACCAACTTTCACCCAGATTTCTAACAACTCCAACTGATTCCAAACAGCCCTCTAACTGAAACCCTCTAACAGATTCTCAACCAATCTGTGACAGGAGGTAACTAACTTTTCGGGCTTAGAACCATATCCTAACCAACTTTCTAAATTCTAACCAACTTTTCTCCGTCCTAAATCGGAGATATAACAGAATTGTTTGCACATTTTCAAGGGAGAGTTCAGTTACAAAAACACAACAAAAATTCTCATAGAAAATATCTATCAGAAAAAAGAGGACTCACCAAGAAAAAGATCTCCAATCTCTCTCCTTCTCTCTCGATCTTCAACGACGAGAAATAAAAAAAAACCTCTCAACATCTCTCTTCCATTTTTTCTCTCCAAAACCATCTCTGAATTCTATCTTCACTTTCATTCTCCATTTCTCAATCTTCAAACCATCAATGACTCATCTTCTATCTTCATCATTCACCATTATTCTTCAATTCTGAGAGAAATAATCATAGAAAATCTTCAACAAAAAAAGTTACAGAAAACTATCAAAAAATATTTCAGTTACAGAAACACACCAGATTTAGTCCTTCCACCATCTTCATCAATTCTCAGATTGGAATTCTCTGCACAATCTCGCTTCCTCGTCTTCATCTACTTCAGCATCGCATCTCTAACTCAGCAATGCTCGGCCCTCTCTTCAATCTTCTTGGAGCTTATGCATAATCTCCATCATATATCGATTCATCGTCTCCATCACTGAATCGCAACCTCTGCAGTCATCTCCATTATGCAGTCATCAATATCAAAACTGAAACACAGCATTTCTCCGTATTCACAGCAACTACAGAAACACGCCAATTATGTTACGCGACGAAACGCATCAATCGGGAAAGCGAAAAGATGAAAAATAGAAATGTAGAAACAAAAATAAAACGAAGAAAGAGGTGGAAGAAGGAGAAATGCGCAAAGAAGAAAAGAAAAGGGAATGGAAACATAACTCACGATGGAATCGTGTACCTGATTATTGACGGAGTTTCTTTAAATTTTGCAAAGAGAGTTTCTCTGGTTGTAAGATTAAAGCAGAGGCAAGTTTTTTGAATCAAATTTGAAATCAAAAGACGAGAAGACAGCGGAAGTCGCGGGGAGAACGAAGACAGCTCTACATGACAGATCGGAGAAGAAAGGGATAATGAAGCCAAGGCGTCAGAATGGAGGGGAATGACGGAGCCGCAGTGGAGTGATTCTTCGATGGTGGAAGAAGAAGGTGATATGCCATTAACTCCAAAACCCTAAGTCGTCCCTCTTTCAAAATTTGATTATTGCTTAGTGATTATTATTGATTGAATAAGTAATTAGAATAACAAAAAATAGCGACAATGTTATTGGATTATACTGGATCCACCGAAATGGGTCAGTCATGGCCTGAAGGGAATTTAGTTTGTGGCATTTTTTGGGTTGTTGGCAAAAATCTAGGAATGAACCAAATTTGATGGGCTTAGCCATTGTTACTGAACCATACCCATCAGATCCAGCTTCACACCCCCTGTTTATAGTCTTTAGTTAATTCTTTAATTCCTTTTCATCAATTTTTTAATAGAACTAGTGAATTTTAGGAGATAATAAAAAATTGCTAATTAGGAATATATTATAATAGAATTCGATTTCTTTTTATATTTCTTATGTGAAAAATACTAGAAAATATTTTAGAATTTTAAGTTTTCTCCTTAGAATTTTAAGTTTTCTCCTTAGAATTTTATTAAAGTTTTCTATTATTTTGTGTTTAATAATCATTTTCATTTCACTTTTTAGCTAAGATTTTGTGATAAAATGATTGATGTAATTTTCGCGATGGAGAATGTTTGGAGATTAATCCTTTGATCACTCGTGCTAAGCAGCTTTTAGTATAGTTTTATTATTGCTTGTGTGATTATGAAGAGGCAACGGACCTTCTCCGTTCGGTATCCCGTGACCTTATTTTATTCCTCATTTCTGCATTTTATCACATTCATTTACCGCTTTTCTAGATACCATGAGAAGTAGGAAATAAAGAGCGTGCTCTCGAAGTCGTTGTTTAAAGACTTGTAGCAGGCATTCCGCACTTCATTTGCTATATGTGTTGTGCTTGTGTTTGTTTACTTTCTTGGTGATCGATGAGTCACTCAATTTAGGAATTGAGATCACGACTTCGCTCTCAGCGCATGCTCCCTATAGGATTTTATCGCTTTCCTTTATTTCTTGTTGATCGATGAGTCACTCAATTTAGAAATTGAGATCACGACTTCACTCTCATTGCATGTTCCCTATAGGATAGTTTTGTTAGACTTTCTTTGGCATGCTAACTTAGATAGGATCTCTCTAGGTGTGCTCTCTTGAGCTTATTAGCTTGTTTGCTTTATCATTGTACATACCATGTTCCCTTAGGATGTGCTTGCTCCATTCGGATGCAAGTTAGACCTTAGGTTGCAAACCATGCATGCTAACATTAGCTATAAATTTCCCTTTTCATCCAAACCTTAGGCAAACCATTGTATGATAACATTAGGTTAGAAATAGGCTAGTCTCCCTTAGACTCTTTTCTTCCCTTTTTGCATCCTTGCATTCAAAACTAAAACTTCTTTTCTTAGCAAATCAAAAACATGCTAATCTCACTTACACCCTTTTTCAAGGTAATAAAACACAAACCAATTCAAACCATTTTTATGCGCTCAAGCACTTTTCTCTAAAACCCTTTTCAGGTAAAGACATGATTAATTTACTTCAGTGCCAACGCATAAGTCTCCAAAGGTCGAGTTGCGGCAGAAGGAGGGATTAACGTTGTCCAAAAAAAACAAAAACAAACAAAAACATGTGAGCCGGACTACGGTAGCTCTGATTCCTCAAAAAGGATATGTAGGCGTTGGGGTAGGGCCCAAGCGAGTACAATTTTATTTTCTCTACATTCTTTTCTCCTTTCTTTTGCATGCATTCTCCCTTTAGTATTATAATAAACAGTAAGCATAATTTTGACACACCCATAAGATAGACAACAAAAGTGGATACCGGAGAGTAGTGCAGGCGTGTGGGGTGCTAATACCTTCCCCTCACGTAACAGACTCCGTTACCTAATCTCTCAGTCGCAAGACCGTGACTTATCCCTTCTCAGGTTTTATTGATGTTTACCTTTCCCTCCATATGGGATAAAATACATTCGATGGCGACTTCATTGTTTGATGATTTTCAGTCGGTTATTTCAGCTGGCAACTACACTGGGGAATGGTCGACCAAATGCTGGTCCATCCCGGAGTCGTTCCTAGCTCTTATTTTCTTCTCTTTGGGTGTTTATTTATATACTTTATGACTTATTCATTTTGTATATACCTTAGCATATGTATGCACCATATTTTACTGTTTTCCATATACTACTATTGTATTGGATTTGCTTCTTGATTGGGTTGGGATGTTACTATTGAGGTAAAAGGCCCAGTATCCAGGCCAGAATGCATTAGGACACTAGGAATAGAGTGGGGCATGACGGCTATAGGACGTGATCCGACTAGTGCAGTTGTGATACGGTAGCAGAATCGACAGTTAATACTGGTTTGCGTTTTATATTCTCAAATGTCGCAGTAAGCAAGAGTAGCCATCGACTTTTATTTCATCCAACTAAGGAAAAGGAAAAAGAACAGAAAAAAACCTTTTTCGAGAATATTTGAGTACGGGGGGTAGATTATAGAAAGGGAGGGTGTTAGCACCCTTTCTATCCATGGTTTTCCACGGGCTCTTAGGTACTTGCTCATTTTTGAAATTTCTTATGTGTGCTTGTTTTTGAAAAGGTTTTACTTCATGATGACTCTTGTATCAGTCCTCAAGAGTGTGACAAAGTTGTTTTGAAAATTGTTTTGGGAAAGTGTTTGTGTGAAAAAATTTTGTTTGAGCAAGTACCTAGGAACTAATCTACCTACTCGAAAAAGGTCTGTTCGTTTTCCTTTAGACAGCGCTATCCTATTATTAAGGAATAGGTAGCACCATCGTCGGATTTGTAAAGGGGCGTTCAAAGGGACGAAATGGTCTCTGAAGGCAACAAGTAGAGATACCTTAGCGTTTCGAAGGGACTATCGTCATAAGATCAATTCGTAGGCAACTCGAGGGACAAGTAGGGACTATGATCTTTATGACGATTTTGAATCGCGGGTCATTGCTGAGGTACCCCTACGTTCGAGGGAAACGATCATTATTTCCGAGGCAACCGAGTGGAGTAAACCCTAGGAGTGAGCATGTGCGAGTGTATTTTTTTCAGTTAATTATCTTTGCACAATAAGGGTTTTCTACTGTATTAGTCATTTAACTTTCACATGCAAACCTATTGTCCATACATCTAAACAGTTAAATAGCTGTAGAAATTAAAAGCAAGAAATTAAAACCCTAACAATTCCAAGGCTTTGGGAAGGGGATTACATATTCAAAAACCCGGGAAAAATGATAAGCGAAATATTAAACCTAATTTAACTATTACAACTTGGGAACAGTTACAATATTTAATAAGAATAAAGAAAATAAGGACGCGCATGACGAAATAAATATGAGGATGAAGTCGAGGTCCTAAAAAATCTAATTAATTAAAAGGAAAATATTTTTTTGTATTTTATTAAAAATATTTTAAGTCTTAACCTAAATCTAATTAATTAAAAAAAATATTTTGTATTTTTTTTTATTGAGAGAATAACCTAAATTTTGGAATTTGCAAGTTAGTCCTAATTTCTATTAAATATTAGTTACAAAAAAACATTTAAGTTAAACTAATTAAATTAATTAATTAAATGCAAATAAATATTTTATGAAAATAATTAACTAAATCTAATATTTTTTGATTTTTTCTGATTTTATGATTTAATAAAAAAAGATTTTTATTGTAGAATAATTAAAACAAATGAATTTTGTAAAATAATTAAAGCAAAAATAAAAATTAAAAGTTAAAAGAGGAAAAGAATTTGGGCCTGATGTTGGAAGGAAAATGGGGGTATACTGCCCAAACTTCCTGTTAGCCCCAGAGCTGGAAGCCCAGAACTTGCGCTTGGTCCAAATGCATTCTCTTCTGATGGTTCATGGTGGACTAGCATGCGTGGCACATTGGATCTGTGATGGAGATCAATCCAGGAGACGAGACCAGAGGGTGCATGGAGTCTTTAGTAAGTGTATGGCACTGGATCTACAATCAAATAATCAGAAAAATGTAAAAGCAACGCGCCTGGGATCAAACCCAGGACGCTTGATTCACAAACCTTCAACCTTAACCATCTGCGCTGCTTGTTAACTCGTTCATATAAACAACAAAAATTAATATAATATGAAAACAATATCTCATGTTGAGTCAACCTAACACGCGTGCATTGTGGGCCCCTGTATTTTAAAGGAACGAATCATAAGCTTCTATTCTGCCACATCTGCAAAGGGAGGGTCAAACCACCCCTCACGGTGGTTGACCACCATCGCCTCTGGTGATCTCAAAAATCTAACCTGCGATATAGCGCAATTCCGATCCAGAGATTTGGCCTACCCCCCTAAATCATGGGCTGTGAGTTCAACCATGGGGTTAGTTTAACCTAAAACGACATGCATCTTTAAGAACGAAACTTGTACTTCTCTAAATCCTAACAATGGTGATTTGCAGTTACGGCCATGTTCCTTGCATGTACCGCGTTAGATAATTCGAAAATAACAACAACATTATAAATATGCAGCCAAAAACGATTTATATCAAGGGTTAAGTGAGTTTTGAGATCAAGAATTTTACCAATGTGGAAAGATCTGACTAGGGAGATTCAAGGTGCTTTGGCCTTCAAGGATGGATGAGAAGAGGTGTTGGGATCCTCAGAATGATGATAGGATGTTTGGTTTTGATTGAAGGAGGTTGGATCGTATGTTATGGAGTTACACCTTTCTTTTCAAATTTTGAAACCATTGTTCTTGGTTTTTCGGCATCATCTCTGTGTGCTTAATGTTTGGAATCATTGTCCTTATGTATGGTAGCATACTAGGTCAACATAATTGGAGAAAATCCCATGCTTTGATGACAAAATATTCTCCTTTCAAGTTTTTTTATTTTGTTTATTTTTGGAACAAATCCATTCTTTACTCTCTTTCCACGATTTGCCTTGATCTTGCCAGCTTTTGTTAATTGCCAATTGATGATAATAATATTTGTAATGAAATCTTTTATTGTTTAGATGATCTATTTGATTTAATTTGATTTTTAAAGGATAAAAATCAAAATAAATTAAATAAATAAAACCAATAACATGTGGAAGGATGTTTGGGTCGTGGACATTGCTAGAGGTAAGATTCAATCATAAAAAGTTAGGCCCATTTGCCAAAAAAATACAACTTCGGGCATATTTGACTTTTGGCAATTTTCCAAAAAAGGTCAACTTTGACAATGCATAACTCTTCCAATTTTAACCCTAGAGAAGTACTCTTTTACTTTTTAGAAAGCTTAGTATGTCCCCTAAACAACCTTTTTGGTTTCATCTCAATTGGGTCTATCATGTTCATGTAAGAAGCTTTGACCCAAAATGTGTTTTTGTTGACTTTTCAAAAGGACCTATAATGTAGAAATTCATATCTTTTTATGGGTGCACTTCTTGGACTTGAGGGATGAATATGAGTTGTAGGAAATTGAATCCACTTCAAAATGAGCCTTGGTAGAAAAATTTCTAATAAAGAATGATAAAGTTATGCTTGGTCAAAGTTTGGTTGACTTTTCCTAAAAAACCCTAATTTAGCAACTTTTGAGTTTTGATGAGTTAGTTGCATTTATTGGGGAATCATGATCAACCCTTGATCAAATTATGAATATCACTTCAAAATGTTGATGTTGACCAGAAATCTTGAAGTTTGACTGTATGTGGGACACAGTTGACTTTTGACCTAATACAGTCGATTCTCAAGCATCTGAGTAGTTGACTAAACAAACTTCTTGTGCAAGGCTTGAAATTTGACATGGAGGGTCTTGAAAAAATATTAGGACCATGGAGAGCATATGAGGTCTTTGGAGTTCACCCATCTTGATGAAAATGGAAACCCTAATTGGAGGTTCATTGCTTTAGGAGAGAGTTTGTCTGGTTAACTCTTGGGTATCTTTGAGCAAGTTGGGTATCTCAATGAACATATATTGAGTAAAGTGAGGGAAAATTTTGGGGTACAACAGCTTCCCATGTTCATAGCCTGAAGGGCATTTAGTTTGTGACATTTTTTGGGTTGTTGGCAAAAATCTAGTAATGAACCAAATTTGATGGCTTAGCCATTGTTACTGAACCATACCCATCAGATCCAGCTTCAGACCCCCTGTTCATAGTCTTTAGTTAATTCTTAAATTCCTTTTTCTCAATTTTTTTAATAGAACTAGTGAATTTTAGGAGATAATAAAAAATTGCTAATTAGGAATATATTATAATAGAATTCGATTTCTTTTTATATTTCTTATGTGAAAAATCCTAGAAAATATTTTAGAATTTTAAGTTTTCTCCTTAGAATTTCAAGTTTTCTCCTTAGAATTTTATTAAAATTTTCTATTATTTTATGTTTAATAATAATTTTCATTGTCACTTTTTAGCTAAGATTTTGTGATAAAATGATTGATGTAATTTTCACGATGGAGAATGTTTGGAGATTAATCCTTTGATCACTCGTGCTAAGCAGCTTTTAGTAGAGTTTTATTATTGCTTGTGTGATTATGAAGAGGCAACGGACCTTCTCCGTTCGGTATCCCGTGACCTTATTTTATTCCTCATTTCTGCATTTTATCACATTCATTTACCGCTTTTCTAGATACCATGAGAAGTAGGAAATAAAGAGCGTGCTCTCAAAGTCGGTGTTTAAAGACTTGTAGCAGGCATTCTGCACTTTATTTGCTATATGTGTTGTGCTTGTGTTTGTTTACTTTCTTGGTGATCGATGAGTCACTCAATTTAGGAATTGAGATCACGACTTCGCTCTCAGAGCATGTTCCCTATAGGATTTTATCGCTTTCCTTTATTTCTTGTTGATCGATGAGTCACTCAATTTAGAAATTGAGATCACGACTTCACTCTCATTGCATGTTCCCTGTAGGATAGTTTTGTTAGACTTTCTTTGGTATGCTAACTTAGATAGGATCTCTCTAGGTGTGCTCTCTTGAGCTTATTAGCTTGTTTGCTTTATCCTTGTACATACCATGTTCCCTTAGGATGTGCTTGCTCCGTTCGGATGCAAGTTAGACCTTAGGTTGCAAACCATGCATGCTAACATTAGGTAGAAATTTCCCTTTTCATCCAAATCTTAGGCAAACCATTGTATGATAACATTAGGTTAGAAATAGGCTAGTCTCCCTTAGACTCTTTTCTTCCCTTTTTGCATCCTTGCATTCAAAACTAAAACTTCTTTTCTTAGCAAATCAAAAACATGCTAATCTCACTTAAACCCTTTTTCAAGGTAATAAAACATAAACCAATTCAAACCATTTTTGTGCGCTCGAGCACTTTTCTATAAAACCCTTTTCAGGTAAGGACATGATTAATTTACTTCTGTGCCAACGCATAAGTCTCCAAAGGTCGAGCTGCAGTAGAAGGAGGGATTAACGCTGTCCATAAAAAACACAAACAAACAAAAACATGTGAGCCGGACTATGGTAGCTCTAAATCCTCAAAAAGGATACATAGGCATTGGGGTAGGGCCCAAGCGAGTACAACTTTATTTTCCCTACATTCTTTTCTCCTTTCTTTTGCATGCATTCTCCCTTTAGTAGTATAATAAACAGTAAGCATAATTTAGACACACCCATAAGATAGACAACAATAGTAGATACCGTAGAGTACTGCGGGCGTGTGGGGTGCTAATACCTTCCCCTCGTGTAACAGACTCCCTTACCCGATCTCTCGGTCGCAAGACCGTGACTTATCCTTTCTCAGGTTTTCTTGATGTTTACCTTTCCCTCCATATGGTATAAAAAGACGTTCGATGGCGACTTCATTGTTTGATGATTTTCAGCCGATTATTTCAGCTGGCAATTGCACTGGGGAATGGTCGACCAAATGTTGGTCCATCCTGGAGTCGTTCCTAGCTCTTATTTTCTTCTCTTTGGGTGTTTATTTATATGCTTTATGACTTATTCTCTTTGTATATACCTAAGCATAGGTATGCACTGTATTTTACTGTTTTCCATATACTAGTGTTGTATTAGATCTGCTTCTTGATTGGGTTGGGATGTTACTATTGAGGTAAAAGGCCCAGTACCCAGGCCATAGTGCATTATGACACTAGGAATAGAGTTGGGGCATGACGGCTATTGGACGTGATCCGACTAGTGCAGTTGTGATACGGTAGCAGAACCGACTGTTAATACTGGTTTGCGTTTTATGTTCTCAAATGTCGCGGTAAGCAAGAGTCGCCACCGACTTTTATTTCATCCAACTAAGGAAAAGGCAAAAGAACAGAAAAAACCTTTTTCGAGAATATTTGAGTACGGAGGGTAGATTATAGAAAGGGAGGGTGTTAGCACCCTTTCTATCAATGGTTTTCCACGGGCTCTTAGGTACTTTCTCATTTTTGAAATTGCTTATGTGTGCTTGTTTTTGAAAAGGTTTTACTTTATGCTGACTCTTGTATCAGTCCTCAAGACTGTGACGAAGTTGTTTTGGAAAAGTGTTTGTGTGAAAAAAAAATTGTTTGAGCAAGCCCTAGGAACTAATCTACCTACTCGAAAAAAGGTCTGTTCGTTTTCCTTTAGACAGCGCTATCCTATTATTAAGGAATAGGTAGCACCATCGTCGGATTTGTAAAGGGACGTTCGAAGGGACGAAATGGTCTCTGAAGGCAACAAGTAGAGATACCTTAGCGTTTCGAAGGGACTATCATCAAAATATTCATTCATAGGAAAATCGAGGGACAAGTAGAGACTATGATCTTTATGACGATTTTGAATCGCGGGTCATTGCTAAGGTACCCCTACGTTCGAGGGACACGACCATTATTTCTGAGGCAATCAAGTGGAGTAAACCCTAGGAGTGAGCATGTGCGAGTGTATTTTTTTCTGTTAATTATCTTTGCACAATAAGGGTTTTCTACTGTATTATTCATTTATCTTTCACATGCAAACCTATTGTCCATACATCTAAACAGTTAAATAGCTGTGGAAATTAAAGGCAAGAAATTAAAACCCTAACTATTACAAGGCTTTGGGGAGGGGATTACATATTCAAAAACCCGGGAAAAATGATAAGTGAAATATTAAACCTAATTTAACTATTACAACTTGGGAACAGTTACAATATTTAATAAGAATAAAGAAAATAAGGACGTGCATGACGAAATAAATATGAGGATGAAGTCAATATCCTAAAAAATCTAATCAATTAAAAGGGAAATATTTTTTTGTATTTTATTAAAAATATTTTAAGTCTTAACCTAAATCTAATTAATTAAAAAATATTTTGTATTTTTTTTATTGAGAGAATAACATAAATTTTGGAATTTGATAGTTAGTCCTAATTTCTATTAAATATTAGTTACAAAAAAAACGTTTAAGTTAACCTAATTTAATTAATTAATTAAATGCAAATAAATATTTTATGAAAATAATTAACTAAATCTAATATTTTTTTATTTTTTCTGATTTTATGATTTATTAAAAAAAGATTTTTATTGTAGAATAATTAAAACAAATGAATTTTGTAAAATAATTAAATCAAAAATAAAAATTAAAAGTTAAAAGAGGAAAAGAAATTGGGCCTGGTGTTGGAAGGAAAAGGGGGGTATGCTGCCCAAACTGCATGTTAGCCCCAGAGCTGGAAGCCCGGAACCTGCGCTTGGTCCAAACGCATCTCTCTTCTGATGGTTCATGGTGGACTAGCATACGTGGCACGTTGGATTTGTGATGGAGATCAATCTAAGAGACGAGACTAGAGGGCGCATGGAGTCTTCAGTAAGCGTATGGAATTGGATCTGCAATCAAATAATCAGAAAAATGTAAAAGCAACGCGCCTGGGATCGAACCCAGGACGCTTGATTCACAAACCTTCAACCTTAACCATCTGCGCTGCTTGTTAACTCGTTCATATAAACAACAAAAATTAATATAATATGAAAACAATATCTCATGTTAAGTCAACCTAACACGCGTGTATTATGGGCCCCTGTATTTTAAAGGAACGAATCATAAGCTTCTATTCTGCCACATCTGCACAGGGAGGGTCAAACCACCCCTCACGGTGGTTGACCACCATCGTCTCTGGCAATCTCAAAAATCAAACCTGCGATATAGCGCGATTCGAATCCAGAGATTTGGCTTACCCCCCCCCCCCCCCCCTAAATCATGGGTTGTAAGTTCAACCATGGGGTTAGTTTAACCTAAAACGACATGCACCTCTAAGAACGAAACTTGTACTTCTCTAAACCCTAACAATGGTGATTTGCAGTTACGGCCATGTTCCTTGCATGTACCACGTTAGATAATTCGAAAATAACAACAACATTATGAATATGCAGCCAAAAACGATTTATATCAAGGGTTAAGAGAGTTTTGAGATCAAGAATTTTACCAATGAGGGAAGATCTGACTAGGGAGATTCAAGGTGCTTTGGCCTTCAAGGATGGATGAGAAGAGGTGTTGGGATCCTCAGAATGTTGATAGGATGCTTGGTTTTGATTGAAGGAGGCTGGATCGTTTGTTATGGAGTTACACCTTTCTTTTCAAATTTTGAAACCCTTATTCTTGGTTTTTAGGCATCCTCTCCGTGTGCTTAATGTTTGGAATCATTGTCCTTATGTATGGTAGCATACTAGGTCAACATAATTGGAGAAAATCCCATGCTTTGATGATAAAATATTCTCCTTTCAATTTTTTTGATTTTTTTTATTTTTAGAACAAATCCATTCTTTACTCTCTTTCCACGATTTGCCTTGATCTTGCCAGCTTTTGTTAATTGCCAATTGATGATAAAAAGATTTGTAATGACTTCTTTTATTGTTTAGATGATCTATTTGATTTAATTTGATTTTTAAAGGATAAAAATCAAAATAAATTAAGTAAATAAGACTAATAACATGTGGAAGGATGTTTGGGTCGTGGACATTTCTAGAGGTAAGATGCAATCATAAAAATTTAGGCCCATTTGCCAAAAAAATGCAACTTCGGGCATATTTGACTTTTGGCAATTTTCCAAAAAAGGTCCACTTTGACAATGCATAACTCTTCCAATTTTAACCCTAGAGAAGTATTTCTTGACTTTTTAGAAAGCTTAGGATGTCCCCTAAACAACCTTTTTATTTTCATCTCAATTGGGTCTTCCATGTTCATGTAAGAAGCTTTGATCCAAAAGGTGTTTTTGTTGACTTTTCAAAAGGACCTATAATGTAGAAATTCATATCTTTTTATGAGTGCACTTCTTGGACTTTAGGGCTGAAGATGAGTTGTAGGAAATTGAATCCCCTTCAAAATTTGCCTTGGGTGAGAAATTTCTAATAAAGTATGAGAAATTTATGCTTGGTCAAAATTTTGTTAACTTTTCCTGAAAAACCCTAATTTAGCAACTTTTGAGTTTTGATGAGTTAGGAGCATTTCTTGGGGAATCATGATCAACCCTTGATCAAATTATGAATATCACTTCAAAATGTTGATGTTGACCATAAATCTTGAAGTTTGACTGTTTGTGGGCCACAGTTGACTTTTGACCTAATACAGTCGATTCTTAAGCATCTGAGCAGTTGACTAAACAAACTTCTTGTGCAAGGCTTGAAATTTGACATGGAGGGTCTTGAAAACATATTAGGACCATGGAGAGCATATGAGGTCTTTGGAGTTCACCCATCTTGATGAAAATGGAAACCCTAATTGGAGGTTCATTGCTTTAGGAGAGAGTTTGTCTGGTCAACTCTTGGGTATCTTTGAGCAAGTTGGGTATCTCAATGAACATATATTGAGTAAAGTGAGAGGGGATAATTTTGGGTACAACAACTTCCCCTGTTCAATCTTCTTAAACCTGAGGATATATATTGGTCGGTCTTCCTTTCGTGATCTGAAGGTGGAAGATGATTGAACACTAGAGTGCCCAGAAATTTGCACTCGCGTGAAGTAACACTAATTGATAACATTGGGAATGGGCTTACAGATTCCATTTGGAAGGTGACAGAGAATTGTCGGAGATGCACTTAAAGATGTCATCCAGAAAAGATATCGATTGCACAAGAGATTCTTTTGCGAGAATTCATGTACCTGCCGTTGAGGAGGACTTCGCTAGGGAATATTGATTTATATCTTGGGAGATGGAGTATAGGAGCTTCGGTTGTCCATTACTCTACTGGGGAATTAACTCCTGATTGAGAAAGTGGAAGTGAACTACATATCTGGTCAGGGTCCAGGTTGTGCAGCGAATTACTGAGGAAAGGTGAAATCGACCGTAATTGGTTAGGTCCAGGTCTTACCGTGTTGTAAACTATCGTTTGGAGATGAAAGAGAAGGAACCTGGATAGTAGGTGTGATCGGTGGATCTGGAACTGACTGTTTAACGCTGGTTCGCGAAATGTCGCGGAAGCAAGAGTCGCCACCGTCTTTTATTTTCTCCAAATGGAAAGGACAAAAGCACAGAAAAATTCCTTAAGAGATTGCTCTCGGTTCGGGAGGTAGGTTATAGAAAGGGAAGGTATTAGCACCCTTTCTATCCATGGTTATCCATGGGCTCTTAGATACTTGCTCAATGTGTTTTCAAAATTGTTTTGTTTGCTTTTCAATGTGGGTTTAAAAAAGTTTCTTTTGAAAAATTTCAGATCGACTCGTACGTCAGAGTGTTTGAAAAGTTCGCTTTGAAAGCTTTTGAAAAGTGTCAGTGTGAAAAGTCTTTTGAGTTTGTTTTGAGATTAGAGCAAGTATCCTTGAGAACCTACCTACCCTAAGGAATTCGTCTGTGTAAATGTCCTTTAAAGTAGTGCCATCCCACCATTGAGAGGTAGGTAGCACCACCGTTGGAGGTGTTCGGGTCAATTCGAGTTTAGGGACGTGGTGATCACCGGAGCAATGGGAAGACACCTTAGAAGCTACCCTCATGCCAGGTTCCCGGATCATGAGGACTTACTAAGACGTTTTCTACTCGACGACCACCTTTCGAAAGGCAACAGTGAGGCGTACCCTAGGGGTGGTGTGTGCGAATTGTGTGTCATGTTTCAGTTATTTGTCTTGTCGTGTTTGTCGTGTTCTACGCTTGATTTTATTATGGCCATTCATTCTTTCATGCTTGGTTAACAGTTAAATATTTTGCGAGGAAATAAATCTAAACTATTACAAATGGCGCGGGTCCACATCGCCAAAATTAAACCGGACCCGATTTAGCGGAAAATAAATAATGCGAAGTAAATAAAGTGCGAAAAGTAAATTACATGGCTTAGGGACAATTACATTTACATAATTATATAAACGATAAAAAGTAAATGCGCGAAACAAAGGAATTAAACAAAACTAGGGCGTTGGACCCTTTTGCAAACAATTAAAATTAATGAGAATTAAAACTTAAATGATTAAATGTTTTTGTTATTTTCTTTTGTTTTTTTAGATTTAATAAGAAAAAGAAATTAATTGAAGTTAAATTAAAATACAAACCCTAATTCTAATATTTTTTATTTATTATGAAAGAATTAAAATATGACCTAAATTAAGCCTAATTCATTTATGTACAATTTAAATAGGAAAATAAATAAATAAATAATATTACTCTGAAAAAAGGAAAAATTAAAAGAGAAATCAAAAAAAGGTATTAAACCTAAATTCTATTTTTGGTGTTTTTTATTGAAAAAAGGATTAAAACTATAACCTAATTAACTAAATATTTACATATATTAATTTATTGATGAAAATAATAAAAATTAAAAATTATATTTTTATTTGGACATTTTTATTTTTATGATGTTTTTTTGTATTTTTTGTAAAAAAGATATTTAATTTAAATCAGAAAATAAATAAACAAATAAACAATTAAAAATAATAAAAGATAAAAGAAAATTTAGAAAAAAAAGATAGAACCAGGGGGGGTTTCTGTCCCATTATGGAGGTGTTGATGTGAAAAGCCTGGCCCAATAAGCTGGACGTTGGTTGACTTTTTGAATCTCATACAACGCGTTGACTGGAATTTAGTGTACTCCTTTGATCATGGCCCTTGATTTGCTCTCCAGGACACATGGCTGGTGGATTCTTGAGGATGCATAGCATGGATCGTTACTAGCGCTGCATAGAATTTTAGTTTGAAAAATAATATGGCAAATATGCAAGACCTGGGGCCTGAACCCAGGTCTTTGAGGTCATATGCCTAACACGTTACCACTGAGCCATCACGTTCACATTTAACATATAATATCAATTAAATATCAAAAAGCAAAATCAATGCATAATGGGCAAAACGCGCGTGAATTCAAAAAGAGCCTATCACATGGTGACAACGAGGTTGTCTTCTTCCTTTTGTCTGAAACACACACGTATGGCCACGGTTTTCAGGCGTGGTCTTAGGCAAGCAACGAAAAAATAGCGAATAGCTCGTTTCTCATCATAAATTAGGCGCGAGGACATGTTCTTCTTCGTCTCCATGTACTGAACTCAGTGGTCCTGGTTTGAAGCATCAATTTTTCCTTGGGCAAAAACCCCCAAATTTGAAACCTGCAAACCCTAGAAAACATACATGGCATAATCGCCTATGGTACAGAAAAACACAATTGAACCTATTGGTTAGCATAGAAACATGATTATAAACAAGAATCCATGAAGAAAAATGCAAAAGAATGCTTGGTTTATGCTATGCGATTTCAGAATTTTCTTGGTACAGTTTCATCCATGGATACCAGTTCAAGGTGTTTTTGTTGATGTTAATGATTGGCACGCGTTCAGAATCACTCAAGGAAGCTATTGGAATCAAAATTGGAGCTTGAATCGACCTTGAAACTAGATTTCAGTTTTGAGTTTTTTTATGAAAAATTCCAATATGCAATGGAGTTGTGGGGCGCAGCTTGCAGTCTTGTAGCATTAGGGTTCTCATCTAGTACTTGTATGGAATGGTTTAGGTTAAAAAGATTGAATAAAATCCATTGCTTTGATGATTTTTAGATATTTGATTTCATGGATCTTTTCAAATCTTTTTCTCATAGTTTTTGTATCAAATCTGATCAATTAGCACCAAAACTTGCCATAATCAATTAAGCACGAAATATTGACATTAGAATGTGCATAAAAAGATTTTTTAGGTTAAGGTTTATATTTTTCATGAATTAAAATGATTTAAATGAATATAAATTAATATTAATTCAAATAAATAATTAAAAAAATATGAAAGTACTTCCCTTTGGGCCTAGTGGTCGTGCATAGGCTTGGCATGAAGAAATTTGGAAGAAAAATGGGCCCATTTGCATTTTTAGGCCTTTTGCATCAATGTTGACTTTTCAAAATTCCTAAAAATTTCCCAACTTCCACAAGGCATAACTTGGTCAATTTTTAAGCTTTTCACATGTTCTTGGACATTTTGGAAAGGTCTTTGAGTCCTTTAACCAATGCCTTTGGTCCCATGTCATTTTGATTTACCAATCTCAAGTTATGGCCTTTGACTTAAAGTCACTTTTTGTTGACTTTTGAAAATGACCTATAATGTTGAAATTGATAACTTTTTGTGAGAGCATTTCTTGGACTTGGAACATGAAGATGAATTGTAGGAAATGTCTTTCTCTTCAAAATGAGCTTTGGATGGAATTTTTCTGATAATCCATGTGAAAGTTATGCCCTGGTCAATTTCAGTTGACTTTTTCAACTGTCCAAATATAGCAACTTCTGCATCTTTGATGATTTCTGAGCCAAATTTTGAGAATCATGATCAAGAATTGATCAAATGATGTTTGTGGCTTCAAAATGATATGTTGACCAAAAATTTGAACTTTTGACTGTCAAATGACCATTTTGCCCCTACAGTTGACTGTAGTGCAATCTAGGGTTTTGACTGTGCAATTTTGAGCTGAATGCCTTGAAAATTGACATGAGGATACTTGACCATCTTTATAGGCATATGAGACTTGATTGGGCCTTTGAAAAGTTCATTTGCTTGACCAGAACTCAAACCCTAGTTTTGACTGTCTAGGAGGCAGTTGAGCTGCACAACCCTTGGGGAATTTTGTGACCTTGACTTTGACAATTCTTGATGAATATGGGAGGGCAAATTTTGGGGTACAACAGTTGCCCCTGTTCAATCTTCTTAGACCTGAGGATGCAGATTGGCTGACGTGCCTTTCGTAATCCGAGGGTAGAAGATGATTGAACACTAAAGTGCCCAGAAATTTGCGCTCACATAGTAGCAGTGATGATGAGGGAATGGGCTTATAGATGCCATTTTAGAGGTTGCTGGATAGGATGATGGGCTTATAGATGCCATCTGGACGTTGATCGCGTAGGAGATTCCTTAGCGAGAACCTGCATACCTGCAAAACAGAAAAATGAGTACCTGACACGTCGCAGGAGCTGATTTTAGATGCTTGATTAGATATGTCCTGATTGGTTACAGGAGCTGAGTCTGGAGCTTCAAACGCTGATGAATGAACCAGGGATGGTTACTGCCTTAGCATGAATGGTAAGAGAATCCTGAATGATTTCAACCTCAACAACGCTCGTTGAGAAAATCTTGGTGAGAATTACCATCTTCGTAGTGTCAGGAAGAGAACCAAAGGACATTATAATCTCAAAGGGAGTTACCTCACTCACCGTTGGAGAGGGAACTATAGGGAATTATAATCTGAAAGGAAATATCACCTCACGCTCATGCCGGAGAGGGAAACATCTGAAGAAGGAATTACCACCTCACGCGCCGTTGGAGAGGGGACCATAAGAGAATATCACCTCACGCTCGTGCCGGAGAGGGGAACATCTGAAGAAGGAATTACCACCTCACACGCCGTTGGAGAGGGGACCATAAGAGAACATCACCTCACGCTCATGCCGGAGAGGAAAACATCTGAAGAAGGAATTACCACCTCACACGCCGTTGGAGAGGGGACCATAAGAGAATATCACCTCACGCTCATGCCGGAGAGGAAAACATCTGAAGAAGGAATTACCACCTCACACGCCGTTGGAGAGGGGACCATAAGAGAATATCACCTCACGCTCATGCCGGAGAGGAAAACATCTGAAGAAGGAATTACCACCTCACACGCCGTTGGAGAGGGGACCATAAGAGAATATCACCTCACGCTCATGCCGGAGAGGGGAACATCTGAAGAAGGAATTACCACCTCACACGCCGTTGGAGAGGGGACCATAAGAGAATATCACCTCACGCTCATGCCGGAGAGGAAACATCTGAAGAAGGAATTACCACCTCACACGCCGTTGGAGAGGGGACCATAAGAGAATATCACCTCACGCTCATGCCGGAGAGGAAAACATCTGAAGAAGGAATTACCACCTCACACGCCGTTGGAGAGGGGACCATAAGAGAATATCACCTCACGCTCATGCCGGAGAGGAAAACATCTGAAGAAGGAATTACCACCTCACACGCCGTTGGAGAGGGGACCATAAGAGAATATCACCTCACGCTCATGCCGGAGAGGGGAACATCTGAAGAAGGAATTACCACCTCACACGCCGTTGGAGAGGGGACCATAAGAGAACTTCTACTGAGTCTTTATCAGAAAAATCTGTTTGGAGTCGATTTAACTGGATTGGAGAAGTCCTTGAAATATGTTTGAGAATTTCAACTGCATCTTTCCTGAAAGGTAGAGGTCAGTTATATGCGATGCATGATATGGATCAAGCAAACATGGATACGATTTATATGATATGATGTGTACATGCATGCTATAATGATGTATGTAAAGTTTTATGTATGTTTTCGTCTAGGAAAATAAATCCTTGACGGGTGCCGGGAAGTCATATCCTGGGCTGACGTTTGAGGAAGAGATTTTGCTTCCGCTGTGGATGATTCGTTGCAAGAATACCGGTAGGAGAAGATAACTCCGTTGAGGAATAAACTTGGCAAATGAAATAATTCTGCGGGAGAAAAGATACTCTAGCGATCATGCTGGGGAGTGCTACTCTGTGGGGATAGCGATGCTTTGCTGAAATGATGAAGATAACTCCGCTGGGTATACCGTTGATGAGTTATACTGGGAGATTTGATGAATTCTGCTGGGGGTATCCTTGTTGTGCTGGAAGTGTTGATAGACTTCGCTGGGGGTAGGAAGATATTTTGCCGAGGACGCTCTTTCCGTGGCTTTTGGCTGAGGATAACCCAGTTATATCCTGTTACGGAAACAACTCTTTAAATCAAGCCGGGACGACGCGTTCGTGTTCTGCGAGGGATAAGCTTCCAGAATCTACTGGGGATAAGCTTGCTGCTTGAGGAGATGGATTCCAACTTTGCTGGTGAAGCTGGATTGGACTCTTCTAGGGGAAGCCTTGATATGTTGGGATGTTCTTCAGCGGAACCTACCCTGATGCCTTGGAGGATAGAACAATCAGACTGCTCAGACCAACTTTATTGCCCCTGTTTTTGTGGGAGAAGATACTGGTGGAGTCTTGATAACTGCCTTTCGACAAACCTTCTTCTGATAGGCAAGTGACGAGGCGCCGGGACATAGTCGTACGCTTTTGATCCCTAGCTTTTGCCTGGACCGCCCTTTCGGGTTTTCAGTCCACCGGGATACCCATTTTTGCCCAAGCCGCCTTTTCAGGTTTTCGACTTGCCGGGTGTACAGATTTTTTTCATTTTCATCCCTTTATTTTGCCCGAACCCTTTTGGTTCGCCGGGAAGCCCTTATTTTTGCCTAGGTATGTCAACCTAGCGGGTCTTTGATTATGCGTAGTATTTTTTCGACTATGTCTACGCTTTCAGAATGTAGGGTGCTGCCCCTGTTAGAAGTGTTTTGCCCTATCACCAGAAGATGTCTGACCAGGCAAGATTCGTTGCTGGGGTGCCCCAAGTGACTCAGATGGAGATTTGCCCCAGGCTATTTGACCTTTGAGAGATTCTCCGAATCTTGATTGGACTGCCCCAGATGATGGACCATGACCATGCCTTGCCCCTTGATTGGAGGTGCTTTTGTTCATTAGGCATTCGTCGTGCGAATTTCTATGTTGTTCAAACAAAAAGTCATATGCAAACAAAGTTATGTTAAAAATGCAAAGCTCATGTCTGTCTTGAAGATTTTAAAAATGCATTCTTTTTCATAAAACAAGTGATTGTTTGTAAAACGTGATGTCAACTCCGTATTTTACTGTGAGCCTTAAGGAGTCAGGATACCTTTCGTAACAGTATGCTTTCGAACTAACCCATGCTTCAGCTAGGACTTTTGAGGGTTATAACGTGGCTTGGTTCACGGTTTAAGAAACAAAGGATAAAGGCTCAAATTATTTGTACCCACCCGCTCTTCGTGATGTTCTCCAAACCTAAACTCAGTTGATCATACGTTAGACCTTGTTTGAGTCTTTGCTTTGATGCTCCAATAATGGTTCAGATGTTGATGACTTCTTTTGAATAGGCAGTCATTTTTTGCTTTGGTTGAGGGTTTGTGAGACCTCGTTCTTGTCTGATTTTTGTTATCCCTTTCCTTTTTGCCTGAGCTGTTTCCTTTTTGGAATTACAGTCAGCGGGATGCCCCAGTTTCATAAGTCCCTTTTATAGGTTTTGACTTTTTGGGCTTTTTGTTTATGATTTTTTTTTGATAACAACTGCCTGTCTTTATGATTGTTCTGAACCATCACTGTTTTTTTTTCGTAAGGATCTCTTTGGGGCCATTCGTTATGCACTTGGATCAACTGAGAAGACTACCCTGCCCCGGGTTATGATAAAGGGTTTCAATTTTCGAAAATAATAACTCCTACTTCTTTGGCTCAGATGGGTTGACGAGGGTTTATCATCCTTATAACTCCAGTGTTTAGGGATTGAAACAATGCCTGTACCTCATCAGCGGGGTCTGTTCAAAAGCATACTGTAATGATTGTGGTATCGTTTTCGTCATCCTCCCTCAAGAGGCTTAGAATTGTTAATCGAGCGTTGATCATCAGAAAAAATATGAGGATAATTTGCATATAGTGAATACGAATATATTGCTTCAAAACAGACGTATGCGATGCATTAATGAAATAACAATGTTTAACAATGAACAAATGTTTGAATAATCAAAAGGGAATTACAACTTGAAAAATCCTAATGAACAAAAATTTCTAGTTTGAGATAGCCATCTCAGATGGAGAATTCTCAGCGGAAGATTTTCATCTCGCCATCCGGCATGAACTCTATCACCCCTTCGTCAATCAAATCCTGAATTTTGTTCTTCAAGGTCCAACAGTCGTCTGTAGCATGCCCCGGGCTGTCTGAATGATAAGCGCAGCGGGTATCGGGGTTATACCTCGAAGCTGTCCTGTTGGGATTCTTCGGAGGGTCCTTTAGAGTGATCAGATTGACCTCCAGCAAGCGCTTCAGTATAAAGGATGAGGGTATATCAGTCTCCGAGAAATGTCTTCCGGGCGTATTTCGTTTACGTTGACTACCCCGTTGAGGCTGGGCTCGTGACCCTGAAGCAAGCTGAGGAGATTTTCCTTTGCCTTCTTGCCCCACATGTGGTTGAATGATGGCTGGAGCTTCCACCTTGGCTGTCTGCCCTACTGGATTATTTTGAAGCAGCTTGGTGACGAGAACCCGGAGCTCTTCTTGTTTTTGAGTTAAGTCCTGAATGAGAGTCATTTGGCCCACCAACTGCCCCATCATTTGGATCTTCATGGTTGCCAACTCAATTTGTAGTCCTTCCAGCTGATCGTTCCTGATGCCCCCTGCATTCCCTAAGGTCAAGTTCCTGGTGAGGAGAGTCTTTATTTCTTCTTGCCCCTGGGATAGGTTCAAGAACATTTCTCGCAGTTGGGCGTTCTGAGTACGGAGATCTTGGTTGTCCGGTTGGAAAGCCATTGCTGAAATAAACAGCGAAGATGGTGAGTGACCTGTCAAGAGGGTACCTGTAATGCAATGATATGTATGATATGTATGCCATGTTTTCAAGGATCTCGCAGGGTAAAAGATTATTAGAATTTGAATTCGTAGCTTGATTGAAGGAACTGCATGTTGTTGAGAGTCCTTCTTCAAGGGTCATAGGCTCACCATATCTAGTGGGTCATAGCCCCTGACAACCTTGGCCAGAGGAAAATAAATCCTCTTTGCCCCTTGCTGGGATAATTGTTCATCATGACCTGCATCACAAGCCCTTGATATCCTTGAAATGGGTTAGGATGTATGCAATGGTATGATATCATGATGCATGGGGTAACATGGGTAAACCTTGTTATAAGTCCCTATTAAGGACTATAAACAAAACCTGTAAACAAACTCAGTAAACCCTGCTATGAGTCCTAATTAAGGACTAAAACAAAACCTGCAAGGAATTCAAGAAACCCTGTTATAAGTCCTAATTAAGGACTATAAACAACAACCTGCAGGAATTCAATAAACCCTGTTATAAGTCTTAATTAAGGACTATAAACAAAACCTGCAAGAAACTCGGTAGACCTTGTTATGAGTCCTAATTAAGGACTACAAACAAAACCTGCAAGAAGTTCATGTGTCAGATAGATAACAAGCATGCAAGTAGTCAAGTACGAAGGCACGCAAGTCACACAAGAGAAGCCCTTAGAGTTTAAGGCCAGCATGAGGTCTGGGTATTACCCTCTTGAAGTTGGTGGGTTCATACCTGTCCTATCAAAGTAACCGGGTTCTTAGAGAATCCCAATATCATTGACTACCCTCAATCGGTCATAACTCCAGCATCGCAATCTTTTCTTGCGGCCAGAACCATCACGAGAGTTTAGCCTCAATGGGCGTAGCATACTGCTACTGTTCTAAAGGCCAAGTTGTGTCAATTAAGGTTCTAAGGTCTGTTGGTGCTTGATGACTCCTTGGAAGACCCATATTCTCCCCGTTTCGACACGAGGGATATCGGTACAGACCAAGGCGCCACACCAACGTAGCCACTGCTTCACCCATGTCGGTATACGCCGGACAGGTCTCTCACAGCTTATGCTACCTAAACAGGGTATCCCCAGATCCGGGTTAGGATCTATGTAACTCCCATGCAACCCACAATAGTAAAACAAGCAAAACAATACAAGTGAAAACACAGTTATGACCTAGCCCTAAGGTACACCTCACTTTATTAATAGTCCCCAGCAGAGTCGCCAGTTCTGTGATCGGTGGATCTGGAACTGACTGTTTAACGCTGGTTCGCGAAATGTCGCGGAAGCAAGAGTCGCCACCGTCTTTTATTTTCTCCAAATGGAAAGGACAAAAGCACAGAAAAATTCCTTAAGAGATTGCTCTCGGTTCGGGAGGTAGGTTATAGAAAGGGAAGGTATTAGCACCCTTTCTATCCATGGTTATCCATGGGCTCTTAGATACTTGCTCAATGTGTTTTCAAAATTGTTTTGTTTGCTTTTCAATGTGGGTTTAAAAAAGTTTCTTTTGAAAAATTTCAGATCGACTCGTACGTCAGAGTGTTTGAAAAGTTCGCTTTGAAAGCTTTTGAAAAGTGTCAGTGTGAAAAGTCTTTTGAGTTTGTTTTGAGATTAGAGCAAGTATCCTTGAGAACCTACCTACCCTAAGGAATTCGTCTGTGTAAATGTCCTTTAAAGTAGTGCCATCCCACCATTGAGAGGTAGGTAGCACCACCGTTGGAGGTGTTCGGGTCAATTCGAGTTTAGGGACGTGGTGATCACCGGAGCAATGGGAAGACACCTTAGAAGCTACCCTCATGCCAGGTTCCCGGATCATGAGGACTTACTAAGACGTTTTCTACTCGACGACCACCTTTCGAAAGGCAACAGTGAGGCGTACCCTAGGGGTGGTGTGTGCGAATTGTGTGTCATGTTTCAGTTATTTGTCTTGTCGTGTTTGTCGTGTTCTACGCTTGATTTTATTATGGCCATTCATTCTTTCATGCTTGGTTAACAGTTAAATATTTTGCGAGGAAATAAATCTAAACTATTACAAATGGCGCGGGTCCACATCGCCAAAATTAAACCGGACCCGATTTAGCGGAAAATAAATAATGCGAAGTAAATAAAGTGCGAAAAGTAAATTACATGGCTTAGGGACAATTACATTTACATAATTATATAAACGATAAAAAGTAAATGCGCGAAACAAAGGAATTAAACAAAACTAGGGCGTTGGACCCTTTTGCAAACAATTAAAATTAATGAGAATTAAAACTTAAATGATTAAATGTTTTTGTTATTTTCTTTTGTTTTTTTAGATTTAATAAGAAAAAGAAATTAATTGAAGTTAAATTAAAATACAAACCCTAATTCTAATATTTTTTATTTATTATGAAAGAATTAAAATATGACCTAAATTAAGCCTAATTCATTTATGTACAATTTAAATAGGAAAATAAATAAATAAATAATATTACTCTGAAAAAAGGAAAAATTAAAAGAGAAATCAAAAAAAGGTATTAAACCTAAATTCTATTTTTGGTGTTTTTTATTGAAAAAAGGATTAAAACTATAACCTAATTAACTAAATATTTACATATATTAATTTATTGATGAAAATAATAAAAATTAAAAATTATATTTTTATTTGGACATTTTTATTTTTATGATGTTTTTTTGTATTTTTTGTAAAAAAGATATTTAATTTAAATCAGAAAATAAATAAACAAATAAACAATTAAAAATAATAAAAGATAAAAGAAAATTTAGAAAAAAAAGATAGAACCAGGGGGGGTTTCTGTCCCATTATGGAGGTGTTGATGTGAAAAGCCTGGCCCAATAAGCTGGACGTTGGTTGACTTTTTGAATCTCATACAACGCGTTGACTGGAATTTAGTGTACTCCTTTGATCATGGCCCTTGATTTGCTCTCCAGGACACATGGCTGGTGGATTCTTGAGGATGCATAGCATGGATCGTTACTAGCGCTGCATAGAATTTTAGTTTGAAAAATAATATGGCAAATATGCAAGACCTGGGGCCTGAACCCAGGTCTTTGAGGTCATATGCCTAACACGTTACCACTGAGCCATCACGTTCACATTTAACATATAATATCAATTAAATATCAAAAAGCAAAATCAATGCATAATGGGCAAAACGCGCGTGAATTCAAAAAGAGCCTATCACATGGTGACAACGAGGTTGTCTTCTTCCTTTTGTCTGAAACACACACGTATGGCCACGGTTTTCAGGCGTGGTCTTAGGCAAGCAACGAAAAAATAGCGAATAGCTCGTTTCTCATCATAAATTAGGCGCGAGGACATGTTCTTCTTCGTCTCCATGTACTGAACTCAGTGGTCCTGGTTTGAAGCATCAATTTTTCCTTGGGCAAAAACCCCCAAATTTGAAACCTGCAAACCCTAGAAAACATACATGGCATAATCGCCTATGGTACAGAAAAACACAATTGAACCTATTGGTTAGCATAGAAACATGATTATAAACAAGAATCCATGAAGAAAAATGCAAAAGAATGCTTGGTTTATGCTATGCGATTTCAGAATTTTCTTGGTACAGTTTCATCCATGGATACCAGTTCAAGGTGTTTTTGTTGATGTTAATGATTGGCACGCGTTCAGAATCACTCAAGGAAGCTATTGGAATCAAAATTGGAGCTTGAATCGACCTTGAAACTAGATTTCAGTTTTGAGTTTTTTATGAAAAATTCCAATATGCAATGGAGTTGTGGGGCGCAGCTTGCAGTCTTGTAGCATTAGGGTTCTCATCTAGTACTTGTATGGAATGGTTTAGGTTAAAAAGATTGAATAAAATCCATTGCTTTGATGATTTTTAGATATTTGATTTCATGGATCTTTTCAAATCTTTTTCTCATAGTTTTTGTATCAAATCTGATCAATTAGCACCAAAACTTGCCATAATCAATTAAGCACGAAATATTGACATTAGAATGTGCATAAAAAGATTTTTTAGGTTAAGGTTTATATTTTTCATGAATTAAAATGATTTAAATGAATATAAATTAATATTAATTCAAATAAATAATTAAAAAAATATGAAAGTACTTCCCTTTGGGCCTAGTGGTCGTGCATAGGCTTGGCATGAAGAAATTTGGAAGAAAAATGGGCCCATTTGCATTTTTAGGCCTTTTGCATCAATGTTGACTTTTCAAAATTCCTAAAAATTTCCCAACTTCCACAAGGCATAACTTGGTCAATTTTTAAGCTTTTCACATGTTCTTGGACATTTTGGAAAGGTCTTTGAGTCCTTTAACCAATGCCTTTGGTCCCATGTCATTTTGATTTACCAATCTCAAGTTATGGCCTTTGACTTAAAGTCACTTTTTGTTGACTTTTGAAAATGACCTATAATGTTGAAATTGATAACTTTTTGTGAGAGCATTTCTTGGACTTGGAACATGAAGATGAATTGTAGGAAATGTCTTTCTCTTCAAAATGAGCTTTGGATGGAATTTTTCTGATAATCCATGTGAAAGTTATGCCCTGGTCAATTTCAGTTGACTTTTTCAACTGTCCAAATATAGCAACTTCTGCATCTTTGATGATTTCTGAGCCAAATTTTGAGAATCATGATCAAGAATTGATCAAATGATGTTTGTGGCTTCAAAATGATATGTTGACCAAAAATTTGAACTTTTGACTGTCAAATGACCATTTTGCCCCTACAGTTGACTGTAGTGCAATCTAGGGTTTTGACTGTGCAATTTTGAGCTGAATGCCTTGAAAATTGACATGAGGATACTTGACCATCTTTATAGGCATATGAGACTTGATTGGGCCTTTGAAAAGTTCATTTGCTTGACCAGAACTCAAACCCTAGTTTTGACTGTCTAGGAGGCAGTTGAGCTGCACAACCCTTGGGGAATTTTGTGACCTTGACTTTGACAATTCTTGATGAATATGGGAGGGCAAATTTTGGGGTACAACAGTAGGGTTACTTCGAGATGAAAGCCTGGATAGTAGGGCTATAAGAAGAAACCTGGATAGTAGGGTTACTTCGAAATGAAAGCCTAGATAGTAGGGCTATGAGAAGGAACCTGGATAGTAGGGTTACTTCGAAATAAAAGCCTGGATAGTAGGGCTATGAGAAGGAACCTGGATAGTAGGGTTACTTCGAAATGAAAGCCTGGATAGTAGGGCTATGAGAAGGAACCTGGATAGTAGGGTTACTTCGAAATGAAAGCATGGATAGTAGGGCTATAAGAAGGAACCTGGATAGTAGGGTTATAAGAATGAAACTGGATAGTAGGGTTACTTCGGGATGAAAGCCCGGATAGTAGGGCTATGAGAAGGAACCTGGGTAGTACGGTTACTTCGAAATGAGAGCCTGGATAGTAGGTCTATGAGAAGGAACCTGGATAGTAGGGTTACTTCGAAATGAGAGCCTGGATAGTAGGGCTATGAGAAGGAACCTGGATAGTAGGGTTACTTCGAAATGAGAGCCTAGATAGTAGGGCTATAAGAAGGAACCTGGATAGTAGGGTTACTTCGAGATGAAAGCCTGGATAGTAGGGCTTTGAGAAGGAACCTGGATAGTAGGGTTACTTCGAAATGAAATCCTGGATAGTAGGGCTATGAGAAGGAACCTGGATAGTAGGGTTACTTCGAAATGAAATCCTGGATAGTAGGACTTATGGGAAGGAACCTGGATAGTATGGTTACTTCAAGGTGAAAGATTGGATGGTAGGGCTTATAGGAAGACACCTGGATAATAGGGTTACTTCAAAGCGATAGTGTAGATTAGTTGACCCGTTTGGTTTAGGGAACTGACTTTCCATTAGTCGTCTGCAGACATGACCTGTATAACTGCTGGATTTATTGAAGCTAATTGTCTTTCCTGAAAAGATAACAGGGTTAATTATATGCGATGCATGAAATGCATGGTGAGATGATGTTCTCAAAATAAATGAGATAATGATGTATATGATATGTATGCGCTTATCATGATGTACGTACATGAAATGCTATCGGAGTATGTCCGGGTTTGGGAAAATAAATCCCTGACTGCTGCTGGAGATTTATGAATATTTGTAGCTGAAGTAATGAACTCTGTCGGGGATTGAGCCTCTGCATCCAGAGAAATAAACTCTACTTGTGGGATGAAATTTACTGACCCGCCCGTGATTATGAAATTCGGCTGAGGGATATGTTGTCCGGTTTCTGAATGACCCTAGCTGGGGAGGTTACGTCCTGTTTCGGGAAAGCCGACATCAATGCTTTTGAATACTTTTACTCTATGGGGAGTGTATGTGTGATACGGTGGAAGAACTGACTTTTTTTTTGGAATGCTGGTTTTGCGTTTTGCATTTTGTTTTTGCAAAGTGTCGCGGTAAGCAAGAGTCGCCACCGACTTTTATTTTATCCAACAAGGAAAGGAGAAAAGCACAGAAAATTTCCTTTTTTGAGATATTTCTGAGTACGGGGGGTAGATTATAGAAAGGGGAGGTATTAGCACCCTTTCTATCCATGGTTATCCACGGGCTCTTAGGTACTTGCTCATTGTTTTCAAAATTGTTTTCTTTGTGCTTGTTGGTTTGAAAAGGTTTTTATTTTTAACTTCGATTTAACTCTTTCTTCTGTCCTCAAGAGTGTAATGAAGTGTTTTTGAAAACTTGTTTGTAAAAGTGTAAGTGTGACAAGGTTTTGTTTTGAATGAGCAAGTATCTAAGAACTAATCTACCTACTCGAAAAAGGAATCGTTCTATGCTAATTCCCTTTAGACAATCCTATCCCACTATTAGTGAGTAGGTAGCACCGTCACTGGAGTTTGAGGGTCAATTTGAAAGAGGGACATACAGTCACTAAATCAATGTTAGATTGGCTTAGCGGTAACTCTAATATCTTAGATCATTAATCTGAGGCAACGATATCCGAGGCAACTATGATCTTTTAGACAAGAGGGCGACCTCTAAAACAACCTATACTCAATGATCGTTTACGAAGGCAACCAAGTGGGAGTGTACCCTAGGAGTGCGCATGTGCGAGTGTGTTGATTTCAGATATTTTATCTTTGCACATGTTTAGGGTGATCTAACCATTTTAAGATTAAGCATTCATTCTTGTCATACAAGCCCTATTATCAAACATCTAGGAGTTGAATATTTGCAAAAATTAAAGGTGCGGAAATTAAACTAAATTATTACAAGGCGTCGGGTATTTACATTGCCAAAGACAAACCCTTTGAAATTTAAAAGCGGAAAAATAAATAAATGTCCTAATTAATTATTACAAACCAGGAGCAGATTCAATAATTAAATAAAGAAAAATAAAGCGTGCGAGACAATTGAATTGAAAGCGAAACTAGGGTTTTGACCCTCTTAATTAAAAGAAAATATTTTTGTTGCTTTTAGTATTTTTTAAGAAAAGAAATTAAATCCTAAAGTTAAATGCTAAATTAATTATTGAATAAATTAATTAATGAAAAAAATAATTAATGACATATTTTTGGAGTTTTTGTTATTTTAGGAAAGAAAATAAAATAATTAAACTAATGTTAAAACCTAATTATTCTAATTGATTTTTTATTATTTGCAAAATAAATTAAAGTTACCTAATTAATCAACCTAATTAATTAATTAATATTTATTAATGAAAAAATAAAATTCTGAAATTTAATTGGGTAAAAATATTTTTTGTGATTTTTTGATAAAAAAGAAAATTGTTTATTGGTTAGTAATTGAATTAAACAAAATAAAATAATTGAATAAAATAAACAAAATATAAAAAAAAGTAGAGAATGGGCCTAATTTTCAAGGGTGTCAATAGCAATTATTCTGGCCCATTTGTGAAGGTCCGTTTGACTTTTCTGATCCCCTGCGTGTGCATTGACTTGGCCTTTTGGTGCACCTTCAACGATGGCCACCAGATCTGGCCATCTGACCATCTGGCGTGTTGGCTGGTGAGGGAGTATGATGGTCCACAAGATCATGCATGCACTGGATTTCCTGTAAGAATAATGCAAAATAACAAATGCTGGAGGCAGGGATCGAACCCCTGACCTCCAGCCTCTAATGCCTTAAGACCTGCGTGGCAACCACTAGGCTGCGTTGTTCTATTTGTTAATAAAATACAAAGTAATAATAATATAAAAAAACAAAAGTTAGTGGTCAGAAACAAAAGAAAGCGCGCGCTCGTTCAAACCAACCAATGGGATCTGGCCACGTCTTCATCCTTGTCATGGCACCGTTGCTAAAAGTCCAAATATCTATACCTACGGACAAATGGTCGTCGCTAGAAACCTATCCATTCTCAAAATCTCGTACAGGCAATGTAAATGAATTCTAAGACCATGGTTGAGGTCGTCTCATCCTCCTGATTGCAACCATGCCCATTATGAAGGCTAATTATTCCTGAAACAAAAAGCCCTAAAACAAAATACAAAACCCTAGCAATGGTGATTCATGATATAGGTCATATAAATGAAATTGGCTATTGTAAAAAGCTTGCAAATGATATGGTGATCAGGAATATGCCACTAATTCATGTTAATAATGCCTAAATTTCAAAATACGAAATCAAGAACAGGGGTGTAACGTGAACGACTTACAGCGCGTGGGAGGGCTTGAAAACGTGTGGTTTTGCTTGCTTTAGGTTCCTGAGATTGCCAGGAAGAGATTGAGACAAGTATCAAGCCTTGAAGACGCCTCTAACCTCTATTTAGATCTCACACTTTTTGCTTCTTTTTGAAAAATCTGTTCTTGCTCTATGCTTGATCTCCAACCTCCTTTTTGATATGCCTCGCCTCCTTATGTATTATACAATGCATTAGGGTTGTTTATTCAGTCCAAATCTCTCTCTTTCAATGCTTTGGATTTGATTTGATTTGCTTCTTTAAAGCTTTCCAAAATTGGTCCAAATCCAATCCCTTTGTACACAATTGCCTTGATACGAATTTGATTAGACCTAGCTGTGTAATAAGACCTGCAATCATCACCAAATCCTTGGTTTCAATGTTTTTGGATTTTATTTGATTTTATTTGATTTAAATCAAATTAATTCAAATAAAAATCAAAATAATTAATAAAAATATGATATGGACACATGGCCAAGGCTAGAGCACGTGGGCTATAATTCCAATCCAAAACAATTGAAAAAGAATGGGTCCATTTGGAAAATTTTGATGTTTTGGGGATAGTTGACTTTTGGCAATTTTGTAAAAAAGGTCAACTTCAACAATGCATAACTTCCTCAATTTTGAATATTTGGAGGTGTTCTTGGACTTTTTAGAAAGCTTGAGATGTCTTATAATCAACCATTTTTGTCTCATATCATTTTGATATTCCATTCTCATGTATGAAGCTTTGACAAAAAAGGTGTTTTTGTTGACTTTTCAAAATGACCTATAATGTCCAAATTCATAACTTCTTGTGAGTGCATATTTTGAACTTGGGAGATGAAGATGGATTGTAGGGAACTGCATCCTCTTCAAAATGAGCTTTGGATGGGTCATTTCTCATAAAGTATGAGAAAGTTAAGCTTGGTCAAAGTTGAGTTGACTTTTCCTACAAAACCCTAATTTAGCAACTTTTGAGTCTTGATGAATTGTGAGCAATCCTTGATAAATCATGATCAACCCTTGATCAAATGATGGAATATACTTCAAAATGAGAATGCTAACAAAAAATCTTGAAGTTTGACTGTATGTGGACCACAGTTGACTTTTGCCCTAGCACAGTCGATTTTTGGACCTTTGAGCAATTGACTGAGCAAACTTCCTCTGCAAGGCTTGAAACTTGACATGGATGATCTTGAGAACATATTAGGACATTGGTGAGAAATTGGGGTCACTTGGACTCAAGGATCTTGATGCAACATGAAACCCTAATTTGGGGTAGACTGCCTTAGGAGAGAGCTTGTCTGGCCAACCCTTGGACTACCTTGAGCAACTTGAGGATCTTTCTTGCAATGTTTTGAGAAATATGGGAGGGAAAATTTTGGGGTACAACAGCTGCCCCTGTTCAATCTTCTTAAACTTGAGGATGTAGATTGGCTTTCGTGCCTTTTGTAATCTGAAGGTGGAAGAGGATTGAACACTAGAGTGCCCAGAAATTTGCACTCGCATGAAGTGGTAATTGTCTTGTGATGTTGGGAATGGGCTTACAGATGCCATTTGGAAATTGTTGACGAGGGGATAGGCTTAAAGATGCCATCTGAAGGAGTGTCGATCGCATAAGAGATTCCTTAGCCAGAGCTTATATAACTGTTGTTTGAGGAAAATGCTGCTGGGGAAGGTTGATCTTTGTTGAGAGAAGTAGAATTTTAGGAGCTTCGTCGTCCGTTATTCTGCTGGTGAGTCGTCTCTGTCGATATTTAGGAACTTCGATCGTCCGTACTCAACGGAGGAAACATTTTTTCTGAGATTTAGGAACTCGTCCGTAATTCAACTGAGGTGTCTAGATTTAGGAACCCATCCGTAATTCAACTAAGGTGTCGAGATTTAGGAACTCGCCCGTAATTCAACTGAGGTATCGAGATTTAGGAACTCGTTTGTAATTCAACTGATTTGCTGAGATTTAGGAAATTGCCCGTAATTCAACTATTTTGCTGAGATTTAGGAACTTGTCCCTAATTCAACTAGGGAAACATCTTCGTCGAGATTTAGGAACTCGCCCGTACTTCAACTGAGAAAACATCTCAGATGAGATTTAGGAACTTGTCTGTAATTTAACTGGGGAAACATCTTCGTCGAGATTTAGGAACTCGCCCGTACTTCAACTGAGAAAACATCTCTGCTGAGATTTAGGAACTCGCCTGTAATTCAACGGAGGAACATCTTTGTCGAGATTTAGGAACTTGCCCATAATTCAACTGAGAAAACATCTCTACTGAGATTTAGGAACTCGTCCGTAATTAAACATCTTCGTCGAGATTTATGAACTCGCTCGTACTTCAACTAAGAAAACATCCCTGCTGAGATTTAGGAACTTATCCGTAATTCAACTGGGGAAACATCTTCATCGAAATTTAGGAACTCGCCCGTACTTCAACTGAGAAAACATCTCTGCTGAGATTTAGGAACTCGCCCATAATTCAACGGAGGAACATCTTTGTCGAGATTTAGGAACTTGCCCGTACTTCAACTGAGAAAACATCTCTGCTGAGATTTAGGAACTCGTCTGTAATTCAACATCTTCGTCGAGATTTAGGAACTTGCCCGTAATTCAACTGAGAAAACATCTCTGCTGAGATTTAGGAACTTATCCATAATTCAACTGGGGAAACATCCTCGTCGAGATTTAGGAACTCGCCCGTACTTCAACTGAGAAAACATCTCTGCTGAGATTTAGGAACTCGCTCGTAATTCAACGGAGGAACATCTTTGTCGAGATTTAGGAACTTGCCCGTACTTCAACTGAGAAAACATCTCTGCTGAGATTTATGAACTCGTCTGTAATTCAACATCTTCGTCGAGATTTAGGAACTTTCCCGTAATTCAACTGAGAAAACATCTCTACTGAGATTTAGGAACTTGTCCGTAATTCAACTAGGGAAACATCTTCGTCGAGATTTAAGAACTCACCCGTACTTCAACTGAGAAAACATCTCTGCTGAGATTTAGGAACTCGCCCATAATTCAACGGAGGAACATCTTTGTCGATATTTAGGAACTTTCTCGTACTTCAATTGAGAAAACATCTCTGTTGAGATTTAGGAACTCGTCCGTAATTCGACTGAGGTAAAAGCTTCATAGCTTTGAATTTTGTGAGAATTTAACCGCATCCTTCCTGAAAGGTAAAGGTTAGTTGTATGTAATGCATGATATGTATCAGGCAATGATGTTCTCAAAATAAATGAGATTGTGTTGTATGATGCGTATATGCATGTGTCATGATGTATGGAAATGTAATGTTTTTAGCTGGGGAAAATAAATCCCGGATAGCTGCTGGAGAAAAGAGTTGAATTTTTCGTTTCTGCTGGGGATGGCGAACGAAGATGATTGTGAGAATAAAACTGCAGGAGAGGATAACTCCGCTGGGGAATAAGCTGATGAGGAGATTACTCTGTGGGGAAGAGATGTTCTGCTAAGGATTCCGCTGATAAATTTAGTTGGAGATGAATTACTGTTGTTGGTGATACTGAATCCTGTTGGGGATTGAGTTTTTGTTTGTGAAAGGAATGAACTCCGCTGGGGATAATCTTTCAGCTGCGACTTCACTGGGAATAATCTTTTTAGGCTCTACTGGGGACAATCTTCCAGAGTCTACTGGGGATGATCTTCCAGAATCCATTGGGGAAGATTTTCCAGACTCCACTAGGGATATATTTTTTTATACTCCGCTGGGGATATTAAGACTTTTAGTGCTGATGGTAGATAAACTCTGCTTGGGGAGAATATGGCCGACTCGTTCGCAGTTATGGGTCTCAGCTGGGGAGAGTTAACATTACTGTTTTTTTCTTACTCTGCGGGGAGTGAAAGTAGCTTAGTCATATTCTTCATCTGAATCTACCTTTATACCTGGTGGACAAAGCAACTGTAAAGCTTGGACAATTCTCATTTGCCCTTATTTCTGATATTACAAGTAATCATTTTTTGTTTCGTATGTAAATATTCATGAGCAGCAATTAATGTCAAATGCATATATCAAAAATGAACATTGGACGTTCTTTGCAAAACAAAAAAAAAGGAAAAACAGTTTGAAATTTCTCTGGAAGTGAATTGTATTGACTTTGAAGTTTGGCATGTAAATAGGCGTTTTTGTACAAGAGGATGACGTCCTAGTAAGAGAACGCCGTCGAACAAATAGAATTTATACAATTTGTGAAAAAACAAAATAGCTATGTGAATAATCCCACTGGGTTCCAACTCTGTTATTGCCTTTATATCCTCGAGCATCTCATCACTTTGCTACTTGGTTGAAGGTAGATCAGATTGATTAGCAAAGTCTGAGCCTTATAGTTGATACCGAAGTCTGGTTGCAAGGTAATTCAATAAGACATAGTGTTACACTTTGATCCCTAATTTTTGCCTGGACCGCCCTTTCGGGTTTTCAGTCCACCGAGATACCCTTTTTTGCCCAAGCTGCCTTTTCAGGTTTTTGACTTGCCGGGTGTACATATTTTTTTCATTTTCATCCCTTATTTTTGCCCGGACCCTTTTGGTTCGCCGGGAAGCCCTTATTTTTGCCTAGGCCAGTCGACCTAGCGGGTCGTTGATTACGCGTAGTATCTTTTAGCTATGTCTACATTGACGGGGTGAGGAAGGTCGTCACCATCCATGGTGGTTATAATCATAGCTCCTCATGAGAAAATGTTTATAACCACAAATGGCCCTTTGTAAGTAGGGGTCCATTTGACCCTGGGATCACCTTGTGGTAGGATGATGCGCTTGATCACCAGATCCACAACTTGATACTCTTGTCGTCTAACTTTCTTGTTAAATGCCTTGATCATCCGCTTTTGATACGTCTGACCATGACAAATAGCAGTAAGTCTCTTTTCGTCGATTAAGTTCAGCTAATCAAGCCGGGTCTGGATCCAGTCATCTTCGCTCAAACCTGCATCCTTCATGATCCGAAGAGATGGTATATGAACTTCAATGGGCAAGACTGCCTCCATACCATATACCAAGGAATAGGGGGTTGCCCCTGTTGACGTCCGTGCTGAGGTACGGTACCCATGAAGAGCAAATGGTAACATCTCGTGCCAGTCTTTGTATGTCACTGTCATCTTCTGCACAATCTTCTTGATGTTCTTATTATCCACTTCAACAACCCCATTAATCTTCAGCCGGTAGGGAGAAGAGTTATGATGCTATATCTTGAAATGCTTGCAGAGCTCGGTGATCATCTTATTATTGAGATTTGTACCGTTGTCCGTAATGATCTTCTCCGGTACGCCATATCGACAGATCAGATTGTGCCTAATAAATCGTGCCACGATGTTCTTCGTTACAGTAGCGAAGGAATCTGCTTTAACCCACTTCGTAAAGTAATCAATAGCTACCAGGATGAAACGATGCCCGTTGGACGCAGTAGGTCTGATCTCACCAATCATATCGATGCCCCACATTGCAAAAGGCCAAGGTGCCGTCAAGATGTTCAGAGGTACTGGAGGTATGTGCACTTTATCAGCATAGACTTGGTACTTGTGACAGGTCCTAGAATGCTGAAAAAGTCGGCTTCCATTGTAGACCAATAATATCCTGCTCATAGGATTTTCTTTGCCATGGTGTGTCCACTGGAATGAGTCCAGAAAGTGCCTTCATGTAAATCTACCATAATCCTTTCTGCCTCGTTCTTATCCACACATCGCAATAAGGTTGAATCATGGTTACGCTTGTAAAGGATACCATTACTGATGAAGAACTTCATCGCGAACCTCCTCAGAAATTTCTTATCAATAACAGATGCACCCTCGGGGTACTCCTGAGCCTCAAGGTACCTCTTCACCTCATGAAACCAGGGTTTATCTGCTACCTCTTCAGTCTCAATGTCACAGCAATGTGCAGGTTCTTCCAACCTTTCAATGATAATCCGGGGAGCCTCGTTGTCCCAATTGACTTTGAACATAGAAGACATTGTAGCTAGCGTGTCCGCTAACTGATTCTCCTCTCTAGGGAAGTGTTCAAAGGTTATCTCCTCGAAGTTGGGAAGCAACGCCAATACGTACTCCTTGTAAGGAATAAGATTTGGGTGTTTTGTATCCCACACGCCTTTGATCTGACTGATCACGAGAGCGGAATCTCCGAATACACTTAATAACTTAATCCTTAGGTTGATTGCTGCTCGAAGACCCATGATGCACGCTTCATACTCCACTATGTTGTTGGTGCAGTTGAAACATAGTCGGGCGGTAAACGGAGTATGAGAGCCCTCAGGAGATATGATCATGGCGCCAATGCCATTACCCAAATCGTTTGAAGCTCCATCAAAGTACATAGACCATCGGGATCCCTCCTCAGGTCCTTCATCCGGTCCATGGGTCTCACAGTCAGTCACTATCATGATATTCTCATCCGGGAATTCAAAGTTTATAGACTGTTAATCATCCACTGCTTGATGTGCCAAATGATCTGCCAACACACTCCCCTTGATTACCTTTTGGGTCGTATACTAGATGTCATACTCAGTCAAGATCATCTGCCATCTTGCTATTCTTCCGGACAATGCAGGCTTCTCGAAGATGTACTTGATTGGATCCATCTTTGATATCAATAAAGTAGTGTGAGTCAGCATATACTGTCTCAGCCGGCGAGCAACCCATGCCAAAGCGCGGCAAGTTTTCTCAAGCAACGAGTATCGGATCTTGCAGTAGGTAAACTTTTTGCTAAGGTAATAAATAGCATGCTCTTTTCGGCCAGACTCTTCATGCTGCCCAGCACACACCCCATTGAGTTATCGAGTACTGTCAAGTATAAGATCAAAGGTCTCCCTTCAACTGGAGGCATCAGAATAGGTGGCTCTTGGAGATATTCTTTTATTCTTTCGAAAGCGGCCTGACATTCATCGTTCCATCTTACCACTTGATCTTTCTTCAGTAGCTTGAAGATTGGCTCACAAGTAGCAGTCAAGTGTGAGATGAATCGGGCAATGTAATTCAACCGTCCCAAAAAGCCTCTGACTTCTTTTTCAGTTCGGGGAGCTGGCATCTCCTGTATAGCCTTCACCTTTGCAGGATCCACCTGAATACCTTTATCACTTACGATGAAATCCAGTAGCTTACCAGATCTCACCCCGAAGGTGCACTTGTTTGGGTTTAACCTTAGTTTGTACAACTTTAACCTGTCAAATAACTTCTGAAGGTGGTCAAGATGTTCTTCTTCAGTCTGGGATCTTGCAATCATGTCGTCAACGTATACCTCAATCTCATGATGCATCATGTCATGGAACAAAGAGACCATGGCACGCTGATACGTTGCCCCAGCATTCTTCAATCCAAAATGCATGACTTTGTAGCAAAAGGTACCCCACTGTGTAACAAAAGTTGTCTTCTCCATGTCTTCGGGAGCCATTTTAATCTGATTATAACCAGAGAAACCATCCATAAAGGAAAAGACCTTATGTTGTGCGGTGTTGTCAACCAGAACATCGATATGAGGCAGAGGGAAATCATCCTTGGGACTCGCACTATTCAGATCCCTATAGTCAACATACATTCGAACTTTACCAAACTTCTTCGGCACAGGAACCACGTTGGCAACCCACTGCGGGTAAGAAGTAACTGCTAGAAAACCGGCGTCAAACTGTTTCATAACTTCAGCCATGATTTTCTCAGACATCTCTGGGCGCATACGGCAAACTTTCTGTTTCATTGGAGGACAGTCTTCCTTGGTAGGCAGGCGGTGAACCACAATATCGGTATCCAACCTAAGCATGTCTTCATAAGACCAGGCAAAGATCTCAGCGTAGTCACGCAGCATCTGAATCAACTGTTGCTTAACACTAGGCTCCAGATTTGCACCGATCTTGACCTCTTTCTTGTCTTCTTCTGTACCCAGATTTACTGTTTCCACGGGCTCCTCATGCAGCTGTATGGCCCTCTCTTCCTGAAGTATCAGTCTAGCAAGTTCACCAGGCACTTCGCAATCATCTTCACCTTCGTCTTCGGCTAAGTTGATCGGACTTTAGAAGTTATAATTGGCAGTAGCAGAGTCGTTATCAGTAGGATCCAGAGTGGATGTAGACCTGTATATGTGAGTGTGTGTAAAATAGATGTTTTGCAAGATAGAAAAAGAAAAACAAAGAGCGCAAGATTTGTAATGCAAGAAAATGTCCAATGCTTTTATTAATGATATATGGTAATGACACATATAAATCCCTCACAATTAAAGCCACGGTGCCTCGGGTAAGACATCGGGCCGTAAAGTTTAAAAATTGTCTGTTACAAACTTTAAAATAAAAGTATCATTACTGGGTAATAAAAGAAATTGGGACGAAGTCCTTTGCCGTCCAGTTGCTTAATCCGCCGTCGGTAGTTGGGTAAATCCAACTGTCAAACTCAGACTCTTCATCATCTTCTTCAATGGCATTCACTCCTAAATTGCTGATAAACAGGGGAGGTCCTCCAATTCGCGCATGCCGAACAGCCCTTTGAGCTTCTGCAGTGAAACCCAAACCAAACTTGTTAGTCTTATGTGCAAAGTCAGGGAGTTGGCCCCAATTTGCACACCCACCTTTCTCAACAACAGCCCGGGCATCCTTGAGGGAAGCCATCTTCATTGGAGGATCTTCAGTAATATTTTCAGTCGACGCCAGCGTTTGGGGGACTTCTTCAAAATGTTGACACGAGGTTTGAATGAACTCCCCGTCCATTTCCACATACCGAAAAGAGTTGAGGTGGCTCACCATGTACTCCTCTTCTCCTCGCACTGTAACAATTTTCTCCTTCACAGGGTATTTCAGCATCTGGTGGAGCGTAGAAGTTACTGCCCCAGCTTTGTGGATCCACGGGTGACCCAGCAAACAAGAGTAAGATGGTCGAATGTCCATCACATAGAATGTAGATGCAAAAATCTGAGAACCAACCTTAACAGGAATATCCACTTATCCGTGTGCCATCCTCTTGGACCCGTCAAAGGCCCTAACCACAATGTTTCTTGGTTTCAGCACCAGCCCATCACAGTCTAACCGGACTAATGCTTTCTTGGGTAAAACATTTAATGAAGACCCAGTATCCACCAACACGTGAGCCAGAGTAGTGCCCATGCACTCGATTGAAACATGCAGAGTGTCATTGTGATTCTTCCCCTTGGCAGTCAAGTCTGCATCGGAGAAACCCAACCCGTTATCAGCAGTCAAACTTGCCACGCAGTCTTTGAACTGATCAGCGGATGTTTCTTGCGGCACGTGCGCAGTTTTCAGGAAAGCAATCAGAGACTTGGCATGGGCTTCTGAGCATAGCAACAAATACAACATAGAGATCTTTGACGGGGTTTTCCCCATCTGCTCGACTACGTTGTAGTCTCTCTTTTTGATGATCTTCAAAATTTCCTCTATTTCCTGTCTAGAGGCTTCAACAGTAATCTTCTTTGGCGCCTTCGTCCGGGCAGGCTCACCGGTGATCCCTTTGCCGCGAGTGTCAGATGACTCGGCAACAGGGGTAAGGATTGGAACATGAACGGGGACAGTAGCAGGTGTACTGAAAGGTGTAATAACAACAGGCTTCCGAACAGTTGGTAGGGAGATTTCAGGAGAGAAAAGTCTTCCGCTGCGGGTGACCTTGCTAGATCCAACAATATTGCTGACATCAGTATCAGCCTCTCCAACCTTGAAGTCTTGTTTAATCCCGTGATAATATACATCAGCCCCATAGTGCCACGGGACAGCCTTATCTGACGTGTAAGGGATAGGCCCAGGAATGGTAATGATCAACGGAGCAATTCTCGGAACAGATGTAATTCTAACAGGCTTTCTCGAGGAAGCCTTGGAAGAATTAGCAGAAATGGTGATTATAGAAACTTCTTCAAAAGGAACCAATGGAACAAAAGTTTTCTCAAACAAAATTTCTTTGTTATCCATCAGGCATTGGACACCTGACTTCAATAGATGGCAACCAGTAGGTAGGATGGAACACAAATGGCAACCTTTGCCATAACTCGGAAATAAATCGGCTAACAGAAGGTTCTTCTTCACAATCATCAATGGAGTAGCAATGTATTTTATGGAAGTCACAAATGAGTCATCGTCTATGGCATTCACTCCATACTTGGGCATAGGAGCAGTCATAACATTAGGCTTTTCAGGCGCTTCGAACTCAATCTCCTTAGCATCAATCAGATCATGTACTTTATTCTTCAAGACCCAGCAGTCATTCGTATCATGCCCCGGGCTATCGGAGTGAAAAGCACAGCGGGCGTTCGGATTGTACAGCGATGATGTTGTATTGGTATTCTTCGGGGCTTCCTTCGGAATTACCAAGTTGGTCTTTAACAACTGCAGCAGAATCTGAGACAGGGTCATACTGAGCTTAGTGAATTGTCTTCACGGCCTCTCTGCTCTTGGCTGATTGTTGCATTGTGGGGCAACAGCAGGTCTTGATATAACAACCGCATTGACTGCTTGGCGGCACTCAGGACGGTTTTGGCTTTTTGAGCTATAAACTACGCTTGACTCCTTTTTGAAAGGCTTCTTTGTTGTGCTTGACGAAGCACCCTTCTGTATCTTGCCGCTCTTGATACCGGCTTCGACTCTTTCCCCGGTCATATTCAGCTCAGTGAAACCAGACAAAGAACTCCCAATCAGATGATTAAAATACGGACCAGACAAAGTCCCCTTAAACATGGCCACTAACTCTCTATCAGCCAGAGGGGGTTGTACTCTTCCAGCAAGGTCCCTCCATTTCTGAGCGTAGTTTTTGAAACCTTCGCTCGCACCCATAGACATACCCTGAAGCTGGGTACGCGTGGGAGCAAGGTCGGCATTGTACTGGTACTGCTTGTAAAAAGCAGCAGCAAGGTCCTCCCAGTTACATACGTTAGCTCCTTCCAGTTGGTAGAACCATTAAAGTTGAGTCCCTGAAAGACTATCTTGAAAGAAATGAATCCAGAGGTTCTTATCGGCAGTGTATGGCTGAATCTTTCTGACATACGAACGGAGGTGTAGCTTTGGGCAGGAGACCCCGTCGTATTTAGCAAAGACTGGTGATTTAAACTGGTGGGGAATCACGACCCCAGATGCCAAACCCAAATCTCCAAAGTCCAGCCCAGGTACCTTCTGAATTTCCATTGCGCTCAACCGGTCTTCGAGTTGCTTATACCTATCCTCAGTCGGAGGATACTGGTCTTCGTCAAAGTCAGTCTCGTTGTCAGAAACCACAGGGCTAGGAGCCCTCCTTTCTTCTTGATTTTCTCCCCCTCCAGGTGAGTGAGACAAATCAACATCTTCCCGCAAATTATTCCCGAATCTGCGACCCATATTCAGGAGGACCGTCTTCTTCTTCTTCTTCTTATCCTTCAAGATAAGAGTCTTCAGATCTTGCTAACCCTTAGCCAAGTTCATGAACATTTCCTGGAACTGAGCATTTTGAGCTTGCAGAGCCTTGATGGCTTGATCAGTTGATGTTTCAGAAGACATGATGTGCTGAAATAAACATCGAAGAAGATGAGAAACCTGTAAAGGTACCTGTAATGAGGTGCATGGGAATGGAATGTGTTGTACCCCAAAATTTGCCCTCCCATATTTCTCAAGACATGTCAAGAATCATCTCCAACTTGTTCAAGATGGCTCAAGAGTTGGACAGTCAAATCATCTCCTAAGGCAGTCAATTCAAAATTAGGGTTTTGTGTTGCATCAAGGTCCTTACATCCAAATGACCTCAAGTGCTCCTTAATGACCTAACGTATGTTCAAATTCAGAAGGTATCCGACTGTGTGAGTTTTCTCGAAGAAATATGGTGAAAAAAGTGTGCTGAAAGTGCAGTTTTTACGCGCTAAAAAATTCATAACTTGAAGATCGTGGCTCGTTTTGAACCCGTTCCGGTGGCCAAAATTCCGACTTGACGTTATCTATGTTTTCATCTCTCACGGATGGAAGCTAATTACGATCAGAAGGTCTTTAAAAATGCGGATTTATCAAGTACTTCCATACAGAAAATTTGTGACAGAAGTTTATTTGCGTCATGTTCAGAAAATCATAACTTGGTCGATTTTCATCGTATCGAGCTGGTTCTGGCGCCAAAATTTCACAAATTGAGTTGGCTACATTTTCACAGAAGGTTATGAGTTCAAAAGGTATTCAAAAGGCCTTCGTTTTTTACTCAGAGTGTGTGACACGCTGAAAATCCTGAATGCTGAATATTATTTCATCTGGGCCGAAACTTCGAAAATTCATAACTCGGTCAATTTTTATCGGATTGGGCTCATATTTTTACACAAGGTCACTGACTCAGAGATCTACAACTTTTATTCAAAAGTAGAGACCAAATTATGCACCGATCAATACCAGTTTTTTATTGTAGAACGTGTCAGAGTCGACACTGGAGCCCAAAATAAGTTTGTCTGAGCTGAAACTTCAAAAATTCATAACTAATTCATCTTTTATCCGATTGAGCCGATTTTCGGACAGGAGTTAGTTCCCGATGTCGGCTACATTTCGTTTTCACATTTCAACTTCAAAAATTGCACTTAAGTCCCTGCGATTTAGCCTGGAAAGTGACGAACTCAAGTGAACATTGGAGGCCCAATTGCACATTCAAAGCCCATTTTCTTTACCCTAATTTCCATTATATAATCACATTCTTTTCACACAAACCAAAGAAAAAAGAGAAAAAAACTTTGCCACAACACTGTTAGAATATCAAATTCTTTCAAGAACCCTAAAACCTTGAAATCCTTATTACAAATCCCTCTCTCACTACAAACAAGCCATCCCAGTTACAAACCAACATCTCACTACAAACAAGTCATCTCAGTTACAAACCAACATCTCACTACTTCTTCAGTAAGAGTAAGGTTGGCTTGATCTCCATGATCAAAAGGGCATAAAAGCATTTGTGTCACTACTTTTCCAGTAAGGGTAAGGTTGGCTTGATCTCCATGATCAAAAGGGCATAAAAGCATTCGTGTCACTACTTTTCCAGTAAGGGTAAGGTTGTTTTGATCTCCATGATCAAAAGGGTATAATCATTCATACATATCATATTGGCCTAAACATTAAATTTCTTCATATGTTGGCTTTATTTGCATTTTATGATTTTATTTAATATGTTCATGAGATTCAACACTGCAGATTTTAGACAGGATCTCATGCAGATTCATTAAGGAACGTTGAGGCCAGAACACAAATGGCCAAAAGCCAAATGGCCAAAACAGAACAGCTTACACATGACACCAATACATGGCGAGACAGACATCCTGAGAAGGATAAGGAATGTTGAGGCCAGAACACAAATGGCCAAAAGCCAGAACATAAATGGCCAAAAGCCAAAACACAAATGGCCAAAACAAAACAGTTTACACATGACGCCAATAGCTGTTTCACCCCTCCAATCAGGCCCGTATACTCCTAAACTTTCTCTCTATTTGTATTATGTTCCTTTAATTAATTAATCGTTATTCTTTTTATTAATCACTAACCAATTAACATTTTTCCTAATAAAATCAAAAACACAAAAAAATATTTTATTTATTAAAATTAACTTCATCACTTTTATTTTTGTAAATAAATTAATTTAATCAATTTAGCTTTAATTAGATTTAACTTTTAATATTTTTTGCAATATTTAAAATCAATTTAGAATATTAGGTTTTTATTCACATTAATTCAATTTATTTTATTTCTTTAAAAACTCAAAAATCCAAAAATATTTTCATTTTTTAATTTAATTTAATTGTTCACTTAATTTAATTTCTTTTAATCCAAAAATAACCAAAAAATCACTTCCTTTCAAAAAAAGGGTCAAAACCCAAAAAACTCGCATCCGATTTAATTTCTCACACGCGATCCATTTTATCATATTATTGTATTTGTTTCCCGGAATGTAATAGCTTTTAATTAGGACTTTAATTATTTACCGCTTTTATTTTACTTTCCGCATTTTAATTTCAAGGGTTATTTTTGGCGATATAAATACCTGACGCCTTGTAATAGCTTAGATTTAATTTCCCACAATTTACTTTCCGCAAATTATTAACTGTTAAATGTATGAAAGACTTGTATGACAAATAAAACCAATCCGTAGATCACCATGATACATGTACAAGATAATATAACATGAAAACAACACACATGCACATGCCACTCCTAGGGTACGCCTCACTCGGTTGCCTTCGAAGGTGGTCGTCAAGTATAGGGTGTTTTAGAGGTCGCCCTCCTGTCTAAAGATCCCGTTGTCTCGAAACGGTTGCATCGGATAAAAAGGATCTAGGACATTAGGGTTATCGCTAAGGTGTCCTACTATTGCTTTGGTGACCACACATGTCCCTTATAATCGAATTGACCCGAATAACTCCAACGATGGTGCTACCTACCTCTCAATGGTGGGATAACACTATCTAAAGGACTCTTACACAGCCTAATTCCTTAGAGTAGGTAGATTCTCCTGGGTACTTGCTCTTTCTAAAAAACAAAATAACTTTTCGCACCTACACTTTCTAAAAGTTTTCAAACAAATTTTTCATACACTCTTGAGGACAGATACAAGAGTTACTTAGAAATTTTTCAAACGAAACTTTTTCAAAACCCACTCACATTTGAAAAGCAAACACCTTTTGAAAACATAAGAGCAAGTACCTAAAAGCCCGTGGATAACCACGGATAGAAAGGGTGCTAACACCTTCCCTTTCTATAAATCTACCTCCCGAACCGAGAGACATCTCGAAAAGAAATTTTGCTGTGCTTTTGTCCTTTCCTTGTTGGAGAACATAAAAGACGGTGGCGACTCTTGCTTACCGCAACATTTCGCGAAACCAGCTAAAAAACAGTCAGTTCTATTTCCACCAATCACAGAACTAGCGACTCTGCTGGGGATTAAATAAGTGAGGTGTACCTTAGGATTAGACCGCTCTTATGTTTTCAATTGCCTGATTTGTTTGCTTTAAAATTGTGGGCCTGTTTTTGGAGTTTCATAGATCCTAACCTGGATCTGGGGGATACCTTTTAGGTAGCAACAAACTGTGTGGGGTATACCGACACAGTTGAAGCAGTTGCTACGTTGATGTGGCACTTTGGTGAGTACCGGTAACCCTTGAGTCAAGTCAAGGAGAGTACGGGGCCGTCGTGTGGTGTCGTGAAGCATCAACTGACCTTAGGAACCTTACTTGACCATCCTGGCCTCTTTAGGGGTAGTGAGATGACCAACTTTGGTGCAGTCCGAAGTTGGTAGATACTCGATACTACACTCATTGAGGGTTGTTTTTTTGGAATATTTTGATCGCCAGTTCAGTGGCTAAATCAAAACAATGAACATAGAAAACAACCCAATGATATTGAGCTCCTTAGAACCCGGTTACTTTTGATAGGACAGGTTTTGAGCCCACCAACTTCAAGAGGGTAGTACCCAAACTTCATGCTGGCCTGAACTCTAAGGGCTGTCTTGTGTGACTTGTGTGCCTTCAAACTTGAATTACTTGCATGCTGACACACGAGTTCCTTGCAGGTTTTGTTTACAGTCCTTAATCTAGACTCATAACAGGGTTTACTTACATTACTCCACGCATAGCATAACATCATACCATCATACCATTGCATACATCCTACATAAGGACTAATCCACTTTAAGGATCTCAAGGGTTTGTGATGCAGGTCATGATGAACCAACATGTCTAGCAAGGGGCAAAGGGGATTTATTTTCCCCTAGCCAAGGTTGATAACTTGAGTCAGGGGCTACGACCCACTCGATATGGTGAGCTTTGACTCTTGAAGAAGGACTCTCAACAACATGAAGTTCCTTCAATCAAGCTACTGTATTCAACTTCTAACAAGTTTCTCTGTTTACCCCGCGAGATCCTTGAAAACATGGCATGCATACATACACATCATTGCATAACAGGTACCCTTGTTACAGGTCACTTACCATCTTCGCTATTTATTTCAGCAATGGCTTCCCAACAAGACAACCAGGATCTTCATGCTCAAGAGACTCGGTTCGGGGAGATCCTCCTAAACCTATCCAAGGGGCAGGAAGAGCTGAGAACACTCCTCATGGGGGACTTTGGTCAGGAACAGTCCAGAAGACAGTAAGGATGAACGGCTGAAACATCTGCAAGCTGAGGTGGATACAATGAGAACCCAGATGCTGGGGCAGATGACTCTCATTCAAGACTTAGCTCAAAGACAAGAAGAGCTCAGGGTTCTCGTCAGCCAACTGCTTCGGGATAACCAACTGGGGCAAACATCTAAGGTTGAAGAGCAAGTCATCATCAAACTCCCTTTGAGACAAGAAGACAAGGGAAAAGCTCCTCAGCTTGCTTCAGGGTCACAAGCCCAGCATCAACAGGGTAATTGGCGTAAGCGAAATACGTCTGGAAGACATTTCTTGGAGACTGGTATACCATCATCACTAATACTGAAACGCTTGTTGGAGGTCAAGTTGATTGCTTTAAAGGATCCTCCTAAGAATCTCAACATAACCTCCCTAAAGTACAATCCTGATGAAAGGTGTGCCTACCATTCCGACAGTCCTGGACATGACACTGACGAATGTTGGAGCCTGAGGAACAAGATTCAAGACTTGATCGACGGAAGGGTGCTAGAGTTCATGCCGGGTGGTAAAATGAAAATCTTCGGCTGAGAATCTTCCACTTGAGATGACTAGTTCAAGCTAAAGAAACTTTTGTTCATTCGAAAGTTCAAGTTGTATTTTTCTTTGCTTATCCAAACATTTAATTCATGTCAAATGTTGTTATTTCATTAATGCATTACACATGTCTGTTTTGAAGTAATTATTTCGTATTCACTATATTTCAAATTGCTTTCATTTCTGGCGATGTTCAACTCTTGATCTAAAATTCTAAGCCTCTTGAGGGAGGATGACGAAAACGATACCGCGATCATTACAGTATGCTTTTGAACAGACCCCGCTGATGAGGTACAGGCATTGTTTCAATTCCTAAACACTGGAGTTATAAGGAAGATAATCCCTCTTTATCCCCTCTGAGCCAAAGAAGTAGGAGTTTTTCTTTTCGAAAATTAAAACCCTTAATCATAACCTGGGGCAGGGTAGTTCTCTCAGTTGATCCAAGTGCACAGCGAATAGCATCAAAGAAGTCTTTACAAAACAAAAGACGATGATGGTTCTGGATAATCATAAGGACGGGCAGTCATTATATCTCAGAAATAAAAACCCAATAAGTCAAAACCTATGAAGGAGACTTATGAAAACTGGGGCATCCTGCTGACTGTAATCCTAAAAGAAACAGTTCAGGCAAAAAAAACAGGGATAATGAAATAAAAAAGAAAGAGGTCCTACAAACCCTTAACCAAAAAAGGAATGACTGCCTATCCAAAATAAACTGTCAATATCAGAACCATCACTGGTACATCAGAGCAAAAGACTCAAACAAGGTCTAACGCATGATCAGCTGAGTTTAGGTTTGAAGAACATCACGAAGAACGGGTGGGTACAAATACATTTTGAGCCTTTATCCTTTGTTTCTAAAAACCGTGAACCAGGCCACGTTACAACCCTTAAAAGTCCTAGCTGAAGCATGGGTTAGTTCAAAATCATACTGTTATGAAAGGTATCATGACTCCTTAAGGCTTGCGGTAAAATAACGAGTTGACATCACAGTTTGCGAAAAATTCACTTGTTTTATGAAAAAAATGCATTTTCAAAAACTTCAAGACGGACATAAGCTGTGCATTTTTAATATAACATTGTTTGCATATGACTATTTATTTGAACAACATAGAAATTCGCACGACGAATGTCTAGTGAACAAAAGTACTTCCAACCAAGGGGCAGACGTGATCATTGTCCGTCATCTGGGGCAGTTAAGTCAAGATTCAGAGAATCTCTCAAAAGGCCAACCAACTTGGGGCAAATCTCCATCTGGATCACTTGGGGCATTGGACGATCAAACGGAGATCTTCTGGTAGTAGGGCAACACAACACTACTGATAGGGGCACCTCCCTACATCCTGAGAGCATGGACATAGACGAAAAAATACTTCGCATAATCAAAGACCCGCTAGGTTGACACACCTAGGCAAAAATAAGGGCTTCCCGGCGAACCAAAAGGGTTCGGGCAAAATTAAGGGATGAAATGAAAAAAACTGTACACCCGGCAAGTCGAAAACCTGAAAAGGCGGCTTGGGCAAAAATGGGTATCCCGGTGGACTGAAAACCCGAAAGGGCGGTCCAGGCAAAAATTAGGGATCAAAGCGTACGACTATGTCCCGGTATCTCGTCACTTGCCTACCAGAAGAAGATTTGTCAATCGGCAGTCATCAAGCACCTCCACAGGTACCTTCTCCCACAGAAACAGGGGCAATAACAATTGTCCGAACTGCACGAGCTGCTCTGTCCACCAAGGTACCAAGGTAAGTTCAGCTGAAGAATACGACCAAGATGCCTTCACTCCCCGAGAGTAAGACAAGATTCAGTAATACTCTCCCCAAACAGAGTTGGTCTCCCATCAGCCCTAAAAAGGCGCAGTATCTCCAGCAAGTCAGCGACACTCTCCCCAAGCTGAGATAGGCTACTGTCAGCCCTAAGGAAGTTGGGTATCCCCAGAAAATCTCAATATTCTCCAGCAGAGTATACAGATATTCCTCATCAAGCATCCCCGGCAGTCTTAATATTCCTCGACAGAAATATAAGATTGTTCCCCAGCGGAATACAAAGATACCCTCAATGGAGCCATTTCCCCAGTGCAGTCCAAAAGTCTCCCCAGGAGAGTTGAATCAATCTCCCCAGTAGATTCTGAAAGCTTATCCCCAGTAGATTCTGGAAGCTTGTCCCCTGCAGAGTACCAATGTATCTCTCCCCGACCATGTTCAGAAGTTATTCCCCACCAGAGCTTCTAACTGGGTTATCCTCAGCTAATTACCACGGAAAGATTGTCCTCGGCGAAGTTCTTCCTATCCCCTAACGAACTTATCAACGGAATCCCCAGCGGAGTTCTCATTAAAATCTCAGCGAAGTATCTCTTCCCACAGAGTAATTCCCTGCAGAGTAATCATTTTCATCAAGTTTATTCCCCAACGGAGTCATCTTCTCCTACCGGTTTATTCTTGCAATCATCATCCCCAGCGGAAACGAAGAACTCTAACTCTTCAACATCAGCCCAGGATTTAACTTCCCGGCACTCGTCAAGGATTTATTTTCCAGACGAAAACACATTCATAAACATTTCACATTTTATACATCCTGATACATGCATATACGCATCAAATCACACGATCTCACTTATTTTTTAGAACATCATAACATCATGCATTTCATACATCATGACATGGCATACAACTGATGTTTTGCCTTTTCAGGAAAAAAGTCAATCCAAAGATGATTACTATCAACCGTCACAATTCCAGATTCGATTCCTGTATCTAGCCAGGGCATATCTGCGAGTATTTGATTGTAGATTCGATACCTGTACCCAGCCAGGGCATGTCTGCATGAAGAGTTTAGAGATTCGATGCCTGTATCCAGCCAGGGCATATCTGTAGACGACAAATTCGATACCTGTATCCAGCCAGGGCATATCTGCATGAAGAGTTTAGAGATTCGATACCTGTATCCAGCCAGGGCATATCTGTAGACGACCTAGTTCCAGATTCGATACTTGTATCTAGCCAGGGCATATCTACATTAAAGAGATTTCAGAGATAGCTTAGAAATGCTCCAGATATGAATGTTGTTCTTTTGCTTATTCAGAGTTTCCTTTCAGAAATGGCTCAGAGATGCTCCAGATATGGATGTTGTTCTTTTGCTTATTCAAACTTCCTTCTAGAGATAGCTTAGAGATGCTCCGGACATGGATGTTGTTCTATTTCTTATTCAGATCCCTTCTAGAGATGGTTCAGATGTGATCCAGATATGGCTACATTCTGATACTTATTCCAGATTTCTTCTCAGAGATAGCTTAGAGATGCTCCAGATATGGATGTTATTCTATCGCTTATTCAGAGTTTCTTTTCAGAGATAGCTTGGAAATGCTCCAGATGTGGATGTTATTCTTTTGATTATTCAGAGGTTCTTCTCAGAGATAGTTCAGATATGCTTCAAACCGGATGTTATTCTGTTGCTTATTCAGAGTTTCTTTTCAGAGATAACTTAGAGATGCTCCAACCACGGATGCTATTCTATTGTTTATTCAGAGATTCCTTCTAGATATAGTTCAGATGCGATCTAGACATGGCTACATTCTGATACTTATTCTAGATTCCCTTCTAGAGATAGTTCATATGCGACCCAGATATGGCTACTTTCTGATACTTATTCCAGATTCTCTTTCAGAGATAGCTTAGAGATGCTCCCGATGCGGATGATATTCTATTGCTTATTCAGATCCCCTCTCAGATAGCTTAGAGATGCTCCGGACTCGGATGCTATTCTATCGCTTATTCAGAGTTTCTTCCCAGAAATGGCTTGGAAATGCTCCAGACATGGATTCTATTCTTTTGCTTATTCAAAGTTTCTTCTCAGAGATAGTTCAGATATGCTCCAGAACCGGATGCTATTCTGTTGCTTATTCAGAGTTGCTTATTCAGAGATAGCTTAGAGATGCTCCAGATATGGATGTTATTCTTTTGCTTATTCAAAGTTTCTTCTCAGAGATAGTTCAGATATGCTCCAGAATCGGATGCTATTCTGTTGCTTATTCAGAGTTGCTTATTCAGAAATAGCTTGGAAATGCTCCAGACATGGACGCTATTCTTTTGCTTATTCAGAGTTTCCTTTCAGAGATAGCTTGGAAATGCTCCAGACATGGACGCTATTCTTTTGCTTATTCAGAGTTTCCTGTCAGAGATGGCTTAGAGATACTCCAGATCCGGATGTTATTCTTTTGCCTATTCAGATTCCTCTCTAGTGATGGCCTAGAGATGCTCCTGACCCGGACGTTATTCTATTGCTCATTCAGATTCAAACATCTAAAGACAACTTAGAGACGCTCCAGACCCGGAGGCTATTCTATTGTTTAGTCCATATTCATTCAAAAGACATTCCAAATATGATCCAGATTCGGATAATATTTTGTCACTCATTCAGATGCAGTATGGATATACCCCAGACACAGCGGTCATTCTACTACTCGTTCAGACGTCAGCAATTAGACACAGACTAGATATGCTCCAGACACAGAAGCTATTCTATTTCTTACTCAGATTCAACCATCCCTTGCATTTCCAAATGGCATCTATAAGCCCATTCCCGACAAGGGTCTGTCACATCCAGATGGCATCTATAAGCCCATCCACCTACCAACAGTCTCCAAATGGCATCTATAAGCCCATTCCCGACAAGATTATGTTACATCTCCAGATGGCATCTATAATCCCATCCTCTTATCCACCACATCTCCAAATGGCATCTATAAGCCCATTCCCGCCATCACATTGCTGATACTACACCATGCAAGTGCAAATTTCTGGGCACTATAGTGTTCAATCATCTTCCACCTTCGGATCACGAAAGGCACGCAAGCCAATCTACATCCTCAGGTTTAAGAAGATTGAACAGGGGCAACTGTTGTACCCCAAAATTTTCCCTCCCATATTTCTCAAGACATGTCAAGAATCATCTCCAAGTTGTTCAAGATGGCTCAAGAGTTGGACAGTCAAATCATCTCCTAAGGCAGTCAATTCAAAATTAGGGTTTTGTGTTGCATCAAGGTCCTTACATCCAAATGACCTCAAGTGCTCCTTAATGTCCTAACGTATGTTCAAATTCAGAAGGTATCCGACTGTGTGAGTTTTCTCGAAGAAATATGGTGAAAAAAGTGTGCTAAAAGTGCAGTTTTTACGCGCTAAAAAATTCATAACTTGAAGATCGTGGCTTGTTTTGAACCCGTTCCGGTGGCCAAAATTCCGTCTTGACGTTATTTATGTTTTCATCTCTCACGGATGGAAGCCAATTATGATCAGAAGGTCTTCAAAAATGCGGATTTATCAAGTACTTTCATACAGAAAATTTGTGACAGAAGTTTATTTGCGTCATGTTCAGAAAATCATAACTTGGTCGATTTTCATCGTATCGAGCTGGTTCTGGTGCCAAAATTTCAAAAATTAAGTTGGCTACATTTTCACATAAGGTATTGAGTTCAAACGGTATTCAAAAGGCCTTCATTTTTTACTCAGAGTGTGTGACACGCTGAAAATCCTGAATGCTGAATATTATTTCATCTGGGCCGAAACTTCGAAAATTCATAACTCGGTCAATTTTTATCGGATTGGGCTCATATTTTTACACAAGGTCACCGACTCAGAGATCTACAACTTTTCTTCAAAAGTCGAGACCAAATTATGCACCGATCAATACCACTTTTTTATTGAAGAATGTGTCATAATCGACACTGGAGCCCAAAATAAGTTTGTCTGAGCTGAAACTTCAAAAATTCATAACTAATTCACCGTTTATCCGATTGAGCCGATTTTCGGACAGGAGTTAGTTCTCGATGTCGGCTACATTTTGTTTTCATATTTCAACTTCAAAAATTGCACTTAAGTCCCTGAGATTTAGCCTGGAAAGTGACGAACTCAAGTGAACATTGGAGGCCCAATTGCACATTCAAAGCCCATTTTCTTTACCCTAATTTCCATTATATAATCACATTCTTTTCACATAAACCAAATAAAAAAGAGAAAAAAACTTTGCCACAACACTGTTAGAATATCAAATTCTTTCAAGAACCCTAAAACCTTGAAATCCTTATTACAAATCCCTCTCTCGCTACAAACAAGCCATCCCAGTTACAAACCAACATCTCACTTCAAACAAGCCATCTCAGTTACAAACCAACATCTCACTACTTCTTCAGTAAGAGTAAGGCTGACTTGATCTCCATGATCAAAATGGCATAAAAGCATTCGTGTCACTACTTTTCCAGTAAGGATAAGGTTGGCTTGATCTCCATGATCAAAAGGGCATAAAAGCATTCGTGTCACTACTTTTCCAGTAAGGGTAAGGTTGATTTGATCTCCTTGATCAAAAGGGTATAATCATTCATACATATCATATTGGCCTAAACATTAAATTTCTTCATATATTGGCTTTATTTGCATTTTATGATTTTATTTAATGTGTTCATGAGATTCAACACTGTAGATTTTAGACAGGATCTCATGCAGGTTCATTAAGGAACGTTGAGGCCAGAACACAAATGGCCAAAAGCCAAATGGCAAAAACAGAACAGCTTACACATGACACCAATACATGGCGAGACAGACATCCTTAGAAGGATAAGGAACGTTGAGGCCAGAACACAAATGGCCAAAAGCCAGAACATAAATGGCCAAAAGCCAAAACACAAATGGCCAAAACAAAACAGTTTACACATGACGCCAATAGCTGTTTCACCCCTCCAATCAGGTCCGTATACTCCTAAACTTTCTCTCTATTTGTATTATGTTCCTTTAATTAATTAATCGTTATTCTTTTTATTAATCACTAACCAATTAACATTTTTCCTAATAAAATCAAAAACACAAAAAAATATTTTATTTATTAAAATTAACTTCATCACTTTTATTTTTGTAAATAAATTAATTTAATCAATTTAACTTTAATTAGATTTAACTTTTAATATTTTTTGCAATATTTAAAATCAATTTAGAATATTAGGTTTTTATTCGCATTAATTCAATTTATTTTATTTCTTTAAAAACTCAAAAATCCAAAAATATTTTCATTATTTAATTTAATTTAATTGTTCACTTAATTTAATTTCTTTTAATCCAAAAATAACCAAAAAATCACTTCCTTTCAAAAAAAGGGTCAAAACCCAAAAAACTCGCATCCGATTTAATTTCTCACACGCGATCCATTTTATCATATTATTGTATCTGTTTCCCGGAATGTAATAGCTTTTAATTAGGACTTTAATTATTTACCGCTTTTATTTTACTTTCCGCATTTTAATTTCAAGGGTTGTTTTTGGCGATGTAAATACCCGACGCCTTGTAATAGCTTAGATTTAATTTCCCGCAATTTACTTTCCGCAAATTATTAACTGTTAAATGTATGAAAGACTTGTATGACAAATAAAACCAATCCGTAGATCACCATGATACATGTACAAGATAATATAACATGAAAACAACACACATGCACATGCCACTCCTAGGGTACGCCTCACTCGGTTGCCTTCGAAGGTGGTCGTCAAGAATAGGGTGTTTTAGAGGTCGCCCTCCTGTCTAAAGATCTCGTTGCCTCGAAATGGTTGCCTCAGATAAAAAGGATCTAGGACATTAGGGTTATCGCTAAGGTGTCCTACTATTGCTTTGGTGACCACACATGTCCTTTATAATCGAATTGACCCGAATAACTCCAACGATGGTGCTACCTACCTCTCAATGGTGGGATAACACTATCTAAAGGACTCTTACACAGCCTAATTCCTTAGAGTAGGTAGATTCTCCTGGGTACTTGCTCTTTCTAAAAAACAAAACAACTTTTCGCACCTACACTTTCTAAAAGTTTTCAAACAAATTTTTCATACACTCTTGAGGACAGATACAAGAGTTACTTAGAAAATTTTCAAACGAAACTTTTTCAAAACCCACTCACATTTGAAAAGTAAACACCTTTTGAAAACATAAGAGCAAGTACCTAAGAGCCCGTGGATAACCACGGATAGAAAGGATGCTAACACCTTCCCTTTCTATAAATCTACCTCCCGAACCGAGAGACATCTCGAAAAGGAATTTTGCTGTGCTTTTGTCCTTTCCTTGTTGGAGAACATAAAAGACGATGGTGACTCTTGCTTACCGCGACATTTCGCGAAACCAGCTAAAAAACAGTCAGTTCTATTTCCACCGATCACATAATGCGTATGATATGATTTCAAATACTTTAGAGATTCAAATTCGTAAACCAAAATGAAACACACTTTTATTAGATAAAAAAAACTTGAAGTCAATGTTTAACAGATGCCTTTAAGGCGTTACAAAAAGAAAAACTGAAAAGTAAGTCTAAACTAAAATCAAGAAGACATCAGCGCTCCCACGGTCGTTTTCCTTTGGTGCTGACATAGTCGTTGAGGACCTTCTCATTCTCCAACTGCCTTGTCAACTTCAGGATCTTCCGCTCTTGCTCGTGATACTTTTCTCTGTAAGTATCCCGTTCTTCCCTTAGCTGGATCCAAGACCTCTTTAATTCCCCAATGTCAGTAAGCATGTATGGATGGAGGATGGTAGGAGGAACCCCTTCTTCATCAGTATTCTCAACAATTACCGGCAAGACAGCTTCGTAGGGCATCCATAGCTTTTAGGCACGGGCTCGAACCCATCGGAGATATGGTTCCATCAAAAGAGAAGTCTTCATCCCTAGCTCATGCGGATCAGACCTGTGCACCCTGTTCCAAGCTCGTATGAACATGCGGCGATGTCCATCATTATCCCCTTGGAAGTCAAAGACAATGCTCGGAAATAGCAACTCATGAGGTCCGTCCCTCCTGGCTCGCCAAAACTGTCGTAAGGCCAAACAAGGATTATAGGTGATCCCTCCTCTGATTCCCAACAATGGAACATTGGGGTATTCCCCATAGCGATTAATAATAGCTACTTCTTCCATGTCTTTAGTACTCTAGATGATGTCCGTGTGAGCAAGATACATGATCCTATAGGCCCAGCCCATGCCTTCCTTGTTCTTCAAAACTGATTTGGGGAGGTGATAAATAAACCACCTTTCCAGCAATGGTGTACAACATATAAGGGTTCCCCGTTTCCGGGCAGTACGGGCATAGAGAGTGTGCAGAATATCACCCAAGAGAGTGGGCACTGGATTACAGGACATGAAAATCTTCACCGCGTTCACATCAACAAAGGAATCTGAATTAGGGTATAGAACCATACCATAAATGAGAAGATCAAGGATGTCTTCAAATGCTCGGAAGTCTAAACTGTCCCAGAACTTATTAGCCTGGTCCACCAAGAACTTAGCCAAGAAGCCTTTTGTCCCACTCCAAGTTTCCCAATTAGACATTACCTCAGCCTTTATCAGATGTAGGGCTGTAGCAACATCCTCTGGCTTAAGAGCTATCTCCCAACCTGTAAATGGCGTCTGCTCTAAAATAGAAATACCAAGTAGATCAGAGAACTCTTCCAAGGTAGGGACCAACTGATAGTCCGGGAAGGTAAAGCAGTGGTACAATGGATCAAAGAACTGGAATAAGGCACTCATCATCTGTTCATCCAGCTTGGAAGTGACTAGACTGAGGAGGTGACCATGTCTTCTGTCAAAAGAGGAAGTGTCAAGAAACTTGGAAACTAAATCTTTAAGGTGAGTAGGAATCTGTACAAAGCTGATCTGAATAGTGTTTCTACGCATAGATGCCATGATATGCAAAACAGAACAAAGATGAATCCCATTGGTCTTTGAAATGGTTAGTCCAATGTAATATGCATGCATTGTCATGATGCATGATGTCATGATAGAAACACACCACAGGTATTCACAGATAGCAAACATGGTAAGGGCAAACAAGTCACACGGATAGCCCTTAGATTTAAGGCTGGCATGGAGTTTACGTACTACCCTCTTTCAGTTGTGTTGGTTCAACTTGTCCTAGTAATAGTAATCGAGTTCTAGAGGATCTCAATATCACTAACCACCCTCGATCGGTCATAATTCGAGTTTAGCAACCTTTTCTTGCGGCCGGAATCATCGCGAGAGTTTGGTTTCAATGAGTGTAGCATACTGCTACTTTTCTATGGCCAAGTTGGTCAATTATAGGTTCTAAGGTCAGTTGATGCTTAATGACCCCTTAGTAGACCTATATTCTCCTTGTTCAGCCACAAGGGATATCGGTACCAACTAAAGTGTCACACCAACGTAGCTACTGCTTCAACCGTATCGGTCTACACCGTACAGTTCCCTCATAGTCTATTGCTACTTACCTAAAAGGTATCCCCAGATTCGGGTTAGGATCTATAGTAACTCTGATATAAAGCCCACAAAGATAAAGCATACATATCAAACAATTGAAAACAATATGATGAACTATTCCTAAGGTACACCCCACTTATGCATTCCCCAGCAGAGTCGCCAGTTCTGTGATACGGTGGAAGAATTGACTGTTTTTTTTTAATGCTGGTTTTGCATTTTGCGTTTGTTTTTGCAAAGTGTCGCGGTAAGCAAGAGTCACCACCGACTTTTATTTTATCCAACAAGGAAAGGAGAAAAGCACAGAAAAATTCTTTTTTTGAGATATTTTTGAGTACGGGGGGTAGATTATAAAAAGGGAAGGTATTAGCACCCTTTCTATCTGTGGTTATCCACGGGCTCTTAGGTACTTGCTCATTGTTTTCAAAATTGTTTTCTTTGTGCTTGTGGGTTTGAAAAGGTTTTTGTTTTTAACTTCGATTTAACTCTTGCTTTTGTCCTCAAGAGTGTAATGAAGTGTTTTTGAAAACTTGTTTGTAAAAGTGTAAGTGTGACAAGGTTTTGTTTTGAATGAGCAAGTATCTAAGAACTAATCTACCTACTCGAAAAAGGAATCGTTCTATGCTAATTCCCTTTAGACAATGCTATCCCACTATTAGTGAGTAGGTAGCACCGTCGTTGGAGTTTGAGGGTCAATTCGAATGAGGGACATACGGTCACTAAAGCAATGTTAGATTGGCTTAGCGGTAACCCTAATGTCTTCGATCATTTATCCGAGGCAACGATATCCGAGGCAACTATGATCTTTTAGACAAGAGGGCGACCTCTAAAATAACCTATACTCAATGACCGTTTACGAAGGCAACCAAGTGGGAGTGTACCCTAGGAGTGCGCATGTGCGAGTGTGTTGATTTCAGATATTTTATCTTTGCACATGTTTAGGGTGATCTAACCATTTTAAGATTAAGCATTCATTCTTGTTATGCAAGCCCTATTATCAAACATCTAGCAGTTGAATATTTGCAGAAATTAAAGGTGCGGAAATTAAACTAAATTATTATAAGGCATCAGGTATTTACATCGCCAAAGACAAACCCTTTGAAATTTCAAAGCGGAAAAATAAATAAATGTCCTAATTAATTATTACAAACCGGGAGCAGATACAATAATTAAATATACAAAAATAAAGTGCGTGAGACAATTGAATTGAAAGCGAAACTAGGGTTTTGACCCTCTTAATTAAAAGAAAATATTTTTGTTGTTTTTAGTATTTTTTAAGAAAAGAAATTAAATCCTAAAGTTAAATGCTAAATTAATTATTGAATAAATTAATTAATGAAAAAAATAATTAATGACATTTTTTTGGAGTTTTTGTTATTTTAGGAAAGAAAATAAAATAATTAAACTAATGTTAAAACCTAATTATTCTAATTGATTTTTTTATTATTTGCAAAATAAATTAAAGTTACCTAATTAATCAACCTAATTAATTAATTAATATTTATTAATGAAAAAATAAAATTCTGAAATTTTATTGGGTAAAAATATTTTTTGTGATTTTTTGATAAAAAAGAAAATTGTTTATTGGTTAGTAATTGAATTAAACAAAATAAAATAATTAAATAAAATAAACAAAATATAAAAAAAAGTAGAGAATGGGCCTGATTTTTAAGGGTGTCAATAGCAATTATTCTGGCCCATTTGTGAAGGTCCGTTTGACTTTTTTGATCCCCTGCGTATGCATTGACTTGGCCTTTTGGTGCACCTTCAACGATGGCCACCAGATATGGCCTTCTGGCCATCTAGCGTGTTGGCTGGTGAGGGAGTATGATGGTCCCCAAGCTCATGCATGCACTGGATTTCCTGTAAGAATAATGCAAAATAACAAATGCTGGAGGCAGGGATCGAACCCCTGACCTCCAGCCTTTAATGCCTTAAGACCTGCGTGGCAACCACTAGGCTGCGTTGTTCTATTTGTTAATAAAATACAAAGTAATAATAATATAAAAAAACAAAAGTTAGTGGTCAGAAACAAAAGAAAACACGCGCTCGTTCAAACCAACCAATGGGATCTGGCCACGTCTTCATCCCTATCATGGCACCGTTGCTAAAAGTCCAAATATCTATACCTACGGACAAATGTTCGTCGCTACAAACCTATCCATTCTCAAAATCTCGTACAGGCCATGTAAATGAATTCTAAGACCATGGTTGAGGTCGTCTCATCCTCCTGATTGCAACCATGCCCATTATGAAGGCTAATTATTCCTGAAACAAAAAGCCCTAAAACCAAATACAAAACCCTAGCAATGGTGATTCATGATATAGTTCATATAAATGAAATTGGCTATTGTAAAAAGCTTGCAAATGATATGGTGATCAGGAATATGCCACTAATTCATGTTAACAATGCCTAAATTTCAAAATACAAAATCAAGAACAGGGGTGTAACGTGAAGGACTTACAGCACGTGGGAGGGCTTGAAAACGTGTGGTTTTGCTTGCTTTAGGTTCCTGAGATTGCCATGAAGAGATTGAGACAAGTATCAAGCCTTGAGGACGCCTTTAATCTCTGTTTCGATCTCACACTTTTTGTTTCTTTTTGAAAAATATATTCTTGCTCTATGCTTGATCTCCAACCTCCTTTTTGATATGCCTCACCTCCTTATGTATTGTACAATGCATTAGGGTTGTTTATTCAGTCCAAATCTCTCTCTTTCAATGCTTTGGATTTGATTTGATTTACTTCTTTAAAGCTTTCCAAAATTGGTCCAAATCCAATCCCTTTGTACACAATTTCCTTGATACAACTTTGATTAGTCCTAGCTGTGTAATAAGACCTGCAATCATCACCAAATCCTTGGTTTCAATGTTTTTGGATTTTATTTGATTTAATTTGATTTAAATCAAATTAATTCAAATAAAAATAAAAATAATTAATAAAAATATGATATTGACACATGGCCAAGGCTAGAGCACGTGGGCTATAATTCCAACCCAAAACAAGTGAAAACGAATGGGCCCATTTGGCAAAATTTGAAATTTTAGGGATAGTTGACTTTTGGCAATTTTGCAAAAAAGGTCAACTTCAACAATGCATAACTTCCTCAATTTTGAAACTTTGGAGGTGTTCTTGGAATTTTTAGAAATTTTGAGATGTCCTCTAACCAACCCTTTTGGTCTCATATCATTTTGATATTCCATGCGCATGTATGAAGCTTTTACAAAAAAGGTGTTTTTGTTGACTTTTCAAAAAGTATGAGAATGTTATGCTTGGTCAAAGTTGAGTTGACTTTTCCTACAAAACCCTAATTTAGCAACTTTTGAGTCTTGATGAATTGTGAGTAATCCTTGATGAATCATGATCAACCCTTGATCAAATGATGAAATATACTTCAAAATGAGAATGTTGACAAAAAATCTTGAAGTTTGACTGTATGTGGACCACAGTTGACTTTTGCCCTAGCACAGTTGATTTTTAGACCTTTGAGCAATTGGCTGAGCAAACTTCCTCTGCAAGGTTTGAAACTTGATATGGATGATCTTGAGAACATATTAGGACATTAGTAAGCACTTGGGGTCACTTGGACTCAAGGATCTTGATGCAACATGAAACCCTAATTTGGGGTAGACTGCCTTAGGAGAGAGCTTGTCTGGCCAACCCTTGGACTACCTTGAGAAACTTGAGGATCTTTCTTACAATGTTTTGAGACCTAGTGATACGCTTTATATCCCTAACTTTTTCCTGGACTTCCCTTTTGGGTTTTCATCCCACCGGGATACCCTTTTTGCCCAAGCCGCCCTTTCAGGTTTTCGACTTGCCGGGTGTACATATTTTTCATTTTCATCCCTTATTTTTGCCCGAACCCTTTTGGTTCGTCGAGAAGCCCTTATTTTTTCCTAGGTCATTCAACCTAGCGGGTTTTTGATTAGGTGTAGTATCTTTTCACTATGTCTGCATTGACAGGGTGAGGAAGGTCGTCATCGTCCATGGTGGTTAGAATCATAGCTCCACCCGAGAAAATGTTTTTAACAACAAATGGCCCTTCGTATGTGGGAGTCCATTTTCCCCTGGGATTAACCTGCGGCAGTATGATGCGCTTGATCACTAGGTCCCCGACTTGATATTCTTGACGTCTGACTTTCTTGTTAAAAGCCTTGATCATTCGCTTTTGATACGTCTGACCATGATAGACAGAAGTAAGTCTCTTCTCATCGATTAGATTTTGCTGATCAAGTCGAGTTTGGATCCAGTCATCTTCATTCAAACCTGCATCCATCATAATCCTGAGAGAAGGTATCTGGACTTCGATGGGTAAGACTGCCTCCATACCATATACCAGAGAGTAGGGTGTTTCCCCTGTCGATGTCCGCGCTGAGGTACGGTATCCATGAAGAGAAAATGGTAACATCTCATGCCATTCTTTGTATGTCACTGTCATCTTCAGTACAATTTTCTTGATATTCTTGTTAGCCGCTTCGACAACGCCATTCATCTTCAGTCGGTAAGGAGAAGAGTTATGATTCTGTATCTTGAATTGTTTATAGAGTTTGGTGATCATCGTGTTGTTGAGATTTGTACCATTGTCAGTAATAATTCTCTCTGGCACACCATACTGACGAATCAGATTATGTCGAATAAACTGTGCCACAACGTTCTTGGTCACAGTAGCAAAGGAGGTTACCTCAACCCATTTCGTGAAGTAATCAATGGCCACTAAGATGAAGCGATGTCCATTGGAAGCAGTACGTATGATTTCTCCGATCATGTCGATGCCACACATTGGAAAGGGCCACGAAGCTGTCAAGATGTTTAAGGGGACCGGAGGCACATGCACCTTATCAGCGTAGATTTGGCACTTACGACAAGTTCAAGAGTGCTGATAACAATTGGCTTCCATAGTGGACCAGTAATATCCTGCTTGTAGGATCTTCTTAGCCATGGTATGTCCACTAGAATGGGTTCCGAAAGTTCCTTCATTTAGATCTATCATAATCCTCTATGCTTCTCTCTTGTCTACACACCGCAATAATGTGGAGTCATGATTGCGCTTGTAGAGGATTCCATTACTGAGGAAGAATTTTGCAGCAAACCTTCTCAAAAATTTCTTATCGTTGACAGACGCCCCTTCGGGATACTCTTGAGTCTCGAGATATCTTTTGACTTCTTGAAACCAGGGTTTGTCTGCCACCTCATCGATATCAATCTCATAATAGTGTGCTAGTTCATCTAACCTCTCAATGGTGATTTGGGGGGCTTCATTGTCCCACCTAACTTTGAATATATAAGACATGGTAGCTAACTCATATGCTAACTGGTTCTCCTCTCGTGGGAAATGTTCAAAAGTTACCTCCTTAAAGTGTGGGAGTAGTGTCAACATGTACTCTTTGTATGGGATGAGATTTAGATGCTTCATATTGCATTCGCCTTTGATCTGGCTTATTACCAAGGCTGAATCCCCGGACACATCCAAGAACTTGATCCTGAGGTCAATAGCGGCCTTGAAACCCATGATACAAGCTTCATACTCCGCCATGTTGTTAGTGCAGTTGAAACATAGTCGGGCAGTGAAAGGAGTATGACAGCCCTCAGGAGATACGATTACTACACCAATGCCATTACCGAGTGCGTTCGAAGCTTCGTCAAAAACCATGGTCCATCGGGATCCCTCTTCTGGTCCTTCATCCGGTCCAGGTTCTTCAAAGTCATTCACCAGCATAATATTCTCATCCGGGAACTCAAAATTCATGGACTGGTAATCATCCATGGACGGATGAGCCAAATGATCAGCCAATACACTCCCATTGATTGCTTTTTGGGTCGTATATTGTATATCGTACTCAGTTAAGATCATCTGCCATCTTGCTATTCTTCCGAAGAGAGCGGGTTTCTCGAAGATGTATTTGATTGGATCTATCTTAGATATCAACAAAGTAGTGTGAGTCAGCATATACTGTCTTAGTCGGCGAGCAGCCCCTGCCAAAGCGCAACAAGTTTTCTCGAGCAGTGAGTATCATGTCTCACAGTCGGTAAACTTTTTGCTAAGGTTGTATATTGCATGCTCTTTTCGACTAGACTCGTCATACTGCCCCAGCATACACCCCATTGAATTGTATAGCACTTTCAAATACAATATCAAAGGTCTTCCTTCAACTGGAGGCATCAGAATTGGCGGTTCTTGAAGGTATTCTTTGATTCTTTTGAAAGCGGTTTGGCATTCATCATTCTACTTTACCACTTAATCTTTCTTCAGAAGCTTGAAGATGGGCTCACAAGTAGCAGTCAGATGTGAAATGAACTTGGTGATGTAATTCAAGCGTCCCAAGAAACCTCTAACTTCCTTCTCTGTAAGGGGAGCTGGCATTTCTTGTATGTCCTTTACCTTTGCAGGATCTACTTGGATGCCTTTGTAGCTGACAATGAAACCCAGAAGCTTACCAGACCTTACCCCAAAGGTGCACTTGTTCGGATTCAACCTCAGCTTGTATATCTTCAATCTGTCAAATAACTTTTGTAGATGATCAAGGTGCTCTTCCTCAGTTTTAGATTTGTCTATCATGCCATCAACATAAACTTCGATCTCGTGATGAATCATATCGCGGAACAAAGCGACCATGGCGCGCTGATAAGTTGCCCCAACATTTTTCAACCCGAAAGGCATCACCTTGTAACAAAAGGTGCCCCACTGTGTGACGAAGGTCGTCTTCTCCATGTCTTCAAGAGCCATCTTGATCTGGTTGTAGCCAGAGAAAACGTCCATGAAGGAAAAGATTTTATGTTGCGTGGTGTTGTCAACCAGAACGTCAATGTGAGGAAGTGGGAAGTCATCCTTGGGGTTTGCCCTGTTCAAATCTCTGTAATCCACACACATCCTCACCTTACCATCTTTCTTAGGTACCGGAACGAAGTTAGCAACCCACTGTGGATAGGAGGTGACAGCTAAGAATCCTGCGTCAAACTGCTTCATGACCTCTGCCTTGATCTTCTCTGACATTTCAGGGCGCATACGACGGACCTTCTATTTAACCGGAGGACAGTCTTCTTTGGTCGGCAGACGATGAACCACAATATCAGTGTCTAAACTTGGCATGTCTTCATATGACCAGGAAAAGATCTCAACGTAGTCGTGCAACATTTGTATCAACCGTTGTTTGACCTTAACTTCCAAATTTGCACCAATCTTGACTTCTTTCTTGTCTATTTCTGTGCCCAGGTTTATCGTCTCGACCGGCTCTTCATGAGGCTGTATAGCCCTTTCTTCCTGCTGTAATAGTCTAGCAAGTTCTCCAGGCACCTCACAATCATCCTCACCTTCGTCTTCAAGTTGGTTGATCGTATTTTCGAAGTCATAACTGGCAATAGCAGAGCTGTTATCAATGGGATATAGAGTGGATATGGATCTGCAGTATGATACGTGAGTGTGTGTAAGAGCATAGTTGTTTTGATAAAGTGAAAACAGAAAAGAAAAACAGAGAGCGTAAAATTTGTATGCAAGGAACGTCCAATGCTTTATTAATGATATATGAAATGACAAATAAGAGCCCTCACAAACAAAGCCAATGTGCCTCGGGCAAGGCACAAGGACGTAGAGTTTCAATTATTTATTACAAATCTCAAAACAAGTAAGACAATTACTACAGAATAAAAGAAACTGGTATAAAGTTCCTAGCCGTCTAGTTATTCGGTCCACCGTTGGTAGTTGGGTAGATCCAGCTGCGAATGTCAGAGTCTTCCTCGTTGTCTTCAATAGCATGAATTCCCCGATTACTGATGTGTTGGGGAGGTCCTCCAGCCCGAGCACGTCGAACAGCCCTTTGAGCTCCTGAAGTGAAGCCCAAACTAAACTTGGCAGTTGGTACACCCACCTTCTTCAACCACTACGTTGGCGTCTTTGAGGGAAGCCATCTTTAGAGGAGGTTTGTTGGTAGTAGCTTCAGCTGATGCCAGGATCTGAGGAACCTCTTCAAAATTCTGACAAGGAGTCTTTATGAATTCCCCATCCATCTCTACGTACCGGGAGGAATTGAGGTGGCTCACCATATAGTCCTTCTCACCATGCACGGTGACAATCTTTCCTCTTACTGGATACTTCAGCATTTGGTGCAGTGTAGAAGTAACTGCCCCAGCTTCATGGATCCAAAGACGACCCAACAAACAAGAGTACGACGGTCGGATGTCCATTACATAGAAAGTGGACTCAAAAGTATGGGAACCTACTTTGAAGGGGATGTCCAATTCCCCATGTACCATTCTCTTTGACCCATCAAAAACCACAATGTTACTAGGCTTTAAGGTCAAGCCCTCACAGTCCAATTGATCCAATGCCTTCTTGGGTAGAACATTCAGCGAAGACCCAGTATCTACCAGCACATGAGCCATAGTGGTTCCCCTGCACTCAATCGAGACATGTATAGCATCATTATGCTTCCTCCCCTTCGGTGTCAGGTCTGCATCTGAAAAACACAACCCATTGTCAACAGTCAGGCTGGCCATGCAATCCTTGAATTGATCAGCCAAGGTCTCCTGTGGCACATATGCAGTCTTGAGGAATGCGATCAAAGCCTTTGCATGGGTTTCGGAGCACAATAGCAGAGACAACATGGATATCTTTGAAGGGGTCTGCCCCAGCTGCTCGACTACATTGTAGTCACTCTTTTTGATTATTTTCAGTATTTCCTCTATCTCTTGCTTAGAGGCTTCCACGATGATTTTTCTAGGTGCCTCCGTCCGGGAAGGCTCACCTATAACTTCTTTGCCTCGGGTCCCAGCTGACTCGATGGCGGGAGTGATAATTGGAGTAAGCACAGGAGTAGTAGTTGATGTACTAACAAGAGTAGCAGAGGGAATAACAATAGGTCTATTGACAGTCTTCGGAAAAATCTCGGGAGAGAAAACCCTTCCACTTCGGGTAACCTTGTTGGTCCCAACAATGTTACTAATATCAGGATCAGCCTCTTCATTTTTCAGATCTTGTTTGATGCCATGATAGTACACATCGGCACCATAATGCCAGGGGACAGCTTTGTCTGAGGCATACGGGACAGGACCAGAAACAGTGATTATTAGCGGAGCGACTCTTGGAATAGATGTAATCCTAACAGGTCTTCTCGAGGAGACCTTGGAAGGATTGGCGGAAATGGTTATAATAGCAACGTCTTCAGATGGAACAACAGGAATCAAGGTTTTCTCGAACAAAATTTTTTTGCTGTCCATCAGGCGCTGAACACCTGACTTCAACAAATGGCAACCAAAAGGCAGAAATGAACACATGTGGCAACCTTCACCACAACTCGAAAATAAACTGGATGACAACAAATTCTTCTTCATAGTTATGAGAGGAGTAGAAACTTCATCCACCAAGGTCATAAACAAGTCAGTATCAACAACATTAACTCCACAACCGTGCTTAGTCATGGGATCAGTTATAACATTGGGCTTTTTCGGAGCATCAAACTCAATTTCCTTGGCTTCGATCAGATCATGCACCTTATTTCTTAGAGCCCAGAAGTTGTTGGTATCGTGGAAAGGACTTTCAGAATGATAGGCACACTGAGCATTTGGATTATATCGGGGAGATGTGGTGTTCAGATTCTTGGGAGCCTCTTTCAAGGTCGCCAAGTTGGATCTCAGCAGATGGGGTAGAACTTCATCCAGTGTCATGTTGATTCGGGTAAACTGCCGTTGTGGTCTTTCCACCCTTTGTTGATTGTTGCGTTGTGGAGCATCTGCAGGCCTAGGTATCATTACGACACTTACTGTATGACGATGTTCAGCTCTGCTTTGGCCCCTCGGGCTATAGATGGCACTGGCTTCCTTCTTACCAGCAAAAGGATTCTTTACCAAACTTGAAGAGGCATCCTTTTGTATCTTTCCACTCTAAAATCCAGCTTCTACTCTCTCTCCAGTCAGAATTAGCTCGGCGAAACCAGTTGACGAGCTGCCGATCAAATGATTCAACAATGGACCAGATAGCGTCCCCAGAAACATATCAACCAACTCTCCATCAGAAAATGGGGGTTGGACTCTTCCAGCTAAGTCTCTTCACTTCTGTGCATAGTCCTTAAAGCCTTCACTTGCACCCATGGACATACTCTAGAGTTGAGTACGAGTAGGAGCAAGGTTAGCGTTATATTGGTACTGCTTATAAAAGTAGCAGCCAAATATTCCCAATTTTGGACATTGGCTCTCTCCAGTTGGTAGAACCATTCAAGTTGAGTCCCTGACAGACTATCTTGAAAAAAGTGAACCCATAAATTTATATCAGCGGTGTGGGGCTGGATCTTTTTAACGTAAGAGCGGAGATGGAGTTTTGGGCAGGACACCCCATCATACTTTGCAAAAATTGGAGCCTTGAACTTCTGCGGGATGACCACTCCCGACACCAATCCCAATTCTTTAAAATCTAACTCGGGTATCCTCTGGATTTCCATAGCACTCAGACGATCTTCCAACTGCTTGTATCTATCCTCAGTAGGAGGATACTACTCATCATTATAGTCGGTATCATTGTCCGAAACTTCAGTACAGGGGTCCTTCTCCCTTGTCTCTTCTTCTTGATTCTCCCTTTCTTTGGATGAAGAGGTCAGATCGACTTGTTGCTTCAACGGCCCTCTAAACCTTCTGCCCATATTTAGAATACTGGTAGCCTTCTTCTTTTTCTTTTTCTCTTTCAGGATGAGGGTTTTCAGATCCTCCTTCCCTTTTGCCAGATTTATGAACATCTGCTGGAACTGGGCGTTTTGTGCCTGAAGATCCTTGATGCTTTGCTCAGAAGACATTTCTGCTGAAATAAACAGCGAAGAAGATGAGAAACCTGTAATGGTACTTGTACATGCAATGCTATGAATGGGATGCGTGTGCAATGATTTCAAGGACTTTGGGAAATTTAAATTTGTGAACCAAAATGAAACAAAGATTTTATTAGTTGAATTCAAAGTTCAAATTCCTTTTAGGCGTTACAATTAAAAACGATTCTAAAAACTAAAATAAAAATCAAAAAACCCATGGATGCTTCCTCTTCGTGCCGAGATAGACATTAAGTCCTCTTTCCTCATGGAGCTTCTTTGTGAGCTCTAAAATCTTCCCCTCCTGGGCATAGAACCGATCCCTGTAAGTATCCCGCTCTTTCTTCAACTGAATCCAAGATCTTTGTAATTCTCCAAGATCAGTGGGCATATCAGGATAGAGAACCGTGTAAGGAATACCCCCTTCAATAGTGGGTTCCACAATCACTGGTAAAACGGCTATATAGGGCATCATAAGTTTCTGGGCACGAGCTCGTACCCATTGGAGATAAGGTTCCATAGGAATGGAAGCCTTTGGCCCCAGAGCCTTGGCGCCAGATCTGTTTACCATGCTCCAAGCTCGTATGAACCTCTGGCGATACCCTTGAACATCATCCTCATAGTTAAATACAATTCCCTCGATAAGTAACTCATGGGGACCATCCCTTCGAGCATAACCCAATTGTCGCAGAGCTAAACAAGGATAGCAGGTTATGCCCCCTCTGATGCCAAGTAATGGGACATTAGGGTACTCCCCATAGCGGTCAATAATAGCAGTGTCTCCCATAGCTCGGGAACACCAGAGAATATCCGTGTGAGCGAGTGACATTATCCTTTGCGACCAACCCAAACCTTCTTCATTATTCAGTACAGACTTAGGGAGGTGAGAAATAAACCACCTCGACAGCAATGGCATGCAGCACATAAGAACCCCTCTTCTCTTTATGGTACGAGTATGAAGAGCGTGTAAGATATCTCCGAGCAAGGTAGGCACAGGGTTGCGAGAAAGGAAGATCTTGATAGAATTCACATATATGAATAAGTTTGGATTAGGGAGTAGTACTAACCCATATATCAGAAGGGCCAAGACCTCCTCAAAAGCCTGAAAATCCATATCATCCCAAAACAGCTAGGCCTTGTCTATCAAGAACTTGGCTAGAAAACCCTTGACTCTGCTTATTGTTTCCCAATTGGATACCACGTCTGCCCGTTTCAGATGCAAGGATGGGGCAATGACTTTGTGCTTAGGAACTTCTTCCAGACTTGTGAAAGGTAACTGTTCAAGAATGGGTATATCCAATAACTGAGAAAACTATTCCATGGTAGGCACCAACTAATAGTCTGAGAAGGTGAAGCAATGGTGCTTGAGATTAAAGAACTGAAAGAGTACACTCATCATCTTTTCATTAAAGTTTGAAGTAACCAGGTTGAGAAGTCGACAATGTCTCTTAGTGAACGCAGAAGTTTCAGGGACCTTTGATACTAGCTCCTTGAGTTGGGAAGGTATTTTCACAAATCTGATTTGGATAGTGTTTCTACGAGCGGAAGCCATGATCTGCAAAACAGAACAAAGATAAATTCCCTTGGTCCTTGAAATGGTCAGTGTAATAAGAATGGATGTTATGTTATGATGCATGATGTCATGTTCAAACAGGATAAATCAAATATAAGCAAAACACACAATAGACCTTAGGTTCAAAGGTTTGCATGAGGTTAAATGTAAGTACCCTATTGAAGTTTAGTTGGTTTCAAACCTGTCTTAGAAAAGTAATCGGGTTCTAAAGATTCTCAATATCACTGATCATTCTTTATCAGGCATTGTTTCAGCTCAAGCAATCTTTTCTTGCAGCCTAAATATCCCGAAAGTCTGATCTCAATAAGTGTAGCATCGAGTATCAACCAATCCTCGGCTTTATACCGAGGCCGGATATCTCACTACTTTCTAATGGCCAAGTTTGTTCAACTAAGGTTTAAGGTCCGTTAGTGCTTCAAGACACCACGCGCCGGCCCCGTATTCTTCTCATTTTCACACGAAGGATACCGGTACCAACCAAAGTGTCACACCAACACAGCCATCGCTTAAACTATATCGGTCTATGCCGTACAGTCTCCATGATCTATTGGTGTTTACCTAAAAGAGTACCCCAGATCCGGGTGTAGGATCTTTAACAATACCCAAGAAAAAAGCCCTTAAAGATAAAGCAAGCAAAGAAAACAGGAAAGCAATTTAAAAAATGACCTAAATCCTAAGGTGTACCCCACTTATTTACATTCCCCATCAGAGTCGCCAGTTCTGTAATACGGTGGCAGAATCGACTGTTAATACTGGTTTGCATTTTGTATTTGCAAATGTCGCGGTAAGCAAGTGTCGCCACCGACTTTTATTTCATCCAACTAAGGAAAAGGAAAAAGAACAGAAAAAACCTTTTTTGAGAATATTTCTGAGTACGGGGGGTAGATTATAGAAAGGGAAGGTGTTAGCACCCTTTCTATCTGGGTTTTCCACGGGCTCTTGGGTACTTGCTCGTTATTGAAATTACTTGTGTGTGCTTGTTTTTGAAAAGGTTTTACTCCATGATAACTCTTGTATCAGTCCTCAAGAGTGTGACAAAGTTGTTTTGAAAATTGTTTTGGAAAAGCGTTGTGTGAAAAAATTTTGTTTGAGCAAGTACCTAGGAACTAATCTACCTACTCGAAAAAGGTCTGTTCGTTTTCCTTTAGACATCTCTATCCTATTATTAAGGAATAGGTAGCACCATCGTCGTATTTGTAAAGGGACGTTCGAAGGGACGAAATGGTCTCTGAAGGCAACAAGTAGAGATACCTTAGCGTTTCGAAGGGACTATTGTCATAAGATCAATTCGTTGGCAACTCGAGGGACAAGTATGGACTATGATCTTTATGACGATTTTGAATCGTGGGTCATTGCTAAGGTACCCCTACGTTCGAGGGACACAACCATTATTTCTGAGGCAACCGAGTGGAGTAAACCCTAGGAGTGAGCATGTGCAAGTGTATTTTTTTCAGTTAGTTATCTTTGCATAATAAGGGTTTTCTACTGTATTAGTCGTTTATCATTCACATGCAAGCCTATTGTCCATACATCTAAACAGTTAAATAGCTGCAGAAATTAAAATCAAGAAATTAAAACCCTAACTATTACAAGGCTTTGGGGAGGGGATTACATATTCAAAAACCCGGGAAAAATGATAAGTGAAATATTAAACCTAATTTAACTATTACAACTTGGGAACACTTACAATATTTAATAAGAAAAAAGAAAATAAGGACGCGCGTGATGAAATAAATAGGAGGATGAAGTCGAGGTCCTAAAAAATCTAATCAATTAAAAGAAAAATATTTTTTTGTATTTTATTAAAAATATTTTAAGTCTTAACCTAAATCTAATTAATTAAAAAACATTTTGTATTTTTTTTTTATTGAGAGAATAACATAAATTTTGGAATTTTCAAGTTAGTCCTAATTTCTATTAAATGTTAATTACAAAAAAAACATTTAAGTTAACCTAATTAAATTAATTAATTAAATGCAAATAAATATTTTATGAAAATAATTAACTAAATCTAATATTTTTGGATTTTTTCTGATTTTATGATTTAATAAAAAAAGATTTTTATTGTAGAATAATTAAAACAAATGAATTTTGTAAAATAATTAAAGCAAAAATAAAAATTAAAAGTTAAAAGAGGAAAAGAAATTGGGCCTGGTGTTGGAAGGAAAAGGGGGGTATGCTTCCCAAACTGCCTGTTAGGCCCAGAGCTAGAAGCCCAGAACCTGCGCTTGGTCCAAACACATCTCTTTTCTGATGGTTCATAGTGGACTAGCATACGTGGAACGTTAGATCTGTGATGGAGATAAATCCAAGAGACGAGACCAAAGGGCGCTTGGAGTCTTTAGTAAGCATATGGCACTGGATCTGCAATCAAATAATCAGAAAAATGTAAAAGCAACGCGCCTGGGATCGAACCCAGGATGCTTGCTTCACAAACCTTCAACCTTAACCATTTGCGCTTCTTGTTAACTCGTTCATATAGACAACAAAAATTAATATAATATGAAAATAATATCTCATGCTGAGTCAACCTAACACGCGTGCATTGTGGGGCCCTGTATTTTAAAGGAACGAATCATAATCTTTTATTCTTCCACATCTGCACAGGGAGGGTCAAACCACCCCTCACGGTGGTTGACCACCATCGTCTCCGGCGATCTCAAAAATCCAACCTGCGATATAGCGTGATTCTGATCCAGAGATTTGGCCTACCCCCCTAAATCATGGGCTGCGAGTTCAACCATGGGGTTAGGTTAACCTAAAACGACCTATATCTCTAAGAATGAAACTTGTACTTCTCCAAACCCTAACAATGGTGATTTGCAGTTACGGCCTTGTTCCTTGCATGTACCATGTTAGATAATTTGCAAATAACAACAACATTATGAATATGCATCCAAAAACAATTTATATCAAGGGTTAAGCGAGTTTTGAGATCAAGAATTTTACCAATGTAGGAAGATCTGACTAGGGCGATTGAAGGTGCTTTGGCCTTCAAGGATGGATGAGAAGAGGTGTTGGGATCCTCAGAATGATGATAGGATGCTTGGTTTTGATTGAAGGAGGTTGGATCGTATGTTATGGAGTTACACCTTTCTTTTCAAATTTTGAAACCCTTGTTCTTGGTTTTTAGGAAGCCTCTCTGTGTGCTTAATGTTTGGAATCATTGTCCTTATGTATGGTAGTGTACTAGGTCAACATAATTGGAGAAAATCCCATGCTTTGATGACAAAATATTCTCCTTTCAAGTTTTTTGATTTTTTTTTATTTTAGGAACAAATCCATTATTTGCTCTCTTTCCATGATTTTCCTTGATCTTGCCAGCTTTTGTTAATTGCCAATTGATGATAAAAAGATTTGTAATGAAATCTTTTATTGTTTAGATGATCTATTTGATTTAATTTGATTTTTAGAGGATAAAAATCAAAATAAATTAAATAAATAAGACTAATAACATGTGTAAGGATTTTTGGGTCGTGGACATTGCTAGAGGTAATATGCAAGCATAAAAAGTTAGGCCCATTTACCAAAAAAATGCAACTTTGGGCATATTTGACTTTTGGCAATTTTCCAAAAAAGGTCAACTTTGACAATGCATAACTGTTCCAATTTCAATCCTAGAGAAATATTCTTTGACTTTTTAGAAAGCTTAGGATTTCCCCTAAATAACCTTTTTGGTTTCATCTCAATTGGGTCTTCCATGTTCATGTAAGAAGCTTTGACCCAAAAGGTGTTTTTGTTGACTTTTCAAAAGGACCTATAATGTAGAAATTCATATCTTTTTATGGGTGCACTTCTTGGACTTAAGGGATGAATATAAGTTGTAGGAAATTTAATTCCCTTCAAAATGAGCCTTGGATGAGAAATTTCTGATAAAGTATGAGAAAGTTATGCTTGGTCAAAGTTTGGTTGACTTTTCCTGAGAAACCCTAATTTAGCAACTTTTGAGTTTTGATGAGTTAGGAGCATTCCTTGGGGAATCATGATCAACCCTTGATCAAATGATGAATATCACTTAAAATGTTGATGTTGACCAGAAATCTTGAAATTTGACTGTATGTGGGCCACAATTGACTTTTGACCTAATATAGTCGATTCTCAAGCATCTGAGCAGTTGACTGAGTAAACTTCTTGTGCAAGGCTTGAAATTTGACATGGAGGGTCTTGAAAACATATTAGGACCATTCAGAGCATATGAGGTCTTTGGAGTTCACCCATATTGATGAAAATGGAAACCCTAATTGGAGGTTCATTGCTTTAGGAGAGAGTTTGTCTGGTCAACTCTTGTGTATCTTTGAGTAAGTTGGGTATCTCAATGAACATATATTGAGTAAAGTGAGAGGGAAAATTTTGGGGTACAACAGCAGTCATGTCATATACCATGCTCGAATGAGGTTCAATTGGAGGTACTTTCATCATGCACGTCTGTGTTGCAATGATTTTACTTTCAAGCGAACCCATGATTTTCGAGTTACCCTTGCCTTACCCTGACCTAGTCTTCACCCGTGAGTGGGGAGGGAATTATTATTACAGGTACAGATGGTTACTATGTTCAGATGGATACTCATGTATAGATGGTGAGTATGATCAGACAATGACTATTGGTTCTAATGGTTATGTTCTGGATTTCTGTTGGTAACTTATTCATATGCTATATTATGTTGGTTACTATGGGGTTCTTAGATTTATTTTCTAAGTTCCTGACTGGTTTACTTGGAGGTTCATTCAGGCCTTCGATCTTGGTATTCCCAGCATGTTCAAAAAAGGCTCAACAGCATCCGGTTCTAGAAGCCTTGATCTCGTACGATCGAAAATCCACAGGGTAATTGGTTCTTGTATGTGCGGAGGCTATGCCAGACCTGTGATCTGATAATATTCATATGATTCAGAACAGCGCATCCACATTTAGGAATGATGAACCTTTGATCCCATGCCTTTGCATACATAACATGGTTACCACATGCTTAACATACATGTTTTGTTATTTTCAAGGAATCATATTTGTAAGCCTTGTGTTGAACTTTTCCATCCCTTAATTGCGTAAAATCAAAACCAAAGCACGCAAATTCCTTGGAAATGACGGAACATGACATGGCATCCATTCATGCACCCATACATATTCATGCATACATAACAGGTAGCCGAAGATTGGGGATTCTTATTCATACCTGATTCTCTTCAGAGGTTCAACTTAATTTCTTGTTGTCACGTGTTCAGAGATCAGTTACAGAATATCAGTGCTTCATTCTCATTGGTTCCCACACTTGTTTGAGCTTAAGTGGGTTAGACCTCGTACTTTGACACCGTCTATAAATTCCCTTCAGATCATGATACCAACGTCAGATATGGTTACCACACTAGGGTATCCGACTACTCAATCAGGGGAACTCTCCATAGTTTTGCATTCCCTGATCTGTTCGACAATAGCCAATCTTTGTTCCCCTAGCGAATTCATGAAAAAAGCTTTTAAGAAAAGAAAAAATAAGCCTGGTGAGCACGTTGATGCGATCCTAATGCATTGCATCCTGTTCTTTCCAGCTTTGAACTTTGGGGTCCTCCTCCCACAAACATCTCTTCTGATTGTGATACACATGCTAGATGTATCCCCTATTCTGGGGAACCCGATTTTGATATTGAAGACTATAAAGGGGTTGAAGTGTAAAGCCCAACACCTATCTGGCGTCTCTTCCAAAAGTCTAGTTCCCATTTTGCCAACTGTTTGACTGTTTCTCACCAGGTGGATGTCTCTATTGTTGTTCTGATAGAAGACGAACTATATTATTTTTATGTGGCGTAATATGCCTGGTGATGTAGTTTATACTAGCTCGCTCGGCAAATCATTCATTCGCTCTCCTAAAAGAATATTCTACACATATATTCTGGGGCACCCCGCCATTCAGTTGAAGATGGTATGTCATCCAGAGACAGGGTCCAAGACTAGCTCAATTCAAAGGCCGTTATGTTCAAATCATATCAGAAGGGGTCCAAGACTTGTCTATTTTTGAATGAAAATCTTAATGCTATAAGTATGATTGTCTTGAAGTGTTCCTTTTATTTTTAGTCATCCATTCGTAATCACTCTTTAAATATTTTACTTGCATGTTGATGCCAAGTTTCCAATTCTTATACTTAAGAAAAGATTGGGGGGAGGATGACGATAATCTGAAAACGCAAAAATGTCTAGTTGGTATGCTTTGGAATAAGACCCTGCTGACGATGTACATGCCTTGTTTCAATTCCTAAACACCAGAGATATAAGGGAGATAGATCCTCGTTAACCCCTCTGAGCCTTCGAAGTAGGAGTTTTTTTCTATTCAGGAAAAAACCCTCATTTTAACCCTGGTCTGGGTAGTGTTCAGTTAATCTGATCAGGCATTCAGAACTCATCAAGAGTGTGCATCCAAGGATACAACAATGGTTATCCATCAAAAGGTCGAGAAAAGTCAAAACCATAATGGTTAACCCTTATCTATCAGCAACGTGCATCAGCTAATGATATCCCAATGGGTGTCTCTCACACATCAAGAAGCCGGGATTGGATGACGATACAATAATGGCTATCCCTCATCTACTAAAGACTCAGACAGCCATGGTCACTTCCAACAAATCAAAGACAACGCAAATATTAACGACTTGTTCAAAATGGAAATTATGAATAAAAAAGAAACAAAAAGCCCTGCTAAGTCAAAACTTGAAAACAAGTCGCTTAGGCAAAAGTTAGGGTATCCCGTTGGACTTCCAAATCGAAATTCAAACGAATTTGTCTAGGAAAAAGCTAGGGAAAGCGAGAAAGACTTTGGAAAGCCTAAAAGGAGAGAAAAGGATTACCAAAAAAATCCTTATCGAAAGAACAAGGTCGTGTGATCAGACACCAAAATCAGAAGTTAGTGACTGTTGTGTCTAAGAGGCCTCAGTAGTTCACCAACCATCACAAACTCTTCTCAAGAGATCGCAAACTCTTCTCGAAAGATGAATTCTTGTACCGGGTTAATTGAACATAGGAATGGAGAACATCATGGAGAATGGGTGGGCACCAAATAATTTTGAGCCTTAAATCCTCTTTTCTTAAACCATGAACCAGGCCACGTTATAACCCATAAAAAGTCCTAACTGAAGCATGGGTTAATTCAAAAGCGTGCTACAACGAGATAGCATTTAACTTACTCCTAAGAGGTATGTTTAAATATTCGTGTTGGCATCATGTGCTTGCATCACCTTTCATAAAGGAATTTTCAAATGTTGCTCTCTAGCTAGTGACTCATTCACAACAGAGTTGTGATATCATTTCACTCAAAGTTTTTCAAACTTCAAGACTTACATATGTGTTGCAATAGAATTATCATTCTCATAATAAACATTCTTCTGCATACAAAACAACTGATTGGCATCAAGTAAGTTTACACAATGAACAATCGGTAAAGAGCTCAATCTTGTCAGAGAAGAGAGGCTTGAATACTCTGTTGAAGCAAGAGTCAGCTGTCACAAGAGAAATGACTTATCCAGGGGCATGTTAACCAGAGATTCTGTCAAGAGAAGTCATCTTGGTACTTCACAGTTTGAGTACCATTCAGGGATGAAGTTAGATGATTCCACTAATCTGGGGAAATTAAGTCGAGAGTTTATCCCTCCATTCTCAGCCAAATCTGGGGCATTCCTTTAAGCTATAAATCAGAGCCTATCACATCGATTAATCTCTTCAAGCTAATATCAATCAGAGGCTATCACGTCGATTAATCTCTTCAAGCTCGACCAATCAGAAGATATCACGTCAATAAATCTCTTTGAGTTATCGTTGATCAGGGGTTCTCACATTGATAAATCTATTCAGAATTCATTCAACCTGGGGCAGTTACGTCGAGATTCGACAAATCTCTCCAAGAAATATGTAATTAAGAGCAGTTTATTTCGTGACTCAAGACATTGGGGTAGGTCACTTCGTATCAAATTGTGGCGCGCATATTCTGGTCTTCTATTCAACATAGATCTTCTCAGAGACCCTCCAGACAGGGGAATTCATCATTCGTAATTGCAAAGTTGCTCAAGCCAATTATGTTGCACGAGACGAATCGAGCTAAAAGAATCATAACGGTCACCTTGACCTAGCCAGCGCACGAAGCTGCCTTCATCTGCTACGGACAATTTCAAACCTGATTCCCCAAGTGAATTCAGAAAGTTCAGAGTTTCCGTTTGACTCGACACACGCAAGTACGTCCCAAGTGGAGTTAATCAAGTACATCCCCAGTGGAGCTAAACCGGGGCATTCGAGGAGCTAAACCGGGGCATTCATAGGTGTTTGTGCCCGTCTCTTGCCCCTAAATGATTCAAGAAGTAATTCCCCAGTGTTGCATAAACTTGGGGCATGTATTCGAAGAGATCCACATGGTATTCGGTATCCATTCTTCGACATATACGGTTCTACCATCCTCTCAATGGTTCAGAATGTAAGGAAGTCTGGCCAAATTATCTCTTTGCTGACAACACAGTCCAGAATGCAGTAGCATCTCGGTAGATTTTCTTCATCGATAATTCAATCTCCAGTAGAGTCAACAATAATTTGCGGTATTGTGAGCTCCCCGGTGCAAATTCTTATCAGTATCCCCAGTGATCTTTGGTACTGCAGACTCCTAGCGCTATTATGTATTGGCATCCCCAGTAAAGAGCAACGGTTCCCAACAAGCTTTCGCTTATCTCCATGAAGTCTATTTCTTTGCACTTCATATAGTTATCATTACATAACATTGCATCCTCAAAAGTGCATAGCCGATCCATCATAATGGATCTTTGCGGTAAAAGAAATTCAAACATGCATACGAAGCATAAGCCAGATCAAGTACCTTGCATGAAAGACCTGAATCATTCAAGGACAATAATACATCCCTACAAGAGGACATCATACCCAAATCTCTAGCTAAAAGCCTTCACACTCATAATTCCCAGCAAAATCAATATACCTTATCATAGGTTCCCTGGAAGACCGTCTGTAGATCTCGTCTAACCTGAGATCGCCTATTGGCTAGGTTCTTCCTCAATCATCATAGAACCTGAGATCGTCTCTTGGCTAGGTTCTTCCCTTAGATCATCGTCGAACCTGAGATCGCCCGTAGGTTAGGTTCTTCCTTAGATCATCGTCGAACCTGAGATCGCCCGTAGGCTAGGTTCTTCCTTAGATCATCGTCGAACCTGAGATTCCCTGTAGGCTAGGTTCTTCCATAGATCATCGTCGAACCTGAGATTTCCCATAGACTAGGTTCTTCCTTATATCATCCCCGAACCTAAGATCGCCTGTAGGCTAGGTTCTTCCTCAGATCATCGTCGAACCTGAGATCAACTGTAGGCTAGGTTCTTCCTCAGATCATCCTAGAACCTGAGATTGCCCGTAGGCTAGGTTCTTTCTTAGATCATCGTTGAACCTAAGATCGCCCGTAGGCTAGGTTCTTCCTTAGATCATCGTCGAACCTGAGATCGTCTGTAGGCTAGGTTCTTCCATAGATCATCGTCGAACCTGAGATCGCCCGTAGGATACGTTCTTCCTTAGATCATCTTCGAACCTGAGATCTCTTGTAATCTAGGTTCTTCCTTATATCATCGTCGAACCTGAGATCGCCCATAGGCTAGGTTCTTCCTCAGATCATCGTCGAACCTGAGATCGCCCGTAGGCTATGTTCTTCCTCAGATCATCGTCAAACCTAAGATCACCCGTAGGATAGGTTCTTCCTTAGACCATCATCGAACCTGAGATCTCCCGTAGGCTAGGTTCTTCCTTAAATCATCATCAAACCTGAGATCGCACATAGACTAGGTTCTTCCTTAGATCATCGTCGAACTTGAGATTCCCCGTAGGCTAGGTTCTTCCTCGGATCATCTTAGAACCTGAGATTACCCGTAGGCTAGGTTCTTCCTTAGATCATCGTCGAACCTAAGATCGCTCGTAGGCTAGGTTCTTCCTCATATCGTCTTAGAACCTGAGATCGCCTCTTGGCTAGGTTCTTCCCTTAGATCTTCGTCGAACCTGAGATTGCCCGTAGGTTAGGTTCTTCCATAGATCATCGTCGAACCTGAGATCTCCCATAGGCTAGGTTCTTCCTTAGATCATCGTCGAACCTGAGATCGCCCGTAGGCTAGGTTCTTCAATAGATCATCGTCAAACCTGAGATCGCCCGTAGGCTAGGTTCTTCCTTAGATCATCGCCGAACCTGAGATCGCCCGTAGGCTAGGTTCTTCCATAGATCATCGTCGAACTTGAGATCGCCCGTAGGCTAGGTTCTTCCTTAGATCTTCGTCGAACCTAAGATCGCATGTAGGCTAGTTTCTTCCTCAGATCATCCTAGAACCTGAGATCGCCCGTAGGCTAGGTTCTTCCCATAGATCATCGTCAAACTTGAGATCACCCGTAGGCTATATTCTTCCTTAGTTCATCTTAGAACCTGAGATCTCCCGTTGGCTAGGTTCCTCCTCAGATCGTATTAGAACCTAAGATCGCCCGTAGGCTAGGTTCTTCCCATAGATCATCGTCGAACTTGAGATTGCCCGCAGGATAGGTTCTTCCTTAGTTCATCTTAGAACCTGAGATCTCCCGTTGGCTAGGTTCCTCCTCAGATCGTCTTAGAACCTGAGATCGCCTGTAGGCTAGGTTCTTCCTCAGATCATCGTCAAACCTAAGATCACCCGCTGGCTAGGTTCTTCCCACAAATCTTATCTTAGAATCTGAGATCGCCCATAGGCTTGGTTCTTCGAAAAATCACTCTCATGTTTCACCTTAGGATCGTAGGTCACCCGTAGGCCTTGTCTGATGTCTTTTCTTACCAACCTTTATCTTGTATTGGCATCACGCCACGTTACAAGTCCAATCTCAGTCTCTTCAATGAAAAAAAACAAAAAAAATTCTTTCCCAACAGATACCACAAAAACAAATAAACACTGAAATTTTCTCTCAGGACAAATTTTTGGCATTGGTATTTAATCATCTTCAACCTTGAACTTCCGAAAGGCACACGCCAATCGCACTTTCAGGTTTAAGACGATTAAATATGGGCATCTGTAATACCCCAAATTTGTCCTACCCCTTTGCTTTTATCTAGCTTACACATTTGGCACTTTTCATTCCATCTGCATAGCCTCTGTTAGGTCATTTTGCACGTCATGCATCATTGGTCAATAATTTGGCATGGGATTGAGGATATTAAGGAATTTTGGTTTCTTCTTGCTTTTAGGTTCTCATCTTTATGCAAGCTTGGATCAACATGGTTCTTTATCAATCAGGGTTTAAGGGATTAGAGTTTGTGTCCATGGTCGTTGGGAATTTCCTCTTTTATTAAGATACTTATTTTCATCAAAAGACAAAGCCACCTTTCCAAGTTACTTCAGTGAGAAGACAAATTAGGGTTGCGAGTTTTTAGGGTTTACATTTCATCATGGTTGAGTTTTCTAAATTCAATTGAAGATTCATTGTGCTCCAGGCATCATTCTTTCTAATACTGGTTGCTTGGCGTACAAGTTTGGTATGAATTAGAAGATGGAAATGAGTTAAGGATTCATTGAAGATGCAAGTGGATTTGGTGTGAGAATTAGACTCCAAAGGGGTTATGTCATTTCTTGGATTTCAATCCATTATGCAAGTGAGGGAATAGGATTGAATCAAGTTGCTATTGATGAAGACTTTACTTACAAGGAAGTCATACATTTGAATTAGGGTTTTATTATTGGTGGCACAAGGTAGTGGTGGGCCTAATACACCATGTCACTCGGGACCGGTGTTTCCTCATTGATTATGAAGGTCTTTATTTCAAGTCCAAGCATGGCTACTTATGTTGCTATACATCACAAAGGGAGCATGCTGAAACAATCTTTAACGAAGTCTTGTGGAAGTCTCTTTCATTCTTACCATGGAATGTTTGGCATTACACGAATAAGGGAATCATGATTATGCTTGGTATTTACACCATTAAAGGAGTATTCAAAGTTAAATTCCATGGAAAATATACAAGAAAATACTTTGAGCACTTGAGGAAATTGATATTGAGTTCAAGATATTCCATACTCCTAATTTCATCACACTATCAAACTGTCAGCGGAGTTCAGTTTGAAATAAAAGAAAGAAATAGGTGAAGCTTCTCCATTAGATTCCAAGTTCCATACAAGAGTTACTCAAGAAGAAGTATACAATTTGAAAGAAGCTTTTAGAAGGAAAGGATTACAAGATATTATCCTACAAAATCTGAACAACAAATTGTTAAACATCATATATAACTTCATGATTCTTCCATAGTCTTCATGCCCCTAACTTTTATCCCCTTGATTAAATTTTCATTCTTCAAGGCCAAACTTCTACTTGCTTCAATGATATTCCAATTTTCCAATGACCTGAGTATTAATTCACATAAATTGCATCAGTAAACAAAAAAATAGCCTCTACACCAAATAGAAGCAGTTCCTATAAACTACAAAACCCATCCAACAATATGTGTTCAAAGTTAAAACATGGATAGCTTACTAACAGATTCGGGTAGTAGCTCGATAAACGGAAGGAAAATAAAGAGGGTTCAGAACTCATAAAATAAGAAATAACAGAACTCAAAGTAATAGAAAACTGTTTTTATCCATAGCTACCCTGCATAACAAATTCAACGACCGATTTTCCAGCTCACATAATTGTTCAGCAAAATTAAGAGAATTCCTAAACTAACTGAATTAAAAACTGATGATTCCAAACATAATTACCAAACTGATTTTTAACCAATTTCAGGCTACTTCTAACAGCTCATAACAGAACCAGTTCACCATTCAGTCAGAGGAAATCAGGGAGAGGAAACTCACCAGAAAAACCTCTCGTTGATCATTCTTTTTTTCTTTTTTCATCACTTTCTAAGCCCCTGCAAAACAAATTCAGAACTGGTGATCAAAAACTAAGGCAACCCTGCCATTTTGAAGCAAACAGAACCAAACAGAATTGTTTTCTATAACCAATATCTAACTGGTTTCATAACCTGCTCTAACCGCTAACAGAGATCCAAAACGGACCTCTAACAACCTCTTAACCAATTCCATAACAACAAAACAGCCAGCTCATCACAAACTGTCCTAACTGAAACTAACTTTCTTGCTGTTTCTCACCAATTCTTCATTAAACTAACTTCCAAAATAACCAACCAACTTTCACCCAGATTTCTAACAACTCCAACCGATTCCAAACAGCCCTCTAACTGAAACCCTCTAACAGATTCTCAACCAATCTGTAACAGGAGGTAACTAACTTCTCGAGCTTAGGTAACTAACTTCTCGAGCTTAGAACCATATCCTAACCAACTTTCTAACAATTCTAACCAACTTTTCTCCTTCCTAAATCGGAGATATAACAGAATTGTTTGCACATTTTCAAGGGAGAGTTCAGTTACAAAAACACAACAAAAGTTCTCATAGAAAATATCTATCAGAAAAAAGAGGACTCACCAAGAAAAAGATCTCCAATCTCTCTCCTTCTCTCTCGATCTTCAACCACGAGAAATAAAATAAAAAACCTCTCAACATCTCTCTTTCATTTTTTCTCTCCACAACCATCTCTGAATTCTATCTTCACTTTCATTCTCCATTTCTCAATCTTCATACCATCAATGACTCATCTTCTATCTTCATCATTCACCATTATTCTTCAATTTTGAGAGAATGAATCATAGAAAATCTTCAACAAAAAAAACAGTTACAAAAAACTATCAAAAAAAATTTCAGTTACAAAAACTCACCAGATTTAGTCCTTCCATCATCTTCATCAATTCTCAGATTGGAATTCTCTGCACAATCTCGCTTCCTCGTCTTCATCTACTTCAGCATCACATCTCCAACTCAGCAACGCTCGGCACTCTCTTCAATCTTCTTGGAGCTTCTGCACAATCTTCATCATATACTGATTCATCGTCCCCATCTTTATCTTCTTTTAATCACCTTATCAACAATGCTCATACTTACTGCATAAACTCAATTTCCACCACTGAATCTCAACCTCTGCAGCCATCTCCATTGTGCAGTCATTGATATCGAAAATGAAACACAACACTTCTCCGTATTCGCAACAACTACAAAAACACGCTAATTGTGTTACGCGATGAAACGCATAAATCGGAAAAGCGAAAAGATGAACAACAGAAATGCAGAAACAAAAATAAAATGAAGAAAGAGGTGGAAGAAGGAGAAACGCGCAAAGAAGAAAAGAAAATGGAAAGGAAACAGAACTCACGATGGAATCGTGTACCTGATTATTGATGGAGTTTCTTTAAATTTCGCGAAGAGAGTTTCTCTGGTTGTAAGATTAAAGCAGAGGCAAGTTTATTGAATCGAAGTTGAAATCGAAAGACGAGAAGACAACGGAAGTCGCGGGGAGAATGAAGATAGCGTTGCGTCACAGATCGGAGAAGAAAGGGATAATGAAGCCAAGGCGTCATAATGGAGGGGAATGACGGAGCCGCGGCGGAGTGATTCTTCGAAGGTGGAAGAAGAAGGTGATATGCCATTAACTCCAAAACCCTAAGTCGTCCCTCTTTCCAAATTTTATTATTGCTTAGTGATTATTATTGATTGAATAAGTAATAAGAATAACAAAAAATAGCGACAATGTTATTGGATTATACTGGATCCACCGAACTGGATCAGTCATGGCCTGAAGGGCATTTAGTTTGTGACATTTTTTGGGTTGTTAGCAAAAATCTACGAATGAACCAAATTTGATGGGCTTATCCATTGTTACTGAACCATACCCATCAGATACAGCTTCACACCCCTTGTTCATAGTCTTTAGTTAATTCTTTAATTCCTTTTTATCAATTTTTTTAATAGAACTAGTGAATTTTAGGAGATAATAAAAAATTGCTAATTAGGAATATATTATAATAGAATTCGATTTCTTTTTATATTTCTTATGTGAAAAACCCTAGAAAATATTTTAGAATTTTAAGTTTTCTCCTTAGAATTTTATTAAATTTTTTTATTATTTTGTGTTTAATAATCATTTTCATTGTCACTTTTTAGCTAAGATTTTGTGATAAAATGATTGATGTAATTTTCGCGATGGAGAATGTTTGGAGATTAATACTTTGATCACTTGTGCTAAGCAGCTTTTAGTAGAGTTTTCTTATTGCTTGTATGATTATGACGAGGCAACGGACCTTCTCCATTCGGTATCATTGTGACCTTATTTTATTCCTCATTTCCGCATTTTATCGCATTCATTTACCGCTTTTCTAGATACCATGAGAAGTAGGAAATAAAGAGCGTGCACTCGAAGTCGTTGTTTAAAGACCTGTAGCTGGCATTCCGCACTTCATTTACTATATGTGTTGTGCTTGTGTTTGTTTACTTTCTTGGTGATCGATGAGTCATTCAATTTAGGAATTGAGATCACAACTTCGCTCTCAGTGCATGCTCCCTATAGGATTTTATCACTTTCCTTTATTTCTTGTTGATCGATGAGTCACTGAATTTAGAAATTGAGATCACGACTTCGCTCTCATTGCATGTTCCCTATAGGATAGTTTTGTTAGACTTTCTTTAGCATGCTAACTTAGATAGGATCTCTCTAGGTGTGCTCTCTTGAGCTTATTAGCTTGTTTGCTTTATCCTTGTACATACCTTGTTCCCTTAGGATGTGCTTGCTCCGTTCGGATGCGAGTTAGACCTTAGGTTGCAAACCATGCATACTAACATTAGGTAGAAAATTCCCTTTTCATCCAAATCTTAGGCAAACCATTGTATGATAACATTAGGTTAGAAATAGGCTAGTCTCCCTTAGACTCATTTCTTCCCTTTTTGCATCCTTGCATTGAAAACTAAAATTTCTTTTCTTAGCAAATCAAAAACATGCTAATCTCACTTAAACCCTTTTTCAAGGTAATAAAACACAAACCAATTCAAACCATTTTTGTGCGCTCAAGCACTTTTCTCTAAAACCCTTTTCAGGTAAGGACATAATTAATTTACTTTTGTGCCAACGCATAAGTCTCCAAAGTTCGAGCTGTGGCAGAAGGCGGGATTAACATTGTCTATAAAAAAACACAAACAAACAAAAACATGTGAGCCGAACTACGATAGCTCTGATTCCTCAAAAAGGATATGTAGGCATTGGGGTAGGGCCCAAGAGAGTACAATTTTATTTTCCCTACATTCTTTTCTCCTTTATTTTGCATGCATTCTCCCTTTAGTAGTATAATAAACAGTAAGCATAATTTAGACACGCCCTTAAGATAGACAACAAGAGTGGATACTGTAGAGTACTACGAGCGTATGGGGTGCTAATACCTTCCCCTCGCGTAACAAACTCCCATACCTGATCTCTCGGTCGCAAGACCGTGACTTCTCCCTTCTCAGGTTTTCTCGATGTTTACCTTTCCCTCTATATGGGATAAAAGATGTTTGATGGCAACTTCATTTTTTGATGATTTTCAGTCGGTTGTTTCATCTATGTTGCATAATCTTGTATTGAAGTCCTTATAACTTGCCAATCTCACCATAATTTAATGCTTACACCTACTCTTTAGATATTACCCAAGTGTTCGAGCCGTTATCAAAAAGATCTATCCATTTATGGCATAAAGGCACCATTGCTATTCTTGAAAAGCAAGCTTTTGGTATAAAATTTGTATTGAGCCCATACCTTGTTTGCTTCTGATTATACTCCACCATAAATCATGGAAGGTAGCTCCTCTATACCATCAACTTTGGTACTTCATCTTGGGACCGTGGAATACTTGACATAGTTGATATTTGCATCCTAACCAAACCATAACGTGCTGTCTTGCAAACCTAATCAGCTCTTGTTCCCAAACCTCTCGCCTATAAATAGAGGGAGAATTTGCAAAATAAATAGGCCAGAAAAATAGAGAGCTTCTTTTGTGTTTAAAATCCTCAAACCCCCCTTTACTCTAAAAATCAGAACTGTCCACAAAAACCTCCATCTTTGAGATTTAAGGTCTAAACCCTTTGAACCTCTCACACCTTGCAAGTTTTGTCCAAAAAAACCATCCAAACACTCCACATACATCATATAGAAGTTGAGAACTGACCCATATATGCAGCAGAACGATGTTAGAAGTAAAAAATAGCAGTATGAGTCGATACGAAACACTATGAGTCGACACATATTATGTATAAAACAGGTTATGATCCGATGCGAACCATTATGTGTCAATACAAGCTGTTGTATGAGTCGATATGAAATGTGAATGCGTCGAATCATACTGAGTTAAATTTCATTTTCCAGAAACAAGAAGAGATATGTGTCGATACTTAAGTGCATGCGTCGACTCATACTAAGTTAATTTCATTTTCCAGAAGCGAGAAAGGTTTTTGTATCAATACATAAGTGCATGCGTCAATACATAAAGTTTTCGTATCAATGCATAAGTGCATGCGTCAATACATAAAGGTTTCGTATCAATGCAAAAGCTTATGTGTCAATACATAAAAGTTATTTTTTAAACAATTTTCTTTTTTTTACATTATCTTTATATTTCTTTATAATTTTATTGTTATTCATTATTCAATATGGTTGTAATAGTAATTAGGTTTTAATTGCTTTCATCCCCCATTTGTAAATTTTTACCCCCATTCCCGAAGCTTTGTAATAGTGTAGGAATTTATATTTCCGTAATTTACCGCTTTCAATATAATTGCTAGTAATTAGGGTTAGTATGGAAAGACTTAAAATTAACAACCAGATAACCCTAATTCAAGACAAAAATGCATGAAAACAAAACACTTTGCACACTCGCACCTCTAGGGTAACCCACACTTGTTGACTCGGATAAAAATAGTCATGTCCCTCGAATATGGGACGCTTTAGCAAAGACCCTCGATAAAAAAGATCGTAGTCCCTCGATGACCCTTTGACGTTAGCTTCGGTAAACGATCTTAGACCCTTACAAAAATTTATAAGGCATCCTATAACATTGCCTTCTATGACTATACGACGACCCACGCCAGTCCCTTCACATCCAATGATAAGGCTTCCTACCAATCAATGGTAAGATAGCTATATCTAAAGGAGGAGGAAAAGAACTAAGAATTTTTGAGTAGGTAGAACATTCATAGTTGCTTGCTCACAACCATCTTCAAAACATCTTTCAAAAACACCAACACTTTCAAATGAAATATTTTCAAAAGACAACACTTTGTATACATTCTTATAGAGACGAGAATCAATAAAAAGTTATCCTAAACGAAGGCACTTTTCAAAAATACTTTCAAAAACCAAATCACAAACACATTTCAAACAAAGCATTTCAAAGTGAGATAGCAACTAAGAGCCCATAGATAACTACGGATGAAAAGGGTGCTAACACCTTCCATTTTCATAACCTACCCCCCGAACTCAAGAAAATATCTCAAAAGGTCTTTCCTGTTCTTTTCACCTTTTCCTTTATTGGATAAAAGAAAAGTTTGTGGTGACTCTTACTATCCGCAACAGTTGCGATAAAACACAAAACACCCAAGTCAGTTCTCCCACCGTATTACAAAAGGCAACCGACAGACCTCTTCTGGTTAGATTTATTTCTTCCAGTTAAAGACAGGAAAATGACAGACCTCTTCCAGTTAAAGACAGGCAATCAACAAACCTCTTCTGGTAGATTTATTTCTTCCAGTTAAAGACAGACATATGAGGACCTCTTCTAGTTAGATTCACTTCTTCCAGTTAATGACAGACAAATAACAGACCTCTTATGGTTAGATTTTTCTTCCAATTAAAGACATGCAATCAACAGACCTCTTCTGGTTAGGATTATTTCCCCAGTGAAGTCGCTAAACAATAGACCTCTTCTAGTTAGATTTATCTCTTCCAGTTAAAAACAGGCAAAAGACATCTATTATTTTAGTATAAATCGACCAAAGATTTATTCTGATACTTCTTCCAATTTCTACCAACAGTCACTCTGGATGGCATCTGTAAGCCTATCTCCGACAAATTCTTTATCACTTCCCCAAATTGCATCTTTAAGCCCATTCCCGACACAATCAACTAACACATCATCAAGTGCAAATTTTTGGGCACTCTAGTGTTCAATCATCTTTCACCTTCAAGTCACAAATGACAGACCCGCCAATATAACTCTTAAGGTTTAAGAAGATTGAACATGGGAATCTGTTATACCCCAAAAATTTTCCCTCTCTTTTCTCAAGACATTTTTCACAAATATATTCAATGGTTCAAGCTTACACAAGTATTGACTAGGTCAAGCCATCTCCTCAACATTAATGTCTCAAATTAGGGTTTGGATTTTCACAAGGAAAATTGGACTTCTAATGCTTAAATTGACTTTCATGGATCATTGTGGACCTTCAATAATGCTCATATCAAGTTTCAAGTCTTGCATCTAAAAATTGCTCAATCAATTGATCAGATGACCCAAAATCAGTTGTGTTGGGTAAAAAGTCAAATATGGTCAACCTACAGTCAAACTTTAAGATTTTTGACCAATATCAAAATTTTGAATTTATATGTATCAATTGATCAATTTTGGATCATAATTCCCCAATAAAAATGTTCCAATCATCAAAAGGGGCAAAATGGTCAAAATTAGGGTTTTGACTGTATTTGACTGATCAAGGGTTTTTGACCTAATACATAATCTAATTGCTTGAAGAAAAATCTCAAGGATTAAAATACAACATGTTGACCTAATTTCATGGCTCAAAACATTTCTCAAGATCAATTGATTGATAGTTGAAATTCAGGCAACTGATGAAAAGTCAAGTGATACACCAAAAGTCAACTTTGACCTTTTGATCAAAATTGAGTTTCAAAGATCACATTTAATAAAGACATTCAAAATTATGAAACTTGATCATCAAGAAATCAATAAAGTCAAAAGTCATCTTAAAAATTCAAACTTTTCAAGACTTATAATTTTTCTAAGTGTTTTTTTACATGATTATTTCATAACTTCATGCCAATTTTTCATCAAGATGCAAGATGATTCAAAGAAAACTTCCAACATGAAAGTTGTAGATCTTAATGAGATATAAAACTTTGTAGGGAAGAACAAGTTCTGGAAATACTTTGATTTTGAGTTATGAATTCACAAAGTCATGCACTTTTTATACAAAACACTTAGTGAAAATTTGACCTAGTTTAGGAAGATTTTTTACCTAACTTCATGGAAAATTTTCATATAGTTACAAATTGATTCTTCAAAAATTAAAAACATGAAGGTTGTAGAAGATGTTCCAAGATTTCCAAAATGTCCAAGAACTCGTTGAGATCATTCTTGAGCTAGGAGAATCGAAGAGATGAAGTTAGGGTTTCAAACTTGAATTACAAGGCATTTTTCATGAAGAACACTTGACCAAATCCATAGCCATGCTGCATAGTCTTGCTTTGAAGGCTTCTAACTTATGTTTCAATCCATAATTAATGGTTTACATAAATGTTTGAGCCATTATCCAAGTGATTGAACCATTATCCCAACCAAATTGCTATTAATGGAAGAAAGTTCACACTTCCATTTTGGAAAAGTGGCTTTAATCACAAAGTCCACTCTCCTTGAGCTTTGTAGTTGTTCTTTCTACACAATCATCTTCTATAAGTTCATAGCAAGCATGTTTAAAGTTTCTAGCCACTCTACCTTTCCTTGAAACCATGTTTGTCCAAGTTGCTTCAAAAACAAGTCAAAATCCACAAACATGTGATCTTGTACTTCCGATTTCTACAAGCTTCCAAATCTCCTTTCTATAAATTGAACCATCATTTGCAACATAAGACAGGAATTAACAAGCCCTCAAACACCCTCACTCTCCCTCAAACCATAAATTGCAACACAAGCACAATAACTTGTCATTTCTGACATTAAAACCCAGTCTTCAAATCTACTCGTGTGTTTTAACTTCTAATCCATCACAAAGCTTCTAATACACATATATAGGCTATCCCAATCCATATTTCTCAACTATAACACCATCTTCTTCATCTTCTATAACCAAAAATTGAGAATTGCATTTGGACTTCTCCAGAACATTTCAGCGACTCTCAACTCAGGCTAAGCATTGTATTAACTTCCTAGAGACTCAAGGAAGCTAACCTGATCATTGCAGCACCTTGAAACAAGCTCAAACTCAAAACACGAAATCCATTTTCAAGGTAAGTTTTCTGACTTTTGAACTCTTCGCATAGGCATTGTTAGGTTTCCATTTTCAAAGATAAAATGTATATATCATAGCCCTGAAACTGACTATGTCCTTAGAATTCATTTATGTTGCCTGAGTAGAGAGAATTTTAGAGTTGAAGTTTCTGGAAAAAAATTAGGTCAAATTTGGTACCATTAGAAATTCTCATTCATCTTTAATTTATAGATTATGATATTTATATGGTTGAATTCGTATGGAAAAATGGAGAAACTTTCATGTTTGCATTTTTCATTTTGGTTGAGAGATGAAGAAGTTATAGGTTTTAAAATCATGTTTAAATTTCTGGCGCAAGGTTGAAGATGATACATCCATGGGTTTGTTTTGTAATATAATGCATTGGTTTTGTTTTAAACATCAGATGTATAGCCACCACAGTGGTAGAGAGCGCACACATAAAGACATTATTATGGAAGGTCTTGGGTTCGAACCCCAGCAATACCTTTTTTTAATTTTTCACATTTTCTTTGTTTCCTATTTTTTGTGTTTTTGCAGGCGCGTTGGGCTCCCTCTATTGGGCCTCATTCTCATTTTACTCCATAACACGCCTTGTATGCTAACAGCCGCGCAACCCACATAACCATTTTTTGTTTTATTCTGATTTACAAAAATCTTTTGGGCCTAACATCAAATACAAAACTGTTTTTACTCACTTACATCCGTTTCCACTTTATAACCCCCCCTCGACCCTAATTTTATATTTTTATTTTGTTTTGTTTTCTTTATTATTATTATTATTATTATTATTATTATTATTATTATTATTATTATTATTATTATTATTGTATATTAATTAACTTAGAATTTAGGATTTTTAATTAATCTCTTTTTATTAAGTTTAACTAGGTTAAAATTTTTTTATTAAACCCTAAGAACTTGTTTTTCTTAATTAATTTAATTTTTTTTCTATTTAATTTAGGTTTAGTAAATCAACTTAGAATTAATTATTTATTTCCTTTTTTAGCTTAATTAAAATTAAAACCTTTCAAAAACTCAAACAAAAAAATAATTTCCTTTTTCTTCTACATTATCTTACATTCTTGTACATTTTATTCTTGCAATATTCAATATGGTTGTAATAGTAAATTAGGGTTTATTCGCTTTCATCCCCTATTTGTAAATTTGTATCCCTATTTCCAAATGATATAATAGCGTAGAATTTTACATTTCCACAATTTATCGCTTTCAATATAAAGGTTAGTAATTAGGGTTTGTATGGTAAGACATGAAATCAACAAATAGAAAACCCTAACTCAAGACAAAAATGCATGAAAAATAAACACTTTTCACACTTACACCTATAGGGTTAACCTCACTTGTTGCTTTACGAATAAAATAGTCATGTCATGCAAATGTGGGATACTTTTAGCAAAAACAGGCGAAGACAAGATCATAGTACCTCGATGACCCTTTAATGTTGCTTTTATAAATGATCATAGACCCTTACAAAATAATTGCTAAGATATTCTACAATGTTGCTTTCTATGACTATACGATGACCTGTGTCTGTCCCTTCACATCCAATGATAGGGCCTCTTATCAATCAATGGTAAGATAGCAATATCTAATGGAGGAGAAAAAGAACAAAGATTTCTTTTTAGTATGTAAAACGCTCTTAGTTGCTTGCTCACAACTAAAACCATTTCCACACTCACACTTTCAAAACATCTTTCCAAAAACAAACAAACAACTCTTTGAACTATTTTCAAAACCAACACTTTGTATATATTCTTATAGAGACGAGAATCATTACAAAGTTTGCCGAAACAAAGGCGTTTTCAAAATACTTTCAAACAAACACAAACACATTTCACAAAGCATTTCAAAGTGAGCTAGTAACTAAGAGGCCGTAGATAACTACGGATGAAAAGGGTGCTAAAACCTTCCCTTTTCATAACCTACCCCCTGAACTCAAGAAAATTCTCAAAAGTTCTTTCCTTTTCTTTTCACCCTTTCCTTTATTGGATAAAATAAAAGTCGTTGGCGACTCTTGCTATCAGCAACAATTGCGATAAAACGCAAAACACCTAAGTCAGTTCTCCCACCGTATTACAGAAGGGAAAGATGATGGTTGTTAAGAAGAAGTGTGTCTTAGGTTAGTTTTATCGGGCTCTAAGAAGGACGCCACTATACTGTCCAAAAAGAATACGTGTGTGTTAAAGGTGTGAAAAACACAAGAAAGTGGGGTTTGAATTGGGTTTTTAAAAACACAACTATTCTTTTAAAAATATTCCCCTTTAAGTTAAAATACTTTTTCCTTCACTCTTGATGATAACAATAAGTAAGAACATGAAGTAAAGAACAATGTATGTTTATACTAGTTCACTTGAAAATTATCAAGCTAGTCTAGTCCACCCGCCAAGGTTATTTTGCCTCACTCAATCAAGGACTTAATTCACTATAACCAAACTGATTACAATTTGCACAAGCTACCCGCAAGTGACTAACAACCTTTAAGACTCACAAGCCCTAGACTTCTTAAGAATTCATACCTACCTGGTCCCTTAAGGAATATCAAATAATAACCAACCTGATTATTACAATGCACAAGCTATCTGCAAGTGAATAACAACTTCTAAAACTCCAATCTTTAGACTTCTTAAGAATACAGATCTACCCGGTTCTTTAAGGAAAATCAAACAACTTTTTGAATGCAAGTTTTGTTTACAAGAGTATTGCTTCTAAAAAGCTGAATATGTAAACTATTTTATAAACAGTGACTTAAGAATGTGAAAGCAATGAACAGCGTTTGCCCGTGAATATTCAGTGAATTGGAAGCTTTCTCTCTTAGTCTTTAAGCCTTTATATAGCCAATAAAATAATATATCCGCTGAGGGATACTCTTGGGATTTCCAGAAATATTGACAGCTTGAAGAGTAATGTGGGGGACAACATCGTGCGACGCGTCCGTTCTTTCATGGTAGTGGAATGAAACGTTGATTGTACCATGTACTATTTGTACCATATTAATATTATCTTATTTCCCTCTGCACTTCAGAGGCTTCTGCAAGCATGAGTTTAGAAGTGAGAATATAACATCAGGTCATCAAAACTTCAAGTCTTTAGAGTCTTCAGAATTGCGTCTTCGGAGTCTTTAGCACTTGGTTGTGAGAACCTTTTCTTGGAACTTTGGATCTTTAGAATTTCAAGTCTTTAGAATATTTAGAATTTTTGTCTTTAGAGTCTTCACCACTTGGTCTTCAGAACCCTTATCTTTAGAACCTTGTTATTAGAAACACAAGTCTTCAGCATCTAGACTTTAGTAGAAACTTTGTCTTCAGATCTTCTAACTCTGTTTCTTTGGAACACGTTGTCTTTAGAAGCTTGAATCTTTAATATCTGGACGTAAGTAACAACTTCTGTCTTCAGATCTTCTGACTGGTTTCTTTAGACAAACATCAGAGCTTACACTTAAGAGCCTTCTGGAGTATCTTGCTACTGTTAAATAGAGTTTGTGTAGCGTAGAAGTGGAATCAATTCTCTTATGATGTCTTGGTCATGCCATCCATCAGAAGCAGAACCGATTTGTTAAGTACTCAACAATAACAAACATTAGAGTATCAAAGTTGTTCATACAAACATACTCATTTGCTATCATCAAAACTCAGATAATATTGCAGAACCAAATCTTGTTCTTACATGTGTTCTTCCTGCAAGGGCATAGAAACTCAGAAGTCTTAGTAGGTATAATACAAGTTTAGGGGATGAGTGTTGTTTGAGTAAGCCCTAATAGCCATTTAATATTGGCTTAATATGTTTTTGTATCATGACTTTGATATATATTGTTAGTTTATATATATATATATATATATATATATATATATATATATATATATATATATATATATATATATATATATATATATATATATATATACTTATTAGACATTGTATTTATTGTGTTACTTGTATATGACATAATAAGTTCTTAGAATAATTAGTCTGTTTGATGATACATTAAGTGTGACTTAATTTTGAGACTTCATTAAATATAAGAACGTTATTCTTAAAGTATATGTAGTCAGACTTTACTGTCAAATAGGACAATTGTAATTAATAGAGACTACTATGTGAGTAGACTGATGACCGTATCTCACAGGTCATAGATATGAGATATCAAGTCTTCACATAGATATAAATATTAGGAGTAATATTTATATTGGATTGACCCACCATGAGAATACTACATAGTTTGTTATGTAAGTGTCATAAGTTATTCTCATAGTGATAGTGGTGTATACCAGTCTTCGATTTGAAACCACTATGAACCCTAGATGTGGAGTCGAGTACTTTATTGTCAATTAAATACGTAGAGACGTTGATATCTTCTATGATCTGCGTCTAGGGTTCATAGTGGTCCCAAGATGTGGATCCAACAAATCTTTAATACAACGTCTCTACGTACTTTATTTTCATAATGAACTACGTAGAGACGTTGATATCTTCTATCGTTCGTGATCAAAAGAGAAAATACGATTCAAGAAATAATTCTTAAATCTTTATTTCAGCGAGTTTGATTTGTGTTTAATGATTTAATCAGATTTGTTCATTGGGATTATTCCTTTAAGAGAATTAAAAAGTTTGAAAAATACCTCTTAGATTCCAAAAGTGGTATTAGAGTTTTACTTTTGATTAAATCATCGATTCGAATATAATTTAAATATTTTGATAATTATATGATGATATCTTTAAAATAAAATATGTTTATCTGATTAAAATATGTTTAATCATAAACTATTGAATGTGATTAAATTTTTATTTTTACCGTCATATATGATGCGATCGTGTTTTCCGAAATCTCGTAGTACCGGTGTTTCATGTATGTATTTGTTTCATCCTGGAAATAGTATATTGTCGTAATGCTATTTTAATTAATATCATGAATTTTAATATTATGCTACCGATGGAGTTTTTCTTATATAACCCTGCTAAAGATGATAGAAGTTGGTAAAATGGAGTTTTCCAAATTATAACTTGTTGGTACATGAGATGTGTGCATGTTGTTACATATTGTTTGCCGTAAAAGCTCTTTTTGAAACTCCATAACATTTTCAAGAATAATGCAACGCGTTTCGATTTTTTTTTAACAATAATCATGTTTTAAAAAATATATATATAAAAATGATTATGTTTCATTGAAATTTATAAAAACGATCATGTTTTAGAAAATGTTATAATGTAGTGGCTACTTCAGATGATGCATACATTAATTTTTTTTAAAGGAGACGTCAAATAAGATGGCGTCTAGCCATCTTTTAATTTTTTTCTCAATTTTTTTTATTTATCTGCAGATTTCATATTTCCTGCGGATTTACTTCTGAATTTATCTGCAGACTTTTTGTCTGCAGGTAATTCCATAGAAAAATCCACAGGTAAATCCGTAGGTAATATTAAATCTGCAGAAAAATCCGTAGAAAACTGAAAAAGTTTGAAAATATATAATGTGGCGTCTCTTCTTTAATACACTTTTTTTTTTTGAAAACATAAATATTTAGGTAATTTTCTCCAAAATATAATTATTTATATTTTTTTTCAAAACATAATAAGTGCTAAAAAAAATCATTCACGTGTTTCGGCCGAACTCTATTAGATTTGATATGTTTTAAACTGTCTGAAATGCATACTGCATCTAATTGTTGCGAGATTCAGGTTTATATAATAATAAGTGTTATTTTTATTTTATTATTTACATATTTCAAGTTCTATGAAAATATTAATAATAATCATATTAATTATTAATAATAATAGTTTATTTTTAGGCAAAATACCATTTTTGGTCCTTTAAGTTTACCCCAAGGTCTATTTTGGTCCTTTATCTAAAAAAAATATCAAACTAGTCCTATAATTCTTTCAAAAGGACCACGTTTGTCCTTTCCATCCACTCTGTTAGTCATGTTTAATGGCAGCGCTTATGTGGCATTACACGTGTGTTTAGAAAAATTGCATGTGGCAATTCCACTTACAAGTCAGTTTGACACTCTTATGTGGCATTATCACTCATCCATTGCATGTTTCCTTGAAGGTGAAACCAGACTTCTCATCAGAGGTAAGTTTCTGCAAGAATTCTATTTTCATAGTTAGGGTTTCCTTGAAATTCGTCTCCCTTCTCTGAAATTCATCTCTCTATTTAGGGCATTGTGTGTAATGGAGGAAATTCTTAATATTACGATACACCACAGTGGTCAATTTGTTAGTGAGGACTTGAGTGTGTACGAATGAGGTGAGATTGTTGATTTGAGAGTAGATGCTGATATGTGGGGTTATTTTGAGTTATTGGGTGCTATTAAGGAACTAGGTTACCCAGCCATAGAGAAGATATACTATAGGGATCCAACTGCTGGAATGAATTTGTTGTTTGATGACAAAGGGGCCTTAGAGATTGCTGATCTATATAGGGTTCATTTAAGTGTTGAAGTCTTTATTCAACACCCATTGTCACAGCCTGAGTATGTTGATGAGAGTGAAGTTATTTTAGATGAGACACCCCTGAATGTAATGGAAGAGGATGCAGTTAGACAGAATGAGGTAAGTGAGGATGCAGTTAGACAGAATGAGGTAAGTGAGGATGCAATTAGACAAAATGAGGTAAGTGAGGATGCAGTTAGACAAAATGAGGTAAGTGAGGATGCTGTTGGACAGAAGGAGGCAAGTGAAGATGTTGTTATGCAAAAGGAGGCAATTGAAGATGTTGTTGGACAGAAGGAGGCAAGTGAAGATGTTGTTATACAGAATGAGGCAAGTGAAGATGATGTTGGACATAATGAGGCAAGTGAAAATGTTGTTGGACAGAATGATGATGATAGTTCTGATGATGATAGCTCTGATGATAGTAGCTTTTCGTATGATATTGCAAAGGAGGTTGTATTTGATGATGAAACTGATGAGTGTGATACTGACTTGGAAGAGGAAGAAGGTAAGGATGATGTAACTTATCTCTGTGAAACTGAAGCAAATAAAGAAGATAGTAAAGGAAGTGATAATGAAAGTGAGGATCTTGTAAGTGAATGTGATAGTGAAGATAGCAATACTACCAAGAGAAAGAAGTATCCCATTTTCAAGCTTCTAAAGGATATGTCCAATTACAAATGGGAAGTGGGTACATATTTTAGTACAAAAGAACATATCAATGGAGAAGCATACAAGCACATGATGTCTACCCCTCCAAGGTTTTGGAGCAGATCATACTTCAAGACTCATAACAAATGCGATGCAGTTCTCAATAATATGTCATAATCCTTTAATAGTGTTATTTTGGAGTCAAGGGCCAAGCCATTAATAACCATGGTGGAAGAAATTAGGATATACATGATGGAGAGATGGGCTACAAACAGGATGAGGTTTCAGAAATTGACAGATGTAGAAGTGTTGCCAAACATTATGAAAAAGGTTGAGAAAACAAGTTCATTCACAAACATGTGGCTTCCCAGGTAAAATTATTAAAACAAGCATTTTTTCTGTGTTAGAATGTTTGACTTTGGAATGTCCATTTGATGTCTTAATTTGGAATGTCCATTTTTTTGTGTTAGGATGTCTGATGAGCATATGTTTGAAGTGAGGCATCTGGAAAATTCTGCTGAAAAATTCACTGTAAACTTGAAGGAAAAAATCTGTTCATGCAGAAGATGGGAGCTAACAGGCCTACCATGTGTTCATTCACTTGCAGCAATCAAGAATAGGAACCATAGGATTGATGAATACATTCCTGATTATTACAGGAAATCTAGATATTTGCAAGTGTACAAACCTGTCATATTCCCTGTTAATGGCTCAAACCTATGGGTTACAACTGAGTACCCTGATGTTATGCCACCCAAATTCAGGAAAATGCCTGGAAGGCCAAAGAAAAGGAGGAATTTAGAGCAAGGTGAGCTAGATGGTACTGATAAAAAGATGAGAAGAACGGGATTCATTATAAAGTGTAGCAGGTGTAAGCAGGTAGGTCACAACAAGCTTACTTGTAAGGTGCCTTCTACTAGTCAGACAACTACTACACAAGTACCACATGCAGCTCAACCATCTGTACCATAAGCACCATATGTACCACAAGTACCAGTGCCTTCTCAACCATCTCAAGCATCTGTACCAGTGGCATCTGTACCAGTGACATCTGTACCAGTGGCATCTGTACCAGTGGCATCTGTACCAGTGGCATCTGTACCAGTGGCATCTCAAGCATCTAAGTCAGTTCCTGGTCAAGCTTCTCAGCCATCTCAATCTAAATCATCCAAAAAGTTGTCAGTTAGAAGGCCAAATGCACCATTTGTCCCACCAGGTCCAACAACGAGGTTAAAGGCATCAATAACTGTTGTAGATCCAACAACAAGAAGGACAACACCAACTAAAAGAGCAGCACCAAAGTGGAAACTTTAGTTTACTTTTATGTCTGTTTTGGATTAGGATTGGACCTATAGTTGTTATGTTGTTTTGTTAACTTGTAATATTAGAATTGGTTATGTTAAGTTGTTTTGATCATGTAATATCAAGTTGTTTTGTTTTTTTTTTGTGACCTGTAATATCAGGCTGTTTTGATTGGACCTGTAATATCAGGTTCTTTTGTATGCAACTTAGTGGTATCCACCACCTTATAATTATATGTTGTTACATATCTTCAATTGCTACAGTATGTTACATTGATCAAAATGCTACTAGTTACAGTATGTTACATTATGTTTTACATTGATACAAAAATGCTACTAGTTTTACAGTATGTTACATTGATTAAAATGCTACATTGATACAAAAATTGCTACAGTATGTTTTACAGTATGTTACATTGATCAAAATGCTACTAGTTCAAAAATTCAAGTTGATACAAAAATTCAAATTCATAATGATACCATGTTCAAATTGAGATTGTGTTACATATGATACTCTATTACATATAATCTCAATTCAACAGTCTATTACAACATCATCCAAATTACCACAACTAACATAATAAAGAAGAATCTTTTCCATTTTTTCTGAGAATTCATCATCTTCTTCATTTCAATTTGTAACTCCATTACCTTATGTTTCAGCCCATCCTTCCTTTCCTTTAGATGATATATCTCCATCTTTGCTCCATCAAGCTCATTTTGCAGCTTCTCCAACCTATTATTCTGCTTCTTTATAAACTGATCCTTCTCATCCACCACATTATCAAAGAACCATTGAAAGTATCCACACCCAGATTCAGATGAACCCTGTAATGGTGACATCCAGATTCATCTCAGCTATTGCAGGAACTATCAGAACAAGAATATATGAAAACCCATTTTAATTTCATGCTTACCTTGTAATGACGACAACCCCAGAATTTCTTCCCAAAGTTTGTGACAGTGGTAGCCCTTCGAAGAACCGCAGATTCTCCACAACCACATATAGGTCTCCATCGCAACTTTCCATCTAAGCTTCCATCTCTATTGCAATTGTACGAAGACCAGATCTCTGATGATGCTTCCTTCATCATATTGAGGGAATTTCAAATTCAAAATGGGAAAATTGAGATGCAATGTGTGAACCCTAGAATTTGAGGATTTCTGGAAGCAGCTTGAAGATGGTGTACATAACATTCCATGTCACCTGCCACGCATGCAAACCAAACGTCCGTTTATGCCTTTTGGACGGAAAGGACTCCTATGGTCCTTTTGAAAGAATTATAGGACCAGTTTGACACTTTTTTTAGATAAAGGACCAAAATGGACCTTGGAGTAAACTTAAAGGACCAAAAAGGATATTTCGCCTTTATTTTTATAAATATTATTAAAATAATAAAGTGTTTATTATTCAAAATTAAATATTGACATATTTTTGTATAATTTAGATATTGATGTTGATTATGTTTCGGAATTCGACATTTGTATGGTGAAACAACGATATTTCGATTATCCATAAGTGATACAAAATTATTGTTCAAATTTATATATGATATAAATATTTCTAATGTGAAGTAAGTATATTTGATACACTATTTTGTTTCGTATATTCAAATAGTATAATGATTGTTATACATCTGAGTGATCAATGTTCATTCTGCTTCGGAATCCGACATTTGTATGATGAAGCAATGACATTTCAATTAGTCATATTGAATAATTGATCATTATGTTTTGATAGTATGAACGTGTTTACATTAGGGGTTATGACGGTGCAAGAGTTGTGCCTTTAAGATTTGCAAAAGCATCAAGGATTGATGCGTCAATATTTATAATTTGATAATCTATTATTATTTATCATTTAATTATTTATTATTAAGTATATTGATATACGATTATGACCTTAGATTTTGATATTTGTTTATTTTAAATACGACTTGCATGTCGTGATTTATTTTATTTAAATACGACATATGTGTCGTGGTTTATTGTAATTAAATACGACCTGTGTGTCGTGACATTTAATTATCATTTAATTTATTTTAAATATTATAATTATTTGAGTTCAAGAGTTGAATAAAAGGCAATGTCAAATGATGATGCCGGTGGAAAGGATTAAGAAGTTTGCTCATGGGTCAAAGAATTGTAATAAAGTTGTTTATTTAGTTCTTGCATTTTAGGTGGTCATAATCGTATTACCAGATTTTATTTTATGTACGTGATGCGTGAAATGTATGTTTATATGTGTGTGTATAAGATACACAAATATGTGAGTGTATGAGATACATAAATCAGAGAGATCAAATTTAATTAAAATCCACTCAATTGAATATTAAGTTTATTGTTTTCCAAAATTTAGCATTCATCAAGACTAGTATCAAGTAATGTAGGTATCGCCTAACGCGAGGTGCATGTTTTATATTAGTAAGGTGCGATGGGATAAATATAATATCCAACTGCTAAATTTTTGGGTTTGACTTAACTAAACTAATTATAATAGAATTATATATGTTTAGAAGCAAGAGTTGAGAATAATACATATGATGGATTATATAATAAAGAGTTATTCACTCAACTAATAAAATTTGAGAGTTGTATTAGATACAATTGAAAAGAGTTCCTACTTAAATAACGGAGTTTTGTGTAATCCGTCTACGGAGACTTAAAACAAATTGAAATATAGATCTCGACCCACTAAAAAATCTTCCAATAGGATTTTCTGAATCAAATGTCGAGGGTCATTTGGTTTGAGTAAAAATAGTGGGAGCATTTTAATAAAAGTCCTTATTAAAATAATTTAATTTGATACAATCCTTTTACACATTTTGTATTTAAAATTTATTTTTATTTTTATTTTTATTTTATAGTGAAATGTCCTTATGAAGGATGTAAGGGATCAAAAAGGAGTTTCTTAGTTGGTACATAAATTAAGAAGTATTCTCAAGCACGAGAAAACTTGTATGTTCTCAAGCAACTAATTCATAACAACTGAATATTGCTAGATTCAAAGAATGATACTTATGAGAAATATCAAGTCGAGTGTCTAGATATAATATGTCTCATAATTGTAGTCGTCACAGAAAATGACATGATCATTAACCTCAAGGATTTTCTATTAAATAAGAAATACAAGATATGAGAAATGTAAAACTTTTTGATCTTTTCTATACAAGTTAGAAATATAAATAGATCTAAAATAGTTTTGAGATTTAAAATTTGGATTTCTTTGTAGACCAAATAGTTAGTCACTAGCTCTATTTGAGATTGTCTCAGATAGGTAAATTAAATTTATTATGAATGAATTTTAAATATATCTACATCATCTTGTTGAAAAGAAAATAAAGTAGTTTGTGCTATTGAATAAATGAATTATAAAAGAATGAGATTCATTTTACATTCACACGAATTGGAGAGACAAACTCGGTTCTAAAGGAAGACAGTGATTTCATGTGTTGAAAGAAGAAAACTGCTAATGATTATCGAAAGAGTCAAAGTAGAAGAAGAAAGTAAGACTTATTCTTCATACGATTTATTATAGAAAATCAAATTGTCTACTTCTACATCTTGAGCATGTGATACTAGATGTTGATATCACAATTATACGAATGTGAAGAGTCTTTTAAGTAGTAGGACGTTGATTATAATTTGAGTCCGCTCACGTCAAGAATGGAACAATGGGTTTCATTGACTATAAGAGATTATGATTAGACTTAAATTAGAGCTTATAATGAAACTAAATAATTGTTATTAAGTTTCATTTTGTAGTAAAACATTAATTCTAAGTCTTGTATTGACAAGATAAGGAATACATATTTTAGTAATAGGACAAATGTTGTCCTGATTATCCAAACAATGTTTTCAATACTAAATTAAGTAGTAGATTTGAGTTCTACAATCTTGATAAGCTCATCTATAATAAATGTTGGATGAATCAAATAAAATTTAAACCTTATATAACTGAAACGAGTTAGAATTCTTTTGAGAAGAGTTCAAGAGTGGTGTAGAATGAAACAACTCGAAAAGGTATTAAGATCATACGAATTATTCGCTATGGTAAATACCTATATAAAGAATATAATGACCATTTAAATCATATCATGTTTGACATTGATCGATTTAAGATAGTTCATTTAAATTTTTGTGACTCTTTCATAAATTATTTTACATACAATTATTCCTATCCATAACCAATTCCATTTAAAGTAGTCGTAGAGACACCATATTTGATATGGAGGTAAGTGTACCTAGTTTGTCTTTATGATCTTCTGGATTGTAAGATATATTAAGTAAACTTGATCACAATCTAGATGAAGATATATTTACCGATGTATCTCAATGGAAATAAGGGACACATATTCTATAACACGTTATGGGACAAAAAAATTTGTTGATAGAACTTAAATTTTCCTTTAGAGACATTATGTATTTAAAGGAACTAGTGGGAGTGATGTAGAACTTGAAGAAATTCAAGCATCAGTAAATACATATATTTATGAGAATGGAATATGAACCAAATCAACAAAAGGGTTGTTGTTGGGGCATTGGTTTATGTAGCACAAGATCTATAGAAGATCATAAATGATCTTGATTCTAAAAGAAGTATAAGTTGTTTAAATCCAATTATAGATTAGAGGAAACTTATTGGATTTGAATCCATTTATTAATGAAGTTTCATGTAAACTTGGCTTAATAAATGTCAAGTTTGAATCTTGTGCACACAAGAAGGTTAGTGGGAATATTTGCATTAATCTAGTATAGTATGTAGACAACATACTGATCATTAAAGCAAATTCCCTATAACACCAATGTAGGACATGGTAAAGGAAATTATTTTGATGAAATGCTTAGATGAGGTTTCCTACAATGTTAGGAATCAGGATCTATATAAATAGATGGTTGATGAATCTTAATCTTATCATAAGTATATACTCCAATGAAATGTTGAGATACATAATACGCATAAATCTCACATTAAGATGGTTGCATGTGGATCATAATGTTTTATCTAATAGACAATGTCTTACCTTATTCAATTATAAAAAGGACACAGTGATATGTACTACACTAGATGCATCATATTCTATGAGCATAAACAATAAGTACCAAAATAATTGAAGTGTTCATCACTAGATAACTATATAGAAGGTCTATAAATATCTTAAAAGGATCTGATGTTCCTTTTCTTAAGAGTATATGGGAATAGTCATTGTAAAGGGTTATAATGATTTTATTCCAAAATTTATGGAATATATATTCATATCAAAGTATAAATTAAATGTTATGCTTGGATGACAATTGTATAAGTTGAAAATAGCTTCAGAAAATTATCGTTTCTAGTACAAAGGTCAAATATATTATTTGGATCACTTTGCTAATTCTTGGGAAGAAAAATTATGCTTCTTTTATTGTAAATCTCATTCACGATGATAATGGGTTAATCCTACAAATTCAGAAAACTAGATCTCACTAGCGATACATGTATATATATTTTGAAACTTCAATTTATTTTGATAGAAGATCAAAAGTCGAAATTAGAAGAGGTGTATATTACCTACATAGGAAAGAGTTCCTTATACCCTAATAAAGTATCGTGCTTAGATGATGCTTAACGCACACAATGGGTAGATAGATGTTAAATTAATATTTGATTGGCTCTAGTACTAGTGGGAGATTGTTGGAGTAAGCCCTAATAGCTAATCAATATTGGCTTAATATGCTCTTGCATCATGATTTTGATATATATATATATATATATATATATATATATATATATATATATATATATATATATATATATATATATATATATATATATATATATATATATATATATATATATATATATATATATATATATATATATATATATATATATATATATATACACACACACACACTTATTAGGTATTGTATTTATTGTGTTACTTGTATATGACATGATAAAGTCCTTAGAATAATTAGTCAGTTTGATGATACATCAGGTGTGACTTAATTGTGAGACTTCATTAAACAAAAGAACATTATTCTTAAAGTATCAGTAGTCAGGCTTTACTGTCAAATAGGACAATAATAATGCATAAAGACTATTATGTGAGTAGACTAATGACCGTGTCTCACGGGTCATGGATATGAGATATCAAGTCTTCACATAAATATAAATATTAGGAGTAATATTTATACTGGATTGACCCACCATGAGAATACTACATAGTTTGTTATGTAGGTGTCATACATTATTCTCATAGTAATAGTGGTGTATACCACCCTTCGACCTGAAACCACTATGGATCCTAGATGTGGAGTCGAGTACTTTATTGCCAATCAAACATTGTTCGTAACAGGATGAACATAAAGATGGTTGATGGATACTTTAAAAATCATGATGAGGAACACGAGTGACCTAGATGGGATTTACCCCTCCTACATATACATGAGTAATATCTATGGGCCCCCTTGATAAAGTATTACTGTAAAATGCATGGTCATGCTCAAATAAGTCAATATGAGATATTGGGTTATTTGTTGATATCAAGTATACTCAGGGATCAAGGAATAAAATATTGAACTATACAAGGGTGACACATCTAAGCCTTGTGTTCAATATAGATATAGGGGCAAAAAGGTAATTGTACACATGATCATTATTACAGAAAGGTTATGTAAGATCACACGACATTCTCGACACTTGGGTAGTTGTGATGTGTTTCTAGATACCGTTAAATGTTTATAATATCAAATAGGTAATTTAATATTATTGTCAACGTTACAAGAATCTACGGGGTCACACGCAAAGAGTATTGATAATGGAATATACTATTAACTTAAATAAGATTTAATTTAATAATGTGTTAATAGTATTAAATTATTTAATACATTAACACATATATAATTTATTTGATTAAATATGATTTAATTAAATAATTGAGAATTGACAGATGATTAGATTAAATAATATTTAATTTAATTAATATTTTATTTAATTAAAAGAGTTTAGTTAAATATAAATAATATTTTATTTAATTAAAATAGCTTTAATTAAATAAGATTGGGCTTATTTTGGAAAAGCCCAAAATAAGAGCATTAGGGTTTTAGAAGCTCTCTATAAATAGAGGAGCTCTTTCCCCTAACAATGATAATCGTCAATTTGTCATTCTACGAAAACGACTAGTACTGCCTTCCACTTTGCACTAGTGTGAACTGCGTAGAGACGCCGGTATCTTCTGTCGTTCGTGAATCCTTATTTCTTTGAGTTTGATTTGTGATTAATGGTTTAATCAAGATCTGTTCATCGAGGTTATTCCGCTAAGAGAATCAAAAAGTTTGAAAAATACCTCTTAGATCCTAACAAGTGCTACCTCACGGAAGAGAGTAGCCTTGTACGGTGGTTTTTGTGGCTATTTAATGGACCAACTCATGTGAAGTGAGAGGATTTGTTGGTGGTGGGAGTTGTTGGGTTGTGTAACACTCCAATTTTATTTACTAAATATTTTATTAGTATTTATTTTATAAATTATTATTTGATATGATAATTGATTAAATTGTGTGATTTTGTGCATATATGAGTTATTTAAATCAATTGTTTAATTGTGTTTTAGGTTAGTAAAATTGAAATTAGAAATATTAAGCAATTGAGCCTTGGTGATGGATTAGTGTGGATATGAGATAAGCTCATTAGTGAAACAAGAGTTAGTAAGGGGTTTTATAAAACAAAGAGGCAGAATTGTAAAACCAAGAGAAGGACAGAGGAGAAAAGAGGAAGAAAGAAGAAGAATCCTAGAAGTACCTACATCTAAGGTAAGTATGGGTATTCATTGATTTATGGGTGTATGTAATGGTATGTGATGGATAGTAACATGAAACTAGGGATTTGTTCTTCAACTTCTAGGTTTTCACATGTTAGGGCTTTGAGTAGGAATCCATAAAATTGATGTTGGAAGTCATGTTTTGATGTTTCTATTTGATACTATATTTTACATACAAGTTATAATACATTTAAATGATGATAAATGGCTGTTTAAAATGGCTTTTGTGACACTTTTCGTGAAGGACAAAATGTTTTCCGTAGCAGATTTTTCTGCAGAATCGTGAGGCCGCTTAGCGCACGGGTAGCCTCTTAGCATGGTATGGGACAAATTGTTTTATATTTTGTTTGATTGTATGGAGTCTTGTATGTATTATGATTTATCATTGATGTACATGGATTTTTCATAATTTATCCGATGTGTTTTGGATTGATATTGGATGATTTTTGATGAGAAACACGATACTTAATTTTGTGTATGAGAACGATGTGAAATGGTGATGAAGGTGAATAACATGATTAGAATTTGTTTGATACATGTTATAATTATGTATTGAGATGATTAATTATATGATAACTCATTGTGTGTGATTGATGACATGAAATATCTATGTTATGCAATTTGGTAAAGATAATTCAAATATGTTGAATTATGTGATGTATGATTGTATAATTAAGATTGAGAGATGATCTTAATTGCATATGATTGTTGATATTCCACATGAATCATGAGTTGTCAAGAGGTAATGGTTGGTAATTCTGGGGGAATTATTTACTTGTCTCAAACCTAGAGGACTGGTTTGAAGCTTAGAGGACGGGCTTTTTGATGGTTATCTGTCTGAGAGATGGACCCGACAAGACTGGTAAGGATAAAAATTGGTACCATATGCATATTTCATTGAGTTGAATTTGAGTCACATGCGTCGATTTGGAATGTTGAATTGGTGGGCATTATATGATATTGGTGTAAATGTTACATGTGTGATATTTATGATTGCTATCTTTGAATCATGAATCGTTGAGCAATGTTGTATATATAATCATGTGAATTGTGTTAGAATGTGTTGACTGCATGATTATGTGAAGTGTGATGAATTCAATTGATGTATGTATGTTATGTAATTACTTAGTATTACATATTTATATAATGATATGAACTCTCACCCGTCTGTTGGAATGGTGTTTTATACGACATCGCTCAGGTACGCAAGGATTAGTTGGAGGAGCTAGTCCTTTATTTATTCGTTTTACTAGGTAGTGAGCCATGCTCTGGTCTATGTAATACGGGGAACATTTAGATTCATGTTATTTTTATTATATTCATGTTTATTTGAGAGATGTTGTCATACTCTCTGGATATTTATGTTGGATTAAGATGTATGTGATAATGGCCTTAGTGCCTAATACTTTATGTTATGATTGTCGTACGGGATTTCAATCATTAGTACTATAATTTTGAGTGGAGAATTATTCCACTGCGGGATGCATATGCGTTATTGTATGGAACATGATTCTAAATGTGTCTTATGAGCATGAACAAAGTCTTGCATTGTTATCGTGAAGTAAATCTGACACCCTCGTCTAATATGCATGCTAATTTACTATGATTATGCCATATTATTTGTGTGGGGTTTAGGGGGTGTTACAGGTTGCAGACGAGCGATTAGATTGACTGTGTAAGTCTACTAGAAGCGAAGTGCTCTATGAGTAGTAGTAAATGTGTATGACTTGAGAATATCCCTTATTCCCTTGAGGGATAGTGTATTTTTAAGGATTCCCGAGGTCTGTGGTTTTTACCCCTAGACGTGGTCTTAACCACTCCCCTCTTACTAGAGTGTGTTATTGACCACCTATCTTATCGGGGTCAGCGATGACTTTCTCTTGTTCGACTTCCACGTTGGATGGAATTCTTGGGTGACTCCCTTGAATTCTACTCGGGCGGCCCAAAGTATTAGGCGATATCGCCCTAATATAAGGTTTTACCAAATATAACACTACACACTTGTTATCTCATATTTTCAAAAGATTTTTTAGTCTTTCTTAAACACTTGCAAATGATTTGCTTTATCTTCTACTTCTTTATTCCTCCATTTTTGCATGGATCAGAATCCCTTATGTGGAGATTTGTGAATTTACAGGAGATTCATTTTTGAATTTAATACTTATTAGAATATTTGGTTGAGATTTTAGAGGTTCTTAAAGTGTGTGGTGTTGTAGCTGGATTTGACAATTCCAATGGAAAAGAATAAGGTTATTCTATCCAGATTCATCTTAATAGTGTTGTGTGGAAGCCTACAGGCAAGGTGGAAGTTCTTCTCAACCTTAGGACATACCAACGCTCAAGAAACCGATAAGATCGAGTAAATATTGATGATGAACAAAGACTTGGGAGCAGGTTAGAACTGGAACATTCAAGAGCGATTTTTAGAGAAGATTTTGAAAAAAGTTTAGTTTGTGGAATGTGTACAAAGTAAAGGATCCAGATTGAAGATCTTTATATTTTCAGTGTTTAATTGGATATTGTGATTGTATCAAACTCTTGAAATTTTGTCAAAAACATTATCGGAAGACCGAAATTTTTTTAATGGGATACCATTGTAGACTATAGTATAGAAACTTTGATAACAATTTAATTATAAAAGCGTAGGTTTTGTTAGAATAGGAACTTTGATTTTGTCTTATTGTAGATTAAATTTAAAACTATGGTTGTAGAATCCAACTAGTGTCGGTGTTGTAAAACCACTCTTCTCATGTAATTTAGAAATTATTCAATACAATCATTAGTTTGTATATTTGGTTGAATTTTTGTGTCAATCTTACTTATACTGTGAACTACATAAGTGTTGGCTGAAGATTCTGATACTGTGATTCAAAATGAAATTACTATGGTTGAGTTTTGTTTGGATAAAGCAGATTTTTTGGAATGGAAGAGAATATTTGTTTCGAATGAAAATATTATAATTCAAGGTTTCGAATGACAAGTTGTGGAGTGTGAGTCCAAAGCCTTGTTCGAAATAATCATAAGAGGATATTTGTGAAGGTCATTTTGGAAATAATCTATGAAAAGACTCGAAACGAGAAGTTCCAAAACATTTGAAATTCAAACGCGAGCGGGATGGTGGAATTCAAATATATATGCGCTGGAGCGTTTGAAGACGCGTGGAAGCTAGAGAGGAGCAGTGCTCTGTATGTTCCGAACGTGGCATAATCTTATAAGCAAGACCATTATGGTCGAATAATATAAATAGAAGTCTTATTGTTAGAATTTTAGGTGTGTCATATCTATTGTACAAAATTCAGTAAACATTCAAAATACCACATGGATAGGGAAACGAATGCTCGAACAATGTACGTATGATAACACCAAACATTTATAATTCAGTAAAACTCTTTATCTTTTCCAGTTTATCTTCCATTTTCATGTCAATGTCATTCAAATACCTTTACATTCAAAGTTATTTACTTATTTCTTGCATTTAAACACTTTTCTTCTATTCGAATCCTTTACATTTCAGAAACTCTTTTACATTTCATGCTTTTATATTCATGCTTTTTACATTAAAGTCTTTACATTCAAAGTCATTTACTTATTTCTGCATTTAAACATTTCTTTGCAATCAAGTCTTTATTCATTCAATTCAGTTTCATATTTCTTTACTTGATCATGTCATTAGATTCTTTTAACATGGTAATCGAAGTGAATTGAACGTCTATAAAACATTCTAAATACAAATCCTAACTATGAATATCAGTTTTGCAATTAGATTTATCCAAACGACCAATACCCCATAGGATCAATCTAGTCGATCCTGCAAGTTACCAGAGAGATTAAATAACAGTCATTAAGATTATTTGATAGTTTGGAGGACTAGCGGTTGTTTACCAGAAATCACTGTAAACAAATTGGCACACCTGGTGGGACAGCCATTGGTCGTTACGAAATTTAAAACAAAGTAAAGATTGTTAGGATATAATCATTGTAAAAGTTCTTTCTGAGTGATAAGTTCGTTGTTATATAAACCTTAGAAGTGGTAAAACAACCAATAGCAACCAACCCTTACCCAGAAGAAAACGTAATAACAAGATGTCTAATCCAAACAATCAACAAGGGGAACAAAATATCCCACATGGAACAGGCACCAATGCGTCTGTTTCGACAGGGACGTCTAGCGCGATCCCCACGAACGCACAGTATGTTGCATCTTCTACCAGTAGTGTGGCCACAAATGGAGCAAGTGGCATGACGACCAACGGTTCGACCCTAGGAAATACAGGGACCACTGGTTATCTTGTGGGATTTGTCCCACCATCAGGGACACAAGCCCATTTCGCCACCCCACTAACTAGACCACCCGGTTTCGATTGTAACAGACACAGAAATCCCTCTTATGGAATGCCAACATCTTTTATGGCAGGTTTACACAATTCCACATCAAATTCGTCACCACAATTTGGATCCGGATCTGGGGCCAACCAATTTATGACAAATACCCAAGGTTCAGTGGGTCACAATACATTGCCTATCTTAACCACAGAAAATCAGTTGGCCTTTAGGCAATTAATGGATGATAGTAACCATAATATGATAGGAGTGTTAGCGCAGACTATGCAAGAAATCTTTGCCCCAATAGTACAAAACGTAACTGTAACCAACAGAGAAAACGCGGATAACATGAGTCAAATAACAGATTTCTTTGCTCCTCCAGAAAGGCGTAGACAGAACCAGGCATTGGTTCGAGCAAACATACCTATCATAGAACAAATTGCTGATGACCCACCCTATAGACCGGTCAGAGAGGGGGTTAATTTGGGGGCAAGAGCACAAAGGTTAGATGCCCCAGTGATTCGAGAAGAACCACAAAGGGGATTTATAGAACCAGGGGAAAGGGTCGAAAGGCTAGAAGTCCCAGCGTTTCGAGAAGAACAACCTAGAGGAGTTGTCATGGTGGGTCGAAATCAAGATGCTGATGCAGTCGTTCACAGAATTCGAAACGATAACATCTTGGCAGAAAATAATTTAACCACCATGATAGAGAGGATTATGGCCCAAAATGGCCTCAATACAGGAATTAGAAGGCCAAATTATGCCTCTCCTATAGTAGATTACATAATACATACTGATTTACCAAGGGGATATAAGGTCCCTAAGTTTACAAAGTTTGTTGGAGATACCAATGAATCAACAGTCGAACACATAGCCAGGTATCTGACCGAAGCAGGAGAAATAGCAAATAATGAGAACCTTAGGATTAAATATTTCCCAAGTTCCCTCACTAAGAACGCTTTTATATGGTTCACCACATTGCCTCCTGGATCCATAGATACTTGGACCCTGTTGGAGAGGTTATTCCATGAACAGTTCTACATGGGACAATCTAAAATAAGTCTGAAGGAACTAGCCAGTGTTAAGAGGAAATTTACTGAACCCATAGATGATTATCTGAATAGGTTCAGACTCTTGAAATCTAGATGCTTCACAGTAGTTCCTGAACATGAGTTAGTCGAAATGGCTGCTGGCGGTCTGGATTACTCTATTCGAAAGAAATTAGACACACAATACTTAAGGGACATGGCTCAATTAGCAGATAGGGTTCGACAAGTCGAAAGGCTAAAGGCCGAAAAGGCCAGGGCTTTTAAAAGTAACAAGAAAGAGATAATTTCATATGTCGAAACTGAGGAAGTCGAAGACTATCCTGAATTCGAAGAGGTCGAAATAGATCTCGCTGAATTAAAGCAGGCTCCACCTTACTCTTGTAAATTATTAGTTCCCACAAAAGGGAAAGAAATTGTTGAAAATGAGAAAAGTGACAAATTCCCAAAGAAGGTGTATACTTTCGATGTAACAAAGTGTGACGAGATTTTTGATTTGCTTGTCAAAGATGGCCAACTAATTGTGCCATCGAATGTCAAAATACCTCCTTTATATCAAAGAAAGAAAAGAGGATTTTGTAAGTATCATAGTTTCCTAGGCCACAAAACCTCACAATGTTTTCTTTTCAGGGATCTGATTCAAAATGCAATTAAGGATGGCAGATTGAAATTCGCTGACAAACCAAAAATGAAAGTAGATGAAGACCCTTTGGATGTTGCAGACACCAATTACTCCGAGCCTGCATGCATTGGAGAAATCAATATGGTGGAAGCAGATCAAGATGACACTCCATTAGGAGAAAAAAGCACTGAGAATAAAAACTGTGTGTTAGTCGAAGTCAACAAGGGGGTCACTGAGGACGTCCACAAGGAACAAGAGGCTTCAATCGAAGCAGTTCCTTTGATTACTTCGAAAGAGATCCAGGCTACTGAAGGCCAGGAAAACCAGAAATAGAATTTGACACGGGTTACTGAAGGCCTGAGGCTAAAATTGGAGAAAGTCCAGATCACAAAGCCAGCCTCCCCTCAGAAAGAAATATGGGATACTTTGGGAGAGCCCAGTGGAAAGTTTGACTACTTGGTGAAGTATTCTGCCCCAGAAAGTTCAAAAATCCAAATCGAAGATGTCAAACCTACAGGATGGGGAGATGATGACATAAAGGCGGAGGATGTAGATGTCAACATGGTGGATATGGAGAGACCTCGTTCTGAAATGGAGGAGATGGAAAGATACTTAGAAAAAGAAAAATACAAAATGGAGGATAGTTATGCTAGGGATGCCAGTCTTAAAGACTACCTCATGTTGTGCCACAAAGGAGATGCTGAAATGATACTATGCCCTAGATGCAGCATCATCTGCAACCATAGAATTGTTGCAGACTTCGAGAGGAAACAAAGGGCATGAACTGGCATCAACTGGCGCCAGGATAACCAGTTACTCAGATGTTACCCTAAAGCTGGAGAAAGTTTGTTGGAGTTTTTGGTTCGCTGTCACAAAGGGGCAACCAAATGCCTAGTATGCCCAAGGTGTTCTGCAGTGTACGATCAAAATATGGCCGGAGCCTTCGAAACAATCCCTTTCGCCCCATGCTGGAACCACAAAGAGACTGGTCAGATGAGCCAACGTTTCAAGAGCAACTACACTCAACGAAGGCCTGATAGTCCTCATCCCAAAGGCGCTCGAAGGGTAACGTTCAAAATTCCTGCTGAAATACCAACAGACAAATGGCTGCAAGTCAGAACTGATAAGGGAAAAGACAAATGGAGAAACAATGAACGAAACGCACGCCACGCCATGACATATAGAAGGCAGTTCAATATGGCGAAGAGGGAAGAAGTGAGGTTAGAAAACTACAAAGGAAGAAACCCTATGTCAAGATCACAATGGCGAAGGCAACAGAGAATTCGAAAGGCTGAAAGGGAAGCTATGGCAGATAAAGGAGCAACTTCGATCAAAAACCAAGGAGAATCAAGCACCAACAAACCTACACCAAATAATCAACCTGAGGACAAACCCCCAGTTAGTAGGAGACTCTTCTCTGAAACACAACCAAATGAATAGAAGGAGTACACACCAAGTCCAGAAGAAGACGAGGATATGCTAACGCACAACTTCGAATCAGAGGGGGAGTCTTCACTCAATATCAATTGCAACGTGGTATCTGTACTACCTTGTGAGTTTGGACAGGAAACTGAAATCCAAGAGCATGAGGAGGATGATACAATAGATCTGATGAAGCATAGGCCAGTGTGTTACTACGTAATGGATAACGGAGCTGTCGAAGAGCAGAATGCTTTCTTCGAGCACCCAGAGCAAGCTATGAAAAATCACCTGAAGCCATTATTCATTCGAGCAAAGGTTGGTACCCATGGCGTAAATAAGGGCTTAGTGGATGGAGGCGCTGCAGTTAACTTAATACCCCATTTCATGCTGAAAAAGTTAGGAATACACGAGGGTGACATCAAACCACACAACATGGTCCTATCCAACTATGAAGGGAAAGTAGGTCAAACATTGGGGGTAGTTCAACTGGACTTGACGGTAGGATCGAGTTGTAGGCCCACCATGTTCATAGTGATCGAAGCCAAAGCCAACTACAACTTGTTGTTGGGAAGAGAGTGGGTCCATGGCGTTGGAGCAGTCCCCTCGTCAATGCATCAGAGGTTATTATTATGGAGAGAAGATGGCATTGTTGAGAACATAAAAGCTGACCAAAGCTACTTCATGACAGCAGTCAACTTAGTTGGTAAGAGAAATTATGACAAACACTTGGCCAAGATTTCTCCTTGTGCCCCTAACGACGAAATCAATGAAACCAGGAACGCACACTATTATATGACCCTTCGCCATGATGGCATGTATTGGGATAGAAGAATAGTCAATGAAGATTAAGGAGTCGAAGGTACTACGCAAAGACGGCCAGCAGGCTGGGAGTTCGACAACCTTGCTCATGATTGAGTCCTCCTTCTTCGAAAGGATTTCGGCCTATATGGCTGAGAACGAATGGAAAGCGGCCTTAGAGGCTGAAATAGATAAATTGGCTGTAGAAGTGAACGAAATAAATGGGGATGGTTCGAAAGGCTCACCCTTTGAAGAACACGAAATAGATCAAAGGCTAGATGCCATCTATGATAAAGAACCCTTAGGCTTCGAGAGGGATCCCACAGACTCAGGTGCTAGAATGTTAGCGCAGGATCCATTAGAAGAAGTGAACTTGGGGGATGAAAACACAAAAAGAATAACCTACGTGAGCGCAAAACTCAATTCAAGCCTCAAGCAGAAAGTGATCGAAGTCCTTAGGAAGAACAAATATTGTTTCGCGTGGTATTATGATGAAATTCCTGGTTTGAAGAGAGAGTTAGTGGAACACAGACTTCCAATCAAGGATGGCAAGAAGCCCATCAAGCAAACTCCTAGAATATTCGCACCAGCGGTTCTCACAAAGATCAAAGCTGAGATCGAAAGGTTGCTGCGCTGCAGATTCATCAGAACCACAAGGTATGTCGAATGGTTAGCAAATATAGTGCCTGTTATTAAGAAAAATGGCTCTCTGAGAATTTGCATAAATTTTAGGGATTTAAATACTGCAACCCCTAAAGATGAGTACTCCATGCCTGTGGAAAAAAATGTTAATAGATTCTGCTGCAGGATTCGAATATTTAAGTATGTTAGATGGATACACTGGGTACAATCAGATTTTTATTGCTGAAGAAGATGTTGCCAAGACAGCATTTCGTTGCCCAGGAGCCTTAGGCACCTACGAATGGGTAGTGATGCCTTTTGGTTTAAAAAATGTTGGGGCAACTTATCAAAGGGCAATGAATTCGATTTTCCATGATTTCATTGAAACCTTTATGCAGGTGTATATTGATGATATAGTCATCAAATCTATATCTGTAGAAACCCATTTGCATCATTTGAGCCAATCATTCGAACGAATGAGAAAACATGGCTTGAAAATGAATCCCCTTAAGTGTGCATTTTTCGTGCAGGCGGGAGATTTTCTTGGCTTTGTGGTTCATAAGAAAGGCATTGAAATCAACCAAAACAAGACCAAAGCCATTGTTGAAACGAAAGCACCCACTAAAAAGACTAGGAGTACGTGGAAATTGTTGATTGGATTCAGAGGGAGGTTGCGTAAGGTCCAGTGTTGATAATAAGTGTGATTAATGATAATCATTATTTTTAAACCGCATCATGCTGTGGTAACTGGTCCAAAACGGTTGAGTACTCAAAAAGGCATCTTGATTGACGTAGGTAAAATCATGTGCAGTAAGTGTAATGATTCTTCAAAAGGGGTTATCAAAATCTTGTGAATCTATTTAAAATAAGTACTTCTCAAAGGGTTCGAAATACATATTTTAAAGGGGCATTTTGTTGGCTGAAGATTTTGATACTATGATTCGAAATGAAATTACTATGGTTGAGTTTTGTTTGGATAAAGCATATTTTTTGGAATGGAAGAGAATGCTTGTTTCGAATGAAAATATTAGAATTCAAGGTTTCGAATGATAAGTTGTGGAGTGTGAGTCCAAAGCCTTGTTCGAAATAATCATAAGAGGATATTTGTGAAGGTCATTTTGGAAATAACCTATGAACAGACTCGAAATGAGAAGTTCCAAAACATTTGAAATTCAAACGCGAGCGGGATGGTGGAATTCAAATATATATGCGCTGGAGCGTTCGAAGATGCGTGGAAGCTAGAGAGGAGCAGTGCTCTGCATGTTCCGAACGTGGCAGAATCTTATAAGCAAGACCGTTATGGTCGAATAGTATAAATAGAAGTATTATTGTTAGGATTTTAGGTGTGTCATATCTATTGTACAAAATTCAGTAAACATTCAAAATACCACATGGATAGGGAAACGAATGCTCGAACAATGTACGTATGATAACACCAAACATTTATAATTCAGTAAAACTCTTTATCTTTTCCAATTTATCTTCCATTTTCATGTCAATGTCATTCAAATACCTTTACATTCAAAGTCATTTACTTATTTCTTGCATTTAAACGCTTTTCTTCTATTCGAATCCTTTACATTTCATAAACTCTTTTACATTTCATGCTTTTATATTCATGCTTTTTACATTAAAGTCTTTACATTCAAAGTCATTTACTTATTTCTGCATTTAAACATTTCTTTGCAATCGAATCTTTATTCATTCAATTCAGTTTCGTATTTCTTTACTTGATCATGTCATTAGATTCTTTTAACATGGTAATCAAAGTGAATTGAACGTCTATAAAACATTCTAAATACAAATCCTAACTATGAATATCAGTTTTGCAATTAGATTTATCCAAACGACCAATACCCCATAGGATCAATCTAGTTGATCATGCAAGTTACCAGAGAGATTAAATAACAGTCATTAAGATTATTTGATAGTTTGGAGGACTAGCGGTTGTTTACCAGAAATCACTGTAAACACATAAGTCATCACGCACCAATTCCAATCTATAAGCATAATCACTCTATACGCCAAATGTTGCTTCCATCATGCAAAATCATTTTAGTTTTATAATTGTGATAAAAAGTTTTTCAAACTATTTTCAATAAATTTTTTAACTAAAAGGTCTACTCACCCCCTTCTAAACCTTTTAATACTCCATATTCTTGCTCAACATTCCTCTCTTCCACAACCTTGAAGTTTTAAGATTCCTTGCTAGATTGACCATTGATTCAACACTTCATCTAGAACTTGGCATCTTTTATCTAATGAGACTTGATATAACCTCTTTGATATATGCCATCACCAGAGTTTGCTTGATCATAGATCTTAAGGACTCCACCTTATGTCGCTTGACTTTAGGGATTGTCATCATCAAAACTACCACGAATCGTGATCTACTACTAAAATTTTATGTAGATGACTTCACATGCAAGCACATATTTAGCTATACACCTCTCCCTTTTGATGATGACAAGGTATCTCTCAGGGAGGAGTACAAACAAGAAAACAAAGGTAACAAATTGGTGTGGTTAAACCCCCCTAACAAACATAGAGAGTGTACTCTATTCTTCTGAGAGTATATTTCTCCCCCTTTGATATATTAAAAAAGCAGAAAATAACACAAAGCAAACACGTAGATCATGTATAACACATATAAAAATGAAAGAAGAAGAAGAAGAAGAAAAGGCATTTAGAAAATATTAATCCTCGCATGATTGATTTAATATTCCTAATTCAATTCTTGTGTAAAATAAATTTTTTTAGGGAGATGCTTGGTAAAAAATATCCGCAAGTTAATTAAATGAAGTCACATGCTCAATTACGCAATCCCCTTTTTTGACACGGTTTCTTATTAAATGGTGCCTAACCTCAGTGTCTTTAGTTAAAGAATGAAGTAATTGATTTTTTCGTGAAATTTTTGACGCTAGTGTTGTCGCATTTTATTGGGACAACTCCGATTTAACTTTGTAATCACAAAGTCGATGTTTCAACCAAATAATTTATGCACAAAAACTACCTACAATAAAGTATTATGCCTTAGTTGTGGACATTGCCACACTTTATTTTATTTTTTTGCTATTCTAGGATACAAGAGATTTACCAAGTAAGTAGCACGTATCACTGCTACTTTTTTGATCTAATTTGCACCAATAAAATTAGAGTTAGAGTAACCAACTAAGACACAACATATCCCTTTAGAGTACCATAAACCCATTAGTGGTGTGTCAAAGATGATTCACTCACAAACTTTAAATTTATAGAATTATTAATGTATTATTAAGGTGGATGTATATTATAAATGTCTATTATAGATGTAATAAAGGTTGACTTAACTAGTAAGGAGTTTGTTTGTCTGAAATATCATTCATTCAACTGATGTGTGTTTTGGAAATAACTCATTGAATATAACAAAAAATCAATATTTACAATGCGATCTCAAGGACCCAGCAACAAACCATACAACTAAACACTCCACAAAGAAAAATTCCAACTAACAAATCATGAATCTAGCAATGTTCTCTCTAAATTTAGGTTTTGTTAGATCTTATATTAGAAGTCTGCTGCAAAACATGAACAAAAAGAAGATGAAGATGGTATGATAAAAGTTGTACAAAATAAATTCTAAAGCGTGTGTTTACACTAAGCTTTAGGTTCGATCCGCCTCCACTAATTTAGGCAAATTGGATACAAATGAGTTAACTGGCAAATCCCCTTCAGGATACTTTAGAAACCTTAACATGAATTGCATATTCACATTAAGCATATCGATCAATGATATTTTACCGAATAAAGTTTCTCATTTATTCTAGTTCACTAGAAAAACAAAGAATGACTTAGATATGATTTTTCTCTCTTGAAATATATTAATTTCGTATATATTATATGTCTAACAAATATCTCTATTTATAAGAAAACTTATACCAATTGATAAGGAGAAACCATGTTTGAATTGTTTCAACATGGCCTTTCTCGAATATATATATATATATATATATATATATATATATATATATATATATATATATATATATATATATATATATATATATATATATATATATATATATATATATATATATATATATAATGTTCAATATAAAACTATACGGTGTGTTGGTTTACCAATTAAATATTTTAGAAATTCCTTTATCAGGCTTAGCATGTATCCTATACACAATCACATCAATAATATCCTGTCCTATATTTGTATTATTCACACCGTCATTGAAACTCCTTTCATTCCTCGTGTTCAATAAGCATAGATGGTTTCTGCAAAAGCCGTTTTTAGTATACTTTTCCTCCAGCCTTTATCTTTGCTTGCGTTTACCATCCAGGCTAGCTCCTCCTGCCAAATCCATTGCAGCACCGGTTTCCAATACTTTTTTCATGTCAGAACAATCAAATATTAAGTGGTCCAATGTTTTCATTTGTGGACATAATGAGCAAGTAACATCATTCAATAGACTATATTTGTGCATTCTATCCTTAGTTACCAACCTACCATGACAAACTAACCACATCATATATTGGGCTCTTGGTCATGCCATATGCTGAGGACAATGTCTAAGTATCTCTTAAAACCTTCAAAACTCATATAAACTTTAGAGTATATATATATATATATATATATATATATATATATATATATATATATATATATATATATATATATATATATATATATATATATATATATATATATATATATATATATATATATAAAAGAGTTTGTGCGTAATATTCAAGCTAAGGGTGTGCAAAAATATATATTTAATTCAATTAAATATCTAAATAAAATTGTAGAATTTTTTTTTACAATAACCAAGTATTAAAATAATATTTCGCAAATAACCGCGTTTCGGAAAAAATTACGCAAATAACCATGTTTCGGATGACTCCCCAAAGGAGGAGTCATCTCACTTGGCGCCTCCACCCCTAGATTTGTCCTTGGCGCCTCCCTTCACTTTTAGCCAAGTGAGATGGCGCATGCTCCTTAAAAGTGAGAGGAGGCGCCATCTCATTTGGCTCCTAGGGCAAAACTAGGGCAAAATGTTGTTTTATAAATAATTCGTCTGTTTCTCCGAAATTTCGCACACTTTCTCGCACTGTATTTTTATTTTTAATCTGTTATTTGCGTCATGACGTCGCCCATGATTTTTAGCAGAGATTGTTACGTTATCTTCTCCGCCACGAAACCTGCGATGAAAATGAAATTCTGGCACATTCACTCCATGGAGCGTCTGAAGCGGGAGTTGATGCGATGGCTAGATGGAGACATTGCAGAGGGGGGGAAATTAGAAGGATCCAGCGAAAACAAACAACAAACTCACATGCGACAGGAAGACCTAATGTATGATTGGAGGAAGTCAAAACAGACAGCGATGTAATGTTGATGATGCATGGGTCAGATGAAATTGTGTTAACAGTTGTAATTTCGTAGACGAAATATCGTTAATTTTTCTTGTACGCGCAATATTTATTGTAGCAAAATCTGTTAACGGAAAACCCTAATGTTTACAACATAATTAAGGAAAGATTTTATGTATTACAATTTTTATGTGGTCGAGGCAGACGCCCGATTCGGACAATTTTTGTGATTGTATCCGACCTGACGGTATAAACCACACTTTCTTTCCAACTTGTCAAGATCGTCCATTTCTGTTGTGATGCGCTTACTTTTGGGATGACCCTTCTTGTTCCTTCGCATTTGGTCATTGTACCACACTATTTCTCCGTCGTATGCAGGCCAATAATCTGGTTATGCTACCAAAGGAAAGTTGTTGTTGTAAACGTTGAGCAACATTTTAGATTTGTAAATGTTTGACAGAAGTTGCAGCGTGTCTTGATGGGTATGAGCACAAGCGGCAATGACATGAGAGCAAGGCATACGAAATGCTTGAAACCTGCCACAATCGCACCAACGAGAAGGTAGCATGACCCTATATTCTTGTCTTGGCAGGCCTTCGTTGTGGTCGATTGTCTCTTTCACAATGAAGTTGTGGCTGTATCGGTCAAACCGTATAACCATATGAGTGTTGGCTTTGGCACTTTCTGGCTTAATGTATTTCATGCAGCTTTCACTCCATAGTTGTCCAGATTGCAACACCGCATTCCACATTTCACCTCTTTTGGCAAATAACGCAGCCATCCTAAAATACGTAGATTTTACCAAAGCAGTGATCGGGAGGTTTCTTATGCCTTTGAATACCCCATTCATTGATTCAATAAGATTCGTTGTCATGTGCCCCCATCTTTGGCCATTGTCGTATGACCTAGTCCATTTTCCACCGGAATATTGTCGATCCACCTACCGGCTTCCGGATTTGACAAACGAATCTCGTAGCGGTAATATTTGAATGTGGGTTATGTCAATGCATATCCCGCATTCATAACCGCTTTCCTTAATGTTTTGTCCTTGATCTCCCTCGTGAAATTCTGAACGATATGCCTAACGCAATAGACATGCGTAGAAGGAGGGTCATGCCAACCGTTTGCAGGATTATTGTAGGAACTTTCAATGGAGGCATGTCTGTCCGAGATCAAACAGAGATCTAGTTTAGGAGCCACGTGTGTCCGCAGATTTTTCAGAAAAAACTCCAAGCACCACCGGTCTCCCCCTCGACAAGGGCAAAGGCAATGGGGAAAATGTTGTTGTTGCCATCTTGTGCAACTGCCATCAGTAGCGTGCCTTTGTACTTCCCATACAACCAAATCCCATCAATTTGTATAATTGGTTTGCATGATGCAAACCCTGTGATGCAAGGTTGAAATTCCCAAAACACTCGACGTAATATTCCGTTGCCGTTTAGTAGACTACCATCTTGGGCGTATGCTGGAACTGTTTCCAGAACGTAAACAGTACCCGGAGAATACGTCTTAAGTGCATTCAGGTAGCGAGGAAGTTCTTGGTATGACTCCTCCCAGTTTTCGTACACCTTTTCAATCGCCTTAGTCTTTGCTAACCACGCCTTACGGTAAGACGAAGTGTAGTTAAAAACCGTGGTGATGTGGGAGATGATTGTTTTCACCTTCAAAGATGGGTCGTTACTGACCAGGGGTAGGATTTCTTGACAGATGAGATCGTAGTTAAGTTTTCGGTGGTCTTGTGATTGGATAGAACTTACACAAGTATGGGTATTCATGGAACCTATGACCCAGCAGTCACCTCTTAATCTGTATGATGCAGTCAGCTTGAACATACAGTCAGGGTGGACACACTTGATCTTGTACCTTTCCGGGTTGACACGGTCCACCTTAAAATCAACCGAGTTGAGCATGTGGAATTTTTTTATGGCTCTGATGCATTCCTCTCTGTTACGAAACTTGTCCTTCTCTTTTGAATTTTCATCCGACTGCATATACGGATTGAAAAATAAGTCAGTAGAAGGTTCATCTCTGCCCATGTTGAAGTTTGTCATGTGTGGAGGTGGTGTGTAGATCTCGTTTGCAGGAATACTAGGTATGTCATCATCGTCGGAATCATCATTCACCATTTCATCAAACTCTAACTCGTCATCTTCTTCTTCTTCATCAACTGCATCTACCTCAGCCTGTTCATTCTCCAAAGGATCAACCACTTGTGTCACCTGAGGCTCTCGCAGCATAATGTACAACTCAATAGAGTCGTACCCAGAATACACATGGCTGGAAAACATATTCTGGAGATCCTCGTCATCTTGAACTTCAACCTTATAAAAAATTACTTGGTTGTTTCCAAAAAAAACTGGATTCTGATAAAATATCTGGGTCACCTGGCCTCGTCCAAGTTTGGCCTCCAATCGTTTTTTGAAGTACGAGAAATTGGCTTTCCTGTTTAAGAGAAATCGGATGTTGTCTGTGTCTCTAAACAAAAACCCAGCGGTGGGACAAATGTATGTCTCACCGTTGAAATGTGCTTTGACGACATATTGTGGTGCAGAGGCCATTGCGTAGGGTTGTTTGAAGGTTTGAAGGTTGGAATGTTTGAAGTTTATGAGTTATTCGAAGGTTGGAATGTTTGAAGTTTATTGATTGTATGAAGGTTTGAAGGTTGTAAGATTTGAAGGTTGGAATGTTTAAAGTTTATGAGTTATTCGAAGGTTTGTATGTTTGATTGTTTGAAGATTTGAAGGTTTGATTATAAGAATGTTTGAAGGTTGGAAGATTTGACAGATTAAGTGAATCAATGTTATGATAAACGTAAGACTAAAAATCTCATACTGAATTTCAATTAAGTAAGGATGTAACCCCCAAGGATGCCAATAGTGTTACATGCATGGCATCCCAAAGGCTGTCACGTAGCCTGAGCCTAGCCTATAAGAGATGACACCTCTTATTTGCCAATTGGGATGGCGACACCTTTCATTTTTGTACTCTTTCGCCAAGTCCATTGGCGCCTCCCTTACTGTCCAATCGTGTTACATGCATGCAGATATGTAACCCCCTAGGCTGCCACCTAGCCTGTGCCTACTCTGCACCTACACTGTATCTTGTAAGTCTCTTCCCATCACCTCCAATAGGGTTACATGCATTCAGCCATGGCATCCCAAAGGCTGTCACGTAGCCTGAGCCTAGCCTGCAAGAGATGACACCTCTTATTCACCAATTGGGATGGCGACACCTTTCATTTTTGTACTCTTTCGCCAAGTCCATTGGCGCCTCCCTTATTGTCCAATCGTGTTACATGCATGCATATATGTAACCCCCTAGGCTGCCACCTAGCCTGCGCCTACTCTGCACCTACACTGTATCTTGTAAGTCTCCTCCCATCACCTCCAATAGGGTTACATGCATTCAGGCATGGCATCCCAAAGGTTGTCACGTAGCCTGAGCATAGCCTGCAACCAATGACACCTCTTATTCGCCAATTGGGATGGCGACACCTTTCATTTTTATACTCTTTCGCCAAGTCCATTGGCGCCCCCCTTACTGTCCAATCGTGTTACATGCATGCAGATATGTAACCCCCTAGGCTGCCACCTAGTCTGCGCCTACTCTGCACCTACACTGTATCTTGTAAGTCTCCTCCCATCACCTCCAATAGGGTTACATGCATTCAGGCATGGCATTCCAACGGCTGTCACATAGCCTGAGCCTAGCCTGCAACCAATGACACCTCTTATTCGCCAATTGGGATTGCGTCACCTTTCATTTTTGTACTCTTTCTCCAAGTCCATTGGCGCCTCCCTTACTGTCCAATCGTGTTACATGCATGCAGATATGTAACCCCCTAGGCTGCCACCTAGCTCGCGCCTACTCTGCACCTACACTGTATCTTGTAAGTCTCCTCCCATCACCTTCAATAGGGTTACATGCATTCAGGCATGGCATCCCAAAGGTTGTCACGTAGCCTGAGCCTAGCCTGCAACCAATGACACCTCTTATTCGCCAATTGGGATAGCGACACCTTTCATTTTTGTACTCTTTCGCCATGTCCATTGGCGCCTCCCTTACTGTCCAATTATGTTACATCCTTAGGCTTCCACCTAGCCTGCAAGAGCTACCACCTCACTCACTCTATGAAATTTGTTTGCCTATAAATACAGACCATATCATACATCTCTCACACCCACACAAGTCTCACTCTCTGCTACGAAATCTTTCATAATCTCTTACACTTTCTAAGTCTTTCATAATCTCTTACACTTTCTAAGTCTTTCATAATCTCAAGCATTTTAAACAATGGCTCTTCTAACAATGGGCGATTCTCACAGAGGCACAAGGGAAAACATTGCCGCATTTGTAAGTTTCTATTTTGGTTATACATTTTTCATACTTCAGATAATGCCTTGTTCATCTTACTTAATCTTACACCTTTTACATTATGAACTCAGGATAGCAAAAGATTCAGAATCCATTCTCACAACTACCTGGCTCCTGACCCATTTATCGTACCATATCTGGAATACGCAGGTTTTGGACATGTTATAAAGATCTCCAACTGCACAATTGATTCGAAGCTCATTCTTGCAATGTTGGAAAGGTGGAGACCAGAGACCCATACATTTCACCTACCAATAGGTGAATGTACCGTCACGCTAGAGGATGTGTACATGTTACTAGGTCTCCCTGTCGACGGTAAGGCCGTGAACGGGTCGGTTCAACAACCCAACTCTCAGTGTGAAAAGCTGTTGGGCAGGGATATGGTAGAAGGTGGTGGTGCGAGAGGTCAGGGAATACTACTCACTGAGCTTAAAAGTCATTATGTAAGTTTGGAATTAAACGAAAATTCCTCCGAGCAAGACAGAGTAGTAAAAGCCAGAACTTATCTTATGATACTATTTGGTACCTTTTTATTTCCCGAAAGTACGGGAAATAGTGTAAATTTTATGTATTTACATTTACTTTGAGACTTCGAGAAAACAAGAAAGTATAGTTGGGGTTCTGCAGTTTTAGCCCACCTATACAGTTCCTTGTGCAAAAATGCAGTCAAGGAAAAATGTATATTTTATGGGTGCGCTTTTTTACTACAAGCCTGGGGTTGGTGGAGGATGGAGTCCTTAAATCCCGTCAACAACAACACTTTCGTTTTCCCGTACGCAACAAAGTAAGTCATCAAGTTATATCATTTATTACTATTCATCTCTTCACCAAATATATGCTAAAAATAAAATGTTTTTCATTTCCTTTAGGTATTGCGTGAGGGGTATGGATTACGGCAAGAATCCAAGATTCAATGTCGCACTATACCATAATCTGTTGGATCACTTAGGCCCGGATGATGTACGTCGTACCTTTAAACTTTTCTTCATTTAAATTATTTATATATTACGTTTTCGTTAACCTGATTTAAATTTTATCGCAGTTCGTCTGGAGACCATATTTGGGTTTGGGCCATGATCCAAACCTGGAGGATGCAGCAATTTGGACCACGAAGACTGCAATCATTCGGTTCAACGTTATGGAGATGCACCACAGCGACCGTGTGAAGATGCAGTTCGAAATGCATCAAGAGATACCAAGTGATCCAACTTGTTTGTCCCCATGGCATCTCAAAAGGGTCGACGCCCAGTGGGGTCTTACCAACTGGAAAGACTTCGCTCTGGAATGGTATAAGATGTGGCAGAGGCGTCACCGATATGTCTTGCAATTCCTGGTTTTCCTTAATCATGGTAATATGCGACACACAGATCAATATTTATCTTGGTACAGGTCGGTTAGTAACCCTGAAATGCACGTGTCTCATCCAAGGTACTTGGTTGACCCACGCACACAATGGGCACAACCCTCGTTTCTCCAACAACAAACCCAAAACCCATCAACCTCCCACCAACCCCCAGAAGAAACAGAACCACAAACACCCAACCACAGTCCCCACCACAACACAATTACACTCAAATGCCCCACAACCAACCACAATCACCACCTCACTACCAATACCCCCATATGTTTCACACTCAACCACAATACCAATCACAATACCAACACACCCGCATACCCCACACACAATTTCAGTCTTTCGTATATCCCAATATGGGCCCCTCAACATCCAGCCTTAGCCCTGATCTGGAAATGTCAGAAGATTACGAACAAACCGACCTAGCCTACCATCAACCACAATATCACCAAACCACCCAACATCCTCAATACCAAACACCCCAAGATCCATTTCCTTTCTACCCACCATACTCAGACGATCAATGCTACAGACCCACCATGGAACCCCATCCACCGCCAACACGACCAAACTTTGAGGGTATGGGTAACCGACTGTACCAAAGTGGATCTTCTAGATATGGAGATCTGACTGATTTTATGGATCCGGAACGCATTGACTTCGCTGGGCCATCGACCCTGCCACAGCAGGAAATGCGACGACACCCAGCACGGGAAAGGCGAGGACGGGGATGCGGAACCGGGGGTCATTACTGGGTTCCGGGGGATCACTGATTTATCTGTTTTTTTTATCTGTTTTTTTTTATCTGGTTTTTTTTATCTGGTTTTTTAATGTAATACATTTGGATGTAATTATTTTTTTTAATAAAAAGTCAATTTTGTTGATCATGTATCCAATACGCAACGGACCAAAAAAAAGAAGCAAATTTTATCCTAGAAATACACATAGGCGTCATCTCACTTGGCTTAGGGCATGCCCTAAGCACATAGGCGCCAAGTGAGATGGCGCCTCTCCTTAAATAATGGGTGTAGGCGCAAGTGAGATGGCTCCTCCTTTGGGGAGTCATCTGAAACATGGTTATTTGCGTAATTTTTTTTTAATACTTGATTATTCAAAAAAAAAAATCGAAATTGTATTAAACAAAATAATAAATTATTTAAACAATTAATAAATAGAACTACGTATTATAAAAAAATTAATTAATCAATCATTAATTAAAGTTAGTTTAAACGTTTAATTAATTATTTTGAAAAATATTAATTAAAAATATTTTTTTCAAAAAAATTAATCAAAATAAATAACATTTTTTTCTGAAAATAAAAATAATATTGAAAATAACATGTAAAAAAATTTCCAAAAATTTGAAAATAAAAAGAATGAAATATTCTAAAATAGAAAATTTCTCTTTTTCAGAAAAAAAATTTGAAAATTTATAAAACATTTTTTCCTAAAGAAAATTTCCTTGAGAAATTTTTTTTCCCAAAAATAACAAAATTTCCAAAAAATATTGAAAGTAATTTATTCAGAAAATACAAATTTTGGCTTTTCCTAAAAGTTATAAACAAAAAAAAATTCTTAAAAAAAACATGGTTTTTACAATTTTTATTTTATTTCTTATATAAAATAAATTGATTATAAAAGAATTCAAAATATAAAATGGCATTATAAATTAATTTATAAATACAAAGTGATTCTAAATTAATTTTAAACTGAACTTAAACCGTTTTAGTGATTCATTGTATTGTTATTAAAATGATTGTTGAAAGCTAAATTTAAACAGTATTGTTTTCACACAGAATAAATAATATATATATATATATATATATATATATATATATATATATATATATATATATATAAAATATACACTAATTTTGTGCATATTTTAATTTTTTAAATTCGATTTGCAATTTTTATTGATATCACATTGCAATTTGCATTGATCTGAAAATGAAGAACTCGATTTATTTCATAATTTATTGCACTAAACATGCATAAAATATGTTGGTATAAATGAAAAACAAAAGTTTATATCTAACTTTAATGTCCCACAGCCTTGCCACATTTAAGTGCATTGCTTGGAATTAGTAACTCATCTCTTGTTGATCTTGCAGGAGAATACACTCTTAGATAAAATTGTTGACCTAAATACTGTCTAGCCCAATTTTGAGATCTCACATTCCACATTCCTACATTGTCCAGTGGCATGTACACTGCAGTCCATGAGTTTGGAAACACCTGTGTAGTAAATTTAAGATGATTATTAGATCTATATCGTAACAACGATGAGCGGTATTTTTTAAATAAATTTAAATTAATTACTTGAACTGAACAACGAGGAACTGCGTCGTTTAGATTGTAACTTTGTCTGCTTGCTTCTGACCATTGTCCTATATTCATTCTGCAAATTCAAATAATATAAATTTTTGAGGGAAAATTTTGATAGAAAAGCTTGTAGGATTATAATTTAGTATGATATTTATATTATCGTATTGAAAAGAAAATGAAACTAAAAAAAATTAATATTTCGATCTTGTATAAAATTTTCAAACAAGAATAAGTAGGTTGAATTGAACTTACCCTACTACAAAGTAACTGTGTCCATCAATGTGCCATGATTGCAAATAATTTTCGGTATTTTCAAACACAATTTCCATAAAACCTCGAAAATCGGCTGCCATGACGGAAGTCGTTATATGACCGGGGCCATCGATTGGTTTGTCTGGGATACTTCCAAGTACAAACACCCCTGGAATATTGAAGTAATCGGCTAGTTTAAGCGGTGTATCCGTGGGAGTAAACGACACACTATTAACAGCGTATCTGAGTTTTCCATTGATAGTTGGAGCAGAATTTTTAAGTTGAATTGTTCTTGTTATGTTTATTTGTCCATAATGATATGTTCCTTGTGGATTTGGTCTCGGTCCACTTGCGGTAAGATTCGTCCTGAATCAATTAATCATTCGTTAATATCAGCATGTAACATCGTAAAAAATCTCAGTATCTTACTTTAGTCCTTCCTTGTGGAACAAGTTTCACTTAACTTTGAAATAAGAAATGAATGCCTGCAAATCCTAACTCAAATGACAAAAGCCAATATTGATAAGTTGGACGTCATCACCGAGTTCAAATTATGACTATCACTCCGTCTACAAATAAAAAAAAAAGAAATAATAAATGAATAAATACCTAAAAGTTCGAGCTTGTTGGAGGGACCAATTGATATCAGGGGGCGGTCCGGCCGGAAGAGGACCGCTAACTTTCTCTTTTGAGTTACTGTAATGAAGAATGGATGAAGCAGTCAAGACCGTTGAGGTGAATCTTGATGAGGCAACAATGTAGTAATCTTTTGGTGGTTGATCAGCAGTAACCAATACAGAATAACTTTGTCCCAAATGAATGTCAAGTGAATCATAATAATTTTGAATTGTGTGAGTCCCTTCCACCTCAACAAGCTTCATCTTATGGTTTTGGATTCTAAAATTTATCGAAGTGCTAATCCCCACATTCGATATCCGCAATCTGTATGTCTTCCCTATAAACAATCAAGTATATTAGTTGAGTTATTTAAATTAATCGCATTAAATTTTGTAATATTTAAAAAATCATATAGATAGACCGAGTGCCCAACTGTATGCTAGTAAGTATTTGAATAGAGTGTAATAAGGTGGTTTGAAAGAGAAACATAAATGCTTTTCAGTTCACGTAAACGAACGGAGTGAAATTGATGTATACCTTGATCAACTGTGAATACGGCAGAATTACCACCGTTGATGATAAGTCCGTCGGGATAAGGAAGATCCTTTCCGCTATCTAAAATTGCCTTTAAATCCTGCAAAAATATATAAATCCATATTAATTGATGATTTATTAGTTCTAGCACATGGAATGCAAGGACTACAAACAATTATTCAAAGAAGAAACTTAACTCTATGACTTTTCTTGTACCAATCTCCAGCTAATATGGTGATATCTCCGGCCGGAGGATCGAAAGGCACTGGTATCAAGGGACGACTAACGATTTTGAAACCGCCATAACCACCTGCTGCTTTGTGTAATCCAAGGGAAGGAAAGTAGAAATAGCTACCGATTTGATCTTTTACTTGAAGAGCATAAGTGAAATTCTTCCCCGGAGGAATTGGACAATTCGTACCATACACTCCATCCTGCCATGAATTTTTCCTCTGCAGTGCCCCGTTCCTAAAGAAAATCAAATATATTTCAAATCATCATCAGAGACCTGTCTTGACGAGTTAGTACACATAATCTAAAAGTTGTCAATGATAAAATATATTTATGATCGTATAAATATTTATCAAAATTAAACTATAATAAAATGAAACCTCTATTTATTTTTCCATAAATAAATAGTATCTCCGAAAACTTAAGATGAATGTTATATATATTTTGCAAATGATGCTTTAATAATGGAATAAACATAAACCAAAACTAACCATGAGATGAGGAAAGGTTCATCCAAGTTGTTAAAAACATTGATAATCACGTTATCATTAGTCACTGAATCAATCTGTGGCCCTGGAAATTGTCCATTTATCAATATTCCCTACAATTTCACACACCATAATGAGTATATATACATATGAAGAAAAAAAAGGAAATTCAAACAACAACATGAATAAGAACAATAATAAAATAAAGTACACCTGTTGTTTAACTCCAAGTGGAAAAATATCACCATATGTAACCTTCCAAGTGTAAAACTTATAAGGATCTTCTCCATTTACACATGCAACTAACAATAACACCAATGAAAAGAGAGAACAACATTGTTTGGTATAACCCATTTTTCAATATTTGCTTTTCTCTTCCTCCTAGAGCACAATATGTATGCAAAACCAAGTATACCACTTTCAATATATATATAGCAATTTTCTGAACATTTTCTTTGGAACACTTTTAATATTATTATTGAAGTCAAACTGATAAAGGTAAGTCAAATTGATAAGGGTAAACTTTTCTTTTATTTTTAATAAAAATTTAACTAAATAAAATAGAAAAAGTGGAAATAAATATAACGACGTAAGTGTGGTTCTTATTATTTTTTAATAAAAATATAATAAATATATAATTTTCTTACATATATATATTTTTTTCCTATTGTCACTCTTTAAGTGATATTTAAATATATTTATCATATTTTTATTGGAAAAAAATAAAAATCAAATTTAAGAAATTGTATTTAAATTTTCTCCATTAATAAAAATAAAGAATTAATATACTATTTTAAAAAATGGAGAGCAAATATAATACTTGAATAGAGTTCATATTATATTTTACTTTCTAAATTTATAAAATTGAAAATAATTATAATATTTTAATAAAAATAGTAAAATTCATCATTTGACTAGATTCATATTATACTTTATGTATAGATTTAACTATAATTTTGGTCTAAATTAAAAATAAAAAATTCTCTATTTTTGGTGTAAATGCAGAAAAATAATTTCTCTAAATTGATGATGTGTTCATATTTTTATGTTTTACAACTTTTTTTTAAATTTAAATTCATTAATATTTCAATATGATAATTTATCGTATTTTACAACGCGTTAATAAAAATAAACACAACGTCAATTTTAATTGTAAGAGTATTAGAGAGAAAATAAAATCCTAGGAATTCAAAATCAGTGAACTAGTTTTGTAAATCACTACTAGTAACAAACCCGTGCTATCGCACGGGTCTCGTCTGGATTCACATTACATTTATAGATTATTAAATTATTAAGTATGTTATCATGTTTTCAGTTGAGTATATATCTCATGTAAATCATGTTGGCATTTAACTCCATATTTGTAGCAAGCGTCGGTCCTATCAACAAAGCATGTATGCATGAACAAATAGGAAAAATTATATACTTCTTGAAATACATGGAAAATGTGCATACTATATATTTTAATTCAAAATAGATTTTTAATTTGAATCGTAAAGTGATTGGCCTTGGGATTTATTAATTGTCATTGCGTTAGAGACAATAATTGAGAATTTTCTCCTAATCAACTTAAATGGTCACGGTGACTCAAAATGTGACATAGACATTCGAGGGATGTAAAAGATGTTATCTATGTTCTTTACGGGCATGACTAATAAATATAGACTAATAATATGCACTTGTTTTTTAAGCATTAATATGTATTTATAATAAATCATACAGACTATTCACTAACTTCAATTATATAAGATTTAAAAGATGAATATTAAAATTAACAATTTATAGCCAGTATTTCATAGATGCGTTCTCATCTACCCGTGAATTAAGATGATTTAACAAACCCAGTTGAATCCAAATGAATTAGTTCTAAAAATTTATTAAATCTATTTTAGATATCAATCCATTTTTCCAAACCTAAAATATATGACAACTCCCGTCAAATTTATACTTTTATATTATATGTGCTCACATCTACGTGAGTTAACGAACTTCAGTTGAATCCAAATGAATTAATTTTAAAAATTTATTAAACATATTTTATATATTAATCCATTTTTTCAAATTAAAAATGTACGACATCTCCCGTCAAATTTCAGTTTTAAAACTTTTATATTATATCATATTTACATATTTTTTTACAACCTATAATGTATAACAGTTTCCCGTTAAATTACAGTTATTTTTAAAAAGAACATAAAAAATAAATGAAATTTATAGATAAAACTATTGTATATTATTTTCTATATTTATTTAATGAATGAAATTTATTTTAGATGAATTTATTTTCTAATTTGTATTTAAAAATATAACTTAATTGTCATTTAAAACACTACATTCAATTCTTTAACTTCAATTATGTGGTATGTCATAGATACATTTATTCTACCCGTGAATTTATTTCATGTACTCAGTTGATTAATATTAATATATACAATATATAATCATTTATCAAATTTGAATTTCTCATTTATAAAAATAATTTTAAATTATTCTCGTTTATAAAAATGAATGCGTGTGTCTATTTATAAAAATATATGAAACTTATACTCTTTTATAAATATAATTGTATCAATACTTGAATTTTTCTGGTTTATAAAAATATTTATAATTTATTCATGTTTATAAAAATTATTGTAATTTATTTTTAGTTTGTAAAATTAATTATATTAATATGTAGACTTTTTCTCGTTTATAAGTGTCTTTAACCCGTGTGACAATTTATAAAAACATTTTAACTTATTCATGTTAAAAACAATTACATCAATATTTGAATTTTGTTCGTTTATAAAAATATTTGTAAGTTATTTAAGTTTATAAAAATAATTGTAAAAATAAATATTTACCATATCATCTTAAATTTATTTATTCAACAGTGATAAATATGTGTCTCTTAGTTAATTACATTTATAAATAAATATCGTATATAAGTGATATATATTAAATTTATTATCTTAATGTCTAACTAATTAAAATGAATTTATTATTGTCAATCAAAAATTATAATATTAAATAATAATATAATATTATTATTATATACGGGAAAAAGAATAAATTAAATTAAATATAATACTTTATGAAAAACGGAAAATAGTTATAATACTTCGATGAAAATGGGAAATAAACATAATACGTTAAACAAAATCATATTATATTTCTTTATAATATAAAAAATGGAGAATAAAAATAAATTGGAGAATAAAGCCTTATTTATTAGTATTATAAAAAAATGGAGAATAAATATAATACTCAAAAAATGGAGAATAAATATAATACTCGAAAAATGGAGAATAGATATAATACTTTAAGAAAATTCAAATCATATTATATTTTAATTTATAATAATAAAAAATGAAGGATAAAATACATTGTTAAAATTCATTAAAAATATTAACATTATACTTTATCATCAAGTAGGCAAATACCCGTGCTTCGCCACAGGTTTGTAATAGATGTTATCATATTAAATTTTGTAAAATTTAAAATAGTCAATATATTTTATTAATTAAATAAATATAATATAAAAATTATATAATACAAATAAAATTAAAAAACATTATTAATAAAAGATATCGTTTGTCATTAATTAATTATACATTTTCAATGTAATTAAATTGAATGATTATATATGACTGTCATAATTTTTTTTTTAAAACGTGACTAAATTATTATATTGTTATGATTAACTTTTACAAATATTTGTTTCGATTATTTTATATTAATTAAAGACAAAATTTTAATATTGTACATTTTTATATTCATATATTAAAAGATATTATTTGTTATTAAATAATTATACATTTTCAACCTAATTGAATTGAATGATTACATGTGACCATCATAATTTTATTTTGAAAACAGCACTAATTTTTTTTTTTTGGAATTAATAAAAACTTTTGATTAAACTAAAAAACATATTTTCACGATCAAGATGATCCTATCGATCCAGTCATGCGACCAAGATAAAAAAAATAAGCCTAAGCCATCAATAAATTGGCCACATGCTAAGCTTAGTTTTGGTCCAGTATGTTAGTTGGTTAATTTTTGTTAGTTGGTATTTGGACTTTAGTTTATATTTGGGTCTGAGCGTGTTGCTTATATAAAGGGTCATTAGTTTGTAATCCATATAACTGCAGTAACAATAATAACAGTTTCAGTTTTAAGAGTTAGTTACACTAACTAACTCAGCAATCTCTCTCTCTCTCTCTCTCTCTCTCTCTCTCTCTCTCTCTCTCTCTCTCTCTCTCTCTCTCTCTCTCTCTCTCTCTCTCTCTCTCTTCTTTTCTCTTCTTCTTCTTGTTTTTTACATTATTCATCTTTCTTAAATCTTTTGTTCCCACAAATTGGTATCAATAGCTTTTTGTGATTCAGAGAGAATCTAATGGAAAACGGATCAACAACCTCAACACAATTTCCAGCAAACCTTCTGATTTTCAAAGGTGAAAATTATCAAAGATGGGTGGCACAAATGAAGGTTATTTTCAGATTTCAAGATGTTGTAGAAATCGTGAATGATGGAATATCACAACTGGAGGAAGATGCTACTGAAGCCCAGAAAGCTGCGCACAAAGGTCAAAGGAAGAAAGATGGCAAGGTGTTGTTCTTGATTCACCAGTGTGTAGATTGTGATGTGTTTGAGAAGATAATCGAAGAAGAAACGGCTAAAGGAGCTTGGGAAAAGCTGAAGTTGTTGTATGGTGGAGATGAGAAACTGAAGAAGGTGAAGTTGCAAACTCTGAGAAAGCAGTATGAAATGCTGCAGATGAAAGAGAATGAATTTGTCTCATCATATTTCTCAAGAGTGGTGATGCTAACAAACTAGATGAAGGTGTATGGTGAAGCACTAACGGATCTGCAGAAGATAGAAAATGTATTAAGATCTCTAATTGCATATTTTGATTACTTTGTTGTAACAATCGAAGAGGCCAAGAATCTCTCTGAGAGGAAGTTGGAAGAACTTCAAGCTTCTTTGGAGGTTAATGAAATGAGGCTGCAACAAAGAAACTCAAAAAGGGAGAAGACAGTTGAACAAGCATTGCAATCAAGATTCAGCAAGAAAGGTGAAAAAGAGAAATCGAAGCAGCGTAAGAATCTTGCTGGTGATGAGAAGTCAAGCAAGAATACTGATTCGAAAGGAGTGGGAAACATGTATTCTAGGAAGAAAGTTGACACGAAAGGGGTGCAATGTTATAATTGTCAAGGTTTTGGCCATTATGCTAGAGATTGTCGAAGAAAGAAAGCTGCAAGGTCGAAAGATAATGATGAAGCTCAATATGCACGAGCTGGAAGTAGTGATTCTGATGATGTGTTGTTGCTGGTGAACACTCAATCGAATACTGGGAAAAACAATATGTGGTATCTGGATTCAGGATGTAACAACCACATGACTGACAATAAAAATTGGTTTACCAAGTTAGATGAGTCGGTCGAAAAGGTGATAAAGTTTACATATGGCAGGCATATCAAATCAGGTGGTAAAGGAGACATTTTGATTATCAGGAAGGATGGTCGAAAGTCTACTATCACTGAAGTTCTGTATGTACCTTCGATGACAAGTAACTTGATAAGTGTAGGTCAATTACTTGCAAAAGGCTTCAATATGAAGTTGGAGAATAATCATATGAATGTATATAGGGATGATGAGAGGCTAATCATGAAAGCACCATTAGCGGAGAACAAAACCTTCAAAGTCGAACTGCATACATCAGATGACAAGTGTCTTGCTTCAATTATAGAAGAAGACAAGAACAGGTTATAGCATCACAGGTATGGACATCTAAACTTCAAAAGTTTATGTATGCTCAATCAGAAGAAAATGGTGCTTGGGTTTCCGTATGTGAAGGTACCAAAGCAGATATGTGAAGAATGCTGCAAAGCTAAGAAGGCAAGGAAGACATTCAAACGTGATTTTCCTATAAGGTCAAGGCAAAAATTGGAGCTGGTTCATTCAGATGTGTGTGTACCTTTTGAAGTAAAGTCTAATGGAGGTAACATGTATTTCCTTACTTTCATTGATGAATTCACCAGACATGTGTGGATTTACCTCATTGAAAGGAAGAGTGAGGTATTCACATAGTTCAAGAAGTTCAAGTTGCATGATGAGAAATAAAGTGGCTGCAAATTGAAATAGTTAAGAACTGGTGGTGGTAGTGAATATCCTTCAGCAGAATTTGCCAGATTTTGCAATGAGGAAGGTATAGAGCATGAGGTTGTTGCACTCTATATGCCTCAGCATAATGGCATCACTGAGAGAAAGAATAGAAGTGTACTAAACATTACCAGATGTATGTTGAAATCTAAGAATATGCCTAAGAGATTTTGGGCTGAAGCAGCTTCGACAACAGTATACATTCTAAACAAATGCCCAACAAAGAAGATGGTCGAAAAGACACCACATGAGGCTTGGACAGGGTCGAAGCTAAATGTAAGTCGAAGTGAAGTCATGGTTCTCATAGGTTATCATTCGAATGGTGCATACAAGTTGTATTCACCAATCAAAGATAAACTAGTGATAAGTAGAGATGTTCTTGTAGTCGAAAGCAAAGGATAGGATTGGAGTCAAAGTGCAGTGCGACAAGAATCAGACACAGCCACAACTGTAAAATCAAGCTTCTCAAATGAAATTTTGTTTTGATAAAGACAAACCATGATTGACAAAGAAGGCAAAGATTTATGATCAAGCTCAAAGCATCTATGGACAAAATCTTCAGTTCAAAGCTCTTAAACAACTTTCAAGGTATAATGATATTACTTACTTTGATCTTAAGATATAGATGCTCAATGATGAATAAGAAATGTTTTATAAATCATTAATCAAGTTTTTCAAAGTTAAAATTCATTTTTCACTTGAGTGCAATCGATTTGCATATTAGTGCAATCAATTGCATGCTTCAATTTTTCAGATCTTTTGCTTCTGTTTCTAAGTGCAATCGATTTACATTGCTTGTGCAATCGATTGCATACTTAAAATTTTCAAAATGTTTGCTTCTGTTTCTCAGTGCAATCAATTTACATTGCTTGTGCAATCGATTTCACACTTAAAACTTTTGAAAATATAGCTGTTGAAACCCCGTGCAATCGATTTACACAAAGGGTGCAATCGATTGCATGCTGCACGATTTTGAAAAACAGCAGCTTTTCACATGCATGTTCATAATACCTTTTCATTGAAACCTTTCACTCAATCTTGGCAGTTGTTCATGATTAATTTTCAGAACTTTATGTTGTTTTAAAAGGGTGCTATGAACATATAAATATTCATTTTCAAAATCATTTTCAACACCTCTTCCAAATATACTTTCTGAATTTTCAAAATACAAACTCAAGCATCTCTTCACTTTCATACATAAGTTTTCTGCACACTTTCATACATTGTTAAACAGAAAACTTTGAGCAATTATATCTTGAGTCATTGTACAATATTATTATTAGAAGAGAAGATCATTCATTGTTAAATCACTCTAAGTGATCAATACTACTCAACTCACTCAAAATCAAATATTGATAGTTACTTACTTATTTTTCCAGGATTGTTGGAAATAAGTTTAAGTGGTTTTAAAATATTGTCTTTCCAAGATTGTTGGATACAAGTGTAGTCACTTTGAGAGGATTGTTCTCATAGTTGACATAGTGAAAATCCAAGAGGATTTTTCTTGGTCCAAGAGGATTGTTCTTGGCTTTTTGGTAGTTCTTGTTTAAGTTTGCCACAATAAGGAAATCTCTTTCATGTTGAAAGGGGACTGGAGTACTCTCGGACTGTGAGGGAAACCAGGATATATCACCTGTGTCTCTTTATTTTCTGCACTTTACTCTTTCCTAAACTCACCATTAACCAGAAAAATAATATCCATCATCACTAAAACCAGAATTTTATAAAGTACCTAATTCACCCCCCCCCCCCCCCCCCCTCTTAGGCGCACTTCGTACTTCAACATCTGTGTTCGAAGAAGATGAAGCTTCGAAAAGTCAAAATGAACAAGGTGATACTTTGACTGGTCGAAATGAAGAACCACCTGTGTAGAACGAAAGAAGATCCACAAGAACGAGAACTGGGTCAACTAGGCTGACTAGATATGAGAGGTTTCCAGATCAAGAAATAGATGATGATGGTGACTTATCAAAGAAGCCGTGATGATGGCTAAAGAAGAACCAATTGACTTGGGTGAAGCCTTGAGCAATTCGAATTGGTGTGAAGCCATGAAAGAACTTAGAGCCATTGAGAAGAACAACACTTTGGAACTTGTCGAAAGAACCAACAAGAAACCAATTGATGTGAAATGGATCTACAAGGTGAAACGAAGGCCATATGGTGAGATTGCAAAGTACAAGGCAAGACTGGTGGCCAGGGGTTTTCTACAACAACCAAGTATTGACTTTGATGAAGTGTATGCACCTATTTCTAGGATCGAAACAATCAGGATTGTTGTTTCGATAGCTGCATATAGAGGATGGAAAATGCACCAACTTAATGTGAAGTCAGAATTTTTGAATGGGCCTCTGGAAGAAGAAGTCTATGTCACTCAACCACTAAGCTTCGACGTCAAAGGGAAGAAGTCGAAGGTTTATAGATTGAGGAAGGCTCTCTATGGCTTGAAGCAAGCTCCTAGAGCTTGGAATAAAAGGATAAATAGCTTCCTAATCAAAGCAGGGTTCACAAAGTGTGTCTCTGAATATGTAGTGTATGTAAATAATGTCGAAAGTGCCAATCAAATCAGTTTATGCCTCTATGTTGATGACTTACTCATTACAGGAGCAGATAAAGATGAGATAATGAAGGTAAAGTCAAAGTTAATGCAGGAATTCGAAATGTTTGATTTAGGGAACCTTTCCTACTTCCTGGGAATGGAATTCAAAGACATCGAAGTAGGAGTTTTTTTGCATCAAACGAAGTATGCTAAAGATATATTGAAGAGGTTCAATATGAGCAATTGTAAGGCAGTTGTTACTCCATTAGAGACTGGAGAAAATCTAAAGAAGGAATCAAATGATGAGTTTGTAAGTTCGACCCTTTACAAACAAATCATTGGATCATTGAGGTATCTTTTCAATACTAGACCAGATATCTGCCAAAGTGTAGGATTGTTAAGCAGATTTATGAGAAGCCTCAGGAATGTCATCTCATTGTAGTAAAGAGGGTGTTGAGATACATAAAGGGAACTATTGATCATGGTGTGTTGTTTCCAAAAGGATCGAAGAATAGTGCAGAGGTCGAAGTGCATGGATACACTGACTCAGATTTCAGTGGAGATCAAGATGAAAAAAAGAGTATTGCAGGGTACATTTTCATGATCGAAGGAGCTCCAATCTCCTGGAGTTCGAGGAAGCAAAGTAGTGTGGCTCTGTCTTCATGCGAAGCAGAATATGTGGTTGCATCATATGGTGCATGCCAAGCAACATGAATCAAAATGCTACTTGAAGAGCTCGGAATAATGGAATCGAACATGAAGATGTTTGTTGATAACAAGTCAGCAATAAATCTTGTGAATCACCCAACGTGTCATGGTCAAAATAAGCACATTGAACAAAGGTATCATTTTCTGAGAGACGAAGTAAACAAAGAGAACCTTGAAATAGAACATTGCAAGACAGAAGTGCAACTAGCTGACATATTCACCAAACCTCTGAAGAAAGTGAGATTCGAAGAGTTAAAGAAAGACATTGGGATGAGAAGTCTTGATAACATGAATTAAGGGGGTGTGTTAGTTGGTTAATTTTTGTTAGTTGTTATTTGGGCTTTAGTTTTGATCTGGGGCTGGGCATGTTGCCTATATAAAGGGTTATTAGTTTGTAATCTATATAACTGCAGTAACAATAATAACAGTTTCAGTTTCAAGAGTTAGTTACACTAACTAACTCAACAATCTCTCTCTCTCTCTTCTCTCTCTCTCTCTCTCTCTCTCTCTCTCTCTCTCTCTCTCTCTCTCTCTCTCTCTCTCTCTCTCTCTCTCTCTCTCTCTCTTCTTATCTCTTCTTCTTCTTGCTTTTCACATTATTCATCTTTCTTGAATCCTTTGTTCCAACACATCCCTTATACACGATACAATCTGTAATTTTTGCCTATATGTTGGTATTACTTACATTGCTTCTAAAGCATACATTATTCCTATATCTCCAAGTTTCATACACGGCTTCAGTAAAACCTAATTTCAAAAGTTGTACCCTCCACCCTATAGGTTATTTTCTCGTGATAAATTAACTCCATGACCACAAAAATGACCTACTAATTCCCTCGATTTTATGAATTACGTGTTTAGGAAAAGCAAACATTACATCCAATAGCTTGTCAAGGAAAATATAACACTTCTGATTAGTTGTATGCTACAAAAAAAATTGAGGAGCTTTGCACTTCAGTGTCTCATCTTTATCGTAATCCTACCTACCAGGCACATACACCGATTCGCTGTTAATCTTTTACTGATTACAAGAACTCCTAAATAACTGAAATCCGCACCTCCAAGGAACACTCTGCACTTTGTAGGATTAACCTTCAGTCTTGTAGATTTTGAAAATTCTTCAAAATTCCTCATGACCTATTTTACAGAATGTGGATCTCCTATTGTGAAAAGCAAAGGATCATCAACAAAACTCAAGTGAATAAGGTTGATCTTATCACATTTTGAGTGAAAGTTAAAGTCAGGTACTCCTTTAAGTTTGGGCAGGCTATGCATATATTCCATAACAATGACAAAGAGCAATGACTTTCAAAACCTTGGCGTCCTCTCCATTGATATTGAATCTGTATGATACAATTCAAACTGCTAACATGACCCATATAATGAACTTTCATGTCTCCCATGTCTTTAAGAGCTTCGCTAATTTTCATCTAAGTTATTGGAGTTATGAGATCTCTTCTCTCCTCAAGAGTAAGTTAACTCTCATTTCTCATAGCTACAATATCCACTCCATTAATCCTTCTCTCTAATTCCCCTAGAAACTTGCCATAAAACTCCATAATCTCATTCTCAATCTCCTCTTTACTAATCAGCATTGTCCCATCTTCCTTGGTAATACTAACATGCAATAAATTGTTAGTATTAACTTTTACAAATATTCGCCTCACTTCTTTTATATTAGTTAAAGACAAAAAATTGATATAGTACATTTTTATATTATTGAAGACAATTTATCTAGTTTTTTAGTATTATATGATAAAAAATAAATGTCACGTATTTTTTCATAAATAATAAAAAAATTATGAATGTTAATTATTTCTTTAGTGACTTATTTGAAAAAAGTTTAAAAAATTGGAGTGTGAAATATTATAGTTAATATATTATAATTATACTCGTTTTTATGCCAATAATAATAATTTTTTAATTTTAACTAATTTCTAGTCACAAATATTTGTCTTCTATAACATTTTATAATAAACCTAAAGTAGCATATTATTATTTAAATTTTTATTAAAAAGATAGTATAAATATGCAAAAAAAATGTTAAAAGAATTGAAATGCCATAAAACCATACTAAATTTATTTTTTTTATTCTCATTTATAGTTTGTGTATTGTATTTATTCTAGTTTTTATAATGTATTAATTATTCAATCCTAGATATTTGTCTGCATATGATTTCAATAATAAGGTATAGTTTATTTATTATAATTATTATCCGCTTTATTTATATGATGTAAATAATTGTGTGTATGTGTGATCTAATGGTGAATGTTTGAGTCTTGAGGGTGTGTTTCCTTTAAAATTAAAATAAAAAGTGTAAATAACTAATAAGTTAAAGTTAAAAATTGCACTCCATTTTTTATAAAAATTATAATGTTTGTATTATAATTATTCTTTTTTATGTCAAATATATTTACAAAAATATCTATTTTAAACAAAAGACTAACACAATTTACCTTATTAACCTCTTTTAACCATTGACACGTGTTTTATTTTTTTAAACATTAAAATATTAAAATTAATTAAGGTAATTAAAACCGGGATATCAAATATGTGTATCTATGTGTTAGGATTTTAAGGTTTGACCGGAGTTAAAATTCAAATTGAACCGATTATATATAAATACATATTTTTTATTATACATAAGAATAAGAATGCACAGAAATTATTATATTTTTAAATAATAAAACAATTTATTAATATTTTCTTAATAATAATACTTAATAGTCTTTTTAATATTTTTATAATTCTTTTATATTTTTAATAGGTTAGATAGATAAGTTCAAAACTTTTATTTTAATAATAATAATAATATTTAATAATCTAATAACTTTATCAATTGTTTGTTCATAATATTTTATGATTATTTTTTATGTGTTGAACTGTATTTTATCGTATTTATCTATTATATATCATTATATAAAATTCACTTTCATTCATCAAATGAATAGGTTTATTAAAAAAAATTCATCTAATGAATTGAGAATAACAAAAGAATGTAAAATAGTTTTTACTTTGATTTTTCTACGATAACGTGTACTAGAATGTTTAGAGAAGAAAAAAGAAAATTAAATCATATATTATTTTGATTCAAAACAAATTTTTATCATATTTTTATAAATCAAAAGTAAAATCCGGGTTGACCTTAAAAATCGCCTAAAATTCCAGTTTTCTAATTTTTTACCAGTTTTTGATCGATTTTCCGATTTAAATCCCGATTCTTCTGCATATTGATTTTCAGATTCAAACGGACCAGTTAGGATTTCAGTTCTTGATCCAACCGATTGAACCGACCGGTCTGATTCGATTTTGATTACCATGAGTAAAACAATATTTACATATGTACTTATTTTTATTCTTATTTTTATTTTTATTAATTATTATTTTCAAAATATGTTTTTCTAATTAATCATTAGAAAGACATTATTGATATATATAGAATGGCTAAACATTATTAATTAATTATTTGATATTTATTTATAAAAAGAATAACTATAATTTATTTTTAATTTATGTTTGTATTTTAATTATTCTCTTTTTTATGTCAAATATATTTAAAAAACATTAATTTTAAATTATTTTCTAATTACTGGAATTTATTACTGGTGTGATTTTTATATTAAATTATAATTAGTATAAATAACTATTATCATTATTATTTAAAAGAAATAGAAAAAAAAGTAAACTAAATTTAATTAATTGATTATTGAAAATTTTGGGTCTTTATGTCTTTCTTATGCATATATCTAAAAACTTTCAAATTAAATTAGTCCATATTGGTCAAACCGTCAAACACACTAAAATAAAGGGATTGAGCCTTTAAAAGAGAACCAATTTAGAAGAAGGATATTTTAACCCGATTTAAAAAAATCACTCCTCATTTGGACTATCTCATATGGGTTATAAGTAGCCCGTTTGATCCCATAACTAAAAAAATTCTAAAAATTCTATTAATATTTTTGTTATTTCATACAAAATAACATATTTTGTCACACCTCCTAAATTTTATTTCTTATATTATATTTAATATTTATATGTAAAATATAATATATTAATATAATCAAATAAATATTAAATTTATGTTTCACTTTTAAAAATTTATTGTATTCTATTAGTGTGTGTTATACTTATATGGAATATTTGTGTATTTAAAAAAACAAAAGTAAACTGATATATTCAATAAAAAACAAAATTAGAATATGACAGTTCATAAAGAATATTTGTGTATTATTTTGAACAATTTCACATTATATGATTTTTAAAATTTAAATTAATACCACTTTACCTCTGTAATATAGACGAAATTTGATTTATTCCCTATAAAAAAATTGAATTAATCTTTGTAATTTTTTTTATTTACCCTCTAAACATATAAATTAAACACTAATTCTGAAAGTAAATAAAAAAAATTAAAAGGGATAATTATTGTACTTATGGGCAAAAATATAGAATTTTAATATTTTAAGAGAGTGGTCCAATTTTTTTAGTTAAATCAAAATTCGTCTATATTAAAGAGATATTGTATACTTAACCTTTAGAAGTAAATTATACTATTTTTTAAAAATAATATAGTAATTAAAAGTGTATTCCATTTAAAATAATATATATTATATTTTATATTTATAACATTTATACTTAATATTATGATTTTTTATTTTTTATACAAAATAATAAAAAAATGACATGTTTAGATCAAGAAGTCCACAATCCCTTTAAGATTGAACTCAGTAAAAATAATTTAAACCTAAATTATAACAAGACTTTTTACTCCAAACTATCATTTAGTTTTGACAGTTCTATATGTATGAACAAAACTCTTTAAAAATATTAGAAAAATAATGAGATATAAAAAATATCTCTCTTTAGTTTCAAATATATAAAAAACATACATATATTTATTATTTTTTTATTGGCATGAATTTTTCTTTTGTATATTTTTAATAATAAATAATCATTATTGTTTTTATAAATAAATATGAAATTATTAATTTACAATAAATAACCATTCTATATATCAATGATACCTTTTTGACGATTAATTAGAAAAACATATTTTAGAAATAATAAATAATAAAACCTCCTAAATTTTGTCTCTTATTATATTTAATATGTATATGTTAAATATAATATATTGATATATTTAAATAAATATTAAATTTTATGTTTCACTTTATAACTTTATCGTATTCTATTATTCTGTGTTATATTGAATATTTGTGTATCATTTAGAACGGTTTCACATTTGTATTGTTTTTAAAATTATAGTATAATAGTTTTAAAAAATAATATAGTAGTTAAAAGTGAATTGCATTTAAAATAAAATATTTTATATTTTATATTTATAAATTTTATAATTATAACTTTTATAATTAATATTATGAAATTTTTTATTTTATTTTTTATATAAAATAATAAAAAAATGACATGTTTAAGATCGAAAAACCCACAATCTATTTAAAATGAACTCGAATAATATAATTTAAACTTAAATTATGAACAACTTTTTAGGCTGGAACCTAAAATGCCCGAGGCGAATTAGTTTTTATGGCTCTATTTGTATCAACGCCACTCTTTACTAATTCATTTAAAAAAAAAAATATTAGAAAAATAATGAGATTAAAAAAAAACATATTTTTCTCTTAAGTGTCGAATATATAAAAAAACATTCACATATTTATTATTTTTTATCCGCATGAATTTTTCTTTTATATATATTTTTTAATAAATTATCATTATTATTTTTTTAAATAAATATCAAATTAATTAATTAATAATAAATAACCATTCTATATATGAATGATACTTTTTTAACAATTAATTAGAAAAACATATTTTAGAAATAATAAATAATAAATAATAAAACCTCCTAAATTTTAACTCTTATATTATATTTAATATTTATATGTTAAATGTGATATACTTATATAATCAAATAAATTTAGAAATTTTATGTTTCACTTTATAACTTTATCGTATTTTGCGGATTATTTTGAACAACTTCACACTTGAATTGTTTTTAAAATTATAGTATTTAAAAAAATAATATAGTAGTTAAAAGTGTATTGCATTTAAAATAATATATTAAATTTTATATTTAGAATATTTATACTTAATATTATGACATTTTTTATTTTATTATTTATACAAAATAATAAAGAAATGACATGTTTAGGATCGAGAAGTCAACAATCTCACTACAAGAATAACCTGATTTAGCTTGGGGCAAATGGCTAGAGGTTAAATCCCTAGCTAAATTTAACATTAGCTTGGGGTTATTCCCTATCTAAATAATATAGAAAAAAAGAATTTAAAATTTGGAGTTTCCCGTAGCTAAATTTTAGGAGGGAGTTTGAAAATAAATCTGTTGGATGCTTGCGAGGGGGTGGCACGTGGGAAAAAGAAAATTCATTTAGCGAGGGGGCATCACCCCGCCATTAAAAATAGCCGTTGGCCATTTGCGAGGGGCCTTCGCCAGCAAATAAGTAGTTTTGCGAGGGGCTAACTCCAAACTCATTTTCACATCACTGCTACGCCTCAGAACCAGCTTGCGTGTTGCAGTGAAACAACATTTGTTGTCAGCTAGCGAGGAGCTAACCCCAAGCTAATTATGGTACCGTTTGACACAAAGTTTGGTACCGTTTGCGCACTATATCTTCCTCTTTCTCGTCCATTTCTTTCATACAGTCTCCCAATTTCTTCTTCTTTCTTCTCTGCAACTCTCATCCTCCTCTTTTCCTTCATTTTTTTCCTCCATTAATCCTACATTTTACTCTATTGGAAGCTTTAATTTTTTATTTCAAAGGTAATAAAATTATTTCTATATATTATTTAAGATATATATTGTTATATTAATTTATAAATTCTAATTTTTGTTGAATTAAATTCGTAGGTATTATTATATTTTTCTCCACCAACACTAGCTTTATTTAATAAAGCTTCAAGGTATATAATTTATTTTATTTTTTTATTGAAATTTTTTCTGAATTATATGTTACATTTAGGTAAATTAAATTGGTTTAGATATGTATTAGATTTAGTTTATATATATATAATAGTATATTAAATATTAAATATTTTATTATATTAAAACAGTTTATATATATTTTTATTCCGAAAATATGTTATATAAAATATATTTATTATATTAAATAGTATATTAAAACAGTTTATATATTATATATTTTTTATTCCGAAAATATATTATATATTATATATTTCATTTTATTAAATAGATTATTCCAAAAATATTTCATTTTTTATTCCGAAAATATTTTATTATATATTATATATTTTATTTTTTATTCCGAAAATATTTTATTATATATATATATATATATTAAATTTTTTATTCCAAAATATATTATATATTATATATTTTATTATATTAAAATAGTTTATATATTTAATTATATTAAATAGTTGATTTTTTTTAGAATAACCAAGTATTAAAAAAAATTCGCAAATAACCATGTTTCGGAAAAAAATTACGCAAATAACCATGTTTCAGAAGACTCCTCAAGGGATGAGCCATCTCACTTGGCGCCTACACCTACTTTTTAAGGGGAGGCGCCATCTCACTTGGCGCCTAGGTGCTTAGGGCATGCCCTAAGCCAAGTGAGATGGCGCCTTAGTGCATTTGCTAGGGAAATTTTTGTGTTTTTTTTTCAATGCGGTGCATTACGTATTCGATATAGGATCAACAAAATTGACTTTTTATTTACAAAATATGATTACACACATAACTATTACATAAAAAAATAGATTAATCAGTGGTCCCCTGGAACCCGGTAATGACCCCTGGTTCCGCATCCCCGTCCTCGCCTTTCCCGTGCTGGGTTTTGTCGCGTTTCCTACTGTGGCAGGGTCGATGGTCCGACGAAGTCAATGCGTTCCAGATCCATGAAATCAGTCAGATCTCCATATCTAGAAGATCCGTTTTGGTACAGTCGATTACCCATACCCTCAAAGTTTGATCGTGTTAGCGGTGGGTGGGGTTCCATGGTTGGTCTGTAGCACTGGTCGTCTGAGTACGGGGGGTAGAAAGAAAATGGATCTTGGGGTGTTTGGTATTGAGTATGTTGGGTGGTTTGGTGATATTGTGGTTGATGGTAAGTTGGGTCGGTTGGTTCATAATCTTCGGACAATCCCAGATCAGGGCTAAGGTTGGATGTTGAGGGGGCCATATTGGGATATGAAGAAGACTGAAATTGTGTGTGGGGTATGCGGGTGTGTTGGTATTGTGATTGAGATTGCGGTTGGGTGTGAGGCATATGGGGGTATTGGTACTGAGGTGATGATTGTGGTTGGTTGTGGGGCATGTGGGTGTAATTGTATTGTGGTGGTGACTGTGGTTGGGTGTTTGTGGTTCTGTTTCGTCTGGGGGGTTGGTGGGAGGTTGATGTGTGTTGGGTTTGTTGTTGGGGAAATGAGGGTTGTGCCTATTGTTTTCGTGGGTCAACCAAATACCTTGGATGAGACACGTGCATTTCAGGGGTACTAACCGATCTGTACCAAGATAAATATTGATCCGTGTGTCGCATATTTCCATGGTTGAGAAAAACTGGGAATTACAAGACATGTCGGTGACGCCTCTGCCACATCTCACACCATTCTGGAGCAAAGTCTTTCCAGTTGGTAAGACCCCATTGGGCGTCGACCCTTTTGAGATGCCACGGGGACAAACAAGTCGGATCGCTGGGTATCTCTTGATGCATTCCAAACTGCATCTTCACACGGTCGCTGTGGTGCATCTCCACAATATTGAACCGTATGATTGCAGTCTTTACACTTCAAATTGTTGCATCCTCGGGGTTTGGTTCATGGCCCAAACCCAAATATGGTCTCCAGACAAACTGCAGATAAAATTAAATCAGGTTAATGGAAACGTAATATATAAATAATTTAAAAGTAGAAAAGTTGAAAGGTACGACGTACATCATTCAGGCCAAGGTGATCCAATAGATTGCGGTATAGTGCGACATTAAATCTTGGATTTTTGCCGTAATCCATACCGCTCACGCAATATCTAAAGGAAATGAAAAATATTTTGTTTTTATCATATATTTGGTGAAGAGATGAATAGAAATAAATGATATAACTTGATGACTTACTTTGTTGCGTATGGGAAAACGAATGTGTTGTTGTTGACGGGGTTTAGGGACTCCATCCTCCACCAACCCCAGGCTTGAAGTAAAAAAGCGCAGCCATAAAATGTATATTTTTTCTTGATTGCATTTTTACACAAGGAACTGTATAGGTGGGCTAAAACAGCAGAACCCCAACTATACTTTCTAGTTTTTTCGAAGTCTCTAAGTAAATTTAAATACATAAAATTTACACTATTTCCCGTACTTTCGGGAAATAAAAAGGTTCCAAATAGTATCATTATATAAGTTCTAGCTTTTATTACCTTGGCTAGCTCGGAGGAATTTTCGTTCAATTCCAGAGTCGCATAATGAATTTTTAGCTCAGTTAGTAGTATACCCTGACCTCTCGCACCACCACCTTCAACCATATCCCTGCCCAACAATTCTTCACACAGAGAATTGGGTTGTTGAACCGACCCGTCAACTGCCTTACCGTCGACAGGGAGACCCAATAACATGTACACGTCCTCTAGTGTGACGGTACATTCACCTATTGGTAGGTGAAATGTATGGGTCTCTGGTCTCCACCTTTCCAACATTGCAAATATGAACTTTGAATCAATTGTGCAGTTGGAGATCTTTATAACGTTTCCAAAACCTGCGTATTCCAGATATGGTATGATCAATGGGTCGGGAGCAAGGTAGTTGTGTGACCGAATTCTGAATCTTTTGGTATCCTGAGTTAATAATGTAAAAGGTGTAAGAGTAAGTAAGATGAACAAAACATTACTAGAAGTATGAAAAATGTATAACTATAAAAGAAACTTACAAATGCTGCAATGTTGTCCCTTGTGCCTCTGTGAGAATCGCCCATTGTGAGAAGAGCCATTGTTGAAAATGCCTGAGATTATGAAAGAGTTTGAAATTGTAAGAGATTATGAAAGAGTTTGTAGCAGAGAGTGAGACGATTGTGGATGCGAGAGAAGTATGTAATGCTCTGTATTTATATGCAAAAAAATTTCATAGAGTAAGTGAGGTGGTAGGTGGGTGAATGCATGCATGATAAGTGTCACTCTTGCAGTGTAGGCGCAGGCTAGGTGGCAGCCTTGGAGAAGGCATCTCTGGCATGCATGTAACACGATTGGACATGAAGGGAGGCGCCATTGGACTTGGCGAAAGAGTACAAAAATGAAAGGTGTCACCATCCCTGTTGGCGAATAAGAGGTGGCATGGGTTGCAGAGTAGGCGCAGGCTAGGTGACAGCCTTAGAGAAGGCATCTCTGAATGCATGTAACACTATTGGACGTGATGGGAGGCGCCTTAGAGATTACAGTGTAGGTGCAATGTTGGCGCAGACTAGGTGGCAGCCTTGGAGAAGGCATCTCTGGAATGCATGTAACACGATTGGACGTGAAGGGAGGCGCCATTGGACTTGGCGAAAGAGTACAAAAATGAAAGGTGTCACCATCCCCGTTGGCGAATAAGAGGTGGCATGGGTTGCAGAGTAGGCGCGGGCTAGGTGACAGCCTTGGAGAAGACATCTCTGAATGCATGTAACACTATTGGACGTGATGTGAGGCACCTTAGAGGTTACAGTGTAGGTGCAGTCTAGGCGCAGGCTAGGTGGCAGCCTTGGAGAAGGCATCTCTGAATGCTTGTAACACTATTTGACAACCTTGGTTAATTTAAATTCAGTATGACCTATTTAGTCTTACATTTATCAAAACACTGATACACTTAATCTCTCAAACACTAGAACATTCAAAAATTCCAGCAAATAACTCATAAACTTCAAACCTTCCAACCTTCCAACCTTCAAACAGTCATACACAATGGCCTATGCACCCCAATATGTGATCAGTACACATTTCAACAGTGAGACATACATTTGTCCCACCTCTGGGTTTTTGTTTAGAGACACAGAGAACATCCGATTTTGTTTAAACAGGAAAGCCAATTTCTTGTACTTCAAAAAACGATTGGAGGCCAAACTTGGACGAGGCCCCGTGACACAAATATTTTATCAGAATCTGGTTTTTTTGGTAACAACCAAATAATATTTTATAAGGTTGAGGTTCAAGATGACGAGGATCTTCAGAATATGTTTTCCAGTCATGAGTATTCTGGGTACGACTCTATTGAGTTGTACAATATGCTATGAGAGCCTCAGCTATCACAAGTGGTTGATCCTTTGGAGACCGAACAAGCAGAAGTAGATGCAGTTGATGAAGAAGAAGAAGATGATGAGTTGGAGTTTGAGGAAATGGTCAATGATGATTCCAAAGACAATGGGATACCTGGTATTCCTGCAAACGAGATCTACACACCACCTCCGCACATGACAAACTTCAACATGGGCGGAGATGAACCGTCTTCTGATTTATTTTTCAATCCGTATATGCAGTCGGATGAAAACTTAAAAGAGAAAGACAAATTTCATAACAGAGAAGAATGTATCAGAGCCATCAAAAAATTCCACATGCTCAACTCGGTCGATTTTAAGGTGGACCGTGTAAATCCAGAAAGGTACAAGATCAAGTGTGTCCACCCTGATTGTATGTTCAAGCTCACTGCATCATATAGATTAAGAGGTGATTGTTGGGTCATAGGTTCCATGTCTACCCAAACTTGTGTCAGTTCTACTCAATCACAGGATCATCGAAAACTTAATTATGATCTCATTTGTCAAGAAATCCTACCACTCGTCAGCAACGATCCATCATTGAAGGTGAAAACCATAATCTCCCACATCACTACGGTATTTAACTATACTCCATCTTACCGAAAGGAGTGGTTAGAAAAGACCAAGGTGATTGAAAAGGTATATGGAAACTGGGAGGAGTCATACCAAGAACTTCCTCGCTACCTGAATGCACTCCAGACTTATTCTCCAGGTACTGTTTACATTCTGGAAACAATGTCAGCATACGCCCCAGATGGTAGTCAACTCAACGGAAATGGAATATTCAGTCGAGTGTTTTGGTATTTTCAACCTTGCATCACAGGGTTTGCGTCATGCAAACCAATTATACAAATTGATGGGACTTGGTTGTATGGGAAATACAAAGGCACGCTACTGATGGCAGTTGCACAAGATGGCAACAATAACATTTTCCCAATTGCCTTTGCCCTAGTCGAGGGGGAGACTGGTGGTGCTTGGAGCTTTTTTCTCAAAAATCTGCGAACACACGTGGCTCCTCAACCAGATCTCTGTTTGATCTCGGATAGACATGCATCCATTGAAAGTGCATACAATAATCCTGCAAACGGTTGGCATGACCCTCCTTCTACGCATGTCTATTGCGTTAGACATATCACCTAAAATTTCATGAGGGAGATCAAAGACAAAACATTTAGGAAAGCGGTTATGAATGCGGGATATGCATTGACACAACCTACGTTCAGATATTATTGCAACGAGATCCGTTTGTCAAATCCGGAAGCCGGTAGGTGGATCGACAATATTCTGGTAGAAAAATGGACTAGGTCATACGACAATGGACAAAGATGGGGCCACATAACAACAAATATAATTGAATCGGTGAATGGGGTATTCAAAGGCATACGAAACCTCCTGATTACTTCTTTGGTTAAATCAACATATTTTAGGATGGCTTCGTTGTTTGCCAAAAGAGGTGAAATATGGAATGTGGTGTTGTAATCTGGACAACTATGGAGTGAAAGCTGTATGAAGTACATTAAGGCAGAAAATGCCTAAGCCAACACCCATATGGTTATACGGTTTGACCGACACAGCCACAACTTCATTGTCAAAGAGAAAATCGACCACAACAAGGGCTTGCCAAGACAAGAATATAAGGTTGTACTACCTTCTCGATGGTGCGATTGTGGCAAGTTTCAAGCCTTTCGTATGCCTTGCTCTCATGTCATTGCCGCATGCACCTATACTCATCAAGACGCGCTACAACTTCTGTTACACATTTACAAATCTGAAACGTTGCTCAATGTTTACAACAACAGCTTCCCTTTGGTAGCAAAACCAGATTATTGGCCTGCATACGACGGTGAAATAGTATGGCACAATGACCAAATGCGGAGGAATAAAAAGGGTCTTCCCAAAAGTAAGCGCATCACAACCGAAATGGACTCCCTTGACAAGCTGGAAAGAAAGTGTGGTTTATGTCGTCAAGTCTGACACAATCGCAAAAATTGTCCGAATCAGGCTACTGCCTCAACCATATAAAAATTGTATTACAAAAAATCTTTCCTTTATTATGTTGTAAACATTAGCGTTTTTCATTAACAGTATTTGTTACAATAAACATTGCGCGAACAAGAAAAAAACACGATAAATCGTCTACGAAATTACAACCGTTAAAACAATTTCATCTGACCCATGCATCATCAATATTACGTTGCTGTCTGTTTTGAATTCCTCCAACCAAACATTAGGTCTTCCTGTCGCAAGTGAAGTTGTTGTTCGTCTTCGTTGGATCCTTCTAATTCCCCCCCCTCCACGATGTCTTTATCTAGCCATCGCATCAACTCCCGCTTCAGACGCTCCATGAAGTGAATGTGCCAGAATTTCATTTTTATCGGAGGTTTTGTGGCGGAGAAGATAACGTAACCATCTTTGATAAAAATCATGGGCGATGTCATGATGCAAATAACAGAGTAAAAAATAAGAAAACACTGCGAGAAAGTGTGAGAAATGACGAAGAAACTGACAAATTATTTATAAAAACAACATTTTTCCCTAGGAGCCAAGTGAGATGGCGCCTCCTCTCACTTTTAAAGTGCATGCGCCATCTCACTTGGCTAAAAGAGAGAGGAGGCGCCAAGTGGGATGGCGCCTAGAGCAAAATGCGGAGTAGAGGAGCCAAGTGAGATGGCTCCTCCTTTGGAGAGTCTTCTGAAACATGGTTATTTGCGTAATTTTTTCCGAAATATGGTTATATGCGGATTTTTTTTAATACATGGTTATTTCAAACAAAAATTCTAAATAGTTTATATATTATATATTATATATTATATATCATAAAAACAGTTTATATAAAAACATATATTTAATTTATATAAAAAAATACCAAAATTTATATAAAAAATACTAAATATTTAGTTAATCTAAATAATAATATATTTAGTTTATATAAAAAATGGTATATTTAGTTTATATCTAATTTAAATATTTAGTATATTTAGTAAATATTTAGTTTAAATAAAACATAATATATTTAATTCATATAAAAAAACAGTTTATTTAGATTATAAATAGTATATACTTAGTTATTTTGAAAAATATTATATATTTTGTTTATATTAAAAAAAGTATATTTAGTTTATATAAAATATAATAAATATTTAAGTAATCTAAATAATAGTATATTTAGTATATAGAAAAAATAATATATATTTAATTTATATCTAACTTAAATACTTATAAATAGTTTACTTAGTTATTTTGGAAAAAAATATATATATTTAGTTTATATAAAAAAGGTATATTTAATTTATATAAAATATGTCAAATATATAATTAATCTATATAATATTAGTATATTTAGTTTATAGAAAAAACAATATATTTAGTTTATATGTAATTTAAATATTTAGTATAAATAAAACATAATATATTTAATTTATATAAAAAAATAGTATACTTACTTATTTAAAAAAAATAGTATACTTACTTATTTAGTATATAAAAAAAGTATATTTAGTTTAAATAAAATATAATATATTTAATTTAAATAAAACATAATATATTTAGTTTATATAAAAAATAGTATACTTACTTATTTAGTATACTGTATTATTAATAAAAACTGTGCATGATTATAGTTATTTAGTATTCTTATTTAGTTTAAAGTATATTTATTGATAAAATCTTAAAAATTTGTTGATATATTATTACTTCCCTTTTTGTCTAATAAATTTAAACATAAATAATGTTATAAATGTGTAGTATGGAATATTATCAATTCTATCGTAGTTGGATGTATGATAGAATGTTTCTTGGAAGACGTGGACTTAAACCACAATTTAAGGAATGACTTGATATGTTTCTCACATATGCGTTTACTCACGAATGGTATCATAGAGATGGAGGGGTAAGACGTTCATGCTTAAAGTGTGGCTGTAGAAATATAATCAGTGACCGTAGTGAAGTGAAACAAAACTTAGAGAGAGTGGGGTTTAGGCCAAATTATTGGGTTTGGAGATCTAATGGAGAAAAATTGCTAGAGATGAATAGGGAAGCTTATAGCAATCAAACACATGTTGGACCAGACAAAAATATAGATGGTTCGAGTAGTCAAGCACAAATGCAATACTGGGAGCAATTTAATCTAGTAGAGGATATGGTAAGTGACGCATTTGGGGTCAATATGGCTTACGATGAACCTGGAGGCTTTGATGCGGAAGATCTTCCGAATGAGAATGCACAAAAGTTTTATCAGTTGTTGAAAGAGATAAATATACCATTGTTTGAGGGATCTTCTGAATCTAGGCTCTCAATGTGTGTGAGACTCTTGGCTGCAAAGTCAAATTGGAATGTGCCAGATCAGTGTTTGGAGTTCGTTACAAAAATGATATTGGATGTGACTCCTGTGAAAGAAAACATGCCTACAAGTTACTATGATGCAAAGAGGATGGTGTCGAAGTTGGGATTAGAAGTAAAAAAGATTGATTATTGCATTGGAGGTTGTATGCTATTCTATGACAATGAGTTTGGCACAAATGATGGGGCTTTGGAGGAATGTAAATTTTGTAAGAGTCCGAGGTATTTAGTTCATAGTAAAGGCGTTGATCAAAAGCAAAAACGAGTTGCAGTGAAGTCGATGTTCTATCTGCCAATAATACCTAGGTTGCAAAGGATGTTTGCATCAATGCATAGTGCAAGCCAAATGACATGGCATCATACGAACATAACAAGTTTGGGCATGATGCGACATCCATCTGATGGGGAGGCATGGAAACACTTTGATAGAGTAAATCCAGATTTTGTAGCAGAACCCAGAAATGCCAGGCTTGGATTATGCTCAAATGGTTTTACTCCTCATATCCAATCATCAGCAATTGCCTATTCTTGTTTTCCAGGTATTGTTACCCCATACAATCTCCCTCCTGAGATGTGTATGACCAAACTGTACATGTTTTTGACATGCATCATTCCAGGACCGTCGAGTCCAAAGGCAAGAATAGATGTATATTTACAACCTTTAATTGATGATTTGAAGAGGTTGTGGAAAGGAGAATGGACTTATGATGTGTCGCGCAAACAAAACTTTAATATGCGAGCTGCTTTGATGTGGACAATTAACGATTTTCCTGCATATGGCATGTTGTCTGTTTGGGGTACGCATGGCAAAATGGGATGTCCGCATTGCATGGGACACAGAAAAGAATTTACTTTTGAAAGTGGTGGGAAAAGCTTGTGGTTTGACTGTCATCGTAGGTTTTTACCTAGAAACCATGAATTTAGAAGAAATAAGAATACTTTTAAAAAAGGAAAAAAAGAAACAGATACCCCCCCCCCCTCGGTTGTCATCAATTGATGTATGGAATAATGTTTATGACCTTCCAAAATTCCAAGATCATGGTAAATCATGCAAGATTCTAGGATACGGGAACACACACAATTGGATAAAAAGAAGTATTTTTTGGGACCTGCCATATTGGAAGGATAATTTGTTGCGTCATAATCTTGATGTTATACATATTGAGAAGAATTTTTTTGATAATGTATTTAACACGGCGATGGATGTTCAAGGCAAGACAAAAGATAATGAGAAAGCTATAAATGATTTGAAACTTTTGTGTAATCGAAAAGAGTTAGAGTTGAAACCTCAACCAAATGGAAAATTGTTAAAACCCAAGGCTTGTTACACTCTTACTCCCCAAGAAGCAAAAACAGTATATCGGTTGTTAAATGAGTTGGAAATTCCTGATGGTTATTCTTCAAACCCGGAAAGATGTGCTGACGCAAAAACTGGAAAGTTACATGGAATGAAAAGTTATGATTGTCATGTTTTCATGGAACGATTGCTTCCAATTGAATTCAGTTCACTTTCCTGTCACGTGCTTAATCCACTAACTGAGATCAGTCCATTTTTCAAAGACATATGTGCATCATCTTTAAGAGTAGACGACATAATCAAATTGGACCAAAATATTCCTATTATTCTCTGCAAATTGGAGCAAATATTTCTATCGGGTTTCTTTGATTCTATGGAGCATATCCCTGTGCATCTCGCTTATGAAGCTTACCTCGGTGGACCTGTTCAATACAGATGGATGTATCCATTTGAAAGTTTCGTGGGTGATTCAAAGCGATCAGTGAAAAACAAGGCAAGAGTTGAGGGATCAATATGTGCACATTACTTGCATCGCGAAACATCAAATTTTTGCTCCCATTATTTCAATCACATAATATTGACTCCAAGAATCATAAGGAACAAAGTTCACTTTATTAAAAGAAGTCAATTCACCTTATCTATTTTCGGTCGTCCTGGCCGTTCAGCCGGAAAGATAAGTGATCATTGGTTGTCTGAAAAAGAAATGCAATCTGCTCATGTTCATGTGTTGATTAATTGCCATAAAGTCAAACCATATCTTGAGTAAGTATATATATTAAATTACGTATATATTTATTACCTTTGAAATATCTTATTCTCTAACCTATTATTACTTTTGAAATAGGGCATTTAGTACCAACTATTTCCAAAGCACAGGCGAACAACCATCGGCCGGTTACACTCATGCCAATTTTCCTGCATGGTTCAAACAACAGCTATCACTCATTGTTGCACCAAGTCCTGAAATAATCCATTTGAAGAGTTTGTCTGAAGGCCCTCATCAATGTGCAAATCAATGGCATACATACTTTATAAATGGATATAAATTCCACACTAAATTATGGAAAGAAGGGAAGAAAACAATAAATAGTGGTGTAGTTGTAAAAGAAATTACAGAAGATGGTGAGGACGACTTCTATGGTGTTATCACACATATTTATGAGTTGGTATATAATTATATGGACTCGGAAAATAGAGTTGTCTTGTTTTATTGTAACTGGTATGATCCATCTTCTAGAGGAACAAAAATAAACAAAAAATACAACATTGTTGAGGTTCGAATGGACAGGAAGTACAAAGAGTATGACCCTTTCATAATGGCACATAATGTTAGGCAAGTTTATTACATACCTTATCCTTCCATTCAACCACGAACACAAGGATGGTGTGTTACAATCAAGTCTAACCCAATAGGTCATATTGAAACTGAAGATGTAATAGAGGATGTTGCATTCCAAGATGATGATATTTCACCTGTCAATGGGGAAATTGAAATTGAGGAGATTGCAACCTTGTGTGATACTACAGTTGAGGGTCAACAAGTTGACACCACTATTTTATTGACGCCTGTGGAAGAGGAGCATGAAGAGTCAAGAGAGTCTGAAGACTATAATAACATATCTGATGAAGATAGTGAAATTGAGCATGAATGATGATTAATTTGTGTAATATTAATTTGTTTAATATAATTTGTGTAATATTATTTTATTCATGTCTAACAACTCTTAGGTAATAATATTATTCTTGCCTGAATTATTATATATTATTCTTGTAAGTTTGATGTATCAATTATTTTATGTTCATCTTTCAAAATAGAAAAAATGCCACTCCGACGTGAAGATAAGGGTAAGACTCCAGTAGATAAGCCTCGCCGCAATCGATCGAGGTATATTATAGAAGAGGTTCCTGACACGGCTAACCTTATTTCTATGCCACAATCGAGGTATCTTGCATAACTGAGATCATTAAAGAAAAGTATAACAAATTTTGGCCTACGTATGGTGTAGTTGATGGCGATGAGAGGGAGGCTTGGTTTAGGTTATTTCAGGTATAATCAACTTTGTTTAATATTTTTGATCTTTTTTACTTTTATTAAAGTAATTCACTCAATCACGATTATAACTTTATTTCATATTTTTTGAAGGAGAAATATTGTTGGGACCCTAGATGATATCCAAATAAGAGATAATTTTAACATTAAATGTGCTCAACGATTTTCTAACACGATGAGGCGTGTTAGAATTACTTGGGAAAATAAACGCTTGCGTCCCTGTTGGATAAGTCCAGATGTATTTGAGCAGCTTATTGCCCATTGGAATTCTGATTCCTTTAAGAGTACATCTGAAAAGGCCAAGAAAAATAGAGCCTTTGAAGTTGGCGGCTGCAACTACGCCTATGGTAGTATTAGTATTGCTGATGTTTCACGGAGAATGATAAATTTAATTATTTTGCAATTAACTCAACAACTTTAGATTATGTTATAACTATTTTTTTATGTCATCTACTTAGCGTGATGAGTTGGGCAGAACGCTTCTTAATGAGCTCTATAAGGAGGCTCATCTCAAGAAAAATGAGGAGTTTGTTGATGAGCGCTCAAGAAAAACTCAAGTAAGTTTTCCTTAAACTTAGTCATTTTATTTATTTCTTTTGTGTCTAGCATAATTTAAATTGCAATAACACCTACTCTTTTTAATAGGAGGAGTATGAAAAACAGCTTGCCCTAAGATTATCACAGCATCCTGAATATACACCACCTCCGTCGGGATTTCTCACTGATCTTAGTCTGAGTTTTTAGACTTGGTACGATGTATCTCGTGGGAAGAGAAAAAATGGGAGAGTGTATGGTGCTGGAGGTCTCTCCAAAACAATATGGCAGCGTGATAGGAGTTTCAGAATGCAAATTGTTGATGCTGAAGGATCATCGAATCAACCTTCACTTACCCCAGACATGATGGAAACTGTGGAAACTGTGGGATGGAAACAATGCATTTTTCTATGCTTCTTTGAAAGGGAAATGCAATCAGACTAGTCTCAAGCATCTTTGCAGGAATGATGGCACAAGATTAACCAAGCAGGAAGATATTGAAAGAGAGGTTATAGATTTCTATAACAATCTTATGGGGGTGAGGGACAACAACCTGCAGGGTATTGATATCATGGCTATGAGGCAAGGCAAGCAGTTGAGTAGAGACCAAAGAAACTTACTGGTGAGAAGAGTGATAGTGAAGGAAATTGAGGCAGGTGTGAACAATATTGGGGATCTCAAAGCCCCTAGTCTGGATGGTTATTGTTCTGTTTGGAATAAGTTCATTGTATTATTATGTTTTTGGAATGTACAAGACAGTACTATATATACTGTTAAGTAACAAATCACCAAAGTTTAACTAAACTGAATTATTTGCATCATGTAATAGTTATGGTGCAAGATATGATAAAAGGTGACTGTATTGAAGCTATGATGGACTTCTCCGATAATAGGAAAATATACAAATATGTGAATACAATACTTGTAACTCTCATCCCAAAAATTCCTGATGCTAAGTACATAAAGGACTTTGGGCCAATATCTTGTTGCTTTACTTTGTACAAGATCATCTCAAAGATCATGGCTAACCGTATGAGCAAGATTATGATTAGTGTGTGTGTTCTGTACCCAAAGAGAAACTCTTGACCACTTACTTTTCGGGTGTCCTAGTATCAGTCCTATATGAAAGAAAGTTCTTGAGTGGCTGAAGAGGGATCATAGTTCGGGTGAATGGAAGAACGAGATACATTGGATAATCCAAGCGAGTAAAAGAAAAGGGTGGAGAGCTCAAGTGTCAAAAGTTACATTCACTGAAGCCACTTATGAATGCTGGAGGTTTAGGAATGAACATTGTTTCAATACGAATATACGTAGCAATAATATAACACATAAAATTATAGATACTATAGTATACAAAGGTTGAGAAAATCCTAAAATCAAGGAGCACATAACTCAGCTTATGATGAGGTAGGATTGATTTTAGGTTTATTTGTTTGTCTTTATTGTAGTTTATTTGTTGGATCTTTAGAGATCGCATTATCCAGATTGTTTTGGCATTAATCAACATTTGATTTTCCAAAAAGAGAAAATATAATTTTCTCTTTAGTGTCGAATATATAAAAAACATTCATATATTTATTATTTCTTTTTCGGCACTAATTTTTCTTTTGGATGTTTTTAAGAATAAATTATAATTATTATTTTTATATATAAATATCAAATTAATTAATTAATAATAAATAACCATTTTATATATCAATGATACCTTTTAATGAGTAATTAGAAAAAACATATTTTGGAAACAATAAATAATAAAACCTCCTAATTTTATCTCTTACATTATATATATATATATATATATATATATATATATATATATATATATATATATATATATATATATATATATATATATATATATATATATATATATATATATATATATATATATATATATATATATATATATATATATATATATATATATATATATATATATATATATATATATATATATTACAATACGATTAAAAACAACTACATATCACTTCTTACCTATTTTAGAAATCATAGTCGTTAATTTTAAATGAATTAATTGATTGGTTTAATCGATTAGCAACAATCATATTTGAATTAATGATGTTTCTTCTTTTGGAGGATTTGAAACCTATAAATAGAGGTCTCATTCCTTTGTTTAAATCATCTAGAATATGAAATGTGTATTGACATAATCTCTCTATCTAAGTTTTCATTTTCACTTTCTCTCACTATTTCTTATATCCAAATGCTTTTGTGAGAAAATATATTTTGTGAGTGAGATGTTTATGTATTCTGGACGGGTACCAATGTATAAGTTCTTCAAGGTTATTGTTTATGCTCCTTAGATGAATACAATTTATTTTAGGGGTAAAAATATGTGGTTCGAAGCTAAACCTGCTAAAAGCTTTGGTTGGGGGTTATGTGATTAATTCCCATGATTGATTAAGTTGGCGATTATTAATATTGATGAACTTCCCTTAAGGCTCTTTGAAAGCCTTGTTTATTTAAAGGTTGCAGACTATCAATATTGATGAACTCACCATTAGGTTCATGGTTAGCCCGTTTAAAACCATAGTTTAGAAGATCATCATATTAAAATCTCAAGAGGTTAATGGTTATCCTGTTAAACTATATTGGCCCAAATATTTCATGGAGAGAAGTTTTATCACTTCAATCTACAATTGTGAAGGAAGTTTGGTCACTTCAGTCTCAACAAAGGAGAAGACACAAACGATCATATCCTATGTCTTGTATTATCATGATTGTAGGAAAACCACAATTTCCTTGTATAAAGTGTTTCGTGAGTTTCACCTACTAAACACTCTCAAGTATATAATGGAAACTCTCAAGACTGGTTCTTGGGGAGAGGAATAGGTTCTTTTGATTTGACTGATCCTCTATAATTCTTGGTGTCTCATTTACTTTATTTCTGCATTTTCAATATTTCCTTTCCACTACTTAAGTTTTAGAAAAAGATTTTTTAACTCTAATTTTAATCTCAAAAAGTTCTTAAAACTATGTTTTTTCAAACTACACAGTTCGCCCCCCTCTTGTGTATGAAGTCACAAGTCCAAACAGTGGCATCAGAGTCTAACTCATGTTAAGGACTAATCGTCTCAAGAGGAAGATGACTTCCAACACAAGATTCTTTTCAAAACTCACCACCACCTTTTTTGAAAATTATTCCTTCTTTTATATACATGAGTTTTTCTTGAAAATAAAAGCTTTTTTAAAAACATATTCAATGGTTTTTTTTACCCTTACTCGTCAAGTCAATGATGAAGAAGTGGAAAAATCTTATTCTATATATGGACCGAAGAAGAAAAATATATATAGATTCGAAAAATCTATTTTTATCTTTTTGTTTTTAAAACGCCAAGGAAACTGTAGGATACTTTTGTTAGACGATGACGACTTATCTAGAGGGGGTGAATAGATAAACAAAATTCTCACTTACAAACTTATTTTAAAATTAAGTAAAAACTATGGCAAGCGGAAATTGTATAATAAGATCTTAATATAATAAACTCTCAAGTAGTTGTTTTATAATTACAAGGCCAACCAATATCCAATGAAACAATTATTAAAAATAAGTAAAATATTTATTGAACACTTGGTGTGCACTTAATTTTTTAGACTTTCCTTTAAACTTTGTTGATATCAAATACCTCTTACAATCTAAGAGATTATAAGATGATAAACAAAACAATTTAACAGTAAAAGGATTTGTTTATATGAATTAAATGCACAACCAAAGAGTTTAACAAATTTTCAGGTTTTTTTTTCTTTTCAGAGGATTGGATAATATGGAGTTTGGTCTACGAAGGGATATCCATTGTTGTAGCTAAATTTGATGCTATCTTGCACTCAAAATTTAAGGAGACCTTATTAGGTGTAGTTTGGAATAAAGCTATTGACACATTATGGACTTTCAAGAACAAACCCAATGAAGTTGGTGTTATTAAAGGATGATTGTCCTTAGGAAGCAATCTTGTCTCCTGAATCAGCCAAGTTTCGTTTATATCCTAGTCTTTACTAAGGATAAGTATAAGATGAAGGAAATTGTTGCTCTTTAGTGTTCTACATGAAGTTTCAAAGAGGATGTTATGAAATTTTACTTTGGCAATTTGGTTACAGTCAGTGTAATCAAGTTTGCAAGTGTGACTTGACAATGCTCAATGATACTGGTTTTAGTTCGGCCAATGATCTTGCTGCAAGCAAAGATATTCTCCTTAGCTTGGGATCCCTAGGGAAATATTATAAAACAGACTTAGTTAGTCCATGGATGCAAGTAAGATTCAAACCTTGAAGGGTGTTTTGGGGAAATGTATCTACTATTGAGTCAATAACAACATAGGAGACGTGTAAACTTTATTGTCCAGTCAACTATGGTTATGGTTAACCTAGACTATGTAGTCAAAGCTTGGGAAGAGTAGGAGAAAAAGAGAATGTCTCTCTCATGTGATGAGTGGTGGACTGTTGGTAAAAGTAACTACACTTGTTTAAAAAATGCTCCCGTTGAATAAATATTTGTTATAAGCAAGGTAACATTTCTCTCTCTGTTTAAGAATCAGTCATTATAAGCTAAGTTTCAAGAGGAACAAATCGTGGCATAAGGCTGATGCTATAAAGCTTTGTTTTCAGGAAGCTAAGGAGGTTAAGAGTGTTGATTCATAGTAGGCTGAGTTGAAAGATTTTTTTAGTTAGCTACTAATGTATCCATTTTAAGTGAGTTCCAGGGTATATCTCATATAAATTTTGACAAAAGCAAGGAGTACAGAAGGTCATTTGTAGGGGGAGTAAAAGTATTTAATGTGTATATCTTGCAACTGTGGGTAGTGATGACGACATGTTTAAATCCTTGTGTTGAGTAGTCTGTTTTGTTAGATTTTTCAACTTGTGTCACCATTTTCTATCTGTGTTTCTTTTGAGTCTCTTTTGGCTGGTTTCCATTTATGTTTCCAGTTTGTTTGCATTGTGGGTTTCCATTGTATGTTTACATTTACTCTATTTATTTTTGTCAAGATTTTGGCTAAAAAGGGGGAGTAAAGTGTTGAGTTTAGTGTGTGTGTCCAGATGTTGTATCACATGTCTTGACATGTTGAATAACATTGTGATAGGACTGTGCTACTACTAAGGGGGAGTATCTAGTGTGGTTGCCTCTTGGATGCAACTTTTTAGGATGCAACTTTTTAGGGGGAGCATGATGTTTTATGCTGCTGCTTGTGTGTGCTTCTGCTGCTACTGCTGTGTATGTTGTGGTGTGCAGAAATGTCGAACCAGATGTTCTGAAATTATGTTTATATGTGAGCTTGGATAGCTCATGTGTGTTGTTCTGATGGAATGAATCTTAGATGTGTGAACTTGGATAGCTCATGCAGGTCATTTGAGTTTTCCTTACTTTTGGTTTGTTGAATTTTCTGGTTGGGTTTCTGGTGATAGAGGAGAAATAAATATGGGATAATCAAGTTGTCTTAAGTTTTTCCCTGTTTGTGATTTTATTCATCTCTTTTGGATTTTTGCGCTAAGAGTGTTTTAGCCAAAATTTTCAAAGGGGGAGATTGTTAATACCATGGTTTTATGATTGGATAAATTTTGGTAAAACATGGTTTGTCATAACAGGTATGTTTCTATGTGATTCTCAATCAGATGTCGAAGATAATGTCATGACATCTTGGTCTGGTACAGCAGGCACTGTTGTTTGGTATTTCTTGATAAGATTTGATTTGATTTTTCTGAGATTCCTTTTGGATATATCTCAGTTATTTTCGCAGGCCAAGAATGTTAAATCTGAAACAATTGATTTGATCTCAATTTGTACAAAAGTTTCTAAAATTGGTTGTTGAGACAAATTAGGAAACGTGATATTTTGTTCCAAGATTTAAGGAGACATTTTCTACAGCAATCAACTTGTGGATAAAGTAGCAATTAGGAAGATAATTCGAAGCCCATGAATAGATGAAGCTTATAAAATGAAGACAAAGACCTAGGGCAAAACCACTCTTAACAAATTGTAAAAATAAGGTTTTAGGTTTGAGAGTCTCTTGTGTTCTTTATGGTGTAAGTCACCCTTTGTATCTTTTGATACATTGAGGTAAACATAGTGTTCTCACTCATAAACCTTTAGGTAATAATTTGAGTATTGTTCTCCTCTAAACTTTTAAGAAAAGAGTTTTGTATTGTTCTTGGTTGAAGCTCAGACCAAGTATTATTCTTAGTTAAGAGTCTTAACTAAGTGTTATTGTAATTGAAGTGTAATCTTCTTTTTGTTTTCTTGAGACATTCCTTGGGATTGGTATTGTTAATTCTAGTCACAGGAATTGTGGCTCTAGTTTCTAGTCACTAGGATTATGGATGTAGATATCACTGCGGTGATTGGAAGTGAGATGACGATTTCTCATATCTAGGAGGTTCCTAGGTAGAAGTTGCACTGGGTAAGGATTAAGTGATAAGTTGTAAATTGAGATTATTTAGGATTAGAATCAATACTACTAATAATGTATTTCCTTCCTGGCTTGGTAGCCCCCATAGTAGGTGAGTTGCACCAAATAGGGTTAACAATTTATTGTATTCTTTATCATTTTGTGTTTAAAATTCTGCATATTATTTCAGTTGGATATTGTTATTCAGTCTGTCTATAAATGTTGTAATATTTGTCCTGACATCATGTTCTGATGTTGGAAACATTAGTATTAGCATGTTGTGTACCAGTGCCAGAATTTCACTAACGCTTGTAATAACTATTGCATAAGACGCATTCCTTAATCTTGACTTAACTTGTAACACACCAAAGGTATTCTTCCAGAGTGTTGCGTTTAGAACCTGATGATGTCACACGCCTTCTTACCAGAGTCAGAACCTGTATAGAAAAAGCCACACTATAGACAGAAACCGTTAGGGTACAAAATTGTTCTCAAAGATAACATGTAAAGTTATCATCAAAACATAAGGCCAGATGTAGAACTAACTTTGTTCTTACACATTCCTCCTGCTTAGCTAACAAGAAATCAGGGAGACATTGGTGGGGGACAAGGTGTAATGTGGAAGACTTCCACAGCAGGTGCAGGAGACACTGCACAGACTATATAGTGTACCTTTGTACTATCATTTTGTCTTCTAGCGCCTTGAAACATTATCCTTTGAATTCAAATGTTTTTATAATTTCAGCTCAACAAAGATTCCCTCAAATTTCTTCTGCCTTCTACGCTTACCCTTGAAGCCATCTATTTCCCTTATTAATTTCCCCTTTTCTCCGAGTCCACCTTCGTTTCCTAGCTTTTGTTTCTTGCAGCTGACCACTGGAGTCTATCCTTAGCTTGTCAGAGCTAATCTTTATTTACACAAAACATATTAAAATAACAAAAGGGAGCACCTATTGTGCTCCAAGCTAAACTTGTAAAAATAACTAAAATGCAGAAAATTAGTAACTAAAAAGAAATTATTACCACCTAATGAAAGATTTAACCAAGTATTAACTTGCAAGATGTGGGTTAACATATCCCCAAACTTGAATCATTATTTGTCCTCAGGTGATGCGACAAGAAACGACAGAGAAACTTCTTCCAAGTAACCACCCTTTTAGACATCACCATCCTCATCATTAACTTGGAAATCATCTCAAGGGACTTGTTTCTAAAACTGGCACAACTCATTCTTGAGGCTCAATCATAATTGTGTGTGCTCTTTATATCTCTGATGCACCCAGTCATGCCAGCACTCTTCAATCAAGTTAGTCAGCCTAGTTTTAACGTTGTTTATTTTATCGCCTGGTCAATAAAACTCAACTCTTAGTCTCAATAGGTGGTTTTGACTATATTACTATGCTAAATGAAGAATATGCGTAACCTTCAACCTCTGTTTAGAATGTTTCTGCTGGGATTCCTGTTTCCTATTTGAGGAAACTCCACTGGGGAATGTTGACTTCTATTTGGGGAGAAAAGTTCAAGAGCATTTGTTGCTCATCGCTCTATTGGGGAATTTAATTCTTATATACTCTGACTGGGGATAAAAGAGATTGATAACCTTTCGATGTGTTGTCTGACCGAGTTTCTGATATGTATGTTGACTCGTCTGGGGAGGATAAGTTTAAACGATATTTGGTTCGACTTCAGATTTCATAGCAACTCTCTGGGAATAATGGTCCGGACTTCCCTTTGCTAGAGAGAGAAATTTTGCCGGTGACTTGTAGTAGCCAAAGGGATAAACTCAAGCTGGGGAAACTGTATCCTGTTTGGGAAATGAACCCTGTTGGGGAAATAAACCTTGTTGGAGAAATAAACCTTTTTTGGGGAAATAACCCATGTTGGGGAAATAAATTTTGCTGAGGAAATGAGCCCTGCTGGATGTTGTACCTAATTTTCCCCCTAAGATCCCTTCATCATATCATATTAATTCAATCACAACAAGACAACACACTAGGGCTTAGTTCTTATCCTTATCTTTAGCTTTGCTCATGAGGAATCACCAAATACCTTGACTTGTACTTTGTGATCATCTATGCTTTATTTTGATTATCTTTTAACCAAGCACCTCTCCAACACTTAAACCAAGCAGAACGATCCATAATTCAAGCTATAGAAGTCCATTTTCAGATCTCCATTCTTGAACTTCGAACAGGTAGAATTCTCCACCATTTGGATCCAAATGAAGCACTAACTTACTCTACTCCTTCTTCTGATTCTTGTGCTTCTTACGATTTTTAAATCCATTGAGAATTGAGAGAGAAATCTCAACTGAAAGGTGCTTGCTATTTTCTGAGTTTTTGATCCATATCTCCTTGTACACTTTATATAAATTTGGCGCGATGGTGGTGTTAGGATCGTCTTGAAGAGACGAATCGACTGATACTAGTCTGGGATTCTAATTTTTCCGTTTGAAGAAACTCATAAAATCTCCATTGCAGGGTGTCTAGAGGTTGAAGATGATGACATGTCTCGTCTCAACCAATGATAGCGCGCCAATTGTTTTGTTTTTACTGCTTTCCCTTTTTCTGATCCAATGCATTTTCAAATAAGGTCCATATCAAGCACAACGCATCTGGTCCACTTGATCAGCTTACTAACGCATTTTGACTATGATCTGATGGTCCACATTTTTTTAGTTTTATTTTTATTTTCTGATTGTATATTTCAATTGTTTTAAATTTAAAAAATTCATAACTCTTTTATTTTTTACCCAAAAATTATGAAAAAATATACAAAAATACTTTGAATTATTTCTGAATTTATGAATATTTTTCATATTTTTATTTTGATGTTTGATATTTTTCATAATTTTTACCTTATTTGCTTTATTTTAATTGTTTAAAAAAATACTTTCTGACATTTTTTAATTCTGAATTTTTTTATAAAAGATATTTCCATTGTTTCTGGCCTACTTAATTTGTTTTGGAGTTTTATCTTAACTTTTACTATTTTTAATCTTTTTTCCTTTATTTGAGCAATTTAAATTAGTTTAAGAATATTTTTTGACTTAAAAAAATTACCAAAAATTTCATATAAATATTTGAGTTCATTTTTGATTTTTTTATGGTCTTACTGATTTTCTCTTTATTAATTTGAATATAGTCTCTATTTTTCTCTCTATTTTTCATTTTAAAATCATTTAAAAACCTTTTTTCTTTTATTTTAAATATAATTTTATTTTTGTATATATTCTGGCTGATCTTGGACCATGAAATTTTGATAGTGAACTTTATTAACATCATTGGATCTATGGTGTTGAGTCTAACTCCATAAAAATTGATGAATAATTTTAATAATAGTTTGATTAAATTTTTGGTTCAAATGTGGTTTATTCATTTCCCCTTCCCTCTTCATCTTATCCCGTTCTTATTATGCCAAATGTTGTTAGAGCATGATTTAAGTTTCATGTCTCAAAACATGAGGTGCATAGATTGCTATTGACCAGCCTCAAAATAGGCGCAACTTCTATATAAGTCCATATACGATTGTTTAACATAACGCTAAATTTTGTCCCGATTTGAGAAAATGATCATTCATGGTCCAAACCTGTGTTTGCAAGCCCAAGTATGTTGATTTCAACCCTTTGATCCAATAACTTTCAGATTCATTTTTAGGAGGCTTTGGTTCTACCAATCCTCTAATGAATCTTCATCAATTTTGGTCAAAGTGGATCAGTTAAACATCATTGATCATTAGTTGTTATATTGAAGATTCTTAAATGGATGATATACTTAACAAAAAGCAAATGCAACTTGTTTTTAAGAGGCTTTGGTTCTACCAATCTTCTAATGAGTTCCAAATGCAAGTTTCAAGATGGTCATCCAACTAACTACTAATTCCTAACAATTGACCTTATTTTATGATTTTATTTTATGCTTTTACTTTATATCCCATTTACTTTAGCATTTACATTTCATGCTATTTTCATCTTTGCTCACTTGAGTCTGTATATTCATGTCATTTTTTATTTTGCTCACTTGAGATTTTCATTTCTTTTTGAAGATACCTAATAATCAACTTAAACTCTAAAAAACTTTAATGTCACTTGGACTACTTGGTTACTATCCTTGACATTTTGGAGTTATGGACTTCTTCGACTTAGGAGTAGAGACCTTGACCTATGTTGAGGATCTTGTGACCTTAATTGTTATTTTGTCTGGAGTTCTTTGGGTTTACCCCAAGAAATTGTGTTATTTGTTTGCTTTATGTGCAGGTTATTGTGATTACACACTTTGTCTGTAATCTAGAATCCATCTGTATACAGCTGTTACTCTGCCCAAATTTTGTGAAGACTTAATGCAATTGAAGCTTGGTATTCTTAAGAAATTTATCATAATTTCTTGCTTGGTTTCAAATCCAAAGGATGGAATTCTACATTGACTAATTGTGTCAAGTGTTGGCTTCTTGTTGGTCCGATGGTCCTTCTCCTTAGCTTTTACTTTATGCTTTAGGATAGTCCCTCCATCTCCTCCCATCTTCTTTAATTTTAAAAATCTTCTCCATCCTTTTGAAAACTCTTCTTGTTTTAAAACTTGAACCACTTTCATAATAAACTTGGACTTATGTCAATGCATTTTCAAAAAAATGTTTTCTTAATCAAACTTTATTCAATTTAATGATACTTTGACATGTTTGTGAAAAACTAAAAGTCAATAAATCTCATTCAAACTATTTTGCATTTTGTCTATTATCTTTAAAACATTTTTTTCTCAAAAGATCAGAATCTTGTCAATCTTTGTAGTGATGCGAGCTACTATACTTCTACGATATGTAGTGAAGTGAGATATTTTCCACTAGGGTGTTGAGTGAGGCTCTTGTTGATTTTAAAATCCAAGCCATATCCTTCACTTTGAGATGATGCAAATTCTCCTTTCTCATAATTGTGGGTAGTAAGTATGTTCTTCCACTCGGATAAGACGATGATGTTTTGTCACTTAAAATTAACCAACATACTCGTGTTTTAAAATTTTAAAAAAGAGGAACTACGTGTAACCTGATCCCCTATTGCACAGAAGGTGGTACGTAGGCACTAAACGTTCGCAATCGCAGCGGGTGAAAAAATCATAAAAAGATACTTCTTTTCTCATCTCCACAATCTATTTTTATACAACATTTTATAGCCAAAATATACAGATTTTTCAAAGAGGTTCCTGTGGAGTACCGTAGATGTTTAGGATGCTAATACCTTCCCTTTGCATAACCAACCCCCTTACCTAGAATCTTTCCCCCTCTTTTGGGTTATTCGCTCTTTTCCCATTCCTTTGGAAACAATAAAGCACAGTGGCGATTTTTATTTTGATCTGTGCGAGTCAAGTCAATCCAATGGCTTAGTCTCAACATTTCTACCGCTACACCGGAGAAGAGAATTATGCATGGGATTTTACAGTGTTGGAGAAATGAACTCACCTGAGAAAGAGAAGTCCCGTTGTGATCGGTGGATCTGGAACTGACTGTTTAACGCTGGTTCGCGAAATGTCGCGGAAGCAAGAGTCGCCACCGTCTTTTATTTTCTCCAAATGGAAAGGACAAAAGCACAGAAAAATTCCTTAAAGAGATTGCTCTCGGTTCGGGAGGTAGATTATAGAAAGGGAAGGTGTTAGCACCCTTTCTATCCATGGTTATCCATGGGCTCTTAGATACTTGCTCACTTGTGTTTTCAAAAATGGTTTGTTTGCTTTTCAACTGTGGGTTTTAAAAAGTTTCTTTGAAAATTTCAGTTCGACTCTTGTATCGGTCCTCAAGAGTGTTTGAAAAATGCTTTCGAAAGCTTTTTGAAAATGTGTTGGTGTGAAAAGTATTTTTGATTTGTTTTGTTTTGAATTAGAGCAAGTATCCACGAGTCGTCTACCTACCCTAAGGAATTCGTCTGTGTAAATGTCCTTTAAAGTAGTGCCATCCCACCATTGAGAGGTAGGTAGCACCACCGTTGGAGGTGTTCGGGTCAATTCGAGGTTCGGGACATGGTGATCACCAGAGCAATGGGAAGACACCTTAGAAGCTACCCTCATGCCAGGTTCCCGGATCATGAGGACTTACTAAGACATCCTCTACTCGACGATCACCTTTCGAGGCAAGGCAACAGTGAGGCGTACCCTAGGGGTGGTGTGTGATTTGTGTGTCAGATTCATTTATTTTTGTCTTGTCAGGTTATTGGTGATCTAACGTTTTGTTTTTATTTTTGTCATTCATTCTTGCATGCATTTATTTAACAGTTAAAAAGTGCGGAAAGATAAAATTCCTAAACTATTACAAAGGCGCGGGTCCACATCGCCAAATTAAACCAGGACCCGATTTGACATAAAATAAAGAAATAAAATGCGGGAAATATAAAATGTCCGAGTTACATGGCTTGAGCAATTACATAATATTTGAAAGAAAATAAATGTGCGAAAGAAATAAAAATAGAACGTTTGAGGGCGTTGGACCCTTTAAAGAAATTAAATGAAATTAAAAATTAATTAATTATTTATTGAAATAAAAGAAGTGTTTTTTAGGTTTTTTTTGTATTTATGAAATAAGAAAATTAAAATTAAAATTAAAAGAAACCCTAATTCTAAGTTATTTTTAATTATCTGAGAAAAATGTTAAAGTTTAACTTAATTTACTAAAGAATTTATGTACATGTTTATTTACAAAATAAATTAGTAGTTAATAATAATAATAATGATGAGAAAATTATTTATTAAAAAAAATGATGAAAAAGTTAAAAACCCTAATTTCTACATATTTAATTTATTAAGAAAAATATTAAAGTTTTGAAACCTAAATTAATCTAATTAATTGTTTAAAGTTTATTTACAAAAATAATAATAGTAAAATTAATATTAATAAAATAAACATTTTTTTTGATTTTTCTGTATTTTATATTTATTATGAAAATTATTTTATGGAATTAAAAGAAAACAATTAAAAAACAATTAAAAGAATAAAAAGGAAAAACAAATAAAAATTAAAAATTGAGCAAACCATAGGGGGTGTCTGGCCCAAGGGGAGGTTTTTTGAAGTATTGACTCCTGAGTACCGTGGTCTGCATTCTTTGGCCATTGGATTGAGTTTCATGCATAAGTTATTCTACTTTGGCCATTTGGCTTTTGGCTTTTGGCTTTTGGCCATTTGTGTTCTGGCTTCAACGTTCCTTAATGTCTGGCTTAATGTCTGCCTCACCATGTATTGGTGTCATGCATAAGTTTTTCTAGTCTGGCCATTTGGCTTTTGGCTTTTGGCCATTTGACTTTTGGCCTCAACGTTCCTTAATGAACCTGCCTGGGATCCTGTCTAAATCTGCAGTGTTGAATCTCACAAACACATCAAATAAAATCATAAAATGCAAATAAAGCCAATATATGAAGAAATTTAATGTTTAGGCACAATATGGCATGTATGAATGATTATACCCTTTTGATCATGGAGATCAAATCAACCTTACCCTTACTGGAAAAGTAGTGACATGAATGCTTTTATGCCCTTTGGATCATGGAGATCAAGCCAGCCTTACCCTTACTGAAGAAGTAATAAGATGTTGGTTTGTAACTGAGATGACTTGTTTGTAGTGAGAGAGGGATTTGTAATAAGGATTTCAAGGTTTTAGAGTTCTTGAAAGAATTTGATATTCTGACAGTGTTGTGGCCAGGTTTTTTCTCTTGTCCTCCTCTCTTTTCTCCTCCTGGTTTGTGTGACAAGAAGGTGATTATATAGTGGAAATTAGGGTAAAGAAAATGGGCTTTGAATGTGCAATTGGGCCTCCAATATTCACTTGAATTCGTCACTTTCCAGGCTAAATCGCAGGGACTTAAGTGCATTTTTTTGAAGTTGAAATGTGAAAACAAAATGTAGCCGACATCGAGAACTAACTCCTGTCCGAAAATCGACTCAATCGGATAAACGGTGAATTAGTTATGAATTTTTGAAGTTTCAGCTCAGACAAACTTATTTTGGGCTCCAGTGTCGGCTCTGACACGTTCTTCAATAAAAAACTGGTATTGATCGGTGCATAATTTGGTCTCGACTTCTGAAGCAAAGTTGTAGATCTATGAGTCAGTGACCTTGTGTAAAAATATGAACCCAATCCGATAAAAATTGACCGAGTTATGAATTTTCGAAGTTTCGGCCCAGATGAAATAATATTCAGCATTCAGGATTTTCAGCGTGTCACGCACTCTGAGCAAAAAACGAAGGCCTTTTGAATACCGTTTTGTTGTACCCCAAATTTTGACCTAAGATACCGTCTCCCATCTGCATCATTCGCATTGCAAAGGTTTTGACCTATTTTTATCAAATTTTCAAAGCAGTGTAAAAGATTCACAACTTTTTCGAGTCGGGAGCTGTTTATTTGTTGAACGCTAAATTTATTAACCGATCAAGACTTAAACAATGATCATTGATTATTTATTATCTTAAATTCAAATAATTGGAATTTATTTTCGATTATTAGGTAATTTAAAAATTTATAAATAATAAAATAAATATTTGAAAAAAAGGTTTATTAATTGATCAAATAATGTTTATTAATTATTCATTATCCTAAATTTAAATAATAGGAACCTGTTTTCCGTTATTATATAATTTGAAGGTTTATGAATAATGAAATAAACATTTGAAAATGAGTATATTAATTGATCAAGCAATGTTTATTTGATTATTTATTGTTCTAAATTTAAATAGCTGAAATTCTATTTTTTCAAGTTATTATAATTTAGAAGAATTAAAAATAATAATAAAGTAAATGATTGAAGTTATTAATTGATCAATGATATTTATTTATTTGTTTATCATTCTGAATTTAAATGATTAGATTTGATTTTTTTAGTCATTATATAATTTAAAAAATTATAAACAATAAATAAATAATTGGAAAGAAAAAGAATTAATTGAGAAATAATAGAATTTTTTATTCACTTTATTCTATTTATTACAATTGTCATTTAAATATTTGTGTTATTACAAAATATTTATAAAGGCAATTACACAAATGCTTAAAGTAAAATAAAAAGCTATTTTTTAAATTCTAATTCTAAATCTTCCATCCAATGCTCTTGTTTGCTCATTTAATTTTACCTGCGAAAACGATTAAAAGAAAAGTCAGAATTGAATAAATAATTAAAATGCAGAAAATAAATTTAATGTTCATCATTAAAAGCAATGGCCGAAATCAGTTACTCTTTTTTGCAAATCACGGGATTTCTCCCGGTTCACAAAAAAGAGAGGAATTTTTAAATGAATGCACAATTAAAAAAATAGCACATTTTCAAAATCATTTGCATTTTTATCAAAAGGCCCACTGCATATTTCACATATGCATAAATTCAATTTTGGTCAAAACTGCATAAGCATAAATCAACAGCATACATAATTTCAAACAAACATATGCACAACATGAGCTAACGTTAACCTGCAGAATAACATAGGCTAATGCAAGACAAAAGAGATATGCAATTTCAAACAATGTGCAGTCTTAAAACAATGTATGCAAGCAACCTATATTTCCTTTTTCATCATATTCCAGCCTATTACTTTTTCAGACAGCAGTACAAGATATCATTTTTATATATCATTTCTGTACTTGAGGTAGAGAGAAGAAGAGGTTTAGTTTTTACAGGTTTTGATTTAAGCATGAATTGGGAATAAAGTCAAAACCATATGAAGCAGCATATATGCAGAACATCAGGAAAATATATTAAATATATTCAGACCTGAGCCATGAGCAAAGATACCAACGGTCATATGAGAAGGGAACTCCTTCAAAAAGGATAAGTCTTAGCCTGCATAAAAGGAGGATATACAAGACTACCAAAAAAGATATAGACCATAGTCCATTTTTTGCAAAACATAACCTGCTACTGCTATCATCAAAACCATAGCATATTTCAACATAACCTGCTACTGCTATCAAAACCATAATCCATTTTGCAAAACATCACTACTGCTATCATCAAAACCATAGCATATTTCTACATAACCATCACTACAAAACTATCAAAAAAACATAGTCCACTGCTATTATCAAAACCATGGCATATCTCTACATAGAACCTACATCAAAACCTATACAAACCATTTCCAAACACAACCTGCATACTGCTGAACCTGTTATCTGCTAAACAATAGACTAGAAACCAAAACCACAAGATTGTGCAACACCAGAAATTTTCAAAAAAAGAACACGACATTGACGTCAACATAACGAAGTTGCAGCTGGACAATAAGAAAGCCTACTGTTTTCAGAAGGAACATACCTGGTTTGTAGTTTCTTTTCATGTCAGTTAAATTATACCATTTATCTCTATTTATCATTGTTTTGCATTCGGTAAATATAATCCCTAAAAAAATCAAATTAGTAGCCACGTTAATAACAACCATGGAATATCCAGAGTAGGAATTGAAGTGAAAAAATAAAAATTGAAAACGTTTACCTCTTCATTCTCAACCTTCTACCTCACCACGCCATCTCTTCCTAAGTTCTACTCACTGCACTTGAGTTCTTTTTTTAAACATTTCCCAATCTCCTCTATCTTCTGCTTCACCCACAACTCAACCATTTCCAGGATCCATCCATTTCTTCCTCTTTTATCCTTTATCTTCCCAAAAAAATAACTTTGTGTTTTTGATCTTTTCTATCAACAACATTGAATAATAAAAATACAAACAAACAAGAAAACTCATTATATAGCCACTAAGTCTCATATCACACCTTCTAAAACAGTGAAATCAGAAAAATACCAACAAAAAAAAACAAAATGTCTCTGCTTCTCATCCTTCTCTTCTCCATTCTATTCAACAACTTATCAAATAGCTCAGGCTTGTCATCTCAGCCAGGAATCTGCTACGGGCAACTCGGAAACAACCTACCAACACCCTCAAAATCAATCTCCCTAATAAAATCCCTAAACGCAAAACGCATCAAACTCTACGACACAAACCCACAGATCCTCACCTCCTTAAAAAACACCAACCTCCAAGTCTCAATCATGCTCCCAAACTAACTCATCTCATCATCAACCATAAAACGCATCCATCAAAACAATAACGGAAACGCACATGCGAAGAACCAATAGAGACATAATCGCGGCAATATCGAAGAGGAAAAGAAATCGAAAGCTTACCGTTGAGACTTCACCGTAACCCTTTCTGCGACAACCAATCTTCATCATCCCTCGCTTAATCACCATTTTTCATCAACCTGTTTCAACAGTCACAATGTTTCAAGTTTGGAAAATCATCAATGCACAGAATTCGTAAAACTCATAAGAGGTCAACGAAATCACCATCATCTCTGTCATCGAACCGCTCCTCAATTTCCACCACCTTTCATCATCCGTCGAACCATCCTCCAATCGCTATCTCATCGACCAATCTCCAGGACGCGGCCACCGGCGGCATACCTTCAGTTCCTAGGGTTTTTTCGCTTCAGCATTTGTGTTTCTTCCTCTTGGGTCCGGGTCTTCCAACGACCCGGCCCATTTCCCTCACCCAGCTCAATTCTTTTCTTACACTTAAGCCCATTCTCTTTGATAATCCACCCCATCTTTTATTTGGTCTTTAGTTCAATTCTATCTATTTCATTTTTCTTAACTATATTTAATCTAGATTAATTAGTTCCTTAGGAATAACATATATTTTCAATTAGACAATTTCTAATATTTTACCCCAAATCTTATTAGTTTAAGTTTTAATCAAAATAAGAGGTGTAACTTAAAACATTTTTTTAATATTTGACTAATTTTATTAATTTAAACTCTTAGGATTTAATTTAATAATCTTAGTATCTTTTTTAAATTAGACTTAAGTTAGTAGCATTAAGTTTTAATTTAATTTAAAGAATTCTTAAAAGTAATACTTTTTATTTATATTAAAAAAGGGACATAAAAAAATAGAAGCATATAAAAACCTTAAAAAAATATTTCTATTAATTCTCGTTACTTTTTATCTATGTTAAAATGCGTAACCAATTAAAACATTTTTCTCTTCATATATTAAACAAGAAATCAAAAATGCATGTTCACGCTCAGTCTCTTATTTAATTTGTTGTATATCATTTATCTCATGATTTTCTGTTTAAATATCTCGCATTTACTTGATTATTCGGTTTGCGTTAATCCAAAGGGAATTGTCTAATTTTTGTTGACTTCATGTCCTCAAAAACGATCGAGCGAATACTCTCATTCATTAAAAACTTAGGTTAATTTTCCTCAAATATTCACCTTTCTTCAAAATTTCAACCTTTTCAAGACTTATACCTTTTAAGCCAAAACTTCGACATTAGGTCGTCGTATTTTCAAAAAAACCGTCCGTATCCCTTTTTCGGCCAAAACGATTTATTTTCAATCAAACGATCAATTTTAAATAAAACAGATATTTCAAAAGGTTCCTATAGAGTACTATAGATGCATTGGGTGCTAATACCTTCCCATTGTATAACCAACCCCCGAACTCTCGATCTCTTTTCCAAAACGCTTTGTATTTGTATTTTTATTTACATTGCATATTTAGGGTTTTATTTCGCTCTTTTCCCTTTTCCTTTGGAAACAATAAAGCGCGGTGGCGACTCTTGCTTTTGTGAGACGAATTAATCAATAATTCGATCTCCGATTTACCCCGCTACATTTTTTATCGCTACACGTTTGAACTCAATACCTTCTGTGAAAATGTAGCCAACTCAATTTGTGAAATTTTGGCGCTAGAACCAGCTCGATACGATGAAAATCGACCAAGTTATGATTTTTTGAACATGACGCAAATAAACTTCTGTCACAAATTTTCTGCACGAAAATACTTGATAAATCCACATTTTTGAAGACCTTCTGATCGAAATTGGCTTCCAGCCGTGAGAGATGAAAACGTAGATAATGTCAAGACGGAATTTTGGCCACCGGAACGGGTTCAAAACGAGCCACGATCTTCAAGTTATGAATTTTTTAGCGCGTAAAAACTGCACTTTCAGCACACTTTTTCACTATATCTCTTCAAGAAAACTCACACATTCGGATACCTTCTTTAAAGAATTGACTCTTGAGCCGAACCTGAATTTGAGAATACGTTATCAGAGATATCTTGGCGAAAGAATACCTGAATATGACGCGCCAGGTTGGACTTGTGAATTTTTCTTTGAAATGTTTTTTGAGAAATATGGGAGGGCAAATTTTGGGGTACAACAATTGCCCCTGTTCAATCTTCTTAAACCTGAGGATGCAGATTGGCTGACGTGCCTTTCGTAATCCGAGGGTGGAAGATGATTGAACACTAGAGTGCCCAGAAATTTGCGCTCACATAGTAGTAGTGCGATGATGGAATGGGCTTATAGATGCCATTTAGAGGTTGCTGGATAGGATGATGGGCTTATAGATGCCATCTGGATGTTGATCGCGTAAGAGATTCCTTAGCGAGAACTTACGTACCTGCAAAACAGAAAATGATTACCTGACATGTTGCAGGAGCTGATTTTCAGATGCTTGGTATAGATGTGTCCTGACTGGTTACAGGAGCTGGATCTGGAGCTTCAAACGGTGATGAATGAACCAGGGATGGTTACTACCTTAGCATGAATGGTAAGAGAACCTTGGGTGACTTTAACTTCAACAACGCTCGTTGAGAAAATCTTGGTGGGAATTACCATCTTCGCAGTATCGGGAAGAGAACCAAAGGAAATTATAATCTGAAAGGGAATTACATATCACGCACCGTCGGGGAGAGAACCAAAGGAAATTATAATCTGAAAGGGAATTACATCTCACGCACCGTCGGGGAGAGGACCATAGGAAATTATAACCTAAAAGGGAATTACATCTCACGCACCGTCGGGGAGAGGACCATAGGAAATTATAACCTAAAAGGGAATTACATCTCACGCACCGTCGGGGAGAGGACCATAGGAAATTATAACCTAAAAGGGAATTACATCTCACGCACCGTCGGGGAGAGGACCATAGGAAATTATAACCTAAAAGGGAATTACATCTCACGCACCGTCGGGGAGAGGACCATAGGAAATTATAACCTAAAAGGGAATTACATCTCACGCACCGTCGGGGAGAGGACCATAGGAAATTATAACCTAAAAGGGAATTACATCTCACGCACCGTCGGGGAGAGGACCATAGGAAATTATAACCTAAAAGGGAATTATCACCTCAGCACCATTGGAGAGGGAACCATAGGAAATTATAACCTAAAAAGGAATTATCACCTCACGCACCATTGGAGAGGGAACCATCTGAAAAGGAATTATCACCTCACTCACCGTCGGAGAGGGAACCATCTGAAAAGGAATTATCACCTCACTCACCATCGGAGAGGGAACCATCTGAAAAGGAATTATCACCTCACTCACCGTCGGAGAGGGAACCATCTGAAAAAGAATTATCACCTCACTCACCGTCGGAGAGGGAACCATCTGAAAAGGAATTATCACCTCACTCACCGTCGGAGAGGGAACCATCTGAAAAGGAATTATCACCTCACTCACCGTCGGAGAGGGAACCATCTGAAAAGGAATTATCACCTCACTCACCGTCGGAGAGGGAACCATCTGAAAAGGAATTATCACCTCACTCATCGTCGGAGAGAGAACCATCTGAAAAGGAATTATCACCTCACTCACCGTCGGAGAGGGAACCATCTGAAAAGGAATTATCACCTCACTCACCGTCGGAGAGGGAACCATCTGAAAAGGAATTATCACCTCACTCACCGTCGGAGAGGGAACCATCTGAAAAGGAATTATCACCTCACTCACCATCGGAGAGGGAACCATAGGAGATTATCTCCTCACTCACCGTCGGAGAGGGAACCATCTGAAAAGGAATTATCGCCTCACTCACCGTCGGAGAGGGAACCATAGGAGATTACTTCTACTGAGTCTTCATCAGAAAAATCTGTTGGGAGTCGATTTAGCTGGACTAGAGAAGGTCTTGAAATGTGGTTGAGAATTTAACTGCCTCTTTCCTGAAAGGTAAAGGTCAGTCGTATGCGATGCATGATATGGACCATGCAATGATGTTCTCAACATAAGTGAGATTTGTATGATATAATGCGTCTATGCATGCTATAATGATGTATGTGATGTTTCATGAATGTATGTTTTCGTTTAGGAAATTAAATCCTTGACGGGTGCCGGGAAGTCATATCCTGGGCTAATGCTGAAGAATAGATTTCACTTCTGCTGGGGACGATAACTGCAAGAATACCGGTAGGAGAAGATAACTCCGTTGCGGAATAAACTTGGCAAATGGAAGATTCTGCGGGGAGAAAAGATACTCTAGCGACCATGCTGGGAAGCAATACTCTGTGGGAAGAGGGATGCCTTGCTGAGTGTTGATAATAATTTGCTGGGGGTAAGAAGATTTCGTCGAGGACGCTCTTTCCGTGGCCTTTGGCTGAGGATAACCCAGTTATATCCTGTTAAGGAAATAACTCTTTAAATAAAGCCGGACGACGCGTTCGTGCTTTGCGAGGATAAGCTTCCAGAATTTACTGAGGATAGGCTTACTGCTTGGGGAGATAAATTCCAACTTTCCTGGGGAATCAGATTGGACTCTTCTGGGGGAGTTTTGATATGCTGTGGAAAGTGATTCCTTTGAATGTTTGTACGCCGCCGGGGAACAATCTTTAGACCAAGACTGCCGGGGATGCTTGTTAAGAATATATATGCTGCTGGGGAAGTATTGAGATCTACTGGAGGATACCCAACTTCCTTAAGATTGACAGTATAGCTTGGAGAGAGTGTATTGACTGCTTACTCTCTGGGGAATTAAGATGTACTGGTCATGTTCTTCAGCTGAACCTACCTTGATACCCTGATGGACAGCACAATTAGATCGCTTAGCCCACTTATTATTGCCCCTGTTTCTATAGGAGAAGGCATATGTGGGGTGCTGGTAGTTGTTGATGGACAAAACCTTTTTCTGGTAGGCAGGTGACAGGACATAGTCGTACGCTTTGATCCCTAACTTTTGCCTGGACCGCCCTTTCGGGTTTTCAGTCCGCCGGGATACCCATTTTTGCCCAAGCCGCCTTTTCAGGTTTTCGACTTGCCGGGTGTAAGATTTTTTCATTTTCATCCCTTATTTTTGCCCGAACCCTTTTGGTTCGCCGGGAAGCCCTTATTTTTGCCTAGGTGTGTCAACCTAGCGGGTCTTTGATTTTGCGTAGTATTTTTTTCGACTATGTCCAGGTTCTCAGAATGTAGGGAGTTGCCCCTGTTAGAAGTGTTTTGTTATGCCACCCGAAGATGTTTGATCAAGCAAGATTTGTTGTTGGAATGCCCCAAGTGACTCAGGCGGAGATTTGCCCCAGATTATTTGGCTCTTGAGAGATTCTCCGAATCTTGACTGGACTGACCCAGATGATAGACCAAGATCATGCCGTGCCCCTTGATTAGAGGTACTTCTGTTCATTAGGCATTCGTCGTGCGAACTTCTATGCTGTTCAAACAAAAAGTCATATGCAAACAAAGTTATGTTAAAATGCAAAGCCTATGTCTGTCTTGAAGATTTTGAAAATGCATTCCTTTTTTCATAAAACAAATGAATGTTTGTAAACGTGATGTCAACTCCTTCTTTATAGTAAGCCTTAAGGAGTCAGGATACCTTTCGTCACAGTATGCTTTCGAACTAATCCATGCTTCAGCTAGGACTTTTAAGGGTTATAACGTGGCTTGGTTCACGGTTTAAGAAACAAAGGATAAAGGCTCAAATTATTTGTACCCACCCGCTCTTCGTGATGTTCTCCAAACCTAAACTCAGTTGATCATACGTTAGACCTTGTTTGAGTCTTTGCTCTGATTTTCCGGTGATGATTCGGATGTTGATAACTTGTTTTGAATAGGCAGTCATTTTTTTTTGTTGAGGGTTTGTAGGACCTTTTTGATTTTATGATCCCTATTTTTGCCTGAACTGTTTCTTTTGGTGGTTACAGTCAGCGAGATGCCCCAGTTTTATAAGTCTCCTTCATATGTTTTGACTTAATGGGTTTTTTATTTTTGAGGTAATGACTGCCTTTCTTTATTGATTGTTCAGAACCATCACTGTCTTTCGTTTTGTAAGGACCTCTTTGGTGCCATTCATTATGCACTTGGATCAACTGAGAGACTACCCTGCCTCAGGTTATGATAAAGGGTTTTAATTTTCGAAAAAAGAAACTCCTACTTCTTTGGCTCAGAGGGGTTGACGAGGGATTATCTTCCTTATAACTCCAGTGTTTAGGAATTGAAACAATGCCTGTACCCCATCAGCGGGGTCTGTTCAAAAGCATACTGTAAAGATTGTGGCACCGTTTTCGTCATCCTCCCTCAAGAGGCTTAGAATTATTAATCGAGCGTTGATCATCAGAAAAAATATGAAAATAATTTGCATAGAGTGAATACGAATATATTGTTTCAGAACAGACATATGCGATACATTAATGAAATAACAATGTTTAACAATGAGTAAATGTTTGAACAAAAGAAAATTACAACTTGAACATTCGAATGAACAAAAATTCTTCTCATCTCAGGGCTTGTCACTTCAAATGGTGCCTCCTGTAGGGATGGTAGAAGCACTCAGCCTGGCCATCTTGTGTGAATTCTAATGCCCCTTCATCAATCAGGTCCTGGATTTTATTCTTCAAAGTCCAACAATCCTCTGTAGCATGCCCCGGGCTGTCAGAATGATAAGCGCAATGAGCGTTGGGGTTATACCTTGAAGGTGTCCTGTTGGGATTCTTAGGAGGATCCTTTAGAGTTACCAAATTCAACCTCAGCAGTTGTTGTAAGGCTTGAGGTAGTGACACGTTGAGCTTGGTGAATTGCCTTTTGGGCTTGTCTGACTGAAGCTGGTGAGGTTGATACTGAATTGGTGATACTGAAGCCATATGAGGAGCTTTCTCCTTGCCTCTCTGTCTCAAAGATGGTCGAACGATGACCGGCTCTTTACCCTTAGACGTTTGCCCCAGTTGGTTACCCTGAAGCAGTTGGTTGACGAGAAACCGGAGCTCATCTTGTCTTTGAGCTAACCCTTGAATGGAATTCCTCTGCCCCAGCATTTGGGCTTTCATTGCTTCCATCTCAGCTTGTAGGTGTTTCAGCCCTTCATCCTCAGCACTGTTCCTGACAAAGGTCCCCATGAGAAGTGTCCTTAGCTCTTCCTTCCCCTTGGATAGATTCAGGAGGATTTCCCCGAACCGAGTCTCTTGAGCAAGACAGTCCTGGTTATCTGGTTGAGAAGCCATTGCTGAAATAAACAGCGGGAAAGGTAAGTGACCTGCAACGAGGGTACCTGTTATGCAATGATATGTGTGATATGCATGTAATGTTTTCAAGGACCTCGCGGGGTAAACAAGAAAATTTGTTAGCATTTGGATCCGGTAGCTTGATTGAAGGCACTTCATATTGTTGAGAGTCCTTCTTCAAGAGTCAAGGCTCACCATATCGAGTGGGTCATAGCCCCTAACTCGAGTTATCATGTTTTGATCTCCAAGCAACTTTGGCTAAAGGAACCTTCTTCAAGTGTCAAAGCTCACCATACCAAGTGGGTCATAGCCCCTGACAACTTTGTCTAGAGGAAAATAAATCCTCTTTGCCCCTTGTTGGGATAACTGATTCATCATGACCTGCATCACAAGCCCTTGAGATCCTTGAAATGGGTTAGGATGTATGTAATGGTATGATGTTATGGTATGCATGGGGTAATGTGAGTAAACCCTGTTATGAGTCCCCATCAAGGACTATAAACAAAACCTGCAAGAAACTTAGTAAGCCCTGTCATGGGTCCCAATTAAGGACTATGAACAACACCTGGAAGAAACTTAGTAAGCCCTGTCATGGGTCCCAATTAAGGACTATGAACAACACCTGCAAGAAACTTAGTAAGCCCTGTCATGGGTCCCAGTTAAGGACTATAAACAAAACCTGCAAGAAACTCAAGTCTCAGATAACAAGCATGCAAGAAGTCAAGTTGGAAGGCACACAAGTCACACGAGAGAAACCCTTAGAGTTCAGGCCAGCATGGGGTCTGGGTATTACCCTCTTGAAGTTGGTGGGCTCAACCTGTCCTATTAAAGTAACCGGGTTCTAAGGGTCCCAATATCACGGGATTGCTTTCATTGTTCATCGTTTCGATTTAGCCACTGAACTGGCGACCGAAATATTCCAGGAAAGCAACCCTCAATTGAGTGTAGTATCGAGTATCAACCAACCTCGGACTACACCAAAGTCAGTTATCTCACTACCCTAAAGAGGCCAAGATAGTTCAATTAAGGTTCCTAAGGTCTGTTGATGCTTCACGACACCACGCGGAGGTCCCGTACTCTCCTTGACTGAATTCAAGGGTTACCGGTACACACCAAAGTGCCACATCAACGTAGCAGACTGTTTCAACCATGTCGGTATACCCCGCACAGTTCCCTCACAGCCTTGTTGCTACTTTCTAAGAAGGTATCCCCCAGATCCGGGTTAGGATCTATAGAACTCCCAAGCAACCCACAATTTAAAGCAAGCAAAGAAAGCAATTGAAAACATAGTGATCTTAGTCCTAAGGTACACCTCACTTTAAGTTTTAGTCCCCAGCAGAGTCGCCAGTTCTGTGATCGGTGGATCTGGAACTGACTGTTTAACGTTGGTTCGCGAAATGTCGCGGAAGCAAGAGTCGCCACCGTCTTTTATTTTCTCCAAATGGAAAGGACAAAAGCACAGAAAAATTCCTTAAAGAGATTGCTCTCGGTTCGGGAGGTAGATTATAGAAAGGGAAGGTGTTAGCACCCTTTCTATCCATGGTTATCCATGGGCTCTTAGATACTTGCTCACTTGTGTTTTCAAAAATGGTTTGTTTGCTTTTCAACTGTGGGTTTTAAAAAGTTTCTTTGAAAATTTCAGTTCGACTCTTGTATCGGTCCTCAAGAGTGTTTGAAAAATGCTTTCGAAAGCTTTTTGAAAATGTGTTGGTGTGAAAAGTATTTTTGATTTGTTTTGTTTTGAATTAGAGCAAGTATCCACGAGTCGTCTACCTACCCTAAGGAATTCGTCTGTGTAAATGTCCTTTAAAGTAGTGCCATCCCACCATTGAGAGGTAGGTAGCACCACCGTTGGAGGTGTTCGGGTCAATTCGAGGTTCGGGACATGGTGATCACCAGAGCAATGGGAAGACACCTTAGAAGCTACCCTCATGCCAGGTTCCCGGATCATGAGGACTTACTAAGACATCCTCTACTCGACGATCACCTTTCGAGGCAAGGCAACTGTGAGGCGTACCCTAGGGGTGGTGTGTGATTTGTGTGTCAGATTCATTTATTTTTGTCTTGTCAGGTTATTGGTGATCTAACGTTTTGTTTTTATTTTTGTCATTCATTCTTGCATGCATTTATTTAACAGTTAAAAAGTGCGGAAAGATAAAATTCCTAAACTATTACAAAGGCGCGGGTCCACATCGCCAAATTAAACCAGGACCCGATTTGACATAAAATAAAGAAATAAAATGCGGGAAATATAAAATGTCCGAGTTACATGGCTTGAGCAATTACATAATATTTGAAAGAAAATAAATGTGCGAAAGAAATAAAAATAGAACGTTTGAGGGCGTTGGACCCTTTAAAGAAATTAAATGAAATTAAAAATTAATTAATTATTTATTGAAATAAAAGAAGTGTTTTTTAGGTTTTTTTTGTATTTATGAAATAAGAAAATTAAAATTAAAATTAAAAGAAACCCTAATTCTAAGTTATTTTTAATTATCTGAGAAAAATGTTAAAGTTTAACTTAATTTACTAAAGAATTTATGTACATGTTTATTTACAAAATAAATTAGTAGTTAATAATAATAATAATGATGAGAAAATTATTTATTAAAAAAAATGATGAAAAAGTTAAAAACCCTAATTTCTACATATTTAATTTATTAAGAAAAATATTAAAGTTTTGAAACCTAAATTAATCTAATTAATTGTTTAAAGTTTATTTACAAAAATAATAATAGTAAAATTAATATTAATAAAATAAACATTTTTTTTGATTTTTCTGTATTTTATATTTATTATGAAAATTATTTTATGGAATTAAAAGAAAACAATTAAAAAACAATTAAAAGAATAAAAAGGAAAAACAAATAAAAATTAAAAATTGAGCAAACCATAGGGGGTGTCTGGCCCAAGGGGAGGTTTTTTGAAGTATTGACTCCTGAGTACCGTGGTCTGCATTCTTTGGCCATTGGATTGAGTTTCATGCATAAGTTGTTCTACTTTGGCCATTTGGCTTTTGGCTTTTGGCTTTTGGCCATTTGTGTTCTGGCTTCAACGTTCCTTAATGTCTGGCTTAATGTCTACCTCGCCATGTATTGGTGTCATGCATAAGTTTTTCTAGTCTGGCCATTTGGCTTTTGGCTTTTGGCCATTTGACTTTTGGCCTCAACGTTCCTTAATGAACCTGCCTGGGATCCTGTCTAAATCTGCAGTGTTGAATCTCACAAACACATCAAATAAAATCATAAAATGCAAATAAAGCCAATATATGAAGAAATTTAATGTTTAGGCACAATATGGCATGTATGAATGATTATACCCTTTTGATCATGGAGATCAAATCAACCTTACCCTTACTGGAAAAGTAGTGACATGAATGCTTTTATGCCCTTTGGATCATGGAGATCAAGCCAGCCTTACCCTTACTGAAGAAGTAATAAGATGTTGGTTTGTAACTGAGATGACTTGTTTGTAGTGAGAGAGGGATTTGTAATAAGGATTTCAAGGTTTTAGAGTTCTTGAAAGAATTTGATATTCTGACAGTGTTGTGGCCAGGTTTTTTCTCTTGTCCTCCTCTCTTTTCTCCTCCTGGTTTGTGTGACAAGAAGGTGATTATATAGTGGAAATTAGGGTAAAGAAAATGGGCTTTGAATGTGCAATTGGGCCTCCAATATTCACTTGAATTCGTCACTTTCCAGGCTAAATCGCAGGGACTTAAGTGCATTTTTTGAAGTTGAAATGTGAAAACAAAATGTAGCCGACATCGAGAACTAACTCCTGTCCGAAAATCGACTCAATCGGATAAACGGTGAATTAGTTATGAATTTTTGAAGTTTCAGCTCAGACAAACTTATTTTGGGCTCCAGTGTCGGCTCTAACACGTTCTTCAATAAAAAACTGGTATTGATCGGTGCATAATTTGGTCTCGACTTTTGAAGCAAAGTTGTAGATCTATGAATCAGTGACCTTGTGTAAAAATATGAGCCCAATCCGATAAAAATTGACCGAGTTATGAATTTTCGAAGTTTCGGCCCAGATGAAATAATATTCAGCATTCAGGATTTTCAGCGTGTCATGCACTCTGAGCAAAAAACGAAGGCCTTTTGAATACCGTTTGAACTCAATACCTTCTGTGAAAATGTAGCCAACTCAATTTGTGAAATTTTGGCGCCAGAACCAGCTCGATACGATGAAAATCGACCAAGTTATGATTTTTTGAACATGACGCAAATAAACTTCTGTCACAAATTTTCTGCACGAAAATACTTGATAAATCCACATTTTTGAAGACCTTCTGGTCGAAATTGGCTTCCAGCCGTGAGAGATGAAAATGTAGATAATGTCAAGACGGAATTTTGGCCACCGGAACGGGTTCAAAACGAGCCAAGATCTTCAAGTTATGAATTTTTTAGCGCGTAAAAACTGCACTTTCAGCACACTTTTTCACTATATCTCTTCAAGAAAACTCACACATTCGGATACCTTCTTTAAAGAATTGACTCTTGAGCCGAACCTGAATTTGAGAATACGTTATCAGAGATATCTTGGTGAAAGAATACCTGAATATGACGCGCCAGGTTGGACTTGTGAATTTTTCTTTGAAATGTTTTTTGAGAAATATAGGAGGGCAAATTTTGGGGTACAACACCCGTGAACTGTGCTAGTGTCATAATCTTTGATGAAGATTGGGACTCTGTAGGTTGGCGACATTGCCGAGCAAAAGATCATACTCCTTTGTCCGCTAGGGGGATCTGCTGGGGGGCGTGATTGAGTTAATTGTTGGAAAATGTCCCAATTCCTGTCTTAAGGAATTTCAGACTTGTGGGGCATATATCTTTGTTGAATATGAGCCTGTGAAGATGACTCTGCGGGGGATAATCTCATGGGAACTGCTCTGTGGGGATTATTCCATGGAGGTTGTTCTATAGGGATTTGTTGATGACTTGAACGTTATCCCATCTCCTAGAATCTTGAGTAAATACTTATTCCTATTTTTATGCATATATTTGTTAACAGTAATCATATTCATATGCATATGTTCATTCAATTTAGTCATTGGACATTTTTGCGAACAAAACAGAAAAAGTAAAACAAATTTTGAATTTTGAAATTATGTTTATATTGATAGTTTGCTGATAAACATGCGATTGTTGTACCGAGGGACAAAAATCATAGTAAGACGAATTCGTCGTGAAATGAAAGGAGTACAAGTAAAACAAACCATATAGCTATGTGTAAATGATCTCGTCAAGTTTCAACTCTACTATTTCCCTCATGTCTTTGAGCATCTCATCCTTTACTGTTGAAATACGTTGATTGTATTGATTTGCACCATTCGAACTTGACATTGGTAATAAAGCTAGATGTAAGTGATCCAACGGGACATAGTTGTACGCTTTAATCCCTAATTTTTTCTTGGACCACCCTTTCAGGTTTTCAGCCCACCGGGATACCCTTTTTTACCCAAGTTGCCTTTTTCAGCTTTTTGACTTTCCAGGTATATAATATTATATATATATATATCCCTGATTTTTACCCGAACCCTTTTGGTTCATCGGGATGCCCTTACTTTTTCCTAGGCCAGTTAACCTAGCGGATCGTTTTCATGCGTAGTATCTTTTGACTATGTCTGTGTTCACAGGGTGTGGAAGATCTTCATTGTCCATGGTGGTAAGTATCACAGCACCACCCGAAAATATCTTCTTGATTACAAATGGCCCTTCGTAGATGGGCGTCCATTTTCCCCTGGGACCGCCTTGCGGTAGAATGATGCCCTTTATTACTAAATCTCCATCCTGATATACTCGATGCTTGATCTTCTTGTTGACAGATTTGATCATACGCTTCTCATACATCTGACCGTGACACACAACCTCCAACCTTTTCTCATCAATAAAATTCAACTGGTCCAACCTATTCTGAATCCATTCATCTTCGTCCAAGTTTTCATCTTTCATAATTCTTAAGGAAGGAATCTGAACTTCGACATGTGGGACAACCTCCATACCATAGACCAGAGAGAATGGGGTTGCCCCAATTGATGTCCGAGCTGAAGTGCGATAGCCATGAAGAGAAAATAGTAACATCTCGTGCCAGTCTTTATACGTCATTATCATCTACTGTATAATCTTCTTAATATTCTTATTGGCGGCTTCCACTATGCCATTCATCTTCGCTCGATACAGAGAAGAATTGTGGTACTTGATTTTGAACTGCATGCAGAATTCCGTGATCATAGTGTTATTGAGATTGGTACCATTGTTTGTGATAATCATTTCTGGGATGCCATACCGACAGATAAGGTTATGCTTAATGAACCATGCGACCACATTCTTAGTAACAGAGGCAAACGAGGTTGCTTCAACTTACTTTGTGAAGTAATCAATGGCGACGAGGATGAACTAATGTTCGTTGGAAGTAGTAGGCTTGATCTTTCCAATCATATAAATGCCCCACATTGCAAACAATCAAGGAGAAATCAATACATTCATAGGTACTGGAGGTACATTTACTTTATCAACATAGATTTGGCATTTGTGACAAGTTCTTGAGTGGTGATGGCAGTCAGTTCCCATAGTCGACCAATAATATCCTGCTCTCAGAATCTTAGCCATAGTATACCCATTTGAGTGAGTACAAAAGATTCCTTCATGCATATCTTCCATAATTTTCTCCACTTCCTTCTTATATATACAGCAAAGCAGATTCGAATCATGATTGCGCCTGTACAAAACCTCGTTACTCAGGAAGAACTTGGCTGAGTACCTTCGTAGGAATTTCCTGTCGTTGATAGATGCCCCCTCGGAGGTACTCTTGAGCCTCAAGGTATCTTTTCACTTCATGAAACCAAGGCTTCTCTTCTACTCCATCAGTGTCGACCTCATAACAATGTGCATGTTCATCTAGCTTTTCAATGGTAATTCTGGGATCTAGGTTGTCCCATCTGACTTTAAACATAGACGATATGGTTGTTAATGCATTTGCCAACTGATTCTCTTCTCGTGGGATGTGTTCAAAAGTGATCTCCTCGAAGTACGAAATTAAGGTCAACACATGCTCTCTATAAGGAATGAGGTTCGGATGCTTCGTATCCCATTCTCCCTTAATCTAGCTGATCACTAGGGATAAGTCCATGTATACATTTAAGAACTTAATCCTCAAGTCAATAGCAGCTCTGATGCCTATGATGAACACTTCGTATTCGGCCATGTTGTTTGTACACTCAAAGCATGATCTGGCGGTGAAAGGAGTAAGACAACCCTGAGGAGAGATAATTACATCACTAATTTCGTTGCCAAGTGCATTAGAAGCTACATCGAAAACCATAGTCTATCGGGATCCTGGCTCAAGTCCTTCATATGGTCCAGGTTCTTCACAGTCTGTAACTTGCATGATGTTCTTGTCTGGGAATTCAAAGTTTATAGATTGGTGGTCGTCTATGGATTGATGAGATAAATGATCTTCCAATACACTTCTTTTGAATGCTTTCTGAGTGGTGTACTGAATACGGTATTCTGTCAAGATCATTTTCCATCAGGCTATTCTTCCGGAGAGAGTGGGCTTCTCGAATATGTATTTGATGGGACCCATTATAGAGATCAATAAAGTAGTATAGGACAACATATATTGTCTTAGTCGGCGAGTATCCCATGCCAAAGCGCAATAAGTTTTCTCAAGCAGTGAGTATCTTATTTCAAAGTCGGTAAACTTTTTACTAAGGTAGTATATTGCATGCTCTTTTCGACCAGACTCGTCATGTTGGCCCAGTACACACCCCATTGAATTCTCTAGCACTGTTAGGTACATAATTAGAGGTCTTCCTTCAACTGGTGGCATCAGAATTGGAGGTTCTAGTAGGTACTCATTGATTTTGTCAAAGGCTGTCTTACAGTCGTCATTTCACTTTACTACCTGATATTTCTTCAGCAACCTGAAGATTGGCTCACAAGTAGTAGTCAAATGAGAAATTAATCGAGCAATATAATTCAGTCATCCCAAGAAACCTCTAACTTCCTTCTCAATATTGGGAGTGGGAATTTCTTGAATAAATTTGACTTTGGTGGGGCCAACTTCAATATCTTTATCGCTAACAACAAAACAAAGGAGCTTACCGGATCTCACCCCAAAGGTGCACTTGTTCAAATTCAATCTCAGCTTATACTTCTTCAGTCTCTCAAACAACTTGTGTAGACGGTCAAGATTCTCTTCTTGAGCCTGAGATTTGGCTATCATGTCGTCAACATAGACATCTACCATGGCATGCTGATATGGTGCGCCAGCGTTCTTCAACCCTAAAGGCACAACCTTGTAGCAGAAAGTTCCCCAGTGTGTGATGAAGGTAGTTTTCTCCATATCTTCCGGCGCCATCTTCATCTGAATATACCCTGAGAAACCGTCGATGAAGGAGAATACCTTCTTTGAGCGATATTGTTGACCAAAATATCTATATGTGGAAGCAGAAAGTCATCTTTGGGGCTCGCCCTATTCAGATCCCTGTAGTCCACACACATGCGTACTTTTCAATCTTTCTTCGGTATCAGAACCACATTTGCATCCCATTGAGGATAGAATGTCACAGCTAAGAACCTTGCGTTAAATTGTTTCATAACCTCAGCCTTGATCTTCCTTGACATCTCGGGACACATGTGACGAACCTTCTGTTTTATCGAAGAATAACCCTCTTTCATCGGTACAAGGTGAACCACAATATCAGTATCGATCCCTGGCATGTCTTCGTATGACCAAGCGAAGATCTCAACATATTCAGGCAACATCTCAATCAATCTTTTTCTTGATACCGTCTATTAGGTTGGCACCTATCTTAACTTTTTTCTTGTCTGTTTCGGAACCCAAGTTTACCACTTCAACTGGCTCTTCATGTGGTTGAATAACTTTCTCTTCTTGCACTAACATCCTGTCAAGTTCTCCTGGTATTCACAATATTCCTATCCTCCGTCCTCGGCTTGGTAGATCAGATTTTTAAAGTCATAAGTGGCAATAGTAGAATCGTTATTAACGAGATCCAGAGTGGATGTGGATTTGCAATTTATTGTGTGGGTGTGTGTAAGAACACATAGCTATTTGAAAGTGATAAAAGTAAAAAGAAAAACAGAGAGCATAAAATTTGAATGCAAAACTTTCAATGCTTTATTAAATGAAAATATGTTTATGAAATGACAATCCTTAACAAACGAACTGTTGTGCCCTGGGTAAGGCACAAGGCTTAAAGTCATTATTTAAATATTACAAATCCAAAAATTGAAAGCAATAAAAACAGAAATGTAGCTATTACTCCTGACTAAAGGAAATGGAGATAATGTCTTCAGACTTCCAGTTGCTGAGCCCGTTGCCGATAGTGGGAAAAATCCAGTTGTCTAGGTGCAATAAACACATTGGGGGTCTCAGGAGGATCAAACTCAATCTCTTTATTGTCAATCATGTCTTGAATTTTGTTTTTCAGGGCCCAACAGTTGTTATTATCGTTCCTAGGACTGTTGGAATGATAGGCACACTTTGCATTAGGATTGTATCGAGGAGAGGAGGTGTTGGGATTCTGAGGAGTCTCCCTCAATGTTATCAGCTCTACTTTCAGTAAATATTGCAAAGCTTGAGATAGTGGCATACTGATTTTTGTAAACTGTCTTCTCGGAGCATCTGTCCTTCATTGATTTCCCTATTATTGTCATTGAACCGGCGCAAGATTATAAATTAGAACCACTCCTACACACTGGTTGCAATAATTTTTAACATGGTACTTTGATAAGTTCAAATTGTAGCTATTTTTGTATATACTTTTTGTTGCACTTATCGACTTTTTGTTGTTAATATCATTGAATAAACCCGACTTTTGTGTAAATACATTTAGTTCGTATTTATTTGTGTTTTTGTGTACATAGGATACCGTTTTATGTTTTTCCACTAATTTTATATGTATTCATGCGTATTTGGAGCATGAGCAATAAAGTGTCGAAGACATGGCTTCAGACGCACGATTTTAAGCAACTCGTCAAAAAATAAGACTCAAAATAAAACAATAAATAATCATCAATTTGGTTTATATTTTGTCATTGTTAGATATAGCATTTAATAAGCTTTCCAACACTTCGAACCGAGCGTGAATCGGAGTTACGGTTCGAAAGTTATCGCTGAAATAATGCAGAATGTTGTGCTGGTTTTTCAACTTACTGTCAACTGTCACCGGACGATGCCTTTTGGTCGCCGGGCGATCCCGGACAGTAAAAAATGCATATTTAGGGCCAAAAACACATTTTTTTAGGTTATGTTTTGGGTATTTTTGGTCCCAATTCATCAAACCTCTACTTTTGGTCTTTAGAAGCTTAAAAAACAACATTGAAGCTTGCATCTTGATGATCTAGAGTCAGATTTCTCATCAATCGGCGCAAACAATCTACTAGATGTTTGGTTTTTCTCAATTTCTTCTCTATGTATTACTCTATTTGTTGGGTATGTTTGTATATTTACTTTGAACATATGTATATTTGTTGATCATTGTGTTGTATAAAGCTTACTTTATAAATCAATCTTGATGTCTTCTTTGATCTTTTTGCTTTATGTTTGGATTTGGGTTGTTATAGACATATACCTCACAAATCTTGATCAAGGATGGATATCTATTATTTTCTAGATTCTAGAGATAGATTTATAGCTAATATTCACTTTGGGTGCTAAAGCTTAATGCCTCTGTGTTGTTGTAGTGCGCAAAACATTGCTGATAGAGTAATACGATTGGTCTCGCGACTTGGCGCTAGACGTAACCTTCGTTATGGGTACATCTCGTGGTGTCCGTGATGATTTTGACGAGTACTGTAGGTTGAGTGCAACTGATCAATAGGTTTAAGTTTTTGACGAGTAGTGTAAATTCTCGCCTGTTAGGTTTCTCCTTTCTATTTAATGTATTTATTTTCTTGTCAATAGTTTTTACTCTTTACTTACAAAACAAACCCACTTAATCCCTAAACTCATTAACAAATGATTTGTCGAACGTCAATTTAATAACCAATCTCCGTGGATGCGATAAATTCCTGGATAAATATTTTCAAAACTTTTGTTGCTTGCCGCTACACTGTACTAACAAAATGGTGCCCATTTTGTTGGTGCGGTGTAGCGACAAGCAACAAAAGTTTTGGAAACATTTATCTGGTAATTTATCTTATCCATGGATATTGTTTATTGAATTGACGTTTGACAAATCATTAACCAATCTCCATGGATACGATAAATTCCCGAATAAATATTTCCAAAACTTTTGTTGCTTGCCACTACACCGCACCAATAAAATGGCGTCGTTGTCCGGATTGGTTATATTGTATTCGCATTGCGATAATTCTTTTGTTTTTGAGTTTTGTAATTAATGTATATGTTGTATAGAGATTGTACATTAACTTGAATATGATATTTGTGCATATATGTGTTTTCACGTATTGTTGTGAATTGTCTCGTTTTCGTAACATTTGTTGTGTGATTTTTAGGACACTTTATTTAGGTTTGCACGGTGTGACAATACCATGGCACGGTGAAAGGAGTTTACTATCCCGCACAATAAAGACGCCGAGCTTACGACGTAAACAAGCATGTTTGTTTGTATTTGTTTATGTGTGTTGTGATTTGTGTTTTAACAAGTTGAAACAAGGAAATGTTCTGAATTTCAAATTTTCACTTTTCAACTTGTTAATTCATTTTCAACCGGTAACTTGTAGAATATTGAGGTGATGTGTCAAGTTTGATCGTTTCAACTTGCGAATGCATGGTAATGATTTTGTTAAAATTTTGTACACATTCGAGGTATGTGTTTATCGCTTTCTATACTTTAGTATATTCATGATACTTAGACTTTTTACAATTTTTATGCCATTCATTCTTTTGTATACTTGTTTATTTATGAATCACTTTAGTTCCCACCCTTTTTGTGAGGTATCTTTCCATTGTTCACATATGCTGGAGGCTAAAATTCAGTTTTAACTGGATTTTATTATGCTTAATATTTTGTTTTGTGTTGATTGTATGAATGCAAGAAAGTGATCAAGACATTTTTTTGTTCCATTTTAAGCACAACTACCTAGCCAAATAGTCAATTTACCTTATGAGTTTGTGATCATTAGTAACCCCTTTGAGCTTTTTATCGATATCCATGTTGTATTTTCTAAATGCTTGTCTATGAGTGTTTAGTTTCTTTTTTTGTATGGATATTGATTCCTTGTTTTCTTGAATCCTTAACTATAATTTATAGTTGAATTTTTACCTTGTCTTAGAAAGTAGGGAGTATTCACATTATGATGATGATTGAGTTCAAGTTGGGGAGAGGAATTCTTATGTGCTTATGTTGTGATTGCTATGAGGTTGAAAAAGAAAAGAAAAAGAAAAATAAAGAAAATATAAGAAAAAGAAAGAAGAAAAAAAAGTGAAGTAGAAAAGATAGAAAAAGAAAGAGAAAAATTGAAAAAGCATTGAAAAAAGAAAATCAAAAAAGAATATGGAATAATATTGTGTTAATAAGTGATGTGTGTTGGTGTGAAACTTGTGATGAAGAAGAATTTTTATTGAAATTCTATTGTTTGAAACTTTGTGGAACTAATTACTCCCTTAGAGTTAGGCAAGTTTTTGTTTTGATTAGCTTTAGGACTTATCACTTGTTTGTTAACCAAGCCACATTATAACCTTGAAAATCTCTTGAGATTCATTATTTTATATTTTCAATGTAAATTTTTGGATGAATGTATTATTTAGTCTATTGTTTGCAAGATTGTTGAATGAATGAAAATACCCCATTTTTGTGTGTTTTTCATCTACCGATGATTATGTTTGCTAGGTGTGATTCATTTGTGACCAAGTATTATTTTAGAATGTTTGGCATATTCTTTGTATTTAGCATTTGTTTCTTGTTTATGTTATAGTCGTAATTTAGTGGTAAGTGTTTACTTTGTGCGTACTGTTTTTCATTGAACCATTGTGTTGTACCCCAAAATTTGCCCTCTCATTTATCAAGACTTTTCTCACAAGACTTTTTAGACTCAAGGCAGGATTAAGGTTTGGTCAGCTCAAGACACTGCATCTTGCACTGGTCACCCAAAATTAGGGTTTGATTTTGCACAAGGATTTTTGGACCATCAATGCTTCATGTGACTTTCATACACCATCTTGGACCCCTAAGATTGTTCATACCAAGTTTCAAGCCTTGAACCACATTTTTGACCAGTCAATTGGACAGTTGACCTGAAAATCAGCTGTATTGGGGAAAAAGTAAACCATGGCCAATTTATAGTCAAACTTCATAACTTTTGATCCACAACAACATTTTAGACTCATAGGTACCATCTGATCAAGTTTGGATCACAACTCCTCAAGAAATTTGATCAAATCATCAAAAGGGCAAAATGATCAAAATTTGGGTTTTGACTGAGAAAGGGGAATTTCTGATTTTTAACCTAGCCAATGACCAATTGGGTTCAAGCATGATTTCAATGACTCAATAGCATAATCTTGACCTAATCACATAGTTCAAAAGGTCTCAAGTTCATTGGATTGACAGATGAATTTTACAGTCAATTGATCAAAAGTCAACTGTACACTAAAAAGTCAAACTTTGACTTTTTGGTCAAAATCAAATGCCAATGGTCATAATTCATCAATATATGTCAAAATATGAAACTTGTTGATCAATAAAACCAATTTTGAAAATTAGGGTTTTTGAATTTGAAATATTTCATAACTTAGAATTTTTTTAAGTATGGAAATTTTCTTATTTTTTTTCCAACTTTTCACAATTTTCCACCATGATGAAATTGGATTCAAAGAAAACTTCCAACATTAAAGTTGTAGTCCTCCATGAAATATACAACTTTGATTCACAAAGTTTTCTCAAAAGATGCTTGGATCTTAAGTTATAAATTTGTGAATAGGGGTCCATGAACTAAATAACTTAGTGAAAATTTGCCCTAATTTAGGCAGGTTTTTGACCCAACTTCAAGGACATTTTTCACCTAGTTCCAAGAGGTATCTCAAAATGCATTTCAAATATGGATTTCAGAGCATGTTGCAAGATTTCCAAAATGTCAAAGAACTCTCCAAGATCATTTGTGGTTAGGGAGAATCGAAGAAGGGAAGTTGGTATTTTGTCACTTTTGTTCAAGCCATTTTTACATGAGATCAAGTTGCAAATCAAATCCTAGCATGCTTGTACCTTGCATTACAGATCCTAAACTCATTCTACACTTAATAATTAAATTCTAACTCAATGGATAAAGGCTTTTAATCTTACCGGATCAGACTTGGACCGTCACGACTGGATCCGAGCTGAAGTTGAACGAGATGGGGGGGGGGGGCAGGTTTGGCCCAATGAAGGAATTGCCAGGTTCTACGTGTGTAGTGGGGACCCGCACGTGGTCTCCTTCCTGGGTGTTATGCGAGAAGTACAGACGGATGGGGATGCGGTCTTTTCGGAATCCAGGTGATGGCGTAATGGTCATAGTCTGCCCTACGAGGAGTGCTCGAGCTGAGGTCGAGCTGGACTGCATGAAGTCGAGGATGTCGTGGACACGGCTGTAGCTTCTTGGTCGGCGCGACCCCCTGTAAGGCCGTTTGTATTGGGCCTTCATCCTTGCTTTTGGGCCAGCCCGGCCCAGTCCAGAACAGGAGCCCCCCAAGTCGTGGTTCCTGGAGTAGAAGCCATGACTTGATCTTAGTTCGCCTCCGTCACGAGGTCCCATGCTCGGACAAGAGATTTAGTTCCCCGTGGTTACTCGAGGAGTTTCCCCTATGTCGCGCTTGTGAGATAATTCCTTTCGAGGAGTGCTCGGGGGACTCTCAACGGGCTGTGTTCGTTGAGCACACGAGGCATCCCTTGGGAACTGTGCCGCCACCCTATCGAAGATAGGGTCATTATTGCCTAGGGGAGCTAGGCGTCAAGGAGGGAGGTTCGTGGTTCCCCGGGGTGACGTTTTGTATTCCATGTCATCACTATAAATAGGGTTCTTGGGCCCCAAAATATGTTTTCCCTCTTCGCGCTTCTCCTCCTTCCTCTGTCTCTACTGCTGTTGTTTTTCATAGGACCGCCATGCTCTCCGCCGCTGATTCTCTTCTCCGCCGCCGTATCTCTTTCCTGATTTCAAGTAAGTGTCTTATCCCTCATGTTTTTCTTCTGTGGTATGTGATATTTTTCATTGTTTTGTACGTTAGAGACTGTGCGTCTGGGATTAGCCCCGGTAGATTCGTATTTTGGCTCGACAAATCCATGTTTATGCCCGGCAAACGCATGTTTGTGCCCGTAATAGTTTAGGTATTTGACTCGCAGTGCTGCCCGGGATCTTCATGATTCAGGGCACCTAATCCGTGATAGTGCCCGGTAAATTCATAGTTCTAGTTTTAGGATTTATGATATCGCTCGCCATGTCCATAGCCTAGGTCGACATATTCATGACTGGCCGGGATGTTGGCCCATTTAGGCGATTTGTAGGAAGACTTGTTGTGGTATCTGGGCGTCGGGGAGGTGACTCTACTCTTTTGTTTAAAACTCCAACTTTTTAATCGTGTGTGGAGTGTGACTCGGTTGGTCGTGCCCTTCTTCCCGTCAGTTATGGCGAGCGTATGGATTTGCTCCCCAATTGACCGGCTTCCTGTGCTTTGTAGGTAACAATGGCGGATGAACCGTGTTCCTCGGGGCGCAATGAGGTGGAAGATCAAAGCGCCGAGGAGAATGTGAATCTGGTCGATACCATTGACGATCCTCTGCTGGAGTGGGTGGGCACCGAGCCCAAAGGTATTGCTTCTGCTTATAGTCGGCGCAGCCGGAGTGCATATACTATCGTCGAGCAGGGCGGTAGTCAGCCCGACTTTTAGAAAAACTTCGTTGTCACCAGACCGACTCTGACCGCGCGGATCTGCTCGGAGTTCCCCGAGTACGGGTTTCCCATGTATGAGATTGCTTTCAAGGACCTTGGAATAAAGCTCCCCTTTAGTGATTTTCAGGTCGGGGTCTTTAGTCATCTGAAACTGGCCCCGTCACAGCTTCACCCTAACTCGATTGCTTTCCTCCGGGCGTTCGAACTGACGTGTCGATTTTTAAAGATTGGGGCGACCATACCTCTCTTCTTCAGAGTCTTCCATTTACAGCGCCAGTCTCGGGGAGGTAGGCACAGTTGGGTTTCCCTGAAACAGTCGAAGAGACTATTCAGGATGTATATGGATTCTGTCCGGAGGTTCAAGGACAAATGGTACATCGTGCGGTCGGTTACCAAAACTGGTCTAGAGTCCGTATACGAGGAAGAAATGGTGGTGACCGACGATCACAGGGAGGCTCTTCTAGACGATGAGGGACGCCCGGTGTTGGGGCGTGTGGCCAAATTTCCTTTGCATTGGACCTCGCGTCACTACGAGCACGGGACCGGGCACTACCATACGCCCGCGGGTGGGATGAGTACCAAAGATGAGGAGGCCTATGGTACCCTCTGCAAATACGTCGATAGTTTCTTCCCTGCCCGGTGGGTCACGAGGGAGGGAAAGGATATTCTTGACGAATATGGTTATCCGACCTTTGAGGCCCGACCTATCGATACGAAGGCGCTCATGGAGTGCCAGTCCTTCGGGAAGGCCAAGAACCTGCTAGGTCATTACTTTTTTCGTTTTGTTTGATTTTCTTCGCTTGTTTATTTGCTCGTCACTAACCCGGGGTTCTTTTATGCAGGTCTCATGGCTGGACGAAAGGAGAGGCTCCTGAAGCTGACACAGGATAAGAAAGTCAATAAGAGAGTGGTGCGAGCTCCTCAGGCGACGAGGATGGGCCCGCCAACTAGCCCGGTCGATGCTTCTGGAGGTTCCTCGGATGCTCAGGATGTTGAGCTGCATACCGACCTGATACCGAGGAAGAGGAACCGGGTGGAGAGCCAACCCGAGGTCGGCGAGGACTCTGGTGCGATGAGGTCCTTCGGGTTTCCCCCGTGTTTTAAAGAGGAGGGTTTCTTCGAGGGATTTCCCTTGTCCGTAAGCGCTGACGAAGCTGATACCATTAGACGGCTGAGCAAGGAGAATCGGAGAAAGCATCTGGCCGCTAACATGGTCGGGATGGTCAAAATGGCCGAGATGGCCGTTGTGTTAGCCGAGGAGGGGGAAAATTCTGATCGCATCAAGGAGCTGGAACAGGAGAAAGCTGCCCTTACTGCGAGCTCACGAAAGTTAAAGGCTTCCCTGGAGCGCTCTGAGGAGATGTTCCGCGAGCAAGCCAAGCTGCTGGCCGCGGAGAAAGAGAACTCGGGGAAGATTGCCGAGGAGAGGGAGTGCTTCCGTAAGGACCGAGAACGCTTGGAAAATGACAACGGGCGCCTCGCCAAAGAGGTCTAGGAACTAAAGGCCGCCATGCTCCCTGCCGAGGACGAGTCGGAGGAGACAGCTCCTTTGCGGAGTCGGTCGGAACTGGTTGCTCGTATTCAACTCCTCGAGGCGGACTGTGTTGGTGCCTTGGCAGATGACTTTGAAGCCGCGGTTAGCCAACTCGCTCTGTTGAATCCCGATCTGAATACTGAAGGAGTGGGCTACATGTCTCAGATCATCGACGGCCAGGTCATGCCCCCGCCCGAGTCTCCTGTTGTCGGCGGTGATAGCCAAGGGGAAGTCTAGCTGTGAGATTCTAGTAGGGCTTGCGCGCCTTTATTGATGGTTGTTTTGGGGCCTGCGTGCCTGTGCATATTTTACTTTTTAGGCCTGCGTGCCCGTTCTTGGTAATTCCTGAACATCGCCGGCCTTCTTGGTCGGTTTATCTCTATTTGTTTTGTTGCCCACGGGCTTTTCGAATGAATGTTTGTTTCGACTTTTGATTGTTTGCCCGTGTTTATGTTTTAATATTTTGTGATAAAACTGGCCTAAGTTATGGCCCCGAGTCTTGCCCGTGTGTGGTTATGACTTTGTTGGCAAATTTGCCTAAGTCATTTGTTCGGGTCACGCTTGTGCTCGGCTTTCTATTCGGTGGCGAAATTCGCCTAAGTAACGACCTCGAGGAGAGATTCTTTTTCGACCCTTTTGGATGGTCCGACGTTCTTCGAGATTCGTCGGGCGTGCGGAGTGAAGCCGCTTGTTCGGGTGTATGACCCGGATCGGGGTTGTTCACCCGCGGCGTGAACTGCCCATCACGAGCTGGGTGTTCTGCCCTACAGGTACTTCGACGGTGGAGCTCGGTTGAGGTGTCCACATCGGGCACTATCGTTCATGCTCGTCTGTTGAACGATGTTATGCCGTTTGGGTGTAGGTCGGGCCTGTACCTCGGCCTTTCTACGGGGTCGGACGTTTTTCCTCGTTGACCGGACCTGGGTGTCGACGACGAGGGTCCTCGGTGTTAAGGGTTTTTAACTATAGTACTGCTTTAGTTTAGCAGCGTTCCAGGGTCGTGGTAGTGGTTCTCTGTCCAGTTGCTCGAGGTAATATGCCCCGGTACCAGTGGTGTCGTGGACGCGGTAAGGCCCTTCCCAGTTCGCGGCCAATTTCCCTTCGCGGGCGTCTTTCTGGTTCCTTCGTAACACCAGGCTACCGATTTTGAACTCGCGTTTAATGACCTTGTCGTTATGGCGCAGAGCCACTCGTTGTTTTAAGGTGGCTTCGCATAGGGGCGCCCCCGATCGGATTTCCTCGACTAAGTCGAGTTCGTCCCTGAGTGCCTCGTCTTCATTTCTTTGTTGAGGGGATTCTCTGTCCGTCTGGAGGGTTCCCTGATTTCCACCGGGATGACGGCCTCGGTGCCGTACGTTAGTCGGAAGGGGGTCTCGCCCGTCGTTGAGTGGGGTGTGGTGCGGTATGCCCACAAGACGCTATGCAGCTCCTCGACCCAACCCCTCTTTGCTTCGCCGAGTCGGCGTTTGAGTCCCCGGAGAATGACCCTGTTCGCGGCTTCGGCTTGCCCGTTGGTTTGAGGGTGCTCGACCAAGGTGAAGTGTTGTTTTGTTCCTAGTTTGGTGACGAAGTCCTGGAACCCGTGGTCGGTGAATTGGGTGCCGTTGTCGGTCACCAGTGCCCTCGGGATTCCAAATCTGGCGAGGATGTTTCTCTTGTAGAAATGGAGGATGTTGTGCAAGGTGATCTTCGCGAGAGCCTCGACTTCTATCCATTTCGTGAAGTAATCCACAGCCACGATGAGGAATTTATTTTGGTAAGTCCCCTGCACGAAGGGGCAGAGGATATCCATGCCCCACTATGCGAACGTCCACGGAGACGACAGTATGCTCAGTTCGTGAGGGGGGGCGAGGTGCATGTCATTGTGCCTCTGGCACTTGTCACACTTCTTGACGTGTTCCTTGGCGTCCTGCTGCATCGTCGACCAATAATACCCCGCTCGAAGGGCTTTCCTCGCCAGGGACTTACCGCCCATGTGTTGGGCGTTGATCCCTTCGTGTATCTCCCGCAGTACCTCGGGGACTATGGATTCATCGATGCACTTCAGGAGGGGAATGGAGAATCCCCTGCGGTACAGTTTGTGCTCGAGCACCACGTAGGAGCATGCTCGTCGTTTTATGGTGGTCGCATCCGTCTGGTCCGAGGGTAGTTTGCCTTTCGTCAGGAAATTGTACACCAGGGTCATCCAGGACGAGGCGTCTTCTACAGCGTGGACTTCGACTGGTGTCGAGGATCTTTCGATGCTCGAGCTTGCTAGGGATTCTTGTATGACGGATTTGTTTCCGCCCTTCTTTCTCGTGCTCGCGAGTTTGGACAATATGTCTGCCCTTGTGTTTTGCTCGCGGGGGACATGTGAAATCTCTGCTCGTTCAAACTTTGTCATGTATTTTTTGACTAAGTTTAAGTATTCGGCGAGGTTGTCGTTCTTGGCTTGGTAACTCTCCTGGACTTGGGAGGCAACGAGTTGGGAGTCTGTGTAGATTTGTATTTCGCGGGCTCCCAGGTCCTCGGCTGGCCTCAGTCCTGCGAGCAGGGCCTCGTATTCTGCTTGGTTGTTCGACGTCGAGAAGGAGAGAGCTAACGAGTGTTCCACCACTACACCTTCCTCGTTCTCTAGGAGGATTCCCGCGCCACTTCCGGACGAGCTGGAGGCCCCGTCGATGAAGATGGTCCATTTGTGTTCCTTCCCAGCGGGTGGGTCATGAGCAGTCATTTCCGCGACAAAGTCGGCCAGGGCTTGTGCTTTCAGGGCTTTCCTACTCTCGTACTGAATGTCGAATTTGGAGAGCTCCAAGGACCATTTCAACATTCTTCCCACCATGTCGGGCCGAGCCAGGAGTTGCCTCACTGGTTGGTCGGTTCGCACGATGATTTTGTGGGCCAGAAAATAATGTATGAGTCTCCTCGCCGCATTGAAGAGGGCTAGAGCTACCTTTTCTATCTGTTGGTACCTGCTTTCGGGTCCTTGTAGGGCTTTGCTCGTGAAGTAGACATGTTTCTGTCCGTCGGTGGTCTCGCGGATGAGAGCCGCGCTGATGGCTTCGTTTGAGACGGCCAAGTATAGGAACAGTGGTTCCCCGTCGGCTGGTCGAGATAATACGGGTGGTCGAGATAGACTTTGCTTTAGGTGGTGCAGTGCCCATTCACACTCCTCGTTCCATTCGAAGGCTGCTTCTTTACGAAGGAGTTTGAAGAAGGGGAGGGCGTGCTGAGCGGACCTCGCGGCGAAACGGGACAATGATGTGAGCATGCCGTTCATGACTTGTATCGACTTCTTCGACGTCGGTGTCAGGAGGTCGGAGAACGCTCGACACTTGTCGGGGTTAGCTTCGATTCCTCGTTCTGTTAGGTAGAATCCAAGGAATTTTCCTGCCTTGACTCTGAACGTGCATTTCTCGGGGTTGAATCTCATTTTACTTTGTCTTGCTTGGGCAAAGACTGCCTTGAGGTGTGCTGCATGGTCGATGTCTGCTCGGGATTTAGCGATTATGTCGTCCATGTAAACCTCGAGCATGTCCCCAATCTGCTTGTGGAAAACCTTGTTCATCATGCGTTGGTAAGTTGCCCCGACGTTTTTTAGTCCGAAGGGCATTACATTGTAGTAATAGTTGCCCGAGCCGATCATGAAAGCCGTGCAGTGTTTGTCGCCCACGGCCATCGGGATTTGGTTATAGCCCGAGTAAGCATCCATGAACGACAATGTCTTGTAGCCTGCCGAGTTGTCGACCAGCATGTCTATGTTCAGTAAAGGGAAAGCATCTTTCGGGCAAGCCCGGTTGAGATCGGTATAGTCAACACACATCCTCCATTTTCCATTATTCTTTTTAACAAGTACAACGTTTGACAGCCAGGTGGAATACCGGGCTTCAGAAATAAAATTTGCCTCTAGGAGGTCTTTTACAGCTTTTTCAGCAGCCTCCATTTTCTCTGGAGACTTCCTACGCCTACGTTGTACTACAGCCCTAGTGGCAGGATCTATGGCGAGGTGGTGACAGGCGACCTCCGGGTCGAGTCCGGGCATTTCCGTGAAGCTCCAGGCGAACAGGTCAGCATTCTCACGCAAGCAGGCCTTGATTTGCTTCCTTTCTAGGTCAGGGAGATCCTTGCCAATCTTTACTCATTTGCTCGGGTCTGTGCCGAGGGGGACGAGCTCAAAATCCCCGTCCGATATCGGTCGAAGTGGAACTTGCTCGCTGTTGGGAGGTTCTTCCTGGTCGAAACGAGCGTCCATAGCTATAGAGTCGACCTTTGGTGGAGCTTTCTGGACTTCTTCCTTGGCGGACTCTTGCTTGTCGGGCTCCTGTCGTGTCCTTTTGGCGGGCCTTGTCCCTACATCGACAGTGTCGTGTCCCTTAGATGCAGCGTTGAAACACCTCCAAGCAGCAGTTAGGTCTCCTTGGATAGTAGCTACCCGTGCCCTTTTGGTGTAGAATTTCATCTTCAGGTGGACGGTGTAGGGCACCGCTGTCAGTTTTGCCAGTGTTGGTCTTCCTAGGATGCAGTTGTAGAGGGACGGGCAGTCGATGACGAGGAAGCGTACTTTGACCTGTCTTGTCGCTGTTCCCTCGCCGAATGTAACCAGGAGCTCGACATATCCCCAAGGTTTGGAGGTCGAGCCGTTGAAACCCTGTAAGTCCGACCCTACATATGGCGAGAGATGTGAGTCGTCCAGCTGTAGAGTTTGGAACAATTGGCTGTACATTACGTCGACGGAACTTCCTTCGTCGACGAGGATGCGATGCACATCGAAGTTGGCCATTCTTGCCCTTATCAGTAAGAGGATGACCGCGTTGGGGGCTCCCCTGGGGAGCTCTTCTAGATAGAAGGTGATGGGTTCTGACCTGCCCTTCACCCTTTCAAATGTTACTGTTTGCGGGGGTGCCATGTCGACCAGCTCATCCAGCTTCCTCTTTGCCGAATTAATGGTCAATTCGTTGAATCCTCCGCCGTTGATGACCATGGCGGAGGGGAAATATTCCCACCTGCTGTGTGTTGTGAGCGGCTCCCGCAGGTGTTCGGGGACGTCGAAGTCCTTGGGTCTGGTCACGGAGAAGGCGGTCTGGATGGGGACCGACTCGTCAGATGGTCGGGCGTCTTCCTCCGGCTCTCCTGTCTCCCGGGCGTCACGGCGAGGAGCGTAATTTCACCGGTATTGTGCGAGCCTTCCTCCCTTGATGAGGGTTTAGATGGTGTCCTTGAGGTGGACGCAATCCTCAGTCAGATGACCATGGCTCCTATGGTACTGACAATATTTGTTCTTGTCCGCTCCGGGCTTGGCGGGAGCAGGTCGGGGACGTTTGACGCCGCCGTCCTTGAAGTCCGTGCTGGCACACTCCGCCAAAATGCGCTCGCGGGAAGCTGTGAGCAGAGTGTACTCGGAAAAACTCCCCGAGGGTCCTCGTTGCTCTCGGACTTCCCGGGGTCTGTCTTCTTTTCTTTTCTCCCCGGTTCGTCGAGGAGGAGGAGCTTCCTGGCGCGGGTTGCTGTTGGACCCGCGAGTCCTGGGGTCTCGGGCTCTGTTGGCCGCTTCTCTCTCCTCATAATCCATGTATGCCCGGGCCTTTTCGAGGAGGGCATCGAATGTTCTGGGTGGCTCGATGCCCACAGCCTTTCTGAATTCCGTGCTGGGGAGGAGCCCCTTCTCCAGCAGATATCTCTTCATATGGTCCGCGCAGGGGACCTGTATGGCTTTGCGGTTGAAGCGATTGATGAACTCTCTCAAGGTTTCATCCTGTCTCTGGATGATGGCCTCGAGAGATGCCTCGGTCTTCGGGTGTCGCCGAGATGCCGTGAATGAACTGATGAACTGGTTCTTTTGGTTCCGCCACGAGGTGATTGACCCCGGGGCGAGTCCTTTGTACCAGTCCATTGCCGCCTTCCTGAGGGTCGTGGGGAACAACCGGCATTTAATGGGCCCCCCGACATTGTGATAGTGCAGCATAGCCTTGAACCCATCGATGTGGTCGACCGGGTCCGCGACTCCATCGTATTCCTTCAAGTGTGGAGGCTTCTCCATGCCCGGGGGGATGGGCGCCTCCATGATAGCTTGCGACAGGGGACCGCGGGGGTCGTCCTCGTTGCTCCGCTCTGGGGACAGAGATGGGGACCTGTAATACTGTCGGGCACGACGGTCCTGGTCGTGCTGGGTATCTCTCGAGCGTGGTGCTCGCTGGTTGGTTCTTCCACACCCGTCTCCGGAGTGTCTTCTCTCCTGTCTCGCGGGGGCACGGCCGCGTCCTCCGACTTCGATGATGGGTTGCCTCTCCAAAGGGGGCCGTTTCCCCGATGGGCGGGGCGACGGGCTTCGAGAGGTATCTCTGTAATGTCTCCACGGGGGAGACGGGAGATGAACTTCAGTCACTCGAGGAGGTGGAGTCTGGGGCCTCCGCTGCCTCCTCGGGGGTCTTCGATCGTCTTCAAGTGCCCTCAATCTTTCCCCTTGGGCGAAGATGAGGTAATTCGTCTGATTGATCGCTGCAAAAAGCGCTCGGGTTGTGGCATCCGCCCCGGCGGGGACGGGGACTTCCTGAAACTGGGCAGCCCGATAGTTCGCGAGAGCCGCATCGTCCTCTTCGAGTGGCGGAGGGACCGAGGAGGATGACGCGGTAGCTCTATCGCGGTGGATTGAAGGCCCTGGGGCAGTTGACACAGGGCTGGTGTTGTGACCGGGGTTACCGGTGTTATCCGGGTGTCCATTTTTATCCGCGAGGCCGTGGTTGGTGTCGACGGCGCGGATGTTTTTCTCATCACGAACTTGGTCAGCCATGACGGTGATAGTTGAGTTGAGCTTTGGTCTTTGAGTTGTTGCAAGACGGGGAAGATAGATTCCCACAGACGGCGCCACTGATCTTACCGAATCAGACTTGGACCGTCACGACTGGATCCCAGCTGAAGTTGAATGAGATGGGGGGGGGGGGGGGGGGGTACCTGCAAGGCACTCTGATGCTAAAGTAAGTGGCAGTACGAGCAGGCAAGAAAGTGTGTGTATGGTAAAAGAATGAAAATCTGATCCTCTGGGAACAAAGGGTATTTATAGCCCCCAGCGCTGGGCCAAGGTCCCTTCATTGGGCCGGGCAGGTTTGGCCCAATGAAGGAACTGCCAGGTTCTACGTGTGTAGTGGGGACCCGCATGTGGTCTCCTTCCTGGGTGTTCTGCGAGAAGTACGGACGGACGGGGACGCGGTCTTTTCGGAATCCAGGTGATGGCGTAATGGTCATAGTCTGCCCTACGAGGAGTGCTCGAGCTGAGGTCGAGCTGGACTGCATGAAGTCGAGGATGTCGTGGACACGGTTGTAGCTTCTTGGTCGGCGCGACCCCCTGCAAGGCCGTTTGGATTGGGCCTTCATCCTTGCTTTTGGGCCAGCCCGGCCCAGTCCAGAACAACTTTGTTTTCACTTTTGAAGCATTGTACAAGAAACAATTCCATAAATGGCCAAAAGTTTACAATGCCATTTTCATAAAGCAAGCTTTTCCAACTTTATCAGCCTTGAGCCTTGGACTTGTTTCTTTGGTACAAACAATTTCCACAGGAATTAAGAAAAGCATACAAACTCTCACCAGCTCAAGAACTAGCCAGTACAGGCCTGTTGCACAAGTCATTTCAACTTTCTTAAAATGCAAGAAAGTTGGCCAAAAGTCAAAAACTGGTACAAGCTAATAAAGGGAGGACTTGGTATCATTCTAGACATCTGGACAAACTTGTTACAAGCCGAGACACGAATGCATAACCTATGAAACTCTCCAAAACACAAAAACCTCATTTTTCTGCCCAAAAAGCCAGTTTCTGCAAAACACTTTCCATTTCATTTTTGGCTCGTGCGTTTCTTGTTTCAACACATCAAACACCTTCCACATATCCTACCCAAGCTATCCAAGCATTCATCCTGCATCTGTAAGCTCTATTTCAGCCATCACCATTTTCACTTGGGAAGATTGAAGCTTGACTTCTACAGAGAGTTTCAGCCATCCACAAAGCCAGCTGAGCATTGGAATAGCTTGAGGGAACTTCAAGGAAGCTCACACGATCCTCAGGCCTCACTCAAAGTCCCCACATTATCATATTCAAATCCAGCTGAAGGAGCTATTTTTCAAAACTTTATCTCTCTATTTAGATATACTCAGGCCATGATTTGTGAAGCAAAAATGTAGTCTCTAGCATGGTGAAGCTGTACATATGCATAATTGTCATTTATATTAACTGAGCTAAGAGAATTTGAATGTTGAAGATGCTGAAAAAACTAGGTCACGAATTAGGGCTACTGAAATTCTCCCTGATCTTTGAGAGTTAGATTATGAATTTTATATCATTGGAATCGTGAGATTCCAAGCTACATTTTTTATGTTGCAAGTTTTTGTTTTTGTGCAAGCATTTGAGAGTTACAGGTTGAGTTGAAACGCGCGCGAAGGAGAGGCTGAAGGACAGGGACGGACCTCCATCTAGGTTTTTTTGCAATTTTGGCCTTTTTATTTCTACTTTTTGCACCCCCCTGTATTACTTTTGCACCCCCTTGCATATTTGTTTTATTTTTCATATTTCTTTTTATATTTTTATATTTATTGTTTTATTTATCTTTTCTGAACCATTAAAAATCATGAAAAATATTTTCCTTATTTTTTGCATTTTATTTTATTTTTTATTATTTTTTTTTTGCATAAAAAAAATAGTTTATTAGGATATTATACTTTATTTTCTTAAATAAAACTTGTAAATAATAAAAAAATACCATATATTTTTTTATTTTATTATTTTACACATAAAATATTTATTTTCATACACATTTTAATTTTTAATATTTATACATAATATTATTTATTATTTTCTTGTATAAAAGTGGACAAAATATAAATATGGAATATATTTTTCTTTTAATCAAAAACTAGGGTTTCACCCTTTCAAAAATAATACTATTATTTTTTCCTTTTTTTCTAAGGCTTAAATAATTCATTTTCTCATTCCTTAAACAAATACAAAACATTTTTTTTTGCATAAATACATTTTATTGCATATTTAAATATTTGTATATTTATTTATTTTGCACATAATTCAATTGGGTTGTAATAGTATTTTAGGGTTTATATTTGTGCAATATCCCCATTCAAAAACTTGTATCCCCCCTCCCATAATAATTGTTGTAATAGCTTAATTTACTTTTACGCAATTTATCGCATTTATACCATGTGTAGTAAATTAGGGTTTTGCATGATAAGACAAAAAACAAACAAATAGACAAGACCTAATACAAGACAAAAATGCATGAAAAATGACACACATTGCACACAAACACCCTTAGGGTTTCACCCACTTGGTTTCCTAAAAGAAAATGGCCATGGTATGCATGCAAAGTATCTTGGAAAAATAATACAAAAAAAATAAGATCATAGTCCCTCGATGATGCTATCAAAAGGTTGCCTAAACAAAGATGATCTTGGTCCCTCAAAACTTGCTAAGATACTTGACAATATTGCTATCATGGTCGTACGATGACCCATGCTCGTCCCGTTTAACATCCAAAGATAGGGTTGTTTACCAAATCAATGGTAAAATAACAATATCAAAGGAATAAAAATGTACAAGAAAGACTTTTGAGTAGGTAAATAGCTTCTAGTTACTTGATCATTTCAAAACAATCCTTGCTATTTTCAAAAACAAACACACACACACATTTCAAAACATTTCCAAACATCTTTCAAAATATTGAAACATTTTTCAAAAGACAAACATCTTTGTATACATTCTTACGAACAAGAATCATTATAAAGATTGCCTAAACGATGGCCTCTTTTCAAAATACTTTCAAAACCACACAAAGCACCATTTCAAACAATTTCAAAGCAAAGCAAGTGATCTAAAATAAGCAACTAAGAGCCAATGGAAAACCATGGATGAAAAGGGTGCTAGCACCTTCCCTTTTCATAATCTACCCCCCGAACTCAAGAAAACATCTCAAAGGTCTTTCCTGTGCTTTTTTACCTTTCCTTTTGGATAAAAGAAAAGTCGATGGCGACTCTTTCTAAACCACAACATTTGCAAACACAAACGCAAAACCTCAAGTCAGTTCTCCCACCGTATCACAGAACTGGCGACTCTGTTGGGGAAAAATATCTAAAAGTGGGGTTACCTTAAGGTTTAGATCACCTTTACATGCTTACCTTGTTTGATTTGTTTGTTTTACACTTTGGTTCTATTGTTTGGGTTTGAATCCTCTACCCGGATTTGGGAAACATTATAGGTAAATAGCAATACATTGTGGAAACTGTGTGGGGTATACCGACATGGTCTAAGAAATAGCTATATTAGTGCGACATATTTGTGGGTACCGGTAGCCTTTAAGTCAATCAAAGAGAATACGGGGCCGCTGAGTGATGTCATGAAGCACTAATGGACTTCTAGAACCAATACTTGACCAACTTGGCCTTTTAGGATGTAGTGAGATGACCGGCTTTGGTGCAATCCAAAGTTGGTAGATACTCGATACTACACTCATTGAGGGTTGGTTCCTTGGAATATTTCGTTCTCCATTAAAGAGGATGAATTGAAACAATGAACAAGGAAACAATTCAGTGATATTGAGCTCCTTAGAAGCCGGTTACTATTTCTAGGACATGTTGAGCCAACTAAACTTCAAGAGGGTACTTACCTATGAAACCCCATGCAAGCCTAAACTAGGAACTTGTGTGATTTTCTTGTACATATATACTTGTGCATAACATCATAGACATCATGAACATCATATGCATTCACTAACCATTTCAAGGATTTTGGAGATTCATCTTTGTTTTTGTTTTGTAGGATATGGATTCACTTCGCATGAAAACTATCCAAATTAACCTTGTAAGAATTCCTCCACAACTCAAGGAGCTAGCTTCAAGGATCCCTGAGAATTCTCCATTCACCGAGAGGCATGGTCGTCTACTCAACTTGGTCACCACCAACATAGAGGAGGATATGATGAAGGTTCTCTTCCAGTTCTTTGACTCTTTGCATCATTGCTTCACATTTCCTGACTACCAACTTGTGCCTACTTTAGAGGAATTTTCTCAACTCTCGAGGATTCCTATTCTCAATCAACTACCTTTCAACGGTACAGAAAGAGATCCAAAGCCAGAAGAGATTTCTGAAGCTCTGCACTTGCACTCATCTGATGTCACAACTCATTGGGAAACTAGAAGTGGTGTCAAAGGCTTCTTGGCAAAGTTCCTGTTTGAGAAATCCCAAAGCTGTTGGAATTCCCTAGACTTGCAAGCTTTTGAGGAGATTGTGGCTCTTCTTATCTATGGGATGTTCTTGTTCCCTAATCCTGACCAACTTATAGATGTGAGCACCGTCAAAATCTTCATGTCACGCAATCCGGAGCCTACATTACTAGGGGATATCCTGAAATCTTTTCACACTCGTACAATGAGGAAAAGAGGGGTCCTTATGTGTTGCACTCCTCTCCTGGAAAGATGGTTTATTTATCATCTTCCCCAATTAGTCTTGAAGAACGAGCAAGGTTTGAGGTGGTCACAACGGTTGATGACGCTTACACATTCAGATATCCATTGGTGTTCTCGATCCAAAGAGAATATCATAATTGTTGACCGTTGTGGGGAATTCCCTAATGTACCTCTACTAGGCATTAGGGGAGGCATCACCTACAACCCTTGTTTGGCTCTGAGACAGTTTGGTTATGCCCGAAGGGATGGCCCAAATGACATGCTAATTCAAGAATTGGTTTTCGACTTCGACAACGACGACCAAGGACTCCGTCAGAGATTCTTCCGAGCTTGGAGAATGCCCAACAAGGTGGATAGCAAGACCTTGGGACACAAGAATTCCATCCCTCTTGAGCCTTACCTCAAGTGGGTACGAACCCGCGCCCAAAGTCTCATGATGCCTTACCCCTCCATTCTCCCAGTGATTATAGAGCCTGTTAAGGAAGGAGAGGTTCCATACACCATCCTACATCCTGACATGCCAACATCACTCGAAGATCTACAAAGGAGTTGGATACAGCTCAAGGGAGAGCGCGATACTTTCGAAGCCCAATTCTACGCAAGCGAGAAGAAGGTTTTGGAACTCACTCGGCTACTTCACGAAGAGCAGACTCTCAACACCTACATTGCACCAAAGAGGAAGTGCAACGTCTTTTTACCTTAGAATTTTATATTATTTTGCCTAAGGGGCATTGATGCACTAACAATTCTATCTTATTAATATGGCGTGTGTTTCTTTTTTGTTTAAAACAAATTTGAGTTTCTGAATCCTTGAAAGCATTGCATGAATACATATCATTCATCATATGCATAAACAGGTCTTCACACCAAGTTTCCTCATCTCTCTGCTGTTTATTTCAGCAAGATAGATATTGAACAGACGGTCAAAGATTTGCAAGCTCAGAATTCACAATTTGAATAGTTGCTCATGACCTTAGCCAAGGGGCAGGAGGAGCTGAAGACTCTGCTAGAGAAAGAGAAAGAGAAAAAGAAGAAGAAGCCAACTGGTGTGGTTCTCATGGGCAGAAGATTTTAGGGACAAGCCATACGGACCTTGGAATTCCCATAAACATCTGAGGAAGGGGAAGGAAAAGGAAAAGGAACGGCAGTGCCATCAGATTCTGAAGCAGAAGAAGAGGAAGAAGAGGACTAATCTGAACAACAATACCCTCCGGCCGATGACAAATATAAACATTTGGAAGAATGTCTAGCTGCTATGGAGATCCAGAGAGTACCAGGGCTGGATTTTGAAGAATTAGGGCTGGTATCAGGAATTGTAATCCCTCCCAAATTTAAAGTGCCACTGTTTGCCAAGTATGATGAGGTGTATTGCCCAAAAATGCACCTCAGATCCTATGTCAGGAAAATTCAGCCACATTCTTCTAACAAAGATCTGTGGGTCCATTTTTTCCTGGATAGTTTATCAGGAATGCAGCTTGATTGGTTCTACCAGTTGGAGAGAGCAGATGTTCACAATTGGGAAGACTTGGCAGTAGCCTTCTATAAATAGTATCAATACAATGCCGACTTGGCGCCAACCCGTACTCAGCTACAGAATATGGCTATGGCTACCAATGAGGGCTTCAAAGACTACACCCAAAAGTGGAGGGATCTAGCCGGAAGGGTACAACCACCTTTATCTGAAAGAGAGTTAGTGGACATGTTCCTGGGGACTCTGTCAGGCCCTTTCTTTAATCACCGGATTGGAAGTTCTTCTGCAGGATTTACCGAATTGATTCTAACTGGCGAAAGAATAGAGGCTAGTATAAGAAATGGGAAAATTCAGAAGGACACGTCTGCCTCAAATACTGTAAAAAAGCCCTTCATGAGAAGAAAGGAAGTATCTGCTGTCTATGCACAGAGAAATCAGGAAAGGACCAAGCGCCGACCAACTGTGGGGGCCGTTATGATTTAAAAGTATGCATCAGACCAGCCAAGAAAGAACCAGCCGAGAAATGACCAACCGTGAACTAATCAGCAAATGGTAGAAAGGCCAGTGTGGCAATTTACCAAGATTAACATGACTCCAGCCCAAGTGCTACCTCATCTCTTGAAGTTGAATCTGGCCACTTTGAAAGAGGCACCAAAAAATCCTAATACTACTTCTCCATATTACCATCCCAACGCCAGATGTGCTTACCATTCTGAAAGTCCAGGGAACGACAGCAACAACTGTTGGGCTCTGAAGAATAATATTCAAGATCTGATAGACGCGAAGGAATTTAAATTTGAAGCGCCTGAGAAACCGAATGTTATTTCTGCTCCAATGCCGAGGCATGGTCACAATGCCAACGCTATTGAAGAATATATGTTTGTTGCTACTATGGATAAACTGTTAACTCCGCTACCGATTATCAAGTTGAATTTGTTGAAAGCTAGCATCTTCCCAGGTTGTGACAAAGACTGCCATGCTTGCCTATCCTTCCCATTTGACTGCCCTCTGTTGAAGAAAGGTATCCAACGACTGATGGATAACCAAGAATTCTTGTTTGAGAATGCTCCTTCTACACCCATTCTAGTTCCAGAAGTTTCTATAATAACATATACGCCAATCCTTCTAGGGTTCCTAAAAAACCCGTTAGGATTACATCTGCTCCTATGACTACTCCATTGAAGATAACAATGCCTGGGCCTGCCCCATACAAATCAGATAAAATGGTACCATGGAACTATGGTGGAGAAATCTACTACCATGGTGTCAAACAGATTGAACAGACTGCCGAAGACGAGAGCTCCGAAGAGGACAATTCCGACATCAATAACATTGCCGGAACAAGCAAAATTACCCGTAGTGGAAGAATCTTTTCTCCAGAGATTGCTCCTCCAACAGTAGTCTTTGGACCCGTGGCCATTCCGAAGATAACCTCTATACCAACAACTGTACCTGCTAGTGTACCTGCCGACAAAGACAATTCAATTCCTATCCCTACTTCCGCTGCTGAGAATAAAGGAAAGAATGTTCAAGAGGAGCCTGTGCTGACGAAGGCTCAATCACTAGTTATTCCGGAAACATCCAAGAAGGAGATTGAACAAATCCTGAGGATCATTAAGAAAAGTGATTATGATGTGGTTAAACAATTGGGGAAGACCCCTTCCAAAATATCTATGCTAGCTCTGCTACTTTGCTCTGAAGCTCATGCCAAAGCGCTGGTAAAATTTCTGAAGACAGCTCACGTGCCGCAAGAAACGTCTACTGACCAGTTCGAGGACTGTGTGGCCAGTTTGACAACTGATAATGGCCTAGGCTTCTCTGATGCTGACTTGACACCCTGAGGGAGAAAATACAACGATGCACTACATGTCTCAGTGGAGTGCATAGGAACAACCCTAGCTCATGTTTTGGTTGATACCACATCATCTCTGAATGTCTTGCCGAAGAAAGCCCTTGATAGGTTGGATTGCGAGGGGATGACTCTAAAACCCAGTAATATAGTGGTCAGAGCTTTTGATGGATCTAAGAGGATGGTCCACGGGGAGGTGGACATCTTAATTAAGGTAGGAACTCAGGTTTTCAACTCGACATTCTATGTGATGGACATCCGTCCTTCTTATTCCTGTCTGTTGGGACGCCCTTGGATCCACAACGTCGGTGCTGTTACCTCCACCTTGCATCAAATGCTCAAGTACCCCGTCCAAGGGAAGATCATAACTGTCCATGGGGAAGAGGAATATATGATTAGTCATCTGAATTCCCTCCGTTATATGGAGTTAGATGGTGAATTCATAGAGACCCCTTTCCAACATTTTGAAGAGGTCTCTGAAGAAATAATGGCAACCAAAGCGGTATCCTTAACTCCTATGATCAAAAGACCTCCACCTCGGATGTCATCTCTCAAGGATGCAAGGGCAGTAGTGGAAGAAGGGGGATGTACAATCTGGGGTTGGCATCCATACATTCCTCACAAATCAGACAAGTGCAGCTTGGGGTTTACTTCGATTGGTCAGAAGGTTGTGCGCCACGCCCGTATCGGAGGGCCACCTGTGAAGATCAGCCATCAAGGGGTTAATGCACTAGAGGACAGTGAAGAAGAGGGCAGCCTAGAAGATTGGATATTTCCTACTGTCAGCGGAGGACTGTGCAATTGGGAAGCAAAAGACTTTGTTCCGATTACTTTCATATCTCAGTAATTTTTCTTTTCCATTTCTGTTGGATCTATAATAATTCACAAACAATTCGTACTTTTTCAACCTTGTGTCTTACCCGAGGCACAACGGTCCATTTGTAAGGGTTTTTATTTCATTTTCATATGTCATTTATTGAATCATGGACGCTTTTTCACATATAAACTTTTTATGCTCATTGTCTTTCTTTTACATTTTTGTTGTTTTAAAATGGCTATACCTTTACACACACCCACACTCATAAATGAAGGTACCCTTCCATTCCGGATCCCATGGGTAACGATACTGCTATAGCCTTCAGTGACTCTGAAGATCTGATCTACCAAGCCGAATACGAAGGTGAGGAAGATTGTGAGGTGCCAGGGGAATTGGCCAGATTATTACAGCAAGAAGAAAGAGCAATTCAGCCCCATGAGGAGCAGTTGGATACAATCAACTTGGGTATTGAGGAAGATAAAAAGGAAATCAGAATAGGTTCCAATTTAGAGCCGAGTGTCAAGGAGCGCCTAATTCAGCTATTGCATGATTATGTTGAGATCTTCGCCTGGTCATACGAAGACATGCCAGGACTCGATACAGACATTGTGGTACACCGTCTACCCACAAGAGAAGACTGTCCACTGGTGAAACAAAAGGTCCGCCGCATGAGACCTGACATGTCCGAGAAGATCAAAGCAGAAGTTATGAAGCAGTTCAATGCTGGATTTCTGGCTGTTACTTCCTATCCATAATGGGTTGCTAACATTGTGCCCGTGCCTAAAAAGGGCGGCAAAGTCAGAATGTGCATGGATTATAGAGATTTAAATAGGGCCAACCCTAAAGATGATTTTCCACTTCCACTCATCGACATCCTGGTTGACAACACAGCTCAACACAAAGTATTTTCTTTCATGGATGGATTCTCAGGCTATAACCAGATCAAAATGGCGCCTGAGGACATGGAGAAAACTACTTTTGTTACACAGTGGGGTACGTTCTGCTACAAAGTGATGCCATTCGGACTGAAGAATGTCGGGGCAACCTATCAACGCGCCATGGTAGCTTTGTTTCATGATATGATACATCATGAGATAGAGGTCTACGTAGATGACATGATAGCCCGATCACAAACTGAAGAAGAACACCTTGATCACTTGCAAAAGCTATTTGTCAGGTTGAAGGAGTACAAGCTCAGATTGAATCCAAACAAGTGTACATTCGGAGTCCGGTCCGGTAAACTTTTAGGTTTCATTTTCAGCAACAAAGGCATCGAGGTTGATCCTGCCAAAGTCAAAGCTATACAAGAAATGCCTGCTCCTCGCACTGAGAAGGAGGTCAAATGTTTTTTGGGACGCCTAAACTACATCACTAGGTTCATTTCTCACCTAACATCTACTTGTGAACCAATATTCAAGTTGTTAAAGAAAGATCAGGTAGTCAGATGGAATGATGAATGTCAAGTTGCTTTCGATAAAATCAAGGAGTATTTACTAGAACCTCCTGTCTTGATGCCACCCGTCGAAGGAAGACCGCTAATCATGTATCTGACCGTCTTAGAGAATTTAATGGGGTGCGTACTGGGGCAACATGATGAGTTTGGCTGAAAAGAGCATGCCATTTATTACCTTAGCAAAAAGTTTACCGACTGTGAAACCAGATATTCACTGCTCGAGAAAACTTGTTGCGCTTTGGTATGGGCTGCTCGCCAGCTAAGATAGTACATGTTGACTCATACCACTTTGCTGATATCTAAGATGGATCTGATAAAGTACATCTTTGAGAAGCCTGCTCTGTCCGGGAGGATAGCCAGATGGCATATGATCCTAACGAAATACGACATACAATACACAACCCAAAAAGTTATAAAGAGGAGTGTGCTAGCTGACCATCCGGCACATCAAGCTGTAGAAGATTACCAGTCCATGAAGTTCGACTTCCCTGACGAAGACGTCATGACATTGGACAATGTTAAAGATATCAGACCATATGACGGACCTAAACAAGGATCCTGATGGACTCTGTACTTTGATGGGGCTTCCAATGCGCTTGGTAACAGTATCGGTGTTGTGCTCATATCTCCACAAGGATGCCATACTCCTTTCACCACCAAACTTTTCTTCAACTGTACGAACAACATGGCAGAGTATGAAGCATGCATCTTTGGACTCAAGGCTACCATAGACTTGGGAATCAAATCCTTATATGTGTTTGGGGACTCAGCTTTGGTCATCAGTCAGATCTAAGGAGAGTGGGACACTAAGCATCCAAACCTCATCCCTTACAAAGAACATGTCTTGACATTGCTACCACATTTCGAGCAGATTACCTTCGAGCACTTCCCGCGAGAAGAAAATCAGCTGGAAGATGCTCGAGCTACAATGTCATCTATGTTTAAACTTGATTGGGATAATGAGGCTCCCCAGATCTCCATTAAACGGATGGACGAACCAGCATATTGTCATGAGATTAATACCGAAGAAGTAGTGAACCAACCGTGGTTTCATGAAGTCAAAAGGTATCTCAAGGCTCAAGAATATCCAAAAGGAGCTTCCATCAATGACAAAAAGTTCTTAAGGAGATTCTCAGCTAAGTTCTTCCTAAGTAATGGCATCCTGTACAAGCCTAATCATGATTCTATTCAGCTCCGTTGTGTGGACAAGATTGAAGCTGAAAAGATCATGGCTGAATTACATGAGGGTACCTTTGGCACTCACTCTAGTGGGCATACGATGACAAAGAAGATTTCTACGGGCAGGCCATTACTGGTCGACCATGGAAGCTGACTGCTATCAACACTTCCGGACTTGCCACAAATGTCAAATCTATGCAGACAAGGTCCACGTGCCTCCAGTTCCTCTAAATGTCCTAACAGCTCCTTGGCCCTTCGCTATGTGGGGAATCGACATGATTGGAGAGATCAAGCCTACAACATCCAATGGACACCGTTTCATTCTGGTGGCCATTAACTATTTCACCAAGTGGGTCGAAGCAGCTTCCTTCGCATCCGTTACTAAGAATGTTGTTGCCCGCTTCATCAAACAAAATCTTATTTGCCGGTACGGTATCCCCGAAAGGATCATCACTGACAACGGTACAAACCTTAACAATACTATGATCACCGCTTTGTGCGAGCAGTTCAAAATTCAACATCACAATTCATCTCCCTATCGGCCAAAGATGAATGATGCAGTCGAAGCTGCGAACAAAAATATCAAGAAGTTCATACAAAAGATGACAGTCACCTACAAGGACTGGCATGAGATGTTACCGTTTTCTCTCCACGGGTACCGTACCATGGCTCGCACATCAACTGGGGCAACACCCTATTCTTTGGTTTATGGCATGGAGGCTGTTTTACCTATCGAGGTTCAGATGCCCTCCTTGAGAATCATGAAGGATGCTGGTTTGAGTGAAGACGATTGGATCCAGACCCGACTAGATCAGTTGAACCTAATTGACGAGAAGAGACTTACTGCTGTTTTCCATGGTCAGACGTATCAAAAACGGATGATCAAGGCTTTCAACAAGAAAGTCAGACGCCAAGTATATCAAGTTGGAGATCTAATGATCAAGTGTATCATCTTGCCACAAAGTGATCCCAGGGGAAAATGGACTCCTACCTACGAAAGACCATTTGTAATCAAGAACATCTTTTCTGGTGGGGCAATGATCTTAACCACCACGGACAGTGACGACCCGCCGCACCCTGCGAACACAGACATAGTCAAAAGATACTACGCATAAATGACCCGCTAGGTTGACACACCTAGGCAAAACAAGGGCATCTCGGCGAACCAAAAGGTTCGGGAAAAAATTAGGGATAAAACAAAAAAAATCTGTACACCCGGCAAGTTGAAAACCCAAAAGGGCGACTTGGGCAAAAAAGGGTTTCCCGGTGGACTGAAAACCCGAAAGGGCGATCCAGGCAAAAGTTAGGGAATAAAAGCATATGACTATGTCTCGTCGAATCACTTTAAGGACGATCTCTTCACTGACAAACTTTGAGCTTCTGATCAATCCAATCATCTTCTGACGAAGCAACAGATGGACAAGATATTCGGAGATACGAAGGCTATAGCGGAATGGGAACCCCATGGGATTTTTACACGTAGCTATCTTTCTTTGTATAAAAAATTTCTTACTTTTATGACACCATCCTCTTACTAGGATGTCTGTCTCCTTTGTACAAAACACTTATTCAAAGTAAATACAAAGATATATCTTTCAAAGTACAGAAAACTATTTGCCTTTTTCTTTACACTTATGTTTTTATTTGCAAAAAATCCAATGATTCATTAATGACCATATGCATTTGAACATAATTATTGTTTACAAATAAACAAAATGGAAAAGAACAATTACTGACAGACTGGAAGGATAGGAAAACGTCTTTAGGCTATTCCATGAGCAATCCCTACAGTACATCATCTAGATCCCCAACGGAGCTAAAATTTCAAACCCTTAATTCCCATCAGAATTAAAACTTCAAACTCCCAATCCCCAGTGGAGCCAAAGTTTCAAACTATCAATCCCCAGCGGAAACCATTCAGTTTATCCAAATTCCCCAGCAAATTATCTTGAAGTCTGAAAATCAACCAGATAACAGTTAACTTTTGTTTTTCCCCAACCTAGGATAATTCCCCAGTAGAGTGGAAAACGACTGAAAACTCCTGAACTTACTCCCCAACAGTAAGCCTTCTTCCCCACAAAGTTTTTATTTTTCAACAGAATAAAGATTCTCATTCTTAATTCCCCAATGAAGTCGCCAAAGTTTTCATTGCTTCCCAACAGAATGAAGATTCTCATTCTTAAATTCTTTGCAGAAGTCATCAGAGTTTTCTCTATTCCCCAGCGGAACAAGGATTCCCATTGTGTAATCCCTAGTAGAATTCATCAAGTTCTCTGGATTTCCCAAGCAGATTTCTCAAGCAGTACTTGGCATTACTCTCACAACAGATTTTGTCAATACTCCAACTTCAAGACATGAAGGATCCCTATATCCCCACAGTCGCCAAGGATTTCTTATCCTCAGTAGTCAAGGATTTATTCTCCCCGGAAGCAGTCAAGGATTTATTTTCCTAAGCAATACAACAAATCAGCTTACATGCACATACATTACATCCATGTGTCATAAACATTGATAAAACACATATATTGCATCATACATTTCATGCAACATAACTTTGTGTTTCAGCTAAAATTTTACCCTTTTCAGGATAAGATTAATAGTTATCATTAACAATGTTCAAAGATTGCAGATACAATACAAATACGCTCCAGACAAGGGTGCCATTCTGATACTCATTCGGATATTAACTTAAGATACAATCCAGATACACTCCAGACACGGAAGTCATTCTGTCACTTATTCAATTTCAAGTTCAGATACGCTCCAGACGAGGATGCCATCCTGATTCTCATTCAGATTCAGCTTCATGATACAGCTCAGATACACTCCAGACACGGAAGTCATTCTGTTACTCATTCATATCCTAGTTCAGATACAGTTCAGGTACACTCCAAACACGAAAGTCATTATGTTACTCATTCAGGTCCTAGTTTAGATACAATCCAGATATGCTCCAGACACGGATGCTATTCTGTCACTTATTCTGATTTTTCCCCCAGCTTAGATACGCTCTAGACACGGAAACCATTATGTCACTCATTCAGATCACTTATTCAGATTCAAGTTCAGATACAGCTCAGATACGTTCCAGATACGAATACCATTCTGATGCTCATTCTTTTGACAATTCAGCAAACATTCTTGGATGGCATCTACAAGCCCATCTCTAACAAGGTTCTATCACCTCTCCAAATGGCATCTTTAAGCCCATTTCCTCAACTACATTTTGTCGAGTGCAAATTTATGGGCACTCTAGTGTCCAATCATCTTTTACCTTCGAGTCATGAACGACAAAGCTCGCCAATCTAACTCTTCAGGTTCAAGAAGATTAAACAGGGGCAACTTTTGTATCCCAAAATTTTCCCTCTCATTTATCAAGACTTTTCTCACAAGACTTCTTGGACTCAAGACAAGATTAGGGTTTGGTCAGCTCAAGACACTGCATCTTGCACTGGTCACCAAAAATTAGGGTTTGAGTTTGCACAAGGATTTTTGGACCATCAATGCTTCATGTGACTTTCATACACCATCTTGGACCCCTAATATTGTTTATACCAAGTTTCAAGCCTTGAACCACATTTTTGACCAGTCAATTGGATAGTTGACCTGAAAATCAGCTGTATTGGAGAAAAAGTCAACCATGGCCAATTTACAGTCAAACTTCATAATTTTTGATCCACAAAAACATTTTAGACTCATAGGTACCATTTGATCAAGTTTGGATCACAACTCCTCAAGAAATTTGATCAAATCATCAAAAGGGCAAAATGATCAAAATTAGGGTTTTGACTGAGAAAGGGGAATTTCTGATTTTTAACCTAGCCAATGACCAATTGGGTTCAAGCATGATTTCAAGTACTCAATAGCATCATATTTACATAATCACATAGTTCAAAAAGTCTCAAGTTCATTGGATTGACAGATGGATTTTGCAGTCAACTGATCAAAAGTCAACTGTACACTGAAAAGTCAAACTTTGACTTTTTGGTCAAAATCAAATGCCAAGGGTCATAATTCATCAAGATATGTCAAAATATTAAACTTGTTGATCAATAAAACCAATTTTGAAAATTAGGGTTTTTGAATTTGAAAAATTTCATAACTTAGAATTTTTCTAAGTATGGAAATTTTCTTATTTTTTTCCAACTTTTCACAATTTTTTCACCATGATGCAATTGGATTCAAAGAAAACTTCCAACATGAAAGTTGTAGTAGTCCATGAAATCTACAACTTTGATTCAAAAAGTTTTCCCAAAAGATGCTTGGATCTCTGTTGTACCCCATAATTTGTCCTCCCATATTTCCCAAAACATTTCAAGAAAAATTCACAAGTCCAACCCGGCGCGTCATATTCAGGTGTTCTTTCACCAAGATATCTCTGATAATGTATGCTCAAATTCAGAAGGTATCTGACTGTGTGAGTTTTCTCGAAGAAATATGGTGAAAAAAGTATGCTGAAAGTGCAGTTTTTACGCGCTAAAAAATTCATAACTTAAAGATCGTGACTCGTTTTGAACCCGTTCCGGTGGCCAAAATTCCGTCTTGACATTATCTACGTTTTCATCTCTCACGGATGGAAGCCAATTTCGATCAGAAGGTCTTCAAAAATATGGATTTATCAAGTATTTTCGTACAGAAAATTTGTGACAAAAGTTTATTTGCGTCATGTTCAGAAAATTATAACTTGGTCGATTTTCATCATATCGAGCTGGTTCTGGCGCCAAAATTTCACAAATTGAGTTAGCTACATTTTCACAGAAGGTATTGAGTTCAAACAGTATTCAAAAGGCCTTCGTTTTTTGCTCAGAGTGCGTGACACGCTGAAAATCCTGAATACTGAATATTATTTCATCTGGGCCGAAACTTCGAAAATTCATAACTCGGTCAATTTTTATCGGATTAGGCTCATATTTTTACACAAGGTCACTGACTCATAGATCTACAACTTTGCTTCAAAAGTCGAGACCAGATTATGCTTCGATCAATACCAGTTTTTTATTGAAGAACGTGTCACAGTCGACACTGGAACCCAAAATAAGTTTGTCTGAGCTGAAACTTCAAAAATTCATAACTAATTCACCGTTTATCCGATTGAGCCGATTTTCGGACAAGAGTTAGTTCTCGATGTAGGCTACATTTTGTTTTCACATTTCAACTTCAAAAATTGCACTTAAGTCCCTGCGATTTAGCCTGGAAAGTGACGAACTCAAGTGAACATTGGAGGCCCAATTGCACATTCAAAGCCCATTTTCTTTACCCTAATTTCCATTATATAATCACATTCTTTTCACACAAACCAGAGAAGAAAAAAACCTGGCCACAACACTGTCAGAATATCAAATTCTTTCAAGAACCCTAAAACCTTGAAATCCTTATTACAAATCCCTCTCTCACTACAAACAAGCCATCTCAGTTACAAACCAACATCTCACTACTTCTCCAATAAGGATAAGGCTGACTTGATATCCATGATCAAAAGGGCATAAAAGCATTCATGTCACTACTTCTCCAATAAGGGTAAGGTTGGCTTGATCTCCATGATCAAAAAGGGTATAATCATTCATACATGCCATATTGTACCTAAACATTAAATTTCTTCATATATTGGCTTTATTTGTATTTTATGATATATATCAATTTATTTAATGTGTTCATGAGATTCAACACTGCAGATTTAGACAGGATCCCATGCAGGTTCATTAAGGAACGTTAAAGTCAAAACACAAATGGCCAAAAGCCAAAAGCCAAATGGCCAAAACAGAACAGTTTACACATGACACCAATACATGGCGAGACAAATATCCTGAGAAGGTTAAGGAACGTGGAGGCCAGAACACAAATGGCCAAAAGCCAGAATATAAATGGCCAAAAGCCAAAAGCCAAATGGCCAAAACAAAATAGTTTACACATGACGCCAATAGCTGTTTCACCCCTCCAATCAGGCTCGTATACTCCTAAACTCTCTCTATTTGTATTATGTTCCTTTAATTAATTAATCGTTATTATTTTAACATTTTTTCCTAATAAAATCAAAAACACAAAAAATATTTTATTTATTAAAATTAACTTCATCACTTTTATTTTTGTAAATAAATTAATTTAATCAATTTAGCTTTAATTAGATTTAAATTTTAATATTTTTTGCAATATTTAAAATCAATTTAGAATATTAGGTTTTTTATTAGCATTAATTCAATTTATTTTATTTCTTTAAAAACTCAAAAATCCAAAAATATTTTCATTATTTAATTTAATTTAATTTAATTGTTCATTTAATTTAATTCCATTTAATTCAAAAATAACCAAAAAAATCACTTTCTTTCAAAAAAGGGTCAAAACCCCAAAAAACTCGCATCCGATTTAATTTCCCGCACGCGATCCATTTTTCCATATTATTGTACTTGCTTCCAGAATATAATAACTTTAATTAGGACTTTATTTATTTATTGCTTTATTTTACTTTCCGCATTTTAATTTCAAGGGTTGTTTTTTGGCGATGTAAATACCCGACGCCTTGTAATAGTTTATATTTAATTTCCCGCAATTTAATTTCCGCACAATATTAACTGTTAGATGTTTGATAATAGGGAATGCATGACAAGATCCAATGTATGAACTTAAAATCAACATAGATAACCCATTACATGTACAAAGATAACTAAACCGAAATCTGACACACATGCACATGCCACTCCTAGGGTACGCCTCACTGGTTGCCTCGACGTGGTCGTCAAGTATAGGGTGTTTTAGAGGTCGCCCTCCTGTCTAAAGATCCAGTTGCCTCGAAACGGTTGCCTCGGATAAAAAGGATCTAAGACATTAGGGTTATCGCTAAGGCGTCCTACTATTGCTTCGGTGACCACACATTGTCCCTAAAAATCGAATTGACCCGAACAACTCCAACGATGGTGCTACCTACCTCTCAATGGTGGGATAGCACTATCTAAAGGACTCTTAAACAGCCTAATTCCTTAGGGTAGGTAGACTTCTCTTAAGTACTTGCTCTTTCAAACAAATAAAACAACTTTTCGCACCTACACTTTCAAAAGGTTTTCAAACAAATTTTTCATACACTCTTGAGGACAGATACAAGAGTTACTTAGAAATTTTTCAAACGAAACTTTTTCAAAACCCACACACACTTGAAAAGCAAACAAAATTTTGAAAACATAAGAGCAAGTACCTAAGAGCCCGTGGATAACCACGGATAGAAAGGGTGCTAACACCTTCCCTTTCTATAAATCTACCTCCCGAACCGAGAAACATTCTCAAAGAAGGAATTTTGCTGTGCTTTTGTCCTTTCCATGTTGGAGAACATAAAAGACGGTGGCGACTCTTGCTTACCGCGACATTTCGCGAACCAGCTTTAAAACAGTCAGTTCTATTTCCACCGACCACAGAACTGGTGACTCTGCTGGGGACCTTTAAAGTGAGGTGTACCTTAGGATAGATCATACTTATGTTTTCAATTTCCTGTTTTGATTGCTTTAATATTGTGGGCATGTTTTGGGAGTTCTATAGATCCTAACCCGGATATGGGGGATAACTCTTAGAAAGTAGCAACAAGACTGTGAGGGAACTGTGCGGGGTATACCGACACGGTTGAAGCAGTTTGCTACGTTGATGTGGCACTTTGGTGAGTACCGGTAACCCTTGAGTCAAGTCAAGGAGAGTACGGGGCCGCCGCGTGGTGTCGTGAAGCATCAACTGACCTTAGGAACCTTACTTGACCATCCTGGCCTCTTTAAGGTAGTGAGATGACCGACTTTGGTGCAGTCCGAAGTTGGTTGATACTCGATACTACACTCATTGAGGGTTGTTTTCTTGGAATATTTTGATCGCCAGTTCAGTGACTAAATCAAAACAATGAACACAGAAAACAACCCAATGATATTGAGATCCTTAGAACCCGGTTACTTTTGATAGGACAGGTTTTGAGCCCACCAACTTCAAGAGGGTAATGCCTAGACCCCATGCTGGCCTAAACTTAAGGCTATATGTGTGACTTGTGTGCCTTCATACCTGAACTACTTGCATGCTTGTTATCTGACACTTGAGTTCTTTCAGGTTTTGGTTTATAGTCCTTAATCTGGACTCATGTCAGGGTTTACTTACATCACTCCATGCATAGCATAAAATCATACCATTGCATACATCCTACATAAGGACTAACCCATTTCAAGGATCTCAAGGGTTTGTGATGCAGGTCATGATGAACCAAAATGTCTAGCAAGGGCCAAAGGGGATTTATTTTCCTCTAGCCAAGGTTAATGACATGAGTCAGGGGCTATGACCCACTCGATATGGTGAGCCTTGACTCTTGAAGAAGGATCCTCAACAACACGAAGTTCCTTCAATTAAGCTACAGAATTCAAATTCTAACAAGTTTCTCTGTTTACCCCACGAGATCCTTGAAAACATTGCATGCATATCATACATATCATTGCATTATAGGTACCACTGTTTACAGGTCACTTACCTTCTTTGCTGTTTATTTCAGCAGTCTCATCATGAATCCTGAAGCATCTACTGAGCAATCCATCAAGGCCCTCCAGGCCCAGAATGCCCAGTTCCAGGAGTTGATTAAGAGTCTAGCCCAGGGCCAACAGGATTTGAAGACTCTACTCTTGAAGAAGAAGAAGAAGAGGACGGTGCTGTTCAACCCGAGACGCAGATCTGGGAGTGGATCACTAAATGAAGTTGAGCAGACTACCCCATCTGTTGGGAAAGACAATCCACAAGAGGAGAGGGTCCCTAGTCCTGTGGTCTCCGACAACGAGACAGATTTCAATGATGAACAGTACCCTCCTGCCGAGGACAAATACAAACAGCTCGAAGACCGGTTAAGTTCTATGGAGATACAGAAAGTGCCCGGCCTGGACTTCGAAGATCTAGGTCTATCCTCTGGGGTGGTGATCCCACACAAATTCAAAGCACCTGCTTTTGAAAAGTATGACGGGGCTTCCTGTCCCAAGCTGCATCTCAGATCATATGTGAGGAAGATTCAACCTTACACCGCAGACAAGAATCTTTGGATCCATTTCTTCCAGGATAGCCTTTCAGGGGCTCAACTCGAGTGGTTCTATCAGCTGGATGGAGCCAGTATTCGAAACTGGGAGGACTTGGCAACTGCTTTTTATAAGCAGTATCAGTACAATGCCGACCTCGCTCCTACACGTACCCAACTCCAGGGTATGTCGCTAGGGGCGGGAGAAGGTTTTAAGGAGTATGCGCAAAAGTGGAGGGACCTGGCTGGAAGGGTGCAACCACCTTTGACTGACCGTGAGCTTGTTGACATGTTCTTGGGGACTCTGACTGGTTCGTTCTTCAACCACCTGATTGGTAATTCTTCTGCTGGGTTTACAGATCTGATCTTGACTGGGGAAAGAATTGAAGCTGGCATTAGAAGCGGGAAGATTCAGGAAGCTACACCTTCCGATGCTCAGAAAAAGCCTTATCATGGGAAAAAAGAGTCCAACGCTGTGCATGGTAAAGAGGGTCGTCATGATCAACATATAGGGGCAACCCAGATCTTTAATCCTATGCCTGCTCAACAAAGACAGGGGCAGCAACGTAAGGAGGTCGCACCCAAAAGACAATTCACCAAGATCAACATGTCACTGGAGCAAGCGCTACAGCAAATATTGAAGGCAGGGCTGATAACCTTGAGGGCTCCTCTCCGGAATCCAAACACTTCTGCTCCTAACTACCATCCTAATGAGAGGTGTGCATACCACTCTGATAGCCCGGGGCATACTACGGACAACTGCTGGGCCCTGAAGAACAATGTCCAAGACATGATCGATGCCAAGGAAATCCAGTTCGAAGCACCAGAGACTCCAAACATAATCAAGGCTCCTCTGCCAAATCATTGAAGACTTTTGTTCATTCGAATGTTCAAGTTGTATTTTTTGATTGCTCAAACATTTTATTCATGTCAAACATTGTTATTTCATTAATGCATTACACGTGTCTGTTTTGAAGTAATTGTGTTCATTATGCTTAAACTTGCTTCCATTTTTGATGTTCAACTCTCGACTAATAATTCTAAGCCTCTTGAGGGAGGATGACGAAAACGATACCACAATCTACAGTATGCTTTTGAACAGACCTCGCTGATGAGGTACAGGCATTGTTTCAATTCCTAAATACTGGAGTTATAAGGAAGATAATCCCTCGTCAACCCCTTCGAGCCAAAGAAGTAGGAGTTTTTCTTTTCACAAAAAAATTAAAACCCTTAATCATAACCTGGGGCAGGGTAGTCTTCTCAGTTGATCCAGGTGCACAATGAATGGCATCAAAGGAGTCCTTCCAAAGCAAAAGACAGTGATGGTTCCGAATAATCATAAAAACAATCAGTCGTTATCTTTCAAAAAACAAAAGACCAATAAGTCAAAACCTATGAAAGAGACTTACAAAACTGGGGCATCCCGCTGACTGTAAATACAAAAAGAAACAGTTCAGGCAAAATTTAGGGATAACGAAATAAATAAAAAAAAAGAGGTCCTACAAACCCTCAACACAAAAGGAAATGACTGCCTATTCAAAATAAACTATCAGTATCCGAACCATCACCGGAATATCAGAGCCAAGACTCAAACAAGATCTAATGCACGATTAACTGAGTTTTAGGATTGAAGAACATCACGAAGAGCGGGTGGGAACAAATATACTTTGAGCCTTTATCCTTTGTTTCTTAAACCGTGAACCAGGCCACGTTATAACCCTAAAAAGTCCTAGCTGAAGCATGGGTTAATTCGAAAGCATACTGTTACGAAAGGTATCCTGACTCCTTAAGGCTCGCTATAAAAGCTCGAGTTGACATCACATTTTACAAAATTCACTGGTTTTGCTTAAAAACTGCATTTTCAAAAACTTCAAGACAGACATAAGCTTTGCATTTTTAATATAACATTGTTTGCATATGACTATTTGTTTGAACATCAGAGAAATTCGCACGATGAATATCCAGTGAACAAAAATCTTCTCAACAAAGAAGGTCATCTCAAATGGAAACGCACCTCCAATCAAGGGGAATGGCATGATCATTGTCCATCATCTAGGGCAGTTAAGTCAAGATTCAGAGAATCTCTCAAATGCCAAATAGCCAGGGGCAGATCTCTATCGGAATCACTTGGGGAATTGGACATGAATTCCAGCGATGAATCTTGCACAATCAAAGGTCTTCTGGTAGTAGGGCTACACAACACTACCAACAGGGGCAACTCCCTACACTCTGAGAGCATGGACATAGTCGAAAAAATACTAAGCATAATCAAAGACCCGCTAGGTTGACACACCTAGGCAAAAATAAGGGCTTCCTGACGAACCAAAAGGGTTCGGGCAAAAAAATAAGGGATGAGAATAAAAAAATCTGTACACCCGGCAAGTTGAAAACCTGAAAAGGCGGCTTGGGCAAAAAAGGGTATCCCGATGGACTGAAAACCCGAAAGAGTCGTCCAGGCAAAAGTTAGGGATCAAAGCGTACGACTATGTCCCGTCATCTCGTCACTTGCCCACCAAAAGAGGATTTGTCAATCGGTAATTATCAAGCACCTCATAGGCCTTCTTCTCCCGCAGAAGCTGGGGCAATAAGAATTGTTCGAATTGTACAAGCTGCTCTGTCCACCAGATACAAGGTAGATTCAGTTGAAGAGTATGACCAAGATACCTTCACTCCCCGTAGAGTAAGACAAGGCTCAGCAATACTCTCCCCCGAGCAGAGTTGGTCTCCCATCAGCCCTAAAAAGGCACAGTATCCCTAGCAAGTCAGCAATGCTCTCCCCAAGCAGAGTTAATCTACTGTCAGCCTCAAGGAAATTGGATATCCCCAAAAAATCTCAATATTCCCCAGCGGAGTATACAGATGTTCCTAAGCAAGTATCCCCGGCAGTCTTAATATAAGATTGTTCCCCGGTAGAATACAGACACCCTAGTGGAGCCATTCCCCAGTACAATTCAAAAGTTTCCCCAGGAGAGTTGAATCAATCTCCCTAGTAGGTTTTGGAAGCTTATCCCCAGTAGATTCTGGAAGCTTATCCCCTGCAGAGTACGAACGCCTCTCCCCGACTTCATTCAGAAGTTTATTCCCCACCAGAGCTTATAACTGGGTTATCCTCAAGATCGTCCTCGGCAGAAGTTCTTCCTATCCCCCAGTGGAGTTCATCAAATTACCCAATAAAACTTATCAACGGAATCCCCAGCGGAGTTATCATCAAAACCTCAGCGAAGTATCTCTCCCCACAAAGTAATTCCCCACAGAGTAATCTCTCCAACAAGTTTATTCCCCGACGAAGTCATCTTCTCCTATCGGTTTATTCTTGCAACCATCATCCCCAGCGGAAATGAAGAACTCTACTCTTCAACATCAGCCCAGGATTCAACAAACTCCCGGCAGTCGTCAAGGATTTATTTTCCTAGACGAAAATATATTCATAAACATCACATTATCATACACCATGACGCATGCATATACGCATCATAACACACAATCTCATTTATTCTTGAGAACATCATGACATCATTTCATACATCATGACATTGCATACAACTGATGTTTTGCCTTTTCAGGAAAAAGGTCAATCAAAAGATGATTACTATCAACTTTCGCAGTTCCAGATTCGATTCCTGTATCTAGCCAGGGCATATCTGTGAGCGATTAATTGTAGATTCGATACCTGTATCTAGCCAGGGCATGTCTGCATGAAGAGTTTAGAGATTCGATACCTGTATCCAGCCAGGGTATATCTATAGACGACCAATTCCATATTCGATTCTTGTATCCAGCCAGGGTATATCTGTGAGTAACTGATTGTAGATTCGATACCTGTATCTAGCCAGGGCATGTCTGCATGAAGAGTTTAGAGATTCGATACCTGTATCCAGCCAGGGCATATCTGTAGACGATCAGTTCCGGATTCGATACCTGTATCTAGCCAGGGCATGTCTGCATGAAGAGTTTAGAGATTCGATACCTGTATCCAGCCAGGGCATATCTGTAGACGACTAATTCCAGATTTGATTCCTGTATCTAGCCAGGGCATATCTACATTAAAGAAATTTCAGAGATAGCTTAGAGATGCTCCAGACATGGATATTGTTCTTTTGCTTATTCAAACTTCCTTCTAGAGATAGCTTAGAGATGCTCCGGACACGGATGCTGCTCTATTGCTTATTCAGATGTTCTTCTAGAGATGGTTCACATGCGACCCAAATATGGCTCCATTCTGATACTTATTCCAGATTTCCTTTCAGATATAGCTGGGAAATGCTCCAAAGATGGATGCTATTCTTTTGCTTATTCAAAGTTTCTTCTCAGAGGTAGTTCATATATGCTCCGGACCCGGATGCTATTCTGTGGCTTATTCAGAGTTGCTTATTCAGAGTTGCTTATTCATAGATAGCTTAGAGATGCTCCGGATGCGGATGTTATTCTATTGCTTATTCAGACTTCCTTCTAGAGATAGCTTAGAGATGCTCCAGACACGGATGCTGTTCTATTGCTTATTCAGATGTCCTTCTAGAGATGGTTCAGATGCGATCCAGACATGGCTACATTCTGATACTTGTTCCAGGTTCCTTCTAAAGATGGTTCAGATGCGATCCAGACATGGCTACATTCTGATACTTATTCCAGATTCCCTTTCAGAGATGGCTTGGAAATGCTCCAGATATGGATGATGCTCTTTTGCTTATTCAGATTTTCTCTTCAGAGATGGTGTTGTACCCCAAAATTTTCCCTCCCATATTCTTCAAGATTTGGCAAAGATCAAGCTTCAAAATCTCAAAGGTTGCACAATCCAATTGCCTCCTAACACAGTCAAAATTAGGGTTTTGGTTCTTGCAAAGAAAATGAGGTTTTCAAGGGTCCAATCAAGTCCCATATGCCTATGTCCATTGTCAAGCATCCATATGTCAAGTTTCAGGACTCACAACATCAAATTGCACAGTCAAAAACCCTAATTGCTCCACAGTCAACTGTAGGGGCAAAATGGTCATTTGACAGTCAAAAGTCAAAATTTTTGGTCAACATCTTATTTTGAAGCCACAATCATCATTTGATCAATTCTTGATCATGATTCCACAAGCATGGCTCAAAAAGTCTCAGGATGTCAAAAGTTTCTATTTTTGGACAGCTGAAAAGTCAACTGCAATTTGACCAGAGCATAACTTCTTCATGGTTTATCAGAAAAATCCCATCCAAAGCTCATTTTTAAGGGAATGACATTTCCTACAACGCATCTTCACACTCCAAGTCCAAGAAATGCTCTCACAAAAAGTTATCAATTTCAACATTATAGGTCATTTTCAAAAGTCAACAAAAAGGCACTTTAAGTCAAAGACCATAACTTGAGATTGGTAAATCAAAATGACATGGGACCAAAGGCATTGGTTATAGGACTTCAAGACCTTTCCAAAATGTCCAAGAACATTTTCATAACTTCAAAATTGAGCAAGATATGCATTGGAGAAGTTGGGAAATTTTTGGGAACTTTCAAAAGTCAACTTTGCCTAAAAAGCTTCAAATTTGCTAATGGGCCTCAAATTCTTTCTTGAATCATTACCCAAAGCCTATGCACGACCCATTGAGCTCAAAATGATTTATTTTCTTATTTTTAATTAATTAATTGAATTTTTATTATTATTAATTCATTTAATTGGTTTTAATTGTAGAAAAATATCAAAGAATGGTTGTCAAATCTTTTTATGCAGCAAATATACTCCACACATGCTAAAGATTTCGTGCATCACTCAAGGGGACAAGATCTTCCATAATTGGCAAAGTTTTCATGGAAAAAGATTGAAAATTACATAATTGAAAATCAAATATTCAAGTCATTAATCCATGGACTTGTGGGCTTATTTTTGACCTAGAATCATTCACATACATATGCTGAGTGAAACCCTACTCAAGGAGACACGAAAAAGCTGCTGAAGCCATAGAACCAATTTGCAAAAAATAGAGAAAAATTGTGAAACTGATTTCCTACTTGTAGGACAATTCAAGGCCAAAAATTGTTTCCAATACGTTGCCTAAGTCTCCAGGAAGCTATTGCCATCAAGAACAAGCTCCCATACCCAAAGAAACGGTAGAACAGAGTCACTATTTTAACAAATATTTCCATAATCGAATTCTAATTTCTATACATCTTTGTTATGTTTTGATCATGGATTTATGTTACTAACATCTCCCTGAAGCTTTTGGTATAGTTGAATTGTGCTGAAACTGCCTAAATCAAAATCTACCATGGGCAATATCTAGGGTTTCAAGGTTCGAAAATTAGGGCTTTCCTTGTATGGTAAAATTGAACCTCCAAACCTGTATGGATGAATTCGTTGCAACAAGACGAATTCATTGAAACCCTCGCGCTCAATTTATGTTGTCTCCTCTTCTATTCGCTATTTTCCACAATTATACTTAGTGGGGGTTTAAAACCCCCGCTATCTCATTCATAGTTGCAGGTGAAACGAGGAAGAAAGCAGGCGTGGCATTACATGATTGGGGAGTTCAAATCTTAGCGCGTTTTTTTAAATGTTTCAGCATAATTGGCTTTTTCATATATTACATTTGTTGTCTATTATATGTGCAAACGCGTTTCACAGCTCAATTGGTGGAGGACGTGCCTTGCAAACATTGGGACCTGGGTTCGATTCCCAGGTCCCCCCACATAATTCGTGACTTTTGTTATAACGTGTTCCAATGCAGCTTTCATCAAATGTCCCACCATACGTACTCACGCTTAAGCCTGACAAGCGAATATGAGATCAATCCAGTGGCCACAAATTGAGGCCTATGGTACACTCCAGTCAACAACGTACACACGATCAGGAAAGTCAGTTGAGCTTGTCTTCAATGGGCCAAAATTCCTCACAATTAACCTCCATATGGGCCTGACACCCCCCCTTGGTTTGCATTCTTTTAATTTAATTTTATTTTATTTTCTTTGCTAATTCTTTTAATTGTTTTAATTGTTTTTGTTAATTCACCTCAAATTAATTTTTCATAATAAAAACAGAAAAATCAAAATTGTAAAATATATTTAATTATTATTAATTTCACCACTAACCTATTTTTGTAAATAAATTCTAATAATTAACTTTAGTTTGAATTAAGTTTTAATTCTAATACTTTTCTTAATAAATAAAAAATACATAGAATTAGGTTTTTGGAAATTCTTTATCTTTTCTTAATTAATTATTTTCATCATTATTTATTATTATCATTATTTTTGTAAATACACATGTAAATTAAATAATTTAGTTAATTAGCCTAACTTTAATATTTTCATTAATAATTAAAATAAACTTAGAATTAGGGTTTTCTCTTGATTTTATTTTCTTTATTTCATTAAATACAAAAAAACATAAAAACATTTTCTTTTCTTTAATTAAATATTAATTAGGCTTTAATTTAATTTAATTTCAAGCAAAGGGTCAAAACCCTCGGACGTTCATTTTAATTCTTGTTGCGCATTATTTTCTTATTGATTATTATGTAACTGTTCAAGGAATGTAATAGTAATTAGGTTTACCGCATTTTTTACTTTCCGCATTTTATCAAAAACGGGTCTTTGTAAATTGGCGATGTATAGACTCGCGCATTGTAATAGCGTAGCTTTTAACTTTCCATCTTTTAACTTTCCGCACTTCTAACTGCTAACTCGCATGAAAGAATGTATGTTAATTAAAAATAACTCGTAGCTCACAATGCCATGATCAAATATAAATGTTAACATGAAAACAACACACAATACACACACCACTTCTAGGGTACGCCTCACCCGTTGCCTTCGAAACGTGGTCGTCAAGTATAGGACGTTTTAGCGGTCGCTCTTATGTCTAAGATCCAGTCGCCTCGAAACGGTTGCCTCGGATTAAAAAGGATCTAGGACATAAGAGTAGCTTCTAAGGTGTCTTACTGTTGCTTCGGTGACCACACTGTCCCTACAAACGAATTGACCCGAACACCTCCAACGGTGGTGCTACCTACCTCTCAATGGTGGGATGGCACTACCTTAAGGACTTTTACACAGCCTAATTCCTTAGGGTAGGTAGATGACTTATGGATACTTGCTCTCTTCAAAAACAAATCAAAATACTTTTCACACCTCACACTTTCAAAAAGCTTTCAAAACAAATTTTTCAAACACTCTTGAGGACTGATACAAAAGTCATTCAGAAATCTTTCAAAGAAACTTTTTTCAAACCCACTCACATTTTGAAAAGAAAACATTTTGAAAACATAAGAGCAAGTATCTAAGAGCCCATGGATAGCCATGGATAGAAAGGGTTCTAATACCTTCCCTTTCTATAAATCTACCTCCCGAACCGAGAAACGTTCTCATAAGGAATTTTGCTGTGCTTTTGTCCTTTCCATGTTGGAGAAAATAAAAGATGGTGGCGACTCTTGCTTCCGCGACATTTCGCGAACCAACGTTAAACAGTCAGTTCTATTTCCACCGGTCACAGAACTGGCGACTCTGCTGGGGAGACTTAAAGTGAGGTGTACCTTAGGATATATCATACTTGTGTTTTCAATTGCTTTGTTTTGTTTGCTTTATTATTGTGGGCATTGTTTTGGGAGTTCTATAGATCCTAACCCGGATCTGAGGGAGACCTCTTAGAAAGTAGCAACAAGACTGTGAGGGAACTGTGCGGGGTATACCGACACGGTTGAAGCAGTCTGCTACGTTGATGTGGCACTTTGGTGAGTACCGGTAACCCTTGAGTCAAGTCAAGGAGAGTACGGGGCCGCCGCGTGGTGTCGTGAAGCATCAACCGACCTTAGGAACCTTAATTGAACCATCATGGCTTCTTTAGGGTAGTGAGATAACTGACTTTGGTGCAGTCCGAAGTTGGTTGATACTCGATACTACACTCATTGAGGGTTGTTTTCTTGGAATATTTTGATCGCCAGTCCAGTGGCTAAATCAAAACTATGAACACAGAAAACAACCCAATGATATTGAGATCCTTAGAACCCCGTTAATTTTGATAGGACAGGTTTTTGAGCCCACCAACTTCAAGAGGGTAGTAGCCCAAACTTCATGTTGGCCTAAACTCTAAGGGCTGTCTTTGTGTGACTTGTGTGCCTTCAAACTTGACTACTTGCATACTTGTTATCTGACACTTGAGTTTCTTGCAGGTTTTGTTTACAGTCCTTAATCTGGACTCATAACAGGGTTTACCTACATTACTCCACGCATAGCATAACATCATGCCATCATACCATTGCATGCATCTTGCATAAAGACTAACCCATTTCAAGGATCTCAAGGGTCTGTGGTGCAGGTCATGATGAACCAAAAATGTATAGCAAGGGGCAAAGGGGATTTATTTTCCTCTAGCCAAGGTTGATGACTTAAGTCAGGGGCTATGACCCACTCGATATGGTGAGCCTTGACTCTTGAAGAAGGCCTCTCAACAACATGCAGTGCCTTCCATCAAGCTACAAAATGAAAACTCTAACAAATTTCTTGTTTACCCCGCGAGATCCTTGAAAACATTGCATGCATATCATACATGTCATTGCATTACGGGTACCTTTGTTGCAGGTCACTTACCTTTTTCGCCGTTTATTTCAGCAATGGCTTCCCAACAAGATAACCAGGGTCTTCATGCTCAAGAGACTCAGTTCAGGGAGATCTTCTTAAGCCTTTCCAAGGGGTAAGAAGAGTTAAGGACACTCCTCATGGGGAATTTGGCCAAGAAAAGTCCCGAAGATGACAAGGACGAACGACTGAAACATCTGCAAGCTGAGGTGGATGCAATGAGAACCCAGATGCTGGGGAAAATGGCTCTCATCCAAGGCTTAGCTTGGGAGCAAGAAGAGTTGAGGACCATGATCAGTCAACTTCATCAAGACAGATACAACATGAAGCAACCAGTCCAAGTCAGGGGCCAGGTCATTGATCAACTTCCAAGGGGACAGGAGTCTGGTATGGTAAAAAATAGACCTCTCCAAATTGCTACCACTTCACAGGTCCAACCACAACCCCGCCCAGAGCAAGAGGTTGATCAGAGTAAGCCAAGCAGGTCCGGGAGGCAATTCACCCAGCTCAACGTGTCGCTGTTTCAAGCTTTACAACACCTGTTGAGTTTGAATCTGATTACACTAAGGGCTCCTCCCCAGAATCCCAACATCTCTGCTCCGAACTATCATCCCAACAAAAGATGTGCGTACCACTCTGATAGTCCTGGACATGACACTGTCGACTGCTGGGCTCTGAAGAACAAGGTCCAGGACCTGATTAATGAAGGAGCAGTGGATTTCACCCAAGTGGGTCAGGCTGAGTTCTTCTACCCTCCCCGCAGGATTCACCATTTGAAGTAACAAGTCCTGAGATGAGAAGATTTTTTTGTCCATTAGAATTTTCAAGTTGTAATTTTCTTTTGATTGTTCAAACAATTATTGTCATAGCAAACTTTATTACTTTATCAATGCATCGCATATGTCTGTTTTGAATCAATATATTCGCATTCGCTATATTCAAACTGCTTTCATTTTTGATGTCAACTCTTGTTGTACCCCAAAATTTGCCCTTCCATATTCTTCAAAGTTTTGACAAGCATCACCTCAAATGGTTCAAAGTCTACTCAAGGGCTACACAGTCAACCACTCTCCTAAGCCAGCCAAATTAGGGTTTTGGTTCTTGCAAGGAAGTTGAGGTTTTCAAGGGCTCAATCAAGTCCCATATGCTTATACACATTGTCAAGCACCTACATGTCAAGTTTCAAGGCTCACAAGGTCAAGTTGCACAGTCAAAAACCCTAATTGCTCCACAGTCAACTGTAGGGGCAAAATGGTCATTTGGAAGTCAAAAGTCAAAATTTTTGGTCAACATCTCTTTTTGAAGCCACAATCATCATTTGGTCAAGTCTTGACCATGATTTCACAAGAATGGCTCAAAAATCATCAATGTGTCAAAAGTTTCTATTTTTGGACAGCTGAAAAGTCAACTGCAACTTGACCAAGGCATAATGGTTCATCAGAAAAATCCCATCCAATGCTCATCTTGAAGGGGAAGACATTTCCTACAACTCATCTTCACATTCCAAGTCCAAGAAATGCTCTCACAAAAAGTTATCAATTTCAACATTATAGGTCATTTTCAAAAGTCAACAAAAGGGCACTTTAAGTCAAAGACCATAACTTGAGATTGGTAAATAAAAATGACATGGGACCAAAGACATTGGTTATAGGACTTCAAGAACTTTCCAAAATGTCCAAGAACATGTTCATAGCTTCAAAATTGAGCAAGATATGCATTGGAGAAGTTGGGAAATGTTTGTGAAATGGCCAAAGTCAACTATCCTTGAAACTTCATTTTTGACAAAAGGGGCCCACTTTTTCCACTTGATTCAGCTTTTCCATACCTCCTACGTGTCCCATGTTTTATTTCAAGAATAAAAATTAATTTTTCTATTTTTGTTTAATTTTATTTGATTTAATTCATTTTAAATCTTTAAAATTCAAATAAAAATCAAGAGAATTAATTAGGGGATATTTTGTGGTTTGAATAGCTTTGACACACCATAAAACATATACCAAATTCGTGCAAGACCTATTTCAAGCATAAAAATTCAAATTTTGACAAGAAAGGCAAGTTTCTTCAATGGAGGTTATGGCAAAATCCAAAACATAATTGCAAGGCTTAAAGGTGCATTATAGTGACTGATTCTCATTGACTAACATATATACAAGCCTTCCCACCCTCATGGACGAAAAAAGGCATCCCTAAAACGGCAGAGCAAAAACTCAGAATTTGTCAAAAAAGTGTGAGATCTAAAGCAAGGTTGCAGGCAGTTTCAGACAAAACAAAGCACGTGAGATCCTTCATTGCCATACCCTGAAACTAAAGAGACCTTTACCACGCCCTGAGACTCCATATCAAGCACTGTAAGTCATCACAAACTCACCCCCGCTATCTGCTTTATGTTTTTACAGGAAACGAAGAAGATGAAGGACGTGCCTCCATGTGATTGGCTGATTCAAACGGGCGCACGCTTTTTCCTTTTTTTAGCATATAGTGCGCTTATTTTATATTATGCTTCTTTTCTATTTTACTAACAAACGCGCAGGATTGGTGTATTGGTTGGCAATATACTTGGTGATCTCTGGGACTTGGGTTCGATTCCCAGGTCCCCCCATAATTCCAATATTATTTTTTCTAACGCTTTCCAGTGCAGCGTCTCATCAAATAACTCACCATAAACCTCACAGACCCAAGCGCCAGGTGGCCTCTCTCATAGATCTGATGGCCAGGAGGTGGTCCTCACCATGTTCAGGAGTCAACACACAAGCATTGGATTCCAGAAAGTCAAACGAGCTGTATTCAAATGGGCCTCAAATCTCAATCAAACACCCCTCCATCTGGCCCAATACCCCCCATGGTTCTTGCATTTTTTTTTCTTTTCTTTTCTTTTTTTATTTACTAATTATATTTATTAACCATTAACATAATTAACTTTTTCATAAAAAATCAAAAAAATAGAACTAACATTATTATTATTATTATTTTATTTTTGTGAATATATATTAAATAATTGAATTAGTTTTAATTAGGCAATTTTAACTTTTTTAAATAACTAAAATAATTTAGAATTAGGTCAACTTAGAATTTTAATTCTTTTATTTTATTTCATAAAAACATAAAAAACACAAAAATATATTTTCTTTTAATAAATTAATTAATTAGTTTAATTATTAGTTATCATTTTCATTTAATCACAAAAAAGACAAAAAAAAAATCAATTTCTTTTCTTAAAAGGGTCAACACTCTTAGAACATTCCGATTTAATTTTTATTCGCGCACAGTTTATTATTATGTAATTGCTTCCAAGACATGTAATAGTTAATTAGGTTTACTGTTTTTATTTACTTTCCGTACTTATTTACCAAAAACGGGTCTTTGTAATTTTTGGCGATGTATAGACCCGCGCCTTGTAATAGCGTAGGATTTATGTTTCCGCAATTTACTTTCCGCACCCCTTAACTGCTAAACTTGCATGCAAGAATGTATGTAAATAAAAACAACTCGTAGCTCACTAATAACAAAGACAAACATTAACTGAATACAACACACAATGCACACACCACTTCTAGGGTACGCCTCACTCGTTGCCTTCGAAATGTGGTCATCAAGTATAGGACGTTTTAGAGGTCACCCTTAGTCTAAAGATCCAGTTGCCTCGAAACGGTTGCCTCGGATAAAAGGATCTAGGACATTAGAGTTACTTCTAAGGTGTCCTAACTGTTGCTTTGGTGACCACACTGTCCCTAAAATCGAATTGACCCGAACACCTCCAACGGTGGTGCTACCTACCTCTCAATGGTGGGATGGCACTACCCAAAGGACACTTACATAGCTTAATTCCTTAGGGTAGGTAGATGACTCATGGATACTTGCTCTTTTCAAAAACAAACAAAATACTTCTCACACCTTACACTTTCAAAAGCTTTCAAAACAAATTCTTCAAACACTCTTGAGGACAGATACAAGAGTTATTCAGAAATCTTTCAAAGAAACTTTTTTCAAACCCACTCACATTTTAAAAAGCAAACATTTTGAAAACATAAGAGCAAGTACCTAAGAGCCCATGGATAACCATGGATAGAAAGGGTGCTAACACCTTCCCTTTCTATAAATCTACCTCCCGAACCGAGAAGCATATCTCATAAGGAATTTTGCTGTGCTTTTGTCCTTTCCTTGTTGGAGAAAATAAAAGACGGTGGCGACTCTTGCTTCCGCGAAATTTCGCGAAACCAGCTAAAAATAGTCAGTTCTCATTTCCACCGATCACAACTCTCAATTAATAATTTTAAGCCTCTTGAGGGAGGATGACGAAAATGATACCACGATCTTTACAGTATGCTTTTGAATAGACCCCGCTGATGAGGTACAGGCATTGTTTCAATCCCTAAACAGTGAAGTTATAAGGAAGATAATCCCTCGTCAACCCCTTTGAGCCAAAGAAGTAGGAGTTTTCCTTTTCGAAAATTAAAACCCTTAATTATAACCTGGGGCAGGGTAGTTCTCTCAGTTGATCCAAGTGCACAACGAATGGCACCAAAAGAGTCCTTCCAAAGCAAAAGACAGTGATGGTTCTGAATAATCATAAAGACAGGCAGTCATTACCAAAAAAAAACTAAAGCCCATCAAGTCAAAACCTATGAAGGAGACCTACACAAAAACTGGGGCATCCCGCTGACTGTAATTTCAAAAAGGAACAGTTCAGGCAAAAAACAGGGATAACAAAATCAAAAAGAGGTCCTACAAACCCTCAACAAAAAAGAACTGACTGCCTGTTCAAAATAAACTGTCAATATCCGAACCATCATTGGAATATCAGGACAAAGACTCAAACAAGGTCTAATGCACGATTAACTGAGGTTTAGGTTTGAAGAACATCACGAAGAACGGGTGGGTACAAATAAATTTGAGCCTTTATCCTTTGTTTCTTAAACCGTGAACCAGGCCACGTTATAACCCTAAAAAGTCCTAGCTGAAGCATGGGTTAGTTCGAAAGCATACTGTTACGAAAGGTATCCTGACTCCTTAAGGCTTGCGGTAAAAATAACGAGTTGACATCACAGTTCACAAAAAATTCACTTGTTTTTATGAAAAAACTGCATTTTCAAAAACTTCAAGACAGACATAAGCTTTGCATTTTTAATATAACATTGCTTGCATATGACTATTTGTTGAACAACATAGAAGTTCGCATGACGAATGTCTAATGAACAAAAGCACCTCCAATCAAGGGGCAGACGTGATCATTGTCCATCATCTGGGGCAGTCCAGTCAAGATTCAGAGAAGCTCTCAAGGATGCCAATTAGCCAGGGGCAAACCTCCATCTGGATCAGTTGGGGCATTGGACGATCTAACGAAGATCTTCTGGTAGCATGGCAACACAACAACAGGGGCACCTCCCTACATCCTGAGAGCGTGGACATAGTCGAGAAAAAATACTACGCATATTCAAAGACCCGCTAGGTTGACACACCTAGGCAAAACTAAGGGCTTCCCGGCGAACCAAAAGGGTTCGGGCAAAAATAAGGGATGAAATGAAAAAATCTGTATACCCGGCAAGACGAAAACCTGAAAAGGCGGTTTGGGCAAAAAATGGGTATCCCGGTGGACTGAAAACCCGAAAGGGCGGTCCAGGCAAAAATAGGGACCAAAAGCGTACGACTATGTCCTGTTATCTCGTCACTTGTCTACCAGAAGAAGAGTTGTCAATCGACAGTTATCGAGCACCTCCACAGGTACCTTCTCCCACAGAAACAGGGGCAATAAGAACTGTCTAAGTGATCTAGTTGCTCTGTCCATCAGGTACAAGGCAGGTTCAGCTGAAGAATATGACCAAGATGTCTCCACTCCCCAGAGTAAGATAAGATTCGGCAATACTCCCTCCCAAGAAGAGTTGGATTCTAATAAACCCTAACAAGGCACCGTATCTCTAGTAAGTCAACAATACTCTCCCCGAGTAGAGTTAGTCTACTGTCAGCCTCAAGGAAGCTTGATTATTCCCCGAAAATCTCAATATTCCCCAGCGGAGTATACAAACATTCCTAACAAGCATCCCCGGCAATCTTGATCTAAAGATTGTTCCCCGACAGAATAAAAACATCCAGTGGAGCCATTCCCCAGTCTAATCTAAAAATTTTCCCCAGGAGAGTTCAATCAATCTCCCCAGTAGATTCAGGAAGCTTATCCCCAGTAGATTCTGGAAGCTTATCACCTGCAGAGTACGAACGCGCTCCCCCGACTTTATTCAAAGGTTATTTCCCCACCAGGATATAACTGGGTTATCCTCAGCCAAAAACCACGGAAAGATCGTCCTCGGCGAAGCTCTTCCTGTCCCCCAGCGGAGTTCATCAAATCTCTCAGCATACTTATCAATGGTATCCCCAACAGAGTTATCATCAACCTCAACAAAGTACCCCTCTTTCCCCACAGAGTTCATTCCCCACAGAGTAATCTCTCCAGCAAGTTTATTCCCCAACGGAGTCATCTTCTCCTACCGGTTTATTCTTGCAACCATCACCCCTAGTGGAAACGAAGAGCTCTACTCTTCAACATCAGCCCAGGAGTTAACTTCCCGGCATTTGTCAAGGATTTATTTTCCTAGACGAAAATACATCCATAAACATCACATCTTCATACATTATAGCATGCATATACGCATCATGAACATACAATCTCATTTATTTTGAGAACATCACACATTTCATACATCATGACATCGCATACGACTAACATTTTGTCTTTTCAGGACAAAGGTCAATACAAAGACGATTACTATCAACTGTCGCAATTCCAGATTCGATACCTGTATCTAGCCAGGGTGTATCTGTTGACGACTATTTCCGGACTCGATTCATGTATCCATCCAGGGCACGTCTGAAGAGTTTGAAGATCCGATTCCTGTATCCAGCCAGGGTGTATCTGTTGATGACTAATTCCAGACTCGATTCCGGTATCCTTCCAGGGCACGTCTGAAGAGTTTAAAGATCCGATTCCTGTATCTTGCCAGGGTGTATCTGTTGACGACTAATTCCAGACTCGATTCCTGTATCCTGCCAGGGCACGTCTGAAGAGTTTGAAGATTCGATTCCTGTATCTTGCCAGGGTGTATCTGTTGACGACTAATTCCAGACTCAATTCCTGTATCCTGCCAGGGCACGTCTGAAGAGTTTGAAGATCCGATTCCTGTATCTTGCCAGGATGTATCTGTTGATGACTAATTCCAGACTCGATTCCTGTATCCTGCCAGGGCACGTATGAAGAGTTTGAAGATCCGATTCCTGTATCTTGCCAGGGTGTATCTGTTGACGACTAATTCCAGACTCGATTCCTGTATCCTGCCAGGGCACGTCTGAAGAGTTTGAAGATCCGATTCCTGTATCTTGCCAGGGTGTATCTGTTGACGACTAATTCCAGATTCGATTCCTGTATCCTGCCAGGGCACGTCTGAAGAGTTTGAAGATCTTATTCCTGTATCTTGCCAGGGTGTATCTGTTGACGACTAATTCCAGACTCGATTCATGTATCCTGCCAGGGCACGTCTGAAGAGTTTGAAGATCCGATTCCTGTATCTTGCCAGGGTGTATCTGTTAACGACTAATTCCAGACTCGATTCCTGTATCCTGCCAGGGCACGTCTGAAGAGTTTGAAGATCCGATTCCTGTATCTTGCTAGGGTGTATCCATTGACAACTAATTCCAGACTCGATTGCTGTATCCTGCCAGGGCACGTCTGAAGAGTTTGAAGATCTGATTCCTGTATCTTGCCAGGGTGTATCTATTGACGACTAATTCCAGACTCGATTCCTGTATCCTGCCAGGGCACGTCTGAAGAGTTTGAAGATTCGATTCCTGTATCCAGCCAGGGCACATCTACATAAAGAGTTTGAAGATCAACCCCTGTAACAGGCTAGGTAATTATCTTTCTTTCTCAGGTACGCAAGTTCTCGCTAAGGAATCTCTTACGCGATCGACACCTAGATGGCATCTATAAGCCCATCCACATACCATCTCTCCAAATGGCATCTATAAGCCCATTACCGACAAGGCTCCGTCACAGCTCCATATGGCATCTATAAGCCCATCCCCCCATCCTATCCTCTTTCCAAATGGCATCTGTAAGCCCATTCCCGCCATCACACTGCTAACATTCTACTATGTGAGTGCAAATTTCTGGGCACTCTAGTGTTCAATCATCTTCTACCCTCGGATTACGAAAGGCACGCCAGACAATCTACATCTTCAGGTCTAAGAAGATTGAACAGGGGCAACTGTTGTACCCCAAAATTTTCCCTCCCATATTCTTCAAGATTTGGCAAAGATCAAGCTTCAAAATCTCAAAGGTTGCACAGTCCAATTGCCTCCTAACACAGTCAAAATTAGGGTTTTGGTTCTTGCAAAGAAAATGAGGTTTTCAAGGGTCCAATCAAGTCCCATATGCCTATGTAAATTGTCAAGCATCCATATGTCAAGTTTCAGGACTCACAACATCAAATTGCACAATCAAAAACCCTAATTGCTCCACAGTCAACTGCAGGGGCAAAATGGTCATTTGACAGTCAAAAGTCATAATTTTTGGTCAACATCTTATTTTGAAGCCACAATCATCATTTTATCAATTCTTGATCATGATTCCACAAGCATGGCTCAAAAAGTCTCAAGATGTCAAAAGTTTCTATTTTTGGACAGTTGAAAAGTCAACTGCAATTTGACCAGAGCATAACTTCTTCATGGTTTATCAGAAAAATCCAATCCAAAGCTCATTTTTAAGGGAATGACATTTCCTACAACTCATCTTCACACTCCAAGTCCAAGAAATGCTCTCACAAAAAGTTATCAATTTCAACATTATAGGTCATTTTCAAAAGTCAATAAAAAGGCACTTTAAGTCAAAGACCATAACTTGAGATTGGTAAATCAAAATGACATGGGACCAAAGGCATTGGTTAGAGGACTTCAAGTCCTTTCCAAAATGTCCAAGAACATGTTCATAGCTTCAAAATTGATCAATATATGCATTGGAGAAGTTGGGAAAGTTTTGGGAACTTTCAAAAGTCAACTTTGCCTAAAAAGCTTCAAATTTGCTAATGGGCCTCAAATTCTTTCTTGAATCATTACCCAAAGCCTATGCACGACCCATTGAGCTCAAAATGATTTATTTTCTTATTTTTAATTAATTAATTGAATTTTTATTATTATTAATTCATTTAATTGGTTTTAATTGTAGAAACATATCAAAGAATGGTTGTCAAATCTTTTTATGCAGCAAATATACTCTACACATGCTAAAGATTTCGTGCATCACTCAAGGGGACAAGATCTTCCATAATTGGCAAAGTTTTCATGGAAAAAGATTGAAAATCACATAATTGAAAATCATATATTCAAGTCATTAATCCATGGACTTGTGGGCTTATTTTTGACCTAAAATCATTCACATACATATGCTGAGTGAAACCCTACTCAAGGAGACACGAAAAAGCTGCTGAAGCCATAGAACCAATTTGCAAAAAATAGAGAAAAATTGTGAAACTGATTTCCTACTTGCAGGACAATTCAAGGCCAAAAATTGTTTCCAATACGTTGCCTAAGTCTCCAGGAAGCTATTGCCATCAAGAACAAGCTCCCATACCCAAAGAAACGGTAGAACAGAGTCACTATTTTAACAAATATTTCCATAATCAAATTCTAATTTCTATGCATCTTTGTTATGTTTTGATCATGGATTTATGTTACTAACATCTCCCTGAAGCTTTTGGTATAGTTGAATTGTGCTGAAACTACCTAAATCAAAATCTACCATGGGCGATATCTAGGGTTTCAAGGTTCGAAAATTAGGGCTTTCCTTGTATGGTAAAATTGGACCTCCAAACCTGTATGGATGAATTCGTTGCAACAAGACGAATTCATTGAAACCCTCGCGCTCAATTTATGTTGTCTCCTCTTATATTCTCTATTTTCCACAGTTATACTTAGTGGGGGTTTAAAACCCCCGCTATCTCATTCATAGTTGTAGGTGAAATGAGGAAGAAAGCAGGCGTGGCATTACATGATTGGGGAGTTCAAATCTTAGCGCGTTTTTTTTAAATGTTTCAGCATAATTGGCTTTTTCATATATTACATTTGTTGTCTATTATATGTACAAACGCGTTTCACAGCTCAGTTGGTGGAGGACGTGCCTTGCAAACATTGGGACCTGGGTTCGATTCCCAGGTCCCCCCACATAATTCATGATTTTTGTTATAACGTGTTCCAATGCAGCTTTCATCAAATGTCCCACCATACGTACTCACGCTTAAGCCTGACAAGCGGATATGAGATCAATCCAGTGGCCACAAATTGAGGCCTATGGTACACTCCAGTCAACAACGTACACACGATCAGGAAAGTCAGCTGGGCTTATCTTCAATGGGCCAAAATTCCTCACAATTAACCAACATATGGGCGTGACACCCCCCCTTGGTTTGCATTCTTTTAATTTAATTTAATTTTCTTTTCTTTGCTAATTCTTTTAATTGTTTTAATTGTTTTTGTTAATTCACCTCAAATTAATTTTTCATAATAAAAACAGAAAAATCAAAATTGTAAAATATATTTAATTATTATTAATTTCACCACTAACCTACTTTTGTAAATAAATTCTAATAATTAACTTTAGTTTGAATTAGGTTTTAATTCTAATACTTTTCTTAATAAATAAAAAATACATAGAATTAGGTTTTTGGAAATTCTTTATCTTTTCTTAATTAATTATTTTCATCATTATTTATTATTATCATTATTTTTGTAAATACACATGTAAATTAAATAATTTAGTTAATTAGCCTAACTTTAATATTTTCATTAATAATTAAAATAAACTTAGAATTAGGGTTTTCTCTTGATTTTATTTTTTTTATTACATTAAATACAAAAAAACATAAAAAACATTTTCTTTTCTTTAATTAAATATTAATTAGGCTTTAATTTAATTTAATTTCAAGCAAAGGGTCAAAATCCTCGGACGTTCATTTTAATTCTTGTTGCGCATTATTTTCTTATAGATTATTATGTAATTGTTCAAGGAATGTAATAGTAATTAGGTTTACCGCATTTTTTACTTTCCGCATTTTATCAAAAACGGGTCTTTGTAATTTAGCGATGTATAGACCCGCGCCTTGTAATAGCGTAGCTTTTATCTTTCCGTCTTTTAACTTTCCGCACTTCTAACTGCTAACTCGCATGAAAGAATGTATGTTAATTAAAAATAACTCGTAGCTCATAATGCCATGATCAAAGATAAATGTTAACATGAAAACAACACACAATACACACACCACTTCTAGGGTACGCCTCACCCGTTGCCTTCGAAACGTGGTCGTCAAGTATAGGACGTTTTAGCGGTCGCTCTTATGTCTAAGATCCAGTCGCCTCGAAACGGTTTCCTCGGATTAAAAAGGATCTAGGACATAAGAGTAGCTTCTAAGGTGTCTTACTGTTGCTTCGGTGACCACACTGTCCCTACAAACGAATTGACCCGAACACCTCCAACGGTGGTGCTACCTACCTCTCAATGGTGGGATGGCACTACCTTAAGGACTTTTACACAACCTAATTCCTTAGGGTAGGTAGATGACTCATGGATACTTTCTCTCTTCAAAAACAAATCAAAATACTTTTCACACCTCACACTTTCAAAAAGCTTTCAAAACAAATTTTTCAAACACTCTTGAGGACTGATACAAGAGTCATTCAGAAATCTTTCAAAGAAACTTTTTTCAAACCCACTCACATTTTGAAAAGCAAACATTTTGAAAACATAATAGCAAGTATCTAAGAGCCCATGGATAACCATGGATAGAAAGGGTGCTAATACCTTCCCTTTCTATAAATCTACCTCCCGAACCGAGAAACGTTCTCATAAGGAATTTTGCTGTGCTTTTGTCCTTTCCATGTTGGAGAAAATAAAAGACGGTGGCGACTCTTGCTTCCGCGACATTTTGCGAACCAACGTTAAACAGCCAGTTCTATTTCCACCAATCACAGATGGCTTAGAAATGCTCCAGATATGGATGTTATTCTTTTGGTTATTCAAGAGTTTCCTTTCAGATATAGCTAGGAAATGCTCCAGATATGGACGCTATTCTTTTGCTTATTCAGAGTTCTTTTCAGAGATGGCTTAGAGATGCTCCAGATCCGGATGCTATTCTATTGCTTATTCAGATTTCCTTCTAGAGATAGTTCAGATGCAACCCAGACATGGTGACATTCTGATACTTATTCAGATTTCCTTTCAGAGATAGCTCAGAGATGCTCCTGACCCGGACGCAATTCTATTGCTTATTCAGATTCAAACTTCCAAAGACAACTTAGAGATGCTCCAGACCCGGATGCCATTCTATCGTTTAGTCCAGATTCATTCAAAAGACAGTCCAGATATGATCCAGATTTGGATGACATTCTGTCACTCATTCAAACACAGTATGGATATACCCCAGACGCGACGGTCACTCTACTATTTATTCAGACGTCAGCAATTAGATATAGACTAGATATGCTCCAGACACGGAAGCTATTCTATTTCTTATTCAGGTTCAACTATCCATTACATTTCCAAATGGCATCTATAAGGCCATTCCCGACAAGGTTTTGTCACATCTCCAGATGGCATCTATAAGCCCATCCTCCTATCCATCATATCTCCAAATGGCATCTGTAAGCCCATTCCCGACATCACCATGCTGATACTACACCATGCGAGTACAAATTTCTGGGCACTTTAGTGTTCAATCATCTTCCACCTTCGGATCACGAAAGGCCCGAAAGCCAATCTATATCCTCAGGTTTAAAAAGATTGAACAGGGGCAACTGTTGTACCCCAAAATTTGTCCTCCCATATTTCCCAAAACATTTCAAGAAAAATTCACAAGTCCAACCCGGCGCGTCATATTCAGGTGTTCTTTCACCAAGATATCTCTGATAACGTATGCTCAAATTCAGAAGGTATCCGACTGTGTGAGTTTTCTCGAAGAAATATGGTGAAAAAAGTGTGCTGAAAGTGCAGTTTTTACGCGCTAAAAAATTCATAACTTAAGGATCGTGGCTCGTTTTGAACCCGTTCCGGTGGCCAAAATTCCGTCTTGACATTATCTACGTTTTCATCTCTCACGGCTGGAAGCCAATTTCGATCAGAAGGTCTTCAAAAATGTGGATTTATCAAGTATTTTCGTACAGAAAATTTGTGACAAAAGTTTATTTGCGTCATGTTCAGAAAATCATAACTTGGTCGATTTTCATCATATCGAGCTGGTTCTGGCGCCAAAATTTCACAAATTGAGTTAGCTACATTTTCACAGAAGGTATTGAGTTCAAACAGTATTCAAAAGGCCTTCGTTTTTTGCTCAGAGTGCGTCACACGCTGAAAATCCTGAATACTGAATATTATTTCATCTGGGCCGAAACTTCGAAAATTCATAACTCGGTCAATTTTTATCGGATTGGGCTAATATTTTTACACAAGGTCACTGGCTCATAGATCTACAACTTTGCTTCAAAAGTCGAGACCGGATTATGCTCCGATCAATACCAGTTTTTTATTGAAGAACGTGTCAGAGTCGACATTGGAGCCCAAAATAAGTTTGTCTGAGCTGAAACTTCAAAAATTCACAACTAATTCACCGTTTATCCGATTGAGCCGATTTTCGGACAGGAGTTAGTTCTCGATGTAGGCTACATTTTTTTTCCACATTTCAACTTCAAAAATTGCACTTAAGTCCCTGCGATTTAGCCTGAAAAGTGACGAACTCAAGTGAACATTGGAGGCCCAATTGCACATTCAAAGCCCATTTTCTTTACCCTAATTTCCATTATATAATCACATTCTTTTCATACAAACCAGAGAAGAAAAAAACCTGGCCACAACACTGTCAGAATATCAAATTCTTTCAAGAACCCTAAAACCTTGAAATCCTTATTACAAATCCCTCTCTCACTACAAACAAGCCATCTCGGTTACAAACCAACATCTCACTACTTCTCCAGTAAGGATAAGGCTGACTTGATATCCATGATCAAAAGGGCATAAAAGCATTCATGTCACTACTTCTCCAATAAGGGTAAGGTTGGCTTGATCTCCATGATCAAAAAGGGTATAATCATTCATACATGCCATATCGTACCTAAACATTAAATTTCTTCATATATTGGCTTTATTTGTATTTTATGATATATATCAATTTATTTAATGTGTTCGTGAGATTCAACACTGCAGATTTAGACAGGATCCCATACAGGTTCATTAAGGAACGTTAAAGCCAAAACCCAAATGGCCAAAACCCAAATGGCCAAAACAGAACAGTTTGCACATGACACCAATACATGGCGAGACAGATATCCTAAGAAGGTTAAGGAACGTGGAGGCCAGAACACAAATGGCCAAAAGCTAGAATATAAATGGCCAAAAGCCAAAAGCCAAATGGCCAAAACAAAACAGTTTACATATGACGCCAATAGCTGTTTCACCCCTCCAATCAGGCTCGTATACTCCTAAACTCTCTCTCTATTTGTATTATGTTCCTTTAATTAATTAATCGTTATTATTTTAACATTTTTTCCTAATAAAATCAAAAACACAAAAAATATTTTATTTATTAAAATTAACTTCATCACTTTTATTTTTGTAAATAAATTAATTTAATCAATTTAGCTTTAATTAGATTTAACTTTTAATATTTTTTGCAATATTTAAAATCAATTTAGAATATTAGGTTTTTTATTAGCATTAATTCAATTTATTTTATTTCTTTAAAAACTCAAAAATCCAAAAATATTTTCATTATTTAATTTAATTTAATTTAATTGTTCATTTAATTTAATTCCATTTAATTAAAAAATAACCAAAAAAAATCACTTTCTTTCAAAAAAGGGTCAAAACCCCAAAAAACTCGCATCCGATTTAATTTCCCGCACGCGATCCATTTTTCCATATTATTGTACTTGCTTCCGGAATGTAATAACTTTAATTAGGACTTTATTTATTTATTGCTTTATTTTACTTTCCGCATTTTAATTTCAAGGGTTGTTTTTTGGCGATGTAAATACCCGACGCCTTGTAATAGTTTAGATTTAATTTCCCGCAATTTAATTTCCGCACAATATTAACTGTTAGATGTTTGATAATAGGGAATGCATGACAAGATCCAATGTATGAACTTAAAATCAACATAGATAACCCATTACATGTACAAAGATAACTAAACCGAAATCTGACACACATGCACATGCCACTCCTAGGGTACGCCTCACTGGTTGCCTCGACGTGGTCGTCAAGTATAGGGTGTTTTAGAGACCGCCCTCCTGTCTAAAGATCCAGTTGCCTCGAAACGGTTGCCTCGGATAAAAAGGATCTAAGACATTAGGGTTATCGCTAAGGCGTCCTACTATTGCTTTGGTGACCACACGTTGTTCCTAATAATCGAATTGACCCGAACAACTCCAACGATGGTGCTACCTACCTCTCAATGGTGGGATATCACTATCTAAAGGACTCTTACACAGCCTAATTCCTTAGGGTAGGTAGACTTCTCTTAAGTACTTGCTCTTTCAAACAAATAAAACAACTTTTCGCACCTACACTTTCAAAAGGTTTTCAAACAAATTTTTCATACACTCTTGAGGACAGATACAAGAGTTACTTAGAAATTTTTCAAACGAAACTTTTTCAAAACCCACACACACTTGAAAAGCAAACAAATTTTTGAAAACATAAGAGCAAGTACCTAAGAGCCTGTGGATAACCACGGATAGAAAGGGTGCTAACAACTTCCCTTTCTATAAATCTACCTCCCGAACCGAGAAACATTCTCAAAGAAGGAATTTTGCTGTGCTTTTGTCGTTTCCATGTTGGAGAACATAAAAGACGGTGGCGACTCTTGCTTACCGCGACATTTCGCGAACCAGCTTTAAAACAGTCAGTTCTATTTCCACCGACCATAATCTCAAGTTATAAATTTGTGAATAGGGGTCTATGAACTAAATAACTTAGTGAAAATTTGCCCTAATTTAGGCAGGTTTTTTACCCAACTTCATGGACACTTTTCACCTAGTTCCAAGAGGTATCTCAAAATTCATTTCAAAGATGGATTGTAGAGCATGTTGCAAGCTTTCCAAAATGTCCAAGAACTCTCCAAGATCATTTGTGGTTAGGGAGATCGAAGAAGGGAAGTTGACATTTTATCACTTTTGTTCAAGCCTTTTTTACATGAGATCAAGTTGCAAATCAGATCCTAGCATGCTTGTACCTTGCATTACAGGTCCTAAACTCATTCTACACTCCATAATTAAATGCTAACTCAATGGATAAAGGCTTTGTTTTCACTTTTGAAGCATTATACAAGAAACAATTCCATAAATGGCCAAAAGTTCACAATGCCATTTTCATAAAGCAAGCTTTTCCAACTTTATCAACCTTGAGCCTTGGACTTGTTTCTTTGGTACAAAAAAATTCCATAGGAATTAAGCAAAGCATACCAACTCTCATCAGCTCAAGAACTAGCCAGTACAGGCCTGTTGCACAAGTCACTTCAACTTTTCTTAAAATGCAAGAAAGTTGGCCAAAAGTCAAAAACTGGTACAAGCTGATAAAGGGAGGACTTTGTATCATTATAGACATATAGACAAACTTGTTACAAGCCAAGACACGAATGCGTAACCTCTGAAACTCTCCAAAACATAAAAACCTTATTTTTCTGCCCAAACAACCAGTTTCTGCAAAACACTTGCCATTTCATTTTTGGCTCGTGCGTTTCTTGTTTCAACACTTCAAACACCTTCCACATATCCTACCCAAGCTATCCAAGCATTCATCCTGCATCTTTAAGCTCTATTTCAGCCATCACCATTTTCACTTGGGAAGGTTGCAGCTTGACTTCTACAGAGAGTTTCAGCCATCCATAAAGCCAGCTGAGCATTGGAATAGCTTGAGGGAACTTCAAGGAAGCTCACATGATCCTCAGGCCTCACTCAAAGTCCCCACATTGCCATATCCAAATCCAGCTGAAGGAGGTATTTTTCAAAAATTTATCTCTCTATTTAGACATCCTCAGGCCATGATTTGTGAAACAAAAATGTAGTCTCTAGCATGGTGAAGCTGTACATATGCATAGTTGTCATTTATATTAACTGAGCTAAGAGAATTTGAATGTTAAACATGCTGAAAAAACTAGGTCACGAATTAGGGCTACTGAAATTCTCCCTGATCTTTGAGAGTTAGATTATGAATTTTATATCATTGGAATCGTGAGATTCCAAGCTACATTTTTTATGTTGCAAGTTTTTGTTTTTGTGCAAGCATTTGAGAGTTGCAGGTTGAGTTGAAACACGCGCGAAGGAGAGGCTGAAGGACAGGGACGAAGCTCCATCTGGGTTTTTTGTAATTTTGGCCTTTTTGTTTCTACTTTTTGCACCCCCTGTATTACTTTTGCACCCTCTTGCATATTTGTTTTATTTTTCATATTTCTTTTTATATTTTTATATTTATTGTTTTATTTATTTTTTCTGAACCATAAAAAGTCATGAAAAATATTTTCCTTATTTTTTGCATTTTATTTTATTTTTTATTTTTGCATAAAAAAATAGTTTATTAGGATATTATACTTTATGTTCTTAAATAAAACTTGTAAATAATAAAAAAATACCATACATTTTTTTATTTTATTATTTTACACATAAAATATTTATTTTCATACACATTTTAATTTTTAATATTTATACATAATATTATTTATTATTTTCTTGTATAAAAGTGGACAAAATATAAATATAGAATATATTTTTCTTTTAATCAAAAACTAGGGTTTCACCCTTTCAAAAATTATACTATTATTTTTTCCTTTTTTTCTAAGGCTTAAATAATTTATTTTCTCATACCTTAAACAAATACAAAACATTTTTTTTGCATAAATACATTTTATTGCATATTTAAATATTTGTATATTTATTTATTTTGCACATAATTAAATTAGGTTGTAATAGTATTTTAGGGTTTATATTTGTGCAATATCCCCATTCAAAAACTTGTATCCCCTCTGTTGTATCCCAAAATTTGCCCCCCCTTTTTCACAAGAAATCACAACCCTAGGGTTTTCTCTGATTTTTAAGATTGGCTCAAGAATCGATCAAACCGACTTTTTTTTAGCAGTCAATCCAGAATTAGGGTTTTCTCTCGCATTTCTCAGAGGAAATTGAATCCATAGAAATTCAGTTTCATGTTACATTGTTTTCACACTTTTTAAGCCTACTGAAAGATTGTTGTTTGGCCTCAAGTTTTGTTTATCTGGGATAAGAGATAGGAGCTGAAACTGTCTAATCCAGATTAACCAGATAATGTGCGCCTGTTAAAACATCTGCTTGTTATTGGAATGAAATGTTTGGCGGTTAATGGAATACTTTCTTGTTTATTATACAATGTGTATTGTGATTGGGATACTGTTGCAAGAATATGAGATTACAGAGTTTTTAGGGATTACTTAGATTTTAAGTTATCTGTATTGGAAATGCTGGAATGCAATTTGAGTTATTTTAAATCAGGAATCTTAAATAAAAAGTGAAGATGCAAAGAAAAAATTGAAAGATATTGACAGTAGAAGGATTTATTAAAGTATCAGATGATCTCATAAAAGATTTTTTCATTCATTGCAAATGATTGTTACAAAAATAATTTATTGTTTGAATATTATATGTGTTACAACTTATAGTATTTGAAGAACAAATTATTACAATGAATAAAAAATTCTAAGCCTAAGCCTCCTAAACTCCATTGCTCCCGTGCCCAAAGTCTTTTGCTTCCTCTGCTTCCTCTATCGTCCAAGTTGCATTCACCTGAAAAAGAAGAAAGGAAAAGAAATTAGTACAGTTAATTGAAAAAAGAATTTTCAAACAAAAAAAGAAAGGAGAAGGTCATCATTAAAGTTTGCCGGCCGGAATCAGAATGCTATTTGTTCATCATGTTTTTATTTTTCTCTTTGCAAATCACAAGAAGATTGCTCTTCTTGGTTCACAAAGAGAAAAGTAAAAGATAAAAAAAATGCAAGCATACAAAAGCAATTGGTTCAAATGCAAAACATGGGCCATGCTGTACAAAGCAAGATACAAGGCAAGCATACAAAGACAGGCTGCATACAAAGAAAACTAGCAGCAAAACTATGCCAAACTGAATACCAACTGCAGTAACCAAACTAAATGCAAAAGGTGCCAAAACTATCAAACTAAGCATGGCAAACCCAAACCAGATGCAAACTGTCAAGGCAAAAGTACATAATGCAGAAGGTACAACAAAAGCAGGCAAATACAGCAGAAGGAAAACCAATTGACAAGCCAAGAGTTTGTCATAGCTGTCATCATGTTCCAGGCCTAGGCAACTTTTCAGAATATAAAATAATAAGCAAAAAGTGCTTATTTGAGAGAGAGAGAAAGAGAGGACCTTTGGTGAAAAGTTTGTAGTTTGGCTAAAGCAGGCAGTCTCAAGTTATCAAAGACAAAAGAGTAAAAGGATATAAAACTATCTAACTGCATAAACAACAAGAGGAGAAAATACTTGGCCAAAAACCCAAACAAACTCCTAAGCCTGCACAACTTGCAAACTTGCCAACCTGCTACAAAACAATATAAACCTGTTAACAAGCTGTAGCAAATGGAAAAAAAGAGTTTCAAGCTCAACCAAGCTAGCTGCAAAAACAACCAGCCAAAGCTACAACAACAAACCTGCAAACATGTCAAACTACAAAACCACAAACTAAACAAACCACAAGCTTGCTCAAATCACCCAACCTGTTAACAAAAACTATAAAGTCTCAAAACCTGCACAAACTATAGGAAGCCTATAAACAGATCATAAAACCCTCCAAATTGCATATCAACATAGCAAAAATCCCAGGCCTATGCAAACAAACTCAAACCACAAACCAAACTCCAAACCTGTTTGGCCAAAACTGCAAACAAACTCAACAAGCCAAGCTTGCTCAAACCTGCAACAAACCATACAAACTAAACCAAGCCTTGCCAAACTATAACAAAGCTTAACGAAGTCCAAACTGTATAACCTCAGCAAAGCCAAAACTATAACAAAATCTTACCAAACTATAGCAAAACAAATCACAAAAAAAAACCCTTTGAAACATCAGCCTACCAACTCAGTTCAACAAAATCCACCAACTCAGTTCAACAAAATCCATCAAAATCAGTTACAACAAAAAAACAATCAATCTCAGAGACATTCTCATCATCAATATCAAAGCCAAGAAAGAGGAAGAGAATTTCAGAAGCTAACCAACATAGTTTCAGAATCAAGTTCATCATCAACAAAATCAAGCAAAACAAGTTTCAAATTTTTATTCATCATCAATAACAAAGAACATACCAGTTTAAGAATTTTTTCATCATCAACATCAATATTTGAGAAAGAACAAAAGAGATACCAGAAGCAAACACACGCAACCGTCATCACTGCATCCTCCACCCGACCACCAAGGAGTACCGACTCACCCTCCGTCTCTCTTGTCCAAAGAAAAAACTCAAGGTAAGCTTTTTCTCAAACCTTCGTCACTGACATAAACATCAAAGGATTAAAAAACTGAACATGCAAGCAAAAATCAAACAAAGCACACAAAACTGTAAAACCCAAAAGGAAACAAATCGTACCATTCAAACAAAAGTCGTGGACCACTGTGAGAGGATGAGAGAGTGGGAGGGGGCGGCGCTCTGGCAACTTAGGGCTTAAGGGAGAATCAGCGCATGTGTTTGAGAGAGACGAAGATGAGAGGAAGAACGAAATGGCGCCGTTGTAAAGCCAAACAACAAACCCTAACTGATCAAACCCCTAAAACATTGTACAAATTTTGCACTGGGCCTGACCCGCCCCAAACCTTTCCTTGAGCCCAATATACATTTGGCCATCGCACCCCCCTATTGTCTCCATTCTGACCCCTTTTTGTTCTTTTTTTTTCCATTTTTCACTTGGCCTAACAATAATCCCAAGCCCATCCCTTTTTATTTTCTTTTCCTTTTATTAAACAAATGTTTTTTTAATTATTAACCCATTGTAATTGATTTGTTTTATTTCATTAATTTGTTTTATTTTGTTAATAATAATACTAGTAAGATTTATTAAAAATTAATTTTATTGTCTTCTTTTATTAATTGATTTTGTTTCATAATAAAAATATAAAAAATACTAGAATCTTTGTTTAATTTAATTTTTCTTTTAAACTTTTTATTTACGTAATTAATGAAAAAACACATATAAGAGAATAATAATATAATTTTTTAATCTATCTTTCTTGTAGAATAGATTTTTATTTGTAAATAAATACATGCATCTCATAATTTACTGATTTTCTTTATTTTATAATTTGTCATAATTTTTACACTGAATTGCGATAATTCGATTTGGTTGTAACACATAATATTTAGACATTATTATTCTTGTGAGACTCATCCCCATTTGTAAATAATTATACCCCCATCCCCGGATACTTTTTGTAATAACTTAGACTTTTAATTCCCGCAATTTATTGTTTTCAATATACTGTATAGTAATTAGGCGTGTATGGCAAGATTCAAAATCAATCGCTAGATAACCTAATACAAGATCCAAATGCATGAAGTTGACAAACACAATGCACACGTGCACCTCTAGGGTAACCTCACTTGTTGCTTCGGAAAATACAATCATGTCCCTCGAATATGAGACACTCTAGCAAATTCCCTTTCGATAAACAAAGATTGTAGTCCTTCGATGACCCTCGATGTTGCCTTCGATAAAACGATCTCGTCCCTTACAAAATTGCTAGAGAGTCTCACAAGTTGCTTTCAATGATTGTATACGATGACTCGCGCCTGTCCCGTTTAACATCCTAACACAAGGTTATTCACCAAATGCAATGGTGAAATAACACTGTCAAAAGGGTTAAAAACATAAGAAAGATCTTTGAGTAAAATAGGGTAGACAACTTTTAGTTACTTGATCAAAAGCTTGTAAAACATCCTTGCTACTTTCAAACACACATCACAACACAATTTAAAAACAAACTTTCAAAACATTGAAATATCTTTTCAAAAAGACAAACACCTTTGTATATATTCAAACAAGAGTCATTACAAAGGTTGCCTAAACAAGGCCTCTTTTTCAAAGCATTTTCAAAACCATACACACAAAGCACCATTTCAAACAATTGAAAAGCAAAAGGCAAGTGATCTAAAACAAGTAACTAAGAGCCCATGGATAACCATGGATGAAAAGGGTGCTTTCACCTTCCCTTTTCATAATCTACCCCCCGAACCCAAGAAAACATCTCAAAGGTCTTTCCTGTGCTTTTTGACCTTTCCTTTGGATAAAATAAAAAGTCAGTGGCGACTCTTGCTAAACCGAACAATTGCGAACATAAACGCAAAACCTCAAGTCAGTTCTCCCACCGTATCACACCCCCTCCCATAATAATTGTTGTAATAGCTTAGTTTACTTTTACGCAATTTATCGTATTTATACCACGTGTAGTAAATTAGGGTTTTGCATGATAAGACAAAAAACAAACAAATAGACAAGACCTAATACAAGAAAAAAATGCATGAAAAATGAACATTGCACACAAACACCCTTAGGGTTTCACCCACTTGGTTGCCTAAAAGAAAATGGCCATGGTATGCATGCAAAGTATCTTGGAAAAATAATACAAAAAAATAAGATCATAGTCCCTCGATGACGCTATCAAAAGGTTTCCTAAACAAAAATGATCTTGGTCCCTCAAAAATTGCTAAGATACTTGGCAATATTGCTATCATGGTCGTACGATGACCCACGCCCGCCCCGTTTAACATCCAAAGATAGGGTTATTTACCAAATCAATGGTAAAACAACAATATCAAAGGAATAAAAATATACAAGAAAGACTTTTGAGTAGGTTGATAGCTTCTAGTTACTTGATCATTTCAAAACAATCCTTGCTATTTTCAAAAACAAACACATACACACACACATTTCAAAACATTTCCAAACATCTTTCGAAACATTGAAATATTTTTCAAAAGACAAACATCTTTGTATACATTCTTACGAACAAGAATCATTATAAAGATTTCCTAAACGATGGCCTCTTTTCAAAATACTTTCAAAACCACACAAAGCGCCATTTCAAACAATTTCAAAGCAAAGCAAGTGATCTAAAACAAGTAACTAAGAGCCCATGGAAAACCATGGATGAAAAGGGTGCTAACACCTTCCCTTTTCATAATCTACCCCCCGAACTCAAGAAAACATCTCAAAGGTCTTTCCTGTGCTTTTTTACCTTTCCTTTTGGATAAAAGAAAAGTCGGTGGAGACTCTTGCTAAACCGCAACATTTGCGAACACAAACGCAAAACCTCAAGTCAGTTCTCCCACTGTATCACACATTGCATTTGTTTTCCGTTTTCAAAACCTAATGATTCGTGATTCTTTGATTCACAACTCTTTATTCTTTATGTTATTTGAATTTGTTTAAGGACAAACAATAGTTCAAGTTGGGGATAGTTTGATAAGTGCAAATTTTAACTATTTTTGTATATACTTTTTGTTGCACTTATCGACTTTTTGTTGTTAATATCGTTAAATAAACCCGACTTTTGTGTAAATACATTTAGTTTGTGTTTATTTCTGTTTTTTTGTACATAGGATACTGTTTGATGTTTTTCACTCATTTTGTAGGTATTGATGCATATTTGGAGCATGAGCAATAAAGTGTCGAAGACACGACTTCGAACGCACGATTTTGAGCAACTCGTCAACAAATAAGGCTCAAAATAAAAGAATAAAAAATAATCAAATTGGTTGATATTTTGTCATGTTAGATAGAGAATTTAGTAGTATTTCTAACGCTTCAAACCGGGTGCGAATCGGAGTTGCGGTTCAAAAGTTATGGCCGAAATAATGCATAATGTTGTGCTGGTTTTTCAACTTACTGTCAACTGTCGCCAGACGATGCTTTTTGGTCGCTGGGTGATCCTGGAAAGTCAGAAATGCGTATTTAGGGCCAAAAACACATTTTTTAGGTCATGTTTTGGGTATTTTTGGTCCCAATTCATCAAACCTCCATTTTTGGTCTTGAGAAGCTTAAAAAACAACATTGGAGCTTGCATCTTGATGATCTGGAGTCAGATTTCTCATCAATCGGTGCTGACAATCCATGAGATGTTTGGTTTTTCTCCATCTCTTCTCTATGTATTTCTATATTTGTTGGGTATGTTTGCATATTTACTTTGAAAATATTTATATTTGTCGATCATGGTGTTGTATAAAGCTTGCTTTACAAATCAATCTTGATGTCTTCTTTGATCTTTTTGCTTTATGTTTGGATTCGGGTTTTTATATACATATACCTCACAAATCTTGACCAAGAATGGATATCTATTAGTTTCTAGATTCTAGAGATAGATTTGGAGCTAATATTCACTTTGGGTGCTAAAGTTTAATGCTTCCGTTTGTTGTAGTGCGCAAGACATTGTCGATAGAGTAATATGGATGGTCTCGCGACTCGGTGTTATACATAACCTTCATTATGGGTACATCTCTTGGCGTCCGTGATGATTTTGATGAGTACAGTAGGTTGAGTGCAACTGATCAATAGGTTTAAGTTTGTGATTAGTAGTGTAAATTCCTGCCTATTAGGTTTCTCCTTTCTATTTAATGTATTTATTTTCTTGTCAATAGTTTTTACCCTTTCTTTACAAACAAACCCATTTAATCCCCAAACTCACTAATAAATGATTTGTCGAACGTCAATTCAATAACCAATCTCAGTGGATACGATAAATTCCCGGATAAATATTTCCAAAACTTTTGTTGCTTGCTGCTACACCGCACTAACAAAATGGAACCCTTGTGAAAAAGGTAGATGAGGGATACCTAACACCTTCCCTTCGTATAAGAACGAGTCCAATAACTTAGAATCTCTATCTAAATTAGGTTAACCTTTATATTTCCTTCTTTAGGATAAAAATTAAGGGTGGCGGCTCTCAATTTCAAACCGGTTACAATAGCTGGCGACTCTGTTGGGGACTCAACCCTAGGGTTAGAAGCTTTTATTTTGATTTAGGGTTTTAAGGCTTTTCTAAGTTTTTGTTTTTGTTTACATTTAATTATTTTGGTTTATTTACTTTCTATTTGATTTGCTATCATTCTATATTTATTTGTGATGAGATTTTATTATTTAAAAAAATATTTTTCAAAACCCTTAGAAATAATATCCGTCTATTAGCCAAAGGGATACTTCATCCCTTTGAGTTTATGTGACGACTTCTCCTAGAGTCGGTGGAATTCCGCGAAAGGATTACGTCTCAAGAGACATCCTCTTGGGGGGTAGGACTTTAGAATGAAACCTATGACTCTTTGTATAACCCTTAAACAAAAATCTCATGACAAGACCTTTCATAACCTAGAGACGAAAGTTTCAGTCTACAAAGAGGCTCCACTTAAGGGAGGCCCTTATGCCTTTCCCTATAGTGTTATTCATGATACCCTTAAGGAAACCACCTTATGGGGAGGGTAGAATATCCGAAGGCCAAAACTAGGAGCCTACCTTCTAAGGGTACCATTCATAAAATCTCGTCATTAAACCCCACAATCATGCATTCATACATTTTGCATTTCATATATTCATTACCCATCATTTCTTTTTTGTTTGTCTTATTCACAAGGTCAAAAAAATAATATTTAAAGGTTTTTTGTGAAGTGTCCTAAAAATGAAAGCCAAAGGGAAATAACTTTCCCGTATCAATGCCGTCAAGTCAGATATGACAAAAATCAAGGCTATAAAAGGGAAACTGTCTGAAAGAGCTTTGAAGATGTTCACTCTTTGTTATGGGGATACCCTTGGATTAACAAAATTAGAGGTACAATTGGATGTTGTTTCTCCCCTAATTCAGTTCTACGACCCTCCATTGAGGTGCTTCACCTTTCAAGACTTTCAGCTAGCACCGACTCTGGAAGAATTTGATAGACTTTTGAACTTCTCTAAAGGGAAAGCTTATGTGAGAATCGGGCAGACTATTGACGTTAAAATCTTGGAAGAGGGTTTAGGGATCCCTTATCCCGAATTGTCACTTAATTACAAAAAATAAGGTGACGTACGAGGGATTAAGAGATGCTATTTGGAGACTAAGGCTCTTGATTTGGAAAAACAAAGAATGTGAGTCTTGTGTGGATTTTTGAGGACTAGTGTTTGGTGTAATCCTATTTCCATGGACTTTGAACTATATTGACCCTGCACCTATTAGCGTATTTTTGTGCGTGAAAGTTTTCAATACGGACCCAACTTCCGCTTTACTTGTTGATATTTATTATACACTTTATACGCAGTATGAAAAGGGGAGAGGTACTCTAAACTGTTGCACCCCACTCTTGTATTCTTGGTTATGACTCATCTCTACAGGGAATATTACATGACTCTAAATCTGACAAGATATGAGTGGACTCAAAAATTAAGGTTCTTACTCCTAATTCTGTGTTGTGGTATGCGAGGAAGCTTGACATCAGAGATATCATTTATAGTTGCGGAGACTTTCTGAATGTTCCATTGATCAGATAACAAGGTTGCATCATTTACAACCCTAACTTGGCCCTACAACAACTAGGGTATCCTTTAGAGCATAAACCCTCAGATGAAGAACTGCGACAATTGATCATTCATGACATGGGCAAAAATGCTCAAGAGTTTCTCAATAATATCATTTGGGCTTGGAATAGGGTTAATAAAAGAAAGGCTGAAAGGAAGAATGTTATGGAAAAAGAACCTTACACTCGATGGGTTTTGGATAGGATACGAGTTGTTAAGTTACCATTTGACGTAGATCTTGAGCATAAGCCAGATGTCCCATATTCTCCGCCTATGTCGTTAGAAGAAATAGATGATTTGAAGAATGCTTCGAATCAAGATTAAAGGGAGAAGGAAGAATTGGAGGTTAACCTCCATAACTTAACTAAGGAGAAAAGACAAATGCAACACATACTTAAATCAAAAGACCAACATATTCAGAAAGATCATGAGGCATTTGAGAAGGAGAGTCTTAAGCGGAAGCATTCAATTGAAGGATTGTTAAGTGCCACTTTTAACTTGGATTCCCACAACCAACGGTTGAAGGATGCTGCTAGTGAAATTGGGAGATTAAATAAGTGGTATGAAAAGGAAATGCAAGACAAGAAGGCGATGGAAGAATATTTGAGGGCTCATATCCAAAGTTTGGTGCAAGCTTCTTTAGATCAAGAAAAACAAATGACGTATCTTACCACAAGACTCTGAGATAGCCAAGAATCAGAGGTAGGAGAATGCCTCAAAAGGATGATGACATAAAGATATCTCGTCCAAAAGACTGAGGAATATGAGCAAGTGTGTCTTGAGTTAGAAGGCCTCCGAAAGGATTTCTTAATACAATGAAAACTTTATACGGAGATGAGGGTTGAAAAGTTATATTGGGAAGATCAATATGTAAAGATCACCAAAGCAAGGGAAGATAATCACAAGATAATTCTGGATCTCTACCAAGAATACCTATTCTACAAAGACAAGCATGTAAGACTTGTCTTCTTAGCCAATAATCTTATCGGCAACATCCCTAGAAGTTTAAGAGATGCAATAATCGTCTTTTTAGCCAACAATCTTTGTAGGACAATGGTTGATGGTTTTAGAGCAGACATCTGCAGGCGCACTTAGAAGACATTTTCCCTTTTGTTTATTTCTTTCAGTAAGTTTAAAGTTTAAAGTTTAAAGTTTTAATATTTTTCAATATTTGAACTGTATTCTTTTAAAGACAATTACTATTTTAATAAAGGCATTTAGTTTCCGTATCTCGTTTGCGTATTCATTTTTTAGATACTCACCAATAAAAAGCAAAGCATATATATATATATATATATATATATATATATATATATATATATATATATATATATATATATATATATATATATATATATATATATATATATATATATATATATATATATATATATATATATATATATCCAAGTGAATAAGACATTCAAAGACAACCCCATAGCATATCATACGCATCCATGCATTCTCAAACATTTTCATCTCATAAACTCATAAAGACTCTTTTTTTTAATAAAAAAACCTTCTCCAGTTAAACCATTGGTGGAAGAGCAAGGAAAGTGCCGCCTCTCCAACTGCCATATTAGACAAGAGAATAAAAAGTGATGGAACAAATTGAAGAGAACCAAGTTGCATTCAAGAAAGATCTTGAGCAAGTCAAGGGCAAGGTCGACTCAATGAAAGGAGATATGAGTCAAGTTCTGCTAGCTTTGAAGAATATCATCGAAATACAAGAGTAAATTCCTAGGGAAGCCTTCAAAGAAGTAGCCCAAACCATTGGTGCATCAAGCGGGCACAACCAAGAAGAGAACCAAAAGCAGGACCCCAAAAGTCCACAATGGCTCAACAAGAAACAAGACAAGATGATACTGAAGAGTTTTTCCCACCTCCACCAAAGGTAGGGTGTTGTACCCCAAAATTTGCCCTCCCATATTCTTCAAGAATTGCCAAGTCAAGCTCCAAAATTCCCCAAGGGTTGCACAGTTCAAGGGCCTCCTAACAGTCAAGATTAGGGTTTTTATTCTGATCAAGAAAATGAAGTTTCCAAGGGTCCAATCAAGTCCCACATGCCTATAAACATGGTCAAGCATCCTCATACAAAGTTTCAAGACTTTCAGCACAAAATTGCACAGTCAAAACCCTAATTGCACTACAGTCAACTGTAGGGGCAAAATGGTCATTTGACAGTCAAAAGTTCAAATTTTTGGTCAACATCTCATTTTGAGGCCACAAACATCATTTGATCAATGATTGATCATGATTCTCAAAGCTTGGCTCAAAAATCATCAAGATGCAAAAGTTTCCTTATTTGGACAGCTGAAAAAGTCAACTGTAAATTGACCAGGGCATAACTTTCACATGGATTATCAGAAAAATTCCATCCAAAGCTCATTTTGAAGAGAAAGACATTTCCTACAACTCCTCTTCATACTCCAAGTCCAAGAAATGCTCTCACAAAAAGTTATCAATTTCAACATTATAGGTCATTTTCAAAAGTCAACAAAAAGGGACTTTAAGTCAAAGGCCATAACTTGAGATTGGTAAATCAAAATGACATGGGACCAAAGACATTGGTTAAAGGACTCAAAGACCTTTCCAAAATGTCCAAGAACATGAGCAAAGCTTAAAAATTGAGCAAGTTATGCCTTGTGGAAGTTGGGAAATTTTTGGATATTTTGAAAAGTCAACATTGATTCAAATGACCTAAAATTGCTAATGGGCCTCTTTTTCTTCCATAATTCATCATCCAAGACATGTGCACGAGCACTTGGCCCAAGGGAAGTTTTTCTTCATTATTTATTTATTTATTTGGATTTTTATTATTAATAATTCATTTTAATTAAATAAAATACATGAAAAATACTAAACCTAGGTTTTAAATCTTTTTATGCATAATGTATACTCAATATTTCGTGCATAGCTGGATTTGGAAAGAATTGAAGACAATTGGCCATGATTTGTACCAAATAGGCATGAAAAATATTTGAAAAGATTTTTGGAAATCAAATCTTGCAAGACATGAATGCCAAGGTTTTTGATTGTTTTCTTTGACCTAATTCACTCCATACATAAGCTGGATCAAGACCTAATGCCTCCTAACCAAAAAAGCTGCGCCAGAAATCCTTACACAAACTTGGAATTTTTCAAGAAAACTCCAAATCTGAAAACCTAGTTCTAGGACGATTCAAGGCCAAGTAATTGTTCCATTAGCTTCCTGAGGCGTCAAGGGAAGTTTTCCAATCAAAATCAATCATCCCAACACCCAGAATTGGTATACAGAAATCAAGTTTTCTCACTTTTTTTTCAGAATCGTGTTTTGAGATTTAAACATTTTCATTGCATAATTTTAATGGATTCTTACTAAATGATGCATTCTGAAGCTAACCACATGGATTAATTGCGTTTTTATACAATGTATGCGAATCTACCATTGTTGCTTTTTAGGGTTCTTAAGTTTTCAAATTGGGGGTTCTTGAATATGGAAAAATTGGAGCTTGAAACCTAGACCATCCAACTCAGTGCGTTTGGACGAAGAGAATGAGACCATCGCGCCTAATTTATGAGGCCCCAGGGGCTATTCGCTATTTTCTCTAATGATGCCTGTTAGAACGGTTCAAAACCGTTGCCTATGTTTGTTGTATTTCAGGAAAAAACAAGCCAACGAGGAAGACGCTTAGGTGGCTATCAGCGGTTGGTCCGTTTGAAAGTTCGCGCCAAGAATCCACTAACGCGTTTGTTTTGTTTTATATTGATTGCTTATTATATAATATACAAAGGAAACAAAGTGGAGCAGTTGGTAAAGCGCTTGGTTGGTAATGTTCAGGACCTGGGTTCGAGCCCCAGGTCCCCACCCTTTCATATTATTTTTCTTTCAATTCTTATCCTATGCAGTTTCAACACAAGGAGTTTACCATGTAGCCCACCATCTCGCCTGCCACGCGTATGCTAAGAGTAATCCCAGGACTATAATTGGAGGAGTATCATAGACTTGAGTCAAAGAGGCTACACGCTATCCTGGAAAGTCAATGAGGCCAAAAATGCATTGGGCCCAGATTGCTAAAGAAAAACCTCCCAATTTGGGGCAGACCCCCTAGGTTTGCAAATGTTTTTTTTACATTCTTTATTTTTCATTATTTTTACTTTCTTTTAATTATTGTTTTTTTTTAATTAATTTAATATTTTCATAATATATAAAAAACCCCAAAAAAATCAGAAAAGATAAAAAATAATAAATATTTTTTTTAACTAGTATTTTTTGTAACTAAATTCATTAATTCACTTAGTTTTAAATTTAGGTTTTAATCTTAACATTTTTCACTAAAACTCAAAACTTATAGAATTAGGGTTTAATTAATTTTTATCTTTTTTTTTTCTTTTATTCCACAGTAATTAATTATTAAAATATTAGCTATTTATTTTTATAATTAAATGACATGTAAATAATTAGGTTAAATATTTGGTCAAAATTTAATCTTTTCTTAATAAATTAAAAACAACTAGAATTAGGGTTAGCATTTTATTTTAATTAATTCTTTGTTCATTAAAAAATCATAAAATACAAAAATACCAAAAACAAATTTCTTTTCCTTTTAATTTTATTAATTTAATAATCGTTTAGTTTAATTTAGTTAAAAAGGGTCCAACGCCCTCGTTTCAATCTTAAATCCAATTCGCATATTTATTTTTTATTCTTTATAATTAATTTCTCGCACTTTATTTTTCCTTAATTCTTTATTTTTCTGTCAAATCGGGTTCTGGAAACTTTGGCGATGTGGACTCGCGCCTTTTGTAATAGCTTTAGAACTTTTAATTCTCGCAATTTTTAACTGTTAACAAATGCATGCAAGAATGAATGTCTCAATAAAACAGACGCGTAGCTCACTCATAACATGACAAGATAAAATATCCGAATCTGACATACAAATCACACACCACCCCTAGGGTACGCCTCACTGTTGCCTTGCCTCGAAAGGTGATCGTCGAGTAGAGGATGTCTTAGTAAGTCCTCATGATCCGGGAACCTGGCATGAGGGTAGCTTCTAAGGTGTCTTCCCATTGCTCTGGTGATCACCATGTCCCGAACCTCGAATTGACCCGAACACCTCCAACGGTGGTGCTACCTACCTCTCAATGGTGGGATGGCACTACTTTAAAGGACATTTACACAGACGAATTCCTTAGGGTAGGTAGACGACTCTAGATACTTGCTCTAATTTCAAAACAAAAATTCAAAAATACTTTTCACACCGACACTTTTCAAAAGCTTTCGAAAGCAATTTTTCAAACACTCTTGAGGAATGATACAAGAGTCGAACTGAAATTTCCAAAGAAACTTTTTAAAACCCACAGTTGAAAAGCAAACAAACCACTTTTGAAAACACAAATGAGCAAGTATCTAAGAGCCCATGGATAACCATGGATAGAAAGGGTGCTAACACCTTCCCTTTCTATAACCTACCTCCCGAACCGAGAGCAATCTCTATAAGGAATTTTTCTATGCTTTTGTCCTTTCCATTTGGAGAAAATAAAAGACGGTGGCGACTCTTGCTTCCGCGACGTTTCGCGAACCAGCGTTAAACAGTCAGTTCCAGATCCACCGATCACAGAACTGGCGACTCTGCTGGGGACCCTTTATAAAGTGAGGTGTACCTTAGGGTTAGTTCATAACTGTGTTTTCAATTGTATTGACTTGTCTGCTTTAAATTTGTGGGTTGCATGGGAGTTACATAGATCCTAACCTGGATCTGGGGATACCCTGTTTAGGTAGCATAAGCTGTGAGGGACCTGTCCGGCGTATACCGACATGGGTGAAGCAGTGGCTACGTTGGTGTGGCGCCTTGGTCTGTACCGATATCCCTCGTGTTGAAACAGGGAGAATATGGGTCTTCCAAGGAGTCATTAAGCACCAACAGACCTTAGAACCTTAAATGACACAACTTGGCCATTAGAACAGTAGCAGTATGCTACGCCCATTGAGGCTAAACTCTCGTGATGGTTCTGGCCGCAAGAAAAGATTGCGATGCTGGAGTTATGACCGATTGAGGGTAGTCAATGATATTGGGATCCTCTAAGACCCGGTTACTTTGATAGGACAGGTATGAACCAACAAACAGAAAGAGGGTAATACCTAGACCTCATGCTGGCCTAAACTCTAAGGGCTCTTTTGTGTGACTTGTGTGCCTTCGTACTTGACTATTTGCATGCTTGTTGTCTGACACTTGAGTTTCCTGCAGGTTTTATTTATAGTCCTTAATTAGGACTTATAACAGGGTTTATTGAATTCCTCGCAGGTTTTGTTTTAGTCCTTAATTAGGACTCATAACAAGGGTTTACTAAGTTTCTTACAGGTTTTGTTTATAGTCCTTAATAGGGACTCATAACAGGGTATACTAGGTTTCTTGCAGGTTTTGTTTTTTAGTCCTTAACTGGGACTCATGACAGGTTTTACTTGAGTTTCTTGCAGGTTTATGTTTATAGTCCTTAACAAGGGCTCATAACAGGGTTTATTCATATTACCCCATGCATCATGACATCATACCATTGCATACATACTAACCCATTTCAAGGATCTCAAGGGTCTGTGATGCAGGTCATGATGAACCAACTACCCAGCAAGGGGCAAAGAGGATTTATTTTCCTCTAGCCAAGGTTGTCAGGGGCTATGACCCACTTGATATGGTGAGCTTTGACTTTTGAAGAAGGTTCCCCTAACCAAGGTTATTTGAAGATTTCAAAACCAGACATGATGACTAAAGTCAGGGGCTATGACCCACTTGATATGGCGAGCCTTTGACCCTTGGAAGAAAGACTCTCAACAAATATGAAGTTTCTTTCAATCAAGCTACCGGATCCAAACGCTAACAAATTGTCTTGTTTACCCCGCGAGGTCCTTGAAAACATTACATGCATGTCATACATATCATTGCATAACAGGTACCCTTGTTGCAGGTCACTTACCTTTCTCGCTGTTTATTTCAGCAATGGCTTCCCAACAAGATAACCAGGACCTCCTTGCTCAAGAGACTCGGTTTGGGGAAATCCTCCTGAATCTATCCAAGGGGTAGGAGGAGCTAAGGAAACTTCTCATGGAGACTCTAGTCAGGAACAGTGTTGAGGATGAACGGCTGAAACATCTGCAAGCTGAAGTGGATATAATGAAAGCCGAAATGCTGGGGCAGGTGACTATCATTCAAGGCTTAGCTCAAAGACAAGAAGAGCTCGGAGTTCTCGTCAACCAATTGCTTCAGGGTAACCAACTGGGGCAAACGTCTAAGGGTAAAAAGCCATTCATCGTTCAACCATCTTTGAGACAAGGAAATAAGGGGAGAGCTCCTCAAATGGCTCCAGTGTCACAAATTCAACATCACAACCAACAAAAGAGCGAGAGAAGGCAGTTCACTCGGCTCAGCATGACCTTATCCCAGATATTGCCACAGTTGCTGGAGACCAAGCTGGTAGCTCTAAAAGAAGCTCCGAAGAACCAAAATACAACGTCACCGAAGTATAATCCCAACGCCCGCTGCGCTTATCACTCTGACAGCCCGGGGCATACTACAGATGATTGTTGGAGCTTGAAAAATAAGATCCAAGACATGATCGACGCTGGAGAGGTTCAGTTTAAAGTACCCAAGACTCCCCACGTGATCACTGCTCCCTTTCCAAAACATGGCTAGGACTGAGAAATTTTTGTTCATTCGAATGTTCAAGTTGCAATTTTCTTTTGTTCAAACATTTATTCATTGTTAAACATCGTTATTTCATTAATGCATCGCATATGTCTGTTTTGAAGCAATATATTCGTATTCACTATACGCAAATTATTTTCATATTTTTTCTGATGATCAACTCTCAATAATTCTAAGCCTCTTGAGGAAGGATGACGAAAACGATACCATAATCCACAGTATGCTTTTGAACAGACCCCGCTGATGAGGTACAGGCATTGTTTCAATCCCTAAACACTGGAGTTATAAGGATGATAATCCCTCGTCAACCCCTCTGAGCCAAAGAAGTAGGAGTTTTTCTTTTCGAAATTTAAAACCCTTAATCATAACCTGGGGCAGGGTAGTCTCTCAGTTGATCCAAGTGCATAACGAATGGCACCAAAGAGGTCCTTACAAAAAAAAAAGAAAGACAGTGATGGTTCCGAATAATCAATAAAGAAAGGCAGTCATTATCTCAAAAAATGAAAAACCCATTAAGTCAAAACCCATGAAGGAGACTTACAAAACTGGGGCATCCCGCTGACTGTAATTCCAAAAAAGGGAAACAGTTCAGGCAAAAAAGAAAGGGATAACAAAAAAATAAAGAGGTCTTACAAACCCTCAACAAAAAAAAGGAATGACTGCCTATTCAAAATAAGTTATCAACATCCGAATTATCACCGGAAAATCAGAGCAAAGACTCAAACAAGGTCTAACGTATGATCAACTGAGTTTAGGTTTGGAGAACATCACGAAGAGCGGGTGGGTACAAATAATTTGATCCTTTATCCTTTGTTTCTTAAACCGTGAACCAGGCCACGTTATAACCCTTAAAAGTCCTAGCTGAAGCATGGGTTAGTTCGAAAGCATACTGTTACGAAAGGTATCCTGACTCCTTAAGGCCTACAGTAAATACGGAGTTGACATCAAGTTTTACAAACAACCACTTATTTTATGAAAAAGAATGCATTTCCAAAAAACTTCGAAACAGACATAAGCTTTGCATTTTTAACATAACTTTGTTTGCATATGACTTTTTGTTTGAACAGCAGGGAAATTCGCACGACGAATTCCTAATGAACAGAAGTACTTCCAATCAAGGGGCATGGCCTGATCATTGTCCATCATCTGGGGCAGTCCAGTCAAGATTCAAGGAATCTCTCATGCCAAACAGCCAGGGGCAAACCTCCGCCTGAGCCACTTGGGGCATTGGACATGAATTCCCAGCAACGAATCTTGCATGACCAAACATCTTCTGGTAGCGTGGCAACACAATAACAGGGCAACTCCCTACTTTCTGAGAACGGACATAGTCGGAAAAAAAAACTACGCAAAATCAAAGACCCGCTAGGTTGACACGCCTAGGCAAAAATAAGGGCTTCCCGGCGAACCAAAAGGGTTCGGGCAAAATGAAGGGATGAAATGAAAAATCTGTACACCCGGCAAGTCGAAAACCTGAAAAGGCGGCTTGGGCAAAAATGGGTATCCCGGTGGACTGAAAACCCTAAAGGGCGGTCCAGGCAAAAGTTAGGGATCAAAGCGTACGACTATGTCCTGTCATCTCATCACTTGCCTACCAGAAGAAAGTTTGTCCATCAACAACTATCAGCACCTCACAGGTGCCTTCTCCTATAGAAACAGGGGCAATAAAGAGTTGTCTAAGAAATCTGATTGTTCCATCCTCCAAGGTACCAAGATAGGTTCAGCTAAAGAACATAACCGGCATATCTTAATTCCCCAGAGAGTACGTCAGCAAGTCAACATACTCTTCTCAAGCAAAGTTACAGTCAGTCTTAAGGAAGTTGGGCATACTCCCGTAGATCTCAACATTCCCCAGCAGCATATATACATGTATTCTTAACAAGCATCCCCGGCAGTCTGGGCCTAAAGATTGTTTCCCCGGCGGTATACCAAACATTCAAAGGAATCACTTCCCCCGCAGCTCAAAACTTCCCCAAGAGAGTCCAATCCAGTTCCCCAGGAAGGTTGGAATCCATCTCCCCAAGCAGTAAGCTTATCCCCAGTAGATTCTGGAAGCTTATCCTCGCAAAGCACGAACGCGTCTCCCGGCTTTATTTAAAGAGTTATTTCCGTACTAGGATATAACTGGGTTATCCTCAGCCAAAAGCCACGGAAAGGTCGTCGTCAACACAGTCTCCTTATCCCCAGCGAAGTCTATTAACACTTCCAACACAACAATGGTGTCCCCAGCAAGTCGTTATCAACAACTCAACAAAGTACCTCTCTCTCCACAGAGTTTTGCTTCCCAGCAAGATCGCTAGAGTACTTTTCTCCCTACAAAGTTATCCATTCACCAAGTTTATTCCCCAACGGAGTCATCTTCTCCTACCGGTATTCTTGCAGCTCATCCCCAGCGGAGGCAAAATATATTCTTCAACATCAGCCCAGGAGGGACTTCCCGACACCCGTCAAGGATTTATTTTCCTAGACGAAAAAATACATTCATAAACATCTTCATACATTATAGCATGCATATACGCATCATGAACATACAATCTCACGTATTCAGAGAGCATCTCGCATGTCATACCACATGACGTCGCATACAACTAACGCTTGTCTTTTCAGGACAAAAGTACAAAAATGATTACCATCAATGGTCGCAACTAAAGATCCGATTCCTGTATCTTGCCAGGGTGTGTCTGAAGAGTTCGAGGATCCGATACCTGAATCTTGCCAGGGTGTATCCGTTGAAGACTAGCATTACCAGACCCGATTCCTGTATCTTGCCAGGGTGTGTGTGAAGAGTTCGAGGATCCGATGCCTGAATCTTGCCAGGGTGAATCCGTTGAAGACTAGCATTACCAGATCCGATTCCTGTATCTTTCCAGGGTGTGTCTGAAGAGTTCGAGGATCCGATACCTGAATCTTGCCAGGGTGTATCCATTGAAGACTAGTATTACCAGACCCGATTCCTGTATCTTGCCAGGGTGTGTCTGAAGAGTTCGAGGATCGGATGCCTGAATCTTGCCAGGGTGTATCCGTTGAAGACTAGCATTACCAGATCCGATTCCTGTATCTTGCCAGGGTGTGTCTGAAGAGTTCGAGGATCCGATGCCTGAATCTTGCCAGGGTGTATCCGTTGAAGACTAGCATTACTAGACCCGATTCCTGTATCTTGCCAGGGTGTGTCTGAAGAGTTCGAGGATCCGATGCCTGAATCTTGCCAGGGTGTATCCGTTGAAGACTAGCATTACCAGATCCGATTCCTGTATCTTGCCAGGGTGTGTCTGAAGATTTCGAGGATCCGATGCCTGAATCTTGCCAGGGTGTATCCGTTAAAGACTAGCATTACCAGATCCGATTCCTGTATCTTGCCAGGGTGTGTCTGAAGAGTTCGAGGATCCGATGCCTGAATCTTGCCAGGGTGTATCCGTTGAAGACTAACATTACCAGATCTGATTCCTGTATCTTGCCAGGGTGTGTCTGAAGAGTTCGAGGATCCGATGCCTGAATCTTGCCAGGGTGTATCCGTTGAAGACTAGCATTACCAGATCCGATTCATGTATCTTGCCAGGGTGTGTCTGAAGAGTTCGAGGATCCGATGCCTGAATCTTGCCAGGGTGTATCCGTTGAAGACTAACATTACCAGATCCGATTCCTGTATCTTGCCAGGGTGTGTCTGAAGAGTTCGAGGATCCGATGCCTGAATCTTGCCAGGGTGTATCCGTTGAAGACTAGCATTACCAGATCCGATTCCTGTATCTTGCCAGGGTGTGTCTGAAGAGTTCGAGGATCCGATACTTGAATCTTGCCAGGGTGTATCCGTTAAAGACTAGCATTACCAGATCCGATTCCTGTATCTTGCCAGGGTGTGTCTGAAGAGTTCGAGGATCCGATGCCTGAATCTTGCCAGGGTGTATCCGTTGAAGACTAACATTACCAGATCCAATTCCTGTATCTTGCCAGGGTGTGTCTGAAGAGTTCGAGGATCCTATGCCTGAATCTTGCCAGGGTGTATCCGTTGAAGACTAACATTACCAGATCCGATTCCTGTATCTTGCCAGGGTGTGTCTGAAGTGTTCGAGGATCCGATGCCTGAATCTTGCCAGGGTGTATCCGTTGAAGACTAGCATTACCAGATCCGATTCCTGTATCTTGCCAGGGTGTGTCTGAGGAGTTCGAGGATCCGATGCCTGAATCTTGCCAGGGTGTATCCGTTGAAGACTAACATTACCAGACTCGATTCCTGTATCTCGCCAGGGCACGTCTGAAGCGTTTAAAGATCCAGCTCCTGTAACTAGTTAGGACACATCTATACAAAGCATCTGAAGACCAGTTCCCGCAACATGTCAGGTACTCATCTTTCTTTTGCAGGTACGCAGGTTCTCGCTAAGGAATCTCTTACGCGATTGACATCCAGATGGCATCTATAAGCCCATCATCCTATCCGGCAATCTCTAAATGGCATCTATAAGCCCATTTCCACCATCACTGCTACTATGTGAGCGCAAATTTCTGGGCACTCTAGTGTTCAATCATCTTCCACCCTCGGATTACGAAAGGCACGCCAGCCAATCTGCATCCTCAGGTCTAAGAAGATTGAATAGGGGCAACTGTTGTACCCCAAAATTTGCCCTCCCATATTCTTCAAGAATTGCCAAGTCAAGCTCCAAAATTCCCCAAGGGTTGTACAGTTCAAGGGCCTCCTAACAGTCAAGATTAGGGTTTTTATTCTGATCAAGAAAATGAAGTTTCCAAGGGTCCAATCAAGTCCCACATGCCTATAAACATGGTCAAGCATCCTCATACAAAGTTTCAAGACTTTCAGCACAAAATTGCACAGTCAAAACCCTAATTGCACTACAGTCAACTGTAGGGGCAAAATGGTCATTTGACAGTCAAAAGTTCAAATTTTTGGTCAACATCTCATTTTGAGGCCACAAACATCATTTGATCAATGATTGATCATGATTCTCAAAGCTTGGCTCAAAAATCATCAAGATGCAAAAGTTTCCTTATTTGGACAGCTGAAAAAGTCAACTGTAAATTGACCAGGGCATAACTTTCACATGGATTATCAGAAAAATTCCATCCAAAGCTCATTTTGAAGAGAAAGACATTTCCTACAACTCCTCTTCATACTCCAAGTCCAAGAAATGCTCTCACAAAAAGTTATCAATTTCAACATTATAGGTCATTTTCAAAAGTCAACAAAAAGGGACTTTAAGTCAAAGGCCATAACTTGAGATTGGTAAATCAAAATGACATGGGACCAAAGACATTGGTTAAAGGACTCAAAGACCTTTCCAAAATGTCCAAGAACATGAGCAAAGCTTAAAAATTGAGCAAGTTATGCCTTGTGGAAGTTGGGAAATTTTTGGATATTTTGAAAAGTCAACATTGATTCAAATGACCTAAAATTGCTAATGGGCCTCTTTTTCTTCCATAATTCATCATCCAAGACATGTGCACGAGCACTTGGCCCAAAGGGAAGTTTTTCTTCATTATTTATTTATTTATTTGGATTTTTATTATTAATAATTCATTTTAATTAAATAAAATACATGAAAAATACTAAACCTAGGTTTTAAATCTTTTTATGCATAATGTATACTCAATATTTCGTGCATAGCTGGATTTGGAAAGAATTGAAGACAATTGGCCATGATTTGTACCAAATAGGCATGAAAAATATTTGAAAAGATTTTTGGAAATCAAATCTTGCAAGACATGAATGCCAAGGTTTTTGATTGTTTTCTTTGACCTAATTCACTCCATACATAAGCTGGATCAAGACCTAATGCCTCCTAACCAAAAAAGCTGCGCCAGAAATCCTTACACAAACTTGGAATTTTTCAAGAAAACTCCAAATCTGAAAACCTAGTTCTAGGACGATTCAAGGCCAAGTAATTGTTCCATTAGCTTCCTGAGGCGTCAAGGGAAGTTTTCCAATCAAAATCAATCATCCCAACACCCAGAATTGGTATACAGAAATCAAGTTTTCTCACTTTTTTTTCAGAATCGTGTTTTGAGATTTAAACATTTTCATTGCATAATTTTAATGGATTCTTACTAAATGATGCATTCTGAAGCTAACCACATGGATTAATTGCGTTTTTATACACTGTATGCGAATCTACCATTGTTGCTTTTTAGGGTTCTTAAGTTTTCAAATTGGGGGTTCTTGAATATGGAAAAATTGGAGCTTGAAACCTAGACCATCCAACTCAGTGCGTTTGGACGAAGAGAATGAGACCATCGCGCCTAATTTATGAGGCCCCAGGGGCTATTCGCTATTTTCTCTAATGATGCCTGTTAGAACGGTTCAAATCCGTTGCCTATGTTTGTTGTATTTCAGGAAAAAACAAGCCAACGAGGAAGACGCTTAGGTGGCTATCAACGGTTGGTCCGTCTGAAAGTTCACGCCAAGAATCCACTAACGCGTTTGTTTTGTTTTATATTGATTGCTTATTATATAATATACAAAGGAAACAAAGTGGAGCAGTTGGTAAAGCGCTTGGTTGGTAATGTTCAGGACCTGGGTTCGAGCCCCAGGTCCCCACCCTTTCATATTATTTTTCTTTCAATTCTTATCCTATGCAGTTTCAACACAAGGAGTTTACCATGTAGTCCACCATCTCGCCTGCCACGCGTATGCTAAGAGTAATCCCAGGACTATAATTGGAGGAGTATCATAGACTTGAGTCAAAGAGGCTACACGCTATCCTGGAAAGTCAATGAGGCCAAAAATGCATTGGGCCCAGATTGCTAAAGAAAAACCTCCCAATTTGGGGCAGACCCCCTAGGTTTGCAAATGTTTTTTTTACATTCTTTATTTTTCATTATTTTTACTTTCTTTTAATTATTGTTTTTTTTAATTAATTTAATATTTTCATAATATATAAAAAACCCCAAAAAAATCAGAAAAGATAAAAAATAATAAATATTTTTTTTAACTAGTATTTTTTGTAACTAAATTCATTAATTCACTTAGTTTTAAATTTAGGTTTTAATCTTAACATTTTTCACTAAAACTCAAAACTTATAGAATTAGGGTTTAATTAATTTTTATCTTTTTTTTTTCTTTTATTCCACAGTAATTAATTATTAAAATATTAGCTATTTATTTTTATAATTAAATGACATGTAAATAATTAGGTTAAATATTAGGTCAAAATTTAATCTTTTCTTAATAAATTAAAAACAACTAGAATTAGGGTTAGCATTTTATTTTAATTAATTCTTTGTTCATTAAAAAATCATAAAATACAAAAATACCAAAAACAAATTTCTTTTCCTTTTAATTTTATTAATTTAATAATCGTTTAGTTTAATTTAGTTAAAAAGGGACCAACGCCCTCGTTTCAATCTTAAATCCAATTCGCATATTTATTTTTTATTCTTTATAATATTTATGTATCTCTCCCAAGGCCGTGTAATTAATTTCTCGCACTTTATTTTTCCTTAATTCTTTATTTTTCTGTCAAATCGGGTTCTGGAAACTTTGGCGATGTGGACCCGTGCCTTTTGTAATAGCTTTAGAACTTTTACTTCTCGCAATTTTTAACTGTTAACAAATGCATGCAAGAATGAATGTCTCAATAAAACAGACGCGTAGCTCACTCATAACATGACAAGATAAAATATCCGAATCTGACACACAAATCACACACCACCCCTAGGGTACGCCTCACTGTTGCCTTGCCTCGAAAGGTGATCGTCGAGTAGAGGATGTCTTAGTAAGTCCTCATGATCCGGGAACCTGACATGAGGGTAGCTTCTAAGGTGTCTTCCCATTGCTCTGGTGATCACCATGTCCCGAACCTCGAATTGACCCGAACACCTCCAACGGTGGTGCTACCTACCTCTCAATGGTGGGATGGCACTACTTTAAAGGACATTTACACAGACGAATTCCTTAGGGTAGGTAGACGACTCTAGATACTTGCTCTAATTTCAAAACAAAAATTCAAAAATACTTTTCACACCGACACTTTTCAAAAGCTTTCGAAAGCAATTTTTCAAACACTCTTGAGGACTGATACAAGAGTCGAACTGAAATTTCCAAAGAAACTTTTTAAAACCCACAGTTGAAAAGCAAACAAACCACTTTTGAAAACACAAATGAGCAAGTATCTAAGAGCCCATGGATAACCATGGATAGAAAGGGTGCTAACACCTTCCCTTTCTATAACCTACCTCCCGAACCGAGAGCAATCTCTATAAGGAATTTTTCTGTGCTTTTGTCCTTTCCATTTGGAGAAAATAAAAGACGGTGGCGACTCTTGCTTCCGCGACATTTCGCGAACCAGCGTTAAACAGTCAGTTCCAGATCCACCGATCACATAGGGGAATGTCATACCTTGCAAATTATGATTAACAACACAGATAACTACTTAGACCTGCAATATGGAGACCACGACTTAGAGGACGTCAATGAAGCACCTCAAAGAACAACCCATACTCATACTACTGAGAATCCATTGGCGCTCAACCAATATAGAGCTCTTGAAGAAAGGCTAAAGGTTGTGGAGGGTTACGATGCTTTTGATGTCAATGCTCTCGAAATGGGTCTAGTTCTTGATATGGTAATACCGCTAAAATTCAAAGTACATGACTTCAGAAAATAAAAGGGGCTCCATTGTCCAAGGAACCATCTACGCATGTATTGTAGGAAGATGAATTCCTATGCTCAATATCAGAAGCTGATGATCCATTATTTCTAAGATAGTTTAAGTGGAGCATCCCTAGATTGGTACCTGCAGTTAGAACGAGTTTATATCCAGACATGGGAAGATCTTGCTAATGCTTTCCTGAGACAATACAAATATAACTTGGACATGGTGCCTACTCGCATGCAACTCCAGAACTTGTCTCAGAAAAAGGAGGAGTCTTTCAAGGAGTATGCTCAAAGGTGGAGAGAAATGGCAGCCTGTGTACAACCACCACTGCTGGAGAAAGAATTAGTCGATATGTTCATGGGAATATTACCAAGGTTGTATTATGAAAAGATGGTAGGAGGCGTCTCTTTCAGATTCTCAAATTTAGTAACTATTAGTGAAATGATTGAAGCAGGTATAAAGAGTGGAAAAATACAAGGGACATCATCTAGTACCCCTTACAATGCGAAAAGACATGTTCCTAACTTCTCGAAAAAGAAGGAGGGAGAAATTAATGTTGTAGCCTCACAACCAAGGGCATAACAAACATTAAGAATTCCATGAGAACAACAACATAACAGGTTTGAAAGGCCGCCAAGAAAGTTTGACCCGCTTCCTATGTCACACCGTCAATTATTGCAACACTTGGTCAAGGCGTCTTTGGTAGAGTTAAGACCTCTAGATCCTCCAATCGGGGCACCCCCACCAAGGTACAATTCCAATTCTAGATGCGAGTATCATTCAAATTCTCCCAAGCACACTATAGAAAAATGTTGGGCCTTCAAACATAAAGTTCAAGATTTGTTGGATTCTCAGGATATCACTTTTGATAAACCGAATATCAAGTCAAACCCCATGCCTCTGCATGGTGGACCAGCAATAAATGCAATTAAAGTAGTCACTAAATTTGGGGCAGCCAGAAGAGTAAAGGCCCCGATAAGTCTTTTGAAGGAATATCTGTTGGAGTGCAGGGTTCTCTTGGAACATAATGAAGCTTTCAAGAAGACATTACAATAGTTAGTGGATCAGGGGATAGTCCAGTTTGGACCATACCCTAGAGAAGAATATGTAGCTGAAATTGAGGGAAGTACAAAGAAGCCATTGGTAATTCCTTGCCAAGAGCTAAACCTTAATAAGAATACTCTTGTGATTCCACGGGGAGAATCAACAGAAACACTAGTAATGACACCAAGACAAACTCTGAAGATACCAGTAATTCCAAAGACTATAATGGTAATTAGGGTACCATCTCCTACCCCTTACGAAAGTGACAAAGTAGTACTATGGAGTTATGATTCTACTGTATACGTCAATGGTTTAAAGCAAGAATGTGAGTCATCGACAAGTCAAGGACCTACAATCTCAAACATAGTAGGAACAGGGGGCATGACTCGTAGTGGTCGAATATTTGGTTTCGAACCACAAAAGAAGAATGATGCTATGGTGGAAAATAAAAATGATATGTTGGTGAAAGATAAAAGAAAAGCAGTGGTGGTGGAAAGTCAAGAACAAGAGCCTCCGAGCAAGAACTTTTCTGATTAATAGGAAGAATAATTTATGAAAAATAATCAAGAGGAGTAATCATAGGGTGGTGGATCAACTTCACTAAACACCAGCCAAAATTTCTATACTCTCATTGCTCATTAATTAAGAAGCGCATCGAGACTCTCTAATGAAGGTTCTGAGATCTGCTCATGTCGCATAGGAGATTACTATAAACCAATTTGAAAACGTTGTAGAAAATTTGACGTCTCGATCATACTTAGGTTTCAATAACAGTGAGTTACCTCCACAAGGTAAAGCTCATAACAAGGCATTGCACATATCTATTCAGATAGGTACTACAAGCCTGTCCAGGGTACTCACTAATACTGGTTCTTCCCTCAATGTGTTACCAAAATTCAGATTGATAAAGTTAACACTAGATGGTGTTGTAGTAAGACCAAGTTCTACAATAATTAATGCTTTCGAGGGTTCTCAAAGTTCGGTATTCAGAGAAGTGGTCCTTCCTATAAATATTGGCCCACATATGTTATATATCACTTTTAAAGTCATGGATATAGAACCAGTGTATACATGTTTACTTGGACGATCCTGGATTCACGCAGTAAGGGAAATCACTTCAAATTTACATCAGAAACTGAAGTTTTTCGTTGAAGGAAGATTGGTAATAATCGATGGTGAAGAGAACAACTTTGTAAGTCACATAGTGTTGTACCCCAAAATTTTCCCTCTCATTTTACTCAACATATATTCATTAAGATACTCAATTTTCTCAAGGATGCCCAAGAGTTGACCAGACAAATGCTCTCCTAAGACAATGAACCTCAAACTAGGGTTTCCATTTGCATCAAGATGGGTGAAATCCAAAGGTCTCAAATCTTATCCATGGTATGAATATGTTCTCAAGATCATCCATGTCAAGTTTTGTGCCCTGTACAAGAAGTTTGCTCAATCAACTACTCAAATGCCTAAAATCAACTGAACTAGGTCAAAAGTCAACTGTGACCCACATACAGTAAAACTTCAAGATTTTTGGTCAACATCAACATTTTGAAGTTATATCCATGATTTGATCAAGGGTTGATCATGATTCCTCAAGAAATGCTCCTAACTCATCAAAACTCAAAAGTTGCTAAATTAGGGTTTCTCAGGAAAAGTCAACCAAAGTTTGACCAGGCATAACTCTCTCATACTTTATCAGAAATTTCTCATCCAAGTCTCATTTTGAAGATAATACAATTCCCTACAATTTATCTTCAGCCCTCAAGTTCAAGAAATGCACTCATAGAAAGATATGAACTCAGACATTATAGATCATTCCAAAAAGTCAACAAAAACACCTTTTGGGTAAAAGCTTCTTACATGAACATGGAAGATCCAAGTGAGATGAAACCAAAAGGGTTGTTTATAGGACATCCTAAGATTTTTAAAAAGTCAAAGATACCCTCTTAGGGTTAAAATTGAGGGAGATATGTATTGTCAAAGTTGACCAATTTTTGGATATGTGCATGAAGTCAACATTGATCAAAATGACTTTTTTTCTTCCAAATGGGCCCATGTTTTCTTGTTTGAAATTTGTTCCTAATATGGCCCACGACCCCTGATCTTATCCACCTATTATCGTGCAAGAGCCAATTGATTAGAAAATATCTTAATTTGGTCTATTTTGGAAACAAATTATACAAGACAAAGAATGAAATCAAATCTCCATAATTTGCAAAGATATGATTAGTTTTTATTGACCTAATTCATTCCAATATAAGGACATAACATTCTCAAGGCAAAAAAAGGGAGTTTGGGGTCGTGAAAACAAAGGAAGAAGTGTCAAATTTTTATGGAAAAAGTGCAGGTTGGTTTTGATTCTATAGGCCGTTTCAAGTAATTCCAAGGCCAGTAATCCGTTCCTGGACATTTTATGAAGCCATTCCAATCATCCTCAAGCCTTAAAACCTTCAGAAATCACGCCTCACAGTGCCACAGTTTGCATCTTTTTTCAAGATTCATTTTCAATGATTTATCCATCATAAACGTGTTTTGATCATATATCCATGCTTGCTATCATATTTGCAATGTTTTTGATTGGTTTGATTGATGTTTAAGTTCAGGAATGGCACGATGCCATTGTTAGGGTTTTGAGGTCCCAAAATGGGAATTCTATATAAAGGAAAAATTGGACAAAATTAGGGGTACTATCATGCTGAGGAGATGATTTGCAATTGATCCATGCCTTTGGTTTGAATTTATTCTGCTTGTGCTGCGTTTTTGAATTTTGCATGTTTTTAGTTACAAACAGAATCCGTCACTACAACCTATAGTGACAGAAAACTGTTGTAGGTAAAATTTGCCCATCTAAAATGACGGATCCTTGAAGAAGGTGATGGTGTGGTGCTCACTGATTCGTCCAATCAAACCATAGAGGACCCACAGCGCACGCATTTTTGACATGTGGCCATAGATCTTTATTTGCCTTATATTTATTTTGTATTATTTTGTTAACAATTAACACGCTTGGTTCAGTTGGCAAGGCAGGGTATGATAAGGCTTTAGTTCAAAAGGGAGTGGGTTCGATTAAGCCCTTTTGTAAAGTTAATTTTCACTAATTTGTGTCTTCAGATCCAATGCTCCAGGTCCCTGTGCGCTCCTCATGCACTTCCATCACCATACCACAAGATCTCATCATATCCAGATCTAACACTCAGCACATACAGACCATGTGAACCATCAAACGTGGCTAACACTGCATCCAAATGCCTGATTGGGCCAAAGGATTTGGGCTCAATGAAATTCAGCTTCACACCCCCTAATCTGCTTTCACCACAAGCCCAATTACTTTCTTTCTTTATTTTCTTTTGTTTTATTTGATTAATTTCTTTTTACAAAACAACAAAAAAAAATCATTTTTTTATTTAATCATAAAATCAAGAAAACCACAAAAATGTAGAATTAGGTCTTTTTATTAAAATTAGTTTTTTTTTGGAAAATAATTAATTTAATGATATTGACTTGATTGTTTTCATAAATAAAATTAATTAGACAAATTAGGTTTAATTCACAAATATTTAATTTTCTCAATAAAGTACCAAACAATATTTTTCTTTAATTAATTAGATTTAGGTTGAGATTTCAAATATTTTTCTCAATAATAAAATACAAAAAAATATTTTCTCTTTAATTGATTAGATTTTTAGAATTTAAACTTTGATTCCCGTATTTAATTCTAGCGCGTAATATTTTATATTTTATTTTCCAATTATTGTATTTACTTCGGGTTTGTAATAATTTTTAATTAGGGCTCACCGCATATTATTTACTGTTTAATCCCTGGTTTTTGGTCAGGTAACCCCCTCCCCGAGGCCTTGTAATAGCGTAGGACTCTTTTATTTTATATGATTGTATATAATTGTTAGCAACCTAGGTTTGTATGCTTAATCAATTAAATAGGTCATTTAATTACAAGATAAATATCTGAAAACAAACACTGCTGCACACTTGCACCCTTAGGGTATGCCTCACTTGGTTGCCTCGAAAAACAATGGTCATGTCCATCGAACGTAGGGATATCTTAGCAAAGACCCTCGGTATAAAAGTCATCATAAAATATCATGGTCCCTTACTGTCCCTCGAGTTGCCTACGAGAAATGATCTGGTCCCTCGATGTTGCCTACGAATATATGATGACGGTCCCTTCGAAATGATAAGGTATCCTTACATGTTTCCTTCAATGACCATAACATCCCTTTCGAATGTCCCTTGAAACTCCAACGGTGGAGCTACCTACTCCTTAATAGTAGGATAGTGTTGTCTAAAGGAAACTATAAAATGAACAGCCTTTTTCGAGTAGGTAGAAAATCTTAAGTACTTGCTCAAAACAATAAAATCTCTTCCCCATAAACACTTTCAAAACAGTTTCAAAAACCACTTCGTCACGCTCTTGAGGACCGATACAAGGGTTATCACGAAGTAAACAAAACTTTTCAAAGCAAGAACACACAAGCAATTTAAAAATGAGCAAGTACCTAAGAGCCCGCGGAAAACCACAAATAGAAAGGGTGCTAACACCTTCCCTTTATATAATCTACCCCCCGTACTCAAAAATATCTCGAAAGATGGTCTTTTTCTGTTCTTTTCACCCTTTCCTTTATTGGATAAAAGAAAAGTCGGTTGCGACTCTTGGTTACCGCAAAATTTGCGAATACAAACGCAAAACCAATATTAACCTGTCAGTTCTGCCACCGTATCCCATAACTAACGACTATGCTGAGGAGTATGAAAAGTGGGGTATACCTTAGGATCTAGGTCATTTTTAAATTACTTTCTTGTTTGCTTTTCCTGCTTTATCTTTAAGGGTTTTCGCTTGGGTATTATTGAAGATCCTACACCCGAATCTGGGGGAAATTTTTAGGTAAACAACAATAGATCGTGGAGACTGTACGACATAGACCGATATGGTTTAAGCGATGGTTGTGTTGGTGTGAAACTTTGGTTGGTACCGGTATCCTTCGTGTGGAAACGAGGAGAATACGGGGCCGCCGCATGGTGTTGTGAAGCACTAACGGACCTTAGAACCTTAGTTGAACAAACTTGGACATTTTAAAGTAGTGAGATAGCTGGCCTTGGTATAAAGATGAGGATTGGTTGATACTCGATGCTACACTCATTGAGATCTGACTTTCGGGATATTTTGGCCGCAAGAAAAGATTGCCTGAGCTAAAACAATGCCCGATAAAGGATTATCAATGATATTGAGAATCCTTAGAACCCGATTACTTTTCTAAGACAGGTTGAGCCAACTAAACTTCAAGAGGGTACTTACCTATGGAATCCATGCAAGCCTAAACCTAAGGCTACTTGTGTGACTTTTTTGCTTTCTTTTCCTAAAAATTTGAACTTATTGTAGGGCTTTGTTTGTATTCCTTGCAGGTCCTTGTTTGTATAAATCCAATAAATTGGTTTCTTACCCCGCGTTTTTGCTTGATGCATAGCATACACATCATAGCATCATAACATGATATATCATACTAACCATTTCAAGGATCTCGAGGGCCTGTGATGCGGGTTATGATGAACCAGACGTCTAACAAGGGGCAAGGGGATTTATTTTCCTCTAGCCAATGTCGTCAAAAGATCAAAACACGACAACTTGAGTTAGGGGCTATGACTCACTTGATACGGTGAACTTGACTCTTGTAGAAGGACTCTCAACGATACAAAGTTCTTCAATCAAAGCTGCAAAATTTCAACTTCTGACATTTCTTGTTTACCCCGTGAGATCCTTGAAAACATTGCATACATATGTCATACACATTATTGGATAACAGGTACCATAACAGGTTTCACATCTTCTTCGTTGTTTATTTCAGCAATAATATCTTCTGAACAAAGCATCAAGGATCTACAGGCACAAAATGCCCAATTTCAGCAAATGTTCGTAGCCTTAGCTAAGGGGCAGGAAGATCTGAAGGCCCTTGTTCTGAAGGAGAAAAAGAAGAAGAAGAAGAAGAAGAAGACCGTCGGTGTCCTAAATCTGGGCAGAAGATTTAGGGGACTGTTGAAGAAAACGGTTGATCTGACCTCTTCATCCAAAGAAGGGGAGAACTAAGAGGGCGACACAAGGGGGAAAACCCTAGTCCGAGAGTTTCCGAGGATGACACAGACTACAATGATGAGAAGTATCCTCCCACTGAGGATAAATACAAGCAGTTAGAGGATCGATTGAGCACTATGGAGATCCAGAGAATACCCGAGCTGGATTTTGAAGAGCTGGGGTTGGTGTCGGGGGTAGTCATCCCACAAAAGTTTAAAGCTCCAGTTTTTTCAAAGTATGATGGGGTGTCTTGTCCCAAGCTTCATCTTCGTTCCTATGTAAGGAAGATTCAGCCTCACACCGCTGATAGGAACTTGTGGGTCCATTTCTTTCAGGACAGTCTATCTGGGACTCAGCTTGAATGGTTCTATCAACTGAAGGGAACCAATGTCCGTAACTGGGAAGATCTGGTTACTGATTTTTACAAGAAGTATCAATATAACGCTGACCTTGCCCCTACCCGTACTCAACTCCAGATTATGTCCATGGGCACAAGCGAAGGTTTCAAGGACTATGCGCAGAAATGGAGAGATCTGGCAGGGAGTGTCCAACCCCTTTTGTCTGATAGAGAGTTGGTGGATATGTTCCTTGGTACGCTGTCTGGTCCGTTCTTCAATCACTTGATTGGTAGCTCCTCAGCTGGTTTCGCCGAGCTGATATTGACTGGAGAAAGAGTAAAAGTTGGGATCTGGAAAGGCAAGATCCAGAAAAATACCTCTTCAAGTACAAAGAAGAAGTAATTTGGTGGAAAGAGGGAAGCCAATGCTGTGCACGGCCAGAAGGGGCGTAGCAAGGCAGGCTACCACCAATTTGCGGGGGCAGTGCTGATCTCTAATTTGGCACACGCACAACGACCACAACAACAAAACAATCAGCCAAGGGTGGAAAAACCTCAAAGGCAGTTCATCCAAATCAACATGCCATTGTCACAAGCATTGAAACACATGTTGAAGATGAATCTGATTACAGTGATAAACCCTCATCCGAACCCTAAGACTTCTTCTCCTAACTATAACCCGATGCAAGGTGTGCTTATCTTTCTGGTAGCCCGGGGCATGATACTAACAATTGTTGGGTAATAAAATACAAGATTCAGAATATGATTGACGCCAAGGAGATCTAATTCGACCCTCCTGAGACTCCCAAAGTGATCACTGCTCCCTTGCCAAAACATGGCTAGGATTGAAAGCATTTTTGTTCATTTGAATTCTCAAGTAGTATTTTCTTTTCTTATTCGAACAATTATTGTCATGTCAAGCTTTATTATTTTATTAATGCATTATACATGTTTTTCTTGAATTAATTTGTTTTCTTTATGCTTAAACTGCTTTATACTTCCTTTTCGTGATATTCAACTCTCGACTAAAAACTCTAAGCCTTAGAGGGAGGATGACGAAAAAGATACCACAATCTCTACAATATGCTTTTGAACAGACCCCGCTAATGATGTACATGCGTTGTTTCAAATCTCAAATAGTGGAGTCATAAGGAAGATAATCCCTAGTCAACCCCTTTGAGCCAAAGAAGTAGGAGTTTTTCTTTCACACAAATTAAAACCCTTAATCATAACCTGGGGAATGGTAGTTTTCTCAGTTAATTCAGAGGCGCATTCATTCGCAATCTTCTGCTTCGCACACAATGAATGGCCTCGAAGACATCCCTCTGAATCAAAAGATGGTGATGGTTTCGCATAATCATTAAAGCAGGCAGTCATTAATTTGCAAAAGAAAAGCCCGTTAAGTCAAAACCTATGAAGGAGACTTAAGAAAAAATCTGGGGCATCCCGCTGACTGTAATTACAAAAAGAAACAATTCAGGCAAAAGATAGGGATAGTAAAATCAAAAAGAAAGATGTCCTACAAATCCTCAACAGAAAGAAGGTTACAAAAATGACCGCCTATTCAAAACAAACTTTCACTATCCGAACCACCACCGGAACATCAAGGACAGTACTCCAGGACTCAACTGGGATTCTAAACGCACAATTAGCTGAGCATAGGACTGAAGGACATCACGAAGAACGGGTGGGTACAAATAAATTTTGAGCCTTTATCCTTTGTTTCTTAAACCATGAACCAAGCCACATTATAACCCTTAAAAGTCCTAGCTGAAGCGCGGGTTAGTTTGAAAGCATATTGTTACAAAGGTATCCTGACTCCTGTAGGACTCGTTACGAATCCCGAGTTGATATCACATTCTTGCAAATTTTGTGTTACTACACAAAACACATTTTCAAAAAAAAATTCTTTTCAAGACAGACATGAGTTTTGAATCCTTTAAATGACATTTTTTTCATATGACTAATTGTTTGACAGCAGAGAAATTCGCACAATGGATATTCAATGAACATACATCCTCTCAATGGACAGAATCACCTCAGTAGGAAGGACACTTCCAATAACAGGTCTTCCATAAGCAAGGGGCATGACATGATGTCTAACACACCTGGGGCAAGCTCTCCAAAAGTGCCAAATAACCAGGGGCAGATCTCCATCTGAATCACTTGGGGCATTATGCATGCATTCCAGTAGCGAATCATGTGCCATCAACAAAACATTTTTTACGGTACTACAACACAACACTACGGACAATGACAACTCCCTACATCTTGAGAGCATGGACATAGTCAGAAAAGACCACGCATGAAAAAGACCCGCTAGGTTGATTGGCCTAGGCAAAAATAAGGGCATCCCAGCAAACCAAAAAAGGTTCAGGAAAAAGTTAGGGATATACATATGAAAAATCTGTACACCCGGCAAGTCAAAAACCTGAAAAGGCGGCTTGGGCAAAAAAGGGTATCTCGATGGACTGAAAATCTGAAAAGAAAGTCCAGGAAAAAGTTAGGGATTAAAGCGTACGACTATGTCCCGTCATCTTGTCACTTTCCTATCAGTAGAAGACTTATCATTTCGATCGGCAGTTACCAAACACCTCATATGTTGGGATAACACTCAATCCACAAGGCTTCCGCAGGCACTTTCTCCAGCAGGTACAGGGGCAGAAAAGTCTTGATGCAAAGTCATTTTCGTGTCCTCAGCATGCGTCCCAGTAACATGTACACTCCCCACAGAGTAGAGACAACCAAAGTTTTGATCTCTGCTTCCCCAAACGTGAGTTACTTTCCCCAGCCAAGCTCTTCCGGAGAGTCGACATCTATATTCCCCAGCCGAATTTTGTAATCGCAAGCGGTTCATATAGTTTTCTCCCGAGCATAGTTTATTTCTCTGAATGCGAAAGCTCATCCCTAACAGAGTTATTCTTCTGCAGAGTTATTCTCAAATAGAGTCTCTCCCGTGACAGAGTAGCTGTAAACAAGGAGCAAATCTCCAGCATAGTCATCTCCGTTCAGTATCCCTAGTGGAAGTAGAAGAACCACTTTTTCTACAACGATCAGGAATGCAATTTCCAGTACTCTCCAACAGCAGTCAGGGATTTATTTTCCCAAACTTGGATGTGCCACAATAACATTTCATGTTCATACATCATGACATGCGCATACATATTGCATACAATATAATCTCATTTATTTTGAGAACGTCAACATACAATGCATTTCATGTATCATATACGATTAATCATGTACCTTTTCAAGAAAGATGGTTATCATCAACAACTTCCAGCGGGTTCAAGATTAGCTCCTGAAACTAAACAAGTAATTATCTGTGCGACCAAATGCAGCTTTACACGGGTTCGTCACGAAGAAATCTTACACGGGTTTCTCCTAAATGCAGCTTCACACGGGTTTATCCTGAAAAATCTTACACGGGCCCCTTCTCATACATTTCCAAATAAAGTTTCACACAGACTTATCCCGAAGTAACCTTACCCAGGTTATTTTTGAAGTTTTACACAGACTTAGCCCAAAGTAACCTTACCCAGGTTCCTCCTAAACTCCTACACAGGCTTAGCCCAAAGTAACCTTACCCAGGTTCCTCCTGAAGTTTTACCCAGACTTATCCTGAAATGACCTTACCTAGGTTCCTTCTTACAATTTTCCAATGTAGTTTTACCCAAACTCATCACAAGCAGCCTTACCCAGATTCCTTCTTACAATTTCCCGATATAGTTTTACCCAAACTCATCACGAGCAACCTTACCCAGGTTCCTTCTAGGTCTCGATGCAATTTTACCCAAACTCCTCAGAAAGCAACCTTACCTAGGTTCCTTCTCGGTTCATTTGCAGTTTTACCCAAACTCCCCACGAAGTAACCCTACGACCTAGGTTCCTTCTCGATTCAGATGTAGTTTTACCCAAACTCCCCACAAAGCAACCTTACCTAGGTTCCTTCTCGGTTCAGATGCAGTTTTACCCAAACTCCTCACGAAGCAACCTTACCTAGGTTCCTTCTCGGTTCAGATGCAGTTTTACCCAAACTCCCCACGAAGTAACCCTACGACCCAGGTTCCTTCTCATAGCCCTACTATCCAGGCTTTTGCTTCGAAGTAACCCTACTATCCAGGTTCCTTCTCATAGCCCTACTATCCAGGCTTCCATCTCGAAGTAACCCTACGATGCAGGTTCCTTCTTATAGCCCTATTATCCAGGCTCTCATCTCGAAGTAACCCTACGACCCAGGTTCCTTCTCATATCCCTACTATACAAGCTTTCATCTCGAAGTAACTCTACCATCCAGGTTCCTTATCATAGCCCTACTATCCAGGATTTCATTTCGAAGTAACCCTACTATCCAGGTTCCTTCTCTTTTATCTCCAAATAATAGTTTACAACACTGTAAGATCCAACTAGATACAATCAATTTCACAATTCCCCGGTAAGCGACTGTGTATCCTGAACCCTGACCACATATGCAATTCACTTCCACCTCCTCAATCAGGATTTAATTTCCCAGTAGAGTAATGAACAACCGAAGCTCCTATACTCTGTTTTATGAGGCATAAATCAACATCCCCCGATGAAGTCCTCCTCAATGGAAGGTAGATGAATTCTCGCAAAGGAATCTCTTATACAACCGATATCTTTTATGGATGGCATCTTTAAGCTCATCTCCGACGATTCTCTGTCGACTTCCAAATGGCATCTGTAAGCCCATTCCCTATATCACCAATCAGTATTACTTCATGCGAGTGCAAATTTATGGGCACTCTAGTGTTCAATCATCTTCTACCTTCAGATCACGAAAGGCAGAACAACCAATCTACATCCTCAGGCTTAATAAGATTGAACAGGGACAACTGTCGTACCCCAAAATTTCCCCCCTCATTTTACTCAACATATATTCATTAAGATACTCAATTTGCTCAAGGATGCCCAAGAGTTGACCAGACAAATGCTCTCCTAAGACAATGAACCTCAAACTAGGGTTTCCATTTGCATCAAGATGGCTGAAATCCAAAGATCTCAAATCTTATCCATGGTATTAATATGTTCTCAAGATCATCCATGTCAATTTTCATGCCCTGCACAAGAAGTTTGCTCAGTCAACTGCTCAAATTCCTAAAATCAATTGAACTAGGTCAAAAGTCAACTGTGGCCCACATACAGTCAAACTTCAAGATTTTGGTCAACATCAACATTTTGAAGTTATACCCATCATTTGATCAAGGGTTGATCATGATTCCTTAAGAAATGCTCCTAACCCATCAAAACTCAAAAGTTGCAAATTAGGGTTTCTTAGGAAAAGTCAACCAAACTTTGACCAGGCATAACTCTCTCATACTTTATCAGAAATTTCTCATCCAAGAATCATTTTGAAAATAATCCAATTCCCTACAACTCATCTTAAGCCCTCAAGTTCAAGAAATGCACTCATGGAAAGATATGAACTCAGACATTATAGGTCATTCCAAAAAGTCAACAAAAACACCTTTTGGGTCAGAGATTCTTACATGAACATGGAAGATCCAAGTGAGATGAAACCAAAAGGGTTGTTTAGAAGACATCCTAAGCTTTCTAAAAAATCTAAGAACACCCCCTTAGGGTTAAAATTGATAGAGATATGTATTGTCAAAGTTGACCAATTTTTGGAAATGTGCATGAAGTCAACATTGATCAAAATGACTTTTTTTTTCCAAATGGGCCCATGTTTTCTTGTTTGAAACTTGTTCCTAAGATTGCCCACGACCCCTGAGCTTATCCACCTATTATTTTATTATTTTTATTATTTATTTTGATTTTTTATCCATTTAAATCAAAATAAGTCAATTTAAATAGTAGAATAATCAAATAAAATCAAAGATTTGATTTTATGAGCATATTATGAGTCCATGAACAACTAGTAAATCAAAAAATTCGTGCAAGAGCCAATTGATTGTAAAAGATCTTAATTTGGTCAATTTTGGAAACAAATCATACAAGACAAAGAATAAAATCAAATCTCCATAATTTGCAAAGATATGATTAGTTTTTATTGACCTAATTCATTCCAATATAAAGACATAACATTCTCAAGGCAAAAAAATGGAGTTTGGGGTCGTGAAAACAAAGGAAGAAGTGTCAAATTTTTATGGAAAAAGTGCAGGTCGGTTTTGATTCTATAGGCCGTTTCAAGAAATTCCAATGCCAACAATCCATTCCTGGACATTTTCTGAAGCCATTCCAATCATCCTCAAGCCTTAAAACCTTCAGAAATCACACCTCACAGTTCCACGGTTTGTATCTTTTTTGAAGATTCATTTTCAATGATTTATCCATCATAAACATGTTTTGATCATATATCCATGCTTGCTATCATATTTGCAATGTTTTTGATTGGTTTGATTGAAGTTTAAGTGCAGGAATGACACGATGTCATTGTTAGGGTTTTGAGGTCCCAAATTGGGAATTCTATATAAAGGAAAAATTGGACAAAATTAGGGGTATTATCATGCTCAGGAGATGATTTGAAATTCTTCCATGCCTTTGGTTTGAATTTATTCTGCTTGTGCTGCGTTTTTGAATTTTGCAGGTTTTTATTTACGAACAAAATCCGTCACTACAACCTATAGTGACGGAAAACTGTTGTAGGTAAAAGTTCCCCATCTAAAACAACGGATCCCTGAAGAAGGTGATGGCGTGATTCTCACTGATTCGTCCATTCAAACCATTGGGGACCCACAACGCATACGTTTTTGACATGTGGCCATAGATCTTTATTTGCCTTATATTTAATTTGTATTATTTTGTTAAGAATTAACACACTTGGTTTAGTTGGCAAGGCAGGGCATGATAAGGCTTTAGTCCAAAAGGGGGTGGGTTCGATCCAGCCCTTTTGCAAAGTTAATTTTCACTAATTTGTGTCTTCAGATCCAATGCTCCAGGTTCCTGCGCGCTCAACATACCACAAGATCTCATCATATCCAGATCTAACACTCAACACACGCAGACCTTGGTGAACCCTCAAACATGGCCAACACTGGATCCAAACGCTTGATTAGGCCAAAGGATTTGGGCTCAATGAAATTTAGCTTCACACCCCCTAATCTGCTTTCACCACAGGCCCAATTACTTTCTTTCTTTATTTTCTTTTGTTTTATTTGATTAATTTCTTTTTACAAAACAACAAAAAAAATCATTTTTTTATTTAATCATAAAATCAAGAAAACCACAAAAATGTAGAATTAGGTATTTTTATTAAAATTAGTTTTTTTTTTTAAATAATTAATTTAATGATATTGACTTGATTGTTTTTATAATATAAATTAATTAGACAAATTAGGTTTCATTCACAAATATTTAATTTTCTCAATAAAATACCAAAAAATATTTTTCTTGAATTAATTAGATTTAGGTTAAGATTTCAAATATTTTTCTCAATAATAAAATACAAAAAAAAAATTCTCTTTAATTGATTAGATTTTTAGAATTTAAACTTTGATTCCCGTATTTAATTCTCGCGCGTAATACTTTATATTTTATTTTCCAATTATTTTATTTACTTCGGGTTTGTAATAGTTTTTAATTAGGGCTTACCGCATATTATTTACTGTTTAATCCCCGATTTTTGGTCATGTAACCCCCTCCCTGAGGCCTTGTAATAGCGTAGGACTCTTTTATTTTATATGCTTGTATATAATTGTTAGCAACCTAGGTTTGTATGCTTAATCAATTAAATAGGTCATTTAATTACAAGATAAATATCTGGAAAAAAACACTGTTGCACACTTGCACCCTTAGGGTATACCTCACTTGGTTGCCTCAGAAAACAATGGTCATGTCCCTCGAACGTAGGAATATCTTAGCAAAGACCCTCGGTATAAAAGTCATCATAAAAGATCATGGTCCCTTACTGTCCCTCGAGTTGCTTACGAGAAATGATCTGGTCCCTCGATGTTGCCTATAAATATATGATGACGGTCCCTTCGAAATGCTAAGGTATCCTTACATGTTGCCTTCAATGACCATAACATCCCTTTCGAATGTCCCTTGAAACTCCAACGATGGAGGTACCTTCTCCTTAATGGTAGGATAGCGTTGTCTAAAGGAAACGAGAAAATGAACAACCTTTTTCGAGTAGGTAGAAAATCTTAAGTACTTGCTTAAAACAATAAAAACTCTTTCCCACAAACACTTTCAAAACAGTTTCAAAAACCACTTCGTCACGCTCTTGAGGACCGATACAAGGGTTATCACAAAGTAAATAAAACTTTTAAATGCAAGCACACACAAGCAATTTAAAAATGAGCAAGTACCTAAGAGCCTGTGGAAAACAACTAATAGAAAGGGTTCTAACACCTTCCCTTTCTATAATCTACCCCCCGTACTCAAAAATATCTCGAAAAAGGTCTTTTTTTGTTCTTTTCACCCTTTCCTTTATTGGATAAAAGAAAAGTCGATGGAGACTCTTGTTTACCGTAACATTTGCGAATATAAATGAAAAAACAGTATTAAACTGTCAGTTTTGCCACCGTATCACACATAGAATCCTACAGGTATATCAATTTTGATGAAGGCTGTATAGCCACACCATTTTAAGTCTTAGAGGTTGCCTCAACGGTAACCCTACCGGTGGAAAAAATCAAGAAACCTACTGTGACTTCGTGGAGAGATTTGCAAGTAGCTATGGAAAGTAGTACCTCAAAAGGTCAGGGTAGACTCCCGGAAATACCAAAGAAGAAGAATCGCTTTGGTTTGGGCTAGGAGTTATCAAAGGATACCCTGAATGGTAAAGCACGATTTCTCAAATACAGGAAACCTTCGTCAATAAAGGAGTAGAGCATGGCGAACAGGTGGCAATGATGTCTGACAAGGGAAACATCAACAAGGCGTCCAACTTCATCCATGAATGCTCCCCAGGCGAAGAACTCAAGAATTGGAAAGCTATGGAGATTTCGAAGATCTCTTTCTTTCCAAAGTAATTTTTCTTCTTTTGAAAGAACCTATGTCAAGCCCGAGGCATAGGGGTTTCTTGTAAGGGTCCCCCAATTTATTTCAGGCAGTATTCATAACTAATAAAAGTTATATCTCGCATTCAATTAAGATCCTTGTCTTTCTCTTGCATTTATTTCTTATATTCAAAATGGCAATACTTTTCTTCATACGCATTTTCCAAATTCACATACTAAAATTGCACCAAAACATGATGAATGTGCATATCCATGCCTAAAAACACCGATAATGTCACTGTTGTTATTTGATATAATTTTGATGCACCCATCAACCAAGCGGAAGAGGAAGATGATAAAGATCTTGAACTTTCTAAAGAATTGGCGAGGGAGATAGAGCAAAAAGTTGATAATATACAACCACACCAGGAATCTATTAAGACCATTAACCTTGGCACAGAGGAAGATCCGAAAGAGATCAAGCTAGGGGAAACATTGGTGAAAAGCCTCAAACAAAGATTGATTAGGTTTCTACATGAATATATGGATTTTTTTCCTAGTCTTACACAAATATGTCAGGATTGGATACAGAAATTGTGGTGCACATACTACCTCTCAAGGAAGGTTGCTCCCCAGTTAGACAGGAGCTCAGAAGAACTCGTCCAGACATGTCTAGCAAGATTCGAGAGGAGGTTCTTAGACAATTTGATGCAGGATTCTTAGCAGTGGTAGATTATCCACCTTGGATAGGTAACATCATGCCAGTGCCCAAGAAAGACCACAAAGTACACATGTGTTTAGATTATCGGGATCTAAACAAAGAAAGTCCCAAAGACGGCTTCCCTTTACCTCACATTGATGTTTTAGTGGATAATACAGCTCAAGCTTCGGTATTCTTATTCATAGACGATTTCTCAGGCTATAATAAAATCAAAATGGAATATGGAAAAGACTACTTTCATGACACCTTGGGGCACTTTCTGTTATAAGGTAATTCCATTCGATCTGAAGAATGCAGGGGAAACTTATCAACGAGCTATGGTCACATTGTTCCATGATATGACTCACAAAGAGGTTGAGGTGTATGTAGATGATATGATTGCCATGTATCATATAGAGGAGGATCACATCATACATTTATGAAATCTATTTGAGCATCTACGAAGGTTCAAACTAAAGTTGAATCCAAGAAAGTGTGCATTTGGTGTTAGGTCAGGCAAGTTGCTGGGTTTTATTGTAAGTCAACATGGTATTGAGATAAACCCTGACAAGGTAAAAGCCATACAAGAAATGCCAGCCCCGAGGACAGAGAAAGAGGTTTGTGGTTTCTTAGGACAATTAAATTACATTTCAAGGTTCATATCGCACCTAACGGCTATGTGCGAGCCCATATTCAAATTACTCCAAAAAGACCAGACGGTGGTATGGAATAATGATTTCCAAACAACCTTCGAGACAATAAATAAATATTTACAAGATCCGCCAATCTTGATCCCACTTGTTCCCAAAAGACCGCTCATCATGTATCTAACAGTGCTTCAAGGGTCAATGGGATGTGTATTGGGACAACATGACGAAACGGGTAGAAAAGAGCATGCAATCTACTATCTCAACAAGAAATTCACCGATTGCAAAACCAGGTACTCACTTCTCGAGAAGACTTGTTGTGTGTTGGCTTAGGCTACTAAAATGCTAAGGAAATATATGTTAACTCACACCACGTGGTTAATAGCAAGAATGGTTCGTTTAATGTATGTGTTTGAAAAACCCATTCTTACAAGAAGGATTTCCCGATGGCAAATGTTACTATCAGAATATGACATCCAATATGTTACTCAAAAGGCCATCAAGGGTAGCATAATAGTTGACCATCTAGCTCATCAAGCACTACTAGAATATCAACCAATGAAGTTCGAATTTCTAGACGAAGATGTCATGATTATAGGTGACTACAAAATACCAGGGACCGACTAAGGATCTGAACGGGTGGCCTGTTGGACACTCACATTTGACGGGGCTTCAAATGCACTGGGCACGAGATTGGCGTAATTTTGACTTCTCCGAAGAATTTTCACAAACCTTATACTGCAAGGTTATGTTTTTACTGCACCAATAATATCACTGAGTTTGAAGCTTGTATCTTGGGTATGGAAGCTGCTATTGATCTAAGAATCAAACATCTTGAAGTGTTTGGAGACTCAGCACTAGTCATATACCAAATCAACAGCGAGTGGGACACTAAGCATCCTAGATTGATTCCATATCGGGATCATGTTATGAAGCTGGATACAGAATTTACCAATATTACCTTCATTCATATTCCGCGAGAAGAAAATAAAATGGCAGACGCCTTGGAAACTTTATCAGAAATGTTCAAAGTAACTTGGCTAAACCATGAATCATGCATTACAATAAGACATTTTAAAGAACCAACATATTACCTTGGTATTGAAGAAGGACAAGATAACAAGCATTGGTTTTATGACATCAAGAGGTACCTCGAGAAACAAGAATATCCAGAAAATACCACTATCATTTACAAATACACTCTGTGGAAGCTAACTTCAAAGTTCTTTCTAAATGCTGACGTATTATACAAAAGAAACTACGATATGGTGTTACTTAGGTGCGTGGAAAAACAGGAACCAGATACACTTAGGAGATAAATTCATGAAGGTACTTTCAAAACACATGCAAATGGACATGCCATGACTAGAAAAATCCTGCGAGCGGGTTATTATTGGCTGACGATGGAAGCCGGCTTCTACCATTGTACAAAGATATGTCACAAGTGCCAAATCTAATATGACAAAATGAATGTACCACTAACTTCTCTAAATGTCATGAGCTCTCCTTGGCCATTTTCAATGTGGGTGTGATTGGTGGAAATAGAACTGACTGTTTTTTAAGCTGGTTCGCGAAATGTCGCGGTAACCAAGAGTCGCCACCGTCTTTTATTTTCTCCAACATGGACAGGACAAAAGCACAACAAAATTCCTTATGAGAATGTTTCTCGGTTCGGGAGGTAGATTTATAGAAAGGGAAGGTGTTAGCACCCTTTCTATCCGTGGTTATCCACGGGCTCTTAGGTACTTGCTCTTATGTTTTCAAAATGTTTGCTTTTCAAAATGTGAGTGGGTTTGAAAAAGTTTTATTGAAAAACTTCTAGGTAACTCTTGTATCTGTCCTCAAGAGTGTATGAAAAATTTGTTTTGAAAACTTTTGAAAGTGTCAGTGTGAAAAGATTGTTTTTGTTTTTTGAAGAGAGCAAGTATCCATGAGTCATCTACCTACCCTAAGGAATTAGGCTGTGTAAAAGTCCTTAAGGTAGTACCATCCCACCATTGAGAGGTAGGTAGCACCACCGTTGGAGGTGTTCGGGTCAATTCGATTAAGGGACAGTGTGGTCACCGAAGCAACAATAGGACACCTTAGAAGTAACCCTAATGTCCTAGATCCTTTTTAATCCGAGGCAACCGTTTCGAGGCAACTGGATCTTGGATATTAGAGCGACCGCTAAAACGTCCTATACTTGACGACCACGTTTCGAAGGCAATGAGTGAGGCGTACCCTAGAAGTGGCAGGTGCATTGTGTGTTGTTTTCAGTTTATATTTATCTTGGATTAGGCAATCGTGAGCTACGAGTTGTTTTTAATTAACATACATTCTTTCACGCAATTAGCAGTTAGGAGTGCGAACAATTAAAAGACGGAAAGGTAAAAGCTACGCTATTACAAGGCGCGGGTCTATACATCACCAAAGTACAAAGACCCGTTTTTGATAAAAATGCGGAAAGTAAAAAAAAGCAATAATCCTAATTACTATTACATCCTTGAACAGTTACATAATAATCAAATAAGAAAATAGTGCGCGAATAAATTAAACTGGACGTCCGAGGGTGTTGGACCCTTTTGAGAAATTAAATTAAATTAAGACCTAATTATTTAATTAATTAAAGAAAAGAAAGTGTTTTTTATGTTTTTTTTGTATTTATTATGGAAATAAAGAAAAGAATTTAAAAGTTAGTAAACAACCCTAATTCTAGATTATTTTAATTATTAAAGAAAATGTCAAAGTTGACCTAATTTACTAATTAATTAACTTACATGTTTATGTACAAAAATAATAATAATTAATAATGATAATAAAGAATCAAAACCTAATTCTATAGAATTTTATTTATTAAGAAAAAGATTGAATTTTAAACCTAAATTAACCTAGATTAGTTATTAGAGTTTATTTACAAAAATAGGTTAATAATTAAAAATAAAACAATTTGATTTTCTGATTTTTATTATGGAAAATTAATTTGTGGTAAAAAATAATTAAAACAATTAAAAGAATTGAAAGAAAAGAAATAAAATTATGCAAACCAAGGGGGTTAGATGGCCCAAAGTGGAGGTAAGCTGCAGCAATTCTGGCCCATTGGACAAAGTCACGTTTGACTTTCTGGTTGTGTGCATGCTGGTTGACTGAAGTGCATCATGGACTTCATTCTGTGGCCACTGGATTGGGCATCATGGCCACTTGGAAAGCTAGCGCGTGAAGGTGCATGATGGGATTCTGGGCACATGCTGCATGCGAACGCTTTGTGAAAAAATAGAAAGAATTATATGGGGGACCTGGGAATCGAACCCAGGTCCCAGCGCTTGCCAGCAATGTCTCCAACCACTACGCCATTCAAACGCGTTTGTAAACATAATGACCAATAAAAATATTATATGAAAAGCAATAACCATGCTGGAAAACGCGCGCAGATTTGAATTCACCAACCAGGAGATGCCACGCCCTTCGTCTTCTTCTTTCTTCTGCAAAATATAAAACAAGATAGCGGGGGTTTTAAACCCCCACTAACTATAACAATGAAAAATAGCGAATAGAGTTAGGGGCAATATAAAAAAGGCGCGATGATTCCATCTTGATCGTCTCATCCAGACGGTTTCAGCCATGGGCATTATGGTCTCTAATTTTACTCATGCTGAAAAGCCCCAATCTAAAAGCTTGGAAACCCTAAATCTCTCCCATGGCAACTGGCGTTTCAGGGCATATTAACGAAATTAAATCATACCAGAAGCTTCACCTGAATGCTATGAATACAAAACAATCAACCAAATGTGTTAAAAATGCATGAATCTAAGTTTACAGTTTTGAAAAAAAATTGATCAACCGTGAATTTGTTAGAGCGTTTTCTTGAGCTTTAAGGCTTGATCTCAATGGCAACAGCTTCCTGGAAGGTCCAGCAATATATTGGAAACAAGAAAAAGGCTTGAATTGGTCTGCAAGTGGGAATTCAGTTTCCAAAATTCTTGACTTTTTTTCAATTTGGCAATGGTGTTTTTGTGGCAGCTTTTTCGTGTCTAGCTTTAGGGTTTCACTCAGCATATGTATGTGAATGAATTTAGGTTAGAATTAAGGTCCATGAATCCATTGCATTATGACTTGAATATGTGATTGCCAATCATATCTTTTTCAATCTTTTCTTTCATGAAACTTTTCCAATCATGGATATTTTGCCTTGTTGATTGAGAAACGAGTTGCCAGCTTGCCCTAGCCTTATTTCCTTCACAAAAAGATTTAAAAAGCATATCTTTTGAATTTTCTTATAATTAAAACCAATTAAATGAATTAATATTAATATAAATTCAATTAATTAATTAAAAATAAGAAAATAAGTCAAATTAAGCTTAATGGGTCGTGCATAGGCTTTGGGTAAAGATTCAAGAAGGAATTTGAGGCCCATTAGCAAAAATGAAGTGTTTTAGGCAAAGTTGACTTTTGAAAGTTCCCAAAACTTTCCCAACTTCTCCAATGCATATCTTGCTCAATTTTGAAGCTATGGACATGTTCTTGGACATTTTGGAAAGGTCTTGAAGTCCTCTAACCAATCCCTTTGGTCCCATGTCATTTTGATTTACCAATATCAATTTATGGTCTTTGACTTAAAGTGCCTTTTTGTTGACTTTTGAAAATGACCTATAATGTTGAAATTGATAACTTTTTGTGAGAGCATTTCTTGGACTTGGAATGTGAATATGAGTTGTAGGAAATGTCATCCCCTTCAAAATGAGCATTGGATGGGATTTTTCTGATAAACCATGAAGAAGTTATGCCTTGGTCAATTTGCAGTTGACTTTTCAGCTGTCCAAAAATAGAAACTTTTGACATCTTGAGACTTTCTGAGCCATGCTTGTGGAATCATGATCAAGACTTGATCAAATGATGATTGTGGCTTCAAAATAAGATGTTGACCAAAAATTTTGACTTTTGACTGTCAAATGACCATTTTGCCCCTGCAGTTGACTGTGAGGCAATTAGGGTTTTTGACTGTGCAACTTGGTGCTGTGAGTCTTGAAACTTGACATATGGATGCTTGACAATGTATATAGGCATATGGGACTTGATTGGACCCTTGAAAACCTCAATTTCTTTGCAAGAACCAAAACCCTAATTTTGACTGTGTTAAGAGGCAATTGGACTGTGCAACCGTTGAGGGATTTTGAACCATGATCTTGCCAAATCTTGAAGAATATGGGAGGGCATATTTTGGGGTACAACAGTTGCCCCTGTTCAATCTTCTTAGACCTGAGGATGTAGATTGGCTGGCGTGCCTTTCGTGATCCGAAGGTGGAAGATGATTGAACACTAGAGTGCCCAGAAATTTGCACTCACATAGTAGAATGTTAGCAGTGTGATGGTGGGAATGGGCTTATAGATGCCATTTGGAGAGATGCTGGATAAGAGGATGGGCTTATAGATGCCATCTGGAGATGCGACAGAACCTTGTCGGGAATGGGCTTATAGATGCCATTTGGAACTGTAATGGTAGTTGTGGAGATGGGCTTATAGATGCCATCGGGAAGTTGTCGATCGCGTAAGAGATTCCTTAGCGAGAACTTGCGTACCTGAGAAAGAAAGATAATTACCTGGCCTGTTACAGGGGTTGATCTTCAAACTCTTCATGCAGACATGCTCTGGCTGGATGCAGGCGTCGAATCTACAATTAGTTGCTCACAGATGTGCCCTGGCTAGATACAAGTATCGAATCCTCAAACTCTTCAGACGTGCCCTGGCTAGATACAGGAATCGAATCTTCAAACCCTTCAGACATGCCCTGGCTGGATACAGGAATCGAATCTGGAATTAGTCATCAACAGATTTACCCTGGCTGGATACAGGTATCGAATCTTCAAACTCTTCAGACGTGCCCTGGCTGGATACAGGAATTGAATCTGGAATTAGTCGTCAACAGATTTACCCTGGCTGGATACAGGTATCGAATCTTCAAACTCTTCAGACGTGCCCTGGCTGGATACAGGAATCGAATCTGGAATTAGTCGTCAACAGATTTTCCCTGGTTGGATACAGGTATCGAATCTTCAAACTCTTCAGACGTGCCTTGGCTGGATACAGGAATCGAATCTAGAATTAGTCGTCAACAAATTTGTCCTGGCTAGATACAGGTATTGAATCTTCAAACTCTTCAGACGTGCCCTGACTGGATACAGGAATCGAATATGGAATTAGTCGTCAACAGATTTGCCCTGGCTGGATACAGATATCAAATCTTCAAACTCTTCAGACGTGCCCTGGCTGGATACAGGAATCGAATATGGAATTAGTCGTCAACAGATTTTCCCTGGCTGGATACAGGTATCGGATCTTCAAACTCTTCAGACGTGCCCTGGCTGGATACAGGAATCGAATCTGGAAATAGTCGTCAACAGATTTGCCCTGGCTGGATACAGGTATCGAATCTTCAAACTCTTCAAACGTGCCCTGGCTGGATACAGGAATCGAATCTGGAATTAGTCGTCAACAGATTTGCTCTGGCTGGATACAGGTATCGAATCTTCAAACTTTTCAGACGTGCCCTGGCTGGATACAGGAATTGAATCTGGAAATAGTCGTCAACAGATTTGCCCTGGCTGGATACAGGTATCGAATCTTCAAACTCTTCAGACGTGCCCTGGCTGGATACAGGAATCGAATATGGAATTAGTCGTCAACAGATTTGCCCTGGCTGGATACAGGTATCGAATCTTCAAACTCTTCAGACGTGCCCTGGCTGGATACAGGAATCGAATCTGGAATTAGTCGTCAACAGATTTTCCCTGGCTGGATACAGGTATCGAATCTTCAAACTCTTCAGACGTGCCCTGGCTGGATACAGGAATCGAATCTGGAATTAGTCGTCAACAGATTTTCCCTGGCTAGATACAGGTATCGAATCTAGAATTGCAACAGTTGATAGTAATCATCTTTGTATTGACCTTTTTCCTGAAAAGGCGAAACGTTAGTTGTATACAATATCATGACATATGAGATGCGTGATGTTCTCAAAATAAATGAGATTGTATGTTCGTGATGCGTATATGCATGCTATAATGTATGAAGATGTGATGTTTATGAATGTATTTTTGTCTCGGAAGATAAATCATTGACGAATGCCGGGAGTTTGTTGAATACTGGGCTGATGTTTGAAGAGGAGAATTCTTCATTTCCGCTGGGGATGACGGTTGCAAAAATAAACCGGTAGGAGAAGATGACTCCGTTGAGGAATAAACTTTGCTGGAGAGATTACTCTGCGGGGAATTACTCTGTGGGAAGAGGGGCACTTTGCTGAGATGTTGATGATAACTCCGCTGGGGATACCATTGTTGAGCTCTGTTGGAAGATTTGATGAACTCCGCTGGGGATAGGAAGATTTCGCCGGGGACGATCTTTCCGTGGCAATTGGCTGAGGATAACCCAGTTATATCCTGGTGGGGAAATAACTTTTGAATAAAACCGGGGAGGCGCGTTCGTACTCTGCAGGTGATAAGCTTCCAGAATCTACTGGGGATAAGCTTCCTGAATCTACTGGGGAGATTGATTGAACTCTCTTGAGGAAACTTTTCAGATTGGACTGGGGAATGGCTCCACTGGATGTTCGGTATACCGCCGGGGAACAATTTTAGATCAAGATTGCCGTGGATGCTTGATAGGAATGTTTGTATACTCCGTTGGGGAATATTGAGATCTTCGGGGATAATCCAGCTTCCTTGAGGCTGACAGTAGACTAACTCTGCTCGGGGAGAGTGTTGTTGACTTGCTTGGGACACTGTGCCTTGTTAGGGTTGATGGGAGACCAACTCTGCTGAGTCTTATCTTACTCGGCGGGGAGTGAAGGTATCTGGGTTACATTCTTCAGCCGAACATACCTTGGTACCTTAGTGGACAGAGCAACCAGATCGCTTAGACAATTCTTATTGCCCCAGTTTCTGTGGGAGAAAGTACCTGTGGAAGTGCTTGATGACTGTCGATTTATGAATCTTCTTCTGGTAGGCAAGTGACGAGATGACGGAACATAGTCGTACGCTGTGATCCCTAATTTTTGCCTGGACCGCCCTTTCGGGTTTTTAGTCCACCGGAATACCCATTTTTGCCCAAGCCGCCTTTTCAGGTTTTCGACTTGCCGGGTGTATAGATTTTTTCATTTTCATCCCTTATTTTGCCCGAACCCTTTTGGTTCGCCGGGAAGCCCTTATTTTTGCCTAGGTGTGTCAACCTAGCGGGTCTTTGATTATGCATAGTATTTTTTCGACTATGTCCACGCTCTCAGGATGTAGGGAGGTGCCCCTGTTGTTGTGTTGCCATGTGACCAGAAGATCTTCGTTTGATCAGGCAAGATTCATAGCTGGAATTCATGTCCAATGCCCCAAGTGACTCAGGCGGAGATTTGCCCCTGGTTATTTTGGCATTTGAGAGATTCCTTGAATCTTGACTGGACTGCCCCAGATGATGGACAATGATCACGTCTGCCCCTTGATTAGAGGTGCTCTTGTTCATTAGACATTTGTCGTGCGAACTTCTATGTTGTTCAAACAAATAGTCATATGCAAGCAATGTTATGTTAAAAATGCAAAGCTTATGCCTGTCTTGAAGTTTTGGGAAATGCAGTTTTTTTTCATGAAAACAAGTGAATTTTTTGTAAACTTTGATGTCAACTCGTTATTTTACCGCGAGCCTTAAGGAGTCAGGATACCTTTCGTAACAGTATGCTTTCGAACTAACCCATGCTTCAGCTAGGACTTTTTAGGGTTGTAACGTGGCCTGGTTCACGGTTTAAGAAACAAAGGATAAAGGCTCAAAACTTATTTGTACCCACCCGCTCTTCGTGATGTTCTTCAAACCTAAGCTCAGCTGATCGTGCGTTAGACCTTGTTTGAGTCTTTGCTCTGATATTCCGGTGATGGTTCGGATATTGACAATTTATTTTGACTAGGCAGTCATCATTTTTTTGTTGAGGGTTTGTAGGACCTCTTTCTTTTCGATTTTATTATCCCTGTCTTTTGCCTGAACTGTTTCTTTTGCAATTACAGTCAGCGGGATGCCCCAGTTTTGTAAGTCTCCTTCATAGGTTTGACTTAATGGGCTTTTATTTTGAGAAATGATGACTTCCTGTCTTTATGATCATTCAGAACCATCACTGTCTTTTGTTTTGTAAGGACTTCTTTGGTGCCATTCGTTGTGCACTTGGATCAACTGAGAGAACTACCCTGCCCCAGGTTATGATTAAGGGTTTTAATTTTCGAAAAGAAAAAACTCCTACTTCTTTGGCTCGAAGGGGTTGACGAGGGATTATCTTCCTTATAACTCCGGTGTTTAGGAATTGAAACAATGGCTGTACCTCATCAGCGGGGTCTGTTCAAAAGCATAATGTAAGGATCGTGGTATCGTTTTCGTCATCCTCCCTCAAGAGGCTTAGAATTTTTAATTGAGAGTCGATCATCACAAAAATATGAAAACAGTTTATATATAGCGGATGCGAATATATTGATTCAAAACAGACATATGCGATGCATTGATAAAGTAATAACGTTTGCCATGACAATAATTGTTTGAACAATCAAAAGAAAATTACAACTTGAAAATTCTAATGGACAAAAATCTTCTCGTCTCAGGATTTGTCACTTCAAATGGTGAATCCTGCGGGGATGGTAGAAGAACTCAGCCTGACCCTCTTGGGTGAAATCCACTACTCCTTCATTAATCAGATCCTGGACTTTGTTCTTCAGAGCCCAGCAGTCGGCAGTGTCATGTCCAGGACTATCAGAGTGGTATGCACATCTTTTGTTGGGATGATAGTTAGGAGCAGAGATGTTGGGGTTCCGGGGAGGAGCCCTTAGTGTAATCAGATTCAAACTCAACAGGTGTTGTAAAGCTTGAAACAGCGACACGTTGAGCTGGGTGAATTTCCTCCTGGGCTTACTTGGCTTACTCTAATCAACCTGTTGTTCTGGGCGAGGTTGGGGTTGGACCTGTGAAGTGGTAGCAATTTGGAGAGGTCTATTCTTCACCATACCAGAATCTTGTCCTCTTGGAAGCTGATCAATGACCTGGTCCCTGACTTGGACTGGTTGCTTCATGTTGTATCTGGCTTGATGAAGTTGACTGATCATGGTCCTCAAATCTTCTTGCTCCCGAGCTAAGCCTTCGATGAGAGCCATTTTCCCCAGCATCTGGGTTCTCATTGTATCTACCTCAGCTTGCAGACGTTTCAGCCGTTCGTCCTTATCATCTTCGGGACTTTTCTTGGCCAAATTCCCCATGAGGAGTGTCCTCAACTCTTCCTTCCCCTTGGATAGGCTTAGGAAGATCTCCCTGAATTGAGTCTCTTGAGCATGAAGACCCTGGTTATCTTGTTGGGAAACCATTGCTGAAATAAACAGCGAAAAAGGTAAGTGACCTGCAACAAGGGTACCTGTAATGCAATGATATGCATGCAATGTTTTCAAGGACCTCGCGGGGTAAACAAGAAGATTGTTAGAATTGGAATCCGGTAGCTTGATTGAAGGAACTTCATGTTGTTGAGAGTCCTTCTTCAAGAGTCAAATCTCACCATATCGAGTGGGTCATAGCCCCTGACTCAAGTTATCATGTTTTGATTTCCGAACAACCTTGGCTAGAGGAAAATAAATCCCCTTTGCCCCTTGCTAATCAGTTGGTCCCATCATGACCTGCATCACAAACCCTTGAGATCCTTGAAATGGGTTAGTCCTTATGCAAGATGTATGCAATGGTATGATGTTATGCTATGCATGGAGTGATATATGTAAGCCTGTTATGAGTCCAGATTAAGGACTGTAAACAAAACCTGTGAGAAACTCAAGTGTAAGATAACAAGTATGCAAGTAGTCAAGTACGAAGGCACACAAGTCACACAGAAGAGCCCTTAGATTTTAGGCCAGCATGAAGTTTAGGGTACTACCCTCCTGAAGTTGGTGGGCTCAAAACCTGTCCTATCAAAAGTAACCGGGTTCTAAGGATCTCAATATCATTGGGTTGTTTTCTATGTTCATTGTTTCGATTTAGCCACTGAACTGGCGATCAAAATATTCCAAGAAAACAACCCTCAATGAGTGTAGTATCGAGTATCAACCAACTTCGGACTACACCAAAGTCAGTCATGTCACTACCCTAAAGAGGCCAGGATGGTCAAGTAAGGTTCCTAAGGTCAGTTGATGCATCACGACACCACGCGGTGGCCCCGTACTCTCCTTGACTTGACTCAAGGGTTACCGGTACTCACCAAAGTGCCACATCAACGTAGCAGACTGCTTCAACCGTGTCGGTATACCCCGCACAGTTCCCTCACAGTCTTGTTGCTACTTTCTAAGAGGTATCCCCAAGATCCGGGTTAGGATCTATAGAACTCCCAAAACAATGCCCACAATAATAAAGCAAACAAAACCAAGCAATTGAAAACACAAGTATGATCTATCCTAAGGTACACCTCACTTTAAGTCTCCCCAGCAGAGTCGCCAGTTCTGTGATCGGTGGAAATAGAACTGACTATTTTTTAAGCTGGTTCGCGAAATGTCGCGGTAAGCAAGAGTCGCCACCGTCTTTTATTTTCTCCAACATGGACAGGACAAAAGCACAGCAAAATTTCGTATGAGAATGTTTCTCGGTTCGGGAGGTAGATTTATAGAAAGGGAAGGTGTTAGCACCCTTTCTATCCGTGGTTATCCACGGGCTCTTAGGTACTTGCTCTTATGTTTTCAAAATGTTTGCTTTTCAAAATGTGAGTGGGTTTGAAAAAGTTTCATTGAAAAACTTCTAGGTAACTCTTGTATCTGTCCTCAAGAGTGTATGAAAAATTTGTTTTGAAAACTTTTGAAAGTGTCAGTGTGAAAAGATTGTTTTTGTTTTTTGAAGAGAGCAAGTATCCATGAGTCATGTACCTACCCTAAGGAATTAGGCTGTGTAAAAGTCCTTAAGGTAGTACCATCCCACCATTGAGAGGTAGGTAGCACCACCGTTGGAGGTGTTCGGGTCAATTCGATTGAGGGACAGTGTGGTCACCGAAGCAACAGTAGGACACCTTAGAAGTAACCCTAATGTCCTAGATCCTTTTTAATCCGAGGCAACCGTTTCGAGGCAACTGGATCTTGGATATTAGAGCGACCACTAAAACGTCCTATACTTGACGACCACGTTTCGAAGGCAATGAGTGAGGCGTACCCTAGAAGTGGCAGGTGCATTGTGTGTTGTTTTCAGTTTATATTTATCTTGGATTAGGCAATCATGAGCTATGAGTTGTTTTTAATTAACATACATTCTTTCATGCAATTAGCAATTAGGAGTGCAAAAAATTAAAAGACGGAAAGGTAAAAGCTACGCTATTACAAGGCGCGAGTCTATACATCGCCAAAGTACAAAGACCCGTTTTTGATAAAAATGCGGAAAGTAAAAAAAATCAATAAACCTAATTACTATTACATCCTTGAACAGTTACATAATAATCAAATAAGAAAATAGTGCGCGAATAAATTAAACAGGACGTCCGAGGGTGTTGGACCCTTTTGAGAAATTAAATTAAATTAAGACCTAATTATTTAATTAATTAAAGAAAATAAAGTGTTTTTTTTATGTTTTTTTTGTATTTATTATGGAAATAAAGAAAAGAATTTAAAAGTTAGTAAACAACCCTAATTCTAGATCATTTTAATTATTAAAGAAAATGTCAAAGTTGACCTAATTTACTAATTAATTAATTTACATGTTTATGTACAAAAATAATAATAATTAATAATGATAATAAAGAATCAAAACCTAATTCTATAGAATTTTATTTATTAAGAAAAAGATTGAATTTTAAACCTAAATTAACCTAGATTAGTTATTAGAGTTTATTTACAAAAATAGGTTAATAATTAAAAATAAAACAATTTGATTTTCTGATTTTTATTATGGAAAATTAATTTGTGGTAAAAAATAATTAAAACAATTAAAAGAATTGAAAGAAAAGAAATAAAATTATGCAAACCAAGGGGGTTAGATGGCCCAAAGTGGAGGTAAGCTGCAGCAATTCTGGCCCATTGGACAAAGTCACGTTTGACTTTCTGGTTGTGTGCATGCTGGTTGACTGAAGTGCATCATGGACTTCATTCTGTGGCCACTGGATTGGGCATCATGGCCACTTGGAAAGCTAGCGCGTGAAGGTGCGTGATGGGATTCTGGGCACATGCTGCATGCGAACGCTTTGTGAAAAAATAGAAAGAATTATATGGGGGACTTGGGAATCGAACCCAGGTCCCAGCGCTTGCCAGCAATGTCTCCTACCACTACGCCATTCAAACGCGTTTCTAAACATAATGACCAATAAAAATATTATATGAAAAGCAATAACCATGCTGGAAAACGCGCGCATATTTGAATTCACCAACCAGGAGATGCCACGCCCTTCGTCTTCTTCTTTCTTCTGCAAAATATAAAACAAGATAGCGGGGGTTTTAAACCCCCACTAACTATAACAGTGAAAAATAGCGAATAGAGTTAGGGGCAATATAAAAAAGGCGCGATGATTCCATCTTGATCGTCTCATTCAGACGGTTTCAGCCATGGGCATTATGGTCTCTAATTTTACTCATGCTGAAAAGCCCCAATCTAAAAGCTTGGAAACCCTAAATCTCTCCCATGGCAACTGGCGTTTCAGGGCATATTAACAAAATTAAATCATACCAGAAGCTTCACTTGAATGCTATGAACACAAAACAATCAACCAAATGTGTTAAAAATGCATGAATCAAAGTTTACAATTTTGAAAAAAAAGTGATCAACCGTGAATTTGTTAGAGCGTTTTCTTGAGCTTTAAGGCTTGCTCTCAATGGCAACAGCTTCCTGGAAGGTCCAGCAATATATTGGAAACAAGAAAAAGGCTTGAATTGGTCTGCAAGTGGGAATTCAGTTTCCAAAATTCTTGACTTTTTTTCAATTTGGCAATGGTGTTTTTGTGGCAGCTTTTTCGTGTCTAGCTTTAGGGTTTCACTCAGCATATGTATGTGAATGAATTTAGGTTAGAATTAAGGTCCATGAATCCATTGCATTATGACTTGAATATGTGATTGCCAATCATATCTTTTTCAATCTTTTCTTTCATGAAACTTTGCCAATCATGGATATTTTGCCTTGTTGATTGAGAAACGAGTTGCCATCTTGCCCTAGCCTTATTTCCTTCACAAAAAGATTTAAAAAGCACATCTTTTGAATTTTCTTATAATTAAAACCAATTAAATGAATTAATATTAATATAAATTCAATTAATTAATTAAAAATAAGAAAATAAGTCAAATTAAGCTTAATGGGTCGTGCATAGGCTTTGGGTAAAGATTCAAGAAGGAATTTGAGGCCCATTAGCAAAAATGAAGTGTTTTAGGCAAAGTTGACTTTTGAAAGTTCCCAAAACTTTCCCAACTTCTCCAATGCATATCTTGCTCAATTTTGAAGCTATGGACATGTTCTTGGACATTTTGGAAAGGTCTTGAAGTCCTCTAACCAATCCCTTTGGTCCCATGTCATTTTGATTTACCAATATCAATTTATGGTCTTTGACTTAAAGTGCCTTTTTGTTGACTTTTGAAAATGACCTATAATGTTGAAATTGATAACTTTTTGTGAGAGCATTTCTTGGACTTGGAATGTGAATATGAGTTGTAGGAAATGTCATCCCCTTCAAAATGAGCATTGGATGGGATTTTTCTGATAAACCATGAAGAAGTTATGCCTTGGTCAATTTGCAGTTGACTTTTCAGCTGTCCAAAAATAGAAACTTTTGACATCTTGAGACTTTCTGAGCCATGCTTGTGGAATCATGATCAAGACTTGATCAAATGATGATTGTGGCTTCAAAATAAGATGTTGACCAAAAATTTTGACTTTTGACTGTCAAATGACCATTTTGCCCCTGAAGTTGACTGTGAGGCAATTAGGGTTTTTGACTGTGCAACTTGATGCTGTGAGTCTTGAAACTTGACATATGGATGCTTGACAATGTATATAGGCATATGGGACTTGATTGGACCCTTGAAAACCTCAATTTCTTTGCAAGAACCAAAACCCTAATTTTGACTGTGTTAGGAGGCAATTGGACTGTGCAACCCTTGAGGGATTTTGAACCATGATCTTGCAAAATCTTGAAGAATATGGGAGGGCAAATTTTGGGGTACAACAGTGGAGAATTAATATGATAGGCATGATCGAATTGAAAGCATCTAATGGACACCGGTTCATACTGGTTGCCATTGATTACTTCACCAAATGGGTAGAAGCGGCATCCTACGCAAATGTGACAAGTCAAGTGGTTACTCAATTCATCAACCAAAATCTCATATGAAAATATGGGATCTGAAGCAGAATCATTACGGACAACGGGTCCAATTTGAACAACAAAATGATGAAGGGGTTATGCGATAATTTCAAGATCGAGCACCATAATTCCTCACCATATCGACCCAAGATGAACGGAGCCGTTGAAGCTACCAATAAGAACATCAAGAAAATCATTTAGAAAATGGTAAAGACATACAAAGATTGGCATGAAATGCTCCCCATCACTCTGCATGGCTATCGTACTTTTGTACGTCCATCAACAGGTGCAACTCCTTTCTCTCTCGTATATGGTATGAAGGCAGTACTCCCAGTTGAAGTAGAAAATTCGTCACTTCGAGTTCTAATGGAAAAAAAGCTTGAAGAAATAGAGTGGGTTCAGACACGACTTGATCAGCTTAACCTCATTCGAGAAAAATGCTTGACAACTTTGTGTTAGGGTCAGTTATATCAAAAGTCGATGAAGAAAGCATTCGACAAGAAAGTTCGTCCACGAGTGTTCAAATAAGGGGATTTAGTGCTCAAGAAGATTATGCTGCCTTGCCTTGATTCACAAGGTAGATGGATACCAAACTACGAAGGTCCATATATGGTAAAAACGGTATTCTCCGGTGGTGGTCTTATCCTCACAACAATGGATGGGGAAGAACTACCATATCCAGCAAATTCAGACGCAATCAAAAAATAATATGTATAAAAAAGGCTCGCTAAGTTCAAACCTTAAAAGGGAAACTTAGGAAAAAAAGAGCATCTCGGTGGATTGAAAAACCTAAATGGCGGTCCAGGAAAAAATTAGGGACATACAAAAAAAAAATTTCCCGGTGGATTGAAAACACGAAAAGGGAGATCCAGGAAAAAATTAGGGACCTTATTCAAAAAATAAAGAATTGAAAGATTGCGGTCTAAGAACCTCAACTGCAACCATAGAGGAAGGGATTGATATAAATTATTTGACTCAAAAGCAAAGAAGATTGGAGCTATCAAAAGGATATTAGGGAGACAACAGTGACAATTATCATTTTCATTGCCATTTTCAATTTAAAAAACATACTGTTATTACCTCTTTCAAGGAATTGCATCTTGTACTCTTGCCTATTCAGAGGCATACCTATCAATAAAACATTTACTTTCTCTAAATTGTGTTTTTTCCTTTTTGGACTTGTTTATGAAATACCGTGATTATTTTTGTAAATACTGCGTTGAAATCATTTTGGGGATTTGACAAATAAAGTCATTTGATATAACATCCAAAATCATTTTTGGTTTGAAAAACATCAAAACAGAATCCACGCCTACATCCACAACTACATCCGCGTCTACGCTTACGTCCACGTCAAATGTCTACATCCACAACTACGTCCACACATACACTTGCGCGTGCGATACCAATATCAAGATCTTGCTGACACCTTTCATTTGGTTCAAATAAATTCAAAGATACCACAACAATGCAACATTGAGGAGTGGGTAAGCAAAACCATTGGTTTAAAAAGATAGAATATCGAAAAAATTGTCATTACATTTTAGGGCATATACACACATTTGGTGAATATTTTAAAACATTTGGGGCATACACAAAATACTTGATGCATACACAGTATGGGTTCCATATCAATCTAGGACATTATGCATATACTTCATACATCACATTTTTCAAGCACACTTTGGATAAAACCAATATCTTTGGGCCTTTTGTCAGATTATCTAAACAAGAAATTACCTTGGTTGAGAACAAACACAACCAGTAAAATTCTGATCTCATATTTGATTTAGTTATCTAATATTCGATCACTAAAACACTTTTCAATCATCTACCACTAGGTTGTGGTAGGTGTGAGAATTACCAGATTCATATTATTCATTCTCTAGGTTGTAATGAATATGTGAATCTACCTTTATGCCATTTATCCTCTAGGTTGTGGTAAATGCAGAAATACTTCAAATATCTGTCCCATAGGTTGTGATAGGTATGTGAATTTTCATGGTTATGCTATTTATCCCCTAGATCATGATGAATAACATAAGCCTATCCATGTTGTCTTTTATCCCCCAGGTCGTGATAAATTCACAGGTTCATCCTCGTACTGTTTACTCTCTAGGTCATAGTAAACATAACGAGATCATCATAATTCATTGAATCAGTCTCCATGCAGTAATGTGTAACCAAACCTTGTTTTGTTCATCCTTTAGGTTGCGGTGAATAGACAAAATCATCGTTATAAACATACTATATTAGTCTCGAAGCATTAGTAAGTCAACTTTTCAAACTTGTATTATTTACCTCCTAGGTTATGGTAAATATGCAAAAAATCTATGATTTCTTTTAGATACTGACGAGTTATCCGCATCGTCATATCTAAGCCAAATCAAAGCTCTTCGTTCAAACTCTGGTAAGATGATACAACATCATTTGTGCCAATTTTTTGTACTCTTGGGAATGCTGTATAGTGTATCCTTACGAATAATTCAGACAAATTTTGGGGGTCTTCCATTATTTAATGAACCTATGATTCGAATGCGCAAGACCTGCATATTCTTCACTATTCAATCGAAGAATAATTAAATAGGGGCAGTTGTCATACCACAAAATTGCCCTGTGGATTTCTACAAAATAATTCCTCATTAATGTTATTACTTTATTGTTGATAAATTATTGTGGGCTGTAAGTTGACAAAAGGAGAGTGTGTTTTAACAAAAGAGATCATGGGCTTTCTAGATCAGAAGGACTCAAGTGGGGTGATGATCCACTCGGTGGTTTGTACAAATAAAGACAGGGGAGAGGGTGTATTGTTTCAATATGGATCATCAAAATCTGATGGCCCATAAAGAAGCTATTACATTTTAGCAGAGGAGGGGTGTGATTGTTGGTGTTTTTATTTTTGGCTGCCCAAAAGAATTGTTGGGGGTTTCTTGTTTAAACCGTTATTAAGAGGCCCATTTTTCAAAAGAAGGGGGAGTAAGTTAACAAAACTGTTGGTCTATTGGCAGACCCATACCTTTAAGCCCATCACACTAGGTTTGGAGTCAACCTTTTTTAACTTTTTTGTTATTATGCAAATAAGTACTTATTAATTATTAATTTTATTATAATTAAAACATTATTATTATACTATTACTATTTATCTATTAAGTAAAACATATTAATACTTTTTTTTGACCGAGTCAACCAAACCCAATAGGGATGGGAATCCTAATTGTCCAGTCAGTGGCGCTGCTACTTCTCATCAAACTACAAAGCCCAAGGCCCAAAAAACGTATACTATACAGATCCAAACAAAAGAAACACATTGTTGAAATCAAAATCAAATCTTTATAATATAACAAATTTGAATAAAATCTTACAAAAAAGACAATACTAAATATTACAAATATGCTTGTTCATATATATTATAAACCCTAATCTTATACAGAGGGAAAATCAATTATAGATCTAAATCAAATCCCTAAAACAAATCTTAATCTTCTAATTCCTAAATCAATCAACACTAATTAGCAATTGTAACAACAAATCACAGAAGAATTTCCTAATTTGTCTAAATCTAAACCTATAAATTAACCTAAAATCTAAAGGAAAAGGGGGGGGAGAAATTGAGAATACAAGTTAACAGAAATCGAAAAAGAGAAAGACTTAGGGTTTCCATATCAAAAACCCTAAGAACATCAAACTACGCATCTCTCATCTTCAAGCCGCCACCGCTACGCCACCACCACTCTGGTACCTGCAAACAAAAGAAGAAGAAGTAAGAGATCAAAAGGAGGATTCAAGAAATCAAATATACAACCAGTATCACGGAAGGAGAGGTAACACAAAAAACTTAGCTTTAGGGCTCTTAATTGCATGATTGATGTTTGAATATTGCATTTATGGAAGTTTTGGGGTTTTTTAGGGTTAAGGTTCTAACCTAGGATTAGTGTTCTTAGACCCTAGGCTTAGGACTCTTAGGGTTGGTTAAAGATCAGGGTTAGGGTTCTTCATTATGGTATGTTTTGGGTTCTTGGACAATTAGGGTTTATCAAGAAGCCTTAGGATTCTTAGGGTTCTACGAACCCATATGAAGATTCACGACAGAGGGTTTGAAGGTTTGAAGTTTCCGGTTGAATATCAACTGAAAAACTGGGAAAAAGGGTGGTTGGGGGTGGTTGAAGGAGGACAACGCGACCAGGGAGCTTTTCGGCCGCCTGAGTTTTAGAGAGAGGTCAGAGCCTCTATCTCTCTAGGTTTTACAAAAGGATTTTGTTGTTTCATTGAAGAGAGAAAGAGAAGGAAAAAATGTGTTCTCAGCCCAGTGATTCGCTTTTATAAATGTTCCTTGATTCAGTGTCCGCGCGCCTAGAAACCTTACCATGTGCTTCTCACCACAACCTTCAGGGCATCATCAAACGCTCTTGTTTTTCACACCCATGGTAACACCATGATCCCTCCCAGACTCAGCCTAAACGGGCCCCATGTTGTTCTGGGCCTAAGTCCATGATACTCACACCCCCAGTTTGTTTGTTTTTTGCTAAGCCAACTCAATTCTCACCCTCTAACGCTACTTGGCCAAGTCCAACATCTGGACTTGGGCCCCTGCTGATAAAACCCCTATTTTTACTAACATGTGCAATGACTCACCCCATATGTGTTTGGGACTGAATTCAACATCTGAATTCAGGGCCCTACTTCTCATACCCCCCTGTTTTGCTAGCTCAGCACAAAATACACCCCCCTGCATTTTTTAATTTCTTTTATTATTTATAATTATTACTTTTATAATTTAATATATTTATAAATTCTAATATTATTTTACCATTATTATTAAAAATCAAATATTCATTTTTCTAACTCATCCAAGTATTTATTATTGCATTAAAATTATTTTTAACCATACAATAATTAGATGTTTTATATATTAATACCCTTAAAAAAATACCTAACCAACAGTAAAATACTTTTTAAAATAACTTAATTAATTTAAAACAATTTTCAAAAAAAGGATTACGAAAATATTTTAATCGACAGCGAACTTAGGATAATAACTCCATTGTTCACACATCTAGACTTAGTACAAGGGAAATTCAAAACATCTTCGTAATCCATAAAAAATACCAACCAACTACGAACTACGAATTGGGACTCTAATTCCTCATAAGAGGATATGTAGGCATACGATTAAAATCATGGCGAGTTCCCCTTATAAAAAATTAAAACCCTATTTCTCAAAGATCGCGTTTCTTAACCCTAGTATCCTTGTGAACAAGATAGATGAAGGGGGCCTAACACCTTCCTTTCGTCTAAGAATGAGTCCAACAACTTAGAATCTCTGTCTAAATTAGGGTTAACCTTTATATTACCTTCCTTAGGATAAAAATTAAGGGTGACGACTCTCAATTTTAAACCGGTTACAACAGCAGCTAGCACTGAGACTGAAGGTTGTCTGTTCTTGTGGAATAACTAGAGGAGTTGTTCTTTATCAACGCCCGTCATCAATATTTCGGTTTTTGAATCAAAGTTTTTAATCACCACAAGAGGTAATTTTCTATCAGTGATCATGCTCATTCATTAGGATCAACTAAAGGAAAATTTTAATTTCCGTTGCGTTTTTGAATCGCGATTTCCCTTTAGTTGTATCAGGGCCACTTACAAAACCATGAATTGGGCAAATATTTATTTTCTGTACTTTCTGATGTAATTCGATTAAATCACCGAATAAATTAATTAATAAAGAAAACTAATTGTTGGCATCATTTGTGTATGATTTGGATGATTCGTTGTTGACTATGCTTCAAAATCCTACTTTTGTATGGTGAAGCACCGATATATCAGTCATCCACACGTTACACAAAAGTGATCGATAAATTTTTATATGTGATATGAATAATTCAGATGCAACTACAACATATTTGATATTCCTTTTATTTTATCGATTCAATTAGTGTGATGGTTGTGTCTCATATGAATGATCAATGTTTTATTGCTTCATAATCTGAAGTTTGTATGAGGAAGCAATAACATTTGAATCATTTTAGTTAAATAATGGATCATCACATTTTTCCTAGTATGAATATGTTGAATTAGAGTTTATGACGATACAAGAGTTGTATTGTCAAGAGTTATAAAATTTGAGTTTGTAACGACACAAGAGTTGTGCATCAGATTTGCAAAATTTTATAATAATAATAATAATTGTTATTATTATTATTATAAGTTTTATTTGTTTTATAATATAATAATAATAGTTATTATTATATTTAAAGTGAACATGAAAAGTTACAACAATATTGGTTTCGAAAAAGCATATGTGAAGGATATTACATATGTTAGTATGAAAGTTGTTGTAGCAATCAGTAACATAATGACGATGTGTCGGTAATGAAAAAGAAGTCAAACATTTCCTTATGTAGTAACGTAATGACGATGTGTCGGTAATGAAAAAGAAGTCAAACATTTCCTTATGTACTGTGGTGACAAAACATTGTGTTACATTAGCCACATGGTTTTATTAAATTACTTTAATTAGTATAATTAAAATTGTTATTATTATTTGATTTAAATAATTGGATATACTTTTATAATAAGATAACAAATCAAAGATAACTCTACATGATCAATTGTTAAAGCTAATTTAATTATTTAAATAATAGAATTTAATTTAATAATTATAATATAAAAAATTTATTATTATTTTTATTATGGTGATCGATTATGGTCTTAGTCCTCTTTTATTTTATTTTAGGATTTTTAAATACAACTTAAGTGTCGTGTCTTTCTCTATACTCTCTTGATGTAACTTCTTTTCTCATCTCAGTCCCTCGTATGTAAAACGCGTATTCTTTGATGTAATATAATGTTATGAAGAAACGAAGAAGACAAGATAAAATGAAGACAATCATGGAGATCTAACTTGGAGAAGCATAGATCAGTATTAGGATTAGCCTATGTTATCTATTGGCTTGAATGTATGTTGATACATGTGAATGTATGTTGATACATGTGAGATACGTTTTATATGATAAACAAGCCGGTAAGATTAAACTAATTTCAAATACCCTCAAAATGAATATTAAGTTTATGTTTCCATGTTTTATCACTCATCAAGACTAGTATTGAACAATGTAGGTTTCGCCTAACGTGAGGTGCATGTTCTATATTAGTAAGGTGCGATGGGATAAATGTAATATCCAATTGCTAAAAATTGGGTCGAACTTAACTAAACTAATTTTAATAAGATTGTATATGTTTAGAAGCAATAGTTGGGAAACCCATATGACGGATTAGAATAAGGAGTTATTCAGCCAATTAAAATATTCAAGAATTATATTAGATACAATTGGAAGGAGTTCCTACCTAAATAACCGATTTTTGTATAATCATCCTAACGTTGACTTAAAACAAAGTGAAATATGAATCTCAATCCACTAGAAAATCTTCCAACGGGATATTCCGAATCAAATGGTGAGGGTCATTTGGTTTGAGTAAAATTGTGGGAGAATTTTTAATTAAAGGCATAATTGAATATGTTTTAATGATACTAATATCTTCAGAATATTTATGTAGATTACCATGACAACAAACACCTCTAACAACATTTTATGATCAATCCTTGACAAGGAAAAATTGTCTTGGACAAAATTTTTGGATTGGCACCAAAACCTGAGGATCGTCCTCAAACATGACAAAAAGTTATATGTCTTAGAGACGCCTGTTCCTGAAGAGGAGTCTCCTAATTCTGATCCTAAGGATGAAAGATATGCTTATAAGAAGCATGTCGATGATGCCAATGAAATTGCTTGTCTCATGCTGGCTACCCAGAACTCGAAATTGTAGAAGCAACATGAGAACATGGAAATGTTCGATATGATCCAACACCTGAAGATTCTCTATTAAGAGAAAGTAAGGCATGAGAGATTTGAAGTTTCAAAGGCCCTTTTTTATAGCAAGTTAGTCGAGGGAACCCCTAAAGGTCCACATGTACTTAAGATAATTGGGTATGTGGAGAACCTTGAAAGGTCGGGGTTTCCCCTCGGAAAGGAACTTGCGACTGATTTGATCTTACAATCATTTCTAGAGAGCTTCAATCAATTTTTCCTCAAATTCAGCATGAATGATATGGACATAAGTATTCCAGAAATGCTAGGCATGTTAAGAACTGCTGAGTAGAATCTAAAGTCAAAAGGGAAGTCCATTCTGATGGTTAGTAATGGAAAGAAGCAGAACAATAGGCCCACCAATCAAGATGGTAAAGGGAAAGTCAAGGAATTTGGAAAACCTAAACCTACTGATCTTGCTTTAAAGCCTAGTATAGGCATAGAAAGGGAAGGCACTTGCTTCCATCGCGGTAAGACCGGACACTGGAAGAGAAACTGCCCAAATTACTTGGAAGATAAGAAGAATGGAGTGAAGACTTCAACTCCAGGTATTTTTGTTATAGAATTTAATTTATTTACTTCTACATCATGGTTTTTAGATAGTCTATGTGGTTCTCACATTTTTTATAATGTGCAGGGGCTGAAAAGGAGTATATAATTAGCAAATGGTAAAGTTGATCTACAAGTTGGCAATGAAGCAAATGTTGATGCTTTAGCCGTTGGAACTTATGTATTAACTTTATCTAGTGGTTTAATAATCCAGTTAGAGAAATGTTATTATATACCTGTAATTAGCAGGAATATTATTTTTGTCTCTTGCTTGGACAAGTTTTGTTTTTCATTCATAATAAAGAATAATTGTTGCTCTATTTATTTGAATGATATATTTTATACTACTGCATAAATGAACAATGAACTGTATGCCTTTGATCTTGAAATTCCAATTTATAACATTAATATTAAAAGTATTGAACCTAATGAGTTAAATCTAAGTTACCTTTGGAATTGTCGCATAGGCCACATAAATGAGAAGCACACTTCCAAACTCCATAAAGATGGACTTTTGGAATCTTTTGAATATGAATCGTATGAGACATGCAGATCTTGTTTAATTAGAAAGATGATAAAGTTCCCATTCACGTGAAGAGGTGAAATGGCTAATGATCTTTTGGCCCTCATATATACTAATCTATGTGGACCACTAAACATACCAGCCAGAGGAGGTTTTCAACACTTCATCATATTTATTGATGAATTCAGTAGATATGGTTACATGTATTTAATGAAACACAAATTTGAGACCTTTGAAAAGATTAAGGAATTTAAGAATGAAGTACAAAACTAACTAGGTAAGAAAATTAAAGTTCTTTGATCAGATCGAGATGGTGAATATTAAATCCTAGAGTTGGATGACTATCTAAAAGAGTGTGGGATTTCATCCCAACTTACTCCTCCGGAAGCACCACATTGGAATGGTGTATCTGAGAGAAGAAACTGAACATTGTTAGACATGGTCATATCCATGATGAGTCACACCGATCTTCCGAACTCCTTTTTGGGGCATGCACTATTAACAACAAATTACACACTTAACCATGTTCTATCCAAAAAGGTTGAGAAGACACCATATAAGACATGGAGTGGTAAGAAACCATATATGTCTTACATGAAGATTTAAGGTTGTGAAGTTTATGTTAAACGAAAATTTCAACTAAGCTTGAGCCTAAATCTGACAAATGCTCATTTGTGGGGTATCGTAAAGAAATAAGAGGATATTAATTCTACAATCCTGCTTGAGGCAAAGTGTTTATTTCTTTACTAGAGTTTTCTTTGAAAAAGACTTTATTTCCAAAGGAATCAGTGGGAGGAAAGTATAGCTTGAAGAAATTTAAGAATCACAAAAGCAGTGATACACATATGGAGGAACTAAAGTAGGAAACACAAGTAGTTATGGAAGAGCAACCTTCTCAATTAGAATAAAAAAGATACATCATCAACCTAAGAGATATGGTTATACCGTAATTGATCAAGGTGATGTATTACTCATGGATCAAGACGAGCCTTGCATCTATAAGAAGGTTAGTGGGAGCATGATCGTCATCCTGATATTATATGTAGATGATATATTACTTAAATATGGTTATGTGTTTTTCTTAAATGGTGGCGTTGTGAGCTTGAAAAGTTCAAAGCTAAATATAATTATTAATTCTACAACCGAAGCCGAGTGTATTGTTTCCTTAAATGAAACAAAGGAATTTTTGGATCAAGAAGTTCATTATGAACTTGGCATAGTCAATAGCATTGTGGATCCCATTGATCTCTATTTTGGTGACAATGGTGCTATCGCACAAGCTAAGGAGCCTAGATCTCACCAAATATCCAAACACATAGTTAGGTGATATCACCTCATTCTAAAGATAATAGATAATGGGAATGTGAAGATATATAGACTACTTATACTTGACAATGTTGCTCACCCACTAACAAATCCTTTTGTCCAACAGAAGCATGACGGCCATACTAGATCTATGGGTATTAGAGGTATGCCTGATTGAATCTAGTGCTAGTGGGAGATTGTTTGTGTAAGCCCTAGAGGCCAGTAATTTTGGTACTTGTATCGAATTATTTATAATTAATAAAAGGAATTTCTTTGTTATACTTGTTTTTCCAAAATAATAAAGTCCCTAGAATAGCTAGTTCATTTAATGAAATATTAAGTGTGACTTAATCCTGAGATTCCATTAAACATAAGGACAATATTCTTAAAGTATCCATAGTCGAACTTTATTGTGAAGTGGGATAACATTAAAGCAATAAGGCTATTATGAAGATAAACTGATGATAACATCTCATGGATCATGGATAAGGAGTTATCAAGTCTTAACATATGTATAAATATTAAGAGCAATATTTATACTGGATTGACCAATTATGAGAGTACTACATATAATGTTATGTAAAGTGTCATAAGTTACTCTCATGGTGATAGTGGTGTATACCACCCTTCATCCTGAAACCACTGTGGACTCTAGATATAGAGTCAATTACTTTGTTGCTGATCAAACATTGTCCGTAACTGGATGACCATGAAGACAATTGATGGATAAAAAGCATGTTATGGGACATGAGTGACCTAGATGGAATTTGCCCATCCTGCGTAACAGGATAAATGTATAAGGGACAAATATTGAACTAAAAAAGGGTGACACTGTCAATGTCTTGTGTTCAATATAGACATGAGGGCAAAAAGATAATTTTACACACAAACATTATCACAGAAAAGGTTTTGTTGGATCACACGACATTTTCGTGACTTGGGTAGCAGTGACGTGTTACTAGATACCACTAACTATTTATTATTCTAAATGCGTGTGTTGCACCCCCAAAATTTACCCTCTTGGTTTTAGAACTTTAAAGGCTTATGTTTCATCATATACATTCATTCATTGTGATATGATCAAGGTGTTTTGGTTCCCAAGTTCTTCTGCAAGCTATGAAATATGGTTGTATTTTCAATCAGTGCAAGAAGGGTATCATGCCCTCAATTTTTGAGTCACTCAAACTACAAAGAATTCTCATACCTCAAGACACCTCGATTGTCTCTTTGATTCATCAGAAGTTTGAAATTGTAAGTGTGGATTCTTAAATCATTGTTCTCCTATGCATCTCTTGAGATTAGGGTTTTGGTCAGATGAAGTGTTTGATACATTTGTGGGCCAAATTTGTGAAGAAATATCCTCTCATTATTATATGAGACATCTTTGTTCAAACAATTCCTGAACATGTCCAGAGGAATTAGGGTTTTGAGACCGAATCATCATATCCTAGTACAGAGGGCCAAAATTAGGGTTTTTATTTAATCAGGAAATCTATGATTTTTTGGGAAAGACTTGATTCCATGCTTCTCTACATGTTCATAAGCACATATGATTGAAGGATTGAACATCAATTTTGGTTGGAAGTGGTTCAATTGGGGGTAAAACAGTCATTTGAGCAAAAGTCAACAAAAGTCAACTGTGAGCAAGGGGACTTTAGGTCAATATTTAATTTAACATCCATATTTTTATGTTACATGGTCATTGATGGAAGAAAATAAAGGGAATTATTGAATTTGAAAATAACTTGTCAAGGAAGTTATTTGAACATTTGAGAAGTGTCTAAGTATGGAAAGTCATATTACTAAACTTTGAAAATTCATAATTTCTTCATTTTCCATTGAAAAAATTCAAGCTTTACATGGTTGGAAAGAGGAGAAATAATTCTTAAACTTTGTCCTTGTGAGTCCAAGTCCAAAATGTGAAGGGAAATAAAGTTATTTTGCTTGGAATATTCTTGACACTTAGTGAATTTTCAAAAATATGCATAAGATCTGATTTCTTCATGATAAATTTTAAGGGTTTAAATGATCTCAATTCAAAAAAATTTCAACATCAAAGTTAAAGCTTGATGTCTCCTATACATTTTTGGTTCAAGAATCATCTCATTTGGTTCAATGTAGTAGGATATATGATGTTTAGGATTTGAATGCTTGAGAAGGCAAGTATGCCCAACAAGAGAGGCCCGCGCGCGCATCAGGCAAGGAATTCCATCAAACCCCTTGTGGGCATACATTCACAACCATTTTTCTCCTTGAATTAATCTTCATTTTAAAAAGTGTTGAACATCAAAGTTGGAGTTTGATGTGTCCTCTTCAAGTTTGGTTCAAATTTCATCTCATTTGGAGCACTATAGACATAACTATTTTTCTTTGAATTGCAGAGCCAAGTTCTGGTTATTAGAGCAAGGCGCGCAATCTTGTAGGTGATAAGTGTAAATTGTAGCTATTTTTGTATATACTTTTTGTTGCACTTATCAACTTTTTGTTGTTATTATCGTTGAATAATTCCCTGTTTTTTGTATAATTATGTATAAATTATATTTAATCGAGTTTATGTGTATTGTGTACCATTTGATATTTTTCCATTCATTTTATAGGTATTGATGTGTATTTGGAGCATTAGAAATAAAGTGTCGAAGACACAACTTCAAACGCACAATTTGAGTAACTTGTCAATGAATAAGGCTCAAAATTTAATAATAAGAAATCATCAATTTGGTTGATGTTTAGGAATTTTTAGATAGATAATTGAATAAGCTTTCCAGTTCTTCACATCGAGAGTAAATCGGAGTTACGGTTCTCAAGTTATGGCGAAAATAAAATGCTGATTTTTTTCTCATGACAGTAGAGCGCGCTTAGCGGGATTTTTCCGCCTAGCACGGTCCCCTTGTATTTGTCGTGTTATTTGGTAAACAACCATTGATCTTCCAAAAAGCATAATTTTTTGGTTACTCGCGGGATCGATCAGTTTGATACTAGGACATATGCTAATTATTGGCGTTGTTTGGACATAAATGCTAATATAAATAAAGAACACACGTTCGACTAAGAAAGGTTGAGGTTTGAAATGAGTTTGAGTGTAGAAAGTAAATAGAAAAGGGGTTGAGAAGAGTGTAAGTGTAGGAATCTGATAAAAAGTGCAAGTAAAGTGCAAGCGAAAATAGATGTTTGCAAGCAAGATAAAAAGGAAAGGAATGTAAAGAAAAATGTAAAAGACTTTGATTATAAAATGTGGTGTTTCAAACGTATATTTTCAGTATTCTTTCTCATGCAGCGGGTAGTCGAATAGTATTGAATAATTTTTACAGTTAGTTGAACACCCGTAAATCTACATAAACTTCCTATATTTATACTAAAACTAGGTAACCGTCGAGGAGTTTCTTTGCTCTAGGATGAGGACAAGTGTCTTTTGCATATGCTTCGACCTCTATCTTCATGCCACATTACTTTCCTCAACTGCCAAGCGAACTGCTTTTCCCTCCTTTCTTCAGATTCAAAATCACCTATTGCTGATACGAGGTTTCCTTTTAGTCGAAGGCCCTGGAGCCGTTTCAGTCGAAGACCGCAAGAACCTTATGGTCAAAGATTAACTTTAACTCGGAAATTTCTCTAAGTATTTTCCAATTTGTCGAAGTATTTTCAGCTTAGTTTTTTTCAATCTATTTTTGGACCATAAGGCCAATTTGTTGTGGGTGTTAAATTTAGGTGCTAAAAAATTTCCCCCCAAGAATGTCAATTTCGACGCAAGAAGAAATGATCATTCTTTGAGATACCCATTCGACACCTGTCTTCTTTTTTACCATAGAAGTCAATCATGCACTTTTATCCTTCTACCAACCACTACTGGTATTCATAGTCATCATTACCTTTTTCCCAATACGTCGCTGTCAATCAGCCGTTACTACGCTGCCAGGATGGCCATTATCCCTAGAACCTAGGAAAGTATCGCAAACGTTTCCATTACCTGTACGATAACTACCTCAACATTCACCACGTGCCCCACTAACTCTGCAACATTAAATGGTCTTGAGGGAAAACACTCTTTCCTGAACACTATAAATAGCCACAAATCCTTTTCTTTGGAATTTTTTACAACTCCTAATATTCCTTATTTCCTTGCAAAGAAAAGTCTTAAGAACTTCATCTTCTTCGTTCTTTCACTACCTTCAACCATGAATTTCCTTTCAAACGCACCAAACAATCCCAAAAATAAGAATGTTTCTGACTTACAATGACAACCAGAGATCTTTTCCACTAGCCCCGTTCCTGTTTCGATTGGGGAGCAAAGGGTTGTTTCTGAACCCATGACTAGAGAATGGCGTGAAGCTTATGACTCTCAGTTACTCATTCCCGTTAAGTATTCTGGGCACATGTATGCAATGTCTGGCCCACTATCTGTATGCTTCGAGAACCCAAAACAAAATAATACCTTCTTCCCAACTCACCCTAGGCTCAAGCCTATAGGTTGCACGAAGAAACCCAGGAATGGCCCTGAGGATGCAAACCCTGCTAATCCGCAACACTCTCAAACGAAGGAAGACATCAACCTTCAGTTTATGAACAAGGGGAACAAGATCTTTCGATCTTGCCCTAGTCTTACTTCAGAGTATTTAGAATGGCTAAGTAAGATGGAAAAAGTGCAGGCCCAAATCTGGAAGAATATGGTGATTTATAACTTGGTCATGCTGTCGAAGACTGGGTTCTCTTATTGGGCTCTCATGTTGGTATCTTCGTTGTATTTCTGGGATAGTACGCATTTCACCTTCCATTTACCTTGTGGAATGGTGACCTCAACTCTTTTTGACATAGCCTCCATTACTGGTCTTCGACCAACTAATGACTATTTCGACCCTGAAGATTTGTCTGAAGATGCTATCGGATTTTCGGCCATAAAACCCATATACACCATATTCATCAACCACTTTCACGAAAATTCTAGTAGACCTGTCTCTGAAGTGGAACACATAGCTTTCCTAGCTTTGTGGTTATCTCGCTTCGTTTTCTGCACTAAGTCACTTCAAGTGACTAAGAAGATGCTCACCCTTGCGACGCAACTTCATCATGGCTATTCCCTTTGTCTGGCTGAATTGATTTTAGCCAATCTGTATGAGTCCATCAGCAATGGTGTGACTCAGCTTAAAGTTATTGGAGATAAGGCGAGTTTGCTCCTCTCTGGCCCCTTTTGGCTTCTTCAACTTTGGCTCAACGCCACTTTTGAATCTTTTCTTCCTCAGAAGAATAAGATTAATGAGAGGGCCCCAGAATTCCTAAACAGAAGGGTTGAAGGAACTAGATTAGTCCTGTTGACTCCAACTGATGAGGGTCAACAATTCCAGAAAGCGTTTATTAGCTTTGTAATGATGTTTACAAAGCGTAAGGAATTTATTTCGACCATGGCTCCCTTTTCTAGTAGAAAGGTTGGTCTGGAATGGTTTATTAGACCATATCCTTCATATTATGAAGATGACCATGTGGATGAGCATGTGGCTATCTGGGAGTCATTTCTTCACCAAAGAATCAGGACACTGAGATTCAAGAGTTCGAAGAATCAACTTAGCTTGATTTCTTATCAACCGAATCTTGTCTCTCGACAATTTGGTATCATCCAGACACTCCCTTCACCAATCTATTCCCGAGAAAAGCTTCTGTTGTTTTATAATGCAGACTATTCAGAGGATGCTGCTACCAAGCATATTGGTAGGTACGTTAGTCGAACCGTACTAACTTTGTTCGACTTCAAACTCAATTACATGTGTTCGCCTCTTTTTGAAGACCGGTGGAAGCAATATCATGACCAAGAATTCTTCGACGAAAAAGACTTTGCTGACCACCTTCAAGAGGCATTTATGCTGGTCTCTGACAAGATAAAAAAGGGTAATCTTTCTTTTCAAAGCAAATGTCTTATCGTCTTGGATTCAATCATTTGACATCTAGCTTATACTTGTTTATTTTGTAGCCGTCAAGAGGACCATTACCAATAAAGTCACTGAAAGTGCAAAGGGAGGAGACCCTTCTGTAAAACCTTCACCAAAGGTAAATACTTTCTTCTATATCTTTCTTTTCAACATATTAATATTGACACTGATGCCTTCGACTCCTTTCTTTCTGGGTATTTAAAACCACTCAACATAAAAGGAAAGTTCAAGAAATTGAAATTTCCAGTGATGAAGAAGAAGAATCTCCTCCCGTCCCTCTTAAGAGGCACACATTAAAGAAACCAGCCCCTATTCCCGAGCCTCATCCAAAAACCAAGGTCAAAGTTATGGCTACTAAGTCTAGACCTCCTCCCGTCATCATCAAAGAGCCAACGAAACAAGAGATAACTGCTAGGCTGAATAATCCTAGTGAAAACAATAATTCAAGTCCTGGTGCTGAAGTTCCGCCTAAGGTAATCACTTCGACCCTTTAAGATTATTTATTGACTTATCCTCCTTTTTCCTTTTTCAATAGTTATGATAACAATCTTATAATCCTCAGGACACTGCTGGTACTTCTAAAGAGGCCCTTATACCTGTAGAAGAATATGTCATTTTAATAAACAGTAAGGGTGATCCCATTTATAGGCTTTCTCCAGCAAAGGGGTCCTTTGTGAGATCCTCCAGCGAGGTGAACCAAAATTTTGGGCATCAAGATGAATCCATTGGGAAGCCAAATGAAGAGGTTCCTAGTGTGGAACGGGCGGATCTTGGGACTCCACAGGCTATTGATGATGAGAAGAAGGAAGAAGAAGAGGAGGTTGTTAATGATGTAGTCGAAACGGAGAGGGAAGGTACACTAGAAGAAGATAATCAAACTAAGGATATTCCGGTGACTGATGGAAGAGAAAACTTTACAGAGGGAGCAAGAAACTCCGCGAATGTTGAAGGTGCCCCTATCTAGATACATGATTTATCTGTCGGAGCAAATGTGACTCGCGTTGTGTTGTACCCCAAAATTTGCCCACGTATTTTTCCACAAGAAATCACAGCCTCAGGCGTTTCCTGATTTTTCAGATTGGCGTAAGAATCAGTCAAACAGACTTTTCTTATCAGTCAGACAAAATTAGGGTTTTCATTAATTTTTAAGCAGTTCAGGCAGATTGCTAGGGTTTGGTTAAGTTGGCTCAGGTTTTGATCAGGCGGACGTTTCTTTGACAAGAACTAGGGTTTGTACGCGCAGAAAGAATTAATTTTACAGTTCCTTTCAGTTTACTCTGAGATTTGGATTGAGGCATTTGAATCAAGAACTTGCAGTGTGTTGTTTAATCAGTAAAGGCTAAGGCATTTGATTTGAGATGAGATAAAAGTTGAGGTGCTTAAATTGAGAATCTGCAGTGTTGATTTAATCAGTAAAAAGATAAGTATCTGGATGTTGGTTTGATTAACCGTACATTGTGTAATTGGAGCGTCGGGTTTATTATTGATCGATGCTAAAACCACAGTGTTTATTAATTGTTTATTTATTCTAAGTTAGGATAATTGGAATTTATTTCCATTTATTATAATTTAAAGAATTTATAAGGAATTAAATAGACAACTGAAAAAAGGAATTAACTGATCAAAAAGGATTTTTCTTTTATTCATCTTTAATTGTTTCGTTACAAATTATTATTCGAACAATTGTAAATTTATTTACTTTTTTGTTTACAATAATAATTTTACAAATGATTAAATTTGAAATAAAACTATCCTAAATATTCCTAAGTCTTCAAATCTTCAGCTTCTACTGCTACTCCTCTCCATTTGATTTTTTATCTGCAAAAAAGAAAAGAAGAAGTCAAAAGCAGATAAAATTAAAAGACAGACAGATAAAAAATAAATTCATCATTAAAGGCGACTGGCAGGAATCAGTTTGTCCTCTCAGCAAATCACGAGATTTCTCCCGGTTCACAAAGAGGGATGGAATGTCTTGCAATTTAAGAATGAAATGCACAAAAGTATGATTGCACAAATTCAAAATTATCACACATGCTGCCTAGTTTCAAGTTTTCAACCAAAGGAACCAAATCAATTGAAAAGTGCACAAAGTTGCATAGTTCATAAAATGCCAAACAAAATCCAAAGGCAAACTGAACTGAACTAGAACCACAAAGTTCCAATTTCAAACATTCCACAAGCTGCCAAAGAGATATCAAAAAGCTACCCAAAAGCTGTCAAGAAGTACAAAGAGGCATAAAATCTAGAAAAAGAGATAAGAGATATGCAGAGTAAACCAACTAGTGCAAGCAACATCAAAAGTTACATCATTTTCAGACCAGTCACCTTTTCAGAATAGGACAAACATAAGCAATATAAAATATGCTTTTAATCTGTCAAAAAGAGGGAGAGAGAAGAGGAAAAGAAGATAGGCTTACAGGCTTTAGGCTTGAAGAAAGAAAGATATAAAACAAACTGTAATAACACAGTACAAAAAGGGGCAGAAATATCAAAAGGCCATGAACACAAACTATATCAAATATATACAGAATTTCCTCCAAAAACCATTAAAAGCTTTCACTTGTCCAAAACCTGCATAAAAATAGCTTTAAGACTAAATCTGCATAAAAGATTCAAATACAAACTGAAGCCCAAGCATCAAAGCCTCTCCAAAAACCTGTGTCAAACCAGAAGCTTACAAGCTTCCAGCCTAAAGTCCCAAACTCACAATACAGGCATGTAAGCACACTAAGCCTAAAGCCTGCTGAATGCTCAACCTATCAAAAACATAAGCCAGCCTGTTGAACAACATAAGCCAACCTGCTGAAACCCAAAGCTTGAAGGCCAAAACCTGCTTGAACTGTCAAGCCTGCAAACACACTAAGCCTAAAATCTGCTTGAGCCTTAAAAAAAATCACAAGCCTATCAAACCAAAGCTTCGTGCCTACATCAAAGCTTTCTAAAACCAGCTCCCAAACCAATACCCTCAGAAAAATTTCATCACATGGTGATACATCAAACAACTCAAAACATCCAACCCAAACAATCAAACTCTGTAGCATATACATGTTTTCAAAACCAACATCAACATATCAACGGTAATCAAACATCTCAGACAAATCATCATTGAAGGCAACTGAAGCGAAGTTCACAAAAAAGAAAAGAAGTGACATGAACAAGGTTTTCAAGCTTATCATCATTAAACCCTAGAAGGCAAAGAAAGAATACAGAGTACCAGGGAAGCTTCCAAAGTGCACAGCATCACCAAGTCCCTGCCTCAACCGTCCTACGCGCCTCCGAGTCCAACTCCTCCTCCATCTCCAAAAAGCCTCTGTCTCCAAAAAGGTAAAACTCTCCCCTTTCCTTAAAACACCTCACAAAACATAAATATAAACAAAGATTAGAAACTGTCAAAGACTAATAGCTTGCATGCGCAAACTAAAACAAAGAATGTAAAACGAGAAGTTATCACCTTTGTTTGTCATTGTCGTGCTCGACCATGGAGGGTGGAGGAGTAGATGGTGGCGCATGACAACCACGCATGGAGCTGTGTTCAGAATCCATGGCAAAGAGGATGAAGAGGTTAGAAATGAAGAAGAGCGCCGCACCTCTGTATGTCACAAACCCTAAGTCCCTTTATGAATGAAATAACTCAAACCCTTGCAAAAACGTTAAGAAACAAATGGGCCTTGCCCTTTCCTAATCAGACTAAAGCCCATTCACGAAGCTAACGTGCACCCCTCATTCCACCTCCTGCTTGTTGTTTTTAGTTTGGGCCCAGTTAACCCCCTTTAAGCCCATCTAAATTTGTATGAAAAATGCTCTCTTAATTTTTCTTTTGTTAACATAATTTGTTTTTTTTTTGTTTTGTAAATACTAATAATGTATTAATCATTTTCATACATAATCTAAAATAGTATTTTTACTAAATAAAAAAATGACACATTTCTTTACACAAATTTTTCTTAATTTGTTTCATTGTTTATTTTATTACATTTTTTAAGAAAATATACGAATATTACTTTTCTTAAAGTCAAACAACTTTCTTTCATTTTTTCTTTTAATTAAAACTTTGTATATGAAAATACTAATTAAAATACATGAATGTTAATACATAATAAAAATAGATTTTTAAAGTTAAATACTTTTTCTTAAAAAATTTTCTTTTCTCTTATCAAAATCTTTTGTTTTGTACATAGTTAACAAAATACAAAACATGATAAACAATACATTAACAAAATACAAGATAAAAAATACAAAATATATAACAAACACGTAATTTTCATTAAGTTAAACACATTTCGCACTTGTAAATAATCATACACTTACACAATTACATTGACACATTTTACATTGCCTTTATTCTTTATACATTGCTACATTTTACATTTGCGATTGATTCGATTTGGTTGTAATTATTTGGACACTACTCTCCTTAAAGTCTCATCCCCATTTGTAAATTTGTACCCCCACTCCCGGATACTTATTTGTAATAGCGTAGATTTTAAATTCCCGCAATTTATCGCTTTCAAATATACCATGGTTAGACCTAGGGTTTGTATGTACATAAAATCAAACGCTAAATAACCTAATACAAGACAAATACATGAAATCAATACACAATCACACTTGCACCCCTAGGGTAATCCCGCTTGTTGCCTTCCAAAATGGGCCATGCTTGCACGTCGAGTTTCTTTGGCAAAACAATTCAAATGATCATAGTCCCTCGATGACGCTTTCGAAAGTTGCCTATCAAAATGATCATAGTCCCTTCAAGCAAATTGCGAAAGACACTTGGCACCATTGCATTCATGGTCCATACGATGACCCACGCCTGTCCCGTTAAACATCCTAAACGCAAGATTGTCCACCAAATACAATGGTGGAACAAAATTGTTAAAAGGGTTAAAACATGAGAACAACCTTTGAGTACAATAGGGGTAGACAAACTCTTAGTTACTTGATCAAACTTGCAAAAACACTTGCCCACTTTTCAAACCACAAACACTTTCAAAACTAACTTCCAAAAACATTTGAAACATCTTTTCGAAAAGATACACACCTTCGTATATACTCAAACAAGAGTCATTACAATGGTTGCCGAAACAAAGGCGTCTATTTCAAAACATTTTTCAAAACACACACACACACACACACACACCATTTCAAAGCAATTGAAAATCAAAGGCAAGTGATCTAAAACCAAGTAACTAAGAGCCCATGGATAACCATGGATGAAAAGGGTGCTAATACCTTCCCTTTTCATAATCTACCCCCCGAACCCACGAAACATCTCAAAGGTTTTTGCTGTGCTTTTTAACCTTTCCTTAGGATAAAATAAAAATTCGGTGGCGACTCTTGCTAAACCGAACAAGTGCGAATACAAAACGCAAAACTCAAGTCAGTTCTCCCACTGTATCACAGAACTGGCGACTCTGCTGGGGATTCTCTAAAAGTGGGGTTACCTTAGGGTTTAGATCACCTTTACATTCTTGCCTTGATTGCCTTGATTGTTTTACTTTTTTGGTTCCTTGTTTGGGTTTGTTGTAAATCCTACACCCGGATTTGGGGGCACCTTTTTAGGTAAATAGCAAAAAAAAACTGTGAGGGAACTGTGCGGGGTATACCGACACGGTTGAAGCAGTAAGCTATGTTAGTGTGACATATTTGTGAGTACCGGTAACCCTTGAGTTCAAGCAAGGAGATTACGGGGCCGCTGAGTGATGTCACGAAGCACTAACAAACTCTTAGAACCTTAATTGACCATCCTAGCCTTTTTAGGGGTAGTGAGATGACCGACTTTGGTGCAGTCCGAAGTTGGTAGATACTCGATACTACACTCATTGAGGGTTGTTTTCTTGGAATATTTTGGTCGCCAGTTAAGTGGCTAAACCGAAACAATGAACACAGAAAACAATCCAATGATATTGAGCTCCTTAGAACCCGGTTTCTATTTCTAGGACAGGATGAGCCAACTGACTTCAAGAGGGTACTTACCTATAACCCCATGCAAGCCTAAACTTAAGGACTTGTTTACTCTGTGTGAATATGATTACCTGTATATACACTCACTTGCTTTTTGCATACATGTACATAACATCATAACATCATACCATAGCATTTTTCAATAACCATTTCAAGGATCTCGAGGGTTCTTTTGATGCAGGGTACGTTGAACCAGACGTCTACCAAAGGGCAAGAGGTTTTCTCCTCTAAAACAAATGCCATCAAAGATCAAGTGCAACAACTTGAATCAGGGGCTATGACCCACTTGACACGGCGAGCTTGATTCTCGTGGAAAGACATCCACCGATGCAAAGTTCTCCAATCAAAGATCAAAGTTCAACCTCTAATGTTCTCTTGAATTTACCCCAAGAGATCCTTGAAAGCATGCATCCACATATCATGCATTGCATCTTGACGATTTTTCCTTTTTCAGGTTTCCTTACTCTCCTACTGTTTATTTCAGTAAGAGATGGCTCTAGAGAGGATTGTCAAGGATATCCAGGACCAGACTGCTCAGCTGTAGGAAAGGTTCTTGAACCTATCACTGGGGAAAGAAGAAGTGAAAGCTCTCCTCACAAAGGGCTTGGTCCAGGAGACTTCAAACAATGCCAGGAGCGATCAGTTGGAAGCACTGCAGTTTGATTTGGCAACATTGAGGATCCAAGTGATGGGGCAACTAGTGGGCCAGATGGCTCTCATCTAGGACCTGTCTCAATGACAAGACGAACTCAGAGTTCTCGTCAGCCAACTGCTTCGGAACAACCAACTGGGGCAAACATCTGAGGTTGAAGAGCAAGTCACCACTCACCCCCCCTCCATCCAAGAAGACAAGGGGAAGGCTCCTCTGCTTGCTTCAGGGTCACAAACCCAGCAACAACCTCGCCAGCGTCAACGGGGTAATCGGTGTAATCAAAATACATCGGGAAGACAGTTCACGGAGACTGACATACCGTCATCTCTGATACTGGAGTGCTTGTTGGAGGTCAATCTGACTGCTTTGAGGGATCCCATCCGGAACCCAAATACCTCTGCTCCTAACTATCATCCCGATGCATTTTGTGTATACCACTCTTACAGCCCGGGGCACGACACCGACGACTGTTGGGCCTTGAAGAACAAGATTCAAGATCTGATGACATTGGAGTGCTGAGGTTCATGCCAGATGGCGAGATGAAAATCTTCCGTTAAGGGTTTCTCCACCTGAAGTGACACAGCTCAAACTGAAAGACTTTTGCTTCATTTGAATTTTCAAAGTTGTAATTTCTTTTGTTCTCAAACAATTAACTGTTGATGTTAAACTCTATTTCATTAATGCATTGCATATGTTTGTCTTGAATTCATCCATTCGTTTTCACTATTCTTATGCTTTCTTTATGATATTTAACTCTTGATAAAAGGCTGCAAGACTTTAGAGGGAGGATGACGAAACAATACCGTAATCTCATGCAGTATGCTTTTGAACAGACCTTGCTGATGATGTACATGCATTTCTTTCAATTCCCAAATACTGGAGTTATAAGGAAGATAATCCCTAGTCAACCCCTTCGATCCAAAGAAGTAGGAGTTTTCTGTTCTAAACAAATCGAAACCTTTGATATAAACCTAGGGCAGGGTAGTATCTCAATTAATTCAAAAGAAAATGCGCATTAAAGTCGCAAACTCTCAGTTTGTAATACAGCGAACGACGACAAAGAAAGCATTCCTTTGGTATCAAAAGACAGTGACGGTTGCCTATCACATAGGCAGTCAATCTCTCAAAAGAGAAAAGCCCACCAAGCCAAAACCTGTAAAGGAGGCTTAAGAAAGCTGGGGCATCCCGCTGACTGTGGTCTCAAAAACAGAGGCAGTCAGGCAAAAGTTAGGGATAACAAATCAAAATCAAAATAGAGAGGTCATTACAAATCCTCAACAACATGAAAAATGTTGCAAAAGAAAAAAGGAGATGATGACTGTCTCCCAAACTCAACTGGTGAACCATCACCCAAAAGTCGTTCCAAACTCGAATAGAGTGCGACGCACAATTAACTGAGCTTAGGATTTAAGAACATCACGAAGAGCGGGTGGGTACGAATATACTTTGAGCCTATATCCTTTGTTTCTTAAACCGTGAACCAAGCCACGTTACAACCCTTCAAAAGTCCTAATTGAAGCATGGGTTAGTTCGAAAGCATACTGTTACAAAAGGTATCCTGACTCCTGTAAGGTTGTGCTCTAAAATCTTGTGTTGATTTGTCTTATAAAAAGTTTTCTGCTAAAAAACGCATTTTTCAAAACTTCGAGACAAACATGAACTTTGCATTGCTTGAATATCACTGTTTGCATTTGGCTATTTGTTTGACAGCGAAGAAATTCATACAGCGAATGTCGGAGGAACGAAAACTCTCTCAGTGAGTAAAATCACTTCAAAAGGACGACACTTCCATTACAAAAATCTCCTATCAACAAGGGGCATGACATGTCACCATTCATTTAACATGGGGCAGTCCAGTCAAGGTTTCAACAGATCTTTCAAAGTTCAGTTAACCTAGGGCAGTCCAGTCAAGATTTCTAGAAATCTCTCAATTTGCAGAGTAATCTGATTCAAGACTCCTTCATCATCACTTAGGGCATTCGAATGTCAAAAGTGTTCAACAATTCCTTCATTACCTGTTGGAAGATACGGTCCAGATGTGCTCCAGACATGGTTGCCATTCTGTCACCTTTCTTAAGTTCCAGATCAACACCTGTAACAAGCCAGGAAAATATTTGTGGACGACTGATTGTGGATTAACACCTGTAACAAGCCAGGAAATTATCTACATCACCACTTCGGGCATTCGAATGTCAAAAGTGTTCAACAATTCCTTCATCACCTGTTGGAAGATGTTAGTTTTACACGGACTCATCATCAGGAAACCCTACACCGGTTCCTTCTCAAAACTCAAAAGATTCTTGTAATCCCCAACCAGAGAGCCTTATAGAATCTAATTCCCCTCAGCAGTCAAGATTCTTTTATCCCCAACGGAGTTCATCAAATCCCCCAACATAACTTATCAGCGGAATCCCAGCGGAGCTCTCAGCAAAACCTCAGCGAAGTATCTCTTCCCACAGAGTAATACCCCGCAGAGTAATCTCTCCAACAAGTTTATTCCCCAACGGAGTCATCTTCTCCTACCTGTTTATTCTTGCAACCATCATCCCCAGCAGAAACGAAGAACTCTACTCTTCACCATCAGCCCAGGGTTCCATAAGTTCCCGGCACTCGTCAAGGACTTATTTTCCTAGACGAAAATACATTCATAGACATTTCACATTTCATACATCTTGCTTACATACATGATAAAGCGCATACAACACTATCTCATTCTGAGCATCATGACATCATGCATTTCATACATCATGACATTGCATACAACTGATGTTTTGCCTTTTCAGGAAAAGATCAATCCAAAAGATGATTACTATCAACTATCGTAATTCCAGATTCGATACATGTATCTAGCCAGGGCATATCTGTGAGCGAGTGACTGTAGATTCGATTCCTGTATCTAGCCAGGGCATATCTGCATGAAGAGTTTGAAGGTCAACCCCTGTAACAGGCCAGGAAATTATCTTTCATTCTCAGGTCAGAGGTTTACACCTGTACCCAACCAGGAAAGCTATCTCTACCAACCTTTTGCAAATTCCAGATTCGATTCCTGTATCTAGCCAGGGCGCATCTGTAAGCAACAAATTCCAGATTCGATTCCTGTATCTAGCCAGGGCATATCTGTGAGCGTTTTATTGTAGATTCGATACTTGTATCCAGCCAGGGCATGTCTGCATGAAGAGACTGAAGATCAACCCCTATAACAGGCCAGGAAATTATCTTTCTTTCTCAAGTACGCAAGTTCTCGCTAAGGAATCTCTTACGCGATCGACACACAATTCCAAATGGCATCTATAAGCCCATTCTCGACAAAGTTCCATCACACCTCCCGATGGCATATGTAAGCCCATCTCCACAACTATCCATTACACTTCCAAATGGCATCTATAAGCCCATTCCCCACAAGGTTCCATCACATCACCAAATGGCATCTGTAAGCCCATCCTCCTATCCACCATCTCTCCAAATGGCATCTGTAAGCCCATTCCCGCCATCACGTTGCTGATACTCCTCTATGCGAGTGCAAATTTCCGGGCACTCTAGTGTCCAATCTCCTTTTACCCTCGAGTCGCGAAAGGCAAACTTGCCAATCTAACTCTTCAGGTTCAAGAAGATTGAACATGGGCAACTGTTGTACCCCAAAATTTTCCCTCGTATTTTTCCACAAGAAATCACAGCCTCGGGCATTTCCTGATTTTTCATATTGGCGTAAGAATCAGTCAAACAGACTTTTCTTATCAGTCAGACAAAATTAGGGTTTTCATTAATTTTTAAGCAGTTCAGGCAGATTGCTAGGGTTTGGTTGAGTTGGCTCAGGTTTTGATCAGGCGGACGTTTCTTTGACAAGAACTAGGGTTTGTGCGTGCAGAAAGAATTAATTTTACAGTTCCTTTCAGTTTACTCTGAGATTTGGATTGAGGCATTTGAATCAAGAACTTGCAGTGTTTTGTTTAATCAGTAAAGGCTAAGGCATTTGATTTGAGATGAGATAAAAGTTGAGGTGCTTAAATTGAGAATCTGCAGTGTTGATTTAATCAGTAAAAAGATAAGTATCTGGATGTTGGTTTGATTAACTGTGCATTGTGTAATTGAAGCGTCGGGTTTATTATTGATCGATGCTAAAACCACAGTGTTTATTAATTGTTTATTTATTCTAAGTTAGGATAATTGGAATTTATTTCCATTTATTATAATTTAAAGAATTTATAAGGAATTAAATAGACAACTGAAAAAAGGAATTAACTGATCAAAAAGGATTTTTCTTTTATTCATCTTTAATTGTTTCGTTACAAATTATTATTCGAACAATTGTTAATTTATTTACATTTTTGTTTACAATAATAATTTTACAAATGATTAAATTTGAAATAAAACTATCCTAAATATTCCTAAGTCTTCAAATCTTCAGCTTCTACTGCTACTCCTCTCCATTTGATTTTTTATCTGCAAAAAAGAAAAGAAGAAGTCAAAAGCAGATAAAATTAAAAGACAGACAGATAAAAAATAAATTCATCATTAAAGGCGACTGGCCGGAATCAGTTTGCCCTCTCTGCAAATCACGAGATTTCTCCCGGTTCACAAAGAGGGATGGAATGTCTTGCAATTTAAGAATGAAATGCACAAAAGTATGATTGCACAAATTCAAAATTATCACACATGCTGCCTAGTTTCAAGTTTTCAACCAAAGGAACCAAATCAATTGAAAAGTGCACAAAGTTGCATAGTTCATAAAATGCCAAACAAAATCCAAAGGCAAACTGAACTGAACTAGAACCACAAAGTTCCAATTTCAAACTTTCCACAAGCTGCCAAAGAGATATCAAAAAGCTACCCAAAAGCTGTCAAGAAGTACAAAGAGGCATAAAATCTGGAAAAAGAGATAAGAGATATGCAGAGTAAACCAACTAGTGCAAGCAACATCAAAAGTTACATCATTTTCAGACCAGTCACCTTTTCAGAATAGGACAAACATAAGCAATATAAAATATTCTTTTAATCTGTCAAAAAGAGGGAGAGAGAAGAGGAAAAGAAGATAGGCTTACAGGCTTTAGGCTTAAAGAAAGAAAGACATAAAACAAACTGTAATAACACAGTACAAAAAGGGGCAGAAATATCAAAAGGCCAAGAACACAAACTATATCAAATATATACAGAATTGCCTCCAAAAACCATTAAAAGCTTTCACTTGTCCAAAACCTGCATAAAAAGAGCTCTAAGCCTAAATCTGCATAAAAGATTCAAACACAAACTGAAGCCCAAGCATCAAAGCCTCTCCAAAAACCTGTGTCCAACCAGAAGCTTACAAGCTTCCAGCCTAAAGTCCCAAACTCACAATACAGGCATGTAAGCACACTAAGCCTAAAGCCTTCTGAATGCTCAACCTGTCAAAAACATAAGCCAGCCTGTTGAACAACGTAAGCCAACCTGCTGAAACCCAAAGCTTGAAGGCCAAAACCTGCCTGAACTGTCAAGCCTGCAAACACACTAAGCCTAAAATCTGCTTGAGCCTTAAAAAAAATCACAAGCCTATCAAACCAAAGCTTCGTGCCTGCATCAAAGCTTTCCAAAACCAGCTCCCAAACCAATACCCTCAGAAAAATTTCATCACATGGTGATACATCAAACAACTCAAAACATCCAACCCAAACAATCAAACTCTATAGCATATACATGTTTTCAAAACCAACATCAACATATCAACGGTAATCAAACATCTCAGACAAATCATCATTGAAGGCAACTGAAGCGAAGTTCACAAAGAAGAAAAGAAGTGACATGAACAAGGTTTTCAAGCTTATCATCATTAAACCCTAGAAGGCAAAGAAAGAATACAGAGTACCAGGGAAGCTTCCAAAGCGCACAGCATCACCAAGCCCCTGCCTCAACCGTCCTACGCGCCTCCGAGTCCAACTCCTCCTCCATCTCCAAAAAGCCTCCGTCTCCAAAAAGGTAAAACTCTTCCCTTTCCTTAAAACACCTCACAAAACATAAATATAAACAAAGATTAGAAACTGTCAAAGACTAATAGCTTGCATGCGCGAACTAAAACAAAGAATGTAAAACGAGAAGTTATCACCTTTGTTTGTCATTGTCGTGCTCGACCATGGAGGGTGGAGGAGTAGACGGTGGCGCATGACAACCACACATGGAGTTGTGTTCAGAATCCATGGCAAAGAGGATGAAGAGGTTAGAAACGAAGAAGAGCGTCGCGCCTCTGTATGTCACAAACCCTAAGTCCCTTTCTGAATGAAATAACCCAAACCCTTGGAAAAACGTTATGAAACAAATGGGCCTTGCCTTTTCCTAATCAGACTAAAGCCCATTCACGAAGCTAACGTGCACCCCTCATTCCACCTCCTGCTTGTTGTTTTTAGTTTGGGCCCAGTTTGTATGAAAAATGCTCTCTTAATTTTTCTTTTCTTAACATAATTTGTTTTTTTTTTGTTTTGTAAATACTAATAATGTATTAATCATTTTCATACATAATCTAAAATAGTATTTTTACTAAATAAAAAAATGACACATTTCTTTACACAAATTTTTCTTAATTTGTTTCATTGTTTATTTTATTACATTTTTTAAGAAAATATACGAATATTACTTTTCTTAAAGTCAAACAACTTTCTTTCATTTTTTCTTTTAATTAAAACTTTGTATATGAAAATACTAATTAAAATACATGAATGTTAATACATAATAAAAATAGATTTTTAAAGTTAAATACTTTTTCTTAAAACATTTTCTTTTCTCTTATCAAAATCTTTTGTTTTGTACATAATTAACAAAATACAAAACATGATAAACAATACATTAAAAAATACAAGATAAAAAATACAAAATATATAACAAACACGTAATTTTCATTAAGTTAAACACATTTCGCACTTGTAAATAATCATACACTTACACAATTACATTGACACATTTTACATTGCCTTTATTCTTTATACATTGCTACATTTTACATTTGCGATTGATTCGATTTGGTTGTAATTATTTGGACACTACTCTCCTTAAAGTCTCATCCCCATTTGTAAATTTGTACCCCCACTCCCGGATACTTATTTGTAATAACGTAGATTTTAAATTCCCGCAATTTATCGCTTTCAAATATACCATGGTTAGACCTAGGGTTTGTATGTACATAAAATCAAACGCTAAATAACCTAATACAAGACAAATACATGAAATCAATACACAATCACACTTGCACCCCTAGGGTAATCCCGCTTGTTGCCTTCCAAAATGGGTCATGCTTGCACGTCGAGTTTCTTTGGCAAAACAATTCAAATGATCATAGTCCCTCGATGACGCTTTCAAAAGTTGCCTATCAAAATGATCATAGTCCCTTCAAGCAAATTGCCAAAGACACTTGGCACCATTGCATTCATGGTCCATACGATGACCCGCGCCTGTCCCGTTAAACATCCTAAACGCAAGATTATCCACCAAATACAATGGTGGAACAAAATTGTTAAAAGGGTTAAAACATGAGAACAACCTTTGAGTACAATAGGGGTAGACAAACTCTTAGTTACTTGATCAAACTTGCAAAAACACTTGCCCACTTTTCAAACCACAAACACTTTCAAAACAAACTTCCAAAAACATTTGAAACATCTTTTCAAAAAGATACACCTTCGTATATACTCAAACACGAGTCATTACAATGGTTGCCGAAATAAAGGCGTCTATTTCAAAACATTTTTCAAAACACACACACACACACACACCATTTCAAAGCAATTGAAAATCAAAGGCAAGTGATCTAAAACCAAGTAACTAAGAGCCCATGGATAACCATGGATGAAAAGGGTGCTAATACCTTCCCTTTTCATAATCTACCCCCCGAACCCACGAAACATTTCAAAGGTTTTTGCTGTGCTTTTTAACCTTTCCTTAGGATAAAATAAAAAGTCGGTGGCGACTCTTGCTAAACCGAACAAGTGCGAATACAAAACGCAAAACTCAAGTCAGTTCTCCCACCGTATCACACGTTGCAAACGAGAGAGTCACCTCGATTGGGTCTCGTACTAAGGAAGATTTGGCATTACTAAAACAACATAATCCTCTTGGCTACTTGACTGCCATTCTCGAGGGAAGAGAAATTTCTTCTGATCAGAGTGCTTCGACTGCATCTGGAAAATCTACTTCAACATCTCCTCTTGAGGAGGCACTTCAAAAGGTTAAGGCACAACTTTTTAAAAGAGATTTGATGTTGACCTTAGACGGAAAACCTACTACTCCTTCCTTTCTGAAGACTACTTTAAGAGTTGTCTACCTTCTTGCTGCTTCACCTGACATTGCCAGCATTATTTTGGATTTGATTTCAATCATCGATCAGGTCTCAGCTGACTACAATTGTCAAAGGACTCTCAATCGCAAAATTGAGGAGGCCAATGGTCATGTAGCTGCTATCTGGGGTGCTGCTGCTGAATCAAATTCAATGCTAAAGGAGTTGTTGAAGGCACAAGAGGCCAGGAAGAAACAAGTTGAAGAAATCAACCAAAATACAGCCAGTATGAACGCTCAGATCAGAGAGTTAAAGGCTAAGATTGCTGCTAATGACAAACAAAAGGAAGAACTTCTCTCTATCAGCACTGATTCTGAGAGTCAAGAGGAACTCAACGAAGGATTAGAATATGCTGAACGAGCCCAAGCATTAGATGCCAAAATCGAAACTCTTCATCAGTCAAAGGCTATATGCAAAAGACGTTTGGAGCTGTAAAAGATAAAATAGCTCCAAATCAAAGCCAACCTCCCATTTTGATTTTGACTTTTTATTTGTATAATTTTTTGGTGAAATGACTTTTAGCCATTTTGGCTATTTAATGAATTTTCCATCTTGAATTTTTAACTCGATTGAGATTAAACATTGGTTATTTTAACCTCTTGAAGAAAAGGTCTATACTTTTTCAAGTATTTACCATTTACTCTCAAGAGCCTTTGATCTTCATTTAACTCTTCGACCTCATATGCGCTACCAGACAATGTTTGGATAATCTTAAAAGGTCCTTCCCATTTAGGAGACCATTTTCCCATATTCCTATCCTTTCAACCCGTTGGGAGGACTACCTTCCATGCCAGGTCTTCAGGCAAGAATGTCTTGGGTTTTACTCTTTTATTGTAAGGTTTTTCCACTCTTTTCTTTTCTAACCTTAAGAGATCCAAAGCTCTCAGTCTTTCTTCGTCCAAATCAACCAATTCGTCTAACATCATATTCTAGTAAGCTTCAGAAGGGATGTCTTGATGTTTCTGAATTCTTGTTGACTGTAAGAAAACTTCTACTGGCAATATTGCGTCATGGCCATATGTTAGTTGAAAAGGTGTCGTTCTGGTAGCTTCCTTAGGAGAAGTTCGACAAGCCAATATAATTTGATCTAAAGTCTTATGCCAATTCTTTGGCTTCTTTCCTACATGCTTCTAAATTAAGATGATTATTACCTTGTTTTCCACTTCGACTTGACCATTAGCTTGTGCATAGTAAGGCGTAGATGTTAATAGTTTAAACCCCACTTCTGTAGCAAACTCTTGCATTTTTCGACCAATAAAGACTGACCCTTGATTAGTTGTTATTGTCTCAGGGATTCCAAACCTATATATAATGTGCTTTTGAATGAATTCAATGACATTTTCCCGGTCTACATTGACTAAAGGAATTGCTTCAATCCGTTTAGTAAAATAATCAATGCCCACCAATATGTATTTCTGGCTTTTAGATGATGCTGGTCGAATCTCTCCAATAAGATCCAAAGCCCATCCCTTGAAAGGCCAAGGTTTCACGATTGAGTGATGTTCGCTTGCAGGTACGTGCTGGATACATGTATGTACTTGACATTCCTGTCATCCTTTTGCAAACTCAACACAATCTTTCAACATAGTGGGCCAATATAGTCCTTGTCGAAACAATAACCATTTAATTTTATGGCCTACTTGAGGTACTCCACATGCTCCATCATGTGTAGTTGAAAGGGCTATGTATGCCTCTGTTTCACTTAGGCATTTTAATAACACCCCTTCAGGCGTCTTTTTAAATAACTCGTTTCCAATTAGAGTATAACTTAGCGCCTTATACTTTATTTTTCATTCTGTCGAAGCCACTGGATTTTGCAAATAATCCACTATAGGCTTTCTCCAATATTGTTCTGTTAGATTATCTATGAACGAAATTTTGAAGTTTTCTTGGTCAGCGTACCTTAGTTTTGTTGTTTTCAAATCTTTTGGAGACAACTTAGTTAATGATACTCTTCCTCTAACTTCGATTACTTGTTATAATTTCTATTTCGAAATTTTATACCCAGATGCAATTTGTGCTAAGTCATTAGCCACTTGATTTTCCAGTCTTGGTATATGTCGAATGTTGATCTTTTCAAAGTTTTTCAACAAACAATTGACTATTACAAAATACATGATAAGATTTTATCTTATGCATTTATATTCTTTTGTAACTTTCTTTATAACTAACTTTGAGTCTCCTATTATTTCGAATCGAGTAGCCCCCAATTCTAACAAGATTTCAAGGCCTACGATTAGAGCTTCGTACTCAGCCTCATTGTTCGAACAAGAACCTTCGATTTTGTACTTGAATTTTGTTGGAATTTGATTTGGAGAAATAATTAGAACTCCTACTCCAGTTTCATCTTTATGACTAGAACCGTCGAAGTATAACTTCCAGGGTTAGATCTCCAGGTAGTTGATTGATTCTTCATTTATTTAGTGGTCAACTATAAAGTCTGCTACCACTCGACCTTTTACATCCTTAAAAGGCATAAAGGTTAATGAATACTTTGTTAATGTAAGTGCCCATTTTCCAATTCGACTGTGCAAGATGGGTTTCGACAACATATATTTGAAAACATCAAAATGAGACGAAACATAAACATCAACTTGTTTAATATACTGCTTGAGTTTTGTACACGAGAAGTAAAGACATAAACATAGTTTTTCAACTTCACTATATCTAGTTTCTGCGTTGTTTAAAACTCTACTGAGGTAATATATGGGTCTTTAGACACCATTCTCATCCTCTTGAGCTAACATGCTTCCTATAGTTTTATCAGATGCAACTATGTACAATCTCATACTCCTATTTCTACAAGGAGTTACCAGAATATGTGGCTTGGTGAGGTATTCTTTGATCTTGTCGAAAGTCTCTTGTTGTTCTTGCCCCCACTCGAATCCTCCTTTGTTGAGTCGAAGTAGTGGTGAGAAGGCTTACGTTTTTGCACTTAAGTTAGATATAAATCTCCTCAGGAAATTTATCTTGCCAAGTAGAGATTGCAACTCCTTCTTGTTAGTTGTCTCTTTTGCTTCCAAAATGGCTTTGGTCTTGTTCTGGTTTACTTTAATTCCCTTCTTGTGGACCATAAAGCCTAAGAAGTCCTCTTCTCTTACGCCGAAAGCGCATTTTAGGGGATTCATTTTCAGACCATAGCGTCTCATCCTTTCGAAGGATTGTCGAAGATGGTCCACATGATTTTTGCCTGAAACAAATTTGACAACAATATCATCAATATAAATCTGCACAAAACTTTAAATAAAATCATGGAAGATATAATTCATTGCTCTTTGATATGTTGCCCCTGCGTTTTTTAGGCCAAAAGGCATCACTACCCATTCGTAAGTGCCTAAAGCCCCAGGGCATCGAAATGCTATTTCGACACATCTTCTTCAGCAATGAAAATTTGATTATACCCCGAGTATCCGTCAAGCATACTCATGTATTCGAAGCCAGTGGCATAATGGACAAGCATCTCCGCCACAAGCATTGGATATTCGTCTTTGGGTGTTGCAGCATTTAAATCTCTAAAATCGATGAACACCCTTAAGGTACCATTTTTCTTTATAACAAGTACTATATTTGCAATCCATTCGAAATACCTGGTTGTTCGGATGAACTTGCATCTCAGCAGTCTTTCGACTTTCGTCTTGATCTTCAACAAGATCTCTGGTGCAAAACGCCTTAGAGTTTGCTTGATAGGATTTTTTCCAGGCTTTATTGGTAGTTGAAGCTCTATCAATTCTCTGCCGGGACCAGGCATTTCATCATAATCCCATGCAAAGCAGTCTATGAACTCCTTCAGCAAATGGATTATTTTGATCCGGAGCTTTGGATTTATCTTCGCACTAATGTATGTTGGTCTTTTCACCAAACCTTCGCCCATGTTTATTTCTTCCAGAGGATCTTACGCTAGCATTTTAACACTGTTTGCCAACAAATCCTTTTTAAAACCCAAAGGCTCATCATCATAGATGGCATCTAGCCTTTGGTTTTGCATTTCTTCCCCTTTCGAGTCAGGTGGTTCCGATTCGAAGTCTTTCCTAGGACCTTTTGGAAGAAATACTTGCTCATTGGCTTCAAGAGTCATATATTTGACTTCAGCCTCTAAGGCCGCTATTATTCTACTTTCGACTACATATGTCGAAATCTTTTGTAAAGCTTGTGATTCAGTCATCATCACCAAATTCATTTCCCCAGCCTGTTGGCCGTATGTCATCAACTCCTCCATAGTCAATGTTTGATAAATCTTCTCTATCCCACTGGAAACCATGGTCGGAATGTAGGTAGAGGGAGCAAAAGGCATTTGGTGCTGGTGCCAAATCAAAGTCAGGAGGATTGCATGGCCCTATGTGAGCCAAATTTCTGGCGAACCTATTTTTTCCAACATTGTTAACTTCACTCAAGTAATAACTTTGGTCTGCTTCGATATTCTCCACGATGCCATCAGGGCACCAAATTCTAACCTGTTGATGTATCGAAAATGGCACTGCACCTATGCCATGTATCTATTCTCTACCTAAGAGTAGATTATATTTGGGCTTCGCTGAAATGACCATGAACGTAGTTGGTCGAAGTATTGTTCCCACCTTGAGGTTTAATTGTATCACCCCCATAGTAGTTCCAATACCTCCCTCATAGTTTGATAGAACCATGTTGTGGGGTTTGATATCTCCATCCCCCTTGCCCATTTTCCTCAGCATAGATTGGGGAATTATATTTATTGTAGCCCCATAATCAACCAAAATCTTGTTGATGGTTATTTCCCCTATCTCTGCCCTTGTGAACAAGGGTTTGAGGTGATTTTTCATAGCCTCAGTAGGTGGCTCGAAGAAAGCATTTTTCTCTTCGAAGATACCATTGTTCATCACATAATAACACACTGGCCTATGTTTGGCAATTTCCTGTTTGACCTCCCAGACAGTCTCTTTGACTTCAACTTGGCGGTCGTACTCCCTGGGTAGTACTGATACTATATTCACCATAATATCTAAAGTAGCATCAGAATCAGAATTACCTTCTTCATCGGATTCACCTTATTCTGGCCACACTAATCTTCTAGCAATTGGTTTCCTTTCCAAAGGCTTTCTTTGTTTTCCTTTGTCCATTCGTTGTGGTACGTTGATGCTTGATTCCAGTTGAGGCTCCTTTATAGCCTCTCTCTTGGCTTTTCTCCATCTTTGATATCTTCTCCACTGGGAGCGAGACATGGGCTTTTTCCCCCTTGTAGTTGCTTGATACATGAGCCACTTTGTTTGTTGTTGTAGTTTAGAACTCTTTCCTATATTCCAAGGATGATCCTCTTGGTACATTGAATATGCACCATTTCTCTACACTGGGCCTTTTCCTGTTTGCTGTTTTTAGCCAAGTGTTCACAGGGACATTTGTTGGAGGCTTGAAAGTTGATAGCCTCTTCGCCTGGTTCATTGGTCCTTTCTGATATCCTCTTATGGGATCATATCTAACCTCAGAAACTATGTTGGGTATTGCACTTGTGGCCCATTTCTCCTTTGTTGCCCTTACACCCTATATGTGTTCTGCAGCCTTTTTGTCGAAGATTGAGCTGCATCTTGGACACATCATAACATCAGACTTCTTTTTCTGGCATCGTTGCAGAAAACCTGCCAGATTCTCATTCTCTTTAGGAAATGCAGTTTTATTCACTTCCTCTTGTTTGATGGCCTCTTCTTAAGCCTTTGCCTCAGATACCTCAACCATATTAACTTCTACGTTGCTCTTGGCAGCGAGATTCATCTTTTACATTTTATCTACAAGGTCCTCTGTCGAACCCTTGATGGCAGCCAAGTAAGAACCTACAATAGTCCTTTTGTTTGAGTCTTTAGTAGCTCCTTTGCTTAGGCCTTCAGTAGCCTCTTTTCTTAGGCCTTCAGTAGCCCTTATCACCCCTTCGACAATATTTCTGGAGATGTTCCCAGTGAAATTGCCAAAAAACGGCTTATTGACGAAGTCTTCAGAAACTTCGACCATGTTGATGTCTGCTGATTCAGCATAGTGGGCATCAGCTCGCAATGGGTTTGCATCGATTTTCATTGGAGGTTTGTCAGCAAATTTGGGTCTGCCTTCTTTGATCCTCCTTGAACGAGATCCCTGAAAAGAAAACATTGTGAAGTTTTATGGCCCAAAAAATTATGATACTAACAAGTCAAATATCTCGTCACATTTTGTGACGTCGAAACTATATGTTTTCTTTGGGAATCTATCACTGTTCTTTTCAAACTCAGTAGGATTCTTCCCATATGATGGAACTAACAATCTACAAGAGTATGGTGGCCCTTGCTTTAACGTTGCTAAATATATTTCGCTTTCTTCGACAACTATAGGATCACTAGATGTCTCTAGATCGTCATCATCCATTTCTACATAGGCTACCCTTTCTCTTCGACGAGTCTTAGTTTCTTTAGCTTTTTCAATTTTAAGACGTTCTACCTGTCGAACTCTATCGGCCAATTGGGCCATATCCCTTAGGTATTGGGTATATATTTTTTCCTAATAGAATAATCTAGGCCCCCTGCTGTCATTTCGACCAATTTATGCTCAGGCACTTGTGTAAAGCATATGGATTTGAGCAGTCGAAATATATTTAGAAATTCATCTATTGGCTCGGTGAATCTCCTTTTCACGCTAGCCAGTTCTTTCAGACTTATTTTGGTTTGTCCCATGTAAAATTGTTCATGGAACAATCTCTCCAATTGATTCCAATTGTGGACCGAATTGGCTGGGAGGGTGGTAAACCAAGTAAAAGCGTTTTTAGTTAGAGAAATTGGGAAGTACTTAATCCTAAGGATCTCGTTATTTGATATTTCCCCAGCTTCTATCAAATATCTCGCTACATGTTCGACAATGGACTCCTCCATATCCCCCGAAAACTTAGTGAACTTTGGAACTTTCCACCTAAGGGGTAAATCTGTTTGCAAGATATACTCTGACAATGGGGATGTAAAGTTTGGCCTATGAAAGCCCATGTTCATTCCATTTTGTATCATGATTCTTTCGATCTTGGCTGTTAGGTTATTATTTGTTCCATAATTATGGTGTCGAACCTGCTGTATCAATTCGTCAGCATTTTGGTTTCTATTTACCAGCATTACACATTGATCGCCATCTCTAGGGATCTGTGGGGGAAATATGGGTATTTCGACCCAAGGTTGTTCGATTTCCACTATGTGGTTCCTCCTATATAACTGTGGATTTTGGTTAATGGTTACATCTTCTTCTAAGACTATACCTTGATTCTCTCTTATTGGTGCTCTTTGGGGTTGTCGAATAGGTTTGGGAACCCCAAAAAATTCAGCCATGCGCGCCATCTACGTTGACATTTGTTGGTTCAAATGGGTGGTATTTTGTATTAGAGGGTTCAACACTATACTCAGAGTTTGGGCCAACATTTGTACCATATCATGGTTGCTTTCATCCATTTGTTGCCTTAAAATTGCTGCAAAAGCATTTGTGAGGCTTGGTATTGCATGGGGTGTCCCTCCTAAGAGTTGGTTTCTACCCAAATTCGCCATACCAGTTCCAGATCCCTGTAATGGAGAAGGCGCACTTACCAAAGGTTTTGAAAATGTAGACACAACATTCATAAGACTAGCCATTTCAGTAGTTGGCATGCCATAAGGATGGTCTCGACCCATCCAGGCTGTCAAAAATCCAGGGGGAACGTATGGTCGAGATCCTGGATTCATCCTTGGTGGGGGTGTTCCTAATGGACCTCTGGGACCTGCATACGAAAGTATTGGTCCTGCTTGAGTTGCTGTTAATATTGGTTCCGAACCAACGGTTGACGAGACAGTTTCACTAACGGTCGGTATAACCGTTATTCCTGTAGTAATTGGTGGAGGTATTTCTCTGTTATTTGGCTGATTAGCCATTTCACTTTCACTATTTCTCCTTCTAGTTGTACAGTCGTTGGTGGTTAATTTGCCACTTCTTAATAGCATACAATACTTTGTAAAAGAAAGGGAAATATGAAAAGCATTAATGTTAATATAAACAAGCAAAACAAAAAAAATATTAGCAACGTCCCACCAGGTGTGCCAATTTGTTTGCCGTGTTATTTGGTAAACAACCGCTGATATTCCAAAAAGGGTAATTTTTTGGTTACTCGCAGGATCGATCAGTTTGATCCTAGGACATATGCTAATTATTGGCGTTGTTTGGACATAAATTCTAATATAAATAAAGAACACACGTTCGACTAAGAAAGGTTGAGGTTTGAAATGAGTTTGAGTGTAGAAAGTAAATAGAAAAGAGGTTGAGAAGAGTTTAAGTGCAGGAATCTGATAAAAAGTGCAAGTAAAGTGCAAGGGAAAATAAATGTTTACAAGAAAGATAAAAAGGCAAGGAATGTAAAGAGAAATATAAAAGACTTTGATTATAAAATGTGGTGTTTCAAACATACCTTTTCAGTATTCTTTCTCACGTAGAGGGTACTTGAATAGTATTGAATAACTTGTACAGTTAGTTGAACACCCGAAAATCTACTTAAACTTCCTATATTTATACTAAAACTAGGTAACCGTCGAGGAGTTTCTTTGCTCTAGGATGAGGACAAGTGTCTTCTGCATATGCTTCGACCTCTATCTTCATGACACGTTACTTTCCTCAACTGCCAAGCGAACTGCTTTTCCCTCCTTTCTTCAGATTCAAAATCACATGTTGCTGATACGAGGTTTCATTTTAGTTGAAGGCCCTGGAGCCCTTTCAGTCGAAGACCGCAAGAACCTTCTGGTCGAAGATTAACTTTAACTCATAAATTTCTCTAAGTATTTTCAAATCAGTCAAAGTATTTCCAGCTTAGATTTGTTCAATCTATTTTTGGCCCATAAGGCCAATTTGTTGTGGGTGTCGAATTTAGGAGCTAACACTTGGACATAATTACGTTTAAAGGGGCAAAAAACACATTTTATAGGTTATGTTTTTGGGTATTTGTTCCCAATTCATCAAATCTTAATTTTTTGGTTGACGGAGCTTAGAAAACAACTTCAGAGCTTGCATACGGATGATACAGGGTGGATTGATCATCAATCGGCGTTGACAAACCGGGATATTTTTGGTTCATTTCTCTTCCTCTTTGTGTATTTATCTTTGGTTGGGTTTTGTATATGATATTATTTTGAACTCATGTATATTTTTCGCCCATGACGTTATATTTAATTTTCTTTACAAATTTGTGTCAATTGTTATCTTAGATTTTTGCTATGTGCTCGGGGTTTGGGTTGTTATAGATATATACTGCTCAAATCCTTATCTAGGATGATTATCTGTTAGTTTCTGGATTCTAGAGATATATTTAGATCTAACAATCTTTATGGGTGTCGAAGCTTAATACTTCCGTGTTAGTTGTGTCGGTTGAGAGATCGTCGATACGAGTAATATGGATGTCTGATGTGTTGTTGAGGTTGGCTGAGAGATTGTCACTGAGATGATATAGTAGTTCTATCAATATTGGGTTAGAAATAACTTAGAGAGTGAGAGATGCTAGATGACTCTGAGGAGTATTGTAGGTTAAGTGTAACTGGTTGATAAGTTTAAGTTTGAGAGAAGTAGATTATATGCATGCTTGATAAGTTTCTTCTCTCTAGAGAATGAATTTTTTCCTGTTCATATTTACTTTTATGTTTTAATGTTTTACCAATTCAAACCAAACTCATTAACTAATGATTTGTCAAATGGAGAATCAATAACCAATATTTATAGACACGATACGATATAACCTAAATGTCACCCGGTAAATTAATAACTTACTTTTTGCTTTCCGCCCTACCGCAACAACAGTAGGGCATGGTTTTTCCTGGCCAGGCCATATTTCATTTTTTCCATGCCAATTTTCATTAAATTGTAAACTTCATTTCAAATCTTCATCAACATCAATCTTAAAGCTCATCATCTAAGCTTTCCAAAGGCCTTATTTTTTAGGGGAACTCATGAGTAAGTTTTGAGATATTGATTAAGGATGAAGTATGCATATGGTGTTAGCAAGTCAAGGCATAAATAGAAGTGTACACCATTGGATTAATTCACTGTATGATGCTTATCATACACTTCATGCACACATTGGATCACATATGTTCACATAATTTCCTTTACCAAATCAAGCTAAACCAAGCAAAATACATGCATATACATGCAGTCCTCATGAATGACTACTTTTGGCAATATTCCCTCCACTTTCTCCCACCCCATGTGCATCCCTTACCACCTCAAACACGCATATCACTCATTTCCTATCTCTTTTCACTCCTCAAAACATAGAAAGATTGACACCCACTCCACTCAAAACGCAAGCCTCACACCTCTTTCACTCAATCTCCCAGTTTTGACAAAAAAGCCATCCAACGGATTAATTTGAGCATTGTCCTTTATACCCTCACTCTTCTCACTCTTTATAAGAAGTCCTTCTCGCCATTCATTCAGCACAAATGAATTCACAAGCAACACACACATAAGCTCTACTCTTTTTTCTCAAAATCAGACTTCTATCTTCACTTTTCAAAGTTCAACTTTGAAGCTCCTTCAATCTCTTTGCTCCAACTCTCAATTGTTATTCATTTCATCACCATCGAAGCTAAGAGATCAAGAAATTCGGGTTTATGAAGTTCTAAAACCAGAGGCATAGTGAATTTATTTTTCATTTTGAGTAAAGTTCTCTTTGAACTTAAATCTATCATTTCACCCTGCATTTCTACTTTAGATCTGATACATATTGTGTTAGCTGGCCAGATCTTAAATCTGGTGTATAATTGTGTGTGAATCTTTGCTTGAATCATGCTCTGCAAGTTGTGTGAACATTCCAAGGATCAGTGCTTTCGTGCTCATTTTCTTCTTTGATCTTTCAATATTTAAAAAATCTATAATTATTTTGTTTTTCCTTGTTAATATGTGATGAATTTTGATGATTGGATCATATGATTTGGTTGAGAAACGAGTGGGAAATTTGGATCTGAAAACTGATTGATAAATCTGTCTTTTAAATTTCATGTCCATGCAATGATTTCCGTGCATCATTATCTCTATGATTCATGCCTCATTTGTTGAATTTCTTGATTCTATTACATTCTACGCATTTTGATCTTGAACTTTGATGTTCACATCACGCATTTTCATAGACAAACGAGAGTTATAAAGCTCTGAAACTGGCATGTTGAATCTATTAATTCTGTTAGGGTTTGGTTGTTTGGTAGGGATGATGAGGTGTCTGTGTCTGATTAAACATGCTCAAAGGCTTTTCACAGTGCTTTTGATCACAATAGGTGTAATAGATCTATATCTATTTTGAATTTTGCTTAACTTTTAATTGTTTTCTTTAATTTATTTGTAATATTTTCTTTGATTTAAATATTACCACAAAATTATTGTAGACTTTATTTATAGTATATTTTCTGATTTTAATTTTAATTTTATGATTTTATCATTTCTGGTTAATTAATTAATTCATATAGCATAATTAGGTGTTTCAGTCACATTTTAAGGTTTGATTTTATTTTCTAATTTAAATTAACCTAAAAAATCCATAAAAAATTTCCAAAGCTTTATTTTGAGTCTATTTCGTGAAAATAATTTTTTCTTATTTTTATAAAAATTTGTGACACTCTAATTAAATAAATTGGTTAGTTGTGTCATTCTTCTTTCCAAATTTTGTTACATTTTGCAATAATTTATGTTTTAATTTTTCCTCTTGTTGTAAATTTCCAGAAAAATATGTTTAGCGATCCTTAGATATTAAAATAATTTTACATGTTTTTTAATTTTATTTAAATTTTATTTTTCTTGTTTTTAGAAATTGTGGAAGTTAATTATTATTTTTTATCTCTCTTCTTTCTTAAGCTCAAAGAAACATTTAATTCTCCAATTTCCTTTACTTGTAAAAATCAAAGAAAATAAGTTTTAGATTCTTGGATGAGTTAAGATCATAAAAACCATTTTTTTTTGAATTTTAAGTTTTGATCTTATATTTTTCATAAATTATTTTGTTAAACCTCACTAGTTTGAGCCATTTGCCAACTAGTCTTGATAATTTCAAATGATTTTCACCTTTCCAAGTTAATCCATGAATGTCAAACCATGTTTATAACTTTTAGGCACCTTTAGGAAGTTAGAATTAAATTGACAAGAATTTACAAGTCATTTTCACATTTTAACCTAATTTTGATTTAGAAGTGTGCATAGAAGTTTGTCTTGTCCAAAATGCATTCAATTGTTGGTTTATGTGCATAGTTTTAGGCTAACATTGTTGTCATTGGTGTTAAATCTGATTGATACTCATGTCGGTGTTAGTATTTTATTTTATGGTTGTGTTAATATGAATGAGATTTTAAATAGTAACCGCGTTAATCTGATTTCAGATTGTTTTCAGTTTGTTTTGATGGTATTTTGTTAGAAATAATCTCTATCTATGTATGGAAGTTTGTTGTCAATTGGAATGCGTGTTTTTGGGTGATATCTTGTGATGGCAGCACCATTGTTAGGAGTATTTTGTGTGTCATTTTTCTTATGAGTAATACTACTTGGTTTGAATTAATTCGAGTGAGTTTTTTGTTTCAATACCATGAAGTTTGAGTTTAACTTGAGTGATATTTTGATGTCGATGTCCCTTTATCCGTATTGATTTTAAATAATAGAGATTGGCTAATATCGGTGTTAAAATTATGTTGAAGTATTGATGTTAGTTATGAAATTGAGAAGAGTTAGTTAATTTAGTTAGACTATTAGAAGTTAAATTGGCTTTGGCAATAAGTTAAATTTTTTGTTAATGTTAATTGTGTTAGAATAGCTGTTAATGTAAGTGAATAGTTAGAATTAGTTTTATTCTGTATGATATTTTAATTCTTTGATCATATGAAATTGAACTTTTTGCTAAAGATGCATAACTTTCATACATTGTTATAGGTCCCTATTTATCTTTCATGTGATGCCTTCTAGTATAGTTCTTGTTGCTGAAAAATTGTTTCAACATCAGCTTTTCAACATGGAAAAATCTTGGCCAAAACTAAATTTCTTCCAGTCGACGATTATAGTAATACATTCTCCATATTACCATTTGTCGAATTACATTGAAAATTGATGGCTCAATTTATGAATCTTCACTAGCACTTCTATCATTAGTACAAAGCTTCTTAGGTTTCATTTTAACTAAGCTCTCTATATTTTTCTTAACATGCTAGGAATATCAATCAAACTTGATCCAGAAAAACTAAGAAGCAGACTCTTTTATTAGCTATGGCTTTTAATATGTATAATGAAATCAAAATATTGACAAGATAGTAATGACTATCTCATGAGAAAGAAAAATATTTATATTGCAAGATAGAAAGTGGCTGAATTACAAATGATGGTTATATGGAAACACTTTCATTCTTGCAAAATAAATGAACCCTCTATTCTTCTATCCATGGGTGGTGGAGGTGGTAAACTCAAGGGAGAAAGCATATCATTGAAACATGAGGTTGGTGCAGGCTTGAACTTATAAGGGCCTTATTTTTGTCCCCAAGCCTGCAATTGAATAAGAGAAAAAAAGTTATCTCTCTATCTTCCTTTGTTGTCTAGATTATAAAGCTATTGTAAAGTAATCTATCAAATTATTCAAACTAATGAGTTGAAGAACACTAATGATCTAAGATGGTGGACTATTTTTGATGTATGTTAAAGAGAAATAGAAGATAAACTTACATGTTTTACTTAAAAAAATAAGAATTTCTTGTGTTTGATATGCATTTCTTATGGTTTATTGATTAAGAGTACTTAATGTTCATCACCCTAAATGTGATAGTTTTGTCTTTCTTGTAGGTTTCTCCTCATAGAAAAGGAATATGAAATAGACCAAAAGTTTTGAAGCCTCTTCGTGTACTTTACTTGTGCATGTAAGTTTTACGGTGTTTATATTAATACATAAATTATATGCAATAGAAAAAGCATCTCTTAGTATATGATGATCTTATAAATCATAATTTATTAAGATAAGATTCAATAGCCTCAGAAAAAACCCCTTTAAGTTTTATCAAATACCCCTCTCTCTTTTTCTTGATCAATGCAACATAGTCGATTTCTTCTTGATCAATTTGTTGTTCTTTTGCTATAGTTGTGTGAATAATTATCGTGTTTTTGTTTATCTTACTTAGTAGTAAAACCATGGATAAAAAATGGATGTCTTCCAATCGATTGTCAAAAGAGTACGAGAATGGAGTATTAGAATTTGTTAAGTTTGTTATTGAACATGCCGAAGACCCCAGTCAAATGAAATGTCCTTACTTAGGTTGCTGTTATGGGTGTCGGGTTCACGCAGTTGGGTTGAAATCACATTTAATGAGGCATGGAATTGATCGAACTTATACATGCTGGATATTACATGGTGAGATAAGTAACGAGACCGTTGAACTGGGGGATAGTACAACATATGCTTCAGACGATAATGGCACAGATACATACGATTGTGACTGAGTAGAAGAGATTGCAGAAGCACTTGAAGAAGATCTTCAGGATTGTCCCAAAATGTTTGACAGGTTGGTAAGAGATGCAGAGAAACCATTGTGTAAATGTTGCAGTAAATTCATAAGATTGTCTGTGGTATTAAAGTTGTACAACTTAAAGGATGGAAATGGGTGATCGGATAAAAGTTTCACAGAGTTATTAGTCCTTATGAAAGATATTCTTCCGGAGGATAGTGTTCTTCCTAATTGAACCTATGAGGCTAAAAAATTGTTGTGCTCTATTGGCATGATCTATGATAAGATACATGCTTGTCCAAATGATTGAATTTAGTTTTGAAACAAATATGCATCGTTAAATGAGTGCCCTAAATACAGTTTATCTCGATATAAGAAAAAATTATCTCCAACAAAAGTCTTATGGTATTTTCTTATGATTATGATATTTAGCCGCATGTTTCATAGTGAAACCGATGCAAGACACTTAACTTGGCATGCAGATAAAAGAATTATTGATGTAAAGTTTCAACATCTGCTTGGCATTATCTATTGATGGAATGAACCCGCATAGTCTTCAAAGTGTCTCACATACCACATGACATGTAATTATTATGATTTATAACCTACCTCCATGGCTATGTATGAAGCGTAAGTACATGATGTTATCTATGTTAATTTCTAGGTCTAAACAACCATAGAATGACATAGACGTATACTTGACACCTTTAATCAAAGATTTAAAGAGTTTGTGGGAGAATATTGTGGAGGTTTATGGTGGATATAGGAAAGAAAGTTTCAATTTGAGATCGATGTTGTTTGGCACAATTAATGATTTTCAAGCATACGGAAATCTATCAGGGTACATCATTAAAGGTCAAAAATCATGTCCTATTTGTGAAGAAAACACAGATTGGAAGCGATTGGAATTTTGTCAAAAGAATGCATTTCTCGGTCATTGTGGATTCTTAAATTCTAATCATCACTACTGTGGGTGGAGAAAGGCATTCAATGGAAATCCAGAATATGATAGAGTTCCACCTACATTGACAGGTGACCAAATTTTTGAAAAGGTGAAAGATATGAGTACTCACTTTGGCAAGACTTTTGCATATAAGCTTGTCAAACATGGGTGGAAGAAGAGGTTAATTTTTTTTGAATTTCCATATTGGAAGTCTTGTATGTAAGACATTTTCTTGATGTCATGCATATTGAAAAAAATGCATTTGAAAGTGTTATTGGCATGTTACTCAATATACAAGGAAAGTCTAAGGATGACCTTAAAGCAAGAAAGGACTTGATAGAGATGATAATAAAGACTGAATTAAGACCCATGAAGAAAGGAAAATGAACATATCTACCACATGCTGCTTATACTTTATCTAGAAAAGAGAGAAAAAATATTGTGTAAGTTTCTAAGTGAAGTTAAAGTTCCAGAAGGTTACTCTTCATATATTAGAAGACTTGTGTCTATTAAATATCTCAAGTTAAAGAGTTTAAAGACACATGATTGTCATGTTATAATGAAGCATTTTCTACCAATACGTATATGTTCTTTTCCAGAAAAATAAGAAGCGCCATAACTAAATTGTGTTTTTTCTTCAGGTCAATTTGTAGTAAGGTGATCGATCTTGAGATCTTACCAATATTGCAAAAAGAAATAGTTATTACTTTGTGTGAGCTTGAAATGTATTTTCCTCCCTCTTTTTTGACGTTATGGTACATCTTGTTGTTCATCTTGTGAAAGAGACACAATTGTGTGGACCAACTTATAAGAGATGGATATACCCTGTTGAGCGCTACATGAAAATATTAAAAGGGTACTTGCAAAACCGAAGTCGGCCAGAGGATTGTATGGTTGATCGATACATTGTTTAAGTAGCGGTTGAGTTTTGTACTGAATATTTGTCCAATGTCCAATCCATTGAACTAACCAAATCTCATATTTTTTAAAGGAAGGAGAAAATTTAATTGGAAATAAAATTATGACAGTATCAAGGGCTGAAATAACAATGAGGTTGAGCCGTATGTTGAAATGCACAAGGATATACTCTGGGGCTTAAATCCGAATATAAATGAAAATTGGATAGTACTAGAGCACAATCAAAGTTTTATACAATGGTTCAAGGATCATATTTATTCAAAGTTTGATTTAGATCCCACTTCAATAACAGAAATGTTGAGATGTTTAGTATATGGTGCGAGTTTGCACGTGTTTTATTATAGCACACACGCAATTAACGGATATACATTTTATACCAAAGAACAAGATGATAAAAGTACTATGCAAAATAGTGGTGTCACCGTGATAGATGAAGCAATGCACATTTCATGTATGAAGGACTTAAAACCCAAATATGAAAATCTATCATATATTGGGGTTATTGAGCACATTTGGGTGTTTGATTATGAGAAGTTTTAGATTCCTATCTTTGGTTGCAAGTGGGTACATAATAGTGACATACGAATGGATAAGTAGGGATTTTTACAAGTGAATCTTAATAGGATGGGGTACAAAGATGAGCCTTTTATTCTAGCATCTCAAGCTAAAAAGCGTTCTATGTCAATTATCCAACAAGTAGGAAATGGTCTAAAGTGCTTTTATCTAACAAAGTGATTGATGATAACCGTGTAAATCAAAGTGATATTGATGTTGAGAATGAGTCATATGTTATAGGGAATGAGTCGTATATACGAAATGATCAAGATTAGAATATTATAGTGGATGAATCATATATTAGAAATGATCATAATGAAGGAATTTGTATCAATTCATCCATCTGCATTGTTAAGAGCCAAGTAATTCATATTCCAACCAAGAAAAGAAAGAGCTATTAGTGAAAAAGGTACTAGTAAAATATTATATGTTCTGTCATTCAATAAAAAATTTATATTGTGTTTATGTTTTTATATTGTGTTTATTCATTCAATGCTACTTGAATTTTATATTGTGTTTCTGTTTTTCTTTATTACAGGTCAAATGGCTAGTAATGAGGAAAAATCACATGATGCTTCTAGTAATGATGGAAATGAATCAGTTTATAATATGGAGAATTCTATTAGGCAAGGAATAACTATTATGAAGTCAATCATTCGTGCAAGAGATAAAGGTTTCAAATTTGACATACATTGGAATAAAGACAAACAACTAATTAAGCCTAACGATTCAATGTTGACAAGTTACATTGGTTCCATTCTGAGAAGAGAAGTTCCAATCACTTGTGATGATTGGAGAAATCGAGAGTTGAAACTCGTTAAAGAAAAAATATTGAGTGATATACATGTACCATATATGATGTCATTTGTTTTTGTTGACTATTATGTCTTTAAATTACTAACGCACTCTATGCATGTTTTTTCGTAGAGGTCTTTTAACATTGGTGATGATCGAAAAACATATTATCTTCAATTGGCCGGAAAAAGACTCAGAGGGTTTTGATCTTTTTTAATAAACAAGTTTCTTAGGGATGTCGATAACAATTTTATTGATGCATAACTTCTAAATACGTATACAGGCTTGATTTCACCTGAAGAATTGGAAACCTTTAAAGACAAATGAAGTACCTCATATTTTCAGAAAATGAGTGTCGTAAATCGCCAATGAGCATCAAGTCCTCTGTATCCATACAAAAAAGGGCGTATGGGATATACATGCTTACAACAAATAATGGTAAGTATATATAGATGTTATGATATACTTGTTCATCATGTGTTATAGTTGATCTTATTATTTCTCTTAATGTGTAGTTAGAAGAGGAGAAAAGTCAAGAAACATATCTTTTGGAATATGTTTTGTGGAAGGCTACTCGTGTGGGTTAGGATGGAGTTGTTAAGGAAGATGTTCAACAAATTTATGAGCAATGTGTAAGTATATCAATATTCTTTTAATTAAAACAAAAGTTTATTAACATAAAGAATTTATGAGTTTTAATCACCACTAATTTATTTCGATATGCATATGAATTTCAGGAAAATATATCTCAATCTTTAACTCAAGTTGAAGACCATGATTGCAGGAGCATACTTAGTCGAGTATTAAATATTCTTGAGTATACCAGTCGTGTGAGTGGTAAGGGGTTTGTGGTGACTCAAACATCTTTGGGTAACCATCAAAAGAGGAAAGGTCATAGCAATAAATAAGTGATGGAAGAGTTATAAAAATTAAAAGCTAAAGTTTGTGAGTTGGAAAAGGATAAAGAAAGACATCAGTCAGAAAGGCAAGGTTCAGGGTTCAAGGATACTAGTGACAAAGATAGTATCAATTGTGATTTCCAACAAAAAATTCCCGAGATAATATATATTATTATGAATTAGCACAATTTTTTTAATTGACATATATACACATTAATAATTTCATATTTATTATTGGTTTAGGGCATTTCAACTTGTCATCTCTATTTATCTTCACCGACTTATCACATGGTTAGCAGGGGAAAAGTGCATAACACTTTGGGAGAAGTACTTCACCATAAACCACTCCCTGCTGGATTTTTTGAAAGTATCAATTGATATTTCTTTAGAGAGGGATGCCATTACCTTTACCATGAAATATTTCATATGAAACATTGGTGGGAGAGGAAATATGATCATATGTTGCATGGATGTCAAACCTCATTTACATAGATGATGAGGTATGTTGAACACCATTCTGAACCTTTGAGTATTAAATTTTTTTACGACCATTTAACATACATTTTTTCATGGTAATGTTAGACTCCTACAAAATACAAATCAAAAGATAAGGGGATTACGTGACAAACCGAGTCAGTTGCATCAAAAAAAGAGGTATATATATATATATATATATATATATATATATATATATATATATATATATATATATATATATATATAAACACATAGAAAATGTTAATTCATGATCTTAAACTTCACCTAACTTATATGCATTTGATCTTTAGATTCATGCTAAAGAGATGCAAAAACTCAGTAGAAGTAAGAAGTCTGAAAATAGCAACATGTCCACACAAAAAAAGGATGTTGCAAAGACCACAGTTAAAAAAAGCCTACTTCTCAGTATAAGTTGTGCCTTCAGACATTATTAGGAATATCATATTTGGCTGACGGAGGTACTCGTAATATACATATGGAGGAAGATATTTTTGGTTTTTCCTATCATGAAACAATTAGTAGAGAGGATATGGATCAAGTTTTTGGATATTCGAAATTAGGCCTCGGTGTTATTGCTACATACATCAGGTATACTCCGATCAAATTTATTTAATTAATTGAACACTTTATTTACTCATTTCAATGAATAATATTAATGTTAATGATGTTTTTATTTAAGGTTCATGTATGACAACTTGATGCGCCCACATCAATTAGAACAAAGATTTTGTTTCTTATCTCCCAACAATATCAACACACGATTAATCGATTAAAGACCAAATGAAGTCAAAGAGTACTTTGTCCGTGTATTTATGGCCAACAAAGATACATAAAAGTTATTTTTTTTTACCATTTAATACTGGAAATTGGTTAGATTTTCATTCTAACTTTATCTATTATAATTTTTCTTTTTTTGAAATTGTGTAAAAATTTCCACCTAACCTTTGTTAATCTTACAATGGATACTGGTTGTTGGTTGCGATTAATCCTATAGGAGCAATTGTATATTATCTGGATTCGTTGAAAGGTGATTGGAAAAAATACCTACATATGAAGAAGATGGTTGATACGTAAGTGAGATTATTCTAAATATTCGTTTGTATATTTATTTATTTGTTTGTTTATGTGAGATTGGTCTAAATATTCATTTATATTTTGTTAGAGTTATACAAATTTTTCAATCACAAAGAGATATTCAAGTACCAAAGATTAAGCAAACAATATTACATGGATAAGAGTGCAGGTATATTTTCATAATTTTGATTATATTAGTGATGCTACTTGATAAAACAAGTTAAACTATATATCCTGATATATATTCGTATTTTTTCCACATGTAGTTTCCTCGTCAGCATAATGATATAGATTGTGATTATTTCATGTTGAGGTTTATGAAAGAAATTATTCTTTTGAATCAAATAGAGATTCAAACCATGGTATAGATTTATAACTTATGATTTATTTTAATATTTAACACATTTCATCTAATTAATTAGTTTTAACTAAATCATATTATGTTATATTATATAGTAGTTTGATGAATTCAAGTCTTCTACTTACTCAAAAGATCAATTGGGCAAAATTAAGGAGGATTGGTGTCAATACTTTATTGAGATGAGAATTTTATAAGATATTATGACACTTTCATTGATGAGAATTTTGAGTATATAAAAGTTTGAGTTTTTATGAGATTCTATATCGTCATTAGTGTGGTAAATTATGTTGCAATGTTTTTGTTATGTGGAAGGTTAGTTATGATGGTATTGGAGTTAAACTCAAATAAAGTTTTTTTGTATCATGGTATGAATTTGGGAATTTTTAATGGTGGATTATAACGGATTCTTGATTTGTTTTATTACATTGGTTTGTATTAAATTATAATAGTTATAAGATTTATATGTTATATAGCTTGGTTTAGATATACATTTGTTGGTTTTGTTTCAGATAAGTGCATATGTAAAAGATATAGAGATAACAAGTTCATTTAGAATTATTCATTTTTGTTCTTTGTAGAGAAGATAGAAGCTCTAGAAGATAGTAATATGTATATTTTCATATATATACCAAAAACTAACAGATTTAGGATTATTCATTTTTGTTGTTTGTAGAGAAGATATCAGCTCTAGAAGATATATATATATATATATATATATATATATATATATATATATATATATATATATGTGTGTGTGTGTGTGTGTGTGTGTGTGTGTGTGTGTGTGTGTGTGTGTGTGTGTGTGTGTGTGTGTGTGTGTGTGTGTGTGTGTGTGCGCGCGTGCGTGCGTACGTGCGTGCATGTGTGTGTGTGTGTGTGTGTGTGTATTTTCAAGTTGTATCAAATGTATATATATATATATATATATATATATATATATATATATATATATATATATATATATATATATATATATATATATATATATATATATATATATATATATATATATATATATATATATATTATTGGATTAAATTTGTATATATAAATATGTAAATTTGGTGCATATTTATTGGATTGAAGCTGCAAATTTATGAAATTTGGTGCAAATTTGAAAGACATCGCTTATTTTAAGTGATTATTTATGGAGAGCGCTTAAAATATAAGCTGTATATATTAAAAATTTTGTGAACATTAGACAGCGCTTTAAATAAAAAAGTGTTGCCTATAGTGGGGAATAGAAAGCCCTTTTAAAGAAAGCGCTGCCTAAAGGGGTGCATTAGAAAGAGTTTCTAAAGTAAAAAACCTGCCTAAAAGGGACTTTAGAGAGTGCTTTTAAAGAAAGCGCTGCCTAAAACAGAAAAAAGTGAACTAAAATATACATTACACAACACTTTTAAAAGCGCTGTCTAAAGTGAAAGCGCTGTCTAAAGGGGTGCATTAGAAAGCACTTCTAAAGTAAAAAGTGGTGCCTATAGGGGCCTTTAGAGAGTGATTATGGAATAAAGCGCTGCCTAAAGGCGACATTAAGCAGCGATTTTACATTGACAAAAAGCGTTGTCTTTACTTACAACAACGTAGGAATAGGCAGCGCTTTAAAGCACTTTCTATGGAAAAAAGCGTTCTTTATTCCCTTCTATGACGTAGTATATAAAGATTGCATCGCCTGGGATTATGGTGAGATTTCTGGTTTAAGTCGAACGGTGGTGGAACATCGAATGCCTATTCAGCCAGGCAAAAGACAAGTGAAGCAACATCCTAGGAGGTTCGACCCTGAGGAATGATTCAAGAATCATTTCAAAGTCAGCCTTACATTGGCAAATTTCAAAATATTTTCAAACAAATCACACACAAAGCAAGTTTTCAAAAGTGAGCTAAGTAATTAAGAGTCTGTAGATGACTACGGATGAAAAGGGTGCTAACACCTTCCCTTTTCATATTTTACCCCCCCGAACTCAAAATCTATCAAAGGTTTTTCCTGCTCTTTTCACCTTTCCTAAATATTGGATAAAAGAAAAGTCGATGGTGACTCTAGTTATCCGCACATTTGGATAAAACAAAAATTCAGTTCACCCACCGTATTACATCTATTAAATTTCCAAATGGAATTACATATATAGAAAATAAAGCCCAGTTGAAACGGGAACAACAAAGATATTACAAAGGAAAATGAGATCAGAGGTTTTCCAAGAAGGCCCATTCATAGGTAATTTTTTGGTTGAGGCGAATCCTTTTAGCTGAAAGATAATTAATCTTGCCCTTAAGTTGAAGGGCTTTCTCGCCATGGGTTATTCCCTCGAGAGTATATTATTAAGCATCGTCGAGTAAATTACCGTCAGATGAATCCAACAAACCTTTTGACCCTCAACATCGATAATTTTTTGATTGAGCATTTCGATTTGGTTTCGACAATCTAGAAATACTTGGTCAAGAGCAGAATGCTCCTCTAGATGATCCTTTTTCTTAGGTTCAAGTTAATTAGCCCTTTGCACATAAATGTTACTCAAGTTCCATTCAACTCGCGTCTCATTTGCTTTAGTTTTAAGCTGGGGGTTTTGGGTAAAGAAAGCTTCAAAGTAGATTAAGTATTGGGCCAAGGAATCAGGAAGAGGATATCGGGAAATAGTGTCAATAAGTTTGAAGATCTCAACTGCCATGAAGGCTTCCTCCTCGACAACAGCTAAAAACTCACTTTCAAATAAATAAGACCTTAGCTCATGAAGCGCATGGATTACTTCAGCATCTATTTCAACAATTGGCAGAGACGTCGAGCTAAGATTTGGTAAAGCGATTGGGATGTGTCAGAGAAGGTGAATCTTTCTAAATGTCGCCACTGGATCTTGTTTTTTCAACATTTCAATGTCATTCTAGGTGGCGAAGTCGGGAGGCGGAGTATCCTTCAGAATGTGGCAGGTAGGTGTGATGAAAGCTGGATGACTGGACCTTACAATGTTGTCACCAACAGGGACGCTTCTAGTGGAATTCAATTTGACACCTCATGCACAAGGTGACCCCTGGGGAGGATTTCGCCAAGTGAGAATAAAGAAAAAAAGCGGATAAAGAAGAGAGAAAGGGATACCTCTAAGTTTGGTGACACGACATTATGCTTTGGCAAGACTGAGTCTACAAAGAAGGAAGGCACTGTTTCAGGAACCTTTTCCGAAGGTAAAGTTTGGTTAAAGTTGATTGATGAATGGCGTTCTTGTTCCTGAGAGATCAATGGCGCATGAGGTTGTCGAGTTTCCAAAGTATTAAAGGCATCGATAATCCTTTGAAGAGAGTTGGGTATAGAGAAATATTTCTCTTGGTATTGGGGCCACCATTGGATGAAAAGCTTTGAGGTGAAAAAAAACGTGTTCAAAATCAAACATGGGAAGTTCAAGAGTTTGAGTAGCCCAATGGAATGTAAGGTAAGCCTTATGTTCCTCAGCAGTGTGGTAGAACAAGGACAAAGTCAGCATCTGGTTGAGTCCTAACTATTGAGATACCAAGTTCGGTTGGTAACCCATGAAACCATATCCTGTTGAGCCAGTGCTGAGTTGACAAGAAAGCATTGCGGGTGTTAGAAAGGCTCTCCAGATGGCATTAATATGAGCAACATTTGGAGAGGTAATTAGAAAAGGTTCTCGAAACCTGTCTGGACCAAATCCCCATTCAACAAAATGAGCCACGACGGAGACAAATGTCTTAGTTTCGACGAACATATTGATGTACTTCATGAACACAAATCGATCAAGTTTGTGGAGGGGAGTGGTCAAGGATAGCGTCAAACCATCGACGACTCTAACTTTGTTTAGACGCATAAAATTTTTGGGAACGAGATACCCTAGTTAATATTCAAATGTGGAATTTAGCCTGTGTTACAGAAGCCAGGAGGATCCTGAAAGAGTGAAGTCGTTATCATGATCAGGAAGTTCCTTCAGTTGCGTGGAAGTATTGCCCAAAGTTTGGTAAAGATTCACCAATAATATCTTGCCCAGGGAGATATTTTGCCCCTCATGGATTTGAATCTCCAGAGGTATGAAATCCTTGGTTTTGGTAAAGGATCTTGTGCAAAACAAGAAATAGGAAAGCCAGGGGGTGAGAAAGGTTATGTGTTCAGTGTCAGAGACATCGCTCGAATCCATAATATGATGATCAGTAATGTAACTGGAAAAATCTTGGTAGTCAAAGTTGTAAGAACAAGATTTGGTTTTGCAATATTATCTCTGAGTTTTGATGATAACAAATTAGTATGTTTGTATGAATAATTTTGATACTCTAATGTTTATTAGAAGAGAATTAGTTCCGCTTCTACACTAAACAAGTTCTGTTGAACATTAGCAAGACACTCGAAATGGCTCTGAAGTGTAGGTTATAATGTTTGTCTAAAGAAATCAGTTAGAAGATCTGAAGACAAAAGTTCCTACTTAAGTCTAGATGTTGAAGACTCGTGTTTCTGAAGACAATAGGTTCTAAAGAATAAGTCAAAAGATCTGAAGACAAAAGTTTTTAACTTAAGTCAAGATGCTAAAGACTCAAGTTTCTAAAGACAGTGTGTTCAAAAGAAACAAAGTTAGAAGATCTAAAGACAACGTTTCTACTGAAGTCCCAATGCTAAAAACTTAGTTTCTAAAAAGACAACCGGTTTTAAGAAGACAAAGTTAAAAGATCTGAAGACAACATTTCTACTGAATTCCAGATGCTGAAGACTTGTGTTTCTAATAACAAGGTCCTTAAAAGGATTCTTAAATACCAAGTTCTAAATATTCTAAAGATGGAAGTTCTGAAGATTCCAAATACTTGGAGTTCTAAAGATCCAAGGTTCTTTACAACGGGTTCTTAAGACGAAGTGCTGAAGACTCTAAAGAAGACGTTCTTAAGACTCTGAAGACTTGAAGCTCTTCTGATCCAAGGTTATCAAGACCAAGTGCTGAAGAATCTAAAGACGCAGTTCTTAAGACTCAGAAGACTTGAAGCTCTTCTGATCCAAGGTTCTCTACACCAGGTTCTCATGACCAAGTGCTGAAGACTCTAGAGACGCAGTTCTGAAGACTCTGAAGACTTAAAGTTATGGCCTTATGTTATGTTCCCGCTTCTAAACTTATGCTCGCATAAGCCTCTGAAGTTCAGAAGGAAAGAATATAACATTAACATGGTACAATTGTACACAATACGAAAAATTCATATTCCTCTACCTCTCCACTAGCTTAAATTGTGGAAGAGAAAAGGACGTAGAAGTACTATTTGTAACGACTCTTTTTCAATGGTAGTCATATTTCAAAGGGACTGAGTGAAGGTCATCCTTGTGAGATCACTAATGGATATCATTGGAAGGAAATCCTGGTAGGATATTCTGAGGGATCGGATTCTATTGGGTAAATGAACATTCTATCCAATTTGGATCCCTGAACACATCATTGGATGTTAGTCACTTGTGGGTAGTTTGTGTAGGATTTTCCTTAAGGGACCGGGTAGGTTTGTATCCTTAAGAAGTTTAAGACTTGTGTGTATTAGTGGTTGTTAGTCACTTGTGGTTAGCTTATGCAAATTGTAATCATATTGGTTATAATGGATTAAATCGTTGAGTTCAAGGAGAAATCACCTTTGTAGGGTGGACTGGACTAGCTTGGGGGTTTCTCAAGTGAACTAGGATATATCATGTGTTCTTTACTTTTGCTTATGCTTTAGAGTTTATGTTTTCTTAACTTAATTGGAATCATTACTTAGAAGTAACACTCAGAAGCATTGTTCAATGAATAATGCTTAGAATCTAAAGTTATTCAAGAAAGGAAAACTAAATTCAATCCCCCCTTTCTTGCGTTTTCTTCACACCTTCAATTGGTATCAGAGGCTGGTTCTGTTATTGGTGGATATCAAACACCTAACAATGTCAGATAAAGACCCAGATGATGTATGAATAAATAATTTAAGGTGATAGTTATTCAATTTTCAACTACTATCTAAAATCACAAAATTGAAGAACAAGCTAACAAGAAAAGATTCATCAGATGAAAATTTATATACGTTGAATGCTTTTGATTAAGTTCCTTCAGAGTATGAGATGTTTTCAGATTATGATATCTCATTAGGAATCTTTTCAAAAGAAGAAATATTGTTGTCTTATGATACATAAGAACCTCATGATAAAGTTGTCTACTCAATAAGACAGAAGATCTTATGCAGAAGATCTAAACATTGGCTCTGTCGAAGGGGGCTTTGCAGAAGACCATACATTGCTGAGGAAAGAACGCTCATTGACTCATTAGAAGTATGATCAAAGACTAAATCTAAATAAGTTAGCTCAACATTGTAAGAAGAAGTGTGTCAGTCAAATTTTGATGATATTTGTATTAGACCAAATTTTGGAATTTGTTCAAGGAGAAAAAAATTCAGAAGACATTAGGCAATGGTAGTTAATTCTCTCTAGCACATAGCTTCTCAGAAGTTCATGAAATATTGACCTTTTGAAAAAATAAGCTTATGTTCAAAGGAAGTTTGACAAACATATGGATGTTCTGATAATAGAGGATCAGAATATTTGTAATCTGTGGATTATTCTCAAGAAGTCAGCGGGTGATTCTAAACATAAGAATGAAGAGATCATCTAAAGAGAAGACTGATCCTAGCTCTCATATTAGAGATTATAGTTCGGAAGAAGGTTATTCTTCTTAAATCAGAAAACTGAGAATACTCAAAGAAATAAGAGGAACCAATATGAAGATGATTCAGGCCCTCTGAAAGATCACTCCGAAGAAAGTAGATGCAAAACGAAGTTGTTCAGAAGCTCTATCAAGGACAAGCTAAAGTCAAAACCAGAATGTAGAGCACTCAGATAAAAGAATCACGGCGAAGATTTCAGAATCTCAAAGGTATGTTTTATTTTATCTATAATTTATTAGAACTTTTGATAAAAATACTTCCATAAGTTAGAAGGTGTTTTAAACATAATCATTCAAAATGTTAGTGCAACTCCAAGTTGTGAATTTTCTGGTTAAGTGAAAATCTCATGATCTGAAACATTATCTCTTTCCAAGTGAAAAAAAATTTAATCAATTCTCTGGATAATGTGAACACGTAAGTTCTCTTGAGAATGAGCCGGAAATTTTACATATGATGTATGTGAAGATAACTTCTAATTTAAGAAACTATGTTACATATTTTGCTATATCAGTCTCCAGTCTACCACCTCTAAATTATGATTCACTCAAAGTCCTTATTTGGAACCTGTATGGTACTCTGTCTTTATAAAGATTGATTCACTCCATCCCCTTCTTTGAAATTTGTGTCATGTGTCAGTGATCTATGTCATTCTTACAGATTAGTACAACCTCTTTCACTCACTTGAATATATATATATATATATATATATATATATATATATATATATATATATATATATATATATATATATATATATATATATATATATATATATATATATATATATATATATCATCAGTGATTTATCATATTTATATTTTCCTCTCATAAACTAATTCCTATCAAGATCTTTCCTCTCGTCTGTCCATCATGTCTCAATCAACCTTTCTTGGAAATGAAGATCTTATTGAGATCATCATCAAATGAAAAAATTAAACTTTCCTCTCTTCAAAGTAACATTGCTTGCAGCATCTCAGATGTGTTCTACTCTCAACAACGGACAAGATACTTCATTATGTTAAAGAAACTTGTCTACGTGAATCTTGTTAAAGAATTCTGGAAGCATGCTTATCTTGATTATGAGAATGGTCTATCTTTTCCTATATCTTTGAAATTACCATCACCATTACTCCCTTCTCAATCACTCTTGCCATTGGATGTGAAAATGTAGGTGTCACAGTTGACTATATCAAGTCTAGGTTTATGATGTTTGATAAATTTGATTCTATTCATGACACATCATCAAGATATGAACCTATCAACCCTGAAAATCTCCTACCTATTCCCAAAGCTTGGTTCAAGCTTATGTTGTCCAACTTTCTTCCCAGAGGGGAAAACCAAGACCTTTGAAGGTATGATGACCAAGCACTCATCTATCTTCTGATGAATGATACTCGAGTAAGCCTGCCACAGTCTATCTTCATATGTCTTTGGAAATCTATCTCTACGTCTAGGAACCACATTAAGTCATACATTCCTTATGGAATACTTTTGTTTGAAATATTCTTTCAAGAAGGAATAGTGGACACTATCAAAGAAATGATAGCAGAAGATGGCCTAGAGAGATGTCTTGAAAACTATTTGTTGAAAACTAAGTGTGATAATTTTAGTGGATAGGAGAATGTGATACGGTGGCAGAACCGACTGTTAATACTGGTTTGTGTTTTTTGTTCGCAAATTCCGCGGTAAGCAAGAGTCGCCATCGACTTTTCTTTTATCCAACAAGGAAAGGGTGAAAAGAACAGAAAAATACCCTTTTCCGAGATTTCTGGGTAAGGGAGGCAGATTATGGAAAATGAAGGTATTGGCACCCTTTCCATCCATGGTTTTCCATGGGATCTTAGGTACTTGCTCATCTTTTGAAAATTGTTTGTGTTGGTGTGATTTGAAAAGCTTTGAAAATGACTTGGTGCGACGTTTCACTTTATGGTAACCCTTGTATCAGTCCTCAAGAGTGTGATGAAGTGTTTTTTTGAAAACGTTTTGTTTGAAAAGTGTTTTTGAAAGTGTAGGGTGTAAAAAGTTGTTTGAGCAAGTACCTAACAGTTATCTACCTACTCGAAAAATGTTTTTCCTTTCCTCCTATCCTTTAGATAGTGTTATCCTACTATTAGTGAGTAGGTAACCCTAGTCGTTGGATGTTGAGGGACTATCGAAAGGGACGTAATGGTCATTGAAGGCAACATGTAAGGATACCTTAGCATTTCGAAGGGACTATCATCATAAGATCATTTCTCGTAGGCAACTCGAGGGACAGTAAGGGACTATGATCTTTATGACGACTTTTAAACTGAGGATCTTTGCTAAGACATCCCTACGTTCGAGGGACATGACCATTGTTTTCCGAGGCAACCAAGTGAGGTATACCCTAAGGGTGCAAGTGTGCAGCAGTGTGCTTTTTTTCCAGATATTTTATCTTGCAATTTAGTGATATAAGATTAATTGATCAATCATACACGCCTAGGTTACTAGAAATTATATACAAGCATATAAAGTATAAAAGCGAGAAATAAAGAGGGTCCTACGCTATTACAAGGCTTTGGTGCAGATACATAAGGAATTAACTGAAAGTAAAAATGCAGAAATAAAACCCTAATTAAGCTATTACAAACCGGGCGCAGTTACGTCAATAATGAAAAATAATCATTCGGAAAAAATAACTAAGCGCAAGAATCAAAAACTGGAGAAAAGATTCAAAACCCAAAAAAAACCTAATTTGATCATTAAAATATTTTTTTTGGATTTTTATGAAAAAGGTTTGAATTTAAGCTAATTTTTCTAATTAATTTTAATTGATGGAAAATAAATTAAAGTTGGTGAAATTAATTTATTTACAAAAATTAATTTATTAAAAAAACTAAATCCTATTTTTTGTGATTTTAATTTTATGATTTTTTATGAAAAAAATTGATTAATAAAAAATAGTTAAACTAAATAATGATAATAAATAAAAAAAACTAGAAAAGATTAGAAATTAGGCCTGAGGGGGGTGTAGGCCCAAATTGGAGGGTGTTGTTGCTGAATTCTGCCAAGCCTAGATCTGGTTGGCCCATAGCAAGCGTTGGGTTCAGTGGGACACTTGTTGGGATGTCCACCATGGAGATGCAGCCTGGAAGCGTGAGATCTGGCCAAGGAACAATCCAAGAGTGATGATCTGGAGATCTATGGTGTGCGCGCTTGGAATGAAGGCATGGAATCTACAAACAAGTGTTAAGAAAAATAACATGTAGGAGGCAGGGGTCGAACCCCTGACCTCCTATACACGAACGCTGAAAAGCCTCCACTTGTACCACTGAGCCAACGCTTCATTAATTATATCAAATACAAATAACATTATATAACATAATGAGTCAGTGATGTAATAAAACGCGCACGAGATTTAAACTGTCCAACCAGGTTTGGACATGCCATCATCTTCTCCAAAAGAACTATCGTTTTAGACAGGACTTTTACGTACGGACATATGCTGTAACTATAAACCTGCAAATCTCAAAAATCAACACCAGGGGAGATAAATCAAATATAATTACATAAATCAACTGGGTTTGATCTCTTGAGTGCAATGGTGTTCGTCTTTGGCCCTGATTTTTCCTGAAACGAAAAGCCCTAAAATGAACCTCTAAGCCCTAACAATGGCAAGTTATCAAATATGCCTCAAAACTCATAATTAATTATACAAACATATTCTAAATGATGATACAAACGTGAATGTATATTTAGAAATCGTTTATAATGCGTAAATTCTCAAAACCAAATTCAAGAATGAAGAACAAGTCGTGAATCTGTATGTGTGGTTTCTGAAGGTGTTGAGGCATGGTAATGGTCCGAATAGATCCCAAATACTTCCAGGAATTGATAGCTAGCCTTGAAAGTCCTTGAATCTCCTTGTAGCAGAAAATCCAATCACCACTTTCTTTGTTAAAAGTTGAGTTTTGTTCTCCCAATTCACGCGATCAATCCTTGTTTTTTTCCCCTGGGAATGTTATGAATATATAATAGAACAAATTAGGGCAACAAAAACAGATGCAATCTTGAAAAATTATGGAAAAAAGATTTGATTTGCTATGGATATTTTTAGTTTCTAAAATAGACCAAATCTTGTTATTTTTGTTCCAATCATTCCTTGCATGAAATCCTTGAGTTTCCAGCTTATCATAGACTCATAATGTGCTCATAAAATCAAATCTTGAATTTTATTTCATTATTTCACTATTTAAATTGATTTATTTTGATTTAAATAAATAAAAAATCAAATAAAATAATAAAAATAATAAAATAATAAGTGGATAAGCTCAGGGGTCGTGGGCCATCTTAGGAACAAGTTTCAAACAAGAAAACATGGGCCCATTTGGAAAATATCAATTTTGCTCAATGCTGGCTTCATGCACATTTCCAAAATTTAGTCAACTTTAGAAATGCATTTCTCTCTCATTTTTACCCTAAGAGGGTGTTCTTTGACTTTTTAGAAAGCTTAGGATGTCATCTAAACAACCCTTTTGTTTCATATCAATTGGATATTCCATGTTCATATAAGGAGCTTTGACCCAAAAGGTGTTTTTGTTGACTTTTTGAAATGACCTATAATGTATGAACTTGTAACTTTTGATTGAGGAATTTCTTGACCTTTAGGGATGAAGAGAAGTTGTAGGGAACTTGATTCTCTTCAAAATGAGCCTTGGTTAGAAAATTTCTGATAAAGTATGAGAAAGTTATGCCTGGTCAAAGTTTAAGTTGAGAAAATTTCTCGAGGAATCCTGATCAACCCTTGATCAAATGATGGAGATTACTTAAAAATGTTGATGTTGACCAAAAATCTTTGAAGTTTGATTGTATTTGAGAAATTGATTTTCCAATACTTGAGCAGTTGACTGAGCAAACTTGTTGGGTAAGGCATGAAACTTGACATGGATGATCTTGGGGACATACTAGGGCAATGGAGAACATTTGGGACCCTTAGGACTCAACCATCTTGCTTGAAATTGAAGCCCTAGTTTGAGGCTTATTGTATTAAGAGGAGGATTTGTCTGGTCAATCCTTAGTCAACTTGAGCAATTGAAGATCTTTAGAGGCATGTCTTGAGTGAAATGAGAGGAAAAATTTTGGGGTACAACAGCTACCCCTGTTCAATATTCTTAAACCTGAGGATGTAGATTGGTTGGTCTGCCTTTCGTGACCTGAAGGAGGAAGATGATTGAACACTAGAGTGCCCAGAAATTTGTACTCGTCTGAAATGATATTGGTAGTTGATGACGTCAAGAATGGGCTTACAGATGCCATTTGGAAGAGATGATAGAAGATCGTCGGAGATGGGCTAAAAGATGCCATTCAGGGAATGTGATAGAGAGTCGTCGGAAATGGATTGAAAGATGCCATCCAGAACAATAATGATTTCATGAGATATTCCTTTATGAGAACTTCTATTCCTGTTGCTGAGGAGGACTCCGCTGAGGAATGTTGGTCTCTATTTTGGGGAATAGAGTTTAGGAGCTTCAGTTGTCCACTACTCTACTGGGGAGTCATCTCTTGATTGAAGAGACGGGAGTAAACTGCTATTTGGTCATATTCCAGGCTTCACAGTGTCTTACTGGGGAAATGAGATTAAACTGTTAACTAGTCATACTCCAGGATTTGTAGTTTCTCAAATTGTTATCTTGTTGGAATCCAGGCTTTACAGTGGCTTGCTGAGAATAATAAGGCTAACTGTTATCTGGTCGTGCTCCAGGCTTCCCATCGGCTTACTGGGGGAATGAGATTAAACTGTTATCTGGTCGTACTCTAGGCTTTAGAGTTTCTCAAACTGTTATCTGGTCGGAATCCAGGCTTTACAGGGGCTTGAACTGTTATTTGGTCGTGTCCAGGCTTCAGTAATTTGAAGAAATTAAGTTGTTATCTGGTCGGATCCAGGCTTCAACTTGAACTTGAGGTATACTACTATTTGGTTGAGTCTAAGCTTCATAGTGATTGACAGAGTAAACTGCTATCTGGTCAGATTCCAGGCTTCGCAGCATCTTATACTGTTATCTGGTCGGATTCCAGGATTCACAGTGTCTTGAGTTGTTGATTTACTATTATCTAGTCAATTTTCGGGCTTTATAGCTTCTTTAACTAGACAAAAGTCTTGGAACATCTTCAACTGGCATAGTAATTAGAGAGATCTTACTATCGATCTGGCTGATCCAGAGGAAATCTTAGGTTAACCCTGACTGGCATAGTAATCAGGAGAATCTTAGCATCGATTCAACAGACCCAAACAAAAGTCTTGGAATATCTTCCACTGGAATAGTCATCAGAGAGACCTTAGTGTCGACCTGTCTGACCCAGGGAAAATCTTGGGTTAACTTTGACTTGCATAGTAATCAGGAGAATCTTAGTAGCGATTCGACTGACCCAGACGAAAGTCTTAGAGCTTCTTCCACTGGAATGGTAATCCGAGAGATATTAGTGTCGATTCGTCTGACCCAGGGAAAATCTTGGGTTAACTTTGACTGGCATAGTAATCAGGAGAATCTTAGTAGCGATTCGACTGACCCAGACGAAAGTCTTGGAATATCTTCCACTGGAATGATAATCAGAGAGACCTTAGTGTCGATCCTCCTGACCCAGGGAAAATCTTGTGAGGACATCTTTCTGAGGAAAATCCTAGAATAGCCCTTTGTTAGACGTAGCTTATTGATTTGATCTTTTCCCTGAAAGGTAAAGAGTTAGTCGTATGCAATGTCATGATGTATGAAATACATTGTGATGATGTTCTCAAAATAAATGAGATTGTGTTGTATGCAATATGTATGCGCATGCTCTGATGTATGTATATGGGATGCTATTGCGGTATTTCTTAGTCAGGGGAAATAAATTCCGGACTGCTACTGAAGAGTATAGGGAAGCTGAATTCTTCATTTCTGCTGGGAATGGTGAGTGACTATGTTAGGGATTTACTCCTTTCTATTTGGGAATATTCTGTCGGAGAGATATTCTGCTTGAGAATAACTTTGCAGGGGAATAACTCTGTTTGCGAGAGAAGATATTTTGCTGGAAGTTTTTTCCGATTCGAAGAAACAAACTCCACCGGGGGATGAACTTCCGTAGCTGGAGAAATAAACTCTGTTGGAGAGGAGGTTCCGCAGTCAGAGAGATAAACTTCGCTTGGGAGAAAGCCTTATAAACTGTTTGCGATTATAAAACTCGACTAGGGAATATAGATCGGATCTCTTAAGGAACTTTGCTGGGGAAAGTAACTCCTGTTTAGGGAAGCTGGCCTCTACTCTATGGGGGAGTGTAGATGTCATTGGGACGCATGCTGAGGATATGGTGATGACTTCGCATCAGGACGTTTCTGCCCCTGTACCTGTTGGATAAAGTCCCTGTGGAGGCTTTGTGGATGAATCTATATGTTGAAATAAGTGTGAGAATGTCATCTGTCTCGAGATCCTATCTAAACTGAACTGTTGCTAGAAGATGGTCTGAATAAGTATCAGGATGATATCCGTATCTCGATTGTATCTGAACTATTGCTAGAAGATGATCTGAATAAGTATCAGGATGATATCCGTCTTTGGATCATACCTGGACTATTTCTAGATGAGAATCTGGATAAGTATCAGGATGATATCCGTCTCTTGATCGTACCTGAATTGTTTCTAGATGAGAATCTGCTTTATTCAGAATTTTTCCGTTGGGGAAACATGAGAAGCTTGGTGACTTCATTGGGGAATTTTTGTTGGAGCAGTAATTTGGAGATTTTGCTCTTCTAAGGGTATGAGAACACCTGACATCAATAGGTTGTAAGCTGAGGACATGGAGGTGACCTTGTAGTAGAATTCCCCTGTCTTGATACCTGTTGTAGAAAATATCAACCGAGGATTTTGTATATGGTTTGACTATTATCTTGAATCTTAGAGTCCTTGGTGATTGCAGATCAGGGTAATAAACCTTCTATTGATTAGATAAGTGACAAGATGATGGGACGTAGTCGTACGCTTTAATCCCTAACATTTTCCTGGACCTCCCTTTCGGGTTTTCAGTCCACCGGGATACCCTTTTTTCCCTAAACTGACTTTTCAGGTTTTTGACTTGCCGGGTGTACAAATATTTTTTGTTTTCATCCCTAATTTTTGCCCGAACCCTTTTGGTTCGCCGGGATGCCTTTATTTTTGCCTAGACCAATCAACCTAGCGGGTCTTTAATCATGCGTAGTATTTTCCGACTATGTCCATCTTCACCGGGTATGGAGAATTATCATTGTCCATAGTGGTAAGTGTTGCCACACGCTAGAATATGTTTGTTTGATCGTACAAGACTCGTTGCTGGAATTCATGTCCAATACCCCAAGTGATTCAGATGGAGATATGTCCATGGATATTTGGCATCTTTGAGAGATTCCTTGAATCTTGACTTGACTGTCCCAGATGATGGACAATGATCACGTCGTGCCCCTTGGTTGGAAGTGTTTTTCCACTTGAGGTGATTCTTTTCATTGAGAAGGTTTTTGTTCACTAGATATTCGTCATGCAAATTTCTCTGTCGTTGAAAAAATAGTCATATGCAAACAATGGTATTTTAAGAATGCAAATCTTATGTCTGTCTTGAAGGATTTTTTTTTTTGAAAATGCATTTTTTGTAGTAAAACAAAATTTGCAAGAATGTGATATCAACTCACGATTTATAGCAAACCTTACAGGAGTCAGGATACCTTTTGTAACAATATGCTTTCGAATTAACCCATGCTTCAGTTAGGACTTTTAAGGGTTATAACGTGGTCTGGTTCACAGTTTAAGAAACAAAGGATAAAGGCTCAAATTTTATTTGTACCCACCCTCTCTTCGTGATGTTCTTCAGTCCTATGCTCAACTAATTGTGCGTTTCGAATTCCGGTTGAGTTTTGGAATGTCCTTGATATTCCGGTGATGGTTCAGAGATTGAACGTTTATTTGGAAAAGGCAATCATTTTGTAATCTCTTTTTTTGTCGAGGATTTGTAGTAACCTCTCTTTTTTTGGTTTTTGTTATCCCTTCTTTTGCCTGAACTGTCTCTTTTGTGATTACAGTCAGCGGGATGCCCTAGTTTTTCTTAAGTCTCCTTCATAGGTTTTTGACTTAGCGGGCTTTTCTTTTGAGTGATAATGACTGCCAGTTTTAATGATTATGCAGAACCATCACCATCTTCTGATTTGGAAGGACGTCTTCGATGCCATTCATTGTGTATGAAGTGGAATATTGTGACTGCATGCGCACCTGAATTAACCGAGGAAACTACCCTGCCCCAGGTTACAATTAAGGGTTTTAATTTGTGTGAAAAGAAAAACGCCTACTTCTTTGGCTCAAAGGGGTTGACTAGGGATTATCTTCCTTATAACTCCACTGTTTAGGATTTGAAACAATGTTTGTACATCGTTAGCAGGGTCTGTTCAAAAGCATATTGTAGAGATTGTGGTATCATTTTCGTCTTCCTCCCTCTAAAGGCTTACGAATTTTAATCAAGAGTTGAATATCACAAAAAGGAAAGCAGTTTAAATATAGTGAATATGAATGAATTGATTCAAAACATACACATGCAATGCATTGACAAAGTAACAAAGTTTAACATGAATAAATGTTCAAACAATCAAAAATAAATTACAAATTGAAAATTCTAATGAACGAAAAGCCTTCTTGTTAAAACTTGTCACTTCAAATGGTGTGCCTTGGAGGGATGGCAGAAGAACTCAACCTGACCGTCGTGTGTAAACTCCAGTACTCCTTCATCGATCAAGTTTTGAATTTTGTATTTCAACGTCCAACAGCTATCAGTGTCATGCCCTGGACTATTGGAGTGATATGAACATATTGCATCAGGATTGTAAGTAGGAGCGGAAGTATTAGGATTCCGAGGAGGATCCTTAAATGTGACCAAATTCAACTTCAACATGTGTTGCAAGACTTGCGACAACGGTGTTGTACCCCAAAATTTTCCCTCTCATTTTACAAGATTTCCCCTCACAAGACTCTTTGGACTCCAGACAGGATTAGGGTTTGCACAGCTCAAGACATCTCCTTGCACTGTTGACCTGAAATTAGGGTTTGAGTTTGCACAGGGTTTTTTGGACTTCCAATGCCTCATGTGACTTTCATACTTCATGTTGGACTCCTAAGATTGCTCATACCAAGTTTCAATCTTTGAATCAAATATTTGCCCAGTCAATTGGACAGTTGACCTAAAAATCAGTTGTATTGGGGAAAAAGTCAACCATGGACAATTTAAAGTCAAACCTCATGATTTTTGATCCACGTCAACATTATAGACTCATATGAACCATTTGATCAAGTTTGGACCACAACTCCTCAAGAAATTTGATCAGATCATCAAAAGGGCAAAATGGTCAAAATTAGGGTTTTGACTGAGAAAGGGAAATTTCTGATTTTTCACCTAGCCAATGGAAAATTGGGTTCAAACATGGTTTCAAGGACTCAATGGCATCATCTTGACCTAATCACAAGGTTCAAAAGATCTCAAATGCATTGGATTGACAGATGAACTTTCCAGTCAACTGATCAAAAATCAACTGTACACTGAAAAGTCAAACTTTGACTTTTTGGTCAAAATCAAGTGCCAAGGGTCATTTTTCATCAAGATGTGTCAAAACATGAAACTTTTTCACCAATAAACCTAAATTTGGAAATTAGGGTTTAAGTTTGAAAAAATTTCATAACTTAGAAATTTTCTAAGTTATGAAAATTTCTTATTTTTTCCCAAATTTTCCCAACATTTTCACCATGATTCAATTGGATTCAAAGAAAACTTCCAACATGAAAGTTATATTCCTCCACAAAATCTACAACTTTTATTCACAAAGTTTTCCCAAAATATGCTTGGATCTCAAGTTATTATTTTGTGAATAAGGGTCCATAAAACTTTTAACTTAGTGAAATTTTGCCCTAGTTTAGGCAGATTTTTGACCTAACTTCATGGCAACTTTTCACCTAGTTCCAAGTGTAATCTCAAAATTCATTTCAAATATGGATTGTAGATCGTGTTACAAGCTTTCCAAAATGTCAAAGAACTCTTCAAGATCATTTATGGTTAGGGAGAATCGAAAGTTTGAAAATGGCAAATTATCACTTTTGTCCAAGGCATTTTGCACAAGGTTACAACTTGCAAATATGTCCTAAGCATGCTTGTACTTATTTTAAAGGTCCTAATCCTTTCCAAACTCCTTAATTTAATGCAAATACATTGGAAAATGGCTTTGTACTGAGCTTTGGAGCATTATACATTGATTTATTCCAAAAATGGCATAAAGGTTACAATGCTACTTTGATAATGCATACTTTTAGCAATTTTGTTCATCTTGAGCATTGAACCTGATCTTTGGTTGTAAACAAAATCCATGAACATCAGGAAAAATGTGCCAACCCTCTACATCCCACGAGCTAGCAAGTATAGCCTTTGTCTTTGTCACTTCAACTTTTGCTTCAATAGCAAGTAAGCTTGCAAAAGTCCACACCACATGTGTATCTGATAAAAACAAGTCTTGGCATTATTTCAAACAAGTTCAGCATATTGTAACAGGCAAGAAACACGAGTTACCAACTTCTCAAACACCCTAAAACACAGAAATCCCATTTTTCTGCCCAAACAGGGCATCCTCTGCAGAACCACTTCCAAAACAATATTGGCTCGTGTGTTTTACTTTGATACACTTCAAACACATTCCCTACAACACACCTAAGTTGTCCAAGCCTTTATTCCGAAACTGTAACCTCTGTTTCGAGGATCACCATTTCATTTTGAAGCTTTGCAGGTTGACTTCTACAGGAAGATTCAGACAAGTTCAAGGCAAGCTGAGCATTGGGAAAGGTTGAGGGAACTTCAAGCAAGCTCACACGACCTTCAGGCCTCACTCAAAGTTGCTACATTTCCCTATCCAAACTCAACTGAACAAGGTATTTTCTAAGTTTCTATCTCTTTATTTAGACATCCTTAGGCTTAGGTTTGTGAAGCAAAAATGTAGTCTTTAATGTGCTTGAGCTGTACATATGCATAGCTTCCATTTATATTGACTGAGCTAGGAGTATTTGATAGTTGAAGTTGCTGAAAATTTTAGGTCAGAAATTAGGGGTGATAAAATTCTCTTTGGTCTTTTAGAGTTAGGACATGTTTTTTATATCATTAGAATCGTGAGTTAACAAGCTACAAGTTTCATGTTGCAAGATTTTGTTTTCATGCACGTATGCAAGAGATACAGGTTGAAGAAGAAACGCGCGTGGATTCTCTGTCTGGAGGTCAGGGACAAAGTGTCCTGGGCCAGGGCCTTGGGCCTGCTTCTATCTGCACCTCCCTTTTTGCTTTTACACCCCCTTGGCCCATTTGCTATATTTTGTATTATTTTTCATTTCTTTTGTGATTTCTGACTTTATTATTTTTTCTTGAATATTAAAAATACCAAAAAATATTTTCTTGATTTTTCCATTTTTATTTTATTATTTTTATTATTTTTTGGGCATAAAATTAGTTTATTAGGTTTATAAAACTTATTTTCCTAAATAAAACTTGTAAATAATATAAAAATATTATACATTTTTATTTTTATTATTTGTACACTTAAAATAATATTTTCATACAATATTTAATTTTTTAACATTTTGTATATATTGTTATTATTTTCTTGTACATAAATGAAATAAATAATAATAGAATATATATTTTCTTTTAAACCAAAAATTAGGGTTTTCACCCTTTCAAAAATAATCATTTTTATTTTCTTATTTTTAAGGACATAAACAAATTCATTTTTACATACATAAAACAATTAATACAAAAACATTTTGTGCATATTTACATTTTATTGCATATTTAAATACTTGTTTATTTATTTATTGTTGTATAAATTCAATTGGGTTGTAATAGTAGATTATGGTTTTATTTTGTGCAAATATCCCCTATTCAAACTTGTACCCCCCTTCCCATAATATTGTTGTAATAGTCTAGATTTACTTTACGCATTTTATTGCTTTCATATACCATGATAGTAAACTAGGGTTTTGTATGCAAAGACCAAAAATCAAACAAATAGCATGACTTAATACAAGACAAAAATGCATGAAAAATGACAACACCTTGCACACAAACACCCCTAGGGTTTCATCCACTTTGTTGCCTTAAAACATGGCCATGGTATGCATGCTAGGTATCTTGGTAAAATCAAATAAAACAAAAAGATCATAGTCCCTCGATGACGCTATCTTGGTTGCCTAAACAAAAATGATCTTAAGTCCCTCAAAAGCTTGCTAAGATACTTGGCACCATTGCTATCATGGTCATATGATGACCCACGCCCGTCCCGTTTAACATCCAAAGATAGGTTTGTTTACCAAATACAATGGTAAAACAACAATGTCAAAGGGTTAAAAATGTACAAGAAAGACTTTTGAGTAAGTAGATAAGCTTCTAGTTACTTGAACATTTGCAAACAATCCTTGCTATTTTCAAACAAACACACACTTTCAAAACATTTCCAAAACAAACTTTCAAACATTGAAACATTTTTCAAAAGACAAACATCTTTGTATACATTCTTAAAACAAGAATCATTACAAAGATTGCCAAAACGACGGCCTCTTTTCAAAATACTTTCAAAACCACACAAAGCACCATTTAAAACAATTGGAAAAGCAAAGCAAGTGATCTAAACAAGTAACTAAGAGCCCACGGAAAACCATGGATGAAAAGGGTGTTAACACCTTTCCTTTTCATAATCTACCCCTCGAACTCAAGAAAACATCTCAAAGGTCTTTCATGTGCTTTTTGACCTTTCCTTTGGATTAAATAAAAAGTCGGTGGCGACTCTTGCTAAACCGAAACATTTGCGAACACAAACGCAAAACCTCAAGTCAGTTCTCCCACCGTATCACAGAACTGGCGACTCTGCCGGGGATTATAAAAAAAGTGGGGTTACCTTAGGGTTTTAGATCACCTTTACATGCTTATCTTGCTTGACTTGTATGCTTTACACTTTGGTTCTATTATTTGGGTTTGAATCCTCTACCCGGATTTGGGAAACATTCATAGGTAAATAGCAATACATTGTGGAAACTGTGCGGGGTATACCGACATGGTCTAAGCAATAGCTATATTAGTGCGACATATTTATGGGTACCAGTAGCCTTTGAGTCAATCAAAGAGAATACGGGGCCGCTGAGTGATGTCATGAAGAACTAATGGACTTTTAGAACCTTTACTTGACCATCTTGGCCTTTTAGGATGTAGTGAGATGACCGGCTTTGGTGCAGTCCAAAGTTGGTAGATACTCGATACTACACTCATTGAGGGTTGTTTTCTTGGAAAATTTCGGTCGCCAGTAAAGTGGCTAAACTGAAACAATGAACACAGAAAATAATCCAGTGATATTAAGCTCCTTAGAACCCGGTTACTATTTATAGGACAGGTTGAGCCAACTAAACTTCAAGAGGGTACTTACCTATGAAACCCCATGCAAGCCTAAACTAGGAACTTGTGTGACTTGCTTGTACATATATACTTGTGCATGACATCATGAACATCATGAAGCATCATATGCATCCACTAACCATTTCAAGGATTTTGGATTTTCATCTTTGTTCCTGTTTTGTAGGTTATGGATTCACTTCGCAGGAAAACTATTCAGGTCAATATTGTGAGAATTCCTCCAAAACTCAAAGAGCTTGCTTCTAAGATTCCAGAGTATTCTCTATTCACTGAGAGACATGGTCGGTTTCTCAACTTGGTTAACTCAAACACAGAGGAAGACATGGTGAAAGTTCTCTTCCAGTTCTTTGACCCCCTACACCACTGCTTCACATTTCCTGATTACCAGTTGGTGCCTACTTTGGAGGAATTTTCTCAACTCTTGAGGATTCCTATTCTCCATCAACTACCTTTCAACGGTACGGAAAGAGATCCAAAGCCTGAAGATGTTGCTCAAGCCCTGCACTTGCAACCATCAGATGTCACAGGTCATTGGGAAACCAGAAGTGGTGTCAAGGGTTTCTTGGCAAAGTTCATGTTTGAGAAAGCTCAAGAATGCTGGAATTCTCTAGACCTGCAAGCTTTTGAGGAGATTGTAGCTCTTATCATCTATGGGTTGGTCTTGTTCCCAAACCCTGACCAGCTTATAGATGTCAATGCTGTCAAAATCTTCATGGCCCGCAACCCTGTGCCTACATTGCTTGGAGATATCTTGCACTCTATTCAAACTCGAACAATGAGGAAAGAGGTGTTCTCATGTGTTGCACTCCTCTACTGGCAAGATGGTTTATTTCTCATCTTCCCCAATCAGTCTTGAATAATGAGCAAGGTTTGAGATGGTCACAACGATTGATGACTCTTACACATTCAGATGTTCATTGGTGTTCTCGATCCAGAGAAAATGTTATCATCATCGACCGTTGTGGGGAATTCCATAATGTTCCTCTACTAGGAATTAGGGAAGGCATCACCTACAACCCCTGATTGGCTCTGAGACAGTTTGGGTATTCCCGAAGGGATGGCCCACATGACATGTTGATTCCAGACTTGGTTTTTGACTTCGACAACGACGACCAAGGACTTCGACAAATGTTTATCCGAGCTTGGAGGATGCCCAACAAGGTGGACAGTAAGACATTGGGACACAATAATTCCATCCCCCTTGAGCCTTACCTCAAGTGGGTACGAACTCGCGCCCAGAGTCTTATGATATCTTACCCCTCTATTCTCCCTGTGATTTTAGAGCCTGTTATGGAAGGAGAGGTTCCATACACCCTCATACATCCTGACATGCCAACATCACTCGAAGATCTACAAAGGAGTTGGATATAGCTCAAGGGAGAACGCGATACTTTTGAAGCCCAATTCTACGCCAGCGAGAAGAAGGTTTTGGAACTAACTCGTCAACTTCATGAATAGCAGACTCTCAACACCTACATTGCACCAAAGAGGACGCGCAACGTATTTTTACCTTAGAATTTTGTATTAATTTGCGCATGGGGCATTGATGTACTAACAATTCTATCTTATCAATATGACGTTTGTTCCTTTTTGTTTAAACAGGTACATATCATTCATTATATGCATAAACATATCATTCATTATATGCATAAACATATCATATCATTGATGTACATATCTTATCAATTTTATCTTATCAAAATTTGAATTTCTAAATCCTTGAAAGCATTACATGAATATATATCATTCATCATATGCGTAAAAAGGTATTCACACCAAGTTTCCTCATCTCTCTGCTGTTTATTTCAGCAAGATGGATATTGAACAAATGGTCAAAGACTTACAAGTTCAGAATTCACAATTCCAGCAGCTACTCATGACCTTGACTAAGGGTCAGGAGGAGCTCAAAACTCTGTTAGAGAAGGAAAAGGAGAAAAAGAAGAAGAAGAGAGTTGGTGTGGCTACCTTGGGCAGAAGATTTGAAGGTCAATCCAGAAGGGTTCTATATTTCCCATCAACATCTGAAGAGGGTGAGAGAAAGGGTAAAGAGACTGTCGTGCCTTCTGATTCTGAAGCTGAAGAAGAGGAAGATGAAGACTACTCAGAACAACAGTATCCTCCTGTAGATGACAGATATAAAAACTTGGAAGAACGTCTGGCAGCTATGGAAATTCAAAGAGTGCCTGGGCTGGACTTTGAAGAGTTAGGGTTGGTTTCTGGAATTGTAATCCCTCCTAAATTCAAAGTGCCACTGTTTTCTAAGTACGATGGGGTGTCTTGCCCAAAGATGCACCTACGATCTTATGTCAGGAAAATTCAACCACATTCTTCTGACAAAGACCTATGGGTCCACTTTTTCCAGGACAGTTTGTCGGGGACACAGTTAGATTGGTTTTACCAGCTAGAGAGGTCTGATGTGCATAATTGGGAAGACTTGGCGGCCGCCTTTTATAAGCAGTATCAATACAATTCGGACTTAGCACCAACCCGTACTCAATTACAGGGTATGGGCATGGTCTCGAATGAAGGTTTCAAAGAGTATGCCCAGAAATGGAGAGACTTGGCGGGACACGTACAACCACCTCTATCTGAGAGGGAACTAGTAGACATGTTCTTGGGGACTCTGTCAGGTCCTTTCTTTAATCACCTGATAGGAAGTTCGTCTGCGGGGTTAACCGAGTTAATTCCAACTGGTGAGAGAGTTGAAGCCGACATTAAAAGCGAGAAAATTCAAAAGGATGCATCTGCTTCCGCTGCCATCAAAAAGACTTTTCCAGCAAAGAAGGAATTATCAGCTGTCTACTCCCAAAGAGGTCAAGGAAGAGTTGAGCGCCGACCAGCGGTGGGGGCCGTAATGATTCAGAAGTCTGCAGCTGATCAGCCCAGAAACAATCAACCCAGAACCAACCAAGCAAGGGTGGAAAGGCCTGTACGGCAATTCACCCAGATAAACATGACTCCCTCTCAGGTTCTACCCCATCTCTTGAAGTTAAATCTAGCCAGTCTGAAAGAGGCCCCAAAGAATCCGAATACAACTTCTCCTTACTACCATTCGAACGCCAAGTGTGCTTATCATTCATGGAGTATAGGGCACGACACCAATAATTGTTGGGCCCTAAAGAATAAGATTCAGGAATTGATAGATGCTAAAGAAGTTGAACTCGACGCCCCTGAAAAACCAAATGTGATCTCTGCTCCAATGCCAAGGCATGGCCACAATGCCCATGTTGTTAAAGAGGATCTATTTGTTGCTACTGTTAATGATTTGATGACTCCGCTACCGATAATCAAGTTGAATCTGCTAAAGGCTGGGATTTTCCCAGGTTGTGAAGAAGATTGCTGCCTTTGTTCATCCTTATCAACCGACTGTCCATTGTTGAAGTTAGACATCCAACGCCTAATGGATAACCAAGAAATCCTTTTTGAAAAGACTCTTGTTACACCGACTCCTGTCAATGATGTTTCAATAATAACCATATCCGCCAATCTTTCCAAGGTCTCCAAAAGACCTGTTAAGATTACATCCGCTCCGAAGATTGCACCTTTGAAGATAACCATGCCCGAGCCCATCCCGTACAAGTCCGACAAATCAATATCGTGGAACTATGGTGGAGAAATCTACTACCACGGTATTAAACAAATTGAATCAACTGAAGAAAGTTATGATTAAGAGACTTCCGACATTGGAAAGATAGCTGGAACGAGAAAAATCACCCGCAGTGGAAGAATTTTCTCTTCAGAGATTGCCCCTCCAAAGGCAATCTTTGGACCCTCAATTACTCCTAAGGTTACCCCTGTGCCGGTCAACATATCTGCAAGAACCCAAATTATTAAAGAAGTTGTAAATCCTGTGGTTGTCCCCTCTGCTACTGCTGATGATAGAGGGAAAGGGATCCAAGAAGAGCCTGTCAGGACGAAGGCTCAGCCATTGGTCATCCTTGAAACTTATCAAAAAGAAATGGAAGAAATTTTGAAAATAATCAAGAAAAGCGATTATGATGTTGTGGAACAACTAGGGCAAACCCCCTCAAAGATCTCTATGTTGGCACTGTTGCTTTGTTCAGAAGCTCATGCTAAAGCACTGATCAGATTTTCGAAGACGGCCCACGTGCCTTAGGAAACCACCGCGGATCAGTTCCAAGAATGTGTAGCTAGCTTAACAGCTGACAATGGTCTAGGATTCTCCGATGCGGATTTAACTTCAAAAGGGAGAAAACATAATGACGCTTTGCATGTCTCGGTGGAATACAGAGGGACTACCCTAGCACACGTTCTGGTAGACACTGGTTCGTCTTTAAATGTCTTGCCGAAGAAAGCCTTGGATAGATTGGACTGTGAAGGCCTAACCCTGAAGCCCGACAATATCATTGTCAGAGCCTTTGATGGTGTTGTACCCCAAAATTTGCCCTCCCATATTCTTCAAGAATTGCAAAGAGAATGCTTCAAAATCTCCCCAAGGTTTGCACAGTTCAAGGGCCTCCTAACAGTCAAAAACTAGGGTTTTGGTTCTGACAAAGAAATTGAAGTTTCCAAGGGTCCAATCAAGTCCCACATGCCTATAAACATGGTCAAGCATCCTCATACCAAGTTTCAAGACTTACAACACAAAATTGCACAGTCAAAAACCCTAATTGCACTACAGTCAACTACAGGGGCAAAATGGTCATTTGACAGTCAAAAGTTCAAATTTTTGATCAACATCTCATTTTGAAGCCACAAACATCATTTGATCAATTCTTGATCATGATTTTCAAAGCTTGGCTCAAAAAGTCTCAAGATGCAAAAGTTTCCATATTTGGACAGTTGAAAAAGTCAACTGTAACTTGACCAAGGCATAACTTCCACATGGTTTATCAGAAAAATTCCATCCAAAGCTCATTTTGAGGAGAAAGACATTTACTACAACTACTCTTCACACTTCAAGTCCAAGAAATGCTCTCACAAAAAGTTATCAATTTCAACATTATAGGTCATTTTCAAAAGTCAACAAAAAGGCACTTTAAGTCAAAGGCCATAACTTGATATTGGTAAATCAAAATGACATGGGACCAAAGGAATTGGTTAGAGGACTTCAAGACCTTTCCAAAATGTCCAAGAACATGATCAAAGCTTAAAAATTGAGCAAGATATGCCTTGTGGAAGTTGGGAAATTTTTGGGAATTTTGAAAAGTCAACTTTGCTTCAAATGCCTTAAAATTGCTAATGGGCCACATTTTCTTCCAAGATTCATCACCCAAAGACTATTCACGACCATTTGGCCTAAAGGGGATTTATTTCATCATTTTTATTTATTTATTTGAATTTTTAATTACTATTAATTCATTTAATAAAATAAAATATGACAAAAATACTAAAATAAGGTTTTCAAATCTTTTTGTGCAGAATAAACTCTCCTTAAAGGCTCAAGATTCGTGCATACCCAAAATTGGAAGGTTTGGCCATGATTGACATCAAAATCACATGAAAAAAGATTTGAAAATATGCCATGAAAATCAAATATTTCTTTCATCAATGCAAGGATCTCTTGACTCAAATATCAACCCTAATCCATCCCATACATATACTGATCAAAACCTAATGCACAAGGACCTCTAAGCTGCGCCCAAAACCATAAACAAACTTTGCACTTTTTCAAGAAAATTTTAAAACTGAAAACACGATTCTAAAGCGTTTCAAGGCAAAACATTGATTCCATTAGCTTGCAAAGGTCTCAAGAGACGTTCCTGGATCAAAACCACTGCTTCTAACGCAAAGAAACGGTAGAACGCAGTTACCCTGTACCTGGATTTTTCCTTAATCATATTCAAATCTACACGCCATATCCATGCATTTTTATTGTTGATTTATACTAATGTGTTGATTCTGAAGCTAGTAGTATGATTTAATTGAAGAATACTTGCATATATGAAGAGTTGCCATGAACGATGCCTAGGGTTTCAGAAACCTTGAATTGGGGACTTTGGCTTATGGTAAAATCAGAACACGAGGCTTGCACCATTGAATTCGTGACGTTCCAAGGGATCTAGAACATCCATCGCGCCCTTTTTATATTTTGTTAATTCCTATTCGCTATTTTTCTGCATTTCAGATTGTGGGGGTTTAAAACCCCCGCTATTTAGCTTGTTTTTCAGGTAAAAATGCAAACGAGTGGAGAAGAAGATCATGTGGCATGATATGATTGGGCAATTTGAATTCAGCGCGCGTTTTTTTTGTTTCTAGGCCACTAATGCTAATTTTCTTTTATATTATTTATTCTTTGTTTTATATACAACGCGTTCGAGCAGCACAGATGGTGGAAAGCAACGCTGGTAAACCTTGGGACCTGGGTTCGAATCCCAGGTCCCCCCATATTCTTGTTATTTTTCTTTGCAACGCGTTCAGGTACCCCACAAGCCCAGACGTCCACCATACGTTCACCATCTAAGCGTGCCACATGGCCACTAAGATCAAATCAAAAGCCAGGATTCAAGGTCTATGGAATGTCTCGGTCAATGCATACACACATGATCATGGAAAAGTCAGAAAGGGCCAAAATTCGTTGGGCCTGATTGCTACAATATGACCTCTAAATTGGGGTCAACACCCCCAAGGGTTTGCATTTCCTTTCTTTTTTCCTATTTTAATTTTATTTGCTTTAATTTGATTTGGTTCTATTTTAATTCCTTAAGTTAATTTTTCATAACATAAAAAATAATAAAAAATCAGAAAGTCAAAATAAAAATATATTTTATTTAAATATTTTCTTTGCAAAAAAGTCTTATTAATTAATTTAGTCTTAATGTTTAGGTTTAGGTTTAAATTTTAATGTTTTTTTTAATAAACTTAAAAATTGTAGAATTAGGGTTTTAAACACTTTTATCCTTTTTTCCTTTTTCCACCATATTAATTATTAATTATTAATTACTATTTTTGTAAATAAAATTGTATTAATTAATTAGGTTAATTTTAGGTTCAACTTTAATATGTTTGTTTTTTTTTAATAAATTAAAAATAGCTAGAATTAGGTTTAAATTCCATAATCTTCTCACTAAAATTCCATAAATACCAAAAAAACTCCAAAAAAATCTTTTCTTTTTATTTTAATTTAATTAATTTGTTAATCGTACTTTAATTTCATTAAAAAGGGTCCAACGCCCTCGCATTCGATTATCAGTTCGTTTCGCGCATTTATTTCCTTTCTTATAATATTCATGTAATTCTCCCAAAGCCATGTAATAGCTTAATTAGGACATTTTTACTTTTCACTTTATTTTATTTCAAATCGGGTCCTGGTTTAATTTGGCGATGTGGACCCGCGCCTTTGTAATAGCGTAGGACCTTTATATTTCTCGCAACTTTTAAACTGTTAATTATACTGCATGAAAGAATGAATGTCAAAATAAAAACAAAAGCGTAGATCACCCATACATGACAAGACAAAAATATCTGAAAACGACACACAAATCACACACCACCCCTAGGGTACGCCTCATTGTTGCCTTGCCCCTCGAAAGGTGATCGTCGAGTAGAGGATGTTTTAGTAAGTCCTCATGATCCAGGAATCTGGCATGAGGGTAGCTTCTAAGGTGTCTTCCTATTGCTCCGGTGATCACCACGTCCCGAACCCTCGAATTGACCCGAACACCTCCAACGGTGGTGCTACCTACCTCTCAATGGTGGGATGGCACTACTTTAAGGACATTTACACAGACGAATTCCTTAGGGTAGGTAGACGACTCTAGATACTTGCTCCAATTTCAAAAACAAATCAAAAATACTTTTCACACCGACACCTTTTTCAAAAAAGCTTTCGAAAGCAACTTTTCAAACACTCTTGAGGACCGATACAAGAGCCGAACTGAAATTTTCAAAGAAACTTTTTAAAACCCACAGTTGAAAAGCAAACAAACAATTTTGAAAACACAATGAGCAAGTACCTAAGAGCCCATGGATAACCATGGATAGAAAGGGTGCTAACACCTTCCCTTTCTATAATCTACCTCCCGAACCGAGAGCAATCTCTTTAAGGAATTTTTCTGTGCTTTTGTCCTTTCCATTTGGAGAAAATAAAAGACGGTGGCGAATCTTTCTTCCGCGACATTTCGCGAACCAGCGTTAAACAGTCAGTTCCAGATCCACCGATCACAGAACTGGCGACTCTGCTGGGGAATTACTCTTAAAGTGAGGTGTACCTTAGGATAGTTCATAACTGTGTTTTCAATTGTATTGACTTGCTTGCTTTATTATTGTGGGACTGTCTTGGGAGTTCTATAGATCCTAACCCGGATCTGGGGGATACCTTCTTAGAAAGTAGCAACAAGGCTGTGAGGGAACTGTGCGGGGTATACCGACATGGTTGAAGCAGTCTGCTATTTTGATGTGGCACTTTGGTGTGTACCGGTAACCCTTGAGTTCAGTCAAGGAGAGTACGGGGCCTCCGCGTGGTGTCGTGAAGCATCAACAGACCTTAGGAACCTTAATTGAACTATCTTGGCCTCTTTAGGGTAGTGAGATAACTGACTTTGGTGCAGTCCGAGGTTGGTTGATACTCGATACTACACTCAATTGAGGATTGCTTTCCTGGAATATTTCGGTCGCCAGTTCAGTGGCTAAATCGAAACGATGAACAATGAAAGCAATCCAGTGATATTGGGACCCTTAGAACCCGGTTACTTCTAATAGGACAGGTTGAGCCCACCAACTTCAAGAGGGTAATACCCAGACCCCATGCTGGCCTAAACTCTAAGGGCTTGTCTTGTGTGACTTGTGTGCCTTACATATTTGCCTTTGTAAATATTTGTGGTGTGTTTAATCATAGCATCATGACATCATCCAGCATCATATGCATTGACTAACCATTTCAGGGGTTCGAATCTTCATCTTTGTTCTTGTTTTGTAGGACATGGAAACTGTTCGCAGAAAGATAATTCAAGTCAGCCTTGTAAGGATCCCTCCTCAGCTTAAGGAGCTTATATCCAGGATTCCCGAGAGCTCTTCATTCAGTGAAAGACATGGAAGACTCATCAGCTTGGTCAATACCAACATTGAGGAAGATATGATAAAGGTCCTATTCCAGTTCTTTGACCCTCTGCATCACTGTTTCACTTTCCTGGATTATCAGCTGGTACCTACATTGGAGGAGTTCTCCCGGCTTCTGAAGATCCCTATCCTTGATCAACTACCCTACAACGGTACAGAAAAGGAACCCAAGCTTGAAGAGATTGCTAAAGCCTTACACCTACAATCATCTGACCTCAAGGGACATTGGGAAGTTAGAAGTGGTATCAAAGGGTTCTTAGCCAGGTTTCTGTTTGAGAAGGCCCATGAATGTTGGAACTCCCTTGACTTACAAGCTTTTGAAGAAGTTGTGGCCCTCCTTGTCTATGGTTTGGTGTTGTTCCCTAATCCAGATCAGCTTATAGATATCAGTGCTGTCCAGATCTTCATGTCCAGGAATCCTATACCTACGTTGCTGGGGGACATCCTTCACTCATGTTACACTCGAACCATGAGAAAAAGAGGTGTCCTTATGTGTTGCACTCCTCTCTTGGGAAGGTGGTTTATTTCGCACCTTCCACAATCAGTTTTGAAGAACGAGCGGGGTTTGAGGTGGTCACAACGGTTGATGACTCTCACACATGCAGATATACATTGGTGCCCTCGGTCCAGAGAGGATGTCACTATCATTGATCGTTGTGGGGAGTACCCTAATGTTCCTTTACTTGGAATCAGAGGAGGTATTACTTACAACCCATGTCTGGCTTGGAGACAGTTTGGTTATGCTCGGAGGGATGGCCCTCATGATATGTTAATTCCTGACATAGTTTTTAACTTCGACAACGATGCACAAGGACTTCGCCAGAGATTTATCAGAGCTTGGAGGATGCCAAGTAGGATAGACAGCAAGACACTGGGGCACAGGAATTCCATCCCATTGGAACCTTATCTCAAGTGGGCACGAGCCCGCTCCCAGAAGTTAGTAATGCCATATCCTCATGTTCTCCCTGTGATCAAAGAGCCAGTATTGGAAGGAGAAGTGTCCTACACTATTCAACATCCTGACATGCCCACGTCCTGGGAAGAGATGCAGAAGAGCTGGATCCAGCTTAAGGAAGAACGGAATTCTCTTGAGACCAGTCTACATGCTAGTGAAAAGAAGGTCTTGGAGCTCACCCGCCTATTGCACGAGGAGAGGAATCTCAATGCCTACATAGCTCCAAAGAGGATGCGTAGTGTCTTTTGGGATTGATTTGCTTTGTAATATGTGCCCATGAGGCTTTGATGTACCAAACAATTGTTTCCTTAATAATAACGTGTGTTCCTTTTTTGTCTACAACAAATTTGAACTTTCGAACCCTTGAATGCATTGCATAAACACATATCATTCATCATGTGCATAGCAGGTTTTCTTCTTTTCAGGTTGCTTACTGTTCTTCGCTGTTTATTTCAGCATCATGAATCCTGACTCATCATCAACCGAGATGTCCATCAAGGCTCTTCAGGCGCAGAACGCGCAATTTCAGGAACTAATCATGGGTTTGGCTCAGGGCCAAGAAGAGCTGAAGGCTCTGCTCCTGAAGAAGGAGAAGAAGAAGAAGAAGAGAACTGTTCTTTTCAACTCAGGCCGAAGGTTTGGCAACACTCTGCAGAATGAAGAGGCTGGTTCTTCTATAGGAAAGAGCAGTCCCCAAGGGGGAAAAGGTCCTAGTCCAGTAGTCTCTGACAACGAGACTGACTTTGATGAGGAACAGTATCCTCCTGCAGAAGACCGGTATAAGCAGTTGGAAGACAGACTGAATGCTATGGAGATCCAACAAGTGCCTGGGCTGGATTTCGGAGACTTGGGCTTATCTACTTGTGTGATCATTCCTCATAAGTTCAAAGCACCATCTTTTACCAAGTATGACGGGGCGTCTTGTCCCAAGCTACACCTCAGTTCTTATGTGCGGAAGATTCAACCGTACTCAGTGGACAAGAATTTGTGGATCCACTTCTTCCAGGAAAGTCTTTCAGGGACTCATCTCGAATGGTTCTATCAGCTAGATGGGACCAAGGTTCGTAACTGGGAGGAGTTAGCTACTGCTTTTTACAAGCAGTATCAATATAATGCCGACCTTGCCCCTACACGTACCCAACTCCAGGGTATGTCTCTAGGGTCAAGTGAAGGTTTTAAAGAGTATGCGCAGAAGTGGAGGGATCTGGCTGGCAGGGTGCAGCCTCCGTTAACTGACCGGGAGTTGGTAGACATGTTCTTGGGGACCCTATCTGGGCCATTTTTCAACCATCTTATCGGTAACTCATCTGCAGGGTTTACGGATCTTATTCTGACTGGAGAGAGAATAGAGGCTGGGATGAAGTCTGGTAAAATTCAGAAGGGTGCATCTGCAAGTTCTGAGAAGAAGCCCTTTAAAAAGGAGGCCAGTGCTGTATATGGGTCTAGAAGACAGGAAAAACCTGAGCGCCGCCTATCTGTCAACGCGGTGATGATTGCTAAACCTACTGCCGCTCCTCGGCAAACCAATCCTCAAAGGGCTGAAAGACCCAGAAGAGAGTTTACCCGTTTGAGTATGACTTTATCGCAAATCTTGCCGCAGTTACTATCCACCAACTTAGTGACTGTCAGGGAGGCCCCGAAAGTGGTGAATACAGCCTCTCCCAAATACAATCCAAATGCTCCCTGTGCTTATCACTCCGATAGCCCGGGGCATTCCACTGATGACTGTTGGGCATTAAGGAATAAGCTGCAAGACCTTATTGATACGAAGGAGGTACAGTTTGAGGCATCTGAGAAGCCTAATGTGGTGACAGCTCCCCTGCCTTCTCATGGAGTGAATGCTATTGGGGATGAGGATGAAGTGGATGAAGCTGAGTTCGACAGCTGGATTTACCCGGCAACCGACAGTGGACCTAGCAATTGGATTGCAAAGGACAACCTACTTGTTTCTCTTGTTACTGAGTAATGAATTCTTCTGTTTTGTCATTTGTAATAAACAATTAAAACTCTATGGCCCGGTGTCTTACCCGAGGCACCGTTGGTTTCATTTGTGAGGGCATATTAATTGTCATTTCATATATCATGAATAAAAACCTTGGACGTTTCTCGCATTTCAAATCTTATGCTCCTTTTTCTTTCTTTCCTTTCTTTACATATTGCAAAACAGCTGTATTTACACACACTCACTCATACAGGTTTCAATCCACTCTGGATCTCACTGGTAACGACTCTGCTACTTCCAGTTATGACTTCGAAAATCCGATCAACTTAGCCGAAGACGAAGGTGAAGATGATTGTGAAGTGCCCGGCGAGCTTGCAATGCTGTTACTCCAGGAAGAGAGGGCAATTCAACCACATGAAGAGCCAGAGGAAACAATAAATCTGGGTACTGAGGCAGAGAGAAAGGAGGTTAAGATTGGTGCCAACCTAGAGCTCAGCGTGAAGCAACGGTTAACTCAGATGCTACATGATTATGTGGAGATATTTGCCTGGTCCTACGAAGACATGCCTGGGTTGGATACCGACATTGTGGTCCATCATTTGCCTACTAAGGAAGACTGCCCTCCTGTCAAGCAAAAGGTCCGCCGTATGTGACCAGAGATGTCTGAGAAGATCAAAGCCGAGGTTATGAAGCAGTTTGACGCCGGTTTTCTTGCAGTGACTTCTTACCCTCAGTGGGTGGCTAATGTGGTACCAGTACCTAAGAAAGATGGGAAGGTCAGAATGTGTGTTGACTATAGGGATCTGAACAGGGCCAGCCCCAAAGATGACTTCCCTCTACCTCACATTGATGTTCTGGTTGACAATACAGCTCAGCATAAGGTGTTCTCCTTCATGGATGGCTTCTCAGGTTACAATCAGATCAAGATGGCACCTGAAGACATGGAAAAGACTACCTTCGTCACTCAGTGGGGCACCTTCTGCTACAAGGTCATGCCTTTCGGACTGAAGAACGCTGGGGCAACCAACCAACGTGCCATGGTTGCTTTATTTCATGATATGATCCATCATGAGATAGAAGTGTATGTTGACGACATGATCGCAAGGTCCCAAACTGAGGAAGAGCACTTAGATCATCTGCAGAAGTTGTTTGACCGTCTGAAGTTGTACAAGCTGAGGTTGAACCCGAACAAGTGCACCTTCGGGGTAAGATCTGGGAAGTTGCTAGGCTTCGTTGTAAGTGATAAGGGCATTCAAGTGGACCCTGCCAAGGTCAAAGCTATTCAAGAGATGCCAGTTCCTAAGACAGAGAAAGAGGTCAAAGGCTTTCTAGGACGCCTGAATTACATTGCTCGATTCATCTCACACTTGACTGCTACCTGTGAGCCAATCTTCAAGCTGCTGAAGAAAGATCAGGTAGTACGTTGGAATGAGGAATGTCAGGCTTCTTTTGACAGAATCAAGGAGTATCTCCAAGAACCACCCATCCTTATGCCACCGGTTGAAGGGAGACCTCTGATACTATACCTAACAGTGCTTGAAAATTCAATGGGGTGTGTGCTGGGGCAGCATGACGAGTCTGGCCGAAAAGAGCATGCCATTTATTACCTTAGCAACAAGTTTACCGACTGTGAGACTCGATACTCACTGCTTGAGAAAACTTGATGCGCTTTGGTATGGGTTGCTCGCCGGCTGAGACAGTATATGCTGACTCACACTACCTTGTTGATCTCAAAGATGGATCCGATAAAGTACATATTTGAAAAGCCTGCTCTGTCTGGGAGAATAGCAAGATGGCAGATGATCTTGACAGAATACGACATTCAGTACACGACCCAGAAATCCATCAAGGGAAGTGTATTGGCAGACCACTTGGCACATCAAGCAGTAGACGACTATCAGTCAATGAACTTCGAGTTTCCAGACGAGAGCATCATGATAGTGACTGATTGTGAAGTACCTGGACCGGATGAAGGACCTGAGGAAGGATCCCGATGGTCTATGCACTTTGAGGGAGCCTCCAACGCTTTGGGTAACGGTATCGGCGCAGTGGTAATATCCCCTCAAGGCACTCATACTCCACTTACTGCCCGGCTATGTTTCAACTGTACCAACAACATGGCGGAGTATGAGGCGTGCATCATGGGTCTTCAAGCTGCGATCGACCTAAGGATCAAGTTTCTGAGTGTCTTCGGAGATTCCGCTCTCGTGATCAATCAGATCAAAGGAGAGTGGGATACGAAACATCCGAATCTTATTCCTTACAGAGAATGTGTGTTGACATTGATCCCCCACTTCACAAAGATAACCTTTGAACACTTTCCGAGAGAGGAGAATCAGCTGGCGGACGCGTTAGCTACAATGTCTTCTATGTTCAAGGTCAAATGGGATAATGAGGCTCCCCGGATCATCATCTGGAAACTGGACGAACCGGCATACTGTTGTGAGCTCGAGACTGAATTGGTGACTGAGAAGCCTTGGTACCATGAGGTGAAGAGATATTTGGAAGCCCAGGAATACCCTGAAGGTGCATCTGTCAATGATAAGAAGTTTCTGAAAAGGTTCGCAGCGAAGTTCTTCCTTAGCAATGGCATCCTGTACAAGCGAAATCATGATTCGACCTTACTGTGTTGTGTGGATAAGAATGAAGCAGAAAGGATCATGGAAGAACTACATGAAGGGAATTTCGGAACACATTCCAGTGGACACACTATGGCAACGAAAATCCTTCGGGCAGGGTATTTCTGGTCCACAATGGAAGCTGACTGCTACCAACACTCTCGGACATGTCACAAATGCCAGATATACGCAGACAAGACGCATGTTCCTCCAGTTCCTCTAAATGTTCTGACTGCGCCTTGGCCGTTTGCAATGTGGGGCATAGACATGATCGGTGAGATTAAACCTACGGCATCCAACGGGCATCGCTTCATCCTGGTAGCGATCTATTACTTCACGAAGTGGGTTGAAGCAGCTTCCTACGCTACGGTAACCAAGACTGTTATGGCACGGTTCATTCGGCACAATCTGATATGTCGATACGGCGTCCCAGAAAGAATTATTACAGACAACGGTACCAATCTCAATAACAAGATGATCGCTGAGCTCTGCGAACAGTTTAAGATACAGCACCACAACTCTTCTCCGTACAGACCAAAGATGAATGGGGCTGTAGAAGCGGCAAATAAGAACATTAAGAAAATCGTGCAGAAGATGACAGTGACTTATAAAGATTGGCACGAGATGTTACCGTTCTCTCTACATGGGTACCGTACCTCAGCCAGGACGTCAACCGGGGCAACTCCTTTCTCCTTGGTCTACGGTATGGAGGCAGTCTTACCGATCGAAGTGCAAATACCCTCTCTCCGGATAATGAAGGATGCAGATCTGAATGAAGATGATTGGATCCAGAAACGACTTGATCAATTAAACCTTATTGACGAAAAGAGACTCGCTGCTATCTGTCATGGTCAGACGTACCAAAAACGAATGATCAGGGCATTTAACAAAAAGGTCAGACCGCAAGAATATCAAGTCGGGGATCTGGTAATCAAGCGAATCATCCTTCCTCAGAGTGATCCAAGGGGCAAGTGGACCCCTACGTACGAAGGGCCATTTGTGGTTAAACATGTGTTCTCAGGAGGAGCCATGATTCTAACCAACATGGATGGTGACGACCTTCCTCACCCCGCTAATGCAGACATAGTAAAAAGATACTATGCATAAAAAAGACCCGCTAGGTTGACATACCTAGGCAAAAATTAGGGCTTCCCGGAGAACCAAAAGGGTTCGGGCAAAATGAAGGGATGAAATGAAAAAAAATCTGTACACCCGGCAAGTCGAAAACCTGAAAAGGCGGCTTGGGCAAAAATGGGTATCCCGGTGGACTGAAAACCCGAAAGGGCGGTCCAGGCAAAAGTTAGGGATAAAGCGTAATACTATGTCTCATTGGATCACTTTGCGTCCAGAATCCGGTATCTACATCAAGTTCAGACGGCAACGATCAGTCAGCTTCATCTTCAACTGAGGTCATCAAGTGATGAGACGCTCGGAGTTATAAAGGCGATAGCAGAGTCGAAACCCAGTGGGATCATTCATTTCACACATCTGTTTTATTTTCCTTTGTACAAACTTGTATAAACTCTTTTGTTCAGCGGCGTTCTCTTACTAGGACGTCAGCTTCTTGTACATAAACGCCTATTTTACAGGCAAATTCAAAAATCAATACAAATATACTTTTCAGTTAAAACTGCCTTTTGTTTTTTCCTTTTTTCTGTTTTGTTTTGCGAAGAACGTCGAAGGTTCAATTTGTGGTATATACATTGACACTAATTGCTAACTCATAAATATTTGCATACGAAACAAATGATTAATTACAGGTAACATTAGAAACAGGGGCAATAAAGAGTTTTCTAGGCAATCTAATTGTTCTATCCTCCAAAGTATCAAGGTAGGTTCGACTGAAGAACATAACCAGTATATCTTAATCCCCCAGAGAGTGAGCCAGCAAGTCAGTACACTCTCCCTGAGCAAAGCTATTATCAGCCTTAAGGAAGTTGGGTACCCCCACAGATCTCAGCATTCCCCAACACGATATACACGCATTCTTAACAAGCATCCCCGGCAGTCTTGGTCTAAATATTGTTCCCCGGCGGTATATCGAACATTCGGTGGAGTTACTTCCAATACATCTCAAAATTTCCCCAGGAGAGTCCAATCCGGTTTCCCCAGGAAAGTTGAGATCCATCTCCCCAAGCAGTAAGCCTATCCCCAGTAGATTCTGGAAGCTTATCCCCGCAGAGCACGAACGCGTCTCCCGACTTTATTCAAAGAGTTATTTCCTTACCAGGATATAACTGGGTTATCCTCAGCCAAAAGCCACGGAAAGATCGTTCTCGGCGAAGTCTTCTTATCCCCAGCGAAGTCTATTAGCACTTCCAACACAACAATGGTATCCCCAGCGAAGCTACCATCAATATTCCAGCAAAGTACATCTCTCCCCACAGAGTATTGTTTCCCAGCAAGATTGCTAGAGTACTTTTCTCCCCGCAGAGTAATCCATTCGCCAAGTTTATTCCCCAACGGAGTTATCTTCTCCTACCGATATTCTTGCAACTATCATCCCCAGCGGAAGCAAAGATTTGTTCTCCAACAATCAGCCCAGGATATGACTTCCCGGCACCCGTCAAGGATTTATTTTCCTAAGACGAAAAGATACATTCATAAACATCACATCTTCATACATTATAGCATGCATATACGCATCATATCTTACAAATCTCATTTATGTTGAGAACATCATTGCTTGATCCATATCATGCATTGCATATGACTGACCTTTACCTTTCAGGAAAGATCCAGTTAAGTTCTCAGATATTCAAGACCTAGACCGGTTCAGTTAAATCAACCCTAAGATTTTCCTGATTCTTATCCAGTCAAAGGCCTTCTCTGGTTCAGTCAGATCGACCCTAAGATCTCCCTGATTCTTATCCAGTTGAAGATTCCAAGACCTTGACCGGTTCAATTAAATCGACCCTAAGATTTTCCTGATTCTTATCCAGTCAAAGGCCTTCTCTGGTTCAGTCGGATCGACCCTAAGATCTGCCTGATTCTTATCCAGTTGAAGATTCCAAGACCTTGTCCGGTTCAGTTAAATCGACCCTAAGATTTTCCTGTTTCTTATCCGGACAAAGGCCTTCTCTGGTTCAGTCAGATCGACCCTAAGATCTCCCTGTTTCTTATCCAGTTGAAGATTCTAAGACCTTGACCGGTTCAGTTAAATCGACCCTAAGATTTTCCTGTTTCTTACCCAGTCAAAGGCCTTCTCTAGTTCAGTTAAATCGACCCTAAGATTTTCCTGTTTCTTACCCAGTCAAAGGCCTTCTCTAGTCCAGTTAAATTGATCCCTAAAAGATTTTCCTGATGAAGACTCAGTAGAAGATATCCAAGATTCTCTCAGCGTTACTGTTGAGGTTGAAGTCGCCCAAGATTCTCTCAGCGTTACTGTTGAGGTAGTAATCGTCCAAGGTTCTCTCAGCGTTCTTGTTGAGGTAGTAATCATCCAAGGTTCTCTCACCGTTCCTGTTGAGGTGGTAACCATCCCTGGTTCATTCATCGTCGTTTGAAGCTCCAGATTCAATTCCTATAACCAGTCAGAACACCTCTATACAAAGAGTTTGAAGACCAGCTCCTGTAACAGGCCGGGTAATCATTTTTCTTTTTCAGGTACGCAAGTTCTCGCTAAGGAATCTCTTACGCGATCGACATCCAGATGGCACCTATAAGCCCATCAGCCTACCCATCATCTCTTAGCATGGCATCCATAAGCCCATCATCCTATTCATCAATCTCCAAATGGCGTCTATAAGCCCATTCCCCACATCATACTACTATGTGAGTGCAAATTTCTGGGCACTCTAGTGTTCAATCATCTTCCACCTTCGGGTTACGAAAGGCACGTCAGCCAATCTGCATCCTCAGGTCTAAGAAGATTGAACAGGGGCAACTGTTGTACCCCAAAATTTGCCCTCCCATATTCTTCAAGAATTTCAAAGAGCATGCTTCAAAATCTCCCCAAGGTTTGCACAGTTCAAGGGCCTCCTAACAGTCAAAAACTAGGGTTTTGGTTCTGACAAAGAAATTGAAGTTTCCAAGGGTCCAATCAAGTCCCACATGCCTATAAACATGGTCAAGCATCCTCATACCAAGTTTCAAGACTTACAACACAAAATTGCACAGTCAAAAACCCTAATTGCACTACAGTCAACTGCAGGGGCAAAATGGTCATTTGACAGTCAAAAGTTCAAATTTTTGATCAACATCTCATTTTGAAGCCACAAACATCATTTGATCAATTCTTGATCATGATTTTCAAAGCTTGGCTCAAAAAGTCTCGAGATGCAAAAGTTTCCATATTTGGACAGTTGAAAAAGTTAACTATAACTTGACCAAGGCATAACTTCCACATGGTTTATCAGAAAAATTCCATCCAAAGCTCATTTTGAAGAGAAAGACATTTCCTACAACTCCTCTTCACACTTCAAGTCCAAGAAATGCTCTCACAAAAAGTTATCAATTTCAACATTATAGGTCATTTTCAAAAGTCAACAAAAAGGGACTTTAAGTCAAAGGCCATAACTTGAGATTGATAAATCAAAATGACATGGGACCAAAGACACTGGTTAGAGGACTTCAAGACCTTTCCAAAATGTCCAAGAACATGATCAAAGCTTAAAAATTGAGCAAGATATGCCTTGTGGAAGTTGGGAAATATTTGGGAATTTTGAAAAGTCAACTTTGCTTCAAATGCCTTAAAATTGCTAATGGGCCACATTTTCTTCCAAGATTCATCATCCAAAGACTATGCACGACCATTTGGCCCAAAGGGGATTTATTTCATCATTTTTATTTATTTATTTGAATTTTTAATTACTATTAATTCATTTAATAAAATAAAATATGACAAAAATACTAAAATAAGGTTTTCAAATCTTTTTGTGCAGAATAAACTCTCCTTAAAGGCTCAAGATTCGTGCATACCCAAAATTGGAAGGTTTGGCCATGATTGACATCAAAATCACATGAAAAAAGATTTGAAAATATGCCATGAAAATCAAATATTTCTTTCATCAATGCAAGGATCTCTTGACTCAAATCTCAACCCTAATCCATCCCATACATATACTGATCAAAACCTAATGCACAAGGACCTCTAAGCTGCGCCCAAAATCATAAACAAACTTTGCACTTTTTCAAGAAAATTTCAAAACTGAAAACACGATTCTAAAGCGTTTCAAGGCAAAACATTGATTCATTTAACTTGCAAAGGTCTCAAGAGACGTTCCTGGATCAAAACCACTGCTTCTAACGCAAAGAAACGGTAGAACGCAGTTACCCTGTACCTGGATTTTTCCTTAATCGTATTCAAATCTACACACCATATCCATGCATTTTTATTGTTGATTTATACTAATGTGTTGATTCTGAAGCTAGTAGTATGATTTAATTGAAGAATACTTGCATATATGAAGAGTTGCCATGAACGATGCCTAGGGTTTCAGAAACCTTGAATTGGGGACTTTGGCTTATGGTAAAATCAGAAGACGAGGCTTGCACCATTGAATTCGTGACGTTCCAAGGGATCTAGAACATCCATCGCGCCCTTTTTATATTTTGTTAATTCCTATTCGCTATTTTTCTGCATTTCAGATTGTGGGGGTTTAAAACCCCCGCTATTTAGCTTGTTTTTCAGGTAAAAATGCAAACGAGTGGAGAAGAAGATCATGTGGCATGATATGATTGGGCAATTTGAATTCAGCGCGCGTTTTTTTGTTTCTAGGCCACTAATGCTAATTTTCTTTTATATTATTTATTCTTTGTTTTATATACAACGCGTTCGAGCAGCACAGATGGTGGAAAGCAACGCTGGCAAACCTTGGGACCTGGGTTCGAATCCCAGGTCCCCCCATATTCTTGTTATTTTTCTTTGCAACGCGTTCAGGTACCCCACAAGCCCAGACGTCCACCATACGTTCACCATCTAAGCGTGCCACATGGCCACTATGATCAAATCAAAAGCCAGGATTCAAGGTCTATGGAATGTCTCGGTCAATGCATACACACATGATCATGGAAAAGTCAGAAAGGGCCAAAATTCGTTGGGCCTAATTGCTACAATATGACCTCTAAATTGGGGTCAACACCCCTAAGGGTTTGCATTTCCTTTCTTTTTTCCTATTTTAATTTTATTTGCTTTAATTTGATTTGGTTCTATTTTAATTCCTTAAGTTAATTTTTCATAACATAAAAAATAATAAAAAATCAGAAAGTCAAAATAAAAATATATTTTATTTAAATATTTTCTTTGCAAAAAAGTCTTATTAATTAATTTAGTCTTAATTTTTAGGTTTAAATTTTAATGTTTTTTTTAATAAACTTAAAAATTGTAGAATTAGGGTTTTAAACACTTTTATCCTTTTTTCCTTTTTCCACCATATTAATTATTAATTATTAATTACTATTTTTGTAAATAAAATTGTATTAATTAATTAGGTTAATTTTAGGTTCAACTTTAATATGTTTGTTTTTTTTTTAATAAATTAAAAATAGCTAGAATTAGGTTTAAATTCCATAATCTTCTCACTAAAATTCCATAAATACCAAAAAAACTCCAAAAAAATCTTTTCTTTTTATTTTAATTTAATTAATTTGTTAATCGTACTTTAATTTCATTAAAAAGGGTCTAACGCCCTCGCATTCGATTATCAGTTCGTTTCGCGCATTTATTTCCTTTCTTATAATATTCATGTAATTCTCCCAAAGCCATGTAATAGCTTAATTAGGACATTTTTACTTTCCACTTTATTTTATTTCAAATCGGGTCCTGGTTTAATTTGGCGATGTGGACCCGCCCCTTTGTAATAGCGTAGGACCTTTATATTTCTCGCAACTTTTAAACTGTTAATTATACTGCATGAAAGAATGAATGTCAAAATAAAAACAAAAGCGTAGATCACCCATACATGACAAGACAAAAATATCTGAAAACGACACACAAATCACACACCACCCCTAGGGTACGCCTCATTGTTGCCTTGCCCCTCGAAAGGTGATCGTCGAGTAGAGGATGTTTTAGTAAGTCCTCATGATCCAGGAACCTGGCATGAGGGTAGCTTTTAAGGTGTCTTCCTATTGCTCCGGTGATCACCACGTCCCGAACCCTCGAATTGACCCGAACACCTCCAACGGTGGTGCTACCTACCTCTCAATGGTGGGATGGCACTACTTTAAGGACATTTACACAGACGAATTCCTTAGGGTAGGTAGACGACTCTAGATACTTGCTCCAATTTCAAAAACAAATCAAAAATACTTTTCACACCGACACCTTTTTCAAAAAATCTTTCGAAAGCAACTTTTCAAACACTCTTGAGGACCGATACAAGAGTCGAACTGAAATTTTCAAAGAAACTTTTTAAAACCCACAGTTGAAAAGCAAACAAACAATTTTGAAAACACAATGAGCAAGTACCTAAGAGCCCATGGATAACCATGGATAGAAAGGGTGCTAACACCTTCCCTTTCTATAATCTACCTCCCGAACCGAGAGCAATCTCTTTAAGGAATTTTTCTGTGCTTTTGTCCTTTCCATTTGGAGAAAATAAAAGACGGTGGCGACTCTTGCTTCCGCGACATTTCGCGAACCAGCGTTAAACAGTCAGTTCCAGATCCACCGATCACAGATGGTTCTAAAAGGATGGTCCACGGGGAGGTGGACATCCCTATTAAAGTGGGAACTGAAACCTTCAACTCCATATTCTATGTGATGGACATTCGTCCTTCCTATTCTTGCTTATTGGGAAGACCCTGGATTCACCATGCTGGAGCCGTCACTTCTACTCTGAATCAAATGTTCAAGTACCCTGTCCAGGGGAAAATTATAATTGTTCATGGCGAAGAGGAATACATGATAAGCCATCTAAATTCTTTCCGCTATGTAGAATTGGATGGTGAATTCATCGAAACCCCTTTTCAGCATTTTGAAGAGGTAGCTCAGGATATTGCGGCAACCAAGACAGTGTCTTCTGTACCCATGGTTACCAGACCTCCTCCTCGAATGTCGTCTCTCAAAGATGCAAAGGTTGTGATTGAAGAAGGAGGAAGCACAATCTGGGGGCAACTTCCAGACTTTCCTTACAAATCAGATAAATTCGGCTTGGGTTCACTTCTTCTGCTCAAAAGGCTGTACGCCGCGCTCACGTTGGAGGGCCACCAGTAAAGATCACCCATCATGGAGTCAATGCTTTGGAGGATAGTGAATAGGAGAGCAACTTGGAAGACTGGATTTTCCCTACTGTTGGCGGAGGACTGTGCAATTGGGAAGCAAAAGACTTTGTTCTCATTACTTTCATACCGCAATAATTTATCTTTCAAACATTTCTATTTGTTTGTAATAATTCTCAAACAATTCGTACACTTTTAATCTTGTGCCTTACCCGAGGCACATAGGTCTATTTTAAGGGTTTGATTTTTCATCTTCATATGCCATTTTAATGAATCATGGACGTTTTCACATATAAACTTTTGTGTTCATTGTCTTTATTTTTAAATTTTATTTGTCTAAAGGTGGCTATCCCTTACACACACCCACACTCACAAATGCAGGTACCCTTCCATTCCGGATTCCATGGGTAACAATTCTGCTATGGTCTTCAGTGACTCTGAAGATCTGGTCTACCATGCCGAATACGAAGGTGATGAAGATTGTGAGGTGCCGGGAGAATTGGCTAGGCTGCTACAACAGGAAGAAAGGGCTATTCTACCTCATGAGGAGTTGTTAGAGACAATCAACTTGGGTACTGAGGAAGACAGAAAAGAAGTAAGAGTGGGTGCCAACCTAGAGCCAAGTGTCAAATAGCGCCTAGTTCAGCTGTTGAATGAATATGTTGAGATCTTTGCCTGGTCATATGAAGACATGTCGGGACTCGATACAGACATTGTGGTACACCGTCTACCCACAAGAGAAGATTGTCCACCAATTAAACAAAAAGTCCGCCGCATGAGGCCTGACATGTCTGAAAAGATCAAAGCAGAAGTTATGAAGCAGTTCAATGTTGGGTTTCTCGCTGTTACTTCCTATCCACAATGGGTTGCTAACATTGTTCCCGTGCCTAAGAAGGACGGCAAAGTGAGAATGTGTGTGGATTACAGAGACTTAAACAAGGTCAGCCCTAAAGATGACTTTCCACTACCGCACATTGACATCTTGGTTGACAATACAGCTCAGCATAAGGTATTTTCTTTCATGGACAGATTTTCAGGTTACAACCAGATCAAAATGGCACCTGAAGACATAGAGAAAACTACTTTTATTACACAGTGGGGTACATTCTACTACAAAGTGATGCCATTCGGACTGAAGAATGCCAGGGCAACCTATCAACGCGCCATGGTATATTTGTTTCATGATATGATACATCATGAGATAGAGGTCTACGTAGATGACATGATAGCCCGATCACAAACGGAAGAAGAACACCTCGACTATTTGCAAAAGTTGTTTGTCAGGTTGAAGGAGTACAAGCTCAGACTAAACCCTAATAAGTGCACCTTCGGAGTCAGGTCCGGTAAACTCTTGGGTTTCATTGTCAGCAACAAAGGCATCGAGGTTGATCCTGCCAAAGTCAAAGCTATACAAGAAATGCCTGCTCCTCGCACTGAGAAGGAGGTCAGAGGTTTCTTGGGATGCCTAAACTACACTGCTAGGTTCATTTCTCACCTAACATCTACCTGTGAACCAATCTTCAAGCTGTTGAAGAAAGATCAGGTAGTTAAATGGAATGATGACTGTCAAATTGCTTTCGATAAAATCAAGGAGTATTTGCTAGAACCTCCTATCTTGATGCCACCCGTCGAAGGAAGACCTCTAATCATGTATCTGACCGTTTTGGATAATTCAATGGGGTGCGTACTGGGCCAACATGACGAGTATGGCCGAAAAGAGCATGCCATTTATTACCTTAGCAAAAAGTTTACCGACTGTGAGACCCGATACTCACTGCTCAAGAAAACTTGCTGCACTTTGGTATGGGCTGCTCGCCGGCTAAGGCAGTATATGTTGACTCATACCACTTTGCTGATATCTAAGATGGATCCGATCAAGTACATCTTTGAGAAGCCTGCTTTGTCTGGAAGAATATCTAGATGGCTGATGATCCTGATGGAATACGATATACAGTACACGACCCAAAAAGCTATAAAGAGAAGTGTACTAGCTGACCATCTGGCTCATCAGGCTGTCGAAGATTACCAATCCATGAAGTTCGGCTTCCCTGACGAAGACATCATGACATTGGACAACATTGAAGATTTCTGACCATATGACAGACCTGAACAAGGATCCCGATGGAACCTGTACTTTGATGGTGCCTCCAATGCACTTGGCAACGGTATCAGTGCAATACATATCTCCCCAGAAGGTTGCCATACTCCTTTCACAACCAGACTTTGCTTCAACTTTACGAACAACATGGCAGAGTATGAAGCTTGCATCTTTAGACTCAAGGCTGCTATAGACTTGGGAATCAAATCTTTGATTGTATTCGGGGACTCAGCTTTGGTCATGAGTCAGATCAAAGGAGAGTGGGATATTAAGCACCCAAACCTCATCCCTTACAAAGAACATGTCTTGACATTGCTACCACATTTCGAGCAGATTACCTTCGAGCACTTCCCGCAAAAAGAAAATCAGCTAGCAGATGCTCTAGCTACAATGTCATCCATGTTTAAACTTAACTGGGATAATGAGGCTCCCCAAATCACCATTGAATGGATGGACGAACCTGCACATTGTCACGAGATTAATACCGAAGAAGTAGTGGACCGACCTTGGTTTCATGAAGTTAAAAGGTATCTCGAGGCTCAAGAATATCCTGAAGGAGCTTCAGTCAACAATAAAAAGTTCTTGAGGAGGTTCTATGCCAAGTTCTTCCTGAGCAATGGTATCCTGTACAAGCGCAATCATGATTGCATTCTACTCCGTTGTATGGACAAAGTTGAAGCTGAGCAGATCATGGCTGAACTACACAATGGTACCTTTGGCACTCACTCTAGTGGGCATACGATGGCTAAGAAGATCCTACGGGCAGGCTATTACTGGTCTACCATGGAAGCTGACTGCTATCAACATTCCAGAACTTGTCACAAATGTCAAATCTATGCGGACAAGGTACATATACCTCTAGTTCCTCTCAATGTCTTAACAACTCCTTGGCCATTCACTATGTGGGGAATCGACATGATTGGAGAGATCAAGCCAACAACATCCAATGGACACCGCTTCATTCTGGTGGCCATTGATTATTTTACCAAATGGCTCGAAGCAGCTTCCTTCGCATCCATCACAAAGAATTTTTTTCCCGCTTCATCAAGTAGAACCTCATTTGCCGGTACGGCATCCCCGAAAGGATCATCACTGAGAACGGTACAAACCTTAACAACACTATGATCACCGCTTTGTGCGAGCAGTTCCAGATTCAACATCACAATTCATCTCCCTATCGACCAAAGATGAACGGTGTTGTCGAAGCTGCGAACAAAAATATCAAGAAGATCATACAAAAGATGACAGTCACCTACAAGGACTGGCATGAGATGTTACCGTTTTCTCTCCACGGGTACCGTACCACGGCGTGCACATCAACTGGGGCAACACCCTATTCTTTGGTATACGGCATGGAAGCTGTTTTGCCTATCGAGGTTCAGATTCCCTCCTTGAGAATCATGAAGGATGCTGGTTTGAGTGAAGACGATTGGATTCAGACCCGACTTGATCAATTGAACTTAATTAACGAGAAGCAACTTACTGCTGTTTGCCATGGTCAGGCGTATCAAAAACGGATGATCAAGGAATTCAACAAGAAAGTCAGACGCCAGACATATCAAGTCAGGGACCTTGTAATCAAGCGGATCATCTTGCCGCAAAGTGATCCCAGGGGCAAATGGACTCCTACCTATGAAGGACCATTTGTGATCAAAAACATCTTTTCTGGTGGGGCAATGATATTAACCACCATGGACGGCGACGACTTGCCGCACCCTGCGAACGCAGACATAGTCAAAAGATACTACGCATAAATGACCCGCTAGATTGACACACCTAGGCAAAAAAAAAGGGGCATCCCGGTGAATCGAAAACCCGAAAGGGCGTTTTAGGAAAAAGTTAGGGATAAATAAAAAAATCTATACACCCGGCAAGTTGAAAACCCGAAAGGGAGACTTGGGCAAAAAAGGGTTTCCCGGTGGATCGAAAACTCGAAAGGGCGGTCCAGGAAAAAGTTAGGGAATTAAAGCGTATGACTATGTCTCGTCGGATCACTTTAAGGACAATCTCTTCACAACCAAGCTCCGGCTTCTGATCAACTCAATCATCTTCGGACGAAGCAACGAATGGACAAGATATTCATAGTTACGAAGGCTATAGCAGAATGGGAACCCCATGGAATTTTTACACATAGCCATCTTTCTTTGTATAAATTTTTCTCATTTTTATGACAACGTTCTCTTACTAGGATGTCTGTCTCTTTTGTACAAAATACTTACACAAAGTTAATACAAAGATACTTCAAAGTGCATAAAACTATTTGCCTTTTCTTCTTTTTTACACTTGTGTTTTATTTGAAAACGTCCAATGATTTATTAATAAGCATATGCATTTGAATATAATCACTGTCTACAAATAAACGAAATGGGAAAGAATAATTACTGATAGGTTGAAAGTATAGGAAAATGTCTTTCGGCTATTCCAAGAGAAATCCCCTGCAGTACATCATCTAGATCCTTAGCGGAGCTAAAACCTTGAAATACATATCCCCAACGGAGCTATAATTTCAAATCCTTAATTCCCATCAGAGTTAAAACTTCTAACTCCCAATCCTCAGCGGAATAAAAACTTTGAAATACAGATCCTCAGCGGAGATGAAACCTTCTTCCCCGGCGAAGTCAAAATTCCAACTATCAATCCCCGACAGAAACCATTCAATTTTCCCCAGATTCCCCAGCAAGTTGTCTTAAAGTCTGAGAATCAACCAGATAACAGTTAACTTTTGTCTTATCCCCAAACTAGGATAATTCCCCAGTAGATTGGCATACAACCCAAACCCCTGAACTTTTTCCAAACAGGAATAAACCTTTTTCCCCAGAGTCCTGAGCTTACTCTCCAGCAGGATAGCTACTCCCTAGCAGTATAGCTACTCTCCACAGAGTTTTCACCCCTCAGCAGAATGAAGATCCTCATTCTTGATTCCCCAGTAAAGTTGCCAGGGTCTTGATTACTCCCCAGCACGATGTCACCAAAGTTTTCACCACTCCTCCATAGAATGAAGATTCTCATTCTTAGTTCCCCGCAGAAATCATCAGAATTTTCCCTATTCCCTAGCCGAGTAAGGATTCCCATTACTTAACCCCCAGTAGAAGTCTTCAAAGTTCTCTGGACTTCCCAATAAGATTTCTCAAGCAGTTTGACATTACTCTCACAACAGATTTTGTCAACACTCCAACTTCAAGGCATGAAGGATTCTCACATCCCCACAGAAGTTGTCAGATATTTTCCATCCCCGACAGTCACCAAGGATTTCTCATCCTCAGCAATCAAAGATCTTGAATCTCCAGCAGCGGTCAAGGATTTATTTTCCCCGACAGCAGTCAAGGATTTCATTATCTCCAGCCGTCAAGGATTTATTTTCCTCAGCAATACAGCAAATCAGCTTACATGCACATACATTACATTCATATATCATAAACATTGATAAAACACATTTTATTGCATCATACATGTCATGCAACATAACTTTGTGTTTCAACTAACATTTTACCCTTTTCAGGATAAGATTAACAGCTATCTTTAACAAATATTCAAAGATTTTAGATACAGTACGGATACACTCCAGACACGGAAGTCATTATGTTACTCATTCAAGATCTGTTATTCAGATACAGTACGGATACACTCCAGACACAGAAGTCATTTTGTTACTCATTCAGAATTTAAAGTCAAGATACAGTCCAGATACGCTCTAGACACGGTTGCCATTCTGTCACTCATCCAGACTTCAACAATCATGATACAGATTAGATACGCTCCAGACACGGAAGCCATTCTATTTCTCATCCAGATTCAACTATCAATTTCAAGTTCAGATACACTCCAGACACGAAAGTCATTTTGTCACTTATTCAGATCTCAGTTACAGTTCAGATGCACTCCAGACACGGAAGTCATTCTGCTACTCATACAGATCTCAACTTCAGATACAATCCAGATACCCTCCATACACGGTTTCCATTCTGTCACTTATTCTGACTTTTTCCCCAGCTCAGAGATGCTCCAGACACGGATGCCATTTTGTCGCCTATTCAGATTTCAGATTCAGATATAATACATATACACTCCAGACACGCAAGTCATTCTGTTATTCATTCAAGATTCAAATACAGTTACAGCTCGGATATGCTCCAGACATGGACGCCATTCCATTGCTCATACAGATTCAGTCTCCAGATACAGTTCAGATACGTTCCAAACGCGGATACCATTCTGATACTCATTCTTTTGACTTACAACTTGCAGTTCAACAAACATTCTTGATGACATCTACAAGCCCATCTCCGACAAGATTTTGTCACCTCTCCAAATGGAATCTTTAAGCCCATTCCCTCAACTACATTTTTGACGAGTGCAAATTTACGGGCACTCTAGTGTCCAATCATCTTTTAACTTCGAGTCACGAACGACAAGAATTACCGATCTAACTCTTCAGGTTCAAGAAGATTGAACAGGGGAAGCTGTTGTACCCCAAAATTTTCCCTCTCATTTTATCAAGATTTCCCCTCACAAGACTCTTTGGACTCCAGACAAGATTAGGGTTTGCACAGCTCAAGACATCTCCTTGCACTGTTGACCTGAAATTAGGGTTTGAGTTTACACAAGGGTTTTTGGACTTACAATGCCTCATGTGACTTTCATACTTCATTTTGGACTCCTAAGATTGCTCATACCAAGTTTCAAGCTTTGAATCAAATATTTGCCCAGTCAATTGGACAGTTGACCTAAAAATCAACTGTATTGGGGAAAAAGTCAACCATGGCCAACTTACAGTCAAACCTCATGATTTTTGATCCACATAAACATTATAGACTCATATGAACCATTTGATCAAGTTTGGACCACAACTCCTCAAGAAATTTGATCAGATCATCAAAAGGGCAAAATGGTCAAAATTAGGGTTTTTACTGAGAAAGGGCAATTTCTGATTTTTCACCTAGCCAATGGAAAATTGGGTTCAAACATGGTTTCAAGGACTCAATGGCATAATCTTGACCTAATCACAAGGTTCAAAAGATCTCAAATGCATTAGATTGACAGATGAATTTTCCAGTCAACTGATCAAAAATCAACTGTACACTGAAAAGTCAAACTTTGACTTTTTGGTCAAAATCAAGTGCCAAGGGTCATTTTTCATCAAGATGTGTAAAAACATGAAACTTTTTCACCAAGAAACCTAAATTTGGAAATTAGGGTTTAAGTTTGAAATTGGATTCACCAAGAAACCCAACTTTTCCCAAATTATTCACCATGATGAAATTGGATTCAAAGAAAAATTCCAACATGAAAGTTGTAGTCCTATACAAAATATACAACTTTGATTCACAAAGTTTTCCCAAAAGATGCTTGGATATCAAGTTATGATTTTGTGAATAAGGGTCCATAAAACTTTTAACTTAGTGAAAATTTGCCCTAGTTTAGGCAGATTTTTTACCTAACTTCATGGAAACTTTTCACCTAGTTCCAAGTGGAATAATACATTTCAAAGATGGATTGTAGAGCATGTTACAAGTTTTCCAAAATGTCCAAGAACTCTTCAAGATCATTTATGGTTAGGGAGAATCGAAAGTTTGAAAATGGCAAATTATCACTTTTGTCCAAGGCATTTTGCATAAGGTTACAACTTGCAAATTTGTCCTAAGCATGCTTGTACTTGTTTTACAGGTCCTAATCCTTTCCAAACTCCTTAATTTAATGCAAATACATTGGACAATGGCTTTGTTCTGAGCTTTGGAGCATTGTACTTTGATTTATTCCAAATATGGCATAAAGGTTACAATGCTACTTTGATAAAGCATACTTTTAGCAATTTTGTTCATCTTGAGCATTGAACCTGATCTTTGGTTGTAAACAAAATCCATGACCATCAATAAAAGTGTGCCAACCCTCTATATCCTACGAACTAGCAAGTACAACCTTTGCCTTTGTCACTTCAACTTTTGCTTCAAAAGCAAGTAAGCTTGCAAAAGTTCACACCACTTGTGTATCTGATAAAAACAAGTCTTGGCATTATTTCAAACAAGTTCAGCATATTGTAACAGGAAAGAAACACGAGTTGCCAACTTCTCAAACACCCAAAAAGACAAAAATCCCATTTTTCTGCCCAAACAGGGTATCCTCTGCATAACCACTTCCAAAACAATATTGGCTCATGCGTTTTACTTTGATACACTTTAAACACATTCCCTACAACACACCTAAGCTGTCCAAGCCTTTATTCAGCAACTGTAACCTCTGTTTCGAGGATCACCATTTTCATTTTGAAGCTTTGCAGGTTGACTTCTACAGGAAGATTCAGGCAAGTTCAAGGCAAGCTGAGCATTGGGAAAGGTTGAGGGAACTTCAAGCAAGCTCACACGACCTTCAGGCCTCACTCAAAGTTGCTACATTGCCCTATCCAAACTCAACTGAACAAGGTATTTTCTAAGTTTCTATCTCTCTATTTAGACATCCTTAGGCTTAGGTTTGTGAAGCAAAAATATAGTCTTTAATGTGCTTGAGTTGTACATATGCATAGCTTCCATTTATATTGACTGAGCTAGGAGTATTTGATAGTTGAAGTTGCTGAATATTTTAGGTCAGAAATTAGGGGTGATAAAATTCTCTTTGGTCTTTTAGAGTTAGGACATGTTTTTTATATCATTAGAATCGTGAGTTAACAAGCTACAAGTTTCATATTGCAAGATTTTGGTTTCATGCACATATGCAAGAGATACAGGTTGAAGAAGAAACGCGTGCGGATTCTCTGTCTGGAGGTCAGGGACGAAGTGTCCTGGGCCAGGGCCTGCTTCTATTTTCACCTCCCTTTTTGCTTTTACACCCCCTTGGCCCATTTGCTATATTTTGTATTATTTTTCATTTCTTTTGTGATTTCTGACTTTATTATTTTTTCTTGAATATTAAAAATACCAAAAAATATTTTCTTAATTTTTGCATTTTTATTTTATTATTTTTATTATTTTTTGGGCATAAAATTAGTTTATTAGGTTTATAAAACTTATTTTCCTAAATAAAACTTGTAAGTAATATAAAAATATTATACATTTTTATTTTTATTATTTGTACACTTAAAATAATATTTTCATACAATATTTAATTTTTTAACATTTTGTATATATTGTTATTATTTTTTCTTGTACATAAATGAAATAAATAATAATAGAATATATATTTTCTTTTAAACCAAAAATTAGGGTTTTCACCCTTTCAAAAATAATCATTTTTATTTTCTTATTTTTAAGGACATAAAAAAATTCATTTTTACATACATAAAACAATTAATACAAAAACATTTTGTGCATATTTACATTTTATTGCATATTTAAATACTTATTTATTTATTTATTGTTGTATAAATTCAATTGGTTTGTAATAGTAGATTAGGATTTTATTTTGTGCAAATATCCCCTATTCAAACTTGTACCCCCTTTCCCATAATATTGTTGTAATAGTCTAGATTTACTTTACGCATTTTATTGCTTTCATATACCATGATAGTAAACTAGGGTTTTGTATGCAAAGACCAAAAATCAAACAAATAGCATGACTTAATACAAGACAAAAATGCATGGAAAATGACAACACCTTGCACACAAACACCCCTAGGGTTTCATCCACTTTGTTGCCTTAAAACATGGTCATGGTATGCATGCTAGGTATCTTAGCAAAATCAAACAAAACAAAAAGATCATAGTCCCTCGATGACACTATCTTGGTTGCCTAAACAAAAATGATCTTAAGTCCCTCAAAAGCTTGCTAAGATACTTGGCACCATTGCTATCATGGTCATACGATGACCCATGCCTGTCCTGTTTAACATCCAAAGATAGGGCTGTTTACAAAATACAATGGTAAAACAACAATGTCAAAGGGTTAAAAATGTACAAGAAAGACTTTTGAGTAGGTAGATAACCTTCTAGTTACTTGAACATTTGTAAACCATCCTTTCTATTTTCAAACAATCACACACTTTCAAAACATTTCCAAAACAAACTTTCAAACATTGAAACATTTTTCAAAAGACAAACATCTTTGTATACATTCTTCAAACAAGAATCATTACAAAAATTGCCAAAATGATAGCCTCTTTTCAAAATACTTTCAAAACCACAGAAAGCACCATTTCAAACAATTGGAAAAGCAAAGCAAGTGATCTAAACAAGTAACTAAGATCCCATGGAAAACCATGGATGAAAAGGGTGCTAGCACCTTCCCTTTTCATAATCTACCCCCCGAACTCAAGAAAACATCTCAAAGGTCTTTCCTGTGCTTTTTGACTTTTCCTTTGGATAAAATAAAAATTCGGTGGCGACTCTTGCTAAACCGAAACATTTGCGAACACAAACGCAAAACCTCAAGTCAGTTCTCCCACCGTATCACAAACGGCATGTTGAGTTTGGTAAACTGCCTCTTGGGTGTATCCGGTTTACTCTGCTTAACCCGTTGTTTTTGGTGAGGTTGTTGTTGGACCCGTGAGGTAGTAGCAATTTGGAAAGGTCCACTCTTCACCAAACCAAACTATTGTTTTCTCAGAGGTTCATCAATGACTTGGTCCCCAGCCTCGACTACTTGCTTCATACGGTTGTATCCGTCTTGATGAAGTTTGTTGATAATGTACCTCAGCTCTTCTTGTCCCCGAGCTAGGCCTTGGATAAGAGCCATCTACCCTAGCATATGGGTTCTCATTGCTCCTACCTCAGCTTGCAGTTGTTCCAATCGTTCGTCCTTATCGTCTTAAGGATTTTTCTTGGCCAGGTCCCTAGCAAGGAGTGGTTTCAACTCTTCCTGCCCCTTGGATAGGTTTAGGAACATTTCCCCGAACCGAGCCTCTTGAGTTTAGAGATCTCTGTTGTCTTGTTTGAGAGCCATTGCTGAAATACACAGCGAGAACATGAGAGACTTGTACTGAAGATTACCTGTTATGCAATGACATGTATGATATGTAAATGTTTTCAAGGATCTCACCATATCAAGTGGGTCATAGCCCCTGACTCAAGTTGTTGTGTTTTGATCTTTTGACCGCATTATCTAGAGGAAAATAAATCCCCTTGCCCTTTGCTAGACATATGATTTATCTTAACCTGCATCACAAACCCTTGAGATCCTTGAAATTGTTAAGGAAATATTATGGCATGATGTTATGATGTGAATGCTATGCGTTAAGAAAAAGTGTAAGGTGATGAAGACAAGTGAGTCTAAGAAGTCCAGGTTACTGGATAATGACTGTAAACAAACCCTGCAAGGAAATCATGTTGTTAGATAATAAAACCCTGCAAGTAGTTCAAGTTGAAAGCAAACAAGTCATACAAGAATCCTTAGGTTTAGGCTTGCATGGGGTTTGTAGGTAAGTACCCTCTTGAAATTTAGTAGGTTCAACCTATCTTAGAAATAGTAACCGCGTTCTAAGGGATCTCAATATCGCCGTTCTTTCCTACAAGTTTCGTTTAATAAGCGATTGACTTGCAACCAAACAAAACTCAGGAGTCAAACCTCAATGAGTGTAGCATCGAGTATCTGCCGAACTTGGGAATACACCAAAGTTACCCATCTCACTACGTCCTAATGGCTAAGTTGTGCAATTAAAGGTTCTAAGGTTAGTTGACGCTTTATGACACCATGCAGCGGCCCCGTATTCTCCTTGATTGACTCAAGGGCTACCGGTACCAACCAAAGTGTCACATCAACGTAGATATCACTTCATTCGTGTCGGTATACCCTGCACAACTTACATGGTCTATTGCTACTTACCTAATAGGTGTTTTCCCAGATCCAGGTGTAGGATTTATAACCCAAACAGTACCCTTAAAAGTAAATCAAGCAAATCATACCAAGAAAACAATTAAAGATGATCTAGACCCTAAGGTAAACCTCACTTTATAGCTCTATCCCCAGCAGAGTTGCCAGTTCTGTGATACGGTGGCAGAACCGACTGTTAATACTGGTTTGCGTTTTTTGTTCGCAAATGTCGCGGTAAGCAAGAGTCACCATCGACTTTTCTTTTATCCAACAAGGAAAGGGTGAAAAGAATAGAAAAATACCTTTTTCTGAGATTTCTAGGTAAGGGAGGTAGATTATGGAAAAGGAAGGTATTAACACCCTTTCCATCCATGATTTTCCATGGGCTCTTAGGTACTTGCTCATCTTTTGAAAATTGCTTGTGTTGGTGTGATTTGAAAAGCTTTGAAAATGCATTGGTGTGGCGTTTCACTTTATGGTAACCATTGTATCAGTCCTCAAGAGTGTGATAAAGTGTTTTTTTTTACTTTTTGTTTGAAAAGTGTTTTTGAAAGTGTAGGGTGTAAAAAGTTGTTTGAGCAAGTACCTAATAGTTATCTATCTACTCGAAAAAAGTTGTTCCTTTCCTCCTATCCTTTAGACAATGTTATCCTACTATTAGTGAGTAGGTAACCCTAGTCGTTGGATGTTGAGGGACTATCAAAAGGGACGTGTTGCACCCCAAAATTTTCCCTCCCATTTTACTCAACATATGCTCATTAAGACCCTTAACTTGCTCAAGGATGCCCAAGAGTTGACCAGACAAACTCTCTCGTAAAAAGCTATGAACCTCCAACTAGGGTTTCCATTTTCATCAAGAAGGGTGATCTCCAAAGGCCTCATATTCTCTCCACATACCTAATATTTCCTCAAGATCATCCATGCCAAGTTTCATGCCTTGCACAAGAAGTTTGCTCAGTCAACTGCTCAGATGCTTGAAAATCAACTTTATTAGGTCAAAAGTCATATGTGACTCACATACAGTAAAACTTCAAGATTTTTGGTCAACATCAACATTTTGAAGTGATATCCATCATTTTATCAAGGGTTGATCATGATTCCTCAAGGAATGCTCCCAATTCATCAAAACTCAAGAGTTTCTAAATTAGGGTTTCATAGGAAAAGTCAACCAAACTTTGACCAAGCATATATTTCTCATACTTTATCATAAATTTCTCATCCAAGGCTCATTTTGAAGAGAATACAATTTCCTACAACTCATCTTCAACCCTAAAGTTCAAAAAATGCACTCATAAAAATATATGAATTTTTACATTATAGGTCCTTTTGAAAAGTTAACAAAAACACCTTTTGGGTCAAACTTTATTACATGAACATGGAAGACCCAATTGAGATGAAACAAAAAGGGTTATTTAGGGGACATCCTAAGCTTTCTGAAAAGTCCAATAACACCTTCCTAGGGTCCAAATTGGAAGAGATATGCATTGTCAAAAATGACCATTTTTGGAAAATTCCCAAAAGTCAAATGTGCTCAAAAGTGCATTTTTTGTCAAATGGGCCTAACTTTTCATGATTGTATCTTGTTGAAGACATGGTCCACGACCCAAGTCATCATCCACCTATTATTTGCTTTATTTATTTATTTAGTTTATTTTGTTTTTTATTATTTAAAAGTCAAATTAAATCAAATAAATGGCAAAAAATATAAAAAGATTGATTTTTTTATCTGATTTTTGTTAGAATCAAATCTAATCAAGCTGGCATATCAGGATCAAATCAAATCAAGGAAAATTGAGGCAAAAATAACATGATTAGGATGGTTTTGGAAGATATCATATAGAAAACAAATCACATTCAATTTCCATAATTCAATAAGATTCAGTATGTTTTTGTTTCCCTAATTCATCACACTACATATATAGAACATACACAAGCCAAAAGAACAAGGATTGCAGTCGTGAGAGCTGAAGAACAAAACTCAAATTTTGGAAAAAGAGTGGTAGGTCATTTTCTCACATAGAGGGTGATTCAAAACATTCCAAAGCTTCTAAAAGATTCCTGGATATCTCCTGAAGCTAACACGATCAATTGCAAGAATTCCCAAGTCCAGAATCGCCCAATAGCCTTCACACGGTTTGCTCTTTGTTTCAAAATTGAATACGAAAATTCTTGCATCATAAACATATTCTAATAATTTATTTGTGATTATTGACATATTTGCAACATGCTTGAATGATTTAATTGACGTTTTGATGCATATTGATGATTGCCATGGCTAGGGTTTAAGAATTCGTTTTAGGGCTTCTCTGTACAGGTAATATTAGGCCAAGAAAATGATGCCATGGTACTCGTGAGATCAAGACGAGTTGATTGGTATAGCTAGAATTAATTTATCATGTGTTTTGTGAATTTTTGAAGCTTGCAGGTTTATAGCTATGGAAGATGCCCGTAGGTATAAGTCTGGTACCTAAGACGACACTTTTGGGAAGAAGATGAAGGCGTGACAATCAACCACTGGTCCATTTGAAATTCGCGCGTTTTTGGAGGAAACTGTGTGACTTGTCATTATAATATTGTTTTCTTATTATATTAACAATTAAACAACACAACGCAGATGGCAAGGGGTATGGGCATATGAAGCAAAGGACCTGGGTTCTATCCCAGGTCCAAACATTTTCTTATTTTCTGAACAATTCCTTGCAGATCTAGCGTGTCTCATAGCCTGACGTCCACCGTACACCTCAATGCTTCATCACTAGATCCATCTCCAGCCAGATCCAACGCTCAACATGCGTAATCTCATGGTAGATCCTCAGAAGATGATCCCACTAGATCAGGCGCAGGACCTTTGGGCCAAAGAATTTGGGCCTAGCCAATTCAGTAGCACACCCCCCCCTGATTCCTCAACACCAGGAAAATTTCTCTTGTTTTTCTATTTTAATTCCTTTTATTATTTATTAATTATTTTCCTTTTTTTTCAAATAACATCAAAAATCATGTTTTTTTATTTAATCAAAAAATCATAAAAACAACAAAAATCATTTTTTTTAAATATTTTATTAATTAATTAGTTTAATTAAATTAGGGTAATTTAATTATTATTTTTATTATAGTTTAAAATAATTAGAATTAGGGTTTAATGTTATACATAACCTAATTTTTCTCAAAAAATAACCTAAATATTTTCTCAATTAGATTTTTAGGTTTTTCCAATTATTTCTCGCATTTTATTCGTCGTGCGCGCCTTTAATTTTCCTTTTTCTATTATTGTAACTCTTCCGAGTTTGTAATAGTAATTAGGGTTTTAAATTTCTGCATCTTTATTTACAGTCAAAATAATTATGTATCTGCGAAAGCCTTGTAATAGCTAGGACTTTAATTTCTCGTATTTTAATTTCCGCAAACTATAAGCTGTTAGATGTATGTTAATAGGATTGTATGGAAAGACAAATTGCAATTAATACAGTAGAAACCCCTAAATGTGCACATATAAATAAACTGAAAAAACACACACTTGCACATGCTCACTCCTAGGGTTTACTCCACTCTGGTTGCCTTCGGTAAACGGTCATGAAGTATATGGAATGTTAGTGGTTGTCATCTAGTCCCAAAAGATCTAAAATGACCCATTCGGATGTTGCCTCAGAAAAAGATTTTTAAGGATTTAAGATGATTACTAAAATTTTCTAACATCGCTTTTGTGACCGTACTTGTCCCTTTGAACGTCCCTTAAAACTCCAACGACGGTGTTACCTATTCCTTAATAATAGGATAGCATTATCTAAAGGAAAACGAATAGACTTTTTCTAGTAGGTAGATTAGCTCCTAGGTACTTGCTCAAACAAACAAAAATTTTCACACAAACACTCTTCAAAAACAGTTTCCAAAACAACTTCGTCACACTCTTGAGTACCGATACAAGGGTTATCACGAAGTAAAACTTTTTTCAAAACAAGCACACACAAGTAAATTTTAAAAAAATGAGCAAGTACCTAAGAGCCCATTGAAAACCATATAATCTACCCCCCGTACTCAGAAAATCTCGAAAAAGGTTTTTTCTGTTCTTTTTCCTTTTCCTTTGTTGGATGAAATAAAAGTCGGCGGAGACTCTTACTTACCGCACATTTGCAAATACAAAATGCAAACTAGTATAACAGTCGGTTCTGCCACCGTATCACAGAACTGGAAACTCTATTGGGGAATTTAAATAAGTGGGGTATACCTTAGAATCTAGGTCATTTTTTAACTTGCTTGCTTGTCTTTTTCTTTTCCATCTTTATATTCAAGGGGTTTGTTACGGTTATATAGATCCTATACCCGGATCGGGGAACACCTTTTAGGTAAGTAGAAATAAACTGTGAGGGAACTGTGCGGAGTATACGGTTGAAGTAGTAGCTATGTTGATGTGACACTTTGGTTGGTACCGGTAACCCTTGAGTCAATCAGGGAGAGTACGGGGCCGCTGCGTGGTGTCGTGAAGCATCAACTGACCTTAGAACCTTTAATTGCACAACTTGGCCAGTAGGACGTAGTGAGATGGTCGTCTTTGGTGTATTCCCAAGGTCGACAGATACTCGATGCTACACTCATTGAGGTTTGACTCTTGAGTTTTGTTTGGTTGCGAGTCAATCGCCTATTGAAAGAAGCTGGGGAAAGATCGGTGATATTGAGATCCCTTAGAACCCGGTTACTATTTATAGGACAGGTTGAACCAATCCAACTTCAAGAAGGTATGACCTTAAAACTCATGCAGGCCTTAAACCTAAGGACTTGGTGTGACTTGATTGTTGTTTGCTATACATGTGATTTTCTAGCATAATCATGACATCATAAGCATGGCATATTATAACTAACCTTTTCAAGGATTCCCTAGCGCTCATTTTTGCTTTGTTTTGTAGGACATGACATCCGCCCGTAGAAACACTATACAGATTAAACTTTTGAAAGTGCCTCTCCTACTAAAGGACCTGGCATTAAGGGTTCCTGAAAGTTCTCCATTCACTAAAAAGCAGGGTCGGTTGCTCAATTTGGTCACTGCAAAACCTGATGAAGAATTGTTAAAAGTGTTGTTTTAGTTCTTTGATCCTGTGCACCATTGTTTCACCTCCCCAGATTACCAGATAGTACCTATCATGGAGGAATTTTCTCTGTTGTTGGGGGTACCTATTCATGATCAGTTACCTTTCAACGGTACGGAAGAACATCCAAAGCCTGGATAGATTTCCAGAGCTCTTTCCTTACAACGGTCTGACGTAGTGACAAGTTGGGATACTAGAGGAAGTTTCGAAGGAATTCCGGTTAAGTTTCTATTCGAGAAGGCTTACCATTTTTGGGATACCCTGGATTTACAAGCTTTCGAAGAGGTGCTTTCACTTCTCGTTTACGGGGTGGTACTTTTCCCTAATTTGGATCAACTCGTAGATGTGAATGCTATTAAGGTTTTTCTCTCTCATAATCCAGTACCTACATTACTTGGGGATATTCTACACTCTCTGCATGTTCGCACTCTAAAGAGAAGGGGAACTCTCCTGTGTTTCACTCCTCTATTGGCTAGGTGGTTTATTTCGCACCTACCCAGGTCTGTTTTGAAGAATGAACAGGGTTTGAAATGGTCTCGTAGGCTGATGTCCCTTACACATTCAAACATTTATTGGTGTTCACGGTTCTCGGAAGATGTTACCATCATTGATCACTGTGGTGAGTTCCCTAATGTCCCTCTCTTAGGCATTAGGGGAGGAATCACTTACAACCCTTGTTTGGAACTGCGTCAGTTTGGTTATGCGATGGTCCTCATGATACACTTATCCAAGGAATCACCTTCAACTATGAGAATGATGCTCAGGGATACCACACAAGGTTCATAAAAGCTTGGGGCATGGTGCATAAAATTGATAGCAAGACGTTGGGGCACAAGAATTCCATTCCTCTCGAGCCTTATCTCCAATGGGTACGAGCTTGCGCCCAAAGTCTTATTATGCCTTACCCTGTTGTCCTACCAATAATTGTGGAACCAGTTATTGAAGGAGATACTACTTCCCTTGGCCATCATCCTGACATGACAACTGACCATGAAGAGTTATAGAAGTCCTGGGTTCAACTCAAAGAGGAGCGGGACACGTTTGAAGCTCAGTTCTATGCCAGCAAGAAGAAGGTCCTAGAGCTCACTAGGTTACTTCATGAAGAAAGGAACATAAATTCCTAGATTGCACCAAAGAGGATGCGCTCATGGGAGCCCTAGTTTATTTTTTCTTTAAGTTTTTTGTTTTGTTTAATTGTAAGCCTAAAGGGCATTCTTTGTAACAATTCGAACTTATTAATGCAATTAAGTGTGTTTCTTTTGGTTAAACAAATTTGAGCCTGTAAGAATCCTTGAAATCATTGCATATGCATCCCATCCATAGCATTGCATAAACAAGTACCATTACAGGCTTCTCATCTTCTTCACTGTTAATTTCAGCATAAATTTCTTCTGAACAAAGCATCAAAGATCTTCAGGCACAAAATGCCCAATTCCAACAGATGTTCATAAATCTGGCGAAAGGGCAGGAGGATCTGAAAGCCCTCATCCTAAAGGAGAAAAAGAAAAAGAAGAAGGTCGCTGGTATTGTGAATATCGGCAGAAGGCTCAGGGGGGCGTTAAAGAAACCAGTCGATCTGACCTCTTCATCTAAGGAAGGGGAGAATCAAGAAAGAGAGACAAGGGAAAAGGACGCTAGTCCTAAAGTTTCAGACAATGATACAGACTACAATGATGAGCAGTATCCTCCTACTGAGGATAGATACAAGCAGTTGGAAGACCGTCTGAGTGCTATGGAAGTCTAGAGCATACTTGGGTTGGATTTCGAAGAATTGGAATTGGTGTCGGGAGTGGTCATCCCGCAGAAGTTTAAGGCTCCAATTTTTTCAATATACGATGGGGTGTTGTGATACGGTGGGAGAACTGACTTGGGATTTGCGTTTGTGTTCGCAAATGTTTCGGTTTAGAAAGAGTCGCCACCGACTTTTTATTTATCCTAAGGAAAGGTCAAAAAGCACAGGAAATACCTTTGAGATGTTTTCGTGGGTTCGGGGGGTAGATTATGAAAATGGAAGGTGCTAGCACCCTTTTCATCCATGGTTATCCATGGGCTCTTAGTTACTTGTTTTAGATCACTTGCCTTTGCTTTTCAATTGTTTGAAATGGTGCTTTGTGTGTGTGATTTTGAAAATGTTTTGAAAAAGATGCCTTGTCTAGGCAACCTTTGTAACAATTCTTGTTTGAATGTTTTACAAAGGTGTTTGTCTTTTTGAAAAGATGTTTCAATGTTTTTGAAAGTTTGTTTTGAAATTGTGTTGTGGAGTGTGTTTGAAAAATGGCAAGGATGTTTTGCAAGATTTTTGACCAAGTAACTAAGAGTTTGTCTACCCTATTTTACTCAAAGATTTTCTTATGTTTTTAACCCATTTAATAGTGTTGTTTCACCATTGTATTTGGTGAGCAACCTTGCGTTAGGATGTTTAACGGGACAGGCGCGGGTCATCGTATAGACCATGATAGTAATTGTGTCAAGTATCTTTGGCAATTTTCCGAGGGGCTAGATCATTTTGTATAGGCAACCAAGATAGCGTCATCGAGGGACTATGATCTTTTGTTTTATTTTTGTTTTGCCAAAGTACCCACCATGCATACCATGGCCATTTTATTTTAGGCAACCGAGTGGAGATACCTTGAGGAGTGTTTGTGTGCAAGTGTGTTTTATTACATGCATTTGTCTTTGATTTTTAGGTTGTCTACTTGTTGATTTTATCTTGCCATACACGCCTAATTACTAGCATTTGTACAAAGTAAATAAAATGCAGAAAGATAAAATCCTACGCTATTACAACCATATCGAAAGTCATAAAAATTATGAAGGAAAAAATAAGATAAAAGTAAGAAAAATGAGTGTCTTTCGACCCAGGCAGTAGCAGCCTTCGATTTGCATTTTGTTGGCCTCCTTCGATTAGGGCCAGCACCAGTGAGGTTCTGTCCTTCGAATGGCTTGGAAGTCAGTGTATGGCGAAGCCTTCTGGTTCTGCCTTGTTGTCTTCTTCGACTGGAGGTTGAAAGCAGTGACGGAATGCCTTTCGATTAGGGGCTGGAAGTCAGTGAAGGCATGCTTTTCGTTTGGGCCTAGAAGTCAACATGGTTTTCCTCCTGGTTGTCTCTTTCGTTTGACCTGGAGAAAGAGGGTAGAAGCCAGAAGCTTCGTTTCCTATTTCCTGTTTCCTGTTTCTTTCATTTCAAGCATTAAATGGCAACATGGCCTGAGGCCATGCTAGTATTTATCTTGTAAACAGTTTAATAGTTAAAGCAAGTTCAGGTAAACAGAAAGCAAAAATGAAAGGGTTTAGCTCTGAAAACATATTAAGTAGGTGGAAACAAAAAGAACCAAAGTGTTATGTACATGTTTTGAAATGAAAGGGGAGATTATTCACATATTATGCCATGAAACGAAAGATTCAAGGGTAAGAGTGACTTACCTTGTTTCAGGCATTGAATGGATGTGGGATTCGAACTTGAACTGCTACCTGGACGTTTCTGGAATTCGAAGAGTAGTCACAGGGGGTTTGCTTTTGGTTCGAAGAGTTGTCACAGAAGGTTGTCTTTGAGTTTGAACAAACTTCTATGTGTGGGGTGTTCTTCAGAATCGAAATAGGTGAGTGTTTGGGATTCTGGGTTTTGATTTCTCAAGTGTTGATGAACTTAAGAGTTTTGTTGTGTTTGAGAAAATTTGGGAGATTCGTTCCTCTGGTCCAAAGATCCTCCCTTAGCTTTGTAAATGTTCCTCTATTTATAGAGAAAGAATGGACACGTTGTCCAAAGCCAGCCTTGCAAATAAACGATAAAATAATGGGTAACGTGAAAGTACATGTAGGGGGCCTCTTGGCAGTTGGGGTGCAGAAGATATGACTTATACTTCTGACGTTGCTTGTGCTCAGACCAAAATCAGGTTGAAAGCTGATTTTGTGACTAAAGTACTCTCTATGAAAGGAAAGAGCGTGTAGCCTTTAACCAATAATAGTAGTATCTAAAAGACAAAGTTTAAAACCCTTGTACAAACTTCTGACTATGTAAAGATTTGGACGCAACATAGCCTGGAAAATGAGATTTGGTCTTGAGTCAAATGCAAGAATGAGATCGAAGCGCACTTGTTCGAAGGAAGCCTTTGCCTCAGTCGAAGCTTGTGGTCGAAACAAGCTAACTCGAAGGAAGCTAATGCCCAATCGAAGCTTGGATCAAAACAAACATATTTCCTAATCGAAAGTCCATGTTCGAAGGAAGCAATGTTTCCTAATCGAAGCATGTGGATCGAAACAAACATAAAGGGAGTCATTGCCTTTTAGCGTGAGGGAAGTTCCTGACTTCTGAGTCGAAGGGTGTTCCTTCAAGGGAAGCAAGAACTTAGTCAAATCTTATATGAAGATATCTCTTGACTCAAACGAAGCTTGTGAGAGGTAAAGTATGCAAGAGGCCCTTGGTGCAAGTGGATTCGAAGGATGCATAAAGATGGTTACCTTGTCCCATCAAAACTTGTCCAAACAAAGCAAGCATGCAGGCAGCAAACTTATCCAGTCGAAGCAGTCTTGTAGGAAGTAAACTTGTCCAAATCGAAGTAGGCTTGCAGGCAGCACGTTTGGTGAATCGAAAAGGGTTTCCTTGCAGGGGGCCTGTGTGGCCAACATGTCATGGCCTTTGATTGCAACCATGTAGGCAGCACACTTGTCCAATCAAAAGGCTGAATCGAAGGAGGTTTCAAATCCAAACGAAGGATGTACCTAAGTTGCATTCGAAGGAGGTTTCAAATCCAAACGAAGGATGTACCTAAACTGGCATCCGAAGGAGGTTTTAAGTTCAAAACGAAGGATGTAATCTAAGTTGCATTCGAAAGAGGCCAAGAGTCAATCGAAGGGTGCTGAATCGAAAGAGACCTGTTTTCCTCCAAATTTTTCAAAATGTTATTTTTATCTGTTTTCTCCATTTTTTGACAGTTTCCTTTTAATTTTGGTATTGGAAAATCCAAATTCACTTGTTCAAGCTTGAACCTTGAAAATCCTTGTAAGAAAGGCCTTGAGAATTGAGAGGGCAAATTTTGGGGTACAACAGCTGCCCCTGTTCAATCTTCTTGAACCTGAAGAGTTAGATTGGCAGTTTTGCCGTTCGCGACTCGAAGGTAAAAGATGATTGGACACTAGAGTGCCCAAAAAATTTGCACTCGTCAAAGCGTAGTTTGAGGGAATGGGCTTAAAGATGCCATTTGGAGACGTGACAGAATCTTGTCGGAGATGGGCTTAAAGATTCCATCCAAGAATGTTTGTTGTAAGTGCATGTCGTAGGTGAGTGGGTGAGTATCAGAAAGGTATCCATGTTTGGAATATCTCTGAGCTGGGGGTCTGAATAAGCAATAGATTAACATCCATGTTGGGAAGCATCCGTAAACTGTTTTCAAAAGTTGAATCTCAACAAGCGATAGATTAACATTTGTGTTTGGAGAATCCGTAAACTGTTTTTAGAAGTTGAGTCTGAACAAGCGATAGATTGACATCTATATTTGGAAGCACCCGTAAAGTGTTTTCAGAAGTTGAGTCTGAACAAGCATTAAATTAACATCCGTATTTGGAAGCACCTGTACACTGTCTTCAGAAGTTAAATCTGAACAAGCAATAGATTGACATCCATGTTTGGAAGCACCCGTAAACTGTTTTCAGAAGTTGAGTCTGAACAAGCGATAGATTGACATCCATATTTGGAGGCACCTGTAAACTGTTTTCAGAAGTTGAGTCTGAACAAGCGATAGATTGACATCCATATTTGGAGAACCCGTAAACTGTTTTCAGAAGTTGAATCTGAACAAGCGATAGATTGACATCCATGTTTGGAAGCACCCGTAAACTGTTTTCAGAAGTTGAGTCTGAACAAGCGATAGATTGACATCCATATTTGGAAGCACCCGTAAATTGTTTTCAGAAGTTGAGTCTGAACAAGCGATAGATTGACATCCATATTTGGAAGCACCCGTAAACTGTTTTCAGAAGTTAAGTCTGAACAAGCGATAGATTGACATCCATATTTGGAAGCACCCGTAAACTATTTTCAGAAGTTGAGTCTGAACAAGCGATAGATTGACATCCATATTTGGAAGCACCCGTAAACTGTTTTCAGAAGTTGAGTCTGAACAAGCGATAGATTGACATCCATATTTGGAAGCACCCGTAAACTGTTTTCATAAGTTGAGTCTAAACAAGCGATAGATTGACATCCATATTTGGAAGCACCCGTAAACTGTTTTCAGAAGTTGAGTCTGAACAAGCGATAGATTGACATCCATATTTGGAAGCACCCGTAAACTGTTTTCATAAGTTGAGTCTGAACAAGTGATAGATTGACATCCGTATTTGGAGAACCCGTAAACTGTTTTCAGAAGTCTTGAATCTGAACAAGCGATAGATTAACATCCGTATTTGGAGAACCCGTAAACTGTTTTCAGAAGTTGAATCTGAACAAGTGATAGATTAACATCCGCATTTGGAGAACCCATAAATTGTTTTCAAAAGTCTTGAATCTGAACAAGCGATAGATTAACATCCGTATTTGGAGAACCCGTAAACTGTTTTCAGAAGTCTTGAATCTGAACAAGCGATAGATTAACATTCGTATTTGGAGAACCCGTAAACTGTTTTCATGATTCTGGATTCGAAGCTTATTAATCTTATCCTGAAAAGGGTAAAATATTAGCTGAAACACAAAGTTATGTTGCATGAAATGTATGATTCAATATATGTGTTATATCAATATTTATGATATATGAATGTAATGGATGTGCATGTAAGCTGAGTAGCTGTCTTGCTGAGGAAAATAAATCCTTGATAATTGGAGACAATGAGATCTTTGACTGCTGTCAGGGAAAGTACATCCTTGACTGATGCTGGGGATTGAAAATCCTTTGATCATTGAAAATGAGAAGTATTGGGACCACTGTTGGGGGAACCAGGAGTTTGGGTTGTATGCCAATCTACTGGGAATTCCTGTTTTGAGGAGATCTTCACTGGGGAATATTGAAAACTCTGTGGGGAGCATGTTTATTCCTGCTTGGGAAAAGAGTTCAGGAGTCTCGGTTGTCTGTTGCTCTACTGGGGAGTCGAAGTTGAACTGATATCTGGTCGGGTCTAGGTTTCACAGTAACTTGTTGGGGATTGTAGAATAGTCTACTAGGGAAGAGGAGTTGTCGTCCTTTGATTTATAGTAGTCGGAAAGGCTACCTCAAGCTGGGGAATCCTGTTATTTGTTGGGGAAATAAACCATGTTGTCGGTCTGCTTGAGAGGTGACGACTTCGTTGGGGGAAAGTCTTTGAGGATTCTTGAGGTTTTCCCAGCTGAGGGAAGGTTTTCAGAGATTAAACTCTGGCTGGGGAATCATCCTATGAGAAGCATTTTAGCGAGATTTGTCATTTCCCCCAGTAGCGAGTGTTTGTGGCACTGCCTAGAAATGTTTGAATGTACGTAAACCTTTGTCGGGATTGACGTTCAATGCCCCAAGTGACGGAGATGGAGACTTGCCCCTGGTTACTCTGTACTTCTTCATAGATTTATTGAAATCTTGACTGGACTGCCCCAGGTGTGCTGGATAGTGACATGTCAAGTCCCCCTGTTGATAGGAGATTCGTCAATGGAAGTGTCATCCTTTTTGAAGTGATTTTGTTCACTGAGAGAGCTTTTGTTCACTGGATATTCATTGTGTGAATTTCTCCGCTGTTAAACAAATAGCCATATGCAAACAATGATATTCAAGTAATGCAAAGTTTATGTTTGTCTTGAAGTTTTTTTTTTTAAAATGCGTTTTAGCGAGTAAAGAAATTTTGCTAAGAAAATTCAAACTCAGGATTTAGAGCAGAGCCTTACAGGAGTCAGGATACCTTTCGTAACAATATGCTTTCGAACTAACCCATGCTCCAGTTAGGACTTTTGAAGGGTTGTAATGTAGCTTGGTTCACGGTTTAAGAAACAAAGGATAAAGGCTCAAATGTATTTGTACCCACCCGATCTTCGTGATGTCCTTCAGTCCTAAACTCAGTTAATTGTGCGTCAAACTCTATTCGAGTTTGGAACGACATTTTGGTGATGGTTCACACCAGTTGAATTTTATGGAAGGCAGTCATCATTTTTGCAACATTTTCCATGTTGTTGAGGATTTATAATGACCTCTTTCTTTTGATTCGCTATCCCTAACTTTTTCCTGACTGTTCCTGTTTTCGAGATTACAGTCAGCGGGATGCCCCAGCTTTCTTAAGCCTCCTTTATAGGTTTTGGTTTAGTGGGCTTTTCTCTTTTGAGAAATTGACTGCCTATGAGATAAAGGAACCACCACTGTCTTTTGAATCCAAAGGAATGTTTTTGATGTTATTCGTTTGTATTACGAATTGAGAGTTTGCGACTTCAATGCGCATCTTTTTTGAATTAACTGAGAAACTACCCTGCCCCAGGTTTAAATCAAAGGTTTCAATTTGTTTAAAATAGAAAACTCCTACTTCTTTGGCTCGAAGGGGTTGACTAGGGATTATCTTCCTTATAACTCCAGTGTTTAGGATTTGAAAGAAACGCCTGTACATCGTCAGCAAGGTCATTTCAAAAGCATACTGTATAAGATTATGGCATTGTTTCTTCATCCTCCATTCTAAAGGCTTGTAACTTTTAGCAAGAGTTTAATGTCATAAAGTGAGTAAAAAAACATAGTTTAAATGTAATGAAAATGAGTGGATCAAATCAAGACAAACATATGCAATGCATTAATGAAACAGAGTTTGACATTAATAGATAATTGTTTGAATAACAAAGAGATTACAACTTGAAAATTCAAAATGAACAGAAGCCTATTTGTCTGAACTTGTCACTTTAGGTGGTGAGCCTTTGGCAGAAGAATTCAGTCTGGCCATCTTGTGTGAACTCCAGCATTCCTTCGTCGATCAGGTTTTGAATCTTGTACTTCAACGCCCAACAATCGTTTGTATCATGTCCAGGACTATCAGAATGATAGGCACACCTGGCATCTGGATTGTAGCTGGGAGAAAAAGTTTTGGGATTTGGATGAGGTCTTATTGGTGTAATCAGATTCATCCTCAACATGTGTTGCAAAGCATGGGACAGTGGTATGTGGATGTTGGTAAACTGTCTTTTGGGCTCACTTTGCCTTTGCTGATTTTCCGGTTGATGTTGACGAAGTCGTTGTTGGGCTCGTGACGTGGAAGAAAAGTGAGAATGTCTTCTCTCCCTTAAACCGGCTTCTTGTATCGTGGGAGGCTGAATGATGACTTGATTCCCAATTCTAGATGTTTGACCCATTTGGATACATCCATCTTGACGAAGCTTGTTGATGAGAACCCTTAGCTCCTCTTGTCCTTGTGCCAGATTTTGGATAAGAGCCATCTGGCTCACAAGTTGCCCCATCATTTGGACCTTCATTATGGCTATCTCAGTTTGTAGCCACTCCAACTGGTCATCTCTGTCGTCCCCAGGATTTCCCACGATCATGCCCCTAGTGAGGAGCGCCTTGACCTCTTCTTGTCCCTTGGATAGGTTCAAGAACATCTCTTGAAGTTGAGAGTTTTGAGCCTGGATGTCCTTGATAGTCTGCTCTAGAGCCATCTCTACTGAAATAAACAGTAGGAAGATAAGGAAACCTGAAAAGGAAAACCTGTTATGATACAATGCATGATATGTGGATGCATGTTTTCAAGAATCTCGCGGGGTAAACACAAGAAAATGTTAGAGGTTGAACTTTGATCAACATCTTTAATTGGAGAACTTTGTAATGGTGGATGTCTTTCCACGAGAATCAAGCTCACCATGTCAAGTGGGTCATAGCCCCCAATTCAAGTTGTTGCACTTGATCTTTGACGGTGTTTGTTTAGAGGAAAATGAAACCTCTTACCCTTTGGTAGACGTCTAGTTCAATGCGACCCTGCATCGAAAGACCCTCGAGATCCTTGAAATGGTTATTGAAAATGCTATGTTATGATGTTATGATGTTATGTACATGTATGCAAAAGTAGGCAAGTGTATATACAGACAGTCATATTCACACAAAGCAAACAAATCCTTAGGTTTAGGCTTGCATGGGGTTTGTAGGTAAGTACCCTCTTGAAGTTAGTTGGCTCAACCTGTCCTAAAATAGAAACCGGGTTCTAAGGAGCTCAATATCACTGGATTATTTTCTATGTTCATTGTTTTGGTTTAGCCACTTAACTGGCAACCAAAATATCCCAAGAAAACAATCCTCAATGAGTGTAGTATCGAGTATCTACCAACTTCGGACTGCACCAAAGTCGGTCATCTCACTACCCCTAAAAAGGCCAAGATGGTCAAGTAAGGTTCTAAGAGTTCGTTAGTGCTTCATGACATCACTCAGCGGCCCCGTATTCTCCTTGACTATTCAAGGGCTACCGGTACCCACAAATATTTCACACTAACATAGCTACTGCTTCAACCATGTCGGTATACCCCGCACAGTTCCCTCACAGTTTATTGCTACTTACCTAAAAGGTGCCCCCAAATCTGGGTGTAGGATTTAAAACAAACCCAAGCAAGGAACCCAAAAAGTAAAGCAATCAAAGAAAACAAGGTAAGCATGTAAAGGGTATCTAAAACCCTAAGGTAACCCCACTTTTAGAAATGTCCCCAGCAAAGTCGCCAGTTCTGTGATACGGTGGGAGAACTGACTTGGGATTTGCATTTGTGTTCGCAAATGTTTCGGTTTAGCAAGAGTCGCCACCGACTTTTTATTTATCCTAAGGAAAGGTCAAAAAGCACAGGAAAGACCTTTGAGATGTTTTCGTGGGTTCGGGGGGTAGATTATGAAAAGGGAAGGTGCTAGCACCCTTTTCATCCATGGTTATCCATGGGCTCTTAGTTACTTGTTTTAGATCACTTGCCTTTGCTTTTCAATTGTTTGAAATGGTGCTTTGTGTGTGTGGTTTTGAAAATGTTTTGAAAAAGATGCCTTGTCTAGGCAACCTTTGTAACAATTCTTGTTTGAATGTTTTACAAAGGTGTTTGTCTTTATGAAAGGTTGTTTCAATGTTTTTGAAAGTTTGTTTTGAAATTGTGTTGTGGAGTGTGTTTGAAAAATGGCAAGGATGTTTTGCAAGATTTTTGACCAAGTAACTAAGAGTTTGTCTACCCTATTTTACTCAAAGATTTTCTTATGTTTTTAACCCATTTAATAGTGTTGTTTCACCATTGTATTTGGTGAGCAACCTTGCGTTAGGATGTTTAACGGGACAGGAGCGGGTCATCGTATAGACCATGATAGCAATTGTGTCAAGTATCTTTGGCAATTTTCCGAGGGGTTAGATCATTTTGTATAGGCAACCAAGATAGCGTCATCGAGGGAATATGATCTTTTGTTTTATTTTTTTTGCCAAAGTACCCAACATGCATACCATGGCCATTTTATTTTAGGCAACCGAGTGGAGATACCTTAAGGAGTGTTTGTGTGCAAGTGTGTTTTATTGCATGCATTTGTCTTTGATTTTTAGGTTGTCTACTTGTTGATTTTATCTTGCCATACACGCCTAATTACTAGCATTTGTACAAAGTAAATAAAATGCAGAAAGATAAAATCCTACGCTATTACAACCATATCGAAAGGCATAAAAAATATGAAGGAAAAAATAAGATAAAAGTAAGAAAAATGAGTGTCTTTCGACCCAGGCAGTAGCAGCCTTCGATTTGCATTTTGTTGGCCTCCTTCGATTGGGGCCAGCACCAGTGAGGTTTTGTCCTTCGACTGACTTGGAAGTCAGTGTATGGCGAAGCCTTCTGGTTCTGCCTTATTGTCTTCTTCGACTGGAGGTTGAAAGCAGTGAGGGAATGCCTTTCGATTAGGGGCTGGAAGTCAGTGAAGGCATGCTTTTCGTTTGGGCCTAGAAGTCAACATGGTTTTCCTCCTGGTTGTCTCTTTTGTTTGACCTGGAGAAAGAGGGTAGAAGCCAGAAGCTTCGTTTCCTATTTCCTGTTTCCTGTTTCTTTCATTTCAAGCATTAAATGGCAACATGGCCTGAGGCCATGCTAGTATTTATCTTGTAAACAGTTTAATAGTTAAAGCAAGTTCAGGTAAACAAAAAGCAAAAACGAAAGGGTTTAGCTCTGAAAACATATTAAGTAGGTGGAAACGAAAAGAACCAAAGTGTTATGTACATGTCTTGAAATGAAAGGGGAGATTATTCACATACTATGCCATGAAACGAAAGATTCAAGGGTAAGAGTGACTTACCTTGCTTCAGGCCTTGAATGAATGTGGGATTCGAACTTGAACTGTTACCTGGACGTTTCTGGAATTCGAAGAGTAGTCACAGGGGGTTTGCTTTTGGTTCGAAGAGTTGTCACAGAAGGTTGTCTTTGAGTTTGAACAAACTTCTATGTGTGGGGTGTTCTTCAGAATCGAAAGAGGTGAGTGTTTGGGATTCTGGGTTTTGATTTCTTAAGTGTTGATGAACTTGAGAGTTTTGTGTTGTTTGAGAAAATTTGGGAGATTCGTTCCTGTGATCGGTGGATCTGGAACTGACTGTTTAACGCTGGTTCGCGAAATGTCGCGGAAGCAAGAGTCGCCACCGTCTTTTATTTTCTCCAAATGGAAAGGACAAAAGCACAGAAAAATTCCTTAAAGAGATTGCTCTCGGTTCGGGAGGTAGGTTATAGAAAGGGAAGGTGTTAGCACCCTTTCTATCCATGGTTATCCATGGGCTCTTAGATACTTGCTCAATGTGTTTTCAAATTTGTTTTGCGTGCTTTTCAATGTGGGTTTTAAAAAAGTTTCTTTGAAAAATTTCAGTTCGACTCGTACGTCAGAGTGTTTGAAAAGTTTGCTTTGAAAGCTTTTGAAAATGTGTCAGTGTGAAAAGTCTTTTGAGTTTGTTTTGAGATTAGAGCAAGTATCCTTGAGAACCTACCTACCCTAAGGAATTCGTCTGTGTAAGAGTCCTTAAAAGTAGTGCCATCCCACCATTGAGAGGTAGGTAGCACCACCGTTGGAGGTGTTCGGGTCAATTCGATTTTAGGGACATGGTGATCACCAGAGCAATGGGAAGACACCTTAGAAGCTACCCTCATGCCAGGTTCCCGGATCATGAGGACTTACTAAGACATCCTCTACTCGACGATCACCTTTCGAAAGGCAACAGTGAGGCGTACCCTAGGGGTGGTGTGTGCGAATTGTGTGTCATGTTTCGGGTATTTTTGTCTTTTGTCATGTTATTGGTGTTCTACGCTTGATTTTAATTTGTCCATTCATTCTTGCATGCATATTTAACAGTTATAAGTTGCGAGGAAATAAAGCTAGACTATTACAAATGGCGCGGGTCCACATCGCCAAAATTAAACCGGACCCGATTTAGCGGAAAAATAAATAATGCGAAGAAAATAAAGCGCGAGAAACTTAAATTACATGGCTTAGGGACAATTACATAATTATAATTACGACATAAGATAAATGCGCAAATTAGATAATTAAAACGAAACTAGGGCGTTGGACCCTTTTACAAACAATAATTAAAATTAATGAATTAATTAAATAAAGAGGAATTAAAAAACTAAAATTAAGAGAAAAAATGTTTTTTGGTATTTTTATGTTTTTTAGATTTAATGAAAAAAAGGGAAGTTAATTGAAATTAAATTAGACGGTAAACCCTAATTCTAATATTTTTTATTTATTATGAAAGAATCAAAATATGACCTAAATTAAACCTAATTGATTATGTACAATTTAAATAGGAAAATAAATAAATAAATAATAATTATTATGGTGGAAAAAAAGGGAAATAAAAAGAATTAACAATTAACCTAAATTCTACATTTTTGGATTTTTATTAAAAAAGGAATTACAATTAAAACCTAATTACACTACATAATTTACATTCTAATTTATTTATGAAAATAATTATAATGAAATAAATATTGTATTTTTGGTCTTTTTCTGATTTTTATAATGTTTTCATATTTTATAGAAAAAAAAAATAAATGAATTAATTAAAGCAATAAAAATAAATAATATAATAATTAAAACAATAAAAATAAATAATCAAACCAGGGTGGGGTGTTGCCCCAAATAAGGAGGTATAACTTTGAGAGGCCTGGCCCAATAAGCTTGCAACGTGCTGACTTTCCTGGATCGTGTATGACACGTTGACTAAGCGTAGGGTATGTTCTTTGAATTTCAGCCTTTAATCTGATCATGTGGGACGCGTGGCTAATGGATGAGAGTGGAACATGGTACGTATGCGCTCCTGAAACTGCATGGGATTTATAATGGAAAAATAATATGAAACTTTTGCCAGACCTGGGACTTGAACCCAGGTCTTTGAAGTCACAAGCCTAACACGTTACCACTGAACCACATGCATTTCATTTAATATATAATAATACGCAAATATAATAAATAAAACATAACGCTAATGGATCAAAAGCGCGCGAACTTTAAACGGACCAATCACCAATGGACACGGGGTCATCTTCTTCGTTTTCCTGAAATAAGAAACTCATGGGCAACGGTTTTTGATCGTGGCTTTAGGGGGTTTATGAGAAAATAGCGATTAGACATATATGAAACATAAATTCATCGCGAGGGTTCAGACCTCATCGTCTGGAGGTGCTGAGTCCAACCCTGGCCATCTTGAACCCTAATTTTACCTGGTTGTGAAACCCCCAATTTGGGAAACCTGTAACCCTAGTATGTAACAATGGCGAATTCGCGTAGGTGACTCAAAAACACAATCAAACGTTGCAGTTAGTTCAGGAATATCAATATAAACATGAATCCATGAAAAAAAATGCAAAATAATGTTTAATTCATGCTATGCAATTTCAAGATTTTCTTGATACAGTTGGACTCGTGTGTACCAATTCAGGGCCTTTTTGTTGTTGTTATTGATTGAGAAAGGTTCAAGAATGCCTCAGGATGTTATTGGAATAAAAATTGGAGCTTGAATCACACTAAAACCTTGATTTCAGTATTGGTGTTTTTATGAGAAAATTCAAGAATGCCAAAGCTTGTTCATGCGCAGCTTGGAGTCCAGGAGCATTAGGGTTCTCATTCTGATCATATATGGAGTGATTAGGTCAAGAAACATTGGACAAAATCTTATGCATTGATGAATTTCAATATTTGATTTTGGAAAATCTTTTTTCATATCTTTTTCATGTTGTTTTTGTTCAATCATGTGCCAATCATACCAAAACTTGCCTATTTAAGACTTACACGAAATATTGAGCTTATAATGTGCATGAAAAGATTTCTTTAGGTTAGTTTGATATTTTTCATATATTAAAATCATTTAAATGAATATAAATTAATATTAATTCAAATAAATAATTAAAAAATATGAGAATACTTCCCCTTGGGCCTAGTGGTCGTGCATAGGCTTGGCATGAAGAAATTTGGAAGATAATTGGGCCCATTTGCATTTTTAGGCCTTTTGCATCAATGTTGACTTTCAAAAATTTCCAAAAATTTCCCAACTTCCACAAGGCATAACTTGGTCAATTTTTAAGCTTTCCACATGTTCTTGGACATTTTGGAAAGGTCTTTGAGTCCTTTAACCAATACCTTTGGTCCCATGTTATTTTGATTTACCAATCTCAAGTTATGGCCTTTGACTTAAAGTCACTTTTTGTTGACTTTTGAAAATGACCTATAATGTTGAAATTGATAACTTTTTGTGAGAGCATTTCTTGGACTTGGAACATGAAGATGAATTGTAGGAAATGTCTTTCTCTTCAAAATGAGCTTTGGATGGAATTTTTCTGATAATCCATGTGAAAGTTATGCCCTGGTCAATTTCAGTTGACTTTTTCAGCTGTCCAAATATAGCAACTTTTGTATCTTGATGATTTCTGAGCCAAATTTTGAGAATCATGATCAAGCATTGATCAAATGATGTTTGTGGCTTCAAAATGATATGTTGACCAAAAATTTGAACTTTTGACTGCCAAATGACCATTTTGCCCCTACAGTTGACTGTAGTGTAATTTAGGGTTTTGACTGTGCAATTTTGAGCTGAATGTCTTGAAACTTGACATGAAGACACTTGACCATCTTTGTGAGCATATGAGACTTGATTGGGCCTTTGAAAAGTTCATTTGCTTGATCAGAACCCAAACCCTAGTTTTGACTGTCTAGGAGACAGTTGAGCTGCACAACCCTTGGGGCATTTTGTGACCTTGACTTTGACAATTCTTGATGAATATGGGAGGGCAAATTTTGGGGTACAACAGTTGCCCCTGTTCAATCTTCTTAGACCTGAGGGTGCAGATTGGCTGACGTGCCTTTCGTAATCCGAGGGTAGAAGATGATTGAACACTAAAGTGCCCAGAAATTTGCGCTCACATAGTAGCAATGATGATGAGGGAATGGGCTTATAGATGCCATTTGGATGTTGCTTGGATAGGACGATGGGCTTATAGATGCCATCTGGATGTTGATCGCGTAGGAGATTCCTTAGCGAGAACCTGCATACCTGCAAAACAGAAAAATGAGTACCTGACACGTCGCAGGAGCTGATTTTAGATGCTTGATATAGATATGTCTTGACTGATTACAGGAGCTGGGTCTGGAGCTTCAAACGCTGATGAATGAACCAGGGATGGTTACTGCCTTAGCATGGATGGTAAGAGAATCCTGAATGATTTCAACCTCAACAACGCTCGTTGAGAAAATCTTGGTGAGGATTACCATCTTCGTAGTGTCAGGAAGAGAACCAAAGGACATTATAATATCAAAGGGGGTCACCTCAATCACCGTTGGAGAGGGAACTATAGGAAATTATAATCTGGAAGGAAATGTCACCTCACTCGCCGTTGGAGAGGGAACCATAAGAGAATATTACCTCACGCTCATGCCGGAGAGGGAAACATCTGAAGAAGGAATTACCACCTCACACGCCGTTGGAGAGGGGACCAAGAGAGAATATCACCTCACGCTCATGCCGGAGAGGGAAACATCTGAAGAAGGAATTACCACCTCACACGCCGTTGGAGAGGGGACCATAGGAGAATATCACCTCACGCTCATGCCGGAGAGGGGAACATCTGAAGAAGGAATTACCACCTCACACGCCGTTGGAGAGGGGACCAAAGGAGAATATCACCTCACGCTCATGTCGGAGAGGGGAACATCTGAAGAAGGAATTACCACCTCACACGCCGTTGGAGAGGGGACCATAAGAGAATATCACCTCACGCTCATGCCGGAGAGGGGAACATCTGAAGAAGGAATTACCACCTCACACGCCGTTGGAGAGGGGACCATAAGAGAATATCACCTCACGCTCATGCCGGAGAGGGGAACATCTGAAGAAGGAATTACCACCTCACACGCCGTTGGAGAGGGGACCATAGGAGAATATCACCTCACGCTCATGCCGGAGAGGGGAACATCTGAAGAAGGAATTACCACCTCACACGCCGTTGGAGAGGGGACCATAAGAGAATATCACCTCACGCTCATGCCGGAGAGGGGAACATCTGAAGAAGGAATTACCACCTCACACGCCGTTGGAGAGGGGACCATAGGAGAATATCACCTCACGCTCATGCCGGAGAGGGGAACATCTGAAGAAGGAATTACCACCTCACACGCCGTTGGAGAGGGGACCAAAGGAGAATATCACCTCACGCTCATGCCGGAGAGGGGAACATCTGAAGAAGGAATTACCACCTCACACGCCGTTGGAGAGGGGACCATAAGAGAATATCACCTCACGCTCATGCCGGAGAGGGGAACATCTGAAGAAGGAATTACCACCTCACACGCCGTTGGAGAGGGGACCATAGGAGAATATCACCTCACGCTCATGCCGGAGAGGGGAACATCTGAAGAAGGAATTACCACCTCACACGCCGTTGGAGAGGGGACCATAAGAGAATATCACCTCACGCTCATGCCGGAGAGGGGAACATCTGAAGAAGGAATTACCACCTCACACGCCGTTGGAGAGGGGACCATAGGAGAATATCACCTCACGTTCATGCCGGAGAGGGGAACATCTGAAGAAGGAATTACCACCTCACACGCCGTTGGAGAGGGGACCATAAGAGAATATCACCTCACGCTCATGCCGGAGAGGGGAACATCTGAAGAAGGAATTACCACCTCACACGCCGTTGGAGAGGGGACCATAGGAGAATATCACCTCACGCTCATGCCGGAGAGGGGAACATCTGAAGAAGGAATTACCACCTCACACGCCGTTGGAGAGGGGACCATAAGAGAATATCACCTGGATAACTTCTACTGAGTCTTCATCAGAAAAATCTGTTGGGAGTCGATTTAGCTGGACTAGATAAGGCCTTGGACTGGATAAGAAATCTTTGGAGTCGATTAACTGAACCGGTCTAGGTCTTGAAATATGATTGAGAATTTAGCTGAATCTTTCCTGAAAGGTAAAGGTCAGTCATATGCAATGCATGATATGGCTTAAGCAATGATGTTCTCAACATAAATGAGATTTGTATGATATGATGCGTTTATGCATGCTATAATGATGTATGTGATGATTCATGTATGTTTTCGTCTAGGAAAATAAATCCTTGACGGGTGTCGGGAAGTCATATCCTGGGTTGATGTTGAGGAAGAGATTTTGCTTCCGCTGTGGATGATTCGTTGCAAGAATACCGGTAGGAGGAGATAACTCCGTTGAGGAATGAAACTTGGCAAATGAAATAATTCTGCGGGAGAAAAGATACTCTAGCGATCATGCTGGGGAGTGCTACTCTGTGGGAATAGCGATGCTTTGCTGAGTTGATGAAGATAACTCCGCTGGGGATACCGTTGATGAGTTATGCTGGGGATATCCTTGTTGTCGGAAGTGTTGATAGACTTCGCTGGGGGTAGGAAGATACTTTGCCGAGGACGCTCTTTCCGTGGCTTTCGGCTGAGGATAACCCAGTTATATCCTGTTAAGGAAATAACTCTTTAAATAAAGTCGGGCGACACGTTCGTGCTCTGCGAAGGATAAGCTTCCAGAATTTACTGGGGATAAGCTTACTGTTTGGGGATATGAATTCCAACTTTCCTGGGGAAACTGGATTGGACTCTTCTGGGGGGTTTTGGAACTGCGGGGGAGTGATTCCTTTGAATGCTGATATATCGCCGGGGAACAATCTTTAGATCAAGACTGCCGGGGATGCTTTATGTATACTGCCGGGGAAGTATTGAGATCTACGGGGGGATACTCAATTTCCTTGATAATTGTAATTTTGCTTGGAGAAGAATGTATTGTTTTGCTGAACTACTCTCTGGGGAATTTAAGATCCTCGGTCATGTTCTCTAGCTGAACCTACCTTGGTACCTTGGAGGGCAGAACCATTAGGTTGCTTAGACAACTCTTTATTGCCCCTGTTTCTGTGGGAGGAGGCCCCTGTGAAAATGTTTGATAGTTGTTGATGGACAAACTTTCTTCTGGTAGACAGGTGACAAGATGACAGGGCATAGTCGTACGCTTTGATCCCTAACTTTTGCCTGGACCGTCCTTTCGGGTTTTCAGTCCACCGGGATACCCATTTTTGCCCAAGCCGCCTTTTCAGGTTTTCGACTTGCCGGGTGTACATATTTTTTCATTTCATCCCTTATTTTTGCCCGAACCCTTTTGGTTCGACGGGAATCCCTAATTTTTGCCTAGGTATGTCAACCTAGCGGGTCTTTGATTTTGCGTAGTATTTTTCCGACTATGTCCATGTTCTTAGAATGTAGGGAGGTGCCCCTGGCTATTTGTGTTTTGTCACCAGAAGATGTTTGATCAGGCGAGATTTGTTGTTGGAATGCCCCAAGTGACTCAGGTGGAGATTTGCCCCAGGCTGGTTGGCCTTTTGAGAGATTCTCCGAATCTTGATTGGACTGCCCCAGATGATGGACAATAGTCATGCCATGCCCCTTGATTGGAAGAGCTTCTGTTCATTAGGCATTCGTTGTGTAAACTTCTATACTGTTCAAACAAAAAGTCATATGCAAACAATGTTATATCAAAAATGCAAAGCTTATGTCTGTCTTGAAGATTTTGAAAATGCCTTTTTTTCATAAAACATGTGAATGTTTGTAAAACATGATGTCAACTCTGTATTTACCGTAGCCTTAAGGAGTCAGGATACCTTCGTAACAGTATGCTTTCGAACTAACCCATGCTTCAGCTAGGACTTTTAAAGGGTTATAACGTGGCCTGGTTCACGGTTTAAGAAACAAAGGATAAAGGCTCGAATTATTTGTACCCACCCGCTCTTCGTGATGTTCTCCAAACCTAAACTCAGTTGATCGTGCGTTAGACCTTGCTTGAATCTTTTGCTTTGATGTTCCAGTAATGGTTCAGATGTTGATAACTTATTTTGAATAGGCAGTCATTTCCTTTTTTGCTGAGGGTTTGTAGGACCTCTTTCTTGATTTTGCTATCCCTTTCTTTTTTGCCTGAACTGTTTCCTTTTTTGGAATTACAGTCAGCGGGATGCCCCAGTTTCATAAGTCCCCTTTGTAGGTTTAGACTTTTTTGGGCTTTTTCATTTATGAATTTTGATGATGACTGCCTGTCCTTTTGATTGTTCTGAACCATCACTGTCTTTGTTCATTTTGTAAAGATCTCTTCAGTGCCATTTGTCATGCACTTGGATCAACTGAGAGACTACCCTGCCCCAGGTTATGATTAAGGGTTTTGATTTTCGAAAATTAAAAACTCCTACTTCTTTGGCTCTGATGGGTTGACGAGGGATTATCATCCTTATAACTCCAGTGTTTAGGGATTGAAACAATGCCTGTACCTCATCAGCGGGGTCTGTTCAAAAGCATACTGTAGATTGCGGTATCGTTTTCGTCATCCTCCCTCAAGAGGCTTAGGATTAAAGATCAAGAGTTATCATCAGAAAAAATATGAAAACAGTTTGCATGTAGTGAATGCGAATATATTGATTCAAAACAGACATAAGCGATGCATTAATGAAATAACAACGTTTGACATGAATAAATGTTTAGACAATCAAAGAAAAATGCAACTTGAACATTCGAATGAACAAAAGTTTCCTAGTTTGAATTAGTCACTTCAGATGGGAGATTCTCAGCAGAAGCATTTCATTTGGCCACCCGGCATGAACTCCAGCACCCTTCCGTCGATCAAGTCCTGGATCTTGTTCTTCAAGCTCCAACAGTCATTGGTGTCATGTCCAGGACTGTCAGAATGGTAGGCACATCTTTTATCAGGGTTATAAGTAGGAGCAGAGATGTCAGGATTCTGGGGAGGACCCTTTAAAGTAATCAGATTGACCTCCAACAAGTGTTCCAGCATTAGAGATGGTGGTATGACAGTCTCAGTGAAATGTCTTCCAGGCGTGTATCGCTTGCGTCGATTACCCCGTTGATACTGGGCTTGTGAAGTAGTAGCAATTTGGAGAAGTTCATTCTTCACCATACCAGACTTTGGTCCTCTTGGTGGCTGATCAAAGACTTGGTCCCTGACTTGGGCTGGTTGCTTCATGTCTTGATGAAGCTGACTGATCATGGCCCTCAGCTCTCCTTGTTCCTGAGCTAAACCTTGAATGAGGGCCCTTTGCCCCAGCATCTGGGTTTTCAATGTGTCTACCTCAGCTTGTAGCCGTTTCAGCTGTTCGTCCTTGTCATCTTCAGGACTCTTTCTGATCAGATTCCCCATGAGGAGTGTCCTCAACTCTTCCTGCCCCTTGGATAGACCTAGGAAGATTTCCCTGAACTGAGTCTCTTGAGCATGAAGACCCTGGTTACCTTGTTGGGAAGCCATTGCTGAAATAAACAGCGAGAAGGGTAAGTGACCTGCAACAAGGATACCTGCTATGCAATGATGTGTATGATATGCATGCAATGTTTTCAAGGACCTCGCGGGGTAAACAAGAAAGTTTGTTAGCATTTGGATCCGGTAGCTTGATTGAAGGAATTGCATGTTGTTGAGAGTCCTTCTTCAAGGTCAAAGGCTCACCATATCCAGTGGGTCATAGCCCCTGACAACCTTGGCTAGGGGAACCTTCTTCAAGTGTCAAAGCTCACCATATCAAGTGGGTCATAGCCTCTGACAACTTTGGCTGGAGGAAAATAAATCCTCTTTGCCCCTTGCTAGATGTTTGATTCATCATGACCTGCATCACAAGCCCTTGAGATCCTTGAAATGGGTTAGGATGTATGCAATGGTATGCAATGGTATGATGTCATGCTATGCATGGGGTGATGTAGGTAAACCCTGTTATGAGTCCCAATTAAGGACTATAAACAAACCCTGCAAGAAATTCAGTATACTTTGTTATGAGTCCCAGTTGAGGACTATGAACAACACCTGCAAGAAATTTGGTAAACCCTGTCATGAGTCCTGGTTAAGGACTATAAACAAGACCTGCAAGTAGTTTGGTAAACCCTGTCATGAGTCCTGGTTAAGGACTATAAACAAGACCTGCAAGTAATTTGGTAAACCCTGTCATGAGTCCTAGTTAAGGACTATAAACAAGACCTGCAAGTAATTAGTACACCCTGTTATAAGTCCCAATTAAGGACTATGAACAACACCTGCAAGACATCAAGGGTCAGATAACAAGTATGCAAGTAGTCAAGTACGAAGGCACACAAGTCACACAAGAGAGGCCCTTAGGGTTTAGGCCGGCATGGGGTCTAGGTATTACCCTCTTGAAGTTGGTGGGCTCAACCTGTCCTATCAGAAGTAACCGGGTTCTAAGGTTCCCAATATCACGGGCTTGCGTTCATTGTTCATCGTTTCGATTTAGCCACTGAACTGGCGACCGAAATATTCCAGGAAAGCAATCCTCAATTGAGTGTAGTATCGAGTATCAACCAACCTCGGACTGCACCAAAGTCAGTTATCTCACTACCCTAAAGAGGCCAAGATAGTTCAATTAAGGTTCCTAAGGTCTGTTGATGCTTCACGACACCACGCGGAGGCCCCGTACTCTCCTTGACTGAACTCAAGGGTTACCGGTACACACCAAAGTGCCACATCAACGTAGCAGACTGTTTCAACCATGTCGGTATACCCCGCACAGTTCCCTCACAGCCTTGTTGCTACTTTCTAAGAAGGTATCCCCAGATCCGGGTTAGGATCTATAGAACTCCCAAGACAGTCCCACAATAATAAAGCAAACAAGCACAACAATTGAAAACACAAGTGATCTTAGTCCTAAGGTACACCTCACTTTAAGTTTAGTCCCCAGCAGAGTCGCCAGTTCTGTGATCGGTGGATCTGGAACTGACTGTTTAACGCTGGTTCGCGAAATGTCGCGGAAGCAAGAGTCGCCACCGTCTTTTATTTTCTCCAAATGGAAAGGACAAAAGCACAGAAAAATTCCTTAAAGAGATTGCTCTCGGTTCGGGAGGTAGGTTATAGAAAGGGAAGGTGTTAGCACCCTTTCTATCCATGGTTATCCATGGGCTCTTAGATACTTGCTCAATGTGTTTTCAAATTTGTTTTGCGTGCTTTTCAATGTGGGTTTTAAAAAAGTTTCTTTGAAAAATTTCAGTTCGACTCGTACGTCAGAGTGTTTGAAAAGTTTGCTTTGAAAGCTTTTGAAAATGTGTCAGTGTGAAAAGTCTTTTGAGTTTGTTTTGAGATTAGAGCAAGTATCCTTGAGAACCTACCTACCCTAAGGAATTCGTCTGTGTAAGAGTCCTTAAAAGTAGTGCCATCCCACCATTGAGAGGTAGGTAGCACCACCGTTGGAGGTGTTCGGGTCAATTCGATTTTAGGGACATGGTGATCACCAGAGCAATGGGAAGACACCTTAGAAGCTACCCTCATGCCAGGTTCCCGGATCATGAGGACTTACTAAGACATCCTCTACTCGACGATCACCTTTCGAAAGGCAACAGTGAGGCGTACCCTAGGGGTGGTGTGTGCGAATTGTGTGTCATGTTTCGGGTATTTTTGTCTTTTGTCATGTTATTGGTGTTCTACGCTTGATTTTAATTTGTCCATTCATTCTTGCATGCATATTTAACAGTTATAAGTTGCGAGGAAATAAAGCTAGACTATTACAAATGGCGCGGGTCCACATCGCCAAAATTAAACCGGACCCGATTTAGCGGAAAAATAAATAATGCGAAGAAAATAAAGCGCGAGAAACTTAAATTACATGGCTTAGGGACAATTACATAATTATAATTACGACATAAGATAAATGCGCAAATTAGATAATTAAAACGAAACTAGGGCGTTGGACCCTTTTACAAACAATAATTAAAATTAATGAATTAATTAAATAAAGAGGAATTAAAAAACTAAAATTAAGAGAAAAAATGTTTTTTGGTATTTTTATGTTTTTTAGATTTAATGAAAAAAAGGGAAGTTAATTGAAATTAAATTAGACGGTAAACCCTAATTCTAATATTTTTTATTTATTATGAAAGAATCAAAATATGACCTAAATTAAACCTAATTGATTATGTACAATTTAAATAGGAAAATAAATAAATAAATAATAATTATTATGGTGGAAAAAAAGGGAAATAAAAAGAATTAACAATTAACCTAAATTCTACATTTTTGGATTTTTATTAAAAAAGGAATTACAATTAAAACCTAATTACACTACATAATTTACATTCTAATTTATTTATGAAAATAATTATAATGAAATAAATATTGTATTTTTGGTCTTTTTCTGATTTTTATAATGTTTTCATATTTTATAGAAAAAAAAATAAATGAATTAATTAAAGCAATAAAAATAAATAATATAATAATTAAAACAATAAAAATAAATAATCAAACCAGGGTGGGGTGTTGCCCCAAATAAGGAGGTATAACTTTGAGAGGCCTGGCCCAATAAGCTTGCAACGTGCTGACTTTCCTGGATCGTGTATGACACGTTGACTAAGCGTAGGGTATGTTCTTTGAATTTCAGCCTTTAATCTGATCATGTGGGACGCGTGGCTAATGGATGAGAGTGGAACATGGTACGTATGCGCTCCTGAAACTGCATGGGATTTATAATGGAAAAATAATATGAAACTTTTTCCAGACCTGGGACTTGAACCCAGGTCTTTGAAGTCACAAGCCTAACACGTTACCACTAAACCACATGCATTTCATTTAATATATAATAATACGCAAATATAATAAATAAAACATAACGCTAATGGATCAAAAGCGCGCGAACTTTAAACGGACCAATCACCAATGGACACGGGGTCATCTTCTTCGTTTTCCTGAAATAAGAAACTCATGGGCAACGGTTTTTGATCGTGGCTTTAGGGGGTTTATGAGAAAATAGCGATTAGACATATATGAAACATAAATTCATCGCGAGGGTTCAGACCTCATCGTCTGGAGGTGCTGAGTCCAACCCTGGCCATCTTGAACCCTAATTTTACCTGGTTGTGAAACCCCCAATTTGGGAAACCTGTAACCCTAGTATGTAACAATGGCGAATTCGCGTAGGTGACTCAAAAACACAATCAAACGTTGCAGTTAGTTCAGGAATATCAATATAAACATGAATCCATGAAAAAAAATGCAAAATAATGTTTAATTCATGCTATGCAATTTCAAGATTTTCTTGATACAGTTGGACTCGTGTGTACCAATTCAGGGCCTTTTTGTTGTTGTTATTGATTGAGAAAGGTTCAAGAATGCCTCAGGATGTTATTGGAATAAAAATTGGAGCTTGAATCACACTAAAACCTTGATTTCAGTATTGGTGTTTTTATGAGAAAATTCAAGAATGCCAAAGCTTGTTCATGCGCAGCTTGGAGTCCAGGAGCATTAGGGTTCTCATTCTGATCATATATGGAGTGATTAGGTCAAGAAACATTGGACAAAATCTTATGCATTGATGAATTTCAATATTTGATTTTGGAAAATCTTTTTTCATATCTTTTTCATGTTGTTTTTGTTCAATCATGTGCCAATCATACCAAAACTTGCCTATTTAAGACTTACACGAAATATTGAGCTTATAATGTGCATGCAAATATTTCTTTAGGTTAGTTTGATATTTTTCATATATTAAAATCATTTAAATGAATATAAATTAATATTAATTCAAATAAATAATTAAAAAATATGAGAATACTTCCCCTTGGGCCTAGTGGTCGTGCATAGGCTTGGCATGAAGAAATTTGGAAGATAATTGGGCCCATTTGCATTTTTAGGCCTTTTGCATCAATGTTGACTTTCAAAAATTTCCAAAAATTTCCCAACTTCCACAAGGCATAACTTGGTCAATTTTTAAGCTTTCCACATGTTCTTGGACATTTTGGAAAGGTCTTTGAGTCCTTTAACCAATACCTTTGGTCCCATGTTATTTTGATTTACCAATCTCAAGTTATGGCCTTTGACTTAAAGTCACTTTTTGTTGACTTTTGAAAATGACCTATAATGTTGAAATTGATAACTTTTTGTGAGAGCATTTCTTGGACTTGGAACATGAAGATGAATTGTAGGAAATGTCTTTCTCTTCAAAATGAGCTTTGGATGGAATTTTTCTGATAATCCATGTGAAAGTTATGCCCTGGTCAATTTCAGTTGACTTTTTCAGCTGTCCAAATATAGCAACTTTTGTATCTTGATGATTTCTGAGCCAAATTTTGAGAATCATGATCAAGCATTGATCAAATGATGTTTGTGGATTCAAAATGATATGTTGACCAAAAATTTGAACTTTTGACTGCCAAATGACCATTTTGCCCCTACAGTTGACTGTAGTGTAATTTAGGGTTTTGACTGTGCAATTTTGAGCTGAATGTCTTGAAACTTGACATGAAGACACTTGACCATCTTTGTGAGCATATGAGACTTGATTGGGCCTTTGAAAAGTTCATTTGCTTGATCAGAACCCAAACCCTAGTTTTGACTGTCTAGGAGACAGTTGAGCTGCACAACCCTTGGGGCATTTTGTGACCTTGACTTTGACAATTCTTGATGAATATGGGAGGGCAAATTTTGGGGTACAACAGTTCCTCTGGTCCAAAGATCCTCCCTTAGCTTTGTAAATGTTCCTCTATTTATAGAGAAATAATGGACATGTTGTCCAAAGCCAGCCTTGCAAATAAATGATAAAATAATGGGTAACGTGAAAGTACATGTGGGGGGCCTCTTGGCAGTTGGGGTGCAGAAGATGTGACTTATGCTTCTGACGTTGCTTGTGCTCAGACCAAAATCAGGTTGAAAGCTGATTTTGTGACTAAAGTACTCTCTATGAAAGGAAAGAGCGTGTAGCCTTTAACCAATAATAGTAGTATCTAAAAGACAAAGTTTAAAACCCTTGTACAAACTTCTGACAATGTAAAGATTTGGACGCAACATAGCCTGGAAAACGAGATTTGGTCTTGAGTCAAATGCAAGAATGAGATCGAAGCGCACTTGTTCGAAGGAAGCCTTTTCCTCAGTCGAAGCTTGTGGTCGAAACAAGCTAACTCGAAGGAAGCTAATGCCCAATCGAAGCTTGGATCAAAACAAACATATTTCCTAATTGAAAGTTCGTGTTCGAAGGAAGCAATGTTTCGTAATCTAAGCATGTGGATCGAAACAAACATAAAGGGAGTCATTGCCTTTTAGCGTGAGGGAAGTTCCTGACTTCTGAGTCGAAGGGTGTTCCTTCAAGGGAAGCAAGAACTTAGTCAAATCTTATATGAAGATATCTCTTGACTCAAACGAAACTTGTGAGAGGTAAAGTATGCAAGAGGCCCTTGGTGCAAGTGGATTCGAAGGATGCATAGAGATGGTTACCTTGTCCCATCGAAACTTGTCCAAACAAAGCAAGCATGCAGGCTGCAAACTTGTCCAGTCGAAGCAGGCTTGTAGGCAGTAAACTTGTCCAAATCGAAGTAGGCTTGCAGGCAGCACGTTTGGTGAATCGAAAAGGGTTTCCTTGCAGGGGGCCTGTGTGGCCAACATGTCATGGCCTTTGATTGCAACCATGTAGGCAGCACACTTGTCCAATCAAAAGGCTGAATCGAAGGAGGTTTCAAATCCAAACGAAGGATGTACCTAAGTTGCATTCGAAGGAGGTTTCAAATCCAAACGAAGGTTGTACCTAAACTGGCATTCGAAGGAGGCTTTAAGTTCAAAATGAAGGATGTAATCCAAGTTGCATTCGAAATAGGCCAAGAGTCAATCGAAGGGTGCTGAATCGAAAGAGACCTGTTTTCCTCCAAATTTGTCAAAATGTTATTTTTATCTGTTTTCTCCATTTTTTGACAGTTTCTTTTTAATTTTGGTATTGGAAAATCCAAATGCACTTGTTCAAGCTTGAACCTTGAAAATCCTTGTAAGAAAGGCCTTGAGAATTGAGAGGGCAAATTTTGGGGTACAACAGGTGTCTTTCCCAAAGCTCCATCTTCGCTCCTATGTTAGAAAGATCCAGCCCCACACGACTGATAGAAATTTGTGGATTCAGTTCTTTCAAGACAGTCTGTCAGGGACTCAGCTTGAATGGTTCTACCAACTAGAGGGAACCAATGTCCGAAACTGGGAAGATATGGCTGCTGCTTTTCATAAGCAGTATCAATACAACGCCGACCTTGCTCCTACTCGTACTCAACTCTAGAGTATATCCATGGGTGTAAGTGAAGGCTTTAAGGACTATGCACAAAAGTGGAGAGACTTGGATGGAAGAGTCCAACCCCCTTTGTCTGATAAGGAGTTGGTCGACATCTTTCTTGGGACACTATCTGGTCCATTCTTTAATCATTTGATCGGCAGCTCGTCAGCTGGTTTCACCGAGCTGATTCTAACTAGAGAGAGGGTAGAAGCTGGGATCCGGAGCGGTAAGATACAGAAAGATGCCTCTTCGAGTTCGGTAAAGAATCCTTTCACTGGTAAAAAGGAAGCTAGTGTTATCTATAGCCCAAGAGGCCAAAGCAGAGCTGAACACCGTCAGACAGTAAGTGCTGTAATGATACCTAGACCTGCGGCTGCTCCACAATGCAACAATCAACAAATGGTGGAAAGACCACAACGGCAATTTACTCTGATTAACATGACGTTGGCTAAAGTTCTACCCCATATGCTAAGATCCAACTTGGCAACTTTGAAAGAGGCTCCCAAGAATCTGAACACTACATCCCCTCGGTATAATCCAAATGCTCGGTGTGCCTATCATTCTGAGAGTCATGGCCACGATACCAATGACTGCTGGGCTCTGAGAAATAAGGTACAGGATCTGATCGAGGCTAAGGAAATTGAGTTCGATGCTCCGGAAAATCCCAATGTCATAACTGCTCCCATGCCTAAGCACAGTCATGGAGTTAATGTTGTTGATACTGATCTATTTGTGACCTTAGTTGATGAAGTTTCTACTCCTCTTATGACGGTTAAGAAGAATTTGTTGTCGGTCGGTTTATTTCCGGGTTGTGGGGAAGGTTGCCACATGTGTTCATCTCTGCCTTCTGGTTGCCATTTGCTGAAATCGGGTGTTCAGCGCCTGATGGAAAACAAAGAAATTTTGTTCGAGAAAACTTTGATTCCCGTTGTTCCGTTTAAAGATGTTGATATTATAACCATTTCCACCAATCCTTCCAAGGTCTCCTCGAGAAGACATGTTAGGATTACATCTTCTCCAAGAGTCGCTCCATTAATAATCACCTTTCCTGGTCCTGTCCCGTACGCCTCAGAGAAAGTTGTCTCTTGGTATTATGGTGTTGATTTGTACTATCATGGCATCAAACAAGATCTGAAGAATGAAGAGGTTGGTCCTGATGTCAGTAACATTGTCGGGACCAGCAAGGTTACCAGAAGTGGAAGGGTTTTCTCTCCCGAGATTTCCCCAAAGACTATCAATAGGCCTATTATTATTCTGTCTGCTATTCCTACTGGTACTTCAACTACTACTCTTGTGCTTACTCCAATTATCACTCCCGCCGTCGAATCATCTGGGACCCAAGGCAAAGAAGTTATAGGTGAGCCTTCCCGGACGTAGGCACCTAGAAAAATTGTCGTAGAAGCCTTTAAGCAAGAGATAGAGGAAATATTGAAAATAATCAAAAAGAGCGACTACAATGTGGTCGAGCAGCTGGGGCAGACCCCCTCAAAGATATCCATGTTATCCCTACTGTTGTGCTCTGAGGCCCATGCGAAGGCTTTCATCGCATTCCTCAAGACTGTGCACATGCCGCAAGAAACCTCCACCGATCAATTCAAAGACTGTGTGGTCAGCCTGACTGCTGGAAATGGGCTGGGTTTTTCAGATGTAGACTTGACACCGAAAGGAAGGAAGCATAATGATGCTCTGCATGTCTCGATCGAATGTAGGGACACCACTATGGCTCATGTGCTGGTAGATATTGGATCCTCACTGAATGTCCTGCCGAAGAAGGCTCTCGATCGACTAGATTGTGAGGGATTGACCTTAAAGCCTAGTAACATTGTGGTAAGGTATTTTGATGGGTCGAAGAGAATGGTGCATGGGGAGGTGGACATCCCTATCAAGATAGGCTCTCAAACCTTTGAGTCCACCTTCTATGTGATGGACATCAGGCCATCATACTCATGTTTGTTGGGTCGTCCTTAGATCCATGAAGCTGGTGCTGTTACTTCTACACTGCACCAAATGTTGAAATATCCAGTGAAGGGGAAGATTGTCATTGTGCATGGTGAAGAGGATTATATGGTGAGCCACCTCAACTCCTTGAGATACGTAGAGATGGACAGGGAATTCATAGATACTCCTTGCCATAATTTTGAAGAGGTTCCCCAGATCTTGGCATCGACTGAAACTACTACCAGCAACAAACCTCCTCTGAAGATGGCTTCTCTCAAAGATGCCAGAGCAGTGGTTGAAGAAGGTGGGTATACCAACTGGGGACAACTCCCTGATTTTACTCACAAAATTGACAAGTTTGGTTTGGGCTTTACTTCAGGAGCTCAAAGGGATGTTCAACGCGCTTGAGTTGGAGGACCTCTCCTACGCACCAGCAATCGGGGAATTAATGCCATTGAAGACAGTGAGGAAGACTCTGACATTGATGGCTGAATATACCCAACTACCAATGATGGACCGAGTAATTGGACAGCTAGGGACTTTATACTAGTTTCTTTTATTCCGCAGTAATTATCTTACTTGTTTTGAGATTTGTAATAAACAATTTAAACTCTACAGCCTTGTGCCTTGCCCGAGGCACATTGGCTTTGTTTGTGAGGGCTATCATTTGTAATTTCATATATATCAATAAAACATCAGACGTTCCTTGCATACAAATTTTGCGCTTTCTATTTTTCTTTTTTGTTTTAACTTTATCAAAACAGTTATGCTCTTACACACACTCATGTATCATACTGCAGATCCATATCCACTCTGGATCCCATTGATAACAGCTTTGTTACTTCTAGCTATGACTTTAAAAATCCGATCAACCAAGCCAAAGACGAAGGTGAGGATGATTCTGAGGTGCCTGGAGAACTTGCTAGACTATTACAGAAGGAAGAAAGGGCTATACAGCCTTATGAAGAGCCAGTTGAGACGATAAACCTGGGCACAGGGATAGACAGAAAAGAGGTCAAGATCGATGCAAATCTCGAAGTTAAGATCAAACAGTGGTTGATACAAATGTTGCATGACTATGTTGAGATCTTCGACTGGTCATATAAAGACATGCCAGGTTTAGACACTGGTATTATGGTACATCGTCTGCCGACTAAGGAAGACTGTCCTCCGGTTAAACAGAAGGTATGTTGTATGCACCCTGAAATGTCCGAGAAGATCAAGGCAGAGGTCATGAAGTAGTTCGACGCAGGATTCTTAGCTGTCACCTCCTATCCACAGTGGGTTGCTAACATCGTTCCGGTACCTAAGAAGGACGGTAAGGTACAAATGTGTGTGGAGTAGAGAGATCTGAACAGGGCAAGCCCCAAGGATGACTTCCCACTTCCTCACATTGACGTTCTGGTCGACAATACCGTGCAACACAAAACTTCTCCTTCATGGATGGTTTCTCTGGCTACAACCAGATCAAGATGGCTCCTCAAGACATGGAGAAGATAACTTTAGTCACACAGTGGGGCCCCTTCTGTTACAAGGTGATGCCTTTTGGGTTGAAGAATGCTGGGGAAACTTATCAACGTGCCATGGTCGCTTTGTTCCATGATATGATCCACCATGAGATCGAGTTTTATGTTGATGACATGATAGCCAGGTCTCAAACCGAGGAAGAGCATCTTGATCATTTATAAAAGTTGTTTGACAGGTTAAAGACATACAAGCTGAGATTGAATCCGAACAAGTGTACCTTCGGGGTATGGTCTGGTAAGCTCCTGGGTTTCATTATCAGCGGAAAAGGTATCCAAGTATATCCTGTGAAGGTAAAGGCCATACAAGAAATGCCAACTCCCCGTACAGAGAAGGAAGTTAGAGGTTTCTTGGGACGCTTGAATTATATTGCCAGGTTCATTTCACATCTAACTGCTACTTGTGAGCCCATCTTCGAGCTTCTGAAGAAAGATTAAGTGGTAAAGTGGAATGACGAATGCCAGCCGGCCTTTGAAAGAATCAAGGAATAATTTCAAGAACCGCCAATTCTGATGCCTCCAGTTGAAGGAAGACCTTTGATATTGTACTTAAAAAGCTAGACAATTCAATGGGGTGTGTGCTGGGGAAGCATGACGAGTCTGGTCGAAAAGGGCATGCAATATACTACCTTAGAAAAAAGTTTACCGACTGTGAGACACGATACTCACTGCTCAAGAAAACTTGATGCGCTTTGGCATGGGCTGCTCGCCGACTAAGACAATATATGTTGATCCATACTACTTTGTTGATATCTAAGATGGATCCAATCAAATACATCTTCGAGAAACCCACTCTCTCCGGAAGAATAGGAAGATGGAAGATGATCTTAACTGAGTACGATATACAATATACAACCCAGAAATCAATCAAGGGGAGTGTATTGGCTGATCATTTGGCTCATCAGGCCGTGGATTACTACCTGTCCATGAATTTTGAGTTCCCAGATGAGAATATTATGCTGGTGACTGACTACGAAGAACCTAGACCGAATGAAGGACCCGAAGAGGGATCCTGATGGACTATGGTTTTTGAAGGAGCTTCGAACACACTAAGTAACAGAGTCGATGATGTAATCATATCTCCTGAGGGCTGTCATACTCCTTTCACGCCCGACTATGTTTCAACTGCGCTAACAACATGACGGAGTATGAAGCTTGTATCATGGGTCTCAAGGCCGCTATTGACCTCATGTTCAAGTTCTTGGATGTTTTCCGGGATTCAGCCTTGGTAATAAGTCAGATCAAAGGTGAATGGGATACGAAGCATCCGAATCTCATCCCATTCAAAGAGAACGTGCTGACATTGCTCCCACACTTTGAGGAAGTAACTTTTGAACATTTCCCGCGAGAGGAGAATCAGTTAGAGGACGCGCTAGCTACCATGTCTTCTATGTTCAAAGTCAGGTGGGACAATGAAGCTCCCCGAGTCACCATTGAGAGGTTGAATAAACCAATGCACTGTTGTGAGATTGATACTGAAGAGGTGGCAGACAAACCCTGGTTTCACGAAGTCAAGAGGTATATCGAGACTCAAGAGTATCCTGAAGGGGCATCCGTCAATGATAAGAAGTTTCTGAAAAGGTTCACTGCGAAATTCTTCCTCAGTAATGGAAACCTCTACAAGTGCAATCATGACTCTACCTTACTATGGTGTGTAGACAAGAGCGGAGAAGAGAGGATTATGACAGATCTGCATGAAGGTACCTTCGAAACCCATTCCAGTGGACATACCATGGCTAAGAAGATCCTACGGGCAGGATATTACTGGTCCACTATGGAAGAAGATTGTTATCAGCACTCCCAAACTTGTCATAAGTGCCAAATCTACGCTGATAATGTGCATGTGCCTCCATTTCCCTTGAACGTCTTGACAGCTCCGTGGCCCTTTGCAATGTGGGGCATTGACATGATCGAAGAAATCAGGCCCACTGCTTCCAATGGACATCGCTTCATTCTAGTGGCCATTGATTACTTCACGGAGTGGATTGAGGCGGCCTCTTTTGCTATTGTGACCAAGAACATTGTGACGCAGTTTATCCGACATAATCTAATTTGTCGGTATGGTGTGCCAGAGAGAATTATTACCGACAATGGTACGAATCTCAACAACACAATAATCACCGAGCTTTGTAAACAGTTCAAGATACAACATCATAACTCTTCTCCCTACTGGCCAATGATGAATGGTGCTATTGAAGCGGCTAACAAGAACATCAAGAAGATTGTACAGAAGATGACGATGACATACAAAGACTGGCGTGAGATGTTACCATTTTCTCTTCATGGATACCGTACCTCAGCATGGACGTCAACAGGGGAAACACCCTACTCTCTGATATATGGCATGAAGACAGTCCTACCCATCGAAGTCCAGATACCTTCTCTCAGGATTATGAAGGATGCGGGGTTGAACGAAGACAACTGGATCCAAACTCGACTTAATCAGCTAAATATAATCGACGAGAAGAGACTTACCGATATTTGTCATGGTCAGACGTATCAAAAGTGAATGATCAAGGCTTTTAATAAGAAAGTCAAACGTCAAGAATATCAAGTTGGGGATCTTGTGATCAAGTGAATCATACTGCCACAAGGTGATCCCAGGGGAAAATGGACCCCCACATACGAAGGGTCATTTGTGGTTAAAACATTTTCTTGGGTGGAGCTATGATTCTAACCACCATGGACAGTGACGACCTTCTTCACCCTGTCAATGCAGACATAGTGAAAAGATACTACGCCTGATTAAAAGACCCGCTAGGTTGACTGGCCTAGGAAAAAATAAGGGCTTCCCGGCGAACCAAAAGGGTTCGGGCAAAAATAAGGGATGAAAATGAAAAAATCTGTACACCCGGCAAGCCGAAAACGTGAAAAGGCAGCTTGGGCAAAAAAGGGTATCCCGGTGGACTGAAAACCCGAAAGGGCAGCCCAGGAAAAAGTTAGGGATGTAAAGCGTATCACTATGTACCATTGGATCTTCTTGCGACCAGACTTCGGTATCGACTATCAAGCTCGAACGGAACCAATCAATCTAATCAACTTTCGGTCAAGTAGCAAAGTGATGAGACGCTCGAAGACATAAGGGAAATAGCAGAGTTGGAACTCAATGGGATTATTGCACATAGTTGTTTTCTTTTGCACAAAATTGTATAGCTTCTATTTTTATGGAGGATTTCTCTTACTAGAGCGTCAACCTCCTTGTACCAAAACGCCTATTACAGGCCAACTTCAAAAATCAATACAAAATCATTTTCACAAGAAACTTTAAGTTTTTTCTTTTTCTGTTTTGTTTTGCAAGAACATCCAATGATTTGTTCTTGACATATGCATTTGAATATGATTGCTGCTCATAAATATTTACATAAGAAACAAAAAGACAATTACTCGTAATTCTAGAAACAGGGGCAAAAACAAGAAGTGTCAAACCCGACAGTTACTCTGCCCAACAGGTACCGGGACAGAGACAACTTTGGAGAACAATCATCAGTACATACACTCCCCACAGAGTAAAAGTATTCAAAAGCATTGATGTTGGCTTTCCCGAAATAGGAAGTAATCTCCCCAGCCAGGGTCATTCAGAAACCTGACAGCTATATCACCCAGCCGAATTTCATAATCGCGAGCGGGTCAGTAAATTTTATCTCCCAAGCAGAGTTTATTTCTCTGGATACAGAAGCTCAATCCCCGACAGAGCTCATTACTTCAGCTACGGAAATTCACTTTCCAAGTTTTTCCCCGTAAAGTTATTCTCAAACAGAATCTCTCCCTGAAAGAGTATTCATAAATAACAAAGAGTAAATCTCCAGCATAGTCATTTCCGCTCACCATCCCCAGCGAAAGTAGAAGAACCACAGTTCTCTACAACAGTCAGGAATGCTATATTCTCCAACAGAAGTCGGGGATTTATTTTCCCAGACTCGGACATGCCCCAATAGCATTTCATGTACATACATTATGAAATGCGCATACATATCATATACAGCAGGATCTCATTTATTTTGATAACATCATCTCACAAGGCATTTCATGTGTTGCATATAATTAACCCTGGTATCTTTTCAGGAAAGACAATCATCTTCAACAAATCCAGCATTTATACAGGTCACGTCTGCAGACGACTAATGGAAACTTAGTTCCCGAAATCAAACAGGTCAACTAATCTATATTATCACTTCGAAGTAACACTACGACCCAGGTTCCTTCTTGTAAGTAACCCTAAGACCCAGGTTCCTTCCCATAAGCCCTACTATCCAGGCTTTCATCCCGAAGAACCCTACTATCTAGGTTCCTTCTCATAGCCCTACTACCCAGGCTCTCATCCCGAAGTAACCCTACTATCCAGGTTCCTTCCCATAAGCCCTACTATCCATGCTCTCATTTCGAAATAACCCTACGATCCAGGTTCCTTCTCATAGCCCTACTATCCAGGATTTCATCCCGAAGTAACCCTACTATCCAGGTTCTTTCTCATAGCCCTACTATCCAGGTTCCTTCTCATAGCCCTACTATCCAGGCTCTCATTTCGAAGTAACCCTACGATCCATGTTCCTTCTCATAGCCCTACTATTCAGGCTTTCATCCCGAAATAACCCTACTATCAAGGTTCCTTCTCATAGCCCTGCTATCCAGGCTTTCATCCCGAAGTAACCCTACTATCCAGGTTCCTTCTCATAGCCCTACTATTCAGGATTTCATCCCAAAGTAACCCTACTATCCAGGTTCCTTCTCATAGCCCTACTATCCAGGATTTTATTTCGAAGTAACCCTACTATCCACGTTCCTTCTCACAGCCTTACTATCCAGACTTTCATCTCGAAGTAACCCTACTATCCAGGTTCCTTCTCTCTTATCTCCATATAACAGTTTACAACACTATAAGACCTAGACCCGACTAGTTACGGTCGAGTTCACCTTTCCCTAGTAAGTCACTGTGCATTCTGGACCGTGACCAGATATGAAGTTCACTTCCACCTCCTCAATCAAGAATTAATTCCCCAATAGAGTAATGGACAACCAAAGCTCCTATACTCTATCTCCCAATACTAAAATCAACTTTCCTCGGTGAAGTCCTCCTCAGCGGAAGGTATAGGAATTCTCGCAAAGGAATCTCTTATGCAACTGATATCCTCTCTAGATGGAATATTTAAGCCCATCTATGACGATTCTCCGTCACCTTCCAAATGGCATTTGTAGGCCCATTCCCGATATTATTGATTGATCGACATTCACTTCATGCGAGTGCAAATTTCTGGGCACTCTAGTGTTCAATCATCTTCCACCTTCAGATCACGGAAGGCGGACAAGCCAATCTACATCCTCAGGTGTAAGAAGATTGAACAAGGGCAGCTGTTGTACCCCAAAATTTGCCCTCCCATTTTACTCAACATATGCTCATTAAGACCCTCAACATGCTCAAGGATGCCCAAGAGTTCACCAGACAAACTCTCTCCTAAAGTTATGAACCTCCAACTAGGATTTCCATTTTAATCAAGATGGGCGAGCTCCAAAGGCCTCATATGCTCTCCACAGTCCTAATATGTCCTCAAGATCATCCATGCCAAGTTTCATGCCTTTCACAAGAAGATTTCTCAGTCAACTGCTCAGATGCTTGAAAATCAACAATATTAGGTCAAAAGTTAACTGTGACCCACATACAGTCAAACTTCAAGATTTTTGGTCAACATCAACATTTTTAAGTGATATCCATCATTTTATCAAGGGTTGATCATGATTCCTCAAGGAATTCTCCTAATTCATCATAACTCAAAAGTTGCTAAATTAGGGTTTCTTAGGAAAAGTCAACGAAACTTTGACCAAGCATAACCTTCTCATACTTTATCAGAAATTTCTCATCCAAGGCTCATTCTGAAGAGAATATAATTTCCCTCAACTCATCTTCAGTCCGCAAGTTCAAAAAATGCACTCATAAAAAGATATGAATTTCTACAGTATAGGTCCTTTTGAAAAGTCAACAAAAACACCTTTTGGGTCAAAGTTTCTTGCATGAACATGGAAGACCCAATTGAGATGAAACCAAAAGGGTTGTTTAGGGGACACCCTAAGCTTTCTAAAAAGTCCAATAAAACCTTCCTAGGGTCAAAATTGGAAGAGATATGCATTGTCAAAGTTGGCCATTTTTGGAAAATTGCCAAAAGTCAAATGTGCTCAAAAGTGCATTTTTTGTCAAATGGGCCTAGCTTTTCATGATTGTATCTTGTTGAAGACATGGTCCACGACCCAAGTCATCATCCACCTATTATTTGCTTTATTTCTTTATTTTATTTTTATTTTTATTATTTAAAAGTCAAAATAAATCAAATAAATGGAAAAAAATATAAAAGATTGATTTTTTGATCTGATTTTTGTTAGAATCAAATCTAATCAAGCTGGCATATCATGATCAAATCGAATCAAGGAAAATTGAGGCAAAAATAGCATGATTAGGATGGTTTTAGAAATATATCATATAGCAAACGAATCACATTCAATTTCCATAATTCAATAAGATTCAGTATGTTTTTGTTGCCCTAATTCATTACACTGCATATATAGAACATACACAAGCCAAAAGAACAAGGATTGCAGTCGTGAGAGCTGAAGAACAAAACTCATGTTTTAGAAAAAAAAGTGGTAGATCGTTTTCTCACATAGAGGGTGATTCAAAACATTCCAAAGCTTATAAACAATTCTTGGATATATCTTGAAGCTAACACGATCAAGTGCAAGCATTCCCAAGTCTAGAATCGCCCCGTAGCCTTCACACGATTTGCTCTTTGTTTCAAAATTGAATACAACAATTCTTGCATCATAAACATATTCTAATAATTTATTTGTGATTATTGACATATTTGCAACATGCTTGAATGATTTAATTGACGTTTTGATGCATATATTGATGATTGCCATGGCTAGGGTTTAAGAAGTCGTTTTAGGGCTTCTCTGTACAGGTAAAATTAGGCCAAGAAAATGGTGCCATGTACTCGTGAGATCAAGACGAGTTGATTGGTGTAGCTAGAATTAATTTATCACGCGTTTTGTGAATTTTTGAAGCTTGCAGGTTTATAGCTATGGAAGATGTCCGTAGGTATAAGTCTGGTACCTAAGACGACACTTCTGGGAAGAGGATGAAGGTGTGTCAATCAATCATTGGTCCATTTGAAATTTGCACGTTTTTGGAGGAAATTGCGTGGTTTGTCATTATAATATTGTTTTCTTGTTATATTAACAATTAAATAACGCAGCGCAGATGGCAAGTGGTATGGGCATGTGAAGCAAAGGACCTGGGTTCGATCCCAGGTCTAAACATTTTCTTATTTTCTGAACAATTCCTTCCAGATCCAGCGTGCCTCATAGCTTGGCGTCCACTATACACCTCAGCGCTTCATCACTGGATCCATCTCCAGCCAGATCCAACGCTCAGCATGTGTAAGCTCATGGTAGACCCTCAGAAGAAGATCCCACTGGATCAGGCGTAGGACCTTTGGGCCAAAGAATTTGGGCCCAGCCAATTCAGAAGCACCCCCACCTGGTTGCTCAACACTAGGCCCATTTCACTTCTTTTTCTATTTTAATTCCTTTTATTATTTATTAATTATTTTCCTTTTATTCAAATAACATCAAAAATCATGTTTTTTTATTTAATCAAAAAATCATAAAAACATCAAAAATCATTTTTTTTAAATATTTTATTATTTAATTAGTTTAATTAAATTAGGGTAATTTAATTCTTTTTTTATTATAATTTAAAATAATTAGAATTAGGGTTTAATGTTATACATAACCTAATTTTTCTCAAAAAATAACCTAAATATTTTCTCAATTATTTCTCACATTTAATTCGTCGTGCGCGCCTTTAATTTCCCTTTTTCTATTATTGTAATTGTTCCGAGTTTATAATAGTAATTAAGGTTTTAAATTTTCGCATCTTTATTTACAGTCAAAATAATTATGTATCTGCGAAAGCCTTGTAATAGCTAGGACTTTAATTTCTCGCATTTTAATTTCCGCAAACTATAAGCTGTTAGATGTATGTTAATAGGATTGTATGGAAAGACAAATTGCAATTAATACAATAGAAAATCCTAAATGTGCACAGATAAATAAACTGAAAAAAACACACTTGCACATACTCACTCCTAGGGTTTACTCCACTCCGGTTGCCTTCAGTAAACGGTCATGAAGTATAGGGAATGTTAGTGGTCGTCCTCTAGTCCCAAAAGATCTAAAATGGCCTATTCGGATGTTGCCTCGGAAAAAGATCTTTAAGGCTTTAGGATGATTACTAAAATTTCCTAACATTGGTTTTATGATCGTACTTGTCCCTTCGAACATCCCTTAAAACTCCAACGACAGTGCTACCTATTCCTTAATAATTGGATAACATTGTCTAAATGAAAACGAACAGACTTTTTTCGAGTAGGTAGATTAGCTCCTAGGTAAATGCTCAAACAAACAAAAAATTTCACACAAACACTCTTCAAAAACAGTTTCGAAAACAACTTCGTCACACTCTTCAGGACCGATACAAGGGTTATCACGAAGTAAAACTTTTTTCAAAACAAGCACACACAAGCAAATTTTAAAAAATAAGCAAGTACCTAAGAGCCCATGCTAAAACCTTCCTTTTCTATAATCTACTACTCAGAAAATCTCGAAAAATATTTTTTCTGTTCTTTTTCCTTTTCCTTTGTTGGATGAAATAAAAGTCGATGGAGACTCTTACTTACCACACATTTGGAATACAAAACGCAAACCAGTATAACAGTCAGTTCATCCACCGTATCACAGGACGTAATGGTCATTAAAGGCAACATATAAGGATACCTTAGCATTTCGAAGGGACTATCATCATAAGATAATTTCTCGTAGGAAACTCGAGGGACAATAAGGGACTATGATCTTTATGACGACTTTTAAACTGAGGGTCTTTGCTAAGACATCCCTACGTTCGAGGGACATGACCATTGTTTTCCGAGGCAACCAAGTGAGGTATACCCTAAGGGTGCAAGTGTGCAGCAGTGTGCTTTTTTCCAGATATTTTATCTTGCAATTTAGTGATATAAGATTAATTGATTAATCATACACGCCTAGGTTACTAGCAATTATATACAGGCATATAAAGTATAAAAGCGAGAAATAAAGAGGATCCTACGCTATTACAAGGCTTTGGTGCAGATACATAAGGAATTGACTGAAAGTAAAAATGAGGAAATAAAACCCTAATTAACCTATTACAAACTGGGTGCAGTTACATCAATAATGAAAAATAATCGTTCGATAAAAATAATTAAGCGCAAGAATCAAAAACTGGAGAAAAGATTCAAAACCCTAAAAAAAACTAATTTGATCATTAAAATATTTTTTTTTGGATTTGTATGAAAAAGGTTTGAATTTAACCTAATTTTTCTAATTAATTTTAATTGATGGAAAATAAATTAAAGTTGGTGAAATTAATTTATTTACAAAAATTAATTTATTAAAAAACTAAATCCTATTTTTTGTGATTTTAATTTTATGATTTTGTATGAAAAAAATTGATTAATAAAAAATAGTTAAACTAAATAATGATAATAAATAAAAAAACTAGAAAAGATTAGAAATTAGGCCTGAGGGGGTGTAGGCCCAGATTTGAGGGTGTTGTTGCTGAATTATGCCAAGCCCAAGTCTGGTTGGCCCATAGCAAGCGTTGGATTCAGTGGGAGGCTTGCTGGGATGTCCACCATGGAGATACAGCGTGGAAGCGTGAGATCTGGCCAAGGAACGATCCAAGGGTGATGATCTGGAGATCTATGGTGTGCACGCTTGGAATGAAGGCATGGAATCTGCAAACAAGTGTTAATAAAAATAACATGTAAGAGGCAAGGTAATGGTCCAAATAGCTCCCAAATACTATCAAGAATTGATATCTAGCCTTGAAAGTCCTTGAATCTCCTTGTAGCAGAAAATCCAATCACCACTTTCTTTGTCAAAAGTTGAGTTTTGTTCTCCCAATTCATGCGACCAATCCTTGTTTTTCTACTCTGGGAATGTTATGAATATATAATAGAACAAATTAGGTCAACAAAAACAGATGCAATCTTGAAAAATATGGAAAAAAGATTTGATTTGCTATGGATATTTTTAGTTTCTAAAATAGGCCAAATCTTTCTATTTTTGTTCCAATCATTCCTTGCACGAAATCCTTGAGTTTCTAGCTGATCATAGACTCATAATATGCTCATAAAATCAAATCTTGGATTTTATATTATTATTCCTCTATTTAAATTAATTTATTTTGATTTAAATGAATAAAAAATCAAAACAAATAATAAAAATAATAAAATGATAAGTGGATAAGCTCAGGGGTCGTGGGTCATCTTAGGAACAAGTTTCAAACAAGAAAACATGGGCCAATTTGGAAAAATATCAATTTTGCTTAATGCTGACTTCATGCACATTTCCAAAATTTGGTAACCTTTAGCAATGCATATCTCTCTCATTTTTTACCCTAAGAGGGTGTTCTTGGACTTTTTAGAAAGCTTAGGATATCCTCTAAACAACCCTTTCGGTTTCATCTCAATTGGATCTTCCATGTTCATATAAGGAGCTTTGACCCAAAAGGTGTTTTTGTTGACTTTTTGAAATGACCTATAACGTATGAACTTGTAACTTTTCATTGAGGAATTTCTTGACCTTGAGGGCTGAAGAGAAGTTGTAGGGCACTGGATTCTATTCGAAATGATACTTGTTTGGAAAATTTATGATAAAGTATGAGAAAGTTATGCCTGGTCAAAGTTTGGTTGACTTTTCCTATAGAAACCCTAAATTGCCATTTTTGACTTTTGATGAGTTGGGAGCATTTCTTGAGGAATCATGATCAACCCTTGATCAAATGATGGAGATTACTTCAAAATGTTGATGTTGACCAAAAATCTTTGAAGTTTGACTGTATTTAGGTCACAGTTGACTTTTGACCTAGTACAGTTGATTTTCCAATACTTAAGCAGTTGATTGAGCAAACTTGTTGTGTAAGGCGTGAAACTTGACATGGGTGATCTTGGGGACATACTAGGGAAATGGAGAACATTTGGGACCCTTAGGACTCGACCATCTTGCTTGAAATTTAAGCCTTAGTTTTAGGCTTATTGTCTTAAGAGGAGGATTTGTCTGGTCAATCCTTAGTCAACTTGAGCAATTAAGGATCTTTGTAGGCATGTCTTGAGTGAAATGAGAGGACAAATTTTGGGGTACAACAGAGAACATAGTTTATCTTATCATAGTTGTCCTTGTTTCTTGTTCTCTTGTGTGACTATTTTTAGTTTGTGTATGTTGTATTTCCTTAATTAATGAAGCCCTTCATTTTAATGGACTATTTTGTATGCTTAATTGGATATAAATATCTCAAGACTCTAATATAATCATAATCAAAAATTTTGTGAAATGAAAAGTATTTAGGCATTATAAATTCATTAAAGTCTAAAATAAAATAGTCACGAATGCGTCTCCAGAGCATAGTTTAGGTTTTAGACCTTTCATGTTTGTCAGTTACTTTATCCACGTGTTAGAAGATAGCTGTTTAAAGTTATGAATAATTTGATATTACCTCATAAATGAGATCAACTATTCTTTTTCCCATTCCCATACATCTATGTGTCCTAGTCTACTATAGATACTCACAACCTAATTCAAAGATATCAATTGTCACTCATTTCTCTCTCTTATCAAATCTTAGGAGTTATAGCTGCTCTTCTGACCTTACTTGGTCATTTATTATTGAGTTTCACAAGATTGATTACCTTACGTAAGGAAAATCATGTCTCTTGTCAAGTAACATCTTCTCGCTTCTTTTTATACATCATGTCTTCCCTCTACCTCTCCTAAAAAGTATTCTCTAAAAATTGGTAAATATTGCCTTCTACTTCATTCTCTCTCTTTTTCATCATGACTTCAACAGCTTCTCATGAAAATGATGATCGCTTAAAAGTTATCATTGAAAGACATCCAAGACTCATCAATGCTAGTCCGGAATTCCATATCAAAATTCATGCTCAAAAATGGAATTGATATCTCTATTTACTCAAAGGACCCATATATCCAAATCTTGTAAAGATTTTATGGAAAAATGCTTCCGTTAATTCTTTGGTACCACAATCTCTTCAAACATCTATGGCGAGGATATTTTCTTCACTGTTGAATGCGTTGCTGAAATATTTATTTGTTCTCGAGTGGGTATCACGACTGATCGTGTCTCTCTCGATAGCATCCCTGATGGTCAAATTAATTCCATCTAAAATGCATCTTCTGAGTGTGACTCTACTAATCCTGAGAGTCTTAAGCCTATTGCCAAAGACTGGTTTTGCTTTATCCTGACAAATCTTTGTCCTTGCGAAACTAACAAAAATGTCCTAAACTGGGAGGACAAGTCTCTTATTTCCTACCTGATCAACAGTACTCTGATCAACCTTCCTCGAGTGATCCTCAATCATCTTAAAAGGTTTATCACTTCTTCTGAAAATTTGAACAAAACCATTATTTCCTATGGAAGACTCATGTCAGATGTTTTTGTTGAAAATGACATTGTGAGAATCCTTTGAAGGATTCCTAATGGTCCCAGTGATGCTCTGCATAAAGAGGAGTGTGATACATTTTGATGAACCTAATTAAATCGTAAAAGAAATTATATAAAATATGCATTTACCACTAACACTTGTTTGATTATTTGATGATTAACCGAGGAACTCTGAACAATTTCACTAGGCATTCTAAGAAAGGTCAAAATGAAAGAAATTTGTTAAATCTCTTAAATATAGATTGTTCATATAATCAGAGATGTATACTCTGTGAACATATATTCAAATATCAGATAGACCCGATACTATTCAGAAGTTGAGAACTTTCTGAAAGTTAAAGTCATCTTGATCTTAGTATCATAATGTTCAGAAGATATAAACTGTCTAAGAAAATGAAATTCAGAATATAAGAATCAAAAACAGAAGCAGATGCCTCCCAGAAGAATTGAGCAAATCAGAAACTGAAGATTGTCTGGAATATCAAGATCTCAATTATTGGCATCCAGAGTCAAGACTTTAAAGATCTCAATATCTGATTTATTCGAACCAGGGGGAGCTTTACTCAAATGGTTCAGAGTCAAGATTGTATAAACAAAATTGTGTCATCAAAATACATAGTTTTGTGATCATCAAAAATGGGGAGATTGTAAGAATAAGATTTGGTTCTCCAATATTATCTCTTAGTTTTGATGATAATAAAATAGTATGTTTGTATGAACAATTTTGATACTCTAATGTTTGTTATTGTTGAGTACTTAACAAACACATTCTGCTTCTGGTGGATGGAGTGGCCAAGACATTAGAAGATAATTAGTCCCACTTTTGTGCTACATAAGTTCTCTTGAACAACAGCAAGACATTCCATAAGGCTTTTAAGTGTAGGTATTGATGTTTATCTAAAGAAACCAGTCAGAAGATCTGAATACATAAGTTGCTACTATGATCGGTGGATCTGGAACTGACTGTTTAAAGCTGGTTCGCGAAATGTTGCGGTAAGCAAGAGTCGCCACCGTCTTTTATTTTCTCCAATATGGAAAGGACAAAAGCACAGAAAAATTCCTTATTGAGACTAGTTCTCGGTTCGGGAGGTAGATTTATAGAAAGGGAAGGTGTTAGCACCCTTTCTATCCATGGTTATCCATGGGCTCTTAGGTACTTGCTCTTATGTTTTCAAAAATTGTTTGCTTTTTAAGGTGAGTGGGTTTGAAAAAGTTTCTTTGAAAGTTTCAGATCGACTCTTGTATCAGTCCTCAAGAGTGTTTGAAAAGTTGTTTTTGAAAGCTTTTTGCAAAGTGTCGGTGTGAAAAGAAGTTTTTGATTTGTTTTGAATTAGAGCAAGTATCTACGAGTCATCTACCTACCCTAAGGAATTATGTTGTGTAAATGTCCTTAAGGTAGTGCCATCCCACCATTGAGAGGTAGGTAGCACCACCGTTGGAGGTGTTCGGGTCAATTCGTTTGTAGGGACAGTGTGGTCACCAGAGCAATAGGAAGATACCTTAGAAGCTACCCTTATGCCATTTCATGGACATGAGGACTTACTAAAACGTCCTCTACTCGACGACCACGTTTCGAGGGGCAAGGCAACAGTGAGGCGTACCCTAGGAGTGGTGTGTGAATTTGTGTATTATTTTCAGTTATGTTTTATCTTGTACATGTATCATGGTGATCTACGCTTATTTTTATTTGGGCATACATTCTTTCATGTGATTATTAATAGTTAAAAGGTGCGGGAATTAAAATGCGGAAAAATAAAGGTCCTACGCTATTACAAAGGCGCGGGTCTACATCGCCAAATTAAACCAAGACCCGATTTGAATAAATAAAATGCGGAAAATAAAATGTCCTAATTATCTATTACAAGGCTTCGGGGCAAATACATTACATCCATAAAAGAAATAAAAAATAAATGCGCGAAAAGAATTGAGAATCGAGTGCGAGGGCATTGGACCCTTTAAAGAAATTAAATCGAAATTATAAAGTTAATTAAATTAAATAAAGGAAAGGACTTATTTTTTATGTTTTTTTTTGTATTTATGAAATTAAAGGAATTAAATGGAATTAAAACCCTAATTCTAAGCATTTTTAATTATTAAAGAAATAAATTCAAGTTTGACCTAATTTACTAATTATTTAATTATAAGTTATTTACAAAAATATTTAATAATTAATAGTGATAAGAAAAAAAAGATTATTTATTAAGAAAAAGAATTAAAAAAAATGCTAAAAGACTTGTTTTTATATTTTTTAATTATCTAAGAAAAAGCATTAAAGTTAAAAACCTAAAATTAAAACTAAATTGATTATGAAATTTATTTACAAAATATATATTATTGAATTAAATAATAAACATATTTTATTTTTTTGACTTTCTGATTTTTTTGTATTTTTATATTATTAAAACTAATTTTGTGGAATTAAATGAAACAAATAATATAATTAAAATAAATAAAAGAAAAGAAGAAAAATAGAGAAAGAGAAGGCAAACATGGGGGGTTTTCTGACCCATTTGGAGGTATGACTGAAGTAATTTGGCCCAATAAGGGTGAGGCCCTTTTGACTTTTCAGGCTTGTGTGTGGAGGCGTTGACTGGTGCGTATGATGAGCCCCTTTGGTGGCCTTCAGATTGGAATCTCCAGGCGTGTGGCAAGCCAGATGATGTGGTTGTATGATGGTCCCTCATGAACATACTGCACAAAAGCGTGTTAAAACAAAATATATGAAATAAGTGGGGGACCTGGGAATCGAACCCAGGTCCCAATGTTCACCAAGCGTGTCCTATACCACCTGTACCAAGCAACGCGTTTGTATGAATCATGGAAAACAAATATTATAAAAAATAAACCACGCTCATGATATTAACACAAAAAACGCGCTGTAAATTTGAATGATCCAACCATGCTATGACACCTAAGCATCTTCTCCGTTCTTGTACCTGTAACAAAAGGCAAATAGCGGGGGTTTTAAACCCCCACTAACCACAATATAGGAAAATAGCGATTAGCTCCTGGGAAATGATAAATTGGGCGCGAGGTGATGATTGTGTTCGTTTGGAGCTTCTGATTCCAATGGTGTAGGTTAGGACGGCCAATTTTTCCATGGGGAAGAAACCCCAATTTCAAGCTTATGAAAACCTAGAAAACATCCATGGCATATTTCGCTACAGGCATGATTAGTTCAATTAAAAGACACCAAAAGCTTCAGCATAATCATGTTAGTGTAAAACAATATTTAAAATGCATTAATATGGCATGAAATTCAAAGTACGATTATGCAAAAATTCATGGACAGGACGACTTCATTCTACCAGTTCTTTGTGTATGGAGAGTGGAAAAGTATTGGGTTATGTTCAGGAAAGTCTCAGCAAGTTTTTGAGATACTTTTTACGCCTTGAAACGCCTTCTAGATGCCAAAACAGTTTTGAGGTTTTTGTGTAAAAATGCAAATTGGTTCTTTGAGTTTGGGCGCAGCTCTCCTTGTTCTTGTCATTAGGTTTAGGTTTGTATATGTATCTGAAATGATTTAGGTTAAGAAAAACCAAGCCCAAACCTTTGCATTCATGATTTTGAATTTTTGATTTCCTTATATCTTTTTCAATCTTTTTCATACCATTCTTATGCCAATCAATGGAGATTCTTACCTTTTTCAGTATGCACGAAATATTTAGGCTTTAATGAGAGAATATGCTGCAAAAAAGGATTGGAAAACATGATTTTCTATTTTTGTCATATTTTATTTTGATTAAATGAACTAATAATAATAATAATTCAAATAATTAATAAAAAATGATAAAATAACTCCCTTTAAAGTCAATGGGTCGTGCATAGCCTTTGGGTGATGATTCTTGGAAGAAATTGTGGCCCATTAGCAAATTTAAGGCATTTGAAGCAAAGTTGACTTTTCAAAATTCCCAAAACTTTCCCAACTTCCACAAGGCATATCTTGCTCAATTTTTAAGCTTTGATCATGTTCTTGGACATTTTGGAAAGGTCTTGAAGTCCTCTAACCAATGCCTTTGTTCCCATGTCATTTTGATTTACCAATCTCAAGTTATGGTCTTTGACTTAAAGTGCCTTTTTGTTGACTTTTGAAGATGACCTATAATGTTGAGATTGATAACTTTTTGTGAGAGCATTTCTTGGACTTGAAGTGTGAAGATGAGTTGTAGGAAATGCCATTCTCTTCAAAATGATCTTTGTATGGAATTTTTCTGATAAACCATGTGGAAGTTATGCCCTGGTCAAGTTACAATTGACTTTTTCAACTGTCCAAAAATAGAAACTTTTGCATCTTGAGACTTTTTGAGCCATGCCTTGAAAATCATGATCAAGAATTGATCAAATGATGTTTGTGGCTTCAAAATAAGATGTTGACCAAAAATTTTGACTTTTGATTGTCAAATGACCATTTTGCCCCTGTAGTTGACTGCTGAGCAATTAGGGTTTTTGACTGTGCAATTTTGTGCTGTGAGTCTTGAAACTTGGCATAAGGATGCTTGACAATGTTTATGGGCATGTGGGACTTGTTTGGACCCTTGGAAACTTCAATTTCTTTGCCAGAACCAAAACCCTAATTTTTGACTGTTAGGAGGCCATTGGACTGTGCAACCCTTGGGAGATTTTGAAGCATGCTCTTTGCAAATCTTGAAGAATATGGGAGGGAAAATTTTGGGGTACAACAGTTGCCCCTGTTCAATCTTCTTAGACCTGAGGATGTAAATTGGCTGGCGTGCCTTTCGTGATCTGAAGGTGGAAGATGATTGAACACTAGAGTGCCCAGGAATTTGCGCTCACATGTTGGCAGTGTGATGGTGGGAATGGGCTTACAGATGCCATTTGGAGATTGATGGATAGGAGGATGGGCTTATAGATGCCATCTGGAAGTGTGACATAACTTTGTCGGGAATGGGCTTATAGATGCCATTTGGAGACTGTTGGTATGTGGATGGGCTTATAGATGCCATCTAGGTGTCGATCGCGTAAGAGATTCCTTAGCGAGAACTTGCGTACCTGAGAAAGAAAAATGATTACCTGACCTGTTACAGGAGCTGGTCTTCAAACTCTTTATATAGACGCTCCCTGGTTGGTTACAGGAATCGGGTCTGGAGCTTCAAACGGTGATGAATGAATCAGGGATGGTTACTACCTCAACGGAACGATGAGAGAACCTGGGGCGATTACTACCTTAACAGTAACAATGAGAGAATCTGGGGCGATTACTACCTCAACAGTAACGATGAGAGAATCTGGGGCGATTACTACCTCAACAGTAACGATGAGAGAATCTGGGGCGATTACTACCTCAACAGTAACGATGAGAGAACCTGGGGCGATTACTACCTCAACCGTAACGATGAGAGAATCTTGGATGTCTTCTACTGAGTCTTCATTAGGAAAATCTTTAGGAATCGATTTAACTGGACTAGAGAAGGCCTTTGACTGGATAAGAATCAGAAAAATCTTTAGGAATCGATTTAACTGAACCAGGCAAGGTCTTGAAATAACTTCAACTGGATAAGAATCAGGGAGATCTTAGGGTCGATCTGACTGAACCAGAGAAGGCCTTTGACTGGATAAGAATCAGAAAAATCTTTAGGAATCGATTTAACTGAACCGGACAAGGTCTTGAAATAACTTCAACTGGATAAGAATCAGGGAGATCTTAGGGTCGATCTGACTGAACCAGAGAAGGCCTTTGACTGGATAAGAATCAGAAAAATCTTTAGGAGCCGATTTAACTGAACCAGACAAGGTCTTGGATATAGTTGAGAATTTAACTGGATCTTTCCTGAAAGGTAAAGGTCAGTCATGTGCAATGCATGATATGGATCAAGCAATGATGTTCTCAACATAAATGAGATTGTAAGATATGATGCGTTCATGCATGCTATAATGTATGGAAATGCGATGTTTATGAATGTATGTTTTTGTCTAGGAAAGTAAATCCTTGACGGGTGCCGAGAAGTCACATCCTGGGCTGATATTTGGAGAATAGATCTTTGTTGTTTCCGCTGGGGATGATAGTTGCAAGAATACCGACAGGAGAAGATAACTCCGTTGGGGAATAAACTTGGCAAATAGATTACTCTGCGGGGAGAAAATTATTCTAGAGATCTTGCTGGAGAACAAAACTCTGTGGGAAGAGAGGTACGTTGTTGAGATGTTGATGGTAACTTCGCTGGGGATACCATTGTTGAGCTTTGTTGAGGGAATTGATGAACTCCGCTGGGGATAAGAAGACTTCGCCGAGGACGATCTTCTCGTGGCTTTTGGCTGAGGATAACCCAGTTATATCCTGGTAGGGAAATAACCTTTGAATAAAGCCAGGGGACGCGTTCGTGCTCTGTGGGGGGGAAGCTTCCAGAATCTACTGGGGATAAGCTCCCTGCTGGGGAGATGATTGAAACTTTCCTGGGGAAATCTTGATTGGACTCTCCTGGGGGAAATTTTGAGATACTGGGGAAGTGGCTCTGCTGAATGCCTGGTATACTGCCGGGGAACAGTCTTAGACCAAGACTGTCGGGGATGCTTGTTAAGAATATATGTATATCGTGCTGAGGAATGTTGAGATCTGCGGGGAATACCCAACTTTCTTGAGGCTGATAGTATAACTTTGCTTGGGGAGAGTACATTGACTTGCTGACTCACTCTCTGGGGAACTAAGATATACTGGTTATGTTCTTCAGTTGAACTTACCTTGATACCTTGGTGGACAGAGCAATTAGATTGCTTAGACAACTCATTATTGCCCCTGTTTCTAATGTTACCTGTAATTAATCCTTCGTTTCGTATGCAAATATTTATGAGTTAGCAATTATTGTCAAATGCATATATCACAAATTGAACCTTGGACGTTCTTCACAAAACAAAACAGAAAAGAAAAAAACAATTGGCAATTTTAACTGAAAAGTGACCTTTGTATTGATTTTCTGAATTTGCCCATAAATAGGCGTTTTATGTACAAGAGGTTGACGTCCTAGTAAGAGAACGCCGCTGAATAAAAGAGTTTATACAATTTGTACAAAGGGAAAACAAAACAGCTGTGTGAAAAGAATAATCCCACTGGGTTCCAACTCTGCTATCGCCCTTATATCTTCGAGCGTCCCATCACTTGATGACCTAGTCGAGGATGAAGTTGATTGATTGATGCCGTTTGAACTTGATGTTGATACCGGATTTTGGATGCAAAGTGATCCAATGAGACATAGTATTACGCTTTATCCCTAACTTTTGCCTGGACCGCCCTTTCGGGTTTTCAGTCCACCGGGATACCCATTTTTGCCCAAGCCGCCTTTTCAGGTTTTCGACTTGCCGGGTGTACAGATTTTTTTCATTTCATCCCTTCATTTTGCCCGAACCCTTTTGGTTCGCCGGGAAGCCCTAATTTTTGCCTAGGTATGTCAACCTAGCGGGTCTTTTTCATGCGTAGTATCTTTTCACTATGTCTGCATTGGCGGGGTGAGGAAGGTCGTCACCATCCATGTTGGTTAAAATCATGGCTCCTCCTGAGAACACATGTTTAACCACAAATGGCCCTTCGTATGTAGGGGTCCATTTTCCCCTTGGATCACTCTAAGGAAGGATGATGCGCTTGATTACCAGATCCCCAACTTGATATTCTTGTGGTCTGACATTTTTGTTAAAAGCCCTGATCATCCGTTTTTGGTACGTCTGACCATGACAAATAGCAGCAAGTCTCTTTTCGTCAAATTAGGTTTAATTGATCAAGTCGTGTCTGGATCCAATCATCTTCGCTCAGATCTGCATCCTTCATTATCCGGAGAGAGGGTATCTGCACTTCGATCGGTAAGACTGCCTCCATACCGTAGACCAAGGAGAAAGGAGTTGCCCCGGTTGACGTCCTGGCTGAGGTACGGTACCCATGTAGAGAAAACGGTAACATCTCGTGCCAATCTTTATAGGTCACTGTCATCTTCTGCACAATTTTCTTGATATTCTTATTCGCTGCTTCTACAGCCCCATTCATCTTCGGCCGGTAAGGAGAAGAATTGTGGTGTTGTACCTTAAACTGCTCGCAGAGCTCAGTGATCATCTTGTTATTGAGATTGGTACCATTGTCCGTAATGATCCTTTCTGGGACGCCGTATCGACAGATCAAGTTATGCCGAATGAACCGTGCCACAACATTCTTGGTTACTGTGGCGTAGGAAGCTGCTTCAACCTACTTCGTGAAGTAATCAATCCCTACCAGGATGAAGAGATGCCCGTTGGATGCCGTAGGTTTAATCTCACCGATCATATCTATGCCACACATTGCAAACAGCCAAGGTGCAGTCAGAACATTTAGAGGAACTGGAGGAACATGCACCCTATCTGCATAAATCTGGCATTTATGACACGTCCGAGAATGTTGGTAGCAGTCGGCTTCCATTGTGGACCAGTAATACCATGCCCGAAGGATCTTCTTTGCCATAGTATGTCCACTGGAATGTGTTTCGAAGGTCCCTTCATGTAGCTCTGCCATAATTCTTTCTGCTTCGGTCTTATCCACACAACGCAGTAAGGTCGAATCATGGTTTCGCTTGTACAGGATGCTATTACTGAGGAAGAACTTTGCTGCGAACCTTCTCAGAAATTTCTTATCGTTGACAGATGCACCTTCAGGGTATTCCTGAGCTTCCAAGTATCTCTTCACCTCATGGTACCAGGGCTTCTCAGTCACCAATTCAGTCTCGAGATCACAACAGTATGCCGGTTCGTCCAGTTTCCCGATAATGATCCGGGGAGCCTCATTGTCCCATTTGACTTTGAACATGGAAGACATCGTAGCTAATGCGTCCGCCAACTGATTCTCCTCTCTTGGGAAATGTTCAAAGGTTATCTCTGTGAAGTGGGGGATCATTGTCAACACACATTCTCTGTAAGGAATAAGATTCGGATGTTTCGTATCCCACTCGCCTTTGATCTGATTGATCACGAGAGCGAAATCTCCGAAGACACTCAGAAACTTGATCCTTAAGTCGATCGCAGCTTGAAGACCCATGATGCATGCCTCATACTCCGCCATGTTGTTGGTGCAGTTGAAACATAGCCGGGCAGTAAGTGGAGTATGAGTGCCTTGAGGGGATATGATCACAGCGCCAATGCCGTTACCCAAAGCGTTGGAGGCTCCGTCAAAGTGCATAGACCATCAGGATCCTTCCTCAGGTCCTTCATCCGGTCCAGGTACTTCACAATCAGTTACTATCATGATGCTTTCGTCAGGAAACTCGAAGTTCATTGACTGATAGTCGTCTACTGCCTGATGTGCCAAGTGGTCTGCCAGTACACTTCCTTTGATGGCTTTCTGAGTCGTGTACTGGATGTCGTATTCTGTCAAGATCATTTGCCATTTTGCTATTCTCCCAGACAGAGCAGGCTTTTCAAATATATACTTTATAGGATCCATCTTTGAGATCAACAAGGTAGTGTGAGTCAGCATATACTGTCTCAGCCGGCGAGCAGCCCATACCAAAGCGCAGCAAGTTTTCTCAAGCAGTGAGTATGGGTCTCACAGTCGGTAAACTTTTTGCTAAGGTAATAAATGGCATGCTCTTTTCGGCCAGACTCGTCATGCTGCCCCAGCACACACCCCATTGAGTTGTCAAGTACTGTCAGGTATAATATCAGAGGTCTCCCTTCAACCGGTGGCATAAGAATGGGTGGTTCTTGGAGATACTCTTTGATTCTGTCAAAAGCGGCCTGACATTCATCATTCCAACGTACTACCTGATCTTTCTTCAGCAGCTTGAAGATTGGTTCACAGGTAGCAGTTAGGTGTGAGATGAATCGAGCAATGTAATTCAGGAGTCCTAGAAAGCCTCTGACCTCTTTCTCTGTCTTGGGAACTGGCATCTCTTGAATAGCTTTAACCTTGGCAGGGTCCACTTGAATACCCTTGTCACTTACAACGAAGCCTAGCAACTTTCCAGATCTTACCCCGAAGGTACACTTGTTCGGGTTCAACCTCAGCTTGTACAGTTTCAGACGGTCAAACAACTTCTGCAGATGGTCAAGGTGTTCCTCCTCAGTTTGGGACCTTGCAATCATATCATCGACATAGACTTCAATCTCATGATGGATCATGTCATGAAATAAAGCAACCATAGCACGTTGGTAGGTTGCCCCAGCATTCTTCAACCCGAATGGCATGACCTTGTAGTAGAAGGTGCCCCACTGAGTAACAAAGGTAGTCTTTTCCATGTCTTCAGGAGCCATCTTGATCTGATTATACCCTGAAAAACCATCCATGAAGGAGAACACCTTGTGTTGAGCCGTATTGTCAACAAGAACATCAATGTGAGGCAGGGGAAGTCATCCTTAGGGCTGGCCCTGTTCAGATCCCTGTAATCAACACATATTCTGACCTTACCATCCTTCTTTGGTACCGACACCACATTCGCAACCCACTGAGGGTAAGAAGTCACTGCAAGAAACCCGGCATCGAACTGTTTCATAACCTCAGCTTTGATCTTCTCGGACATCTCTGGACGCATACGGCGGACCTTTTGCTTAACCGGAGGGCAGTCTTCCTTGGTAGGCAAATGATGGACCACAATGTCAGTATCTAACCCAGGCATGTCTTCATAGGACCAGGCGAAGATCTCCACATAATCATGTAACATCTGAGTCAACCGTTGCTTCACGCTGAGCTCTAGGTTGGCACCAATCTTGACTTCCTTCCTATCTGTCTCAGTGCCCAGATTTATTATTTCCACTGGCTCTTCATGTGGTTGAATCACCCTCTCTTCCTGGAGTAACAGTCTTGCAAGCTCGCCAGGCACTTCGCAATCATCTTCACCTTCGTCTTCGGCTAAGTTGATCGGATTTTCGAAGTCATAACTGGCAGTAGCAAAGTCGTTACTAGTGAGATCCAGAGTGGATTAAAACCTGTATGGGTGAGTGTGTGTAAATACAGCTGTTTTGCAATATATAAAGAAAGGAAAGAAAGAAAAGGAGCATAAGATTTGAAATGCGAGAAAACGTCCAAGGTCTTTATTCATGATATATGAAATGACAATTAATATGCCCTCACAAATGAAGCCACGGTGCCCCGGGTAAGACACCGGGCCATAGAGTTTTAATTCATTGTTTATTACAAATAACAAGAACAAAGGAGTTTATTACTGCGTAATAAAAGTAACAGGAGTATGATCTTTAGCAGTCCAATTGGTCAATCCACCATCAGTCGTCGGGTAAATCCAGCTATCGAACTCTGACTCTTCCACTTCGTCTTCATCCCCAATAGCATTCACTCCATGAGCAGGCAGGGGAGATGTCACTACATTGGGCTTCTCAGGTGCCTCAAACTGTACCTCCTTGGCATCAATAAGATCCTGCACCTTGTTCCTTAAGGCCCAACAATCATCAGTAGAATGCCCCGGGCTATCGGAATGATAAGCACAGCGGGCATTTGGGTTATACTTGGGAGAGGCAGTGTTCACAACCTTTGGGGCCTCTCTGACAGTCACTAAGTTGGTGGATAGCAACTGCGGCAAGATTTGCGACAAGGTCATACTCAGCCGGGTAAACTCTTTTCTGGGTCTCTCAGCCCTTTGTGGATTGGTTTGCCGAGGAGCGGCAGCAGGCTTAGCAATCACCACCGTGTTGACAGATTGGCGGCGTTCTGGTTTATCATGTCTTCTAGGCCCATATACAGCACTGGCCTCCTTCTTAGAGGGTTTCTTCTCAGAACTTGAAGATGCACCCTTCTGAATTTTACCGGACTTCATTCCAGCCTCTATCCTCTCCCCAGTCAGAATAAGATCAGTAAACCCTGCAGACGAGTTACCGATAAGATGATTGAAAAACGGCCCGGAGAGGGTCCCCAAGAACATATCTATCAGCTCACGGTCAGTTAACGGAGGCTGCACCCTGCCAGCCAGATCCCTCCACTTCTGTGCATACTCTTTAAAACCTTCGCTTGATCCTAGCGACATACCCTGGAGTTGGGTACGTGTAGGAGCAAGGTCGGCATTATATTGATACTGCTTGTAAAAAGCAGTAGCCAACTCCTCCTAGTTACGAACTTTGGTCCCATCCAGCTGATAGAACCATTCGAGATGAGTCCCTGAAAGACTCTCCTAGAAGAAGTGGATCCACAAGTTCTTATCCACAGTGTACGGCTGAATCTTCCGCACATAAGATCTGAGGTGCAACTTAGGGCAAGACGCCCCGTCATATTTGGTGAAAGATGGTGCCTTAAACTTGTGAGGGATGATCACACCAGTAGATAAGCCCAAGTCTCTAAAATCCAGCCCAGGCACTTGTTGGATCTCCATGGTATTCAGTCTGTCTTCCAACTGCTTGTACCGGTCTTCAGCAGGAGGATACTGTTCCTCATTAAAATCAGTCTCGTTGTCAGAGACTACTGAACTAGGAGCCTTTCCCCCCTGGGGACTGTCTTTGCCTACAGAAGAACCAGCTTCCTCATTCTGCAGAGTGTTACCAAACCTCCGGCCCGAGTTGAAAAGAACAGTTCTCTTCTTCTTCTTCTCCTTCTTCAGGAGCAAAGCCTTCAACTCTTCTTGGCCTTGAGCCAAACCCATGATCAGCTCTTGGAATTGTGCGTTCTGCGCCTGAAGGGCCTTGATAGACATCTCGGTTGATGATTCAAGGTTCATGATGCTGAAATAAACAGCGAAGAACAGTAAGCAACCTGAAAAGAAGAGTACCTACTATGTATATGATGAATGATATGTGTTTATGCAATGCATTCAAGGGTTCAAAAGTTCAAATTTGTTGTAGACAAAAAGGAACACACATTATAATTAAGGAAATAATTGTTCAGTACATCAAAGCCTCATGGGCACATATTACAAAGCAAATCAATCCCAAAAGACACTACGCATCCTCTTTGGAGCTATGTAGGTGTTGAGATTCCTTTCCTCGTGTAGTAGGCGGGTGAGCTCCAAGACCTTCTTTTCACTAGCATGTAGACTGGTCTCAAGAGAATTTCGTTCTTCCTTAAGCTGGATCCAGCTCTTCTGCATTTCTTCCCAAGATGTGGGCATGTCAGGATGTTGAATGGTGTAGGACACTTCACCTTCCAAAACTGGCTCTTTGATCACAGGGAGCACATGAGGATAAGGCATTACTAACTTCTGGGAGCGGGATCGTACCCACTTGAGATAAGGTTCCAACGGGATGGAATTCCTGTGCCCCAGGGTCTTGCTGTCTATCCTACTTGGCATCCTCCAAGCTCTGATAAATCTCTGGCGAAGTCCTTGTGCATCATTGTCGAAATCAAAAACTAAGTCAGGAATTAACATGTCATGAGGGTCATCCCTCCGAGCATACCCAAACTGTCTCCAAGACAAGCATGGGTTGTAAGTAATACCTCCTCTGATTCCAAGTAAAGGAACATTATGGTACTCCCCGCAATGATCAATGATAGTGACATCCTCTCTAGACCGAGAACACCAATGTATGTCAGCATGTGTAAGAGTCATCAATCATTGTGACCATCTCAAACCCCACTCGTTCTTCAAAACTGATTGTGGAAGGTGCGAAATAAACCACCTTCCCAGGAGAGGAGTACAGCACATAAGAACACCTCTTTTTCTCATGGTTCGAGTGTAACATGAGTGAAGGATGCCCCCCAGCAACGTAGGTATAGGATTTCTGGACATGAAGATCTGGACAACACTGATATCTATAAGCTGATCTGGGTTAGGGAACAACACCAAACCATAGACAAGGAGGGCCACAACTTCTTCAAAAGCTTGTAAGTCAAGGGAGTTCCAACATTCCTGGGCCTTTTCAAACAGAAACCTGGCTAAGAACCCTTTGATACCACTTCTAACTTCCCAATGTCCCTTGAGGTCAGATGATTGTAGGTGTAAGGCTTTAGCAATCTCTTCAAGCTTGGGTTCCTTTTCCGTACCGTTGTAGGGTAGTTGATCAAGGATAGGGATCTTCAGAAGCCGGGAGAATTCTTCCAACGTAGGTACCAGTTGGTAATCCAGGAAAGTGAATCAATGATGCAGAGGGTCAAAGAACTGGAACAGGACCTTTATCATATCTTCCTCAATGTTGGTGTTGACCAAGCTGATGAGTCTTCCATGTCTTTCACTGAATGAAGAGCCCTCGGGAATCCGGGATATAAGCTCCTTAAGCTGAGGAGGGATCCTTACAAGGCTAATTTGAATTGTCTTCCTGCGAACAGTTTCCATGTCCTACAAAACAAGAACGAAGATGAAGATTCGAACCCCTGAAATGGTTAGTCAATGCATATGATGTTGTATGATGTCATGATGCTATGATTAAACACACCACAAATATTTACAAAGGCAAACATGATAAGGCACACAAGTCACACCACAGCCCTTAGAGTTTAGGCCTGCATGGGGTTTGGGTATTACCCTCTTGAAGTTGGTGGGCTCAACCTGTCCTATTAGAAGTAACCGGGTTCTAAGGGTCCCAATATCACTGGATTGCTTTCATTGTTCATAGTTTTGATTTAGCCACTGAACTGGCGATCGAAATATTCCATGAAAGCAACCCTCAATTGAGTGTAGTATCGAGTATCAACCAACCTCGGACTGCACCAAAGTTAGTTATCTCACTACCCTAAAGAGGCCAAGATAGTTCAATTAAGGTTCCTAAGGTCAGTTGATGCTTCATGACACCACATGGAGGCCCCGTACTCTCCTTGACTGAACTCAAGGGTTACCGGTACACACCAAAGTGCCACATCAACGTAGCAGACTGTTTCAACCATGTCGGTATACCCCGCACAGTTCCCTCACAGCCTTGTTGCTACTTTCTAAGAAGGTATCCCCAGATCCGGGTTAGGATCTATAGAACTCCCAAGACATTACCCACAATAATAAAGCAAACAATTCAGACAATTGAAAACACAAATGATCTTAGTCCTAAGGTACACCTCACTTTATAAGAGTCCCCAGCAGAGTCGCCAGTTCTGTGATCGGTGGATCTGGAACTGACTGTTTAAAGTTGGTTCGCAAAATGTCGCGGTAAGCAAGAGTCGCCACCGTCTTTTATTTTCTCCAATATGGAAAGGACAAAAGCACAGAAAAATTCCTTATTGAGATTAGTTCTCGGTTCGGGAGGTAGATTTGTAGAAAGGGAAGGTGTTAGCACCCTTTCTATCCATGGTTATCCATGGGCTCTTAGGTACTTGCTCTTATGTTTTCAAAAATTGTTTGCTTTTTAAGGTGAGTGGGTTTGAAAAAGTTTCTTTGAAAGTTTCAGATCGACTCTTGTATCAGTCCTCAAGAGTGTTTGAAAAGTTGTTTTTGAAAGCTTTTTGCAAAGTGTCGGTGTGAAAAGAAGTTTTTGATTTGTTTTGAATTAGAGCAAGTATCTACGATTCATCTACCTACCCTAAGGAATTATGCTGTGTAAATGTCCTTAAGGTAGTGCCATCCCACCATTGAGAGGTAGGTAGCACCACCGTTGGAGGTGTTTGGGTTAATTCGTTTGTAGGGACAGTGTGGTCACCAGAGCAATAGGAAGACACCTTAGAAGCTACCCTTATGCCATTTCATGGACATGAGGACTTACTAAAACGTCCTCTACTCGACGACCACGTTTCGAGGGGCAAGGCAACAGTGAGGCGTACCCTAGGAGTGGTGTGTGAATTTGTGTATTATTTTCAGTTATGTTTTATCTTGTACATGTATCATGGTGATCTACGCTTATTTTTATTTGGGCATACATTCTTTCATGTGATTATTAACAGTTAAAAGGTGCGGGAATTAAAATGCGGAAAAATAAAGGTCTTACGCTATTACAAAGGCGCGGGTCTACATCGCCAAATTAAACCAAGACCCGATTTGAATAAATAAAATGCGGAAAATAAAATGTCCTAATTATCTATTACAAGGCTTCGGGGCAAATACATTACATCCATAAAAGAAATAAAAAATAAATGCGCGAAAAGAATTGAGAATCGAGTGCGAGGGCGTTGGACCCTTTAAAGAAATTAAATCGAAATTATAAAGTTAATTAAATTAAATAAAGGAAAGGACTTATTTTTTATGTTTTTTTTTGTATTTATGAAATTAAAGGAATTAAATGGAATTAAAACCCTAATTCTAAGCATTTTTAATTATTAAAGAAATAAATTCAAGTTTGACCTAATTTACTAATTATTTAATTATAAGTTATTTACAAAAATAATTAATAATTAATAGTGATAAGAAAAAAAAAAGATTATTTATTGAGAAAAAGAATAAAAAAAATGCTAAAAGACTTGTTTTTGTATTTTTTAATTATCTAAGAAAATGCATTAAAGTTAAAAACCTAAAATTAAAACTAAATTGATTATGAAATTTATTTACAAAATAAATATTATTGAATTAAATAATAAACATATTTTATTTTTTTGACTTTCTGATTTTTTTGTATTTTTATATTATTAAAACTAATTTTGTGGAATTAAATGAAACAAATAATATAATTAAAATAAATAAAAGAAAAGAAGAAAAATAGAGAAAGAGAAGGCAAACATGGGGGGGTTTTCTGACCCATTTGGAGGTATGACTGAAGTAATTTCGCCCAATAAGGGTGAGGCCCTTTTGACTTTTCAGGCTTGTGTGTGGAGGCGTTGACTGGTGCGTATGATGAGCCCCTTTGGTGGCCTTCAGATTGGAATCTCCAGGCGCGTGGCAAGCCAGATGATGTGGTTGTATGATGGTCCCTCATGAACATACTGCACAAAAGCGTGTTAAAACAAAATATATGAAATAAGTGGGGGACCTGGGAATCGAACCCAGGTCCCAATGTTCACCAAGCGTGTCCTCTACCACCTGTACCAAGCAACGCGTTTGTATGTATCATGGAAAACAAATATTATAAAAAATAAACCACGCTCATGATATTAACACAAAAAACGCGCTGAAAATTTGAATGATCCAACCATGCTATGACACCTAAGCATCTTCTCCGTTCTTGTACCTGTAACAAAAGGCAAATAGCGGGGGTTTTAAACCCCCACTAACCACAATATAGGAAAATAGCGATTAGCTCCTGGGCAATGATAAATTGGGCGCGAGGTGATGATTGTGTTCGTTTGGAGCTTCTGATTCCAATGGTGTAGGCTAGGACGGCCAATTTTTCCATGGGGAAGAAACCCCAATTTCAAGCTTATGAAAACCTAGAAAACATCCATGGCATATTTCGCTACAGGCATGATTAGTTCAATTAAAAGACACCAAAAGCTTCAGCATAATCATGTTAGTGTAAAACAATATTTAAAATGCATTAATATGGCATGAAATTCAGAGTACGATTATGCAAAAATTCATGGACAAGACGACTTCATTCTACCAGTTCTTTGTGTATGGAGAGTGGAAAAGTATTGGGTTATGTTCAGGAAAGTCTCAGTAAGCTTTTGAGATACTTTTTACGCCTTGAAACGCCTTCTAGATGCCAAAACAGTTTTGAGGTTTTTGTGTAAAAATGCAAATTGGTTCTTTGAGTTTGGGCGCAGCTCTCCTTGTTCTTGTCATTAGGTTTAGGTTTGTATATGTATCTGAAACGATTTAGGTTAAGAAAAACCAAGCCCAAACCTTTGCATTCATGATTTTGAATTTTTGATTTCCTTATATCTTTTTCAATCTTTTTCATACCATTCTTATGCCAATCAATGGAGATTCTTGCCTTTTTCAGTATGCACGAAATATTTAGGCTTTAATGAGAGAATATGCTGCAAAAAAGGATTGGAAAACATGATTTTCTATTTTTGTCATATTTTATTTTGATTAAATGAACTAATAATAATAATAATTCAAATAATTAATAAAAAATGATAAAATAACTCCCTTTAAAGTCAATGGGTCGTGCATAGCCTTTGGGTGATGATTCTTGGAAGAAATTGTGGCCCATTAGAAAATTTAAGGCATTTGAAGCAAAGTTGACTTTTCAAAATTCCCAAAAATTTCCCAACTTCCACAAGGCATATCTTGCTCAATTTTTAAGCTTTGATCATGTTCTTGGACATTTTGGAAAGGTCTTGAAGTCCTCTAACCAATGCCTTTGGTCCCATGTCATTTTGATTTACCAATATCAAGTTATGGTCTTTGCCTTAAAGTGCCTTTTTGTTGACTTTTGAAGATGACCTATAATGTTGAGATTGATAACTTTTTGTGAGAGCATTTCTTGGACTTGAAGTGTGAAGATGAGTTGTAGGAAATGTCATTCTATTCAAAATGAGCTTTGTATGGAATTTTTCTGATAAACCATGTGGAAGTTATGCCCTGGTCAAGTTACAATTGACTTTTTCAACTGTCCAAAAATAGAAACTTTTGCATCTTGAGACTTTTTGAGCCATGCCTTGAAAATCATGATCAATAATTGATAAAATGATGTTTGTGGCTTCAAAATAAGATGTTGACCAAAAAATTTGACTTTTGACTGTCAAATGACCATTTTGCCCCTGCAGTTGACTGCTGAGCAATTAGGGTTTTTGACTGTGCAATTTTGTGTTGTGATTCTTGAAACTTGGCATAAGGATGCTTGACAATGTTTATGGGCATGTGGGACTTGTTTGGACCCTTGGAAAATTCAATTTCTTTGCCAGAACCAAAACCCTAATTTTTGACTGTTAGGAGGCCATTGGACTGTGCAACCCTTGGGAGATTTTGAAGCATGCTCTTTGCAAATCTTGAAGAATATGGGAGGGCAAATTTTGGGGTACAACAATTGCCCCTGTTCAATCTTCTTAGACCTGAGGATATAGATTGGCTGGCGTGCCTTTCGTGATCCGAAGGTGGAAGATGATTGAACACTAGAGTGCCCAGGAATTTGCGCTCACATGTTGGCAGTGTGATGGTGGGAATGGGCTTACAGATGCCATTTTGAGATTGATGGATAGGAGGATGGGCTTATAGATGCCATCTGGAAGTGTGACAGAACTTTGTCGGGAATGGGCTTATAGATGCCATTTGGAGACTGTTGGTATGTGGATGGGCTTATAGATGCCATCTAGGTGTCGATCGCGTAAGAGATTCCTTAGCGAGAACTTGCGTACCTGAGAAAGAAAAATGATTACCTGACCTGTTACAGGAGCTGGTCTTCAAACTCTTTATATAGACGTTCCCTGGTTGGTTACAGGAATCGGGTCAGGAGCTTCAAACGGTGATGAATGAATCAGGGATGGTTACTACCTCAACGGAATGATGAGAGAACCTGGGGCAATTACTACCTTAACAGTAACGATGAGAGAATCTGGGGCGATTACTACCTCAACAGTAACGATGAGAGAATCCGGGGCGATTACTACCTCAACAGTAACGATGAGAGAATCTGGGGCGATTACTACCTCAACAGTAACGATGAGAGAACCTGGGGCGATTACTACCTCAACCGTAACGATGAGAGAATCTTGGATGTCTTCTACTGAGTCTTCATTAGGAAAATCTTTAGGAATCGATTTAACTGGACTAGAGAAGGCCTTTGACTGGATAAGAATCAGAAAAATCTTTAGGAATCGATTTAACTGAACCAGGCAAGGTCTTGAAATAACTTCAACAGGATAAGAATCAGGGAGATCTTAGGGTCGATCTGACTGAACCAGAGAAGGCCTTTGACTGGATAAGAATCAGAAAAATCTTTAGGAATCGATTTAACTGAACCGGACAAGGTCTTGAAATAACTTCAACTGGATAAGAATCAGGGAGATCTTAGGGTCGATCTGACTGAACCAGAGAAGGCCTTTGACTGGATAAGAATCAGAAAAATCTTTAGGAGTCGATTTAACTGAACCGGACAAGGTCTTGGATATAGCTGAGAATTTAACTGGATCTTTCCTGAATGGTAAAGGTCAGTCATGTGCAATGCATGATATGGATCAAGCAATGATGTTCTCAACATAAATGAGATTGTAAGATATGATGCGTCCATGCATGCTATAATGTATGGAAATGCGATGTTTATGAATGTATGTTTTTGTCTAGGAAAGTAAATACTTGACGGGTGCCGGGAAGTCACATCCTGGGCTGATATTTGGAGAATAGATCTTTGCTGTTTCCGTTGGGGATGATAGTTGCAAGAATACCGGCAGGAGAAGATAACTCCGTTGGGGAATAAACTTGGCAAATGGATTACTCTGCGGGGAGAAAATTATTCTAGAGATCTTGCTGGAGAACAAAACTCTGTGGGAAGAGAGGTACGTTGTTGAGATGTTGATGGTAACTTCGCTGGGGATACCATTGTTGAGCTTTGTTGAGGGAATTGATGAACTCCGCTGGGGATAAGAAGACTTCGCCGAGGACGATCTTCTCGTGGCTTTTGGCTGAGGATAACCCAGTTATATCCTGGTAGGGAAATAACCTTTGAATAAAGCCAGGGGACGCGTTCGTGTTCTGTAGGGGGGAAGCTTCCAGAATCTACTGGGGATAAGCTCCCTGCTGGGGAGATGATTCAAACTTTCCTGGGGAAATCTTGATTGGACTCTCCTGGGGGAAATTTTGAGATACTGGGGAAGTGGCTCTGCTGAATGCCTGGTATACTACCAGGGAACAGTCTTAGACCAAGACTGTCGGGGATGCTTGTTAAGAATATATGTATATCATGCTGAGGAATGTTGAGATCTGCGGGGAATACCCAACTTTCTTGAGGCTGATAGTATAACTTTGCTTGGGGAGAGTACATTGACTTGCTGACTCACTCTCTGGGGAATTAAGATATACTGGTTATGTTCTTCAGCTGAACTTACCTTGATACCTTGGTGGACAGAGCAATTAGATTGCTTAGACAACTCATTATTGCCCCTCTTTCTAATGTTACCTGTAATTAATCCTTCGTTTCGTATGCAAATATTTATGAGTTAGCAATTATTGTCAAATGCATATATCACAAATTGAACCTTGGACGTTCTTCGTAAAACAAAACAGAAAAGAAAAAAACAATCGGCAATTTTAACTGAAAAGTGACATTTGTATTGATTTTTCTGAATTTGCCCGTAAATAGGCGTTTTATGTACAAGAGGCTGACGTCCTAGTAAGAGAACGCCGCTGAATAAAAGAGTTTATACAATTTGTACAAAGGGAAAACAAAACAGCTGTGTGAAAAGAATAATCCCACTGGGTTCCAACTCTGCTATCACCCTTATATCTTCGAGCGTCTCATCACTTGATGACCTAGTCGAGGATGAAGTTGATTGATTGATGCCGTTTGAACTTGATGTTGATACCGGATTCTGGATGCAAAGTGATCCAATGAGACATAGTATTACGCTTTATCCCTAACTTTTGCCTGGACCGCCCTTTCGGGTTTCCAGTCCACCGGGATACCCATTTTTGCCCAAGCCGCCTTTTCAGGTTTTCGACTTGCCGGGTGTACAGATTTTTTTCATTTCATCCCTTCATTTTGCCCGAACCCTTTTGGTTCGCCGGGAAGCCCTAATTTTTGCCTAGGTATGTCAACCTAGCGGGTCTTTTTCATGTGTAGTATCTTTTCACTATGTCTGCATTGGCGGGGTGAGGAAGGTCGTCACCATCCATGTTGGTTAAAATCATGGCTCCTCCTGAGAACACATGTTTAACCACAAATGGCCCTTCGTATGTAGGGGTCCATTTGCCCCTTGGATCACTCTGAGGAAGGATGATGCGCTTGATTACCAGATCCCCAACTTGATATTCTTGTGGTCTGACCTTTTTGTTAAAAGCCCTGATCATCCGTTTTTGGTACGTCTGACCATGACAAATAGCAGCAAGTCTCTTTTCGTCAATCAGGTTTAATTGATCAAGTCGTGTCTGGATCCAATCATCTTCGCTCAGATCTGCATCCTTCATTATCCGGAGAGAGGGTATCTGCACTTCGATCGGTAAGACTGCCTCCATACCATAGACCAAGGAGAAAGGAGTTGCCCCGGTTGACGTCCTGGCTGAGGTACGGTACCCATGTAGAGCAAACGGTAACATCTCGTGCCAATCTTTATAGGTCACTGTCATCTTCTGCACAATTTTCTTGATATTCTTATTCGCTGCTTCTACAGCCCCATTCATCTTCGGCCGGTAAGGAGAAGAATTGTGGTGCTGTACCTTAAACTGCTCGCAGAGCTCAGTGATCATCTTGTTATTGAGATTGGTACCATTGTCCGTAATGATCCTTTCTGGGACGCCGTATCGACAGATCAAGTTATGTCGAATGAACCGTGCCACAACATTCTTGGTTACTGTGGCGTAGGAAGCTGCTTCAACCCACTTCGTGAAGTAATCAATCGCTACCAGGATGAAGCGATTCCCATTGGATGCCGTAGGTTTAATCTCACCGATCATATTTATGCCCCACATTGCAAACGGCCAAGGTGCAGTCAGAACATTTAGAGGAACTGGAGGAACATGCACCTTATCTGCATAAATCTGGCATTTATGACACGTCCGAGAATGTTGGTAGCAGTCGGCTTCCATTGTGGACCAGTAATACCCTGCCCGAAGGATCTTCTTTGCCATAGTATGTCCACTGGAATGTGTTCCGAAGGTCCCTTCATGTAGCTCTGCCATGATTCTTTCTGCTTCGGTCTTATCCACACAACGCAGTAAGGTCGAATCATGGTTTTGCTTGTACAGGATGCTATTGCTGAGGAAGAACTTTGCTGCGAACCTTCTCAGAAATTTCTTATCATTGACAGATGCACCTTCAGGGTATTCCTGAGCTTCCAAGTATCTCTTCACCTCATGGTACCAGGGCTTCTCAGTCACCAATTCAGTCTCGAGATCACAACAGTATGCCGGTTCGTCCAGTTTCCCGATAATGATCCGGGGAGCCTCATTGTCCCATTTGACTTTGAACATGGAAGACATCGTAGCTAACGCGTCCGCCAACTGATTCTCCTCTCTTGGGAAATGTTCAAAGGTTATCTCTGTGAAGTGGGGGATCATTGTCAACACACATTCTCTGTAAGGAATAAGATTCGGATGTTTCGTATCCCACTGGCCTTTGATCTGATTGATCACGAGAGCGGAATCTCCGAAGACACTCAGAAACTTGATCCTTAAGTCGATTGTAGCTTGAAGACCCATGATGCATGCCTCATACTCCGCCATGTTGTTGGTGCAGTTGAAACATAGCCGGGCAGTAAGTGGAGTATGAGTGCCTTGAGGGGATATGATCACAGCGCCAATGCCGTTACCCAAAGCGTTGGAGGCTCCGTCAAAGTGCATAGACCATCGGGATCCTTCCTCAGGTCCTTCATCCGGTCCAGGTACTTCACAATCAGTTACTATCATGATGCTTTCGTCAGGAAACTCGAAGTTCATTGACTGATATTCGTCTACTGCCTGATGTGCCAAGTGGTCTGCCAGTACACTTCCTTTGATGGCTTTCTGAGTCGTGTACTGGATGTCGTATTCTGTCAAGATCATTTGCCATCTTGCTATTCTCCCAGACAGAGCAGGCTTTTCAAATATATACTTTATAGGATCCATCTTTGAGATCAACAAGGTAGTGTGAGTCAGCATATACTGTCTCAGCCGGCGAGCAGCCCATACCAAAGCGCAGAAAGTTTTCTCAAGCAGTGAGTATCGGGTCTCACAGTCGGTAAACTTTTTGCTAAGGTAATAAATGGCATGCTCTTTTCGGCCAGACTCGTCATGCTACCCCAGCACACACCCCATTGAGTTGTCAAGTACTGTCAGGTATAATATCAGAGGTCTCCCTTCAACCGGTGGCATAAGAATGGGTGGTTCTTGGAGATACTCTTTGATTCTGTCAAAAGCGGCCTGACATTCATCATTCCAACGTACTACCTGATCTTTCTTCAGCAGCTTGAAGATTGGTTCACAGGTAGCAGTTAGGTGCGAGATGAATCGAGCAATGTAATTCAGGCGTCCTAGAAAGCCTCTGACCTCTTTCTCTGTCTTGGGAATTGGCATCTCTTGAATATCTTTAACCTTGGCAGGGTCCACTTGAATACCCTTGTCACTTACAACGAAGCCTAGCAACTTTCCAGATCTTACCCCGAAGGTACACTTGTTCGGGTTCAACCTCAGCTTGTACAGTTTCAGACGGTCAAACAACTTCTGCAGATGGTCAAGGTGTTCCTCCTCAGTTTGGGACCTTGCAATCATATCATCGACATAGACTTCAATCTCATGATGGATCATGTCATGAAATAAAGCAACCATGGCACGTTGGTAGGTTGCCCCAACATTCTTCAACCCGAATGGCATGACCTTGTAGCAGAAGGTGCCCCACTGAGTAACAAAGGTAGTCTTTTCCATGTCTTCAGGAGCCATCTTGATCTGATTATACCCTGAAAAACCATCCATGAAGGAGAACACCTTGTGCTGAGCCGTATTGTCAACCAAAACATCAATGTGAGGCAGGGGGAAGTCATCCTTAGGGATGGCCCTGTTCAGATCCCTGTAATCAACACACATTCTGACCTTACCATCCTTCTTTGGTACCGGCACCACATTCGCAACCCACTGAGGGTAAGAAGTCACTGCAAGAAACCCGGCATCGAACTGTTTCATAACCTCATCTTTGATCTTCTCGGACATCTCTGGACGCATACGGCGGACCTTTTGCTTAACCGGAGGGCAGTCTTCCTTGGTAGGCAAATGATGGACCACAATGTCAGTATCTAACCCAAGCATGTCTTCATAGGACCAGGCGAAGATCTCCACATAATCATGTAACATCTGAGTCAACCGTTGCTTCACGTTGAGCTCTAGGTTGGCACCAATCTTGACTTCCTTCCTATCTGTCTCAGTGCCCAGATTTATTGTTTCCACTGGCTCTTCATGTGGTTGAATCGCCCTCTCTTCCTGGAGTAACAGTCTTGCAAGCTCGCCAGGCACTTCGCAATCATCTTCACCTTTGTCTTCGGCTAAGTTGATCGGATTTTCGAAGTCATAACTGGCAGTAGCAGAGTCGTTACCAGTGAGATCCAGAGTGGATTGAAACCTGTATGGGTGAGTGTGTGTAAATACAGATGTTTTGCAATATATAAAGAAAGGAAAGAAAGAAAAGGAGCATAAGATTTGAAATGCGATAAAACGTCCAAGGTCTTTATTCATGATATATGAAATGACAATTAATATGCCCTCACAAATGAATCCACGGTGCCCCGGGTAAGACACCGGGCCATTGAGTTTTAATTCATTGTTTATTACAAATAACAAGAACAAAGGAGTTTATTACTGCGTAATAAAAGTAACAGGAGTATGATCTTTAGCAGTCCAATTGGTCAATCCACCATCAGTCGTCGGGTAAATCCAGCTATCAAACTCTGACTCTTCCACTTCGTCTTCATCCCCAATAGCATTCACTCCATGAGCAGGCAGGGGAGCTGTCACTACATTGGGCTTCTCAGGTGCCTCAAACTGTACCTCCTTGGCATCAATAAGATCCTGCACCTTGTTCCTTAAGGCCCAGCAATCATCAGTAGAATGCTCCGGGCTATCGGAATGATAAGCACAGCGGGCATTTGGGTTATACTTGGGAGAGGCAGTGTTCACAACCTTTGGGGCCTCTCTGACAGTCACTAAGTTGGTGGATAGCAACTGCGGCAAGATTTCCGACAAGGTCATACTCAGCCGGGTAAACTCTTTTCTGGGTCTCTCAGCCCTTTGTGGATTGGTGTGCCGAGGAGCGGCAGCAGGCTTAGCAATCACCACCGCGTTGACAGATTGGCGGCGTTCTGGTTTATCATGTCTTCTAGGCCCATATACAGCACTGGCCTCCTTCTTAGAGGGTTTCTTCTCAGAACTTGAAGATGCACCCTTCTGAATTTTACCGGACTTCATTCCAGCCTTTATCCTCTCCCCAGTCAGAATAAGATCAGTAAACCCTGCAGACGAGTTACCGATAAGATGATTGAAAAACGGCCCGGAGAGGGTCCCCAAGAACATATCTACCAGCTCACGGTCAGTTAACGGAGGCTGCACCCTGCCAGCCAGATCCCTCCACTTCTGTGCATACTCTTTAAAACCTTCGCTTGATCCTAGCGACATACCCTGGAGTTGGGTACGTGTAGGAGCAAGGTTGGCATTATATTGATACTGCTTGTAAAAAGCAGTAGCCAACTCCTCCCAGTTACGAACTTTGGTCCCATCCAGCTAATAGAACCATTCGAGATGAGTCCCTGAAAGACTCTCCTAGAAGAAGTGGATCCACAAGTTCTTATCCACAATGTACGGCTGAATCTTCCGCACATAAGATCTGAGGTGCAACTTATGGCAAGACGCCCCGTCATATTTGGTGAAAGATGGTGCCTTAAACTTGTGAGGGATGATCACACCAGTAGATAAGCCCAAGTCTCTGAAATCCAGCCCAGGCACTTGTTGGATCTCCATGGCATTCAGTCTGTCTTCCAACTGCTTGTACCGGTCTTCAGCAGGAGGATACTGTTCCTCATTAAAATCAGTCTCGTTGTCAGAGACTACTGGACTAGGAGCCTTTCCCCCCTGGGGACTGTCTTTGCCTACAGAAGAACCAGCTTCCTCATTCTGCAGAGTGTTACCAAACCTCCGGCCCGAGTTGAAAAGAACAGTTCTCTTCTTCTTCTTCTCCTTCTTTAGGAGCAAAGCCTTCAGCTCTTCTTGGCCTTGAGCCAAACCCATGATCAGCTCTTGGAATTGTGCGTTCTGCGCCTGAAGGGCCTTGATAGACATCTCGGTTGATGATTCAGGGTTCATGATGCTGAAATAAACATCGAAGAACAGTAAGCAACCTGAAAAGAAGAGTATCTGCTATGTATATGATGAATGATATGTGTTTATGCAATGCATTCAAGGGTTCGAAAGTTCAAATTTGTTGTAGACAAAAAGGAACACACATTATCATTAAGGAAATAATTGTTCAGTACATCAAAGCCTCATGGGCACATATTACAAAGCAAATCAATCCCAAAAGACATTACGCGTCCTCTTTGGAGCTATGTAGGTGTCGAGATTCCTTTCCTCGTGCAGTAGGCGGGTGAGCTCCAAGACCTTCTTTTCACTAGCATGTAGACTGGTCTCAAGAGAATTCCGTTCTTCCTTAAGCTGGATCCAGCTCTTTTGCATTTCTTCCCAAGATGTGGGCATGTCAGGATGTTGAATGGTGTAGGAAACTTCACCTTCCAAAACTGGCTCTTTGATCACAGGGAGCACATGAGGATAAGGCATTACTAACTTCTGGGAGCGGGCTCGTACCCACTTGAGATAAGGTTCCAACGGGATGGAATTCCTGTGCCCTAGGGTCTTGCTGTCTATCCTACTTGGCATCCTCCAAGCTCTGATAAATCTCTGGCGAAGTCCTTGTGCATCGTTGTCGAAATCAAAAACTAAGTCAGGAATTAACATGTCATGAGGGCCATCCCTCCGAGCATACCCAAACTGTCTCCAAGCCAAGCATGGGTTGTAAGTAATACCTCCTCTGATTCCAAGTAAAGGAACATTAGGGTACTCCCCGCAACGATCAATGATAGTGACATCCTCTCTGGACCGAGAACACCAATGTATGTCAGCATGTGTAAGAGTCATCAATCGTTGTGACCATCTCAAACCCCGCTCGTTCTTCAAAACTGATTGTGGAAGGTGCGAAATAAACCACCTTCCCAGGAGAGGAGTAAAGCACATAAGAACACCTCTTTTTCTCATGGTTCGAGTGTAACATGAGTGAAGGATGTCCCCCAGCAACGTAGGTATAGGATTCCTGGACATGAAGATCTGGACAGCACTGATATCTATAAGTTGATCTGGGTTAGGGAACAACACCAAACCATAGACAAGGAGGGCCACAACTTCTTCAAAAGCTTGTAAGTCAAGGGAGTTCCAACATTCCTGGGCCTTTTCAAACAGAAACCTGGCTAAGAACCCTTTGATACCACTTCTAACTTCCCAATGTCCCTTGAGGTCAGATGATTGTAGGTGTAAGGCTTTAGCAATCTCTTCAAGCTTGGGTTCCTTTTCCGTACCGTTGTAGGGTAGTTGATCAAGGATAGGGATCTTCAGAAGCCGGGAGAATTCTTCCAACGTAGGTACCAGTTGGTAATCCAGGAAAGTGAAACAATGATGCAAAGGGTCAAAGAACTGGAACAGGACCTTTATCAAATCTTCCTCAATGTTGGTGTTGACCAAGCTGATGAGTCTTCCATGTCTTTCACTGAATGGAGAGCCCTCGGGAATCCGGGATATAAGCTCCTTAAGCTGAGGAGGGATCCTTACAAGGCTAATCTGAATTGTCTTCCTGCGAACAGTTTCCATGTCCTACAAAATAAGAACAAAGATGAAGATTCGAACCCTTGAAATGGTTAGTCAATGCATATGATGTTGTATGATGTCATGATGCTATGATTAAACACACCACAAATATTTACAAAGGCAAACATGATAAGGCACACAAGTCACACCATAGCCCTTAGAATTTAGGCCTGCATGGGGTTTGGGTATTACCCTCTTGAAGTTGGTGGGCTCAACCTGTCCTATTAGAAGTAACCGGGTTCTAAGGGTCCCAATATCACTGGATTGCTTTCATTGTTCATCGTTTCGATTTAGCCACTGAACTGGCGACCGAAATATTCCAGGAAAGCAACCCTCAATTGAGTGTAGTATCGAGTATCAACCAACCTCGGACTGCACCAAAGTTAGTTATCTCACTACCCTAAAGAGGCCAAGATAGTTCAATTAAGGTTCCTAAGGTCAGTTGATGCTTCATGACACCACATGGAGGCCCCGTACTCTCCTTGACTGAACTCAAGGGTTACCGGTACACACCAAAGTGCCACATCAACGTAGCAGACTGTTTCAACCATGTCGGTATACCCCGCACAGTTCCCTCACAGCCTTGTTGCTACTTTCTAAGAAGGTATCCCCAGATCCGGGTTAGGATCTTAGAACTCCCAAGACAGTACCCACAATAATAAAGCAAACAATTCAGACAATTGAAAACAAAAATGATCTTAGTCCTAAGGTACACCTCACTTTATAAGAGTCCCCAGCAGAGTCGCCAGTTCTGTGATCGGTGGATCTGGAACTGACTGTTTAAAGCTGGTTCGCGAAATGTCGCGGTAAGCAAGAGTCGCCACCGTCTTTTATTTTCTCCAATATGGAAAGGACAAAAGCACAGAAAAATTCCTTATTGAGATTAGTTCTCGGTTTGGGAGGTAGATTTATAGAAAGGGAAGGTGTTAGCACCCTTTCTATCCATGGTTATCCATGGGCTCTTAGGTACTTGCTCTTATGTTTTCAAAAATTGTTTGCTTTTTAAGGCGAGTGGGTTTGAAAAAGTTTCTTTGAAAGTTTCAGATCGACTCTTGTATCAGTCCTCAAGAGTGTTTGAAAAGTTGTTTTTGAAAGCTTTTTGTAAAGTGTCGGTGTGAAAAGAAGTTTTTGATTTGTTTTGAATTAGAGCAAGTATCTACGAGTCATCTACCTACCCTAAGGAATTATGCTGTGTAAATGTCCTTAAGGTAGTGCCATCCCACCATTGAGAGGTAGGTAGCACCACCGTTGGAGGTGTTTGGGTCAATTCGTTTGTAGGGACAATGTGGTCACCAGAGCAATAGGAAGACACCTTAGAAGCTACCCTTATGCCATTTCATGGACATGAGGACTTACTAAAACGTCCTCTACTCGACGACCACGTTTCGAGGGGCAAGGCAACAGTGAGGCGTACCCTAGGAGTGGTGTGTGAATTTGTGTATTATTTTCAGTTATGTTTTATCTTGTACATGTATCATGGTGATCTACGCTTATTTTTATTTGGGCATACATTCTTTCATGTGATTATTAACAGTTAAAAGGTGCGGGAATTAAAATGCGGAAAAATAAAGGTCTTACGCTATTACAAAGGCGCGGGTCTACATCGCCAAATTAAACCAAGACCCGATTTGAATAAATAAAATGCAGAAAATAAAATGTCCTAATTATCTATTACAAGGCTTCGGGGCAAATACATTACATCCATAAAAGAAATAAAAAATAAATGCGCGAAAAGAATTGAGAATCGAGTGCGAGGGCGTTGGACCCTTTAAAGAAATTAAATCGAAATTATAAAGTTAATTAAATTAAATAAAGGAAAGGACTTATTTTTTATGTTTTTTTTTGTATTTATGAAATTAAAGGAATTAAATGGAATTAAAACCCTAATTCTAAGCATTTTTAATTATTAAAGAAATAAATTCAAGTTTGACCTAATTTACTAATTATTTAATTATAAGTTATTTACAAAAATAATTAATAATTAATAGTGATAAGAAAAAAAAAGATTATTTATTGAGAAAAAGAATAAAAAAAATGCTAAAAGACTTGTTTTTATATTTTTTAATTATCTAAGAAAAAGCATTAAAGTTAAAAACCTAAAATTAAAACTAAATTGATTATGAAATTTATTTACAAAATAAATATTATTGAATTAAATAATAAACATATTTTATTTTTTGACTTTCTAATTTTTTTGTATTTTTATATTATTAAAACTAATTTTGTGGAATTAAATGAAACAAATAATATAATTAAAATAAATAAAAGAAAAGAAGAAAAATATAGAAAGAGAAGGCAAACATGGGGGGTTTTCTGACCCATTTGGAGGTATGACTTAAGTAATTTGGCCCAATAAGGGTGAGGCCCTTTTGACTTTTCAGGCTTGTGTGTGGAGGCGTTGACTGGTGCGTATGATGAGCCCCTTTGGTGGCCTTCAGATTGGAATCTCCAGGCGCGTGGCAAGCCAGATGATGTGGTTGTATGATGGTCCCTCATGAACATACTGCACAAAAGCGTGTTAAAACAAAATATATGAAATAAGTGGGGGACTTGGGAATCGAACCCAGGTCCCAATGTTCACCAAGCGTGTCCTCTACCACCTGTACCAAGCAACGCGTTTGTATGTATCATGGAAAACAAATATTATAAAAAATAAACCACGCTCATGATATTAACACAAAAAACGCGCTGAAAATTTGAATGATCCAACCATACTATGACACCTAAGCATCTTCTCCGTTCTTGTACCTGTAACAAAAGGCAAATAGCGGGGGTTTTAAACCCCCACTAACCACAATATAGGAAAATAGCGATTAGCTCCTGGGCAATGATAAATTGGGCGCGAGGTGATGATTGTGTTCGTTTGGAGCTTCTGATTCCAATGGTGTAGGTTAGGACGGCCAATTTTTCCATGGGGAAGAAACCCCAATTTCAAGCTTATGAAAACCTAGAAAACATCCATGGCATATTTCGCTACAAGCATGATTAGTTCAATTAAAAGACACCAAAAGCTTCAGCATAATCATGTTAGTGTAAAACAATATTTAAAATGCATTAATATGGCATGAAATTCAAAGTACGATTATGCAAAAATTCATGGACAGGACGACTTCATTCTACCAGTTCTTTGTGTATGGAGAGTGGAAAAGTATTGGGTTATGTTCAGGAAAGTCTCAGCAAGCTTTTGAGATACTTTTTACGCCTTGAAACGCCTTCTAGATGCCAAAAAAGTTTTGAGGTTTTTGTGTAAAAATGCAAATTGGTTCTTTGAGTTTGGGCGCAGCTCTCCTTGTTCTTGTCATTAGGTTTAGGTTTGTATATGTATCTGAAACGATTTAGGTTAAGAAAAACCAAGCCCAAACCTTTGCATTCATGATTTTGAATTTTTGATTTCCTTATATCTTTTTCAATCTTTTTCATACCATTCTTATGCCAATCAATGGAGATTCTTGCCTTTTTCAGTATGCACGAAATATTTAGGCTTTAATGAGAGAATATGCTGCAAAAAAAGGATTGGAAAACATGATTTTCTATTTTTGTCATATTTTATTTTGATTAAATGAACTAATAATAATAATAATAATTCAAATAATTAATAAAAAATGATAAAATAACTCCCTTTAAAGTCAATGGGTCGTGCATAGCCTTTGGGTGATGATTCTTGGAAGAAATTGTGGCCCATTAGCAAATTTAAGGCATTTGAAGCAAAGTTGACTTTTCAAAATTCCCAAAATTTTCCCAACTTCCACAAGGCATATCCTGCTCAATGTTTAAGCTTTGATCATGTTCTTGGACATTTTGGAAAGGTATTGAAGTCCTCTAACCAATGCCTTTGGTCCCATGTCATTTTGATTTACCAATCTCAAGTTATGGTCTTTGACTTAAAGTGCCTTTTTGTTGACTTTTTAAGATGACCTATAATGTTGAGATTGATAACTTTTTGTGAGAGCATTTCTTGGACTTGAAGTGTGAAGATGAGTTGTAGGAAATGTCATTCTCTTCAAAATGAGCTTTGGATGGAATTTTTCTGATAAACCATGTGGAAGTTATGCCCTGGTCAAGTTACAATTGACTTTTTCAACTGTCCAAAAATAGAAACTTTTGCATCATGAGACTTTTTGAGCCATGTCTTGTAAATCATGATCAAGAATTGATCAAATGATGTTTATGGCTTCAAAATAAGATGTTGACCAAAAATTTTGAGTTTTGACTGTCAAATGACCATTTTGCCCCTGTAGTTGACTGCTGAGCAATTAGGGTTTTTGACTGTGCAATTTTGTGCTGTGAGTCTTGAAACTTGGCATAAGGATGCTTGACAATGTTTATGGGCATGTGGGACTTGTTTGGACCCTTGGAAACTTCAATTTCTTTGCCAGAACCAAAACCCTAATTTTTGACTGTTAGGAGGCCATTGGACTGTGCAACCCTTGGGAGATTTTGAAGCATGCTCTTTGCAAATCTTGAAGAATATGGGAGGGCAAATTTTGGGGTACAACAGTTGCCCCTGTTCAATCTTCTTAGACCTGAGGATATAGATTGGCTGGCGTGCCTTTCGTGATCCGAAGGTGGAATATGATTGAACACTAGAGTGCCCAGGAATTTGCGCTCACATGTTGGCAGTGTGATGGTGGGAATGGGCTTACAGATGCCATTTGGAGATTGATGGATAGGAGGATGGGCTTATAGATGCCATCTGGAAGTGTGACAGAACTTTGTCGGGAATGGGCTTATAGATGCCATTTGGAGACTGTTGGTATGTGGATGGGCTTATAGATGCCATCTAGGTGTCGATCGCGTAAGAGATTCCTTAGCGAGAACTTGCGTACCTGAGAAATAAAAATGATTACCTGACCTGTTACAGGAGCTGGTCTTCAAACTCTTTATATAGACGCTCCCTGGTTGGTTACAGGAATCGGGTCTGGAGCTTCAAACGGTGATGAATGAATCAGGGATGGTTACTACCTCAACGGAACGATGAGAGAACCTGGGGCAATTACTACCTTAACAGTAACGATGAGAGAATCTAGGGCGATTACTACCTCAACAGTAACGATGAGAGAATCCGGGGCGATTACTACCTCAACAGTAACGATGAGAGAATCTGGGGCGATTACTACCTCAACAGTAACGATGAGAGAACCGGGGGCGATTACTACCTCAACCGTAACGATGAGAGAATCTTGGATGTCTTCTACTGAGTATTCATTAGGAAAATCTTTAGGAATCGATTTAACTGGACTAGAGAAGGCCTTTGACTGGATAAGAATCAGAAAAATCTTTAGGAATCGATTTAACTGAACCAGGCAAGGTCTTGAAATAACTTCAACTGGATAAGAATCAGGGAGATCTTAGGGTCGATCTGACTGAACCAGAGAAGGCCTTTGACTGGATAAGAATCAGAAAAATCTTTAGGAATCGATTTAACTGAACCGGACAAGGTCTTGAAATAACTTCAACTGGATAAGAATCAGGGAGATCTTAGGGTCGATCTGACTGAACTAGAGAAGGCCTTTGACTGGATAAGAATCAGAAAAATCTTTAGGAGTCGATTTAACTGAACCGGACAAGGTCTTGGATATAGCTGAGAATTTAACTGGATCTTTCCTGAAAGGTAAAGGTCAGTCATGTGCAATGCATGATATGGATCAAGCAATGATGTTCTCAACATAAATGAGATTGTAAGATATGATGCGTTCATGCATGCTATAATGTATGGAAATGCTATGTTTATGAATGTATGTTTTTGTCTAGGAAAGTAAATCCTTGACGGGTGCCGGGAAGTCACATCCTGGGCTGATATTTGGAGAATAGATCTTTGTTGTTTCCGCTGGGGATGATAGTTGCAAGAATACCGGCATGAGAAGATAACTCCGTTGGGGAATAAACTTGGCAAATGGATTACTCTGCGGGGAGAAAATTATTCTAGAGATCTTGCTGGAGAACAAAACTCTGTGGGAAGAGAGGTACGTTGTTGAGATGTTGATGGTAGCTTCGCTGGGGATACCATTGTTGAGCTTTGTTGAGGGAATTGATGAACTCCGCTGGGGATAAGAAGACTTCTCCGAGGACGATCTTCTCGTGGCTTTTGGCTGAGGATAACCCAGTTATATCCTGGTAGGGAAATAACCTTTGAATAAAGCCAGGGGACGCGTTCGTGCTCTGTAGGGGGGAAGCTTCCAGAATCTACTGGGGATAAGCTCCCTGCTGGGGAGATGATTCAAACTTTCCTGGGGAAATCTTGATTGGACTCTCCTGGGGGAAATTTTGAGATACTGGGGAAGTGGCTCTGCTGAATGCCTGGTATACTGCCGGGGAACAGTCTTAGACCAAGACTGCCGGGGATGCTTGTTAAGAATATATGTATATCGTGCTGAGGAATGTTGAGATCTGCGGGGAATACCCAACTTTCTTGAGGCTGATAGTATAACTTTGCTTGGGGAGAGTACATTGACTTGCTGACTCACTCTCTGGGGAATTAAGATATACTGGTTATGTTCTTCAGCTGAACTTACCTTGATACCTTGATGGACAGAGCAATTAGATTGATTAGACAACTCATTATTGCCCCTGTTTCTAATGTTACCTGTAATTAATCCTTCGTTTCGTATGCAAATATTTATGAGTTAGCAATTATTGTCAAATGCATATATCACAAATTGAACCTTGGACGTTCTTCGCAAAACCAAACAGAAAAGAAAAAAACAATTGGCAATTTTAACTGAAAAGTGACCTTTGTATTGATTTTCTAAATTTGCTCGTAAATAGGCGTTTTATGTACAAGAGGCTGACGTCCTAGTAAGAGAACGCCGCTGAATAAAAGAGTTTATACAATTTGTACAAAGGGAAAACAAAACATCTGTGTGAAAAGAATAATCCCACTGGGTTCCAACTCTGCTATCACCCTTATATCTTCGAGCGTCTCATCACTTAATGACCTAGTCGAGGATGGAGTTGATTGATTGATGTCGTTTGAACTTGATGTTGATACCGGATTCTGGATGCAAAGTGATCCAATGAGACATAGTATTACGCTTTATCCCTAACTTTTGCCTGGACCGCCCTTTCGGGTTTTCAGTCCACCGGGATACCCATTTTTGCCCAAGCCGCCTTTTCAGGTTTTCGACTTGCCAGGTGTACAGATTTTTTTCATTTCATCCCTTCATTTTGCCCGAACCCTTTTGGTTCGCCGGGAAGCCCTAATTTTTGCCTAGGTATGTCAACCTAGCGGGTCTTTTTCATGTGTAGTATCTTTTCACTATGTCTGCATTGGCGGGGTGAGGAAGGTCGTCACCATCCATGTTGGTTAAAATCATGGCTCCTCCTGAGAACACATGTTTAACCACAAATGGCACTTCGTATGTAGGGGTCCATTTGCCCCTTGGATCACTCTGAGGAAGGATGATGCGCTTGATTACCAGATCCCCAACTTGATATTCTTGTGGTCTGACCTTTTTGTTAAAAGCCCTGATCATCCGTTTTTGGTACGTCTGACCATGACAAATAGCAGCAAGTCTCTTTTCGTCAATCAGGTTTAATTGATCAAGTCGTGTCTGGATCCAATCATCTTCGCTCAGATCTGCATCCTTCATTATCTGGAGAGAGGGTATCTGCACTTCGATCGGTAAGACTGCCTCCATACAATAGACCAAGGAGAAAGGAGTTGCCCCAGTTGACGTCCTGGCTGAGGTACGGTACCCATGTAGAGCAACCGGTAACATCTCGTGCCAATCTTTATAGGTCACTGTCATCTTCTGCATAATTTTCTTGATATTCTTATTCGCTGCTTCTACAGCCCCATTCATCTTCGGCCGGTAAGGAGAAGAATTGTGGTGTTGTACCTTAAACTGCTCGCAGAGCTCAGTGATCATCTTGTTATTGAGATTGGTACCATTGTCTGTAATGATCCTTTCTGGGACGCCGTATCGACAGATCAAGTTATGCCGAATGAACCGTGCCACAACATTCTTGGTTACTGTGGCGTAGGAAGCTGCTTCAACCCACTTCGTGAAGTAATCAATCGCTACCAGGATGAAGCGATGCCCGTTGGATGCCGTAGGTTTAATATCACCGATCATATCTATGCCCCACATTGCAAATGGCCAAGGTGCAGTCAGAACATTTAGAGGAACTGGAGGAACATGCACCTTATCTGCATAAATCTGGCATTTATGACACGTCCGAGAATGTTGGTAGCAGTCGGCTTCCATTGTGGACCAGTAATACCCTGCCCGAAGGATCTTCTTTGCCATAGTATGTCCACTGGAATGTGTTCCGAAGGTCCCTTCTTGTAGCTCTTCCATGATTTTTTTCTGCTTCGGTCTTATCCACACAACGCAGTAAGGTCGAATCATGGTTTCGCTTGTACAGGATGCTATTGCTGAGGAAGAACTTTGCTGCGAACCTTCTCAGAAATTTCTTATCATTGACAGATGCACCTTCAGGGTATTCCTGAGCTTCCAAGTATCTCTTCACCTCATGGTACCAGGGCTTCTCAGTCACCAATTCAGTCTCGAGATCACAACAGTATGCCGGTTCGTCCAGTTTCCCGATAATGATCCGGGGAGCCTCATTGTCCCATTTGACTTTGAACATGGAAGACATCGTAGCTAACGCGTCCGCCAACTGATTCTTCTCTCTTGGGAAATGTTCAAAGGTTATCTCTGTGAAGTGGGGGATCATTGTCAACACAAATTCTCTGTAAGGAATAAGATTCGGATGTTTCGTATCCCACTCTCCTTTGATCTGATTGATCACGAGAGAGGAATCTCTGAAGACACTCAGAAACTTGATCCTTAAGTCGATCACAGCTTGAAGACCCATGATGCATGCCTCATACTCCGCCATGTTGTTGGTGCAGTTGAAACATAGCCGGGCAGTAAGTGGAGTATGAGTGCCTTGAGGGGATATGATCACAGCGCCAATGCCGTTACCCAAAGCGTTGGAGGCTCCGTCAAAGTGCATAGACCATCGGGATTCTTCCTCAGGTCCTTCATCCGGTCCAGGTACTTCACAATCAGTTACTATCATGATGCTTTCGTCAGGAAACTCGAAGTTCATTGACTGATAGTCGTCTACTGCCTGATGTGCCAAGTGGTCTGCCAGTACACTTCCTTTGATGGCTTTCTGAGTCGTGTACTGGATGTCGTATTATGTCAAGATCATTTGCCATCTTGCTATTCTCCCAGACAGAGCAGGCTTTTCAAATATATACTTTATAGGATCCATCTTTGAGATCAACAAGGTAGTGTGAGTCAGCATATACTGTCTCAGCCGGCGAGCAGCCCATACCAAAGCGCAGCAAGTTTTCTCAAGCAGTGAGTATCGGGTCTCACAGTCGGTAAACTTTTTGCTAAGGTAATAAATGGCATGCTCTTTTCGGCCAGACTCGTCATGCTATCCCAGCACACACCCCATTGAGTTGTCAAGTACTGTCAGGTATAATATCAGAGGTCTCCCTTCAACCGGTGGCATAAGAATGGGTGGTTCTTGGAGATACTCTTTGATTCTGTCAAAAGCGGCCTGACATTCATCATTCCAACGTACTACCTGATCTTTCTTCAGCAGCTTGAAGATTGGTTCACAGGTAGCAGTTAGGTGCGAGATGAATCGAGCAATGTAATTCAGGCGTCCTAGAAAGCCTCTGACCTCTTTCTCTGTCTTGGGAACCGGCATCTCTTGAATAGCTTTAACCTTGGCAGGGTCCACTTGAATACCCTTGTCACTTACAACGAAGCCTAGCAACTTTCCATATCTTACCCCGAAGGTACACTTGTTCAGGTTCAACCTCAGCTTGTACAGTTTCAGACGGTCAAACAACTTCTGCAGATGGTCAAGGTGTTCCTCCTCAGTTTGGGACCTTGCAATCATATCATCGACATAGACTTCAATCTCATGATGGATCATGTCATGAAATAAAGCAACCATGGCATGTTGGTAGGTTGCCCCAGCATTCTTCAACCCGAATGGCATGACCTTGTAGCAGAAGGTGCCCCACTGAGTAACAAAGGTAGTCTTTTCCATGTCTTCAGGAGCCATCTTGATCTGATTATACCCTGAAAAACCATCCATGAAGGAGAACACCTTGTTCTGAGCCGTATTGTCAACCAGAACATCAATGTGAGGCAGGGGAAAGTCATCCTTAGGGCTGGCCCTGTTCAGATCCCTGTAATCAACACACATTCTGACCTTACCATCCTTCTTTGGTACCGGCACCACATTCGCAACCCACTGAGGGTAAGTCACTGCAAGAAACCCGACATCGAACTGTTTCATAACCTCAGCTTTGATCTTCTCGGACATCTCTGGACGCATACGGCGGACCTTTTGCTTAACCGGAGGGCAGTCTTCCTTGGTAGGCAAATGATGGACCACAATGTCAGTATCTAACCCAGGCATGTCTTCATAGGACCAGGCGAAGATATCCACATAATCATGTAACATCTGAGTCAACCGTTGCTTCACGCTGAGCTCTAGGTTGGCACCAATCTTGACTTCCTTCCTATCTGTCTCAGTGCCCAGATTTATGGTTTCCACTGGCTCTTCATGTGGTTGAATCGCCCTCTCTTCCTGGAGTAACAGTCTTGCAAGCTCGCCAGGCACTTCGCAATCATCTTCACCTTTGTCTTCGGCTAAGTTGATCGGATTTTCGAAGTCATAACTGGCAGTAGCAGAGTCGTTACCAGTGAGATCCAGAGTGGATTGAAACCTGTATGGGTGAGTGTGTGTAAATACAGCTGTTTTGCAATATATAAAGAAAGGAAAGAAAGAAAAGGAGCATAAGATTTGAAATGCGAGAAAACGTCCAAGGTCTTTATTCATGATATATGAAATGATAATTAATATGCCCTCACAAATGAAGCCACGGTGCCCCGGGTAAGACACCGGGCCATAGAGTTTTAATTCATTGTTTATTACAAATAATAAGAACAAAGGAGTTTATTACTGCGTAATAAAAGTAACAGGAGTATGATCTTTAGCAGTCCAATTGGTCAATCCACCATCAGTCGTCGGGTAAATCCAGTTATCGAACTCTGACTCTTCCACTTCGTCTTCATCCCCAATAGCATTCACTCCATGAGCAGGCAGGGGAGCTGTCACTACATTGGGCTTCTCAGGTGCCTCAAACTGTACCTCCTTGGCATCAATAAGATCCTGCACCTTGTTCCTTAAGGCCCAGCAATCATCAGTAGAATGCCCTGGGCTATCGGAATGATAAGCACAGCGGGCATTTGGGTTATACTTGGGAGAGGCAGTGTTCACAACCTTTGGGGCCTCTCTGGCAGTCACTAAGTTGGTGGATAGCAACTGCGGCAAGATTTGCGACAAGGTCATACTCAGCCGGGTAAACTCTTTTCTGGGTCTCTCAGCCCTTTGTGGATTGGTTTGCCGAGGAGCGGCAGCAGGCTTAGCAATCACCACCGCGTTGACAGATTGGCGGCGTTCTGGTTTATCATGTCTTCTAGGCCCATATACAGCACTGGCCTCCTTCTTAGAGGGTTTCTTCTCAGAACTTGAAGATGCACCCTTCTGAATTTTACCGGACTTCATTCCAGCCTCTATCCTCTCCCTAGTCAGAATAAGATCAGTAAACCCTGCAGACGAGTTACCGATAAGATGATTGAAAAACGGCCCGGAGAGGGTCCCCAAGAACATATCTACCAGCTCACAGTCAGTTAACGGAGGCTGCACCCTGCCAACCAGATCCCTCCACTTCTGTGCATACTCTTTAAAACCTTCGCTTGATCCTAGCGACATACCCTGGAGTTGGGTACGTGTAGGAGCAAGGTCGGCATTATATTGATACTGCTTGTAAAAAGCAGTAGCCAACTCCTCCCAGTTACGAACTTTGGTCCCATCCAGCTGATAGAACCATTCGAGATGAGTCCCTGAAAGACTCTCCTAGAAGAAGTGGATCCACAAGTTCTTATCCACAGTGTACGGCTGAATCTTCCGCACATAAGATCTGAGGTGCAACTTAGGGCAAGACGCCCCATCATATTTGGTGAAAGATGGTGCCTTAAACTTGTGAGGGATGATCACACCAGTAGATAAGCCCAAGTCTCCGAAATCCAGCCCAGGAACTTGTTGGATCTCCATGGCATTCAGTCTGTCTTCCAACTGCTTGTACCGGTCTTCAGCAGGAGGATACTGTTCCTCATTAAAATCAGTCTCGTTGTCAGAGACTACTGGACTAGGAGCCTTTCCCCCCTGGGGACTGTCTTTGCCTACAGAAGAACCAGCTTCCTCACTCTGCAGAGTGTTACCAAACCTCCGGCCCGAGTTGAAAAGAACAGTTCTCTTCTTCTTCTTCTCCTTCTTCAGGAGCAAAGCCTTCAGTTCTTCTTGGCCTTGAGCCAAACCCATGATCAGCTCTTGGAATTGTGCGTTCTGCGCCTGAAGGGCCTTGATAGACATCTCGGTTGATGATTCAGGGTTCATGATGCTGAAATAAACAGCGAAGAACAGTAAGCAACCTGAAAAGAAGAGTACATGCTATGTATATGATGAATGATATGTGTTTATGCAATGCATTCAAGGGTTCGAAAGTTCAAATTTGTTGTAGACAAAAAGGAACACACATTATCATTAAGGAAATAATTGTTCAGTACATCAAAGCCTCATGGGCACATATTACAAAGCAAATCAATCCCAAAAGACACTACGCGTCCTCTTTGGAGCTATGTAGGTGTTGAGATTCCTTTCCTCGTGCAGTAGGCGGGTGAGCTCCAAGACCTTCTTTTCACTAGCATGTAGACTGGTCTCAAGAGAATTCCGTTCTTCCTTAAGCTGGATCCAGCTCTTCTGCATTTCTTCCCAAGATGTGGGCATGTCAGGATGTTGAATGGTGTAGGACACTTCACCTTCCAAAACTGGCTCTTTGATCACAGGGAGCACATGAGGATAAGGCATTACTAACTTCTGGGAGCGGGCTCGTACCCACTTGAGATAAGGTTCCAACGGGATGGAATTCCTGTGCCCCAGGGTCTTGCTGTCTATCCTACTTGGCATCCTCCAAGCTCTGATAAATCTCTGGCGAAGTCCTTGTGCATCGTTGTCGAAATCAAAAACTAAGTCAGGAATTAACATGTCATGAGGGCCGTCCCTCCGAGCATACCCAAACTGTCTCCAAGCCAAGCATGGGTTGTAAGTAATACCTCCTCTGATTCCAAGTAAAGGAACATTAGGGTACTCCCCGCAACGATCAATGATAGTGACATCCTCTCTGGACCGAGAACACCAATGTATGTCAGCATGTGTAAGAGTCATCAATCGTTGTGACCATCTCAAACCCCGCTCATTCTTCAAAACTGATTGTGGAAGGTGCGAAATAAACCACCTTCCCAGGAGAGGAGTACAGCACATAAGAACACCTCTTTTTCTCATGGTTCGAGTGTAACATGAGTGAAGGATGTCCCCCAGCAACGTAGGTATAGGATTCCTGGACATGAAGATCTGGACAGCACTGATATCTATAAGTTGATCTGGGTTAGGGAACAACACCAAACCATAGACAAGGAGGGCCACAACTTCTTCAAAAGCTTGTAAGTCAAGGGAGTTCCAACATTCCTGGGCCTTTTCAAACAGAAACCTGGCTAAGAACCCTTTGATACCACTTCTAACTTCCCAATGTCCCTTGAGGTCAGATGATTGTAGGTGTAAGGCTTTAGCAATCTCTTCAAGCTTGGGTTCCTTTTCCGTACCGTTGTAGGGTAGTTGATCAAGGATAGGGATCTTCAGAAGCCGGGAGAATTCTTCCAACGTAGGTACCAGTTGGTAATCCAGGAAAGTGAAACAATGATGCAAAGGGTCAAAGAACTGGAACAGGACCTTTATCAAATCTTCCTCAATGTTGGTGTTGACCAAGCTGATGAGTCTTCCATGTCTTTCACTGAATGGAGAGCCCTCGGGAATCCGGGATATAAGCTCCTTAAGCTGAGGAGGGATCCTTACAAGGCTAATCTGAATTGTCTTCCTGCGAACAGTTTCCATGTCCTACAAAACAAGAATAAAGATGAAGATTCGAACCCTTGGAATGGTTAGTCAATGCATATGATGCTGTATGATGTCATGATGCTATGATTAAACACACCACAAATATTTACAAAGGCAAACATGATAAGGCACACAAGTCACACCACAACCCTTAGAATTTAGGCCTGCATGGGGTTTGGGTATTACCCTCTTGAAGTTGGTGGGCTCAACCTGTCCTATTATAAGTAACTGGGTTCTAAGGGTCCCAATATCACTGGATTGCTTTCATTGTTCATCGTTTCGATTTAGCCACTGAACTGGCGACCGAAATATTCCAGGAAAGCAACCCTCAATTGAGTGTAGTATCGAGTATCAACCAACCTCGGACTGCACCAAAGTCAGTTATCTCACTACCCTAAAGAGGCCAAGATAGTTCAATTAAGGTTCCTAAGGTCAGTTGATGCTTCATGACACCACATGAAGGCCCCGTACTCTCCTTGACTGAACTCAAGGGTTACCGGTACACACCAAAGTGCCACATCAACGTAGCAGACTGTTTCAACCATGTCGGTATACCCCGCACAGTTCCCTCACAGCCTTGTTGCTACTTTCTAAGAAGGTATCCCCAGATCCGGGTTAGGATCTTAGAACTCCCAAGACAGTACCCACAATAATAAAGCAAACAATTCAGACAATTGAAAACACAAATGATCTTAGTCCTAAGGTACACCTCACTTTATAAGAGTCCCCAGCAGAGTCGCCAGTTCTGTGATCGGTGGATCTGGAACTGACTGTTTAAAGCTGGTTCGCGAAATGTCGCGGTAAGCAAGAGTCGCCACCGACTTTTATTTTCTCCAATATGGAAAGGACAAAAGCACAGAAAAATTCCTTATTGAGATTAGTTCTCGGTTCGGGAGGTAGATTTATAGAAAGGGAAGGTGTTAGCACCCTTTCTATCCATGGTTATCCATGGGCTCTTAGGTACTTGCTCTTATGTTTTCAAAAATTGTTTGCTTTTTAAGGCGAGTGGGTTTGAAAAAGTTTCTTTGAAAGTTTCAGATTGACTCTTGTATCAGTCCTCAAGAGTGTTTGAAAAGTTGTTTTTGAAAGCTTTTTGTAAAGTGTCGGTGTGAAAAGAAGTTTTTGATTTGTTTTGAATTAGAGCAAGTATCTACGAGTCATCTACCTACCCTAAGGAATTATGCTGTGTAAATGTCCTTAAGGTAGTGCCATCCCACCATTGAGAGGTAGGTAGCACCACCGTTGGAGGTGTTCGGGTCAATTCGTTTGTAGGGACAGTGTGGTCACCAGAGCAATAGGAAGACACCTTAGAAGCTACCCTTATGCCATTTCATGGACATGAGGACTTACTAAAACGTCCTCTACTCGACGACCACGTTTCGAGGGGCAAGGCAACAGTGAGGCGTACCCTAGGAGTGGTGTGTGAATTTGTGTATTATTTTCAGTTATGTTTTATCTTGTACATGTATCATGGTGATCTACGCTTATTTTTATTTGGGCATACATTCTTTCATGTGATTATTAACAGTTAAAAGGTGCGGGAATTAAAATGCGGAAAAATAAAGGTCCTACGCTATTACAAAGGCGCGGGTCTACATCGCCAAATTAAACCAAGACCCGATTTGAATAAATAAAATGCGGAAAATAAAATGTCCTAATTATCTATTACAAGGCTTCGGGGCAAATACATTACATCCATAAAAGAAATAAAAAATAAATGCGCGAAAAGAATTGAGAATCGAGTGCGAGGGCGTTGGACCCTTTAAAGAAATTAAATCGAAATTATAAAGTTAATTAAATTAAATAATGGAAAGGACTTATTTTTTATGTTTTTTTTTTGTATTTATGAAATTAAAGGAATTAAATGGAATTAAAACCCTAATTCTAAGCATTTTTAATTATTAAAGAAATAAATTCAAGTTTGACCTAATTTACTAATTATTTTATTATAAGTTATTTACAAAAATAATTAATAATTAATAGTGATAAGAAAAAAAAGATTATTTATTGAGAAAAAGAATAAAAAAAAATGCTAAAAGACTTGTTTTTATATTTTTTAATTATCTAAGAAAAAGCATTAAAGTTAAAAACCTAAAATTAAAACTAAATTGATTATGAAATTTATTTACAAAATATATATTATTGAATTAAATAATAAACATATTTTATTTTTTTGACTTTCTGATTTTTTTGTATTTTTATATTATTAAAACTAATTTTGTGGAATTAAATGAAACAAATAATATAATTAAAATAAATAAAAGAAAAGAAGAAAAATAGAGAAAGAGAAGGCAAACATGGGGGGTTTTCTGACCCATTTGGAGGTATGACTGAAGTAATTTGGCCCAATAAGGGTGAGGCCCTTTTGACTTTTCAGGCTTGTGTGTGGAGGCGTTGACTGGTGCGTATGATGAGCCCCTTTGGTGGCCTTCAGATTGGAATCTCCAGGCGTGTGGCAAGCCAGATGATGTGGTTGTATGATGGTCCCTCATGAACATACTGCACAAAAGCGTGTTAAAACAAAATATATGAAATAAGTGGGGGACCTGGGAATCGAACCCAGGTCCCAATGTTCACCAAGCGTGTCCTCTACCACCTGTACCAAGCAACGCGTTTGTATGTATCATGGAAAACAAATATTATAAAAAATAAACCACGCTCATGATATTAACACAAAAAACGCGCTGAAAATTTGAATGATCCAACCATGCTATGACACCTAAGCATCCTCTCCGTTCTTGTACCTGTAACAAAAGGCAAATAGCAGGGGTTTTAAACCCCCACTAACCACAATATAGGAAAATAGCGATTAGCTCCTGGGCAATGATAAATTGGGCGCGAGGTGATGATTGTGTTCGTTTGGAGCTTCTGATTCCAATGGTGTAGGTTAGGACGGCCAATTTTTCCATGGGGAAGAAACCCCAATTTCAAGCTTATGAAAACCTAGAAAACATCCATGGCATATTTCGCTACAGGCATGATTAGTTCAATTAAAAGACACCAAAAGCTTCAGCATAATCATGTTAGTGTAAAACAATATTTAAAATGCATTAATATGGAATGAAATTCAAAGTACGATTATGCAAAAATTCATGGACAGGACGACTTCATTCTACCAGTTCTTTGTGTATGGAGAGTGGAAAAGTATTGGGTTATGTTCAGGAAAGTCTCAGCAAGCTTTTGAGATACTTTTTACGCCTTGAAACGCCTTCTAGATGCCAAAACAGTTTTGAGGTTTTTGTGTAAAAATGCAAATTGGTTCTTTGAGTTTGGGCGCAGCTCTCCTTGTTCTTGTCATTAGGTTTAGGTTTGTATATGTATCTGAAACGATTTAGGTTAAGAAAAACCAAGCCCAAACCTTTGCATTCATGATTTTGAATTTTTGATTTCCTTATATCTTTTTCAATCTTTTTCATACCATTCTTATGCCAATCAATGGAGATTCTTGCCTTTTTCAGTATGCACGAAATATTTAGGCTTTAATGAGAGAATATGCTGCAAAAAAGGATTGGAAAACATGATTTTCTATTTTTGTCATATTTTATTTTGATTAAATGAACTAATAATAATAATAATTCAAATAATTAATAAAAAATGATAAAATAACTCCCTTTAAAGTCAATGGGTCGTGCATAGCCTTTGGGTGATGATTCTTGGAAGAAATTGTGGCCCATTAGCAAATTTAAGGCATTTGAAGCAAAGTTGACTTTTCAAAATTCCCAAAAATTTCCCAACTTCCACAAGGCATATCTTGCTCAATTTTTAAGCTTCGATCATGTTCTTGGACATTTTGGAAAGGTCTTGAAGTCCTATAACCAATGCCTTTGGTCCCATGTCATTTTGATTTACCAATCACAAGTTATGGTCTTTGACTTAAAGTGCCTTTTTGTTAACTTTTGAAGATGACCTATAATGTTGAGATTGATAACTTTTTGTGAGAGCATTTATTGGACTTGAAGTGTGAAGATGAGTTGTAGGAAATGTCATTCTATTCAAAATGAGCTTTGTATGGAATTTTTCTGATAAACCATGTGGAAGTTATGCCCTGGTCAAGTTACAGTTGACTTTTTCAACTGTCCAAAAATAGAAACTTTTGCATCTTGAGACTTTTTGAGCCATGCCTTGAAAATCATGATCAAGAATTGATCAAATGATGTTTGTGGCTTCAAAATAATATGTTGACCAAAAATTTTGACTTTTGACTGTCAAATGACCATTTTGCCCCTGCAGTTGCCTGCTGGGCAATTAGGGTTTTTGACTGTGCAATTTTGTGTTGTGAGTCTTGAAACTTGGCATAAGGATGCTTGACAATGTTTATGGGCATGTGGGACTTGTTTGGACCCTTGGAAACTTCAATTTCTTTGCCAGAACCAAAACCCTAATTTTTGACTGTTAGAAGACCATTGGACTGTGCAACCCTTGGGAGATTTTGAAGCATGCTCTTTGCAAATCTTGAAGAATATGGGAGGGAAAATTTTGGGGTACAACAGTTACTTAAGTCCAGATGTTGTAGACTCATGTTTCTAAAGACATCTGGTTCTAAAGAAATAGTCAGGAGATCTAAAGACATAAGTTTTTAACTTAAGTCTACATGCTAAAGACTCAAGTTTCTAAAGATAGTGTGTTCCAAAGAAACAAAGTTAGAAGATATGAAGACAATGTTTCTACTGAAGTCCGGATGCTAAAAACTTAGTTTCTAAAAAGAAAACATGTTTTAAGAAGACAAAGTTAAAATATCTGATGACAACATCTCTACTGAAGTCCAGATGCTGAAGACTTGTGTTTATAATAACAAGGTTCTTAAAAGGATTCTTAAAGACCAAGTTATAAAGATTCTAAAGACGGGTGTTCTGAAGATTCCAAAGACTTGAAGTTCTAGAGATCCAAGGTTCTCTACAACAGGCTCTCAAGACCAAGTGATGAAGACTCTAAAGACGCAGTTCCTAAGACTCTGAAGAATTGAATCTCTTCTGATCCAAGGCTCTCAAGACCAAATGTTGAAGACTCTAATGATACAGTTCTTAAGACTTTGAAGACCTGAAGCTCTTTTGATCCAAGGTTCTATACAATGGGTTCTCACGACCAAGTGCTGAAGACTTTTAAGACACAGTTCTGAAGACTTGAAGTACTGAAGACCTTATGTTATGTTCCCGCTTCTAAAATCATGCTCGCAGAAGCCTCTAAAGTTCAGAAGGAAATAATATAATGTTAACATGGTACAATATTACACAGTTTGAAAAATCCTTATTCCACTACCTCTCCACTAGCTTGAATTGTGGAAGAGAAAAGGACGTAGCAGTACTATTTGTAACGAATCTTTTTCAAATAGCCAGCGACTATATTTTTCTTGGATATATAAGAAAATAATTGTATGTTTAAAATGTTGTTTGTGTTCAATGTTGAAATGAAAGTTGTCATTATTGGAACACAACCAAAACACTATCAACAACAATAACAACAACAACAACAATTATTATCAAAATCATTCTTCAATCATGTTGATAATGATTACAATGAAATCATTGATTCATAATGTGCTTAATTTCATATGTTGCACAAAGGTTTCTAAGCCGTAGAAGCTAATGAAGATGATCATGAAAGCTCCAGTTACAAATCCACAACACAAAGGTTATGCTCTAAAGTGATCATAGAAGAAAATAGAATAAGGGTTGTTGTCCAGAATGTTCTAAGGTGAATCAATATGAAGAAGTTCTTTTCTTTACTACATCAAGATCAACAAAGCTTCCAGAAGCTTATGAAGAAGAACACTTCAGCGATTCAAGTGCTTTGGGCTATTTTCCGTAAGAAGCTACTTGAAGAAAAGAAGACCACACATTGATGCTACAATATAATGTAATATTTTTTGTGTGTATTAGAATCTTATGATGTATGCTTAAATTCTATTTACATCCAGCTTGTGTAGAAGCATATTATTGTAAACAAATGTAATCAAACATTTGTTTTATGATACCTTCAGAGACTGAGTGAAGGTTTGTGCTCAAGAAGATAATGACTGAAGGTCATTATGAAATCCTGATAGTGGATTCTATTCGGTCAATGGTATTTATATTTCAAAGGGGAGTGAGTGAAGGTCACCCTTGTGAGATCACTAATGGATATTATTGTACCCCAAAATTTTCCCTCTCACTTTTATTCAAAACATACTCCTAGGATGCTCAGTTGCTCAAGGTTGCTTAAGAATTGGTCAGACAAATTCCCTTCCTAAGCAATGGACCTACCAACTAGGGTTTCACTTTTCTCAAGTAAGGTATGGTTTCTAACGCCTCAAGTGGGTTCCATGGTTTCTCATATGTCCCAAGGAATGTTCATACCAAGTTTCAAGCCCTGCATCTCAAGTTTGCCTAGTCAGTTGCTCAGATGACTAAAAATCAACTATTTTGGACAAAAAGTCAAATGTGGTCAACATATAGTCAAACCTCAAGATTTTTGGCCAACGTCAATATTTTTAAGTAATATTCATCATTTTATCAAGGGTTTATCATGATTCATCAATAAAACCTAAGATTCATCAAAAGTCAAAAGTTACCAAATTAGGGTTTTCTTAAGGAGAAGTCAACTGAACTTTGACCAAGCATAACTTTCACATGCTTCATCAAATTTTTCTCAACTAAAGCTTATTTTGAAGAAAATTCAATTATCTACATCTTTGTCTCTCTAAGCTCAAGTCCAAAAAATTCTTCATTTAAGATATATGGAGCAATACATTATAGGTCATTTCAAAAGTCAACAAAAGGGCACTTTTTGTCAAGGCAACTTACATCAATATAAATTCTCCAAATGTAAAAATGATCAAAATAGAGATTGTAGAGGACATATTGAACTTTCCAAAAAGTAAAAGATCACCTTCAAATGATAAAAATTGAGAGATTTATGATTGGTGCAAGTTGATAAATCTTGAGCAAATGCATTAAACCTAAAGTGACCAAACTTGAAAGTTTGGGCTATTGGGCTTATGATTCAAGGTCCATGCGTGTTATAGTCCTAAATATGAACTTTAGAACTTACTCATACACCCCTTGGGTTTTTATTTTATTTATTTTTATTTTTACTTATTTAAGGTCAAAATAAAATAAGATAAAAGTCAAGCTTTGTTACAAGGTCTAAGCCTAACATGTTTGACCTATTTTATTCATTATATATTCCCATCAATTAAGACATCAAGCCACATGAAATCTTTGCACAAGAAGCTATCCCAAAAATTTCCAATTCTCAAAACTAGGGCAAAGTGAAACCCTATTTTGCATCCTCCCTCAAGGCCAAAAACTGTCCAATTCCTTTCTAGAAGAACTATAGAGTAAGATGGGATCGAATGTGATGATCCAAAGGGCATAAAAACAACATGCATGCACCTCTATTTCTTTTGTTTTCTTGAAAATTCATATCTTTATTTTCTTTACGTTTTAATTCATACTAATGATACTGACTTGTTTATGGGGTTTGATAGTGCAGGAATATCCCATCGTGTAAGCCCCACAATGGCTAAATCAAAGACTGCCATATTTGCAGCGTTTTGGGTTATTTAAGATATATCTCTTTCTACAGCAAGATTCACCCTAAAATAATACCTCCATTGAGATCGCGGGCTTGATTTAGGGGGATATGGTCTCTGGAAATTGCTAACCATTATTATATTGCAGGGTTAAAAAACAAGCTCGCTGGAGAAGACGACGGGAGTTAGGGCTCTGACGCATCTCTGGTCTGGTTAATTGGTTTTATAATATAATTATTTAGTTTCGTTTATATTACCATATGTAAAGCCACCCCAGTGGCAAGGCAGCATGTGTTAAGGTATTACCCTACAAAGGCATGGGTTCGATCCCTGCCTTTTGTATCTTTTTGTCATATTTTCTAATTTTTGCAGATCACGTGCAGCGCGTCCCACATATCAATTGTACGCCTTGACGCTTTTCACCATTAGATATTTACAGATCTAATACAACACTTCCATGCCTGCACGTCCATGATGCCCCCCTCCCCCCCTCTTGGTTGAACAAACCGGATCTCATGGACTAGCAGCGTTTGGGCCTGGACCCCGTTTGCAATCTACAACCCTGCTTTTGCTAAAATCAGGCCCAAACTCCTTTTTCTTATATTTTTTATTTTTCTTTCATTTATTTCCCTTTTATTTATTAATTAAAATACAAAAAAAATAGTTTTAGGTTAATTTTTTTTTTAAAAACCCTAAAAACAATTAGGTTTTAGGTTTTATTATTAAACATTTTTTTAATTTAATTTCATTAATTCTTTTTTCAAATTAAAATTAAGTAGTTTTTAGGTTTACTTAATTAGTCATAAACCACTTTTTTTCATAAAAAAACTTCAAAATATTTCCTTTTATATTTTCCCATTTCGTAGATTGACTGTATAGGTTTTTGCGAATGTAATAGCTAGCTTTATTTCCCGCTTTCTTTTCCCTTATCATGTAACTGCTTCAGAATGTAATAGTTATAGGTTTTTGTTTTTCGCAATCTACTATTATGTAACTGCCCCAAAGCCATGTATTAGCGTAGGAACTTTATTTTCCGCAATTTACTTTTCCTGCTATTACTTTACTATATTGCTGTTAGTAATTTGGGTTTGTATGGAAAGACTAAAAACAAACAATAGAAAACCCTAACTACAAAGACTAAAGTAACTGAATACAAATCACTCGCACACTTGCACCTTTAAGGTAACCTCTCTTGTTGCCTTCGGAAAATAACGATCATGTCCCTCGAACATGGGGACGCTTTAGCAAAGACCCTCGATCAAGTCATCATACAAAAAGATCATAGTCCTTCGACAAAACTTTCGAAGTTGCCTTTCGGTAAATGATCTAGTCCCTCGATTTACCTATTAATAATATGATAACAGTCCATTACGAATTTGCTAAAGTGTCCTTAGGAGTTGCCTTTGATGACCATATGATGAACCTCACCTGTCCCTTCACATCCAACGATAGTACTTCCTACTAACTAATGGCACGAATATCACTGTCTAAAGGAGAAGGAAAATTACAAGAATGACCTTGAGTGGGTAGATACTCTTAATCGCTTGGTCATAAAAACATTTCTCACAATCACTCTTTTCAATGATATTTTCAAAAATACGTTGTACGCATTCTCGAGGACCGATACAAGAATCATTACAAAGTTTGCCTTACATTGGCATTTCAAAATATTTTTCAAACACACAACGCTAAGAAATTTTCAAAAAGTGAGCTAAGTGATTAAGAGCCCGTGGATAACTACGAAGCCAGCTGACACTCTTAATATGGGTAGAAGATTCAAAGGTCCAGTCAATAAGGCTCTAGATTTTGAGGTCTCATCGAATGAAAATGATAACCAAGAGGAAGATGATAAGAGTGTGAAAGCTGAGGAGAATAACGACCAGGGATCTGATGAAGAAGAAGCATACTATTCAGACGAATAATACCCTCCTGCTAATGACAAATACAAACAGTTGGAAGATCGTCTCAATGCTATGGAGATCCAGAGAGTGCCTGGGTTGGATTTTGGAGAGCTGGGACTAGTCTCAGGGGTTGTTATCCCTCACAAATTCAAGGTCCCTACTTTTGCAAAGTATGAGGGTGTTTCCTATCCTAAACTCCATTTGAGATCTTATGTGCAGAAGATCCAATCCCATACTGCTGGCAGGAAGTTGTGGGTACATTTATTTCAAGAGAGCATATCATGAACACAATTGGAATGATTCTATCAACTGGAAAGAATGAACATCCATACTTGGGAACACTTGGCTTCTGCCTTTTACAAAAAATACCAATACAATGTTGATCTTGCACCAACCCGTGTGCGATTAAAAAGTATGACTATAGGCTTGAACGAAGACTTTAAGGAATATGCCCAGAAATAGAGGGATCTAGCTGCAAGAGTTCAACCTCCTTGGTCTAATAGGGAGCTAATTTATATGTTTATGGGAACATTGACAAGACCTTTCTTTAATCATATGATCAGAAGCTCTTCATCTGGATTCACTAAGTTGATATTAACTAGGGAACATGTTGAAGGTGGAATTAGAAGTGGAAAGATTCAGGTAGCTACGTCTTCAAGTGCTGTGAAAAATGAGTTCAACGGAAAGACGGAAACTAATGATGTGTATGGCCAAAAGGGTTGTGCTAGAAGTGATCTCAACCAATCTGTGGGGGTTGTGATACGGTGGGAGAACTGACTTGAGGTTTTGCGTTTCATCGCAAATGTTTCGGTTTAGCAAGAGTCGCCACCGACTTTGATTTTATCCAAAAGGAAAGGTAAAAAAGCACAGGAAAGACCTTTGAGATGTTTTCTTGAGTTCGGGGGGTAGATTATGAAAAAGGAAGGTGCTAGCACTCTTTTCATCCATGGTTTTCCATGGGCTCTTAGTTACTTGCTTAGATCACTTGCTTTGCTTTTCCAATTGTTTGAAATGGTGCTTCGTGTGGTTTTGAAAGTATTTTGAAAAGAGGCCATTGTTTAGGCAATCTTTGTAATGATTCTCGTTCGTAAGAATGTATACAAAGATGTTTGTCTTTTGAAAAATGTTTCAATATTTTGAAAGTTGTTTGGAAATGTTTTTGAAATGTGTGTGTGTTTATTTGAAAATAGCAAGGATTTTTTTGAAGAGAGCAAGTAACTAGGAACTATCTACCCTACTCAAATGTCTTTCCTATACAATTTTATTCCTTTGACATTGTTGATTTACTATTGCTTTGGTAAACAATCCTATCTTTGGATGTTAAACGGGACGGGTGTGGGTCATCCTATGACCATGATAGCAATGGTGCTAAGTATCTTAGCTTGTTTGAGGGACCAAGATCATTTGTTTTAGGCAACCTTTTGATAGCGTCATCGAGGGACTATGATCTTTTGTTTTGTTTTGTTTTGCCAAGATACTTTGCATGCATACCATGTTCATTTTTAAGGCAACAAAGTGGGTGAAACCCTAAGGAGTGCTTGTGTGCAATGTGTTGTCATTTTTCATGCATTTGTCTTGTATTAGGTCTTTGCTATTTGTTTGATTTTTGTCTTATCATGCAAAACTCTAGTTTTACTAAACATGTTTATAATGCGATAAATTGCGTAAAATAAATCTAAGCTATTACAACAATTATTATGGGAGGGGTGATACAAGTTTTTGAATGGGGGTATTTGCACAAAATAAAACCCTAAAATACTATTACAACCCAATTGAATATTTGCAAATTAAATAAATAAACAAATATTAAAAATGCAATAAAAATGTAAATATGCAAAATGTTTTGTAATTGATTTTTTTGTATGAGAGAATTAATTATTTAAACCCTAAAAAATAAGAGAAAAAATAATATTGTTATTTTTGAAAGGGGTAAAACCCTAGTTTTTTTATTAAAAGAAATATATATTCTATATTTATTTTATTTTGTCTATTTTTATACAAGAAATAATAAATAATTTTATTAATAAATATTAAAAATTAAAATATGTATAAAAATAATATTTTATGTGTATGAATGATAAAAATAAAAATGTATGATATTTTTAAATATATTTATTATTTATTTAAGAAAATAAAGTTCTATTTATTTGAATAATCAATATTTTATGCAAAAAATAAGATAAAAATAAAATAAAATGCAAAAAAATTAAGAAAATGTTTTTGGGATTTTTTAATGTTCAGAAAAAAATAATAAAGTCAATAAACATAAAACAAATATGAGAAAATATGCAAAAATATAAAAATATGCAAAATGGGGGTGCAAATAGTAAATTGGGGGTATGGGAAGTAAAACAACAGGCCCGAGGCGCCAGGCCCGAGAACTTCATCTTCATCCCTGTCCTTGGCTTCCTGCGCGCGCGTTTCTGAGTTCAAACCTGTATCTTGCTCTAGCTTGCATAAAATCAAAAACTCATAACACAAAAAATGTAGCTTATGATCTCACGATTCCAGTGATATAAAATTCATGACCTAACTTTAAAAGACCAGGGAGAATTTCAGTGGCCCTAATTCCTGACCTAATTTTTTCATGAACTTCAAGCTTCAAATTCTCACTACTCAGTTAATATAAATGACAACTATGCATATGTACAACTTCACTAAGTTAAGGACTACATTTTTGCTTCACAAATCAAAGCTTGAGGATTCCTAAATAGAGAGATAGAGTATTGAAAAATACCTTGTTCAGCTGAGTTTGGATATGGAAATGTAGGGACTTTGAGTGTGGCATGTGGATCGTGTGAGCTTCCTTGAAGTTCCCTCAAGCTATTCCAATGCCTAGCTTGCCTTGAAGATGCTTGAAACTCCCTGCATGAGTCAACCTGCAACCTTCAAGTTTGAAAATGGTGATGTCTGAAGCAGGGCACACAGTTGCAAAGCAAGGGCTTGGATGGCTTGGATATGATGTATGGAATGTGTTTGAAGTGTTGAAAGGAGAAACGCACGAGCCAATATTGAGATGGCAAGAGTTTTGCAGAAGCTGCCCTGTTTGGGCATAAAAATGTGTTTTTGGTGTTTGGGAGTGTTTCAGATGTTGTATACTCGTGTATTTGCTTGTTACAAGTTTGTGAAGTTCTCTAGAATGATGCCAAGGCTTCCCTTTATCAGTTGTACAAGTTCTCTTCACTTTTGCAACTTTTCTTGTTTTTGAAGAAAGGTTGAAGTGACTATGCCAAAGTGATGTACTTGCTAGTTCTAGGGCTGATGAGAGTTGGTAAACATTGCCTGATATTTATGGATATTGCTTGCAACAAAATATCAGGTCCATGGCTCAAGAAATGCAAAGTTGTAAAAGGCTTGCTTTATGAAAATGGCAATGTGCCATTTATGCCATTTATGGACTAATCTCTTGTGTAATGCTCCAAAGGTGAAAACAAAGGCTTTAACCACTGAGTTAGCATTAAATTATGGATTGTAGAAAGTATTTAGGACCTGTAATGCAAGGTACAAGCATGCTTGAATCTGATTTGCAACTTGGTGCATTGTAAAAATGGCTTGGACAAAAGTGATAAAATGCCATTTTTCTCTTCTTCGATTCTCCCTAACCACAAATTATCTTGGAAAGTTCTTGGACATTTTGGAAAGCTTGAAACATTCTCTACAATCCATCTTTGAAATGAAACTTGATATGCCTCTTGGAACTAGGTGAAAAGTTACCATGAAGTTAGGTCAAAAACCTTCCTAAACTAGGGCAAAATTTCACTAAGTTAAAAAGTTTATGGACCCCTATTCACAAAATCATAACTTGAGATCCAATCATATTTTGGGAAAAATTTGTGAATCAAATTTTTAGATTTCACGGAGGACTACAACTTTCATGTTGGAAGTTTTCTTTGTATCCAATTGCATCATGGTGAAAAAGTTGGGAAAAGTTGGGAAAAAATAAGAAATTTTCCATACTTAGAAAAATTCTGTTATGAAAAATTTCAAATTAAAACCCTAATTTGCAATTTTAGGTTTCTTGGTCAACAAGTTTCACATTTTTACATATCTTGATGAATTATGACCCTTGGCACTTGATTTTGACAAAAAAGTCAAAGTTTGACTTTCCAGTGTACAGTTGATTTTTTATCAGTTGATTGGAAAATTCATCTGTCAATCCAATGAATTTGTGATCTTTTGAACCTTGTGATTAGGTCAAGAAGATGTCATTGAGTTCTTAAAATAATTCTTGAACCCAATTGGTCATTGGCTAGGTTAAAAATCAGAAATTGCCTTTTCTCCGTCAAAACCCTAATTTTGACCATTTTGCCCTTTTGATGATTTGATCAAATTTCTTGAGGACTTGTGATCCAAACTTGATCAAATGGTACATAGGAGTCTAAAATGTTGTTATGGATCAAAAATTATGAAGTTTGACTGTAAATTGGCCATGGTTGACTTTTTCCCCAATACGGCTGATTTTTAGGTCAACTGTCCAATTGACTGGTCAAAAATGTGATTCAAGGCTTGAAACTTAACATGGGCAATCTTAGGGGTCCAAGATGGTGTATGAAAGTCACATGAAGCATTGATGGTCCAAAAATCCTTGTGCAAACTCAAACCTTAATTTCAGGTTATCAGTGCAAGGAGATGTCTTGAGTTGAGCAAATCCTAATCTGGTCTTGAGTCCAAGAAGTCTTGTGAGGAAAATATTGATAAATGAGAGGGAAAATTTTGAGGTACAACATCTGCCCCTGTTAAATCTTCTTGAACCTGAAGAGTTAGATTGGCGAGTTTTGTCGTTTGTGACTCGAAGGTAAAAGATGATTGGACACTAGAGTGCCCGTAAATTTGCACTCGTCAATGTATAGTTGAGGGAATGGGCTTAGAGATGCCATTTGGAGATGTGATAGAATCTTGTAGGAGATGGGCTTGTTGATGCCATCCAAGAATGTTTGTAGTAAGTCAAGAGGATGAGTATCAGAATGGTGTCCGTATTTGGAACGTATCTGAACTATATCTGGAGACTGAATCTGTATGAGCAAAGGAATAGCAGTCGTGTCTGAAGCGTATCCGAGCTGTAACTATACTTGAATATGAATGAATAATAGAATGACTTCCGTGTCTGGAGTGTATATGTATTGTATCTGAATCTTGAAATCTGAATAAGCGACAGAATGGCATCCGCGTCTGGAGCGTATCTAAGTTGGGAAAATCAGAATAAGTGACTGAATGGAAACCGTTTCTGGAGCGTATCTGGACTGGTATCTTGATAAGTAGTAGAGTAACTTCCGTGTCTGGAGTGTATCCATATTGTATCTGAAATTGAGGTCTGAATGAGTATCAGGATGGCATCCGTGTCTGGAGCGTATCTGAACTGTATCTGAAATCTTTGAACATTATTAATGGTAGTTGTTAATCTTATCTTGAAAAGGGTAAAATGTTAGCTGAAACACAAAGTTATGTTTCATGAAATGTATGATGAAATAAGTGTGCTTTTATCAATGTTTATGATATATGGATGTAATGTATGTGCATGTAAGCTGATTAGTTGTATTGATGAGGAAAATAAATCCTTGACAGCCGGGAATAAGAAAATCTTTGGCGACTGGGGATAATGACTCCTTGACTGCTACCGGGGAAAAAAATCCTTGACCACTGCTGGAGATTCAAAACCTTTATTTGCTGAGGATGAGAAATCCTTGGCGATTGTTGGGGATTAAAAATCCTTGATGACTTTCCTAGGGATATAGGGACCCTTCAAGTCTTGAAGTATTGACAAAAGTCTGCTTGGGGAAGTAATGCCATGTACTGCCTGAGGAATCTGCTTGGAGAATCCATAGAAATTTTAATGACATCTATTGGGGATTACACTAAGGGAATCCTTATTCTGTTGAGGAAATAGAGAAAACTCTAATGACTTCTGCGGGAGTCAAGAATGGGAATCTCCATTTTGGCGACTTCACTGGGGAGCAATAAAAAACTCTGTGGGGAAGAAGGCTTACTGTTGGGGAGTAAGTTCAGGAGTTTGGGTTGTCTGCCATTCTACTGGGGAATCATCCTAGGTTGGGGAGAAACAAAAGTTAACTGTTATCTGGTTGCTTTTCAGACTTCAAGATAGCTTGCTAGGGAATTTGGAGAAACTGAATGGTCTCCACTTGGGATTGATAGTTGGAAATCTTGACTCGACTGGGGAAGAAGGTTTCATCTCTGTTGGGGATCTGTAATTCAAAGTTTTGCTCCGCTGGGGATTGGGAGTTTTAAGTTTTAACTTTGATGGGGGTTAAGGGTTTGAATTTTAGCTCCGTTGAGGATCTAGATGAGGTACTGTAGGGATTATTCATGGAATAGCCCAAAGACGTTTTCCTATCCTTTCAACCTGTCAGTAATTGTTCTTTTTCATCCTGTTTATTTGTAAACAGTAATTATGTTCAAATGCATATGTTCATTAATGAATCATTGGAGGTTTTTGCAAATAAAACACAAGTGTAAAAAGAAAAAGACAAATAGTTTTCTGCACTTTAAAGAGATATCTTTGTATTTACTTTGAATAAGTATTTTGTACAAGGGAGACAAACATCCTAGTAAGAAGATGGTGTCATAAAAAATGAGAAAAATTTATACAAAGAAAGATAGCTATGTGTAAAAAAAAATTCCATGGGGTCCTTATTCTGCTATAGCATTCGTAACTCCAAATATCTTGTCCATTCGTTGCTTCGTCCGAAGATGATTGGATTGATCAGAAGCTCCAGGTTTGTCAGTGAAGAGATTGTCCTTAAAGTGATCCGACGAGACATAGTCATACGCTTTAATTCCATGACTTTTGCCTGAATCTCCCTTTCGGGTTTTCGATTCACCGGGAAACCCTTTTTTGCCCAAGTCGCCCTTTCGGGTTTTCAACTTGCCGGGTGTACATATTTTTTATTTTTACCCCTAATTTTTGCCTGAACCGCCCTTTCGGGTTTTCGATTCACCGGGATGCCCTTGTCTTGCCTAGGTGTGTCAACCTAGCGGGTCATTTATGTGTAGTATCTTTTGACTATGTCTGCGTTCGCAGGGTGCAGCAGGTCGTCGCCGTCCATGGTGGTTAAAATCATTGCCCCACCAGAAAAGATGTTCTTGATTACAAATGGTCCTTCGTAGGTAGGAGTCCATTTTCCCCAGGGATCACTTTGTGGCAAGATGATGCGCTTGATCACAAGATCTCCAACTTGATACACTTGGCGTCTGACTTTCTTGTTGAAAGCCTTGATCATCCGCTTTTGATACGTCTGAACATGGCAAACAGCAGTAAGTATTTTCTCGTCAATTAAGTTCAACTGATCAATTCGGGTTTGAATCCAATCGTCTTCACTCAAACTTGCGTCCTTCATGATTCTCAAAGAGGGGATCTGAACCTCAATAGGTAAAACAGCCTCCATGCCATAAACTAAAGAAAAGGGCGTTGCCCCAGTTGATGTACGAGCCGTGGTACGATACCCATGGAGAGCAAACGGTAGCATCTCATGCAAGTCCTTGTAGGTGACTGTCATCTTCTGTATGATCTTTTTGATATTTTTATTCGCAGCTTCGACAGCACCGTTCATCTTTGGCCGATAGGGAGATGAATTGTGATGTTGAATTTTGAACTGCTCGCATAAGGCGGTGATCATAGTATTGTTAAGGTTCGTACCGTTGTCAGTAATGATCCTTTCGGGGATACCATACCAGCAAATGAGATTCTTCTTGATGAAGCGGGCAACAACATTCTTAGTCGCGGATGCAAAGGAAGCTACTTCGACCCACTTTGTGAAATAATCAATGGCCACTAGAATGAAATGGTGTCCATTGGAGGCTGTAGGCTTGATCTCTCCAATCATGTTGATTCCCCACATAGCGAAAGGTCAAGGAGCTGTTAAGACATTTAGAGGAACTAGAGGCACGTGTACCTTGTCTGCGTAGATTTTACATTTGTGACAAGTACGGGAGTGTTCATAGCAGTCAGCTTCCATGGTAGACCAGTAATAGCCTTCCCTTAGAATCTTCTTAGCCATCGTATGCCCTCTAGAGTGAGTGCCAAATGTACCCTCATGCAATTCATCCATGATCTTTTCGGTTCAAGCTTGTCCACACAATGGAGCATAATAGAATAATGATTGTGTTTGTACAGGATGCCATTACTTAGGAAGAACTTAGCTGAGAATCTCCTTAAGAACTTTTTATCATTGACTGTAGCTCCTTCAGGGTATTCTTGGGCCTCGAGATACCTTTTGACTTCATGAAACCATGGTTGGTCCACTACTTCTTCGGTATTAATCTCGTGACAGTGTGCAGGTTCATCCATTCGTTCAATGGTGATTTGGGGAGCCTCATTATCCCAGTTAAGTTTAAACATGGATGACATTGTAGCTAGAGCATCTGCTAGCTGATTTTCTTCTCGCAGGAAGTGCTTGAAGGTAATCTACTCGAAATGTGGTAACAATGTCAAGACATGTTCTTTGTAAGGGATGAGGTTTGGATGCTTAGTGTTCCACTCTCCTTTGATCTGACTGATGACCAAAGCTGAGTCCCCAAACATAATTAAAGATTTGATTCCCAAGTCTATGGCAGTCTTGAGTCCAAAGATGCATGCTTCATACTCTGCCATGTTGTTCGCACAGTTGAAGCAGAGTCTGGCGGTGAAAGGAGTATGGCAACCCTCTGGAGATATAAGCACAACACCGATACCGCTACCAAGTGCATTGGATGCCCCATCAAAGTACAGGGTCCATCGGGATCCTTGTTCAGGTTCGTCATATGGTCTGAAATTTTCAATGTTGTCCAATGTCATGATGTCTTTGTCAGGGAAGCCAAACTTCATGGATTGATAATCTTCTACAGCTTGATGAGCCAAATGATCGGCTAGCACACTCCCCTTTATAGATTTTTGGGTTGTGTACTGTATATCATATTCTATCAGGATCATCTGCCATCTGGCTATCCTTCCGGACAAAGCAGGCTTCTCGAAGATGTATTTTATCGGATTCATCTTAGATATCAGTAAAGTGGTATGGGTCAACATATACTGCCTTAGCCGGCGATCATCCCATACCAAAGCGCAACAAGTTTTATCGAGTAGTGAATATGTGGTTTCACAGTCGGTAAACTTTTTGCTAAGGTAATAAATGGCATGCTCTTTTCGGCCAGACTCGTCATGCTGCCCCAGTACGCACCCCATTGAATTCTCTAGGACGGTCAGATACATGATTAGCGGTCTCCCTTCGACGGGCGGCATCAAGACAGGAGGCTCCTGTAAATACTCCTTGATTTTATCGAAAGCAACTTGATAGTCATCATTCCATTTAACTACTTGATCTTTCTTCAACGGCTTGAAGATCGGTTCACAAGTAGATGTTAGGTGAGAAATGAACCTAACAATGTAGTTTAGGCATCCCAAGAAACCTCTGACTTCCTTCTCAGTGCGAGGAGCATGCATTTCTTATATAGCTTTGACTTTGGCAGGATCAACCTTGATGCCTTTGTTGTTGACAATGAAACCTAAGAGCTTACCGGATCGGACTCCAAATGTGCACTTGTTAGGGTTCAATCTTAGCTTGTACTCCTTCAACCTGAAAAACAGCTTTTGCAAGTGATCAAGGTGTTCTTCTTCAGTTTGTGATCGGGCTATCATGTCATCTACGTAGACCTCTATCTCATGATGTATCATATCATGAAATAAAGCTACCATGGCGCGTTGATAGGTTGCCTCGTCATTCTTCAGTTCAAATGGCATCACTTTGTAGCAGAACGTACCCCACTGTGTAAAAAATGTAGTTTTCTCCATGTCCTCAGGTGCCATTTTGATCTGGTTATAGCCTGAGAATCCTCCCATGAAAGAAAATACTTTGTGCTGAGTTGTGTTGTCAACCAGGATGTTCGATGTGCGGAAGTGGAAAGTCATCTTTAGGGCTGGCCCTGTTTAAGTCTCTATAATCCACGTACATTCTTACTTTGCCGTCCTTTTTAGGCACGGGCACAATGTTAGCAACCCATTGTGGATAGGAGGTAACAACAAGAAAACTAGCATTGAACTGTTTCATAACTTCGGCTTTGATCTTCTCGGACATGCCAGGCCTCATGCGGCGGACTTTCTGTTTAACTGGTGGACAGTCTTCTCTTGTGGGTAGACGGTGTACCACAATGTCTGTATCGAGTCCCGGCATGTCTTCGTATGACCAGGAGAAGATCTCAACATAATCATGCAGCAGCTGAATCAAGCGCTCCTTGACACTTGGCTCTAGGTTGGCACCCACCCTGATTTCTTTCTTATCTTCCTCTGTCCCCAAGTTGATTGTATCCAACAGCTCCTCATGAGGCAAAATTGCTCTTTCCTCTTGTTGTAAAAGTGGCCAATTCCCCTGGCACCTCATAATCTTCCTCACCTTCGTATTCGGCTTGTTTGATCAAATCTTCAGAGTCACTGAAGGCTACAGTAGTATCGTTACCCATGGGTTCCGGAGTGGAAGGGTACCTGCATTTGTGAGTGTGGGTGTGTGTCAGGGCATAGCCATCTTAAAATAACAAAATGTAAAAGAAAGACAATGAGCACAAAAGGTTTATATATGAAAAGCGTCCATGTTTCATTAAAATGACATATGAAAATGGAATAAGAACCCTTACAAATGGACCTATGTGCCTCGGGTAAGACACAAGGTTGAAAAAGTACGAATTGTTTGTGAATTATTACAGATCCAACAGAAATGGAAAAGATAAATTACTGCGGTATGAAAGTAATCAGAACAAAGTATTTTTCTTCCCAGTTGCACAGTCCTCCGCCAACAGTAGGAAAAATCTAGTCTTCCATGCTGCCCTCTTCATCACTGTCCTCTAGTGCATTAACCCCTTGGTGACTGATCTTCACAGGCGGCCCTCCGGCACGGGCGCGGCAAACAACTTTCTGAGCAGTCGAGGTAAATCCCAGGCCAAACTTGTCTGATTTGAAAGGGAAGTCGGGAAGTTATCCCCAGATAGTGGGTCTGCCTTCTTCCACCACTGCCCTTGCATATTTTAGAGAAGACATCCGAGGTACAGGTCTTGTGATCACCGGAGTTGAGGACACTGCTTTGGTCGCTACTATTTCCTGAGAAACTTGTTCAAAATGTTGGAAAGGGGTCTCAATGAATTCGCCATCCAATTCTACATATCGAAAAGAATTTAGATGACTAATCATGTATTCCTCTTCACCATATACATTTATGATTTTCCCTTGGACAAGGGTCTTCAGCATCTGATGCAAAGTCGAGGTGACTGCACAGGCGTTGTGAATCCAGGGACGTCCCAACAGGCAAGAGTAGGAAGGACGGATGTCTATCACATAAAATGTTGAATTGAACGTCTGGGTTCCCACCTTGATCGGGATGTCCACCTCCCCATGGACCATCCTTTTAGAGCCGTCAAATTCTCTTACAATGATGTTACTGGGTTTCAGGGTTAGGCCTTCACAATCCAATCTATCCAATGCTTTCTTTGGCAAGACATTTAGAGATGATCCAGTATCAACCAAAACATGAGCTAAGGTGGTCCCCCTACACTCCACTGAGACATGTAGTGTATCGTTATGTTTTCTACCTTTGGAGGTCAAGTCGGCATCGGAGAAGCCCAGGCCATTGTCAGCTTTTAGACTGGCTACACACTCTTGGAATTGATCAGTCGAAGTCTCTTGCGGCACGTGCGATGTCTTCAAAAACTTGACCAAAGCTTTAGCATGTGCCTCAGAGCAAAGCAGCAGAGCTAACATAAAGATTTTGGAGGGGATCTGTCCCAGTTGTTCTACCACATCATAATCACTTTTCTTAATGATCCTCAAGATTTCTTCCATCTCCTTTTTGGACGTCTCAGGAATAACTAGTGACTGAGCCTTCGTCAAGACAGGCTCCTCTTGAACATTCTTTCCTTTATTCTCAGCAGCGGAAGTAGGGATAGGAATTGCATTGTCATTGTTGGTGGGTACACTTGCAGGTGTAATCACTGGTACAGCTGTAATCTTCGGAATTGCCATGGGTCCAGAGACTGCCTTTGGAGGCGCAATCTCTGGAGAGAAAATTCTCCCACTGCGGGTAATTTTTCTTGTTCCAGCAATGTTAATGACGTCGAAATTGTCTTCTTCAGAGCTCTCGTCTTCGGCAGTCTGTTCAACCTGTTTGACACCATGGTAGTAGATTTCTCCACCATAGTTCCATGGTACCATTTTATCTGATTTGTAAGGGGCTGGCCCGGGCATTGTTATCTTCAACGGAGTAGTCATAGGAGCGAATGTAATCCTAACGGGTTTTTTAGGAACCCTGGAAGGATTAGCGTATATGGTTATTATTGAAACTTCTAAAACTGGAATGGCTGAGATAGGAGCTTTCTCAAACAAAATTTCCTGGTTATCATTCAAATGTTGGATACCTTTCTTCAACAAAGGACAATCAAATGATGAGGACAGGCAAGTATGGCAATCTTGGTCATAACCTGGGAATACCCCAGCTTTTAACAAATTCAACTTGATGGTTAGGAGAGGAGTTAACAGTTCATCCACAATAGAAACAAACAGATCTTCTTCCACAGCACTAGCATTGTGTCCATTCCTAGGCATTGGAGCAGAGATAACATTCGGTTTTTCAGGAGCTTCAAATTAAACTTCCTTTGCGTCAATCAGATCTTGAATCTTATTCTTCAGAGCCCAACAGTTGTTGGTGTCGTGCCCTGGACTTTCTGAATGGTAAGCGTACCTGGCATTCAGATGGTAGTGTGGAGATGAAGTATTGGGATTCTTAGGGGCCTTCTTCAACATGGCAAGATTCAACTTCGGGAGATGTGGTAGGACTTGAGCGGGTGTCATGTTTATCTTGGTGAATTTCCTTACAGGCCTTTCCACCCTTTGCTGGTTATTCCCCGGTTGATCATTTCTCAGCTGATTGTTTCTCGGTTGGTCTGATGCAGACTTTTGAATCATGACGGCCCCCACAGTTGGTCGTCGTTCGGTTATTCTCTGATTTCTCTGTGCATAGACAGCAGACACTTCCTTCTTACCAGTGAAGGGCTTTTTTACAGCAGCAGAGGCAGATGCGTCTTTCTAAATTTTTCCGCTTCTAATACCGGCTTCCACCCTCTCTCCAGTTAGAATCAACTCAGTGAAACCTGCAGAGGAGCTTCCAATCAGGTGATTAAAGAAAGGACCTGACAGAGTCCCCAAGAACATGTCCACTAGCTCTCTTTCAGATAAAGGTGGTTTCACCCTTCCGGCTAAATTCCTCCACTTTTGGGCGTAGTCGTTGAAGCCCTCATTGGACACCATGGCCATACTCTGGAGTTGAGTACGGGTTGGTGCCAAGTCGGTGTTGTATTGATATTGTTTATAGAAGGCGGCTGCCAAATCTTCCCAATTATGAACATCAGACCTCTCCAACTGGTAGAACTAATCCAGCTACATCCCCGATAAACTATCCTGGAAAAAGTGGACCCACAAATCTTTGTCAGTAGAATGTGGCTGAATTTTCCTGACATAAGATTGTAGGTGCATCTTGGGACACGACAACCCATCATACTTGGCAAATAGGGGAACTTTAAACTTAGGAGGATTACAATTCCAGACACCAACCCTAGCTCCTCAAAATCCAGCCTCGGTACTCTCTGTATCTCCATAGCAGCTAGACGCTCTTCTAGATTTTTGTATTTGTCATCGGCCGAAGGGTATTGTTGTTCTGAGTAGTCCTCATCTTCCTCTTCTTCAGCTTCAAATTCAGATGGTACCGCAGTCTCTTTACCTTTTCTTTCTCCTTCCTCAGAGGTTGATGGAAATTCTAAGGTCTGTCTGGCTTGTCCTTCAAAGCTTCTGCCCATAAGAACCACACCGACTCGCTTCTTCTTCTTTTTCTCTTTTTCTTTCTCTAGTAGAGTTTTGAGCTCCTCCTGCCCCTTAGCCAAGGTCAAGAGTAGCTGTTGAAATTGTGAATTCTGAGCTTGCAAGTCTTTGACCGTTTGTTCAATATCCATCTTGCTGAAATAAACAGCAGAGAGATGAGGAAACTTGGTGTGAAGACCTGTTTATGCATATGATGAATGATATGTATTCATGTAATGCTTTCAAGGATTTAGAGATTCAAATTTGTGTTAAACAAAAAGGAACAAACGTTATATTAATAAAATAGAATTTGTTTACATCAATGCCCCTAGGGCAAAATAGTACAAAATTCTAAGATAAAAAGACGTTGTGCATCCTCTTTAGTGCAATGTAGGTGTTGAGAGTCTACTCTTCGTGAAGTAACCGAGTGAGTTCTAAAACCTTCTTCTCGCTTGCGTAGAATTGGGCTTCAAAAGTATTGTGTTCTCCCTTGAGTTGTATCCAACTCCTTTGTAGATCTTCGAGTGATGTTGGCATGTCAGGATGTAGGAGGGTGTATGGAACCTCTCCTTCCATAACAGGCTCTATAATCACTGGGAGAACAGAGGGGTAAGTCATCATAATACTTTGGGCGCGGGTTCATACTCACTTGAGGTAAGGCTCAAGAGGGATGGAATTCTTGTGTCCCAAGGTCTTACTTTCTACCTTGTTTAGCATCCTCCAAGCTCGGATGAACCTTTGTCGAAGTCCTTGATCGTCGTTGTCGAAGTCAAAAACCAAGTCTGGAATCAGCATGTCATGTGGGCCATCCCTTCGGGCATAACCAAACTGTCTCAGAGTCAAGCAGGGGTTGTAGGTGATGTCTCCCCTAATGCCAAGTAGAGGGACATTAGGGAATTCCCCACAACGGTCGATGATGATAAAATTTTCTCTGGATCGAGAACACCAATGAACATCTGAATGTGTAAGAGTCATCAATCGTTGTGACCACCTCAAACCTTGCTCATTCTTCAAAACTGATTGGGGAAGATGAGAAATAAAACATCTTGCCAGAAGAGGAGTGCAACACATGAGAACACCTCTTTTCCTCATTGTTCGAGTGTGAAAAGAGTGCAAGATATCTCCAAGCAATGTAGGCACTGGGTTGCAAGACATGAAGATTTTGACAACATTCGCATCTATGAGTTGATCAGGGTTAGGGAACAAGACCATCCCATAGATGAGAAGAGCTACAATCTCCTCAAAAGCTTGTAAGTCCAGAGAATTCCAGCAGCTTTGGGCCTTCTCAAACAGGAACTTTGCCAAGAAGCCTTTGACACCACTTCTGGTTTCCCAATGGGTTGTGACATCATATAATTGCAAGTGCAGGGCTTGAGCAACCTCTTCTGGCTTTGGATCTCTTTCCATACAGTTGAAGGGTAGTTGATTGAGAATAGGAATCCTCAATATTTGAGAAAATTCCTCCAAAATGGGCACAAGTTGGTAGTTAGGAAATGTGAAGCAGTGATGCAAAGGATCAAAGAACTGGAAAAGAACTTTCATCATGTCTTCCTCTATGTTGGAAGTGACTAAGTTGAGGAGACGACCATGCCTCTCGGTGAATGGAGAGTTTTCAGGAATCCTTGAAGCTAGCTCCTTGAGTTGTGGAGGAATTCTTACAAGGTTGACTTGGATGGTTTTCCTGCGAAGTGAATCCATATCCTACAAAACAAGAACAAAGATGAATTTCCAAAATCCTTGAAATGGTTAGTGGATGCATATGATGCTCATGATGTCTATGATGTTATGCACAAGTATATATGTACAAGCAAATCACACAAGTTCCTAGTTTAGGCTTGCATGGGGTTTCATAGGTAAGTACCCTCTTGAAGTTTAGTTGGCTCAACCTGTCCTAGTAATAGTAACTGGGTTCTAAGGAGCTCAATATCACTGGATTGTTTCCTTGTTCATTGTTTCAATTTAGCCTCTTTACTGGCGACCGAAATATTCCAAGAAACAAACCCTTAATGAGTATAGTATCGAGTATCTACCAACTTCGGACTGCACCAAAGTCGGTCATCTCACTACATCCTAAAAGGCCAAGTTGGTCAAGTAAAGGTTCTAAAAGTTCATTAGTGCTTCATGACATCACTCAGCGGCCCCGTATTCTCTTTGATTGACTCAAAGGCTACCGGTACCCATAAATATGTCACACTAACATAGCTATTGCTTAGACGGTATCGGTATACCCCGCACAGTTTCCATAACGTATTGCTATTTACCTATGAATGTTTCCCAAATCCGGATAGAGGATTCAAACCCAAACAATAGAACCAAAGTGTAAAGCAAACAAGCCAAGAAATTGTAAGCAAATAAAGGTGATCTAAACCCTAAGGTAACCCCACTTTTATAAAATTCCCCAGCAGAGTCGCCAGTTCTGTGATACGGTGGGAGAACTGACTTGAGGTTTTGCGTTTCTTCGCAAATCTTTCGGTTTAGCAAGAGTCGCCACCGACTTTTATTTTATCCAAAAGGAAAGTTAAAAAAGCACAGGAAATACCTTTGAAATGTTTTCTTGAGTTCGGGGGGTAGATTATGAAAAAGGAAGGTGTTAGCACTCTTTTCATCCATGGTTTTCCATGGTCTCTTAGTTACTTTATTAGATCACTTGCTTTGCTTTTCCAATTGTTTGAAATGGTGCTTTGTATGGTTTTGAAAGTATTTGTAAAAGAGGCCATTGTTTAGGCAATCTTTGTAATGATTCTCGTTCGTAAGAATGTATACAAAGATGTTTGTCTTTTGAAAAATGTTTCAATATTTTGAAAGTTGTTTGGAAATGTTTTTAAAATGTGTGTGTGTTTGTTTGAAAATAGCAAGGATTGTTTTGAAGAGAGCAAGTAACTAGGAACTATCTACCCTACTCAAATGTCTTTCCTATACAATTTTATTCCTTTGACATTGTTGATTTACTATTGCTTTGGTAAACAACCCTATCTTTGGATGTTAAACGGGACGGGCGTGGGTTATCGTATGACCATGATAGCAATGGTGCTAAGTATCTTAGCTTGTTTGAGGGACCAAGATCATTTGTTTTAGGCAACCTTTTGATAGCTTCATCGAGGGACTATGATCTTTTGTTTTATTTTGTTTTGCCAAGATACTTTGCATGCATACCATGGCCATTTTTAAGGCAACAAAGTGGGTGAAACTCTAAGGAGTGCTTGTGTGCAATGTGTTGTCATTTTTAATGCATTTGTCTTGTATTAGGTCTTTTCTATTTGTTTGATTTTTGTCTTATCATGCAAAACCCTAGTTTTACTAAACATGTATATAATGCGATAAATTGCGTAAAATAAATCTAAGCTATTACAACAATTGTTATGAGAGGGGGGATACAAGTTTTTGAATGGGGATATTTGCACAAAATAAAACCCTAAAATACTATTACAACCCAATTGAATATTTGCAAATTAAATAAATAAACAAATATTAAAAATGCAATAAAAATGTAAATATGAAAAATGTTTTGTAATTGATTTTTTTGTATGAGAGAATTAATTATTTAAACCCTAAAAAATAAGAGAAAAAATAATATTGTTATTTTTGAAAGGGGTAAAACTCTAGTTTTTTTATTAAAAGAAATATATATTCTATATTTATTTTATTTTGTCTATTTTTATACAAGAAATAATAAATAATTTTAGTAATAAATATTAGAAATTAAAATATGTATAAAAATAATATTTTATGTGTATGCATGATAAAATAAAAATGTATGATATTTTTAAATATATTTATTATTTATTTAAGAAAATAAAGTTCTATTTATTTGAATAATCAATATTTTATGCAAAAAATAAGATAAAAAAATAAAATAAAATGCAAAAAAATTAAGAAAATGTTTTTGGGATTTTTTAATGTTCAGAAAAAAATAATAAAGTCAATAAACATAAACAAATATGAGAAAATATGCAAAAATGTAAAAATATGCAAAAGGGGGGTGCAAATATTAAACTGGGGGTATGGGAAGTAAAACAACAGGCCAAGGGGCGCCAGGCCCAGGAACTTCATCTTCATCCCTGTCCTTGGCTTCCTGCGCGCGCGTTTCTGAGTTCAAACCTGTATCTTGCTCTAGCTTTCATAAAATCAAAAACTCATAACACAAAAAATGTAGCTTATGATCTCACGATTCCAGTGATATAAAATTCATGACCTAACTCTAAAAGACCAGGGAGAATTTCAGTGGCCCTAATTCCTGACCTAATTTTGTCATGAACTTCAAGCTTCAAATTCTCACTACTCAGTTAATATAAATGACAACTATGCATATGTACAGCTTCACTAAGTTAAGGACTACATTTTTGCTTCACAAATCAAAGCTTGAGGATTCCTAAATAGAGAGATAGAGTTTTGAAAAATACCTTCTTCAACTGAGTTTGGATATGGCAATGTAGGGACTTTGAGTGAGGCCTGAGGATTATGTGAGCTTCCTTGAAGTTCCCTCAAGCTATTCCAATGCCTAGCTTGCCTTGAAGATGCTTGAAACTCCCTGCACGAGTCAACCTACAACCTTCAAGTTTGAAAATGTTGATGTCTGAAACAGGGCACACAGTTGCAAAGCAAGGGCTTGGATGGCTTGGATATGATGTATGGAAGGTGTTTGAAGTGTTGAAAGGAGAAACGCACAAGCCAATATTGAGATGGCAAGAGTTTTGCAGAAGTTGCCCTGTTTGGGAAGAAAAATGTGTTTTTGGTGTTTGAGAGTGTTTCAGATGTTGTGTACTCGTGTATTTTGTTATTACAAGTTTGTGAAGTTCTCTAGAATGATGACAAGGCTTCCCTTTATCAGTTGTACAAGTTCTCTTCACTTTTGCAACTTTTCTTGTTTTTGAAGAAAGGTTGAAGTGACTATGCCAAAGTGTTGTACTTACTAGTTCTAGGGCTGATGAGAGTTGGTAAACATTGCCTGATATTTGTGGATATTGCTTGCAACAAAAGATCAGGTCCATGGCTCAAGAAATGCAAAGTTGTAAAAGGCTTGCTTTATGAAAATGGCAATGTGCCCTTTATGCCATTTATGGATTAATCTCTTGTGTAATGCTCCAAAGGCGAAAACAAAGGCTTTAAACACTGAGTTAGCATTAAATTTAGGAGTGTAGAAAGGATTTAGGACCTATAATGCAAGGTACAAGCATGCTTGAATCTGATTTGCAACTTGGTGCATTGTAAAAATGGCTTGGACAAAAGTGATAAAATGCCATTTTCTCTTCTTCGATTCTCCCTAACCACAAATTATCTTGGAGAGTTCTTGGACATTTTGGAAAGCTTGAAACATGCTATACAATCCATCTTTGAAATGCAACTTGATATGCCTATTGGAACTAGGTGAAAAGTTGCCATGAAGTTAGGTCAAAAACCTGCCTAAACTAGGGCAAAATTTCACTAAGTTAAAAAGTTTATGGATCCCTATTCACAAAATCATAACTTGATATCCAAGCATCTTTTGGGAAAACTTTGTGATTCAAAGTTGTAGATTTAATGGAGGACTACAATTTTCATGTTGGAAGTTTCCTATGAATCCAATTGCATCATGGTGAAAAAGTTGGGAAAAGTTGGGAAAAAATAAGAAATTTTCCATACTTAGAAAAATTCTAAGTTATGAAAAATTTCAAATTAAAACCCTAATTTGCAATTTTAGGTTTCTTGGTCAAAAAGTTTCACATTTTGACATATCTTGATGAATTATGACCCTTGGCACTTGATTTTGGCCAAAAAGTCAAAGTTTGACTTTTCAGTGTATAGTTGATTTTTGATCAATTAATTGGAAAATTCATTTGTCAATCCAATGCATTTGAGATCTTTTGAACCTTGTGATTAGGTCAAGAAGATGTCATTGAGTTCTTGAAATCATGCTTGAACCCAGTTGATTATTGGCTAGGTTAAAAATCATAAATTGCCTTTTCTCAGTCAAAACCCTAATTTTGACCATTTTGCCCTTTTGATAATTTGATCAAATTTCTTGAGGACTTGTGATCCAAACTTGATCAAATGGTACATAGGAGTCTAAAATGTTGTTTTGGATAAAAAATTATGAAGTTTGACTGTAAATTGGCCATGGTTGACTTTTTCCCCAATACAGCTGATTTTTAGGTCAATTGTCCAATTGACTGGTCAAAAATGTGATTCAAGGCTTGAAACTTAACATGGGCAATCTTAGGGGTCCAAGATGGTGTATGAAAGTCACATGAAGAATTGATGGTCCAAAAATCCTTGTGCAAACTCAAACCCTAATTTCAGGTTATCAGTTCAAGGAGATGTCTTGAGCTGAGCAAACCCTAATCTGGTCTTGAGTCCAAGAAGTCTTGTGAGGAAAATCTTGATAACTGAGAGGGAAAATTTTGGGGTACAACAGGGGCGGTGCTAATTTCTAATCTTGCGCCTGTGCAACAACAACAATAGGGAAATTAGCGTAGGTCAGACGCACCCAGGAGACAGTTTACAAAGATCAACATGTCGTTGTCCAAGGCATTACAACATCTATCAAAGGCAGAGCTGATAACGTTAAGGGATCCTCCTCAGAATCCCAACACCTCCTCTCCTTGGTACAATCCAAATGTAAGATGTGCTTATCATTCCAATAGTCCCAGACACGACACCAAAAGATGTTGGGCTTTGAAGAATAAAATTCAAAACATGATTGACAATAAAGAAATTGAGTGTGATCCTCCCGAGACCCCCAACTTGATTACTGCACCTATTCCTAAGCACGACAAAGGCATAAGTTCTATTGATGATGTTCTTTATGTTTCTGCTGTAAGTGACTTAATTACTCCACTGACAATTATTAAGAAGAATTTGTTGCAAACCAATTTATTTTCAGGTTGTATTGAGAGATTCTATTGTTGCGCAGCCTAACCCAATTGCTGCCAACTGCCAAAAGAAGGTAATAAGCATCTGATGGATAACCACATGATTCTAGTTGAGAAAACTCCCTCTGTGGAGAATTTGTTTCAACACTTGGAGCTAGAAGAGGTGTCTGTAATTTCTGGCACTCCTATCAGGATCACTTCCAAGGGTCCTGTAAAGATTACTGCCAAACCCATAGTTGCTCCTCTGATAATCACTGCACCTAGACCTATTCCATATTCCTCGGACAAAGTTGTCCCTTGGAACTATGGAGTCGAAGTCTACTACCATAGCGTCAAGCAAGAGCCATTGACTGTTGAGAATGAAAGTACTAAAGTTGATGATCCCAACATTGATATTATTGTCGGGGCTAGTAAAGTTAATAGAAGTGGAAGAGTTTTCTCTCCAGAAATCTCTCCAAAGACTGTCACCACACTAGTTCGTGTTACCACCATCGAGTCAATTACTGAGGCTCGGGGAAAAGAACAAATAACGAAGCCTGCCCAGACGGAGGCACCTAAAGAAGTTACCACTAAAAATACCTTTAGGCAAGAGTTGGAGAAGGTATTAAAAATCATCCGAAAAAGTGATTACAAGATTGTTGAACAGCTGGGACAGACTCCCTCTAAGATCTCCATGTTATCCCTGTTGTTATGTTCAGAAGCCCATGCTCAGTAAGAACATCAACAATATTATACCGAAGATGACAATGATATATAAAGATTGGAATGAGATGTTACCATTTTCTCTTCATGGCTATCTTACTTCAGTACAGACATCAACTGGGGCAACCCCATTCTCTCTAGTCTACGGTATGGAAGTTGTCCTACCTATCGAAGTCCATATTCCTTATCTAAGGATTATGAAAGATGCAGATTTAGAAAAAGACGAGTGGATCCAGACTAGGTTGGACCAGATATACTTGATCGGCGAAAAAAGGCTTGCGGTTGTCTGTCATGGTCAGATGTGTCAGAAGCGTATGATCAAAGCCTTCAACAAGAAAGTCAAACATCGGGTATACCAGGATGGCGACTTGGTGATAAAGCGCATCATCCTACCATAAGGTGATCCTAGGGGTAAATGGAGTCCCACCTACGAAGGTCCATTTGTGATCAAGAAAATATTTTCTGGCGGTGCTATGATACTTACCACCATGGAAAGTGAAGATTTTTTGCATCCTGTGAACGCGGACATGGTTAAAAAATAGTACACCTAAAAGAGACCCGCTAGGTTGACTGGCCTAGGTAAAAATAAGGGCATCCCGGAGAACCAAAAGGATTCGGGGGAAAATTAGGGATATATATATATATATATATATATATATATATATATATATATATATATATATATATATATATATATATATATATATATATATATATATATATATATATATATATATAAAGATTGTACACCCGGAAAGTCAAAAACCTGAAAAGGAGGCTTGGGTAAAAAGGGTTATCCTGGTGGACTGAAAACCCGAAGGGGCTGTCCAAGAAAAAGTTAGGGATTAAAGCGTACAACTATGTCCTGTTGGATCATCTGCATATAACAAGCTTTGTTATCCACGTCAAGTTCAAATGGTACAAGATCAATTCAGTCAACTTCTTTCGATACAAGGGATGAGATGCTTGAAGATATAGGGGCAATAACAGAGTTGAAACTTGATGGGATCATTTTCACATAGTTGTTTTTTCTGTACTCTTTTCATTTTATGGCGATTTCCTCTTACTACGATTTCTGTCTCTTTGTACAAAACCGTCTGTTTATATGAAAACATTCAATACAATGTCAATTTCAAAATTCAAATTTGTTTTACTTTCTCAATTTTGTTTGCAAAAACGTCCAATGACTAAACTGAATGAATGTATGCATATGAATATGATTACTGTTAACAAATATGTGCATAAGAACATGAATAAGAATTTACTAAATACTCTAGGAGTTGGGATAGTTCTCAAGTCGTCCACAATTCCCCATAGAGGAATCCCCGCAGAGTTTGTTTTCACAAGCTCATCCCCGACAGAGATATATTCCTCAACAAGTCTAATACGCCTTCAGACAGAAATTGGGGCATCTTCCGACAGTTCACATAATCATCTCCCCCATTAGGTCCCCTATCGTACAAGCAAATTTGATCATTTTCCCAACAGATAGTGGAAACTTGCTCCACACAACCTATGAAATTAGAAATGATTGCCTCAGTACAGTTTACAGGAATTTAATTATCAAGCGAGTTTATTTATTCAACGCTGTAAAATCCATTGCAGAATTCTTTTCTCCATAACGGTTTATTTCCCCATCAGGGTTTATTTCCCCAACAAAGTTCATATCTACGATTACTGCGAATCCCCGACAAAATTCTCTTCTCAAGCAGAGTGTAGTCAAGGTTTCTATCCCCAGGGAGTTGCTACGGTATCTAAAACCTGGTCAGATATCGCGTCAGAGGAATATCCATCTCTTTTATCCCCAGTCATGGTATATAAGAATTAAATTCCCCAGTTGAGCGACGAACGACCAATTTTCCTGGGAATTCTTCTATCCCCAAACGGAGGACAAACGTTCCCAGTGGGGTATCCTCAAACAGAAAGAAAGAATCCTCATCCAAGACATTCTAAACAAGATTGGAGATTCATGTTCTTCATCCCCAGCAACAATTAGGGATTTTTTTCCCAGCCAAAGATGCTATATGACGCTGCCATTTCCGTCGGTGACATCTTACGTCCACACATCGTTTACAAAATATCACAGCATATGCATACAAAATGCATATGACACTCTCATTTAATTCGAGAACATCATTACGCAATGCATTACATACATCATGAAATTGCATAAAGACTAACTTTGCCTTTTCAGGTAAAGTCTACAAACAGATGAATATCTTCAACAATTTTCAAACAGGTCATAGATTAATTCCCGAAACAGGATGGGGTAAATATCTATATGACTAGGCGGTATGAATTCCTGAAACAGGATGGGTTTACCAACAAAAAAAGCAGGTCGGATAATAATTCCCGAAACAGGATGGGGAAACTATTTATATGACCGACCAAAGATTATTTCCTGAAACAGGACGGGGCAACTATCTATATGACCAGGTAGAGATTAATTCCCTAAATATGATGGGGAAACTATCTACATGACCAGGTGGTATGAATTCCCGAAACAGGACTGGTTTACCAACACAAAAAAACAGATTGTAGATCAATTCCCGAAGCAGGACGGGGCGACTATCTACATGACAAGCACTTCCCTCAGAGACTGAATCTGACAAGCACTTCCCTTAGAGATTAAATCTGACAAGAATTTCCCTCAAGACAAAATCTGACAATCATTTTCCTCAGAGATTCATTCTGAAAAGAATTTTTCAGATATAGTCGAGCATAGACTCATTTTGATACGCTTATCAATAGTTACTGTATATGGCATCTATAATCCCATTCAAGCAATACTATTGACCAACAACGTTACTTCGTGCACACGCGAGTACAATTTTTTGGGCACTAAAGTGTTCAATCCTCTTCTACCTTCAGATCACGAATGACAGACAAGCCAATCTAACTCCTCAGGTTTAAGAAGATTGAACAGGGGATGTTGTTGCTCAAGGTTGCTCAAGAATTGGTGAGACAAATTCTCCTTCTAAGTAATGGACCTACCAACTAGGGTTTTACTTTTCTTAAGGAAGGTTAGGTTTTTAATGCCTCAAGTGAGTTCCATGGTTTCTCATATGTCTCAAGGAATCACTACAAAAATATGTTATTTTCCAGGGGTTTAACCCCTCACAAATGGCAAAAACCCCTTACAAATGTAAAATTTGCGAGGGGACTGTTCCCCTAGGAAAACTGGGGGTCACAAATAAATTTCGGAGGGGTACTTCACGTCTGACAACTGTAGGGCAAGTTGTTTATCAAACTCCTCCTACAAATAAAATTAAATGTTATAAAAATTCAAATAAGCTAGGGCCATATAAAAGAAATAAATAAAATGTTTTAAATATAAGAAAAACTTACTTGAGTGTTTCTTGACCGCTCGTCAACAAACTCTCCATTTCTCTTAATATGTGTCTCTAGATGAAGCTCATTAAAAAGTGGAGTTCTACCCAACTCTTCACGCTAGTTAAATAAGTAAAAGAATAATTATTTACGTGTAATCTAAAATATGAATGATAACTTAATTAAAAAACAAATAAACTTACCTACCATCCTTCGTGCAACTTCAGTAACACTAATACTACCCGCTGCGTAGTTACAGCCACCAGCTTCAGATGCTCTATTTTTCTTTTCCTTATCAGATATTTTCTTAAAATTTTCAGAATTCCAATGGGAAATAAGATCTTGAAATATTTCTACTCCTATCCAACGTGGACGTTGCTTTTTTTCCCATTTAATTCTAACATTCCTCATGGTGTCAGAAAATCGGGCACTACATTTTGAGTGAAAATTTTCTTCAATTTGGACTTCATCTCTAACATCCCAACAACATTTCTCCTACATTGTTGTATGAATTCAAAATTAACCTATAAAGAATCATGAATATCTCAAAAAAATTAAAGGAAAGACATCTCAAAAAATATAAAGTAAAAATATAGCTTAAATGCATTAAACCAATCTTTTCTGTCTTCTTCAAGTACAGCTCCATAACTCGGCCGAAATTTTGTATATTTCTCTTTAATAATGCATATTATGATCGATATTGCCTGATGGGGCAAGATCCTAAAAACCAAAATCTTGAGTTAGAATTGATTAAATAAAACTCAAATTTAAAATAATATAAAACATATATAAACACTTACGATCCAGAGTCGGGCCAAATGATAAGTCTGCCACGATAATATCTAAGTTTTTGCGGCTTATTTATCCTCAAGATGTGCTCCCTCCTTGTTTTCTCCTTAGTAGCACTTGTATCTTCTTGAGCACTGGTTTCTCCAGGAGCACTACTGGTATCTCCAGGAGCATTGGAATCTCCGGGAGCACTCGTATCTCCATGATCATCCTCAGAAGGCATGGGTCGGGGCATGCTAGATCCACCTAGCTCCATATAAATGGGTCCACTCGACTACATGGAAGGCATAGGAAAATATGTACTGGGTCCAGTAGTAAAATATGGTGTGTATCCAGTAGGACTAATAAAAGTTGTTGGGGATATGTGCGAGAATGATGTGCATCCAGAAGGTGTGGATAGTAATCTAGTGAAAGATCCAGACATAAGAGGAGTAGGATGCAAAAGAGGTGGAATAGGATGCATAAGAGGTGGATTAGGATGCATAGGAGGTGGATTAGGATGCATAGGAGGTGGAGTAGGATGTGGAGTAGGATGATTTGCCACTTGACTCGATTGTGGCATAGGGATAAACAAATCTGAATCAGGCACCTCCTCTATAATGTACCTGTTGCGGAGAGGCTTTTGTTGGGAGGCATTTTTCTCGGGTGGCATTTTTTCTATTTGAAAGAAAAAAATTAAACAATGAATGTTACATAAAAGATAATATTACACAAGATTATATATATTTGAAATATAATATTACACAAAATTATTTTGAAAGATAATATTACACATGAGTTATTACATAATACGTATTCAAATTATTCATCATCATAATCTTTATTGTATTCATCGGAACTGAAGTTATTATCTTCAGACTCTTCATGCTCTTCCTCCACGGGATTTGTTGACAACAAGATAGTTGCGTCAACTTGTTCACCCTCAACTTCAGTATCACACAAACTTATAATCTACTCAGTTTCAATTACCTCATTAACAGGTGTTATCTCATCATCTTGGTATGCAACATCTTCCATTACTTCGTTAGTATCAATGTGACCCATTGGGTTGGATTTGATTATAACACACCATCCTCATTTGCTTGGAGTAATTGAAGGATAAGGTACATAATAAACTTGCCTAAAATTGTGTTCCATTATGAAAGGGTCATACTCTTTGTACTTTCTATCTATTCGAACCTCAATGGTGTTATATTTTTTATCAATTTTTGTTCCTCTAGAAGATGGATCATACCAATCACAATAAAACAAGACAACTTTATTTTCCGAGTCCATATAGTTATAGAACAACTCGTAAATATGTGTGATAACCCCATAGAAGTCACCCTCACCACCGTCTGTAACTCCTTTTACGACTACACCGCTGTTTATAGTTTTCTTCCCTTCACTCCAAATCTCAGTGTGAAATTTGTAACCATTTACAAAGTATGTGTGCCATTCATTCACACGTTGACGAGGGCCTCCAGACAAACTTCTCAAATGTATTATTTCAGGACTTGGTGCAACAATACATGATAATTGTTACTTGAACCATGCTAGAAAATAGGCATGTGTGTAACCAGTCGATGGTTGTTCACTTGTGCTTTGATAATAATAGGTACTAAATGCCCTATTTCGGAAAAAATATAGGTTAGAGAAGGTTACAAGTCTTAAACAATAAAAATTATATACTTAATTAAATATACTTACTCAAGATATGGTTTAACTTCAACGCAGTTAATCAACACATGAACATGGGCAGATTGCATTTCTTTTTGAGAGAGACAATGCTCACTCGTCTTCCCTGAGGGCCGGCCTGGACGACCAAAAACTGATAAGGTGAATTTACTTCTTTCACAGACGTGAACTTCGTTCCTTGTGATTCTTCATGTGATTGAAATAATGAGATCAAAAATGTGATTTTTTGTGATGTAAATAATGTGCAAAAATTGATCCTTCAACTCTTGCCTTATTTTTCACTGATCACTTTGAATCACCCATGAATCATTCAAATGGATACATCCATCTATATTGAACAGGTCCACCTAGGAAAGCTTCATAAGCAAGATGCACAGGGAGATGCTCCATAGAATCAAAGAAACTTAGCAGAAATATTTACTCCAACTTGCAGAGCATGACAGGAATATTTTTGTCCAATTTAATGATGTCGTCTACTCTTAAAGTTGACGTACAAATGTCTCTAAAAAATTGACTAATCTTAGTTAGTGGATTAAGCATATTCTTGGGTAGTGAACTAAATGCAATTGGAAGCAATCATTCCATGAAAACATGATAATCGTGACTTTTCATTCCATGCATCTTCCCTATTGAGGCATCAACACATCTTTCCAAGTTAGAAGAATAACCATCATGCATCCTCAAATCATTTAACCACTTACAGATTGATTTTGCTTCTTTGGGAGTAGGAGTGTAACAAGCCTTGGGTTTTAATAATTTTCCATTTGGTCTAGGTATCAACTCTAATTCTCTTTGATTACACAAAATTTCCATGTCTTTTCTAGCCTTCTCATTATCTTTCGTCTTCTCATTATCCATCACTATGTTAAATACATTATCAAAAAAATTCTTCTCGATATACATAACATCAAGATTATGTCACAACAAATTATCCTTCCAATATGAGAGGTCCCAAAAAATACTTCTTTTTGTCCAATTGTGAGAAACCCCATATCCTTGAATTCCGCGTGCTTCACCATTATCTGTGAATTTTGGTAGGTCACAAACAATATTCCATACTTCAGTCCATAACAATCGAGGGGGGGGGGGGGGTAGATTTGTAACTTTTTTTCCTTTTATAAAAGCATTCTTATTTCTTCTAAATTCATGGTTTGCAGGTAAGAACCTACGGTGACAGTCAAACCATGAACTTTTCCCACCCTTATCCAAATTAAACGCTTTTGTGTGATCCATGCAATGTGGACATCACATTTTTCCATGCGTACCCCATCCAGACAACATGCCATATGCAGGAAAGTCGTTAATTGTCCACATCAAAGCAGCTCGCATATTAAAGTTTTGTTTATGAGACACATCATAAGTCCACTCTCCCACCCACAACCTCCTGAGGTCATCAATTAAAGGTTGCAAATAAACATCTATTCCTGCCTTTGGACTCGACGGTCCTGGAATGATGCATGTCAAAAACATGTAAGGTTTTGTCATACACATCTCAAGAGGGAGATTGTACGGGGTAACAATAATTGGCCAACAAGAATATGCATTTACAGACAAATTATAAGGATTGAAACCATCAGAGCATAATCCAAGTCTGACATTCCTTGGTTCTACTGCAAATTAAGGATGAACTCTATCAAAGTGTTTCCATGCCTCGCCATCAGATGGTTGTCGCATCATGCCTCTAATTTTGTATGTATGGTGCCATGTCATTTGGCTTGCGTTGTGCATTGATGCAAACATTCTTTACAACCAAGGTATTATTGGCAGATAGAACATGGACTTTACTGCAACTCTTTTTGATTTCGATCAGCTCCTTTACTACGAACTAAATACCTCGGACTTTTTCAAAACTTACATACCTCTAATTCTCCGTCATTTGTACCAAACTCGTTGTGATAAAATAACATGCAACCTCTAATGCAATAATCAATCTTTTTTACTTCTAGTCCCAACTTTGACACCATCCTCTTTGCATCATAATAACTTGTAGGCATATTTTCCTTCACAGGAGTTGCATCCAACAACATTCTCGCAAAGAATTCCAAACATTGATCAGGAACATTCCAATTTGACTTTACAGCCAAAAGCCTCACACACATTGATAGCCTAGAGTCAGAAGACCCCTCAAACAATGGTATATTTATTTCTTTCAACAATTGATAAAACTTTTGCACTTCCTCATTCGGGAGTTCTTTTGGTCAAAGTCTTGAAGTTCATCATAAGCCATATTCACCCCTAATGCGTCACTGACCATATCCTCGACTAGATTAAATTGTTCCTGACATTGCATATGTGATGGACTCCCTAGATTATCTCTATTTATATCTGGTCCAATACGTGTTTGACTGCTAGCTTCTCTATTCATCTCTGGCATTTTTTCCTCATTAGATGTCCAAATCCAATAATGTGGCCTAAAACCCACTTTCTCAAAATGACGTTTCACTTCACTAGGGTCACTAATAATATTTTTGCAACCACACTTTAAACACGGACACCTAATCCCTCCTTCACTTTAACAACATTCTTAACCAAACGCATACGAGAGAAACTCGACAACTCCTTCCTTAAAATGCGGTTTAAGCCCACGTTTTCCAAAAAACATTTTATCATACATCCAACTACAATAAAATTGATAATATTCTATACTGCACATGTACAACATCGTTCTTGTTTAATTTTATTGAATAAAATGGGGATTAACCTAACGACAAATTTTTAATTTTTTGTCGAAAAAATCATAAAACTAATTATAGATTTCATAATATTCAATACAATATATCTACTCTAGTTAAACATTTATTCATACAATATATCTACCTAATTTTAATAATGTTTTTGAAATTTATTTAACCATACTTTTTAAATATATATTTCACCAAATAATATATCTACCTATTTATTCTAATTAAAATACTTTTTAAACATATTTTTAATCTTGAAAATATACTTTTAGGGATATCTTTTTTAAATGAGTATATAAATATATTTACCATATTACACCTTTAAAAAATAGGTTTTTTCTCTAAATTATATATATTTACTTATTGTACCTTCTAAAAAATAGTTTTTTAGGGATATACTTTTTAGGGATATCTTTTTTAAATGAGTATATAAATATATTTACCATATTATACTTTCTAAAAAATAGATTTTTTCTCTAAAGTTATTAAAGACTATATAAATATATTTATCATATGATATATTTTAAAAAATACTTTCTTTCTTCTTAAAAGCTATATATACTTATTATTTTCTAAATAAATATTATGATATTTACTAACACACATAAAAATATATTAAAACATAAACTTATTTTTAATACTAAACATAAATTATATTATTCATAATAAGTAACTTATTATACTAAAAGAATATATAAATATATTTACGATATTATAACTTTAAAAATTAATTTCATTCTCCCAAATTAATATTCTCTCAAAATAACAATATAATATATTAATAAACTTAATTTATAAAAAACATTATTATTTTATTAATCTTTCTTATACCGTTTTTTTTTTAAATAAAAATATTTTTAATTCTGTTTTTTCTATAACAATATTTGATATTTTTATAAAACTATTTTTAATTCTGTTTTTTATAAAACTGTTTTTTAATACTGTTTTTTATAAAATTGTTTTTAATACTGTTTTTTATAAAATTGTTTTTTAATACTGTTTTTTATAAAACGGTTTTTAATATTGTTTCTTATAAAACTATTTTTTAATACTTTTGTTTTTATAAAATTGTTTTTAATACTGTTTTTTATAAAACTGTTTTTTACCTCAATATTTAACAAAAAATTGTATTAAAAAATATATTATTTTTAAACTATATATTTAAGTTGTTTTTTAACTATTATTTTAAACTGTTTTATATTACCATTTTTTAAAAATTATAATACTTTACAAAATTATTTTTAAACACTGTTTATTTTTTAACTATTGTTATTTATTCTGTTTTTTTAAAATAAATTATAAAAAAAAATCATATTAATTTCTAGTTATATTTAAACAGTTATATAATATAAAAACCGTGTTTAAAAAATAATATTTAATAGAAAAATTTCACAATAATTATATCACAAAGTCATTTTAATAAATAAATAAAACATAATTTTTTGGTACCTTGAAGATGAACACTGTAAATATGAAGATGAACACTGTAAATTTGAAGATGAACATAATAAAACCTGAAATAAAAAAACGAAAATTAAAATTATTAATAAATATGTTATATAAACAAAACAATATAAATTAAATATAAAGTCATATAAAAAAATTACCTTAAGGAGAGAAGATGAAGAAACAATGGAATAGTGGAAGAAATAGAAGGAGATAATATTGTTGTAATGGGGGAAGGAAAAATATGGAAGGGGCAGAAAATGTGGAAGAAAGAGAAGGACACCAGATTTATATATATAATGAAAATGGCGTGGGGGCATCCGTGGCATATCCAACGGTTACAAATTTCCATGGGGTGCCCCTCACAAAAATGCATTTTATGTTTCCAAAGTCTACACGCCTGCACATGTTCTGGCTGATTTGACTATACCATAGTGCCAATTGTGAGGGGATGCTCCTCGGAAACATAATGTTCAGAATTTCACAGGGGATGCTCCTCGTAAATTAAAAAAAGTTTTTTTGACAGTCTGGCCACTAGTGGCAATTTGCGAGGGGTTACCCCAAGTAAATGCTACTATTTAATTTTGTGTTGTTTTACCCCTCGCAAAATGTAAAGCGGTTGAAATTTTTAAAATTCAAAATTCCCTCCTCGTGTTTTGCGAGGGGTTTCCCCACGCCATTAATTTTTTTTATTTTGTTTTTGATTTGCCAATTGCGATGGGTTTATCCCCATGGAAATGTTGATTTTAGTGAGGGGTAAAACACCTCACAAATACCCCTGGCTAATATTTGTTTTTCTTGTAGTAAATGTTCATACCAAGTTTAAAGCCTTGCATCACAAGTTTGCTCATTCAGTTGCTCAGATGACTAAAAATCAATTGTATTGGACAAAAAGTCAATTATGGTCAACATATAGTCAAACCTTAAGATTTTTGGTCAACATTAAGATTTTGAAGTCATATTCATCATTTAATCAAGGGTTGATCATGCTTTCACATGCTTTATCGGATTTTTCTCAATCAAAGCTCATTTTGAAGGAAATTCAATTCTCTACAACTTTGACTCCATAAGCTCAAGTCCAAAAAATGCATCATTTGAGAGATATGGGCCAATACATTATAGATCATTTTAAAAGAACAAAAAGACACTTTTTGTCAAGGCAACTTACATCAAGATGAATTCTCCAAATGAAAAAATGATCAAAATAGAGATTGTAGAGGATATCTTGAGTTTTTCAAGAAGTCAAAAATATCCTTTAAATGATAAAAATTGAGAGAGTTATGATTGATGCAAGTTGGGAAATCTTGAGCAAAGGCATGAAACCTAAAGTGACCAAACTTGAAGGTCCATGCGTGTTATAGGTCTCAAGATGAATCTTAGAACTTACTCACACACCCCTTGGGTTTTTATTTTATTTATTTATTTAAGGTCAAAGTAAAATTAGATAAAAGTCAAGTTTTCTTACAAGGTCCAAGCCCAACCTGTTTGACATAATTCCTTCATTATATATTCTCATCAATTCAGACATCAAGCCACACGAAATCTTTTCACAAGAAGTTATCCTAAAAATTTCCAAAATTCTCAAAACTTGGGCAAAGTGAAACCCTATTTTCCAGCCTCCCTCAAGGCCAAATATATGTCCAATTCCTTTCCAAAAGAACTATAGAGTAAGATGGGATCGAATGTGATGATCCAAAGGGCATAAAAACAGCATGCATGCACCTATGTTTCTTTTGTTTTCTTGCAAATTCATATCTTTATTTTCTTTAACTTCCAATGCATACAAATGATATTAACTTGTTTCTTAGGTTTAATAGTGGAGGAATAACCCATAGTGTAAGCCCCATAATGGCTAAATCAAAGACTTCCATATTTGCACCGTTTTGGGTTATTTAAGTTATATCTCTTTCTACAACAAGATTCATCCCAAAATAATACCTCCGTTGAGATCGCAAGGCTTGATTTAGGGGGATGGGGTCCCTGAAAGTTGCTAACCATTGTTATTTTGCAAGGTCCAAAAATAAGCTTGTTGGAGAAGACGACCGAAGCTAGCGCTCTGGCGCTTCTCCGGTCCAGTTCATTGGTTTTATAATATAATTATTTGGTTTCATTTATATTATCAGATGAACAGTGACCCCAGTGGAAAGGCAACATACGTTAAGGCATTACCCTACAAAGACGTGGGTCTGATCCCTGCCTTTTGTATCTTTTTGTCATATTTTTTTATTTTTGCAGAGCACGTGCATCGCATCCTACATATCAACTGTGCGCATTGACGCTTCTCACCATATCAGATCTTTACAGATTTGATCCAACGCTTCCAGGTCTGCACGCCCGCGATGTCCCCCTCTTGGTTGAACACACCGGATCTCATGGACTAGTAGCGTTTGGGCCTGGACCCCCTTTGCAATCCGCACCCCTCCTTTTGCTAAAATCAGGCCCAAACTCCTTTTTATTTCATTTATTTTCCTTTTATTTATTAATTAAAATACAAAAAAAATTTACGTTAATTATTTTTTTTTAAACCCTAAAAATAATAAGGTTTTAGGTTTTCTTATTAAATATTTTTTAAATTAATTTCATTAGTTAACTTTTTTTAAATTAAAATTAACTAGTTTTTTGGTTTACTTAATTATTCATCAACCACATTTTTTCTTAAAAAACTTCAAAATATTTTCTTTTTAATTTTCACATTTCTCAGATCGACTGTATAGGTTTTTGTGAATGTAATAGCTAACTTTATTTCCCGCTTTCTTTCCCATTATCATGTAACTGCTTCAGAATGTAATAGTCATAGGTTTTCATTTTCTGCACTATACTATTATGTAACTGCCCCAAGGTCATGTAATAGCATAGGAACTTTATTTTCCGCATTTTACTTTTCCTGCTATTACTTTACTATATTGCTATTAGTAATTAGGGTTTGTATGGAAAGACTAAAAACAAACGATAGAAAACCCTAACTGCAAAGACTAAGGTAACTAAATACAAATCACTCACACATTTGCACTATTAGGGTAACCTCTCTTGTTTCCTTTAGAAAGAACGGTCATGTCCCTCAAACATGGGGACGCTTTAGCAAAGACCCTAGATCAAGTCATCATACAAAAAGATCACAGTCCTTCGACGACCCTTTCGACGTAGACCTTCGGTAAATGATCTAGTCCCTCGAGTTACCTATGAATATTATGATGACAGCCCCTTACGAAATTGCTAAAGAGTCCTTACAAGTTGCCTTCGATGACCATACGAAGACCCTCGCTTGTCCCTTCACATCCAACGATAAGGCTTCCTACTAACTAATGGTATGGCTAGTACTGTCTAAAGGATAAGGAAAACTACAAGAACGACCTTGAGTGGGTAGATACTCTTAATCGCTTTCTCACAAAAACATTTCTCACAATCACACTTTTCAAAGATATTTTCAAAAATACTTTGTACGCATTCTTGAGGACCGATACAAGAATCATTACAAAGTTTGCCTTACATTGGCATTTCAAAATATTTTTCAAACACACAACGCAAAGAAATTTTCAAAAAGTGAGCTAAGAGATTAAGAGCCTGTAGATAACTACGGATGAAAGGGGTGCTAACACCTTCCCTTTTCATAACCTACCCCCCAAACTCAAAAATCTATCAAGGTCTTTCATGTTCTTTTCACACTTTCCTTATTGTATAAAAGAAAAGACGGTGGCGACTCTTGCTATCCATAACATTTGCGATTAAACGCAAAACCAAGTCAGTTCTCCCACCGTATTACAGATATCATTGGAAGGAAATCCTTGTAAGAGATTCTGAGGGATCAGATTCTATCGGGTCAATGAACTTTATATCCAGTTTGGATACCTGAATGCATCATTGGATGTTAGTCACTTGCGGGTAGCTTGTGCAGGATTTTCCTTAAGGGACCTGGTAAGTCTGTATCCTTAATAAGTCTAGGACTTTTGTGTCTTAGAGGTTTTTAGTCACTTGCAGGTAGCTTGTGCAAATTGTAATCATATTGAGTAAAATGGATTAAGTCCTTGCGTTCAAGGCAAAATCACATTGGTAGGGTTAACTGAACTAGCTTAGGGGTTTCTCAAGTGAACCAGGATATATCACGTGTTCATTAATTTTACTTATGCTTTAGAGTTTATGTCTTAACTTAATTAGAAGCATTACTTAGAAGTAACACTCAGAAGCATTAATCAACGAATAATGCTTAGAAGAGAAAGTTATTCAAGAAAGTAAAACCCAATTCATACCCCTTATTTCTTGTGTTTTCTTCATACCTTCAAAAGTTAAAAGTGTGTTTCGTCGATACTTTTGGATTGAAAGTCATACCCAATGGGGAGAGCCCAGTAATGGCTTCTATGTTGAACATGGTAGGTGTCAACATCCCACAAGGAAGTTGGAAAGTAATGGTCGAGCCTTTCCAAAATAAAAGTGAGGCGAGATTAAATTTGAGATCAAGAGTATGAGCGCTCCGTGAAATTTGAATTACGTCAAAGATGCCAAGTCTTTCCCATAGAGATTTCTGTTGTTATTAAACTCTATCAAGCCAAGCAAGATTTGTTGTATTACCTTGATTGGGTATAAAGTAAAATACTGCGATATCAGAGTCCATAAACCTAACATCAATAGGTTTTGTATGGTTGAAGGTAGAAGGGATAGCAGGAAGAAATTATGGAAATTAATTGATTGACGGCTTTGGGATGCGTCTCCTGGGATGGATAAGGCCCATGGAATGCGAAGAGTCTTCTTGAAACAACAAAAGGAATCACCATTTGGTGTTGCCATGTCTGGACTTTAGATCCCACCTAAGAAGGAGGATCTAGGATGTAGTTCAAGCTTTGTTTCATTGAAATTGCGAAAGCTATGGGGTTATCATTAGTGAAAGAAATATCAGCTGGAGTGGCCATCGCAAAAATGAAGGAGGTTTCTTTAGGATTTTCAGGAATTGAAAAGTTGGGAAACTGAAGTGGAAGAAATAACTAAGGGCCCTTGAAAGTCTATTTAAAGAAGAATCAGAATCGTTGGGAGATAAATAAATGTCATTTGAATAACGTGAGCAGACCAAAAGAAGAGGAAAAGTTAGTAGGGTTTGTTAGAAACCCGTGCCCTAAATATTAGGAGCAATCATGAGAAGTGATTTAAGTGACATGGGAAAATGTTGCGCAGAAAGTAGTCATGATTATGCATGACGTCATCCCAAAGAGGCGTACAACTGAAAATATGAAAGAGAAAACGCCAGAATTCTCCCATCGACATGACTCCGCCGAACATGACATTTTGGGGGGTAATTTGTTGACAAACAATTTTCGAATGGGGTAATAAGCTTTAAGCTATGGGGTTTATTTGGCTGAAGAGGCACAAATTGGTGATAAACAACAAGATGGGACGAGCAAAGAGAGGACATCAACCAAGGAATCCCATCAATGAGGACACGGGGTTCAGGTGACAACTGTCGATAGATACAGATGTCGAAAAATAAAATATATTGGTGGGAACTGTTATCAACGTGCAAGCCAGTGAGAACATGGGAAGATTCAAATAGTTTTCCACGAAGCCCAAACATGGGCTAGTAACCGTCAACGTTTACATATTTAGGTTTTATATTTAAGAAAATTTGTGTATTTGTGTTAGAGGTCACATTTATTAACATTTAATAACATTAGACTCAAAGTACCTGCATCTAAGAGAGAAACGAGTTTAAGCTTAACAATGTATGAATGCTTCCACATTTAAATTCCTAGAAATTTCTAGTCTTTTCACTTAAAATTACATGCCTTGTCTTTAATTTATTTACTTTGAAATTATTTTTACCTTTTTCCCTTTTGTCCGTTTTTCAATCCCAAAACACTCAAAACACTAAGTCTAGAATTATTGTAGTCGATCCTTCAAGTAACCTTTAATAAAAGGCTAATGATTGTTTCATGGAGAAACAAACCTCAGCTGCATTAACTGCCAAATGCATGTGGTGATAGTAGTGTTACAAAAGGCCTTTTTGCCTATGGAATAAGAAAAGTTTAAACTTAAAATCAGAAGAGTATTCGTGGTTTTTTCAAGTATTTTGATTTTTATAGATTTATAATACATTTTATTTAAAGAAAGGTGTAATACGGTGGGAGAACTGACTTGTGTATTTTGCATTTGATCGCAATTGTTGCGGATAGTAAGAGTCACCACCGACTTTTATTTTATCCAATAAGGAAAGGGTGAAAAGAACAGGAAAGACCTTTCAGATTATTTTCTTGAGTTAGGGGGGTAGGTTATGAAAAGGAAAGGTATTAGCACCCTTTTCATCCGTAGTTATCTACGGGCTCTTAGTTGCTTGCTAGATCACTTGCTTTTGTTTAAAAATGTGTTTGTGGTGTGGATTTTTGAAAGTATTTTGAAAAAATGTCTTTGTAATGGTTCTCATCTCTATACGAACGCGTACAAAGGGTTTTGTCTTTTGAAAATGTTTCAGAGTGAAATTATGGGTGTATAAAATGTTTTTTTTGTGAGCAAGCGGGCAACTAGGAGCATCCTACCTACTCAAAAGGTCTTAATGTTCTTTTCCTCCTCCTTTAAATGTTGCTATCTTACCATTGATTTGGTAAGAAGCCCCTCCATTAGATGTGAAGGGACGGGCGTGGGACGTTGGTATAGTCATAGAAGGCAACCTATGAGACGTTTTAGCAATGTTGTTTAGGGACTAGATTGTTTACCGGAGGCAACATTAAGGGTCATCAAGGGACTATGATCTTTTATCGAGGGTCCTTGCTAAAATGCCCATATTCGAGGGACATGAATATTTTTCCGAGGCAACAAGTGGGATTACCCTAGGGATGCATGTGCGTGAATAGTGTGTTTGATTGCATGCATTTCATCTTTTGAACTTTTGGTTATCTACTTGTTGTTTTTATCTTGCCACACATCCTATTTACTAACATTCATACAAAAACAATAAAAATGAAAAAGAAAATAGATCCTACACTATTACAACCATATTGAAATAGCAAGAAAATATAAAGACAAAATGAAATAAAAAGGAGAAAAATGAGCTCTTTCGATTCAGGCAGAAACATCCTTCAATTCTGTACTTTTTGACCTCTTTCGATTTGGACCTGGAGTTAGCAAGGTTCTGTCCTTCGATTCGGAGTTGGAAGTCAGCAAGGTTATGTCCTTTGACTGGGAGTTGGAAGTCAGCAAGGTTCTGTCCTTCGACTGGGAGTTGGAAGTCAGCAAGGCCACCTTTCTGGTTAATTCCTTTGTTTGAGGCCTGGAGTCAGTGTGAGGTGCATTTTCCCCCAAGCCCCTTGCTATCTCCTTCGAATGTAAGCATGTTGGGCCCTCATGTTGAGATTCGAAAGGCTTGTGCAGTTAGCCAATCGAAGGGTATAGTAAACATGTCTTAAATTCTTAAAATGCAACATTCAAGTACAACTACAGGCCAGGGGTTAGCATAAAATCATTGGGTCTCAAAGTCCAAAACCTAACTAGTCAGAGTTGAGATTTCATTATATGGGAAGTCAGAATCGAAGGTTAAAACATGGTTAAACTCCCTATATGAAATGTCTACATTTCTCTTTATTGGCATGTGCACATGATATTTAAATAAAATAGATTCAAGTTCAAAGGGAACTTACCTCTTAAAGTCCTTAGATCTAAAGAAACTGAAAATATATTCCTTGGTGATGAGTGGAAGTTCATTGGGGCCTTCTTGAGACTAAACCAGTTATAACTTTGTGCAAGCAGTCACTGAATCGAAGGAGGGTGTATGAGTGGATTTAATTTTCTTTTTATAACAAGTAATGGAATGACTCAAAGGGTTACTGTATGGTAGTTGGGGAAGTGGGTCGAAGACTAGTTAGATGGTTACTTGGGGGGTGAATCGAAGGATTCACTTTGTGTACAAACAGGGTTGAGTTTTTTATGAGTGTTGGGAATTTTTAAAGAAAGCGTAGGATGGATGTTTTAGAGTTTGAGGAATTTTCACAAGAGTTTTCTTGCAATTCTTCAGGCGCCCTTAACATGTGTGGTGGAGGCCCATATTTATAGATGGCCTGGGCTGATGTTTTAAGGGGGAAAACAAAAGATTTAAACAAAAAAGGCATGTTGTGTTTGTAGATTTCGAGGGGCAGTGTTTGTATGCCATTTTGGTGCAAGGAAAAATGGCAGTGTTGTAGGACTGATGTGCAACAGTTTTGGAGCTTTATGGCTAGTGTATCAGGCCTAAACCTGGAAGCGCATGGGACTTGGTCAACAAGTACCTTTGGCATTTCAACCTTTTGTCCTAACCCCTAGCCCTATCTTTCGATAAGACTCTTCAACAACCATTTATTTTTTCAAATTTAAGTCTCATTCGAATGGCTCATGTGGATATCCTTTGAAGGGGCCCCAAATAAATGTCTTTTGACCAGGCCCTTCATGGGTTCCTTCGAATGGTCCAAATACGTGCTCCTGGGGTGGATCAGCAGAACATGTCATTCAATTGGAACATTTAGACATGTCTGGAAAGTCCTTCGAATGTTCCACCATGGTACTTCTTTCGCATGAGACAATGGCATAGTGTAGAATTTGTGTGTTGAAGCAAACCATTTCCAAGGGAGATACTGCCCACTCAAACTTGCCTGCAAGGGGTCATATGGCTAAATGAAAGAGTGTACACAGGAGGTCCCTGCCTTGTGACCTTATTCTCAAACGAAGTTTTGTAAAAAGAGGGCCACATTCCCAAATGAAAGGTATTACCAAGAGCTTGTGCTGAAGGATTCACACGTCCCAAATGAAGAATACATGCAGAGGATGAAAGGCACAATCCAAACATGCAACACCAGGAAGGCCATATGCCCCAAACAAAAGAGGCTTGCATGAGGCAAGATGTGTAATCAAAAGAGAGCAGAAGAGAGGATTTGGCCTCCTGAATCGAAGGATATCATCAGGAGGCTTTTTTCCCTGTGAATTGAAGCTAGTTGATGAGAAGCGTTTCCCTGTCGAAGCTTGTAACAAGTTGCTTCAAAGGGTGACTTTGGCCTTGTGCAGGTTAACATGGTAAGGAATTATGCCTTGTAAATCTTGGCTAACACGTAGGAAAGATGCTATGGTCAAACGAAATATTTGCACAAACGCTCAAATGAAGTCTAGTGCCCAAACGAAGCAGGAAATGAACTTGCCCAAATAAGTCCAATGCCCCAATCGAAGCATGAAATGAACTTTCCCAAAATGAGTTCAGCGCCCAAATGAAAGATGAAACCAAAGCCTACATCGAAGGAGCCAAAGTGCTCAATGAAGGATGTAAAATCGAAGAGAAATTGTTTTTCCTTTAATTTTGTTAAAAAGAGTATTTCCATCTGTTTTTTCCTTTTTTAGCAATTTCCTCTTTAATCTTGATGCTGAAAAATCCAAATGTATTTGTGTAGGCTTGAATTTTTTGGAGCCCCTTGTGAGAAATGCCTGAAAAATGAGAGGGAAAATTTTGGGGTGCAACAAAAAGCATTGGCATATTCCAAGGGTTAAGAGTGTACCATTAGTCCAAGTGTCGCATTTTGATAGGCATAGCCTGCCGTTAACTTAATAAAACCTCATATCCTTTCGTTATAAAACAAAATCTCGTAAGCCCAATCTTGACCCACAAACAAACGAAATCAGATCCAATTCCTCTCATTTCAAAGAAAAGAGATCTTCAATTCTACCTAGCGCACAACACTATTGTTTTAAAGTATCATTATCTCGTCCAATTATGACCTAGATAGATTATCATCTATCTTTCAATCAATATTTAGATCTCTAAACTTAGAATTCTTTACGAGTTTTTAGACATCGATTATTAGGGTTTGTGTTATTACTTTTTCAAAATCCATATTTGATCTATTAGATTTATTTTTCATCTTATTTTTTTACACGTGATTGAAGTTATTATTCTAAATTGAAATGTTTACATGATCTAAATCTCTCAATAATCACTCAAGTGAAGGTATCTCTGAAAATTTCTTGATTAGTTTAATTTTTTATTGATCAAGATCAAAATTTGATCTGTGGTAACGATGTTTATTGAATTGGCAGATTTTATTATGTATTCTATAATTCTATAAGTTCTTTAATTAGTTTAGTTTAGGGATATTGATTCAATTGATTTATTGATTTGAAATGATTTATTACAGTGTAGTTTTCTAATTTTGTAATCAGGGTTTCGTAGATTTATTGATTATTTACAAGTTTTTATTGATTATGTTTTTAAATTGTTTTGATATGTGATAACGTTGTTTATTAAATTATCCGATTTGATTATGTATTCTATGATTCTACAAGTCCTTTAACTGGATTTGTATAGGGTTATTGATTCAATTGATTTCTTGATTGGAAATTATTTATTGAAGTGTAAATTTACAATCAGGGTTTTGTTAATTATGCTTTTAAATTGTTTTTATATTTGTGATTATGTTTTTAGTGATTTGACTGTGTTGTAGCCTTGATGTAGAAGTGGTGATTGATTCATTTGTTTTTGTTTGTTTTGTCTATTTTAATATAGATGCAAATCTTTATGAAGACCCTGACTGGAAAGACCACCACTCTCGAAGTTGAGAGTTCAGATACCATAGATAATGTTAAGGCCAAGATTCAAGACAAGGAACGGATTACACCAGATCAGCAACGTTTGATTTTTGCTGGAAAGTAGCTGGAGGACGCTTAAACCCTTGCTAATTACATCTTCTATAAGGAGACCACACTCCATTTGTTGCTCCATCTCTGGGGTGGTATGCAAATATTTGTCAAGATCCTCACCGAGAAAACCATCACCCTTAGGGTCGAGAGTTCTGACACCATAGATAATGTGAAGGCCAAGATACAAGACAAAGAGGGTATGCCACTGGATCAGCAGAGGCTTATCTTTGTTGGGAAACAACTTGAAGATGGCCGAACTTTGGCCAATTAAAATATTCAGAAGGAATCCACCCTTCATCTTGTCCTACAGTTGAGGGGAGGTATGCAGATCTTTGTGAACACTTTGACTTGAAAGACCATTACTTTCGAGGTAGAGAGCTCGAACACAATCGACAATATGAAGGCATCCCCCAGAACAACAAAGGTTGATTTTTGCAAGAAAACAACTCGAAGATGGTCGAACCTTGGCCGATTACAATATCTAGAAAGAATCTAACCTTCATCATGTCCTAGGTTTGAGGGGAGGAATGCAAATCTTTGTGAAAACTTTGACAGGAAAGACCATTACATTGGAGGTTGAAAGTTCAGACACAATTGATAATGTGAAGGCAAAAATACAGGATAAGGAGGGAATCCCACTAGATTAGCAAAGGTTTATCTTTGCTGGGAAACAATTGGAGGATGGAAGGACTCTTGCTGACTATAAAATTCAGAAAGATTCTACTATCCACCTTGTGTTGCGTCTTCGTGGTGGATTATAGGCATTTGACGGTCCTTTACAGGTCTTTGGTTTTAAATATTTCTGAACTTGTTATTGAATGGGTTGAGTATATAATGGCCCTTGAAACTTAGTCTGCACTGGTATTTGTATTATTTTGTTTCAATGGTTTAGTTCATAAACATTGGCAAAACAAATATATGATCAATCCACTTAGAAAGTTTCCCCAGTGAAGTCGCCAATTTTTCTGTAGCGGTAGAAATATTGAGACTAAGCCATTGGATTGGCTTAACTCGCAAAGCCAGTTAAATTCTCCACCACACTTTTATTTTTTTCCAAAGGAATTGGAAAAGAGAGAATAAACCCAAAGTAAAATAGAAGTCGAGGTAAGGGTGTTGGTTATGAAAAGCGAGGGTATTAGCACCTTAAACATCAACGGTACTCTGCAGGAACCTCTTTGAAAATCTGTGTATTTTGGCTACAAAAGAAATATTTACAAAATGAAATTGTGGAGATGAGAAAAAAGTGGTTTTTACAATTTTCTCATCCTCCGTGGTTGCAAATATTTTGTGTCTACGTACCCCCTTCGTGCAATAGAGGATCAGGGCACTCGTAGTTCTTCTCGAAAATTTTGAAAAGTTTTATGTGTTGGTTAATTTTAAGAAAATGGTTTTAAAGAGAAAAGCCAAAGCGGAAAAAATATTTGGATTTGGTTTTTATTTTTTAAGTATTGGAGGAAGAAGTCATATCTTGATTAAGATTGATTGATGACTTTATTAGGAAAAGAATTTTGAAAATGCATGGACCTGAGTCCAAGTTTTTTTTATGAAAGCGGTTCAAGTTTGAAAAAACAAGAAGTGTTTTGAAAAGGAGGGAGAAGATTTTGAAATTAAAGAAGATGGAAGGAGATGAAGAGACTATCCTATGTATACAAAGTAAAAGCTAAGGTAAGAAAAGGTCTAACAAACAAGAAGCCAACACTTGACATTATATCGTCAATGTAGAATTCTCATCCTTTGGATTAAAATCCATAAGTACCAAATAGACCAAGAGCATACCAATCATCCATGTGAAAATAAATCACAATAAAATAAGTATCAAATAAAACCCAAGGTTTTAAAACCCAAATCAAGGTCTCAATATTGAGCCATGAGCCATATAGATCACTTAAGGCCAACAGAATAACACCTGCACTCATAAGATTTCCCAATAAAAGAAAAATAACAATGAAATAACACAAGGTTCAGAGGTCCAAAGGTCTCAAGGTCTCAAAGTATCAGGGCAAGGCTTCTAATCCTAATTCCAAGAGGTCCACAACTCCAATATGCCAAGCATAGTAACCAATAGTCAAATATGTCAATGGTTAATGTCCACAAGATGATCAATGATGATTAAATGGTAGTATTGGACCAAAAGTAATGAGAACTTATTTGAATATTGATAAAATCAAATCCTCTTAAGAACAAGTCTCAAAGGGAATTGGACCCAAGCTAACCAATCAACCATACTTGGGCTTACAAACATAAAGTATGAGCCACAAATGATCATGTTTCAAATCGGGACAAATTTAGCGCTATGTTAAGCAATCATAAGGGGACTTATGTAGAATTCACCACCTATTTTGAGGTCAGTCAATAGTAATGTATGTACCATACATGTTAGAGACATGGTAAAAACCAAGCTCCTAAAACATGTAGCATAAGTAAAAACAAAAATGAAGAATAAGGGAGATGGAATCCAAGATAAATGATCATTGATGATTGAAGATTGAGCTTGGGTCAAAGTTGATGAAGATTTGTAAGGGATTGATAAAATCAAAGTCTCCTAACAACAAGTTTCAAAGGTCTTGAACAACAATTCAATAATCAATCATACTTGGACAATTTCAAGCCTAAAGCTTGGGCCACTAATGATCACTTAAAAAGGGAATAAGAAGGGCATGAGATGAAGATGGAAGGGGAATATCACAAAGTTATAAAAATGAGGTCTAACTTCACAAAAATCAATCAACCATTTTGATGGATTTGGTCTTTTGACCTATCAACTCACAAGTTCCATTGATGTTGATGAAATTTTTTTGACCCAAAAGTTTCCCACACATTACCCAGTCAGAGTCAATCAAAAGAAAAAAATTAGAAAATCAAATAATATAATATATGAAACATTTTAAATGATTATTTAATTGGAATTTATTGATGAAATACACAAAGTGTATCAAAACACTAAATAAATATCCCAAAAAAATACTAGAGGTCAATCATGGGTCAACAAGTGTTAACAAGTTTTTTTTAGAATTTTTAAAGATCAGAAACTAATTTTAAAAAATACCAAAATTAATCAAAACAAACTAAAAATCTCAAAAAATAGCAAAGTATGAAATAAAAATCAAATGAGGTCACCATAAGTTGTCAAACTATCATTGGATCATTCCATAATTAATTATAATTTAAAAGGTATCAAAAATATTTTTAAACCAATTAAATAAAGCAAACAATGCAAAAATTATAAAAAATAGCAAACATCAACAAAAAAAATTAAAAAATATTCACAATTTCAGAAATAATTCAAAGTATTTTTACATATTTTTTCATAATTTTTGGATAAAAAATAAAAGAGTTATGGATTTTTGAAATTAAAAACAATTTAAAAACAAAATTTTAAAATAAAATAAATCACAAATAACATGGAGCGTTATATCTGATTCACTTAAACAGTGTGGCACATCAAGTGGCTCAGAGATAAGGATGCATAATGATAATGGGTCAATACACGCGCAACAAACATAAAAAAGTCAGGCCAATGAAATCATTTCATTTGTCACTCTTTCATTGGTTGAGGATGAAATGTTGGTCATCTTCAACCTCTAGCTACCCTGCAAGTAGGGCGAAGATTGAAATAACCCGCTGAATAGTCATCTGATAAAATATCAATAAAGTCGCCACCGAACGTCTTGTATCCCAAAAGGAAGGGAAAGGTAGACATCGAAAAACCCTGAAGGGGTGAAATCACGATCAAACGACCGAGAGATCGGGTATGGAAGTCGGTTACGTGAGGGGAAGGTATTAGCACCCCACACGCCCGTAGTACTCTATGGTATCAACTCTTGTTGTCTATCTTATGGGTGTGTTCAAATCTAAACTTAATAGCTAAAATAAAATGCAAAGAGAGAACACATGCAAAAAAGAAAAGAGAAAATAATGTAGGGAAAAATAAAAATTATGCTCGTTCGGGCCCTACCCCAATGCCTACATATCCCTTTTAAGGAATCAGAGCATCCGTAGTTCGGCTCACATGTTTTTGTTTGTTTTTTGTTTTTTATGAATAATGTTAATTCTGCCTTCTGCCGCAACTCGACCTTTGGAGACTTACGCATTGGCACAAAAGTAAATTAATCATGTCCTTATCTGAAAATGGATTTAGAGAAAAGATGCTTGGGCGCACAAAAAGGTTTGAGTTGGTTTGTATTTTGTTACCTTGAAAAAGGGTTTAAGTATAATTAGCATGTTTTATGATCTGCTAAAGAAAAACGTTTTAGTTTTAGGTGCATATGCAAAAGGGGAAGAAAAAAGTCTACGGGGGACTAGCCTATTTATAAACCTAATGTTATCATACAATGATGGTCCTAAGATTTGGATTAACGAAAGGGAAATGTTTACCTAATGTTAGCATGCATGGTTTATAAACTAAGGTCTAACTTTCATCTGAAAGGAACGAGTACATCCTAAGGGAACATGGTATGGACAAGGATAAAACAAGCAAGCTCGAAAGAGCACACACATAAAAGAGTAAGGAAAAGAAACGAAATGCTTTAGTCAAGGGGAGCGTGTCACCCGAGACAAACAAGTGGGAGTGAGATGAAAAAGCAAAATGTGATGTCCAAAGCGACTGAGCACCTGACCAAGATATATGAGATCGAGGTAGGCGACAAAAGGGAATATGAACGATCATAGAGTATCAGCATTGGCCAATGCGAACTCCTGACAAAGCGTGGGGGTTCAGTTTTAGAACCCTTCCCAACTTGATGACTGGATAACAAGAGCAGGTACAACTCTGAAGCATCGTGATGCGTCACGAGCTAAATATGACATGGACGAAATTGTGGGGGTCGATTACGGACTGTTGTACCCCAAAATTTGCCCTCTCATGTTTTCCAAGATTTTTTCTTATATGGGTGGTCACAAGCATTTGATTAAACGAAAAATAAATTTTTTGAACAAGGAGTCTTTGATTGGCATCTTAGCTAAAGTCTTTCGATTTGCATGTTAAAAGGCCTTTCGATTAGGTATTTGGACAAGCTTCGATTGAGCACCTAACTTCCTCCAAGCTTGCCTAAATTTTTCAAGCTTCGACTGAAGCCTTGGATTGTTGCTTTCTTGTTGTACACAAGCTTCGACTGGGCATGTTTTCCCTTTAAAATAGCCTCCTTCGATCTAAAGGAGAAGGGCTTCTTGTCAGTGCTCCTTCGATTACACCACTGTCTTTGCATGCCGGTTTGACTCACAAATGCAATAGTTACCTGCATGCAAGCTGGATCCTTGCTTCGATTGAGCATTTATTTTCCTTGGAGCGAGCTTATTTCCTACTTCTACGAGGCAAACTATCCCTCTGGGCGCGCCTTCAGCGTACAAAAGCAAGAACTTCTCCAAACTGGACTTCGATTCACAAAAACTCCCATTGGGAAAAGACCCATCAGCGTGTCACCAGCGCACATATCCCTCTTCAGTTTGTCTTCAGCATAAGGCCAAGACTCCTTCAAAGTTACCTTCGACCACAAGGCACTGGCCATCTTTGTGCCAGCTTTGCCTATGCAATGGCCTCCTTTATGCTTGCCCTGACTTGCTTCATGCTAGCATCCACAAGGCATAGGCTGCCATTGTGCCAGTTTCGACTGGGCGCAGACTCCCCTTTGAAACATTTGTATACACTTCAGCATGCAGAAGGCCCAGTCGAAGGCCACACAAGTGACCCATTCGAAGAATACATGTTTGGCCCATTCGAAGAATACATGTTTGGTCCATTCAAAGGACACATAACTAGTGGGAACGAATGTTGTTTTAGTCTGGTCGAAAGTTATGGAAGGATGGAGGATTCAATTCAAAGGATCAAGTTAAACATTAGACACATAGGATACGCTACATGTTTCTTCTTTTCAGGCCTCAAACCTATGACTCACTCTATATTTAATTGTTTATACAGTTAAAATTAGGCTTTTACCCATTTGTTGTCCAAGACAACTTGCACTTAATAGTATAATAATACTTTTAGAAAAGTTTTTCTTGAACCTTGCGTCTGTTTTTCTTCTGCATGAAGCAATCCATCTAAAACATTCATCTTGCTATCTCATCTTGGGATCATGACACAAGTGGACATTTGCTTTCCAGTTGAGCCTTATTTTATTATTTTTACTCCCAAACTTCCCAAAACCTTTCTCTATAAATAGAGAGATCCTTTGCAAAGAAAAAAAAGAAGGGAGAAAAGGGAGGAACGAATCTTCAAATTTCTCAAACACCATAAAATTCTCAAACACTTAAACACTTGTGAAAACACAAACCCAGAATACAAATGCTTGTATCCTTCAAATTTGAAACGTCCTCACATCTTGCTATCCTTCGAATCCAGCAAGAAAGACATTTCACTTGTTTTTGCCCTTTCGAATCCAGTGTCAAAGGCCTAAGCCTTGGTCTGTCCCTTCGAATCCAGAAGCATTCAAGGTAACCACTTCAAGGTCCAGCACACACTCCAGCCTCCAGCAAGGTAAGTCATTCTTAACCTTGGACTCTTCGTTTCCAGCATAGCATGTAAATAAGCTTTCCTTTCATTTCAAACATGCACATACAATTGTTTTTTTCGTTTCCACCCTTTTAATATATTTTTTTAGAACTAATCCTTTCACTTTGCTTCTTGTTTACCTAAACATGCATTAAGTATTAAGATGACCGTAAGGTAATTCTAGCATGGCCTTAGGCCATGTTGCTTTTCAAGAGTTCAAACGAAAGAAACAGGAAACAGGAAACGATGCCTTTGGCTTCCATACTAACCTCCAGGTCAAATGAAAGAGGCGGCCATAAGAATACCACACTGATTCCAGGTCTAGATGAAAGGCACAACACGCTGACTCCAGGCCCCAATCAAAAGTCATGCCTTCACCCTTTTCAGGCCAAATCGAAGAGAGCCAGAAAGTAAAGAATCGAAGGGTTTCCGGCCTAAATCGAAAAGACCCTTTTTCTTGCTTTTATTTTATTTTTCCTTTATATTTTCATGTAATTCAATATGGTTATAATAGTGTAGGACTTTAGCTTTCTGCATTTTTTTACTTTATACAAAATGCTAGTAATTAGGGTGTATGGCAAGATAAAATCAACAAGTAGACCACCCTGATCAAAAGACAAAAATGCATGCAATCAAACACACTTTGCACACATGCACCTCTAAGGTTAACTCCACTTGTTGCCTTATAAAAAATTGTCATGTTATGCATGTGAGACGTCTTAGCAAAAAAAACAATAAAAAAAACAAGATCATAGACCCTCAATGACGCTTCAAATGTTGCCTTACAAATGATCTTAGTCCCTCAAGAGAAATGCTAAGATATCTCACAATATTGCTATCATGATTATACGATGACCCACGCCTGTCCCTTTACATCCAAAGATAAGGCTTCTTATCAATCAATGGTATGTGTGATACGGTGGGAGAACTTACTTGAAGGTTTTGTATTTGATCGCAAATGTTGCGGTTAGCAAGAGTCGCCACCGACTTTTCTTTTATCCAAAAAGGAAAGGTGAAAAAGCACAGGAAAGACCTTTGAGATTGTGTCTTGAGTTCGGGGGGTATATTACGAAAAGGGAAGGTATTACCACCCTTTACGAAAAGAGGCCATTTGTTTAGGCAATCTTTGTAATGATTCTCGTTTGTAAGAATGTATACAAAGATGTTGATCTTTTAGAAAATGTTTTCAATGATTGTAGGATGTTTGAAAATGTATGTGATTGTTTTGAAAATAGCAAGAATGTTTGTTTTGAAATGGAGCAAGCAATTAGGAGCAATCTACCTACTCAAATGTCTTTTTTTTTCATTTTCTCTTCCTTTGACATTATTGTCTTGCCATTGATTTGGTAAGCAATCATATCTTTGGATGTAAGCGGGACGGGCGTGAATCATCGTATAACCATGATTTAGCAATGTTGCAAGGTATCTTAGAATTTTTTGAGGGACTAAGATCATTTTTTAAGGCAACTTTGAATGGCGTCTGTGATCGGTGGATCTGGAACTGACTGTTTTAAAGCTGGTTCGCGAAATGTCGCGGTAAGCAAGATTTGCCACCATCTTTTATTTTCTCCAACATGGACAGGACAAAAGCACAGCAAAATTCCTTCTTTGAGAATGTTTCTCGGTTCGGGAGGTAGGTTTATAGAAAGGGAAGCTGTTAGCACCCTTTCTATCCATGGTTATCCATGGGCTCTTAGATACTTGCTCATTTGTGTTTTCAAAAGTGTTTGCTTTTCAAAGTGTGAGTGGGTTTGAAAAAGTTTCGTTTAAAGATTTCAGATCGACTCTTGTATCAGTCCTCAAGAGTGTTTGAAAAATTGTTTTGAAAGCTTTTTTGAAAGTGTCGGTGTGAAAAGAGTTTTTTGTTTGTTTTGAATAGAGCAAGTATCCATGATTCATCTACCTACCCTAAGGAATTAGGTTGTGTAAATGTCCTTAAGGTAGTGCCATCCCACCATTGAGAGGTAGGTAGCACCACCGTTGGAGGTGTTCGGGTCAATTCGTTTGTAGGGACAGTGTGGTCACCAGAGCAACAGTAGGACACCTTAGAAGCTACCCTTATGCCATTGATCCTTTTTAATTCCGAGGCAACCGTTTCGAGGCAACTGGATCATGTCATGGACATAAGGACTTGCTAAAACGTCCTATACTCGACGACCACGTTTCGAAGGTAAGGCAACAGTGAGGCGTACCCTAAGAGTGGTGTGTGAATTTGTGTGTTATTTTCATGTTAATATTTGTCTTTGATCATGCATTTGGTGAGCTACGCATTGTTTTTAATTAGTCATTCATTCTTTCATGCAATTAGAATTTAAAAGTGCGGAAATTTAAATGCGGAAAGTAAAATCCTACGCTATTACAAGGCGCGGGTCTATACATCGCCAAATTAACAAAGACCCGTTTTAATAAAAGATGCGGAAAATAAATAAGTTCCTAATTACTATTACATGGCTTGAGAAGTTACATAATATTCAAAAAGAAAAATAAGAATAAATGCGCGAAAGGAAATTAGAATCGAATGTTCGAGGGTGTTGGACCCTTTTGAAATTAAGTTAATTAATTATTTAATAAAAGAAAAGAAGTGTTTTTTAGGTTTTTGTATTTAATGAAATAAGAAAATTAAAATTAAAATTAAAAGAAATCCTAATTCTAAGTTATTTTTAATTATTTGAGAAAAATGTTAAAGTTTAACTTAATTTACTAAAGAATTTATGTACATGTTTATTTACAAAATAAATTAGTAATTAATAATAATGATAATAAGAAAAAATTATTTATTAAGAAAAGGATGAAAATGCTAAAAAAAACCCTAATTTCTACATATTTTAATTTATTAAGAAAAAGATTAAAGTTTTAACCTAATTTAACTAAATTAATTATTTAACATTTATTTACAAAAATAATAATAGTGAAATTAATATTAATAAAAATAAACATTTTTTCTAGTTTCTGATTTATTATTGTGAAAATTAATTTGTGAAATTAAAGAAAACAATTAAAAGAATCAAAAGGAAAATCAAATAAAAAATAAACATGATGCAAACCTTGGGGGGGTGTCTGGCCCTTTTTGGAGGTTAATTGAGAAATTCAGGCCCAAGATTGCAAAGCCTGCGTTGACTTTCCAGCTTGAATGTTCATCCATTGACTGAGGTGCATGGTAGACATCCTATTGTGGCCTTCAGATTGAAACTCATGGGTGCGTGGCAGGCTTGGATGTGGGGTTGTATGATGAACTATGGGGGAGGCGCTGCATATGAACGCATTAAGACAAAAACTATTAAACGTTTGAGGGGACCTGGGAATCGAACCCAGGTCCCAGTACCTGCAGGACACCTCAACAACCATCCAGGCTAACGTGTGCATTTGTTATATGGACAAGCAAAGAATATAATATGTGAAAAAAGTAGTCATGCTGAAACAAACCAAAAAAACGCGCTAATATTTAAACTAACCAACCATGCCTGGACACGCTAGCATCTTTTTCGTCTTTTGTACCTGTAACATAAGCAATTAGCGGGGGTTTTAAACCCCCACAAAAACAAAGGCCAGAAAATAGCGATTAGCACATGGATAAATATAAAAAGGGCGCGAGGTCATGGTTTGCTTCGTCTTCATGTCAAGAATTCAATGGCACCAGTTTGAAGGTCTAATTTTTCCATATGAAGAAACCCCTAATTCGAAGCTTCTGAAAACCTAATATCCATCAATGGCAGATTTTGATATAGGCATTGTTAGTTCAATTAAATGGTACCATTCGCTTCAGAACATCAATGTTAGCAAGAATCAACATTTAAAACTCATGAATAATGCATGGAAACTGAAAAACGATGATGAACACATTTATGAAAAGTGAGACTCTGTTCTACCAATTCTTGAGGTCTGGAGACTGGTTCTTGATTGCAACACGTTCCTAGCAATGTCAGGAATGTATTGGAAGGCTTGTTGTGCTTTGAAACGCCTTGTAACTATGTTTTCAGTTTTCAACTTTTTGTGTAAATTTTGCCCTTTGGTTCTGAGTTCTTAGCAGCCTTTTTGTGTGTCTTGGAATAGGGTTATGTTATGCCTTTGTAGGTGAATGGAATTAGGTCAAGAAACAAGCCCATAATCCATTGAATTAATGATTCCAAACTTTGATTTTTTCACATCTTTTTTCAATCTTTTTGCCATGGAAAACTTGCCAAATTGGGATGATTTTGCCTTGTTGATTGATGCACGAAATCTCTTACATGTGTGGAAGATATTTGCTGCATAAAAAAGATTTAAAAACATGATTTGGTATTTTTCTTATATTTAAATTTAATTAAATGAATTAATGATAATAAAAATTCAAATAATTAATCAAAAATAAGAAAATAACTCCATTTGAGGTCAATGGGTCGTGCATAGCCTTTGGGTAATGATTCATGAAAGAAATTGAGGCCCATTAGCAATTTTGAAGTCTTTTGTGCAAAGTTGACTTTTCAAAATTCTCAAAAATTTCCCAACTTCTACAAGGCATATCTTGCTCAATTTTGAAGATATGATCATGTTCTTGGACATTTTGGAAAGGTCTTGAAGTACTCTAACCAATGCCTTTGGTCCCATGTCATTTTGATTTACCAATCTCAAGTTATGGTCTTTGACTTAAAGTGCCTTTTTGTTGACTTTTGAAAATGACCTATAATGTTGAAATTGATAACTTTTTGTGAGAGCATTTCTTGGACTTGAAGTGTGAAGATGAGTTGTAGTAAATGTCATCCTCTTCAAAATGATCTTTGGGTGGAATTTTTCTGATAAACCATGAAGAAGTTATGCCTTGGTCAATTTGCAGTTGACTTTTTCAACTGTCCCAAAATAGAAACTTTTGCATCTTGAGACTTTTTGAGCCATGCTTTGAGAATCATGATCAAGAATTGATCAAATGATGATTGTGGCTTCAAAATAATATGTTGACCAAAAATTTTGACTTTTGACTGTCAAATGACCATTTTGCCCCTGCAGTTGACTGTGAAGCATTTAGGGTTTTTTACTGTGCAATTTGATGCTGTGAGTCTTGAAACTTGGCATATGAATGCTTGACAATATATGTAGGCATGTGGGACTTGATTGGACCCTTGAAAACTTCGATTTCTTTGCCAGAACCAAAACCCTAATTTTGACTGTGTTAGGAGGCCATTAGAGTGTGCAACCCTTGAGAGATTTTGAATCATCTGGAGATTGATCTTGACAAATCTTGAAGAATATGGGAGGGAAAATTTTGGGGTACAACAGTTGCCCCTGTTCAATCTTCTTAGACCTGAGGATGTAGATTGGCTGGCGTGCCTTTCGTAATCCGAGGGTGGAAGATGATTGAACACTAGAGTGCCCAGAAATTTGCACTCACATAATAGAATGTCAGCAGTATGATGCAGGGAATGGGCTTACAAATGCCATTTGGAGACTGATGAATAGGAGGATGGGCTTATAGATGCCATCTGGAGGTGTGACAGAACCTTGTCGGGAATGGGCTTATAGATGCCATTTGGAGATTGTTGGTATGTGGATGGGCTTATAGATGCCATCTAGGTGTCGATCACGTAAGAGATTCCTTAGCGAGAACTTGCGTACCTGAGAAAGAAAAATAATTACCTGGCCTGTTACAGGAGTTAATCTTCAAACTCTTTATGTAGATGTGCCCTGGCTGGATACAGGTATCGAATCTTTAAACTCTTCAGACGTGCCCTGGCAAGATATAGGAATCGAGTCTGGTAATGTAGTCATCAACAGATACACCCTGGCGAGATACAGGAATCGGATCTTCGAACTCTTCAGACGTGCCCTGGCAGGATACAGGAATCGAGTCTGGTAATGTTAGTCGTCAACAGATACACCCTGGCGAGATACAGGAATCGGATCTTCGAACTCTTCAGATGTGCCCTGGCCGGATACAGGAATCGAGTCTGGTAATGTTAGTCGTCAACAGATACACCCTGGCGAGATACAGGAATCGGATCTTCGAACTCTTCAGACGTGCCCTGGCAAGATACAGGAATCGAGTCTGGTAATGTTAGTCGTCAACAGATACACCCTGGCGAGATACAGGAATCGGATCTTCAAACTCTTCAGACGTGCCCTGGCCGGATACAGGAATCGAGTCTTGTAATGTTAGTCGTCAACAGATACACCCTGGCAAGATACAGGAATCGGATCTTCGAAATCTTCAGACGTGCCCTGGCATGATACAGGAATCGATTCTGGTAATGTTAGTCGTCAACAGATACACCCTGGCGAGATACAGGAATCGGATCTTTGAACTCTTCAGACGTGCCCTGGCCGGATATAGGAATCGAGTCTGGTAATGTTAGTCGTCAACAGATACACCCTGGCGAGATACAGGAATCGGATCTTCGAACTCTTCAGACGTGCCCTGGCCGGATACAGGAATCGAGTCTGGTACATAGTCGTCAACAGATACACCCTAGCAAGATACAGGAATCAGATCTTCGAACTCTTCAGACGTGCCCTGGCAAGATACAGGAATCGAGTCTGGAATTAGTCGTCAACAGATACGCCCTGGCGAAATACAGGAATCGGATCTTTAGTTGCGACCGTTGATAGTAATTATCTTTGTATTGACTTTTGTCCTGAAAAGACAAAGCGTTAGTTGTACGTGATGCCATGATGTATGACATGCGGGATGTTCTCAGAATAAGTGAGACTGTATGTTCATGATGCGTATATGCATGCTATGGTGTACGAAGATGTGTTTATGAATTGTATTTTTGTCTAGGAAAATAAATCCTTGACGGGTGCCGGGAAGTTAACTCCTGGGCTGACGCTGAATAGTAGAGCTTCTTGTTTCTGCTGGGGATGGTAGTTGCAAGAATACTGGTAGGAGAAGATGACTCCGTTGGGGAATAAACTTGGCGAATAAATTACTCTGCGGGGAATGCTCTGTGGGGAGAGAAATACTTTGCTGAGGTTGATGATAACTCCGCTGGGGATACCATTGTTGAGTTATGTTGAAGGAATTGATGAACTCCGCTGGGGATGGGAAGACTTCGTCGGGGACGATCTTTCCGTGGCAATTGGCTGAGGATAACCCAGTTATATCCTGGTGGGGAAATAACCTTTGAATAAAGCCGGGGAGATGCGTTCATGCTCTGCGGGGGTAAGCTTCCAGAATCTACTGGGGATAAGCTTCAAGACCTGCTGGGGAGTTGGATTCCACTTACCTGGGGAAACTTTGGACTGGACTCTCCTGGGGAAATTTTTCAGATTGAACTGGGGAAGTGGCTCCACTGGATGTTCGGTATACCGCCGGGGAACAATCTTAGATCAAGACTGCCGGGGATGCTTGTTAAGGGATGTTTGTATACTCCGTTGAGGAATGTTGAGGTCTTTTGGGGATAATCCAACTTCCTTAAGGCTGACTGAGCATAAATCTGCTTGGGGAAGTATTGCTGACTTGCTGGAGATATCGTGCTTTGTTCAGGGTTGATGAGAGACCAACTGCTTGGGAGAGAATTGTTGAACCTTGGCTCACTCTCTGGGGAATTAAGATATTTTGGTTACATTCTTTAGCTGAACTTACCTTGGTACCTTGGTGGACAGAGCAATTAGATCGCTTTAGACAACTCATTATTGCCCCTGCTTCTAATGTTACCTGTAATTAATCCTTTGTTTCGTATGCAAATATTTATGAGTTTAGCAATTAGTGTCAAATGCATATATCACAAATTGAACATTGGACGTTCTTCGCAAAACAAAACAGAAAAAGGAAAAAACAATTGGCAATTTAGCTTAAAAGTGAATTTATATTGATTTTTGAATTGCCTGTAAATAGGCGTTTATGTACAAGAGGCTGACGTCCTAGTAAGAGAACGCCGCCGAACAACAGAGTTTATACAATTTGTACAAGGAAGACAAAATAGCTATGTGACAGGAATAATCCCACTGGGTTCCAACTCTGCTAATGCCTTTATATCTTCGAGCGTCTCATCACTTGGCTGCTCAGTTGAAGATGAAGCTGATTGATCGATGTCGTTTGAACTTGGTAGTTGATACCGGATTCTGGATGCAAGGTGATCCAATGAGACATAGTATTACGCTTTATCCCTAACTTTTGCCTGGACCGCCCTTTCGGGTTTTCAGTCCACCGGGATACCCATTTTTGCCCAAGCCGCCTTTTCAGGTTTTCGACTTGCCGGGTGTACAGATTTTTTTCATTTCATCCCTCATTTTGCCCGAACCCTTTTGGTTCGCCGGGAAGCCCTAATTTTTGCCTAGGTATGTCAACCTAGCGGGTCTTTTATCATGCGTAGTATTTTTTTACTATGTCTGCATTAGCGGGGTGAGGAAGGTCGTCACCATCCATAGTGGTTAGAAACATGGCTCCTCCTGAGAACACATGTTTAACCACAAATGGCCCTTCGTACGTAGGGGTCCATTTTCCCCTGGGATCACTTTGAGGAAGAATGATGCGCTTGATTACCAGGTCCCTAACTTGATACTCTTGTGGTCTGACCTTTTTGTTAAATGCCCTGATCATCCATTTTTGGTACGTTTGACCATGACAAATAGCAGTGAGTCTTTTTTCGTCAATTAGGTTTAACTGATCAAGTCGTGTCTGAATCCAGTCATATTCGCTCAGATCTGCATCCTTCATTATCCGGAGAGAGGGTATCTGCACTTCAATCGGTAAGACTGCCTCCATGCCATAGACCAAGGAAAAGGGAGTTGCCCCGGTTGACGTTCTTGCTGAGTTACGGTACCCATGAAGAGCGAACGGTAACATCTCGTGCCAATCTTTATAGGTCACTGTCATCTTCTGCACAATCTTTTTGATATTCTTAATAGCTGCTTCGACAGCCCCATTCATCTTCGGCCGGTAAGGAGAAGAGTTGTGGTGCTGTATCTTGAATTGCTCGCAGAGTTCAGTAATCATCTTGTTATTAAGATTGGTACCATTGTCCGTAATGATCCTTCCCGGGACGCCGTATCGACAGATCAAGTTATGTCGAATGAACCGTGCCACAACATTCTTGGTTACTGTAGCGTAGGAAGCTGCTTCAACCCACTTTGTAAAGTAATCAATTTCTACAAGGATGAAGCGATGCCCGTTGGATGCCGTAGGTTTAATCTCGCCGATCATATCAATGCCCCATATTGCGAAAGGCCAAGGTGCCGTCAAGACATTCAGAGGAACTGGAGGAACGTGCACCTTATCTGCATATATCTGGCACTTGTGACATGTCCGAGAATGTTGGTAACAGTCGGCTTCCATTGTGGACCAGAAATATCCTGCCCGAAGGATCTTCTTTTCCATGGTGTGTCCACTGGAATGTGTTCCGAATGTACCTTCATGCAGCTCTGCCATGATCTTTTCCGCTTCCGTTTTGTCCATACAATGCAGTAAGGTTGAATCATGGTTTCGCTTGTAGAGAATGCCATTGATGAGGAAGAACTTTGCTGCGAACCTTCTCAGAAACTTCTTGTCGTTGACAGATGCACCTTCAGGGTATTCTTGAGCTTCTAAGTACCTTTTCACCTCATGGTACCAGGGTTTTTCAGTTACTACCTCAGCCTCCAGATCACAATAATATGCCGGTTCGTCCAGTTTCCAGATAATGATCCGGGGAGCCTCATTATCCCATTTGACTTTGAACATAGAAGACATCGTAGCCAACGCGTCCGCCAACTGATTCTCCTCTCTTGGGAAGTGTTCAAAAGTTATCTCTGTGAAATGGGGGATCAATGTCAACACACATTCTTGGTAAGGAATAAGATTCGGATGTTTCTTATCCCACTCACCTTTGATTTGATTGATCACGAGAGCGGAATCTCCGAAGACACTCAGAAACTTGATCCTTAAGTCAATCGCAGCTTGGAGACCCATGATACATGCCTCATACTCCGCCATGTTGTTGGTGCAGTTGAAACATAGTCGGGCAGTGAGTGGAGTATGTGTGCCTTGAGGGGATATGATCACAGCGCCGATACCGTTACCCAAAGCGTTGGAGGCTCCATCAAAGTGCATAGACCATCGGGATCCTTCCTCAGGTCCTTCATCCGGTCCAGGTACTTCATAATCAGTCACTATCATGATGCTCTCGTCTAGAAACTCGAAGTTCATTGACTGGTAGTCATCTACTGCCTGGTGTGCCAAGTGGTCTGCCAATACACTTCCTTTGATGGCTTTCTGAGTCGTGTACTGGATGTCGTATTTTGTCAAGATCATTTGCCATCTTGCTATTCTTCCAGACAGAGCAGGCTTTTCGAATATGTACTTTATTGGATCCATCTTTGATATCAATAGAGTAGTGTGAGTCAGCATATACTGTCTCAGCCGGCGAGCAGCCCATACCAAAGCGCAGCAAGTTTTCTCGAGCAGTGAGTATCGGGTCTCACAGTCGGTAAACTTTTTGCTAAGGTAATAAATGGCATGCTCTTTTCGGCCAGACTCGTCATGCTGCCCCAGCACACACCCCATTGAGCTTTCAAGTATTGTCAGGTATAGTATCAGAGGTCTCCCTTCAACCGGTGGCATAAGAATGGGTGGTTCTTGGAGATACTCTTTGATTCTGTCAAAAGCGGCCTGACATTCATCATTCCAACGTACTACCTGATCTTTCTTCAGCAGCTTGAAGATTGGTTCACAGGTAGCAGTTAGATGTGAGATGAATTGGGCGATGTAGTTCAGTCGTCCTAGAAAGCCTCTGACTTCTTTCTCTGTCTTAGGAACTGGCATCTCTTGAATGGCTTTAACCTTGGCAGGGTCCACTTGAATACCTTTGTCGCTTACGACGAAGCCTAGCAACTTTCCAGATCTTACCCCAAATGTGCACTTGTTTGGATTCAACCTCAGCTTATATAACTTCAGACGGTCAAACAACTTCTGCAGATGATCAAGATGTTCCTCCTCAGTTTGAGACCTTGCAATCATATCGTCGACATACACTTCGATCTCATGATGGATCATGTCATGAAATAAAGCAACCATGGCACGTTGATAGGTTGCCCCAGCATTTTTCAGTCCAAAAGGCATGACCTTGTAGCAGAAGGTGCCCCACTGAGTAACAAAGGTAGTCTTCTCCATATCTTCAGGAGCCATCTTAATCTGATTGTAACCTGAAAAACCATCCATGAAGGAGAACACCTTGTGCTGAGCAGTATTGTCAACTAGAACATCGATGTGAGGTAGGGGGAAGTCATCCTTGGGGTTGGCCCTGTTCAGATCCCTGTAATCAACACACATTCTGACCTTACCATCTTTCTTAGGCACCGGAACCACGTTGGCAACCCACTGAGGGTAAGAAGTCACTGCTAGAAACCCGGCATCAAATTGTTTCATAACCTCAGCTTTGATCTTCTCGGACATCTCGGGACGCATACGGAGGACCTTTTGCTTAACCGGAGGGAATTCTTCCTTGATAGGCAAGTGATGGACCACAATGTCGGTATCCAACCCAGGCATGTCTTCGTAGGACCAGGCAAAGATTTCCACATAATCATGCAACATCTGAATCAATTGTTGTTTCACGCTGAGCTCTAGATCGGCACCAATCTTAACTTCCTTTCTGTCTGTCTCAGTACCCAGATTCACCGTTTCCACTGGCTCTTCATGTGGCTGAATGGCCCTCTCTTCCTGGAGTAACAGTCTTGCAAGCTCACCAGGCACTTTGCAATCATCTTCACCTTTGTCTTCGACTAAGTTGATCGGATTTTCGAAGTCATAACTGGCAGTAGCAGAGTCGTTACCAGTGAGATCCAGAGTGGATTGAAACCTGTATAGGTGAGTGTGTGTAAATATAGCTGTTTTGCAATATATAAAGAAAGAAAGAAAGAAAGAAAGGGAGCACAAGATTTGAAATGCGAAAAAACGTCCAATGTCTTTATTCATGATATATGGAAATGATAAGTAATATGCCCTCACAAATGAAGCCACGGTGCCCCAGGTAAGACACCGGGCCATACAGTTTCAGTTTATTGTTTATTACAAATTAAAAACAAAGGAATTCATTACTGCGTAACAAAAGTAACAGGTATGTGATCTTTTGCGGTCCAATTGTTCAGTCCACCGTCAGCCGTCGGGCAGATCCAGCTATTGAATTCAGACTCATCCACTTCGTCACCATCCCTGATAGCATTCACCCCATGGTCAGGTAGGGGAGATGTCACCACATTAGGCTTCTCAGGCGCCTCAAACTGAACCTCCTTGGCATCGATAAGGTCCTGAACCTTATTTCTTAGGGCCCAACAATCATCAGTAGAATGCCCCGGGCTATCAGAGTGATAAGCACAGCGGGCATTTGGATTATACTTCGGAGATGTAGTGTTCACCACCTTTGGAGCCTCTCTGACGGTTACCAAGTTGGTCGATAGCAATTGCGGCAAAATTTGTGACAAGGTCATACAGCCGAGTGTATTCTCTTCTGGGTCTCTCACCCCTTGGTTGGTTAGGTTGCCGAGGAGCGGCAGCAGGCTTTGCAATAACCACCACGTTGACAGCTTGGCGGTGTTCCGGTTTATTCTGCCTCCTAGGCCCATACACAGCACTGGCCTCCTTTTTAAAAGGTTTCTTCTCAGAACTTGAGGATGCGCCTTTCTGAATCTTCCCTGATTTCATACCATCCTCTATCCTTTCCCTAGTCAGAATGAGATCTGTAAACCCTGCAGATGAATTGCCAATGAGATGATTGAAGAACGGCCTGAATAAGGTCCCCAAGAACATATCCACTAGCTCACGGTCTGTTAATGGTGGCTGCACCCTGCCAGCCAGGTCCCTCCACTTCTGCGCATACTCCTTAAAACCTTCTCCCGATCCTAGCGACATACCCTGGAGTTGGGTACGTGTAGGAGCGAGGTCGGCATTATATTGATACTGCTTGTAAAAAGCAGTAGCCAACTCCTCCCAGTTACGAACCTTGGTTCCATCCAGCTGATAGAACCATTCGAGATGAGTCCCTGAAAGACTCTCCTGGAAGAAGTGGATCCACAAGTTCTTGTCCATAGTGTATGGTTGGATCTTCCGCACATAAGATCTGAGATGTAGCTTAGGGCAGGACGCCCCGTCATACTTTGCGAAAGATGGTGCTTTGAACTTGTGTGGGATCACCACCCCAGAGGATAGGCCCAAGTCTCCGAAATCCAAACCAGGCACTTGTTAAATTTCCATGGCATTCAGACAGTCTTCCAACTGCTTGTACTTGTCTTCAGCTGGAGGATACTGCTCCTCATTAAAATCAATCTCGTTGTCAGAGACCACCGGACTAGGAACTCTTCCCCCCTGGGGACTGCCTTTTCCTACAGAAGAACCAGCTTGATCAACCTCATTCTGCAGCGTGTTACCAAACCTCCGGCCAGTGTTGAATAGTACAGTTCTCTTCTTCTTCTTCTTGACCAGCAGGGCCTTCAGTTCCTCCTGGCCTTGGGCCAAACTCATGATCAGCTCTTGGAATTGGGCGTTCTGAGCCTGAAGGGCCTTGATGGACTGCTCGGTAGATGATTCAGGGTTCATGATGCTGAAATAAACAGCGGAGAACATTAAGCAACCTGAAAAGAAGAGTACCTATGATGCATATGATGAATGGAATGCGTATGATTTATGTTTTCAAAGACAATCGGGAATCAACTTTGTAAACAAAAAGGAACACACTTCATTAGATTCAACTTTGAAATTTAAATTGTTCAACAGATTGCCCTTAGGCGTTACATAAAATGAAAATACTGAAAAGGGAAATAAAATTGTAAAAGAATATCCAAAGTTCATCATTGATCCCAGGGTCTCCTCTTCTCAGTACGGATGTAGTCATTCAGAGCTCGCTCATTCTCCAACTGCTTTGTTAGCTTCTGGATCTTCAATTCCTGCTCGTTGAACTTTTCCCGATAAGAATCTCGTTCTTCTCGCAGTTGCGCCCAAGACCTCTTTAGTGTCTCAATATCAGTAGGTATCTGAGGAGGGAGGACAGTTGGAGGAACCCCATCTCTATCTGGATACTCAAGAATGATGGGTCTGACAGCTTCGTATGGCATACCTAACTTCTGAGCACGGACGTGGACCCATTTGTAGTCGGCTTCCATAGGTAGAGAAGTCTTTGGTCCCAACTCTTGTGGGTCAGCTTTGTGAATTCTGTCCCAAGCCTTGATGAACCTACGACGCAGCTCGTCACTATCTACCTGAAATTCAAAACTGATGTGAGGCACCAACATCTCATGAGGCCCTGCTCTTCTGGCTCTTCCAAACTGACGGAGAGCTAGACATGGATTATAAGGGATTCCTCCTTGGGTACCAATCAGAGGAACATTAGGATATTCTCCACAACGATCAATAACAGCTACCTCATCCAAACCCCTGAAAGTCCAAATGATGTCATTATCAGTGAGAGACATTAACCTATGAGCCCAACCTCTTCCTTCTTTGTTCTTCAGCACGAACTTAGGGAGGTGCGAAATAAACCACCTCACTAACAAAGGAATACAACACCACAGAGTTCCTCGTCTTCGGGCAGTACGAGCATAAAGTTGTTGTAGGATATCACCCAAGAGAGTGGGCACAGGGTTCCGAGACATGAAGATCCTTATGGCAGTGACATTAATGAAGTTATCAGGATTAGGAAACAAGACTAGACCATAGATTAAGAGAGCCAGAATGTCTTCATACGCCCTAAAGTCCAGGTCATTCCAGAAACTGTTAGCCTTACCAATAAGAAACTTGGCCAAGAAATCCTTAACTTTGCTTCTAGTCACCCAGTTGTCCATTACCTCCTTATGGGTCAAAGGAAGAGCTGCAGCAATCTCCTCAAGCCTAAGGGTCTTTTCCCAACCAGTGAAGGGAGTCTGATCCAAGATAGGGATGCCAAGCAAATCAGAGAACTCTTCCAGGGTAGGGACCAGCTGGAAGTCTTGAAAGGTGAAACAGTTGTACAAGGGATCATAAAACTGTGTCAGGACACTCATCAGTTGTTGGTCCCACTTTGCCGTGACTAAACTGAGAAGAGAACCATGCCTCTGGATGAAGGAAGTAGTATTTGGAATTCTGCTAACCAACTCTTCAAGCAATTCAGGTGGGTGAACAAAATTGAACCGGATAGTGTTCCTTCGCATAGGCATCATGATGTCCTACAAAACAGAGCAAAGGTGAAACCCTCTTGTCTTTGAAATGGTCAGTCCTTATGCAGGATGCATGCAATGTTTATGATGGCATGATGTTATGATAAAGCACACCACAAATATTCACAAAGGTAAACATGATAAGGCACACAAGTCACACAAGACAAGCCCTTAGAGTTTAGGCCAGCATGGGGTCTAGGTATTACCCTCTTTCAGTTTGTTGGTTGAGACCTGTCCTATCAAAAGTAACCAGGTTCTAGAGGATCCCAATATCATTGACTACCCTGAATCGGTCATAACTCCAGCGTCACAATCTTTTCTTGCGGCCAGAACCATCGCAAGAGTTTAGCCTCAATGGGCGTAGCATACTGCTACTGTTCTATTGGCCAAGTTGGGTCATTTAGGGTTCTAAGGTCGGTTGGTGCTTAATGACTCCTCAGAAGACCCATATTCTCCTCGTTGCGACACAAGAGATATTGGTACAGACCAAGGCGCCACACCAACGTAGCCACTGCTTCACCCATGTCGGTCTACGCCAGATAGGTCCCTCACAGCTTATGCTACCTAACAGGGTATCCCCAAATCCGGGTTAGGATCTATGTAACTCCGATGCAGCCCACAATAATAAAGCAAACAAATACAGCAATTGAAAACACAAGTGATCTTAGTCCTAAGGTACACCTCACTTTATAAGTGTCCCCAGCAGAGTCGCCAGTTCTGTGATCGGTGGATCTGGAACTGACTGTTTTAAAGCTGGTTCGCAAAATGTCGCGGTAAGCAAGAGTCGCCACCGTCTTTTATTTTCTCCAACATGGACAGGACAAAAGCACAGCAAAATTCCTTCTTTGAGAATGTTTCTCGGTTCGGGAGGTAGGTTTATAGAAAGGGAAGGTGTTAGCACCCTTTCTATCCATGGTTATCCATGGGCTCTTAGATACTTGCTCATTTGTGTTTTCAAAAGTGTTTGCTTTTCAAAGTGTGAGTGGGTTTGAAAAAGTTTCGTTTAAAGATTTCAGATCGACTCTTGTATCAGTCCTCAAGAGTGTTTGAAAAATTGTTTTGAAAGCTTTTTTGAAAGTGTCGGTGTGAAAAGAGTTTTTTGTTTGTTTTGAATAGAGCAAGTATCCATGAGTCATCTACCTACCCTAAGGAATTAGGTTGTGTAAATGTCCTTAAGGTAGTGCCATCCCAACATTGAGAGGTAGGTAGCACCACCGTTGGAGGTGTTCGGGTCAATTCGTTTGTAGGGACAGTGTGGTCACCAGAGCAACAGTAGGACACCTTAGAAGCTACCCTTATGCCATTGATCCTTTTTAATTCCGAGGCAACCGTTTCGAGGCAACTGGATCATGTCATGGACATAAGGACTTGCTAAAACGTCATATACTCGACGACCACGTTTCGAAGGTAAGGCAACAGTGAGGCGTACCCTAAGAGTGGTGTGTGAATTTGTGTCTTATTTTCATGTTAATATTTGTCTTTGATCATGCATTTGGTGAGCTACGCATTGTTTTTAATTAGTCATTCATTCTTTCATGCAATTAGAATTTAAAAGTGCGGAAATTTAAATGCGGAAAGTAAAATCCTACGCTATTACAAGGCGCGGGTCTATACATCGCCAAATTAACAAAGACCCGTTTTAATAAAAGATGCGGAAAATAAATAAATTCCTAATTACTATTACATGGCTTGAGCAGTTACATAATATTCAAAAAGAAAAATAAGAATAAATGCGCGAAAGGAAATTAGAATCGAATGTTCGAGGGCGTTGGACCCTTTTGAAATTAAGTTAATTAATTATTTAATAAAAGAAAATAAGTGTTTTTTAGGTTTTTGTATTTAATGAAATAAGAAAATTAAAATTAAAATTAAAAGAAACCCTAATTCTAAGTTATTTTTAATTATTTAAGAAAAATGTTAAAGTTTAACTTAATTTACTAAAGAATTTATGTACATGTTTATTTACAAAATAAATTAGTAATTAATAATAATGATAATAAGAAAAAATTATTTATTAAGAAAAGGATGAAAATGCTAAAAAAAAAACCCTAATTTCTACATATTTTAATTTATTAAGAAAAAGATTAAAGTTTTAACCTAATTTAACTAAATTAATTATTTAACATTTATTTACAAAAATAATAATAGTGAAATTAATATTAATAAAAATAAACATTTTTTCTAGTTTCTGATTTATTATTGTGAAAATTAATTTGTGAAATTAAAGAAAATAATTAAAAACAATTAAAAGAATCAAAAGGAAAATCAAATAAAAAATAAACATGATGCAAACCATGGGGGGTGTCTGGCCCTTTTTGGAGGTTAATTGAGAAATTCAAGCCCAAGATTGCAAAGCCTGCGTTGACTTTCCAGCTTGAATGTTCATCCATTGACTGAGGTGCATGGTAGACATCCTATTGTGGCCTTCAGATTGAAACTCATGGGCGCGTGGCAGGCTTGGATGTGGGGTTGTATGATGAACTATGGGGGAGGCGCTGCATATGAACACATTAAGACAAAAACTTTTAAACGTTTGGGGGGACCTGGGAATCGAACCCAGGTCCCAGTACCTGCAGGACACCTCAACAACCATCCAGGCTAACGCGTGCATTTGTTATATGGACAAGCAAAGAATATAATATGTGAAAAAAGTAGTCATGCTGAAACAAACCAAAAAAACGCGCTAATATTTAAACTAACCAACCATGCCTGGACACGCTAGCATCTTCTTCGTCTTTTGTACCTGTAACATAAGCAATTAGCGGGGGTTTTAAACCCCCACAAAAACAAAGGCCAGAAAATAGCGATTAGCACATGGATAAATATAAAAAGGGCGTGAGGTCATGGTTTGCTTCGTCTTCATGTCACGAATTCAATGGCACCAGTTTGAAGGTCTAATTTTTCCATATGAAGAAACCCCTAATTTGAAGCTTTTGAAAACCTAATATCCATCAATGGCAGATTTCGATATAGGCATTGTTAGTTCAATTAAATGGTATCATTCGCTTCAGAACATCAATGTTAGCAAGAATCAACATTTAAAACTCATGAATAATGCATGGAAACTGAAAAACGATGATGAACACATTTATGAAAAGTGAGACTCTGTTCTACCAATTCTTGAGGTCTGGAGACTGGTTCTTGATTGCATCACGTTCCTAGCAATGTCAGGAATGTATTGGAAGGCTTGTTGTGCTTTGAAACGCCTTGTAACTATGTTTTCAGTTTTCAACTTTTTGTGTAAATTTTGCCCTTTGGTTCTGAGTTCTTAGCAGCCTTTTTGTGTGTCTTGGAATAGGGTTATGTTATGCCTTTGTAGGTGAATGGAATTAGGTCAAGAAACAAGCCCATAATCCATTGAATTAATGATTCCAATCTTTGATTTTTTCACATCTTTTTTCAATCTTTTTGCCATGGAAAACTTGCCAAATTGGGATGATTTTGCCTTGTTGATTGATGCACGAAATCTCTTACATGTGTGGAAGATATTTGCTGCATAAAAAAGATTTAAAAACATGATTTGGTATTTTTCTTATATTTAAATTTAATTAAATGAATTAATGATAATAAAAATTCAAATAATTAATCAAAAATAAGAAAATAACTCCCTTTGAGGTCAATGGGTCGTGCATAGCCTTTGGGTAATGATTCATGAAAGAAATTGAGGCCCATTAGCAATTTTGAAGTCTTTTGTGCAAAGTTGACTTTTCAAAATTCTCAAAAATTTCCCAACTTCTACAAGGCATATCTTGCTCAATTTTGAAGATATGATCATGTTCTTGGACATTTTGGAAATGTCTTGAAGTACTCTAACCAATGCCTTTGGTCCCATGTCATTTTGATTTACCAATCTCAAGTTATGGTCTTTGACTTAAAGTGCCTTTTTGTTGACTTTTGAAAATGACCTATAATGTTGAAATTGATAACTTTTTGTGAGAGAATTTCTTGGACTTGAAGTGTGAAGATGAGTTGTAGGAAATGTCATCCTCTTAAAAATGAGCTTTGGATGGAATTTTTATGATAAACCATGAAGAAGTTATGCCTTGGTCAATTTGCAGTTGACTTTTTCAACTGTCCCAAAATAGAAACTTTTGCATCTTGAGACTTTTTGAGCCATGCTTTGAGAATCATGATCAAGAATTGATCAAATGATGATTGTGGCTTCAAAATAATATGTTGACCAAAAATTTTGACTTTTGACTGTCAAATGACCATTTTGCCCCTGCAGTTGACTGTGAAGCATTTAGGGTTTTTGACTGTGCAATTTGATGTTGTGAGTCTTGAAACTTGGCATATGAATGCTTGACAATATATGTAGGCATGTGGGACTTGATTGGACCCTTGAAAACTTCAATTTCTTTGCCATAACCAAAACCCTAATTTTGATTGTGTTAGGAGGCCATTAGAGTGTGCAACCCTTGAGAGATTTTGAATCATCTGGAGATTGATCTTGACAAATCTTGAAGAATATGGGAGGGAAAATTTTGGGGTACAACAGCGTCATCGAGGGACTATGCTCTTATATTTGTTTGTTTTTGCTAAGATACCTTACATGTGTAATATGACCATTTTTGTATAAAGCAAACAAGTGGAGTAACCCTTGGGTTGTTTGTGTGCAAGTGTGTTATTTTCATGCTTGGTTTTGTCTTGAATTATGGTTTTCTATTTGATTGATTTTATTCTTTCTATACAAACCCTAATTACAAGCATATTATGTAAAAGCGATAAATTGCGAAATTTAAAGTTACTACGCTATTACAACACTTTTGGGAGGGGGGTATACAATTTATGAATGGGGATTACAATAATATAAACCTAATTAATCTATTACAACCAAATTGAATATTGTACAAATAATTGAAGAAATATATAAAGTACAAATGCAAATTGAAAGAAAAGATTTTTGTATTTGGATTTTTGTATGAAGGAGGTTTTGACCTAAACCTAATTAGAAAAAAAAAGTGATTAAATCAAATTAACTTAAGTTAATTAAGAAAAGATTTTATTAAAACCCTAAATCTATTTTAGTTGATTAAAGGAAAATTAGTTTAAAGAAAAAAAAGTATTTTTATATTTTTGTCTTGAAAATAGTATGTGGCATTATGAAATATTTTTGGTCTTTTTATATTAAAAAATATATATTTAGATAAATAATAATCTAATTTTAATTTAATTTACAAGGAAATTAATAAAATTAAATAAAGTATAATGAATAAAATAATTTTTTATGTGGAAAAATATTCAAATTATGTCAAAACATAAATCTATTATTTTTTATACTTTTTATGATTTTTTGGTACTTTAGAAAATATATTTAAAAGAAAAAAGAAATAAATAAATAAATAAAAATAAAATGGGCCAAGAGGTGTCACAAGTAAACAGGGAAGTATGTTAGAAAAAATAAAAAAATGCCAGGCCCAAAGGGCCCAGCGCCTACAAAAAAGATGTTAGAAAAAATCAGAAAAATGGAAAAATGCAAAAGGGGGATTCGAATTGGTTCGAACCCTCTCCCTTTAGGTAACATATGCCTTAGTACGCGTGCGCTTGCCATTGGGGTGGCTGTTTCATCCGGTCATATAATCAAAGCATAAATATATATTAGAAACTGCTTTCTGAAGGCAACTTCGTCTTCAACCTTGAGCCTAGCCAGACCACCTGTATCTTCCTCATTTCTACACAAAAATGGAAAGTTCAAACATGAAAGTTGTGGTGTTTCTTCCCACGAATTCAACCACATAACTTATGTAAGCTAAATGTCAAAGATAAAATCTAATTTTACTGGCCCTAAATTGAAACCTAATTTTCTCAAAAATTTCAATCCAAAATTCTCTATACACAGTCAATATAAATGGTAACTATGAACATGGTTAGCTTTAGAGCAAGGATATCTACATTTTGTTTTCACAAATCAGGATCAAATGATGCTTGTATGAAGAGATGGAAGTTTGAGTTTGTGCCTCTTGCAGCTAGAGTCGTGAATGGAGTTTGAGAAACTTTTGAGATGGCCTGAGGATCTGTTTAGCTTGCCTGGACCTCCTTGAGTGTATTCCAACTCTTACTTTGCCTTGAAAGTCCCTGAATATCTCTACTCAAGTCAACCTACAAGCTTGATATTTGAAAATGGTGGATAGTGATAGCGGAGTTACAGTGAGGAAACAAGGGTATGGATTTCTTTGGTATGATGTATAGGAGGTGTCTGAGTGATTAGTTTTCAAAACGCACGAGTGGAAATGAAGATCATGAGTTTTGGTTTAGAACTGTGTGTTAATGGTGTTCCTGAGCAGGTTTTTGGTTTTTGAATGTTTGAGGTAGTCTCAGGGTAATAGCATCCGTGTATCAACTTGTAAATAGTGTGTATACTTATAAGCAAGAGATTTTGAGGCTTCTAACAACTCAAAATTTTTAAATCACATGTTTTTGCTTGGTTACTTGTTTTTGAAGCAAAGCTAGCAAGCATGGTTTCAATGTGAAGTACAAGGCTTGTAGGGTGGCTAAAACCTTTAAACATACTTGTTCTGATTGTGTAGAGTGTGTTTGTGCAGAAAGAACAAATGCAAGGCTCAATGCAAGCTGACTTTGCATAAAGCTTGCTTTTCTAAAATGGCAATGTTGCCTTTCTTCCCAAAATGGAATTATCTTTGTACAATGTATTGAATGCTTGGATTAAAGCTTCCAACAGCTGTGAAAACATTTAATTATGGAGTAAACGTTAAGTTAGAATCCTGTAAAGTGAGATATGTACAACATGCTTGAATATTGGACCAAGTGTTCTTCACAAAATGGCTTGTAATCCAAGTGACAAAACACCAACTTCATCTCTTCGATTCTCCCTAATTAAGAATGACCTCAAGGAGTTCTTTGACATTTTTGAAAGCTTGCAATGTGCTCTAAAACTCAGCTTTGAATTGATTTTGAAGATTCCATTTGGAACTATGTGAAAAAGTGTCATGAAGTTAGGTCAAAAATCTGCCTAACTAGGGCAAAATTTCACTAAGTCTTTTTTAGTTCATGATTATGTATTCACAAAATTATAACTTGCGATCTAAGATTTTTTAGGAAAAGTTGTGTGAATCAAAGTTGTATATTTCATGGAGATCTACAACTTTCATGTTGGGAGTTTCTCTTGAATCATCATGTATCATGGTGAAAATTTGGATCCAAGTTATGAAAAAACATGAAATTTTTAACACTTAGAAAATTTTCTAAGTTTAGAAATTTTGACTTTTCAAAATGAAATCTTGACTTTTGATTTCATGATGAATAAGTTTCAAATTTTTACATGTTTTGATGGATTATAATCCTTGGCACTTGAATTTGACCAAAAAGTCAAAGTTTGACTTTTCAGTATACAGTTGACTGCAAAATTCATTTGTCAATCTAATGGACTTACAATGTTTTGAATCATGTCATTAGGTAAAAATGATGCAATTGGACTCTTGAGATCATGCTTTAAGCCAATTGATCATTTGCTAGGTCAAAAATCAGAAATTGCCATTTTCCAGTCAAAACCCTAATTTTGACTATTTTGCCCTTTTGGAGATTTGATCAAATTTCTTGAGGATTTATGGTCCAAACTTGATCAAATGATACATATGGGTCTAAAATGTTGGTGTGGATAAAAAATTATGAAGTTTGACTGTAAATTGGCAATGGTTGACTTTTTCCCCAATACAGTTAATTTTTAGGTCAATTGTTCAATTGACTGGTCAAAAGTGTGATCCAAGGCTTGAAACTTGACATGAGTAATCTTGGGGGTCCATAATGATCCTTGAAAGTCATATGAAGCATTGATAGTCCAAAAATACTTGTGCAAACTAAAACCCTAATTTTGGTCATCAGTGCCTAAGGTGTCTTGAGCTGATCAAACCCTAGTGCAGTCTTGAACCCAATGAGATCTTGTGAGAAAATTCTTGATGAATGAGAGGGAAAAGTTTGGGGTACAACAGCTGCCCATGTTCAATATTCTTAAGACTGAAGATTTAGATTGGCATGTTTTGCCAGTCATGACTTGAAGGTGGAAGATGATTGGACACTAGAGTGTCCAAAAATTTGCACTTGGTGATGTGATGGTTGAGGGAATGGGCTTAAAGATGCCATTTGGAGAGGTGATAGAAAGTTTTTGGACATGGGCTTGTAGATGCCATCCAAAAGTGATTGTTTGCATTGTAATTTGTAAGCTGAAAGAATGAGTATCAGAATGGCGTCCGTGTCTGGAGCGTATCTGAACTGTATCGGGGAGCTGATTTTGATTGAGTATCAGAATGGCATCTGCATCTGGAGCGTATCTGTACTGTATCTGAAGTCTGAATCTGAATGAGTATCAGAATGGCATCCGTGTTTGGAGCGTATCTATGCTATATCAGAAGACTGAATCTGAATGAGTATCAGAATGGCATCCGTGTCTGGAGCGTATATGTATTGTATCTGAAAGTTGAGTCTGAATAAGTATTAGAATGTGTGATACGGTGGGAGAACTGACTGTTTTTTGGAATGCTAGTTCGCGTTTTGCATTTGTTTTTGCAAAATGTCGCGTTAAGCAAGAGTCGCCGCCGACTTTTATTTTATCCAACAAGGAAAGGAAAAAAGCACAGAAAAATTCCTTTTTCGAGATATTTCTGAGTACGGGGGGTAGATTATAGAAAGGGAAGGTATTAGCACCCTTTCTATCCATAGTTATCTACGGGCTCTTAGGTACTTGCTCATCATTTTAAAAATTGTTTTCTTTGTGTTTGTGGGTTTTGAAAAGTTTTTGTTTTAACTTCGATTTAACTCTTCCTTCTATCCTCAAGAGTGTAATGAAGTGTTTTGGAAAACTTTGTTCGTAAAAGTGTAAGTGTGAAAAAGTTTTATTTTTATTTGAGCAAGTACTTAAGAACTAATCTACCTACTCGAAAAAGGAATTGTTTTATGTCTGTTTCCTTTAGACAATGCTATCCCACTATTAGTGAGTAGGTAGCACCGTCGTTGGAGTTTGAGGGTCAATTCGAAAGAGGGACATACGGTCACTAAAGCAATGTTAAGATGTCTTAGCGGTAACCCTAATGTCTTAGATCATTTATCCGAGGCAATGATATCTGAGGCAACCTTTCCGAGGCAACTTATGATCTTTTAGATAAGAGGGAGACCTCTAAAACAACCTATACTCAATGACCGCTTACGAAGGCAACCAAGTGGGGTGTACCCTAGGAGTGCGCATGTGCGAATATGTTGATTTCAGATTATTTATCTTTGCACATGTTTAGGGTGATCTAACTGTTTTAAATTTAGCCATACATTCTTGTCATGCAAGCCCTATTATCAAACATCTAACAGTTAAATATTTGCAGAAATTAAAGGTGTGGAAATTAAACTACGCTATTACACGGCGTCGGGTATTTACATCGCCAAAAACAAACCCTTTGAAAAAAATGCGGTAAAAATAAATAAAGGTCCTAATTTAATTATTACAAACCGGGAGCTGACACAATAATTTGAATAGAAAATAATGCGCGCGAGAAAGTTGAATCGAATGTGAAACTAGGGTTTTGACCCTCCTAATTAAAAGAAAAATGTTTTTGTTGTTTTTATTTTTTAAGAAAAGAAGTTAAATCCTAAAATTAAAAGATAAATTGATTAGTTATTAATTAATTAATGAAAAATAATTAAAAGACATATTTTTGGATTTTTGTTTATTTTAGGAAAGAAATAAAATAATTAAACTAATGTTAAAATCTAATTATTCTAATTGATTTTTAATTATTTGCAAAAATAAATGAAAGTAATCTAAAATTAACCTAATTAAATTAATTAGTGTTTATTAATGAAAAATAAAATTCTGGAATTTAATTGGGTAAAAATATTTTTGTGATTTTTGATAAAAAAGAAAATTAATTTATTGGTTAGTAATTAATTAAACAATTTAAATAAAATGAATAAAGAATAAAAGATATGAGGAGAGAAAATGGGCCTGATTGGAGGGTGTAGAAAGTAAGAAATCTGGCCCAATTGAGGAGAGGTCCATTTGACTTTTTTTATCATGTGCATTGCGTTTGACTGGCCCTTTGGTGCACCTTCAATGATGGCCACCAGATCTGGCCATCTGGCCATCTGGCGTGTTGATGAGAAAGGATCATGGTGGACGTTTGGCTTGAGCATGTACTGGATTACCTGAAAACAAATATTATAGAGAAAATAGGGGGACCGGGGATTCGAACCCAGGTCCTGAGGGGAATTCCATGCCACGCTTGCCACTACGCCACTTGCTTCTTATTGTTAATATAATATAAACTAAATATAATATATAAAACAAAATAAAATTGGAAAAATTAAATAAAAACGCGCGCTCATTTGAATGGACGAATGGTGGGACGATACGCCTTCATCCCTGTTCTTGAACCGTGGCTAAAAGCAGCAACACTTATACCCACGGACAAATGTCCGTCACTACAAACAGGGTTTCATCCAAAATCTCCTACAGGCCATGGAAATGATTTCTAAGACCATGGTTCAGGTCGTCTCATCCTCCTGATTGCAACCATGCCCATTATGAAGGCTAATTATTCCTGAAACAAAAAGCCCTAAAACCAAATACGAAACCCTAACAATGTTGGATTTCATTACAGACCATTAAAATGCAATTGGGTAATGTCAAAAGCTTGCAAATGATTCATAGGTTAAGAATATGAAATTGATTCAGGTTAACAATGCGTAAATTACAAAATATGAATTCAAGAACAGGGGTGTAACGTGAAGGACTTACAATGCGTGGGAGGCTTGAAAACGTGTGGTTTTGCTTGCTTTAGGTTCCTGAGATTTCCAGGAAGAGATTGAGACAAGTACCAAGTATTGAGGATGCCTCTAACCTCTATTTTGATCTCACACTTTTCTTTGTATTTTCAGATTTTTGTTCTTGCTCTATGCTTGATCTTCAACCCTTGTTTTAATCTGTCTCGCCTCCTTATGTATCACACAATGCATTAGGTTTGAATATTGCATCCAAATCCCTCTCCATCAATGACTTTGATATTGATTTGATTTGCTTTGAAGATCTTTCCAAAATTGGTTTATTTTGAATCTTTTTGTGCTCACAAACCTTTACACGAATTGGAATTCCTTGCTAGCTGTAATTACAGCCTGAAACAATCAAAAGATCCTTTGTTATCAATGCTTTGGATTTTTATTTGATTTATTTTGATTTAAATCAAATTAATTCAAATAAAAATCAAAATAATTAATAAAAATATGATATGGACAAGTGGAAAAGGCTGGAGCACGTGGGCTATAATGCCAGCTCAAAACAAGTGAAAATGAATGGGCCCATTTGGCAAAATGTGAAGTTTTGGGCATAGTTGAATTTTTGCAATTTTGCAAAAAAGGTCAATTTCAACAATGCATAACTCCCTCAATTTTGACTATTTGGAGGTGTTCTTGGACTTTTTAGAAAGCTTGATATGTCCTATAAGAAACCCTTTTGGTCTCATCTCATTTTTATGTTCCATTATCATGTATGAAGCTTTGACAAAAAAGGTGTTTTTGTTGACTTTTCAAAATGACCAATAATGTCCAAATTCATAACTTCTTGTGAGTGCATATTTTGATATTGGGATCTGAAGATGGGTTGTAGGTAATTTCATCCTCTTATAAATGAGCTTTGTATGGGTCATTTCTCATAAAGTATGAGAAAGTTATGCTTGGTCAAAGTTGAGTTGACTTTTTCCTACAAAACCCTAATTTGGCAACTTTTGAGTCTTGATAAATTATGAGCAATCCTTGATGAATCATGATCAACCCTTGATCAAATGATGAAATATACTTCAAAATGAGGATGTTGACCAAAAATCTTGGAGTTTGACTGTATGTGGGCCACAGTTGACTTTTGCCCTAACATAGTCGATTTTTGGACCTTTGAGCAATTGACTGAGCAAACTTCCTAGGTAAGGCTTGAAAATTGACATGGATGATCTTGAGAACATATTAGGACATTTGTGAGCACTTGGGATCACTTGGACTCAAGGATCTTGATGCAACATGAAACCCTAATTTGGGGTAGACTGCCTTAGGAGAGAGCTTGTCTGACCAACTCTTGGACTACCTTGAGCAACTTGGAGATCTTTCTTGCAATGTTTTGAGAAATATGGGAGGGAAAATTTTGGGGTACAACAGCTGCCCCTGTTCAATCTTCTTAAACCTGAGGATGTAGATTAACTTTCGTGCCTTTCGTGATCTGAAGGTGGAAGAGGATTGAACACTAGAGTGCCCAGAAATTTGCACTCGCATGAAGTGGTGTCCGTCTTGTGATATCGGGAATGGGCTTACAGATGCCATTGCTGACGAGGGGATGGGCTTAAAGATTCCATCTGGAGGAGTGTCGATCTCATAAGATATTCCTTAGCGAGAGCTCATATACCTGTCGTTGTGGAAGATTTTGTTGGGGAAGTCTGATCTTTGTTGAGAGAAGTAGAAATTTGGGAGCTTTGGCGTCCGTTATTCTGCTGGTGAGTCGTCTCTGTTGATATTTAGGAGCTTCGATCGTCCGTACTCAACTGAGGAAATATCTCTGCTGATATTTAGGAACTTCGATCGTCCGTACTCAACGGAGGAAACATTTTTTTGCTGAGATTTAGGAACTCGTCCGTAATTAAACTGAGGAAACATCTCGCTGAGATTTAGGAACTCGCCCATAATTTAACTGAGGAAACATCTTCGTCGAGATTTAGGAACTTGCCCGTAATTCAACTGAGAAAGCATATCTGCTGAGATTTAGGAACCCGTCCGTAATTCAACTGAGGTGTCGATATTTAGGAACTCGTCCGTAATTCAACTGAGGTGTCGAGATTTAGGAACTCGTCCATAATTCAACTGAGGTGTCGAGATTTAGGAACTCGTCCGTAATTCAACTGAGGTGTCTAGATTTAGGAACTCGTCCGTAATTCAACTGAGGTGTCGAGATTTAGGAGCTCGTCCGTAATTCAACTGAGTTGTCGAGATTTAGGAACTCGTCCGTAATTCAACTGAGGTGTCGAGATTTAGGAACTCGTCCGTAATTCAACTGAGGTGTCGAGATTTAGGAACTCGTCCGTAATTCAACTGAGATGTCGAGATTTAGGAACTCGTCCATAATTCAACTAAGGTGTCGAGATTTAGGAACTCGTCCGTAATTTAACTACTTTGCTGAGATTTAGGAACCCGTCCGTAATTCAACTACTTTGCTGAGATTTAGGAACTCGTCCATAATTCAACTACTTTGCTGAGATTTAGGAACTCATCCGTAATTCAACTACTTTTCTGAGATTTAGGAACCCGTCTGTAATTTAACTACTTTGCTGAGATTTAGGAACTCGTCCGTAATTCAACTACTTTGCTGAGATTTAGGAACTCGTCCGTAATTCAACTACTTTGCTGAGATTTAGGAACTCGTCCATAATTCAACTACTTTGCTGAGATTTAGGAACTCGTCCCTAATTCAACTACTTTTCTGAGATTTAGGAACTCGTCTGTAATTCAACTACTTTGCTGAGATTTAGGAACTCATCCATAATTCAACTACTTTGCTGAGATTTAGGAACTCGTCCGTAATTCAACTACTTTGCTGAGATTTAGGAACTCGTCCGTAATTCAACTACTTTGCTGATATTTAGGAACTCGTCTATAATTCAACTACTTTGCTGAGATTTAGGAACTCATCCTTAATTTATCTACTTTGCTGAGATTTAGGAACTCGTCCATAATTCAATTGAGGAAATATTTTTGTCGAGATTTAGGAGCTTGCCTGTAATTCGACTGTGGTAGAAGCTTCATAGCTTGAACTTTGTGAGAATTTAACCGTATCCTTTTTGAAAGATAAAGGTTAGTTGTATGTAATGCATGATATGTATCAAGCAATGATGTTCTCAAAATAAATGAGATTATGTCGTATGATGCGTATATGCATGTGTCATGATGTATGAAAATGTGATGTTTGTAGCTGGGGAAAATAAATCTCAGATAGCTGCTGGAGAAAAAGAGTTGAATTCTTTGTTTTCCACCAGGGAATAGTGAATGAATATGATTGTGAGAATAAACCTGCAGGAGAGGATAACTTCGCTGGGGAATAAACGGATGAGGAGATGTCTCTGTGGGGAAGAGATGATCTATTGAGGATTCCGCTGATAAATTTAACTGGGGATGAATTACTGTTGCTAGCGATACTGAATCCTGTTAGGGATTGAGTTTCTATTTGTGAAAGGAAAGAACTCTACTGGGGATGACCTTTCAGCTGCGACTTCACTGGGAATACCCTTTTAGACTCTACTGGGGACAAAACTTACAGAGTCTACTGGGGATGATTCTCCAAACTCCACTGGGGAAGATTTTCCATACTCCGCTGGGGATATTTTTTTATACCCCGTTGGGGAATATTAAAACTTTTCAGTGCTAATGGTAGATAAACTCTGCTTGGGGAGAATATTGACGATTCATTCACAGTGGTGAGTCTCATCTGGGGAGAGCTAACATTACTGTCTCTTTCTTACTCTGCGGGGAGTGAATGTTACTGGGACACATGCGGAGGATATGACGATGACTTTGCATCGCAACTTTTATGCCCCTTGTGTCTGCGGGAGAAGGTGCCTGCAGAGGCCTTGTGGATCGAGTATTATCCCAACCTATGAGGTGCTTGGTAATTGCCGATTGAAATGACAAATCTTCTTCTGGTGGGTAAGTGACGAGATGACGGGACATAGTCATATGCTTTAATCCCTAACTTTTTCCTGGACTGTCTTTTTAGATTTTCAGTCCACCGGGATACCCTTTTTTGCCCAAGCCGCCCTTCTGGGTTTTCGGATTGCCGGGTGTACATATATTTTGTCTTTTATCCCTAATTTTTGCCCGAACCTTTTGGTTCGCCGGGACGCCCTTATTTTTTCCTAGGCCAGTCAACCTAGCGGGTCTTTGTTCATGCGCAGTATTTTCTGACTATGTCCACGCTCTCAGGGTGTAGGGAGTTGTCACTGTCGGTAGTGTTGCGTTGCCATACTACCAGAAGATGTTCGTTTGATCATGCAAGATTCGTTGCGGGAATCCATGTCTAATGCCCCAAGTGACTCAGATGGAGATTTTCCCCTGGCTATTTGGCATCTTTGAGAGATTCTCTGAATCTTGACTTGACTGCCCCAGATGATGGACAATGATCATGTCGTGCCCCTTGGTTGGAAGTGTTTTTCCACTTGAGGTGATCCTTTTTATTGAGAAGTTTTTTGTTCACTAGATATTCGTCGTGCGACTTTCTCTGTTGTTGAACAAATAGTCATATGCAAACAATGTTATTTTAAGAATGCAAAGCTTATGTCTGTCTTGAAATTTTTGAAAATGCACTTTTCAGTAAAACAGGAAAAATTTGTAATATTTGATGTCAACTCAGGATTTACAGCAAGCCCTACAGGAGTCAGGATACCTTTTATAACAGTATGCTTTTGAACTAACCCATGCTTCAGCTAGGACTTTTAAGGGTTATAACGTGGCCTGGTTCACGGTTTAAGAAACAAATGATAAAGGCTCAAATTTTATTTGTACCCACCCTTTCTTCGTGATGTTCTTCGATCCTAAACTCAACTAATTGTGCATTTAGATCCCGTTTGAGTCTTTGCTCTGATATTCCAGTGATGGTTCGGATACTGACAGTTATTTTGAACATGCAGTCATCTTTGTTGAGAATTTGTAGGATCTCTTTCTTTTTTATTTTATTATCCTTGTCTTTTACCTGAACTGTTTCTTTTGTGATTACAGTCAGCGAGATGCCCTTGTTTTGTAAGTCTCTTTCATAGGTTTTGACTTAATGGGCTTTTATTTCTGAGAGATAATGACTGCCTGTCCTGACGATTATAAGGAACCATCACCATCTTTTTATTTTGGAAGGACCTCTTTGATGCCATTCATTATGCACCCGAATTAACTGAGAAACTACCCTGCCCCGGGTTATGATTAAGGGTTTTAATTTGTGTGAAAAGAAAAACTCCAACTTCTTTGGCTCAAAGGGGTTGACTAGGGATTATCTTCCTTATAACTCCACTATTTAGGATTTGAAACAATGCTTGTACATCGTCAGCGGGGTCTGTTCAAAAGTATACTGTAGAGATTTTGGTATCATTTTCGTCATCCTCCATCTAAAGGCTTAGAATTTTTAAATCGACAGTTGAACATCACAAAAATGAAAGCAATTTGAATATAGTGAATACGAATGGATTGATTCAAAACAGACATATGCAATGCATTGATAAAGTAACAAAGTTTGACATGAATAAATGTCTGAACAATCAAAAGAAAATTACAAATTGAAAATTATAATAAACAAAAAGTATTCTCGTCTCAGGACTTGTCACTTCAAATGGTGAGCCTTGGAGGGATGGTAGAAGAACTCAGCCTGACCATCTTGTGTGAATTCTAATGCTCCTTCATCGATCAGGTTTTGAATTTTGTACTTCAACTTCCAACAGTCGTCAGTATCATGCCCCGGGCTGTTAGAATGGTATGCACACTTTGCATCAGGATTGTAGTTAGGTGAAGAAGTCTTAGGATTCGGATGAGGTCCTACCAACGTCACCAGATTCAATCTCAACAGGTGTTGTAAAGCTTGGGACAGCGACGTGTTGAGCTTGGTAAACTACCTCTGATTTACCCGTTGTTTATGGCACGGTTGTTGTTGGACCCGTGAGGTAGTAGAAACTTAGAGAGGTCCATTCTTCACCAAACTAAACCCTTGTCTTCTTGGAGGCTGATCAATGACTTGGTCCCCGGCCTCGACTGTTTGCTTCATACTGTTGTATCTATCTTGATGAAGCTGGTTGATAATGGTTCTCAGCTCTTCTTGTTCCTGGGCTAAGCCCTGGATGAGAGCCACCTACCCCAGCATTTGGGTTCTTATTGCATCTACCTCAACTTGCAATTGTTCCAGTCGTTCGTCCTTATTGTCTTCAGGACTTTTCTTGACCAAGTTCCCAATGAGGAGTGTTTTCAACTCTTCCTGCCCCTTGGATAGGTTTAGGAAAATGTCCCTGAACTGAGCTTTTTGAGTTTGAAGATCTTGGTTGTCTTGTTGGAAAGCCATTGCTGAAATAAACAGCGAGAACATGAGAGACCTGTACTGGGAGACCTGTTATGCAATGATATGTATGATATATGTATGCAATGTTTTCAAGGATATCGCGGGGTAAACAAGAAACTGTTAGAATTTGCTTGAAGAAACTTCGTGTCATTAAGAGTCCTTCTTCAAGAGTCAAGCTCACCATATCAAGTGGGTCATAGCCACCGACTCAAGTCATCGTGTTATGATCTCTAGACGACATTGGCTAGAGGAAAATAAATCCCCTTTTCCCCTTGCTAGACATTTGATTTACCATAACCTGCATCACAAACCCTTGAGATCCTTGAAATGGTTAAGGAAATGTTAAGGCATGATGTTATGATGTGTATGCTATGCGTTTAAGCAAAAGTGTAAGGTGATTTAAACAAGTAAATCTATCAAGAAATCCAAGTTATTGGATAAGGACCATAAACAAAACCTGCAAAGAACTCATGTTGTTAGATAACAAACACGTGCAAGTAGTTCAAGTTGAAGGCACACAAGTCACACAATAGCCCTGAAATTTCAGGCTGGCATGGATTTTAGGTATTACCCTCTTTCAGTTTAGTTGGTTCAACCTGTTCTAGTATTATTAACCGGGTTCTAGAGGATCTCAATATCACTGACCACCCTCGATCGGTCATAATTCCAGTTTAGCAACCTTTTCTTGCAGCCGGAATCATCGCGAGAGTTTGGTCTCAATGAGTGTAGCATACTGCTACTTTTATATGGCCAAGTTGGTCAATTATAGGTTCTAAGGTCAGTTGGTACTTAATGACCCATTAGCAGCCTCATACTCTCCTTGTTCCTCCACAAGGGATATCGGTATAAACTAAAGTGTCACACCAACGTAGCTACTGCTTCAACCGTATCGGTTTATGCCGTACAGTTCCCTCACAGTCTATTGCTACTTACCTAAAAGGTATCCCCAGATCCGGGTTAGGATCTATAGTAATTCCGATTCAAACCCACAAAGATAAAGCATACAGATCAAATAATTGAAAACAATATGAACTAATCCTAAGGTACACCCCACTTATTAAGTCCCCAGCAGAGTCGCCAGTTCTGTGATACAGTGGGAGAACTGACTGTTTTTTGGAATGCTGGTTCGCGTTTTGCGTTTGTTTTTGCAAAATGTCGCGGTAAGCAAGAGTCGCCACCAACTTTTATTTTATCCAACAAGGAAAAGAAAAAAGCACAGAAAAATTCCTTTTTCGAGATATTTCTGAGTACGGGGGGTAGATTATAGAAAGGGAAGGTATTAGCACCCTTTCTATCCGTAGTTATCTATGGGCTCTTAGGTACTTGCTCATCATTTTCAAAATTGTTTTCTTTGTGCTTGTGGGTTTTGAAAAGTTTTTGTTTTAACTTCGATTTAACTCTTGCTTCTGTCCTCAAGAGTGTAATGAAGTGTTTTTGAAAACTTTGTTCGTAAAAGTGTAAGTGTGAAAAAGTTTTATTTTATTTGAGCAAGTACTTAAGAACTAATCTACCTACTCGAAAAAGAAATTGTTCTATGTCTGTTTCCTTTAGACAATGCTATCCCACTATTAGTGAGTAGGTAGCACCGTCGTTGGAGTTTGAGGGTCAATTCGAAAGAGGGACATACGGTCACTAAAGCAATGTTAAGATGTCTTAGCGGTAACCCTAATGTCTTAGATCATTTATCCGAGGTAACGATATTCGAGGCAACCTTTCCGAGGCAACTTATGATCTTTTAGACAAGAGGGCGACCTCTAAAACAACCTATACTCAATGACCGCTTACGAAGGCAACCAAGTGGGGTGTACCCTAGGAGTGCGCATGTGTGAGTGTGTTGATTTCAGATTATTTATCTTTGCACATGTTTAGGGTGATCTAACTGTTTTAAATTTAGCCATACATTCTTGTCATGCAAGCCCTATTATCAAACATCTAACAGTTGAATAGTTGCAGAAATTAAAGGTGCGCAAATTAAACTACGCTATTACAAGGCGTCGGGTATTTACATCGCCAAAAACAAACCCTTTGAAAAAAAATGCGGTAAAAATAAATAAAGGTCCTAATTTAATTATTACAAACTGGGAGCAGATACAATAATTTGAATAGAAAATAAAGCGCATGAGAAACTTGAATCGAACGCGAAACTAGGGTTTTGACCCTCCTAATTAAAAGAAAAAAAAATTTGTTGTTTTTATTTTTTAAGAAAAGAAGTTAAATCCTAAAATTAAAAGCTAAATTGATTAGTTATTAATTAATTAATGAAAAATAATTAAAAGACATATTTTTGGATTTTTGTTTATTTTAGGAAAGAAATAAAATAATTAAACTAATGTTAAAATCTAATTATTCTAATTGATTTTTAATTATTTGCAAAAATAAATGAAAGTTATCTAAAATTAACCTAATTAAATTAATTAGTATTTATTAATGAAAAATAAAATTATGGAATTTAATTGGGTAAAAATATTTTTGTGATTTTTGATAAAAAAAAGAAAATTAATTTATTGGTTAGTAATTAATTAAACAATTTAAATAAAATAAAATGAATAAAGAATAAAAGATATGAGGAGAGAAAATGGGCCTGATTGGAGGGTGTAGAAAGTAAGAAATCTGGCCCAATTGAGGAGAGGTCCGTTTGACTTTTTTGATCATGTGCATTGCGTTTGACTGGCCCTTTGGTGCACCTTCAATGATAGCCACCAGATCTGGCCATCTGACCATCTGGCGTGTTGATGAGGAAGGATCATGGTGGACGTTTGGCTTTAGCATGTACTGGATTACCTAAAAACAAATATTATATAGAAAATAGGGGGACCTGGGATTCGAACCCAGGTCCTGAGGGGAATTCCATGTCACGCTTGCCACTACGCCACTTGCTTCTTATTGTTAATATAATATAAACTAAATATAATATATAAAACAAAAGAAAATTCGAAAAATTAAATAAAAACGCGTGCTCGTTTGAATGGACGAATGGTGGGACGACACGCCTTCATCCCTGTTCTTGAACCCACGGACAAATGTTCGTCACTACAAACAGGGTTTCATATAAAATCTCTTACAGGCCATGGAAATGATTTCTAAGACCATGGATGAGGTCGTCTCATCCTCCTGATTGTAACCATTCCCATTATGAAGGCTAATTATTCCTGAAACAAAAAGCCCTAAAACCAAATACGAAACCCTAACAATGGTGGATTTCATTACAGACCATTAAAATGCAATTGGGTAATGTCAAAAGCTTGCAAATGATTCATAGGTTAAGAATATGCAATTGATTCAGGTTAACAATGCGTAAATTACAAAATACGAATTCAAGAACAGGGGTGTAACGTGAAGGACTTACAGCGCGTGGGAGGGCTTGAAAACGTGTGGTTTTCTTGTTTAGGTTCCTGGGATTGTCAGGAAGAGATTGAGACAAGAACCAAGTCTTGAGGACGCCTCTAACATTTGTTTCGATCTCACACTTTTCTTTGTATTTTCAGATTTTTGATCTTGCTCTATGCTTGATCTCCAACCCTTGTTTTGATCTGTCTCGCCTCCTTATGTATCACAGAATGCATTAGGTTTGAATATTGCATCCAAATCCCTCTCCATCAATGACTTTGATATTGATTTGATTTGCTTTGAATATCTTTCCAAAATTGGTTTATTTTGAATCTTGTTGTGCTCACAAACCTTTACACGAATTGGAATGCCTTGCTAGCTTTAATTAGAGCCTGAAACAATCAAAAGATCCTTTGTTATCAATGCTTTGGATTTTTATTGTATTTATTTTGATTTAAATCAAATTAATTCAAATAAAAATCAAAATAATTAATAAAAATATGATATGGACAAGTGGAAAAGGATGGAGCACGTGAGCTATAATGCCAACTTAAAACAAGTGAAAAAGAATGGGCCCATTTGGCAAAATTTGATGTTTTGGGCATGGTTGACTTTTTTCAATTTTGCAAAAAAGGTCAACTTCAACAATGCATAACTCCCTCAATTTTGACTCTTTGTAGGTGTTCTTGGACTTTTTGGAAAGCTTGTGATGTCCTATAAGCAACCCTTTTGGTCTCATCTCATTTTGATATTCCATGCTCATGTATGAAGCTTTTATAAAAAAGGTGTTTTTATTGACTTTTCAAAATGACCTATAATGTCCAAATTCATAACTTCTTTTGAGTGCATATTTTGATATTGGGAGATGAAGATGGATTGTTGGGAATTGCATCCTCTTAAAAATGAGCTTTGGATGGGTCATTTCTCATAAAGTATGAGAAAGTTATGCTTGGTCAAAGTTGAGTTGACTTTTTCCTATAAAACCCTAATTTGGCAACTTTTGAGTCTTGATGAATTATGAGAAATCCTTGATGAATCATGATCAACCCTTGATCAAATGATGAAATATACTTCAAAATAAGGATGTTGACCAAAAATCTTGAAGTTTGACTGTATGTGGGCCACAGTTGACTTTTGCCCTACCACAGTCGATTTTTGGACCTTTGAGCAATTGACTGAGCAAACTTCCTCTGCAAGGCTTGAAACTTGATATGGATGATCTTGAGAAAATATTAGGACATTGGTGAGCACTTGGGATCACTTGGACTCAAGGATCTTGATGCAACATGAAACCCTAATTTGGGGTAGACTGCCTTAGGAGAGAGCTTGTCTGACCAACTCTTGGACTACCTGGAGCAACTTGGAGATCTTTCTTGCAATGTTTTGAGAAATATGGGAGGGAAAATTTTGGGGTATAACAGAATGGCATCCGTGTATGGAGCATATCTGTACTGTATCTGAAAACTTTGAATCTGAATGAGTATCAGAATGGCATCTGTGTCTGAAGCGTATCTGAATTGTATCTGAAAGATTTGAACATTGTTAACGGTAGCTGTTAATCTTATCCTAAAAAGGGTAAAATGTTAGCTAAAATTCAAAGTCGTGTTGTATGAAATTTATGATATGATGCATTCGTTTTATCAATGTTCATGATACATGGATGCAATGTATGCATATGTGAGCTGAATTGTTGCACTTCTGTTGGATTTAGGGAAAATAAATCCCTGACTGTTACTGAGGATATGTACGTCTTCATGTCTTGAAGTAGAAGTGTTGATGAATTTCCGTTTAGATAAATAAACTCTGTTGTAAGGGAAATGCCATGCATTGCTTAAAAAAATTGTTTGGAGAAATTGGACGATTTCTACAGGGGATTGATAATTGGAAGTTTTGTTCTGATGGGGATTAAACGACATACTGCGGGCGATTTCTTATGGAATATCCTAGAGGTATTTCCCTATCCCTTCCATCTATCATTAATTTCCTTTTTTAATTTTGTTTATTTTGTAAACAGTAATTATGTTCAAATGCAGATGTTCAACAATGAATCATTGGACGTTTTTGTAAACAAAACACAAGAGTAAAGAAAAACATATAGTTTTTTGCACTTTCAAAGAGATATCTTTGTATTGACTTTGAGTAAGTATTTTTGTACAAGGAGACAAACATTCTAGTAAGAGAATGTAGTCGTAAAAAATGAAAATTTTGATACAAAGAAAAGATAGTTATGTGTAATAATCCCATGGGGTTTCCATTCTACTATAGCCTTCGTATCTCTGAGCATCTTGTCTATTTGTTGCCTTATCCGAGGATGATTGAATTGATTAGAACCTCCGAGTTTGCCAGTGGAAATCAAAGGTTGTTCGAAAAGTGATCCAACGGGACATAGTCATACGCTTTAATTCCCTAACTTTTTCCTGGACCGCCCTTTCGGGTTTTCAGTGCACCGGGAAACCCTTTTTTGCCTAAGTCGCCCTTTCAGGTTTTCAACTTGCCAGGTGTACAGATCTTTTTGTTTTATCCCTAATTTTTTTCCCGAACCCTTTTTGGTTCGCCGGGATGCCCTGGTTTTGCCTAGGTATGTCAACCTAGCGGGTCTCTTATGCATAGTATCTTTTGACTATGTCCGTGTTTGCAGGATGTGGCAGGTCGTCACCATCCATGGTGGTTAAGATCATTTCCCCACCAGAGAAAATGTTTTTGATTACAAGTGGTCCTTCATAAGTAAGAGTCCATTTGCCCCTGGGGTCACCTTGTGGCAAGATGATGCATTTGATCACTAGATCCCCAACTTGATACACTTGGCGTCTGATCTTTTTGTTGAAAGCCTTGATCATCAGTTTTTTATACATTTGACTATGGAAAACAGCGGTAAGTCTCTCCTCACCAATCAAGTTCAGTTGATCAAGTCGATTCTGGATCCAATCGTCTTCGTTTAACCCTGCATCCTTCATAATCATCACAGAGGGGATCTGAACCTCAATAGGCAAGACAGCCTCCATGTTGTACACCAGAGAATAGGGTGTTTCCCCAGTTGATGTGCGAGTTATGGTACGATACCCGTGGAGAGAGAATGGTAGCATCTCATTCCAGTCTTTGTATGTGACTGTCATTTTCTGTATGACCTTTTTAATGTTTTTATTTGCAGCTTCGACAACACCATTCATCTTTGGCCGATAGGGAGAAGAATTTTGATGCTGAATCTTGAATTGCTCGCACAATGCGGTGATCATAGTGTTATTAAGATTTGTACCATTGTCAGTGATGATCCTTTTAGGGATACCATACCGGCAAATGAGATTTTGCTGGATGAAACGGGCAACAACATTCTTGGTAACAGAAGCGAAGGAAGCTGCCTCCACACATTTTATAAAATAGTAAATGGCCACTAGGATGAAGCGGTGTCCATTGGAGGTTGCCGGCTTGATTTCCCCAATCATATAAATCCCCCACATAGCAAAGGGCCAAGGATCCGTCAAGACATTCAGAGGAACTGGAGGTACATGCACCTTGTCAGCATAAATATGACACTTATGGTAGGTTCGAGAGTGTTGATAGCAATCTGCTTCCATGGTAGACCAGTAATATCCTGCCGATAGGATTTTCTTTTCCATCGTATGCCCACTGGAATGGGTACCAAAGGTGCCTTCATGCAATTCAGCCATGATCCTTTCAGCTTCAACCTTATCTACGCACCGAAGTAACACAGAGTCATGATTGCGTTTGTAAAGGATGCCATTACTAAGGAAGAATTTAGCAGAGAATCTTCTTAAGAACTTCTTATTGTTGATTGAAGCTCCTTCTGGATATTCTTGAGCCTCGAGATACTTCTTGACTTCGTGAAACCAAGAATGGTCCACTACTTCTTCAGTATTAATCTTGTGATAGTGTGCTGGTTCATCCATCGTTCAATGGTAATCTGGGGAACCTCATTATCCCAATTAAGTTTAAACATAGATGACATTGTGTCTAGAGCGTCTGCTAGCTGATTTTCTTCTCACGGGAAATGCTCAAAGGTAATCCTCTCAAAATGTGGTAGCAATGTCAAAACATGTTCTTTGTAAGGGATAAGGTTTGGGTGTTTGGTGTCCCATTCCCCTTTGATCTGGCTGATAACCAGAGTTGAGTCTCCAAATACATCCAAGGATTTGATCCCCAAGTTTATGACAGCTTTGAGACCGAAGATGCACACTTCATATTCTGCCATGTTGTTTGTACAATTGAAGCAAAGTTTGGCACTAAAGGGAGTATGACACCCTTCTGGAGATATGAGTATAGCACCAATACCATTTCTGAGTGCATTGGAGGCTCCATCAAAGAACAAAGTCCATCGGGATCCTTGTTTAGGTCCGTCATATGGCCTGAATTCTTCACAGTTGTCTAATGTCATGATGTCTTCATCCAGGAATTCGAACTTCATGGACTGGTAGTCTTCCACAGCTTGGTGAGCGAGGTGATCAGCTAGTGAACTTCCCTTTATAGATTTCTGGGTAGTATATTGTATGTCGTACTCTGGTAGGATCATCTGCCATCTCGCTATCCTCCCAGAAAGAGCAGACTTCTCGAAGATGTATTTTATCGAATCCATTTTAGATATCAAAAAGGTAGTATGAGTCAGCATATACTTTCTTAGCCGGCGAGCAGCCTATGCCAGAGCGCAGCAAGTTTTATCGAGCAGTGAATATCTGGTTTCATAGTCGGTAAACTTTTTCCTCAGGTACTAAATAGCGTGCTCTTTTCGGCCAGATTCGTCATGCTGCCCCAATACACACCCCATTGAATTTTCTAAAACAGTCAGATACATGATCAATGGTATTCCCTCTACTGGTGGCATCAACACGGGAGGCTCTTGTAAGTATTATTTGATTTTGTCAAAAGCAACTCGGCATTCATCATTCCATTTGACTACTTGATCTTTTTTCAATAGTTTGAAGATTGGCTCACAAGTAGCTGTCAGGTGAGAAATGAATCTGGAAATATAGTTTAAACATCCCAAGAATCCTCTGACTTCCTTCTCAGTATGAGGAACAGGCATCTCTTCTATGGCTTTAACTTTGGCAGGATCGACCTTGATACCTTTGTTGCTGACGATAAAGCCTAGGAGTTTACCAGACTGTACCCCAAATGTGCATTTGTTTAGATTCAACCTCAGCTTGTACTTCTTTAGCCTCTCGAATAATTTTTGTAAGTGATCAAGATGCTCTTCCTCTGTTTGAGATCTGGCTATCATATCGTCCATGTAGACCACTATTTCGTGATGTATCATGTCATGAAATAAAGCTACCATGGCATGCTGATAGGTTGCCCCTGTGTTCTTTAGTCTGAATGGCATTAACTTGTAGCAGAATGTGCCTCATTGTGTGACAAATGTTGTTTTCTCCATGTCCTCAGGCGCCATTTTGATTTGGTTGTAACCTGAGAATCTGTCCATGAAGGAAAACACTTTGTGTTGTGTCGTATTTTCAACTAGAAATCAATGTGGGGGAGTTTAAAATCATCCTTAGGGCTTGTCGTATTCAAATCTATGTAGTCCACACACATTCGCACTTTGCCGTCCTTTTTGGGGACTGGAACAACATTGGCAACCCATTGGGGATAAGAGGTGACAGCCAAGAATCCAGCGTTGAATTGCTTCATGACCTCTGCTTTAATCTTTTATGACATATCAGGCCTCATGCGGTGAACCTTTTTCTTTACTGGCGGACAATCCTCTCTTGTAGGCAGACGATGTACCATAATGTCTGCATCAAGTCCCAACATGTCATCATACGACCTGGCAAAGACTTCAACATAATCGTGTAACAACTGAATCAGACGCTCCTTGATACCGGGTTCCAGATTGGCACCCACCTTGACCTCTTTTTTGTCTTCTTTTGTACCTAGGTTAATTGTATCCACGGGTTCCTCATGAGGTTGAATGGTTCTCTCTTCTTGTTGTAGCAGTCTGGAAAGTTCCCCTGGTACTTCACAATCTTCCTCACCTTCGTCTTCGGCTTGGTAGATTAGATTCTCAGAGTCACAAAATTTCATAACAGTATCGTTACCCCTGGGATCCCGAATGGATGTATACCTGCATTGTGAGTGTGGGTGTGTGTAAGGGTATAACTATCATTGAAAGAAAGTAAAATGTAAAAGAAAAACAATGAGCACAAAAGTTTGTATGTGAAAACGTCCATGATTCATTGATGTCATATGAAAATGAGATAATAACCCTTACAAATGGACCAGTGTGCCTTGGGTAAGACACAAGGTTTTAAGAGTGTGAATTGTTTCAATATTACAGATCCAACAAAATGTAAAGACAAATTACTATGGGATAAAAGTGATCAGGACAAAGTCTCTAGCCTCCCAATTGCTGAGCCCTCCATTGACAGTCGGGAAGATCCACTCCTCTAGGTTGCAACCATCTTCACCATCTTCTATCGCGTTGACTTCATAGTTGTTGATCTTCAAGGGTGGTCCTCCAGCACGAGCACGGAGTACAACCTTTTGAGAACTTGAAGTGAAACCTAGGCCAAACTTGTCATACTTATATGGGATATCTGGGAGTTGTCCCCAAATAGTGCATCCACCTTCCTCTACCACTGCTTTGGCATCCTTCAGAGATGAAACCCGGAGTGGAGGCCTTGTAATCTTGGGAACCTGAGACACAGCCTTGGTCACTTCCACATCTTGGGGGACCTCTTCAAAGTGTTGAAATGGAGTTTCAATAAATTCACCATCTAATTCCACATATCTGAAGGAATTGAGATGGTTGATCATGTATTCTTCCTCTCCATGAACGGTGATAATCTTCCCTTGAACTGGATATTTCAACATCTGGTGCAACGTAGAAGTAACAGCGCCAGCATTGTGGATCCATGGTCGGCCTAGCAAGCAGGGGTATGAAGGGCGGATGTCCATTACATAAAAGGTTGAATTGAAAGTTTGGGTTCCAACCTTTATGGGGATATCCACTTCCCTGTGCACCATCCTTTTCGAGCCGTCAAAAGCCCTTACTATTATGTTGCTTGGCTTTAATGTCAGTCCCTTGTAGTCAAGTCTATCAAGAGCTTTTTTAGGTAATACATTCAGAGATGAGCCAGTGTCTACCAAAACATGAGTCAGAGTTGTGCCCCTACATTCCACTGAGACATGCAATGCCTCATTATGCTTCCTTCCCCTTGGCGTCAGATCAGTATCTGAAAAACCTAAACCATTGTCCGCGGTTAGGCTGGCTACGCAGTCTTGAAACTAATCGGCAGATGTCTCTTGGGGTACATGGGCAGTTTTTAAGAACTTTACCAAGGATTTTGCATGTGCCTCGGAACATAGTAGTAATGCCAGCATGGATATTTTAGAGGGAGTTTTCCCCAATTGTTCAACTACATCGTAGTCGCTTCTCTTTATAATTTTTAGGATTTCCTCCATTTCTTTCTTGGAGGTCTCATGGATAGTCAATGACTGAGCCTTTGTCCGGAAAGGCTCAATCAGAATACTTTTTCCTCGAGTCTTGGTTAACTCGGCAGCAGGAGTGTCAATAGGAATGATAACAAGGGTTGTAATGGCTTTGTCAATAGGAGTACTTGCAGAGATGATTATGGGTGTGGGAGTAACCTTTGGAGGAGCCACATGGATGATTACGGGTCCAGAAACAGCCTTTGGGGGAGCAATTTCTGTAGAGAAGATCCTACCGCTTCGGGTAATCTTATTAGTCCCTGCAATATTACTGATGTCGAAGTTGTCTTTCTTGGAGCTTGAATCTTCGGCGGCTGGCCAGTCCTGCTTGATACCATGATAGTAGACCTCCCCTCCATAATTCCATGGTATGGTTTTGTCTGACGAGTATGGGACTGGTCCAGGCATTGTGATTATTAAAGGAGTTGCTTTCGGAACTGATGTAATTCTAACGGGTCTTTTGGTCGAGACCCTGGAAGAATTGGCGGAAATGATAATGATAGAAACATCTTCAAAAGGGATAGGTGGAACAAGAGTCTTTTCAAACAAAATTTCTTTGTTATCTATTAAGTACTGAATGCCTACTTTCAACAAGGGACAGCCGGTTGGTGAGGATAAACAGAGATGGCAAACTTCATCACAGCCTGGGAACACACCGGCATTCAACAAATTCATTTTAATAGTCGGAATTGGGGTCATGAGTTCATCAATTGAAGTAACAAAAAATCCTTCCTCAATGGCATTGGTATTATGGCCATGTCTGGGCATAGGGGCAGAAATGACATTTGGATTTTCGGGCGCATCGAACTCAATTTCTTTTGCTTCAATGAGGTCTTGTATTTTGTTCTTTAGGGCCCAACAGTTATTAGTATCGTGACCAGGACTTTCAAAGTGATATGCGCAACGGGCATTGGGATGATAATGAGGAGATGTTGTATTGGGGTTTTTCGTAGCTTCTTTCAAGGTCACCAAGTTGGATCTTAGTAGATACGGTAATACATGAGACGGGGTCATGTTGATTCTAGTGAACTGCCTAATTGGCCTTTCCATCCTTGGTTGATTATTTCTTTGCTGATCAGACGCATGCTTAGGAATCATAATGGCCCCCACCATTGGTCGGTGTTTGGCCCTATCTTGGTTTCTTTGCGGATATACAGCAGCCACCTCTTTCTTTCCGATGAAAGGTTTCCTTACAGCTGTAGAAGAAGATGAATCTTTCTGAATCTTTCCACTCTTTATACCGGCTTCTACCCTCTTTCCGGTCAATATTAGTTCAGTAAAGCCTACAGATGAACTTCCAATTAAATGATTGAAAAAGGGACCAGACAAGGTGCCCAAGAACATTTCCACCAATTCTCTCTCAGATAAAGGGGGTTTAACTCTTCTAGCCAAGTCTCTCCATTTTTGCGTGTAGTCCTTGAAACCTTCATTGGAAACCATGGCCATACTCTGGAGTTGAGTACGGGTAGGCGCCAAATCAGCATTTTATTGGTATTGTTTGTAGAAAGTTGCAGAAAGATCTTCCCAATTGTGAACATTTGCTCTTTCTAGTTGGTAAAACCAGTCAAGTTGAGTTCCAGACAGACTGTCTTGGAAGAAGTGCACCCATAAGTCTTTATCAGCGGTATGGGGTTGAATTTTCCTTACATATGACCGGAGATGCATTTTAGGGAATGAAACTCCGTCATATTTGGGAATATAGGTTCTTTGAATTTTGGAGGAATCGCGATCCCCGACACTAAAACCAATTCCTCAAAGTCCAAGCCTAGCACTTTTCAGATTTCCATCATGCTCAACCGCTCTTCGAGATGTCTATACTTGTCATCAGCTGGAGGGTATTGTTCTTTAGAGTAGTCCTTTTCTTCCTCTTCCTCTTCTGATTCTAACGGGACAACTGTTTCCTTACCTTTCCCTTCCTGATTGTCCTTTTCTCCGAATGTTGTTGCAAAGTTTAAGGTCCTTCTTGTTTGCTCATGAAATCTTCTTCCCATGTTCAGGACTCTGTTTACCTTCTTTGTCTTCCTTTTCCTCTCTTCAGCCAGCAAAGTCTTCAACTCCTCTTGTCCCTTGGCTAGGGTCAAGAGCAACTATTAAAACTGTGTATTCTGAGCTTGGAGATCTTTCACTGTTTGCTCAAGATCCATCTTACTGAAATAAACAGTAGAGAGATGAGGAGACTTGTTGCAAAAGACCTGCTTATGTTATGAAGAATGATATATGTATATGTAATGATTTCAAAGATTTTAAAGATTCAAATTTGTTTTAGACAAAATAGGAAACACATGTTATATTAATAAATTAAAGCTTGAATACATCAATGCCTCTTGGGAAAAATAATACAAAAACTCTAAGATAAAAAGGTAGTACGCATCCTCTTTGGTGCAATGTAGGCATTCAGAGTTTGCTCCTCATGAAGTAGCCTAGTGAGTTCCAAAACCTTCTTCTCGCTTTCGTAGAATTGGGCTTCGAAAGTATCTCGCTCTCCTTTAAGTTGTATCCAATCCCTTTGTAGGTCTTCAAGAGATGTGGGCATGTCAGGATGTAGGATAGTGTATGGAACATCTCCCTCCTTAACAGGCTTAATAAATACCAGGAGAATGGAGGGGTAAGGCATCATAAGACTCTAAGCCCGAGTTCGTACCCATTTGAGGTAAGGCTCAAGAGGGATGGAATTCTTGTGCCTCAAAGTCTTGCTATCCACCTTATTCAACATCCTCTAAGCTCGGATAAATCTCTAGCGAAGACCTTGATCGTCGTTGTCGTAGTCAAATACCAAACAATGAATCAACATCTCATGCGGACCATCCCTTCAGGCATAACCAAACTGTCTTAAGTCCAAACAAGGGTTGTATGTGATACCTCCCCTAATGTCAAGTAAAGGGACATTAGGGAATTCTCCACAACGGTCGACAATGATAACACTCTCTTTGGATCGAGAGCACCAATGAATGTCTGAATGGTTGAGCGTCATCAACTTTTGTGACCACCTTGAACCTTGCTCATTCTTTAATACAGATTGGGGAAGATGATAAATAAACCATCTTGCCAAGAGAGGAGTGCAACACATAAGAACACCTCTTTTCCTCATTGTACGAGTGTGAAAAGAGTGTAGGATATCTCCTAACAATGTAGGCACCGGGTTGCGGGATATGAAGATTTTTACGGTGCTGACATCTATGAGTTGGTCAGGATTTGGAAACAAAATCATCCCATAGATTAGGAGAGCCACCATTTCCTCAAAGGCTTGTAAGTCCAAGGAATTCCAACAGCTTTGGGCTTTCTCAAACAGGAACTTTGCTAGGAAACCTTTGACACCACTCCTTGTTTCCCAATGAGTTGTGACATCAGATGAGTGCAAGTGTAGAGATTGAGCAATCTCTTCTAGCTTCGGGTCTCTTTCTATACTGTTGAAAGGTAGTTTATTGAGAATGGGAATCCTCAAGAGTTGGGAGAATTCTTCCAAAGTAGGCACAAGCTGATAGTCGAGAAATGTGAAGCAATGGTGTAAAGGATCAAAGAACTGAAAGAGCACCTTCATCATGTCTTCATCTGTGTTGGAAGTGACCAAGTTGAGTAGACGACCATGTCTCTCGGTGAATGGAGAGTTTTCAGGAATCCTTGAAACTAGCTCCTTAAGTTGTGGAGGAATTCTCACAAGACTGACTTGAATAGTTTTCCTGCGAAGTGAATCCATATCCTACAAAACAAGAACAAAGATGAACCCCAAAAATCCTTGAAATGGTTAGTGGATGTATATGATGTTCATGATGTTCATGATGTTATGTACAAATATGCATATACAAACAAAATAAACAAATCCTTAGTTTTAGGCTTGCATGGAGTTTTATAGGTAAGTACCCTCTTGAAGCTTAGTTGGCTTAAACATTTCCTAGTACTAGTAACCGAGTTCTAAAGAGCTCAATATCATTGGATTGTTTCAGCTCAAGCCTCTTTAATGGAGACCGAAATATCCCAAGAAACCAAACCTCAATGAGTGTAGTATCGAGTATCTACCAACTTCAGACTGCACCAAAGTCGGTCATCTCACTACATCCTAAAGGCCAAGTTGGTCAAGTAAAGGTTCTAGAAGTTCATTAGTGCTTCATGACATCACTCAGCGGTCCTGTATTCTCTTTGATTAACTTAAAGGCTATCGGTACCCATAAATATGTCGCACTAACGTAGCTATTACTTAGACCATGTCGGTATACCCCGCACAGTTTCCATAGTGTATTGCTACTTACCTATAATGTATCCCAAATCCGGGTAGAGGATTCAAACCCAAACAAAGAACCATAATATAAAGCATACAAGTCAAACAATGTAAGCAAATAAATGTGATCTATCCCTAAGGTGACCCCACTTTTACAATCTTCCCCAGCAGAGTCGCCAGTTCTGTGATATGGTGGGAGAACTGACTTGAAGGTTTTGCGTTTGATCGTAAATGTTGCGGTTAGAAAGAGTCGCCACCGAATTTTCTTTTATCCAAAAAGGAAAGGTGAAAAAGCACAGGAAAGACCTTTGAGATTGTTTATTAAGTTCGGGGGGTACATTACAAAAAGGGAAGGTATTATCACCCTTTTCATCCATTGTTTTCCATGGGATCTTAGTTACTTGCTAGATCACTTGCTTTTGTTTGAAATTGTGCTTTGTGTAGTTTTTGAAAGTATTTTGTAAAGGAGGCCATTTGTTTAGGAAATCTTTGTAATGATTCTCGTTTGTAAGAATGTATACAAAGATGTTGTTCTTTTTGAAAATATTTTCAATGTTTGTAGGATGTTTGAAAATGTATGTGATTGTTTTGAAAATAGCAAGGATGTTTATTTTGAAATGGAGCAAGCAATTAGGAGAAATCTACCTACTCAGATGTCTTTTTTGTTCATTTTCTCTTCCTTTGACATTGTTGTCTTACCATTGATTTGGTAAGCAATCATATCTTTGGATGTAAACGGGACGGGCGTGGATCATCGTATAGCCATGATGTATCAATGTTGAAAGGTATCTTATCATTTTTTGAGGGACTAAGATCATTTTGTAAGGCAACTTTGAATGGCGTCATCGAGGGACTATGATCTTATATTTGTTTGTTTTTGCTAAGATACCTTACATGTGTAATATGACCATTTTTGTATAAAGCAACCAAGTGGAGTAACCCTAGGGGTGCTTGTGTGCAAGTGTGTTATTTTCATGCTTGGTTTTGTCTTGAATTATGGTTTTCTATTTGATTGATTTTATTCTTTCCATACAAACCCTAAGTACTAGCATATTATGTAAAAGTGATAAATTGCGAAATTTAAAGTTACTACACTATTACAGCACTTGTGGAAGAGGGGTATACAATTTATGAATGGGGATTGCAATAATATAAACCTAATTAATATATTACAACCAAATTGAATATTGTACAAATAATTGAAGAAATATATAAAGTACAAATGCAAATTGAAAGAAAAGGTTTTTTGTATTTGGATTTTTGTATGAAGGAGGTTTTGACCTAAACATAATTAGAAAAAAAGTGATTAAATCAAATTAACTTAAGTTAATTAAGAAAAGAAATAAATTAAAAAAAGATTTTAATAAAACCCTAAATCTATTTTAGTTGATTAAAGGAAAATTAGTTTAAAGAAAAAAAAAAGTATTTTTATATTTTTGTCTTGAAAATAGTATGTGGCATTATGAAATCTTTTTGGTCTTTTTATAATAAAATAAATATATTTAGATAAATAATAATCTAGTTTTAATTTAAATTATGTCAAAACATAAATCTATTATTTTTTATACTTTTTATGATTTTTTGGTATTTTAAAAAATATATTTAAAAGAAAAAAGAAATAAATAAATAAATAAAAATAAAACGGGCCAAGAGGTGTCACAAGTAAACATGGAAGTATGCTAACAAAAACAAAAAAATGCTAGGCCTAAAGGGCCCAGCGCCTGCAAAAAAGATGTTAGAAAAAATCAGAAAAATGGAAAAATGCAAAAGGGGGATTTACATTGATTCGAACCCTCGCCCTTTAGGTAACATATGCATTAGTACGCGCGCGCTTGCCACTGGGGTGGCTGTTTCATCCGGTCATATAATCAAAGCATAAATATATATTAGAAACTGCTTTCTGAAGGCAACTTCGTCTTCAACCTTAAGCCTAGCCGGACCACCTTTATCTTCCTCATTTCTCCACAAAAATGGAAAGTTCAAACATGAAAGTTGTGGTGTTTCTTCCCACAAATTCAACCACATAACTTATGTAAGCTAAATGTCAAAGATAAAATCTAATTTTACTGGCCCTAAATTGAAACCTAATTTTCTCAAAAATTTCAAATCCAAAATTCTCTATACACAGTCAATATAAATGGAAACTATGATCACGGTTAGCTTTAGAGCAAGGATATCTACATTTTATTTTCACAAATCAGGATCAAATGATACTTGTATGAAGAGATAGAAGTTTGAGTGTTTACCTCTTGCAGCTGGAGCCGTGAATGGAGTTTGAACAACTTTTAAGATGGCCTGACGATCTGTTTAGCTTTCCTGGACCTCCTTGAGTGTATTCCAACTCTTACTTTTTTTCCTTGAAAGTCCCTGAATATCTCTACTCAAGTCAACCTGCAAGCTTGATATTTGAAAATGGTGGATAGTGATGGAGGAGTTACAATGAGGAAACAAGGGTATGGATTGCTTTGTTATGATGTATAGGAGGTGTCTGAGTGATTAGTTTTCAAAACGCACCAGTGGAAATGAAGATCACGAGTTTTGGTTCAGAACTGTGTGTTAATGGTGTTCTTGAGCAGGTTTTTGGTTTTTGAATGTTTGAGGTAGTTTCATGGCAATAGCATCCGTGTATCAACTTGCAAATAGTGTGTATACTTATAAGCAAGAGATTTTGAGGCTTCTAACAACTCATAATTTTTAAATCACATGTTTTTGCTTGGTTACTTGTTTTTGAAGCAAAGCTAGCAAGCATGGTTTCAATGTGAAGTACAAGGCTTGTAGGGTGGCTAAAACCTTTAAACATACTTGTTCTGATTGTGTAGAGTATGTTTATGCATAAAGAACAAATGCAAGGCTCAATGCAAGATGACTTTGCATAAAGCTTGCTTTTCTAAAATGGCAATGTTGCCTTTCTTCCCAAAATGGAATTATCTTTGTACAGTGTATTGAATGCTTGGATTAAAGCCTCCAACAGCTGTGAAAACATTTAATTATGGAGTGAAAGTTAAGTTAGAAGCCTGCAAAGTGAGATTTGTACAGCATGCTTGAAGATTGGACCAAGTGTTCTTCACAAAATGGCTTGTAATCCAAGAGACAAAACACCAACTTCATCTCTTCGATTCTCCCTACTCAAGAATGATCTCAAGGAGTTCTTGGACATTTTGGAAAGCTTTCAATGTGCTATACAACTCATATTTGAATTCATTTTGAATATTCCCTTTGGAACTATGTGAAAAAGTGTCATGAAGTTAGGTCAAAAATATGCCTAACTAGGGACCAAAATTTCACTAAGTCTTTTTTAGTTCATGAGTATGTATTCACAAAACTATAACTTGAGATCCAAGCATTTTTAGGAAAAGTTGTTGGAAGGAAAGTTTGAGATTTCATGGATATATACAGCGTTCATGTTGGGAGTTTCTCTTGAATCATCTTGCATCATGGTGAAAATTTGGATCCAAGTTATGAAAAAACATGAAATTTCTAACACTTAGAAAAATTTCTAAGTTTAGAAATTTTGACTTTTCAAAATAAAATCTTGACTTTTTTATTACTTAATGAATAAGTTTCACATTTTGACATGTTTTGATGGATTATGATCCTTGGCACTTGAATTTGACCAAAAAGTCAAAGTTTGACTTTTTGGTATACAGTTGACTTTTGATCAGTTGACTGTAAAATTCATTTGTCAATCCAATGGACTTGCAATGTTTTAAATCATTTAATTAGGTCAAAATTATGTAATTGGACTCTTGAGATCATTCTTTAAGCCAATTGATCATTTGCTAGGTCAAAAATCAAAAATTGCCCTTTCCCAGTCAAAACCCTAATTTTGACTATTTTGCCCTTTTGGAGATTTGATCAAATTTTTTGAGGATTTGTGGTCCAAACTTGATCAAATGATACATATGGGTCTAAAATGTTGGTGTGGATCAAAAATTATGAAGTTTGACTGTAAATTGGCTATGGTTGACTTTTCCCCCAATATAGTTGATTTTTAGGTCAACTGTTCAATTGACTGATCAAAAGTGTGATCCAAGGCTTGAAACTTGACATGAGTAATATTGGGGGTCCATAATGATCCTTGAAAGTCATATGAAGCATTGATAGTCCAGAAATCCTTGTGCAAACTAAAACCCTAATTTTGGTCATCAGTGCCTAAGGAGGTGTCTTGAGCTGATTAAACCCTAGTGCAGTCTTGAACCCAATGAGATCTTGTGAGCAAATTCTTGATGAATGAGAGGGAAAATTTGGGGGTACAACAGTATGATATCAGTATCAACAGAGGAAAAGAACAAAGACTTTTTGAGTAGGTAGAAACGTTCTTAGTTGTTTGCTCATCTTCCAACACAAACACCTTTCTAAATGCACCAACACTTTCCATGAAAAAATTTCAAAAGTCCAACACTTTGTATACATTCTTATAGAGATGAGAATCATTACAAAGTTAGCCTAAACGAAGGCGATTTTCAAAAACACTTTAAAAACCCACCACAAAGCATGCTTTCAAACAAAAGCAATGATCTAGCAAGCAACTAAGAGCTCGTAGATAACTACGGATGAAAAGGGTGCTAACACCTTCCCTTTTCATAATCTACCCCCCGAACTCAAGAAAATAATCTCAAAGGTATTTCCTGTTCTTTTCACCCTTTCCTTTATTTGGATAAAAGAAAAGTCGGTGGCGACTCTTACTATCCGCAACAATTGCGATCAAACGCAAAAACAACCAAGTCATTTCTCCCATCGTATTACAGAATTGGCAACTCTGCTTGGGACTAGACTTAAAAGTGGGGTTACCTTAGGGCTATATCACCTTTACTTACTTTTCTTTGTTTGACTTGTTTGCTTTATATTATGGTTCTTTGTTTAGGTTTGTTTTGATCCTCTACACGGATCTGGGACACCTTTTAGGTAAGTAGTAATAAGTTATGGAAATTGTGCAGGGTATACTGACATGGTCTAAGCAATAGCTATGTTAGTGTGACATATTTGTTGGTACCGGTAGCCCTTGAGTAGTCAAGGAGAATACGGGGCCGCTGTGTGGTGTCATAAAGCACTAACTGACTTTAGAACATTTACTTGAACAACATGGCCTTTAGGAAGTAGTGAGGAAATCGGATTTGGTGCAGTCCGAAGTTGGTTGATACTCGATACTACGCTCATTGGGATTGGAATTTCGGGATATTTCGGTCGCCATTAAAGAGGCTTGCGTTGAAACAATACCCGATGAAGAAAGATCAGTGATATTGAGATCCCCTAGAACCCGATTACTATTACTAGGACACGTTGAGCCAACTAAACTTCAAGAGGGTACTTACCTATAAACTCTATGCAAGCCTAAACCTAAGGACTTGTTTTTATTTGTATGTATATGCTTACTTGTACATAACATCATAACATCATACCATTGCATTTTGCACTAACCATTTCAAGGATTTTTTGGGATTTATCTTTGTTCTGTTTTGTAGGACATTGCTTCCACCCGCAGGAATACTATCCAAGTCAATCTCGTAAGAATTCCTTATCAACTCAAAAAGTTAGCATCGAGGGTTCTTGAGAGTTCTTCATTCACCAAAAGACATGGTCGACTCCTAAACTTGGTTACCTCGAGCATTGATGAAGATATGATGAAAGTGCTTTTCCAGTTCTTTGACCATTTGCACCATTGCTTTACCTTCCCCGATTACCAACTTGTTCCTACTATGGAAGAATTTTCTCAACTCTTGGGGATTCCTATTCTCAATCAACTGCCTTTCAACGGTATTGAAAGAGACCCGAGCCCTAAAGAGATTGCTCGATCTTTACACTTGCAAAAATCCGACATCACGACTAATTGGGAAATAAGAAGTGGTGTCAAAGGGTTCCTAGCCAAGTTCTTGTTGGAGAAAGCTCAAGATTTTTGGAACACTATGGATTTACAAGCTTTTGAATAAATCTTGGCCATTCTCATCTATGGGATGGTACTATTTCCAAATCTTGACCAACTTATCGATGTGAATGCTGTCAAAATCTTCATATCTCGAAATCCGGTGCCTACTTTGTTGGGAGATATCCTACATTCTCTCCACTCTCGTATCATGAAGAGAAGAGGAGCCCTCATGTGTTTCACTCCTCTATTGGCCAGGTGGTTTGTTTCGCACCTCCCACGATCTGTTGTGAAGAATGAACAAGGTTTAAGGTGGTCCAATAGGTTGATGTCACTCAGACATTCGAATATTCACTGGTGTTCTCGATCCTTGGAGGACATTACTATCATCGAACGTTATGGGGAATTCCATAATGTCCCTTTTCTTGGAATTAGGGGGGGTATCACTTACAACCCTTGCTTAGATTTACGACAGTTTGGGTATGCTCGAAGAGACGGTCGTCGTGATATACTCATCCAAGGAGTGGTGTTCGACTACGAGAGCGACGATCAAGGCTACCATTAGAGGTTTGTACGAGCATGGAGGATGGTAAATAGAGTGAATAGTAAGACACTGGGACACAATAATTCTATTCCCCTTGAGTCTTACCTTAGGTGGGTACGAGCTCGTGCTCAGAAGCTTGTAATGCCTTACCCCGCCATCCTACCTGTTATCATGGAACCTGTTGCTGAAGGAGATGTCCCATATATTGTCATCTATCCCAACATGCCTACTTCTCTTGAAGACTTGCAAAAGTGTTAGATTCAGCTAATGGAAGAACGAGACACCTCTGAAGCTCAGTTCTACGCAACCGAGAAAAAGGTTTTAGAGCTTATAAGGCAACTTCATGAAGAACAAAGCTTGAACGCCTACATTGCACCAAGGAGGATGCGTACGACATTTCTATCTTAGGAACTTATTTTGTAAGCCCAAGAGGCATGTTGTAACCATTTTGAACTTATTAATGCAGTTTGGCGTTTGTTCATTCTTTGTCTAGACAAATTTAAATCTTATAAATCCTTGAAATCATTTGCATGCGCATTTTTCATGCATCATAGCATAAACAAGTTTTCCACAACAGGTCTCCTTATCTTTCTGATGTTTATTTCAGAAAGATGGATATCGAGAAAACAGTGAAGGACCTACAAGCACAAAATTCCCAATTTCAAGAAACTCTGTTGACCCTGGCCAATGGGAAACAAGAGTTAATAACGTTGTTGGCATCCAAAAAGAAACCAAAAGGTAAGCCCTGGTCAATATGGGGAAAAGATTCAGAGAGTCGATCCGCCATATGCCGATAGTTGAAGATTCGTCTGAGGAAGATGAAAATCAAGCTGAAGAAGCAAGGAGTACCCGAGCTGGATGTGTCAATGATCGAGTGTCCGATGATGAAGACTATTTTGACAAGCAATATCCTCCTGCCGGCAATAAGTACAAACAGCTAGAGGATAAATTGAAGGTTGTTGAGATTCAAGCCATTCCCGGTTTGGATTTTGATGATTTGGGTTTAATATTTGGGGTCGTCGTTCCCCATAAATTCAAGATACCCGTCTTCATTAAGTATGTCGGGGTTTCCTGCCCAAAGCTTCATCTGAAGTCTTATGTGTGTAAAATACAACCGCACACCACCGACAAGAAACTATAGGTCCATTTCTTTCAAGAAAGCCTGGCTGGGACTCAACTAGAGTGGTTTTACCAATTGGAGGCTTCCCGTATTCACCCCTGGGAAGACTTGGCCACTGCTTTCTATCACCAATACCAATATAATGCCGACCTGGCGCCGACTAGAGTTCAACTACAAGACATGACGATAGGTAAAAATAAGGGATTCAAAGAGTACGCCCAGAAGTGGAGGGATCTTGCCAGTAGGGTCCAACCACCGTTAACTGACAGGGAACATATTGATATGTTTTTGGGTACGCTATCTGACCTATTTTTCAACTTATTGGTTGGGTGTTCTTCATTCAATTTCACCGAGCTGATCCTAACTGGTGAAAGGGTTGAAAGTGGTATCAAGAGCGGGAAAATCCCTATGGCATCTGCTTCCACCTCCAACCCCGTAAAGAAACCCTTCACTAGGAAGAAAGAAACTAATGTTGTGTATGGGGAAAGGGCCCATACCAAGAAGATAACCGTTTGTCCGTTAATGTTGTTCTGATTTCTAACTCGACTCTTGTTCAAAGACAATCCTCCAATCATTAATGATTTGAGGCTCCACGAAGACAATTCACAAGGATAGGCATGTCGATATCCCAAGCCTTACAACACCTGTTAAAGGCCAACTTGGTGACACTGCATGATCCTCCGTCCAATCCGAACACTTCCTCACCTAAATACAATCTGAATACCAAGTGTGCATATTATTCAAATAGTCCCGAGCATGAGATCGATCAATGTTGGGTGCTGAAGAGAAAAATTCAAGATCTAATAGACAACAAGAAAATCGAATTTGATCCTCCTACAATTCCAAATGTGATAACGGCAACAATGCCAAACCATGGAAAAGGTGTCAACTCAATTGAAGACACTATTTTTGTTTCCTCCGTCGAAGATCTAACTACTCCGTTAACTGTTGTCAAAAAGAATTTGCTGAGAATCAGGGATTTCCATGGTTGTTTGAAAGATTGTGATTGCTGCGTTGAACAAGTTAATGGATGAAAATGGCTGAAAGAAGGCGTCCAACGCCTGATGAATAGTCATGCGATCCTATTTGAAAAACATTTGTCAATCAAAAGTTTCACCAATAAGATTGAAGACCTATCCATCATAACAATTTCAAACAAGCCTCTTAGGATCTCCTCAAAGGGTCCTATCAGGATTTCGAATTAACCGGTTGTTGCTCCTCTAATAATCACTGCCCCTGGGCCAATTCTGTACTCGTCCAACAAAGCAGTACCGTGGAACTACAATGCTGAAGTGTATTACCATGGAATAAAGCAAGATGCTTGGATTGAAGAAAGCAAGGCTGATGACATTGGTAATATAACTGGATCTAGTAAGGTGACCAGAACTGGGAGAATCTTTTTGCCCAATATTTCACCCCTAACTGCTACAACGGCACCTGTCCGCGTCACCACTAATAAACCTATTGCTGATATTAGGGGTAAAAAGAAAGTGTTTGAGCCTGCTGAGATAGAGGTGCCCACAAAAGACGTTGCTACTGAGGAGCCTTCCACTCAAGAAATGCATGAAATCTTAAAGATTATAAAGAGGAGTGATTTCAAGATAGTGGAACAACCGGGGCAAACCCCTTCCAAGATCTCCATGTTATCTTTGCTACTTTTTTCTGATGCTCATGCCCGAGAATTAATCAAATTCTTAAAAAATGCTCATGTCCTTCATGAGACTACAACTGACCAGTTGGAAAATTGTGTGGCGAGCTTAACGATCGACAATGGATTGGGATTCTCCGATGCTGATCTGACACCACTTGGAAGGAGCCATAACAAAGCTTTGTACATTTCTTTTGAATGTAGGAGGACTACCCTAGCACATGTTCTGGTTGACACTGGCTCTTCTTTAAACGTGATACCCAAGGGGGCTTTGGACCAGTTAGACTGTGAAAGACTGGTGTTGAATATGAGTGATATTATTGTGAGGGCTTTCGATGGGTCCAAAAGGACGGTTCATGGAGAGGTGGATCTCCCGATCAAAGTGGGCTCACAGATTTTCAACTCTACTTTCTACATCATAGACATCCGTCCCACTTACTCCTGTTTGTTGGGTCGCCCTTGGATCCATGGAGCAGGGGCAGTAACATCTACCCTTCACCAAAATCTAAAATACCCAATCAAGGGGAGGATTGTCACTGTTTGTGGTGAGGAGAAATTCATGGTAAGCTATCTCAATTCTTTCAAATATGTGGAGACGGATGGAGAATTTATAGAAACCCCATGCCATGCTTTTGAAGTTGTTCCACCTATGGTTGCTACTGCAAAAATTTCTTCCAACACGCCCAAAGCTGATAAGGTCGTGCCAAGGATGGTTTCATTTAAGGATGCTCGTGCCGCAGTTGAAGATGGAATCTTTGCTACTTGGGGGAAACTCCCCGAGATCCCGTTCAAAGCAGATAAATATGGGTTGGGTTTCACTATCAAGACTCAAAAAGAGGTTAGGCGCGTTCGTGCGGAAAATCCTCCTCTCTGTATTGGAAATCATTAAGTAAACGCTATGGAGGATTCTTATGATGAATGTGCTTTCGAAGAATGGATATACCCTACTACAACAGAGCTCAACAATTGGCACACAGAGGACTTTGTTCCCATCTCCCTCATTGAGGAGTAATTACTTGTTTATTGCTTTCTATCAATTCAAGAGCCTTTTATATGTAATATTAAACAATGACTTTTAAGCCATATGCCTGGCCCGGGGCACTATGTTCCATTTGTTAAGGGTTTTATTTATGTTCATTTTATCATATGATCATTCACTATAAACCATTGGACTTTTTGCATTCGAATTTTGGTGCTCATTGTCTTTCTTTTTCTTTAATACCTTTTTCAAATAGTCATGTATCTTACATGCACACACACACACACACACATACACACACACACACACACACTCTTGCAGATCCTCACCCACTCCGAATCTCATTGCCAATGACTCTACTATTGCCAGTTATGATTTTAAACATCCAATTAACCAAGCCAAAGACGAAAGCGAGGAAGGTTATGAAATACCGGGAGAACTAGCCAGGCTTCTAAAGAAAGAGGAAAAAGGTATTCAGCCGCATGAAGAATCAGTTGAAGTCATCAACCTAGGTACCGAGAGAGACAAGAAAGAGGTCAAGATCGCCACCAACCTAGGAAGCAGTGTCAAAAGATGTTTGGTTCAGATGTTACATGATTATGTGGAAGTGTTTGCTTGGTCGTATGAAGATATTCCAGGTTTGGATACCGACATTATAGTTCATTGTCTGCCAACAAAGGAAGATTGTCCTCCTATCAAGAAAAAATTTCGTCGCATGCGGCATGACATGTCTGAAAAAATAAAAGTTTAAGTGATGAAACAATTTGATGCAGGATTCCTAGCTGTGACATCTTATCCTCATTGGGTTACAAATGTAGTATCGGTGGCGAAGAAAGATGGAAAAGTTCGTATGTGCATAGATTATAGGGATCTGAATAGGGCAAGCCCCAAGGATAACTTCCCTCTACCTCATATTGATGTCTTGGTCGATAACACCGCTCAACATAAAGTCTTCCCTTTCATGGATGGTTTCTCCAGCTATAACCAAATTAATATGGCTCCCAGAGACATGGAGAAAACCACCTTTGTTACGCAATGAGGCACCTTTCGTTATAAGGTCATGCCATTCGGATTGAAGAATGCAGGGCCAACATATCAAAGGGCTATGGTGGCTTTGTTTCATGATATGATCCATCATGAAATAGAGGTATATATGGATGATATGATTGCAAGGTCACAAACTGAAGAAGAACATCTCAACCACTTATACAAACTATTCGAGAGGTTGAAAAAGTACAAGTTGAGGTTGAACCCTAATAAGTGCACATTCGGAGTAAGATCTGGAAAAATTCTAGGTTTTGTTGTCAGTGGTAAAGGCATCGAAGTTGATCTTGCAAAGATAAAAGCCATTCAAGAAATGCCAGTTCCCCATTCTGAAAAGGAGGTAAGAGGATTCTTGGGTCGTCTTAACTACATCGCCTACTTCATATCTCGCTTGACTGCTACTTGTGAGCCAATGTTCAAACTCTTGAAGAAAGATCAAGTAGTCAGATGGAATGATGAATGCCAAGCTTCCTTCGACAAAATCAAGGAATATCTGCAAGAGCCTCCTATCCTCATGCCTCCAGTTGAAGGAAGACCCTTGATCATGTACTTGATTGTGCTAGAGAATTCTATGGGGTGTGTGTTGGGCCAACATGACGAGTTGGCCCATCAAGCTGTTGATGATTATCAATCTATGAACTTTGACTTCCCAGAAGAGAATATCATGTTAGTGACCAACTGTGCAAAACCTGGACCATATGACGGACCTAAACAAGGATTCCGATGGACTATGATCTTCGATGGGGCTTCCAACGCTTTGGGTAACGGATGTGGTGATGTGATAGTTTCTCCCGATGGTTGCCACATCCCTTTCACTGCTAGACTATGCTTTGGTTGTACAAATAACATGGCTGACTATGAGGCATGCATTTTGGGTCTGAAGGCTACCATTGATTTAAGGATCAAGCATTTGAATGTATTCGGAGATTCCGCTCTAGTGATTATCCAAGTAAAAGGAGATTGGTACACTAAACATCCTAATCTTATTCCTTACAAGGAGCTTGTGATATCCCTGATTCCATATTTCGAGGAAATCACCTTTGAACACTTCCCTAGAGAAGAAAATTAGTTAGCTAATGCTTTGGCCATAATTTCTTCTATGTTCAAGGTCCAATGGGACAACGAAGCTCCTATGATTATAATTGAGATATTTAATGAACCTGCGCACTGCTATGAGCTTGACACTGACACATAGAAGCCATGGTACCATAAGGTGAAGAGATACGTTGAAGCGCAAGAGTATCCCGAAAGAGCTTCCATCAATGATAAAAAGTTCTTACAAAGATTCTCAACCAAATTATTCCTAAGCAATGGAATCCTATACAAACACAACCATGATTCTACTCTACTCTGATGTGTGGACAAGAAGGAGGCAAAGAAAATTACGGAAGATATGCATGATGGTCTCTTTGGGACTCACTCTAGCGGACATACTATGGCCAAGAAAATCCTGAGAGCTGGTTACTATTGGTCAACAATGGAAATTGATTGCCATTATCACTCAAGGACTTTCCACAAGTGCCAAATCTATGCTGACAAGGTCCATGTGCCTCCTATTTCGCTAAATGTCATGACTTTTCCGTGGTTGTTTGCAATGTGGGGCATTGACATGATCGGAGATATTAAACCTACTGCTTCCAATGGACATCGCTTCATTCTTGTCGCTATCAATTATTTCACCAAATGGGTCGAAGCTGCCTCATTTTCCTCAGTCACAAAGAACGTTGTAGCCAGATTCATTAAACATAACCTCATATGCCGTTATGGTATCCTCGAAAGGATCATCACTGACAATGGAACCAATCTCAATAATGTTATGATTACAGAACTTTACACTCAGTTCAAAATCAAGCATCATAATTCTTCTCCTTATAGACCTAAAATGAATGGCGTAGTGAAAGCAGCCAACAAAAACATTAAGAAGATTGTGCAAAAGATGGTAGTAACCTACAAAGACTAGCATGAGATGTTACCGTTTTCTCTTCATGGCTACCGTACTTCAGCTCGAACATCGACTAGGGAAACTCCCTTTTCTTTAGTCTATGGCATGGAAGTTGTCCTACCAGTGGAAGTTCAGATTCCCTCACTAAGGATTATAAATAAAGCAGGCTTAGGCGAAGACGAATGGATTCAGACAAGATTGGATCAGTTGAACTTGATCGATGAAAAGCGACTGGCTATTGTTTGTCATGGTCAGATATACCAGAAGCGTATGATCAAGGCTTTCAACAAAAAGATCAGGCCTCGAGTATGTCAAGATGGTGACTTGGTAATAAAGCGCATCATTCTTCTACAAGACGACCCCAGGGGCAAATGGACTCCCACTTACGAAGGGCCATTTGTTGTCAAGAAAGTTTTCTTTGGTGGTGCCATGATGTTGACTACTATGGACGGTGAAGATTTCCCACATCCAGTGAACACGGACATAGTTAAAAAATATTACGCATAAGAGACCCGCTAGGTTGACACACCTAGGCAAGATAGGGGCATCACGACAAACCAAAGGTTTAGGCAAAAATTAGGGATATATGCAAAAGATTGTACACCCGGTAAGTCGAAAACTCGAAAGGGCGACTTGGGCAAAAATGGGTATCCTGATGGGCTGAAAACCTGAAAGGACGGTCTATGAAAAAGTTAAGGATTGAAAGCGTATGACTATGTCCCGTAGAATCACCACAATCGACTTTATTACCAAGGTTCGGGTTCAAATGGTCCAAGATCAATCCAATCAACTTCTGTCAATGGCAAAGGACGTTTGAAGACATTGGGGCAATAGTAGAGTTATAACACAATGAGATCACTTCCACATGGTTGTTATTTTTGTTTTCAATTTTGTTTTCCTTTCGATGATTTCCTCTCACTAGGATCTCTGTCCCGTTGTACAAAAACGCCTATTCATGGGCAAAACATCAATTCAAATATACTTTGAAGTGCAAACTTTTTGTTTTTTTGTTTTGAGTGCAAAAACGTCCAATGACTAAAATTGAATGAACATATGCGTATGAACATGATTAAACTATTTAGAAAATATGAGCTTCCAAGAAGAAACGAGCATCTCTTTAATGTAGTTGAGATATTCCCACAGAGTTATCTCATTAGAATTATCCCCACAGAGCCTGCTACAGTAAACCTTTTCCATAACAGAGTTGCCCACAAAGTTGGATCTATGCAAACCTCGGTCAAAGTTTCAATCTCTCAACAGCCCTCTCCCCAGCTAAGTTGTTCTTAAAAGAAGAAGCCTTGTGGATTTCTTATTAAAGAAATTCATCTTGCCAGTAGTTCATCAAATATTCTCTTCAACAGGGTTTATTCCCCCAATAAAACAATACGCCCCCCAATGGAATCATTTCGATTCAAACAATTTACGGTTACTATAAAGCCTGGACCCGACCAGATAATAGTCTAACCACTCGAGATATTGTAAAGCCTGGACCCAACCATACAATGGCTTAACTTCTTTCCCCATTAGAGTTTTCCTCTACTCCTACAAGTTATTGTGAAGCCTGGACCCGACCAGATATCAGTTCAACTTCATCCTTTTAAGGAAGTTACTATGAAGCCTGGACCCAACCAGATATCATTTCAACTTCATCCTTTCAAGCAAGTTACTGTGAAGCCTGGACCCGACCAAATATCAGTTCAACTTCATCCTTTTAAGCAAGTTACTGTGAAGCCTGGACCCGACCAGATATCAGTTTAATTTCATCCTTTCAAGCAATTTACTATAAAGCCTGGACCCGACCAGATATCAGTTCAACTACATCCTTTTAAGCAAGTTACTGTGAAGCCTGGACCCGACCAGATATCAGTTCGACTTCATCCTTTCAAGTAAGTTGTTGCAACGCATGGAGCTCGACCAAATAACAATTAACTTCATCCACCTCATAAATTTGCTTTGAAACCTGGAATCCGACCAGATACCAGTTTAATGTTGGTAAGTTGCTGTAAAGACTAGAATCCAACCAGATAACAACCTAACTTCACTCTCCCAAGTAATTTCCTGCGAAGCCTGGAATCCGACCAGATAACAGTTAATTTAATCTTCCCTAGTAAGTCGCTGTGAAGCCTGGAATACGACCAGATAACAGTCAACTTCATTATCCTCAAGAATTTGCTGCCAAGCCTGGATTTTGACCAGATAATAACTAACTTTTGATTCTCTCCAGTCAGGAATAACTCCCTAGTAGAGCAACGAGTAGCTAAGACTTCTAAACTCTTTTCCCCAAGCAGAGATCAACAATCCCCACAGAGTATTCTTAAACAAACCAATATTCCCCAGTGGAGTTTCTCCTCAAACAACAGAACAAGAATTCCCAGCGGAAACATTATAAACAAAGTTGAAGATACATCTATTCTCCAACAACAGTTAGGGATTCAGCCTCCCAAGATTCCCCAACATGTTGTCAAGGATTTATTTTCCTAGACAAAGACACACTGCAATAAACGCATCACATTCATAAACCATAACGCATACATAACAAATACATACAGCATAATCTCATTTATTTTGAGAACATCATTATGCCATGCATACATCTGCATGCAACCAATCCCCTTCCTTGTAGAAAAAAATCAATCATCAAATGAAGACCTCTTCTGGTTAGATTTATCTCTTCCAGTTAAAAGCAGGCAAAAGGCATCTACTATTTCAGTATAATCAACCAAAAGATTTATCCTGATACCTCCCCCCAGTCACTCTAGATGGCATCTTTAAGCCATCTCTGGCAACTCTCTGTCATCTCCTCCAAATGGCATCTATAAGCTCATTCCCTATATCATCAACTATCAGTGTTATTTCATGCGAGTGCAAATTTCTTGGCACTCTAGTGTTCAATCATATTCCACCTTCAGATCACGAAAGGAAGACAAGTCAATCTAAATCCTCAGGTTTAAGAAGATTGAACAGAGGTAGCTGTTGTACCCCAAAATTTGTCCTCTCATGTTTTCCAAGATTTTTTCTTATATGGGTGGTCACAAGAATTTGATTAAAGGAAAAATAAAATTTTTGAATAAGGAGTCTTCGATTATTATCTTAGCTAAAGTCTTTCGATTGGCATGTTAAAAGGCCTTTCGATTTGGTATTTGGACAGGCTTCGGTTGAGCGCCTAACTTCCTCCAAGCTTGCCTAAATTTTTCAAGCTTCGACTGGAGCCGTGGACGGTTGCTTGCTTGCTGTACACGAGCTTCGACTGGGAATATTTTCCCTTTAAAATAGCCTCCTTGGATCTAAAGGGGAAGGGCTTCTTGTCAGTGCTCCTTCGATTGCACCATTGTCTTTGCATTCTGGCTTGACTCACAAATGCAATAGCTACCCGTATGCAATCTGGATCCTTGCTTCGATTGAGAATTTATTTTCCTTGGAGCAAGCTTATTTCCTACTTCTTCTAGGAAAACTATCCCTCTGGGCGTGCCTTCAGTGCACAAAAGCAAGAATTTCTCTAAACTGGCCTTCGATTCACAAAAACTCTCACTGGGCAAAAGACCTCTTAGTGTGTCACCAGCGCACGTATCCCTCTTCGGTTTGTCTTCAACACAAGGCCAAGACTCCTTCAAAGTTTCCTTTGACCACAAGGCATTGGCCATCTTTGTGTCAGCTTCTCCTAGGAAATGGCCTCCTTTATGCCTGTCCTGACTTGCTTCATGCTAGCATCCACAAGGCATAGGCTGCCTTTGTGCCAGTTTTGACTGGGCGCAGACTCCCCTTTGAAACATTTGTATACACTTCAGCATGCAGAAGGCCCAGTCGAAGACCATACAAGAGACCCATTCGAAGAATACATGTTTGGCCCATTCTAAGAATACATGTTTGGTCCATTCGAAGGACACATAACTGGTGGGAACAAATGTTGTTTTAGTCTGGTCAAAAGTTGTGGAAGGATGGGTGATTCTATTCAAAGGATCAAGTTGAACATTAGACCCATAGGATAGGCTACGTGTTTCTTATTTTTAGGCCTCAAACATATGACTCACTCTATATTTAATTATTTATACTGTTAAAATTAGGATTTTACCCATTTTTTGTCCAAGACAACTTGCACTTAATAGTATAATACTACTTTTAGAAAAGTTTCTCTTGAGCCTTGCGCCTGTTTTTCTTCTGCAGGAAGCAATCCATCTAAACCATTCATCTTGCTATCTCATCTCGGGATCATGACACAAGTGGACATTTCCTTTCCAACTGAGCCTTATTTTATTACTTTTACTCCCAAACTTCCCAAAACCTTTCTCTATAAATAGAGAGATCCTTTGCAAAGAAAAAAAAAAGGGAGAAAAGGGAGGAATGAATCTTCAAATTTCTCAAACACCATAAAATTCTCAAACACTTAAACACTTGTGAAAACACAAACCCAGAATCCATATACTTGTATCCTTCAAATCTGAAACGTTCTCACATCTTGCTATCCTTCGAATCCAGCAAGAAAGACATTTCACTTGTTTTTCTCTTTCGAATCCAGTGTCAAAGGCCTAACCCTTGGTCTCTCCCTTCGAATACAGAAGCATTCAAAGTAACCACTTCAAGGTCCAGCACACGCTCCAGCCTCTAGCAAGGTAAGTCATTCTTAACCTTAGACCCTTCGTTTCCAGCATAGCATGTAAATAAGCTTTTCTTTCGTTTCAAACATGCACATACCATTATTCTTTTCGTTTCCACCCTTTTAATATGTTTTTTTAGAGCTAATCCTTTCGTTTTGCTTCTTGTTTACCTAAACATGCATTAAGTATTAAGTTGACCATAAGGTAATGCTAGCATGGCCTTAGGCCATGTTTCTTTTCAAGAGTTCAAACGAAAGAAACAGGAAATAAGAAACGAAGCCTTTGACTTCCATACGAACCTCCAGGTCAAACCAAAGAGGCAGCCAGAAGGCATACCACACTGATTCCAGACCCAGACGAAAGGCACAACATGCTGACTCTAGGCCCCAATCGAAAGTCATGCCTTCACCCTTTTCAGGCCAAATCGAAGAGAGCCAGAAAGCGAAGAATCGAAGGGTTTCCTGCCTAAATCGAAAAGACCATTTTTCTTGCTTTTATTTTTTTTTGCCTTTATATTTTCATGCAATTCGATATGGTTGTAATAGTGTAGGATTTTAGCTTTCTGCATTTTTTTTACTTTATACAAAATGCTAGTAATTAGGGTGTATGGCAAGATAAAATAAACAAGTAGACCACCATGATCAAAAGACAAAAATGCATTCAATCAAACACAGTTTGCACACATGCACCTCTAGGGTTAACTCAATTAATGCCTTATGAAAATGGTCATGTTATGCATGTGAGACGTCTTAGAAAAAAACAATCAAAAATACAAGATCATAGTCCCTCGATGACGCTTTGAATGTTGCCTTACAAAATATCTTAGTCTCTCAAGAGAAATGCTAAGATATCTCACAACATTGCTATCATGACTATACGATGACCCACACCCGTCCCTTTATATCCAAAGATAAGGCTTCTTACTAATCAATGGTAAGATAGAAATATCAAAGGAGGAAAAGAACAAATACTTTTTAAGTAGGTAGAAACGTTCTTAGTTGCTTGCTCATCTTCCAACACAAACACCTTTCTAAATGCACCAACATTTTCCATGAAATATTTTCAAAAGTCCAACACTTTATATACATTCTTATAGAGACGAGAATCATTACAAAGTTAGCCTAAATGAAGGTGCTTTTCAAAAACACTTTCAAAACCGACCACAAAGCATACTTTCAAACAAAAGCAATGATCTAGCAAGAAACTAAGAGCCCGTAGATAACTACGGATGAAAAGGGTGCTAACACCTTACCTTTTCATAATCTACCCCCCGAACTCAAGAAAGTAATCTCAGTTCTTTCATGTTCTTTTCACCCTTTCCTTTATTTGGATAAAAGAAAATTCGGTGGCGACTCTTGCTATCTGCAACAATTACGATCAAACACAAAAACAACCAAGTCAGTTCTCTCACCATGTTACACAGACCCTCCCCCTCGCCTCCCTTTGAGGACTTATAACTTGTAGTATAATACGGGCACAAATATAAACACATGTGCACAATACCTACTTACAAGGTAGGATTTTAATCAAACACAATTAGCATAAAGAAAATGGTGCCTGCTACAGAACTTTAAACACCGACTTCGAGCGCACGCTCTTTATTTCTTGCTTCCTACTTCACATGATTTCTAGAAAGAAATAAACGTCCCTACTATACATGATCTCTAAAAAGTAGTAAGATGCAGTATTTACAATATTTACAACAATAATGATTTGAATACGTACCAAACGGATAAAACAAATCCGTATACAGCAAACTCTACAACAAATATCCAAAATCTTCCGTAAGAGATTCAAAATCTAGCATCGACAATAGAGAATGTCAGAAATTTGATGCCAGTACGAGCAAAGCGCATCCGTTACCAAAGCGTTCAATGTCCGAATTCGTTTCTCAATATATGCACAACTCACCAAAATGGTTAGCAAATAACCACGCAATTAAAATACAAATGGTAAGCAAGCAATAAATGTTTAAAACAACAACATTATGTACAATACAAAATAGGAAGTCACTTGAACATAGTATGACATTTCTGGACAGCATATCATTAATACCGAAAAATGCACCAAAATTGGTATAAAGGTGAGCATAGTGAAATTCGGCATAAGTATGAATTGTGAATAGTCAAGGGGTGAAAAATGAATCATGTTTGGGTACTAATGACCATACTCTAGATAGTCATGCCGTATTCATGTAATTGCACCAAAAAATGGTAAAAAAACGCATATGTATAGGGATGTCAGTTTGGACCTGTTAATGGGGATCCCCGCGGGGAACGCCCCGTTCGGGGCCCCAAAGATGGGGAATTTTCCCCCATGGGGGCGGGGATGGGGAGAAAAATTCCCCCGAGAGCATTTCGGGGACGGGGACGGGGAATACACCCCCCGCCCCGCGGGGACCCCGCCCCGCCTATTATTTTAATATAGTTAATTTAATATATATATTTTAGATTAGGTTTTTTAGTCATTTCCTTTATGTTTATTTATAAAAATAAATAAATAAATATTCATGTATTTATTAAGAGAGAGAAATGTAAATATTAGACCCTAAATGTCAAATACTAGTATTTTTTAATAACATAATAAATATGTGAATTCTTTGTGCTTTTTATTTTTATAGAAAATATAAACATTTTAAAAAAAATAAAATATTAATGAATAAATGTAGGATCTATGGGGATCCCCGCGGGGAACGGGGATCCGCGGGGAACGGGGATGGGAATAGAAATTCCCCCGTGACGGAGATCGGGGACGGGGACGGGGAATGAATTTGATGGCGGGGAAAAAGATGGGGAAGTGTCCCCCCGGCCCCGCCCCGCCCCATTGACATCCCTACATATGTATAAGTCAACGGTATAAACAAAATGCGGTATTTACATAAAGCAAAAATGTAGACACATTCAATGTACAAACTGAAGTGTTGAACTATTTGCTACAATTTAGTATATTTACACACTAAAGGGAATGGTATCATGGACCAAAGTTAGTGCAAAAATGATATTTTCAATAAAACGCATAATACGTGCATAAACCGAAAAATGCTTATGAAACAAGTCGTAACCTCTTGAAAAAAATCCGGAATGAATTATAAAAATTATGTGCAACAATACATGTGCCAACAGTTATAAAAATGCGTTTAATTCGGTCAAATTTTGCCCGAAAACTCTATTTTCGCAACAATTCTAGTTCAGAAGAAATCGGGTGAAAAATGTCTGAATCGAAAAAATGAACGCGTAGGCAGCTTCAGATGGCTCGAGAGACATGGTGTTCGTTAAACAAAGTTGGAAAAACTCAAAGCGGTTCACAAGTTATGGCAAAAATAGGTTTATCAAAAAATGTCATATTTTCCAAATGTTGAGATGTTTTCCACTAAAATCAATCAAACTTATTTCAAATGAGTTTGCAATGACATTAGAGTCTATTAGAACTTATCTCAACACCTAGAAATAATAATCAACAAGTATCCACAACAATTGGCAAGAAAACTGGTTTATGTCAAAATTTGCACAAGAGTTGAAAATTGCAAATACAAGCTAGTGTCATTGACATAGTGTTGTGTTAGTGCACCTACTTGAATCAAACTAACAACAAAACCAACTCAAACACAAGAGTGTTAGCATCTAGAGTAAATGTTAGCATTCACATGAAGAACTTGTCGAAGAAGAAGCAAACTTATGTCAAAATGGATATTCCAGACAGCAATACCATTCTCATGTTATCAAACTCAAAGAGCGGTAAAAAATGCGCATAAACAAGTTACTGGTATCAACAATGATAAAACTATAAACATCGAAACAATTTAAACAAAATTAGAATGCCTTTATGCATATAGTTCACTATTTTATGAAGCAATGTTGTTGCTTTAGAATGCTTAAAATATCATGAAAAAATGTAATGGAATCGATTCCGATAACTCTTAAATGTTGCCAGCACAGTGGTAAAACTCAAATACGGATAAAAATTATATGGTATAGCATTAAGTATAAATCATGGACAACACTATGTGTATTCCAGCCTTCAACATAAATCGGAATCCGAAATCGATGTTTTAGCGTTCTAATCTTGAATACTAGCATATGAAAGTTGGTTCATAACTTGCAAATAAGCCAACATTATTTAAATGGCAAAGAAACCAACAGAGTTAGGGGAATAATGTGAACATACATCATTATAGTATATTCACAAGTTGTAAAATATTTCCAACACAAGTTTATGTCAACAAATAAGGAATTGGAGCTATATCACAACTTGTAGAAAAGTAAAGTCTATGTATCAAGATACACTTTAATGCTTTAACTTCAACAAAACTTTAACGAATTGGAGACTAAAAAATTTAATTGATATCTAAACGTTTAAAGAAAAGTATTGGCATCAAATTGCAACTCATGACTTTGGTTTATCAACACTTTTCACAACTAAGTGTAAGCTTGAAATTCAATTGCAATTTTAAAAGCTACTAACCAATGCCAACTTTTCTCAACATCTTGATATCAAGAACCTGATTATGTCAAAAATTAGAGCTTCACAAATCTAATGTCAGTCTATGTTACAAAGCCTAAATCAACTCTCATGTTAAAATTAGATTCTAATTAGTGTTGATTCAAGAATCCAATCCCTAAGCCATAATCCAGCTTTAATTCAAAAAACTCAGCACAACCTGGTCCCTAAACCATACTCGAATTCCATTCCTAAATCAAAATTTCATCTTCTAATTACAACACTGTGTAAAGAATTGAAACTAGCGTCAAAATATAATTCTAGGAAAGAGGGAGAAATTACCTTAATTGCAAGGAGAAACAAAGCTAGATGATGATGATGATGATGATGATGTTGAATATTGATGCATATCGGAGGGAAGGGCGGAGCTATAGCCGGAGGGATGGCATTGAAGGAGGGAGCAGGGGATACGTATTGCTGAAGATCGCGCGACCAAAGGGAGTATGCAGGCCGCCGGAATTGGATGTTGGTCAGAGTGAGATGTCGCAGTCGCCGGAGTTGGTGGTGACCGGAACTGAGTGTCGAAGCTTGCTGGAATGGCAGGGAGAAGACGGCGAGAGTGTGTTGCGAAAGAGAGATAGCGGAGGAGATATATGTGCACGGGAGGAAGGACGGAGAAGGATCTGACGGTGAGGGTGAGAGAGGAAGAGAAACTCCTGTGGCGGTTAGGGAGGTTATCGACGACGGTTAGGAAGGAGTTCAATGGGGGAAGGGTGGAAAAGTTCTGTCGGAGCCAGGGAATAAAGATTGGAGGGAGTTCTTTTTTTTATATTTTTGTGTTATATTTTTTTTGAGAGAAAATGAGAGAAAGTAAAAGATAGGGAAAGTCAAATTTTTGGAAAAAAAAAAAGGAGCCCCTGATTTTGGGAGTAAAATTTGATATATAGTAAATGCAAAAATTCTACATTTTCAGCTGAATTATCATAAAAGACATAAAGAATAAATATAGTAGATATGAACTTAAGACAAGACATCACACGTCATCAGAACCTAATGTTATACCCACACCTTCACAACATCATCAATACATACCAACATATCATCAGAACACCATTTATCAATAAGTATCATTTAATCACATCATTATTCAATATCACTTATAATGAGATGCAACGTCATAGGCTCATGCATGTGGTACCAAAACGTCACTGATGACTCAGTCATCGTTATCTCTAAAGATCCCCACTAATAGGATCAATTCCCACTTGAAACCATAGCACTTCAGAACTTTGCACTCAATCCACACTATGGGATTGATGCCTTCACTGGACTATTGTCCTATCATCTTCGTTATACTGAAGTTCTAATAACATCACTGGACCAAAGTCCTAAACTATGCCATGAATGCATCATGCACAACAACATAATAAATACGACCACTGCTAGTTAAAATGCATCATCATTCACAAATTCGTTATAACATCATCACATCATCATAATAAACGAAGCATTATCATGACCTCTTCTAATCATCATAATAAACAAAGCATCATCATAACATTATTATATCATCTTAAATAAATAAAGCATCATCATAACATCATTATATCATCTTAATTAAACAAAGCATTATCATAACATCATTATATCATCTTAATTAAACTAAGAATCATCATGACATCATTATATCATCTTAATTAAACAAAGCATCATCAAAACATCATTATATCATCTTAGTTAAACGAAGCATCATCATAACATCATTATATCATCTTAATTAAACAAAGCATCATCATAATCCAACACGGGAAACCTAACTTCATCCTAGCTTAGGTATTTGTAAAATACTTCTTATTTCTCATTTTATTCTATTCAACTAAAGTCCATCGCGTTAGCTATCCAACACTTCAAATGGTAACTCAAACCGAGTTCTAAAACTCAAGTTATGACTCTTTTAAGAAAATCCAACACAACCATTCAATTCTGGATACCATCGCCCGGCGACACCACTTCCATCGCCTGGAGACACCACTTCCATCGCCTGACGAGACACCCTTCGCGTCTTGCATCGCTTGACGATGCTTGGAGCGACGCACTCCAGTAAATTTCTTCTTTTCCACACTTCATCGCTTCTATTTTTCCTGGAGACAGCCAAGTAACGCCATCATCACCCGATGATGATACTCCATCACCCGGCGATCCTGCGTGATAGAGTTTTCCTATTTTGATTTCCTGCATAAATAACAGTCCCAATCTTGCAATTTCTGCACCTTATAGGTATTAAAACATCATCTAATCACAAGTTATTCATCAAACATCAACAATCCAATGTATTATACATATTGGATATAATTGTTTACAATCCAAGGCTACAAAACACCATCTATTTCATCAAATCATCTCATATTCATCATAACCAAAACCTAATACAAACCTACAATTATATAAAACTTAAATCAATTATAATAATAACGATAACAATCCCTTACCTTAGATTATAGCAACAATTATATTCCCTTGTTGTTCTATCACAATTTCCTCTTGCCTCTCTGTGCCCTAGCTTTGCCTCTTCACAACACTCTTCTCCAAATGTTACGTTTGAGCAGAATGATCGTTCCAACTCTCAAACCTTCCTTATACCAAACTTGCCCTCTTGGACCCCTAATATGATCTTTCACTATTGTCCTCACTTATTCTTTCCAATTGGCTATTTTTCCCTTATCACTACTAACACCAATATTACTCTATTTTTTTCTAATTAAAATAATTCTAACCAATTATTCTAATTATTCTAAATAATTACTATTAAATCTAAATAATTCCAACAAATTATTTAAATTCTAAATATCTCTTATTGTCCATCCTACACCAACAAATCATCATTTTAAACATAAAATTCATCTTGACATCATAATATACTTCATATTCATCGGAACATCACAAATCATCACGATGACTCACACCAAAACACATACACATCAAATAATTCACAATGACTCATATATTCACGCTAAATTAATTAAATAAATAATTAATCTAAAATTCAGGGTGTTACATGTATATCCTTGAGGTTGAATTTGTAAGTTGTTTGACAAATATTGCATCCACGAAACCTTTATCGAAAACAAAAATATGGCACATGAGATTGAGCTATGTCAGTGAAAAGGGTCTATTCAAAATGGGGAAACAAAATTTGCTTGGTGGAGACAAATTTGAAAACCTGAAGTTTTGTGAACCATGTGTACTTGGAAAATCTTAGAGTGAAGTTCAACAAAGGAAAATAAAGAACACATGGATCCCTGGATTACATCCATGTTGATCTTTTGGGGCCTACAAGGTGTCCATCACATTCATGAGTAAGGTATTTTCAATCTATAGTAGATGATTATCCTAGAAAGTTATGGGTATTCATCCAGAAGACTAAGGATGAAACTTTTGAGAATTTCAAAAGCTGGAAAACTCTGGTAAAAAATAAAACTGTCAGAAAGGTCAAGAGGCTGAGAACCGACAACGGCCTTGAATTTTGCAATGAGGCTTTCGACAACTTTTGTGTTTCCTCTGGCATTGCATGGCACAAAACTGTTGCAGGTACTCCACAACAAAATGGTTTAATTGAAAGAATTAATCGAACTATTTTATGAGAGAGTTAGATGCATGTTGACTAGTGCTGGGTTAAAGATGGTGTTCTGGGCTGAGGCTATTTTGACAGCAACATATATGATAAATATATGTCCTTCTACTATGTTAGGTATGAAGACACCTAAAGAAGTTTGGTCGGGACATCCGCTAGATCTTCACAAGCTGAGAGTATTTGGCTGCATAGCCTATGCTCATAATAGGTAAGACAAGGTCGAGCCTAGAGCTCTGAAATGCATGTTCATGGGATACCCTAAAGGAGTCAAAACTTATAGGCTATGATTCCTAGAGTCATGTCACAAGAGGATTATCACCAGTTGAGATGTAGTTTTCAATGAAGCTGAAATGTCTTTCAAGAAAACTGATGATGTTGGTCTAAGTGCCAAAACATCTAACGAAGAGCTGGAACACGTAGAGATTCCTGTTGAGGTGGAGCATGTTGATGCTGAATTGCGTATCCCAGATGAAGTCGAAGAAAAAAAAGAAGATGCTGAGGAAGTTGATGAAATTGTCGATGACTACCTTTTGGAAAGAGATAGGTCGAGAAGAGTCATCAAGACACCTCAGAGACTTGGGTATGCAGATCTTATAGCTTATGCCTTAATCTCTACAAGTGGGGTTCTAGACGAAGAACCTAGAGACCATAAGGAAGTTATGAGGATTCGAAATAAGACTGAATGGATGAAGGTCGTGGGTGATGAGATGAAATCTCTTCATAATAACAACACCTGGGAACTAATCAAGAAACCTGTTGGAGCAAGGTTAGTTAGTTGTAAATGGATTTTCAAAGTTAAGGAAGGAATCGAAGGAGTACCGTAAAAAAGGTACAAGGGAAGGTTGGTTGCAAGGGGTTTCACTCAGAAAGAAGGTGTCGAATTCAATGATGTGTTTTCTCTAGTTGTGAAGCACATGTCCATTTGAATGTTGCTTGCCATGGTGGCACCATTCGATCTTGAACTGGAACAAATGGATGTGAAGATTGTGTTCTCGTGTGGTGATCTAGATGAAACAATCTTGACGAGGCAACCTAAAGGGTATGTCGAAAAGGGAAAGGAAGATTATGTGTGAAAGTTGAATAGATCTTTATATGGGCTGAAACAATCTCCTCGACAGTGGAATAGGAGATTCCGGTTCATGGTACGCATAAGTTTCATTAGAAGCCAGTTCAATCATTACGTTTACTTTAGATTTCAACCTGGTAATTCATTTGTTATTTTGTTGCTTTATGTTGATGATATTCTCATAGCAAGCAACAATGTCGAAGATGTAATGAGGGTGAAGGATGAACTCAATAAGGAGTTCGACATGAAGGATCTGGAAGTTGCGTCCAGGATTCTTGGGATTGACATCCGAAGAGATAGAAAGCAATCGAAATTATGCTTATCTCAAGAGGCATACCTATGGAAGATTCTCGACAAGTTTGTTATGTCGAATTCTAAGCATGTTATTGTAATAATCGGCTAAAAATAGAGAGTCGCCACCATTAATTTTTATCCTAAGGACGAGAATATAACACAATAATCCTAAATCGATATTGAGATTCTAAATTCTTGACTCACTTTAGACGAACGCAAGGTGTTAGGCACCCTCCATCTACCTTATTCACAAGGATACTAGGGTTTAGGTTTAAGGTTTAGGAATAGGGTTTTAATTTTTAGTTAGAGGACTCGCCATGGTTTTTAAGTAATTCATAGTTCGTAGTGTTGATTGGTGTTTTTTTATAGGATTGCGTAGAATTGATTTTCAATTATCTTTGAACCTTATCTGGGTTGTATGTTGAGGGATCGTAGACGCAGTTCGCTGTTAATGAAAAATTTCCCCTCAATCCTTTTTTGAAAATAAATAAAAATTTGAATTATGTTAGTAGAAAATTGTTAGTAATTGATTGGTTAGCTATTTTTCGAGTGTATGATGCAATATGAAAAATAAGTTTGAATGGAAAAATATTTAATGCAAAAAAAATCAGAGTTAGTATTTTAGAAAAGAATAATTAATAAGTAAATATTTTCTTATTATCAAAAATATATTAAGTATATAATTTATTTGATAAAAATAAATACAGGGGAGTGTAAATTCAGTTTGGATAGTAAAATCTGAAAGTGTGAATAACAAATTAAGTCTAAATTGAGCCCAAGACCCGATTGAGTTTTGAACCCTAACACCTAAAGAATAGTTACCAAAATAACTAAATAAAAAAATAAAAAAATAGGGACATTCGTACACTAAATTTTGGATGATTGAACTGATATGTGATATGAGTTAGTTTTATTGACAGAAATTGGTCTTGATTTGTTAAAGTTTAACTTGGATTTGGTTGATGGTTTGACTTGTTTACATAGAAATTTTGCAAGTTATGTTCTTAAACAAAATTGTGGCATAGTTTAGAAGACCGAAATTTGTGAGTGGATGTAGTAGCATATGCAGTAGCGAGTGTGTATATGGTTAGCAAAGGTGGTTTATTTCCTGATGAAAATGATAGTTATGTTTTGAAAAGGTTTTCCTTTTACACTATGAAACTTGTACTGGTTTCGTTAGTGAAAGAAACATGAGTAAAACTGTAAAAATAAAAATGTGTAAAAGGATGTACCAAGCATATACGAGATTTGTTTTTCTATGTTCAAAAGTAGAATTAGAAAACAAGTAAAAAAATAATAATAAGGTTAGATTTGTGTGTGAGGGAGAAATTTTTTGATGTAATTGTTGATATTTTTTTGGATCTATTTCACAAGGTTTATGTTCAGAAATCCTGGAATAAACCAAAAATAAGAAAGATTGAGATTGTGAAATTGTGGATGAAAAATTATGATGGACAATAGTCATATTTATAGACTTAGAATTAAGTTAAAAAACTTAGAAAATAAGTTATCCAAAAATCAAGAGAAGCCCAAAATTTAATTTCTGAAAAAGGAATGAAAATTAGTAACAAAAAATTAAAAAAAAATGTTAAAAATGCAACACAAGAGATTCGAACCCATTACCTTACATTTGCAAACTTTACCAATTGTTCTACATTACTCCTTTGAAGTCATAGCTCAATTGAAAGTTGATCACGACTTTATAGGTCTATCGGATGTAATGACTGCAAGTGCACAGTCTATCGTATAGTTTTAAAAGATATCGAACCCACAAGCACTGATGGTCAAAACTACTGTTATCTTAGGGTCACTATGTAAAGTTACGGCTAATTATAAAATCAGGGTGTTTGGGTTAAATCAGGAATTAAGAAATGTCTAATAATTAATAGCGGGACACTGGTATGTATTTCGTCAACTTAAGGGATTCAGTAAGTCATTGGCATTTGTTTTTAGTATTAAAACACTGTTTCAGTGAAAACTATTTGTTTAAAGGCCCTCGTCTCAAACTTCTGTTCTATTGAATCAGATCATATTAGTTAAGCTCGGAATGAGCGCTTCCGCTATTTCATTTAAAACTCCAAAGTATTTTTTGAAAACAAATAAAGTCCAATTAACTTTAAAGCGCTTCCGCTGTTTTTAAAATTAATGTTTTAATAACCACTATCTGGTTAAACCTCAAACTTCCGCTTTATTGATTTTAACCTTAGACTGTCTCTTACTTTCATACAAAAACAATTAAATATTCAAATTGGAAATTAAAACTAGAAAAAGTGTTTTTGTAAAAATAATAATGCCAGTTAATTACCTAATTCGTTCGGTTAAGTTTTACATACCAGTATCAGAGAATATAGCCAGACATAATTTTATCGCAGAACAACATAAAATTAAAACGTAAATTCAACAATGCATGCATGGCAGGAAATAAATAAATTATACTTATTAAAATAGGAACCTGAAAATGAATAATAAAGCGATTAATTTTGAGTAATGTGTATCCTCCATAATCCGGCAGGATTGACTTGTAGCAAAAATATCTCAAATTAAATTAAAGTAATCCTAAACAAATTCTGGAAGTCTAGAAATAATACTAGTGTTGCAGTATTTCTCCAATGTGGAAAAATACTGCTTTGATGGTGGGGGTTTTTATTGCCTAAGTAGTTCTACGAAATCTGGAAAATTAATGTTAGGAATCTACACTTGAAAATATCAAAACAGAATACAAAAATAATGCTGAGCAGAAAAAAGGAAATTGAAAATAAAATTGCGTAACAATTGTTAAGGGTGCGAGACAGAGTGTGAGCGTGAATTTTTGGTAACTCCTTCAATATATAGAGTCCATTAGTTGAGGAAAAATAGGAATTTCACGTGGAGAAGAATCCGTGAACATGCGCTGAGTTCGTAAAATGGAGAGAAAATTGTAACTTCTATATGGACCGTGGCGAGTGGCATGCGTGCGTGACGTGGGACACAGAACTCTTATATGTCCCGGTCATAACATGAAACGTGCCTAGGGGCACAAAACTCAATTTGTCACAGTCGTAACATCCTTGTGGCAGGCGGCATGCCTTCTGGTGCAGTAAGTGCTGAAATGCTTCAAAAAGGCTATTTGAACTTCATTTTTTCATTGTTTTTCTTCCTTTTCTCATTTATGGGTTGCAAAATCTAAGTGCCTGAAATATGTTGCAAATACTACAAACAGAGATAAAATGTGATATAATAAATGCAGAATTGGAAGTTTTATCTATGTAAATCGGTTGGAAAATGCTATAACTTTTCGTGCTATCAAAATCCCCTAAGCTTGAACTTTTGTTTGTCCTCAAGCAATAAAATTAGTGTAAAAATAATTGAGCACAATTTAAATGCAAATTCACGATGCTATTCGAATTGTAAGAGGTTGCTAGTGTTCTTGCGGAAACATAGGTGTAAATAGATACAATGATAACACTAAATACCCCACATTGTGCATACCAATTCCAGTCATGCCATTATAGCTTAACCTAGTTCTTTTCGCTAAATTTCACTACTTTTCATTCTAGAGCAATCACATTAAGCCCTTTATATTTACACAAACATAGTAGGGTAGTCGGTTAATAACTATGATCCTTTGAAGCAATGAGGTTCTGGAACATAAATGCAGTAGCCTCCTTTAATTCTCCCAATTGTAAGTTGCGGGGGATCGGACCGTAGTCCGCCCTACCAAGTTCAGTACCAGATACCTCTGAACCAACTGACAACGAGTTTCTTATTGTTATATTGTGCAGGCTCTGCATCCGTTGGATTAAGTAACCAGGTGAGGGTCACCAAACTTAATTGGTGCAATCCTTATAGTAAGCATGTATCTTTTGAGTAATTTGGATCATTCACTTATATTCATCGACTCCCTAGGTAGTTTGTGTCCAAGACGGTGTTGACTGCTAAATAAACTACTCTGGGTTACTTTAAAATAAAGCGTAAGGTTTTGGTATAAAGGGTACCGAAATCGATCTAGCGCAGTTTAGGGATTTAGAGTGTTACGACGGTATCGATCATGCTTCTGTTTTTCTCAAAGTTTCTCATTTTTCTTAAAATGTGAGCAACCTGTATACTCTTTGAACGCGTCACATTATGCAAGTAACGAATAATTTTTTTGTTAGGGCTCAAGAAAGTGGAGAAATTAGATAATAGCTCAAAATTTTGCATAAATGAAGTTGAAAGTACAAAGATTGTTTTGATTATAAGAAATAGGAATGAAAGATCTACCTAGGAAACAATGAAGATTTTTTTAACTAACTAGCTCCCCTAAGCTTGAAACAAGTAATGTCCCAATGTTTAAAACAAGAAGGGAACGAGAATAGAAGCAAAATAGATCTATTCTTGCTCATTATCGCGTCCTCTTCCTCGCCCTCGTACTCGTCCACGTGTACCCGGAGGATGGGGCATAGCCACATGGTACATATAATCTTGAAAACCATTCATGCGTACAGTTAAGACCACCATTTCCTTGGTTAACCTTGCATCCTGGGGCTCCTTTCTTTCGTTATATTCTTGCTTCTGAGTTTGAATGACCAACATAAGTTGCATCATTGCATTTTGGTTGTTTTGCATAGCATGTATTCTCTCATCCTGTTGCATTATGGCATCCATAATGTCATCATTCGAGGTCGGTACTCTTTCTCATCTTCTCATGGGCTTAGTGGACGTGCTTACAACATTTTCAAGAGGAGCTTGTTGTTCAGTGTCTCCTTGTTTCATTTCTTGCTCCATTTCATCTTCTTGGACATCCCCCTAGTCTCCTTGCGCATTATCTCCAGGTGCAGGAGCATCAAGGTCATAAAGCCTTGTATCCAAGTTTGTAATATTAGTAAGTGCAAAGTTATACAAAATGACACTAGGAAATACCTTGTTACTCACCATGAGGCTGTACCTACCATCTCCTCTGACCTTAATCAAGTGGTCAGCCCGACAGTTATCAATGTCAATGAATGTGGGCGACAATGGTTGTAGATTTGCAAGCTTGTCTTGAAGGCGAAGGCCAAGTGCTATAGAGGTGACTATCCCTCCAATGTAGAAAGGCATAGATCCTCTAGCCTACAAGGACTGGATATGTGATATGAGGAAGGTTCTTGCATTGATCTTTTGGCCAGGGGTGAAGGTACAATGGAAGAAGAACAACTCTTTAGAATTAACTTTGTTGTTGTTAATTCTTCCAAAAATGGTGTTGGAGATGACACAGTGGAAGTATCTGATTGCGAGATTGTGAATGGATGAAGCATGAAGTCCTTCCCAGTTGATTAGTTCCTTATTAGTAATAGATTTCCAAAGTTTGAAAGTCGTAGATGCCCAATCTAGGTCTGGAGATATTCGGTGGTGTACCATCCCTTCGGTAGGAAAGTGGAGCAACTCGCTCAGAGCCTCCTGATTAATCGAATACTCATCATTGAACATTCTGAAGATTGTAGTGCCAGATAGGTCATGGCTTTCGTCACAAGGTTGGTTGTATGAGAACGGACTTAAGAATTCTAAAGTTAGCGACTCATTTGTTGGAAGGTTCTGCATGCAGACGAATGCTAGATCGGAGTTTCTGAGTCACCACCTCACACTATCCAGCAATCTCAATTTTCGCAGGCACTCAATATCAACATACCGTGTAGGTACTACAGAGCATTGATAGAAATTGAGATACTAAGCCCTTTGGTTCTCTCCGGCTTCTCCGTTGCAAAATGTAATTTCGGAAAGATCTGGCTCTGGTCTGGAATTTCTTCGTGCCATTGTTGGAACAAGGAAGGAAGATGGGTAAAAGTTTGTTTGAGAAATTGGGGATTTTGAAATGGAAATGGGTTTAGGGATGGTTTATGTAGAGGAATATAATGGAGGTGATAAATGGGGATGTATGAATTTTTATGACAATGATAATGGGAGGAGTGAACATTCGTAGGGTTAATGCAATTAAGTTGGAGGTTTTGAAGAAAATGTGAAGAAGAAGGGTTATGTGAGGTTTTTCTGTGATAAAACAGAACGTTTCTGTTTCTGACTATGTGTCGAGCATCATGTTTATGTGCCGAACGAGACTGGGTCATGTGAAACGTGACGAGCGTCACACTTGTTTGGCGAACGGCACGGGTCTAGAAACAAAATAAAATTGAATATTTTATAGTTCTGTTATGCAGTATATCTTTTCAATACTTGTACATAAATATGTATGAATAAAAAAATATGGAAATATTAAAGCATATATATATATATATATATATATATATATATATATATATATATATATATATATATATATATATATATATATATATATATATATATATATATATATATATATATATATATATATATATATATATATATATATATATATATATATATATATATATATATATATATATATATAATAATGCAGTAAATAAACGAAGCAAATAAAACTCATGATAAAACTGAACTGAAAATGAATAGAAATTGTACTGAAGAATAAAATTCCCAAAAATTGTAAGAATAAAGTGGAAAATAAATGAAAATCTAATCTAATAAGACTTCTCTCCACACTTAAACAAAATATTGACCTCAATGTTTAAATGTGAAAAGGAAAAATGCAGCAACTCTGGAAAATCAGCCACGTCGGTCAAGAGAGGCGGAGAAAAGATGCTGATAAATATAGTCCAGCTGTTCAACTACCGTATCCATGAAATAATGAAAGTAGATCCTCAGAATAACAAGCTCGTCCTTTAACAAATCAATCTCTAATTGGATGGCAGTCAAAGTGGGAACTTGATGAAATACGGTAGGTGGAGAAACAACTGGAGTGTCGGGGAAGTTTGAGCCAACCTGTTCGGGAGACGGGAAGTGATGGTAAAAGGGAGGGGTTTCAGGGTCAGTATCCTCATTGGACAGGAAAGAATCGAGGTGGTCATAAATCATGGGTGTCTCAGGAGTGGGTGGTGGTGACATGTGTGGTGCGCCCCAATCATATAAGCAATTATTTATGTCATGTATGCTAGTCCTAGGGTCAGGTAGGGTAAAAAGGGTCATTAACTAATTGTTAATGAGAAGTTCAAAGTTACTTGGGCCTAGGTTTCCAATGATTCCCCTATTGAAACAAAAATTGATATTCATAAGTTGAAATCTACCCTGAGGGACAAGGTTCAGCAGTGGTTGCTTTAACCCGATAGCATTAGTTATCACGGTTACTAAGACACCTATGAGGATGGGTTCATGTACAACTCTCGTAAGACGGTGAAATTTTGCTAGCATAAATGTAGCTCCATTTATGGGACGGTTTTGTGAAGCGCAGAACATGATAAAAATTTCAGCTCTAGAAATAATGGTAATGTTTCCTGCTTTACCAAAAAGGATGTGGGCTAGGATCTTGTGAAAATATCTTAAAGCTGGGCTATGGATGTTTTCCGAGTGCATGTCCTCAGGCTCAGGGTTAATTATACATGTAATGTCCCCCCAGAAATAATTTAATTCACCTACATTAAAAAGCTCTTTTTGGATTACGATGAATGCATCTAGGTTGTATGGGAATCCTAGTAGCTCTGCCATCTCTCTATGGGTGAAGGTGTACTCTATTCCAAGTAGTCTAAATCTAATCAGTCCTCTATTGAATCCTAGACCATGTTCAGGTTTGTAGACAAGGGAGCTTAAAAACTCCAAGGTTAATCTACGGTAAGAGCTAAACTTTCTTCTCAAAGTAGATGTATCCTAACCTATTTAACTTAATAAAAACAAAACATTGTCTCGGATCCCTAAGGTTATCATAGCTGGTCTGTCGGGGTAGGTACTCAATCCTATCTCCCTATCAGATAAAGACTCAAACCTCTTCTGCTGATTTCCTCCTCTAAACATAATGCCCATCGTATCAACCGAATTCATCATGGTTAGTGTAATTAGCTAATCGGAAATTTAGCCTGAAGTAGGTTGACAATTAGCATTAAGTTAGTAGTGGGTAATATTAAAGAAACAATAATACATAGTTTACTATCAATAAACAATAACAAAGGTAAGAAAAGAAAAGAAAAACGAAAATAAGCAAAGCAAAAAGAAAAGACTCAGAGTTGAGTTGTCTCTCAAGAAGCACTTTGTTTAAAGTCGTAAGCTCAACATAACATGGTGATAAGTCTAATGAATATGGAGGTAGCGCATCTAGCCTACATGCCATGTAATATTCCTTATTATCTATGCTATGATAATGTTTTAAGCGTTGTCCGTTGTGATCGGTGGAAATAGAACTGACTATTTTGGAATGCTGGTTCGCGTTTGCGTTTTGCAAAATGTCGCGGTAAGCAAGAGTCGCCACCGTCTTTTATTTTCTCCAACAAGGAAAGGACAAAAGCACAGCAAAATTCCTTTTCGAGATGTTTCTCGGTTCGGGAGGTAGATTATAGAAAGGGAAGGTGTTAGCACCCTTTCTATCCGTGGTTATCCACAGGCTCTTAGGTACTTGCTCACTATGTTTTCAAAAGATTTTGCTTTTCTTGTGTTTGTGGGTTTTGAAAAAAGTTTGTTTGAAAACCTCGATTTGACCCTTGTATCTGTCCTCAATAGTGTATGAAGTGTTGTTTGAAAACTTTGTTTGAAAAAAGTGTAAGTGCGAAAAGTTGTTTCGTTTTGAAAGAGCAAGTACCTGAGAACCTCTACCTACTCAAAAGAAATTAAGCTGTGTAAATGTCCTTTAGACAGTACTATCCCACTATTGAGAAGTAGGTAGCACCGTCGTTGGAGTTTCGGGTCAATTCGATTATAGGGATATGTGGTCACTAAAGCAATGGTAGGACACCTTAGTGGTAATCCTAATGTCTTAGATCTTTTTTGTCCGAGGCAACCGTTTCGAGGCAACTTTGATCTTTAGACAGGAGGGCGACCTCTAAAACACCCTATACTCAATGACCACGTCGAGGCAACCAAGTGAGGCGTACCCTAAGAGTGGCATGTGCGAGTGTGTCAGGTTTCAATTAAGTTATCTTTGTACATGTTATAGTGAGCTACGATTGATTTTAATTTTCAGAGAGATCTTGACATGCATAGCCTAGTTAACATACATCTAACAGTTAATAGTTGCGGAAAATAAATCTACGCTATTACAAGGCGTCGGGTATTTACATCGCCAAAAACAAACCCTTGAAAAATAAATGCGAGAAAATAAAAGAAAGCGATAAAAAGTCCTAATTAAAACTATTACATCCTCGGAGCAATTACAATTATATGATCAAATATACGAATCAAAAAGAATATGCGCGAGGGAAAAATTGAATCGAAGAAGTTCTTAGGGTTTTAACCCCTTTTTTGAGAAAGAAAGAAGTTTTTGTTATTTTGGCATTTAATTAAACTAAACCCAAAACTAATTAATTAATTAAAAGAAATATTTTTGGTTTTTTATGTTTTAAGGAAATAAACACAAAAGGATTAAAATTGTCAACAAAAAAAAACCTAATTCTATGTTGATTTTAAATTATTGAAAAAAAGTTAAATTAACCTAATTAAAACAACTAAATTAATTATGTTAGTTTTTATTTACAAAAATAATAAAATAAAATATTATATTTTTTATGTTTTCTGGATTTATTATGAAAAAATAAATATTAATTTGTTAGATAAAATAATAATAATAATAATTAATAATAGTGAAAACAATTAAATATAAAATATAAAAGAAGAAAAAAAAGAAATAAAACCCAGGGGGTGTTGGGCCCAGGAGGAGGTGTTTCTGGAAATTGGTGGCCCATTAATTTCCCAGTCACGTTGACTTTCTGGATTAGCTATGTGTTTGTTGACTGAGGAGTACAATGGTCCTTCAATCCTGGCCTTCAGATTTGGCCAGGAGCCACTTGGCATGCTGAGATTTTAAACATATGGTGGGTCTCTTTTGGAAAGCTGCACAAGAATATGTTAAGAAAAAATAGAATAAGCATTTTGGGGGACCTGGGATTCGAACCCAGGTCCCAATGGTCATATGCACGCGTCCCTGACACTCAGCCAACTTGTTTAATTCATTAGTGGGATACAAGGCAATTATTATATTGAGAAACAAATTAATATGATGTAAAACAAAATAAATGCGCGCTCTTTTCAAACTGACCACTCAGAGGCTAACACCTCATCATCTTCCTCGTTCGTTCCTGCATAATAAACATTAGATAGCGGGGGTTTTTAACCCCCACAACATGCTACGAGGAAAAATAGCGATTAGCACTGTGGTTTATATAAATATTTCGCGAAGGGTGCATCATGTTCGTCTGGTTCTCACGATTTCAACCATATGTATCACTAGTCCTAATTGTTCCTGGATTGCAAAGCCCCAATTCAAAGCTTGGAAACCCTAGAAAATCTTTCATGGCAATCTTCGATTTAGTGCATTATAATTCAATTAAATGATGTCATTAGCTTCATATGGCCTCTAGCAACACAAAACAATCAAGAAAATATGTTAAATGTGCATGAATTAGGAGTTACGATTCTGGAAAAAAATGGCAAACCGTGGTTCTGTGCATGATGATTCTGTGAGCTTTAGTGCGTGAATTCAATTGTAAATCACTCCTGACACTTCCGGCAATGTGTTTGAATCAATAGAATGCCTTGGATTGGCTTGGAACGCAAGAATCAGTTTTCACTTTTTCTTGAAATTTCTCAATATGCTATGGCTTTTTTCTGCAGCTTTTTTTCACCTTTTCTGATCAAGGTTTGCTTGCATATATATAGGGGAATGGAATTAGGTCAAAATCTTGAGCAAGAATCCATTGAATTGATGATTGAATCTTTGATTGGAAATCAAATATTTTTGAATCTTCATGATTGAACAAAGTTGCCAATTTTGGATTTTTTGTATCTTTGACTTTGAGCACGAAATTGCCAGCATATCTTGACCATATTTGCTTCACAAAAAGATTGAAAACATCAAATCTTCTATTTTCCTACAATTTAAATTAATTAAATGAATTAACATTAATTAAAAATCCAATTAATCAATAAAAATAAGAAAATAAATTCCATTAAGCTTGATGGGTCGTGCATAGGCCATGGATGAAGTTTCAAGAAGAGATTTGAGGCCCATTAGCAAAAATAAGGTGTTTTGAGCAAAGTTGACATTTGCAAATTCATAAAAATTTCCCAACTTCTCCAATGCACAACTTGCTCAATTTTGATCATATGAACATGTTCTTGGACATTTTGGAAAGGTCTTGAAGTCCTCTAACCAATGCCTTTTGTCCCATGTCAATTGGATTTACCAATCTCAAGTTATGGTCTTTGACTTAAAGTGCATTTTTGTTGACTTTTGAAATTGACCTATAATGTCAAAATTGATAACTTCTTGTGAGAGCATTTCTTGGACTTGGAGTGTGAATATGGATTGTAGGAAATGTCATCCCCTTCAAGATGAGCATTAGATGGGATTTTTCTGATGAACCATGAAAAAGTTATGCACTGGTCAAGATACAATTGACTTTTCTACTGTCCAAAAATAGTAACTTTTTGCACCTTGATGATTTTTGAGCTATTCTTGTGGAATCATGATCAAGAATTGATCAAATGATGATTGTGGACTCAAAACAAGATGTTGACCAAATTTTTTTACTTTTGACTGCAAAATGACCATTTTACCCTTGCAGTTGACTGTGGATCAAATGGGGCTTTTGACTATGCAAATTGGCACTGTGAGTCTTGAAACTTGGCATGTAGGTGCTTGAGAATGTATATAGGCATATGAGACTTGATTGAACCATTGAAAACCCAAAATTCCTTGAAAGAACCAAAACCCTAATTTCAGCTGTCTTAGGAGGTGGTTTGACTGTACAACCCTTGAGTAGTCTTGACCAATTTGAAGATCATTCTTGACAAATCTTGAGGAATAGGGGAGGGCAAATTTTGGGGTACAACAGTTGCCCCTGTTCAATCTTCTTGAACCTGAGGATGTAGATTGGCTTGCGTGCCTTTCGTGATCCGAAGGTGGAAGATGATTGAACACTAAAGTGCCCAGAAATTTGCACTCGCATGGTGTAGTATCAGTAATGTGATGTCGGGAATGGGCTTACAGATGCCATTCGGAGAGATGATGGATAGGAGGATGGGCTTATAGATGCCATCTGGAGATTGTTTGTTGAATTGTAACTTGGTAGGTTGAAAGAAGGAACCTGTGTAGGGTTGCCTGATGATGAGTCCGTGTAAAACTGCATCCGAAAGAGAAGGAACCGGTGTAGGGTTGCTTCATGATGGTCAAGTAGATAGTTGTCCTGTCTGGTTTCAGGTATTAATCTACAATCTGTCGTCCACAGATTTTTCCTGGCTTGTTACAGGTATTGATCCGGAACTTAAGAAGGCTGGGTCAATGAGATAGTTTTCCTGTCTGGTTTCAGGTATTAATCTCTGACTTGAGAAAGAAAGATAGTTTTCCTGTCTGGTTTCAGGTATTAATCTTCAATCTCTTCAATGTAGATAACTTTCCTGTCTGGTTTCAGGTATAGATCTACAATCAGTCGTCCACAGATATTTCCTGGCTGGCTACAGGTATTAATCCGGAACTTAAGAAGGCTGGCCGATGAGATAGTTGTCCTGTCTGGTTTCAGGTATTGATCTTCAGTCTCTTCATGTAGATAACGTTCCTGTCTGGTTTCAGGTATAGATCTACAATCAGTCGTTCACAGATATTTCCTGGCTAGTTACAGGTGTTGATCTGGAACTTAAGAAAGGGTGGTCGAGGAGATAGTTGTCCTGTCTGGTTTCAGGTGTTAATCTCTGACTTGAGAAAAAAAGATAGTCTTCCTGGCTTGTTACATGTATTGATCTTCAATCTCTTCAATGTAGATAACTTTCCTGGCTAGTTACAGGTATAGATCTACAATCAATCGTCCACAGATATTTCCTGGCCTGTTACAGGTGTTGATCTGGAACTTAAGAAAGGTTGGTCGGGGAGATAGTTGTCCTGTCTGGTTTCAGGTATTAATCTCTGACTTGAGAAAGAAAGATAGTTTTCCTGGCTTGCTACAGGTATTAATCTTCAATCTCTTCAATGTAGATAACTTTCCTGTCTGGTTTCAGGTATAGATCTATAATCAGTTGTCCGCAGATATTTCCTGGCTTGCTACAAGTATTAATCCGGAACTTAAGAAGGTTGGTCGAGATAGCTTTCCTGGATGGTTTCAGGTATTAATCTCTGATTTAAGAAAGAAAGATAGTCTTCCTGTCTTGCTACAGGTATTTATCTTCAATCTCTTCATGTAGATAACTTTCCTGGCTAGTTACATGTATCGAATCTACAATCAGTCGTCCACAGATATTTCCTGGCTAGTTACAGGTGTTGATCTGGAACTTAAGAAGGTTGGCGGATGAGATAGTTGTCCTGGCTGGTTACAGGTATTAATCTCTGACTTGAGAAAGAAAGATGATTTCCTGTCTGGTTTCAGGTATTAATCTTCAATCTCTTCAATGTAGATAACTTTCCTGTCTGGTTTCAGGTATAGATCTACAATCAGTCGTCCACAGATATTTCCTGGCTTGCTACAGGTATTAATCCGGAACTTAAGAAGGTTCGGTCGAGGAGATAGTTTTCCTGTCTGGTTTCAGGTATTAATCTCTGTCCTGAGAAAGAAAGATGGTTTCCTGGCCTGTTACAGGTGTTAATCTTCAATCTCTTCATATAGGTGGTTTTCCTGTCTGGTTTCAGGTGTTAACCTATAATCAGTCGTCCACAGATATTTACTGGCTAGTTACAGGTGTTGATCTGGAACTTAAGAAAGGTTGATGGTAATCATCTTTGGATTGACCTTTTCCTGAAAAGGCAAAACATTAGTTGCATGCAATGTCATGATGTATGAAATGCATGATGTCATGATGTTCTCAAGAATAAATGAGGTCGTGTCGTATGCACTTTATCATGTATGTAACTAGGAGATGTGAAATGTGATATGTTTATGAATGTATTTTTGTCTGGGAAAATAAATCCTTGACGAGTGCCGGGGAGTTTGTTAAATCCTGGGCTGATGTTTGAAGAGTCTGATTGAATTCTTCATTTCCGTTGGGAATGACGCACGAAGATGGTTGCAAGAATAAACCGGTAGGAGAAGATGACTCCATGGGAGAATAAACCTGGTGAAGAGATTACTCTGCGGGGAATTACTCTGTGGGGAAGAGATGCTTTGTTGAGATCTTAATGATAACTCCGCTGGGGATACCGTTGATAAGCTCTATTGAGGGATTTTGATGATGAACTCCGCTGGGGATAGAAAGAACTTTGCTGGGGATGATCTTTCAGTTGCAACTTGCTGAGGATAACCCAATTAGACTCTTGTGGGGATAACCTCCGAATATGGCTGGGGAGAAGCATTAGTACTCTGCAGGGGATAAGCTTCCAGAATCTACTGGGGAAATGATTCAACTCTGGCGGGGAGGCTTTTCAGACCGTGTTGGGGGAATGGCTCCATTGGGGGTATCCTGTATTCCGCCAGGGAACATTCTTATACTCTGTTGAGGAATATTAAGAACGCCAGGGATGCTTGCTGGGGAATATCTTTATACTCCGCTGGAGAATATTAAGATCTTCTGGGGGTACCCAACTTTTTTTAAGACTGATGGTAGACCCACTCTGCTTGGGGAGAGTATTGCTGACTTGCTGGGAATACTGTGCCTTTTTAGGGATGATGGAAGAACTCTGCTTGGGGAGAGTATTGCTGAATCTTGTCTTACTCTGCGGGGAGCGAAGGTATCTTGGTCATATTCTTCAACTGAATCTACCTTGTACCTGGGGGACAGAGCATCTTGTACAGTTCGGACAATTCTTATTGCCCCAGCTTCTATGGGAGAAGGTACATGTGGAGGTGCTTGATAACCGCCAATTGACAAATCTTCTTCTGGTAAGCAAGTGACGAGATGATGGGACATAGTCGTACGCTTTGATCCCTAATTTTTGCCTGGACCGCCCTTTCGGTTTTTCAGTCCATTGGGATAACCTTTCTTGCCCAAGCCGCCTTTTCAGGTTTTTGACTTGCCGGGTGTACAGATTTTTCATTTTCATCCCTTATTTTGCCTGAACCCTTTTAGTTCACTGGGAAGCCCTTATTTTTGCCTAGGCCAGTCGACCTAGCGGGTCTTTGATTATGCGTAGTATTTTTTTTGACTATGTCCATGCTCTCAGGATGTAGGGAGTTGTCACTGTCGGTAGTATTGTGTTGCCATACCGCCAGAAGATGTTTGATCAGGCAAGATTTGTTGCTGGAACTCGCGTCCAATGCCCCAAGTGATTCAGACAGAGATTTTCCCCAGGCTATTTGGCATCCTTGAGAGATTCCTTGAATCTTGACTGGACTGCCCCGGATGATGAACAATGATCATGCCTGCCCCTTGGTTGGAAGTGTTTCTTCCACTTGAGATTTTTGTTCACTTACACTACAAGAAAAATGATAGATTGGGACGGTTATTTTGGCTGATTACGACGGTTAAAACCGTCGCAATTTACAATCTACGACGGTAGAAGTACCGTCGCAGAATCGTGCGTCCCCAGCCTATTTCGCGACGGTTGCAAAAACTGTCACGCACAACAGATAGCGACGGTTACATACCGTCGTGAATTTGACTTTATTTTTTGTTTTTGTTGTTGTTTGCGACGGTTATTCTACCGCCGTAGGTTAGAAATTGCGGCGGTTTTAACCGTCGTAATCTGATTTATAAATTTCAAATAATATTTTTATTTAAATTATTATTTAGTAAAATAATTTTAAATATAATATTATTTTACTATAATATTTTACTATTATATTTAAATTATTATTTACTTTAATATTTTTTTTTAATAGTATTTTTATTTTATTTTCTATCACTTTTCAACATAATAAAGTTAATTACAATAAAAACATTTAATATCAAATAATCATCAATAATATCAAAAAAATGTGATCAAAGGTAAAAAGAAGTGCAAATTTTACCAATAAACAAGAAAAATTCAAATATCATCAAAGGCCAAATTTCATTTTAATATTTACATTGGTTTGCTACAACTTGAGAGAATTACAAAAAATGTTACAATATTCTACAAAATTCATGAAAGTCCTTTACCACATTTTGTATGTTTCTTCACACGCGCACCGCACAATACTACTCTTCTAGCTAACTCATCCATGATCACATTCTCTGCATCATTTCCTTTCAAATTTTTTTCTCTTGCAAGTAAAAGTGTTGTTTCATGTCTTTCATTCTTAATATCACATTTTGCTCCATGAGATATCAAAAGGCCACACATTTCTCCATTACTTTCTCTGGCAGCTAACATCAATGGTGTATATCCATTTTCATCAAAACCATTCACATCGTAATTCCCTTCCTTTAGTAGTTTTTCAACCATGTTTATATCTCCATAACAAGCTGCACGGTGAAGAGTATTCGCTTCGGCTAAAGTACTAATATTCAAACATCCCTTTTTAAGTGCATATTCAAACATCACCTTATGACCATCTTCACCATTTTGTTTCAAATCTATGATATCTAGAGCTGTTAAACCATCTTTGTTTTTAAGATTGGTTACATCAGCTCCAGCGTGAAGAAGCAACTTGAATGCCTCCACGCTACCCTCTGAAGCAGATATCATGACAGCTGAAAATCCACTCTCATTTTGCTCATCTAGATTTATGTTTCTGTTTTCAACGACTTTTTTCAAAGCCTCTATGTCATTCGCGTGAGTGACGAATAACAAAGATGAAAATCTAGACGCATTGCTAGACTTAACAACCTTTCTGGCTCTAATTATATCCAAAACTGCTTTCTGATATTCTTTAGTCCAATGAATAGAAGTTGCTGTTGAAGTTGCGCAATGACCAAACGAATTTACTATCCCCAAATCAGCTCCTGATGATACTAAAACTCTTAGACACTTCTCATGTTTATACCTTGTGCAAACCATCAACGCCGTGTCACCAAGTTTTGTTTGCGAGTCCAAGTTACAGTTACCATTAATCAAACATTGAAGAATGTTGCATAGTCCGAGGCGTGCAGCCATGTGAATAGGGTATAGATTGGTTTCTTCTTCAGTAGTTTGAAGGGCCAATTCTGTATCAACCCCATTATTCAGAAGTACATTCAATGCTCTTTCATTGTTGCAAATGATGGTGTGGTGCAAGAGAGTTCTTCCCATGTGAAAACTATTAGGTGAGAGGTGATGGAGAAGCATGTTGAGTATAGTGCCAGTGGATTCAAAATATTCTACAGCACACCATGTGATTGGAAAAGGCTCGGCTAGTCCGACACCAACACGGAATTCTTCTCCTGTATCTGTTTCCCAAGACCAAGCTCCTAATTTGACCTTGATATCAAGTCTTACACCAACCTGCAAAAGGAGTTTAACAACATTTATCTGCCTGCTGACCACAGCAGCAAATAATGCATTGCAATCAACATTAGTGTGAAGAAATGGCTTTGAAGATTGAAGCAAAATTCTATCGATTGCATTGATATCCACTCCTTGCTGCAAACAAACCAAAGAAAAAGTGACACTTAGTACATGAATTGTTTGTACCTAGCAAAATTACAACCAGATAACTTGAGAGGAGCACGCTCTCAGGACCTAAGCTTTTACCGCTAGGCCAACCCTCATGTTTTCTCAGCTTCCTCCTTTTTCAACCGTGATTTTGAGAAGCTGGTATGTCTAGCTTCTGTTCACCGTGATTTTCATGTTTTCCACACACGCACTATACCGAGTTGTAACTTTGAGAGAAATGAGAGGACATTTGTTCTTACCAAAAGCTGCTCAAGGAAACAGAAATAAGCAAGCATGCTGACAATGACAAGCACAGGTAACTCCTGCCAAACCCTGTTAAATTGTGCACACAAATTGAAGTGTTACCGGTAGCAATTACTTTTAGTACACGAAAGATACAAAGAGAACGCTATATTCCATTTATAAACCAATGCACTTGTATCGACCGCAGAAATCCCAAAACAAAATTGACTACATGATAATATTCTGAAGAGTAAACTGAAATCTACTACTTCAATACAAGCAGATCATAGATCGTGGGAATAGCGGTTTGATCAAATTTCGCTACGCAATAATGCTATAGTGCATGAAAGTAAACTAGTTTGGTTGGCCTCATATTTTAGATATTTTCATAAATAATATGCCATTAAAGAAGTTGCCCATAAGATCTCAAGATATGCATATATCTCAAACGAAGCATACGAGTAATAGTTTTTATCAAATGAAAATAACTGCACATGCCTGAAGTCGTCTTCCTGCTGAGACCTTGCTCCGGTATTCTGAGTTTGAACATTTTGGATGCGTAAGAGAGTGACAGGGAGATTCTGAACTTCTTGCTTGCACACATCACATGTCTTGTTACCCCTGATACTGAACCACTTGATAGCGCATTCTTGGTGAGCCAATGCAAGTTCACCTTTGCAACTGCATTCCATCTTCAGCGTCTCACCTCCTTCACATAGCTCAATCAGACAAATCCTACACACAGCTTCCTCTTCAGCTATATCTTCACCGTCATCACCGCCATTTTCTGAACCATGAAAAAATTTTAAGTCGAGTTAATGAAAATGTATCAATCAGCTTTTGTATTGTTAGACTTAATACCTGTATCCTTTTCTGCAGAAGCTTTTAACCATTCTTTAACTTCCTTTGCACCTGGGGTGGAAGGAATAATGCGGAAAAACTTATCCATTTTCCTTATGATTTTTTCTTTGCTATCTACCGGCTCTGAACGAGTGCGAGCTATCGATCCCTGGCTTCTCTGCAAAAGGATCAAATTGGTTAAAACAAAGGATATACATGCAAGATTTGGCAACCACTAAAGAATATAAGAATTAGGACTAGAAAGTGGAAAGCATGCTCATTCACACAAACACGTTTAATTAAACTGTTCATCAAAATAGGACTTAACAAGTTAATCAAAAGACAAAATAACCACTATTTCAAAATTGATATTATAAGTTAAAAGCCTTACATATGGAGAAGCACCAAGACATCCACCAAAAGCAAACTCATTATTAACACGCCCGATTTCTTCAACCGGTAGCGAAGAAGTTCTATAAATCTTAGGAGCAAACAGCTTACTCAAAGACACTGATCCTGATCCAGAGACAGAAGGCTTCTCACAAGGACTTTCCGGAGCCAAACTTATCGCCTTTTCAACATCAGATGATGAAGTCCTATTATACGGAAAGTTCAATTTCGGCATAATACTTCTAGCACTCGACGATTTTCCTCTTGTGGTCAAATTCCCTAGATTGTTACTATCACTATCCACAATTGGAGCAGCATCAACAGAACGTGAAGTCACAAGAAAATTCACCTTCTTGTGAGTCGGAGTTGGACTCGGTGTTAATGGCATCTTAATCGCAACAAATTCGTTCGAAAATGATGATGATGAAAATAAGTTTCTAGAAGGTGATTATCAAATGATTAAGTCTGTTATCCGCAATTCAGATGCAACAGAGCACAAACCACATCCACCAAAGTTAAACGGAAATAAATGTACCGATTCAATGTTTAAAAAGTGTATTATTATTAATGTTTTCATGCAACAATTTAAAAGGATCAAAATCAAAGAGACATGCCTTTCGCTTCTTCAGCTTCCCGTGCTTCCCATTTCTTCTACTACCCATTTTGAAGCCCATTGTTTGCTCACCAGTATCATCTTCAAAGGGTAAACCTTTGATTTCATCAAATAAACTTTCTGTTAGGCCTTGCATCCTGGAAAAAATAAACACAGATGTAAGTGTGAGTAAAAAATAAGTAAAAGTGTCATCGTGCATTTGATGCTTTTTATAAAGGCAAAATATCAGGCATTCCCCGTACCCATTGGTTGCTTTCTTCATGTGCTTCTCTTTCTTCCTCTCCTGTTTCGTCATAGGAACACGGGTGAATAGTTCCTCCTCTTGCCTAGACCGCTCATCCGCTTTGCTAACATACTTATCCACTTCTCTACTAGTTCCCATAAAATCTCGTATCTGTGTAGTAAGCAGCAAACACGAACCATTACATAAACACATTAAGTTGTTATGATTCCACGCCCAAAATACACTAATAATTTCGCCAAAATACAATAATTATATCACCTCTTCAGGTCTCCCCTCCATATCATTCACCATTGTTCTGATAAAATCACTTTGCTTAGCCTGTTTCAGAATTTCTCTATCTCTTCGGATGGCATTTCTTTCTTGCTTCGAAGATTTATCCATATCCATAGAAGTAGGAGCAATTCTAGGAGGACGATACACATCGTCACCATCATCATCCTATAACATAAATGAATTAAGTTAGAGAAACAGAAGACAAATATATTTTGCATCATACTATCGCACCTCAAATTTTCAACGATATTATTAAATAAACTCACTTGTGCGGTTGGTTCTATTTTACTAATAAGATTGCCAGGAATTGGACGATACTTTGAAACGTCTTTACTCTTATCAGATGCAGCCGGCACCTTCTCATTGGCATTACTTGTTGCACTTTCACTCGCTTTAATAACTTTCTGGATCTGGTATTGCTGTTTCTTATCAATTGGACGAATCTGCAGCAAAAAACTGTATGTCAGATACACCAAGTCTAACACAAATATACAAAGATGATACACAAGAATAAAACAGACCTTTTCTAAAAATAATCTTATCTCAACTATACTTCGAACAACAGGATGTTCTTCTATAGAATATCCCTTAGCCTTTCGCAATAGATAATAAACAAGGGATTGACAATAATTCAAAAGCAGCAAATTTTTAGCTTCGAGATAACTGAATCCATCTGCCGTAGAACTCTGAGCTTTCACCTGATATAAGAGACACACAAATAATGAAACTCACCAATAACAGAACCAAAAGTCCAAAAAAAAAGCGCATTCCGACCTTGGCAGTTAAAGTTTGAATTTTGCGGTTAACATTATCAAGACCTTCCTTCATTTCTTTCAACAACGCAGCAAGCTGAGATGCTTCTCTGAAAACAGATTGATAAATAAATAAATTGAATGTTGAATGACGTAACCTAATCTTACAGAGTTCTAATTGGTTGACCTAATTATGTATTGTGATGAAAATAAAGCTTACTTTTCAGTGATATCGTCATTATTGAGATGATTTTCAGGATTCTCCATGTTTTAGTGACAATGTTCAACAACCTCCAAAGCTGTAGCCAGGGATCGTCAACGAACCTTAGCTATTCGTTGGATCCGTCTCTAGCCGCATTAAAGCCCGGATGGAAAACCCCAGGAAATACCTGGCAAGCCCCTGCTAAACCGCATCTGTTTCGGGTACAGGGGCTTAGAGGGGTGCTAACCCGGCCACCGGAAAGAAGAAGAGCTCAAGGCCGCCACAACATTAGATGACCTTCCACGGGGTGGAAAGCTTTAGAGAATAGGGAAGTTTTGTTTCTATTTCAGTTGGTGATTGGGGATTGGCATAGTTCTCTTTTCTCGTATGCCTGAAAAATCAAATTGCGGTACAACTCAGCTTTTTTTAACTTTTTTACGGCGACGGGTGTTTTACCGTCGTGCCCATGAGAATTTTTAAAGGTTTTGGGTGCGACGGTTGTTTTACCGTCGTGAAATGAATTTTAGGACGGATAATTTTACCGTCGTGAAAGGTTTAAGGGTGCGACGGGTGCTTTACCGTCGTGATATGCCTTTTAGGACGGTTAATTTTACCGTCGTGACTAGTTGTTGGTGAAAAATCAATGTTAAAAGTGTTAAATGGGGGCCGACGGTTGTTTTACCGTCGTAATAATAATATTATGATGGTTAAATATACCGTCGCAAAATAAATATTAGGGACGGTTGGTGTCAACTGTCGTAAACACTGTCTCTATATGTCAATTACGACAGTTATCACATAACTGTCGCAATTTTTGTGTCGTTAAACACTAATTTTCTTGTAGTGTTAGATATTCGTCGTGCGAATTTCTCTGCTGTTGAACAAATAGTCATATGCAAACAATGTTATATTAAAAATGCAAAGCTTATGTCTGTCTTGAAGTTTTTGAAAATGCAGTTTTCAATAAAACAAGTGAATTTTTGTAAAATGTGATGTCAACTCAGGATTCTACAGCAAGCCCTACAGGAGTCAGGATACCTTTTGTAACAGTATGCTTTAGAACTAACCCATGCTTCAGCTAGGACTTTTAAGGGTTATAACGTGGCCTGGTTAACGGTTTAAGAAACAAAGGATAAAGGCTCAAAATTTATTTGTACCCACCCGCTCTTTGTGATGTTCTTCGATCCTAAACTCAGCTAATCGTGCATTAGATCTTGTTTGAGTCTTTGCTCTGATATTCCGGTGATGGTTCAGATACTGATAGTTTATTTTGAATAGGCAGTCATTTCTTTTTTGTTGAGGGTTTGTAGGACCTCTTTCTTTTTGATTTTATTATCCCTATTTTTGCCTGAACTGTTTCTTTTTGTATTTACAGTCAGCGGGATGCCCTAGTTTTGTAAGTCTCCTTCATAGGTTTTGACTTAATGGGCTTTTATTTCTGAGAGATAATGACTGCATGTCTTTATGATTATTCGGAACCATCACTGTCTTTTGTTTTGGAAGGACTTCTTTGATGTCATTCATTGTGCACCTGGATCAACTGAGAGAATTACCCTGCCCCAGGTTATAATTAAGGGTTTTAATTTTTGAAAAGAAAAACTCCAACTTCTTTGGCTCAAAGGGGTTGACGAGGGATTATCTTCCTTATAACTCCACTGTTTAGGATTTGAAACAATGCATGTACCTCATCAGCGGGGTCTGTTCAAAAGCATACTGTAAAGATCGTGGTATCGTTTTCGTCATCCTCCCTCAAAAGGTTTAGAACTTTTTAATCGAGAGTTGAACATCACAAAAAGGAAAGAATTTGAATATAGTTGATATGAATGGATTGATTCAAAACAGACATATGCAATGCATTGATAAAGTAACAAAGTTTGACATGAATAAATGTTTGAACAATCAAAAGAAAATTACAAATTGAAAATTCTAATGAACAAAAGACATTCTCAATGATTTGATGTAGGATCAGTGATCAAACTTAATCTCCTTGGCATCAATCAAGTCTTGGATCTTGTTCTTCAAACTCTAACAGTCGTCGATGTCATGCCCAGGACTGTCAGAATGGTAGGCACATCTCACACTCGGGTTATACTTGCAAGAGGAAGTATCAGGATTTTGAGGAGGATCCTTTAGTGTGATCAATTTCACCTTCAGCAATTGTTGTAACGCCTGAGACAAAGGCATGTTGATGTCAGTATACTGCCTTTCTTGATATCTTACCCTACGCCTATTGCTCTGTCTTTTTTGAACAGGCGCGGGATCGGAGATCTGGATTGCCCCTACATGTTGATCACGACAACTCTTTTTACCATACACAGCATTGGACTCTTTTTTTCCATTGTGGGGCTTTTTCTGAGTATCAGAAGGTGTTTCTTCTTGAATCTTCCCACTTTTGATGCCAGCTTCGACCCTTTCGCCGATCAGTATTAGCTCAGTGAACCCGGATGAAGAGCTTCCGATCAAGTGTTTGAAATAAGGACCATACAAAGTCCCAAGAAACATATCTACCAACTCCCTATCAGACAGAGGGGGTTGGACTCTTCCGACAAGATCTCTCCACTTTTGAGCGTAGTCCTTGAAGCCTTCGCTTGTACCCATAGACATCCCCTGAAGCTGAGTACGCGTGGGAGCAAGGTCGGCATTATACTGGTATTGCTTGTAAAAAGCAGCAGCAAGGTCCTCCCAGTTGCGGATGTTAGCCCCCTTCCAATTGACAGAACCATTCAAGTTGAGTCCCTGACAGACTATCTTGAAAGAAATGAACCCAGAGATCTCTATCAGCAGTATGGGGTTGGATCTTCCTTACATACGATCGGAGGTGCAACTTAGGACAGGAAGCTCCGTCGTACTTTGCAAAAGCAGGCACCTTAAACTTATGGGGAATCACCGCCCCAGAGGATAAGCCTAGGTCTCCAAAGTCCAACCCGGGCACATTCTGAATCTCCATGGCACTCAAGCAGTCCTCCAACTGTTTATACCTATCCTCAGCAGGAGGATACTGTTCATCATTATAATCTGTCTCGTTGTCGGAGACCACGGGACTAGGAAACCTTCTCTCTTGTGGGTTGTGTTTCCCTACAGATGAGGTAGTCTGCTCAACCTCATTCTGCAGTGCATTCCCAAATCTGCGTCCAGTGTTGAACAAGACAGTCCTCTTCTTCTTCTTCTTCCTCTCTTTCAGAATCAGAGTCTTCAACTCCTGTTGACCCTGGGCTAGGCTCATAACCAACTCTTGGAATTGGGCATTCTGGGCCTGGAGGGCCTTGATAGCTTGTTCAGTGGAAGGTTCAGAAGACATGATGATTGCTGAAATAAACAGCGAAGAAGATAAGTGACCTGTGAAAAGGGTACATGTTATGCATATGATGAAATGGAATGCGTATGATTTATGTATGCAATGTTTTCAAGGATCTCGCGGGGTAAACAAAGAAACTGGTTAGAATTTGAATCTGGTAGTTTGATTGAAGGAACTTCATGTTGTTGAGAGTCCTTCTTCAAGAGTCAAGCTCACCATATCGAGTGGGTCATAGCCCCTGACTCAAGTTATCATGTTTTGATCTCCAAACAACCTTGGCTAGAGGAAAATAAATCCCCTTTTCCCCTTGCTAGGCAGTTAGTTCATCATGACCTGCATCACAGACCCTTGAGATCCTTGAAATGGGTTAGTCCTTATGCAGGATGTATGCAATGTTATGATGTTATGATGTCATGGTAAAGGCACACCACAAGTATTCACAAAAGGCAAACATGGTAAAAGCACACAAGTCACACAAAAGAGCCCTTAGATTTCAGGCTGGCATGAAGTTTAGGTATTACCCTCTTTCAGTTTCAGTTGGTTAAGACCTGTCCTAAAAATAGTAACCGGGTTCTAAGGAGCTCAATATCATTGGATTGTTTTCTATGTTCATTGTTTTGATTTAGCCACTTAACTGGCGACCAAAATATTCCAAGAAAACAACCCTCAATGAGTGTAGTATAGAGTATCTACCAACTTCGGACTACACCAAAGTCGGTCATCTCACTACCCCTAAAGAGGCCAGGATGGTCAAGTAAGGTTCTAAGGTCAGTTGATGCTTCGCGACACCACGCGGCGGCCCCGTACTCTCCTTGACTTGACTCAAGGGTTAACGGTACTCACCAAAGTGCCACATCAACGTAGCAACTGCTTCAACCATGTCGGTATACCCCGCACAGTTCCCTCACAGTTTGTTGCTACTTCTAAAGGGTATCCCCAGATCCGGGTTAGGATCTATAAAACTCCGATACAAGCCCACAATATTAAAGAATTCAAGGCATACAATTGAAAACATAAGTGATCTAATCCTAAGGTACACCTCACTTATATATATCCCCAGTAGAGTCGCCAGTTCTGTGATCAGTGGAAATAAAACTGACTGTTTTGGAATGCTGGTTCGCGTTTGCGTTTTGCAAAATGTCGCGGTAAGCAAGAGTCGCCACCGTCTTTTATTTTCTCCAACAAGGAAAGGACAAAAGCACAGCAAAATTCCTTTTCGAGATGTTTCTCGATTCGGGAGGTAGATTATAGAAAGGGAAGGTGTTAGCACCCTTTCTATCCGTGGTTATCCACGGGCTCTTAGGTACTTGCTCACTATGTTTTCAAAAGATTTTGCTTTTCTTGTGTTTGTGGGTTTTGAAAAAAGTTTGTTTGAAAACTTCGATTTGACCCTTGTATCTGTCCTCAAGAGTGTATGAAGTGTTGTTTGAAAACTTTGTTTGAAAAAAGTGTAAGTGCGAAAAGTTGTTTCATTTTGAAAGAGCAAGTACCTGAGAACCTCTACCTACTCAAAAGAAATTAAGCTGTGTAAATGTATGTGATCGGTGGATCTGGAACTGACTGTTTAACGCTGGTTCACGAAATGTCGCGGAAGCAAGAGTCGCCACCGTCTTTTATTTTCTCCAAATGGAAAGGACAAAAGCACAGAAAAATTCCTTAAAGAGATTGCTCTCGGTTCGGGAGGTAGGTTATAGAAAGGGAAGGTGTTAGCACCCTTTCTATCCATGGTTATCCATGGGCTCTTAGATACTTGCTCACTTGTGTTTTCAAAAATGGTTTGTTTGCTTTTCAACTGTGGGTTTTAAAAAGTTTCTTTGAAAATTTCAGTTCGACTCTTGTATCGGTCCTCAAGAGTGTTTGAAAAATTGCTTTCGAAAGCTTTTTGAAAAGGTGTCGGTGTGAAAAGTATGTTTTGATTTGTTTTGAAATTAGAGCAAGTATCTAGAGTCGTCTATCTACCCTAAGGAATTCGTCTGTGTAAATGTCCTTTAAAGTAGTGCCATCCCACCATTGAGGGGTAGGTAGCACCACCGTTGGAGGTGTTCGTGTCAATTCGAAGTTCGGGACATGGTGATCACCAGAGCAATAGGAAGACACCTTAGAAGCTACCCTCATGCCAGGTTCCCGGATCATGAGGACTTACTAAGACATCCTCTACTCGACGATCACCTTTCGAGGCAAGGCAACAATGAGGCGTACCCTAGGGGTGGTGTGTGTGATTTGTGTGTCGTTTTCATTTGCATTTATCTTGTCATGTTATTGGTGTTCTACGCTTGTTTTTATTTTTGTCCATACATTCTTTCATGCAATTATTTAACAGTTAAAAATATTGCGGGAAAGTAAAAATTCTAAGCTATTACAAACGGCGCGGGTCCACATCGCCAAAATTAAACCAGGACCCGATTTGACCGAAAAATAAAGAATTAAAGAAAATAAAAGAATTAAAAAGTACGAGCAATTATTTACATGGCCTTGGGAGAGATACATAAATATTTAAACGAAATAAAATAAACATGCGAATTAAGAATTAAATCGAAACGAGGGCGTTGGACCCTTTTTGCAAAAATTAAATTATATGGAATTAATTAATTAAAAAGAAAAGGAGATGTTTTTGGTATTTTTTTAATATGTTTAGGATTTAATATGAAAAAAGAATGAATTAAAATAAATACTAACCCTAATTCTAATGGCTTTTAATTTATTAAGAAAACATTGAATTTTAACCTAAATTAACCCTAATTTTTATATACAAATTTAATTATAAAAATAAATAAAATAAATAATATTATTTATGAAAGAAAAATAAAAAGGATGAAAAATTATTAATTAAACCTAATTCTATGTTTTTTAGATTTTATTATGAAAAGAATTAAAATTAAAACCTAATTTACACTAAATTTAATTATATACATTTATTTATGAAAATACTAAAAATAAAATATTTATTATTTTTTCTCTTTTTTCTGATTTTTATGGCATTTTGTGATTTTATGAAAATATAATTAAATTAATTAATAAAACAATAATAAAAAGAAATATAAATAATTAAAAAAAATATAGAAGGTAAAAAAAATATGCAAACCTAGGGGGTTCAGACTCCAAATGGGAGGTTTTTCTCTAGCAATTCAGGCCCACTTATATCAAGCCTCTTGGACTTTTGCAGGACACGTGTATGCGCGTTGACTCAAGCTTATGGTGTTCCCCAGACCTGTGCCTTTGATTTGATTCCATTGGACGCGTGGACGTTGGATTCTGAAGGTGTATCATGGAACAATAACGTTGAACCTGCATATGATTGTTAATTGGAAAATAATATTGAGAAAGTGAAAACCTGGGGCTCGAACCCAGGTCATGTACTTGACCAATCCTTATGCTTGCCAGTGGAGCCAGATGCGCGTGTTGTATATTAAATAAACTAAGAATAATATAATAAGAAGACAATGGTTAGTGGAAATCAGCGCGCGAAATTCAAAAAGAGCCAATCATGGCTAGCCACCACATCATCTTCTTCATGGGTTTCCTGAAACAAATTAACAAACATTTAACGGGGGTTTTAAACCCCCTCAAAATATGCTGATTTCAATAATAGCGATTAGGCCATGTGGCCTCAGAAATTTGGCGCGATGGTCCCAATCTTTTCGTCCCAACCTGCTGATTTCATTCATGGCATTGTTATGTCTTAATTTTATAGGAATGGAAAACGCCCAAATTGAAAACCTTGGAACCCTAGGTATCTCTATTGGCGAATTCTCATATAGGGCATGAAACTTCAATCAAACCATGCAGTTAGTTTGTAAACATCACCCTAAACACGAAAACAACAACAAAATATGTTAAAAATGCATGGATAATGGAAAACAGTTTTGGAATTTTCTCTACCAATTTCAGTGATGACTTCGCGTTTTCTTGAGTATGGGGCTTAGTTTTTGATTGGAATATGTCCTATGATCCTTGAGGAAGCTAATGGAATAGGTTTTGAGGCTTGTATCACCTTGCAAGTGAGTTTTCAGAATTGAGTTTTTTGAGAAAAAGTGTGAGTTTGTGCAAGGGTTTTCTGAGCAGCTGCGTGGGTAATGGCATTAGGTTTATATTCAGGCTTATGTAATGAACCAATTAGGTCAAGAAAATTGATCAAGATCTTTTGTATTCATGGCTTTGAAGATTTGATTTTCAAGCATTGTTTTTTTTCAATCTTTTCCATGCATTTTTGTACCAATTATGATCCAATCAAATTGATTCTTTCCAATCTTAACCATGCACGAAATATTGAAGGCATATCATGTATAAAAAGATTTGAAATAGTAGGTTAAATATTTTCCATATATTTAATTTGATTTAAATGAATTATTATAAATAAAAATTCAAATAAATAAATAAAAAATGAAGAAATACTTCCCCTTGGGCCAAGTGGTCGTGCACATGCCATGGATGATGAATTATGGAAGAAAAATGGGCCCATTAGCAATTTTAGGTCATTTGAATCAATGTTGACTTTTCAAAATATCCAAAAATTTCCCAACTTCTACAAGGCATAACTTGCTCAATTTTTAAGCTTTTCTCATGTTCTTGGACATTTTGGAAAGGTCTTTGAGTCCTCTAACCAATGTCTTTGGTCCCATGTCATTTTGATTTACCAATCTCAAGTTATGGCCTTTGACTTAAAGTCCCTTTTTGTTGACTTTTGAAAATGACCTATAATGTTGAAATTGATAACTTTTTGTGAGAGCATTTCTTGGACTTGAAGTATGAAGATGAGTTGTAGGAAATGTCTTTCTCTTCAAAATGAGCTTTGGATGGAATTTTTCTGATAATCCATGTGAAAGTTATGCCCTGGTCAATTTGCAGTTGACTTTTTCAACTGTCCAAATAAGGAAACTTTTGCATCTTGATGATTTTTGAGCCAAGATTTAAGAATCATGATCAAGAATTGATCAAATGATGTTTGTGGCTTCAAAATGATATGTTGACCAAAAAATTGAATTTTTGACTGTCAAATGACCATTTTGCCCCTGCAGTTGACTGTAGTGCTATTAGGGTTTTTGACTGTGAAATTTTGTGCTGAAAGCCTTGAAACTTGATATGAGGATGCTTGACCATACTTGTAGGCATATGAGACTTGATTGGACCCTTGGAAACTTCATTTTCTTGATCAGAACCAAAACCCTAATCTTGACTGTTTAGGAGACCCTTGACTGTGCAACCCTTGGGGAATTTTGAAGCTTTGACTTGGCAATTTCTTGAAGAATATGGGAGGGCAAATTTTGGGGTACAACAGTTGCCCCTGTTCAATCTTCTTAGACCTGAGGATGCAGATTGGCTGACGTGCCTTTCGTAATCCGAGGGTAGAAGATGATTGAACACTAGAGTGCCCAGAAATTTGTGCTCACATAGTAGCAATGCGATGATGGGAATGGGCTTATAGATGCCATTTAGAGATTGATGGATAGGATGATGGGCTTATAGATGCCATCTGGATGTTGATCGCGTAAGAGATTCCTTAGCGAAAACCTGCATACCTGCCAAAGAAAAATGAGTACCTGACACGTTGCAGGAGCTGGTTTTAAGATGCTTGGTATAGATGTGTCCTGATTGGTTACAGGAGCTGAGTCTGGATCTTCAAAAGGTGATGAATGAAGCAGGGGTGGTTACTACCTTAGCATGAACGGTAAGAGAACCTTGGGTGACTTTAACTTCAACAACGCTCGTTGAGAAAATCTTGGTGGGAATTACCATCTTCGCAGTATCGGGAAGAGAACCAAAGGAAATTATAACCTGAAAGGGAATTACATATCACGCACCGTCGGGGAGAGAACCATAGGAAATTATAACCTGAAAGGGAATTACATCTCACGCACCGTCGGGGAGAGGACCATAGGAAACCATAACCTGAAAGGGAATTACATCTCACGCACCGTCGGGGAGAGGACCATAGGAAATCATAACCGTCGGGGAGAGGACCATAGGAAATCATAACCTGAAAGGGAATTACATCTCACGCACCGTCGGGGAGAGGACCATAGGAAATCATAACCTGAAAGGGAATTACATCTCACGCACCGTCGGGGAGAGGACCATAGGAAATCATAACCTGAAAGGGAATTACATCTCACGCACCGTCGGGGAGAGGACCAAAGGAAATTATAACCTGAAAGGGAATTACATCTCACGCACCGTCGGGGAGAGGACCAAAGGAAATTATAACCTGAAAGGGAATTACATCTCACGCACCGTCGGGGAGAGAACCATAGGAAATCATAACCTGAAAGGGAATTACATCTCACGCACCGTCGGGGAGAGAACCACAGGAAATTATAACCTGAAAGGGAATTACATCTCACGCACCGTCGGGGAGAGAACCATAGGAAATTATAATCTCAAAAGGAATTATCACCTCACGCACCATCGGGGAGAGGACCATAGGAAATCATAACCTGAAAGGGAATTACATCTCACGCACCGTCGGGGAGAGGACCATAGGAAATCATAACCTCACGCACCGTCGGGGAGGGGACCATAGGAAATTATAACCTGATAACTTCTACCGAGTCTTCATCAGAAAAATCTGTTGGGAGTCGATTTAGCTGGACTAGAGAAGGCCTTGGACTGGATAAGAAACCTTTGGAGTCGATTAACTGAACCGGTCTAGGTCTTGAAAGATGATTGAGAATTTAGCTGAATCTTTCCTGAAAGGTAAAGGTCAGTCATATGCAATGCATGATATGGACCAAGCAATGATGTTCTCACCATAAATGAGATTTGTAAGATATGATGCGTCTATGCATGCTATAATGATGTATGTGATGTTTTATGAATGTGTTTTTCGTCTAGAAAAGTAAATCCTTGACGGGTGCCGGGAAGTCACTCCTGGGCTGATATTGAAGAATAAGCTTTTACTCCTGCCGGGGATAATAACTGCAAGAATACCGGTAGGAGAAGATAACTCCGTTGAGGAATAAACTTGGCAAATGAAAGATTCTGCGGGGAGGAAAATACTCTAGCGACCATGCTGGGGAGCGATACTCTGTGGGGATAGAGATGCCTTGCTGAGTTGTTGATAATAACTTGCTGGGGATATCCTTGTTGTATTGGAAGTGTTGATAGACTTCGCTGGGGGTAAGAGAATTCCGTCGAGGACACTCTTTCCATGGCTTTTGGATGAGGATAACCCAGTTATATCCTATTAAGGAAATAACTCTTTGAATAAAGCCGGACGCGTTCGTGCTTTGCGAGGGGATAAGCTTCCAGAATCTACTAGGGATAAGCTTACTGCTTGGGGAGGTGAATTCCAACTTTCCTGGGGAACTGGATTGGATTCTCCTGGGGAAGCTTTTGATTGCGGGGAAATGGCCCTTTGAATATTTGATATGCCGCCGGGGAACAATCTTTAGACCAAGACTGCCGGGGAATGTTGATATCTGCTGGAGGATACCCAACTTCTTTAAGTTTGATTGTAGCTTTGCTTGGGGAGAGTGTACGGACTTGCTGGCTCACTCTCTGGGGAATTGAGATATTTGGTTATGTTCTTTAGCTGAGCCTACCTTGGTACCTTGGAGGACGGAAACAATCAGATTGCTTAAACCACCCGTTATTGCCCCTGTTTCTATGGGGGAGGCACATGTGGGATGCTGATAATTGTTGAGGGTCAAACCTTCTTCTGGTAGGCAGGTGACAAGATGACAGGACATAGTCGTACGCTTTGATCCCTAACTTTTGCCTGGACCGCCCTTTCGGGTTTTCAGTCCATCGGGATACCCATTTTTGCCCAAGCCGCCTTTTCAGGTTTTCGACTTGCCGGGTGTACAGATTTTTTCATTTCATCCCTTCATTTTGCCCGAACCCTTTTGGTTCGCCGGGAAGCCCTTATTTTTGCCTAGGTGTATCAACCTAGCGGGTCTTTGATTGTGCGTAGTATTTTTTCGACTATGTCCGTGCTTTCAGAATGTAGGGAGTTGCCCCTGTTAGAAGTGTTTTGTCAGGCCACCAGAAAGTGTTTGATCAAGCAGGATTCGTTGTTGGAGTGCCCCAAGTGACTCAGGCGGAGATTTGCCCCAGGCTGTTTGGCCTTTTGAGAGATTCTCTGAATCTTGATCGGATTGCCCCAGATGATGGACCATGGTCATGCCATGCCCCCTTGATTGGAGATACTCTTGTTCATTAGACTTTCATTGTGCGAATTTCCCTGCTGTTCAAACAAAAAGTCATATGCAAACAAAGTTATGTTAAAAATGCAAAGCCTATGTCTGTCTTGAAGATTTTGAAAATGCATTTTTTTCATAAAACAAGTGATTGTTTGTAAAACGTGATGTCAACACCGTATTTACCGTAGGCCTTAAGGAGTCAGGATACCTTTCGTAACAGTATGCTTTCGAACTAACCCATGCTTCAGCTAGGACTTTTAAGGGTTATAACGTGGCCTGGTTCATGGTTTAAGAAACAAAGGATAAAGGCTCAAATTATTTGTACCCACCCGCTCTTCGTGATGTTCTCCAAACCTAAACTCAGTTGATCATACGTTAGACCTTGTTTGAGTCTTTGTCCTGACGTTCCAATGATGGTTCAGATATTGATGATTTATTCTGAATAGGCAGTCATTCTTTTTTTTTTGTTGAGGGTTTGTAAGACCTCTTTCTCTTTCTTGATTTTTTTATCCCTTTTTTTTTTGCCTGAACTAATTCCTTTTTTGGAATTATAGTCAGCGGGATGCCCCAGTTTTGTAAGTCTCCTTCATGGGTTTTGACTTAATGGGTTTTTTATTTTTGAGGTAATGACTGCCTTTCTTTATTGATTATTCGGAACCATCACTGTCTTTCTTTGTTTTGTAAGGACCTTTTTGGTGCCCTTCGTTATGCACTTGGATCAACTGAGAGACTACCCTGCCCCAGGTTATGATTAAGGGTTTTAAATTTCGAAAAGAAAAACTCCTACTTCTTTGGCTCAGAGGGGTTGACGAGGGATTATCTTCCTTATAACTCCAGTGTTTAGGGATTTGAAACAATGCCTGTACTTCATCAGCGGGGTCTGTTCAAAAGCATACTGTAGATCGTGGTATCGTTTTCGTCATCCTCCCTCAAGAGGCTTAGAATTGTAGATCAAGAGTTGACATCAGAAAAAATATGAAAATAATTTGCATTTAGTGAATACGAATATATTGTTTCAGAACAGACATATGCGATGCATTAATGAAATAACAATGTTTAACATGAGTAAACGTTTGAACAAAAGAAAACTGCAATTTGAACATTCGAATGAACAAAAATTCTTCTCATCTCCGGGCTTGTTACTTCAAATGGTGCCTCCTGTAGGGATGGTAGAAGCACTCAGCCCGACCATCTTGGGTGAATTCCACAGCTCCTTCCTCAATCAAGTCCTGGATCTTATTTTTCAGAGTCCAACAATCCTCTGTAGCATGCCCCGGACTGTCAGAATGGTAAGCGCAGTGAGTGTTGGGGTTATACCTTGAAGGTGTCCTGTTGGGATTCTTAGGAGGATCCTTTAGAGTTACCAAGTTCAACCTCAGCAGTTGTTGTAAGGCTTGAGGCAGCGACACGTTGAGCTTGGTGAATTGCCTTTTGGGCTTGTCTGGTTGAAGCTGGTGAGGTTGATACTGAATTGGTGATACTGAAGCCATATGAGGAGCTTTCTCCTTGCCTCTTTGTCTCAAAGATGGTCGAACGATGATTGGCTTTTTACCCTTAGACGTTTGCCCCAGTTGGTTACCCTGAAGCAGTTGGTTGATGAGAACCCCGAGCTCTTCTTGTCTTTGAGCTAACCCTTGAATGGCAGTCACCTGCCCCAGCATCTGGACCCTCAATGCATCTACCTCAGCTTGTAGGTGTTTCAGCCTTTCATCCTCAACACTGTTCCTGACAAAGGTCTCCATGAGAAGTGTCCTTAGCTCCTCCTGCCCCTTTGATAGTGTGATACGGTGGGAGAACTGACTTGAGGTTTTGCGTTTGTTTTCGCAAATGTTGCGGTTAGCAAGAGTCGCCACCGACTTTTTATTTTATCCTAAGGAAAGGTTAAAAAGCACAGCAAAAACCTTTTGAGATGTTTTCTTGGGTTCGGGGAGTAGATTATAGAAAGGGAAGGTATTAGCACCCTTTCTATCCATGGTTATCCATGGGCTCTTAGTTACTTGCTTAGATCACTTGCCTTTTGTTTTCAATTGTTTTAAATGGTGCTTGAGTGTGTGGGTTTGAAAATGTTTTTGAAAAGAGGCCAATGTGGTGGCAACCTTTGTAATGATCCATGTGGGGATGTATACAAAGATGTATGTCTTTTGAAAAAGTTTTCATTTGTTTTTGAAAGTTGTTTTGAAAGTGTAGTGATGTGTGATTTTGAAATTAGGCAAGTGTTTTGTTTTGCAAGTTTGATTCAAGTAACTAAGAGGTTATCTACTCCTAAATTTCTCAAAAAGATTATTGTTATGCTTTTAACCCTTTTAACAAGTTTGTTCCACCATTGTATTTGGTGGACAACCTTGTGTTAGGATGTGAAAGGGACGGGCGCAGGTCATCGTTTAGACCATAATTGTAACGACGTTAAATGTCTTTGGGCAATTTCTTTAAGGGACTTGATCATTTGTTTTTGTTTGCTTTGAAAAGTTTTGTCGAGGGACTATGATCATTCAAATTGTTTGCTTTGCCCAAAGAAGTTCAACATACAATATGGCCCATTTATTTGAAGGCAACAAGTGGAATACCCTAGGGGTGCAAGTGTGAGATGTGTTGTTTATTTTCATGCTCATTTGTCTTGTATTAGGTCAAACTATTTTTTCGTTTTTTCGCATACAAACCCTAATTCTAACATGTTATCATTAGAAAGCAATAAAGTGCAAAATTAAATTTACTAAGCTATTACAAAACCAAATATGGGAAGGGGGGTACAAATGTTCAAATGGGGATATTGACAAGAATTTAAATCTAAATTATTACATCATTTTGAATATTTGCAATTTAATCAATGTACAAAAATTAAATAACAATGCAAGATGCAAAAGAATGTTTTATATGTATGAAAAAAAATATTATTTATGTAAAAGAGAAAAGAAAATAAAAATTATACTATTTTTTGGAGTATTTTGAATTTAGGGCAAAAACCCTAATTTTTAAAAGAAAATGCATTATTATCTAATTTAATACAACTATTTATTTATTATTTATAAAAATAAAATAAAATGAAGTATATTATGAAAAAAAGTATTTTTGTATCAAATATTAATAAAATGAAAAATTCAAGTATTTTTATATTTTATCTTAAATATATTAATAAACATATATATACATATATTAATTTCTTAAATATGCATTATACACAAAATAAATATTTATTTAATATTTTAATAAAACAAATAAAAAGAGTATTTTTTATGTGAAATATTTTCAGAAGGTAAATAAAAAAAAAGTATTTACACTATTTTTCTATTTATTCTAATAATAGTATATATATAATATTTTTATGCAAACAAAAGAAATAAATCAAATAAATATGCCATATATTCAAAAAATGATGGAAAAAATATTTTTAATTTTTTAATGCCATGAGAAAAAATAAACAAAGTCAACCAAAAAAGAAAAAGTCAAAAAGAGTCAAAAATGAAGCAAATGGGCTCAGGGGGTGTAAACATGGAAATAGGGTGTGAAAAGAAAATAGTTCCAGGCCCAGCCCAGACCACTCCTTCTTCAACCTCTGTACAACATCCTTCAAGCAAAACACGCGTTTTTTATCTCTGGATTCCTGGACTTTCAAGCAAAACTCATAACATGAAAAGTGTAGAGCATTAAGAGACGGTTTCAACCATATAAAGAACTTGACCTATCTCTCTAAGATGAGGGAGAATTTCTCCTCCCCCAATTTCTGACCTAACTTTTCATCAATGTTCAGACATGAAATTCTCTAAGCACACGAAATATAAATGAAATCTAATCATATGAGCATGTTCAGGGCTATGATTGTGACATGTTTTCTTCAAAAACCTAAAGCTAACAATGCCTAATAAGGGAGATAGAACTCCATGAATATACCTGTTCAGTTGGAATCGAGCTTTGCAATGGAGGATGTTTCAGAGTGAAATGATGACTTGTATAGCTTCCTTGAAGTGTAAGGATGCTTTTCCAAGTCCTACTTTGTCTTGAAACTCCCTGAATCGAGCTAGTGGACTCCAACTGCAAAACAGAAATTTAAAAATGGTGAAGTGGCTTGGAGGTGTTACAGGTCAGGTTTCAGGACATGGTTAGCTTGCATATGTTGTAAGGAAGGTAGAGGAACAAGTTTGGACAAGAATGCTCGAAGGGATTGAGAGATAGCACTCAATCTGCAGGGCTTGCTCTGTTTGAGCAGTTTTGTGGTGTTTCTGAGATGGAGAGTGCTTGAGAGGCAAATGGCTCGTGCAAAAGCTTGGTTGGGTAATTTGGAATGTGTTTGATAGCTTTTGTGTTGTGTCTCTATGCTGAAGAGAGAGTTGTGATAAGTTATGCACTTTTCTTGAACTTGAAGCAAACAAAAGCAAGTTGAGGTTTTAGGTCAGTAGGGGCCTCTAATCCTGCTGCATAAGCCTCTCTTGATCAGAGCAATTTGCCCATAATCTTGTGCCAAAAGGATTTAGCTTGTACCTTCTTGATTTTCAATTGGACATAAAGCTAACCTTTTCAAGAATGGAAAGTTTACTTTATCTAAAAATGGATCAATCTTGTGTACAATGCTTGAACTCATGGAACAACACTTTGGCACAATGAACAAGCATTAAATTAAGGAGTGTAATTTGGTTTAAGGACCTGTAAAGTAGCACAAACTATGCTGAGTTCAAATTTGCAAAGTTATGGATATGGAACTTGGTCATGAACAAAGTGGTTTTTTGCTATATTGTGAAATTCGATTCTCTCTAACCATGAGGTTGTTTGAGAAGTTCTTGGACATTTTGGAAAGCTTGGAATGTGTACTACAATCCATATTTGAAATGCAAATCAAAATTCCAAGTGGAAGGGTATGAAAAGTGGCCTTGAAGTGGGGTAGAAAACCTTGTCAAAATAGGTTAAAATTTCACTAAGTTAAAAATGGTTTAGTGCCCTTATTCAAAAAATTGTAACTTGAGATACAAGCTTCAAATGAGAAAATTTTGTGAATCAAAGTTGTAGATTATGCAACAAGCTACAACTTTCATGTTTTGACTTTTGTTTGAATCCAAATGGATCTTGGTGAAAAGGTGGGGCAAAGTTGGGAAAAATTTAGGGTTTTTCATAACTTAGAAAAATTCTAAGTTATGAAAAATTCCATTTTCAAACCCTAATTTGCATTTTGTGATTTCTTGGTGAACAAGTTTCATGATTTGGCATGTTTTGATGAAAAATGAATCTTGACTCTTGATTTTGACCAAAAAGTCAAAGTTTGACTTTTCAGTATACAGTCAAAATTGATCAATTGACTGGGAAATTCAACTGTCAATCTTGTGTACTTGGGATCTTTTGAGCTTGATGAATGTGTCAAGACCATTTCATTGAGTCCTTGAGTCCATATGTGAACTTGGTTTGCCATTGGCTAGGTCAAACAGTCAAAAATTGCCTTTGTGCAGTCAAAACCCTAAAAATGACCATTTTGCCCTTTTGATGATCTGATCAAATTTCTTGTGGAATTGTGATCCATACTTGATCAAATGGTTCATGTGAGTTCATAATGTTGATGTGGATCAAATTTCATGAGGTTTGACTGTCAATTGGCCACAGTTGACTTTTTCCCCAATACAGCTGATTTCTAGGTCAACTGTCCAATTGACTGGGCAAAACTTGGAATCAAGACTTGAAACTTGGTATGGGTAAACTTGGGAGTCCAACATGAGGCATGAAAGTCATCTTAGGCATTTTAGGTCAAAACATCCTTGGGCAATCACAAACCCTAATTTGAGTCCACAGTGCAAGGAGAAGTCTTGAGCAGAGGAAACCCTAACTAGATCTTGATCTTCAAAGGCCTTGTGATGAGAAAATGTTGAGGAAATGGGAGGGCAAATTTTGGGGTACAATAGTTGCCCCTGTTCAATCTTCTTGAACCTGAAGAGTTAGATTGGAAAGTTTGCCTTTCGTGACTCGAGGGTAAAAGGAGATTGGACACTAGAGTGCCCGAAAATTTGCACTCGCATGTTGAAGTATCAGCAATGTGATGTCAGGAATGGGCTTACGGATGCCATTTGGAAAGGTGGTAGATAGGGAGATGGGCTCATGGATGCCATCTGGAGACGTGACAGAACCTTGTCGGGAATGGGCTTATAGATGCCATTTGGAAGTGTCGATCGCATAAGAGATTCCTTAGCGAGAACTTGTGTATTTGAGAAAGACGGATGTTTTCCTGGCTTGTTACAGGTGTTTGATCTTCAATCTCCTTATGCAGATGTGCCCTGGCTAGATACATGTATCGAATCTACAATCGGTTGCTCACAGATGTGCCCTGGCTGGATACAGGAGTCGAATCTGGAAATAGTCGTTAATAGATATGCCCTGGCTGGATACAGGAATCGAATCTTCGAACTCTTCAGACGTGCCCTGGCTAGATACAGGAATCGAGTCTGGAAACGTGGTCCACAGATATGCCCTGGCTGGATACAGGAATCGAGTCTGGAAATGTGATAGTTGTTAGATATGCCCTGGCCGGATACAGGAATCGAATCTTCGAACTCTTCAGACGTGCCCTGGCTAGATACAGGAATCGAGTCTGGAAACTGGTCACTCTCAGATGTGCCCTGGCTAGATACAGGTATCGAATCTAGAATTGTGACAGTTGAAGGTAGTTGTCTTTGGGATTGTCTTTTTCCCTGAAAAGGCAAAAACATAAGTTGTATGCAATGTCATGATGTATGATATGCGTGATGTCATGATGTTCAACATGAGATAGTGTTGTATGCACTTTATCATGTATGTAAGCAAGATGTATGAAAATGTGAAATGTTCATAAATGTATTTTCGTCTTAGGAAAATAAATCCTTGACGACCGGCCGGGGAATTGCTCTGAGGAAGAGATACTTGGCCGAAGTTTTGCTGAGAGGCCTGTTGAGGACTCTAATGATGGATTCCGCTGGGGATAATGATGATAAACTCCGCTGGGGATTGAAGGAACTTTGCCGAGGGCGGTCTTCCGTGGTTTTTAGCTGAGGATAACCCAGTTATAAGTCCTTGTGAGGAAATAACTCTAAATAAAACTTGGGAGAGACGTCCGTGCTCTGCAGGGGATAAGCTTCCAGAATTTACTGGGGATGAGTTTTAAGACCCGCCGGGGAATGCTGTGCTTTTCTAGGATCGACGGGGAATCAACTCCGCTTGGGGAAAGTATTGCCGAATCTTGTTTTACTCTGCGGGGAATTTGAGATGATCTGGCTACATTCTCCAGTTGACCCCACCTTGGTACCTTGGCGGACAAAACAACCAGACTGCATTAGACAATTTCACATTGCCCCTGTCTCTGATGTCACCTGTAATCAATCTCTTGTTTCATTATGTGAACATTTACGAATCAGCAATTTAATGTCAAATGCATATATCAAGAATGAACATTGGACGTTCTTCGCAAGACAAAACAGAAAAAGGAAAACAACGGTAATTTGTATGGACAAGTGAATTTGTATTGATTTAAACTTTGCCTGTGAATAGGCGTTTTTGTACAAGAGGCTGACATCCTAGTAAGAGGACGCCGCCAAATAGTATAGAGTTTACAATTTGAAAAAGGAAACAAAACAGCTATGTGAACAATCCCACTGGGTTCCAACTCTGCTATCGCCTTTATGTCTTCGAGCGTCTCATCGCTTTGCTGCCTGGTCGAAGATGAAGCTGATTGGTCAATGCCAAAATCTGAGCCAGATAGCTGATGCCGAATTCCGGACACGAAGTGATCCAATGAGACATAGTATTACGCTTTTATCCCTAACTTTTGCCTGGACCGCCCTTTCGGGTTTTCAGTCCACCGGGATACCCATTTTTGCCCAAGCCGCCCTTTCAGGTTTTCGACTTGCCGGGTGTATAGATTTTTATTCATTTCATCCCTTATTTTTGCCCGAACCCTTTTGGTTCGCCGGGAAGCCCTTATTTTTGCCTAGGTATGTCAACCTAGCGGGTCTTTTATTTATGCATAGTATTTTTTCACTATGTCTGCATTGGTGGGGTGAGGAAGGTCGTCACCATCCATGGTGGTTAGGATCATGGCTCCTCCTGAGAACACACGTTTAACCACAAATGGCCCTTCGTAAGTAGGGGTCCATTTGCCCCGGGGATCACTTTGAGGAAGGATGATGCGTTTGATTACCAGGTCCCCAACTCGATACTCTTGTGGTCTGACTTTCTTGTTAAATGCCCTGATCATCCGTTTTTGATACGTTTGACCATGACAGATGGCAGTGAGCCTTTTTTCGTCAATCAGATTTAATTGATCAAGTCGAGTTTGGATCCAATCATCTTCATTCAAGTCTGCATCCTTCATTATCCGGAGAGAGGGTATCTGGATTTCAATTGGCAAGACTGCCTCCATGCCATAGACTAAGGAGAAAGGAGTTGCCCCGGTTGACGTCCTTGCTGAGGTACGGTACCCATGAAGAGCGAACGGTAACATCTCGTGCCAATCCTTATAGGTCACTGTCATCTTCTGCACAATTTTCTTGATATTTTTATTGGCTGCCTCTACAGCCCCATTCATCTTCGGCCGGTAGGGAGAAGAATTGTGGTGCTGTATCTTGATTTGTTCAGAGTTCAGTGATCATTTTGTTATTGAGATTGGTACCATTGTCCGTAATGATTCTTTCCGGGACGCCGTACCGACAGATCAGATTATGCCGGATGAAACGTGCCACGACGCTCTTGGTTACTGTGGCATAGGAAGCTGCCTCAACCCACTTTGTGAAGTAGTCGATTGCCACCAAGATGAAGCGATGCCCATTGGATGTCGTTGGTCGGATCTCACCGATCATATCGATGCCCCACATTGCGAAAGGCCAAGGTGCCGTCAGGACATTTAAAGGAACCGGAGGGATATGCACCTTGTCAGCATAGATCTGGCATTTATGACAAGTTCGGGAGTGTTGGTAACAATCGACTTCCATTGTGGACCAGAAATATCCTGCCCGAAGGATTTTCTTAGCCATGGTGTGTCCACTGGAATGTGTTCCAAATGTACCTTCATGCAGTTCCATCATGATTTTCTCCGCTTCAGCCTTATCTACACAACGTAGCAGAGTCGAATCATGATTCCGTTTGTAGAGAATGCCGTTACTGAGGAAGAATTTCGCAGCAAACCTCCTCATGAACTTCTTATCATTGACAGATGCACCTTCAGGGTATTCCTGAGCTTCCAAGTACCTCTTCACCTCATGGTACCAGGGTTTTTCAATCATCTTTTCAGCCTCCAGTTCACAGCAGTATGCCGGTTCGTCCAACTTCCAGATAATGATTCGGGGAGCCTCATTGTCCCATTTAACTTTGAACATTGAAGACATCGTAGCTAGGGCGTCCTCTAGCTGATTCTCCTCTCTAGGGAAGTGCTCAAAAGTTATCTCTTCAAAGTGGGGAAGCAAGGTCGACACATACTCCTTGTAAGGAATAAGATTCGGGTGTTTCGTATCCCACTCGCCTTTGATCTGATTGATCACGAGAGCGGAATCTCCGAAAACACTTAGAAATTTGATCCTTAAGTCGATTGCAGCTTGTAAACCCATGATACATGCCTCATATTCTGCCATATTGTTGGTGCAGCTGAAACATAATCGGGCGGTGAGGGGAGTATGAGTTCCCTTGGGAGATATGATTACAGCGCCGACGCCGTTACCCAAAGCATTGGAGGCTCCATCAAAATGCATAGACCATCGGGATCCTTCCTCAGGTCCTTCATCCGGTCCAGGTACTTCACAGTCAGTTACCACCATGATGTCTTCGTCCGGAAAATCAAAGTTCAATGATTGGTAATCATCCACAGGTTGGTGTGCCAAATGATCGGCCAGTACACTTCCCTTAATTGCTTTCTGAGTTGTATACTGGATATCATATTCTGTCAAGATCATTTGCCATCTCGCTATTCTTCCAGACAGAGCGGGCTTTTCAAATATGTACTTGATGGGATCCATTTTTGAAATCAATAAGGTAGTGTGAGTCAGCATATACTGTCTCAGCCGGCGAGCAGCCCATACAAGAGCGCAACAAGTTTTCTCAAGCAGTGAGTAACGAGACTCACAGTCGGTAAACTTTTTGCTCAAGTAATAAATAGCGTGCTCTTTTCGGCCAGACTCGTCATGCTGCCCCAGCACACACCCCATTGAATTATCAAGCACTGTCAAGTAAAGTATCAGAGGTCTTCCTTCCACCGGTGGCATAAGAATGGGTGGCTCTTGGAGATATTCCTTTATTCTTTCAAAGGCGGCCTGACATTCATCATTCCAGCGTACTACTTGATCTTTCTTCAGCAATTTGAAGATTGGCTCACAAGTAGCGGTTAGATGTGAGATGAATCGGGCAATGTAATTCAGTCGTCCCAGGAAGCCTCTGACTTCTTTCTCTGTCTTTGGAGTTGGCATCTCTTGTATGGATTTTACCTTGGCAGGGTCCACCTGAATACCTTTATCACTTACAATGAAACCTAGCAATTTTCCGGACCTTACCCCAAAGGTGCATTTGTTGGGATTCAACCTCAGCTTGTATAACTTGAGTCGGTCAAACAACTTCCTCAGATGGTCAAGGTGCTCCTCCTCAGTTTGAGACCTTGCAATCATGTCATCAACGTATACCTCAATCTCATGATGGATCATATCATGAAATAAAGCAACCATGGCACGTTGATAGGTTGCCCCAGCATTTTTCAATCCGAATGGCATGACCTTATAATAGAAGGTGCCCCACTGAGTCACAAATGTAGTCTTCTCCATATCTTCTGGAGCCATCTTGATCTGATTATACCCTGAAAAACCATCCATGAAGGAGAACACCTTGTGTTGAGCTGTATTGTCAACAAGGACATCAATGTGAGGTAGGGGGAAGTCATCCTTGGGGCTGGCCCTGTTCAGATCCCTGTAGTCAACGCACATTCTGATTTTACCGTCCTTCTTCGGCACTGGCACCACATTGGCAACCCACTGAGGGTAAGAAGTCACTGCGAGGAACCCGACATCAAACTGCTTCATAACCTCGGCCTTGATCTTTTCAGACATCTCTGGACGCATCCGTCGGACTTTTTGCTTTACCGGAGGGCAATCTTCCTTGGTTGGCAGGTGGTGAACCACAATGTCGGCATCCAAACCAGGCATATCTTCATAGGACCAAGCAAAAATCTCCATGTAGTCTCGTAGCATCTGAATCAATCGTTGCTTCACGCTGAGCTCTAGATTGGCACCAATCTTGACCTCTTTCCTATCCGTCTCAGTACCCAGGTTAATTGTCTCTACCGGCTCTTCATGTGGTTGAATAGCTCTCTCTTCCTGGAGTAGCAGTCTTGCGAGTTCACCAGGCACTTCGCAATCATCTTCACCTTCGTCTTCGGCCAAGTTAATCGGATTTTCGAAGTCATAACTGGCGGTAGCAGAGCTGTTACCAGTGAGATCCAGAGTGGATTGAAACCTGTATAAGTGAGTGTGTGTAAATATAGCTGTTTTGCAATATATATAACACAGAAAGGAAAAAGAGCACAAGATTTGAAATGCAACAAACGTCCAATGTTTTGATTGATGATATATGAAAATGTCATACAAAAAGCCCTCACAAATGGAGCCACGATGCCCCGGGTAGGACACCGAGCCAACAAAGTTTTAACATATTGTTTGTTAAAAATTGGAAATCAAAAGAAATTAATTACTGCGTGACAAATGTGATGGGGGTAAAATCCTTTGCCGTCCAGTTGCTTGGTCCGTTGCTGTTAGTCGGGTAGATCCAACTGTCAAACTCTGCTTCCTCCACATCCTCCTCGATAGCATTCACCCTTGAGCTGGAAATAAACACCGGAGCCTTTCTGATCTTCTCTTTGCGCACAACCTTCTGAGCCTCTGCAGTAAAGCCTAGCCCAAACTTGTCGTTCTTCTGAGTGAAGTCAGGAAGCTGACCCCAGTTTGCACAATTGCCTTTCTGAACCACAGCCCGGGCATCCCTTAGGGAAGCCATCTTCAAGAAAACATTCTCTTCAACTGTTGTCTCTGCAGCTGCTGAAATTGGATGTACCTCCTCGAAATGCTGAAAGGGGGTTTCAATAAACTCCCCGTCCATCTCAATGTATCTGAAGGAATTCAAATGGCTCACCATATACTCCTCTTCTCCTTGCACAGTGACGATCTTTCCCCTGACGGGATACTTCAGCTTCTGGTGCAAGGTGGAGGTCACTGCCCCAGCTTTATGGATCCAAGGTCGACCCAGTAGACAAGAGTACGATGGACGTATATCCATCACATAAAAGGTAGAGTCAAACACTTGAGAGCCCACACGAATAGGGATGTTAACCTCTCCATGAACCATCCTTTTAGAACCGTCAAAGGCCCTGACGATGATATTGCTGGGCTTCAATTCCAGGCCTTCATAATCCAGACGGTCTAAAGCCTTTTTCGGTAGAACATTCAAAGAAGAACCAGTATCCACCAATACATGCGCCAGAGTAGTGCCCCTGCATTCGATAGAGACATGCAGGGCATCATTGTGGTCTCTTCCCTTCGCAGTCAGGTCAGCATCTGAGAAACCCAAGCCATTGTCTGCTGTTAGATTTGCTATGCAATCGGTGAACTGGACTGCAGACGTCTCTTGCGGCACATGGGCCGTCTTGAGAAATGAGATCAAGGCTTTAGCATGGGCCTCGGAGCATAGCAATAAGGAGAGCAGGGAGATCTTGGAGGGCGTATGCCCCAGCTGCTCGACAACATTGAAATCACTTTTCTTTATTATTTTCAGAATCTCCTCCATTTCTTGTCGGGAGGCCTCAGCATTTACGGGTATTGGTGCCTCCATCCGGGCAGGCTCTTCTTCAATCCCTTTGCCCCGAGCATTTGATGACTCGGCAGCAGGTGACACAACTTGATCAGCAACAGGAACGGGTAAACTTGTAGGTTTTATAAGGAGGGGTTTTCGAATAGCGGGCGGTGCAATGTCAGGCGAGAAGAGCCTGCCACTGCGGGTGACCTTGGCTGGACCAGTGATATCGCAGATACTGGCGCCAGTGTCGAATTCTTGTTTGATTCCATTTACATACACGTCTGCCCCATAATGCCAGGGGACAGCTTTATCAGATATGTAGGGGAGAGGCCCCGGGACAGTAATAATCACAGGTGCGACAATCATGGTTTGGACAGGCTTCTTCGGGGGAGCCTTGATTGGATTTTTGAAGATGGTGACCACAGAAATTTCTTTTATCGGAACCAACTGAACAGCAGACTTCTTAAACAGAATCTCCTTGCTATCCATTAGGCTTTGGATGCCTAACCTCAGCAAGGGACAACCAGACAGGGAAACATCACAGAACAGGCAACCTTCACCGCAACCCGGAAATAAACCGGCCCGCAGTAGGTTCTTCTTAACGGTCTTCAAAGGGGTAACAACTTCATCTACCGAAACAGCGTACAATTCTTCCTCAATGGCATTTACTCTATGCTGGGGCATAGGAGCAGTTACAACATTTGGTCTCTCCGGCTCTTCAAACTGAATTTCCTTTGCGTCGATCAGATCTTGCACTTTGTTTCTCAAGGCCCAGCAATCATCAATAGTGTGCCCGGGACTATCAGAATGATAAGCACACCGGGCATTTGGGTTATACTTAGGAGACGCAGTGTTGACGACCTTAGGAGCTTCTTTGAGGGTCACCAGGTTGGTGGATAACAGTTGGGGTAAAATTTGAGATAAGGTCATACTCAGTCGAGTATACTGCCTCTTGGGCCTTTCGCTTCTTTGTTGATTGTACTGCTGAGGAGCAGCAACAGGTTTGGAGATGACCAAAGCATTGACGGCTTGGCGACTTTCGGGCTTGACTTGTCTTCTAGGACCATAGACGGCACTTGCTTCTTTCTTAAACGGCCTCTTCTCAGCACTGGTGGAGGCAGCCTTTTGTATCTTGCCTGACCTGATGCCAGCTTCAATTCTTTCTCCCGTCAATATTAAATCTGTAAACCCAGCGGAGGAGTTACCAACCAAATGATTGAAAAACGGACCAGACAACGTCCCTAGAAACATATCAACCAGCTCTCGATCAGTTAACGGAGGCTGCACCCTGCCAGCCAAATCTCTCCATTTTTGAGCGTACTCTTTGAACCCTTCACCCGTTCCTAGAGACATACCCTGAAGTTGGGTACGCGTGGGAGCGAGATCAGAATTGTATTGGTATTGTCTGTAGAATGCGGTTGCCAAATCTTCCCAGTGTCGGATGCTAGCTCCATCCAATTGGTAAAACCATTCAAGTTGTGACCCCGAGAGGCTATCTTGGAAGAAGTGAATCCAGAGGTTCTTATCTGCCGTGTAAGGTTGTATTTTCCTTACGTACGACCTTAGATGTAGCTTTGGACAGGAAACCCCATCATACTTGGCGAAGGCAAGTGCCTTAAACTTGTGTGGAATTACTACTCCAGAAGATAACCCCAAATCTCCGAAATCCAGTCCCGGCACATTCTGAATTTCCATGGCGCTCAAGCGGTCCTCCAATTGCTTGTATCTGTCAGCAGCAGGTGGGTATTGTTAGTCGTTATAGTCCGTCTCGTTGTCGGAGACTGCGGGACTAGGAGCTCCTCCCCCTTGGGGACTGTTCTTCTCAGCAGAAGAAGTGGTTGGATCAGCTTCATTATGGAGTGTGTTCCCAAATCTGCGTCCGGTGTTGAACAATGCAGTCCTCTTTTTCTTCTTCTTCTTCTTCAGGAGTAGAGTCTTCAACTCTTGCTGACCTTGGGCTAGGCTTAGGACCATCTCTTGAAACTGTGCACTTTGGGCCTGAAGGGCCTTGATTGCTTGCTCACTGGAGGAGTCTGGATTCATGATGACTGTTCACACAAACAGCGAAGAAAATTAAGCAACCTGTGAAATAGGGTACCTGCTATGCATATGGTGCAATGGAATGCGTATGTTTTATGTTTTCAAAGACAAACAGGATTCAACTTTGTAGACAAAAAAAAGGGAACACACTTCATTAGATTAAAATTTCAATTGTTCAACAACTTGCCCTTAGGCATTACAGGAATGAAAAAATACTGAAAAAGGAAATAAAACTACAAAAGGAAACATCCAAAGCTCATCAATGCTCCCATGGCCTCCTCTTTTCAGTGCTGATGTAGTTGTTCAGGACCCGTTCTTCCTCCAATTGCTTAGTCAGCCTCTGGATCTTCCGTTCCTGCTCGTTGAACTTCTCCCGATAGAAATCCCGTTCTTCCTTTAGCTGCGCCCAAGATCTCTCCATGGTGTCAAAATCAGTAGGTATCTGAGGAGGGAGGACAGTTGGAGGAACCCCATCTTCATCAGGAGATTCAAGGACGATTGGTCTGACAGCTTCGTAGGGCATACCTAACTTCTGAGCATGGATGCGGACCCATTTGCAATAGGGCTTCAATGGCAGAGAAGTCTTTGGTCCCAACTCATGTGGGCTGGCCTTGTGGATTCTGTCCCAAGCTCTAATGAATCCCTGGCGTAGTTTGTCGCTGTCTGCCTGAAACTCAAAATGGAAGTGAGGAACCAGCATTTCATGAGGCCCATCTCCTCTGGCTCTCCCAAACTGTCGGAGAGCTAAACATGGATTGTAAGAGATTCCTCCTTGGATACCAATCAACGGAACATTAGGGTATTCCCCGCAGCGGTCAATAACAGCTACCTCATCCAAACCTCTGAGAGTCCAAGTGATGTCACTATCAGTGAGAGACATTAACCTCCGAGCCCAACCTTTTCCTTCTTCATTCTTCAGCACGAACTTAGGAAGGTGCGAAATAAACCACCTTACTAGCAAAGGAGCACAGCACCATGGAGTCCCCCGTTTTCGAGCAGTACGAGCATAGAGTTGTTGTAGAATATCACCCAAAAGAGTGGGTACCGGATTCCGAGACATGAAGATCCTTATGACATGGATACTGATAAAGGTGTCAGGGTTGGGAAACAGCACCAGACCATAGATCAAAAGAGCTAGAATATCCTCATATGCCTTGAAGTCCAAGTCATTCCAGAAATCATTAGCCTTGCCAACCAGAAATTTGACCAAAAAGCCCTTGATCCCATTTCTAGTTTCCCAGTTGGACAAAACCTCTTCCTTGGTCAAGGGGAGAGTTGCAGCAATCTCCTCAGGCCTAAGAGTCTTTTCCAAACCAGTGAATGGAGTTTGTTCCAAGACAGGGATCCCAAGCAAATAAGAAAATTCTTCCAGGGTGGGAACCAACTGGAAGTCTTGAAAGGTGAAGCAATGATACAGAGGGTCATAAAATTGGGTCAGAACACTTATCAGTTGTTGGTCCCATTTTGCAGTGATCAAGCCAAGGAGAGAACCATGTCTGTTGATGAAGGAAGAAGTGTTTGGAATCCTTCCAACCAAATCCTTGAGTAACACTGGCGGTTGAACAAAGTTGAGCCGGAGAGTATTTCTACGCACGGGCATCATGATGTCCTACAAAACAGAGCAAAGATGAAACCTTTTTGTCTTTGAAATGGGTTAGCCTTTTATACAGGATGCATGCAATGGTATGATGGCATGATGCTATGATGAAGCACATCACAAGTATTCACATAGGCAAATAAGGCACACAAGTCACACAAGACACCCTTAGGTTTCAGGCCAGCATGAGTTTCAGGTACTACCCTCTTTTGGTTTTGTCGGTTAAAAACCTGTCCTATCAAAAGTAACCGGGTTCTAGAGGATCTCAAATCATTGGCTACCCTTAATCGGTCATAACTCCAGCATCGCAATCTTTTCTCGCGGCCAGAACCATCTCGAGAGTTTAGCCTCAATGAGTGTAGCATACTGCTACTGTCCTAATAGCCAAGTTGGTCAATTTAGGGTTCTAAGGTTGGTTGGTGTTTAATGACCCCTTAGAAGACCTATATTCTCCCCGTTACAACACAAGGGATATAGGTACAGACTAAGATGCCACACCAACGTAGCCACTGCTTCACCCATGTCGGTCTACGCCGGACAGGTCCCTCACAGATTATGCTACCTAAAAAAGGGTATTTCCCAGATCCGGGTTAGGATCTATGAAACTCCGATGCAAAGCCCACAAATATAAAAGCAAACAAAGCAAACAATTGAAAACAAAGGTGATCTAAACCCTAAGGTTACTCCACTTTATAAGTAATATCCCCAGCAGAGTCGCCAGTTCTGTGATACGGTGGGAGAACTGACTTGAGGTTTTGCGTTTGTTTTCGCAAATGTTGCGGTTAGCAAGAGTCGCCACCGACTTTTTATTTTATCCTAAGGAAAGGTTAAAAAGCACAGCAAAAACCTTTTGAGATGTTTTCTTGGGTTCGGGGAGTAGATTATAGAAAGGGAAGGTATTAGCACCCTTTCTATCCATGGTTATCCATGGGCTCTTAGTTACTTGCTTAGATCACTTGCCTTTTGTTTTCAATTGTTTTAAATGGTGCTTGAGTGTGTGGGTTTGAAAATGTTTTTGAAAAGAGGCCAATGTGGTGGCAACCTTTGTAATGATCCATGTGGGGATGTATACAAAGATGTATGTCTTTTGAAAAAGTTTTCATTTGTTTTTGAAAGTTGTTTTGAAAGTGTAGTGATGTGTGATTTTGAAATTAGGCAAGTGTTTTGTTTTGCAAGTTTGATTCAAGTAACTAAGAGGTTATCTACTCCTAAATTTCTCAAAAAGATTATTGTTATGCTTTTAACCCTTTTAACAAGTTTGTTCCACCATTGTATTTGGTGGACAACCTTGTGTTAGGATGTGAAAGGGACGGGCGCGGGTCATCGTTTAGACCATAATTGTAACGACGTTAAATGTCTTTGGGCAATTTCTTTAAGGGACTTGATCATTTGTTTTTGTTTGCTTTGAAAAGTTTTGTCGAGGGACTATGATCATTCAAATTGTTTGCTTTGCCCAAAGAAGTTCAACATACAATATGGCCCATTTATTTGAAGGCAACAAGTGGAATACCCTAGGGGTGCAAGTGTGAGATGTGTTGTTTATTTTCATGCTCATTTGTCTTGTATTAGGTCAAACTATTTTTTCGTTTTTTCGCATACAAACCCTAATTCTAACATGTTATCATTAGAAAGCAATAAAGTGCAAAATTAAATTTACTAAGCTATTACAAAACCAAATATGGGAAGGGGGGTACAAATGTTCAAATGGGGATATTGACAAGAATTTAAATCTAAATTATTACATCATTTTGAATATTTGCAATTTAATCAATGTACAAAAATTAAATAACAATGCAAGATGCAAAAGAATGTTTTATATGTATGAAAAAAAATATTATTTATGTAAAAGAGAAAAGAAAATAAAAATTATACTATTTTTTGGAGTATTTTGAATTTAGGGCAAAAACCCTAATTTTTAAAAGAAAATGCATTATTATCTAATTTAATACAACTATTTATTTATTATTTATAAAAATAAAATAAAATGAAGTATATTATGAAAAAAAGTATTTTTGTATCAAATATTAATAAAATGAAAAATTCAAGTATTTTTATATTTTATCTTAAATATATTAATAAACATATATATATACATATATTAATTTCTTAAATATGCATTATACACAAAATAAATATTTATTTAATATTTTAATAAAACAAATAAAAAGAGTATTTTTTATGTGAAATATTTTCAGAAGGTAAATAAAAAAAAAGTATTTACACTATTTTTCTATTTATTCTAATAATAGTATATATATAATATTTTTATGCAAACAAAAGAAATAAATCAAATAAATATGCCATATATTCAAAAAATGATGGAAAAAATATTTTTAATTTTTTAATGCCATGAGAAAAAATAAACAAAGTCAACCAAAAAAGAAAAAGTCAAAAAGAGTCAAAAATGAAGCAAATGGGCTCAGGGGGTGTAAACATGGAAATAGGGTGTGAAAAGAAAATAGTTCCAGGCCCAGCCCAGACCACTCCTTCTTCAACCTCTGTACAACATCCTTCAAGCAAAACACGCGTTTTTTATCTCTGGATTCCTGGACTTTCAAGCAAAACTCATAACATGAAAAGTGTAGAGCATTAAGAGACGGTTTCAACCATATAAAGAACTTGACCTATCTCTCTAAGATGAGGGAGAATTTCTCCTCCCCCAATTTCTGACCTAACTTTTCATCAATGTTCAGACATGAAATTCTCTAAGCACACGAAATATAAATGAAATCTAATCATATGAGCATGTTCAGGGCTATGATTGTGACATGTTTTCTTCAAAAACCTAAAGCTAACAATGCCTAATAAGGGAGATAGAACTCCATGAATATACCTGTTCAGTTGGAATCGAGCTTTGAAATGGAGGATGTTTCAGAGTGAAATGATGACTTGTATAGCTTCCTTGAAGTGTAAGGATGCTTTTCCAAGTCCTACTTTGTCTTGAAACTCCCTGAATCGAGCTAGTGGACTCCAACTGCAAAACAGAAATTTAAAAATGGTGAAGTGGCTTGGAGGTGTTACAGGTCAGGTTTCAGGACATGGTTAGCTTGCATATGTTGTAAGGAAGGTAGAGGAACAAGTTTGGACAAGAATGCTCGAAGGGATTGAGAGATAGCACTCAATCTGCAGGGCTTGCTCTGTTTGAGCAGTTTTGTGGTGTTTCTGAGATGGAGAGTGCTTGAGAGGCAAATGGCTCGTGCAAAAGCTTGGTTGGGTAATTTGGAATGTGTTTGATAGCTTTTGTGTTGTGTCTCTATGCTGAAGAGAGAGTTGTGATAAGTTATGCACTTTTCTTGAACTTGAAGCAAACAAAAGCAAGTTGAGGTTTTAGGTCAGTAGGGGCCTCTAATCCTTCTGCATAAGCCTCTCTTGATCAGAGCAATTTGCCCATAATATTGTGCCAAAAGGATTTAGCTTGTACCTTCTTGATTTTCAATTGGACATAAAGCTAACCTTTTCAAGAATGGAAAGTTTACTTTATCTAAAAATGGATCAATCTTGTGTACAATGCTTGAACTCATGGAACAACACTTTGGCACAATGAACAAGCATTAAATTAAGGAGTGTAATTTGGTTTAAGGACCTGTAAAGTAGCACAAACTATGCTGAGTTCAAATTTGCAAAGTTATGGATATGGAACTTGGTCATGAACAAAGTGGTTTTTTGCTATATTGTGAAATTCGATTCTCTCTAACCATGAGGTTGTTTGAGAAGTTCTTGGACATTTTGGAAAGCTTGGAATGTGTACTACAATCCATCTTTGAAATGCAAATCAAAATTCCAAGTGGAAGGGTATGAAAAGTGGCCTTGAAGTGGGGTAGAAAACCTTGTCAAAATAGGTTAAAATTTCACTAAGTTAAAAATGGTTTAGTGCCCTTATTCAAAAAATTGTAACTTGAGATACAAGCTTCAAATGAGAAAATTTTGTGAATCAAAGTTGTATATTATGCAACAAGCTACAACTTTCATGTTTTGACTTTTGTTTGAATCCAAATGGATCTTGGTGAAAAGGTGGGGCAAAGTTGGGAAAAATTTAGGGTTTTTCATAACTTAGAAAAATTCTAAGTTATGAAAAATTCCATTTTCAAACCCTAATTTGCATTTTGTGATTTCTTGGTGAACAAGTTTCATGATTTGGCATGTTTTGATGAAAAATGAATCTTGACTCTTGATTTTGACCAAAAAGTCAAAGTTTGACTTTTCAGTATACAGTCAAAATTGATCAATTGACTGGGAAATTCAACTGTCAATCTTGTGTACTTGGGATCTTTTGAGCTTGATGAATGTGTCAAGACCATTTCATTGAGTCCTTGAGTCCATATGTGAACTTGGTTTGCCATTGGCTAGGTCAAACAGTCAAAAATTGCCTTTGTGCAGTCAAAACCCTAAAAATGACCATTTTGCCCTTTTGATGATCTGATCAAATTTCTTGTGGAATTGTGATCCATACTTGATCAAATGGTTCATGTGAGTTCATAATGTTGATGTGGATCAAATTTCATGAGGTTTGACTGTCAATTGGCCACAGTTGACTTTTTCCCCAATACAGCTGATTTCTAGGTCAACTGTCCAATTGACTGGGCAAAACTTGGAATCATGACTTGAAACTTGGTATGGGTAAACTTGGGAGTCCAACATGAGGCATGAAAGTCATCTTAGGCATTTTAGGTCAAAACATCCTTGGGCAATCACAAACCCTAATTTGAGTCCACAGTGCAAGGAGAAGTCTTGAGCAGAGGAAACCCTAACTAGATCTTGATCTTCAAAGGCCTTGTGATGAGAAAATGTTGAGGAAATGGGAGGGCAAATTTTGGGGTACAACAGATAGATTCAGGAGGGTGTCCCCGAACTGAGTTTCTTGGGCAAGAAGGTCCTGGTTATCTGGTTGGAAGGCCATTGCTGAAATAAACAGCGAGAAAGGTAAGTGACCTGCAACAAAGATACCTGTTATGTAATGATGTGTATGATATGCATGCAATGTTTTCAAGGATCTCGCGGGATAAACAAGAAAATTTGTTAGCATTTGGATCCTGGTAACTTGATTGAAGGAGCTTCATGTTGTAGAGAGTCCTTCTTCAAAGGGTCAAAGGCTCACCATATCCAGTGGGTCATAGCCCCTGACAACTTTGGCTAGAGGAAAATAAATCTTCTTTGCCCCTTGCTAGATGTTTGATTCATCCTGACCTGCATCACAAACCCTTGAGATCCTTGAAATGGGTTAGGATGTATGCAATGGTATGATGTCATGATGCATGGGGTAGTAGGTAACCCTGTTATGAGTCCCTATTAAGGACTGCAAACCAAAACCTGCAAGAAACTTAAGTAAAACCTGTCATGAGTCCCCATTAAGGACTATAAACAAAACCTGCAAGAAACTCGGTAAACTTTGTTATGAGTCCTAATTAAGGACTACAAACAAAACCTGCAAGAAACTTAGTAAGCCCTGTCATGGGTCCCAATTAAGGACTAAAACAAAACCTGCAAGTAGTTCATGTGTCGGATAACAAGCATGCGAGTAGTCAAGTACGAAGGCACGCAAGTCACACAAGAGAAACCCTTAGAGTTTAGGCCAGCATGAGGTCTGGGTATTACCCTCTTGAAGTTTGTTGGTTCATACCTGTCCTATCAAAGTAACCGGGTTCTTAGAGGATCCCAATATCATTGACCACCCTCAATCGGTCATAACTCCAGCACCACAATCTTTTCTTGCGGCCAGAACCATCACGAGAGCTTAGCCTCAATGGGCGTATCATACTGCTACTGTTCTAATGGCCAAGTTGGGTCATTTAAGGTTCTAAGGTCTGTTGGTGCTTAATGACTCCTTGGAAGACCCATATTCTCCCCGTTTCAACACGAGGGATATCGGTACAGACCAAGGCGCCACACCAACGTAGCCACTGTTTCACCTGTGTCGGTCTACGCCGGACAGGTTCCTCACAGCTTATGCTACCTAAACAGGGTATCCCCAGATCCGGGTTAGGATCTATGTAACTCCGATGCAACCCACAATAGTAAAGCAAGCAAATCGATACAATTGAAAACACAGTTATGAACTAGCCCTAAGGTACACCTCACTTTAAGTTAAATCCCCAGCAGAGTCGCCAGTTCTGTTATCGGTGGATCTGGAACTGACTGTTTAACGCTGGTTCGCGAAATGTCGCGGAAGCAAGAGTCGCCACCGTCTTTTATTTTCTCCAAATGGAAAGGACAAAAGCACAGAAAAATTCCTTAAAGAGATTGCTCTCAGTTCGGGAGGTAGGTTATAGAAAGGGAAGGTGTTAGCACCCTTTCTATCCATGGTTATCCATGGGCTCTTAGATACTTGCTCACTTGTGTTTTCAAAAATGGTTTGTTTGCTTTTCAACTGTGGGTTTTAAAAAGTTTCTTTGAAAATTTCAGTTCGACTCTTGTATCGGTCCTCAAGAGTGTTTGAAAAATTGCTTTCGAAAGCTTTTTGAAAAGGTGTCGGTGTGAAAAGTATGTTTTGATTTGTTTTGAAATTAGAGCAAGTATCTAGAGTCGTCTATCTACCCTAAGGAATTCGTCTGTGTAAATGTCCTTTAAAGTAGTGCCATCCCACCATTGAGGGGTAGGTAGCACCACCGTTGGAGGTGTTCGGGTCAATTCGAAGTTCGGGACATGGTGATCACCAGAGCAATAGGAAGACACCTTAGAAGCTACCCTCATGCCAGGTTCCCGGATCATGAGGACTTACTAAGACATCCTCTACTCGACGATCACCTTTCGAGGCAAGGCAACAGTGAGGCGTACCCTAGGGGTGGTGTGTGCGATTTGTGTGTCGTTTTCATTTGCATTTATCTTGTCATGTTATTGGTGTTCTACGCTTGTTTTTATTTTTGTCCATACATTCTTTCATGCCATTATTTAACAGTTAAAAATATTGCGGGAAAGTAAAAATTCTAAGCTATTACAAACGGCGCGGGTCCACATCGCCAAAATTAAACCAGGACCCGATTTGACCGAAAAATAAAGAATTAAAGAAAATAAAAGAATTAAAAAGTACGAGCAATTATTTACACGGCCTTGGGAGAGATACATAAATATTTAAACGAAATAAAATAAACATGCGAATTAAGAATTAAATCGAAACGAGGGCGTTGGACCCTTTTTGCAAAAATTAAATTATATAGAATTAATTAATTAAAAAGAAAAGGAGATGTTTTTGGTATTTTTTTTAATATTTTTAGGATTTAATATGAAAAAAGAATGAATTAAAATAAATACTAACCCTAATTCTAATGGCTTTTAATTTATTAAGAAAACATTGAATTTTAACCTAAATTAACCCTAATTTTTATATACAAATTTAATTATAAAAATAAATAAAATAAATAATATTATTTATGAAAGAAAAATAAAAAGGATGAAAAATTATTAATTAAACCTAATTCTATGTTTTTTAGATTTTATTATGAAAAAAATTAAAATTAAAACCTAATTTACACTAAATTTAATTATATACATTTATTTATGAAAATACTAAAAATAAAATATTTATTATTTTTTCTCTTTTTTCTGATTTTTATGGCATTTTGTGATTTTATGAAAATATAATTAAATTAATTAATAAAACAATAATAAAAAGAAATATAAATAATAATAAAAAAATATAGAAGGTAAAAAAAAATGCAAACCTAGGGGGTTCAGACCCCAAATGGGAGGTTTTTCTCTAGCAATTCAGGCCCACTTATATCAAGCCTCTTGGACTTTTGCAGGACACGTGTATGCGCGTTGACTCAAGCTTATGGTGTTCCCCAGACCTGTGCCTTTGATTTGATTCCATTGGACGCGTGGACGTTGGATTCTGAAGGTGGATCATGGAACAATAACGTTGAACCTGCATATGATTGTTAATTGGAAAATAATATTGAGAAAGTGAAAACCTGGGGCTCGAACCCAGGTCATGTACTTGACCAATCCTTATGCTTGCCAGTGGAGCCAGATGCGCGTGTTGTATATTAAATAAACTAAGAATAATATAATAAGAAGACAATGGTTATGGAAATCAGCGCGCGAAATTCAAAAAGAGCCAATCATGGCTAGCCACCACATCATCTTCTTCATGGGTTTCCTGAAACAAATTAACAAACATTTAACGGGGGTTTTAAACCCCCTCAAAATATGCTGATTTCAATAATAGCGATTAGGCCATGTGGCCTCAGAAATTTGGCGCGATGGTCCCAATCTTTTCGTCCCAACCTGCTGATTTCATTCATGGCATTGTTATGTCTTAATTTTATAGGAATGGAAAACGCCCAAATTGAAAACCTTGGAACCCTAGGTATCTCTAATGGCGAATTCTCATATAGGGCATGAAACTTCAATCAAACCATGCAGTTAGTTTGTAAACATCACCCTAAACACGAAAACAACAACAAAATATGTTAAAAATGCATGGATAATGGAAAACAGTTTTGGAATTTTCTCTACCAATTTCAGTGATGACTTCGCGTTTTCTTGAGTATGGGGCTTAGTTTTTGATTGGAATATGTCCTATGATCCTTGAGGAAGCTAATGGAATAGTTTTTGAGGCTTGTATCACCCTGCAAGTGAGTTTTCAGAATTGAGTTTTTTGAGAAAAAGTGTGAGTTTGTGCAAGGGTTTTCTGAGCAGCTGCTTGGGTAATGGCATTAGGTTTATATTCAGGCTTATGTAATGAACCAATTAGATCAAGAAAATTGATCAAGATCTTTTGTATTCATGGCTTTGAAGATTTGATTTTCAAGCATTGTTTTTTTTCAATCTTTTCCATGCATTTTTGTACCAATTATGATCCAATCAAATTGATTCTTTCCAATCTTAACCATGCACGAAATATTGAAGGCATATCATGTATAAAAAGATTTGAAATAGTAGGTTAAATATTTTCCATGTATTTAATTTGATTTAAATGAATTATTATAAATAAAAATTCAAATAAATAAATAAAAAATGAAGAAATACTTCCCCTTGGGCCAAGTGGTCGTGCACATGCCATGGATGATGAATTATGGAAGAAAAATGGGCCCATTAGCAATTTTAGGTCATTTGAATCAATGTTGACTTTTCAAAATATCCAAATATTTTCCAACTTCTACAAGGCATAACTTGCTCAATTTTTAAGATTTTCTCATGTTCTTGGACATTTTGGAAAGGTCTTTGAGTCCTCTAACCAATGTCTTTGGTCCCATGTCATTTTGATTTACCAATCTCAAGTTATGTCCTTTGACTTAAAGTCCCTTTTTATTGACTTTTGAAAATGACCTATAATGTTGAAATTGATAACTTTTTGTGAGAGCATTTATTGGACTTGAAGTATGAAGATGAGTTGTAGGAAATGTCTTTCTCTTCAAAATGAGCTTTGGATGGAATTTTTCTGAAAATCCATGTGAAAGTTATGCCCTGGTCAATTTGCAGTTGACTTTTTCAACTGTCCAAATAAGGAAACTTTTGCATCTTGATGATTTTTGAGCCAAGATTTAAGAATCATGATCAAGCATTGATCAAATGATGTTTGTGGCTTCAAAATGATATGTTGACAAAAAATTTGAATTTTTGACTGTTAAATGACCATTTTGCCCCTGCAGTTGACTGTAGTGCTATTAGGGTTTTTGACTGTGAAATTTTGTGCTGAAAGCCTTGAAACTTGATATGAGGATGCTTGACCATACTTGTAGGCATATGAGACTTGATTGGACCCTTGGAAACTTCGTTTTCTTGATCAGAACCAAAACCCTAATCTTGACTGTTTAGGAGACCCTTGACTGTGCAACCCTTGGGGAATTTTGAAGCTTTGACTTGGCAATTTCTTGAAGAATATGGGAGGGAAAATTTTGGGGTACAACAATGTCCTTTAGACATTACTATCCCACTATTGAGAAGTAGGTAGCACCGTCGTTGGAGTTTCGGGTCAATTCGATTATAGGGGCATGTGGTCACTAAAGCAATGGTAGGACACCTTAGAGGTAACCCTAATGTCTTAGATCTTTTTTATCCGAGGCAACCGTTTCGAGGCAACTTTGATCTTTAGACAGGGGGGCGACCTCTAAAACACCCTATACTTAATGTCCACGTCGAGGCAACCAAGTGAGGCGTACCCTAAGAGTGGCATGTGCGAGTGTGTCAGGTTTCAATTAAGTTATCTTTGTACATGTTATGGTGAGCTACGATTGATTTTAATTTTCAGAGAGATCTTGATATGCATAGCCTAGTTAACATACATCTAACAGTTAATAGTTGCGGAAAATAAATTTACGCTATTACAAGGCGTCAAGTATTTACATCGCCAAAAACAAACCCTTGAAAAATAAATGCGAGAAAATAAAAGAAAGCGATAAAAAGTCCTAATTAAAACTATTACATCCTCGGAGCAATTACAATTATATGATCAAAAATACGAATCAAAAAGAATATGCGCGAGGGAAAAATTGAATCGGAGAAGTTCTTAGGGTTTTGACCCCTTTTTTGAGAAAGAAAGAAGTTTTTGTTATTTTGGCATTTAATTAAACTAAACCCAAAACTAATTAATTAATTAAAAGAAATATTTTTGGTTTTTTATGTTTTAAGGAAATAAACACAAAAGGATTAAAATTGTCACAAAAAAAAACCTAATTCTATGTTGATTTTAAATTATTGAAAAAAAGTTAAATTAACCTAATTAAAACAACTAAATTAATTATGTTAGTTTTTTTTTACAAAAATAATAAAATAAAATATTATATTTTTTATGTTTTCTGGATTTATTATGAAAAAATAAATATTAATTTGTTAGATAAAATAATAATAATAATAATAATAATAATTAATAATAGTGAAAACAATTAAATATAAAATATAAAAGAAGAAAAAAAGAAATAAAACCCAGGGGGTGTTGGGCCCAGGAGGAGGTGTTTCTGGAAATTGGTGGCCCATTAATTTCCCAGTCACGTTGACTTTTTGGATTAGCTATGTGTTTGTTGACTGAGGAGTACAATGGTCCTTCAATCATGGCCTTCAGATTTGGCAAGGAGCCACTGGGCATGCTGAGATTTTAAACATATGGTGGGTCTCTTTTGGAAAGCTGCACAAGAATATGTTAAGAAAAAATAGAATAAGCATTTTGGGGGACCTGGGATTCGAACCCAGGTCCCAATAGTCATATGCACGCGTCCCTGCCACTCATCCAGCTTGTTTAATTCATTAGTGGGATACAAGGCAATTATTATATTGAGAAACAAATTAATATGCTGTAAAACAAAATAAACGCGCGCTCTTTTCAAACTGAGCACTCAGAGGCTAACACCTCATCATCTTCCTCGTTCGTTCCTGCATAATAAACATTAGATAGCGGGGGTTTTTAACCCCCACAACATGCTACGAGGAAAAATAGCGATTAACATTGTGGTTTATATAAATATTTCGCGAAGGGTGCATCATGTTCGTCTGGTTCTCACGATTTCAACCATATGTATCACTAGTCCTAATTGTTCCTGGATTGCAAAGCCCCAATTCAAAGCTTGGAAACCCTAGAAAATCGTTCATGGCAATCTTCGATTCAGTGCATTATAATTCAATTAAATGATGTCATTAGCTTCATATAGCCTCTAGCAACACAAAACAATCAAGAAAATATGTTAAATGTGCATGAATTAGGAGTTACGATTCTGGAAAAAAATGGCAAACCGTGGTTCTGTGCGTGATGATTCTGTGAGCTTTAGTGCGTGAATTCAATTGTAAATCACTCCTGACACTTCCAGCAATGTGTTTGAATCAATAGAATGCCTTAGATTAGCTTGGAACGCAAGAATCAGTTTTCACTTTTTCTTGAAATTTCCCAATATGCTATGGCTTTTTTCTGCAGCTTTTTTTCACCTTTTCTGATCAGGGTTTGCTTGCATATATATAGGGGAATGGAATTAGGTCAAAATCTTGAGCAAGAATCCATTGAATTGATGATTGAATCTTTGATTGGAAATCAAATATTTTTGAATCTTCATGATTGAACAAAGTTGCCAATTTTGGATTTTTTGTATCTTTGACTTTGAGCACGAAATTGCCAGCATATCTTGACCATATTTGCTTCACAAAAAGATTTAAAACATCAAATCTTCTATTTTCCTACAATTTAAATTAATTAAATGAATTAACATTAATTAAAAATCCAATTAATCAATAAAAATAAGAAAATAAATTCCATTAAGCTTGATGGGTCGTGCATAGGCCATGGATGAAGTTTCAAGAAGAGATTTGAGGCCCATTAGCAAAAATAAGGTGTTTTGAGCAAAGTTGACTTTTGCAAATTCATAAAAATTTCCCAACTTCTCCAATGCACAACTTGCTCAATTTTGATCATATGACCATGTTATTGGACATTTTGGAAAGCTCTTGAAGTCCTCTAACCAATGCCTTTGGTTCCATGTCATTTGGATTTACCAATCTCAAGTTATGGTCTTTGACTTAAAGTACATTTTTGTTGACTTTTGAAATTGACCTATAATGTCAAAATTGATAACTTCTTGTGAGAGCATTTCTTGGACTTGGAGTGTGAATATGGATTGTAGGAAATGTCATCCCCTTCAAGATGAGCATTGGATGGGATTTTTATGATGAACCATGAAAAAGTTATGCCCTGGTCAAGATACAGTTGACTTTTCTACTGTCCAAAAATAGTAACTTTTTGCACCTTGATGATTTTTGAGCTATTCTTGTGGAATCATGATCAAGAATTGATCAAATGATGATTGTGGACTCAAAACAAGATGTTGACCAAATTTTTTGAATTTTGACTGCAAAATGACCATTTTACCCTTGCAGTTGACTGTGGATCAAATGGGGCTTTTGACTATGCAAATTGGCACTGTGAGTCTTGAAACTTGGCATGTAGGTGCTTGAGAATGTATATAGGCATATGAGACTTGATTGAACCATTGAAAACCCCAAATTCCTTGAAAGAACCAAAACCCTAATTTCAGCTGTCTTAGGAGGTGGTTTGACTGTACAACCCTTGAGTAGTCTTGACCAATTTGAAGATCATTCTTGACAAATCTTGAGGAATAGGGGAGGGAAAATTTTGGGGTACAACATCCGTTTACAATGAACGGTTTATAGCTCATTGCTTTGATTTCTATTGCGCCATTTTGAAAAACCTTAGTGACTTCGAATGGACCAGACCATCTTGAGCGAAGTTTTCCCGGAAATAGTTTAAGTCTAGAATTAAATAGGATAACTATATCTCCTTCATTGAATTATTTTCTAGATATTCGTTTATCGTGCCATTTTTTAGTTCTCTCTTTATATATCTGAGCATTTTCGTAAGCGTCTAGTCTAAGTTCTTCTAGTTCGTGGATATCTAAGATTCTTTTCTCACCCGCAGCGGTGTAATTTAAATTAAGGGTCTTAATGGCCCAATAAGCTTCATGTTCTATTTCTACCAGCAGATGACATGATTTCCCATAAACTAGTTTAAATGGTATGGTTCCAATCAAAGTTTTATATGCTGTCCTATATGCCCATAGAGCTTCATGTAACTTAGATGATCAGTCTTTCCTAGAGGATGCTACAGTTTTTTCTAAGATTTACTTTATTTCTCTGTTGGAGACTTCTACTTGCCCACTTGTTTGTGGATGATAAGGTGTTGCGACATGATTTCAGACTCCGTACTTCAATAATAATTTTTCTAGGATCTTAGAAATGAAACGGGAGCCATTGTCACTGATGACGAGTCTCAGTACACTGAATCTTGGGAAGATTATGTTCTTGAAAAGCCTGAATACTACTTGCGCGTCATTTGTTGGAGAGGTTATAGCCTCAATCCGTTTTGAAACATAGTCAACAACAACTAGTATGTAGTGATTTCCAAAGGAAGACAGGAAGGGTCCCATGAAATTGATTCCCCATACATCAAAGACTTCAACTTCTAGAATGTCCTTTTGAGGCATCTCATCGCGTCTAGAGATGTTTCTAGTGTGTCGGCATTGGTCGCAATTTCTAACCATGATATGGACATCTTTCCATAGATTAGGCCAATAGAGACCAGATTGCAATATCTTAGCGCATGTCTTTGAAGTACTTGCATGACCTCCATAGGGAGCGGCATGACAATGGAAAATTATGTTTTCAATTTCATTTTCGGAAACACATCAATGGAAAATATCGTCAGCGCCTCTATTGAAAAGCAAAGGCGTATCCCAATAATAATGTCTAAGGTCATGAAATAATTTCTTTTTTTATTGATAAGACATATCAGGTGGAAGCACTCTAGCAACCAAGTAGTTGACTAAATCAGCGTACCATGGAAGTATGGTTGTATTGCATATTTCTTCCATAATTTCATTTGTGTTCTTGTCTTCATAAGTCACAGGGTACTCAGTTATAATACTGCCTAATTCTAATTGGGCTACAAGGCGTTCATAAGGAAAATCATCATTGATGGGAACATGATCTGGTTTGATGCCTCCTATTTTGGATAGGTGGTCAGCTACTACATTATCGGTGCCTCTCTTGTCTTTTATTTCTAAATCGAATTCTTGTAGAAGTAAGATCCACCTTAGTAATCTTGGTTTGGCGTCTTTCTTACTTAAGAGGTAGCGGTTTGCAGCATGGTCAGTATAGATAATTATTCGTGCTCCTACTAAGTAGGAGAGGAATTTATCTAAAGCAAACACAGCAGCTAACAATTCTTTTTTAGTGGTGGCGTAATTTGTCTATGTAGGATCTAAGGTTCTACTTGTGTAGTAGATCACATGAAGCTTTTTATCCTTTTTTTGTCCTAGAAATGCGCCTATGTCATAGTCACTAGCATCACACATTATCTCAAATGGTTTGTTCCAATCAGAAGGTTGCATAATAGGTGCCGAAATTAATTCCTTTTTTAGTGTTGTAAACGCATCCAAGCATGCGTTGGTGAAAGTAAACTCATCATCCTTCATCAGCAGTTCGGTTAGAGGTTTGGTTATTTTAGAGAAATCTTTAATGAAACATCGATAAAAACCAGCGTGTCCTAGAAAACTTCTTATTTCCCTAACAGTTCTGGGTGGTTGAATATTTTCTATAACTTTGATCTTTGCTTTATCTACTTCAATTCCCCTATCAGATACTATGTGCCCTAATACAATTCCTTGTCCGACCATGAAGTGGCATTTTTCCCAGTTTAACACGAGATTGACACTTATGCATCTTTCTAATACCATTTCAAGGTTCGATAAACATCCTTCAAAACTTTCTCCACAGACAGAGAAGTCATCCATAAAAACTCCCATCATGCCATCCAGAAAGTTAGAGAAGATGGACATCATACATCTCTGGAATGTTACAGGGGCATTACATAAACGAAATGGCATTCACCGATAAGCGAACATACCATAAGGACAAGTCAAAGTCATTTTTTCTTGGTCGTCAGGATGGATAGGCATTTGGAAAAATCCGGAATAACCATCTAAATAGCAGAAGTGAGAGTGTTTAGCTAGTCGTTCAAGCATTTGATCAATGAAGGGTAAAGGAAAGTGATCTTTAAGAGTGGCTTTGTTTAACTTTCTATAGTCGATGAACATCCTCCACCCGGTGTGAGTTTGTTGCGCTACGGATTATCCTTTAGCGTTGTTGACAACCGTAACACCTCATTTCTTAGGTACGACATGTACTGGGCTAACCCATTTACTATCGGATATTGGGTATATGATTCCTGCTTCTAGTAGCTTTTCCACTTCCTTTTTGACTACATCGCTCATAATAGGGTTTATCCTTCTTTGATGTTCCCAAGAGGTTTTAAAATCTTCCTCCAGCATAATACGGTGCATGCAAATAGAATTACTTATTCCTTTTAGATTTTATATGTTATAACCTAAAACGGTTGGGTATTTTCTTAGAACATGTAATAATTTTTTAGTTTCTATTTGTCCTAGGTCTGCATTGACTATAACTGGTCATTCAAGTTCTGTGTCTAGGAATTCATACCTTAGGTCTTTGGGTAGTGTTTTGAGTTCTATGGTAGGCTTCTTTTGACAAGGTATAGGATCAGGAGTTAGGGCTAGGCATTCACTCATATTTTCATCTTGATATTCAGGGCGCCAGTTATCATCTTCGAGAATTGGGGGTATGGGAATCTTCAATACTTTCGAATAAGTGGTTTGTTGTTTCTCCATTTCTCTCACGCATTTATCAATTTCATCTAAGAAACAACATGAATCATCGATGGCTGGTGCCATAAGGAATTTAGATAAGACGAATTCAACTTTTTCTTCTCCGACTTCGAAAGTCATCTTTCCATTTTTAACATCTATTTTGGCTCCTGCAGTATCTAGGAATGGTCTACCTAATATAATAAGAATATTGGAGTCTTCTTTAATGTCCATGATTATAAAATCAGTGGGGATATAGAATTGCCCAATACGTACAGGAACATTTTCTAACATACCTAAAGGAAATTTAACTGATCGATCTTCTAATTGTATAGACATTTTGGTTGGTCTTAGTTCTCCCATGTTGAGTTTCTTGCAAATTGATAAGGGCATTAGACAAATACTGGCTCCTAAATCGCATAGTGCTTTGTCTATGACAAATTTTCTGATTACGCAAGGTATGGAAAAACTACCTGGGTCTTTAAGTTTAGGAGGCATGTTGTTTTGGATTATAGCACTACACTCAGCAGTGAGCAATACAGTTTCATTATCCTTAAGCAATTTCTTGTTGGATAAGATTTCTTTAAGAAATTTTGCGTAGGAGGGCACTTGTGTGATAGCTTATGTAAAAGGTGTGGTAATTTTAAGTTGTTTCAGAAGTTCAACGAATTTCTTGAATTGCCCTATGTTTTTAGACTTAGAAAGTCTTTGAGGATATTGAATGGGTGACCTATAAGGTGGTGGAGGCACATAAGGTTCTTCTTTTTCTACGACCTCTTCATCACCTTCTTTTTCTATTTCCTTTGGTTCAACTTCTTTCTCAGTTCCTTTTCCACGTTTTTTGTACATGGTTGGGTTCTCAATTCTAGGTTCAATTGGTCCGCCTAGTTCTGTCCCACTTCGAAGTGTTATGGAATTAGCATGTCCCTTTGTATTTGGTTGGGTTTGTCCAGGAAAAGTTCCAGCTGGAGCAGCTGGAGCTGCTTGTTGTTGAGCCACTTGGGAAATTTGTGTTTCTAACATTTTGTTGTGTGTGGCAAGAGCATCAATCTTATTCGTCAGTTGCTTAATTTGCTCGCTGGTGTGAATATTTTGATTCATAAAATCCTTGTTAGTTTGATCTTGGGTGGCTACAAAGTTTTCTATCATTATTTCAATGTTGGACTTCCTAGGGATATTCGGAATAGTTGAGACATTTTGGGTGGCTTTTTGAAATCTTGGAGGTGTAGTAGGAGCTTTCCCTGGTGCGTACAAAGCATTATTGCTTTTGTATGAAAAGTTCGGATGGTTTTTCCAAGCAGGGTCATAGTTATTACCATATGGGTTTCCTTGAGCATAGTTTACTTGATCAACTGGTACTCCTGTTAAAAGTGGACATTCGGGTGCATTATGCGCGTGAAGTCTGCATAGATCACAGGTTGGAGTTACTGCAGCCATGATGGTTGCAGGAGTTATGGTCAAGCTTTCTATCTTTTGGGTAAGGGCTTCTACCTTAGCATTTACTTGATCTAAGCTGCTAACTTCGTGCATACCGCCTTTCGTTTGAGGTTTCTCCATCATAGTTTTATCGCTTCTCCACTGATAATGATTTTGAGCCATACTTTTGATAAGTTGATAGGCATCGTGGTATGGTTTATCCATCAGTGCACCACCAGTACCTGCATCAATTGTTAGTCTTGTGTTGTATAGGATACCATTGTAAAAGGTGTGGATGATCAACCATTCTTCTAGACTATGATGTTGGCAGAGTCGTAACATGTCTTTGTATCTTTCCCATGCTTCGAAAAGAGATTCGCTTTCCTTTTGTTTAAAACCATTAATATTGGCTCTTAGCATAGCCGTTTTACTCGGCGGAAAATATGGTACTAGGAAAACTTTCTTCAACTTGTTCCATGTGGTAATAAAGTTGGATGGTAGAGACCGGAGCCATGCTCTAGCTCTATCTCTTAATGAGAAAGGAAAAAGATGAAGTCTTATTGCTTTAGGGCTGACACCATTTGCTTTCACTGTGTCTGTGTACTGCACAAACACAGATAGGTGAAGATTTGGATCGTCAGTAGGACATCCTGAAAATTGGTTTTGTTGGACAGCTTGCATAAGCGAAGGCTTTAACTCGAAATCGTTTCGTGCGATAGCGGGATCAGCAATAATGTTATGGGGTTCCTCTTACGATGGAGCAACATAATCCTTTAGAGGGCGATTTTGGGGTCCTTCAGCCATTCTTGGATCAGGAAGAGAAAAGTTAGGAAGATTGAATTTGGGAAGATTGTGCTTGGCTTGGTACTCTCTAATTAGGCGTCTTATACTAACAAAACGATAGACCTCGTCGATTGGTTGCTCTATTTCCTCGTCTTTAGAGCGAGTGCTTGGCATACAATCAACGGTTAAAACAAAATAATAAAATTGGTTGCCTTATTCTATACTACAAAATAAGGGATTTACAATATTTGACTAAATCAGTCCCCGGCAACGGCGCCAAAAACTTGATCGCGACTTTGTAGGTCTATCGGGTGTAGTGACTGCAAGTGCACAGTCTATCGCATAGTTCTAAAGTTATCGAACCCACAAGGATAGATGGTCAAAACTACTGTTATCTTAGGGTCACTATGTAAAGCTAAGGCTAATTATAAAATTGGGGTGTTTGCGTTAAATCAAGAATTAACTAAAGTCTAATAATTAATAACGGGACACCGATATATATTTCGTTAACTTAAGGGATTCAGTAAGTCATTGGCATTTGTTTTTAGTATTAAAACACTGTTTTGGTGAAAACTATTTATTTAAAGACCCTCGTCTCAAACCTCCGTTCTATTGAATCAGATCATATTAGTTAAGCTCGAAATTAGCGCTTCCGCTGTTTCACTTAAAACTCAAAAGTATTTTTTGAAAACAAATAAAGTCCAATTAACTTTAAAGCGCTTCCGCTGTTTTTAAAATTAATATTTTAATACCACTATCTGGTTAAAACCTCAAACTTCCGCTCTGTTGGTTTTTACCTTAGACTATCTCTTAATTTCGTACAAAAAAAATTAAATATTCAAATTGGAAATTAAAACCAGAAAAACTGTTTTTGTAAAAATAATAATTCCAGTTAATTACCAAATCCTTTCGGTTAAGTTTTACATACCGATATCAGAGAATCTAGCCAGACATGATTTATTGGCAGAACAACATAAAATTAAAACGTAAATTCAACGACGCATGCATGGTAAGAAATAAATAAATTATACTTATTAAAATAGGAACCTGAAAATGAATAATAAAGTGATTAATTCCGAGTAATGTGTATCCTCCACAAGCCGGCAGGATTGACTTGTAGCAAAAATATCTCGAATTAAATTAAAGTAATCCTAAGCAAATTCTGGAAGTATGGAAACAAAAATAGTGTTGCAGTATTTCTCCGTTGTGGAAAAATACTTCTTTGATGGTGGGATTTTTTATTGCCTAAGTAGTTCTGCGAAATCTGGGAAATTAATGTTAGGAATCTACACTGGAAATATCAAAACAGAATACAAAAATAATGCTGAGCAAAAAAATATATATAACTGCGTAACAATTGTTCAGGGTGCGAGAGAGAGTGTGAGCGTGAATTTTTGGTAACTCCTTCAATATATAGAGTCCATTAGTTGAGGAAAAATAGGAATTCAACGTGGAGAAGAATCCGTGAACATGCGTGCTGAGTTCGTCAAATGGAGATAAAATTGTAACTACTATATGAATCGTGGCGAGCAACATGTGTGCGTGACGTGGGGCACATAACTCTTATTTGTCCCGTTCGTAACATGAAACGTGCCGAGGGGTATAAAACTCAATTTGTCCCAGTCGTAACATCCTTGTGGCGGGCGACACGCCTTCTGGTGCAGAAAGTGCTGAAATGCTTCGAAAAGGCCATTTGAACTTCATTTTTCCATTGTTTTTCTTCCTTTTCTCATTTATCTGACTTTACTATTTTTCTTTATTTTTGGTTTATTTTTTATATTCCTTTTAATTTTAAAAATAGTTTCTGACTTAAAAAAATTACCAAAAATTTCATAAAAATATTTGAGTTCAGTTCTGATTTTTCTATGGCCTTACTTAATTTTCTTGATTAATTTGAATATAGTTGCTATTTTTCTCTCTTATTTTCTTTTTTTAATCATTTTTTAAACCTTTTTTTCATTTTATTTTAAATACAATTTTATTTTTATTTATTTTGGCTGATCTTGGATTGAAATTTTAATCATGAACTTTATTAACATCATTGGATCCATGGTGTTGAGTCTAACTCCATAAAAATGGATGAATGATTTTAATAATAGTTTGATTAAATTTTTGGTTCAAATGTGTTTTATTCATTTCCCCTTTCCTCATCATCTTATCCCATTCTTATTGTACTAAATGTTGTTGGAGCTTGATTTACATATCATGTCTCAAAACATGAGGTACAAAGATTGCTATTGACCGACATTAAAATAGGTGCGACTTCTATATAAGTCCACTTACGATTGCTTAACATAGCGCTAAATTTTGTCCTGATTATAGAAAATGATCATTCGTGACCCAAACCTATGTTTGCAAATCCAAGTATGTTAATTTGAACCCTTTGATCCAATAACTGAAATTCTCGTACAACAGACTCAGATGTCCTGCAAGGATGTCGAGACATCTAATCTGACATAAACACACAGGCAAGATAAAACAGTACTTAAAAGATAAAGAACACACCAAATGTTTTTACCCAGTTCAGTGTACAACAACACCTACTCTGGGGGCTACCAAGCCAGGAATAAAGTCGACTATCAGTAGTATCAATTTGCAGACCCTACAGCCAACACACCCATTGACGATCTATACACTTAATAATTACCAAATGACCCTTCTACCTAGGTTCTCCCTAGATATGGAATATCCTCGTCCCACTTCCAGTCATCGCAATGATGTCTAACAGTCAACACCTCAGTCACTGCATTGACAGCCCTTCATCAAAATTCTTATCACACAGATAGACAGTTTGGAAGACACACTTCCATGACAACTTAGCTAAGTCTCCAAGACAAACTCCACTGTTTGTTAGCTCTGCTCCTAACTAAGAACACATCCTGGAGTTGCTTCAAAGCTTCCTCCAGGAACAATACACCTCTTACCTACAGGCTTTGAGGTGAACTTGGTAACCTTCCCACAACCCGGGAGGTTTACCTTGACAAACCCTAGACTTCTACATCTTGAGCCATATCTTTTTTGGGTCACAAACCCTTCTATTTATAACCTGTTACCCAACTGGTTTTGGGCCTTCAATCACAGTAAGTTAGCTGTAACAAACTGCGGAAACTTCTGCCCCAAGAAAGGTCTTTAATTTTTAATTTTCTAAATAATCTCCTTATTTAGAAATTCTTCAATCTCCTTGATTTCTGATTGAATTTTCTGGACCTTTAAATATGCGCCATATAGGATGCGTAATATTCTCCTGAATATTCTTCTTATGTTAAGAGAAAACTGAATCTCATTAATCCAGCTCGGCAGGCATGATGTCAATACATCTTCTTTGACATGTTGTTCCAATTGTTGAAAAAGTTCAACACAACATGCTCTGACATTGTAATAGGACTTCTTGTTGTACCTGTTATTATACATCCTATTCTACATTACACTATTGCTTCTATTATTTGTTTTACAAAAATTAAGCCAATTCTAAAACAAGAGAACTACCAATCTCCCCCTTTGGAAAATTTTGGCTAAAATAAATAATCTAAAAACAATTGCAATCTAGGAGATTACAACAATTCAGAAGCTACTGCAGATAATAATAGATCTTCAGTTGAAAATGATATCTCAACATCTTGTTAGACATCTTCTTTGCAGCACTCTAAAGAACTCAATTGCATCAGCACCGACGAACATCAGTTTCAGGATAAAAGGAAGGAAAGTCCCAAAGTTTGGTTGATGCACACGAGGAAGAAGATAGTAGAAGACAACTTGTACTCCCCCTCAATGCAGAAACATATTCTAAACATAGAAGACCAATGGTGGAATAAGAGAACTCTCAATAACTCCTTAAGACCAAATCAACCACCACCCTTGATAACTCAAAACATAACTCACAACTGTGTTCATAACTCAGATCACAGGTCACAAACATATGTCACAAATAATAACCCACTTGACATCTGTGAACATTAATAATAACCACTTGTGGAAGCAACAGTAGCATTTGAGCAGCAGCATCTGAGATAATTCACCTTTCTCCCCCTTTAACCCAAAACTTGGCAAAGGAGACCTTCATAATACCAGACTCAAGCACAACTTACCCAAACTCGAATAAAATCCATAAGAATTATGGACTCAAGAAGCTCACGGGGTTACAGAGAAACGAGAGAACTCTCTATAAATAACTGGGATTTTTACTTGGAAAATAATGATCCTAGATTGTAGCATCAATCTTAGTCAAAAGGAAACGATATTTGAGGAGAAAACTTCAAGTATCAATGTGCATCGTCTATAATGTCTTTGAATGCTATAGCTACTTCATGTACATACACATGCATAGTCAGACAAATTTTTCTCCCCCTGTTTACAGCCATGTGTTTGAACACATAGGCCACTCCACCCTATGTTGATCATGCAGGAACATGTCCTGTATAATGTCCTGACACTTAGTCAGACATTGTCTTCTTATTTCAGTGATCAACACATCTTCTCCCACAAATCAGGGGTGCTTCACCAGATTATCCACCTGATCATACTGGATTCTAAGTGTTCTTATTTCACTTAGACTTAGTGACATATACTAAGATAACAAAATATGACATTTGTGACACCTCTTTATAATATAGACCCTCAAGGAGTCTTTTTGAAATCTATAGAGATAATAAATTCTCCTAGACTTCCTAATAAACTTCTAAGAGATATGTGATCTTATGATCTTCACTGGGCTTTTCATAATTAGAAACCACCATGTCTTGTTAAGTTTATCCATAACTTCACAATGTCACAACATGTTATTTTGACATCATTTCCTCATATAACCTTTACAAAAGTGAACAGTATTCTGACTTGATAATACTTGTATCATTGCAGCAACAATTTATAGATATCCACATGACTCCCTTTGTCATGAGTAACTAATGCTCCAGCTGAAGATGAAGACTAGATGAGAAACTTCAGCACTTCATGCATATGCTAAACCTTGACTCCCTCAGTAGAGTCAAACCAGAGTCAGATATTCTCACTCCTTGAGAATACTTCCAGGAACCCTGATTTCTTCACAACACAGGGATACATTTGATCATTGTCTTATCCTAACCACACTCTGTATCATGACCTTTTGAATAGGCAATATGTCATGCATACTAGCTGTGAAGTCACTCACAAACTCCAAAAACTCTTAGTTTCTCCAGATCACCAAACATTTTCTAGAGTGACTTGCAGCAAAAAAAACCCTTAAGTATCTGTTAGCAGCCTTCTACCTTTATATCTATTAGTAGTTGCTGATACTATTGGAGTCTTCAAAAAAATAGTCATGCATTCATCAAGCATGCTACTATAGACAAGATTAGACTCTCCATATTCTAATCCACATAGTCAGAAATGCCACTTCTCACAATAATGCTTAAGCATCCAACTTCACATGAACAATCCCAAACATTAAATAAAACAGCCATCAACAATCATGATGTTAAGACATCATGTGGTACATCAAGTTCATAATACATAACCTAATCAAAATTGTTCTCAATCATTTAAAGGACTCATTGTGCATAGAAATCCTTTAATAAGCTCCCATTAGAACACACAACAGGTGCATAGGTTCATGCATGTTTTATAGTCTGGTTTGTAGTAATGGCTTTGCACACCTGATTATCAGTCACTTCCAACTCACATTAATCATCTTCATACATTCCCAGATAATTCAACACAAACACCTTCCTATATTCCTTACTTTTGTGATCAGCACAAGTCATCAAAAGAATTCAGCTCAATAATCTCTTTGCACTCCAGTGCACCTTCTCCCAATTCTCTTTCAAGGGAAATTCTTCTTTGAAACACACATTTCCACTTTTCAGCATTCCCAATAGAATGGAAGGAAATGTTGTCAAGAGGAGCATCAGGCACCTTGACTGAAAGCTTCTTGCTTGAAGACTTCTTCAAAGGAGAGATGTCCTGGACATCATCCTTGTGATCGGTGGATCTGGAACTGACTGTTTAACGCTGGTTCGCGAAATGTCGCGGAAGCAAGAGTCGCCACCGTCTTTTATTTTCTCCAACATGGACAGGACAAAAGCACAGCAAAATTCCTTATGAGATAGTTTCTCGATTCGGGAGGTAGATTTATAGAAAGGGAAGGTGTTAGCACCCTTTCTATCCATGGTTATCCATGGGCTCTTAGATACTTGCTCATTGTGTTTTCAAAAGTGTTTGCTTTTCAATTGTGAGTGGGTTTGAAAAAGTTTCGTTTAAAGGTTTCAGATCAACTCTTGTATCAGTCCTCAAGAGTGTTTGAAAAATTGTTTTGAAAGCTTTTTGAAAGTGTCGGTGTGAAAAGAGTTTGGTTTGTTTTTGAATAGAGAAAGTATCTATGAGTCATCTACCTACCCTAAGGAATTAGGCTGTGTAAATGTCCTTAAGGTAGTGCCATCCCACCATTGAGAGGTAGGCAGCACCACCGTTGGAGGTGTTCGGGTCAATTCGAGTTTAGGGACAGTGTGGTCACCAGAGCAACAGTAGGACACCTTAGAAGCTACCCTTATGTCCTTGATCCTTTTTTATTCCGAGACAACCGTTTCGAGGCAACTTTTCCGAGGCAACCGTTTCGAGGCAACTAGATCATGGACATAAGGACTTACTAAAACGTCCTATATTTGACGACCACGTTTCAAGGGCAAGGCAACAGTGAGGCGTACCCTAAGAGTGGTGTGTGAATTTGTGTGTTATTTTCATGTTATGTTTTATCTTGTACATGTATCATGGTGATCTACGCTTGTTTTTAATTTAGTCATTCATTCTTTCATGCAAAGTTTAGCAGTTTAAAAGTGCGGAAATTTAAATGCGGAAAGTAAAATCCTACGCTATTACAAGGCGCGGGTCTATACATCGCCAAATTAACAAAGACCCGTTTTAATAATAAAAAAAAAACCGGACAGTAAAACCTAGTTACTATTACAAGGCTTGAGCAATTACATAATATTTACAAGAAAAATAAGAATAAATGCACGAAAAGAATAGAAAATAGAACGTTCGAGGGCGTTGGACCCTTTTGGAATTAAATTGAATGAAAAGTTAATTAATTATTAAATTAAAGAAAAGAAATGTTTTTTTGATGGTTTTTGTATTTATGAAATAAAGAAAATTAAAATTCAAGAGAAACCCTAATTCTAAGTTGTTTTTAATTATTAAAGAAAAATATTAAAGTTTAACATAATTTACTAAATATTTAATGTACATGTTTATTTACAAAATATTTAATAATTAATAATAATAATAATAATAATAATGAGAAAATTGTTTATTAAAAAAATGATGAAAAGTTTAAAAAACCCTAATTTCTACATATTTTATTAATTTAAGAAAATATTAAAGTTTTAAAACCTAAATTAAGTAAGTTAATTGTTAGAGTTTATTTACAAAATAAATTAATTTAAATATTAATTAAACAAATTTTAGTTTCTGATTTTTTTATTTATGAAAATTAATTTATGAAATTAAAGAAAACAATTAAAATAATTAATAGAATTAAGAAAGAAAAACAAATTAAAAATTAAAAATTGATTCAAACCATGGGGGGTATCAGACCCATTTAGGAGGTTTTTTGGAAGTAATTTGGCCCATTAGACAAAAAGCCTTGTTTGACTTTCTGGCATCACGTGCGTGTTCATTGACTCCTAAGTACCGTGGTCTGCATTCTTTGGCCATTGGATTGGGTTTCATGTATAAGTTGTTCTACTTTGGCCATTTGGCTTTTGGCTTTTGACCATTTGTGTTCTGGCCTCAACGTTCCTTAATCTTCTCAGGTTGTCTGTCTCGCCATGTATTGGTGTCATGCATAAGTTGTTCTTTTTTGGCCATTTGGCTTTTGGCCATTTGTGTTCTGGCCTCAACGTTCCTTAATGAACCTGCATGAGATCCTGTCTAAATCTGCAGTGTTGAATCTCATGAACACATTAAATAAAATCATAAAATGCAAATAAAGGCAATATATGAAGAAATTTAATGTTTAGGCACAATATGGCATGTATGAATGATTATACCCTTTTGATCATGGAGATCAAATCAATCTTACCCTTACTGGAAAATTAGTGACCTGAATGCTTTTATGCCCTTTGGATCATGGAGATCAAGCCAGCCTTATCCTTACTGAAGAAGTAGTGAGGTGTTGGTTTATAACTGTGATGGCTTGTTTGTAGTGAGAGAGGGATTTGTAATAAGGATTTCAAGGTTTTATGGTTCTTGAAAGAATTTGATATTCTAACAGTGTTGTGGCAAGGTTTTCTCTCTCTTTTCCTCCTCTGGTTTGTGTGAAAAGAAGGTGATTATATATAATGGAAATTAGGGTAAAGAAAACGGGCTTTAAATGTGCAATTGGGTCTCCAATGTTCACTTGAGTTCTTCACTTTCCAGGCTAAATCGCAGGGACTTAAGTGAAATTTTTGAAGTTGAAATTTGAAAACAAAATGTAGCCGACATCGATAACTAACTCCTGTCCAAAAATCGGCTCAATCGGATAAACGGTGAATTAGTTATGAATTTTTGAAGTTTCAGCTCAAACAAACTTATTTTGGGCTCCAGTGTCGATTCTGACACGTTCTTCAATAAAAAACTGGTATTGATCGGAGCATAATCCGGTCTCGACTTTTGAAGCAAAGTTGTATATCTATGAGTCAGGGACCTTGTGTAAAAATATGAGCCCTATCCGATAAAAATTGACCGAGTTATGAATTTTCGAAGTTTCGGCCCAGATGAAATAATATTCAGCATTCAGGATTTTCAGCGTGTCACGCACTCTGAGCAAAAAACGAAGGCCTTTCGAATACCGTTTGAACTTAATACCTTCTGCGAAAATGTAGCCAACTCAATTTTTGAAATTTTGGCACCGGAACCAGCTCGATACGATGAAAATCGACCAAGTTATGATTTTCTGAACATGACGCAAATAAACTTCTGTCACAAATTTTCTGTATGAAAATACTTGATAAATCCACATTTTTTGAAGACCTTCTGATCGAAATTGGCTTCCAGCCATGAGAGATGAAAACGTAGATAATGTTAAGACGGAATTTTGGCCACCGGAACGGGTTCAAAACGAGTCACGATCTTCAAGTTATGAATTTTTTAGCGCGTAAAAACTGCACTTTCAACACACTTTTTCACCATATTTCTTCAAGAAAACTCGCACATTCGGATACCTTCTTTAAAGAATTATCTCTTGAGCCGAACCTGAATTTGAGAATACGTTATCAGAGATATCTTGGGGAAAGAACACCTGAATATGACGCGCCGGGTTGGACTTGTGAATTTTTCTTGAGATGTTTTGAGAAATATGGGAGGGAAAATTTTGGGGTACAACAATCCTCATCATCATCTGAGGAGCTATCAGGTCTAACTTTTCTTTTTTGGAGGGAGGAACTGCTTTACCCCAGGGCTTTCGGGAACTATACATAGTCTTCTTCTTGATACTCTTGGAAGAGGATGTGACATCTCCTAACAATCAACAGGATAGTCTTCTTTGTCCCATTCACTGCTACAGAGAAAAATAAATTTTCACAGAACCAACACATCCTCTTGGAGAAGGATGGTATACTCTAGCAGCATTTGGCTAGAGTCTTCAGAGACTCATAAGGACATAAACAGCTACATCTTGTAGCAACATGTCTCAGTATGTTATCCAACATCATCTTCATTGTAGGGAAATAACTCTATATGCTTGAATATAACAAGCTCCAAACAAACCAATTAGTCCACTTACTCCCCCTGTCATAGACAATAAAAAAACAAAACACTAAACACCCACTAGTTTACTAGGAATAACTCCAATTACCCTGAACTAGTCACATAACTAGCACACCTCTGATTCATTCCCTTGCACCTTCATACATATTATCATGACTCTTTGGATGGCTAAGATGTCATGAAACCATAGTCTGAAACCAACTTCCAATCATTTTTTAGTGTGCTTAAAAGCTTTACTAAGATTCAAATTCTCCAATAGAAGGAGTACCCCTTAACCAATGTGTTGATTAAATCCTCCTTCTGCATATTGCTAATATTTGTTGACACTAGTAAAGTCTTCAGGCCAAGATAGTAGTTATACATTACTTGAGCATACTTCTCCTTCAATCAGAATCTCCTTATTCAACACCATAGACAGAACTGCCACTTATGAGTGTGGAGTTTGAATATTGAGATTCATAGTTCCAAGTATCTTTAATAGACTATCATCAAAAATGATGTTCCAACATCATTTGAGACATCAGCAACATTACCATAGAGCTTATCAGCTTTGGTTCTAGAAACATCATCCAAGGGACTTATTTTCACCCATGCCCTTTAACAAACTCCCCATTCTCACAAGAGGATCTCACAATAGAAATGTTCTCTCACTATATTTTGTAGTAAGCTTCTGACAGCTTTCTTCTTCACACCTATGATACTTGTTGAATCTTCGACAAGACATCCAATCATGGCAGCCAAAACATTCCAGGTTAGGTCAGTGACTTGACCTTAAGCTTAACCCTCGGAGAACACGGAATATACTAGATTCTCCTGACTAGAACCACATAGACCCAACAGGGGCATAGACAGCTACACATAGTAGCCACATGTCCCAATATGTTGCCTGTAATTTTCACAAGCTTGAATTACACGCAAGCTCCATAACTACTACAATAATAACCATAGATAAGTTCTAGGCTCCCCCTATCATGGACAAATAAGGCTTTTGTTGAGGATGAACACTTGGACACCATAAGACAAACAAGAGACTTCACGCACTCACTGAAACATATCAACACTCTTGTGAAAATAACTCATCCTGAATCTGATATCGCAACTCCAGGCCATCAGACTTTTACAGTCATGTCTGATACATGGCCCTACATAACCATACAAATATCCATACCTCTTTGGATATCCAAGTGTAACGCGGTTGGAGAACTGACTTGGTTGTTTTGCATTTGATCGCAATTGTACAGTTAGCAAGAGTCGCCACTGACTTTTCTTTTATCCAAAAGGAAAGGCTAAAAAGAACAGGAAAGACCTTTAGAGATGTTTTCTGAGTTCGGGGGGTAGATTATGAAAAGCGAAGGTATTATCACCCTTTTCATCCGTAGTTATCTACGGGCTCTTAGTTTCTTGCTAGATCACTTACTTTTGTTTGAATGTGCTTGTGGTGTGGGTTTTGAAAGTATTTTGAAAATTTATTTGTAATGGTTCTCGTTTCTATAAGAACGCGTACAAAGTGTTGTTTCGAAAATAGTTCAAAGAGGTGTTTGTGGAATATGTTTTTGAAAGTGATTTTGAAAAGGTGTCTTCTTTGTAAAGGTTCTCGTTTCTATAAGAACGTGTATAAAGTGTTTGTCTTTTGAAAATGTTTCAATATGAGAGTGTTGGTGTATAAATTTTTTGTTGTTGTGAGCAAGCGAGCAACTAAGTGCGAATCTACCTACTCAAAAGGTCCTTAATGTTTTTTTCCTCCTCATGTAAGTGTTGCTATCTTACCATTGATTTGGTAAGAAGCCTCGTTGTTGGATGTGAAGAAATAGGCGTGGGACATTTGTATAGTCATAGAAGGTAACCTATGGTACGTTTTAGCAATGTCGTTTAGGGATGAGATAGTTTACCGAAGGCAACATTGAGGGTCATCGAGGGACTACGATCTTTCATCGAGGGTTTTTGCTAAAACTCCCATATTCGAGGGACATGACTATTTTTCTGAGGCAACAAAATGGAATTACCCTAAGGGTGCTAGTGTGAAAGTTTGTTTAATTTACATGCATTTATTCTTGATTAGGGTTATCTATTTATTGATTTCATGTCTTTCCATACATACCCTAATTACTAGCATTTATATTTGAAAAGCGGTAAATTATGGAAATGTAAAGTCCTACGTTATTACATCATTTATGGATGGGGGTACATAATTACAAATAGGGATTTGCAAGAATTTAAATCCTAATTATCTATTACAACCATATTGAATTGCACAATATAAGAAAAGGAAAAGACTTGTTTTGAAAAATGGTTTTTTGGTCTTAACAAATTAAAAGGAAAATAATTATTTAATAAAAGAAAATATTTTTTGATGTTCCTTTTTTATAAAAATAATAGAGAAAAAGGAAAAACAATGAGGAATAGGATCAGCATGTTGCTGAAAGAAAAAAAAGGGATCAAAAGTTCTGATGCCAGACGCACTGTGGTTCAGAATGAAATGTCATAGGAAATTAGAAGTTCTGGACTGATGCACTCTGAGGTCCTGAAATAAACGTTAGAGGGAAAAATAGAAGTTATGGGTTGCTATGTGCTGAAGTTCTGAGTGTTAGAACAGTGAGAAAATATTAGAAGTTATGTGTGTGTTAAACCAGTAAGAAAGCCTACAAGTTCTATGTGTTAAAACAGTGATAAAAAATCAGAAGTTCCATGTTGTGTTAAACAGTAAGTGAAAATCAAAAGTTCTGTGTTATGTTAAATAGTGAGTGAAAATCAGAAGTTCTGTGTTGTGTTAAATAGTGAGTGAAAATCAGAAGTTCTGTGCGTGTTAAAAAAGTGAGGAGAGCTCAAAAGCTATGTGTTACATTTCAACTCTTTCCTCATATTAATCAGCACATCAGTAATTTATTCAGTCCTTAACAGCAAATCATAAGGATAAAAGCACAACAGTTTATAGAAGTTCTAATTCTAATTTTGAGCCTAGCTTTATTCAAGAAGTTCTAATCCATAGTTTTTCTACTTATGCAATGATATGGACAACATCAATACTATGGTATTTACATATTTAATGATGTTCTGAATGAAAATATGCAAAGTCAGAAAGACTTACCTTGAATCTGAAGCGTGTGCTTGGAACATGAGCTGCTGCCTTCAGATGTTCTGGAGTCAGTGAGAGCAACAGAACATTTGTTATGTTCTTTGATTCAAAGGGAAGAACAAAGGTTTTGTTTAGGATTTGCGAAGGTTTTTACAGTTCCCTTTTCTCTCTTTGATAACTCTCTCTCTCTCTCCAAAATCCAGCCCCTTGAACGTGTGATGGAGCAACTTATTTATAGATGGGTTTGTTGTGGTTTTGGGGGGAAAACAAATGGGATTTTAAACCTTTTTGGCATACTGTTCAATTGCTTTTTAAACCCAGTTTTCATTTTCTAATTTAGTGCAATTATGGGGTTTGAGAAAAACGCAGGCGTGGACTGGATCAGCAACACCTTGGAGTATTGTGGCAGCTGGTGGCAAGACTGTGCTATAGCAGTGCAGCAGGTTGCTCAAACGAGGTTTTAGGATTTGGTGATGTTCTGATCGCAGAAGACCAGAGTGAGATTCTAAAGGTGAGGCTCTGATCGAAGCATATGTTGAAGAGTCATGTTATGATTGAAGAATCATGTTCTGAACCATGTTTGCAACTTATGACTGCACTTGCGTGGAGGCTGGCTCAGAAGTTTTGAAGTATCACATTCTCTTAACACTTAGAAAATTTTCTAAATGTTTATAAAATTTGATTTTCTCAAAGAAAATTCTGACTTCTAATTTTTTATGAACCAACTTCATTTCCTGATGAAATATAATTGTTAAAAATTAATTTTTGATCAAAAAGTCAAGGTTTGACTTTTCAGTGTGCTTTTGACCATTTTTCCCTTGTGAATGACTGTCTTAGAAAATTGTACAACAACTGCCCCTGTTCAATCTTCGTAAACTTGAAGGGTTAGATTGGCAAATCTGCCATTCGTGACTTGAAGGTTGAAGATGATTGAACACTAGGGTGCCCAAAAATTTTCACTCTAGTGATTTTTAGGTTGAGGTGTAAGGAATGGGCTAAAAGATGCCATTTGGAGAAGTGATGGAGAGCTGGCAGAGATGGGCTTATAGATACCATCCAAAGATGGTTGTTGACAGAAATTAGACTGAGTCTAAGTTTGACTTCAACTGAGACAAGAATCAGAGTAAACCTTCAGAGCTATTTATTTGAAACTAGCAGAAATATTGCATGTTGTTTGACTAGAAAGAATCAGAATAAATCTTGGAGTGATTTATCTAAAACTAGCAGAAACCTTGCATGTTGTTTTACTAGAAAGAATCAGAATAAATCTTGGAGCGAATTATCTGAACTGGAAGAAATGCTTATTTGGAAAGTATCAGGATAAACCATTTGGAGATTTAAACTGAACCAAAAAGAGGTCTTGGATATTCTTTAACTGGAGAGAAACAGTTAGATCTTCAAGCGATTTATCTGAACCAGAAAAAGTGTCTACTAGGAAAGAATCAGAATAAATCATTGAGAGATTTATCTGAACCAGCAGGGATCTGGAGAAGAATCAGAATAAACTGTTGAGAGATTTAAACTAAACCATAGAAGATGTCTACGGGAAAGAATCAGAATAAACCGTTGAGAGATTTAAACTAAACCAGAGAATATGTTTGCGGGAAGGAATCAGAATAAACCGTTGAGAGATTTAAACTGAACCAATAGGGGTCTGGAAAAGAATCAGAATAAATCTTGAAGCGAATTATCTGAACCAGAGAAGATCTTTGCGGGAAAGAATCAGGATAAACCGTTGAGAGATTTAAACTGAACCGGTAGGAGTCTGGAAAAGAATCATAATAAATCTTGGAGCGATTTATCTGAAACAGTAAAGGTCTTGAATTATCTTCAAATGGAATAGAAATCAGAGAGATCTTAGTGTCGATCTGCCTGAACCAGAGAAGGTCTTAGATTAAATTTGACTGGAATGGAAATCAGAAGAATCTTAGGATCAATTCAACTGAACCAGACAAAAGTCTTGGAATATTTTCAACTAGAATAGAAATCAGAGAGATCTTAGTGTCGATCTGACTGAACCAGAGAAGGTCTTGGATTAACTTTGACTGGAATGGAAATCAGAAGAATCTTAGGATCGATTCAACTGAACCAGACAAAATTCTTGGAATATCTTCAACTGGAATAGAAATCAGAGATATCTTGGTGTCGATATGACTGAACCAAAGAAGGTCTTGGATTAACTTTTACTGGAATGGAAATCAAAAGAATCTTAGGATCGATTCAACTGAACAAGACAAAATTCTTGGAATATCTTCAACTGGAATAGAAATCAGAGAGATCTTAGTGTCGATCTGACTGAACCAGAGAAGGTCTTAGATTAACTTTGATTGGAATGAATATCATAAGAATCTTAGGATCATTTCAACTGAACCAGAAAAAAGTCTTGGAATATCTTCAACTGGAATACAAATTAGAGAGATCTTAGTATCAATCTGACTGAACCAGAGAAGGTCTTGGATTAACTTTGACTGGAATGGAAATCAGAAGAATCTTAGGATCAATTCAACTGAACCAGACAAAAGAGAAAATGTCTACCAGAAAGAAATCAGGATAAACCATGTAGATATTTAAACTGAACCAACAGAGGTCTTTAATTTTCTTTAACTGGAAAGAATCAGAATAAATCTTGGAGCGATTTATCTAAACTAGAGAAAATACCTACTTGGAAAGAATCAGGATAAATCGTTGAGAGATTTAAACTGAACCAGTAGAGGTCTTGAATTTTCTTTAAATGGAAAGAATCAGAATAAATCTTAGAGCAATTTATCTGAACCAGAGAAAATACATACATGGAAAGAATCAGGATAAACCGTTGAGAGATTTAAACTGAACCAGTAGAGGTCTTGAATTTTCTTAACTATAAAGAATCAGAACAAATCTTGGAGCGATTTATCTAAACCAGGGAAAATACCTACTTGGAAAGAATCAGGATAAACTGTTGAGAGATTTAAACTGAACCAGTAAAGGTCTTGAATTTTCTTTAACTGGAAAGAATCAGAATAAATCTTGGAGCGATTTATCTAAACCAGAGAAAATACCTACTTGGAAAGAATCAGGATAAACCGTTGAGAGATTTAAACTGAACCAGTAGAGGTCTTGAATTTTCTTTAACTGGAAAGAATCAAAATAAATCTTAGAGCGATTTATCTGAACCTGAGAAAATACATACTTGGAAAGAATCGGGATAAACCGTTGAGAGATTTAAACTAAACCAGTAGAAGTCTTTTTTGATAATGATGTGTGATAAAGGAATCTGAGACGATTGCTACTCCAAAAAGATGATGAAGGAATCTTGGACAATTACTACTTCAGTAGGATGATGAAGGAATCTTGAACGATTGCTACTCCCAAAAGATGATGATCTTTATCTGTTGATCTTTCCCTGAAAAAGCTAAAGAGTTAGTTGTATGCAATGTCATGATGTATGAAATGCATGGCTTAATGATGTTCTCAAAATAAATGAGATTGTGTCGTATGCACTTGTCATGTATGTAAATAGGATGTATGAAATGTGAAATGTTATTGAAGTGTATCTTTGTCTGGGAAAATAAATCCTTGACAAATGCTGGGGAGTCATTAAATCCTGGACTGCCGTTGAAGAGTAGGCAAGTCTTCAAACTTTGCTTAGAATGTTTCCACCGGGGATTCCTATTTTGTTGTTTTGAAGAGAACTCCGCTGGGGAATATTGAAAACTTCGTGGAGAGTGTTGATTCCTGCTTGGGGAAAAGAGTTCAGGAGCCTCAGTTGTCCATTGCTCTACTAGGGAGTCAAAGTTGAACTGATGTCTGGTTGGGTCCAAGTTTCAAAGTAACTTGCTGGGGATCGTAGAGTAGTCTACTAGGGAAGAGGATGGTCCTCTGATTTGTAGTAGTCGGAGAGGAAAACTCAAGCTGGGGAATCCTATTGTTTGTTGGGGAAATAAACCCTATTGCCGGCCTATTGGAGAGGTGGCGAATTCACTAGGGAAAATCCTCGAGGATTCTTGAGGTCGACTCAGCTGATGAGAAGTTTTCAGAGATTGAAACTCTGGCTGGGAGTCATCCTATGAGAAGGATTCTAGGGAGATTTGTCACTGCCCCTAGTAGAAAGTGTTTATGGCACTGCCAGGAAATGTTTAACTATACGTAACCCTTTGTTGGGGTTTGCGTTCAATATCCCAAGTGATGGAGATGGAGACCTGCCCCTGGTTATTCACCATTTCTAGAGAGATTTCTTGGAATCTTGACTTGACTGCCCCAGTGTGCTGGATAGTGACATGTCATGCCCCCTTGTTGATAGGAGATTTTTCATTAGAAGTGTCATCCCAGTTGAAGTAATTTTGTTCACTGAGGGAACTTTTGTTCAGTGGATATTCGTCGTGTGATTTTCTATGTTGTCAAACAATTAGCCATATGCAAACAACGATATTCAAATAATGCAAAGTTTATGCTTGTCTTGAAGTTTTGAAAATGAATTTTAGCAAGTAAATAAATTTTGTAAGAAAATTCAACTCAGGATTTAGAGTAAAGCCTTACAGGAGTCAGAATACCTTTTGTAACAGTATGCTTTCTGTTGTACCCCAAAATTTGCCCTCCCATATTTCTCAAAATATTTCAAGAAAAATTCACAAGTCCAACCCGGCGCGTCATATTCAGGTATTCTTTCGCCAAGATATCTCTGATAACATATTCTCAAATTCAGGTTCGGCTCAAGAGTCAATTCTTTAAAGAAGGCATCCGAATGTGCGAGTTTTCTTGAAGAAATATGGTGAAAAAGTATGCTGAAAGTGCAGTTTTTACGCGCTAAAAAATTCATAACTTGAAGATCGTGGCTCATTTTGAACCCGTTCTGGTGGCCAAAATTCCGTCTTGACATTATCTACGTTTTCATCTCTCACGGCTGGAAGCCAATTTCGATCAGAAGGTCTTCAAAAATGTGGATTTATCAAGTATTTTCGTACAGAAAATTTGTGACAGAAGTTTATTTGCGTCATGTTCAGAAAATCATAACTTGGTCGATTTTCATCGTATCGAGCTGGTTCCGGCGCCAAAATTTCACAAATTGAGTTGGCTACATTTTCACAGGAGGTATCGAGTTCAGACGGTGTTCAAAAGGCCTTCATTTTTTGCTCAGAGTGTGTGACACACCGAAAATCCTGAATGCTGAATATTATTTCATCTGGGCCGAAACTTCGAAAATTCATAACTCGATCAATTTTTATCGGATTGGACTCATATTTTTACACAAGGTCACTGACTCATAGATCTACAACTTTGCTTCAAAATTCGAGACCAAATTATGCACCGATCAATACCAGTTTTTTATTGAAGAACGTGTCAGAGTCGACACTGGAGCCCAAAATAAGTTTGTCTGAGCTGAAACTTCAAAAATTCATAACTAATTCACCGTTTATCCGATTGAGCCGATTTTCGGACAGGAGTTAGTTCCTGATGTCGGCTACATTTTTTTTTCAAATTTCAACTTCAAAAATTGCACTTAAGTCCCTGCGATTTAGCCTGGAAAGTGACGAACTCAAGTAAACATTAGAGGCCCAATTGCACATTCAAAGCCCATTTTCTTTACCCTAATTTTCATTATATAATCACCTTCTTTTCACACAAACCAGAGAGGAGAAAAAAGAGAGAAAAAACCTTGCCACAACACTGTTAGAATATCAAATTCTTTCAAGAACCCTAAAACCTTGAAATCCTTATTACAAATCCCCCTCTCACTACAAACAAGCCATCACAGTTACAAACCAACATCTTACTACTTCTTCAGTAAGGGTAAGGCTGGCTTGATCTCCATGATCCAAAGGGCATAAAAGCATTCAGGTCACTAATTTTTCAGTAAGGGTAAGATTGATTTGATCTCCATGATCAAAAGGGTATAATCATTCATACATGCTATATTGTGCATACACATTAAATTTCTTCATATATTGCCTTTATTTACATTTTATGATTTTATTTAATGTGTTCATGAGATTCAACACTGCAGATTTAGACAGGATCCCATGCAGGTTCATTAAGGAACGTTGAGGTCAAAAGCCAAAAGCCAAAAGCCAAAAGCCAAAAGCCAAATGGCCAAAAGAACAACTTATGCATGACACCAATACATGGCGAGACAGACATCCTGAGAAGATTAAGGAACGTTGAGGCCAAAACACAAATGGCCAACAGCCAGAACACAAATGGCCATGAAACCCAATCTAATAGCCAAAGAATGCAGACCGTTCAAAAAAACCTCCCCTTGGGCCTGAAATCCCCCTTGGTTTGCATCCTTTTTAATTTTATTTTCTTTTCTTTTCTAATTCTTTTTTATTTGTTTTAATTGTTTTTTCACCATAAAATAATTTTCTATAATAAAAACAGAAAAATCAAAAATACAAATATATTTAATTATTATTAATTTCATCACTAACCTTTTTTTTTATAAATAAAATCTAACCATTAACTTAGTTAATTTAGGTTTCAATTTTAACATTTTTCTTAATAAATTAAAATATGTAGAAATTAGGTTTTTTTAATATTCTCATCCTTTTTTTTAATAAATAATTTTCTCATCATTATTATTATTAATTATTAAATACTTTTGTAAATAAATATGTAAAATAATTAATTAGTGTAAATTAGGTTTTAAATTTTAACCTTTTCTTTAATAATTAAAAACAACTTAGAATTAGGGTTTCTCTTCAATTTTAATTTCTTTATTTCATAAATACAAAAAAACCTAAAAAAACGTTTCTTTTCTTTAATTTGATAATTAATTAACTTTTCATTCAATTTAATTTCATTTAATTTCTCAAAAGGGTCCAACGCCCTCGAACGTTCAATTTCTATTTCGCACGTTATTTTATTTTATTGTGAATATTATGTAATTGCTCAAGCCTTGTAATAGTAATTAATAATTTATTTTACTTTCCACATTTTTATTAAAATGGGTCTTTGTAATTTGGCGATGTATAGACTCGCGCCTTGTAATAGCGTAGGATTTTACTTTCCGCATTTAAATTTCCGCACTTTTAAATTATAATTGCATGAAAGAATGAATGGCCTAAATTAAAAACAAGCGTAGATCACCATGGTACATGTACAAGATAAAATATAACATGAAAGCAACACACAAATTCACACACCACTCTTAGGGTACGCCTCATTGTTGCCTTACCTTCGAAACGTGGTCGTCGAGTATAGGACGTTTTAGTAAGTCCTTATGTCCGTTGATCCATATGCCTCAAAACAAGTTGCCTCAGAAAAGTTGCCTCGAATTAAAAAAGGATCAATGGCATAAGGGTAGCTTCTAAGGTGTCCTACTGTTGCTCTGGTGACCACACTGTCCCTACAAACAAATTGACCCGAACACCTCCAACGGTGGTGCTACCTATCTCTCAATGGTGGGATGGCATTACCTTAAGGACATTTACACAACCTAATTCCTTAGGGTAGGTAGATGACTCATAGATACTTGCTCTATTCAAAAACAAATCAAAAACTCTTTTCACACCGACACTTTTCAAAAAAGCTTTCAAAACAATTTTTCAAACACTCTTGAGGACTGATACAAGAGTCGATCTGAAATCTTTAAACGAAACTTTTTCAAACTCACTCACAATTGAAAAGCAAACATTTTGAAAACACAATGAGCAAGTATCTAAGAGCCCATGGATAACCATGGATAGAAAGGGTGCTAACACCTTCCCTTTCTATAAATCTACCTCCCGAACCGAGAGACAATCTCATAAGGAATTTTGTTGTGCTTTTGTCCTGTCCATGTTGGAGAAAATAAAAGACGGTGGCGACTCTTGCTTACCGCGACATTTCGCGAACCAGCTTTAAACAGTCAGTTCCAGATCCACCGATCACAGAACTGGCGACTCTGCTGGGGACTCTTTTAAAGTGAGGTGTACCTTAGGACTAAGATCACTTGTGTTTTCAATTGTTGTGCTTGTTTGCTTTATTATTGTGGGCTGCATCGGAGTTACATAGATCCTAACCCGGATCTAGGGATACCCTGTTAGGTAGCATAAGCTGTGAGGGACCTGTCCAGCGTAGACCGACATGGGTGAAGCAGTGGCTACGTTGGTGTGGCGCCCTGGTCTGTACCGATATCCCTTGTGTCGCAACGAGGAGAATATGGGTCTTCTGAGGAGTCGTTAAGCACCAACCGACCTTAGAACCTTAAATGACCCAACTAGACGAATAGAACGGTAGCAGTATGCTACGCCCATTGAGGCTAAACTCTCGTGATGGTTCTGGCCGCAAGAAAAGATTGCGATGCTGGAGTTATGACCGATTGAGGGTAGTTAGTGATATTGGGATCCTCTAGAACCCGGTTACTTCTGATAGGACAGGTTTGAGCCCACCAACTTCAAGAGGGTAGTACCCCAAACTTCATGCTGGCCTAAACTCTAAGGGTTCTTTTGTGTGACTTGTGTGCCTTCAAACTTGACTACTTGTACACTTGTTATCTAACAACACGAGTTTCTTGCAGGTTTTGTTTACAGTCCTTAATCTGGGCTCATAATAGGGTTTACCTACATTACCCCATGCATAGCATAACATCATACCATTGCATACATCCCGCATAAGGACTAATCCGTTTCAAGGATCTCAAGGGCTTGTGATGCAGGTCATGATGAATCAGAATGTCTAGCAAGGGGCAAAGGGGATTTATTTTCCTCTAGCCAGGTTGACGATCCGAGTCAGAGGCTATGACCCACTCGATATGGTGAGCTTTGACTCTTGAAGAAGGACTCTCAACAACATGAAGTTCCTTCAACCAAGCTACCGTATTCAACTTCTAACAATTTTCTTGTTTACCCCGCGAGATCCTTGAAAACATTGCATGCATACATACACATCATTGCATTACAGGTACCTTTCTTACAGGTCACTTACCTTCCTCGCTGTTTATTTCAGCCATGGCTTGCCAACAAGATAACCAGGATCTTCAGACTCAAGAGACTCAGTTCAGGGAGATCTTCCTAAGCCTATCCAAGGGGCAGGAAGAGTTGAGGACACTCCTCATGGGGACTTTGGTCAGGAACAGTCCAGAAGACAGTAACGATGAACGGCTGAAACATCTGCAAGCTGAGGTAGATACAATGAAAACCCAGATGCTGGGGCAAAGGGCTCTCATCCAAGGTTTAGCTCGGGAGCAAGGAGAGTTGAGGACCATAATCAATCAGCTTCGGCAAGACATGAAGCAACCAGCCCAAGTTAGGGACCAGGTCATTGAACAACTTCCAAGAGGACAAGAGTCTGGTATGGGGAAGAATAGACCTCTTCAAATTGCTACCACTTCACGAGCCCAGCATCAACCTCGCCCAGAGCAACAGGTGGATCAGAATAAGCAAAGCAGGTCCAAGAGGTAATTCACCCAGCTTAACGTGTTGCCGTTTCAAGCTCTACAACACCTGTTGAGGTTGAACCTGATTACACTAAGGGCTCCTCCCCGGAACCCCAATATCTCTGCTCCTAACTATCATCCCAACAAAAGATGTGCATACCACTCTGATAGTCCTGGACATGACACTGCCGACTGTTGGGCTCTGAAGAACAAGGTCCAAGACCTGATTAATGAAGGAGTAGTGGATTTCACACAAGTGGGTCAGGCTGAGTGCTTTTACCATCCCTACAGGATTCACCATTTGAAGTAACAAGTCCTGAAATGAGAAGACTTTTGTCCATTAGAGTTTTCAAGTTGTAATTTGCTTTTGATTGTTCAAACATTTATTCATGTTAAACGTTGTTATTTCATTAATGCATCGCATATGTTTGTTTTGAATCAATATATTCGCATTCGCTATATTCAAACTGCTTTCATTTTTTCGATGTCAACTCTCAAATTAATAATCCTAAGCCTCTTGAGGGAGGATGACGAAAGCGATACCACGATCTTTACAGTATGCTTTTGAACGGACCCCGCTGATGAGGTACATGCATTGTTTCAAATCCCTAAACACTGGAGTTATAAGGAAGATAATCCCTCGTCAACCCCTCTGAGCCAAAGAAGTAGGAGTTTTTCTTTTCGAAATTTAAAACCCTTAATCATAACCTGGGGCAGGGTAGTTCTCTCAGTTGATCCAAGTGCATAACAAATGGCACCAAAAAGGTCCTTACAAAAAAAAAGAAGACAATGATGATTCCGAATAATCATAAGGATAGGCAGTCATTATATCTCAAAAATAAAAACCTAATAAGTCAAAACCTATGAAGGAGACTTACAAAACTGGGGCATCCCGCTGACTGTAATCACAAAAGAAACAGTTCAGGCAAAAGACAGGGATAGCAAAATCAAAAAGAAAGAGGTCCTACAAACCCTCAACAAAAAATGACTGCCTATTCAAAATAAACTATCAACATCCGAACCATCACGGGAATATCAGGACAAAAACTCAAATAAGGTCTAACGCACGATCAGCTGAGTTTAGGATTGAAGAACATCACGAAGAGCGGGTGGGTACAAATAATTTGAGCCTTTATCCTTTGTTTCTTAAACCATGAACCAGGCCACGTTATAACCCTTAAAAGTCCTAGCTGAAGCATGGGTTAGTTTGAAAGCATACTGTTACGAAAGGTATCCTGACTCCTTAAGGCCTACGGTAAATACGGAGTTGACATCACGTTTTACAAACATTCACTTGTTTTATAAAAAAGAATGCATTTTCAAAATCTTCAAGACAGAGACATAAGCTTTGCATTTTTGATATAACATTGTTTGCATATGACTATTTGTTTGAACAACATGGAAATTCGCACGATGAATACCTAGTGAACAAAAGCACTTCCAATCAAGGGGCAGACGTGATTATTGTCCATCATCTGGGGCAATTAAGTCAAGATTCGGAGAATCTCTCAAAAGGCCAAACAGCAAGGGGCAGACCTCCATCTGGATCACTTGGGGCATTGGACGATCAAACGAAGATCTTCTGGTATGGCAACACAACAACAGGGGCACCTCCCTACATTCTGAGAACGTGGACATAGTCGAAAAAATACTGCACATAATCAAAGACCCGCTAGGTTGACACACCTAGGCAAAAATAAGGGCTTCCCGGCGAACCAAAAGGGTTCAGGCAAAAATAAGGGATGAAATGAAAAATCTGTACACCCGGCAAGTCGAAAACCTAAAAAGGCGGCTTGGGCAAAAAATGGGTATCCCGGTGGACTGAAAACCCGAAGGGGCAGTCCAGGCAAAAGTTAGGGATCAAAGCGTACGACTATGTCCCAGCATCTCGTCACTTGCCTACCAGAAGAAGATTTGTCAAACGGCAGTCATCAAACACCTTCACAGGTACCTTCTTCTCCAACAGAAACTGGGGCAATAAGAATTGTCTAAGCAATCTGGTTGCTCTGTCCACCGAGGTATCAAGGTAAGTTCAGCTGAAGAACACGACCAAGATACCTTCACTCCCTGCAGAGTACGAACGCATCTCCCCGGCTTTATTCAAAGTTATTCCCTTCAGGGCTTATAACTGGGTTATCCTCAGCTAATTACCACAGAAAGATCGTCCTCGACGAAGGTCTTCCTATCCCCAGCGGAGCTCATCAAAACTTCCATCATAACATATCAATGGTATCCCCAGCGGAATTATCATCAACCTCAGCGAAGTACCTCTCTTTCCCCACAGAGTTACCTCCCCGCAGAGTAATCTATTTGCCAAGTTTATTCCCCAACGGAGTCATCTTCTCCTACCGGTATTCTTGCAATCATCATCCCCAGCGGAAATGAAGAATCTCACTCTTCAACATCAGCCCAGGATTTGACTTCCCGGCATCCGTCAAGGATCTATTTTCCTAGACGAAGATACATTCATAAACATCACATTGTTATACATCATGATACATGCATCATACAATCTCATGTGTTGAAAAATGTTATTGCTTGATCCATATCATGCATTGCATATGACTGACCTTTACCTTTCAGGAAGGATACAGTGAAAAGATCAGCTATGTAGACGAATACAGTCAAAAGAGACCAACCCAGTCAAAGAATACAAATCCAGTTAAATCAATGCCTAAAGATTTCTCTGATACAACTTGTCGTTATAGACACTCGTCGTTATAGACACTCGTCGTCATAGACACTCGTCGTTATAGACACTCGTCGTTATAAACACTCGTTGTTATAGACACTCGTCGTTATAGACACTCGTCGTTATAGACACTCGTCGTTATAGACACTCGTCGTTATAGACACTCGTCGTTATAGACACTCGTCGTTATAGACACTCGTTGTTATAGACACTCGTCGTCATAGATACTCGTCGTCATAGACACTCGTCGTCATAGACACTCGTCGTCATAGACACTCGTCGTTATAGATACTCGTCGTCATAAACACTCGTCGTTATAGACACTCTTCGTTATAGACACTCGTCGTTATAGACACTCGTCGTTATAGACACTCGTCGTTATAGACACCCGTCGATAAAGACCACCCGTCCATGGAAATAACCTGTCAGTAGAGACAACTCACCAACCTTTCTGAATTCTAGACTCGATTCCTGTATCCGGCCAGGGCACGTCTGAAGAGTTCGAAGATCCGATTCTTGTATCTCGCCAGGGTGTATCTGTTGACGACTAACATTACCAGACTCGATTCCTGTATCTTGCCAGGGCACGTATGAAGAGTTCGAAGATCCGATTCCTGTATCTTGCCAGGGTGTATCTGTTGACGACTATATTCTCCGGACTCGATTCCTGTATCTTGCCAGGGCACGTCTGAAGAGTTTAAAGATTTGATTCCTGTATCCAGCCAGGGCACATCTACGTAAAGAGTTTGAAGATCAACTCCTGTAACAGGTCAGGTAATTATTTTTCTTTCTCAGGTACGCAAGTTCTCGCTAAGGAATCTCTTACGCGATCGCCACCTAGGTGGCGTCTATAAGCCCATTCCCGACAAGGTACTATCATACTTCCAGATGGCATCTATAAGCCCATCTCCACATACCTACAGTCTCCAAATGGCATCTGTAAGCCCATTCCCTGCATCACACTGCTGACATTCTACTATGTGAGTGCAAATTTCTGGGCACTCTAGTGTTCAATCATCTTCCACCTTCAGATTACGAAAGGCACGTCAGCCAATCTACATCCTCAGGTCTAAGAAGATTGAACAGGGGCAACTGTTGTACCCCAAAATTTGCCCTCCCATATTTCTCAAAATATTTCAAGAAAAATTCACAAGTCCAACCCGGCGCGTCATATTCAGGTATTCTTTCGCCAAGATATCTCTGATAACGTATTCTCAAATTCAGGTTCAGCTCAAGAGTCAATTCTTTAAAGAAGGCATCTGAATGTGCGAGTTTTCTTGAAGAAATATGGTGAAAAAGTATGCTGAAAGTGCAATTTTTACGCGCTAAAAAATTCATAACTTGAAGATCGTGGCTCGTTTTGAACCCGTTCCGGTGGCCAAAATTCCGTCTTGACATTATCTACATTTTCATCTCTCACGGATGGAAGCCAATTTCGATCAGAAGGTCTTCAAAAATGTGGATTTATCAAGTATTTTCGTACAGAAAATTTGTGACAGAAGTTTATTTGCGTCATGTTCAGAAAATCATAACTTGGTCGATTTTCATCGTATCGATCTGGTTCCAGCGCCAAAATTTCACAAATTGAGTTGGCTACATTTTCACAGGAGGTATCGAGTTCGAACGGTGTTCAAAAGGCCTTCATTTTTTGCTCAGAGTGTGTGACACGCCGAAAATCCTGAATGCTGAATATTATTTCATCTGGGCCGAAACTTCGAAAATTCATAACTCGGTCAATTTTTATCGGATTGGACTCATATTTTTACACAAGGTCACTGACTCATAGATCTACAACTTTGCCTCAAAAGTCGAGACCAAATTATGCACCGATCAATACCAGTTTTTTATTGAAGAACGTGTCAGAGTCGACACTGGAGCCCAAAATAAGTTTGTCTGAGCTGAAACTTCAAAAATTCATAACTAATTCACCGTTTATTCGATTGAGCCGATTTTCAGACAGGAGTTAGTTCTTGATGTCGGCTACATTTTGTTTTCACATTTCAACTTCAAAAATTGCACTTAAGTCGCTGCGATTTAGCCTGGAAAGTAACGAACTCAAGTAAACATTGGAGACCCAATTGCACATTCAAAGCCCATTTTCTTTATCCTAATTTTCATTATATAATCACCTTCTTTTCACACAAACCAGAGAGGAGAAAAAAGAGAGAAAAAACCTTGCCACAACACTGTTAGAATATCAAATTCTTTCAAGAATCCTAAAACCTTGAAATCCTTATTACAAATCCCCATCTCACTACAAACAAGCCATCACAGTTACAAACCAACATCTCACTACTTCTTCAGTAAGGGTAAGGCTGGCTTGATCTCCATGATCCAAAGGGCATAAAAGCATTCAGGTCACTAATTTTCCAGTAAGGGTAAGTTGATTTGATCTCCATGATCAAAAGGGTATAATCATTCATACATGCCATATTGTGCCTAAACATTAAATTTCTTCATATATTGCCTTTATTTACGTTTTATGATTTTATTTAATGTGTTCATGAGATTCAACACTGCAGATTTAGACAGGATCCCATGCAGGTTCATTAAGGAACGTTGAGGTCAAAAGCCAAATGGCCAAAAGCCAAAAGCCAAAAGCCAAAAGCCAAATGGCCAAAAGAACAACTTATGCATGACACCAATACATGGCGAGACAGACATCCTGAGAAGATTAAGGAACGTTGAGGCCAGAACACAAATGGCCAACAACCAGAACACAAATGGCCATGAAACCCAATCTAATGGCCAAAGAATGCAGACCGTTCAAAAAAACCTCCCCTTGGGCCTGAAACCCCCCTTGGTTTGCATCCTTTTTAATTTTATTTTATTTTATTTTCTAATTCTTTTTTATTTGTTTTAATTGTTTTTTCACCATAAAATAATTTTCTATAATAAAAACAGAAAAATCAAAAATACAAATATATTTAATTATTATTAATTTCATCACTAACCTTTTTTTTTAAAAATAAAATCTAACCATTAACTTAGTTAATTTAGGTTTCAATTTTAACATTTTTCTTAATAAATTAAAATATGTAGAAATTAGGTTTTTTTAATATTCTCATCCTTTTTTTTAATAAATAATTTTCTCATCATTATTATTATTAATTATTAAATACTTTTGTAAATAAATATGTAAAATAATTAATTAGTGTAAATTAGGTTTTAAACTTTAACCTTTTCTTTAATAATTAAAAACAACTTAGAATTAGGGTTTCTCTTCAATTTTAATTTCTTTATTTCATAAATACAAAAAAACCTAAAAAACGTTTCTTTTCTTTAATTTGATAATTAATTAACTTTTCATTCAATTTAATTTCATTTAATTTCTCAAAAGGGTCCAACGCCCTCGAACGTTCAATTTCAATTTCTATTTCGCACGTTATTTTATTTTATTGTGAATATTATGTAATTGCTCAAGCCTTGTAATAGTAATTAGGAATTTATTTTACTTTCCGCATTTTTATTAAAACGGGTCTTTGTAATTTGGCGATGTATAGACCCGCGCCTTGTAATAGCGTAGGATTTTACTTTCCGCATTTAAATTTCCGCACTTTTAAATTATAATTGCATGAAAGAATGAATGGCCTAAATTAAAAACAAGCGTAGATCACCATGGTACATGTACAAGATAAAATATAACATGAAAGCAACACACAAATTCACACACCACTCTGAGGGTACGCCTCACTGTTGCCTTACCTTCGAAACGTGGTCGTCGAGTATAGGAGGTTTTAGTAAGTCCTTATGTCCGTTGATCCATATGCCTCAAAACAAGTTGCCTCAGAAAAGTTGCCTCGAATTAAAAAAGGATCAATGGCATAAGGGTAGCTTCTAAGGTGTCCTACTGTTGCTCTGGTGACCACACTGTCCCTACAAATGAATTGACCCGAACACCTCCAACGGTGGTGCTACCTATCTCTCAATGGTGGGATGGCATTACCTTAAGGACATTTACACAGCCTAATTCCTTAAGGTAGGTATATGACTCATAGATACTTGCTCTATTCAAAAACAAATCAAAAACTCTTTTCACACCGACACTTTTCAAAAAAGCTTTCAAAACAATTTTTCAAACACTCTTGAGGACTGATACAAGAGTCGATCTGAAATCTTTAAACGAAACTTTTTGAAAACACAATGAGCAAGTATCTAAGAGCCCATGGATAACCATGGATAGAAAGGGTGCTAACACCTTCCCTTTCTATAAATCTACCTCCCGAACCGAGAACTATCTCATAAGGAATTTTGCTGTGCTTTTTTCCTTTCCTTGTTGGAGAAAATAAAAGACGGTGGCGACTCTTGCTTCCGTGACATTTCGCGAACCAGCGTTAAACAGTCAGTTCCAGATCCACCGATCACACTTTCAAACTAACCCATGCTTCAATTAGGACTTTAAAAGTTTGTATCGTGGTTTGGTTCACGGTTTAAGAAACAAAGGATAAGGCTCAAATTGTATTTGTACCCGCCCATTCTTCGTGATGTTCTTCAGTCCTAAACTCAACTAATTGTGCGTTTGAACTCCAATTGAGTCTGGAATGACATTTTGGTGACGACTCAGACAAGTTATGTTTGTCGAAAGGCAGTCATTTTTTGCAAAAATTTTCATGTTGTTGAGAATTTATAGTGACCTCTTTATTTTGATTTATTATCCCTGGTTTTTGTCTGACTGTTCTTGTTTTGAGATTATAGTCAGCGGGATGCCCCAGTTTTTCTTAAGTCTCCTTCGTAGGTTTTGACTTAGTGGGCTTTTTTCTTGGGAGATAATGACTGCCTATTCGGTAGGGAACCATCACAATATTTTGATTCTGGAGTAATGTTTTAGATGTCACTCGTTGTATTACGAGATGAGAGTTTACAATTTGAATGCGCATTTGAATTAATTGAGAGACTACCCTGCCCCGGGTTTTGATTGAAGGTTTCAATTTGTGTAAAAAAGAAAAACTTCTACTTCTTTGGCTAGAAGAGGGTTGACTAGGGATTATCCTCCTTATAACTCTAGTGTTTAGGATTTGAAAGAACGCATGTACATCGTCAGCAAGGTCTGTCCAAAAGCATACTGTATGAGATTATGGTATTGTTTTCTTCATCCTCCCTCTAAAGGCTTATATCTTTTAGCAAGAGTTAAATGTCATAATGAGAGTAAAATGAAAATGAATGGATTAAATCAAGACAAGCATATGCAATGCATTAATGAAATAAAGTTCGACATTAATAGATAAATGTTTGAACAACAAAAGAGATTACAATTGAAAATTCAAATAAACAAAAGCTTTTAATGATTCGTCATAGGAGCAGTGATCACGTTTGGAGTCTCCGGAGGGTCAAACTCGATCTCCTTGGCATTAATCATGTCTTGGATCTTATTCGTTAGAGCCCAACAGCTATTCGTGTCGTGTCCTGAACTATCAGAGTGGTATGCACACCTTTCATTGGGATGATAGGTAGGAGCGGAAGTGTTGGGGTTTCAGAGAGGAGCCTTTAACGTAATCAACTCTGCCTTCAACATGTGTTGTAGCGCTTGAGCCAATGACATGTTGATCTTAGTGAATTTTCTTTTAGGCATGACCTCTTTACGCTGATGCCCCTATCTTTGTTGAGCAGGTGTAGGATTAGAGATCAGGATTGCTCCTACGTGTTAGTCATGACGACTCTTTTTACCATACACAACATTGGACTCTTTCTTCCCAATTGTATGGCTTTTTCTGAGCATCAGAGGGTGTAGTTCCTTGGATCTTTCCACTTTTAATGCCAGCTTCGACTCTTTCACCAGTCAGTATTATCTCGGTGAACCCGACCGAGGAACTTCCGATTAGGTGTTTAAAGAAAGGTCCTGTCAAAGTTCCCATAAAGATGTCAATCAGCTCCCTATCAGTTAAAGAGGATTGCACCCTACCAGCCAGTCCTCTCCACCTTTGGGTGTATCCTTTGAAGTTCTTGTTGGAACCCATGGTCATGTTCTACAATTACACACGAGTTGGTGCAAGATCAGCGTTGTACTGGTACTGCTTGTAGAAAGCAGTAACTAAATCCTCCCAGGTGCGGATGAGAGAACTCTCCAATTGATAGAACCATTCAAGTTGAGTCCCTACTAGGCTCTCTTGGAAGAAATGGATCCAAAGCCTCGAATTAGTTGCGTATGGTTGAATCTTGCGGACATAAGACTTTAAGTACATCTTAGGGCAAGAGACTCCATCGTAGATGGCAAAAGCAGGGGTTTTGAACTTTGGCGGGATGACCACCCCAGAAACCAAACCCATGTCTCCTAAATCCAAACCATGTATTTGTTGAATCTCCATAGCATTGAGGCGATCCTCCAACTGTTTGTACTTGTCATTAGTGGGAGGATATTGTTCCTCAGAGTAGGCAGCTTCGGCTTCATCAATCTCCAGACTGTTATCTTCTTCATGACTATCCCCCATGTTGGATGGAGTTGGAAGATCTAGAGCTCCCTTGACTGGTCCTCTAAGTCTTCTTCCCAAGTTCAGGATGCCTACTGACTTCTTAGGCTTCTTTTTCTTGTCTTTAAGAAGGAGAGTCTTCAGGTCCTCTTGCCCCTTAGCCATGGCCATGAACATTTGTTGGAATTGAGCATTTTGAGCTTGGAGATCTTTCATCGTTTGTTCCATATCCATCTTACTGAAATAAACAGCAGGAAGATAAGGAGACCTATATGGGATAAACCTGTCATGATATGATGCATGATATATGGATGCATGTTTTCAAGGATCTCGCGGGGTAAATGTTAGTAGTCACTTACAGCTTTGATTGGAGAACTTTGTATCGGTGGATGTCTTTCCACGAGAATTAAGCTCACCATGTCAAGTGGGTTGTAGCCCTTGACTCAAGTTATTGTACTTGATCTTTGATGGCGTTTGGTTAGAGGAAAATAAATCATATTTCCCCTTGATAGACGTCTAGTTCAATGTGACCCTGCATCAACGACCCTCGAGATCCTTGAAATGGTTATTGAAAATGCTATGGTATGATGTCATGATGTTATGTACAAGTATGCAAAGTAAGCAAGTTTATATACAAATAATCATATACACACAAAGCAGACAAGTCCTTAGGTTTAGGCTTGCATGGGGTTTGTAAGTAAGTACCCTCTTGTAGTTTAGTTGGCTCAACCTGTCCTAGTTAATAGTAACCGGGTTCTAAGGGATCTCAATATCACTGACCTTTCTTTTAGGCATTGTCTTAGCTCAATCAATCTTTTCTTGAGCCCGAGATATCTCAAAAGTCTAGTCTCAATAAGTGTAGTATCGAGTATCAACCAATTTTCAGCTTTCCACCGAAACCGGTTATCTCACTACGTCCTAATTGGCCAAGTTTGTTCAAGTAAGGTTCTAAGGCCAGTTAATGCTTCATGACGCCACTCAGCGGCCCTGTATTCTCCTTGATTCAATATAAGGGATATCGGTACCCACAAATGCGTCACACTAACGTAGCCATTGTTTCAACCATATCGGTCTACACCGTATAGTTTCCACAATCTATTTCTACTTACCTAAAAGGTGCCCCAGATCCGGGTAGAGGATCAAAACAAGCCCAAACAAGGAACCATAATGTAAAGCATGCAAGTCAAACAAACAAAGCAAGTAAAGGTGATCTAGCCCTAAGGTAACCCCACTTTTAAGATACTCCCCAGCAGAGTCGCCAGTTTTGTAACTCGGTGGGAGAACTGACTTGGTTGTTTTACGTTTGACCGCAATTGTGCGGTTAGCAAAAGTCGCCACCGACTTTTCTCTTATCCAAAAGGAAAGGATGAAAAGAACAAGAAAGACCTTTAGAGATGTTTTATGAGTTCGGGGGATAGATTATGAAAAGGGAAGGTATTAACACCCTTTTCGTCCGTAGTTATCTACGGGCTCTTAGTTGCTTTCTAGATCACTTGCTTTTGTTTGAATGTGCTTGTGGTGTAGGTTTTGAAAGTATTTTGAAAATGTCTTTGTAATGGTTCTCGTTTCTATAAGAATGCGCATAAAGTGTTGTTTTGAAAATAGTTCAAAGAGGTGTTTGTGTAATGTGTTTTTGAAAGTGATTTTGAAAAGGTGTCTTCTTTGTAATGGATCTCGTTTCTATAAGAACGCGTACAAAGTGTTTGTCTTTTGAAAATGTTTCAATATGAGAGTGTTGGTGTATAAAAAAAAAATTGTTATGAGCAAGCGAGCAACTAAGGTAGGATCTACCTACTCAAAAGGACCTTAATGTTCTTTTCCTCCTCCTTTAAGTGTTGCTATCTTACCATGAAAAATGGCAGTAAGTCTTTTTTCGTCTATTAAATTCAGCTGATCAAGTCGGGTCTGAATCCAGTCATCTTCGCTCAAACCTGCATCCTTCATAATCCGAAGAGAGGGTATCTGAACTTCAATGGGCAAGACTCCCTCCATGCCATATACCAAGGAATAGGGTGTTGCCCCTGTTGACCTCCGCGTTGAGGTACGGTACCCATGAAGAGAAAATGGTAACATCTCGTGCCAATCTTTGTATGTCACCGTCATCTTCTGCAAAATCTTCTTAATGTTCTTCTTAGCCGCTTCTACAACCCCATTCATCTTCGGCCGGTAGGGAGAAGAGTTGTGATGCTATATTTTGAACTGCTTGTAGAGCTCAGTAATCATTTTATTGTTGATATTTATACCATTGTCTGTAATGATCCTCTCTGGTACACCGTATCGACAGATCAGATTGTGCCGAATAAATCGTGCCACGACGTTCTTGGTTACAGTAGCAAAGGAAGCTACTTCAACCCACTTCGTGAAGTAATCAATCGCTACCAGGATGAAACGATGCCCGTTGGACGCTGTAGGTCTGATCTCGCCGATCATGTCAATGCCCCACATTGCAAAAGGCCACGGGGTTGTCAAGACGTTCAGAGGAACTGGAGGTATGTGCACCTTGTCAACATAGACTTGGCACTTGTGACAGGTCCGAGAATGCTGATAACAGTCGGCTTCCATAGTGGACCAATAATATCCTTCCCGAAGGATTTTCTTTTCCATGGTGTGGCCACTGGAATGAGTTCTGAAAGTACCTTCATGTAAATCTGCCATTATCCTTTCTGCTTCGTTCTTATCCACACATCGCAGTAAGGTTGAATCATGGTTACGCTTGTAAAGGATGCCATTACTGATGAAGAAATTTGCTGCGAACCACCTTAGAAACTTCTTATCATTAATAGATGCACCCTCGGGGTACTCTTGAGCCTCAAGATACCTCTTCACCTCATGAAAACAGGGTTTATCTGTTGTCTCTTCAGTCTCAATGTTGCAACAATGTGCAGGTTCGTCCAACCTTTCAATGGTAATCCAGGGAGCTTCGTTGTCCCAATTGACCTTGAACATAGAAGACATCGTAGCCAGCGCGTCCACTAACTGATTCTCCTCTCTCGGGAAGTGTTCAAAGGTTATCTCCTCGAAATGCAGAAGCAACGTCAATACATACTCCTTGTAAGGAATAAGATTTGGGTGTTTCGTATCCCACTCGCCTTTGATCTGACTGATCACGAGAGCGGAATCTCCGAATACACTTAGAAACTTAATCCTTAGGTCAATTGCTACTTGAAGACCCATGATGCATGCTTCATACTCCGCCATATTATTGGTGTAGTTGAAACATAGTCGGGCGGTGAATGGAGTGTGAGAGCCTTTAGGAGATATGATCACGACGCCAATTCCATTACCCAAATCATTTGAAGCTCCATCAAAGTACATAGACCATCGGGATCCTTCCTCAGGTCCTTCATCCGGTCCAGGCTCTTCACAGTCGGTTACTAACATGATTTTCTCATTCGGGAATTCGAAGTTCATAGACTGGTAATCATTCACTGCTTGATGTGCCAAATGATCCGCCAATACACTTCCTTTGATTGCCTTTTGGGTCGTGTATTGGATGTCATACTCAGTCAAGATCATTTTCCATCTTGCTATTCTTCTGGACAATGCAGGCTTCTCGAAGATATACTTAATTGGATCCATCTTTGATATCAATAGAGTAGTGTGAGTCAGCATATACTGTCTCAGCCGGCGAGCAGCCCATGCCAAAGCGCATAAAGTTTTCTCGAGCAGTGAGTATCGGGTCTCATAGTCGGTAAACTTTTTGCTAAGGTAATAAATAGCATGCTCTTTTCGGCCAGACTCGTCATGCTGCCCCAACACACACCCCATTGAATTATCGAGTACTGTCAAGTATAGGATCAAGGGTCTCCCTTCAACTGGAGGCATCAGAACAGGTGGCTCTTGGAGATATTCTTTAATCCTTTCGAAATCGGCCTGGCATTCATCGTTCCATCTTACCACTTGATCTTTCTTCAGTACCTTGAAGATTGGATCACAAGTAGCAGTCAGGTGTGAGATGAATCGGGCAATATAGTTCAGACGTCCCAGAAAGCCTCTGACTTCTTTTTCTGTTCGGGGAGCTGGAATTTCCTGTATGGCCTTCACCTTTGCAGGATTCACTTGAATACCTTTGTCGCTTACGACGAAACCCAACAGCTTACTAGATCTCACCCCGAAGGTGCACTTGTTCGGGTTTAACCTCAGCTTGTATAACTTCAACCTGTCAAATAACTTCTGAAGGTGGTCAAGATGTTCTTCTTCAGTCTGGGATCTTGCAATCACGTCGTCAACGTATACCTCAATCTCATGATGGATGATGTCATGGAACAAAGCAACCATGGCGCGTTGATACGTTGCCCTAGCGTTCTTCAGTCCAAAAGGCAAGACCTTGTAGCAAAAGGTACCCCATTGAGTAACAAAGGTTGTCTTCTCCATGTCTTCGGGAGCCATTTTAATCTGATTATAACCGGAGAAACCATCCATGAAGGAGAAAACCTTATGCTGTGTGGTGTTGTCAACCAGAACGTCGATATGAGGCAGAGGGAAATCATACTTGGGGCTTTCCCTGTTCAGATCCCTATAGTCAACAAACATTTGAACCTTACCATCCTTCTTCGGCACCCGAACCACGTTGGCAACCCACTGTGGGTAAGAAGTAACTGCTAAGAAACCGGCATCAAACTGTTTCATCACTTCAGCCTTGATTTTCTCAGACATCTCTTGGTGCATTCAGCGGACTTTCTATTCCACTGGAGGACAGTCTTCCTTGGTAGGCAATCGGTGAACCACAATATCGGTATCCAAACCAGGCATATCTTCATAAGACCAGGCAAAGATCTCGACGTAATCACGCAGCATCTGAATCAACCGTTGCTTAACACTAAGCTCCAGATTTGCAACGATCTTGAACTCTTTCTTGTCTGCCTCTGTACCCAAATTTACTGTTTCCACGGGCTCCTCATGCGGTTGTATGGCCCTCTCTTCCTGAAGTAGTAGTCTAGCAAGTTCACCAGGCACTTCTCAATCATCCTCACCTTCGTCTTCGGCTTGGTTGATAGGACTTTCGAAGTCATAACCGACAGTAGCAGAATCGTTATCAGTAGGATCCAGAGTGGATGTATACCTGTATATGCGAGTGTGTGTAAAATAACTGTTTTGCAATATATACAAAGAAAAACAAGGAGCGCAAAATTTGAAATGCAAGAAACGTCCAAAGCTTTTATTAATGATATATGTAGATGACACATAAAGCCCTCACAAACAAAGACACAGTGCCTCGGGTAAGACACCGGGCCGTAAAGTTTAAAATTTGTCTGTTACAAATTCAAAACAAAAGTCTCATTACTGGGTAATAAAAGAAATTGGGACGAAGTCCTTTGCCGTCCAGTTTCTTAAACCGCCGTCGGTAGTTGGGTAAATCCAACTGTCAAACTCAGACTCTTCAACATCGTCTTCAATGGCATTCACTCCTGAATTGCTGATAAACAGGGGAGGTCCTCCGATCCGCGCACGCCAAACAACCCTTTGAGCTTCTGCAGTGAAACCTAAACCAAACTTGTTAGTCTTATGTGCAAAATCAGGGAGTTGGCCCCAATTTGCACACCCACCTTTCTCAACAATAGCCCTGGCATCCTTGAGGAAAGCCATCTTCATTGGAGGATCTTCAGTAACAGTTTCAGTCGACGCCAGCGTTTGGCGGACTTCTTCAAAATGTTGACACGGGGTTTCAATGAACTCCCCGTCCATTTCCACATACCGAAAAGAGTTGAGGTGGCTCACCATGTACTCCTCTTCTCCTCGTACAATAACAATTTTCCCTTTCACTGGGTATTTCAGCATCTGGTGGAGCGTAGACGTTACTGCCCCAGCTTTATGGATCCACGGGCGACCCAGGAAACAAGAATAAGATGGCCGAATGTCCATCACATAGAATGTAGATGCAAAAACCTGAGAACTAACCTTCCCTGGAATATCCACTTCTCCGTGTACCATCCTCTTGGACCCGTCAAAGGCCCTGACTACAATTTTGCTTGGTTTCAGCACCAACCCTTCACAGTCTAACCGGTCTAGTGCCTTCTTGGGTAAAACATTCAGCGATGACCCAGTATCTACCAACACGTGAGCTAGAGTAGTGCTCCTGCACTCAATGGAGACATGCAGAGCGTCATTGTGATTCTTCCCCTTAGCAGTCAAGTCGGCGTCGAAGAAACCCAACCTGTTATCAGCAGTTAAACTTGTCACACAGTCTTTGAACTGGTCAGCAGATGTTTCCTGGGGTACATATGCAGTTTTCAGGAAGGCAATCAGAGCCTTGGCATGGGCTTCTGAGCATAACAATAGAGACAACATAGAGATTTTGGACGGGGTTTGCCCCCGCTGCTCGACTACATTGTAGTCGCTCTTTTTTATGATCTTCAAAATTTCCTCCGTCTCTTGTCTAGAGGCTTCAACAATAATCTTCTTCGGTGCCTCCGTCTGGGCAGGCTCACCGATGATCCCTTTGCCCCGAGTGTCAGATGACTTGGTGACGGGGGTAAAGATTGGAACATGAACAGGGATAGTAGCAGGTGTACTGGAAGGTGTAATAACAACAGGCTTCCGAACAGCTGGTAGAGAGATCTCAGGGGAGAAAAGTCTTCTGCTGCGGGTAACTTTACTAGATCCAGTAATATTGCTGATGTCAGTATCAGCCTCTTCAGCATTCAAGTCTTGTTTAACCCCGTGATAATACACGTCAGCCCTGTAGTGCCATGGGACAACTTTATCTGATGTATAGGGGATAGGCCCAGGAATGGTAATGATCAGAGGAGCGATTCTCGGAACAGATGCAATTCTAACAGGCTTTCTCGAGGAAGTCTTGGAAGAATTGTCGAAAATGGTGATTATAGCAACTTCTTCAATATGAACCAAAGGAACAAAAGTATTCTCAAACAGAATTTCTTTGTTATCCATCAGGCGTTGGGCACCTGACTTCAAAAGATAGCAACCAGTAGGTAGGACGAAACACAGACGACAACCTTCACCGCAACCCGGAAATAAACCGGCTAACATAAGGTTCTTCTTCACAGTCATCAATGGAATAGCAATGTCTTTCACAAAAACCACAAACGAGTCTTCATCTACAACATTTAATCCATGCTTGGGCATAGGAGCAGTCATAACATTAGGCCTTTCAGGCGCTTCGAACTCAATCTCCTTAGCATCAATCAGGTCCTGCACCTTATTCTTCAAAACCCAGTAGTCATTCGTATCATGCCCTGGGCTATCAGAGTGAAAAGCACAGCGGGCGTTCGGATTGTACATGGGTGATGTTGTATTGGGATTCTTTGGGGCTTCGTTCGGAATCACCAGATTGGTATTTAATAACTGCGGCATAATTTGAGATAGAGTCATATGGAGCTGAGTGAATTGTCTTCGCGGTCTCTCGGCCCTTGGCTGATTGTTACGCTGAGGAGAAACAACAGGTCTTGATATAACCACCGCATTAACTGCTTGGCGGCGTTCAGGTTTGCTATGGCTCTTTGAGCTGTAAACAGCGCTAGATTCCTTCTTAAAAGGCTTCTTCTTGGTGCTTGCCGAAGCACCCTTCTATATTTTACCGCTCTTGATACCGGCCTCAATCCTTTCTCCGGTCATAATCAGCTCAGTAAACCCAGACGATGAACTTCCAATCAGATGGTTAAAATATGGACCAGACAAGGTCCCCAGAAACATATCTACTAACTCTCTGTCAGCCAGCAGGGGTTGTACTCTCCAGCAAGGTCCCTTCACTTCTGAGCGTAGTCTTTGAAACCTTCGCTCGCACCCATAGAAATACCCTAAAGTTGGGTACGCGTGGGAGCGAGGTCGGCATTGTATTGGTACTGCTTGTAAAAAGCAGCAGCAAGGTCTTCCCAATTACGGATACTAGCTCCTTCCAGCTAGTAAAACCATTCAAGTTGAGTCCCTGAAAGACTTTCTTGAAAGAAGTGGATCCAGAGGTTCTTATCAGCGGTGTATGGCTGGATCTTTCTAACATATGAGCGGAGGTGCAGTTTTGGGCAAGAAACCCCGTTGTATTTAGCAAAGACCGGTGCTTTAAACTTGTGGGGAATCACTACCCCAGATGACAAACCCAAATCTCCGAAGTCCATACCAGGAACTTTCTGGACCTCCATCGTGCTCAACCGGTCTTCGAGTTGCTTATACCTATCCTCAGTCGGAAGATACTGGTCTTCATCAAAGTCAGTCTCGTTGTCAAAAACCACAGGGCTAGGTGCCCTCCTTTCTTCTTGGTTTTCTCCCCCCCAGATGAGTGAGTCAAATCAACCTCTTCTCGCAAATTGTTTCCGAATCTGCGACCCATATTCAGTAGGACCTTCTTCTTCTTCTTCTTCTTCTTCTTCTTCTTATCCTTCAAGATAAGAGTCTTCAGATCTTGCTGACCCTTGGCCAAACTCATGAACATTTCATGGAACTGGGCGTTTTGAGCTTGTAGAGCTTTGATAGCTTGATTAGTTGATGTTTTAGAAGATAGGATGTGCTGAAATAAACAGCGAAGAAGATGAGAAACCTGTAAGGGTACCTGTGATGAAGTGCATGGGAATGAAATGCGTATGATATGATTTCAAAGACTTTGGAGATCCAAATTCGTAAACCAAAATGAAACACACTTTTATTAGATAAACTTGAAACAATGTTTGACAAATGCCTTTAAGGCGTTACAAGAAAGAAAAACTGAAAAGTAAATCAAAACTAGAAATAATTAAAAGACATCAGCGCTCCCATGGTCACTTCCCTTTGGTATTGACATAGTCGTTGAGGATCTTCTCGTTCTCCAGCTGTCTTGTCAACTTTAGCATCTTCTGCTCTTGTTCGTGATGCTTTTCTCTGTAAGTATCCCGTTCTTCTCTCAACTGCATCCAAGACCTCTTTAATGCCCCCAATGTCAGTAGGCATGTATGGGTGGAGGATGGTAGGAGGAACCCCTTCTTTATCAGCATGTTCAACTATCACAGGCAAGACAGCTTCGTAGGGCATCCCTAGCTTCTGAGCACGTGTACGAACCCATCGGAGATATAGTTACATCGAAAGAGAGGTCTTCATACCTAAATCATGTGGATCAGACCGGTGTACCCTATCCCAAGCTCATATGAACCTGCTGCGATGCTCGTCACTATCCCCTTGGAAGTCAAAGACAATGCTTGGCATCAGCAACTCATGAGGTCCTTCCCTCCTAGCTCGCTCAATTTGTCGTAAGGCAAGACAAGGATTATAGGTGATCCCTCCTCGAATTCCAAGTAGTGGAACATTGGGGTATTCCCCACAACGATCAATAACAACCACTTCTTCCATGTCTTTAGTGCTCCAGATAATGTCAGTGTGAGCAAGGGACATAATCCTGTAGGCCCAACCCATGCCTTCCTTGTTCTTCAAAACTGATTTGGGGAGGTGAGAAATAAACCACCTCGCCAGCAATGGTGCACAGCACCTAAGGGTTCCCCGTTTCCGAGCAGTACGGGCATAAAGAGAGTGTAGAATGTCACCCAAGAGAGTGGGCACCGGATTACGGGACATGAAAATCTTCACTGCATTCACATCGACAAAAGAATCTAAGTTAGGAAACAACACCAAACCATAAATGAGAAGAGCCAGGATATCCTCGAACGCTTGAAAATCCAAACTGTCCCAAAACTGATTAGCCCGATCAACCAAGAATTTAGCCATGAAGCCTTTTGTCCCACTTCGAGTCTCCCAATTAGACATTACCTCAGCCTTTGTCAAACGGAGGGCTGAAGCAATCTCTTCCGGCTTAAGGATTTTCTCCCAACCTGTAAACGGGGTCTGCTCTAGAATAGAGATACCAAGTAGATCAGAGAACTCCTCCAGAGTAGGGACCAACGGATAGTCCGGGAACGTGAAGCAGTGATATAATGGATCAAAGAACTGGCACAAAACACTCATCATCTGTTCATCCAATCTGGAAGTGACCAAACCAAGGAGGTGACCATGTCTTCTGATGAAGGAGGAAGTATCTGGAACCTTTGCAACCAACTCTCTAAGCTGAGTGGGAATCTGTACAAAGCTGATCCGAATAGTGTTTCTAGGCATAGATGCCATGATCTGCAAAACAGAACAAAGATGAATCACATTGGTCTTTGAAATGGTTAGTCCAATGCAATATGCATGCAATGTCATGATGCATGATGTCATGATTGAAACACATCACAGGTATTCATAAATAGCAAACATGGTAAGGGCAAACAAGTCACACAGATAGCCCTTAGATTTCAGGTTGGCAAGGAGTTTAGGTACTACCCTCTTTCAGTTCAGTTGGTTCAACCTGTCCTAGTAATAGTAACTTAGTTCTAGATGATCTCAATATCACTGACCACCCTCGATCAGTCATAATTCCAGTTTGGCAACCTTTTCTTGCGTCCGGAATCATCGCGAGAGTTTGGTCTCAATGAGTGTAGCATACTGCTACTTTTCTATGGCCAAGTTAGTCAATTATAGGTTCTAAGGTCAGTTGGTGCTTAATGACCCCTTAGCAGCCCCATATTCTCCTTGTTCCACCACAAGGGATATCGGTACAAACTAAAGTACCACACCAACGTAGCTACTGCTTCAACCGTATCGGTCTACACTGTACAGTTCCCTCACATTCTATTGCTACTTACCTAAAAGGTATCCCCAGATCCAGGTTAGGATCTATAGTAACTCTGATACAAATCCCACAAAGATAAAGCATACAAATCAAGCAATTGAAGACAATATGAACTATTCCTAAGGTACACCCCACTTATAATATCCCCAGCAGAGTCGCCAGTTTTGTGATACGGTGGGAAGAACTGACTGCTTTTGGAATGCTGGTTTGCGTTTTGCGTTTGTTTTTGCAAAATGTCGCGGTAAGCAAAAGTCGCCATCGACTGTTATTTTATCCAACAAGGAAAGGAAAAAGCACAGAAAAATTCCTTTTTCGAGATTTTCTAAGTACGGGGTATATTATAGAAAGGGAAGGTACTAGCACCCTTTCTATCCGTATTTATCTACGGGCTCTTAGGTACTTGCTCATTATTTTAAAAAATTGTTTTCTTTGTGTTTGTGGGTTTGAAAAAGTTTTTGTTTTTAACTTTGATTTAACTCTTGCTTCTGTCCTCAAGAGTGTAATGAAGTGCTTTGAAAACTTTGTTTGTAAAAGTGTAAGTGTGAAAGAGTTTTGTTTTGAATGAGAAAGTATCTAAGAGCTAATCTACCTAATCGAAAAAGGAATCGTTCTATGCTAATTTCCTTTTGACAATGCTATCCCACTTTTAGTGAGTAGGTAGCACCATCGTTGGAGTTTGAGGGTCAATTCGAATAGGGACATACGATCACTAAAGCAATGTTAGGACGCCTTAGCGGTAACCCTAATGTCTTAGATCATTTGTTTGAGGCAACAATATCCGAGACAACCATTTCGAGGCAACTATGATCTTATAGGCAATAGGACGACCTCTAAAGCGACCTATACTCAATGACCGTTTACGAAGGCAACCAAGTGGGGTGTACCCTAGGAGTGCGCATGTGCGAGTGTGTCATTTTCAGTTATTTTTGTCTTTGCACATGTTAAGGGTGATCTAATTTAATTTTAAGATTAAGCATTCAGTCTTGTCATGCAAACCCTATTATCAAACATCTAGCAGTTATAATTAGCAGAATTTAAAGTGCGGAAATTAAATTACAAGGCGCCGGGTATTTACATCGCCAAAAGCAACCCTTTGAAAATAAAATAAAGCCATAAAATAAATAAAAGTCCTATTTAAAACTATAACATGCCGGGAGCAGATACATTAATAAGATAAAAATAAAGCGCGACACGAAATTAAATCGGATGCGGAATTAGGGTTTTGACCCTTTTAAAAGAAAATGCTTTTTTTTTTGTTTTTATTTTAAGAAGAGAAATTAAATCCTAAATTAAATAACTAAATTAGAAATTAAATAAATTAATTAATAGAAAATAATAAATGACATATTTTTGGAGTTTTTGATATTTTAAGAAAGAAATTAAAATAATTAAATTAGAGTTAAAACCTAATGATTTCTAATTGATTTTATTTATTTACAAAAATAAATTAAAGTTTCCTAGAATTAAAAACCTAATTAATCAATTAAAATTTATTAAAGAAAAAATAAAGTTCTTAATTTTTATTGGGGTAAAACTATTTTTGTGATTTTTTGATAAAAAGAAAATTTGTTATTGGTTAGTAAATTAATTAAATAAAAATAAAATAATTAAATCAGATAAATAAAATATGAGAAAGTAGAGAAATTAGGTCTTTTTTGGAGGATGCAGAAAGCATTTTTGTTGGCCCAATAGCAGCTGATCCAATTGACTTTTGGGATCCTGTGTACATGCGTTGACTGAGTCCATGGTGTGCCCTCAAGATTTGGCCACCAGATCTGGCCATCTGGCGCTTTGATGGTAAGTGTCCATGATGGTTCTCAGGCTGGAACGTGCACATGATTATTTGCAGGAAAATAATATTGAGAAAATAGGGGACCTGGGATTCAAACCCAGGTCTTGAAGGGGATATACACGTTATGCCTGCCACTACACCATTTGTCTTCAATTGTTAATATGATACAAAATAATTATAATATAAGAAAACAAATTCCATTGGGTAAATATAAAAAATAGCACGCCAGATTTGAATGGACTAATGGGGACGTGACACGCATTGTCCCTGACCTCCAACTGTGGCTAAAAGATGCAAACACTTATACCAACGGACAAAGGTCCGTCGCTACAAGCTTGTCCACCTTCAAAACTTTGTACCGGCCATGAAAATGGATTCTAAGACCAGGGTTGAGTTCGTCTCAACCTCCTGGATGCAACCATGCCCATATATAGGGCCAATTGTCCCTGAAACAAGAAACCCCAAAAACAAGAACAAAACCCTAATAATGGTGGATCTTTCTACAGGTCAGATAAACAAAATCAAATGATGCCAAAAGCTTGTAAATGATGTGGTGATCACAAATATGCGATTATTTTATTCAATGGATACAAGAATAATGCAAATCGAATTCAAGAATATGGGGAATCCGTGGATGACTTATAGTGCTTTAGGAAGCTTGAAAACGCGTGGTTTGGATTGGTTTTGCTTGTGGAGATGGCCAGGAAACGATTCAGATACTTGCCAAGCCCTTAAACAACCTCTAACCTTGATTTCGATCCCACACTTTTTCCTTGTTTTTGCAAGTTTTGTTCGGCCTCTAGAATTTCTCTCTAACCCCGATTCTTGTATCTCTCGCCTCCTTATGTATTGTACAATACATTAGGTCTGAATTCTTTGTCCAAATCTCCCTCCATTGATGATTGAATATTTGATTTGATCTTCTTTTACAACCTTCCAATTTTGGCTTGATTTCAATCTTTTTGTACCCTTATGCCTTGATACGAATTGGGAATGGTTTGCTAGCTGTGATTAAAGCCTGAAACAGTAAAAAAATCCATTGGTATCAATGCTTTGGATTTTATTTGATTTTATTTGATTTAAATCAAATTAATTCAAATAAAATACAAAATAATTAATAAAAATGTTATATGGACACATGGCTAAAGCTAGAGCACGTGGGAAATAATACAAACTCAAAACAAGTGAAAAAGAATGGGCCCATTTGGCAAAAAATTGAAGTTTTAGGGATAGTTGACTTTTGGCAATTTTGCAAAAAAGTCCAACTTCAATAATGCATAACTTCTTCAATTTTGACTCTTTGGAGGTGTTATTTGACTTTTTAGAAAGCTTGAGATGTCCTCTAACCAACCCTTTTAGTCTCATCGCATTTTCATATTCCATGCTCAAGTTAGAAGCTTTGACAAAAAAAGTGTTTTTGTTGACTTTAAAAAATGACCTATAATGTCAAAATTCATAACTTCTTGTGAGTGCATATTTTGATCTTGGTGTATGAATATGGATTGTAGGTAATTGAATCCTATTCAAAATGAGCTTTGTATGGGTCATTTCTCATAAAGTATGAGAAAGTTATGCTTGGTCAAAGTTGGGTTAACTTTTCCTAAAAAACCCTAATTTAGCAACTTTTGAATCTTGATGAATTGTGAGCAATACTTGATGAATCATGATCAACCCTTGACCAAATGATGAAATATACTTCAAAATTAGAATGTTGACACAAAATCTTGAAGTTTGACTGTATTTGGGTCACAGTTGACTTTTGCCCTATCACAATCAATTTTTGGACCTTTGAGCAACTGACTGAGCAAACTTCCTCTGCAAGGCTTGAAATTTGACATGGATGATCTTGAGAACATATTAGGACATTGGTGAGCACTTGGGGTCACTTGGACTCAAGGATCTAGATGCAACCAAAACCCTAATTTGGGGTAGACTGCCTTAGGAGAGAGCTTGTCTGGTCAATCCTTGAGCAACCTTGAGCAACTTGGAGATTTTCCTTGAAATGTTTGAGAAATGTGGGAGGGAAAATTTTGGGGTACAACATCTGCCCCTGTTAAATATTCTTAAACCTGAGGATGTAGATTGGATTTCATGCCTTTCGTGATCCGAAGGTGGAAGATGATTGAACACTAGAGTGCCCAGAAATTTGCACTCGCATGAAGTGGTAATTGTCTTGTTATGTCGGGAATGGGCTTACAGATGCCATTTGGAGATTGATGTCGAGAGGATGGGCTTAAAGATTCCATCTGGAGGAGTGTCGATCGCATAAGAGATTCCTTAGCGAGAGCTTGTATACCTGTTGTTTGAGGAAGGTTCTGCTGGGGAAGTCCGATCTTTATTGAGATTTAGGAACTTGTCCGTAATTCAACTGAGGTGTCGAGATTTAGGAACTTGCCCGTAATTCAACTGAGGGGAAACATCTTCGTCGATATTTAAGAACTCGCCCATAGCTCAACTGAGAAAACTTCTCTGCTGAGATTTAGGAACCTGTCTGTAATTCGACGGAGGAACTTTGTCGAGATTTAGGACCTTGTCTATAATTCAACTGAGAAAACTCTGTTGAGATTTAAGAACTAGTCAGTAATTCGACTGGAGGGAAACATCTTCATTGAGATTTAAGAACTCGCCCGTAATTCAACTGAGAAAACTTCTCTGCTGAGATTTAGGAACCTGCCTGTAATTCGACGGAGGAACTTTGTCGAGATTTAGGACCTTGTCTGTAATTCAACTGAGAAAACTCTGTTGAGATTTAAGAACTTGTCAGTAATTCGACTGGAGGGAAACATCTTCATCGAGATTTAAGAACTTGCCCGTAATTCAACTGAGAAAACTTCTCTGCTGAGATTTAGGAACCTATATGTAATTCGACGGAGGAACTTTGTCGAGATTTAGGACCTTGTCTGTAATTCAACTGAGAAAAACTCTGTTGAGATTTAAGAACTTGTCAGTAATTCAACTTGGGGAAACATCTTCATCGATATTTAAGAACTTGCCCATAATTCAACTGAGAAAACTTCTCTACTGAGATTTAGGAACCTGTCTGTAATTCGACGGAGGAACTTTGTCGAGATTTAGGACCTTGTCTGTAATTCAACTGAGAAAAACTTTGTTGAGATTTAAGAACTTGTCAGTAATTTGACTTGGGGAAACATCTTCATCAAGATTTAAGAACTTGCCCGTAATTCAACTGAGAAAACTTCTCTGCTGAGATTTAGGAACCTGTCTGTAATTCGACGGAGGAACTTTGTCGAGATTTAGGACCTTGTCTGTAATTCAACTGAGAAAAACTCTGTTGAGATTTAAGAACTTGTCAGTAATTCGACTTGGTAAAAGCTTCATAGCTTTTGATTTTTATGAGAATTTAACCGTATCCTTCCTGAAAAGTAAAGGTTAGTTGTATGTAATGCATGATATGTATCAAACAATGATGTTCTCAAAATAAATGAGATTTGTGTTGTATGATGCGTATATGCATGTGTCATGATGTATGGAAATATAATGTTTTTAGCTGGGGAAAATAAATCCCGGATAGCTGCTGGAGAAAAGAGTTGAATTCTGCATTTCCGCTGGGGTGGCGAACAAAGCTGACTGTGAGAATAAACCTGCAGGAAAGGATAACTCCGTTGGGGAATAAACTGATGAGGAGATTGCTCTGTGGGGAAGGGATGCTCTGCCGAGGATTCCACTGATAAATTCAGCTGGGGATGAATTATCGTTGCTGGTGATACTGAATCCTGTTGGGGATTTGAGTTTCTATTTGTGCAAGGAATAAACTCCGCTGGGGATGATTTTCCAATGGTGACTTCACTGGGGATGACCCTTAGGATCTTCTGGGGACAATCTTCCAAAGTCTACTGGGGATAATCCTCCAAACTCCACTAGGGAAGCTTTTTCAGACTATGTTGGGGGAAAAATTTCAAACTCCACTGGGGATATTTTATACTCCGTCGGGGATGATAAGACTTTTTAGTGTTGATGGTAGATGAACTCTGCTTGGGGAAAACATTACCGATTCATTCACAGTTGCGAGTCTCAGTTGGGGAGAGCTATCATTACTGTCCTTTCTTACTCTATGGGGAGTGAACGCACCTTAGTCATATTCTTCAGCCAAATTTATCCTTGTACCTGGTGGATAGAGCAACTGTAAAGCTTGGACAAACTTATTTGCCCCTGTTTCTGATATTACGAGTAATCGTCTTTTGTTTCGCATGTAAATATTCATGAGCAGCAATTAATGTCAAATGCATATATCAAAAATGAACATTGGACATTCTTTGCAAAACAAAACAGAAAAAGGAAAAGCAGTTTGAAATTTCTCTGAAAATGAATTGTATTGATTTTGAAGTTTGGCCTGTGAGTAGGCGTTTTTGTACAAGAGGCCGACGTCCTAGTAAGAGAACGCTGCCGAACAATAGAATTTACACAATTTGTGAAAAACTAAACAAAACAGCTATGTGAATGATCCCACTAGGTTCCAACTCTGCTATTTCCCCTATGTCCTCGAGCGTTTCATCATTTTGCCACTTGGTTGAAGGTGGATCAGGTTAATTAGTGTCGTCCAAGCTTGATAATCGATACCGAAGTCTGGTTGCAAGGTGATCCAATGAGACATAGTGTTACGCTTTGATCTCTAATTTTTGCCTAGACCGCCCTTTCGGGTTTTCAGTCCACCGGGATACCCTTTTTTGCCCAAGCCGCCATTTCAGGTTTTCGACTTGCCGGGTGTACAGATTTTTTATTTTCATCCCTTATTTTTGCCCGAACCCTTTTTGTTCTCCGGGAAGCCCTTATTTTTGCCTAGGCCAGTCAACCTAGCAGGTCTTTGATTATGCATAGTACTTTTTCACTATGTCTGCATTGACGGGGTGAGGAAGGTCGTCACCATCCATGGTGGTTAGAATCATAGCTCCTCCTGAGAAAATGTTCTTAACCACAAATGGCCCTTCGTAAGTAGGGGTCCATTTTCCCCTGGGATCAACTTGAGGTGAGATGATGTGTTTGATCACTAGATCCCCAACTTGATACTCTTGTCGTCTAACTTTCTTGTTAAATGCCTTGATCATCCACTTTTGATACGTCTGACCATGACAAATGGCAGTAAGTCTTTTTTCGTCTATTAAATTCAGCTGATCAAGTCGGGTCTGAATCCAGTCATCTTCGCTCAAACCTGCATCCTTCATAATCCGAAGAGAGGGTATCTGAACTTCAATGGGCAAGACTGCCTCCATGCCATATACCAAGGAATAGGGTGTTGCCCCTGTTGACGTCCGCGCTGAGGTACGGTACCCATGAAGAGAAAATGGTAACATCTCGTGCCAATATTTGTATGTCACCGTCATCTTCTGCACAATCTTCTTAATGTTCTTATTAGCCGCTTTTACAACCCCATTCATCTTCTTCCGGTAGGGAGAAGAATTGTGATGCTGTATTTTGAACTACTTGTAGAGCTCGGTAATCATTTTATTATTGAGATTTGTACCATTGTCTGTAATGATCCTCTCTGGTACACCGTATCGACAGATCAGATTATGTCGAATAAACCGTGCCACGACGTTCTTGGTTACATTAGCAAAGGAAGCTGCTTCAACCCACTTCATGAAGTAATCAATTGCTACCAAGATGAAACAATGCTCGTTGGACGCTGTAGGTCTGATCTCGCCGATCATGTCAATGCCCCACATTGCAAAAGGCCACAGGGCTGTCAAGACGTTCAGAGGAACTGGAGGTATGTGCACCTTGTCAGCATAGACTTGGCACTTGTGATAGGTCCGAGAATGCTGATAACAGTCGGCTTCCATAGTGGACCAATAATATCCTTCCCGAAGGATTTTCTTTGCCATGGTGTGCCCACTGGAATGAGTTCCGAAAGTACCTTCATGTAAATCTACAATGATCCTTTCTGCTTCGTTCTTATCCATACATCGCAGTAAGGTTGAATCATGGTTACGCTTGTAAAGGATGCCATTGCTGATGAAGAACTTTGCCGCGAACCTCCTCAGAAACTTCTTATCATTAACAGATGCACCCTCGGGGTACTCTTGAGCCAAAAGATACCTCTTCACCTCATGAAACCAGGGTTTATCCGTTGTCTCTTCAGTCTCAATGTCGCAACAATGTGCAGGTTCGTCCAACCTTTCAATGGTAATCCCGGGAGCTTCATTGTCCCAATTGACCTTGAACATAGAAGACATCATAGCCAGCGCATCCGCTAACTGATTCTCCTCTCTCGGGAAGTGTTCAAAGGTTGTCTCCTCGAAATGCGGAAGCAATGTCAATACATACTCCTTGTAAGGAATAAGATTTGGGTGTTTCGTATCCCACTCGCCTTTGATCTGACTGATCACGAGAGAGGAATCTCCGAATACACTTAGAAACTTAATCCTTAGGTCAATTGCTGCTCGAAGACCCATGATGCATGCTTCATACTCCGCCATATTGTTGGTGCATTTGAAACATAGTCGGGCAGTGAATGGAGTGTGAGAGCCTTTAGGAGATATAATCACGACCCCAATGCCATTACCCAAAGCATTTGAAGCTCCATCAAAGTACATAGACCATCGGGATCCTTCCTCAGGTCCTTCATCCGGTCCAGGCTCTTCACAGTCGGTTACTAACATGATATTCTCATCCGGGAATTTGAAGTTCATAGACTGGTAATCATCCACTACTTGATGTGCCAAATGATCCTCCAATACACTTCCTTTGATTTCCTTTTGGGTCGTGTATTGGATGTCATACTCAGTCAAGATCATCTGCCATCTTGCTATTCTTTCGGACAATGCAGGCTTCTCGAAGATATACTTAATTGGATCCATCTTTGATATCAATAGAGTAGTGTGAGTCAGCATATACTGTCTCAGCCGGCGAGCAGCCCATGCCAAAGCGCATCAAGTTTTCTCAAGCAGTGAATATTGGGTCTCACAGTCGGTAAACTTTTTGCTAAGGTAATAAATAGCATGCTCTTTTCGGCCAAACTCGTCATGCTGCCCCAACACACACCCCATTGAATTATCGAGTACTGTCAAGTATAGGATCAAGGGTCTCCCTTCAACTAGAGGCATCAAAACACATGGCTCTTGGAGATATTCTTTAATCCTTTAGAAAGTGGCCTGGCATTCATCGTTCCATCTTACCACTTGATCTTTCTTCAGTAGCTTGAAGATTGGCTCATAAGTAGCAGTCAGGTGTGAGATGAATCGGGCAATATAGTTCAGACGTCCCAGAAAGCCTCTGACTTCTTTTTCTGTTCGGGGAGCTGGCATTTCCTGTATGGCCTTCACCTCTGCAGGATCCACTTGAATACCTTTGTCACTTACGACGAAACCCAGCAGCTTACCAGATCTCACCCCGAAGGTGCACTTGTTCGGGTTTAACCTCTGCTTGTACAACTTCAACCTGTCAAATAACTTCTGAAGGTGGTCAAGATGTTCTTCTTCTGTCTGGGATCTTGCAATCATGTCGTCACGTATACCTCAATCTCATGATGGATCGTGTCATGGAACAAAGCAACCATGGTGCGTTGATACATTGCCCCAGCGTTCTTCAGTCTAAAAGGCATGACCTTGTAGCAAAAGGTACCCCATTGAGTAACAAAGGTTGTCTTCTCCATGTCTTCGGGAGCCATTTTAATCTGATTATAACCGGAGAAACCATCCATGAAGGAGAAAACCTTATGTTGTGCGGTGTTGTCAACCAGAACGTCGATATGAGGCAGAGGGAAATCATCCTCGGGGCTTGCCCTGTTCAGATCCCTATAGTCAACACACATTCGAACCTTACCATCCTTCTTCGGCACCGGAACCACGTTGGCAACCCACTGTGGGTAAGAATTAACTGCTAGGAAACCGACATCAAACCGTTTCATCACTTCAGCCTTGATTTTCTCAGACATCTCTGGGCGCATTCGGCGAACTTTCTGTTTCACTGGAGGACAATCTTCCTTGGTAGGCAATCGGTGAACCACAATATCGGTATCCAAACCAGGCATATCTTCATAAGACCAGGCAAAGATCTCGATGTAATCATGCAACATGTGAATCAACCGTTGCTTAACACTAAGCTCCAGATTTGCACCGATCTTGACCTCTTTCTTGTCTACCTTTGTACCCAGATTTACTGTTTCCACAGGCTCCTCATGCGGTTGTATGGCCCTCTCTTCCTGAAGTAGTAGTCTAGCAAGTTCACCAGGCACTTCGCAATCATCCTCACCTTCGTCTTCGGTTTGGTTGATCGGACTTTCGAAGTCATAATCGGCAGTAGCAGAATCGTTATCAGTAGGATCCAGAGTGGATGTAGACCTGTATATGTGAGTGTGTGTAAAATAGTTGTTTTGCAATATATAATAAAAGAAAAACAAGGAGCGCAAAATTTGAAATGAAAGAAATGTCCAATGCTTTTATTAATGATATATGTAGATGACACATAAAGCCCTCACAAACAAAGCCACGGTGCCTCGGGTAAGACACCGGGCCGTAAAGTTTAAAAATTGTCTGTTACAAATTCAAAACAAAAGTCTCATTACTGGGTAATAAAAGAAATTGGGACAAAGTCCTTTGTCGTCCAATTGCTTAACCCGCCGTCGGTAGTTGGGTAAATCCAACTGTCAAACTCAGACTCTTCAACATCGTCTTCAATGGCATTCACTCCTGAATTGGTGATAAACAGGGGAGGTCCTCCGATCCGCGTACACCGAATAACCCTTTGAGCTTCTGCAGTGAAACCCAAACCAAACTTGTTAGTCTTATGTGCAAAATCAGGGAGTTGGCCCCAATTTGCACACCCACCTTTCTCAACAACAGCCCGAGCATCCTTGAGGGAAGCCATCTTTATTGGAGGATCTTCAGTAACAGTTTCAGTCGACGCCAGCGTTTGGGGGACTTCTTCAAAATGTTGACACGTGGTTTCAATGAACTCCCCGTCCATTTCCACATACCGAAAAGAGTTGAGATGGCTCACCATGTACTCCTCTTCTCCTCGTACTGTAACAATTTTCCCTTTCACTGGGTATTTCAGCATCTGGTGGAGCGTAGGCGTTACTGCCCCAACTTTGTGGATCCACGGGCGACCCAACAAACAAGAATAAGATGGTCGAATGTCCATCACATAGAATGTAGATGCAAAAACCTGAGAACCAACCTTCACTGGAATGTCCACTTCTCCGTGTACCATCCTCTTGGACCCGTCAAAGGCCCTGACTATAATGTTGCTTGGTTTCAACACCAACCCTTCACAGTCCAACCGGTCTAGTGCCTTCTTGGGTAAAACATTCAACGATGACCCAATATCTACCAACACGTGAGCTAGAGTAGTTCCCCTGCACTCAATGGAGACATGCAAAGCATCATTGTGATTCTTCCCCTTAGCAGTCAAGTCGGCGTCGGAGAAACCCAACCCGTTATCAACAGTTAAACTTTCCACACAGTCTTTGAACTGGTCAGCAGATGTTTCCTGGGGTACGTGTGCAGTTTTCAGGAAGGCAATCAGAGCTTTGGCATGGGCTTCTGAGCATAGCAACAGAGACAACATAGAGATTTTGGACGGGGTTTGCCCCAGCTGCTCGACTACATAGTAGTCGCTCTTTTTGATGATCTTCAAAATTTCCTCCATCTCTTGTCTAGAGGCTTCAACAGTAATCTTCTTCGGTGCCTCTGTCCGGGCAGGCTCACCGGTGATCCCTATGCCCCGAGTGTCAGATGACTCGGCGATGGGGGTAAGGATTGGAACATGAACATGGATAGTAGCAGGTGTACTGGCAGGTGTAATAACAACAGGCTTCCAAACAGCTGGTAGAGAGATCTCAGGGGAGAAAAGTCTTCTGCTGCGGGTAACTTTACTAGATCCAACAATATTGCTGATGTCAGTATCAACCTCTTCAGCATTCAAGTCTTGTTTAACCCCGTGATAATACACGTCATCCCCGTTGTGCCATGGGATAGCTTTATCTGATGTATAGGGGATAGGCCCAGGAATGGTAATGATCAGAGGAGCGATTCTTGGAACAGATGTAATTCTAACAGGATATCTCGAGGAAGTCTTGGAAGAATTGTCGAAAATGGTGATTATAGCAACTTCTTTAATAGGTACCAAAGGAACAAAAGTCTTCTCAAACAGAATTTCTTTGTTATCCATCAGGCGTTGGACACCTGACTTCAAAAGATGGCAACCAGTAGGTAGGACGAAACACAGACGACAACCTTCACCACAACCCGGAAATAAACTGGCTAACAGAAGGTTCTTCTTCACAGTCATCAATGGAGTAGCAATGTCTTTCACAGAAACCACAAACGAGTCTTCATCTACAGCATTTACTCCATGCTTGGGCATAGGATCAGTCATAACATTAGGCCTTTCAGGCGCTTCGAACTCAATCTCCTTAGCACCAATCAGGTCCTGCACCTTATTCTTCAAAACCCATCAGTCATTTGTATCATGCCCCGGGCTATCGGAGTGAAAAGCACATTGGGCGTTCGGATTTTACATGGGTGATATTGTATTGGGATTCTTCGGGGCTTCTTTCGGAATCACCAGATTAGTCTTTAATAACTGCGGCAGAACTTGAGACAGAGTCATATGGAGATGAGTGAATTGTCTTCGCGGTCTCTCGGCCCTTGGTTGATTGTTGCGCTGAGGAGCAACAACAGGTCTTGATATAACCACCGCATTAACTGCTTGGTGGTGTTCAGGTTTGTTATGGCTCTTTGAGCTGTAAACAACGTTGGATTCCTTCTTAAAAGGCTTCTTCTCGGTGCTTACCGAAGCACCCTTATGTATTTTACCGCTCTTGATACCAGCCTCAATCCTTTCTCCGGTCATAATCAGCTCAGTAAACCCGGACGATGAATTTCCAATCAGATGGTTGAAATACGGACCAGATAAGGTCCCCAGAAACATATCTACTAACTCCCTATCAGCCAGTGGGGGTTGTACTCTCCCAGCAAGGTCCCTCCCATTCTGAGCATAGTCTTTGAAACCTTCGCTCGCACCCATAGACATGCCCTGAAGCTGGGTACGCGTGGGAGCAAGGTCGGCATTGTATTGGTACTGCTTGTAAAAAGCAGCAGCAAAGTCTTCCCAATTACAGATACTAGCTCCTTCCAGCTGGTAAAACCATTCAAGTTGATTCCCTGAAATACTATCTTGAAAGAAGTGGATCCAGAGGTTCTTATCAGCGGTGTATGGCTGGATCTTTCTAACATACGAGCGGAGGTGCAATTTTGGGCAAGAAACCCCGTCGTATTTAGCAAAGACTGGTGCTTTAAACTTGTGGGGAATCACTACCCCAGATGACAAACCCAAATCTCCGAAGTCCAGACCAGGCACTTTCTGTACCTCCATCGCGCTCAACCGGTCTTCGAGTTGCTTATACATATCCTTAGCCGGAGGATACTGGTCTTCATCAAAGTCAGTCTCGTTGTCAGAAACCACAGGGCTAGGTGCCCTCCTTTATTCTTGGTTTTCTCCCCCCAGATGAGTGAGTCAAATCAACCTCTTCTCGCAAATTGTTTCTGAATCTGCGACCCATATTCAGTAGGACCGTCTTCTTCTTCTTCTTGTTCTTATCCTTCAAGATAAGAGTCTTCAGATCTTGCTGACCCTTGGCCAAACTCATGAACATTTCCTGGAACTGGGCGTTTTGAGCTTGCAGAGCTTTGATAGCTTGATCAGTTGATGTTTTAGAAGACACAATGTGCTGAAATAAACAATGAATAAGATTAGAAACCTGTAAGGGTACCTGTGATGAAGTGTATGGGAATGAAATGCGTATGATATGATTTCAAAGACTTTGGAGATCCAAATTCGTAAACCAAAATGAAACACACTTTTATTAGATAAACTTGAAACAATGTTTGACAAATGCCTTTAAGGCGTTACAAGAAAGAAAAACTTAAAAGTAATTCAAAACTAGAAATAATCAAAAGACATCAGCGCTCCCATGGTCGTTTCCCTTTGGTACTGACATAGTCGTTGAGGATCTTCTCGTTCTCCAGCTGTCTTGTCAACTTCAGGATCTTCCGCTCTTGTTCGTGATACTTTTCTCTGTAAGTATCCCGTTCTTCTCTCAACTGTATCCAAGACCTCTTTAATGCCCCAATGTCAGTAGGCATGTATGGGTGGAGGATGGTAGGAGGAACCCCTTCTTCATCAGCATGTTCAACTATCACAGGCAAGACAGCTTCGTAGGGCATCCCTAGCTTCTGAGCATGTGTACGAACCCATCGGAGATACGGTTCCATCGGAAGAGAGGTCTTCATCCCTAACTCATGTGGATCAGACCGGTGTACCCTATCACAAGCTCGTATGAATATGCGGTGATGCTCATCACTATCCCCTTGGAAGTCAAAGATAATGCTTGGCATCAGCAACTCATGAGGTCCTTCCCTCCTAGCTCGCCCAAACTGTCGTAAGGCCAGACAAGGATTATAGGTGATCCCTCCTCAAATTCCAAGTAGTGGAACATTGGGGTATTCCCCACAGCGATCAATAAAAGCCACTTCTTCCATGTCTTTAGTGCTCTAGATAATGTCAGTGTGAGAAAGGGACATAATCCTGTAGGCCCAACCCATGCCTTCCTTGTCCTTCAAAACTGATTTAGGGAGGTGAGAAATAAACCAGCTCGCCAGCAATGGTGCATATCACATAAGGGTTCCCTATTTCCGAGAAGTACGAGCATAAAGAGAGTGTAGAATGTCACGCAAGAGAGTGGGCACCGGATTACATGACATGAAAATCTTCACCGCATTCACGTCGACGAAAGAATCTGGGTTAGGAAACAACACCAAACCATAAATGAGAAGAGCCAGGATATCCTCGAACGCTTGAAAATCCAAACTGTCCCAAAACTGATTAGCCCGATCAACCAAGAATTTAGCCAAGAAGCCTTTTGTCCCACTTCGAGTCTCCCAATTAGACATTACCTCAGCCTTTGTCAGAAGGAGGGCTGAAGCAATCTCTTTTGGCTTAAGGATTTTCTCCCAAACTGTAAACGGGGTCTGCTCTAGAATAGAGATACCAAGTAGATCAGAGAACTCCTCCAGAGTAGGGACCAACTGATAGTCCGGGAACGTGAAGCAGTGATATAATGGATCAAAGAACTGGCACAAAACACTCATCATCTGTTCATCCAATCTGGAAGTGACCAAACCAAGGAGGTGACCATGTCTTCTGATGAAGGAGGAAGTATCTGGAACCTTTGCAACCAACTCTCTAAGCTGAGTGAGAATCTGTACAAAGCTGATCTGAATAGTGTTTCTACGCATAGATGCCATGATCTGCAAAACAGAACAAAGATGAATCCCATTGGTCTTTGAAATGGTTAGTCCAATGCAATATGCATGCAATGTCATGATGCATGATGTCATGATAGAAACACATCACAGGTATTCATAAATAGAAAACATGGTAAGGGCAAACAAGTCACACAGATAGCCCTTAGATTTCAGGCTGGCAAGGAGTTTAGGTACTACCCTCTTTCAGTTCAGTTGGTTCAACCTGTCCTAGTAATAGTAATCGGGTTCTAGAGGATCTCAATATCATTGACCACCCTCGATCGGTCATAATTCCAGTTTGGCAACCTTTTCTTGCAGCCGGAATCATCGCGAGAGTTTGGTCTCAATGAGTGTAGCATACCGCTACTTTTCTATGGCCAAGTGGGTCAATTATAGGTTCTAAGGTCAGTTGGTGCTTAATGACCCCTTAGCAGCCCCATATTCTCCTTGTTCCACCACAAGGGATATCGGTACAAACTAAAGTGCCACACCAACGTAGCTACTGCTTCAACCGTATCGGTCTACGCTGTACAGTTCCCTCGCAGTCTATTGCTACTTACCTAAAAGGTATCCCCAGATCCGGTTAGGATCTATAGTAACTCTGATACAAAGCCCACAAAGATAAAGCATATAAATCAAGCAATTTAAGACAATATGAACTATTCCTAAGGTACACCCCACTTATAATATCCCCAGCAGAGTCTCCAATTCTGTGATACGGTGGGAAGAACTGACTGTTTTTGGAATGCTGGTTTGCGTTTTGCGTTTGTTTTCGCAAAATGTCGCGGCAAGAAAAAGTCACCACCGACTTTTATTTTATCCAACAAGGAAAGGAGAAAAGCACAGAAAAATTCCTTTTTCGAGATTTTCTGAGTACGGGGGGTAGATTATAGAATGGGAAGGTATTAGCACCATTTCAATCCGTAGTTATCTACGGGCTCTTAGGTACTTGCTCATTGTTTTCAAAAAAAATTTCTTTGTGTTTGTGGGTTTGAAAAAGTTTTTGTTTTTAACTTCGGTTTAACTCTTGCTTCTGTCCTCAAGAGTGTAATGAAGTGCTTTGAAAACTTTGTTTGTAAAAGTGTAAGTGTGAAAGAGTTTTGTTTTGAATGAGCAAGTATCTAAGATCTAATCTACCTAATCAAAAAAGGAATCGTTCTATGCTAATTTTCTTTAGACAATGCTATCCCACTATTAGTGAGTAGGTAGCACCATCGTTGGAGTTTGAGGGTCAATTCGAATAGGGACATACGGTCACTAAAGCAATGTTAGGACGCCTTAACCGTATCCCTAATGTCTTAGATCATTTGTTTGAGGCAACAATATCCAAGGCAACCATTTCGAGGCAACTATGATCTTTTAGGCAAGAGGACGACCTTTAAAGCGACCTATACTCAATGATCGTTTACGAAGGCAACCAAGTGGGGTGTACCCTAGGAGTGCGTATGTGCGAGTGTGTCGTTTTCAGTTATTTTTATCTTTCCACATGTTAAGGGTGATCTAATTTGATTTTAAGATTAAGCACTCAGTCTTGTCATGCAAACACTATTATAAAACATCTAGCAGTTATAATTAGCATAATTTAAAGTGCGGAAATTAAATTACAAGGTGTCAGGTATTTACATCGCCAAAAGCAACCCTTTGAAAATAAAATAAATAAAAGTCCTAATTAAAACTATTACAAGCCGGGAGCAGATACATTAATAAGATAAAAATAAAGCGCCATGCGAAATTAAATCGGATGCGGAATTAGGGTTTTGACCCTTTTAAAAGAAAGTGCTTTTTTTGTTGTTTTTATTTTAAGAAGAGAAATTAAATCCTAAATTAAATAACTAAATTAGAAATTAAATAAATTAATTAATAAAAAATAATAAATGACATATTTTTGGAGTTTTTGATACTTTAAGAAAGAAATTAAAATAATTAAATTAGAGTTAAAACCTAATGATTTCTAATTGATTTTATTTATTTACAAAAATAAATTGAAGTTTCCTAGAATTAAAAACATAATTAATTAATTAAAATTTAATAAAGAAAAAATAAAGTTCTTAATTTTTATTGGGGTAAAACTATTTTTGTGATTTTTTGATAAAAAGAAAATTTGTTATTGGTTAGTAAATTAATTAAATAAAAATAAAATAATTAAATCAAATAAATAGAAAATGAGAAAGTAGAGAAATTGGGCCTTTTTTGGAGGGTGCATAAAGCATTTTTGTTGGCCCAATAGCAGCTGATCCAATTGACTTTTGGGATCCTTTGTACATGCGTTGACTGAGTCCATGGTGTGCCCTCAAGATTTGGCCACCAGATCTGGCCATCTGGCCATCTGGCGCTTTGATGGTGAGTGTCCATGATGGGTCTCAGGCTGGAACGTGCACATGATTATCTGCAGGAAAATAATATTGAGAAAATAGGGGACCTGGGATTCGAACCCAGGTCTTGAAGGGGATATACACGTTATGCCTGCCACTACACCATTTGTCTTCAATTGTTAATATGATACAAAATAATTATAATATAAGAAAACAAATTCCATTGGGTAAATATAAAAAATAGCACGCCAGATTTGAATGGACTAATGGGGACGTGACACGCATTGTCCCTGACCTCCAACCGTGGCTAAAAGATACAAACACTTATACCAACGGACAAAGGTCCGTTGCTACAAGCCTGTCCACCTTTAAAAGTTTGTACCGACCATGAAAATGGATTCTAAGACCAGGGTTGAGTTCGTCTCAACCTCCTGGATGCAACCATGCCTATATCTGGGCCCAATTGTCCCTAAAACAAGAAACCCCAAAAACAAGAACAAAACCCTAATAATGGTGGATCTTGCTACAGGTCAGATAAACAAAATCAAATGATGCCAAAAGCTTGTAAATGATGTGGTGATCACAAATATGCGATTATTTTATTCGACGGATACAAGAATAATGAAAATCAAATTCAAGAATATGGGGAATCTGTGGATGACTTACAGTGCTCTAGGAAGCTTGAAAACGCGTGGTTTGGATTGGTTTTGCTTGTGGAGATGGCTAGGAAACGATTGAGATACTTGCCAAGCCCTGAAACGACCTCTAACCTTGATTTTGATCCCACACTTTTTCCTTGTTTTTGCAAGTTTTGTTCTGCCTCTAGAATTGCTCTCTAACCATGATTCTTGTATCTCTCGCCTCCTTATGTATTGTATAATACATTAGGTCTGAATTCTTTGTCCAAATCTCCCTCCATTGATGATTGAATATTTGATTTGATCTTCTTTTACAACCTTCCAATTTTGGCTTGATTTCAATCTTTTTGTACCCTTATGCCTTGATACAAATTGGGAATGGTTTGCTAGCTGTGATTAAAGCCTGAAACAGTCAAAAAATCCATTGGTATCAATGCTTTGGATTTTATTTGATTTAAATCAAATTAATTCAAATAAAATTCAAAATAATTAATAAAAATGTGATATGGACACATGGATAAAGCTAGAGCACGTGGGAAATAATGCAAACTCAAAACAAGTGAAAAAGAATGGGCCCATTTGGCAAAAATTTGAAGTTTTGGGGATAGTTGACTTTTGGCAATTTTGCAAAAAAGTCCAACTTCAACAATGCATAACTTCTTCAATTTTGACTCTTTGAAGGTGTTCTTGGACTTTTTAGAAATCTTGAGATGTCATCTAACCAACCCTTTTAGTCTCATAGCATTTTCATATTCCATGCTCAAGTTAGAAGCTTTGACAAAAAAGGTGTTTTTGTTGACTTTCAAAAATGACCTATAATGTCAAAATTCATAACTTCTTGTGAGTGCATATTTTGATCTTGGGGTATGAATATGGATTTTAGGGAATTGAATCCTATTCAAAATGAGCTTTGGATGGGTCATTTCTCATAAAGTATGAGAAAGTTATGCTTGGTCAAAGTTGGGTTGACTTTTCCTACAAAACCCTAATTTAGCAACTTTTGAATCTTGATGAATTGTGAGCAATCCTTGATGAATCATGATCAACCCTTGATAAAATGATGAAATATCCTTCAAAATGATAATGTTGACACAAAATCTTGAAGTTTGACTGTATTTGGGTCACAGTTGACTTTTGCCCTAGCATAGTCGATTTTTGGACCTTTGAGCAACTGACTGAGCAAACTTCCTCTGCAAGGCTTGAAATTTGACATGGATGATCTTGAGAAAATATTAGGACATTGGTGAGCACTTGGGGTCACTTGGACTCAAGGATCTAGATGCAACCAAAACCTTATTTGGGGTAGACTGCCTTAGGAGAGAGCTTGTCTGGTCAATCCTTGAGCAACCTTGAGCAACTTGGAGATTTTCCTTGAAATGTTTGAGAAATATGGGAGGGAAAATTTTGGGGTACAACATAATGGTTCTCGTTTCTATAAGAACGCGTATAAAGTGTTGTTTTGAAAATAGTTCAAAGAGGTGTTTGTGGAATGTGTTTTTGAAAGTGATTTTGAAAAGGTGTCTTCTTTGTAATGGATCTCGTTTCTATAAGAACGCGTACAAAGTGTTTATCTTTTGAAAATGTTTCAAGATGAGAGTGTTGGTGTATAAAAAAAAATTGTTGTGAGCAAGCGAGCAACTAAGGGAGGATCTACCTACTCAAAAGGACCTTAATGTTCTTTTCCTCCTCCTTTAAGTGTTGTTATCTTACCATTGATTTGGTAAGAAGCCTCATCATTGGATGTGAAGGGACGGGCGCGGGACGTTTGTATAGTCGTAGAAGGAAACCTATGGGACATTTTAGCAATGTCATTTAGGGACGAGATAGTTTACCGAAGGCAACATTGAGGGTCATCGAGGGACTACGATCTTTTATCGAGGGTTTTTGCTAAAATGCTCATATTCGAGGGACATGACTATTTTTTTGAGGAAACAAAACAGAATTACCCTAAGGTTGCTAGTGTGCAAGGTTGTTTGATTTACATGCATTTAATCTTGATTAGGGTTATCTATTTGTTGAATTCATGTCTTGCCATACATACCCTAATTACTAGCATTTATATTTGAAAAGCGGTAAATTGCGAAAATGTAAAGTCCTATGCTACTACATCATTTAGGGATGGGGGTACATAATTAAAAATGGGGATTTGCAAGAATTTAAATCCTAATCATCTATTACAACCATATTGAATTGCACAATATAAGAAAAGGAAAAGACTTGTTTTGAAAAATGGTTTTTTGGCTTAACAAATTAAAAGGAAAATAATTATTTAATAAAAGAAAATATTTTTTGATGTTCCTTTTTTATAAAAATAATAGAGAAAAAGTAAAAACAATGAGGAATAGGATCAGCATGTTGTTGAAAGAAAAACAAAGGGGATCAGAAGTTCTGATGCTAGACGCGTTGTGGTTCAGAATGAAACGTTAGAGGAAATCAGAAGTTCTGGACTGATGCACTATGAGGTCCTGAAATAAACGTTAGAGGGAAAATAGAAGTTCTGGGTCGCTACGTACTGAAGTTCCGAGTGTTAGAACAGTGAGAAAATATTAGAAGTTCTGTGTATGTTAAAACAATAAGAAAGCCTAGAAGTTATATGTGTTAAAACAGTGATAAAAAATCAGAAGTTCCATTTTGTGTTAAACAGTAAGTGAAAATCAGAAGTTCTGTGTTGTGTTAAATAGTGAGTGAAAATCAGAAGTTCTGTGTTGTGTTAAACAGTGAGTGAAAATCAGAAGTTTTGTGCGTGTTAAAAAGTGAGGAGAGCTCAGAAGCTCTGTGTTACATTTCAACTTTTTCCTCATATTAATCAGAACATCAGCAATTTGTTCAGTCCATAACAGCAAATCAGAAGGATAAAAGCACAGCAGTTTATAGAAGTTCTAATTCTAATTCTGAGCCTAGCTTTATTCAAGAAGTTCTGATCCATAGTTTTTCTACTTATGCAATGATATGGATAACCTCAATACTATGGTATTTACATATTTAATGATGTTCTGAATGAAAAGATGAAAAGTCAGAAAGACTTACCTTGAATCTGGAGCGTGTGCTTGGAACTTGAGTTGCTGCCTTCAGATGTTCTAGAGTCAGTGAGAGCAACGAAACAATGGTTATGTTCTTTGATTCAAAGGGAAGGACAAAGCTTTTATTTAGGATTTGCGAAGGTTTTTACAGTTCCCTTTTCTCTCTTTGATAACTCTCTCTCTCTCTCTCTCTCTCTCTCTCTCTCTCTCTCTCTCTCTCTCTCTCCTCTCTCTCTCTCTCCTCTCCTCTCTCTCTCTCTCTCTCTCTCTCTCTCTTCTCTCTCTCTCTCTCCTCTCTCTCTCTCTCTCTTCTCTCTCCTCTCTCTCTCTCTCTCTCTCTCTCCTCTCCTCTCTCTCTCTCTCTCTCTCTCTCTCCTCCAAAAGCCAGCCCCTTGAACGTGTGATGGAGCAACTTATTTATAGATGGATTTATTATGGTTTTGGGGGAAAACAAATGGGATTTTAAACCTTTTTGGCATACTGCTCCAATTCTTTTTAAACACAATTTTCGTATTCTAATTTGGTGCAATTATGGGGTTTTAGAAAAATGCAAGCGTGGACTAGATCAACAGCACCTTGGAGTGTTGTGGCAGCTGGTGGCAGGACTGTGCTATAGTAGTGCAGCAGGTTGCTCAAACGAGGTTTGAGGATTTGGTGATGTTCTGATCGCAAAAGACCAGAGTGAGATTCGAATGGTGAGGCTCTGATTGAAGCATATGCTGAAGAGTCATGTTCTGATTGAAGAATCATGTTCTGAACCATGTTTGCAAATTCTGATTGCACTTGCGTGGAGGCTGGCTCAGAAGTTCTGAAGTATCATATTCTCTTAACACTTAGAAAATTTTCTAAATGTTTAGAAAATTTGAGTTTTTTCAAAGAAAATTATGACTTCTAATTTTTGAGGAACCAACTTCATGTCCTAATGAAATATAATTGTTAAAACTTGATTTTTGATCAAAAAGTCAAGGTTTGACTTTTCAGTGTGCTTTTGGCCATTTTGCCCTTGTGAATGACTTTCTTATAAAATTGTAATCCAAAACTTGAAACATGACAGAAGCAGACCTAAGGGTCTAGGATAATCTTTTGAGAAATGAGAGGGCAAATTTTGGGGTACAACACCAAGATATAGTGAACACATACTTGGACATCATACAAACACAAGCCCTCAATTAGCTTGTTTTAAACCATAATTGCAATAGAGTAAAACCACCTTCTTCATATTCCTTTACTCTAACAATCACTAGCAATTGCTGATACTAGTGAAGTCTTCAATATAGTAGTTATATAGTCACCAAGCATACTACTAAAGACAGGATCATAATCAATATTTTCTAATCCACAAAGTCGGAACTTCTTCTTTTGACAAACCATGTTGATCCTCAATCTTCCATAATCATAATTTCAAACCTTCCTTTACAAAAGATGTTACAACATCATTTAGGACATCAACCTTTCTTCACAAATCCCAATAATTCAGTTATTGATTTATCAACCAAAGAGATTATTAATCTTGATAGTATTTTTAAGAAAAGATCACAAACGATTACATCTTCTCCGACTCATTTAGGTTGATACAACCACCTGAACACTATAGAGAGAATAAAATCTCAATAATATATGAATCATCAGTTCAGATAGTAGATTTGCATCCATACCTCAGATAAGTACTTAGCTCCCGAAAAGGTCTTTATCATCAGTAACATGCACTCTTCACAAGATCATACTTATACTTAGCTCCTGATAAGATATTTGTCATCAGAGGAAAAACTTCCCCACACACACAACTGTAGATGATACTCCTTTTCAATAGATGTTAGAGCACTTAAGCTGACATCCTTCTTCTTCATTTTTCAACACAAGAGGATCCTTTAAACATTCTAGACTTGGTCAGCAGACTGGTCTTTAGCTCCATCATAATCAAGCATTCCGACTTTGAACTTCACAGGGTGAACAACAATAATCACCCTCATAATCTACACAACAAATTCCTTTTTAGAGGAAGCACTCACCTAGAGATGATGTCCCGACATCAGATATGACATCATCCATTCTTACTATGGTTATGGGGGTAACTTCCATAGTAACTTATAATCACTCTTGTGGGGGTTAAAACAAGGAAACAAACCAACAACAACTGATCAAAATTCAGGATCATACTACTAACATATGCAGGGGATTGCACGAGCCACATCTCAATAAGCTTTTATTTAGACCTCATGTCTGACTTTGAGATGATGGATGCCATTGTCTGTACCAACAGAGGAAGTTTCCTCTATTAGGTCTCTGGAAAAGACTCTGCTAGGCATGACAAAAAGACTTTTTTAGAGCATTTGTCTCTCTTGATTCTTCAAAAATAATACCCTTCAAATTTTAACATCTTTAAAGATATCACGACATTATGTCTGACATCATATCTACCCTTGACAGGGGAATCTATTTCAACAACTTCTGAGGATACACAAAGAGAATCACCAATTATTTTCCTCAAGGGCAATCAAAACAATATTCAGGAGAATCAAACAATGTGGTTGGATCATAATACTCCTCTTCAAAACATAATCTGTCTATGTCCATAAACAGGATTCCATGAATCAGGTTCCTTTGATCAGAAGGATCTTCCAGATACGAGCTCATCTCATATACATAAAGGATCTGGTGGAGATTCCTTTATGAGTTCTTCTCAAGATCATGGAGTTCAACTTCTGTACTCCCATAATCTTTGGTCAGAAATAAACTGACACATGGAGTAGATAAATTGTTGATCGTGTCCTAATCAACCTGCACAAACCAGATGCCTCCTCTTCCAGATCAGGAGTAGGTTCCAAACAAAAAGTATTCAAAACATTTTTATTCAATACCCAAAGCATCTATTCTTCAACTGGTAGTTGCATAATGTTTTAACATCCCATAGAACATCAATTCCTTTTTCTTGGAACACACCATCCTTGACAGTCTTCAAGGTCAATATGCAGAAGTATATGAGCTTATATGAGCATCATTGATAAATTGATTCTCATCAACCTTATTGATAAATTTCTTTATGAGTGGACTTGAGGAAAATCTCAAGTATCTTTGACACTTTTAATATGGTTGCAAATGTCATGCATATATTCTGTTGAGGGTAACAACCCTAGTTTTCTTCTCATACTTTTCAGGGTTATATCAGAAACCATGCAGCGGAATATAACGAAATCCTCAACATATTCAGACACAATGCTTACACCACTATCCAAGTACAATCATGGCAACCTAGGATTGAAAAAGTAAACCCTACATACAGCAGCTTCCCACAAGCTGCAGGCCTAACGACAACAGCCAGAATAATACATGTCACATATAACCAATGTTCCTTGCCAGAGATCATCCAAACAATAGTATGAATTGTCCAAGTTCATACTTCTTTTCAGTAAATACTTTCTTCCTTTCCCATGACCAGAAAGTACCTTTCTACGATCTCACCCAGAGCAGACATGATGCTGCTCTGATACAAATTGAAATTATGTACAGCGGACTCAGATGTCCTACAAGGATGTCGAGACATCTGATCTAACATAAACACACATGCAAGATAAAACAATACTAAAAAGATAAATAACACACCAAAATTGTTTACCCAAATCAGTGTACAACAACACCTATTCTGGGGGCTACCAGCCAATAATGAAGTCCACTATCAGTAGTATCAATTTGCACACCCTACAGCCAACACACCCGTTGACGATCTACGCACTTAATCACTACCCAATACACTTCTACCTAGGTCCTCCCTAGATATGGAATATCCCCACCCACTTCCAATCATCACAATGATGTCTAGCAGTCAACACCTCAGTCATTGCATGATAGCCCTTCACCAAAATTCTGATCACACACATAGATAGTTTGGAAGGCACACTTCCATGACAACTTAGCTAAGTATCCAAGCCAAACTCCACTATTTCTTAGCTCCTTCTCCTAAATATGAACACATCTTGGAGTTGCTTCAATGCTTCCTCCAGGAACAATACACCTCTTACCTACATGCTTTGAGGTGAACTTGGTAACCTTCCTACAACCTGGGAGTTTACCTTGACAAACCCTAGACTTCTACATCTTGAGTCGTATCTTTTCTGTGTTATAAACCCTTATATTTATAACATGTTGCCCAATTGGTTTTGGGCCTTCAATCACAACAAATCAGCTGTAACAAACTGCAGAAACTTCTGCCCCAAGAAAGGTCTTCAATCTTTACTTTCCTAAATAATCTCCTTATTTAGAAAGTCTTCATTCTCCTTGATTTCTGATTGAATTTTCTGGACCTTTAAATATGCGCCACATAGGATGCATAATATTCTCCTGAATATTCTGCTTATGTTAAGAGCAAACTAAATCTCATTAATCCATCTCAACATGCGCGATGTCAAGACATCTTCTTTGACATGTTGTTCCAGTTGTTGAAAAAGTTCAACACAACATGTTCGGGCATTGTAATAGGACTTCTTGTTGTACATGTTCTTATACATCCTATTCTACATTACACTATTTCTACTATTATTTGTTTTACAAAATTTAAGCCAATCCTAAAACAAGAGAACTAACAATAACCTTGAGATCCATTGTTAGGAGGCTTTGGTTCTACCAATCCTCTAATGGAACTTCATCAATTTTGATCAATGTGGATCACTTAAACATCATTGATCATTAAGTGTTATCTTGAGAACTCTTAAATGGATGATATACTTGACAAAAAGCAATTGCAACTTGTTATTGAGAGGCTTTGGTTCTACCAATCCTCTAATGAGTTCTAAATGCAAGTTTCAAGATGATCATCCAGCTAACCACTAATTCCTAACAATTGACTTTATTTTTATGTTTTTTATTTTATGCGTTTACTTTATGTACCATTTACTTTAGCCTTTACATTTCATGTTATTTTTATCTTTTCTCACTTGAGCCTTTATCTTCATGTCTTTTTTATTTTGCTCATTTGAGCTTTTCATTTTTTTTGAAGATACTTAATAATCAACTTGAACCCTAAAAGACTTTAATGTTACTTGGGACTACTTGGTTACTATCCTTGGCATTATGGAGATAGAGTTCTTGGGGTTTACCCCAAGATATTGGGTTGTTTGTTTGTTTTGTGTGCCAGGGTTATTGTGATTACATGCTTAGTCTGTGACCTAGAATTCACTTTATATACAGCTTACTCTGCCCAATTTTTGTGAAGGCTTAATGCAAATTGAAGCTTGGTGTTCCTAAGAAGTTTATTAATTGTTTGCTTGGTTTCAAATCCAAAGGATGGAATTCTACATTGACTCATTATGTCAAATGTTGGTTTTCTTGTTGGTTAAATGGTTCTTTTTTTCTCCTTATCTTTCACCTTACTCTTTAGGATAGTCTCCTTTCATCTCTTCCCATCTTCTTTAATTTCAAAAAATCTTCTCCCTCCTTTTTGAAAAACCTTCTTGTTTTAAAAACTTGAACCACTTTCATAATAATAAACTTGGACTTATGTCCATGCAATTTTTCAAAAAAAATATTTTCTTAAATCAAACTTTAATAAACTTAATAATACCCTTAACATTTTTGTGAAAAGACCTAAAAGTCAATAAACCTCATTCAAACTACTTTGCCATTTTTGGCTTTTATCTTTAAAAATGTTTCTCAAAAAGATTAGATACTTGTCAATTCTTATAGTGATGCAAAACAACTATAACTTCTACAATATGTAGTGAAGTGAGAATATTTTCACTTGGGTGTTGAGTGAGGCATTGTTGATTTTAAAATCCAAAGCCATATCCTTAACTTTGAGATTGATGCAAATTCTCCTTTCTCATAATTGTAGGTATTATGTATGTTTTCCAACACGGACAATGACGATGATGTCTCATCTCTTAAAATTAACCAACACACTTGTATTTTTAAAATTAAAAAAAAGAAGAGGAACTACGTGTACCCTTATCCCTTATTGCATGGAAGGTGGTACGTAGGCACTAAAGGTGTTGCAACCGCGCGACGGATGCAAAAAATCAATAATATACTATATATATATATATATATTATATATATATATATATATATATTATATATATATATATATATAATATATAATATATATATATATATATATAATATATATATATATACTATATATATATATAATATATATATATTATATATATATATACTATATATATATATATATATATTTTCTTTCCTCACCACCACAATCTATTTTCATACAACATTTTATAGCCAAAATATTGCAGATTTCACAAATAGGTTCATCGCGGTGTACCGTAGATGTTTAGGTGTGTTAATACCTTCCCTTTGCATAAACCAACCCCCTGACCTAGAATCTTTCCCCGCTCTTTTGGGTTATTCGCTCTTTTCTCCCATTCCTTTGGAAACAATAAAGCGCGGTGGAGATTTTTATTTTGATCTGTGCGAGGTCAAGTCAATCCAATGGCTTAGTATCGACATTTCTACCACTTACAGATGGAAAAATTTGAGGTATGACAAATTGTGACTCAAACAAACCCCGCAATTCAAGCTAAGTATATATTAGTGTCCCGGTACTGAGGTAGAAAAGCTTATATGAATAGCATACTCTATTCTAACATAGTGGGTTATTTTGATGTATGTTATGGTTTATAGTAGACCCAACATAAACATATGCAGTAAGTCCTTGTAAGCAGGTACACATAGAATCTTGGAAAGGCTCATTTGCAAGCATTGAAATGGAATCTAAGATACATAAATGAGTCTCTGAATAGAGTCTTAATTTATGGTGGAGCCTTGGGTGAAGATAGTAAAGCAGTAATCGAAGGGTATGTTCGACTCTGGTTGTGCAAGTTGTATGGATTCCAGAAAATCCATTTTCTGGACATGTTTTCCACTATGTTTTGGCACATAAATTAGTTGAAAAGCAACACTTCAAAAGGTTGTTACCTTCATCAACCACTAAAGCAAAATATATTTCCCTTACTGAAGTTGGGAAATAACCAGTGTGGCTTAAAGGTTTTGCTAAAGAGCTGAAACTTCAAGGTCAAGTTATCACATGTTAAATGTGATTAGTCAAAGTGAAATACACTTGTCGAAGAAATTAGCCTATCATGAGAGAACCAACAGCACATCAATGTGAGGCTGAATTTTCTTCAGAGGGGTAATCGAGTATGAAGAAGTCCAAGTGATAAAGGTTTCGACAGATTACAATGCTGCTCGATATGATCACCAAGACATTGCCCCAGTTGTAAGTTTTTTCCACTATACGTAGTTGATAAAGCTACATGAAGAAAGCTAGTTTGTTCTTTGATATTAGAGTTTGTTCCAACATGGAGATTTTTGAGATATTGGATCGAACTCTATTGGGTCAAAGAGTAGATTTTGGTTTGATAGGATTTATGCATGTCGTCGAAGTATGTTCACGTGCTGGTGTCGAAGACCTACATATTATAGTCGAAATTGTAAGAACAAGAAGTGTTTCTACATCTGGCCTTAAGATTTTGATGATAACTTTACATGTTATGACAATTGTGACTCAAACAAACCCGCAATTCAAGCTAAGTATATATTAGTGTCCCGGTACTGAGGTAGAAAAAGCTTATATGAATAGCATACTCTATTCTAACATAGTGGGTTATTTGATGTATGTTATGGTTTATAGTAGACCCAACATAACATATGCAGTAAGTCTTGTAAGCAGGTACACATAGAATCTTGGAAAGGCTCATTTGCAAGCATTGAAATGGAATCTAAGATACATAAATGAGTCTCTGAATAGAGTCTTAATTTATGGTGGAGCCTTGGGTGAAGATAGTAAAGCAGTAATCGAAGGGGTATGTCGACTCTGGGTTGTGCAAGTTGTATGGATTCCAGAAAATCCATTTCTGGATATGTTTTCACTATGTTTGGCACATAAATTAGTTGAAAAGCAACACTTCAAAAGGTTGTTACCTTATCAACCACTAAAGCAAAATATATTTCCCTTACTGAAGTTGGGAAATAACCAGTGTGGCTTAAAGGTTTTGCTAAAGAGCTGAAACTTCAAGGTCAAGTTATCACTGTTAAATGTGATAGTCAAAGTGAAATACATTTGTCGAAGAAATTAGCCTATCATGAGAGAACCAAGCACATCAATGTGAGGCTGAATTTCTTCAGAGGGGTAATCGAGTATGAAGAAGTCCAAGTGATAAAGGTTTCGACAGATTACAATGCTGCTGATATGATCACCAAGACATTGCCCAGTTGTAAGTTTTTCCACTATACGTAGTTGATAAAGCTACATGAAGAAAGCTAGTTTGTTCTTTGATATTAGAGTTTGTTCCAACATGGAGATTTTTGAGATATTGGATCGAACTCTATTGGGTCAAAGAGTAGATTTTGGTTTGATAGGATTTATGCATGTCGTCGAAGTATGTTCACGTGCTGGTGTCGAAGACCTACATATTATAGTCGAAATTGTAAGAACAAGAAGTGTTTCTACATCTGGCCTTAAGATTTTGATGATAACTTTACATGTTATCTTAGAGAACAATTGTATACACTAATAGTTTCGTTTTGGTGTGTAGCTGCTGCTATAATATTCTGACTCTGGTACAAGGCGTGTGACATCATCAGGTTCTGAACATACACTACTAGAAGAAAACATATGGTTACATGTTACAGTGAAAGTCAATATTCAAGAATCTATCTTCCGCAAAGCTTTACTTCTATGTGTTATAAGTTCTAAATATTATAAAGACAAGGTTCTGCTGAACAGGTTTTGATGATCTGAAGAAAGTCAAGTTTTTACAACTAAGTGCTGAAGACTCTGAAGACAAGGTTTTGTGTAACAAGTTCTGAAGACTCCAAGACTTAGTTTCTAAGATTTAAGAGTGTATCTTCTACAATAAGGTTCAACATTAAAATATCTGAATCATATGATGATAAGAAGAAAGTTCAAATGGTTAACATGTGATGTTGTACAAAAGGTACATAAAGTGTCTATGACCTCTACCCTCTAGGGCGACGTAAGGACATTCCTTTATACTATATTGTCGACCACTCTCATTGTGACCGTTGGGAACAAACAACTGGATTTACAACTATCTTTCTTTACTTAACAGATCTCTGTTTACTAGCTTAATAGAAAAACATTATTCAGAGGAAAGGTGGAAAGCTATCATTGAACAGTGACAGGATACAAAAATAATATTTTATACTGTTTAAACTCTTACACATTTTTCTATCTATTGGGAACTAACCGTTGGTGCAGGAAAAGTCCTTTCTGTCCTCATAAAATGTCTCTCTCTGTTGAATACTATAAAAGGAGATTGAAGACTCAAAGAAAGTTGTCGTTAGCCATCAAGCTCCATCCTATGAAAGGAAATCAGTGGATGTTGAAGATGTTAAAGTTGCAATGCTACACATTCTGAAGACCACCATAGAAGAGAGAAAAGAAAGAAATAAGATTTCATCATGATTTTATTCAACTATCACGATATACATATTGGATGAAATAGAAGAAGCAAGAAGTTGTTGCTTGTAGCTTGCTCAATGAAGAAGAAGAGTATAATATGCTATTCAACTTCTAATCAAATACATCTTGGTAGATATCAGAAGAAGCAAGGAGTTTTAGCTCATAACTTGATCAACAAGAAGATGAATAAGAACACTACAAGATGCTACTCAACTTCTGATCATATATATCTTTGTAGAACATTATAATGAACACTAGAGTTGTTACTCGTATAGTGTTTTTGTTTGAATCTCTTCATGTAAACTATTTTAACACTTGAGTTGTTTCTCAGAAAAGTGTTAAACAGTATGTGCTTAAAACACTTGTGTAATCTGCTTAGAAGAAGCAATCATGTAAACACAAGAACCCCATTAATTGTTGTTGATTGATGTCTGAGAGATTGAGTGAAGGTCTGATTTTAAGAAGATAATGGTTACGGTCATTATTGGAAATCCTGATAGGAGATCTTGTGGGATCGTATTTTGTTGGGTCAATGGTAGTCATATATCAAAGAGGACCGAGTAAAGGTCATACTCTTGTGAGATCACTGATGGATTTCATTGTAAGGAAATCCTGGTAGATGGTCTTAAGGGATTTGATTCTATTGGCTCAATTAATGTTATATCATGCATGATCTCTAAACGTATCATTATGTGTTAGTCATCGGTCGTTACCCGTGAATTTGTAATTAGTTTGGTTATAGTGGATTATGTCATTGGATAAGGAGAAATCATCTTTAAGGGGGTGGACAAAAGTAGACTAGTTAACGGAGAACCTGGATAAATTACTTATGTCCTTTACTCTTCATTCTCTTTATTGCTATTATCATTTGAGTGGTTAGAATTTCTAGGAATGTTTTATATGAACATAATTCAAACCCCCCCTTTCTTGTGTTTTATCTACCTTCAATTGGTATCAGAGCCCGACTCTGTTATTGATTTAAGAATCAAACACTTAACAGTGTAAAGAGATCCAGTTAGAGAAAATTTTATAGTTGCATGCTACTCAAATGGTAGAAAGCTTTTCTGATTAAAAAACCGTTATGTAGAGAATTCATCTCATGGCAAGAATCAGAAATATATAGAATCTCTTAAAAAAGTTCTCAGGATTCTGAAGGTTCAAGTACCTTATGGAAATGGAATTCATCTTCTCATTCAACATAAGCTCTTCATTAGAAGCAGAAGTCAACATTCAGCACTTCAACTCCTCATCTGAAGTTGTCATCCAAATAAAAAACCATTGTAAGTTGCAATGGATCTAATCAACGTCATATCAGGAAGATCCATCAAGAATTATAAGAAGACCAAAGTTTCTCATTTATGCAATCTAAAAATCAGAAGGAGGAGTTGCCTGAAAGCTATGAAGAAGTTTTGCACACGAATTTTTTTGTTCGGAAATATGTTCAGGATCATCAGAAGGATTGGAAGTCAAGAGGAGAAAATGACATTCACCAGGGAGTATAACAAGTCAAAACAACTCTAAAATATATGGAAACTACCTTCAGAATCAGAATAAAATAAGCAGCTACTGAAGAACAAGAAGTGAAGAAATCAGAAGATGATCATCCAGAAGTCTCTTATTTTCAAGTTCTGAAGAAGGCATATCTTTCAAGGATATCTGATCAAAGGAAGTCAGGCAGAAATGAAGAATCAAAAATATTAAATGAAACTCTAGACGAAGAAGTGGCAAGCTCTTAGAAGTATAAACGAAATAAAATTTCGTGACCTTCAAAGAATCTCTTAAAAAGGATCTAGAATCAGACTCATAAAGCATCAACAAGTGTCATCTAAAACTCTCTCTCTCTCTCTCTCTCTCTCTCTCTCTCTCTCTCTCTCTCTCTCTCTCTCTCTCTCTCTCTCTCTCTCTCTCTCTCTCTCTCTCTTATATTTTAAAAAAAATTGGTTAGAGTAGACAATTATATGTGTTGTCTCTTTATTTCTCTGTAATATGTCACAACATGTGCTATATCGTCTTCTTGAAAATAGGTATAGGTCATCAACTTTCCAAGTGGTGTCTTTTATTAAAGAGAAGAAGGTTGTCATCAATGAACAAATCATCGCCAAAGTTCTTAATCTTGATGGAAAAGGAATAAGGTGCTATGAAGCAAACAGTCGATGGTCATATTTTATAGAAGTGTATCAAGTCATCTTCAAATCATAGAAAGCCTCAAGGAGTGATGGTCTTCATGACTATCTAAGAATTTGGGTCAAAATCTTTGAATCATCAATAATCCAAGTACCACAAAGGAAGCATGCATTGATTATTCCTGGAGATATGTTATACATACTATACTTTATTTCCTTAGGCGGTTGTGTAAATCTCCCCTCTCTTATTTTCCATCATCTAAGAGGTTATGTAAGAATGACTAGGGATGGAAGTGATGGAATGAAGAGTTATATTCCTCTTGGAAGAATCTTATCTTGTATCATCACTGAGAGTATTTATCTAAGAGATCTAGATGAAAAAAACCTTAATATGACGATTGGTGATCCCTTCAACTCCGTGAACCTCGTAGAGATGTGAATTATGAAAAAGGTATCCAAACCACCTGAAGAAAAGGCTATAAACGTTAGTCTACCAAGAAAAACTCCTCAGTTCAAAATCTAGAATCAAAATAAAAGCCTAAGGGTAATTATTCTTTTTAGAAACTCCAGTATATAAGTAGATGGTGAACAAGAGAGAATACAATGTTGTAAGAAAACCATGTCTCTTTCCACTAGACAAAAATCTATCTAGAAAGAAAAGATTTGCCATAAATGTCATGTTTCAAGAGTCTGAATTATCTCAGAAGAAAAAGAAAAAGATAGACTCATCCATGGATAATAATGAAGTATTCTCATCTATCACAGTTCCAACCCTTCATATCCCAACACCTTTAGGAGTATCAGATTCCTCCTCGCCCAACCTTATCACCAATCAAAACCTTACTGGACCCACAGAGTTTCCTGGTGAAGAAATTTCTCTTTACCATCAAAGTTCTGATATACCAGATCTGGATCTTGGAAAGAGTATATCTATTTTAAAAAGAAGATGCCTTGACAAAAATTGGGAAGCTTCAAATTCTATTTGGCTCAAGCACTGACTCATCTCTTCTAACTAACCACTGGGATGAGTTTAGCAAATGGATGAATGCCAAATTTCTAAGAATACAGGATTTGTCTGACCAAACCAATAAAAATTATTTAACTGAAACAGAAGAAACGGCTATAGAAGCTCAAAAAGCAGCTGAAAAGGAAGCAGTTGAAAAAGAGGCCTAAAAAAGAGAAGCTTCTAGAAAAGATCAAGATAAGATAGAAGAATTCTCCAGCAGAAGTTCTGGCTTATTTCCTAAGATTCTAATGTCTATGGAGGAGACACAAAAGGAACAAGAATCAGTTAAAGAGTTTGTGGCAAAACAAATTGAGTTCAACAACATAATTAAGGAGTTTATTAGCAAGTTTGAACAAAACAACCAAGACAATCTTTCACCTTAAACTTTTTTTATGCTATGTTGATTAGTTCGATCCCTTCATCATAGTCTCTTTTCTTGTGTTATGGTAACTGCTTATATGTTCTTCCATTTTGTTGTTCGTTGTCTTTTGAAATAGGAATATATGTATCTAGCTTTCATATCGTTTGAAATAGTTCTATCTTCTTTAGAGAAGGATTTTTTTTTGAAGAACTGACCCCACAAGTGTTCTAGTGAAGAAATAGTGTGAAGACTTTAATGATTAACAAATGTCTTCCTAGTGCCTAGGTCTCTCTCTCTCTCTCTCTCTCTCTCTCTCTCTCTCTCTCTCTCTCTCTCTCTCTCTCTCTCTCTCTCTCTCTCTCTCTCTCTCTCTCTCTCTCTCTCTCTCTTTGTGTCTAGATTTATAATCTTTGATATTGGCTTCTTCTATTAGTTAGTTTATGCCCTATTGTAGTCATGCTTATTATGCTTTGTTTGTACCCCTCTATCTATTATAAATAGAAATGTGTTTTATGATTCTATTTCTACTTTTCTCCCTCTATAGATAAATTTTCAATATTTTTCCGTCTCAACTTTTTAAATCTCAATTAATTTGATCCAAACATTTGTCTGGTTTAAAAATGTCTCTTCAAAGATTCATTTTTCTGTCTCCTTGTCACCATTTTGATTTCTGACAAAGGGGGGGGGGGGGGGAAAGTAAAATGATATTATGATAATATTCAAGATCACGATCTTAAACTCAAACATATAAAATGTTGTTGCTACTAATTGTTTGTTTGATGTTTCAATCCAAGAACTCTAAATAAGTTCATTGAGATTATTCTAAGACAGGTTGAAGATGAAGATCCTGATGTTAAGGTTGAAAATCTTATAGAAGAAGTTGTACACTTTATGAATATATGAATATTCAAACAAATGTACCAAACACAATTCATAAGTTATGAACTTACTGAAAGTAAGGTACTTTTGCTTGATATCATAGTGTTCAAAAGTTGTTAACTTTCTGAAAGTATGGAATTCAGACTTAAAGCCTCAGATGTTGTACTCTCCTGAAAGGAAGACAATTCAACATTCTGATGCATGCTCTCATACAGAGATGCCACTCTGAAGTTATGCTCTGATACATGTACTTTAGCAATGTACGCTCTACTCAGAAGTTGTGAACTGTCTGAGTGTCTGGTACATTGGAATTTATAAAATCAAATGCTGATGCTTCAGAAGTGTAATGTTTTAGTTGTGATATCAGAATCAAGGAACAGAAGCCCTAACACATGATGCGTGGCATTATTTAATTAGGCTTAAAATCAAGATTTTGATTCTTCATCAAGTGCTGAAAGAAACCAGGTTCTAAGATGAACACCAAGTGCTCTAGTCAGACTATGATGAGTTGTTATAGGGAAGTGTTACTTCTCTATCTATGTTCTGAATAATCAAAATTTACTTTGTGAGTCTTGGGCTCAGCGAGAGACTCTGAATAAGCTTAAATGAAATTTTGGGTTTAATAGATTCAGGAGGAGCTGTGAACTTAACTCTGAATTTGTCGATTACGGTGATTACCCCTGTATAAATTGTTCTATCAAAATACATGGTTTTGTCATCATCAAAAAGGGTGAGATTGTAAGAACAAGAAGTGTTTCTACATATGGCGTTAAGATTGTGATGCTAACTTTACATGTTATCTTAGAAAACAATTGTATACACTAATGGTTTCGTTCTAGTGTGTAGCTGCTGCTATAATGTTTTGACTCTTGTACAAGGCAAGTGACGTCATTAGGTTCCGAGCATACATTACTGGAAGAAAAATTGTGGTTACATGTTAGAGTGAAAGTCAAGATTCTAGAATCTATCTTTTATAATGTGTCTATGTAGCTTGCTCAAATAATAATAAGACTACAAGATGATATTCAGCTTCTGATCGAATACATCTTGGTAGATCTCAGAAGAAGCAAGGAGTAGTTGCTCGTAACTTGCTCAACAAGAAGATGAAGAAGAACACCACATGATGCTACTCAACTTCTGATCATATACATCTTTGTATAACATTTTAATAAACATTAGGGTTGTTTCTTGTATAGTGTTTATGTTTAAATCTCTTCATGTAAATTGTTTTAACACTTGAGTTGTTGCTCAAAAAATTGTTAAAACATATTTGCTTAAAACACTTGTGTAATATGCTTAGAAGAAGCAATCATGTAAACACAAGAACCCTATCAAATGTTGTTGATTGATTCCTTGAGATACTGAGTGAAGGTGTGATCTCAAGAAGACAATGGTTGCGGTCATTATAGGAATCCTAATAGGAGATCTTGTGAGATCAAATTCTGTTGGTTCAATGGTAGTCATATCTCAACGGGGACTGAGTGAAGGTCAAACTCTTGTAAGATCACTGATGGATATCATTGTAAGGAAATCCTGGTAGATTATCTTGAGGGATCTGATTCTATTGGGTCAGTGAACGTTATATCCTGCGGTATCCCTGAACGTGTCATTATGTGTTAGTCACCGGTCGTTGCTTGTGCATTTGTAATCAGTTTGGTTATAGTGGATTAAGTCCTTGGATAAAGAGAAATCATCCTTGAGGGGGTGGACAGAAGTAGCCTAGTTAACAATGAACCTGGATAAACTATTCTTGTCATTTACTCTTCATTGTCTTTATCGCAATTATCATTTGAATGGTTAGAATTTCTTAAGGGGAATGTTTTATATGAACACAATTCAAACTCCTCTTTCTTGTGTTTTCTCCACCATCAGAAATATGTTCTAGTATATGGGTGTCGAAAGGATAGGGTTATTAGTATTTCGAATTGAGCCTGTTTGGTATGTTCAATTATTTAACTTAGCTTGTAATGAGTATTTGTGAAAAGTCCATTAGTTTAGTATGTTAGGTTTATTATAAATAACATACTAGCCTCTCATCATTGCATACTGCAAATTCTAATTTAGGATGAGAGGGTTATTTGTTATTCTTGTGTACTTGTAATCTTCTTTAAAGAGAAAGTAAATAATATCAGTTAATAACCAATTCCTTGTGTTCTACTTGTTTTTCCATCTTTTCTACCCTTGTGTGTTTCTTGATCATAGAGAAACCGTTTATACTCTATTTTTGGCATGATTTTCACTATATATATATATATATATATATATATATATATATATATATATATATATATATATATATATATATATATATATATGAATCATTTCAACAGATTGAAATGAAAAATATACAAAAAAAAAAATCTCATCATCTTCAATCTTCTTCTATGCATACACACAATAATTATACATAATCATTTTTGTTGGGTGCCATCCAGAAACAAGATTGATAAGGTCTAATTTAGGATTGTTGTAATAAAATTGGGTTGAGAATTCAATGGACGTTTCAAGATAAATCCATTTGGGATTTTCATCCCAGATCAAGGTTGATTTGGGAGTTTTTCACAAGATTTAGCAAATTGGATTCAACTGGGTGAAAGCTTTGAAGGAGGACATTTCTGTCAAAGGAGTAACGGTAACCAGAGGATAATTTTGGTAATATTGGATCATAATAGTTCACAATTTGGATTCAGCTGAGTGAAAGCTTTGAAGAGCGAAGGATCAAATTGGAAGTATTGGGTTACTTGATCGAGCTCAAGATCAAGGGAAGAGAAAAAGATAAGATCAACATCAAACATAAGGTTTGGATGGTTGTATTGCAACTTTTTCTCTTGTAAAATACATTTGAAAAAGTTATTTTTCATTATCTTAATTATATTGGAATTAAGGGCAGACACGCCCATAACGAGGCCGATTGGAGAACTTCCTAAACAAATCTCTGTCTCTGTCTCAGTCTTTCTCTCTCTCTCTCTCTTACTTTTACTTGCAAATTATGAAACCTTTGATTTTGAAATCGACACACTGGGATAATTTATTTGTTTAATATTTCAAATTTTTTTGTTGAGTTGATTTCAATCTCTAAGAGTACAATTGATTTTTCATATCAACAAAATCAAAGAAAAATATGATTAGAATAAGTGTTCGACAAATTGCTTAAGTCAAGTTTTATTTTATATTTCATTAAAAATCGATTACAACTGTATGGTTTTATTCAAAAAAAATTGTTGAAAATATATTGATTAATTTTCTCATCAAACGAATAAGTGCTATACGGTTTAACATATATATGATCTTTTCGATAACGGTTCTGGATAGACGAATTTTGATCTGAGATTGTTTCCGCTAGCCATAGTTAAATAATTTTTGAAACAGTTTTTACATAAGAAAATTCCATTTGCATTCTATTCACCCCTCTAGATTGTAGCCTATTGTATAACAAGTTGTATCACGAGCACCGAGTTATCTTGTGCTTAGAAATTGCTTATTAGATCATGGATCCAAACCTAAAGGGGCGTAAAATAGAGCACCCATTTTTAATGGTGAAAACTATAACTATTAGAAATATTGTATGCATATCCATCTTAATTTAGTTGATAGGAAAGTATAGAGCACCATCCAAATGGTCCATTTGCAATTACCATGACTAATGTGGGAGGTGGTGTTGTATCTAAATTGAAAGCACAATGGAAAACAGATGATCATAAATTATGGTCGTATTATTGGAAAGTAAGGAATATTCAAATATCCTCTTTAGGAGTTGATGAATATTACAGTGTTTCCCATTGCACAACCGCCAAACTATGTGGGACTCATTGAAAGTTGCCCATGAGGGCACAAATGAGGTCAAACAAGCTAGAATCAATACTTTGAACCAAGAGTTTAAACTCTTTCATATGAAGCATGCTGGAATCATTGTCGATATGCAAAAGAGGTTCACTCATCTTGTTAATCATTTGAATGTACTTGGTAATCCCATTTCCAATGAAATGGCTACAAACAAAGTTTAGAGATATTTTAATAGGGAGTGGCAACCAAAGGTTACCTTAATCAAGGAAGCTAATGATCTATTGACATTAGATACTACTACTTTGTTTGGCAAGCTTGAAGAACACGAGAAAGAGCTCATTTGCTTAGAGAAGCATGAGAACAATATTAAGAAATATAAGATAAAGGAAAACATATAGACAAGAAGTCAATTTCTCTTATGACTTCTAGCTATAAGTCCTCAATTAAAGAGCAAGATGATAGTGGAATTAGTGATGATGAGTGTTTGAGCGGTGAATAAATGGGTATGTTTGTTAAAAGGTACCATAAGCATATTAAGAGGAATGAAGTGGAGCATTCCGAAAAAAGTCTCATAAATTATAGAAGACAATCAAATTCCTCAAGGCAAGATGAAAATATGAAATATAAATTTAGAGGTTCATGATATAATTATGGAAAGGCCGGTCACTATAAGCCGGATTGTCCATTGCTTAAGAAAGATAAAAGAAAGGGTTAATACAAGAAGTCTAGAAATCCTAGAAGAGCATATATTATTTGGGAAAGTGATAGTGAATCCTCAAGTGAAGAGAGCTCAAGTGATAGTGATCAAACTGCAAATTTTTGCCGCACGAGCCATTAAAATATAAAGAATGTAAGTCATTCTAAATATGAACCTATTGATAAAATGTCTTATTCTGAATTACAAATTACTTTTGAAAATATACACGGTGAGGCCGTAGATGCTTTTAAAATTTTTACTTCAAATAAAAGAATATTTTCATACTTAGAAGCCAATGTTTTAGAAACTGAAAAAAAAAATGAAAGCTCTTAAGCAATCCATGTTAGAGGTTCTAAAAGTTAATATTGAAGATGAATAACCTTCTTGGTTTGGTTATGAAACTTGTCATATTTGGAAAAAAGAGGTTAATACTATAAAATCCAAATTGAACAAGGCTTTAGAACTAAAAGTTACTTATGTTATTGATCCAATAAAATTTAAAAGATCTTTAAACATACCTTACAAAAAGTATAGTTTTGTTGAAAAGGAATCAAATAGAAAAAGTCACTCTCATCATCACTTGACTTGCCATTATTGTTGCGAGAAAGGTCATGCCATTACAAAATGCAAATTTAGGAGATATTTGGTTCCTAAAGATGTATTTCAATGGTTGCCTAAATGAAACCAAGTTTCCAATCACTCTCAAGAATCCAACGAAAATTAGATACCTATCACTCTTGATTGATCTTGTAGGTTGAATGTATAGGCTCCATGGAGAGAATGTGGTTTCTCGACAGTGGAAGCTCAAGGCATATGAAAAGTGACATTTTCCTATTCAATGACTTCTTGAAAAAGAATAAGGGCTATGTGACCTACAAAGACAACAATAAGGGTGTTATACTTGGTAAAGGTAGTGTAGGTAATCCCTCTTCTACTACTATCTATGTTTTTATACTTGTTGAAGGCCTTAAACACAATTTACTTACTTAACATTAGTCAACTATGTCACAAATTGTTGTTGCATGATTGAACATAATGAAAAGAAATATCACTCATTTAAGGGTAAATAATTTATATATTCTTAACTTGTATATTCTCATTCAAGCAAATCCTATAGAGTTTATGATAAGAGATCACTTATTGTTGATGAGTCTGTGAATGTTACTTTTGATGAATCTTATTCGAGAAATATCGAGAAAGGCATTTGTTTTCATAATGCATGTGTATCTTTAGAAGACATACTTAAAGACACTGAAGAATGTACTGATCAACCTGAAGCGGCGAAACCAGAGGAGGAGGAAGATGCCAATCTTGAAAAGGAGAAGGTTGAAAGTCCAACTAAAGTGTATGATTTTCCCTTGGCTTTGAATAATTCCAATGACATCCAATCGATAATATTATTGAAGACATCACCAAAGAAGCGACAACATGTTATAAGATAATAAATTCTTGTTATCAATTTGCATTCATGTCTTAAATTGAACATAAAAACATAAAAGAAGACCTACTTGAAGAGCATTGGTTTTTGGCTATAAAAGATGAGTTGAATCCATTTAAAAGAAATAATGTATGGGACCTTGTCCCAACTCCAGCAGGATCATCAAGATATAGGCACTAAGTGGGGTTTTAGAAATAAATTGGATGAAATTGCATGAAGTTGATAACAAGGAACATGGTCCGGCTAGTGGCCCAAGGATATACAACTTTTACTAGCTTTTGCATGCTCTAAAGATTTAAAATTATTCCAAATTTGTGTTGATGATATCATTTGGTTATACTAACATACAAATTAGTCAAAGAGTTCTCAAAGTTAATGCAAGGTGAATTTGAAATGACTTTAATAGGAGAGTTGACTTACTTTCCCGGACTTCAAATCAAGTAGCTCAAAGATGGGACATTTGTGTATCCATCAAAAATATGCCAAGAGTTTCTTAAATGCTTTGAAATGGAAGATGAAAATTCAATCGACACTTAAATTTTCACTAGCGGGAACTTAGAAAAATATGAAAGTGGTAAGGACGTTGACTTCTAAAAGTATAGATGCACTATTTACATTTGTTTCAACTTTCGTTAGAAAGTTCCATTTCAAGTGCGTACATCCTTCGTCTTTCATCTGATGAGGTAGTATCATCTCAATTATCTCTTTGTTCATAAGTTTTTATATTATGTCTTGCTTAGCTATGTCTCTTGTATCTGATTGCATGTTTATGCTCCAAAAATTTGTGGTATATTCTATGTATGATATATTTCATGTGTGTTCACTTCCAAAAAAAATTCATTGTTAACCCATGAGTTTTTAAATATATATATTTATAGTGACTTCATGTTATTATCATCATATGTATTTCATGCTATTATTTCTTCACATTTGAAGTATTTTTTATGCTATTAGTGTTTGATCATGTTATTAATAAATTCTTACATGAAAAATGTTTGAGCATGCGATAATGGCAACATAATTCTTGAACTAGTCATGGCACGACTTATGGAAACAACTATGGTATTGGTTCAAGTGGTGATGAATCTATAATTATCACCTTGCTATAGCACATGCATGTGCAACAACGAGAGCACCAACAGGAGAAGTCACGTAAGCGTGACACTTTTGAAGCGAATCATTTGCATGCATTATATCTTTCATTTTTCATATTCTTATGTTACATTATCATGTTGTTCTATTATAACTTTACTATGATTAATTTGAAATCAATTTCATTTAATTTTGTGTGAATTAAATATTTTATTTATGTTTCTACATTCTTCACTTTAACGTAAATCTATATGGAGTGCATATTATCGTTGATCAATTTATCTTTGCAACACCTCTGAGTGATATATATGTTATTGTAACTTTTTAATGATACTTCTCACGTATTCCATGTGGCTTTGCATCTTTTTAATATTGTCAAAGAGGGAGAAATTCATGCAAGATCAAAGTTTAAGATGCACATCTTTAGGGGAGCTATGATTAAGACAATAAATACTTTGAATGTTTTGTCATCATCAGAAAGAGGGGTTATGTGAGTGCACTATCCTTTTAGATGTTTTGAATGATGTCAAAACTAGGACTTAGTATTTGTACATTATACATTAGTCTCTAATCTAGATGTGTAGTTTCATATTAAAAAAACATAAAATCACGTAGAGATATTTTACAAGTTAAAAATCAAGTTTTCATGTGAAAAAACTAGTCTCTGTGTGAACACATGAGGTTTTCAGGTTGATACATAGAAGCCTTTGCTTAGTATGTGTCAACACATAAGGTTTTTAGTTAACACATAAAAGTATCTGTTCAGTATGTGTTAACACATAAAGTTTTCAGGTTGACACATAAAAGCCACTGTCCAGTATGTGCCAACACATACGATTTTTCATGTCAACACATAGACAGAAAAAATAAGTTTTTGTTTAGTATGTGTCAACACATACAAATTTTAGGTCAATACATACACAACAAAAATAAGTTTTTGTTTAATATGTGTCAACACATACAATTTTCAAGTTAACACATAGACTGAAAATATGCTCTATAGGTCGACACATCTGTATTTCAGGTCGGCACATGCTGAAACATTTTTTAGAAAATTACATTATGCTCAGCATAATTCGACATATGTGTGGTTTAGGTCGACATATATTGTATGTTTTCAAAACCCGATGTTTCTATCCATTTAAGGTTGACACATAGAAGCAAATTTGCTCCTATAGGTTGGCGCATATTGTTTCATTTCTTAAAAATTTGTAAATCTCTCTAATCCTTTTTTCAGTTATTTCTTTCTAACACACACACACACAGATATATATATATATATATATATATATATATATATATATATATATATATATATATATATATATATATATATATATATATATATATATATATATATATATATATATATATATATATATATATATATATATATATATATATATATATATATATATATATATATATATATATATATATATATATATATATATATATATATATTCAGGCATCATTTCAACAGATTGAAATAAAAAATATACATAGATTTTTTCTTATCATCTTCAATCTTCTTCTATGCATACACACAACAAGTATACATAATCATTTTTGTTGGGTGCCATCTAGAAAAAGATCTCTAAGGTTCAATTTAAGATTGTTGTAATCAAATTGGGTTTAGAAATCTTTGGGGGATTTCAATATAAATCCATTTGGGGCTTTCTTCCAAGATCAAGGTTGATTTGGGAGTTTTTCTCAAGATTGTGCTAATTGGATTCAACTGATTGAAAGCCTTGAAGGAAGACTTTTATGTCAAAAGAGTGACGATAAATGGAGTATTGTTTTGGTAATCTTAGGTCACAATATATTGTAATTTGGATTTAGCTTGGTGAAAGCTTTGAAGAACATGATGGGGGTTTTGTTAAAGGAGTAGCGGTAACAAGAGGATTAAATTGGATGTATTGGGTTACTTGATCGAGCTCAAGACCAAGGGAAGAAAAGAAGATACGATCAACATAAAAAATAGGGTTTGGAGAATTGGGTTGCTACTTTTTCTCTTGTAAACTATATTTGCAAAGGTTAATTTTCATTATCCCAATTCCATTAGAATTAAGGGCAGACGTACCCATAACGAGGATGATTGGAGAACTGCCTAAACCAATCCTTATCTCTCTCTCTCTCTCTCTGTGTGTGTCTTTCTCTTTTAATTTTATCTACAAATTGTGAAACCATTGATTGTGCAATTGATAAACTGAGATGATTTCTTTGTTTAACATTTCAAATTGTTTATCTGAGTTGATTGAAATCTATAAGAACGTGATTGGTTTTTCATATCAACAAAATCAAAGAAAAATCTGATTAGAATTGATTGCACACCAAGTGTTTTACAAATTTCTTAAGTCAAGTTTTGTTTGATATTTCATTGGAAATCGATTACTATTATATGGTTTTATTCAAATGTTATTGTTGAAAATATATTGATTAATTTTCTCATCAAACGAATAAGTTCTATATGGTTTAACACATATCCAATCTTTTCGATAACGGTTCAGGATAAACGATTGTCGATCTAGGATTGTTTTTTCTAGCCATAGTTAAATAACTTTAAAATAATTTTAAATAATAACATTTCATTTGAGATCTATTCACTCCCTCTAGATCGTAGCCTATCGTCTAATAATACTCTTTTTATTTGTTAATAAAAGTTATCACTTCATTTTTTCCCTTCTTTTTAACCTCTATTCTAAACAACCTCCCTAAGACATATGTTGTCATCACCAAAAAAGGGGAAAATGTTGTTATATGTGATTAACAAGCACTACAAGGTTGTAATATATACAAAGATATAAAAAATAATTAACATCTTCAAAAGAATAGGAAAGTTTGAATCATATAACACATCCGATCTTGTGCTCTACTGTTTTATTTTCTCTAAGATCCTTTATGTAATATTAAGTGTGAATGGCCTTAAAGCACTAGTCAATTACATAGCAAAAATCATCTTTTAATTGATTATAAAACTTTTATAATCAATTATTGGGCGAACTTACTTAATAATTGATCAGGGAAGCTTTACAATCGATTAAGTTTTAAATCCAATAAAACTTTCATATTTTGCTAGGTCATAATCGATTATGGTTGTAGCATAATCAATTATGGTGTGGATCTGACCCTAAAATATTTTCTTTCCTGGCTAAATGTTTTTCTATATCAACAAGACTTATGTTCATTTGAATACACACAAGAATTATGAATATTACCTTATCTTATACTTTTTCTTTACTCCAAAATATTTCTATACACTAAAGGTATTATTTTAGTATTGAGAGAGAAAACACTTAGTAGAGCTTGTCTTGTGTAACAACTATTTTATCCTTCGGATATGAAATTTTAATCTAAAGAAGAATTCTTCATTAGTTTTCGATCGTTGCTCTGATCAAGTTTCCTTCTTCGAGTTTCCTTCCTATTTTCCTTGCTTCTTTCGAGTTGGAGAAGAGAAAATGAAGTTTTGAAACTCATTTATAGAAGAAATGGTGTTTTTTGAGTTTGGTTTAGTGAAGAAATAAAACTTGTGAAGCTTCAATGAAACACAAGAAAAGGGGTGGGGGGGGGGGGGGGGGGGTTGAATTAGAACTCAAGAATAAAACTTTTTCAAACACCCAAACGCAAACAACACAAAAGCAACAATGATAAATGAACACACATATTTTTATCCTGGTTCCCCTTTAACTAGGTTAGTCCAGTCCACCCGTCAAGGTAATTTCACCTTCTCAATAAGGACTTAATCCACTAATCAAAACTTTCATTACAAGCACAAAGACACAATCAATATCTTCTTGAGAATCCTGACTACACCCTAGTCTCTCTAGGAAATACAACTCAAAAACAATTTGTCAATGACTTCTCGAGTAATCTGACTAACACTTAGTCACTCAAGGAAGTTAACCAAAAGGTTAAAAATACAAGATTTGTGTGTTTACAAAATTGCTTCTTCAATAAGCAGATTACACAAAATGAAAATCAAAAGATTACACTTAAATGATTTTGAAATATAAAGCTATAAGTGTTTCTCTTTTTATTGTTCTTCTTGAAATTTTCTCACACTTTGATTTTTTCTTCTTGTTGTGATATTCTTTTTTCTCTCTGTTTACAAAGTGTTGACTTGCCCTTTAATCTCTTGTAATATGTCCTTTTTGATATCTCGTTCATCCATATCTCAAATCTTCCAAGTTCTCTTTACATAGGCAACAAGTTAGATCCATTAGAGGGTGAAGTTGCAATATCCACACAAAATATAGTCGTTGATAGTACTGTCCTTTTCTAGATTGTATCTTGTACAGGTTGTATACTTGCCACATATTCTTCTTCCTGTCATTATCTTCTAGTCAGAGACTTTGAATATAGGTTATTTAAGTTTGAGTAGAGTTCAGAGCTAGTCTTGAGAACTTGGTGAAAATGAGACTTTAGAATCTCTAAGTTCAAAGTTCTAAGACTTCAGATTATACCTTGGACATATCTCAAAATCTTGAGATATTAGAGTCTTGAGGTAATAAAGTATATCTCAGAGTCCTTTTGAGTAGATTCATGTAGCAGCTTTGACTTTACAACCTAGATGTTTGTCTTTCGTATAAACACACATTTGTTTGTTCCTTTTGGTTAAGAGAGTGTCTTTACTTCAGAGTATGCTTGCTTCAGATTTGTCAATCATCAGATTTGCATACTTTCAGACTTTTGATGTACTTTATTCAGAGTCTGATTCGTCCATACTTGGCTTCTTTAGAGGCAAAGTATGTTTTCTTTTGATCTGCACACTTAGCAACAAAATTATAATACAAAATTATTCTCTATACAATGTATACTTTGTTCCAACAACTTATTTATGGAAGATTCCATTAAGAGGGAGAAGATGAAGTTTATCTAGGGCGCATTTGTAGTACTTAATGCAAAAGTGAAGAAAACTAGCTTACTGTTATGGAAAAGAAAAATTGGCAGAGTTTTCCTATTGGTTGGGAGGCCCAACCGAGGGAATATCTATCATTTTTCCCATTAATTACTTGCCAACCCGGAGAATAAATGGTTTATTTTAATTTAAAAAAAAGTAAAGAAAAAGGAAGCTGTCATTTTGAAAAGATTTCACATCGATTGATTGACCAACAGAGAAAAAAATGGCGTTTTTTAAAACAAAGCTAAAAATTACAATTATTGAAAATCAAACGGTCTCCGGTTGACATTTTCCCACCGATTGCTAAGGCCTAGAAAGCGAGTGAATAAATATTTAATTTTAATTTGAAAAATAAAAAGGGACCATATTTTTCCCATCGGTTGCTAGACTAACTGAGTGAATATATTATTTTAATGTTAATTCAAAAATAAATAAAAAAGAAAGATATCAATTAAAAAAAATTCTATCGGCTGCTTGTTCAACCAAATAAATAAAAAATATTTTTTCAAAAATAAAATTAAAAGTGTAGTTGTTGAGAATCAAATGTATTCTTGAAAGATTTTTCTTAATGGTTATTTGTCCAATAGAAAAGATAAATGATTGTTTTTAATTTAATAAAAAAGAAGCGTGCCTATTGAAATTAATTTCACCTCAGTTTAATATTGAAAATTCGTTAAAAAATCTATATTTTATAATAATACGAAGATAACATCCATTAAAGTAAATCAAATGGACATTAAAACTGTTTTTTGAACGGTGATTTTGAAGAAATTTTTTTATATGAAGCAATCAATAGGCTTTGTGATTCACGGGTAGTTTTTTAAACATGGTAATAATCATATAAATCCCTATTGAATTTAAAGTAAAGTTTTATTTAGAGAATTATTCATCATCCTGCCATAAGGTTAATTTTTTTTACCTTTTTAAATTTGGGCAGTTGTTTTATCTGACACGCCCTTAGTCAAAATAGTAGTTAATAAAACAATGAAATATTTTTTATTATTAAAAATAGTATTCATTCATTTAAATCAATAAAATATATTAAATAAGATAAATTTAAAATTGTTATAAACTAAAAAAGAATAAATCTGCAAATAAACTCACAACACATATATTAATAATATTACTGTATGAGACATTTTTATTGATAAGTAAAAGAGAGAATAAAATTATTATATAATTTCTTATTTATATACAATTAACTAACTAACTTCTATACTAAGTAATAAATTTTAACTTTAATTAATTTTGAATTTGGGCTACACAACTTGAATTATATTTTAATATTTTAATTATAATCATTATTATAAGTAAAAGTTAATTATAATTAAATTATTTAATATTATATCTTTTAATATATTTTTTTATTGATTTTCTAATATTCTATTAAATTAATAAAAAAAATATTATAATAAATTTAAGTAATGTTTTCATCAAAATTTAAAAAATTAATTATATTTTATTAAATTTTTTAATAACCGTAAAATCATTTTTATTACTAAATATGTATGAAGGGTGTAATTAAGAAGGATTAGCAGTAAATCATGATTAAATAAGTTGATCTCTATCCTCCCTAGCTCATATTATAAGTGAGTAATAGTTAAATATTTGTTAAATAAAAAATTGAATAGTATAGATTCCGAATCTGAAAAGGATTTTCTTGGACGATCTGCAATTAATTACTCAATGACACAATTAGTCAAACTTGAGGAAAGAGATTGTTACTTACCTTTCCAGAACCTTTAGATTTACTGCGTATATACAGTTAGTTGAAATATCAAAAATATTATTTTCACTTCTATTTTAACATTACACCGTATACACTATTTACAAATATGTGAATAATGTATATACACTATTTTGATATTTTAATTTTTTTTTAAATTATTTTAGTAAATGAAATATTAAAACTTGATTAATATAATATAAAGTTTAGTATATATATAGTTATGACTTTTGTTAATATTATATATATAAAATTGTTTAATACAATCATAATTTGGTTAATGAATTTTCAAACATAAAAAAATATTAAATAATAAAATAAAATTGATTAATAAGTGTAAAAGTTGGTTAATACATTTATAATTTAATGTAAAAATATAACTAATAATATATATTTTAATTATAAAATTAGTAAATAATATAATTTTATATTTGTGTTATAAAAAAAATTAAAAAAATAAATATTTTTTTTGAAAATAATATTATTTTATTAAAAAAAATTATTTATGATGTAGAAAATGGGTGTTAAGATAACATGTTTTTAGTAATATTAATTAGTACTTCATCCGTTCTAAAATATAAGAGAAAAAATAAAATTATATTTATTAAGAAAAATGAAAATATAATTAATTGATTTGTAGTTTTTTTAAAAAAAAATATAAAAATAATTTTAATCGATTGTTGGTTATAGAAAAATAAGAGAGAAGATAAATTAAATATAATTTATATTTAATTTTATTTTTAAAAAAATGAAAATTAATTTTTTTATTATATTTTAAAATAAAAAATATATATATTTTTCTATTATATTTTAGAGATATGTAAAAATCCTGAGTTTTGGTCATAAAATTAAAGGAGAATATGAGGAAGTAGGTTAGTTAGGTGCAACCTGAAGATCTGAAGTCAAACAATTCAGAGTGAAAGTTTGGTCTTTGTTCTGCATATTCTTAACTTTGTCCGTGACTTATCGATTCAGATATCTTCTTTCACACATCTAATGAGGATTATTATTTATAGATAAAATAAATTAAATAATGACTTAAATAGTTTTTTAGTTTTGATAAATTAACACGTTTTTTATTTTAATTCCTAAATTTTTTATCTCCAAATAGAAAATATGCTCCCAAGAAGGATTGTATCCCTAGCTATCCATTTATTAACAATATTATAACACAAATATTTATTATATAATCAGTAATAAAAACAAAATTCGTTTATTTATTTAACAAATACTAATACTTTAACTATTTATTTAATATTAATAGTTGAAATATGTATGTAATAATTGAAATAATGTAAAATACTAATATTAAATCGTTAAAATATTTGAATTATTAAATAGTTGAAATATTAAATATTTATTTCATATTAATTATTCAACTATTTATTATTTATTTGATATATAAAATATGGTTAAACATGTTTTTGATTCTTATAAATATTTTAAATTTGACTTTTAGTTTCTATAAAAAATTATGTTTTAGTTCCTATAAAATTATTTATGTATGGCGTTTTAATCTTCTATAAGAACTAAAACTACTTACATAAATAATTTTATAAGGACTAAAACGTGACATTTTTTATAAGGACTAAAAATCATATTTAATAATTTCGTAGAAATTAAAAATATATATAACCTTATAAACTATTAAATAATTAAACTAATATTAAATGTTAGCAGCAAATATTTTAGTGTAGTAGTAACAAATTACTTTTTATATAGTAATTGTTTCATATCTATAATATAAGAAAATCCATTCTACTCAAACTACCAATTTTGTCCTTTTATTCCAATATCACACCATGTGGATACATTCTTTATTCTCTATTCCATATTCCATTTTCTTGTCTAACCTCTCTCCTTGTTGTACGTATCCTTCCCTATCCAACTTTTCATGTTCATTGTTCGTTTCACTCCCTATCAAACTTCCCATATTCATTGTGAATTCTGTAACTGCTATTCAACCGTTCCAAAAACAACATGGCTTCCATTCAGTATAACCTTTCGGTCTCTCAATTTCTGTTACAGCTTCACCTCCATCAAACCCTATCGTTTTTTTTCCTCTTCTCCCTCCTATCGGTTTTCTCCCTCCTATCGGTTTAACATGGCACGACCAATTGAAGCTATATGCGACATCAATGACGGTAAAGAGTTGTGGAAGGTTGCAATCAGGGTTCATCATCGGTGGAGCGTGCTGATTAACAACAAGGAGAATTTTGAAATGATTTTTATCGACAAAGCTGTAAAATATGTTTCCTCTGCCTCCGGGCAGTTTCGTGGTGGTTATCATCTGTTCTGTTTTTCACACAATTCCGTTGGCATTTTCTATTGTTATGGCAGATTTTCTGTACCACGCGTATTGAATTATTGGTTTTCTGAAATTCTATTATTTTTGTGTGCATTGCAGGGCGATGATATACATGTTATTGTCCCGGAGGCACATAAGTCAGTTTTTGATGAAAAACTGTTGTTGGGCCATACTTATACTGTGTCCAACTTTAAGGTCCAGCCGAATGTTTTGTCTTTTAGACCTTTGGCTCACATGTTTATGCTTAAGTTTACGGGAGGTACGTTTGTTAGGAATGATAAAAAACATGACATCCCTGCGAAATCGTTGGTATTTACTGGTTTTTCCGATATAATCAGCGGTAATTATAACAGGGATGTGCTTATAGGTAAAAAATATCTAACATTTTTATTTTATCTTTTGTTCGTTTAATTGAATTCGATATACTGTTTTTTTCTATAGCAAGCTTGTGTTTGTTTTTCTTATACGAGTTTTTGTTTGTTTTTTGGCAAGACGTAATTGGAATGGTTAAGAGCATTGGGTATTCCTAGACGCAGTCGGGTTCAAAAAAATTGCAGGTTAATATGACATTAAGGGACCGAAGGTATGTAATCCAGCGCTTTCGACTTTGTTATTATCTCATATATCATGTGAATGCATCTTAAGGTTCCTTTGCTGACCGGCTTCTGTGCATTCATTGTTTAGCAACAACACTCTGAATTGTACTCTTTGAGAATCGTATGCCGAACATTTTATCAAATTCACACAGGATCGTGACAATACATCTGGCCCAACTGTGTTGTTGCTGCAGTATGAAAAAGTCAAACAAGAGGGTAACGGCGTGGTTAATTCTGTTATTATAGGACTTCTTATTTTTTACCACTAACACTTGCCTTGTGACTTTATTTGTGTAGGGAAGTTTCCACTATCTGTCACAAACAACTACAATGTCTCGTTGATCTGCCTCAACTCTGGTTTTCCTCCGATCAAAGATTTCATAGACGGGTATATTCTCTGTACGACTTTGTTGGTATCTGTTGATGGGTTGGAATTCTGTTGATGTTGTGTGAAATTTTTTTAATTCACTTATTCATGCAGCATGCCTAAGGAGTCTATCGTTGCTGTCTCCGGGCAGATGGGTTCGGGTTCACAACCACCATCACAGAATTCTGAAAAAACATAACTCATCCCTACTCAAAGGTTACTCTTTTGTGCTGTTGTTTTGCCTCTTGGTGAAATAATCAAACTCCGTGATGTATGATACATTTTGTTTGCTGCTGTTGTTTTTTCCCTATACAGTAGGTCACTTCTTTTTTCTTTTTTATAGTTGGTGATTAATTTCATGGCCTATTGATGCAGATTACATTTTGCGCTACTGTTTCTAAAACAAGGATTCTGGATGCATCTCCGTTTGGGTGGTTTTATCGTGCCTTCCATTTGTGTCCTTGCATTGCACGTGGTGACACTCCTCTGTTTGACTGTGATGCTGGTCATTCAACTGAGGCTGAGATCTATAGGTCTTATTAAGAATCCTTTAGTATATGTAGTGGCCGCGAAAGCTATTTTTGTGTATTTATGTCATCGTATTTTTTATATTCGTTAATTATGCCATTGTAGGTACAAGATAGAGATTCGAGTTTTCCATGGGGGCAGTAGTTGTAACTTTGTGTTTTGGAATAGAGAATGTGCGCTTCTTCTGGGTTTATCTGCTGCCTAACCACGTCATACTATGATCAAGGTTTGGTGTCTTATTCCCCACCCTTTAGTATATGCATTTTTGTAATGTTTTGGTACTCATTGTTGAGATTTGTTGTATAGACTAGAATTGATGATCCACTGGAATTCCCATTGGCATTGGATCAACTGCTGAATTTGGAGATGGCATTTAAGGTGAAGTGGCACCCGCGATGGAACAATTTCTCTGTTTTGAGTATCCTTAGGGATGAGCCTTTTATCAAGCAGCTTAAGGCTCCATGGACATAGACGAGGTATAATCTTTTTAACAGGTTTCTGGTATTTTAGGTTGTTTGATTATTTGGGTATTACACAACTTTTCTAAAGATGCTTTGTTTGCCACAATAAGGAAGTTGTTGTTGGCCCCTCCATAACATCTGATCCTCTACAGGTACTTACCCTATTTCAGTTTTTCGTTGTTCACATGTTATATTATAATTGTTGTTATATGCTTATATTACATATAATGATTACTGTTATATTTTACTTAGGTTAAGGAGAGCGTGGATGAGGCCAAAACAAGTGCTCCCGAAGATTGTGTAAAGGAAACGGTAATCGGTGACTCCCTCCTTGTATTTGCATAAGTTTGTTTTGTCTGAATGGTGTGAAATAAAACCAATTGTCTGATTTAATGTGTAACAGGGTCTCGAGATCACCTCTAAGCATAACCTGGATCCAACGATGCCTATTGGTAAAAGATACTTTCCTGGGGGGTCAAGTGAATCAACAACCTCAGAGGAATTCTATGATGGACAACTATCTTCTAACAAGCTTAGGAATACAATCAAGCTGGAGAAGAATGATTAGCCGCAAATGTATTTTGTTGTGTCTCTTCATTTCAGTTGGTTTGACTTTGTGCATACAATTAATATCGTTGTTTTTTTTTAAAAGTGTTTGCCTTTTCGAATTGGATTTGTAAATTTAGACTTGTGTGCCATTAAGTTATGCTAACTTAATGTTAACACACAATTTCCTGCATTTGTGTGTATCTTTTGAATGATCATGTTTACATAATTTTACGTTGAAATTTTACGAATTTATTCCTCTGTTATCACTCCGGAGCAACACCTTTTAGTTTATTGTTTTCAATATGGATATTCCTGCATAACAGCAATGTCGATTTCAGACATGTCGTTGTCCCGGCATATGCATATAACTCTCTTCAAAGTGGTTTTAGGAAATAAGCGTATTTGCATAACACTTCCAGCATCTGCATTGTTGGCAAGTACTTGGCATGCGAATATGTTATAGTTTTTTCCTGTCAAATCAGGATGGTTCCCATCCAAGACACTTGTGCAGATTTGCTTATGTTAGAAAATACTTACACTCTTTGTACTCGTCCAGTAGAATTTGGGATAATCTGCATAATCCAGCATAACAGTAATGCCAATTTCTGACATGGCTTTGTGCCGGCATTTGCAGATAACTCTCTTCAAATTGGTTTTAGGAAATCATCATATTTTCACAACATATCCATCATCTGCATTGATGACAAATAATTGTCATCTTAATTTGTTATAGTTTTTCCCTGTCAAATCAGAACGGTTCCCATTCAAGACGCTTGTGGAGATTTGCTTTTGTTGGAAAATCCTTACACTCTTTGTATTTGTACCGTATAATTTGATATAATTAAGTTACTCTAATATTCATGTAAATTATATTTATGACATTTGTGAGTTGTCATAGTTGTAAGTACATCAGGCATTTTCAATTCAAATAATGCATCAAGCCTTCTCAATTTAACTGAGTTTTATATATCGTCTCCAACTGCAAATTTCAGATTTGAATCTTATATGGAATTTAAACGTGTCTAATATTGATAGAAATACATAAATTCCATCGTACACGGTATACATTTTAATTCAATAACATTTGTCACAGGTCTCTGATGTTGATAGAATATAAAATATTATTACCACCAATGTCATGCATATGTGCTTTCATGTGACAGTCGAATATATTTTAAATCAGTGAAAAAGGTGGTATACTCATCTACTTACCACTTAATCTGCATACACCTCCAATGTCTATATCTCTATTGACCATCACCTATGATATTAATCACATATGCCATCTTCTTTAATCTAACAACTAAATTAATAAAATGATATATATATATATATATATATATATATATATATATATATATATATATATATATATATATATATATATATATATATATATATATATATATATATATATATATATATATATATATATATATATATATATATATATATATATATTGTCACCTCTGTTTTTTCTAAACTTGTAACTCAGATTGAATAACACAACAACATTATCCAATTTTTATTATATATACATATGCAGTACTGTATTGCCACTCATGTTAAATACTACACACATTAATACTTTTATTAGAGTCAGTTATCAAATTTTAATAACCACCATATCCACTAAAATTCATAACTTCCAACATTTTGGATTTTTTTACCGGTTCAGTTATATTATACTTATATTCCTATTTTCCATACTGCAACATTCAACATCAACATTACATGGAGTTTTTAAGGTGATATCTTTGTGAAACATTCATTGCCTCATCATTCTGAAACTGCACTCTTGTGTTGTTATGTATTTTCTACAGAATTTTGTGTGCATAGTAAACTATTAGCAACAACTCTGTTGTCTTACAAGTCCTATCTGTCATTTCTTCAAAAATACCAACATCTCCTGACCACTCATTCCATACAGTACTTTGTCCTGAAGCCATGATACCAGATTATGTTCCAAGCAATCCCGCTCAATCATCAATTGCCAGACATAGAAGGAGATTCATTTTAAAAGCGCGCAAAAATTCTCGTATTTGTCTGAATTCAACAACTAAATGTGCATCATCTTTGCCACCTTCTATTTCAACAAATACATCGAATGCACCAACTTCCGTTTCTGCTGAATATGAACATTCCATATATCTTTCTAATTCAACTACTTCTAGAAAGAGGAGGAAGCTAATTTGGATAACAGAAAAAATTCACGTAATATGACGATCGAATCAACTTCAACAGGTAGCGGTCCAATTCATGAAATTCCTCCGCAGGTGCCGCCCACTTGTGTGCATAAAAATTGGTTACATCAATTCTATCTAATATGACACGCATTAAAACATCAGGTATCAGTCTCCACCAACATCCTGTTTCCAGCAATTTTCCTGGTTTTGGAAATGCAGGGGCATTGCTCCAAAGTATCAGTCACGGAGCTCGAATAAATCGTACCACCAATCATGCACCTTCCTCAAGATAATTAGCTTCTTATTTCTCTGTAGCACCTGATATAACACCTGAATCTCATTGATCAGTTGATGCATTGGACAATTCCAGTGACAGTATGAGCTTTACTGATGGTTCGAATGTGGAGTCTGAATCAGAGTATGACGCATTAGTAGATTCTCATCTATAGGGTAGGTTACATTTTACAAATTAGGTTGTCAAATTGTATAATTACTGTACTTCGATATCTATATGATTAGATGATTCTTCATCAAATAACTCTTAATTGTATTTCTTTTAGTAAAGCACCTCAACACCTCTATTGAGAACACCATTCAGGTTCGACTTGGAACCCGAAAAGGACTAACTACACAATTTCATTCCAAACTTTTGTAATTCTTTTTCAGACTTTTCTGACATAGGAGCCAGGACATGGGAATGTGAAAGTTGTCAATCATGTATGTGGTAAGGTGAATGCACCGGCAGTCTGGAAACACCAATTAATCCCAAGTTCCACCATTGCTGCCGTGGTGGAAAAGTTGTATTACATTTTATTCAGGACCCACCATCGGTATTGCAACATATGCTATATAGTGAAACATGCCCAGACAATAAAAACTACCAAAAAAACATTTGAACATACAACACAATGTTTTCTTTCACATCTCCGGGAATGAAATTAGACACAACATTCTCAAAAACAGGCGGCCCACATACTTTGAGACTGCACGGTCAAACCTGCCATCGAATTGGTACTCTACTACCGGAATTAGGACAACCTCCCCAATATGCTCAACTATATATTTATGATACTGGCAACGAAGTTGATAACGGAATGAAGTGTTTCATTTTTTTCAATTAACTTACAATGTTTACTTCCTCTGTCACCACATTTCCAGTCTCAATATTTGACGTTTTTTATAATGTGTAGTGATAATAAGGTGATCTGAATCAACACTTTCAACAACCTGAAGATCATGTTAGATGAATGCAATGTTCATGCAAAATCCTTTAGGATGGAAAGAGATGTTTTGAAGGTTAATTCGTACTTTGACTTAAATATGAGGCTAATTACTGATAGATCAGAGGACGGTCGTGTCTACAATAGACCAACAGTATCTGAGGTTGCTTCCCTGATTGTGTGCGATATTGATTCTTCTTCTAAATGAGACATCATCGTTCAACCACGTGAAGGTGGCTTGCAACAAATTGATGAATTTCATCCTGCGTATTTGGCATATCAATACCCTCTTATATTTGTGTATGGTGAAGATGGTTATAGAAAAAAAATACTTCACAAGTATCACAATGATACGACAGTTACTGGTAGAAATCGTCAAAGCATAAAGGACCGACTTTCTTACCATTTGCAGCAACGAACAAATGCGGCTAAAACCTTACTTCATTGTAGACGTCCGTTTCAATAGTATTTAGTTGACGGTTATGCCATGATGGAATCTGAACGGCTTAATTGGTTGAGAGATAATCAATCAAAGTTACGAGTTGGAAAATATAACAGATTGACTGATCAATGCGTTAGTGGTGGGCAACATCAACCACAAAAGAGAGGAAAGCGTGTGGTGCTACCATCTACATTTGTTGGAAGTAAGAGATACATGGATCAAATTTATTTTGATGGTATGTCCATTTCAAGTAAATTGGGATTTCCTGATTTATTGGTTACATTTACTTGCAATCTAACTTGGTCGAAAATCACGTGTGCATTGTCTGACACTAGATTACGGCCACACTATCAACCGAATATTATTACAAAAGTATTCAAAATCAAATTTGACGAACTAATGGATGATATTACCAAACGCCATGTTTTGGGAAAAGTGTTGGCATGTAAGTACTCTTTATATTAAATCTCAATTGTGCAGTAAGTTTATTTCCAACAACTCTAGATGTTAACTAACTTTTGCCTTTTTTAGTTATGTACACCATTGAGTTCCATAAGCGTGGATTTCCCCATGCACACATTCTAATTTTCCACCACCCTTAGAACAAATATCCAGCACCTTCAGACATTGATAACATCATCTGTGCTGAAATTCCCGACCCTATTGTTCATCCTAAATTATACAATTTAGTTAAGGCGAACATGATGCATGGTCCTTGTGGGTTATCACAAATGAATTCGCCGTTCATGAAAAATGGAAAATGCACTAAAAAACCCCCCAAAAAGTTCATTGAACATACTGTTGTTGATGCTGATGGCTATCCCTTATACAAAAGAAGACCGCAATCGCATGTTATCGAAAAAAAATTGAATTACATTGGACAATCAAAATGTTGTCCCGTATAATATGAGATTTCTTTTGAAATATCATGCACATATAAACATGGAATGGTGTAACCAAAGTACATCCATCAAATATCTTTTCAAATATATAAATAAGGGATATGATAGAATAACAATGTTTGTTTCTGGAAATGACACTGAACACATTGATGAAATCAAACAATATCTGGACTGCAAATATATTTCCCCGAGTGAAGCATGTTAGCGGATTTACTCTTAGAACATTCATGGGAGAAAACTTGCGGTGGAGTGTATGTTCTATCATTTAGTGGGTGAGAAGGCTGTTTACTATACAAATCACGACTGAATGGAAAATATTCTGGAAAATGCAAGTGTGGCTGAGTCTATGTTTACTGCACGGCTGGTCGGAAATGCACAATATGAAGAAGCCCGGTCACTGACTTATGCTCAGTTTGTCTTAAAGTTTGTTTATGAAAAAGGAAATAGGGTCTGGAGGCCATGCAAAAGAGGGTTCACAATAGGTCGTTTGGTATGGGTTCCTCTGACTACTGGAGAATTGTTTTATCTGAGGAAGATGTTGATGGTAGTCAAGGGACCTACAAGTTATGAAGATATTCAGAAAGTTGGGGATAACCAATATGAGATATTTAGAGATTCGTGCTTTGCTATGGGCTTTCTAGATGACGATAAAGAATACATTACTGCTATCAAGGAAGCAAGTGAGTGGGGTTCAAGACATTTTCTTTGTAGACCTTTTGTTGTAATGCTACTTTTGGGTGCTGTTAATCGACCATCACATGTCTGGACAGAATCGTGGCAACTGTTTTCCGATGGTCTTTTGCATTGCCAAAGATTATTAGCTCTAAATCCAGGTTTTTTCATATCTCAGTCACACTTATTTATGCATACTATTTATTGTGCTGCAACCTTACTTTTAGCATGCTGCCGCCGCAGACGTGCACGTATTTTTGTTGAACTCGTGTCTAATCTAACTACTTTAAAAATTTGTTTTACATCCTGCATCCGTATAGATTTGGCTTTGACAGAAACTGAATTGCAGAGTCTGACTTTAACAGAAATTGAAAAGCTAATGCAGGCAAATAGAAGGACTGCCAAAGATTTTAGTCAAATTCCATATCCAGACACCTATGTACTACAACACTTAGGAAATAGGCTCATATATGATGAACGTAATTATGATTTTGTAGCTATGAAATTGGAATTTACAAAACTGTTCAATGCTTTTACTGGTAATTCTGCAAAATTGTTTTCTTATGTTAAACATTACCATTATCCTCCTGGATTTTTTTTACCTGTTCGTTTTCAAGATTTCTTAGATGAACAAAAAGGCATATATCAAAAAATTATGGGGGCTGTATAGTCCCATAATGGGGGTGTCTTATTCCTTCATGGTTACGGAGGTACTGGTAAGACTTATATGTGGAGAATCCTGGCGGCAGCTTTGAGGTCTAAACATGAAATATGTTTAACAGTTGCAACCAATGGTATAACTTCTTTGTTATTACCAGGGGGTAGAACTGCACATTCCAAGTTTAATATACTTGTACCGATGCTTGATAATTCTACTTAAAAAGATGAATACAACAATGATATTGGAGATCTTCTAAGACAGACAAGGCTAAATATATGGGACGAAGCACCGATGGCACACAAGCATGCTATAAAAGCACTTGAAAAAACTTTGAAAGATGTCATGAGTATGTATAATAATTATGAGGATATGTTTGGTGGAAAGGTTGTAGTTTTTGGTGGTGACTTTAGACAAATTTTGCCTTTTGTCTCACGAGGCAGCCGTTCGGATATTGTTCACTGGGCGATAAATGCATCTTACATATGGCATTCAGTTCAAGTTTTAACGCTAACAAAAAACATGAATTTGCATTCTGGTACGACAAAGCAAGATAAGAAGGAAATTATATATTTTTTAGATTAGATTTTGAGAATTGGCGAAGGCAAAGTATCAGAGCCTAATGACGATGTTGCAGAAATTGACACCCCCCAAAATTTTTCTCACAGACTTTCATGATCCTATTGTTGGCATTATGAATAGTACATATCCGGATTTCGTTAATAATTGTCTGTCCAGCGATTACCTCTGGGATCGAGCAATTTTAGCTTCGACGTTAGAAGTTGTGGATGACATCAACTACCACATTCTTGCTTTAATGCCAGGTTGTCATATTCTTCCATTTTTCTTACTCTCTAATATACGTTGACTTCTATTTGTTAATTTATTTCTGTTCCGAAAACAGGAGACATATGTGACTACTATAGTTCAAATACAATTGATAAGTCCAAAACTCATGACCCGGAAGTACTTGACATCCTAACACCGGAATTCCTTAGTTCCCTATGTACATCATGTTTTCCTAACCATCACTTAAAGTTAAAAGTTGGAACACCTATTATGCTAATGCGGAACATAGACCAGTATGAAGGTTTGTGTAACCTCACAAGGTTAATAATAACCAACATGGAAAACCATGTCTTTAAAGCTTCAATAATGTCATAAAAGGGTTCTGGAAATTTGGTTTACATCCCTAGGATGGATATGTCACCGTCACAGTCACCATGGCCGTTCAAGTTAAATAGACGATAATTCCCAATTATTGTCTCATATGCCATGAAGATTAACAAATCGCAAGGATAATCTTTGGATAACATAGGTATCTACTTTCCAAGAGATGTATTTACCCATGGTCAAATTTATGTTGAGTTATCGAGGGTCACAACAAAACAAGGAATCAAAATATTGATACACGATGAACATGGAAAGTTCAAAGTAACAACTACAAATGTTGTTTACAAGAAAGTTTTCGGAAATATATGATTATTCAAATGTTAGGTACGCTTTTATGTTACTGTGCATTATTTTCTTTAGGCTTTAGAGTGTGAAGTACACGAGTTTGTAACCTCACTGTTCGGTATATTTAGGAATTACTATTATGCATCTTCTATCAAAAAATATATGTTGTTCCTTTTATATTTCTTAACACACACCAATTTTGTTTGATTATTATACCATTTAATTTCAGTATTTAATTTTGGACTGTTGAGCATAACATTCTCTTTGCTATACATTTCTATATCAACGAGGTTAACCACTTCCATGCAAAATTATTGTAACAAAAGAGGTTTTATAGCAATAGTTTGTTTCATAAGAACACATTGCATTTCTTATCAGTATTACTTATACGATATCATCAATACATTGGATAGCATATCATTCACACTACTTTCTTTATGTCTCATGTTACTGTCATACTATATAACTATAAAACAGCTTGTTGAACTCATGTTGTTACTTTTGGTATTATAACATCAACTATCTAGATATTTTACCGCACAATGGTTACCATATCGAAATCCATATAACCAAACTTTAAATATTTCATAACATACAATATTTACTAAGTACTTGACCATAAGCAAGTCAGATGTTCAAACCGTACACACAACTGATCCTTATTTTCCATTACATATCCAACACAATCTGTTTCACTATCTCTTCTTTCCTGACTCAACATATACCAGTATTTCATCGGCTGGCGGATATCGAATGCAGAAATGAATGATGTCTCCTTTCTTTAATTTTTCCTTTTTAGAAATATCATACCAACCAATCGTGAGATACTTCTCTCCTTCACCATTATTCCTCGTTTTCACTACACAATCCCCTGAGATACCCTTCTCCAAATCATATAACGCAATCGAGTTGACCAGTCCACTAAGGCACTTCTTAATCACTCCACACAGAAGTTGCTAAAAAACAGATTCATAAATTAGATGATGTTCAACCCTAAAAAAGATAAATATATTGTTGCAACAATTAACTTCTACTTCTTACCAACACATTCCTTCTCATAACCTTAGCATTAGGTACAAACCTGCTCCATGTTTCTTCATTTTCTTCAACATATATTGGAGTAAATTTCCTGATTCAAACACAAACCAAATATATGCATACTAATGTTACTATATTTTTTCCATATACCTTATCCAATACATTTTAGCCATCCTAAAGATACTTGAAAACTACATCATATACAACATTATATTTGTATTCTCTATGATTCTGCAAAAACAGAACAGGAAATAGAAGAGTTTGCAAATACCAGGCTTCCAACCAGAAACCTATATAATACATGCTCTTATAACCTTATTATCACATTGTACGTCAATAGTATATACATAACATTTTTCAACATTGTTATCATGACAACAATAATATGTACAAACAATATTGATTATGCAGCAGGAAAAACTGTAAGCTACATTTAAGCGATTACCGTGCCTTTTTAAATATATCAAGGCCAAAAAAAGAACTTACCCTGAGTTTGTTGTCTCTTTCACGCCTACTGAATTGTTATTATTCCCTTTCCCTTTAACATTACGTTTGCTTCCTCCCAGTTGGCGTTCATCGGATACTTTCACTTTAGATGGAGAATAAAGATGTACTCCAGATATAAAACAATATTCTTTAAAACCAATAATATCCATCTTTATATTGGTTTGTTGAAGAAATTTATGTGAAGATTCAACATATCTTTTATACTGTTTTTCGATCTTTTGGCGCTGAACCAACATCAGATTCTCCAATTCAGATCCGCAACAATTTTCATCATGCATAAATATTACTCACAACCTATTTAACTGCAAACTAACACATTATACATTCCATGAACAAAAATACCGATACTTGAACATCGATAGCTACAGACTTACCCACATGCATGTTGCTTCCCCCCCAGCATTCTTCATCTTCAACCGGAACCTGAACCATGCTTTGCAAGTTTTCAAAAATTGATTCTTGTTTAAACCATGGCTTCATGAGTTGATTCCATTCCATATTTGTCATCCCAAATACAAGCCAACAACATGTCCAGATTCATGCAAGGCATCCAAGAGACAAGAATCATGCAAAGAAGGCAATTTTTTAATGTGTTGGAATATTGATTTCATGGAAATGAATACTTTGTCCCTTTCCATACTTGTTGTTTCCTATTTCATTCTATATATAAAGGAAATCAAATCCATTCCAAAGGACCATGAAATCATTGGCACAAAAGCTCTCCAAAAATTCTCCAAAATTCAAAGAAGCTGTGAAAATTATATCTCACATTTCCAGCAAGTTTCAATCCAAACTAAGGCTAGCATTCACCTCTTGAAGATCAAAGGAGTTTATCTAGACCCATAATCGTACTCCTCGAGCACCAGAACATGATCTGTGCATCACGCCGGTTTTTGAAATTGGTAAAAATCAAAACTATGCTTTTCTTGCGTTTTTAATCATTACTAACATGTTTGATCTCCTCCCATGAATCATTAGAACATGATAGGTACATTACATGTAAAGTTTGACACATAAATGGTGTTTTACCATTGTTAGGGCACCAAAGTCATTGATCATCGAACCAGACATTGCAAGCAACTTTCTTCCCTTGCACCCCCCATCTGCTTTTCACAAAGCAGGCCCATGTCCTTTTTTTATTTATTATTTTTTTAATCTATTTCTTTTATTTTTTTAATCACTTTTTTTAATAAAATCATAAAAAAAAATTAGATATAGATTTTAATTAATTAACTTTATTTTCATAATAAAAATTAATTAATTTGATCACTGTAAGTTTATTTTATTAATTAAAATATAATTAGAATTAGGCTTTAATTATCATTCAATTATTTTTCTAAATAAAAACTCCAAAAATACTTTTCCTACTTAGAATTTTTTTAGATATCTTGCCCTCTTCAATCTCCGCGTTTATTTACTTTTTCGTATTTTTTCAATATTGTAACTGTCCAAAGTTTGTAATAGCTAATTGGGACCCTTTTACATTTTTATCCCCATTTTATGGTTTGTATTCCCTCATCCCCGAAGTGATGTAATAGCGTAGTTTAATTCCTGCACTTTTATTTTCTTCCCTTATGTATATATATTTAAATGTTAGACTAATTAGGCGTGTATGGTAAGACTTAAAAGCAAAACGTTAGAAAACCTAACTTCAAGATCAATAACTGAAACATAAAACACTTTGCACACACGCATCTCTAGGCTAACCCTCACTTGTTGCCTTCGGAAAACCTACAGTCACGTCTCTCGAACGTAAGAAATTTTAGCAAAGATTCTTTGCTTAAAATATCATAGTCCCTCGACGATCGTTCAATGTTGCCTCGATAAATGATCTTAGTACCTTAGGGTAATTGCTAAAGTATCCTACGAGTTGCCTTCGTGACTGTACGATGACTTGCTCCTGTCCCTCAAACATCCAATGATAGGGCTACCCACCAACTAATGGTAGGATAGCACTATCTAAAAGAAAAGAGAAAAAGAACAAAGATCTTTTGAGTAGGCAGATAGCTTGTAGTTGCTTGCTCACAAAACAAAACAAATTTCTCACACATACACTCTCTTTTCTAAATATTTTTAAAGACAAAAAACACTTGTATGCATTCTTGACGATACGAGAATCATTACAAAGTTTGTCGCACTAAGGCATCTTTTCAAAATATTTTCAAAACACACAAACACAAAGCATTTTCAAAAGTGAGGTAGCAAATAAGAGCATGTAGATAACTACGGATGAAAAGGGTGCTAACAACTTCCCTTTTCATAACCTATCCCCTTACTCAGAAAAATTTCCAAAAGTCTTTCATGTTCTTTTCAACCTTTCCTTTATTGGATAAAAGAAAAGTCGGTGGCGACTCTTTCTATCCACAACATTTGTGATAAAATGCAAAACCAGTAAAGTCAGTTCTCCCACTGTATTACACCTACTTTTGATCCGTCAGCCGATGGTTCGATAGCACTAGATGTCGCTCTCAACCAATCACTTCCTCCTGAATCGTCTAGTCAACAGTCTATTCAGGATGCGTCGAAGTTTGTGCCGATTGAGTTCTATAAGTAGGCTAAAGCTGATAGTCTCAAGTTAGAATTAGAAAAGCAGGAGAAGAGTATGGAGATTTCTTTTACTCTGCAAGAGAGAAAGAGGTTTCTTCATGAATCTAGACTAAAATACAAAGTGTTAGAAGCGCATGGTTTGCTTGAAATACTGAAGAGGCTAATAGTTGAAGGTTCTCGCACTTCTAAGCAGACATAAGCGATATGAAAAGTTCAGGAAGATCTCGCAAAAAGTCATCAGAAACTTGAAAGCCTTCGGGTGTTCAAAGACAAAATGCAAGTAAATCTTAGAGAGGAAGTCAAGGATTTGAAGAAACGGCTTCGATAAGAGGAATCCAAATCTCAGGAAGTTTTCCAGCAGTGAGAGAGTTTGGAAAAGCAGGTTTAAAGCCAGCAAGTGCAAATTAACCAATTGACTAGTCAAATTGAATAACTCAAGAAGAAAGATGATCAGAAGCTAGCAGCCGAAGCCCAGTTGAAGGGGAAAGCTTCCCAGGTAGCTCAAGTGATCTAAGAATTGGTAAAGCTCAAAGCTAAGTTTGGAGTTTGATATTGGTTCTCGATTTTCATTGATCTCTTTGTAATTGTTAGGTTCACCGCCATTTTTTTGGACGGGTTCCCTTGGAATTTAACTGTATAAACATTTTGTTGAGAATATTTTGTATGGATAATTTATTCTATGATATGAGCAGTCTCTTTATTTAATGATGATTTGTTCATATCTTGTTGCCTTTTGTTCTTGCTGGAAAAATCTTTGATTTTCCTGGAAATGGTAAAACATTTCATGCATATCATATTATGACAGGTGGTTCCAGTAGGTTTTCTTATGTCTGATCTGGGTTTTCTTTTCAGAAGATTGCTACTAAAAAATATCACCATTACAACACTCAAAGTAATTCCATAAGATAAATGGAACATATCCAAGCCTATGTTGCCATTATGGGTGTCAAGATGGACACTCGTGTCAAACAACTGATGGAGATTATCTAAAATATGGCCCGTCAGCAGTAAGATATGAGAGATTTGATTGTAAGGCCTATTACAAATGTATATAACGGGAATGAGACTCTGGTCATCAAACTTTAAGGGGTCGTTGTTAATACTCTGAATGGTAATCCAGGTGGTTCTACTCTGAATGGTAATCTAGGAAGTGCTACTTTGAACGGTAACTCAGGTGGTTAGAATCTGAATGCAAATACTGGTTTGAATTAGAATGGTAATGCTACTGTGAACCTTGGTAATTCTGCTGGTAATAATCAGGGTTTTCCTTTGGTCCAAGTTATGGGAAATCATCCTCCACCCACTCCTACTCGGTAGAACAATGGCAACCTTTTTTTTCATTCAAGACCTTTTCGCATTCTTGTTCAATAACTTAAAGAGGATAACTGTGATGAATGGATGTCTAATGCTGATGAACCAACCGAAGCTGACAAAAATATGCGTATGCGAGCCTTTGAGAATCAGGGTGCTATGGGCCTTAATAAGTATGATTTGAGCTTAGTCCATGGAGTGAAGATTCCTATAAAGTTTAAAGTTCTAGACTCTGAAGTACAAAGGCATCTCCTGTCTAAAGACACATGTCAAGTCTTACTACAAGAGGATATTTGTGTACTCCGATGACGAGAAGCTACTTATGCACTTCTTTCAGGACAATCTGATTGGTGGGATGTTAGAATGGTATATGCAACTTGAGGGTACTCAAGTCCGTACTTGGAGAGAGCTAGATGAAGCTTTCATTCACCATTACAAATATAATACTAACATGGTGCCTACAAGAACTCAATTGCAGAATCTGTCACAAAAGTAGAATGATAACTTTAAGGAATATGCCCAAAGGTGGCGTGAAATGGCAGCTAGAGTCCAACCACCAATGATAGAGCGGGAAATGGTAGACATGTTCAACAGCACCTTGCAGGGGCACTACTATACTTCCTGTAGTACTTCCGATACTTTTATTAAATGGATAACCTACGGAGAAAGAATTTAAGTTGGAATTAAAATTGGCAAGATCCATAAGGATGTTTCTGGAACTAATACTGGTAATGCAAAGAAATATTTTGGTGGCTACCAAAAGAAGAAAGAAGGTGAAGCTAGTGCGCTATATGCGCGAAAGGGTAAAGGAAGGGTTCATCTGGAGTCTGATCATCAGATTGCTGTTATGACAATCCCAACTGCTTCACCTCAGTGACAAGCATATGTCCCAAGGTGGAGCAATTAACAGAAGCCAAGACAACCACCAAGGAATTTTGAAGCACTTCCTATGTTCTATGCTGAATTGTTGCCTCATTCGTTTGAGATGAAGTTGGTTGAGAAGTGTACCTTGCATATTAATCCTGAAAAGTTTCCATCGAACTTTGATGCTAATGCCCGGTGATATTTCCATTCTGGTGCACAGGGGCATACCATTGAAAATTTCTATGCTTTTAAGCATAAAATGCAGGACTTATTGGATTCTCAAGCTATTAATTTTAGGCCAGTGCCAACGCCCAATATTCTTCAACAACACTTGCCACCTCATGAGGGCACCACCGTCAGTGCCATCATTAAAGATGAAAGCTTAAATCTGGTTATGGGTGTAGACTATATGATTATGCCTCTATTGTTTGTGAAAGAGAAGTTGTCAAATAAAGGTGTATTCCTTGGATGTGGTCTTCGCTGTGAAGATTGTTTGATTTATCCAGAGGGTTGCCAATGTCTGAAGGATGCAACTCAGAGTTTGATTACTAAAGGAACTCTTCAGTTTGACAATATAGTTGTTGAGCCTATGGTTGAGGAAAATAAGGTTGATGTGATTACTATTCCCGTCAAGCCAAAGACAATTCATGTGCCTGTAATAATTTCGGTTCCATCCAAAAAGTCACCAGTGACCATCACTTCACCTGGTCCAATACCATATGTCAGTGATAAGGTCGTTCCTTGGAATTATGGTGGTGAGTATTACTATCAGGGGCGGAAGTATGTTGTTGAGAAGCCTGAGGAAAGTAAACCTGAAGAAGATAAGCCTGAAGATCATGGCACTGTCATTGAAAGCAGGATTACCCGAAGTGGTTAGATTTTATCTCCACCTGTTTAACCAGAAAGTAGCACAGACTCCTTGGCTAAAGGCAAGCAGATTATGGTTAATGTTGAGAAATCAGGGTAGAATCCTCCTATTCCGAATGTGGATGCCGAGATGGCCAAAGATGTGACAGGATTGATGAGATACATAAAGAAGAGCGATTACACGATTATGGATAAGTTAAGCCAGGCACCTTCGAAGATTTTGATTCTCGCTTTGCTCTGGGATTCTGAATCTCACAGAAATGCACCGATGAAGCTACTAAGGACTTCTTTTGTTCCTTAGGAAATTTCATGGAATCAATTTGAAGGGATAATGGCTAGAATCTCTGCGAGTAATGGGCTAGGTTTCACAAATTCCGATTTACCTCCCGAGGGGAGGAAGCATAATAAGGCGCTGCATATCTCCATGGATATTGCAAGGACTACCTTGTCCCGTGTGCTGGTTGACACGTGATCATCCCTTAATGTTCTGCCAAAATATCCTCTCATGAAGTTAGATTACGAAGGGCTTGTGCTAAGGCATAACAATTTGGTGGTCGAGGTGTTTGACGGGTCGAAGAGAAATGCATTTAGGGAAGTTGATTTGCCTATCAAGATAGGTCCTCAGATATTCTATGTGACATTCTTTATCATGGATATCAATCCTTCTTACTGTTTCTTGCTAGGGCGCCCGTGGATCCATGGGGACGATGCTATCACTTTTACTTTGCATCAGAAGTTGAAATTCCTGGTTAACGGGAAAATGGTCACCATTTGTGGTGAAGTGGACTATATTGTCATGCATCTGAGTACTTTCTGTTATGTTGAAATTGAAGGTGAGATACATGAGACTCTGTGCCAAGCATTTGAAACTGTTCAAGTTATCAGAACTCCTCGTCAAGAGGTTAAGAAGTCGGAGGCCTCTATGGCATCTAACGACAAGCTCAGACAGTTGTTGAGTCTGGCCATCCTGAAGGCTGGGGCAGATTGTTGGATCTCCCCATACAGAAAGACAAGAAAGGTTTAGGCTTCGTGGCTAGACGAAGCGCATCAATTGTCGTTCCTCTCAAGATTCAAGGTATTCCTCCTCTGATTCAGTTCATCAATGGTGGTATCATCCATGAGGAAGCTTATGCTGTGAGCGAGGAAGGCAAAAATGAATGTGAAATGGACAAATGGATTTTTCTTAATGTTCCGGGCTAAGAGCCTGCCAATTGCTTTGCCGAAGACGTCATTGAAGTCACCCGCTATGAAGAGTAATTTTCTTTTATTTTTATCATGCAATAAATCCTATGTTATGCCCAAGATGCAGTGATCATGCTGTAGGGCCACACTGTTTTTCTTTTCAAAGTTATCATCAATAAAGGACGTCTTTTTGCATTCAAATATTTCACTCTTTGTCTTTCTCTTTACTTTTAAAAAAAATGGAAATGTGTTATTATTTTTATTTTTAAATATAAACCTAAAATAAAAACAAAATCACAATCATGTAGATCCTATCCCCCGTTAATCCCATATTTTGTCAAAAACGATTATGCTATGGATCACTATGACTTTGAAAATCTAATATATCAAGCTGATGAAGAAGTTGAAGAAGATTGTGAACTTCCCGAAGAGCTAGCCAGATTGTTGAGGCAAGAAGCAAAGGTTATTCATCCGCACCAAGAGACTTTAGAAGCGATCAACTTGGGTACCAAGGAGGTTTGAAAAGAAGTCAAGATTGGGGCCACATTAGAAGACAGTATCAAGAGAAGATTGATTCAAATGCTATGTGAGTATGTGGACATCTTAATTTGGTCTTATGAAGACATGCCTGGGATGGATACATATATTGTGGTGCATAAAATGCCTCTTAGAGAATAGTGTCCTCCGGTTAAACAAAATCTTCGAAGAACTCAATCCTAGATGTCCAAGAAGATCAAAGAGGTGTTTCAGAAACAGTTTGATGCGAGTTTCTTGAAGTTTATATCTTATCTGCCGTGGATTGCAAATATTATACCAGTGCCTAAGAAGGATGGTAAAGTAAGAATGTATGTGGATTATAGGGACTTGAACAGCGCAAGCCATAAAGATGATTTTCTGCTCCCTCATATTGATATTCTAGTTGACAATACCGCTCAAGCTAAAGTGTTTTCCTTCATGGATGGATTTTCTGGCTACAATCAGATCAAGATAGCGCCAAAAGACATTGAGAAAAATAATTTCATTACACCTTGGGGAAAATTTTTCTACAAAGTGATGCCCTTTGGTTTGAATAATTCAGGGGCGACATATCAATGTGCAATGGTCACTCTCTTTTATGACATGATCCATAAAGAGATTGAAGTTTATGTTGACAATATGATTACCAAACCCCAGACAGAAGAGGAGCATCTTATCCACTTCCTAAAATTGTTTGAAAGATTGAGGAAATTCATAGTGAGGCTGAACCCTAACAAGTGCACATTTGGGGTGAGACTAGAGAAGTTATGGGGCTTCATAGTAAGCAAAACTATAATTGAGGTTCATCCTGCCAAAGTAAAAGCGATACAAGAAATTCCTGAGCCAAGAACATAAAAATAGGTTAGTGGTTTTCTCGGGAGGTTAAACTACATTGTTAGATTCATCTCTCATCTTACTGCCACGTGTGAACCAATACTCAAGCTATTCAGAAAAGATCAAACAACCATGTGGAATGGCAATTGCCAAGCGACATTTGATAAAATAAAAGAGTATCTGTAGGAACTTCCAATTCTTTTACCTCCTATGAAGGTAGGTCCTTGATAATGTATCTCACAATGTTGGAAAACTCCATGGGCTGTGTACTCGGTCAACGTGACGAGTCATGTAGAAAAGAACATGCTATTTACTACCTGAGCAAGAAATTTAGTGATTGTGAGTTGAGATACTCATTGATGGAAAATACTTGTTGTGCACTTGCATGGGAAAAATAGAGTCTCAGATAGTATATGATGACTCATACTACTCTCTTGATATCCAAGATGTATCCAATCAAGTACATTTTTGAAAATCCAGCTCTCACGAGAAAAGTAGCCCACTGGAAGATGATTTTGACTGAATATGATATCCAGTATACTACCTAGAAAGCCATCAAAGGTAGTGCATTAGCAAATTATCTTGCTCACTAGCCTGTGGAAGACGACTATCAGTCGATGATGTTTGAATTTCCTAATGAGGACATTATGTACATACGGGATTGTAATATTCCAAGCTCAGAGGAAGGACCCGAACAAGGATCACGATGGACGATAGTGCTCAATGGTGCCTCCAATGAATTGGGTAATGGTGCCAGTTCTGTAATTACTTCTCCTGAAGGTTTCCATGCTCCTTTCACTGCCGAAATTTGATTTGATTGTACCAACAACATGGCCGAGTATGAAGCTTGTATCTTTGGGTAAGAAGCTTCTATTGATTTGCGAATCAAGATATTAGAAGTATATGGGGATTCTTCTCTTGTGATTAGTCAGATCAATGGAGATTGGGAGACTCGTCACCTAAATTTGATTATGTATCATGAGCATGTTATGAAGTTGATCCCGTATTTTGATGAGATTACTTTCAATCATATTCCAATAGAAGAAAACAATTTGGTAGACGCTTTGGCTACTCTGTCATCCATGTTTAAAGTTAGATGGGCAAATGAAACCATCTCTATCACCACTTTGAGGTTAGATTAGCCAGCATTCTATTATGAAATAGAAGAAGAGGCTGACGAGAAGCCGTGGTTTTATGATATGAAAAGGTATCTTGAAACAAAAGAATATCCAGAGGATGCTTTTGTCATTGATAAGAAGACTTCGTGGAAGTATGCAGCCAAATTTTTCCTCGATGGAGGTGTTCTCTACAAGAGAAACTATGACTCTATTTTGCTCAGATGCATGGATAGACACAAAGCAAACAAGATCATAGAAGAAATCCATGAAGGTTCCTTTGGGACGCATTCCAGTGGGCATACCATGGCCAAGAAAATATTGAGAGCAGGTTATTATTAGTCTATAATGGAAAACGATTGTTACAATAAATCTAGAATCTGTTACAAATGTCAGATTTATGCCGACAAAATGCATGTGTCACCTAATCCACTGACTGTTTTGACTTCTCCTTGGCCCTTTAAAATGTGGGGCATCCATATGATTGGCTAAATTTAATCAATTTCTTCCAATGGACATCACTTATTCTGGTGGCTATTGATTACTTCACCAAATGGGTCAAAGCCACATCTTTTGCCAATGTCACCAAGCAAGTGGTCACTCGTTTCATCAAGCAAAATATTATTTGCCGTTATGGGATTCCCGAGAAGATCATTACTAACAATGGATCGGATCTCAATAATAAGATGATGAAAGAGTCATGTGACAGTTTCAATATAAAACACCATAATTCTTCTCCATATTTTCCAAAGATGAATGGTGATGTTGAGGCAACAAATAAGAGTATTAAGAAGATTGTGTAGAAAATGGTTGTTACCTTTAAAGGCTGGAATGGGACGCTGCCATTATCTTTGCATGGTTATCACACTTTGGTGCATACATCTATTGGGGAAACCCCATTCTCTCTGATATACGACATTGAAGCAGTTCTTCCCGGGGAAGTAGAGATTCCTTCTTTAAGGATCATGAAAGATGTACAACTGGATGACGTCGAATGGGTTCAGAATAGACTTAATTAGTTGAATCTCATCGACAAGAATAGATTGACATCTATTTATCACATGCAGTTATATAAAAAAGGATGAATACAGCTTTTGATAAGAAGGTGCGTCCTTTGAATTTCCAAGATGGTGACCTCGTGCTGAAGAGGATCTTGCCTCCCAACAATACAGATGCTAGGGACAAACGAGCTCATAGTTATGAAGGACCATATGTTGTGAACAAAGTCTTATAATAAGGATCTATGATGCTCACAACTATGGACGAATAGTATTTCCCTCACCCCATCAATGCTGACGTAGTTCAAAAATACTTTGCATAAATAAACCCGTTGAGTCGACGGCTCAGGCAAAAAAGTGCGTCCCGGAGAACCAAAAAAATGAATAAAAGGTTCAGGCAAAAATTTGGGACAAAAAAGAAGAATTTAAAATAATGAAAAAGAAAATTGTGTACACCCGCTAAGTCGAAAACCTGAAAAGGCAACTTAGGAAAAAATGGGTATCCCGATGGGTTGAAAACCCGAAAAGGGAAATCCAGGCAAAAGTTATGGTTTTAAAGCGAATGACTATGGTCTGCGTTGCAACTGTGCTTCAATTCTACACTATTGTTGGTTAGCTTGGAAGGATAAGGAATCAGTCCAATCAACTTGTTCAGAAAGCAAGATACTAAGGAGCTTTGAGGTTATAAGAGTCATAGCATAGTTGAAAACTGATGAAAATCCGCCTTCACATTGCCATTTTTGTATGCTCCTCTGTATGCTTTGTATGCAATTACCTCTTTTTAGGAATTACTTCTCGATGTAAATGCCTATTTATATGCCAATCAATCAGTAAAATTGTTTTTATCCAAATTGTGCCTCTTTGTTTTTATTTTTGATGTTTTGTTTGCGAAAATACATCCAACATTTTTTTTATAAAACTTTGCATTTAAAAACGTTGAAGCTTTGTAGCACATAATATAAATGTCTGAAATTGCTCGAAGTTTTGGGTGTTAGAGATGATGGCTAAGGTTGTCATTCCATACCCGGGCATGTTGTTGTAATTTTCCTTTTTGCAGGTGTTGTAACCAAAAATTTTCCCTCTCATTTTCAAAGGGATTTCTCATGCCCCTAAGCTTATCAAGTATTCAAGACTACTTAAGAATGATCAGATGATCCTCCTGCTAAGCAGTGGTCTATAATTAGGGTTTTGGTTTTCTCAGAGGAAATTGGACTTCTAATTCCTCAAGTTGAGTTCATGGTTTCTCATATACTTCAAAGAATCCATATGTCAAGGTTCAAGCCTTACATCACAAATTTGCCCAGTCAATTGCTCAGATGATTGAAAATCAACTGTATTGACTAAAAAGTCAATTGTGGTCAACATATAATCAAACTTCAAGATTTATGGTCAACATCCATATTTTGAAGTTACATTCATTATTTGATCAACGGTTGATCATAACTCATCAAGAAAACTCAAGGTTCCTCAAAAGTCAAAAGTTGCTAAATTAGGGTTTTCTTTAGGAGAAGTCAAATGAACTTTTGCCAAGCATAACTTTCACATGCTTCATCAAAAAATTCTCAACCAAAGCTCATTTTGAAGAAAATTAAATTCTCTCCAACTTTGTATCTCTAAGCTTAAGGCCCAAAATTGCTTCATTTGAGAGATATGAGACAAGACATTATAGGTCCTTTTAAAAGTCAACAAAAAGACACTTTTTGTCAAAGAAATTTACATCAAGTTAATATCTTCAAATGGAAAAATGACCAACATAGAGATTGTAGAGGAAATCTTGAGGTTTCCAAAAATCCAGGATCATATTCATTGATAAAAATTGAGAGAGTTATGAGTTACACAACTTGGGAAATTTTAAGGAAATGCATGAACTCCAAATTGAGCAAATTTGTAATTTTGGGCTATTGGGCCTAAATTTTCAGGTCCAAACGTGTTCATAAAAAATTAGAGAACCTCTAAACCCATTGGCATATTTTTTGTGATTTTTATTTTCTTTTATTATGATTTTATTCAGGCACATTGTTACGAAGTTGATATTGATGGAGTAGAGGAAAAGCCTTGGTACCACGGAGTAAATAAATACCTTGAAACTCAAGAATATCCTGAATAGGAATCTATCAATGATAAGAAATTCCTACGGAGGTTCTTTGCCAAATTATTTTTGAGTAACATAATTTTGTACAGGCGCAATCATGATTCGACTCTGCTTCATTGTGTAGATATGAAGGAAGCTGAGAAAATTATGGAAGATATACACAAAGGAGTCTTTGGTACTTACTCCACTGGGTATACAATGGCTAAGAAAATTCTAAGAGCAGGTTATTATTGGTCGACCATGGAGACTGATTGCCATCGTTATTCTAGAACTTGTCACAAATGCCAGATTTATGCTGACAAAGTGCATGTGCCTCCGGTTCCTTTGAATGTCTGGGATGCTCCTTTTCCGTTTGCAATGTAGGGCATAGATATGATTAAAGAGATCAATTCTACCGCTTCTACTGGGCATCGTTTCATCTTGTTTGCTATTAAATACTTCACAAAGTGGGTTAAAGCAACCTCGTTTTCCTCTGTTACCAAGAATGTTGTGGCCCGATTCATTAAGAATAATATCATCTATCGGAATGGCATACCCGAGAGGATCATCACAAATAATGGTACCAATCTTAACAATACTATGATCATGGAACTCTGCATGCAGTGGAAGCTACCAACAAGAATATCAAGAAAATTTTGCAGAAGATGACGGTGACGTACAAAGACTGGAACGAGATGTTACCGTTTGCTCTTCATGGTTATCGCACTTCAGCATGTGCATTAGTTGGGGAAACCCCGTTCTCTCTTGTTTATGGTATGGAGGTTATCTTTCATGTCAAAGTCCAGATTCCTTCCTTAAGGATTATGGAAGATGCAGGTTTAGATAAAGACAAATGGGTTCAGACTAGGTTGGACCAGATAAATTTGATTGATGAAAAAAGGCTTGTGGTTGTTTGTCATGGTCAGATGTATCAGAAGCACATGATCAAGGCCTTTAACAAGAAAGTCAAACCTCAGGTGTACCAGGCTGACGACTTGGTAATAAAGCGCATCATCTTACCACAAGGTGATCATAGGGGAAAATGGACTCCCACATACGAAGGACCATTTGTGATTAAGATATTTTCTGGTGGTGCTATGATACTTACCACCATGGAAGGTGAATATCTTCCACACCCTGAGAACACGGACATAGTTAAAAAATACTACGCATAAAAGAGACCCGCTAGGTTGATTGGCCTAGGCAAAAATAAGGGCATCCCGGCGAACCAAAAGGGTTCGGGAAAAAATTAGGGATATATATATATATATATATATATATATATATATATATATATATATATATATATATATATATATATATATATATATATATATATATATATATATATATATATATATATATATATATATATATATATATATATATATATATATATATATATATATATATAAAGAATGTACATTCGGAAAGTCGAAAACCTGAAAGGGCGACTTGGGAAAAAAGGATATCCCGGTGGACTGAAAAACTGAAAGGGTGGTGTGATACGGTTGCAGAACCGACTGTTAATACTGGTTTGCATTTTTTTGTTCGTAAATGTCGCGGTAAGCAAGAGTCGCCACCGACTTTTCTTTTATCTAAAAAGGAAAGGGTGAAAAGAACAGAAAAGGACCTTTTTTCGAGATTTCTGAGTAAGGGGATAGATTATGGAAAGGGAAGGTGTTAGCACCTTTTCCATCCATGGTTTTCCATGGGATCTTAGGTACTTGCTCATTTTCTAAAATTGCTTGTGTTTGTGTGTTTTGAAAAGCTTTGAAAATGCCTTAGTGCAGCGATTCGCTTTATGATAACCCTTGTATCAGTCCTCAAGAGTGTGATTAAGCGTTTTGAAAAAATTGTTTCAAAAATGTTTGAAAGTGTGGTCTGTAAAAAGAATTGTTTGAGAAAGTACCTAAAAGTTATCTACCTACTCGAAAAAAGTTTTTTCTTTTCCTCCTATCCTTTAGACAATACTATCCTACTATTAGTGAGTAGGTAGCCCTAGTTCTTGGATGCTTGAGGGACTATCGAAAGGGACGTACGGTCACTAAGGCAACATGGCAAGATCTCTTAGTAACTGTCCTAAAGCCCTAAGATCAATTTTATACCGAGGCAACAGTCGAGAGGGTCATCAAGGGACTAGTGATCTCTAGACTTAAGGACATCCACTAAAAATTCTCACGTTTCAAGAATTGTGACCGTAATTCGAAGGCCACCGAGTGAGGTATACTATAAGGGTGCAAGTGTGCTTGATTCAATTCATTTATCTAGCGTAATTAGGGTTATCTAGGTTTAATTAATCATTATCTTTCATGCAACCCTATTAAACATTCATCTTGGCAGTTTATCGTGCGGGAAAATAAATGGCGGAAAGATAAAGTTCCTAACTAATACAAGGAATTCATGCAATTACATAATTAATGACTGAAAAGTAAAAATGCGGAATTCAAAAACCCTAATTAAGCTATTACAAACCGTGCACAGTTATATCAATAATGAAAAATAAATCGTATGGCAAAAATAATTACGCGTGAGAATTAACTAGAGAAAAGATTCAAAACTCTAAAAATCTAATTTGATTATTAAAAATATTTTGGGATTTTATGAGAAAAAGAATTGAATTTTGACCTAATTTTTCCTAATTAATTTTAATTAATGAAAAAAAATTAAAGTTAATTAAAATAATTAATTTGCACAGAATTAATTTATTAAAAATAAAACTAAATCCTATTTTTTTGTTATTATTTGATTTTATGATTTTTATAAAAAAACATTGATTTGTTTTGAAATAATTAGAACAAAAAAAGAAATTAAATAAGAAATAATAGAAGGGGTGAAAAGAAATGGGCCTGAGGGGGTATGAGCCCAAATGGAGGGTGGCATGCTGAAATTCTGACCAAAGCCCAACATTATGTGGCCCATAGCAACGTGAGATCCAATGTGCTTGTGCCAGGAGTGTCTACCATGGGGAGCTTCATTAGAAGCATTAGATCTGAGCATTGATTGATCCAAGGGTGATGATCCGGGGGTATACAGTGAGCACGCTTGTGATGATAGCATAGAATTTGCAAGGAAATATTGAGAAAATAGAAAATGTTGGAGGCAGGGGTCGAACCCCTGACCTCCCACACACAACGCCTTAACACCCTTCCTGCTTGCCATTGGGCCACTTGGTCTTTTGTTAATATGAATAAACAAAATATAATATATTTAATAATGATTAGTGGCTGTAACAAAATGCGCGCCAAGTTCAAACTACCCAACCAGGCTTTGACACACAGTCGTCTTCTCCAAGGGAATATCATTTTAGGTTCAACACTTTTACCCACGGACATATGCTATAGCTATAAACCTTCATATCTCAAAAATTACAATCACGCAGTAAAAATGAAATGCAAGAATACATACCAACTGGGTTTGATCTCGTGAGTACAATGATACTCATCTTTAGCCCTGATTTTTCCTGAAACAAGAAACCCTAAAATGAAGCTTCAAACCCTAGCAATGGCAATCAGCTAAATATACATAAAAACATACAATTAATTATGCAAACATGTTCTAAATTATTATACAAACATGAATATGTAGTTAGAATTCATTTATCATGCGTGTATATTCAAAATCAGATTCAAGAACAAGTGTGCAAACCGTGAGGTCGTGGAGGATGATTCAGGATGTCTTGATGCTTGGGAATGATTCAGGTAGCTTCCAAATGCTTCCAGGAATGGATTGCAACCTTCAAAATTCTTTGAATCTCCTTGTGGACAAAAATCCGACCACCACTTTCTTGTAAAAATTTTGAGTTTTTCTCTCTCAATTCTACACGGCCAATCCTCGTTTTTATCATCAAGGTTTGTTATGCATATATAGTAGAAGCAATTAGGTCAATAAAATTGGGTTGAATCTTTGAAAATTGATGAGAAAAGATTTGATTGTGCCTTGTATAATTTGTTTCTAAAATAGGCCAAATCATGATCTTTTTTTCAATCCAATTAGCCATTGTACTAATTATATGATTTTCCAGCTGATCATGGATCCATAATATGCTCATAAAATCCAATCTTTGATTTTATTTCATTATTCCACTATTTTAAATGATTTATTTTGATTTTAATGAATAAAAAATCAAAACAAATAATAAAAATAATAAAATAATAAGTGGATAAGCTCAGGGGTCATGGGCCATCTTAGCAACATGTTTCAAACAAGAAAACATGGTCCCATTTGAAAAAAAAAATCAATTTTGATCAATGTTGACTTCATGCCCATTTCCAAAAATTGGTCAACTTTAGAAATGCGTATATATCTCATTTTGGACCTTAAGAGGATGTTCATGGACTTTTTAGAAAGCTTAGGATGTCCTATAAACAACCCTTTTAGTTTCATCTCAATTGGATCTTCCATGTTCCTGTAAGGAGCTTTGACCCAAAAGGTGTTTTTGTTGACTTTTTGAAATGACCTATAATGTATGAACTCGTTTCTTTTGATTGAGGAATTTCTTGACCTTGAGGGATGAAGAGAAGTTGTAGGGAATTGGATTCTCTTCAAAATGAGCCTTGTTTGGAAAATTTATGATAAAGTATGAGAAAGTTATGCGTGGTCTAAGTTTGGTTGACTTTTCCTATATAAATCCTAAATTGCCATTTTTGACTTTTGATGAGTTGGGAGCATTTCTTGAGGAATCATGATTAACCCTTGATCAAATGATGGATATTAATTCAAAATGTTGATGTTTACCAAAAATCTTGAAGTTTGACTATATTTGGGCTATAGTTAACTTTTGACCTAGTACAATTGATTTCCAAGCATCTGAGCAGTTGACTGAGCAAACTTGTTGTGTAGGGCATGAAAATTGACATGGATGATCTTGGGGACATGTTAGGGCAATGCAGGACATTTGTGACCCTTGGGACTCAACCATATTGCTTGAAATTGGAACCCTATTTTGAGGCTTATTGTCTTAAGAGGAGGATTTGCCTAGTCAATCCTTAGTCAACTTGAGCAATTGAGGACCTCTAGGAGTATGTCTTGTGTGAAAATGGGAGGGAAAATTTTAGGGTACAACAGGTTCCCCTGTTCAATCTTCTTAAACCTGAGGATTTAGATTGGCTTGTCCGCCTTTCGTAATCTGAGGGTGGAAGATGATTGAACACTAGAGTGCCCAGAAATTTGCACTCACATGAAGTAATATTGATGGTTGATGACGTCGAGAATGGACTTACATATGCCATTTGGAGAAGATGACAAAAGATCATAGGATATGTGCTTAAAGATTCCATCCAGAGAATGTGACGGAGGGTCGTCGAAGATGGGCTTAAAGATGCCATCTAGAACAATGATGCTTTCATGAGATACCCCTTTGTGGGAATTCCTACGACTGTTATTGAGGAGGACTCCGCTAAGGAATGTTGGTATCTGTCTCGGAACATAGAGTTTTAGGAGCCTCAGTTATCCGTTACTCTAATAGGGAGTCATCACTTGATTGAAGAGACGGAGGTGAACTACTATCTGCTCATGATCCAGGCTTTACAGTGGCTTACTGAGGATAATAAGGCTGATCGCTATCTGGTCGTATTCCAGGCTTCACAGTGACTTACTGGGTGTGATGCGGTGGGAGAACTGACTTGAGGTTTTGTGTTTGTGTTCACAAATGTCACAGTTTAGCAAGAGTCGCCACCGACTTTTCTTTTATCCAAAAGGAAAGGTAAAAAAGCACATGAAAGACCTTTGAGATGTTTTCTTGAGTTCGGGGGGTAGATTATGAAAAGGGAAGGTACTAGCACCCTTTTCATCTATGGTTTTCCATGGGCTCTTAGTTACTTGTTTAGATCACTTGCTTTGCTTTTGAAATTGTTTGAAATGGTGCTTTGTGTGGTTTTGAAAGTATTTTGAAAAGAGGCCATCGTTTAGGCAATCTTTGTAATGATTCTCGTTCGTAAGAATGTATACAAAGATGTTTGTCTTTTGAAAAATGTTTCAATGTTTGAAAGTTGTTTGGAAATGTTTTGAAAATGTGTGTGTATTTGTTTGAACATAGAAAGGATTGTTTGCAAATTGATCAAGTAACTAGAAGCATTCTACCTACTCAAAAGTCTTTCTTGTACATTTTTATTCCTTTGATATTGTTGATTTACCATTGATTTGGTAAACAACCCTATCTTTGGATGTTAAACGGGACGGGTGTGGGTCATCGTATGACCATGATAACAATGTTGCCAAGTATCTTTAGCATTTTGAGGGACCAAGATCATTTGTTTTGGGTAACCTTTTGATAGCGTCATCGAGGGACTATGATCTTATTTGTTTTATTTTGTTTTGCCAAGATACTTTGCATGCATACCATGGCCATTTTTTAGGCAACAAAGTGGATGAAGCCCTAGGGGTGCTTGTGTGCGATGTGTGTCATTTTACATGCATTTTTTCTTGTGTTAGGTCTTGTATTTGTTTGATTTTGTCTTATCATGCAAAATCCTAGTTTTTACTAAACATGGTATAATGCGATAAATTGCGTAAAATAAATCTAAGCTATTACAACAATTATTATGGGAGGGGGGATACAAGTTTTTGAATGGGGATATTTGCACAAAATAAAACCCTAAAATACTATTACAACCCAATTGAATATTTTCAAATAAATAAATAAACAAGTATTTAAATATGCAATAAAATGTAATTATGCAAAAAAATATTTTGTATTTGTTTTATGTATGAGAAATTAATATTATTTAAGTCCTAAAAATAAGAAAAATAATATTGTTATTTTTGAAAGGGATAAAACCCTAGTTTTTGATTTAAAAGAAAATTATGTTTTCTATATTATTTATTTTATCCATTTATTTACAAGAAAAAATAAATAAAATTATTTACAAATATTAAAAATTAAAATATATGTGGAAATAATATTTTATATGTATGAATAATAAAAATAAAAATGTATGATATTTTTAAATGTGTTTACTATTTATTTTAAGAAAATAGATTCTATTTATTCTAAATAATCAATATTTTATGCAAAAAATAAGATAAAAAATAAAATAAAATGCAAAAAATAAAGAAAATATTTTTCATGATTTTTTATGTTCAGAAAAAATAAATAAAAGCAATAAATATAAAAATGAAAAGAAAATATGAAAAAATAAATAAAATATGCAAAGGGGGTGTGAATAGTAGTCTGGGGGGTGCAAAAAGCCAAAACAGAAGGCCCAATGCACGCTCAGGCCCAGACAATCATCTTCATCCCTGTCCTTCAGCTTGTGCGTGTTCTGAGTTCAAATCTGTAACTTGCTATAGCTTGCATAAAATCAAAAACTCATAACATAAAAAGTGTAGCTTGTAAACTCACGATTCCAATGATATAAAGTTTGTGACCTAACTCTCAAAGATCAGAGAGAATTTATGTAGCCCTAATTTCTGACCTAATTTTTTCATGAACTTCAAGCTTTAAATTCTCACTACTCAGTTAATATAAATGACAACTATGCATATGTACAGCTTCAACAAGTTAAGGACTACATTTTTGCTTCACAAATCAAAGCTTGAAGATTCCAAAATAGAGAGATAGAGTTTTGAAAAATACCTTGTTCAGCTGAGTTTGGATATGGCAATATAGGGACTTTGAGTGAGGCCTGAGGATCGTGTGAGCTTCCTTGAAGTTCCCTCAAGCTATTCCAATGCTTAGCTTGCCTTGAGGATGCTTGAAACTCCCTGCACGAGTAAACCTGCAACCTTCCAAAATGAAAATGGTGATGTCTGAAATAGGGCTTACAGAACCAGAACAAGGGCTTGGATAGTTTGGATATGATGTATGGAAGGTGTTTGAAGTGTTGAATCAAGAAACGCACGAGCCAATATTGAGTTGGCAAGAGTCTTGCACAAGCTGCCCTGTTTGGGCAGAAAAATGTGTTTTTTGTGTTTGGGAGAGTTTTAGATGCTATGAATTCATGTCTTTGCTTGATATAAGTTTGTGAATATGTATGGAGTGATACAAAGTCCACTCTCTAGCAGTTGTACAAGTTCTGAACCCTTTTGCCCCTTTTCTTGCATTTGAAGAAAGTTGAAGTGACTTAAGCCAAAATGCTTGTACTGCTTGCTTGCTAGCTGCAGAGAGTTGGTACAAGTTGCTTGTTATCTGTGGAAAATGCCTGCATCCAAGTAACAAGTCCAAGGCTCAAGGATGATAAAGTTTGCAAAAGATTGCTTTATCAAAATGGCATTGTGAACTTTTGGCCATTTATGGAATTATTCTTTGTACAATGCTCTAAAGGTCAAAATAAAGCCATTATCCCATGAATTTGAATTTAATTATGGAGTGTATAAGGGATTTAGGACCTGTAATGCAAGGTACAAGCATGCTTGATCAGATTTACATCTTGGTGCATTGTGAAAATGGCTTGAACAAAAGTGACAAAATTCCATTTCTCTTCTTCGATTCTCCCTAAATATAAATGATCTTGGAGAGTTCTTGGACATTTTGGAAAGCTTGAAACATGCTCTATAATCCATCTTTGAAATGAATTTTGAGATACCTCTTGGAACTAGGTGAAAAATGTCCATGAAGTTAGGTCAAAAACCTGCCTAAATTAGGGCAAATTTTCACTAAGTTAAAAAGTTTATGGACCCCTATTCACAAATTCATTACTTGAGATCCAAGAATAATTTGGGAAAACTTTGTGAATAAAAGTTGTGGATTTCATGGAGGACTACAACTTTCATGTTAGAAGTTTTCTTTGAATCCAATTGCATCATGGTGAAAAAGTTGTGGAAAGTTGGGAAAAAATAAGAAACTTTCCATACTTTGAAAAATTCTAAGTTATGAAAAATTTCAAATTAAAACCCTAATTTTCAATTTTAGGTTTCTTGGTCAACAAGTTTCACATTTTGACATATCTTGATGGATTACGACCCTTGCCACTTGATTTTGACCAAAAAGTCAAAGTTTGACTTTTCAGTGTACATTTGACTTTTGATCAGTTGACTGCAAAATTCATTTGTCAATCCTATGCATTTGAGATCTTTTGAACTGTGTGATTAGGTCAAGATGATGATATTGAGTCCTTGAAATCATGTTTGAACCCAATTGGTCATTGGTTAGGTTAAAAAATCAGAAATTTCCCTTTCACAGTAAAAACCCTAATTTTGACTATTTTGCCCTTTTGATGATTTGATCAAATTTCTTGAGGAGTTGTGATCCAAACTTGATCAAATGGTACATATGAGCCTATAATGTTGTTGTGGATCAAAAATTATGAAGTTTGACTGTAAATTGGCCATGGTTGACTTTTTCTCCAATACAACTATTTTTTAGGTCAACTGTCTAATTGACTAGTCAAAAATGTGGTTCAAGGCTTGAAACTTGGTATGTGCAATCTTAGGGGTCCAAGATGGTGTATGAAAGTAACATGAAGCATTGATGGTCCAAAAATCCTTGTGCAAACTCAAACCCTAATTTCAGGTTATCAGTGCAAGGTGTTGTCTTGAGCTGAGCAAACCCTAATCTTGTCTGGAATCCAATAAGTCTTATAAGGAAATCTTGATAAATGAGAGGGAAAATTTTGGGGTACAATAGCTGCCCCTGTTCAATCTTCTTGAACCTGAAGAGTTAGATTGGCGAGCTTTGCCATTCGTGACTCAAAGGTAAAAGATGATTGGACACTAGAGTGCCCGTAAATTTGCACTCGTCAAAGTGTAGTTGAGGGAATGAGCTTAAAGATTCCATTTGGAGATGTGATATAATCTTGTTGGAGATGGCTTAAAGATGCCATCCAAGAATGTTTGTTGAATTGTAAGTTGTAAGTCAAAAGAATGAGTATTCAGAATGGTGTCTGTGTATGGAACGTATCTGAGTTGTATCTGGAGACTGAATCTGTATGAGAGATAAAATGGCTTCCGTTTTTGGAGTGTATCTAAGCTGGGGAAAATCAGAATAAGTGAAAGAATGGAAACCGTGTCTGGAGCGTATCTGGACTGTATCTGAAGTTTGAATCTGAATGAGTAATAGAATGACTTCCGCATCTGGAGTGTATCCGTACTGTATCTGAAAGATGTTGGGATCTGAATGAGCATCCGAATGACTTCCGTGTCTGGAGTGTATCTGTACTGTATCTTAACGTGGAATCCAAATAAATATCAGAATGACTTCCGCGTCTGGAGTGTATCCGTACTGTATCTAAATCGGAAAACTGGATAAGGGCCAGAATGGCATCCGTGTCTGGAGCGTATCTGAACTGGAATCTGAATAAGTGACAGAATGACTTCTGTGTCTGGAGTGTATTTGAACTGTATCTGATAGTTGAAATCTAAACAAGTATCAGGATGGCATCCGTATATGGAGCGTATCTGAATTGTATCTGAAATATGAATAAGTGACATAATGAATTTCGTGTCTAGAGTGTACCTGAACTGTATCTGATAGTTGAAATCTGAACAAGTATCAGGATGGCATCCGCATATGGAGCGTATCTGAACTGTATCTAAAATCTGAATAAGTGACATAATGACTTCCGTGTCTGGAGTGTATCTGTATTGTATCTGCAATCTTTGAACATTGTTAATGATAGCTGTTAATCTTATCCTGAAAAGGATAAAATGTTAGCTGAAACACAAAGTTATGTCGCATGAAATGTATGATGCAATAAATGTGTTTTATCAATGTTTATGATATATGGATGTAATGTATGCGCATGTAAGCTGATTCGTTGTATTGCTGAGGAAAATAAATCCTTGACAGTTGGGGATAATAAAACCCTTGACTGCTGAGAGTAAGAAATCCTTGGTGACTGTTGTGGACAAGAAATCCTTGACAACTTTTACGGGGATATGAGGATCCTTCATGTCTTGAAGTTGGAGTATTGACAAAAATTCTGTTGTGAGAGTAATGCCAAACTGCTGGAGAAATTTTCTTGGGAAATCCAGAGAACTTTGATGACTTCTACTGGGGGTTACTCAATGGGAATCCTTATTCCGCTGGGGAATAGAGAAAACCTTGACGACTTCTGCGGGGAATTAAGAATGAGAATCTTTATTCTGTTGAGGAGTAATGAAAACTTTGTCAACTTCACCGGGGGATTAAGAATGAGAATCTTCATTCTGTTGAGGAATAAAAACTCTGTGTGGAAGAAGGCTTACTGCTGGAGAGTAAGTTCAGGAGTTTGGGTTGTCTGCCACTCTACTGGGGAGTTATCCTAGGTTGGGGAGAGACAAAAGTTAACTGTTATCTGGTTGATTTCCAGGCTTGGATACAACTTGCTGGGGAACTTGAAGAAACGGAATGGTTTCCGTCGGGGATTGATAGTTAGAAGTTTTTGGCTCCGCTGTGGATTGGGAGTTTGAAGTTTTAACTCTGATGGGAAATAAGGGTTTGAAATTTTAGTTCCGCTGGGGATCTGGATGATGTACTGTAGGGATTGCTCATGGAATAGCCTAAGGACGTTTTCCTATCCTTTCATGCTGTCAGTAATTGTTCTCTTCCATCCTATTTATTTGTAAACAGTAATTATGTTCAAATGCATATGTTTATTAATGAATCATTGGACGTTTTTGCACATAAAAACACAAGTGTAAAGAGAAAAGGACAAATAGTTTTCTGCACTTTTAAAGAGGTATCTTTGTATTTACTTTAAATAAGTATTTGTGTACAAAGGAGACAGACATCCTAGTAAAAGGATGGTGCCATAAAAGTAAGAAAAATTTATACAAAGAAAAGATAGCTATGTGTAAAAAATCCCATGGGGTTCCCATTCCGCTATAGCCTTCGTAACTCCGAATATCTGGTCCATTCGTTGCTTTGTTCGAAGATGATTGAGTTGATCAGAAGCTCAGAGCTTGTCAATGAAGAGATTATCCTTAAAGTGATCCGACGAGACATAGTCATACGCTTTAATTCCCTAACTTTTTCCTGGACCGCCCTTTCGGGTTTTCAGTCCACCGCGAAACCCTTTTTTTCCCAAGTCGCCCTTTCGGGTTTTCAACTTGCCGGGTGTACAATTTTTTTATATTTATCCCTAATTTTTTCCTGAATTGCCCTTTCGGGTTTTCGATTCACCGGGATTCCCTTTTTTTGCCTAGGTGTGTCAACCTAGCGGGTCATTTATGCATAGTATCTTTTGACTATGTCTGCGTTAGCAAAGTGCGGCAGGTCGTCGCCATCCATGGTGGTTAAGATCATTGCCCCACCAGAAAAGATGTTCTTGATTAGAAATGATCCTTCGTAGGTAGGAGTCCATTTTCCCCTAGGATCACTTTGTGGCAAGATAACGTGCTTGATCACTAGATCCCCGACTTGATATACCTGGCGTATGACTTTCTTGTTGAAAGCTTTGATCATCCATTTTTGATATGTCTGACTGTGGCAAACATCAGTAAGTCTCTTTTCATCAATCAAGTTAAGTTGATCAAGTCGGGTCTGAATCCAATCGTCTTCACTCAAACCAGCATCCTTCATGATTCTCAAAGAGGGAATCTGAACCTCGATAGGTAAAACAGCCTCCATGACATATACCAAGGAATAGGGTCTTTCCCGAGTTGATGTGCGAGCCATGGTACGGTACCCATGAAGAGCAAACAGTAGCATCTCATGCCAGTCCTTGTAGATGACTGTCATCTGTTGTATGATCTTTTTGATATTTTTGTTAGCAGCTTCAACCGCACCATTCATCTTTGGCTGATAGGGAGATGAATTGTGATGTTGAATCTTGAACTGCTCGCACAAGGTGGTGATCATAATATTGTTAAGGTTTGTACCATTATCAATGATGATCCTTTCGGGGATACCGTACCGACAAATAAGATTCTGCTTGATGAAGCGGGAAACAACATTCTTAGTAACGGATGCGAAGGAAGCTGCTTCGACCCACTTGGTGAAGTAGTCAATGTCCACCAGAATGAAGCGGTATCCATTGGATGCTGTAGGCTTGATCTCTCCAATCATGTCGATTCCCCACATAGCGAATGGCCAAGGAGCTGTTAAGACGTTTAGAGGAACTGGAGGCACGTGGACCTTGTCTACATAGATTTGACATTTGTGGCAGTTACATGAGTGTTGATAGCATTCAACTTCCATGGTAGACCAGTAATAGCCTGCCCGTAGAATCTTCTTTTCCATCGTATGCCCGCTAGAGTGAATGCCGAAGGTACCTTCATGCAATTCTGCCATGATCTTTTCAGCTTCAATCTTGTCCACACAACGGAGCAGAATAGAATCATGATTGCGCTTGTACAAGATGCCATTACTTAGGAAGAACTTAGCTTAGAATCTCCTTAAGAACTTTTTGTCATTGACTGAAGCTCCTTCAGGGTATTCTTGCGCCTCGAGATACCTTTTGACTTCATGAAACCATGGCTGGTCCACTACTTCTTTGGTATTAATCTCGTGACAGTGTGCGGGTTCATCCATCCGTTCAATAGTGATTTGGGGAGCCTCATTATCCCAATTAAGTTTAAACATGGATGACATTGTAGCTAGAGCATCTGCTAGCTGATTTTCTTCTCGTGGGAAGTGCTCGAAGGTAATTTGCTCGAAATGTGGTAACAATATCAAGACATGTTCCTTGTAAGGGATGAGGTTTGGATGCTTAGTATCCCACTCTCCTTTGATCTGACTGATGACCAAAGCCGAGTCCCCAAACACATCTAAGGATTTGATTCCCAAGTCTATGGTAGCCTTGAGCCCGAAGATGCATGCTTCATATTCGGCCATGTTGTTCATACAGTTGAAGCAAAGCCTGGCGGTGAAAGGAGTATGGCAACCTTCTGGAGATATAAGTACAACACCGGTACCGTTACCAAGCGCATTAGAGGCCCCATCAAACTACAGGGTCCATCGGGATCCTTGTTCAGGTCCGTCATATGGTCGGAATTCTTTAACGTTGTCCAATTTCATGATGTCTTCGTAAGGGAAGTCAAACTTCATGGATTGGTAATCTTCGACAGTTTGATGGGCCAAATGATCAGCTAGCACACTCCCCTTTATAGCTTTTTGGGTCGCGTACTGTATATCGTATTCCGTTAGGATCATCTGTCATCTAGCTATTCTTCCAGATAGAGCAGGCTTCTCAAAGATGTACTTTATCGAATCCATCTTAGATATCAGCAAAGTGGTATGAGTCAACATGTACTGCCTTAGCCGGCGAGCAGCCCATACCAAAGTGCAACAAGTTTTATCGAGCAGTGAATATCTTGTTTCACAGTCGGTAAACTTTTTTCTAAGGTAATAAATGGCATGCTCTTTTCGGCCAGACTCGTCATGCTGCCCCAGTATGCACCCCATTGAATTCTCTAAGACGGTCAAATACATGATTAACGGTCTTCCCTCGACGGGTGGTAGCAGGATAGGAGGTTCTAGCAAATACTCCTTGATTTTATCGAAAGCAATCTGACAGTCATCATTCCATCGAACTACCTGATCTTTCTTCAACAGCTTGAAGATTGGTTCACAAGTAGATGTTAGGTGAGAAATGAACCTAGCAATGTAGTTTAGGGGTCCCAAGAAACCTCTGACATTCTTCTCAGTGCGAGGAGCAGGAATTTCTTGTATAACTTTGACTTTGGCAGGATCAACCTCGATGCCTTTGTTGCTGACAATGAAACCCAAGAGTTTACCGGACGGGACTCCAAATGTGCACTTGTTTGGGTTCAATCTGAGCTTGTACTCCTTTAGTCTGACAAACAACTTTTGCAAGTGATCAAGGTGTTCTTCTTCAGTTTGTGATCGGGCTATCATGTCATCTACTTAGACCTCTATCTCATGATGTATCATATCATGAAACAAAGCTACCATGACGCGTTGATAGGTTGCCCAAGCATTCTTCAGTCCGAATGGCATCACTTTGTAGTAGAACGTACCCCACTGTGTAACAAAAGTAGTTTTCTCCATGTCCTCAGGTGCCATTTTGATCTGGTTATAGCCTGAGAGTCCATCCATCAAAGAAAATACTTTGTGCTGAGTTGTGTTGTCAACCAGGATGTCAATGTGCGGAAGTGGAAAGTCAGCTTTAGGGCTGGCCCTGTTTAAATCTCTATAATCCATGCATATTCTCACTTTGCTGTCCTTCTTAGGCACAGGCACAATGTTAGCAACCCATTGTGGATAGGAAGTAACAGCCAGAAATCCAGCATTGAACTGCTTCATAAGTTCTGCTTTGATCTTCTCGGACATGTCAGGTCTTATGCGGTGGACCTTTTGTTTCACTGGTGGACAATCTTCTCTTGTGGGTAGACGGTGAACCACAATGTCTGTATCGAGTCTCGGCATGTCTTCGTATGACCAGGCGAAGATTTCAACATAATCATGAAGTAGCTGAATTAGGCGCTCCTTGACACTCGGCTCTAGAATGGCACCTATCTTGATTTCTTTTTTATCATCCTCAGTTCCCAAGTTGATTGTATCTAACAACTCCTCATGAGGCTGAATTGCTCTTTCTTCTTGCTGTAATAGTTTGGCCAATTCCCCTGGCACCTCACAATCTTCCTCACCTTCGTATTCGGCTTGGTAGATCAGATCTTCAGAGTCACTGAAGGCTATAGCAGTATCGTTACCCATGGGTTCTGGAATGGAAGGGTACCTGCATTTGTGAGTGTGGGTGTGTGTAAGGGATAGCCATCTTAAAACAACAAAATGTAAAAGAAAGACAATGAGGACAAAAGGTTTAAATATGAAAAGCGTCCATGATTCATTAAAATGACATATGAAAATGAAATAAGAACCATTACAAATGGACCTATGTGCTTCGGGTAAGACACAAGGTTGAAAAAGTATGAATTGTTTGTGAATTATTACAGTCCAACATAAATGGAAAAGATAAATTACTGCGGTATGAAAGTAATCGGAACAAAGTCTTTTGCTTCCCAGTAGCACAGTCCTCCACCAACAATAGGAAAAATCCAGTCTTCCAAGCTTCCCTCTTCTTCCCTGTCCTCTAGTGCATTAACCCCTTGGTGGCTGATCTTCACAGGTGGCCCTCCAGCACGGGCACGACGCATGGATTTCTGAGCAGTTGAGGTGAATCCCAAGCCGAATTTGTTTGATTTGAAAGGAAAGTCTGGGAGCTGCCCCCAGATGGTGGATCCGCCTTCTTCCACTAATGCCCTTGCATCTTTGAGAGATGACATCCGAGGTGGTGGTCTTGTGATCACAGGAGTTGAGGAAACCACCTTGGTCGCCGCTATTTATTCAGAGACTTCTTCAAAATGTTGGAAAGGGGTCTCTATGAATTCGCCATTTAACTCCATATAACGGAAGGAATTCAGATGACTAATCATGCATTCCTCTTCACCATGGACAGTTATAATTTTCCCTTGGACGGGGTACTTGAGCATTTGGTGCAAGGTGGATGTGACCGCTCCGGCATTGTGAATCCAGGGGCGTCCCAACAGGCAAGAGTAGGAAGGACGGATGTCCATCACGTATAATGTTGAATTGAACATCTTGGTACCCATCTTGATCGGGATGTCCACCTCCCCATGGACCATCCTTTTAGAGCCGTCAAATGCTCTCACAATTATATTGCTGGGTTTCAGGGTTAGGCCTTCACAATCCAACCTATCCAAGGCTTTCTTCGGAAAGACATTTAAAGATGATTCCGTATCAACCAAGACGTGGGCTAGGGTGGTTCCCCTACACTCCAACGAGACATGTAGCGCATCATTATGTTTTCTCCCTTTGGAGGTCAAGTATGCATCGGAAAAACCCATGCCATTGTCAGCTGTTAACCCGACCACACACTCTTAGAATTGATCAGCCGAAGTCTCTTGCGGGACGTGAGCTGTCTTCAAAAACTTGACCAAAGCTTTAGCATGTGCCTCAGAGCACAACAACAATGCTAACATAGAGATTTTGGAGGGGGTCTGTCCCAGTTGTTCAACAACATCATAATCACTTTTCTTAATAATCCTCAGGATTTGTTCCATCTCCTTCTTGGATGTATCAAGAATGACTAGTGATTGAGCCTTCGTCAGGACAGGCTCCTCTTGAACACTCTTTCCTTTTTTCTCAACAATGGAAGTAGGGACATGAATTGTATTGTCATTGTTGGCGGGTACACTTGCAGGTGCATTTACTGGTATAGGTGTAATCTTCAGAATGGCCGCGGGTCCAAAGACTGCTGTTGGAGGAGCAATCTCTGGAGAAAAAATTCTCCCACTATGAGTAATTTTGCTGGTTCCGGCAATGTTACTGATGTCAGGATTATCCTCCTCAGAGCTTTCTTCTTCAATGGTCTGTTCAATCTGTTTGACACCATGGTAGTAGATTTCTCCACCATAGTTCCATGGTACCGTCGTATCTGATTTGTAAGGGGTTGGCCCGGGCATTGTTATCTTCAATGGAGTAGTCATAGGAGCGGATGTAATCCTAACGGGTTTTTTAGGAACCCTAGAATGATTGGCGTATATGGTTATTATTGAAACTTCTGGAACTGGAATGGGTGAAACAAGAGCTTTCTCAAACAAAATTTCCTTGTTATCAATCAGTTGTTGGATTCCTTTCTTCAACAGAGGATAGTCAAATGGGGAGGACAGGCAAGCATGGCAATCTTGGTCACAACCTGGGAACACCCCAGCTTTCAACAAATTCAACTTGACGGTTAGGAGAGGAGTTAATAATTCATCCACAGTAGAAAAAAACAGATCTTCCTCCACAACATTGGCATTGTGTCCATGCCTCAGGATTGGAGCGGAGATAACATTCGGCTTTTCAGGAGCTTCAAATTCTGCTTCTTTTGCATCAATCAGATCTTGAATATTGTTCTTCAGGGCCCAACAGTGGTTGGTATCGTGCCCTGGACTTTCCGAAAGGTACGCGCATCTGGCGTTCAGATGGTAATGTGGAGAAGTAGTGTTAGGATTTTTAGGGGCCTCTTTTAGCATGGCCAGATTCAACTTCAAGAGATGTGGTAAGACTTGAGCAAGAGTCATGTTTATCTTGGTGAATTGCCTTACAGGCCTTTCCACCCTTTGCTGGTTATTCCTCGGCTGATCATTTCTCGGCTGGTTGTTTCTCGGCTGGTCTAATGGAGACTTTTGAAACATAACGGCCCCCACTGTTGGTCGTCTTTCAATTCTTCCTTAATTTCTCTATGCATAGACATCAGACACTTCCTTCTTTCATGTGAAGGGCTTTTTTGCAACTGCAGAGGTGGATGCGTCTTTCTGAATTTTCCCGCTTCTAATACCAGCTTCCACCCTCTCGCCAGTTAGAATCAACTCAGTGAAACATGCAAAGGAGTTTCCAATCAGGTGATTAAAGAAAGGACCTGACAGAGTCCCCAAGAACATGTCCACTAGCTCTCTTTCAGATAAAGGTGGTTGCACCCTTCCGGCGAAATCCCTCCATTTTTGGGCATAGTCTTTGAAGCCCTCATTGGTAGCCATAGCCATACTCTGTAGCTGAGTACGGGTTGGCTCCAAGTTGGCATTGTATTGATACTGTTTATAGAAGGCAGCTGCTAAGTCTTCCTAATTATGGACATCAGACCTCTCCAACTGGTATAACCAATCAAGCTGTGTTCCTGACAAACTGTCCTGGAAAAAGTGGACCCACAAATCTTTGTTAGAAGAATGCGGCTGAATTTTCCTGACATAGGATCTGAGGTGCATTTTAGGGAAAGACACCCCATCATACTTAGCAAACAGTGGCACTTTAAACTTAGGAGGGATTACAATTCTAGAAACCATCCCTAACTCCTCAAAATCCAGCCCCGGTACTCTCTGTATCTCCATAGCAGCTAGACGCTCTTCCAAGTTTTTGTATTTGTCATCAGCCGGAGGGTACTGTTGTTCAGAGTAGTCCTCATCTTCTTCTTCCTCTGCTTCAGAATCTGATGGCACTGCCGTTCCTTTTCCTTTTCCTTCCCCCTCTTCAGATGTTGATGGGAATTCCAAAGTCCGTCTGGCTTGTCCTTCAAACTTTCTGCCCATGATAACCACACCGACTCGCTTCTTCTTCTTTTTCTCTTTCTCCTTCTCTAGTAGGGTCTTGATCTCCTCCTGCCCCTTGGCTAGGGTCAAGAGTAGCTGTTGAAATTGTGAATTCTGAGCTTGCAAATCTTTGACCATTTGTTCAATATCCATCTTGCTGAAATAAACAACAGAGAGATGAGGAAACTTGGTGTGAAGACCTGTTTTTGCATATGATGAATGATATGTATTCATGTAATTGTTTCAAGGATTCAGAAATTCAAATTTTTTTTAAACAAAAAATAAACACACATCATATTAATAAGATAGAATTTGTTAGTACATCAATGCCCCTTGGGAAAAATAATACAAAATTCTAAGGTAAAAAGACGTTGCGCATCCTCTTTGGTGCAATGTAGGTGTTGAGAGTCTGCTCTTCGTGAAGTAGCCGAGTGAGTTCCAAAACCTTCTTCTCGCTTGCGTAGAATTGGGCTTCGAAAGTATCACACGCTCCCTTGAGCTGTATCCAACTCCTTTGTAAATCTTCGAGTGATGTTGGCATGTCAGGATGTAGGATGGTTTATGGAACCTCTCCTTCCATAACAGGCTCTATAATCACTGGTAGAATGGAGGGGTAAGGCATCATAAGACTTTGGGAGCGGGTTCGTACCCACTTGAGGTAAGGCTCAAGGGGGATGGAATTCTTGTGTCCAAAGGTCTTATTGTCCACCTTGTTGGGCATTCCCCAAGCTCGGATGAACCTTTGTCGGAGTCCTTGATTATCGTTGTCGAAAACCAATCCTTGAATCAGCATATCATGCAGGCCATCCCTTCGGGCATAACCAAACTGTCTCAGAGCCAAGCAAGGGTTTTTGATGATGCCTCCCCTAATGCCAAGTAGAGGGACATTAGGAAATTCCCCACAATGGTCAATGATAGTAACATTCTCTTTGGATCGAGAACACCAATGAATGTCTGAATGTGTAAGAGTCATCAATCTTTGTGACCACCTCAAACCTTGCTCATTCTTTAAGACTAATTGGGGAAGATGAGAAATAAACCATCTTTCTAGTAGAGGAGTACAACACATGAGAACACCCCTTTTCCTCATTGTACGATTGTGAAAAGAGTGGAGGATATCCCCAAGCAATGTAGGCACCGGGTTGTGAGTCATGAAGATTTTGACAGCGCTTACATCTATAAGCTGGTCAGGATTAGGGAACAAGACCATCCCATAGATGAGAAGAGCTAAAATCTCCTCAAAAGCTTGTAAGTCCAAATAATTCCAGCAGCTTTGGGCCTTCTCAAACAAAAACTTTGACAAGAAGCCTTTGACACCACTTCTAGTTTCCCAATGTGTTGTGACATCAGATGAGTGCAAGTGCAGGGCTTGAGCAATCTCTTCTGGCTTTGGATCTCTTTCCGTACCGTTTAAGGGTAGTTGATTGAGAATAGGAATCCTCAAGAGTTGAGAAAATTCCTCCAAAGTGGGAACAAGTTGGTAGTCAGGAAATGTGAAGCAATGATGCAAAGGGTCAAAGAACTGGAAGAGAACTTTCATCATATCCTCCTCTATTTTGGTGGTGACCAAGTTGAGTAGACGACCATGTCTCTTGATGAATGGAGAATTCTCAGGAATCCTTGAAGCTAGCTCATTGAGTTGTGGAGGAATTCTTACAAGGTTGACTTGGATAGTTTTCCTGCGAAGTGAATCCATGGCCTACAAAACAGGAACAAAGATGAATCTCCAAAATCCTTGAAATGGTTAGTGGATGCATATGATGCTTCATGATGTCCATGATGTTATGCACAAGTATAGATTTACAAGCAAATCACACAAGTTCCTAGTTTAGGCTTGCATGGGGTTTCATAGGTAAGTACCCTCTTGAAGTTTAGTTGGCTCAACCTGTCCTAGAAATAGTAACCGGGTTCTAAGGAGCTCAATATCACTGGATTGTTTCCTTGTTCATTGTTTCAATTCAGCCTCTTTACTGGCGACTGAAATATTCCAAGGAACCAACCCTCAATGAGTGTAGTATCGAGTATCTACCAACTTCGGACTGCACCAAATCCGGTCATCTCATTACATCCTAAAAGTCTAAGTTGGTCAAGTAAAGGTTCTAAAAGTCCATTAGTGCTTCATGACATCACTCAGCGGCCTGGTATTCTCTTTGATTTGCTCAAAGGCTACCGGTACCCACAAATATGTCGCACTAATATAGCTATTGCTTAGACCATGTCAGTATACCCCGCACAGTTTCCACAACGTATTGCTATTTACCTATGAATGTTTCCCAAATCCGGGTAGAGGATTCAAACCCAAACAATAGAACCAAGATGTAAAGCAAACAAGTCAAGCAATTGTAAGCATGTAAAGGTGATCTAAACCCCAAGGTAACCCCACTTTTCATTTATTCCCCAGCAGAGTCGCCAGTTTTGTGATGCGGTGGGAGAACTGACTTGAGGTTTTGCGTTTGTGTTTGCAAATGTTGCGGTTTAGCAAGAGTCGCCACCGACTTTTCTTTTATCCAAAAGGAAAGGTAAAAAAGCACATGAAAGACCTTTGAGATGTTTTCTTGAGTTCGAGGGGTAGATTATGAAAAGGGAAGGTACTGGCACCCTTTTCATCCATGGTTTTCCATGGGCTCTTAGTTACTTGTTTAGATCACTTGCTTTGCTTTTGAAATTGTTTTAAATGGTGCTTTGTGTGGTTTTGAAAGTATTTTGAAAAGAGGCCATCGTTTAGGCAATCTTTGTAATGATTCTCGTTCGTAAGAATGTATACAAAGATGTTTGTCTTTTAAAAAATGTTTCAATGTTTGAAAGTTGTTTGGAAATGTTTTGAAAATGTGTGTGTATTTGTTTGAAAATAGCAAGGATTGTTTGCAAATTGATCAAGTAACTAGAAGCATTCTACCTACTCAAAAGTCTTTCTTGTACATTTTCATTCCTTTGATATTGTTGATTTACCATTGATTTGGTAAACAACCCTATCTTTGGATGTTAAACGGGATGGGTGTGGGTCATCATATGACCATGATAGCAATGTTGCAAGTATCTTTAGCATTTTGAGGGACCAAGATCATTTGTTTTGGGCAACCTTTTGATAGCGTCATCGAGGGACTATGATCTTATTTGTTTTGTTTTGTTTTGCCAAGATACTTTACATGCATACCATGGCCATTTTTTAGGCAACAAAGTGGATGAAACCCTAGGGGTGCTTGTGTGTGATGTGTGTCATTTTACATGCATTTTGTCTTATGTTAGGTCTTGTATTTGTTTGATTTTGTCTTATCATGCAAAACCCTAGTTTTTACTAAACATGGTATAATGCGATAAATTGCGTAAAATAAATCTAAGCTATTACAACAATTATTATGAGAGGGGGGATACAAGTTTTTGAATGGGGATATTTGCACAAAATAAAACCCTAAAATACTATTACAACCCAATTGAATATTTGCAAATAAATAAATAAACAAGAATTTAAATATGCAATAAAATGTAATTATGCAAAAAAATATTTTGTATTTGTTTTATGTTTGAGAAAATAATATTATTTAAGTCCTAAAAATAAGAAAAATAGTATTGTTATTTTTGAAAGGGGTAAAACCTTAGTTTTTGATTTAAAAGAAAATTATGTTTTCTATATTATTTATTTTATCCATTTATGTACAAGAATAAATAAATAAAATTATTTACAAATATTAAAAATTAAAATATATGTGGAAATAATATTTTATATGTATGAATAATAAAAATAAAAATGTATGATATTTTTAAATGTGTTTACTATTTATTTTAAGAAAATAGATTCTATTTATTCTAAATAATCAATATTTTATGCAAAAAATAATATAAAAAATAAAATAAAATGCAAAAAATAAAGAAAATATTTTTCATGGTTTTTTATGTTCATAATAAATAAATAAAAGCAATAAATATAAAAATGAAAAGAAAATATGAAAAAATAAACAAAATATGCAAAGGGGGTGTGAATAGTAGACTGGGGGGTGCAAAAAGCCAAAACAGAAGGCCCAATGCGCGCTCAGGCCCAGACCATCATTTTCATCCCTGTCCTTCAGCTTGCGCGCATTCCAAGTTCAAATCTGTAACTTGCTATAGCTTGCATAAAATCAAAAACTCATAACATAAAAAGTGTATCTTGTAAACTCACGATTCCAATGATATAAAGTTTGTGACCTAAATCTCAAAGATCAGAGAGAATTTCTGTAGCGCTAATTTCTGACCTAATTTTTTCATGAACTTCAAGCTTTAAATTCTCACTACTCAGTTAATATAAATTACAACTATGCATATGTACAACTTCAGCAAGTTAAGGACTACATTTTTGCTTCACAAATCAAAGCTTGAAGATTCCTAAATAGAGAGATAGAGTTTTGAAAAATACCTTGTTCAGCTGAGTTTGGATATGGAAATGTAGGGACTTTGAGTGAGGCCTGAGGATCGTGTGAGCTTCCTTGAAGTTCCCTCAAGCTATTCCAATGCTTAGCTTGCCTTGGGGATGCTTGAAACTCCCTGCACGAGTCAACCTGCAACCTTCCAAAATGAAAATGGTGATGTCTGAAATAGGGCTTACAGAACCAGAACAAGGGCTTGGATAGTTTAGATATGATGTATGGAAGGTGTTTGAAGTGTTGAATCAAGAAACACACGAGCCAATATTGAGTTGGCAAGAGTCTTGCACAAGCTGCCTTTCTTGGGCAGAAAAATGTGTTTTTTGTGTTTGAGAGAGTTTCAGATGCTATGAATTCGTGTCTTTGCTTGAGATAAGTTTGTGAATATGTATGGAGTGATACAAAGTCCACTCTCTAGCAGTTGTACAAGTTCTGATCCTTTTTGCCTCTTTTCTTGCATTTGAAGAAAGTTGAAGTGACTTAAGCCAAAATGCTTATACTGATTGCTTGCTAGCTGCAGAGAGTTGGTACAAGTTGCTTGTTATCTGTGGAAAATGCCTGCATCCAAGGAACAAGTCCAAGGCTCAAGGCTGATAAAGTTTGCAAAAGCATGCTTTATCAAAATGGCATTGTAAACTTTTGGCCATTTATGGAATTATTCTTTGTACAATGCTCTAAAGGTCAAAATAAAGCCATTATCCCATGAGTTTGAATTTAATTATGGAGTGTATAAGGGATTTAGGATCTGTAATGCAAGGTACAAGCATGCTTGATCATATTTGCAACTTGGTGCATTGTGAAAATGGCTTGAACAAAAGTGACAAAATGCCATTTTCTCTTCTTCGATTCTCCCTAACCACAAATGATCTTGGAGAGTTCCTTGACATTTTGGAAAGCTTTAAACATGCTATACAATCCATATTTGAAATGAATTTTGAGATATCTCTTGGAACTAGGTGAAAAATGTCCATGAAGTTAGGTAAAAAACCTGCCTAAATTAGGGCAAATTTTTACTAAGTTAAAAAGTTTATGGACCCCTATTCACAAATTCATAACTTGAGATCCAAGCATCTTTTGGGAAAACTTTGTGAATACAAGTTGTAGATTTCATGGTGTACTACAACTTTAATGTTATAAGTTTTCTTTGAATCCAATTGCATCATGGTGAAAAAGTTGTGGAAAGTTGGGAAAAAATAAGAAATTTTCCATACTTAGAAAAATTCGAAGTTATGAAAAATTTCAAATTAAAACCCTAATTTGCAATTTTAGGTTTTTTGGTCAAAAATTTTCACATTTTTACATATCTTGATGGATTATTACCCTTGGCACTTGATTTTGACCCAAAAGTCAAAGTTTGACTTTTCAGTGTACAGTTGACTTTTGATCGGTTGACTGCAAAATTCATCTGTCAATCCTATGAATTTGAGATCTTTTGAACTGTGTGATTAGGTCAAGATGATGCTATTGAGTCCTTGAAATCATGTTTGAACCCAATTGGTCATTGGTTAGGTTAAAAATCAGAAATTGCCCTTTCTCAGTCAAAACCCTAATTTTGACCATTTTGCCCTTTTGATGATTTGATCAAATTTCTTGAGGAGTTGTGATACAAACTTGATCAAATGGTACATAGGATCCTATATTGTTATTATGGATAAAAAATTATGAAGTTTGACCGTAAATTGGCCATGGTTGACTTTTTCCCCAATACAGTTGATTTTTAGGTCAATTGTCCAATTGACTGGTCAAAAATGTGGTTCAAGGCTTGAAACTTGGTATGTGCAATCTTAGGGGTCCAAGATGGTGTATGAAAGTCACATGAAGCATTGATGGTCCAAAAATCCTTGTGTAAACTCAAACCCTAATTTCAGGTTATCAGTGCAAGGTGATGTCTTGAGCTGAGCAAACCCTAATCTTGTCTGGAATCCAAGAAGTCTTGTGAGGAAAATCTTGATAAATGAGAGGGAAAATTTTGGGGTACAACACTGGGGAGATGAGATTAAACTGTTATCTGGTCATGATCCAGGCTTCAAAGTGTCTTAAATTGTTGACTGACTATTATCCGGTCAGTTTCCGGGCTTCATACCTTTTTTAACTGGAATAGAAATCTTAGTATCGATTTGAATGGACCAGAGAAAGGTCTCGTGTTGTCTTCAACTGGGATAAAAATCTTAGTATCGATTTGACTAAACCAGAGAAAGGTCTTGGATTAACTTTGACTGGCATATTAATCAGGATAATCTTAGTAGAGATCCAACCGACCCAAACGAAAGTCTTCGAATCTCTTCCACCGGCATAGTAAGCAGAGAGATCTTGGGTTAACTTTGACTGGCATAGTAATCAGGAAAATCTTAGTATGGATTCAACTGACCCAGACGAAAGTCTTGGAATATCTTCAACTGGAACAATTAATTAGAGAGATCTTAGTGTCGACCTGTCTGACCCAGGGAAAATCTTGGGTTAACTTTGACTGGCATAATAATCAGGAGAAACTTAGTAGTGATTGAACTGATCTAGACGAAAGTCTTGGAATCTCTTCCACCGCATAGTAAGTAGAGAGATCTTGGGTTAACTTTGATTGGCATGGTAATCAGGAGAATCTTAGTAGCGATTCAACCGATCCAGACGAAAGTCTTGGAATCTCTTCCACCGGCATAGTAAGCAGAGAGATCTTGGGTTAATCTGTCTAACCTAGGGAAAGTCTTGTGAGGACATCTTTCTGAGGAAAATACTGGAATAGTCCTTGGTTAGACGTAGCTTTTTGATTTGATCTTTTCCCTGAAAGGTGAAAAGTTAATCGTATGCAATGTCATGATGGATGAAATGCATTGTGATGATGTTCTCAAAATAAATGAGCTTGCGCTGTATGTAATACGTATGTGCATGCCATGATGTATGAATATGGGATGCTATTGCGGTAATTTTTAGTCGGGAAAATAAATCCCGGACTGCTACTGAAGAGCATTAGGAAATTGAACCCTTCATTTTCGCTGGGGATGGTGAATGGAGATGTCTATGCTGGGGATTTACTCCTTTCTGTTTGCGAATATTCTGCCGGGGAGAGACTCTGCCTGAGAATAACTCTCCGGGGGGAATAACTCTTTTTGCGAGAGGAGATGCTTTGCTAAAAGATTTCACTGATTCGGGGAAATAAATTCCGCCGAGGGATGTACTTCCGTAGCTGGAGAAATAAACTCTGTTTGGGATTGAGCTTTTGTATTCAGAGAAATAAACTCTGCTCAGGAGAAAACTTTATAAACCGCTTGCGATTATAAAATTCGGCCGGGGGATATAGATATCGACTCTCTGAAGGAACTTTAATGGGGAAAGTAACTCCCATTTGAGGAAGCATATGTCAAAACATTTGGTTGCCTCTACACTGTGGGGAACATAGACGTCACGGGGGCGCATGTAATGGTAACTTCGTTTCAAAGCTGTCTCTTCCCTTGTACCTGCTAGAAGGAGTAACTGTTGGGATTGACATGTTTTTTTTATTATTTCTTTTTTTATAGATTTTTCCCCGTTCCTTAAGTCATAAGCAACTGTCTTTCCGTTTCTTATGCAAATATTTATGAATAGCAATCATATTCAAATTCATATGTCAAGAATAAATCATTGGACATTTTTGCAAAACAAAACAAAAAGAAAAACGAATAGTTTTTATGTAGGAATGACTTGTATTGATTTTGAAGTAGGCCTATAACAGGTGTTTTTGTACAAGGAGGCTGGCGCTCTAGTAAAAGAACGTCGCTGTAAAAATGAAAGCTATATATATATTATGTACAAAGAGAAGGAAACAACTATGTGTAATAATCCCATTGAGTTTCAATTCTGCTATTGCCACTATGTCTTCGAGCATCTCATCACTTTGCTACTTATCCGAAGCTGGCTGGATTGATCGGTGCCGTTTTGAGCTTGATAGCTGATGCTGAAGTCTGGTCGCAAGGTGATCCAATGGGACATAGTGATACGCTTCAAATCCCTAACTTTTTCCTAGAACTCCCTTTCGGGTTTTCGGTCCACCGAGATACCCTTTTATGCCCAAACCGCCTTTTCAGGTTTTCGGCTTGCCGGGTGTACAAATATTTTTTGTTTTCATCCCTAATTTTTGCCTGAACCCTTTTTTTCACCGGGATGCCCTTATTTTTTCCTAGGCCAGTCAACCTAGCAGGTCTTTAATCATGTGTATTATCTTTTCACTATGTCTGCATTAACAGGGTGATGAATATCGTCACCATCCATGGTAGTCAAGATCATGGCTCCTCCTAAAAACATGCTTTTTAAATCACAAATAGACCTTCATATGTGGGAGTCCATTTGCCCCTGGGATCACCTTGCGGCAGTATGGTGCGCTTGATCACTAGATCCCCGACTTGATATACTTGGCATCTGACCTTTTTGTTGAAAGCCTTGATCATCCGTTTTTGATACATTTGACCATGACAGACAGCAGTAAGCCTTTTATCATCAATCAAATTCACTTGATCAAGTCGAGTCTGGATCCAATCATCTTCATTGAAACCCGCCTCCTTCATGATTCTCAGAGAAGAGATCTGGACTTCAATCGGTAGGACAACCTCCATACCATATACCAGAGAGTAGAGTGTTGCCCCTGTCGATTTTTGTGCTGAGGTGCGATAACCATGAAGAGAAAATGGTAACATTTCATGCCAGTCTCTGTATGTCAATGTCATCTTCTGTATGATTTTCTTAATGTTCTTGTTAGCAGCCTCCACAGTGCCATTCATCTTCGGCCGATAAGGGGAAAAATTATGGTGCTGGATCTTGAACTGTTTACAGAGTTTGGTGATCATCGTATTGTTGAGATTCGTACCATTGTCAGTGATGATTCTCTCTAGCACACCTACCTATAAATCAGGTTATGCTTGATAAATCGCGCCATAATGTTCTTGGTAACAGTAGAAAAAGAGGCAGCTTCAACCCACTTCGTGAAGTAATCGATGGCCACCAAGATGAAGCGATGCCCATTGGAAGAGGTAGGTCTAATATCTCCAATCATTTCAATGCCCTAGATTCCAAAGGGCCAAGGAGTCATCAAGATGTTCAAGGGAACCAAAGGTACATGCACCTTATCAGCATAGATCTGGCATTTATGACAAGTTCGGGAATGCTAATAGCAGTCTACTTCCATAACGGACCAATAGTATCCTGCTCGTAGGATCTTTTTAGCCACGGTATGTCCACTTGAATGGGTTCCGAAGGTACCTTCGTGTAGATCTGTCATAATCCTCTCCTCTTCACTCTTGTCTATGCACCAAAGTAAAGTAGAGTCATGGTTGCGCTTGTAGAGGATTCCATTACTGAGGAAGAACTTTTGGGCGAACCTTCTCAGAAACTTTTTATCATTGACAAATGCCCCCTCAGGATATTCTTGAGCCTCGAGATATCTTTTCACTTCATAGAACCAAGGTTTGTCTGCTACTTCTTCAGTGTTAATCTCATAGTAGTATGTTGGTTCATCCAACCTCTCAATAGTGATCCGAGGAGCCTCTTTGTCCCACCTGACCTTGAACATAGAGGACATGGTAGCTAGCGCGTCCACTAACTGATTCTCTTCTCGTGGAAAATGTTTAAAGGTGACCTCTTCAAAGTGTTGAAGCAATGTCAGCACATGCTCTTTGTACGGGATGAGATTCAGATGCTTAGTATCCCAATCTCCTTTGATCTGACTTATCACCAAGGCCGAATCCCCGAAAACGCTCAAGAACTTGATCCTCAGGTCAATAGCAGCTTTAAGACCCATGATGTATGCTTCATACTCAGCCATGTTGTTGGTACAGTTGAAGCATAGTCTGGCGATGAAAGGAGTATGACAACCTTCAGGAGATATAATTACAGCACCAATGCTATTACCGAGTGTGTTCGAGGCTCCGTCAAAAAACATAGTCCATCGGGATTCTTCTTCAGGTCCTTCATCCGGTCCAGGTTTTTCATAGTCAGTCACCAGCATAATATTCTCGTCTGGGAACCCAAAATTCATGGACTGGTAGTCATCCATGGCCTGATGGGCCAAACGACCAGCTAATAAACTTCCCTTGATTGCTTTTTGGGCCGTGTATTGGATGTCATATTCGGTCAAGATCATTTGCCGTCTTGCTATTCTTCCAGAGAGGGCGGGCTTCTTGAAGATGTACTTGATCGGATCCATCTTAGATATCAACAAAGTAGTGTGGGTCAACATATACTGTCTCAGTCGGTGAGCAGCCCATGTCAAAGCACAACAAGTTTTCTCGAGCAGTGAGTATCTTGTCTCACAGTCGGTAAACTTTTTGCTAAGGTAGTATATTGCGTGCTCTTTTCGACCAGACTCGCCATGCTGCCCCAACACACCACCCCATTGAATTGTCTAACACTATTAAGTAAATTATTAAAGGTCTTATTTCAATCGGAGGTATTAGAATTGGTGTTTCTTGAAGGAATTCCTTGATTCTTTCAAAGGCATTCTGGAATTCGTCATTCCATTTTACCACTTGATCTTTCTTTAGGAGCTTGAAGATTGGCTCACAAGTAGCAGTTAAATGGGAAATGAACCTGGAAATGTAATTTAGTCGTCCCAAAAATCCTCTGACCTCCTTCTCAGTGTGAGGAGCCGACATTTCTTGTATAGGCTTCACTTTTGCAGGTTCTACTTGAATGCCCTTGTCACTAACAATGAAACCTAGCAGTTTACCAGACCGTACCCCGAAGGTGCACTTGTTCGGATTCAACCTCAACTTGTATGTCTTCAACCTATTAAAAAGCTTTTGTAAATGATCAAGGTGATCTTCCTCAGTTTGAGACCTGGCTATCATGTCATCCACATATACCTCTATCTCATGTTGAATCATGTCATGAAATAAGCCGACCATGGCTCGCTGATAGGTTGCCCCGACATTCTTTAATCCAAACGACATCACTTTGTAGCAGAAAGTGCCCCATTGTGTGGAGAAGGTTGTCTTCTCCATATCTCCGGGTGCCATCTTGATCTGATTGTAACAAGAGAAACCATCCATGAAGGAAAAGATCTTGTATTGCATGGTGTTGTTAACTAGAACGTTGATGTGGGGGAGCGGAAATACATCTTTGGGACTCGCCCTGTTCAGATCTCTGTAGTCCATACACATTTGTACCTTACCGTCTTTTTTTGGCACTGGAACCACGTTGGAAACCCATTGGGGATAAGAGGTGATAGCTAAGAACCCATCGTTGAACTGCTTCATAACCTCTGCTTTGATCTTCTCTAACATTTCAGGGAGCATGCGACGGACCTTCTACTTTACCGGAGGGAAATCTTTTTTAGTTGGCAGTCGGTGAACCACAATATACCTATCCAGTCCTGGAATGTCCTCATATAACCAGGCAAAGATCTCGACATAATCATGCAACATTTGTATCAACCGCAGTTTGACATTAAGCCCCATATTTGCGCCAATCTTGACTTCTTTTCTGTCTACCTCTGTGCCCAAATTTATTGTCTCAACTAGCTCTTCATGAGGCTGTATAGCCCTCTCTTCTTGTTGTAAGAGCCTAACAAGTTCTCCAGGTACCTCACAATCTTCCTCACCTTCGCCCTCGGCTTGGTTGATTGGATTTTCGAAGTTATAACTGGCAATAGCAGAACTGTTATCAATGGGATCAGGAGTGGATATGGATCTGCAGTTTGATACGTGAGTGTGTGTAAGAGCATAGTTGTATAGACAAAATAAAAGTAGAAAAGAAAAATAGAGAGCACAAAATTTGTATGCATAAACATCCAATGCTTTATTAATTCCATATGAAAGTGAACAATGATAACCCTCACAAATAAACCGATGTGCCCGGGTAAGACACATGGCCATAAAGTTATATTGTTTATTACATATCCAAAAAATAATAAATACAATTACTTCTGAACAAATGTAATAGGTACAAAATCCTTTTCTGTCCAGTTACTAGGTCCACCGTTGGTAGTAGGGAAGATCCAGCTGTCCATGTCATTGTCACCGTCTTCGTCTTCTACAACATTGACCCCATGATTGCTGATGCGCAGGGGAAGTCTTCCAGCACGAGTGAAGGGGTGAAAAACACAAGAAGGGGGGGTTGAATTGTAAAACTGAAATCTTAAAGCAATTGACAAGATATTTTTATCCTGGTTCGTTTGATCTCAAACTACTCCAGTCCACCCGTCAAGGTGATTTCGCCTCTCTCCAACGAGGTCTTAATTCACTATATTCAACTGAATATTACAGACTGCTTTAACAACTGCTAAAGCCTTCTTGATTCAAACCACAATCCGGTTTGTCAAGGCAACACTTTCTTACAAAGGTATAAAACAAATGTGTGTGAATGTTTTCTACAAAACTTTATCACAACTGTGATGTATACACAAATGAAGCTTAGAAACTTAGATTGCTAAACACTAATGGAGTATCAGAGTTTGTGGTTTAGCAAAACTGGTAGATGAAGATTATTGTTCAGCTCTGTGCGTGTAGAGAATTGGAGAGCATTAGCCATTATAATCTTCGAAGCCTTGTTTATATAGCACTTGAGAAGATGAACGTTGAATGCAATATTCTTGATTCAATGCTAATAACAAGCTTTCCTTTTTGAGCAGATCTTGTCTAGAATGATGCCGTTGGAATTAATTAGCGTTCAATGCACAGTACCGTTGCTTCTTCAATGCACGTTCTGGCTTGGCTCATTCTGATTCTGCTTCGCTGCTGATGAACTATTGTTTTTGTATCAGAGTGTTTACGCGCAGTTCTGTTCATCAAGCTTCAACATGTACGTGAGTTGATCATCTGATCTTGACGTTCTGATTCAGCAACTTCTGATGCTGGTGTATGAAATCAAATTCTGATGCTGAAGAAGTGATCTTGCTTATTTTAATCAGCGTATCTGCAAGTCAGAGCATAGTAATTTTAGGCAGCATATAGTTCAAACATGAAACATATAAATACTATATCTTTTCACTTTGTTATCATCAAAACTCAAATATAGGGTAGTAGATTCAAACATTGTTCTAACAATCTCCCCCTTTTTGATGATGACAAAAACTAGATATTTTAAATGAAAAATAACGTGAAAAGGTGTCTGGGAAATGTATCAGAATAAGAAGTACGGAAAAATCAGAGTTAAGAGATACTCCCCCTGAGTTGATTACTTCCCTTTGATGATACGTGTTCTTCAGGATCAGATCTTTGTCTTTCTTTGAACATCAGATTAAGAGTCTTTGACTTATCAAAGAGCAGAGCTTCAGAGCTTTTCCTGTCAGAGCTTTGCTTTGGATCAGAGTATTTGGTCGATCAGAACTTCATATTTGATCAGAGCAACATGAGCTTCTACATTTTGATCAGAGCTTCTAGCTTCTAGTCTTCATAGTGTTCAGGAGCTTCCTTGTGCCTGTAGACTTAAAAACAAAAACAGAAAAACATTTCAAGTAATAGAGTTAGAATGTTTGAGAATTTCTGTCTAGTTAGCCGTTATTGATTTTTAAATATCATTCTTGTTCTCCCCCTTTTTGTCAGCAATCAAAAAGTGTTGGTGATGTGCTAAAACAATTTAGATCAGAAAAACAAATTATATTAAAATAGTTCAGAATCAGAGCAAAATAGCATTACAAAACATAGTTAAAACAGGACATCAGAAAATGAAGAAAACATAGAGAATGTCATGCATGAAAAAAAATTTTAAGGTTGTGGGGGCATGCGTGAGAACAGGCTTTCCAGCATTGCTTGAATCTTTTCAGAAGTTTCATTCTGCTTCTGAACCATGTTGACAACAGTGTCAATCTTGCTGTCCTGTACATCCATTCTTGCTTTCATCTTCTGATCATTCTCTTCCATCCGCTGCTGTAGACGCAAGTCATTCATCCTTAATTCTTCCAGAGCCTGCATGTCCAAGGCAGCTTGAGAAGAGTCAGAGGGAGGAAGCTTCTCAGAACTTTCAGCGACATCTTCTGCTGGATTTTCTTCAGCCTGAATGGTCTTGTCTTCTGATGGTTGCACCTGTGCAGCTTGCTCTTTCTCAGCCCAAGATTCACTGTCCAGAGGGAGCACAACTTCTTGAGGCAGCTGACTCTCAACTTCTTTCAGCAGCTTGCTGAAGTTCTGTTGAGCCTGCTCATAGTTGACGTCCTGCAGCTTGAGGGCTTCAGCACGAACCCATAATCTGAACTGTGACCAGAGCTGATCAGAAGCAGCTGGGTCGATCATCCCAGGACAGACTTGCTTCAAAGAAGCAATCCATTGCAGCATACCTGTTTCAAAATTCAAAATACCAGAGCCAACATCTGGTTGCTTTGGTTTGGGTATGGCAATTTTGTGTCTTAGATCAGCAAGACGTTCAAGACTTGTTAAGTCAATGAAAGTTCTGCTGGGGTTTTCAGCGGTTTTCTGAGAGGTTGTTTGTTTTGGAGGAGGGTTATCAGAATCAGAGTCAGATATTACTATTGGAGTGGTTGGAGTTTTTGGAGGTGTTGATTCCTCTGAAGATGGCAACTGGGGCCTGACAATAGTGGTTCCACATGGCAACTGGATTGCCAGCGGTGAAGGTTGAGGTGAGTGGGGGTCAAAATGATGAGGAGAAGGGGTTTCATAGCGGTGAAACTCTGTTTGTGGTGAAGGTGGATTATTTTCTGGTTGAGGAGGTGGAATCTCTGATTGCTCAGGGATCAGAGGTTCTTCTGTGAGTGGTTGTTGTGATTGTGGTTCTGGTTCTGGTTGTTGAGGAGGAATATTTGGTGGTTCAGAATTTGGTTTAGCAGAAGCATGTTCACGCTCAATATCAGCTAGCACTCTATCAAGTGCTGGTGTTGTTGAAACAGTTGGTTGTTTGGGAATCTTAGTTCTGGGTCTTCTGAGTAATAAGGCCTCAGAAGGGTCTTCTGGTATGGTTTCATCAATGGTAGAGATTGGAATGGATATTCTGTGAGAGGTTTGAGAAGGGGCAACAGATGTTGGAATAGTAAAAGATTTTGAAATAGGGGCAGCAGATGAATTACCTCTTTTCTTTGGAGTCTGATGAGATGATCCTTCTGCTTTCCTCTTCTTTGTCTTCTTCTGAGTCACTTCAGGTTGGGGTTGACTCAGATCTTTGATCTTCAGCTTTGAAACTGTATCTTCTTCCTTGTATGAGTCTGGATACTTGAGAAACATATCAGGTTTGGATTCCATTTCAGAAAATTTTGGGAAATCACTCAGAGGCACTCTTCTGCTGGAGATGTCAGCAGTTGAAGTAGCTCTGGGTTCCTTCTTAATATTTTCTATCAGCTTCATCTTTTTCAGGTTCTTAGTGTTCAGCGGTTTTCCAACAGTTGGTTCAATAGTGCACAGCACTTGAGCTTCGCTCAGATACTCTATCAGCTTATTCTCTGTCAGAATATCTGATATGAGCCTTCCAAACGGTATCCAGTCCCTTTTGGTCCTTTCTTCTTCTCTTGTTTCTTTGACACTGGTCTTGAGATGGTTGAACAGGAAATGTGCCAGATTGATCTTTACCCTCTGATCAATAAAGTAGATCAGAAATTGCTGATCCACGTTTATATAATCAGGAGAACTTGTTGGTTTCCTGTGATTGAAGCATCCAAGAACAATCTTGGCCCATACTCTGCAGTGATCCTTCAGATCCTTAATTTTGCTGCTGGGAAATCCAAGAGTGAAAATGCTGTTGGCTACCACACCTATATCAGGGCATCTATCAGCCATGTCCACACAACGGACTCCACCACCACTTTGACCGATTAGCTTTGCAATGAGATCTTCAGAAATCACTATCTTCTTTCCCATGACAGAAGAGATGACTAGATGTTTATGAATCTTGGCGTGAATCCAAAATTCCTTGACAAGCTCTGGGAATGTTGGTCCAACCAACCTATCGAAATACCTCTCCCACTTTTGAGCCCTAATTTCTTCAGTTAGGTCAAATCCATTTTCCTTCAAACTTTCAAAGTCGATGATTAACTCAGAGAGAACTTCAAGATTCTTTACCGGTGTGAGAAGAGTTCTGAGGGGCACCTGATATTGTTCAGAGGTTTCTTTCTTCTGATTTCCTGCAGAAATGCTGGAGGATGCCATTGTTCTCACACAACAAAGCTTTGAGAATGATTTGAGAAGAAAGGTTTGGGAGATAAACTCAGAAGTATGCAGAAAATACTTGAATGATTATGAGAAAGCGTAAAGAATAAGAGTGAAGGATTAATGTGCTTAAATAGAGTTTTCAAAAATTATTTTGAAAAATTAAACGTTTTTAAGAGAGAGAAAAAATAATGATTGCCATTAACAAGCGTGATTACTTTTCATTAAATGCTTGCTGATTTTGGGGGATTTGAGAAAGATACTTAAAAACGGTTACCAGACATGTGTCTCAATGCACCCAATCAGCGCTTTGCCTTCTCAGAAGCGTGCACGCGTTCTGCTTCAGGGATTTGCTGATGATTGGATGACACTTGTTTGATGTAGTGATCAGCACGTCTGTATTTGAGATTAGACTCTCAGATCTTTAGACTTGCATCTGATACAATCTGCATGTTCTATCTTTCTGAAAGAAGATTGATCATAAGTTCACAGTAAAATAATTACATTCTGAAGATAAATACATGGAATTAAAACATTTTCATTCTGGGCATACTTTCATGCTGAGATGTTTCAGAATGAAATTAAACCTATCTTCTGAAAGGGGTTTAGTAAAGATATCAGCCCATTGATGGTCTGTATCTATAAATTTCAAGTTTAAAATACCTTTCTGAATATAGTCCCTAATGAAATGATGTTTTATTTCTATATGCTTAGCTCTAGAATGTAAAATAGGATTCTTACTTAAGCAAATAGCAGAAGTATTATCACAAAGAATAGGAATGTTACTCTCAAAAATCTGGAAGTCTTCAAGCTGACTTTTCATCCAGAGCATTTGTGTGCTACATCCTGCTGCTGCTATGTACTCAGATTCTGCTGTTGACAGAGCAATTGTTGATTGCCTTTTGCTGGACCACGAGATCAGATTTTCTCCCAGAAACTGGCAGCTTCCAGAAGTACTTTTACGTTCCACTCTGTCTCCAGCAAAATCAGCATCGCAGTAGCCTACTAAGCTGTAATCACTAGATTTTCTATAAAACAAACCCAGATTAGTAGTACCTTTCAGATACTTGAAAATTCGCTTAACAGCTGTTAAGTGAGATTCTCTAGGATCTGATTGGAATCTAGCACAAATACATACGCTGAATAAGATATCAGGTCTTGAAGCTGTCAGATAAAGGAGAGAACCAATCATACCTCTGTAGACCTTCTGTTCTACACTTTTGCTTACCTCTTCTCTTTCCAGAATGCACGTGGGATGCATTGGAATCTTTGATGGCTTACATTCTGAGAGGTCAAATTTCTTCAGAAGATCTCTGATGTATTTGCTCTGATGAATGTAAGTTCCCTCTGGAGTTTGATTGATCTGAATTCCTAGAAAGAATTTCAGTTCCCCCATGAGGCTCATCTCAAATTCTGCCTGCATACACTTAGCAAATTTTCTTCCAAGAGAAGGATTAGTAGAACCAAAAATAATATCATCAACATAAATTTGACAGACTAAAATGTCACTCTTAACTGTTTTACAGAATAGAGTAGTGTCCACTTTCCCTCTGGTGAATTCATTTTCAAGCAGAAAGTTACTTAGCCTTTCATACCAAGCTCTGGGAGCTTGTTTCAGACCATACAGTGACTTTTTCAGTTTGAAAACATGTTCTGGATGTTTTGTATTTTCAAAACCTGGGGGTTGGTGAACATAAACTTCTTCTTCTATATAACCATTTAAGAATGCACTTTTGACATCCATCTGATACAGAGTGATGCCTCTATTAACAGCAAATGAAATTAAAAGTCTGATAGATTCTAACCTGGCGACTGGGGCAAAGGTTTCTGTATAGTCTATCCCCTCTTGCTGACTATAACCTTGTGCAACCAGTCGTGCCTTGTTTCTGATGACTTCACCTTGTTCATTTAACTTGTTTCTGAACACCCATCTTGTTCCAATGACATTGAATCCTTTTGGTCTGGGAACGAGATCCCATACGTCGTTTCTGGTGAATTGATTCAGCTCTTCTTGCATTGCCAGAATCCAGTCATTATCCAGAAGTGCTTCATCAATAGAAGAAGGTTCAATCAGAGACACAAGTCCCATAAGAGTTTCTTCAGAGTTTCTGAAGCTTGCTCTTGTTCTGATTGGATCTTCCTTTCTTCCTAGGATAGTCTCTTCTGGGTGATCCAAACTGCTTCTGGGCAATCTCTTCTGAGGTTGATCAGCAGCTGTTGTAGGATTTCTAGCATTGCTCCTTTCAGACGTTGAAGGAATGTCTGTGTTGAGAGCTTCTGATGACTTGTCTTCAGAACCTGCAAATTCAATTTCTATACCTGCAAGATTTTCATTCTGCTTTGACTTTTCAGAGTCAAGCTTGTCATCAAAACGAACACTGATTGATTCTTCCACAATCTGTGTTTCTGTATTGTATATTCTGTACCCTCTTGAGCGTTCAGAGTATCCTAACATAATACACTTCTGTGCCTTAGAATCAAACTTGTTCAAATAATTCTTTGTATTTAACATAAAGCAAGTACATCCAAATGGATGAAAATACGAAATGTTGGGCTTTCTGTTCTTCCACAATTCATATGGAGTCTTTTCCAGAATAGGTCTTATTGAGATTCTATTCTGAATGTAGCACGCTGTGTTTATTGCCTCTGCCCAGAAAGTCTTAGCAACGTTTGTCTCATTGATCATGGTTCTGGCCATTTCTTGCAATGTTCTGTTCTTTCGTTCTACAACTCCATTTTGTTGGGGAGTTCTAGGACAAGAGAAATCATGCAGAATGCCTTTGTCATTAAAGAATGACTCAAAATCTTTATTTTCAAATTCTCCACCATGATCACTTCTGACTTTAACGATTCTAAGATCTTTTTCATTCTGAACTTGGTTACAGAAGGTAACAAACACAGAGTGTGACTCGTCCTTGTGTCTTAAGAACTTTACCCATGTCCATCTGCTATAGTCATCTACGATTACTAACCCATACTTCTTACCACTGACTGAAGCAGTTTTAACTGGTCCAAATAAGTCAATGTGCAGAAGTTCTAATGGCTTAGAGGTAGAAACAACATTTTTGGATTTAAAAGAAGGTTTTGCAAATTTGCCTTTCTGACATGCTTCACACAGAGCATCTGAATTGAACTTCAAATTAGGAAGTCCTCTGACCAGATTGAGTTTGTTAATATGAGATATTCTTCTCATACTAACATGCCCCAATCTTCTGTGCCAGATCCACTGCTCGTTGTTAACAGACAGAAGACATTTTACGTTCTGACTCTTTAGTTCAAAAAGTTTGATTTTGTAAATGTTGTTTTTCCTCTTTCCATTAAACAGGATAGTCCCATCTTTCTGACTAACAGCTTTACATGATTTTTGATTAAAGATTATATCATAACCGTTATCACTTAATTGACTTATGGATAACAGATTATGCATCAATCCATCTACTAGCAGAACATTATTAATAGAGGGAAGATTTCCATTACCTACAGTTCCAGAGCCAATTATCTTTCCCCTCTGATTGCCTCCAAAGCCAACGTGGCCTCCAGGCTTAAGTTCCAGGCTTTGGAACATATGCCTTCTTCCCGTCATGTGTCGTGAGCAGCCAGAGTCCAGGTACCATGACTGGTGTTTCTGACTTGCTGCTAAAGATATCTGCAACATGTATTATTTTATCCTTAGGTACCCAGATCTTCTTGGGTCCTGATTTGTTAGTTTTACCAAAACTCTGGTTGAATTTTGGTTTCACAGAGTGCTTACTACTAGTATATTTGATGTCATGTGTGTGACCATACACAAAGTGTGAATTTAGAGGAGTGTGTTTAATGGTTAAATCCATGACATTTTTAGGTGTAGGAACCTTACCTAGGTATCCTATTCCTTTCCTGCCGTTTCTGCTAACTCCATAGATCATTGAAGCCATTCTGCTTCTATCTATGCTTTTAGCAAGGAATTTCTGGAAACTGTGATCATACTCCTTGATGATCTCATCAGCGTTGCTGGGAGTTTCAGAAATTGGTTCCTTCTGAGAGTTTTGTAAAGAGTTTTCTAATTTTGAAATTTTATCTCTCAGCTCAGAGTTTTCCAATTTGAGACTCTCAGACTTATTAGAGTCAGATTCAAGATTCCTTTTCAGGTCTCTGAATTTAGCTCTAATCTGCTGATAACGTTCCAGAATTTCATTTAGGCTTTCAGCAAGTTCAGCCTTTGTAAAATTAACAGCGAAGTTAGGGAATACCTCTTCTGTGTCTGATTCTGAGTCTGATTCAGAAGCTTCACTATCATCTGGAATGTTAGCCATGAGCGCTATGTTTGCCCTTTCATCATCTGATTCTGAGTCAGCTTCAGACGAGTCAGAGTCATCCCATGTGGCCATGAGACTTTTCTTCTTCTCTCTTCCAAACTTCTTTTTGGGCTTTTCCCTCTGAAGCTTTGGGCAGTCACTCTTGTAGTGTCCTTGCTCATTGCACTCGTAGCAGATGATGTCTTTTGTGTTTGGCTTCTTGCTACCGGAGGAGCCTTCAGATCTTCTGTATCCAGAGGAAGAATCTGTCCTTCTGTATCTGGAAGAAGACTCGTTCTGATCAGATCTTCTGGGATTCCTGAACTTCCTTTGTCTTTGCTTCCACAGTTGATTTACTCTTCTGGAGAGAAGGGAAAGTTCGTCTTCTTCTGATGAGGATCCATCAGATGTTTCTTCAACTGCCTGCAAAACTTTAGATTCAGATTTTCTGTTAGATTTTAAAGCTAAAGGCTTACCTTGCTTCTGAGGCTCATCAGCTTCTAGCTCTATCTCATGACTTCTGAGGGAGCTTATAAGTTCCTCCAGAGTGATTTTGTTGAGATCTTTCGCTAGCTTCAGAGCAGTAACCATAGGCCTCCACTGCTTGGGTAAACTTCTGATTATCTTCTTGACATGGTCAGCAGTAGAGTATCCTTTGTCCAGAACTTTGAGACCAGCTACCAGAATCTGGAATCTAGAGAACATAGTTTCAATGGATTCAGATTCTTCCATTTTGAACGCCTCATACTTCTGAATGAGCGCCAGAGCTTTTGTTTCTTTGACTTGAACGTTGCCCTCATGCGTCATTCTGAGAGAATCAAAGATGTTCTTAGCTGTGTCTCTGTTGGAGATCTTTTCATACTCAGTATAGGAGATGGCACTGAGGAGGATGGTTCTGGCCTTATGGTGATTCTTGAAATCACGCTTTTGTTGATCAGTCATTGATTTTCTATCAATCTTCTGACCAGTTGCATTCACAGGGTGCGTGTATCCATCTGTCACCATATCCCACAGATCAGCATCATGTGCTAGAAAGAAGCTTTCAATTCTGTCTTTCCAGTAATCAAAGTTTTCTCCATCAAAGACTGGAGGTTTGCCGCTGAATCTGTCTCTGTCCTCATTGTTGTCATTGCTGAAATGAGAGTTGTTTCCTGCCATTGTGTTTTTCTGACGCTGGATCTTGTACTGACACGGTTAAGTGTTTTAGCTCAGAACCAGGCGCTCTGATGCCAATTGAAGGGGTGAAAAACACAAGAAGGGGGGGTTGAATTGTAAAACTGAAATCTTAAAGCAATTGACAAGATATTTTTATCCTGGTTCGTTTGATCTCAAACTACTCCAGTCCACCCGTCAAGGTGATTTCGCCTCTCTCCAACGAGGTCTTAATTCACTATATTCAACTGAATATTACAGACTGCTTTAACAACTGCTAAAGCCTTCTTGATTCAAACCACAATCCGGTTTGTCAAGGCAACACTTTCTTACAAAGGTATAAAACAAATGTGTGTGAATGTTTTCTACAAAACTTTATCACAACTGTGATGTATACACAAATGAAGCTTAGAAACTTAGATTGCTAAACACTAATGGAGTATCAGAGTTTGTGGTTTAGCAAAACTGGTAGATGAAGATTATTGTTCAGCTCTGTGCGTGTAGAGAATTGGAGAGCATTAGCCATTATAATCTTCGAAGCCTTGTTTATATAGCACTTGAGAAGATGAACGTTGAATGCAATATTCTTGATTCAATGCTAATAACAAGCTTTCCTTTTTGAGCAGATCTTGTCTAGAATGATGCCGTTGGAATTAATTAGCGTTCAATGCACAGTACCGTTGCTTCTTCAATGCACGTTCTGGCTTGGCTCATTCTGATTCTGCTTCGCTGCTGATGAACTATTGTTTTTGTATCAGAGTGTTTACGCGCAGTTCTGTTCATCAAGCTTCAGCATGTACGTGAGTTGATCATCTGATCTTGACGTTCTGATTCAGCAACTTCTGATGCTGGTGTATGAAATCAAATTCTGATGCTGAAGAAGTGATCTTGCTTATTTTAATCAGCGTATCTGCAAGTCAGAGCATAGTAATTTTAGGCAGCATATAGTTCAAACATGAAACATATAAATACTATATCTTTTCACTTTGTTATCATCAAAACTCAAATATAGGGTAGTAGATTCAAACATTGTTCTAACAACGAGCACTTCGAACAACCCTTTGAGCACCTTAAGAGAAACCCAAACCAAATTGATGGTAGACCCAGATGGTAGACCCACCTTCTTCGACAACCGCTTTTGCATCCTTGAGAGAGGCCATCTTCAAGGGTGTTCTGGTGGTCTTCGGCAAATTGATAATAATTTTAGTTGCAGCCAGAGTTTGGGGTACCTGTTCGAAATTCTGGCACGGAGTCTCGATGAACTCACCCTCCATTTCCACATATCTGAATGAATTCAGGTGACTGGCCATGTACTCTTCTTCCCCGTGTACAGTGACAATTCTCCCTTTGATCGGGTATTTCATCATCTGATGCAGAGTGGATGTAACAGCACCCGCCCCATGAATCCAAGGGCGACCCAACAAATAAGAGTAAGATGGTCTGATATCCATCACGTAGAAGGTAGAGTCGAAAGTCTAAGAACAACTTTGATGGGGATGTCCACCTCGCCGTGCGCCATTCTCTTTGAGCCGTCAAAAGCCCTCACTACAATATTACTGGGCTTCAAAGTCCAACCTTCATAGTCCAATCTATCCAGATCATTCTTAGGCAGAACATTCAATGACGAACCAATATCTACTAGGACATGGGCCAAAGTAGTGCCCTTGCATTTGACAGAGACATGCAACGCATTATTGTGCTTCTTCCTTCTAGGAGTCAAATCAGCATCAGAAAATCCCAAACTGTTATCAGCCGTCAAACTGGACACACAATCTTCAAATTGGTCAGCAGAGGTTTCCTGGGGAACATGGTCAGTTTTCAGAAACTTTACCAAAGCCTTCGCATGAGCTTCAGATTGCAACAACAAGGCTAGCATAGTGATCTTTGAAGGGGTCTTCCCTAGCTGTTCGACCATGTTATAGTCGCTTTTCTTGATAATTTTCAGAATTTCTTCCATCTCCTTCTTGGAAGCCTGTGGGATAGAATTTGAATGCGCCTTCGTCCAGACAGGCTCAACCAATATGTCTTTTCCCCGAGTCTCGGTCAACTCGGTGATAGGGGTGTCAACAGGAGTGATCAAAGGGATTGTAGTAGTAGTAGGATCAAGAACAAAAGTAGGAATAATCACGGGACCAGTAGCAGCCTTTGGAGGAGAAATCTCGTGGGAGAACACTCCTCCACTTCTTGTTATTTTGCTGGTTCCAACAATGTTGACAATGTCGGGATCAACATTCTCAGAGACCTGGTCTCTATTAGCCAGCCAATCTTGCTTGACACCGTGGTAGTAGACGTCACCCCCATAGTTCCAAGGAACAAATTTGTCTGAGGAGTATGGGATTGGTCCTGGCGCAGTGATTATCAACGGAGTAATCTTCGGAATAAATATAATCCTGACGGGTCTTTTGGTGGAGACCCTAGGAGGATTGGCGGAAATGGTTATTATCTAAATATCCTTGCACAGAATGGTTGGAACGGGAGTCTTCTCAAACAAAATCTCTCTAACATCCATCAGGCGCTGAACACCTGCCTTCAAAAAATGATAACCAGTCGGTAGAGATAAACATAAGTGGAAACCTTCGCCACAACCCAAAAATAAACCGGCCTTCAACAAGTTCCACTTAATGGTCATAAGCGGAGTAAAAAGCTCTTCAACAGTAGTAACAAACATATCATCTTCAATAGAGTTAACACCACGACCGTGCTTGGGCATAGGAGCAGTGATAACATTTGGAATTTCAGGGGCGTCGAACTCAATTTCCTTCGCCTCGAGAAGGTCTTGTACTTTGTTTTTCAAAGTCCAACAGTAGTTTGTATCATGGCCTGGACTTTCTAAATGATAAGCACAACAGGCATTTGGATTGTAGCGGGGAGAGGTAGTGTTGGGATTCTTCTGCGCTTCCCGCAAGGTTACTAGATTGGATCTCAACAAATGGGGAAAAACTTGGGCTAGAGTCATATTTATCCGGGTGAATTGTCTTACCGGCCTTTCTGTTCGTTGCTGATTATTCCTCTGTTAAGTGGGTGCAGGCTTAGGGATCACGAAAGCCCCTACTGTTGGACGATGTTCAATTCTGTCCTGAATCCGTTGATGGTGCACAACACTAACCTCTTTCTTCCCAGCGAATGATTTTCTCACAGAACTGGAGGATGCATCCTTTTAGATCTTCCCATTCTTAATTCCAGCTTCCACTCTCTGCCCTATCAAGATTAATTCAGTGAAGCCGGCCGAAGAACTTCTAATTAGATGATTAAAGAATGGACCAGACAGGGTACCCAGAAACATGTCCACTAACTCCCTATCAGACAGGGGAGGCTGGACTCTTCCTGCTAAGTACCTCCATTTCGAAGCGTAGTCTTTGAAGCATTCGCTCGAACCCATGGCCATACTTTGGAGTTGAGTATAGGTGGGAGCAAGGTCTACATTATACTGATACTTCTTATAAAAAGCAGCAGCCAGGTCTTTCCAATTACGGATTTTGGTCCTTTCCAACTGGTAGAACCAATCTAACTGAGTTCCAAATAGACTATCCTGAAAGAAATAGACCCACAAGTCTCTTTCAGCAGTGTGAGGCTGTATCTTCCTCACATAAGATCGGAGGTGCATCTTGGGACACGAAACCCCATCATACTTAGCAAACACTAGTGCCTTGAACTTTGGCGGAATAAAAATCCCAGATACTAAACCCAACTCTTCAAAGTCCAGCCTGGGCACTTTCTGAATCTCCATTGCACTCAGACGCTCTTCCAGATGTTTGTACTTTTTGTCAGCCGAAAGATACCGCTCTTCATTGTAATCAGTGTCATTATCATATTCCTTTGGACTAGGGTCTTCCTCCCTTGTCTCACCCTCTCGGGTCCCTCTTCCTTGGATGGAGGTCAGATCAACCATTTGCTTCAACAATCCCTTGAATCTTCTTCCCAGATTTACAACACCAGCTGTCCTCTTTGGCTTCTTGGTCTTGTCTTTAACAATCAAGGCTTCCAGTTCCTCTTTCCCTTTGGCTAGAGCCATGATCATCTGTTGGAATTGTGCGTTATGAGTCTATAAGTCTTTCACAGTTTGTTCGAGAGCCATTTGTTTACGGCTGAAATAAACAGCGAAGAAGATGAGAAACCTGCTATGGAACCTTTTTATGTAATGATATGTATGACATGTGTATGAAATGATTTTAAGGATTTCGGGAAATTTAAATTTGTGAACCAAAATGAAACAAATATTTTATTAGTAGAATTCAAAACACAATTTCCTTTTAAGCATTTCTAATGAAGGTTCAAAAAACTTAAAACAAGATCAGGTTTCCCATGGGCGCTTCCTCTTTGCGCTGAGATAAACATTGAGGCTTCATTCCTAATGAAGTTGCTTCGTGAGCTCTAAAACCTTCTTCTCATGGGCATAGAATTGATCCCTATAAGTATCCCGCTCCTTCTTCAGCTGAATCCAGGACCTCTGTAATTCTTCAAGATCAGTGGGAATTCAGGATGAAGAACTGTATAGGGAATAGTAATGGGCTCCAAAATTACTGGTATGATGGATACATATGGCATCATAAGATTCTGAGCACGAGCTTTACCCATTGGAGATAATATTCCATAGGAATGGAAGTCTTCAGTCCCAAAGTCCTGATATCAAATCTGTTTACCATGCCCCAAGCTCGTATGAACCTCTGGCGATACTCTTGAACATCATCCTCATAGTTAAACACAATTCCCTGGATAAGCATCTCATGAGGACCATCTCTTAGAGCGTAACCAAATTGTCACAGAGCCAGAGAAGGATTATGAGTTATGCCTCCCATAATGCGAAGTAGTGGGACATTAGGGAATTCCTCGCAGCGGTCAATAATAGAAATATCTCCCATAGATCGGGAATACCAAAGAATATCCGCATGAGAAAGTGACATTATCCTTTGCAACTAGCCCAAACCTTCTTCATTCTTCAATACTGTCTTAGGGAAGTGAGAAATAAACTACCTTGAAAGCAATGGCACACAACACATAAGAATCCCTCTTTTCTTTATGGTGCGGGTGTGGAAGGTATGCAAGATATCTCTGAGTAAAGTGAGCACATGGTTGCGAGAAAGGAAGACCTTGATAGCATTCACATCTATGAGTAACTCTGGATTAGGGAATAATACTAACCCATAAATGAGAAGGGCCAAGACCTCCTCAAAAGCCTGGAAGTCCAAATCATCCCAAAATAGCCGAGCCTTCTCTATTAGGAACTTGGCTAGAAAATACTTAACCTCGCTTCTTATTTCTCAGTTGGATACAACGTCAGACCGTTTTAGGTGTAAAGCTGCTGGGATGACCTCTGGCTTCAGAGATTCTTCCAAACCGGTGAAAGGCAACTGATCCAAAATAGGTATGTCCAATATTTAAGATAAATCTTCCATGGTGGGTACCAACTGATAGTCCGGAAAGGTGAAGCAATGATGCTTAGGGTCAAAGAACTGAAAGAGCACACTCATCATCTTCTCATCAAAACCCAAGGTAACCAGATTGAGGAGTTGACCGTAATTCTTGGTGAATGAGGAAGTCTTAGAAACTCTGGATACTAGCTCTTTGAGTTGAAGCGGTATTCTCACAAAGCTGATTCAGATGGTATTTCTACGAGCGGAAGCCTTGATCTGCAAAACAGAACAAAGATAAATTACCCTAATCCTTGAAATGGTTAGTGTAATGAAGAATGAATGTTTATGATGCATGATGTCATGTTTAAGTAAATTAATCACACACAAGCAAAGCACACAAGACCTTAGGTTTAGGCTTGCATGGGGTTTATAGGTAAATACCCTCTTGAAGTTTAGTTGGCTTCAAACCTGTCCTAGAAATAGTAACCGAGTTCTAAGGAGTCTCAACATCACTGATCTTTCTTTATCAGTATTATTTCAGCTTAGCAATATTTTCTTGCGGCCGAAACATCCCGAAAGTACAATCTCAATGAGTGCAGTATCGAGTATCAACCGATTCCCAGCTTTACACCGAGACCGGCTATCTCAATACTTTCTAGTGGCCAAGTTTGTTCAACTAAGGTTCTAAGGTTTGCTAGTGCTTCACAACACCATGCAGCGACCCCGTATTCTCCTCGATTCAACACAAGGGATACCAGTACAACCAAAGTGTCACACCAACATAACCATCGCTTAAACCATATCGGTCTACGTCGTACAGTCTCTGCGATCTATTGCTATTTACCTAAAAAGTGTCCCCAGATCCGGGTGTAGGATCTATACAAGAATACCCCAACAAACCTTTAAAAGTAAAGCAATCAAAGCAAACAAAGAAAGCAATTTAAAATGATCCAGACCCTAAGGTAAACCACACTTTATAATTTATCCCCAGCAGAGTCTCCAGTTCTATGATACGGTGGCAGAACCGACTATTAATATTGGTTTGCATTTTTTTGTTTGCAAATGTCGCAGTAAGCAAGAGTCTCCACCGAGTTTTCTTTTATCCAAAAAGGAAAGGGTGAAAAGAACAAAAAAATACCTTTTTTCGAGATTTATGAGTAAGGGGGTAGATTATGGAAAGGGAAGGTGTTAGCACCCTTTCCATCCATGGTTTTCCATGGGCTCTTAGGTACTTTCTCATTTTCTAAAATTGCTCGTGTTTGTGTGTTTTGAAAAGCTTTGAAAATTCCTTAGTGCGGTGATTCACTTTATGATAACCCTTGTATCAGTCCCAAGAGTGTGATAAAGCGTTTTGAAAACTTTGTTTGAAAAATATTTAAAAGTGTGGTGTGTAAAAAGAATTGTTTGAGCAAGTACCTAATAGTTATCTACCTACTCGAAAAAAGTTTGTTCTTTCCTCCTACCCTTTACACAATGCTATCCTACTACTAGTGAGTAGGTAGCCCTAGTCGTTGGATGCTTGAGGGAATATCAAAAGGGACATACGATCACTAAGGAAACATGGAAAGATCTCTTAGTAACTGTCCTAAAGCCCTAAGATCACTTTTATACCGAGGCAGCAGTCGAGAGGTTCATCGAGGGATTAATGATCTCTAGACTTAAGGCCGAGCACTAAAAATTTTCACGTTTCGAGAATTGTGATCGTAATTCGAAGGCGACCGAGTGAGATATACCCGAAGGGTGCAAGTGTAAAAGTGTGCTTGATTCTATTCATTTATCTGGCGCAATTAGGGTTATCTAGGATCAATTAATCATTATCTTTCATGCAACCCTATTAAACATTTATCTAGGCAGTTTATCATGCGGGAAAATAAATGGCGGAAAGATAAAGTTCCTAACGATTACAAGGCTTTGGTGCAACTACATAATTAATGACTGAAAAGTAAAAATGCGGAATTGAAAAACCCAAATTAAGCTATTACAAACCGGGTGCAATTACATCAATAATGAAAAATAAATAGTGCGGCAAAAATAATTACGCGCGAGAATTAACTGGAGAAAAGATTCAAAACCCTAAAAATCTAATTTGATTATTAAAAATATTTTGGGATTTTATGAGAAAAAGAATTGAATTTTGACTTAATTTTTCTTAATTAATTTTAATTAATGAAACAAAATTAAAGTTAATTAAAATAATTAATTTGCAAAGAATTAATTTATTAAAAATAAAACTAAATCCTATTTTTTTGTGATTATTTGATTTTATGATTTTTATAAAAAAAATATTGATTTGTTTTGAAATAATTAGAAGAAAAAAAGAAATTAAATAAAAAAATAATAGAAGAGGTGAAAAGAAATGGGCCCGAGGGGGTATGACCCCAAATGGAGGGTGGCATGTTGAAATTCCGACCAAAGCCCAACATTCTGTGGCCCATAGCAACGTGAGATCCGGTGTGATTGTGCTAGGAGTGTCTACCATGGGGAGCTTCATTAGAAGCGTTAGATTTAAGAACTGATTGATCCAAGGGTGATGATCCAAAGGTATACAGTGAGCACGCTTGTGATGATAGCATAAATTCTGCAAGGAATATTGAGAAAATAGAAAATGTTAGAGGTAGGGGTCAAACCCCTGACTTCCCACACACAACGCTTTAACACCCTTCCCGCTTGCCACTAAGCCACTTGGTCTTTTGTTAATATAAATAAACAAAATATAATATATTGAATAATGGTTAGTGGCTGTAACAAAACACGCGCCAAGTTCAAACTACCCAACAAGGCTTTGACACACAGTCATCTTCCCCAAGGCACTGTTGCTTTAGGTTCAAGACTTTTACCTACGGACATATGCTGTAGCTATAAACCTGCATATCTCAAAAATCACAATCACACAGTAAAAATGAAATCCAAGAATACATACCAACTGGGTTTGATCTCGTGAGTACAGTGGTCCTCATCTTTAGCCCTTATTTTGCCTGAAACAAGAAACCCTAAAATGAAGCTTCAAACCCTAATAATGGCAGTCAGCTAAATATACATCAAAACATACAATTAATTATGCAAACATGTTCTAAATTATTATACAAACATGAATATGTAGTTAGAATTAATTTATCATGCATGTATATTCAAAATCAGATTCAAGAACAAGTGTGCAAACCGTGAGGTCGTGGAGGATGATTCTAGACGTCTTAATGCGTGGGAAGGATTTAGGTAGCTTCCAAATGCTGCCAGGAATGGATTGCAACCTTCAAAATGCTTTGAATCTCCTTGTGGACAAAAATCGGACCACCACTTTCTTGTCAAAAATTTGAGTTTTATCTCTCTCAATTATACACGGCCAATCCTCGTTTTTATCATCAGGGTTTGTTATGCATATATAGTAGAAGCAATTAGGTCAATAAAATTGAGTTGAATCTTTGCAAATTGATGAGAAAAAATTTGATTTGTGCCTTGTATACTTTGTTTCTAAAATAGGCCAAATCATGTTCTTTTTCAATCCAATTAGACCTTGTACGAATTATATGATTTTCCAGCTCATCATGGATCCATAATGTGCTCATAAAATCTAATCTTTGATTTTATTTCATTATTCCATTATTTTAAATGATTTATTTTGATTTTAATGAATATAAAATAAAAACAAATAATAAAAATAATAAAATAATAAGTGGATAAGCTCAGGGGTCGTGGGTCATCTTAGGAACAAGTTTCAAACAATAAAAAATGGGCCCATTTGGAAAAAAAATCAATTTTGATCAATGTTGACTTCATGCCCATTTCCAAAAATTGGTCAACTTATGCATATCTCTCTCATTTTGGACCCTAAGAGGATGTTCTTGTACTTTTTAAAAATCTTAGGATGTCCTCTAAACAACTCTTTCGGTTTCATCTCAATTGGATCTTCCATGTTCCTGTAAGGAGCTTTGACCCAAACAATGTTTTTGTTGACTTTTTGAAATGACCTATAATGTATAAACTTGTATCTTTTGATTGAGGCATTTCTTGACCTTGAGGGATGAAGAGAAGTTATAGGGAATTGGATTCTCTTCAAAATGAGCCTTGGTTGGAAAATTTATGATAAAGTATGAGAAAGTTATGCCTGGTCAATGTTTGGTTGACTTTTCCTATAGAAACCCTAAATTGCCATTTTTAACTTTTGATGAGTTGGGAGCATTTCTTGAGTAATCATGATCAACCCTTGACCAAATGATGGATATTACTTCAAAATGTTAATGTTGACCAAAAATCTTGAAGTTTGACTTTATTTGGGCTACAGTTGACTGTTGACCTAATATAGTTAATTTACAGGCATCTGAGCAGTTGACTGATCAAACTTAATGTGTAGGGCATGAAACTTGACATGGATGATCTTGGGGACATGTTAGGGAAATGGAGGATATTTAGGACCCTTGGGACTCAACGATCTTGCTTGAAATTGGAACTCTAGTTAGAGGCTTATTATCTTAAGAGGAGAATTTTCCTGGTCAATCCTTAGTCAACTTGAGCAATTGAGGACCTCTAGGAGTATGTCTTGTGTGGAAATGGGAGGGAAAATTTTGGGGTACAATAGGTGGTCCAGGAAAAATTTAGGGATTTAAGCGTACGAATATGTCCCGTTGGATTACCCACCTACTTACAACCAACATAATTATCTACATCAAGTTCAAATGGTACAGATAAATTCAATCAACTTCTTCCGACAATGAAGGATGAGGTGCTTGAAAACATAGGGGCAATAACAGAGTTTGAAACTCGATGGGGTCATTTCCAAATAGGTGTTTTTATTTGTTTCTCTTTGTACACCTTTTCTTTTACAACGATTTCCTCTTACTAAGATTTTTGTCTCTTTGTATAAAACTGTCTGTTTATAGGCAAATTTTCCAGATTAATACAATCAGTTTCAAATTCAAAAGATATTTTTTACTTCCTCTGTTCTGTTTTAAAAAAGTCCATTGATTATATTAAATGAACATATGCATTTGTATTTGATTACCGTTTACAAATATATGCATAGAAAATAGGATTAACATTTACGAAATACTCTAGGAGTTGGGATAAGCGTTCGAAGCTTACCATAAATTCCCACAGAGAAATTTCCTCATATCTTTCTCCACAAGATTATTTCCCTAGTGAAGTCGCCACAATCTATAGGGTTTATTTCCCCAACGGATTTTATTTCTCCGATATTGAAAAATTCCTCGACAAAATTCTCTTCTCCGACCAAATGACATTCAACGTTGTCCTCCCCAAAAGAACAACACATCAAGAAATTTCATTTCTTTCATATCCAGTCAGAATATAAGTCTTACAAGGAACGATGAATGACTGGCTCTCCTTGAATGCTTCTATCCCTAAGCAAAAGTAGAAAATCCCTAGCGGAGTGTCCTCAAATGGAAAGCATAAATCCCCAACAGATACATTCTAAAAAAATTGAAAGAAGTAATATCTTCATCCCTAGCAACAATCATGGATTTATTTTCCCCAGTCAGACGTTGTTATACGAGGCTACTGATACACTCCGATAACACATGGCATTCATACATCTTAATAACATGTGCATACGTAATACATATAACAATCTCATTTATTTTGAGAGCATCATTACGCAATGCATTACATACATCATGATGTTGCACAAAAATAAATTTGTCTTTTCAGGTTAAGTTCGCAAACAGAAAGATATTACTAGTAATTTACAAACAGGTTATGGATCTATTCTCAAAACAGGACGGGGTGACTATATGCATGATTAAGTGATTCTTTTCAGAGGAGTTCTGAAACAGATTTCCCCTTCAGCACCTCATTCTGAAAAGCATCTCCCTTTAGAAGTTTTATTCCGAAAAGCATCTCCTTCAGCGCTTCATTATGTAAAGCATGTCCCCTTTAGAGATGGAACCTGAAAAGAATTTCCATAGAGACTGAGTTATGGTGAGCATTTCCTTTAGAGGAGTTCTGAAACGCATTTTCCCTTCAGCACCTCATTCTGAAAAGCATCTCCCTTCAGAAGTTTTATTTTGAAAAGCATCTCCTTCAGTGCTTCATTCTGAAAAGCATTATCCCCTTTGGAGATGGAACCCTGAAAAGCATTTTCCCTTGAGACCGAGTTCTGGCGAGCATTTCCTTCAGAGGAGTTCTAAAACGCATTTCCCCTTCAGCACCTCATTCTGAAAAGCATCTCTCTTCAGAAGTTTTATTATGAAAAACATCTCATTCAGCGCTTTATTCTGAAAAGTATGTCCTCTTCAGAGATGGAACCCTGAAAGCATTTCCCCCAGAGATTGAGTTCTGGAAAGCATTCCCTTCAAAAGTTTATTCTGAAAAGCATCTCCTTCAGCGCTTCATTCTGAAAAGCATGTCCCCTTCAGAGATAGAATCCTGAAAAGAATTTCCCTCAGAGACTGAGTCCTGGCGAGCACTTCCTTCAGAGGAGTTTTGAAACACATCTCCCCTTTAGCACTTCATTCTGAAAAGCATCTTCGTCAGCACTTCGTTGTGAAAAGCATTTCCCCTTCAAATACCAAATAATGAAAAGAATTTCCCTAGAGACCGAGTTTTGGCGAGCATTTCCTTCGGAGGAGTTGTGAAATGCATTTCCCCTTCAGCACTTCACTCTGAAAAACATCCCATTCGGAAGTTTTATTCTGAAAAGCATCTCCTTCAGCACTTCGTTCTGAAAAGCATTTCCCCTTCATAAACGAAATCCTGAAAATCATTCTTCTGATACTCTTATCAATGATTACTTTGAATGGAATATGTAAGCCCATCTCCGACGACACTCTATCACTTCTCCTAATGTCATTTTAATCCTATTTAAGCAAAACAATAAACCAACAAGCATTACTTCATGCACATGCAAGTGTAAATTTTTAGGCACTGGGGTATTCAATCCTCTCCCACCTTAAGATCCCGAATGACGAGTATGCCAATCTAACTCTTCAGATTTAAGAAGATTGAATAGGGGAAGCTTTTGTACCCCAAAATTTTCCCTCTCATTTTCAAAGGGATTTCTCATGCCCCTAAGCTTATCAAGTATTCAAGACTACTCAAGAATGATCAGATGATCCTCCTCCTAAGTAGTGGTCTATAATTAGGGTTTTGGTTTTCCCAGAGGAAATTGGACTTCTAATGCCTCAAGTGGACTTCATGGTTTCTCATATACTTCAAAGAATCCACATGTTAAGTTTCAAGCCTTACACATTAAATTTGCTCAGACATTTGCTCATCTGATTGAAAATCAACTATATTGAGTAAAAAGTCAACTATGGTCAACATATAGTCAAACTTACAGATTTTTGGTCAGCATCAATATTTTGAAGTTACATTCATTATTTGATCAAGGATTGATCATAACTCATCAAGAAAACTCAAGGTTCATCAAAAGTCAAAAGTTGCTAAATTAGGGTTTTCTTTAGGAGAAGTCAAATGAAATTTGACCAAGCATAACTTTCACATGCTTCATCAGAAAATTCACAACCAAAGCTCATTTTGAAGAAAATTCAATTCTCTGCAACTTCGTCTCTCTAAGCTTAAGGCCCAAAAATGCTTCATTTGAGAGATATGAGCCAAGACATTATAGGTCATTTTAAAAGTCAACAAAAAGAAATTTTTTCCAAAGCAATTTACATCAAGATAAAATCCACGAATGAAAAAATGACCAACATAGAGATTGTAGAGGACATCTTAAGGTTTCTAAAAATTCCAATATCATATTCATATGGTAAAAATTGAGAGAGTTATGAGTTGCACAACTTGGGCAATTTTGAGGAAATGCATGAACTCCAAATTGAGAAATTTGTAATTTTGGGCTATTGGGTTTAAATTTCTATGGTCCAAACGTGTTCATAACACATTAGAGAACCTCTAAACCCATTGACATATTTTTTGTGATTTTTATTTTCTTTTATTATGATTTTATTCATTTTAAATCAAAATAAACTAAATAAAGTAACCATTAAATCATGAGGTCCAAGCCCACAAAATATTAACCTAAACTCTTCTTTATATATACTTAACAACCTCATAGACTCAGGAGCATGAATAACTGATTCAAACACAAATCCCAAACTCTCTAAATTTTTGAAGAAAACTAGGGCATGAGTAAACCCTATTCTCCAGAAAGTTCCAGCCGATTTTGAACCTTCCATTAGCTTCCTAGAAGTTTCAGGGTTCCATCCCAACCTTAACCCAAGTCCATAACGTCTCAAAACTCTCTAGCTCAAAGTCGTCGGTGTGTTCATGTTCTTCAATTTCAAACTATTTAACCATGAAATTTAAGTGAGTTTTATGCATATATATATATATATATATATATATATATATATATATATATATATATATATATATATATATATATATATATATATATATATATATATATATATATATATATATATATATATATATATATATATATATATATATATATATATATATATATATATATATATATATATATATATATATATATATATATATATATATATGTTCATAATCATGTTTAGAACCATTTAGAATCACATGTTGCAAGGTTTGGTGCAGGAACGAGAATCCACCATGGCTAGGGCACCGAAGTCGAATCCCTTTGAAACCCTAACTATGATTGTTTTTAGGCCGAACTACTTTGATCATTGAATTCGCAGGGGTCTAATTACCTAACTAGGGTTTTTAGTTTTTGTTTTTCAATTGATTTTGACAGTTTTTCAAAAAATGCATCATCGGAGAAGACAACCTCCTCCTGCACGTGTGATGGTCGGACATGACCAGAGGCTTGTGTGGCATCGTGCCATTAAAATATTTTTGTCTCAATCCACTTGCGCGCGTTTTGAAATTTTTTGACTTCTGACTGTTAATTTGATTTTTGTTATTTGTTTATTGATAGCTAGATTATGAACGCGAGACAACAATTGGTTGAGTGGTAAGCATGGTACTTGGTAAACTAGAAAGCGTGGGTTCGACCCCTCGTTGTGTCATTTATTTTTCTTATTTTCCGGTTTAACACGTAGTTGATATAAGGATTACTATGCGTTCATAATCACAAACGTGACATTTTCCTGGTGGATAAGCTACTCATCTGTGACCTCAAGGGCGTGGGTTCAACACCCAACCAAGGCAAACCATTTTTCCCTATTTTTTTCACTAACCCTATTTTTCTTATTTTTTCACTTTTTTTTCTTTTTTTCTTTTAATTAAAACCCTAATATTAATTTAAACCTCATTAATTAATTTAAATACTTTTCAAAATACTAATTAAATTAGGTTTAGTTTTTTTAACAATTAAAATTTGAATTTTATTTTTATTAATTAATTAAACCTATTTTTTTAAAATATTAAAATCAATTATAAATTTTAGGTTTATTAATTATTTTTATCATTAAAAAATATTTTCTAAAATACGAAAACTTTTCTCATCTTTTCTTTTCTTTTTGCTATTTTAATTTTTAGATAAAAGTGTATAGGTCACATTATTTGATTGTAATAATTTAGGTTTATTTTCCTCGCACTTTTTCTCTATTATGTATATGCTCCCAGGATGTAATAGTTTTAGGGTTTTATTTTCCACATCTTTATTATCTAACAGTCCCGAAGCCATGTAAAAGCACATGACCTTTATTTTCCATACATTTATATTTCTGCTATATTGTATGTTGTTAGTAATTAGGCGTGCATGGAAAGATAATAATCAACCGATAGAATAACCTTAAATATAAGATAAAATAACTGAATTAAATCACTTTCACATTTGCACCTCTAGGGTAATCTCTCTTTGTTGCCTTATGGATAAATGGTCATGTCCCTCGAAAATAGGGATACTTTAGCAAAGTCTCTCCGAATAAAAGATCATAGTCCCTCGATGATCCTTCGATGTTTCCTAGGAAAATGATCTAGTCCCTCTGATAAATTGCTCAAGTATCCTTATCTGTTGCCTTCGATGACCATACGATGACCCTCAATTGTCCCTTCACATCCAATAGATGGGGCTACCTACCAACTAATGTTATGGATGACACTATCTCTAAAGGAGGAGTAAAATAATAAGAACGACCTTTAGTTGGTAATAAAATCTTAATCGCTTGCTCACAGCTTTTCTAAAAAACATTTTCACACAACACTTTCAAAAATATTTTCTAAAACACTTTGTACGCGTTCTTGAGGACTGATACAAGAACCATTACAAAGTTATCCGTACTTTGGCTTTTCAAAATATTTTTCAAAACACTTACACAAAAAAGAAATTTTCAAAAGTGAGCTAGAGATTAAGAGCCCGTAGATAACTATGGATGAAAAGGATGCTAACACCTTCCCTTTTCATATCTTACCCTCCGAACTCAAAATCTTAAAGGTTTTTCCTGTTATTTTCACCCTTTCCTTATTGGATAAAATAAAAGTTGGTGGCAACTCTAGCTATCCACACATTTACGATAAAACGCAAAATTCAGTTCGCCCACCGTATTATAACAAGTATTGTTGGTCTTTTATGACGAGAAGTGTACTAGCAAAGGAGCAAAGAAAGGTATGATTGTGACCAGCATGAGATTATTAATGGAAGGGATGTTTTCTCAAAATAGAATCCCTTATCCCAAGTGAAGCGGTACCATTTCCTGAATATAATACTTCTCTCCAACGCAGTCTATGTCTTTCAAACTTCTTGAAAGAATAATTTATTTTACCGACCAGATATTCTTGATATATCCCCGTGAATTTCACATTTGCTTCCCTAGTGAGGTTGACACTCACCTTTCCTATGAAGTGTACATTTTCCTCCCTAGTGCGGTTTGCTACAGTCAGGTTTTCTTGAAGCGATCGTGATTACCTATGGGAGATTCTGGTTCGTACCCCCATGAGAGACGTCTATTATTCCCGATGGAGTAATTTCTTCTCCCTAGTACAAGTCCTTGTTGGCCTAAATCTTACAAGGGTGGCTTCCCCCAGTGTATCTTATACCGGTGATATTGCTATCAAGAGATTTTCTGCTCCCTAGTGGAAGATGTAGCTTTCTCCCCAGGTGGATCCAAGTTTCTAGGATTTTCTCAATTAATTTTCCTCTTATCTCTAGCAGAGAAAGTTTTCTCTTTCCTAGTAAAGCCTGCCGATGATGAAAATTATATAGAATTCTGTATCCCCAGTGTGATGTATACATGGGAGTGTTGATCAAAACTCTTTTTATCCTTAGTGATATAAGATTGTTGAGGTATTCCCCAGTGGAGTTTTGAACCTTAAGTTTCTGTTTCAAAGATTCTTTCTTCTTCTCGAAGTGAAGATTTTTACCCCTCGGTGATAAAGTACCCAATGTGGTTTGATATTGGTTTTCTTTTTGATTCAAGAATTCTCATTATCCAAAGTAGAAGTTATCTGAATCAAGAACTTCTATGCGAGAAATTTTCCATTCCCAATGAAGTTCTCCTCATCCTGTTAGGAGAAGAAGGATTTGTTCCCCAAGAAGTTGGGAGTTTGATCAAGGTTCAAGATTTTCTCTGGACTGCAATTTATTTTTGCAGTATTCCTCCAAGAGTCTACTTCCCTAGCATTTTTGGTCCTTGGAAGTTGATGTTTCAAATTTTCAATTTCTCCATGAAATTTAAATTGACTATTATCTACAGAAGATCAAATGTGCAAGGATAATTGTTTAGGATTTCCTCGTATTCCCAAAAGTTAATTATTGTCATGTTTTCCCCAGTGAAACACTAAACATGCATCACTGGACATGCATCATTACATTGCATCTATAAAAAAAATTCAAACATGCATTGAGGTATAAACCAATTACTTTTACCTGAAGTAACCAGAGTTGTTATGTGCTAAAATTTGAATTACCTCCGCAGCTTGTCTCCCGTGGATCCTATCCCGTTTCCTCAGTGGAGTTTGTTTTGGTTTCCCACCATTCAGGTCTTTGGTATTTTCCTTTGTCCCCAATGATTCGTGGTTTTCCCTTTCCCTTGCAAGCCCTCAGTTATTTTACCCATGTTTGCTTTGCTGCTAGAGTGCGAGTAAGATTTAGTGTATAGCCTTTCTTATTTTTTTCAAGTAATTGAGCATCCATACTTGGTGTGTGGTAATTCAGATAACTGCCACTCTTGGAGAATTATACCCCACCTTTTTTCCTGAGGGATATAGTAGTTCTTTCACATTTGCAACCTCTTAAGCCCAACACATTTTGGAAATCTTTGTCTAAAGACCCCACAATTGGTCTTTTTTACATTTTCAATTTTTCCTTCAACCGATGTTCTATTCAGGTTCAATGTGAACATGAATCCCCAGTTAAGTTCTTTTCTGATCAGCATTCTTTCCTCAAAAGTCTATCTTCGACTAGTCTCCTTGTCATTGTAGGTTCGCCTTTGTTCAGGCATCCTTTGTTAGAGTCTGCTTTGGTTGGTCTCTTTCCTATATGTGTCTAACTCTAATCAGAAATGTATATCTTACCCCTAATAAGTCCGCCTTTGATCATTGTTCTTTCTCCAGAAGTCTATCTGTGGTTAGCAATTCTTGTTGGATCCTTCTTTGGTCGGTCTCTTCCTTATTTGTATGTGCCTAATTTTACCTGGAATATACCAAATATCTTGTTTATGTTTGTTACTAACTTAGGACATGCACATTTTATATCCTCGAAAGAATCCTTTCTTCTGGTTTCTTTGGTATATGTTCTTTCCTCCGATCATATAATTGCATTATCTTTCTTAAAGAGTCCTTTTTCCGATCTCTTTATTGCTATATGTCTGCTACTAACTCCAGACATGTATCCTTGATATCTCTGATTAGAGTCCTTTCCTCCAACCTCTTTCTTGTTATATGTCATTTCTTATGGATATATATATATTCAATATCCTTCATATGTGTCCTTTCCTCTAGATGTGTATTGCTGATATCTTTGATAGGGCTTTCTTAGGTTAGTCTTTATCTTATGTTTGCTACCAACTCCGAACATATATTTGTGGTATCCCCGATGGAGTCCTTTCTTCCGGCATCTTTCGTATATGTCTTTTCCTCCAGACATATAGTTGTGGTATCTTTTGTAAAATTCATTTCCTCTGGTCTCTTCTGCATGTCTGCTACCAACTTCGAGCATGTTTATTCGAAATCCGCAATAAAGTATTTTGCTCCAGTTTCTTTCTTTTTATTTGTCTGCTACTGACTCTAGACATGTATTGTCGTTGTCCTTGATAGAGTCCTTTCCTCCAAACTCTTTCTTGTTATATGTTGCTACCAACTCCGAACATATATTCATTATATCTTTGTAAGACTCCTTTCCTCCGGTCTCTTTCTTATATGTCTGCTACCAACTCCAGACATGTTGATATCCTTGTTAGAGCTTTCTTTGGCCTGTCTCTTTCATATATGTTCACTACCAGCTCTGGACATGTATATTCAGTATCTCCGATAGATTCCTTTCATCTGGTCTCTTTCATATATTCCATTTCCTCCAGACATATAGTTGTTATATCTTTTGCAAGAGTCCTCTCATCCGGTCTGTTTTTCATGTCTGCTAATAACTCTGGGCATGTCTATTCGATATCTTTCGTATGTGACCTTTCCTCTGGACATATAATGTTGATATCTTTGATAGGGCTTTCTTCGGTTAGTCTCTTTCTTATGTTTGCTACCGACTCTGATTACGTGTTCCTCGATATCCAACTCTCTTCTGTGTATCTAACCTTGACTTGACATACATCTACCCCTGATACCAATATTCACAACAAGCAAAGGAAAAAATATAAAATACAGAAGACCAAAAATAAATAATACCCGACTGGCTTCAGAGTTTAAAATTTATGGTTATATTAAGTATTCAATCCTCTTTTACCTTGATTGTTCAAAAGGCTACTGTCAATCTCACCCTCAGGTTAAAGAAGATTGAATAGGGTCAGCTGTTGTACCCCAAAACGTGCCCTCTTCATTTTAACCCTAATCGACTTATACTTCGTCATCATATGCATAAATATATGTCATAAGGTCCATGCTCATGGAATCAAGGGTTTTCTCTGCAAGAAAGAGTTGTAAAATTTGACTATTCCGTTTAAGCAGCACCGTGAAGCAGAATTATGATTTTCAAATATTTAATGCGCTCCGCACGTGTTACAAGTTATCCAATCAAAAGCCAAGAAATTCATCATCATATTAAGCTCTTATGCGTTCCAACACGCTCTAAATTATGCAGAAAGTTGAGGGTTTCAGTTGAGTTGAAACAATGCAGACATAAATTCAGTATTGTGCATTTCAAGCTCAAAAATTCATAACTTGAGACCAGAAAATGGTTTGGAAATGATTCTTCAGTCATTATAACTGTTTTGTGGTCTTCCTCATTTCATATGTTCAGGTCGAAGGCTAATTTTGTGAGGAATATTTTCCAAAGCACAAAATACTTGAAATGCGCTATATAGTGGATTTACCGTTTCACTGGTTTTCGGATGCTTCAAAATTTGTAACTTCTGATTGGAATATCATCTTTGAGTTCCTCTTGAAGAATTTGACCCGTCTTGTTATATCCTTAAATTTTCATGTTCGGCTCGAAAGCCAATTCATTGAGGAAGATCTCTGAATCTGCGAGTATTCAAAAGTCATACGGTGGAAATACCGTGAAAATAGTGTGTTGAACAATTGTTTTTCAGATGTTCAAAAATATATAACTTTCGCCCAGTTCAATGTTTTCAGATGGTTCTTTGGGAAAACAATCCATCTTGAATTTATCTTCAATCTGTCTGTTCGGGTCAGGAGCTAATTCTTTGTAGAGGACCTTCGAAAGTGCGAATTACCAGAGAAAATTGCACTTTGAATTGTTTTTCTATCGAACTATTTTTTGATATTGTAAAAATCGTAACTCCCTCGATTTTTATCGTATCAGGACGATTCCTGAAGCGTGAGATCAAAAATTTTGTAAGCTTCAACTTTGTTTCAAGGTCCGAGTTTAGATTGTTCTCAGAAGGATTCGGTTTATGGCCCAAATCTGGAAGTGCGCACGGAAATAAGCTGAAATTGTTCAAAACGGTGAAATATGTCCACTATTTCTCGCCATTCGAAAAATCATAACTTATTCAATTTTTTTCATATCAATGTGATTCTTTTGGCCTGACGTCATAAGTTTTGTCGTCGATAATTTTTCTTCAGGGTTCACATCCAGATTTTGCACCGAACAACATGAACTTGTGCTTTGTTCGCGTGTCGTACCCAAAATAAGCTGTAAAATTCTGCACTGAATTTTTACATTGCATTTCTCGCGGTTCAGGGTAATGTAACTTTCCCAATTTTTATCTTATCGAGACATTTCTTTTGGCGCCGTGTCACAAGTTTTGTCATTGACATCTTTGTTTTAAGTCGTATGTCAGGATTTCGCACCAATTATTATGAGCTTGTGGTTCGATCTCGCACTATGCATGACATAAGTTGAAAATTTCCAGTTTTGGAACCAAACTATATATTTCAAATTTTAAATTTTCAAACACAATTACTCTCACTTTTTCCACTCTCAAAATAAAACACATTTCTTTCACTTTTCTCTCAACTTCTTCAAACCCTCTCAAGTATATCACTCATAAATTCAACACAAATCATTAAAATCCATCTCTTCTTCTCATGATTTTCCCAAGCTTTATTCCCTCCGCCCTCAACCGCTAGTGCTCTGGCCACCGCATCCTCCACTCACGGTCCAGCTGCGGCTGTTCCCCTCCGCTCATTCCATTGGAAATATTTCGGCGTATCTCCTCTAATTGCATCCATTTTTCCGGCAAGGAACATCCCCTCTGTCACGACAATTTCCGGCGAATTATCACATCTAACCAGTAGCTTCATCCGCTGTTTTCCGTCAAATTTCATCTTCTCTGATTCGCTTTTGATTACGGTAAATTCTTCAAACTATCACTTTATTTAATTGCTTTTGAATAATTAATTCATGTGAAATAGTATGTGAATTGAATTTATGAATTGAATTGATATTGAATTGCTTTAATTATGAACATTAAAGTGAATTTGTGGAATTAAATCGATTCTTGAATTTGTGATAATGTTGAGATGTGGATTTGGTTTAACAATGACATAATCGATATGGATCTTGATTTTATTCGGTAAATTATGGAAAAAATTTGGATACTGAATTTAAGATCTATGTATCATTTATGGAGTTTTGTTGAAATTTGATTGTGTTATCATGTGTTAATGCAATTTCCAATTCAATTTCCGAATGAATTCCATTTTTTCGACATAAAAGCTTCAACATACAGAAATTGCATTAACTCTTGAATTTTTTTATTTGTGGTTTGAAATCATTGTTTGAATGTGGATTTTATCATTATAAAGTGTTTGTAATTTCCATGCGGCGATACTTGAATCGATAAGCCTTTTTGTCCATCCGTGTGCAATTTTTGAAATCAATTTTTATCAGTATTGCTTCAAGTGTGCATCGCTTCCCGGAAACTATAAATTCCTTGCAAATGGCTTATGAATTGTTGTTTGTTGCTTATTCATGTTTTTTGTGCGTTTATAAACCGTTACAGTTGAGTTTTGCCATTTTCGATACGAATTTCCGAGCAATTCTTAGACACGGCACAATGCTGATCGGTTATGGTAGGTTGAGCATAAGACGACATTTCTTTGATGGTTAATGCTCAATGTAGCTACTGGATGGAATTTATTCCAAGTTTTGTCAATTTCAGATCGAAATTTTGCACGATTCATGTGTTAGCGGAGTTGCTGCTTGGGAGCAGTAAGTAGCACTTGCAAGGCAATTTAATTCACGGTTATGGTCTATTTAAGCTTGTTGATAAGTTTGGTGGCTACCGGTATCATTTTCGGTCATTTTTATTCCGACTTTTCGCACACTCGCGTATGTGATAAGTTTTTGCCCAAAGTTTCACTTTGATGTTGCAATGCATGTTTGCATCTCATTTCTTCACGATTTAATTCCAAATTTAATTGTAATGAGAATATATAACCCTAATTTAGTTTTCTAGTTATTTCTAACATGTTTGTTGACTTGTACAATGTACTTTGAGATCTTTCGATCGTTTAATTAATGTGTTTGAGAGCTTTCGATCGTTTAATTAATGTGTTGATTATTCGATCCAAAAGCATGCTATGCCACTTTATTTCTGGATTTGTGGATTTGCTTCTGACGTGATTTACTTTGATTCTCATTTCATGAGAAATATGCACTATTTATGTTTTTGTCTTGATGTGAATTTTTATGCAGGTGTTCTATTTATTGTAGATGTGTCTGATATGCATGCTCATAGTGCTTTATTGATGCTTTGACTCATATTCTGACTATTGTGTTGTTGATGCTAGCTTGCATGAAGTTTTTCGGAGTGATTCTGTTTTGGCTTGCTTGCTACAAACTCTTGTTTGTTTGGTATTATACTGATTTTGGTTTATTTATCCTCCTCATTTACCGCTTTCCTTTCCATAAGAAGTAGGAATAGAGATGCATGACTGGGAGTCCCTACTTTAGGTGGGCAATCTGTTTAAAGTCCTCAAAGGAGGCGATGTTTGTTTTTCTCAAAGACCTCGATGAGGCAATGTTTGTGTTTCTTTGTGTGTAAAAGACCTCAAAATCGGCGATTTATTGTTGCTTGTTTAAAGACCTCAAAAGTGGAAATTTTGATAAAGTCCTCAAAGAAAGCAATTCCCGTCCCCTTTTAATTTTTTCTTGTTATTGAGTTAATAAGTGGAGCAAAGGGCCCGCAATCAGCCCCCACGCATTCTAGTTTGTTTCGTTCCTAGCTCGCGTTGTATGTTAATGCTTTGAACCATGCCTATTCTTTTTCATTGAGTCAAATAAAGTGGAAGACAGGGGTCCGTAACCAACCCCCATGCTTTGTCCTTCGTTTCAATGATGTTAGCTTAGGTTGCTCGATGTTGATGCTCCGAGTTGTTACTCGATGCCGGTGCTTGAGCAAATCAAGTGGAAATAGTTCCTTACTCCCACTTTGAGATCAATTGTACTCATTTGTTTGTTGCTAGCTCGCACCCGATGTTTGTTTTGGTTTTGATTTGGCTTTGTTTGATTTCACTTATGCTTATGATTTTCATTAGGTTGTAACCTTTGTATGCTTCCTTAGGATTAACTTGTTTCGTTTCTGGTGCAAGTTAGACATTAGGATCGCAATCCATAACATAGGTAGAGATTTCCCTTTCAAACTCAACTATAAGACCATCATTGTATGATACCATTAGGTATAGAGATAGATAGTTTCCCTTAGATATTTTTCTGTTCCTTTTGCATTCCTTAAGACTAAAACATTTTTCTTTGGCAAATGCATAAAACATCTAACAACTCTTAAATACTTTTTCAAGGTAAAATACATCAACCAATGCAAAGTTTTTCTGCCTTCGGGCCTTTCTTCAAAACTCTCAAAAGGATATGTTAATTATACTTTGTGCAACACGATGCGTAAATCCCTAATGATCAAATGACATTATGTCTTAATTGCTAGTGCACGAATGTAACATTATTCGCCTTCAAGCACTTTTCTTTTGAAAATACCTTTTCAGGTAGAACAGGTTAATTCATTTTTGTGCCGACGTGTAAGTCTCCAAATGTTGAGTGGCGGCAGAAAGTGAAATTAATAGTGTTCCTAAAAAACACAAAACAAACGGAAACTTTTGGGCCGAACTAAGGTGCTCTGATTCATTAAAGGGATACGCAAGCATTTGGTCGTGGGGCCCAGGTGAGCGAAACTTTGTAAATATTTCCTTCTTTCCCCCGTGTTTTATTTTGAATGCATTCCCTCTTTTCTTTTTCCCTTTAGCTCGTAATCTTTAGATTAGAACACACCTTTAATTAGAACAACAAGAGTGGATCCCATGGAGTACCACATACATGAGGGGTGCTAATAATTTCCCCTAGCGTGATTGACTCCCTTACCCGTATCTCTCAATTGCAAGACATTGATTTCACCCTTCTCAGGTTTACTCGTTATTTACGTTTCCCTTCTTGTGAGATTAAAAACGTTTAAAGGAAACTTCATTAATTTTATCTCGATGATTGTTCAGCATGTTGTTTCAGTTCCTTGTGAAATGCAAGTGCATCCTCCGTCATATTTTACGATGATGTGGTATCGATTTAACTCTTGCTTTATTTGTAAGTTCTCTCTTTTACTTATTTAATTCTCTAAATACATGACATACTTGGTGTATGGTATATATTATGAGTATTCATTTGCAACATAATACTTAATTGATAATCACACTGAATTATCAATTTATATACTTGAAATGACCTCATCATATTATATTTTCATGTATTTTTATATAAACACTTATATGTACACAAACATGTTTATCTTAATTAAACATCAAGTATAACACATTTGATATTATATCGTATTTGATTATACTAACATACAACTTGTCAAATAGATCTCTAAGCTCATGCAGGGAGTGTTTAAAATGAGTCTTATGGGGAGTTGTATTACTTTCCCGAACACCAAATAAAGTAACTCAAGGAAGAAACACATGCGTGGGGAATTTCCTTCGCCATCATGTTGAAAAAGGGATGTTGTGTTCGAGCATTTTGATAGTGAGTATCAACTTTCCCATGTTTTTACAAAATGTGTGCAACCAAACTGTTTTTCAACAAACATGAGGAATTGGGGATTATTAATGTCTCCAATATTGTTTTCTTTATTATGATGCTTGCACTTTTATACTTTTTCTCTAACACTTTGTTTGATTATTTCATCATGTGTGTGCAACTTCCATTCCATCAAGAGTGAGGTAATATTTTTCCAAATTTCTTCTTGAAAGTAAGATTTTTCTTAGTACATGTTTAGTTGATGACAAATGCTTGCTATGTTCCCAAATGATGAAAACCATGAATGTTCATTTCCAAAAATTTTGTTTAATAACCATTGTGTGTTCTCAATGTATATTCTTATAATGATTTCATGTATTAATTATTTCACATTTGTATAAGTTTGTTCTTGTATGTACAAGCATTTGTTTCTATTATTACTTTTTGCATTTGTGCATAAGTTGAATGTAAGCATGTTAATTGCATGTACAACTCTTGTTGCAGTTGGGTCACATTTTAAGGAAACATTTTCATTTTGGATTGAGTAGTGGTATGTTCTTGTTGCTATGCTAGGCACATACATGTTCGACATCAGGAGTTCCATTGTGTTTTGTTACGTAATCGTGACGCTATAGAAGTAACTTGATTAGCTTGCTCTTACATCACATTCATTATTATTTATGCAATTGCATTACATGTTTGGTAATTTTCTATGCTTGTTATCTATTAACTTTCCATTATTACATATATATGGGGATATGTAATTGTATGCTCTTCTTTGAAAAAACACCTCTGAGTGATATATTAGTATTGGTATTGGAATATGATACTTTTCACGATTTGCCTTCTTTCTTTTTTATGTTGTCAGAGGGGGAGAAGCATATGCGAGATGAAGTTGGGAAGAACTAAGTCAGGGGAAGCCTTAAATAACTACATGAAATACATCATCGCAAGTTTTTCCATCATCAAAAAAGAGGAATATATGATTGCAACTTCACCATTAGATGTTTTGCATGATGTCAAAACTATAAAAACTTAGCATTTCTATATATTGGATGGTATCTCTGTTATGTGGCACTACTTTGTATTAGAGGTCTTACGAATCATTTAAATCTAGTTTAAAATTGTTCCCAATCATGGAAAATTAGTTTCTGCACAAAAAACACGTTTTTGTGTGTCAACCTGAAATTTGTATGCCGACACGTAAAAATTTCTCCAATTTCTGAAAAACTTCAGTATGTGTCGACACATACGGTTTATGCACCGACACATACGATTTATAAATCTACATATACGTTTTTCACGTCGACACATGTACTTAATTTTTAAATCTTGTAGCTACTATTTTCCATGTGTCGACATATAATTTTTTTCAGGTCGACACGTACTGTTTTGTGGATCATTTTTATATAATTTTTTCATTCTGAAACTTCCCTATTTTTCCTAAAAAGTTCCCCAATATAAATCTATCATTCATGCATCATTCTAACTTAATGATACCATAAAAATTTCATGCAATTGTTGTTCACCTTCAACCTCCAACTTATGCATACACACTAACAAATCATCGTAATAATCTTTTGTTGGGATGCCATCTAGACAAGGTTCGATAACGTGAAATTAGGTTCTTGTGTAGCCAAGAATATTGGGTTGATATTTTCAGGAGTCTTCATCCGGAAAAACAACAAGTTGATCCTCTAAGATCATTGATTGATTTATGGGTTTTCGTGCAAGACGTTCAAGAGAGGATTACGGCCTAGTGAAATCCTTTGGAGATAAATAATGCAAAGGATCCTTTGGATATAAATAATGCAAAGGAAGTAGCGCGAGAACGGCGAATCAAATTGAAGTCTTGTGTTGCAATAGGTGCAGTTGATGGTGCGCGAAAGCTTTGAAGATAAAGTACACAAAAGAGTAGCAAGATCTAAATAATCAATTGACATCTATTGTATCTTGATCTTTTTGAAGATCAAAAGAATAGAAGGGGTTGAATCAACATCAAATAGTTATGGTTTGTAGGATTACTCTTGAACACTTCTCTTCTAATCATACTTTTTGCAAAGTAAGAAAGTATCCTAATTCCACATTGGAATTGGGCGTAGACGTACCCACACACAAGGACGAAAGTGAGGAACTGTATAAAAAAATCCTTGTGTTGCTTTCTATTATCTCTTTACTCTCTTTTTCTTACATTACATAATTTGTCAAATAGTATTTTTTAATCGAATGACTAGTAAGAATCTTTCTGCAATTGTCTTGGTTAAAGTTATGTGTTGATTAGCTTATAATCACTTTGATTATACGTGGTTTTTATATCAACACAACTCAAAGAAAAATTCTGAAAAGTTAAACGCACATCAAGTGTTTGATAAATTGCAATGTTCTATCTCTTACTCTCATTTACTCTTTATATTCAATTTGTTTAATGTGTTGTTTGATCGACCGATTTGTATAGAATTTATCTTTGATTGTTAAAATTTAGATTACTTTGTTGATAAGCTTGTATTAACTTTGATTCTAAGTGCTTTTTGATATCAACAAAGCTCAAAGAAAATTCCGAAAAATTGATTGTGCATCACTTGTTCGATAAATTGTCAAGTTATGTTTTTAATATGATTTCATTGGAAATAAGAAACTATTGTGTTTGATATCAAACTATTAATTGAGATGTTATTATGTTTATTGATTTTATAATTATCTTAATTCCATATGGCTTATGCATATCCGAGTTTTCAATAACTAGGTTCGTTTAGACTACTATTTTAATCTAGGCCAAAAATCTTCCGCTCAACATTGTTTTTCAAATAAGTTTTTAAATAACAATTTTTGAAAGGTAATTTTTAATTTGGGGATCTATTCACATCCATTCTAGATAATTCTCCATATTTTAATAAGTGGCATCAAGAGGCTGTTTAATTTCGTGCTTTGAAACAATTATTAGAAAATGGCGTACGAACCTAAAGGGGATTACAAAACAACCCCAATCTTTTCGGTAGAAAAACTATAGTTATTGGAAATATTGTATGCACATTCATGTTAATTCATATTACAAGGGTATATGTGACTCTATTACTCAATTTAATGTTAATGGCGTTGTCACACCTAAGCCAGAAGCACTATGGAATAATGATGATAAGAGAAATTCATTAAATCTCATTATCTATTTGAACACACTTAGTAAGCCTATTTCCAATGCAATTGCTACTAACAATGTTTTGAGATGTCTTACTAGGATTTGGCTACCGAAGGTCGCCGCGATCAAGGAAGCTAATAATCTTAGAACACTTGATCTCACTACATTGGTTAGTAAGCTTGAAGAACATGAGAAAGAACTTCTTTCTTAGACAAACATGAAAGGAAAATTGAGAAAAAGAAGAAAAAGGAGGAAGAAACAGATAAGGAGGAAAGAACGATGTCTAAAGCTCTTAGGAATTCAAGTTCAAGGTCTTAAAAAAGTGAGTACGTATACGATAGTGGTTTTAGTGATAGTGAAGATTTAAGTTGTCACTATGGTTGTATGTAAGGCTTGCCCAAATGCAACCAATTTTTCACTAACCTCCAAGGACCCAATGAAGATTGGGCACCTCGCTTGTCTTGTTATTTTTATAAGAACATTGTCTTGACTCTATGAGGAGAATATGGGTTCTCATTTATGGTGGCTCATGGCATATGAACATATTCTAATACTATTGTATATGTGGCAAGAAGATGGATTATATGATCTATAAAGAAACAATAAGTTCTGTTTTATTGGTATAAGATGCATAAATTACATTTGATGTTGTATCCGAGAATGCTCGGAAAAGGTATTTCATTTCATGATGTAGGCGTACTTTCAAGAGAAATACTCAATGATGCCAAAGAAGGAATTGATCAATCAGAATCGGTGAAACATAAGGAGGAGAAAGATAACTAACATGAAAACGATAGATATGAGAGTTCAATCAAAATGAATGATCATAAATTAAATGAAATTCTTGGATTCATCATAAGTTATACTTTGAGTACATTATCAAAGTGAAAAGTGGTAAGATCGTGTTGTTCTAAAATCTTTGTGGCATACTGAATTTGTTTCAACTTTCTTTCGAGAGATCCTTGTGAAACTCAAGTGCATCCTCCTTCATATTGTACGGTGAGGTAGTATCTATTTAACTTTCGCTTTGTCAGTAAGTTCTCTCTTTTATTTGATTATTTCTCTAAATACATGACATACTTGGTGTATGGTATATATTTTGAGTATTCATTTGAAACATAATACTTAGTTGATAATCATGGTGACTTATCAATTATATACTTGAAATGACCTCATCATATTATATTTTCATGTATTTTTTTATATAAACATTTATGTGTACACAAACATGTTTAGCTTCATTGAATATCAAGCATAACAAATTTGACATTATATAATATTTGATTCTACTAACATGCAACTTGTTAAAGATTTTTCTAAGCTTATGCAGAGAGTGTTTATAATGAGTCTTATGGGGAGTTTAATTACTTTCTCGGACTCTAAATAAAGTACCTCAAGGAACAAACACACACATGGGGAATTTCCTTCGCGATCGTGTTGAAAAAGGGGATGTTGTGTTCGAGCATTTTGATAGTGAAAATTAACTTGCCCACGCTTTCATAAAATGTGTGAAACCAAATTATTTTTAAACAAACATGATGAATCGGGGATTATTAATGTCTCAAATGTTACTTTCTTAATTATTATGCTTGCACTTTTATACTTTTGCTCTAACACTTTGTTTGAGTATTTACATCATGTGAGTGCAACTTCCACTCCATCAAGTGTGAGGTACTATTTTTCCAAATTTCTTCTTGAAAGTTAGATTTGTCTTAGTACATGTTTTGTTGATGAAACATGCTTGCTATGTTCTCAAATGATGAAAACCATTAATGCTCATTTCCAAAAAAATTGTTTGATAACCATTGTGTGTTCTCAATGTATATGCTTAGAATGACTTTATGTATTAATTATTTCACATTTGTATAAGTTTGTTCTTGTATGTACAAGCATGTTTTTCTATTATTATTTATTGCATTTGTGCACAAGTTGAATGAAAGCATGTTACTCGCATGTATGGTTCTTGTTGTTGTTGAGTTAAATTTTAAGGAAATATTTTCATTTTGGATTGAGTAGTGACATGTTCTTATCACTATACTAGGCACATATGTGTGCGGTATTGAGAGTTCCATTGTGTTTTGTTACGTAATTGTGACGCTATAGAAGCAATTTGACTAGCTTGCTCTTGTATCACATTCATTATTATTCATGCAACTGCATTACATGTTTGGTAATGTTCTATGCTTGTCATCTATTACTTTTTCATTATTACATATATATATGGGGATATGTAATTGTATGTTCTTCTTTGCAGACCGCCTCTGAGTGTTATATTAGTATTGATATTGGAATATGATACTTCTCACGATATGCCTTCTTTATTTTTTATTTTGTCAAAGGGGGAGAACCATATGCGAGATGAAGTTGGGAAACACAAAGTCATGGGAATCCTTCAATAACTATATGAAATGCATCGTCGTAAGTTTTGCCATCATAAAAAAGGGGGAGTATGTGAGTGCAACTTCACCATTAGATGTTTTGCATGATGTCAAAATTAGGAAAACATAGCATTTTAGTATATTTGATGGTATCTCTATGTCATGTGGCACTCCCTTGCATTAGAGGTCTTAGGAGTAATTTAAATCAAGTTTAAAATTGGTCTCAATCATGGAAAATCAGTTTTTGCACAATAAACATGATTGTGTGTCGACCTGAAATTTGTATGTATCGACACATAAAATAAAATTTTCTGCAATTTATGAAAAACTTCAGTATGTGTCGACACATATGATTTATGTGACAACAAATACAATTTATGCTTTGACATATATGATTTTCACGTCGACACATGTATTGCATTTTTAAAGCTTGTAGCTACTGTTTTACATGTGTCGACACATATTTTTTTTAGGTTGACACATACTGTTTTATGGGTCTTTTTTGCATAATTTTTTCATTCTGAAACTTCCGTATTTTTCCTAAAAAGTTCCCAACAATAAATATATCATTCATGCATCATTCCAATCTATGCATACACATCAAAAAACCATCGTAATAATATTTTGTTGGGGTGCCATTTAGACGAGGTTCGATAAAGTCCAATTAGGTTTTTGTGTAGTTGTGATTTGTGGCGCAGTGAAAGCCTTTGGAGATAAATAATTCAAAGTATCCTTTGGAGATAAAGAATACAAAGGAAGTAGCGCGAGAACACCAAATCAAATTGAAGTCTTGTGTTGCAATAGGTGTAGTTGATGGTGCACGAAAGCTTTGGAGATAAAGTACACAAAGGAGTAGAAAGATCTGAATAATCAATTGGCAGCTATTGTATATTGATCTTGTTGAAGATCAAAAGAAGAGAAGGGGTTGAATCAACAACAAACGAATAGGGTTTGTAGGGTTTCTCTTGAATACTTCTCTTATAGTCACACCTTTTGTAAAGTAAGAAAGTATCCTAATTCCATATTGGAATTGGATGCAGACATACCCACACACGAGGACGGAAGTGGGGAACTTTGTAAACAAATCCTTGTGTCACTCTCATTATATCTTTACTCACTTTTGTTTTCATTATGTAATTTTTCTAGTAGTATTGTTTAATCGAATGACTCGTAAGAATTTTTCTGCAATTTTTTTGTTTAGAGTGGTGTGTTGATTAGCTTATAATCACTTTGATTATAAGTGGTTTTCATATCAACACAACTCAAAGAAAAATTCTAAAAAGTCGAACACACACCAAGTGTTTGACAAATTGCAATGTTCTATCTCTTACTCTCTTTTACTCTCTATATGCAATTTGTTTAATGTGTTGTTCGATCAATTGATTTGTATAAAATTTCTCTTTCATTGTTAAAGTTTAGACTACTTTGTTGATAAGATTATAATCACTTTGATTGTAAGTGCTTTTTCATATCAACAAAGCTCAAAGAAAATTCTTAAAAATTGATTGCGCGTCACATGTTCGTTAAATTGTCAATTTATGTTTCTAATATGATTTCATTAGAAATAGGAAACTGTTGTGTTTGATATTAAACTATTAATTTAGATATTATTATGTTAATTTTATTTTATCATTATCTTAATACCATGTGGCTTGTGCATATCCGAGTTTCCAATAACTAGGTTCGTTTAGACTACTATTTTGATCTAGGCCAAAAACCTTCCTCTCGACATTATTTTTCAAATAAGTTTTTAAATAAAAATTTTTGAAAGGTAATTTTTAATTTTGGGATCTATTCACCTCCATTCTAGATAAGTCACCGTCGTCTAACACAATTTGCTTTGTAGATGACTACAGATAAGATTTAATTTAAACAACCACAACAAAGTTCGATAGAAATAAATTCAGAATATATATATATATATATATATATATATATATATATATATATATATATATATATATATATATATATATATATATATATATATATATATATATATATATATATATATAAGTAAATTTTTAGAAACATGAATGTATTGATCAATATGAATATTGACAGATGACATGGGCAGTAGTTAGAAATTAGGTGTATAAAATGTGTGTGTAACTGTGTGTGTTATGTAAAAAAGTTTGTATTGTGAATGAGAAAAGAAAAAAAAACAATTGGTGTTAGTTTGTGTGAGAGGTTTGTAATGTACAAGGGTTTGTTAAAATGTGGATAGTTGTGTACGTGAAGAAAGTTTTTATAGTGAAACTGTAAGAACAAGATTTGGTTCTGCAATATCATCTCTGAGTTTTGATGATTACAGTAGCAAGACACTCTAGAAGACTCTGAAGTGTAGGCTTTGATGTTTGTCTAGAGAAAAAAGTCAGAAGATCTGAAGACAAAAAATCTACTTAAGTCTAGATGCTGAAGACTCATGCTTCTAAAGGCAATGTGTTCTAAAGAAACAAGTCAGGAGATCTGAAGAAAGAAGTTCTACTTAAGTCCAGATGCTAAAGACTCAAGTTTATAAATACCCAAGGTTCTAGAAAAGGTTCTCACGAGCAAGTTCTGAAGACTCTGAAGACGCAGTGCTGAAGTCTCGTAAGAATTTATGTTCTAAAGACCCAAGGTTCTAGAAAAGGATCTCAAGACCAAGTGCTGAAGTTTCAAAGACAAGGTTCTGAGTGAACAAGTTTAGACGACTAAAGGCTTGATTATTTAAATATTCAAATGTCACAATTCTACTCATGCTTCAATCATCTACCATTAGAAGCCTCTGAAGATCCGAGACAAATGTTACCGTTAACAATGATAAGTACATAGTACGAAAAAGCCTTATCCCACTACCTCTCTACTAGCTTAAATTATGGAAAAGAAAAGGACATAACAATACTATTTTCATCATTATGTAACGACTCTGTAGCCAACGACTCTATTTTGTTTGTCTATATAAGAAAATCATCATATGCTTAAAATGTTATTGGTGTTAAATGTTCAAATGAAAGCTATCATTATTGGAACACAACCAAAAAACAATCAACCACTATAACAACAACAACAAGAAAAACAACTATTATCAAAATGATTCTTGAATCATGTTGTTGATAGTTACAAGATAGAATTGAAGTCATTGATTCACAACATGCTTAATTTCATATACTACAATAAGCTTGCTAAGCCGCAAAAGATAATGAAGATGATCATGGAAGCTCTAATTACAAATCCACAACATGAATGTTGTGCTTTAAGGTGATCATTGAATTAAATAGAACAAGGGCTGCTATCCAGAATGTTCTGAGATGAATAAAGATGAATAAGTTCTTCTCTTTACTACATCAATATCAACAAAGCTTTCAAGAGCTTATGAAAAATAAGACTTCAGTGATTCATGTGCTTTGGGTTGTTGTCAATGAAGAAGCTACTTGAAGAAAAGAAGACCACACATTAAAGTTACAATACAATAGAATATTTTTAGTGTCTATTAGGATCTTCAAATGTACTTAATTGAGTTTACACTTGCTTGTTTAGAAGCATTCTTTTGTAAACAAAAATTGTAAAAACATATAGGAGATTCTGCAGGATCGCATTCTATCGAGTCAATGATTGTTATATCCAGTTAGATCACTAAACATATAATTGCAAGGTTCCTTGAGAGACTAAATGAAGGTCTTATCTCAAGAAGATAATACCTTCAGTCATTATGGGAAATCCTGATTGGAGATTCTGAAGAATCATATTATGTTGGGTCAAAGAATGTTATATCTAGTTTGGATCCCTGAACGTGTCATTGGATGTTAGTCACTGGCGGTTTCCCATGCAAATTGTAATAAGTTTGATTATAGTGGATTAAATCCTTGAGTTCAAGGAAAAATCACCTTGGTAGGATGGACTGGACTAGCTTGAGGGTTTATCAAGTGAACCATGATATATCACGTGTTCCTTACTTCTGCTTATGCTTAACTGTTTATGCTTCTACAACACATTCAAAAGCACAAATTAACACAACAATGTTAAGAATTGAAAGTTTGTTAAGAAAGGAAAACCCAATTCAAACCCCCTTTCTTGCGTTTTCTTCACACCTTCAATTGGTATCAGAGCCTGGTTCTGTTATTGATGGATATCAAACACCTATTAGTGTCAGATAAATATCCAAATGCTGTGTGAAGAAATAATCTGAGTGATAGTTACTCCACCTTCAATTACAGTCTCATATCAGAAGATGGTGATTGAATACTATATTGTAACCAAACAGATTACCTTGAGCAAGTCTACGATTCTTTGAAAACAAAAAATGTCAACTACAAAATCTTCTCTCTTGAAGATAACCTATTTAGAACCCAAGAAGAAGATACCAGAAGCTGTAACATCAGAAGCTCCTAATTCAGATGTCGTTTTTGCTCCTTATGATCCATCAAGATGAAAAGAAGAATCACAATATCTCCTTCTGAAGAACTGATTCTAGGAAATAAAGAAACTCTTATCAGAACCAAATAAGATTTCAAACCTCCTGAAGAAATGCTTCTGGGTTTGGTGTTCTTGATTGAGCCAACCTCTTCTAATGATGAATAATGTATTTGTTCAAAGATCAAATCACAATAAAATAAGAAATTTTGCTTGCTAAAGATTAATTATTTGTGAGTATAAGATGTTTTCAAGAAAAGTATTAGTCCACCCTTGACTTTCTCATAAAAATCTCATTAGGAATTTCTTCAAGTAAAGAAGAAAGATTGTTGTCTTCTGATTTTGATACATAGGAACTTCATGATGAAGTCTGCAGAAAAATGTCAGAAATCTTGAACAGAGAAATTAAAATATCTAAGAAATAATTTCTCTAAGTGAGAACACCTGAAGCCTAACTAATCAAGTAGGTAGAAGATCTAATGCATAAATTCTAAATATTGTTTCCTTTGGAATGTTTAATAGAAAATTGAAAACTGCTTAGGAAAGAAAGCTTATTGATTCATCAGGAATCAAAATAAATCTTGATACATGAATTCTTGATAGGCTAACTCTAAAGATACAAAGATATAATCCATTCCCTCTGAAGCAGATATGTTGACAAGCCTTGATAGGCTAACTCTAAACAAGTTAGCTCAACATTGCAAGAACAAGATTGTCAGTCAAAACTGTCAAAGTTTGATGGTATTTACAGATTCTTCAATTTGTTCAAGGAATCAAAAATTCAGAAGACGCTAGGAAATGTTAGTTAATTTTCTTAACCACATAGCTTCTCAAAAGTTCATGAAATATCCACCTTCTGAAAATTAAGCTTCTTTTCAAAGGAATCTTGAAAAACAGATGGATGTTCTGATAATAAAGGATTAGAATATCTATGCTCTGAGGATTACTCTCAAGAAGTCAGACGGGTGATTCTAAACAGAAGAATAAAGATATCATCTAAAGAGAAGACTGGTTCTAGATCTCAAATTAGAGATTAAAGTTCAGAAGAAACTTATACTTCTCAAAATCAGAAAATAGAGAACCTCTAAAAAAGTAAGAGGAACCAGTAAGTACGAATTCAAAACCTCTGATGGATCACTAAGAAGAAAGCTGATCAGAAGTTCTATTAAGGACAAGCTAAAATAAAAAATAACAATGTAGAGCACTCAGGTAAAACAATCACGGTGAAGATTTCAGAATCTCAAATGTATGTTTTTCCTTTATCTATAACTTATTACTTATGATAAAAACACTTCTACATGTTAGAAGATGTTTTAAACAGAAGCATTCCGAATGTTAGTGCAACTCCAAGTTGTGAATTTTCTCGTTAATGAAAATTTCATGATCTGGAACATTCTCTCTTTCGAAGAGAAAACTCTTTTGATCAATTCTCTGGATAATGTGAAAATGTAAATTTTTTTGAGAATGAGAAATTTTTTTATGTATGATATGTGTGTTGATAGTTTCTCATTTAAGCAACCATGTTCAATAATTTTATGTATGTCAGTTTCCGGTCTGCCTCTTCTAAATGCTTATTCGCTCAAAGTCTTATTTGGAACATGTATGATACTCTGTTCTTTATGAAAACTGGTTCACTCCATTCACTTTCTTTGAAATTCTTGTCTTTTGTTATGTTAGTGATCTATATCATTCTAACAGTATGGTACAACCTCTTTCACCCACTTGAGGGTATTTAGATCAATAGTGATTTATCACACTTATCTCTTCCTTTCATAAACTCATTCCTATCAAGATCCTTCCTCTCATCTATTCATAATGCCTCAGCCAATATTTCTTGGAAATGAAGATCTTCTTGAGATCATCATCGAAAAACAAATTGAACTTTCTTCTATTGAAGGTAACATTACTTTCAGCATCTCAGGTGTGTCTTACTCTCAACAATGGATAATATTATTCACCATGCTTAAGAAACCCATTTATGTGAATCTTGTCAAAGAATTTTGGAAACATGTGTATCTTGATTTTGAGAATAGTTATACTCACTCATATATCTTTGAAATTCCCATCTCCATTAATCTCTTCTCAATCATCGTTCCACTGGATGTGAAAATGTAGGTGTCACGGTTGACTATGTCAAGTCCAGGTTTGTTATGTTTGATAAATTTGATTCTCTTTATGACACATCATAAGGATATGAACCCATCAACCCTAAAAATCTCCTACCTATTCCAAAAGCTTGGTTCAGGCTTGTGTTGTCCAACTTTATTCCCAGAGGGGATAATCAAGACCTTCTGAGGTATGATGATTAAGCATTCATCTATCTTTTGATGAATGATACTCGTGTAAGCTTGCCACAGTCCATCTTCATCTGCATTTGGAAGTCTATTCCTGAGTCCATGAACCACATTAAGTCTTACATTCCTTATGGACAAGTTTTGACTGAAATTATTTTCCAAGAGGGAAAATGGATATGTTCAAGGAAAGGTTAGTAGAAGTTGGTCCAAAAAACTGTCCTGAAGATTGATTGTTTAAATCTAAATGCGAGATTTTCATTAGCTAGGAAAATATGAATTGTCTCTTCAAAAGTGTGGTTGTTTTTATTGCTTGATCATTTCATCTGATTAGTTCTTCATTTTTAAACTTGTATCTGTTGAATTGTCTTAATTAATTAAGTCTTTATTTTATGATAAATTGTTGTTTGTTAATTATGCACTATCTTGAAATGACAAGTAACAAGACAATATATTCTCTTATACATATATGAGGAATATGTCTAAATTCTTTGGCGTTTGTTAGTCACTTTCTCCACATATTCGAGGGTAGCTTCTTAAACTTCTTTTCATGAACAATTAATATTCCCTCATAAATGAGATTAACTATTCTTTCCCCTTTCCCATACATCTATGTGTCCTAGTCTACTCTAAATACTCATAACCTACTTAAAAATATATCAATTGTCACTCATTTCTCTCTATCTCTCTCTTATATAATCTTAGGAGTTATAGTTGTCCTTCTGACCTTCCTCAATCATTTATTATTGAGTCTCCAAATATTGATTAACTTACGTAAGGAAAATCATTTTTCTTGTCAGTCATGACTTCTCTCTTCTTTTTATATATCTTGTTCTCCCTCTATCTCTCTAAATAAGTAATCTTCTAATAATTGGTAACAATTTCCCTCTACCTCTACCTCTCTCTCTCTCTAAGCATTATCTCTCTTTTTAATCATGACTTCAACAACTTCTCATGAAAATGATGATCTTTAGGAAGTCATCATTGAAAAACATCCAAAACTCTTCCGTGCTAGCCCAAAATTCCATCTCAGTATTCACTTTCAAAATTGGAATCACTATCTCTCCTTACTAAGAGAACCCATTTATCCAAATCTTGTAACAAATTTTTGGAAAAATGCTTCTGTCAATCTCAATGGTACCTTCAAATATCTATGGCTGGGATGTTTTCTTCACTGCTGAATGCATTGCTGAAATAATACATTGTCCTCGTATGGGCATCACAATTGGTTGTGTTTCTCTCCATAACATCCCTGATTCTAAAATTATTTCCATCTTTGAAGCATATCCTGAGTTCGACTCTACTAACCCTGAGATTCTTAAGCCTATTGCCAAAGACTAGTTTTGCTTTATTCTAACAAATCTTTGTCCTCACGGAACTAATAAAAATGTCTTAACTAATGATGATAAGACTATAATTTATTGTCTGATCAAACATATTCCGATTAATCTTCCTCAAGTCATCCTCAATCACCTTAAAAATCTATCATTTCTTTTAGAAACTTAAACAAAATCTTTATTCCCTATGGAAGAATTCTGTTAGAAGTGTTTGTTCAAGGTGAGATTGTGAGAATCCTTCAAAGGATTCTTGATGGTCCTAGTGATGCCTTGCAACAAGAGGAGTGTGACACTTTTGATGATCAGTGGTTCCAATAAGTTTTAAATCTTCCATCGTCATTTTGTTGTGCAACTTGTTTTAATTCAATCATCAATGAAAACTCTTTCTGTTTACCACCAATTGTTACTTCTATTTATTTTTATGTCTTTCTCATATAGTTACCTTTTGGATGATGTCAAAAAGGGGGATGAATATAATGATTTTTGATGAACCTTAAAAGAAATGCACCATAATAATTAAATGATATAAAATGTGCATTTACCACAGACGCGTGTTTGTTTGTTTGATAATTATCCGTGGAACTCCAAACAAGTTCACTAGGCATTCTAAGACATGTCAAAATGAAAGAACTCTATTAAAATTCTTAAGAACTGATTGTTCATATAATCGAAGATGTACACTTTGTGAACATATGTTCAAGAATCAGATAAGACCCAATACCATTCAGAAGTTGAGAAATATCTAAAAGTTAAAGTTATCTTGATTTTAGTATCATAATGTTCAAAAGATGTAAAATGTATGAGAATGTGATATTCAGAATAAAAGAATAAAAAGCAAAAATAGATGCTTTCCAGAAGAACAGAGTGAATAAAAAGTTGAAAACTATCTGAAAAATATGGATAGAAGATTCAATAAGAAGAAACTTGGATGAATTCAAGATCTCAATTGGTTCTACTGGTATAAAGAGTCAAGACTCTCAAGAGCTCAATATCTGATCTATTGGAACCAGGGGGAGTTCTACTCAAATGGTCCATATTCAGGATATTTGATCGTCATCAAGTTATTGACTCAGGGGGAGTTTTAGAAAAAGGATAAGTGTTCTTACTCTTTTTATTTTCACTTTTTCTGATTATATGGACAAAATTGTGTCATCAAAATACATAGTTTTGTCATCATCAAAAACGGGGAGATTGTAAGAACAAGATTTGTGTCATACGGTGGGAGAATTGACTTGTTCAGGTTTTATCGCAAATGTGCGGATAGCAAAAGTCACCAACGACTTTTCTTTTATCAAATAAGGAAAGGTTTAAAAGAACAGGAAAGACCTTTGATATTTTTGAGTTCGGGAGGTAGGTTATGAAAAGGGAAGGTGTTAGCACCCTTTTCATCTATAGTTATCTATGGGCTCTTAATCACTAGCTCACTTTGTTTTGAAAATTTCTTTGTGTTGTGTTGTTTGAAAAATATTTTGAAATGCTAATTGTAATGAAAGGCTTTGTAATGATTCTCGTATCTGTTCTCGAGAATGAATTCAAAGTGTGTTTTGAAAATATTTCGAAAGTTTCTGTGTGAAATGTTTTTGTTTTTGTGATCTAGCTATTAACAACGGTCTACCTACTCAAGGTCTTTCTTGTTCTTTTCCTCCTCCATTAGATAGTGCTATCCTACCATTAGTTAGTAGGAAGCCCTATCATTGGATATGAAGTGACAGGAGTAGGTCTTTGTTCAACCATAAAAGGAAACTTGTAAGGACGCTTTAGCAATTTCATAAGGGACTAGATTGTTTACTGAAGGCAACATTCGAAAGGGTCATCGAGGGACTATGATCTTTTTAATCGAGGGACTGTGTTAAAGCGTCTCCACATTTGAGGGACATGATTGTTAGTCATAAGGAAACAAGAGAGGGTACCCTAGAGGTGCAAGTGTGCAAAGTCTGTTGTGATTCAATTATTGTTTATCTTGTATTAGGGTTAGCTACCGTTCACTTTTAATCTTGCCATACAATCGTAATTACTAACAATAATTGTAAAATAGTGCGGAAAGTAAATGCAGAAAATAAAGATCCCTACACTATTACATGACCCTAGGAGTGGGGGTACAAGTAATAAAAATGCGGGGAAAGTAAAATCCTAATTACCTATTACAAACCATAAGCAGTTACATAATCATAAAAAATGCGAAAAGGATAAACTACACGAATTGTAAGATAAGAAAGCGAAAAGAGAAGGAAATTATTTTTGGTGATTTTCTTGATAAAAAAAGGTTTGATGATTAATCTAATAACCTAATTAATTTTAATTAATTAAAAAAGGAAATTTATTAAATAAGTAAGTAAAACCTAAAAATTCTAATTTGATTTTAATTAAAAAAAGTGAGAAAATTTATTAATTAAACAAAAACTAAAACCTAATTTTGATTAGGGTTTGTGAAATAGTTTTTTAGAAAAAATTAATTGGTTAAAAAATGGTTTTGGTTTGGTGAATTTAGGGTTGGTAATAAGAATATAAGGGTTTTAAGAAAAGTTACCAGGGCTGGGTGTTGAACCCACGTGCTCTACCCTTTCAACCAGCACCTTCACCACCAGGCCAGACGCGCCTTGGTGTCAAGTAATAGCCTCAACGCGCTTAATGATATGCAAAACAAGTGAAATCATAAAAACATCAAAATGCCAAAAGGATGGGATCGAACCCACGCCTTGGCATAATAAGTATTTATCGTGTGTGCTTCAACCGCTGCGACGATAATACATCCTTTAACTTCTATCAAACAAAATATATAATATGAGATTGTTTCCTGAACCAGAGAGGCGCGGGAGCCCTAGCTCCGGTCGTATTCTCTAGTAACCCCTTCTCGTGACCTTGTAAAATAACAGAGATTAGCAATCCAGGAGCACCCTACCCCCCTAAATTAGGGCATGCAAATTCATTTGGATGCTTAGTTTTGACTGAAATACAATGGTTATGAAGCTATGGCCAGAATACATGGAATCGGTGCAATCATGGTGATGCATGATTCTGGTAGCATGGGACGCATGCGGTGGTCCTTTCTTGCATATTAATACCTCATGGACATGTTAGAGAGGTCAGTATGCAATAAAACATGCAAGAAATCAAGATACAAATTTTTGCAAAAAAATCATGCAACAACCATGTATGCATGCTAATTTTGGAAGGTTTGGATCATTATATTGGACCTATTCTTACTCTGTACCTCTTCAGGAATTGATTGGGAGTGAAAGAATGTTTGGGAGATGACTGCAAACTAGGGTTTCAAGTTGCCCTAGTTGACAATTTTTTGTGATTTTGGAGGGATGTTCTTGCACAAAGTTTTCCGTGGCTTTTTGTCTAACTTTGCTGAGAATATATAACATTTAATTATGTCGGAATATATGGGCTTGGACTTGTGTCAAAAGCCTTACCTTATTTTTTCTTATTTTGACTTTTAAAATAATAAAAAATAAAAAAATAAAAAAAAATAGTAAACAAAAGGGAGGTGTATGAAGAAGTCTTGAGGTGCATAAGGGGGCGTATTACACGTTTAGACTCTGAAACAATAGCCCAATGACCCAAAATTCCAAGTTTGCTCAATTTGAACTTCACGCATTTGCTCAAAATTTCCCAACTTGCACTGGTCACAACTCTCTCATTTTTTATCATTTGAAGGTGGTCCTGGACTTTTTCGAAAGCTCAAGATGTCCTCTACAACCTCTATATTGACAAATTTTGCATTTGAAGACTTTATCTTGATGTAAGTTTTCTTGACAAAAAGTGTCTTTTTGTTGACTTTTGAAATGACCTATAATGTATTGGCTCATATCTTTCAAATGAAGCATTTTTTGGACTTGAGCTTAGATATTAAAAGTTGTAGAGAATTGAATTTTCTTCAAAATGAGCTTTGGATGAGAAAATATGATGAAACATGTGAACATTGTGCTTGGTCAATGTCCGGTTGACTCCTCCTAAGGAAAACCCTAAAGTAACTTTTGACTTTTGATGATTTGAGAGTTTCCTTGATGAATCATGATAAACCCTTGATAAAATGATGAATATCACTTCAGAACCTTGATGTTGACCAAAAATCTCAAGGTTTGATTGTATGTTGACCATAGTTGACTTTTTTACCCAATATAGTTGATTTTCAATCATCTGAGCCATTGATGGAGCAAACTTGTGATGCAAGGTATGAAACTTGGTATGAGCATTCTTGAAGACACATGAGGAACCATGAAATTAACTTGAGACCTTTGAAACCCAAATTTCCTTGAGAAAAATAAATCCCTAGTTGTGGACCCATTGCATAGGAGGAGAATTTGTCTGATCAATTCTTAAGCAACCTTGAGCATTTGAGAATCCTAGGAGAATGTCTTGAAGAAAAAGGGAGGACAAATTTTGGGGTACAAAAATTTGGTTCTACAATATTATCTTTGAGTTTTGATGATAACAAATTAGTATGTTTGTATTTTGATGCTCTAATGCTTGTTATTTTTGAGTATTTAACAAACAGGTCCTGCTTCTGATGGATGGCATGGCCAAGGAATTAGAAGAGAATTAATTCCGCTTCTGCGCTACACAAGTTTTGATGAACAGTAGCCAGACACTCCATAAGACTCTGAAGTGCAGGCTTTGATGTTTGTCTAGAGAAACAAGTCAGAAGATCTGAAGATAAAAGTTCTACTTAAGTCCAGATGCAGAAGACTCATGCTTCTAAAGACAACGTGTTCCAATGAAACAAGTCATAAGATCTAAAGAAAGAAGTTCTACTTAAGTCTAGATGCTAAAGAATCCAGTTTCTAAAGATTCAAGGTTATAGAAAATGTTCTCACGACCAAGTGTTAAAGACTCTAAAGACGCAGTTCGGAAGACTCTGAAGACTTTAAGTTATAAAGACCCAAGGTTCTAGAAAAGGATCTCAAGACCAATTGCTGAAGTTTTAAAGACATGGTTCTGAGTGAGCATGTTCTGACGACTGAAGACTTGATTATCTAGAGATTTGAATGTCACGATTCTACTCATGCTTCAATCATCTACCATCAGAAGGCTCTAAAGCTCTGAAGACAAATATTACTGTTAGCAATGATAAGTACACCATACGAAAAAGCCTTATTCACTACCTCTTTACTAGCTTAAATTATGGAAAAGAAAAGGACATAGCAGTACTATTTTCATCTATTCTCCTGGTTTTGATTCTCGTCACTGGTTTGTGACTGTATTTTATCACTGAGATGATTGGTAGAAAGTGAGAGGGGGATCTCATATCTAGAAGGTTTCTAGGTAGAAGTTGTACAAGGTAGTAATTAGGCGAGAAGTTGTAAACTATGTTTGTTTAGACTTTGAAATAATTTTGTCATAGTGAATTTCCTTCCTGTCTTGGTAGCCCCCAAAGTAGGTGACGTTGCACCAAATTGGGTTAAAAATCAGTTCTTTTATTTATCATTCTGTAATTTATTTCTGCATAAGTTACAATTTTGATATATTAAGTTATGTCTGTCAGCAGATGTCGTAACATCTGTCTTGACATTGTGTTCTGATGTTGGGACATCAGTATTAACATGTTTTAAAGTGCCATAATTTTAATTGGCATCAGAGCAGGCACCGTGTTCTATCTCTAAAGCTAATGGAAAGGATATAATGGTAGCATTCTTGATATCAATGGAAAGGAGAACTTGGAAATTTGTCAGGATAAGATAATCTTGTTGCTAAGGATATAGAAGAAAAGACTATGGGTTGGCTCTTGTTAACTCTAAAGCTTTGAATTCCATATTAAATAACGTTGATGGAATCATGTTCAGATGAAAATATTGAGAATCTCTCAAGATCCCTCATGAAGGCACATCTAAGTGATTTGGGAGCAAAGGGCTCAGAAGAATAGTTGGTTAGGAAGGTACTCAGGTTTCTTCTAAGGGATTTGACATGAAGATATGAATTGAAGAACAAAAGAATGCCTTTGTCTCCAACTTTGTAGCTTGTTACCTGGTTTTTAATGAAGGGATATTCATTGCTATTGTGTTCCTTGGGAAGCAATTCAACTAGGTTCTTATAAAAGTGGATAGAGAGTCAAGGAAAAATGTCAAGAACATCAGTCCTAACATAAATAAGACAATGTTGCTAAAGGGAAAGTTGGAACATATGAAAAGGCCAATCCAAGTAAAGGAATTTAGTGTCATGAATTTGAAGATTTTAGATATATTCCCTTCCTTCCTCAAGAAACAGTTTAAGGGGCCTTCTATTTCTTGGTCTGATGAGGGATGTGATCATGTTGTTGAATTTGCCAAGAATGTTACTGCCTTATCTGGAAGGTGGAGTTCTGATGTAGATTCCTATATTAAAGGAATGTGTTTTGATGACCTGGCTTCTTCTTACAAAGAACTATGGATCAAAAGTGAAGAAGTCTATCAACAGGGAGAAAGACAAAATGTAATTACTTCTCAACTACATGCTGAAAAGGAAGAATGTTCGTCTCTATCTTTAACCTGCAAGATGTGGTGACTCTATTGATCTCTAAACTTGATAGCATGGTCAAGTATGTGAGGATGTTAAACATTGATTCTGATTTGTTGGAGGAGTTTCTTCAAGTTGGGAAGATGAATGGAAACCTGAAAGGGATATGGTTTTCAAGGCTATGATAAGCATAGAGAAAACTCAAGCGAACATTTTGCTCCCATCAAAAGGCAATCTAAGTCAATGATGTCAAACAAAATGTCTCAATAAAGGTAGGTTCTTGCATTGGAAAGACCACCTATGTGGAAAAGTTGGTCATATCAAATGTTGCACCTAAAAATTTTCCCTCTTCATTTTAACCCTAATTCGCTTATGTTTCTCTAACATTCACATGCATTTATGTCATTGGTTCTTTGGTTATTGGGTAAAGGTATCTTTCATTTAGTCTTCTTCAAGTAATGGAAGATGGTTAGAATTGTCAGTCAGTGCAAGAAGGGTCTCATGCCATCACTCTTTGGGTCACTCAAGCTACAAGGGTCCCTCATACCCAAAGACATCTCATTTGTCTCATTGATTCATTAGAAGATTGAAAATTGCAAGAGTATTAAAGTGAATCAATTTTCTCCTATTCATCTCTTGAGATTAGCGTTTTGGCCAGATGAAGTGTTTGATACTTATATGATCCATTTCCTTTTTGTATTATCTTATCATTTTCATATGAGACATTTTTGTTCAAAAATTTCTTCATCATGTTCCATGGATTTAGGGTTTTGAGATTGGATCATCACCTCCTAACACAAGGGATCAAAATTAGGGTTTTGGATTTAATAAGGATTTTTCTGAGGTTTTGAGCAACACTTAATTCCATGCTTCTCAACATGTCCCTAAGCATCTATGATTGAAAGATTGATCATCAATTTTGATTAGAAGAATACCAATTGAACAGGTGAATTCAAAACAATCAAATTGGGGAAAAGTCAACAATACAGTCAAAAAGTCAACTCCTGACTTTTTAAGGTCAACACGGTGTTCAATAAGTCAAACATGTTCAATGTTTGAAATTGGTATAGGTGGAATCTCAAAAATCAAGATAATCAAGGATGTTGAATTTTTAGAACTTAGAATATTTTTAAGTATAAGAGATTATCATGGTCATTTTACCATATTTCAAAGCATGTAACTTTCTCCATCATCCATGGAAATTTGAAAACTTGTACTCAAATGAAAGAGGAGATTTCATACTACACTTTTGTTCCTGAGAGTCTATTTCCAAAAAGTCCTTGGATTTCAAGATATTTGAGAAAGAAGTGATGCACTTTATTCAGATTTAGTGTTTGGGACTTCGAGAAATTTTTATGCCTTTCATTCAGTTTCAACTCCTTGACTTTAAAGCCAAATTTCTTCATGATTCAGGCTCTAAATCGATTTTCCTCCAACATCAAAGACGTTCCTTGTTTCAAGACCTTTCCAAACATGTAAATAACTTCTTAAATGGATCAAAATAGGTTTAGATGTCGTTGTAGAAAGATGGATCATTTTCCTTGATTGTGACTTCCAATTCCAAGAGATTTCTTCTGGACTTTCTTCAAGCAGCTTCAAGGCACTTGTTCATGATCAATTTCCTCCTTGAAGCACTCATTATTTGGATAAATGATCAACATCAAAATTGAAGTTTGAATCTTCCTCTTCAACTTTGATTCAAATCTTATTCCATTTGGTGCATTGTAGAGACATATTTTTAGATTTGGTTTTGAGAGGTTGTGTTGCTAAGTATGGCTGGCATACAAGGCATCATGCGCATGACATGCCTAGCTGGGCCTTGATAAGTTCAAATCACCAAATTTCGTGCCAAAATTTAAGGTCCTTACACGGCTCTATCTAGTTTTCTTGCAACATCAACATTGTTGCACATATGCCGGGCTTTCTAAAGAGCGCAAAATTTTTCATATGGTTTAAGATTAAGGGATATAATTAGAATTGGATGGCTCAGTGTCTATTGCTCACATGTGCAGCCAATTTTGCACCAGGTCACGATTTTATGCACCAAACCTCATAATAGATGCAACATTTTTTGGCCATCATTACCACACGCACCTCACTTTTTGCTTTACTTCATTTCGCCAAACAACTCTTCATCCCATGCATGTATACCTCATGCACTCTTTTCTAAAAGTGTAATTTTACAAATGGTATAGAAACCCACCCATGTGCACTCAGTTGCCAGCTCATGCCCTCCCATATTTCTAACCCTTATCCCACTCTCAATATCTCACAAAAATTTAGACAACAACACTCTCTTTACTAATGAAGCGCACCACACTTCCTTGTTGTCATTTCTCACGCAGCTTGCTCCATAAGCTCTCTTAACCGTGTTTAAGATATTAACCACTCTTTCTCACTCTTTATAAACTCACACTCTCTCTTTTCATTAGACACACAATTCATAGACACTGAAGAACACATCAAGAAAGAGAAAATAGACCTGAACTTCATTCTTCTCATTGAAAGAAAGCTATCTTCTAATTCCAATTTTCTGTGAAACAAGCTCCCTTTCCGCATTTGTTGATTCATTATTGAAGTGTAGAGGTCAAGTTTTCCGGGTTTCTATTCATTTGCAAGCTTAGGAACTTGTGGATTTATTTTCCAATAGAGGTAAGATTTCTTTAAACTTCAATCTCCATTATTATGAGTTTTGAATGCTTTAAAGCTTGCTTAATCATGTTTAGTTGGACCATACACTAGGTATGAGATTGTTTGTGTGTGAATTTTTGATTGAATCAAGTTTTGTGAACTTCTGAATTTTGTGCAATTTTACTTTTACCGTGATGTTATTCTCATATTTCTCTATGATCCATGCTTTCATTGTGGAAATTTTTGATCCTATGTTGTTCCTTGAAGTTTGATCTTCAATTTTGGTTTTGATTCCACCCGATTTCGTTGAGAAACAAGAGAGTTATGATGTTCTGAAATTGGTATGTTGAAACTGTTTTATCGCGTTAGGGTTTATTTAGAGGTCAGAGACGATGATGTGTCATATTTTGATTGAACATGGATGAAGATTTTTTCGCAGCGCTTTTTGAAACGATAGGTGTAATAGATATGTGTTTTTTTTTTAATTTCACTTTATTTCATTTAAGTTTCTCAATTTTATTTTAATATTTTTACCAATAGAAAAATTCTGCAAAAAATATTTTAAACTTACTCTTGATTCTACTTTCTGAAAATAATTTTTATTTTATTTTAAATCATATCGTGGAACTTTAATTAAATCAATTGATTAATAGTGACATTTTTTCTTTCAATTTTGTTATATTTTGTTTTTTGATTTTTGTTTTAAGTTTTTACCTTATGATAAAATTCCACAAAAATATTTTTAGTAACCCTTAGTGGTTTAAATAATTTTTCATTATTTTTAATCTTATTTATAATTAATTTTTCTTGATTCTAAAAATTGGAGATTTTTTTTGATGTTTTTGGTCCCTTTTCTTGCATAGTTTTAGAGATTTAATTAATTATCTCCTCTCCTTCACTTATAAAATTCAAAGCAAATTTGTTTAAGGTTATAGGATTAGTTAAGATCATGAAAATAATTTTTTGAATTTTAAATCTTGATCTTATATTTTTCACAAAATATATTTTTAAACATGTCTAGTTTGAGCACTTTGCTAAGTAGTCTTGATAATTGCAAATTTGTTTTCACCCTTCCAAGTTGATCCAAGAACTTTAACCTTTTATTATGACTTTTATATACCTTAAGGAAGGTAGAGTGAATTTGGTTTGAATTTATAAGACCTCTTTCTATTTTTAACCTAATTTTCAGTTGAAGTTGTCCATTGAAACTTCTTTGAGCTTATTTCTTCTCATTTGCTAGGTCACAAAACTATTTTGTGGATGAGTTTTGGAAACATAGTAGTCACTTTATTCCTTTAGTATAAAAGTATCTTGGAACAATTTAATTGATCCCTTTTAGCTATTGATGATTATTTTTTTTGAACTCTTAATTGTTCAAGTTTTAAACCCTAATTTGAATATTTCTTGTGTTTTGTGGTTTGTTCTTGAGTAATCTTGAAGTCCAATGATCATGATTAGAGGATGATGTGTTCAATGAAGTTTTCACTAAGATCATGAGAACTAATTGAGTCTACTTTTTGCCTTATGCCTTTGCTCTCCATTTGATCTTTCTTTGTTGCATCTTGTTGCTTGAGATATAAGGTATGCACTTGTGAAATCTACAAGGAACTAAGTTACTTATTCTATCTGTCACTCTAATTAGCATGTTTAGAGACTTAAGTTCATGTAATGAACCATTCAAATGCTCTAACATCTTACTCTTTGATTAGATGTTTAGTTGCTTATCTTTAGTGATCATAGTTTAGGAGGATGTTCTTGTACACTTCCATTCAAATGCTATTGATCCAAAATGGTTGAAGTACCTTTAAATATACTTGTGACTTCGTGACTTATAACCTATAATACAATTCTCCTTTGATTCTTTGATTGACATTCCTTTTTCAACTTATCTTGATGATAATTAGGGGCTACATTCTCTAGTTTTGACCTAGTTTTTATTTGATGATTGTTAAATCAATTAGAGGACCATGGTCTAATATCTTTGTGATTAAGTATTTATATTAACATCACTTCTAATATCATTTATCATTCTTCTTTGATCATTGGTTAAGCACTCACTTTATAACCAATATGGTGACACATAAGAAGCCACATTCTTTTTTCCATTTTTGTTTTGAGCATCATTATCTTGTGATTGCCTCATAAGCTTTTGTGCCATGTCTCTTTAGTGTATCTTGATGTTAGCTACTTCCAATAACACTTAAGAACATCAAATTTTATTTATTTAAATAATAATTCTTGTGTGCAATAAGGGACTATACTTTTCCAATTTGTCATGACACTTGAGTATGTCATTTTGTTGACATTTTCTTGAGTCTTTAAGTTCATGATTGATGTCTTATGATGGATTCACCATTACCATATAACATATAAGATATCATTTCACTCTTACTTGATCTTTATCAATCTTATTCAATCTAATACAAGTATCATCCATCTTTAGATGATGTTATTCATAAGTTAGGTGACTTTTCTTGTGTATGAAGTTTCATCTTCTTACCTTGTTACTCTTGAATCTCATCTTGAGTGAACTTGTTATAAAATTCACAAATTTCCTAATTATTAAATTATGCATTCATCATTTTATCTTTTCTTGTTTAAAATGGAACATTCTTGTTTGTCTCCTTTGGCCACTTCCTTTGTGTGCTATGTATAAAATTTTCTCCCTATGCTTGTGATGTTTGAATGTGTGAAGTTAAAGGTCATTTTCTACTGGATTGTGTGTTTCAACACTTTATAAACATGTTCCCTCTTCATCTATCCCTTTCTTGTACTTCACTCACCTTTAGGGGGGTGTTAAGGTGTGGTATTGACCCATTCTTATTCTAACTTTTGAATGTGCTTTAGTAGTGATTCCTTAGGGATATTAGAGGTCATTGATATGTATTATCCTCATCTATTTTCTTATGACTTCACACTTACTTGACATGTCATGCCATGTTTACTTGATCACACACGTGTTCCCATTTCACATCACAACTTTGGTTGAAACTAGTTTGTGTACTTTGGTGTTTGTACCATATTTTCAATGACTAATTAAATTTCTTCTTGACCACGAGGTTTGTTATAAGTGTATATAATGTCTATGTCCATCTCTTATTCTATTATTAATTAGTGCTTATGTTTCTATTTAATTGCATGAGTGTTTATGTGATACTTGCTTTCTCTCTTATGATTGCTTGCTTGCTTGTTTCATCTTCTTTTTCTCTTTTGAGAGATTTCCATGTTCCCCGTAGGATCTTTAGTGAAGAATGGAAAAACAAAAGAAGGGGGGGGGGGGGGGGGTGGGGTTGAATTGGGGTTTTTAAAACTTAAAGTAAAAGACATGTTGGTTATCCTGGTTTATTTGAACTGAAACTGCTCCAGTCCACCCACCAAGGTTATTTAGCCTCTCTCAACGAGGTCTTAATCCACTAATCAAACTTGATTGCAAAGATACAATGACAACCGTCAACGTCTTCTTAAGTTTAAACCACAACTCGATTTTCTCAAGGTATTACACAATACAATATTTGAAAGTGTGTACAATATATGTTTTCTAACAAAATAGTATCACACAAGTGATGTTTTACACAAATGAATTTTTGTAAGATGAAGGTGATAAATTATCTAGTTTGTAGTGCGCAACAAAATCATCAATGATTTCTCCTTCAAGTCTTGTATATATAGGAAATGCATGTGAGGAGATTTTGGAAAGTTGATAAATAGTAATTAAAGAGCTTTCCAAACATAGAGACTCTTGTCCTCTTTCAGCCGTTACTTTTTAATAGCCATAAATGAAATGTAACGCTTTAGAACATGCTTACTTCACAATGCTTCAGAAGATGAATGTTACCGTTGGGACTCCTTTACTTCTTTCCAGAACTATATGAATCAGAATAACGGAGTTCCTGTTCGTAGCGTTTAGTGCACTCAGAAGTTGTAGCTTGAGAATTTCTCTATATAAGTGTGTTATGCAGATTAATTTCTATATAAGATATGTTGAATCAGAGTTTAAACAACAATCTAAATCATCTTCTGTGCTTCTTCCATCAGAACTTCTCTGCAAAATAAAATACTTATTTAGGGAGCATAATTGTTCTTTGAGTGTTTGTTATCATCAAAACTCTTACAAGGGTTGTATGATCAAACTATGTTCTAACAATGTCCTCCTTTTTAATGATGACAAAAACTTGGATATTTTGATAGAAACTTAAAGAACATAAAGCATTTAAAGTCTCCCCCTGAGTTGGATACTCAGATAGAGAAGAAATACTTCCCTGAAGATTGTTCTGATCAGTGTTTTGGAGAAAAGGATTTTTGATGCATCCACCTCTATCCTTAACAGAGTTTTCCAAGCATCCCCTTGATTTGCTTGCACGTATCATCCTGCTTGTCTAGCCTTTCCTTAAATGCAACATTCTCTTTCTTCAACTCCTCTAGAGTTTGCAACAAAAGAGATGAAGAGGGTATATCAACAGAAGAAACCACTTTTTCAGAGCAAGCTGCGACTGATTTTGACTCAGGAGCTTTTACAACTTCCTTGCCTTTGTCTTGAAACATAACTAGAGGAAGAGGATCAAAGGATGGTTCACCATATTATTTTGGATGATGATCTTCCCAAGGGACATTTTGTAACAGAAGGAGTGGCTTCTTTTCCCAATGACGCAAAACATGATCCTTGAAGATATTCAAATGATCACAAAAGTTCTGTTGAGCAATTTCATAACTCAGCTCCTTGAGTTTCAGGGATTCAGAGTTGAACGATTTTCTGAACTGGTTCGAATGAGAATCAGAATAAACTATATTAATATTCTCTACGCAAGCTAGCTTCAGAGAGCTAACCCATTCCTGTATTTCTATTTCAAAAATCAGTAGAGATTTACCAACATCTGCTTTGGAAATTTTTGGTTTTGGTTTTGGAATGGCAATTTTCTGAAAACTTGTGACAAGATTGACTGAGGCTTCTAAGTCTATAACTCTTTGAAGGGGATCTTATGGGTTGTTATTGGGAGAGGGAGAGTCAGAAATAACAATGGGAGAATTTGGTGGAGTGGATTGATAGGGAGATGGAATATCTGGGATGGAGAGGTTCTGTGTGGAAGTTGAGGGAATTGTGGGTGGTTGAGAGACCATGAGAGGGTAGGTGATTCCAGGAATGGATGTTGTGGTATCAGAGTAAAATTTTGGATTTTATGTGTGAGGAGCTTCAAACAGCGGATCAAATTGATCAATATCAGAAAGAACTTGAGCAAGTTCAGGCTGATTTTGGTCAAGATGGGTAGAAGGTGGATTGTTCAGAAGGTTATATAAAGATAGTGAGGTGTCAAATTCAATGTCAAAGTCATTAAAGTTTTGAGGCAATGGATCTTCTGTGGGTTTTGGAGAAGTAGGGTTTTCAGATGTTGATAACAATACTGATTCAACAACAAAAATAAAAGATGGACTGCCTTTCTTTTTGGCAGCTTTGGGAGTCTTCCGAGAAGTTACTTCTCCAACAACTTTCCTTTTCCTTTATTTTCTGGGAGCAAATTCCAGAGGTTGTTGTCTCAGATCATGGATGTTCACATATGGATTTATCCTATCCCTTTTACAAGCATCCAAATATCTGAGAATAATATATGGAGAAGTATCTATTTGAGAGAAGAGAGGAAAATCCTTCAGAGGTACTCTTCTAGTGGTAATTAATTCCTTGGTTCTTATTGTTGGATCCTTCTTGATGGTTTCAATAATCTTCTTCTTCATATTCTTGGCGTTGGGAGATTTACCAGCACAAGCTTCCAGAGTGCTGACTGGTTGAGCCCCAGTTAGATGTTCTACCAGTTTGTTTTCAGTCAGAATATCTGAAATAAGTCTTCCTAGAGGGATCCAATCTCTCTTTGTTCTTTCTTCATCTCTTGTCTCTTTGACGTTGGTCTTCGGATGATTGAACAGAATATGTGGTGTGTTAACCTTTGCTTTGGTGGCTATGAAGTACAGAAGATACTGCTGATCAATGTTGATATAGTATAGACAGGTTGTGGATTTTCTGTGATTGATACAACCCAAAATGATTTTTGACCAAATTCTAAGGTAATATTTCAGATCTTTGATTTTGTTGGATAGTTGGCCAGAAGTAAAAATTTCTTTTGAAATATTTGTTAGGTCAGAGCTTTTGTCAGCCATGTCGCTGCAACGAATACCGCCGTCGTCGTGACTTATCAGTTGCCCAATGAGATCTTCAGAGATGACTATTTTCTTTCCCATCACGAAAGAAGTGACCTGATGGTTTGAAGCTGTAGCATGAATCCAGAATTCTTTAACAAGTCTTAGTAAAACTGGACCCAGTAGGCGATCAAAGTACTTGTTCCATCCTTGGAACTCAACATCAGGGGTTAGATCATATCAGTTTTTCTTGATGCTGATGAAGTCTATAATGAACTCACATAGAACTTCCAGTGAATCAATGGGAGTGAGGAGAGTTATTGAGGGTTCTTCGTACCTTTTTGTTATTGAGGAAGAAGAGCCAAGAATGATTTGAGAGCTTTAAGAAAGTTGTTGGGAGGAAGCCATTATTCACACAGACTCTTTAGGGTTTTTAAACGATTGAACACAATTAAGAGATAAAAATGAATTGAAAGTGTAAAAGTGATAGTGAAAGTGAGCAACGTATATATAGGAAAATAGGAGACTTAATTAACAAGAAAAGGGTTTAAAGAGAATGATTAATAGCATTAATGATTCATGAAAAGAGGGGTAGCATAAAAATATAAAACAGTTACCGATATGACACGAGTCTCAATACAACCAATCAACGTTTCAGTCTCTTCAGAATTTGAAAACGTGTTCAGCCTTAGAGGAAAACTTGGAGTGGAGTTGAAAAATGTTGATATTGTGAACTGCAAGCTTATATCTTTGAAATGAACCGTTTTGAGAACATTCAGATCTTCTCAAATAGATCCTGAAACAACATTTCTTCTTACTTCTGAAGAACTATTGATAAAATGTTCACACAAATAATAAAGACATAAAGTTCTGAGGGTTAACGTATACATAAATAAAACTATCATTCTGGGCATAATTTCATGCCGAGATGTTTCAGAATGAGATTAAACCTATCTTCAGAAAGGAGTTTAGTGAAAACATCATCCCATTGATGGTATGTGTCTATAAATTTTAATGAAATAATTCCTTTCTTAATATAGTCCCTAATAAAATAATGTTTAATTTCTATATGCTTAGACCTAGAATGTAAAATGGAATTTTTTGAAAGACATATAGCAGAAGTATTACCATAGAGAATGGGAATGTTACTCTCATATATGTTGAAGTCTTCAAGTTGGCTTTTTCATCCAGAGCATCTGTGTGCTGTATCCAGCTGCTGCTATATATTCAGCTTCAGCAGTTGATAATGCAATGGTGGATTGCCTCTTGCTGGACCACGAGATTAGATTGTCTCCCATAAATTGGTAGCTTCCAGAAGTACTTTTCCTTTCTATTCTGTCTCCAGCGAAGTCAGCATCACAGTACCCTACTAATTTGTATTCTTTGTTTTTTCTATAACAAAGACCAAGATTAGTAGTACCTTTCAGATACTTGAAAATTCGCTTAACAATTGTTAAGTGTGATTCTCTAGGATATGATTGAAATCCAGCACACAGATATACATTATACAGAATATCAGGTCTTGAAGCTGTTAAATATAAGAGAGAACCAATAATACCTCTTTAGATCTTCTGTTCTACCTTCTTACTTACCTCTTCCTTTTCCAAAATGCATGTGAGGTGCATAGGAGTTTTGGATGGCTTACATTCTGACAAGTCAAATTTCTTCATAAGTTTTTTGACATACTTGCTTTGGTGTATGTAGGTTCCTTCTGGAGTTTGATTAATTTGGACACCCAGAAAGAACTTGCGTTCTCCCATCAAACTCATTTCAAATTCTGCTTGCATAGACTTAGCAAATTCTCTTCCTAAAGAGGCTTTAGTAGATCCAAAAATAATATCATCTACGTAAAGTTGACAAACTAGAATTTCATTTTTAAATAGTTTACGGAATAAAGTAGTGTCCACCTTCCCTCTGGTAAAATTATTTTCTAAGAGAAAGTTACATAGTCTTTCATACCAAGCTCTGGGAGCTTGTTTCAGACCATATAACGATTTCTTAAGTTTATAGACATAATTGGGATGTTTTGAATTTTCAAAACCAGGGGGTTGGTGCACATAAACTTCTTCATCAATGTAACCATTTAAAAACTCACTTTTACCATCCATCTGATAAAGGGTGATTCCGTTATTCACTACAAAAGAAATTAAAAGTCTGATAGATTCTAACCTGACAACTAGAGCAAAGGTTTATGTATAGTCTATCCCCTCTTGTTGACTATAACCTTGTGCCACCAGTCGTGCTTTGTTTCTGACGACATCTCCTTGATTATTTAGTTTGTTTCTGAATACCCATTTGGTTCCAAGGATGTTAAACCCTTTTGGTTTAGGAAATAGATCCCACCCATTGTTTCTGGTGAACTGGTTTAATTCTTAATGCATTAAAAGTATCCAATCATTGTCCAGAAGGGCTTTGTTAATGGAAGTTGGATCAATCAGAGACACTAATCCCATGAGAGATTCTTCATAATTTCTTAATGTAGATCTTGTTCTGATTGGGTCTTCTTTCTTTCCCAGAATCTTGTTTTCTGGATGAGCTAAACTTCTTCTGGATTTTCTTTTTTGGAGAGGCTCTTCAGATGTTGTTGTAATGTTTGTGACAACTTCTTCTGGAGTTGATTGTGATTCTTTGTGAGCAACTTCTGATGCAGTGTCTTCAGTACCTGTAAACTGAACTTCTATATCTGCAAAAAATTTACCCTGCTTTGACTTTTTAGAGCCAAGCTTATCATCAAATCTGACACTGATAGACTCTTCCACAATCTGTGTTTCTGTGTTATATACTCTATAACCTTTTGAATATTCAGAGTATCCTAACATGAGACACTTTTGTGCTTTACAATCAAACTTGTTCAGATGTTCTTTAGTGTTTTTAATGAAACAAGTACATCTGAATGGGTGAAAATAAGAGATGTTGGGCTTTCTATTCTTCCATAGTTCATATGGAGTATTATCCAGAATAGGTCGTATGGAGATTCTATTCTGAATATAACATGATGTGTTAATTACTTCTTCCCAGAAGTTATTAGCAATGTTAGTCTCATTTGGTCATGGTTCTGGCCATTTCTTGTAAATTTATATTCTTTCATTCTACAACTCCATTTTGTTGAGGAGTTCTAGGACAAGAGAAATCATGAGAGATGCCATTCTCATTAAAAATAATTCAAATTTTTTGTTTTCAAATTCCCCACCATGATCACTTCTGACTTTAACAATTCTAAGATCTTTTTTCATTTTGGACTTGGTTACAAAAGGCAAAGAACACATAATGTGACTCGTCCTTGTGTCTTAAGAACTTTATCCATGTCCATCTGCTATAGTCATCTACGATCACTAATCCATACTTCTTTCCACTAATGGATGCATTTTTCACATGTCCAAATAGATCTATATGCAGAAGTTCTAATGGTCTAGAGGTAGAAACAACACTTTTGTTTTGAACGAGGGATTTGCAAACTTGCCTTTTTGACATGCTTCACACAGAGCATCTGAGCTGAACTTCAGGTTAGGAAGTCCTCTGACCAGATTGAGTTTGTTAATCTGAGACATCCTTCTCATACTAACATGCCCCAATCTTCCGTGTCATACCCATTGCTCATTGTTAACAGACAATAGGCATTTTACATTCTGACTTTTTAGTTCAGAAAGTTTTATTTTGTAAATGTTGTTCTTTCTCTTTCCACTAAAGAGGACTGATCCATTTTTCTGACTAACTGCTTTACAAGACTTTTGATTAAAGATTATATTATAACCGTTATCACATAATTGACTTATGGATAACAGGTTATGCATTAATCCATCTACTAACAGAATATTAGTTATAGAAGGAAGTGTACTATTACCAATAGTTCCAGAGCCAATAATATTTCCTTTCTGATTTCCTTCGAAACCTACATAGCCTCCAGATTTAAGCTCCATGTTTGGAACGTATGCTTTCTTCCCGTCATATGTTGTGAGCATCCAGAGTCCAGGTACCAAAATTGGTGTTTCAATGTTGCTGTTAAAGTCATATGCAACATAGACAATTTTGTCCTTAGGTACCCATATCTTTTTGGGTCATTGTTTGTTAGAGTTACCAAAATTTTGTTTGAATTTTGGTTTAGAAGAAAAAGCATTACTAGTATACTTTATGTCATGTGTGTGCCCATAGGTGAAGTGAGAATAAAGAGGTGTGTATTTTATGACCATATCCTTAACTTTCTTAGGTTGAGATACTTTACCCTTGTATCCTATTCCTTTTCTTCCATTTCTGCTAACTCCATAGATCATTAAAGCCATCTTGCTTCTATCTATGTTTTTAGCAAGAAATTTTTGAAAGCTATAATCATATTCCTTTATGATCTTATCAGAGTTACTAGGAACTTCTGAAACAGTTTCTTTCTGAGCCTTTTGTAATTTATTTTCTTGTTTAGAAATTGTTTCTTTAAGCTCAGAGTTTTCTGATCTCAGTTTCTTAGTTTCTTCAGAGTCAGAAACTAGATCATTTTTTAGGTTCTTGTTTATGACTCGAAGTTGCTGATATCTTTCAAGAATTTTTGACAGACTTTATTCTAATTGAGATTTAAAAAAGTTAGAGAATACCTCTTCTACCTCTGAGTCGGATTCTGATCCAGATGATCCAGTGTCATTCGATACGTTGGCCATTAGGGCTATGTTGGCTCTTTCATCTTCTGATTCTGTTTCAGCTTCAGAAGAGTCTGAGTCATCCCACGTTGCCATGAGGATTTTCTTCTTTTCCTTCAAGAAATTCTTTTTAGGTTTCTCTTTTTGAAGATTTGGACCGTCGCTCTTGTAATGCCCTTGTTCATTGCATTCGTACCAGACAATGTCTATATTACTTGATTTAATGTATCCAGAAGATGTTTCAAAATGATTTCCCATTCTTCCCGAAGTTTTGAACTTCCTCTGCCTGTGCTTCCACAGTTGATTGACTCTTCTGGAGAGAAGAGACAGTTCATCTTCTGCTGATGAGGATCCACCAGATTTTTTTTCTTTTGCCTGCAAAACTTTCAGTTCATATTTTTTGTTAGATTTAAGTTCTAAAGACTTACCTTGCTTCTGGGGCTCATCTTCTTCTAACTCTATCTCATGACTTCTCAGGAAGCTGACAAGTTCTTCGAGAGAGATTTTGTTTAGATATTTGTCCAGTTTAAGGGTTTTGACCACATGTCTCCATTTCTTGGGTAAACTTCTGATGATTTTCTTTACATGATATCCAGTTGACTACCCTTTATCTATAACTTTTAGCCCAATAATAATAATTTAAAATCTTAAGAACATTTTTTCAATGGTTTCATCTTCTTCCATTTTAAAGGCTTCATATTTATTAATAAGAGCAAGAGATTTAGTTTCTTTGACTTGCGTGTTGTCTTCATGCGTCATTCTTAAGGAGTCAAACATGTGTTTTTGCTGATTCTCTGTTTTTGATTTTCTCATACTCTGTGTATGAGATAGCACTCAAGAGAATTCTTCTGGCCTTGTGATGATTTCTGAATTCCCTCTTTTGATGATCTGTCATTATTTTTCCGTCAATCTTCTGACTGCTTTCGTCAACTGGATAAATGTACCCATCAGTCACCATATCCCAGAGATCAGCGTCATGATCTAGAAAGAAACTTTTGATTCAGTCTTTCCAGTAATCTAAGTTTTCACCATCAAAGGTTGGAGGTTTGCTGCTGATTCTGTCTTTCTCATCATGATAATCATTGCTGATGTTCTGACTTGGTCCCACCATAGTGTTTTTCTTGCTTGGATCTTTTTTTGCCATAGTTAAGTGTTTGTACACAGAACCAACCGCTCTGATGCCAATTGAAGAAAGGAAAAACACAAGAAAGGGGATTTGAATTGGGTTTTTTCAAATAAAGTAAAAGACACGTTGGTTATCCTGGTTCGTTTAAACTCAAACTACTCCAATCCACCTACCAAGGTGATTTCGCCTCTCTCAACGAGGTCTTAATCCACTGATCTAACTTGATTGCACAGATACGATGACAACCGTCAACATCTTCTTGAGTTTAAACCATAACCCAATTTTCTTAAGGTATTACACAATATAATATTTGAAAGCGTGTACAATATGTGTTTTCTAACAAAACAGTACGACACAAGTGATGTTTTACACAAATGAATTTTTGTAAGATGAAGGTGATAAAAATATCTAGTTTGTAGTGCGCAGCCAAATCGTCAATGATTTCTCCTTCAAGTCTTGTATATATAGGCAACGAATGTGAGAAGCTTTTGTAATATTGATAAATAGTAATTAAAGAGCTTTCCAAACATAGAGATTCTTGTCCTCTTTTAGTCGTTACTTTTAAAAATCCATAAATGAAATGTAACGCTTCAGAACATGCTTACTTCATAATGCTTCAGAAGATGAATGTTACCATTGGGACTCCTTTACTTCTTTCCATAACTATATGAATCAGAATAACAGAGTTCCTGTTCGCAACGTTTAGTGTACTCAGAAGTTGCAGCTTGAGAACTTCTCTATATAAGTGTGTTATGCAGATTGCTTTCTATATAGGATGTGTTGAATCAGAGTTTAAACAACGATATAACTCATCTTTTATGCTTCTTCCATCATAACTTCTCTGTAAAACAAAATACTTATTTAGGGAGCATAATTGTTCTTTGAGTGTTTCTTATCATCAAAACTCTTACAATGGTTTTAGAATCAAACTATGTTCTAACATTCAGTTTATTCTTATCTAAGTTTTAACTAAATAGACTTAGGTTTGCTATCCATGCATGACAAATTATAGGATTAAGACCCCCTTTTGTTAGTCTTTTTCTCTTTTGTATCCATGTTTGTGCTTATTTAAAGTCGTCAAAAAAGGTAAATTTTATGTTTTTCATGTGCAAAAGTCCTCAAAGAAGTTAATTCCCCTCCCCTTTTAATTTGTGCTTTCTATCAAGTCAATAAGTGGAGAAAAGAACTCGCAATCATCCTCCACACTTTCTAGTATGTGTCTTTATTAGCTCACGTTGCACGTTGACGCTTTGAACCACGCTTATTCTCGTCCATTGAGTCAAATAAAGTGGAAAAGTGTTCGTAACCAACTCCCAAACTTTGACATTCATTTCGACAATGTTAGCTCACGTTTCTTTAAATGTTGACGCTTTGAGTTTTTACTCAACATCGGTGCTTGAGCAAATCAAGTGGAAAGAGTTCCTTACTCTCACTTTGGAATCCTTGGATTCATTGTTTGTTCCTAGCCCTCACTTGATTTTTGTTTTGGTTTTGGTTCGACGGATGTTTGATTGCACTTGGGTTCATTTGCACTTTGTTCAACTTTGTTTGATTGCACTGGTGTTTGTGATTTTTTTAGACCTTTGAATGTTCCCTTAGGATTACTTGTCTCGTTTTTTATTCAAGTTGGACATTAGGTTGTAACCTTTGCATGTTCCCTAAGGATTGCTTGTTTCATTTTCGATTCAATTTGGAAATTGGGATTGTAATTCATGCATGCTAACTTAGGTAGATGTTTCCCTTTTGTATCTAAACTATAGGTCCATCATTATATGATAACATCAGGGGTATAAATAGATAGTTTCCATTCAAATTTTTATCATTCACCATTTACAATCATACAATTAAAACTCTCTTTTTTCTTTGTTCAAAGTTCAAAACACTCTAACATTAATAAACCATTTTCAAGGTAAAAAACACCAACCTATGCAAACCTTTTTGTCTTTTGACTTTTTTCCTTTAAAATCTTTTCAAAAAGAACATATTTTAATAGCATAGTTCATAAAAAACATGTAACCAACCAAAACGTTTAAGGTGAACTACGAGTTCCTTGATCCCTATTGCATGGATGGTGGTATGTAGGTACAAAGGTTCGCAACCGAGGCAAGCACGACTAATAAAATATTTTCTTTTTGTACATAATACTTTGCATTCATGCATTCCTTTTACAACCTAGCTTTTAGATTTCAAACACACCCATTAAATTAGAAAAACAAGAGTGGATCCTGTGGAGTAATACAGGCGTGAGGGGTGCTAATACCTTCCCGTTGCGTAATCAACTCCCTTACCCGATCTCACGGTCGCAAGACATTGATTTCTCCCTCTTCAGGTTTTCTTTGATGTTTTCCTTTCCCTTCCTGTGGAATAAATAAATGTTTGATGGTGACTTCATTGTTTGTTTTGAGAGATTTATTTTTATTGGGTTGCTTCAGCTGGCGACTTCACTGGGGACCTCTTAGTGAGTCAGTCCTAGCTCTTGTTTTATTTTTCTTTGGGTTTTTATTTAGTTTAGCTTTATGTCTTATGCATATGTATATATGTTTATCTGTGTATATGTTTATATGTATATATGTGTGCATTCATCTGCATTTGGATATTTGTTTCTATTATTATGTATTGCTATTGTGATGTGTTGTTTCATTGGTGGGAGGGTGTTACATGAGGTAAAATGCCTATTACCCAGAAGAGTGTGCACATAGGTTAGAGCAGATACTCATGTCAAATCCCGTGTTCCATTGACACGCGTGAGGAAGCATGAGATACCACACTCACACATGGTTCTCTTGACAATGCCTTTGTCTTGCACCATTTGTGCAAAAATGATGTGTTAGAATAGATGTCTCTCAACTCTGGTTGCCACTAGAAACCCTATTTTGATTAGAATTTACCCATGAGGTGGGGTGAGAATTATTCTTACATATACATATGCTGATTCTTTCACACTTGGTTCTCTGGCATTTTGAAATGATCCAAACCTTTGATTCTGTTACATGTGACCGTGACTCTGTTATCCGCACATTAGTGGTTCAGTTTATTGAAGCCATGATCTCATTGCATTCATGAAACATTTTGTTAACTGTATTTTAACATACATGTTTTCTTATTTCCAAGATCTCTAGTCTTTGAGTATTGTTGGTTAGGCTGCCTTTGGAGATGGATGTTGAGAATAAAGACAACCACATATATCTTATTATTTACAAGTTCCCTACGCCACTTCTTGATAATCTTTTCCTGCTAGCTAAGAGGTATCCTCTTGATAATGTTGATACCTTTAATAAATATTATGGAAGAATCATGATGTGTCTAAAGTTGCCTCTTAGTGAGTACCAGAAGGATGCCCTCCAAGCTCTGTTTTAGTTTTATGACCGTAGCCTAAGATGCTTCATGTTCCCTGACTATCAGTTGGCACCAACTTTGGAAGAATATTGCACCATATTGGACATTCCTATATTGCACCAAGTTCCTTTCCATACTTCTATGAAGAAACCTGATGCTACTCAGATTGTTGTCGTCCTTTATTTGGGAAAATTTGTTATAAAGTCCAACTTTCAAAAGAAAGGACTTGTATACATTTTTCATTTGAATTTTCTATTGAAGGAAGCTAAAGCCAAGGCTGATAAGAAAGAATGGAATGGTTTCAATGATATCTTAGCTTGTTGCATTTACAGAAAGATTTTGTTTCCAATGAGATCAAGTTTGTTGATGACAATGTTGTTTCCATCTTCATGCAAAGAAATCCTGTGCCAACTCTCTTGGGAGACGTTTATCATTCCATACACTCCAGAAGCTACTAGGGGAAAGGTGAAGTTTTTCATTTTTGCACTCCATTGTTGTATCGTTGGTTTAAAGGTCATATTTCTCATCATGGTGCTTTTTTTGATACTCAGTGTACTTTGAAATGGGCACCGAGGTTGATTGGGCTCACCTCCAAAGATATTGACTGATATTATTTGTCTAGGACCGAGAATAAAGAAGTAATCTTCCATTGCAAGGAATTATTTAATGTACCAGTCATGGGTATAAGGGGTTGAATTAACTATAATCCAACTCTTCCTCGAAGGCAGTTGGGTTATACTCTGAGAGGACCACCTAAAAAGGAGCACGTGCGGGAATCCTTGTTGTATGATGTGCTTGATGGTACCGGATGGATGGATAGAGCTATCAAAGCTTGGAAAAGCATTCACTTTGAAGGAGGAAAATATTTTGGTAGAAAATATCCCACACCTTATGTGCCTTACATTAAATGGATTAAAGAAATAAACAAAGATCGTCGTTGGCATTTTTCCATAGAAAAGCCTTTATACCATAAAGAGCCGAATCAACCAAATGTTTTACCAAAGAGAGATTATGAGCTCGTGCAAGCTCATAATCAACGATTGCTTGAGGAATGTGAGACTATGGTGGTAAAGTGTCTTGTGGATACCGAATAGAAGACTCAGCTAGCCCACCAACTCAAAAAGTTCAAGGGAGAGATGCCATGGGTTGTAAAGAAGAGACAAGGGTTGAAGACAATTTTGTTTCCTTGGAAGATCACCAAAAAATTGTTGCTAAGATCGAAAAGAAATACAAACAAAAGTGCCAAGATTGCGAGATCCTTAAAGCATCCAAAACTGACTGGAGAAGAGGTACAATACCAAGATTGAAGGGTCGGCGACGCAAATTCTAGTCAAAGATGCCAAACTTAAGGAAGAATGCACCCAGAGGCTTGCGGTAGAAACCCTGCTCAAGGGGACGAATATTCAACTAGCACAGTCCATAGAAGAAATTATGAAGCTTAAGATTCAAATAGGAGGCCAATAACCCGCGAGCTATCCGTTGTCGGATGTTTAGATTTTGTATTTTTCTGTTTTCAAAAGATCATCATCAGGCTTGTTGATGAGATCTCTTATTTGCTTTTGTAATTCTCTTGGTACTGATTTTTGAACTATTTGTATTCCTTATTGTTCTAGTTTAATGAGAATTTGAATTATTGGTGTTTACTATCTTGTCTCTCGCTCTCGCTTAAGAACTTAAATCAAAGCTCTAGGATCCTAGAAATATTTAAACATACCTGTTTAACAACTTGAGGAGGATAACTATGATGACTGGTTCTCTAATCATGAAGAACTCACTGAAGCTGATAGGAAGTTGCGTATACTTGAGGAGCGTATGCAGGCTTTTGAAAATCATGAAGCTATTGGTCTTGATATGTCTGATTTGGGGTTAGTCCCAGGAGTGAAGATTCCTCTGAAATTCAAAGTGCCAGATTTTGTCAAGTACAAAGGCATTTCCTATCCTAAGACGCATGTTAAGTCTTATTATAGGAAAATGTCAACGTACTCTAGTGATGAGACGCTTCTCATTCACTTTTTCCAAGATAACTTGACTGGTGGTCCGTTGGATTGGTATATTCAATCGGAAAGCTCCCTTATTTACACTTGGAGAGAGCTGGTTAAGGCTTTTGTTTTGCATTATCAATATAATAGTGACATGGCACCTACTTGGAGTCAACTGCAGAATTTGTCACAGGGGCAGAAAGAGTCGTTTAATGAGTATGCACAAAGGTGGCGCGAGATGGTGGCTCGGGTGAAGCCTTCTATGATGGAAAAAGAAATGGTGGATATGTTTACCAGCATGGTGCATGGGCATTTTTATACTTCTTGTAACACTTCTAACTCTTTTGCTGAGATGGTGACTTATGGTGAAAGAATTGAAGTTGGAATCAAGTTATGGAAGATTCAAGATGTTGTGTCTGGTAACAATGCTGGTAATGCTAAGAAATATTTTGGTGGCTATAAAAATAAAAAGGAAGGTGAAGCCAGTGCGATGTATTCCTAGAAAGGAAAAGACAGGGCCTATCAGGGGCCAGATCATCAAGGTGCCGCAATAACTATCCCAACTGCAGCACCTCAACGGTAAGCCTACACACCTTGTTAGGGTAATCAGCAACATAAGTTGAGACAACCTCCAAGAAAGTTTGATGCGCTTCTTATGACTTATACTGAACTGCTACCTCGTCTACTCGAGCTGAAATTGGTTGAATTGCGCACTTGGAATGTTAACCCTGAAATATTGCCACCAAACTTTGATGCTAATGCCCGATGTGAATTCCACTCTGGATGACATGGGCATAATATTGAAAACTTCAATTTTAAGAACAAATTACATGATCTACTTGATTCCCAAGCTATCAACATTGAGCAAGTGCCAACACCAAATGTTCTCCAACAGCCATTGCAAACTCATGGGGGCGCTGTTGTCAATGCCATTGTTGAAGACGAAGGTCTAAATTGGGTGATGGATGTGAACCTGTTAAAAAGTCCTTTATCTTTTGTAAAGGATAAATTGTTGAAGAAAGGTATGTTTCTGGGATGCGCTACTGATTGTGAAGAATGTTTGATTTGTCCAGAGGACTGTGACTTCTTGAAAATAGAGATTCAATGGTTGATTACTGAAGGATCCCTACAGTTTGATAGGTTGGTTGTTGAAACCCGGGATGGAGAGATTGAAGTTGATGTGATCACCATTCCATATACACCCAAGAGGATTATTGCTCCTGCAAAAATTCAGATTCCTGCTAAGCAGTCTCCTTTAATGATCACTCTACCTGGTCCAGTTCTGTATACCAGTGACAAAGTAGTTCCCTGAAATTATGGAGGCGAATATTATTATCAAGGATAGAAGTACATTACTGAGACCTCGGAAGAAGATAAGTATGAGGTTCATGATATGGTAGGTTAAAGCAGAATCACTAGAAGTGGTCAAATCTTTTCTCCTCCTAATTCCTCAGCATGGTCAAAGGCAAGCATATTGTAGTAAATGGTGATGAATCCGTGCATAATCCTCCTATTTTGACCTTGAGTGATGATATAGACAAATATGTGAAAGATTTGATATAATACATCAAGATGAGTGATTATAAGATCATCAATCAGTTGGGCTACACACCAGCTAAAATTTAGATTCTAGCTTTGCTTCGCGACTCCGAGTCTCACCGTAATGCACTGATGAAGTTCTTGGGTACCTCTTTTGTTTTATAGGAAATTTATGTTAATCAGTTTGAAGGAATTATAGCCAGTATTACCGCAAGCAATGGTTTGGGGTTTACTGATTTTGATTTGCCTCCCGAGGTGAGAAAGCATCACAAGGCTCTGCACATATCTATGGAGATTGTGGGTACAACTTTGTCTCGTGTGCTGGTTGACACGGGGTCATCATTGAATGTTCTGCCGATGTTTTCCCTATTAAAATTGGACTATGAAAGGTTTTTTTTAAGGCCTAGTGATCTAGTTGTGAAAGCATTCGATGTATCGAAAATATCAGTATTCGACGAAGTTGACTTTCCAGTGAAGATAGGTCCCCAGACCTTCAATACAACATTTTTTATCATGGATATAAATCCTTCTTATTGATGCTTGTTTGGGCACCCCTGGATTGATGGAGTCGATGTCGTGACTTCCACGTTGCACCAAAAGCTGAAATTCTTGGTTAGAGATAAAGTTATCATCATCTGTGGTGAAGAAGACTATTTCGTTAGCCACTTGAGCATCTTTCGATATGTGGAAATCAAAGGCGAAGTGCATGAGACTCCATTTCAAGCTTTGAAATCTATACGAGTTATCAAAACATCTCGTCAAGAGGTTAAAAAGCCATAGGTCTCCATGACATCTTATAAGCAAGCTCAAGTGATTATTGAATCAGGGCACCCCAAAGGGTGGGGTAGAGTTTTGGAGCTTCCTATGAAGAAATATAAAGGTGGTCTGGGTTTTGTGGCAGGATGAAGGGCACCAATTACCATTCCTCCCAAGGTTCAAGAAGTTCCCGCTCCAATCAAGTTTATCAGCGGTTGTATCATCCATGAAGAAGCTCATGATGTGAGTGATGAAGGCGATAATGATTGTGATATGGATAACTGGATCCGTCCAATTGTTCTAGGACAAGAGCCTTCCAACTGGTTTTCTAAGGACATCGTCACAGTTACCCGTTATCAAAAGTAATTTTATTTTGTTTAATTATGCAATAATTCTTACGTTCTTCCCAAGACGTAGTGAACATATTTGTAGGACCAAATTGTTTTTCTTTTCAAAACTTATCATCAATAAAGGATGTTTTTGCATTCAGAAATTTCACTCCTTGTTTTTCCTTTTATGCTTTCATGTTTCAAACTGGAAATGTGTTTTTATTTGGCTTTTTTTTAATCTCAAACTAAAATAAAAAATAAAATCACCAATCATGCAGATACAATCCTCCATCTATCCAGGATTTCATCAATAATAATTATGTTATGGCTCACTGTGACTTTGATAATCCAATCTATCAAGCTAAAGAAGAGGCCGAGGAAGATTGTGAACTCCCCGAAGAGTTGGACAGATTATTGAGGCAAGAGGAAAGGGATATACAACCGCACCAAGAGACTCTAGAAGTGATCAACTTGGGTACTGATGAGGTCAAGAAAGAAGTCAAGATTGGGGCCATTTTAGAAGAGAGTTTGAAGTAGTGATTGACTGAAATGCTATGAGAGTATGTTGATATCTTTGCTTGGTCCTATGAAGACATTCCTGGGTTAGATACATGTATTGTTGTACAAATGATGCCTCTCAAAGAAGGTTGTCCACCGATCAAACAAAAGCTTCGAAGAACTCATCCTGATATGTCTAAGAAGATTAAAGAGGAGGTTGATCACTGGTTTTTACACAAATATTTAGAAGTTATTTCAATTATCGTTTCTTTTACTTATCGAGGTTTTATTTTTTTATCGCATATTATGCTTTAGTTTTTTGTTTTAGTGTTTTCTGGTTCAGAAGAATCAAAAAGGACAAATCAGTGCGGAAAAAGTGCATAATTCAAAGTTTTGGAAGAAATGCTACATGAGCCTTGACACGAGTGGCCATGTCACTTGACACAGGCTATGTCAGGGGGAAGACTTGGAAAATGTGGAAAACAAGGGATGACACAGGCCCATGTGTCGCCTGACATGGGCCGTGTCAGCATGCCTGGAGCAGAAAAATTCCTGATGCCTAACATGGGCAGCCATGCCGCCTGACATGGGCCGTGTCAGCCGGTGACGTTGATTTTAAGTGTTTTTATGATTTTTCACTATTTGGGATCCAAAGGGGTGTTTTGAGCATTTCCCACCGAGACAAATGGATTTTTCACTATTTAGCCAAGTTTGAAAGAGGAATTAAGGGACCTTTGTTGCTGAGAACGAATTCCATAGTCTAGGAGTGAGGATATGAGATTCTTGAAGAACGAAGATCTTTCATGAGGGGACGCGATTGAAGACCAAAGTTCCTTCATCATCTGTAATATCGAATTCTTATATTTTTGTGATTCTTGTGAACAATATGAATAACTAAACCCCCCCAATGCTAGGGGGGTGTCCCTGACTTGAATCTGTAACGATTATGAATTCCTAAATTCTTTAATAAAGTTGTTTTCTTATTCAATTTAATCATGCAACGTTTTCATGCTCTCCTGATCGGACCAATTAGGATAGATTTACGGTAAACAACCAGCTGGATCGCGGTTGTTAAGGTTTTTGTACGATTAGGCTATAATAGATATCACCTAGGACTAGAGATAACCTATAGTCACCAAATTTAACCCTTGATAAAATAAAGGCTTGACTCCATCAGATATCTCTAAGGACTTAGGATTTAGGATGCATGGTTAAAGGTTTTCTCACTAAGGACTTAGGGGAAAGTAATCTAAAGGGCTGGTAGTTGAATGTTATGAACTTGTTGAAGAAATCAGGATTCGAGGTCGTTATAGGGCAAATTACACACCACAACCTAGCATATTCATCATATCTATGAAAAAGGTTATTTATATTTTTTCTTATTCTTAAGTGACAACTTCTAAAACCAAATCCTAAAGTTATGTTTTTGTTTAATTGAACGTGAATAAAGCTTGATAATTATATGCAGTCCTTGAGATCGACATTCAGGGAATTTCCCTATTATTACAAGGGGAAAAATAATACACTTGGTATTTTTCCTATCAAGGTTTTGGCGCTGTTGCCGGGTACTGCCTAGTTATTGAGTGTAATTTGAGTTCAATTAAAATTTTGTTGCTTTGCAACTAAAACTACTTTTTTTGTAATTTTTATATTTTTTTGTTATTACTGATTTCTTCTAACCTTTGCATGCGAGGAGAACCCCAGCTAATTTTCCTTCTGACCTAGAAATCGAGAGAACATTGCATGCAATACTCCAAGAAGCTAGATTAAAAAGAATGGTGATCAACTCTATGTCCATTCAGATTCAGAGTTAGAGGAAGAAATTATGGATGAAGATCCACCAGAGAGACTTCTTGGTGATTATGGTGGGGTAAATGCAGGCAGATTGACAATTGTAAACCATCCGGTGAATGTGCGAAATTTTCAACTGCATCTGAGCATAATCAATCAACTTGAGAGAAGATCTTTCACTGAAAAGGTCAATGAAGATGCCAATAAACACTTGCATATATTTTTGACTATGAGTACCACCTTGAAGATTGATGGGCATATAGAGGAAACAAAGAAACTCTGAATAATTTCGTTTACCTTATCTGAAGATTCTGAAGGGTGGTTTTACTCATTACCTGCTAGGAGTATTAATAGTTGGGAAGAGATGGATAAGACTTTTCTTGACAAAATAATTTCCTGCTTCTGTTTACATTCACAAAAGATATGAAATTGTGAATTTTAAGCAGAAAGACGGAGAGTCGCTGGGTGATGCCTATAAGAGATTCAAGAGGCTGTTGGTAGCTTGTCCAACTCAAAATATGGACCAAACGGAAAAAATGTAGATGTTTGTGAATGGCCTCAGAATGAAGACAAAGTAGGTTATTCATACAGCTGCCGGTGGCTCATCCAACTTTACAACAGCCACTGGTGTGAAGAAGATTATTGAAGCCATTGCTACAAATGAGCATCTGGAGCTATATGACAGAGTTGTAAGCAAACCAGTGGGAGTGATTAATTTAAAGTTGGAAGTGAATAAGCAACTAAAAATTGAAGAGGCTATTGCTGTAGAAGTAGATAAAAATATGAAGGAAATGAACATGGGTACTCAATAGGCAGCTCAAGTTCAACAGACACACAAGGCAGGTTGTGAAATATGTAGTGGACCACACACGACTGTCCATTGTCTTGTAACTCTAAAATAAATTTAGGAGATAAAATTTTTGAAGCATAATAATCTATATTCTAACACCTATAATCTTGGGTGGAATAGTCATTCTAACTTCTCTTGGAAAGATCAACAGCAATAAGCTCCACAAAAATCTCAACAAAAAGTTGAACGCGGGGTGGCTATTGAAAAGATGGCTACCCACACCTCTAAATTTAAAGAAAAGACAAGGACTAATTACAGGAATACCACAACTGCAATCAAAATTTTAGAAGTTCAAATGGGACAGATTGCACAACAGGTAGCGCTACGAGCACAAGAAAATCAGAAAAGTCCTGAGAATTTTAATGTTGTCACAACAAGGAATGAGAAAGCTGATGAAGAAAAGAAAAATGAGGTAAAATTTGATGATAATATCATAGAAGTAGATCTATAAGTGAGAGAGAACAAGAGAAAACAATAAGAAGTGGTATCACCTGTGAAGCCAGTTGAAGAGAAAACTAAACCAGCGATCAAGTTTCCATATCCATCTCGAGTGGCAAAGAAGGACACGAAAGGGAAAGAGTTTGATAAAATTTTCCAATTGTTCAAAAAGATAGAGATCAATATATCATTCTTTGAAGAACTCGAGAAAATGCACTTGTATCCGAAATTCATGAAAGAGGTATTATCAAAGAAGAGATCAACACGAGAGGGATCAGTAACCTATGATGAGAAGTTGTGTTTAATTGCACGCGAGAGGAAAATAGCTGTCAAGCAGAAGGACCCGGGGTCAGTTGCAATACCATGCACCATAAAAGACAGAACTTTCAAGAGGGTTCTGGTTGATTCAGGTTCTAGTGTGAGTTTAATGCCATTATCAATTTTCAAGAAGTTCAGTATTGATAAGATAAGTGGGAGTGGGACAAAATTGAAATTTGTTGATGACACCATCAAGCATTCATATGGGATAGTTGAAGATGTATTAGTAGAAATTGATAATTTTGTTTTCCTAGTTGATTTTTAGATCATGGACATACCTGAAGATGAAGAGACTCCTATCATTCTTGGTCGACCATTTATGCTGACTAGTCGATGCAATTTTGATATCGAGATAGATAATTTGACACTGAAATCATTTAATGAGGAGATAAATTTGAAGGTGTTGGAGATAAAAAGAAGGGGGCAGGTGAAAAGAATCAAGCTTCAGCTGGTATGATCAAATTAGCAGGAGACAACAGAAGTTTGAAACCACCCCCATAAAAAGTCTCCAGCATAAGCTCTCAGGTGGCATGAGCTCCAGCGTTTGTCAAAATTCCTAAGTTCATTCAAAAATCCAAGAATAAAAAGAAAAAGAAACATCAAGGAGTAGAAATGGAAGATGGGAGTGACTTGAGGCAAGGAGTGGTTCATACTTATGAGCTAAATGAATTATGGGTTGTAGAAAAGGCAAGTAATAAGGTATGGAAGAGGAAATACCCACCATAAGGGGATGAACCGTCTAGCCATGCGACGTTAAACGAAGCGCTTTATGGAAGAAAACCCACACTTTTAATAACTTAGTATTTCTTTTTGTGTTTGTTTCATTTTGTCTGCAGGTAAAAAAAGGGAGTCTTACTGGTGAAAGCTAGGAGGAAACAACATGTGTTGCATTTCCCTCTGTGAGTCACCTTCCTCGAGCTTGTTCTGAAACATTAGGGTCAAAGTTTAGTTCAAGTTTGGGAGGAATTTTATTGCTTTTCTTTTTGAATTATTTGTTGGTTCTATTCTAATTGTTGTGTCAATCCACGAGTTGAAGTCCTTCCCAAATTTTGCCGAATATTTTTGTTTTGTTCAAGAACTTGTTTCTTATAGAGTTCGGGAATAATATATAGAGACAAAGCGATGGTTGTTTGAGGGTAGGAATTTAGGAATACCATGAAAGGAATACGAGTCTAACGTGTAGATTTGTACCATTGTACTTGAATCCTGAGAAGTACTCCTCGAGTTTATTTATATAGTCTGGCATAATCTTGATTCACATGCAGGTATGACTGGTTGAGAAATAAAGAAAGATGTCACCAGATGTTGAAAAGGCGGTAAAAGGCAAATGAATCCCTAAGTTGGGTAACCATCACTAGGTTATTCAGCCCAAAGGGAGTTGATCCTCAAACGTCGTCTAATAAGGACAACATATAACTACAAAGTTTGAAAATTTCATCGGTAATTAATAGTAGCAAATGCCGCTCATTTAGTTTTGAAACAATAGAAATATTGATTAGTCTTGTGCATGTGATGATTATCAGTATTCTTATTGCCTTAATTTGATTGTCCGAATGAAAGAGGAGAAAAATAAAAAAGAGACCGAAGTACAAAGCATAGTTAGAGAGGTATCCCAAGAGAAAGCTTGAGATAGAAAGGTTCTTATAAAAAAACACTTCGCGTCATGTGAATTCCAGAAGGACTACCTATTGATAAATTTGAACGGATGTCTCATGTATGAGTACCAAGATGCTGTGATTTTCATGAGTTCTTTTAATGGTCGCTTGAGGTGAAGCAACGATTTAAGTTTGGGGGAGTTTGATCAGTGGGTTTTACACAAATATTTAGAAGTTATTTCAGTTATCATTTCTTTTACTTATCGAGTTTTTTTTTGTTTTTTTCGCATATTATGCTTTGGTTTTGTGTTTTAGTGTTTTCAGGTTCAAAAGAATAAAATAGGACAAATCGGGGCAGAAAAAGTGCATAAAATTCAAAGTTTCAGAGGAAATGCTACAGGAGCCCTGACACGGGTGCCCGTGTCACCTGACACGGGCCGTGTCAGGGGGAAGAATTTGAAAGGCTGGAAAATAGGGGCTTACACGGGCAGTCGTGTCACCTGACATGGGCCGTGTCAACATGCCTGGAGCAGAAAAATTCCCGATGGCCAACATGCACGGCCGTGTCGCCTGACACGGTCCGTGTTGGCCAATGATGTTTATTGTAAGTGTTTTTATGATTTTTCACTATTTGGGACCCAAAGGGGTGTTTTGGGCATTTCCGACCAAGACAAATGGATTGTTCACTATTTAGCCAAGCTTGAAAGAGGAATCAAGAGACTTTTGTTGCGAAGAACAAATTCCAGAGTCTAGGAGTGAGTATATGAGATTTGAAGAACAAATATCTTTCATGAGCAGACGCGATTGAAGACCAAAGTTCCTTCGTCATCTATAATGTCTAATTCTAATACTTTTGTAGTTCTCGTGAACAATATGAATGGTAAACCTCCTTGTTGTACCCCAAAATTTTCCCTCCCATTATTCAAGACAAATTTATTCAAGATACCTCCTTATGCTCATAAAGGTCTCAATTTCTCAAGACTACTCAAAGATTGATCAGACAAACCCTCCTCCTAAGCATTGACCTACAACTAGGGTTTTATTTTTCCCAAGAGAAATTGGACTTCTAATTCCTCAAGTGGATTTCATGGTTTCTCATATAATTCAAAGAATCCTCATGCCAAGTTTCATGCCTTGCAACACAAGTTTGCTCAGTCAACTACTCTGATGATTAAAAATCAACTATATTGGACAAAAAGTCAACTTTGACCAATTTACAGTCAAACTTCAATATTTTTTGTCAACATCAAGATTTTGAAGTCACATTCATCATTTTATCAATGGTTGATCATGATTCATCAAGAAAACTCAAGATTCATCAAAAGTCAAAAGTTACTAAACTAGGGTTTTCTTAAGGAGAAGTCAACTGAACTTTGACCAAGCAGAACTTTTATATACTTCATCAAAAAATTCTTATCCAAAGCACATTTGGAATTAAATTCAATTCTCTACAACTTTGACTCTCTAAGTTCAAGGCCAAAAATTCTTCATTTGAGAGATATGAGCGAAAACATTACATGTCATTTTGAAAGTCAACAAAAAGACACTTTTTGTCAAAACACTTTACATAAAAATAAATGTTTCAAATGAAAAAATGGCCAACATGAAGTTTGTAGGGGATATCTTGAGCTTTCCAAAGAGTCTAAGATCGCCTTCACATGATAACAATTGAGTGAGTTATGATTGGTGCAATTTGGACAATTTTGAGAAAATGCATGAAGTCCAAATTGAACAAATTTGAAGTTTTGGGCTAATGGGCCTATCTTTTAAGGTCCAAACGTGTTCCTGACCTCATAATAGACTCCTAAATCCATTTATTTATTTTTGTGGTTTTTATTTCTTTTTATTTTGATTTTATTAAATTAAAAATAAAAAAATCAAATAAAAAATCAAATAAATGATATAAGGCATGTAGATCTATTTTTGAATCAAATCATAAGTCTAAAAAGTTGGTGACAACTTGCAAAAAACGTGATTGATATGAGATTGGCCTAAAAAATAAAGATTTCATGCAAAACTTCAATCAAATATTTGATCATGAAATTCAAACTTTTGTAATTTCATCAACATTTAATCATGAAATATTTTATCATGAAATTAAAATCATGAAATATTTTACCATGAAATTAAAATCATGAAATATTTTACCATGATTACACAAGATTTGACTCAATATTGTTGACCTAATCTTTTCTCCTATAAATACACAATGTATTAAGATCAAGGACACAAAAATTGCCTCAAGAACACACTCTCAAAAATCTCAATTTTCTCAAAACTAGGGCAAACTAAAAAGCTTGTGTGCAGCAACTTTCAATCCATTCCAAGAATTCCATCATGTTCCTGATGTTTTCAGGAGTTCACCCTATCCATCTTTGAAGCTTGAAGCGCGCTAGATCATCCCATCTCAACATCACCGGTTGGGAAATATTCTTGAAATTCAAACTCATAATTCATGTGTTGTTGATTAGTTTTATGCATATATATCTGTTTATAATGATGTTTAGACTTGTTTAGAGTCATTGTTTGCAAGCTTTGACGTAGGAATAAGGATATTCCATTACTAGGGCAGTTTGAGTTATTTTCATCAAATCTCACGATACAAGTGTTTTCAGGCCAAACTAACACCCACCCCAGGAAATTGGTTTTTTTACCTTTTTTTTACTAACCCTAATTTATTTTCATCATATTTTCTTAATTTCCTTTATAATTAACAATTCATTAACCTAATCTTTTTTTAACACTTTAACAAATTAGGATTAGGGTTTTTAATTAGTAATTAAATTCTTGATGTATTTTTATTAATTAATTAATTAATTAATTAATTAACCTTTTTCTTAATATTAAAAATTAATTAGAAACAATTAGGTTTTAATTAATTATTATCACTTAAATTATTTTCTACACAAAAACATTTTAATATTTTAACATTCCTTTTCTTATTTCTTTACTATTTAATTTTCTATTTTCTTAATTAATTTCTTTTTAATTAATTATTAACTAACCTAATCTTTTTTCAAAACTATAACAAATTAGGGTTAGATCTTTTTAATTAGTAATTAAATTTTTTCTTATATATATATATTTTTATTTCACTAATTATTTTATTAATTAATTAACTTCTTTTCTTGATAATAAAATTAATTAGAATTAGGTTTTTAATTACTATTATCATTTAAATTATTTTCTACAAAAACCACAAAAACAAAAACATTTTTCTAACACTTTTCTCATTTATCTTTTACTATTTAATTTTCTTAGACAAAACGTGTTGGTCGCACTACCGATTGTAATAACGTAGATTTCTCTTCTCGCATTTTTCTAATTATGTATATGCTCTGAGGATGTAATAGCGTAGATTTACTTTCTCGCAATTTTTATACTAATGTATCTCTCGCAAAGCCATGTAATAGCTTAGGTTTAAATTTCTGCACTTTACATTCCGCACTTTTCTGTACATATTTTAACTACTAGTAACTAGGGTTTATATGGAAAGACTAAAAACAAACATAGAAAATCCTAATTCTCAAGATAAATAACTGAATTAACACACTTCACACACTTGCACCTTTATGGTAACCTCTCTTGTTGCCTTACGATATTGGTCAGGTCGCAATAAAGTGGGGATACTTTAGGAAAAAGACCCTCGATCAAATCATCATAGTCCCTTTCAAATAAAGATTATAATCCCTCGGTGACCCTTCGAGCTTCCTACAAAATGATCTAGTCCATTCGATGACCCTACGAGCAAAACGATGATAGTCCCTTTGATATAATTGCTAAAATATCCTTACATGTTGCCTTCGATGACCATACGATGATCCTACGCTTGTCCCTTCACAACTAATAGATAGGGCTACCTGCCAACTAATGGTATGGATAACACTATCTCTAAAGGAGAAGGAAAAGAATAAGAAAGACTTTAGTGGGTAAGAAACTCCTAATTGATTGCTCACAACTTTTGTCACAAACAAAACATTTCTCACACTACACTTTCGAACAAATATTTTCAAAAAATACTTTGTACCCATTCTTGAGGACTGATATAAGAATCATTAGAAAGTTAGCATTGTCATACCCCAAATTTGCCCGCCTTAGTGCTACCGTCAAACTTATTTTAGAATTTGGGTGTTACAAATATAAAATTCCTTTGATTTAATTATATTAAACATTCTGAGTTTTTTAAAATATTCGCTTCGAAACCTATTTAAAAATATAATGATCTATATCAAATCATTTGTATTTTTGAAGAAATAAATATTTGCTCGTCTTCATATACTTTCAATTGACTTCTTATTTCAAACAAATAACATAGTACAATTGGTAAGGAAACAAGCTTGCAAACATAAGATCGCGAGTTCGAATCTCTCATGGTGCACTTTTTAACATTTTTTATATTTCTTTGTTTATTGTTATTAATTTAATTTCCATTTATAAAAATCATTAAAAAATCATTTTTTAAATATTTAAATATTAAATTTCGTATTTTTAATTAATGAATTTTTAAAAAATAGTTATTTTTACTTTTTTCATTTTTTATTCTAAAAATAACCAAAAAAAATCTAAAATACAAAAAAGATTTAAAAATATTTTGTTATCTTTTGTATTTTAGGTAGTAATATTTGTTTTAGGAGATAATCAATGTAATTGGTCACAATAATTATAAATCCAAAAATTTGATTTCTGTTTGGGTTTTAATTATTTGGATTGATGATTTATTTTATTTTATTTTTGTTAATTTCATTTCAATTTCAAATTACATTCAAATCTTCCCAAAAATTATGTTTTTTATTATTTAAATATTATTTTCGTTTTTCTATTTTAGGCAATTTTTAATAATAATATTTAATTTATTTTATTCATTTTTCATCAAAAAGTGTCTAAAAATTCACTAAAAAATCAAATCTAAAAACTAAAGTAAATCCAATCACAGTAAAACAATATCAGTATCAATCAAATCCAAATCTCTACAAATCTCAATCTCTATTACAGTGAATTGGCAACAGAATCCAAGCTCTATTACAATACAAAAATCTAATTCTTCTGCAAAATCAAATCTTCAATTAAAATATTACAGAATCAATCTCCATTACAAAACAAATCTAGCAACAAAATCAATTACAATACCAGTACAAATCCCAATCAATACTATATCAATTACAATATTTTCTCAATCAAGTAGCAACCCCTAAAATTTATTCTAACAACAAATCTAATCCCTGATTTATGCTAATTCTCACAAGCCCTAAATTCTTATCCCTATATATATTGGCAGAAGGACAAAAACAAGGGAGAGAGAAGATGAATAAGAAAAGAACGGAGAAGGGCTTGCGTGAAGAACACCGAATAGCAAATAACCTTGTTGTTGGTTGAAGATCCGAGAGAAGGACGATTGGGGTTTCATTATTTGAAACCACAATCTCCGTTGATCCACCGCCGCACCACCTTCAAGCTCCACCGCAACCTGCAAAAGCGAAGGAGAGCAGGGATCAATACTAAATCCAGAACATTCAAAGGAATAGAGCAAGCGAAATCGCAAAAGGGTAACTGGACTTAGCGTTTTTATTTGGTTGATTTGTTGTAATTTTTTGGATTTTGGAGGTTTTGGGGGTCAGATTCGTGTTGGGATTTTGGTAGAGCACCGCCAGTGGTGGTTTGGGAATTAGGGTTAAAGTGAGAGAGAGTGAAAAGGTTTGCGTGTACGAGAGAGAGGAAGATGAATAAGTGGAGTTTTCTGTAACAACAAAACAATGTAAATTAATAAAAACAAAATGTAATCCGTTTCAATTCCATGCATGCTGGCTCACAATAATCATCATACTCCCTTGTTATCTTCCGCGTGATCGTGATCGGACAGCGGTAGGCCAAGTCCTACCTTATTTTCCCGACCGAGTGCGAAGTGATTCAAAATATGTTTACAAACCCCTAAAAAATACCAACGGTACGAACTACGAATTGGGACTATGATTCCTCATAAGAGGATACGTAGGCACACGATCTAAAATCGTGGCAAGTCTTGCTAATTAAAACTTAAAACCCTGTTTATCCCAAACCTAAACCTAGAGCTTAATATCCTTGTGAACAAGGTGGATGAAAGGTGCCTAACACCTTCCATTCATCTAATTGAGTCTAAAACCTAGAATCTTTGTCCGTGAATTAGGGTTTTCTGTTAGGTTCCCTTCCCTAGGATAAAAACTAATAGTGGCGACTCTTGATTAAAAAACCAGTCGCGACAAGCCTTACATTGACTTTTCAAAATATTTTGAAACAAATCAGACACACATAAAGCAAGTTTTTTAAAATTGAGCTAAGCAATTAAGAGTCCGTAGATAACTACAGATGAAAAGGGTGCTAACGTCTTTCCTTTTCATAACTTACTGTGATCAGTGGAAATAAAACTTACTGTTTTGGAATGCTGGTTCGCGAAATGTCGCGGTAAGCAAGAGTCGCCACCGTCTTTTATTTTCTCCAACAAGGAAAGGACAAAAGCACAACAAAATTCCTTTTCGAGATGTTTCTCGGTTCGGGAGGTAGATTATAGAAAGGGAAGGTGTTAACACCCTTTCTATCTGTGGTTATCCACGGGCTCTTAGGTACTTGCTCACTATGTTTTCAAAAATGTGTTGCTTTTCTTGTGTTTGTGGGTTTTGAAAAAGTTTTGTTTTGAAAACTTCGATTTAACTCTTGTATCTGTCCTCAAGAGTGTATGAAGTGTTGTTTGAAAACTTTTGTTTGAAAAGTGTAAGTGCGAAAATTTGTTTTATTTTGAAAGAGCAAGTATCTAAGAACCTTTACCTACTCAAAAGAAATTAAGCTGTGTAAATGTCCTTTAGACAGTACTATCCCACTATTGAGAAGTAGGTAGCACCGTCATTGGAGTTTTCGGGTCAATTCGATTATAGGGACATGTGGTCACCAAAGCAATAGTAGGACGCCTTATCAGTAACCCTAGTGTCCTAGATCCTTTTTATCTGAGGAAACCGTTTCGAGGCAACTTGGATCTTTAGACAAGAGGGCGACCTCTAAAACACCCTATACTCAATGACCACGTCGAGGCAACCAAGTGAGGCGTACCCTAAGAGTGGCATGTGCGAGTGTGTCAGATTTCAGTTAAGTTATCTTTGTACAGGTTATGGTGAGCTACGATTGATTTTAATTTGAGAGAAATCTTGTCATGCAGAGCCTAGTTAGCATAAATCTAGCAGTTAATTGTTGCGGAAAATAAATCTACGCTATTACAAAGCGTCGGGTATTTACATCGCCAAAAACAAACCCTTGAAAAATAAATTGCGGGAAATTAAATAAAAGCGATAAAAAGTCCTAATTAAAGCTATTACATCCTCGGAGTAATTACATAATAATGGATCAAATTAATCAAGAATAAATCACACGCGCGAGAAAAAATTGGATCGGAGAAGTCCTTAGGGTTTTAACCCTTTTTTGAGAAAGAAGGAAGTTTTTAGTTATTTTGCATTTAATTAAATTATACCTAGACTAATTAATTAATTAAATAAAAGAAAGATATTTTTTTGAGTTTTTATGTTTTAAGGAAATAAATAAAAATAACATGATCAAAAGTCATCAAAAACCCTAATTCTATGTTGATTTTAAATTATTGTAAAAGTATTGAAATTAATCTAATAAACTAAATTGATTATGTTAGTATTTATTTACAAAAATAATAAATTAAGGGTGAAATTAATAAATAATAAATAATAATAATAAATATTATATTTTAGTTTTCTGAATCTATTATGAAAAATTAATTTGGTTAATTAAATAATAATAATAATAATTAGTAAAACAATTAAATAGAAAATATAAAAGAAGAAAAGAAAGAATAAACCCAGGGGGTGATGGGCCAGCTTTGGAGGTGTGTTTGAATTTTGAAGCCCAATTGTACTCAAGCCTGCTTTGACTTTGGTGATCATCCACGCGCTGGTTGACTAAGGACCATGATAGTCCTTCCATCTAGGCCATGGGATTTGAGCTAGAGGCCACTTGGCGTGCTGAGATCTGAAGCACATGGTGGACATCACTTTGGAATCTGCATATGAACACATAAGGAAAAATGGAATAAGTGTTTTGGGGGGACCTCGGATTCGAACCCAGGTCCCAATGCTTCCAGGATAGCGTCCCTGCCACTACACCAAGCTGTTCTATTTGTTAGTGAAATAAGTGGAGATTATTATATTGGGAAATAAATCAACATGCTGTAAAACACAAAAATACGCGCGCGTTTTCAAACACGCCAATGGGAGGCCAACACCTCATCATGTTCTTCATTCGTTCTGCATAAAAGAATATTAGATAGCGGGGGTTTTTAACCCCCACAAACTAGCTGCACGAATAATAGCGATTAGCACCACAGTATATATAAATATTTCGCGAAGGGTGGTTCTTGTTCGTCTGGGCCTAACGATTCCAACCATGTGCCTTAGGAGTCCTAATTTTGCCTGGGTCAGAAAGCCCCAATTGAAAACCCAAGAACCCTAAAAAATCGTTCATGGCATCTTGTGATTCAGGGAGTTATAGTTCAATTAAATGATACCATTAGCTTCGTATGGTTCCTAGCAACACAAATCAATCAAGAAAACACTTTAAATATGCATGATTTAAGAGTTACGATTCTGGATAAAAGCTGCAAACTGTGGAACTGTAATGAACGATTCCTTGAGCTTTGGTACTGGAATTTGATTGCAACACGTTCCTGGAACCTCCTTCAATGTGTTTGAATGATCAAAAACCCTTGAATCAACCTAGAATGCCAAAATCAGTTTTCAATTTTCTTGGAAATTTCTCAATATGCTATGGCTGTTTCTGCAGTTTTCTCACGTCTCCTAGGGTCTGGTCAGCTTGCATACATATAAAGCAATTGAATTAGGTCAAAAAATTGGATCCAATCCATGTGCATTCAAGTTTAAATCTTTGATTGGAAATCAAATCTTTTTGATTTTTCATGATTGAACAAAGTTGCCAATTTTGGATTTTTTGATATCTTTGACTTGTGCACGAATTTGCCAGCATGTTAGGTCCTATTTGCTTCACAAAAAGATTTAAAAACCAAATCTTCTATTTTCGTACAATCTAAATTAATTAAATGAATTAATATTAATTAAAAATCCAATTAATCAATAAAAATAAGAAAATAAATTCAATTAAGCTTGATGGTTCGTGCATAGGTCATGGATGAAGTTTCAAGAAGAGATTTGAGGCCCATTAGTAAAAATAAGGTGTTTTGAGCAAAGTTGAGTTTTGCAAATTCATAAAAATTTCCCAACTTCTCCAATGCACAACTTGCTCAATTTTGATCCTATGACCATGTTATTGGACATTTTGGAAAGCTCTTGAAGTCCTCTAACCAATGCCTTTGGTCCCATGTCATTTGGTTTTACCAATCTCAAGTTATGGCCTTTGACTCAAAGTGCACTTTTGTTGACTTTTGAAATTGACCTATAATGTAAAAATTGGTAACTTCTTGTGAGAGCATTTCTTGAACTTAGAGTGTGAATATGGATTGTAGGAAATTGCATCTCCTTCAAAATGAGCATTGGATGGGATTTTTCTGACAAACCATGAAAAAGTTATGCCCTGGTCAAGATATAGTTGACTTTTATACTGTCCAAAAATAGTAACATTTTGCATCTTGATGATTTTTGAGCTATCCTTGTGGAATCATGATCAAGACTTGATCAAATGATGGTTGTGGACTGTAGCGGTGAAAATCGTTGATCAAGCTATTAATTAACTTGACTCACAAAAGCAAGAGTCGCCACCGCGCTTTATTGTTTCCAAGGGAAAAGGGAAAAGAGCGAAATAAAACCCTAAAATATGCAATGTAAAGTAATATTTAAAAGTAATGAAAATACAATGCATTTTTGAAAGAGATCGAGAGTTCGGGGGTTGGTTATACAATGGGAAGGTATTAGCACCCAATGCATCTGCGGTACTCCGCAGGAACCTTTTGAAATATCTGTTTTTGGTTAAAATTGTTTGTTTGATTAAATGGGTATGGATGAGATTTTGAAGATACGACGACCTAGTGTCGAAGTTTTGACTTAAAAGGTGTGAGTTTGAAAAAAAAATAGTAAGTAAGAAAAAAAAATGAATGGGGGGTATTCGCTTGATCCTATTAGATATTTGATGACATGAAGTCAACAAAGTTAAAACATTTCCCTTGGAGTTAAAACCACAGACAGATAAATAAGCTAAGAGTATACCAAACCTTAGGTGAAAATAAATCACAAGCCGACAGCATCAAAACCAGATGTAAGATATTACTCCGAGCAGCGAATAAAAATAGTGCAACGCGTGAAAATAAATCACAGACGAGGAACGCGTGGATAAAGCTCACGGTATAAGATTCCCTGCATCACATGAAATATACAGACAAAACTAACAGCGTGAAAAAATTATATGCATCCGTGCGATTTTTAGAAGTTAGTTGGAATTTAAAAAATAAAATCGCAATACGATGAAAATAGTATTTACATAACCTGAATTTATTTACAAATTAAGTGAATAAAATATATAGACAAAATATTATGAACAAGTATATATTTACAATACCAAATAAAATAAAATAATGAAATACAATAAAGAGGTAAAGGGAGAAAGAAAAAGTGCAAATGCGCTATGCGAGTATGAATACTTGAAATGAATTCTCGGAAACCTTCACAGTAACAAACACGTTAGTAGCATAAGCGGTATAAAAATTAAAATGAAACGAAATTGCAATGATTAAAATATGTGTCAGTAAGTATAAAATAAAAAAATGAAATTGTATGACGCATATGAATAAATGAATATTTACACAAATGAAAATCAAGGATTCATGACTTTATTCAATGTAAACACAAAAATCAGCGTTGCATTCATTATTTCAAGTGTTTTTCATCAAGTAAACTCAAAAGAAATCGTTATTTCAACCACAACGGAAGAAAAAAAAGAATCAAAAGTTCACATTGAATTCAAAGTAGACTCAAAGATTATCATGGTTCTTAATTTACAAATGAAACAACGAAAAAAAAGAACTCATGCTATAATTCAATTGTAACTTCAAACATGGGAATCAATTTCAAAACAAGCTAAGATTAAACAAAACAAATCTGGGCAGTCGTGCACTTAACTATTAACACTCGCTAAAAATCATTTCAAGTATCTGCACACAACGTGAAGAAACAAAAGCAAGGTCATAGATGAGTTTACCAACCAAAACACAACCAAATTAAGCCACTTCCTTCACTCAGCTGAAACCAAGCAGAAAAAATGTATATAATTCCTTTCTTCAGATAAACCTTCTGTGAGAAACCATCCAATTCTAGTGTTCTGTTGCAAGAAACAATGAATTGATTGCCATCATTTTATACTTGTTCCTCAATTGTTCCATTTCCAACAACAGTCCAACCCTTTAAGTTATGTTCAGACCCTGGATTTACTATAATGCCTCCTCCATATTGTGCCCTATGAGGTTCTTTCACACACTTAGCAGTAGCAGAATAATCATAGGGTTTAGAATGGAGTTGAAACCCTAAAGAAATAAATAGAAGGAAAAACGAAGAGAGCAAGAAAATGCATAGCTCTGCTGCAACAACAACCTTCATCTTGTGACTAATCAAACAACAATGCACCATCAAATTTATATAAAAAAAATTATTTTAACATGTTCAATAATTCAACATCACAATCAAGATTCATTCAAGCTAAAATCAGACAACATGATGCTCAAATAAAAGTTTCAAACAAACCTAACAAGATATCAAGGTAATGGCATCAAACTTTATCACAAAAGTAACTTGCGGCTGGTTTGCTGTTGTTGAATCGAAAAGTTGAGCGGACTATGAGGGTTGAATGGTAATTGGCGAAGGGAGTAGCAAGCTAGCGGTACGTAGTTGGTGAGATCGTGTGTTGAAATTGAAGGGTGGAAGGAGAGGTGAGAATGGGTTCTGAAGGTAGCAGGTGGCGAGAGAGAGAGAGATGGAGATATACGATGGAAATCAGTGAGTTATTGATGGTGTCCGGTGAGTGAAGGAGGGGTTACGGAGGTAGATGGCTGGTTGTGTTGTGAGGTGAATCAGATGGTGGCATGGAGTAGAGGAGATTGTTGGTGGTTGAATGGATGAGGATTGGGTTTTGTGTGGGTATTTTGACGAGGAGGAGGGAGATGGTGCTATTCGAAGGTGATGAAAAAGAGATACAGAGGGTGTAAGGTCCGCTAGCGGAATTGGAAGGGCGAGATGAAGGGAGTTAGCGGAAGAAGGTTATTGAATGGCAGGAGGAGAGGATGAATGGAAAGGTGAGAAAGGACTTGAGGTTGCTGAGATTGTGTGTTTCTGATTTTGAAGAGTGTTTGATTTGGGGTGTACGAGGTTGTTATGGTGTTGTGGAGAAGGATGGAGTTTTTGGGAAAGGATGAGTGAGTAAATGGATTGTACGAGGTGGTCGTGTTGTGGAGAGAGATGCCATTGAGGGTTTTTGAGAGTGAGGGAGTTTTTTAGGGAGGAATGGATTTGAGTGTGTGTCCTTTTTGAACAGAGGAAAATGGGATCATAAAATGAATAGAGAGTTAGAGAGAATAAATGAGGAGCTACTGTAAGTTTTTTTGTTTTTTTTTGTATCAATCCACCACTTTTGCTAACAGCCAATGAGAGCATAGTATAGTGTAATCAATATATTTTTGTGACAAAAATGCCCCTGAATGACAAAAATAAAATAAAACCTGAAAGTATAAAAAATAACTCAATTTAAACTATTTTTTTTGAATTTTTCTGAATTAAAAATAAAGACACAAAATGACCGAAAACGATAAAAAAAACGGACGAAAACTTATCCGATAAAATAAAATGAACACATTAAAATAAACTACATGTCACGAAGATTAAAGAAAAAAAAATCAAGAAGTCAAAAATCAAAAATAAAATAATAATAAAAATATCAGACTAAACAGACGTTTAAGGTTAAAAACGAGACTTCGAACTGGACCGAAAAAATAAAGCGAGCATACCGTCATGATCTACGCGAAACGCAGATTCATAAAATGTTCGGTAAAAGGTGATAACTTGAAATATTTTCTCGCTAATTTCCCGCATAGTGTCGAATCGCTTTTAACAGTCGGTCTATAAAACCAAAATATTTTTATTATTGACATATAAACAACTTGGAGCAATGCAACAAATGAGTAAATAGATAAAAATGCATGAAGCAAAATGCCGGGTATTTTACAACTGAAAGACGATGCAAACTTTGATTTAAACTGACTTTTTCTGATCAACTTAAATACGACTAATGATGCAAAATGTGATGAATGAAGATATTTACTAATGATCGTGACCAAATAACAAAATATGATATGAATGTGCGGCTGAAAAAAATTAGGGGCGAAATTAAGGGTGCAACGGTGTGCCTTGATGAATCAGTCTTCGAGAATCCACAATCAACCGTACTTCTGGCTTGGGAGACTCAAAATCTTAATTGAGGCGCGACACCTGATGCTCTTGATTCAGACCTGTCTCTGCACATGACACAAAAGAAAACATAAACATACACCTTTGTACGCGATTAGAAATTAATGATACATAGGCTAAAAATGTTCAAAACACTCGACAATCTTCGCATAGTCAATGCTTGAAAGTGAGAGGTTAAAACCGACCGTATTTCGTGACCTTGACTTTTGTACAAAAATGCAAAAAATAAAAAATGGGATCTTAGGTCAAAAATTGGGGTACAACAGCTGCCCCTATTTAAGTTTCTTCTATCTGATGAGATTGAAGGGACTTAAATATAGAATACACAATTTTTGGCCTTAAGATACCGCAATTATGTTTATGAATGTGATGTTTTGAATTTTATGGGGAATGACGCCGTATGCGACAAACTATGCTGGAGAAACCAAGCACATTATACAGTAATCCCACAGAGGAAGAGGTCGTAACTCCACTGGGGAAACAGAGTCATAGACTTCAAATGAGAGACTCTTGAATGATTTACATCAGTGTTGAGACTGGAAAAGAAATGATTTACATCAGTGTTGAGACTGGAAAAAGAAATGATTTACATCAGTACGAAGACTGGAAAAAGAAATGATTTACATCAGTACGAAGACTGGAAAAACATATGATTGACATCAGTACTGTGACTGGGAAAGGAAATGATGGACATCAGTACTGAGACTGGAAAATGATTGACATCAGCACTGTGGCTGGAGATAAACATCTCTGATTTCTGAATTTTACCAAGAACGGTAACACATTTCTTCTCTGACCAAGATATCGCTTGAAAAGGATAAAATAACAAACTTCTCCACGGGACTTTTCCGAAAGGGATGCCATTTGCTGAGTAGACATTATTGTTGGGGATACACAAGCTACTCAAATAAAGAGGCCGCCATTTACTTCCTTTCGAAGGTGTCAATAACATACAAGCTGCTCATGAAGAGACCGCCACTTGCTGTCTTCAAAGAATATTAAAGCACACAAACTGCTCATGAAGAAGCCGCCACTTGTTGCCAAAAACCCACAAGCTGCTCATAAAGACGTTGCCACTTGATGTTTCAAAGGTGTCAATAACATACAAGCTGCTCATGAAGAGACCGCCACTTTCTGTCTTCAAAGAATATTAAAGCACACAAGCTGCTCATGAAGAGTACGCCACTTGTTGCCAAAAACCCACAAGCTGCTCATAAAGAAGCTGCCACTTGCTGTTTCAAAGGTGTCAATAACATACAAGCTGCTCATGAAGAGACCGCCACTTGCTGTCTTCAAGAATATTAAAGCACACAAGCTGCTCATGAAGAGTCCGCCACTTGTTGCCAAAAACCCACAAGCTGCTCATAAAGAAGCTGCCACTTGCTGTTTCAAAGGTGTCAATAACATACAAGCTGCCCATGAAGAGACCGCCACTTGCTGTCTTCAAAGAATATTAAAGCACACAAGCTGCTCATGAAGAGTCCGCCACTTGTTGCCAAAAACCCACAAGCTGCTCATAAAGAAGCTGCCACTTGCTGTTTCAAAGGTGTCAATAACATACAAGCTGCCCATGAAGAGACCGCCACTTGCTGTCTTCAAAGAATATTAAAGCACACAAGCTGCTCATGAAGAGTCCGCCACTTGTTGCCAAAAACCCACAAGCTGCTCATAAAGAAGCTGCCACTTGCTGTTTCAAAGGACAATAACACACAAGTTGCTCAAATAGATAAGCTGCCACTTGCTGTCTTCCAAAAATACTAACGTACAAGCTGCTCATGAAGAAGCTGCCACTTGCCGTTTTCAAAAAGTGTTGATAACATACAAGTTGTCCATGAAGAGACTGCCGCTTGCTGTTTTCTCAAAGGTACCCATAAAATATCATGAAGATATTGCTGGAGGTGAGAATCAATAATTTCATCGAGGATGGACAAACTGCTCATGAAGAGACCGCCATTTGTCATAGAGAAATCAGAAATAATCAAACTGCTCAAATAAAGAGTCAGTCGCTTGTTGTCATGTCGATATTCCAGAAAAAGGTTGTGATAACACTGCTGGGGAATAAAGTTCATCTTCAATGGGGAACCATGAATAAATCCTTCTTGAGGAGACCAAGTGTTTATGTCGCAAAATAAATGCACTCTCCATCTAGGTTTCACAGCCTAGAGAGATCCACAGGGTATCGTTCACAAGAGACAAAGCTCAATCCAGGAATAAACTGGAGAGAAAATAGTCAAACAAGACTCCACCCAATGAGGAAACAACTCAAATGGAGATTTATCCTATCCAGAGATGGAAAAGGAAAGCTAAAGCAAGATTCTTCCACGAGAGTTAACTCAGTGGGGAATTAGAAAAGAGGCGCAATTTCTGCTTAAATTGACACTCTATTTGGAAAGATCAAATATGCTATTTGAATAGACATAACCAAGGTATACGAACTCAAATATATCAACAAATACAAATGTGCGTGCATGATGCAAGTATGAACGAATGAATGAATGTCATGTATATGTTGACAAAAAAGATAGGGGAGATAGACTGAAGATGATAAGACGTCACAGTACAACCCGATGCTCAGCTAATCTCAACAAAAGGGGAACATTACTGGAGATGAAAACAAAAGCCATCATTGGAGCAAAGTCCTTTTACAAGGCTTAAATCTCTGGAGAGGAAGATATTTTCAGGTAGAAAACCCAAAGTCCAGTCTTCTATTGCAAACAATCCATTGAAAGGATAACAACACAAACAAAGTTTTAGCTGGAAAAAGCCATGCTTAACTGGAGATACTAGGAACACCGCCCGCTGATAATGTGTGCAAAACATATCACATATCTTGACAAATCTAGATTGCCACTGGGACCAATTTTGGATGCCCCAAGTTTACTGCTGATGAACTGCATGTTGCACGACAATTCTTGCGAATAGCTTCACTTCTAACATGCCCCAAGCTATCTGGTTGATGAGGAGAAATAATCTCAAGAGGATTTTACAAAAGACCTGGCATTCATCATGCTCTGGTGTCTTCAAACTCTAAGAGAGATCTCGACGTGACTGCCCCAAATTGACTGTAATTGGCACAACAAAGTCTTCAAATTTTGCCCCAAAAGAGTAAACAAGTTGGGAAAGCATTAATTAGGAGAAGCAACACGTCCGTGCTTAAGGTCTTCAGGTGGCATGCCCCTTCATATGATTTTTTTCTTGAAATGATCTGCCAATTACTCAACAGAGCTTCAGGCCTTAAAAGAATAAACTCATCACTGGTGCTTATGTGAGCTTCCTTGATATCAAACAAATGTTTTGCAGTTAGAAAATTTTATTATGAGAATGAAAATTCTAATGCAACAGTTATGTAAGTCTTGAAGATTTTGAAAAGATATCGCACAAATTTTGCGAGTTAGAGCATCATTTATTTTTGTGTAGGAAAAACATATGATACCAACATAACTATTTAGAACATTCATGGGAGTCAGGAACACTATCTCATTGAAGTATGCTTTCAAAATAATCTTACTTCAATTAGGACTTTTGAAGGTTGTAGCGTGGTCTGGTTCATGGTTTTTTTAGAAAAAAGATTTTAAGGCTCAAAATATTTGGTGCCCACCCATTCTTCATGATGTTCTCCAACCCTATGTTCAGTTAATTCAACATGAGTGTTCATCTCTCAAAAGGATTTTGTGACGGTCAAGGAAACGACGAGGCTTTCGGAGTAGAAACCACCCTCATGTCTTCGTGTTTGTGGTCACCAATTTGTTCTTTGCTGAGGACTTTTATTTGTAGTCCTTTCTTTGCAATTTTTATTTTCCCTAATTTTTGCCTGAACTAATTTTTGAATTGATAGTCCAGCGGGATGCCTTAATTTTGCCTAAGTCACACGTTTTCATGTTTTTTGACTTAGCAGGCTTTTCTTTTTCTTGATTTTTGACTTTTTGAACAAAATGTGTGACATTAGCTTGTCTTTGCTTGTTGAGAGGATTGTGATTGCCTCGTTTCTTGATGAATGAGGGATAACATTGTGGTTCCACATCCTCTAGATTCATTATACATGAAGGATAGCCCTCGTAGTTTCTCTTCAAAAAAAAATATCTTCCTTATGAATTTTGAACACTCAGTCAGATTAACTAAAAACTACCCTGCCCCAGGTTAAAATTCAAGGTTTTTTCGTATAGAAAAGAAACTTCTGCTTCAAAGGCTCAAAAGGGGTTAGCAAGGGATTATCTTCCTTATATCTCCAGTGTTTAGGGATTTGAAACAATGCCTGTACAACATCAGCAAGATTTTATCCAAAAGCAAACAAGTAGAGATTTTGTGTTCTTTAGATCATCATCCTCCCTTCAATCTCTGCCTAAGCAAGAGAATGAGCAACAATTTGGTATCATAGTGCAAAAGCAATTTAAAATTTGAAAACAAATATGAGTGAAACGAATGAATTTCTTCAAGACAAACATATTCATTGTATTAAGATAATCATTCAGATGCAAACAAGTTCTTACATGCAAAAAATGTTTTGATAAACAAGAAAAATTAGAAAAAGCACAAATAAGTTAATAATCTGGGAAGGCCTCCCATCTGGACTTGAATTACCGAAAACATCCTTCAAAAATCAAAATCACCATCAATCGTGTTTACTCTTCGGCACTTGCTTGATTTGAACTTCAAAACCAACGTCCTTGAATGACAAGATACCACTTCTGACCAACTTCTGAACCTCAATCTTCAAAGCGAAGCAACCCTCCAAGTCATGCTCAGGAGCACCTTGATGAAAAGTACAAGCCAAATCAGCTTTGTAGTACCAATGTATCTTCTCAGGAACCTTCGATGGAGGTCGGGTCTGAACCAAATTCCTCTGCATCAGGATAGGGAACAACTCTGTATAGGTAATTGGAATTGGATCAAACTGGGTTTTCCTCTGATTGGGAACTTGCTGATTCTGTTGATGAATAGGAGAAACATGATGATTCTGACAATGATTATTTCTTCCTCTGGTTCTCTTCTTGGAAAAGTTATTATCAAACTTCTTCACACCATTAGTTGAGCTACCATCTTCATATGAACATCCCTTCCCAACATCTTCTTCTAGACGCACTCCCATATTCACCTTGTCAGGAAAGTCATTAGGTGCATTAACCATCACCTTCTCATGAGAGAATGATTTTAGAGTTTCAGTGAATACTTTTATCATCGCTTCCTCCCTCCTAGAAGGATTGACTTGGGCGGCAACCAGAATTTCAACCAAACCAGTTAAGTGCTCCATACTAGCTTTCAAAATAGTCATCTCTCTACGGAGTTCAGAAACCTATTGCTTGATATTCTCCATTGTCCTCTTAGCGCGAGTGTTGTACTGGTGAGACCAAAGGAAAAATTAAGACTTGGAAATGACTTTTAAAAGTGAAACAAAAAATGTAGAATGATGTATGATATGCAAAAGAGAGTTTTTATTTGACTTTCAAGGAACTCAAGATATTAAGTTGTAAACATCAAAGATAGAAGATGAATTTTAAATTGGCTCCAAACATTGATCAAGTTATCATCAAGATCAATCATCCATTTTGGTGGATTAGGGTTTTCGCCCTATCAACACCCAAGATCCATTGAGCTTGACGAAACTTGTGATGTTTACAAAGAAAGACCTCCAAATTCCTTCAAAGTCAAGTGAAAAGGGTTTTATGGATGCATGAATGCATGGCTATGTAACAACCACAAGCAAGGTCACAAATAAAGTCGAAAGGTTCAACGTCACGAGCGTGGAGTCAAGGTAAGGAACACCCCAAGGTATGTACTAACGGTTTAATCACACTTGTAGAACAAGGTTCTAAGAGTTCCCGGAGTCTACATTCCTCCTTCGGATATTACCAACGTCTTGATTACTCAATAATCAGCAATATTCTCAAGAGAAACTCATCCGAGCGTAGCATCGCGTAACAATTACTTCCGGATTACCCCGTTATAATCTCCGCGCTACACCTAAAAGGCCAAGATGGGTTAGGGTTCTACGGTTCCCAGCTTCTCTGGCTCCCAGGTCGAAAATAATAATGTCTTCCCGATTACTCGGTAAACAAATATTACGTTCAAAAGGGCCTTCCACTGAGTGAGGGATCTCATGCCTCCTTCTTCGGGATTACTCCCTCAAAGTTAACATGACTATACCGCCCGTCCTATTCCTAAGTGTAACTTAGTCCGGGTATATGACTTGTCCTTTGTAAATATTATCAACACCCAAATAATCATAATATATACATATAATCAAACAATCAAATAATGATAAAACAGATAAAACAAATTAGGCTTAACCCACTTAGGGATGGACCAACAAGAGGTCAATCTGTCCCCAGCAGAGTCGCCAATTCTGTAGCAGTGAAAATCGGAGATCAAGCTATTAATTAACTTGACTCACAAAAGCAAGAGTCGCCACCGCGCTTTATTGTTTCCAAGGGAAAAGGGAAAAGAGCGAAATAAAACCCTAAAATATGCAATGTAAAGTAATATTTAAAAGTAATGAAAATACAATGCATTTTTGAAAGAGATCGAGAGTTCGGGGGTTGGTTATACAATGGGAAGGTATTAGCACCCAATGCATCTGCGGTACTCCGCAGGAACCTTTTGAAATATCTGTTTTTGGTTAAAATTGTTTGTTTGATTAAATGGGTATGGATGAGATTTTGAAGATACGACGACCTAGTGTCGAAGTTTTGACTTAAAAGGTGTGAGTTTGAAAAAAAAATAGTAAGTAAGAAAAAAAAATGAATGGGGGGTATTCGCTTGATCCTATTAGATATTTGATGACATGAAGTCAACAAAGTTAAAACATTTCCCTTGGAGTTAAAACCACAGACAGATAAATAAGCTAAGAGTATACCAAACCTTAGGTGAAAATAAATCACGAGCCGACAGCATCAAAACCAGATGTAAGATATTACTCCGAGCAGCGAATAAAAATAGTGCAACGCGTGAAAATAAATCACAGACGAGGAACGCGTGGATAAAGCTCACGGTATAAGATTCCCTGCATCACATGAAATATACAGACAAAACTAACAGCGTGAAAAAATTATATGCATCCGTGCGATTTTTAGAAGTTAGTTGGAATTTAAAAAATAAAATCGCAATACGATGAAAATAGTATTTACATAACCTGAATTTATTTACAAATTAAGTGAATAAAATATATAGACAAAATATTATGAACAAGTATATATTTACAATACCAAATAAAATAAAATAATGAAATACAATAAAGAGGTAAAGGGAGAAAGAAAAAGTGCAAATGCGCTATGCGAGTATGAATACTTGAAATGAATTCTCGGAAACCTTCACAGTAACAAACACGTTAGTAGCATAAGCGGTATAAAAATTAAAATGAAACGAAATTGCAATGATTAAAATATGTGTCAGTAAGTATAAAATAAAAAAATGAAATTGTATGACGCATATGAATAAATGAATATTTACACAAATGAAAATCAAGGATTCATGACTTTATTCAATGTAAACACAAAAATCAGCGTTGCATTCATTATTTCAAGTGTTTTTCATCAAGTAAACTCAAAAGAAATCGTTATTTCAACCACAACAGAAGAAAAAAAAGAATCAAAAGTTCACATTGAATTCAAAGTAGACTCAAAGATTATCATGGTTCTTAATTTACAAATGAAACAACGAAAAAAAAGAACTCATGCTATAATTCAATTGTAACTTCAAACATGGGAATCAATTTCGAAACAAGCTAAGATTAAACAAAACAAATCTGGGCAGTCGTGCACTTAACTATTAACACTCGCTAAAAATCGTTACAAGTATCTGCACACAACGTGAAGAAACAAAAGCAAGGCCATAGATGAGTTTACCAACCAAAACACAACCAAATTAAGCCACTTCCTTCACTCAGCTGAAACCAAGCAGAAAAAATGTATATAATTCCTTTCTTCAGATAAACCTTCTGTGAGAAACCATCCAATGCTAGTGTTCTGTTGCAAGAAACAATGAATTGATTGCCATCATTTTATACTTGTTCCTCAATTGTTCCATTTCCAACAACAGTCCAACCCTTTAAGTTATGTTCAGACCCTGGATTTACTATAATGCCTCCTCCATATTGTGCCCTATGAGGTTCTTTCACACACTTAGCAGTAGCAGAATAATCATAGGGTTTAGAATGGAGTTGAAACCCTAAAGAAAGAAATAGAAGGAAAAACGAAGAGAGCAAGAAAATGCATAGCTCTGCTGCAACAACAACCTTCATCTTGTGACTAATCAAACAACAATGCACCATCAAATTTATATAAAAAAATTATTTTAACATGTTCAATAATTCAACATCACAATCAAGATTCATTCAAGCTAAAATAAAACAACATGATGCTCAAATAAAAGTTTCAAACAAACCTAACAAGATATCAAGGTAATGGCATCGAACTTTATCATAAAAGTAACTTGCGGCTGGTTTGCTGTTGTTGAATCGAAAAGTTGAGCGGACTGTGAGGGTTGAATGGTAACTGGCGAAGGGAGTAGCAAGCTAGCGGTACGTAGTTGGTGAGATCGTGTGTTGAAATTGAAGGGTGGAAGGAGAGGTGAGAATGGGTTCTGAAGGTAGCAGGTGGCGAGAGAGAGAGAGATGGAGATATGCGATGGAAATCAGTGAGTTATTGATGGTGTCCGGTGAGTGAAGGAGGGGTTACGGAGGTAGATGGCTGGTTGTGTTGTGAGGTGAATCATATGGTGGCATGGAGTAGAGGATATTGTTGGTGGTTGAATGGATGAGGATTGGGTTTTGTGTGGGTATTTTGACGAGGAGGAGGGAGATGGTGCTATTCGAAGGTGATGAAAAAGAGATACAGAGGGCGTAAGGTCCACTAGCGGAATTGGAAGGGCGAGATGAAGGGAGTTAGCGGAAGAAGGTTATTGAATGGCAGGAGGAGAGGATGAATGGAAGAGTGAGAAAGGACTTGAGGTTGCTGAGATTGTGTGTTTCTGATTTTGAAGAGTGTTTGATTTGGGGTGTACGAGGTTGTTGTGGTGTTGTGGAGAAGGATGGAGTTGTTGGGAAAGGATGAGTGAGTAAATGGATTGTACGAGGTGGTCTTGTTGTGGAGAGAGATGCCATTGAGGGTTTTTGAGAGTGAGGGAGTTTTTTAGGGAGGAATGGATTTGAGTGTGTGTCCTTTTTGAACAGAGGAAAATGGGATCATAAAATGAATAGAGAGTTAGAGAGAATAAATGAGGAGCTATTGTAAGTTTTTGTTTTTTTTATCAATCCACCACTTTTGCTAACAGCCAATGAGAGCATAGTATAGTGTAATCAATATATTTTTGTGACAAAAACGCCCCTGAATGACAAAAATAAAATAAAACCTGAAAGTATAAAAAATAACTCAATTTAAACTAATTTTTTTGAATTTTTCTGAATTAAAAATAAAGACACAAAATGACCGAAAACGATAAAAAAAACGGACGAAAATTTATCCAATAAAATAAAACGAACACATTAAAATAAACTACATGTCACGAAGATTAAAGAAAAAAAATATTCAAGAAATCAAAAATCAAAAATAAAATAATAATAAAAATATCAGACTAAACAGACGTTTAAGGTTAAAAACGAGACTTCGAACTGTACCGAAAAAATAAAGCGAGCATACCGTCATGATCTACGCGAAACGCAGATTCATAAAATGATCGGTAAAAGGTGAAAACTTGAAATATTTTCTCGCTAATTTCCCGCATAGTGTCGAATCGCTTTTAACAGTCGGTCTATAAAACCAAAATATTTTTATTATTGACATATAAACAACTTGGAGCAATGCAACAAATGAGTAAATAGATAAAAATGCATGAAGCAAAATGCCGGGTATTTTACAACTGAAAGACGATGCAAACTTTGATTTAAACTGACTTTTTCTGATCAACTTAAATACGACTAATGATGCATAATGTGATGAATGAAGATATTTACTAATGATCGTGACCAAATAACAAAATATGATATGAATGTGCGAATGAAAAAAATTAGGGGCGAAATTAAGGGTGCAACGGTGTGCCTTGATGAATCAGTCTTCGAGAATCCACAATCAACCGTACTTCTGGCTTGGGAGACTCAAAATCTTAATTGAGGCGCGACACCTGATGCTCTTGATTCAGACCTGTCTCTGCACATGACACAAAAGAAAACATAAACATACACCTTTGTACGCGATTAGAAATTAATGATACATAGGCTAAAAATGTTCAAAACACTCGACAATCTTCGCATAGTCAATGCTTGAAAGTGAGAGGTTAAAACCAACCGTATTTCGTGACCTTGACTTTTGTACAAAAATGCAAAAAATAAAAAATGGGATCTTAGGTCAAAAATTGGGGTACAACATGGACTCAAAATAAGATGTTGACCAAAAATTCTGACTTTTGACTGCAAAATGACCATTTTGCCCTTGCAGTGAACTGTGGATCAAATGAGGCCTTTGACTGTGCAAATTGACACTGTGAGTCTTGAAACTTGACATGTAGGTGCTTGAGGATGTATATAGGCCTATGAGACTTGATTGAACCATTAAAAACCCCAAATTCCTTGAAAGAACCAAAACCCTAATTTCAGCTGTCTCAGGAGGTGATTTGATTGTATAACCCTTGAGCAATCTTGAACAATTTGAAGATCATTCTTGACAAATCTTGAGGAATATGGGAGGGCAAATTTTGGGGTACAACATTTTCCCCTGTTCAATCTTCTTAGACCTGAGGATGTAGATTGGCTTGCGTGCCTTTCGTGATCCGAAGGTGGAAGATGATTGAACACTAAAGTGCCCAGAAGTTTGCACTCGCATGGTGTAGTATCAACAATGTGACGTCGGGAATGGGCTTACAGATGCCATTTGGAGTGACGATGGTAGAAGGATGGGCTTATAGATGCCACCTGGAGGTTGTTGGTTGGTAGTTTTGTCTTCGTTGACAGGTTGTCTTCATTGACAGGTTGTCTTCATTAACGGGTTGTCTCTATTGACGGGTGTTCGGATCAGAAAATCTTTAGGAATCGATTTAGATGATTTTGTCTCCATTGACTGAATTAGCATCAGAAAATCTTTAGGAATCGACTTAACTGGACCAAAGAAGGCCTTTGATTGCTTGTCATTAACTGGAAGAAATAAATCTAGCCAGAGGAGGTCTTTTGATAATGATGTGATGAAGGAATCTGAGACGATTGCTACTCCAAATAGATGATGAAGGAATCTGGGATGATTACTACCTCAGCAGGGTGATGAAGGAATCTAGGACGATTACTACCTCAGCAGGATGATGAAGGAATCTAGAACGATTACTACCTCAGCAGGATGATGAAGGAATCTTGGATGATTACTACCTCAGCAGAATAATGAAGGAATCTTGGATGATTACTACCTCAGCAGGAATGGTGAAGGAATCTTGGACGATTACTACCTCAGCAGGAATGGTGAAGGAATCTTGGGCGATTACTACCTCAGCAGGAATGGTGAAGGAATCTTGGACGTTTACTACCTCAGCAGGAATGGTGGAGGAATCTTGGGCAATTACTACCTCAGCAGGATGATGAAGAAATCTTGGATGACTTCTACCTCAACAGGATGATGAAGGAATCTTGGATGACTTCTAACTTAACGGGATGATAAAGGAATCTTGGACGACTACTACCTCAACGGAATGATAAAGGAATCTTTGACGACTGCTACTCCAAAAGGTAATGACTTTTATCTGTTGATCGATCTTTCCTGAAAAGGTAAAGAGTTAGTTGTATGCAATGTCATGATGTATGAGATGCATGATGTCATGATGTTCTCCAGAATAAATGAGGTCGTGTCGTATGCACTTTATCATGTATGTAAATAGGAGATGTGAAATGTGATATGTTTATGAATGTATTTTCGTCTGGGAAAATAAATCCTTGACAAATGTCGGGGAGTTTGTTAAATCCTGGGCTGATATTGAAGAGTCTGGTTGAATTCTTCGTTTCCACTGGGGATGATGCACGAAGATGATTGCAGGAATAAACCTGTAGGAGAAGATGACTCCGTTGGGGAATAAACCTGGTGAAGAGATTACTCTGTGGGGAAGAGGTACTTCGCTGAGATTTTAACGGTAACTCCGCTGAGGATTCCGTTGATAAGCCCTTTTGGGGATTTTGATGATGAACTCCGCTGGGGATAGAAAGAAACTTCGCTGGGGATGATCTTTCCGTTGCAATTTGATGAGGATAACCCAGTTAGACTCTTGTGGGAATAACCTTCTGAATATGGCTGGGGAGATACATTTGCACTCTGCAGGGGACAAGCTTCCAGAATCTACTGGGGAAGGTGATTCAACTCTGGCGGGGGAAGCTTTTTAGACTGCACTGGGCTGCTTGCTGAGGAATACCTGTATACTCCGCTGGGGAATATTCAGATCTACTAGGGATACCCAACCTTTTTAGGGCTGATGATAGACCAACTCTTCTTGGGGAAGAGGATTGCTGATTCGTCCATGATTGCAGGTCTCAGTGGGGAGAGCTTCCCTTACTGTCTTACTCTGCGGGGAGTGAAGGTATCTTGGTCATATTCTTCAGTTGAATCTACCTTGTACCTGGAGGACAGAGCAACTTGTACAGTTCGGACCATTCTTATTGCCCCAGTTTCTGCGGGAGAAGAAGGCCTGTGGAGGTGCTTGATAACTGCTGATTGACAAATCTTCTTATGGTAGGTAAGTGATGAGATGATGGGACATAATCATATGCTTTTGATCCCTAACTTTTTCCTGGACCGCCCTTTCGGGTTTTCAGTCCATCGGGATACCCTTTTTTGCCCAAGCCGCCTTTTCAGGTTTTCGACTTGCCGGGTGTACAGATTTTTTTCATTTTCATCCCTTATTTTTGCCCGAACCCTTTTGGTTTGCCGGGAAGCCCTTATTTTTGCCTAGGCCAGTCGACCTAGCGGGTCTTTGATTATGCGTAGTATTTTTTTTGACTATGTCCACGTTCTCAGAGTGCAGGGAGTTGTCACTGTCAGTAGTGTTGTGTCACCATACTACCAGAAGATCTTCGTTTGATCATGCAGGATTCGTTGCTGGAATTCATGTCCAATGTCCCAAGTGACTCAGGCAGAGATTTGCCCCTGGCTATTTGGCATTTTGAGAGATTCCCTGAATCTTGACTTGACTGCCCCAGATGATGGACAATGATTATGCCGTTCCCCTTGATTGGAAGTGTATTTCCACTTGAGGTGATCCTTGAGAAGATTTTTGTTCACTAGATATTCGTCGTGCGAATTTCTCTGCTGTTCGAACAAATAGCCATATGCAAACAATGTTATTCTAAGAATGCAAAGCTTATGTCTGTCTTGAAGTTTTTTTGAAAAATGCAGTTTTCAATAAAGCAAGTGAATTTTTGTAAGACGTAATGTCAACTCAAGATTTTACAACGAGCCCTACAGGAGTCAGGATACCTTTTGTAACAGTATGCTTTCGAACTAACCCATGCTTCAGCTAGGACTTTTAAGGGTTATAACGTGGCCTGGTTCACGGTTTAAGAAACAAAGGATAAAGGCTCAAATTTTATTTGTACCCACCCGTTCTTCGTGATGTTCTTCGATCCTAAACTCAGTTAATCGTGCATTAGATCTTGTTTGAATCTTCGCTCTGATATACCGGTGATGGTTCAGATGCTGACGGTTTATTTTGAACAGGCAATCATTTCTTTTTTTGTCGAGGGTTAGTAGGACCTCTTTCTTTTCAATTTTATTATCCCTGTCTTTTGCGTGAACTGTTTCTTTTGTAATTACGGTCAGCGGGATGCCCTAGTTTTTGTAAGTCTCCTTCATAGGTTTTGACTTATTGGGCTTTTGTTTTTGAAAGATAACGACTTTCTGTCTTGACAATTATAGGGAACCATCACTGTCTTTTGTTTTGGAAGGACTCTTTTGATGCCATTCATTGTGCACCTAGATCAACTGAGAAAACTACCCTGCCCCAGGTTATAATTACGGGTTTTAATTTGTAAAAAGAAAAACTCCAACTTCTTTGGCTCAAAGGGGTTGACTAGGGATTATCTTCCTTATAACTTCACTGTTTAGGATTTGAAACAATGCCTGTACCTCATCAGCGGGGTCTGTTCAAAAGCATACTGCAAAGATCGTGGTATCGTTTTCGTCATCCTCCCTCAAAAGGCTTGTAACTTTTAGCAAGAGTTGAACGAGTAAAAAGCGTAGTTTAGATGTGATTAAAATGATTGGATCAAATCAAGACAAACATATGCAATGCATTAATGAAACAAAGCTTGGCATTAATAGATAATTGTTTGAATAACAAAGATATTACAACTTGAAAATTCAAATGAACAAAAGACATTCTCAATGATTTGGTGTAGGATCAGTGATCAAACTTGATTTCCTTGGCATCAATCAAGTCTTGGATCTTGTTCTTCAAACTCCAACAGTCGTCGGTGTCATGTCCAAGACTGTCAGAATGGTAGGCACATCTCACACTCGGGTTATACTTGGAAGAGGAAGTATCAGGATTTTGAGGAGGATCCTTTAGTGTGATCAGTTTCACCTTCAGCAATTGTTGTAACACTTGAGACAAAGGCATGTTGATGTCAGTATACTGCCTTTCTTGATATCTTACCCTACGCCTATTGCTCTGTCTTTGTTGAACATGCGTGGGATCAGAGATCTGGGTTGCCCCTACATGTTGATCATGACGACTCTTTTTACCAGACACAACATTGGACTCTTTTTTTCCATTCTAGGGCTTTTTCTGAGTATCAGGAGGTGTAGCTTCTTGAATCTTCCCGCTTTTGATGCCAACTTCAATTCTTTCACCAGTCAAGATAAGGTCTGTGAACCTGGCTGAAGAGTTTCCAATCAAATGGTTAAAGAACGGACCAGACAGGGTCCCTAGGAACATACCTACAAGCTCACGGTCAGTTAAATGTGGCTGCACCCTTCCAGCAAGGTCTCTCCACTTTTGAGCGTCCTCTTTAAATCCTTCACCCGTACCTAGTGACATACCCTGGAGTTGGGTACGCGTAGGAGCGAGGTCGGAATTATATTGATACTGCTTATAGAACGCAGTAGCCAAATCCTCCCAGTTACGGATACTGGCCCCATCCAGCTGATAGAACCACTCGAGTTGAGTCCCTGAAAGACTGTCTTGGAAGAAATGGATCCACAAATTCTTGTCATCAGTGTAAGGTTGAATCTTCCTTACATACGACCAGAGGTGCAGCTTTGGGCAGGAGGCTCCGTCATATTTGGCAAAAGCAGGTGCCTTGAACTTATGGGGAATCACCACCCCAGAGGATAAGCCTAGGTCTCCAAAGTCCAACCCGGGCACATTCTGTATCTCCATGGCGCTTAAGCGGTTCTCCAGCTGTTTGTACCTATCCTCAGCAGGAGGATACTGTTCCTCATCATAATTTGTCTCGTTGTCGGAGACTACGGGCTAGGAACCCTTCTCTCTTGTGGACTGTCTTTCCCTACAGAGGAGGTAGTCAGCTCAACCTCATTCTGTAGTCCATTCCCAAATCTGCGTCCAGTGTTGAACAAGACGGTCCTCTTCTTCTTCTTCTTCCTCTCTTTCAGAATCAGAGTCTTCAACTCCTGTTGACCCTGGGCTAGGCTCATAACCAACTCTTGGAACTGGGCATTCTGGGCCTGGAGGGCCTTGATAGCTTGTTCAGTGGAAGGTTCAGTAGACATGATGATTGCTGAAATAAACAGCGAAGAAGATAAGTGACTTATGAAAGGGGTACCTGTTATGCATATGATGAAATGAAATGCGTATGATTTATGTTTTCAAGGATCTCGTGGGGTAAACAAAGAAACTTGTTAGAATTTGAATTTTGCAGTTTGATTGAAGGAACTTCATGTTGCTGAGAGTCCTTTTTCAAGAGTCAAGCTCACCATATCGAGTGGGTCATAGCCCCTGACTCAAGTCATCCTGTTTTGATCTCCAAACAACCTTGGCTAGAGGAAAATAAATCCCCTTTGCCCCTTGCTAGACATTTGGTTCATCATGACCTGCATCACAAACCCTTGAGATCCTTGAAATGGGTTAGTCCTTATGCAGGATGCATTCAATGTTATGATGGTATGATGTTATGATGTTATGATAAAGGCACACCACAAGTATTCACAAAAGGCAAACATGGTAAAGGCACACAATTCACACAAGAGAGCCCTTAGATTTCAGGCCAGCATGAAGTTTAGGTACTACCCTCTTTCAGTTTCAGTTGGTTAAGACCTGTCCTAAAAATAGTAACCGGGTTCTAGAGGATCTCAATATCACTGACTACCCTCGATCGGTCATAATTCCAATTTGGTAACCTTTTCTTGCGGTCGGAACCATCGCGAGAGTTTAGCCTCAATGAGCGTAGCATACTGCTACTGTTCTATGGCCAAGTTGGTCAATTTAAGGTTCTAAGGTCAGTTGGTGCTTAATGACTCCTCAGAAGACCCATATTCTCCTCGTTCCAATACAAGGGATATCGGTACAGACCAAGGTGTCACACCAACATAGCTACTGCTACACCCGTGTCGGTCTATGCCGGACAGGTCCCTCACAGTTTATTGCTACTTACCTAAAGGGTATTCCCCAGATCCGGGTTAGGATCTATAAAACTCCGATACAAGCCCACAAAGATAAATCATACAAAGCATACAATTGAAAACAAGAGTGGTCTAATCCTAAGGTACACCTCACTTATTTAGATTTCCCCAGCAGAGTCGCCAGTTCTGTGATCGGTGGAAATAGAACTGACTGTTTTGGAATTCTGGTTCGCGAAATGTCGCGGTAAGCAATAGTCGCCACCGTCTTTTATTTTCTCCAACAAGGAAAGGACAAAAGCACAGCAAAATTCCTTTTCGAGATGTTTCTCGGTTCGGGAGGTAGATTATAGAAAGGGAAGGTGTTAGCACCCTTTCTATCTGTGGTTATCCACGGGCTCTTAGGTACTTGCTCACTATGTTTTCAAAAATGTTTTGCTTTTCTTGTGTTTGTGGGTTTTGAAAAAGTTTTGTTTTGAAAACTTCGATTTAACTCTTGTATCTGTCCTCAAGAGTGTATGAAGTGTTGTTTGAAAACTTTTGTTTGAAAAGTGTAAGTGCGAAAAGTTGTTTTATTTTGAAAGAGCAAGTATCTAAGAACCTCTACCTACTCAAAAGAAATTAAGCTGTGTAAATGTCCTTTAGACAGTACTATCCCACTATTGAGAAGTAGGTAGCACCGTCGTTGGAGTTTTCGGGTCAATTCGATTATAGGGACATGTGGTCACCAAAGCAATAGTAGGACGCCTTAGCGGTAACCCTAGTGTCCTAGATCCTTTTTATCCGAGGCAACTGTTTCGAGGCAACTTGGATCTTTAGACAAGAGGGCGACCTCTAAAACACCCTATACTCAATGACCACGTTGAGGCAACCAAGTGAGGCGTACCCTAAGAGTGGCATGTGCGAGTGTGTCAGATTTCAGTTAAGTTATCTTTGTACAGGTTATGGTGAGCTACGATTGATTTTAATTTGAGAGAAATCTTATCATGCATAGCCTAGTCAGCATACATCTAGCAGTTAATTGTTGCGGAAAATAAATCTACGCTATTACAAGGCGTCGGGTATTTACATCGCCAAAAACAAACCCTTGAAAAATAAATTGCGGGAAATTAAATAAAAGCGATAAAAAGTCCTAATTAAAGCTATTACATCCTCGGAGCAATTATATAATAATGGATCAAATTAATCAAGAATAAATCACACGCGCGAGAAAAAATTGGATCGGAGAAGTCCTTAGGGTTTTGACCCTTTTTTGAGAAAGAAGGAAGTTTTTAGTTATTTTGCATTTAATTAAATTATACCTAGACTAATTAATTAATTAAATAAAAGAAAGATATTTTTTTGAGTTTTTATGTTTTAAGGAAATAAATAAAAATAACATGATCAAAAGTCATCAAAACCCTAATTCTATGTTGATTTTAAATTATTGTAAAAGTATTGAAATTAACCTAATAAACTAAATTGATTATGTTAGTATTTATTTACAAAAATAATAAATTAAGGGTGAAATTAATAAATAATAAATAATAATAATAAATATTATATTTTAGTTTTCTGAATCTATTATGAAAAATTAATTTGGTTAATTAAATAATAATAATAATAATTAGTAAAACAATTAAATAGAAAATATAAAAGAAGAAAAGAAAGAATAAACCCAGGGGGTGATGGGCCAACTTTGGAGGTGTGTTTGAATTTTGAAGCCCAATTGTACTCAAGCCTGCTTTGACTTTGGTGATCATCCACGCGCTGGTTGACTAAGGACCATGATAGTCCTTCCATCTAGGCCATGGGATTTGAGCTAGAGGCCACTTGGCGTGCTGAGATCTGAAGCACATGGTGGACATCACTTTGGAAACTGCATATGAACACATAAGGAAAAATGGAATAAGTGTTTTGGGGGGACCTGGGATTCGAACCCAGGTCCCAATACTTCCAGGCTAGTGTCCCTGCCACTACACCAAGCTGTTCTATTTGTTAGTGAAATAAGTGGAGATTATTATATTGGGAAATAAATCAACATGCTGTAAAACACAAAAATACGCGCACGTTTTCAAACACACCAATGGGACGCTGACACCTCATCATCTTCTTCATTCGTTATGCATAAAAGAATATTAGATAGCGGGGGTTTTTAACCCCCACAAACTAGCTGCACGAATAATAGCGATTAGCACCACAGTATATATAAATATTTCGCGAAGGGTGGTTCTTGTTCGTCTGGGCCTAACGATTCCAACCATGTGCCTTAGGAGTCATAATTTTTCCTGGGTCAGAAAGCCCCAATTGAAAACCCAAGAACCCTAAAAAATCGTTCATGGCATCTTGTGATTCAGGGAGTTATAGTTTAATTAAATGATACCATTAGCTTCGTATGGTTCCTAACAACACAAATCAATCAAGAAAACACGTTAAATTTGCATGATTTAAGAGTTACGATTCTGGATAAAATCTGCAAACCGTGGAACTGTAATGAACGATTCCTTGAGCTTTGGTACTGGAATTTGATTGCAACACGTTCCTGGAACCTCCTTCAATGTGTTTGAATGATCAAAAACCCTTGAATCAACCTAGAATGCCAAAATCAGTTTTCAATTTTCTTGGAAATTTCTCAATATGCTATGGCTGTTTCTGCAGTTTTCTCACGTCTCCTAGGGTCTGGTCAACTTGCATACATATAAAACAATTGAATTAGGTCAAAAAATTGGATCCAATCCATGTGCATTCAAGTTTAAATCTTTGATTGGAAATCAAATCTTTTTGATTTTTCATGATTGAACAAAGTTGCCAATTTTGGATTTTTTGATATCTTTGACTTGTGCAGAATTTGCCAGCATGATTAGGTCCTATTTGCTTCACAAAAAGATTTAAAAACCAAATCTTCTATTTTCCTACAATTTAAATTAATTAAATGAATTAATATTAATTAAAAATCCAATTAATCAATAAAAATAATAAAATAAATTCAATTAAGCTTGATGGGTCGTGCATAGGTCATGGATGAAGTTTCAAGAAGAGATTTGAGGCTCATTAGCAAAAATAAGGTGTTTTGAGCAAAGTTGACTTTTGCAAATTCATAAAAATTTCCCAACTTCTCCAATGCACAACTTGCTCAATTTTGATCCTATGACCATGTTCTTGGACATTTTGGAAAGTTCTTGAAGTCCTCTAACCAATGCCTTTGGTACCATGTCATTTGGATTTACCAATATCAAGTTATGGCCTTTGACTCAAAGTGCACTTTTGTTGACTTTTGAAATTGACCTATAATGTAAAAATTGGTAACTTCTTATGAGAGCATTTCTTGAACTTGGATTGTGAAGATGGATTGTAGGAAATTGCATCCCCTTCAAAATGAGCATTGGATGGGATTTTTCTGACAAACCATGAAAAAGGTATGCCCTGGTCAAGATACAGTTGGCTTTTCTGTTGTCCAAAAATACTAACTTTTTGCATCTTGATGATTTTTGAGCTATCCTTGTGGAATCATGATCAAGACTTGATCAAATGATGATTGTGGACTCAAAATAAGATGTTGACCAAAAATTCTGACTTTTGACTGCAAAATGACCATTTTCCCTTGCAGTGAACTGTGGATCAAATGAGGCATTTGACTGTGCAAATTGACACTGTGAGTCTTGAAACTTGACATGTAGGTGCTTGAGGATGTATATAGGCCTATGAGACTTGATTGAACCATTGAAAACCCCAAATTCCTTGAAAGAACCAAAACCCTAATTTCAGCTGTCTCAGGAGGTGATTTGATTGTATAACCCTTGAGCAATCTTGAACAATTTGAAGATCATTCTTGACAAATCTTGAGGAATATGGGAGGGCAAATTTTAGGGTACAACAGTTGCCCCTGTTCAATCTTCTTAGACCTTAGGATGTAGATTGGCTTGCGTGCCTTTCGTGATCCGAAGGTGGAAGATGATTGAACACTAAAGTGCCCAGAAATTTGCACTTGCATGGTGTAGTATCAGCAATGTGACATCGGGAATGGGCTTACAGATGCCATTTGGAGTGACGATGGTAGAAGGATGGGCTTATAGATGCCACCCGGAGGTTGTTGGTTGGTAGTTTTGTCTTCGTTGACAGGTTGTCTTCATTGACAGGTTGTCTTCATTGACAGGTTGTCTTCATTGACGGGTTGTCTCTATTGATGGGTGTTCGGATCAGAAAATCTTTAGGAATCGATTTAGCTGATTTTGTCTCCATTGACTGAATTAGCATCAGAAAAATCTTTAGGAATCGACTTAACTGGACCAAAGAAGGCCTTTGATTGCTTGTCATTAACTGGAAGAAATAAATCTAGCCAGAGGAGGTCTTTTGATAATTATGTGATGAAGGAATCTGAGACGATTGCTACTCCAAATAGATGATGAAGGAATCTGGGACGATTACTACCTCAGCAGGGTGATGAAGGAATCTAGGACGATTACTACCTCAGCAGGATGATGAAGGAATCTAGAATGATTACTACCTCAGCAGGATGATGAAGGAATCTTGGACGATTACTACCTCAGCAGAATGATGAAGGAATCTTGGACGATTACTACCTCAGCAGGAATGGTGAAGGAATCTTGGATGATTACTACCTTAGCAGGAATGGTGAAGGAATCTTGGGCGATTACTACCTCAGCAGGAATGGTGAAGGAATCTTGGACGATTACTACCTCAGCAGGAATGGTGGAGGAATCTTGGGCGATTACTACCTCAGCAGGATGATGAAGGAATATTGGATGACTTCTACCTCAACAGGATGATGAAGGAATCTTGGATGACTTCTACCTCAACGGGATGATGAAGGAATCTTGGACGACTACTACCTCAACGAGATGATGAAGGAATCTTTGACGACTGCTACTCCAAAAGGTAATGACTTTTATCTGTTGATCAATCTTTCCTGAAAAGGTAAAGAGTTAGTTGTATCCAATGTCATGATGTATGAGATGCATGATGTCATGATGTTCTCCAGAATAAATGAGGTCGTGTCGTATGCACTTTATCATGTATGTAAATAGGAGATGTGAAATGTGATATGTTTATGAATGTATTTTCGTCTGGGAAAATAAATCCTTGACAAATGCCGGGGAGTTTGTTAAATCCTGGGCTGATATTGAAGAGTCTGGTTGAATTCTTTGTTCCCTACCTTAGAGTTAGATCACTTTTTTTTTGTTTGAATTATTTGCTTGAAGTTTAAGGGTTTGTTTAGGTTTAATTGCTTGTAAGATCCTACATACGGATTTAGCCTTAGGTAAGTAGCAATAGATCATGAAGACTGTACGGAATAAACCGATATGGTTAAAATGATGGCTACGATTAATGTGCCACTTTGGTTTTTACTGAAGTTCCTTGAGTCAGACAAAGATAATATTAGGCTTCTGCGCAGTGTCGTTAACACTAACTTACTTTTAGAACATTAATTGACCCATCTTGGCCATTAGAAAGTAGTGAGATGGCCGGCTTTGGTGCAATCCAAGGTTGGTTGATACTCGAAACTACGCTCATTGAGATTCTATTCTCAGGATGTTTTGGTGGCAAGCCAGTTGCCGTACTAAATAAAAGCCTGCGAGAAAGATCTGTGATATGAGATCCTTATAACCCGGTTATTATTTTAGGACATGTTTAGCCAACTTAACTTCAACTGGGAAGGGTATTTAACTATGGACTTCATGCAGGCCTTTAAACCTAAGGCTATTGTGTGACTTGTTTGTGTTTTCCTATTTAACATAAACATAACATCATAACATCATATCATCATAACATAAAATTTTTACTAACCATTTCAAGGATTTTAGGGTTTTATGGTGCAGGATTATCATATGCCAGATTTGTAGCAAGGGGTAAGAGGATTTATTTTCCTCTACCCAGATGCCATCAAGATCAAAGTACATTCTCTTGAGTCAGAGGCTATGACCCACTTTAGAACACGGTGGGAGAACTGACTTGGTTTTGCATTTTATCGCTAATGTTGCGGATAGCAAGAGTTGCCACCGACTTTTCTTTTATCCAATAAGGAAATGGTGAAAAGAATAGGAAATATCTACGAGATTTCTGAGTTCGGGGGGTAGGTTATGAAAAGGGAAGGTGTTAGCACCCTTTTCATCCGTACTTATCTACGGGATCTTAATCGCTAGCTCACTTTGTTTTGAAAATTGCTTTATGATTGTGCTTGAAAATATTTTGAAAAATTTCCTAAGTATGACAACTTTGTAATAATTCTTATATCAGTTATGAATGTGTACAAAGTGTTCTTTTTTTTGAAAAAATATCAGAAGAAGTGTTGGTGAAAAAAGATGTTTTTGTGAGCAAGCGATTATGAGCTATCTACCTACTCGAAGATCTTTCGTGTTATTTTCCTCCTCCTTTAGATAGTGTTACCTATCATTAGTTAGTAGGAAACCCTATCGTTGGATATAAAGGGAAATAAGTAGGGTCGTCATTATAGTCATAAAAGGAAACGTATAGGGATACCTTAGCAATTTTAAGGAACTGCCATCATATATTTGTAGGCAACATCGAGGGACAAGATCATTTATCATAGGCAACTCGAGGGACATCGCGGGACTATGATCTTTATGATGATTTTAACCGAGGGTCTTTACTAAGAGTATCCTTATGTTCGAGGGACATGACCATTTTTATCTGAAGGCAACAAGTGAGGTTACCCTAGAGGTGCAAGTGTGCAAATGATTCAGTTCAGTTATTTATCTTGTATTTAGGGTTAGCTATGTTCGTTTTTATGTCTTGCCATACATGCCTAGTTACTATACAGTAATAAGTAAAGCAGTAAATGCAGAAAGTAAAAGCAGAAATTAAAAGGTCTAACGCTATTACAAATCTTCGGGAGTGGGGGTACAAACCATAAAATCGGGGAAAAAGTGGTAAACCCTAATTAAAACTATTACAAACTGTAGTAGATACATAATTGGGAAAAAAACTAATGCGAAAATAATAAAGCGTGCGAAGCAGTAAAAGGAGAAAATTGTATGATGAAAAAGTTTTGATAATTAACCTAAAGTCTAATTGATTTTTATTGATTAAAGAAAGAGTTGATTAATTAAGCAAAACCCTAAATTCTAAGTTGATTTTAAATTAATTGAGAAAACCTAAAAAATAAAATTAGGGTTGATTAAATAAAACCTAAAATTAAATTGATTAAACTAAAACAATCTAAAATTAAATTAATTAAATTTAAGAAAACCAAAAATTAAATTAACCAAAAATTATATTATTTGAGTTTATTGAAAAAAAGGTTTTATGTTAGGGTTTATTGAAAAATATTTTTGAAAGAAAAGGTTTTGTAGGAGATTAAAGGAAAAAAGAGTGAGAAACATAGAAAATAACCAAAAGAGTAGGGGTGGGTGTTGAACCCACGCCCTCAAGCATTCTCCATGCATAGAATACCACCAGGCTAAGCGCTGGTTGGTGTCAATGTATTAGGTTTAGCGCATTATATAATAACACTGCAAAAATAATGAAATTATGAGAAATTTGGCAAAACCAGGGATCAAACCCGTGACCTGGAAGAGAAGTGACTTAGCACGTGCATTTCTGCAACTGGGGTGGCTATACATCCGTTTATATAATTAAATCAGATAATATATAATATATAAATTAATGTATTGACCTGAGAGGCGTTGGAGCCCTAATTTGGCAATTTTTGACTTTTGATGATTTGAAGATTTTTCTTGAGGAATCATGATTAACCCTCTATCAAATGATGAATATTAATTCAAAATATTGATTTTGACCAAAAATCTTGAGGGTTTACTGTATGTTGACCATAGTTGAATTTTTACCCAATATAGTTGATTTTCAATCATCTTAGCCATTGACTGAGCAAACTTATGATGCAAGGCCTGAAATTTGGTATGCGGATTATTTAAAGCCTATGAGGAGTCATGAAAACCATTTAAGACCTTGTAAACCCAATCTCCTTGAGAGATACAAAACCCTAGCTGTGAGTCCATTTCTTAGAGGAGAATTTATTTGATCAATTCTTGAGCCACCTTGAGCATTTGAGAATCCTAGGAGAATGTCTTGAAGAAAATGAGAGGGAAAATTTAGGGGTACAACAGACTTGATATGGTGAGATTGATTCTTATAGAAGGAAATTTAAAGATAAAGACTCAAGGTTCTTCAAGAAAAAGCTGCAACCAGATTCATATTTCAAATTTTTAATCCTGTGAGATCCTTGAAAACATTGCATATACATCTACATGTCATGCATATCATTACATAACAAGTATTCTTAAGATAGGTTTTCTCATCTTCTTGCTGTTTATTTCAGCAGAAATGGCGCTTGAATAGACATTCAAGGATCTCCAAGCCCAAAATGCCCAATTCCAATAGATGTTCCTGAACTTAGCCAAGGGGAAGGAAGAATTGAAGGCACTTGTCACCAATGGGAAGGAGAAGAAGACAAAGAAACCAATCGATGTCCTTAACATGGGGAGAAGGTTCAGAGGTCCAGCCAAGCAAGCTCGAGATATTAATATTCCATCAGATGAAGATACAAACAGGATGAAGATAACAAGAGTGTGAAAACTGAAAGAAGAAATCTAGGTTCTAAAAAGTTTCCTGATGAGTAGAAGATGATTATTTGGATGAGCAATATCCCCCTGCTGGTGAGAAGTATAAGCTGCTGGAAGAGCGTCTGAGAGCTATGGAAATCTAGAAGGTTTCTGGATTGAACTTTGATGATTTGGGTTCGGTTTCAGGAGTTATCATTCCTACTAAATTCAAAACTCATATCTTTGCCAAGTATGATGGTGTTTCATGCCCGAAGCTACACTTGAGGTCATATGTTCGAAAAATTGAACCACACACTATTGATAAGAAGTTGTGGCTGCATTTCTTTCAAGAGGATCTATCTAGAACACAACTAGAATGATATTATCAACTTGAAGGTGCCAATATTCGCACTTGGAAAGATTTGGCTACAGCTTTCTACAAACAGTATCAATATAATTCTGATTTGGCGCCAACCCGGATGCAATTACAGAGTATGTCCATGGGTTCTGAGGAAGGCTTCAAAGAGTATGCACAAAAGTGGAGAGATCTTACAGGCAAAGATCAACCTCCTTTGGATGACAGGGAATTGGTTGACATGGTCATGAGCATGCTAACTGGTCCTTTCTACAATCATCTGCTTGGAAATTCTTCAGCTGGTTTCACTGAAGTGATATTGATAGGGGAACATGTTGAGAATGGAATCAAAAACGGTAAAATTCAGGTGGCTGCATATTCAAATAATTTAAAGAAGTCTTATAATGGTGAGAAAGAATCTAATGTTGTGTACGCCCAAAAGGGTCATAATAAGGGTGACTGCAACCAATCTGTAGGGGAAGTACTGATCTATAATCCTGCACTAGTGCAACAAAAAAATAATCATCGTAGGCAGGATGCACCCAGGAGATAGTTCACAAGAGTCAACATGCCATTGGCTCAAGCATTGCAACACATGTTGAAGGCAAGGTTGATTACATTGAGAGAACTGCCTCAAAATACCAACACTTCCTCTAACCTCTACAATCCCCATGCAAGGTGTGCATATCACTCTGAAAGCGTCAGGCATGATACTAGTAACTGTTGGGCTTTGAAGAATAAGATCCAAGACATGATTGATGCCAAGGAAATTGAATTTGATCCTCCTGAGACTCCTAATATGATGACTGCACTGTAATACGGTGGGGGAACCAACTTTTTGGTTTTATCCAAAATGTGCGGATAGCAAGAGTCGCCACCGAATTTTCTTTTATCCAACAAGAAAGGGGTGAAAAGAACAGGAAAAACCTTGATAGATTTTGAGTTTTGGGGTTAGGTTATGAAAAGGGAAGGTGTTAGCACCCTTTTCATCCGTAATTATCTACATGCTCTTAATCACTTAGCTCACTTTTTGAAAATTTCTTTGTGTTGTATGTTTGAAAAATATTTTGAAAGGTTGCCAACGTAAGACAAAACTTTGTAATGATTCTCGTATCTGTCCTTGAGAATGCGTACAAAGTGTTTGTTTGAAAATATTTTGAAAGTGTTTGTGTAAAATGTTTTTGTTTTGAAGAGCTTTGTGAGCAAGCGATTAGGATTTCTACCCTACTCAAGTCCGTTCTTGTATTTTTCCTCCTCCTTTAGATAGTGCTATCCATACCATTAGTTAGTTGGAAGCCCTATCGTTGGATATGAAGGGACAGGCAGGGGTCATCGAAGGCAACTCATAAGGATGCTTTAAAAATTTTCCTAAGGGATTGTCATCGTTTATTCATAGGAAACTCGAGGGACTAGATCATTTACCGAAAGGCAACGTCGAAAGGTTCATTGAGGGACTATGATCTTTTTGTATGATGACTTGATCGAGGGTCTTTGCTAAGGCATCCCTATGTTCGAGGGACATAACCGTTTTCCGAAGGCAACAAGGGAGGTCACCCTAGGGGTGTGAGTATGCGAATGATTTGTATTCAGTTATTTTATCTTTGATTTTTTAGGTTATCTACCATTTGTTTTTAGTTTTGCCATATAATCCTAGTTACTAAGCAGTAAATGATAAATACAATAAAGACATTAAAGGTGCAGAAAGTAAAGGCAGGAAAGATAAGCCTAAAGCTATTACACGACTTTGGGGCAGATACAAAATAGTAGAGGGCGGAAATTAAAAACCTATAATTATTACATTCTGAAGTAGTTGCATGATAATGGAAAAGATAGTGGGAAATAAAGCTAGCTATTACACATACAATCGATCTAAAAATGTGAAAATAGAAAAGAAATGCTTTTTGGTAATAAATTTTTTATTAAAAAATTATTTGCATTAATTAATTAAATAGACTTAAAAACCTAGTTAATTTTAATAAAAATATAAAAAAGTCAATTATTTAAAAAAAACCTAAGAATCTAGTTAATTTTAATTAAGAAAGTTAATTAGTTAAATTAGTTTAAAAAAGGGTGATTAAAACTAAGCCTAATTAATTTTAACCTAAAACTAATATTTTGGTATTTTAATTAAATAGTAAAAAACAAATAAGTAAAAGGAAAAAAAAATATATGAAAAATAGTTTGGGCCTGATATAGCAAACAAGGGGGGTGCGGACTACAATTGAATCTAGGCCCAAGCGCTGCTGGTCCACTAGATCTGGTACGTTCAACTAGGAGGTTGCATCGTAGGCTTGCAGATCTAGAAACATTGGATTAAATCTATGAAGATCTAATGGTGAGACGTGGCTGGGTGCATGGTGGGTTTGTGGGACGCGCTGCACTTGATCTGCAAAAGTCAAAAAATATGTGAAAAAAACACAAAAGGCAGGGATCGAACCTACGCCTTGGTATATGAATGCCTTAACGCATGCTGCCTTGCCACTGGGGTGGATTTACATCCGGTGATATAAGTGAAACAAAATAAATATGTAACAAAACCATTGCCTGGACCGGAGGGGCGCCGAATCCCTAGCTCTGGTAGTCTTCTCTAGTGAGTATGATTTGTGTTCCTACAAAATAGCATATATTAGAGATTCCCAGGGATCGTACCCCCTAATTTGGGTCTTGTGATTTCAATGGAACCATCATTTTTGGATGAAACACGCTGGAGACAGAGATATGATGCAAATAATATCACACGGTGCAAACATAACACCCTTTGATTTAGCCATTAGGGGGGCCATGCTATGGTTCGATCCTGCATTGTCATGTCTCAGAAGAACATTAACATCATTAATACGTATTAAAACATAAAGAAAACGCAAGTATGAAAATCGTGAAATGAACCAAAAACGGCAAGGCGTATATGAGGGTTTCAGGCCCTTTGGATTTTCAAGGATGATCCATTCTTACCCTAAATTGTTGTTGGAAGTGAATTGGGTGGCTGGTTTGCTGTGAAAGTGGCTGCGAATAAGGTTCTTGCTTTTCCCTAATTGTTTGAAAATTTTGGAATTTTGGAGTGTTTCTTCTTACCAGGGTTTCGTGTCTTTGATGTCTGAATTGATGAGAATATATAATGAAGAAATTAGGTCAACCATGTTGGGCTTGGATCTTGTAATAAAAAGCCTATATTTTATCTTATTTATTTCGAATTTAAAATAAATAAAAATATAGATAGATAGAATAAAAAGGCCAAGGGGTTTATGAAGTGATTCAGAGGTACATATGAAGTATATAACACGCACGGACCTTGAAATAATAGCTCATTAGCCCAAAAACTCAAATTTGGTCACTTTAGGTTTCATGCTTTTTCTCAAAATTTCCCAACTTGTACCAATCATAAGTCTCTCAATTTGCATCATATGAAGGTGATCATTGAATTTTTGGAAAGCCCATGATATGATCTACAATATCTATTTTTATCATTTTTGAATTTGAAGACTTTTTCTTGATGTAAGTTGTCTTGACAAAAAGTGTCTTTTTATTGACTTTTGAAATGACCTATAATGTTTTGGCCCATATCTCTCAAATGAAGCATTTTTTGGACTTGAGCTTAGAGCGACAAAGTTGTAGAGAATTGAATTTCTTTAAAAATGAGTTTTGGTTGATGAAAATATGATGAAGCATGTGGATGTAGTGCTTGGTCAAAGTTCAGTTGAATTCTCCTTAAGAAAACCCTAATTTGGCAAAATTTGACTTTTGATGGTTTGAGAATTTTCTTGATGAATCATGATAAACCCTTGATCAAATGATGAATATGACTTCAAAATATTGATTTTAACCAAAAATCTATAGGCTTGACTATATGTTGACCACAATTGACTTTTTGTCCCATATAGTTGATTTTCAATCATCTGAGCAATTGACTGAGTTAACTTGTGATGCAAGGTTTGAAACTTGGCATGAGTATAATTAGAGGCATGTAAGAAACCATGAAATCCACTTGAGGCCTTATAAACCCAATCTTCCTTGAGAAAAGTGAAAACGTAGTTGTAGGTCCATTGCTTAGGAGAAGAATTTGTCTGATCAATTCTTGAGTAACCTTGAGCAAATGAAAACCCTAGAAGCATGAGGAGATGTCTTGAAGAAAGTGGGAAGGAAAACTTTGGGGTAAAACAACTGCCCCTGTTCAATATTGTTAAATCTGAAGAGTTAGATTGGCATGTCTGCCATTCGTGATCTGAGGGTAGAAGAGGATTAAACACTTATGTGCCTAGAAATTTGTGCTCACATGTGCACGAAGTAACACTGTTGGTTGACAGTATTTCCAGAATGGGCTTAAAGATGCCATTCAGAGAGATGATAGAACGTCACCGGGGGTTGGCTTATAGATTCCATCTAAAGTAACTATTGATAGGAGTATAAGAATGAGTCCACGCTTGACTATATTTGAAGAATGTTTTTCAAGACGACTCTCTGGGGAAAGTGCTTAAGTAGTTGTTTGTCAGATTTAGTCTTTGAGGGAAATGCTTATCAGGTTTAGTCTCTAAGGGAAATTCTTATCAGATTTAGTCTCTGAGGGAAATGCTTGTCAGATTTATTCTCTGAGGGAGATGCTTGTCAGATTTAGTCTCTGATGGAGATGCTTGTCATGTAGATAGTTTCCCATCCTACTTCGGGAATTGATCTACAATCCGTTTTCATTTGGTAAAATCGTCTTGTTTCTGGAATTCATACCACCTGGTCACATAGATAGTTTCCCCGTCCTGTTTTGAGAATTAATCCTTGCCTGGTTATACAAATAGTTTCCCCGTCCTGTTTCGGGAATTAATCTGGGCCTAGTCATAAATATAGTTGCCCTGTCTTGTTTAGGGAATTAATCTCTGACTTTCTTTTTGTTGGTAAACTCGTCCTATTTCGGGAATTCATATTGCTTGGTCATATAGATAGTTTCCCCGTTCTGTTTCGGGAATTAATCCTTGACCTATTTGAAATTTGCTGATGATATCCGTCTGTTTCTAGACTAACTTGGAAGAAACAAAGTTAGTTTTATGCAATGTAATGATGTATGTAATGCATTACGTAATGATCTTCTCAGAATAAATGCGAGTGCCGTATGCGTTTCGTATGCATATGTTATTATGTTTTGTAAATTATGTATGGATATGAGATGTTGCTGACGAAGACGGTAGCTTCGTATAACATCTTTGACTGGGAAAAGTAAATTCCTGATTGTTGTTAGGGGTGAAGAATATGAACCTTAAATTTTTCCTAGAGCATATTTGCTACATATTCTTTCTTTCTGTTTGAGGATATTCAGTTAGGGACGTTCGACTTCTTCTTGGGGATAGAAGGGTTCATGAACATTGGTCGTTCATCGCTCTACCAGGGAATTTAATTTTTACATACCTTGATTAGGGATAAAAGAGATGGATAACCTTCTGTGGTTTTGTTTAACCAAGCTTCTGATACGGATGCCAACTCTTTTGGGGAGGACAACATTAAATGATATCTGGCCCGATTTCATATTCTGTAGAAACTTTATGGGGATAACAACCTTGACTACACTTTGCTGGAGAAGATAATTCTCCCAGGGATTTGTAGTAATCGGAGAAACGAACTTTATTGGGGAAATAAACCCTATTGGGGAAATAAACCCTTCTAGTAAATACACCATGCTGGAGAAGAGGATTATGTAGGAGATTTTACAGTGTTGAAGAGATGAACTCTGATGGAGTGTTAAATTCTTGTAAACTGTGTTGAGAGAATCATTTCTGATTTAATAGGCTGTGCGGAGAAAGTTTCCACTGTATGTTGGGGGAAATGATCAAACTTCCTTGTATGCTAGGGGACTTACTGGGGAAGATGATTATGTGAACTACTGGAAGATGTCCCATTTCCTGTCTGAGGGCATATTAGACTTGCTTGGGAATGTATCTCTGTTGGGGACAAAGATAGCCCTATAGAGATAGCTCGATAAAGATTTCTTTGTAGGGATGAGCTTGCGAAGACAAACTCTGGGGATTCCTCTATGGGTAATTATGGACGACTTACGCGTTATCCTAACTCCCATAGTCTTTAGTAAATGCTTATTCCTTTTTTTATGCACATATTTGTTAACAATAATCATATTCAAATGCATATGTTCATTCAATTTAGTCATTGGACGTTTTGGCAAACAAAACAAAGAAAGTAAAACAAATTTGAATTTTGAAACATATTTGTATTGATAATTTGCCTATAAACATGTGGTTTTTTACAAGGAGGACGAAAATCCTAGTAAGAGGAAATCGTCGTAAAATGAAAAGAAAGTACATAGTGAAACAAAGAAAAACAAGCTACGTGGGAATGACCCTCATCGAGTTTCAACTCTGCTATTGCCCCTATGTCTTCAAGCATCTCATCCCCTGTTGTCAGAAGACGTTAACTGAATTGATATGTACCATTCGAAATTGATGTTGATAATACAACTTGATGTATGTAGGTGATCTAACGGGACATAGTTGTACGCTTTAATCCCTAACTTTTTCCTGGACCGCCCTTTCAAGTTTTCAGTCCATCGGGATACCCTTTTTTGCCCAAGCCACCTTTTTAGGTTTTCGACTTGCCGGTTTTCTAGTCTTCATATATATATATATATCCCTAATTTTTTGCCCGAACCCTTTGGGTTCGCCAGGATGCCCTTATTTTTTCCTAGGCCAGTCAACCTAGTGGGTCTCTTTTAGACGTAGTATATTTTTAAACTATGTTTGCGTTCACAGGGTGAGGAAAATCTTCATCGTCCATGGTGGTATGTATCATATCACCGCCTGAAAATATTTTATTGATCATAAATGGCCCTTCGTAAGTGGGAGTCCATTTTCCCCTGGGATCACCTTATGGTAGGATGATGCGCTTTATTACCAAGTCACCAGCCTGGTGTACCCGATGTTTAAATTTCTTGTTGAAGGATTTGATCACACGCTTCTAATGCATATGGCCATGATACACAGCCACAAGCCTTTTTTCATCGATCAAGTTTATCTGGTCTACCCATGTTTGGATCCACTCATCTTCGTCCAAATCTGCGTCTTTCATAATCCTTATTGAAGGAATCTGGACTTTGAGAGGTAAGACAGTTTCCATACTATTGACTAGAGATAATGGGGTTACCTCAGTCGATGTCTGTACTGAATTTCGATAGCCATGAAGAGAAAATGGTAACATCTCATGCTAATCTTTTTATGTCATTATCATCTTCTATATGAAGACGAATTATGGTGTTTGATCTTGAACTGCGTGTAGAGTTCCATGATCATAGTGTTGTTGAGATTGGTACCATTGTCTGTGATAATCCTTTCAGGTATGCCATACCGACATATGAGGTTATGCTTAATGAATCGAGCCACTACATTCTTGGTAATGGATGAAAATGAGGCTGCTTCAACCCACTTGGTGAAATAATCGATAGCGACTAGGATGAAACAATGTCCATTGGAAGTAGTAGGCTTATTTTCTCCAATCTTATTGATGCCTCACACTGCAAAAGGCCAAGGAGCAGTCAAGACATTCAGAGGAACCGGAGGCACATGTACTTTGTCAGCATAGATCTAACATTTGTGATAAGTTCTGGAGTGATGATAGCAATCAATTTCCATGGTCGACCAATAATAACCTGCTCTTAGAATCTTTTTAGCCATTGAGTGCCCATTAGAGTGAGTACCAAAGATACCTTCGTGCATATCCTCCATAATCTTCTCAGCCTCCTTCTTGTCTACACAATGAAGCAGAGTTGAATCGTGATTGCGCTTATACAATATTCTGTTGCTCAGAAAGAACTTGACAGAGAACCTCCATATAAATTTCTTGTCATTGATAGATGCTCTTTCAGGATAGCTTGAGCCTCGAGGTAACTTTTTACTTCATGAAACCAAGGCTTCTCTTCTACTCCGTAGGTACCAAGTTCGTAGAAATGTTCTGGTTCATATAGTCTCTCAATAGTAATTCGAGGGGCTTCGTTGTCCCATCTGACTTCGAACATAGATGACATGGTAGCTAATGCGTCTGCGAACTGATTTTCTTTTCGTGGGATATGTTCAAAAATGATTTCCTAGAAGTATGGAATTAAAGTCAACATATGCTCTTGGTAAGGAATGAGATTCAGATGCTTCGTACCCCATTCTCCTTTAATCTGACTGATCACTGGGGCTGAGTCCCCACATATATCCAAGAACTTGATTCTCAAATCAATAGCATCTTTGATACCCATGATGCACGCTTCGTATTCATCCATGTTATTGGTATAATCAAAGCATAGTCTAGCAATGAACGAAGTATGGAAACCTTTAGGAGATATAATCACAACAATGATTATGTTGCTAAGCGCGTTAGAAGCTCCATCAAAAACCATAGTCCATCAGGATCCTAGCCTAGGTCCTTCATACGGTCCAGGTTCTTCATAATATGTCCACAGCTTGATGAGCCAAATGATTTGCTAGTACACTTCCTTTGATTGCCTTCTGAGTGGTGTACTAAATGTCGTATTGTGTTAAGACCATTTACCATCTGGCTATTCTTCCGGAGAGAGCGGGCTTCTCGAATATGTACTTTACGGGGAGCTGGAATTTCTGGAATTGCTTTAACCTTAGCAGGACTAACTTCAATACCTTTAGCGCTGACAAAGAAACCTAAGAGTTTACCGGATCTCACCCCAAAGGTGCACTTGTTCGGATTCAACCTTAGCTTGTACTTCTTCAGTCTTTTAAACAACTTGTGTAGGTGGTCAAGATATTCTTCTTTAGTCTGAGATCTGGATCTCATTCCATCAACGTAAACCTCTATCTCGTGATGAATCATGTCATGGAACAAATCTTCCATAGCACATTGATCTGTTGCATCGGCGTTCTTTAAATCGAAAGGCATAACCTTGTAATAGAAAGTTCCCCACTGTGTGACGAAGGTAGCCTTATGTCTTCAGGTGCCATCTTGATCTTATTATAACCTAAGAAACAATCCATGAAAGAAAATACTTTATTTTGAGCGGTATTGTCAACCAAAACATCAATATGTGGCAGCGGAAATTCATCTTTAGGGCTTGCCCTATTCAGATCCCTGTAGTCTACACACTTACGCACTTTTCCATCCTTCTTTGGTACTGGAACCACATTTGCAACCCATTGAGGGTAGGATGTAACAACTAAGAAACCTGCATTGAATTGCTTCATAACCTCAACCTTGATCTTTTATGACATCTCGGGACACATACGACAAACCTTTTGCTTTATTGGAGAATAACCCTTTTTCATCGGCAGACGGTGAACCACAATATCAGTATCGAGCCCTAGCATGTCTTCGTACGACCAAACAAAGATCTCAACATAGTCACACAACATTTGATTTGTCTGTTCTTGAAACTGTCCTCTAGGTTGGCACCTATCTTGACTTCTTTTCGGTCTGTGTTAGTATCCAAGTTTACAACCTCGACTTTCTCTTCATGTGGTTGTATGGATATTTATCCTTGTATTAACAGTCTGGTAAGTTCTCCAGGTATTTCACAATCTTCCTCACCTTCGTCCTCCACTTGGTAGATCGAATTTTCAAAGTCATAAGGGGCGATAGCATAATTGTTATCAACGGGATCCAGAGTGGATGTGGATCTCAATTTGTTGTGTGGGTGTGCGTAAGAACACATAGATATTTTGAAAGTAAATAAAAAAAAAAAAGAGCCAAAATTTGAATTCCAAATGTTCAATGATTTATTGAATGACAATATGTTATTGAAATGACAACCCTAACAAAATGGACCGTTTTGCCCCGCGTAAGGCACAAGGTTTAAATTTATTGTTTAAAAATTACATATCCAATACTTGAAAGAAATAAAACATAAAATGGAAATTAATCCTGACTAAAGGAGATTGAGATAAGGTCTTTAGTCTTTTAGTTGTTGAGCCCGTTACCGACGGTAGGAAAGATTCAACTGTCGAGGTCATAGTCACTGTCAGCATCTTCTACTGCGTTGACTCCATTGTTGCTGAAACAGAATGGTGGTCTTCCAACACGAGCATGGTGCACATCCGTCTGAGTCTCTGTAGTGAAATCCAAACCAAATTTGTGAGACTTGTAAGGAATGTGAGGAAGCTGACCCCAAGTAGTGCAACCGCCTTCTTCTACAACAGCTCTAGCATCCTTCAAAGAAGCCATTCTGGGCGGAACCCTGGTAACCTAGGGAATAGAAGAAACATCTTCAGTAGTGGTAGTTGGCTGAGGGAAAACTTCAAAAGTCAGGAAGGAAGTTTCAAGAATTCTCCATCCAACTCAACATACTTGAATGAGTTTAAGTGACTCACCATATACTCTTCTTCACCGCAGACTGTAACAACCTTTCCTTTCACATAATACACCAGCTTTTGGTTTAGGGTGGAAGTTACAGCGCCTGCTGTTGTACCCCAATTTTTGCCCCTAAGATTCCTCTATCATATCATATCAACTCGATCATAACAAGATCACATTAGGGTTGGTTCTTCCTCTTTTTTCCTATCTTTAAGTTTGCTCTTGAGGAATCTCCAAGCACCTTGGTTGTGTATTTTGTATATGTGTTGTTGACTAACTTCTAATCAAAATACAAAAAATATTTTTCTGTCTTTGTATATTTTTGTTTTGTAGGTACCAAGTCGAAGCATCTGACAAATAAGGATTTCTGGTATTATTTTCCTAAAATCTCTATTTGCAAAGAAAAAGAATTAAAAATTTTCATTTTTTTCACTGATGCAATCGATTACTCTTAAAGTGCAATCGATTGCACATAGTGTATTTTGCGCCATTTTTGAAAAAAAACACTGTGCAATCGATTTTCACTGTAGTGCAATCGACTGCACGGCGTGAAAATTAAAAAAAATCAGCATTTTAAACTTGTCAAATTTTGGCTCCAATTTTCCTTCACTTTTGAAAGATGTATCATCAATTCAAATTTTAGTGCCAATCTTTCATTTTTAAAAAGAATTATCATTAATTCAAATTTTGGCTCTAATATTTGAAAGAATTATCATTAATTCAAATTTTGGCTCTAATTTTTGAAAGAGTTATCATTAATTCAAATTTTGGCTCCAAGAATCAATTACCAAATTACCACTAATCCCAATCCTAAAACTCTATAAATAGAGCTCTCATTTCATTCAAATTTCAAGCTTTTGATAGCCAAATCCACCTTGCTAAAAAATCTCTCAATTCTCTCCATCTACCAAATTCACTCAAAGCTCCATTTTCAAAAGATTAGTAAGCTTTGCATTGAATCTTACTAATCTTTGAGCTAAACCTTCATCCAAACACTTTTTATTCATCAATTCTCTACATCCAAGCTTGGTCAATTGATTCTTGTGGTTGAATTGAAGCAAATTCTTGAAGTTGTTTTAATAATTCTCTAGATCTACCTTTGGAAAGTTGGATAATTCCTCTTCCACAATGTGATCTCTTGTTGATCTTTGGGTTTGATTCTTTGAGAATTATTTTGTGATTCTAATGGTGTTATTTTCTCATAATTTGATGGAATTTTCGTGCTCAATTGGATCCATGATCATAAGGTGTTTGATGGAAAGTTTGAACAAGAAATTACCCTTTTAAAATGATGTTTTTGCTACTGTAACAGTGTGCAATCGATTGCAGTAACTGTGCAATCGATTGCACAGAAGCGTTTCACACAATTTTTTTGAAAATAACACTGTGTGCAATCGATTGCATAGTTACTGAAATCTACTGCACATGGACAAAATGCACTTTTTTGCCTTGTTTTGGGGCAGCTTTGATCCAAAATGATTTATCTACTCACTCCTTTTTGATTGTTGGTTTGGATTGCAATTTTAAATGTCCAATTTGTCTTTAAACTCAATGGAATTTGTGATGTAGATGAAGTTGGATAAATGTTCATCAATTCAAATCTACCTAAGAGTGAATTATTTAATTCATTTTTGGTGCTTTGGATTAATGATATGTTTAGTGTTTTAATCCATCTAGAGGAGTGGTTGAATTTAAAGATGAAATAATTTTGAAATGGTGATCCAAATTAGCTTATCATTCCCGTCCCTCTTTATCTTATCCCTTTCTTTTTTAATTGTGCTACATGTTAAGGGATAGTGATCTCTATATCATTTATCCAAACATGAAGTACATAGATTGCTATTGACCGACCTCAAAATAGGTGTGACTTCTACATAAGTCCACTTACGATTGCTTAACATAGCACTAAATTTTGTCCCGATTCGAATAAACGATCATTCGTGGCCCAAACTTATGATTGCAAGCCCAAGTATGTTAATTTGATCTCTTTGATCCAATAACCTTGAGATTCATTGTGTGGAGGCTTTGGTTCTACCAATCCTCTAATGGATCTACAACACCTTTGGTCAACACGAATCACTTAAACATCGTTGATCAGTACATGTTGCCTTGTGAGAATTCCAAAATGGATGATATACTTGACAAAAAGCAAATGCAACTTGTTGTGTGGAGGCTTTGGTTCTACCAATCCTCTAATGAGTTCCAAATGCAAGTTTCAAGATGGTCATACAACTAACCACTAATTACTAACAATTAACTTTACTTTACGCTTTTATTTTTATGTTTTATGTACCATTTACTTTTAGCATTTTACATTTCATGCTATTTTCATCTTTGCTCACTTGAGCATTTACTTTTATGTCATTTTTATTTTGCTCACTTGAGCTTTTCTTTCTTTTTAAAGACACCTAATAATTAATATGAACCATAAAAATCATTAATGATACTTGGACTACATGGTTACTATCCTTTGCATTATGGAGTGATGGACTTCTTGGACTTAGGATTAGAGACCTTGGCCTATCTTGGAGACTTTGTGACTTTATTTGATATTTTGTCTGGAGTTCTTGAGGTTTACCTCAAGACATTGGGTTGTTTGTTTGTTTTATGTGCAGGTTATTGAGATTACGATCTTTGTTTGTAATCTGGAATTCACCCGTATGCAGCCGTTACTCTGCCCAATTTTTGCGAAGACTTAAAACACTTGAAGTTTGGTTCTCTCAAGAGGTCTAGTATCTTTGCTTGCTTGGTTTCAATCCGAAGAATGGGAACTCTATATTGACTCATAATGTCAAGTATTTGCTTCTTGTAGGTTAGATGGTTCTTATCCCTAGCTTTTACCTTATGCTTTAGGATAGCCTCTTCTTCTCCTCCCATCTTCTTTAATTTCAAAAATCTGCTCCCTCCTTTTAAAAAAAAATCTTCTTGTTTTAAAACTTGAACCATTTTCATAATAAACTTGGACTTATGTCCATTCCTTTTCAAAACATTTCCATAAATAAACTTCAATCAATTTAATAATACCTTGACATTTTTTGTGAGAAGACTAAAAGTCAATCAATCTCATTTCAAACCATTTTGCCACTTTGGCTTTTATCTTTAAACTTTTCTCAAAATATTAGACTCTTGTCAATCCTTGTAGTGATGCAAACAACTATACTTCTAAAATATGTAGTGAAGTGAGATATTTTCCACTTGGGTGTTGAGTGAGGCATTTTTGATTTTAAAATCCAAGCCATATCCTCCATTTTGAGATGATGCAAATTCTCCTTTCTCATGATTGTGGGTAGTAAGTATGTTTTTCACACGGACAATTGCGATGATGTCTTATCTCATAAAATCAACCAACACACTTGCGTTTCAAATTTTTGAAAGAGGAACTACGTGTACCCTGATCCCCTATTGCACGAAAGGTGGTACATAGGCACTAAAGGTTCGCAACCGCGGCGGGTGCAAAAATCATAAAAATATTTCTTTTCTCACCTCCACCATCCATTTTATATACAACACATTTTTATAGCCAAAATATACAAATTTTTTAAAGAGGTTCCTGCAGAGTACCGTAGATGTTTAGGGTGCTAATACCTTCCCTTTGCATAAGAAACCCCCTTACCTTGAATCTTTCCCCCTCTTTTTGGGTTATTCTCTCTTTTCCCATTCCTTTGGAAACAATAAAGCGCGGTGGCAATTTTGATTTTGATTTCTATAAAGTCTACTCAATCCAATGGCTTAGTCTTGCATATTTCTACCGCTACAGAAAAATGGAGACTTCACTGGGGAAAGATAGACCTCTTGCTGGTCCATCCCTAAGTGGGTTAAACCTATCTTTGTTTATATCTGTATATGTGCTATTGTTGTTTATGTGTTATATTTTGTATATATGTTTGTCTGGATTTTCCTGGTTTACAGGGTGCTTGGTGATTACTCATAAGTCCTATACCCGGACTTGGGCAAACTTTAAGATAGGACAGGCGATATAGTCATGTTAACTTTGAGGGAGTAATCCCAAAAAAGGAGGTATGAGATCCCCTACTCAGTAGAGGCCCCTTTGACTGTAGTGCCGTTTACTGAGTAATCGGGAAGACGTACTGCTTTCGACCTGGGAGCCTGCCAAAGCTGAGGACCGTAGATTACCTAACCCCTCTTGGCCTTTTAGGTGTAGTGCAGAAGCTATAACAGAGTAATCCGGAATTAGTTGTCACGCAATACTATGCTCGGACGAGTCTTTCTTGAGAATATTACTAATTACCGAGTTAATCGGGAAGTTGGTAATATCCGAAGGAAGGATGTAGACTCTGAGAACCTCTAGAACCTTGTTCGGCAGGTGATAACTTTTTAGACCAATACCTTATGGGTAGTACCTTCGACCTCATGCTCGTGACGTTAAACCTATGAACCCTATATGTGTGATCTTGTGTGTGATTGTTGTATCATGCATCCATGCACTCATAAGCATCTTTTGAAGAAAACAATATTTTAAGGGATTTAAAGGTTGACTATTTGTGAATATCTCAGGTACTTTTAAACCATGGATTCTGGAAAGAGAAACAAAAGCCATATTACTTGGATGTTGGCAACGTGTCTATAAACCATAAATCCCTTGAAATATTAAGTAAAAATAATCATATGCATTGCATATCATGCATCATATTGCACATATTTCTTGCATTTGTTATGCATATCCAGGTGTCTTACCCAGCTTCTTTACTTCACTCAGCAAGTTGACTCATGACTACAACACTCGGGCTAATTTCAAAAAAGAAGATGGACAACTTAGAACAGAAGAATCGCGAGCTGCGCGAAGAAGTTTCTGCTTTGAAGGCTGGCTTTGCCAACTTGACTACTCTGATGGAAGCTCTGGTGGTTGCTCAGAATCAGCCACAGAGTGTTCAACCTCAACCAACAAGGGAAAATGCTGAAGTTCTGACTGTTCCTGTATCCGCTACTCCGACTGTTGTTCAAAACCGTATGCCTCAGGGTTATCCGTGGGGAATGCCAGAGAATTTTGCACCTGAAGGTTTCAATCTGGGTCCTCAAGATGCTCCAGTGGTTCCAAATGTTGTTACTCCTGCACCTCCTGTGGTGCACACTGTTCCTGTTGCACCTCCTTCGGTGAATTTGGTTTCGTTTATTAATGAAGATGTGTGTCGTCCTTTCCCTCTGCCGAGTGAAGACTTGGGTCTTTATGACAGAATGGATGATTTCCAAGAGCAGTTTGATAGAATGCAAAGAGAGATGAAGGCTCTTAGGGGAAAAGAGTTGTTCGGGCAGAATGTGAATGAGCTGTGTTTGGTCCCGAATATTAAAGTGCCTGCTAAGTTTAAGGTCCCGGAATTTGAGAAGTATAAGGGAAACACTTGCCCTCGTGCTCATCTGGTGATGTACATGATTGAAGAATGCCCTGGAGTTTAAGGATGATTAGCCTTCTCAGTTTATTAGCATTTGTTGTACCCCAAAATTTGCCCTCCCATATTCTTCAAGAAATTGCCAAGTCATGCTTCAAAATTCCCCAAGGGTTGCACAGTTCAAGGGCCTCCTAACAGTCAAAACTAGGGTTTTGATTCTGGTCAAGAAAATGAAGTTTCCAAGGGTCCAATCAAGTCCCACATGCCTACAAATATGGTCAAGCATCCTCATATCAAGTTTCAAGACTTTCAGCACAAAATTGCACAGTCAAAACCCTAATTGCATTACAGTCAACTGTAGGGGCAAAATGGTCATTTGACAGTCAAAAGTTCAAATTTTTTATCAACACCTCATTTTGAAGCCACAAACATCATCTGATCAATGCTTGATCATGACTCTCAAAGCTTGGCTCAAAAATCATCAAGATGCAAAAGTTTCCTTATTTGGACAGCTGAAAAAGTCAATTGTAAATTGACCAGGGCATAACTTTCACATGGATTATCATAAAAATTCCATCCAAAGCTCATTTTGAAGAGAAAGACATTTCCTACAACTCCTCTTCATACTTCAAGTCCAAGAAATGCTCTCACAAAAAGTTATCAATTTCAACATTATAGGTCATTTTCAAAAGTCAACAAAAAGGGACTTTAAGTCAAAGGCCATAACTTGAGATTGGTAAATCAAAATGACATGGGACCAAAGGCATTGGTTAGAGGACTCAAAGACCTTTCCAAAATGTCCAAGAACATGAGCAAAGCTTAAAAATTGAGCAAGTTATGCCTTGTGGAAGTTGGGAAATGTTTGGATATTTTGAAAAGTCAACATTGATTCAAATGACCTAAAATTGCTAATGGGCCTCTTTTTCTTCCACAATTCATCATCCAAGACATGTTCACGACCATGTGGCCCAAAGGGAAGTTTTTATCATTTTTTATTTATTTATTTGGATTTTTATTATTAATAATTCATTTAAATTAAAATAAATACATGAAAAATACTAAACCTAGGTTTTAAATCTTTTTATGCATATTATATACTCAATATTTCGTGCATAGCTAGATTTGGAAAGAATTGAAGAGAATTGGCCATGATTTGTACAAAATAGCATGAAAAAATATTGAAAAAGATTTTTGGAAATCAAATCTTGCAAGACATGAATGCCAAGGATTTTGATTGTTTTCTTTGACCTAATTCACTCCATACATAAGCTGGATCAAAACCCTGGTGCTCACTGACTCTAAGCTGCGCAGAAAAAGCACATGAACATTTGAAATTTCTCTTGAAAACTCAAAAACTAAAAACCATATTCCAGTGCTTTTCAAGGTGAAACCACGATTCTATCACATTCCTGGGACATCAAGGAACCTTCCTGGATCAAAAGCATCAATTCTAACACCTTGAAACGGTATACAGAAATCAAGTTTTCTCACCTTTTTCTCATGATCGTGTTTTACAATTCAGGCATTTTCATTGCATAATTTTAATGGATTCTTACTAATTGAAGTGTTCTGAAGCTAACCATCTACTTTAATTGCGTTTTTATACACTGTATGCGAATTCACCATTGTTGCTTTTTAGGGTTCTTAAGTTTTCAAATTAGGGGTTCTTGAATAAGGAAAAATTGGCACTCAAAACCTGGACCATTGAATCAATCATGTTTGGACGAAGAGATATCAACCCTCGCGCCTAATTTATGAGGCCTTATGGCCTGTTCGCTATTTTTTTGAAAGTGACTTTCTGGAACGGTGCAAAACCGTTGCCAGTTCTTTCTTTGTTTCAGGAAAAAAAGAACAACGCGAGGAAGATGATGATGTGTAGAGCGATGATTGGAGCGTTTAAACTTTCGCGCGAAAAGAGAAGCATTAACGCGTTTTGTTTTATTATGTTTATTAATTATTTTATTTACAGATAAATAAGGCAGCATGAGTGGCAAGCGTGTTGGTTGGTAATGTTCAAGACCTGGGTTAGAGCCCCAGGTCCTCACCCCCTTTCATATTTTTCTTCATTTAATATTCACATACAGATTCAACGTTGTAGACCATCATACGTCCCTCCATCCAGCCGTCCACGCGTTCAATTGCATCAATCCAAGGGCATAGATTTGGAGAATATGGTACACGTGAGTCAATGCTTGGGTACACAAGTGAAAAAGTCTACCAGGCCTGAAGGTCATTGGGCCCAGGTTGCTAAAGTTTCACCTCCCAAATTTGGGGCAGACCCCCTAGGTTTGCAAAGTTTTTTTTACTTTCTTTTTTTTCCATTATTTTTACTTTCTTTTAATTATTGTTTTTTTAATTAATTTAATATTTTCATAATATAAAAAAAAAACACCAAAAAAAATCAGAAAAGATAAAAAATAATAAATATTTTTATTTTAGTATTTTTTTGTAAATAAATTGCATTAATTCACTTAGTTTTAATTTAGGGTTTAATATTAACATTTTTCAATAAAAATCTAAAATTGGTAGAATTAGGGTTTATAATCATTTTTATCCTTTTTTCTTTTCTTCCATAATAATTAAATATTTGCTATTACTTATTTTTGTGATTAAATTGCATGTAAAATAATTAGGGTTAATTTTAGGTTAAACTTTAACATGTTTTCATAATAAAATAAAAATTGTAGAATTAGGTTTAATTGCATTTAATTCTTTTTCCCATTTAAATCTTAAAATACCAAAAAAACAAATTTCTTTTCATTTTAATTAATTTAATAATCGTTTAATTTAATTTAGTCAAAAAGGGTCCAACGCCCTCGCTTTAATTCCAACTCGGATAATTATTTTTTATTCTTTATAATATTTATGTACCTCTCCCAAAGCCGTGTAATTAATTTCTCGCACTTTGTTTTCTTTACTTTCTTTATTTTTTTGTCAAATCGGGTTCTGGAAATTTTGGCGATGTGAACCCGCGCCTTTTGTAATAGCTTTAGAATTTTATCTTTCCGTAATTTTTTAACTGTTAATCAAGGCATGAAAGAATGAATGGACAAAAATAAAAACAAGCGTTAGATCACCAATAACATGACAAAAGACAAAATATCTGAAAACGACACACAAATCACACACCACCCCTAGGGTACGCCTCACTGTTGCCTTGCCTCGAAAGGTGATCGTCGAGTAGAGGATGTTTTAGTAAGTCCTCATGATCCGGGAACCTGGCATGAGGGTAGCTTCTAAGGTATCTTCCTATTGCTCCGGTGATCACCATGTCCCGAACCTCGAATTGCCCCAAACACCTCCAACGGTGGTGCTACCTACCTCTCAATGGTGGGATGGCACTACTTTAAAGGACATCTACACAGACGAATTCCTTAGGGTAGGTAGATGACTCTAGATACTTGCTCTAATTTCAAAAACAAATCAAAAAATACTTTTCACACCGACACCTTTTCAAAAAGCTTTCGAAAGCAATTTTTCAAACACTCTTGAGGACTGATACAAGAGTCGAACTGGAATTTTCAAAGAAACTTTTTAAAACCCACAGTTGAAAAGCAAGCAAACCATTTTTGAAAACACAAATGAGCAAGTATCTAAGAGCCCATGGATAACCATGGATAGAAAGGGTGCTAACACCTTCCCTTTCTATAACCTACCTCCCGAACCGAGAGCAATCTCTTTAAGGAATTTTTCTGTGCTTTTGTCCTTTCCATTTGGAGAAAATAAAAGACGGTGGCGACTCTTGCTTCCGCGACATTTCGCGAACCAGCGTTAAACAGTCAGTTCCAGATCCACCGATCACAGAACTGGCGACTCCTGAAGATGATAAGGACGAGCAGCTGAAACGTCTGCAAGATGAGGTAGATACAATGAAAGCCCAGATGCTGGGGCAAAGGGCTCTCATCCAAGGTTTAGCTCGGGAGCAAGGAGAGCTGAGGGCCATGATCTGTCAGCTTCATCAAGACATGAAGCAACCAGCCCAAGTCAGGGACCAGGTCATTGAACAGCTTCCAAGAGGACAAAGGTCTGGTCCAATGAATAGACCTCTCCAAGCTTCTATCACTTCACAGGTCCAACCACGACCTCGCCAAGAACAACGGGCTGACCAGAGCAAGCCAGACAAGCCTAAAAGGCAGTTCACCAAACTCAACGTGTCACCGTCTCAAGCTCTACAACAATTGTTGAGGTTGAATCTGGTGACGTTAAGGGACCCTCCTAAGCATCTCAATACAACCTCCCTAAAGTACAATCCAGAGAAAAGATGTGCATACCACTCTGACAGTCAAGGACATGACACCGACGACTGCTGGGCTTTGAGGAATAAGATTCAAGATCTGATTAATGAAGGAGCTGTGGATTTCACCCAGATAGGCCAAGCTGAATGCTCCTGCCATCCCTACAAGATGCACCAGTCAAAGTAACAAGCCCTGAGACTAGAAGACTTGTGTTTATTAGAATTTTCAAGTTGTAACTTTCTTTTGACTGTTCAAACATTTATTCATGATTAAACATTGTTACTTCATTAATGCATCGCATATGTCTGTTTTGAAGCAATATATTCGTGTTCACTATATGCAAATTATTTTCATATTTTTTCTGATGTCAATTCTCAATTAATAATTCTAAGCCTCTTGAGGGAGGATGACGAAAACGATACTACAATCTACAGTATGCTTTTGAACAGACCCCGCTGATGAGGTACAGGCATTGTTTCAATTCCTAAACACTGGAGTTATAAGGAAGATAATCCCTCGTCAACCCCCTTTGAGCCAAAGAAGTAGGAGTTTTTCTTTTCGAAAATTAAAACCCTTAATCATAACCTGGGGCAGGGTAGTTCTCTCTATTGATCCAAGTGCAACAGCAAATGACACTAAAGAGGTCCTTACGAAAAAGAAGAAAGACAATGATGGTTCCGAATAATCAATAAAGAAAGGCAGTCATTATCTCAAAAAATAAAAAACCCATTAAGTCAAAACCCATGAAGGAGACTTACAAAACTGGGACATCCCGCTGATTGTAATTCCAAAAAAAAAAGGGAAACAGTTCAGGCAAAAAAGAAAGGGATAACAAAAATCAAAAAAAGAAAGAGGTACTACAAACCCTCAGCAAAAAAGGAGATGACTGCCTATTCAAATAAACGTTCAATATCCGAATCATCACTAGTATATCAAAGCAAAGACTCAAACAAGGTCTAACGTATGATCAACTGAGTTTAGGTTTGGAGAACATCACGAAGAGCGGGTGGGTACAAATATAATTTGAGCCTTTATCCTTTGTTTCTTAAACCGTGAACCAGGCCACGCTATAACCCTTAAAAGTCCTAGCTGAAGCATGGGTTAGTTCGAAAGCATACTGTACGAAAGGTATCCTGACTCCTTAAGGCTTACGGTAAAATACGGAGTTGACATCACGTTTTACAAACAATCACTTGTTTTATGAAAAGAATGCATTTTCAAAATCTGCAAGACAGACATAGGCTTTGCATTTTTAACATAACTTTGTTTGCATATGACTTTTTGTTTGAACAGCATAGAAATTCGCACGACGAAGTCCTAATGAACAGAAGTACCTCCAATCAAGGGGCAGACATGACCATGGTCCATCATCTGGGGCAATCCAATCAAGATTCAGAGAATCTCTCAAAGGCCAAATAGCCTGGGGCAAATCTCTTCCTGAATCACTTGGGGCATTCCAACAATGAATCTTGCCTGATCAAACACCTTCTGGTGGCATGACTAAATACTTCTAACAGGGGCAACTCCCTACATTCTGAGAACATGGACATAGTCGAAAAGATACTACGCAAAATTAAAGACCCGCTAGGCTGACATGCCTAGGCAAAAATAAGGGCTTCCCGGCGAACCAAAAGGGTTCGGGCAAAAATAAGGGATGAAATGAAAAATATGTACACCCGGCAAGTCGAAAACCTGAAAAGGCGGCTTGGGCAAAAATGGGTATCCCGGTGGACTGAAAACCCGAAAGGACGGTCCAGACAAAAATTAGGGATCAGGGCGTACGACTATGTCCTGTCATCTCGTCACTTGCCTACCAGAAGAAGATTTGTCAAATCGGCAGTCAACAGGCACCTCCACAGATATCTTCCTCTCCCACATCAGAAACAGGGGCAGTAATGGGTGGTCTAAGCGATCTAATTGCTCTGTCTCCAAGGTATCAAGGGATGATCAGCTGAAGAACACAACCAAATATCCCAACTCCCCAGAGAGTAAGTCAGCAGTCAGAGCACTCTTCCTCAAGCAAAGTTATCAAATCTTAAGGAAGTTGGGTATCCTCCAGCAGAGCTCAACATTTCCCAGCAACATACATATTCTTAACAAACATCCCCGGCAGTCTTGGCCTAAAGATTGTTCCCCGGCGGTATATCAAATATTCAAAAGAGTCACTTCCTCGATGCAGTTCAAAACTTCCCCAGGAGAGTCCAATCCAGTTCCCCAGGAAAGTTGGAATTTATCTCCCCAAGCAGTAAGCTTATCCCCAGTAGATTCTGGAAGCTTATCCTCGCAGAGAACGAACGCGTCGCCCGGCCTTATTCAAAGAGTTATTTCCTTACTAGGATATAACTGGGTTATCCTCAGCCAAGAGCCACAGAAAGATCGTCGTTGACACAGTCTTCTTATCCCTAGCGAAGTCTATTCACACTTCCAATACAACAAAGATATCCCCAATAAGTTATCTTCATCAAAACTCAGCACAGTACCTCTCTCCCCACAGAGTATTGCTTCCCAGCAAGATTGCTAGAGTACTTTCCTCCCCGCAGAGTTATTCCATTCGCCAAGTTTATTCCCCAACGGAGTCATCTTCTCCTACCGGTATTCTTGCAACCATCATTCCCAGCGGAATCAAAAGCTGTTCTCCAACATCAGCCCAGGATATGACTTCCTGGCACCCGTCAAGGATTTATTTTCCTAGACGAAAAATACATTCATAAACATCGCACTTCCATACATCATTATAGCATGCATAGACGCATCATACAAATCTCATTTATGTTGAGAACATCATTGCCTGGTCCATATCATGCATTGCATATGACTGACCTTTACCTTTCAGGAAAGATTCAGTTGAATTCTCAATCATATTTCAAGACTCTAAGACCTTATCTGGTTCAGTTAAATCGACTCCAAAGATTTCTTATCCAGTCCAAGGCCTTCTCTAGTCCAGCTAAATCGACCCCAAACAGATTTTTCTGATGAAGACTCAGTAGAAGTGATCCCAGGTTTTTCTCAATGATTGCTTTTGAGATTATAATTTCCTATGGTTCTCTCCCCAATACTGCGGAGATGATAATTCCATTCCAGGTTTTTCTCAATGATTGCTTTTGAGATTATAATTTCCTTTGGTTCTCTCCCCGATCCTGTGGAGACGATAATTCCATCCCAGGTTTTTCTCAATGTTTGCTTTTGAGATTATAATTTCCTATGGTTCTCTCCCCAATGCTGCGGAGATGATAATTCCATTCCAGGTTTTTCTCAATGATTGCTTTTGAGATTATAATTTCCTATGGTTCTCTCCCCAATGCTGCGGAGACGATAATTCCATCCAGGTTTTTCTCAATGATTGCTTTTGAGATTATAATTTCCTATGGTTCTCTCCCCAATGCTGCGGAGACGATAATTCCATCCCAGGTTTTTCTCAATGATTGCTTTTGAGATTATAATTTCCTATGGTTCTCTCCCCAATGCTGCGGAGACGATAATTCCATCCCAGGTTTTTCTCAATGATTGCTTTTGAGATTATAATTTCCTATGGTTCTCTCCCCAATGCTGCGGAGACGATAATTCCATCCAAGGTTTTTCTCAATGGTTGCTTTTGAGATTATAATTGCCTATGGTTCTCTCCCCGATACTGCGGAGATGATAATTCCATTCCAGGTTTTTCTCAATGATTGCTATTGAGACTGTAATTGCCTATGGTTCACTCCCCGATACTGCGGAGATGATAATTCCCACCAAGATTTTCTCAACGATTGCTGTTGAAGTTAAAATCGTCCAAGGTTCTCTCACCGTTCCTGTTGAGGTAGTAACCACCCCTGGTTCATTCATCACCTTTTGAAGCTCCAGATCCAGCTCCTATAACCAGTCAGGACACATCTACACCAAGCATCTGAAGACCAGCTCCTGCAACATGTCAAGTACTCATTTTTCCTTTGCAGGTACGCAAGTTCTCGCTAAGGAATCCCTTATGGGATCAACATCCAGATGGCATCTATAAGCCCATCCACTTTCCAGCATCTCTCAGCATGGCATCTGTAAGCCCATGCCACTACTACATCACTGCTACTATGTGAGCGCAAATTTCTGGGCACTCTAGTGTTCAATCATCTTCCACCTTCGGATTACGAAAGGCACGTCAGCCAATCTTCATCCTCAGGTCTAAGAAGATTGAACAGGGGCAACTGTTGTACCCCAAAATTTGCCCTCCCATATTCTTCAAGAAATTTCCAAGTCATGCTTCAAAATTCCCCAAGGGTTGCACAGTTCAAGGGCCTCCTAACAGTCAAAACTAGGGTTTTGATTCTGGTCAAGAAAATGAAGTTTCCAAGGGTCCAATCAAGTCCCACATGCCTACAAATATGGTCAAGCATCCTCATATCAAGTTTCAAGACTTTCAGCACAAAATTGCACAGTCAAAACCCTAATTGCATTACAGTCAACTGTAGGGGCAAAATGGTCATTTGACAGTCAAAAGTTCAAATTTTTGATCAACACCTCATTTTGAAGCCACAAACATCATCTGATCAATGCTTGATCATGACTCTCAAAGCTTGGCTCAAAAATCATCAAGATGCAAAAGTTTCCTTATTTGGTCAGCTGAAAAAGTCAATTGTAAATTGACCAGGGCATAACTTTCACATGGATTATCAGAAAAATTCCATCCAAAGCTCATTTTGAAGAGAAAGACATTTCCTACAACTCCTCTTCATACTTCAAGTCCAAGAAATGCTCTCACAAAAAGTTATCAATTTCAACATTATAGGTCATTTTCAAAAGTCAACAAAAAGGGACTTTAAGTCAAAGGCCATAACTTGAGATTGGTAAATCAAAATGACATGGGACCAAAGGCATTGGTTAGAGGACTCAAAGACCTTTCCAAAATGTCCAAGAACATGAGCAAAGCTTAAAAATTGAGCAAGTTATGCCTTGTGGAAGTTGGGAAATGTTTGGATATTTTGAAAAGTCAACATTGATTCAAATGACCTAAAATTGCTAATGGGCCTCTTTTTCTTCCACAATTCATCATCCAAGACATGTTCACGACCATGTGGCCCAAAGGGAAGTTTTTATCATTTTTTATTTATTTATTTGGATTTTTATTATTAATAATTCATTTAAATTAAAATAAATACATGAAAAATACTAAACCTAGGTTTTAAATCTTTTTATGCATATTATATACTCAATATTTCGTGCATAGCTAGATTTGGAAAGAATTGAAGAGAATTGGCCATGATTTGTACAAAATAGCATGAAAAAATATTGAAAAAGATTTTTGGAAATCAAATCTTGCAAGACATGAATGCCAAGGATTTTGATTGTTTTCTTTGACCTAATTCACTCCATACATAAGCTGGATCAAAACCCTGGTGCTCACTGACTCTAAGCTGCGCAGAAAAAGCACATGAACATTTGAAATTTCTCTTGAAAACTCAAAAACTAAAAACCATATTCCAGTGCTTTTCAAGGTGAAACCACGATTCTATCACATTCCTGGGACATCAAGGAACCTTCCTGGATCAAAAGCATCAATTCTAACACCTTGAAACGGTATACAGAAATCAAGTTTTCTCACCTTTTTCTCATGATCGTGTTTTACAATTCAGGCATTTTCATTGCATAATTTTAATGGATTCTTACTAATTGAAGTGTTCTGAAGCTAACCATCTACTTTAATTGCGTTTTTATACACTGTATGCGAATTCACCATTGTTGCTTTTTAGGGTTCTTAAGTTTTCAAATTAGGGGTTCTTGAATAAGGAAAAATTGGCACTCAAAACCTGGACCATTGAATCAATCATGTTTGGACGAAGAGATATCAACCCTCGCGCCTAATTTATGAGGCCTTATGGCCTGTTCGCTATTTTTTTGAAAGTGACTTTCTGGAACGGTGCAAAACCGTTGCCAGTTCTTTCTTTGTTTCAGGAAAAAAAGAACAACGCGAGGAAGATGATGATGTGTAGAGCGATGATTGGAGCGTTTAAACTTTCGCGCGAAAAGAGAAGCATTAACGCGTTTTGTTTTATTATGTTTATTAATTATTTTATTTACAGATAAACAAGGCAGCATGAGTGGCAAGCGTGTTGGTTGGTAATGTTCAAGACCTGGGTTCGAGCCCCAGGTCCTCACCCCCTTTCATATTTTTCTTCATTTAATATTCACATACAGATTCAACGTTGTAGACCATCATACGTCCCTCCATCCAGCCGTCCACGCGTTCAATTGCATCAATCCAAGGGCACAGATTTGGAGAATATGGTACACGTGAGTCAATGCTTGGGTACACAAGTGAAAAAGTTTACCAGGCCTGAAGGTCATTGGGCCCAGGTTGCTAAAGTTTCACCTCCCAAATTTGGGGCAGACCCCCTAGGTTTGCAAAGTTTTTTTTACTTTCTTTTTTTTCCATTATTTTTACTTTCTTTTAATTATTGTTTTTTTAATTAATTTAATATTTTCATATTATAAAAAAAAACACCAAAAAAAATCAGAAAAGATAAAAAATAATAAATATTTTTATTTTAGTATTTTTTTGTAAATAAATTGCATTAATTCACTTAGTTTTAATTTAGGGTTTAATATTAACATTTTTCAATAAAAATCTAAAATTGGTAGAATTAGGGTTTATAATCATTTTTATCCTTTTTTCTTTTCTTCCATAATAATTAAATATTTGCTATTACTTATTTTTGTGATTAAATTGCATGTAAAATAATTAGGGTTAATTTTAGGTTAAACTTTAACATGTTTTCATAATAAAATAAAAATTGTAGAATTAGGTTTAATTGCATTTAATTCTTTTTCCCATTTAAATCTTAAAATACCAAAAAAACAAATTTATTTTCATTTTAATTAATTTAATAATCGTTTAATTTAATTTAGTCAAAAAGGGTCAAACGCCCTCGCTTTAATTCCAACTCGCATATTTATTTTTTATTCTTTATAATATTTATGTACCTCTCCCAAAGCCGTGTAATTAATTTCTCGCACTTTGTTTTCTTTACTTTCTTTATTTTTTTGTCAAATCGGGTTCTGGAAATTTTGGCGATGTGAACCCGCGCCTTTTGTAATAGCTTTAGAATTTTATCTTTCCGCAATTTTTTAACTGTTAATCAAGGCATGAAAGAATGAATGGACAAAAATAAAAACAAGCGTTAGATCACCAATAACATGACAAAAGACAAAATATCTGAAAACGACACACAAATCACACACCACCCCTAGGGTACGCCTCACTGTTTCCTTGCCTCGAAAGGTGATCGTCGAGTAGAGGATGTTTTAGTAAGTCCTCATGATCTGGGAACCTGGCATAAGGGTAGCTTCTAAGGTATCTTCCTATTGCTCCGGTGATCACCATGTCCCGACACTCGAATTGACCCAAACACCTCCAACGGTGGTGCTACCTACCTCTTAATGGTGGGATGACACTACTTTAAAGGACATCTACACAGACGAATTCCTTAGGGTAGGTAGATGACTCTAGATACTTGCTCTAATTTCAAAAACAAATCAAAAAATACTTTTCACACCGACACCTTTTCAAAAAGCTTTCGAAAGCAATTTTTCAAACACTCTTGAGGACTGATACAAGAGTCGAACTGGAATTTTCAAAGAAACTTTTTAAAACCCACAGTTGAAAAGCAAGCAAACCATTTTTGAAAACATAAATGAGCAAGTATCTAAGAGCCCATGGATAACCATGGATAGAAAGGGTGCTAACACCTTACCTTTCTATAACCTACCTCCCGAACCGAGAGCAATCTCTTTAAGGAATTTTTCTGTGCTTTTGTCCTTTCCATTTGGAGAAAATAAAAGACGGTGGCGACTCTTACTTCCGCGACATTTCACGAACCAGCGTTAAACAGTCAGTTCCAGATCCACCGATCACAGCATTTTTACTGCTTCCTCATTTGTAATTTTTCTTGTTTATCATTGCACTATTTGCGTGTAAGAACTTTGAAATTCTGGCTGCAGATACTCAATGTCACGTTCAATGTTATGACACCGTATCTGAATTTCTATAAGACAGTAAATACAAAAACAGTAAAGAACACAGTCAATTGTTTACCCAGTTCAGTGTGCAACAACACCTACTCTGGGGGCTACCAAGCCAGGGAGGAAATCCACTATAAGAGATATTAATTCAGGAATAAACCAACCAGTTTATCTCCTTCACTTAAGACCTACCCAATGCAACTTCAATCTAAGTACAACTTAAACCTGAGTTCCTACTCACTCCCCCTCAATCACAACAGTGATACATAAAAACAATTTGACTAATGAATTGTTGAAGACAGTCTTCAAAACTTACACTTGATTATGCTTCACAACTTTTTAATCAAGCAACACAAACACTCTTGCTTCACAGCTTTGAGTGATACAGAAACCTAACTTGACTTTGCTTCACAGCTTTAGTCAAGAGACATACAAACACTCTTGCTTCAAAGCTTTGAGTGTTACACAACCCTTACAATTAAAACTTATTCCAAGTCACTTATCACAATGATAATTGCTTGGATTACAATAGTAAAAACTATACAGCTTCTAAATGATCTTCTGTCAAAAAGGGATTGCATTCAAAACAGCAGCCCTGTTGAATATATAGCAGCTGCAACTTAAGTTAGGGTTTTCACAAAAAGCTAGGGTTAATTCCGTTTGACCTTAAGACTAGGTCACAGGACTTTATCAACCAGGCTGGGGTTGAGCTAGGTTAACCCAAAGAAAACGCAGGATTCTGTTCTGGAAAGACTGAGTCATTTTCCTGAAAAAACTCAGAATTAACAAAACTGCATACCTGTTAGTTCAGAACAGGATGTCTTAACATCTGTTATGACATCTGAAAACCTGTCTATTGATTTAGGTAAATGTGATCATTTTGCAAAATGCTCAGATACACACTTATAAACATCAGTACCTGTATGACAATATTTTTCTGCAAAGGTACCTAATGAATCAGTACATACTAAACTAGAATGTTATGACATCAGTCATGACATTCACACATACCCTTGGGTTTTACCAAAAATGCAAGCCAATAACTAAACAACTACAAACTCCCCCTTTGGCAGATTTTTGGCTAAAGATCCTAAGCAATCAGAGATAGATAGCAGCAGAAAGAAATGACTGCAGAAAAATAGAATGTCTAATTAAGTACCAAAATATATCTCTTCCTCTTTAGCCACAAATGGGCCAAAGATACATGTTCTTAAAAGTTATACAGTCATCCAGAAAAAGTAATGAGAGCAGAACTAAAAACTGAACACACTTCCAAACTCTACCAGGTACCAGCACTAACTCCACCAATCAGCAACTCCACCAACCTTTAAGCACTGTCATCAGACTCAGGATTCGGGCTTCTTCCTTTTTTTGTGAGCAATGTCATCATTCTTCTCTTTGTCTGATGTCTCAACATCCTTAGAGACATCTGGATTTATTTCAGCATTTGAACTTTCTTGATTCAAAGGAACAGAAATGCCAGGAACTGAGTGGTTCTCGTTCAGAATTCTTGAAACAATTTTAGCTATTGCTTGACTAACATAGGCTGACCCTTCCCTATTTGCAATTTCAGGGGGAACTGAAGAAGAAGGATGAGATGGATTACTAGAGGCAGAAGCTTGGGACCTTCCTGCATGTCTTGTTCTCAACTCTTTGACCTTGGTGGGGTTAGTTCCCACTTTTCTAAGAGAAGAGATCTCCAGGACTTCAGAGTCCAGACAAGAAGAGATTGTCCTAGAATCTTGATCAGAGGAAGAGGTTGAAATAGTCGTATTGGATGATGATGGTGTTTGAGACATTTTGACAGTCTTAGAGGACCAACAGCAACTGAAGAGAAAATTCTGATTGAGAGACTGGGTTTTGATGAGGAGACGAGAGGGGAAGGAAGAAAAGGAGTGTCTATTCAACTTCTTAAAAGAATTGAAGGAAATGGGAAAATATAATTTTAACCCAATCAGAACAAGCATAACTCCTTTAACCCTTGTTTTAAGCAAAATTAATTGCTACAATTCCTCATGTTGGCAAATACCCAACTTACCCCTCAAGTTTTCAAATTGATTTGCATCAAGAGCCTTGGTAAAAATGTCAGCCAGTTGTAGCTCAGTGGCAACATGTTCCAATTTGATTGTCTTTTCTTCTACAAGGTCTCTGATAAAGTGATGTCTTATGTCAATATGTTTGGTCCTACTATGCTGAATGGGATTCTTGGAAATGTTGATTGTACTCAGATTCTCACAGTACAATGTCATAACATCTTGAGTGACATTATACTCAGTAAGCATCTGTTTCATCCAGATCATTTGAGAACAGCTACTACCGGCTGCAATGTATTCAGCTTCATCAGTAGAGAGAGACACACAATTCTGTTTCTTGCTGAACCAGGAAACCAGATTATTTCCCAAGAAGAAACATCCTCCAGAGGTGCTTTTTCTATCATCAGCACTACCAGCCGAATCAGCATCACAGTAACCAGTCAGATTCGGTTCACAGCCATGAGAATATAGCAACCCATAGTTGTAAGTTCCACTCACATACTTCAAAATTCTCTTCACTTGATTGATATGACTGACTTTGGGATCAGCTTGGTATCTTGCACAAACTCCAACTGCAAAGGCAATATCAGGTCTGCTGGCAGTTAAGTATAACAAGCTTCCTATCATGCTTCTGTACAGACTTTGATCCACCTTAACCCCACTTGAATCTTTGGAAAGCTTTAAATGAGTAGGAGCAGGAGTCCTTTTGTGACTGGCATTCTCCATACCAAACTTTTTTACAATGTTCTTAGCATACTTGCTTTGAGATAAGAAGATTGAGTCCTCCATCTGTGAGACTTGCAGTCCAAGAAAATAAGTTAGTTCTCCCATGAGACTCATTTCGAATTCAGCCTACATCTGTTCAGCAAAATGTTTAACCATAGGTTCTGACATTCCTCCAAACACTATGTCATCAACATATATTTGGGCAACCATCAACTTCCCTCCTTCAGTTTTGACAAAGAGTGTTTTGTCCAAGCCTCCTTTTCTATATCCTTTGTCTGAGAGAAACTTTGTTAACCTGTCATACCATGCTCTAGAAGCTTGTTTCAGGCCATATAGAGCTTTTCTCAATTTGTAGACATGATCAGGGTGGTTTGGATCCACAAAGTCTTTAGGCTGTTCCACATAAGCTTCCTCATTCAAGTACCCATTTAGAAAGGCACTTTTCACATCCATCTGGAATAGCTTGAACTTCAGAAGACAAGAAATTGACAATAGGAGTCTGATTGATTCCAGCCTGGCTACAGGTGCAAAGGTTTCATCAAAATCAACACCTTCAACCTGAGTGTACCCTTGAGCAACAAGTCTTGCCTTATTCCTGGTGACACTTCCTTCAGCATCTGATTTGTTCTTGAAAATCCATTTTGTGCCAATGATGTAGTTCCTTCAGGTCTAGGAACCAGTTCCCAAACTTCATGTTGCTTGAATTGGTTCAGTTCATCTTGCATAGCACCAATCCAGTATTCATCAGTTAAAGCTTCCTTGACATTTCTTGGTTCCATTTTGGACACAAAACAAGAGTTTGAGATGATTTCTCTAGATCTTGTAATGACTCCACTGTTGGGATCTCCTATGATGAGCTCTTTTGGATGATCCTTCTGAATTCTGATGGAAGGGATCTTGCTAGCTTCCTTTGATTCAGATTCTGTTGTGGTGGTGTTGGGTAGATCATTCTGTTGGGTTGGAGACTCAAAGAATGTCTCAACATTACAAGGGACATCTATTTTTTCATGATAATCATCAATTATAACATTTATTGATTCCATCATGACTTTGGTCCTGGAATTGAATACTCTATAAGCTCTTCTGTTTGAGGAGTATCCTAGAAATATGCCTTCATCACTTTTAGGGTCCAGTTTTCTTCTTTGTTCACGATCTGCCAGAATATAGCATTTGCTGCCAAACACATGGAAGTACTTCACAGTTGGTTTTCTTCCTTTCCAGAGTTCATATATGGTGGATGAGGTTCCCTTTCTCAAGGTGACCCTGTTATGGACATAGCAGGCTGTATTCATAGCTTCAGCCCAAAAATACATAGGAAGTCTTTTGGCATGTATCATTGCTCTGGCAGATTCCTGTATGGTCCTGTTTTTTCTTTCCACAACTCCATTTTGCTGAGGAGTTACAGGAGAAGAAAATTCATGACTAATTCCTTCTGAGGAACAGAAATCATCAAACTTGCTGTTTTCAAATTCCTTGCCATGATCACTTTTGATTCTGACAATACACCCTTCCTTTTCTCTTTGAATTTTTTTGCACAATTCTTTAAAAACTTCAAATACATCAGATTTTTCCCTAATGAAGTTAATCCAGGTGAATCTGGAAAAATCATCCACAACCACATAAGCATATCTTTTTCCACCAAGACTCTCCACTTGCATTGGTCCCATCAAATCCATATGAAGAAGTTCTAGAACCTTAGAGGTGGTCAGATGTCTTGACTTTGGATGTGACATTCTAGTCTGCTTACCAACCTGACATTCACCACAAACTCTTCCTTCATCAATTTGCAGTCTTGGAATCCCTGTGACTGCCTCCATGGAGATAATCCTTTTCATACCTCTTAGATGAAGATGGCCAAGTTTTTGGTGCCACAGTTTCACCTCTTTTTCTTCTTTTGCAATGGAACACACAGAGGAGAAATTAGTGTTCTCAGGCTCCCACAAGTAACAGTTGTCTTTAGATCTGACTCCTTTCATTACAGTTTCTTGCTTTTCATTAATTATAAGACATTCAGATTTTGAGAAATTGACCTTGAATCCTAGATCACACAATTGACTGATACTAATGAGATTAGCAGTCAACCCTTTTACCAGCAGTACTTCATTCAGACTTGGAACTCCAGGGAAGTCCAAATCACCAACTCCTTTGATTTCACCTTTAGCACCATCTCCAAAGGTCACAAAACTGGTGGTGTGAGGCTTAACATTATTGAGGAGGTTCTTGATTCCAGTCATGTGTCTGGAACATCCACTGTCAAAGTACCAGTCTTCCTTTGCAGAGATCCTCAGGGAAGTGTGGGCTATTAGGGCAGTAGCCTTTTTCTTCCATTTAGGAGCATGTGGTACCTTTTTAGACTTAAGTTTGACACCTGAGTTCTGATTAGGGTATCCATGCAATCTGAAGCAGAAGGGCTTTATGTGGCCATATCTCCCACAATGATGACATCTCCATCTTTGGTACCTTTTCTTCATATGTCTCTGTCCCTGATGTTGAGAGTTATGTTGAGACATCTGTTTTGACATTTTCTTATCAGGCCTGATCTTCTTATCTGTACCAGATTTCTTTGCTTCCATAAATCCTAGTCCAGATTTATTTCCCACATTTTGTCCAACCTGAAGGATCTCTTCCAATTTGTCTGTTCCATTAGTCAGCATCTTGACAGATTTGGTCATTTGATTTAGTTGTGAGTTCAGCAATTGAACTTCCCCTTCTAGATGACTTATAGTTTCAAGGTTTGCCCTTTTTTCAGCCTCCAGCTTTATGATGAGTTTTGCTTGTTTCTCATTCTGCACACAGACTTCAGCACTTCTGATACACAATTTCTTGTAGGTATCAACCAGTTCTTCAAATGTCACTTCTTCATCACTAGTGTCACTTTCAGAGGTACAAACACTAGTTAGAGCAGTAACTAGTTTGGCAGATTCTTCTTCAGAATTACTTTCTGAATCACAGTCAGACCAAGTAACAGTCATTCCTTTCTTTTGTTTCTTAAGAAAGGTAGGACATTCAGCTCGAATATGCCCATATCCTTCACAGCCATGGCATTGAATACCTCTGCCTTGGTTTCCCTTCTCTTCTGACCTTGGTCTTCTGCTGGAACTGTCAATGTCAGAGGGAATGTTATGAACATTAGACCTTGACTTTGGATCTATTCTTTTGATGAGTTTGTTGAACTGTCTTCCAAGCATGGCTATAGCTTCTGAAATATTTTCTTCTTCATCCTCCTTGTTTTCAACATCAGTGTTGGATACAAGTGCTATGCTCTTGTTCTTCTTGTCACCATTATCAGTGATCCCCATCTCAAAAGTCTGAAGAGACCCAATAAGTTCATCCACTTTCAACTTGCTGATGTCCTGGGCTTCCTCTATGGCAGTTACCTTCATTGCAAATCTTTTAGGCAAGGATATGAGAATCTTTCTCACCAATTTTTCTTCTGCCATTTTTTCTCCCAGTGCTCCTGAGGTGTTGGCAATCTCCAAGATGTTCATGTGAAAGTCATGAATGGTTTCATCTTCCATCATTTTTAGATTCTCAAACTTGGTAGTCAACATCTGAAGCCTTGACATTTTTACTTTGGAAGTGCCCTCATGAGTAGTTTTGAGAGTGTCCCAAACTTCCTTGGCCAGTTCATATTGATGTACTAGTCTGAAAATGTTTCTATCAATTCCATTGAACAAGGCATTTAAAGCTTTGGAATTTCCCAGGGCTAACTCATCTTCTTCTTTACTCCAATCTTCCTCAGGCTTCAGACTGATTGTCCCATCTTTCTCAGTTATGGTGGGATGGTTCCATCCTTTGTCAGCAGCTCTCCAAGCCTTTTTGTCCAGAGATTTTAAGAAGGCAATCATACGAGGTTTCCAGTAGTCATAATTAGTTCCATCCAGAATGGGTGGTCTATTTCCAAAAACTCCTTCTTTGTCCATAGTGCTAGAAAGTGATATCCCTAGATCTCACCCAGTAATACAGGCAGGGTGCCTGCTCTGATGCCAATTGAAATTCTGGCTGCAGATACTCAATGTCACGTTTAATGTTATGACACCGTATCTGACTTTCTATAAGACAGTAAATACAAAAACAGTAAAGAACACAGTTAATTGTTTACCCAGTTCAGTGTGCAACAACACCTACTCTGGGGGCTACCAAGCCAGGGAGGAAATCAACTATAAGAGATATTAATTCAGGAATAAACCAACCAGTTTATCTCCTTCACTTAAGACCTACCCAATGCAACTTCAATCTAAGTACAAATTAAACCTGAGTTCCTACTCACTCCCCCTCAATCACAACAGTGATACATAAAAACAATTTGACTAATGAATTGTTGAAGACACTCTTCAAAACATACACTTGATTATGCTTCGCAGCTTTTTAATCAAGCAACACAAACACTCTTGCTTCACAGCTTTGAGTGATACAGAAACCTAACTTGACTTTGCTTCACAGCTTTAGTCAAGAGACATACAAACACTCTTTCTTCAAAGCTTTGAGTGTTACACAACCCTTACAATTAAAACCTATTCCAAGTCACTTATCACAATGATAATTGCTTGGATTACAATAGTAAAAACTATACAGCTTCTAAATGATCTTCTGTCAAAAAGGGATTGCATTCAAAACAGCAGCCCTGTTGAATATATAGCAGCTGCAACTTAAGTTAGGGTTTTCACAAAAAGCTAGGGTTAATTCCGTTTGACCTTAAGACTAGGTCACAGGACTTTATCAACCAGGCTGGGGTTGAGCTAGGTTAACCCAAAGAAAACGCAGGATTCTGTTCTGGAAAGACTGAGTCATTTTCCTGAAAAAACTCAGAATTAACCAAACTGCATACCTGTTAGTTCAGAACAGGATGTCTTAACATCTGTTATGACATCTGAAAACCTGTCTACTGATTTAGGTAAATGTGATCATTTTGCAAAATGCTCAGATACACACTTATAAACATCAGTACCTGTATGACAATATTTTTCTGCAAAGGTACCTAATGAATCAGTACATACTAAACTAGAATGTTATGACATCATGACATTCACACATACACTTGGGTTTTACCAAAAATGCAAGCCAATAACTAAACAACTACAAACTTGTTTGCATTTGAATGTTTAATCTTAATACAATGAGTATGTTTGTGTTAAAGAAATTCATTCGTTTCACTCGTATTTGTTTTCAATTTTAAATTGCTTTATGATACCAACTTGTTACCCATTCTCTTACCTAGGCAGAGATTGGGAGGAGGATGATGATATTAAAACACACATTCTCTGTCTGTATGCTTTTGGATAAAACCCTGTTGACGATGTACAAGCATTGTTTCAAATCCTCAAACACCGGAGATATAAGGGAGTGAAACCCTCGTTAACCCCTTTGAGCCTTGAAGTAGGAGTTTCTTTTTCTATTATGAAAAACCCTCATTTTTTAACCCGGGGCAGGGTAGTGTTCAGTTAATTTGATCGAGCATCCAGAACTCATCAGGAGTGTGCATCCAAGGATACAATAATGGTTATCCCTCAAGAGGTTGAGGAAAGTCAGAACCGCAATTGTTAATCTTCACTTATCAGGAGGGTGCGTCAATTGACGATATCTTAATGGCTATCTCTCTCACACCAGGAGATCAACAGATGACGATACAACAATGGTTATCTTTCATCTACCCAGAAATAGGGCAGTCATAATTCTTCCAACTAGTCACAAATGACTCGAAGTCACGCGACATGTTCAAAAAGAAAAAGAAAAAGATGACATGAATAAAAAATCATGATGAAAAAGAAAGAGACAAAAAGCCCCGCTAAGTCGGAACTTGAAAAAACAAGTCGCTTAGGCAAAAGTCAGGGCATCCTGCTGCACTTCAGATTCAAAGTCAAAAGGAATTTGTCCAGAAGGCAAGGAAGAAATGGAAATCCTAAAATGCAATAAAGGATTACAATGTGAAATCCTCAACAAAGAACAGATTCGCGTGACAAGAAACCCAAAAGAAGCAGGAATGAGTGACTTGCATGTCCAAAGAAAACCTTGTTTGATTCCTCAACTATCTCGAAATTTCTTTTGAGAGATGAATATTCGTGTCAAGTTAACTGAACTTAGGACCGAAGAACATCATGAAGGGGGTGGGCACCAAATATTTTTTGAGCCTTAAATCTTTTTTATAAAACCGTGAACCAGGCCACATTACAACCCTCAAAAGTCCTAATTGAAACAGGGTTTATTTCGAAAGCATACTCCAATGAGATAGTGTTTCCTGACTCCCATTAGTTTTGCTAAATTATTATGATTGGTATCATATGCTTTTGTTATCTTTCATACAAAAAAAAATCCATATCGCATCCTGGATAGTGATTCGTTCACAAGGTTTTGCGACATCTTCTCAAATAAAATCTTCAAGACTTACATAATTGTTGCATTATAATTTTCATTCTTAGAATAAACATTTTCTGCTTGTAAAACAACTGCTTGATGTCATGGAAGTTTACATTTGAGTATCAGCAAAAGGCATGTTGCCGAGAAGAGTTATGGAGCAAAGAGGATGTAACATTCAGCCAATCTAGGGCAGTTACGTCAAGATTCGACAAATCTCTAGAATCCATTTGATCAGAAAAGGTTATTCTAAAAACATGTAGCTAAGGGAAAGTTATGAAATTTACCTTGATCAGCCCGGTAAGCTTGGGACACCAGATTGGTTTCCAAGGGCATATCCAAATTTTGTCAAGATAGCTTCTATGTCTACCCCAAGCTGAGAACCTTCCTCAAGTTGTGTTATGGTATTGGGTTCATAATCCCATTTTTTCCAGTCTTGCTGCAGACTTCTCCAGCTGAGTGTGATTCTTTACCTAGCCAGGTGGTAATCAAACGGAGATTAAAAAGAGCTATGAAACCTTTTCTCATTTGATGGAGTTATTTATCCCTTTTTATTAATATAGAATCTCTTGTAGAGAATTACTTACTCCTGTTACGACATTATTGTTGTTATGTGCTTCCCAAGTAGCTAGACCAGGGCAGTATATTTTCTAAGAAGTGTTGAGACAATTGTAAATTTTTTTGGGTTTTCTCTCACAAAGTGTTGTGTTTGATTTAAAATCCCCATAATTTTGACTTTTTACTGTACTATTAACTTCTTGGTTCCCCGGGAAGGTTCTCTTAGGTCATTTTCGCTGGTATGTGCGCAATCTTTGTATGTTTCTCAGATGGCTAAAGACGATACCAGTGGGTGTAAGGTACAATATTGGGTTTGTGAATACATTATCCCCAGCCAAGTCTTTGTTCGCTTTTGATTTTGGGTTTGCATGGTCAGAAGCCTCTGTCCCAGATTCCCCAGCGAAGTTTTCCCTCATATGATGAAAGGTTTTATTCCCTTGGTGTGCTAAGATATCGCTCTTTTTGCAGTATTGGCATTCATGTTGACTTCTTGATTTCCTAGGAAGACTATACCAGGGCATCTTTTGTTGGAATGGGTTTGTATGATAGGAAGACTCAATCCAATATTCTCCAGTGAAGGCCTCGTTTATTTGATAGAAGTCCTTTCTCCCCAAAGAAGTTGGTGCAATAATTACTCTTGAAGAACGTATCTCTGGTTTCCCCAATGAAGAACGTATCTCTGGTTTCCCCAATGAAGAACGTATCTCTGGTTTCCCCAGTGAAGAACGTATCTCCAGTTTCTCCAGTGGAACACGTATCTCCGGTTTCCCCAGTGAAGAACGTATCTCCGGTTTCCCCAGTGGAGCACGTATCTCCGGTTTCCCCAGTGGAGCACGTATCTCCGGTTTCCCCAGTGAAGAACATATCTTGGTTTCCCCTCGATGATGTGGTTTTGGCCTCCCCAATGAAGTCAGCATGAAGTCCCCGGTAGATGTCTCGATGATGAAGTATTGTCTCCCTTAGTGAAGTCCGTATGTTTTTCTTCCTTCAAAGTGGGCCTGATTTCCACAGTGAATGTTTTGAAAATTTGGTTTCCATTTGCCTTATTCACAATCAGTATCGAAACCCCCAGTAGGAGTACAGACTGTGAAACATTTGTTTTCCCCATGGAAGTCTGTGTGTTATTCCCTGGGAAGTTTATCCCAGGGCATCTCTTGTTGGAATGAGTATTCATGATGAAAAGTTTTCAATCCTCAGTTTTTTCTCTCCAGGAAAGTGGGTTTGAATTCCTCAGTGAGGTTTGGTTGTCTCGGCGTCAGTCTGCTTTATTTGAGATCAATTTTTTAATCTTCAGTATGCACGTTATTTTTGGAAAAACTTGTTTCTTCGATGAAAACGGAAGAAAGATGTTCTATCCCGGTATCTGTTTGATTTAGCCACATCCGGATTATGTTTCTCCTCAGTGAAGTTTGGACAAACAATAGGTTTGGTTTCCGCAGTTGCTTTTACCTTTCTTGGATTGATCTTTTTGGTTGAAGTTTAGACCAATGTTGTTGGTACCTGAGGCAGTTTTGTTTGATTATGTATCCTTTTACCAGCATATGCACGATATCACTCATACATTCATACATGCATCATGCATTATTACAAATCATTTTTTATTGACATTATGTTCAAACCTTCCTGCAGCGGTCCTTGCTTAGTTGGATTTGGTTTTCCCTCTTGAGTTTATTTCTCAAAGGATGTATCTTCTTTGGCCGTCTTGCTCCAGTTTGTTTCTAATTGGATTCGTGGTTGCATGACAATATTATTTACTCTGGATTTCTGAGGACTTTGAGCTTTGGTTTGTGCATTTATTTTGCACGAGAAGACTTTATCTCTTCAGCAGGAATAATGTGGCATTTCCCCAGGAAGTCATATCTCATTTCCCCAGGAAGTCATATCTATTTCCCCAGGAAGTCATATCTCTTTCCCCGGGAAGCCACATTTCTATCCCCAGAAAGTCGTTTCTTTTTACAATCCTCCATGGTAACAAGCAACAGGTCTCTTTATTTGAGCAACTCGTGCTTCCATGTACAAGTCGACGTAACTTTTTTTGCTATTTCCTCTATGAGTGGTTAGCTTGCAGTCCGTCGTCAGTTTACGCCAGTGGATGGCAAGACTTTCAAATTCACAGAAATTGCTCGTTGTGAAATCTTTGCAAGTGGAAGTCTCTTTATTTGAGACAGCTTACACATTACCCTTTCCAGGAGGAATTCCTTGGTTAAGGAAGAAGTTGAGACCCGTTCTAGGTGAAACACCAGAAGTTTGGGGAACATATGATATTTTTTAAAATCTACCTTCAGTGAATGTTGGTAGTGCATCGGCAGTGAACGTCGGTGTTTCTTATCTTTTTGCTATCATCAGTGAACGGTGGTGGTTCCTCGTCAGTGAATGGCGATGGTATGATATTTTCAAAATCTACCTTCAGTGAACGTTGGTAGTGCATTGGCAGTGAACGTCAGTGTTTCTTATCTTTTTGCTATCATCAGTGAACGGTGGTAGTTCCTCGTCAGTGAACGACGATGGTATGAAATTTTCAAAATCTACCTTCAGTGAACATTGGTAGTGCATCGACAGTGAACATCTGTGTTTCTTATCTTTTTGCTATCATTAGTGAACGGTGGTAGTTCCTCGTCAGTGAACGACGATGGTATGATATTTTCAAAATCTACCTTCAGTGAACGTTGGTAGTGCATCAGCAGTGAACGTCGGTGTTTCTTATCTTTTTACTATCATCAGTGAACGGTGATAGTTCCTCGTCAGTGAACGGCTATGGCATGATATATTTTCTCTTCTACCTTCAACTATTGAGTTGGTAGTTTACCTTCATCTGTGAGTCGGTATATCTTCTTCTCTCTACCTTCAGTGAACGTTGGTAGACATCGGCAGTGAACGTCGATGCTTGTTATCCTCCTCTCTGGTTCTATTCTTTTGGTCCACCAGTGATTTATTTTCCCGGTGGGGTTGCTCCTTTGTTTCTTCATTTTTGTGGCATCCCTAGTGTTACTTTGCGTCTCTTTTGTTCTGTTCATATGCATCCATAATCATAAGCATTGCATGGCATCTTAGAGACAAAAATAGGGCTTGTTTTATATTTAAGTATTTTCAATCGCGTCGACACGAAGATTTGTAACCTTCGTATCTCCGGATAGAAGACACTTAAATAAGGGCAGTTGTTGTACCCCAATTTTTGCCCCTAAGATTCCTCTATCATATCATATCAACTCGATCATAACAAGATCACATTAGGGTTGGTTCTTCCTCTTTTTTCCTATCTTTAAGTTTGCTCTTGAGGAATCTCCAAGCACCTTGGTTGTGTATTTTGTATATGTGTTGTTGACTAACTTCTAATCAAAATACAAAAAATATTTGTCTTTGTCTTTGTATATTTTTGTTTTGTAGGTACCAAGTCGAAGCATCTGATAAATAAGGATTTATGGTATTATTTTCCTAAAATCTCTATTTGCAAAGAAAAAGAATTAAAATTTTTCATTTTTTTCACTGATGCAATCGATTGCTCTTAAAGTGAAATCGATTGCACATAGTATATTTTGCGCCATTTTTGAAAAAAAACACCGTGCAATCGATTTGCACTGTAGTGCAATCGATTACACAGCGTGAAAATTAAAAAAAAAATCAGCATTTTAAACTTGTCAAATTTTGGCTACAATTTTCCTTCACTTTTGAAAGATGTATCATCAATTCAAATTTTAGTGCCAATCTTTCATTTTTAAAAAAAATTATCATTAATTCAAATTTTGGCTCTAATATTTGAAAGAATTATCATTAATTCAAATTTTGGCTCTAATTTTTGAAAGAGTTATCATTAATTCAAATTTTGTCTCCAAGAATCAATTACCAAATTACCACTAATCCCAATCCTAAAACTCTATCAATAGAGCTCTCATTTTATTCAAATTTAAAGATTTTGATAGCCAAATCCACCTTGCTAAAAAATCTCTCAATTCTCTCCATCTACCAAATTCACTCAAAGCTCCATTTTCAAAAGATTAGTAAGCTTTGCATTGAAGCTTACTAATCTTTGAGCTAAACCTTCATCCAAACACTTTTTCTTCATCAATTCTCTACATCCAAGCTTGGTCAATTGATTCTTGTGGTTGAATTGAAGCAAATTCTTGAAGTTACTTTGATAATTCTCTAGATCTACCTTTGGTAAGTTGGATAATTCCTCTTTCACAATATGATCTCTTGTTGATCTTTGGGTTTGATTCTTTGAGCATTATTCTGTGATTCCAATGGTGTTATTTTCTCATAATTTGATGGAATTTGCGTGCTCAATTGGATCCATGATCATAAGATGTTTGATGGAAAGTTTGAACAAGAATTTGCCCTTTTAAAATGTTGTTTTTGCTACTGTAACAGTGTGCAACCGATTGCAGTAATTGTGCAATCGATTGCACAGAAGCGTTTCACACAATTTTTTTAAAATAACACTGTGTGCAATCGATTGCATAGTTACTGCAATCGACTGCACAGGGATAGCATGCACTTTTTTGCCTTGTTTTGGGGCAGCTTTGATCCAATATGATTTTTCTACTCACTCCTTTTTGATTGTTGGTTTGGATTGCAATTTTAAATGTCCAATTTGTCTTTAAACTCAATGGACTTTGTGATGTAGATGAAGTTAGATAAATGTTCATCAATTCAAATCTACCTAAGAGTTAATTATTTAATTCATTTTTGGTGCTTTGGATTAATGGTATGTTTAGTGCTTTAATCCATCTAGAGGAGTGGTTGAATTTAAAGATGAAAGAATTTTGAAATGGTGATCCAAATTAGCTTATCATTCCCCTCCCTCTTCATCTTATCCCTTTCTTTTTTAATTGTGCTACATGTTAAGGGATGGTGATCTCTATATCATTTATCCAAACATGAAGTACATAGATTGCTATTGACCGGCCTCAAAATAGGTGTGACTTCTACCTAAGTCCACTTACGATTGCTTAACATAGCGCTAAATTTTATCCCGATTCGAATAAATGATCATTCGTGGCCCAAACTTATGATTGCAAGCCCAAGTATGTTAATTTGATCTCTTTGATCCAATAACCTTGAGATTCATTGTGTGGAGGCTTTGGTTCTACCAATCCTCTAATGGATCTACAACACCTTTGGTCAATGCGGATCACTTAAACATCGTTGATCATTACATGTTGCCTTGTGAGAATTCCAAAATGGATGATATACTTGACAAAAAGCAAATGCAACTTGTTGTGTGGAGGCTTTGGTTCTACCAATCCTCTAATGAGTTCTAAATGCAAGTTTCAAGATGGTCATCCAACTAACCACTAATTACTAACAATTAAATTTACTTTACGCTTTTATTTTTATGTTTTATGTACCATTTACTTTTATCATTTTACATTTCATGCTATTTTCATCTTTGCTCACTTGAGCATTTACTTTTATGTCATTTTTATTTTTCTCACTTGAGCTTTTCTTTCTTTTTTAAGACACATAATAATCAACATGAACCATAAAAATTATTAATGATACTTGGACTACATGGTTACTATCCTTTGAATTATGGAGTGATGGACTTCTTGGACTTAGGATTAGAGACCTTGGCCTATCTTGGAGACTTTGTGACTTTATTTTATATTTTGTCTGGAGTTCTTGAGGTTTACGTCAAGACATTGGGTTGTTTGTTTGTTTTGTGTGCAGGTTATTGAGATTATGATCTTTGTTTGTAATATGGAATTCACCCGTATACAGCCGTTACTCTGCCCAATTTTTGCGAAGACTTAAAACACTTGAAGTTTGGTTCTCTCAAGAGGTCTAGTATTTTTGCTTGCTTGGTTTCAATCCGAAGAATGGGAACTCTATATTGACTCATAATGTCAAGTATTGGCTTCTTGTTGGTTAGATGGTTCTTATCCCTAGCTTTTACCTTATGCTTTAGGATAGCCTCTTCTTCTCCTCCCATCTTGTTTAATTTCAAAAGTCTTCTCCCTCCTTTTAAAAAAAAATTATTCTTGTTTTAAAACTTGAACCATTTTCATAATAAACTTGGACTTATGTCCATGCATTTTCAAAACATTTTCATAAATAAACTTCAATCAATTTAATAATACCTTGACATTTTTTGTGAGAAGACTAAAAGTCAATCAATCTCATTTTAAGCCATTTTGCCACTTTGGCTTTTATCTTTAAACTTTTCTCAAAAGATTAGACTCTTGTCAACCTTTGTAGTGATGTAAACAACTATACTTCTACAATATGTAGTGAAGTGAGATATTTTCCACTTGGGTGTTGAGTGAGGCATTGTTGATTTTAAAATCCAAGCCATATCCTCCACTTTGAGATGATGCAAATTCTCCTTTCTCATGATTGTGGGTAGTAAGTATGTTTTTCACACGGACAATTGCGATGATGTCTTATCTCATAAAATCAACCAACACACTTGCGTTTCAAATTTTTAAAAGAGGAACTACGTGTACCCTGATCCCCTATTGCACGAAAGGTGGTACGTAGGCACTAAAGGTTCGCAACCGCCGCGGGTGCAAAAATCATAAAAATATTTCTTTTCTCACCTCCACCATCCATTTTATATACAACACATTTTTATAGCCAAAATATACAGATTTTTCAAAGAGGTTCCTGTGGAGTACCGTAGATGTTTAGGGTGCTAATACCTTCCCTTTGCATAACCAACCCCCTTACCTTGAATCTTTCCCCCTCTTTTTGGGTTATTCGCTCTTTTCCCATTCCTTTGGAAACAATAAAGCGCGGTGGCGATTTTTATTTTTATTTGTATAAAGTCTAGTCAATCCAATGGCTTAGTCTTGCACATTTCTACCGCTACACATGCCCCGTGAATCCAAGGGCGTCCAAGTAAACAAAAATAGGTTGGTCTAATATCCATTACATATAAGGTAGAGTCGAATACTTGCGAACCTACTCTGATCGGAATTTCCACCTCTTCGTGCACCATCCTTTTTGAACCGTCAAAGGCTCAGACTACGATATCACTGGGTTTCACCACCATCACTTCATAGTTAAGCCTGTCGAGAGCACTCTTCGGTATAACATTAGCGAAGAACCCATATCAACCAACACATGAGCTAAAGTAGTGCCCATGCATTCAATAGAGACATACAGGGCCTTGTTATGGTTTCTTCCTTCAGGAGCCAAATCAACATCAGAAAAACCTAGCTCATTATCAATGGTTAGGCTAGCAACATAATTTTTAAATTGGTCGGCAGAAGTTTCTTGTGGCACGTGCGCATATTTTAAAAATTTCCATAAAGCATGTGCATGGGCTTCAGAACAAAGAAAAAGGGATAACATGGATATCTTGGAGGGAGTTTGTCCCAACTATTCAACAATCTTGTAATCACTTTTTTAGATGATTTTTAATACCTCCTCCAACTCTTGCATAGAGGTATCTTCAGCTTTAACTTCTTTAGGTGCCCCCGTCTGGGCAGGCCCTGTCATTTGTCCTTTGGCCCGAGCCTCAGTAATTGATTCAATAGCGGTAACATGAGCTGTGTGGTGATAGTCTTCGGAGAGATTTCCGGAGAGAAAACCCTTCCGCTTCTAGTAACCTTACTGGTCCCAGCAATATTGTCAATAGTGGGATCAATAAGCTTAGTACCTCCATTCTCAACAGTTAATGGCTCTTGCTTGACGCCATGATAGTAGACGTCGGCTCCATAGTTCCAAGGGACAACTTTGTCTGAGGAATATGGAATAGGTCCAAGTGCAATGATTATAATAGGAGAAACTCTGGGTTTGGCAGTAATATTTACAGGCCCTTTGGAAGTGATCTTGATAGGAGTGTCGGAACTTACAGAAACCTCTTCAAGCTCTAAGTCTTGAGACAAATTATCAACGACATGAATCTTCTCAACTAGAATCATGTGGTTGTCCATCAAACGCTGGATACCTTCTTTCAGCAGTTTGCAACCATTGGGTTAGGCTGCACAACAGTAACACCTTTCAATACAACCCAAAAATAAACCGGCTTGTAACAGATTCTTCTTAACAATTATGAGGGGAGTAGTCAATTCACTTACAATAGAAACATTTGGAACATCATTAATTGCATTAGTGCCTTTTTCATGCTTAGACATAGGTGCAATAGTTACATTGGGGGTCTCGGGAGGATTAAAATCAATTTCTTTATTGTCAATCATGTCTTGAATTTTATTCTTCAAAGCCCAACAACTATTGGTGTCGTGTCCGGGACTATTGAAATGATAAGCACATCTTACATTTGGATTATACTGAGGAGAGGAGTTGTTTGGATTTTGAGGAGGGTCCCTTAATGTTATCAGATCTGCATTTAATAGATGTTGTAATTCCTGAGACAACGTCATATTGATCTTAGTAAACTGTCTCCTGGGTGCGTCCGACCTACGTTGATTTCCCTGTTGTTGTTGTTGTTGGACATGCGTAGGATGAGAAATTAGCACCACCCCACATATTGGTTGCGATCACTTCTAGCACAACAAGTCTTCCCAAGTACAGATGTTGGTTATTTCCACTTGATATAACCATTATAATTGTGTCCTCGACAAGATTTCTTGAAAGAAGTGTACCCATAACTTCCTATCAGCAGTATGGAGTTGGATCTTCCGAACATAAGACCTCAGATGCAGCTTAGGACAAGAAATACCGTCATACTTCGCAAAAGTAGGGACCTTGAACTTGTGAGGGATAACAACCCCCGAGAATAATCCCAGCTCTTCAAAATCCAACCTAGGAACTCTCTAGATCTCCATAGCATTGAGACGATCTTCCAGCAGTTTGTATTTGTCATCAGCAGGAGGGTATTGTTTGTTTGAATATACTGTTTCATCTTCATCAGATCCCTGGTCATTATTCTCCTCGGCTTTCACACTGTTATCATCTTCCTCTTGGTTATCCACTTAATTTGATGGGGCCTCAAAATCTAGAGCCCTCTTGACCAGACCTTTGAATCTTCTATCGATATTAAGGATGACAACTGGCTTCTTAGTCTTTTTATTCTTTGCAATGAGCGCCATCAGTTCTTTCTGCCCCTTGGCTATGTGCAGGAGCGTCTCTTGGAATTAAGCGTTTTGAGCTTGAAGTTCTTTCATGGTTTGTTCGAGAGCCATCTTTTAATGAAAAAAACAGCAAGAAGATGAGAAAACTTGTCTTGGGAATACCTGCTATGATATGATGTGTATGGTATGTGAATGCATATGGAATGTTTTCAAGGATCTCGCGGGATAAACAAAAATGAAATGTTAGAAGTTGAGTCTGACTGCATCTTTGAATGTAGAACTTTGAGTCTTTGAACGTCCTTCTATGAGATTCAAGCTCACCATGTCTAGTGAGTCCTAGCCTTTGACTCAAAAGAACGCACTTCAGTATTTGACGGCATCTTGATTAGAGGAAAATAAATCCTCTGGCCCCTTGTTAGATGTCTGGTTTATGATAAAGATGCATTACAGGTCTCTGAGATCCTTGAAAATTGTTAGTAAAAATGATATGGTATGATGTGATGATGTGATGATGTCATGATGTCATGTTTGAACAGATCGTAAACACAAACAAAGCACATAATAGCTTTAGGTTTAAAGGGTTGCATTAGGTTCGTAGGTAAGTACCCTCTTGAAGCTCAGTTGGCTCAACATGTCCTAAAAATAGTAACCGGGTTCTAGGAGTCTCATATCACTGATCTTTCTCGCAGGTTTTATTTCAGCAGAGCAACTGACTTGCCACCAAAATATCCTAGGAGTCGAATATCAACGAGTGTAGCATCGAGTATCAACTAACTTGAGACCGCACCAAAGCCGGCCATCTCACTAACTTTTAATGGCAAAGTTGGCTCAATTAAGGTTCTAAACGCCGATTAGTGCTTATGACACCATGTGGCAGCCTAATGTTCTCCTCGGCTGACTCAAGGGACACTAGTACAAACCAAAGTGTCACAATAACGTATCCATCACTTCAACCATATAGATCTATGCCATACAATTTCCATGATCTATTGCTACCTACCTAAGGTATCCCCAGATCCGGGTGTAGGATCTTTGCAAGAAATAATCCCAAGCAGCCCTCAATTTTAAAATAAACAAAGCAGACAAGTAAAAGAAAGTCAAAGTGATCTAAGACTCTAAGGTAACCCCTCTTTTTAAAGTAGTACCCAGCAGAGTCACCAGTTCTGTAATACGGTGGGAGAACTCACTTTTGGGTTTTACCCAAAATATGCGGTTAGCAAGAGTCGCCATCAACTTTTCTTTTATCCAACAAAGAAAGAGTGAAAAGAATAGTAAAAACCTTGATAGATTTTGACTTCGGGGGTAGGTTACGAAAAGGGAAGGTGTTAGCACCCTTTTCATCAATAGTTATCTACAGGCTCTTAATCGCTTAGCTCACTTTTTGAAAATTGCTTTGTGTTGTGTGTTTGAAAAATATTTTGAAAGGTTGCCAATGTAAGGAAAAACTTTGTAATGATTCTCGTATCTGTCCTCGAGAATGCGTATAAACTGTTTGTTTGAAAATATTTTGTAAGTGTTTGTGTGAAATGTTTTTGTTTTGAATAGCTTTGTGAGCAAGCGATAAGGATTTCTACCCTACTCAAGGCCGTTCTTGTATTTTTCCTCCTCCTTTAGATAGTGCTATCTTACCATTAGTTAGTAGGAAGCCCTATCGTGGGATGTGAAGGGACAAGCGAGGGTCATTATACGATCATCAAAGGCAACTCGTAAGGACGCTTTAGCAATTTTAGTAAGGGATTGGCATCGTTTATTCGTAGGCAACTCGAGGGAGTAGATCATTTACCGAAAGACAACATCGAAAGGGTCCTTGAGGGACTATGATCTTTTTTTATGATAACTTGATCGAGGGTCTTTGCTAAGGCATCGCTATGTTTGAAGGACATGACCATTTTCCGAATGCAACAATGGAGGTTACCCTAAAGGTCTGACTCTGCGAATGATTTGTATTCAATTATTTTATCTTTGATTTTTTAGGTATCTACCATTTGTTTTTAGTCTTGACATACAATCCTAGTTACTAAGTAGTAAATGATAATTATAGTAAAGGCAATAAAGGTGCGGAAAGTAAAGGCAGGAAAGATAAACCTAAACCTATTACACGACTTTCGGGCAGATCAAAAATAGTAGAGGGAAGAAAGTAAAAACCTATAACTATTACATTCCGAAGCAGTTGCATGATAATGGAAAAGAAAGCAGGAAATAAATCTAGCTACTACGCATACAGTCGATCTAAAAATGTGAAAAAAGAAAATAAAAGATTTTTGGTAATACATTTTTTATGAAAAAATGATTTGTGATTAATTAATTAAATAGACCTAAAAACCTAATTAATTTTAATAAAAAGTCAATTAATTTTAGGAAAAAAACCCTAAGAATCTAGTTAATTTTAATTTAGAAAGTTAATTAGTTAAATTAATTTAAAAAAGGGTGATTAAAACTAAACCTAATTAATTTTAACCTAAAACTAATATTTATGTATTTTAATTAAATAGTAAAAAACAAATAATTAAAATAAAAATAAAAATATAAGAAAAAGAGTTTGGGCTTGATATAGAAAACAAGGGGGTGCAGACTGCAATTGAATCTAGGCCCAAGCGCTGCTAGTCCACTAGATTTGGTGCGTTTAGCCAGGAGGGTGCATTATAGGCTTGCCGATATGGAAACTTTAGATCAGATCTACGAAGATCTGATGGTGAGGCGTGGCTGGGTGCATGGTGGGTTTGTGGGACGTGCTGCACTTGATCTGCAAAAGTCAGAAAATATGTGAAGAAAACACAAAAGGCAGGGATCGAATCCACGCCTTGGTATACAAATGCCTTAACACGCGCTACCTTGCCACTGGGGTGGTTGTACATCCGGTGATATAAGTGAACAAAATAAATATGTAATAAAACCATTGCCTAGACTGGAGAGGCGCCGGAGCCCTACCTCCGGTCGTCTTCTCTGGTGAGTATGATTTGTGGTCTTGCAAAATAGCACATATTAGAGATTCCCAGGGACCTTACCCCTCTAAGTTTGGTCTTGCAATTTCAATGGAACCATTATTTTTGGCTGAAATGCGTTGGAGACAGAGATACGATGAAAATAATATTACACGGTGCAAACATGACACCCTTTGATTTAGCCATTATGGGGGCCATGCTAAATTTGATCCTACATTATCATGTCTCAGAAGAAGATTAGCATCCTTAGTACGTATTAAAACATAAAGAAAACGCAAGTATGAAAATCATGCAATGAACTAAAAACAGCAAGGTTGATCCATTTTTACCCAAAAGTATTTCTCAAAGTGAATTGGGTGGCTGGTTTGCTGTGAAGATGGCTGCAAATAGGATTCTTTATTTGCCCTAATTGTTTGAAAATTTTGGAATTTTGGAGTGTTTCTTCATGCCAGGGTTTCGTGTCTTTGATGTCTGAATTGATGAGAATATATAATGAAGAAATTAGGTCAACCATGTTGGGCTTGTACCTTGTAAAAAAAGCCTATATATTATCTTATTTATTTTGAATTTAAAATAAATAAAAATAAAACTAATTAGAATAAAAAGGTCAAGGGGTTTATGAAGTGATTCCGAGATTCATATGAAGTATATAACACGTATGGACTTTGAAACAATATCCCATTAGTCCAAAAATTAAAATTTGGCCACTTTAGGTTTCATGCCTTTCCTCAAAATTTCCCAACTTGTACCAATCATAACTCCCTCAATTTTCATCATATGAAGATGATCTTTGACTTTTTGGAAAGCCCAAGATGTCCTCTACAACTCTATTTTGATCATTTTTTAATTTGAAGAATTTATCTTGATTTATGTTTCCTTGACAAAAAGTGTCTTTTGTTGACTTTTGAAACGACCTATAATGTTTTGGCCCATATCTCTCAAATGAAGCAATTTTTGGACTTGAGCTTAGAGAGACAAAGTTGTACAAAATTTAATTTCTTTCAAGATAAGGGTTGGTTGAGTATATTCCGATGAAGCATGTGGACGTTATACTTGGTCAAAGTTCAGTTGACTTCTCCTTAAGAAAACCCTAATATGGCAACTTTTGACTTTTGATGGTTTGAGATTTTTCTTGATGAAACATGATCAACCCTTGATAAAATGATGTATATGACTTCAAAATCTTGATGTTGACCAAAAATCTTGAGTTTTGACTGTATGTTGACCACAATTGACTTTTTGTCCAATAAAGTTGTGTTGTACCCCAATTTTTTCCCCTAAGATCCCTTCATCATACCATGTTGATTTATTCACAACAAGATCACACTAGGATTCTTGGTTCCCCTCCCTACTTTGAGTTTTGCTCCTTTTGAGGGATTACTAAGAACCTTTACTTATGTTCCTTTTGTGATCATGAATATTGTTTTTATTTCTTCATTTAACTAATAAAATACAATGTTGGCTTGTCTTGCTTGTTATCCATGTAGGTAAGGGCAATGAGATTTAACAAGTTACTCCATGGGTTCATGAGTTTATTTCCATGCCCTAGTAAATATAGCTTGAGAAGTTCCAACATCACTAATGGATTGTTTTTAGAGAATTGGCATGAGGTTGCTTTGGTTCATCACATTTCAAGGTTATTAGGTTTGACTCAAAAGTATAAGGGGTTGATTGGAGAAGTTGTCATGTTTGGACAAGGCCTTGTTCCTATTGGTCACAAGAGCATATTTCTCTCAAATTTCAAGATATGGAAGTGGTTTTTGTGGCTATGAGTCCTCATTATCATCCTCAACAACTTCTATTCACAAATCAAGAATATTGGTACAAGAAGTTTGTTTAAACTTGTCAAAGTTCCTCAAGGCAATCTCTTGATCTAGAAGCTTGGGTTTTGAACTTCAAAGGAGCATATCTTGCCCACCTTTTGGTATTTTTGAGTGATTTCAAAGACATCCTTCTCTTCAAAGGGTTATCAAAAAATAACTTCAAAAGTTCCAAAGTGTTTTCATGTAGAAGGAACTTGGTGAAGAAGAAAGATTACAAGTCCTCCAGATAAATCCACAATTTTACACAAGTAACTTCAAATGATAATAACTTGGTCAATTTTCATCACGTTGAGACAATTCTTTTTCCATAATGATCTTGAATATGTGAACTTTATGCCTTCTTTTATGTGAAAAGTGTGAAAATAGACGTAAGTTGCCTTAAATATGCAAAAGATTATAGGTCATTTCATGATTTTTGGCCAACTTCAACAAGTCATAACTTGCTCAATTTTGGGAGATTTTGAGTGGTTCAAGTTTCAAAGTGTCATTCAAGAGATCTACTACATTCCATCTTTTTTGGTAAGAGCAAATTCTAAGTGGAAGGCCATGTTTGGATGCAAAATATTATAGGTCATTTTTGAAGAAGAATTTGAAATATTTCTAAGTATGGAAAGTCAACCCTTTTTCTTCAACTTTGACTCAATGCAACTTTCAGCTCAAGCATCCATTTAACTCGATTATTTTTCCATTGCAAAGCTTGTAACCTCATCTTTCTGAAGCATCAAGAATCATGCCCTAAGACCCCTTGAGTAGGAAATGCCATGGATTTGAAATTGGTAACTTGAAACTGAATTTTCCATAGTGTCAGAATTTTTAAATCCATAATGTCACTTCTAAACACAAGATTTATGCGCGTTTTTGATTTAAACTTGATTAGCAAAATTCCCAAAAGTGATTAGCACCCCAAAACACAAGATTTGGTTGAGTTTTGATGGAAATGAAGTAACACTTCACTCGTGCTCGACCTTCAGTCAATTTCCCTCCAAACTTCCTTGTTTCTTCCAATTTTCATTCCCATTCACTTCCCTATAAATAGAGGGTCATCCCCGAGTCATTTCTTCAAGCTTTGAGAGCCAAAAACACCCTGCCAAAACATCACACAAACCCATCTTTTTTGAATTCCGTTTCTGAGATTTAAGCTCCCTTTTCCAAAATTCTTTGCGCATTCATCATCCTTGAGCATCATATAAACTCTCCAGCACTTAAACCAATCAAAATGAGCCATAATTCAAGCTACAAAAGTCCAGTTTCAGAGCTTTTTCCTTGAACTTCAAAAGGTAGAATTCTCCACCATTTGGATCTAAATCAAGCACTAATTTATTCTACTCCTTCTCCTGATTCCAATGCTGCTTACAATTTTTAAATCCATTGAGAATTGAGAGAGAAATCTCAAATTGAAGGTGCTCGCTATTTTCTGGGTTTTTGATTCATATCTCTCTCCATACCTTATATAAATTTGGCGCGATTGTGGTGTTAGAATCGTCTTGAAGAGACGAGTTCAATGATACTTGCATGGGATCCTAATTTTTCCATTTGAAGGATCTCACAAAATCTCCATTGCAGGGTGTTTGGAGGTTGAAGATGATGACATGTCTCATCTCAGCCAATGATACCGTGCCAAACGTTTTAATTTCATTGGTTGCCCTTTTTCTGATCCTATGCGTATCTCACTAAGGTCCATATCAAGCACAGTGCGTCTGGTCCACTGGATCAGCTTACTAACGCGTTTTGACTATGATCTGATGGTCCACATCTTTTTGGTTTTATTTTATTTTCTGATTTTATATTTTTATTGATTAAATTTTTAAAAATTCATAACTCTTTTATTTTTTATCCAAAAATTATGAAAAAATTCACAAAAATACTTTGAATTATTTATGATCTCATGACTATTTTTTCACATTTTTATTTTGACATTTGATATTTTTTTGTATTTTTTGAATTATTTGCTTTCTTTTAATTACTTAAAAAATACTTTCTGACATTTTTTAATTCTGAATAAATTCATAAATATTATTTTGCATATTTTTGACTTTTTGAAAATTTTATGGGATTTTATATTGAGGTTTACTATTTTTGACCTATTTTTGTTTGTTTGAGCAATTTTAAATAGTTTAAAAAATAGTTTCTGACTTTTAAAAATTACCAAAAATTTTATAAAAATATTTGGATCCATTTCTGATTTTTCTATGGCCTTACTTTTTCTTTCTTGATTAATTTGAACATAGTTGATATTTTTCTCTTCTATTTTGATTTTTAAACATTTTTTAAACCCTTTTAATGAATATATTAAATGTGATATTATTTTGTGATTATTTTCTGGCTAATCTTGGGTTAGATTTTGGATCATGAACTTTATTAACATCATTGGATCCATGGTGTTGAGTTTAACTCCACAAAAATGGATGAATGATTTTAATAATAGTTTGATTAAAATTTAATTCAAATGTGGTTTGTATATTTTTTCCCTATCCCTCTTCATCTCATCCTCTTCTTATTGCACTAAATATTGTGAGAGCATGATCTCTATATCATGTCTCAAAACAAATGGTGCATAGATTGCTATTGACCGGCCTCAAAATAGGTGCGACTTCTATATAAGTCCACTTACGATTGCTTAACATATCACTAAATTTTGTCCCGATTTGAATAAATGATCATTCGTGGCCTAAACTTATGATTGCAAGCCCAAGTATGTTAGTTTGATCTCTTAGATCCAATAACCTTGAGATTCATTGTGTGGAGGCTTTGGTTTTACCAATCCTCTAATGGATCTATAACACCTTTAGTCAACGCGAATCACTTGAACATCGTTGATCATTAAATGATACTTGTGAGAATTCCAAATGGATGATATACTTGACAAAAAGGAAATGCAACTTGTTGTGTGGAGGCTTTGGTTCTACCAATCCTCTAATGAGTTCCAAATGCAAGTTTCAAGATGGTCATCCAACTAACCACTAATTATTGACTTGTTTTACCTTATGTTTTTATTCTTTTTTATGCTTTATATACTATTTACTTTTAGCATTTACATTTTATGACATTTTCATCTTTGCTCATTTGAGTATTTATTTTCTTGCCATTTTTACTTTGCTCACTTGAGCTTTTCTTTTCCTTTCTTAAGATACCTAATAATAAACATAAACCCTAAAAAATCTTTAATGGTACTTGGACTATTTGGTTACTATCCTTGGCATTATGGAGCATGGGACTTTTTCTTAGACTTAGGATTAGAAACATTGGCCTATCTTGGAAACCTTGTGATCTTATCTGATTATTTTGTCTGGAGCTCTTGAGGTTTACCTCAAGACATTGGGTTGTTTGTTTATTTTGTATGCAGGTTATTGTGATTATACCCTTTGTTTGTAATATGGAATTCACCCGCATACAGCCGTTACTTTGACCAATTTTTATGAAGACTTAATACACTTGAAGTTTGGTTCTCTCAAGAGGTCTAGTATTTTTGCTTGCTTGGTTTCAATCCAAAGAATGGGAATTCTATCTTGGCTCATAATGTCAAGTATTGGCTTCTTGTTGGTTAGATGGTTCTAATCCCTAGCTTTTACCTTATGCTTTAGGATAGTCTCTTCTTCTCCTCCCGTCTTCTTTAATTTCAACATCTTCTTCCTCCTTTTGAAAACTCTTCTTGTTTTGAAACTTAAACTACTTTCATAATAAACTTGGACTTAGGTCCATGCATTTACAAAAAAAAAACCTTTTGATAAATAAACTTCAATCAATTTAATAATACCTTGAAATTTTTTGTGAGAAGACTACAAGTCAATCAATCTCATTCAAACTATTTTGCCATTTTGGATTTTACTTTAAACTTTTCTCAAAAGGTTAAACTCTTGTCAATCCTTGTAGTGATGCAAACAACTATACTTATACAATATGTAGTAAAGAGAGATGTTTTCCACTTGGGTGTTGAGTGAGGCATTGTTGATTTTAAAATCCAAGTCATATCCTCCACTTTGAGATGATGCAAATTATCCTTTCTCATGATTGTGGGTAGTAGGTATGTTTTCCACACAGACAATGACGATGATATTTTATCTCATAAAATTGACCAACGCATTTGTGTTTCAAATATTTAAAAAGAGGAACTACATGTGTAACACCCCTTCTAAAATACCCCAAATAATATTAACTATATCAATGATTAAAGACATATTCCATCAGAGTTAACACGGAACAAAGGATGTCACAATTATGAAATAAATAAAACTTCCAATAAAACAGTAGTCATGCTACACTGAGGGTCATTATTCAAATAATTCAATCAACTTAAGACCATGTCTTACACAGCGGAAAAATACCATAACCAAAACGGAATAAACCAAAACATAATTATTCCCAATGAAATTCAAAGAAACAATTGAATAATAACTAATTCCTCAACTAAACGTTCCCCAATGTTACAACCAATCAGAGCACGACACTGACACGCGGACTTAAAGTAACATAGCTCTAGAGCCATCCTCACCAACTCCTGAGCTGCTAACTTTAATATGAAATTGTTAAATTAAGGGTGAGAATTCTCATAATTAACATGCATTATAAGCTTCTCAATCAACATTATATCACAAGCATATTATTTCACCCATTTTAGCATAAATTCAGATTCAACACGCAGTTCCAATCATACAAGTCATTATGCACAAATCAATAATTAACCAAAGAATTGTAACACTGGAAGACATCCTAACATGTTACAATTCCATGCAAACACAAATGCAGACACAATGCATGTGGTACCAACACGTGACCAAGTCACCCAACACTGATCCATCATCAACCGGATACAGCAACCATCGATTCGTCCATAAACACTCGGACACGAATCCAGCCTAACCACCCATCATCACTCGGGTATCGGTTAACGGTAATACAAGTCAAATTCCACACAATGGGAATTAACTTCACCAAAACAATGTATATGCACGCACATCACTAGCATGCAACATCAAATCAGTCTATGAAATACATCAATTTATCATAACTGAACCAAAACCAAAAACATGATATCTCAACGATCATTCACACCATCATTAGCAACATAAAAGTGCCTTTCATTCACACAATACTAATACATCCATCCATCACAGGTTCACTGCTACATACACACCCATGTGCGTTAGCCAATAATCACTTATTCCGGGATTTGACTCATTTTCAAAATAATTTCAGGTTTTAGGAAATCTTTTCATTTTATAAAATAGAGCATTAAATTTAATAAATAACGTCCAAAACGGAACTCAAAACAGACTTACGGTTTGAAAGTTATGAATTTTCAAAGTTTAATATTTTTCAAAAAGTTACAGCAGAACCCGGTTCCTACATATGCAGGAACCGGTTCCTGCGAAGTTCAAAAATCACGCTTCTGGAAAAATATATGGGAACTCGGTTCCTACCTATAAAGGAACCGGTTCCTACGTGCATTTTTGCCAGTTTTTATAAATTCACACAGTGGAACCCGGTTCCTCCCCACTGGGAACCGGTTCCCACGACCTGCAGAGTCAAATTTTGCACTTTTGACAGCATTTTACTACTCCAATCCCATCCAATTCATACCCATTTGAATCCAACTCACAGCAATGTCAAAATAAGTTATAATTCATGATTCCAATGAGAGTGTAACACACCATAACATCATACAATTTCCTCATAATATCAAATTGAATCAAAACATAAAAATTCATAGAATTGGGGTTTGAATTTCATAAACCTAACGATCCTAAATTGGGATTCCTAACAGGCTTATTAAATCCTATTGATTCCAAAACCTATAAGGCATATTAACTGAATGAAATCACCCCTTACCTCACGATGATCCTTCGAATTCACGGTGTTTGGCTTTTTCCTCTCTTCTCTTCTCTTCTCCAATTTCACGTATAATGACTTTTCCAAATAACCTTCTTTTTCTTTTCCTTTTTATCCTTCTTTTTATATTCCTTTTATTATTTGCCAAATAATAGTAATAAATTAGTTATTATTTAGTAGAGTTTTTTACTTCACACACCTCTAATTCAACCTTACACCCCCCGGTCTTCCTTTTTAATTTATTAATTAATTCATCCATTTAATCCAAAATATTATTAATTAAGCCTTTAATTAATTTAATAATTAAATTCCTAATTATTTAACACTTGAATAAATTTGGGGTGTCACAACTCTCCCCTACTAAAAGAGTTTTTTTCCTCGAAAACATACCTTAGACGAACAGTTCAGGATACGAGTCCTTCATCTGGCTCTCCAGCTCCCAAGTGACATTTCCATCTGCTGATCCTCCCCAAGCCACTCTTACCAACGCGATCTCCTTGCCTCGCAACTGTTTCAACTTCCGATCCTCAATTCTCGCAGGTACCGCTTCCACAGTCAAATTCTCTCGTACCTGTATATCGTCTACCCAAATCTCATGAGACGGATCAACAATGTACTTCCTTAGCTGAGATACATGAAAAATATCATGCAAATTTGCAAGTGACGGCGGCAAAGCAATCTGATTAGCAACTTTCCCAACTCTCTTGGTAATCTGAAACAGACCAATAAAACATGGAGTCAACTTCTTTGACTTCAAAGCTCGACCAATACCAGTCATCAGAGTAACTCGCATAAAAACATGTTCTCCTTCGCTAAACTCAAGATCTTTCCTCCTCTTATCATGATAACTTTTCTGACGACTCTGAGAAGTCCTCATCTTCTCCTGAATCATCTTAATCTTTTCCGAAGTCTGTTGGACAATTTCCGGTCCAATCACAGCACTCTCTCTAGATTCATACCAACACAACGGTGTCTGACACCTCCTACCATACAATGCCTCAAACAGAGCCATACCAATGCTCGAATGAAAACAATTGTTGCAGGTAAACTCAATCAATGGTAGATAACTATCCCAAGCTCCACCTTTCTCCAACACACAAGCTCTTAACAAATCTTCCAACGACTGAATCGTTCTCTCCGTCTGACCATCTGTCTGTGGATGATAAGCGGAACTCAAACGCAACTTAGTACCCAAAGCTTCTTGCAATCCCGTCCAAAATTTAGATGTAAACCTCGGATCTCGATCCGACACAATACTAGAAGGAATACCGTGCAAACTCACAATCTTCTCAACATACAATTCTGCCAACCTTTCCATCGGATAATCCATTCTTATCGGAATAAAGTGAGCAGATTTCGTCAACCGATCAACAATAACCCAGATAGAATCACAATTCTTTGATGTCTTTGGCAAACCAGACACAAAATCCATAGAGATTCCATCCCATTTCCATTCCGGAACAAACAACGATTCCATCAATCCTGACAGTTTCTGATGCTCAATCTTCGACTTCTGACAAACCAAACAAGCATACACAAACTCAGCAATTTCCTTTTTCATTCCCGGCCACCAAAACAACTTCTTCAAATCATGGTACATTTTAGTAGCACCAGGATGAATACTCAATCCACTACGATATCCTTCTTCCAAAATACTCTTCCTAATCTCTGCAACATCCGGAACACACACCCTATTACCAAATCTCATAACACCATTCTCATCAATCCGGAACTCGCCTCCTTGACCTTGGTTGATCAATGTCAATTTATCAACTAACCCAACATCGGACTTCTGTCCATTCCGAATTTCTTCCAGAATACCACTAGTCAGTTTCAACATACCCAATTTCACACTATTCGGAGTAGTTTCACATACCAAACTTAAATCTCTGAACTGCTCAACCAAATCTAACTCACGGACCATTAACATCGACATATGCAAGGACTTCCTACTCAAGGCATCCGCAACAACGTTTGCCTTACCAGGATGGTAATTCAAACCGAAATCATAATCCTTTAGAAATTCTAACCATCTCCTCTGCCTCATATTCAACTCTTTCTGATCAAAGAGATACCTCGGACTTTTGTGATCACTGAACACCTCAAACCGAGAACCATATAAATAATGCCTCCACAACTTTAAAACAAACACAACAGCTACCAACTCCAAATCATGAGTCAGATAATTCCTTTCATGTACTTTCAATTGTCTTGAAGCATAAGCCACCACCTGCTTATCTTGCATCAACACACCACCTAATCCCATTAATGATGTGTCACAATACACAATAAAAGACTTAGTCGTATTTGGCAAAATCAAGATCGGAGCACTTGTCAACCTCCTCTTCAGCTCTTGAAATCCTTTCTCACATTCAACATCCCAAACAAACATCTGACCCTTCCTGGTCAACTTAGTCAACAGTAACGCTAATTTGGAAAATCCTTCTATAAACTTCCTGTAATAACCTGCAAGACCCAGAAAACTACGGATCTCAGAAGCATTCTTCGGCGCTTCCCACTGAGATACTGCTTCTACCTTCGTAGGATCCACATCAATTCCATTCTTGGAAATTACATGGCCAAGAAAACTTACTTCACTTAACCAGAATTCACACTTGGACAACTTCGCATAAAGCTTCTTCTCTTTCAACAATTCCAACACAACTCTGAGATGTTCTGCATGCTCTTCAAATAAATTAGAATATCATCAATGAACACCACCACAAACTTATCAAGATACGGATGAAATATCCTGTTCATATACTCCATGAAAACACCAGGTGCATTAGTAACTCCAAACGGCATAACAGAATACTCGTAATGTCCATACCTCGTTCTAAATGCAGTTTTCTGAATATCTTCCGACTTCACACGAATCTGATGATATTCAGATCTCAGATCAATCTTACTAAATACACAAGCTCCAACTAGTTGATCCATCAAATCATCGATCCTCGGCAAAGGATACCGATTCTTGATTGTAACTTTATTCAGCTGTCTGTAATCAACACATAATCTCATTGAACCTTCTTTCTTCTTAACCAACAACACCGGAGCACCCCACGGCGAAACACTCGGACGAATAAACTTCTTCTCAAGTAACTCCTCCAACTGTTTCTTTAACTCCGCTAATTCAGATGTCGACATACGGTAAGGCGCCATCGACACCGGACTAGTTCCAGGAATCAAATCTATAGTAAATTCTACCTCCCTCTCAGGTGCCAATTCACTAACGTCTTCCGGAAACACCTCTGGAAATTCATTCACCACTGGAAATCCATCACTCTTTGCTTTTCCCTCCGCTTCTATTGCAGAATACAACATAAATACCACAACACCATCTTTCACAGCTAGGTTCATCTGTTTAACCGACATAGTCACATCTTCGACACCAACCTCTTTAGGAAAAATAACCGTCTTCGCAAAACAGTTGATATGAACCTGGTTGAATTCCAACCAGTTCATTCCAAGGATGATATCAAGTTGTTCTAATGGTAGGCACACTAAATCCATACTGAAACCCCTACCAAAAATCACAATAGGACAATTCCTACAAACATACGAAGTAGTCACTGAACCCGACGCAGGAGTATCAATAACCATACTTCCATCCATATTAGAAATTTACAAATTCAATCTTTTAGCACAATCCAAAGAAATAAAAGAATGCATAGCTCCAGTATCAATAATCGCAATCAAAGGTATGTCATTAATAAAACATGTACCTTTAATCAGCCGATCATCTGGCTTAGTCTCTGACCCAGACAATGCAAACACTTTACCACCAGCTTGCTCCTTCTTGGGTTTTGTACACTGAGGACGAGTATGACCTTCTTCACCACAATTGTAACAAGTCACCACTCTTACTCTGCAATCATTGGCCACATGGCCGAGTTTCCCACACTTGAAACACTTCTTATCATTACTTTTGCAATCCACCATACGATGTCCTGTCTCACCACACTTGTAGCACTTAATGGAAGAACTAGAATCTCCTCCACCAAACTTCTTCCAACCACCGGGTCTCTGATTACTTCTATCATAAGGCTTACCACGATCCATCTGTTGCTTACCCTTCCTATCAACATACCCTCGAGCATTCGACTTAGTGCTAGCAAGATCCTCCTCTAAAATCCTACTACAGTCAATCAGATCAGGAAATCTTCGGATACGCTGATACCGAATACCCTGCTTAATCTCACCACGAAGTCCATTCTCAAACTTGATACATTTGGAAAATTCTCCATCTGCATCGTTAGTATAATGAGCATAATACTTTGCTAACTCAGTAAACTTCGAAGCATACTCACTGACAGTCTTGTTACCCTGCTTGAGTTCCAGAAACTCAATCTCTTTCTTGCCTCTGATGTCCTCAGGAAAGTACCTTCTCAGAAAAGCCCTCCTGAACACAGCCCAAGTCAACGCAATACCATCTTCTTCCATTTGAGTTCTGGTAGCAACCCACCAGTCATCAGCTTCCTCTGCTAACATGTGAGTTCCGTATCTCACCTTCAGCCCTTCAGCACAATCAATTACTCTGAAGATCCTCTCGATCTCCTTCAACCACTTCTGAGCACCTTCGGGATCATGTGCACCTTTGAACAACGGAGGATTATTCCTCTGAAAATTCCCTAATTGTCGGTCAGCACCAATCACAGCTCCCTGCTGGTTCCCTCCGAGTACTCTAGCCAACATTCCCAATGCTTCAGCAATAGCATCGTCGTTTCTTCCGTTACCTCTTCCGGCCATTGTTCTGTAACATTACAAAACAACCTCATCAGCACACAAGTATCGACAATGTCATCTTACACTAGTCGCATACAAAAGGGATAACGACACAAGACAAGACCGACTATGCTCTGATACCACTATTGTAACACCCCTTCTAAAATACCCCGAATAGTATTAATTATATCAATGATTAAAGACATATTCCATCAGAGTTAACACGGAACAAGGGGTGTCACAATTATGAAATAAATAAAACTTCCAATAAAACAGTAGTCATGCTACACTGAGGGTCATTATTCAAATAATTCAATCAACTTAAGACCATGTCTTACACAGCGGAAAAATACCATAACCAAAACGGAATAAACCAAAACATAATTATTCCCAATGAAATTCAAAGAAACAATTGAATAATAACTAATTCCTCAACTAAACGTTCCCCAGTGTTACAACCTATCAGAGCACGACACTGACACGCAGACTTAAAGTAACATAGCTCTAGAGCCATCCTCACCAACTCCTGAGCTGCTAACTTTAATCTGAAATTGTTAAAGTAAGGGTGAGATTTCTCATAATTAACATGCATTATAAGCTTCTCAATCAACATTATATCACAAGCATATTATTTCACCCATTTTAGCATAAATTCAGATTCAACACGCAGTTCCAATCATACAAGTCATTATGCACAAATCAATAATCAACCAAAGAATTGTAACACTGGAAGACATCCTAACATGTTACAATTCCATGCAAACACAAATGCAGACACAATGCATGTGTTACCAACACGTGACCAAGTCACCCAACACTGATCCATCATCAACCGGATACAGCAACCATCGATTCATCCATAAACACCCGGACACGAATCCAGCCTAACCACCCATCATCACCCGGGTATCAGTTAACGGCAATACAAGTCAAATTCCACACAATGGGAATTAACTTCACCAAAATAATGCATATGCACGCACATCACTAGCATGCAACATCAAATCAGTCTATGAAATACATCAATTTATCATAACTGAACCAAAACCAAAAACATGATATCTCAACGATCATGCACACCATCATTAGCAACATAAACATGCCTTTCATTCACACAATACTAATACATCCATCCATCACAGGTTCACTACTACATACACACCCATGTGCGTTAGCCAATAATCACTTATTCCGGGATTTGACTCATTTTCAAAATAATTTCAGGTTTTAGGAAATCTTTTCATTTTATAAAATAAAGCATTAAATTTAAGAAATAACGTCCAAAACGGCACTCAAAACGGACTTACGGTTTGAAAGTTATGAATTTTCAAAGTTTAATATTTTTCAAAAAGTTACAGCAGAACCCGGTTCCTACATATGCAGGAACGGGTTCCTGCGAAGTTCAAAAATCACGCTTCTGGAAAAATGTATGGGAACCCGGTTCCTACCTATACAGGAACCGGTTCCTACGTGCATTTTTGCCAGTTTTTATAAATTCACACAGTGGAACCCGATTCCTCCCCACTGGGAACCGGTTCCCACGACCTGCAGAGTCAAATTCTGCACTTTTGACAGCATTTTACTACTCAAATCCCATCCAATTCATACCCATTTAAATCCAACTCACAGCAATGTCAAAATAAGTTATAATGCATGATTCCAATGAGATTGTAACACACCATAACATCATACAATTTCCTCATAATATCAAATTGAATCAAAACATAAAAATTCATGGAATTGGGGTTTGAATTTCATAAACCTAACGATCCTAAATTGGGATTCCTAAGAGGCTTAATCAATCCTATTGATTCCAAAACCTATAAGGCATATTAACTGAATGAAATCACCCCTTACCTCGCGATGATCCTTTGAATTCACGGCGTTTGGCTTTTTCCTCTCTTCTCTTCTCTTCTCCAATTTCACGTATAATGACTTTTCCAAATAACCTTCTTTTTCTTTTCCTTTTTATCCTTCTTTTTATATTCCTTTTATTATTTGCCAAATAATAGTAATAAATTAGTTATTATTTAGTAGAGCTTTTTACTTCACACACCTCTAATTCAACCTTACACCCCCCCGGTGTTCCTTTTTATTTTCATAATTAATTCATCCATTTAATCCAAAATATTATTAATTAAGCCTTTAATTAATTTAATAATTAAATTCCTAATTATTTAACACTTGAATAAATTTGGGGTGTCACAACATGTACCCTAGTCCCCTATTGCACGGAAGGTGGTACGTAGGCACTAAAGGTTAGCAACCGCGGCAGGTGCAAAAATCATAAAAAAATATATTTCTTTTCTCACCTCTACCATCCATTTTATATACAACAGTTTTTATAGCCAAAATATACAGATTTTAGAAAGAGGTTCCTGCGGAGTACTGTAGATTTTTAGGGTGCTAATACCTTCCCTTTGCATAACCAACCCCCTTACCTTGAATCTTTACCCCTCTTTTGGGTTATTCGCTCTTTTCCCATTCCTTTTGAAACAATAAATCGCGGTGGCGAATTTTACTTTGATTTATATGAAGTCTAGTCAATCCAATGGCTTAGTCTTGAACATTTCTACCGCTACAAGTTGATTTTCCGTCATCTAAGCAATTGACTGAGCAAACTTGTGATGCAAGGTTTGAAACTTGGCATGAGGATACTTAGAGGCATATAAGAAACCATGAAATCCACTTGAGGCCTTAGAAACCCAATCTTCCTTGAGAAAGGTGAAACCCTAGTTGTAGGTCCATTGCTTAGGAGGAGAATTTTATGATCCATTCTTGAGTAACCTTGGGCAAATGAAAACCCTAGGAGCATGAGGAGATGTCGTGAAGAAAGTGGGAGGACAAAATTTTGGGGTATAACATGAACCTATGCCTAATCATGACAAGGGGGTTAATGTTATTAATGGTGTTTCTGCTGTGGAAGACACCGATAACGACTATGAAATAGACAACTGGATTTTCCCTACTGCCGATAATGGGCTCAATAATTGGAAGACTAAAGACTTTATCCCAATATCCTTTAGTCAGGAGTAAATGCTATTTTTTGTTTTCTTACTTTCAAGTTTTTTGGTTATGTAATTTAAACAATAAACTTTAAGCCTTGTGCCTTACACGGAGCACAACGGTCCATTTGTTAGGGTTGTCATAATTCATCAGCATGTTCTTATTTAATAAATCATTGGATGTTTACATTAAAATTTTGCACTCTTTATCTTTCTTTTACTTTATTATTTTCAAAATAACTATGTATTCTTACACACACCCACATAACAAATTGCAGATCCACATCCACCTTGGATCCCATTGATAACGATTCTAATATTGCCAATTATGACTTCGAAAATCTGATCTACCAAGCCGAGGATGAAGGTGAGGAAGATTGTGAAATACCTGGAGAGCTTTCTAGGCTCTTAATGCAAGAAGAAAGATCCATACAACTGCATGAGGAGCCATTTAAGGTTATAAACTTAGGTACTGAAGAAGACAAGAAAGAAATCAAGATAGGTGTCAACCTAGAGGACAGTGTCAAAAATAGATTAATCCAGATGTTATGTGACTATGTTGATATCTTTGCTTGTTCGTATAAAGACATGCCATGACTTGATACTAATATTTTGATTCACCGTTTACGGATGAAGGAAGGTTTTCCTCCTATAAACAGAAGGTTCGTCGTATCTTCCTGAGATGTCTGAAAAGATAAAAGCTGAGGTTATGAAACAGTTCAATGCAGGTTTCTTAGCTGTTACATTCTATCTTCAACGGGTTTCCTATGTGGTGCCAGTACCTAAGAAAGATGGTAAAGTACGTATGTGCATAGACTACAGGGATTTGAATAGGGAAATCCCCAAAGATGACTTTCCGCTTCCATATATTAACATTCTGGTTAACAACACCACTTAACATAAAGTATTTTCCTTCATGGATGGTTTCTCCGATTATAATCAAATCAAGATTGCACATGAGGAAGAAAACCTTGACCACCTGCACAAGCTGTTTGAGAGACTGAAGAAGTACAAATTGAGATTGAATCCAAACAAGTGCACTTTCGAAGTACAATCCGATAAAATCCTACATTTAATTGTCAGTGGTAAAGGTATCGAAGTTGATCACGCCAAGGTTAAAGTGATTCAAGAAATGCCAGCTCGCCGTACTGAGAAGAAATTCAGAGGTTTCTTGGGACGATTGAACTACATTTCCAGATTTATTTCCCATTTGACTACTACTTGTGAGCCAATCTTCAAGTTACTAAAGAAAGATCAGGTAGTGAAATGGAATGACGATTGTCCGATAGCCTTCGACAAAATCAAGGAGTATCTTCAGGAACCTCCAATTCTAATTCTATTAGTTTAAGGAAGACCTCTGATCATGTAACTAACAGTATTAGAGAACTCAATGAGGTGTGTGTTGGGTTAGCATGACGAGTCTAGTCGAAAAGAGCATGCAATATACTACCTTAGCAAAAAGTTTATAGAATGTGAAACAAGATACTCACTGCTCGAGAAAACTTGCTATGCTTTGGCATGGGATGGTCTCCGGCTAAGACAATATATGTTGACTCATACGACCTTGTTGATCTCTAAGATGGATCCAATAAAATACATATTCGAGAAACCCGCTCTCTCTGGAAGAATAGCAAGATGAAAAATGGTCTTGATAGAATATGACATTCAGTACACTACTCAGAAGGAAATCAAAGGAAGTGTATTTGAAGATTATTTGGTTCATCAGGCTGTTGATGACTATCAATTTATGAATTTTGAGTTCCCAAATGAGAATATTATGCTAGTTACTGATTATGAAGAACCTGGACCGTATGAAGGACCTGAACCGAGATCCCGATGGACTATGGTTTTTGATGGAGCTTCCAACGCGCTTGGTAATGGAATTGGTGTTGTGATTGTCTCTCCCAAAGGTTTCAGTATGCCTTTCACCGCAAGATTATGTTTTGACTGTACCAACAACATTGCAGAGTACGAAGCATGCATCATGGGTATCAAAGCTGCCATCGTTATAAGAATTAATTTTTTTAATGTATATGGGGAATCATCCCTATTAATCAGTCAAGTTAAGGGATAATGGGATACGAAGCATCCAAGTTTCATTCATTATCGAGAGCATGTGTTGACATTAATTCCGTACTTCAAAGAAATCATCTTTGAACGCATTCCACAAGAAGAGAATCAATTGGAAGATGCATTGGCTATCATGGCATCTATGTTCAAAGTCATATGGGATAATGAAGCTCCTCGAATTACTATTGAGAGACTAGACGAACCGACTCATTGCTACAAAATTGATACTGATGGAGCAGAAGAAAAGCCTCGGTACCACGAAGTGAAAAATCATGAATGATTTATCTTTTAAACTTTGTTTAAAGAGGCGAAGCATGTATGAGCTTTTGGAATGTTGATCAATGATAATTAAAGAGCTTTCCAAACATAGAGATCCCTATTCCCTTATAGCCGTTACTTTTGAATATCAATAATTGATTTGTAACGCTTTAGAACATGCTTGCTTCAGAAGATGGAAGTTATCATTGCTTCTTTCTAGAAATTTACAGATCAGAAACACGGAGACCTGTTTGTAGCATTAGAACTTCTTTGAGACATGTATAGAATCGGAGTTGAAACAACCATTTAACTCATCTTCTGAGCTTCTTCCATCAGAACTTCTTTGCAAAATAAAATAAAATTTTAGGGAGCATAATTGTTCTTTGAGCGTTTGTTATCATCAAAAATCTTAGAAGGGTTATAGAATCAAACTATGTTCTAACAATCTCCCCCTTTTTGATGATGACAAAAACTTGGATATTTCAATAGGTACCTGAAGAACATAAATCATTTAAGGTCTCCCCCTAATTTGAGTACTCAGATAGAGAAGAAATACTTCCCTGAAGTTTGTTGTGATCAGAGTTTTTGATGCATCCACTTCTAACATCTACAGGGTTTGTTCTGATTTTGCTTGCAGAAAAAACAGAAGAAGTTATGATATTCAAAATATTTGAGACTGCGTCTCGATACTGTTATATTAGAAATATCTTAAGTTCTCCCCCTTTTGTCAAGAATCAAAAAGCAATAAAAACACTATAAGCAAGAAAATAAGATTTGTATTCAAAAGGTTACAAGAAACACATTCAGAAGAAACAAAAATGAACACAGTACAGAAAACAAATTTTCAAAACTAAGATTGAGGTGGAGGAAGTCGTGGGAAAAGGGCTTCCAACAAATTCTTAATCTGATTATTTGACTCTTCTTGTTTTCCCAGCATCCCTTTGATTTCCTTGCATGTGTCATCTTGCTTGTCTAGTCTCTCCTTGAACACTGCATTTTCTTTCTTTAACTCCTCCAGATTTTGCAGAACCAGAGATGAAGAGGGTATATCAATAGAAGGTGCCACCTTTTCAGAGCAAGCTGCAGATGATTCTGACTCAGTAACTCTTCAACTTCCTTGCATTTGTCTTGAACCGTAACCAGAGGCAGAGGATCAGAGGATGGTTCATCATATTCTGAAGGATAGTGATCTTCCCAAGGGGCATTATCCAACAGAAGGAGAGGTTTCTCTTCCCAGTGACGCAGAACTTGGTCTTTGAAGACTTTCAGATGATCACAGAAGTTGTGTTGAGCCATTTCATAACTCATCTCCTTAAGTTTCTGGGACTCAGAATTGAACCATTTTCTAAACTGGTTCTAGTGTGAATCAGAAGCAGCAGGATTAAGATTCTCTAAGAAGGATAACTTCAGAGAGTTAACCCATTCAAGTATTTCTGTTTCAAAAATCAGCAAATTTTTACCAACATCTGCTTTGGTGATTTTTGGTTTTGGTTTTGGTACGACAATATTTTGAGAGCACGAGATAAGATTGTCCAGAGCTATTAAGTCTATAATGGTGCGAAAGTGATCTTCTGGATGGTTGTTTGGAGAGGGAGAATCATAGAAAATAATGGGCGAATATGGTGAGTTTTATGGAGTGGAATGATATGGAGATGGAATATATGGGATGTCATGGATTGTGATTGGTTGTGAGACCATGAGACGGCAGGTGATTCCAGGAATGGTTGTAGTGGTATCAGAGTTAAAATTTGGATTTTCTGAGGAGGGAGCTTGAATGTTTGGATTTTGGGGAGCTTGAAAGTTTGTATTTTCTGAGTGGGGAGCTTGAAACAGCGAATCAAATTGATCAATATCTGAAAGAACTTGAGCAAGTTCTGGCTGATTTTGGTCAAGATGGGTAGAAGGTGGATCGTCCAGAATGTTTTCTAGAGTAAGTGAAGGGTCAAATTCAATTTCAAAGTCATCAAAGGTTTGTGGTGATGGATCTTATGTGGGATTTAGAGAGGAGGGGGTTTCAGATGTTGATAAAAGAACTGATTCCGTAATAGAAATAAAAGATGAATTACCTTTCTTCTTAGAAGCCCTGGGAACCTTTTGAGAAGATCCTTCTCCAGCAGCTTTCCTTTTCCTTGATTTGTTGAGGAAAATCTCTGGAGGCTGTTATCGCAGATCACGAATGTTCACTTATGGATTTGTCCCGTCCATTTTGCAATCCTCCAGATATCTGACAATAATTTTTGGAGAGGCATCTGTTTAAGAGAGGAGAGGAAAATACTTCACAGGTACTCTTCTCATTGTGATGACTTCCTTGGTTGTTACTATTGGATCCTTCTTGATGGTGTCAATAATCTTCATTTTCTTCAGATTCTTCGCATTCATAGGTTTACTAGCATATGCTTCCAGAGTGCTGACATATTGAGCCTCAGTCAGATGTTCTACCAGTTTGTTTTTCGTCAGAATATCTGATATGAGCCTACCCAGAGGTATCCAATCCCTCTTTGTCCTTTTTTCTTCTCTAGTCTCTTTGACTCTGGTCTTCAAATGATTAAACAACATATGAGTAAGATTGACCTTTTCCTTGGTTGCTATGAAGTACAAAAGAAATAGCTGATCAATGTTGATATAGTCTAGAGAACTTGTGGGTTTTCTGTGGTTGATGCAGCCCAAAATAATTTTTGACCAAATTCTGAAGTAGTCTTTCAGATCTTTGATTTTGTTAGAAGGTTTTCCAAAAGAAAAAATTTCTTTTGAAATCTTTGTTAGGTCAGAGCATTTATCTGCCATGTCGCTGCAATGAATGCCTCCACCGTCATAACCTATCAAACGCCCAATGAGATCTTCAGAGATTACTATTTTCTTACCCATCGCAAAAGAACTAACTTGATGATTTGAAGCAGTAGCGTGAATCCATAATTCTTTAACTAATCTTGGAAAAATTGGACCCCGTAGACGATCAAAATACTTTGTCCACCCTTGAAACTCAACATCAGGAGTAAGATCGTAATTGTTTTCCTTCATACTAACAAAGTCCACATTGAGTTCACACAACTTCTAGAGAATCAATGAGAGTCAGGAGTATTCTTGAGGGTTCTTCGTACATGTCTTCTGTTAATGAAGAAGATCTAGGAACACTTTGAGAGTTTGAGCAGTTTAAGAAGAAGCCATTGTTCACACAGACTTTTGAGGGTTTTTGAAGAAAAATTTGAACACAAGTAATAGTGAGAAGAAATGAGAGTGAAAAAGTGAAAGTGAAAGTGAGCGGTGTATTTATAGAAAAATAGAAAACTTAATTAACAAGAAAAGAGTGAAAATAAATGATTACATAGCATCAACGATTCCTAAAAACAGGGAGATGACGTAGAGATATAAAACAGTTACCGATACAACACGAGTCTCAATGCATCTAATCAACGCTTTAGTCTCTTCAAAATTTGAACACGTGTTCAACCTTAGAAGAAACTCTAGTGAGAAGATGGCAAACGTTGATGTTGTGAATTGCACGCTTCTTATCTTTGAAATGAACCGTTTGGAAACTGTTCAGATCTTCTTAGATAGATCATGATACAACTTTCCTTCTAACTTCTAAAGAATTATTGATCAGATGTTCACACCAAAAAAATAAAATTATGAGGGTTAAAGAATACATAAATAAAACTCTTATTTTGGACATAATTTCATGCTGAGATGTTTCAGAATGAAATTAAACCTATCTTCAAAAAGGGGTTTAGTGAAGACATCAGCCCATTGATGGTCTGTGTCAATAAATTTTTATGATGGATTCCTTTCTGAATATAGTCCCTAATGAAGTGATTTTTTATTTCTATATGCTTAGCCCTAGAATGTAAAATAGGATTTCTAGATAAACAAATGGCAGAAGTATTGTCATGGAGTATAGGAATGTTACTCTCAAATATGTTGAAGTCTTCAAACTGACTTTTCATCCATAGCTTCTGCGTGCCGCATCCAGCTGCTGCTATATGTTCAACTTCAGCAATTGATAATGTGATGGTGGATTGCCTCTTGCTGGACCAGGAGATAAGATTTTCTTCCAGAAATTGGTAGCTTCCAGAATTACTTTTTCTTATTCTGTCTCCAGCAAATTCAGCATCACAGTACCCTACTAATTTGTATTGTTTGGTTTTTCTATAAAACTGACCAAGACTAGTAGTACCTTTCAGATACTTGAAAATTCACTTAACAGCTGTTAAGTGAGATTCTCTAGGATCTAATTGGAATCTAGCACGCAGACATACACTATACAGAATATCAGGTCTTGAAGCTGTAAGATATAAGAGAGAACCAATCATACCTCTGTAGATCTTCTTTTCTACCTTCTTACTTACCTCTTCCTCTTCAAGAATGCATGTAGGATGCATAGGAGTTTTGGATGACTTACATTCTGATAGGTCAAATTTCTTCAGAAGTTCTTTGACATACTTGCTTTGATGTATGTATGATCCTTCTGGAGTTTGATTGATCTGGATGCCTATAAAGAGCTTGAGCTCTCCCATCAAGCTCATTTCAAACTCTTCCTGCATAGACTTAACAAATTCGCTTCACAGGGAGGCTTTAGTAAATCCAAAAATAATATCATCTACATAAATTTGACAAACTAGAATGTCATTTTTAAATGGCTTACAAAATAAAGTTGTGTCCACCTTCCCTCTGGTAAAATCATTTTCCAACAGAAAGCTACTAGTCTTTCATACCAAGCTCTAGGAGCTTGTTTCAGACCACATAGTTATTTCTTTAGTTTAAAGACATATTCTGGATGTTTTGAATTTTCAAAACCAGGGGGTTGATGCACATAAACTTCTTCATCAATGTAACCATTTAAGAATGCACTTTTGACATCCATATGATAGAGAGTGATGCCATTTTTACAGCAAAAGAAATTAAAAGTCTGATAGATTCTAAATTGGCGACTGGATTAAAGGTTTCTGTATAGTCTATCCCCTCTTGCTGACTATAACCTTGTGCCACCAGCCGTGCTTTGTTTCTGACGACTTCTCCTTGTTCATTCAATTTTTTTATGAATACCCATTTGGTCCCAATGATGTTAAATCCTGTTGGTTTAGGAACCAGACCCCACACATTATTTCTGGTGAATTGGTTTAATTCTTCCTGCATTGCAAGTATCCAATAATTTTCCAGAAGAGCTTCTTCAATGGAAGGTTGCTCAATCAGAGACACAAATCCCATGAGAGATTCTTCAAAGTTTCTGAATATAGATCTTGTTCTGATTGGGTCTTCTTTCTTTCCCAGAATTTTGTCTTTCGGATGAGCTAAGATGCTTCTAGATTGTATTTTCTGGAGAGGCTCTTCAGATGTTGCTGTAATATTTGTGACATCTTCTTCAGGAGTTGACTGTAATTCATTATGAGAAACTTCTGATGCAATGCCTTCAGTACCTGTAAATTGGACTTCTATATCTGCAAAAGATTTATCTTGCTTTGACTTTTGAGAGCTAAGCTTATCATCAAATCTGACACTGATTGACTCTTCTACAATCTGTGTTTGTGTTGTATACTCTATAGCCTCTTGAGTGTTCAGAGTATCCTAACATAATACACTATTGTGCTTTAGAGTCAAACTTGTTCAGATGTTCTTTAGTGTTCGGAATAAAATAAGTACATCCAAATGGATGGAAATAAGAAATGTTTGGCCTTTTGTTCTTCCACAGTTCATATGGAGTCTTATCTAGAATAGGTCTTATGGAGATTCTATTTTGAATGTAGCATGATGTGTTAATTACTTCTGCCCAGAAGTTCTTAGCAATGTTAGTCTCATTGGTCATAGTTCTGGCCATTTCTTGTAAAGTTTTGTTCTTTCGTTCTACAAATCTATTTTGTTGGGGAGTTCTAGGATAACAGAAATCATGAGAGATGTCATTCTCATTAAAAAATAGTTCAAAGTTTTTGTTTTCAAATTCTCCACCATGATCACTTCTGACTTTAACAATTCTAAGATCTTTTTCGTTTTGGACTTGGTTACAGAAGGCAAAGAACACAAAGTGTGACTCATCCTTGTGTCTTAAGAACTTTACCCATGTCCATCTACTATAGTCATCTACGATCACTAATCTATACTTCTTGCCACTAATGGATGCAGTTTTCACTGGTCCAAATAGATCTATATGCAGAAGTTCTAATGGTCTAGAGGTATAAACAACATTTTTGGTTTTAAAAGAAGGTTTTGCAAACTTGCCTTTTTGACATTCTTCACACAAAGCATCTGAGATGAAATTCAGGTTAGGAAGTCCTCTGACCATATTGAGTTTGTTAATCTGAGATATTCTTCTCATACTAACATGTCCCAATCTTCTGTGCCAGACCTATTTCTCATCGTTAACAGACAATAAGCATTTTACATTCTGACTTTTCAGTTGAGAAAGTTTTATTTTGTAAATGTTGTTCTTTCTCTTTCCACTAAAGAGGATAGATCCATCTTTCCGACTAACTGCTTTACAAGGCTTTTGATTGATGATTATATCATAACCATTATCACTTAATTGACTTATGGATAACAAGTTATGCATTAATCCATCTACTAAAAGAACATTCATTATAGAGGGAAGAGTACTGTTACCAATAATTCTAGAGCCAATGATCTTCCCCTTTTGATTGCCTCTGAAACCTACGTAGCCTCCAAATTTAAGCTCCAGGCTTTGGAATATCTGCTTTCTTCCTGTCATGTGTCGAGAGCATCCAGAGTCCAGGTATTAAGATTGGTGTTTCAGTCTTGCTGTTAAAGATATCTGCAACATAGACAATTTTATCTTTAGGTACCCATTTCTTTTTGGGTCCTTGTTTGTTAGAGTTACCAAAATTCTGTTTGAATTTTGGTTTAGCATAAAAACATTACTAGTATACTTTAAGTCATGTGTGTGCCCATAGGTGAAGTGAGAACTCAGAGGTGTGCGTTTAATTACTAAATCCTTAACATTATTAGGTTGAGATACTTTACCTTTGTATCCTATTCCTTTTCTGCCATTTCTGCTAACTCCATAAATCTTTGAAGCCATCTTTTTTATATCTATGTTTTAGCAAGAAATTTATGAAAGTTATGATCATATTACTTTATGATATTATCAGAGTTACTAGGAAGTTCTGAGACAGTTTCATTCTGAGCATTTTGTAATTTATTTTCAAGTTTTGAAATTGTTTCTTTCAGCTCAGAGTTTTCTGATCTCAGTTTCTTAGTTTCTTCAGAGTCAGAAACTAGATCCTTTTTCAAGTTCTTGTTTATGACTCAAAGTTTCTGATATCTTTCTAAAATTTCTAACAGAATCTATTCTAATTAAAATCTAGAAAAGTTATAAAATACCTCTTCTGCCTCTGATTCTAATTCTGATCTAGATGATTCAGTATCATCTGACACGTTGGCCATAAGGGCTATGTTGGCTCTTTCATCTTCTGATTCTGTGTCTGCTTCAGAAGAATCTGAGTCGTCCCATGTTGCCATTGGACTTTTATTCTTCTCCTTAAAAACCTTCTTTTTAGGATTCTCCTTTTTTAAGCTTTGGACAGTCACTTTTGTAATGCCCTTGTTCATTGCATTCGTAGCAGACAATGTCTCTGTTACTTGAATTTTTGTATCCAGAAGATGGTTCAGACTTTCTGTATCCAGATGATGGTTCAGTCTGATTCCCTGTTCTTCTGGATTTTATGAACTTCCTTTGCCTGTGCTTCCACAACTGATTGACTCTTCTGGAGAGAAGAGACAGTTCGTCTTCCTCTGATGAGGATCCAACAGAGTTTTCTTCTTTTGCCTACAAAAATTTTGGTTCATATTTTTTGTTATATTTAAGAGCTAAAGACTTACCTTACTTCTAGGGCTCATCTTCTTCTAACTCTATCTCATGTATTCTCAAGGAGTTGACAAGTTCTTCGGAGAGAGTTTGTTCAGATCTTTGGATAATTTAAGAGTTGTGACCATGGATCTCCATTTCTTAGGTAAACTTCTGATGATCTTCTTTACATGGTCAACAGTTGAGTACCCTTTATCCAGAACTTTTGACTCAGCCACCAGAATTTGAAATCTTGAGAACATTGTTTCAATGGTTTCATCTTCTTCCATTTTGAAGTTTTCATACTTTTGAATGAGTGCAAGAGCTTTGGTTTCTTTGACTTGCATGTTGCCTTCATGTGTCATTCTCAAGGAATCAAACATGTGTTTTGCTGACTCTCTGTTTGTGATCTTATCATACTCTGTTTATGAGATGGCACTCAAGAGAATAGTTTTGGCCTCGTGATGATTTCTGAAATCTCGCTATTGATGATCTAACATTCTTTTACTGTTAATCTTCTGACCGCTTTCATCAACAGGATGTACGTACCCATGACTCACCATATCCTAGAGATCAACGTCATGAGTCAGAAAGAAACTTTCGATTCTGTCTTTCCAGTAATCGAAGTTCTTACCATCAAATATTAGAGGTTTGGCACTGATTATGTCTTTCTCATCATGGTAGTCATTGCTGATGTTTTGACACAGTTAAGTGCTTGTACTCAGAACCAGGCACTCTGATACCAATTGAAGAATTGAAAAAAAAACAAGAAAGGGGGGTTTGAATTGGGGTTTTTAAAACTTAAAGAAAATACACGTTGGTTATCCTGGTTTGTTTGAACTCAAACTACTGCAGTCCATCCGCCAAGGTGATTTTGCCTCTCTCAACGAGGTCTTAATCCACTAATCAATCTTGATTACAAAGATACTATGACAATCGTCAAAGTCTTATTGAGTTTAAACCACAAGCCGTTTTTCTCAAGGAATTTAAATAAACAATATTGAATAAACTTGTACAAAAATGTTTTCTAATAAAACAATATCACAAGTGATGTTTTTTACACAATTTTGCTTTTGAACGTTTGATGATGATTAAGATTTCTTCGTTACTGTGCGTGAAAAATCGTGAATGATTTATCCTTCAAACTTTGTTTAAATAGGTGGGGCATGTAATAGCTTTTGGAATGTTGATCAATGATAATTAAAGAGCTTTCCAAAAATAGAGATCATTGTTCCCTTCCAGGAATTACTTTTGAATAACAATAATTGATTTGTAACGCTTTAGAACATGCTTGGTTCAGAAGATGAAAGTTATCATTGCTTCTTTCCAGAACTTTATGGATCAGAAACACGGAGACCTGTTTGCAGTGTTATAACTTCTTTGAGAGATGTATAGAATCATAGTTGAAACAACCATTTAACTCATCTTATAAGCTTCTTCCATCAGAACTTCTATGCAAAATAAAATACAATTTTAGGGAGCATAATTGTTCTTTAAGTGTTTGTTATCATCAAATCTCTTACAAGGGTTGTAGAATCAAACTATGTTCTAACAGAGGTTGTATTACCTATCGAAGACCAGATTCCTTCCCTAAGGATTATGAAAGACGCGGGTTTGGATGAAGACGAATGGATTCAAACTAGGCTCGACCAAATAAATTTGATTGATGAAAAAAGGCTTGCGGCTGTTTGTCATGGTCAGATGTATCAAAAGCGCGTGATAAAGGCCTTTAACAAGAAAGTCAGACATCAGGTGCACCAGGATGGTGATTTGGTAATAAAGCGTATTATCCTACCACAAGCTGATCCTAGGGGCAAATGGACTCCCACATATAAAGGGCCATTAGTGATCAAGAAGATATTTTCTGGCGGTGCTATGATACTTACCACCATGGACGGTGAAGATTTTACACACCCCGTGAAAGCGTAAATTGTCAAAACATAGTACGCATAAAAAAAACCTGCTAGGTTGACTGGCCTAGGAAAAAATAAGGGCATTTCGGTGAATCAAAAGGGTTCGGGATAAAATTATGGATATATAAAAAAAAATTTGTACATTCGGCAAGTCAAAAACCTGAAAAGGCGGCTTGGGAAAAATAGTATATCCCGTTAGAATGAAAACCTGAAAGGGCGGTCCAAGAAAAAGCTAGGGATTAAAGCGTACGACTATGTCCTGTTGGATCACCCATCTACTCACAACCAACATAATTACCAACGTCAAGTTCAAATGGTACAGATCAGTTCCATCAACTTTTTCCGACAGCAGGGGATGAGATGCTTGAAGACATAGGGACATTACAAGAGTTGAAACTCAATGGGATCATTTACACATGGTTGTTTTTTGTTTTTATTTTTACCCCTTTTCCTTTTTACAACAATTTCCTCTTACTAGGATTTTTGTCTCCTTGTATAAAATTGTCTGTTTATAGGCAAACCTTCTAAATAAATACAATCAATTTCAAATTCAAAATTGTTTTTACTTCCTCTATTTTGTTTCCAAAAATGGCCAATGATTATGTTGAATGAACATATGCATTTGAAAATGATTACTATTTACAAATATATGCATGAAAAAAAGATTAGCATTTACCAAAGACTAGAGGAGTCAGGATAACGTTCAAGTTGACCATAAATTCCCAACAGAGCAATCTCCTCAGAGTTATTTTCACAAGCTAATCCTCATCAGAGATTAATTTCCTCAATACAGTCTACATGGTTTATTTCCCCAACGGAGTTTATTTCTCCAATATTACGAGTTTGCCGACGAGATTCTCTTCTCCGACCAGATATCAGTCAAACATTGCCTTCCCTAGAAGAACGCATCAAAGGATTATCCATCTCTTTTATCCACAATCGGGATACATAAGGAATCAAATCCTTCAAAGAACAAAGAATGACTGACTCTCCTTGAATGCTTCTTTTCCCAAGCAGAAGCCGAACATCCCCAGCGGGATGTCCTAAAATAGAAAGCAGAAATCCCCCGTAAAATTGTTCTAAGCAAAGCTGAAGAACTACTGTCTTCATCCCTAGCAACAATCAGGGATTTATTTTCCCAAGCCAAAAATTATTATAGGAAGACTACTGATAAGCTCCAATAATATATTTCATCCATACATCATTTACAAAATATCATAACATGTGCATACGAAATTTATATATCATTTTCATTTATTTTGAGAGCACCATTACGCAATGCACTACATACATCATGACATTGCATATAACTAAATTTGTCTTTTCAGGTTAAGTTCGCAAACAGACAAACATTATCAGGAATTTAGAGACAGGTTATGGATCAATTCTTGAAACAAGATGGGGAAACTATCTACATGACCCGATGGTTTCCTTCAGATCTTTATTATGAAAAGCATTTCCTTCAGATCTTCATTCTGAAAAGCATTTCCTTCAGATCTTCATTATGAAAAGAATTTCCTTCAGATCTTCATTCTGAAAAGAATTTCCTTCAGATTTTCATTCTGAAAAGCATTTCCTTCAAATCTTCATTCTGAAAAGCATTTCCTTCAGATCTTCATTCTGAAGAGCATTTCCTTCAGATCATGTCGAGCGTAGACTCATTCTAGTACTTCTATCAACAGAAAAATTGAAAAATTGATTCAAGATACCTCCTCATGCTCATGAAGGTCTCAATTGCTCAAGACTACTCAAAGATTGATCAGTCAAACCCTCCTCCTAAGCATTAACTTACAACTAGGAATTTGTTTTTCCCAAGAGAAGTTGGACTTCTAATGCCTCGTGTGGATTTCATGGTTTCTCACATGCTTCAAAAAATCCTCGTGCCAAGTTTCAAGCCTTGCATCACAAGTGTGCTCAGTTAACTACTAAGATGATTAAAATTCAACTATATTAAACAAAAAGTCAACATTGACAAATTTACAGTCAAACTTCAAGATTTTTGGTCAACATCAATATTTTGAAGTCACATTCATCATTTGATAAATGGTTGATCATGATTCATTAAGAAAAATCAAGACTCATCAAAAGTCAAAAGTTACTATACTAGGGTTTTCTTAAGGAGAAGTCAACTGAACTTTGACCAAGCATAACTTTTACATACTTCATCAAAAAATTCTCAACCAAAGCCCATTTTGAAGTAAATTCAATTCTCTACAACTTTTTATATTTAAGCTCAAGACCAAAAATGCTTCATTCGAGATATATGAGCCAAAACATTACATGTCATTTTAAAAGTCAACAAAAAGACACTGTTTGTCAAAACACTTTACATAAAGATAAAGGCTTCAAATGAAAAAATGACCAACGTAAAGGTTGTAGGGATATCTTGAGCTTTCCAAATATTCCAAGATCACCTTCATATGATAAAAATTGTGTGTTATGATTGGTGCAATTTGGGCAATTTTGAGAAAATATGAAGTCCAAATTGAGTAAATTTGAATTTTTGGGCTAATGGTCCTATCTTTTATCTTTTTAGACTCCTAAATCTATTAATTTTATTTTTGTGGTTTTTATTTCTTTTTATTTTGATTTTATTCAATTAAAAGTAAAATAAATCAAATAAAATATTAAATAAATGATATAAGGCATGTAGATCTAATTTTGAATCAAATCATAAGTCTAAAAAGCTGGTGACAACATGTAAAAAACGTGATTGTTTTGAGATTGCCCTAAAACAGAAAGATTTCATGAAAATCTTCAATCAAATATTTGATCATGAAATTCAAATCTTCTGTAATGTCATCAATATTTGATCATGAAATATTTGATCATGAAATTAAAATCATGAAATATTATACAATAATTGCACAAGATTTGTTTCAATATTGTTTACCTAATCTTTTCTCCTATAAATACACAATGTATTCAGAACAAGAAGGACACAAAAATTGCCTCAAGAACACACTCTAAAAAATCTCAATTTTCTCAACACTAGGGCAAACTAAAAACCTTGTATGCAGAAACTTTCAATCCATTCCAAGCATTCCATTGTGTTCCTAAAGTTCTCAGGAGTTCACCCCATCCATCTTTGAAGCTTGAAGCGCTCTAGATCATCACATCTCAACATCACTGGTTAGGTAATATACTTGAAATTCAAACTCATAATTCATGCGTTGTTGATTAATTCTATGCATATATACTTGTTTATAATGATGTTTAGACGTGTTTAGAATCATTATTTGCAAGCTTTGACGCATGAGTAAGGATCTACCATTGCTAGGGCAGTTTGAGTTATTTTCATCGAATCTCACGATACAAGTGTTTTCCGGCCAAACTAATACCAACCCTCGGGCAATTGGTTTTTTTTTTCCTTTTTTTTACTAACCCTAAATTATTTTACCATATTTTCTTAATTTCCTTTATAATTAACAATTAATTAACCTAATCTTTTTTTAACACTTTAACAAATTAGGATTATGGTTTTTAATTAGTAATTAAATTCTTGATGTATTTTAATTAATTAATTAATTATTTAACCTTTTTCTTAATATTAAAATTAATTTGAAACAATTAGGTTTTAATTAATTATTATCACTTGAATTATTTTCTACACAAAACCATTTTAATATTTTAATATTCTTTTTCTTATTTCTTTACTATTTCATTTTCTATTTTCTTAATTAATTTATTTTTTAACTAACCTAATCTTTTTTCAAAATTATAAAAAATTAGGGTTAGGTCTTTTTAATTAGTAATTAAAATTTTTCTTATATATTTTTATTTTACTAATTATTTTATTAATTAATTAACTTTTTTTCTTAATATTAAAATTAATTAGAATAAGTCTTTAATTACTATAATCATTTAAATTATTTTCTACAAAAAGCATAAAAAAAATAAAAAATTCTAACACTTTTCCCATGTAATAGCTTAGGTTTAAAGTTTCGCACTTTACATTCCGCACTTTTCTGTACGTATTTTAACTGCTAGTAACTAGGGTTTGTATGGAAAGACTAAAGACAAACATAGAAAACCCTAACTCTCAAGATAAATAGATAAATTAACACACTTCACACACTTGCACCTTTAGGGTAACCTCTCTTGTTGCTTTTGATATTGCTCACGTCCCTCGAGAGTGGGGATACTTTAGCAAAATGACCCTCGATCAAATCATCATAGTTCCTTTTTAATAAAGATCATAATCCCTCTATGACCCTTCGAGCTCCTACAAAATGATCTAGTCCCTTCGATGACCCTACGGGCAAAATGATGATAGTCCCTTCGATACAATTGCTAAAGTATCCTTATATGTTGCCTTCGATGATCATACGATGACGCTACACGCTTGTCCCTTCACATCCAATGGATAGGGCTACTTACCAACTAATGATATGGATAGTACTATCTCTAAAGGAGAAGGAAAAGAATAAGAAAGACTTTAGTGGGTAAGAAACTCCTAATTGCTTGCTCACAACTTTTCTCACAATTAAAACATATCTCACACTACACTTTCGAATAAATATTTTCAAAAAATACTTTGTATACATTCTTGAGGATTGATACATGAATAATTACAAAATTAGCCTTACATTGGCTTTTCAAAATATTTTGAAACAAATCACACACACACTAAGCATTTTTTAAAAGTGAGCTAAGCAATTAAGAGCCTGTAGATAATTATGGATGAAAAGGGTCCTAACACATTCCCTTTTCATAACTTACCTCCCGAACTCAAAATCTATCAAAGGTCTTTCCTGTTCTTTTCACCTTTCCTAAATATTGGATAAAAGAAAAGTCGGTGGCGACTCTTGCTATCCCTACATTTGGATAAAACTAAAAAAGTCAGTTCTCCCACCGTATTACACCTCCAATGCTAGGGGGTATCCCTGATTTGAATGTGTAACGATTATGAATTTCTGAGTTCTTTAATAAAGTTGTCTTCTTACTCAATTTAATCGTGCAATGTTTTCATGCTTTTCTGATCAGACCAATTAGGATTGATTTACATTAACAACCATTTGGACCATGATTGTTAAGGATTTTGTACGATTAGCCTATAGTAGATATCACCTAGGACTAGGGATACCCTATAGTTACCAGATTCAACCCTTGATAAATTAAAGGCTCGAATCCATCAAATATCTCTAAGGACTTAGGATTTAGGATGAATTGTTAAGGATTTTCTCACTAAGGACTTAGGGGGAAATAATCTAAAGGGCTGGTAGTTGAATGTTATGAAATTGTTAAAGAAATCAGGATTCAAGGTCATTATAGGGAAAATTACACACCACACCCTAACATGTTCATCAGATATGTGAAAAATAATATTTATATTTCTGCTTATTCTTAATTGAGGATTTCTCAAACCAAATCCCCAAGTTAAGTTTTTGTTTAATTGAACATGAATTGAAATCGATAATTGTACATGGTCCTTGAGATTGACATTCATTGAATTTCCCTATTATTACAAGGAAAAAATAGTACACTTGCTATTTTCCTATCAGAGATCCAAGAACAGTTTGGTGCAGGTTTTTTGAAAGTTATCTCTTATCCTCCATGGGTTGCAAACATTGTGCTAGTGCCGAAGAAAGATGGCAGAGTCTGAATGTGTGTTGATTATAGGTACTTGAATAGAGAAAGCCGTAAATATTATTTGCCCTTCCTCACATTGACATCTGGTTGAAAATATTTCTCATTCAAAAGTGCTTTCTTTAATGGGTGGTTTTTCTGGCTATAATCAGGTCAAGATGGCACCATAAGACATGGAGAATATAACTTTCATTACACCTTGGGGAAAGTTTTGTTACAAAGTGATGCCATTTAGTTTGAAAAATGAAGCAACAACAAATCAATGCGATACGGTCACTCTCTTTCATGACATGATCCGTAAAGAGATTGAAATCTTTGTTAACGATATGATTTCTAAATCCTAGTCGGAAGAGGAACATTTTGTCCATCTGGTGAAATTGTTTGAAAGATTGAGGAAATTCAGACCGAGATTGAACCTTAACAAGTTCACCTTTGGGGTGAGATCAGGGAATTTATTGGGCTTTGTTGTAAGCGAAAGAGGAGTTGAGGTTGATCCTACAAAAATAAAAGAAATTCAAGAAATTCCTGAGCCAAGTACAGAAAAAGAGATTCATGGTTTTCTCGGGAGGTTGAACTACATTGCTAGATTCATATCTCATCTTACAGCCACGTGCGAACCAATATTTAAATTATTGAAAAAAAATCAAGTGGTCATATGGAATGACAATTTCCAAGCGACATTTGATAAAATAAAAGAGTATATGTAGGAATCTCCAATTCTTTTACCTCCTGTGGAAGGCAAGCCTTTGATAATGCATATGACAGTGTTGGAAATTCTATGGGCTGCATACTCGGTCAACATGATGAGACGGGTAGGAAAGAACATGCTATTTACTACCCGAGCAAGAAACTTACTGATTACGAGTCAAGGTACTCATTGCTAGAAAAGACTTGTTGTGCACTCGCGTGGGAAGAAAAACGTCTCAGATAGTATATGCTGACTCACACTACTCTCTTGATATCCAAGATGGATCCAATCAAATACATTTTTGAAAAGCCAGCTCTCAGGAGAAGAGTGGCCTGTTGGCAGATAATGTTAACTGAATATGATATCCAATATACTATGATATCAAAGATAGTGTATTGGCGGATTATATTTCTCAACAACCTACGGAAGATGACTACCAGACGATGAAGTTTGAGTTTCCAGATGAGGATATTATGTACATACGGGATTGTAACATTTCGGGCCTAGAGGAAGGACCCGAACCAGGACCGCGATGGACAATGGTGTTCGATAGTGCCTAGAATGCATTGGGTAATGGTATTTGTGTTGTTATCACTTCTCCTAAAGGTTTCCATACTCCTTTCACTGCCATAATCTATTTTGTTTGTAGCTTGTATTTTTGGGCTAGAAGCTGCTATTAATTTGTGAGTCAAGATCTTAGAAGTCTATGGGGATTCTGCTCTAGAAATCTGTCAGATCAACAGAGTTTGGTAGACTCGTCACCCTAATTTGATTATGTATAGAGCATGTGTAACACGGTGGGAGAACTGACTTTTTTGGTTTTATCCAAATATGTTGATAGCAATAGTCTCCACCAGATTTTCTTTTATCCAATATTTAGGAAAGGTGAAAAGAATAGGAAAGACCTTTGATAGATTTTGAGTTCGAGGTGTTTATTTTGAAAAGGGAAGGCGTTAGAAGCCTTTTCATTTGTATTTATCTACGAGCTCTTATTTTCTTAGATCACTTTTGAAAACTTGCTTTGTGTGTGTGTGATTTGAAAATATTTTGAAATGCCAATGTAAGGCTAACTTTGTAATGATTCTTGTATCAGTCCTCAAGAATGTATACAAAGTGTTTTTGAAAATATTTGTTTGAAAATGTAGTATGAAAAATGTATTTGTTTATGAGAAAAGTTTGTAAGCAAGAAATTAGGAGTTCTTACCCACTAAAGTCTTTTTGTTATTTTCCTTCTCATTTAAAGATAGTACTATCCATACCATTAGTTGCTAGGTAGCCCTATCTATTGGATGTGAAGGGACAGGCGTAAGGTCATCGTATGGTCATCGAAGGCAACATGTAAGGATTCTATAGCACATTTATCAAAGGGACTCTCATCATTTTTCTCATAGGATCATCGAAGGGACTAGATCATTTTGTAGGCAGCTCAAAGGGTCATCGAGGGATTATGATATTTATTCGAAAGGGACAATGATGATTTGATCGAGGGTCTTTTGCTAAAGTATCCCCACTTTTGAGTAACGTGACCAATATTCGTAAGGAAATAAGAGAGTTACCCTAAAGGTGAAAGTTTGAAGAGTGTTTGTTTTCAGTTATCTTATCTTGTGAATTAGGGTTTTCTATATTTTCTTTTAGTCTTTCCATACAAACCCTAGTTACTAGCAGTTAAATATATATGGAAAGTTAAAGTGCGGAATGTAAAACCTAAACTATTACACGGCTTTGGGAGAGATACAAAGGTATAGTAATTTGCGGGAAAGTAAACTTACACTATTACATCCTCGGAGTAGATACATAATTAGAAAAAATGCGAGAAAATAAATCTAAGCTATTACATCGATAGTGCGACCTATACAATTTTTCTATGAATTTAAATAGAAAAATATAAATAAAAGAATATTAGAAAAAATATTTTAAGGACCTAAAATTTAAGTGTTAATGTTTTTTTTTTGTATTTTTTGGAAAATAATTTAAGTGTTAGTAATTAATTAGAACCTAATTGTTTCTAAATAATTTTAATATTAAGGAAAAAGGTTAATTAATTAATTAATTAGTAAAACAAAAAATATAAGAAAAATTCAATCACTAACTAAAACCCTAATCCTAATTTATTAGTATTAAGAAAAAAAGATTAGGTTGGTTAATTGTTAATTAAGAATTAATTAGTAAAGAAAATAGAAAATTAATCAGGGTTAGTCAAATAGGGAAAAAAGAATTGCATGGGGCGGGTGTTGAACCCATGCCCCTGGCTTCATAGGCGCACTCTCTTGCCACTAGGCCAATGCTGCTTTTGTGATAGAGAATAGGAATTGATCAATATACATAAAACATGCGCGTTAGTTTAAAATATAACAAAAAATAATTGTAAGACGAAGGGATCAGACCCACACCCTTCAAGTTACATGCATCCATCTCAACCAACTGCGTTGTTCCCCCTTTGTGTCAATGAATGGAAACAAATAAATATATTATAAAACATGTATCAGAGAAGTGTCGGAGCCATAGCTCCGGTCGTCATCTCCGATCAACCAATTTTACAACCTGCAAAAATAGCGAACATTAAAGGTTAACAGGGGTCGTGTCCCCCTAATTTGGACCTCCTGAATCCAATGGTGGCATTAGTATGGCTTGAAAATGATTGTATCGTGAGATTTGAAGAAAATATCTCAAACTTCCGTAGCCATGACATACCCTTGTTCCTGTGTTAAAGCTTACAAACAATGCTTCTAAACATGTCTAAACATCATCGCGAACATGTATATATTCATAGAATCAATCCATAATGCATGAATAAAGAGTTAGAGATTAGGGAATTTAACCCAACCGGCGTGAATTGGTGTGGCTGTTTTGGCGTGCTTTAGGCTTCAATGATGGCTGGGATAGACTTCTGGGATCTTTAAAAACATAATGGAATGCTTAGAATGGATTGCAAGAAGCTGGAGGAGACAAAGGTTTCACGTTGCCCTAGTTTTGACAAAATTTGAGATTATTGAAAAGGTGTTCTTGAGGCAATTTTCGTGTGTTTCTTTGTTTGAAGATGTCATGTACTTATAGTGGAAGATTTAGGTCAACAAAAGAGAAATCAATCTTTTATATTTCATGATCAAATCTTTGATTGGAATTTTTGCATGAAATCTTTCTTTTTTAGGCCAATCATGTAAGAATCAATCTTTACACATTTTTTTGCAAGTTGTCACCAGCTTTTTAGACTTATGATTTGATTCAAAAATAGATTCCCATGCCTCATATCATTTATTTGATTTATTTTTCTTTTAATTGAATAAAATCAAAATCAAAATAAATTAAAACCACAAAAATAAATGAATGGATTAAGAGGTCTATTATGAGGTTAGGAAAACATTTAGACTTTAAAATATAACCCCATTAGCCCAAAAATTTAAATTTGCTCAATTTAGATTTCATGCATTTTCTTAAACTATATCTCACTCAATTTTTGTCATATGAAGGTGATCTTGGATTATTTTGGAAACCTCAAGATGTCTCCTACAACTTCCATGGTGATCATTATTTCATTTGGAGTCTTTAACTTGATGTAAATTGCTTTGATCAAGAATGTCTTTTTGTTGACTTTTAAGCTGACCTATAATGTTTTGGCCCATATCTCTCAAATGAAGCATTTTTTCCTCGAGCTTAGAGAGACTGTAGTATAGAATTGATTTTCCTTCAAAATGAACTTTGGTTAAGAAATTTCTTATAATGTATGTAAAAGTTGTGCTTGGTCAAAGTTTAGTTAGCTTCTCCTTAAGAAAACCCTGTAACTTTTGATATTTGATGAATCTTAAGTTTTCTTGATGAATCGTGATCATCCCTTGATAAAATGATCAATTTGGCTTCAAAATTTTGATGTTGACTAAAAATCTTGAAGTTTTACTGTAAATTGGTCAAAGTTGACTTTTTGTCCAATATAGTTGATTTTCAATCATCTGACTAATTGACTAAGCAAACTTGTGCCGCAAGGCTTGAAACTTGGTATGAGGATTCTTTGAAGCATATGAGGACCCATGAAATCCACTTGAGGCATTATAAATCCAATTTCCTTTGAGAAAAGCAAAACCTTAGTTGTAGGTCAATGCTTAGGAGGAGGGTTTGTCTGATCAATCTTTGAGTAGTCTTGAGAAATTGAGACCTTCATGAGCATGAGGAGGTATCTTGAATTAATTTGTCTTGAATAATAGGAGGGAAAATGTTGGGATACAACAACATGTTATGAAGTTAATCTCTTACTTCGAAGAAATCACTTTCCAGCACATCCCGAGGAATTAGAATAACTTGGCAGACACTTTGGCTACTCGGTCATCCATGTTTAAGGCCCGATGGGAAAATGAGGCCCCCTCTATCATTATCTTGAGGTTGGATGAGCCAGCATTCTGTTATGATATAAAAGATGAAGTAGATGAGAAACCTTGGTTTTATGATATCAAAATATATCTTGAAACGCAAGAATATCCAACGGATGCATCTATCACAAATAAGAAGACTTTGCGGAAGTACTCAACTAATTTTTCCTTAAAGGTGGGGTTTTGTACAAGAGAAACTATGAGTTTGTTTTGCTCAGATGCATGGATATACACGAAGCAAATAAGATTATAAAAGAGATGCATTAAAGTTCTATTAGAATGCATTCAAGTAGGCACACCATGGCCAAGAAAATATTGAGAGCAAGTTATTATTGGTCTACCATGGAAAACGATTGCTATAATCATGCTAGAACTTGTTACAAGTGTCATATTTATGCCGACAAAATGCATGTGCCACCCAATCCGCTGTGTGATACGGTGGCCAGAATCGGGACATGTTTTCCCTATTTCGTTAAGGAAATTTTGCTGGTTTGCGTTTTGCGTTTGTGTTCGTAAAATGTCGCGGTAAGAAAGAGTTGCCACCGACTTTCATTTTATCCAACAATGAAAGGAAAAAAGCACAGAAAAATTCCTTTTTTGAGATATTTCTGAGTACGGGGGTAGATTATAGAAAGGGAAGGTATTAGCACCCTTTCTATCCGTAGTTATCTACGGGCTCTTAGGTACTTGCTCATCATTTTCAAAATTGTTTTCTTTGTGTTTGTCGGCTTTGAAAAGTTTTTGTTTTAACTTCGATTTAACTCTTGCTTGTCTTCAAGAGTGTAATGAAGTGTTTTTGAAAACTTTGTTTGTAAAGGAGTGTAAATGTGAAAAATTTGTTTGGAATGAGCATGTACTTAAGAACTAATCTACCTACTCGAAAAAATAATCGTTCTATATTCATTTCCTTTAGACAATGCTATCCCACTATTAGTGAGTAGGTAGCACCGTCGTTGGAGTTTTGAAGGTAAATTCGAAAGGGACGTACGGTCACTAAAGCAATGTTTTGAAGGTAGCACCGTCGTTGGAGTTTTGAAGGTAAATTGGAAACAATTCCGAGGCAACTTTTCTGAATTGGGACTTTGATCTTTATTTAGATAAAAGGACGACCACTAAAGCATCCTATACTCAATGACCATTTACCGAAGGCAACCAAGTGGGAGTGTACCCTAGGAGTGCGCATGTGCGAATGATTCAATTTCAGTTTATTTATCTTTTCACATTTAGGGTGATCTAACTGTTTTAAAATTAATCATACATTCTTGTCATGCATCCCTATATCATACATCTAACAGTTAATAATTTGCATAATTTAAAGTGCGAAATTTAAACTACGCTATTACAAGGCTTCGGGTATTTACGTAGCCAAAAACAAACCCTTTGAAAATAAAGCGATAAATGTAAATAAACGTCCTAATTATACTATTACAAACTGTAGGCAGTTACATCAATATGGTAAATAATAAAAATAAAGCGCGCGAGAAGAATTAACATCGACGAGAATTTAAGGTTTTGACCCTTCTAACCTAATTAAAAGAAAAATTGTTTTTTAGTTGTTTTTAATAAAAGAAATAAGTTTTCTAAATTAAATATGCAATTAATTAGTTAATTAAATTAATTAAAAATAATTAAATGACCTATTTTTGGTTTTTGGTTATTTTTAGGAAAAAATAAAATAATTAAGTTAGTAATAAAACCTATTTATTCTAATTATTTTTAAGTTATTTACAAAAAGAAATTAAAGTTTTACCTAAAATAAAAATTTAATTAAGAAAAAATCCTAAATCTATTTTTATGTGATTTTTATATTTGTTTATTGATAAAAAAATAAAAGGGATTAAAAGAAATAAACATAACGAATAAAACATGAAAATAAAGATGGGCCTAGTAGCAAAAGTAAACAGGGGGTGCAATCATCTGAAATCCCTAGGCCCGGATCTTCGAAAGCTTCATGCTCTAACTATGGTGTTTTTTGATTATTTCATGGAACCTATGATCCAACCATCCATAACTGTTCTATATAAACTCAAACAAACGTTAGCACACCATAAAATGTGATTAAAATTAGAGATTCAAAGTTTAAAATTTTACCAAACTGATGTTGTCAAATGGGGGGCGTGCTAGGCGTGTGATGGATTTCTCTTGGGCCTTGTAAGACTCTTGAGGACTTCAAGAGGATGGTTTGAGGCTTGATGTCAATTGAGAGAGACCGGAACCTCGAGATATGACTTGCACCAATTCTTTGATTTCTGGAGAGCTTTTTGAAGAGCTTTTAGAGAGCTTTTTGAAAAGCTTTTTGAGAGCTTTTTAGAGAGGATTTTCGTCCCTTTCAAGCTTGTATGGCTCTATATTTATAGAGGAGAATGAGGAGACAAGAAAGCATGGAAAGAATCTCCCTCAAAATGTTGTGTTTTAAGACCATGATCAAGATTTGAAAAAAATGCCATATTTGATGATTTTATGCCATTTTCACATGTGGATGAACCTGGACATATTTGAAGAGTTATTGCACGAAATCAATTGAAATAAACCAGCATAAAACTTTCCCAAAATGGATTCACATCAAAATTTATATTATTTCTATTATTTTTTTATTTAATTCTGAATTTTAATGAATAAAATATCAAAATAAATAGCATAAATAGTAGAAAAATGTATGGGTGGGCTTAGAGGTCGTGGATCATGTTAGGAATGAGTTTCAAACTTGAAAAGATAGGCCCATTTGGAAAAAATCCAAGTTTGGTCAATATTTGCTTCATGGATTTTTTCAAAAATTGTCCAACTTTGACAATGCATATCTCTCTCAATTTTAACCTTATGAGGGTGTTCTTGGACTTTTTGGAAATCTTAGGATGTCCCCTAAGAGACCTATTTTGTTTCATCTCAATTAGATCTTCCATGTTTATATAAGAAGCTTTGACCCAAAAGGTGTTTTTGTGGACTTTCCAAAATGACCTATAATGTCCAAATTCATAACTTCTTGTGAGTGCATATTTTGAACTTGGGAGCTGAAGATGGATTGTAAGGAATTTCATCCTATTAAACATTAGATTTGGATGGGTCATTTCTCATAAAGTATGAGAAAGTTATGCTTGGTCAAAGTTGAGTTGACTTTTCCTACAAAACCCTAATTTAGCAATTTTTGGTTCTTGATGAATTATGAGAAATCCTTGATGAATCATGATCAAGCCTTGATAAAATGATGAAATATACTTCAAAATGAGGATGTTGACCAAAAATCTTGAATTTTGACTGTATGTAAGCCACAGTTGACTTTTGCCCTAATATAGTTGATTTTCAGGCCTTTGAGCAATTGACTGAGCAAACTTCCTCTGCAAGGCTTGAAACTTGACATGGATGATCTTGAGAACATATTAGGACAATGTTGAGAATTTGGGGTCCCTTGGACTCAAGTATCTTGATGCAACATGAAACCCTAATTTGAGGTAGACTGCCTTAGGAGAGAGCTTGTCTGGCCAACCTTTGGACTACCTTGAGCAACTTGAGGATATTTCTTGAAATGTTTTGAGAAATATGAGAGGGAAAATTTTGGGGTACAATATCTTTCCCTGTTCAATCTTCTTAAACCTGAGGATGTAGATTGGCTTTCGTGCCTTTCGTGATCCGAAGGTGGAAGAGGATTGAACACTAGAGTGCCTAGAATTTTGCACTCGCATGAAGTGGTAATTGTCTTGTGAGGTCAGGAATGGGATTACAAATGCCATTTGGAAAATGTTGACGAGGGGATGGGCTTAAGATGCTATCTGAAGGAGTGTCGATCGCATAAGAGATTCCTTAGCGAGAGCTTGTGTACCTGTCGTTGAGGAAGATTCCGCTGGGGAAGGCTGATCTTTGTTGAGAGAAGTAGAATTTTAGGAGCTTCGATCGTCCGTTATTCTGCTGCTAAGTCGTCTCTGTTTGAATTTTAGGAACTTCGATCGTTCGTTGTTCAACTGAGGAAACATCTCTATTGACATTTAGGAACTTTGATCGTCCGTATTCTACTGAGGAATTAACTCTATTGAATTTTAGGAACTTCGGTCGTCTGTATTCTACTGAGGAATTAACTCCGGCTTGAGGAAGCGGAAGTGAACTGCGTATCTAGTCGTGTACAGGCTGCACCATGACCTACTAGGGAAAGGTGAAACAAATTGTGTTTGATAGGCCTGGGTCTTACAGTGTTGTGGACTGCTATCTACAGATAAGAGAAATGAAACCTGGATAGTAGGGTTATGAGAAGGAATCTGGGTAAGGTTGCTGCGTGAGGAGTTTGGATAACACTGCGTCTGAACCGAGAAGGAACCTTGGTAAGGTTGCTTTGTGAGGAGTTTAGGTAAAACTGCGTCTTTACCGAGAAGGAACCTGGGTAAGGTTGCTTTGTGAGGAGTTTGGGTAAAACTGCGTCTGAACCGAGAAGGAACCTGGGTAAGGTTTCTTTGTGAAGAGTTTGGGTAGAACTGCATCGGGACTGAGGAGGAACCTAGGTAAGGTTGCTTCAGGATGAGTCTAGGTGAAACTACATCAGGAAAGAGAAGGAACCTAGGTAAGGTTTCTCCAGGATGAGTCTAGGTGAAATTACATCGAGAAAGAGAAGAAACCTAGGTAAGGTTGCTCCATGATGGGTTTAGGTGAAACTACATCTGAACTGAGAAGGAACCTATGTAAGGTTTCTCCATGATGGGTTTAGGTAAAACTACATATGAACAGAGAAGGGACCTAGGTAAGGTTGCTCCATGATGGGTTTAGGTAAAACTGCATCTGAACCGGGAAGAAACCTAGGTAACGTTGCTTCAGGATGAGTCTGGGTGAAACTACATCGGGACCGAGAAGGAACCCGGGCAAGGTTGCTTCGGGATAAGTCTGTGTAAAACGTCAGGAGGAACCTGGGCAAGGTCACCTTGTGATAAGTTAAGTTCGCATAAAACTTTAGGAGGAACCTGGGTAAGGTTACTTTGTGATAAGTTTGTGTAAAACTTCAGAAGGAACCTGGGTAAGGTCACCTTGTGATAAGTTAAGTTTGTGTAAGACTTCAGGAGGAACCTGGGTAAGGTTACTTTGTGATAAGTTTGTGTAAAACTTCAGGAGGAACCTGGGTAAGATTACTTTGTGATAAGTTCGTGTAAAACTTCAGAATGAACCGGGGTAAGGTTACTTTGAGATAAGTTTGTGTAAAACTTCAAGAGGAACCTGGGTAAGGTTACTTTGTGATAAGTTCGTGTAAAACTTCAGGAGGAACCTGGGTAAGGTTACTTTGTGATAAGTTTGTGTAAAACTTCAGGAGGAACCTGGGTAAGGTTACTTTGTGATAAGTTCGTGTAAAACTTCAGGAAGAACTTTGGTAAGGTTACTTTGTGATAAGTTCGTGTAAAACTTTATTCAGAAATATATGAGAGAGGACCCGTGTAATATTTTTCAGGATAAACCCGTGTGAAGCTATATTTAGGAGAAACCCGTGTAAGATTTCTTCATGACGAACCCGTGTAAAGCTGCATTTGATTGTGCAGATAATTACTCTGTTTAGTTTCCGGAGTTAATCTTGAACTTGCTGGAAGTTGTTGATGATAACCATCTTTCCTGAAAAGGTACATGATTAATCGTATATGATGCATGACATGCATTGTATGATGACATTCTCAAAATAAATGAAATTATGTTGTATGCAATATGTATGCGCACGTCATGATATATAAACATGAAATGCTATTGTGTTACGTCCGAGTTTGGGAAAATAAATCCCTGACTGTTGTTGGAGAATAAAGAGTTTCGCTCGCTGGAGATAACGACCGAAGATGATTGGGAGAATAATCCTGCAGGAGAGAATAACTCCGCTGGGGAATGGACTGACGAGGAAATGAATCTGTGGGGAGTATATACTCTGCTAGAAGATCTGCTGATTTGGAGAAATAAAACTCAGCTGGGGATGAATTACTGTTGTTGGTGACAGTGAACCCTGTTGGGGATTGAATTTCCGTCTGTGAAAGGAATGAACTCTACTGGGGATGATTTTCCAATGGCGACTTCACTGGGGATAATCTTTTAGACTCAACTGGGGATAATCTTCCAGACTCCACTGGGGATAATCTTCCAGTGCTGGTGATAGATAAACTCTGCTTGGGGAGAATCTTACCGAACCATTCGTGGTTGCGAGCCTCAGCTGGGGAGAATTAACACCACTGTCCTTTTCTTACTCTGCGGGGAGTGTAAATGTTACTGGGACGCGGGCTTAGGATATGACAATGACTTTGCATCGAGACTTTTCTGCCCCTGTATCTACGGAGAAGGTGCCTGCGGAGGCCTTGTGGATCGAGTATTATTCCAACCTATGAGGTGCTTGGTAATTGCTGATTGAAATGACAAATCTTCTTCTGGTAGGCAAGTGACGAGATGACGGGACATAGTCATACGCTTTAATCCCTAACTTTTGCCTGGACTGTCTTTTTAGATTTTCAGTCCACCGAGATACCCTTTTTTGCCCAAGCCGCCTTTTCAGGTTTTTGACTTGCCGGGTGTATAAATCTTTTTGTTTTTTATCCCTAATTTTGCCCGAACCTTTTTGGTTCACCGGGATGCCCTTATTTTTACCTAGGTGTGTCAACCTAGCGGGTCTTTGTTCATGCGCAGTATTTTCTGACCATGTCCACGCTCTCAGAGCGTAGGGAGTTGTCACGGTCGCTAGTGTCGTGTTGCCATACTACCAGAAGATGTTCATTTGATCATGCAAGATTCGTTGCAGGAATCCATGTCTAATGCCCCAAGTGACTCAGATGGAGATTTTCCCCTGGCTATTTGGCATCTTTGAGAGATTCTCTGAATCTTGACTTCACTGCCCCAAATGATAGGCAATGCTCATGCCGTGCCCCTTGGTTGGAAGTGTTTTTTCCACTTGAGGTGATCCTTTTTATTGAGAAGGTTTTTGTTCACTAGACATTCGTCGTGCGAATTTCTTTGCTGTCGAACAAATAGTCATATGCAAACAATGTTATTTTAAGAATGCAAAGCTTATGTCTGTCTTGAAATTTTTATGAAAATGCATTTTTCAGTAAAACACGCCAATTTTGTAAAATATGATGTCAACTCAGGATTTACAGTAAGTCCTACAGGAGTCAGGATACCTTTTGTAATAGCACGCTTTCAAACTAAACCATGCTTCAGCTAGGACTTTTAAGGGTTATAACGTGGCCTGGTTCACGGTTCAAGAAACAAAGGATAAAGGCTCAAAATTTATTTGTACCCACCCATTCTTCGTGATGTTCTTCGATCCTAAACTCAGCTAATTGTGCATTTACAACCCCAGTTGAGTTCTGGAATATTGTCCTTGATGTTTCGGTGATGGTTCAGACACTAACAGTTTATTTTGAATAGGCAGTCATTTTTGTTGAGAGTTTGTAGGATCTGTTTCTTTTTGATTTTATTATCCCTGTCTTTTGCCTGAACTGTTTCTTTTGTGATTACAGTCAGCGGGATGCCCCCGTTTTTCTTAAGTCTCCTTCATAGGTTTTGACTTAATGGGCTTTTATTTCGAGAGATAATGACTTCCTGTCTTGACGATTATACAGAACCATCATCGTCTTTTGTTTTGGAAGGACCTCTTTGATGCCATTCATTGTGCACCCGAATTAACTGAGAAAACTACCATGCCCCCAGGTTGTGATTAAGGTTTTTTTTTTAATTTGCGTGAAAAGAAAAAACTCCAACTTCTTTGGATCAAAGGGGTTGACGAGGGATTATATTCCTTATAACTCCATTGTTTAGGATTTGAAACAACGCTTGTACATCGTCAGCGGGGTCTGTTCAAAAGCATACTGTAGAGATTTTGATATCATTTTCGTCATCCTCCCTCTAAAGGCTTAGAGTTTTTTAATCGAGAGTTGAACATCACAAAAATGAAAGCCATTTGAATATAGTGAATACGAATGGATTGATTCAAAAGAGACACATGCAGTGCATTGATAAAGTAATAAAGTTTTAACATGACTAAATGTTTGAACAATCAAAAGAAAATTTCAAATTTCAAATTCTAATGAACAAAAAGTCTTCTCGTCTCAGGACTTGTCACTTCAAATGGTGAGCCTTAGAGGATTGACAAAAACATTCCAGTTGACCATCTTGTGTGAATTCCAATTCTCCTTTATCGACCAGGTCTTGAATTTTTTTTTTCAATGCCCAGCAGTCATCAGTATCATGTCCCGGGCTGTTGGAATGGTATGCACACCTTGCATCAGGATTGTACCTTGGGGAGGCTATGTGGGGATTTTGAGGAGGGTCCCTTAGCGTCAACAGATTCAATCTCAACATGTGCTGTAAAGCTTGAGACAGCGGCATGTTGAGCTCGGTGAACTACCTTTTGGGCGTATCTGGCTTACTCTGATCAACCCGTTGTTTTTGGCGAGGTTTTTGTTGGACCCGTGATGTAGTAGAAATTTGGAAAGGTCCATTTTTCACCAAACCAAGCTTTTGTCTTCTTAGAGGTTGATCAATGACTTGGTCCGCATCCTCGACTGTTTGCTTCATACTGTTGTATTTGTCTTGATGAAGCTGGTTGATAATGGTTCTCAGCTCTTCTTGTTCCGGGCTAAGCTTTGGATAAGGGCCATCTGCCCCAGCATCTGGGTTTTCATGGCACCTAACTCAACTTGCAGTTGTTCCAGACGTTCGTCCTTATTGTCTTCAGGACTTTTCTTGACCAAGTTCCCGACGAGGAGTGTTTTCAACTCTTCCTGCCCCTTGGATAGGTTTAGGAATACGTCCCTGAACTGAGCTTCTTGAGTTTGAAGATCTTGGTTGTCTTGTTGGAGAGCCATTGCTGAAATAAATAGTGAGAACATGAGAGAACTGTACTGGGAGACCTGTTATGCAATGTGTTGTACCCCAAAATTTTCCCTCCCATATTCTTCAAGACTTGACAAGAATCACCTTAAAATGGTTCAAGACTACTCAAAGGTTGCACAGTCCAAATGCCTCCTAAGCCAGTCAAAATTAGGGTTTGTTTCTTTCAAGGAATTTGAGGTTTTCAATGGCTCAATCAAGTCCCATAGGCCTATATATATTGTCAAGCACCTACATGTCAAGTTTCAAGACCCACAGTGCCAAATTCCACAGTCAAAAGCCCTATTTGATTCACAGTCAACTACAGGGGCAAAATGGTCATTTTACAGTCAAAAGTCAGAATTTTTGGTCAACATCTTATTTTGAGTCCAAAATCATCATTTGATCAAGTATTGATAATGATTCCACAAGCATGGCTCAAAAATCATCAAGATGCAAAAAGTTACTATTTTTGGACAGTAGAAAAGTCAACTGTATCTTGACCAGGGCATAACTTTTTCATGGTTCATCAGAAAAATTCCATCCAATGCTCATTTTGAATGGGATGACATTTTCTACAATACATCTTCACATTCCAAGTCCAAGAAATTCTCTCACAAAAAGTTATCAATTTCTACATTATAGGTCAATTTCAAAAGTCAACAAAAATGCACTTTAAGTCAAAGACCATAACTTGAGATTGGTAAATTCAAATGACATGGGACCAAAGGAATTGGTTAGAGGACTTCAAGAGCTTTCCAAAATGTCCAAGAACATGTTCATATGATCAAAATTGAGCAAGATATGCATTGGAGAAGTTGGGAAATTTTTGTGAATTTGCAAAAGTCAACTTTGCTCAAAACACCTTGTTTTTGCTAATGGGCCTCAAATTGCTTCTTGAAACTTTATCCAAGGCCTATGCACGACCCATTGGGATTATTTGAATTTATTTTCTTATTTTTTATTAATTAATTGGATTTTTAATTGATTTTAATTAATTTAATTAATTTAAAATGTAGGAAATACAAAGATTTGAGTTTTCAATCTTTTGGTGAAGCAAACAAGCTCAAGATATGCTGAGAATTTCGTATGCCAATCAAAGGGACAAGAATCTCCCAATTTAGAAACTTTCTTCAATCAAAAAGATTCAAAAATATTTGATTTTTAATCAAATATTGAATCATCAATTTCATGGATTTCCTTGCAAGATTGTGACCTAATTCTATTCTACTATATATACACAAGCTAACCCTAATGCATTGGACGTGATTTTGCTGCAGAAGATGCCATAGCAACATTGAAAAAAATCAAAGAAACTTGAAAACTGTTTTCAATCTTCCAGGCCAATTCAAGGACTTTGGTTGTTTCTAACATATTGCTGGAAGTCTCAGGGACACATTGCAATCAAAACCACACGCCAAAGTTCAAGAAATCGCTCTACACAGACCCACGGTTTGATGATTTTTTCCATAATCGAAACTCATATTTCATGCATAATTAACATGTTCTAATCATCGTTTTGCGTTGCTTGAATCTATACAAAGCTAATGGTACAGGTTAATTGAATTATAGAGCCCTAAATCAAAAGATACCATTGACAAATTCTAGGGTTCCGAAGCTTTGATTTTGGGGCTTTATTATTCAGGAAAAATTGGAGCCTTTAAGACCCATGGTTGAAACCGTTGCATCCAGACGAATCTAAGGAGACCATCGCGAAATATTTTTGTTGCTCATACGCCTAATCGCTATTATTCCTCGTTCCATGTTGTGGGGGTTAAAAACCCCCGCTATTTGATTTGTTTTTGTAGGTATTCAGCGAGGAAGATGAAGACGTGTTGATATACCATTGGGCCATTTGAAAAATATGCGCGCGTTTTGGTTTTTACAGCATAGGAATTAATTGTTTAATATATTGATTATTTGTTGTTTTACTAATGACTGAAGCAAGTTGGTGGACTGGTTAAGGCAAACGCGCAATAGGCATTGGGACCTGGGTTCGAATCCCAGGTCCCCCAAATAATTGTTTCATATTTTTCATAACATGTTCACGTGCAGGCATCCTAAAAGCATTCCACCATGCTCTTCACTCATCCAAACGCCAAGTGTCTTCAAGCAGCGATCCAAAGGCCATGAGAGAGGGAACACCATGTTCCCAGTCAACTACACCATGGACAATTCAAAAAGTCAGAAGGGCTTGAGCTTAATGGGCCACCAATTTCCAGAACACACCTCCTCTTTGGGCCAGCACCCCCCCTGGTTAATTATATTTTCATTTATATTTTTCATTTAATCTTTTTAGTAATTATTATTATTATTATTTAATTAACTCAAATTAATAATTTTTATAATAAATTCAGACAACTAAAAAATGTAAATATTTTTAATATTATTATTTATTAATTTCACCTTAATTTAATTATTTTTGTAAATAAATACTAATATAATTAATTTAGTTTAATTAGGTTTAATTTTGACTTTTTCATAATAAATAAAATAAATTAGAATTAGGTTTTACTAACTTTTGACTTTATTTTATTTTATTTTTATTTTCATTAAAGACCTAAAAACTAAAAAATACTTTTTTTCTTTTAATTAATTAATTAATTAGAATTAGGTTTAATATTAATTAAATGCAAAAAGGACCAAAAACTCATTTTTTCTCAAAAAGGGTCAAAACCCTAAGACTTCTCCAATTCAATTCTTTCGCGCGCATATTTATTTTTGATTCATTATTTTGATTATATTTATGTACTTGCTCCGAGGATGTAATAGATAATTAGGATTTTTATCGGTTTCTTTAATTTCTCGCATTTATCTTTTCAAGGGTTATGTTTTTGGCGATGTAAATACCCGACGCCTTGTAATAGCGTAGATTTACTTTCCGCAATTTATTTTCCGCACAATTATTAACTATTAATTATGCATGCAAGACTTGCCTGAAAAATAAAATCAACTCGTAGCTCACCAATAAAAATGTGCAAAGATAATTTAACATGAAACCTGACACACGTGCACATGCCACTCCTAGGGTACACCTCACTTGGTTGCCTCGACGTGGTCATTGAGTATAGGGTGTTTTAGAGGTCGCCCTCCTATCTAAAGATCCAGTTGCCTCGAAACGGTTGCCTCGGATAAAAAAGGATCTAGGACATTAGGGTTACCGCTAAGGCGTCCTACTATTGCTTTGGTGACCACATGTCCCTATAATCGAATTGACCCGAATAACTCCAACAACGATGCTACCTACTTCTCAATAGTGGGATAGTACTGTCTAAAGGACATTTACACAGCTTAATTCCTTTGAGTAGGTGGATTTCTCCTAGATACTTGCTCTTTCAAAAAACAAAAACAACTTTTCGCACCTACACTTTCAAAAAGTTTTCAAACAAACACTTCATACACTCTTGAGGACTGATACAAGAGTTACCTAGAAGTTTTCAAAACAAACTTTTTCAAAACCCACAAACACAAGAAAAGCAAACATTTTTGAAAACATAGTGAGCAAGTACCTAAGAGCCCGTGGATAACCACGGATAGAAAGGGTGCTAACACCTTCCCTTTCTATAATCTACCTCCCGAACCGAGAAACATCTCGAAAAGGAGTTTTGCTGTGCTTTTGTCCTTTCCTTGTTGGAGAAAATAAAAGATGGTGGCGACTCTTGCTTACCGCAACATTTCGTGAACCAGCATTCCAAAATAGTCAGTTCTATTTCCACCGATCACACAATGATACGTATAATATATGTATGCAATGTTTTCAAGGATCTCGCAGGGTAAACAAGAAACTGTTAGAATTTGAATTTTGCAGCTTTGATTGAAGAAACTTCGTGTCATAAAGAGTCCTTCTTCAAGAGTCAAGCCCACCATATCGAGTGGGTCATAGCCCCTGACTCAAGTTATCGTGTTTTGATCTCTAGATGACATTGGCTAGAAAAAAATAAATCCCCTTTGCCCCTTGCTAGACGTTTGATTTACCATAACCTGCATCACAAACCTTTGAGATCCTTGAAATGGTTAAGGAAGTGTTTAGGCATGATGTTATGATGTGTATGCTATGCGTTTAAGCAAATGCGAGGTGATGTAAGTAAGTAAATCCGGCAAAAAATCCAAGTTATTGGATAAGGACTGTAAACAAAACCTGGAAAGAACTCATGTTGTTAGATAACAAACATGTGCAAGTAGTTCAAGTTGAAAGCACACAAGTCATACAATAGCCCTTAAATTTCAGGCTGGCATGGAGTTTAGGTACTACCCTCTTGCAGTTTAGTTAGTTCAACCTGTCCTAGTAATATTAACCGGGTTCTAGAGGTTCTCAATATCATTGACCATCCTCGACCGGTCATAATTCCAGTTTAGCAACCTTTTCTTGCGGCCAGAATCATCGCGAGTGTATGGTCTCAATGAGTGTAGCATACTGCTACTTTTCTATGGCCAAGTTGGTCAATTATAGGTTCTAAGGTCAGTTGATGCTTAATGACCCCTTAGCAGCCCCATACTCTTCTTGTTCCTCCACAAGGGATATTGGTACCAACTAAAGTGCCACACCAACGTAGCTACTGCTTCAACCGTATCAGTCTACGCTGCACAGTTCCCTCACAATCTGTTGCTACTTACCTAAAAGGTGTTCCCCAAATCCGGGTTAGGATCTATAGTAACTCTGATACAAAGCCCACAAAGATAAAGCAATCAAATTAAACAATAGAAAACAATATGATGAACTATTCCTAAGGTACACCCCACTTATTAGCTTCCCCAGCAGAGTCGCCAGTTCTGTGATACGGTGGCCAGAACCGGGACATGTTTTCCCTATTTCGTTAAGGAAATTTTGCTGGTTTGCGTTTTGCGTTTGTGTTCGCAAAATTTCGCGATAAGCAAGAGTCGCCACCGACATTTATTTTATCCAACAAGGAAAGGAAAAAAGCACAGAAAAATTCCTTTTTCGAGATATTTCTGAGTACGGGGGGTAGATTATAGAAAGGGAAGGTATTAGCACCCTTTCTATCCGTAGTTATCTACGGGCTCTTAGGTACTTGCTCATCATTTTCAAAATTCTTTTCTTTGTGTTTGTGGGCTTTGAAAAGTTTTTGTTTTAACTTCGATTTAACTCTTGCTTCTGTCTTCAAGAGTGTAATGAAGTGTTTTTGAAAACTTTGTTTGTAAAGGAGTGTAAATGTGAAAAATTTGTTTGGAATGAGCAAGTACTTAAGAACTAATCTACGTACTCGAAAAAAGAATCGTTATATGTTCGTTTCCTTTAGACAATGCTATCCCATTATTAGTGAGTAGGTAGCATCGTCGTTGTAGTTTTGAGGGTCAATTCGAAAGGGACGTACGGTCACTAAGGAAATGTTAGGACGTCTTAGTAATTACCCTAATGTATTAGATCAATTTTTCGAGGCAACAATTTCGAGGCAACCATTCCGAGGAAACTTTTCCAAATCGGGACTTTGATCTTTATTTAGAGAAAAGGACGACCACTAAAGCATCCTATACTCAATGACCATTTACCGAAGGCAACAAAGTGGGAGTGTACCCTAGGAGTGCGCATGTGCGAATGATTCAATTTCAGTTTATTTATCTTTGCACATTTAGGGTGATCTAATTGTTTTAAAATTAATCATACATTCTTGTCATGCATCCCTATATCATACATCTAACAGTTAATAATTTGCGGAATTTAAAGTGCGAAATTTAAACAACGCTATTACAAGGCTTCGGGTATTTACATAGTCAAAAACAAACCCTTTGAAATAAAGCGATAAATGTAAATAAACGTCCTAATTAAACTATTACAAACTGTAGGCAGTTACATTAATATGGTAAATAATAAAAATAAAGCGCGCGAGAAGAATTAAGATCGACGAGAATTTAAGGTTTTGACCCTTCTAACCTAATTAAAAGAAAATTTGTTTTTTTGTTGTTTTTAATAAAAGAAATAAGTTTTCTAAATTAAATATGCAATTAATTAGTTAATCAAATTAATTAAAAATAATTAAATGACCTATTTTTGGTTTTTGGTTATTTTTAGGAAAAAATAAAATAATTAAGTTAGTAATAAAACCTATTTATTCTAATTATTTTTAAGTTATTTACAAAAAAAAAATTAAAATTTTACCTAAAATTAAAATTTAATTAAGAAAAAATCCTAAATATATTTTTATGTGATTTTTATATTTGTTTATTGATAAAAAAATAAAAGGGATTAAAAGAAATAAACAAAACGAATAAAACATGAAAATAAAGATGGGCCTAGTAGCAAAAGTAAACAGGGGGTGCAATCATCAAAAAACCCTAGGCCCGAATCTTCGAAAGCTTCATGCTCTAACTATGGTGTTTTTTTTATTCTTGTGTGGAACCCATGATTCAACCATCCATAACTGTTCTATATAAACTCAAACAAGCGTTAGCATACCATAAAATGTGATTAAAATTAGAGATTCAAAGTTTAAAATTTTACCAAACCGGTGTTGTCAAATAGGGGGCGTGCTAGGCGCGTGATGGATTTCTCTTGGGCCTTGTAAGACTCTTGAGGACTTCTAGAGGATGGTTTTAGGCTTGATGTCAATTGAGAGAGACCGGAACCTCGAGATATGACTTGCACCAATTCTTTAATTTCTGGAGAGCTTTTTGAAGAGCTTTTAGAGAGCTTTTTGAAGAGCTTTTTGAGAGCTTTTTAGAGAGGATTTTCGTCTCATTCAAGTTTGTATGGCTCTATATTTATAGAGGATAATGAGGATACAAGAAAGCATGGAAAGAATCTCCCTCATAATGTTGTGTTTTAAGACCATGATCAAGATTTGAAAAAAATGCCATGTTTGATGATTTTATGCCATTTTCACATGTGGATGAACCTGGACATATTTGAAGAGTTATTGCACGAAATCAATTGACATAAACCAACATAAAACTTTCCCAAAATGGATTCACATCAAAATTTATATTATTTCTATTATTTTTTATTTAATTCTGAATTTTAATGAATAAAATATCAAAATAAATAGCATAAATAGTAGAAAAATGTATGGGTGGGCTTATAGGTCGTGGACCATGTTAGGAATGAGTTTAAAACTTGAAAAGATAGGCCCATTTTGAAAAAAAATCCAAGTTTGGTCAATATTTGCTTCATGCATTTTTTCAAAAATTGTCCAACTTTAACAATGCATATCTCTCTCAATTTTAACCTTATGAGGGTGTTCTGTGACTTTTTAGAAAGCTTAGGATGTCCCCTAAGAGACCTATTTGGTTTCATCTCAATTATATCTTCCATGTTTATGTAAGAAGCTTTGACCCAAAAGGTGTTTTTGTTGACTTTCCAAAATGACCTATAATGTCCAAATTCATAACTTCTTGTGAGTGCATATTTTGAACTTGGGAGATGAAGATGGATTGTAGGTAATTGCATCCTTTTAAAAATGAGCTTTGGATGGGTCATTTATCATAAAGTATGATAAAGTTATGCTTGGTCAAAGTTTAGTTGACTTTTCCTACAAAACCCTAATTTAGCAATTTTTGGTTCTTGATGAATTATGAGCAATCCTTGATGAATCATGACCAAACCTTGATAAAATGATGAAATATACTTCAAAATGAGGATGTTGACCAGAAATCTTGAATTTTGGCTGTATGTAAGCCACAATTGACTTTTTCCCTAGCACAATTGATTTTCAGGCCTTTGAGCAATTGACTGAGCAAACTTCCTCTACAAGGCTTGAAACTTGACATGGATGATCTTTAGAACATATTAGGACAATGTTGAGCATTTGGGGTCCCTTGGACTCAAGTATCTTGATGCAACATGAAACCCTAATTTGAGGTAGACTGCCTTATGAGAGAGCTTGTCTGGCCAACCTTTGGACTACCTTGAGCAACTTTAGGATATTTCTTGAAATGTTTTGAGAAATATGAGAGGGAAAATTTTGGGGTACAACACGCTGAATATTTTGACTTCTCCTTAGACCTTTGCAATGTGGGGGCATTGATATGATTTGATGCATTGAGCCAACTACTTCCAGTGGGAATTGCTTTATCCTGGTTGCCATTGATTACTTCACCAAATGGGATGAAGTTGCATCGTATGCCAACATCACCAAGCATGTGGTTACTCGTTTCATCAAGAAGAATATTATTTGTCATGGGATTCCTGAGAATATCATTACTGATAATGGATCGAATCTCAACAATAAGATGATGAAAGAGCCGTGTGACAATTTCAAGATAAAGCATCACAATTCTTCTCCATATCGTCCAAAGATGAATGGTGATGTTAAGGCAGAAAATAAGAACATTAAGAAGATTATGCAAAAAATGGTTGTGACCTACAAAGATTGGCATGAGATGTTGTTGTTTGCGCTGTATTGTTACCGCACTTCAGTGCATACTTCAACTTGGGCAACCCCATTCTCCTTGGTATATAGTATGGAAGCAGTCTTACCCGTGGAAGTGGAAATTCGCTCTTTAAGGATAATGACGGATGTACAACTTGATGAAGCTGAGTGGGTTCAGAACAGACTTGATCAGTAAAATCTCATTGATGAGAAGAGAATGACATCTATTTTCCATGGGTAGTTGTACAAGAAGAGGATGAAGAAATCTTTTGACAAGAAAGTGTATCCTTTGAATTTCCAAGTTGGTGATCTTGTGCTGAAGAGGATCTTGCCTCCCAATAATCTAGATGCTCGGGGCAAATGGGCTCCGAGTTACGAAGTACCATATGTTGTGAAGATAGTCTTCTCCGGAGGATCCGTGATGCTTACAACTATGGACGGAGAGGATTTCCCTCACACCTTCAACGTAGACGTGGTTAAAAAATACTTTGCATGAAATGACTCGCTAAGTCAATGGCTTAGGCAAAAAAGGGCATCCAGGTGAACTATAAAAAATGAATAAAAAGGTTCAGGAAAAAATTAGGGACAAAAAAGAAGAAGTTAAAAGAATAAAAAATAATTATGTACACTCGCTAAGTTGAAAACCTGAAAAAGGAAGCTTAGACAAAAATGGGTATCCCGGTGGATTGAAAACCCGAAAGGGAGATCCAAACAAAAGTTAGGGATTTAAAGTGAATGAATATGGTTTGTGTTGCATCTATAACACTATTCTCCACCACAGTGGTTAAATTGGAAGGATAAGGAGTCAGTCCAATCTGTTTCTTTAAAAAGCAAGATATTAAGGAGCTTTGAGGTTATATCAATCATAGAAGAGTCGAAACCCGATCAAAATTCGTCTTCACATTTCCATCTTTGTATCTCCTTTTTATGTTTTGTATGCAATTACCCCTTTTAGGAATTTAGTCTTGATGTAAATGCTTATTTACAGGCCAATCAATCAATAAAATTTTCTTTTATCCAAAAGTTGCATTTTTACTTTTACTGTTTTGATTGCAGAAACCTCCAATTTTTGATAAACTTTTTCATTTAAAAATATTTAAGCTAAACAAATCATGATATGAACAGTTGAAATTACTTGAGATTTCAGGTGCCTTGGGCGATGGCCAAAGTTTTCCCTTTCCTACGTGGGACATGTTGTTGTGATTTTTGGTTTGCAGGTACCTTGTGTCTGCTCATGATAAATAGGGTTCAAGAAAGAAAAGTAGGAAGTGTTTGAGGTTGTTACCCATACAGGTTTCTTTTTGGAAATAGTTTCTTCAACCAAAATCTTTTCCCCGGTGTGATATGCACTTTTGGTAAGTGAAAGCTCATTTGCTAAGATATTTTTCTTCAGAGATCTCTCCCTAAAAGAGCATCCCTAGTGAGGGTTGGTACCTCCATCTTTATCTCCAGTGAGGTTTGGTACGGCTGATTATTCCCAAGTGTTGTTCACCATCTCCCCAATGAAGTTTACATCTACTTCATCAGTGAAGTTGGCACTCGTCTTCCCCATGAAGTTTGCACCCATCTTCTTAGTATGGTTGGAATTTATATTTGTAGTATGGTTTTCATCTCTTAAAGATTCTTTTAAGAATTATCATTAATATATCATCATTATCTCCACGAAGTCATTGTTCATTCCCAGTAGAGATAGTTTTCTCCCCAGTGGTATTATGCAATGGTGGATATCCTAAGTTTGGTTTCCCCAGTGTTGTGGACGCTGATGTGAGTAAGAACTCCCGTATTCCCAGTAACAGAAGGGGTTATTTCTATCTCCAGGCTAATTTGAGCTTTGAAGGTTTCTGGTTTGAGATGTCTCTCCTCCTCATGAAGCAGTTTTCTTTTTCCCAGTGGAATTTTCACTTGAATTCACTCCTCATTGATGTCGTTCAAAGAGTCGTCTTCTTCTCCTCAGCGAGGTTATGATTATATGAATGATTTTGATGTTCACTTCCCAGTATGGCTCACACTTGTGAAGGTTCTCGTAAGAATTCTCTTATTTCTCAATGATGGAAGGTGTTGTGTTATCCCAAGTAAAAGTTTCTTTCTATTAAGGACTTTATGCAGGACGATCTATTTTCCTTTAATAAAACATTTCTTCCCCAAGGGGAGATTCTCCCTCCAGTGGAGTTCTTCGTTGAATCCTTGTTATCCTTGCTTAAGTTTTCTTATCCATGGTGAAGTCTGCTTATATTAAGAACTTTGCGCAAGAAGATTGATACTTCCCCAAGCGAAGTGCTCCTTATTTTCAGCAGGAAGATATTGTTTCCCTAGGATGTTAAGAGTTGTTTGGACTTGAAGATCTCTCCTTGGTGAACTACATTTTATTTTTGCAGTGTTCTCTTTAAAGTACACTTTTCAGTGGTATCTCTCCTCAGAGTCGACATGTTTGAATTGCAATCTCACATCGCAGTTCATCGCCAATGCTAGTTAGTTTATAATGATTCTTCCTTGATTGAAGTCCAAGGATGATTTCTCAGATGTTCCTGGTTTCCTCAGCGGATCATATATGATATTTCTATTCCTCAGTGAATCATTTAAACATCATTACCATTGTATCTACTCCCAAAAGTAAAGTAATTCAAACATGAATTGAAGCATAAGTTTATTTTGGGTTGATTATGCTTGTTCTCTTGTTTTAGGATTGGCTTAATTTTTGTAAAAAAAATAATAGCAACAATAATGTAATTAAGAATAGGATAAGAAGAACAGGTACAACAAGAAGTCCTATTACAATGTCAGAACATGTTGTATGGAACTGTTTCAACAACTGGAACAACATGTCGAAGAAGATGTCTTGACATCGCGCCTGCTGAGTTGGATTAATGAGATTCAGTTTCTTCTTAACATAGGTAGAATATTCAGGAGAATTTATGCATCCTATGTGGCCTATATTTAAAGGTCTAGAAAATTCAATCATAAATCAAGGAGAATGAAGACTTTCTAAATAAGGAGATTATTTAGGAAAGTAAAGATTGAAGACCTTTCTTGGGGAAGAAGTTTCTGCAGTTTGTTACAACTGATTTGCTGTTATTGAAGGCCCAAAACTAGTTGGGTAACATGTTATAAATAGAAGTATTTGTAACCTAGAAAACACATGGCTCAAGATGTAGAAGTCTAGGGTTTTGTCAAGGTAAGCCTCTCGGGTTGTGGGAAGGTTACCAAGTTCACCTCGAAGCCTGTAGGTAAGAGGTGTATTGTTCTTGGAGGAAGCTTTGAAGCAACTCCGTGATGTGTTTTTAGTTAGAATCAAAGCTAACAAACAATGGAATTTGGATTGTAAACTTAGCTAGGTATTGTCATGGAAGTGTGTCTTCCAAACTGTCTATCTGTGTCATCAGAATCTTCGTGAAGGGTCGTCTATGCAGTGACTGAGGTGTTGACTGCTAGACATCATTGTAGATGATTGTAAGTGGGATGGGGATATTCCATATCTAGGGAGGAACTAGGTAGAAGGGTCATTGGGTAGTGATTAAGTTCCTAGATCGTCAATGAGTGTGTTAGTTGTAGGGTCTGGAAATTGATACCGCTGATAGTGGACTACATTCTTAGTTTGGTAGCCCCCGGAGTAGGTGTTGTTGTACATTGAAATGGGTAAACAATTATGATGCGTTCTTTATCTTTTTAGTATTGTTTTATCTTGCATGTGTGTTGTGTCAGATCAGATGTCTTGACATCCTGATAGAACATCTGAGTATGCTATACCAGAATTTTAATTGGTATCAGAACATGCATCCTATTCTGCTCTATGTGAGATACTGGGAAGGTACTTTCTGTTCATGGGCAAGGAAGAAAGTATTTAATTAAAAGAGGTATAAACTTGGACAATTCATACTACTGTATGGATGATCTCTTAGAAAGGATCATTGGTTATATGTGACAGGTATTGTTCCTGGTTGTTTCCATCAGGCCTACAACTTAGAGGGAAGCTACTATGTGTAGGGTTTATTTCTTCAATCCTAGGTTGCCATGCTTGTACTTGGATAGTGGTTTAAGCATTGTGTCTGAATATTGTTGAGGAGTTCGTTATATTCCACTGCATGGTTTCTGATATAACCATGAAAGTATGGGAAGGATACTAGGGTTGTTACCCTCAACAGAATATATGCTGACATTTTCTACCATATTAAAAGTGTCAAAGATACTTGAAGTTTTACTCAAGTCCACTCATAAATACATTTATCAATAAGATTGATTGATCAATGATGCCCATATACATCTGCATATTTACCTTGAAGACTGTCAAGGATGGTGTGTTCCAAGAAGAAGGAACTGGTGTTCTATGGGATGTTAGAACATTATTTCAGCAGGCATGCAACTACCAGTTGAAGAACATATGCTTTGGGTGCTGAACAAAAATGTTATGAATACTTTTTGTTTGGAACCTACTCTTGATTTGGAAAAGGAGGCATCTAGTTTGTACAATTTTATTAGAACACGATCAACAATTTATCTACTCCATGTGTCAGTTTAAGGCTTATGGGAGTATAGAGGTTGAGCTCCATGCTCTTGAGAATAACTCATAAAGGAATCTTCACCAGACCTTTTATGTATATGAGATGAGCTCATATATGGAAGATACTTCTGATCAAAGGAACCAGATTCATTGAATCCTGTTTGTGTCCATAGAAAAGATTATGTTTGAAGAGGAGTATTATGATCCAACCATAGTGTTTGATGCTCTTTAGTATTGTTTCAATTGCCCTTAAGGAAGAGAATTGGTGATTCTCTTTGTGTACCCTTAGAATTTATTGAAAAATATCCCCTTGTCAAAGGTTGATATGATGTCAGACAGAATGTCATGATATCTTTGAAGATGTTAAAATTTGAAGGGCATTATTTTTGAAGAATCAAGGGAAACAATTGCTTTTGAAAAGTCTGTATTTTTTTGTCAAGCCTAGAAGAATCTGTTCCAGAGACCTAATAGAGGGAATTTCCTCTGTAGGTACAGAAAATGGCATCCATCATCTCAAAGTCAAACATGAGGTCCAAAGAAAAGCTTATGGATATGTGAATCGTGCAATCCCCTGCATATGTTGATAGTCTAATCCTGAAGATTGATCAGTTGTTATTGGTTTGTTTCCTTGTGTTAACCCCCACAAGAGTTAATTATAAGTTACTATGAAGGTAACCCGAAAACCATAGTAAGAATGGATGATGTCGTATCTAATGTCGGGACATCATCTCTAGGTGCGTGTTTCCTCTAAAAAGGAAGTTGTTGTGTAGATCATGAGGCGAGTATTGTGGAGTTCAAAGTTGGAATGTTTGATCATGATGGAGCTGAAGACCAGTCTCTGACCATGTCTGGAATGTTGAAAGGATGCTCTTATGTTGAACAATGAAGAAGAATGATGTCAGTTCAAGTGCTCTAACATCTGTTGAAAAGGAGTATCAGCTGCAGTTGTATGGGAAAGTTTTTCCTCTGATGACAAATACCTTATGGTGAGCTGAGTACTTATCTGAGGTATGGATGCAAATCTACTATCTGAACTGATGATTCAGATATTATTGAGAGTTTATTTCTCTCTATGGTGATCAAGTGGATGTATCAACCTGAATGAGTTGTAGAATATGTAATCTTTTGTGATCTTCTCCTAAAAAGACTATAAAGCTTAATACTCTCTTTGGTTGATAAATCAAGAACTGGATTATTGAAGAAAGGTTGATGTTCTAAATGATGTTGTATCGTCATTTTTTTTCCGTAAAGGAAGGTTTGGGATTATGATTATGGAAGATTGAGGATCAACATGGTTGTCAAAAGAAGGAGTTCTGACTTTGTGGATTAAAAGATGCAGATCCTGATCCTGTCATTAGTAGTATGCTGGGTGACTGCATAACAACTATTTTGAAGAATTCACCAGTACCAACAATTGCTAGTGATTGATAGAGCAATGGAATACGAAGAAGGTGGTCTTCCTCTGTTTCAATTATTGGCTTATGTTTGTATGATGTCCAAGTATGTGTTCACGATATCATGGCTATCCAAAGAGGTATGAATATTTGTGTGGTTATGTATCAGACATGACCTTGTAAAAGTCTGAAGACCTGGAGTTGGTATATCAGATTTAGGATGAGTTATTTCACATGAGTGTGGATATGTTTCAGTGAGTGCGTGAAGTGTCTTGGTGTCCAAGTGTTCATCCTCAGCAGAAGCCTTGTTTGTCCATGATAGGGGGAGCTTGGAACCTATCTATCATAGTAGTTATGGAGCTTGCATGTAATTCAAGCTTGTGAAGATTACATGCAACATGTTGTGACCCGTGGCCACTAGGTGTAGCTATCTATCTCCCTGTTAGATTGATGTGATTCTAGAAGCTAGTATATTCTGTTTTCTCCAAGGGTTGAGCTTAAGGTTAAGTCACTTACCTAATTTGTAATATTTTGGTTGGCATGATTGGATGTCTTGTCGAAGATTCAACAAGTATCACAGGTGTGAAGAAGAAAGCTACCAGTTTTACCTAGTGTGAGAAGCTTATTACAGAATATAGTGAGAGAATATTTTCGTTGTGTGGTTAATCTTAAGATGAGATAGTGTGAGATCCTTTTGTGAGAATGGGGAGTTTGTTAAATGGCATGGATGGAAATAAGTCCCTTGGATGATGATTCCAGAACCAAAGCAGATATGTTTTGTGGTAATTTTGCTGATGTCTCAAATGATGTTGGAACATCATTTTTTATGATTGTCTATTAAAGATACTTGGAACTATGAATCTCAATATTAAAACTCCATACTCATTAGTGGAAGTTCTGTCTATGGTGTTGAATAAGGAGACTCTGATTGAAGGAGAAGTATGCTTAAGTAATGTATACCTACTATCTTGGTTTGAAGACCTTACTAGTGTCAGCAAATACTAATAATTAGCAGAAGGAAGATTTAATCAGCACATTGGTTAAGGGGTATTCCTTCTGTTGGAGAGTCCGAATCTTAGTAAAAGCTTTTAAACACACTAAGAAATGGTTGGAATTGGTTTCAGACTATGGGTGGATGACATCTTATCCATCCAAAGAGTCATGACAATATGTGTGGAGGTGAAAGGGCATGAATCATGTGTCCTTGTACTTGGAGTTATTCCCAGTGAACTAGTGGGTGTTTAGTGTTGTGTTTTCTCCATAATGAAATTTTTGATTGTCCATGACAGGAGGAGTCAGTGGACTAATTGGTTTTTTTGGAGCTTGTGATGTTCAAGCATATAGAGTTATTGCTATCCTAGGAGGATGATGTTGGACAACATGCTGAGACATGTTGCTACAAGATGAAGCTCTTTATGAGTCTCTAAAAACTCTAGCCAGATGTTGCTAAAGTATATCATCCTTCTCCAAGAGGATGTGTTGGTTCTACGAGAATTTATTTTTCTCTGCAGTAGTGAATGGGATAAAGAAGACTATCCTACTAGTTGTTAGAAGATGTTGAGGATGATGTACAAGACATTTCTCCTTTGAAGAAGTCTGCAAGCAAGAAGCCTTCTTTCAGGGTGCCTGATGCTCCTCTTGACAAAAATTGCTTTCATTCTATTGGCAATGCTGAAAAGTGGAAATATGTGTTTCAAAGAAGAATTGCCCTTGAAAGAGAATTGGGAGCAGGTGCACTAGAGTGCAAATAGATTATGGAGTTAATTTATTTTGCTGACTTGTGTTGATCACATAAGTAAGGAATATAGGAAGGTGTTTGTGTTGAATTTTCCCTTACTGTCATCAATAGTTATCTGGGCTGGTCTGAATATGATTACTGTGAGTTCGAAGTGACTGTTAATCAGGTGTGCAAATCCATTACTGCAAACTAGACTGTAAAGCATGCAGGAACCTGTGCACTGGCTTTGTGTTCTAATGGGAGCTTCTTAAAGGATTTCTATGCACAATGAGTCCTTTAAATGATTGATCAATAACCAGTTTGATTAGGTTCTATATTATGGAGTTGATGTACCACATGATGTCTTAACATCATGATTGATGATGGTTGTTTTGTTTAATGTTTGGGATTGTTCATGTGAAGTTGGATGCTTAATTAAGCATTATTGTGAGAAGTGGAATTTCTGACTATGTGGATTAGAATATGGAGAGACTAATCATGTCTACAGTAGCATGCCTGATGAATGCAGGACTACTTTGTTGAAGACTCCACTAGTATCATCAACTATTACTGGATATAAAGGCATAAGGCTGCTGACAGATACTGAGGTCTGAGCAGAGAATTTTAAAGTGGTATTTTTTTGTTGCAAATCACTCTAGAAAAGGTTTGGTGATCTGGATATTAGTAAAGATTTTAAGAAAACTAAGAGTTTTTGTATTTTGTGAGTGACTTCACACCTAGTATGCATGACATCTTGCCTATTCAAAAGGTCATGATACAGAGTATGGTTATGAAAATACAATGATCAAATGTGTCCTTGTGTTGTGAACAAGTCAGGGTTCCTGGAAGTATTCTCAAGGAGTGAGAATATATGACTCTGCTTTGACTCTACTGACGGAGTCAAGGTTCAACATATGTAGAAAGTGCTGAAGTTTCTCTTCTAGTGCACAAGTCTTTATCTTCAGCTGAAGCATTAGTTACTCATGACAAAGGGAGTCATGTGGATATTTATAAATTTTTTCTACAATGATACAAGTATTATCAAGCCAGAATATTGTTCACTTTTGTAAAGGTTCGATGAGAAAATAATGTCGAAACAACATGTTGTGACATTGTGAAGTTATGGATAAACTTAACAAGACATGGTGGTTTCTAACTATGAAAATCCCGGTGAAGATCAGAAGATCACATATCTCTTAGAAGTTTAATGGGAAGTCTGGGAGAATTTATTTTTCTCTATAGATTTCAAAAAGACTCCTTGAGGGTCTATATTATGAAGAGGTGTCACAAATGTGATATTTTGATATCTTAGTATATGTCACTAAGTGAAAGAAGAACACTTAAAATCCAGTATGAACAAGTGGATAATTTGGTGAAGCACCCCTGATTGGTCGGAGAAGATGTGTTGATCACTGAAATAAGAAGACAATGTCCGACTAAGTGTCAAGACATTATACAGGACATGTTCCTGCATGGTCAACATAGAGTGGAGTGGCCTATGTGTTCAAACACGTGAATGTAAATAGGGGGAGAAAAATTTGTCTGACTATGCATGTGTATGTACAGGAAGTAGCTATAGCATTCAAAGCCATTATGGACGGTGCACATTGATACTTGAAGTTTTCTCCTAAAATATCATTTCCTTTTGACCAAGATGGGTGCTACAATCTAGGATTGTTATTTTCCAAGTAAAAATCCCAGTTATTTATAGAGAGTTCTCCGTTTCTCGGTAACCCCGTGAGCGCCTTGAGTCCATAATTCTTATGGCTTTTACTCGGGTTTGGGTAATCTGTGCTTGAGTCTGGTATTGTGAAGGTCTCCTTTGCCATGTTTTGGCTAAAAAGGGGGAGATAGGTGAATTAGCTCATATGCTGCTGATTCTACAAGTGGTTATATTATTAATGATCACAAATGTCAAAATAAGATGTTTAATCCTATGACATATGTTTGTGACCTGTGATCTGAGTTATGAACACAGTTGTGACCTGTGTTCCGAGTTACTAGGAGTGGTGGAGGGTTTGGTCTTATTCCATCATTGGTTCTAGATTGAGGGGGAGTACAAGTTGTCTTCTGTTATCTTCTTCCTCATGTGCATCAACTAGACTTCAAGAATTTCCTTCCTTTTATCCTGAAGCTGATGTTGATGTTCGTTGGTGCTAATGCAATTGAGTTCTTCAAAGTACTGCAAATAACTTATCGAACAAGATGTTGAGACATTATTTTCAACTGTTATAATCTCCTAGATTGCAATTTTTTTAGATTATTTGTTTTAGCCAATAGTTTCCAAAAGGGGAGATTGTTAGTTCTCTTGTTTTAAGATTGGCTTAATTTTTGTAAAATAAATAATAGAAGCAATAATGTAATGAATAATAGGATAATAAGAACAGGTACAACAAGAAGTCCTATTACAATGTCAGAACATGTTTTGTGGAACTTTTTCAACAACTGGAACAACATGTCGAAAAAGATGTCTTGACATCGCGCCTGCTGAGCTGGATTAATGAGACTCAGTTTGTTCTTAACATAGGAAGAATATTCAGGAGAACATTATGCATTCTATGTTGGGCATATTTAAAGGTATGGAAAATTCAATCATAAATCAAGGAGAATGAAGACTTTCTAAATAAGGAGATTATTTAGGAAAGTAAAGATTGAAGACCTTTCTTGGGGAAGAAGTTTCTGCAGTTTGTTACAGCTGATTAGCTGTGATTGAAGGCCCAAAACCAGTTGGGTAACAGGTTATAAATAGAAGGGTTTGTAACCTAGAAAATACACGGCTCAAGATGTAGAAGTCTAGGGTTTTGTCAAGGTAAACCTCTCGGGTTGTGGGAAGGTTACCATGTTCACCTCGAAGCCTGTAGGTAAGAGGTGTATTGTTCTTGGAGGAAGCTTTGAAGCAACTCCATTATGTGTTTTAAGTTAGAAGCAAAGCTAACAAACAATTGAAGTTGGCTTGGAAACTTAGCTTGGTATTGTCATGAAAGTGTGTCTTCCAAGCTGTCTATCTGTGTGATCAGAATCTTGGTGAAGGGTCGTCTATGAAGTGACTGAGGTGTTGACTGCTAGACATCATTGTAGATGATTGGAAGTGGTATGGGGATATTCCATATCTAGGAAGGACTTAGGTAGAAGGGTCATTGGGTAGTTATTAAGTGCATAGATCGTCAACGAGTGTGTTGGCTGTAGGGTCTCCAAATTGATATTGTTTATAGTGGATTTCATTCCTGGCTTGGTAGCGCCCGGAGTAGTTATTGTTATACACTAAACTGGGTAAACAATTCTGGTGTGTTCTTTATCTTTTCATTATTATTTTATCTTTCCCGTGTGTTATCTCAGATCAGATGTCTTGACATCCTTATAAGACATCTGAGTCTGTTGTACCAGAATTTTAGATTACCTGCCTTTCTTGCAGACATTATCTCCAACAGTTTATTTACCATAGGTTCTGATGTTTATCTTAGGGTTGTTGTCACCTTTCGTGTGCCCTTGGTGGTTTTCTTTGGTTGAGTCCAGTATGAATGTTGCCATTTTGACTTCTGCCCCCTTGTGTATTTTGACAATTTTGTTGGTATTCCCCCGCTAAGTTTGACATAGTTCGGAAAATTCTCAGTTGAACGCCTTTGGTTGGTCTCTTCTTTCCCTCTGTTTTATTTATGTCCGCTTGGCTGGCTTTCCTTGGTTAGGTCTTTGTTTACCATTCCTCACTTCAAATATTCCCTAGTGGAGTCAACACCTCAGATATTCCCCGGTAGAGTTTTTATTGGGTTATTCCCCTCAGAGTCTTGTGTGACTGTTTGTCTCTGATATTGGTTCTACTTAGTCGGTTCCTTATCTTTAGTTTACCTTCTTGGTCGGGTTCTCCTTCCGTTAGCTTAGCTAACATTGTTTGGTTGGGTTAAGCTTAGTCGTTTCCTCTCCTTTAGGTAGGTTCTTCTTAGTCAATTTCTTATCTTTTGTTTACCTTCTTAGTCAGGTTCTGCTATCATTCACTTAGCTAACATTGTTTGGTTGGGTTATTCTTAGTCATTTCCTCTCCTTTGGGTAGGTTCTGCTTAGTGGGTTCCTTATCTTTGGTTTACCTACTTAGTCGGGTTCTCCTTCAGTTAGCTTAGCTAACTTTGTTTAGTTTGGTTTTGCTTAGTCGTTTCCTCTCCTTTGGGTAGGTTCTGCTTAATGGGTTCCTTATCTTTAGTTTACCTGCTTAGTCGGGTCCTGCTTCTGTTAGCTTAGCTAACAACCTTGGTTGGGCAGGTGCGTCCTTCCTTGTTTGAGTTCTCTTCGATTGACATTCTTGGTGTGAGTCCTCTTCGGGTTTTGGTCTCTCTTGTTCGATTTTCCTTGTTTGGATTCACTTTGATTGGCGTCCCTGGTTTGTATCCTCCTCGGGTTTTGGTATCTCTTCTTCCATATTTTCGTATTTTGAGTTTTCTTTGGTGTTCCTTGTGTGAGTTCTCTTAGGATTTGGTATCATCCTTATATGTGTTCATATCTTTACCGAACATGTATATCTGGTATCCTTGTTAGAGCTTTCTTCGGTTGATCTCTTTCTTGTGAGTGTCTAACCATGATTTGACATACCTTTCCTAATAACCACCTTGCACCAAAAGAAAAATAGAAAGATAGAAAATTCAGGAAACCAAAAATTAAATAATACCCGAATGTCTTCAGAGTGCAAATTTTATGGTTATTTTAAGTATTATATCCCCTTGTACCTTGATTGCTCAAAAGGCTAGTGCCAACATTGCTCTCTAGTTTAAGTTGATTGAATAGAGGTAGATGTTGCACCCCAAAATTTACCCTCTTCATTTTAACCCTAATTGGCTTATGTTTCTCTAACATACACATGCATTCATGTCATTGGTTCTTTGGTTATGGGGTAAAGGTGTCCTTAATCTGGTCTTCTTCAAGTAATTGAAGATGGTTTGAATGGTCAGTCAATGCAAGAAGGGTCTCATTCCCTCACTCTTTGGGTCACTCTAGCTACAAGGGTTTCTCATAGCCTAATACACCCCATTTGTCTCATTGATTCATCAGAAGATTAGAAATTGCAAGAGTATTGATATGAAACACTTTTCTTCTATTCATCACCTGAGATTAGGGTTTTGGCCAGATAAAGTGTTTGATGCTTATATAAGCAATTTCCTTGAATTAATATCTTCTCATTGTCATATGAGATATTTTTGTTCAAAAATTTATTCATCATGTTCCATGGAATTAGGGTTTTGAGATGGATCATCACCTCCTAGCACAAGGGACCAAAATTAGGATTTTGGATTTAATCAGGATTTTTCTAAGCAACACTTGATTCCATGCTTCTCAACATGTCCCTAAGAATCTATGATTGAAAGATTGATCATTAATTTTGATTGGAAGATTCTCAATTGCACATATGAATTTAAAACAATCAAATTGGGGAAAAGTTAACAATACAGTCAAAAAGTCAACTCCTGACTTTTTAAGTTCAACATGGTGTTCAATAAGTCAAATATGTTCAATGATTGAGATTGGTCTAGGTGAAATATCAAAAATCAAGAAAGTCAAGGATGTTGACTTTTGTTGAATTTTTGGAACTTCGAATTTTTTTCTAAGTATAAAAGATTATCATGGTCATTTTACCATCTTTCGAATCATGTAACTTTATCCATCATGCATGGAAATTTGCAAACTTGTGCTCAAGTGAAAGAGGATATTTCATACTATACTTTTGTCCCTGAGAGACTATTTCCAAAAAGTCTTTGAATTTCAAGATATTCGAGCAAGAAGTGATGCACTTTATTCGGATTTAGTATTTGGGACTGTGATACGGTGGAAGAACCGACTGTTATACTGGTGTTACGTTTGTGTTCGCAAATTTTGCGGTAAGCAAGAGTCGCCACCGACTTTTCTTTTATCCAAATTAAGGAAAGGGTGAAAAGAACAGAAAAATACCTTTTCGAGAATTTTCTGAGTAAGGGGGGTAGATTATGGAAAGGGAAGGTGTTAGCACCCTTTCCATCCGTAGTTTTCTACGGGCTCTTAGATGCTTAGCTCATTTTAAAAGTACCTTGTGCTTTGTGTGTTTGAAAAATGTTTTGAAATGCCTTAGTGCGCTGATTCGCTTTGCATTAACTCTTGTATCAGTCCTCAAGAGTGTTAACAAAGCAAATGTTTTTGAAAGATGTTTTTGAAATGTGTAAGTGTGAAAAGTTTGTTTTATTTGAGCAAGCATCTAACAGCTATCTACGTGTACTCGAAAAGGCCGTTCTTTTCCTCTTTTCCGTTAGATAGTGTTATCCTACTATTAGTGAGTAGGTAGCCCTATCGTTGGATATTTGAGGGACATCCGAAGGGACGTTACAGTCACGAAGGCAACTTGGCAAGAAGCTTTAGTAACCACCATAAAGTTCTGAGATCACTTTTAACCGAGGAAACATCGAGAGGGTCATTGAGGGACTATTGATCTTTCAACTGGAGGATAGTCACTAAAACTTTCCAAGTTTCGAGAATTGTGACTATTTTCCGAAGGAAACCTAAGTTGGATACCCTAGAGGTGCGTATGTGCGATTGTGTTGGTCTTCAGTTATTTTAGTCTTATGTTAAGTGTGCTAACGTTTGATTTCAGTCTTGCCATACACGCCTAGTTACTAGCAGTTAATATTTGCAGAAATTTAAAGTGCGAGAATTATAAATCTTACGCTATTACAATGCTTTGGGACAGTTACATAAAAAAACTGTAAGAAAGTAAAGTGCGGAATTTAAATCTAGACTATTACATCCCATTATCAGTTACATGAATATAAAAGATACGAAGGTAAATAAAACGCGGGAAAATAAAGACGTCTAATAAATCCTAAGAATGAAAATCTTTTTGGTTTTATTATTCTAAGAAAATACTTAAAATTAAAATAAGGACGATTTACTTTAATCCTAATTAATTAAGTAAATACCAACAAAAACTAAACGTAATATTTTTTGTAATTTTTATTAAGAAAATAATTATATGAAATAAATCTAAATCTAATTGCTTTTAAACTAATAAAATAATATCCAAATAATTAATTAAATTAATTTACAAAGTTAAGGTTAATTTAAGAAAAAAACATAAGTCTATTTTATTTTAATTAAAAAGAAAAGTTAAAGTTTAATTAATTAATTGATTAAAGAAATTAATTACATTAAAATATCTAATCCTAATTTTTTGTGATTTTTTTTATTATTTATTTACTGATAAAAAAAGTAAAAAATAAATAAATAATAAAAATATAAAGAACAATTAAATGGGTCAGGATAAAAATTAAATGGGGGGTGTTGAGATTGTAGTTGGTTAGGCCCAGCTGAAGGGAGCCCAACTTCGTCTGGATCCAGTGAGGAGAGATATTTGGGGGGCATGGTAGTCTGAACGCTTAGATGCGTTAGATCTTGATCAGGTAATGGTGAGTTGATGGTACACGCACGGGGATTGTATGCATGAGATCTGCAGGGAGATTGTTAGAAAAAAATAAAATGAAAACCTGGGATTCGAACCTAGGCTTTCAGGATAACATACATGCTTTTCACCACTGGGCCACGCTACTCATTCGTTGATTATAACAATACAATGACATAATATATGAAAAATGAAACGGAAATCATTTCAAATAAAAGCGCGCGCCAAAGTGGGCCCCTATTGTTTTGAATGCACAAATCAGGATGCTGTGTTTTTTCCATGCAGACTCAGGGAGGGTCAAACCACCACAAACGGTGGTTGACCTCATACTTCTCCGATCAGCTCAAAATCTGAACCTGCAAAAACAAGCAAGATCAAAAGCTTAAATTCTGGCTACCCCCCCTAAATCCTATGCTGCAAACTCAACCGTGGTGCTGGTTTGGTCTAAAACGGCCTGGAAATGAGGATACGTGAACACATAAGAGTTTTCCCCTAACCATGGAAAATCGCAATTCTGACGTTAAGATCTCATGCTTTTGGTCTAAACCTGTTCTAAACAAAAAAATCATGTCAACATAGATGTTTAGATGCAAACAAAAACGCATGAATTTACAGATATCAAAGATAAGAAAAATTCAAAACAAAAGGAGATGGCACGATTATGGCGTGGGGAATCGTTGAAATTTACCCTCACTTACCTTATGAACACCCAGGAGATGGATTTAAGTCTTGGTTAGGGCAGAGGGGGGCTAGAACTCATGTTTCAAATTGTCAACTTCTTTGAGTTTTTTTTTTTTAAATTTGAGAGAGGTTTATTATGCAGATGGTGCCTCTCCAATGCTTGCAAGGATGCTATGTATTTATAGGAGACGAGGAAGCAAGGTTGAATGGAAAGAAATCAAGTCATACAACCATGGTTTAAAGTCATGATCACAAATTTGAAAAATTACCAAACTTGAGATTTCATGCCATTTTCATGGTTAGATGAAACTGGTCATGTTTGCACATGTTTATAGACCTCATGCCAAGACAAAACACAAGCCTAAGGGTCAAGGCCCATTTCCAATTATTTTGTACCATTTAATTTATATTTACTTGAAATAAATCAAAATAAATATGTAAAAAAATAGGTAAAAATGGTAAGGCCATGAAAAATGAGATTAAGGGTCCTCTATAAGCTTAGGAATATATTTGAACCTTAATAAGTTATGCCATTGGCTCAAAAGTTCAAATTTGCTCAATGCACCATTCTTGAAATTTCCAAAATTTTCCCAATTGGGCAAGCCATAAGTTGCTCAATTGTCATCTCATGATGATGATCTTTGACTTTTTGGAAATCCCAAGATGTCTACTTCATCTCTAGTTTGACCAATTTTGAATTTGAAGACTTTATCTTGAGGTAAATGGTCTTGACAAAAAGTGCATTTTGTTGACTTTCTGAAAATGACCTGTAATGTATGAGCTTGTATCTTTCAAATGGCGCATTTCTTGGAATTGAGGGCTGAAGCTAAGTTATAGGTAATTGAGTTCTCTTCAAAATAAGCTTTGGTTGGATAAAAATGGATGAAGTATGTGAACGTTATGCCTGGTCAAAGTTTAGTTGACTTTTCCTATAGAAACCCTAATTTAGCAATTCTTGACTTTTGATAGATTAGGAGTATTTCTTGAGGAAACATGATCAACCCTTGATCAAATGATGGATATCACTTCAAAATGTTGATTTTGACAAAACAAAATCTTGAAGTTTGATTGTATATATGCCACAGTTGACTTTTGACCTAGTACAGTCGATTTTAAAACATTTGGGCAATTGACTGAGCAAACTTATATTGGAAAGCATGAAATTTGTCATGGACAATCTTGAAGGCATATTAGGACCATGGAAAACATTTGAGACCTTTGGAGCTCACACATCTTAATGAAAAGTGAAATCCTAGTTAGAGGTTCATTGCTTAGGAGGAGAGTTTGTCTGATCAACTCTTGGTCATCCTTGAGCAATTGAGAACCTCACTGAGGATGTCTTGAGTAAAAATGGGAAGGAAAATTTTGGGGTACAACAGGGACATATAGAAATTTTTCTGGATTTCATTCAGTTTTAAATCCTTGACTTTCAAGCCAAATTTCTTTATGATTCCGGCTCTAAATCAATTTTCCTCCAACATCAAAGATGTTCCTTGTTTCAAGACCTTTCCAAACATGTAAAGAACTTCTTAAATGGATCAAAATTGGTTCAGTTGTGGTTGGAGAAAGATGGATCATTTTCAATGATTGTGACTTCCAATGCCAAGAGATTTCTTCTGGACTTTCTTCAAACAGCTTCAAGTCACTTGTTCATGATCAGCTTCTTCCTCGTAGCACTCATCATTTGGATAAATGATCAACATCAAAATTGAAGTTTGAATCTTCCTCGTCAATTTTGATCCAAATCTTGTTCCATTTGGTGCATTGTAGAGAGAGATTTTGAGATTCGATTTTTGATAGGTTTAGTTGCTAAGTATGGCTGGCATACAAGGCATCGCGCGTATGACATGCCTAGTTGGGCCTAGATCAGTTAAAATCACCAAATTTCGGGCCCAAATTTAAGGTCCTTACATGCCTCCATTTAATTTTCTTACAACATCAATATTGTTGCACATAAACTGGCTTTCTAAAGAGCACAAAACTTTTTATATTGTTGAAAATTAAGGGAGATGATGAGAATTGGCTGGCTAGGTGTCCATTTCTCACATGTGAAACCAATTTTGCACCAGGTCACAATTTTATACACCAAGCCTCACAATTGATGCATCATTTTCTGACCATCATTACCATACACACCTCACTTTTTCCTTTACTTCATTTGGCCAAACACGTCTTCATCCCATGCATGCACACCTCATGCACTCCTTGCAAAAAGTGTAATTTTACAAATGGTACAAAAACCCACCCATGTGCACTCAGTTTCCAACTCATGCCTTCACATATTTCTCACCCTTATACCATTATCTTTATCTCACAAAAGTGAAGCCATCAACACTCTCTTTAATCAAGAAATGCACCACACTCCTTTGGTGTCATTTCTCACTCATCTTGCTCCAGAAGCTCTCTTAACTGTGGTTAAGATTTTAACCACTCTTTCTCACTCTTTATAAACTCATACAATATACTTTCATTAGACACACAATTCATACACACTGAAGAACACAACAAGAGAGATAAAATATATCTGAACTTCATTTTTCTCATTGGAGGCAAGATATCTTTGAATTCCATTTTTCTCTAAAACAAGCTCCCTTTCTGCATTTGTTGATTCATTGTTGAAATGTAGAGGCAAGTTTTGTGAATTGTGGAAGAATCCATTTGTGTCATATTTGATGATAACTGTGATCGGTGGATCTGGAACTGACTGTTTAACGCTGGTTCGCGAAATGTCGCGGAAGCAAGAGTCGCCACCGTCTTTTATTTTCTCCAAATGGAAAGGACAAAAGCACAGAAAAATTCCTTATAGAGATTGCTCTCGGTTCGGGAGGTAAGTTATAGAAAGGGAAGGTGTTAGCACCCTTTCTATCCATGGTTATCCATGGGCTCTTAGATACTTGCTCAATGTGTTTTCAAAATTGTTTGTTTGCTTTTCAACTGTGGGTTTTAAAAAGTTTCTTTGAAAATTCCAGTTCGACTCTTGTATCAGTCCTCAAGAGTGTTTGAAAAATTGCTTTCGAAAGCTTTTGAAAATGTGTTGGTGTGAAAAGTATTTTTGATTTTTGTTTTGAGATTAGAGCAAGTATCTACGAGAACCTACCTACCCTAAGGAATTCGTCTGTGTAAGAGTCCTTTAAAGTAGTGCCATCCCACCATTGAGAGGTAGGTAGCACCACCGTTGGAGGTGTTCGGGTCAATTCGGGTTTATCGGGACATGGTGATCACCAGAGCAATGGGAAGACACCTTAGAAGCTACCCTCATGCCAGGTTCCCGGATCATGAGGACTTACTAAGACGTCCTCTACTCGACGATCACCTTTCGAAAGGCAACAGTGAGGCGTACCCTAGGGGTGGTGTGTGCGAATTGTGTGTCATGTTTCAGTTATTTATCTTGTCATATTTGTCATGTTCTACGCTTGATTTTAATTAAGACCAATCATTCTTGCATGCATATTTAGCAGTTATAAAGTTGCGAAAAAATAAATCTAAGATTATTACAAAGGCGCGGGTCCACATCGCCAAAATTAAACCGGACCCGATTTAGCGGAAAAATAAATAAAGCGATAAAATAAAATGCGAAAAGTTTAAATTACATGGCTTTGGGATATTTACAAAATTATAATAAGCGATAATAAAATAAATGCGCGAAATAAGGAAATTAAAACAAAATTAGGGCGTTGGACCCTTTTTGCAAATAATTAGAATTAATAAGGATTTAAAAAATTAAAATTAAATGAGAATGATATTTTTGTGTTTTTTAGATTTAATGGAAAAAGAAATTAATTGAGATTAAATTAAACGGCGAACCCTAATTCTAATATTTTTATTTATTATGAAAGAATTAAAATATGACCTAAATTAAACCTAATTCATTTATGTACAATTTAATTTATGAAAATAAAATAATAAATAAATAATATTGTTATTCTGAAAAAAAGGGAAAAATATTAAAAGGAATAAAAAAATTAATTAACCTAATTCTATTTTGTTGGATTTTTATTATGGAAAAAATATAAACTAAACCTAATTTGAAATTAATTTATTTACATGCTAATAAAATAATTATAATAAAATAAATATTATTTTTGGTCTTTTTCTGATTTTTATAATGTTTTTATATTTTATAGAAAAAATAAATTAATTAATTAAAGCAATAAAAATAATATAATACAATAATTAAAACAACAAAAAGAAAAGAAAATCAAACCAGGGTGGGGTGTTGCCCCAAAAGTGGAGGTGTAGGCCTGGGAATTCTGGCCCATTAAGCTTGATTTTGCTGACTTTCCATAATTCCATGTGATGCGTTTGACTCATGCCTAGGGTGTACCATGAAGCCTGGACATTGATTTGATCATTGTGGACGCGTGGGTGGCTTGGATATAGCGTGCACGGTGAGTCTTTGTGTGAGACCTGTATGAGATTGCCAAGAGAAAAATAATATGAAATTTTGCAAGACCTGGGATTTGAACCCAGGTCTTTGATGTCACATGCGTAGTGCGTTGCCAGCTGAACCATTCACTTTCAATTAACATATAATAAACAATAAAGAAGATAATAATAACGCGTTAGCTGTTTTGGAATTTCGCGCGAATTTCAAATTATCCAATGATTGATGGACACGATGTCATCTCCTTCCCCTACCCTGTAACACAAACACTATGAGAACGGTTTTTACAGCGTGGTTTAAAGAGGGATTCAAGAAAATAGCGAATAGAATTCCTTGATCAATAAATCTATCGCGAGGCATGCTTCTTGTTCATGGGACCACGCTGAGTTCAACCATGGCCATCTTGAACCCTAATTTTACCTGGTTGTGAAACCCCCAATTTGGGAAACCTGTAACCCTAGTATGTAACAATGGCGAATTCGCGTAGGTGACTCAAAAACACAATCAAACATTGCAGTTAGTTCAGAAACATCAATATAAACATGAATCCATGAAAAAAAATGCAAAATAATGCTTAATTCATGCTATGCGATTACAAGATTTTCTTGATACAGTTGGACTTAGAGGTACCGATTCAAGGTGTTTTGCTTGTTGTTTTTGATTGAGAAACGTCTAGGGATATCTCAGGATGCTATTGGAATAAAAATTGGAGCTTGAACCACACTAAAACCTTGATTTCAGTATTGGTGTTTTTATGAGAAAATTCAAGAATGCCAAAGCTTGTTCATGCGCAGCTTGGAGTCTAGGAGCATTAGGGTTCTCATTCTGATCATATATGGAGTGATTAGGTCAAGAAATATTGGACAAAATCTTATGCATTGATGAATTTCAATATTTGATTTTGGAAAATCTTTTTTCATATCTTTTTCATGTTGTTTTTGTTCAATCATGATCCAATCTCATCAAAACTTGCCCTAATCAATTAAGCACGAAATATTGACCTTATAATGTGCATAAAAAGATTTTTTAGGTTAAGGTTATATTTTTCATGAATTAAAATCATTTAAATGAATATAAATTAATATTAATTCAAATAAATAATTAAAAAAATATGAGAATACTTCCCTTTGGGCCTAGTGGTCGTGCATAGGCTTGGCATGAAGAATTTTGGAAGAAAAATGGGCCCATTTGCATTTTTAGGCCTTTTGCATCAATGTTGACTTTCAAAAATTTCCAAAAATTTCCCAACTTCCACAAGGCATAACTTGGTCAATTTTTAAGCTTTTCACATGTTCTTGGACATTTTGGAAAGGTCTTTGAGTCCTTTAATCAATGCCTTTTGTCCCATGTAATTTTGATTTACCAATCTCAAGTTATGGCCTTTGACTTAAAGTCCCTTTTTGTTGACTTTTGAAAATGACCTATAATGTTGAAATTGATAACTTTTTGTGAGAGCATTTCTTGGACTTGGAACATGAAGATGAATTGTAGGAAATGTCTTTCTCTTCAAAATGAGCTTTGGATGGAATTTTTCTGATAATCCATGTGAAAGTTATGCCCTGGTCAATTTCAGTTGACTTTTTCAACTGTCCAAATATAGCAACTTTTACATCTTTGATGATTTCTGAGCCAAATTTTGAGAATCATGATCAAGCATTGATCAAATGATGTTTGTGGCTTCAAAATGATATATTGACCAAAAATTTGAACTTTTGACTGTCAAATGACCATTTTGCCCCTACAGTTGACTGTAGTGCAATCTAGGGTTTTGACTGTGCAATTTTGAGCTGAATGCCTTGAAACTTGACATGAAGACACTTGACCATCTTTTTAAGCATATGGGACTTGATTGGGCCTTTGAAAAGTTCATTTGCTTGACCATAACTCAAACCCTAGTTTTGACTGTATAGGAGACAGTTGAGCTGCACAACCCTGGGGGAATTTTGTGACCTTGACTTTGACAATTCTTGATGAATATGGGAGGGCAAATTTTGGGGTACAACAGTTGCCCCTGTTCAATCTTCTTAGACCTGAGGATGCAGATTGGCTGATGTGCCTTTCGTAATCCGAGGGTAGAAGATGATTGGACACTAGAGTGCCCAGAAATTTGCGCTCACATAGTAGCAATGATGATGAGGGAATGGGCTTATAGATGCCATTTAGAGATTGCTGGATAGGATGATGGGCTTATAGATGCCATCTGGATGTTGATCGCGTAGGAGATTCCTTAGCGAGAACCTGCATACCTGCAAAACAGAAAAATGAGTACCTGACACGTCGCAGGAGCTGATTTTAGATGCTTGCTATAGATATGTCCTGACAGGTTACAGGAGCTGGGTCTGGAGCTTCAAACGTTGATGAATGAACCAGGGATGGTTACTGCCTTAGCCTGAATGATAAGTGATCCTTGGATGATTTTAACTTCAACAACGCTCGTTGAGAAAATCTTGATGAGGATTACCATCTTCGTAGTGTCAGGAAGAGAACCAAAGGACATTATAATCTCGAAGGGAGTCACCTTACTCACCGCTGGAGAGGGAACTATAGGAAATTATAATCTGAAAGGAGATATCACCTCACGCTCATGCCGGAGAGGGAAACATCTGAAGAAGGAATTACCACCTCACACGCCGTTGGAGAGGGGACCATAAGAGAATATCACCTCACGCCCATGCCGAAGAGGAGAACATCTGAAGAAGGAATTACCACCTCACACGCCGTTGGAGAGGGGACCATAAGAGAATATCACCTCACGCTCATGCCGGAGAGGGAAACATCTGAAAAAGGAATTACCGCCTCACACGCCGTTGGAGAGGGGACCATAAGAGAATATCACCTCACGCCCATGCCGGAGAGGGAAACATCTGAAGAAGGAATTACCACCTCACACGCCGTTGGAGAGGGGACCATAAGAGAATATCACCTCACGCTCATGCCGGAGAGGAGAACATCTGAAGAAGGAATTACCACCTCACACGCCGTTGGAGAGGGGACCATAAGAGAATATCACCTCACGCTCATGCCGGAGAGGAGAATATCTGAAGAAGGAATTACCGCCTCACACGCCGTTGGAGAGGGGACCATAGGAGAACTTCTACTGAGTCTTTCTCAGAAAAATCTGTTTGGAGTCGATTTAACTGGACTAGAGAGGTCCTTGAAATATGTTTGAGAATTTCAACTGCATCTTTCCTGCAAGGTAAAGGTCAGTTATATGCGATGCATGATATGGATCAAGCAAACATGGATACGATTTATATGATATGATGTGTACATGCATGCTATAATGATGTATGTGATGATTCATGTGTGTTTTCGTCTAGGAAAATAAATCCTTGACGGGCGCCGGGAAGTCATATCCTGGGCTGATGTTGAGGAAGAGCTTTTGCTTCCGCTGTGGATGATTGTTGCAAGAATACCGGTAGGAGAAAATAACTCCGTTGCGGAATAAACTTGGCAAATGAAATAATTCTGCGGGAGAAGAGATACTCTAGCGGTCATGCTGGGGAGTGCTACTCTGTGGGGATAACGATGCTTTGCTGAATTGATGAAGATAACTCCGCTGGGTATACCGTTGATGAGTTATGCTGGGGATATCCTTGTTGTGCTGGAAGTATTGATAGACTTCGCTGGGGGTAGGAAGATACTTTGCCGAGGACGCTCTTTCCGTGGCTTTTGGCTGAGGATAACCCAGTTATATCCTGTTACGGAAATAACTCTTTAAATCAAGCCGGGACGACGCGTTCGTGCTTTTGCGAGGGATAAGCTTCCAGAATCTACTGGGGATAAGCTTGCTGCTTGGGGAGATATGAATTCCAACTTTCCTGGGGAAACTGGATTGGACTCTTCTGGGGGAGGTTTGAATTGCAGGGAAGTGATTCCTTTGAATGCTGGGATACCGCCGGGGAACAATCTTTAGACCAAGACTGCCGGGGATGCTTGTTAAGAATGCGTGCTGCTAGGGAGGTATTGAGATCTACAGGAGGATACTCAATTTCCTTGATCTTTTGACAATTTTGCTTGGAGAAGAATGTATTGTTTTGTTGAACCACTCTCTGGGGGATTAAGATATACTTGGCCGTGTTCTTTAGCTGAACCTACCTTAGTACCTTGGGGGATAGAACAATTGGACTGCTCAGACAACTCTTTATTGCCCCTGTTTCCAGTGTCACCTGCAATTAATTCCTTTGTTTCGTATGCAAATATTCATGAGTTAGCAAATTATTGTCAGTGCATACATCACAAATTGAACCTTGGACGTTCTTCGCAAAACAAAACGAAAAAAGAAAAATATTTGGCACGTTTAACTGAAAATATATTTTTATTGATTTTTGAATGGCCTGAATAGGCGTTTTGTATACAAGAGGCTGACGTCCTAGTAAGAGGTACGTCGCCGATCAAAAGAATTTATACAAGTTTTGTACAAATGAAAATAAAGCAGCTGTGTGAAAGATGAATGATCCACTGGGTTTCAACTCTGCTATTGTCTTTATAACTCCGAGCGTCTCATCACTTGATGACCTTGGTTGAAGGTGAAGCTGACTGATTGATGCCGTCTGAACTTGATGCAGATACCGGATTCTGGATGCAAAGTGATCAATGAGACATAGTTTTACGCTTTATCCCTAACTTTTGCCTGGACCGCCCTTTCGGGTTTTCAGTCCACCGGGATACCCATTTTTGCCCAAGCCGCCTTTTCAGGTTTTCGACTTGCCGGGTGTACAGATTTTTTCATTTTCATCCCTACATTTTGCCCGAACCCTTTTGGTTCGACGGGAAGCCCTAATTTTTGCCTAGGCATGTCAGCCTAGCGGGTCTTTTTTCATGCGTAGTATTTTTTAACTATGTCTGCATTGGCGGGGTGAGGAAGGTCGTCACCATCCATGTTAGTTAAGATCATTGCTCCTCCTGAGAACACATGCTTAACCACAAATGGCCCTTCGTACGTAGGGGTCCATTTGCCCCTTGGATCACTCTGAGGAAGGATGATTCTTTTGATAACCAGATCCCCGACTTGGTATTCCTGTTGTCTGACCTTTTTGTTAAATGCCCTGATCATTCGTTTCTGATACGTCTGACCATGACAGATAGCAGCAAGTCTCTTTTCGTCAATGAGATTGAGTTGGTCAAGTCGTGTCTGGATCCAATCATCTTCGTTCAGATTTGCATCCTTCATTATCCGGAGAGAGGGAATTTGCACTTCGATCGGCAAGACTGCCTCCATGCCATAAACCAGAGAGAATGGAGTTGCCCCGGTTGACGTCCTAGCTGAGGTACGGTACCCATGCAGAGCGAACGGCAACATCTCGTGCCAATCTTTGTACGTTACTGTCATTTTTTGCACGATCTTCTTGATGTTCTTGTTAGCTGCTTCTACAGCCCCATTCATCTTCGGTCTGTAAGGAGAAGAATTGTGGTGCTGTATCTTGAACTGTTCGCAGAGCTCAGCAATCATCTTGTTGTTCAGATTGGTACCGTTGTCTGTAATTATTCGCTCAGGGACGCCGTATCGACAAATCAGATTGTGCCGAATAAACCGTGCCACCACAGTCTTGGTTACTGTAGCATAGGATGCTGCCTCAACCCACTTTGTAAAATAGTCAATCGCCACTAAGATGAAGCGATGTCCATTAGATGCCGTAGGTCTTATCTCGCCGATCATGTCTATGCCCCACATTGCAAATGGCCAAGGCGCAGTCAGAACATTCAAGGGAACCGGAGGAACATGCACCTTATCTGCATAGATCTGGCACTTGTGGCATGTTCTCGAATGTTGGTAACAGTCAGCTTCCATTGTGGACCAGTAATATCCTGCCCGTAGGATTTTCTTAGCCATAGTGTGCCCACTGGAATGCGTACCAAAGGTCCCTTCATGTAGCTCTTCCATGATTCTTTCTGCTTCAATTTTGTCCACACAACGCAGTAAGGTTGAATCATGGTTCCTCTTGTACAAGATACTGTTGCTTAGGAAGAATTTGGCTGCGAACCTCCTCAGGAATTTCTTATCATTGACAGAGGCACCTTCAGGGTGTTCCTGAGCTTCCAGATATCTCTTTACTTCGTGGTACCAAGGCTTCTCAGTCACCAATTCAGTTTCGAGATCACAACAGTATGCCGGTTCGTCCAATTTCCAGATGATGATCCGGGGAGCTTCGTTATCCCATTTGACCTTGAACATTGAAGACATTGTAGCTAACGCGTCCGCTAACTGATTCTCTTCTCTTGGAAAGTGCTCGAAGGTTATCTCTGTGAAGTGGGGAATCATGGTCAACACACATTCTCTGTAAGGAATCAAGTTTGGATGTTTCGTATCCCACTCTCCATTGATCTGATTGATCACTAGAGCGGAATCTCCGAAAACACTTAGAAATTTGATCCTTAGGTCGATCGCAGCTTGAAGACCCATGATGCACGCCTCATACTCCGCCATGTTATTGGTACAGTTGAAACACAGCCGGGCAGTGAGTGGAGTATGAGTACCTTGTGGAGATATGATGATGGCGCCGATACCATTTCCCAAAGCATTGGAAGCTCCGTCAAAGTGCATAGACCATCGGGATCCTGGTTCAGGTCCTTCATCCGGTCCAGGTACTTCACAGTCAGTTACGATCATGATGCTTTCATCCGGAAACTCGAAGTTCATTGATTGGTAGTCATCTACAGCTTGATGAGCTAAGTGGTCTGCCAGTACACTCCCCTTGATGGCTTTCTGGGTTGTATACTGAATGTCGTATTCCGTCAAGATCATTTGCCATCTTGCAATTCTCCCAGACAGAGCAGGCTTTTCGAATATGTACTTAATAGGGTCCATCTTTGAGATCAATAAGGTAGTATGAGTCAGCATATACTGTCTCAGCCGGCGAGCAGCCCATACCAAAGCGCAGCAAGTTTTCTCAAGCAGTGAGTATCGGGTCTCACAGTCGGTAAACTTTTTGCTAAGGTAATAAATGGCATGCTCTTTTCGGCCAGACTCGTCATGCTGCCCCAGCACACACCCCATTGAGTTGTCTAGCACTGTCAGATATAGGATCAGAGGTCTCCCTTCAACCGGCGGCATAAGGATAGGTGGTTCTTGGAGATACTCTTTAATTCTGTCGAAGGCAGCCTGACATTCATCATTCCAACGTACTACCTGATCTTTCTTCAGCAGCTTGAAGATTGGCTCACAGGTAGCAGTCAAATGTGAGATGAATCGAGCGATGTAATTCAGGCGTCCTAAAAAGCCTCTGACCTCCTTCTCTGTCTTAGGAACTGGCATCTCTTGAATAGCTTTGACCTTAGCAGGGTCCACTTGAATACCTTTATCACTGACCACGAAGCCTAGCAACTTCCCAGATCTTACCCCGAAGGTGCACTTGTTCGGGTTCAATCTTAGCTTCTACAGTTTCAACCGGTCAAACAACTTCTGTAGATGATCTAGATGTTCTTCCTCAGTCTGGGACCTAGCGATCATGTCGTCCACATACACTTCGATCTCATGATGGATCATATCATGAAATAAGGCAACCATGGCACGCTGGTAGGTTGCCCCAGCATTCTTTAATCCGAACGGCATGACCTTGTAACAGAAAGTGCCCCACTGAGTAACAAACGTAGTCTTTTCCATGTCTTCAGGTGCCATCTTGATCTGATTGTATCCTGAAAAGCCATCCATGAAAGAGAATACCTTGTGCTGAGCTGTATTATCAACGAGGACATCAATGTGAGGTAAGGGGAAGTCATCCTTGGGGCTGGCCCTGTTCAGATCCCTGTAATCAACACACATTCTGACCTTGCCGTCCTTTTTAGGTACCGGCACCACATTAGCAACCCACTGAGGGTAAGAAGTCACTGCAAGGAACCCGGCATCAAACTGTTTCATGACCTCGGCTTTAATCTTCTCGGACATCTCTGAACGCATCCGACGGACCTTTTGTTTAACTGGAGGGCAGTCTTCCCTAGTCGGCAAATGATGGACAACAATATCGGTATCCAACCCTGGCATGTCTTCGTAGGACCAGGCAAAGATCTCCATATAGTCATGTAACATCTTGGTTAACCGTTGCTTCACGCTGAGCTCTAGGTTAGCACCAATCTTTACCTCTTTTCTGTCTGCCTCAGTACCCAGGTTTATAGTTTCCACTGGCTCTTCATGGGGTTGAATTGCCCTCTCTTCCTGAAGCAACAGTCTTGCAAGCTCGCCAGGCACTTCGCAATCATCTTCACCTTCGTCTTCGGCTAAGTTGATCGGATTTTCGAAGTCATAATTGGCATTAGCAGAGCTGTTATCAGTGAGATCCAGAGTGGATTGGAACCTGTATGAGTGAGTGTGTGTGTAAATACAGCTGTTTTGAAAATTATGTAAAGGAAAGGAAAGATAGAAAAGGAACACAATATTTGCAATGCGAAAATAGTCCAAGATTTTCATTCATGATGTATAAAATGACAGTTTGTATGCCCTCACAAATAGAACCACGGTGCCTCGGGTAAGACACCGGGCCATAGAGTTTATCATTGTTTATTACAGAAATAACGAAACAAAGAAATTTATTACTTAGTGTCAAAAGAAACAGAGAGATTGTCCTTGGCGCTCCAATTGTTAAGTCCACCATCAGCAGCCGGGTAGATCCAGCTATCAAACTCAGCTTCATCAACTTCCTCTTCATCAACAATAGCATTAACTCCATGAGCAGGCAGGGGAGCTGTCACCACATTAGGCTTGTCAGATGCTTCAAACTGTACCTCCTTAGCATCAATGAGGTCCTGCAGCTTATTCCTTAGTGCCCAACAGTCATCAGTGGCATGCCCCGGGCTATCTGAATGGTAAGTACAACGGGCATTCGGGTTGTACTTAGGAGAGGTAGTGTTAGGGAACTTTGGTGCCTCCTTGACAGATACCAAATTGGTTGCGAGCAGCTGTGGCAGAATCTGTGATAGGGTCATGCTTAACCGGGTAAACTCTCTCCGGGGCCTATCAACCCTTTGAGGATTATTTGGCCGGGGAGCGGCAGCAGGCTTAGCGATCATTACCGCGCTGACAGATTGGCGGTGATCAGGTCTTTCTGATTTTCTGGAGCCATACACAGCACTAGACTCCTTTTTAAACGGCTTCTTTTCTGAACTAGAGGATGATGCCCCCTTTGCAATCTTCCCAGATTTCAGCCCAGCTTCAATCCTTTCTCCAGTCAAGATCAAATCAGTGAAACCAGCAGAAGAATTCCCAATGAGATGGTTGAAGAACGGCCCAGATAGGGTCCCCAAGAACATATCCACTAACTCTCGATCAGTCAAAGGTGGCTGCACCCTGCCAGCCAGATCTCTCCACTTCTGCGCGTACTCTTTAAAACCTTCGCTTACGCCCAACGACATACCCTGGAGTTGGGTACGTGTGGGGGCAAGGTCGGCATTATACTGATACTGCTTGTAGAAAGCAGTAGCCAGCTCCTCCCAGTTACGAACTTTGGTCCCATCCAGCTGATAGAACCATTCGAGATGAGTCCCTGAAAGACTCTCCTGGAAGAAGTGGATCCATAGATTCTTGTCCGCAGAGTACGGCTGAATCTTTCGAACATAAGACCTCAAATGCAGCTTGGGACAGGATGCCCCGTCATACTTGGAGAAGGTGGGTGCTTTGAATTTATGTGGAATGATCACACCAGTCGACAAACCCAGATCTCCGAAATCCAGCCCAGGTGTCTGTTGCACCTCCATAGCCTTCAACCTGTCTTCCAGTTGTTTGTACCTGTCATCTGCAGGAGGATACTGTTCCTCATCAAAATCTGTCTCGTTGTCGGAGACTTCTGGAGTAGGAAGCTTTATTTCTGCCTGAGAAGGACTCTTGCCAACAGAAGAAACAACCTCTTCTTGGTGCAGAGTATTACCCAACCTTCGGCCCGAGTTGAATAGAACAGTTCTTCTTTTCTTCTTCTTCTCCTTCTTCAGGAGCATAGTCTTCAGTTCCTCTTGGCCTTTAGCTAGACCCATGATCATTTCTTGAAACTGCGCATTCTGCGCCTGGAGAGCCTTGATTGAAGTCTCAGTTGATTCAGATCCGGGATTCATGATGCTGAAATAAACAGCGAAGAACTGTAAGCAACCTGAAAAGGGAAAAACCTGCTATGCACATGATGTATGAAATGCGTATGCAATGCATTCAAGGGTTCGAAAGTTCAAATTCGTTGTAGACAAGAAAAGAACACACGTTATTATTAATGAAATCACTGTTTAATACATCAAGGCCTCATGGGCCAAAAGAAATACAAAAGTCAAGTCAATCCCAAAATACACTGCGCATCCTCTTCGGAGCTATGTAGGTGTTGAGATTCCTCTCCTCATGCAACAGACGGGTGAGCTCCAGGACCTTCTTCTCACTGGCCTGCAGACTAGTCTCCAAAGAATTCCTTTCCTCCTTAAGCTGGATCCAGCTCTTCTGCATCTCTTCCCAGGATGTGGGCATATCAGGGTGCTGAATAACATGAGACACTTCCCCTTCCAAGACAGGCTCTTTGATTACTGGAAGCATGTGAGGATAAGGCATCACTAACTTCTGAGAACGGACGCGTACCCATTTGAGATAAGGTTCCAAAGGGATGGAGTTTTTGTGCCCCAGTGTCTTGCTGTCTATCCTACTAGGCATCCTCCAGGCTCTGATAAATCTCTGACGAAGTCCTTGAGTATCACTGTCGAAGTCAAAAACTATGTCAGGAATTAACATGTCATGAGGATCGTCCCTCCGAGCATAACCAAACTGTCTCCAAGCCAGGCATGGGCTATAAGTAATACCTCCTCTGATTCCAAGTAAAGGAACATTAGGGTACTCCCCACAACGATCAATGATAGTGACATCTCCTCTGGATCTAGGACACCAATGTATATCTGCATGTGTAAGAGTCATCAACCGTTGTGACCATCTCAAACCCCGCTCATTCTTCAGGACTGATTGGGGAAGGTGCGAAATAAACCACCTTCCCAGAAGAGGAGTGCAACACATAAGGACACCTCTTTTTCTCATGGTTCGAGTGTAACATGAGTGAAGGATGTCCCCCAGCAATGTAGGTATAGGATTCCTGGACATAAAGATCTGAACGGCACTGATATCAATGAGCTGATCTGGGCTAGGGAACAATACCAAACCATAAACAAGGAGGGCTACCACTTCTTCAAAAGCTTGCAAGTCAAGGGAGTTCCAACATTCAAGGGCTTTCTCAAACAGAAACCTGGCTAAGAACCCTTTGATACCACTTCTGACTTCCCAATGTCCCTTGAGGTCAGATGGCTGTAGGTGCAAGGCTTTGGCAATCTCTTCAAGCTTAGGTTCCTTTTCTGTACCGTTGAAGGGTAGCTGATCAAGGATAGGGATCTTCAGGAGCCGGGAGAACTCCTCCAATGTAGGTACCAACTGATAGTCCAAGAAGGTAAAACAGTGATGCAGGGGATCAAAGAACTGGAACAAGACCTTTATCATATCTTCCTCAATGTTGGTGTTGACCAAGCTGATGAGGCTTCCATGCCTGTCACTGAATGAAGAGTTCTCGGGAATCCTGGATATAAGCTCCTTAAGCTGAGGAGGGATCCTTACAAGATTGACCTGAATTGTCTTTCTACGAGCAGTTTCCATGTCCTACAAAACAAGAACAAAGATGAAAATTCGAACCCCTGAAATGGTTAGTCAATGCATATGATGCTGGATGATGTCATGATGCTATGATTAAACACAACACAGATATTTACAAAGACAAACATGTAAGGCACACAAGGCACACAAGACAAGCCCTTAAGGTTTAAGGCCAGCATGGGGTCTGGGTAGTACCCTCTTGAGTTGGTGGGTTCAACCTGTCCTAATCAAAGTAACCGGGTTCTAAGGTTCCCAATATCACGGGATTGCTTTCATTGTTCATCGTTTTGATTTAGCCACTGAACTGGCGACCGAAATATTCCAGGAAAGCAACCCTCAATTGAGCGTAGTATCGAGTATCCACCAACCTCGGACTGCACCAAAGTCAGTGATCTCACTACCCTAAAAAGGCCAAGATAGTTCAATTAAGGTTCCTAAGGTCTGTTGATGCTTCACGACACCACGCGGAGGCCCTGTACTCTCCTTGACTGAACTCAAGGGTTACCGGTACACACCAAAGTGCCACATCAACGTAGCAGACTGTTTCAACCGTGTCGGTATACCCCGCACAGTTCCCTCACAGCCTTGTTGCTACTTTCTAAGAAAGGTATCCCCCAGATCCGGGTGTAGGATCTATAGAACTCCCAAGCAACCCACAATTTAAAGCACACAAGGAAAACAATTGAAAACATAGTTATAAGCTAGCCCTAAGGTAAACCTCACTTTATAAAGAATCCCCAGCAGAGTCGCCAGTTCTGTGATCGGTGGATCTGGAACTGACTGTTTAACGCTGGTTCGCGAAATGTCGCGGAAGCAAGAGTCGCCACCGTCTTTTATTTTCTCCAAATGGAAAGGACAAAAGCACAGAAAAATTCCTTATAGAGATTGCTCTCGGTTCGGGAGGTAAGTTATAGAAAGGGAAGGTGTTAGCACCCTTTCTATCCATGGTTATCCATGGGCTCTTAGATACTTGCTCAATGTGTTTTCAAAATTGTTTGTTTGCTTTTCAACTGTGGGTTTTAAAAAGTTTCTTTGAAAATTCCAGTTCGACTCTTGTATCAGTCCTCAAGAGTGTTTGAAAAATTGCTTTCGAAAGCTTTTGAAAATGTGTTGGTGTGAAAAGTATTTTTGATTTTTGTTTTGAGATTAGAGCAAGTATCTACGAGAACCTACCTACCCTAAGGAATTCGTCTGTGTAAGAGTCCTTTAAAGTAGTGCCATCCCACCATTGAGAGGTAGGTAGCACCACCGTTGGAGGTGTTCGGGTCAATTCGGGTTTATCGGGACATGGTGATCACCAGAGCAATGGGAAGACACCTTAGAAGCTACCCTCATGCCAGGTTCCCGGATCATGAGGACTTACTAAGACGTCCTCTACTCGACGATCACCTTTCGAAAGGCAACAGTGAGGCGTACCCTAGGGGTGGTGTGTGCAAATTGTGTGTCATGTTTCAGTTATTTATCTTGTCATATTTGTCATGTTCTACGCTTGATTTTAATTAAGACCAATCATTCTTGCATGCATATTTAGCAGTTATAAAGTTGCGAAAAAATAAATCTAAGATTATTACAAAGGCGCGGGTCCACATCGCCAAAATTAAACCGGACCCGATTTAGCGGAAAAATAAATAAAGCGATAAAATAAAATGCGAAAAGTTTAAATTACATGGCTTTGGGATATTTACAAAATTATAATAAGCGATAATAAAATAAATGCGCGAAATAAGGAAATTAAAACAAAATTAGGGCGTTGGACCCTTTTTGCAAATAATTAGAATTAATAAGGATTTAAAAAATTAAAATTAAATGAGAATGATATTTTTGTGTTTTTTAGATTTAATGGAAAAAGAAATTAATTGAGATTAAATTAAACGGCGAACCCTAATTCTAATATTTTTATTTATTATGAAAGAATTAAAATATGACCTAAATTAAACCTAATTCATTTATGTACAATTTAATTTATGAAAATAAAATAATAAATAAATAATATTGTTATTCTGAAAAAAAGGGAAAAATATTAAAAGGAATAAAAAAATTAATTAACCTAATTCTATTTTGTTGGATTTTTATTATGGAAAAAATATAAACTAAACCTAATTTGAAATTAATTTATTTACATGCTAATAAAATAATTATAATAAAATAAATATTATTTTTGGTCTTTTTCTGATTTTTATAATGTTTTTATATTTTATAGAAAAAATAAATTAATTAATTAAAGCAATAAAAATAATATAATACAATAATTAAAACAACAAAAAGAAAAGAAAATCAAACCAGGGTGGGGTGTTGCCCCAAAAGTGGAGGTGTAGGCCTGGGAATTCTGGCCCATTAAGCTTGATTTTGCTGACTTTCCATAATTCCATGTGATGCGTTTGACTCATGCCTAGGGTGTACCATGAAGCCTGGACATTGATTTGATCATTGTGGACGCGTGGGTGGCTTGGATATAGCGTGCACGGTGAGTCTTTGTGTGAGACCTGTATGAGATTGCCAAGAGAAAAATAATATGAAATTTTGCAAGACCTGGGATTTGAACCCAGGTCTTTGATGTCACATGCGTAGTGCGTTGCCAGCTGAACCATTCACTTTCAATTAACATATAATAAACAATAAAGAAGATAATAATAACGCGTTAGCTGTTTTGGAATTTCGCGCGAATTTCAAATTATCCAATGATTGATGGACACGATGTCATCTCCTTCCCCTACCCTGTAACACAAACACTATGAGAACGGTTTTTACAGCGTGGTTTAAAGAGGGATTCAAGAAAATAGCGAATAGAATTCCTTGATCAATAAATCTATCGCGAGGCATGCTTCTTGTTCATGGGACCACGCTGAGTTCAACCATGGCCATCTTGAACCCTAATTTTACCTGGTTGTGAAACCCCCAATTTGGGAAACCTGTAACCCTAGTATGTAACAATGGCGAATTCGCGTAGGTGACTCAAAAACACAATCAAACATTGCAGTTAGTTCAGAAACATCAATATAAACATGAATCCATGAAAAAAAATGCAAAATAATGCTTAATTCATGCTATGCGATTTCAAGATTTTCTTGATACAGTTGGACTTAGAGGTACCAATTCAAGGTGTTTTGCTTGTTGTTTTTGATTGAGAAACGTCTAGGGATATCTCAGGATGCTATTGGAATAAAAATTGGAGCTTGAACCACACTAAAACCTTGATTTCAGTATTGGTGTTTTTATGAGAAAATTCAAGAATGCCAAAGCTTGTTCATGCGCAGCTTGGAGTCTAGGAGCATTAGGGTTCTCATTCTGATCATATATGGAGTGATTAGGTCAAGAAATATTGGACAAAATCTTATGCATTGATGAATTTCAATATTTGATTTTGGAAAATCTTTTTTCATATCTTTTTCATGTTGTTTTTGTTCAATCATGATCCAATCTCATCAAAACTTGCCCTAATCAATTAAGCACGAAATATTGACCTTATAATGTGCATAAAAAGATTTTTTAGGTTAAGGTTATATTTTTCATGAATTAAAATCATTTAAATGAATATAAATTAATATTAATTCAAATAAATAATTAAAAAAATATGAGAATACTTCCCTTTGGGCCTAGTGGTCGTGCATAGGCTTGGCATGAAGAATTTTGGAAGAAAAATGGGCCCATTTGCATTTTTAGGCCTTTTGCATCAATGTTGACTTTCAAAAATTTCCAAAAATTTCCCAACTTCCACAAGGCATAACTTGGTCAATTTTTAAGCTTTTCACATGTTCTTGGACATTTTGGAAAGGTCTTTGAGTCCTTTAATCAATGCCTTTTGTCCCATGTCATTTTGATTTACCAATCTCAAGTTATGGCCTTTGACTTAAAGTCCCTTTTTGTTGACTTTTGAAAATGACCTATAATGTTGAAATTGATAACTTTTTGTGAGAGCATTTCTTGGACTTGGAACATGAAGATGAATTGTAGGAAATGTCTTTCTCTTCAAAATGAGCTTTGGATGGAATTTTTCTGATAATCCATGTGAAAGTTATGCCCTGGTCAATTTCAGTTGACTTTTTCAGCTGTCCAAATATAGCAACTTTTACATCTTTGATGATTTCTGAGCCAAATTTTGAGAATCATGATCAAGCATTGATCAAATGATGTTTGTGGCTTCAAAATGATATATTGACCAAAAATTTGAACTTTTGACTGTCAAATGACCATTTTGCCCCTACAGTTGACTGTAGTGCAATCTAGGGTTTTGACTGTGCAATTTTGAGCTGAATGCCTTGAAACTTGACATGAAGACACTTGACCATCTTTTTAAGCATATGGGACTTGATTGGGCCTTTGAAAAGTTCATTTGCTTGACCATAACTCAAACCCTAGTTTTGACTGTATAGGAGACAGTTGAGCTGCACAACCCTGGGGGAATTTTGTGACCTTGACTTTGACAATTCTTGATGAATATGGGAGGGCAAATTTTGGGGTACAACAATAACCTTGTGTTGTACCCAAAAATTTTACCTCCCATTTTTCGTAGAAAGCACAACCCTAGGGTTTCTCAGATATTCAAGTTGGCTCAGGAATCGATCATAAAAATTTTCTCCTTTGGCAGTAAACCAACAATTAGGTTTTTTCTTGCAATTCTCAAAGATCCGATTGGCTTTCACATGTTTTCATGCTTTTTCAAGTTTACTGAAAGGTTAATGTTTGTTCTCAAGGCATGTTTGTTTGGGACAAGAGATGGAATCTAAGACTGTCATTTGGGACATTCATGTTTTGTTTGATCCAGGTTAACTAGATAATTTGCGTCTTTTAAAACATTTGCTTGTTTAGGAAATGGGATAAACAATGCGTGTTTTGATTGGAATGCAGTTGCAAGATTACAGAGTTATTTTATTACTTGGAGTTTAAGTTATCAGATTGGAGCATTTTGTTTCAATTATCTTGATTGGGAATCTTTAAGAATCAAATAGGATGCAAAGAGAAAATTACAAGTTATTGACAGTAAAGGATTTCAATGGAAACCAGAATATCTCATAAGACTTTCTCCATTTATTTCAAAAGTTGTTACAAAACAATTTATTATTTAAATACTTTAGGTTTTACAACTTATTGTATTTAAAAAAAATAGTACAATTGTTGAATGTTTCTCTCTAAATTACAAAGAAAATGAATCTATGCCTAAGGTTGACTGAGCTTCCTTTGCTTCCATGCTTGCCACAGAGTCTCTTGCTTCCCCTGCTTTGCCACCATCCAGTTGTGCTCACATGAAAATGAAAGAAAGGAAAAGTTAGTACAAATTAATTGGACATAAGCAAGAATTTTCAAAAGAAAAAGTGTTCAACATTAAAGTTTGCAATTTGAAATCAGAAGGCTATTTTTAATTCATCACATTTTTATTTTCTCTATTTGCAAATCACAAGAGAATTATTTTTCTTGGTTCACAAAAAGAAGAAATAAGAAAGGCAAGAAAGCTATCCAAACAGCAGTCAAAGGCCCAAACAGTAGCGCATCACCAAAGAGAAGGCAGCAGAAATGCAAACAAAATTTCCCAAACAAATATTGCAAATCGAGCCAAACAACAGCAAAAACAAAATGCAAATGAGGCAACAACAAACATCATAGAGCAGACAGCATCAACAAAAAGAAAATATAGCAATATGATAAACTAATTCAACAAGCAAGAGGCTTGTTCAATAAGCATTTTCATCATTTTCCATTTTTATTGCAAACTTTTCAGAAAAAGGCAAAAGAGCAATTAACTCTTAGGGTCATTGAGAGAGAAGAGAGGAAAGAAGTCACCTAGGGATGCACAACCCTGCTGCCCTACTGTCACAATTTCATGGAAGTTGCTAGAAAACAAAAACTGCAACAAAGAGAGCATAAGAACAATATGCCAAAGTATTCAATTTCATTGTTTTCCCCCATTTTTAAATAAGTATTCAACAAAAGCAACACCAATATAACAGTAGACAAGGCTCAAGCAAAAGGGAGAGATGGAAAACATTTTATCAAAATCCAAAAAAACTGTCAAAGCCTCCAAGCATCAAAACCTGCTGAAACATACAAACCAAAACCCCAAAAACTGTAAAACAATTCAAAACCAAATGGCCTCAAACCATTAAACAAAACCTGCTGAAACATCAAACAAAACCTGCTAAAACATGAACAAGGACCTCAAACCATTTTCAAACTCAAAAAGTCCAAGAACTGTCAAAAGCATCAAAACTGTCAAATAGTTCAAACCAACCTTCAAAATGATATCAACCAAAAACCTGTCAAGGCCAAACTGTTACAAAAGCCAACAGTAAGAACCAAAACCACAACCTTCAAAAAACTTGTTAACTCAACATTAATAAAGTCTCAGATCAAAACAATCATCAAATACAAAGAATCACAAAACATCAAAAACTGTCAAACATTTCAAACCTCAAAAACCATCATCAACCCAAAACAAAACAAAAAGAAACAAAAAAAATATCCCAAACTGTCAAAAAACCTCCAAACTGTCAAAACCTCCAAACTGTCAAAAAATCCCAAACTGCCAAACCCCAAAGTCTGAACCATAACCAAAAAAAACCTTAAAACCGGTCAACAGAATCACCAACCTTCAAACCATCATTAAACAACCATCTCAAAGCCAAATATCAATCCAAAACAAAACAAAAAAAAAGCTCAGCAAGTCCAAAACTGATAAACCATCTCAATACCAACATTCCAAAAATCCATAACCAAAAACAAGATAAAAAACTTGCAACAAACAACCTGTAACTCAAAACACAGTAACACCATCCCAAAATAACCTAGAATCATTTTCAAATTCACAAAACAGTAGCTAACTCACAAAAATCACAAAAGGAAAAGAAGGGTTACCAAGAGGTGTGAAAGCCCACGCTTTCAATCTTCATCTCCTTCCCCCCATCTCTGGCCACCAAGGAACGACGTCGTCCCTTCTCCATTTCACCGAAAATTTCCAAACAGGTATGGTTTCTTCACAACATATTCTCTTGCATTTCAATGGACACTAAGATTGATTAACAGAAAAACGTAACAAGACAAAAAACAACAAATAAATTGTTCAAGCTTCAAACTTTCAGAACATCACCTTTTCAAGAAAAAAAACGTTAGAACTTGGTTAGGAGGCGAGAGAGGGTGTTCCGACAACTGTGAGCTGGGGGGGGGGGGGATCAGATAGAACCCTTTAGACATAAATCTCTTTTTAAAACTTAGGGTTTTCAGAAACGTGAATAACGGTGAGATGAAGAGAGATCATGTTGTTAATAGGGTGTTTCGGCCATGAGATTAGGAGGAGAGGAGTTTAGAGATGAATAGAGATGAGGAAGATGAACAGAGTAAGCCAAAGAGATGAACGGTGCCGCTGTAAGCAAAATGGGTCAAACCCTAATTTCGTTTTTGCATTTCCCTAATCAACAACTAAACTGATTTAGAATACATTGGGCCTGTTTCGTTTGCCAACCCTGAAGCCCATACGCTTTACTAGTTCACCCCCCCATCTGGCCTTGACTTGTTTCAGCAATAACTATGTTTCCTTTGGGCCTAACACTTCTAAAAACTCACTTAAGCCCATTTGTTGCTTGTTTTTTTTTTAATTTGTTTCTTTCTTATATTTTATTACTAATTAAAACATAGAATACATTTTATACATTTGATTTAAGTCTTGGAAATTAATTTTTACTATTTTCTTTTTTTTTTATATAACTTATTTTTATTAATTTTTTATATTTAATAAAACATCAAAAAAATTAACTTAGTTTGTTTTCTTTCTTTAAATTTATTTGCATGATTAATAAAATACAAAAAAATAATAATAAAGATTTTAATCTTTTTTTTAGAATAGGTTTTATCTTTTTCTTTTCATGTAAATACATTTCATATCATATTTTGTTGACTTTATTTCATAAATTGTCATAACTTTATATTAAATCGCAAAACAATTCAATTTGGTTGTATTGCTTGATATTTGGACATTGCTATTTCATTTAATTCATCCCCATTTGTAACAATTGTACCCCCACTCCCGAATACTTTGTAATAGCGTAGAATTTCAATTCCCGCAATTTACTCTTTTCCATATACTGTATAGTAACTAGGCATGTATGGCAAGATTCAAAATCAATCGTTAGATGACCTAATCAAGAATAAATAACTTGAAACCAACACACTTTTTCACACGCGCACCTCTAGGGTAACCTTACTTGTTGCCTCAGAAATACAATCATGTCCCTCGAATATGGGACGCTCTAGCAATGACCCTTCGATAAAAAAGATCGTAGTCCCTCGATGACCCTCGATGTTACCTTTGGTTAAAACGATCTCGTCCCTTACAAAAAATTTCTAAAGCGTCTCAGAAGTTGCCTTCAATGATTGTAAAAATTGACCCGCGCCTGTCCTTTCACATCCAATGGTGGGGCTTCTTACCAAATCAATGGTAATATAGCACCATTAAAAGGAAGAAGAAAAGAATAACTTAAGACCTTTCGAGTAGATAGATTCGCTCTTAGTTACTCGCTTGCTCACGACAAAACTTTTACACCTACACCTCCATTTCAAAACACTTTCAAAAGAAAAAACGTTTTGTATACGTTCTTATAGAGACGAGAACCATTGCAAGACCTCTTTTCAAAACACTTTTCGAAACACGATTCACAAACACATATTTGAACCATTTTTCGAAACAAAACTTTGTATACGTTCTTATAGAGACGAGAACCATTACAAAGAGATTTTCCAAAATACTTTCAAAACCCATACCACAAGAACACAATCAAACAAAAGAAAGTGATCTAAACGAGTAACTAAGAGACCATGGAAAACCATGGATGAAAAGGATGCTAATACCTTCGCTTTTCATAATCTACCCCCCGAACCCGAGAAAATTCTCGAAAGGTCTTTCCTGTGCTTTTTTACCTTTCCTTTTGGATAAAAGAAAAGTCGATGGCGACTCTTGCTAACTGTATAAGTGCAAACGAAACGCAAAACATCAAGTCAGTTCTCCCACCGTATCACAGAACTGGCGACTCTGCTAGGGACATTTTAAAAGTGGGGTTACCTTAGGTTTTTAGATCACCTTTACATGCTTATCTTGCTTGAATTGTTTGCTTTACACTTTGATTCTATTTTTTGGGTTTGAATCCTCTAACCGGATTTGGGAAACATTCATAGGTAAATAGCAATATGTTGTGGAAACTGTGCAGGGTATACCGACACGGTCTAAGCAATAGCTATGTTAGTGTGACATATTTGTGGGTACCGGTAGCCTTTGAGTCAATCAAAGAGAATACGGGGCCGCTGAGTGATGTCATGAAGCACTAACGAACTTTTAGAACCTTTACTTGACCAACTTGGCCTTTTAGGATGTAGTGAGATGACCGGCTTTGGTGCAGTCCGAAGTTGGTAGATACTCGATTCTACACTCATTGAGGGTTGTTTCCTTGGAATATTTCGGTCGCCGGTAAGAGGCTAAATTGAAACAATGAACAAGGAAACAATCCAGTGATATTGAGCTCCTTAGAACCCGGTTACTATTTCTAGGACAGGTTGAGCCAACTAAACTTCAAGAGGGTACTTACCTATGAAACCCCATGCAAGCCTAAACTAGGAACTTGTGTGATTTGCTTGTACATACATACTTGTGCATAACATCATGGGCATCATGAAGCATCATATGCATCCACTAACCATTTCCAGGATTTTTGGAAGATCATCTTTGTTCCTGTTTTGTAGGTTATGGATTCACTTCGCAGGAAAACTATCCAGGTCAACCTTGTGAGAATTCCTCCACAACTCAAGGAGTTTGCTTCCAGGATTCTTGAGAAATCTCCATTCACCGAGCAACATGGTCGTCTTCTCAACTTAGTCACTTCCAACACAGAGGGAGACATGATGAAAGTTCTTTTCCAGTTCTTTGACCCTTTTCATCACTGCTTCACATTTCCTGACTACCAGTTGGTGCCTACTTTGGAGGAATTTTCTCAACTCTTGAGGATTCCTATTCTCAATCAACTACCCTTAAATGGTATGGAAAGAGATCCAAATCCAGAAGATGTTGCTCAAGCCCTGTACTTGCAACTATCAGATGCCACAAGTCATTGGGAAACTAGAAGTGGTGTCAAAGGATTCTTGGCAAAGTTCTTATTTGAGAAAGCCCAAAGCTGCTGGAATTCCTTGGACTTACAAGCTTTTGAGGAGATTGTAGCTCTTCTCATCTATAGGATGGTCTTGTTCCCAAACCCTGACCAACTTATAGATGTAAATACTGTCAAGATCTTCATGTCTCGCAATCCGGTACCTACGTTGCTTGGGGATATCCTCCACTCTTTTCACACTCGTACAATAAGGAAAAGAGGTGTTCTCATGTGCTGCACTCCTCTTCTAGCCAAATGGTTTATTTCTCATCTTCCCCAATCAGTCTTGAAGAATGAGCAAGGTTTGAGGTGGTCACAACGATTGATGACTCTTAAACATTCAGATATTCATTGGTGTTCTCGATCCAGAGAGAATGTTATCATCGTCGACCGTTATGGGGAATTCCCTAATGTCCCTCTACTTGGCATTAGCGGAGGCATCACCTACAACCCCTGCTTGGCTCTAAGACAGTTTGGTTATGCCCGAAAGGATGGCCCACATGACATGCTGATTCAAGGCTTGGTTTTCGACTTCGACAATGATAATCAAGGACTCCAACAAAGGTTCATCCGAGCTTGGAGGATGCCTAACAAGGTAGACAGTAAGACCTTGGGACACAAGAATTCCATCCCCCTTGAGCCTTACCTCAAGTGGGTACGAACCCGCGCCCAAAGTCTTATGATGCCTTACCCCTCCATTCTCCCAGTGATTATAGAGCTTGTTAAGGAAGGAGAGGTTCCATACACCCTCCTACATCCTGACATGCCAACATCACTCGAAGATCTGCAAAGAAGTTGGATACAGCTCAAGGGAGAATGCGATACTTTTGAAGCCCAATTCTACGCAAGCGAGAAAAAGGTTTTAGAAATCACTCGGTTGCTTCACAAAGAGCAGACTCTCAACACCTACATTGCGCCAAAGAGGATGCGCAACATATTTTTACCTTAGAATTTTGTATTATTTTTGCCCAAGGGGCATTGATGTACTAACAAATTCTATCTTATTAATATGACGTGTGTTTCTTTTTTTTGTTTAAAACAAATTTGAATTTCTGAATCCTTGAAAGCATTACATGAATACATATCATTCATCATATGCATAAGCAGGTCTTTGCAAGAAGTTTCCTCATCCCTCTGTTGTTTATTTCAGCAACATGGATCTTGAACAAACGGTTAAAGACTTGCAAGCTCAGAATTCACAATTTCAGCAGCTACTCTTGACCTTGGCTAAGGGGCAGGAGGAGCTCAAGTCTCTGCTAGAGAAAGGAAAAGATAAAAAGAAGAAGAAGCAAGTTGGCATGGCTACCATGGGCAGAAGGTTTGAAAGATAAGCCAGAAGGGCCTTGGATTTTCCATCAACCTCTAAGGAAGGGGAAGGAAAAGGTAAAGAGACTGCAGTGCCTTCAGACTCTGAAGCTGAAGAAGAACAGGAAGAGGACTGCTCTGAACAATAGTACCCTCCGACCGATGACAAATACAAGAACTTGGAAGAGCGTCTAGCAGCTATGGAAGTGCAAAGAGTACCGGGGCTGGATTTTGAGGAGCTAGAATTGGTTTCTGGAATTGTAATCCCTCCTAAGTTTAAAGTGCCACTTTTTTCCAAATAAGATGGGGTGTCTTGTCCCAAGATGCACCTACGATCTTATGTCAGGAAAATTTAACTGCATTCTTCTGACAAAGACTTGTGGGTTCACTTTTTCCAGGACAGTTTGTCAGGAACACAACTTGATTGGTGCTACCAGTTGGAGAGGTCTGATGTACACAATTGGGAAGACTTGGAAGCCTTCTTCTATAAACAGTATCAATACAACGCCGACTTGGCGCCAACCCGTACTCAGCTACAGAGTATGGCTATGGCTACCAATGAGGGCTTCAAAGACTACGCCCAAAAGTGGAGATATTTAGCTAGAAGGGTGCAACCATCATTGTCAGAAAGAGAGCTAGTAGAAATGTTCCTGGGTACCCTGTCAGGTCCTTTCTTCAATCACCTGATTGGAAGTTCGTCTGCTAGGTTCACTGAGTTGATTCTAACTGGCGAGAGGGTTGAAGCCAATATTAGAAGTGGGAAAATTCAGAAAGATGCGTCTACCTCTGCAACTGTAAAAAAGACCTTCACAGGAAAAAAGGAAGTGTCAGCTGTCTACTCTCAAAAGGGTCAACGAAGAACCGAGCGCCGATCAACGGTGGGGGCCGTCATGATTCAGAAGTCTGCATCAGACTAGCCCAGAAACAATCAGTCGAGGAATGATCAGCCTAGAAATAATCAACAAAGGGTGGAAAGGCCTGTAAGGCAATTCACCAAGATAAATATGACTCATGCTCAAGTCCTACCCCATCTTCTGAAGTTGAATCTTGCCATACTGAAAGAGGCCCCTAAAAATCCTAACACTACTTCTCCATATTACCATCTGAACGCCAGGTGTGCTTACCATTCAGAGACCCCAGAGCACGACACTGACAATTGTTGGGCCCTGAAGAATAAAATTTAGGATTTGTTAGATGCTAAAGAAGTTGAATTCGATTCACCTGAAAAACCCAATGTTATCTCTGCTCCAATGCTAAGGCACGGCCACAACGCCCATGCTGTTGAGGAGGATATGTTTGTTGCTACTGTAGATGATTTGATAACTCTGCTCCCTATAATCAAGTTAAATTTGTTGAAGGCTGGGGTTTTCCCAGGTTGTGAAGAAGATTGTCACCTTTGTTCATCATCATTAATCTACTGTCCATTGTTGAAGATAGGCATCCAACGCCTAATTGATAACCAAGAAATCCTATTTGAGAAGACCCCTGTTTTATCAACTCCTGTTAACGATGTTTCAATAATAACCATATCCGCCAATCCTTCCAAGGTCCCTAAAAGACCTGTTAGGATTACACCCGCTCTAAAGGCTGCACCTTTGAAGATAACCATGCCCGGGCCAGTCTCGTACAAGTCCGACAAATCAATACCATGGAACTATGGTGGATAAATCTACTACCATGGTGTTAAACAGATTGAACAGACCGCCGAGGAAGAGATTTCTGAAGAAGACAATTCCGAAATCGGTAACATTGCCGGAACAAGCAAAGTTACCCGTAATGGAAGAATCTTTTCTCCAAAGATTTCCCCTTCAAAGGCAATTCTTGGACCCTCAGCTGCTCCTAAGGTTACCTCTACACCGATAAACATATCTGCAAGAACACCAATCATAAAAGAAGTCACAACCCCCGTCGTTATTCCCTCTGTTGCTACTGATGTTCGAGGGAAAGGGATCCAAGAAGAGTCCGTCAGGATGAGGGCTGAGCCGTTGATCATCCCTGAAACCTCTCAAAAAGAAATGGAGGAAATTTTGAAAATAATCAAGAAAAGGGATTATGATATAGTGGAACAGCTGGGGCAAACCCCCTCAAAGATCTCCATGTTGGCCCTGTTTCTTTGTTCAGAAGCTCATGCTAAGGCTCTGATAAGATTTTTGAAGACGGCCCACGTGCCACAAGAAACCTCCGCTGATCAGTTCCAGGAATGTGTGGCTAGTTTAACAGCTGACAATGGTCTAGGATTCTCCGATGCAGATTTAACTTCGAAAGGGAGAAAACATAATGATGTTTTGCATGTCTCGGTGTAATGCAGAGGCACAAACCTAGCACACGTACTGGTAGACACTGGTTCGTCTTTAAACGTTTTGCCAAAGAAAGCCTTGGGTAGGTTGGATTATGAAGGCTTAACCCTGAAACCCAGCAATATAATTGTCAGAGCCTTTGATGGTTCTAAAAGGACGTTTTCACATATAAACTTTTGTGTTAATTGTCTTTCTTTTTAAATTTTATTTGTTTAAAGGTGGCTATACCCTTACACACACCCACACTCACAAATGCAGGTACCCCTCCATTCCGGATTCCATGGGTAACGATACTGCTATAGCCTTCAGTGACTCTGAAGATCTGATCTACCAAGCCTAATACGAAGGTGAGGAAGATTGTGAGGTGCCAGGGGAATTGGACAGATTATTACAGCAAGAGGAAAGAGCTATTCTGCCTCATGAAGAACAGTTGGATACAATCAAATTGGGAACTGAGGAAGACATAAAGGAAATCAGAGTGGGTGCCAATCTAGAGCCGAGTGTCAAGGAGCGCCTAATTCAGCTGTTGCATGAGTATGTTGAGATCTTTTCCTGGTCATACGAAGACATGCCAGGACTTCATACAGACATTGTGGTACACCGTCTACCCACTAGAGAAGACTGTCCACCAGTGAAGCAAAAGGTCCACCGCATGAGACCTGACATGTCAGAGAAGATCAAAGCGGAAGTTATGAAGCAGTTCAATGCTGGATTTCTGGCTGTTACTTCCTATCCTCAATGGGTTGCTAACATTGTGCCTGTGCCTAAAAAGGACATCAAAGTTCGGATGTGCATGGATTACAGAGACTTAAACAGGGCCAGCCCTAAAGATGGTTTTCCACTTCCACACATCGACATTCTGGTTGATAATACAGCTCAGCACAAAGTATTTTCTTTCATGGATGGATTCTCAGGATACAACCAGATCAAAATGGCACCTGAAGACATGGATAAAACTACTTTTGTTACGCAGTGGGGTACGTTCTGCTACAAAGTGATGCCATTTGGACTGAAGAATGTTAGGGCAACCTATCAACGCGCCATGGTAGCTTTGTTTCATGATATGATACATCATGAGATAGAGGTCTACGTAGATGACATGATAGCCCGATCACAAACTGAAGAAGAACACCTTGATCACTTGCAAAAGCTGTTTGTCAGGTTGAAGGAGTACAAGCTAAGATTGAACCCTAACAAGTGCACATTCGAAGTCCGATCCGGTAAACTCTTGGGTTTCATTGTCAGTAACAAAGGCATCGAGGTTGATCCTACCAAAGTCAAAGCTATACAAGAAATGCCCGCTCCTTGCATTGAGAAGGAAGTCAGAGGTTTCTTGGGAAGCCTAAACTATATTGCTAGGTTCATTTCTCACCTAACATCTACTTGTGAGCCAATCTTCAAGCTGTTGAAGAAATATCAGGTAGTTAAATGGAATGATGACTGTCAAGTTGCTTTCGATAAAATCAAGGAGTATTTGCTAGAACCTCTTATCTTGATGTCACCCGTCGAAGGAAGACCGCTAATCATGTATCTGACCGTCCTAGAGAATTCAATGGGGTGCGTATTGGGGCAGCATGACGAATCTGGCCGAAAAGAGCATGACATTTATTACCTTAGAAAAAAGTTTACCGACTGTGAAACAAGATATTCACTGCTCGATAAAACTTGCTGCACTTTGGTATGGGCTGCTCGCCGGATAAGGCAGTACATGTTGACTCATACCACTTTGCTGATATCTAAGATGAATCCGATCAAATACATCTTTGAGAAGCTTGCTTTGTCTGGAAGAATAGCTAGATGGCAGATGATCCTGACAGAATATGATATACAATACACGACCCAAAAAGCTATAAAGGGTAGTGTACTAGCCGACCATCTGGCTCATCAAGCTGTTAAAGATTACCAATCCATGAAGTTTGACTTCCCTGACAAAGACATGATGACATTGGATAACATTGAAGATATCAGACCATATGACGTACCTGAACAAGGATCCCGATGGACCCTGTACTTTGATGGGGCCTCTAATGTACTTGGCAATGGTATCGGCGTGGTACTCATATCCCCAGAAGGTTGCCATACTCCTTTCACTTCCAGACTTTGCTTCAACTGTATGAACAACATGGCAGAGTACGAAGCATGCATCTTTGGACTCAAGGCTGCCATAGACTTGGGAATCAAATCTTTGATTGTATTTGGGGACTCAGCTTTGGTTATCAGTCAAATCAAAGGAGAGTGGGACACTAAGCATCCAAACCTCATCCCTTACAAAGAACATGTCTTGACGTTGTTATCACATTTCGAGCAGATTACCTTCGAGCACTTCCCGCAAGAAGAGAATCAGCTAGCAGATGCTCTAGCTACAATGTCATCCATGTTTAAACTTAATTGGGACAACAAGGCTCCCCAGATCACCATTGAACGAATGGATGAACCCGCACACTGTCACGAGATTAATACCGAAGAAGTAGTGGACCAAACTTGGTTTCATGAAGTCAAAAGGTATATCGAGACTCAAGAATACCCTGAAGGAGCTTCAGTCAATGACAAAAAGTTCTTAAGAAGATTCTCAGCTAAGTTCTTTCTGATTAATGGTATCCTGTACAAGCGAAATCATGATTCTATTCTTCTCTGTTGTGTGGACAAGATTGAAGCTGAAAAGATCATGGATGAATTGCATGAAGGTACCTTTGGCACTCACTCTAGCAGGCATACAATGGCGAAGAAGATTCTACGTGCAGGCTATTACTGGTCTACCATGGAAGCAGACTGCTATCTACACTCCCGGACTTGTCATAAATGTCAAATTTATGCAGACAAGGTGCACGTGCCTCCTGTTCCTCTAAATGTCTTAATAGCTCCTTGGCCATTTGCTATGTGGGGAATCGACATGATTGGAGAGATCAAGCCTATAACATCCAATGGACACCGCTTCATTCTGGTGGCTATTGATTACTTCACAAAGTGGGTTGAAGCGGCTTCCTTCGCATCCGTTACAAAGAATGTTGTTGCCCGCTTCATCAAGCAGAACCTCATTTGTCGGTACAGTGTCCCCGAAAGGATCATCACTGGCAATGACACAAACCTTAACAATATTATGATCACCACCTTGTGTGAACAGTTCAAAATTCAACAACACAATTCGTCTCCCTATCGGCCAAAGATGAATGGTGCAGTCGAAGTTGCGAATAAGAACATCAAAACGATCATAAAAAAAATCACAGTCACCTACAAGGACTGGTATGAGATGCTACCGTTTGCTCTTCACGGGTACCGTACTATGGCTCGCACTTCAACTGGGGCAACACCCTATTCCTTGGTATACGGCATGGAGGCCGTTTTACCTATAGAGGTTCAGATTCCATCTTTGAGAATCATGAAAGATGCTAGTTTGAGTGAAGACGATTGGATCCAAACCCGACTTGATCAGTTAAACTTAATTGATGAGAAAAGACTTACTGCTTTTTGCCACGGTCAGATGTATCAAAAACGGATGATCAAAGCTTTCAACAAGAAAGTCAGGCGCCAAGTGTATCAAGTTGGAGATCTTGTGATCAAGCGCATCATCTTGCCACAAAGTGATCCCAGGGGCAAATGGACTCCTACCTACGAAGGACCATTTGTGATCAAGAACATCTTTTCTGGAGGGCAAATGATTTTAACCACCATGGACGGTGACGACCTGCCATACCCTGCGAACACAAACATAGTCAAAAGATACTACGCATAAGAGACCTGCTAGGTTGACACACCTAGGAAAAACAAGGGCATCCCGGTAAACCAAAATGTTCGGGCAAAAATTAGGGATAAAACAAAAAATTTGTACACCTGGCAAGTTGAAAACCCGAAAGGGCGACTTGGGCAAAAAAGGGTTTCCCGGTGGACTAAAAACCCGAAAGGGCGGTCCAGGCAAAAGTTAGGGAATTAAAGCGTATGACTATGTCTCATCGGATCACTTTAAGGATAATCTCTTCACAGACAAACTCTGAGGCTTCTGATTAATTCAATCATCTTCGGACGAAGCAACAGACAGACAAGATATTCGGAGAGACGGAGGCTATAGCAGAATGGGAACCCCATGGGATTTTTACACTTAGCCATCTTTCTTTGTATAAATTTTTCTCATTTTTTATGACACCATCCTCTTATTAGGATGTATGTCTCCTTTGTACAAAACACTTATTCAAAGCAAATACAAAGATATCTCTTTCAAAGTACAGAAAAATATTTGCCTTTTTCTTTACACTTGTGTTTTATTTGCAAAAACGTCCAATGATTCATTAATAAACTTATGCATTTGAACATAATTATTGTTTACAAATAAACAGGATGCAAAAGAACAACTACTGACAAGTAGAAAGATTAGCAAAATGTCTTTAGGCTATTCCATGAGAAATCTCTACAACACGTCATTAAGATCCCCAGCGGAGCCAAAACTTTGAACTACAGATCCCCAGCGGAGCTGAGACTACCAACCACCAATCCCCAGCGGAGCCGAAACTTCGAACTATCAACCCACAGCAGAAATCATCCAGTTTCTCCAGGTTTCCCAAGCAAGTTGTCTTGAAGCCTGAAAATCAACCAGTTAACAGTTAACTTCTGTTTCTCCCCAACCTAGGGTAACTCCCCAGTAAATTGGAAGACAACCCAAACTCATGAACTCCCCTGCAGAATTAAGCTTTTCCCCACAGAGTTTTCACTACATGATAAACTTTTTCCCCACAGAGTTTTTATTGTTTCTCGATAGAATAAAGACTCCCGTCAATGAATCCCCAGTAGAAGTCATTAAAATTCTCTGGATTCCCCAAGAAGATTCCTCAAGAAGTATATGGCATTACTCTCACAACGAAATCCTCAGCAGTCAAGGATTTATTTTCCTCAGTAACAGTCATTTTCCGCAGCAATACAGCAAATCAGCTTACATGCGCATAAATTACATCCATATATCATAAACATGGATAAAACACATTTATTGCATCATACATTTCATGCAACATAACTTTGGGTTTCAGCTAACATTTTACCCTTTTCAGGATACGATTAACAACTATCTTTAACAAATGTGCAAAGATTCTAGATACAGTACATATACACTCCAGACACGGAAGTCATTCTGTTGCTCATTTCAGATCTCTCATTCAGATACAGTACAGATACACTCCAGACACGGAAGTCATTCTGTTACTCATTTCAGATCTCTCATTCAGATACAGTACAGATACACTCCAGACACGGAAGTCATTTTGTTACTCATTCAGATCTCTCATTCAGATACAGTACAGATACACTCCAGACACGGGAGTCATTCTGTTACTCATTAAGATCTCTCATTCGGATACAGTACAGATACACTCCAGACACGAAAGTCATTATGTTACTCATTCAGATCTCTTATTCAGATAAAGTACAGATACACTCCAGACACGGAAGTCATTCTGTTACTCATTAGGACTTAATTTCAAGATACAGTTCAGATACGCTCCAGACAAGGATGCCATCCTAATACTTATTCAAACTCCAAGTACCGATACAGTACAAATACAATCTAGACACGAAAGTCATTATGTTACTCATTCAGACTTAATTTCAAGATACAGTTCAGATACGCTCCAGACAAGGATCCCATCTTGATAGTTATTCAAACTCGAAGTACCGATATAGTACATATATACTCCAGACACGGAAGTCATTTTGTTACTCATTCATACTTAATTTCCAGATACAGTACAGATACACTCCAGACACAAAAGTCATTCTGTTACTTATTCAGATTCAAGGACAAATACAGTTCAGATACGTTCCAAATACGGACACCACTCTGATGTTTATTCTGTCGATTTACAACCAAATATTCTTGGATGGCATCTACAAGCCCATCTCCAACAAGATTCTAACATACTCTCCAAATGGCATCTTTAAGCCCATTCCCTCAGTTACACCTTTGTCGAGCGCAAATTTATGGGCACTCTAGTGTCCAATCATCTTTTACCTTCGAGTCACGAACGGCAAAACTCGCCGATCTAACTCTTCAGGTTCAAGAAGATTGAACAGGGGCAGCTGTTGTACCCCAAAATTTGCCCTCCCATTTTTCATAGAAAGCACAACCCTAGGGTTTCTAAGATATTCAAGTTGGCTCAGGAATCAATCAGACATATTTTCTCCTATGGCAGTAAACCAACAATTAGGTTTTTTCTTGCAATTCTCAAAAGAAATGGATTCTCAAAGATCCAATTGGCTTTCACATGTTTTCATGCTTTTTCAAGTTTACTGAAAGGTTAATGTTTGTTCTCAAGGCATGTTTGTTTGGGACAAGAGATGGAATCTAAGACTGTCATTTGGGACATTCATGTTTTGTTTGATCCAGGTTAACCAGATAATTTGCGTCTTTTAAAACAGTTACTTGTTTAGGAAATGGGATAGACAGTGCGTGTTTTGATTGGAATGCAGTTGCAAGATTAGAGTTATTGGATTACTTGGAATTTAAGTTATCAGATTGGAACATTTTGTTTCAATTATCTTGATTGGGAATCTTTAAGAATCAAAAAGGATGCAAAGAGAAAATTACAAGTTATTGACAGTAAAGGGTTTCAATGGACACCAAAATATATCATAAGACTTTCTCCATTTATTTCAAAAGTTATTACAAAACAATTTATTATTTAAATACTTTAGGTTTTATAACTTATTGTATTTAAAAAATAAATAAATTAGTACAATTGTTGAATGTTTCTCTCTAAATTACAAAGAAAATGAATCTATGCCTAAGGTTGACTGAGCTTCCTTTGCTTCTATGCTTGCCACATAATCTCTTGCTTCCCCTGCTTTGCCACCATCCAGTTGTGCTCACATGAAAATTAAAGAAAGGAAAAGTTAGTACAAATTAATTGGACATAAGCAAGAACTTTCAAAAGAAAAAGTGTTCATCATTAAAGTTTGCAATTTGGAATCAGAAGGCTATTTTTAATTCATCACATTTTTATTTTCTCTATTTGCAAATCACAAGAGAATTATTTTTCTTGGTACACAAAAAGAAGAAATAAGAAAGGCAAGCAAGCTATCCAAACAGCAGCCAAAGGCCCAGACAGCAGCGCATCACCAAACAGAAGGCAACAGAAATGCAAACAAAGTTGCCCAACACAAATATTGCAAACCGAGCCAAACAACGGCAAAAACAAAATGCGAACGAGGCAACAACAAATACCATAGAGCAGACAACATCAACAAAAAGAAAATATAGCAATATGTAAACTAAGTCAACAAGCAAGAGGCTTGTTCAATAAGCATTTTCATCATTTTCCATTTTTATTGCAAACTTTTCAGAAAAAGGAAAAAGAGCAATTTACTCTTAGGATCATTGAGAGAGAAGAGAGGAAAGAAGTCACCTAGGGATGCACAACCCTGCTGCCCTGCTGTCACAATTGCATGGAAGTTGCTAGAAAATAAAAACTGCAACAAAGAGAGCATAAGAACAATATGCCAAAGTATTCAATTTCTTTGTTTTCCCCCCTTTTTGAATAAGTATTCAACAAAAGCAACATCAATATAACAGTAGACAAGGCTCAAGCAAAAGGGAGAGATAGAATTTTTTTTATCAAAATCCAAAAAAAACTGTCAAAGCCTCCAAGCATCAAAACCTGCTGAAACATACAAACCAAAACCACCAAAACTGTAAAACAGTTCAAAACCAAATAGCCTCAAACCATCAAACAAAACCTGCTAAAACATCAACAAGGACCTCAAACCATTTTCAAACTCAAAAAGTCCAAGAACTGTCAAAAGCATCAAAACTGTCAAACAGTTCAAACCAACCTTCAAACTTCCATCAACCAAAAACCTGTCAAGGCCAAACTGTTACAAAAGCCAACAGTAAGAACCAAAACACAACCTTCAAAAAACCTGTTAACTGAACATTAACAAAGTCTCAGATTAAAACCATCATCAAATACAAAGAATCACAAAACCTCCAAAACTGTTAAACATTTCAAACCTCAAAAACCATCATCAACCCAAAACAAAACAAAAAGAAACAGAAAAAATATCCCAAACTGTAACCTCCAAACTGTCAAAAAACCTCCAAACTGTCAAAACCTCCAAACTGTCAAAAAATCCCAAACTGCCAAACCCTAAAGTCTGAACCATAACCAAAACAAACCTTCAAACCAGTAAATAGAATGACCAACCTTCAAACCATCATTAAACAACCATCTCAAAGGCAAATATCAATCCAAAACAAAACTAACAAAAAAAGCTCAGCAAGTCCAAAACTGATAAACCATCTCAATACCAACATTCCAAAAATCCATAACCAAAAACAAGATCAAAAAGCTTGCAACAAACAACCTGTAACTCAAAACACAGTAACACCATCCCAAAAAAACCTAGAATCGTTTTCAAATTCACAAAACAGTAGCAAACTCACAAAAATCACAGAGTCTAGAAAGATAGCATCATCATCATTCAAAAGGAAACGAAGGGTTACCAACAGGTGTGAAAGCCTACACTTTCAATCTTCATCTCCTTCCCCCCTTCTCCGGCCATCAAGGAACGACGCCGTCCCCTCTCCATTTCACCGAAAATTTCCAAACAGGTATGGTTTCTTCACAACATATTCTCATGCATTTCAATGGACACTAAGATTGATTAACAGAAAAACGTAACAAGATAAAAAACAACAAAAAGATCGTTCAAGCTTCAAACTTTCATAACATCACCTTTTCAAGAAAAAAAACATTAGAGCTTGGTTAAGAGGAGAGAGAGGGCGTTCCGGCAACTGTGAGCTGGGGGGGAGGATCAGATAGAACCCTTTAGACATAAATCTCTTTTTAAAACTTAGGGTTTTCAAAAATGTGAATCACGGTGAGATGAAGAGAGATCATGTTGTTAATAGGGTGTTTCGGCCATGAGATTAGGAGGAGAGGAGTTTAGAGATGAATAAAGATGAGGAAGATGAACAGAGTAAGCCAAAGAGATGAACGACGCCACTGTAAGTAAAAGGGGACAAACCCTAATTTCGTTTTTGCATTTCCCTAATCAACAACTAAACTGATTTAGAATACATTGGGCCTATTTCGTTTGCCAACCCTGAAGCCCATACGCTTTACTAGTTCACCCCCCCATCATGCCTTGTGTTGTTTCAGCAATAACTATGTTTCCTTTGGGCCTAACACTTCTAAAAACTCCCTTAAGCCCATTTGTTGCTTGTTTTTTTTAATTTGTTTCTTTCTTATATTTTATTACTAATTAAAACATAGAATACATTTTATACATTTGATTTAAGTCTTGAAAATTAATTTTTACTATTTTCTTTTTTTTATATAACTTATTTTTATTAATTTTTTATATTTAATAAAACATAAAAAAAATTAACTAAGTTGGTTTTCTTTCTTTAAATTTATTTGCATGATTAATATAACATAAAAAAATAATAATAAAGATTTTAATCTTTTTTTAGAATAGGTTTTATCTTTTTCTTTTCATGTAAATACATTTCATTTCATATTTTGTTGACTTTATTTCATAAATTGTCATAGCTTTATATTAAATCGCACAACAATTCGATTTGGTTGTATTGCTTGATATTTGGACATTGCTATTTCATTTAATTCATCCCCATTTGTAACAATTGTACCCCCACTTCCGAATACTTTGTAATAGCGTAGAATTTCAATTCCCGCAATAAACTGTTTTCCATATACTGTATAGTAACTAGGCATGTATGGCAAGATTCAAAATCCATCGTTAGATGACCTAATCAAAGAATAAATAACTTGAAACCAACACACTTTTTCACACGCGCACCTCTAGGGTAACTTCGCTCGTTGCCTCGGAAATACAATCATGTCCCTCGAATATGGGACGCTCTAGCAATGACCCTTCGATAAAAAAGATCGTAGTCCCTCGATGACCCTCGATGTTGCCTTCGGTTAAAATGATCTCGTCCCTTACAAAAAATTGCTAAAGCGTCTCACAAGTTGCCTTCAATGATTGTAAAAATTGACCCGCGCCTGTCCTTTCACATCCAGCGGTGGGGCTTCTTACCAAATCAATGGTAAGATAGACCCATTAAAAGGAAGAAGAAAATAACAACTTAAGACCTTTCGAGTAGATAGATTCGCTCTTAGTTACTAGCTTGCTCACGACAAAACTTTTACACTTACACCTCCATTTCAAAACACTTTCAAAAGACAAAACATTTTGTATACGTTCTTATAGAGACGAGAACCATTGCAGAACCTATTTTCAAAACACTTTTTGAAACACGATTCACAAACACATCTTTGAACCATTTTTCGAAACAAAACTTTGTATACATTCTTATAGAGACGAGAACCATTACAAAGAGATTTTCCAAAATACTTTCAAAACCCACACCACAAGCACATAATCAAACAAAAGCAAGTGATCTAAACGAGTAACTAAGTGCCCATGGAAAACCATGGATGAAAAGGGTGCTAATACCTTCCCTTTTCATAATCTACCCCCTGAACCCGAGAAAATTCTCGAAAGGTCTTTCTTGTGCTTTTTTACCTTTCCTTTTGGATAAAAGAAAAGTCGGTGGCGACTCTTGCTAACCGCACAAGTGCGAACGAAACAAAAAACATCAATTCAGTTCTCCCACCGTATCACACCTTGGCTCTCAAAAGTCAAAGCAGGGTAAAACCTTTGCAGATATAGATGTTCAACTTACAGGTACTGAAAACAGATTGTCAGAAAATCAAAACTCAGAATCTCAGTCAAATACAGAAGAAGATGTCACAAATATTATAATAGCTTCTGAAGAATCCATCCAGAAAAGAAAATCCAGAAGCACCTTAACACATCTAGAAACCATGATTCTAGGAAAGAAAGATGACCCAATCAGAATAAGATCTACATTAAAAAATTCTGAAGAATTACTCATGGGATTATTATCTCTGATCGAACCAACTTCCATTGATGAAGCTCTTCTAAATAATGACTGGATCCTTGCAATGCAGAAAGAACTAAATCAATTTACCAGAAACGATGTGTGGGATCTAGTCCCTAAACCAAAAGGCTTCAACATCACTGGAACCAAATGGGTCTTCAGAAACAAGCTAAACAAACAAGGAGAAGTCGTCAGAAACAAAGCACGACTGGTTACACAAGGTTATAGTCAGCAAGAAGGGATGACTATACAGAAACCTTTTCCCTAGTCGCCAAGTTAGAATCTACCAGACTTTTAATTTCTTTTGCTATAAGTAATGCATCACTCTTTATCAGATGGATGTTAAAAGTTCTTTTTTAAATTGCTACATTGATGAAGAAGTTTATGCGCACCAACCCCATGGCTTTGAAAATACAAAACATCCAGAATATGTTTATAAACTTAAGAAATCATTATATGGTCTGAAACAAGCTCCTAGAGCTTGGTATGAAAGGCTACGTAACTTTTTTTTAGAAAATGAATTTACTAGAGGGAAGGTGGATACAACCTTATTCTGTAAACTATTTAAAAATGACATTCTGGTCTGTCAAGTTTACATAGATGATATATTTTTTGGATCTACTAAAGCCTTTTGGGGAAAGAATTTACTAAGTCTATGCAGGTAGAATTTAAAATGAGCTTGATGGGTGAACTCAAGTTCTTTCTGGGTATCCAGATCAATCCAACTCCAGAAGGAACCTACATTTATCAAAGCAAGTATGTCAAAGAACTTTTGAAGAAATTTGATTTTTCAGAATGTAAGCCATCCAAAACTCATATGCATCCTACATGCATTCTGGAAAGGGAAGAGGTAAGTAAGAAAGTAGAACAGATGCTCTAAAGAGGTATGATTTGTTCTCTCTTATATTTAACAGCTTCAAGACCTGATATTTTGTATAGCGTTTATCTTTGTGCCAGATTCCAATCAGATCCCGGAGAGTCTCACTTAACAACAGTTAAACAAATTTTCAAGTATCTGAAAGGTACTACTAATCTTGGTATTTGTTATAGAGAATCCTGAGAATATAAATTAGTAGGGTATTGTGACACTGACTTTGCCGGAGACAAAATAGAAAGAAAAAGTACCTATAGAAGCTGCCAATTTTTGGGAGACAACCTAATCTCGTGGTCCAGCAAAAGATAATCTACTATTGCACTGTCAACTGTTAAAGCTGGATATATAGCTACATCAGGATGCAGTACACAGATGCTCTGGATGAAGAGTCAGCTTGAAGATTTTAACATTTGGGAGAGTAACATTCATATCCTCTGCAATAATACTTCTGCTATTTTCCTTTCTAAAAATCCTATTTTACATTCTAGATCTAAACATATAGAAATTAAACACCATTTTATTAGGGACTACATTCAGAAGGGAATTCTTTCTTTAAAATTTATAGATACAAACCATCAATGGGCCGACGTCTTCATTAAACCCAATTTCTGAAGAAAGATTTTATTTCATTATGAATCACCTGAGTATGGAATTATGCCCAGAATGAAAATGTAGTTACTATATATTTAATCCTCAGAACTTTCTTTTTTAGTTTTTTTTTTGTGTGAACATCTGAACAAAAGTTTTTCAGAAGTGAGAAGGAAAGTTGTATCAGAAACTATCCAGAAGATCTGAATGTTTTCCAAAAACATTTCATTTCTAAGATAGAAGAAATAAGTTCAGAATATCAACATCTGTCAACTCTAAATGCAAGGTCACCCTCTAAGTCTGAACTTGTGTTAAATATCTGAAGGGACTGAAACGGTTGAGTTGATGCATTGAGGCGTGAGTCAAATTGGTAACTGTTTAAAATTTTCACGCTGTCCCTCTTTTCAGAAATCATTAATGCACTTAATCATTGTGTTTATTTATTTTAATTAAAATTAAAATTCCTTTTTTCTTTCGTTGGATATTTATACCCCACTGTTGTACCCCAAAATTTGCTCTCTCCTTTTTTTCAAGACTTTTCTAACAAGGATCTTTAAAAGTTCAAATTTGCACAACTACAATTGGATTTTTAATGCCCCATATAGCTTCCATGGATCACATTGGGCTTTGAAGCATCAACATTGGAGAAAAACAAGTTTACTTCGATTTCCCAAGCTTCGACTGGACTTTGGCCTCCTTTAAACTTACTTCTATGTCCCAAGCTTCGAATGGATTTTGGCTTCCTGCAAGTTTGCTTCAATTTCCCAAGCTTCGACTTGATTTTTGCTTCCTGCAAGTTTACTTCAATTTCCCAAGCTTCGACTGGATTTTGGCTTCTTGCAAGTTTGCTCCGATTTCACAAAGCTTCGACTAAACATTGGATGCTTCATGCATGCCTCAATTCACAAGGCAAGTGTTTCCACCATGCTAGCATGTACAAGGCAATGACTTCCCTTATGCTTGCTTCGATTCCACCTTTAAATCCTTCAACACACATAATTTCTACACAATGACACACAATGGGTGGATTCAAAAGACACATATTTGGTGGCCCATTTGAAGAACATGAATTTGTTTGATTCTAAGAACACATATTTATTGGTCCATTCAAAGAACATGAATTTGTTGGATTCGAAGAACACATATTTGGTCCATTCAAAGAACACACAATTGGTGGATTTGAAGAACCTACCATATGGTTCATTCGAAAGACATACAATATGGTCCATTAGAAGAACATTCAATTGGTCCATTCGAAGGACATACAATGGGTCCATTTGAAGAACACACAATTGATGTTTTATCTCTTGATGAGTCTGGTCTAAGGCTATTGGACAAAGTCCTATGTGCTGCAAATGCCAAGTGTTGTACCCCAAAATTTTCCCTCCCATATTTCTCAAAACATTTCAAGAAAGATCGCCAAGTTGCTCAAGGTAGTCCAAGGGTTGGCCAGACAAGCTCTCTCCTAAGGCAGTCTACCTCAAATTAGGGTTTCATGTTGCATCAATATACTTGATTCCAAGGGATCCCAAATGCTCACCATTATCCTAATATGTTATCAAGATCATCCATGTCAAGTTTCAAGCCTTGCAGAGGAAGTTTGCTCAGTCAATTACTCAAAGACCCAAAAATCGACTGTGCTAGGGCAAAAGTCAATTGTGGCCCACATACAGTCAAACTTCAAGATTTTTGGTCAACATCCTCATTTTGAAGTATATTTCATCATTTGATCAAGGGTTGATCATGATTCATCAAGGATTGCTCATAATACATCAAGAATCAAAAGTTGCTAAATTAGGGTTTTGTAGGAAAAGTCAACTCAACTTTGACCAAGCATAACTTTATCATACTTTATGAGAAATGACCTATCCAAAGCTCATTTTGAAGAGGATGCAATTCCCTATAATCCATCTTCAGTTCCCAAGTTCAAAATATGCACTCACAAGAAGTTATGAATTTGGACATTATAGGTCATTTTGAAAAGTCAACAAAAACACCTTTTTTGTCAAAGCTTCATACATGATCATGAAATATAAAATTGAGATGAGACAAAGTGGGTTGCTTAGAGGACATCTCAAGATTTCTAAAAAGTCCAAGAACACCTTCAAAGATTCAAAATTAAGGAAGTTATGCATTGGTGAAGTTGACCTTTTTCGCAAAATTGCAAAAAGTTAACTATGCCTAAAACTTCAATTTTTGCCAAATGGGCCCAATCTTTTCCACTTGTTTTGAGTTGGAAACATAGTCCACGAGCTCTAGCCCTTGCCACTTGTCAATATCTGTTTTTTATTATTTGTTTTGATTTTTATTTGAATTAAATTAATTTAAATCAAAACAAATCATATAAAATCCAAAATATTGAAAACACAAGATTTTGTGCTTGTTTCAAGTCTTAAATTACAGCTAGCAAGTATTCAAATTCGTGTGAAGGCATATGTGCATAAAAAGATTGGATTTAGGCCATTTTTGGAAAGATTTTAAGGTGAATCAAATCAAGATCAAACTCATTGATGGAGGAAGATTGAGTGCACTCTTTCAACCCTAATTCAGTCCTTGATACAAATAGAACAAAGGTATACCAAAAACGAGGAGAAAGAGGCGCATGAGCCAGAGCAAAACAGAGAACCTGCATCCAAAAACATAAAAACAGTCCTTGTAGTTCTATTCATCTTCACCATCAAAAATACCAAAAATATTACAGTACAGTCCAACTCAGTTCCAGCAGTCCGGAGCAGCTTTCTGAAGACTCACAAAGTCACCACAACATTTGGAAAAGCATTTAGATCTAAAACAACCAGTGCAGCCTAAAGGTAAGTCCTTTTGACTTGATATCTTTTTATACATCATTAACAGTCTTTTTTTCTTGAAGATAGGATGTGGTATTTTATTATCCCTTTGAACTAGTCGTTTGCTTATGATTTAGACTTATTCACTCATTTGTTATTTACATCTATCCATCATATGTTGTAAGCTAACCTGTACAGATAAGAAAAACAATGTTTAAGGCAGGAAAATACAGCAGGTATCGACACATATCCTCATGTGTCGAATCATCCTAGCGAAAAAATAGGGTATGAGTCGACACATAACCCCCATGCGTTGACCCATATTGAGTTCAGATTGCAAAACAGAAGCTGGAAAAGCCTATGAGTCGATACATACGCGTTTCACGTTGATACAAGAAGGTGTATGAATCGACACATCCCATTATGTGTCGACCCATACTGAACTGACTTTGTTTTACAGGATCAAGGAAAAGCTATGTGTCGATGCATAGCAGCATGGGTCGACACCTAGCAGTTCAAAATGCACAAGCCAAGGGTCTATCATGTGACCTCAAGATCCAGTCTGCCATTTGGCCAGATGGCCAAATCTGATGGCCATCCATGAGGGTACATCATAAGCCTGGTAAAACGCATAACATCAAATCATGAAGGTCAACGTGGACTTCACTCAAATGGGCCCAGTTTCTGCTTTTTACACCCCCATAATTCTCAGGCCCAATTCTTTTTCTCTATTCTTTATTTATTTCATTTAATTTTATTTAATTTATTTACTAACCAATTAAATTATTTTCTTTTATCAAAAAATCACCAAAAATATTATTTTTCACCAATTAGATTTAGGTTTTTTTTATCAATAAATTTATTAATTTAATTAGATTTAATTTTAGGTAAAAGCTTTAATTATTTTGTAAATAACTTAAAAATAATTAGAATAAATAGGTTTTATTACTAACTTAATTATATTTTATTTTTTCCTAAAATAACAAAAAAACCAAAAATAGGCCATTATTTTTATTAATTAATTTAATTAACTAATTAATTTTTTGTACTTAATTTAGAAAACTGATTTCTTTTATTAAAAACAAAACCAAAAACATTTCTTTTCTTTTAATTATGATAGAAGGGTCAAAACCCCAATTTCTCGTCGACCTAATTTTTCATCGAGCGCTTTATTTTATTTTTATCCCAATTATTGTATCTGCTTACAGTTTGTAATAGCTTAATTAGGACTTTTACTTTTCATTATCGCTTTATTTTCAAAGGGTTTGTTTTTGGCTATGTAAATATCCGAAGCCTTGTAATAGCGTAGTTTAATTTCCGCATTTTAAATTCCGCAAATTATTAACTGTTAGATGTATGATAATAGGATGCATGACAAGAATGTATGACTAATTTTAAAACAGTTAGATCACCCTAAATGTGCAAAGATAATAAATCTGAAATTGAATCACTCGCACATGCGCACTACTAGGGTACACTCCCACTTGGTTGCCTTCGGTAAATGGTCATTGAGTATAGGATGCTTTAGTGGTTGTCCTTTTGTCCAAAGATCAAAGTTGCCTCGGATATTGTTGCCTCGGATAATTGATCTAAGACTCTTGGGTTACTACTAAGACGTCCTAACATTGCTTTAGTAACCGTACGTGCCTTTCGAATTGACCCTTAAAACTCCAACGACGATGCTACCTACTCACTAATAGTGGGATAGTGTTGTCTAAAGGAAACGAACATAGAAAGATTCTTTTTTCGAGTAGGTAGATTAGTTCTTAAGTACTTTCTCAATCAAAAAAAACTTTTTTTCACACTTACACTTCTTTACAAAAAAAGTTTCAACACACTTCATTACACTCTTGAAGACAGAAGCAAGAGTTAAATCGAAGTCAAAACAAAAACTTTTCAAAGCACACAAACACAAAGAAAAGAATTTTGAAAGTGATGAGCAAGTACCTAAGAGCCCGTAGATAACTACGGATAGAAAGGGTGCTAATACCTTCCCTTTCTATAATCTACCCCCCGTACCAGAAATATCTCGAAAAAGGAATTTTTCTGTGCTTTTTTCCTTTCCTTGTTGGATAAAATAAAAGTCGGTGGCGACTCTTGATTACCGTGACATTTTGCGAACACAAACGTAAAACGCAAACCAGCAAATTCCTTAAAAATAGGGAAACACGTCCCGGTTCTGGCCACCGTATCACAGAACTGGCGACTCTGCTGGGGAAAGTATAAGTGGGGTGTACCTTAGGAATAGTTCATCGTATTTTTTTCAATTCTTTGATCTGTTTGCTTTATCTTTGTGGCCTTTGTATCAGAGTTACTATAGATCCTAACCCGGATCTGGGGGATACCTTTTTTGTAAGTAGCAATAGATTGTGAGGGAACTGTACGGTGTAGACTGATACGGTTGAAGTAGTAGCTACGTTGGTGTCACACATTAGTTGGTACTGATATCCCTTGTGGAGGAACAAGGAGAGTATGGGGCTGCTAATGGGCCATTAAGCTTCAACTGACCTTAGAACCTATAATTGACCAACTTGGCCATAGAAAAGTAGCAGTATGCTACACTCATTGAGACCATACTCTCGCCATGATTCCGACCGCAAGAAAATATTACTAAACTGGAATTATGACCGATCGAGGATGGTCAGTTATATTGAGAACCTCTAGAACTCAAATACTATTACTAGGACAGGTTGAACCAACTAAACTGCAAGAGGGAAATACCTAAGCTCCATGCCAGCCTGAAATTTAAGGCCTATTGTGTGACTTGTTTTCCCTTACCATGTTTGCTATCTGTGATACCTGTGTTTGTTTTTATCATGACATCATGCATCATGACATCGTATGCATATTTCATTAGACTAACCATTTCAAAGACCAAGGGTATTCATCTTTGTTCTGTTTTGCAGATCATGGCATCTATGCGCAGAAATACCATTCGGATCAACTTCGTGCAGATACCTGCTCAGCTTAGAGAGTTGGTTTCAAAGGTTCTTGATACTTCTTCCTTTGTTAGAAGACATGGTCATCTCCTCAGCCTGGTCACTTCCAAGTGGGAGGAGCAAATGATGAGTGTGTTGTTCCAATTCTTTGACCCGTTGCATCACTGTTTCACCTTCCTGGACTATCAGTTGGTCCCTACTTTGGAGGAGTTCTCTGATTTACTTGGCGTATCTATTCTAGAGAAGACACCCTTTACAGGTTTGGAAATAGCTCCTAAGCCAGAGGATATTGCTTCAGCCCTACATTTGAAAATGGCTGATGTAGTATCTAATTGAGAGATTCAGAGCGAGGTTAAAGGTTTCTTGGCTAAGTTTTTGATTGATCAAGCTCAACAGTTCTGGGATAGTTTAGAATTTCAAGCATTTGAAGACATCTTGGTTCTCCTCATCTATGGCTTGGTTTTGTTCCCAAATTCAGATTCTTTTGTCGATGTGAACGCAATCAAGATCTTCATGTCTCATAACCCAGTGCCTACTCTCTTAGGTGATATTCTACATGCTCTTTATACCCGCACTGTTCGGAGAAGGGGAACTCTCATGTGTTGTAAACCGCTGCTACAGAGGTGGTTTATTTGTCACCTCCCCAAATCTTTATTGAAGAATGAGGAAGGTATGGGTTGGACTTACAGAATCATGTCCCTTGCTCATACGGACATCCTTTGGAGTACTAAAGATATGGAAAAGGTAGCTGTCATTGATCGTTGTGGGGAATACCCCAATGTTCCATTGCTTGGAATTAGAGGAGGAATAACCTATAATCCTTGTTTGGCCTTACGACAATTTGGACGAGCTCGAAGGGACGGTCCTCATGAGCTGCTACTTCCAGACATTGTCTTTGACTTTAAGGGGAATGTTGAGGGACACCGCTGCAGATTTATACGAGCTTGGGATAGGGTGAACAGGTCTGATCCACATGAGCTAGGAATGAAGAATTCTCTCCTGATGCAACCATATCTCCAGTGGATTCGAGCCCGGGCTCAAAAGCTGGGGATGCCGTATGAAGATGTTTTGCCGATGATTTAGGAGCATACTGATGAAGAAGGTGTTCCTTATACGGTCCTCCATCCATACATGCCTACTGATATTGGGGCATTGAAGAGATCTTGGATCCAGTTAAGGGAAGAAAGGGATACCTATAGATAGAAGTATCATGAGCAGGAACGAAAGATCCTAAAGCTTACAAGGCAGATGGAGACTGAGAGGACAATCAACGATTATGTCAGCACAAAAGGAAAACGACCATGGGAATTCTGATGACTTTTAATATTTCTAGTTTAGATTTGCTTTTCAGTATTTCTTTTGTAACGCCTTAAAGGCATTTGTTAAACATTTGTTTCAAGTTTTAATCTAATAAAGTGTTTTATTTTGGTTTACAAATTTGAATCTCCCTAAGTCTTTGAAATCATTTCATACGCATTCCATTCCCATGCACTTCATCACAGGTGCCCTTACAGGTTTCTTATCTTCTTCGCTAATTATTTCAGCATATCATGTCTTCTTAAACATCTACTGATCAAGCCATCAAGGCTCTGCAAGCTCATAATGCTCAGTTCCAAGAGATGTTCATGAACTTGGCCAAAGATCAGAAAGATTTGAAGACTCTCATCTTGATGGACAAGAAGAAGAAGAAGAAGAAGGTGGTCCTCCTGAATATGGGTCACAGATTTGGGAACAGGTTGCGAGAGGAAGTTGATTTGTCTCATTCATCTGGAGGAGGAGAGAATTAAGAAGAAAGGAAGGGTTCTATCCCTGTGGTTTCTGACAATGACACTGACTTTGATGAAGAGCAGTATCCTCCTGCTGAGGATAGATATAAGCAACTCGAAGACCGGTTGAGTGAAATGGAGATCCAGAAAGTTCCTGGTCTGGACTTTGGAGATTTGGGTTTGGCATCTGGGGTGGTGATCCCACACAAGTTTAAAGCGCCTGTCTTTGCTAAGTACGACGGGGTATCCTGCCCGAAGTTACATCTCCACTCGTATGTTAGAAAGATTCAACCATATACTGCTGATAGGAACCTCTGGGTTCATTTCTTTCAAGATAGTCTGTCAGGGACTCAACTTGAATGGTTCTATCAACTGGAAGGAACTAATGTCCGCAACTGGGAGGACCTTTCTGCTGCTCTTTACAAACAATACCAGTATAATACCGACCTTGCTCCCATGCGTACTCAATTTCAGGGTATGTCTATGGGTGCGAGTGAAGGTTTTAAGGACTACGCTCAGAAGTGGAGAGATCTTGCTGGAAGAGTACAACCCCCTCTGGCTGATAAGGAGTTGGTGGATATGTTTCTTGGGACTTTGTCTAGTCCTTATTTCAACCATTTGATCGGTAGTTCATCGTCCGGGTTTACTGAATTGATTATGACCGGGGAAAGAGTCAAAGCCGGTATCAAAACTGGTAAGATACAGAAAGGTGCTTCGTCAAGTACAGAGAAGAAGCCTTTCAAGAAGGAATCTAGTGCAATTTACAGCTCGAGGAACCAAAACCGACCCGAACGCCGCCAAGCAGTTGATGCGGTAGTAATATCAAGACCTGCTGCTGCCCCTCAGCGCAGTAATCAGCAAAGAGCAGAGAGGCCGCATAGACAATTCACTCGGCTCAGTATGACCCTGTCTCAAATTCTGCTGCAATTGTTAAAAACCAACTTGGTGACTCTGACGGAAGCCCCAAAGAATCCCATTACTACATCACCGCTGTATAATCCGAACGCCCACTGTGCTTTTCACTCTGATAGCCCGGGGCACAATACGAATAACTGCTGGGCCTTGAAGAATAAGGTGCAGGATTTGATTGATAATAAGGAGATTGAGTTTGAAGTTCCAGAAAAGCCTAATGTCATGACTGCTCCTATGCCCAAGCATGGGGTAAATGCTGTGGACAATGATTCGTTTGTAACCTCTATGGAAGACGTTTCTACTCTGTTGTTGACCGTTAAGAAGAACTTATTGTTAGCCGGTTTATTTCAGGGATATGGCGAAGGATGCCAAATGTGTTCCATCCTACCTACTAGTTGCCATCTATTGAAGTCAGGTGTCCAACGCCTGATGGATAACAAAGAAAACTTGTTCGAGAAAACTTTGGTTCCATTGATTTCTGTTGAAGATGTTTCTATAATCACCATTTCCGCCATTGATCATTACTATTCCTGGACCTATCCCTTACGCTTCGGATAAGGCTGTCCCGTGGCATTATGGGGCCGATGTGTATTATCATGGGATTAAACAAGACTTGAAGGTTGAAGAGGCTGATATTGATGTCAACAATATTGTCGGATCTAGCAAGGTCACCCGCAGTGGACAACTTTTCTCTCCTGAGATCTCCCCACCAAATGTTCGGAAACCTGTTGCTATTTCACCTGCCAGTACATATGCTACTGTCCCTATTCATGTTCCAATCATTACCCCTGTCGCCGGGTCATCTGACGCTCGGGGCAAAGGGATCACCGGTGAGCCTGCCCGGACAGAGGCACCGAAGAAGATTATTGTTGAAACCTCTAGGCAGGAGATAGAGGAAATTTTTAAGATCATCAAGAAAAGAGACTACAACGTAGTCGAACAGCTGGGGCAAACCCCGTCGAAGATCTCCATGTTGTCTTTATTATTGTGCTCAGAAGCCCATACTAAGGCTCTGATTGCTTTCCTTAAAATTGCGCATGTGCCGCAGGAGACATCTGATGACCAATTCAAAGACTGTGTGGCTAGTTTGACCGTTGATAACGGGTTGGGTTTCTCCGACGCATAATTGACTGCCAAAGGAAAGAATCACAATGATGCCATGCATGTTTCGATTGAATGCAGGGGCACTACTCTGGCTCACGTGCTGGTGGATACTGGGTCCTCGTTAAATGTTTTACCCAAGAAAGCGTTAGACCGGTTGGACTGTGAAGGGTTGGTGCTGAAGCCGAGTAATATTGTGGTTAGGGCCTTTGACGGGTCCAAAAGGATGGTACATGGAGAGGTGGATGTCCCTGTTAAGGTCGGTTCCCAGACTTTCGCGTCTACATTCTATGTGATGGACATTCGACCATCTTATTCTTGTTTGCTGGGTCGCCCGTGGATTCATAAGGCTGGGACAGTGACTTCCACGCTCCATCAGATGTTAAAATATCCAGTGAAGGGGAAAATTGTTACAGTACGAGGGGAAGAGGAGTACATGGTGGGTCACCTTAACTCTTTTCGGTATGTGGAGATGGATGGGGAGTTCATTAAAACCCCGTGTCAAAACTTTAAAGAAGTCCCCCAAACTCTGGCGTCGACTGAAACTGTTGCTGAAGATCCTCCAATGAAGATGGCTTCCCTCAAGGATGGTCGGGCTGTTATTGAGAAAGGTGGGTGCGCGAATTGGGGCCAACTCCCTGACTTTGCACACAAGACTGACAAGTTTGGTTTGAGTTTTACTGCAGAAGCTCAAAGGGCTGTTCGGCGTGCGCGGATTGGAAGACCTCCCCTGTGTATCACTAATCCGGAAGTGAATGCAATTGAAGATGATGATGAAGAGTCAGAATTTGACAGTTGGATTTACCCGACTATCGACGGTGCATTAAGAAATTGGATAACAAAGGACTTCGTGCCCATTTCTTTTATTACACAGTAATAAGACTTTTGTTTTGAGTTTTGTAACAGACAGTTTAAAACGTTATGGCCCGGTGCCTTGCCCGAGACACTGTGGCTTTGTTTGAGGGCTTATTATGTGTCATTTCCATATATCATCAATAAAAGAATTGGACATTTTCTTGCATCACAAATTTTGCGCTCCTTGTTTTTCTTTTCTATCCTGCACTTTATCAAAACAACTATTTGTCTTACACACACTCACATATACAGGTCTACATCCACTCTGGATCCCACTGATAACGACTCTGCTACTACCAGTTATGACTTCGAAAGTCTGATCAACCAAGCCGAGGACGAAGGTGAGGATGATTACGAAGTGCCTGGTGAACTTGCTAGACTGTTACTTCAGGAAGAGAGGGACATACAGCCGCATGAAGAGCCAGTGGAAACAGTGAATTTGGGTACAGAGGAAGACAAGAAAGAGGTCAAGATCGGTGCAAATCTGAAGTCTAGTGTTAAGCAACGGTTGATTCAGATGATATGTGATTATGTTGAGATCTTCGCCTTGTCTTATGAAGATATGCCGGGGTTGGATACTGATATTGTGGTTCACCGCTTGCCAACCAAAGAGGACTATCCTCCAGTGAAACAGAAAGTTCATCGAATTCGCCCAAAGATGTCCGAGAAAATCAAGGCTGAGATGATGAAACAGTTTGATGCCAGTTTTCTAGCAGTTACTTCTTACCCGCAGTGGGTTGCCAACGTGGTTCCAGTGCCGAAAAAAGATGGTAAGGTTCGAATGTATGTTGACTATAGGGATCTAAACAGGGCCATCCCCAAGGATGATTTTCCTCTGCCTCATATCGACATTCTGGTTGACAACACCGCACAGCATAAGGTCTTCTCCTTTATGGATGGTTTCTCTGGTTACAATCAAATTAAGATGGCTCCCGAGGATATGGAAAAGACAACTTTTGTTACACAATGGGGTACCTTTTGCTACAAATTCATGCCTTTCGGGTTGAAGAATGCTGGGGCAACGTATCAGCGCGCCATGGTCGCTCTGTTCCACGACATGATTCATTATGAGATTAAGGTATACGTTGAAGACATTATTGCAAGGTCCCAAACTAAGGAGGAACATCTTAACCATCATCGGAAGCTATTTGACAGGTTGAAGTTGTACAAGCTGAGGTTAAACCCGAACAAGTGCACCTTCGGAGTGAGGTCTGGTAAGCTGCTGGGTTTCGTCGTTAGTGATAAAGGTATTCAAGTGGATCCTGCAAAGGTGAAGGCTATACAGGAAATGCCAGCTCCCCGAACAGAAAAAGAAGTCAGAGGCTGTTGTACCCCAAAATTTGCCCTCGCGTTTTTTCCACAAGAAATATCAGCTTCAAACATTTCCTGACTTCTCAAACTGGCTCAAGAATCGGACAAACGGACTTTTCTTGACATTTTTCCACAAGAAATATCAGCTTCAAACATTTCCTGACTTCTCAAACTGGCTCAAGAATCGGACAAATGGACTTTTCTTGACAGTCAAGCAAAATTAGGGTTTTTACTGATTTTCAAAGCTTTGGATTGTTTCACAGTTGGCTCAGGGTTTTGGATGATTTTTGGTCCAATTTTGATCAGGCGAGCGTTATTTGGCATTTAATCAGGAGTTAGGGTTTTATGGGCATATTCTCAGAAGAATTTAAAATCCACAGCACTTCGCAGTTTATTCCGAGATTCGGGTTAAATTCGCGTTGTTTTGATTTAATCGGTGAAAGAAACAAGTGGTTGGAATTCATGTTATTTTCTTTGAGTCAGTCAAATACAGGATGCAGTATTGGATTCACAGTGTTTATACATTTGATCAGTCCATTTGGGTTAACTGCAGCTTTGCTTTGGATATTGGATAAAGCAGGTTTAATTGGTCAATATTGTTATTATTTAAGTTATTTATTATTCTAAAAAATTGAATGATTGAAATTTATTTTTCAATTGTTTTAATTCTAAGAATTTTAAATAAATAAATAAACAATAAAGAAAATTAGAATTAATTGGATAATTTAGACTTTTATTGATATTTGAATTATTTGTACAAATTGTTGTTTATAATTTAAATTATGAACAATAATATACATTAATTTAAATATTACATAAAATAAGAACTATCCTATTTCTAATGTTCTTCATTCTTCACTCCGCTCCGGTGCTCCATTTTTTATCTGCAAAAAGAACAAGAAAAGTCAGAAAGCAGTTAATTAAAAGACAGTTAAAGTTGCTCATCATTAGGGGCCACTGACTGGGATCAGTTGCCCTCTCTGCAAATCACGGGATTTCTCCCGGTTCACAGAGAGGGAAGATTTTTTATTTCATGAAATGCAAATGTCAAATGCATAATTTCTAAAAATTCAAACTGCAAACTTCCAACTAAACTGAAAAAATCCAATCTCAACTTTCTATCCAAAGCAAAAGGCACTACTGTCAAAATACTCAAAGATATCACAAAGAAATCAAAGTAGTACAAGTTGCTATCAAAGCATACAAGCTGTCAAAAAAGATTTTGGAAAGGATATCAAAGTGCAAAGTCAGATCAAAGTTGTCAAAAGAGATAAAAATGCAGTCAAGTAGTATGTAGGATGCAAGCAACTTGGATACTTAATCATCATTTCCCAGCATAAGTAGGACCCCTTCAGAACCATAGTACAAAATAATAACATTATAAAATTCTAAACTGTACTATGAGTGAGAAAAAGAGAGATAATAGAAGCATAGTTCAGGTTAGGCATAGACAGTAGGACAGCAGAAAAGATATAGCCAAGACAGTTCAGTAGAGAGTTCAAGGATAGAAGAGAAATACACAAACTCAAAAAGCAAAAAAAGGCCTCATTACTGTCAAGGGAAGGAAACCTGCATAAACCATACTGTCCAACATAACACATCTCAAGCCTAAAAAACCTAAAAACACAACTCAGTTCAGCATAGCAAGAGAGAAAAAAGATATACAAATCCACAAGCTAATGCAAGACAGTTCAGAAGTAAGGTAGAGAAGAAGAGAAAGATAACCCAGACAACGATTCAAGGCATCAGGGGGTCAGAGGAAAACAAAAGTACTAAAGGCAACCTAGGCCCTCAGATCTTTGAGATCATCACTGGGCATCTCAAAGCAACCATTCAACAATACTCAAGCAAATACTCAGGCAACAATACATAGGCAACAGTGGCACAGAAGAAGAAGAGGAAAGAAAGATATAGCAGGTTTTCAGGCAAATGCAACATCATAAAACCTAAGCAAAAGGGTTAATACAGAAATACCAGGGACATCAAGAAAACTTCACGCGCTTCTCCCCTTCGCCAGCACGCCTCCGAGCATCTCCACCATTCCTCCCCCTCTTCAGTAAAGGTAATGCACGTTCTTTCTTTCATCTCACGCACCTCCAAATAAACACAACATGCAAATCAAAATCAACATTCAATCTAATCAAATAATTAATCAAGAAGAAAACACATTCCCAAATGAAAACGCAAGTAAAACCCTAAACAGCCAAAGAAGGTGGATTACCGTGCTACGCGCTTCGTTGAATCATGAAGAGGGAAAGGAGGCGAAGGAATTGCTGGTGGCTTGAGCAAGGAGACGGATTCAGAAAGCTTGCAAAAGGCGACGAAGACGAACGTACGAATGCACAAGCACGCCGCTGTTAACCCTAGCCCTTGTTCTGAATGACAAAATGCCAAACAACCCTAATTTCGTTCAAGACAAACATGGGCCTGACCCGTTCTCAATTGTTCTAAGCCCATTTATCTCCTAAACAATGCAAATTAACATTTTACTATTATTTTACAATTAACCATTCTTTCATATATAATACACACTAACCTTTTTATATCTTACATAAACTCTTTCTTTTCTTTTTTTCAAAAAATCATTTTTTAATGGACCAATATATTATTTTACATTCCTTAAATATTCACGAAGAAATAATTAAAACACTTTTCATATACTTAAACTTGAAAACATTGTTAATACCCATTAAAATACCTTTGCACATAACTTAATTGAAATATATTTTTTCTATCTTATATAATTAAAAATTGAAAATACTTTTTAATTAAAATACATATTCACACATAACAGTTCAATACATTTTTTTTCTCTAATATTAAATTCACAAATATTTGATTAAAATACTTTCTTTTTTTTAATACAATTTAATTAAAATTTGAACATACCATTTAATTAAATCAAAACACTTTCTTTTTTCTTTTGTACATATTTACATATAAATCAAAGTTTCATTTAAAACATTTCTCTAGGTCAAACCCTAATACGCCTCAATTCCACATTATCGCACTTGTACATAATTACACAATTCATATACATATACACTTGTACACTTACACAAATACATTCACATTGCCCTATACACATTTTTATCTTATATTTGTATAATTCGATATTTACATTTGATTGCGACTTCGATTTGGTTGTAATTTATTTGGGTACTATAAGTCTCATCCCCTTTGTACATTTATACCCCACTCCCGGACATTATTTTGTAATAGCGTAGATTTTACATTCCGCAATTTACAGTTTTCCAATTATACCATGATTAGACCTAGGGTTTGTATGTACATAAAATCAAACGCTAGATAACCTAATACAAGACAAATGCATGTAATCAATACACAAATCACACTTGCACCCCCTAGGGTAATCTCACATGTTGCCTTCCAAAATGGGCCATGCTTGCACGTCGAGTATCTTTGGCAAAACAAAATCAAATGATCATAAGTCTCAAAGTGTTGCCTAAACGGAATGATCATAGTCCCTTCAAAACAAATTACCAAAGACACTTGGCATCATTGCATTCATGGTCCATACGATGACCCGCGCCCGTCCCGAATAAACTTCCAAAATGCAAGATTGTCTACCAATTTCAATGATAGAACAAAATTGTTAATAGGGGTTAAAACATGACAAAAACCTTTGAGTACAATAGGGTAGACAAAACTCTTAGTTACTTGAGATCAAACTTGCAAAAACACTTGCCTTCTTTTCAAAAACCACAATCCACAACACTTTCAAACAAACTCTCAAAAAACATTTGAAAACATCTTTTCGAAAAGATTCACACTTTTGTAAAACACTCAAATACGAGTCAAATACATTAGTTGCCTAAGACAAGGCATCTTTTTCCAAAACATTTTCAAAAAGCACCCACACACACACCATTTTCAAAGCAATCGAAAAACAAGGCAAGTGATCTAAAAAAACCAAGTAACTAAGAGCCCATGGATAACCATGGATAGAAAGGGTGCTAATACCTTCCCTTTCTATAATCTACTCCCCGAACCCAAGAAACATCTCAAAAGGTTTTTGCTGTGCTTTTTAACCTTTCCTTAGGATAAAATAAAAAGTCGGTGGCGACTCTTGCTAAACCGCAACATTTGCGAATACAAACGCAAAACCTCAAGTCAGTTCTCCCACCGTATCACAGAACTGGCGACTCTGCTGGGGAGTTCTTTTAAAAGTGGAGTAACCTTAGGGTTTAGATCACCTTTTCAATTGTTTGTTTTGTTTGCTTTTACATTTGTGGGCTTTGTATCGGAGTTTTATAGATCCTAACCCGGATCTGGGGATACCTTCTTAGAAAGTAGCAACAAGGCTGTGAGGGAACTGTGCGGGGTATACCGACATGGTTGAAGCAGTCTGCTACGTTGATGTGGCACTTTGGTGTGTACCGGTAACCCTTGAGTTCAGTCAAGGAGAGTACGGGGCCGCCGCGTGGTGTCGCGAAGCATCAACTGACCTTAGGAACCTTAATCGAACCATCTTGGCCTTTTTAGGGTAGTGAGATAACTGACTTTGGTGCAGTCCGAGGTTGGTTGATACTCGATACTACACTCAATTGAGGATTGCTTTCCTGGAATATTTCGGTCGCCAGTTCAGTGGCTAAATCGAAACGATGAACAATGCAAGCAATCCAGTGATATTGGGATCCTTAGAACCCGGTTACTTTCGATAGGACAGGTTTTAACCAACAAACTGAAAGAGGGTAGTGCCTGAACCTCATGCAAGCCTAAACCTAAGGCCTTGTGTGCTTTGTGTGAATATTGTTTGCCTGTATATACACTTACTTGTTTGTGCATACATGCACATAACATCATGACATCATACCATAGCATTTTAGCATTTTCAATAACCATTTCAAGGATCTCGAGGGTTCTTTTGATGCAGGGTTACGTTGAACCAGACATCTATCCAGGGGCAAGAGGGTTCTCCTCTAACCAATGCCAACCAAAGTTCAAGCACAACAACTTGAATCAGTGGCTATGACCCACTCGACATGGTGAGCTTGATTCTCGTGGAAAGGCATCCACCGATACAAATTTCTCCAACCAAAGATCAAGTGCAACAACTTGAATCAGTGGCTATGACCCACTCGACATGGTGAGCTTGATTCTAGTGGAAGGACGTCCACCGGTACAGGGCTCTCCAATTCAAGAGCAGAGTTCAACCTCTAACATTTTCTTGTGTTTACCCCAAGAGATCTTTGAAAGCATGCATCCACATATCATGCATTTCATTTTGACAATCCTTCCTTTTTCAGGTTTCCTTACTCTCCTGCTGTTTATTTCAGCAAGAGATGGCTCTAGAAAGGTCTGTCAAAGATATCCAAGACCAGACTGCTCAGCTGCAGGAGATGTTCCTGAACTTGTCTCTGGGGCAAGAAGAGATGAAAGCTCTCCTCACCAAGGGCTTGGGGAATTCCAACAATGCCAGGAGTGATCAGATTGCGGAGCTGCAGTTTGATCTGACAACACTGAGGACTCAAATGATGGGACAGTTGGTGGGCCAGATGGCTCTCATCCAAGACCTATCTCAAAGACAAGAGGAACTCAGAGTTCTTGTCCGCCAACTGCTTCCAAACAACCAACTGGGGCAAACATCTGAGATCGAAGAGCAAGTCACCGCTCAACTTCCATCCACTCAAGAAGACAAGGGGAAAGCTCCTTTACTATCTTCAGGGTCACAAACCCATCAACAACCTCGCCAGCGTCAACGGGGCAATCGGCGTAAGCAAGAAAAGTCGGGAAGACAGTTTACGGAGACTGAAATACCATCATTCTTCATACTGAAGCGCCTGTTGGAGGTCAATTTTCTCACCGTAAAGGACCCTCCTCAGAAGCTCAACGTCTCCTCTCCTCACTTTAATCCCGACGCATTCTGTGTTTACCACTCCTGCAGCCCGGGACACAGTACCAACGACTGTTGGGCCTTGAAAAACAAGATTCAAGATCTGATTGACATTGGGGTGCTGGAATTTATGCCAGACGGCGAGATGAAAATCTTCCGTTAAAGGGTTCTCCGCTTGAAGTGACGAAGCTCGAACTGACAAACTTTTGCTTCTTTTTGAATTTTTCGAAGTTGTAATTTCTTTTGCTATCAAACAATTATCTGTTGATGTTAAACTCTGTTTTCATTAATGCATTGCATATGTTTGTCTTGAATTCATCCATTCGTTTCACTACTCTTATGCTTTTCTTTATGATATTTGACTCTTGATAAAAAGCTGCAAGCCTTTAGAGGGAGGATGACGAAACAATACCATAATCTTATACAGTATGCTTTTGAACAGACCTTGCTGATGATGTACAGGCATTTCTTTCAATTCCCAAACACTGGAGTTATAAGGAAGTTAATCCCTAGTCAACCCCTTCGAGCCAAAGAAGTAGGAGTTTTCTGTTCTAGACAATCAAAACCCTTGATATAAACCCGGGGCAGGGTAGTATCTCAGTTAATTCAAAAAAAAATGCGCATTGAAGTCGCAAACTCTCAGTTCGCAATACAACGAACGACGTCAAAAAAAAAGAAAGCGTTCCTTTGGAATCAAAAGACAAGGGTGGTTCCCTATCACATAGACAGTCAATCTCTCAAAAGAGAAAATCCCACCAAGCCAGAACCTATAAAGGAGGCTTAAGAAAGCTGGGGCATCCCGCTGACAGTAATCCCGAAAACGGTAACAGTCAGGCAAAAGTTAGGGATAACAAATCAAAATCAAAATAGTGAGGTCATTACAAAACCCTCAACAACATGAAAAGTGTTGTAAAAGAAAAAAGGAGATGATGACTGTCTCCCAAAATTCAACTGGTGAACCATCGCCCAAAAGTCGTTCCAAACTCAAAACAGAGTGCGACGCACAATTAACTGAGCTTAGGTTGAAGAACATCACGAAGAGCGGGTGGGTACAAATATACTTTGAGCCTTTATCCTTTGTTTCTTAAACCGTGAACCAGGCCACGTTACAACCCTTCAAAAGTCCTAATTGAAGCATGGGTTAGTTCGAAAGCATACTGTTACAAAAGGTATCCTGACTCCTGTAGGGCTTTGCTCTAAATCTTGTGTTAACTTGTCTTATGAAAAGTTTTCTGCTAAAAACGCATTTTTCAAAATTTCAAAGACAAACATAAACTTTGCATTATTCGAATATCACTGTCTGCATTTGACCCTTTTGTTTGACAGCGAAGAAGTTTCATACAGCGAATATTCGGAGGAACGAAAACTCTCTCAGCAAGTCAAAATCACTTCAAGAGGATAACACTTCCATCAAATCTCCTATCAACAAAGGGGCAGGACATGTCGCAATCTAATTAACCTGGGGCAGTCCAGTCAAGGTCCAATAGATCTTTCAAAGTACAGTTAACCTGGGGCAGTCCAGTCAAGATTTCAAGAAATCTCTCAATATGCAGATTAATCTGATTCAAGACTCCTTCTTCACCACTTGGGGCATTCGAATGTCAAAAGTGTCCAACAAATGAACTACAACATTTCCAGATTCGATTCCTGTATCCAGCCAGGGCATATCTGTTGACGACTATTTCCAGACTCGACTCCTGTATCTAGCCAGGGCGCGTCTGAAGAGTTCGAAGATTCGATTCCTGTATCCAGCCAGGGTATATCTGTTGACGACTACTTCCAGATTCGACTCCTGTATCCAGCCAGGGCATATCTGTTGACGACTATTTCCAGACTCGACTCCTGTATCTAGCCAGGGCACGTCTGAAGAGTTCGAAGATTCGATTCCTGTATCCAGCCAGGGCATATCTGTTGACGACTATTTCCAGATTCGACTCCTGTATCCAGCCAGGGCATATCTGTTGACAACATTTCCAGATTCGATTCCTGTATCTAGCCAGGGCATGTCTGAAGAGTTTGAAGATTCGACTCCTGTATCCTGCCAGGGCATATCTATCAACTATCACCTTTCCAGATTCGACTCCTGTATCCAGCCAGGGCATGTCTGAAGAATTCCAGATCAACACCTGCAACAACCCAGGAAACATCTGTGAACGACCGATTGTAGACCAACACCTGTAATAAACCAGGATTTTATCTACATCACCACTTGGGGCATTCGAATGTCAAAAGTGTTCAAAACCGATGCAGTTTTACACAAGCTCATCATCAGGAAGCCCTACACCGGTTCCTCTTCAAGACTTCTGAAAAAGTTTACGGATTCTTCCCAACAACGGATGTCAATCTACCAACTGAATCAGACTCTTCTCAACTTCTGAAACAAGTTTACGGATTCTTCCCAACAACGGACGCTAATCTACCGACTTGTTCAGATTCTTCTCAAGACTTCTGAAAACAGTTCATGGATTCATCCCAACAACGGATGTTAATCTATCAGCTTGTTCAGATGCAACCTTTGAATTTAGTTTACGGACGCTTCCCAACAACGGATGTTGTTCTATTGCTGGTTCAACTTCAAGATTTCTGAAAATAGTTCATGGGTTCTCCAAGTAAACGGATGTTAACCTATCGCTTGTTCAGATTCTTCTCAAAGCTAACCACCACGGAAGATCGCGCTCGCCAAGATTCTTCCTATCCCCAGCCAGGGAATCCCCCGGAATTCAATTCCCCTCAGAGTTTAAGCTTCAGTATCCCCAGCAGATCAAGAGCTTCAGGTGGACAATCCCCAGCGGAGTCAGACTTTCAAACCTTCTCCCCACAGAGTTTTGGAAGGGCAAATCTTGAGTTCCCCAGTGAAGTCTCCAGGGTTACTTCCCATCAAGCCGAAGATTCTCGACCTGGTCTTCCCAGCATAAGCCTACTAGTTTGGAACTCCCCAGTAGAGGTCATCAGGAATTCTCTTCCCCAGCGACAGCCAAGGATTTATTTTCCCCGGCAGCAGTCAAGACGCTTTTATCTTCAGCCATCTCGGATTCATGTATCCTTGGCAAGATTAGCTCATCAGCTTACATGCGCATTCATATTAATGTCACGTACATTGCATCATGCATCATAACATTGCATACAACTAACCCTTTGCCTTTTCAGGAAAGATCAGTCGACAGACACAGATCATCTCCCGAGATTCATCCAGAAATAGTTCAGATGTGACCCGGACACGGCGACATTCTGATACTTATTCCAGATTCATTCAGACGCATCAGCAGAAACCTTACACCGTTTCCTCTTCAACTTCTCAACTTCTGAAACAAGTTTACGGATTCTTCCTTACAACAGATGTCAATCTACCGATTTGTTTAGACTCTTCTCAACTTTTGAAGACAGTTTACGGATTCTTCCATACGACGGATGTCAATCTACCAACTGATTCAGACTCTTCACAATTTTTGAAAATAGGTTACGGACGCTTCCCAACAACGGATGCTGCCCCATTGCTTGTTCAGTCCCAACTCCTGAAAATAGTTTACAGATTCTCCAAGACATGGACGTCAATCTGTCGCTTGTTCGGACCCCGATTCAGAGATGTCCCAAAACATGGATGCCCTTCTGACACTTGTCCACTCACCATTGACATACAGTTCAACATGTCCAGATGGCATCTATAAGCCCATCCTCCTACCAGCAGTCGTCAAATGGCATCTGTACGCCCATTCTCAGATGGCATCTCTAAGCCCATCCCCCGACAAAATTCTCTCGCACCAGATGGCATCTTTAAGCCCATCACCAAATGGCATCTTTAAGCCCATTCATCTCCGCCATCACCTCGACGAGCGCAAATTTTCTGGGCACATTAGTGTCCAATCTCCTTTTACCTTCAAATCGCGAAAGGCAAACTTGCCAATCTAACTCTTCAGGTCAAAGAAGATTGAACAGGGGCAACTGTTGTACCCCAAAATTTGCCCTCGCGTTTTTTCCACAAGAAATATCAGCTTCAAACATTTCCTGACTTCTCAAACTGGCTCAAGAATCGGACAAACGGACTTTTCTTGACATTTTTCCACAAGAAATATCAGCTTCAAACATTTCCTGACTTCTCAAACTGGCTCAAGAATCGAACAAATGGACTTTTCTTGACAGTCAAGCAAAATTAGGGTTTTTACTGATTTTCAAAGCTTTGGATTGTTTCACAGTTGGCTCAGGGTTTTGGATGATTTTTGGTCCAATTTTGATCAGGCGAGCGTTATTTGGCATTTAATCAGGAGTTAGGGTTTTATGGGCATATTCTCAGAAGAATTTAAAATCCACAGCACTTCGCAGTTTATTCCGAGATTCGGGTTAAATTCGCGTTGTTTTAATTTAATCGGTGAAAGAAACAAGTGGTTGGAATTCATGTTATTTTCTTTGAGTCAGTCAAATACAGGATGCAGTATTGGATTCACAGTGTTTATACGTTTGATCAGTCCATTTGGGTTAACTGCAGCTTTGCTTTGGATATTGGATAAAGCAGGTTTAATTGGTCAATATTGTTATTATTTAAGTTATTTATTATTCTAAAAAATTGAATGATTGAAATTTATTTTTCAATTGTTTTAATTCTAAGAATTTTAAATAAATAAATAAACAATAAAGAAAATTAGAATTAATTGGATAATTTAGACTTTTATTGATATTTGAATTATTTGTACAAATTGTTGTTTATAATTTAAATTATGAACAATAATATACATTAATTTAAATATTACATAAAATAAGAACTATCCTATTTCTAATGTTCTTCATTCTTCACTCCGCTCCGGTGCTCCATTTTTTATCTGCAAAAAGAACAAGAAAAGTCAGAAAGCAGTTAATTAAAAGACTGTTAAAGTTGCTCATCATTAGGGGCCACTGACTGGGATCAGTTGCCCTCTCTGCAAATCATGGGATTTCTCCCGGTTCACAGAGAGGGAAGATTTTTTATTTCATGAAATGCAAATGTCAAATGCATAATTTCTAAAAATTCAAACTGCAAACTTCCAACTAAACTGAAAAAATCCAATCTCAACTTTCTATCCAAAGCAAAAGGCACTACTGTCAAAATACTCAAAGATATCACAAAGAAATCAAAGTAGTACAAGTTGCTATCAAAGCATACAAGCTGTCAAAAAAGATTTTGGAAAGGATATCAAAGTGCAAAGTCAGATCAAAGTTGTCAAAAGAGATAAAAATGCAGTCAAGTAGTATGTAGGATGCAAGCAACTTGGATACTTAATCATCATTTCCCAGCATAAGTAGGACCCCTTCAGAACCATAGTACAGAATAATAACATTATAAAATTCTAAACTGTACTATGAGTGAGAAAAAGAGAGATAATAGAAGCATAGTTCAGGTTAGGCATAGACAGTAGGACAGCAGAAAAGATATAGCCAAGACAGTTCAATAGAGAGTTCAAGGATAGAAGAGAAATCCACAAACTCAAAAAGCAAAAAAAGGCCTCATTACTGTCAAGGGAAGGAAACCTGCATAAACCATACTGTCCAACATAACACATCTCAAGCCTAAAAAACCTAAAAACACAACTCAGTTCAGCATAGCAAGAGAGAAAAAAGATATACAAATCCACAAGCTAATGCAAGACAGTTCAGAAGTAAGGTGAGAGAAGAAGAGAAAGATAACCCAGACAACGATTCAAGGCATCAGGGGGTCAGAGGAAAACAAAAGTACTAAAGGCAACCTAGGCCCTCAGATCTCTGAGATCATCACTGGGCATCTCAAAGCAACCATTCAACAATACTCAAGCAAATACTAAGGCAACAATACATAGGCAACAGTGGCACAGAAGAAGAAGAGGAAAGAAAGATATAGCAGGTTTTCAGGAAAATGCAACATCATAAAACCTAAGCAAAAGGGTTAATACAGAAATACCAGGGACATCAAGAAAACTTCACGCGCTTCTCCCCTTCGCCAGCACGCCTCCGAGCATCTCCACCATTCCTCCCCCTCTTCAGTAAAGGTAATGCACGTTCTTTCTTTCATCTCACGCACCTCCAAATAAACACAACATGCAAATCAAAATCAACATTCAATCTAATCAAATAATTAATCAAGAAGAAAACACATTCCCAAATGAAAACGCAAGTAAAACCCTAAACAGCCAAAGAAGGTGGATTACCGTGCTACGCGCTTCGTTGAATCATGAAGAGGGAAAGGAGGCGAAGGAATTGCTGGTGGCTTGAGCAAGGAGACGGATTCAGAAAGCTTGCAAAAGGCGACGAAGACGAACGTACGAATGCACAAGCACGCCGTTGTTAACCCTAGCCCTTGTTCTGAATGACAAAATGCCAAACAACCCTAATTTCGTTCAAGACAAACATGGGCCTGACCCGTTCTCAATTGTTCTAAGCCCATTTATCTCCTAAACAATGCAAATTAACATTTTACTATTATTTTACAATTAACCATTCTTTCATATATAATACACACTAACCTTTTTATATCTTACATAAACTCTTTCTTTTCTTTTTTTCAAAAAATCATTTTTTAATGGACCAATATATTATTTTACATTCCTTAAATATTCACGAAGAAATAATTAAAACACTTTTCATATACTTAAACTTGAAAACATTGTTAATACCCATTAAAATACCTTTGCACATAACTTAATTGAAATATATTTTTTCTATCTTATATAATTAAAAATTGAAAATACTTTTTAATTAAAATACATATTCACACATAACAGTTCAATACATTTTTTTTCTCTAATATTAAATTCACAAATATTTGATTAAAATACTTTCTTTTTTTTAATACAATTTAATTAAAATTTGAACATACCATTTAATTAAATCAAAACACTTTCTTTTTTCTTTTGTACATATTTACATATAAATCAAAGTTTCATTTAAAACATTTCTCTAGGTCAAACCCTAATACGCCTCAATTCCACATTATCGCACTTGTACATAATTACACAATTCATATACATATACACTTGTACACTTACACAAATACATTCACATTGCCCTATACACATTTTTATCTTATATTTGTATAATTCGATATTTACATTTGATTGCGACTTCGATTTGGTTGTAATTTATTTGGGTACTATAAGTCTCATCCCCTTTGTACATTTATACCCCACTCCCGGACATTATTTTGTAATAGCGTAGATTTTACATTCCGCAATTTACAGTTTTCCAATTATACCATGATTAGACCTAGGGTTTGTATGTACATAAAATCAAACGCTAGATAACCTAATACAAGACAAATGCATGTAATCAATACACAAATCACACTTGCACCCCCTAGGGTAATCTCACATGTTGCCTTCCAAAATGGGCCATGCTTGCACGTCGAGTATCTTTGGCAAAACAAAATCAAATGATCATAAGTCTCAAAGTGTTGCCTAAACGGAATGATCATAGTCCCTTCAAAACAAATTGCCAAAGACACTTGGCATCATTGCATTCATGGTCCATACGATGACCCGCGCCCGTCCCGAATAAACTTCCAAAATGCAAGATTGTCTACCAATTTCAATGATAGAACAAAATTGTTAAAAGGGGTTAAAACATGACAAAAACCTTTGAGTACAATAGGGTAGACAAAACTCTTAGTTACTTGAGATCAAACTTGCAAAAACACTTGCCTTCTTTTCAAAAACCACAATCCACAACACTTTCAAACAAACTCTCAAAAAACATTTGAAAACATCTTTTCGAAAAGATTCACACTTTTGTAAAACACTCAAATACGAGTCAAATACATTAGTTGCCTAAGACAAGGCATCTTTTTCCAAAACATTTTCAAAAAGCACCCACACACACACCATTTTCAAAGCAATCGAAAAACAAGGCAAGTGATCTAAAAAAACCAAGTAACTAAGAGCCCATGGATAACCATGGATAGAAAGGGTGCTAATACCTTCCCTTTCTATAATCTACTCCCCGAACCCAAGAAACATCTCAAAAGGTTTTTGCTGTGCTTTTTAACCTTTCCTTAGGATAAAATAAAAAGTCGGTGGTGACTCTTGCTAAACCGCAACATTTGCGAATACAAACGTAAAACCTCAAGTCAGTTCTCCCACCGTATCACAGAGGCTTTTTGGGACGTCTGAACTATATTGCCCGATTCATCTCACACCTGACTGCTACTTGTGAGCCAATCTTCAAGTTACTGAAGAAAAATCAAGTGGTAAGATGGAACGATGAATGTCAGTCCGCTTTCGAAAGGATCAAAGAATATCTCCAAGAGACACCTAATCTGATGCCTCTAGTTGAGGGAAGACCCTTGATCCTATACTTGACAATACTCAACAATTCAATGGGGTGCGTGCTGGGGCAGTATGACGAGTCTGGCCGAAAAGATCATGCTATTTATTACCTTAGAAATAAGTTTATCGATTGCGATACCCGATATGCGTTTCTTGAGAAAACTTGTTGCGCTTTGGCATGGGATGCTCACTGGCTGAGACAGTATATGCCGACTCACACTACTCTATTGATATCAAAGATGGATCCAATCAAGTATATCTTCGAGAAGCCTGCCTTATCCGGAAGAATAGCGAGATGGCAGATGATCTTGATTGAGTATGACATCTAATACACGACCCAAAAAGCAATCAAGGGGAGTGTGTTGGCGGATCATTTGGCGCATCAGGTAGTGGACGATTACCAGTCTATGAACTTTGAATTCCCGGATGAGAGCATCATGTTGGTAACTGACTGTGAGACACCTGGACCAGATGAAGGACCCGAGGAGGGATCACGATGGTCTATGTACTTTGATAGAGCTTCAAACGCTTTGGGTAATGGCATTGGCGCTGTGATCATATCTCCTGAAGGCTCTCATACTCCATTCACCGCCCGACTATGTTTCAATTGCACCAACAACATGGCGGAGTATGAAGCGTGCATCATGGGTCTCCGAGCAGCTATTGACCTAAGGATTAAGTTCTTAAGTGTATTCGGAGATTCTGCTCTCGTGATCAGTTAGATCAAAGGCGAGTGGGATACGAAGCACCTAAATCTTATTCCTTACAAAGAGTATGTGTTGACTTTGCTTCCACACTTCTAAGAGATAACCTTTGAACACTTCCCTAGAGAGGATAATTAGTTAGCGGATGTGCTAGCTACGATGTCTTCTATGTTCAAGGTCAGATGGGACAATGAGGCTCCCCGGATCACCATTGAAAGGTTGGACGAACCCGCACATTGCTGTGACATTGAGACTGAAGAGGTAGCAGATAAACCCTGGTTTCACGAGGTAAAAAGGTATCTTGAGGCTCAGGAATACCCCAAGGGTGCATCTGTTAATGATAAAAAGTTTCTGAGGAGGTTGGCTGCAAAGTTCTTCATCAGTAATGGTATCCTTTACAAGCGTAATCATGATTCAACCTTACTGCGATGTGTGGATAAGAACGAGGCAGAAAGGATTATGGTAGAGTTACATGAAGGTACTTGTGATCGGTGGATCTGGAACTGACTGTTTAATGCTGGTTTCGCGAAATGTCGCGGAAGCAAGAGTCGCCACCGTCTTTTATTTTCTCCAGATGGAAAGGACAAAAGCACAGAAAAATTCCTTTTGAGATTAGTTCTCGGTTCGGGAGGTAGGTTATAGAAAGGGAAGGTGTTAGAACCCTTTCTATCCATGGTTATCCATGGGCTCTTAGATACTTGCTCATTATGTTTTCAAAAATGGTTTGTTTGCTTTTCAACTGTGGGTTTTAAAAAAGGTTTCTTTGAAAATTTCAGTTCGACTCTTGTATCAGTCCTCAAGAGTGTTTGAAAAGTTGCTTTCGAAAGCTTTTGAAAAGTGTCGGTTTGAAAAGTATTTTTGATTTGTTTTGAAATTAGAGCAAGTATCTAGAGTCGTCTACCTACCCTAAGGAATTCGTCTGTGTAAATGTCCTTAAAGTAGTGCCATCCCACCATTGAGAGGTAGGTAGCACCACCGTTGGAGGTATTCGGGTCAATTCGAAGGTTCGGGATATGGTGATCACCGGAGCAATAGGTAGACACCTTAGAAGCTACCCTCATGCCAGGTTCCCGGATCATGAGGACTTACTAAAACATCCTCCACTCGACGATCACCTTTCGAGGGGCAAGGCAACAGTGAGGCGTACCCTAGGGGTGGTGTGTGATTTGTGTATCGTTTTCAGATATTTTGTCTTGTCATGTATTGGTGATCTACGCGTTGCTTTTATTTTAACATTTATTCTTTCATGCAGTTTAATTAACAGTTAAAAAGATGCGGAATTTAAAAATCCTACGCTATTACAAAGGCGCGGGTCCACATCGCCAAATTTAATCCAGGACCCGATTTGACATAAAATAAAGTAAAGTGCGAGAAATATAAATATCGAATTTACATGGCTTTGGGAGAATTACATAAAAAGAGGAAATAAAATAAGCGCGCGAATTGGAATTACGATCGAATGTGAGGGCGTTGGACCCTTTTTTAGGAAGTTAAATTAAAATTAATAAATTGATTAAATTAAAATAAAAGGAAAAGATTTTTTTTTGGAGTTTTTTGCATTTTATGGACTTTTATGAGAATTAATGGAATTAAAACCTAATTCTAACTATTTTAATTTATTAAAAAAAAACATGTTAAAGTTACCTAGAATTAACCTAATTATTTAATACAATTTGATTTACAAAAATAAATAATTAATAATTAATATGGTGAAAAAGGCAAAAGGATAAAAATAATCAAAACCCTAATTCTACAATTTTTAAGTTTATTAAGAAAATGTTAAAATTAATCCTAGAATTTAAAAACTAAATTAATTGAAAATATTTATTTACAAAATAACATTTAAATAAAATATATTTTATTTTATGACTTTCTGATTTTTTTTTATATTTTTTATGTTTTGTGAAAATAATTTGGAGAATTAAATTAAAACTAAATTAAACAAATAAAAATAGAAAAATAAAAAGAGTGAAAGAAAGCAAACAATGGGGGGTTTGTAGGCCCATTTGGAGGTATGATTCAGTAATTCTAGCCCAATGTTTAAGGCCTTCGTTGACTTCTGGTAATCACGTGTGTAGGCATTGACTGAACCATTCCATAGGCTTTAGATCTGGACCATTGGACTGAGATTATTGAGCGCGTGGCAAGCGTGGATGGTGGACATATGATAAGCCCCTGGAATATATGCTGCATAGGAATATAGAAAAGAAAATAATATGGGAAAGGGAGGGGACCTGGGAATCGAACCCAAGTCCCAGTGTTCAGTGGACAACGCACTAACCAACTATGCCAAGCGCTTTCTTTGTCATTATAATGGAAGATAAATAATATATAAAAAAAAGAACGCTGATGCTGTTAATTAAAAAAAACGCGCCAAACTTGAATTATCCAATCATATGGAGACAACACGCCTTCTTCTTCGTTGGTTTGCATTTGCCTGAAAAACATAAAACAAGATTGCGGGGGTTTTAAACCCCCACTATATGGTATATGGAAAAATAGCGAACAAGCCATCGTTGATCAGAAATTAGGCGCGACCTATGCATTGAGTTCGTTTGAAGCTCCTGGTTCTAATGGTACAAGTCTAATGTCTCAATTTTTCCATAACAGAGAAACCCCAAATTTGAACCTCTGCAACCCTAAAACGCTCCAATGGTGGATTCTCACATGATGCACGTAAACTCAATTAAAATATATGGTTAGCTTTAGAACGATTAACTGAATACAAATCAAACATTAAAAATTGAAAATAATGCGTGAATCATGATACATGAATATGGAAAAAATCATGAACCGGACACGGTCGTTCTACCAATTTCTTGCGTTAGGGACAATGGCTTTGATCCAGAAACGTTCCTTGAAGCCCCAGGAATGCAATGGGATAGTTATTCTGCCTTGAAACCCTTTGGAATGATGTTTTCAGTTTTGATAATTTCTTGAAAAAGTGCCAAGTTGTTTATGGCTTTTGGGCGCAGCTTTCAGGTTCCTCTCATTAGGTCTAGCTTCTGACTTATATGAGTGATGGATTAGGGTTGAAAAATATGTCCAAAACCTTTTGCATTGATGGAAGGAATATTTGATTTTCATGCATATTTTTTCAAATCTTTTTCATGAATATTTGATTCCAATCATAGCCAATCTTCCCAATTTGAGTTGTGCACGAATCTTGAGTGAATCATGAGTGATTATACTGCATAAAAAGATTCACATACATTTGTTTAGTATTTTTTCCATATTTTAATTAATTAAATGAATTAATTGTAATTAAAAATTCAAATAAATAATAAAAATGATGAAATAAATCCCCTTTGGGCCAAATGGTCGTGCATATGCTTTGGGTGATGAATTTTGGAAGAAAATGTGGCCCATTAGCAAATTTGAAGCATTTGAAGTAAAGTTGACTTTTCAAAATTCCCAAAAATTTCCAAACTTCCACAAGGCATATCTTGCTCAATTTTTAAGCTTTGATCATGTTCTTGGACATTTTGGAAAGTTCTTGAAGTCCTCTAACCAATGCCTTTGGTCCCATGTCATTTTGATTTACCAATCTCAAGTTATGGCCTTTGACTTAAAGTCCCTTTTTGTTGACTTTTGAAAATGACCTATAATGTTGAAATTGATAACTTTTTGTGAGAGCATTTCTTGGACTTGAAGTGTGAAGAGGAGTTGTAGGAAATGTCTTTATCTTCAAAATGAGCTTTGGATGGAATTTTTGCTGATAAACCATGTGGAAGTTATGCCTTGGTCAAGTTACAGTTGACTTTTTCAACTGTCCAAATATGAAAACTTTTGCATCTTGAGACTTTTTGAGCCATACTTTGAGAATCATGATCAAGCATTGATCAAATGATGTTTGTGGCTTCAAAATGAGATGTTGACGAAAAATTTGAACTTTTGACTGTCAAATGACCATTTTGCCCCTACAGTTGACTGTTGAGCAATTAGGGTTTTTGACTGTGCAATTTTGTGCTGTAAGTCTTGAAACTTGGTATGAGGATGCTTGACCATGTTTGTAGGCATGTGGGACTTGATTGGACCCTTGGAAACTTCATCTTCTTTGTCAGAACCAAAACCCTAGTTTTTGACTGTTAGGAGGCCCTTGAACTGTGCAACCCTTGGGGAGATTTTGAAGTTTTGACTTTGCATGTTTTGAAGAATATGGGAGGGAAAATTTTGGGGTACAACAGTTGCCCCTGTTCAATCTTCTTAGACTTGAGGATGCAGATTGGCTGACGTGCCTTTCGTAATCCGAAGGTGGAAGATGATTGAACACTAGAGTACCCAGAAATTTGCGCTCACATAGTAGCAGTGTGATGGTGGAATGGGCTTATAGATGCCATTTGGAGATTGATGGATAGGATGATGGGCTTATAGATGCCATGCTGAGAGATGATGGAAGGTGGATGGGCTTATAGATGTCATTTGGGCGTCGATCGCGTAAGAGATTCCTTAGCGAGAACTTGCGTACCTGCAAAAGAAAATGATTACCTGGCCTGTTGCAGGAGCTGGTCTTCAACTCTTTGTGTAGATGTGTCCTGACTGGTTACAGGAGCTGAATCTGGAGCTTCAAACGACGATGAATGAACCGAGGATGGTTACTACCTCAACAGGAACGGTGAGAGAACCTTGGATGATTACTACCTCAATAGGAACGCTGAGAGAATCTGGGGACGATTACTACCTCAACAGTAACGCTGAGAGAATCTTGGGGCGATTACTACCTCCGCAGTAACGGGGAGAGAACCACAGGCGACTTCAACCTCAACAGTAGCGCTGAGAGAATCTTGGATGTCTTCTACTGAGTCTTTATCAGGAAAATCTTTTAGGGGTCGATTTAACTGGACTAGAGAAGGCCTTTGACTGGATAAGAAACAGGAAAATCTTAGGGTCGATTTAACTGAACCGGTCTAGGTCTTGAAATTTTCAACTGGATAAGAAACAGGGAGATCTTAGGGTCGATCTGACTGAACCAGAGAAGGCCTTTGACTGGATAAGAAACAGGAAAATCTTAGGGTCGATTTAACTGAACCGGTCTAGGTCTTGAAATCTTCAACTGGGTAAGAAACAGGGAGATATTAGGGTCGATCTGACTGAACCAGAGAAGGCCTTTGACTGGATAAGAAACAGGAAAATCTTAGGGTCGATTTAACTGAACCGGTCTAGGTCTTAAAATCTTCAACTGGATAAGAAACAGGGAGATCTTAGGGTCGATCTGACTGAACCAGAGAAGGCCTTTGACTGGATAAGAAACAGGAAAATCTTAGGGTCGATTTAACTGAACCGGTCAAGGTCTTGGAATGTAGCTGAGAACTTAACTAGATCTTTCCTGAAAGGTAAAGGTCAGTCATATGCAATGCATGATATGGATCAAGCGATGATGTTCTCAACATAAATGAGATTTGTAAGGTATGATGCGTATATGCATGCTATAATGTATGGAAATGTGATGTTTATGAATGTGTCTTTGTCGTCTAGGAAAGTAAATCCTTGACGGGTGCCGGGAAGTCGCTCCTGGGCTGATGTTGAAGCATAGATCTTTGCTTCCGCTGGGGATGATAGTTGCAAGAATACCAGTAGGAGAAGATAACTCCGTTGGGGAATAAACTTGGCGAATGGATTACTCTGCGGAGGAGAACAGTTATTCTAGCGATCTTGCTGGGGAACAATACTCTGTGGGGAGAGAGGTACTTCGCTGAAATGTTGATGGTAACTTTGCCGGGGATACCCTTGTTGTGTTGGAAGTGCTAATAGACTTCGCTGGGGATAAGAAGACTTCGTCAAGGACGATCTTTCCGTGGCTTTTGGCTGAGGATAACCCAGTTATATCCTGGTAGGGAAATAACTCTTTGAATAAAGCCGGGGGATGTGTTCGTGCTCTGCGGGGGTAAGCTTCCAGAATCTACTGGGGATAAGCTTACTGCTTGGGGAGATGGATTCCAACTTTCCTTGGGAACTAGATTGGACTCTCCTGGGGAAGTCTTGAACTGTATCGGGGAAGTGACTCCGTTGAATGTTTGATATACCGCCGGGGAACAATCTTTAGGTCAAGACTGTCGGGGATGCTTGTTAAGAATACATGTATACTGCGTTGGGGAATGTTGAGATCTGCTGGAGGATACCCAACTTCCTTAAGGCTGATAATATTGCTTGGGGAGAGTGCATTGATTTGCTGACTCACTCTCTGGGGAATTAAGATATCTGGTTATATTCTTCAGCTGAACTCACCTTGGTACCTTGGTGGACAAAACAGTTAGATTGCTTAGACAACTCTTTATTGCCCCTGTTTCAGTGGGAGAAGGCACCTGTGGGGTGCTGATAATTGTTGATGGACAAACCTTCTTCTGGTAGGCAGGTGATAGGACGACAAGACATAGTCGCACGCTTTTGATCCCTAACTTTTTCCTGGACCGCCCTTTCGGGTTTTCAGTCCACCGGGATACCCATTTTTGCCCAAGCCGCCTTTTCAGGTTTTCGACTTGCCGGGTGTACAGGTTTTTTTCCTTTCATCCCTTATTTTTGCCCGAACCCTTTTGGTTCGCCGGGAAGCCCTTATTTTTGCCTAGGTACGTCAACCTAGCGGGTCTTTGATTGTGCGTATTTTTTTCCGACTATGTCCGTGCTTTCAGAATGTAGGGAGTTGCCCCTGTTAGAAGTGTTTTGTCATGCCATCAGAAGATTTTTGATCAGGCAAGATTCGTTATGGGGATGCCCCAAGTGACTCAGGCGGAGATTTTCCCCTGGCTGTTTGGCCTTTGAGAGATTCTCTGAATCTTGATTGGATTGCCCCAGATGATAGACCATGATCAGGTCTGCCCCTTGATTGGAAGTGCTTTTGTTCACTAGGTATTCATCGTGCGAATTTTCCTGCTGGTCAAACAAAAGGTCATATGCAAACAATGTTATATCAAAAATGCAAAGCTTATGTCTGTCTTGAAGATTTTGAAAATGCATTCTTTTTCATAAAACAAGTGCATGTTTGTAAAATGTGATGTCAACTCTGTATTTACCGTAAGCCTTAAGGAGTCAGGATACCTTTGTAATAGTATGCTTTCGAACTAACCCATGCTTCAGCTAGGACTTTTAAGGGTTGTAGCGTGGCCTGGTTCACGGTTTAAGAAACAAAGGATAAAGGCTCAAATTATTTGTACCCACCCGCTCTTCGTGATGTTCTTCAAACCTAAACTCAGCTGATCACGCGTTTAGACCTTGTTTGAGTCTTTGCTCTGTTATACCAGTGATGATTCGGATATTGACAGTTTATTTGGAATAGGAAGTCATTTCCTTTTTGTTGAGGGTTTGTAAGACCTCTTTCTTTTTTGAATTTATTATCCCTATTTTTTGCCTGAACTGTTCCTTTTTGTGATTACAGTCAGCGGGATGCCCCAGTTTTGTAAGTCTCCTTCCTAGGTTTTGACTTAATGGGTTCTTATTTTGAAAGATAATGACTGCATTTCTTTATTGATTATTCGGAACCATCACTGTCTTTCTTTGTTTTGTAAGGACCTCTTTGGTGCCATTCGTTATGCACTTGGATCAACTGAGAGAACTACCCTGCCCCCGGTTATGATTAAGGGTTTTAAATTTCGAAAAGAAAAACTCCTACTTCTTTGGCTCAGAGGGGTTGACGAGGGATTATCTTCCTTATAACTCCAGTGTTTAGGGATTGAAACAATGCCTGTACCTCATCAGCGGGGTCTGTTCAAAAGCATACGGTAGATTATGGTATCGTTTTCGTCATCCTCCCTCAAGGGGCTTAGAATTATTAATCGAGCGTTGATCATCAGAAAAAAAAAATATGAAAATAATTTGCATATAGTGAATACGAATATATTGCTTCAAAACAGACATATGCGATGCATTAGTGAAATAAAGACGTTTAACATGAGTAAATGTTTGAACAAAAGAAAATTACAACTTGAAAATCCTAATGAACAAAAGCCTTTTCATCTCAGGGCTTGTTACTTCAAATGGTTAGCCTTGGAGGGATGGTATAAAAACTCAGCCTGACCATCTTGTGTGAACTCCAATGCTCCTTCGTCAATCAGGTCCTAGATCTTGTTCTTCAGAGCCCAACACTCATTTGTATCATGTCCTGGACTGGCAGAGTGGTAGGCAAACCTTTTATTGGGATGATAGGTAGGAGATGCTGTGTTGGGGTTCCGGGGATGATCCCTTAATGTGATCAGATTCAATCTCAACAGGCATTGTAAAGCTTGAAACAGCGACATATTGAGCTGGGCGAATTGCCTCCTGGGCTTGTCTGGCTGGAGCTGGTGAAGTTGCTGCTGAGTTTGTGACCCTGAAGCCATTTGAGCTCTCCCCTTATCTCCTTGTCTCAAAGATGGTTGAATGATGACTGGCTCTTTACCCTTAGATGTTTGCCCCAGTTGATTACCCTAAAGCAGTTGGTTGATGAGAACCCCGAGCTCTTCTTGTCTTTGAGATAAACCTTGAATGGCAGTCACCTGCCCCAGCATCTGGGCTTTCATTGCATCCATTTCGGCTTGCAGATGCTTCAGCCGTTCGTCATCAGCACTGTTCCTGGCCAAAGTCCCCATGAGAAGTGTTCTTAGCTCCTCCTGCCCCTTGGATAGATTCAGGAGGATTTCCCCGAACCGAGTCTCTTGAGTATGGAAGTCCTGGTTATCTTGTTGGCAAGCCATTGCTGAAATAAACAACGTAGATGGTAAGTGGCCTGTCAAAAGGGTACCTGTTATGCAATGAGGTGTATGACATGCATGTAATGTTTTCAAGGACCTCGCGGGATAAACAAGAAAATTTGTTAGAATTGGAAACCGGTAGCTTGGTTGAAGGAACTTCATGGTGTAGGGAGTCCTTCTTCAAGAGTCAAGGCTCACCGTACCGAGTGGATTATAGCCCTTGACAACCTTGGCTAGGGGAACCTTCTTCAAGAGTCAGAGCTCACCATATCGAGTGGGTCATAGCCTCTGACAACTTTGTCTAGAGGAAAGTAAATCCTCTTTGCCCCTTGCTGGGACATTTTGTTCATCATGACCTGCATCACAAGCCCTTGAGATCCTTGAAATGGATTAGTCCTTATGCGGGATGTATGCAATGGTATGATGTTATGCTATGCATGGAGTAATATGGATAAACCCTATTATGAGTCCAGATTAAGGACTATAAACAAAACCTGCAAGAAACTTAGTAAACCCTACTATGAGTCCCAATTAAGGACTATAAACAAAACCTGCAAGAAACTCAGGTGTCAGATAAAAAGCATGCAAGTAGTCAAGTTGGAAGGCACACAAGTCACACAAGAGAAACCCTTAGAGTTCAGGGCAGCATGGGGTCTGGGTATTACCCTCTTGAAGTTGGTGGGCTCAACCTGTCCTATTAGAAGTAACCGGGTTCTAAGGGTCCCAATATCACTGGATTGCTTTCATTGTTCATCGTTTCGATTTAGCCACTGAACTGGCGACCGAAATATTCCAGGAAAGCAACACTCAATTGAGTGTAGTATCGAGTATCAACCAACCTCGGACTGCACCAAAGTCAGTTATCTCACTACCCTAAAGAGGCCAAGATAGTTCAATTAAGGTTCCTAAGGTCTGTTGATGCTTCACGACACCACGCGGAGGCCCCGTACTCTCCTTGACTGAACTCAAGGGTTACCGGTACACACCAAAGTGCCACATCAACGTAGCAGACTGTTTCAACCATGTCGGTATACCCCGCACAGTTCCCTCACAGCCTTGTTGCTACTTTCTAAGAAGGTATCCCCAGATCCGGGTTAGGATCTATAGAACTCCCGAGACAGTACCCACAATTTAAAGCAAGCAAATCAGTACAATTGAAAACACAGTTATGAACTAACCCTAAGGTACACCTCACTTTAAGTTTAATATCCCCAGCAGAGTCGCCAGTTCTGTGATCGGTGGATCTGGAACTGACTGTTTAACGCTGGTTTCACGAAATGTCGTGGAAGCAAAAGTCGCCACCGTCTTTTATTTTCTCCAGATGGAAAGGACAAAAGCACAGAAAAATTCCTTTTGAGATTAGTTCTCGGTTCGGGAGGTAGGTTATAGAAAGGGAAGGTGTTAGCACCCTTTATATCCATGGTTATCCATGGGCTCTTAGATACTTGCTCATTGTGTTTTCAAAAATGGTTTGTTTGCTTTTCAACTGTGGGTTTTAAAAAAGGTTTCTTTGAAAATTGCAGTTCGACTCTTGTATCAGTCCTCAAGAGTGTTTGAAAAGTTGCTTTCGAAAGCTTTTGAAAAGTGTCAGTGTGAAAAGTATTTTTGATTTGTTTTGAAATTAGAGCAAGTATCTAGAGTCGTCTACCTACCCTAAGGAATTTGTCTGTGTAAATGTCCTTAAAGTAGTGCCATCCCACCATTGAGAGGTAGGTAGCACCACCGTTGGAGGTATTCGGGTCAATTCGAAGGTTCGGGACATGGTGATCACCGGAGGAATAGGAAGACACCTTAGAAGCTACCCTCATGCCAGGTTCCCGGATCATGAGGACTTACTAAAACATCCTCTACTCGACGATCACCTTTCGAGGGGCAAGGCAACAGTGAGGCGTACCCTAGGGGTGGTGTGTGATTTGTGTATCGTTTTCAGATATTTTGTCTTGTCATGTATTGGTGATCTACGCGTTGCTTTTATTTTAACATTCATTCTTTCATGCAGTTTAATTAACAGTTAAAAAGATGCGGAATTTAAAAATCCTACGCTATTACAAAGGCGCGGGTCCACATCGCCAAATTTAATCCAGGACCCGATTTGACATAAAATAAAGTAAAGTGCGAGAAATATAAATATCGAATTTACATGGCTTTGGGAGAAATACATAAAAAGAGGAAATAAAATAAGCGCGTGAATTGGAATTACGATCGAATGCGAGGGCGTTGGACCCTTTTTTAGGAAGTTAAATTAAAATTAATAAATTGATTAAATTAAAATAAAAGGAAAAGATTTTTTTTTTGGAGTTTTTTGCATTTTATGGACTTTTATGAGAATTAATGGAATTAAAACCTAATTCTAACTATTTTAATTTATTAAAAAAAACATGTTAAAGTTACCTAGAATTAACCTAATTATTTAATACAATTTGATTTACAAAAATAAATAATTAATAATTAATATGGTGAAAAAGGCAAAAGGATAAAAATAATCAAAACCCTAATTCTACAATTTTTAAGTTTATTAAGAAAATGTTAAAATTAATCCTAGAATTTAAAAACTAAATTAATTGAAAATATTTATTTACAAAATAACATTTAAATAAAATATATTTTATTTTATGACTTTCTGATTTTTTTTTATATTTTTTATGTTTTGTGAAAATAATTTGGAGAATTAAATTAAAACTAAATTAAACAAATAAAAATAGAAAAATAAAAAGAGTGAAAGAAAGCAAACAATGGGGGGTTTGTAGGCCCATTTGGAGGTATGATTCAGTAATTCTAGCCCAATGTTTAAGGCCTTCGTTGACTTCTGGTAATCACGTGTGTAGGCATTGACTGAACCATTCCATAGGCTTTAGATCTGGACCATTGGACTGAGATTATTGAGCGCGTGGCAAGCGTGGATGGTGGACATATGATAAGCCCCTGGAATATATGCTGCATAGGAATATAGAAAAGAAAATAATATGGGAAAGGGAGGGGACCTGGGAATCGAACCCAGGTCCCAGTGTTCAGTGGACAACGCACTAACCAACTATGCCAAGCGCTTTCTTTGTCATTATAATGGAAGATAAATAATATATAAAAAAAAGAACGTTGATGCTGTTAATTAAAAAAAAACGCGCCAAACTTGAATTATCCAATCATATGGAGACAGCACGCCTTCTTCTTCGTTGGTTTGCATTTGCCTGAAAAACATAAAACAAGATTGCGGGGGTTTTAAACCCCCACTATATGGTATATGGAAAAATAGCGAACAGGCCATCGTTGATCAGAAATTAGGCGCGACCTATGCATTGAGTTTGTTTGAAGTTCCTGGTTCTAATGGTACAAGTCTCATGTCTCAATTTTTCCATAACAGGGAAACCCCAAATTTGAACCACTGCAACCCTAAAACGCTCCAATGGTGGATTCTCACATGATGCACGAAAACTCAATTAAAATATATGGTTAGCTTTAGAATGATTAACTAAATACAAATCAAACATTAAAAATCGAAAATAATGCGTGAATCATGATACATGAATATGGAAAAAATCATGAACCGGACACGGTCGTTCTACCAATTTCTTGCGTTAGGGACAATGGCTTTGATCCAGAAACGTTCCTTGAAGCCTCAGGAATGCAATGGGATGGTTATTCTGCCTTGAAACCCTTTGGAATGATGTTTTCAGTTTTGAAAATTTCTTGAAAAAGTGCCAAGTTGTTTATGGCTTTTGGGCGCAGCTTTCAGGTTCCTCTCATTAGGTCTAGCTTCTGACTTATATGAGTGATGGATTAGGGTTGAAAAATATGTCCAAAACCTTTTGCATTGATGGAAGGAATATTTGATTTTCATGCATATTTTTTCAAATCTTTTTCATGAATATTTGATTCCAATCATAGCCAATCTTCCCAATTTGAGTTGTGCACGAATCTTGAGTGAATCATGAGTGATTATACTGCATAAAAAGATTCACATACATTTGTTTAGTATTTTTTTCCATATTTTAATTAATTAAATGAATTAATTGTAATTAAAAATTCAAATAAATAATAAAAATGATGAAATAAATCCCCTTTGGGTCAAATGGTCGTGCATATGCTTTGGATGATGAATTTTGGAAGAAAATGTGGCCCATTAGCAAATTTGAAGCATTTGAAGTAAAGTTGACTTTTCAAAATTCCCAAAAATTTCCCAACTTCCACAAGGCATATCTTGCTCAATTATTAAGCTTTGATCATGCTCTTGGACATTTTCGAAAGGTCTCGAAGTCCTCTAACCAATGCCTTTGGTCCCATGTCATTTTGATCTACCAATCTCAAGTTATGGCCTTTGACTTAAAGTCCCTTTTTGTTGACTTTTGAAAATGACCTATAATGTTGAAATTGATAACTTTTTGTGAGAGCATTTCTTGGACTTGAAGTGTGAAGAGGAGTTGTAGGAAATGTCTTTCTCTTAAAAATGAGCTTTGGATGGAATTTTTCTGATAAACCATGTGGAAGTTATGCCTTGGTCAAGTTACAGTTGACTTTTTCAACTGTCCAAATATGGAAACTTTTGCATCTTGAGACTTTTAGAGCCATACTTTGAGAATCATGATCAAGCATTGATCAAATGATGTTTGTGGCTTCAAAATGAGATGTTGACCAAAAATTTGAACTTTTGACTGTCAAATGACCATTTTGCCCCTACAGTTGACTGTTGAGCAATTAGGGTTTTTGACTGTGCAATTTTGTGCTGTAAGTCTTGAAACTTGGTATGAGGATGCTTGACCATGTTTGTAGGCACGTGGGACTTGATTGGACCCTTGGAAACTTCATCTTCTTTGTCAGAACCAAAACCCTAGTTTTTGACTGTTAGGAGGCCCTTGAACTGTGCAACCCTTGGGGAGATTTTGAAGCTTTGACTTTGCAAGTTTTGAAGAATATGGGAGGGCAAATTTTGGGGTACAACAGTACTTTCGGAACACATTCCTGTGGACACACCATGGCAAAGAAGATCCTACGGGAAGGATATTATTGGTCCACCATGGAAGCCGACTGTTATCAACATTCTCTGATCTGTCACAAGTGCCAAGTCTATGCTGATAAGGTGCACATACCTCTAGTTCCTTTGAATGTTTTGACAGCTCCGTGGACCTTTGCAATGTGGGGAATCGACATGATTGGCGAGATCAGACCTACTGCGTCCAACGGGCATCGTTTTATTCTGGTACCTATTGATTACTTTACAAAGTGGGTTGAAGCAGCTTCCTTTGCTACTGTAACCAAGAACGTCGTGGCACGGTTTATTCAACACAATATGATCTGTCGATATGGTGTACCGGAGAGGATCATTACGGACAATGATACAAATCTTAATAATAAGATGATCACTGAGCTCTGCAAGCAGTTCAAGATACAACATCACAACTCTTCTCCTTACCGGCGAAGATAAACAGGGCTGTTGAAGCGGCTAATAAGAATATCAAGAAGATTGTGCAGAAAATGATAGTGACATACAAAGATTGGCACGAGATGTTACCATTTGCCCTTCATGGGTACCGTACCTCAGCATGGACGTCAACAGGGGCAACACCCTATTCCTTGGTATATGGCATGGAGGCCGTCTTACCCATTGAAGTTTAGATACCCTCTCTTCAGATTATGAAGGATGCAGGTTTGAGCGAGAATGACTGGATCTAGACCCGACTTGATCAGCTGAACTTAATCAATGAAAAGAGACTCACTATTATTTGTCATGGTCAGACGTATCAAAAGCGGATGATCAAGGCATTTAACAAGAAAGTTAAACGACAAGAGTATCAAGTTGGGGATCTGGTGATCAAACGCATCATACTACCTCAAGGTGATCCCAGGGGCAAATGGACCCCTACGTACGAAGGGCCATTTATGGTTAAGAACATTTTCTCAGGAGGATCTATGATTCTAACCACCATGGACGGTGACGACCTTCCTCACCCCGTCAATGCATACATAGTGAAAAGATACTATGCATAATCCAAGACCCGCAAGGTTGACTGGCCTAGGCAAAAATAAGGGCTTCCCGGCGAACCAAAAGGGTTTGGGCAAAAATAAGGGATGAAAATAAAAAATTTGTACACCCGGCAAGTCGAAAACATGAAAAGGCGGCTTGGGCAAAAAAGGGTATCCTGGTGGACTGAAAACCCGAAAGGGCGGTCCAGGCAAAAATTAGGGATTAAAGCGTAACATTGTGTCTCGTTGGATCACCTGCGATCAGACTTCGGTATCGACTATCAAGCTCGGACGACACTAATCAATCTGATCTACCTTCAACCGAATAGCGAAGTGATGAGATGCTCGAGGACATAAGGGAAATATCAGAGTTAGAACCCAGTGGGATTGTTCACATAGCTGTTTTTTCTTTGTTTTTACAAATTGTATAAATTATATTTGTTCGGCGGTGTTCTCTTACTAGGACGTCAGCCTCTTGTACAAAGACGCCTATTTATAGGCCAAACTTCAAAGTCAATACAATTCATTTTCACAAATAAAATTCAAACTGTTTTCCTCTTTCTGTTTTGTTTTGCAAGAACGTCCAATGTTCATTTTTGATATATGCATTTGACATTGATTGCTGCTCATAAATATTTACATGCGAAACAAAAGACGATTACTTGTAATATCAGAAACAGGGGCAAATAAGAAAATTCCAAATCATACAATTGCTCTGTCCACCAGGTATATGGATAGATATAGCTGAAGAATACGACTCAAGGTACATTCACTCCCCGCAGAGTAAGAAAAAGACAGTAGTGTTAACTCTCCCCAGCTGAGGCTCGCAACCGCGAATGAGTCGGTAAAATTATCCCCAAGCAGAGTTTATCTATCATCAGCGCTGGAAAATTATCCCCAGTGGAGTTTGGAAAATTATCCCCAGCGGAGTTTGGAGAATTGTCCCCAGTAGAGCCTAAAAGGTTATCCCCAGTGAAGTCACAACTGGAAAATCATCCCCAACGGAGCTCATTCCTTTCACAAACAGAAACTCAATCCCCAACAGAGTTTATCATCGCCAGCAACGGTATTTCATCCCCGGCTGAGGTTATTCTTCCAAATCAACAGGTCCTCTAGCAGAGTATATCCTCCTCACAAATTCATTTCCTCATCAGTTTATTCCCCAACGGAGTTATCCTCTCCCGCAGGTTTATTCTCGCAACCATCTTCATTCATTATCCCCAGCAGAAACGAAGAATTCAACTCTTTTCTCCAAGCAGTTGTCCGAGATTAATTTTCCCCAGTAAAAAACATCACATTTCCATACATCATGACATGCATACACATCATACAACTCCATCTCATTTACTTTGAGAACATCATTTCTTGATACATATCATGCATTACATACAGCTAACCTTTACCTTTCAGGAAAGATACAATCAAATTCTCACAAAAGTTCAAGCTATGAAAACCGGGTACGATCAGATAGTATCTTGATTCCTACAGCATGTAGTGAAGCCCGAATCACGATTGGATAACAATATCAGACTACCGAAAGGCCTGGATTACGACCAGATAGTGGTATCTCTTAAAAAGCAAGCTATGAAGCCCGAAGTTGACCGAATAATAGTTTAAATCCGCAGCAGGCCGTGAAACCCGGATTACGACCGGATAACAGCTCAGCAAGTTATTATGAAGCCTGGATTATGACCAGACAATAATACAAGTTCTTGTGAAACCTGGATTACGACCAGATAGCGGTTAAAGACACTCTAAAGTCTGGATTTCGACCAGATAACAGTAAGGGATACTGTGCAGCTTGGATTATGACCAAATAGCATTTCACCTGGCCAGATACTATGAAGCTCGGATTACTACCAGATGTTAGTAGGCTCGAAGCCAAAGGGAAGCCCGGATTACGACCGGACAGCCATTTGATCTCTTCTGAAGACTGGATTACGACCAGATGAGAAGTAAAGTATTGTGAAGTCTGGATTTCGACCAGATAATAGTAAGGGATATTGTGCAGCTTGGATTACGACCAAATAGCAGTTCACCCGACCAGATACTATGAAGCTCGGATTATGACCGGATGTTAGTAGGACCAAAGCAAAAGGGAAAGCTCGGATTATGACCGGATAGCCATTTAATCTCATTTGAAGATTAGATTACGACCAGATAAGAAGTAAAGTATTGTGTAGCCTGGATTACGACCAGATAAGACCCTGCGAAGTTTGGATTTCGACCTAATAACAGTTTACCTGGACATTTACTAAGAAGCCCGGAGTCGACTGGATATTAGTGTGCCCTAAGTTCAAGCCCGGATGCGACCAGATAACATTTGAATTCCTTCTGAAACCTGGGTTACGACCAGATAAGAATTGAGAAGTTACGAAACCTGGATTATGACCAGATAGCAAGTTTAATCTCACCCCCCCAGTAAGTCACTGTAAGGCCTGGATTACGACCAGGTAGCAGTCGTTCTTATTACTATGAAGCCTGGACCGCGACCAGATCACAGTTCATTTTCACCTCCTCGACTAAGAGACAACTCCTCAGTAGAATAACGGACGACCGAAGTTCCTAGAATTCAACAGAGATGATTCCCCAATAGAATAACGGACGACCGAAGCTCCTAAAATTCTATTTTCTCAAGATAAAGATCAGCCTTCCCCAGCGGAATCTTCCTTAACGACAGGTATACAAGCTCTCGCTAAGGAATCTCTTATGAATCGACACTCCTTCGGATGGCATCTTTAATCCCATCCCCCGTCAAGCAATTTCCAAATTTCATCTGTAAGCCCATTCTCGACATCGTAAAACGGATACGACATCATGTGAGTGCAAATTTCAGGGCACTTTAGTGTTCAATCATCTTCCACCTTCGGATCACGAAAGGCACGAAAGCCAATATACATCCTCAGGTTTAAGAAGATTGAACAGGGGAAGCTGTTGTACCCCAAATTTTTTCCTCCCATATTTCTCAAAACATTTCAAGAAAGATCCCCAAGTTGCTCAAGGTAGTCCAAGGGTTGGCCAGACAAGCTCTCTCCTAAGGCAATCTACCTCAAATTAGGGTTTCATGTTGCATCAAGATACTTGATTCCAAGGGATACCAAATGCTCACCATTATCCTAATATGTTATCAATATCATCCATGTCAAGTTTCAAGCCTTGCAGAGGATGTTTGCTCAGTCAATTGCTCAAAGGCCAAAAAATCGACTATGCTAGGGCAAAAGTCAACTGTAGCCCACATACAGTCAAACTTCAATATTTTTGGTCAACATCCTCATTTTGAATTATATTTCATCATTTTATCAAGGGTTGATCATGATTCATAAAGGATTTCTCATAATTCATCAAGAATCAAATGTTGCTAAATTAGGGTTTTGTAGGAAAAGTCAACTCAAATTTGACCAAGCATAACTTTCTCATACTTTATGAGAAATGACCCATCCAAATCTCATTTTGAAGAGTATTCAATTCCCTACAATCCATATTCATCTCCAAAGTTCAAAACATGCACTCACAAGAAGTTTTGAATTTGGACATTATAGGTCATTTTGAAAAGTCAACAAAAACACCTTTTTTGTCAAAGCTTCATACATGAGCATGGAATATCAAATTGAGATGAGACAAAAAAGGTTGCTTATAAGACATCTCAAGCTTTCTAAAAAGTCCAAGAACACCTTCAAAGAGTCAAAATTTAGGAAGTTATGCATTGGTGAAGTTGACCTTTTTCGCAAAATTGCCAAAAGTCAACTATGCCTAAAACTTCAATTTTTGCCAAATGGGCCCAATCTTTTCCACTTATTTTGAGTTGGCAACATAGTCCACGAGCTCTAGCCCTTTCCACTTGTCAATATCTTATTTTTATTATTTGTTTTGATTTTTATTTGAAATAAATTAATTTAAATCAAAACAAATTATATAAAATACAAAATATTGAAAACACAAGATTTTGTGCTTGTTTCAGGTCTTAAATTACAACTAGCAAGTATTCAAATTCGTGTGAAGGCATGTGTGGATAAAAATATTGGATTTAGTCCATTTTTGGAAAGATTTTAAGGTGAATCAAATCAATATCAAACTCATTGATGGAGGAAGATTGAGTGCACTCTTTCAACCCTAATTCAGTCCTTGATACAAATAGAACAAAGGCAGACCAAAAACGAGGAGAAAGAGGTGCATGAACCAGAGAAAAACAGAGAACCTGCATCCAAAAACATAAAAACAGTCCTTGTAGTGCTATTCATCTTCACCATCAAAAATACCAAAAATATTACAGTACAGTCCAACTCAGTTCCAGCAGTCCGGAGCAGCTTTCTGAAGACTCACAAAGTCACCACAGCATTTGGAAAAGCATTCAGATCTAAAACAACCAGTGCAGCCCAAAGGTAAGTCCTTTTGACTTGATATCTTTTTATACATCATTAACAGTCTATTGTTCTTGAAGATAGGATGTAGTATTTTATTATCCCTTTGAACTAGTCGTTTGCTTATGATTTAGACTTATTCACTCATTTGTTAGTTACATATATCCATCATATGTTGTAAGCTAACCTGTACAGATAAGAAAAACAATGTTTAAGGCAGGAAAATACAGCAGGTATCAACACATATCCTCATGTGTCGACTCATGCAAGTGAAAAAATAGGGTATGAGTCGACACATAACCCCCATGCGTCGACCCATATTGAGTTCAGATTGCAAAATAGAAGCTGGAAAAGCCTATGAGTCGATACATACGCGTTTCGTGTCAATACAAGAAGGTGCATGAGTCGGCGCATCCCATTATGTGTCGACCCATACTGAACTGACTTTGTTTTACAGGATCAAGGAAAAGCTATGTGTCAATGCATAGCAGCATGGGTCGACACATAACAGTTCAAAATGCACAAGCCAAGGGTCTATCATGTGACCTCAAGATCCAGTTTGCCAAGTGGCCAGATGGCCAAATCTGATGGTCATCCATGAGGGTACATCATAAGCCTGGTCAAACGCATAGCATCAAATCATGAAGGTCAACATGGACCTCACTCAAATGGGCCCAGTTTCTGCTTTTTACACCCCCATAATTCTCAGGCCCAATTCTTTTTCTCTATTCTTTATTTATTTCATTTAATTTTATTTGATTTATTTACTAACCAATTAAATTATTTTCTTTTATCAAAAAATCACCAAAAATATTATTTTTCACCAATTAGATTTAGGTTTTTTTTATCAATAAATTTATTAATTTAATTAGATTTAATTTTAGGTAAAACCTTTAATTATTTTGTAAATAACTTAAAAATAATTAGAATAAATAGGTTTTATTACTAATTTAATTATATTTTATTTTTTCCCTAAAATAACAAAAAAAACCAAAAATAGGCCATTATTTTTATTAATTAATTTAATTAACTAATTAATTTTTTGTACTTAATTTAGAAAACTTATTTCTTTTATTAAAAACAAAACCAAAAACATTTCTTTTCTTTTAATTAGGATAGAAGGGTAAAAACCCCAATTTATCGTCGACCTAATTTTTCATCGCGCGCTTTATTTTATTTTTATCCCAATTATTGTATCTGCTTACAGTTTGTAATAGCTTAATTAGGACTTTTACTTTTCATTATCGCTTTATTTTCAAAGGGTTTGTTTTTGGCTATGTAAATACCCGAAGCCTTGTAATAGCGTAGTTTAATTTTCGCATTTTAAATTCCACAAATTATTAACTGTTAGATGTATGATAACAGGATGCATGACAAGAATGTATGACTAATTTTAAAATAGTTAGATCACCCTAAATGTGCAAAGATAATAAATCTGAAATTGAATCAATCGCACATGCGCACTCCTAGGGTACACTCCCACTTGGTTGCCTTCGATAAATGGTCATTGAGTATAGGATGCTTTAGTGGTTGTCCTTTTATCCAAAGATCAAAGTTGCCTCAGAATGGTTGCCTCGAATATTGTAGCCTCGAATAATTGATCTAAGACTTTAGGGTTACTACTAAGACGTCCTAACATTGCTTTAGTGACTGTACGTTCCTTTCGAAGTGACCCTCAAAACTCCAACGACGATGCTACCTACTCACTAATAGTGGGATAGTGTTGTCTAAAGGAAACGAACATAGAACGATTCTTTTTTCGAGTAGGTAGATAATTTCTTAAGTACTTGCTCAATCAAAACAAACTTTTTTATCACACTTACACTTCTTTACAAACAAAGTTTCAAAACACTTCATTACACTCTTGAAGACAGAAGCAAGAGTTAAATCGAAGTCAAAACAAAAACTTTTCAAAGCACACAAACACAAAGAAAACAATTTTGAAAGTGATGAGCAAGTACCTAAGATCCCGTAGATAACTACGGATAGAAAGGGTGCTAATACCTTCCCTTTCTATAATCTACCCCCCGTACTCAGAAATATCTTGAAAAAGGAATTTTTCTGTGCTTTTTTCCTTTCCTTGTTGGATAAAATAAAAGTTGGTGGCGACTCTTGCTTACCGCGACATTTTGCGAACACAAACGCAAAACGCAAACCAGCAAATTCCTTATAAAATAGGGAAACACGTCCCGGTTCTGGCCACCGTATCACACCAAGTCAGCTGCACTGCTATGAAACAGTCCTACACCAAGCGGCCACAGAACTACAAAACTGCTGCAAAAATGTACTTGATTGGATCCATTTTGGATATCAAGTAAGTGGTGTGAGTTAACATGTACTGCCTCAAACGTTTGCCGGCCCAGGCGAGTGCACAACAAGTCTTTTCCAGTAATGAGTACCTCGACTCGCATTCCGTAAACTTCTTACTTAAGTAGTAAATACCCTGCTCTTTCTTCCCTGTCTCGTCGTGCTGACCGGGGACGCAACCCATTGAGCTCTCCAACACAGTTAGATACATGATTAGTGGCCTTCCTTCCATTGGCAGCATGAGTATCAGAGGTTCCTGCAAATACTCCTTTATTTTGTCAAAGGCCTTATGACAATCCTCATTCCATTTCACTGTCTGAATTTTCTTCAACAACTTGAACAAAGGTTCACAGGTGGCTGTGAGATGAGAAATAAATCTAGAAATGTAGTTTAACCTTCCCAAGAAACCACGTACTTCCTTCTCTGTCCTTGGTTCAGGCATTTCCTGTATCGCTTTTACCTTGGTCGGGTCCACCTCAATACCTTTTTCACTTACAATAAAACCCAATAGCTTGCCGGATCTCACCCCGAAGGTGCATTTATTCGGATTCAACCTCAGCAAGAACTGCCTCAGTCTCTTGAACAATTTTTCCAGATGAACAAGATGTTCCTCTTCCGTGTCAGATTTACCAATCATATCGTCCACATATACCTCAATCTCTTTGTGAATCAAATCATGAAAGAGAGTGACCATGGCATGCTGATATGTTGCCCCGACATTTTTCAAACCAAACGGCATCACTTTATAGCAAAAAGTTCCCCAAGGCGTGATAAATGTTGTCTTCTCCATATCCTTCGGAGCCATCTTAATTTGATTGTAACCCGAAAAACCATCCATGAACGAAAACACTTTGGAATGAGTAGTATTATCGACCAACACATCAATATGCGGAAGAGTGAAATCATATTTAGGGTTGGCCCTGTTCAAATCCCTATAATCCATGCACATCCTGACCTTACCATCCTTCTTGGGCACAGGCACAATATTTGTAATCCATGGCGGATAATTGATGACTTTTAAGAAATTCGTGTCCAATTGCTTTTAGACCTCCTCCTTGATCTTCTTGGACATATCAAGATGAGTTCTTCGGAGCTTTTGCTTGACACGAGAGAAACCTTCTTTGATTGGTAGTTGATGCACCACTATGTCTGTATCCAACCCAGGCATATCCTCATAAGACCAAGCGAAGATATCAAAATACTCACGAAGTAGCTCAATCAATCTGACCTTTATACTTTCCTCGAGATCTGCCCCTATCTTGACTTCTCTTCTTACCTCTTCTGTGCCAATATTCACCACCTCAATCGAATCCTGATTCGGCTGGATAACCTTCTCCTCTTGTTTTAACAATCTTGCTAATTCCTTAGGAAGATCACAATCCTCATATGCTTCTTCTTCAGCTTGATAAATAGGAGTATCAAAGTCATAATGAGCCATAGCAGAGTCGTTATCAATGTAATTGGTGGTGGAAGTGCATCCGCATGAATGACATTTTGGCATTTTTTTAGTGCAGTGTGTGAGAACATAAACATTGCCATTAAAAAAAAGAAGAAATGGAGCAAAATTTTGAATGCAAAAATGTCCTTTATTTCATGATAAACTTTTGAAAATAAACATGTTGGCCCTACACAAATGATCCACTACGCCTTGGGCAGAGCGCATGAATTATGATATGATAATAAAAGAAAACAAGAAAATTACTCCTCATCGCTTGAAACTTGGATAACATCCATAGAAGTCAAATTATTGAGTGTCTGGCCTGGTATACTCGGACGACTCCAATCCTCGATATTTTAGCCATCAACCCTATCGTCGCCAACTGCATTGACGTGTCCTTCTTGAGTAGCACAAGGACGGGAAAACTTCACAGGAGTAGATAAACTAGATGCTCTGGGAGTTGAACTCTGCTGACCTGGGCTAAAACCAAGACCAAACTTATCAAATTTTGGGGTAACATCCAGCACCTAAACCTAACCTTCAGGGTTACCATTTTCCACCACAGCTCTCGCATCCCTGAGAGAAGACATAACAGTTTCAGGTTTCCTTTTCTGCTCTGGAGGAAGAAAATTGACAGCATGAACTGTCTCAAACGTATGAAATGGAGTTTCATGTATCTCGCCTTCAACTTCAACATAGCGGAATGATGTCAAATGACTCACGATGTACTCTTCCTCACCGCACATAGTTATCACCTTTCCCTCTGCAGGATACTTGAGTTTCTGATGAAGAGTAGAAGTGACTGCCCCTGCTCTATGAATCCACGACCGCCCCAACAAACAACAATACGCTGGTTGTATATCCATCACTAAAAATGTAGCCGTGAAGGTACGAGGACCAACCTTGATTGGTAACTCCACCTCTCCAAACACCGACCTTTGAGACCCATCAAACACCTTCACCATCAAATCACTAGGGCGCATCTCCAGTCCAGAATAATCAATTTTCATCAATGTTGACTTGGGCAATTCATTTAAAGACGACCCTGTGTCCACCAAAACTCGGGATAAAGTAGTGCCCCTACACTCCATTGAAATATGCAACTCTTTGTTATGGTCTGGCCCCTCCGGGGGAAGATCAAAATCTATGAAGCCCAGACCGTTCCGGGCAGATATGTTAGCATAAACATTCTCAAACTGATTGACTGTTATCTCATATGGCATGAACGCATTCTTTAACAACTTCATCAAAGCATTTTTGTGAGGTTCTGAATAAATCAACAGAGACAAGATAGACATTTTAGAAGGAGTATGGCTCAGATGATCAATTATGCTATCATCACTCTTTCTGAAAATTCGCATTAACTCTTCAACCTCCCGGGAACTGAAGAAGCTTCTGGTATCGGAATTGGTTGAGTAACATTGGTTGGTGTAACCCTTGGATTACCAATCATCGCCTTCTGTTTTCCTTTTTCTCTTGCAGAAGCATCTGCCGCATCTTGGACATTGGAAGGACCAAATATTCTCCCGCTTCTAGTCATTCGACCCACACCAGAAAAGTTATGAACTTCCTCTTCATTATCTTCAGCACGTTCTTCCTCAGATGAATGGGTACTTACCTCCTGCTTCACCCCATGGTTATAAACATCAGCATCATAATGCCTTGGGATGGCCTTCTCACTGGTATACAACATGGGACCAGGTACCATAATCATCAAAGAGGGTGCCCTAGATGGGGTAGGAATGCGCACAGGGGTGTAAGGAATAGATACCACAACAACATCTTCTTCGGTGACTTTACGATAGCTCAGTTTTCTATCAAACTGCATTGAACCCTCCTTTATCAACAATTGGATATCGGATTTTAAATCATCACAGCCCTTCGGTTGCTCTCTACACTTGGCACACTCTGAAGTACAACCCGAGAAAATAGAATTGTCAAGCAAATACTTCTTAACATACCACAACGGAGTAGTTACTTGTTCCACATTCATGATTAAATTCAACACTTCACCATTATCATCAATCATATTAACAACACCCCCTCCATGCCTAGGCATCGAGTTATGAGTAACATTCGGACCAGTCACTGGAGTAAACTCAATTTCCTTAGCATCCAACAAGTCTTGTATTTTGCACTTCAACACAAAGCAATTGTCAGTAGAATGACCAACTCTGCCTGAATGGAATTCACATCTTGTGTTAGCATCATAGTTAGGAGGAAGTCTTGCGGGGGGTGGTGGCATATTTCTCAAACCGATCAACTTTAAATCAAGCAAATGGTGGATTGCTTCAATAAGAGATACTGGAAAGGGATCAAATTTTCTCGGCTGTCTCTGCTGTTGATTATGATACTGATGGGGAGCATCTTGCTGTCTTTGTTGTTGAGGCACTATATTCGGTCTTTGCTGCGGAGGAGCATTAACAGGAATAGAAACAACATTGATTTGTTGGTGCTGACGATCCTCTCTTCTTCCTCTATGAGAGTAAACCGCACTTGCGTCACCTTCCCTTTTCTTAGGGTAAGTGTTGAAAGGTTTCTTACTGCCCCCTGATGAGCCACTAGAACCTCCAATCTGAATTTTCCCCAATTTCAAACCTACCTCAATTCTTTCACCTGCCATAACCAAGTCTGCAAATCCTGCCGAAGTACTTCCTATCATGTGCTCATAGAATGGCCCTTGCAGGGTACTCATAAACATATCAATGAGTTCTCTCTCCACGAGTGGATGTTGAACCCTCACATCCAACTCACGCCACTTCTGAGCGTATTCCTTGAAAGATTCTCTTGGTCCCTGTGACAAATTCTGTAACTGAGTGCGATTAGGCGCCATATCCATATTGTACTGATAATGTTTGACAAAAGCCCGAGCAAGATCATTCCAGAAACGAATATGAGTTTTCTCCAACTTCATGTACCACTCCAGGGATGCCCCAGATAGGCTATCCTGGAAAAAGTGAATCAAAAGCCCTTGATCCTCAGTATGCACCGACATCTTTCGGAAATAAGCAGTTGCATGAGTAACAGGACATGACGTTCTGTTGTACTTTTCAAATATAAGAGGCTTGAACTTTGGAGGAACTTTCACCCCGGACACCAACCTGAGATCATTAGAATCCATACCAAGGGCTCCTTGCCCTTCCACAACCTTCAAACGTTCTTCCAACAATCGATACTTCTTATCCTCAAACTGAACTTCCGGCTCTGAATGCCAAACAGAAATCTGATCTTCATCCTGGTCAAATTCATAATCCTGCTCCTGATAATTCCTTACACTTCCCTGATTATCTCTTCTGTTCCCCACAAGACGAGGTCCCGGAGACGGGGGAAACTGCCCTACGTTGCGCACAAAAGGGTTTCCAGGCATCCCGTGAAAATTTCCAGCAGGCTGATCTTGCACATCCCTCAATCCTATAGAAATGTCTTGATAGAGCCCTTGATTTCCACCATCCTCTGGATAGCGGCGCTGGTTGTTGACAATGGCAGCCAGTTCCTCCTGTCAGCGATTCACATTGGTGATGACCTCCATGAACTGGGTCATCTGAGTAGCCATCTGGGCCCTCATTGCAGCGAGTTCAGCCTGAACTTGTTCCATCTGTCTTGGCAAAATGTTTCTGGTGGAATACAGATGAGTAGTCGTCTTGACTTCTGAATAAGAAAGGCAAAAGAATAAGAATATCGTCTTGAGATAACCTGTAATGTTATGAAATGCATGATGTGCATGATATGTTTGTCATTTCCTGGTATTCGAGAGTCCTTTTATTCTTCAATCACGATGCGCAACCAATAATCAAGCATACAATCAAGGGAAAAAAGGACAAAAAGACAAACACTTCAATTATTTACAAAAAAAAAGAAACGATGTTCAAGTGACTTCGGACATTTAAGAGTTTAACGATAACCAACAAAATACGTGTTTCAAAGTAAACTTATCAAAAACTGAATAATAAAAACAAACAATGGTCTCTTCCAACAATCCTGGGGGTGACCGAATACACCAAAGGTAAGTAACAAAAACTAAATCTCCTGAACAAGACACGCTTCAAGGTGTTGACAATACTCTTCAAGCCTGGCTTTCTCTTTCAAAAGTTGTGATGCGTCTACCTTACTTTCTTGAAACCGATCCTCTGCGACACGCCTCTTGGCTACTTCCTTTTTAAGCTGAGCATCCTTGTCTTTGAGTTGTTTCTCCATGTTTTGAATCTTCTTCCTGTAACTATTCTCAGATGCCTGAAGCTTCTGTCACTCTTGTTGGGTCTTACTCAACTCTTCTTCCATTTCAGCATGAGATCTCTTCCTAAAACAGGTTGCATCAGAAGTTTCCCCTTGAGCTTCTTTGAGTTTGCGAGCTAAGTCGGCCCTTTCTTGATCTACCCAATAAAGTTTCATCCCTGCCTCACGGTCTTTTGCACGAAGTTGAATGTTCTCAACATGAACCTGGGTGAACACCTCGGTAGGCACCGTGTTACTCAGAACAGTAGGAGGTTGTTCACATATAGGAGCCGACCTTGCAAATGGTAACCGTAAAATCTTGACCCTGTCCTTAATCCATTCCAAGTAAGGAACCCTAGCAATAGGAACCTTCTTGCCCAAAGTAGTTCTATCCTTCTTGTGAATTCCCTTCCAAGCACTTGTCACTCTTTTCAACATCACAGGATCACTTCCTCTAACAAAATACACTGATTCAGACACCTCCTCAACCTTTGGCGGTCCATCTATTGCATATCCCAATTGACGATAAGCAAGCACATAATTATAGTTGATACACCCCTTAGTTCCTATGAGGGGAACATTAGGGAAATCTCCGCAGCTAGTGATAATACTTCGTGCTTCCCCCATGTCGTAATTCCACCGGATATCAAATTAAGTAAGGTTCACTTCAAAACATTCATTCCATTCTCTTCCAACAAGCCTATTGAGTAAGTGCGGACCAAATTGGATGGTCAAGAACACATGAAACCTCCTTGCATGACATCTCTGATTTCATAATGTTCATGACATTGATATTTTGAGTTTTTGTTTGTTTTAACATGTACTAACTTCCCTAATGTGTTTATAAGTCTTGATAGTGCATGTTAGAACAATCGTGGAGGTCCCATACATGCTGAAATGTGAACCACCATGCTAGCACTGATTTCACATGTTTACAACATAGCTCTTAATCCCTTGCATTTTAGCCATCAAAAATACTCCCATTGGATTCGCATGCCTTGATTTAGGGGGTAGGGTATTGTTGGCTTCCTAATAATGCTTATTTTGCAAGTTGATTGGAAGAGGACAACCGGAGAAGACGATCGGAGTTAGGGCTCCAGCACCTCTCCGGTTAACATAATCATGTTTTATATTTATATTTATTGTTTGATTTATATAAACAGATGTATAGCCACCCCAGTGGTAGAAACACACACGCTAAGTCACTTCTCTCACAGGTCACGAGTTTGATCCCCAGTTTTGCCAATATTCTCATGTTTTCATTATTTTTGCAAGTGTAGTATATGATGCGCTAAAAATGTTACCTTGACACAACCAGAGCGTTGGCCTGGTGGTATGCTAGGCGTAGAGAATGCTTGAGGGCATGGGTTCAACACCCACCCCTACTCTTTTGGTCATTCTATGTTTCTCACTCTATTTCACCCTTTTTCTTTAAAATCTTTTTTTTTCAAAAACATTTTTTAACATAACACTAATTTAATTTTAGGCTTTAATTTGATTTTATGTTTTTTTATTTAATGAATTGAATTTAATTTTAGGTTTTATTTAATTAACCCTGATTTAATTTTTTAGGTTTTCTCAAATAAACTAAAATCGACTTAGATTTTAAAGTTTCAGTTACCTATTTTTTCTTAATTAATTAAAATCAGCTTAGAATTTATGGTTTCGATTAATTTAAATTACCTAACTTTTTTGATTAATTAAAATCAATTATACTTTTGGATGATTATCAAAAAAAATTTGTCATGCATTCACTAAAACAATTTTTCCATTTTCTCTTTCACAATCTTTGCGTATTTACTTTCGCATTAGTTTTTCCCAATTATGTATCTGCTACAGTATGTAATAATTAATTAGGGTTTACTTTCTTTTTCCCCTATTTTATGGTTTTGTATCCCCACTCTCGAAGCCTTGTAATAGTTTAGGTTTACTTTCCGCACCTTTACTTTCTGCAATTTATCGCTTTCGTTATTACTGTATAGTAACTAGGAATGTGTGGCAAGATATAAAACCAATAGCTAGATAACCCTAATCAAGATTAAATAATTGAATTGAATCAATTTTCACACACTCATCTCTAGGGTAATCCCACTTGTTGCCTTCGGATAAAACAGTCATGTCCCTCGAACGTGGGGACGCTTTAGCAAAGACCCTCGGTTAAAAAGATCATAGTCCCTCGATGACCCTTACGATGCTGCCTTCGGTAAATGATCTTAGTCCCTTATGAAAATTTTCTAAAGCACCCATACGAGTTTCCTTTATGATTGTATGATGACCCGCACCTGTCCCTTCACATCCAAAGATTGGGCTTCCTACTAACTAATGGTATAGATAACACTATCTAAAGGAGGAGGAAAATTACAAGAACGACTTTGAGTAGGTAGATAGTTGTTAATCGCTTGCTCACGAACAAAACATCTTTTCACAAACACTTTAAAAAATATTTTCCAAAAAAACCTTTGTATGCATTCTTAATCGATACAAGAATCATTACAAAGTTGTCGTACTTAGGCATTTTAAAAATATTTTCAAACGAATCACATACATAAAGAAAATTTTAAAACGTGAGCTAGAGATTAAAAGCCCGTAGATAACTACAGATGAAAAGGGCGTTAATACCTTCCCTTTTCATAACCTACCCCCCCGAACTCAGAATCTATCAAGGTCTTTCCTGGTCTTTTCATCCTTTCCATATTGGATAAAAGAAAAGTAAGTGGTGACTCTTGCTATTGGCTACATTTAAGATAAAATGAAAAACTAAGTTAGTTCTCCCATCGTATTACAGGGGGAGGATGATTATGTGTGATAGGGAGAGTACTGGTCCTGTCTGAACTTAGAGTTGTGATGTGTGATGTCAGATCACATGTCTTGACATCTGTCTTCTGGAGTATTAAAGATGGTTATCTATAACTGCATGTAATCTCTGATATATCTTTATGTTTTCAGTTTGTACAAAGTTTACATGTTTTTCAAGTAGCTTGTGTTTTATGAATATTTTTGTACCCCAAATTTTGCCTCCCATTCTATTCAAGGCATGCTCATTAAAGTCCCCAATTGCTCAAGGTTGACCAAGAATTGACCAGACAAATTCTCCTCCTAAGCAATGGATTTCCATCTAGGGTTTTCATTTCTCACAAAAAAATATTGGTTTGCAAAAGCTTCAAATGATTTCCATTGCACCCTATTGTTGTACCCTAATTTTTGCCCGTAAGATCCCTTCCTCATACCATATTGATTCAATCACAACAAGATCACACTGGGGCTTTTGGTTTTCCTCCATATCTTTAGCTTTGCTCTTTGAGGAATCACCAAGCACCTTTACTTCTTTTTCTTTTGTGATCATGCATGTTTTGTTCTAACTTTCCTTTTAATTAATAATATGCAATGTTGGTTTATCTATCTTGTTAATAATGTAGGTCAAGGCAATGTGGCTTAGCAAGTTCATCCATGGGTTCAAGAGTTTATTTCCATTCCCTAGTCAATAAGGCTTGAGAAATTCAAACCTCACAATTTAATTTGTTTTGGAAGAAATGGAATGGCAAGGTTTATTTTGGTTTACCACATCTCAAAGTTATCAAGATTGATTCAAAAGTACAAGGGGTTGATTGAACAAGTTGTCATGGTTGGCCAAGGCCTTGTTCCCATTGGTCCCAAGTGTATATTTCTCTCAATTCTCAAGATATGAAAGTTGTTTTGGTTGCTATGAGTTCTCATTATCATCCTCAATAACTTCTATCCACAAAGCAAAAGTGTTGGTACAAGGAGGTTGTTTAAAATTGTCAAAGTTCCTCAAAGAATTTTCTTGATCTAGGAGCTAGGGTTTTGAACTTCAAAGAAGTATATCTTGCTCATATTTTGGTATTTTTGAGTTCTAAAATCATCCTTCTCTTCAAAGGGTTATTAACAAATCACTTCAAAAGATTCAAGGAGTTTTCAGGTGGAAGAAACTTGATAAAGAAGAAAGATTACAAGTCCCCAAGATGAACCCCCAAATTCCCATGTGTGACTTCAAATGATCATAACTTGGTCAATTTTTATCACCTTGAGCCCACTAATTTTCCACAATGATCTTGAGGATGTGAACTTTATTCCTTCATTTATGTGCAAAGTGAGAAAATGGATGGAAGATGCCTTAAGGAACAAAAGATTATAGGTCATTTCATGATTTTTTGTCAACTTCAACAATTCATAACTCTCTCAATTTTTGGAGATTTTGAATGGTTCAAGTTTCAAAATGTCATTCAAGAGGTCTATTTCATTCCATATGTTTTGGTCAAGAGAAAATTTTCAAGAGGAAGGCCATGTTTGGATGCAAAACATTATGGGTCACTTTTGTAGAAAAATTTGAAATATTTCTAAGTATGGAAAGTCAACCTCTTTTTCCCAACTTTGACTCATTGCAACTTTCAACTCAAACATCCATTTGGTTCCATTCTTTTCCCATTGCAAAGCTTGTAATCTCATCTTTCTAAAGCATCAAGAATCATGTCCTAAGACCTCTTGAGTTGGTAATGCCATTATTTTGAAATTGGTAACATGAAACTGAATTTCTCACCAAGTCCGAATTTTGAAATCCATAATGTGGCCTCTAATCACAATATTTGTGCGTGTTTTTGATTTAAACTTGATTAGCAAACTTGCCAGAAGTGTTTAGCACCACAAAACACAAAGATTGCATGCGTTTTATTGAAAATGAGATCACACTTCACTCGTGTCCAAACTCCACACAAATTCCCTCCAAAATCCATCATTCACTCTTCCTTTTGATCCCATTTGCTTCTCCTATAAATACATGAGCTATCCCATTCATTTTCTCAAGCTTGAACAGCCAAAATCACCTGCCAAACTTATTCCATAACTCACTTTTCTGCAACTTTAAAGTCAGTGTCCAAGCCTTTTTAAATCCATTTTTTCTATCAATTCACCTTCCTTGATCTTCCCTGAAGCTAACCATACAATTCACCTTCCTTGATCTTCCTTGATCCATAGAAGTCCATTTATAGAGCTCTGCAACTGAACTTCAATAGGTAGATTCCTTCACCAATTCTCTCAAACTTTGATATCATTGTGAAGCTCTCATTACCCTGGTTCTAGTCGCAACACTTGCTTTTAACTAAAAACACGTTTTGACCATGAAATTTCAAATTCCTTTTCAAAACATTCCTTCCAAATTGCTTGAGCTACATTTTATATAAATTTGTCGCGAAGGTGTGGTTGTCTTCGTCTTGAAGAGATGAAGCGAATGGCATAGGTCTGAGCTTCTAATTTTACAGTTTGAGAGACTTTCAATTCACGTTGGCTGGAGGTTGAAGATGACCAACGTGTCATCTTCCAACCAATGATGGCGTGCCATTTGTTCTTTTTGAATTTCTAATTTAATTAGTGATCTAGTGTTTTATTCACTAAAGTCAACAACATGCACAACGCGCCAGGTCCACTTGATTTGTTTGCTAACGCGTTTTGACAACGATCAAATGGCCCATATTTTTTTGGTTTGATATTTTATTTTCTGATTTTTATTTTAATTTCAAAAAATCATAGAAAACTCACTTTAAGTCCAAAAAATATGAAAAAATCATGAAAAATATTTTTGATTTTTCTCTTTCTGATTTTTATTTTTTTTACAATTTTATTTTGTGTTTTGGTATTTTTTAAAAATTTTCAGTTTATTTGAATTGTTTTAAATGTTTAAAAATACTTTTATTCATTTTTAAATTCTGGAAAAAAAATGGAATAATCCAATGATATTGTGATAAATATTGCTGACCATATTTATTTTTTGTTTCCGACTGTTATTTTTTTTACAATTTTTGGTTTATCTTACTCATTTCTTTTAATTTTTAAAAATAATTTCTGACTTTAAAAAATTACCAAAAATTTTATAAACATATTTGAGTCCCTTTCTGATTTTCCTATGGTCTTACTTAATATTTCTTGAGTAATTCGAACATAGTTGATATTTTTCTCTTTTATTTCTATTTTAAAACATTTTAAACCCCTTTTTAATATATATAGTAAATGCAATATTATTTTGTGATTATTTACTGGCTGATCTTGGGTTGAATTTTTGATCATGAACTTTGCTAACATCATTGGACCCATGGTGTTGAGTCTAACTCCATAAAAATGGATGAATGATTTTAATAATAGTTTGATTAAATTTTAATTCAAATATGGTTTGTATATTCTCTCTCGCCCCTCTTCATCTCACCCTCTTCTTATTGCACTAAATGTTATTGGAGAATGATCTCTATATCATGTCTCAAACCAAATGGTGCATATATTGCTATTGACCAACCTCAAAATAGGTGTGACTTGTATATAAGTCCACTTATGATTGCTTAACATAACGCTAAATTTTGTCCCGATTCAAATAAATGATCATACGTGGCCCAAACCTATGTTTGCAAGCCTAAGTATGATAATTTGATCTCTTTTATCCAATAACCTTGAGATTCATTGTGTAGTTTCTTTGGTTCTACCAATCTTCTGATGGATCTTCATTAATTTTGGTCAACACGGATCACTTATACATCATTGATCATTATATGGTACTTTTGAGGATTCCAAAATGGATGATATACTTAACAAAAAGAAAATGCAACTTGTTGTGTGGAGGCTTTGGTTCTACCAATCCTCTAATGAGTTCCAAATGCAAGTTTCAAGATGGTCATCCAACTAACCACTAATTATTGATAATTGACTTTATTTTGTGCTTTTATTTTTTTGCTTTTTATTTTATGCACCATTTACTTTAACATTTACATTTCATGCTATTTTCATCTTTGCTCTCTTGAGCATTTACTTTCTTGTCATTTTTATTTTTCTCACTTGAGCTTTTCCTTTCTTTTTGAAGATACCTAATAATCAACATGAACCATAAAAAATTTAATGATACTTGGACTATTTGGTTACTATACTTGGCATTATGGAGTATTGGACTTCTTGGACTTAAGATTAGAAACCTTGGCCTATGTTGGAGACCCGGTGACCTTGATTGATATTTTGTCTGGAGTTCTTGAGGTTCACCTTAAGATATTGGGTTGTTTGTTTGTCTTGTGTGCAGGTTATCGTGATTACATACTTTGTTTGTAATCTGGAATTTACCCGTATACAGCCGTTACTCTACCCAATTTTTGTGAAGACTTAATAGACTTGAAGTTTAGTTCTCTCAAGAGGTCTAGTATCTTTGCTTGCTTGGTTTCAATCCACAAATTGGGAATTCTATCTTGACTCATAATGTCAAGTATTGGCTTCTTGTTGGTTAGATGGTCCATATCCCTAGATTCTCACCTTATACTTTAGGGTAGTCTCTTCTTCTCCTCCCATCTTCTTTAATTTCAAAAATCCTCTCTCTCCTTTTGAAAACTCTTCTTGTTTTTAAAACTTGAACCACTTTCATAATAAACTTGGACATATGTCCATGCTTTTTTCAAAACATTTCATAAATAAAATTCAATCAACTTAATAAAACCTTGACATTTTTTGTGAGAAGACTAAAAGTCAATCAATCTTATTTCAAACTATTTTTCCACTTTGGATTTTTAACTTTAAAACCTTTCTCAAAAGATTAGACTCTTGTCAATCCTTGTAGTGATGCAAAAAACTATACTTCTACAATATGTAGTGAAGAGAGATATTTTCCACATGGGTGTTGAGTGAGGCATTGTTGATTTTAAAATCCAAGCCATATCCTCCACTTTGAGATGATGTAAATTCTCCTTTCTCATGATTGTGGGTAGCAAGTATGTTTTCCACACGGACAATGACGATGATGTCTTATCTCATAAAATTAACCAACACATTTGTGTTTTAAATTTTTTTAAAGGTGAACTACGTGTACGCTGATCCCCTATTTCATGAAAGGTGGTATGTAGGCACTAAAGGTTCACAACCGCGGCGGGTGGAAAAATCATAAAAAATATATTTCTTTTCTCACCTCCACCATCTATTTTACATACAACATTTTATAGCCAAAATATACAGATTTTTACAAAGAGGTTTCTGCGGAGTACCGTAGATGCTTAGGGTGCTAATACCTTCCCTTTGCATAACCAACCCCCTTACCTTGAATATTTCCCCCTCTTTTTGGGTTACTCGCTCTTTTCCCATTCCTTTGGAAACAATAAACTGCGGTGGCGATTTTTATTTTGATTTGTATAAGTCTAGTCAATCCAATGGCTTAGTCTTAAACATTTCTACCGCTACAGAAAAAATGGCGACTTCACTGGGGAAATATTGACCTCTTGTTGGTCCATCCCTAAGTGGGTTGAGCCTATCTTTGTTTATATCTGTATATGTGCTATTGTTGTTTATGTGTTATATTATTTGTTGTATATATGTTTTCCTGGATTTTCCTAGTTTTCAGGGTGCTTGGTGATTTCTCATAAGTCCTATACCCGGACTTGGGAAAACTTTAAGATAGGACGGGCGGTATAGTCATGTTAACTTTGAGGGAGTAATCCCAAAGAAGGAGGCATGAGATCCCCCACTTAGTGGAGGCCTCTTTGATTGTTGTGTCGTTTACTGAGTAATCGGGAAGACGTACTGCTTTCGACCTGGGAGCCTGCTGAAGCTGAGGAACGTAGATTACCTAACCCATCTTGTCCTTTTAGGTGTGGTGAGGAAGCTATGACAGAGTAATTCGGAAATAGTTGTCACGTGATACTATGCTCGGACGAGTTTTTATTGAGAATATTACTAATTACCGAGTTAATCAGGAAGTTGGTAATATCCGAAAGAAGGATGTAGACTTTGGGAACCTCTAGAACCTTGTTCAGCAGGTGATAACTTTTAGACCAAATACCTTATGGATAATACCTTCGACCTCATGCTTGTGATGTTGAACCTATGAACCCTATGTTTGTGATCTTGTGTGTGATTGTTGCATCATGCATCCATGCACTCATAAGCATCTTTTGAAGAAATTTTATATCAAGGGACTTGAAAGTTGACCATTTGTGAATATCTCAGGTACCTTTTGACCATGGACTCTGGAAAATGAAAGACCGGAAAATACAGTTTCAAAGATCCCAAGATAGATGAGTTTATCAGTCTAATTCCCGAGATTGAGTGTTCTGTAGATTTTCGGAAGAAGTATGGATTCGTCATTCCTCTCATGAAGCTTAGGATGAAGGAGGGTATTCTCTCGACCTTGATCCAGTTCTATGATCTAATGTATCATTGCTTCACTTTCCCTGACTATCAGTTGATGCCTACACTAGAGGAGTATTCTTATCTGTTGGATTTACCTATTACCAATCGTGTTCCTTTTACTGGTTTGGAGGATGAGCCAAAACCACATGAGATTGCTACTTTTATCTATTCGGGGAAGTCTGAGGTTGAAGTCCATATGACTACTAAAGGAGGAATTAGAGGATTACCAGCTCAGTTCTTATTGGATAAAGCTCGTTACTTTTCCTGGATGGAGAGTACAGACGCTTTTGAGGCCATCTTTGCTCAACTTGCTTACAGGTTGTTCTTATTTCATAATGTGGACAATTTTGTTGACATTAATGCTATCAGGATCTTCATGATTGGAAACCCAATTCCTACATTTTTGGGTGATGCTTATTACTCTATTCATCTTCGGAGTTCTTATCATGGGGGATGATTATCTGTTGCACGCGTCTGTTGTACCAGTGGTTTATTTCTCATATGCCTCAGTCTGATGCTTTCTGGGATGTCAGGAAGAAACCTCGTTGGCTTCCTAAGATCATGGCATTTACTCACTCAGATGTTGATTGGTATCATCGGGCTTACCCTAATGTAGAGATTGTCGATAGTTGTGGTAGTTTCCCCAATGTACCTCTTCTTGGTACAAAGGGAGGAATTAACTACAACAATTTCCTTGCACGACGAAAGCTTGGTTATCTAATGAGGGATAAACCAAATAGTATTCATTTGAGTAGTTTCTTCCTGAAATAGGGAGAATACCATAAGGAATCTAGGGAGAAGGTTGTGAAGGCTTGGCGTCACATTCATAGGAAGAGTAGGAAAGACTTGGGACCTAGGGGGGTTGTTTCTTTGGAGCCTTATCTTCAGTGGATCCAAACAATAGCTATTCAATTGAAGATGTTGTATTCCCGGGAAGCACCTATGCCTAATTTGTTTTTGAAGACCACTCCTCCCCTATTGGATGATGTGGAAGAGATACAACTTACTTTAGTAAGATGCAACAGGAAAATGAAGCTTGGAAGAATAAGTGCCAAACTTTAGAGATTTCCTATATAGCAGACTTGAAGGAGAAAGACGACTTGATTGAGATTCTTGAGAGTCGGGCTGTAGAGACCATGGATAAGCAAGTGGATTTAGTTTCTTCTAAGCCTGATTCAGATGTTCGTTGCTCACTTCATGATTCAGTTGATTGGATGAAGGTTGCCACCAGATACACGGAAGAAAACCAGAGATTGAACGCCTAGATTGCCATTCTTATAGGGTTTTAGACTTTATTTTCATCTTGTACTTGGGATTATTGAAACTTGTAATCCCTTTTGAAGTTATTATAATAAAACTTTTCAGTATTTCAAATGTGTTATTACTTTGATATTTGTAATGTGTCTATAAATCTTTAAGTCCCTTGAAATATTAATAAAATAAATCATGTGCATTGCACATCATGCATCACATTGAACATATTTCTTGCATTTATTATGCATATACATGTGTCTTACCAAGCTTATTTACTTTGTTCAGCAAGTTGTCTCACCACTACAATACTCGAGCTAATTTCAGAAGGAAGATGGACAACTTAGAACAAGAGAATCGCGAGCTGCGCGAGGAAGTTTCTGCTTTGAAGGCCAGCATGGCCAATCTCACTACTCTGATGGAATCTCTGGTGGCTGCTCAAAATCAGCTACTCAGTGTTCAACCTCAACAGACAAGGGTTACTACTGAAGCTCCGACTGTTCCTGTGTCTTCTACTTTAGCGGTTGTTCAGAATCGCATGCCTCAAGGTTGTCCATAGGGAATTCCAGAGAACTTTGTGCCTGAAGGTTTCAATCTTGGTCCTCAAGTTACTCCAGTTGTTTAGCCTATTGTTACTCCTGCACCTTCTGTGGTGCATGCTACTCCTGCTGCACCTTCTTCGGTGAATATGGTCCCATTTTCTAATGATGATATGTATCGTTCTTTTCCTCAACCAAGTGAAGACTTGGGCCTCTATGATAGAATGGATGATTTTCAAGAACAATTTGACAAGATGCAGAGGGAGATGAAGGCCCTCAGGGGAAAGGAATTATTCGGGCAGAATGTGAATGATTTATGCTTGGTATTGAATGTTAAGATACCTGCGAAGTTTAAAGTCTCGGAATTCGAGAAGTACAAGGGCAACACTTGTCCCCGTGCTCATCTTGTGATGTATGTAAGAAGAATGTCTACTCACACTGATGATCAATTTCTGTTGATTCACTTTTTTTAGGATAGTTTGACTGGTGCTGCGTTGAAGTGGTATATGAGTTTGGATAGCATAAATATCCATACTTTCAATGACTTAGGAGAAGCATTTATCAGACAATACAAATATAACGTGGACATGGTGCCTGATCATGATCAACTCTGAGCCATGGTCAAGAAAGACAGGGAATCATTCAAAGAATATGCACAGAGATGGCGTGAGGCAGCCTCCCAAGTGATTCCTCCCATGGAAGATAAGGAGATGACTAAGATTTTCCTGAAGACTCTGGGTGCTTTCTACTATGAGAGGATGGTAGTGAGTGCGCCAAGTGATTTTACTGAAATGGTGGGCATGGGAATCCGTTTAGAAGAGGTTGTAAGAGAGGGCCGTTTAACAAAAAGTGAAAGTTCTAGAAATACGAAGAAGCCATCCTATGGGTTTGCCAAAAAGAAGAAAGGAGATACAACTGCTGTTATGCAAGAAAGGAGTGTTAATCCTCCTAGAAGAAATTATCAGCGTCATCAACAAGTCGCATCAGTAACTCCAGTTGTTGGTGTAGCTCCAACCACCGTTGCTTATCAGAGACCATCCCATCAGGGGAATCAAGGGTATATTCAGAGAAGGGAGAGTTATGACCCTATTCCTTTGAGCTATACAGAATTACTCTCGACGTTAATACAGAAGAAGTTGGTTCATACCAGACCACCTCCCGCTATACCATCATCGTTGCCTTGGTATTACAAGGCAGGCCAAACATGTGCTTTTCATCAGGGAGCACCAGGGCACAATGTAGAGAACTGCTATCCTTTGAAAACTGAAGTAAAAAAAATAGTAAAGTTTGATATCTTGTCATTCAAGGATGTTGGCCCTAATGTGAAAGATAATCCTTTTCCCAAGCATGGAGGAGCAAATGTTATGAACATGGTTGTTGCTTGTCAGGCGACTTTCGATTTTTGATATTAATCTGGTTAGAGGAGATTTTGTGAAAGTGCATGGAGACCTCTGAATTTAGCTATTATACGCATGACCATGCTGATTGTGCTATTTTCAGTATGAATATACAGGGTTGTGACAAGATAAAGGCTGATTTGCAGGAGATGATGGATGAGGGCCTCATCCACATAATCAGGCCTAGGGAAGAGTATGAAGAGGAAGTAAACATGGTTTGTGGATGTCCTAGAGAGTTCAGAATCTTTGAAGTGGAACATATGAATGAGGATCTTGTACAATTGCATGCTACTTTCTGCCACACGACTGGTCAGGTAGAACATCAGTATGGATCTTGCCGAATTTGCTGCCGGGACTCCCGAGGATGTTCAATTGTAAGGAAAGGTATTCAGTTGTTGTTGAATAATGGAACTATCAAGGTTAAAATCCAAAGGGATGATTAACATGAGGTTAATGAGATTGAGGTTTGTTTGGCTGAAGAAGAGTCAGATGATGAGTATGCCTCTGCGGACGAGTTCTTCTCCTCGGATGAAGATTTGTTTTCCAGAGATGACTCTGCAATGAATGAATGTGTTGAAGAGGGAGTAAATTTTATTTTTCCTTCTTTTGGTGTACCTACCCATTTTGAAGTTGAATATCATGGCAAGCCAGCTATTACTCCATAAGTGATTAGTTGTCCGGGTTCTGATCCCTACAAGTCAGATAAGGATGTACCCTACAAATATAATGATACAATTTTAGAGGATGGTGTGGAAGTTCCCATCCAGCCAATGCCTAATGTTGGAAATATTGCTGAGACTAGAAGAGTGACCCCAGTGGTCATGTATTTGCACCAATTGTTCATGGAGATGTTAGTACTGGAAAGAAAGTTATGGAAAGTGTTAAACCCAAGAAGGCTACGGGTGAATCTAGTGGGGCTACGCTAGAAAAGGAGGTGGATAATATTTTGAAGATAATCTAGATGAGCGACTATATAATTGTAGATCAGCTACTGCAGAGTCCTTCAAAAATATCTATCTTGGCTTTATTTATGAACTCCTCTGCTCACACAAAATCTTTGATGAGGGTATTGGACCAAGATTTCATGGAAAGAGATATGCTTGTAGACCAATTCCATAATGTAGTAGGGAACATTACATCATGTAATAACATGAGTTTCTGTGACGATGAACTGCCTGACAAAGGAAGGAATCACAATTTGGCCCTCCACATTTCTATGAACTGCATCAATGATTCATTATCCAATGTGTTGATTGATAATGGATCCACATTGAACGTCATACCGAGGAGCAAGCTTATGAAGTTGAAATATCAATGAATGCCCATGTGCCCAAGGGGCATTATTGTGAAAGCGTTTGATGGATCAAGGAAATCTGTTATTGGTGAAGTGGACTTGCCTATTCATATAGGCCCACATTTGTTTCAGATTACTTTCAAGGTCATGGATATTGTACCCGCTTATAGTTGTTTGTTGGGAAGGTCGTGGATACATGAGGCAGGGGTTTGTCACTTTAACTTTACACTAGAAGTTGAAGTTTGTACGTGAAGGAAAAGTGGTAATTATAAATGAAGAACAAGCATTATTGTTATCTCATTTGTCCTCTTTCAGCATTGTGGAGGAGGATGAAGTTGTTGTTGGTTCCTAGTTCCAGGCTTTATCCATTGATAATATAAGAGGAAATGAGAATTCTATGGCTTCATTTAAGGATGCTCAGCAGGTTGTGCGTAATGCCCATAGTAAAGAATGGGGACAGATTGTTGATCCACCTGTAAACAAGAATAGAGTTGGCTTGGGGTTCTCTGTGAAGAATGATAAAGGTAAAAGCATGAAGCCGAAGTATGCTATAGGAAAGTATCAAGACATATTTCGTAGCGGGGGTTATCTTCATCCAACTGTTTCTGGGATGAATGCCATTGTGGAAGATGAAGCAGAGCCAGAAATGCCAAATTATGTGACACACGGAGTTAGGGTTCAGAACTGGATCACCATTGATGTTCCCTCTTGCATACATGTTTCAAAGTAATTTTTTTTGTTAATCTTTTTTATAAGCTTTCACTCTTCCCAAGGTGAAAGTATTGATATTGTATGGGCTTATCTGGGTGCTTTGATTTTTAAAATCAATAATAAAAGTTGTCTTTGTTTCCCAAATTGTGTCTTTATTTTTTGCTTTTTTCTTGGAAAATGGTAATAAAAAAAAACCTTTCAAAATAAATAATAACTGAAATTCAAACTGCATGATCACTTTTTATATGTGTCAGTTTCTAAAAGCAATCGCAAATCATATGTGCAAATTAATTAAAAAAAACTCGTTGAATACAATGACCCTGCACCCTCTCCCAACTTTGAATGTCCTGTGTATGGGGACGAATGAGAAGACTATCATGAGATTCCAGAAGAGGTCTCACGGTTGCTTGAGCGCGAGAAGAATGCCATTCAACCATATAAAGAGCCATTGGAATTAATCAATTTGGGTTCAGAAGAAGATCCGAAGGAAGTCAAGATTGGAGCACTGCTGCATCCTGATGTGAAGAGAAGGTTGGTTAAGATGTTGAAAGAGTATGTGGATATTTTTGCTTGGTCTTACCAAGATATGTATGGTTTAGATACAGATATTATAGAGCACCATTTGCCGCTGAAGCCAGATTTCCCTCCAATCAAACAAAAGTTACGAAGAACTCACCCAAATATGGCAGTGAATATCAAAGAAGAAGTTCTAAAGTAGATTAATGCTGGTTTTCTTGTGACATTAGTGTACCCTCAGTGGATTGCCAATATTCTCCCAGTACCGAAGAAAGACATAAAAGTTCGCATGTGCGTAGATTATAGAGATCTAAATAAAGCTAGTCCAAAAGATGATTTTCCATTGCCACACATTGATATGTTAGTGGATAGCACAACAAAATTCAATGTTTTATCGTTCATGGACGGATTTTCCGGGTATAATCAAATAAGAATGGCTCCTGAGGACATGGAAAAAACAAAGTTTATCACACCCTGGGGAACATTCTATTACAGAGTGATGCCCTTAGGGTTAAAGAATGTTGGTGCAACGTACCAGAGGGCTATGACAACCCTATTTCATGATCTGATGCACAAGGAAATTGAGGTATATGTTGATAATATGATTTCTAAATCCTAGACTGAAGAAGGGCATTTAGAAGATTTGTTGAAGTTGTTTCAGCGTTTTAGGAAGTATCGTCTCTGCTTGAATCCAAATAAATGTACCTTCGGTGTTCGATCAGGGAAATTGTTGGGTTTCATTGTTAGCCATAGAGGAATTGAAGTCGACCCTGATAAAGTCAAAGCAATTCATGAAATTCCAGCACCGAGAACTGAAAATCAAGTAAGAGGGTTCCTCGGGCATTTGAATTATATTTCCAGATTCATTTCCCACATGACTGCAACGTGTGAACCGATCTTTAAGTTGTGAAAGAAATATCAAGGATGTGTGTGGACAGATGACTGCCAAAGGGAATTTGAAAGTATTAAAGAATATCTGCTTGAACCTCATATCTTGCTCCCTCCTGTTGAAGGAAGACCATTGAATATGTATCTGACAATGTTAGATAACTCCATGGGCTGTATTCTGGGACAACAAGATGAAATGGGGAAGAAAGAGTACGCCATTTATTATCTCAGTAAAATTTTTACTGATTGTGAGTCGCGGTATTCCATGATGGAAAATACATGTTGTGCTCTGGCCTGAGCGGAAAAACATTTGCAGCAGTATATGTTGAATCACACTACTTGGTTGATCTCCAAAATAGATCCAATCAAGTACATTTTTGAAAAGCCTGCTCTTATTGGGAGAATTTCCCGTTGGAAGATGTTGTTATCTGAATATGACATCGAGTATCAGACTCAAAAAGCTATTAAAAGTAGTGTGTTGGCAGATTATCTTTCTTACCAAGCAGTTCATGATAGTCAGTCGGTGATGTATAATTTACCCGATGAGGATGTGATGTTTCTAAAAGTGAAAGATTTTAATGAACCATTGCCTGAGGAAGGTCATAATCCTGAATCTCGCTGGAGCATAATATTTGATGGAGCTGTAAATGCTTATGGTAAAGGAATTGGTGCTGTGATTGTCACTCCACATGGATCACACATTCCTTTTACTGCAAGGTTTACATTTGACTGTACTAATAATATGGCAGATAATGAGGCTTGCATCATGGGTCTCGAGGAAGCTATTGATCTCAGAATTAAAGTTCTAGATGTGCACGGCAATTCAACTTTGGTAATAAATCATATTAAAGGAGAATTTGATGCTCGTCACCTCGGCTTGATCCCTTACAAAGATTATGCTAGAAGATTGTTACCCTTCTTTAATAAAGTTGAATTCCATCACATCCCCAGAGACCAAAATCAAATGGCGTATGCACTGGAGACTCTGGCTTCTATGTATTAAGTGAATACTTGGAATGATATACCTCGAATTATAGTTCGGCGACTGGATAGGCCCGCTCATGTGTTTACAACATAAGAGGTAGCAGACAAGAAACCTTGGTATTATGATATCAAGCATTTTATTCAGACTCAGGAATACCCGATTGGTGCTTCCAATAAAGATAGAAAGACATTGAAAAGATTGGTTGGTAGCTTCATCCTCAGTGAAAATGTGTTTTATAAGAGAAATTATGACATGGTCTTGCTCAGATGCGTGGATAGACACAAAGCAGACATGTTGATGCATGAGATACATGAAGTATCATTTGGAACTCATGCCAATGGACATTCTATGGCTAAAAAGACGTTCCATAAATGCCAGATTTATGCGAACAAAATTCATGTGCCTCTGACACTTATCAATGTTATTTCTTCCCCGTGGCCTTTCTCTATGTGGGGTATTGGCATGATTGGAATGATAGAACCTAAAGCTTCAAATGCACATCGTTTTATCTTGGTAGCAATTGATTACTTCACCAAATGGGTGGAAGTTGCTTCGTATGCTAATGTTACTAAGCAGGTGGTTGTGCGCTTCATTAAGAATAATCTTATATGTCGGTATGGTGTGCCGAGCAGAATTATCACCGATAATGGCTTGAATCTGAACAACAAGATAATGACAGAACTTTATGAAGAATTCCGGATTGTCCATCACAATTCATCTCCGTATAGGCCAAAGATGAATGGGGCTGTTGAAGCTGCTAATAAGAATATTAAGAAGATCATCCAGAAGATGGTTGTTACTTATAAAGATTGGCATGAAATGATCCCTTTTGTTTACATGGATATCGGACATTTGTCCGTACTTCAACAGGAGCAACCCCGTTCTCCCTTGTGTATGTAATGGAAGCTGTGCTCCCAATCGAGGTTGAGATTCCCTCTTTGCGTGTGATAATGGAAACCAAGTTGTCAGAGGCTGAATGGGTCCAGAACAGGTTTGACCAATTAAATTTGATCGAAGAGAAGAGAATGACGACTTTGTGTCATGGGAAATTATATCAGAAGAGAATAAAGAAATATTTTGATAAGAAGGTCAAACCTCGTGAATTCATAGAAGGCGACCTTGTACTCAGGAAGATCATGTCTTTTAACGATGATTCTAGGGGAAAGTGGACTCCCAATTTTGAAGGCCCATATGTTGTCAAGAAATCCTTCTATGACGGCGCATTAATTCTTGAAACTATGGATTGCGAGGAGTTCCCACGTCCCATGAATGCTGATGCAGTCAAGAAATACTTCGCCTAAATAAATAAAAGAACGGCTCGCTAAGTTGAAAACCCAAAAGGGCGGCTTAGGAAAGAAAGAGCGTCTCGGTAGGCCGAGAACCTGAAAGGGCGGTCTAGGAAAAAAATAGAGACATAAAAAGAATAAAATTTCCCTCTAAGTTGAAAAACCGCAAGGGCAGCTTAGGCAAAAGTTAGGGACTTTCTTGGCAATTAACAACATCAGACAAGACTTGATCATTGAAGCAACAATTTTCTTGGATCCTCACCATACTTCAACGGAAGCTGCTGCTAAGAATTCCAAAGTTGTTAGAGGTAATAATGGTCATTGTATCTCAATGTATCTTTTCCATTATTTATTACCATTTTCCAAACTTTGTAATTATCCGTGGAGTCTCGCCATTCGCAGACTACCATTCTATCAATAAAATTTGAGCTTTTACCCAATTCTTTGTAATTCTTATTTTATTCTGCTAACAAAGACTCCATTTATTATTGATAATAATTTTCAAAGCAAAAAGATTAAATAACAAAATTATTTTTCAAAAATAATTTACAACTTACTTATACTTTAGATTTTGTGATTCAAGAGGAAAACAAAAGTGGTGATCCCAGGAATGGATGAACTCCAGTAATTTTGGGAAGTTTTGTTTCCCCTAGGAAGGTTTCCTTAGGTCGTTTTTGCTGGTATGCGCGTGATTTTTGTATATTGAAGATGATACCAATTGGCGTAAGGTGTGGTATTGGGTTTGTAATCCCATTGTCCCCATTCAAGTCTTGGTTCATTTTTTATTTTTGTTTTGTATAGTCTGAGGCCTGAATCCAAGATTCCCCAACGAAGTTTTCCCTCATATGACGAAGGTCTTGTTCCCTTGGTATGTTGAGATAGAACTATTTTCAAAATGTCGCTCTTTCTGCAGTACTAGTATTATTGTTGGCATTTATTTCCCAGGCAACTAGACCATGACAGTATATTTTCTAAGAAGTGTTGAGACAATTGTCAACCCTTTGGGTTTTCACCCGCCAAGTGCTGGGTTTGATTTAAAATCCCCAGGAGTTTGACCTTTTTTTTATGATGTGGACTTCTTGATTCCCCAGGAAGGCTAGCCCAGGGCATCTTTTGTTGGAATAAGTTTGCATGATATGAAGACTCAATCCAAGATTCCCCAGTGAAGGCTCCGCTTATTTGATAGAAGTATTTTCTCCCCGTGCATGCTGAGATTTGACTCATTTACGAAGCATCTCCCTTTCGTCAGTACTTGCATTTTGTTTTATTTCCCGATAATTAGGCAAGGGCAATGTTTTATTTAAGAAGTGTTTGAATTGGTTATCAACTTTTTTTGGTTTTTCACCCGCCAAATGATGGGTTTGATTTAAAATCCCCATAAGATTGATTTCATGTTGTAAGGTTTGACTTCTTAACTCCCCAAGTTGTTATCCCCATAAGGTTCCATACTTTTTCCCCAGAGAGGTTGGTACAATACTTACTCTCAATATTGAAGAATTTATCTTGGTTTTCCCTCTTCGATGTGGTGATGGCCTCCCCAATAAAGTCAGCACGAGGTCCCTTGTTGATGTTTCGATGATGAGGCGTTATCTCCTCTAGTGAAGTTTGTATGATATTTCCCTAATGAAGTCGGCTCGAAATCCTCAGTTGATGTTTTGCCAATATGGTTTCCATCTGCCTTATTTGAAATCAGTATTGCAATCCCCAATAGAAGTGAAGACAGTGAAAACGTTTGTTTTCCCTATTGAAGTCTGAGTGCTATTCCCCGGTGAAGCTTGGAGAAGGATGTTATGTCCCGGTATCTGTACTGTTTTGTCGTGATGATTTGTTTACTTCTGGATTATGTTCCTTCCCAGTGAAGTTATTTTCGTATGGAATGTTCATCTTGGATGTGATTTAGCCGAGTATTGATTGTGCCCGACATGGTTTTGCCTGGTTACTCCCAGTGTTATATGTCTGTTTTGTTAGCATATACATAATAACACTCATACATTCATACATATATCACGCATAGTTAAATTTAGCAAATCATTGCTCATTTACATTCGTTAATATCTTGTTAACATATTACCCTGTTTTGCAGATTTGTGTTGTCCTCTCTCCAATAGAGTGTCGACCTTAAGCAGAAAGTGTATATTCTTTCAATTTCCCCACTGAGTTATCCCTCGTGGAATATTTTTGCTTTAGCCTTCCTGTACAGCTCTTTGTCTGGATAGATCGGGTTTCCTCTTGAGTTTGTTTCTCAAAGGATGTATTTTGGTTGACTGTTTCACTCCAGTTTATTTCTGTTTTGAATCTTTGGTTCATGGCAATATTATTACTTTGGATTTCTATGAGCTTCGAGCCTTAGTTTGATAATGTGCATTTATTTTGGCACGAGAATAATTTTATCTCCTCAGCAGGAATATGTTGGCATTTCCCCAGGAAGTTGTATTTCATTCCCCCGGAAGTCATGATTCATTACCCAGGAAGTCATGATTCATTCCCCAGGAAGTCATATTTCTTTCCCCAGGAAGCCATATTGCTTTCTCCAGAAAGTCATTTTTACAATCCTCCATAACAGCAAGTAGCGAGTCTCTTTATTTGAGAAATTTGTACTTCCCCATAAAAGTCGACGTTTCTTTTTTGCTATCGTCTCTATGAGTGGATAGTTTGCAGTTTGTTGTCAAATTACTCTAGTGGATGGCGAGTGTTTCAATATGACATAGGCAATTCATTAAGGAATCTTTTCAAGTGGTAGTCTCTTTATTTGAGACAACTTATATATTACCCTTTCCATGCAGAATGCATTGGTTAAAGAAGAAGTTGAGACCCGTTCTAGGTGAAACGCCTGAGTTTTGGGAAAACTTGTTATCATCTTTCTACCTTTAGTGAATGTTGGTAGTTCACCGTCAGTGAACATAGGTGCTATGATATTTATTTCCTTCCACCTTCAGTGAAAGTTGGTAGGTCACCATCAATGAAAGTTAGTGATTGTTATATTTTTACTTCCTTCTGTGAACGTTGGTAGTTCACTGTTAGTGAACATCGGTGCTATGTTATTTCTTTCCTTCTACCTTCAGTAAAAGTTGGTAGGTCACCATCAGTGAAAGTTGTTGATTGTTATCTTTTTGCTGCCTTCAGTGAACGTTGGTAGTTCACCGTCAGTAAACGTCAATGCTATGATATTTCTTTCCTTCTACCTTCAGTGAAAGTTGGTAGGTCACCATCAGTGAAAGTTGGTGATTGTTATCTTTTTACTTCCTTCAGTGAATGTTGGTAGTTCACCGTCAGTGAACATCGATGCTATGATATTTCTTTCCTTCTACCTTCAGTGAAAGTTGGTAGGTCACCATCAGTGAAAGTTGGTGATTGTTATCTTTTTGCTTCCTTCAGTGAACGTTAGTAGTTAACCATCAGTGAACGCCAGTGCTATGATATTTCTTTCCTTCTACCTTTAGTGAAAGTTGGTAGGTCACCATCAGTGAATGTTGGTGATTGTTATATTTTTGCTGCCTTCAGTGAATGTTGGTAGTTCACTGTCATTGAACATCGGTGCTATGATATTTCTTTTCTCTCTACCTTCAGTGAAAGTTGGTAGTTCATCGTCAGTAAACGTCGATGTTTGTCTCTCTACCCTCAGTGAACGTTGGTAGATCACCTCCAGTGAATGTCGGTGTTGTTATTCTTTTCTCTTTCTACCCTCAGTGAATGTTGGTAGCTTCGCCTTCATTAAAAGTTGGTGTATCCTTTGACCTTTTAACATCCTCTATGCGTCGGGTCTTTTTTATTCAACAGTGATTTATTTTCCTGGTCGGGTTTCTCTTTTGATCCTTATTCCCTTTTCTACATCCCCAGTGGTGTTTTGCGTCCCTTTGAAGTTGCTCATGTGCATTCATACTCATAAGCATTTCATGGCATCTTAGGGACAAAAATAGGGTTTGTTTTATATTTTAGTATCTTCGATCACTACGACACGAAGATTTTTAACCTTCGTATCTCCGGATTAAAGAAACTTAAATAACTTTCCTTTTAATTAATAAAATGCAATGTTGGTTTGTCTTACTTGTTAATAATGTAGGTCAAGGAAATGTGGCTTAGCAAGTTGATCCATGGGTTCATGAGTTTATTTCTATGACCTAGTCAATAAGGCTTATGAAATTCAAACCTCACCATTATATTTGTTTTGGAAGAAATGGCATGGTAAGGTTTATTTTGGTTTACCACATCTCAAAGTTATCAAGATTGATTCAAAAGTACAAGGGGTTGATTGAAGAAGTTGTCATGGTTGGACAAGGCCTTGTTACCATTGGTCAAAAGTGCACATTTCTCTCAATTCTCAATATATGGAAGTAGTTTTGGTTTCTATGTGTTCTCATTATCATCCTCAACAACTTCTATTCACAAAGCAAAAGTGTTGGTACAAGAAGGTTGTTTAAAATTGTCAAAGTTCCTCAAAGCATTTTCTTGATCTAGGAGCTAGGGTTTTGAACTTAAAAGAAGTATATATTGCTCATATTTTGGTATTTTTGAGTGATTCCAAAAAAATACTTCTCTTCAAAGGTTTATTAACAAATCACTTCAAAATTTTCAAGGACTTTTCTTGTGGAAGAAACTTGATGATGAAGAAATATTACAAGTCCTTCCGATGAACCCCCAAATTCCCATGTGTGACTTCAAATGATCATAACTTGGTAAATTTTTATCACCTTGATCCCACTATTTTTCCACAATGATCTTGAGGATGTCAACTTTATTCCTTCTTTTATGTGCAAAGTGAGAAAATGGATGGAAGATTCCTTAAGGATACAAAATGTTAAAGGCATTCCATGATTTTTTTCCAACTTCAACAATTCATAACTCTCTCGATTTTTGGAGATTTTGAATGGTTCAAGTTTCAAAATGTCATTCAAGAGGTATATTTCTTGCCATCATTTTTGGTCAAGAGCAAATACCAAGAGGAAGGAAATGTTTGGATGCAAAACATTATAGGTCACTTTTGAAGAAAAAATTGTATTATTTCTAAGTATGGAAAGTCAACCTCTTTTTCCCAACTTTGACTCATTGCAACTTTCAGCTCAAACATCCATTTGATTCCATTATTTTCCCATTGCAAAGCTTGTAATCTCATCTTTCTAAAGCATCAAGAATCATGTCCTAAGACCCCTTGAGTTGAAAATGCCATTATTTTGAAATTGGTAACTTGGAACTGAATTTCTCACCAAGTCAGAATTTTGAAATCCATAATGTGGTCTCTAATCACAAGATTTGTGCGTGTTTTTGATTTAAACTTGATTAAAAAACTTTCCAGAAGTGTTTAGCACCTCAAAACGCAAAGATTGGATGATTTTTGGTGAAAATGAGATCACATTTCACTTGTGTCCAAACTCCACATGAACTCCCTCCAAAATGCATCATTCACTCTTCCTTTTGATCCCATTTGCTTCTCCTATAAATACATGAGCTATCTCATTCATTTTCTCAAGCTTGAATAGCCAAAATCACCCTGCCAAACTCATTCCATAACTCACTTTTCTGCAACTTCAAAATCAGTGTTCAACCCTTTTTCAATCCATTTTTCTATCAATTCACCTTCCTTGATCTTCCCTGAAGCTAACCATACGATTACTTTCAAGAATCGTGACCTATATTGATCCGTAGAAGTCCACTTAAAAAGCTCTGCAACTGAACTTCAATAGGTAGATTCCTTCATCAATTCTCTCAAACTTTTATATCATTGAGAAGCTCTCACTGCCCTGGTTCTAGTCGCAACACTTGCTTTTAACTGGAAACACGTTTTGACCGTGAAATTTCAAATTCCTTTTCAAAACTTTCCTTCCTAATTTCTTGAGCTACAATTTATGTAAATTTGTCGCGAAGGTGTGATTGTCTTCGTCTTAAAGAGACAAAGCGAATGGCATAGGTCTGAGCTTCTGATTTTACAGTTTGAGAGACCCGCAATTCACGTTGGCTGGAGGTTGAAGATGACCAATGTGTCATCTTCCAACCAATGATGGGGTGCCATTTGTTCTTTTTGAATTTCTAATTTAATTAGTGATCTAGTGTTTTATTCACTAAAGTCCATAGTATGCACAGTGCGCCAGGTCCACTTGATCTGTTTACTAACGCATATTGACAATGATCAGATGGCCCATATATTTTTGGTTTGATATTTTATTTTCTTATTTTTATTTTAATTGATTTAAATTTCAAAAAATCATAGAAATTTCATTTTAAGTACAAACAATCTGAAAAAAGTTTGAACAATATTTTTAATTTTTCTCTTTCTGATTTTTATTTTTTTTACAAATTTATTTTGTGTTTTGATATTTTTTTAATAAATTTTCACTTTATTTGAATTGTTTTAAATGTTTAAAAATACTTTTATGCATTTTTAAATTCTGAAAAAAAATATGGAATGATCCAATGATATTGTGACAAATATTGGTGACCTCATTTATTTTTTATTTCTGGCTTTGTTTTATTTTTTACCATTTTTTGTTTATTTTACTCATTTCTTTTAATTTTTAAAAATAGTTTCTGACTTCAAAAAATTACCAAAAATTTTATAAAAATATTTGATTTCCTTTCTGATTTTTCTATGGTCTTACTTAATATTTCTTGATTAATTTGAACATAGTTGATATTTTTCTCTTTTATTATTATTTTAAAACATTTTAAACCGCTTTTTAATATATATATTAACTGCAATATTATTTTGAGATTATTTCTGGCTGATCTTGGGTCAAATTTTTGATCATGAAAATGGATGAATGATTTTAATAATAGTTTGATTAAATTTTATTTCAAATGTGGTTTGTATATTCTCTCCCACCCCTCTTCATCTCATCCCCTTCTTATTGTACTAAGTGTTATTGGAGCATGATCTCTATATCATGTCTCAAAACAAATGGTGCATATATTTCTATTGACCGGCCTCAAAATAGGTGCGACTTCTATATAAGTCCACTTACGATTGCTTAACATAGCGCTAAATTTTGTCCCGATTCAAATAAATGATCATTCGTGGCCCAAACCTATGTTTGCAAGCCCGAGTATGTTAATTTGATCTCATTAATCCAATAACCTTGAGATTCATTGTGTAGTTGCTTTGGTTCTACCAATCTTCTGATGGATCTTCATTAATTTTGGTAAACGCGGATCACTTAAACATCTTTGATCATTATATGGTACTTTTGAGGATTCCAAAATGGATGATATACTTGACAAAAAGCAAATGCAACTTGTTGTGTGGAGGCTTTGGTTCTACCAATCCTCTAATGAATTCCAAATACAAGTTTCAAGATGGTCATCCAACTAACCACTAATTATTGATAATTGACTTTATTTTGTGCTTTTATTTTTATGCTTTATATTTTATGCATCATTTACTTTAGCATTTACATTTAACACTATTTTAATTTTTGCTCACTTGAGCATTTACTTTCTTGTCATTTTTATTTTGCTCACTTGAGCATTTCTTTTCTTTTTGATGATACTTAATAATCAACATGAACCATAAAAAAACTATAATGATACTTAGACTATTTGGTTACTATCCTTCGCATTATGGAGTATTGGACTTCTTGGACTTTGGATTAGAAACCTTAGCCTATGTTGGAGACCTTGTAACCTTGATTGATATTTTGTCTGGAGTTCTTGAGGTTCATCTCAAGACATTGGGTGGTTTGTTTTTTTTGTGTGCAGGTTATTGTGATTACATACTTTGTTTGTAATATGGGATTTACCCGTATACAGCCGTTACTCTGCCCAATTTTTGTGAAGACTTAATACACTTGAATTTTAGTTCTCTCAAGAGGTCTAGTATCTTTGATTGCTTGGTTTCAATCCAAAGAATTGGAATTCTATCTTGACTCATAATGTCAAGTATTAGCTTCTTGTTGGTTAGATGGTCCGTATCCCTAGCTTTTTACCTTATGCTTTAGGGTAGTCTCTTCTTCTCCTCCCATCTTCCTTAATTTCAAAAATCCTCTCTCTCCTTTTGAAAACCCTTTTTGTTTTTAAAAAATTTAACCACTTTCATAATAAACTTGGACTTATGTCCATGCTTTTTTCGAGACATTTCATAAATAAACTTCGATCACCTTAATAAAACCTTGACATTTTTTGTGAGAAGACTAAAATTCAATCAATCTCATTTCCAACCATTTTTCCACTTTGGTTTTTTACTCTAAATTCTTTCTCTAAAGATTAGACTCTTGTCAATCCTTGTAGTGATGCAAACAACTATACTTCTACAATATATAGTGAAGAAAGATATTTTCCACTTGGGTGTTGAGTGAGGCATTGTTGATTTTAAAATCCAAGCCATATCCTCCACTTTGAGATGATGCAAATTCTCCTTTCTCATGATTGTGGGTAGTAAGTATGTTTTCCACACAGACAATGACGATGATGTCTTATCTCATAAAATTAACCAACACATTTGTGTTTTAAATTTTTTTAAAGGTGACTTACGTGTACCCTGATCTCCTATTGCACGAAAGGTGGTACGTAGGAACTAAAGGTTCGTAACCACGACGGGTAAAAAATCATAAAAAATATATTTCTTTTCTCACCTCCACCATCTATTTTACATACAACATTTTATATCCAAAATATATAGATATTTTACAAAGAGGTTCCTGCGGAGTACCATAGATGCTTAGGGTGCTAATACCTTCCCTTTGCATAACTAACCCTCTTACCTTGAATCTTACTCCCTCTCTTCGGGTTACTCTCTCTTTTCCCATTCCTTTGGAAATAATAAAGTGCGGTGGCGATTTTGATTTTGATTTATATAAGTCTAGTCAATCCAATGACTTAGTCTTAAACATTTTTATCGCTACACCTATACGCCTCAGCATAATGGCACAACTGAAAGAAAAAAAAAGTGTACATAACAAGGTGTAGGTCGAAATCTGAAAATATGCCTAAGAGCTTTTGGGTCGAAGCAGCTTCAACAGCAGTATGAAGTCTAATTTGATGCCTAACGAAGCACTAGGATCGAAGGAAGGATAATTTGAAATAAAGCGTGAGGATGCTTTTGTGAATTCTTAGGTTGATACAGAGCTAGTAAAGAGCGTCATCAAAGGGTTCATTTTCGAACCATGGAAATGTATTCTATTCGAAGAATTACAAGGAAGACACACTTCGAATGACATGTTATTTGAGAGGGCACTTCGAATAGAAGAATATTTTGAATTCAAAAGCTTTTATCTTATCCAAAGAAGCACGTGGAAGTCTAATGGTTCGAAGGACATGCAATCTTCAAACATGGCGTGATCGAAGGACGGTTACGGACGCATCAGCCAAATATAAGTCACCTTAAAGCTTTTGGCATGTACCTGAATAGGTGTTGGATGGTTGAAGTGAAATCTTGATACTTATAGGTTACCTTTTTATTGGTGCATACAAGCTGTATTCACCAATCGAAGACGAACTAGTGAGCAAGAAATATATTCTTGTAGACAAAATCAAAGGGTGGGAGTTGGAATTGAAGAACCACCCACACAACTGTGTTTGAAAGAAAGAACAAAATGAAGCTTCAACAGGCTAAGATAAAGAGGTGATGCTCCGATTGGTCTGATTTAAGTAAAGGAGAACGAAAGGAACAAGAGCTGAGTTCGATTGGGCTGATTGGATAGTTTTCAGATCAAGCAACTAAAGCAGATAGTGACTCAATCGAAGAAGCCATGATGATGAGGCCTTGAACCATTTGAATTGGAACTCATAGCCATTGAAGAACAAAGCTTAGGAGCATTCTAAAGAGTCAAGATGTGAAAAGTTTAAACGAACACCTAATGAGATGAAACCTGTCCAGGTTCACTCAAAGCCAAAAATGGTAGAAAATCATCAAAAATGGCAACTTTTTAAAATCTCTCGATTTTGCTTTCAAAGCCATGTTTAATGGCTGATTCATGCCATTTTTGTCCACCACCAAACCCATATAAATATAATACACACATTTCCTATACGAGTGAGATGGCATATCAAAGTTCCACACACAAGAAGCTGCCTCAGAAAACAAATCAAATTCTCAAAATCTTATGAAGGGATGAACATTCAAAACACACTTTGTTGGCTTCTCCAGTCCAAATGAATACCAGCTCTCCTCCAAGCCTGAAGCACGCCCAAAAGTCACGCATCAAGCCCACCGGTCCTTGGTAAAATTATGGGTCATAACCCTTCGAATACAATTTAAATTTGTTTTATATGCATGTTTATATTTTTATTGATCATTCATGCGAATATAAGTGTTGGAAGTACAGGGTGCCATTTTTAGGAATTCGAAGCAGCCAACCTTCAAACTAGGTGATACAGGGACCTCTCGCCAATTTTAACCCCATATTTGGATTCAGGGGTTGGTCTCACGTAGGGTAGGGTCTTTGGATTTGCTTCGATCTAGATTTGATCAAGTTTGCAGGTGTGTGTGCAGGGGAAGGACCTGTGTTCGACACTGAGGTCCTGCATTTTAATTTTTTAAAACTATTTCCTTGCAAATCTGGCGCTTTAAGGCCAAATGCACACACATCATATACCATCATATCAAATGCTTCTCATCTAGATCCAACGCCATGAGCGCACAACCTCATCATGGACCCTCAAAGGCCAGCAACACCAGATCCAACATCAGCCTGGGCCATCTCTTGATTTGGGCCTAATAAATTCAGACCTCACCCCCTCTTTTTCAGCTTTAACACCAGGCCCATTTACATTATTGTTATTTCTATTATTCATTTCTTTTAATTGTTTTTTTATTTAATTAGCAAATTAATTATAAAATCACAAAAAATAGATCCAGGATTTTCTTAATTAAAATTTTGTAAATTAATTAATTAATTATCTTTACTCACTTTTTAAAATCAAGTAAACTTAGGATTTAATTTATTTCAATTTCATTTTCACAATAAAAAATATAAAAATATAGAATTAGTCTCCTTGTTTTCATTTCTCATTAATAATTAATATGTTTTTCTTTAAGATTATATCTATTTTAATTAATCCAATCATTTTCTCAAAATAAAACAAAAATGACAAAAATAATGTTCTTTTACTTAGAAACATTTTAGGGTTGTAGACGTCTTTTCTAATTCGCGTGCGTTTATTATTTTAGCATTATTATTTTTATCATTAATGTATCTGCTTATGGGTTGTAATAGTATAATTAGGACATTTACTGTTTTTCCCCAATTTTAGACTTGTAAATTCCCCCTCCCCGAAGCCTTGTAATAGATAGGATTTATAATTCCCGCACTTTTAAATTCTGTAAATTATTAACTGGTTAAATGTATGCCTAATAGGATTGCATGACAAGAGCTTAATAGTCAAACGCTAGCAAACCTAACACAAGATAAATAATTGAATATAACACAATTGCACATGCGCACCCATAGGGTACCCCACTTTGGTTGCCTTTAGAAAACAGTCACAACTCTCAAAATGTGAGAGATTTTAGTGGCTACCCTCCGGTTTAAAGATCATAAGTCCCTCAATGACCCTCTCGACGTTTCCTCGGTAAAAATGATCATAAAACCCTAGGGTAGTTACTAAGATTTCTTGCCCAGTTGCCTTTGTGACTATAAACGTCCTTTCGAATGTACCTCAAACATCCAACGACTAGGGATACCTACTCAATTATAGTAGGATAGAACTGTCTAAAGGAAAAGAGGAAAAGAACGACCTTTTCGAGTAAAAGTAGATAGTTCTTAGATGCTATGCTCAATACAAACTTTTGCACATACACAAAGCACTTTCAAAAACATTTTCAAAACACTTTATCAACACTCTTGAGGACTGATACAAGAGTTATCATAAAGCAAGCTGCCTTACTATTGGCATTTCAAAACACACAAAGAATAAGGTATTTCAAAATGAGCTTAGCATCTAAGAGCCCTTAGAAAACTACAGATGGAAAGGGTGCTAACACCGTCGCTTTCCATAATCTACCCCCTTAATCAGAAAACATCTCGAAAGGTCTTTTTCTGTTCTTTTCACCGTTTCCTTTGTTGGATAAAAGAAAAGTCAATGGCGACTCTTGCTTACTGAAACATTTGCAAATACAAACTCAAAACTAGTATAATAGTCGGTTCTTCCACCGTATCACAGAACCGACGACTCAGCTGGGGACATAATTACTTTATAAAGTGGGGTTACCTTAGGGCTTAGTTCATTTTAATTTGCATTCATTGTGTGTTTTTGTATGCTTTATTTTTGAGGGCTTGTTTGGATTGTTACTAAAGATCCTACACCCAGATCTGGGGCACCTTATTAGGTAAGTAGAAATAAATCATGGAGGTTGTACGGTGTAGACTGATACAGACAAAGTGGTGGCTACGTTAGCGCAATACTCTGGATTGTACTAATGTTCCTTCAGTAAGTCATGGATAACATTAGGCTTCCTCACAGTGTCACTAAGCGCTAACTGGCCTTTAGAACCTTTATTTGACTCATCCTAGCCATTAGGAAGTACTGAGATGGCCGACTTTGGTTCCGACCCAAGACTTGTTGATACTCGATGCTATACTCATTGAGACTGCACTTTCGGAATATTTTGGCCACAATACTTTGGTGCTTGAGCTGAAACATTACCCGACGTAAAGGTCAATGATATTGAGACTCCTTAGAACCCGATTACTATTAATAGGAAAGTTTGAGCCAATGGAACACTCAAGAGGGTACTTACCTTAAAACCTCATGCGAGCCTTTAAACCTAAGGTCTATTGTGTGAATTGCTTGTGTTTATATGATATTTAAGCATAATCATGACATCATAAACATCATGACATTCATATATACTAACCATTTCAAGGACTTGTGGATTTACCTCTTTGCTGTTTTGTAGGGTATAAATTTAGGTCGCAGAAAAACCATCTGGATTAACATCGCAGAAATTCCTCCCAAGCTCAAGGAATTGGTCTTAAAGGTTCCCGAGGACTCATCATTCAACAAAAGATATGGTCATTTTCCCAGTTTGGTCACCATCGTGTTTGACGATGATTTGATGAGTGTTCTAGTCCAGTTCTTTGATCCCGAGCACCACTGCTTCACATTCCCAGATTATCAATTGGTGCCTACACTGGAAAAATTCTCAAAGCTACTTGGTCTACCTATACTGGAGAAGGTACCTTTCACTAGTTTAGAACAAGACCCAGCTTCTAAAAAGGTTGCCACAGCTTTGCACTTACAGCCATCTGATATTGAATCCAATTGGGAAAGAAGAAGCAGAGTTAAAGGCCTTCTTGCAAAATTTCTAATGGAGAAAACTCAGATATACTTGGACTCTATGAGTTACCATGCCTTTGAAGATTTCTTAGCTCTCTTGATCTATGGGTTGGTTTTGTTCCCTAATTCAGACCAATTTATATATGTGAGTGCCATCAATATCTTCCTTGCTCATAATCTGGTTCCTACATTACTCGGGGATATCCTACATTATCTTCATACTCGTACTTTTAAGAAGCGAGGAACTCTTATGTGTTGCATCCCTTTGCTCTATAGGTGGTTTATTTATCACCTTTCTCGGTCAGTAATGTAGAATGATTTAGTCTTAAGGTGGAGTCAAATATTAATGTCTCTCTCTCTCTCACTCCGATATCCATTGGTTCCTCGCTCTCAAGAAGAAATCTCTTTTATTGATCACTGTGTAGGATTTTCTAATGTGCCACTCTTGGGTATTAGAGGAGGAATCACCTACAAACCTTCTTTAGCACTACATCAGTTTGGTTACGCACAAAGAGATGGTCCACCTGATATGCTCATCCAGGGTATTGTGTTCAACTACTCAAATGATCTGCAAAATTATCGTCAGAGATTCATCCGCGTTTGGGGCATGGTTAAGAAGACTGATAGTAAGACTTTGGGGTGTAATAACTCCATCCCTTTGGAACCTTACCTCAAATGGGTGCGAGCTCGAGCCCAAAGTCTTATGATGCCATATGATGCCATCTTACCGGTGATCTTGGAACCTATTGTTCAAGGGGACGAGTCTCGCATTATTTCCCATCCTGATATGCCAACAATCTTCGAAGATTTGCAAAAGTGTTGGATCCAGCTCAAGGAAGAACGAAATACCTTTAAGACTCAATTCTATGTCATTGAGAAGAAAGTGTTGGAATTGATAAAGCAGCTTCACGAAGAGAAGAATCTCAATACCTACCTCGGCACGAAAAGGAAGTGTCCATGGGAGACTTAGGAGTTTTAGAAATTTCTTTTAATGTTTATTTATGTCTAATATTTTGTTTCCTTAAAAACTTACTAATAAAGAGTTTTGTTTTCTGTTTTGGTTTAAAAGAGCTTAAATCCTATAAGGTCCTTGAAAACATTGCATAAGCATATCATACATATCATCACATAAATAGGTTTCAAGTCAGGTTTCTTATCTCTTCGCTGTTTATTTCAGCAAGAAGAAATGGCTCTGAGAACAAACCGTTAAGGATCTGCAAGCACAAAATGCTCAATTCCAGCAGATGTTCCTGGCTCTAGCTAAGGGACAAGAAGATCTGAAGGCTCTGATTCTCAAGGACAAGAAGAAGAAGACAAAGAAACTAGTGGGTGTCCTGAATATGGGAAGGAGATTTAAAGGACCAGCAAAATGAGCTCTAGACTTTGAAACTCCGTCAAACGAGGGAGACAATCAGGAAGAGAAGCCAACAAAAGAAAAAAACAACCCATGGACTGATGAAGAAGAGGATGATTACTCTGGGGAACAATATCCTACTGCTGATGATAAATACAAGCAGCTGGAGGATCGGCTTGATCCTATGGAAATTCATAGGGTACCTGGTCTAGATTTTGAAGAGTTAGGGCTGGTCTATAGAGTGGTTATCCCATAAAAATTCAAAGTTCCCATCTTTGCGAAATATAACGGGGTTTCGCGTCCTAAGCTGCACCTAAGATCCTATGTCAGGAAGATTCAACCTCACACTACTGATAGGAATTTGTGGGTGAATTTATTCCAGGAAAGTCTATCGAGAACTCAATTGGAATGGTTCTATCAGCTGGAGGGAACCAACATCTGCAACTGGGAGGAGCTGGCTGCTGCTTTTTACAGGCAGTACCAATACAATGCTGACCTTGCTCCAACCCGTACACAACTTCAAAGTATGTCTATGGGTTCCAGCGAGGGTTTCAAAGATTATGCCCACAAGTGGACAGATCTTAAGGGAAGAGTCCAGCCTCCTCTGTCTGATAGAGAGCTGGTAGATATATTCCTGGGTACTTTGTCTGGTCCAGTTTTCAACCATTTGATCAGAAGCTCTTCAGCTGAGTTTATGAGCTGATATTGACAGGGGAACAAGTAGAAGCGGGTATCAAGAGTGGTAAGATTTAGAGGGATGCATCTTCAAGTACAACTAATCAACCGTTCACTGGAAAGAAAGAAGTTAGTGATGCTTATAGCCAGAGAAATCAAAGAAAAACTGAACACAGTCCAACGGTAGGAGCTGTGATGATCTCCAACCCTGCGTCCAATCAACAGCAAAATAATCAGCGCATACAAGATGCTCCCAGAAGACAGTTCACCCGGATTAACATGTCCTTATCTCAGGTTTTTCCACACTTGTTTAAGTCTAATCTGGTCACTCTAAAGGAGGCTCCAAAAAATCCAAATACTACATCTCCCCGCAATAACCCTAATGCACGATGTGCCTACCATTCCGACAATCTGGGGCATGATACAAATGATTGTTGGGCTGTGAAAGACAAAGTGCAAGATCTTATTAAGGCAATGGAGATTGAGTTTGGTCCTCCTAAGACCCCCGACGTCATAACTGCACCAATGCCCAAGCATGACCCAGGAATCAATGCTATTGATGTTGTTTCCGCTACAGAAGATGCTGACAGTAATGGCGGCATGGACAAATGGATCTTCCCAACTATCAACGGTGCACTCAACAATTGGGAGGCCAAGGATTTTGTTCCCATTACTTTTATTCAGGAGTAATTGTCTTTTTGTTTTTGGAATATGTAATATTTGAACAATTTAAACTCTAAAGCCTTGTGCTTTACCCGAGGCACAATGGTCTATTTGTGAGGGTTATCACTTCATATTCATTCATATGTCATTAATAATTCATTGGAAGTTTTGCATACAAATTTTATGCTCTCTGTCTTTCTTTTCTGCATTTACTTTATCAAAATAGCTATGCTCTCTTACACATACCCACATATCAAACTGTAGATCCACATCCACTCTGGATCCCATTGGTAATGGTTTTGCTATTACCAATTATGACTTTTAAAATCCGATATACCATGTAGAGGACGAAGGTGAGGAAGATTGTGAAGTACCAGGAGAACTTTCTGAAGAAGTGAAAAACACAAGAAGGGGGGGTTGAATTGTAAAACTGAAAAACAATGCAATGAACACGATATTTTTATCCTGGTTCGTTTGATCTCAAACTACTCCAGTCCACCCGTCAAGGTGATTTCGCCTCTCTCCAACGAGGTCTTAATCCACTGTATTCAACTGAATATTATAATCTGCTTTAACAACTGCTAAAGCCTTCTTGATGCAAACCACAACCCGGTTTGTCAAGGAAACACTTTCTTACAAAGAATGGAAATCTAGGTGTGTGAGTGTTTTCTACAAAAACAGTTTATCACAACTGTGATATTACACAACTTAAGCTTATGAAACTAGATTGCTAAAATATAATTGAGTAAGGAATTATGGAGGTTTTTAGCAAACTGAGAATGAGAAGATGTAGAATAGCTTTTAGGCGTGGAAAATAGTTGTAGAGCATTAGCCAATTCAATCTTCATTGTGTTGTTTATATAGCACTGAATTTGTTGAACGTTGGAGCAATAATCTTGATTCAATGCCATTAATAAACTTTCCTTATTAAGAAGATCTTGTCTGGAATGATGCCATTGGTAATAATTCGCTTTGAATGCACAGTACCGTTGCTACTTAAAGCGTGTTCTGGCTTTGGCTCATTCTGACTCTGCTTAAGTGCTGATGAACTATTGTTGTCTTTATCAGAGTGTTAAGCGCAGTTCTGTTCATCAAGCTTCAGCATACGCGTGAGTTGTTCTTCTGATTCTGGTATTCTGATATAGCAACTTCTGATGCTGATGTTAATAACCAATATTCTGATGCTGATTAAGTGTACTCTTGCTGATACCTATCAGAGTTTCTGCAAAACAGAAGGTAATATTTTAGGTAGCAAATAGTTCTTATATGAATCACATAATTAATGTATCCTTTCATTTTGTTATCATCAAAACTTAAACTTAGGGTAGTAGATTCAAACTTTGTTCTAACAATCTCCCCCTTTTTGATGATGACAAAAACTAGATATTTTTAATTGAAAATAACGTAAAAAAGTATCAGAGATAACTATATGATAAGATGTATCAGAGTAAGAAGTTATCAAAGATAAGGGATAAAGAGATATCAGAGTTGGGAGATACGAGATACTCCCCCTGAATTTATAACTTCCCTTTTTAATTCCAAGAGTTCTTCAGAATCAGATCTTTATTGTCTTTCTTTGATCATCAGAATATCAGAGCTTTGACTATCAGAAGCTTTAGATTAGAATATCAGAGCAGAGCTTCAGATCAGAATATCAGAGCTTTATCAGAGCTTTGCTTTGGGTCAGAGTATCAGAACTTTGGTCTTCAGAGTATCAGAGAGCATTCTTGTACCTGTAGACTTAAGCAAAAACAGAAAACATATTCAAGTATATCAGAGTTAGAATGTTTGAGATTTTCTGTCTCAGTAATCCGTTATTGAAAAATATCATTCTTTTTCTCCCCCTTTTTGTCAGCAATCAAAAAGTGTAAGTGAAGTGCTAAAACAATTAGAGCAGAAAAACTTGTCATATTAAAATGTTCAGAGCCAGACAAAACAATACAGAAGATATGCAAAGAAAACATGAAAAAGGCATGAATGAAAATCTAAGATTGGGGAGGAAGGCGTGTGAACAGAGTCTCCAGCATTGCTTTAATCTGATCAGCAGTCTCATTCTGCTTGTGCACCATGCTGACTACTGTATCTATCTTGCTATCCTGCACATCCATCCTTTCCTTCATCTTTTGATCATTTTCATCCATCCTTTGCTGCAGACGAATGTCACTCAGCTTCAGCTCTTCCAGAGTCTGCCTGTCCAAGGCAGCTTGAGAAACATCAGAAGCAGGGAGCTTCTGAGAGATTTCTGCAACATCTTCAGCTTGACTGGCTTCAGCTTGAATAGTCTGATCTTCTTCTGGCTGCACCTTTGAAGTTGGACACTTCTCAGTCCATGGCTCACTATCCAGAAGGAGCACGTCTTCTTTCAGCAGCTGACTTCCAACTTCATTCAGAAGCTTGCTGAAATTCTGCTGTGCTTGCTCATAATTGATGTCTTGACCTTTTAGAGCTTCAGCACGTACCCAAATTCTGAATTGTGACCAGAGCTGGTCAGAGGCAGCTGGATCAATCATTCCAGGATAGACTTGCTTCAGAGAAGCAATCCACTGCTGCAAACCTGTTTCAAAATTCATAATGCCAGAGCCAACATCTGGCTGTTTTGGTTTTGGAATGGCTATTTTATTTTTCAGATCAGCAATACGGTCAAGGTTTGTTAAATCTATGAAGGTCCTGCTGGGGTCTTATGTGGTTTGTTTGGGAGCTATTTGTTTGGGAGATGGAGTGGGAGAATCAGAAATAATGATTGGACTATTTAGGGTTTTGGGAGTATTTGGTGGTGTGGTTTCAGGCGAGGATGGCAGCTGGGCCATTGTTACTGTTGTTCCACATGGCAGCTGGATTGCCAGAGGTTGTGGCTCAGAGGATTGAGGAGACTGAGGTTCAAGAGATGGAGGAGGTGGAGTTTCATAATGATGAAACTCAGGTTGAGGTGATGGTTGAGGTGATGGTGGATGAATTTCTGGTTGAGGAGAGGGAGAAGGAATTGCTGGTTGTGGAGAAGGAGGAGGAATTTCTGGTTGTTCAGGAATATGTGGTTCTTCTGGAATGGGTGAGAGAGGTTGTTCTGGTTGAGGAGATGTGGCAATATCTGGTTTAGTGTTTGGATTATTGGGAAGGTGATCAGAAGCACGTTGATCAATGTCAGACAGAACTTTGTCAAGTGCTGATGTTGTTGAAGTTGTTGGTTTGGGATGTTTGGTGCGGGGTCTTCTGAGTTGTAGTGCCTCAGAAGGGTCATCTTCTGGTTCGGTTTCATCTATAGTTGGGATGGGGATTGGGATTGCATGAGAAGCTGGAGTTGGGATAGATGTTGGAATAGCAGAAGAATTTAAAACAGAAGCAGCAGATAAATTACCTCTTTTCTTGGGTGTCTGCTGGGATGTTCCTTCTGAAGGGGCCTTCCTTTTCTTCATCTTCTTCAGTGTAACTTCTGGTTGAGGTTGATGCAGATCTTTGATATTCAGCTTGGGATCTGTACCATCAGCCTTGCACGCGTCCAAGTATCTGAGAACCACCACTGGTTTAGATTCTATCTCAAAAAATAAGGGAAAGTCACTCAGTGGGACTCTTCTGCTGGTGATGTCAGCAGTAGGAGTAACGCTGGGTTCCTTTCTGATATTCTCTATTAACTTCATTTTCTTCAGATTCTTCGCGTTCAGAGGCTTGCCAACAGTTGGTTCAATGGTGCTTAACTCTTGAGCTTCTATCAGGTGCTCTATCAGCCTATTCTCAGTCAGAATATCTGATATTAACCTTCCAAAGGGTATCCAATCCCTCTTTGTTCTTTCTTCTTCCCTGGTTTCCTTCACGCTTGTTCTGAGGTGATTAAACAGAAGATGAGCCAAGTTGATTTTTACCTTCTGATTGATAAAATAGATCAGAAGTTGCTGATCTATATTTATGTAATCAGGGGAACTAGTTGGCTTCCTATGATTAAAACATCCCATAATGATCTTCGCCCAAACTCTGTGGTGATCCTTGAGGTCTCTGATTTTGCTGCTGGGCACCCCAAGGGTGAAAATCTGTTCTTCTATGACACCAATGTCAGAGCATCTTTCAGCCATATCAATACAGCGGACGCCACCGCCACTGTAACCAATCAACTTTGCTATGTGATCCTCAGTGATCACAATCTTCTTTCCCATTATGTAAGAGGTGACTTGATGCGTTGAAGCAGTTGCATGAATCCATAACTCCTTGACTAACATTAGGAATGTTGGTCCAACCAACCTGTCAAAATACCTTTCCCATTTCTATGCCCTAACTTCTTATGTCAAGTCAAAGCCATTCTCTTTCAGACTGCCAAAATCAATAATCAGTTCAGACAACACTTCAAGATTCTTCACTGGAGTATGGAGTGTTCTGAATGGAACTTGGTACTGTTCAGAGGAAGCTTTCTTCTGAGAACCTGCAGAAGCACTGCTGGAGGTTTCCATGTTCACACTTAGGGTTTTTCTGAGAAAACTGAGAAAAAGGGTTTAAGATTGAAAGAGATGAACACAGAGAGAATGCAGAAAAATATTTGAGAGATAATGAGAAACTGTAAAATATTAATGTGAGAAATTAACATTCTTAAATAGATTTCAGAATATTTTGAAGGAGTAAATGTTTTCAAGAAAGAGAAATAAAATCATGATTACGTTTTAAAAACATGATTACTTTCATTTAATGCTTGCTGATTTTGGGGGATTTGAGAAAGATACTTAAAACGGTTACCAGACATGTGTCTCAATGCACCCAATCAGCGTTTTGCCTTCTCAGAAGAGTGCACGCGTTCTGCTTCAGAGATTTGCTGATGATTGGATGACACTTGTTTGATTTAGTGATCAGCACGTCTATCCTTGAGCTGAAACACTCAGATCTTTAAGACTAGCATCTGATACAATCTGCATGTTCTATCTTTCTGAAAAGAGATTGATCAGAAGTTCACAGTAAAACAAATACATTCTGAAGATAAATATATGGAATTAAAACATTTTCACTCTGGGCAGATTTTCATGCTGAGATGTTTCAGAATGAAATTGAATCTATTTTCAGAAAGGGGTTTAGTGAAGATATCAGCCCATTGATGGTCTGTATCTATAAATTTTAAGTTCAAAATTCCTTTCTGAATATAGTCCCTAATGAAATGATGTTTTATTTCTATATGCTTAGCTCTAGAATGTAAAATGGGATTCTTACTTAAGCAAATAGCAGAAGTATTGTCACAGAGTATAGGGATGTTACTCTCAAAAATCTGGAAGTCTTCAAGCTGACTTTTCATCCAGAGCATTTGTGTGCTACATCCTGCTGCTGCTATGTACTCAGCTTTTGTTGTTGATAGCGCAATTGTGGATTGCCTTTTGCTGGACCAAGAGATCAGATTTTCTCCCAGAAACTGGCAGCTTCCAGAAGTACTTTTACGCTCTACTCTGTCTCCAGCAAAGTCAGCATCGCAGTAGCCTACTAAACTGTAATCACTAGATTTTCTATAAGACAAACCCAGATTAGTAGTACCTTTCAGATACTTGAAAATTCGCTTAATAGCTGTTAAGTGAGATTCTCTAGGATCTGATTGGAATCTAGCACAAATACATACGCTGGATAATATATCAGGTCTTGAAGTTGTCAGATAAAGGAGAGAACCAATCATACCTCTGTAGACCTTCTGTTCTACCTTTTTGCTTACCTCTTCTCTTTCCAGAATGCACGTGGGATGCATTGGAATCTTTGATGGCTTACATTCTGAGAGGTCAAATTTCTTCAGAAGATCTCTGATGTATTTGCTCTGATGAATGTAAGTTCCCTCTGGAGTTTGATTGATCTGAATTCCTAGAAAGAATTTCAGTTCCCCCATGAGGCTCATCTGAAATTATGCCTGCATACACTTAGCAAATTTTCTTCCAAGAGAAGGATTAGTAGAACCAAAAATAATATCATCAACATAAATTTGACAGACTAAGATGTCATTCTTAACTGACTTACAGAATAGGGTAGTGTCCACCTTCCCTCTGGTGAATTCATTTTCTAACAGAAAGTTACTTAGTCTTTCATACCAAGCTCTGGGAGCTTGTTTCAGACCATATAGTGACTTCTTTAGTTTGAAAACATGTTCTGGATGTTTTGTATTTTCAAAACCAGGGGGTTGGTGCACATAAAACTCTTCTTCTATATAACCATTTAAGAATGCACTCTTGACATCCATCTGATACAGAGTGATGCCTCTATTAACAGCAAATGAAATTAAAAGTCTGATAGATTCTAACCTGGCGACTGGGGCAAAGGTTTCTGTATAGTCTATCCCCTCTTGCTGACTATAACCTTGTGCAACCAGTCGTGCTTTGTTTCTGATGACTTCACCTTGTTCATTTAGCTTGTTTCTGAACACCCATCTTGTTCCAATGACGTTGAATCCTTTTGGTCTGGGAACAAGATCCCATACGTCATTTCTGGTGAATTGATTCAGCTCTTCTTGCATTGCCAGAATCCAGTCATTATCCAGAAGTGCTTCATCAATAGAAGACGGTTCAATCAGAGACACAAGTCCCATGAGGGTTTCTTCAGAGTTTCTGAAGCTTGCTCTTGTTCTGATTGGATCTTCCTTTCTTCCTAAGATAGTTTCTTCTGGGTGATCCAAGCTGCTTCTGGGTAATCTCTTCTGAGGTTGATCAGCAGCTGTTGTAGGATTGCTAGCAGTGCTCCTTTCAGACGTTGAAGGAGTGTCTGTGTTGAGAGCTTCTGATGACTTGTCTTCAGAACCTGTAAATTCAATTTCCATACCTGCAAAAACTTCATTCTGCTTTGACTTTTCAGAGTCAAGCTTATCATCAAAACGAACACTGATTGATTCTTCCACAATCTGTGTTTCTGTATTGTATACTCTATACCCTCTTGAGCGTTCAGAGTATCCTAACATAATACACTTCTGTGCTTTATAGTCAAACTTGTTCAAATAATTCTTTGTATTTAACATAAAACATATACATCCAAATGGATGAAAATATGAAATGTTGGGCTTTCTGTTCTTCCACAATTCATATGGAGTCTTTTCCAGAATAGGTCTTATTGAGATTCTATTCTGAATGTAGCACGCTGTGTTTATTGCGTCTGCCCAGAAGATCTTAGCAACGTTTGTCTCATTGATCATGGTTCTGGCCATTTCTTGCAATGTTCTGTTCTTTCGTTCTACAACTCCATTTTGTTGGGGAGTTCTAGGACAAGAGAAATCATGCAGAATGCCTCTGTCATTAAAGAATGACTCAAAATATTTGTTTTCAAACTCTCCACCATGATCACTTCTGACTTTAACGATTCTAAGATCCTTTTCATTCTGAACTTGGTTACAGAAGGTAACAAACACAGAGTGTGACTCGTCCTTGTGTCTTAAGAACTTTACCCATGTCCATCTGCTATAGTCATCTACGATTACTAACCCATACTTCTTGCCACTGACTAAAGCAGTTTTGACTGGTCCAAATAAGTCAATGTGCATAAGTTCTAATGGCTTAGAGGTAGAAACAACATTTTTAGATTTAAAAGAAGGTTTTGCAAACTTGCCTTTCTGACATGCTTCACACAGAGCATCTGAATTGAACTTCAAATTAGGAAGTCCTCTGACCAGATTGAGTTTGTTAATCTGAGATATTCTTCTCATACTAACATGCCCCAATCTTCTGTGCCAGATCCACTGCTCGTTGTTAACAGACAGAAGGCACTTTACATTCTGACTTTTCAGTTCAGAAAGTTTGATTTTGTAAATGTTGTTTTTCCTCTTTCCATTAAACAGGATAGTCCCATCTTTTTGACTAACAGCTTTACATGATTTTTGATTAAAGATTATATCATAACCGTTATCACTTAATTGACTTATGGATAACAGATTATGCATTAATCCATCTACTAGCAGAACATTATTAATAGAGGGAAGATTTCCATTACATACAGTTCCAGAGCCAATGATCTTTCCCCTCTGATTGCCTCCAAAGACAACGTGGCCTCCAGGCTTAAGTTCCAGGCTTTGGAACATATGCCTTCTTCCCGTCATGTGTCGCGAGCAGCTAGAGTCCAGGTACCATGACTGGTGTTTCTGATTTGCTGCTAAAGATATCTGCAACATGTATTATTTTATCCTTAGGTACCCAGATTTTCTTGGGTTCTGATTTGTTAGATTTACCAAAACTCTGGTTGAATTTTGGTTTCACAGAGTACTTACTGCTAGTGTATTTAATATCATGTGTGTGACCATACACAAAATGTGAATTCAGAGGAGTGTGTTTAATGGTTAAATCCATGATATTCTTTGGTGTAGGAACCTTACCTTGGTATCATATTCCCTTCCTGTTGTTTCTGCTAACTCCATAGATCATTGAAGCCATTTTGCTTCTATCTATGCTTTTAGCAAGGAACTTCTGGAAACTGTGATCATACTCCTTGATGATCTCATCAGCGTTGCTGGGAGTTTCAAAAATTGGTTCCTTCTGAGAGTTTTGTAAAGTATTTTCTAATTTTGAAATTTTAATTCTCAGCTCAGAATTCTCCAATTTAAGACTCTCAGTCTTATTAGAGTCAGATTCAAGATTCCTTTTCAGGTTTCTGAATTTAACTCTAATATGCTGATACCTTTCCAGAATTTCATTAAGGCTTTCAGCAAGTTCAGCCTTGGTAAAATTAACTGCAAAGTCAGGAAATACCTCTTCAGTATCTGATTCTGAGTCTGATTCAGAAGCTTCACTATCTTCTGAAATGTTGGCCATGAGAGCTATGTTTGCTCTCTCATCATCTGATTCTGAGTCAGCTTCAGACGAGTCAGATTCATCCCATGTAGCCATGAGACTTTTCTTCTTTTCTCTTCCAAACTTCTTTTTGGGCTTTTCCCTCTGAAGCTTTGGGTAGTCACCTTTGTAGTGTCCTTGCTCATTGCACTCATAGCAGATGTTGTCCTTGGTGTTTGGCTTTCTGCTTCCTGAGAAGCCTTCAGATCTTCTGTATCCAGAGGAAGAATTTGTCCTTCTGTATCTGGAAGAAGACTCGTTCTGATCAGATCTTCTGGGATTCCTGAACTTCCTTTGCCTCTGCTTCCACAGTTGATTCACTCTTCTGGAGAGGAGGGAGAGTTCGTCTTCTTCTGATGAGGATCCATCAGATGTTTCTTCAACTGCCTGCAAAACTTTAGACTCAGATTTTTTGTTAGATTTTAATGCTAAAGGCTTACCTTGCTTCTGGGGTTCATCAGCTTCTAGCTCTATCTCATGACTTCTGAGGGAGCTGATAAGTTCCTCCAGAGAAATTTTGTTGAGATCTTTTGCTAGTTTCAGAGCTGTAACCATTGGCCTCCACTGCTTGGGTAAGCTTCTGATGATTTTCTTGACGTGATCAGCAGTAGAGTAACCTTTGTCCAGAACCTTGAGACCAGCTACCAGAATCTGGAATCTTGAGAACATTGTTTCAATGGATTCACTTTCTTCCATTTTGAACGCCTCATACTTCTGAATGAGCGCCAGAGCTTTAGTTTCTTTGACCTGAACGTTGCCCTCATGCGTCATTCTGAGTGAGTCAAACATGTTCTTTGCTGTGTCTCTGTTGGAGATCTTTTCATATTCAGCATACGAGATGGCGCTGAGAAGGATGGTTCTGGCCTTGTGGTGATTCTTGAAGTCACGCTTTTGTTGGTCAGACATTGTTTTCCTATCAATCTTCTGACCGCTTGCATTCACATGGTGCGTGTATCCATCTGTCACCATGTCCCACAGATCAGTATCATGTTCCAGAAAGAAGCTTTCAATTCTGTCTTTCCATTAATCAAAGTTTTCTCCATCAAAGACTGGAGGTTTCCCGCTGAATCTGTCTCTGTCCTCATGGTTGTCATTGCAGGTGTGAGAATAATTTCCTGCCATTGTGTTTTTCTGACGCTGGATCTTGTACTGACACGGTTAAGTGTTTTAGCTCAGAACCAGGCGCTCTGATTCCAATTGAAGAAGTGAAAAACACAAGAAGGGGGGGTTGAATTGTAAAACTGAAAAACAATGCAATGAACACGATATTTTTATCCTGGTTCGTTTTATCTCAAACTACTCCAGTCCACCTGTCAAGGTGATTTCGCCTCTCTCCAACGAGGTCTTAATCCACTATATTCAACTGAATATTACAATCTGCTTTAACAACTGCTAAAGCCTTCTTGATGCAAACCACAACCCGGTTTGTCAAGGAAACACTTTCTTACAAAGAATGGAAATCTAGGTGTGTGAGTGTTTTCTACAAAAACAGTTTATCACAACTGTGATATTACACAACTTAAGCTTATGAAACTAGATTGCTAAAATATAATTGAGTAAGGAATTATGGAGCTTTTTAGCAAACTGAGAATGAGAAGATGTAGAATAGCTTTTAGGCGTGGAAAATAGTTGTAGAGCATTAGCCAATTCAATCTTCATTGTGTTGTTTATATAGCACTGAATTTGTTGAACGTTGGAGCAATAATCTTGATTCAATGCCATTAACAAACTTTCCTTATTAAGCAGATCTTGTTTGGAATGATGCCGTTGGTAATAATTCGCTTTGAATGCACAGTACCGTTGCTACTTAAAGCGTGTTCTGGCTTTGGCTCATTCTGCCTCTGCTTAAGTGCTGATGAACTATTGTTGTCTTTATCAGAGTGTTAAGCGCAGTTCTGTTCATCAAGCTTTAGCATACGCGTGAGTTGTTCTTCTGATTCTGGTATTCTGATATAGCAACTTCTGATGCTGATGTTAATAACCAATATTCTGATGCTGATTAAGTGTACTCTTGCTGATACCTATCAGAGTTTCTGCAAAACAGAAGGTAATATTTTAGGTAGCAAATAGTTCTTATATGAATCACATAATTAATGTATCCTTTCATTTTGTTATCATCAAAACTTAAACTTAGGGTAGTAGATTCAAACTTTGTTCTAACACTTTCTAGTCTATTACAACAGGAGGAAAGGGCAATACAGCCTCATGAAGAGCCAGTTGAGACAATAAACTTGGGTACTAAGGAGGATAATAAGGAAGTCAATATAGGTGCCGATCTGGAGCATAGTGTCAAAAGCGGTTAATTCAGATGTTACATGACTATGTTGATGTCTTTTCCTGGTCATACGAAGACATGCTGGGGCTTGACACTGATATTAAGGTTCATCTCCTGCCGACAAAAGAAGACTTCCCTCCCGTAAAGCAAAAGGTTCGTCTTATGCGGCCAGAGATATCAGAAAAGATCAAGGCTTAAGTCATGAAATAATTTAACACTTGGTTTCTTAGCTGTTACCTATTATACACAATGGGTTGCTAATGTTTTTATGGTGCCTAAGAAGGATGGTAAAGTACACATGTGTATGGATTACAAAGACCTGAATAGGGAAATCCCCAAGGATGACTTTGCGCTTCCCCATATTGATGTTCTAGTTGACAACACTACACAGCCTAAGGTATTCTCCTTCATGGATGATTTCTCCGGGTAGAATCAGATCAAAATGGCACCTGAAGATATGGAGCTAACAACCTTCGTCACGCAGTGGGGCACTTTCTGCTACAAAGTTATGCCATTTGGGTTAAAGAACATCGGGGCAACCTATTTGCGTGCCATGGTGGCTTTGTTTCATGATATGATCCATCACGAGATAGAGGTCTACGTTGATGATATGATAGCCAGGTCTCAGACTAAAGAGGAGCACCTTGATCACCTGCAGAAGCTGTTTGAAAGGCTAAAGAAGTAAAAACTGAGACTGAACCCGAATAGGTGCACCTTTGGAGTAAGATCTGGTAAGCTCTTAGGCTTCGTTGTCAGCGGTAAAATTATTGAAGTAGACCCCGCAAAGGTTAAAGGCATACAAGAAATTCCAAATCCCCGCACTGAGAAGGAGGCTAGGGGATTCTTGGGATGTCTAAACTACATTTCCTGATTCATTTCCCATCTAACCGCTACTTGTGAGCCGATCTTCAAATTGCTAAAGAAAGATCAAGCAGTGAAGTGGAATGACGACTTCCAGACCCCCTTTGACAAAATCAAGGAATATCTTCAAGAGCCTCCAATTATGATGTCGCCGGTTGAAGGAAGACCTCTGATCATGTACTTAACAGTGTTAGAGAACTCAATGGGGTGTGTGTTGGGGAAGCATGACGAGTCTGGTCGAAAATAGCATGCAATATACTACCTTAACAAAAATTTTATCGACTGTGAAACAAGATGCTCACTGCTCGAGAAAACTTGTTGCGCTTTGGCATGGGATGCTCGCTGACTAAGACAGTATATGTTGACTAACACTACCTTGTTGATATCTAAAATGGATCCTATCAAATACATCTTTGAGAAGCTCCGCTCTCTTCGGAAGAATAGCAAGATGGCAAATGATCATGACCGAATATGATATTCAATACACAACCTAGAAAGCAATTAAGAGAAGTGTATTAGCTAATCATTTAGATCAACAGGCTCTGGACGACTACCAATCCATGAATTTTGAGTTCTCGAATGAGAACATCATGTTAGTGACTGATTATGAAGAACCAGGACCGAATGAAGGACCTGATAATGGATCCCGATGGACTAAGGTTTTTGATGGAGCTTCTAACACACTCGACAATGGCATCGGTGTTGTGATCATATCTCCCAAAGGTTGTCATACTCCTTTCACTGTCAGGCTATGTTTCAACTGTACGTACAACATGGCTGAATATGAAGCATGCATTATGGGCCTCAAAGCTGCTATCGATTTGAGAATCAAGTTCCTAAATGTACATGGAGACTCTCCCCTGGTTATCAGTCAAATCAAAGGAGAATGGGACACAAAGCATCCTAATCTCATCCCTTACCGGGAGCATGTGTTGACACTGATCCCATATTTTAAGGAAGTTACTTTTGAACATATTCCCTGAGAAGAAAATCAGTTAACGGACGCGCTAGCTACCATGTCATCCATGTTCAAGGTTAGATGTGTTAATGAGGCTCCTCAGATCACTATTGAGAGAACTGATGAACCAACATACTGCAATGAGGTTTATACTGAAGAAGTAGTGGACAAAACATGGTTCCATGAAGTCAAAAGATACCCCGAAGCCCAAGAGTATCATGAGGGAGCTTCAATCAATGATAAGAAATTCCTAAGAAGGTTCTCTGCCAAGTTTTTCCCCAGTAATAGAATCCTCTACAAGCACAACCACGATTCTAATTTGCTTCGGTGTGTAGACAAGAGTGAAGCAGAGAAGATTATGGAAGACATGCACGAAGGCACCTTTGGCACCCATTCTAGTGGGCACGCAATGGCTAAAAATATCCTACGGCCAGGATACTATTAGTCCACTATGAAAGACGATTGTTATCAGCATTCACGAACTTGTCACAAATGCCAGATCTATGCTGATAAAGTACAAGTGCCCCCGGTTACCTTGAGTGCCTTGACTGCTCCATGTCCATTCGCAATGTGGGGCATCAATATGATTGGAGAGATTAGACCTACAACATCTAATTGGCGCCGTTTCATCCTCGTCGCCATTGATTACTTCATAAAGTGGGTCTAGGCAGCCTCTTTTGCTTCTGTTACCAAGAACGTTGTGGCCCAATTCATCTGACATAACCTTATATGTCGGTATGGTATTCTAGAAAGGATCATTACAGGTAATGGTATCAATCTCAATATTACTATGATCACTGAGCTCTGCACGCAATTCAAAATCCAGCTTCATAACTCTCCTCCTTACTGGCCGAAGATGAATGGCGCTGTAGAGGTTGCTAATAAAAACATCAAGAAGATCATACAGAAGATGACTGTGACATACAAAGACTGGCATAAGATGTTACCATTCCCTTTTCATGGTTATTGTGCCTCGGTACGTACGTCAACAGGGGCAACTCATTTCTCTCTGGAATACGGTGTGGAAGATGTCCTACCCGTCGAGGTCTAAATCCCTTCCTTGAGAATCATGAAGGATGCAAGTTTGAATGAAAATGAATGGGTTCAGACTCGACTTGACCAATTAAACGTGATTGACGAAAAGAGGCTCGCGGTTGTCTGTCATGGTCAGATGTACCAAAAACACATGATTAAAGATTTTAACAAGAAGGCTAGACGTCAGGTATGTCAGGCTGGTGACCTAGTAATCAAGTGTATTATCCTGCCGTAAGATGATCCCACGGGAAAATGGACCCCCACATACGAAGGGTCATTTGTGATCAAGAACATATTTTCTGGTGGAGCCATGATCTTAACCACTATGGACGGTGATGACCTTCCGCACCCTATAAACGCGGACATAGTTAAAAGATACTACGCGTAAGCAAAGACCTGATAGGTCGACTGGCCTAGGAAAAAATAAGGGCATCCTGGCGAACCAAAAGGGTTCGGGAAAAAAGTAGGGATATACATATGGAAAAATCTGTACACCTGGCAAGTCGAAAACCTGAAAAGGTGGCTTGGGCAAAAAAGGGTATCCCGGTGGACTGAAAACCCGAAAGAGAGGTCCAGGAAAAAGTTAGGAATGTAAAAGCGTACAACTATGTCCCGTTGGATCATCTTACAACCAACTTTCTGTATCAACTATCAAGCTCAAATGGTACTAATCAATCCAATCATCTAAGAGGAGCAGCAAAGGGATGAGACGCTCAAAGACATAAAGGCAATAGCAGGATGGGAACCCAATGGGATCATTTCACATAACTGTTTTTCTTTGTATACTATTTTTGTATAGTTTTCATTCTTACGAAGACATTCTCTTATTAGGATGTTTGTCTTCTTGTACAAAGACGCCTATTATAGGCAAAACTTCTTCATATCAATACAAAAATTATTTCTTTGAAAGTGCAAAACTATTTGTTTTCATTTTTCTGACTTGTTTGCAAAAACGTCCAGTGATTGTTTTTCATTTGTTTTTATTTTTCATGATATTGCATGCATCTGATTCTTTACCTTTTTCGAGATAGTTCGCAAGCAGACAAATATTATCATCAATTTTCAATAATTCCAGATTAATTCCTGAAACCAGACAGGACAACTAGCTGTGAGCGAATGATTGAAGATTAACTCCCGAAACAAGACGGGGCGATTATCTACAAGACCAGGTCAGAGATTAATTCCTGAAACAAGCCAGAGCAACTATCTCCATGACCAACAAAAACAAGTTCCAGATTAATACCTGAAACGAGACAGGACAACTATCTGTGGACAACTGATTATAGATTAATACCTGAAATAAGACAGGACAACTATCTACATGAGCATATCGAAAATTAACTTCGGAAACAAGACGGAGAAACTATCTTTCTTTCTCTTAGGTCAGAGATTAATTCCTGAAACAAGCCATGGAAGCTATCTCAACGACCAACAAAAGGAAGTTCCAGATTAATTCCTAAATCCAAACACAGCAACTATCTGTAAACAGCTGATTGTGGATCAGTTCCCAAAAGAAGACATGGTGACTATCTACACGACCAGACGAAGAAATCTTACACAAGTTCCTTCTCATGATCTCTAGATGCAACTTTACACGGACTCATCCAGAAACAATCTTACACGGATTCCTTCTCATGATCTCCAGATGCAACTTTACATGGGCTCATTCTGAAGCAATCTTACATGGGTTCCTTCTCATGATCTCCATATGCAGCTTTACACGGGCTCATCCTGAAGCAATCTTACATGGGTTCCTTCTCATGATCTACGGATGCAGCTTTACACAGGCTCATCTTGAAGCAATCTTACACGGATTCCTTCTCACAATTTTCAGATGCAGTTTCACACGGACTCATCCTGAATCAGCCATACACAGGCTCCTTCTCATATATCTCTAGATGAAGTTTAACACGGACTCATCCTGAAGCAGCCCTACACAAGCTCCTTCTAATATATTTCCAGATAATAGTTAATTGCATTTTCCCTAGTAAGTTACTGCAAAGCCTGGATTTCGACTAGAAAATAACTAACTTTCATCTCTGTAGTCCAGAGATAACGCCTTAGTAGAGCCATGGACAACTAAACCTCCTAGACTATATTCCCCAAAGAGTTTTCCTCAAGCAAGGGAATAATAGAAATCAACATTCTCCAGTGGAGTCCTCCTTAGACAACAGGAACAGGAATCCCCACAAAGAGACCTCTTACAAAGTCAACATCTCATTTGGATGGCATCTTTAAGCCCATCTCCGACACCTCTCAGTCATCTTCTCCAAATGGCATATGTAAGCCCATTCCTAATATCATTAACCAACGGCATTACTCCATGCGAGTGCAAATTTTTGGGCACTCTAGTGTTCAATCATCTTCCACCTTCAGATCATGAAAGGTAGACAAGCCAATGTAAATCTTCAGGTTTAAGAAGATTGAACAGGGGCAGTTGTTGTACCACAAAATTTTCTCTCCCATTCTATTCAAGGCATGCTCACTGAAGTCCCCAATTGCTCAAGGTTGACCAAGAATTGACCAGACAAATTCTCCTCCTAAACAATGGATATCCATCTAGGGTTTTCATTTCTCACAAATAATATTGGTTTTCAAAAGCTTCAAATGATTTCCATGGCACCCTATACGCCTCAGCATAATGGCACAACTGAAAGAAAAAAGAAGAAGTGTACATAATAAGGTGTAGGTCGAAAGCTGAAAATATGCCTAAGAGCTTTTGGGTCGAAGCAACTTCGACATTGGTATGCAGTCTAATTTGATGCCCGACGAAACACTAGGATCGAAGGAAGGATAATTATAAAAAAAAGCATGATGAGGCTTTTGTGAAGTCTTCGTTTAATGAAGAGCTAGTAAAGAGCGTCATCGAAGGGTTCATTTTCGAACCATGGAAATGTATGTTATTCGAAGCATTACAAGGAAGACACACTTTGACTAACATGTTGTTTGAATGGGCGCTTCAAATAGAAGAATATTTTGAATTCGAAAGCTTTTATCTTATCTAAAGAAGCATGTGGAAGACTAATGGTTCAAAGGACATGAAATCTTCAAACATGGCGTGATCGAAGGATGGTTAGGGATGAATCAGCCAAATATAAGTCACCTTAAAGCTTTTGGCATGTACCTGAACAGGTGTTGGATGACTAAAGTGAAATCTTGATGCTCATAGGTAATCTTTTTATTGGTGCATAAAAGTTGTATTCACCAATCGAAGATGAACTAGTGAGCAAGAAAGATATTCTTGTAGACAAAAGCAAAGGGTCGGAGTTGGAATCGAAGAACCACCTACACAATTGTGTTTGAAAGAAAGAACAAAATGAAGCTTCGACAAGCCAAGATGAAGAGGTGATGCTTCGATTGGTCTGATTAAAGGAAAGGAGATCGAAAGGAACAAGAGTTGAGTTCGATTGGGATGATTGGATAGTTTTCAGATCAAGCAACTAAGGCAAATAGTGACTCAATCGAAGAAGCCATGATGAAGAGGCCTTGAACCATTCTAATTGGAACTCAGAGCCCTCTAAGAATAAAGCTTGGGAGCATCTGAAAGAGTCAAGATGTGAAAAGTTAAAACAAACACATAATGGGATGAAACCTATCCAGGTTCACTCAAAGCCCAAAATGGTAGAAAATCGTCAAAAATGGAAAGTTTTAAAATCTTTCAATTTTGCTTTCAAAGCCATGGTTTATGGATGATTCATGCCATTTTCATCCACCACCACACACTTATAAATACAATACACACATTGCCTATACGGGGGAGATGGCCTATCAAAGTTCCACACACAAGAAGCTGCCTAAATAACAGATCAAGTTCTCAAAATCTCACGAAGGGATCATCATTTGAAACACACTTTGTAGGCTCCTCCAGTTCAAATGTATACCAGCTCTCCTCCAAGCCTGAAGCACACCCAAAAGTCACGCATCAAGCTCATCGATCCTTGGCAAAATTTTGGGTCATAACCCTTCGAATACAATTTAAATTGGTTTTATATGCATGTTTATATTGTTATTGATCATTCATGCGAATATAAGAGTTGGATGTACAGGGTGCCATTTTTAGGGCTTCGAAGCAGCCAAGCTTCAAACTAGGTGATATAGGGACCTCTCGCCAATTTTAACCCCAGATTTGGATTCTGGGGATGGCCTCACGCAAGGTAGGATCTTTGGATTTGCTTCGATCCAGTATTTGATCAAGTTTACAGGTGTGTGTGCAGGGGAAGGACCTGTGTTCGACACCCAGGTCCTGCATTTTGTTTTTTTTAAACTATTTCCTGGAAGATCTGGGGCTTTAAGGCCAAACGCATACACCATATACCATCATATCAGATGCATCTTATCTAGATCCTACGCCATGAGTGCACAACCTCATCATGGAACCTCAAAGGTCAACAACACCAGATCCAACGTCAGCCTGGGCCATCTCCTGATTTGGGCCTAATAAATTCAGACCTCACCCCCTCTTTTCAGCTTTAACACCAGTCCCATTTACATTATTGTAATTTCTATTATTCGTTTATTTTAATTGTTTATTTTATTTAATCAGCAAATTAATTATAAAATCACAAAAAAATTGATCCAGGATTTTCTTAATTAAAATTTTGTAAATTAATTAGTTAATTATCTTGGCTCAATTTTTAAAATCAAGTAAACTTAGGATTTAATTTATTTCAATTTCATTTTCACAAAATTTTTTTAAATATATATATATATATATATATATATATATATATATATATATATATATATATATATATATATATATATATATATATATATATATATATATATATATATATATATATATATATATATATATATATATATATATATATATATATATATATATATATATATATATATATATATATATATATATATATATATATATATAGAATTAGTCTCCATGTTTTCAATTCTCATTAATAATAAAAAAAAATTCTTTAAGATTAGATCTAGTTTAATTAACCCAATCATTTTCTCAAAATAAAACAAAAATGACAAAACTAATGTTCTTTTACTTAGAAACATTTTAGGGTTGTAGACGTCTTTTCTAATTTGTGCGCGCTTATTATTTTAGCATTGTTATTTTTATCATTAATGTATCTGCTTATGGGTTGTAATAGTATAACTAGGATATTTACTGTTTTTCCCCCAATTTTGGACTTGTAAATTCCCCCTCCCCGAAGCCTTGTAATAGCTAGGATTTACAATTCCCGCACTTTTAATTTTTGTAAATTATTAATTGTTTAGATGTATTCCTAATAGGATTGTATGACAAGAGCTTAATAGTCAAACGCTAGCAAACCTAACACAAGATAAATAATTGAGTATAACACAATTGCACATGCGTACCTCTAGGGTACCCCACTTTGATTGTCTTCAGAAAACTGTCACAACTCTCAAAATGTGAGATAATTTAGTGGCTACCCTCCAGTTTAAAGATCATAAGTCCCTTAATGAGCCTCTCGATGGATTATAACTAAATCATAATACTATGTGAATCCCTCATTCTATATTGTTGTTGCAACAATACATGGGGTGCATGGATGGTTGAAAATACTTTTTCCAATTTTTATTCTGAGGTTATACAAATGCCACAAAATTCTAAATATGATATAATTTGGTGCATAGTAGAGTATTTACAACAACACTTTTATAAACTTAGAACATTAATTTGTTTTACTGATCTATCAATGGGGGCAATCAAACTTTCCTCTGTTGTCCAAATTTTGCCTAAAGTTTATCCCACAATATCTTGGGATCTTTTGAATTTGAGTATTTTGTTTGTAATCCAACATCAAGGTGGTTCTTGATTATCCAATTTACTTTTTTATTTTTTTATTTCCATTTCCTCTGGGTCCTCTGGGTAGTGCATTAGAAATTTGTGGAAAGATAGGTGCTAGGTTCTTTTGAGAGTTTCTCTAATGACATTGATTTGGTATATTTGTCCTCAAATTTTATTACATTTAACATGGAGATTTCTTTAATTCCCCTGGGAACCTTTTCTAAAGAAGTTATATGTTTGGATTCCATCTTTCTAGGAGAAGATTGGGTAAAATAATTTCAAGTTAGGCTGGAAATATCAAATACTGAAAGCGAAGCGGGTGTTATTTTATAGCCACGTGTTCGAGGAATGGTCTCCATGAAGCAACCTCTCGAGGTAGATAAATAAAATTTCTACTTCTACTCTGGAGTTTTTGATGATTTTGGGGTTGTTGTCCCCTTTACCCTATTTGAGTTCAACTTCCTTAAGATGCTAAATGTTTCCTCATCCCAACTTCATCCAAATAGTTAGGAATTTTTCAAAGGATTCCATATCCAATACTAGGGTTTATATATTATGCCCACCGTCGGGATCTTGTTTTCCTTTTATAAAATAAAAAAGGGTATCCCGAGGTGGGAGGGTATCAATGAGTGTCATCATAGGCGTGACTTGCTTTCCCACTATATGTCCAATTAAAAAATTAGAAGGACAAGTTTGTTAGGGCTAGTGGTAGAGCCCATTTCTTATATGATATCCTTGAGGAGGACGTGTATTATAGGTTTCCTCTCTAGTAGACAGCCCCTGTCAATCACGAATTTTCTTTTGTATAAACTTAGTGACACAGAGAGGTAAACAATGGAATTTTAGAACCAATTTCGTACTATGTGGGTGAAGGACATTTTTAAGTATTAAATTTACTACCCTATGTTATTGAGCTTCCCTAGTAAGGCATTATCCCTCTGTAAGTTTTCACTGTCGTTCGTTTTTAACTAATTCTTACTTGTTCTTTTTTTCTTTTTGTAGGAAGGATGAGTGGAATTTCCATATACATTTTAGCATAATTATGAAAAAGCAAGGACTTGTTGCTCATATCTTGCTTAATTAAGAAATAATACAAAGATGAAGAAATCTACAAGATGTCACTCAAATCATTAATTCTATACATCTTGATAGAATTATGAAGAAGCAAGGAGTTGTTGCTCATAGCTTGCTCAACAATGAAGATGAAGACAAGAAGACTACAAGACGTTGCACTTAATTTAGATTTTATTCATCCATGTAGAAATATGTAAAACACAAGAGTTATTACTTAGATTATGTTATTGCTTAAGATCTTCATGTAAATTGTTTGTACACAAGAGTTGTTACTCAGAATTGTGTCAAAGAATATGTACTTAAATTAGGAGTAATCTGCTTGATAAGAAGCACTCATGTAATCTCAGAAAAACAATTCTATTTAGAATTGGTTGGTTCCTCAAGTGATCGAGTGAAGATCAAAAGACTTGAGAAGAATTTGGTCGCGGCCATCATAGATGAAATCCTGGTAGTGGATTCTATTGGATCAATGGTAGTGATATCTCAAAGGAGACTGAGTGATGGTCAGCCTTCTTAGATCACCGATGGATATCATTGGAAGGAAATCCTGGTAGGAGATTCTGGTGAACTAGATTCTATTGGGTTAATGAACGTTATATCTAGTCTGGATCCCTAAATGACTCATTAGATATTAGTCACCAGCAGTTTCCTGTGTGATTGTAATCAGATTGATTATGGTGGATTAAGTCCTTGAGTTCAAGGCGAAATCACCTCAGAAGGGTGGACTAGAATTGCTTGAGGGTTTCTCAAGTTAACCAGGATATATCGCATGTTCTTTACTTTTGCTTATGCTTTAGAGTTTATGTTTTCTTAACTTAATTAGAATCATTACTTAGAAGTAACAATCAGAAGCATTGTTCAACGAATAATGCTTAGAAGTGAAAGTTTTACAAGAAAGGAAAACCCAATTCAAACCCCCATTTCTTGCGTTTTCTTCACATCTTCAAGTATGGCATGTCACTTGGTCCAAAGAGTATAACTTCTTCATTTCTTAACATTTTGAAATCTTCTTCGAGCCAAATGTACCTTTTGATGTCCTATACAACTTTGCTAAATAGGTCCAAGATCAATTCAACCTCTAAGTCCATCAATTTTGGAATTTTCTCAACTACCATTTGTGCATAAAATTAGGTTCATGACCTGGTCGACCTAATCCCTCATCTAGAATTTCTGGTCATGACCTCAACTTCTCAAGCATGCCAATTTAAAGCCCAAGAATCCTTTAGACTTGGTTCTTTTTGCATTAGATTTTACTCCATGAGAAGATCATTTGTCCTGAAAATATCTCAAAACGCATAAGGGAATTTCATTTGGCCTCAGCTTGAACAGGGTGCCCTAACTCTGCATTTTGTCACATGACCCATAGTTAGAAATGACCTAAAACTCAATTGGGACTACCCAAACTATGTGCAAAATTTCTCCTTACCACAAACACGTCCACTACAATGCAAAATGACTTGATTCAATGCCAAACTCACGCATTTCGTGCCAGTTTTTCACACGAATTGAATCTAGAATATTCTTAACCTGGTTCACACGTTTGGGATCTCATTTGGCACCTGCATGACCTCACCCCCTTTCATATAAATAGAGCATCATTTCCTTCATTTGCAGGCTTTGAAAGCCACACAACCTCTGCCATTTTCACTCTAAATAAGCTCAAAAACTAGAAACCGTAACTTTGTTTTTAGCTTTATTTAACTCCAAATCACAACCCAGAAACCTTCATAGGCATTGTCTAAAGATGTTTAAAGAATTATAGAAGTTCAACATCTTCTACAACCTTCAACCCGGTCTCAACAATTTTAGATGTTCAAATCTACTTTGAACAGATAGATACGAGTAAAATCTCAACAAAACACATTACCACTCTCTTCGTCTTGATTTTATGATGCTAAGCCCTCACTTACCTTTTATGTATCTTGAATTTTAGTCATTTAATTTTACTTTGAAGAAACTAGGTTGTCTGTGTTTTCTGCAAAATTCTCTCTGCTCATAGTGAATCAATGGCTATGATGTAGAGAGTCATGAATGATGAATGAATTAGAAGCTTGTTATAGTGGTAGAAATGTTGATATTAAGCCATTCGATTGACTTGACTCGCACATATCAAAATAAAAATCGCCATTGCACTTTATTGTTTCCAAAGATATGGGAAAAGAGTGAATAACCCAAAATAGGGGGAGAGAATCTAAATTCGGGGGTTGGTTATGTAAATGGAAGGTATTAGCACCATAAATATCTACGGTACTCCGTAGGAACCTCTTTGAAAATCTGTGTATTTTGGCTTTAAAAGTTGTAAACAAAAATAGATCATGGGGATGAGAAAATAAATGTTTCTTACAATTTTTGCATCCACCGTGGTTGCGAACCTTTAATTCCTACATACCACCTTATGTGCAATAGGGGATCAAGGTACTCGTAGTTCAGCTTTAAAAAATTTAAAACGAAAAAATGTGTTGGTTAATATTAAGAGACGAGACATTTTCGTCTTATCCGAGTGGAAAAACATACTTACTACCCACGATTATGAGGAAGGAGAATTTGCGTCATCTCAAACTGGAGGATATGGCTTGAATTTTAAAATCAACAAAGCCTCGCTCAACACCCAAGTGGAAAATATCTCACTTCACTACAAGGATTGACAAGAGTCTAATCTTTTGAGAAAAGTTTTAAAATAAAAAAGGCCAAAGTGGCAAAATGGTTTGAATGAGATTGGTTGACTTTTAGTCTTCTCACAAAAATGTCAAGGTATTATTAAGTTGATTAAAGTTTGATTAAGAAAATGTTTTGAAAATGCATGGACCTAAGTCCAAGTTTATTATGAAATTAGTTCAAGTTTAGAAACAAGAAGAGTTTTCAAAAGGAGAGAGAAGATTTTTGAAATTATAGAATATGGGGGGAGATGAAGGGACTATCCTAAAGCATAAGGTAAAAGCTAGGGAAAAGAACCATCTAACCAACAAGAAACCAACACTTGACACAATGAGTCAATGTAGAATTCCCATCATTTGGATTGAAACTAAACAAACAAAATTAATAAAGTTCTTAAGAAAACCAAACTTCATTTGCATTAAGTCTTCACAAAAACTGGACAGAGTAATAGTTGTATACAGATGAATTCCAGATCACAGGCAAAGAATGTAATCACAATAACCTACACACAAAACAAACAAACAGCCCAATGTCTTGGGGAAAACCCCAAGAACTCTAGACAAAAATAACAGTTGAGGTAACAAGGTCTCAAAGATAGTCCAAGTAACATTAAAGTTTTTTATGGTTCAAGTTGATTATTAAGTATATTCAAAAAGAAGTGAAAAACTCAAGTGAGCAAAATGAAAATGGCATAAAAGTAAATGCTCAAATGAGCAAAGATGAAAATAGCATGAAATGTAAAATGCTAAAGTAATGGTGTATACAGTAAAAGCATGAAGTAAAGGCACAATATAAAGTCAATTGTTAGAAATTAGAGGTTAGTTGAATGACCATCTTGAAACATGCATTTAAAAGTCATTAGAGGATTGATAAAACCAAAAATATCAACAACAAGTTTCATTAGCTTTTTGTGAAGTATATCATCCATTTAAAATTCTCAAAGCAACATTAAATGATTATTGATGTTTAAGTGATTCATTTTGACCAAAGTTTATGAAGATTCATTAGAGGATTGATAAGTCCAAAGCCTCATAACAACAAATCTCAAAATTTATTGGATCAAAGGATTCAAATTAACATATTTGGGCTTACAAACATGGGTTTGGGCCACGAATGATCATTTTTCGAATCGGGACAAAATTTAGCGCTATGTTAAGCAATTGTAAGTGGACTTACATAGAAGTCGCGCCTATTTTGAGGCTGATCAATAGCATTCTATGTACCATATGTTTTGAGAAATGATATGTAAATTATTCTCCAATAACATTTAGTACAATAAAGAAGGGGATAAGATGAAGAGGGATAGGGTAAGAATTAAACCACATTTGAACCAAAAATTTAATCAAACTATTATTAAAATTATTCATCTATTTTTTATGGAGTAAACTCAACACCATAGATCCAATGATGTTAATAAAGCTCATGATCAAAATTTCATAGACCAATATCAGCCAGAATATATGCAAAATAAAATTGTATTTAATAATAAAGAAAAAAGATTTTTAAAATGGTTTTAAAATAAAAATAAAAGGAGAAAATAGCAACTATATTCAAAACATCCAAAAAAATCAAATAAGACCATAGAAAAATCATAAATTAATTCAAATATTTATATAAAAATTTTGGTGATTTTTTTAAAGTCATAAACAATTTTTAAACTAATTAAAATTGCTCAAATAAGTGGAAAAAAGATTTAAAAAAATACTAGAAGTCAAAATAAAATTCTAAAAAAAATTTTAGAAGGTCAGAAATAATGGAGGTGATGTTGATGAATTTTTTCAGAATTTAAAAATGCTCTAATGTATTTTTTTTAAATAATTAAAAACAAACCAAAACAAATAAATATTATAAAAAATATCAAATCTAATAATAAAATTATGAAAAATAAACTTTAGAAAGAGTATATTTGAAAATGTTTTTTGTGAATTTTTCATAATTTTTGAATCAGAAATTAATTTTATATGAATTTTGGAAGTTTAAAACAATTAAAATATAAAAATCTGAAATGAAAAATAAAGTCAAAAAAATGTGGACCAATGGATGAGAGTCAAAACGTGTTAGTACGTTAATCCAATGGATTAGACGCGTTATGCATATCATGGTCTTTAGTGAATAAAGCATAGAATCATTAATTAAATCATACTTTGAAAAAAAGCGTGGCATGCTTTCATTGGTTGATACATAACACGTTGGTCATCTTCAACCTCCATCCACGAGATTTACAGGTCCATGAAATAGTAAAATTAGAACATGAGACCGGTATCATTCGCTTCGTCTCTTTAAGACGATTCCAATGATACCCTCGCGAAAATTTTATATAAGTTGTAACTCAGTCGTTTTGGAAGAGAAGTTTTGAAAAGGGATTTGAAATTTCATAGCCAAAACGTACTTCCAGTTAAAAACAAGTGTTGCGACTAGAATCGGGATGATGAGAGCTTCATAACAGTATCAAAGTTTGAGAGAATTGGTGAAGGAATATACCTATTCAAGTTAAGTTGTAGAGCTTTGAAACTTGACTTGGCTAGCACGATTTAGGGAGACTTAGAGCTTAATTCTTCTTCTGTTAGCTTCAGTGAGGTTCAAGGAAGGTGAATTGACTAAGAAAATGGATTGAGAAAGGCTGTAAGAGAAAATTCGAAATTGCAGAAAATTGAGTTCAAGAGGGAGTTTGACAGGGTGATTCTGACTCTCTAAGCTTGAGAAAATGAATGATGTATGGTCCTCTATTTATATGGAAGCTGATTGAATGCTCAAGCGTGTGGAATGATAGGATTTGGAGGGAAATCATGTAATGTTGCAAACAAGAAAAGTGTGACTTCTATTTTGATCAAAACTCATCCAAACCTTGTGTTTCAATGTGTTAATCACTTCTGGAAGTTCATTAAACATGATTAGAAGCAAAATCACACAGAAAACTTGTGTTTAGAAGCCAAATCAAGGATTTCAATTTTTTACTTGAGTTGAAACTTCGGTTTCAAGGTACCACTTTTGAACCAATGGAATTCTCAGCTCAAGGAGTCTTAAGACATGATTCTTGAAGCTTTAGAAAGATGAGATAATAAGCTTTATAATCTTAAAATAATGGAATCAAATGGATGCCTGAGATGAAAGTTGCAATGAGTCAAAGTTGAGAAAAATAGGTTGACTTTATATACTTAGAAAATTTCTAAGTTTTTCTTCAAAAATGACCTATAATGTTATGCATCCAAACATGGTTTTCCATTAGAAATTTTCTCTTGACCTAAAAAAGTTTGCATGGAGTAGATCTCTTGAATGGCATTTTGAGACATGAACCCTTCAAAATCTAAAAAAATTGAGAAAGTTATTACTTATTGAGGTTGGCAAAAATTCATAAGATGACCTATAATCTTTTGCATCCTTAGGGCATCTTCTATCCATTTTCACACTTTGCAATTAAAATAAGGGATGAAGTTCAGATTATTAAAATCAATGTGGAAAAAGAATGGGCTCAATGAGATAAAAATTGATCAAGTTATGGTCCTTTGAAGTCACATAAGGGAAATTGATTGCTCATATAGAGGACTTGTAATCTTTTTTCATCATCAAGTACCTTTCACACAAAATTTCCTTTAAAATTTTGAAATGATTTATTGATAACCCTTTGAAAAGAAGCGTGTCTTTTGAATCACTCAAAAATATCAAAAGATGAGCAAGATATACCCCTTTGAAGTTCAAAACCCTATCTCCTAGAGAAACAAAATGCCTTAAGAACCCTTTTCAATTTTGACCAACCTTCTTGCACAAATATTTTGTCATGTAAATAGAATTTCTTGATGATGATAATGAGGAACCATAGCAACCATAACCACTTCCAAATATTAGGAATTGAGGAAAATATGTACTCGTGATCAAGAAATCAAGAGTTTATGTAACTAGGTCAAACTTCTTCAACCTAACCTTGTATCTTTTAACTATATTTGACAACTTGAGGCATGATGACTCATAATACACTTTGTCATGATATTACTTCAAAACATCTTCAATGATGAGGCTTGAATCTCAATGAAGCTTTTGTTGAAGGAGGCATGGAAATAGACTCATGAACATGTAGATCAACTTGATGGAAAGTGTTGTGCTCTCGCCTATAACATCATCAATTAGGGAAAACATTCATTGTATTTATTAGCTATAATTTAATAAAAAACAAACATAGATGATCACAAAAATACAAGTCAATGTGCTTGGTGATTCCCCATGAGCAAAGCCAAAGATAAGGAGAGGAACCAAACCCTAGTGTGTGATCTTGTTGCATTGTGATGGTCTGAAATAATAGAGGAATACTAGTGGCAAAAATTGGGGTACAACACTTGCACGTTTGGTGTTTGAGCTTAAAACTTCAATTTTATGGACCTGCAAAAACACAGTTCAAAGGTTGAAGATAAAGTGCTTTGCACGCTATGGAACCAAATTTAAACTCTCTGTCCAATCACAACGTGGCACGCATGCTAGTTGTTGTTATTTTTATTTATTTTTCTATTTTTAATCCTTTTAATTTCATTTTTGAAAATTTACTTTAAATATCTCCTTCATTATTTTGCACTCCAATTTTTTTTCCTAAATCATAAAAATTATTTTCTATCACATGTCTTTTTCAGAATTTTAAAATTAATTTTACCATTTTTTGCTATTTACTTTTTATTTTCTTTTTAATTAGGGTTAAATATTTTTTTGGTCCCTCTAAATATAGTGATTTTCAACTTTAGTCCCTCTAAACATTTCCTTCAATGAAGGGTCCTCCTTAAAATTTTAATTTTAACTTTTAGTTCCTCATGGCAAAACTGTAGCTAAAATGGTCTCTAATTCCGTCGCTAAACAAAAAAACCGTCACTAAATTGTAAAAAACTATTGCTAAATTGAAGGACGGACAATGGGTTGGTTGATACAGGTTCTTCACTTAATGTCATGCTGAAAGCGACTTTGTCAAAGTTGTATTATCAGGATGCTCCCATGAGGCATAATGGTGTTGTTGTCAAAGCGTTCTATGGTTCTAAGAGAGAAGTTATTGGTGAAGTTGATCTTTCAATGTGGAATGGTCCTCGTGTTTTCCAGGTCACTTTTCAAGTGATGGATATCCATCCTGCATACAGTTGTCTTTTGGGAAAGTCTTGGATTCATGATGTTGGGGAAATGACGTTTACTCTTCATCAAAGGCTGAAGTTTGTTAAGGAAAAGAAGCTAATGATCGTGTATGTTGAACAAGAATTGTTGGTTAGTAATCCCTCATTTTTCATATATATAGATGTTGATGCAAAAGTTGTGGGAAATTAGTTCCAAGCTCTCGACATTTTTAATGTTGTTCATAAAAGTGGCGCATCCATTTCTTTGTTGAAGAATGATTAACAGGTTGTGCAGAGTGGTCAAGCTGGTGGATGGGGATAAGTTTTTGTGCTTCCCAAGAACAAGAATAGAGTTGGTCTAGGGTTTTCACCCTATGAACCTGGAAGATCATTCAAGCCTAAAGCTGCTATCAGAATAATACATGAAGTTTTCCATAGTGTTGGCTTCATTCATCCTGGAGATTCAAGTGTTGCCGCCATTTTTGAAGATTCAGGTTCAGAAGGGCTTAGCTTCGTGACACATGGAGAGACAAGCGCTCAAAATTGGACAACCGATGATATTTCCAGTGTTATTCATGTGTCAAAGTAATTTTTTTCCAAATAATTCCTTTCACTCTGCACAAGGTGAAAGTGACTTTGTCAGGGCTTTGTTTTAAATTTTAATATCATTAATAAAAGATTGTTTGGTTATCTAATTGTGCCTTTTACTTTTTTGTATTTTTTTTTTGGAAAATGGTAACTAAAAAAACCTAATGAAAACAATTCCAATTACTACATATCACTTTCAATTCCCTGTATTTGAGGAAGAAGGAGAGAGTGAGGAAGATGGTGAGATTCCAGTGGAAATTTCTCAGTTTCTTATGCACGGGGAGAAGATTATGCAGCCGTACAGACAACCTGTCGAACTGATCAACTTGGGTTCTGAAGAGAATAAAAGAGAGGTCAAGATTTGGTCACTACTTGGTGAAGATTTCAATAAAAGTTTGATAGATATTTTGAAAGAGTACATTGACGTGTTTGCTTGGTCTTATCAAGATATGTCAAGATTGGATACTAATATTATTGAGAAACATTTGCCGCTTAAGCTAGAATGTCTTCCAGTAAAGAAAAAGTTGAGAAGAACTCATCCTCATATGATTATCAAGATCATAGAGGATGTACATAAGAAAATTGATGTCAGTTTCCCTGTCACATCCCTTTATCATCAATGGGTGGTCAATATTGTACAAGTTCCAAAGAAAGACAGAAAAGTAAGAATGTGTGTTCATTACAGATATTTGAATAAAGCCAGTCCAAAAGATAATTTTCCTTTGTCGCATATTCATATTTTGGTTGATAATACTTCAAAATTCAATGTTTTCTCCTTTATGGATGGTTTCTCTGGTTATAATCATATTAAGATGGCGACCGAGGACATGGAAAAAACAACGATTATCACCCCCTAGGGAATATTATACTATTGAGTGATGTATTTCGGTTTGAAGAACACTAGTGCTACGTACCAGAGGGCTATGACTACCTTATTCCTTGATATGATTTCCAAGTCTAAGATTTAGGAAGATCATGTTCATTACTTGTTAAAATTATTTCAGCGTTTGAGTATAGGCTCCGCTTGAATCTGAAAAAATGTACTTTCAGCGCCCGTTCCAGGAAGCTTTTGGGTTTCATTATTAGCCAAAGAGGTATTGAACTGGATTCAGATAAAGTTAGAGTTATTTGTGATATGCCTGCAGCTCGAATAGATAAGAAAGTTAGAGGATTCCTAGGACGTTTGAACTATATCTCCAAGTTCATATCTCACATGACTACCAATTGTGAGCCAATCATGAAGTTGCTTCGTAAAGATCAGAGTATTGTATGGAGTGAATATTTTCTGAAATCTTTTGATAGTATACAAAATTATTTTCTTGAGCCTCTTATTTTGATCCCATCAGAGGAAGGGAATCTTCTGATTATGTACTTAACGGTCTTGGAAGGATCGATGGGTTGTCTCCTTGGTCAATAGGATGAGACATATAGAAAAGAGCATGCTATCTACAACCTAAGTAAGAAGTTTATAGATTGTGAATCTCAATATTCTTTGCTTGAGAAAACTTGTTGTGCTTTAGCATGGGCTACTCGCTGTCTCCGACAATATTTGTTGAATAAAACCAATTGGTTGATATCCAAAATGGATCATATAAAGTATATCTTTGAGAAACATGCGTTGAGAAGAAGAATCGTCCGTTGGCAGATGTTGTTATCAGAGTATGACATTGAGTATCATTCTCAAAAATATATTAAAGGAAGTATACTAGCAGACCATTTTTCTCATCAAATAGCTGAAGATTATCCGCCTATCCAGTGTGAATTTCCTGATGAAGATGTGATGGTCATCCGAGCTAAAGATTGTGATGAATATGGGCCTGATGAAAGACCAAAACCTAGATCTCGTTAGGGTTTATTTTTGATTGAGCCTTTAATGCTTATGTTCATCGAGTCGGTGCAACTAGAATCACTCCTCGAGGTCCGCATATTCCTTTTACTACAAGGTTATGCTTTAATTGTACAAATAATATGGAAAAATATGAAGCTTGTATTATTGGTCTTGAAGAAGCTATTGATCTCAGGATTAAGATCCTTGATGTGTTTAGAGATTCACCTTTGATTATCAATCATATCAAAGGTGAACGGGATACTCATCATCCACGTTTGATCCCATATAAAGATTATACTAGGCGGTTGTTGCCTTTCTTTGATAAAGTTAATTTTCATCATATACCTCGAGGGGAGAATCAAATGGAAGATGCTCTGGCTACTTTGTCCTCTATGTACCGAGTAAACTTTCATAATGAAGTACATCATATTACAATCAGAAGTCTCGATATGCCTGCTAATGTGTTTGCAGCAAAAGAAGGAGTATATGATAGACCATGTTATTATGATATCAAGTGTTTCCTCCAGAGTCAAGTAATACCACCTTGGACATCCAATAAAGATAAGAAGACCTTGAGAATATCGGTGTACAATTTATTTCTCAATGAGGATGTGCTATACAATCGGAATTACGACATGGTCTTGCTCAGATGTGTAGGAAGCACAAAGAAAACATGTTAATGAAGTAAGTTCGTGAAGGGTCCTTTGGTACTCATTCCAATGGATATTCTATGGCTGAGAAGATGCTCAAAGCAGGTAACTATTGGCTGGCAATGGAATCTAATTGTCGTCAGTTTGTTAAGAAGTGTCATAAATGTCAGATTTATGAGGACAGGGTGCATGTGCATCTGATTCCACTCAATGTTATTTCGTCTCCATGAGCTTTCTCTATGTGGGGAATTGACATGACTGAGCCCAAATCTTCGAACATACATCGTTTCATCCTGGTAGCTATTGAGCAAGGAGGTTGTTGTCTAGTTTATCAAGAATAAAATCATTTGTCGTTACAATATTCCAAGCAAGATCATTACTAACAATGGTTTGAATTTGAATAATAAGATGATGAAAGAACTTTGTGAAAGTGAAATTCGGGTACTCTCAAATTAAATGTTAAGGCAAATGTCAGAACACCAAAACACAATGTCAGGACAAGTGTTAAGACATCATGTTCCTGATACAACAATTTACAAAAGATATAAATTATGCAGAAAGTAAATTGCAGAACTTAAATAACAGAGTCAATTTTTAACCAAGTTTAGTGCAACATCACCTACTCTGGGGGCATCAAAGCCAAGAAGGAAATCCACTATGATAGTATTAGTTCAAAGCTAAACAATCCTAGTATACAACTTATCACCTAATCACTACCTTATGCAACTTATACCTAGAAACCTTCTAGATATGAGAACCCCCTCCCACTTCTCACATTCACCTTAATGAAAATAACAAAAGACTTAACCAGAATATCACACTTCCAATTACACACAATCCAATCTTTGCTTAAAATATTAGGAGTGATTGAAAATGAATAATGAACAATCAGTCAAACTATGTATAAACATGATAGTGAAGTTAAAATTAAGGCCTTGATCACATAATTGAATAATACTTATTAGATTGGTAGTCATACCATTTACAAAAGAACTCTATCAAGCTTAGGAGATCCTTCACAAGATATTCTTCCAACTCCATTAATTACTCCCTTGGAACCATCTCCAAAAGTGACATAGCTACTTTTGTGAGGTTAAACATCCTCCAATAAATTATTCACACCTGTCATATGTCTAGAGCATCCATTTTCAAAATACTAGTCTTCACTAGATTAGACTCTAAGAGAGGTATGATATTTTTGGCAGCATGTTTACTTTCCATTCCTTTCAAGTTTTAATCATTAAAGGTATATCACTAGGTTGAGATGGATGTTTTGGATAATCATGAAGCATATGACAGAATTGCTCTGTGTGACCATTCCTTCCACAAGAATTACATTTCCAAGGCTAGAGCTTCGCTGTAGTCTGAGTTTCCTGTAACCTGGCAAGATGTTGTATCATCTGGTCAGACATTTTGTTCTCAACCTTTATTCTAGCAGGAATAAACTTTACCCTAGGGTCTTTATTTTTTTTCAAGGATTTCCAATTAAACCTTATTCTAACATGCCTTCTTCTTCCATCTACATCTTGAAGGATGTTATCCAACACATCAAATCCAATTGTTCAACATCCTAACAAATTTGACCAAATTATCAAGTTTTGATGTTAACAGAGTTACTTCATTCCGAAGCTCGAAAATGTTAGCTAACTATTCCTCCTTCTTAGTCTAAAGTTTAGCTATGATCATTATCTGCTTTACTTCCATTTGGTAACTTATTCACTTTTGTTACACTGTTCTTTGTAACAAGCAGTCAATTCATCATTTACATTAGAATCCCATATTTCTATTAGGGCACTCACAAGTTTAGCAGACTCTCCCTCAGTTTTACCTTTAGAGGTATCATCATCTGACCAAGAAATATACAATCCTTTATGCTGTCTCTTAAGATAGGTAGGACATTCTACTCTAATGTTCCCAAATCCTTCAGATCTATGACACTAAATCCCTTTACCTTGTTTAGATATCTCTTCAGTTTTTGTATTTTTCTAAAAATCATAATTATTGATGATGTCAGATGAGATGTTCTTCACATTTGATCTTCCTATTCTGTCTATTCTCTTCAGGACTCTATGGAATTTCTTCCCAAGAAATACAAAGGTATTTCACAAACCTTCTGAAATCCTTTCTAAGTGAGAACACAATGACCATCTCACAACCTGAGTGGTTCACTTATACCAACTCTCATAGAGAGTGGCTACAGACTCAGTCTTAATGATAACATGTTTACAATTCTCGACTGGTGCTTTTCTTAGGTTATAAAGACTATTATTTATAACCTATATCCTAACAGGATTTGGGCCTTCAAAACACATCTCTTTGGTTGTTACATATCAGCAGTAATTTCTTCTACAAACAAGGTCTTCAATCATTTGTTTCCTAAATAATCTCCATATTTAGAAACTGCATAATCTTCAAAATTATGACTGGATTCTTCTTGACCTTTAATTCAATGCCACATAGGATATCATAATATTCCCAGAATATTCTACGTCAGTTAAATCATAACAGAATCTAACTGTCCACTTCAGCTCAAGCGCAATGTCGTATGCTCCTTCATAGGATATCTTATCCGACATGTTGTTCCAGAGGTTGAAACACTTCAACTGAACATGTCTTAACATAGAATATGACTTCTTGCTCAAACCTATTCCTGTTAGCAAGTTAACACAACCTATCTAACATATTCTACTATATTTGTTTTACAAAAATTAATTCCAATCCTTAAAAGTAAGGAATTTACAATCTCCCCCTTTGGAAAATTTTGGCTAAAACAAATATATTAATAATTAAAACCTAGATTATAGCAATAAATAAAAATAATTCTTCAACAGTAGTCTTCACCAACTATTGAACTAAACAATGCAGCACCATGGAGAAAATCTTCAGATAAGATGTCAGGACATCTTGTTCGACATCTTCTTTCCAGCATTTTGAATAAGCTCCATTGCAGTACCAACATCAGCATCAACCATAAACGAAAAAGCAATCATAAACTAAGAACATCAGAAGAAATGTTTTTATTCTTCACATATTTGATAGCCTTCACATGATGTCACAACATCAACAATAGGACTTCTTAATGACAGTCCAACACATATTCTCTGCCCCTTTTTAGCCAGAATATGACAAAGGCTTTTAACAAGATGTAACATCCACAACTTGTTTGATGTCGAGACATCACATCTAACATCTCTTCACAACAACTCGAACAACCTTAACATTATCGAAAAACAACCTTTGGATAAACAGAGAATGTCCTGAAGTCACGGTGTACATGTGGAAGAAGATAAAAAACTCTCCCCCCTTAACCCATGAATTGTTTCTTGTCATAATACCTTCAATTTCTTTGGGTAACTCAGAACACAAGTCATAATTATGTTCTTAACTTAGATCACAAGTCACAAGAAGCACAACCAAGAGACTCAAAACAAAGTGTTCTATTCTCCATCCTTGTTGTGAGACAACCTTCATACTTGATAGTTGAGTACAACATATCTTCTCCTTTTTGGTCAAAGATTTAAAAAGGAGACCCTCACACGACCATACCCAAGATGGACTGATCTATACCCGGACATGGGCCATAAGATTGAAGAAGGGATGAACAGCACGAGATGAAAGAGGTGAAGGAATGACCTCTTTAAATATCCCATTAGTCTTCTTAGGAAATAACGGTCTTGGTCAATAAGAACATTATTTGAGGAACATCACCAATTAGAAATGCACCGTCCAAGACAGATTTTGATTGTCTTTATAGATCTAATAGAAGCGTATGCAGAGACTCAAGACACTTTTTTCAGAATCCTCCTGACAACACCGCCCATATTACTTGCTTGCTAGGCCCAAGAACACGATATATTCTGATAAATGTCATGACTTCTATTCAGACATTGTTTCAATCAAGGACCACTTCACCAATCGGTAGAAGATGTTTCACCGGATTTTCTATGCATTAAGAAGCAAGAACACCTAGTCTTCTACTAGACTCAAATCTACTTCTTTCATCCAGAAGTAGTAGCACTTGCCAAGACATCATAACATCACATGTGGTATCTCCAAATAGATCAAACCCAAGGCCCCATCAAACACTACAGAGAAAAATAAATTCTCGCAGACAAACCATAATGTCTCTTAGAGTAGATGAGAATAAACTAGCTTCTCCTGGATAGAACCACACAGACCCAGTCATGGGCATAAACAGCTACACCTTGTAGACACATGTCACGACATGTTGTCTGACATCACAACCTTCCCAGGGGTAAATACTCTTCACAAACTTGATCAGCATGCAAGCCAACAAAATATCTGCACCATTGCATCAACAATCCATATACAAGTATTTTACTCCCCATGTCATGAGTGACCATTGCATCAACAATACATATACAAATTTTTGTGAAGACTTAATGCATTTGAAGCATGGTATTCTTAAGAAGTTTATTAACACTACTTGTTGGTTTCAATCCAAAGGATGGGAATTCTACATTGACTCATTATGTCAGGTGTTGGCTTCTTGTTGGTTAGAAGGTTCTTTTCCATAGCTTTTACCTTATGCTTTAGGATAGTCCCTTCATCTCCTCCTATCTTCTTTAATTTCAAAAATCTTCTCCCTCCTTTTCAAAATTGTTCTTGTTTTCTAAACTTGAATCGCTTTCACAATAAACTTGGGTTTAGGTCCATGCATTTTCAAAATATTTTATTATTCAAACATCAACCAACTTAATAATACTTTGACATTTTTGTGAGAAGACTAAAAGTCAATGAATCTCATTAAAACCATTTTGCCACTTTGGCTTCTTATCTAAAAATATTTTCCAAAGATTAGACTCCTGTCAATCATTGTAGTGATGCAAGCTACTATACTTCTACGATATGTAGTGAAGTGAGATGTTTTCCACTTGGGTGTTGAGCGAGGCTTTGTTGATTTTAAAATTCAAGCCATATCCCCCACTTTGAGATGACGCAAATTCTCATTTCTCATAATCATGTGTAGTAGGTATGTTTTCCACTCGGATACGACGATGATGTCTCATCACTTAAAAAAATAACCAACACACTTGTGTTTTAAAATTTTTAAAGGTGAACTACGAGTACCCTGATCCCCTATTGCACGAAAGGTGGTTCGTAGGCACTAAAGGTTCGCAACTGCGGCGGGTGAAAAATTGTAAAAAAATAATTCTTTTCTCACCTCCACCATTTATTTCTGTATACAAAATTTATAGCCAAAATACACAAATTTTCAAAGAGGTTCCTGCGGAGTACCATAAATGTTTATAGTGATAATACATTCTCTTTTCATAACCAACCCCTGAACTTAGATTCTCTCCCCCTCTTCTGGGTTATTCAATTTTTTCCCATTCCTTTAGAAACAATAAAGCGCGGTGGTAATTTTTAATTTGATCTGTGCGAGTCGAGTCAATCCAATTTTAAGTGATGAGACATCATCATTGTATCTGAGTGGAAAACATACATACTACTCATAATCATGGGAAAGGAGAATTCGCATCATCTCAAAGTGGAGGATATAACTTAGATTTTAAAATCAACAAAGCCTCACTCAACACCCAAGTGGAAAATATATCACTTTACTATATATCGTAGAAGTACAGTAGCTCGCATCACTACAAGAATCGCTAAGAGTGTAATCTTTTGAGAAAAGTTTAAATGTAAAAAGCCAAAGTGGCAAGATGGTTTGAATAAGGTTAATGACTTTTATTCTTGAGAAAGATGTAAAAGTATGATTAAGTTGATTAATGTTTGATTAAGAAAATATTTTTGAAAACGCATGGATCTAAGTCCAAGTTTATTATGAAAGTGATTCAAGTTAGAAAACAAGAAGAGTTTTGAAAAGGAGGGAGAAGAATTTTGAAATTAAAGAAGATGGAAGGAGATGAAGGGACTATCCTAAAGCATAAGGTAAAAGCTAAGGAAAAGAACGATCTAACCAACAAAAAGTCAACACTTGACATAAAGAAGTAAATGTAGAATTATCAACCTTTGGATTGAATTCAAGCAAGCAAAAATACTAAACCTTTGAGAAATAGCGAGCTTCAGATGAATTAAGTCTTCATAAAAATTGGCTAGAGTAACGGCTCTATGAAGAGGAATTCTTAATCACAAACGAAGTATATAATCATAATAACCTGCACACAAAGAAAATCAACCCAATGCCTTGGAGTAAACCCAAACACTTTAGACAAAATAACAACAGAGCCACAAGGTCCTAAGTATCAAGGCTTCTAATCTTAAGTCCGAGAGATCCACAACTCCACAATGCCAAGGATATTAACCAAGTATTCCAAGTAAACTTAAAGTTTTTTTAATGTTCAAGTTGATTATTAAGTGTCTTCAAAAATAAAATAAAATCTCAAATGAGCAAAGATAAAATGGCCTAAAGATAAATGCTCAAGTGAGCAAAAGAGAAATGGCATGGAATTTAAATGCTAAAGTAAATGGTACATAAAAATAAAGGCACAAAATAAAGGCATAAAGTAAAGTTAATTGTTAGTGAATTAAAATTTAGAAGGTTAGTTGAATGACCATCTTGAATCTTGCATTTGAGAATTCATTAAAAGATTGATAAAATTAAAGCTTCTCAACCAAAAGTCTCATTTTCTTTTTTGTCAAGTATATCATTCATTTCAAGTGCTCAAAGCAACCACATGTGATCAATGATCTTCAAATGATTCACTTAGACCAAAATTCATGAAGTTCATTAGAGGATTGATAGAATCAAAGCCTCCTAACAACGAACTTCAAAGTTATTGGATCAAAGGTTTCAAATTAAACATACTTGTTGTTGAAAACATAGGTTTGGGCCACTATTGATCATTTTTAGAATCGGGACAAATTTAGCGCTATGTTAAGCAATCGTAAGTGGACTTATGTAGAAGCACCACCTATTTTGAGGTTGGTCAATAGAAATCTATGTATCAACATGTTAAAAAAATTATATGTAGATCATTCTCCAAAGACATTTAGCACAAGTAACAAAAAGAAAGGGATAAGATGAAGAGGGATGAGGGTGTATCAGATGAAACTAGTGTTTAAAATATCACCAACATCATTCATCCATTTTGGTGGATTTAGTTTTTCAACTTATCAACACCCAAGATCCAATGAGGTTGAGGTACTTGTCCCAAAAAACACTCAAGTGTCTCCAAACACGGACCAATCCATTATATATATATATATATATATATATATATATATATATATATATATATATATATATATATATATATATATATATATATATATATATATATATATATATATATATATATATATATATATATATATATATATATATATATATATATATATATATAGGAAAAATATCCTTTTTGGTCCCTTAAGTTTACCTCGAGATCCATTATGGTCCCTTATCTTTAAAATGTCCCAAAGTGGTCCTTTAATTGTTCAAAAAGGTCCACGTTAGCCTTTCCGTCCAATTTTCACAAACAACTTTAATTTTTCCATGCTGGCATCTAAAGTGGTGTATGTTTGTACGCGTGGCATATGACTTGACATACAGTCATCTTCAAGGTCATCAAAATTGCCAGAAATATCTTAAAATTTTATATTGAAACAGGATTCGAACACGGGTTTCTTTTATTGTTTGACAATATTCCAACCAATAGACCAACATGTGTGTGATACGGTGGGAGAACTGACTAGTGTTTTGCGTTCGTATTCGCAAATGTTGCGGTTAGCAAGAGTCGCCACCGACTTTTTATTTTATCCTAAGGAAAGGTTAAAAAGCACAGCAAAAACCTTTTGAGATGTTTTCTTGGGTTCGGGGAGTAGATTATAGAAAGGGAAGGTATTAGCACCCTTTCTATCCATGGTTATCCATGGGCTCTTAGTTACTTGCTTAGATCACTTGCCTTTTGTTTTCAATTTGTTTGAAATGGTGCTTTGTGTGTGGGTTTTGAAAATGTTTTGAAAAGATGCCAATGTGGTGGCAACCTTTGTAATGATCCTTGTGGGGATGTATACAAAGATGTATGTCTTTTGAAAAGGTTTTCATTTGTTTTTTTTGAAAGTTTGTTTAGAAAGTGTAGTGTTGTGTGGTTTTGAAATCAGGCAAGTGTTTTGTTTGCAAGGTTGATTCAAATAACTAAGAGGTTATCTACTCCTAAATTTCTCAAAAGATTATTGTTGTGTTTTAACCCTTTTAACAAGTTTGTTCCACCATTGTATTTGGTGGACAATCTTGTGTTAGGATGTGAAAGGGACAGGCGCGGGTCATCGTTTAGACCATAATTGTAACGACGTTAAATGTTTTTGGGCAATTTCTTTAAGGGACTTGATCATTTGTTTTTGTTTATTTTTTTGAAAAGTTTTGTCAAGGGACTATGATCATTCAAATTGTTTGCTTTGCCCAAAGAAGTTCAACATACAATATGGCCCATTTATTTGAAGGCAACAAGTGGAATACCCTAGGGGTGCAAGTGTGAGATGTGTTGTTTATTTTCATGCTCATTTGTCTTGTATTAGGTCAAACTATTTTTTTTCGTTTTTTCGCATACAAACCCTAATTCTAACATGTTATCATTAGAAAACAATAAAGTGCAAAATTAAATTTACTAAGCTATTACAAAACCGAATATGGGAAGGAGGGTACAAGTGTTCAAATGGGGATATTGACAAGAATTTAAATCTAAATTATTACATCATTTTGAATATTTGCAAGGTAAATAAATTGCATAATTAAATGTAAATTAAATAAATATGTGAAATGCAAAAAAAGAAAGTTTTTTATATGTATGAGAAATGTATGGTTTATGTAAAATAAAAATAATAAAAAAAAATAAAAAGGTATTATTTTGAGTATTTTTAACTTTTAGGGCAAAAACCCTAATTTTAATGAAAATGGATATTAATTGATTTAATATAAACATTTATTTATTATTTACAAAAATAAAAAATGAAATGAAGTATATTATGAAAAAAAGTATTTTGTATCAAATATTAAAAATAATAAAATATATATATTTTGGTATTTTTACTCTAAGTATATTAATATATATATATATGTATATTTATATTATCTTAAATATGTATTATATACAAATAATAATAATAATTAATTTTTTTGGAAAATAGTATTTTTTATTGTGAAATATTTTCAGAGGATAATATAAAATAAAAATAAAAATAGAAGTGCTTTTACATATTTTTCTTTTTTTTCTAGATAATAATATATATATGTATTTAGGTATAAACAAAGGAATAAATCAAATAAATATGCAATAAATACAAAAAATGATGGAATAAATATTTTCAAAATTTTAATGTGCTGGAAAAAAATAAACAAGTCAAACAAAAAAATAAAAAAAGTCAAAAATGTTAAAAAATGGACAAATGGGCTCAGGGGGGTGAGAAAATGGAAATATGGTGCAAAAAGAAGAAACCACACAGGCCCAGCCCATGTAGCTTCATCTTCAACCTCAGAACACTTCCTTGTTCAAAAACACGCGTTTTCTAACTCCTCATTCCTTGATCTTTTGCCAAATCTTCCAACATGAAACCTGTAGAGCTTGAAACCACGGTTCTAGACATATAAAGAAGTCAAGCTAACTCTCAGAAATGAGAGAGAATTTCTTCTCTCCCAAATCCTGACCTAATTTTTTAACCATGTTCAGACATAAAATTCTCTAAGCACACGAAATATAAATGAAATCTAAACATATGAGCATGTTCAGGGCTATGATTGTGACATATTTTCTTCACAAACCTAAAGCTAACAATGCCTAACAAGAGAGATAGAACTCCATGAATGTACCTGTTCAGTTGGAATCGTGCTTTGCAATGGAGGATGTTTCAGAGTAAAATGATGATTGGTATAGCTTCCTTGAAGTGTAAGGATGCTTTTCCAAGTCCTACTTTGTCTTGAAACTCCCTGAATCGAGCTAGTGAACTCCAACTGCAAAATAGAAAATTAAAAATGGTGAAGTGGCTTGGAGGTGTTACAGGTTAGGTTTCAGGACATGGTTAGCTTGCATATGTTGTAAGGAAGGTAGAGGAACAGGTTTGGACAAGAATGCTCGAAGGGATTGAGAGATAGCACTCAATCTGCAGGGGTTCCCCTGTTTGTGCAGTTTCAAGGTGATTAGGGCAATGGGGGTGTTTTAGATGGCAAGGGCTCGTGTGTTATCTTGGATATGTTCTTCTGAATGTGTTTGATAACTTCTCTCTTGTGTTTCTAAGCTGAGATGAGATATGGCACAAGTTATGCAATGTTCCTTGAAAATGAAGCAAGCAATGGTCACTTTGTGTTTTAGGTCAGTAGGGGCCTCTAATCCTGCTGCATAAGCCTCTCTTGATCAGAGCAATTTGCCCATAATCTTGTGCCAAAAAGATTTTGCTTGTACCTTCTTGGATTTCAATTTGACATAAAGCTAATCTTTTCAAAAATGGAAAGTTCACTTTATCTAGTTTAGGATTAATCCACTATGCAATGTTAGAACACAAAGAACATGGCCTTAACACATTGAATATGCATTAAATTATTGAGTATGGAATGGTTCAAGGACCTGTAATCAAGCATAAAGCAAGCTAAATTCAGATTTGCAAAGTTATGAACATGTTTTGATGAAGAACAAAAGTGAATTTTTGCCAACTTGTGAAATTCGAATCTCTCAGGTTATGAGGTTGTTTGATGAGTTCATGGACATTTTGGAAAGCTTGGAATGTGTACTACAATCCATCTTTGAAATGCAAATCAAAATTCCAAGTGGAAGGGTATGAAAAGTGGCCTTGAAGTGGGGTAGAAAACCTTGTCAAAATAGGTTAAAATTTCACTAAGTTAAAAATGGTTTAGTTCCCTTATTCAAAAAATTGTAACTTGAGATACAAGCTTCAAATGAGAAAACTTTGTGAATCAAAGTTGTAGATTATGCAACAAGCTACAACTTTCATGTTTTGACTTTTGTTTGAATCCAAATGGATCTTGGTGAAAAGGTGGGGCAAAGTTGGGAAAAATTTAGGGTTTTTCATAACTTAGAAAAATTCTAAGTTATGAAAAATTCCATTTTCAAACCCTAATTTGCATTTTGTGATTTCTTAGTGAACAAGTTTCATGGTTTGGCATGTTTTGATGAAAAGTGAATCTTGACTCTTGATTTTGACCAAAAAGTCAAAGTTTGACTTTTCAGTGTACAGTCAAAATTGATCAATTGACTGGGAAATTCAGCTGTCAATCTTGTGTACTTGGGATCTTTTGAGCTTGATGAATGTGTCAAGACCATTTCATTGAGTCCTTGAGTCCATATGTGAACTTGGTTTGCCATTGGCTAGGTCAAACAGGCAAAAATTGCCTTTGTGCAGTCAAAACCCTAAAAATGACCATTTTGCCCTTTTGGTGATCTGATCAAATTTCTTGTGGAATTGTGATCCAAATTTGATCAAATGTTCCATATGAGTTCATAATGTTGATGTGGGTCAAATTTCATGAGGTTTGACTGTCAATTGGCCACAGTTGACTTTTTCCCCAATACAGCTGATTTCTAGGTCAACTGTCCAATTGACTGGGCAAAATTTGGAATCAAGACTTGAAACTTGGTATAGGTAAGCTTGGGAGTCCAATATGAAGCATGAAAGTCATCTTAGGCATTTTAGGTCAAAACATCCTTGGGCAAACACAAACCCTAATTTGAGTCCACAGTGCAAGGAGAAGTCTTGAGCAGAGGAAACCCTAACTGGATCTTGATCTTTAAAGGTCTTGTGATGAGAGAATATTGAGGAAATGGGAGGGCAAATTTTGGGGTACAACAGTTGCCCCTGTTCAATCTTCTTGAACCTGAAGAGTTAGATTGGCAAGTTTGCCTTTCGTGACTCGAGGGTAAAAGGAGATTGGACACTAGAGTGCCCGGAAATTTGCACTCGCATGCTGGAGTCTCAACAATGTGATGTCAGGAATGGACTTATAGATGCCGTTTGGAGAGGTAGTAGATAGGGAGATGGGCTTATAGATGCCATCTGGAGATGTGACAGAACTTTGTCGGGAATGGGCTTATAGATGCCATTTGGAAGTGTCGATCGCATAAGAGATTCCTTAGCGAGATCTTGTGTATTTGAGAAAGACGGATGTTTTCCTGGCTTGTTACAGGTGTTTGATCTTCAGTCTCCTTATGCAGATATGCCCTGGCTAGATACAGGTGTCGAATCTACAATCGGTTGCTCACAGATGTGCCCTGGCTGGATACAGGAATCGAATCTGAAAATAGTCGTTAATAGATGTGCCCTGGCTGGATACAGGAATCGAATCTTCGAACTCTTCAGACGTGCCCTGGCTAGATACAGGAATCGAGTCTGGAAACGTGGTCAACAGATATGCCCTGGCTGGATACAGGAATCGAATCTGGAGATGTTGTAGTTGATAGATGTGCCCTGGCTGGATACAGGAATCGAATCTTCGAACTTTTCAGACGTGCCCTGGCTAGATACAGGAATCGAGTCTGGAAACTGATCACTTTCAGATGTGCCCTGGCTAGATACAGGTATCGGATCTGGAATTGCGACAGTTGACGGTAATTGTTTTTGGGATTGTCTTTTTCCTGAAAAGGAAAAAAACGTAAGTTGTATGCAATGTCATGATGCATGATATGCATGTTGTCATGATATTCAACATGAGATGTTGTATGCGTTCCATCATGTATGTAAGCAAGATGTATGAAAATGTGAAATGTTTATGGATGTAATTTCGCCTTAGGAAAATAAATCCTTGACGGCCGGCCGGAGAATTGCTCTGTGGAAGAGATACTTGGCCGAAGTTTTGATGCGAGGCCTGTTGAGGACTCTAATGATGGATTCCGCTGGGGATAATGACGATATACTCCGCTGGGGATTGGAGGAACTTTGCCGAGGGCGGTCTTCCGTGGTTTTTAGCTGAGGATAACCCAGTTATAAGTCCTTGTGAGGAAATAACTCTAAATAAAACTCGGGAGAGACGTCCGTACTCTGCAGGGGATAAGCTTCCAGGATTTACTGGGGATGAGTTTTAAGACCTGCCGGGGAATGCTGTGCTTTTCCAGGATCGACGGGGAATCAACTCTGCTTGGGGAAAGTATTGCCGAATCTTGTTTTATTCTGCGGGGAATTGAGATGATTTGGCCACATTCTTCAGTTGAACCTACCTTGGTGCCTTGGCGGACAAAACAACCAGACTGCATTAGACAACTCCACATTGCCCCTGTCTTTGATGTCACCTGTAATTAATCTCTTGTTTTATATGCAAATAATTATGAATCAGCAATTTAATGTCAAATGCATATATCAACAATGAACATTGGACGTTCTTCGCAAAACAGAAAAAAGAAAACAATGGTAATTTGTATGGACAAGTGAATTTGTATTGATTTAAACTTTGCCTGTGAATAGGCGTTTTTGTACAAGAGGCTGACATCCTAGTAAGAGGACATCGCCAAATAGTATAGAGTTTACAATTTGAAAAAGGAAACAAAACAGTTATGTGAACAATCCCACTGGGTTCCAACTCTGCTATTGCCTTTATGTCTTCGAACGTCTCATCGCTTTGCTACCTAGTTGAAGATGAAGCTGATTGATCAATGCCGAAATCTGGAGCCAGATAGTCGATGCCGAATTCTGGATGCGAAGTGATCCAATGAGACATAGTGTTACGCTTTTATCCCTAACTTTTGCCTGGACCGCCCTTTCGGGTTTTCAGTCCACCGAGATACCCATTTTTGCCCAAGCCGCCCTTTCAGGTTTTCGACTTGCCGGGTGTACAGATTTTTATTCATTTCATCCCTTATTTTTGCCCGAACCCTTTGGTTCGCCGGGAAGCCCTTATTTTTGCCTAGGTATGTCAACCTAGTGGGTCTTTTATTTATGCGTAGTATTTTTTCACTATGTCTGCATTGGCGGGGTGAGGAAGGTCGTCACCATCCATGGTGGTTAGGATCATGGCTCCTCCTGAGAACACACGTTTAACCACAAATGGCCCTTCATAAGTAGGGGTCCATTTGCCCCGGGGATCACTTTGAGGAAGGATGATGCGTTTGATTACCAGATCCCCAACTTGATACTCTTGCGGTCTGACTTTCTTGTTAAATGCCCTGATCATCCGCTTCTGATACGTTTGACCATGACAGATAGCAGTGAGCCTCTTTTCGTCAATCAGATTTAATTGATCAAGTCGAGTCTGGATCCAATCATCTTTATTCAAGTCTGCATCCTTCATTATCCGGAGAGAGGGTATCTGGACTTCAATTGGCAAGACTGCCTCCATGCCATAGACCAAGGAGAAGGGAGTTGCCCCGGTTGAAGTCCTTGCTGAGGTGCGGTACCCATGCAGAGCGAACGGTAACATCTCGTGCCAATCTTTATAGGTCACTGTCATCTTCTGCACAATTTTCTTGATATTTTTATTGGCTGCTTCTACAGCCCCATTCATCTTCGGCCGGTAGGGAGAAGAATTGTGGTGCTGTATCTTGAATTGTTCACAGAGTTCAGTGATCATTTTGTTATTGAGATTGGTACCATTGTCCGTAATGATTCTTTCCGGGACGCCGTACCGACAGATCAGATTATGCCGGATGAAACGTGCCACGACACTCTTGGTTACTGTGGCGTAGGAAGCTGCCTCAACCCATTTCGTGAAGTAATCGATTGCCACCAAGATGAAGCGATGTCCATTGGATGCCGTTGGTCGGATCTCACCGATCATATCGATGCCCCACATTGCAAAAGGCCAAGGCGCCGTCAGGACATTCAAAGGAACCGGAGGGATATGCACCTTGTCAGCATAGATCTGGCATTTATGACAAGTTCGGGAGTGTTGGTAACAATCGGTTTCCATTGTGGACCAGAAATATCCTGCCCGAAGGATTTTCTTAGCCATGGTGTGTCCACTGGAATGTGTTCCAAATGTACCTTCATGCAGTTCCATCATGATTTTCTCCGCTTCAGCCTTATCCACACAACGTAGCAGAGTCGAATCATGATTCCGTTTGTAGAGAATGCTGTTGCTGAGGAAGAATTTTGCAGCAAACCTCCTTATGAACTTCTTATCATTGACAGATGCCCCTTCAGGGTATTCCTGAGCTTCCAAGTACCTCTTCACCTCATGATACCAGGGTTTCTCAATCACCTTCTCAGCCTCCAGCTCACAGCAGTATGCCGGTTCATCCAACTTCCAGATAATGATTCGGGGAGCCTCATTGTCCCATTTAACTTTGAACATTGAAGACATCGTGGGTAGTGCGTCCGCTAGCTGATTCTCCTCTCTGGGGAAATGCTCAAAAGTTATCTCTTCAAAGTGGGGAAGCAAGGTCAACACATACTCCTTGTAAGGAATAAGATTCGGGTGTTTTGTATCCCACTCGCCTTTGATCTGATTGATCACGAGAGCGGAATCTCCGAAAACACTTAGAAATTTGATCCTTAAGTCGATTGCAGCTTGTAAACCCATGATACATGCCTCATATTCTGCCATGTTGTTGGTGCAGCTGAAACATAATCGGGCAGTGAGGGGAGTATGAGTTCCTTTAGGAGATATGATTACAGCGCCGACGCCGTTACCCAAAGCATTGGAGGCTCCATCAAAATGCATAGACCATCGGGATCCTTCCTCAGGTCCTTCATCCGGTCCAGGTACTTCACAGTCAGTTACCACCATGATGTCTTCGTCCGGAAAATCAAAGTTCAATGATTGGTAATCGTCTACAGGTTGGTGTGCCAAATGATCTGCCAGTACACTTCCCTTAATTGCTTTCTGAGTTGTATACTGGATGTCATATTCTGTCAAGATCATTTGCCATCTTGCTATTCTTCCAGACAGAGCGGGCTTTTCAAATATGTACTTGATGGGATCCATCTTTGAAATCAATAAAGTAGTGTGAGTCAGCATATACTGTCTCAGCCGGCGAGCAGCCCATACAAGAGCGCAGCAAGTTTTCTCAAGCAGTGAGTAACGAGACTCACAGTCGGTAAAATTTTTGCTCAAGTAATAAATGGCGTGCTCTTTTCGGCCAGACTCGTCATGCTACCCCAGCACACACCCCATTGAATTGTCAAGTACTGTCAAGTATAGTATCAGAGGTCTTCCTTCCACCGGTGGCATAAGAATGGGTGGCTCTTGGAGATATTCCTTTATCCTTTCAAAGGCGGCCTGACATTCATCGTTCCAGCGTACTACTTGATCTTTCTTCAGTAATTTGAAGATCGGCTCACAAGTAGCAGTCAGATGTGAGATGAATCGGGCAATGTAATTCAATCGTCCCAGGAAGCCTCTGACTTCTTTCTCTGTTTTTGGAGTCGGCATCTCTTGTATGGCTTTTACCTTGGCAGGGTCTACCTGAATACCTTTATCACTCACAATGAAACCCAGCAATTTTCCGGACCTCACCCCAAAGGTGCATTTGTTGGGATTCAACCTCAGCTTGTATAACTTGAGTCGGTCAAACAACTTCCTCAGATGGTCAAGGTGCTCCTCCTCAGTTTGAGACCTTGCAATCATGTCATCAACGTATACCTCAATCTCATGATGGATCATATCATGAAATAAAGCAACCATGGCACGTTGATAGGTTGCCCCAGCATTTTTCAATCCGAATGGCATGACCTTATAACAGAAGGTGCCCCACTCAGTCACAAATGTAGTCTTCTCCATATCTTCTGGAGCCATCTTGATCTGATTATACCCTGAAAAACCATCCATGAAGGAGAACACCCTGTGTTGAGCTGTATTGTCAACAAGGACATCAATGTGAGGTAGGGGGAAGTCATCCTTGGGGATGTCCCTGTTCAGATCCCTGTAGTCAACGCACATTCTGACTTTACCGTCCTTCTTCGGCACCGGCACCACATTGGCAACCCACTGAGGGTAAGAAGTCACTGCGAGGAACCCGGCATCAAACTGCTTCTTAACCTCGGCCTTGATCTTTTCAGACATCTCTGGACGCATCCGTCGGACTTTTTGCTTTACCGGAGGGCAATCTTCCTTGGTTGGCAGGTGGTGAACCACAATGTCGGCATCCAAACCAGGCATATCTTCATAGGACCAAGCAAAAATCTCCATGTAGTCTTGTAGCATCTGGATCAATCGTTGCTTCACGCTGAGCTCTAGATTGGCACCAATCTTGACCTCTTTCCTATCTGTCTCAGTACCCAAGTTGATTGTTTCCACAGGCTCTTCATGTGGCTGAATAGCCCTCTCTTCCTGGAGTAGCAGTCTTGCGAGTTCACCAGGCACTTCGCAATCATCTTCACCTTCGTCTTCGGCCAAGTTGATCGGATTTTCGAAGTCATAACTGGCGGTAGCAGAGCTGTTACCAGTAAGATCCAGAGTGGATTGAAACCTGTATAAGTGAGTGTGTGTAAATATAGCTGTTTTGCAATATATAACACAGAAAGGAAAAGAGCACAAGATTTGAAATGCAACAAACGTCCAATGTTTTGATTGATGATATATGAAAATGTCATACAAAAAGCCCTCACAAATTGAGCTACGATGCCCCGGGTAGGACACCGAGCCAACAAAGTTTTAACATATTGTTTGTTACAAATCGGAAATCAAAAGAAATTAATTACTGCGTGACAAATGTGATAGGGGTAAAAATCCTTTGTCGTCCAGTTGCTTGGTCCGTTGCTGGTAGTCGGGTAGATCCAACTGTCAAACTCAACTTCCTCCACATCCTCCTCGATAGCATTCACCCTTGAGCTGGAAATAAACACCGGAGCCTTTCCGATCTTCTCTTTGCACACCGCCTTCTGAGCCTCTGCAGTAAAGCCTAGCCCAAACTTGTCGTTCTTCTGAGTGAAGTCAGGAAGCTGACCCCAGTGTGCACAATTGCCTTTCTGAACCACAGCCCGGGCATCCCTTAGGGAAGCCATCTTCAAGGAATCATTCTCTTCGGCTATTGTCTCTGCAGCTGCTGAAATTGGATGCACCTCCTCGAAATGCTGGAAGGGGGTTTCAATAAACTCCCCGTCCATCTCAATGTACCTGAAGGAATTCAAATGGCTCACCATATACTCCTCTTCTCCTTGCACAGTGACGATCTTTCCCCTGACGGGATACTTCAGCTTCTGGTGCAAGGTAGAGGTCACTGCCCCAGCTTTATGGATCCAAGGTCGACCCAGCAGACAAGAGTACGATGGACGTATATCCATCACATAAAAGGTAGAGTCAAACACTTGAGAGCCCACACGGATAGGGATGTTAACCTCTCCATGAACCATCCTTTTAGAACCGTCAAAGGCCCTGACGATGATATTGCTGGGCTTCAATTCCAAGCCTTCATAATCCAGACGGTCTAAAGCCTTTTTCGGTAGGACATTCAAGGAAGAACCAGTATCCACCAATACATGCGCCAGAGTAGTGCCCCTGCATTCGATAGAGACATGCAGGGCATCATTGTGGTCTCTTCCCTTCGCAGTCAGGTCAGCATCTGAGAAACCCAAGCCATTGTCTGCTGTCAGATTTGCTATGCAATCGGTGAACTGGACTGCAGACGTCTCTTGCGGCACATGGGCCGTCTTGAGAAATGAGATCAAGGCCTTAGCGTGGGCCTCAGAGCATAGCAATAAGGAGAGCAGGGAGATCTTGGAGGGCGTATGCCCCAGCTGCTCGACAACATTGAAATCACTTTTCTTTATTATTTTCAGAATCTCCTCCATTTCTTGTCGGGAGGCCTCAGCATTTATGGGTATTGGTGCCTCCATCCGGGCAGGCTCTTCTTCAATCCCCTTGCCCCGAGCATTTGATGACTCGGCAGCAGGGGACACAACTTGATCAGCAACAGGAACAGGTAAACTTGTAGGTTTTATAAGGAGGGGTTTTCGAATAGCGGGCGGTGCAATGTCAGACGAGAAGAGCCTGCCACTGCGGGTGACCTTGGCTGGACCAGTGATATCGCAGATACTGGCGCCAGTGTCGAATTCTTGTTTGATTCCATTTACATACACGTCTGCCCCATAATGCCAGGGGATAGCTTTATCAGATATGTAGGGGAGAGGCCCCGGGACAGTAATAATCACAGGTGCAACAGTCAAGATTTGAACAGGCTTCTTCGGGGGAGCCTTGATTGGATTTTTGAAGATGGTAACCACAAAAATTTCTTTTATCGGAACCAAACTGAACAACAGACTTCTTAAACAGAATCTCCTTGCTATCCATTAGGCTTTGGATGCCTAACCTCAGCAAGGGACAACCAGACAGGGAAACAGCACAGAACAGGCAACCTTCACCGCAACCCGGAAATAAACCGGCCCGCAGTAGGTTCTTCTTAACGGTCTTCAGAGGGGTAACAACTTCATCTACCGAAACAGCGTACATTTCTTCCTCAACGGCATTTACTCTATGCTGGGGCATAGGAGCAGTTACAACATTTGGTCTTTCTGGCGCTTCAAACTGAATTTCCTTTGCGTCGATCAAATCTTGCACTTTGTTTCTCAAGGCCCAGCAATCATCAGTAGTGTGCCCGGGACTATCAGAATGATAAGCACACCGGGCATTTGGGTTATACTTAGGAGACGCAGTGTTGACGACCTTAGGAGCTTCTTTGAGGGTCACCAGGTTGGTGGATAACAGTTGGGGTAAAATTTGAGATAAGGTCATACTCAGCCGAGTATACTGCCTCTTGGGCCTTTCGCTTCTTTGTTGATTGTACTGCTGAGGAGTAGCAACAGGTTTGGAGATGACCAAAGCATTGACGGCTTGGCGACTTTCGGGCTTGACTTGTCTTCTGGGACCATAGACGGCACTTGCTTCTTTCTTAAACGGCCTCTTCTCAGCACTGGTGGAGGCAGCCTTTTGTATCTTGCCTGACCTGATGCCAGCTTCAATTCTTTCTCCCGTCAATATTAAATCTGTAAACCCAGCGGAGGAGTTACCAACCAAATGATTGAAAAACGGACCAGACAACGTCCCTAGAAACATATCAACCAGCTCTCGATCAGTTAACGGAGGCTGCACCCTGCCAGCCAAATCTCTCCATTTTTGAGCGTACTCTTTGAACCCTTCACCCGTTCCTAAAGACATACCCTGAAGTTGGGTACGCGTAGGAGCGAGATCAGAATTGTATTGGTATTGTCTGTAGAATGCGGTTGCCAAATCTTCCCAGTGTCGGATGCTAGCTCCATCCAATTGGTAGAACCATTCAAGCTGTGACCCCGAGAGGCTATCTTGGAAGAAGTGAATCCAGAGGTTCTTGTCCGCCGTGTAAGGTTGGATTTTCCTTACGTATGACCTTAGATGTAGCTTTGGACAGGAGACCCCATCATACTTGGCGAAGGCAGGTGCTTTAAACTTGTGTGGAATTACTACTCCAGAAGATAACCCCAAATCTCTGAAATCCAGTCCCGGCACATTCTGAATTTCCATGGCGCTCAAGCGGTCCTCTAATTGTTTGTATCTGTCAGCAGCAGGTGGGTATTGTTCGTCGTTATAGTCCGTCTCGTTGTCGGAGACTGCGGGACTAGGAGCTCCTCCCCCTTGGGGACTGTTTTTCTCAGCAGAAGAAGTGGTTGGATCAGCTTCATTGTGGAGTGTGTTCCCAAATCTGCGTCCGGTGTTGAACAATGCAGTCCTCTTTTTCTTCTTCTTCTTCATGAGTAGAGTCTTCAATTATTGCTGACCTTGGGCTAGGCTTAGGACCATCTCTTGAAACTGTGCACTTTGGGCCTGAAGGGCCTTGATTGCTTGCTCACTGGAGGAGTCTGGATTCATGATGACTGTTCAAACAAACAGCGAAGAAGATTAAGCAACCTGTGAAATAGGGTACCTGCTATGCATATGGTGCAATGGAATGCGTATGTTTTATGTTTTCAAAGACAAACAAGATTCAACTTTGTAGACAAAAAAGGGAAACACACTTCATTAGATTAAAATTTTCAATTGTTCAACAATTTGCCCTTAGGCATTACAGGAATGAAAAATACGGAAAAGGAAATAAAACTACAAAAGGAAATAATCAAAGCTCATCAATGCTCCCATGGCCTCCTCTTTTCAGTGTTGATGTAGTTGTTCAGGACCCGTTCTTCTTCCAATTGCTTAGTCAGCCTCTGAATCTTCCGTTCCTGCTCGTTGAACTTCTCCCGGTAGAAATCTCGTTCTTCCTTTAGCTGCGCCCAAGATCTCTTCATGGTGTCAAAATCAGTAGGTATCTGAGGAGGGAGGATAGTTGGAGGAACCCCATCTTCATCAGGAGACTCAAGAATGAGGGGTCTGACAGCTTCGTAGGGCATACCTAACTTTTGAGCACGGATGCGGACCCATTTGCAATAGGGCTCCATTGGTAGAGAAGTCTTTGGTCCCAACTCATGTGGGTCAGCTTTGTGGATTCTGTCCCAAGCTCTAATGAATCCCTGACGTAGTTTGTCACTGTCTGCCTGAAACTCAAAATGGAAGTGAGGAACCAGCATTTCATGAGGCCCATCTCCTCTGGCTCTTCCAAACTGTCGAAGGGCTAAGCATGGATTGTAAGAGATTCCTCCTTGGATACCAATCAATGGAACATTAGGGTATTCTCCGCAACCGTCAATAACAGCTACCTCATCCAAACCTCTGAGAGTCCAAGTGATGTCATTATCAGTGAGAGACATTAACCTCTGAGCCCAACCTTTTCCTTCTTCATTCTTCAGCACGAATTTAGGAAGGTGCGAAATAAACCACCTTACTAGCAAAGGAGCACAACACCACGGGGTTCCCCGTTTTCGAGCAGTACGAGCATAGAGTTGTTGTAGAATATCACCCAAAAGAGTGGGTACCGGATTCCGAGACATGAAGATCCTTATGACATGGATACTGATAAAGGTGTCAGGGTTGGGAAACAGCACCAGACCATAGATCAAAAGAGCTAGAATGTCCTCATATGCCTTGAAGTCCAAGTCATTCCAGAAGTCATTAGCCTTGCCAACCAGAAATTTGACCAAAAAGCCCTTGATCCCATTTCTAGTTTCCCAGTTGGACAAAACCTCTTCCTTGGTCAAGGGGAGAATTGCAGCAACCTCCTCAGGTTTAGGAGTCTTTTCCAAACCAGTGAATGGAGTTTGTTCCAAGACAGGAATCCCAAGAAAATAAGAAAATTCTTCCAGGGTAGGAACCAGCTGGAAGTCTTGAAAGGTGAAACAATGGTACAGAGGGTCATAAAACTGGGTCAGAACACTTATCAGTTGTTGGTCCCATTTTGCCGTGATCAAGCCAAGGAGAGAACCATGTCTGTTGATGAAGGAAGAAGTGTTTGAAATCCTTCCAACTAAATCCTTGAGTAAAACTGGTGGTTGAACAAAGTTGAGCCGGACAGTATTTCTACGCACGGGCATCATGATGTCCTACAAAACAGAGCAAAGATGAAACCTCTTTTGTCTTTGAAATGGGTTAGCCTTTTATACAGGATGCATGCAATGGTATGATGGCATGATGCTATGATGAAGCACATCACAAGTATTCACATAGGCAAATAAGGCACACAAGTCACACAAGACACCCTTAGGTTTCAGGCCAGCATGAGTTTCAGGTATTACCCTCTTTTGGTTTTGTTGGTTAAAAACCTGTCCTATCAAAAAGTAACCGGGTTCTAGAGGATCTCAAATCATTGGCTACCCTCAATCGGTCATAACTCCAGCATCGCAATCTTTTCTCGCGGCCAGAACCATCTCGAGAGTTTAGCCTCAATGAGTGTAGCATACTGCTACTGTCCTAATAGCCAAGTTGGTCAATTTAGGGTTCTAAGGTTGGTTGGTGTTTAATGACCCCTTAGAAGACCTATATTCTCCCCGTTACAACACAAGGGATATAGGTACAGACTAAGATGCCACACCAACGTAGCCACTGCTTCACCCATGTCGGTCTACGCCGGACAGGTCCCTCACAGATTATGCTACCTAAAAAGGGTATATCCCAGATCCGGGTTAGGATCTATGAACTCCGATGCAAAGCCCACAAATATAAAAGCAAACAAAGCAAACAATTGAAAACAAAGGTGATCTAAACCCTAAGGTTACTCCACTTTTAAAAATTTCCCCAGCAGAGTCGCCAGTTCTGTGATACGGTGGGAGAACTGACTAGTGTTTTGCGTTCGTATTCGCAAATGTTGCGGTTAGCAAGAGTCGCCACCGACTTTTTATTTTATCCTAAGGAAAGGTTAAAAAGCACAGCAAAAACCTTTTGAGATGTTTTCTTGGGTTCGGGGAGTAGATTATAGAAAGGGAAGGTATTAGCACCCTTTCTATCCATGGTTATCCATGGGCTCTTAGTTACTTGCTTAGATCACTTGCCTTTTGTTTTCAATTTGTTTGAAATGGTGCTTTGTGTGTGGGTTTTGAAAATGTTTTGAAAAGATGCCAATGTGGTGGCAACCTTTGTAATGATCCTTGTGGGGATGTATACAAAGATGTATGTCTTTTGAAAAGGTTTTCATTTGTTTTTTTTGAAAGTTTGTTTAGAAAGTGTAGTGTTGTGTGGTTTTGAAATCAGGCAAGTGTTTTGTTTGCAAGGTTGATTCAAATAACTAAGAGGTTATCTACTCCTAAATTTCTCAAAAGATTATTGCTGTGTTTTAACCCTTTTAACAAGTTTGTTCCACCATTGTATTTGGTGGACAATCTTGTGTTAGGATGTGAAAGGGACAGGCGCGGGTCATCGTTTAGACCATAATTGTAACGACGTTAAATGTCTTTGGGCAATTTCTTTAAGGGACTTGATCATTTGTTTTTGTTTATTTTTTTGAAAAGTTTTGTCAAGGGACTATGATCATTCAAATTGTTTGCTTTGCCCAAAGAAGTTCAACATACAATATGGCCCATTTATTTGAAGGCAACAAGTGGAATACCCTAGGGGTGCAAGTGTGAGATGTGTTGTTTATTTTCATGCTCATTTGTCTTGTATTAGGTCAAACTATTTTTTTTCGTTTTTTCGCATACAAACCCTAATTCTAACATGTTATCATTAGAAAACAATAAAGTGCAAAATTAAATTTACTAAGCTATTACAAAACCGAATATGGGAAGGAGGGTACAAGTGTTCAAATGGGGATATTGACAAGAATTTAAATCTAAATTATTACATCATTTTGAATATTTGCAAGGTAAATAAATTGCATAATTAAATGTAAATTAAATAAATATGTGAAATGCAAAAAAAGAAAGTTTTTTATATGTATGAGAAAAGTATGGTTTATGTAAAATAAAAATAATAAAAAAAATAAAAAGGTATTATTTTGAGTATTTTTAACTTTTAGGGCAAAAACCCTAATTTTAATGAAAATGGATATTAATTGATTTAATATAAACATTTATTTATTATTTACAAAAATAAAAAATGAAATGAAGTATATTATGAAAAAAAGTATTTTGTATCAAATATTAAAAATAATAAAATATATATATTTTGGTATTTTTACTCTAAGTATATTAATATATATATATATATGTATATTTATATTATCTTAAATATGTATTATATACAAATAATAATAATAATTAATTTTTTTGGAAAATAGTATTTTTTATTGTGAAATATTTTCAGAGGATAATATAAAATAAAAATAAAAATAGAAGTGCTTTTACATATTTTTCTATTTTTTCTAGATAATAATATATATATATATATATGTATTTAGGTATAAACAAAGGAATAAATCAAATAAATATGCAATAAATACAAAAAATGATGGAAAAAATATTTTCAAAATTTTAATGTGCTGGAAAAAAATAAACAAGTCAAACAAAAAAAGAAAAAAAGTCAAAAATGTTAAAAAATGGACAAATGGGCTTAGGGGGGTGAGAAAATGGAAATATGGTGCAAAAAGAAGAAACCACACAGGCCCAGCCCATGTAGCTTCATCTTCAACCTCAGAACACTTCCTTGTTCAAAAACACGCGTTTTCTAACTCCTCATTCCTTGATCTTTTGCCAAATCTTCCAACATGAAACCTGTAGAGCTTGAAACCACGGTTCTAGACATATAAAGAAGTCAAGCTAACTCTCAGAAATGAGAGAGAATTTCTTCTCTCCCAAATCCTGACCTAATTTTTTAACCATGTTCAGACATAAAATTCTCTAAGCACACGAAATATAAATGAAATCTAAACATATGAGCATGTTCAGGGCTATGATTGTGACATATTTTCTTCACAAACCTAAAGCTAACAATGCCTAACAAGAGAGATAGAACTCCATGAATGTACTTGTTCAGTTGGAATCGTGCTTTGCAATGGAGGATGTTTCAGAGTAAAATGATGATTGGTATAGCTTCCTTGAAGTGTAAGGATGCTTTTCCAAGTCCTACTTTGTCTTGAAACTCCCTGAATCGAGCTAGTGAACTCCAACTGCAAAATAGAAAATTAAAAATGGTGAAGTGGCTTGGAGGTGTTACAGGTTAGGTTTCAGGACATGGTTAGCTTGCATATGTTGTAAGGAAGGTAGAGGAACAGGTTTGGACAAGAATGCTCGAAGGGATTGAGAGATAGCACTCAATCTGCAGGGGTTCCCCTGTTTGTGCAGTTTCAAGGTGATTAGGGCAATGGGGGTGTTTTAGATGGCAAGGGCTCGTGTATTAGCTTGGATATGTTCTTCTGAATGTGTTTGATAACTTCTCTCTTGTGTTTCTAAGCTGAGATGAGATATGGCACAAGTTATGCAATGTTCCTTGAAAATGAAGCAAGCAATGGTCACTTTGTGTTTTAGGTCAGTAGGGGCCTCTAATCCTGCTGCATAAGCCTCTCTTGATCAGAGCAATTTGCCCATAATCTTGTGCCAAAAAGATTTTGCTTGTACCTTCTTGGATTTCAATTTGACATAAAGCTAATCTTTTCAAAAATGGAAAGTTCACTTTATCTAGTTTAGGATTAATCCACTATGCAATGTTAGAACACAAAGAACATGGCCTTAACACATTGAATATGCATTAAATTATTGAGTATGGAATGGTTCAAGGACCTGTAATCAAGCATAAAGCAAGCTAAATTCAGATTTGCAAAGTTATGAACATGTTTTGATGAAGAACAAAAGTGAATTTTTGCCAACTTGTGAAATTCGAATCTCTCAAGTTATGAGGTTGTTTGATGAGTTCTTGGACATTTTGGAAAGCTTGGAATGTGTACTACAATCCATCTTTGAAATGCAAATCAAAATTCCAAGTGGAAGGGTATGAAAAGTGGCCTTGAAGTGGGGTAGAAAACCTTGTCAAAATAGGTTAAAATTTCACTAAGTTAAAAATGGTTTAGTTCCCTTATTCAAAAAATTGTAACTTGAGATACAAGCTTCAAATGAGAAAACTTTGTGAATCAAAGTTGTAGATTATGCAACAAGCTACAACTTTCATGTTTTGACTTTTGTTTGAATCCAAATGGATCTTGGTGAAAAGGTGGGGCAAAGTTGGGAAAAATTTAGGGTTTTTCATAACTTAGAAAAATTCTAAGTTATGAAAAATTCCATTTTCAAACCCTAATTTGCATTTTGTGATTTCTTAGTGAACAAGTTTCATGGTTTGGCATGTTTTGATGAAAAGTGAATCTTGACTCTTGATTTTGACCAAAAAGTCAAAGTTTGACTTTTCAGTGTACAGTCAAAATTGATCAATTGACTGGGAAATTCAGCTGTCAATCTTGTGTACTTGGGATCTTTTGAGCTTGATGAATGTGTCAAGACCATTTCATTGAGTCCTTGAGTCCATATGTGAACTTGGTTTGCCATTGGCTAGGTCAAACAGGCAAAAATTGCCTTTGTGCAGTCAAAACCCTAAAAATGACCATTTTGCCCTTTTGGTGATCTGATCAAATTTCTTGTGGAATTGTGATCCAAATTTGATCAAATGGTCCATATGAGTTCATAATGTTGATGTGGGTCAAATTTCATGAGGTTTGACTGTCAATTGGCCACAGTTGACTTTTTCCCCAATACAGCTGATTTCTAGGTCAACTGTCCAATTGACTGGGCAAAATTTGGAATCAAGACTTGAAACTTGGTATAGGTAAGCTTGGGAGTCCAATATGAAGCATGAAAGTCATCTTAGGCATTTTAGGTCAAAACATCCTTGGGCAAACACAAACCCTAATTTGAGTCCACAGTGCAAGGAGAAGTCTTGAGCAGAGGAAACCCTAACTGGATCTTGATCTTCAAAGGTCTTGTGATGAGAGAATATTGAGGAAATGGGAGGGCAAATTTTGGGGTACAACAATGTGCTTGCTTGTATGTCTTAAACAATTAAATCATTATAATACTTTATTTCAAAAGTGAGTTATTTTGAAATTTAGTTATTGAGTTCATGGTCTAGAACAAGCAGAGAAATTTTTCAAAGACATCCCTAAAGCTAAAATTGGGTTCAAGGTCTATGCTTCTCTTTTGAGCTGCTATGCAGAACATAAATCTTTGGAGGAAGCAGAGGCTATCATGAAGAAAATTAAGAAGTTGCATCTCGTGCACTTGTCAGTGTTATATATATATATATATATATATATATATATATATATATATATATATATATATATATATATATATATATATATATATATATATATATATATATATATATATATATATATATATATATATATATATATATATATATATATATATATATATATATATATATATATATACTATAAAAGAAAAATTTAAATGATTTAAAAAGGTAATAATTGGTAAAATACACAACATGTATTAAAACACCAAATAAAAATCCAAAATAATTATCATAAATCAAACATGAGTCAATAAGTGTTGACATAATTTTTCAGAATTTTTTAAAGCCATAAAATATTTTTAAAATTTAAAGAAATAAGCAAAATAAATCAAAATTTATGAAAAATAGTAAAATTTAAAATAAAAATAAAATGAGGTCACCAATATTTGTTAAGAGGTCATTGGATACTTTCATAGTTTTTCTAGAATTTAAAAATCCAGAAAAGTTTTTTTAAACAATTAAATCAAATCAAATAAAGTGAGAAATCATAAAAAATAAAAAATCACAAAATATAATTATGAACAAATAAAAATCAGAATAAGGAAAATCAAAAGTGTTTTTGATAAGTTTTTCACATTTTTAGAAGTTGAAATGATATTTTTTTATGAATTTTTGAAGTTTAAAACAATTAAATAGAAAAATCAGAAAATAAAAATAAAGCCAAAAAAATGTAAACCACTAGATCAATGTCAAAACGAGTTAGTAAGCTAATCCAAAGGATTATACGCGATGTGCATGATATGGACATTAGTGAATAAACCACCAGATTATTTATTTAAAAAACAGATTTGAAAAAAATAAGATGCACAATATCATTGGCTGAAGGGAAGACATGTCATCATCTTCAACCTCCAGCCATGCGCAAATTGTAGGTTCCATAAACTGAAATATTATAAGTTCAGACCGGTGCCATTCATTTTGTCTCATCAAGATGATTCAAATGGTACCCTCCCGAAAAATTTATATAAACTGTAGCTCAGTCGATTTGCAAAAAACTAGAAGGAAACAATTGAAAATGGATTGGAAAATTCATGAGAAAAGCTCACTTCCAGTTAAAAACCAACAATTCTATGAGTATCATAATGATGAGAACTACATTGTAGTAACAAGTTTGGAGAGAATTGGTGCAGGAATCTACCGTTGAAGCTCAACTTTAGAGCTCTGAAACTTGACTTGGCTAGCAATATTTAGAACACCTCAAGGATTGGTTCTTCTTCTGTTAGCTTTAGTGAAGTTCAAGGATGAAGATTGAAAAGAAATTGGATTGAAAATCGAGGGAAGAGTGAATTCGAAAACTCTTAATTTAGAGCTATTGAGAGAGTTCGATAGGGTGATTTTGGCTATACAAGCTTGCGGAAATGATGTAGAGAGGGTATCTATTTATAGTTGAGCATGATGGAAAAAAGTGAGAGAAATGATCAAGAATGAGGAGAATTCATATGCACCTACATCATGAGCAAAGTGTGACTTACAAGTTGTCAAAACTCAACCATTCCTTGCATTTTGATGTTCTAAACCTTTCAGGCAACTTAATTAATCATGTTTAGATATCAAACGCGCGACAAATTTGTGTTTAGAGGTCACACTAATCAATATGCAATGTGACTGTTTTGACAAAACCAGTTTCATGGTATCAACTTTGCAGCCATGGGGAACACAATGTAGGGAGATTTATGATGCCATATGGGATTATTTATAAAAATAAATGATCAAGCTTGACAATATGCTTTGAAAGATTCCATTTGTATACTTGAGCTGAGAGTTATGTCCATTTGAGTTTGTGAAACTAGGAAACTAAATCGTTGGGGAATAACACGACTTTGGGGATGGCTATAAACATGTAAAGCCAAAACCACAATCAAAGAATCCAAATGCATAGTAATATTTCAACAACGGAAACTCTTAACAATGTAAGCAACAAACTATCAAGGAGGTAACCATTAAGGAAGGATCACCAACTTGACTATGGAAAGAAACTTAACTCCATTGGAGGAAAATCAACTCTGCTGGGGAATAGAAGACTCAAGTCTACTGGGGTAAAGCCCAAAAAGGAGAAAAAGGATCATTGTGATACGGTGGAAGAACCGACTATTTATACTGGTTTTTGTGTTTGGTATTCGCAAAATGTTGCGGTAAGCAAGATTCGCCATCGACTTTTCTTTTATCCAAATTAAGGAAAGGGTGAAAAGAACAGAAAATGACCTTTTCAAGAGTTTTCTGAGTAAGGGGGTAGATTATGGAAAGGGAAGGTATTAGAACCCTTTCCATCCATAGTTTTCTACGGGCTCTTAGATGTTAGCTCATGTTTTGAAAATTGCTTGTGCTTTGTGTGTTTTGAAAAATGTTTTGAAATGCCTTAGTATGGCGATTCACTTTGTGACAACTCTTGTATCAGTCCTCAAGAGTGTTGACAAAGCGAATGTCTTTGAAAGTAGTTTTTGAAATGTGTAAGTGAAAAGTCTATTTTACTTGAGCAAGCATATAACATCTATCTACTTGTACTCGAAAAATTTAGTTATTTTCTTCCTATCCTTTAGACAGTGCTATCCTACTATTAGTGAGTAGGTAGCCCTAGTCGTTGGATGTTTTGAGGGACAATTGAAGGGACGTTATGGTCATGAAGGCAACTCGGCAAGGAATTTTAATAATTGTCCTAAAGTTCTAAGATCACTTTGAGGTGCGTATGTTCAATTGTGTTTGGTTCAATTATTTGCCTTGCGCGTTTAGGTTTGCTAACGTTTTAATTTTTAGTCTTATCATACATGCCTAATTACTAACAGTTAATATGATACAGGAAAATGTAAAGTGAGAAAATAAACCCTACGCTATTACATGGCTTCGGGGAGGGGGATTTACAATGTACAAAATTTGGGGGAAGAAAAATAAGGAAAGGGGTAAAAATCCTAATTAGTCTATTACATCCAGTATACAGGTACATCAATGTAAAAATGTGAGAATAAATAACGCGCGAAAGGTAAAGACGTTTAATGCCTAAAGCAAATCTAAATGAAAGAAAAAAAATCTTTTTTTGGTTATTTTAAATTTTTTAAGAAAATAATTAATTGAAATTTAACTAAAACTTAATTATAAAACAAGATTAACTAAAATAAATCTAAGTTTTTGTTGTTTTTATTATGAAAAGAAAATAATTAAAGATAAATCAAGTCCTAAGTTCTAATTCATTTTAATTTATTTACAAAAATAGTTAAAATATTTATTTAATTTATTTACAAATTTAGCTTAATTAAAAAAATATTAACTTAATATTTTTTTGATTTTGGTTTTAATGTTAATAAAACATGAGGCAAGAAAATAAAAGAAATAAGTAAAAAAAAAATGATGTAGAGGCTTTTTTTTTTATCTAGAGGAGGAACAGTATTTCGATCCTGAGAAAGATATGGTTCTTTCGACTCGGAAAGTGAAAATGTCTTCTTCGATCCAGGGAAGGAAGATGTCTTCTTCGATCCAAGGGAGGAAGTTATTCCTTTCGATTTGGAGAAGGAATGGATTCTCAATCTAGACCTGTAAGACAAATATTAGCAAAAAATATGACATGGGTGTCAAACCCAGGTCCTTCGATCCTACGTGCATTAGTTTATTTTGGCCAGATCTGCAGTATGGGCGTTGGAGAAAAAGGAAAACAAAATGTGGACCTGGAATTGAATCCAAGTCCTTAGCTCTGAATACGAATCGAAGAGTTACATGATATCCTGAGCATGAATTAAATAGTTGACAAACACTAATACATTATGAAATCATAAACATGAATTTGAAAGTTTACCAGCAATGGGAGGCTTTGTTAGAACATAGTTTGATTATACAACCCTCGTAATAGTTTTGATGATAACAATCACAAAGAATAAATATGCACTCTAAATTTGTTTTTTATTTTGTACAGAAGTTATGAAGGAAATGGATTAGAAGTTAAGCTACAAAGGTGTTCATGCTGTGTACGCAGACTGATATCAGAATGTTCTGATGAATGAAGATCAGAACTTGCACTAAGAGAAAGACATCTTAACTCTGAACGGAAGTCTAACGTTGCAAGCAGGACCTTATGTTTCTGAATTCCCAAGTTCTGAAGCAAAGTAGCAAGCAGATTCCTTATGTTCTGAAGCGTTACTATTCCATTAAAGCAGTATCAATTGCAACGGCTACAAACAGACAAGGATCTTCATATTATTGAAAGTGCATTAACTGCCAATATCAAGTTTCCATTTGCACAGGTTGCTACGCCTATTTAAACAAGCATCAAGGTTAAATCGTTCAAGATTTACATCTCTGCTATCATACAATCTCAAAAAGTTGCTACTCATATTCATACTATTCTCTAAAATTGTGTAATACATCACATGTTTGTGATACCATTTTTGTAACGAAAAACATTCTGTACACAGATTAATTCTTTCTTTTGTTATTGAAATTTCTTGAGATAAATCGGGTTGTGGTTGTACTCAAGAATACTTTGGCAGTTGTCAAAGTAGAATTGTAATCAGTTTGATTTGTGAATTAAGACCTCGTAGGAGAGAGACGAAATCACCTTGGCGGGTAGACTGGAGTAGTTTGATATCAAGCGAACCAGGATAAAAATCATCGTGTAATTTGCATTTGATTGTAAAGTTTCAATTCAACCCCCCTTATTGTGTTTTTCACTTCTTCAATTGGCATCAGAGCTCCTGGTTCTGAGTTCATACACTTAACCGTGTCAGTACAAGATCCAATCTAAGAAAAACACTATGGTGGGACCAAGTCAGAAAATCAACAATGACTATCAAGATGATAAGGACAAAATCAGTGGCAAACCTCTAGTCTTTGATGGAGAAAACTTTGACTACTGGAAAGACAAAATTGAAAGCTTCTTTCTGGCTTATGATGCTGATTTATAGGATATGGTAATTGATGGATACATGCATCATGTGGATGAAAATGGTCAGAAGATTGATAGAAAAAGAATGTTTGACCATCAAAAGCGTGAATTCAGAAATCATCACAAGGCCAAAACGATTCTTCTTATTTCCATCTCATATTCAGAGTATGAGAAGATCTCAAACAGAGAGACAGCTAAAAACATGTTTGATTCTCTGAGAATGACGCATGAAGGCAACATACAAGTTAAAGAAACCAAGGCCATTACGCTCATTCATAAATACGAAGCCTTCAAGATGGAAGAAAGTTAATCCATTGAAGAAATGTTCTCAAGATTCCAGATTCTATTTGTTGGGATGAGAGTTCTTGACAAAGGTATTCAACTGCTGATCATGTAAAGAGGATCATCATAAGTTTACCAAAGCAATGGAGGCCAATGGTCACTACTCTCAAGCTGGAAAAAGATCTCAACAAGATATCTCTGGAGGAACTTGTCAACTCACTAAGAAGTCATGAGATAGAGCTAGAAGATGACGAGCCTCAAAAGCAAGGTAAGCCTTTAGCGCTAAAATCTAACAAAAAATTTGATTCTAAAGTTTTGCAGGCTATGCAAGAAACCTCTTATGGATCCTCATCAGAAGAAGACGAATTGTATCTTCTCTCCAGAAGAGTCAATCAGTTGTGGAAGTAGAGGCAAAGAAAATTCAGAAATTCCAGAAGAACAGGGAATCAGAATGAATCACCCTTTGGATACAAAAGTCTGAATCCTCCTCTGGATATAGAAAGTATGAACCCTCCTCTGGACACAGAAAGTCTGAATCTTCTTCTGGTCACAGAAAGTCAAGCAACAGGGACATTGTTTGCTATGAGTGCAATGAACAAGGGCACTAAAAAAGCAATTGTCCAAGGCTTCAGAAGGAGAAACCCAAAAAGAAGTTATTCAAGGAGAAGAACAAAAGTCTCATGGCAACATGGGATGACTCAGATACTTCTGACGCAGACACATAGTCAGAAGATTAAAGAGCCAACATTGCTCTTATGGCAAATGTGACAGAAGACAGCAAAGCATCTCGGTCAGAATCAAAATCAGACACAGAAGAGGTATTTCCTGACTTCACTGTTAACTTTACTAAAGCTGAATTAAAAGAAAGTCTGAGTGAAATTCTGGAAAGATATCAGCACCTTCAAGTCAAATTCAAGAACCTGAAAAAGGATCTTGTTTCTGACTCTGAAGAAACTGAGAGTCTGAGATTAGAAAATTCTGAGTTAAAAGAAAAGATTTCAAAACTTGAAAATGATTTACAAAACTCTCAGAAGGAAACAATCTCAGAGGTTCCTAGTAATGCTGATAAGATCATAAAGGAATATGATCATAGATTTCCGAAGTTTCTGGCTAAAAACATAGATAGAAGCAAGATGACTTCAATGATCTGTGGAGTTAGAAGAAATGGCAGAAAAGGTATAGGATACCAAGGTAAAGTATCCCAACCTAAGAAAGTCATGGACTTAGTTATTAAACGTACACCATTAAAATCTCACTTCACCTATGGGCACACACACGATTAGAAATATATCCATAATGATTATTCTGCTAAACCAAAATTCAAACAGAATTTTGGTAAAACTAACAAACAAGGACCCAAAAATATATGGGTACCTAAGGATAAATTATATATGTAGCAGATATCTTTGACAGCAAGGCTAAAACACCATTCATGGTACCTGGACTCTGGATACTCTCGACACGTGACTGGAAGAAAGCATATGTTCCAAAGTCTGGAACTTCAACCTGGAGGCTACGTGGGTTTTGGAGGCAATCAAAGAGGGAATATCACTGGCTCTGGAACAGTAGGTAACGGTAACCTCCCCTCTATTAATAATGTTCTGTTAGTAGATGGATTAATGCATAATCTGTTATCCATAAGTCAATTAAGTGATAACGGTTATGATATAATCTTTAATCAAAATTCATGTAAATTTGTTAGTCAGAAAGATAGAACTATCCTATTTAATGGAAAGAGGGAAAAAACATTTACAAGATAAAACTTTCTGAACTAAAGAGTCAGAATGTAAAATGCCTTCTGTCTGTTAACAATGAGCAATGGGTCTCGCACAGAAGATTGGGGCATGTTAGTATGAGAAGAATATCTCAGATTAACAAACTCAATCTGGTCAGAGGACTTCCTAATCTGAAGTTCAGCTCAGATGCTCTGTGTGAAGCATGTCAGAAAGGAAAATTTGCAAAACCTCCTTTTAAAGCAAAAAATGTTGTTTCTACCTCTAGACCATTAGAACTTCTGCACATAGATCTATTTGGACCAGTGAAAACTGCATCCATTAGTGGAAGGAAGTATGGGTTAGTGATCGTAGATGACTATAATAGATGGACATGGGTAAAGTTCTTAAGACACAAGGACGAGTCACATTCTGTGTTTGTTTCTTTCTGTAACCAAGTTCAGAATGAGAAAGATCTTAGAATTGTCAAAGTCAGAAGTGATCATGGTGGAGAATTTGAAAACAAAAAATTTGAAATATTTATAATGAAAATGGAATTTCTCATGATTTCTATTGTCCTAGAACTCCCCAACAAAATGGAGTTGTTGAATGAAAGAACATAACTTTACAAGAAATGGCCAGAACCATGATCAATGAGACTAACATTGCTAAGATCTTATGGGCAAAAGAAATTAACAGCATGTTACATTCAGAATATAATCTCCGTAAGACCTATTCTGGATAAGACTCCATATGAATTGTGGAAGAACAGAAAGCCCAATATTTCTTATTTCCATCCTTTTGGATGTACCTATTTTATACTTAACACTAAAGAACATCTGAACAAGTTTGACTCTAAAGCACAAAAGTGTATTATGTTAGGATACTCTGAACGCTTAAGAGGCTATAGAGTATACAATACAGAAATAGAGATTGTAGAAGAGTCAATCAGTGTTAGATTTGATGACAAGCTTGGCCCTCAAAATTCAAAGCAGAATGAATCTCTTGCAGATATAGAAGTTGAATTCACATGTGCTGAAGGAAATTCATCAGAAGTTCCTAACAAAGACGCTCCAACAACATCATAAGGAAATGTCACAAGCACTTCAGCAACTTCTGTAGGACAACTCTAGAAAAGACTATCCAGAAGCATCCTAGCTCACCCTGAAGAAAAAATTATGGGAAAGAAGGAAGATCCAATCAGAACAAGATCAACATTCAGAAATTCTTAAGAATCTCTCATGGGATTGGTATCTCTGATTGAGCCAACAACAATTGATGAAGCTCTTATAGACAACGACTGGATTCTGGCTATGCAGGAGGAGTTAAATCAATTCACCAGAAATGACGTATGGGATCTGGTTCCTAAACCAAAACGACTTAACGTCATTGGAACAAAGTGGGTGTTCAGAAACAAACTGAATGAGAAAATAGAAGTCGTCAGAAACAAGGCACGACTGGTTGCACAAGGTTATAGTCAGCAAGAGGGGATAGACTATACAGAAACCTTTGCTCCAGTCACCCGGTTATAATCCATCAGACTCTTAATCTCTTTTGCTGTAAATAATGGCATCACTCTGTATCAGATGGATGTCAAAAGTGCATTCTTAAATGGTTACATTGATGAAGAGGTTTATGTGCACCAACCCCCTTGGGTTTTAAAATTCCAAACACCTAGAATATGTTTTCAATCTAAAGAAATCGCTTTATAGTCTGAAACAAGCTCCTAGAGCTTGGTATGAAAGACTAAGCAACTTTCTGTTAGAAAAGGAATTTACCAGAGGGAAAGTGGACACAACCTTGTTCTATAAGAGATTTAAGAATAACATTTTAGTTTGTCAAATTTATGTAGATGACATAATTTTTGGATCTACTAATCCTTCCCTGGGAAGTGAATTTGCTAAGTCTATGAAGGCAGAGTTTGAAATGAGCTTGATGGGAGAACTAAAATTCTTTCTGGGCATTCAGGTTAATCAAACTCCAGAAGGAACTTACATTCACCAGAGCAAATACATCAGAGAACTTCTGAAGAAATTTGACCTATCAGAGTGTAAGCCATCAAAGACTCCAATGCATCCCCCATGCATTCTGGAAAAGGAAGAGGTAAGCAAAAAGGTAGAACAGAAGATCTGTAGAGGTATGATTGGTTCTCTCTTATATCTTACAGCTTCAAGGCCTGACATTTTATACAGTGTTTACTTATGTTCCAGATTCCAATCAGATCCTAGAGAATCTCACTTAACTGTTGTTAAACGAGTTTTCAAGTATCTGAAAGGTACTACTAACATGGGTTTGGTTTATAGAAAAACCAATGAATACAGTTTAGTAGGGTACTGTGATGCTGACTTTGCAGGAGACAGAGTAGAACGAAAAAGTACTTCTTGAAGCTGCCAGTTTCTGGGAGATAATCTGATCTCATGGGCCAACAAGAGGCAGTCCATAATTGTGTTGTCAACAGCTGAAGTTGAATACATAGCAGTTGCTGCATGCAGCACACAGATGCTCTAGATGAAAAGTCAGCTTGAAGACTTCAACATATTTGAGAGTAACATCCCTATATTCTGTGATAATACTTCTGTAATATGTTTATCTAGAAATCTAATTTTGAATTCTAGGGCTAAGCATATAGAAATAAAATATCATTTTATTAGGGACTATATTCAGAAAGGAATCCTTACTTTAAAATTTATTGACACAGACCATCAATAGGCTGATGTTTTTACAAAACAACTTTCTGAAGATAGGTTTAATTTCATTCTTAAACATCTCAGCATGAAATTATGTCCAGAATAAGAAGTTTTATTTACATATTTTGTAACCCTCAGAACTTTATATTTTCTTTGTGAACAACTGATCAACATGTCTTCGGAAGTTAGGAGTACAGTTGCTTCGGAATCTATCTAAGAAGATTTGAACCTTTCTGTGATACGGTGGCAGAACCGACTATTTTTACTGGTTTGCGTTTTGCATTTTTCATTCGTAAAATGTTGCGGTAAGCATGAGTCGCCACCAACTTTTATTTTATCCAATCAGGAAAAGGAAAAACCAACAGAAAAAACCTTTTTCGAGATGTTTCTGAGTACGGGGGGTAGATTATAGAAAGGGAAGGTGTTAGTACCCTTTCCATCCATGGTTTTCCATGGGCTCTTAGGTACTTGCTTATTTTGAAAATTACTTGTGTGTGCTTGCTTTGAAAAGTTTTTTTTTACTTCATTTTAACCCATGTTTCTGTCCTCAAGAGTGTTACGAAGTTATTTTTGAAAACTTTGTTTGAAAAGTGTTTGCGTCAAAAGTTTTGTTGAGAAAGTACTTAAGATTCTACCTACTCGAAAAAATATTGTTCGTTCTCGTTTCCTTTAGACAACATTATCCTACTATTAAGGAGTAGGTAGCCCCATTGTTTGAGTTTGTAAGGGACGTTCAAAAGGGACAAGTACAGTCACCTAAGCAATGGGTTGGAAACATTAGTAGTTACCCTAGAGTCCTAAAGATCTTTCTGAGGCAACATTTTTGAGGCAACATTCGAATGGGACATTTAATCTTTTAGACAGGAGGGCAACCACTAAAATCTCCTGTGCTTAGTGACTGTTTTACCAAAGGCAACCGAAGTGAGGCAAACCCTAGGAGTGAATATGTGCATGTGAATTTTTTAAGTTAATTTAGTCTTTGCACATTAGGTGATCTACTGTTTTAATTTTCAAACAATCTTTCCATACAATCCTATTAGCCATGCATCTAGACAGTTAAAGATTACGGGAATTTAAAGTGCGAGAAAATAAACCTAACTATTACAAACCCAAGGCAGTTACAAAATTATGAAAAAGAAAAGTAATCAAAACGCACGGCGAATTAAATGCGAGGACGATAATTAATAACTTAAAACCCTAATTGAAAGAAAAAGTATTTTTTTTGTGCATTTTTATTTGAGAAAACAATTTAATTCCAAATTAATTAAACCCTCATTTCTAATTGTTTTAATTGAAAAAAGAAATTAAATTAACCTAATTTTCTAATTAAATTAAATTAATTAAAAAAATAATTATTTTATGACAAAATTGATTTTTGTGTTTTTTTTGTGGTTTTTTAATTTAAAAATAATAATTTTGTGTTAATTAAAAAAGAAAATGATTAATGAAATAAATAAAGAAATTGAAAAATTGAAAAAATAAAGAATTGGGCCTGTGCTGAATAGTAAGGCTAGGGTGTGCATTGCTGGAAAACATCCTGGCCTATTAGTGCTGAAGCCCAGTCAGTGCTGGATTATGTGTGACGTTTACTTGGACGTGCACCATGGTCCTTCATTATTGAGCGTACATCTAGCTGAATGATGGATCCATTGGTTGGCTATGGACGAGCACGGTAGGCCTTTGGATGAGAATTGCATATTGTGATACGGTGGTAGAACCGAGTGTTTAGGAAAATGCTGGTTTGCATTTTGTGTTTTGTATTCGCAAAATGTTGCGGTAAACAAGAGTCGCCACTGACTTTTATTTTATCCAACCGGAAAACAAAAAAGCACAAAAAAAATCCTTTTTTGAGATTTTCTGAGTACGGGGGGTAGATTATAGAAAGGGAAGGTATTAGCACCCTTTCTATCAGTGGTTTTCCACGGGCTCTTAGGTACTTGCTCATCTTTTTGAAATTGCTTGTGTGTGTTTGTTTTGAAAAGTTTTATTTTACTTCGTTTTAACCCTTGCTTCTGTCTTCAAGAGTGTTACGAAGTTGTTTTTGAAAACTTTGTTTGGAAAAAAAATGTTTGGTGTGAAAAAGTTTGATTTGAGCAAGTACCTACTAGCATCTACCTACTCGAAAAAGGATTGTTTATGTTCTTGTTTCCTTTAGACAGTGTTATCCTACTATTGAGAAATAGGTAGCATCGTCGTTGGAGTTGTAAGGGTCAATTTGTAAGGGACGTGCGATCACTAAAGCAATGTTAGGACGTCTTAGTAATAACTCTAGAGTCTTAAGATCATATTTGAGGCAACATTTCCGGGGCAACCTTTCCGAGGCAACATTTCCGAATGGGACATTTGATCTTTGTTTAGACAAGAGGGCAACCACTTAGACACCTTATACTTAATGACCGTTTACCAAAGGCATCCGAAGTGAGAGTATACCCTAAGAGTGCGCATGTGCGAGTGATTTGATTTCAGTTATTATCTTTGCACATTAGGGTTTTCTAGCCTTTTTAAAATTATCATGCAATCTTGTCATACAATCCTATTAACATACATCTAACAGTTTAATATTTGCGAGAATTAAAATGCGAGAAATAAAAACCTACACTATTACAAGGCTTCGGGGGAGGGATTAATTACATAGCCAAAAACCCGTAAAACGATAAATAAAAGAAAATCCTAATTAAACTATTACATACCATAAGCAGTTACATTAATATTGCAAATAATAATAAACGCGCGCAAAGAATCGAAAATGAGAGATTTAGGGTTTTGTGTTATTTTTGAGAATTTTGTGGTTTTGTGTTATTTTTGAGAAAATGAAGTTAAAATAAAAAAACCTAATTACTAATTAATTTAAATTAAGAAAAATAATTAAATTAACCTATTTTGTATTTTGTATTTTTGAGAAAAGAAATAAAAATCAAAAGTAAACCCTAATTTTTCTAATTGATTTTAATTATAAAAAGAAAGGTTAGAATTATCCTAAATTAATTTAAACTAACATTAAATTAAATAAAATAAAAAAAACCTAATTCTAAATTTGTGAAATTTGATTTTATGATTTTTGTGAAAAAATAAATTATTTGTGTTAGAAAACAATTTAAACAAATTAAATAAATAAAAGGAAATAGAAAAAAGAATAAGAATGGGTCTGGTGTTGCTTCAGCAAAAAGGGGGGGGTGCCAATTGCAGTTTCTGGGCCCAACAATCCTTGGCCTGTTTGACTTTTCCAGATTCTATGTGTGCATTTGACTCCAGCGCATGGTGGACCCCTATGGGAAGGCCTTGGATCTGGCAGCCTTGATGATCTGATGGTTAGATATTGATGATGTATGGTGGATGCCTTGTCATGTGGTGCATGAATCAGCCTGAAAATATTGAGAAAATAAAACGCACACGCCTGGGATCGAACTCATGACGTGTTCACCAAAGACTAATGGCCTTACCACCTGCACTGGCTTGCTTAGTTGTACAAAGGATGACAAACAATCATTATATGGTGAAAACAAAATAATAATTATTAAACGCGTGAAATTTTGAATGGGCAAGTCAGGGAGTGCCACGTTATCCTTCTTCTTCCTCCCACCGTTGCTAAAAGTTTCTTGACTTTTACCTACGGTCACCTGGATTTAGGTATAACCCTGTGTCTTTCCAAAATCCTATACAAGCATGATAAATGCAAAACAATGGTACCAATGAACTCGTTGCAAACTCACGAGCATCATGGTACCATTGTCCATGGCCAATTGTCCCTGTACAGAAAAACCCTAAAAATGAAGCAAGAATCCTAACTATGGCATCTTGCTGTATAGTCAATAAAAAGGCAATTACGTACAACCATTAGCTTGCAAATAACTCATGGATTAAGAATATGATAACAAATCACGTTAAAGATACTGGAATGATGGTATTCGATTTCAAAAAAAAATATGAAAACCGTGTGGTACTTACAGTGCAATTCTGAACGTGGGAAAGCTTGTTAATGGTTGAAACACGTTCCTGGGATGTCCACCAAACGTTTGGGATGGCTAAAATGCTTTGAATTGATCTGAAACGTGGAAATCAGTTTTCCACTTTTCTTGAATTTTTTTAAACTTGCTTTCACCTTTGCACGCCTCTAGCCTCTCTGTTTTTGGTATGCAATCCTTCCTTATGTATCCAAAAATGAATTAGGGTTGCAACTTGGTTTCAAATCTTCTCCAATTATGATCATTGATTCATGATTTGATCCTTTGTGCAAATCTTTCCAAATCAAGCAAAATGCAATATTTTATGTCCATATGAGCCTTGCAAGATTTGATCTCACTTCCATCTGTATAATAGACCGAAACATGCACAAAATCTCAAGATTTGATTAGCTTTTGATATTGTTACTATTTTATTTTGATTTTATTCGATTTAATTGAAATAAAATTAAAATAAATGAAAAAAATAAAAGAATGAAAAATAGGAAGGACCATGGGTCGTGGGTCACATTACAAACTCAGTGCAAGCATAAAAAGTTGGGCCCATTTAGCAAAAATTGCAACTTGGGACACATTTGACTTTTGGCAATTTTACAAAAAGGGTCAACTTGGTCAATGCATAACTCCCTCAATTTTGACCCTAGAGATGTGTTCTCTTACTTTTTAGAAATATTTTGATGTCCTATAAGCAACATTTTGGTCTCATCTAAATTGAGTCTTCCATGTTCATGTATGAAGCTTTGACCCAAAAGGTGTTTTTGTTGACTTTTCAAAATGACCTATAATGTCCAAATTCATATCTTCTTGTGAGTGCATATTTTGAACTTTGGAGATGAATATGGATTGTAGGGAATTTCATCCTCTTCAAAATGAGATTTGGATGGGTCATTTTTGATAAAGTATGAGAAAGTTATGCTTGGTAAAAGTTGAGTTGACTTTTTCTGCAAAACCCTAATTTATCAACTTTTGGGTTTTGATGAATTGTGAGCAATCCTTGAGGAATCATGATAAACCCTTGATAAAATGATGAATAGTACTTTAAAATGAGAATTTTTACCAAAAATATTGAGGTTTGACTATATGTGGGCCACAGTTGACTTTTGCCCTAGCACTGCCGATTTTTAGGCCTTTGAACAATTGACTGAGCAAACTTCCTCTGCAATGCTTGAAACATGACATGGATGATCTTGGGAACATATTAGGACAAAATTGAGCATTTGGGATCCTTTGAACTCAAGTACCTTGGTGAAAAATGAAACCCTAATTTGAGGTAGACTGCCTTAGGAGAGAGTTTGTCTAGTCAACCCTTGGACTTCCTTGAGCAATTTGAAGACCTCACTTGGCAAGTATTGAGAAATATGGGAGGGAAAATTTTGGGGTACAACAGCTGACCCTGTTCAATCTTCTTAAACTTGAGGATGTAGATTGGCTTGTCTGCCTTTCGTGATCCGAAGGTGGAAGATGATTGAACATTAAAGTGCCCAAAAATTTGCACTCGCATGAAGTGATGTCGGTCTTGCAATGTCGGGAAAGGGCTTATAGATGCCATTTGGAGGTTGATGTCCGAAGATGGGCTTAAAGATGCCATCAGAGGAAGTTTCGATCGCATAAGAGATTCCTTTACGAGAACCCGTATACCTGTTGTTGAGGAGGACTACGCTGGGGAACGTAGTTCTTTATCTTGAGAGAAATAGAATTTTAGGAGCTTCAAGTGTCCGTTATTCTACTGGGGAATCATCTCTTAGTCGAGGAGGTAAAAATGAACTGCTATCTGGTCGTGCTCCAGGCTTCACAGTGGTTTGCTGAGAAAAATAAGACTGACTGCTATATGGTCGTGCTCCAGGATTCACAGCGACTTAATGGGGGGATGAGATTTTTATATGGTCGTCTTCCAGGCTTTGCAATTTCTCAATTCTTATCTGGTCGTGCTCCAGGCTTTAGAAGGAATCAAGTGGTTATTCGGTCGCATCCGGGCTTCAACTTGAATTTAAGGCATACTAATATCCGGTCGACTTCCGGGCTTCATAGTAATGGGCTGGGTAAACTGCTATTTGGTCGAATTCCAAGCTTCGCAGTATGTTATACTGTTATATGGTCGTGTCCCAGGCTTCAGTATCCTTTGCCGCTATTTGGTCATGATCCAGGCTTCACAGTGTCTTATACCATTATCTGGTCGATTCCAGGCTTCATGGTATCTTGTATTGCTATTTGGTCGATTTCCAGGCTTCACAATACCTTGCCGAGGGTTAAGCTGTTTTCCAGTCGATTTTCGGGCTTCATAGCTTAGATTTAAGATATACTACTATCTGGTCGATTCCAGGCTTCGTAGTATTCTTGGAGATATCAAGATATTATCCGGTCGATTTCCGGGCTTCATAGCTTGAATTGGAATAGAAATCTTAGTATAGATTTGACTGAAATAGAGAAAACTTGTGAGAACTTGATTGTATCTTTCCCTGAAAGGTAAAGAGTTAGTCGTATGTAATGTCATGATGCATGACATATATTGAGTGATGATGTTCTCAAAATAAATGAGATTGTGTTGCATGATGCGTATGTGCATGCCATAATGTACGGATATGCAATGTTCTTGTGATATTCTCTAGCAGGGGAAAATAAATCCTGGACTGCTGTTGGAGAGTACAAGGAGTTGAGTTCTTTGTTCTCGCTGGGGATAGTGACCGAAGATGATTTGCTGGGGACTTGCGTCCATTCTACTCAAGAATATTCCACCGGGAGAGACTATGTTTGAGAAAAACCCTGTGGGAGAATGACTCTGTGGGAAAGAGAGATACTCTGTTGGATGATCTGTTGATTTGAAGAAACCAATCCGCTGGGGATGAACTACCATTACTGGTGATAATGAACTCCGTCGGGGATTAAATTTCTACCTGTGGGAGCAATAAACTCAGCGGGTGGTAATCTTCTATTGCTGGTGATAAATAAACTCTGCTTGGGGAGAATTTTGCCGACTCATTCGCGATTATGAACCTCGACTGGGGAGAGTTGTCACCGGTGTCTTTGGGTACTTCCTATTCTACGGGGAGTGTATGTACCTTTAGTCATATTCTTAAGTTGGCTCTGTCCCTGTACCTGGTGGGTAGAGCAACTGAAAGGTTTCGACATTTCTTTTTTGCCCCTGTTCCTGGAATTACAAGTAATTGTCTTTTGTTTCTTATGTAAATATTTATGAGAAGCAATTATTTTCAAATGCATATATCAAAAATGAATCATTGTACGTTCTTGCAAAACAAAACAGAAAAAGAAAAACTAGTTGAAATTTCTTGTGAAAATGAATTGTATTGATTTTGAAGTTGGCCTGTAATAAGCGTTTTGTACAAGAGGCTGACGTCCTAGTAAGAGAACGCCGCCGAGGGAACAGAATTTATACAATTTGTGTAAAAGAAAGAAAAAAAGCTATGTGAACAATCCCATTGGGTTCCAACTCTGCTATTGCCCTTATATCTTCAAGCGTCTCATCACTTTGCTACTTGGTCGAAGGTATATCAGATTGATCGGCGCTGTCCGAGCTTGATAGTCGATACCGAAGTCTGGTCGCAAGATGATCCAATGAGACATAGTGCTACGCTTTGATCCCTAATTTTTTCCTGGACCACCCTTTCAGGTTTTCAGTCCACCGGGATACCCTTTTTTGCCCAAGCCGCCTTTTCAGGTTTTCGACTTGCTGGGTGTACAGTTTTTTTTAATTTTCATCCCTTACTTTTGCCCGAACCCTTTTGGTTTGCCGGGAAGCCCTTATTTTTGCCTAGGCCAGTCAACCTAGCGGGTCTTTGATTATGCGTAGTATTTTTTCACTATGTCTGCATTGACGGGGTGAGGAAGGTCGTCACCATCCATGGTGGTTAGAATCATAGCTCCTCCCGAGAAAATGTTCTTAACCACAAATGGCCCTTCGTATGTGGGGGTCCATTTACCCCTGGGATCACCTTGCGGTAGTATGATGCGTTTGATCACCAGATCCGCAACTTGATATTCTTGTCGTATGACTTTCTTGTTAAAAGCCTTAATCATTCGCTTTTGATACGTCTGACCATGACAAATAGCAGTAAGTTTATTCTCGTCGATTAAGTTCAATTGATCAAGTCGGGTCTGGATCCAGTCGTCTTCGCTCAAACCTGCATCCTTCATTACCCGGAGAGAGGGTATCTGGACTTCGATGGGTAGGACTGCCTCCATGCCATACACCAAAGAGTAGGGTGTTGCCCCTGTCGATGTTCGTGCTGAGGTACGGTACCCATGAAGAGAGAATGGTAACATCTCATGCCAGTCTTTGTATGTCATTGTCATCTTCTGCACAATCTTCTTGATGTTCTTATTAGCCGCTTCAACAGCCCCATTCATCTTCGGCCGGTAAGGAGAAGAGTTGTGTTGTTGTATCTTGAACTGTTTGTAGAGTTGATCATCGTATTCTTGATATTTGTACCATTATCTGTAATGATCCTCTCAGGTACACCATATCAATAGATCAGATTGTGTCGGATAAGCCGCGCCACGATGTTCTTGGTTACTGTAGCAAAGGAAGCTGCCTCGACCCACTTTGTGAAATAATCAATAGCTACCAGAATGAAACGATGCCCGTTAGACGCAGTAGGTCTGATCTCTCCGATTATGTCAATGCCCCACATTGCAAAAGTCCAAGGAGCTGTCAAAACATTCAGAGGAACTGGAGGTACATGCACCTTATCAGCATAGACTTAGCATTTATGACAGGTCCAAGAATGCTGATAACAATCGTCTTCCATAGTGGACCAATAATATCCTGCCCGTAGGATTTTCTTTGCCATGGTATGTCCACTGGAATGAGTTTCGAAGGCACCTTCATGTAACTCTGCCATGATCCTTTCTGCCTCGCTCTTGTCCACACATCGCAATAAGGTTGAATCATGGTTACGCTTATAAAGAATCCCATTACTGATGAAGAACTTCGTAGCGAACCTTCTCAAGAACTTCTTATCATTAACAGATGCACCCTCGGGGTACTCTTGAGCCTCAAGATACCTCTTTACCTCATGGAACCAGGGTTTATCTGCTACCTCTTAAGTCTCGATGTCACATCAATGTGCGGGTTCGTCCAAACTCTCAATGGTGATCTGGGGAGCTTCATTGTCCCATCTGACTTTGAACATAGAAGTCATGGTGGCTAGCGCGTCTGCTAACTGGTTCTCCTCTCTTGGGAAGCGTTCAAAGGTTATCTCCTCAAAGTGTGGGAGTAACGTCAATACATACTCCTTGTAAGGAATAAGATTTGGATGCTTCGTGTCCCACTCTCCTTTGATCTGACTGATCACCAGAGCAGAATCTCCAAATACACTCAAGAACTTAATCCTCAAGTCAATAGCAGCTCGAAGACCCATGATGCACGCTTCATACCCCACCATATTGTTGGTGCAGTTAAAACATAATCGGGAGGTGAACAGATTATGATAGCCCTTTGGAGATATGATCACAGCGCCAATGCCATTACCCAACACGTTAGAGGCTCCATCAAAATACATAGACCATCGGGATCCCTCCTCGGGTCCTTCATCCAGTCCAGGTTCTTCACAGTCGGTCACCAACATGATGTTCTCATCCGGGTAATCGAAATTCATGGATTGGTAGTCATCCACTGCCTGATGCGCCAAATGATCCGCCAACACACTCCCCTTGATTGCCTTTTTAGTTATGTATTGGATGTCATACTCAGTTAAGGTCATCTGCCATCTTGCTATTCTTCTGGACAAGGCATGCTTTTCAAAGATATACTTGATTGGATCCACCTTTGATATCAATAAGGTGGTGTGAGTCAGCATATACTGTCTCAGCCGGCGAGCAGCCCATGCCAAAGTGCAGCAAGTTTTCTCGAGCAATGAGTATCGGGTGTCACAGTCGGTAAACTTTTTGCTAAGGTATTAAATAGCGTGCTCTTTTCATCCAGACTCGTCATGCTGCCCCAGCACGCACCCCATTGAATTATTCAGTATTGTCAAATATAAGATCAAAGGCCTTTCTTCAACTGGAGGCATCAGAATAGGTGGCTCTTAGAGGTATTCCTTGATCCTTTCGAAAGCGTTCTGACATTCATCATTCCATTCTACCACTTGATCTTTCTTCAGCAGCTTGAAGATTGGCTCACAAGTAGCAGTCAGATGTGAAATGAATCGGGCGATGTAGTTCAGACGTCCCAAAAAGCCTCTAACTTCCTTTTCTATGCAGGGAGCCGGCATCTCCTGTATAGCCTTCACCTTTACAGGATCCACCTGAATACCTTTATCACTAACGACGAAACCCAGCAGCTTACCAGACCTTACCCCGAAGGTGCACTTGTTCGGGTTCAACCTCAGCTTGTATGTCTTCAACCTGTCGAACAGTTTTTGGTGGTGGTCAAGGTGCTCTTCCTCAGTCTGGGACCTTGCTATCATGTCATCAACATAAACCTCAATCTCATGATGAATCATGTCGTGGAACAAAGTGACCATGGCGCGCTGATAAGTCGCCCCAACATTCTTCAACCCGAAAGGCATTACCTTATAACAGAAGGTGCCCCACTGTGTAACGAAGGTTGTCTTCTCCATGTCCTCGGGAGCCATCTTGATCTGATTGTAACCAGAAAAACCATCCATGAAGGAGAAGATCTTATGCTACGCGGTATTGTCGAATAGAACATCGATGTGAGGAAGTGGGAAATCATCCTTGGGGTTTGCCCTGTTCAGATCTCTATAGTCCACACACATCCTTACCTTACCATCTTTATTAGGCACCGGAACAACGTTGGCAACTCACTGTGGATAAGAAGTGACAGCTAAAACTCTCGCATCGAACTGTTTCATGACCTTAGTTTTGATTTTCTCAGACATCTCAGGGCGCATACGACGAACCTTCTGCTTTACCGGAGGACAGTCTTCTTTAGTCGGCAGGCGGTGTACCACAATATCAGTGTCCAAACTAGGCATATCTTCATAATACCAAGCGAAGATCTCAACATAGTCGTGTAGCATCTATATCAACCGTTGCTTGACACTAGGCTCTAGAATCGCACCTATCTTGACCTCTTTTTTGTCTTCCTCTGTACCCAAATTTACTGATTCAACTGGCTCTTCATGAGGCTGTATGGCCCTCTCCTCCTGCAATAACAGTCTAGCAAGCTCTCCAGGCACTTCACAATCATCCTCACCTTCGTCCTCAGCTTGGTTGATCGGATTTTCGAAGTCATAACTGGCAGTACTAGAGTCGTTATCAATGGGATCCAGAGTGGATATGGATCTGCATTATGATACGTGAGTGTGTGTAAGAGAATAGTTGTTTTTGATAAAGTGAGAGACAGAAAAGAAAAACAAGGAGCGCAAAATATGTAATGCAAGAAATGTCCAATGCTTTATTGATGATATATGAATATGACAAATAATAAGCCCTCACAAGCAAAGCCAAAGTGCCTCGGGCAAGGCACCAGGCCGTAAAGTTTCAAACGATTTATTACAACTCTTAAATCAAAAGTCAATTACTATGGAATAAAAGAAACAGGTATGAAGTCCTTCGCCGTCCAGTTGTTCAATCCACCATTGGTTGTAGGGTAGATCCAGTTGTCGATATCTGAATCTTCTTCACCGTCTTCAAGCGCATTAACTCCCTGATTGCTGATGTGCAGAGGAGGTCTTCTGATTTGTGTGCGTCTAATAGCCCTTTGAGCCCCTATAGTAAAGCCCAAACCAAATTTGTCAGTTTTGTGTGTGAAATCACGGAGCCGACCACAATTTGCACACCCACCTTTTTCAATAACAGCCCGGGCATCCTTGAGGGAAGCCATCTTCATCGGAGGTTTGTCAGTAGCAACTTCAGTCGATGCTAAAGTCTAGGGGACCTCTTCAAAGTTATGACAAGGGGTTTCGATGAACTCCCCATCCATCTCCATATAGCGAAAGGAATTGAGATGACTCACCATGTACTCCTCTTCACCTTGTATCGTGACAATCTTCCCCTTCACTGGATATTTCAACATTTGATGGAGCGTCAAAGTCACTGCCCCAACCTTATGAATCCAAGGAAGACCCAGTAAGCAAGAATAGGATAGTCTGATATCCATCACATAGAAAGTGGAAGAAAAAGTCTGAGAGCCAACTTTAACAGGGACGTCCACCTCCCCGTGCACCACCATTTTTGATCTGTCGAAAGCCCTGACCACAATATTGCTCATCTTTAGAATCAAGCCTTCACAGTCCAGACGGTCTAACGCTTTTTTGGAAAAACATTCAATGAGGACCCGGTATCCACCAGTACATGAGCCATGGTAGTGCCCCTGCACTCGATCGAGACATGCAGAGCATCATTGTGATTTCTTCCCTTAGCGGTCAGATCTGCATCTGAGAAACCCAACCCATTATCAACAGTCAAACTAGCTACGCAATCTTTGAATTGATTGACTGAAGTTTCCTGCGGCACATGCGCAGTCTTAAGGAAAGCAATTAAATCCTTTGCATGGGCTTCAGAACACAATAACAAGGAAAACATGGAGATTTTTTACGTGGTCTGCCCTAGTTGCTCGACTACATTGTAGTCACTCTTCTTGATAATCTTCAGAATTTCCTCTATCTCCTGCTTAGAGGTTTCCACAATGATCTTCTTAGGTGCCTCCGTCCGGGAAGGCTCACCTGTGATTTCTTTGCCCCGAGTCCCAGACGGCTCGGCGACAGGGGTGATAACTGGAATAGGAACTAGGATAGTAGCTGATGTACTAGAAGATAGAATGACAACAGGTTTGTGGACAGTCGGAGGGGAGTTTCGGGAGAAAATAGTCTTCCGCTTCTGGTGACCTTGCTAGTCCTGACAATATTGCTGACATTAGCATCAACTTCCTCACTTTTTAAGTCTTGTTTAACTCCATGGTAATACACATCAGCTCCATAGTGCCAAGGGACAGCCTTATCCGAAGTGTATTGGATAGGACCAGGGACAGTAATTATTAACGGAGAAAATCTTGGGACGGGTGTAATCCTAACAGGATTTCTCGAGGAAACCTTAGAAGGATTGGCGGAAATGGTTATGATGGAAACATCTTCAATTGGAACCAACGTAATCATAGACTTTTCGAACAGGATCTCTTTGTTATCCATCAAGCGCTGAACACCTGATTTCAATAAGCAGCAACCAGCAGGCAGGATTGAACATATGTGGCAACCTTCACCACAGCCCGGAAATAAATCGACCAACAACAAATTCTTCTTAACTGTCATCAAAGGAGTAGAAATGTCTTCCACAGAGGTCACAAACAAATCATCGCCCACAACATTTACTCCATGACCATGCTTGGGCATGGGAGCAGTTATGACGTTGGGCTTCTCTGGAGCATCAAACTCAATCTCTTTGGCTTCGATCAAATCTTGCACCTTATTTTTCAAGGCCCAACATTTGTTTGTATCATGACCTGGACTTTCGGAGTGATAGGCACAGCGGGCATTTGGGTTATAGTGAGGAGAAGTGGTGTTGGGGTTCTTTGGGGCCTCCCTCAGAGTTACCAGATTAGTCTTCAATCATTGTGGTAGAATTTGAGACACGGTCATATTGAGCCAAGTGTACTGCCTCTATGGTCTTTCCATCCTTTGTTGAATGTTGCGCTGTGGAGCAACTGTGGGTCTTGATATCACTACCTCATTTACTGCTTGACAGTGCTCAGGTTTGCTTTATCCCCTCGGGCTGTAGACTGCACTAGCTTCTTTCTTACCGGCGAAAGGCTTCTTTAATGAACTTGATGAAGTATCCTTCTGTATTTTACCACTTCGGATACTAGCTTCTACTCTCTCCCCAGTCAAAATCAACTCAGTAAACCCAGATGACAAACTGCCAATCAGATGGTTGAAAAGGACCAGATAGCGTCCCTAGAAACATGTCAACCAACTCCCTATCAGACAAAGGGGTTTGACTTTTCCATCCAAATCTCTCCAATTTTGAGCATAGTCCTTAAAACCTCCGCTTTCACCCATAGACATACCCTGACGCTGAGTACGAGTGAGAGCAAGGTCGGTGTTATACTAATACTTCCTGTAAAAAGCAGAAGTAAGGTCCTCCCAGTTTCGGACATTGGCTCCTTCCAATTGATAAGACCATTCAAGTAGAGTCCCTGACAGACTATCTTGAAAGAAATGTACCCACAAATTTCTATCAGTAGTGTGGGGTTGGATTTTCCTGACATACGAGCGGAGATGGAGTTTCAGACAGGATACTCCATCGTACATGGCAAAAACAGAAGCTTTGAACTTATGAGGGATCACCACTCCCGATACCAGTCCCAACTCTCTGAAATCCAAACCAAGGATTTTATGAATCTCCATAGCACTCAGACGGTCTTCTAACTGCTTGTACCTATCCTCGGCTGGAGGATATTGCTCATCATCATAATCAGTATCATTATCAGAGTTGGCAGGACTGGAGCCCTTTTCTTCTTCTTCTTGGTTCTCCCCTTCCTTGGATGAAGCGGTCAGATAAGCTTGTTGTTTCAATCTATCCCCAAACCTTTTGCCCATATTCAGAATAACGACCTTCTTCTTCTTCTTCTTCTTCTTCTTCTTCTTCTTCTCTTTTAGAATGAGAGTTTTCAAATCCTCTAGCCCTTTAGCCAAGCTCAATAACATCTCTTGGAATTGGGCGTTCTATGCCTGAAAATCTTTGATGGCTTGATCAGAAGACATTTCGTGCTGAAATAAACAGCGAAGAAGATGAGAAACCTATAATGGTGTGCATGATAATGGGATGCGTATGTAATGATTTCAAAGACTTTGGGAGATTTAAATTTGTAAACCAAGAATAAACAAACTTTATTAGATTAACTTGTAAAAAGGTTCAACAATGCCTTTAAGGCGTTACAAAGGAATAAATGGAAAAAAATCTAAACTAGAAAAGCAAAATCAAAAGTCCCATGGATGCTTCCTCTTTGTGCTGACGTAGTCATTGATCGTTTTTTCTTCCTCGAGCTGCCTGGTGAGCTTCAAAATCTTCCGTTCTTGCTCATGGTACTTCTCCCGATAAGTATCCCTTTCCTCTTTCAGCTGAATCCAAGACCTCTGCAATGCCCCAGGATCAATGGGAATGTAAGGATATAGAACTGTATAAGGAATGCCTTCTTCATTGGTGGGCTCCACAATCACTGGCAATATTGCTTCATAGGGCATCCCAAGCTTCTTGGCACGAGCTCGGACCCATTGGAGATAAGGCTGCATAGGAAGGGAAGTCCTTGGTCCCAGCTCTTGGGGGTCAGATCTGTTCACCATGCCCCAAGCTCGTATAAACCTCCGGCGATGCTCATCAACGTATTCCTTGTAGTCAAATGCAATATCTGTAAGAAGTAGCTCATGGGGACCATCTCTCCGAGCACGACCAAATTGTCGCAAAGCTAGACTAGGATTGTCGGTTATACCCCCTCTGATTCCAAGCAATGGGACATTAGGGTATCCCCCACAACGATCAATGACAACAGTTCTTTCTATAACCCGGGAGCTCCAGAGAATGTTTGTATGGGCAAGTGATATTATTCTGTAAGACCATCCCAAACCTTCTTCATTCTTCAACACGGACTTAGGGAGGTGCGAAATAAATCACCTCGATAGCAACGACATACAACACATGAGGGTCCCTCTTCTTCGCACAATACGCGTGTAGAGGGCATGCAAGATATCACCCAGTAGAGTAGGCACAGGATTGCGAGAAAGGAAAATCTTGACCGCATTCACATCTATAAAGGAATCTGGATTCTGGAAGAGGACCAACCCAAGATATCTTCAAAAGCCTAAAAATACAAACTATCCCAGAATAGTTGAGCCTGATCTATCAAAAACTTGGCTAGAAAACCTTCGACCCCGCTTCGTGTCTCCCAATTGGATACTACATCAGCCCGTTTCAGATGCAGAGCTGAGGCAATGTCTTCTGGTCTAGGAGTCTCTTCCATACCTATGAAGGGCATCTGCTCAAGGATGGATATGCTCAATAAGTGAGAAAACTCTTCCAAAGTGGGAACCAACTGATAATATGGGAAGGTGAAGCAATGATGCACAGGATCGTAGAATTGGAAAAGCACATTCATCATCTGCTCATCAAACTTTGAGGTAACCAGGCTAAGAAGCTGACCATGTCTCTTAATGAACATAGAAGTCTCAGAAACTCTTAAGGCTAACTCTTTGAGTTGAGCAGGTATTTGCACAAAGTTAACTCGGATGGTATTTCTGCGCACGAAAGCCATAATCTGCAAAACAGAAGAAAGATAAATCCCCTCGGTCTTTGAAATGGGTAGTATAATGAAGTATGCATGCTATGTTATGATGCATGATGTCATGATGAAAACAAACAACAGGTATAGCAGATAACAGGAATGGCAAAGGCAAACAAGTCACACAAAAGCCCTTAAGTTTAAGGCTTTCATGGGGTCAAAGGTATTACCCTCTTGAAGTTCAGTTGGTTTCAACCTGTCCTAGTAAAAGTAACCGGGTTCTAGAGGTTCTCAATATCATTGACCATCCTCCATCGGTCATGGTTTCAGCTTATGCAATCATTTCTTGCGGCCAGAACTATCTCGAGAGTATGGTCTCAATGAGTGTAGCATCGAGTATCAACCAGTTCCCAGCTTTACACCGAGGCTGGCTATCTCTCTACTTCCTAATGGCCAAGTTGGTCAATTAAGGGTTCTAAGGTCATTCGATGCTTAACAACACACATAGCGGCCCCGTATTCTCCTCGTTTCTCCACAAGAGATACCGGCACCAACCAATGTGCCACATCAACATAGCTACTGCTTCAACCGTATCGGTCTACGCCATACAGTTCCCTCATAGTTTATTGCTACTTACCTAAAAGGTTTCCCCAGATCCGGGTTAGGATATATAGTAACTCCCAAACAAAACCCTTAAAATTAAAGCAACCAAAACAAACAAGAGAAGTAATTTATGATGAATTAAATCCTAAGTTATACCCCACTTATTATTTCCCCAGCAGGGTCGCCAGTTCTATGATACGGTGGCAGAACCGACCGTTTAGGAAAATGTTGGTTTGCATTTTGCGTTTTGTATTCGCAAAATGTCGCGGTAAGCAAGAGTCGCCACCGACTTTTATTTTATCCAACCGGAAAGGAAAAAAGCACAGAAAAATTCCTTTTTCGAGATTTTCTTAGTACGAGGGGTAGATTATAGAAAGGGAAGGTATTAGCACCCTTTCTATCTGTGGTTTTCCACGGGCTCTTAGGTACTTGCTCATCTTTTTGAAATTGCTTGTGTGTGTTTGTTTTGAAAAGTTTTGTTTTACTTCGTTTTAACCCTTGCTTCTGTCTTCAAGAGTGTTACTGTTCTTGATTCCGTTAGACAGTGCTATCCTACTATTGAGAAATAGGTAGCATCATCGTTGGAGTTGTAAGGGTCAATTCGTAAGGGACGTGCGATCACTAAATCAATTTAGGACGTCTTAGTAATAACCCTAGAGTCTTAAGATCATATTCGAGGCAACATTTTCGAGGCAACCTTTCTGAGGCAACATTTCCGAATGGGACATTTTATATTTGTTTAGACAGGAGGGAAACCACTAAGACACCCTATACTTAATGACCGTTTACCGAAGGCAACCGAAGTGAGAGTATACCCTAAGAGTGCACATGTGCGAGTGATTTGATTTCAGTTATTATCTTTTCACATTAGGGTTTTCTAGCCATTTTAAAATTATCATGCAATCTTGTCATACAATCCTATTAACATACATCTAACAGTTTAATATTTGCGAGAATTAAAATGCGAGAAATAAAAACCTAACCTATTACAAGGCTTCGGGGGAGGGATTAATTACATAGCCAAAAACCTGTAAAACGATAAATAAAAGAAAATCCTAATTAAACTATTACATACCGTAAGCAGTTACATTAATATTGCAAAAATTAATATACGCGTGCGATGAATCGAAAATGAGAGATTTAGGGTTTTGACCCCAACTACCTAGTTGAAAAAAGAAAAAAAAATCATTTTTTTTGTGGTTTTGTGCTATTTTTGAGAAAATGAAGTTGAAATAAAAAACCTAATTACTAATTAATTTAAATTAAGAAAAATAATTAAATTAACCTATTTTGTATTTTTTATTTTTGAGAAAAGAAATAAAAATCAAAAGCAAACCCTAATTTTTCTAATTGATTTTAATTATAAAAATAAAGGTTAGAATTATCCTAAATTAATTTAAACTAACATTAAATAAAATAAAATAAAATAAACCTAATTCTAAATTTGTGAAATTTGATTTTATGATTTTTGTGGAAAAAAATTATTTGTATTAGAAAACAATTTAAACAAATTAAATAAATAAAAGGAAATAGAAAAAGAATAAGAATGGGCCTGGTGTTGCTTCAGCAAAAAGGGGGGTGCCAATTGCAGTTTCTGGGCCCAACAATCCTTGGCCTGTTTGACTTTGCCAGATTCTATGTGTGCATTTGACTCCAGCGTATGGTGGACCCTCATGGGAAGGCCTTGGATCTGGCAACCTTGATGATCTGATGGTAAGATATTGATGATGTATGGTGGATGCCTTGTCATGTGGTGCATTGAATTAGCATGAAAATATTGAGAAAATAAAATGCACACGCCTGGGATCGAACCCAGGACGTGTGCATCAAAGACTAATGGCCTTACCACCTACGATGGCTTGCTTAGTTGTAAAAAGGATGACAAACAATCATTATATGATAAAAACAAAATAATAATTATTAAACGCGCGAAATTTTGAATGGGCAAGTCAAGGAGTGTCACGTTATCCTTCTTCTTCCTCCCACTGTTGCTAAACGTTTCTTGACTTTTACCTACGGTCACTTGGGTGTAGGTATAACCATGTGCCTTTCCAAAATCCTATACAAGCATGATAAATGCAAAACAATGGTACCAATCAACTCGTTGCAACCTCACGAGCATCATGGTACCATTATCCATGGCCAATTGTCCCTGTACAGAAAAACCCTAAAAACGAAGCAAGAACCCTAATTATGGCATCTTACTGTATAGTCAATAAAAAGGCAATTAAGTACAACCATTAGCTTGCAAATGACTCATGGATTAAGAATATGCTAACAAATCACGTTAAAGATGCTGGAATGATGGTATTCGATTTCAAAAAAATATGAAAACCGTGTGGTACTTACATTGCAATTCTGAACGTGGGAAAGCTTGTTAATGGTTGACACACGTTCCTGGGATGTCCAGCAAACGTTTGGGATGGATAGAATGCTTTGAATTGATCTGAAACGTGGAAATCAGTTTGCCACTTTCTTGAATTTTTTTAAACTTGCTTTCACCTTTGCACGCCTCTAGCCTCTTTGTTTTTGGTCTGCAATCCTTCCTTATGTATCCAAGAATGAATTAGGGTTGCAACTTGGTTTCAAATCTTCTCCAATTATGATCATTGATTCATGATTTGATCCTTTGTGAAAATCTTTCCAAATCAAGAAAAATGCAATCTTTTGTGTCCATATGAGCCTTGCACGATTTGATCTCACTTCTAGCTGTATAATAGACCTAAACATGCACAAAATCTCAAGATTTGATTAGCTTTTGATATTTTTACTATTTTATTTTGATTTTATTTGATTTAATTGAAATAAAATAAAAATAAATGACAAAAATAAAATAATTACAAATAGGAAGAATCATGGGTCGTGGGTCACATTACAAACTCATTGCAAGCATAAAAAGTTGGGCCCATTTAGCAAAAATTGCAATTTGGGACACATTTGTCTTTTGGCAATTTTGCAAAAAGGGTCAACTTGGCCAATGCATAACTCCCTCAATTTTGACCCTAAAGATGTGTTCTTGGACTTTTTAGAAAGCTTAGGATGCCCTCTAAGCAACCTTTTTTCTCATCTCAATTGAGTCTTCCATGTTCATGTATGAAGCTTTGACCCAAAAGGTGTTTTTGTTGACTTTTCAAAATGACCTATAATGTCCAAATTCATATCTTCTTGTGAGTGCATATTTTGAACTTGGGAGTTGAAGATGGCTTATAGGTAATTGAATCCTCTTCAAAATGAGCTTTGTATGGGTCATTTTTGATAAAGTATGAGAAAGTTATGCTTGGTCAAAGTTGAGTTGCCTTTACCTACAAAACCCTAATTTAGCAACTTTTGGGTTTTGATGAATTATGAGCAATCCTTGAGGAATCATGATCAACCCTTGATCAAATGATGAATAATACTTCAAAATTATAATGTTGACCAAAAATATTGAGGTTTGACTGTATGTGGGCCACAGTTGACTTTTGCCCTAGCACAGTCGATTTTCAGGCCTTTGAGCAATTGACTGAGCAAACATCCTCTGCAAGGCTTGAAACTTGACATGGATGATCTTGGGAACATATTAGGAAAAAAGTGAGCATTTGGGATCCTTTGGACTCAAGTGCCTTGATGCAAAATGAAACCCTAATTTGAGGTAGACAGCCTTAGGAGAGAGTTTGTCTAGTCAACCCTTGGACTTCCTTGAGCAATTTGAAGACCTCACTTGGCATGTATTGAGAAATATGGGAGGGAAAATTTTGGGGTACAACACATATGATCTGTAAATGGAAAATAAGAAAATAAACATTGCTGGGACCTAGGATCGAACCCAGGTCCTCACCCTTTCCACCACTGATGTGTTGCCAGTTGCGCTATTGTTGTTATTTGTTAACATAATAAAGCCATAATTTAAGGTATGAAAACAAGATAAACTGAAACCCAAAGCACTGAAGTTTGAATGGACCAGTCCTATAACGCCAAGTCATCATCTCCATCATGGAGACCGTCGTGTTAGACATCAGGTCTATACCTACAGACACCTTCTGTCTCTATAAACCTGTAATATCTCAAAACTTAATACAAGCATGATAAATCACTTATGAATACACTGATCATTTCGTTTTGACCTCACGAATATGATGGCACCCTTTATTTAGTCTAATTTCACTTGTGGACAAAAACCCTAAAAGGAACGTGAAAACCCTAGCAATAGCAATTGCACATATATACGTCAAAACTTCAATTAAACTATTTAGTCAGCTTGCAAACATGTCAAAGATCACAAATATGTCAATCAAATGTGCTAATAATGCAGGAATTACAGTAATCGATTTTGAAAAAGCGGGAGAACCGTATGAGTTATAGCTCGTGTTTCTGGATGCTCAAAGCCTTGCAACTGAATTGGATAGCTTCAGTGCACGCCCAGGATGCGATTGCTGGCCTCAAATTGCTTTGAAAGGTCCTATGGAGTGAAAACCGAGTCACACTTTTTGTCAAGAAATTGAGTTTTTGTTCTCTGACTCTCATGCCTGCAAAACCTTGTTTTATGCTTGGTTCTTGTTCATTATATATGCTAGAATGAATTAGGGTTCTAAAAACCATATGTATCTTTGCAATTATGGAAGATTTGATTTGATTTCCATGCCATATGCAAACTTGCTATATTAAGCCAAGTTATCCCTTTCTTGTACCAATCAGCCCTGATTCATTTTGGTCTTGATATCTCAGCATAATTTGATGGAGATTATGTCCAAAAATCATATCAAAACATATATTTTCTATTATTTGTCATTTATTTGATTTAATTCAAATTTAAATTAATAAAAAATCAAAATAAAATGAAAAATGAAGCAAATAACATGTGGATAAGTAATTGGGTCGTGGACCATGTTATAAGTGAGGTGCAATCATGAAATGCTAGGCCCATTTGGTAAAAAATGCACTTTTGAGCATATTTGACTTTTGGCAATTTTGAAAAAAGGTCAACTTTGACAAGGCATATCTCTTCCAATTTTAACCCTAGAGAGGTGTTCTTGGACTTTTTAGAAATATTAGGATGTATCCTAAGCAACCCTTTTGGTATCATTTCAATTGGGTCTTCCATGTTCATGTAAGAAGCTTTGACCCAAAAGGTGTTTTTGTTGACTTTTCAAAAGGACCTATAATGTAGAAATTCATATCTTTTGATGAGTGTATATTTTGAACTTGGGGGCTGAAGATGAGTTGTAGATAATTGCATCCTCTTCAAAATGAGCCTTGGATGGAAACTTTATGACAAAGTATGGGGAAGTTATGTTTGGTCAAAGTTTGGTTGACTTTTCCTAAGAAACCCTAATTTAGCAACTTTTGGATTTTGATGAATTTAGGGCATTCCTTGAAGAATAATGATCAACCCTTGATAAAATGATGGATATCACTTCAAAATGTTAATGTTGACCAGAAATCTTGTAGTTTGACTATATGTGGGCCATAGTTGACTTTTGACCTATTACAGTCGATTCTCAAGCATCTGAGCAGTTGACTGAGCAAACTTCTTGTGCAAGGAATGAAATTTGGCATGGAGGGTATTGAGAACATATTAGGAGCATGGAGAGCATATGAGGTCTTTGGAGTTCACCTATCTTGATGAAAATGGAAACCCTAATTTGAGACACACTGCCTTAGGAGAGAGTTTGTCTGGTCAACTCTTGGACAAACTTGAGCAAATTGAGGATCTTTAGGAGTATGTATTGAATAAAATGAGAGGGATAATTTTGGGGTACAATAGTTGCCCCTGTTCAATCTTCTTAAACCTGAGGATGTTGATTGGCTCGCCTGCCTTTCGTGATCTGAAGGTGGAAGATGATTGAACACTAGAGTGCCCATAAATTTGCAATCATATGAATTGAAACTTGATTTGATGATGTCGGGAATGAGCTTACAGAAGCCATTTGGAAGTTGCTGGAGAATTGTCGGAGATAGGCTTAAAGATGCCATCTAGGATGTGACGGAGAATCGTCAGAGATGGGCTTAAAGATGCCATCTAGAGGATGTTGATTTCCTGAGATATTCCTTTAATGAGAATTCTTGTTTCTGTTGTTGGTGAGGAATCTGCTGAGGAATGTTGATATTTGTCTTGGGAGAAATAGAATTTTAGGAGCTTTAGTTGTTCGTTACTCTACTGGGGAATAACTCCTGCTTGAGGAAGCGGAAGTGAACTGCATATCTGGTCAGGGTACATGTTGCACCGCAACTTACTAGGGAAATGCGAAACCAATCGTGTTTGATCAGGTCCAGGTCTTGCAGTGTTGTGAACTGCCGTCTGAAGGTAAGAGAAAAGAAACCTGGATGGTAAGGTTATGAGAGGGAACCTGGATAGTAGGGTTACTTCGAAGTGAAAGCCTGGATAGTAGGGCTGTGAGAAGGAACCTGGGTAGTAGGGTTACTTTGATATGAAAGCCTGGATAGTAGGGATGTGAGAAGGAACCTGGGTCGTAGGGTTACTTTGAAATGAAATCCTGGATAGTAGGGTTGTGAGAAGGAACCTGGATAGTAGGATTACTTCGAAATGAAAGCCTGGATAGTAGGGATGTGAGAAGGAACATGGATAGTAGGGTTACTTCGAAGTGAAAGCCTGGATAGTAGGGCTGTGAGAAGGAACCTGGGTAGTAGGGTTACTTTGATATGAAATCCTGGATAGTAAGGCTGTGAGAAGGAACCTGGGTCGTAGGGTTACTTCGAAATGAAAGCCTAGATAGTAGGGTTGTGAGAAGGAACCTGGATAGTAGGGTTTATGGGGAGGAACCTGGATAGTAGGGTTACTTCAAGATGAAAGTCTGGATAGTAGGGCTTATGGGAAGGAACATGGGTCGTAGGGTTACTTCGTGGGGAGTTTGGGTAAAACTGCATCTGAACCGAGAAGGAACCTAGGTAAGGTTACTTCCTGGGGAGTTTGGGTAAAACTGCATCTGAACCGAGAAGGAACCTAGGTAAGGTTGCTTCGTGAGAAGTTTGGGTAAAACGGAATCTGAACTGAGAAGGAACCTGAGTAAGGTTGCTTTGTGAGGAGTTTGGGTAAAACTACATCTGAACTGAGAAGGAACTTGGGTAAGGTTGCTTTGTGAGGAGTTTGGGTAAAACTGTAGAAGGAACCTGGGTAAGGTTGCTCGTGATGAGTCTGTGTAGGGCTTTAGGAGGAACCTGGGTAAGGTTACTTCGGGATAAGTCCGTGTAAAACTTCAAGAGGAACCTGGGTAAGGTTATTTTGTGATAAGTTCGTGTAAAACTTCGGCAGGAACCTCGGTAAGGTCACTTTGGGCTAAGTCTGTGTAAAACTTCAAGAGGAACCTGGGTAAGGTTACTTTGTGATAAGTTCGTGTAAAACTTCAGAAGGAACCTAGGTAAGGTTACTTTGGGATAAGTTCGTGTAAAACTTCAGGAGGAACCTGGGTAAGGTTTATTTGTGATAAGTTCGTGTAAAACTTCAGAAGGAACCTGGGTAAGGTTACTTTGTGATAAGTTCGTGTAAAACTTCAGGAGGAAATGTATGAGAAATGACCCGTGTAAGATTTTTCAGGATAAACTCGTGTGAAGCTTCATTTAGGAGAAACCCGTGTAAGATTGCTTCGTGACGAACCCGTGTAAAGTTGCATTTGATCGTGCAGATAATTACTCTATTTAGTTTCAGGAGCTAATCTTGAACTTGTTGGAAATTGTTGATGATAACCATCTTTCCTGAAAAGGTACATGATTAATCGTATATTATGCATGAAATGCATTATATGATGATGTTCTCAAAATAAAAGAGATTATGTTCTATGCAATATGTATGCGCACGTCATGATATATGAACATGAAATGCTACTGTAACACATCCTAGTGGGAAAATAAATCCCTGACCGCTGTTGGAGAGTAACGAAAATTGAGTTCCTGACCGTCGTAGAAAAAGTGGTTCTTCTACTTCCACCGAAGATGGTGAACCGGAGATGACTATGCTGGGGATTTGCCCTTGTTTACGGATATTCTGTCGAGGAGAGACTCTGCTTGAGAAAAACTCTGCAGGGGAATAATTCTGATGGAGAGAGAAGCTTCCATAGCTGAAGGGATAAACTCTGTCGGGGATTGAGCTTCTGTATTCAGAGAAATAAAATCTGTTTGGGAGAAAACTTTATGACTCGCTTGCGATTATGAAATTCGGTCGGGGAATATAGATGTCGATTCTCTGAAGGAACTTTGCTGGGGAACGTAGCTCCTGTTTGGGGAAGCCGATGTCAAAGCTTTGATTGCCTCTACTCTGTGGGGAGTGTAGATGTGACAGGGTCGTATGCTGAGGATACGACAATGACTTCGCATCAGGACTTTTCTGCCCCTGTACCTGCTGGAGAAAGTACCCACAGAGGCTTTGTGGATGCTGATCAGGATGATAAGTCTTCTATTGATAAATAAATGATAAGATGACGGGACATAGTCGTACGCTTCAAATCCGTATCTTTTTCCTGGACCGCCCTTTCGGGTTTTCACTCCACCGGGATACCCTTTTTTGCTCAACCCGCCTTTAAAAGTTTTCGACTTGCCAGGTGTACATATCTTTTTTGTTTTTATCCCTAATTTTTTCCCGACCCCTTTTAGTTCGCTGGGATGCCCTTATTTTTTCCTAGACCAATCAACCTAGCGGGTCTTTGTCATGCGTGGATTTTCTTCGACTGTGTCCACTCTCTCAGGGTGTAGAGAGTTGTCACTGTCGGTAGTGTTGTGTTGTAGTACCGTCAAAAATGTTTTCTTGATGGCCCATGATTCGTTGTTGGAATGCATGCATAAAGCCCAAAGTAATTCAGACGGAAATCTGCCCCTGGTTATTTGGCACTTTTGGAGAACCTGCCCCAGGTGTGTTAGACATCATGTCATGCCCCTTGATTATGGAAGACCTGTTTATTGGAAATGTCCTCCATTTGTAGTAATTACGTAGAGTTTCCATTCATCAAATTTCTGTCATGAGAACTTCTCTGCTGTCAAACAAATAGTTACATGCAAACAATGGTATTTAAAGAATGCAAAGTTTATGTTTGTCTTGAGGTTTCGAAAATGCAGTTTTTTTTTAGTAAAATAGAATTTTGCAAGAATGTGATATCAACTCGGGATTTGTAACTGACCTTCAGGAGTCAGGATACCTTTTGTAACAATACGCTTTCGAACTAACCCATGTGTTGTACCCCAAAATTTGCCCTCCCATATTCCTCAAGATTTGACAAGAATAATTCTCAAATTGCTCAAGATTGCTCAAGGATTGCACAGTCCAAATACCTCCTAAGCCAGCTGAAATTAGGGTTTTGGTTCTTTCAAGGAATTGGAGGTTTTCAATGGATCAATCAAGTCTCATAGGCCTATATACATTCTCAAGCACCTACATACCAAGTTTCAAGACTCACAATTCCAATTTGCACAGTCAAAAGCCTCATTTGACCTACAGTCAACTGCAAGGGCAAAATGGTCATTTTGCAGTCAAAAGTCAGAATTTTTGGCCAACATCTTATTTTGAGTACACAATCATCATTTGATCAAGTCTTGATCATGATTCCACAAGAATAACTCAAAAATCATCAAGGTGCAAAAAGTTATTATTTTTGGACAGTAGAAAAGTCAACTGTATCTTGACCAGCGCATAACTTTTTCATGGTTCATCAGAAAAATCCCATCCAATGCTCATTTTGAAGGGAATGCAATTTCCTACAATCCATCTTCACACTCCAAGTCCTAGAAATTCTCTCACAAAAAGTTATCAATTTCTACATTATAGGTCAATTTCAAAAGTCAACAAAAATGCACTTTGAGTCAAAGGCCATAACTTGAGATTGGTAAATCCAAATGACATGGGACCAAAGACATTGGTTAGAGGACTTCAAGAGCTTTCCAAAATGTCTAAGAACATGTTCATATGATCAAAATTGAGCAAGATATGCATTGGAGAAGTTGGGAAATTTTTAGGAATTTGCAAAAGTCAACTTTGCTCAAAACACCTTATTTTTGCTAATGGCCTATGCACGACCCATCAAGATTAATTGAATTTATTTTCTTATTTTTATTGATTAATTGGATTTTTAATTAATATTAATTCATTTAATTAATTTAAATTGTAGGAAAATGCAAGATTTGATTTTTCAATCAATTTGTGAAGCAAATATGGTCAAGATATGCTGGCAATTTCGTGCTCAAAGTCAAAGATACAAAATCTCCAAAATTGGCAACTTTTTCCAATCATGAAAAATCAAAAAGATATGATTTCCAATCAAGGATTCAATCATCATTGCACATGGATTGTTGCCAAGTTTTTAACCTAATTCCATTCCCCTATATATATGCAAGCAAACCCTGATCAAAAAAACGTGAAAAAGCTGCAGAAAAAAGCCATAGCATATTGAGAAAATTCAAGAAAATTGCAAACTGGTTTTTGTACTCTAGGGCGATTTAAGAGTTTTTATTGATTTCAATACATTGCAGGAGATCCCAGGAAGGTTTTGCAATCAAATTCAGACCTTAAAGCTCAAGAAATCACTGAAAACAGAATCACGGTTTGCACTTATTTTCCAAAATCGTATTGTTGAATTCATGCATATTTAACATGTTTTCTTGATTGGTTTGTGTTGATAGGGACCATATGAAGCCAATGGTATCACTTAATTGAATTATAATGCACTGAATCGAAGAATTCCATGAACGATTTTCTAGGGTTTCCAAGCTTTGAATTAGGGCTTTATGAACCAAGAAAAATTAGGATCAGTGATACACATGGTTGGAATCGTTGAACCAAGACGAACTCAAAGAACCCTTCGCAAAATATTTATATAAACCACAGTGCTAATCGCTATTTTTCCTCGTAGCATATTGTGGGGGTTAAAAACCCCCGCTATCTAATGTTTATTCTTGCAGGAACAATGAAGAAGATGATGAGGTGTTGACACTCCATTGGCTTATTCAAAAAAACGCGCGTTTACTTTTTTTTATTTACAGCGTTTTAGTTTGTTTCATATATAATAATAGTCTTTTATTCTAATATCAAAAGCATGCAAGTGGCGTAGTGGTTGGTGCGTTGGCTTGGAACCATTGGGACCTGGGTTCGAATCCCAGGTCCCCCAAACATTTATTTGTTATTTTTCTTCAGGCGCTCTTGTGTACACTTGCAAAAGGAGTCCACCATGCATCTCAAATTCCCAGATGCCATGTGTCTCCACACTCAAATCCAATGGCCTAGATTGGAAGACCATCATACCCCTAGTCAACACGCGCCAGGATGATCATCAAAGTCAAACAGGCTTGGACATAATTGGGCCTGGGAATTTCCAAAGACACCTCCTTTTGGGCCAACACCCCCCTCCCCTGGTTTATTCTTCTTTTATTATTCTTTTATATTTTTTTCATTTAATTATTTTACCATTAATTATTATTATTATTTACTTAACCCAATTAATTTTTTCATAATAAATCCAGAAAACATAAAAAATAATAATATTTTTATTTATTAAATTTAATTAGTTATTTTTGTAAATAAATACTAACATAAATTAATTTAGTTAATTAGGTTAATTTTAACTTTTTTTCAATAATTTAAAATCAATGTAGAAATTAGGTTTTTTTGACAATTTTAATCCTTTTATTTTTATTTCCTTAGAACATAAAAACTCAAAAAAATTTCTTTTTATTAATTAATTAGTTAGGTTTAATTTAATTTAATTCATAAATAAACAAACCTCTTTCTTTCTCAAAAAGGGTCAAAATTCTAAGGACTTCTCCGATTCAATTTTTTCTCGCGCGTATGTTTGTTTCATTAATTTTTGATCCATATTTATGTATTTGCTCCGAGGATGTAATAGCTTTAATTAGGACTTTTTATTGCTTTCATTTAATTTTCCGCAATTTACTTTTCAAGGGTTTGTTTTTGGCGATGTAAATACCCGACGCCTTGTAATAGTTTAACTTTATTTTCCGCAACTATTAACTGCTAGATGTATGTTAACTAGGCTATGCATGACAAGACTTATCTTTGAAATTAAAATCAACCCATAGCTCACCATAACATGTACAAAGATAATATAATTGAAACCTGACACACGTGCACATGCCACTCCTAGGGTAGGCCTCACTTGGTTGCCTCGACGTGGTCATTGAGTATAGGGTGTTTTACAGGTCTCCCTCCTGTCTAAAGATCAAAGTTGCCTCAGAACGGTTGCCTCGATAAAAACGATCTAAGACATTAGGGTTACTGCTAAGGCGTCCTACTATTGCTTTGGTGATCACATGTCCCTATAATCGAATTGACCCGAAACTCCAACGACGGTGCTACCTACTTCTCAATAGTGGGATAGTACTGTCTAAAGGACATTTACACAGCTTAATTTCTTTTGAGTAGGTAGAGGTTCTCAGGTACTTGCTCTTTCAAAACAAAAACAACTTTTCGCACCTACACTTTTCTGACAAAAGTTTTCAAACAACACTTCATACACTCTTGAGGACATATACAAGAGTTAAATCGATGTTTTCAAAACTCTTTTCAAAACCCACAAACACAAGAAAAGCAAAACCTTTAGAAAACATAGTGAGCAAGTACCTAAGAGCCCGTGGATAACCACGGATAGAAAGGGTGCTAACACCTTCCCTTTCTATAATCTACCTCCCGAACCGAGAAACATCTCGAAAAGGAATTTTGTTGTGCTTTTGTCCTTTCCTTGTTGGAGAAAATAAAATACGATGGCGACTCTTGCTTACCGCGACATTTCGCGAACCAGCATTCCAAAACATTCAGTTCTATTTCCACCGATCACACCATGCTTCAACTAGGACTTTTAAGGGTTATAATGTGGCCTGGTTCACTATTCAAGAAACAAAGGATAAAGGCTCAATATTTTATTTGTCCCTAACCCATTCTTCGTGATGTTCTTCAGTCCTAAACTCAACTAATTGTGCATTTATATCTCGTTTGAGTCTTTGCTCTGATATTCCAGTGATGGTTCGGATACTGAAAGTTTATTTTGAATAGACAGTCATTTTTTTTGTTGAGGGTTTGTAGGACCTCTTTCTTTTTGATTTTATTATCCCTATCTTTTGCCTGAACTGTTTCTTTTTGTGATTACAGTCAGCGGGATACCCCAGTTTTTTCTTAAGTCTCCTTCATAGGTTTTGACTTAATGGGATTTTATTTCGAGAGATAATAACTGCCTCTCTTGACGATTATAGGGAACCATCATCGTCTTTTGTTTTGGAATGACGTCTTCGATGCCATTCATTGTGCGCTTGGATTAACTGAGAAAACTACCCTGCCCAGGTTGTGATTAACGATTTTAATTTGTGTGAAAGAAAAACTTATACTTCTTTGTCTCAAAGGGGTTGACTAGGGATTATCTTCCTTATAACTCCATTGTTTAGGATTTGAAACAATGCATGAACATCGTCAGCGGGGTCTGTTCGAAAGCGTATTGTAGAGATTGTGGTATCATTTTCGTCATCCTCCCTCTAAAGGCTTACCGTTTTTTAGTCGAGAGTTGAATATCACGAAAAGAAAGTATAAAGCAGTTTAAGCATAATGAAAAAAAATTCATTCAAGACAGACATGTGTAATGCATTAATGAAATAATAGAGTTTGACATTATAATAATTGTTCGAATAAGCAGAGAAAATACAACTTTAGAATTTAAATGAACAAAAATGCTTTCAATCCTTGCCATGTTTTGGCAAGGGAGCAGTGATCACGTTGAGAGTCTCGAGAGGGTCGAATTCGATCTCCTTGGTGTCAATCATATTCTGAATCTTGTATTTCAGCGCCCAACAATCGTTAGTATCGTGCCCCGGGCTACCAGAATGATAAGCACACCTTGCATCCGGGTTGTAGTTAGGAGAAGAAGTCTTAGGGTTCAGATGAGGGTTTATCACCGTAATCAGATTCATCTTCAACATGTGTTGCAATGCTTGTGACAATGGCATGTTGATTTGGATGAAATGCCTTTGAGGTCTTTCCACCCTTGGTTGATTGTTTCATTGTTGTGGTTGTTGTGTGTGTGCCGAATTAGAGATCAACACTGCCCCCACAGATTGGTGGTAGTCTGCCTTGCTACGCCCCTTCTGGCCGTGCACAACATTGGCTTCCCTCTTTCCACCAAATTACTTCTTCTCTGTACTCGAAGAAGTATTTTTCTGGATCTTACCACTCTGGATCCCAACTTCTGCTCTTTCTCCAGTCAGAATCAACTCGGTGAAACCCGCTGACGAGCTACAGATCAAATGATTAAAGAATGGACCAGATAGCGTACCCAGAAACATATCAAACAACTCCCTATCAGACAATGGTGGTTGGACTCTTCCAGCCAAGTCTCTCCACTTCTGGGCATAGTCTTTAAAGCCTTCACTTGCCCCCATGGATATACTTTGGAGTTGAGAACGAGTAGGAGCAAGGTCGGTGTTGTATTGATACTGCTTATAGAAAGCAGCAACCAGGTCTTCCCAATTTCGGACATTGGCTCTCTCCAGTTTATAGAACCATTCAAGCTGAGTCTCTGACAGACTATCTTCAAAGAAATGAACCCACAAATTTCTATCAGAGGTGTGGGGCTGTATCTTTCTAACATAAGAGCGGAGATGGAGTTTTGGGCAGGACACCCCATCATACTTTGCAAAAAATTGGAGCTTTGAACTTCTGCGGGATGACCACTCACGACACCAATCCCAATTCTTCGAAATCCAACCCAGATATTCTCTGGACCTCCATAAGAATCAAATAGAGTTACATGATATCCTGAGCATGAATTAAATAGTGGACAAACAATAATACATTATGAAGTCATAAACATGAATTTGAAAGTTTACCAACGATGGGAGGCTTTGTTAGAACATAGTTTGATTCTACAACCATCGTAATAGTTTTGATGATAACAAACACAAAGAATAAATATGAACTCTAAATTTGTGTTCTATTTTTTATAGAAGTTCTGACAGAAATGGATCAGAAGTTAAGCTACAAAGGTGTTCATGTTGTGTATGCAAACTGATATCAGAATGTTCTGATGAATGAAGATCAGAACTTGCACTAAGATAAAGACATCTTAACTCTGAATGAAAGTCTAACGTTGCAAGCATGACCTTATGTTTATGATTTCCCAAGTTCTGAAGCAAAGTAGCAAGCAGATTCCTTATGTTCTGAAGCATTACTATTCCATTAAAGCAGTATCAATTGCAACGGCTACAAACAGACAAGGATCTTCATATTATGGAAAGTGCATTAACTGCCAATTATCAAGTTTCCATTTGCACAAATTGCTACACATATTTAAACAAGCATCAAGGTTAAATCGTTCACGATTTACATCTCTGCTATCATTAAATCTTAAAAAGCTGCAACTCATATTCATACTATTCTATAAAATAGTGTAATACATCACAAGTTTGTGATACCGTTTTTGTAACGAAAAACATTTTGTACACGGATTAATTCTTTCTTTTGTTATTGAAATTCCTTGACATAAATCGGGTTATGGTTGTACTCAAGAAGACTTTGGCAGTTGTCAAAGTAGAATTGTAATCAGTTTGATTTGTGAATTAAGACCTCGTTGCAGAGAGGCGAAATCACCTTGGCGGGTAGACTGGAGTAGTTTGAGATCAAGTGAACCAGGATAAAAATCATCGTGTAATTTGCATTTGATTTTAAAGTTTCAATTCAACCCCTCCCCCCCCCCCCCTATTGTGTTTTTCACTTCTTCAATTGGAATCAGAGCGCCTGGTTCTGAGTTCATACACTTAACCGTGTCAGTACAAGATCCAAGCTAAGAAAAAACTATAGTGGGACCAAGTCAGAACATCAACAATGACTATCAAGATGATAAGGACGGAATCAGTGGCAAACGTCCAGTCTTTGATGGAGAAAAATTTGACTACTGGAAAGACAAAATTGAAAGCTTCTTTCTGGCTTATGATGCTGATTTATAGGATATGGTAATTGAAGGATACATGCATCATGTTGATGAAAGTGGTCAGAAGATTGATAGAAAAAGAATGTCTGACCGTCAAAAGCGTGACTTCAGAAATCATCACAAGGTCAGAACGATTCTTATTATTTCCATCTCATATTCAGAGTATGAGAAGATCTCAAACAGAAAGACAGATAAAAACATGTTTGATTCTCTGAGAATGACGCATGAAGGCAACATACAAGTTAAAGAAATCAAGGCCATTACGCTCATTCTGAAATACGAAGCCTTCAAGATAGAAGAAAGTGAATCCATTGAAGCAATGTTCTCAAGATTCCAGATTCTATTTATTGGGATGAGAGTTCTTGACAAAGGGTATTCAATTGTTGATCATGTAAAGAAGATCATCATAAGTTTACCGAAGCAATGGAGGCCAATGTTCACTGCTCTCAAGCTGGCAAAAGATCTCAACAAGATATCTATGGAGGAACTTGTCAACTCACTCAGAAGTCATGAGATAGAGCTAGAAGATGACGAGCCTCAAAAGCAAGGTAAGCATTTAGCACTAAAATATAACAAAAAATTTGATTCTAAAGTTTTGCAGGATATGCAAGAAACCTCTTATGGATCCTCATCAGAAGAAGACGAATTGTCTCCTCTCTCTCCAGAAGAGTCAATCAGTTGTGGAAGTAGAGGCAAAGAAAATTCAGAAACTCCAGAAGAACAGGGAATCAGAATGAATCACCCTCTGGATACAAAAAGTTTGAATCCTCCTTTGGATACAGAAAGTCTAAACCCTCCTCTGGAAACAGAACGACTGGATCTTTTTCTGGTCACAAAAAGTCAAGCAACAGGGACATTGTTTGCTATGAGTGCAATGAACAAGGGCACTAAAAAAGCGATTGTCCAAGGCTACAGAAGGAGAAACCTAAAAAGAAGTTCTTCAAGGAGAAGAACAAAAGTCTCATGGCAACATGGGATGACTCAGATACTTCTGACGTAGACACAGAGTTAGAAGATGAAAGAGCCAACATTGCTCTTATGGCAAATGTGACAGAAGACAGCGAAGCATCTGGGTCAGAATCAAAATCAGACACAAAAGAGGTGTTTCCTGACTTCACTTTTAACTTTACTAAAGCTGAACTAAAAGAAAGTCTGAGTGAAATTCTGGAAAGATATCAGCACCTTCGAGTCAAATTCAATAACCTGAAAAAGGATCTTGTTTCTGACTCTGAAGAAACTGAGAGTCTGAGATTAGGAAATTCTGAGTTAAAAGAAAATATTTCAAAACTTGAAAATGACTTACAAAACTCTCAGAAGGAAACAATCTCAGAGGTTCCTAGTAATGCTGATAAGATCATAAAGGAATATGATCATATCTTTCTGAAGTTTCTGGCTAAAAACATAGATAGAAGCAAGATGGCTTCAATGATCTATGGAGTTAGAAGAAATGGCAGAAAAGGTATAGGATAACAAGGTAAAGTATCCCAACCTAAGAAAGTCATGGACTTAGTTATTAAACGTATACCATTAAAATCTCACTTCACATATGGGCACACACACGACTAGAAATATATCAGTAATGATTATTCTGCTAAACCAAAATTCAAACAGAATTTTGGTAAAACTAACAAACAAGGACCCAAAAAGATATGGGTACCTAAGGACAAAATTATATATGTAGCAGATATCTTTGACAGCAAGGCTAAACCACCATTCATGGTACTTGGACTCTGGATGCTCTCGACACATGACGGGAAGAAAGCATATGTTCCAAAGTATGGAACTTAAAACTGGAGGCTACGTGGGTTTTGGAGGCAATCAAAGAGGGAAGATCATTGGCTTTGGAACAATAGGTGACGGTAACCTCCCCTCTATTAATAATGTTCTGTTAGTAGATGGATTAATGCATAATCTGTTATCCATAAGTCAATTAAGTGATAACGGTTATGATATAATCTCTAATCAAAATTCATGAAAATTTGTTAGTCAGAAAGATAGAACTATCCTATTTAATGGAAAGAGGAAAAAAACATTTACAAGATAAAACTTTCTGAACTAAAGAGTCAGAATGTAAAATGCCTTTTGTCTGTTAACAATGAGCAATGGGTCTCGCACATAATATTGGGGCATGTTAGTATGAGAAGAATATCTCAGATTAACAAACTCAATCTGGTCAGAGGACTTCTTAATCTGAAGTTCAGCTCAGATGCTCTGTGTGAAGCATGCCAGAAAGGCAAATTTGCAAAACCTCCTTTTAAAGCAAAAAATGTTGTTATACCTCTAGACCATTAGAACTTCTGCACATAGATCTATTTGGACCAGTGAAAACTGCATTCGCTAGTGGAAGGAAGTATGGGTTAGTGATCGTAGATGACTATAGCAGATGGACATGGGTAAAGTTCTTAAGACACAAGGACGAATCACATTATGTGTTTGTTACTTTCTGTAACCAAGTTCAAAATGAGAAAGATCTTAGAATTGTCAAAGTCAGAAGTGATCATGGTGGAGAATTTGAAAACAAAAAATTTGAAATATTTTTTAATGAAAATGGCATTTCTCATGATTTCTCTTGTCCTAGAACTCTCCAACAAAATGGAGTTGTAGAATGAAAGAATGAAACTTTACAAGAAATGGCCAGAACCATGATCAATGAGACTAACATTGCTAAGATCTTATGGGCAAAAGCAATTAACACAACATGTTACATTCAGCATAGAATCTCCATAAGACCTATTCTGGATAAGACTCCATATGAATTGTGGAAGAACAGAAAGCCTAATATTTCTTATTTCCATCCTTTTGGATGTACCTGTTTTATACTTAACACTAAAGAACATCTGAAAAAGTTTGACTCTAAAGCACAGAAGTGTATTATATTAGGATACTCTGAACGCTTAAGAGGCAACAGAGTATACAATACATAAATAGAGATTGCAGAAGAGTCAATCAGTGTTAGATTTGATGACAAGCTTGGCCCTCAAAAGTCAAAGCAGAATGAATCTCTTCCAGATATAGAAGTTGAATTCACAGGTGCTGAAGGCAATTCATCAAAAGTTCCCAACAAAGACGCTCCAACAACATCATAAGGAAATGTCACAAGCACTTCAGCAACTTCTATAGAACAACTCTAGAAAAGACTATCCAGAAGCAGCTTAGCTCACCCTGGAGACAAAATCATGGGAAAGAAGGAATATCCGATCAGAACAAGATCAATGTTCAGAAATTCTTAAGAATCCCTCATGGGCTTGGTATCTCTGATTGAGCCAACAACAATTGATGAAGCTCTTCTGAATAACGAATGGATTCTGGCTATGTAGGAGGAGTTAAATCAATTCACCAGAAATGACGTATGGGATCTGGTTCCTAAACCAAAAGGACTCAACGTCATTGGAACAAAGTGGGTGTTCAGAAATAAATTGAATGAGCAAGGAGAAGTCGTCAGAAACAAGGCACGACTGGTTGCACAAGGTTATAGTCAGCAAGAGGGGATAAACTATACATAAACCTTTGCTCCAGTCACCAGGTTAGAATCCATCAGACTCTTAATCTCTTTTGCTATAATTAATGGCATCACTCTGTATCAAATGGATGTCAAAAGTGCATTCTTAAATGGTTACATTGATGATGTGGTTTATGTGCACCAACCCCCTTGGGTTTGAAAATTCCAAACACCTAGAATATGTTTTCAAACTAAAGAAATCACTTTATGGTCTGAAACAAGCTCCTAGAGCTTGGTATGAAAGACTAAGCAACTTTCTGTTAGAAAAGGAATTTACCAGAGGGAAAGTGGACACAACCTTGTTCTATAAGAAATTTAAGAATGACATTTTAGTTTGTCATATTTATGTAGATGATATAATTTTTGGATTTACTAATCCTTCCCTGGGAAGAGAATTTGCTAATTCTATGCAGGCAGAGTTTGAAATGAGCTTGATGGGAGAACTAAAATTCTTTCTGGGCATTCAGATCAATCAAACTCCAGAAGGAACTTACATTCACCAGAGAAAATACATCAGAGAACTTCTGAAGAAATTTGACCTATCAGAGTGTAAGCCATCAAAGACTCCAATGCATCCCCCATGCATTCTGGAAAAGGAAGAGGTAAGAAAAAAGGTAGAACAGAACATCTACAGAGGTATGATTTGTTCTCTCTTATATCTTACAACTTCAAGGCCTGACATTTTATACAGTGTTTACTTATGTTCTAGATTCCAATCAGATCCTAGAGAATCTCACTTAACTGCTGTTAAGCGAATTTTCAAGTATCTGAAAGGTACTACTAACATGGGTTTGGTTTATAGAAAAACCAGTGAATACAGTTTAGTAGGGTACTATGATGCTGACTTTGCTGGAGACAGAGTAGAACGAAAAAGTACTTCTGGAAGCTGTCAGTTTCTGGGAGATAATCTGATCTCATGGGTCAGCAAGAGGCAGTCCATAATTGTGTTGTCAACAACTGAAGTTGAATACATAGCAGCTGCTGCATGCAGCACACAGATGCTCTAGATGAAAAGTCAGCTTGAAGACTTTAACATATTTGAGAGTAACATCCCTATATTCTATGATAATACTTCTGTAATATGTTTATCTAGAAATATAATTTTGCATTCTAGGGCTAAGCATATAGAAATAAAACATCATTTTATTAGGGACTATATTTAGAAAGGAATCCTTACTTTAAAATTTATTGACACAGACCATCAATGGGATGATGTTTTTACAAAACCACTTTCTGAAGATAGGTTTAATTTCATTCTGAAACATCTCAGCATGAAATTATGTCCAGAATAAGAAGTTTTATTTACATATTTTGTAACCCTCAGAACTTTATATTTTCCTTGTGAACATCTGATCAACATGTCTTCAGAAGTTAGGAGTACAGTTGCTTCAGAATCTATCTAAGAAGATTTGAACCTTTATGTGATACGGTGGCAGAACTGACTGTTTTTACTGGTTTTCGTTTTGCATTTTTCATTTTCAAAATGTCGCGGTAAGCATGAGTCAACACCGACTTTTATTTTATCCAATCAGGAAAAGGAAAAAGAACAGAAAAATCCTTTTTCGAGATGTTTCTGAGTACGGGGGGTAGATTATAGAAAGGGAAGGTGTTAGCACCCTTTCCATCCATGGTTTTCCATGGGCTCTTAGGTACTTGCTTATTTTGAAAATTACTTGTGTGTGCTTGCTTTGAAAAGTTTTGTTTTACTTCGTTTTAACCCATGTTTCTGTCCTCAAGAGTGTTACGAAGTTATTTTTGAAAACCTTGTTTGAAAAGTGTTTGTGTGAAAAGTTTTGTAGAGAAAGTACTTAAGATTCTACCTACTAGAAAAAATATTGTTCGTTCTCGTTTCCTTTAGATAACATTATCCTACTATTAAGGAGTAGGTAGCCCCGTCGTTGGAGTTTGTAAGGGACATTCAAAAGGGACAAGTACAATCACCTAAGCAATGGGTTGGAAACTTTAGTAGTAACCCTAGAGTCCTAAAGATCTTTCTGAGGCAACATTTCCGAGGCAACATTCGAATGATATATTTGATCTTTTAGACAGGAGGGCAACCACTAAAATTACCCGTGCTTAATGACTGTTTTATCGAAGGCAACCGAAGTAAGGCAAACCCTAGGAGTGAATATGTGCATGTGAATTTTTTCAGTTAATTTAGTCTTTGCACATTAGGTGATCTACTGTTTTAATTTTCAGACAATCTTTCCATACAATCCTATTAGCCATGCATCTAGACAGTTAAAGATTACGGGAATTTAAAGTGTGAGAAAATAAACCTAGCTATTACAAGGCTTCGGGGATGGGGATTAATTACATAACCAAAAATCGGGGATTAAACGGTAAATGAAACCCTAGTTTAACTATTACAAACCCAGGGCAATTACAAAATTATAAAAAATAAAAGTAATCAAAACGCGCGGCGAATTAAATGCGAGGAAGATAATTAATAACTTAAAACCCTAATTGAGAGAAAAAGTATTTTTTTGTGCGTTTTTATTTGAGAAAACAATTTAATTGAAAATTAATTAAACCCTCGTTTCTAATTGTTTTAATTAAAAAAAGAAATTAAATTAACTTAATTTTCTAATTAAATTAAATTAATTAAAGAAATAAATATTTTATGAGAAAAATGATTTTTGTGTTTTTTTGTGGTTTTTTAATTTAAAAAATAATAATTTTGTGTTAATTAAAAAAGAAAATGATTAATGAAATAAATAAAGAAGTTAAAAAATTGAAAAAATAAAGAATTGGGCCTGTGCTGAATAGTAAGGCTGGGGGGTGCATTGCTGGAAAACATCCTGGCCCATTAGTGCTGAAGCCCAGTCAGTGTTGGATTATGTGTGACGTTGACTTGGACGTGCATCATGGTCCTTCATTGTTGAACGTACATCTAGCTGAACGATGGATCCATTGGTTGGCTATGGACGAGCACGGGAGGCCTTTGGATGAGAATTGCATATGATCTGTAAATGGAAAATAAGAAAATAAACGTTGCTGGGACCTGGGATCGAACTCAGGTCCTCACCCTTTCAACCACTGATGCGTTGCCAATTGCGTTATTGTTGTTATTTGTTAACATCATAAAGCCATAATTTAATATATGAAAACAAGATAAACAGAACCCCAAAGCGCGCAAAGTTTGAATGGACCAGTCCTATAACGCCAAGTCATCATCTCCTTCATGGAGACCATCGTGTTAGACATCAAATCTATACCTACATACACCTTCCGTCACTATAAGCCTGCAATATCTCAAAACATAATACAAGCATGATAAATCACTTATGAATACACTTATCAATTCGTTTTGACCTCACGAACACGATGGCACCCTTTATTTAGGCTAATTTCACCCATGGACAAAAACCCTAAAAGGAACGTGAAAACCCTAGCAATGGCAATTGCACATATATACGTCAAAACTTCAATTAAACTATTCAGTCAGCTTGCAAACATGTCAAAGATCAAAAATATGTCAATCAAATGTGCTAATAATGCAGGAATTACAGTAATCAATTTTGAAAAAGTGGGCGAACCGTATGAGTTATAGCTCGTGTTTCAGGATGCTCCAAGCCTTGCAAATGAATTGGATAGCTTCAGTGCATGCCTAGGATGCGATTGTTGGCCTCAAATTTCTTTGTAAGGTCCTATGGAGTGAAAACCGAGTCACCCTTTTTGTCAAGAAATTGAGTTTTTGTTCTCTGACTTTCACGTCTGCAAAACCTTGTTTTATGCTTGGTTCTTGTTCATTATATATGCTAGAACGAATTAGCGTTCTAAAAACCATATGTATCTTTGCAATTATGGAAAATTTGATTTGATTTCTATGCCATATGTAAACTTGCTATATTGATCCAAATTATCCCTTTCTTGTACCAATCAGCCCTGATTCATTTTGGTCTTGACATCTCAACATAATTTGATGGAGATTCTGTCCAAAAATCATATCAAAACATATCTTTGCTATTATTTGTCATTTATTTGATTTAATTCAAATTTTAATTAATAGCAAATCAAAATAAAATGAAAAATGAAGCAAATAACATGTGGATAAGTAATTGGGTCGTGGACCATGTTATAAGTGAGGTGCAATCATGAAATGCTTGGCCCATTTGGTAAAAAATGCACTTTTGAGCATATTTGACTTTTGGCAATTTTGCAAAAAAGGTCAACTTTGACAAGGCATATCTCTTCCAATTTTAACCCTAGAGAGGTGTTCTTGAACTTTCTAGAAATATTAGGATGTCTCCTAAGCAACCCTTTTGGTCTCATTTCAATTGGGTCTTCCATGTTCATGTAAGAAGCTTTGACCCAAAAGGTGTTTTTGTTGACTTTTCAAAAGGATCTATAATGTAGAAATTCATATCTTTTGATGAGCGTATATTTTTAACTTGTGGGATGAAGATGAGTTGTAGGTAATTTCATCCTCTTCAAAATGAGCCTTGGATGGAAAATTTCTGACAAAGTATGGGGAAGTTATGTTTGGTCAAAGTTTGGTTGACTTTTCCTAAGAAACCCTAATTTAGCAACTTTTGGGTTTTGATGAATTTAGGGAATTCCTTGAAGAATCATGATAAAAACTTGATCAAATGATGGATATCACTTCAAAATGTTGATGTTGACCAGAAATCTTGAAGGTTGACTGTATGTGGGCCACAGTTGACTTTTGACCTAATACAGTCGATTCTCAAGCATCTGAGTAGTTGACTGATCAAACTTCTTGTGCAAGGAATGAAATTTGACATGGAGGGTCTTGAGAACATATTAGGACCATGGAGAGCATATTAGGTCATTGGAGTTCACCTATCTTGATGAAAATGGAAACCCTAATTTGAGACACACTGCCTTAGGAGAGAGTTTGTCTGGTCAACTCTTGGGCAAACTTGAGCAAATTGAGGATATCTAGGAGTATATATTGAATAAAATGAGAGGGCAAATTTTAGGGTACAACAGTTGCCCCTGTTAAATCTTCTTAAACCTGAGAATGTTGATTGGCTCGCTTGCCTTTCGTGATCTGAAGGTGGAAGATGATTGAACACTAGAGTGCCCATAAATTTGCAATCATATGAATTGACACTTGATTTGATGATGCCGAGAATGGGCTTACAGATGCCATTTGGAAGTTGCTGGAGAATTGTCAGAGATGGGCTTAAAAATGTCATCTAGAGGATGTTTATTTCCTGAGATATTCCTTTGATGAGAATTCCTGTTCCTGTTGTTGGTGACGAATCTGCTAAGAAATGTTGATATCTGTCTTGGGAGAAATAGAATTTTAGGAGCTTCAGTTGTCCGTTACTCTACTGGGGAATAACTCCTGCTTGAGGAAGCGAAAGTGAACTGCAGATCTGGTCAGGGTACAGGCTGCACCGCGACTTACTGGGGAAATACGAAACCAATCGTGTTTGATCAGGTCCAGGTCTTGCAGTGTTGTGAACTGTCGGCTGGAGGTAAGAGAAAAGAAACTTGGATGGTAAGGTTATAAGAGCGAACCGGGATAGTAGGGTTACTTTGAAGTGAAAGCCTGGATAGTAGGGCTGTGAGAAGGAACCTGGTTAGTAGGGTTACTTTGATATGAAAGCCTGGATAGTAGGGTTGTGAGAAGGAACCTGGGTCGTAGAGTTACTTTGAAAGAAAGCCTGGATAGTAGGGCTGTGAGAAGGAACCTGGATAGTAGGATTACTTCGAAATGAAAGCCTGTATAGTAGGGATGTGAGAAGGAACATGGATAGTAGGGTTACTTCGAAGTGAAAGCCTGGATAGTAGGGCTGTGAGAAGGAACCTGGGTAGTAGGGTTACTTTGATATGAAATCCTGGATAGTAGGGCTGTGAGAAGGAACCTGGGTCGTAGGGTTACTTCGAAATGAAAGCCTAGATAGTAGGGTTGTGAGAAGGAACCTGGATAGTAGGGTTTATGGGGAGGAACCTGGATAGTAGGGTTACTTCAAGATGAAAGCCTAGATAGTAGGGCTTATGGGAAGGAACATGGGTCGTAGGGTTACTTCGTGGGGAGTTTGGGTAAAACTGCATCTGAACCGAGAAGGAACCTAGGTAAGGTTACTTCCTGGGGAGTTTGGGTAAAACTGCATCTGAACCGAGAAGGAACCTAGGTAAGGTTGCTTCGTGAGGAGTTTGCGTAAAATTACATCTGAACTAAGAAGGAACCTGGGTAAGGTTGCTTTGTGAGGAGTTTGGGTAAAACTGCATCTGAACTGAGAAGGAACCTGGGTAAGGTTGCTTTGTGAGGAGTTTGGGTAAAACTGCAGAAGGAACCTGGGTAAGGTTGCTCATGATGAGTTTGTGTAGGGCTTTAAGAGGAACCTGGGTAGGGTTACTTCGGGATAAGTCTGCGTAAAACTTCAAGAGGAACCTGGGTAAGGTTATTTTGTTATAAGTTCGTGTAAAACTTCGGCAGGAACCTGGGTAAGGTTACTTTGGGCTAAGTCTGTGTAAAACTTCAAGAGGAACCTGGGTAAGGGTACTTTGTGATAAGTTCGTGTAAAACTTCAGAAGGGATCTGGGTATGGTTACTTTGGGATAAGTTCGTGTAAAACTTCAGGAGGAACCTGGGTAAGGTTACTTTGTGATTAGTTCGTGTAAAACTTCAGAAGGAACCTGGGTAAGGTTACTTTGTGATAAGTTCGTGTAAAACTTCAGGAGGAAATGTATGAGAAAGGACCCGTGTAAGATTTTTCAGAATAAACTCGTGTGAAGCTACATTTAGGAGAAACCCGTGTAACATTGCTCCGTGACGAACCCGTGTAAAGCTGCATTTGATTGTGCAGATAATTACTCTGTTTAGTTTCAGGAGCTAATCTTGAACTTGCTGGAAGTTGTTGATGATAACCATCTTTCCTGAAAAGGTACATGATTAATCGTATATGATGCATGAAATGCATTGTATGATGATGTTCTCAAAATAAATGAGATTATGTTGTATGCAATATGTATGCGCATGTCATGATATATGAACATGAAATGCTATTGTAACACATCCGAGTGGGAAAATAAATCCCTGACCGCTGTTGGAGAGTAACGGAAATTGAGTTCCTGACCGTCGTAGAAAAAGTGGTTCTTATACTTCCGCTGAAGATAGTGAACCAGAGATAACTATGCTGGGGATTTGCCCCTTGTTTACGGATATTCTTTCGAGGAGAGACTCTTCTTGAGAACAACTCTGAGGGGGAATAATTCTGTTGGAGAGAGAAGCTTCCATAGCTGAAGGGATAAACTCTGTCGGGGATTGAGCTTCTGTGTTCAGAGAAATAAACTCTGTTCGGGAGAAAACTTTATGACTCGCTTGCGATTATGAAATTCGGTCAGGGAATATAGATGTCGATTATCTAAAGGAACTTTTCTTAGGAACGTAGCTCTTGTTTGGGGAAGTCGATGTCAAAGCTCTAGTTTCCTCTACTCTGTGGGGAGTGTAGATGTCACAGGGTCGTATGCTGAGGATACGACAATGACTTTGCATCAAGACTTTTCTGCCCCTGTACCTGCTGGAGAAAGTACCCACAAAGGCTTTGTGGATGTTGATCAGGATGATAAGTCTTCTATTGATAAACAAATGATAAGATGACGGGACATAGTCGTACGCTTCAAATCCCTAACTTTTTCCTGGACTACCCTTTCGGGTTTTCAGTCCACCGGGATACCCTTTTTTGCTAAAGCCGCCTTTTCAAGTTTTTGACTTGCCGGGTGTACATATCTTTTTTGTTTTTATCCCTAATTTTTGCCCGACCCCTTTTGGTTCGCTGGGATGCCCTTATTTTTTCCTAGGCCAGTCAACCTAGCGGGTCTTTGTCATGCGTGGTTTTTCTTCGACTATGTCCATGCTCTCAGGGTGTAGAGAGTTGTCACTGTCGGTAGTGTTGTGTTGTAGTACCGTCAAAAATGTTTTCTTGATGGCCCATGATTCGTTGCTGGAATGCGTGCATAATGCCCCAAGTAATTCAGACGGAAATATGCCCCTGGTTATTTGGCACTTTGGGAGAACCTTCCCGAGGTGTGTTAGACATCATGTCATGCCCCTTGCTTATGGCAGACCTGTTTATTGGAAGTGTCCTCCATTTGTAGTAATTACGGAGAGTTTCCATTCATCGAGCTTCTATCATGAGAACTTCTCTGCTATCAAACAAATAGTTACATGCAAACAATGGTATTTAAAGGATGCAAAGTTTATGTTTGTCTTGAGGTTTTGAAAATGCAGTTTATTTTTAGTAAAATAGAATTTTGCAAAGATGTGATATCAACTCAGGATTTGTAACTGACCTTCAGGAATCAGGATAGCTTTTGTAACAGTACGCTTTCGAACTAACCCATGCTTCAGCTAGGACTTTTAAGGGTTATAATATGGCCTGGTTCACGGTTCAAGAAACAAACGATAAAGGCTCAATATTTTATTTGTCCCCAACCCGTTCTTCGTGATGTTCTTCAGTCCTAAACTCAGCTAATTGTGCATTTAGATCTCGTTTGAGTCTTTGCTCTGATATTCTAGTGATGGTTCAGATACTTAATGTTTATTTTGAATAGGCAGTCATTTTTTTGTTGAGGGTTTGTAGGACCTCTTTCTTTTTGATTTTATTATCCCTGTCTTTTGCCTGAACTGTTTCTTTTTGTGATTACAGTCAGCGGGATGCCCCTGTTTTTTCTTAAGTCTCCTTCATAGGTTTTTACTTAATGGGATTTTATTTTGAGAGATAATGACTGCCTCTCTTGACGATTTTATGGAACCATCACCGTCTTTTGTTTTAGAATGACGTCTTCGATGCCATTCATTGTGCGCTTGGATTAACTGAGAAAACTACCTTGCCCCAGGTTGTGATTAAGGGTTTTAATTTGTGTGAAAGAAAAACTTCTACTTCTTTGGCTCAAAGGGGTTGACTAGGGATTATCTTCCTTATAACTCCACTGTTTAGGATTTGAAACAACGCATGTACATCGTCAGCGGGGTCTCTTCGAAAGCGTACTATAGAGATTATGGTATCATTTTCGTCATCCTCCCTCTAAAGGCTTACAGTTTTTTAGTCGAGAGTTGAATATCACAAAAAGGAAGTATAAAGCAGTTTAAGCATAATGAAAACAAAATAATTCAAGACAGACATGTGTAATGCATTAATGAAATAATAGAGTTTGACATGACAATAATTGTTCGAATAAGCAGAGAAAATACAACTTCAGAATTTAAATGAACAAAAATGCTTTCAATCCTAGCCATGTTTTGGCAAGGGAGCAGTGATCACGTTCGGAGTCTCGGGAGGATCAAATTCGATCTCCTTGGCGTCAATCATATTCTGAATCTTGTATTTCAGCGCCCAACAATCGTTAGAATCGTGCGCCGGGCTACCAGAATGATAAGCACACCTTGCATCCGGGTTGTAGTTAGGAGAAGAAGTCTTAGGGTTCGGATGAGGGTTTATCATCATAATCAGATTCATCTTCAACATGTGTTGCAATGCTTGTGACAATGGCATGTTGATTTGGGTGAACTGCCTTTGAGGTCTTTCCACCCTTGGTTGATTGTTTCATTGTTGTGGTCATTGTGTGCGTGCCGAATTAGAGATCAACACTGCCCCCACAGATTGGTGGTAGTCTGCCTTGCTACGCCCCTTCTGGCCGTGCACAGCATTGGCTTCCCTCTTTCCACCAAATGACTTCTTCTTTGTACTCGAAGAGGTATTTTTCTGGATCTTACCACTCTGGATCCAAGCTTCTACTCTTTCTCCAGTCAGAATCAGCTCGGTGAAACCCGCTGACGAGCAACGATCAAATGATTAAAGAATGGACCAGATAACGTACCCAAAAACATATCAAACAACTCCCTATCAGACAACGGGGGTTGGACTCTTCCAGCCAAGTCTCTCCACTTTTAGGCATAGTCTTTAAAGCCTTCATTTGCCCCATGGATATACTCTGGAGTTGAGTACGAGTAGGAGTAAGTTCGGCGTTGTATTGATACTACTTATAGAAAGCAGCAGCCAGATCTTCCTAATTTCGTACATTGGCTCTCTCCAGTTGATAGAACCATTCAAGCTGAGTCCCTAACAGACTATCTTCAAAGAAATGAACCCACAAATTTCTATCAGCGGTGTGGGGCTGTATCTTTCTGACATAAGAGCGAAGATGGAGTTCTGGGCAAGACACCCCATCATACTTTGCAAAAATTTGGAGCTTTGAACTTCTGCGGATGACCACTGACGACACCAATCCCAATTATTCGAAATCTAACCCAGGTATTCTCTAGACCTCCATAGCATTCAAGCGATCTTCCAATTTCTTGTATCTATCCTTAGTGGGAGGATACTGCTCATCATTGTAGTCGGTATCATTGTCAGAAACTTCAGGACTGGGATCTTTCTCCCTTATCTCTTCTTCTTGATTCTCCCCTTCCTTAGATGAAGAGGTCAGATCGACTTGTTGCTTCAACGACCCTCTAAACCTTCTGCCTATATTCAGAATACCGGCAGCCTTTTCCTTTTTCTTTTTCTCTTTCAGGATGAGGGTTTTCAGATCCTCCTGCCCTTTTTCCATATTTATGAACATTTGCTGGAACTGGGCGTTTTGTGCCTGAAGGTCCTTGATGCTTTGTTCGAAAGACATTTTTTCTCAAATAAACAGCGAAGAAGATGAGAAACCTTAATGGTACTTGTAATGATGTGTATGATATGCATGCAATGTTTTCAATGATCTCGCGGGGTAAACAAAAAACTTTTAGAATTTGATTGCAGCTTGATTGAAGAAACTTCGTGTTATTGAGAGTCCTTCTTCAAGAGTCAAGCTCACGATATCGAGTGGGTCATAGCCCCTGACTCAAGATCCTTTGACAACATTGGCTAGAGGAAAATAAATCCCCTTACCCCTTGCTAGACGTCTGGTTCTCCATGACCTACAACACAGATCCTTGAGATCCTTGAAATGGTTAGTATGCCATGTTTATGATGTCATGATTATGTTGAGAAATCACAAGTATAACAAGCACAAACAAATCACACCAAGTCCTTAGGTTTAAGGCTTGCTTGAGTTTAAGGTAGTACCCTCTTGAAGTTGGATTGGTTCAGCCTGTCCTATAAATAATAACCGGGTTCTAAGGGATCTCAATATCATTGACCGTCCTTTATCAGGCATTGTCTCAGCTCAAGCAATCTTTCCTTGTGGCCGAAACATCCCGAAAGTCTGATCTCAATAAGTGTAGCATCGAGTATCAAACAATCCACAGCTCTACACCGAGGTCGACTATCTCACTACTTTCTAATGGCCATGTTTGTTCAACTAAGGTTCTAAGGTCCATTAGTGCTTCACGACACCATGCGGCGGCCCCGTATTTTCCTCGTTTCCCCACGAAGGATACTGGTACCAGCCAAAGTTCCACACCAACACAGCCATCGCTTAAACCATATCGGTCTACGCCGTACAGTCTCCACGATCTATTGTTGTTTACCTAATAAGTGCCCCCAGATCCGGGTGTAGGATCTATAGTAACCCAAACAAAAACCCTTTAAGAATAAAGCAAACAAACAAGGAAGCAATTTGAAATGACCTAGATCCTAAGGTATACCCCACTTTATTTAGTATCCCCAGCAGAGTCGCCATTTCTGTGATACGGTGGAAGAACCGACTTTTTTTACTGGTTTTCATTTTGCGTTTTTCATTCGCAAAATGTCGAAGTAAGCAAGAGTCGCCACCGAATTTTATTTTATCCAATCAGGAAAAGGAAAAAGAACAGAAAAAACCTTTTTCGAGATGTTTTTGAGTATGGGGGGTAGATTATAGAAAGGGAAGGTTTTAGCACCCTTTCCATCCATGGTTTTACATGGGCTCTTAGGTACTTTCTTATTTTGAAATTTGCTTGTGTGTGCTTGCTTTGAAAAGTTTTGTTTTACATCGTTTTAACCCTTGTTTCTGTCCTCAAGAGTGTTACGAAGTTATTTTTGAAAACATTGTTTGAAAAGTGTTTGTGTGAAAAGTTTTGTTGAGCAAGTACTTAATATTCTATCTACTTGAAAAAAGATTGTTCGTTCTCGTTTCCTTTAGACAGCGCTATCCTACTATTAAGGAGTAGGTAGCCCCGTCGTTGGAGTTTGTAAGGGACGTTCTAAAGGGACAAGTACAGTCACTAAAGCAATGGGTTGGAAACTTTAGTAGTAACCCTAGATTCCTAAAGATCTTTCTGAGGAAACATTTCCGAGGCAACATTTGAATAGGACATTTGATCTTTTAGACAGGAGGGCAACCACTAAAATCTCATGTGCTTAATGACTGTTTACCGAAGGAAACCGAAGTGAGGCAAACCCTAGGAGTGAATATGTGCATGTGAATTTTTTCAGTTAATTTAGTCTTTGCACATTAGGTGATCTACCATTTTAACTTTCAAACAATCTTTCCATACAATCCTATTAGCCATGCATCTAGACAGTTTAAGATTGTGGGAATTTAAAGTGAGAGAAAATAAACCTAGCTATTACAAGGCTTTCGGGATGGGGATTAATTACATAACAAAAAATCGGGGATTAAACGGTAAATGAAACCCTAGTTTAATTATTACAAACCCAGGGCAGTTACAAAATTATAAAAAAGAAAAGTAATCAAAACGCACGGCGAATTAAATGCGAGGACGATAATTAATAACTTAAAACCCTAATTGAGAGAAAAAGTATTTTTTGTGCATTTTTATTTGAGAAAATAATTTAATTGCAAATTAATTAAACCCTCATTTCTAATTGTTTTAATTAAAAAAAAGAAATTAAATTAACCTAATTTTCTAATTAAATCAAATTAATTAAAGGAATAAATATTTTATGAGAAAAATGATTTTTGTGTTTTTTTTGTAGTTTTTTAAATTAAAAAAATAATTTTGTGTTAATTAAAAAAGAAAATGATTAATGAAATAAATAAAGAAATTAAAAAATTAAAAAAAGAAAGAATTGGGCCTGTGCTGAATAGTAAGGCTAGGGGGTGCATTGCTGGAAAACATCCTGGCCCATTAGTGCTGAAGCCCAGTCAGCTTAGGATTATGTGTGACGTTGACTTGGACGTGCACCATGGTCCTTCATTGTTGAGCGTACATCTGACTGAATGATGGATCTATTGGTTGGCTACTGGACGTGCACGGTAGGCCTTTGGATGAGAATTTCATATGATCTGTAAATGGAAAATAAGAAAATAAACGTTGCTCGGACCTGGGATCAAACCCAGGTCGTCACCCTTTCCACCACTGATGCGTTGCCAGCTGCGCTATTGTTGTTATTTGTTAACATAATAAAGCCAGAATTTAATATATGAAAACAAGATAAACCGAACCCCAAAGCACGCGAAGTTTGAATGGACCAGTCCTATAACACCAATTCATTATCTCCTTCATGGAGACCGTCTTGTTAGACATCAAATCTATACCTACATACAACTGCCGTCGCTATAAGCCTGCAATATCTCAAATCATAATACAAGCATGATAAATCACTTATGAATACACTGATCAATTTGTTTTGACCTCACGAACACGATGCCACCCTTTATTTAAGCTAATTTCACCTGTGGGAAAAAACCCTAAAAGGAACGTGAAAACCCTAGCAATGGCAATTGCACATATATTCGTCAAAACTTCAATTAAACTATTCAGTCAGCTTGCAAACATGTCAAAGATCACAAATATGTTAATCAAATGTGCTAATAATGCAGGAATTACAGTAATCGATTTTGAAAAAGTGGGTGAACCATATGATTTATAGCTCGTGTTTCTGGATGCTCCAAGCCTTGCAAATGATTGGGATAGCTTCAGTGCACGCCCAGGATGTGATTGCTGGTCTCAAATTGCTTTGAAAGGTCCTATGGAGTGAAAACCGAGTCACACTTTTTGTCAAGAAATTGAGTTTTTCTTCTCTGACTTTCATGCCTGTAAAACCTTGTTTTATGCTTGGTTCTTGTTCATTATATATGCTAGAACTAAATAGGATTCTAAAAACCACATGTATCTTTGCAATTATGCAAGATTTGATTTGATTTCCATGCCATATGCAAACTAGATATATTGAGCCAAATTATCCCTTTCTTGTACCAATCATCCCTGATTTGTTTTGGTCTTGATATCTCATCATAATTTGATTGAGATTCTGTCCAAAAATCATATCAAAACATATATTTGCTATTATTTGTCATTTATTTGATTTAATTCAAATTTTAATTAATAAAAAATCAAAATAAAATGAAAAATGAAGCAAATAACACATGGATAAGTAATTGGGTCATGGAACATGTTATAAGTGGGGTGCAATCATGAAATGCTAGGCCCATTTGGTAAAACAATGCACTTTTGAGCATATTTGGCTTTTGACAATTTTGCAAAAAAGGTCAACTTTGACAAGGAATATCTCTTCCAATTTTAACCCTAGAGAGGTGTTCTTGGACTTTTTAGAAAGCTTAGGATGTCTCCTAAGCAACCCTTTTAGTCTCATTTCAATTGGGTCTTCCATGTTCATGTAAGAAGCTTTGACCCAAAAGGTGTTTTTGTTGACTTTTCAAAAGGACCTATAATGTAGAAATTCATATCTTTTGATGAGTGCATATTTTCAACTTGTGGGATGAAGATGAGTTGTAGGGAATTGCATCCTATTCAAAATGAGCCTTGGATTGAAAATATATGACAAAGTATGGGGAAGTTATGTTTGGTCAAAGTTTGGTTGACTTTTCCTAAGAAACCCTAATTTAGCAACTTTTGGGTTTTGATGAATTTAGGGCATTCCTAGAAGAATCATGATCAACCCTTGATAAAATGATGGATATCACTTCAAAATGTTAATGTTGACCAAAAATATTGAAGTTTGACTGTATGTGGGCCACAGTTGACTTTTTACCTAATACATTCGATTCTCAAGCATCTGAGCAGTTGACTGAGCAAACTTCTTGTGCAAGGCATGAAATTTTACATGGAGGGTCTTGAGAACATATTAGGACCATGGAGAACATATGAGGTCTTTTGAGTTCACCTATCTTGATGAAAATGGAAACCCTAATTTGAGACACGCTTCCTTAAGAGAGAGTTTGTCTGGTCAACTCTTGGGCAAACTTGAGCAAAATTGAGGATCTCTAGGAGTATATATTAAATTAAATGAGAGGGAAACTTTTGGGGTACACCACTTTCATTTGAAAGATAGAGGCGTGCAGTTCACACTATTAAACATTTGTCATGCTCTCACAAGTTACCTTCTAAGGCTGAACACGAGTTCAAATTCTAAAGGGTCTAAGGCTCTGATTGGATGCATTGAGACACGCGTCATTGGTAATTGTTTCTTATCTCAATGCAATCCCCTATTTTCAGGTTTCATAATTGTAGTGTAATCATTAATTTGTTTTCTCTTTCTTACTGATTATGTTTTCAAAATTGTTTATAAATACACAATCACTATTTCATTCAATTCTTCTCGCTTCTATTACTCTCTCTAGCTTTCGTTTTGCAAAAACCCTTTTTCTCATAAATCTCAAAACAAACTGTGTGAACAATGGCATCTTCCTCAAGCTTCAAAAATCTTCAAAGTGCTCCATGTTCTTCTTCAACAGCTGAACACTACAAAGAACCAATAAGAACTTTGCTCCCTCCAGTCGATTCTCTTGAAGTTTTATGTGAGCTTATCATCGATTTTGAAAGCTTGAAGGAGAATGGGTTTGATCTCTCTGAAGATGTATCTTCTCAAGGATGGAACAAGTACTTTGATCGTCTGCTAGGTCCAGTATTCCCCATTCTGGTAAAGGAATTTTGGATTCATGCAACTTCATCTAATCATCAAGTTACATCTTACGTAATGGGGAAGAAGATTGTAATCACTAAAGACTTGATTGGAAACCTTATTGGGTACAATGGAGGCGGAGTTAGGTGCAGCGACATGGCTGAAAAATGTTCTGACCTAAAAGCCATAGCAAGAGTTATCTAAACTTTTGGACAACCATTTAGCAAGATTAGGGATTTAAGGATTACTACAAAATCTGGGCTAAGATTATTATAGGATGTATAAACCACAAGAAGCAAACAAGCTCTCCTGACTACATCAACATTGATCAACAGTTTATGATGTATTTCATTTCAAAGAAGACTAGAATAAATATTTCACACTTGTTTTTCAATCATATGAGAACAAGCGTGAAAGAAACAAGGGAAGAAGAAAAGACAAAGAGGGATTGGATTCCTCTGGGCAGATTAATATATGATATTCTGACTGAGAACAGGTTAATAGAGCATCTGACAAAAGCTCAGTAGATTAGCACACTGGAGGAATATGCTGGAAAACCCCTTAATGCCAAAAATCTAAAAAATATGAAGATCATTGATAGCATTAAGAAGGAGCCAACAATTTCTACTCATGAAGTCATCACATCAAGGAGAATCCCTCTGAAAGATTTTCCATTATTTTCTGAGATTGATGCTTCACCAGAAATTGTGGTTTGATACTTAGAAGCTTGCAAGGAAGATGGAACAGCTCCAGAACTTAACATTCGTGATCTGCATAAGCAAGCTCCAGATGTTGTGCTAAAGAAGTCCAGAAAGAGAAAGGCAGTAGGAGAAGGATCTTCTCAAAGGACTCCCAAAGTTTCTAAAAAGAAAGGTAACACTTCCTTTATTTCTGTTGTAGAATCAATAGCTTTTCCAACATCTAGAACCCCCCCCCCCCCTCCCCCCTTCAACAACCAGAAGATCCCTCACCTCAAACTTTTTAAGACTTTGATATAGAGTTTGATCCGTCTGTAACCCTTGGCAATTTCCTAAACGAACCTCACTCCCCCAATCCAAATCTAGAACAAAATCATCCAGAACATGCTAAAGTTCTTTCTGATATTGAACTATTTGATCAAGACTTTCAAAATCCTATCCCAGAAAATCCAAACCTTCATACTCCTCAACCAGAAAATCAAAACCCTCACACTCCCTAAACTGAAAATCCAAACTTTGAAACCCCTGAACAAGAAAATCCAAACGCTACCGCAAACCAACCAGAAGATTCTTTCACGGACTCTGATACCAATATACCTATTCCTAGAATAACAGAACCTCTTATGGTTTGTCAACCTCTCTCCATAATAGACATTCCAGAAATACCATCACCTTATTATTCCACTCCACCAAAAACACCTCGTTCACCAATCATAATTTATGATTCTTCTATTCCCTCCCCCCATTAACCGTCCAGATGATCACCTTAGAACCATCATTGACTTAGAAGAACTGGACCACCTAGTTTCAACCTCCAATAAAATTGCCATCCCCAAACCTAAACCAACAATAACCAAAACAAATGTCGGTAAGAACTTATTGATTTTTGAAACAGAGTTAATGGAATGGGTTAATTCTTTGAAGCAAGCAAGTCTAGAAAATTTAAATCATGCTGCTTCTGATTCTCATTGGGATCGGTTCAAAAGATGGTTCAACTCTGAATCCCAGATGCTGAAAGAATTAAGTTATGAAATTGCTCAACAGAACTTCAGTGATCAGCTGAAAGCTTTCAAAGATCAAGTTCTGAGTCACTGGAAAAAGAAATCAATTCTTCTGCTGGACAATGCTCCCTAGAAAGAGCACCAACCTTCATAATCTAATGAACCATGTTCTGATAGTCACCCTCTGGCTATTATTCAAGAAAAGGAAAATGCAACTGAAGAAGAAATTGAATCAGAAAATGCTGCAGAGTGTTCTAAAAGACTTGCTTCCTCCGAGGAAAAACCGGCTCCATTTTTGGTCATGCAAACGTTGGCAGAGTTAAAGAAGGAGAATGCTTTAACCAATGAAAGATTGGATAAGCAAGAAGACACAACCAAATAAATCAAGGAGATGCTGGGAAAGCAAGAAGAATCAAGCACTCAGATTAAGAGCTTGCTGGAATCGTTGTTCACACGACTTCCCCCTCCATCTTAGATTTTTTAACTTATTTTCTGCACCTTGTTTTATCTAGCTCTGAAAATGTTATTGACATCTGTTTTAATACAAATCATCCTTTTTTACTCTGATTAAATTTCTTTTTTATTCTTGGCAAAAAGAGGGAGAACATAAGACATTTCCAATAACAGTATACCGGGACAAGGTCTCAAACATTCTGAATATCTTAACTTCTTATTTTTTTTCTGAAAGCATAACAGGAACAAAACTCCTGATAAAGCCAGAAGGAGATTCATCAAAAGATCTAATCAGAATGAACTTCACGGGAGTAATTCATCTCTATCTGAGTACTCAACTCAAGGGGAAACTCTCTTAAGCTTTTTGTTTTGTCTATTTTTATTGAAAAATCCTAGTTTTTGTCATCATCAAAAAGGGGGAGATTGTTAGAACATAGTTTGATTCTACAACCCTCGTAAGAGTTTTAATGATAATAAACACAAAGAAAAAATATGCACTCTAAATTTGTGTTCTATTTTGTACAGAAGTTCTGACGGAAATGGATCAGAGGTTAAGCTACAAAGGTGTTCATGTTGTGTACACAGACTGATATCAGAATGTTCTGATGAATGAAGATCAGAACTTGCACTAAGAGAAAGACATCTTAACTCTGAACGGAAGTCTAACGTTGCAAACAGGACCTTATGTTTCTGACTTACCAAGTTCTGAAGCAAAGCGGAAAGCAGATTCCTTATGTTCTGAAGCGTTACTATTCCATCAAAGCAGTATCAATTGCAACGGCTACAAACATACAAGGATCTTCATATTATGGAAAGTGCATTAATTTCCAATTATCAAGTTTCCATTTGCACAGATTGCTACGCCTATTTAAACAAGCATCAGGGTTAAATCGTTCACGATTTACATCTCTGCTATCATACAATCTCAAAAAGTTGCAACTCATATTCATACTATTCTCTAAAATCGTGTAATACATCAAAAGTTTGTGATACCATTTTTGTAACGAAAAACATCCTGTACACAGATTAATTATTTCTTTTGTTAGTGAAATTTCTTGAGATAAACCGGTTTGTGGTTGTACTCAAGAAGACTTTGGCAGTTGTCAAAGTAGAGTTGTAATCAGTTTGATTAGTGAATTAAGACCTCGTTGGAGAGAGGCAAAATCACCTTGGCGGGTGGACTGGAGTAGTTTGAGATCAAGTGAACTAGGATAAAAATCATCGTGTCATTTGCATTTTATTTTAAAGTTTCAATTCAACCCCCCCTTCTTGTGTTTTTCACTTCTTCAGGCTTCGATTTGGCACTTCTGGGCGTTTGTTGGCTAGTGTTTGGGAACGCTCCCTGCAGACTTCAGGGAGTGATTGGGAACGTTGTTGAAAGTTCCTTCGATTGGGATTACTTATGAGAATTTTGATGGCTTTAGTATGGCTTATGAGGCAATGTGTGCGTGTATTTGTTTCTTGTGTGTATGTCTCCTTAACCCTCTTTTTGAGCTTGCTAATGTGCTCCTTATATAGAGGGGATGGAGGGGACAAGAGGGAAAAGGAATAAACAGCCATTAACTTGGTGTTTTAAGGCCATAAATATCACTTTTAATCTTTTCCAAAGACATGGCTTCTTGTCCCTTGCTATGAACCTGGACACATTTGACTTTCGAATGCCCTCCTTCCAATGACTCAGATTGCCTCCTTTGAATAGCCTAGAGTCTTGATTCGAAATGTTCAGAAACCTCTTTATTAGAGTTTCTTCGATTGAGTCTATCTACTTACCCTAGCTGCTTGATTCAAATAACTCAAACGAAAACTTCAATCTGGCTAATCGAAAACCTTCTTTGTCACCACCATAGAATACCATTACACAAGAGGCCTGGGCCTGGCCACATGTAGGACCAAGACCCATCATAAGACAAACTTGTATTTAGTAACTATATGTCTCCTTCGAATGGCTCAATGCGTGTCCTTCTAATGGACCATTGGAGTTCTCTTTTGAAGGGGTCATATTGTGTGTCATAGTGCAGAAATTGTGTTGAGGGGTCTTGGCCCTATGCATTTAAAGCAAGCACAGAGGAAGTCTTTTCCTTGTGCATTGAAGGAAATTATAGAAGAAACATTTTCCCTTGTGAATTCAAGACAATTCTGAGGAAAGCCTTTGCCTTGTGGATCGAAGGCCAGTTGGGGAAATCTTTTGACTTAGCGAATCCAAGGCAAGCATGAAGAGGACTTTTCCTAGTGAGTCGAAGGTTGCACGTAGAGGCCACTGCTGGTGAATTGAAAGGGACTTGAAGAGGCCTTTCTCCTTGTGAATCGGAAGGAACTTGTAGAGGCCATTAGCCTTGTGAATCGAAGGCAAGCCTGAAGTAGCCAATGCGCAGTCAAAGCCTTCTATTTTGAACGTGATCGAAGAGGGACCCAACGCCCATTCAATTATTGTGAATTAGACCTGTTTCGAAGAGTTCCAAATGCCTAATCGAAGACTTTGAAACAAATCTTACTCGAAGGATTTAGATGCCTAATCGAAGCTTGTCAGGATACCAATCGAAAAACACCTTGTTCATCTTCAAAAAATTTCATTTTCTTTAGGCAAGTGTTTGTAACCAACCATGTAAGAAAAGATCTTGGAAAACATGAGAGGGAAAATTTTGGGGTACAACAGCTGCCCCTATTCAATCTTCTTAAACCTGGAGAATTAGATTGGCTTGTTTTCCTTTCGTGATCTGAAGGTGGAAGATGATTGAACACTAGAGTGCCCAGAAATTTGCACTCGCATGAAGTAACACTGATTGTTGATGATGGCGGGAATAGGCTTACAGATTCCATTTAGAGAAGATGACGGAGATTCTTCGGAGATGGGCTTAAAGATGCCATCTAAAGTAGATGCTGATTTCGCACATGGTACCTTTGGGGGTTTCTATTCCTGCTGTCTTAGGAGGAGTCTGTTGGTGAATGTGGGTTTCTGTTGTTCTCCTGCTTGAAGAAACTCTATGGGAAATAGAGTCTAGGAACTTCATTTTTCCAAGGCTCTACTGAAGAGTTATCTCTATACTGGAGAGATTTAAGTTTGCTATTTTCTGGTTGAAATCCAGGCTTCACAGTAACTTGCTGGGGATAATGGAATTATCCGTTACCTGAAAATGTATTAGAAAGAACCTGTGTAAGGTTGTTCCAGGATGAGTCTGTGTTAGCCTACATTCGGAGATATATGAGAAGGAGCCTGTGTAAGATTGCTTCGTAGTTGTGTAGATAGTTTTCCTGCCTGGTTTCAGGGGTTAATCTACAAATCAGTTGTTCACAGATAGTTGTCCTGTCTGGTTTGAAGTATTAATCTAGAACTTGAGAATTATCGGTCACTGAGATAGTTGTCCTGGATGGTTTCAAGTATTAATCTCTGACCTGAGAAAGAAACATAGTTTTCCTGGCTTGTTACAAGTGTTAAATTTCAATCTCCTTATGTAGATAGTTCTCTTGTCTTGTCACAGGTATTAATCCACAGTCGGTTGTCGATATATAGCTCTCCTGGATGGTTTCAGGTATTAATCAACAGTTGGTCATCCACAGATAGTTATCCTGGCTGGTTTCAAGTATTAATCTGTGGTCTGCTGTATTTGTTGGTAAACTCGTCTTTCTTTGGGAGTTCATACCACTTGGTCGTGTAGATAGTTTTCCCGTCTGGTTTCGGGGATTAATCTTTGACCTGTTGTATAAGTTGATAGTGTTTGTCTTTCTGCGAACTCAACCTGGAAAGGTAAAGTTAGTTTCATGTGATGTCATGATATATGATTTGCATGATGCTCTCAAAATAAATGAGATTATGATATATGCATTTATGCTACAAATGATATGATATTTTCATGAATGCAACGTATGAATGTATCAGCTGTTCTATTGCAGGGTTGTTGAACTAGGGAAAATAAATCCCTAATTATGGCTAGGGGTGAAGAATGTAGGTCTTAAAGTATGTTGAAGTTAAAACGCTGGGAGATGAAATTACGTTGTTAGAGAAATAAACTATGTTGGGAAAGGTAAACTCCATGAACTGAACTGTTGCTAGAAGATAGTCTATAATAAGTATCAGGATGACATCCATCTCTGGATCGTACCTGAACCGTTTCTAGATGAGAATCTAGAATAAGTGTTAGGATGAAATCTGACTCTGGATCGTATTTGAACTGTTGCTAGAAGAAAATCTGAATAAGTGTTAGGATGACATCCGTCTCTGGATCATACCTAAACTGTTTCTAAAAGATAGTCTGGAATAAGTATCAGGATGATATCTGTCTCTGGATCGTACCTGAACTGTTTCTAGATGAGAATCTAGAATAAGTGTCAGGATGACATCCGTCTCTGGATCATATCTAAATTGTTGCTAGAAGAAAATCTGAATAAGTGTCAGGATGACATCCGTCTCTAGATCGTACCTGAACCGTTTCTAGAGGAGAATCTGGAATAAGTGTTAGGCTAACATCCATCTCTGGATCGTATCTGCATTGTTTCTAGATGAGAATCTTGAGTAAGTTTTAGGATGACATCTGTATTTCGATCGTACCTGAACCGTTTCTAGATGATAGTCTGAATAAGTATCAGGATGACATCCGTCTCTAGATCGTACCTGAACTGTTGCTAGAAGAGAATCTGGAATAAGTATCAGGATGACATCTGTCTCTTGATCGTACCTGAACTGTTTCTAGAGGAAAATATGCTTTATTCAGAATCTTTTTGTTGGGGAAGGGAAACTCCATAATCCGCTTGGGGATTTTGTGAGATCATGCTAGGGAATCCTGAGAAGCTTGGAGAATTCACTAGGGGATCTTCTAGATGCCGGAGCAGTAGTTGGAAACTTTTTCTCCGCCGTGGATATAAGAACACCTGACATTATTAGACTGCATATTGAGAATATGGCAGTGACCTTGTAGTAAGATGTCTCTGCCTTCATACCTGTTGGAGAAGGTATCTGCTCGGATTCTGTGGATGGCTTGAATCTTATCCCAACTCTTGGAGTCTCAAGTAGATGTTGATCAATGTGATAAGTCTTCTACTGATAGACCAGTGATGAGATGACGGGATGTAGTCGTACGCTTTAATCCCTATCTTTTTCCTGGACTGTCCTTTCAGATTTTCAGTCCATCGGGATACCCTTTTTTGCCTAAGTTGCCTTTTCAGGTTTTCGACTTTCCGAGTGTACAGTTTTTTCATATGTATATCCCTAATTTTTTCCCGAACCCTTTTGGTTCACCGGGATGCCCTTATTTTTGCCTAGGCCAGTCAACCTATCGGGTCTTTGTTCATGCATAGTATTTTCCGACTATGTACATGTTCACCGGGTACGGAGAATTGTAATTGTCCATAGTAGTAAGTGTTGCCACACTGCCAGAAGATGTTTGTTTGATCATACATGTTTCGTTGCTGGAATTCATGTGCAATGCCCCAAGTGATTCAGATGGAGATCTGGCCCTGGCTGTTTGGCATTTTTGAGAGGTTCCTTGAACCTTGACTTGACTGCCCCAGATCAGCTGGACACCATGTTATGCCCCTTGATTATGAAAGGCCTATAACTGAAATGTCTTTCCATCTGAGGTGATTCTGTCCACTGAGAGGATTTCTGTTCATCGAATATTCGTCTTGCGAATTTCTCTACTGTTGAACAAATAGTCATATTCAAACAATGGTATTTCAAGAATGCAAAGCTTATGTCTGTCTTGAAGTTTGAAAATTCATTTTTTAGTAAAACAAATAAATTTTGTAAAAGTGTGATATCAGCTCAGGATTTATAGTGAAACCTACAGGAGTCAAGATACCTTTTGTAACAGTATGCTTTCAAACTAATTGATGCTTCAGCTAGGAATTTTAAGGGTTATAACGTGGCCTGGTTCATGGTTTAGGAAACAAAGGATAAAGGCTCAAATTTTATTTGTACCCAACCCATTATTCATGATGTTCTTCAATCCTATGCTCAGTTAATTTTGCGTTTAGATCCCAATTGAGTCTGGAACCTTTGCTCTGACACTTGGTGATGGTTCAGAAATTGAACGTTTGTTTGAGAAGGCGGTCATTTTTGTACCCCTTTTGTGTCGAGGATTTGTAGCGACCTCCTTTTTTGTTTTTATTATCCCTGCTTTTTTCCTGAACTATTTCTTTTGTGATTACAGTCAACGGGATTCCCCAGTTTTTTTTCTTAAGTCTCCTTCATAGATTTTGACTTAGCGGGCTTTTATTTTGAGAGATAAATACTGTCGGCTTTAATGATTATGTAGAACCATCACCATCTTCTGATTTGGAAGGACGTCTTTGATGTTATTCATTATGTATAAAGTGGAACATTACGACTGAATGCGCATCTGAATTAACTGAGAAAACTACCATGCCCCAAGTTATGATTAAGGGTTTTAATTTGTGTGAAAATAAAAAATCCTACTTCTTAGGCTCAAAGGGGTTGACTAGGGATTACCTTCCTTATAACTCTACTATTTGGGATTTGAAACAACGCTTGTACATCGTCAGCAGGGTCTATTCAAAAGCATATTGTACGAGATTGTGATATCGTTTTTGTCATCCTCCCTCTAAAGGCTTAAAGCTTTTAATCGAGAGTTGAATATCACAAAAAAGAAGTAAAAACACAGTTTAAAGATAATGAATACGAATGAAATAATTTAAGACAAAACATATGCGATGCATTAATGGGAAAACTAAAGTTTGACATAGCAGTAATTGTTTGAACAAGCAAAGGAAATTACAATTAAAAAATCACAAATGAAATAGACGTTCTCAATGATTTTGCCTAGGAGCAGTGATCACATGGTGAGTCTGTAGAGGGTCGAATTTTATCTCCTTGGCATCAATCATATCCTGAATTTTGTTCTTCAGAGCCCAACAACCATTCGTATCATGTCCAGGGCTATCAGAATGGTATGCACACCTTACATTGGGGTGGTAACTGGGAGCATAAGTATTGGGGTTATGTGGAGGATCCTTTAACGTAATCAACCATGCCTTCAACATGTGTTGTAACACTTGAGCTAGTGACATGTTGATCTTGATGAATTTTATTTTAGGTGCGATCTCCTTTCGCTGATTCCTTTGTTGATGTCGTTGCACAGGCGTAGGATTAGAGACCAGTACTGCCCCCACAGATGGGTTGTGGTGACCTCTAGCACGTCCCCCCTGGCCATATACAACATTAGCTTCCCTCTTTCCACCGAATGGATTCTTCTCAGCATTAGAAGATATAGCCATCAGAATCTTCCCACTCTTAATACCGCTTTCGACTCTTTCACCTGTCAGTATCAGCTCGGTGAACCCAGTTGAAAAACTTCCAATCAAGTGGTTGAGGAATGGACCAGACAAAGTGCCCAAGAACATGTCTACCAGCTCCCTATCAGACAGAGGAGGCTGGACTCTCCCTGTAAGATCCATTTCTAGGTGTAGTCTTTGAAACCCTGGCCGAAATCCATAGACATACTTTGCAATTGTGTACGGGTTGGAGCGAGGTCGGCATTATATTGGTACTTCCTGTAGAAAGTAGCAGCCAAGTCTTCCCAGGTATGAATGTCGGTCCCTTCTAACTGATAGAACCACTCCAGTTGAGTGCCGGCTAGACTTTCTTGTAGAAATGGACCCATAACTTCCGGTCAGCAGTGTGATGCTGGATCTTTCTGACATATGATCTTAAATGAATTTTAGGACAAGAGACCCCGTCATATTTGGCGAATGTGGGAACCTTGAATTTTGGTGTCATGATCACGCCAAAAACCAGCCCTAATTCTTCAAAGTCCAAGCCAGGTATCTGCTGAATCTCCATAACATTGAGACGATCCTCCAGCTGTTTGTATTTATCATCAGCAAGAGAATATTTCTCCTCTGAATCATCAGCTTCATCTTCATCAGTCCCTGAGTTGTTATCATCTTCATGATTATTCCCCTCATCTGATGGAGTTGTGAGATCTAAAGCTCGCTTGGCTGGTCCTCTGAGTCTTCTTCCTATATTCAAGATACCAGCCGAATTCTTTGCCTTCTTCTTTTTCTCTTTGATGACGAGATTTTTCAGTTCTTCCTGCCCCTTAGCTAGAGCCAGGAACATTTGTTGGAATTGATCGTTTTGAGTTTAAAGGTCTTTTATTGTCTGTTCAAGAGCCATTTATTTTTCTGAAATAAACAGCGAAAAGATAAGAAACCTGTCTTGAAATACCTACTATGTAATGACATGTATGATATGCTTATCTGATGTTTTCAAGGGTCTCGCGGGGTAACCAAGAAAATGTCAGAAGTTGAATTTTGCAGCTTTGATTGAAGAACTTTCATATCGCTGAAGGTCCTTCTACAAGAATCAAGCTCACCATATTGAGTGGGTCATCGCTTCTGACTTAATTTGTTGTCTTTTGATCTTTTGACGGCATTATCTAGAGGAAAATAAATCCCCTTGCACCTTGTTAGACGTCTAGTTCATCATAACCTACATCACCGACCCTTGAGATCCTTGAAATGGTTAAGGATACGTTATGGTATAATGTTATGATGTGTATGGTATGCATTAAGAAAAAGTGTAAGGTGGCGTAAGCAAGTAGACCCTGCAAGAAATCCAAGTTATCGGAAAATGACTGCAAACAAATCCTGCAAGGAGATCATGTTGTTAGATAATAAAACCCTACAGGTAGTTCAAGTAGAAAGCAAACAAGTCACACAAGCAGCCTTAGGTTTAGGCTTGCATGGGGTTTGTAGGTAAGTACCCTCTTGAAGTTTATTTGGCTCAATTTGTCCTAGTAATAGTAATCGGGTTCTAAGGGATCTCAATATCACTGATTTTTCCCACAAGTTTCGTTCCGATCGACAATTGACTTGCCACCAAACAAAACTCAGGAGTCAAATCTCAATGAGTGTAGTATCGAGTATCAACCGACTTAGGACTACATCAAAGACGGCTATGTCACTACTTCCTAATGGCGAAGTTGTTCAATTAAAGGTTCTAAGGTCAGTTGATGCTTCATGACACCATGCAGCGGCCCCGTATTCTCTTTGACTACTCAAGGGATACTGGTACCAACCAAAGTGTCACATCAACGTAGATATCTCTTCAACCATGTCGTTATACCCCGCATAACCCCCACGATATATTTCTACTTACCTAAAAGGTGCCCCAGATCCGGGTGTAGGATCTTTTAGTAACAACCCAAATAAGCCCTCAAAAGTAAAGCAGACAAAGCATACAAGGTAAAGTAGTTTAAAATGAACTAGACTCAAAGGTAACCCCACTTTTTCTAGATATCCCCAGCAGAGTCGTCAGTTCTGTGATACAGTGGCAAAACCGACTTTTTATACTGGTTTTTGCGTTTGGTATTCGCTAAATGTTGCTGTAAGCAAGAGTCGCCACCGACTTTTCTTTTATCCAAATTAAGGAAAGGGTGAAAAGAACAGGAAAAAAGACCTTTTCAAGAGTTTTCTTAGTAAGGGGGGTAGATTATGGAAAGGGAAGTTATTAGCACCCTTTTCATCCATAGTTTTCTATGGGCTCTTAGATGCTAGTTCATTTTTTGAAAATTGCTTGTGTTTTGTGTGTTTTGAAAAATGTTTTGAAATGCCTTAGTGCAGAGATTCGCTTTGTGATAACTCTTATATATGTACTCAAGAGTGTTGACAAAGTGAATGTCTTTGAAAGTTGTTTTTGAAATGTGTAAGTGAAAAAGTCTATTTTACTTGAGCAAGCATCTAACAGCTATCTACTTGTATTAGAAAAAGTTCGTTCTTTTCCTCCTATTCTTTAGACAGTGCTATCCTACTATTAGTGAGTAGGTAGCCCTAGTCGTTGGATGTTTTAAGGGACAATCAAAGATTAACTAAAAGAAATCTAAGTTTTTGTTGTTTTTATTATGAAAAGAAAATAATTAAAGCTAAATCAAATCCTAAGTTCTAATTCATTTTAAATTAAAGAAAATAGTTAAAATATTAATTTAATTTATTTACAAAATTAGTTTAATTAAAAAAATAATAACAATATTTTTTGTGATTTTGGTTTTAATGTTGATAAAACATGAGGCAAGAAAATAAAAGAAATAAGTAAAAACCAAAAAAAAAATGATGTAGAAGCTTTTTTTTCGATCCAGAGGAGGAACAGTCTTTCGATCCTGAGAAAGATATGGTTATTTTGACTCAGGAAGAGAAAATTTCTTCTTCGATCCAGGGAAGGAAGATGTCTTCTTCGATCTAGGGGAAGAAGTTATTCCCTTTGATCTGAAGAAGGAAGGGATTCTCAATCTAGACCTGCAAGACAAATATTAGCAAAAATATGACCTGGGTGTCAAACCCAGGTCCTTCGATCCTGCGTGCATTGGTTTATTTAGGCCAGATCTGCAGTATGGGTGTTGGAGAAAAAGGAAAACAAAATGTGGACTTGGAATTAAACTCATGCCCTTAGCTCTGAATACGAATCAAACAGAGTTACATGATATCCTGAACGTGAATCAAATAGTGGACAAACATTAATACATTATGAAATCATAAACATGAATTTGAAAGTTTACCAATGATGGGAGGCTTCGATTTGGCACTTCTGGGCGTTTGTTGGCTAGTGATTGGGAACGCTCCTTGCAGACTTCAGGGAGTGATTGGGAACGTTGCTAAAAGTTCCTCCGATTGGGATTACTTATGATAATTTTTATGGCTCTAGTATGGCTTATGAGGCAACGTGTACGTGTATTTCTTTCTTGTGTGTATGTCTCCTAGCCCCCTTTTTGAGCTTGCTAGTGTGCTCCTTATATAGAGGGGATGGAGGGGACAAGAGGGCGAAGGAATAAACAGCCATTAAGTTGGTGTTTTAAGGCTATAAATATCACTTTGAAACTTTTCCAAAGACATGGCTTCTTGTCCCTTGCTATGAACCTGGACACATTAGACTTTCGAAAGCCATCCTTCGAATGACTATGATTGCCTCCTTCGAATAGCCTAGAGTCTTGATTCGAAATGTTCAGAAACCTCCTTATTAGAGTTTCTTTGATTGAGTCTATCCACTTGCCCTAGTTTCTTGATTCAAACAACTCAAACTAAAACTTTAATCTGGCCAATTGAAAACCTTCTTTGTCACCACCTTCAAATGCCATTGCATAAGAGACCTGGTCCTAGCCACATGTAGGAACAAGACCCATCATAATACAAGCTTGTATTCAGTAACTATATGTCTCCTTTGAATGGCTCAATGCGTTTCCTTCTAATGGACCTTTAGAGTGCTCTTTCGAAGGGGTCATATTATGTGTCATAGTGCAGAAACTGTGTTGAGGGGTCTTAGCCCTATGCATTGAAAGCGAGCACAGAGGAAGTATTTGCCTTGTGAATTGAAGGTAATAATAGAAGAAACCTTTGCCCTTGTGAATTCAAGACAAGTCTGAGGAAAGCCTATGCCTTGTGGATCTAAGGCCAGTTGGGGGAAGCTTTTGACTTAGCGATTCCAAGGCAAGCATGAAGAGGCCTTTGCCTAGTGAGTCAAAGGTTGCACGTAGAGGCCACTGGTGGTGAATTGAAAGGGACTTGAAGAGGCCTTTATCCTTGTGAATCATAAGGAACTTGTAGAGGCCATTAGCCTTGTGAATCGAAGGCAAGCCTGAAGTAGCAAATGCGCAGTCGAAGCCTTGTAATTTGAACGAGATCGAAGGGGGACCCAGCGCCCATTCGAAGATTTTGAATCAGACCTGCATTGAAGAGTGCCAAATTATTAATAGAAGACTTTGAAACAAAGCTTTCTCGAAGGATTTAGATTCCCAATTGAAGCTTGTCAGGATGCTAATCGAAAGACACCTTGTTCATCTTCAAAAAAAATCATTTTCTTTAGGCAAGTGTTTGTAACCAACCATGTAAGAAAAGATCTTGGAAAACATGAGAGGGAAAATTTGGGGTACAACAATCATAAACCCAACAAATGAGGAAAAATCAATGGATAACAATGATTGATAGATAACTATGAACTACCAACTCATAAAGGAGATGGCAAAAAGAGATTAACATTGACTCACAAGGGATTGGAAACTACCAACCCAAAGGACGCGAATAGAAACGGTAAGATAATACGGGCTCAAGGATGACAGAAAAATCAATATCGAGACTAGTAAATGAATGATTGACATCAGTACTTATGACTGGAAATAAAATTTTGACATCAGCGCTTATGGCTGGGAACAAAGGTTTGACATCAACACTTATGGTTGGGAACAAAGGTTTGACATCAACACTTATGGCTGGGAACAAAGGTCAACATCAACACTTATGAATGGGAAAAAAAAGATTAACATCAACACTTTTGGCTAGTAACAAGATTCACATTAACATTTATTGCTGGGAACAAAGGGTTGACATCAACACTTATGGTTGGGAACAAAGAGTTGACATCAGCACTTATGACTGGGAACAAAGGTTTGACATCAACACTTATGACTGAGAATAACTCAACTCTATTGGGGTAAAGTCTAATGAGGACAAAGGGATAAATGCCGACTACGAATGACAGTGAACAAATAACTTAATAATGAAGGTAGAAAAAACATATAACAATAACAAGTTTCCTAAAATTCTAGTATTCCACATAGAACAAGTCTCAACTTCTTCTTTAATGAAGACATCACTCGGGAAGGGTAACAAATTACTGTAAGAAAATTTCAACAAATTGTCTTCATCATCAGAGTAAAGCCAGTCTCAATAATGAACTGTCTCCTATAATGAAGAGACTACCATTCATCGGAGTAAAAACATCTTTTCTGGCATTAACATACTTTCTGGGGAAGTACAGGTTGCTCAAATAAAGAGACTGCCACTTGCTTTTATGATAACACTACTGGGAAATGAATCTTGATTTCATAGGGAAATACCAACACATCCTTGTTGAGGGGATAAAGCCTTCACGTGCAAAATAAATGCACATTCTCAATCCAGGGTTCACATCCTAGAGAGGTCAAAATAATACCGCTATCGGGGACCAAAAATTCAAACCAGGGACAAACCGAAGTGAAACAGTCAACCAAGACACCATTCAATGAGGAATAAACTTAAGCGGGGATCAATTTCCATCCATATAATATGTTGGGTAGGAAGGTTAAAGAAAAATTCTTCCGCGAGGGATAACTCAGTGGGGAAATTGAAAGGATATACACTTTCTGCTTAAGGTTGACACTCTATTGGAGAGAGGATAACATAACTCTACAAAGAGGATAATATGCCAACAAAAACATCAATGAATGCAAATGAGTAATGAATTTTGATTTCTCTATGCATGATACATGTATGAATGTATGAATGTTATCATGTATATGCTGACAAAACAGACATATTGCACTGAGGATAACCAAACAAAACCAACTTGGGTAAGGACAACACTCAGATAAATCACATCGAGGATGAAGATTCCATAAGTGAGTAAGCACCAATTGAGTACACAAAGTCCTACTTCATGGCTTAGTTTCACTGGGAAGAAACATGACTTGAAGAAATAATCAAAGCAAAATCTGATGGAAATAAACCAATACAACTGCAAGGATATAACACCCTCCTCCAGGCTTCACTGGGGAGTATTAAACAGACTTCACTAGGGAAGACAATGCCACATCGTCTAGACCTCAACTAGGGATCCCGTACTGACTTCATTAGGGATGATGAAAAAACGCACGCCGAGGGGAGCCCAAATACATTCTTCAATATCAAGAGTAGTGGTTGCACAAACTTCTTTGGGGAGAAATTATGAAACTTCACAGGGATAACAACTTTAGAGGGAAGTATAACCTTCGATTCATCTAGAGAATTAAGAAGTTAACATCATAGTAAGAAGTCAAAATTATGGGGATTTTAATTCAAACTTAACATTTGGAAAGAGAAAACCCAAAAAGTTTACAGTTGTCTCAACACTTCTTAGAAAAGATATTTCCTTTATTTGGCTACTTGGGGAACACATAACAACAACAATGTCATAACTGGAGAGAGAAATTCCCTGCGAAAGGTTCTACATTAATTCTTAACACAGAGAGGGTAAAGAATCCAACAAATAAGCAAATGCTTCATAACTTTGCAATCTCTGCCTGATCACCACCTGGCTGCGGAAAGAATCACACTCAGCTAAAGAAATCTGCATCAAGACCTGACTGGTAAATATGGGATAAAAGTACCAAACCACACCATATATCAATTGGTATGAAATCTAACAAACACAAGTAGACTATGTGAATATCAACAAGAGTAATCTGGGATACCTCTTGGGGAATCTTTTCAAAACATCAGAGTTCGTCCGTCCTTGGAATCACTACTTTTGTCCCACTTGAATTGCAGAATTGAGGTAAAAAGTAATTTGCAAATTTGTTTCAAAAACATGTTTTTATTATTAAGTCTTTTTGTTTTGAAAATTACTATCAATAATAAATGAAATTTTTGTAAACAGAATAAAATAAGAATAACAAAGAATTCGATAAAGGTTCAAACTTTATTAATAGAATGGTAGTCCGCAAATGGCGTGACTCCATGGATGATTACAATGTCTTAGAAAATGATAAACACAATGGAAAAGGTACATTGAAATACAATGACCACTAATCTCCCTAATAAATTTTAATTCCTAAGCATAGGCTTCAGTTGAAGTGTGATGAGAATCTGAGAAGATTGTTGCTTCAATGATCAAGTCCTATCTGACACAGTTACTTTCCAGGAAATCCCTAACTTTTGCATAGGTTTCCCTTGCGGGTTTTCAACCTACCCAGAAAATGTATTCTGTTTATGTCTCTAACTTTTTCCTAGAATGCCCTTTCGGGTTTTCAGTCTACCGAGACACTCGTTTTTGCCTAAGCCGCCCTTATGGGTTTTCAACTTAGCGAGTTGTTCTTTTATTTATTTAGGCGAAGTATTTCTTGAGTGTGTCAGCATTCATAGGACGTGGGAACTCCTCACCATCCATAGTTTCAAGAATCAATGCACCACTAGAGAAAGCTTTCTTGACAACATATGGGCCTTCAATATTGGGAGTCCACTTTCCCCTAGAATTAGGGTTAAAAGACGTGATCTTTCTGAGCACGAGGTCGCCTTCTTTTAATTCACGAGGCTTGACCTTCTTATCAAAAGCTTTCTTCATTCTTTTTTGATATAATTGACCATGACACAAGGCCGTCATTCTCTTTTCTTCAATTAAATTCAACTGGTCAAACATGTTATAGACCCATTCAGTCTCCGACAACTTGGTTTCAATTATTACATGCAAAGAGGGAATCTCAACCTCTACGAGGAGAATTGCTTCCATAACATACAAAAGAGAGAACAAGGTCTCCCTTGTTATAGTGCAGACGGGTGTATGATACCCATGCAAAGCAAAAAGAAGCATCGCATGCCAATCCTTATAGGTAACAACCATCTTCTGGATAATCTTCTTAATGTTTTTATTAGCAGCTTCAACAACCCCATTCATCTTAGGCCTGTAAGGAGATGAATTGTGATGGACAATCTTGAATTCTTCACAAAGTTTTGTCATCATCTTATTATTCAAATTTGAGTCATTATTAGTGATTATCCTACTTGACACACCATACCGACATATAAGATTGTTCTTGATAAAGTGTAGTACCACCTGCTTGGTGACATTAGCATAGGAAGCTGCCTCTACCCACTTGGTGAAGTAGTCAATTTCCACTAAGATGAAATGATGTCCATTTGACGCCTTGGGTTCAATCATTCCAATCATATCAATACCCAACATAGAAAAAGGTCATGGGGAAGAAATAACATTGAGAAGCGTTGGAGGCACATGAATCTTGTCAGCATAAATCTTGAATTTATGGCTCTTCTTTGCAAATTTGTAATAGTCAGATTCCATTGCTAGCTAATAATAACCTTCCCTAAGTATCTTATTTGCCATCAAATTTCCATTAGCATGGGTACCAAAGGAACCTTCATGGATCTCATGCATCAACATGTCTTCTTCGTGTCTATCGACGCATCTTAGCAAGACCATGTCTTAATTTATCTTTTATAACACATCTTCATTGAGGAAAAAGCTACCTGCCAACCTTCTCAATGTCCTTCTATATTTGTTCGACGCACCAACCGGATATTCCTAAGTTTGGAGAAAGTGCTTGATATCATAATACCAAGGTTTTTTATCTGACGTTCCCTCTGTAGAAAACACATGAGCTAGCCTATCAAGATGCTGAACTGTAATCTGAAGTACAACATTCCAAGCATTCACTTGGTAAATGGAAGCCAAGGTGGCTAAAGCATCTGCCATCTGATTCTCATCTCTGGGAATATGATGGAATTCAAATTTATTTAAGAAAGTTAATAATCTTCTTACATAATCTTTGTAGGGAATAAATCCAATGTGACGAGTCTCACATTCTCCTTTGATCTGATTTATTACCAAAGTTGAATCACCATATACATCAAGAATTTTGATTCTAAGATCTATAGCCTCTTCAAGACCCATGGTATAAGCTTCATACTCCGCCATGATATTGGTACAATCAAATGTCAATCTTGAAGTAAAAGGGATATCTGACCCATGGGGAGTGATGATCACAACACCAATTCCTTTTCCATAATAATTTACACCTCCATCAGACACCATTACCCATCGAGATTCAAGATCAGGACCTTCTTCAGGAAAAGGTTAATCACAATATTTTACTTTCAAAAACATTACATCCTCATCAGGGAAATCATACTTATCCAACTGATAATCGTCAACCGGTTGGTGAGCAAGGTACTCTGCCAACACACTTCCTTTAATAGCCTTCTGAGTACGATATTCAATGTCATATTTAGACAACAGCATATGCCAATGGGAAATTCTTCCAGTAAGAGCGGGCTTTTAAAATCTATACTTAATTGGATTCATTTTGGAAATCAACCAAGTAGTGTGATTTAACATATATTACCGAAATCGCTTTGCCGCCTAGTCCAAAGCACAACATATTTTTTCTAGCATAAAATACCGTGACTCATAGTCAGTGAACTTCTTTCTTAAATAATAAATGGTAGATTATTTTCTTCCTATTTCATCTTGTTATCCCAAAATACAGCCCATGGAGTTATCCAACACAGTCGGATACATAATCAATTATCTTCCTTCAAAGGGAAGGAGCAAGATAGGATGTTCAAGAAAATCATCTTTAATGCTTTCAAATGCCCTTTGGCAATCATCCATCTACACACAACCTTGGCCTTTCTTTAATAGCTTGAAGATTGGTTCACATGTTGCAGTCATATGGGAAATAAATTTGGAAATGTAATTCAAATGTCTAAGGAAGCCTCTAACTTACTTTTCAGTTTTTGGGGCAGGAATTTCTTGAATCTCCTTTACTTTATCCGGATCAACTTCAATTACTTTCTGGCTGACAATGAAACCTAGCAACTTTCCTGAATGAACACCAAAAGTACACTTATTTGGATTCAAGCGAAGACGATACTTCCTCAAACGCTTAAATAATTTCAACAAGTCTTTTATATGCCCCTCCTAAGTCTGAGATTTGGCGATCATATCATCAATATATACCTCGATTTCTTTATGCATCTGATAATGGAATAGAGTTGTCATAGCCCTCTGGTACGTTACACCAACATTCTTCAACCAGGAGAGCATGACTCTGTAACATAATGTTCCCCAGGGTGTGATAAATGCTATTTTTTCCATGTCCTTAGGAGCAATCCTAATTGATTTTTTCCGGAAAATCCCTCCATGAATGAGAACACTTTGAATTTTGTTCTTCTATCAACCAACATATCAATATGTCACAATGGGAAATCATCTTTTGGACTTGCTTTATTTAAATCTCTATAATCAACACAAATGCAGACATTTCCATATTTCTTTGGTACTGGAACAATATTGGCAATCCACTAAAGTTACACTGATGTCACAAGAAAACCATCATCAATATGCTTCAAAACCTCTTCTTTAATCTTCACTGCCATGTCAGGATGAGTTCTTCGTAGCTTCTGCTTGATTTGCGAACATTCTGGCTTTAATGACAAATAATGTTCCACAATATCAGTGTCCAAACCAGGCATGTCTTAGAAAGACCAAGAAAAGATATCCACATATTCTTTTAGCAACTTAATAAACATGCTCTTCACGTCAGGATTAAGCAGTGCCCTAATCTTGACCTCTTTTGGATCTTCCTCTAAACCCAACTTAATTGTATCCAATGGCTCTTTATACGGCTGAAAGGTATTTTCCTCACGCTCAAGCAACTGTGAAACCTCTTCTAGGATTTCATCATATTCTTCTTCTCCGGCCACATACACAGGATATTCAAAGTTAGGAGAGAGTGCAGCATCATTGCACTCAATGAGTTTTTTAATTAATCTGCACAAATTATTTATGATTGATTTTAGAAACTGACACATGTAACAAGTGATTATGAAGATTTATTTACAGTTATTATTTATTTCAAAAGGTTTTTTCTAATTAACATTTTCCAAGAAAAGGCATAAAATAAAGACACAATTTAAAAATAAAAAATAACTTTTATTAATGTTTTAAAAAAATCAAAACAACAGACATGTCCATACAACATCACTTTCACCTTGGGCAGAGTGAAGGACTTTTGAAAAGACAAACAAAAAATAAATTACTTTTAAATGTGAATGCAAGAAGGAACATCAACAGTGATCCAAGTTTGGATTCTGACTCCATGTGTCACAAATTTTGGCATCTCTTGCTCTGGATCATCTTCGAGAATAGTGTTGATATTTGGAGTAGTCGGATAGAGATATCCTGCACTGTGAAAGATGTATTGGTATTTACTCAAAGCGGACTTCGGCTTCACAAATCCCTTCTTCATGGAGAAACCTAAACCAGTCCCATTCATGTTCACAGGTGGATTAAGAAATTTCCCCTATACCTTGCTAGGGCCCTTATGTACTACCTATTGTGCATCCTTAAACGAGGTGATAAAATCTTCAATTGGCCTTATATTATCAATAGGCAAATCTTGGAATTGAGTTTCAATAGCATCTTCACCAGCTTCTACAATTCTAAAGGAAGACAAATGAGATATCAACAAACCTTGCTCATCTGTTACAATGACTACCTTTCCTTCATGGATAAATTTCAGCTTCTGATGCAAGGTTGAAGTAACAACTCCTGCCTTATGGATCCAGGGTCGTCCGAATAAACAATATCCATAACCTGAAAGGTGATCTAGAAAGAGTGCGGGCCTATGTGAATAGGTAAATTCACCTCTCCATTGATAGATTTTCTCGAACCATCAAAAGCTTTTACTATAATTCCACTTAGGTGCATAGAAGTTCCTTGGTACTTGAGCTTCACGAGAGTACTTCTTGGTATGACATTCAAAGCAGATCCATTGTCTATTAGCACATTGGATAAAGAATCACTCTTACAATTCATAGATATATGTAGATCTAGGTTATGGTTTCTCCCTTCATCATGCAATTTGTCATCACAAAAGCTTAGATTGTTACAAGACGTAATATTCCCCACAACACCGTTGAATTTATCCAGAGACATATCACTTTCAACAAAAGCCTGGTCCAACACCCTCATTAGTGATTCCCGATGAGCAGAAGAGTTCATCAATAAGGCTAAAATGGAAATCTTAGATGGAGTTTGCAACAACTGATCCACAATCTTGTAATCACTCATCTTGATGATTTTTAACAAATCATCAACATCCTTTTCCAAGGTGGCGCCACTAGATTCTCCTACAACTTTCTTAGGTTAAGAATTCCTAACAATTTTATTACCAGAATTAACATCTCCTAGAAAGTTAGGGGTGAAGACACGACCACTACGAATTACCCGACTAGCTTCAGCAATATTCTCAACATGGGGAAAAGGTTAGAATGTAATTTCCACACCATCTTCCAGGATAGTTACATTGTAGTTATAAGGCACAAATTTATCTGATTCATATGGAACTGGACTAGGCAGACAAATAACTATGCGGGCAACAACAAGCCAACAACAGACAAATAACTACAGGAGCAGGAACACCAAAATACGGCTCAATGACATTTATCATTGCTTCTTCATAATACTTTGGAATCGTATAATCATTATTAGAAAGCATACCTTCATCATAAGAAAAGAACTCATTAGCAGAAATGTACTCATCATCAGACATGGCCTCAACAAAGTAGTCTTCAATCATATTAACGCCATTATAATCATCTATGTTTCCTGTGAATCTGATAGTACCATTATTTAACAATAATTGAACACCTCTTCTTATAACAGAACAACCATGAGAATCCTTACAACTGATCTAAAAGGACCCATAATGATGTACCTCCTGGCCATCCATGTGACAAAATATGGCGTGCAGTTGTACCAGATCATCATTCATGTAATTCACATCAAAAATCTAGAATTCTTCGGGACAACCATAAACCATATTCACCTCTACTTCATATCTAGCTCTTGGTCTGATTATGTGGATAAGGCCTTCATCCATCATCTCTTGAAGATCAGCTCTTACTTTATCACATCGATGGATATTCGTACTACAAACACTACAAGTGGCATGGCCATGTGTGTAATAGCTAAATTCACGAAGATCAGCATGCATTTTCACTAAATCACCTCTGACCAGATTGATATTAAAAATCCTAAAGTCCCCTGAACAATCAGCAACCATGTTCACAACACCTCCATCTCCATGCTTCAGTAGGGGATTATCTTTCACATTAGGACCAACATCCTTAAAAGACAGGAGACCATATCTTACCATCTTCTACACTTCAGACTTCAACGGATAACAGATTTCAATATTGTTGCCAGTGGCTTCTTGATGAAAACCATAAGTCTGATCTTCCTTATAATACCATGGTAAAGTTGAAGGTATAGCAGGGGAGGCCTAATCTACACCAGTTTCTTTTGAATTAAAGCCTAAAACAATTTTGCATAACTCATTAGAATAGGATCAAAAGCTTATATCTTCTAACCTTGCGCTTAATTACTTTGTTGATAGGTAACAGCAGTCGAAGCCACAATGACGACCAGAGTTACAGAAGCAACTTGTTGTTGGTGTTGATGATGTCTTCTTGGAGGTCTAACCCTTCTTTCTTCAGCAGCAACATTTGTTTCACTTTCTTTATAGAAAACCCATATGATTATTTCTTTGTTCCACTAGAATCATCATCTTTTGACAATCTTTCTTCCCTGATGGCTTCATCTAGACCGAAACTCATACTTACCATCACATTGAAATCACTTGGTGCACTTTCAACCATCATTTCATAGTAAAATGAACCAAGGGTTTTCAGGAAGACCTTAGACATTTCTTGCTCTCTCATTGGGGGTAACACTTGGGTAGCAACCTCGCGCCAATTTTGCGCATACTCCTTAAATGATTCTTTATCTTTTTGAGCCATTTCTCTCAATTGGTCACGGTCAGGTGCCATAAACATGTTGTACTTATAATGTTACACGAAATCTTCACCCAAGTCATTGAATGTGCCGATGTTGCTACTGTCCAGTCCCATATACCATTTCAAGGCAGCACCTATTAAACTATCCTAGAAGAAATGAATAAGCAAGTGTTAGTCATCAGTATGAATGGACATCCTTCTGATATACATCACTAGGTGATCACAGGGACAAGAGTTGCCCTTGTACTTCTCAAACTCTGGCACCTTAAACCTTGTTGGCACTTTTACATTAGGAACCAAGTAAAGGTCACAGACATTTGATAACGTGAAATTTCATTGCATTTTTTACTCGACTAGCATGAATTATTTTTCCGTTTTTAGTTATTTATGTCATTTTATGTTGGTAGTTGTGATACGGTGGCAGAATCGGCTGTTATATTGGTTTTGAGTTTTTTGTTTGCAAATGTTACATTAAGCAAGAGTCTCCACCGACTTTTCTTTTATCCAACAAAGGAAAGGGTGAAAATAACAGAAAAAGACCTTTTTCGAGATTTTCTGAGTAAGGGGGGTAGATTATAGAAAGGGAAGGTGTTAGCACCCTTTCCATCTGTGGTTTTCCACGGGCTCTTAGGTACTTTCTCATTTTGAAAACTGTTTTCGTGTTTGTGTGTTTCGAAAGATTTATTTGCTTTATGATAACTCTTGTATTAGTCCTCAAGAATGTGATAAAGCATTTTTGGAAAGAAGTTTGAAAGTTTGTGCGTGTAAAAGGAAATCAGGTTTGAGCAAGTACTTAAGAACTGTCTACCTACTCGAAAAAGGATGTTCTTTTCCTCATTTCCTTTAGATAGTGCTATCCTACTATTAGTGAGTAGGTAGCCCTATCGTTGGATGTTGAGGGACTATCGAAAGGGACGTTTATGGTCATCGAAGGCAACATGTAAGGATACCTTGGCGTTTCAAAGGGACTGCCATCATATAGGCAACATCGAGGGACAAGATCATTTCTCGTAGGTAACTCGAGGGATATTAAGGGACCATGATCTTTTACGATGACTTTTAAACTAAGGGTCTTTGCTAAGATATCCCTACGTTCGAGGGACATGACCATTTTCGGAGGAAACAAGTGAGGAATACTCTAAGGGTGCAAGTGTGCATATGTGTTAAATTCAGTTATTTATCTTGCATTATTAAATTTGCTAACGTTTTAATTTTCAGTCTTATCATGCACGGCCTAGTTACTAACAATTAATATTTATAGAAATTTAAAGTGCGAAAATTTAAATCATAGACTATTACAACACTTTGGGACAATTACATAAAAAAGTGCAAGAAAATAAAATGTAGAATTTTAAATCTAGACTATTATATTCCATAATCAGTTACATTATGTATATAAAATGCGAGAATAAAAATAACGCGCGTGAAATAAATACTACGTCTAAAAATCCTAATAAAAAAATTTCTATGTAAACAAGAAAAATCTTTTTGGTTTTATTTTTATTTATTTCAAGAAAAATAATTAAACTAAATCTAAATTTAATTTAACCTAAAATGCGAATTTTACAACTTTGATATTTTTTGCAAAATTTGTAGAGCTTTTCCAGGTTGTATATCATGTGTCTTGAAGCTTTCTAATGTGTCCTTTATATAGAGAGGAGGGAGGAGACAAGAGAACAAAGTTAATAACAACCATAAACATGTGTTTTTAAAGCCATGAATGATGTTTGTAACTTTGGCCAAAAACAAGGAAACTTGTCATTTTTTGAATTTGAATGAATATGGACACCTTTGCACGAAATTTTATGGGCCTAAGTTGTCCAAAACATCAACCCAAAGCTAAATCCCATTTCCAATCATTTTATACATTTTATTTAATATTTATTTGAAATAAATTAAAATAAATATGAATAAAATATTTAGCAAATGCAAGGCATGGAAAGAATAATTTTAGAGGTCCTCTATAAACTTAGGAAGATGCTTGAAGTCCAAGAAATTGAGCTATTGCCTTAAAACTTCAAATTTGCTCAATGCATAACTCTTGAAAATTCCCAAATTTTCCCAACTTGGGCAAGCCATAACTTGCTCAATATTTATCTCATGATGATGATATTTGACTTTTTGTAAAGCCCAAGATGTCTACTTCAATCCCTCATTTGATCAATTTTGCATTTGAATATTTTATCTTGATGTTAAAGGTCTTGGAAAAAGTGGCTTTTATTGACTTTCTAAAAATGACCTGTAATGTATGAACTTGTATCTTTCAAGTGGTGCATTTCTTAGACTTGAGGGATGAAGAGAAGTTGTAGGGAATTGGATTCTATTCAAAATGAGCTTTGGTTGGAAATTTTCTGATAAAGTATGAGAAAGTTATGCTTGGTCAAAACTTGGTTGACTTTTCCTATAGAAACCCTAATTTGCCATTTTTGACTTTAGATGAATTAGAAGCATTTCTTGGGGAATCATGATCAACCCTTGATCAAATGATGGATATCACTTCAAAATGTTGATGTTAACCAAAAATCTTGAAGTTTGACTGTACATGGGCCATAGTTGACTTTTGACCTAGCATAGTTGATTTTCCAATACTTGAGCAATTGACTGAGAAAACTTATTGTGCAAGGCATGAAATTTGGCATGGATAATATTGAAGGAATATTAGGACCATGGGAATAATTTGAGACCAATAGATATCAACCATCTTGATTAAAATTAAAACCCTAGTTGGGGGTTCATTGCCTTAGGAGGAGAATTGTCTGGTTAATTCTTAGTCAACCTTGAGAAATTGAGAACCTCTAGGAGTATGTCTTGTGTGAAAATGGGAGGGAAAATTTTGGGGTACAATAGTAGTGTTACTGTATTTCAGGTGTTTTTCCTACAATAAGCTTTCATGATAAAAGAAGATGGATTGGCAAAGAAAAAGCAAGGAAACATGAAGTAACAGAAGAGATAAATAAAATTCGCACACAGTAAGTTGTTTCCCTCGCTACACCTTTGTCATCCCTCTCCATGCATATCAAAGTTATGGCCCTATCCACGCTTCCTATGGCCACCGCCATAGGCTTCTTATAACAAGCCCATATTCCATTCCCACATCATAGCCACGAGAACATCACTTATCCTATTTTTTGTCCGCAAGACCAGGCCTGGTAAAAAGCTCTCCACGAACGAACTATTTCGGATTCTCCTTGAGAGAATTATGTGAACCAAGCAATGGATCTATAAAAAGAGCAAGGATTGATAGTTATCGGGGGGTCCAATTTTTCCATTGTTCAAATCTCTTTTTCTTCTAGAGTTAAATCAGAAAAAATCACCATAAAAAGTGATAGTCTTCCACATTGGGAGACAATCACAACATTAGTTTTAGGCATATTTTAGTTTTTCATTTAGTACTTTTGGTCAAGGGAATCCTGCTGACATTTGTGGAGGATCGTGAAGTTAATTTTCATTCAAGTTGCAGTCAAGTTCTATTTGTACTCGATATTATTTCCACGTTTTTAATTCGAGCTTTTATTATAGTTATCTCATAGAAATCATGTTTTGTTTTATGATTAACTACTGTTATAGCATGTTTCTATTCAAAACTATGTCCGGCTAAATCCTTTGATACCGGCATGTAAAAGTAATTGAACATAAGGGATTCAGAAATCTATTGGCTTAAATAATTTTAAACTACTTTTCTGGTGTTGGTTTCTAATTAAATACTAAGACAGTTTTATTACGAGAGTAATAGACGAACAAAGGTTAAAATCAATACAACGGGAGTTTGACATTTTTAATGGGATAGTAGTTATTGAACATTAATTTTAAATACAGCGAGAGCGCTTTAGGATTAATTAGATTTTATTGGTTTCCAAAAAGTGTTTTTAAATTCGAACGAGACAGCGAGAACAAGCATTTAGATTTAAGAATATAATGTAAGTCAATAAACACGAGAGTATGAGATAAGGATTTTTGAATTAATATTTTCTACTGAAAATTATTTTTAAAACAAAGCCAATGGTTATTCGAATCCCTGAAGTCTGACGAATTACATAGTGGTTTCCTTTATTTCGAATATTTTATTAAACTTGAATTTACTCCCTATTTCTCTCAAAAACCTAAGATTAATCTTCAGCCTTAGATTATATAGTAACATTAGATATCATTAGTTTGATTATCAGTCCGTGTGGGTTCGATATCTTTTAAAACTATGCGATTCGACTATGCACTTGCAGTCAATAATTATGACAGACTCTTAAAGTCACGACCAAGTTTTTGTAACCGTTGTCAGGGACTGATTTAGTCAATATTGTGATTCTTATGTTACACAGTATAGACTAAGGCAACAAATTGTATTCCCTTTAATCTGCTGATTGGAGGCCAAACACTCGCTCTCAAGGTGAAGAGTTAGAGCAACCAATCGACGAGGTTGAGAGTTTTGTTAGTATAAGACGCCGAATTAGAGAATACCAAATTAAGTATAATCTTACCGAAGTAAATCTTCTCAACCAACCCCTTCCTAAACTTGAACCAAGAATGGATGAAGGACTCCAAAATCATCCTTTGAAGGATTATGCTACCCTATCATAGGAGGAACCTCACAATAGCATTGTTGTCACCGCTATCGCTCAGAACAATTTTGAGTTGAAACCTTCATTGCTACAAGTTGTCCAACAAAATCAGTTTTCATGATGTCCTACGAACGACCCAAACTTACATTTGTTCGTGTTTGTGCAGTACGCGAACACAGTAAAAGAAAATGGTGTCAGCCCCGAAGCAATAAGACTTTGTCTTTTCCCTTTCTCATTATGAGATAGAGATAGATCTTGGCTCCAGTCTATACCATCCAACTCTGTTACCTCATGGAACGAGTTGAAGAAAGTTTTCCTGGCACGATATTTTCCACCGAGTAAGACAGCTATGCTAAGAGCCAATATCAATGGTTTTAAACAAAAGGAAAGTGAATCTCTTTTTGAAGCATGGGAAAGATACAAAGACTTGTTACGACTTTGTCCACATCACAGTCTAGAAGAATGTCTGATCATCCACACCTTTTACAATGGTCTCTTGTATAACACAAGACTAACGATAGACGCTGCAGCTGGCAGAACACTGATGGATAAACCTCATCATGACGTTTATCAGCTTATACAGTATGGCTCAAAATCATTACTAGTGGGGAAGTGATAGAACCATTATGGAGAAAACTCAAACGAAAGGTGATATGTACGAAGTTAGTAGTTTATACCAAGTTAACGCTAAGGTGAAAGCACTTACCCAAAAGGTAGAAAACTTGACCACAACTCCCATAACCACTGTGGTTGCAGTAGCTCTAACCTGTGATTTATGCAAACTTCACACACATGTTGCGCCCGAAGAACTATCCAAATACGGTAATACATATAACTTTCCTAGAAGAACTATCCAAAATTTTCATACAAGAACAACAATGCATTATATGCACTTGGCCAAGCTGCAACTACACCACCAGGATACCAGAAAGCCGTCCCAATTGCTCAAAATGTTCCTAGGAAATCCAATATAGAAATCATGATAGAAAAGTTTGTAGCCACTCAAGCTTAATAAAACAAAGATTTTCTAAATCAGAACATAAACACTAGTGAACAACTAAAGCAACCACTAAACAAGGTTGATGCCCTATCCACTCATAACAAAATGCTTGAAATGAAAATCTCTTAAGTGGCTCAATAGAAAGCTTCTGCAGCTGGTAAGTTTCCTGGACAACCAAAACCAAATCCGAAAGTTCATTCTAATGCTATAATACTTTGAAGTGAAACAGAAGTAGATGGACTAACTAACTCAAGAACAAAAAGTCCATCCATGTACCAGAGTATTGGTAAACCAACTGAGAAGGAAGAAGAACAAAAAGAAGATGATAATGAAGATGAAAGCATAGAGGCAGAAGAGAAAGAAAACCAATATGTGCCTCGGCCGTCATACAAACCCCCCATACCGTACTCTCAACAGTTAGCTAAATCTAAAATTATAGGGCAGTTTAAGAAATTCGTTGAACTTCTGAAAAAATTGCATATCATTATACCTTTTACAAAAGCCATCATGAAAATTCCCTCATATGCTAAGTTCCTTAAATAAATCTTATCCAATAAGAAAAATCTCAAGGACAATGAAACTGTTATGCTTAATGCAGGGTGTAGGGCTATAATCCAAAACAACATGCCCGCTAAGCTAAAAGACTCTGGTAGTTTTTCTATACCATGTGTAATTGGAAAATTTGTCATAGACAAAGCTCTATGCGACTTGGGAGCCATTATTAGTTTAATGCCCTTATTAATCTGTAAAAGGCTAAACATGGGAGAATTGTGACCAACAAGAATGTTTGTGCAACTAGTTGATCGTTCAGTGAAATTTGCTTTAGGAATGCTAGAAAATGTTCCAGTACGTATCATACAATTCTATATTCCCATTGATTTCATTATTATGGACATCAAGGAGGACTCTAACATACCTATTATATTAGGAATACCATTCCTCGCCGTCTATGAACTCTCATGCTTACTTATCATCGTCTACTTACTTTCAGGATAACTTAACTTTAGCTAACTATGAACTCTCATGATGTAACAATTAGATTATATGGATATCATTTTCAGAGGCAGAGCTCAGAGGCGGCGATTAGAATTTTTAGCTGAAAGATAGATGGCTCTAACTATCGACTCTGATATCTGCACCATGACCTCACCTGGCATCAGAGATAGTGTCATGTTTTTTCTTAGCCAAATAGGGTGGAACTATTTTCTTGTAAGTAAAAGATTTAGTTCTTACCTTAGGCTAACCCTTGAATTCCTAAGTTTGCTTACTTTAATGCCTAACAATGGATAGTGATTTAACTAAGGTATAATTATTTTTAGAATGATTGGTATTGATTTTTTATATAATAGCCGAGAGTTTGCTAGCCTTTTAGGATTTCCTAATGGCCCACATTTCTTTGCTAGTACCCAAGAAGACCGTCTTTTAGACCTTAAACTAGGATATTTATGGGGTAGCATAATTGTAGATACTAATCCCGAGCCTAATAACATGTTTTCTGAAAATATCTATAACCCTGTTATCCGTTACTTTTAGAATATCCTTGCTCACTCACTATTCGGAAAAGAAGTAAACATAACCTCTGTGTCCAAATATGAAATTTTTATCATGTACTGTGCTTCCCAAAACCGTCATGTTAATGATACTACCTTTATGTTATCCAATGTTACTCGTCTTGCACAAGATGACCATGAACCAATCTTATTAAGAGGCTTAGTTACCATGATTGCAATTGTTATTGGGTTGAGACAACCACTTGTCAGCCTTTACCCTCTAAGAGGAATATGTCCCATGAACATCCAGTTTTGTTTCAATACTAGATTCATTAGAAACCTAGGCATGAATGACTTTGAACTTCTTATCAATAATCAAGTTCTGCACCTTTTCACCGTGCCAAATCCCAGGACTAGCGTACATGACAAAAATAACTGGTTGTTTGAATTAGATGATCCTCAAAATAACCCACCAACTCCTCCTAAGACACCTTAAGTCTATGACCACTTTGATAATTATATCTCTGAAGCTGAAACTGATCATGCGACCCCTCCATTCTACCATAATCTTTCATCCTCAGATCACACCGACCCTGCGAGTATCCCTTCAATCATTGCACCACTTCCACATGAGGACCATCTGCCTGAAACAACCTCATGTACCTATAATGCTCCATTTGCTCCACCTCCATATCACACTGCTGCCATCAACGCCCTCCGGAGTGACATTACTAACATTAGAGACGACCTCACTTCTTTGCGCATCAATTTTTACGGGTTCATGGATGTAGTGACCGAGAAATTTGATAATATCTATCAACACATTTATTTAGTTACTCCTCGTCTTGGACTTAGTGGCTAATTCTTCTGGATAATACTACTTTCTTAAATTAGGATTTACATGTTTTATTGATTAAATTTGATGTTTTTTATATATTTTGTAATTTTTCTTGCATTCTTATGTTACAGTAGAAATTTTAAATTTTCAATATTTAATTTTACTTATGGTATTTTATTATTTTATTTTATGCTTTTCCATTTTTCTGTGATTTATCTGCTATTGCGTGCTTAAGGAATGTTTTATAATAGAAAAATGTTTAAATATTCCAGACTATTCAGCTTTTAAACTCGTGGCGCTCGCCATAGGTCTGTAGCTCTCGCCACGATATCCAAACTCTGTGACCCTCACCATGGTTTCTGTGGCCCTTTCCAGGTTTCCCAAGAACAGAAATAGAAGTGTTTTTATGAGACACCCCTCGTTTCCCTTTTCTTCTTCCAGCCACCCACTCTATTCCTTTTTCGACCCTTTCCAACTTCCCATTACACCCATTAACACCAACTCACGTCCCACATTCCAATTTCCTTTCACCCTTTAAATTTCGTGACCTAAGAGAACTAAACCCTTTTCCTTCTCAACATACTATATACATCATGTCTCATCGCACTAATAAAGAAAACAGAAGGGCAAGACCATCACCAGATTTATCAACAATTGTTTTCCGCACTGATGATTCTAGTTTACAAAGGGAGAAATACCTTAAGTTCTAAAAACGTTCTTTCATCCCCACAAGGTACATGGATAAGTCCTGTTTGTGTGAATTGGGGTTGTTAGATAGTGTTAAATGGATGCTAAATAATTCAAGTCTAACCCACTTCTGTATGTTGAACCACCCAACCTATGAACATTTAACTTTGGAATTCTTGAGTTCATTTATTTATGACACCCCTATGGCAGAACCATATTGCACCGAAACCTCCATGTTTAGGCTGTTCAACAAAGAATACTCATTAAGCAAAGATACCCTAGGTGATATGTTACATTTTCTGCATGGAGAAGATATCTCCTGTAGAGTTATTTTTGAAGCAGAATGGTAGACCGTGGCATTTGGTCTTTAGGAAAAGTTAATAGGTGAGAAGACTCTAAACTGGGAAGGATTTAATGCCTCAATAATAAATAATCCCGACATACTCTACTTTCACCACATTCTGGCAAGCAATATTTTTGGCAGAATTAACAACCACAAGGTAAATTCTAAAGAGTTGTTCTTTCTACATTGTATCTTTACACTGACTAGAATCAACACCACTCCTTTTTTGTTGGCACACATTCATTCCATTTGTGCAAGTGGAACCAATCCCTTATGTATAGGGGGGATAGTCACATCAATCGCTCTTGCTATGGGCCTAGACGACAAACTCACTAATTTTCCATAAATACCAGACTTGTACCTTGACATTGACAATTGTCGATCAACACACTTGATTAAAGTTAGAGAAGATGAAAAGTATTATCTAATGTTCCGAAATAAAGTGGTCAAGAGTGTCATTTTTCCTTGTCCCAATCGCACTAATGCGTAAAATATGGCTAATTAGCTTTATGATCTATCTTACCCTGAGTCCAATGCGCCTACACAAGGTGCACACAGTGGCCAGACTGGTGATGAATTCGACCAGATGAAGCAGGGTGCACCTAAAATTGATCCATACCCATACATCACACATGCTCCTTCTAAAAGCATTGCAGGTACATCATCAAGACACCGAAGAAGAAATGAAGACACGTCTGGTACATATGATAACATTCTTGCTGAATTGATGTGGTGTAATGAATTGGATGCTTAGCACGACCAAAGTCTTCAAGATATTCAAACTCAGCAAATTGAGATGATGTGCATCATTCATTAGATTCAACAGAATGAACAAAGAATGCCAGGCATGATCGACCAGATGATGGCTTTAACAGTGCATGTGGACGGCCTACAAGAGTACATTCATCATGTGGGTATTCCACCTCACCGGCCTAGTAATGGTGGGCATGGACGAGCACGTGGTAGATACCACCAATAACAGAGATTCCATGTTCTACCTTTCTTTTTCAACTTATTTCGAAACATTGGGGACAATGTTCGATTCAAGTGTGGGGGAGAAAGCTTTACTAATTTTGTTTATTGTTTCTAGGTAGTTTTATTCATTTTTCTCTTGCTTGTTTAGTGTCAGTGTTAGTTGAGTCGAATTCTTGTCAAGTATATCATTCATTTCAAGTGCTCAAAGTAATTACATGTGATCAATGATGTTTAACTGATTCACTTAGACCAAAATTCATGAAGTTCATTAGAGGATTGATAGAATCAAAGCCTCATAAAAATGAACTTCAAAGTTATTGGGTCAAAGGTTTCAAATTAAATATACTTGGGCTTGCAAACATAGGTTTGGGCCATGAATGATCATTTTTCAAATCGGGACAAATTTAGCGCTATGTTAAGCAATCATAAGTGGACTTATGTAGAAGTCACGCCTATTTTGAGGTTGGTCAATAGCAATCTAAGTACCAACATATTAGAGAAATGATACGTACATTCTTCAAAGACATGTAGCAAAAGTAAAAACAAGAAAGGGATAAGATGAAGAGAGAATGGGATGTATCAGATGAAACTAGGGTTTCAAATATTATCAACATCATTCATCCATTTTGGTGGACTTGGTTTTGTAATCTATCAATGCCCAAGATCCAATGAGGTTGAGAAACTTATCCCAAAAAACACTCAATTGTCTCCAAATCAGGACCAATAAAAAAATAATAAAATATATTTAATATAAAATAAAAAATTAAATGATTTAAAAAGGAAATGATTGGTAACATACACAACATGTATTACAACACCAAATAAAAATCCTAAAAAAATATCAGAAGTCAAACATGAGTCAATAACTGTTGAAAAAAAATTTCTAAATTTTTTTAATTCAGAAATTATTTTTAAAATTTAAAGAAATAAGCAAAATAAACCAAAATTTGTAAAAAATAGTAAAATCAAATATAAAAATAAAATAAGGTCACCAATATTTGTCAAGAGATCAGTGGATCTTTCCATAATTTTTCCAGAATTTAAAAATCAAGAAAAGTATTTTTAAACAATTAAAACAAATCAAATAAAGTGAAAAATCATAAATAAAAAATACCAAATCACAAAAAAAATTGTGAAAATATAAAAATCAGATAGTGGAAAATCAAAAGTATTTTTGATATTTTTTTCACATTTTCTGAAGTTGAAATGATTTTTTATGAATTTTTGAAGTTTAAATCAATTAAATAGAAAAATAAGAAAATAAAAATAAAGCAAAAAAATGTAGATCACTAGATCAACGTCAAAACGTGTTAGTAAGCTAATCCAAAAGATCAGATGTGTTGTGCATGATATGGACATTAATGAATAAACCACTGAATCGTTTATGTAAAAAACATATTTGAAAAAAATAGGTGGCACGATATCATTGGCTGAAGGGAAGACATGTCATTGTCTTCAACCTACAGTCACGTGTGAATTGCAGGTTCCACAAACTATAAAATTAAAAGCTCATACCAATGACATTTACTTTGTCTCATTAAGACGATTCCAATGGTACCCTCGCAAAAACTTTATATAAATTGTAGCTCAGTCGATTTGCAAAAAACCAGAAGGAAACAATTGAAAAGGGATTTGAAAATTCAAGAGAAAAACTCACTTCCAGTTAAAAACTAATGGTTCTATGAGTGTCAAAGTGATGAGAACTACACTGTAGTAACACAATTAGAGAGAATTGGTGGAGGAATCTACCTGTTAAAGCTCAACTTCAGAGCTCTGAAACTTGACTTGGCTAGCACGATTTAGGACACCTCAATGCTTGGTTTTCCTTCGGTTAGCTTCAGTGAAGTTCAAGGATGAATAATGAACAAAGAAATTGGATTGAAAAGCAATGGAAGAGTGAATTTGAAAACTCAGAATTGTGAGATATGGAGAGATTTTGGCAGGGTGACTCTGGCTATCCAAGCTTGCGGAAATAATGGAGAGGCTCTCTATTTATAGTTGAGCACCATGGAAACAAAAATTGAGAGAAATGATCAAGTATGAGGGGAATTCGTGTGCACCTACATCATGAGCAAAGTGTGACTTGCAAGTCTTTAAAACTCAACCATTCCTTGCGCTAAACCTTTCAGGAAACTTAGTTAATCTTGTTTAAACATCAAACGTGCAACAAATTTGTGTTTAGAGGCCACACTAATCAATTTGCAATCTGATTGTTTTGACAAAATCAGCTTCATGGTATCAACTTTGCATCCATGGGGCACACAATGTAGGGAGCTTTATGATGTAATCTTGAATTCTTTAGAAAGCTGAATGATCAAGCTTGACAATATGCTTTGAAAGTTTCCATTTGAATACTTGAGCTGAGAGTTATGTCCATTTGAATTTGTGAAAAACGCACAGATTATTATACATACAAAAATTTCTAAGTATAGAACTCCAAAGTGACTTATAATATCCTTCAAAGTTACATGACCTTCCACTCAAAATTTGGTCTTGATATCTGAAGATGAAAGGAAGTAGACCACTTGAATTGAAATGTGGAATTGAGATCACTCAAAAATCATGAAAATTGAAAGAGTTATGGTCTATGGAAGATGATGAACAAATTTGGGAAAATTGACAAAAGACCTATAATCTTTTCAATTCTTCAACAACTTTCCAAGCATTTTCAAGTCTTGCAAATTGAAAAAAAAGTTATACTAGACATCCCAAAGACTATTATGGAAAAATAATCATCTCAAGGAGATAAAATTGACCAAGTTATGATCATTTAAATTTAAACCCTAAGATTCAAAGGCTTTTCAAAGAGACTTGTAATCTTTCTCAACCATTAGTGATCTTCCATTCAAAAATAGCCTTAGATCCCTGAAGAGAAATTGTTAAGAACCCTTTTAAGAGAATCATGGCTTTAGAGTCAATAAAAAATCTCAAAAAAAGAGCAAGATATGCTCTTTGGAAGTCAACAAACCCTAGCTCAAAGAGTGTCAAAATGACTTGAAACCCCTTTCAATTTTTGATGATTTTTATTGCACAATTGAATCTTGTCATGTGAAGAGAAGTTGTTGTAGATGATGATAAGAATCTATATAAAAAAGAACCAACTCAAAATGTTGAAAATTGAGAGAGTTATGCACTTGTGATCATTGAATCAAGCCCTAGCTCAAATAGGTCAAATTTGTTGAATTAACCTTGAATATTTTTTATCTTCTTTGCAATATAGAGAATGATATATCACATTAGACCTTGAAATGATGTTATATTGGAGCACACTCAAAGATGGAGCTTAAGTCTCAATGGAATTTGTTGAAGAGGACATGGAAATAAACACATGAACCTATGAATATTCTTGATAAATTCCACCACCAACTTTGAGGAAAGTTTAACCTAAATAAAGTGAGAGAAGTTTTTGAACCACAAATCTTTGATGTCATAGACATAACCTTGAAGCTTAAGCTCTTGCAATCCATTGAAGAACCACTTGACTGAGGACCACCCCCCATACCCTAGGTTAGATGGTGAGATGAATGCAATTGTGTCATAAACTTAATATGAACATTAAAAGAGTTATATATACATATTTTGATGTTAGTTAATCCACCTAAAAACACATGTACAAGATACGTAATTCAAGATGCTTGGTGATCCCTCAAGAGCAAATTTAAAGATAGGATGAAAATAGAAAGAGAGAGCCAACCCTATTGTGTGATCTTGATGTATTGATAAAATTAGATAATGAGAGATCTTAGGGTGAAAATTGGGGTATAACAGTTGTAATTTTGAATCATAGGGGTGTAATCGGTTACCCTCCTTGCTGTAACTGCTTACCACTGAAATGTCAAATTTTTCAAAAATTGTAAATTGCATAACTTTTGCCTCGGGTGTCTGTTTGACGTGTTGTTTGGACTGATGTAAAGATAAAATTATTTTCTATCCTATAGAAATAAACTGTAACACAGTAGCTAATTATTTGACTAACATTGATGCCTATCTGTGTATATTCCTGAGTAATATGCTATGAATTGTGTTGTGATTGAGTAAGATGATGTTGTATGAATGATTCGATTGTTTTGCATGATGTGTTGCATGATAATGATGATGAGTATGGCCTATGTTGGCATGGCGTTGATGTGTAAGAATAATTAATATAAATTACGTGTTGCATGTCAGTGTCGCATGCATTCATGATAAGAAGGCTTGTATTGGCAAGAGATGGCATGTAATGGTGAGAGATGGTCTGTATTGGCGTTATGATGTTGATGTCCTAATTTGGAATTATGATGAGAGTTCTGCTCTATGGGTACCACATGCATTGAGTCAGTGTTGGTCTCATTGCATTGCATTATGATTGATAATTTGATGTTTGATGCTGAAATGGTATGAGTTACATTATGATGAGTATTATGTGTTGTGCGCATAATTGCTTAAATGTTGATGTACTTTGTTGTATGATGAATGAAGTAAAGGTGTGAGGTAAAGAAGTATAATTATGCGTACTTAAATTTCTATCTACTCATTATTATGATTTCTTTTATATTATTATGGTATCTCACCCCTTCTGTTTGAATGCCGCCTCTATGTAGGTAACGTGCAGATGATGTGAAGTAGCTTGAGATCGAGGTTAGTTGAGAAATACCTCATTTTGCGTAGATTGAGACGGTGTCAGCTCTGATACATAAAACTCGGGGGTTTTGCGCTTGTTTTATTATGATGGGAGTAAACTATTGTAGAACTCCATTTGTTGGATCTTAATTGATGTTTTACATTAAATTTTGAATTTTGATAACTATCACTCATGTTGAGAATAATTACTAGTGATGTTTTCCGCTACGAATAAATGAAACGGAGTTCAGAATGATGAATAAGTGACTATGTGTTTCATATATTTTTATATGAGCATGTATAATGTATGAAGATGTGGCATCCTATTCTTGATGTTTTATTTCATGAATTAAATTACTCTGATTTTTAGTCAAATTACCGACGGGGAAATAGGGTGTTCCATTAGTGGTATCAAAGAAGGTCGGTTCGTCCGTCCATGTTGTTGAGTCAATAGTGTAGTGTGACGATTGAATATTGTTGATGTGTTTCGTCTAACCATTTTTTGATGTTATGATGTGAAGTGGGGTAATGGCTGGAAGGAATGATACTACACTTGTTGCTGCTTTGTAGGCTTTGGCTCAAGATGTGCAACATCATCCTAATTCTGGTGGGAATGATGGATCCCGCATCTTGGAGACATTCCAGATGAACCATCCACCTATGTTCAAGGGTAAGCATAATCCTGATGAAGCACAGAGTTGGCTCAAGGAGATCGAGAGGATCTTTCGGGTTATGGACTGTACAGATGCACAAAAGGTACATTTCGGTATGCATCAGCTAGAAGGAGAGGTTGATGACTGGTGGGTGAGTACTTCCCAAAGATGTTCGCAGGAAGAAAGAAATTGAATTTCTGGAATTTAAACAGGGAGACTCGTCAGTAACTGATTATGTGGGATGTGTTCAGTAGAGAATTTCTGAGAAATTACCTTCCGAAAGATGTTCGCAGGAAGAAAGAAATTGAATTTCTGGAATTTAAACAGGGAGACTCGTCAGTAACTGATTATGCTGCTAAGTTCTTGGAGCTGGCAAAGTTCTATCCTTATTATAACGAGGCAACAATTGAATTTTCAAAGTGCATAAAGTTTGAGAATGACTTGTGTTCAGAGATCAAGAAGGAAATTGGATATCAACATATCTTCAAGTTACCAGATTTGGTGAATAGTTGCAAAATCTATCAAGAGAACAATAAGGATCACTAAAAGATCATGAATCATATGAGGGGCAAGCAACAACAAAACCATGGGAAACCTTACAATGCTTCCACTGACATTGGAAAACAGAAAGTTGTTAATGGTAAGAGGCCATGTGGGAGGGGTACTCTTGCTGGTATTGTGTGTTTCAGATGTGGAAAACCTGGTCATCAGAGTAATGAATGTACTGTCGAATTAAAGAGGTGTTTTTGTTGTGGCAAGATTCGGTATGAGGTGACTGAATGTAGACACAATGAGTAATCTGTTTCAACAGTAGTGAAGAAGGGCATATCGGTGCTCAGTGCCAGAAACTGAGGCAAGCTCGATCTGGTGGGAAAGTGTTTGCTTTAGCTAGGACTCAGACATCCAGTGGAGACTTCTTGATTAAAGGTATATCTTTCATTAATAGTACTCATTTAATTACTATTATTTACATTAGTTCTACACATTATGTTATTGCTGTTGACTGTGTGAAAAGATTGGGTCTTGTATTATCTTCTATGAATGGAGAGATGGTTATCGATACTCCAGCTAAGGGATCAGTGACTACTTCTCTAGTGTGCTTGAAGTTTCCTTTGTCAATCTATGATAGAGATTTTATTATGGATGTAGCTTTTTTACCGCTGAGTGGTCTCGATGTGATCTTGGGTATGAACTGGTTGGAATATAATTATGTTTATATTAATTTCTACGATAAATCCATTCGGTTTTCTTCTCCTAACAAGGAGGAAGAAGCTGAGTTCTTGTCGGCCAGGCATCTGAATGAGTTGATGCAGGGCAAAGCTCAAGTGTTTTTGTTGATGGTGTCTTTATCTATTGAGAATCAGGTTGCGATCGATGAGTTGCAAGTAGTATGTGATTTTCATGAAGTTTTCCCAGATGATATTCCAGATGTGCCTCTATAAAGAGAAGTGGAATTTACTATTGATCTTGTACCTGGTACCAGACCTATTTCTATGGTGCCGTATTGGGTTTCAACGTCTGAATTAGCAGAGTTAAAGAAGTAGTAGAAATACTTACTTGAAAAGAAATTTTTGAGACCAAGCGTATCGCCTTGGGGAGCTCCAGTGTTACTGGTGAAAAAGAAAGATGGTAGTATAAGGCTTTGTATTCATTATCGACAGTTGAATAAAGTGACAATCAAAAACAAGTATTCGCTTACGAGAATAGCTTATTTGATGGATCAATTGGTGGGTGCATGCATGTTTAGCAAGATTGACTTGAGGTCAGGTTATCTCCAAATTTGAGTCAAGAATGAGGATATTCAGAAGACAGCTTTCAGAACTCGGTATGAACTTTATGAGTATTTGGTGATACCATTCGGTGTTACTAACATGTCAGGAGTGATTATGGAGTATATGAATTGTATCTTTCGCACTTACTTGGATTGGTTCGTAGTAGTATTCGTTGATGATATTCTGATATATTCCAAATCAAAAGAGGGGAATGTTAGAACATAGTTTGATTCTACAACCCTTGGTTAGAGTTTTGATGATAACAAATACAAAGAATAAATAAATACAAAGTATATATAAACAGAACAAATATGCTCCTTAAAAATATATTTTGTATATGCAGAAGTTCTGATGGAATCAGCATCAAAAGATAAGCTAAAAGTATTACATGCTGAAGTAATCAGATTTTACGCTGAAGATTGGTGATCAGAACCTGCGCTTAATTATAACAAACTCTAATTCTGAACAAAGACATATCAAACCAAGTCATCAATATTCTGAAGCTTCATCAGCAGTTAAGCAAAGAAGACTCTGAAGCGTTACTGTACATTCAAGACAGAATTAATGCCAACGGCTTTCTTCAGACAAGATCTTCTACAAAAGGAAAGTGTGTTATTATCATTAAACTTTATTTATGGACAACGTCATTATTTTGTCTATATAAACAAGTCTGCTTGCAAAGAAGCACGTACGTACGCACTCATCAATTTGCAGAGAATTCCAAACCACGTATATTCAAGCTCTAGCAAATTTATTTTATTCTAAGCTTAACCTATGTAATTATCACAGTTGTGATAAACTATTTTGTTAGAAAACACCAACACATTCTTGTTCAATTATTTGTAAAATATTTCCTTGAGATTAACCGGTTTGTGGTTGTACTCAAGAAGACTTTAACAGTTGTTAAAGTAGCTGTTGTAATCTTTTGAGATTAGTGGATTAAGACCTCGTTGGAGAGAGGCGAAATCACCTTGACGGGTGGACTGGAGTAGTTTGAGATCAAACGAACCAGGATAAAAATATTGTGTCATTAAGTTGTTTTTTATCTAAGTTTTCAATTCAACCCCCCCTTCTTGTGTTTTTCACATCTTCAATTGGCATCAGAGTGCCTGGTTCTGAGCTTAAACACTTAACCGTGTCAGTACAAGATCCAGCGTCAGAAAAACACTATAGCAGGACCAAGTCAAAACATCAGCAATGACAACAATGAAGAAAGGGACAGATTCAGTGGCAAGCCTCCAGTCTTTGATGGAGAGAACTTTGATTACTGGAAAGACAGAATTGAGAGTTTCTTTCTGGACCATGATGTTGATCTGTGGGACATGGTGACTGATGGATACACGCACCCAGTGGATGGATGTGGTCAGAAGATAGAGAGGAAAATGATGTCTGATCAGCAAAAGCGTGAATTCAGAAATCATCACAAGGCCATAACAATTCTTCTCAGCACCATCTCATATTCAGAATATGAGAAAATATCAAACAGAGAAACTGCCAAGAATATGTTTGATTCTCTGAGAATGACGCATGAAGGCAACATTCAAGTCAAATAAACTAAAGCCCTTGCACTTATCTAGAAGTATGAGGCATTCAAGATGGAAGATAGTGAATCAATAAAAACTATGTTTTCAAGATTTCAAATTCTTGTTACTAGTCTAAAAGTTCTTGACAAAGGGTATTCTATTGTTGATCATGTTAAGAAGATCATCAGAAGCTTGCCAAAACAGTGGAGGCCAATGGTCACAACGCTTAAGCTAGCCAAAGATCTCAACAAAATCTCTCTGGAGGAGCTTGTCAGCTCCCTCAGAAGTCACGAGATAGAGCTAGAAGCAGATGAACCTCAAAAGCAAGGTAAGACATTAGCTTTAAAATCTAACAGAAAATCTGACTCCAAAGTTTTGCAGGCCGTGGAAGAAAACTCTGATGGATCCTCATCAGAAGAAGATGAACTGTCTCTCCTATCCAGAAAGGTGAACCAACTGTGGAAGCAGAGGCAAAGGAAGTTCAGGAATCCCAGAAGATCAGAACATCAGAATGAATCTTCCTCCAGATATAGAAGGTCAGAATCCTCCTCTGGACACAAAAGATCTGAAGGTTCTTCAGGATACAGAAATCCAAATAACAAAGACATCATCTGCTATGAATGTAACGAGCAAGGGCACTACAAAAGTGATTGCCCAAAGCTTCAGAAGGAGAAGCCCAAAAAGAAGTTTATCAAGGAAAAGAAGAAAAGTCTCATGGCTACATGGGATGATTCTGACACATCTGAAGCTGACTCAGAATCAGATGATGAAAGAGCAAACATAGCTCTCATGGCAAACGTATCTGAAGACAGTGAAGCTTCTGGTTCAGACTCAGAATCAGACACAGAAGAGGTATTCCCTGACTTTACTATAAACTTTACTAAGGCTGAACTTGTTGAAAGCCTTAATGAAATTCCGGAAAGGTATCAGCAGATCAGAGTCAAATTCAGAAACCTGAAAAGGAATCTTGCTTCTGACTCTGATAAGACTGAGAGTCTCAGATTGGAGAATTATGAGTTAAAAGAAAAAAAATTTCAAAATTAGAAAACCAGTTGTAAAACTCTCAGAAGGAAACAATCCCTGTAACTCCCAGCAATGCTGATGAGATCATCAAAGAGTATGATCACAGCTTTCAGAAGTTTCTAGATAAAAACATAGACAGAAGCAAGATGGCTTCAATGATCTATGGAGTTAGCAGAAATGGCAGAAAAGGGATATGATATCAAGGTAAGGTACCTACACCAAAAAATGCCATGGACTTAGTTATAAAACGCACTCCACTTAATTCACACTTTATATATGGGCACACACATGACATAAAATACACAAGTAGTGATTATTCTGTCAAACCTAAATTCAACCAGAGTTTTGGTAAAACTAACAAATCAGGACCCAAGAAAATGTGGGTACCTAAGGATAAAATAATACATGTGGCAGATATCTTTAGCAGCAAAGCAAAGACACCAATCATGGTACCTGGACTCTGGCTGCTCACGACACATGACGGGAAGAAGGCATATGTTCCAAAGCTAGGAACTTAAGCCTGGAGGCCACGTAGGCTTTGGAGGCAATCCGAGAGGAAAGATCATTGGCTCTGGAACAGTAGGTAATGGAAATCTTCCCTCTATAAGTAATGTTTTATTAGTTGATGGATTAATGCATAACCTGTTATCATAAGTCAATTAAGTGATAACGGTTATGATATAATCTTCAATCAAAATTCATGCAAAGCTGTTAGTCAGAAAGATGGGACTATCCTATTTAATGGAAAGAGGAAAAACAACATTTATAAAATCAAACTTTCTGAACTGAAAAGTCATAATGTAAAATGTCTACTGTCTGTTAACAACGAGCAATGGATCTGGCACAGAAGATTGGGACATGTTAGTATGAGAATAATATCTTAGATTAACAAACTCAATCTAGTCAGAGGACTTCATAACTTGAAGTTCAATTCATATGCTCTGTGTGAAGCATGTTAGAAAGGCAAGTTTGCAAAACCTGCTTTCAAATCCAAAAATGTTGGTTCCACCTCTAAGCCATTAGAACTTCTGCACATTGACTTATTTGGACCACTAAAAACTGCTTCAGTCAGTGGCAAGAAGTATGGGTTAGTAATCGTAGATGACTATAGCAGATGGAAATGGGTAAAGTTCTTAAGACACAAGGACGAGTCACAATCTGTGTTTATTACCTTCTGCAACCAAGTTCAAAATGAAAAGGATCTTAGAATCGTCAAAGTAAGAAGTGATCATGGTGGAGAATTTGAAAATAAAGATTTTGAATTAATTTTTAATGAAAATGGCATTCTGTATGATTTCTCTTGTCCTAGAACTCCCCAGTAAAATGGAGTTGTAGAACGAAAGAACAGAACATTGCAAGAAATGGCTAGAACCATGATCAACGAGACTAACATTGCTAAGATCTTCTGGGCAGAGGCAATAAACACAGCGTGTTACATTCAGAATAGAATCTCCATAAGACCTATTCTGGAAAAGACTCCATATGAATTGTGGAAGAACAGAAAGCCCGGCATTTCTTATTTCCATCCATTTGGATGTACATGTTTTATTTTGAATACAAAAAATTATCTGAACAAGTTTGACTCTAAAGCACAAAAGTGTATTATGTTAGGATACTCTGAATGCTCAAGAGGGTACAGAGTATACAATACAGAAACACAAATTGTTGAAGAGTCAATCAGTGTTCGGTTTGATGATAAGCTTGACTCTCAAAAGTCAAAGCAGAATGAATTCCTTGCAGGTATGGAAGTTGAACTCACAGGTACTGAAGATAACTCATCATAGGCTCTCAACAGAGACACTCCCTCAACATCAGAAAGAGTCACTTCAAGCAATCCAGCACCTTCTGTTGATCAACTCCAGAAAAGACCATCCAGAAGCAGCATTGACCATCCAGAAGAAACAATTTTAGGAAGGAAGGAAGATCCAATCAGAACAAGATCTACTTTCAGAAATTCTGAAGAGTCTCTCATGGGACTGGTTTCTCTGATTGAACCAACAACAATTGATGAAGCACTTCTAGAAAATGACTGGATTCTGGCAATGCAAGAGGAGCTAAATCAATTCACCAGAAATGACGTATAGGATCTGGTTCCCAAACCAAAAGGATTCAACGTCATTGGTACAAAATGGGTGTTCAAAAACAAACTAAACGAACAAGGTGAAGTAATCAGAAACAAAGCACGACTGGTAGCACAAGGTTATAGTCAGCAAGAGGGGATAAACTATACAGAAACCTTTGCTCCAGTCGCCAAGTTAGAATCTATCAGAATCTTAATATCATTTGTTGTTAATAAAGGCATCACTCTGTATCAAATGGATGTCAAAAGTGCATTCTTAAATGGCTATATAGAAGAAGAGGTATATGTGCATCAACCCCCTGGTTTTGTTCCAAAAATCCAGAATATGTTTTCAAACTAAAGAAGTCACTCTATGGTCTGAAACAAGCTCCCAGAGCTAGGTATGAAAGACTAAGTAACTTCCTGTTAGAAAAGGAATTCACCAGAGGGAAAGTGGACACAACCTTGTTCTATAAGATAGTTAAGAATGACATATTAGTGTGTCAAATTTATGTTGACGACATCATACTTGGATCCACTAAACCCTCTCTGGGAAGAGAGTTTGCTAAATGTATGCAGGCAGAGTTTGAGATGAGCCTAATGGGGGAACTAAAATTCTTTCTGGGCATTCAAATAAATCAAACTCCAGAAGGAACTTACATTCATCAGAGCAAATATGTCAGAGAACTTCTGAAGAAATTTGATCTCTCAGAATGTAAGTCATCAAGGATTCCAATGCATCCCACGTGCATTCTGGAAAAAGAAGAGGTATGTAAAAAGGTAGAACAAAAGGTCTACAGAGGTATGATTAGTTCTATTCTCTATCTGACGGCTTCAAGGCCTGACATTCTATTCAGTGTTTGCATTTGTGCTAGATTCCAATCAGATCCTAGAGAATCTCACTTAACAGCAGTTAAGCGAATTTTCAAGTATCTGAAAGGTACTGCTAATCTGGGTTTGTTTTATAGAAAATCAAATGATTACAGCTTAGTAGGATATTGTGATTCTGATTTTGCTGAAGACAAAGTAGAACGTAAAAGCACTTTTGGAAGCTGCTAGTTTCTGGGAGAAAATCTGATCTCATGGTCCAACAAAAGACAATCCATAATAGCTCTATCAACAGCAGAAGCTGAATACATAGCAGCAGCTGGATGTAGCACGCAAATGCTCTGGATGAAAAGTCAACTTGAGGACTTCAATATATTTGAGAGTAACATCCCTATCCTCTGACAATACTTCTGCTATTTGTCTCAGTAAAAATCCTATTTTTCATTCTAGGGCTAAGCATATAGAAATAAAACATCATTTTATTAGGGACTATATTCAGAAAGGGATTCTTAATTTAAAATTCATTGACACAGACCATCAATGGGCTGATGTCTTTACAAAACCTCTTTCTGAAGATAGGTTTAACTTCATTCTGAAACATCTCAGCATGAAGCTTTGCCCAGAATAAACTGTTTTATTTACATATCTTAACCTTCAGAATTTTGATTATTTTCTGTGAATTGTTGATCAACTTGCCTTCAGATTTTTAGAAGTATAGATTATATCAGAATCTATCCATGAAGATCTGAGCGTTTCATTTCAAGGATAGAAGTGTGTTGTTCACGTAAGCAAACAATTGCCATTCATTCATCAGCTACCTTCTGAGGCTGAACACGCGTTCACTTTTCTGAAAGGTCAAAAGCGCTGAATGGGTGCATTGAGACACATGTCATGGGTAACCGTTCCAATATCTTTCTGAATCCCCTAAAATCAGCTGTCATTAATGCTTATAATCATTAATAATTATTTCTCTCTCTTGCAGTTTAAGTTTTCAAAAATCTATTTAAACACAAGTTTCATTCTTTACACTCTTTCACTTTCACTACACTCTAATTATTTTTTGTCCATCTTTCAAAACCCCTTCATTTTCTTCTCAAATTTCTTGTCTAAACATGGCTTCCTCAAGCGTCCCAAACACCAGTACTCAGAGAACTGAATCTATGGAACAATATGAAGAACCGTTCAGAACTCTTCTATCGCCCATTGACAACCTAGAAGTTCTTTCAGAACTAATTGTTGATTTTGAAAGTCTTCAAGAAAATGGATTCAATCTCTCTGAAGAGGTAAATGCTCAAGGATGGAACAGGTATTTCGACCGTCTTTTAGGTCCAACGTTTCCAATTCCTGTGAAGGAATTCTGGATTCATGCTTCATCCTCCAACCATCAAGTCACTTCGTATGTAATGGGGAAGAAGATAGTAATTACTGAAGACCTAATTGCAAGACTGATAGGTTACAATGGTGGTGGCGTAAGGTGTATAGACATGGCTGAAAGATGTGCTGATGTTGCTTCAATTGCAAGGGAAATTTTCACTTTGGGTCTTCCCTCCAGCAAGATAAGGGATCTGAAGGATCATCACAGAATATGGGCTAAGATAATTCTGGGATGCATCAACCACAGGAAGCCAACCAGCTCTCCTGACTATATAAACATTGATCAGCAATTTCTGATCTACTTTATCTCTAAGAAGACTAAGGTTAATCTGGCTCACTTGATATTCAATCATCTGAGGACCAGTGTTAAGGAGACTAGAGAAGATGAGCATACCAAAAGGGACTAGATACCCCTTGGAAGGCTCATATCAGATATTCTGACAGAGAATAGGCTGATAGAGCATCTAATAGAAGCACATGAAATCAGCTCTCTAGAGGCAACTGCTGGGAAGCCCTTGAATGAAAAGAATCTGAAAAAGATGAAAATTATTGAGAACATCAAGAAGGAACCCAATGTTACTTCTTTTGCAACCATTACTTCCAAGAGAATTCCTCTGGATGATTTTCCTATGTTCTCAGAGATTGACTCCAAGCCTGAGATTATCGTCAGATATTTGGATGCATGCAAGGCAGATGGCACTGCACCAGGATTAAAATTCAGGACTTGCAACAGGCGGCACCAGAAGTTGTCTTGAAGAAGAACAAGAAAAGGAAGGCAGCAACAGAAGGATCCTCCCAGCGGACTCCAAAAGCTGCTAAAAAGAAAGGTACTCCTTCTTTTGTTAATGTTTTAGAATCAATATCTATATCAACATCTGGACCCTTACCTACCCAATCAGAAATTCCTACCCCACAAACGTTTGATGATTTTGACATAGGGTTTGACCCCTCAGAAACTCTGTCTTAGAGAAACCCATTCCCTTCCTATCAATCCAAATATTGAATCAACTCAACCAGAACTTGCAAAAGTTCTGTCAGACATTGAATCTTTTGACCAAAATATTTCTGCTCCCACACCAGAAAATCCAAACTCCAAAACCACCACAGAAGCTCCACAACCAGATATTCCCCTCTCTCCACAACCAGAAATACCACTACCTCCATCTCCTCAACCAGATATTCCTCATCCACCATCTCCACAACCTGAAAAATCACAACCAGAAGTTCAAACTTCTGAGAACCAACCATCTGAAACCTGTGAACCAGAACCTCAAAATGTTCAATCCAACCAATCTGAAGAACCTACTTCAGATTCAGATGCAATCCATATTCCAAGAATCACTGAACCTCTGGCCATCCGTATGCCCCTCACCATTCTGGACATTCCATAAATTCCTTCTTCTCTGGAATCAACACCACCAAATTCCCCAACCAGTCCAAGAATTATACCAGACTCTCCCACTCCCTCACCAAAGAGCAATCCAGATGACAACACTAAACTTGTCATTGATCTAACTATTTTTGAATGTCTTGCTGCCATAACTCACAAAACTACCATTCCAAAACCATCTGAACCCACACCAGATGTTGGTACTAGGTTATTTATGTTTGAAACAGAAATGCAGAAATGGATAACCTCCCTGAAGCAAGCTAGTCTTGAGATGACCAATTTTGCTGCCTCAGATTATCTTTGGACAAGTTTCAGAAAATGGATAAGTTCTGAAACACATAAGATGCAAGAACAGATCTACGGACAGGTTCAACAGAATTTCAGTAATCTGCTAAAGGTATTTGAAGACCAAGTTCTGAGCCAACTGCTCAAGGAAGAGATTCTCCCTCTGGACAATGCTCCCTAGTCAGAACATCGTCCCTCAGACAAAGTTCAATCAGAATCAGAAGGTCTCATTCTGACTGCTGCTCCAGATAAGATGATCTCAGTAGAAGATTTGGTTCAAAATGATCAAGTTGCAGAATGCTCTGAGAAGCATCCAGTTACTGAAGATTCTCCAGCTCCCTCCTATGAAAGGCAAACTCTGGAAGAACTGAAGAGAGCGGATATTGTTATTCAGGAAAGGTTGGATAACAGGATGATACAATCAAGGAAATCAAGAGCATGTTAAGCAAACAAGAGGAAACCAACACCCAGATCAAGGGCTTGTTGGAAGCTTTGTTCACACACCTTCCTCCTCCCTCTTAGATTTTCTTTTGTTTTTTAAAATCTGTTTATCTGTAATATTTGTTCTATATTGCTGCTGTTCTGAACTTCTTATCATTGCTTCTTATTTTTTAAATATAAATCCTTTTTAGCTCTGATTATATGTTCTTTTTGATAACTGACAAAAAGGGGGAGAAAGAATAAGATATTTTCAATAACGATTTACTGAGACATAAGTCTCAAACATTCTGAACTACTTAATTTCTTTCTTTTGAAAAGCTTGAACAAATACAAAACTCTGATGAAAGACGCAGTTAAATTCTGATGCTCAAATACTCATGGAATTAAAGGGAAGTAATCAACTCAGGGGGAGTTTTTCTTCTTAATTCTATACTTTTTATTCTTTATTCTTAAATGAAAAATCTGGTTTTTGTCATCATCAAAAAGGGGGAGATTGTTAGAACATAGTTTGATTCTACAACCCTTGGTTAGAGTTTTGATGATAACAAATACAAAGAATAAATAAATACAAAGTATATATACACAGAACAAATATGCTCCTTAAAAATATGTTTTGTATATGTAGAAGTTATGATGGAATCAGCATCAGAAGATAAGCTAAAAGTATTACATGCTGAAGTAATCAGATTTTACGCTGAAGATTGGTGATCAGAACCTGCGCTTAATTACAACAAACTCTGATTCTGAACAAAGACATATCAAACCAAGTCATCAATATTCTGAAGCGTCATCAGCAGTTAAGCAAAGAAGACTCTGAAGCGTTACTGTACATTCAAGACAGAATTAATGCCAACAGCTTTCTTCAGACAAGATCTTCTACAAAAGGAAAGTGTGTTATTATCATTAAACTTGCTTTATGGACAACATCATTATTTTGTCTATATAAACAAGTCTGCTTGCAAAGAAGCACATACGTACGCACTCATCAATTTGCAGAGAATTCCAAACCATGTATATTCAAGCTCTAGCAAATTTATTTTATTCTAAGCTTAACATGTGTAATTATCACAGTTGTGATAAACTGTTTTGTTAGAAAACACCAACACATTCTTGTTCAATTATTTGTAAAATATTTCCTTGAGATTAACCGATTTGTGGTTGTACCCAAGAAGACTTTAACCGTTGTTAAAGTAGTTGTTGTAATCTTTTGAGATTAGTGGATTAAGACCTCGTTGGAGAGAGGCGAAATCACCTTGACGGGTGGACTGGAGTAGTTTGAGATCAAACGAACCAGGATAAAAATATTGTGTCATTAAGCTATTTTTTATCTAAGTTTTCAATTCACCCGTCCCCCCCCCCCTTCTTGTGTTTTGCGCATCTTCAGAGAATGCTGAGCATTTGCAAAGTGTACTGCAAGTATTGAAGGAGAGGAAATTGTATGTGAAGCTATCAAAATGTGAATTATGGCTAATAGAGGTTTGTTTTCTTGGTCATGTTATTTCAGGTGATTGTATTGTTGTAGATCCATCCCAGATAGATGCAGTGTTGCAGTGGAAAGCTCTGAAGTTAGTTACGGAGATCAGAACCTTTTTGGGTTTAGTTGGTTAGTATATAAGGTATATCGAAGGTTTTTCTAAGTTAGCACTTCCACTAACTCAACTGACTTGTAAGGGAAGAGAGTTCGTGTGGTACATCCAATGTGAAGAAAGTTTGTCGAGCTAAAGAAGAAATTGACAAAGGCTCTGATTTTAATATTACCCTATATGAAATAACCGTTTATGGTGTACTGTGATGTTTCTAAACTGGGTTTAGGTGGCGTGCTTATGCAGAATGATAAAGTAGTAGCTTATGCGTCGAGGCAATTGAGGATTCATGAAAGGAATTATCCTACTCATAATCTTAAATTAGAGGTAGTGGTGTTTATACTAAATATTTGGAGGCATTACCTTTATGGTTCTATATTTGAAGTGTTTAGTGATCACAATAACTTAAGTTATTTGTTTGATCATAATGAATTGAATATGACGCAAAGAAGGTGGTTAAAGTTATTGATGGACTATGACTTTGGCTTAAATTACCACCCTGGTAAAGATAATGTTGTGGCATATGCTTTAAGTGGGAAAACATTACATATGTCTGTTATGATGGTCAGAGAATTAGAGTTGATCAAACAATTCAGAGACATGAGTTTAGTATGTGAAGTGTCACCACAGTTGTTGGGGATGTTGAAGATTAACAATGACTTCTTGGATAATATTAAAGAGTCTCAGAAGTTAGATGTAAAGTTGGTAGACTTTATGGTTGGGAATAACCAATTTGAAGATAGTGATTTTAAAGTGAATGTCCAAGGTGTGTTGAGATTTCGAGACATAATTTGTATTCCTGATGACGTAGAGATGAAAAGGATGATTCTGGAAGAAAATCATAGAATTAGTTTGAGTATTCATTTGGGGGCTACTAAAATGTATCATGACTTGAAGAAGTTATTTTGGTGGTCCGGATTGAAACAAGATGTTGTGTGGTTCGTGTATTCATGTTTGACTTGTCATAAGTCAAAAGTCTAACATCAGAAACTTGCGGGATTGTTGAAACCATTAGAGGTTCTGGAGTGGAAGTGGGATAGTATATCAACAAACTTTGTGACGGGGCTTCCAAGTACTCCAAGAGGGCATGATACAATTTGGGTGATTATTGATAGGCTAAAAAATTAGCTCATTTTATTCCGATTAATATAAGTTTTCCTGTGCCTAAGTTGGTGGAGATTTATATCCGTGTAATTGTGAAGCTACACAGTGTTCCGTCAATTGTTGTATCCGATAGAGACCCAAGGTTTACTTATTATTTTTGGAAGAGTCTGCAAGATGCGTTGGGTTATAATCTAAGATTGTGTTCTGCGTATCACCCACAGGCAGATGGTCAGACAGATAGAACTATTCATTCGTTGGAGGATTTGTTGAGAGCTTATGTTCTTTAGCAAGGAGGTACATGGGATAGTTATCTTCCACTCATTGAGTTCACTTATAAAAATAGTTTTGATTCTATTATTGGTATAGTACCTTTCGAGACATTGTATGGTCGGAGGTGTAGTACACCTTTGTGTTGGTATGAATCTGGTGAAAGTATAGTGTTCAGACCTAAAATTGTACGATAAACTACGAAGAAGATGAAGTTAATTTGAGAAACGATGAATACTTCGCAGAATAGGAAAAAGAGTTACCATGACAAGAGGAGGAAGGATATTGAGTTTCAAGAAGGAGACCATGTATTCTTGAGAGTATCTCTGATAACCGGTGTAGGTCGTGCTTTGAATTCAAAGAAGCTGACTCCTCGATTTATTGGTCCATATAAAATTTCAGAAAAAGCGGGTAAAGTTGCATATAGAGTGTCCTTGCCATCTAATATGTAGAATTTGCATGATGTGTTCCATGTGTCGCAACTCCGAAAGTATATTTTACTGTTGAGACCATACCTGTGAGAATCGAGGATCGTGAAATAAAGAAGTTGAGGGGAAAAGAGATTACTCTTGTGAAAGTGGTCTGGGGAGGAGCTGCTAGAGAGAATGCAACGTGGGAATTAGAGAGAAAGATGCGAGAGTCTTATGCAGAGTTATTTTCATTAGGTAATTTTCTAGGATGAAAATATTCTAAGTGGGGGAGAGTTGTAACACCCAAATTTCTTTGATTTATCGTATTTAAATTAAATTAGATGATATGGTATATTTATTGTTCTTTAGTAAATCTTTTGTTGTTTTGTGATGCATCTGTTGGGGATTAGATACCTTAAAAGTTATTGGAGTTGAGATGATAGAGGTGTATTCCCAAAAGTTTAGAAACATGAGGTGTAGAGAGATAAATAGTTATTAGCATCATTTGGATTAAAATATTTGATTAGTACCATAGTATAATAATTAAATAAATATTATTAGTAGAATAATAGACTTATTATTATTTTGGGATTAATTAAATAATTAATTAAATTGGGAAGAGCAAGGTTGGTATTATGATTTAGGGGTCCTTAGAATAAAATAGAGTTTGAAATAGAGAAGAGAAAGGCAACGTAGAACACTGAGCAAAATATCGTAGAAGAGAGAAGAAGAGGAAGAGTCTAGGGAAAGAAGGTTCACCGTAGAGAGTCAAGAACCAGAAAAATCCAATGTAAGAGTGAGATTATAACACTATAAAGGGTTGCATAACAATGAGGTATTGTAGTGATTAGGTTCCATGAATTGTATTCTTAGTTCTCCCTATTTTGTTGTATTAGAGTTTTTCTCATTGATGAATTCTTTGATGTATTTTGTGTGTTATTGGTGAAATTTGATGATGTATATTGAATGGGATTGATAGGCAATATTGGTGAGTAGTTAGTATAATGAGAAGATATTTTTTTGATTGAAATATTGGGTATTGAGGTTTTGAAACATGTATTTTCGTAACTTTATTTTTAAACTCTACATAGGGTGTAACCGATTACTGCATAGGGGGTAATCAGTTACCCTGTGCAAATTTGGGCGAACTGGGCAAAAATAGGAAGGCATAATTGGTTACTGCATAGGTGTGAATCGATTACTCAAATGGACAATAGAGTTGTAATTTTGAATCATAGGAGTGTAACAAGTTACCCTCCCGGCTATAACCGATTACCACAGAAATGTCAGATTTTTCAAAAATTATAAATTACATAACTTTCGCCTCGGGTGTCCGTTTGATGCGCTGTTTGGACTGATGGAAAGCTAAAATTATTCTCTATCCTATAAAAATAAACTGGAACATAATAGATAATTATTTTACCAACATTTATGCCTATATGTGCATATTTCTAAGTAATGTGCCATGAATTGTGTTGCGATTGAGTAAGATGATGTTGTATGAATGATTCAATTATTTTTCATGATGTAGTGCATGATAATGATGATGATGACTTGTATTGGAATAACATTTATGATTAAGTATAATCAATGTAAATTACGTGTTGTATGTCAGTGTCGTATGCATTCATGATAAGATGGCCTGTATTGGCGAAAGATGGCTTATATTGGCGAGAGATGACATGTATTAGCATTATGATATTGCTGTCCTAAGTTGTCATTATGATGAGAGTTTTTCCCTATTGGTACCAAATACATTGAGTCTGTGTCAGTTTCATTGCATTACATTATGATTGATAATTTGATGTTTGATGCTGAAATGGTATGAGTTACATTATGATGAGTATTATGTGTTGTGCGCATAATTGCTTAAATGTTGATGTACTTTGTGGTATCATGAATGAAGTAAAGGCGTGAGGTAAAGAAGTATAATTATGCATACTTAAATTTCTATCTACTCATTATTATGATTTCTTTTATATTATTATGGTATCTCACCCCTTCTGTTTGAATGTCGCCTCTATGTAGGTAACGTGCAGATGATGTGACGTAGCTTGAGGTCGAGGTTAGTTGAGAAATACCTCATTTTGCGTAGATTGAGTCGGTGTCAGCTCTGATACATAACACTTGGGGGTTTTACGCTTGTGTTTTTTATGATGGGAGTAAACTGTTGTAGAACTTCATTTGTTGGATTTCAATTAATGTTTTATGCTGAATTTTGAATTTTGATAGCTATCACTCATGTTGAGAATAATTATTAGTGATGTTTTCGCTGTGAATAAATGAAACGAAGTTCAGACATGATGAATAAGTGACTATATGTTGTGTATCTTTTTATATGAGCATGCATGATGTATGAAGATGTGGCATCCTATTCTTGATGTTTTATTTTATGAATTAAATTATACTGATTTTTGGTTAAATTACTGACGGAGAAATAGGGTGTTACAAATGAGGCTACGTCAGAGGAATCTAATTCAGATATAGAAGTTGTTAGACCTTTCCCTTCATCCATCCCTCATATCATTGGTAAATCAAACTTTGTTAAGTTTCCAATTTTACCAGATAGAGTTTCTAAACCTTATTCCACTCATTATGACCATCTTTCTCTCTGAGCCGATGTTTGTCCAACAACCAAAGATCAATTACTAAATCAATTTGAATTTGAAGCTCTGGATAGACTTCATTCCTTGGTGGATGAGTGCAATGTCCACGAAGATCGTGATGAAAGTAATGCCCTCTGGCATGACTTCACAAAATTGATGGTTACCAGCACTACAGAACTGCAGTTCTTCTACTTTAAGGATACCATAAGAAAGGTCAATGCAAAACTTGCTACTGGAATACCTCTTCCTCCAGTGCTTCTACTCCCAACACCAAAAGTTGAACTTCCCTTGGCAGTTTGTGTCCAAGAGATTCAACCTTCTGAGAAGACTCTAGAGGTTGGTACTTCCTCTGGAGAGTTGAAGACCTTTGCTTCTAGTTCTAAGATTGCGGCTTCTGTGATCAATAAAATTTTGGATGAGCTTAGTAGAGAGAATGCATTTGTCAGATAGCATCTGGGCAAACAAGATAAAATATTTTAGGAGCAAGATGAAACCAACTATGTGATTACAAGCATGCTTAGGGATATCATGTCAAGACTACCTCCACCTCTACGAAAACCTTAGACCCTTTGTTTTACCTTTGTTCTAAGTTTTTAAGATTTTGTTCTGTTTTTAAAATCTGTACTTTATTTGATTCCATTCAATGAAATTCAATTTTTGGCTAATTTATTCTATTTTTTTTTTTGAGTTTTGACAAAGGGGGAGAAAGTGAGGTCATTTTGATATATTTATTTCTCAACTGATCTCATACATGTTCTAATATTTTTTGCCTCTAACATTGTTTAACTTATAATAAACTTTTAGAAAGTTCACTGAATGTTTCTAACAGGCAAAGTTCAGAAACTCTAAAGAGATATTGTGTTTTGATATCCAAAAGTTATGTTAACCAGACCTTTGCTTAAATGATATTCAACTAGACTCTGTTAAACCATATTCTGGTACATCAGTCATGGTTCAACAAGGTTTTGATAGGCATGTTATGATACTTCATCAAAATCAAGTTCTATTGCTTCTAATAGCAATCCAGGATGTGAGATGATCAACCAGATAATTCTATCCCAACTAATGACGAACCAGACATCTCTAATTAGACTTTGATGGTGTTCTTAACTAGGCATTCTAGTCAGACTCTAATATTATTCTAGTCAGGAAAGTATTCCTTTCATGTTGATTAAGGTGTTTATACTTCAAAACTATTTCATAAGTCTTGAACTCAGAAAGAGCCTCTGAACAAGCTGAGATAAGTTTTGAGAGTATAGAACTCATGAGAGTTTTTTAGCTAACTCTAAAATATGTTTTATGTGATTAAACCTGTAAAAATTATTCATCAAAATACATGGTTTTATCATTATAAAAATGGGGAGATTGTAAGAACAATATTTGCATCTGACTTTTAGTTTTGATGATAACAGTACATTGTTTGTTAGAAATTTTTTTCTACCCTAATAGTTTTGTCTAGTATGTAGCTTTTGCTAAAAGGTTCTAACTCTGATAGAATGACGTGTCATCAGTTTCTAGAATCAACACACTCTAACTCTAGAGAGATATAAATTTCGTGTTACAAGACATTGTCAAGTTTTGAAATGCTTATAAACAATGGTTCAAATGAACGTTAGTCTAGAGTTTCAGACTGTGACTTTGATGGAAAAGCTTATGAGGACTTCTCAACCTCTGAGATTCCGAAGAACAAATTCTGAAGACAAGGTTCTGGTGAACAAGTTCTGAAGACTCTGAAGAAAAGGTTTTGAAGATTTTTCTCTCTCAAGTTAAGAGGTTCTGAAGACCAAGCTTTTATAACTCTGAAGACAAGCTTCTGCTGAACACGTTCTGAAGACTCCGAGACAAGGTTCTGAAGACTCTCATTCTAGGTTGATCCTTCTAATCATGCTTCATCAATACACACATTCTAAAGCCTCTGAAGATTATAAGATAAGATCAAAAAAAATTTACGTGAGTAAATAATACTTGATAAAATATCAAATATTCTTTCCACTACATTGATCTTGTAGTGCAAAGACAGTACTATGATACGATGTTGTTTACCACTCACACTGGATGTTATGCAAGAATACAATTGGAATTTAGAATTCTCATTCTACGCTCCAACGGATCTTTCTTTAGCTATATAAAGAAGACTTAGAAGAATGGAAAAATAACTTTGCACCATTGAAAAGAAACTATGCGCAAAATTCTTTGATAAGTAATTCTTCTATAAAGAGGTGTATAGCAAGGAACTTTTGTTCGTTAACTTGCTTGAAACACTTTTGTGTTTATCATTGTATTTCAACTTTAGTAAATCTACTTTCTTAGAAGCATCTTGTAAACACACATTTTTTTATCTCAACTTTTGAGTTGATTATTTCTTAAGAGACTAGGGTATAGTCAAAATTTCTCAAGAAGTCATTGACGAGTAGTTTTTGTGGATTATAATCAATTTGATTATAGTGAATTAAGTATTTGTTGAGAAAGACTAAATCACCTTGACGGATGAATTAAATTAACTTCGTTAACAATAAACCAGAATAAAAATAATTATATTCATTTATATTTCTTACAACATCTGCACGATTTTGGCTTCCTTATCTTTCAACAACATGGTTCCTAGCAGTGTAATTTGATGGCAATGATGTGTTATATCAATAAACTCTATTTATCATATTGAATTTGGCAATTACCTTGAGTCCAAAATTCAAAATAAGTTCTAGTAAGAGACAATTAAACTTTGTCACTGATAGTTTAGTAAATGTGTCAAAATTTAATGTTCGTCACTACATTTTTAATTTGATCTCTTTTTTTTTTTTAATTATAAAGATTTAAATGAGTCTGACTCTGAGAGCTCATCAAAATCATCGTAGATTTCAAGTCTCAAAAAATATTTATAAATTACTCATCAATTAAATGTTCACATTCACAATGAAAATTCAACTAAAATACATTTGGAATATGAGTCAATTCATTATTATCTCAGTCAATCTTCAAAATATTATGTGTATTGTGTTGAATGAAATGATATAAATATTTATTGAAAAAAAGTTAAATAATAAAAATAATGTATACTTCTATCACCTATCACGATCGATCTTATATGGCTCTGAGGTCTCTTCCAAAATTTATGTATGATCTGCAAATATTCAATTCTAAATATAGAACGATCCCTTGTTGTTGAGAATAGAGTAACTAACCCAACACCCAAACTAACTGTAAAAAATACCATAATTTATAAGAGTGAATAATTCACTGTATATTTCACTAATAGATCCCTTACTTGATTTGACCAAATAAATACCTTATTTTTTCGTTTGAAATTAAGTACTTATTTATCTTTTCCTACTGTTAAAAATTAATGGCATTATCGCATTGTCAGTGGTCCAGAGTGGTTGGTGCAGTTCATAACAATCTTAATTAATGTATATAACATATGAAAATTCGATAAATATTTATGTATAATGTCATTTTGATTACTTAATATAGGTGACTTTTTTATTTTTAAATTATAATCTATTAATATTTAATATATTGAATTGCAAAAACATTTAAAGTGTGGTTTTGTTTGTATAGATTAATTTGACTAATAAAATACATGTTTTAGTAGAGTTGTCAATTTCATAAGGTTTATAAATTTAAACTTTGTTCGGGAGTTTGAATGAAAGAGAAAAAAAGAGTCTTATATACAGAAGTATAGATGATAAAATAGATAAATTTAAAATGAAATAAAAAATAAATTTTAAATATAGAAAAAAAATTTAAGAAAGTTTCAAATAAAAAACATGAAGAATTGTTAAATGATAAAAATTTAATAAATATTGTTCAAGTTAAATTTGAAGAGTTTTAATAACATCTACAAATAAGAAATTGGAAATTCTTCTCTTATTTTATTTAATTTGAATGTTAAATTATTTATTATTAATCTTTTAAATTTTTTGTAAATTATTTTTATTGGAAAGATAATTTAGTTAATTTCTACAATTTTCAATGCTTATTTTTTAATAGGGCCTTTTGACATTTTCAATATTTAATATAAATATGCTACCATATGCTATCAATATTGTACCCTACTTTATCTCTTCTATTTTGATATACAACAATAGTCTTCTTGTTATCATTCTTTATTCATTCTTCTTCTCTCACTTCATTATCTTGCACCAACAAACTGATATCTAGAGCACTTGGTTCCATTTTTTCTGAGAAACACGAGTGATTGTGAGCTGTGTGTTTGATTTTGGTTCATTGATTTTTTTGTTGAAATCTTGAACAAATCTGAACAAAATCTGATTATGTGGGTTGGGAAATAGTGTGTTTGAAGATCTGAAAAATCTGTGCAAGGTTAAAGATGAGTGGAGGCAGTAGTTTGAACATCAAACTCCAAGTTTTTAAAGGAAAAAACTAGAACAAATAGATAATACAAATGCGTGTGTTGTTTGGTGCGCAAGATGTTATGGATCTGGTTACAGATCGTTATGTACCAACTGCATTAGATGCAACTGAAGAACAAAAAACTGCTGAGAAAGTTATGAGGAAGAGGGACCAGAAAACTCTGTTATATATCCATCAGTGTGTGGATGAAAGTGTGTTCAAGAAGATTGCTGATTCGACAACGTCAAAAGGAGCGTGGGATTTATTGGTGATATGTTACGGTGGTGACACATCAGTAAAGAAGATGAAGCTTTAATCCCTGCGAAAGCAACATGAGAACTTGAACATGAAGAACAATGAGAAAGTTTCAGAATATATCTCTAGAGTGATCCTGATCACTAACGAGATGAAGGCGTGTGGAGAAATTCTGTCTGAACAGGTAATCATAGAGAAGATTCTGAGGTCGCTTACTCCTCAGTTTGATTACATTGTTGTTTCTATTGAACATTCTAAAAATCTGGAAACCATGAGAATAGAAGAATTGCAAAGCAATTTAGAAGCACGAGAGTTACGTCTGACTGGGAGAACTTCTGAAAGGGAAGCTGAGTAAGCTCTGAAGGCTTCCTTTGTCAAGAAAGACCAGAAGCAGAATAAATGTGGTGAAAGATTCCAGAAGTCAGAAATCTCAACTTCTGATGATAAGAGATATCATAAAGGAAAGGAGAGGTATGACAAAAGGAAGGTTCAATGTTACTCTTGTAAACAATGTTACTCTTGACAAAAGGAATGGATTGGTTGAGAGCCAACCATGTCTCTATCAATTGTTTTGCTAAAGCAATTCTTTTTCTCGAGTCTGAGAAAGAAGGTGTTTCGTTTTTGTCTACTCAGCAAGTGAAGAGGTGTGTCAAAGATGGAGTTGAATTGTTTGTATTTATGGAGAGCATGAATCTTGGTGAAAGTGGAGTGGGAAAGGAGTTGCCGATTGTGTGTGATTTTCCTGAGGTGTTTCCGGAGGAAGTTACAGATTTGCCTCCAGAATGCGAAGTAGAATTTTCTATTGATTTGGTCCCTGGTACTAGTCCTGTTTCGATGGCTCCGTATCGGATGTCACCATAGGAATTGGTTGAACTAAAGAGTCAACTTGAAGAGTTACTTGATAAGAAGTTTATTCGTTCGAGTGTTTCTCCGTGGGGTGCACCGGTGTTGTTAGTAAAGAAGAAAGAAGGTACGATGAGGCTTTGTGTGGATTATAGGCAGTTGAACAAGGTTACTATCAAGAACAAGTATCCATTACCTAGAATTGATGATTTGATGGACCGGTTGTTAGGAGCTTGTGTGTTAAGTAAGATTGACTTGAGGTCTGGTTATCACCAAATTCGTGTGAAGGCTAGTGATATTCAGAAGACGACGTTCAGAACCAGATATGGGCACTACGAGTATTCTGTGATGCCTTTCGGTGTTACAAATGCGCCCGGTGTGTTCATGGAGTATATGAATCGAATTTTTCATGAGTACCTTGATAAGTTCGTGGTGGTATTTATTGATGACATCCTGATCTATTAGAAGAATAAAGAGGAACATGACGAGCACTTAGAGATTGTGTTATCTATTTTGAAAGAGAATCAGTTATTTGCTAAACTTTCTAAGTGTGAATTTTGGTTGGAGGAAGTAAGCTTTCTTGGTCATGTGATATCTCGTGGAGGTATTGTCGTTGATCCAACAAAGATTGAAGTTGTGTCAGAGTGGGAGTCTCCTAAATCTGTTTTTGAGATACGAAGTTTTCTTGGTTTAGCCGGATACTATCGTAAGTTCATTGAAGGTTTTTCAAAGTTGGCATTACCGTTGACGCAATTGACTAGAAAAGGACAAGCGTTTGTGTGGACTACTCAGTGTGAGGATAACTTTCAAGAGCTTAAGAGGAGGTTGACTACTGCTCCTGTATTAATTTTACCTAATCCATCCGAATCGTTTACAGTTTATTGTGATGCTTCATTGATGGGGTTAGGTGGTGTTTTGATGCAAAATGGATAAGTGGTGGCTTATGCTTCGAGACAACTTAAAGTGCATGAGAGGAATTATCCGACTCATGACTTAGAGTTGGCAGCTGTTGTTTTTGTGTTGAAGATTTGGAGACACTACTTGTTTGGATCGAGATTTGATGTATTCAGTGATCATAAGAGTTTGAAATATTTGTTTGATTAGAAAGAGTTGAATATGAGGCATAGAAGGTGGTTGGAGTTCTTAAAAGATTATGACTTTAGCTTGAATTATCATCCAGGAAAGGCGAACGTGGTTGCCGATGCATTGAGTAGGAAATCATTGCATATGTCTATGCTAATGGTGCGAGAATGGGAGTTACTTGAACAATTTTGAGACTTGAGTTTGGTTTGTGAAGAAACTTGTTTTGGTGTGAAACTTGGCATGTTGAAACTTATAAGTGGGATCTTGGATGAGATAAGAGAAGGACAGAAATCAGACTTGGTTTTGGTTGACAAGTTGACCTTAGTTAATTAAAGTCAAGATGGCGAGTTTCAGATTGATGAGAATGGCGTTTTGAGATGTCGTGATCGAGTTTGTGTTCCCGATGTAGGAGATGTGAAAAAGAGGATCCTTGAGGAAGGACACCGAAGTGGATTGAGTATTCATCCTGGTGCCACAAAGATGTATCAAGATTTGAAAAAGTTGTTTTGGTGGCCATGTATGAAAAAGGAGATTGCTGAATTTGTGTATTCATGTTTGGTTTGTCAGAAGTCCAAAATAGAGCATCAGAAGCCATCTGGATTGTTGCAACTGTTGTCTATTCCAGAATGGAAGTGGGATAGTATTTCTATGGACTTTGTTTCGGGATTACCGAGGACTTCGAGTAACTATGAGGCTATTTGGGTTATTGTGGATAGATTGACAAAATCTGCTCACTTTATTCCAATTAGAATGGATTATCCGATGGAGAGATTTGCAGTTATACATTGAACAGATTATGAGTTTGCATGGTATTCCGACGTGTATCGTTTCGGATAGAGATCCAAGGTTCACTTCTAGATTTTGGGAAGGTTTGTAAAGAGCTTTGGGTACTAAGTTGCGGTTGAGTTTGGCTTATCATCCGCAAACAGATGGTCAGACGGAGAGGACGATTCAGTCGCTCGAAGATCTTTTACGAGCATGTGTTTTGGAACAAGGAGGTTCATGGGAGATTTACTTATCGTTTATTGAGTTTACCTATAACAACAATTTTCATTCCAGTATAGGTATGGCTCCTTTTGAGGCGTTGTATGGAAGATGTTGTAGAACACCATTATGTTGGTATGAATCGGTAGAAAGTGCGGTAGTTGGACCGGAGATTGTTCAACAAACTACGGATAAGATTAAATTGATTAGTGAAAAGATGAAAATTTCACAAAGTCGCCAAACGAGTTATCATGACAAAAGGAGAAAACCTCTTGAGTTCAAGAAGGATGATCACATGTTTTTGAGAGTGAATCCTATGACAGGTGTGGGTCGAGCTCTAAAATCACGTAAGTTGACGTCGCGGTTTATTGGTCCGTATCAAATTTCGGAGAGGATTGGAAATATGGCTTATCGGATTTCGTTACCGCCATCACTTTCAAATCTTCATGATGTGTTTCATGTTTCGCAATTGAGGAAGTATATTGCGGATCCGTCTCATGTTGTTCAAGTGGACGATGTGGAAGTTAGAGAGAATTTGACCGTTGAGACTTTGCCGACAAGGATCGAAGATCGGAAAGTAAAGCAACTTCGAGGAAAATAGATCGTTTTGGTAAAGGTTGTGTGGGGTGATTCGGCTAATAGAAACATAACTTGGGAGCTAGAGAGCCGAATGAGGGATTCATATCCCGAGTTTTTCGTTTAGGGGTAATTTTCGAGGCCGAAAATCTTTTAAGTGGGGGAGAGTTGTAACACCCCGATTTAATTAAATAGTATTTTTATTATTATTTTCCAAAAATTACCGGTTAATAGTTATTTTGATAAATTATGATTATTTAGTCGGTATAATATTATTCGGCCCGATAATTGATTAATCGAATTTTTTCAGTTTATGTGAAATAATTATTTATATGGTAGTATTATATTTTATGGTGTGAAAATATATTAATTAGTATGTAGAAATATTAATTAGTGGGTTATTTGATTTTTAGTAGTAATAAAATAAATAGAAAGAAGAGTATTTATTTTATAAGAATAATATTAAGAGTAGAAAGAAATAAGGAAGTGTTTGGTTTGGGTTTTAAAGAAAAGAAATTATTTTTTTGGTTTTATAAGAATAGAAATAGAGTTGGTAAGAGAATAGAGAAATAGAGAGAAAGAGGAGAAAAAAAGAAGAAGAGAGAAAGAGGGCTAGGGTTTGAAAGAGGAAGAGGAACTTGGTAAAGATAAGGTGCAAGAAACATCAAGAACTCATAAGGTAAGGGTGTCTATGTCATTTCTCATGCTTGTATGTGATTTTGAGCTATGGGTAGAATATATCTCGGTTGGGTTCTTGAGAAACTAGATTAAGAGAGGGATGATTTTGTTGATGGAAGAATTGATGATAATCCAAAATAGATGGGTTTATATTTATAGGGGTTGAAATCTATGAGTATTATTAGGAATTATGAATTGGATTAAGTTATGTTTAGTTTTTCTAATATATATTCATATCTCTGTTAAGAAAATAAAAATATAAAATAAATATGTTATGAAAACATATCCATAGCAGTAACAGGTAATGTTAAGAAAAAAAATATATAAAATAAGTATGTTATGAAAACAAATCCATAGCAGTAACAGGTAATGTTAAGCAAAAAAATATATAAAATAAGTATGTTATGTGAAAGTTATATTGTTAAGAAACAAAAAAATGAAATAGTAAGTTTCTGTAAAAATTCATATCAGTAAAGTTCGTATCAGTAGGATTCTTATCAATAACATAATGAATACATATATACATAATTAATATTAATTAGAAATAGGAGTGGATTAATACCGGAGTCGTATTAATCGGTAAATAAATAATTAACAATTAAGCCGATAACTATGATTCGACAAGGAGTTGTTTAAGTTGGAATTAAGTGAAAAGAGTTCTGTTTGTTTTGAATTAGCCGGTTGAGCTGGTAAAATTAGTTATCCGGAAATTAATGAAATTTGATGGGGTAACTAAGTTAAATGCGTAGGTAATTATGGTTGAGTTATTTTTTCGAGATTGCGACGTTTTCGGAGACCGATCGAAATTGTGTTCGTTTTGAATATATTTATGAAGTAACTTATTTAAGCTTGTATGTTACTTGATGTGTAAATATAATTGCAATGCAGGTACAATTGTTGGTATTTCATTATATTGGAATATGTGGTATGTGTATGTTAAGGTCGGGAGTGGTCTTAATTGCATACAAGTGGTCAATTATACATTGCATGGCATGGTTAGTCTTGAAATATAGACGGTGAAACGGTGGGTTCATATTTTATAGACGTTGATCCTTAATTGGAAATAGGCGTAGAGGCTTTGATCCTATGTGGAAATATAAGCGGTGAAACTTTGGGTTCACAATTATAGACGTTGATCCTATATGGAAAATAGACGTAGAGGCCTTGATCCTATGTGGAAATATAGGCGGTGGAACCTTGGGTCCACAAGTCGGTACCGCATTCGCATTCGTTGCATCATGTCATGATTCACATGCATAATTGTTATATTATGAGTTTATGTGAATTGAATTAATCGTGTGGTTTATGTGTCGGAATTGTTTTCAGATTGATTCTTAAATAATTACCAAGTGTGTGATTAGGTGAAATAAATATGTTACTAATATTCATATATGTTTATGTAAGGTGAAGGATTTCTAATATTTATATTTTATGCATTGCCTATTTTACATACTATTATGATTATTGGAATACTCACTCTTCTGTTGAAATGATGCTTAAATATTGGCATCGCTCAGGTACCGAAGACGCTTGTGCGAGGCACAAGGATTAGCGGATGCACCTAGGCTTGTACTCCGTTATTTTTGTTATCGAGTCGATGCTCTGATTTTATAACACATGGGGGTTTAGTTTGTAGTATTCAAACTCGTTTATTTTGTATATGGATTATACTTGTATATAATCCTTTATTTTGATCACATGTTGATATTTGTATGATATGACTTGATAATATGAATGATGTATGAACCATATCGCTTAATGCCTTGCATATTATATTTTGATTCCTCCTTTGGAGAAGATAATATTATTATGATTCCGTTGTGTTTGCACGATAAAGAAAGTATATGTCATGATTGTATTATGTGATTAAATGATTAAAGTGACGATTATGTCATGTCCGTTTTTTTTGAATATGTGGATTGATGTTGTGACACTCCTTCCGTGCAAATTTTATTTTCTCTGATTTTATTTATATCGTTTAATTCGGGGTTTATTAGAAGGGGTGTTACAGAACGCATCTTACGAATTTGAGATTTTGAGTTATTTTTGCATATGCATATTCGAATAAACTCCTAAATTTTATTTTCAAAGAGATTTCAGATATCTCAAATTTCTTTTGATTTTATTTTGAAAAGATATTTATTTATAATATAATTATAATATAATTAAATTGAGTTAGTATTAATTTAAGAATAACTTAAATTTATAATTAAAAACTAAATATTAAAGGAAATTTATGATATGAAATTAAACAATAAATGTAGTAATTAAATTTCTAATGATATGGTGAAATATAATTGTCTTTTAATTTTTTATTTAAAATTATAAATAATTTTTTATAAAATATATAAGAAATATTTTTTAATTATAACTTTAAAAGTTAAATTTAATTTAGATGACACTTTTTAGTTCTTATTATAGAACTGATAATTAATTACTATGTTGTAATTAGAAAATTTATTATATTAAAATGATATTTATATTATAAACAAAAGTGGAATGTTATATTCTACTATATAGCCAGAAACAATGAGAGAGAGTGAGAGATCAAGAGAGAAAACGACGGAGCGCATGAAGAACTTGGATGAACATTGGTTTTGCAACGGAGAAAGCGCAATCGACAACACACATCAACATTCTATTTGACAAAATTTCCCGAATACATAAATGAAGACCTACTCTGGTGGACGTTCGCACCTTGTGGAAGAGTAATGGACGTCTTCATCCCAAACAGGAGGAATAAGCATGGGAAGAAGTTCAGATTCATGAGATTTCGTGGGAGCATGAACATCGAAGAGCTAGAAAGAGACCTCAATAACTGCTGGATTAAACTGTACATGATACGAGCAAACATCTCGAGATTCATGAGGTCTGAAGTAGGAAGGAACAATCAACAAGGTTGGATGGATATCGAGACGTTTTAGAGGAGAAACAACAGGAAAGTAAGTCTGAGGTAAGACGCAGAGAATCATATAGGGAGGACAAGGATAAACAAAAAGTAAAAAACTCGATGGTAAGGAGAGACACAATGTTTGCACAAGCAGTCAAAGGGCAAGGTAACCAAACACACACACAACATAAAACCACACAACACAATGCTCCTCAACCAAAAAGTTCACCCTTGAAGAAAGGTGTAACACCCCGATTTAATTAGGATTATTTTTATTTAAAATAATTATATGAGATGATGTGTTTACTTGTGTTGACATATTTTATTATGTGATGTGATGCAATTCGAAAAATTAGAGGTTGAAGTGTTGTATGACTAAAAGTGTAGAGAACAAGGGGTGAATAGAGAATATTAGTAATATTATTATTATTATTATATTATTTGTTATTAATTATTATGAATAAAATCGTGTTTATAATATTCATAATTAAATAAGTAATTAAGTTGAGGAAGGGAATTTTTAGGATATAGACATTAGGGGTCTAGAGGTGGATATAAGAAAACAAAAGTGAGAACACGACTTATAAATCATAGAACGAGAAAAGGCAAGGAGAAGGGAAAAGGTAAAGCAAAGAGGAATCCACAATCTTGGGAAGATCAAAGCTTCGAATCAAGGTAAGGGGGTGAATGGATTGTAAAATTGGTGATTTCACATGAGAGGGTAGTGAGAGTTTCTTTCCATCTTAGGTTGTTTTTGGTGTATTTGATGCATGATTGATCTTTGTTGAATTGAATTATGTGTTAGACAATGCGATCGATCGAGAAGGGGGGTTGAATAGATCGTTTAAAATAATTTGCGCTTTTTAGAATTATTTTTAAGAAATTTATGCGAAAGCTCCCGGAATATCCAATCGTCTAAATGATCCTCTATTGAAAAGATCGGATATGCGTAACCGTATGGGATAGAAAAGATAAGGTAATAATCAATACGTTTTACTCAATTGGTCAATCACTTATACATCCTCAATGAATATGAATTAATTCCAATGAGTTGATTAAGATAAAACTAAACCCAATGAATAATTTGTGGATGAGTCAATTTATCAAACACCTTATGTGCAACACACCTTAGGTTTGATTTTACTAAATTGTTGTGGTGAGTTTTCTTGGGTATCAATCAAAAGGATTGTTACCAATGTTGTGAATTGATCTCAGCACACCATAATTTTAGTACAAGCAGATATAACAAGTTAATTTCCATAAATTATAGTTGTCAAGTATAAAGATAAAGAAAAAGAAGAAGAACACACGATTTGTTAAGGCAGTTTCCCTTGTCGTCCTCGTGTAGGGTACATCTGCCCCCAATTCTAGAATCTAGAATTGAGATATTTGATATTAAGTTGCAAATGTTGCAAGAGAAGAGATAGTTCACAATACAAACAAATCAATGTTGCTGATGTAACAGTCTTCTTCCCTTTCCTTGGTTTGAGCAAAACCAAGTGCCAAATTCTTCGAACACACCTCCAGTTACCGCTACTTGATTAAGCAAACCCACCATTTCTTAATCCTTTCACTCGGCTAATTTCGATTGCAAGCAATTTGATCCCAAATCAATCTTCACAATCCTCCGGTTACCGCTACTTGATTAAGAAAACCCACCATTTCTTAATCCTTTCACTTGGCTGAATTCAATGAAGCAAAGACTTGTGCAAAAACCCCTGCACCAATAGGAATCTTGGAGGAGAAAATCCAAACGATTTTATTCAAGAACAACCCAGAATTGCTCAACTCAAATATGAATTGAATCCTTGATTTGAACATTATCACCATAGCTATTTTCTTGAATCAACAACCGTGATTATGTGTAGATGTTGATTTTTGAGAAAAGAGGATGAAGATGATAAGAACTATGTGTATCTTTCACTAGTTCTTGTTAACTGCTCAAAAGAAATCTAAACTTTATTTATGTGTTAGTGAAAAACCAATAATATCTGAGAAAGAAAGAAAATAAGATAAACTGAATTTTGAGAATGTTAAGTGAGAGGTCAACCGCTTCAGAGCTTTGGGTCGGCGCAACACAACCTGTTCCAAGGAAATGAGCCAAAAATATTGAATGCGACGACCACACCAGAGTCTTAGTTCGACGTAATACAACCCGCGTCAAGAAGATGAGCCAAACAGATTGAATGCGTCGATCGCACTAGGGGGTTGCATCGACACAAACTTCAATTTTCTTTGATAAACAGGTTTATTCGACTAAGGGGTACATATGTACGAACGAGGATTGCAAGTAAAAATAAGTCCTAAGTTAATTATTACAACCATATTGAAGTGCATAACATAAGAAAGAAATGGACTTGTTTTAAAAGAATGTTTTTGTCTTAAGGAAATAAATTAAAAGGAAAATATTTCTATGTTTTCATGTTAATATATAAAAAATGGAAAGGAAAATAAATGCAAGGTGGAAACAGCGTGTTGTTGTAAGAGATAAAACAAGGATCAGAATTTCTAAAGTCAGTCATGTGGTGACTCAGAAGGAAGCGTCTGTGGGCATCAGAAGTTCTGGATTGGCATACTCTGAAATCCTGCAAGACACGTTAGAGGGAAAACACAGAGGTTTTGGATGGTATGCAGCTAGTAAACCAAAAGTCAAAAGTTTTGTATTACACTAAAACAGTGAGGAAACGTCAACAGTTCAATGTATTTGACATGTAAGGAGAACTCAGAAGTTTTGTGTTATGTTTGAACAGTGAGTGAGTCATCAGAAGTTCAGTGTTATGCTGAACCAATGAATAAACCTTGGTAGTTCAGTGTTGTGTTGAACCAGTGAATGAACCTTGGCAGTTCAGTGTGTTATCAGCATGTAAGAATCATAAGTTCAGTGTGTGTTAATAGTGAGAAACAAACATAAAAGTTTTGTGTTTTATCAGCATGTGAAAATCAGAAGTTCTATATTACATTTCAACTCTTTTCTCATATTAATCAGCACGTCAACAACTCATTCCTTTTTGGCCAACAGAAAATCATAAGAATAACAACACAACAGTTCATAGAAGTTCTAAACCTAAGTCTGAGCCTAGCATTATTCTAGAAGTTCTGATCCCTAGTTTCCAGTTCATGCAATGATATGTACAACGTTAATACTATGATATTTACATGTTAATGATGTTCAGAATGAAAGCAAGTAAAGTCAGAAAGACTTACCTGGAGCGTGCTTGGAGCTCTGAGTGGCTGCCTCTAGATGTTCTGAGTCAGCAAGAGAGACGGAAAATTGATTGTGTCCTTTTGTTCAAAGGGAAGAACAAAGGTTTGTTTTTTGTGTATGAGAAATCTGGATTTTTATGAAGGTTTCACAACTTCCTTTTCTCTCTTTTTTATGGTTCTTTCTTTTCAAAAGCAATCCCCTTGAACGTATGATGGATCCAAGTATTTATAGATGAATTTGTTGTTATTTTGGGGGGAAAAGAAAATAGGATTTGAACCTGTTTTGGTATCTTGTTCCTTTGCTTTTTCATCACAGTTTTCGTATGCTAGTTTAGTGTAATCAGGAGATGCAGGCGTAGGCTGAGCCAGCTGTTGGTCATAGGTCTGCAGCAAGTTGTATAAACAAGGTTTTGGGATTTGGTCATGTTCTGACCAAAGCGTTGATATATAGTCTTCATGTGCTGAAGCGTTGCCTTGTCTTTGAAGCAAGCATGGTGGCTGTCAGCAGGATTTAAGGAAAAGCAAAAGCAAATCATGGGCTTAGTAGCAAAGTTGCTATCCCAAGACAGTAGAGGTACACGTGGTGAAGATCCTTTGGATAAAGACTCATAAGGTGGCTGTGAGCATTAAATGAGCATTAAATGATTATGAGACTTATCACAACCAGAAATCCTGCAACGTGAAACTCTACACCAAAGCTTTATTCTGGATCAGAAGTTCTGCTTCAGCGTAGCATCCATCCTCTGATCTTTGTATCTTTTGGCTCCATCATGTTATAAAGGAGCTTTTAGACTTTCTAGAAATCTTGCAGCACGTTCCTTAACCTTCTTTGCATTACCCTAGCAAACTCTGACTGAACTTGCGTAGATGCTGAAGAGCCATGTTCTGATTAGAGACTATGTGCTGAACCATGTTTACACCTTCTGACTGCACCTGCCTGGAGGCTGGCTCAGAAGTTCTGAAGTGTCATTTTTTTCTTAAATACTTAGAAAAATCCCAAGTATTTAGAAATTTGGCTTTTCCATAGTAAATTTGACTTTCGAAATTCTTGATGAAACAAACTTCATATTCTAACATGTTTTGATGAAATATGATTCTTGAGATTTGATGTTGATCCAAAAGTCAAAGTTTGACCTTTCAGCATGCAAATGACCATTTTTCCCTTGTGGCTTGGTTTGCTTGAAAAAATGATAATTCAAGGCTTGGAATTGGATGGAAGAAAAATCTAAGGATCCAGGGTAATCCCTTGTGGAATGAGAGGGCAAATTTTGGGGTACAACAACCATCCTCGATAACTTTCCATATATTTCTATTAACAGAGTTAATATGCACACGCATACAATCTTTCCAATATCTATAATTTTCACCGGTGAAAACAGAAGCTCTCGTATAAGCCCGTTTTGGATCGTTATCAATATTCTACAAAGTAATATGTGAAGCACCAGATGAACTGGTGCTCTGATACCACTTGTTAGACGATGTGATCGATCTAGAAGGGGGGTTGAATAGATTGTTTAAAATAATTTGCGCTTTTTAAATTTTTTTTAAAGAAATTCATGTGAAAGCTCCTGAAATCTCCAATCATCTAGACGATCCTCTATTGAAAAGATCGGATATGCATAACCGTATAGGATAGAAAAGACAAGGTAAGAATCAATACGTTTTACTTAATTGGTCAATCACTTATACACCCTCAATGAATATGAATTACTTCCAATGAGTTGATTAAGATAAAACTAAACACAATGAATAATTTATGGATGAGTCAATTTGTCAAACACCTTATGTGCAACACACCTTAGGTTTGATTTTACTAAATTATAGCGGTGAGTTTTCTTGGGTATCAATCAAAAGGATTGTTACCAATGTTGTGAAATGATCTTAGCACACCATAATTTTAGTACAAACAGATATAACAAGTTAATTTCCACAAATTATAGTAGTCAAGTATAGCGATAAATAAAAATAATAAGAACACACAATTTGTTAAGGAAATTCCCCTTGTCGTCCTCGCCTAGGGTACGTCTGCCGCAAATTCTAGAGTCTTGAATTGAGATATTTGATAACAAGTTACAAATGTTACATGAGAAGAGATAGTTCACAATACAAACAAACCAATGTTGTTGATGTAACAGTCTTCTTCCCTTTCCTTGGTTTGAGCAAAACCAAGTGCCAAATTCTTCGAACAAACCTCCGATTACTGCTACTTGATTAAGCAAACCCACTGTTTCTTAATACTTTCAATTGGATGATTTTGATCGCAAGAAATTTAACCCCAAATCAATATTCACAATCCTCTGGTTACCGCTACATGATTAAGCAAACCCATTATTTCTTAATCCTTTAACTCGGATGAATTCAATGAAGCAAAGACTTGTGCAAAAACCCCTACACCAATAGGAATCTTGGAGGAGAAAATCCAAATGATTTTATTCAAGAATAACCCACAATTGCTCAACCCAAATATGAATTAAATCCTTGATTTGAAGGTTATCACCACAACAATTTTCTTGAATCAGCAACCACGATTATGTGTAGATGTTGATTTTTGAGAAGAGAGACTGAAGATGATGAGCACTTTGTGTATCTTTCACTAGTTCTTGTTAACTGCTTAAAATAAATCTAAACTCTATTTATATGTGTTAGTGAAAAATCAATAATATCTGAGAAAGAAAGAAAATAAGACAAACCGAATTTTGAGAATGTTAAGTGAGCCGCCGACCGATTCACAACTTTTGGTCGGTGCAGCACAACTCGTGCCAAGGAGATCAGCCAAAAATATTGAATGCATTGACCGCACCAGAGTCTTAGGTCGGTGAAACACAACCCACATCAAGAAGATGAGCCAAACAGGTTGAATGCATCGATCGCACTAGGGGGTTGCATCGATGCAAACTTCAATTTTCTTTGATAAATAGGTTGAGTTGACCAAGGGGTCGGTGCAAAACATCCAGGGAGAAACACACAGTTTTGAGTCGACTGAACCCAGTTTTGCTTCGACGCAGTCTTTGTGTTTCCTGCCAAAAAGTTTATTTTCATCTAGGCTTGCATTTCATACTTTGTCCCAAGTATCTTTTAATTACCAAACATGTCATGAATGGTAGGATAGGTTTTTACATTATGAAAACATGAATCTTGCCCTCACATGATGTTGTATTTGATTGGGCATGAGATTGTGATGTTATGATTGTGAATTGTTGTTGGTAATTTTATTGTTATGATGATGGTACCACAAAACCTCAACCTAAAACCTGTGTAATAGAAATTAGGATTAGAGGATTTGATGATGAAAAAGGACCCGTAATTGGTGTACAAAAAGTATTGCATTGTGATTAATTGATAGATAGTGAAACTATATGTGTAGATGAATTTTTAGGACTCGTAATGTGACAAAATCGCAGGAAAATTGGTATGGTATAGTGCAAAATCGTGAACAGGAAAACCCTATTCGCAAATTATCGCCAGCGATACATAGAGTGTCATCGGGCGACGATGTTTCGCCAGGAGAAAGCAGAGGCGAGAAGGAGGTGATTTTTGGATGAGTTACTGGAGACTATCACGCCTAGTGTCTCCGGACGAATGGTGAAGCGAAGGAAGTTTTCTCGGGCGACACAGGGCTTCGCTGAGCGACGGATGGCAGTAGCTTAACGTTGTTTTGAACTTTCTTGAATCGATCATAACTTTAGTTTTAGGAATCCGATTGAGGTGCCGTTCGAAGAAGTAGGTAGCTAACACCATGAACTATGATTTGAAGTATAAGAATTAATGAAAAATATTATATTTCTAGTACCTAAGTTAGGATAGGAATATTTCCCCCTCGTTTCACCGAAATGGTAAATCATTTATTGCGATGTTGTTTTCCTTACGATGCTGTTATGAGGTAATGTTAATTATTATGATGATAATGATGTGGATGGCCTAAATTGGCACCACGATGAAGGCTTATGCCGTTTTGTTGTATAATTTATGTTGTTGCATGCATTCATTGGTGAGGGCTTATTGATGTGATGTTGGCCTGGAATGGTGTTGTGATGAGGGCTTATGCTCTGTTGTTGCTCAATTGGCAATATGTTGGGGGTTCATGCCTCGATGGTACCACAAGCATGTTGATGTAGGTCTCATTGCATTGCATTGCATTGATGATTCAATTGATGTCGTATGATGCGAATGATGGTTGTTTATGATGTATTGTATGTATCATGTGATTTACTACTCCTTAGCATGTTATATGCACCGTGTGATTATTGAATGAAATTCTCACCCCTTTTGTGTTGTTGTGCCTGTGCTCCTCGAGAGTACAGATAATCAGGTACTCGAGTAGTGCTTGAAGAGATGTTACAAGATCGAGTCTTAGGAGTCGCTCTGATATGTAACACGAGATTTGGGGCTTTTACTATGTTGTTGCATGATTTCAATTGTTGCACATTTACTAAAAACTTATGATGGACCACATATTGTGGAGTTTGATTTGTTGTTGAGGCTAGAATGTCATTGAACCGATTCAAGTTGATTTTCCACTGCCGAATAAATATTTTGGATAAACGAAGAAATTAAGTGTTTTGAAACTTTATGGATTTTTGGATTATGTGACATCCCATTGTGGACTATGATGCATTATTTTTTGTGATTTTATAGTATATTTATTAATTTGGGAAAATGGGGTGTTACAATTGGTATCAGAGTAGGTCGGTCTGTTCGGCCAGGTTGTTGAGTCTTTAGTATAGTATGATAGTGGATAACTGTTGATGAGTTTCTTCTAACCGTTGTTTGGTATTATGATGTGAAAAAGAGCAATGGCTGGAAGAGGCAATTGTGCACTTGCTAATGCGTTGCCGGATTTGGCTCAGGAAATGCAGAATCAGCCTAATGCTGGTGGGAATGATGGAACTCGTGCTTTGGAAACTTTCCAGAGGAACCATCCATCTACGCTCAAAGGGAAACATGATCCCGAAGGAGCACAAGAGTGGCTTAAGGATATTGAAAGGAGTTTTCGAGTCATGGACTATTCTAATGCCCAAAAAGTGCATTTTGGTATGCATATACTGGAAAGAGAGGCTGATGACTGGTGGGTTGCTACTCGCCAGAGAATGGAAGGCACCGGTGATGCTATTACTTGGGTTTTATTTCGTAAGGAATTCCTGGGAAGTATTACCCAGAGGATGTCCGTGGGAAGAAGGAGATTAAATATCTGGAACTGAAACAAGGAGATTTATCGGTAACTGAGTATGCTACCAAATTCGTGGAGTTGGCAAAATTTTATCCTCACTACACGAAGGAGACATCTGGATTTTCTAAGTGCGTCATGTTTGAGAATGGCTTATGTTCCGAGATCAAGAAAGCAATTGGGTATCAATGAATATGTAAATTCCCGGATTTGGTGAATAGCTGTAGAATCTATGATGAGGACAATAAGGCTCACTACAAGATTGTCACTGAGAAGAGAGGAAAGCAGCAATAGAATCGTGGAAAGCCTTACAATGCTCCAAATGACTGAGGCAAAAAAAGGTTTGATGATGACAGAAGAACTGGTGGGGGAGGTTCTTCTACTGACATTGTGTGTTACAAATGTGGGAAGTTAGGACATCGAAGTAATGCATGTATCGGGGAAGTGAAGAGGTGTTTTCGTTGCGGTAAGACTGGGCATGAGATGGCTAATTGCAGACACAAGGTTGTGGTATGCTTCAACTATAGAGAAGAAGGACATATCTGTAATCAATGTCAGAAACCGAAGAAAGCTCAATCTGGTAGAAAGGTTTTTGCTTTAGCCGGAACGCATACATCTAGTGGAGTCTGGTTGATCAGAGGTATTTGTTTCATTAATGGTACACCTTTAATTACTATTATTGATACTGGTGCTATGCATTGTTTTATTGCTGCTGATTGTGATAATAAGTTGAGTCTTAAGTTATCCTATATGAATGGGGAAATGGTTATCGATACTCCAGCAAAGGGATAAATGACTACTTCTTTAGTATGTTTGAAGTGTCCCTTGTCCATCGATGACATAGACTTCCTTGTTGATCTAGTTTATTTACCGCTGAGTGGTATGGATGTAATCTTTGGTATGAACTGGTTAGAATATAATTATGTTCATATTAATTGTTATAACAAATCGGTGCATTTTTCTACTCCTGATGAGGTAGAAGAAGCGGGATTCTTATCTGTTAGGCAGTTAAAGGAATTGATGCAAGATGAAGCTCTGGTAATTTCACTAATGGCGTCCTTATCCATTGAGAATCAGGCTGCTATAGATGAGTTGCAGGTAGTGCGTGAATTTCCTGAAACTTTTCCCCGATGACATTACATATGTGCTGCCAGAGAGGGAAGTAGAATTTTCTATTGATCTTGTTCCGGCTTCCAAGCCTGTTTCTATGGCGCCCTATCGGATGTCAACATTTGAATTAGCAGAATTGAAGAAACAACTGGAAGAGTTACTTGAAAAGAAATTTGTTAGACCAAGTGTATCACCTTGGGGAACTCCAGTACTGCTTGTGAGAAAAAAGGATGGTAGTATGAGACTCTTGTATGGATTACCGACAATTGAACAAAGTGACGATCAAGAATAAGTATCCACTTCCGAGGATAGATGATTTAATGGATCAATTGTTAGATGCATGTGTGTTCAGCAAGATTTACTTGAGGCCGAGATATCACCAAATTCAAGTAAAGGGTTAGGATATTCAGAAGACAAATTTTCGAATTCGATATGGACACTATGAATATTCAGTGATGCTTTTGGTGTTACTAACGCACCAGGTGTGCTTATGGAGTATATGAACCGTATCTTTCATACTTATTTGGATCAGTTTGTAGTAGTCTTCATAGATGGTATCTTAATATATTCGAAATCCGAAGAAGAACATGCTGAGCATTTGCGAATTGTATTGCAAGTGTTAAAGGAGAAGAAGTTATATGCGAAGTTATCCAAGTGTGAGTTTTGGTTAGAGAAAGTTGGTTTCCTTGGACATGTTATTTCAAGTGGAGGAATCGCAGTAGACCCATCCAAAGTTGATGCAGTATTGCAGTGGGAGACTCCGAAGTAAGTTATCGAAATTAAAAGCTATTTGGGATTGGCTGGTTATTATAGGAGATTTATTGAAGGTTTTTTTAAGTTAGCACTTCCGCTAACTCAGTTTACTTGTAAAGGCAAGACATTTATATGGGACATCCAATGTGAAGAAAGTTTTGTTGAGTTGAAGAAGAGATTAACAACAACTCCAATTTTGATATTACCTAATCATGACGAATCATTTGTTGTATATTGTGATTCTTCTAAATTGGGTTTAGGTGGTGTGCTCGTGCATAATGATAAAGTAGTGGAATACGCGTCAAGACAATTGAGGATTCATGAAAGGAATTATCCTACTTACGATGTGGAATTAGCTGTAGTAGTTTTTGTACTAATGATTTGGAGACATTACCTTTATGGTTCTCGATTTGAAGTGTTTAGTGATCGTAAAAGATTAAAATATTTGTTTGATCAAAATGGATTGAATATGAGATAGCGTAGGTGGTTAGAACTATTGAAGGACTTTGACTTTGGTTTGAAATATCATCCAGGTAAAGCTAATATTGTAGCCGACACTTTGAGTCGAAATACATTGCATATGTCTGTTATGATGGTTAAGGAATAGGAGATGATTGAACAATTAACAAATATGAGTTTAGTTTGCGAAGTTACACCGCCGAGTGTGGTGTTGGGAATGTTGAAAATTAACAATGATTTATTGGGTAATATTAAAGATGCTCAGAAGCTAGATGTGAAGTTTGTGGATTTGATGGTTGTGAGTAATTAGTTAGATAATATTAATTTCAAGGTAGACACAAAATGTGTGCTGAGGTTTCGAGATAGGATTTGTATTCCTGATGGCTCTGAGATGAAAAGGATAATTCTAGAAGAAAGTCATAGAAGTAGATTGAGTATCCATCCAGGTGCGACTAATATGTATCGAGACTTAAAGAAGTTTTTTTGGTGGCCAGGATTGAAACTTTATGTGGCGCGATTCGTATATGCATGTTTGACTTGTCAGAAGTCAAAAGTTGAACATCAGAAACCTGCAGGGTTGTTGGAACCGTTAGATATTCTAGAATGGAAATGGGACAATATATCCATGGATTTTGTGACGGGATTACCAAGCACTCTAAGAGGACATGATGCGATTTGGGTGATTGTGGATAGGCTAACAAAGTCAGCTCATTTTATTCCAATCGATATCAGTTTTCCAGTGTCGAGGTTAGCAGAGATTCATATTCGTGTGATTGTGAAGCTACACGGTGTTTCGTCAAGTGTTGTATCTGATAAAGACCCAAGGTTTACTTCTGATTTTTGGAAGAGTCTGCAGGATGTGTTAAGTTCTAAACTGAGATTGAGTTTTGCGTATCACCCACAAACTGATGGTCAGACAGAGAGGATTATTCAGTTGCTAGAGGATTTGTTGAGAGCTTGTGTCCTTGAGCAAGGAGGTACATGTGATAGTTACCTTCCACTGATTAAGTTCACTTATAACAATAGTTTTCATTCCAGTATTGGTATGGCACCTTTTGAGGCATTGTATGGTCGGAAGTGCATAACGCCTTTGTGTTGGTACGAATCTGGTGAAAGTGGGATGCTTGGACCCGAAATTGTACGAGAGACTACGGAAAAAGTAAAGTTAATTAGAGAAAAGATGAAAGCTTCGCAGAGTAGACAAAAGAGTTACCATGACAAGCGAAGGAAGGACATTTAATTTCAAGAAGGGGATCATGTCTTTTTGAGAGTCAACCCAATTACCGGTGTTGGGAGAGCATTAAAATCGAAGAAGCTTACTCCTCGATTTATTGTCCCGTATCAAGTTTCGGATAAAGTGGGAACTGTCTCGTATAGAGTGGCCTTACAACCTAATATTTTAAATTTTCATGACATGTTCCATGTGTCGTAACTTAGGAAGTATATTGCGGATCCATCTCATGTAATTCCGATGGATGACATACATGTAAGGGATAATCTTACGATCGAAACCTTACCAGTGAGGATCAAATACCATGAAATGAAGAAGCTCAGAGGCAAGGAAATCCATCTAGTGAAAGTAGTTTGGGGAGGAGCAGCTGGAGAAAGCATGACATAGGAGTTAGAAATCAAGATGCGGGAGTGTTATCTAGAATTGTTCAAATAAGGTAATTTTCGAGGACAAAAATCTTCTAAGTGGGGGAGAGATGTAACACCCTGATTTAATTAGGATTATTTTTATTTAAAATAATTATATGAGATGATGTGTTTACTTGTGTTGACATATTTTATTATGTGACGTGATGCAATTTGGAAAATTAGAGGTTGAAGTGTTGAGGGGTGTATGACTAAAAGTGTAGAGAACAAGGGGTGAATAGAGAATATTAGTAATATTATTATTATTATATTATTTGTTATTAATTATTATGAATAAAATAGTGTTTATAATATTCATAATTAAATAAGTAATTAAGTTGAGGAAGGGAATTTTTGGGATATAGACATTAGGGGTCTAGAGGTCGATATAAGAAAACAAAAGTGAGAACACGACATATAAATCGTAGAACGAGAAAAGACAAGGAGAAGGGAAAACCTAGGGCAAAGAGGAATCCACAATCTTGGGAAGATCAAAACTTCGAATCAAGGTAAGGGGGGTGAATGGATTCTATAATTGGTGATTTTACATGAGAGGGTAGTGAGGGTTCCTTTCCCTCTTAGGTTGTTTTTGGTGTATTTGATGCATGATTGATCTTTGTTGAATTAAATGATGTTGTTGTATTTGATTGGACATGAGATTGTGATGTTATGATTTTGAATTATTGTTGGTGATTTTGTTGTTATTATGATGGTACCACAAAACCTCAACCTATAACCTATGAGTAATAGAAATTAGGATTAGAGGATTTGATGATGAAAAATGACCCGTAATTGGTGTACAAAAAGTATTGCATTGTGATGAATTAATATATCGTGAAACTATATGTGTAGATGGCTTTTTAGGATCCGTAATGTGACAAAATCGCAGAAAAATTGGTATGGTATAGTGCAAAATCGCAAACAGGAAAACCATGTTCGTCGAGTATCGCCAGGTGATACAGGGAGTGTCGCCAGGCGGCAGTGTTTCGCCAGCAGAAAGCAGAGGTGAGAAGGATGCGAATTTTGGATGAGTTACTAGAGGGCACCACGCCTAGCGTCGCCAGGTGAAGGGTGAGGCGAAGGAAGTTTCACCGGGCGACACAGGGCTTCGTCGGGTGATGGATGGCAGTAGCTAAACGTTGTTTTGGACTTTCTTGAATCAATCATAACTTTAGTTTTAGGAATCTGATTGAAGTGCCATTCAAAAAAGTAGGTAGCTAACACCATGAACTATGATTTGAAGGATAAGAATTAATGAAAAATATTATATTTCTACTACCTAAGTTAGGATATGAATATTTTCCCCCTCGTTTCACCGAAACTGTAAGTTGTTTGTTGCGGTGTTATTTTGCTTACGATGCTGTTATGAGGTAATGTTGATGATTATGATGATAATGATGTGGATGGCCTAAATTGGAACTGTGATGAAGGCTTATGTCTTATTTTTGTATAATTTATGTTGTTGCATGATATTGTTGCATGCATTCATTGGTGAGGGCTTATTGCTCTGATGGTAGCCTGGAATGGCGTTGTGATGAGGGCTTATGCTCTGTTATTGCTCAATTGGCAATATGTTGGGGGCTCATGCCTCGATGGTACCACATGCATGTTGATGTAGGTCTCATTGCATTTCATTGATGATTGAATTGATGTCGTATGATGTGAATGATGGTTGTTTATGATGTATTGTCTGTATGATGTGATTTACTACTCCTTAGCATGTTTTATTCACCGTGTGATTATTGAATAAAATTCTCACCCCTTTTGTGTTGTTGTGCCTGTGCTCCTCGGGGTACATATAATCAGGTACCCGAGTAGATCTTGAAGAGATGTTACCAGATCGAGTCTTAGAAGTTGCTCTTATATGTAACACATGATTTGGGGCTTTTACTATGTTGTTGTAGGATTTCAATTGTTTCACATTTACTATAAACTTATGATGGACCACATATTGTGGAGTTTAATTTGTTATTGAGGCTAGAATGCCATTGAACCGATTCGAGTTGATTTTTCGCTGTCGAATAAATATTTTGGATAAACGAAGAAATACAATGTTTTGAAACTTTATAGATTTTTGGATTATGTGACATCCTATTGTGGATTCTGATGCATTCTTTTTCATGATTTTATATTAATATTTATTAATTTAGGAAAATGAGGTGTTACAAAAGGCATATCATATAATTCAAAGATCGAAGACGAGGAGTGGTCGAAAAATGACTACATCGACATTGTTCATAAAGCAGAAAATATTAAAGGTTTGCAAGAAAATCTTAGAGAGGCAGGGATCTATTCCATCTCTACTTGATATATGGGAGGAAGGAAAGTATTCATATGTATCAATGAAAATGATAGCATGGATGAGCTAGCAAAGGAGGAGGAGGCTACATTGAAACAATGGTTTAGATCTATTATAAAATGGACCCCATACCAATCATCTAATAAAAATTTATGTTGGCTCTGTGTTCATGGCATACCACTACATGCTTAGAGGGAATACATTTTCAAGGTCATTACAATCCCTTTAGGGACGTTCATAGAAGCTGATAATCCGACATCCATGAAGGAAAGCCTTGATATGGCACGACTGTTAGTTAGAACTACAAGCATGGCATTTATAAACTTATCTTTCAAATTCAAAATAGATGATCAACCATTTCTAATCAGATTGGTGGAGTATGTGACATCACATCCCTTTGAGGTGCAAGTATGCCCGAACTACTCATGCACACGTAGTCAATGGGCTAAAGACAATATCACAGATTTCGAGGGTATCGTTGTAATTCCTGATATTTAATTAATTATTTAATTAAATTATTTTCGAATTGTCCGTTGAAGTTGTGAGATGTTGTGAATTGTTGGCATAAGATGCTAGATTATTACTAGTTAATTAATTAGTTGAGTAATAGTAGTAATAATACTAGAATTAGTAGAATAATAGAATAATTGTGTTGAGCCTATTTTAATGGTTAGAAGTAGAGATATGGGGTGTGTGTTGTTAAGCCCACTAAGAATAATAATATTGTGAGGTTTTATTTAAATAAATAATTGGGTTATTGATAAGGAGTTGGAAATTGATCGTGAGAAGTTGCAGAGAAGAGGAATAGGGAGAAGAGACAAAGCAATGTTTTCGATCGGAGAGTTATAGAGCATCCTTCAATCCAAGGTAAGGGTGAGGTTATGACTCTATAATTGGAATCATGATGAATATTATGTAGGGATTGATTGTGTGAATAATTGTTTTCGTGCGTGAAATTGTTATTGTTTCTGAATTTCATATTACCACTTTCATAATTTCTGATAACATTGCAGTAATTTCATCGATGAATGAAAGGTTGGAAATTAACCCATGGTTGGTGTAATTGTTATGTTGTTGTGTTAATCAATGTTGTTTTAGTCTGAGATTTGTAATCGACGGAAAACATGGAAAATTTTGTATTAGTATCAGTAACAGACTGAAGTCTGTAAGGGGGATGGAAAACATGATGTGCCGAGGGGCACGGTGTGTGTGCCGATCGGCACAAAGGAAAAAGGGGAGAGGGTGTCGAGCGGCGGGGTTATTGTACCGAGGGGCACGGGTTCTTGTGCCGAGCGGAACAAGGTTGCAAAGTGTGCCTAGGGGCATGGTATGTGTCGACCGGAACAGAGGCAAAAAGGGGGAATGTCGAGCGGCAGGGTTGTTGTGCCGAGGGGCACATGTATTTCTTATTTCTTTTTTCTTTGATCTAGTGCATCCTAATTGGTGAATTATTCATTTAACAATCTTGGCATAATAATTAGAATTCTTAAGGTAATTTATACCCTGAATGATTAATGGATTACTAGTAAATATAAGTTCGTAGCAGGAGAGATAATAAAATTAATGATTAGCAGAAAACTATTAATAAGGTTATCAGTAGAAGTAATTTAGTAGAACTTTCAGTAGCAGTATTAGTAATAGACTAACAGGAGAACAAATTAGTAGCTAGTAACAAAAGATGAAATAATTAATAAGTGACTAGCAGTAAACCGTGTGGAATTGGAGATAGTAGTACATAACCAAAAACATTAGCATTTTAGCAGAAAACTATTTAGCCGGATATAGTCAAATTTCCCGAATAATTACGCAAGACGTCGTAGTATATTTTGGTTAATACGATGTATTGTATACTTTGTTATAATTTGAGAATTGGCAGGTGATGATGAATTTTGTTGAGATGCCTCTAATTATTGGTAGATATTAAGTTGTAGGCTTATGGCCAATGTTGAGTTGTTGTTAAATTATTGTTGTTGTTTTTATTACATTCATACTGTTGTCACATACATAACATATCAAGTTAGAAGCTCATACTCGATATGTTGGTCTGGATTGGAAAATATAAAGTTGAAGGCATATGCCTTGTTGATGCTTCTATTAATTAGCAGATTATTAAGTTGGGAGTTTTGCTCCGTTGGTACCACATGCATGTGCATATAAAAAGGACGTATTTCGTGTTGCATTCTGAGTTGTGTGTGGGTAAGTTGACTATGTTAAATGTTGTTAAGAGTTACAAAGTGGTGATTTTGTATGAACTGATTCTAATATATTATTTATCATGCGTTATATTATATTGTTCGATATCTCACCCCTTCTATTTGAATGTTACCCATATGTTGGTAACGTGCAGGTAATCCAGAGTGAAGGCTGTTTACCTTCAGTAGTTCGAGTCGGTGTCATCGCTTTGATACGTAACACTCGGGGATGGACGCGTGTTGATTCATTATTGTGATTACATTCGTTTCTATATTTTAAATTGATTTACTAAGTACTTTGTTATTTCTAAAGTTTTTTTCAGTTGGACAAAGATGTTATGTCATTTGAATTGAAAATTTTGATTTCGCTGCTAAATTATAAAAGTTGTTTTAATCTAAAGACAAAATTATATGGTTAACGGTTCATTCGAGTTTAAGTGTTATGTATATGTTTTACATGTGATTAAATGAAGGTGTTTTTAAGTAGTAAGTTTAGCATCCTATTTGTATGTCGAAATTTTGTAACTCTGATTTTAATATTATTCACCGGGTAGAAATGGGGTGTTACATTAGTGGTATCAGAGAAGGTCGGTCCGTCCGACCAAGTTATTGAGTCGTAGTTTGTTTAACAATTGAGTATTGTTAATTTGAATTATAATTGTTATTTGTGTTGAGATTAGAAGTTTGAGATGGCTGGAAGGAATGAAGCTGAATTGTTGCTGCTTTGGAAGCAATGACTCAAGCTATGGAGAATCAGCCGAACACTGACGAGAATGCTAGATCCCGTAGTTTGGCAACTTTCCAGAGGGAGAATCGACCTACCTTCAAGGGTAAGTACGATCCTAATGGAGTGTTAGATTGGTTGAAGGAGATCGAGAGAATCTTCCGTGTGATGGATTACACTCCAGCGTAGAAGGTTCGATATGGTACTCATATGCTAGCAGTCGAGGATGATGACTGGTGGCTAAAGACTCGTCAGAAATTGAAGGCTGCAAATGAAGATATCACTTGAGCTGTGTTCCGTAGGGAATTTCTCAGGAAGTATTTCCCTGAAGACATTCGTGGTAAGAAGGAATTTGAGTTTCTTGAGCTGAAGCAAGAGAATATGTCAGTTATAGAATATGCTGCAAACTTTGCTAAGTTGGCTAAGTTTTATCTGCACTATAGTGAGGCAAATGCTGAATTTTCGATGTGCATCAAGTTTGAGAACGGGTTACGCCCAGAGATCAAGAAGGAAATTAGATACCAAAAGATTCGTGTCTTTGTTGATTTGGTTGATAGTTGCAGGATCTATGAAGAGGATAATGATGCTCACTATAAGATTATCAATGAGAGGAGGGGTAAACACCAAAAAAGCCATGGTAAACCCTACAATGCCCCGACTGGTAAGGGTAAACATAAAGTTGCTCAGGGTCAGGGAACTAGTGGGGGAGATGCTCCTGCTGGTGTGGTTTGTTTCAAATGTGGAAAACCTGAGCATAAGAGTAATGTGTGTATTGCTGAGGTGAAGAGGTGTTTCCGTTGTGGTAAGACTGGGCATGCTATATCTGAGTGCAAGCATAAAGAGATGATTTGTTTCAACTGTGGTGAAGAAGGATACATTGGTAGTCAGTGTCAGAAACTAAAGAAGGTGAAAACCAGTGGAAAAGTGTTCACTTTAGCTAGGACTCAAACAAATAATGATGAAAAATTCATCTGAGGTACATGTTTCATAAATAATGCTCCTTTAATTACTATTATTGATACCGATGCTACTTATTGCTTTATTACTACTGACTGTGTTGAAATATTGGGTCTTATGTTGTCTTCTATGAATGGATAGATGGTCATCGATACTCCAGCCAAGGGATCAATGACTAATTATTTTGCGTGTTTAAAGTGCACTTTGTTGATCTTGGACAGAGACTTTGTCATTGATTTAGTTTGTTTTCCTTTAAGTGGGTTAGAAGTGATCTTAGGTATGAACTGGTTAGAGCATTATTATGTTCATATTAACTGTTATAACAAGTCTGTGAAGTTTTTTACTCCTGAAGAAGAGGAAGCTGGTCTGTTGTCTGCTAGACAGTTGCGGAGTTGATGCAAGATGAGGCTCCGATGTTCTCATTAATGGTATCGCTATCTGTCGAGAATCAAGCTATAGTTGAGGAGTTGTAAGTGGTGCGCAAATTTCCTGAAGTTTTCCCTGATAAAATTCCGGAGGTACCGCCGAAGAGAGAAGTCAAATTTTCTATTGATCTTGTACCTGGTACCAGACCTATTTCTATGGCACCATACAGGATGTCTGCATCTGAGTTATCAGAATTAAAGAAGCAATTGGAATATTTACTTGAAAAGAAGTTTGTGAGACCAAGTGTATCACCGTGGGGAGCTCCAGTGTTGTTAGTAAAGAAGAAAGATGGAAGTATGAGGCTTTGTGTTGATTATAGACAATTGAATAAAGTAACGATTAAGAATAAGTATCCACTTCCAAGAATAGATGACTTGATGGATCAATTGGTGGGTGCTCGTGTGTTTAGCAAGATTGATTTGAGGTCAGGTTATCATCATATTAAAGTGAAGGATGAGGATATACAGAAGACGGCTTTCACGATGCGATATGGACATTATGAGTATTCAGTGATACCTTTCGGTGTTACTAATGTGCCAGGAGTATTCATGGAGTACATGAACCATATCTTTCATACTTATTTTGATAAGTTTATGGTGGTTTTCATTGATGACATTTTGATTTACTCTAAATCGGAATAAGAGCATGCAGAACACTTAAGAGTTGTATTGCATGTTTTGAAAGAGAAGAAGTTGTATGCAAGGCAGTTTAAGTGTGAATTTTGGTTAAATGAGATTAGTTTTCTTGACCATGTTATCTCGGGTAGTGGCATTGTTGTAGATCCATCTAAAGTAGATGTTGTGTTACAATGGGAAACTCCAAAGTCGGCTAGTAAGATTAGAAGATTCTCGGGGTTAGCTAGTTATTATAGAAGGTTTATCGAAGGTTTTTCTAAGTTATAACTTCCATTAACTAAGTTGACTTGTAAAGGTAGAGCTTTTGTATGGGACGTTCAATATGAAGAAAGTTTTATGGAATTGAAGAAGATATTGATGTCGGCTCTGATTTTGACATTACCTAATTCAGGAGAACCTTTTGTTGTATATTGTGATGATTCTAAATTGGGTTTGGGAGGTGTACTTATGCAGAACAACAAAGTAGTTGCTTATGCGTCAAGGAAGTTGAGAACTCATGAGAATAAATATCCTACACATGATTTAGAACTTGCTGCAGTTGTTTTTGTGCTGAAGATTTGGAGGCATTATCTTTATGGTTCTAGATTTGAAGTATTTAGTGACCATAAGAGTTTAAAGTATTTATTTGATCAGAAAGAATTGAATATGAGACATCGAAGATGGTTGGAGTTATTAAAAGATTATGATTTCGGTTTTAATTATCACCCGGGTAAAGCTAATGTCGTGGCAGATGCTTTAAGTCGAAAAACCTTACATATGTCAGTAATGACGGTTAAAGAATTGGAATTAATCGAACAGTTCAAAGATATGAGCTTAGTTTGCGAGGTGACACCGCAAAGTGTTATGTTGGGAATGTTGAAGATTAATAATGATTTTCTGGATAGTATCAGAAAAGCTCAGAAGTTAGATGTAAAATTGGTAGATTTAATGGTTGGAATCGATTAGTATGCGAATAGTAATTTCAAGTTAGATGCGAAAGGTGTGTTGAGATTTCATAATCGAATTTGTATTCCTGATGATGCAGAGATGAAAAGAACGATCCTTGAGGAAAGTCATATAAGTAATTTGAGTATTCATCCGGGAGCTACAAAAATGTATCAAGATTTGAAGAATTTGTTTTGGTGGCCTGGGATGAAGCGTGACGTAGCACAATTTATGTATGCAGGTTTGACTTGTCAGAAGTCGAAAGTTGAACATCAGAAGCCTGCAGGGTTGATACAACCGTTAGAAGTTCCAGAATGGAAATGGGATAACATTTCAATTGACTTTGTAACAGGATTACCTAATACTCCAAGAGGACACTATTATATTTTGGTGATTGTTGATAGGCTCACAAAGTCGACTCATTTTATTCCTATTAACATAAGTTTTCCAGTGTCGAAGCTGGCGGATATTTATAAATCCGCATGGTGTTCCTTTATGTATTGTGTCAGATAGAGATCCAAGTTTACTTCGGATTTTTGGAAGAGTCTGCAAGAGGAGTTGGATTCTAAGTTAAGGTTGAGTTCGACGTATCATCCTCAGATGGATGGTCAGACTGAAAGGACTGTTCAGCCGTTAGAAGATTTATTGAGAGCTATGCTCTTGAATAGAGAGGTTTGTGGGACACTTATCTTCCATTAATAGAGTTCACGTATAATAACAATTATCATTCTAGTATTGGAATGGAACCTTTCAAAGCGTTGTATGGTCGGAGATGTAGAACTCCTTTATGTTGGCATGAGTCTGGAGAAAGTGTAGTGCCTGGACCTGAAATTGTTTGAGAGACTACTAAGAAGGCGAAGTTGATTCGATAAAAGATGAAAACTTCCCAAAGTAGATAGAAAAGCTATCATGACAAAGGAACGAAAGATTTAGAATTTCAAGAGGGTGACCATGTGTTTCTGAGAGTCACACCTGTGACCGGTGTTGGGAGTGAATTGAAGTCTAAGAAGCTCACTCCTCATTTTATTGGTTCATATCAGATTACAGACAAAGTTAGGAACGTTGCTTATAGAGTGGATTTACCGCCTAACCTTTCAAATTTGCATGATGTGTTTCATGTGTCACAACTCGGGAAGTATATTTCAGATCCACCTCATGAGATTCATATTGATGATGTGCAAGTACGGGATAATCTCAATATGGAACTGATGCATGTAAGGATCGTGGATCATGAAATGAAGACTCTAAGAGGAAAATACATTGCTTTGGTGAAAGTAGTCTGGTTAAGAGCTGCTGGAGAAAGCATGACGTGGGAGTTGGAGAGCAAGATGCAGGAATCCTATCTCGAGTTGTTTGAACAAGGTAAATTTTCGAGGATAAAAATATTTTAAGTGGAGGAGAGTTGTAATGCCCTATATTTAATTAATTATTTAATTAAATTATTTTCGAATTATTCGTTGAAGTTGTGAGATGTTGTGAATTATTGGCATAAGTTGTTAGATTATTACTAGTTAATTAATTAGTTGATTAATAATAATAATAATACTAGAATTAGTAGAATAATAGAATAATTGTGTTGGCCCTATTTTAATGGTTAGAAGTAGAGATATGGGATGTGTGTTGTTAAACCCACTAAGAATAATAATATTGTGGGGTTTTATTTAAATAAAGAATAGGGTTATTGATAAGGAGTTGGAAATTGACCGTGAGAAGTTGTAGAGAAGAGGAATATGGAGAAGAGGCAAAGCAAGGTTTTTGATCAGAGAGTTATAGAGCGACCTTCAATCCAAGGTAAGGGTTGGGTTATGAATCTATAATTGGAATCATGGTGAATATTATGTAGGGATTGGTTGTGTGAATAATTATTGTCGTGCATGAAATTGTGGTTGTTTCTGAATTTCATGTTACCAATGTCATAATTTCTGATAACGTTGTAGTAATTCCATCGATGAATGAAAGGTTTGAAATTAACCCATGGTTGGTGTAGTTGTTATGTTGTTGTGTTAATCAATGTTGTTTTGGTATGAGATTTGTAATCGAAGGAAAATTTGGAAAATCCTGTGTTAGTATCAGTAACCGACTGAAGTTTGTGAGGGGATGGAAAAACATGTTGTGTCGAGGGGCATGGTGTGTATGTAGATCGTCACAAAGGAAAAAGGGGAAGGGGTGTTGAGCGACAGGGTTATTGTGCCAACGAGCACGGGTGCTTGTGCCAAGCAGCACAAGGTTGCAAGGTGTGCCAAGGGGGATGGTATGAGTCGACAGGCACAGAGGCAAAAAGGGGGAGTTCCGAGCGGCAGGGTTGTTGTGCCGAGGGGCACATGTATTTCTTATTCCTTTTTTCTTTGCTCATGCGCATCCTAATTGGTGAATTATTTGTTTAACAGTCTTGGCATGATAATTAGAATTCTTAAGGTAATTTACCCCCTGAATGATTAATGGATAACTAGTAAATATAAGTTAGTAGCATGAGAGATAATAGAATTAATGATTAGCAGAAAACTATTAATAAGGTTATCAGTAGAAGTAATTTAGTAGAACTCTCATTAGAAGTATTAATAATAGACTAACAGAAGAACAAATTAGTAGCTAGTAACAAAGATGAAATAATTAATAAGTGATTAGCAGTAAACTGTATGGAATTGGAGATAGTAGAACATAACCGAAAACATTAGTATTTTAGCAGTAAACTATTTAGTCGGATATAGTCAAATTTCCCGAATAATTACGCAGAATGTCGTAGTATATTTTGGTTAATACGGTGTATTGTAAACTTTGTTAAGCAGAAAACTATTTAGTCGGATATAGTCAAATTTCCCGAATAATTACGCAAGACGTCGTAGTATATTTTGGTTATTACGGTGTATTGTATACTTTGTTGTAATTTCAGAATTGGCAGGTGATGATGAATTTTTTTGAGATGCCTCTAATCATTGGCAGATATTAAGTTGTAGGCTTATGGCTAATGTTGAATTGTGTTGAGTTGTTGTTGAATTATTGTTGTTGTTGTTACTACATTCATACTGTTGTCACATACATAGCATATCAAGTTGGGAGCTCATGCTCGGTAAGTTGGCCTGGATTGGAAAATATAAAGTTGAAGGCTTATGCCTTGTTGATGCCTCTATTAGTTAGCAGATTATTAAGTTGGGAGTTTTTCTCCGTTGGTACCACATGCATGTGCATAAAAACAAGTTGCATTTAATGTTGCATCCTGAGTTGTGTGTGGGTGAATTGATTATGTTAAATGTTGTTAAGAGCTGCGAAGTGGTGATTTTATATGAACTGATTCTAATATGTTATTTATCATGTGTTCTATTATATTGTTCAATATCTCACCCGTTATGTTTGAATGTTACCCCTATGTTGGTAACATGCAGTAATCCAGAGTGAAGGTTGTTTACCTTCAGTAGTTCAAGTCGGTGTCATCGCTCTGGTACATAACACTCAGGGGGATGAATGCTTGTTGCTTTATTGTTGTGATTACTTTCGTTGCTGAATTTTAAATTGATTTACTAAGTACATTGTTGTTTCTAAAGTTGTTTTCAGTTGGACAAAGATGTTATGTTATTCGAATTGAAAATTGTGATTCTGCTTCTTAATTATAAAAGTTATTTTAATCTAAATACTAAATTATGTGCATAACGGTTCATCTAAGTTTAAGTGTTATGCATATGTTTTACATGTGATTAAATGAAGGTGTTTTTAAGTAGTAAGTGTAGCATCCTATTTGTATGTCGATATTTTGTAACTCTCATTTTAATATTATTCGTCAGGTAGAAATGGGGTGTTACAATCGTCATAGCTGAATCATGTGATGAGCTTGAAGAGGAAGAAGTAGTAGAGGCTCAAGGGGTTTGGGAGGATCTTGAATGACAAATTTCCAAGGTAAGAGATGAAGATGATGTGGCATAGAAGTTCCTAGAAAATAAAGGAAAATTCGAAAAGGTTATACGACATGGGAATCTTATTATCAAGTCAGTGCCGCCTAAATTAAATTTGACGATAGTGGAAACCGATTCAGTCCTAAATGGGGCCCGCAGTCAATACGATACTGCTATACTTTTCGTCTCACAACCCTTATTCTATTGGAACGAGACAGCAGAATAAAACAATCTCAGGGTGTTGACACTTAAGCCCTTTAGGAAGGATAAGGTGCCACTAGTTATGCAAACCCAAGTGGCCCAAGTTGTAGTAACTCCAAAAGGCCCAAAAAACCTTTTGCAGCCCAAATGTGCCAATGGTAATGTCAACGCAGAAGTAACTCAGGATACACCTTCTCCAACTACTAGAAACAATTCTGTGACCCGAGGTGCATCATTAACCTTACCAATTGGAGAGAAACATGGGGGATTACTCATTCTAAATCCAACCCCAAGGGTCGCAGCAAGTAATTCAATGAGAGAATATTCAGCCGAGTACGTGGGAGAAGACAAAAGCATGGAAAAACCATGCATCAAACAAAATTTCATCCTCAAACAACCCTAGTGTTGTACCCTGTGATCGGTGGGAATAGAACTGACTGTTTTGGAATGCTGGTTCGCGTTTGCGTTTGTTTTCGCAAAATGTCGCGGTAAGCAAGAGTCGCCACCGTCTTTTATTTTATCCAACAAGGAAAGGACAAAAGCACAACAAAATTCCTTTTTGAGATATTTCTCGGGTTCGGGAGGTAGATTATAGAAAGGGAAGGTGTTATCACCCTTTCTATATGTGGTTATCCACGGGCTCTTAGGTACTTGCTCACTATGTTTTCAAAAAGTTTTGCTTTTCTTGTGTTCGTGGGTTTTGAAAAGAGTTTTGTTTGAAAACTTCGATTTAACTCTTGTTTCTATCCTCAAGAGTGTATGAAGTGTTTTTGAAAACTTTGTTTGAAAAAGTGTAAGTGCGAAAAAGTTATTTTGTTTTGAAAGAGCAAGTACCTGAGAACCTCTACCTACTCAAAAGGAATTAAGCTGTGTAAATGTCCTTTAGACAGTACTATCCCACTATTGAGGAGTAGGTAGCACCGTCGTTGGAGTTTTCGGGTCAATTCGATTTTAGGGACATGTGGTCACTAAAGCAATGGTAGGACGCCTTAGCGGTAACCCTAATGTCTTAGATCGTTTTATCTGAGGCAACCGTTTCGAGGAAACTTTGATCTTTAGACAGGAGGGCGACCTCTAAAACTTCCTATACTCAATGACCACGTCGAGGCAACCAAGTGAGGCGTACCCTAGGAGTGGCATGTGCGAGTGTGTCAGGTTTCAGTTATGTTATCTTTGTACATGTTATGGTGAGCTACGGTTGATTTTAAGTTCAGATAGATCTTGTCATGCATAGCCTAATTAGCATACATCTAGCAGTTAATAGTTGCGGAAAATAAATTGCGGAAAATAAAACTAAGCTATTACAAGGCGTCGGGTATTTACATCGCCAAAAAATAAACCCTTAGAAAGTAAATTGCGGGAAGATAAATAAAAGCGGTAAAAAGTCCTAATTTAAAGCTATTACATCCTCGGAACAAATACAATTATATGGATCAAAATATGAAGAAAAAAAAATCATACGCGCGAGAAAAATTAAATCGGAGAGTTTTTAGGGTTTTTGACCCTTTTTTGAGAAAGAAGGAGATTTTTTTTATTTATGAATTAAATTAAACCTAAACTAATTAATTAATAAAAAAGAAATATTTTTTTGGTTTTTGAATGTTTTAAGGAAATAAAAAAAAATAAAATGATTAAAAGTTATTAAAAACCCTAATTCTATATTAATTTTATTTTGTTGCAAAAAAGATTAAAATTATGCCTAATTAAAAACTAAGTCAATTAAATTGTTTATTTACAAAAATAATGAAACTAATAAAAATAATATACTTTTTTATTTTCTGATTTTATTAAGAAAAATAATAATTATTTTGTTAGCAATTAATTAGGAATAATAAAAATAAAACAAGCAAGCAAAATAAAAAAAATAATGAGAAGAAAGTAGAATGAACCAAGGTGTATTGGGCCCAAAGAGGGGGTCTGAATGGCAATTGTCTGGGCCCAACGTAGGAAGCCCTGTTGACTTTCAGAATCTCCCCCAAGCTTGTTGACTTGAGACCATGGTGAGGACCCCGTTCTGGCCATTGGATTTGGATCTGAGACTACTTGGCATACATCTGGATGAGGGCGTATGATGGCCCCTGCTTTGAGTGCTACATAGAATTTCCTGAAACAAAATAACATAAATGTTTTGGGGGACCTGGGATTCGAACCCAGGTCCCAGTGCTCATTGGACGTTCGCTCAACCACTCCACCAACCTGCCTTATTCGTTATTGGAATAACAAGCAATCAATATATTAGCAAACAAACAAATATGCTGGAATTATAAAATAAAGCGCGCGAATTTTAAAAGGACGAATGGGAGGGAGACGCGTCAGCGTCTTCTTCATTTGGTCACTAGTTTTTTACCTGCGGATTTTTATCCGCAGGAAGATCCGTGGGTTCTTCCTAAAATCGCTTCCAGGCAATATAAATGCAAACCAAAATCATCCTCATGCTCGTTTTGTCCTCCTGAGTCCATCCATGGTCATGGCTTGCTCCAATTGTCCCTGTAACTCAAACGCCTAAAAAGCAAAAACCGAAACCTTAGGTTCGAACATCATGATACAGGGTCCAATAATTAAATTGAATGATGCAAACATGTTCTAAATCAAATAACAAACATTAATATGCCAATATTTTGAAGAAAAAGTGCAAGAATTGGAAGTTTAGATTTCATGTTCAGGGCCACATTCGCGAGGACTTACAGTGAGCTGCAGGTGACAAAAAGGCCTGGTTCTTATGGCAATCGCTTCATGGGATGGTGGGCAAGCACTCTACGTTGAGCTTTGGTCTTGAGAATGTCCCTAATGTGGATTTCGATCTCCACTTTTTCCAAGCTTTTTTCAGTTTTGGTTTCTTGTTTTTAGGCAGCTTCAGGTCATGAATTAGGTTTAGGAGGCTTGCTTGCATATATGGGAATGATTCTAGGTCAAGAGTTGGGCTTATATCCATGTGCATTCAAGAATTAGGTTTGCACTTTTTCACCATTGACAAACTTTCCAAATATGGCCAAATCTGAGATTTTGTGCACAAATAAGCCCTAGCACGAATTGGTTGGTTGTCACATGATGTTTGCAAGCTGTACAAATCACAAAGATCCCTTTTCCATAATTTTTGGATTTTGTTTGATTTAATATTGATTAATAATGAATTAAATCAATAAAAATGAAATAAAATAAAAAAATAAATATTTGGTCATGAAATTAAGCATGGGACACGTGTGTGGCATGACAAGGCTGAATCAAGTGGAAAAAAGTGGGCCCTTTTGTCAAAAATTGAAGTTTTGAGGATAGTTGACTTTTGGCAATTTTGGAAAATGCCCAACTTCAACAATGCATAACTTCTTAAATTTTGAACTTTTGGAGGTGTTCTTGGACTTTTTAGAAACCTTGAGATGTCCTATAATCAACCCTTTTGGCCTCATCTAATTTTGATCTTCCATTCTCAAGTTATAAGCTTTGGAAAAAAAGGTGTTTTTGTTGACTTTCAAAAATGACCTATAATGTCCAAAATTGTAACTTCTTGTGAGTTCATTTTCTGATCTTGGGGTATGAAGATGGATTGTAGGAAATTTCATCCTCTTCAAAATGCGATTTGGATGGGTCATTTCTCATAAAGTATGAGAAAGTTATGCTTGGTCAAAGTTGAGTTGACTATTCCTGCAAAACCCTAATTTTGCAACTTTTGAATCTTGATGAATTTTGAGCAATCCTTGATGAATCATGATCAACCCTTGATCAAATGATGAATTATCCTTCAAAATGAGAATGTTGACAAAAAATTCTGACTTTTGACTGTAAAATGACCATTTTGCCCTTGCAGTTGACTGTACATCAAATGGAGCTTTTGCCTGTGCAAACTGGCACTGTGAGTCTTGAAACTTGGCATGTAGGTGCTTAAGAATGGATATAGGCCTATAAGACTTGATTTAACCATTGAAAACCCCAAATTCCTTGAAAGAACCAAAACCCTAATTTTGAATTGACTGCCTTAGGAGGTGATTTGACTGTACAACCCTTGAGCAATCTTGAGCAATTTGAAGATCATTCTTGACAAATCTTGAGAAATATAGGAGGGCAAATTTTGGGGTACAATAGTTGCCCCTGTTCAATCTTCTTAAACCTGAGGATGTAGATTGGATTGTGTGCCTTTCGTGATCCGAAGGTGGAAGATGATTGAACACTAAAGTGCCCAGAAATTTGCACTCGTATGGTGTAGTATCAACAATGTGATGTCGGAAATAGGCTTACAGATGCCATTTGGAGATTGTTTGTTGAATTGTAATTTTGTAAGTTGAAAGAAGGAACCTGTGTAGGGTTGCCTGATGATGGGTCCATGTAAAACTGTATCTGGGAAGGAAGGAATCCTGTGTATGGTTGACTGATGATGAGTTCGTGTGAAACTGCATCTTGAAAGGAAGGAAACCTGTGTAAGGTTGCTTTGCACTACGTCGGGAAATTGCAAGGAGGAACCTGGGTAAGGTTACTTTGGGATAAGTTCGTGTGAAACTTCTGGAGGAAACTGAGTAAAGTTACTTTGTGATAAGTCCGTGTAAAACTTCGTCTTAGAACTGAGGAGGAACCGGTGTAGGGTTGCCTGAGGATGAGTCCGTGTAAAACTTCATCTTGGAAGGGAGGAGGAACCTGTGTAGGGTTACTTTGATGATGAGTCAGTGTAAAACTTCATCTTGGAAATGAGGAGGAACCGATGTAGGGTTGCCTGAGGATGAGTCCGTGTAAAACTTCATCTTGGAAGGGAGGAGGAACCTGTGTAGAGTTACTTTGATGATGAGTCCGTGTAAAACTTCATCTTGGAAATGAGAAGGAACCAGTGTAGGGTTGCCTGAGGATGAGTCCGTGTGAAACTTCATCTGTGTAGAGAAGGAACCGGTGTAAGGTTGCCTGTTGATGAGCCCGTGTAAAACTTCATCTGAAAGGAAGGAACCTGTGTAGGGTTGCCTGATGATGACTCCGTGTAACACTTCATCTGAAAGGAAGGAACCTGTGTAGAGATGCCTGATGATGAGTCAGTGTAAAACTTCATCTTGGAAAGAGAAAGAACCTGTGTAGGGTTGCTTCATGATGGTCGAGTAGATAATTGTCCTGTTTGGTTTCAGGTATTAATCTACGATCAGTAGTCCACAGAATTTTCCTGGCTTGTTACAGGTATTAATCTGGAACTTGAAACGGTTAGCCGATGAGATGGTTGTCCTGGCTGGTTACAGGTATTAATCTCTGACTTGAGAAAGAAAGATGGTCTTCCTGGCTTGTTACAGGTATTCATCTTCAATCTCTTTGTGTAGATAACTTTCCTGGCTTGTTACAGGTATTGATCTACAATCAGTCGTCCACAGAATTTTCCTGGCTTGTTACAAGTATTAAACTGGGACTTAAAAAGGTTAATGGTAGCCATCTTTTGATTGACCTTTTCCTGAAAAGGCAAAATATTAGCTTTATGCAATGTCATGATGTATTAAATGCATGATGTCATGATGTTCTCAAGAATAAATGAGATCATGTCGTATGCACTTTATCATGTATGTAAATAGGAGGTATGAAATGTGAAATTTTTATTAATGTATTTTCGTCTGGGAAAATAAATCTTTGACGAATGCCGGGGAGTTTGTCAAATCCTGGGCTGCTGTTGAAGAGTCTGGTTGAATTCTTCGTTTCCATTGGGGATGATGCACGAAGATGGTTGCAAGAATAAACCTGTAGGAGAAGATGACTCCATTGGGGAATAAACCTGGTGAAGAGATTGCTCTGCGGGGAATTACTCTGTGGGAAGAGATGCTTTGCTGAGATTTTAACGATAACCTCCGCTGGGGATTCCGTTGATAAGCTCTGTTGGGGATTTTGATGATGAACTCCGCTGGGGGATAGAAAGAACTTCGCTGGGGATGATCTTTCAGTTGCAACTTGGTGAGGATAACCCAGTTAGAATCTTGTGGGGATAACCTCTGAATTCGGCTGAGGAGATGCATTTGTATTCTGCAGGGGACAAGCTTCCAGAATCTACTGGGGAAGATGATTCAATTCTCTATTGGGGAAACTTTTTTAGACTGCGCTGGGGAAATGGCTCCACTGGGGGTATCTTATATTCCGCCGAGGAATATTCTTATATTTTGTTGAGGAATATTAAGACTACCGGGGATGCTCTTTACGCTTGCTAGGGAATATCTTTATACTCCGTTGGGGAATATTAAGATCTTCTGGGGATACCCAACCTTTTTAGGGTTGACGGTAGACTAACTCTACTTGGGGAGAGTATTGCTGAATCCTGTCTTACTCTGCGGGGAGTGAAGGTATCTTGGTCATATTCTTCAGCTGAACCTACCTTGGTACCTTGAGGATAGAGCAGCTTGTACAGTTCGGACAATTCTTATTGCCCCAGTTTCTGCGGGAGAAGAAGGCCTATGAGGTGCTTGATAACTGCCGATTCACAACTCTTCTTCTGGTAGGCCAGTGATGAGATGACGGGACATAGTCGTACGCTTTGATCCCTAATTTTTGCCTGGATCGCCCTTTCGGGTTTTCAGTCCATCGGGATACCCCTTTTTGCCCAAACCGCCTTTTCAGGTTTTCGACTTGCCGGGTGTACAGATTTTTCATTTTCATCCCTCATTTTTGCCCGAACCCTTTTGGTTCGCCGGGAAGCCCTTATTTTTGCCTAGGCCAGTCGACCTAGCGGGTCTTTGATTATGCGTAGTATTTTTTTTGACCATGTCCACGCTCTCAGAGTGTAGGGAGTTGCCACTGTCGGTAGTGTTGTGTTGTCATACTACCAGAAGATCTTCGTTTGATCATGCAAGATTCGTTGCTGGAATTCATGTCCAATGCCCCAATTGGTTCAGATGGAGATTTGCCCCTAGCTATTTGGCATTTTGAGAAATTCCTTGAATCTTGACTTGACTGCCCCAGATGATGGACAATGATCATGCTGTGCCCTTTGGTTGGAAGTGTTTTTTCCACTTGAGGTGATCCTTTTTATTGAGAAGGTTTTTGTTCACTGGATATTCGTCGTGTAAGTTTCTCTGCTGTTTGAACAAATAGCCATATGCAAACAATGCTATTTTAAGAATGCAAAGCTTATGTCTGTCTTGAAGTTTTTTGAAAATGCAGTTTTCAATAAAACAAGTGAATTTTTTGTAAAATGTGATGTCAACTCAGGATTTTACAGCAAGCCCTACAGGAGTCAGGATACCTTTTGTAACAATATGCTTTCGAACTAACCCATGCTTCAGCTAGGACTTTTAAGGGTTATAATGTGGCCTGGTTCACGGTTTAAGAAACAAAGGATAAAGGCTTCAAATTTTATTTGTATCCACCCGTTCTTCGTGATGTTCTTCGATCCTAAACTCAGCTAATCGTGCATTAGATCTTGTTTGAGTCTTTGCTCTGATATTCCGGTGATGGTTCGGATGTTGACAATTTATTTTGAACAGGCAGTCATTTTTATAAGAGTTTGCAGGACCTCTTTCTTTTTGATTTTATTATCCCTGTCTTTTGCCTGAACTGTTTCTTTTGTGATTACAGTCAGCGGGATGCCCCAGTTTTGTAAGTCTCCTTCATAGGTTTTGAATTGTTGGGCTTTTGTTTTGAAAGATGACGACTGTCTGTCCTGACGATTATAGGGAACCATCACTGTCTTTTGTTTTGGAAGGACTCCTTTGATGCCATTCATTGTGTACCTGGATCAACTGAGAGAACTACCCTGCCCCAGGTTATGATTAAGGGTTTTAATTTTTGAAAAGAAAAACTCCAACTTCTTTGGCTCAAAGGGGTTGACTAGGGATTATCTTCCTCATAACTCCACTGTTTAGGATTTGAAACAATGCCTGTACCTCATCAGCGGGGTCTGTTCAAAAGCATACTGTAAAGATCGTGGGTTTTCGTCATCCTCCCTCAAAAGACTTAGAATTTTTTTTTAATCGAGAGTTTGAACATCACAAAAAGGAAATATGAAGCAATTTTAAGCATAGTGAAAACAATTAATTCAAAATAGACACGTGTAATGCATTAATGAAATAAAAGAGTTTGACATGATAATTGTTTGAATAAGCAAAGAAAAATACAACTTCAGAATTCAAATGAACAAAAAACTTTCAATCCTAGCCATGTTTTGGCAAGGGAGCAGTGATCACGTTGGGAGTCTCAGGAGGCTCGAATTCTATCTCCTTAGCGTCAATCATATTCTGAATCTTGTATTTCAGCGCCCAACAATCGTTAGTATCGTGCCCCGGGCTACCGGAATGATAAGCACACCTTGCATCTGGGTTATAGTTAGGAGAAGAAGTCTTAGGCTTCAGAGGAGGGTTTATCACCGTAATCAGATTCATCTTCAACATGTGCTGCAATGCTTGTGACAATGACATGTTGATGTTGGTGAACTGTCTTTTAGGCTCGTCCGACCTTCGTTGGTTTCCTTTTTTCTGTTGTCGGTGTGACGCAGAACCAGAGATCAAGACTTCCCCTACGTGTTGGTCACGACGACTCTTTTTACTGTAGACAACATTGGACTCTTTCTTCCCACTGTAAGGCTTTTTATGAGCATCAGAAGGTGTAGCTTCTTGAATCTTCCCACTTTTGATGCCAGCTTCAATTCTCTCCCCAGTCAAGATAAGGTCTGTAAACCCGGCTGAAGAGTTTCCAATCAGATGATTAAATAATGGACCAAACAGGGTCCCCAGAAACATATCGACAAGTTCACGATCAGTTAAAGGTGGCTGCACCCTTCCGGCAAGGTCTCTCCATTTCTGAGCATACTCTTTAAATCCTTTACCCGTCCTATTGACATACCCTGGAGTTGGGTACGCGTAGGAGCGAGGTCGGAGTTATACTGGTACTGCCTATAGAAAGCAGTAGCCAAATCTTCCCAGCTGCGGATACTGGCTCCATCCAACTGATAGAACCACTCAAGCTGAGTCCCTGAAAGACTGTCTTGAAAGAAATGGATCCACAAGTTCTTGTCAGCAGTGTAAGGTTGGATCTTCCTTACATACGACCGGAGGTGCAGCTTTGGGCAGGAGGCTCCGTCATATTTGGCAAAGGCAGGTGCCTTGAATTTATGGGGAATCACCACCCCAGAGGATATACCTAGGTCTCTGAAGTCCAGCCCAGGCACGTTCTGTATCTCCATAGCGCTCAAGCGGTCCTCCAACTGTTTGTACCTATCCTCAGCAGGAGGGTACTGTTCTTCATCATAATCCGTCTCGTTGTCGGAGACCACAGGACTAGGAACCCTTCTCTCTTGTGGACTGTCTTTCCCTACATACGAGGTGGTCAAGTCAACCTCATTCTGCAGTCCATTTTCAAACCTGCGTCCAGTGTTGAACAAGACGGTCCTCTTCTTCTTCTTCTTCCTCTCTTTCAGAATCAGGGTCCTCAAATCCTGTTGACCCTTGGCTAGGCTCATAACCAACTCTTGGAACTGGGCATTCTGGGCCTGGAGGGCCTTAATAGCTTGCTCAGTGGAAGGTTCAGTAGACATGATGATTGTTGAAATAAACAGCGAAGAAGATAAGAGACCTGTAATGGTACCTGTAATGCAATGATATGTATGCAATGTTTTCAAGGATCTCGTGGGGTAAACAAAGAAACTTGTTAGAATTTGAATTTTGCGGCTTAATTAAAGGAACTTCATGTTGTTGAGAGTCCTTCTTCAAGAGTTAGGCTCACCATATCGAGTGGGTCATAGCCCCTGACTCAAGTTATCGTGTTCTGATTTCTAAACAACCTTGGCTAGAGGAAAATAAATCCCCTTTGCCCCTTGCTAGACATTTGGTTCATCCTGACCTGCATCACAAACCCTTGAGATCCTTGAAATGGTTAAGGAAATGCTATGGTATGATGTTATGATGTGTATGCTATGCGTTGAAGCAAGGTTTGAGGTGATGTAAGTAAGCCCTGCAATGAATAGGGACTGTAAACAAGACCTGCAAGGAACTCATGTTGTCAGATAACACAAATGTGCAAGTAGTTCAAGTATGGAGGCACACAAGTCACACATATAGCCTTAAGTTTTAGGTCGGCATGGAGTTTGGGTACTACCCTCTTTCAGTTTCAGTTGGTTAAGCCCTGTCCTAAAAATAGTAACCGGGTTCTAGAGGATCTCAATATCACTGACTACCCTCAATCAGTCATAATTCCAGTTTGGCAACCTTTTCTTGCGGTCGGAACCATCGCGAGAGTTTAGTCTCAATGAGTGTAGCATACTGCTACTGTTCTATGGCCAAGTTGGTCAATTTAAGGTTCTAAGGTCAGTTGGTGCTTAATGACTCCTCAGAAGACCCATATTCTCCTCGTTCCAACACAAGGGATATCGGTACAGACCAAGGTGTCACACCAACGTAGCTACTGCTTCATCTGTGTCGGTCTACGCCGGACATATTCCTCACAGTTTATTGCTACTTACCTAAAAAAGGTACCCCCATATCCGGGTTAGGATCTATAGAACTCCGATACAAGCCCATAAAGTTTAAAGCATACAAAGCAATACAATTGAAAACACAAGTGATCTAATCCTAAGGTACACCTCACTTATAGAATTCCCCAGCAGAGTCGCCAGTTCTGTGATCGGTGGGAATAGAACTGACTGTTTTGGAATGCTGGTTCGCGTTTGCATTTGTTTTCGCAAAATGTCGCGGTAAGCAAGAGTCGCCACCGTCTTTTATTTTATCCAACAAGGAAAGGACAAAAGCACAACAAAATTCCTTTTTGAGATATTTCTCGGGTTCGGGAGGTAGATTATAGAAAGGGAAGGTTTTAGCACCCTTTCTATCCATGGTTATCCACGGGCTCTTAGGTACTTGCTCACTATGTTTTCAAAAAGTTTTGCTTTTCTTGTGTTCGTGGGTTTTGAAAAGAGTTTTGTTTGAAAACTTCGATTTAACTCTTATTTCTATCCTCAAGAGTGTATGAAGTGTTTTTGAAAACTTTGTTTGAAAAAGTGTAAGTGCGAAAAAGTTATTTTGTTTTGAAAGAGAAAGTACCTAAGAACCTCTACCTACTCAAAAGGAATTAAGCTGTGTAAATATCCTTTAGACAGTACTATCCCACTATTGAGGAGTAGGTAGAACCGTCGTTGGAGTTTTCGGGTCAATTCGATTTTAGGGACATGTGGTCACTAAAGCAATGGTAGGACGCCTTAGCGGTAACCCTAATGTCTTAGATCATTTTATCCGAGGCAACCGTTTCGAGGCAACTTTGATCTTTAGACAGGAGGGCGACCTCTAAAACTTCATATACTCAATGACCACGTCGAGGCAATCAAGTGAGGCGTACCCTAGGAGTAGCATGTGCGAGTGTGTCAGGTTTCAGTTATGTTATCTTTGTACATGTTATGGTGAGCTACGGTTGATTTTAAGTTCAGATAGATCTTGTCATGCATAGCCTAATTAGCATACATCTAGCAGTTAATAGTTGCGGAAAATAAATTGCGGAAAATAAAACTAAGCTATTACAAGGCGTCGGGTATTTACATCGCCAAAAAACAAACCCTTGGAAAGTAAATTGCGGGAAGATAAATAAAAGCGGTAAAAAGCCCTAATTTAAAGCTATTACATCCTCGGAACAAATACAATTATATGGATTAAAATATGAATAAAAAATAATCATACGCGCGAGAAAAATTAAATCGGAGAGTTTTTAGGGTTTTTGACCCTTTTTTGAGAAAGAAGGAGATTTTTATTATTTATGAATTAAATTAAACCTAAACTAATTAATTAATAAAAAAGAAATATTTTTTTGGTTTTTGAATGTTTTAAGGAAATAAATAAAAAAAATAAAATGATTAAAAGTTATTAAAAACCCTAATTCTATATTAATTTTATTTTGTTGCAAAAAAGATTAAAATTATGCCTAATTAAAAACTAAGTCAATTAAATTGTTTATTTACAAAAATAATGAAACTAATAAAAATAATATATTTTATTGTTTTCTGATTTTATTAAGAAAAATAATAATTATTTTGTTAGCAATTAATTAGGAATAATAAAAATAAAACAAGCAAGCAAAATAAAAAATAATAATGAGAAGAAAGTAGAATGAACCAAGGTGTATTGGGCCCAAAGAGGGGGTCTGAATGGCAATTGTCTGGGCCCAACGTAGGCAGCCCTGCTGACTTTCAGAATCTCCCCCAAGCTTGTTGACTAGAGACCATGGTGAGGACCCCGTTCTGGCCATTGGATTTGGATCTGAGACCACTTGGCATACATCTGGATGAGGGCGTATGATGGCCCCTGCTTTGAGTGCTACATAGAATTGCCTGAAACAAAATAACATAAATGTTTTGGGGGACCTGGGATTCGAACCCAGGTCCCTGTGCTCATTGGACGTTTGCTCAACCACTCCACCAACCTGCCTTATTCGTTATTGGAATAAAAAGCAATCAATATATTAGCAAACAAACAAATATGCTGAAATTATAAAATAAAGCGCGCGAATTTTAAAAGGACGAATGGGAGGGAGACGCGTCAGCGTCTTCTTCGTTTGGTCACTGGTTTTTTACCTGCGGATTTTTATCCGCAGGAAGATCCGTGGGTTCTTCCTAAAATCGCTTCCAGGCAATATAAATGCAAACCAAAATCATCCTCATGCTCGTTTTGTCCTCCTAAGTCCATCCATGGTCATGGCTTGCTCCAATTGTCCCTGTAACTCAAACGCCTAAAAAGCAAAAACCGAAACCCTAGGTTTGAACATCATGATACAGGGTCCAATAATGAAATTGAATGATGCAAACATGTTCTAAATCAAATAACAAACATTAATATGCCAATATTTTGAAGAAAAAGTGCAAGAATTGGAAGTTTAGATTTCATGTTCAGGGCCACATTCGCGAGGACTTACAGTGAGCTGCAGGTGACGAAAAGGCCTGGTTCTTATGCCAATCGCTTCAGGGGATGGTGGGCAAGCACTCTACGTTGAGCTTTGGTCTTGAGAATGTCCCTAATGTGGATTTCGATCTCCACTTTTTCCAAGCTTTTTTCAGTTTTGGTTTCTTGTTTTTAGGCAGCTTCAGGTCGTGAATTAGGTTTAGGAGGCCTGCTTGCATATATGGGAATGATTCTAGGTCAAGAGTTGGGCTTATATCCATGTGCATTCAAGAATTAGGTTTGCACTTTTTCACCATTGACAAACTTTCCAAATATGGCCAAACCTGAGATTTTGTGCACAAATAAGCCCAAGCACGAATTGGTTGGTTGTCACATGATGTTTGCAAGCTGTACAAATCACAAAGATCCATTTTCCATAATTTTTGGATTTTATTTGATTTAATATTGATTAATAATGAATTAAATCAATAAAAATGAAATAAAATAAAAAAATAAATATTTGGTCATGAAATTAAGCATGGGACACGTGAGTGGCATTACAAGGCTGAATCAAGTGGAAAAAAGTGGTCCCTTTTGTCAAAAATTGAAGTTTTGAGGATAGTTGACTTTTGACAATTTTGGAAAAATGCCCAACTTCAACAATGCATAACTTCTTCAATTTTTAACTTTTGGAGGTGTTCTTGGACGTTTTAGAAACCTTGAGATGTCCTCTAATCAACCCTTTTGGCCTCATCTCATTTTGATCTTCCATTCTCAAGTTATAAGCTTTGGAAAAAAAGGTGTTTTTGTTGACTTTCAAAAAGGACCTATAATGTCCAAAATTGTAACTTCTTGTGAGTTCATTTTCTGATCTTGGTGTATGAAGATGGATTTTAGGAAATTGCATTCTCTTCAAAATGAGCTTTATATGGGTCATTTCTCATAAATTATGAGAAAGTTATTCTTGGTCAAAGTTGAGTTGACTTTTCCTACAAAACCCTAATTTAGCAACTTTTGAATCTTGATGAATTTTGAGCAATCCTTGATGAATCATGATCAACCCTTGATCAAATGATGAATTATCCTTCAAAATGAGAATGTTGACAAAAAATTCTGACTTTTGACTGTAAAATGACCATTTTGCCCTTGTAGTTGACTGTAGATCAAATGGAGCTTTTGCCTGTGCAAACTGGCACTGTGAGTCTTGAAACTTGGCATGTAGGTGCTTGAGAATGGATATAGGCCTATAAGACTTGATTGAACCATTGAAAACCCCAAATTCCTTGAAAGAACCAAAACTCTAATTTTGAATTGACTGCCTTAGGAGGTGATTTGACTGTACAACTCTTGAGCAATCTTGAGCAATTTGAAGATCATTCTTGACAAATCTTGAGAAATATATACCCCAAAATTTTCCCTCCCATTTTTACTCAAAACATGCTCCTAGAGGTCTCAATTGCTCAAGGTTGACCAAGAATTGATCAGACAAATTCTCCTCCTAAGCAATGAATCTTTAACTAGAGTTTCACTTTTCATCAAGATGTGTGAGCTCCAAAGGTATCTAATGTTTTCCATTGTCCTAATATGCCTTCAAGATTGCCCATGATAAATTTCATGCCTTCCACTACAAGTTTGCTCAGTCAATTGCTCAAATGGTTGAAAATCAATTGTGCTAGGTCAAAAGTCAATTGTGGCCTATATACAGTCAAACTTCAAGTTTTTTGGTCAACATCAACATTTTGAAGTGATATCCATAATTTTATCAAGGGTTGATCATGATTCCTCAAGAAATCCTCCTAATTCATCAGAAGTCAAGAATTGCTAATTAGGGTTTCTATAGGAAAAGTTAACCAAACTTTGACCAGGTATAACTTTCACATACTTCATCCATTTTCCGCAACCAAAGCACATTTTGAAGAAAATCCAATTCCATACAACTTCTCTTTTGCCCTCAAGATCAAGAGATGCACTATTTGTAAGATAAAAGCTCATACATTACAAGTCATTTTCAGAAAATCAACAAAAGGCACTTTTTTTCAAGACCATTTACATCAAGATAAATTCTTCAAATGCAAAATTGATCAAAAGAGGGATTTAAGTAGACATCTTGGGCTTTCCAAAAAGTCCAATATCATCATTATGAGATCAAAATTGAGCAAGTTATGGCTTTCCCAAGTTGGGAAGATTTTGGAAATTTCAAGAATGGTTCATTGAGAAAATTTGAACTTTTGAGTCAATGGCTTAACTTTTTAGGCTTCAATTATCTTCCTATGCTTATAGAGGACCTCTAATTTCATTCTTACCTCGCCTTGCATTTTTCAGCTATTTTATTCATATTTATTTTGTTTTTATTCACATAAATACAAGATAAATTATATAAAATAGTAAATGATGGATCATGACAATTGGGCTTTTGGTTTGATTTGATTTCAAGCCCACAAATTCGTGAAGGGGGTGTCCAGGTTCATTCAGCATCAAACATGGCATGAAATCTCCAATTATGGTATTTTTTTCAAATATTGATCATGGTTTGAAAATAATGTTTATGGTTGAGATTATTTCCATGTAACCTTGTCTCCTCCTTTTACTCTACAAATACTGTCTCCTTGCAAGCCAAACACTCAAGAATACAGCATAAAGATAGCACACAAAATTCACAAAAAACTTCCAAAATTGTGAAATCCAAGAGTGCAGTTCCAGCCTTCCCCAATCCAAACCAAAGATCCAAACATATTCTTGGAGCTTCCCTGAAGCATTTGCGATCATCACCAAGTCCTGAAACGCCACGAAATTATCCAACCAGTTCGCATGGTTTTCAATTCTTGTCCATTTTATTTTGCTTAATTTGTGTAATATAAATACATTTTGGCCATGCATTACTGATCATTTAAATATTTGCAAGCTTTATGTATAGTTGGATTGAGGTTTTGGTGCAGGAATCGTACGTTGCCATTGTTAGGGTTTACACCTCCAAATTGGGGTTTCTTGAAATAGCCAAATTAGGCCCAACCAAGGGTACCATTGTGCTCAGGAGGTTGAGGCTAATCAATCCATGGCCTCACATTGAATTTGTTTTGCGTATTGTAGTTTTTTGAATTGCAGGTGCTATAGTGACAGACAAAAACTCTCACTACAGGTCTTATTACCTAAGACGACAGAGGGGGGAAGAAGACAATGTGTGGCAGCCTACAATTGGCCTGTCTGAATCAGCGTGCGTGTTTTTTTTCTTCATTTTTTCCAATACTGACATTTTTTGTATATTATATTATTATTTGATTTTATCTAATGAATGGTATGATAGCTCAGTTGGCAGGGAAGCGTGTATGTGAGGGGGAGGACCTGGGTTAGAATCCCAAGTCCAACATTTTATTTTCTAACATTTGTTTCATACATATCCGGTGGTCCTTGTAGCCAGATATGCATCATACACCATCAGTCTTGTGCCATCAGATATCCATCTGATCAGATCTAGCGCAATCCATCTGCAGGCTCACCATGTACCATCAAGAAACAATCAATATTGGATCCAGAAGCAAATCTGGGCTTCTCCCTTCACGGGCCACCGAATTCAACAATGCACCCCTCAGTGTTTTTTAATCACCCAGACCCACATTGCATTTTTTTATTGTTTTATTTATTTTTTTATTTTTTTTCTTCTTGATTATTCATTTAATTATCCAAATAATAAAAAAATCACAAAAAATTAGGATTAGAGTTTTTTATTAAATAATTAATTTCTTGAATTAATTAATAACTATTTTAACCATTTTTTTCTTTAATTAAAATTGAATTAGAACTTAGGATTTAATTTAGGTTTAATCATTTTCTTTTCATAATAAAAACTAAACAAAAAAAAGAACTTAGACTATTTCTTAATTAATTTTTATTTTTTTAAATAGACTTTAGGATGTTCATTTTAAGTATTTTCCTAAATAAAAATAAAACCAAAAAAGACTTTCATTCTTAAGATTTTTTAGACGTAATATTTCATTTTGCGCGCATTATTTTTATTTTCGCATTTTATATAATAATGTAACTGATTATGGGATGTAATAGTATAGATTTAAAATAACGCACTTTATTTTCTTGCACTTTTTTTATGTAACTGTCTCGAAGCATTGTAATAGCGTAGGATTTTTATTCTCGCACTTTAAATTTATGCAAATATTAACTGTTAGTAATTAGGAGTGTATGATAAGACTGAAAATTAAAACGTCAGCAAACCTAAATGCGTAAGATAAATAACTGAATTGAATCAATTTCACACATACACCTCTAGGGTACGCCCACTTTGGCTGCCTTTCAGAAAAAATAGTCATGCCCCTCAAAACAGGGACACTTTAGCAAAGACTCATAAATCAAAAGATTATAGTCCCTCGATGACCCTACAATGTTACCTTTCGGTAAATGATCTCGTCCCTTAAACCAAATTGCTAAAGCGTCTCCATATGTTGCCTTTATGACTGTACGTCCCTTCGAATATCCCTCAAACATCCAATGATAGGGCTACCTACTCACTGATAGTAGGACATCACTGTCTAAAGGATAGGAGGAAAAGAACAAACTTTTTCGAGTATAAGTAGATAATTTCTTAAATGCTTGCTCAAAACGATCTTTTTACACTTACACATTTCAAAAACAAACTCTAAAAAACATTTGCTTTGTCAACACTCTTGAGGACTGATACAAGAGTTATCACAAAGAAAATTGCCGCACTAAGGCATTTTCAAACTACTTTTCAAAAACACATAAAAACACAAGGTATTTTAAAACATGAGCTAAGCATCTAAGAGCCCGTAGATAACTACGGATGAAAAGGGTGCTAACACCTTCCCTTTCCATAATCTACCCCCCTTACTCAAAAAAATCTCAAAAAAATATTTTTCTGTTCATTTAACCCTTTCCTTAATTTGGATAAAATAAAGTTCGGTGGCGACTCTTGCTTACCGCAACATTTGCAAACACAAACACAAAACCAATATATTAACAGTCTGTTCTGCCATCGTATCACACCTAGAATTAAGGAAAGGTAAAGCAGCATAGAAAACAAGCAGGAAAATAGGAAGGCCCAAGAGATCCAATAAATTTACTAATCAAAATAAGGTTCAGAAAGGAAATTTGATATTAGGTAATACTATCTCAGATAAAAACATTATTTGGGGAAATTAGGTTATCAAACATTCAGAGGCGGTGGAAGTAGCGAAAGGGGTATGGGATTTCGGTAAAGAGGTGGCATTGGTAAAAGTTGGGGAAGAAGGTGAAGTCCCGTAGGAGTTAGTAAACCTAGAACTAAAGGATAGAATAGTGGCATAACCTCAACCTTCCGAAGAGGATCGAGATCCCTGAGTCTGGATTCACTGGTCAACATAATAGAAGTGTTTTCCTTGTTATTATGATTCTTTTTTACATTGTTAGAGGCCTTGGAGGCCTTGCTAAGAAAAGTGGATTTCTCAACCATGTCTTGACACATAAACCTTCTATTGTGGGCCTTCAAGAATCAAAACTGGATAGTATAGATAAGAGCCAATGCACAATATTACGGGGTAAGAATGATTGTAGTTTCACTCGCAAGGCGACCATGGGTCGATCATGAGGTTTAATCACCATTTGGGATAACAATACTATTTCGGTGTCCAATACACACGAAGGAAGACATTTTATTAGTGTTAAAGGTTTGTATAGGGAAAACAAGTTAGAGGTCTTGATTATCGATGTTTACACGCAGCGTGATGTTCATAAAAAGAAATATTTATGGGAGGAACTACTTGCATTCATTAGACAACATAACATGAAATGATGGTGCATGATGGGTGTCTTTAATTTCACTAGAAAGGATAAAGAGAGAAAATTGGATTCTCCATTTTGTACCCTAATATTTTCCCTCCCATTTTTCTTCATGACTTTTTCACGAGGTCCTCATTTACTTAAGGATTCTCAAGAGTTGATTAGACAAATTATCCTCATAGGCAATGGGTCCATAAATAGGGTTTCATATTGCACAACGAAGAATGGGTTTCAAGGGTCTCAAGTGGTTTCCATAGTTCTCCATAGGTCTTCAACAATTCTCATGTCAAGTTTCAAGTCTTGCATCACAAGTTTGCTCAGTCAATTGCTCAGATGATTGAAAATCAACTGTATTGGGTAAAAGTCAAATATGGTCAACATACAGTCAAACTTCAAGATTTTTGGTCAAAATCAACATTTTGAAATGATATTCATCATTTGATCAAGGGCTGATCATGATTCCTCAAGAAAAGCCCTCAAATCATCAAAAGTCAAAAGTTGCCAAATTAGGCTTTCCTTAGGAGAAGTCAACTGAATTTTGACCAAGCAGAACTTTCACACGCTTCATCAACTTTTCTCCAACCAAATCCCATTTTTAAGGAAATTAAATTCCCTACAAATTTGTATTTATATTCTCAAGTCTAGAAAGTACTTTATTTGAGAGATATGAGCCAATACATTATAGGTCATTTCAAAAGTCAACAGAAAGACACTTTTTGTCAAGGTAACTTACATCAAGATAAATTCTCCAAATGCAAAAATTATCAACATAGATATTTTATAAGACATCTTGAGGTTTCCAAAAAGTCAAAGATCATCTTCATATGATAAAAGTTGAGTGAGATATGGTTTGTGCAATTTGGGCAATTTTTGAGAAAATTTGGACTAATGGGCCTAAATTTTGAGGTTTAAACATGTTTATAACATGTTAGAGGACCTCTAAGTCCATTTATACATTACTTTGATTTTTTGTTTTATTTATTTTGATTTTATTCAAATTAATTCAAAATAAATCAAATAAAATATGAGTTGATGGACCAAAGGGTGTGTGGGCTTCATTTGGATATCTTCTAGAAGGCCCAAGAACTCATAAGAGCTTGCCAAAATCGTGAGAGACATGGTGAATACAAGGATCTTCAAAATTGGAAAGTTAGAAAACATGTTTCATTGATAAATGGAAAGTTAGAAAACATGTTTAATTGATTTTTGGTAACATCATGGTCACTTGATTCTTTCCTTTTTTGGTGACTTAAATCTCCTCCTCTATAAATGCTCAAGCCCTCACACTACAATAGGACACAAAATTCTCCTCTCAAGAATACACTCCAAATTTCTCAAATTTTGTCAAAACTAGGGCAAACACAAATCCCTATTTTTTCCACTCTCAAGCGGTTCCAAGAATTCCATCACACTCCTGAAGGTCCCAGGAGCCTGTTCCAATCCTTACTCACACTCAAGTGATCCTAGGATGTGCCAACCAAGTGGCTCCGACTTGGTAATGTTCTTCAATCTCAAAATTTTCATCCATGTTATATAAATTAATTCTAAGCATATATATATATATATATATATATATATATATATATATATATATATATATATATATATATATATATATATATATATATATATATATATATATATATATATATATATATATATATATATATATATATATATATATATATATATATATATATATATATATATATATATATATATATATATATATATATATATATATATATATATATATATATATATATAATGATGTCTGGAACCATTTGGAACCATTGTTTTTTTTCTAGATTTGATGCAGGAACAACAATCCATCATTATTAGTGCAACTTTTTGATGAAGCTTCAGATCCATAGTTGCAGTCACTTTTAGAGAAAACTAACCTCACCACCAGATTCGCAAGGTCCAAATTAGTGGATCTGAGTGGTTTGAATTTGTTGTTTGAATCTTTTTATCAATAATCAGTTTTGACATCTTTTTAATTAAATTTAACTAACATTTTTCGTTATTAAAATTAATTAGAAACAAGTAGGTTTTAGTTATTTAATTAACATCAAACTATTTTCCGTAAAAATACAAAAAAAAAACATTTATTTTCTAACATTTTCTCTTCTTTTTTTTTGCTATTTAAAATTCCTAGAGAAATTGTATAGGTCGCGCAGTTTAAAAGTAATAACTTAGATTTACATTCTTGCAGTTTTTCCAAATTATGTAACTGTACCAAAGCCCTGTAATAGTTGTAGGCCTTTACTTTCTCGCGCTTTACTTTCTACACCTTTATATTTCTGTACTTATAATTATATGCCTGTATATATAACTGTTAGTAAATAGGCTTGTATGACAAAATTTAAAATCAATAAGTAGATAACTCCTAACTAATTAAGATGATATAACTGAACTAAACACACTATGCACATGTACACCTCTAGGGTAACCTCCCTTGTTGCCTTCGGATAAAAAACAGTCTTGTCCCTCGAACGTAGGGATACCATTAGCAAAGACCCTTGGTTAACAATCATCATAAAGATTATAATCCCTTGATGACCCATCGATGCTGCCTTCGATAAATGATCTTGTCCCTTGATGTTATCTACGAATACATGATGATAGTTAAAGCTACCGGAAAAAAAATAAAGAGCCGACGCCGAACTTTATTTATCCCGAAGGAAGGAGAAATATCTATAAAACCACAAGAGGATGGATAAGATGGTCTTGCGACCTAGAGAAAGGGTAAGGAAGTCAGTTATGCAAGGGGAAGGTATTAGCACCCCTCACATCAGTTGTACTCAACAGGATCCATTTTGTTTGTTCGCTTCTAAAGGTGTGTTTATCTATAACTATACTTGCTAGGGGGAAGAAAAGGTTTTTTATTAGTGCGTTCGTGAGGGTCTCGCAATCCCTTTCCTACGTATCCAGTGAAGGAATCAGAACACCGTAGTTCCTCTAGAAAATGTTGGTTTGTTGGTGTTTTTTAGGTGGCGACGTTAATGCACGCATTCTAGCAATATGCACGACATGTATCGCGGTAGAACGGATATAACATGCCCTTTTTTGGGGATTTTGATTGGTTGAGTGTTTTGTGAATTTTAGAATGAGTTTGAATAATGATTAAATCTTTTTGGATTTTTAATGAGAAGTTTTAATTACAAAAGAAGAAAAAAGGTTTAAGAGGGAGACTAGAAAAACCCTAATGTTGTCATGCATGGGTTCTATCCTAAGATCTAATTAGTTAATATCTTAAGAAGAGTAAAATATCATCCTAAAGGAGCATGTTATAAGCATAAAGTAAAAGGAGACAGTGTTTGTGAAAAGTGATCATGCATGGGGATCATGGCAAAAGTGACGACAAAATGAGTAGTATCATGAAATGCGTAGTGTAGGATAATTGAATCGGGTTATGATCAACCAATGGGTGTACCTGATTAATCTCGTGAGAGTAGGTGCTCCCACCCTCAACCATGAGACCCTTTGTGCATGGAAACACTTGGTATATGGACCAAAGTGGTTGATTCGGTTATGGTTAACCAAGGGAAAGACTTGATTAACCTTGTGAGAATGGCCATTCCCAAACTCAACCATGAGACCCTTTAAGTAAGTGCTTGGTATGTAAACCAATTGGAGATAAGTTGCTTCAATGTATAAGATGAAAATCAAAAGCCCATACAAGGTAGCCATATGCATGCTCCTAAAAAGTGGGACTAGCGCGACACTGGTATTCTAAACGGCCAATTGAAACAATCTATCGAATATTTGTCGCTGTAGAAAAGCCTAGGACAAAACTATGAAATGTGTGCAAGTGTGCATTTGTAAGTAGATACCTTTTCATTGATGATGAGCCCAAGAGGAGGCCAAGTGTTCTAATTGAATAAAATATGCATAATTAGCAATTTAAACATAAAAAGAAAATAGCAAAGAAACAAAATTCTAAACTATTATAAACCATATGGGGATGGGGGTACAGGTTTATGAATGGGGATGAGTCGAATCGAAAGTTTAATTAAATTATAGTTAAACAAGCAATACAACCAAATTGAAAAATTAACAAATAAACTAATTAAACTATCTATAAAATTAACTATGCTAAATAATTAATAATATTAAATACTGTTTTTAGTTTAATAGTTTATTTAATATAAGAAAATATTAAAAGAAAATTAATAAACTAATTCTAAGTATATATTTTTGTATTTTTAATAAAGAAAATATTAAAAGAAAATTAACAAACTACATCTAAGTATATATTTTTGATTTTTAATTAAAGAAAATATTAAGAGAAAATAAACAAACTAAATCTAAATATAATATTTGTGATTTTTTTAGTAAAGAAAATATTGAAAGAAAATTAACTAACTAATTCTAAATATATATTTTTATGATTTTTAATTAACGAAAATATTAAGAGAAAACTAAAAAAACTAAGTATTAAAAAAATATAATATTTTCTAATCTAATTATCTATTTAAAAAAACATAATATTTTTGTATTTTTAATTTGATAGGAAATAATATAAATAAACAATACAAAATAAATCAAAAGGGAGAGTAAATGGGCCTGCATAAGCAAAAAAATGGGGGTGCTGAATAGCAAATTCATCCCAGGCACAGGCTGAGCTCACTGGATCCGGTGTGGGTAGTTTTTGAGGGTCTACCATGGGCAAGCATAGTTGAGAGCTTCAGATTTCGATCACACGATTGCTAGCAAAGATACATGGTAAGCTTGATGGAGGCAGCTGCATGGAATCATAGAGCAATAGGTTAACAGGGGGTGACAAATGTCACCACCGTGTTAGGCCACAACCATTGTTATTATTCAAAACAACAAAAAATAAGTAATCAATTTAATCCTAAAACACCACCCTCTTTCAATATTTCACGCTTTGTTCTTTCTCTCTCTAAACGAATCAACTCTCTGACCTCTCTCTAGTTTCTCCTCGCCGGAGAAGATGGCTTGGCCGCGCCAGAAATCGCCTGCCGACGATAGCGAAAATTAATGGAGAATAGCTCTGATCATTATTTTTTTTGCATATTCTGAATCGTCTCTCCTCCCTCTTCTCTAATCTGGAACTTAATGTTGCAGGGGATCAAAGACCTGGCCTAGATCTAAAGAGGGTTTAAAAACCATAGTTTTCAATTTATCCATGCAAATGACGATGATGATGATGCTGGTGAATGCAAATTGATGATGGAAAAAGGGAAAGGGGCAAGGAAACGGAGCCTCGTGCTCCACAGACAACTTACTATTTCGCTACCTTTTTATGATTTCACGGTGAGATATCTCTATTTTCGTTCTTTTCTTCTTCTGAACTCTCTCCTGTTCTAAAGGGTTTTTAGTGTTAGCGAAAATGATGTTGATTAGGATTTGTGGTTTTTGATGGATTGCTGCATTTTTGTATTTGTGATTATCTCTGTTTCCTTGCGTTGAGCTCTGAAGGGTTTGTATGGAACATGATGATGATTATTCTGTCTGTCATTTGGCTGCTACTGACTTATGTTGTTTTCTATTTTTTTGTTGCTATTTTCTTGTTGCTGTTTGATATTGAAGAAGGTGATGAAATTTTTTTTAAGGCTGGTGGTTTTTTTTGTTTGTTTGAACTGATGGTTTTTGTTATTACAGTTTTCAAAAACCGCCCCCTCTATCTATTTTTTCGTCTGTTTATATCAAGAGAAAAAAGTATTTTTGAGGGAGAGATAACATGGTTTTTGAATTGTTTTGCTGCCCTGTTTTGCTGCATTCTGATTGCTACTGCTAACTTGCAAGTTTGGTGAAAGTTTGGGACAAGTTTTGACAGTTTAGCCTGTTGTGTTTGGCTTGTTCTGTTTGGACAGTTTGGATAGTTTTGGCTTGTTCTGTTTGGAAAATTTGGACATTTTTGACTGGCTTTATTTTTCTGCAAAGCAGATTGTTGGAAATATTTGCTTGTTGACTTTGTTTTTTGCAGTAAACTTGTTTTGATTTTCTTTTCCTTTTGTGAACCAAAGTCAAACTTTTGTGATTTGCAAAATATGAGAAATAAGCCCATGATTGAATCAAAATTATGACTTGTTGTGAATCAAGTGTATGAGGATTTTGTTGCTCATAAGCATGATTGAACTCACATCCCTAAAATCTGATTCCAAACACAAAACCTAATGATGATATTAGAGAGAAATTTTTTCTTGAAAACTTCTTATTCAAGTACGACTAAACTAACTCATTTTCTTGTTTGCTTCTTTTCATGTGAAGGTTGATGGAAGGTGAAAAGACAAGGAAAAGCAAGGTTGAAAGATGAAGAGGCCATGGCTTAAACATGAATATTGAAGCTTTAAAAAAAGGAATTTTAGTAACTTTAGGAATTAGGAATTTTTAGGTTTAGAAATGCTTCATTTGTAGTGTTATTTTTTGTACAATGATTTGTAATGGAATGAAAGATTGTAACCTGCAAGTTGAACTAGAACAATAGTGTTTGGAACTTGAATGAATGAATATTTGAGTAATTTGAGTGAAGTGTTGGAACAATGTTGAGGTTTAATCGATGAACGGATGATGATTGACACATGTGATTTAATAACCAAATAAACTTTGTATAGCTTCTTGCAATTTCAAAGTAAAATATCCCACTTCAAAGATGATGATAAGGCTATAATAAAGTGAATGTATTGCAACCAGAGAAAAACTCCTCTTAAAAATCCGTCAACAAACTTTTACTTGTCTTGAAGTATGAATCAACAACCATGACCGAATGTCATATAAGAAAAGATCGATCATGACTTGGCCAACAAAATATCAACCTCCCATGAAAGATTCCCTATCTCTTGAAATCAACTTTGACATTTCACTTGTTCTTTAAATTCCAATTCCAAATCACCAATCTTCTACTCACTTAAGTTGCATTCTAAACTAAAACCTTAACTTATTCCACAAGCAAAGAGAACCACCACACCAAGCTCAAGATAGGACTTTGATCACAGATGAAACCTCTGTCCATGGTTTATTCTTTGTAGTTCACATTAGCCAACCCATTGAAATTATGATTGATGATCTTAAATCTTCAAGATTTATAAGATTTGTCATTGAAACCCTAATCATTATTTCATTGAGAAACACTAAAAAAATTCCACACCAAGGATAAGAAACCATAAACAAGAAGTACACTAACACCAGAAAGCCCTTTATGCTGAGAGAAACCCAAAAACTCTAATTTACTCCAAACTTAAAAGATTGCAGCCCTGATCTTCTGAGAAATTCAGAGAAGTACACTCTGATCCAAGACCGTGGTGAATGTGGGTGGAGAAATAAGTGCACAATAATGAATGAAAACCCTAGATCACAATCCATTACTCAAACAAGAAAACTAGAAGGACCAGCCTTATTGATGTAGAATCCTCAAAACCAATGTGAAGCCATAGTCTTGCATAAATACCGCTTCTTGAACCAAAGTGCTTTATGAATGAATGTGCACTATGCAGATGAATCTAGTAGAATATATGCAGATGATATGAAAAGCCTAAGCCATACAAAAGTAAAAGGTAGGACAAATTTGGGGTATGACAATAGTCCCTTCGAATTGCTAAAGGTATCCCTATATGTTGCCTTTATGAATGTATGATGACTCGTGCCTGTCCCTCAAACATCCAATGATAGGGCTTCCTATTAACTAATGGCAGGATAGAACTATCTAAAGAAAAAGGAAAATAACACTAAATACTTTTGAGTAGGTAGATAGTTGTTAATCGCTTTCTCGCGAACATTTCAAAAATATTTTTCACACAAAGACACTTTTTTCAACAAATATTTTCAAAATAAACATTTTGTATGCATTCTCAACGATACGAGAATCATTACAAAGTTTCCGAACTTAGGCATTTTCAAAATATTTTCAAACTTACACATTCATAAAGCATTTTCAAAAGTGAGCTAGCAATTAACAACCCGTAGATAACTACGGATGAAAATGGTGCTAATACCTTCCCTTTTCATAACCTACCCCCCTTACTCAGAAAATTCTCAAAAGTCTTTCCTGTTCTTTTCACCCTTTCCTAATTGGATAAAAGAAAAGTCGGTGGCAACTCTTGCTATCCGTAACATTTGTGATAAAACGCAAAACCAAAAAGTATGTTCTCCCACCGTATTACAGAACTTGCGACTCTGCTGGGGAAAACTAAAAGTGGGGTTACCTTAAGAGCTACATCACCTTTATTGCTTTACTTGTTTGTCTTGTATGCTTTATATTTCAGGATATGCTTGGGTTTATTTCTTGTATAGATCATATACCCGGATATGGAGGCATTTTAGGTAAGTAGCAATAGATCGTGAAAATTGTACGGCGTATACCGATACGGTTGAAGTGATGACTATGTTAGTGTGACACATTGGTTGGTGTCGGTGTCCCTTGAGTTAAGTCAAGGAGAATGATGGGCTGCCGTATGGTGTCATAAAGCACTAAACCTCATTTTGTGCCATTTCTGACCTTACAAATCCAAAATTGCTCATAAACCTCATTTTGTGCCATTTCTGACCTTACAAATCAAACTCTCATTTCACTCGTGCGTTCTTCCTCAAAACCAATCACAAAGAACTTGTATATCATTTAGAACCTAACCAAACACCTGTTATACAACTGTAACACCTCCATCACCATCCTCCATTTTCAAAATCAACACCTTGCACTTTGACTTCTCCAACACGATTCAACAACTCTTAGCTCAAAATAAATATTGAAATAGCTTCCTGGAGGTTCAGTGAAGCTAACCAGATCATTACAACACCTTGAAGTATGCTCAAAATCAAAACACGATATCCATCTGCAAGGTGAGTTTTCTAAACTTTTATCTCTTCTTACAAGCATCATTTGGCTTTCATTTTAAAATTTAAAATATAGACACCATAGTCCTGAAACTAACCATGTTCTTAGAATCATTTATATTGCCTGAGCAAGGAGAATTTTATGTATGAACTTTCTGAAAAAATTAGGTTAGATTTGGTACCAACAGAAATTCGTGCTTATCTTTGATCCATTGTTTAAGTTATTTACATATTTGAAATCATGGTGAAATTTCTAACAAGTTTTATGTTTACAATTTCTGAAATGGTTGAGAAATGAGAAAGACATGAAATTCAAAAATCTGACTCAGAAGGTTGGCGCGAGGAAGAAGATGAAGTTGCCTTTAGAACTTAGTTTATTTTATATTTATTAAAATTTATTTTACAAATAGATGAAACAACCACCCTAGTGGAAGAAAGCGCGTGCGTAAGGCATTATTGTTAAGGGTCCTGGGTTCAAGCCCCATCGACACCTTTTGTTATTTTTCACATTTTTCTTATTTCTGTTTTTTTGTTTGACAACGCGCTTGGGCCTCCCATGGTCTGAGCCTACCTCATTTTTTCTCATCACCCCCCTGCTTCCTAACAACACGCAGCCCATTACATTTTTTTATTTTGTTTTTATTTCAGATTCCAAAACAGTTTTGAGCCTAATAAATTGTTTTTACTTTCAAACCTTCCTAATTCATTTTCAACCCCCTGACACTTTAATTTTTATTTTTTGTTATTTTATTTTATTTTTCTACTTTTATTTTTTATTATTACTATTTTTAATAAAAACAAATACATAAAAATATATTTTTATAAACAATTAGACTAAAAGTCTTTATTTTTACTTTATCTCTACTTTATTTTATGAATAACAAAAAAACTAAAAAAAACATTTTTCTTTCTTAAATTAATTAAAACTAACTTAGACCTAGGTTTTTTATTTTTGTTTTCTATTTTAATTAAATTAGACTTAGGGTTTAATAAAATTAGTTTTTTTGTTTTGTTAAATATTTAATTAACTTCTCTTATAATTAATTAGTTTAATTAGGATACCTCTCCTATCAAAAACCATAAAAAACAATTTTCTTTTCTCTTTTCTTTATCTTTACATTTTTGTACATTCTACTACTTCGCATTATAATTGGCAAAGCCTTGTAATAGTAATTAGGATTTCATTTACTTGCCATCCTCATTTATAATTTGTACCCCCATCCTCTAAAGTATTGTAATAGCGTAGGACTTTTAATTTTCGCAATTTATCCCTTTCCATATTATTACTAGTAATTAGGGTTTGTATGGAAAGATTTAAAACCAAACAAGTAGACAACCATAAATTCAAGAAAAATACATGAAACCAATACACTTTGAACACTTGCACCTTGAAGCTACCGGCAAAAAACACAGAGTCCCCACCGAACTTTATTTATCCCGAAGGAAGGGGAAATATCGAGAAAACCACTAGAGGATGGATAAGATGGTCTTGCAACCAAGAGGTAGGGTAAGGGAGTCAATCATGTGAGGGAAAATTATTATCGCCCCTCACATCTGTTGTACTCAACAGGATTCATTTTGTTTGTTTGTTTCTAATTGTGTGTTTATCTATAACTATACTTGCTTAAGGGGAAAGAAAATGATTTTTTTATTAGTGCGTTCATGAGGGTCGCGCAACCCTTTTCCTACGTATCCAATAAAGGAATTAGAACACTGTAGTTCTTCTATAAAATGTTTATTTGTTGGAGATTTTTAGCGGGCGACATTAATGCACGCGTTCTAGAAATAGGCACAACCTGTATCGCGGTAGAACGAAGATAACATGCCCTTTTGGGGAGTTTTGATTGGTTGAGTTTTTTGCGAGTTTTAAATGAATTTGAATAATGGTTAAATTTTTTTGGATTTTTGATTTGTGAATGATAAGTTTTAATTAATTACAAAAGGAAAAAGCCTTAGGGGGAGACTAGTAAGCTAAACTTAATTATGTACAAAGATAGACCTAGTTTTGAGTGGGAAAGGGAAATTTCTAACCTAATTAGTTATTAGGCATAGGTTGATTCTAAAATCTAATTCAAAATTAATTTAATGGAATCACTTATGGGAACATGTTACCGATGATTAACTAAACAATCAAAACAAAAAATAGAAATACAACGCTAATGTTTTTTTTGTTGTTGTGATTTTTATCAAGGAGAGAAATGTAACTAAGAATGATTAACTAAGCTAAAACAATATTAAAAAAACTTACAAAAATTAAAAGAACTTAAATTAGACCAATTAAATTAATAAATAAAACTAATAATAAAAAACACTTAAAGGTTAAACTAATTTAAGAATTAAACTAAGTAGTTAAAATACCAAGGGGCATGAAGTAAAATTGTGGGGTGATGGTGTATCAATTTCACAATGGGCTTAAGAACAGAACCAAACAGCAGGGTCCTAGTATTTTTACAAAAAAACCCATGTAAGTAAAGAAAATAAGTTGGGCCGGACCGGGTCAAAGGGTCTGGACCCAGCGACCCACTCACGAACATGGGTTAAAAACCCTAACAACAGAAAAAGCCAACGCCTCTATCTCTAAGCATCCCTTTGTTCTGTTTTCAACCTTCAACGTATCATAAGTCCAAACAATCCCATTACTTCCTCTCATTACGCATTCCACGATTCCCCTCTCAAATCAAACCAAATGAAACAAAAACCAAACTCCAATTTGCACGCTCTCCCTCGATCGCGTTCTGTTCAAACCCCTTTCCCCCATGTTCTTCGAATCCCTTCGACCTTTGCTCACCTACACATCCTTTCTTCGTTCGTCAGAAAGTAGTCTGCTCCGTATCCTCACGGTTATCCTTCAATTCGTACACTGGAAGGTGAACCCGAACAGAGTGGAGAATTTTGATTAGGGTTTTCACAAAAATCAGCACTTTCGTGGCTTCTTCAGATCTCTCTGTTCTATCAATCTCACATACATGGTTCTAATAGGCAGTAACACCCTGTTTCACTCCATGCACTCAAATATTAACAAAGAAAAAATCGATTCGATTACAAGTACGTATAACAACAAGTTCTGCCTGATTTCTGAATTTTACAAACAATAATATCAACAAAAGTATAATGCGTGTGATGGCGTGACAACACAGTAATTTCGGGAATTATAAACTACTTACAAGCTCAGAGCTAGTATGAGGATTTCAAAATCAGATGTCACAGAGATAATAAAGAAAACTGGGGGTAATTTCTCCAATTCGCTCCTCTTTAATTTTCTGATTATGGAAATTTGTTGTTGATGCTTCTTATCCTTAATCACAGGTTGAAAAATTTGAGACTTGGCGGAAGACTTGGAGCTTCAACTTTTTACAGCATAACAGAACTACCTTCTTCCAGATTTTTCCTTAATGTTTCAGTTGTGTTCTTGTTACATTGTTGCTGTAAATGCGATGTTGTTGTTGCTTGCAGATTGACAGTGGAGTGTTTGTCATTTTGGTTTGTGGAATGATATGGTTATAGTAGTGGAAGCTAGTTCCTGCTGTGTTGGCAAGGTTTGAAAAAATGGAGAGTGATATGATTTTAGTATAGAGGTTTTGATGTTGTATATTTGTAGTGTGTTTTTTTAGCTGTTGAATCTTGTCTCCCTCTTGCCTTAATATTTCTTTTTTCTCCTTTTATCATTCTGAGCTGCTCTATTTATAGATGAAGGGCTGAAATTTTAGGGGCAAAAGTTTGAGAAGTTTGAACATTTGGTATGCTGACTTTTTGCTTTTGGGATGCAAGGTTTTATGTTTCCCTATTTGATGTTATTTTTGGACTGTTTTGGACAGGCCTGATGTTGTTTTTGCAGGTTTGAGACAGGGTCTGTACAGGCTGTTTGTGCAGGTCCTTTTGGACTGTTTTATTTGTCTTGCAATGTGATGCATGTTTTGGTTTTGGCATGTTCTGTTTTGGTGCAGAGTTGGACAATATAACAGCTAGTTTGTTGGTTTTGCTTAGGTGATGCTCTTTTAATCTCAATCTTTTCTTCTTTGTCTCTCTTTGATGTAGAACTGCTGTTCTGCTTTTCACACAAATTTCTTAAGGGTTTGTACTTTAGGACAATGATGAAACCATTAGGGTTTTGGCTATTTGATAGCTTGCATTATTTTTATGAACTTCTGTTGTTTTTGCTAGTTTTGCTGCTGTTTTGTTTGGTTAAGGCTATTTGTGTTGGTTGGTTGATGTGTTTTGTGGGCTGTTATTCTGTTGTTTAGCAGTTTTGCTACTGTTTGTTGTTTTGGTTTTTTTGTTTTATATTTGCTACTTTGCTTGCAACTGCTGTTTGCTTGTTTTGCTATTGTTGTTTGGCCTTTGATTGCAGCTGCTTGCTGTTTTGTTGGATAGTTTACGTGCAGATTTTTCTGTAAAACGCAAATTATTGGCAATATTGCTTGTTGACTTTAATTTCCTTTTGTGAACCAAAGCTCAAACATTGTGTTTTGCAATTGGGACATGGCCCGTGATTAAGATAATGTAATTCTGATTTTTCTGAGGCTTTGAATTTAGGCTTAACACATGATTGAAAACAACCCTTGAATTTCTGATTCCAAACATGAACCCTAATGATGAAATGAAAATGCTCTCTTAACATTTTGTTCTTGTTTGGAATTTCATTCAAATATTGATGTTTCTAACTCTTTCCCTCTTTCTTGTTTCATGAACATGAGGATTGGATGGCAAAAGCAAGGTTGAAATATGAAGAAGAAGTCATGGCAAGGAGTGAGGACGAGTTTCTTGAAGATGAAGTAAAGAAACTTGAAGAACCAATATTTTCTTTGTAAACAAAATATTTGTAGCTTGTGTTTCAAATTTGTAACTTGCTTTGTAAATTGCCCAAAAAATGTAATGAATAAGGAAACTTGAATGATATTTCTTTTAACTCATGAATGATGAACTTGTTGTATGGAAATTAAACAACTCTTGAATCTTGGTTGAAATTGGAAATTCCCTACTTGAATGATTTGAATAATACACCTTGCTTTTGTAATTTGAACTCCAAGAAATCACGGATGACCTTTGTAACTTGTATTTCAAGTAAACCATATGCCTTGTCTTCCAACCTCAATATTCATATCGTGTCCAAATCAAACTTACACTCTTAATAAAAACCTTAACCTCGATATCCAAACCACAAGTGACTTGCAACTGAAGCAACAAAAACATGCCTTGATTATCATACGAGTTCGCAACATCATCTCTTGTTCTATGGCTCAAATATGTGCAATATTAGTCACAAACCCTTGACCATAATTTTGAAATATTTAACAGGCTCAAATATGATGATGCACATTGATGAAGAAAGATCTCGAAGTGTTGAAGATATTCAAAACCCTAATCCAGGACCTTAAAGAATATCCCTGTGACTTGACGAAGAAGGAAACCCATGATACCTCAGAACATCATTCCACAATCCACTGCTTAAGAACCAAATGAAATTGCCCTTAACCAGATGAAGAAACTTAAAAAAAAATTAAACATAAGGATGGCACAACCCTAATGCTTTAAACCAAAGTTCCTAATTCCCTGAGATGCATGATATGCAAACGACTTAGTGAACATGATGCAAATGGGATGCAAAGTCTAAGCCATACCAAAGTAAAAGGTGGGGAAAATTTAGGGTACGACAACTGCCCCTATTTAATCGTCTTAAACCTAAAGGTGAGATTGGCATCAGCCTTTCGAAATTTCAAGGTAGAAGATGATTAAATACCAGGACTTGAAATTTGTCTTGGAGATATGGTGTGAGTGTTATTTGTTCGTGACGTCTGCTGGGGATGAGAAAAATTTATTTTCTGGTGAACTGGCCATGATGGATAAATATGGTTGAATAATGATAGTTTATACTGGGGTAATGGTACCAATACAAGGTCCTCATGGAAGAGGGCGTTAAAGTGACTGAAAAGATATGGTTGACGATGTCGTGGTGACTGAAAGTAGGATTATGGACAGCATGATAACTTAAAGATGACGAGTAGAACTCGACGATAATGGAGAATCTATCGTGGGGGATTCACGACCTAAAAAGGTAGGTAAAGACAACGGGTAAAGATCGACGTATGATCTATGAGCCAAGAGAAATAAGATCAAGAGGGTAAGACCTGCGAGCGACCTACGACCCAAGTAAAGATAACCTGAGGGTAAGATCTACGGACGATCTACGACCCTAAAAAGATAACGTGGGGGTAAGATCTATAAACGACCTATGACCTAAGATAAGATAACGCGAAGGTAAGATCTACGGACAATCTAAGACCATAACAATGATAACGTGAGGGTAAGATCTACGAATGACCTACGATCCTAGAAAAAGATAATGTGAGAGTAAGATCTACGAACAACCTACGACCCAAGATAAGATAACGCGAAGGTAAGATCTACAAAAGATCTATAACCTTAACAATGATAACATAAGGGTAATATCTACGGATGATCTACGTCCTAGAAAAAGATAATGTGAGAGTAAGATCTACGAACGAACAACGACCCTAAAAAGATGACGTGAGGGTAAAGTCTACGGACGACCTACGACCCTAGGAAAAGTAAAGTGAGGGTAAGATCTACGGACGACCTACGACTTTAAAAATGATGACGTGAGGGTAAACTCTACGGATGACCTACGACCCTAGAAAGATGAGTAAGGGTAATATCTATGGACAACCTACGACCCTAGGAAAAGTAAAGTGAGGGTAATATCTATGGATGACCTACGACCCTAGGAAAAGATAATGTGAATGTAAGATCTACGGATGACATACAACCCTAAAAAGATAACACAAAGGTTAGATCTACGGACGACCTACGACCTTAAAAAAGATATAGTGAGGTTAAGATCTACAGACGAACTACGACCCTAGGAAAAGTAAAGTGAAGGTAAGATCTACAAATGACCTACGACCCAAGATAAGATAACGCGAAGGTAAGATCTACGGACAATCTACGACCATACCAATGATAACGTGAGGGTAAGATCTACGAGCGACCTATGACCCTATAAAAGATAACATGAGGGTAAGACCTACGGGCGACCTACGACTCTAGAAAAGATAATGTAAGGGTAAGACCTACGGGCGACCTACAACCCTAGAAATGATAACGTGAAGGTAAGATCTACGGACGACCTACGACCCTAGAAAAGATATCACGAACGTAACGTCTATGGACGACCTACGACCTTGGATAAGACAACGTGAGGATAAGATCTATTGATGACCTATAACCCCGAAAAAGATAACATGAGGGCAAAGTCGACCTACGACCCTAAAAAGATATCGCGAAGGTAAGATCTACGGACGACCTACGACCTTAAAAAAGATACAGCGAAGGTAAGATCTACGGACGACCTACAAACCTAGGAAAAGTAAAGTCAAGGTAAGATCTACGGACGACCTACGACCTTAAAAATGATGATGTGAGGGTAAAGTATACGAACGACTTACGACCCTAAAAAAAGATAACACGAAGGTAAGATCTATGGATGACCTACGACCTTAAAAAATGATAACGTGAGGGTAAAGTCTACAGATGACCTACGACCCTAAAAAAGATAACGCGAAGGTAAGATCTACGGACAACCTACGACCATAAAAATAATAACGCAAAGGTAAGATCTATGGACGATCTACGACCTTAACAATGATAAATTGAAGGTAAGATATACGTGTAATTGCAAGCTTCTCAAGTCATATTTAAAGAATTTGTTTTGATGAAGACAACATGGATATCAACATTTAAAGGATGTGCAAAAAGCTTATCAACATCATATAGAAGTCTTGAAGATTAGAAGAAGAATTATTGAAGAATCAACAAATGTCAAATGGTATAAATAATTCTTAATCTTGAATATAGATGTTCACAAATATGCATTCATAATCATATACATATCCCACATGTTTACATTTAAGAAAAACTTTGTTTGAAATCTTTTTCAAAAAGAATTTTTGAAAATAACCTTTTAGGAACCGGTTCCTCCCTAACAGGGAACCGGGTTCCAAACTTGTTCAAAAAGACCTCCCTGGAATTTGTACCAGGAACCGGGTTGTACCAATAGGGGAACCGGTTCCTGCATGGTATTTTTGAATTCTGAGTTATAACGTTCACTAAGAACCGGGTTCTGCCTGTGTCGGAACCAGTTCCCAGTGAACCAGTGCAGCTTTTCTTTTGTTTTTTGAACATTTTTCAAATGGTATTCTTTCATGAATGCATTGCAACTTTTCATATGAAATGACATGAATGAAGAGGTTCTTGTGACATTATAAAATGTGCAGATTTTTTCAGATTTTAATATAACTTTAAAATAACAACAATAGAAAAAAATAAACCTTCTTCAATAAACATTTTTCTCATTCAAATTTGCATACAAACTTTCATGTGTTCATAATTTTGTGAAACTTGCCATATACATTTTCATTAAGAAATCATTACAAGTTTCATACATACATTGTGAACATTTATAATCATTGCTTGAGAATTGTTTCTATCTTGAAGAAGAAGATCAATTGAAGATTGATAGTGCTCTCCATCTATTTCAAATAAATTATTGTATCACTTAAAGAAATTATTCCCTTACTATCCAGGATTGTTGGAAGTAAGTGTTGTGATTTGAAGAGGATTGTTCTTCATTCACATTAGTGTTTGTTTGATCTTAAAGGTGTTAAGAACCTTTGGTCACCCTATAGGTTAGATAGTAAGCATAGGCTGTACAATCATTCTAACTATAGTGAAATCTCTTTCGTGTTGGAAAGGGGACTGGAGTACTCTCGGATTGTGAGGGGAACCAGGATATATCACCGTGTTCTTTACTTTTCCGCTTTTATCGTTTTCATCACCATAATTAAGAAAAGATAAGATATAATCAAAACCTTCAAACACTTAACCAAGCATTACTACAAGTATTCTCATAAAACTGAATAAATTTTTATATACCTAATTCACCCCCCCTCTTAGGCACTCTTAGACTTACAATTGGCATCAGAGCAAGTTATAGGTAACTTGTTCCTAAAGATCCAGAACAGCTTCCGCAAATCCAAATCCGGTTTTCAAAGATGGTGGTAGTAACAACAAGCCTCCATTGTTTTGTGGTGAATACTTTGACTTTTGGAAAATTCGCATGAAGGCTCATCTTGAAGCGCAAGGAGAAGAAATATGGAATGCTGTTGAGAATGGTCCATTTACTCCGGTGTGTGTTGTCAATGGTGTTGGGTCATTAAAGCCTAAAGCATCATGGGATGACGATGACAAGAAAAAAGTTCTCTTTGACAAAAAGGCAATCAATATTCTCCAAAGTGCTCTTAGTATGGATGAATTTTTCCGAGTATCGGCATGTACAACGGCAAAGGAAATTTGGGATACTCTTGTAGAAACTCATGAAGGAACCGCCGAAGTCAAAAGGTCTAGATTGAACACTTTGAGTCAAGAATATGAATTATTCAGAATGCTGCCCGGAGAATCCATCCTTGACTTGCAAAAGAGATTCGTTCACTTGACAAACCATTTGAAGGCACTCGGTAAGACTTTAACTAACGATGAATTAAATCTTAAAGTGCTTAGGTCTTTAACTAGGGAATGGCAACCAAAAGTGACGGCAATATCCGAAAAGAAAAGCCTAGCAACTATGACTTCCGCAACACTTTTCGGAAAGCTTCAAGAATATGAGACGGAACTTGGAAGGCTTGAAAAACATGAGAATCATGAGAAGAAATCCAAAGGCATTGCTTTGAAAGTTGATTCAAAAGAAAGTCAAGATAAAGATGCATCGGAGGAAGATGAAAATCTCTTGCTTCTTGTAAAAAGGTTAGGAAAATATTTTGGTCATAAAAATAATCTTCATAATGCTAACTTTGTCAAAAGAAAGAAATTCTATAAGCATAAAGATAAAGAAGCCTCCACATCAACACAAGATGTCACATGCTATGAATGTGGAAAGAAAGGTCACATAAAGCCGGATTGTCCAAAACTCTCCAAGAAAAATGGATTCAAAGGCAAAAAGGAGTTCAAGAACAAAAAGGCTTATGTTGCATGGGAAGATAATGAGATAAGTTCTTCATCTGATTCGGAAAGCGACGAATGTGCAAATCTAGCATTGATGGCTTCACATCACTCCAACGATGAAGAAGAGGTTAGTAATGAATTTAATCTTTTTGATGATGATGTTCAAGGTGCTATTGATGAAATATTGGAAGAATGCAAAAGTTTATACAAAAAGGTGTCAAATCAAGAAAAAGAACTTCTAATTTGTCTAGAAAAAATTGACACCATGACTAAAGATTTTGATCTTCAAAAACAGAATTTTATTAAAGAAAAGGAAAACTTTGCATGCTCCAAGTGTGAATCAAATATCTTTCAAATTGTTCAATTGAAAAGAGTCATTGAACGATATGAAAAGGGACAAATAGGATTGGAAGGATTACTAAGCCAACAACGTTATCCAAATGATAAAAGAGGTCTTGGTTATGTGAATTCTAAGAGACCAAGTAACAACCCCACTGTTTTTGTAAAGGCTAGTAATAGTTCCAATCCCAAGAAAGTAGAAAAGAAGTAAGTTGTTCATAATCATCAAAAGAAAAAGGCTAATATATCCAAAAAGAAAACATTTCCTAAGAAGAAATCTTATCCTTCTTGTGATCGATGGAAATAGAACTGACTGTTTTTTAGCTGGTTTCGCGAAATGTCGCGGTAAGCAAGAGTCGCCACCGTCTTTTATGTTCTCCAACATGGAAAGGACAAAAGCACAGCAAAATTCCTTCTTTGAGAATGTTTCTCGGTTCGGGAGGTAGATTTATAGAAAGGGAAGGTGTTAGCACCCTTTCTATCCGTGGTTATCCACGGGCTCTTACGTACTTGCTCTTATGTTTTCAAAAATTGTTTGCTTTTCAAGTGTGTGTGGGTTTTGGAAAAAAAGTTTCGTTTGAAAAATTTCTAAGTAACTCTTGTATCTGTCCTCAAGAGTGTATGAAAAATTTGTTTGAAAACCTTTTGAAAGTGTAAGTGTGAAAAAATATTTTTTGTTTGTTTGAAAGAGCAAGTACCCAGGAGAATCTACCTACTCTAAGGAATTAGGCTGTGTAAGAGTCCTTTAGATAGTGCTATCCCACCATTGAGAGGTAGGTAGCACCATCGTTGGAGTTATTCGGGTCAATTCGATTATAGGGACAGTGTGGTCACCGAAGCAATAGTAGGACACTTTAGAAGTAACCCTAATGTCCTAGATCCTTTTATCCGAGGCAACTGTTTCGAGGAAACTGGATCTTTTGGACAGAAGGGCGACCTCTAAGACACCCTATACTTGATGATCACGTCGAGGCAGCCAGTGAGGCGTACCCTAGAAGTGGCATGTGCTTTGTGTGTTGTTTTTCAGTTAAGGTTATCTTGTACATGTTATTTGTGAGCTACGGATTGATTTTATTTACATACATTCTTGCAGGCATATTAGCAGTTAGGGGTGCGGAAAGTAAATTGCGGAAATGTAAATCTAGCTATTACAAGGTGCGGGTCTATACATCGCCAAAAACAAAAACCCGTTTTGGTAAATAAATGCGAGAAATTAAATAAAGAGATAAACCTAATTACTATTACATATCCGGAAACAGTTACATAAATAATCAAAATAAGAATAATGCGCGAAAGAATTAAATTGGAACGTCTTAGGGTTTTGACCCTTTTTGAATAAGAATTAAATTTTTGTCCTTTTTTGTAATTAATGAAATTAAAACTAATAACTAACTAATTAATTTAATTAAAAGAAAAATATTTTTGTGTTTTTATGTTTTTAATGAAAATAAAATAAAAGAATTAAAATTAAAAGTTAACCTAATTCTAAATTATTTTTATTTATTGTAAAGAAAAAGAGATTAAAATTGACCTAATTAAACTATTTTATTTGTTAGTATTTTATTTACAAAAATAACATGAAATTAATAATAATAATAATAATATTAGTTCTTTTTTTTTTTTGATTTTTTATTGTGAAAATGTTAAATAATTTGTTAATGAGTAATTAATAAAAAAACAATAGAATTAAACAAAGCAATTAATAAGAAAAAAAATGCAAACCCAAAGGGGGGTTCTGGGCCAGCAATGGGGGTTTTGAAGAAGCAAATTGGCCCAATAATGACCAGGCCTGCTTTGACTTTGGAACTTCCTGTAGCATGGGTTGACCAGGAGCACGGTGCTCCCTATCTTCAAGGCTTTGGATCTGTCCTTGGAGACACTTGGCGTGTGGATCTGTGAGGTGCATGATAAGCTTTCTTTTAGAACCTACACACAAGCGCATAAGAAAAAATGATATGGGATTTTGGGGGACCTGGGAATCGAACCCAGGTCCCATTGATCATTTGCGAACACACTTAACCATTCCAACCACCTGCGCGCGTTTGTAAGCATAATGAGAAATAAATATTATATAAAATAAATGCATTATATGCTGGACAAAAGAAAATTAGCGCGCGTGATGTTTGAATCAGCCAGCCATGCGTGGACACCTCATCATCGTCTTCATTTATCTGCAAAATAAAAACAAGATAGCGGGGGTTTTTAACCCCCACAATGCAAAACTGCCAAGAATAGCGATTATGCGTATAGTGAACATAAAAAGGGCGCGATGGTTGGGTTGAATTCGTCTGGCCTTGACGAATTCAACCATAGGCGTTATGTGGTCCAATTTTCCTCATGCTGTAAAGCCCCAATTTAGAAGCTTGGAAACCCTAAATTTCTCCCATGGCAACTTGCGTTTCAGAGCATCTTAATGAAATTAAATCACACCAAAAGCTTCACCTGAATGCTATGAACACAAAACAATCAACAAAAGGTATTAAAAATGCATGAATCAAAGGTTATGATTTTGGAAGAAAAGTGATAAACCGTGAATCTGTTAGAGCGTTCTCTTGAGCTTTAAGGCTTGTTCTCGATGGCAATGTGTTCTTGGAAGGTCCAGCAATGTATTGGAAACAACAAAAGGGTTCGAATTGGCCTGCAAGTGAGAATTCAGTTTTCAACTTTTCTTCATGTTTTTGGAATTTTGTTTGGCCGTTTCAATGAGCTCTAGGTCGTGTATCCTATATGGCTTGCTTGCATATGTATGTATCAAGGGATTTAAGTCAGCATTAGGAGCCTTAAACTTGTGCATTAAAGTTTTGGATTTCTTCTTAACCACCATTAAAGGCCTTTCAAAGCTTTGTCCAAATTTTGAATTTTCATGCATAAATGAGCTTTACACGAATTTGGCAACTAGAATATGCTTCATGAAGGCTAATCAAACCACAAGATACCATTTAATCCAATTTTTTGATTTTACTTGAATTATTATGGATTAAAATGAATTAAATCCATAAAAATTAAATAAAAATAGAAAAATAATTATTTGGTCTTGAAATTGATCATGGGACACGTGGGTGGCATGACAAGGCTGAATCAAGTGGGAAAAAGTGGGCCCGTTTGTCAAAAATTGAAGTTTTAAGGATAGTTGACTTTTGCCATTTCACAAAAATTTCCCAACTTCTCCAATGCATATCTTGCTCAATTTTGATCATATGAACATGTTCTTGGACATTTTGGAAAGGTCTTGAAGTCATCTAACCAATTCCTTTGGTCCCATGTCATTTGAATTTACCAATCTCAAGTTATGGTCTTTGACTTAAAGTGCCTTTTTGTTGACTTTTGAAAATGACCTATAATGTTGAAATTGGTAACTTTTTGTGAGAGCATTTCTTGGACTTGGAATGTGAAGATGAGTTGTAGGAAATGTCATCCCCTTCAAAATGAGCATTGGATGGGATTTTTATGATGAACCATGAAAAAGTTATGCCTTGGTCAAGTTACAGTTGACTTTTCAGCTGTCCAAAAATAGAAACTTTTGCATCTTGATGATTTTTGAGCCATGCTTGTGGAATCATGATCAAGACTTGATCAAATGATGATTGTGGCTTCAAAATAAGATGTTGACCAAAAATTTTGACTTTTGACTGCCAAATGACCATTTTGCCCCTGCAGTTGATTGTGAAGCAATTAGGGTTTTTGACTGTGCAACTTGACCTTGTGAGCCTTGAAACTTGGCATATGGATGCTTGACAATATGTATAGGCATATGTGACTTGATTGAGCCCTTGAAAACCTCAACCTCCTTGCAAGAACCAAAACCCTAATTTTGACTGGCTTAGGAGGATGGTTTGAACTGTGCAACCCTTGAGTAGACTTGAGCAAATTTAGATGATGCTTGTCAAAACTTTGAAGAATATGGGAGGGCAAATTTTGGGGTACAACACTTCTAGATATAGAAGTAACTTTGAACCTACTTGTTTTTATTGTGGTATTAAAGGCCATACACCTAATGCTTGCTATGTTAGAAACTTTAGTATGGCAAGTGGGCATTATGTATGGGTGAAAAATGGAACTAACTATGAAGGACCCAAGGCAACTTGGGTACCTAACAAGAAATAATTTGTTTTTGTAGGTATGCTTGAAATCCATATCAAATGTTTGGTATCTTGATAGTGGATGTTCAAAGCATATGACATGAGATGTACACCAATTTTCATATCTAGTACATAAAGCCAAAGGGTATGTCACCTATGGAGACAACACCAAAGGAAAGATTCTTGGCGTTGGAATAGTTGGCACACCTCCATCCATTCAAATTGAGGATGTTCTCTATGTTGAAGGATTAAAGCACAATCTTCTTAGCATAAGTCAACTTTGCGATAGAGGGTTCAAGATCAAATTCAACAAAGAAGAATGTCATATTATGGATGAGGCAACCAATGAGGTAAAACTCAAAGGTATAAGACCTAACAATATTTTTATGATTACTTTAGATGATTTGTCTATGAAGGTACAATGTCTTATGGTAAACAACAATGACGCTTAGTTATGGCACAAGAGGATTGCTCACATTCACATGGAGCACTTGAACAAATTGGTTAAGCATGACTTAGTTATTGGTCTACCAAAGATGAAGTTCATCAAAGACAAATTATGTAGCGCATGCCAAAAGGGCAAACAGACCAAATCAACTTTCAAATCTAATAATGTGGTGTCTACTACAAGGCCACTACAATTGTTACACATGGATCTCTTTGGTCCATCAAGAACAAAAAGCTTCGGAGGTAATGTATACGCTTTGGTTATTATTGATGATTTTTCTAGATATTCTTAGACTTTGTTTCTTGTGCAGAAAAGTGATGCTTCTAAAGCTTTTAAGAAGTATGCTAAGAAAATCCAAAATGAAAAATCACTAAAGATTGTATCCATAAGAAGTGATCATGGTGGAGAATTCCAAAATGCACAATTTGAAGAATTTTGTGAAGAACATGGTATCTCTCATAATTTTTCAGCACCTAGAACTCCACAACAAAATGGAGTAGTTGAAAGAAAGAATAGGTTTCTAGTGGAACTTGCAAGAACAATGCTTAGTGATGCAAATCTTCCTAAATATTTTTGGGCGGATGCGGTTAGTACGGCATGTTATGTTGGAAATCGAGTTATCATTAGACCTATAATAAAGAAGACTCCATATGAACTCTTCAAAGGAAGAAAGCCAAATATTGCTCACTTCCATATTTTTGGACGCAAGTGTTTTGTTCTTAACAATGACAAACACAATCTCGGTAAGTTTGACGAAAAATCCGACGAAGGTTGTAAAACTGATCGTAAAAGCACAAGTGGTACTTGTCACATTATTGGAAATGCATTAGTATCATGGGCTTGTAAAAAGAAATCATGTGTTGCTCTTAGCACGGCCGAAGCAGAATACATAACAGCGGGTAGTTGTTGTGCACAAATTCTTTGGCTCAAACAACAACTCCGTGATTACGGACTTGATCTCGGATGCATTCCTCTTCGATGTGACAATATAAGTGCTATCAATATTACAAAGAATACGGTCATGCATTCAAGAACCAAACATATAGATATTCGACATCATTTTCTCCGTGATCATGTTCTTAAAGGAGATGTCGAAGTCACTTTTGTGGATACTCATAACCAACTCGCAGATATCTTCACAAAACCGCTTGCTCGAGAACCATTCTTCAAAATCCGAAGAGAACTTGGTATTTTGGATGAAGGTGATCTCTAAATGTTTCTCATAAGGTGCGCGTCTTTATTTTTAAATGAATTTATTTCACTCTTTTTCCCCATCCTTTTTGATGTTAACAAAGGGGGAGAAGAATATGCATATGTGTTGTTTTGTTTCAAAGAAATTGCAGGCATCACTCCAAAATTCAAAGAATCATGGACTTAGGGGGAGCATACAATTTAGGGGGAGCCTTGCATTTTCTCAACATGTTTGCTACACAAAACAACATAAACATTTCAAGAATTGTTTTCAAGACTTGGTTGTCATCATCAAAAAGGGGGAGAATGTAATTGCAAGCTTCTCAAGTCATATTTAAAGCATTTGTTTTGATGAAGACAACATGGATATCAACATTCAAAGGATGTGAAAAAAGCTTATCAACATCATATAGAAGTCTTGAAGATTAGAAGAAGAATTATTGAAGAATCAACAAATGTCAAATGGTATAAATAATTCTTAATCTTGAATATAGATGTTCACAAATATGAATTCATAATCATATACATATCCCACATGTTTACATTTAAGAAAAACTTTGTTTGAAATCTTTTTCAAAAAGAATTTTTGAAAATAACCTTTTAGGAACCGGTTCCTCCCTAACAGGGAACCGAGTTCCAAACTTGTTCAAAAACACCTCCCTGGAATTTATACCAGGAACCGGGTTGTACCAATAGGGGAACCGGTTCCTGCGTGGTATTTTTGAATTCTGAGTTATAACATTCACTAAGAACCGGGTTCTGCCTGTGTCGGAACCGGTTCCCAGCGAACCAGTGCAGCTTTTCTTTTGTTTTTTGAACATTTTTCAAATGGTATTCTTTCATGAATGCATTGCAACTTTTCATATGAAATGACATGAATGAAGAGGTTATTGTGACATTATAAAATGTGCAGATTTTTTCAGATTTTAATATAACTTTAAAATAACAACAATAGAAAAAAATAAACCTTCTTCAATAAACATTTTTCTCATTCAAATTTGCATACAAACTTTCATGTGTTCATAATTTTGTGAAACTTGCCATATACATTTTCATTAAGAAATCATTACAAGTTTCATACATACATTGTGAACATTTATAATCATTGCTTGAGAATTGTTTATATCTTGAAGAAGAAGATCAATTGAAGATTGATAGTGCTCTCCATCTATTTCAAATAAATTATTGTATCACTTAAAGAAATTATTCCCTTACTATCCAGGATTGTTGGAAGTAAGTGTTGTGATTTGAAGAGGATTGTTCTTCATTCACATTAGTGTTTGTTTGATCTTAAAGGTGTTAAGAACCTTTGGTCACCATATAGGTTAGATAGTAAGAATAGGCTGTACAATCATTCTAACTATAGTGAAATCTCTTTCGTGTTGGAAAGGGGACTCGAGTACTCTCGGATTGTGAGGGGAACCAGGATATATCACCGTGTTCTTTACTTTTCCGCTTTTATCGCTTTCATCACCATAATCAAGAAAAGATAAGATATAATCAAAACCTTCAAACACTTAACCAAAAATTACTAAAAGTATTCTCATAAAACCGAATAAATTTTTATATACCTAATTCACCCCCCTCTTAGGCACTCTTAGACTTACAATACGAGCGACCTACGACCATATAAAAGATAACATGAGGGTAAGACCTACGGGCGACCTACGACCCTAAAAAAGACAACATAAGTATTGAGAGTTGGGGAGTACAATGTACTGCACCATGGCTTATTTTTGGTTGGTAGTGTAATGAAAGATGTCAACTTGGAATTATGAGGATGATATTCTTTGTGGGGATGTTTTGTTAATTTGGGGCAATCGTGCAAAGTACCAAATTTGGCTCATCTTTCATATGCATTTTGAAGTGTGGCATGAAGATCCATGAATACGCTATGCATTTGAGGATGCAATGTAATATGCAGTGATGATTATTGTATGCAAAGTTCCAAATATTAGGCTCATTGGGACCCGTTGCCCTGTTTTCTTGAGATACCAAAACAGATTGGTGCTTGAAAACTTCGAGAATTGAGTTATAGCCTTGTCGAGTTGGCTGGGGATTAAACCTTCCTGAGGAGGAGTAGCTTGATCTGAATTTTTTCATATGTTGGGCTACTTGTGAATGATTTAGTAAAGATATGGATCTCATTAAATGCCCCCAAGTTTCTCGGCGTTGGATAATCGGGTGCTCAACCATCTGTAAGGAGGTGACGAGGACAAAAGCTTGGTCGAGGTGACCGTTATGACTTGCTAACTGCACAGAAAACCAAACGCTTAAACTCCATGGCATTTCCTTAGGATGCCTTTATATCCATGTAATGTCATGTTTCACATCTTAGCTTGTAATTATTATATCCTTATTGTTTTCAATGAAATGCTTAACAAATAATTTAAATCACAATTCGCATATGAAAAATAAAGTAAAAGGACATAACAAATACTTTTTGGTGGAAGGGAAAATTTTATTAATGAGCTTGGCCTGTGAATAGGCATTCGTACGTGGAAACAACTCCTTAATGAGGAAGTTTTGAAGAAAAGATAAAATACAACAGGTAAAATGGCAATAAGAAAATCTCGAACTTCCATTAAAACTGATATTGCTATAGTTCCCATATCCTGGATGTGTTAGGAGGGTGTACTTGTTATTCTTGAAAAGTTTTCAGACTGCATTATCTCGCATTTTGTCCCTAATTTTTGCCTGGACCTCCCTTTCAGGTTTTCAACTTAGCGAGTTATTCCTTTTTTCTTTTTTTAGCCCTAACTTTTCCCTAAGCCTCCCTTTAGAGTTTTCGACTTAGCGATTCTTTTTATGCATAGTATTTTTTGACTGAGTTTGAATTGACTGGAAGCGGAACATCTTCCCCATCCATGTTTGTCAGGATTAGAGTACCTCCTGAGAAAGCTTTCTTCACGATGTACGGCCCCTCATAGTTGGGAGTCTACTTTCCTCTTGGATCAGAGTGAATTGGGAGAATCTTCCTTAAGACCAGGTCACCTGTGTGGAACTCTCGAGGTCGAATCTTTTTGTCAAATGCTCTATTGAGACGTTGTTGATATAACTGACCGTGACAAATGGATGTTGGGCGCTTCTATTTGATGAGATTGAGTTGGATGAGCCTTGTTTGAATCCATTCAGTTTCATCAAGCTTAGTATCCATTAAAACCCTTAATGAAGGAATATCCACTTTGACTGGGAGCACTACATCCATACCATATACTAGTGAAAAAGGAGTTGCCCCAGTGGAAGTATGCACTAAAGTTTGATAGTCGTGCAGGGAAAAAGGAAACATCTCATGCCAATCTTTGTATATTCTAACCATTTTCTGGACAATCTTCTTTATGTTCTTGTTAGCTTCTTCAACTGCTCCATTCATGTTTGGCAGGTAGGGTGATGAATTATGGTGCTCAATCTTGAATTCTTCACACATTTCCTTCATCATTTTGTTGTTGAGATTCGACCCATTATCAGTGATGATCTTGTTAGGAGTATCATAACGACATATGATTTCCTTCTTAATGAAGCGTGTGACAACTTGCTTGGTCACATTCTTGTATGAGGTTGCTTTTACCCACTTGGTGAAATAGTCAATACAAAGAGAATGAACTTGTTTCCATTTTAAGTGCTTGGCTCGATGCATCCAATCATATCGGTGCCCCATATTGTAAAGGGACATGGTGAAGTCATTAAATTCAAATAAGTGGGAGGACTATGTATCCTGTCTGTGTAAACTTGACATTTGTGGCACATCTTCGTATATACACAACAGTAAATTTCCATCATCATCCAGAAATAATTTGCTTGTAGGATTTTCTTGGCTATGGAATGTCCACTGGCATGAGTCCCAAAATATCCCTCATGAATTTCTCGTATGATGGATTTTGCTTCGTGTATATCCATGTATCTGAGCAGAACTGAATCATAGTTCCTTTTCTACAGAACGTCTCCTGACAGTAAAAACTTGGATGCTAACCTTCTAAGAGTCCGCTTATCACAAATTATAGCACCCTCGGGGTATTCTTGCTTCTCAAGATATCTTTTAATGTCGAAGTACCATGACTTTTCGCCCACACATCTTCAGTTGTGAGACAATGAGCAGGGAAAATGTGTGTTGGCTCCTTGTAACGAAGGATTCTTATGTTGGGTGCATGATTCAGGTAACTGAATTTGAACATTGCTGCTAAAGTGGCCAGAGCATCTGCCTGTTGATTTACTTCCCTAGGAATGTGCTCAAAGGTGATCACATCAAAAGCGTGCAACAACTCTAATATGTAATCCCGATATGGAACTGAATTAGGGTGTCTTGTATCCCAATCACCTCGTACTTGATATATCACTAAGGAAGAATCCCCATAAACTTCAAGAATCTTGATCTTCAAATTAATGGCTGCTTCAAGACCCATTACACAAGCTTCGTATTCTACAACATTATCCGTACAATCAAAACATAGCCTGACTGTGAAAGGTATGTGAGTATTGCATGGAGAAGTCAAAACTGCTCCAATACCATGGCCCATGTCATTTGATGCACCATGGAATGTGAGAGTTCACCGCTTGTTTCTCAAAGATGTAATTTGTCGGATCCATCTTAGATATCAGAAGTGTAGAATGCGTTAACATGTACTTCCTCAAACGACGAGCTGCCCACGTAAGAGCGCAACAAGTCTTCTCAAGAAATGAATACCTTGATTCAAAATCATTAAACTTCTTGCTCAGGTAATAGATGACGTGTTCTATTTGTCCTATATCATCATGTTTTCCTAGCACACAACCCATATATCCTTCAAGCACACTCAAATACATAATGAGAGGTCTCCATGGAACTGGAGGTATGAGTATTTGTGGTTCCTAAAGGTACTGCTTAATATTTTTGAAGGCTTCTTGACAACTTTCATCTTAATGGACATCTTAATTCTTGCGCAACAATTTAAAGATGGGTTCACATGTAGCAGTAAGATGAGAAATGAACCTGGCTATGTAATTCAATCTTCCAAGAAAACCTCGTACTTCCTTTTCATTTTTTGGTTCCGACATGTCCTGTATTGTTCGTACTTTGTCTGGATCTACTTCAATCCCTTGCTGACTTACAATAAAACCAAGTAACTTTCTCGATCGAACCCTAAAGGTTCACTTGTTGGGATTAAGCCTTAACCTAAAATTGCATAGACGATCAAACAACTTCTACAAATGAACCAAATGTCCTTCCTCAGTTTGTGATTTTGTGATCATATCGTCCACATACACCTCGATCTCTTTTTGAATCATGTCGTGAAAGAGAGTCACCATACCATGCTGATATGTCGCACCAGCATTTTTGAGACCAAAAGGCATGACCATATAGCGAAAGGTACCCCAAGGAGTTGTGAAAGCTGTTTTATCCACTAAAGACTAAGTAGTATTATCAACCAATACATCAATATAAGGAAACAACAAATCATCCTTTGGGCTTGCTCTATTCAAGTCTCGGTAGTCAACACACATACGTATCTTACCATCTTTCTTAGGTATAGGCACAATGTTAGCAATCCAAGGCAGATAATTTATCACAGATAAGAAGCCTGCATCAAGCTATTTCTGAACTTCTTCTTTGATCTTCAAAGCCATGTCAGGTCTGGTCCTTCGCGGCTTCTACTTTATAGGAGGAAATTTTGGCTTTAGTGGCAATCTGTGCATCACTATATTAGTGTCTAAACCGGGCATGTCTTCATAAGACTAGGAGAATATGTCAGCATACTCTCGAAGCAACTCAATCAACCCCTTCCCGATATGGCTGGATGACCTTCTCTTCCTGTCTCAAGAGTCTTGCTAGTTCTTCAGGGACATCACAATCTTCCCCACTATCCTCGTTAGCATGGTCAACTAAATTCTCAAGGATATTAGGAACCGTCACACTATCATTTTTGACAGAGTTCGAGACAGATATGCATGATTGATGATTTTATGTTTTATTTTAGAAAGTGAAATAAAATATCTAGAATATGAAAGGAAAAGCATTTCCATTTTTATTTTTAAAATTAAAAGTAAAAGAAAAGACAAGGAACAAAATGGTATGCGAATGTGCGATATTTCATTCAATTTTAAAAGGAGATTGAAACATAAGGGGGCCCTTTTATAAGATGTTTTTATGCCTTGGGAAGGGCATATGACTTAATGGAAACAAAAAATTACACATCAAGGAAAACAACTTCAGGGATGTCCACGACAGTCCAATTGCTGAGCTCCTGATCTGCCACAACCTGATAGATAAATCTAGAAACATCTCCATCGCCACCTACATCATTTGTTGCAAGAACTTATCCTTCTTTGCTTGTACCAACACTGATGAACACTTCAGAAATTGGGGGAACTGACTTTCCTTTGAGAGGTACCAAACTAGCTTGCATGGAGGATGATGGCTGATACCCAAGACCACATCGATCTTTCTTCTCAGGTACTTCAATCAATTTTCCCCAACCATCATGGGGAGATCTAGCTTCTATGAGGGATTTGGCATCATTCAAAGAGGCCATAGGTGCTTCATACTTCTTACTTTCCATGACGAGGAACTTGTCAACATAAATAATCTCCAGAGTTTGAAAGGGCAACTCCTGCACCTCACCTTCTACTTCCACATAACGGTAGGTTGTCAGATTGTTAATCACTACATATTCTTATCCATAAACGACAACAACTTTGTCTTTTACAATGAACTTCAGGCGTTGATTAAGAGTAGATGTCACAACTCCTGCTACATAGATCCATGGGCGACCCAAAAGGCAAGTGTAGGATGGATAAATGTCCATAACATAGAATGATAAATATAAAGTTTGGGGATTAATCTTAACAGGAAAGTCCACTTCTTCCTCCACAGATCTCCTTGAACCATCAAATGCTCGAAAACTCAGGGTGGAAGGCCTCATCATTACCCTATCCATATTCAAATTTTTGACATAAGATCCCATCTCCATTTTGCATTTTTTGTTATATACATCAAGGTCACGAAATATGGTCGGTTTTGAGTGTTTCACCTTTGAGCATTGCATGTGCAGAGATTATCGAGTGTTGTGAGCATTTTATCTTATGCATGACTAACTTCTAATCAAGCACGAAGAGTATGTTTTTGTTTCATTAATTTCATGTGCAGAAACAGGTTCTAATCAAGAGCATCAAGCGTCACGCCTCAATTAGGGTTTTGAGTCCCAATCCAGAAGTACGATTGATCGTTGATTCTCGAAGACTGGTTCATCAAAGGAACTTTCAGAGAATCGGGTGTTTATTTCCATGCTCTGTTTCAACAAATGGCCTCAAGCGTCTCCGAAATTCAAAAAAAAAAGAAACAATCAAGGTTCTATGATCACTAGTTCACTTTGTCTTGAAATACGGGAAAAGATCAAGCTATATAAGTCAATTCCAAACGCTTCAACCAAAAATCATCTGCAAGTTTTCTTTAAAACTTGAAGACAAATTGTGTATAGAAAGCAATGAGAAGCCTTTATGGGACGTCTATCATGGTTTAAGAGTTTTTGGATCTCTAAATTCAGTTCATTGTGCCAATTTCTCAACACGATAACATTTCGCCTCAAATCCCTCTTCTAGTGATCATTCAAAGCTTTTAAGCATGGGTCGATTTCTTATACTTACATGACGCTGGTTGAATTTCTTTAAAGTGGGGAGATTAAATTCGAGATAGTTTTGGAAGAATTTATTCGAAATACTCGGAATTTTCATCACGAGAATTCAAACGTTAATTGAACAGAAGTTGTCAAAAGGGCTAATTCAAAAAATAATCGTTCATCACATTAATATTTATTCAAGATTATTTTGTGTGATTATTTTGATGGATTCACACTGTAAGTGTTTGGTTGTTGGCATGTTTTTTGGTAAAACCAGTTATGTGAATGTCATTACTGATGTCATAACATTCTGGGACACAAGGTACATTCTGCAAAAAAAGAATGTCATACAGGAGCTGCTCAATATGAGTGTTTAGCTGATCATTATGCAATGATCATATTTATTGCATTCTACCAAAATCAGTAAACAAGATTCTTGTTGTCATAACCAATGTTAAGACATCCTGTACTGAACTAACATTTGTGCAGATTTATTATTTCTGAGAATTTTCAGGAATCTGGTTTATTCAGTCCATATCAGATTCTCACGTGGACTTAGGTTAACTTTTCTTAACCCTAATATGGTTGTTAAAGTCCTATGACCAAGTCTTGAGGTTAACCCTAATTAACCCTAGCTATTTTCGTGGAAGCCCTAACAGAAGAATAGCTGGCTATATATTCATCATGAAGACTGTTGGTGAAAGATACTTTTTGACAGAAGATCAATAAGGGACTGTATAGTTGTAACTACTGTAATCCAAGCAATTATCATTGTGATAAGTGACTTGGATTAGGATTTGATTGTAAGGGTTGTGTATCACTCAAAGCTTTGAAGCACGAGTGTTTGTGTCACTTGATTAAAGCTTTGAAGCAAAGTCAAGTTAGGGTTGTGTATCACTCAAAGCTTTGAAGCACGAGTGTTTGTGTTACTTGATTAAAAGCTGTGAAGCACAATCAAGTGTATGTTCTGAAGAGTGTCTTCATAATTTCATTAGTCAATTGTTTAGTATCACTGATGTGATTGAGGGGGAGTGAGTAGGAACTCAGGTTTAAGTTGAACTTAGATTGAAGTTGCATTGGGTAGGTTTTAAGTGAAGGAGATAAACTGGTTGGTTTATTCCTGAATTAATATCTCTTATAGTGAATTTCCTCCCTGGCTTGGTAGCCCCCAGAGTAGGTGTTGTTACACACTGAACTGGGTAAACAATTGACTGTGTTCTTTACTGCTTTTAGATTTACTGTCTTGAAGAAAGTCAGATACGGTGTCATAACATTCACTGTGACATTAAGTATCTGCTGCCAGAATTTCACACACCATGGCCATTTGAATTCACATGAAGCATTTATTCAAGAAGATATTGGAAAAGGAAGCTTGATTCAAATAATCATTCATCACAAGAATAAATACATGATGCTTACAATTTTATTACAAGATCAATTCAGGAAATTTATTTGGATCTCTATTACAAAATGAAACATTGAAATCTTAAGGCTTGCATTATTATTTACTCATCATTCAAAAATTCATTCAAATATCAATCATTCTTTTCCAAATCCAAGTGGAATATTTTGAACTTTCATCAAGATGAATAAAGATCCAAAGTGTTTACAAAAGAATTGAGAGAATTATATGCAAAACAAGTATCCATTCATGTTACAATTTAATTTGGATTTACCACTACAAAGTTACATAGAGTTACAAGTTGTACAAACTATTATTTCTAATGTCCTAAATTCTAGCCCAATATCATGTTCCTTCCCATATTTTCCAGCCCTGTTAAAATGCAATAAAAGTCCAATTTTATGGTATTTTGCTGTCCAAAAAATATAGCAAAACAGTCCCAAAAAATGCAGCAAATCAACTCCAAAATCTGTTGTAAAACCATCCTACAAAATAGTCCTAAAACTGTTATAAAATGCAGCCATAACAGCCCAAAAAAAGCAGCAAAGACAGCAAGCAAAACACTTAAAAACTTGCTGAAAAAACTGCAAACAAATCAGCCTAAATAGTCTGCAACAGTCTGCAAAAATCTGCTTCAAAATAACCCAGAATTTGCATCAATATGGCTACAGAAAATTGTATGAACAAAGCATCAAAACAGTTTGTCAAAATAATTCAAAAACCCTATTATTTTCCCCCTTAAATGTCTTGTTCTTTAACTATAAAAAGCCCCTTCATGGACAAAAATTCAGGAGAAAAAAATTCAAGGGGAACAAGAGAAAAATTCAAGAGAAGCACACAAAAATTCAGCAAGAGAAACACAAAATTTAAGGAGAGAAAACTTACTGTTTGGAAGCTCCATCGGAGAGACTCCGATAGGTATGTTTTCTTCCTCTCTATTTACTTCTGCATAAATTTCTCATATATCCATATTTGAATCTTCTTTGCACCACTTTTATGCCATATGATCGCTTGATTTGCCATTCTGCGGTATCTTTGAGTTGCTGCATTTTATTAGCATTTAAACATGTTATAATAATAATAATACAAACTGAAAAATGTCTCTAGTATGATAAGATGTTGTTTAGTGTTTTCCTTTTAAGCTGTTAGGCAAGTGCAAGAAGCAAAACTGAAAAAGTTGGAAATGGGTGTTGTCAACATTGTGCTATGGTGGAACGGCCACTACAGAACATGCAATAGGAGAGCAATTTAGTGTAGGATATAGATTAGCTAACTTTAGGGTGCCAAAGGCATGTAACTTTGATTCAATTCTACCCATTAGGTTATTAATCACATATTTCTAATCATGCTACTTGTTAATTTTTTCTTTAGCATTGTTGTAAGTTTCAATCATGTGAAACTGTGACCCATTTTCTCAACCTTGTTCTACGCTCTTCCAAATAGTCAGCCTTCCTACCACCCACCTGCAAAAAGAAAACAACAAGATAACATTTGATAAATCCACACCTCAAAATAACCAGAAGACGATAAACAAAATATTTAGCAAAAAGAATGAAACCCAATGAGAAATCCAAATTAAAACCCATACCAAAACCAATGGAGGACTTGCCATCACAACCATGTTTGCTATCATGATTGGTGGAATAGTTCTGGGACAATTTGTGCCTAGTATGGCTGCATTTACAAAGGCGAGGATCGCAGCTGCTAAGATTTTCCGGATAATCGATCACAAGCCTGGAATAGACAGAAATAGTGAATCAGGATTGGAATTGGAGAATTATTAGACTTATGGAGGTGAAAAATGTCGATTTTTCTTACCCCTCTAGGCCTGATGTTAAAATCCTCAACGACTTATCTTTGATTGCTCCTACTGAAAAACAGCTTTAGTCGGTAGCAGTGGCTCTGGCAAGAGTACTGCTATTTCTCTTATTGAAAGATTCTACGACCCAACTTCAAGACAAGTTATGCTAGATGGACATGATGTAAAACTTTTAAGCTTAAATGGTTGAGGCAACATATAAGACTAGTGAGTCAAGAATCTGCTTTGTTCGCTACCACGATTCGAGAAAATATACTCTTGGGGAGGCCAGGCGTAAACCAGGTTGAGATTGAAGAAGCTGCTAGGGTTGCTAATGCTCATTCATTCATCCTAAAAATTCCTGTAGGATTTGAAACTCAGGTAGGAGAAAGAAGACTGCAACTTTTTGGAGGGTAAAAACAAAGAATAATAATAGCAAGGGCAATGCTAAAGAATCCAACAATTCTTCTACTTGACGAAGCAACAAGTACATTGGACTCTGAATCAGAAAAGCTGGTGCAAGAAGCACATGACTGGTTCATGATTGGCAGAGCAACTCTTGTAATTGCGTATTGTCTCTCCACCATTCGCAAAGTTGACCTCGTAGCTGTGATTCAACAAGGAAGTGTCAGCGAAATACACCAGAAGAAGAACTTACACAAGAAACTCACGAGAAAGCACACAAAAAAAAAGCTGGAAATCTCTCAAAAACCTGCACCCACCACTACTTCATCAATAACACAAATGCGATTCCCTCATCTTCATCACAGAGTATCCTAACCAATTCCTCACCCCTTCCATGCGGTAAGTTCCACTGCACCCACATCAATAATAATGAACTCATGAAGAAGTATAAATAAACGAATCAAGAACATACGAGATTGAGTCTTATTACCTGAAATTCGCATCAGTGTCTCTGGTTATCTTTGTCACGCTCATCATCAATCAGGAATACCAAACCCGCCACCAATAACGCTCCATCCCTGTTTCCGCCAAATCACGCACCACAATCACAACTCAGAAGAAGCATTTGTTCCAGAGAGAGAGAGAAGAAGCAGCCGCAGCCAGGAGAGAGGAAACAGAAAGAGGAAGATGAGGTTGATTTAGAGAGTGTTTAATTTTATTTTCTTGGTAAAACATAGAACACATAGCTTATAATAATATTATATCTTCCTTTTTCTTTCCTCATAAAACAACAATATTATTTAATCCTCTTCCCTTCCCAACAGGACAACACTAGCAGTGTGGTGCCTTTGCTTTGCTTTAGGGTTTCACAAACTTTTCCTTGTTCTTCTTTTAACTGGGTCAGTACATTGGGCTTGTTGGCTCAATTTCCTCAACCATTTTCACCTTTTTATTAATAGAAACATAATAATAACGAATAAATAAAGCAATTCAATTGGCAAGGCATGTTTGCAGTAATATAGAGAACCCGAGTTCAACCCCTGTTGTGGCATTTTTTTTCCGTTTCTTTGATCTTTTTGGCCTTTTTTTCTTCTATTCTATTATATATTTGATAATAATGTATTAGTTTAATTTACTTCATGCCTTTATAAAATATAAAAACATGTTATAAATTTATCTTTTATTTAATTCTTGTTTATTTAAATACATGTTATAAATTTATGTTTAATTTAATTCATGTTTATTTAAATGCATGCTTATAAACTAATCTTTTATTTAATTATTGTTCGAAAATGCATGCTAGTATAATTTAATTTCCGTTATTTAATTATTCAATTGTCATTGCCATTAACTTTATTCTCGATTGTTTAATCTTTATATCGTTCGCCCGTCTCAATTACAAGGGAAATATTTTAACTTTGGTGACTTCATGTCATCAAAAATACATCTTATACGATTGTGAGAATACCTTCATTCATTTTTTGTTTACTATTTTTCTAAACTTAAGTTAATTTTCCTAAAAGATTCAATTTTAAAGCTCACACCTTTTTAAGCCAAAACTTCGACACTAGGTCGTCATATCTTCAAAATCTAGTCCACACCCATTTTTAGCCAAACAAACCATTTTAACCAAACAAACAATTTCAACCAAAAAACAGATATTACAAAAGGTTCCTGCGGAGTACCACAAATGCATTGGGTGCTAACACCTTCCCATTGTATAACCAACCCCCGAACTCTAGATCTCTTTTAAAAAAATGCATTGTATTTTCATTACTTTTAAGTATTATTTTACATTGCATATTTAAGGGTTTTATTTCGCTCTTTTCCCTTTCCCCTTGGAAATAATAAAGCGCGGTGGCGACTCTTGCTTTTGCGAGTCGATTTAATTAATAGCTCAATCTCCGATTTACCCCGTTACATTTTTTATCGCTATAGAATTGGCGACTCTATTGGGGACAGATTGACCTCTTGCTGGTCCATCCCTAAGTGGGTTAAGCCTAGTTTGTATTACATGTTTTTATTATTATTTGTTTTTTTAATTGATTATATGTTTTATATTATGGTTATTCGGGAATTGGTGTTATTTACAAAGGACAAGTCCTATAGCTGGACTAAGTTATACTTAGGAATAGGACGGACGGTATAGTCATGTTAACTTTGAGGGAGTAATCCCGAAGAAGGAAGCATGAAATCCCCCACTCAGTGGAAGCCCTGTTGACTGTAGTATTCGTTTATCGAGTAATCGGGAATACATTATTGATTTCGACCTGAGAGCCAGAGAAGCGGCAAACCGTAGAACCCTTAACCCATCTTGGCCTCTTAGGCGTAGTGAAGAGACTATAACGGAGTAATCCGGAAGTAGTTGTCACGCGATGCTACACTCAAACAAGTTTCTCTTAAAAATATTGCTAATTACCGAGTAATCTAGACATTGGTAATATCCGAAGGAGGATCGTAGACTCTGGGAACCTTTAGAACCTTGTTTTATAAGTGTGATTAAACCTTTAGTTCATACCTTGGGGTGGGCTTTACCTTTGACCTCATGCTCGTAGCGTTGAACCTTTGAACCCCATGTTTGTGAACTTATGTATAATTATTGCATTATCATTCATTCATGCATCCATAAAAATTCTTTAAACATATATTTCAAGGAACTTAAGAATGTTTTTTCAAGACATATCATGTACTTTTACTATGGATTTTGGAAAAAGAAATACTCGGAGTTATAGTTTCAACGATCCTGAGATTGAAGAGTTGAAGAGTTTGATTCCTAAGATTGAGAACCTTACGGAGTTTTGAAAGAAGTTTGGATATATTATTCCTCTTATGAAGCGCAAGATGAAAGAAGGTATCCTTACTATGTTGGTCCAGTTCTATGATATGTTATATCGATGATTCACTTTTCCTGATTACCAGTTGATGCCCACTTTGGAAGAGTATTCTTATATACTTGGTTTACCAATCACCAGATGTGTTCCTTTCTTCGGTTTAGAAGGGGAACCCAAGTCTCACGAGATAGCAACAATTACCCACTTGAGGAAGTCTGAGATAGAAGAAAACATGACTACCAAAGGAGGAATCCGAGGTTTACCTGGACAATTTTTGTTGAAGAAAGCTCATTATTTTGCTGAGATAAAGGATATTGTCGCCTTTGAAGTTGTCTTTGCCTTTGAAGCTGTCTTTTCCTTTGAGTGGTTTCTTTCTACAATAAGGAAAGGATAACAAAGCAACTAATGAGGAGATTGAAAGGGCTTGGCGCCATATCCATCGAAAGGGAAGAGACATGTTAGGACAGAGAGGTGTTGTTTCTTTGGAGCCTTACCTTCAATGGGTTCGTGCTAGGGCTTGTGTTCTCAAGATGCCTTATTATCCCGAGAAACCTTTATTCCCTGTTGCTACAACGTCATCTACTGCCATTCCTATTGAGAACATGAAAGAGTATCAGGAAAATCTAGAAAGATTGGAGTCTGAAAGAGATGCTTGGAAGGAAAAATATAGTATGTCTGAATATGAAAATAGGGTCCTGACTCGACAGCTGAAGGAGAAGGAGGATATGCTATTTATTCAAGATGGTTGGTTTATTGATGTGATGAAAAGCTTCGTCAGAAACATGAATTGCTCAAGAAATATGCTAAGGAAAAGAAGAGAAAGAAGGAATATTTGGTAGGCGTTACTCCCGTTCATAATCCATGGAAGAAAGTCGTTGATCAACTGGTAGTCGAGAAGACGGAGATGGAAGATTTCTATGAGAAGAAGATTAGGAAGCTCAAGTTACAATTAGAATTTGGTCCTTCATCCAATGATGATTCTGAATGATCTTACTCCCTAGTTTTTATTGCTTATGTCATTTTGTAAAACTCTTTAAAGGGCTTTTATGTTCCAAAGTTGTAATTTACTTCTTTTATTAATGAACTGAGATTTGTTGTTCCAAAGTTATTTACCATTGATGTGTGGAAAGTTATCAAAGTTCAAAAGTTCCTTGAAAAACTATCAAAATAAAATAATTATTTTCATTGCATATCATGCATCATTCGACATTCAATCTTACATGTTTTTAAGAGTCTTATTTTTGCTTCTTTTCCACTCTGATAGATCGTCAAGCTGTTTCACCAGTATAATACTCGAGCCAATCGTCGAAAGAAAATGGAAGATCTAGAATAAGAAAATCATGAGCTTCGCGAGGAGGTAACTAATCTTCGTACTAAAATGGAAAATTTGACCGATTTAGTGGAAACCTTAATGGCTGCTCAGAATCAGTCATCGACTTCGGCCACTGAAATTCAAGCTCAAACTAATGTGGTGTCCGAGATCATCACTGCTCCAGCCTCTTTGGCTCAAGTCAACCCTCTGCAACATCAAATACCGAAAGGTTTTCCATGGGGTATGCCTTACAATTTCATGCCAGAAGGGTACCAGCCTGTTGTGCAACACATTATTCAACCTGTTGTATCTTTTCCTCAACCTGAGATGACTATTGTACAACCTGTGATCCAGCCTATGATATCTTTCCCTCAGCCTGTAATGACTACTGCCGCTCCCGTGGTTCACACTATTCCATATACAAATTAACCCGTTTAGCATGCTGAACCTGCTGAAAGTTTAGGCATCTTCAATAGGATGGAGGAGTTCCAAGACCAATTTCAAGAAATGTAGATGGAAATTAGAGCACTTAAAGGGAAAGACTTGTTCGGGAAAAATGCTCAAGACTTGTGTTTGGTCGCAAACGTGAAAATTCCAGCTAAGTTTAAAGTGCCAGACTTTGAAAAGTACAAAGGTGACTCATGTCCGCAAAGTCTTTTGACCATGTATGTGAGGAAGATGTCTACTTACTCTAATGATCACAAGCTATTAATTCATTTATTTCAAGACAGCTTAATTGGTGCCTCCTTGAAATGGTACATGGGTTTGGATAGCATCCGAATCCGCAACTTCAATGACCTCAGTGAGGCTTTTGTTCATCAATACAAGTATAATGTTGACATGGATTCGGACCGAGATCAACTCTGAGCTACCCTCCCCTCGAAGAAAAAGAAATGACGAAGATTTTTCTGAAAACATTAGGTTCTTTCTACTATGAGAGAAAGATCGCAAGTGCGCCTAACGAATTCACTGAGATGGTGAACATGGGCATGCGACTTGAAGAGGGAATCTGTGAAGGGAATTTAGCCAAGGAAGGTGGTACATCTAGTGGTGTCAAGAAATTTGGGAGTGTCTTCCCCAAGAGGAGGGAACAAGATGTTAGTGCAATTTTTCCTGGAAGGCCGAGAAGGAGGTATTCACATGTTGCAACAGTCACTCCTGCTATCCGCCCAACAACGGTAACTCCAACTTATCAAGCCTCTCCAATTCAACAATGACAGTTTCAGCAACAGCCTCCATAACAGGCTCCTCAATTCAATAATCAGAAAGGTTTGCCGAGAAAACCAAAGTTTGATGCAATACTAATGACTTAACCTAAGTTGTTCCCCGCTTTGATCCACAAGAATCTCATAACAACTAAACCTCCTCCTATTGCACCAAATAATAATTCCCCTTGGTATAAGGCTGATCAATTATGTGCATATCACCAAGGTTCGCCGGGACATAGTATCGAAAATTTCGTTGCTTTGAAGGCAGATGTCTAGAGGTTGATCAAGAGTGGTACTCTGTCTTTCAAAGATGTTAATCTGAATGTTCAAGCTAATCCATTGACTTAACATGGGGCAGCGCCGGTAAATATGGTGCACGAATGTCCTGGGAAGTTCCGAGTCTATCGGGTTGAGCATACAAGGGACTCACTGATCAGAATGCATCAACGTTTAAGTAGAATTTCCTTCTTTATACATCGACATAATTATGATGTTTGCGAATTTTGCTCAATAGAAGATGATTCTCCTGTTGTAAAAGAAGATACTCAGATGTTATTAGATCAAAGGGTTATTAGCATCACATATGACAGAGATCCAGATTATGAGGTGAATGTTATAGTACCATAGTTTAACATGCCTAAGCCAGTAAAGATTTCTTATGATAGTCAGACTTCATCCATTGATCCTTTAATTATTTGTCCACCTGGTCCCGTGCCTTATAACTCGGACAAAGCCATACCATAGAAATATAATGCCACAATGATTGAGAATGGAGTAGAAGTCCCCATACCATAAATGCCTTCTTTTGTCAATATTGCTGATGTGAGTAAAGTCACAAGGAGCGAGCGTATCTTTGTAGCTGTACCAGCGAAAAGGCTGGAAGTTCAAGTTAGAAGACCTATACTAGTGGAAGTTCTGATGATGAATGTTGAACCAAGGATTAAGGCAGGCCGATCCAGTGGACCTAACCCACACCTTGATGATGATGAGATTTTGAAACTCATTAAGAGAAGTGAATACATGATCGTCGACCAACTATTGCAAACTCCTTCCAAGATTTCTGTGCTTTCTTTACTAAGAGATTCTAGTGCCCATAGGGAAGCTTTAATGAACGTCTTGGACCAGGCGTTTGTAGATCATGATGTGACGATAGACCAATTTGATGGAATTGTGGGAAACATTACCTCATGTAACAATCTTGGTTTCAACAATGAAGAACTTCCGGAAGAGGGAAGAAACCATAATATGGCCTTGCATATCTCAAGAAGTTATGGAAATAATAATTTGTCAAGTGTTCTAGTAGATATAGGTTCATCATTAAATGTATTGCCCAAAACTACATTATCTCGGCTATCACATCAAGGTGCACCTATGAGCCCTAGTGGGGTAATTGTCAAAGCGTTTGATGGTTCTAGGAAAACTGTCATCGGTGAAGTGGATCTCCCCATGACAATTGGTCCTCATACGTCTCAGATTAATTTCCAAGTAATGAATATTCATTCTACCTATAGTTGCCTATTGGGTCACCCATGGATCCATGATGTAGGGGAAGTCACTTCCATGCTCCATCAAAGATTGAAGTTTGTGCGGAATGGAAAGCTGGTAAAAATTGGTGGAGAACATGCTATGGTGGTAAGCCACTTGTCATATTTTTCCTATATTGATGCTAATGAGGCTATTGGAACCCATTTCCAACCTCTATTTGTCACTAGTAATGAAGTAAAGAAGAAAGGGACATCTATTTCTTCTCTTGAAGATGCGTGACGAGTGGTTGAGAGTGGTTCGGCTGAAGGATGGGGCCAGGTGTTGAATTTTCCTAAGAACAAGTTTGGAGAAGGTCTTGGTTTTTATCCTGTGTCTGCAAGAGCTAAGCAAGATACAATTACCCGTCCAATACAAGAAGTTTTATGAAGCGCAGGTTTTATCCATCCGACTCTGCCCGAAGTTGATGCTATAATGGAAGATGATTATGAAGAGGATTTACCTGAATTTGTAGTGCATGGAGTGGTTTTCCAGAACTGGACTAATGTTGATATTCCTTCTGTGATGTACATTTATGAGTAATGCTTTATTCTATTTTAAAAAACCATTCGCTATGTTCAAGTCTAGAGAGTATTTGTGTCGGGCTATGTTAAAAATAAATCCTTTTGCTCTGCCCAGGGAAAAAGAGAAGATGTTTGGGATTTTGTTTCAAGTATTTCCAATCATGAATACAAATGTTATTTTATCCCCCATACTGTTTTTACTTTTCACTTTTTTCTGGAAAATGGTAATAAATAGAAAAATAATAATAATAAAGAAATATAATTTTTTATATCTGTACAACTTTCGCATTAATCAATTTCTAAAATAAAGCATAAATCATATGTGCAGATTAATCCATGACACAACCATTGAAAACAATGACCATATGCCCCTCCCAACATCGATTTCCTTGTGTTCAGAGCCAAAGAAGAGGATAGTGAAGAGATCCCTGGTGAAATTTCCCATTTACTTGAGTATGATGAAAAGATTATTCAGCCGTTCGAAGAGCCCGTGGAGATAATCAATTTGGGTAGTGAAGAAGATAAAAAGGAAGTCAAGATTGGAGCATTGCTTATCCCGGAGGTCAAAGAAAGCATGTTAGAGCTTCTTAGAGAGTATGTAGATGTGTTTGCTTGGTCCTACCAAGACATGCCAGGTTTGGATAATAATATTATGGAACATTGATTTCTGTTGAGACCTGAATGTCCGCCGATTAAGTAGAAGTTGAGAAGGACTCGTCCTGATATGGATGACAAGATCAAATAAGAGGTTTAGAAACAAATTAACACAGGCTTCCTCGTCAAATCAGTTTATCCTTAGTGGTTAGACAATATAGTTCCTGTTGCTAAGAAAGATGGCAAGGTTCGAATGTATGTGGACTACAAAGATCTAAATAGAGCTATCCCAAAGGATGATTTCCCATTACCACACATTGACGTATTGCTCGACAATACAACAAAGTTCAAAGTATTTTATTTTATGGATAGTTTCTCCGGTTACAATCAAATCAAGATGACACATGAAGATATGGAGAAGACAACCTCCATTACACCTTGGGGAACATTTTGTTATCAAGGAACGCTGTTTGGATTAAAGAATGCTGGTGCAACATACCAAAGAGCCATGACTGCTCTGTTCCATGATATGATGCATAAAGAGATAGAAGTTTATGTAGATGATATGATTTCCAAGTCGCAGACTGAATAAAAACATTTGGAGCATCTTTTGAAATTATTCCAGCATTTGAGAAAGTATAAACTCTGTCTGAATCCTAACAAGTGCACTTTTGGTGTTCGTCCTGGAAGACTTCTAGGAAGGTTGAACTATATTTCCAGATTTATATCTCATATGATTGCTATCTGTGGGCCGATTTTAAAGCTTCTTCAAAAGAACCAAGGTTGTGTATGGACAGAAGATTGTCAAAGAGCTTTTGATAGCATCAAAGAATACTTACTCGAGCCTCCCATCTTGATTCCTCCAGTAGATGGAAGACCTCTGATTATGTATTTAGCCATATTGGAAGATTCCATGGGATGTGTGCTTGGTTAACAAGATGAGACTCAAAGAAAGGAACATGCCATATATTATCTGAGTAAGAAATTCACAAACTGTGAGTCTCGATACTCAACTCTTAAGTAAACATGTTGATGCAAGAAGTACACGAAGGATCCTTTGGAACTCATGCCAAAGGACATGCAATGGATAAAAATATGTTGAGAGCTAGTTACTATTGGATGACGATGGAATCTGATTGTTGCAAATATATGAAAAAATGCCATAAGTTCCAGATTTATGCGGACAAGATACATGTGCCACCGGCCCTCCTCAATGTTATCTCTTTACCTTGGCCTTTCTCTATGTGGGGAATCAATATGATTGGAATGATTGAACCCAAAGCTTCAAATGGTCATCGTTTAATCTTAGTGGTTATTGACTACATTAATAAATGTGTGGAAGAAACATCATATGCTAATGTAACTAGACAAGTGGTAGTCATATTTATCAAGAATACGATCATTTGTCGGTATGGCATCCCGAGCAAGATCATCATTAATAATGGTTCGAATTTGAATAACAAGATAATGAGAGAGCTTTGTGAAGAATTCAAGATCGAAAATCATAATTCTTCACCCTACAGACTAAAGATGAATGGGGTTATTAAAGTTGCTAATAAAAACATCAAGAAGATTATCCAGAAGATGGTGGTTACTTACAAATATTGGCATGAGATGCTCCCGTTTGATTTACATTGGTACCATACTTTAGTTCGAACTTCAACATGCGCAAATCCATTTTCTTTAGTATATGACATGGAAGCAGTACTCGCCGTGGAAGTTGAGATCCCGTCTATGCGAGTTTTGATAGAAGCTAAGCTTTCTGAGGATGATTGGTGTCAAAGTAGATATGATCAATTGATTGGTGTCACGACCAGCTATATCAGTAGAGAATGAAGAAGGCATTTGATAAGAAGGTTCGACCATGGGAATTCATAGAAGGTGACCTCATGCTCAAGAAGATATTATCTTTCCAACCTGATTCTAGGGGCAAATCGGCTCCGAATTATGAAGGACCGTATCTTGTTAAGAAGGTTTTCTATGGAGTTTCATGATTCTTACAAATATGAACGGTGAGGAGCTCCCGCATTCTGTGAATGCCAATGCAGTCAAAAATTACTTCACCGATATTGAGATGACAACTCGCTAAGTTAAAAACCCGAAGGGGCAGCTTAAGCATGCTTTTGATAAGACCAGTCACGACAATTTTGAGCACATCTTGGAATTCAAAGTTGTTAGGGAGAATAATGGTCATTGTTTTTGTAACCTTTTCTTTCATGTACTATTTTCCAAACTTTTGTAAACCTTTCAAGTCACGCTGTTAGCGGACTACCATCATATTAGTGAAATTTTAGCATTTTTCCTTTTTTGTGTCATGAATGTGTAATGAATACTGGAAAGAATATTAACAGTTGCTCCAAGAGAGTTTAAGCCTTGAAATGCAAAACAATACAGTAGTCCATCCTTGTATGATCAATAATGGTTCTTCTTTCAAAATCATCTTGAGTTGTTGGTAGTGTGACCTTGTGTTCCCAGTAGAGTACTAAGCTTGGTGACTCCCTAGCAGTCCCAGTTAAGCCTTGATTTAGTTATCTTTAGCTGAGCGAGATTTTTCTCCCTAACCAAAGGGAAGTACATTTTGTTATCATGTTAGTGGTTTATTGATGTTAGAAGATTGAATTTGAATATCTTACTCCCCAGAGAGACTTAAGCCTTGTAGTAGTATACGCTCTGACGATTCCTTTTCCCATCTCTTTGAGATTGGCCGAGTATCTATTTGTTTTGTGATGTCTCATCATCTTCAATTTATTTCCTCTATTTGTTTTGTCAGCATATACATGGCATTCATTTATTCATTTACGCTTGCATCATGCATGAACATTCGTATTTGTCAATGTTATCGGGTTCGTATACCTCGGTTATGTCTATTCAAACAACGTATTTGATCTTTCCAAATAGAGTGTCAACTTAAGCAGAAAATGTGTCGCCTTTCTAATTCCCTAACTGAGCTAATCCTTGTGGAAGAATCTTGCTTTAGCCTTCCTTTTCCATCTCTGGATAGGATGAATCTTCAATTTATTTGTTTCCTCATTGGGTGGAGTCTTGTTTGATTGTTTTCTCTCTGGTTTATTCATAGATTGAGCTTTGTCTCTTCCATAGGCTACCCCGTGGTTTTCTCTAGGCTGTGAAACCTGGACGAAGAGTGCAATTATTTTGCGCATTTCAATACTTAGTATCCTCAGGAAGGACCTATTCATGGTTCCCTTTGAAGAGGAACTTTATTTCATAGCAGTGTTATCACAACATTCTTCTGGAATATCGACGTAACAACAAGTGGCGGTCTCTTCATGAGCAGCTTGTGTGTTATAAGTTTCTTTGGAAGATAGCAAGCGACAATCTCTTCATGAGCATATTGTGTGTTATAGACATCTTTGAAAAACAACAAGTGGCGGTCTCTTCATGAGAAACTTGTGTGTTATAGACATATTTGGAAAATAGCAAGTGGCGGTATCTTCATGAGCAACTTGTGTGTTATCGACATCTATTTAAGTACAACAAGTGGCGGTCTCTTCATGAGCAGCTTGTGTCTTATAGATATCTTTAGGAGAACAACAAGCAACAGTCTCTTCATGAGCAGCTTGTGTGTTATAGATATCTTTGGGAGAACAACAAGCGGCGGTCTCTTCATGAGCAGCTTGTGTGTTACAGATATCTTTGGAAAAAAGCAAGTGGCGGTCTCTTAATGAGCATTTTGTATGTTATAGATATCTTTAGAAGGTAGCAAGTGGCGGACTCTTCATGAGCATCTTGTCAACTATTAATATCCTTTGAAGACAGCAAGTGGCAGCCTCTTTATTTGAGCAGCTTGTGTGTTTATTAATATTTTTTGAAGACATCAAGTGGCGGCCTCTTTATTTGAGCAACTTGTGTATCCAAAACTATATGTTATTTCAGCAGCAAATGGTATCTCTCCTGAAAAGCAGAGATGTTTGTTATAAAATCTCTACCTTCAGCAAATAGGTAGTTCACTATCAGTAAAAGTTGGTGTATCCTTTTGTCTACCTTTGACCCTGAGTTGTAAAATCACCATCATCTCGAGTCGGTATCCATCTATATTTTCGTGGCCTATGCAAGGTGTTTTCTTTGTTAGAGTCAGAAAATTATTTTCTCTCGAAGTTATTCCCCAATAAGAGTCTATCATTCAAAGTTTGTGGCTCTGTTTCTCCAATAAAGTATAATCTCTTCCCCTGTGGATTATTTTATCATATGATTAGTTTCTCCAGCACTAGTTTGTCTCCTGTGGCGTCATTCTCCATAAAATTCAAATATTACATTCATATCATAAACACAATGACGGTATCTTAGGGCCAAAAATTGCGTATTCTGTATTTAAGTACCTTCAATCTCTTCGAGACGAATATTTCAATCTTCATATCTCCGGATAGAAGAAACTTAAATAGGGGCAGTTGTCATACCCAATTTTTGGCTTAAGATCCCATCCATTTTGCATTTTTTTGTTATATACATCAAGGTCATGAAATATGATCGGTTTCAAACGTTTCACCTTCGAGCATTGCATGTGCAGAGATTATCGAGTGTTGTGAGCATTTTATCTTATGCACGACTAACTTCTAATCAAGCACGAAATGTATTTTTTTTCTTTGATTTCATATGCATAAATAGGTTCGAATCAAGAGCATCAGACGTCACACCTCAATTAGGGTTTTGAGTCCAAGCCAGAAGTACGATTGATCGTCGATTCTCGAAGACTGGTTCATCAAGGGAACTTTCAGAGAATCGGGTGTTTATTTCCACACTCTGTTTCAACAAGTGGCCTCAAGCATCTCCAAAATTAAAAAAAATAGTAAAGGTTCTATGATCACTACTTCACTTTACCTTGAAATACGAGAAAAGATCAAGCTATACAAGTCAATTCCAAACTCTTCAACCAAAAATCATCTGCGAGTTTTCTTTAAAAGTTGAAGACAAATTGTGTTTAGAAAGCCATGAGAAGCATTTATGGGATGTCAGTCATGGTTTAAGAGTTTTTTGATCTCTAAGTTCAGTTCACTGTGCCAATTTCTCAACGCGATAACATTTCGCCTCAAATCCCTCTTCTAGTGATCATTCGAAGCTTTTAAGCATGGGTCAATTTCTTATACTTACATGATGCTAGTTGAATTTTGTTAAAGTGGGGAGATTAAATTCAAGATTGTTTTGGAAGAATTTATTTGGAATACTCGGGATTTTCATAATGAGAATTCAAACATTAATTAAATAGAAGTTGTCAAAAGGGCTCAAACAAAAAGTAATCGTCCATCACATTAATACTTATTCAAGATTATTTTGTGTGATTAGTTTGATGGATTCACACCATGGCCATTTGAATTCACATGAAGCATTTATTCAAGAAGATATTGGAAAAGTAAGCTTGATTCAAATAATCATTGATCACAAGAATAAATACATGATGGTTATAATTTTATTACAAGATCAATTCATGAAATTTATTTGGATCTCTATTACAAAATGAAAGATTGAAGTCTTAAGGCTTGCATTATTATTTATTCATCATTCAACAATTCAGTCAAATATCAATCGTTCTTTTCCAAATCCAAGTGGATGATTTTGAATTTTCATCAAGATGAATAAAGATTCAAAGTGTTTACAAAAGAATTGAGAGAATTATATGCAAAACAAGTATCCATTCATGTTACAATTTTATTTGGATTTACCACTACAAAGTTACAAGCATTTACAAGTTGTACAAACTATTATTTCTAATGTCCTAAATTCCATCCCAATATCATGTTGCTACCCATATTTTCCATCCCTGTTGCAATGCAATATAAGTCCAATTTTGTGGTATTTTGTTATCCAAAAAATACAGCAAAATAGTCCCAAAAATGCAGCAAAACAACTCCAAAATCAGCTGTAAAACCAACCTACAAAACAGTCCCAAAACTGTTATAAAAATGCAGCAATAACAACCCAAAAAAATGCAGCAAAGACAGCAAGCAAAACAGTCCAAAACCTGCTGAAAAAACTGCAAGCAAATCAGCCAAAACATTCCGCAACAGCCTGCAAAAACCTGCATCAGAACAGCCCAAAATTTTCATCAATATGGCTAAAGAAAATTGTATAAATAAAGCATCAAAATAGTTTGTCAAAATAGTTCAAAAATCCTATTGTTTTCCCCCCTAAATTTCTTGTTCTTTCACTATAAAAAGCCCCTTCATGGACAGAAATAAGGGAGAAAAAAAATTCAAGAGGGAACAAGAGAAAAATTCAAGAGAAACACACAAAAATTCAGCAAGAGAAACACAGAAAATTCAAGGAGAGAAAACTTACTGTTTGGAAGCTCCATCGGAGAGACTCCGAAAGGTATTTTATCTTCCTCTCTATTTACTTCTGCATAACTTTCTCATATATCCATATTTGAATCTTCTTTGCACCACTTATATGCCATATGATCGCTTGATTTATCATTCTGCGGTATCTTTGAGTTGCTGCATTTTGTTAGCATTTAAACATGTTATAATAATAATAATACAAACTGAAAAATGTCTCTAGTATGATTAGATGTTGTTTAGTGGTTTCCTTTTAAGCTATTAGGTAAGTGCAAGAAGCCAAACTGAAAATGATGGAAATGGGTGTTGTCAACATTGTGCTATGGTGGAGCGACCACTACAGAACATGCAATAGGAGAGAAACTTAGTGTATGATCCAAATTAGCTAACTTTAGGGTGCCAAAGGCATGTAAATTTGATTCAATTCTACCCATTAGATTATTAATCAATTATTTCTAATCATGCTACTTGTCAATTTTTTTTCTTTAACACCGTTGTAAGTTTCAATCATGTGAAAGTGTGACCTGTTAGAACATAGTTTGATTCTACAACCCTCGTAAGATTTTTGATGATAACAAACACAAAGAACAAATATGCACTCTAAATTTGTGTTCTATTGTGTACAGAAGTTCTGACAGAAGTGGATCAGAAGTTAAGCCACAAAGGCGCTCAAGCTGAGTAAGCAGACTGATATCAGAATATTCTGAAGAATGAAGATCAAAATTTTCGCTAAATAGAAAGACATCTTAAAGCGTATGGAGATCAGAAGTTCCTTATGTTTTAAAGTGTTACTTTTCCATCAAAGCAGTATCAATTACAAAGGCTACAATCAGACAAGGATCTTCATATTATGGAAAGTGCATTTATTGCCAATTATCATGTTTCCATTTGGACAGATTTCTACGCCTATTTAAACAAGCACCAAGGATAAATTGTTAACGATTTACATAATTGCTTCATACAATCTCTCAACACTGCAAAATTATATTCATACTACGCTCTAAAATCGTGTAATACATCACAAGTTTGTGATATAATTTTTGTAATGAAAAACATATAGTACACAGTGAATTCATCTTTTTGATAGTGAAATTTCCTTGAGATAAACCGGGTTATGGTTGTACTCAAGAAGAATTTGGCAGTTATCAAAGTAGAATTGTAATCAGTTTGATTAGTGAATTAAGTCCTCGTTGGAGAGAGGCGAAATCACCTTGGCATGTGGACTGGAGTAGTTTGAGATCAAGGGAACCAGGATAAAAATCATCGTGTCAATTGCTTTTGATATTTAAGTTTCAATTCAACCCTCCCTTCTTGTGTTTTTCACTTCTTCATGACCCGTTTTCTTAACCTTGTTCTACGCCCTTCCAAATAGTCAGCCTTCCTACCACCGACATGCAAAAATAAAACAACAAGAGAAAATTTGATAAATCCACACCTCAAAATAACCTGAAGCCGATAAACAAAATGTTTAGAAAAAAGAATGAACCCAATGAGAAATCCAAATCAAAACCTGAACCGAAACCAATGGAGGACTTTCCATCGCAACCATATTTGTTGTCATGATTGGTGGAATAGGTCTTGGACAATCTTCTCCTATTATGGCTGCATTTACAAAGGAGAGCATCACAGCTGCTAAGATTTTCCAAATAATCGATCACAAGCCTGGAATAGATAGAAACAATGAATCAGGATTGGAATTGGAGACAGTTACTGGACTTTTGGAGCTGAAAAATGTTGACTTTTCTTACCCCTCTAGGCCTGATGTTAAAATTCTCAAAGTTTTCTCTTTGATTGTTCCTTCCGAAAAAGCCTTAACTTTAGTCGGTAGCAGTGGCTCTGGCAAGAGTACTGTTGTTTCTTTTATTAAAAGATTCTACGACCCAACTTCAGGACAAGTTATGCTAGATGGACATGATGTAAAACTTTGAAGCTTAAATGGCTAAGGCAACAGATAGGACTAGTGATTCGAGAATATATACTCTTGGTGAGGCCTAATGCTAACCGGGTTGAGATTGAAGAAGCTGCTAGGGTTACTAAAGCTCATTCATTCGTCATAAAACTTCCCGAAGGCTTTGAAACTTAGGTAGGAGAAAGAAGACTGCAAATTTGTGGAGGGCAAAAAAAAATAGCAATAGCAAGGGTGTTGTACCCCAAAATTTTCCATCTTATTTCACTCAAGACATGCCTCTAGAAGTCCTCAATTGCTCAAAGATGACTAATGATTGACCAGACAAATCCTCCCCCTAAGGCAACAAGCTTCAAACTAGGGTTTCACTCCTCATCAAGATGTTTGAAGTCCAAGGGTCCCAAATGCTTTCCATGGTCCCAATATGTTCTCAAGATCATCCATGTCAAGTTTCATGCCTTGCATAAGAAGTTTGCCCAGTCAATTGCCCAGATGCCTGAAAATTAATTGTACTAGGTCAAAAGTCAATTGTGGCCCACATACAGTAAAACTTCAAGATTTTTGGTCAGCATCAATATTTTGAAGAGATATCCAGCATTTGATCAAGGGTTGATCATGATTCCTCAAGGAATGCCCCCAAATTCATCAAAACCCAAAAGTTGCTAAATTAGGGTTTCATAGGAAAAGTCAACCAAACTTTGACCAAGCATAACTTCTTCATACTTTATGAAAATATTTCCATCCAAGGCTCATATTGAATAGGATGCAATTCCCTACAATTCATCTTCATCCCACAAGTTCAAAATATGCACTCATCAGCATCCACACTTTATTTGCTTATTTATTTATTTTATTTTGATTTTTATTTACTAAAAGTTAGATTAAATTAAATAAATTTCAAAAAAATATAAAAGATTGATTTTTGTAGGAATCACAATCTAATAAAGCTGGCCAAATCATATCAAATAAGATCAAGGGATAATTGGAGCAAATTCACATGATTATGCTTGTTTTTGAAAGATATCATATAGCAAAGGAATCAAATCAAATTTCCATGATTTACAAAGATTCAAACCATTTTTTTGCCCTAATTCATCACACTATATATACTGAATAAGAACAATGCACAAGAACAGGGATTGGAGGTCGTGAGAGCATCAAACAAAACTGAGAAAATTGGCAAAAAAGTGTGGACCGGTTTCTCATTTTGAGGGAAATTGATGGAAGTTTAAAGCTTCTAATCGATTCCTGGACACCTCCTAAAGCTAACGGGACCATTTGCAGGCCTCCCCATGCCCAGAATTGCTCATTGCAGATCCACGGGATTTTTTTATACAGGTTAAATTGGCCCAAGAAAAGGGTACCATGATGCTCGTGGCGTCAAGACGAGTTGATCCATGTACTTGGAATTAATTTATCATGCTTGCTGTTGATTTTTGAAAGTTACAGGGTTATAGCCATGGAAGATGTCCGTAGGTAAAAATGCTTGGCCTAAAACGACGAACAGGGGAAGAAGAAGATATGTGGCACAACACCATTGACCTGTTTGAATAAAACGCGCGCTTTTTTATTTTTTCAGTTTTATCTATTTTGTTTTATATAATATATAATGATGTTATTATATTGACAAATAAGACATGTAGCTCAGTTGGTTAAGCGCGCGTATGTGTGATTGGGAGGACCCGGGTTCGATCCCAGGTCCTAGCATTTTCTTTATTTTCTTAATATTTGACAACAGGTTCCATACTCCATGCATCAAGGCATCCACCATGCAACCCAAAATCCAGCCACTGGATCATCACTAATCCAAATCCAATGCTCAATTACGGAAAGACCATGGTACACCATCAGAAAGAGGATGCACTGAATCTAACACAGGGAGTGGGCTCAGCATTCTTGGGCCTAGATGTTTCAACATTGCACCCCCATTCAACTTCCATACAGGCCCAATTTCTTCTCTTTCTTTTATTTTCTTTTTTCTAATTGTTTTATTAAGTATTTTCTTTTTACAAATAACACCAAAATCATGTTTTTTTTATTAAATCAAAAATCACAAAAACATCAAAAATCATTTATTTTCATAAAAATATTGTATATCTTTAATTAATTAGTTTAATTAAAACTAGGGCAATTTAATTCTTTTTTATATAATTAAAATCAACTAGAATTGGGGTTAAATTTGTATATAATTTAATCTTTTCTCAAAAAATAACCTAAATCTTTTTCAATTAGATTTATAGGTTTTCTAATTATTCTCGCATTTAACTCGCCGCGCGCATTTTTAGTTTCCTTTTTATTATTATTGTAACTTCTCCGAGTTTGTAATAGTAATTAGGGATTTAAATTCCGCATCTTTATTTTCGGTCAAAATAATTATGTATCTGCAAAAGCCTTGTAATAGCTAGGACCTTTAACTTTCTCGCTTTAATTTCCGCAAGCTATAAACTACTTAGATGTATGTTAATAGGATTATATGGAAAGACAAACTGAAAATTAATACGGTAGAAAACTCTAAATGTGCAAAGATAAATTAACTGAAAACTACACTCGCACGTGCTCACTCCTAAGGTTAACTGAAAATTACACTTGCACGTGCTCACTCCTAGTGGTTGTCTTCTAGCCCCGAAAGATCTAAAATGACTCATTCGGATGTTGCCTCGGAAAAATATCTTTAAGGCTTTAGGATGATTACTAACATTTCCTAACATTGCTTTTGTGATCGTATTTGTCCCTTCGAATGTCCCTAAAAAAAACTCCAACGACGATGCTACCTATTTCTCAATAATGGGATAGCATTGTCTAAAAGGAAAACGAACAAACTTTTTTCGAGTAGGTAGATTAGTTCCTAGGTACTTGCTCAAACAAACAAAAACTTTTTCACACCAACACTTTTCAAACAAATTTTTCAAAAACAACTTCGTAACACTCTTGAGGACAGAAACAAGGGTTAAAACGAAGTAATACAAAACTTTTCAAAACAAGCACACACAAACAATTTTCAAAATGAGCAAGTACTTAAGAGCCCGTGGAAAACCACAGATAGAAAGGGTGCTAACACCTTCCCTTTCTATAATCTACCCCCCGTACTCAAAAATATCTCGAAAAAGGTTTTTTCTATTCTTTTTCCTTTTCCTTGTTGGATAAAATAAAAGTCGGTAACGATTCTTGCTTACCGCGGCATTTTGCGAACAAAAAACGCAAACCAGTATTAACAGTCGGTTCTGCCACCGTATCATAGAACTGGCGACTCTGTTGGGGATTAAAATATAAAGTGGGGTAAACCTTAGGATCTAGGTCATATTTAATTTCTTTCTCTTGATTGTCTTGCCTGCTTTATATTTATGGGAACTGTTTGGGTTATTTGATCCTACACCCGGATCGGGAAACACCTTTTAGGTAAGTATTAATAAACTGTGAGGGAGCTGTGTTGGGGTATACCGACACGGTTGAAGAAGTAGCTACATTGATGTGGCACTTTGGTTGGTACCCGTAACCCTTGAGTCAATCAGGGAGATGTACGGGGCCGCCGCGTGGTGTCATAAAGCATCAACTGACCTTAGAACCTTTAATTGCACAACTTGGCCAGTAGGATGTAGCGAGATGGCCGGCTTTGGTGTATACCCAAGGTCGACAGATACTCGATGCTACACTCATTGAGGTTTGACTTCTGAGTTTTGTTTGATTACGAGTCAATCGTCGATTGAACAAGGCTTGGGGGAAAGATCAGTGATATTGAGATCCCTTAGAACCCGATTACTATTTATAGGACAGGTTGAACCAATCTAGATTCAAGAGGGTATGACCTTAAAACCCATGCAAGCCTAAACCTAATGTTGTTTGCGTGACTTGTGTGCTTTCAACTTCAACTACTTGCAGAGTTTTATTACCTGACAAGATGAGTTCCTTGCAGGTTTTGTTTAGAGTTGTTATCCAATAACTTGGATTACTTGAAGGGTTTACTTGCTTACATCACTTCGCACCTTTGTTTAAAAACATAGCATACATATCATAACATCATGCCATAACATTTCCTTAACCATTTCAAGGATCTCGAGGGCCTGTGATGCAGGTTATGATAAACAGACGTCTAGCAAGGGGCAAGGGGATTTATTTTCCTCTAGCCAATGTCGTCAGAAGATCAAAACTCAACCACTTGAGTTAGGGGCTATGACCCACATGATATGGTGAGCTTAACTCTCATAGAAGGACTCTCAATGATACAAAGTTCTTCAATCAAAGCTTAAAATTCAACTTCTGACATTTTCTTGTTTACTCCGCGAGATCCTTGAAAACATTGCATACATAATACATACCATTGCATAAGCAGCTTTCAAAGCAGGTCTCTCATGTTCTCGCTGTTTATTTCAACAATGGCTCTCCAACAAGACAACAGAGATCTCCAAGCTCAAGATGCCTAGTTCAAGGAATTTCCCCTGAATCTATCCAAGGTGCAAGAAGACTTAAAAATACTCTTCGTCGAGAATCTGACCAAGGAACATCCTGACAACAACAAGGATGAACAATTGGAACAATTGCAAGCTGAGGTAGAAGCAATGAGAATCCAGATGATGGGGCAGATGGCTCATATCCAAAACTCAGCACGAGGATAGGAAGGCATAAGAGCCTTCTTCAACAAGCTTCACCAAGATGGATGCAGATTCATGAAACAAATAGTTAAAATTATGGATCAAGGCATTAATCAGCCCCCATTGAGACAAGAGGTTGGTTTGGTCAGGAACAGACCTTTCCAATTGCTACTACATCACAAGCCCAACCACAACCTCACCAATGACAACGAGACAATCAGCATAAGAAGAATACATCTGAAAGACGCTTCACCTAAATCAACATGTCATTGGCTCAAGCATTGCAACGCCTGTTGAAGTCCAAGTTGGTTATGTTAAGGGACCCTTCTCAGAATCCCAACATAGCCTCCTCAAGGTACAATCCAAATGTAAGATGTGTGTACCACTCCAACAGTCCTGGACATGACACAACAGTTATTGGGCATTGAGAAATAAAATTCAAGACCTGTTTGATGAAGGAGGGCTAGAATTCGCACAAGACGGTCAGGCTGAGTTCTTCTGCCACCCCTCCAAGGCATACCATCTGAAGTGACAATTTTTCACAAGAAGACTTTTCGTTCATTAGAATTTTCAATGTGTAATTTTATTTTTATTTGTTTGAACATTTATTCATATCAAACCTCGTTATTTCAGCAATGCATTTCACATGTTTGTGTTGAATCAATTCATTCGTATTCTCTATTTCAAAAATGCGTTCTTATTTCCTTTTGTGATATTCAACTCTCGATTAAAAAACTCTAAGACTTAGAGGGAGGATGACGAAAATGATACCATAATATCAACATTATGCTTTTGAACAAACCCCGCTGACGATGCACAGGCATTGTTTCAAATCCCAAACAGTGGAGTTATAAGGAAGATAATCCCTAGTCAATCTCTTTGAGCCTAAGAAGTAGAATTTTTATTTTCACGCAAATTAAAACCCTTAATCATTACCTGGGGCAGGGTAGTTTTCTCAGTTAATTCAGGTGTGCATTCAGTCGCAATCTACCGCTTCGTACACAATGAATGGCATCAAAGACGTCCTTCCAAAACAAAAGACGGTGATGGTTCTGTATAATCGTCAAAACAGGAAGTCATCATTTCTCAAAATAAAAGCCCATTAAGTCAAAACCTATGAAGGAGACTTAAGGAAAAACTAGGGCATCCCGCTGACTGTAATCACAAAAAGAAACAGTTCAGGTAAAAGAAGGGATAACGAAAACCAAAAAAAAAGAGGTTACTACAAATCCTCGACAAAAAGAAGATTACAAAAATGACTTCCTTTTCAAAACAAATGTTCAATTTCTGAATCATCACCAAGTATTAAAGCAAAGATTCCAGACTCAATCGGGATCTAAATGCGCAATTAATTAAGCATAGGACTGAAGAACATCATGAAGAGCGGGTTGGGTACAAATAAAATTTGAGCCATTATACTTTGTTTCTTGAACCGTGAACCAGGACACGTTATAACCCTTAAAAAGTCTTAGCTGAAGCATGGGTTAGTTTGAGAGCATATTGTTACAAAGGTATCCTGACTCCTGTAGGCTTTGTTACGAATCCTGAGTTGATATCACATTCTTGCAAATTTCGTTTTACTACACAAAACACATTTAAAAAATAAATTTCAAGACAAACATGAGTTTTGCATTCTTTAAATGACATTGTTTGCATATGACTAATTATTTGACAGCAGAGAAATCCGCACAGTGGATATTCAATGAACAGACATCCTCTCAATGGGCAGAATCACCTCAGCGGGAAAGACACTTTAATAATAGGTCCTCCATAAGCAAGGGGCATGACATGATATCTAAACACACTTGGGGAAGTCTCTCCAAAAAGTGCCAAATAACCAGGGGCAGATCTCCATCTGAATCTCTTGGGACATTACGCACGCATTCCAGTAACGAATCATGTGCCATCAAGAAAACATTTTTGAAAGTACTACAACATAACACTATGGACAGTGACAACTCTCTACACTCTAAAAGCATGGACATAGTCGGAAAATACTACGCATGAAAGAAAAAAAAGACCCGCTAGGTTGACACACATAGGCAAAAATAAGGGAATCCCGGCGAACCAAAAGGGTTCGGGCAAAAATTAGGGATAAAAAATGAAAAAATATGTACACTCGACAAGTCAAAAACCCGAAAGGGCGGCTTGGGCAAAAAAGGGTATCCCGGTGGACTGAAAACTCGAAAGGGCAGTCCAGGAAAAAGTTAGGGATTTAAAATGTACGACTATGTCCCTTCGCCTGTCTATTAGTGGAAGACTTATACCTTGATCAGTATTCATCAAGAGCACCAGAATCAAGAAACGGTTCAGATACAATCCAGATACGGGTGTCATTCTTCTACTTATTCAAGATTTTCATACATCGAGAAACGGTTCAGATACGATCCAGATACGAATGTCATTCTTCTACTTATTCAAGATTTTCATACATCGGGAAACGGTTCAGATACGATCCAGATACGGATGTCATTCTGCTACTTATTCAAGATTTTCATACATCGAGAAACGGTTCAGATACGATCCAGATACGGATGTCATTCTGCTACTTATTCAAGATTTTCATACATCGAGAAACGGTTCAGATACGATCCAGATATGGATCTCATTCTACTACCCATTCAAGATTTTCATACATTGAGAAACAATTCAGGTACGATCCAGAGACGGATGTTATCCTGGTACTTATTCCAGATTTCTATTTTAGAAACAGTTCAAGTACGATCCAGAGATAGATGTTATCCTGGTACTTATTCCAGATTTCTGTTCTAGAAATAGTTCAGGCACAATCTAGAGACGGATGTCATCCTAATACTTACTCCAGATTCTCCTCCAAGTACAGTTCAGATACGATCCAGAGACGGATGTCATTCTGACACTCATTTAACACATATTTCAAGTACAGTTCAGATACGATCCAGAGACGGATGTCATCCCAACACTCATTAAATACATGTTCAAGTACAATCACGACATAGATCCATCCACAAAATCTTCGCGTGTACTTTTTCCAGCATGGTACAAGGGGAAGAGACAGTTGGAAGCAAAGTCACTAACACATACAAGCCAGTGATACCTATATTCCCCACAGAGCTGAGACAACCAAGGTCCGACCTCCGTATCCCCAAGCAAGAATTCCTTCCCCAGCAGGTTCCTTCAGAAAGATGATATTTGCATTCCCCAGCCGAGTTTTATAACCATGAGCGGTTTATAAAGCCATCTCCCGAGCAGAGTTTATTTCTTTGACATCGGAAGCTCAATCTCCAATAGAGCTCTTCTCTCCAGCAATAGAAGTTCATCCCCAGCTGAGTTTATTTCTCCAAATCAACATATCTTCCAACTGAGTATCTCTCTTCCCCACAGAGTCATTCCCCCGCAGGATTGTTCTCAGACATAGTCTCTCCCGGTAGAATATTCTCAAGAAGAATGGATGTAAATCTCCAGCTAATCATCTTCGGTCACTATCCCCAGCAGAAACGAAGAACTCAACTCCTTATACTCTCCAGCATCAGTCTAGGATTTATTTTCCCCAGCTAGATAATATCACAATATCATTGCATATCCATACATCATGGCATGCACATACATGTTACACAACACATATAATTTATTTTGAGAACATCATTACTCAATACATTTCATACATCATGACATTACATACGACTAACTCTTTACCTTTTAGGGAAAGATGCAATCAAGTTCTCACAAGTTCTCTCTGGTTCAGTCAAACCGACACCAAGGTTTCTATTCCAGTTGAAGATATTCCAACACTTTTCAAGATTTCCTCCGGTTCAGTCAAAACGACACCCAGGTTTCTATTCTAGTTGAAGATGTTCTAAGACTTTCATCTGGGTCAGCTGAATCACCGCTAAGATTCCCCTAATTTCTATGCCAGTCAAAGTTATTTTGATACCTCTCCCGGGTTCAGTCAAATCGATACTAAGATTTCTCTCCCAGTTGAAAACAACTCGAAACCTTTCCCTGGTTCAGTCAAATCGATACTAATATTTCTATTCCAGTTCAAAAGCTATGAAGCCCGGAAACTGACTGGATAATAGTCAACCAACAATACTCCACATTGTGAAACCTGGAGCACAATCGGATAACAGTACAAAATACTACGAAGCTTGGAATCGACCAAATAGTCGTATATCTCAAATTCAAGCTATGAAGCCTGGAAATTGACCAGATAATATCTTAATTTCTCCAAAATACCATGAAGCCTAGAATCGACCAGATAGTGGTATATCTCAAATTCAAGCTATGTAGCCCGGAAATCGACCGAATAATATCTTAATTTCTCTAAAATACTACGAAGCCTGGAATCTACCAGATAGTGGTATATCTCAAATTCAAGCTATAAAGCCCGAAAATCGACCAGATAATATCTTAATTTCTACAAAATACTATGAATCTTCGAATCCACCAGATAATGGTATATCTAAAATTCAAGCTATGAAGCTCAGAAATCGACGGGATAATATCTTAATTTCTCCAAATTACTGAAGCCTGGGACACAACCAGATAATTGTATAAGACACTGTGAAGCCTGGAGCACGACCAGATAACGATATAGGACACTGTGAAGTCTGGAGCACGACCAGATAGCGGCAAGAGACACTGTCAAACCTGGAGCACAACCAGATAACAGTATGAGGTACTGCGAAGCTTGGAATTCGACCAGATAGCATTTTACTCGGCCAATTACTATTGAAGCCTAAAAACGACCGGATGATAGTATGCCTTAAATTCAAGTTGAAACCCGGATGCGACCGGATAACCACTTAATTCCTTCTGAAGCCTGGAGCACGACCAGATCACAGTTTTTGAGATTGCAAAGCCTGAAGCACAACTAGATAGCAAGTTTAATCTCACCTCCCCAGTAAGTCACTGTGAAACCTGGAGCACGACCAGATAGCAGTCAATCTTATTATCCTCATCAAATCACTGTAAAGCTTGGAGCACAACTAGATAGCAGTTCATTTTCATCTCCTCGACTAAGAGATGATTCCCTAGTAGAGTAACGGACAACTGAAGTTCCTAAAATTCCATTTCTCCCAAGACAAATACCAATATTTCTCAGCAGATTCCTCCTCAAAGACAAGAATAGGAATTCTCATCAAAGAAATATCTCAGGAAATCAACATCCTCTAGATGGCATCTTTAAACCCATCTCCGACGATTTTCTGTCATATCTTCCGGATGGCATCTTTAAGCCCATCTCCGGTGACCTTCCGTCATCTCCTCAAAATGGCATATGTAAGCCCATTCCCGATACTACCAACACAGTCCAGCACCATCTCAGACGAGTGCAAATTTCTCGGCACTCTAGTGTTCAATCATCTTCCACCTTCAGATTACGAAAGGCAGACAACCAATCTACATCCTCAGGTTTAAGAAGATTGAACAGGGGCAATTGTTGTACCCTAAAATTTCCCTCTCATTTCACTCAAGACATGCCTCTAGAGGTCCTCAATTGCTCAAGGATGACTAAGGATTGACCAGACAAATCCTCCTCCTAAGGCAAACAAGCTTCAAACTAGGGTTTCACTCCTCATCAAGATGGTTGATGTCCAAGGGTCCCAACTGCTTTCCATGGTCCCAATATTTTCTCAAGATCATCCATGTCAAGTTTCATGCCTTGCATAAGAAGTTTGCTCAGTCAATAGCCCAGATGCTTGAAAATCAACTATACTAGGTCAAAAGACAACTATGGCCCACATACAGTCAAACTTTAAGATTTTTGCTCAACATAAATATTTTGAAGAGATATCCAGCATTTGATCAAGGGTTGAACATGATTCCTCAAGGAATACCCCCAAATTCATCAAAACCCAAAAGTTGCTAAATTAGGGTTTCACAGGAAAAGTCAACCAAACTTTGACCAGGCATAACTTCTTCATACTTTATCAGAAATTTTCCATCCAAGGCTCATTTTGAAGAGGATGCAATTCCCTACAATTCATCTTCGTCCCACAAGTTCATAATATGCACTCATCAAAAGATATGAATTTCTACATTATAGGTCCTTTTGAAAAGTCAACAAAAACACCTTTTGGGTCAAAGCTTCTTACATGAACATGGAAGACCCAATTGAGATGAAAACAAAAGGGTGTTTAGGGGACATCCTAAGATTTCTAAAAATTCAAAGAACACCTCTCTAGGGTTAAAATTGGAGGAGATATGCCTTGTCAAAGTTGACCATTTTTGCAAAATTGCCAAAAGTCAAATGTGCTCAAAAATACATTTTTTTTGTCAAATGGGCCCAGCTTTTCATGATTGAATCTTATTGGGGACATGGTCCACGACCCAAATCAGCATCCACACTTTATTTGCTTATTTATTTATTTTATTTTGATTTTTATTTATTAAAAGTTAGATTAAATCAAATAAATTTCAAAAAAATATAAAAGATTGATTTTTGTAGGAATCACAATCTAATTAAGCTGGCCAAATCATATCAAATAAGATCAAGGGATAATTGGAGCAAATTCACATGATTATGCTTGTTTTTGAAAGATATCATATACCAAAGAAATCAAATCAAATTTCCATGAATTACAAAGATTCAAACCGTTTTTGTTTCTCTAATTCATCACACTATATATACTGAATAATAACAATGCGCAAGAACAAGGATTGGAGGTCGCGAGAGCATCAAACAAAACTGAGAAAATTAGCAAAAAAGTATGGACCGTTTTCTCATTTAAAGGGTAATTGACAGTAGTTTAAAGCTTCTAATCGATTCCTGGACACCTCCTAAAGCTAACAGGACCATTTGCAGGCCTCCCCAAGCCCAAAATCGCTCATTGCAGATCCACTGGTTTTTTATATACAGGTTAAATTGGATGAAGAAAAGGGTACCATGATGCTCGTGGCGTCAAGACGAGTTGATCCATGTACTTGGGCCTAGATGTTCCAACATTGCACCCCCATTCAGCTTCCATACAGGCCCAATTTCTTCTCTTTCTTTTATTTTCTTTTTTCTAATTGTTTTATTAATTATTTTCTTTTTACAAATAACACCAAAATCATGTTTTTTTTATTAAATCAAAAATCACAAAAACATCAAAAATCATTTATTTTCATAAAAATATTTTATTTCTTTAATTAATTAGTTTAATTAAAATTAGGGAAATTTAATTCTTTTTTATATAATTAAAATCAACTAGAATTAGGGTCAAATTTGTATATAATTTAATCTTTTCTCAAAAAATAACCTAAATCTTTTTCATTTAGATTTATAGGTTTTCTAATTATTCTCACATTTAACTCGCCGCACGCATTTTTTAATTTACTTTTTATTATTATTGTAACTTCTCTGAGTTTGTAATAGTAATTAGGGTTTTAAATTCCGCATCTTTATTTTCGGTCAAAATAATTATGTATCTGCAAAAGCCTTGTAATAGCTAGGACCTTTAACTTTCTCGCTTTAATTTCTGCAAGCTATAAACTGCTTAGATGAATGTTAATAGGATTGTATGGTAAGACAAACTGAAAATTAATACGGTAGAAAACCCTAAATATGCAAAGATAAATTAACTGAAAATTACACTCGTACATGCTCACTCCACTCCGGTTGCCTTCGGTAAATGGTCATGAAGTATAAGGTTTGTTAGTGGTTGTCCTCTAGCCCCGAAAGATCAAAAATGACCCATTCAGATGTTGCATCGGAAAAATACCTTTAAGGCTTTAGGATGATTACTAACATTTCCTAACATTGCTTTTGTGATCGTATTTGTCCCTTTGAATGTCCCTAAAAAAAACTCCAACGACAATGCTACCTATTTCTCAATAATGGGATAGCATTGTCTAAAAGGAAAACGAACAGACTTTTTTCGAGTAGGTAGATTAGTTCCTAGGTACTTGCTCAAACAAACAAAAACTTTTTTACACCAACACTTTGCAAACAAATTTTTCAAAAACAACTTCGTAACACTCTTGAGGACATAAACAAGGGTTAAAACAAAGTAATACAAAACTTTTCAAAACAAGCACACACAAGCAGTTTTCAAAATGAGCAAGTACCTAAGAGCCTGTGGAAAACCACGGATAGAAAGGGTGCTAACACCTTCCCTTTCTATAATCTACCCCCCATACTCAGAAATATCTCGAAAAAGGTTTTTTCTATTCTTTTTCCTTTTTCTTGTTGGATAAAATAAAATTCGGTGGCGACTCTTACTTACCGCGACATTTTGTGAACAAAAAACGCAAACCAGTATTAACAGTCGGTTCTGCCACCGTATCACAGAACTGGCGACTTTGCTGGGGATTAAAATATAAAGTGGGGTAAACCTTAGGATCTAGGTCATATTTAATTGCTTTCTCTTGATTGTCTTACTTGTTTTATATTAATGGGAACTGTTTGGGTTATTTGATCCTACACCCGGATCGGGAAACACCTTTTAGGTAAGTAGAAATAAACTGTGAGGGAGCTGTGTTGGGGTATACCGACACGGTTGAAGCAGAAGCTACATTAATGTTGCACTTTGGTTGGTACCCGTAACCCTTGATTCAATCAGGAAGATGTACGGGGCCGTCGCGTGGTGTCATAAAGCATCAATTGACCTTATAACCTTTAATTGCACAACTTGGCCAGTAGGACGTAGCGAGATGACCGACTTTGGTGTATACCGAAGGCCGACAGATACTCGATGCTACACTCATTGAGGTTTGACTTCTGAGTTTTGTTTGATTACGAGTCAATCGTCGATTGGACAAGGCTTGGGGGAAAGATCAGTGATATTGAGATCCCTTCGAACTCGATTACTATTTATAGGACAGGTTGAACCAATCCAGCTTCAAGAGGGTATGGCCTTAAAACCCATGCAAGCCTAAACCTAAGGTTGTTTGCGTGACTTGTGTGCTTTTAACTTGAACTAGTTACAGAGTTTTATTACCTGACAAGATGAGTTCCTTGCAGGTTTTGTTTAGAGTTATTATCCAATAACTTGGATTTCTTGCAGGGTTTACTTGCTTACGTCACTTCGCACCTTTGTTTAAAAACATAGCATACATATCATAACATCATGCCATAACATTTCCTTAACCATTTCAAGGACCTTGAGGGCCCGTGATGCAGGTTATGATAAATCAGACGTCTAGCAAGGGGCAAGGGATTTATTTTCCTCTAGCCAATGTCGTCAGAAGATCAAAACTCAACCACTTGAGTCAGGGGCTATGACCCACTTGATATGGTGAGCTTGACTCTCGTAGAAGGACTCTCAACGATACAAAGTTCTTCAATCAAATCTCAAAATTCAACTTCTGACATTTTCTTGTTTACCCCGCGAGATCCTTGAAAACATTGCATACATAATACATATCATTGCATAAGCAGGTTTCAAAGCAAGTCTCTCATGTTCTCGTTGTTTATTTCAGCAATGGCTCTCCAACAAGACAACAGAGATCTCCAAGCTCAAGATGCCCAGGTCAAGGAATTTATCTTGAATCTATCCAAGGGGAAAGAAGACTTGAAAACACTCTTCGCCGGGAATTTGACCAAGGAACCTCCTGACAACAACAAGGATGAACAATTGGAACAATTGCAAGTTGAGGTAGAAGCAATGAGAATCCAGATGATGGGGAAGATGGCTCTTATCCAAAACTTAGCTCGAGAACAAGAATGGCTAAGAGCCTTCCTCAACAAGCTTCACCAAGATGGATGTAGATTCATGAAACAAACAGCTAAAATTGTGGATCAAGGCATTAATCAGCCCTCAGTGAGAGAAGAGGTTGGTTTGGTCAGGAACATACCTTTCTAGATTGCTACTACATCACAAGCCCAACCACAACCTCGCCAATGACAACGAGGCAATCGGTATAGGAAGAATACATCCGAAAGACGCTTCACCGAAATCAACATGTCATTGGCTCAAGCATTGCAATGCCTGTTGAAGGCCAAGTTGGTTATGTTAAGGGTCCCTTCTCAGAATCCCAACATAGCCTCCCCAAGTTACAATCCAAATTCAGGATGTGCGTACCACTCCAACAGTCTTGAACATGACACCAACAACTGTTGGGCGTTGAGAAATAAAATTTAAGACCTGATTGATGAAGGAGCGCTAGAATTCGCACAAGGCGGTCAGGCTGAGTTCTTCTGCCACTCCTCCAAGGCATACCATCTGAAGTGACAAGTTCTCACAAGAAGACTTTTCGTTCATTAGAACTTTCAATTTGTAATTTTGTTTTGATTTGTTTGAACATTTATTCATATCAAACCTCGTTATTTCAGCAATGCATTTCACATGTTTATCTTGAATCAATTCATTCATATTCACTATTTCAAAAATGAGTTCTTATTTCCTTTTGTGATATTCAACCCTCGATTAAAAAACTCTAAGCCTTACAGGGAGGGTGACGAAAATGATACCATAATCTCTACAGTATGCTTTTGAACAGACCCCGCTGACGATGTACATGCGTTGTTTCAAATCCCAAATAGTGGAGTTATAAGGAAGATAATCCCTAGTCAACCTCTTTACGCCTAAGAAGTAGGATTTTTCTTTTCACACAAATTAAAACCCTTAATTATAACTTGGGGAAGGGTAGTTTTCTCAGTTAATTCATGTGTGCATTCAGTCGCAATTTTCCACTTCGTACACAATGAATGGCATCGAAGACGTCCTTCCAAAACCAAAGACGGTGATGGTTCCGTATAATCGTCAAAACAGGAAGTCATCATTTCTCAAAATAAAAGCCCGTTAAGTCAAAAACTATGAAGGAGACTTAAGGAAAAACTAGGGCATCCCGCTGATTGTAATCACAAAAAGAAACAGTTCATGAAAAAGAAGGGATAACGAAAACAAAAAAAAAGAGGTTACTGCAAATCCTCGAAAAAAAGAAGATTACAAAAATGAATGCCTTTTCAAAAAAAATGTTCAATTTCTGAATCATCACCAAGTATCAGATCAAAGATTCCAGACTCAATCGGGCTCTAAATGCGCAATTAACTGGGCATAGGACTGAAGAACATCATGAAGAGCGGGTTGGGTACAAATAAAATTTGAGCCTTTATCCTTTGTTTCTTGAACTGTGATGCTCGTGGCGTCAAGACGAGTTGATCCATGTACTTGGAATTAATTTATCATGCTTGTTGTTGATTTTTTAAAGTTACAGGGTTATAGCCATGGAAGATGTCTCTAGGTAAAAATGCTTGGCCTAAAACGACGGACAGTGGAACAAGAAGATATGTGGCACGACACCATTGGCCTGTTTGAATAAAACGCGCGCTTTTTTATTTTTTTCTATTTTATCAATTTTGTTTTATATAATATATATTACTGTTATTATATTGAAAAATAAGACATGTAGCTCAGTTGGTTAAGCGCACGTATGTGTGAGTGGGAGGACCTGGGTTCGATCCCAGGTCCTAGTGTTTTCTTTATTTTCTTAATATTTGACAACAGGTTCCATACTCCACGCATCAAGGCATCCACCATGCAACCCAAAATCCAACAACTGGATCATCACTAATCTAGATCCAACGCTCAATCAAGGAAAGACCATGGTACACCATCAGAAAGAGGATGCACTGAATCTAGCGCAGGGAGTGGTCTCAGCATTCTTGGGCCTAGATGTTTCAACATTGCACCCCCATTCAGCTTCCATACAGGCCCAATTTATTCTCTTTCTTTTATTTTCTTTTTTCTAAATTTTTTATTAATTATTTTCTTTTTACAAATATGATACGGTGGGAGAACTGACTTGAGGTTTTGCGTTTGTTTTCGCACTTGTTCGGTTTAGTAAGAGTCGCCACCGACTTTTTATTTTATCCTAAAGGAAAGGTTAAAAAGCACAAGAAAAACCTTTTGAGATGTTTTGTGGGTTCGGGGGGTAGATTATAGAAAGGGAAGGTATTAGAACCCTTTCTATCCATGGTTATCCATGGGCTCTTAGTTACTTGTTTTAGATCACTTGCCTTGATTTTCAATTGCTTGAAATGGTGGTGTGTGTGTGTGTTTGAAAATGTTTTGAAAAAGATTCCTTGTATAGGAAACCGTTGTAACAATTCTTTACTCGAATGTTTTACAAAGGTGTATGTCTTTTTGAAAAGATGTTTCAATGTTTTTGAAAGTTATTTTTGAAAGTTGTGTTGTGGAGTGGGTTTTGAAAAGTAGGCAAGTGTGTTTTGCAAGTTTGATCAAGTAACTAAGAGTTGTCTACCCCTAAATTTACTCAAAGATTTTTCCTATGTTTTAACCCTTTTAACAGTATTGTTCCACCATTTCATTTGGTGGACAATCTTATGTTAGGATGTTAACAGGACGGGCGCGGGTCATCGTATAGACCATGAATGCAATGGGGCCAAGTGTCTTTGGCAATTTGCTCGAAGGGACTATGATCATTTTGTTTAGGCAACTTCGAAAGCGTCATCGAGGGACTATGATCATTTGAATTGTTATGCCAAAGAAACTCAACATGCAAGCATGGCCCATTTTGGAAGGCAACAAGCGGGATTACCCTAGGGGTGCAAGTGTGAATGGTGTATTGATTGTCATGCATTTGTCTTGTATTTAGGTTATCTAGCGGTTGATTTTAAATCTTCGCATACAAACCCTAATTACTATACAGTATATAGAAAGCGATAAATTGCGGGAATTTAAAGTCTAAGCTATTACAAATAAGTATCCGGGAGTGGGGGTACAAATATTTACAAATGGGGATGAGACTTATTAGGAGAGTAGTGTCCAAATATATTTACAACCAAATCGAATCGCAATCTCAATGTAAAATGTATCAATGTACAAGAATAAAAGATAAGCAAATGTATCAAAAGTATATGTGTAAGTGTATGTGATTATTTACAAGTGATGTAAGATGTTAAACTTAATGCAAAATTAAGTAAGTATTTATTCTTTTTGTACTTTTTGTTAATGTTATAAACAAAGTTTTAATGAAAGAAAAAGATTAACTTAAATAAGAGAAAATCTATTGTTTGCATATTTGTTAATGTTTTATACACAAAAACAGATTTATTAAAAAAAAGTTTTAAGACCAAAAATCTATTAACCTAATTAATCCCATATTTACACATTTTTGGTATAAGAAAAGTATTGTTAAAATAAATTATTATGAAAAATTAAGGTATTATTTATTTAAAAAAGAGTTAATGTATTATTTTGTTTATAAACAAAAATAAAATATATTAGTTTAAACTATATAAAAAATAAAATAAAATGATAAGTAAAAAATATTAGTTTGAATAAATAGAAAATAAATAGAAAAAAAAGTTAAAGATTAAATGGGCTTTAGGGGGCCTTTGTTTAGCCCAAACAAAAATAGACAAGTTTAGGAAAGGGGGGTATGCGCATGGAAATCAATTGGGCTAAGGAAGTTTAGATGGGGCAAGGCCCAGAACGCGTATTTGACAAATTTGTTAGGGTTTCATTGAGTTATTTCAGAAGCAAGGGTTTACAGGCTAGAGCGGCGCCGCTTCTTCGTCTTCGTTCTTCTTCATTTTCTCAAGCCAAGCATGGCATATTGATGATCCTCCAACCTTAGGCTACCAGGCGCCGCCTCTACTTCCTCCTCTCCATGGTCACGCAGGCAGTGGTTACACAAAAGGTATGATCTTTGGTTTATGTTTTAACGCAATTTTGGGGTTTTCGTTCATATGTTATTAGTTCTGATCTTTATATTTGTCATTTGTTTCTATTTGAGATGTGTGAGAAGGAAGAGGACGATACCTTTTTTTGAGATGGAGGAATGGACTGGAGGCGCCTAGGGTGGCCGGAGACGGAGGGAGCAGTGATGCTAGCTTGCTCTGGTATTCCTGTTACTCGTATTTGCTTTTTAGGTTTTATGATGATTGCCTGAAAACCTTTGTATAACTCTGTTTTCCTCTTCTGTCTGCTTGAATGCTTGCTCTTCGCTTCTGTATGCTTGCTCTGAGAATAACTGTTGAAATGTTGATGTTGATTTTGATATCTTCTGCTTGCTTGCTTCAGTTGCCTTTTGATTGCTTAACCCTATGAGGAAAATATTCTGAGGGCTTGTTGGTTATTTGGATGCTTCAGTGTTTGATTTCTTTTCGTCTTCTTCTGCTTGCCCCTGAGATGCTTGTTGATGTTGATTTTGAGTATTGCTTTTGTTGATGTTTATAACCCTATGATGAGGTTGCTCGGAGGGTGTGGTTGGTTTGAATGCTTCAAGGCTTGTATGCTTAACACAGTTTTGAAAGGTTGGTGAAGCAGGTTAGTTGGGGTTTCTGGTTTTGTGTAGTTTGACAGTTTGCTGGTTTGTTGATGGCTTGAATAAGGGCTCTTGTTTGAGGCTTGATAGGCTTGAACAGGTTTGGGGATTTTGGTATTCTGAGTTTGCTTCAGCTTGTATGGCCTGTTGTTCATGCAGGTGAAAGCTTCAAGGTTTGTGGCCTGCTGTTTATGCAGATGAAGGCTTCAAGGTTTGTTTGGTTGTTTGACTGTTTGACACAGTTTGTGTTGTTTGTTCCTGGTATACTGTTTACAGGTTGAGTCTTGAAAGGCTTGAACAGGTTTTAAACAGGTTGTATGGCTTTTTTTGGTTTTGACAGGCTAAAGGTTTATCAGTTTGATATGCTTCAGGCTGAGTTTTGAAAGGCTTGTGTTATGTTACAGTTTGAGGCAGTTTGGAAATCTTTGATTCAGTTTGTCTATTTATTGGTATTTTCTGTCTCTTTTTCTTCTGATATCAACTGTTTGTTTTATATCTCTAAGCCTCAAGCCTGCTGTAAGCCTCTCCACCTCTTTTACTCTCTCTCTCTCTTCTCTCAGAAAAGCATTTTTTATTGCTTATTTGTACTATTTCTGAAAAAGTAACTGGCTTGGGAAATGATGAGAATTTGAACATTGCTTGCATATTAGTTTTGCTCTGCATATCTCTTATCTTCTTTTCCAGATTTTCTGCATATCTTGTGTACTTCTTTGACAGCCTTTTGATAATTTCTTTGGACAGTTTGGTTGACATTTGTTGACAGCCTAGTTTGAAACTTGTGACTTGGTTAGGCATTTTTCAATCTGCAATCAGTTCAGTTTGCCTTTGTACTTGGTTTGAAATTTTGAACTATGCAGCCTTGTTTGACATTTTGAATTTGTGCAATTCATACTTTTTGCAAGCATATTTCCATCCCTCTTTGTGAACCAAGAGTAATCTTGTGATTTGCAGAGAGGGCAAACAAACTGATTCCGGCTAGTTACTTTTAATGATGAACTTCAAATTAACTGTCCGCTTTTTTTTTTATTTTTCATCTGTATTGACTTCTCTTTTTTTTTTTTGCAGGTAAAAATTAATCGAGCAATGGGGAGCGTCAGTAGAAGATGGAGATTTAGAAAAAATAGGATGCAATTTTATTTTACTTTAACCATTTGTAATATTATTATTGTAAACAAAATGTAAATAAATTTACAGTTGTTCAAATAATAATTTGTAACAAACAATTAAAGATGAATAAAAGTCCTTTTTTATTGGTTAATTCTTTTTTCAATTCACTGTCCATTTAATTATTTAAGTTTCTGAAATTAAAATAACTGGAAGTAAATCCCAAATATTCTAACTTAGAATAAATAAATAATTAATAAACACTGGTCTTGCAATCAATAATAAACCCGGCGTCCCAATTAAACATGAGCAATGCACAGTTAATCAAACAAACATCCATATGCCTATCTCTTTACTGATTAAATCAAACCCTGCAAGTTCTCAATTCAAATTCCTCAATCCAAATCCCAGAGTAAATTGAAAAGAACTGTAGAATTAATTCTTTCTGAGAATGCGCGCACAAAACCCTAGTTCCTGATTTATTTTTCAAAGAAGCGCCTGTCTGATCAAACCCTGAGCCAAACTCAATCAAGCCCTAATAATCTGCTTGAACTGTTCCAGAGCCATGAAAACCCTAATTTTGTCTGACTGGTGAGAAAAGTCTGTTTTGACCGTTTCTTAAGCCAATCTGAAAAATTAGGAAAAGCCCGAAGCTGTGATTTCTTGAGGAAAAAGAGGAGGGCAAATTTTGGGGTACAACAGTTGCCCCTGTTCAATCTTCTTGAACCTGAAGAGTTAGATTGGCAGGTTTGCCTTTCGCGTCTCGGAGGTAAAAGGTGATTGGACACTAGAGTGCCCTTAAATTTGCACTCGGTGATGTGATGGTAGAGGGAATGGGCTTACAGATGCCATTTGGTGATGGGCTTAAAGATGCCATCTGGAGATGTGACAGAATCTTGTCGGGGGATGGGTTTAGAGATTCCATATGGAAGTGTTTGGAGGAGGATGGGCTTATAGATGCCATCTGAGGGTGTTTGTTGAACTGTATGTCGTTGGTGAGTGGATGAGTATCAGAAAGGTATCCATGTTTTGGAACATCTCTGAACTGGGGGTCTGAATAAGCAATAGATTGACATCCGTGTTTGGAGAATCCGTAAACTGTTTTCAGGAGTTGAAGTTGAATAAGCAATAGCGCAGCATCCGTTGTTAGGAAGCGTCTGTAAACTGTTTTCAAAAGTTGAGAAGAATCTGAACAAGCGATAGGTTAACATCCGTTACTGGAGAACCCGTGAACTGTTTTCAGAAGTCTTGAAGTTGAATAAGTAATAGAGCAGCATCCGTTGTTGGGAAGCGTCCGTAAACTGTTTTCAAAAGTTGAGAAGAATCCGAACAAGTGATAGGTTGACATCCGTTACTGGAGAACCCATGAACTGTTTTCAGAAGTCTTGAGTCTAAACAAGCGATAGATTAACATCTGTTACTGGAGAATCCGTAAACTGTTTTCAGAAGTGGAGAAGAATCTGAACAAGTGATAGGTTAACATCCGTTACTGGAGAACCCGTGAACTGTTTTCAGAAGTCTTGAGTCTGAACAAGCGATAGATTAACATATGTTACTGGAGAATCCGTAAACTGTTTTCAGAAGTTGAGTCTGAAGCTTATTAATCTTTATCCTGAAAAAGGGTAAGATATTAGCTGAAACACAAAGTCATGTTGCATGAAATGTATGATGCAACGTATGTTATATCAATGTTTATGATACGAATGTAATGAATGCGCATGTAGGCTGATAAGCTGTCTTGCTGAGGAAGACGAATCCTGGATAGCTGGAGATAATAGAATCTTGACTGCTTCCGGGGAAAGTAATTCCTTGACTGCTGCCAGGGAAAGTAATTCCTTGACTGCTGCAGGGGATTGAAAATCCTTTGATCGTTGAAAATGAGAAGTCCTGGGACCGCTGTTGGGGAATCAGGAGCTTGGGTTGTATGCTAATCTACTGGGGATTCCTGTCTTGAGGAGATCTTCATTGGAGAATATTCGAATATCTTGTGAGGAATTGAGAATGAGAGTCTTCATTCTGCTTGGGGATTGATAGTTGGAAGTTTTAGCTCCGCTGGGGATTGACAGCTTTGACTCCACTGGGGATTAGGTTCTGGAAGGTTCTCTGGCTGGGGAAATTAGCATTGAGAAAGCTCTTGCTCTGCTGAGGATCCTGAAGTTAAACTTTGTTTGGGGAATTGAGAACTCAGGTTATATGCCACTTTGAGAATGAGCATCTTCATTCTGTTGGGGGTTAGAAATTGGGAGTGTACCAATCTTCTGAGGTGATGAGAATCTTCATGATGTTAACGGTCAGAAATTGGGAGTATACCAATCTTATGAGGTTTTAAGGATGAGAGTCTTCATTCTTGAGAGAAACAGATTTTCAGTTGTCTGATATCTTGTTGGTGGTTGTAATTTCCAGCAGGTGATGAAGAAATTTTTTGACGATTACTACTCCAAAAGATGAAGGAACCTTGATGATTACTACTTCAAAAGATGAAGGAACCTTGATGATTACTACTTCAAAAGATGAAGGAACCTTGATGATTACTACTTCAAAAGATAAAGGAACCTTGATGATTACTACTTCAAAAGATGAATGAACCTTGATGATTACTACTTCAAAAGATGAAGTAACCTTGATGATTACTACTTCAAAAGATGAAGGAACCTTGATGATTACTACTTCAAAAGATGAAGGAACCTTGATGATTACTACTTCAAAAGATGAAGGAACCTTGATGATTACTACTTCAAAAGATGAAGGAACCTTGATGATTACTACTTCAAAAGATGAAGGAACCTTGATGATTACTACTTCAAAAGATGAAGGAACCTTGATGATTACTACTTCAAAAGATGAAGGAACCTTATCTGTCGATCAATCTGCATATGTTAAGAACGCTGTTGAAATGTAATTTGTTCTGGAGAATAAATCCTTGACAAATGTTGGGGAAATAAACCCATGACTGCAGGTCTGCAAGATAGGTTTCATCATTGCCCCCAGTATCAGATGCTTGTGATATTGCCAGGAAACTTGGTCTGTTCGTAACCCTTGAGATTGACATTCGAATGCCCCAAGCGATGGTGACGGAGACTTGCCCCAGGTTAATCTCCAATTGAGAGATTTTGTTGAAATCTTGACTGGACTGCCCCAGGTTAACTGAACTTTGAAAGATTTGTTGAAACCTTGACTGGACTGCCCCAGGTTAACTGGATAGTGACATGTCATGCCCTCTTGTTGATAGGAGACTTTTGTAATGGAAATGTCATCCTTTTTGAATTGATTTTCTTCACTGAGAGAGCTTTCGTTCATCGGTTATTCACTGTGTGAACTTCTCCGCTGTCAAACAAATAGCTACATGCAAACAATGATTTTCAAGCAATGCAAAGTTTATGTTTGTCTCGAAGTTTTGAAAAATGCGTTTTTTAGCAGAAAACTTTTTTTGACAAAATCAACACAAGATTTTTAGAGCAAAGCCTTATAGGAGTCAGGATACCTTTTGAAACAATATGCTTTCGAACTAACCCATGCTTCAATTAGGACTTTTGAAGGGTTATAACGTGGCTTGGTTCACGGTTTAAGAAACAAAGGATAAAGGCTCAAAGTATATTTGTACCCACCCGCTCTTCGTGATGTTCTTCAATCCTAGACTCAGTTAATTGTGCGTCGCACTCTATTTGAGTTTGGAACGACCTTTTGGGTGATGGTTCACCAATTGAATTTATTGGGAGACAGTCATCATCTTCTTTTTTCTTTTGCAACATTTTTCATGTTGTTGAGGATTTGTAATGACCTCGTTTTTTTTATTTGTTATCCCTAACTTTTGCCTGACTGTTCCTATTTTCGAGATTACAGTCAGCGGGATGCCCCAGCTTTCTTAAGCCTCCTTTATAGGTTTTAGCTCAATGGGCTTTTTATTTTGAGAGATAATGACTGCCTATGAGATAAGGAACCATCACTGTCTTTTGATTCCAAAGGAATGCTTTTCTTTGACGTCACTCGTTGTATTACGAACTGAGAGTTTGCGACTTTAATGCGCACCTCTTTTTTTGAATTAACTGAGAGACTACCCGGCCCCAGGTTTAAATCAAAGGTTTTAATTTGTTTAGAACAGAAAACTCCTACTTCTTTGGCTCGAAGGGGTTGACTAGGGATTATCTTCCTTATAACTCCAGTGTTTGGGAATTGAAAGAAATGCCTGTACATCATTAGCAAGGTCTGTCCAAAAGCATACTGTATGAGATTATGGTATTGTTTCGTCATCATCCCTCTAAAGGCTTGCAGCTTTTTATCAAGAGTTAAATATCATAAAGAAAGCATAAGAGTAGTGAAAACGAATGGATGAATTCAAGACAAACATATGCAATGCATTAATGAAACAAAGTTTTACATTAAAAGATAATTGTTTGAATAACAAAGAGATTACAACTTGGAAATTCAAATGAAACAAAAGCCTCTCAGTTTGAGCCTTGTCAATTCAGGTGGAGAACTCCTTAACGGAAGATTTTCATCTCGCCATCTGGCATGAACCTCAGCACTCCAATGTCGATTAGATCTTGAATCTTGTTCTTCAAGGCCCAACAGTCGTCGGTGTCATGTCCCGGGCTATAGGAGTGGTACACACAAAATGCGTCGGGATGATAGTTAGGAGCGGAGGTATTGGGCTTCCGAATAGGATCCCTCAAAGCAGTCAGATTGACCTCCAACAAGCGCTCCATTATTAGAGATGACGGTATGTCAATCTCAGTGAACTGTCTTCCCGACGTATTTTGATTACGCCGATTACCCCATTGATGCTGACGAGGTTGTTGATGGGCTTGTGACCTGAAGCAAGTAGGGGAGCCTTCCCTTTGTCTTCTTGTCTGGAGGGGGGTTGAGTGGTGACTTGCTCTTCAACCTCAGATGTTTGCCCCACTTGGTTGTCTCGAAGGAGTTGGTTGACGAGAACTCTGAGTTCCTCTTGTCTTTGAGACAAGTCCTGGATGAGAGCCATCTGGCCCACCAGTTGCCCCATCATTTGGATCCTCATTGTAGTCAGCTCAGACTGTAGTTCCTCCAACTGATCACTCCTGGCATTGCTTGAATTCCCCTGGACCATGCCTGTTGTGAGGAGAGCTTTCACTTCTTCTTGCCCCAAGGACAGGTTCAAGAACATTTCCTGAAGTTGAGCATTTTGATCCTGGATGTCCTTGACAGTCCTCTCTAGAGCCATCTCTTACTGAAATAAACAGTAGGAGAGTAAGGAAACCTGAAAAGGAAAAACTGTCACGATGCAATGCATGATACGTGGATGCATGTTTTCAAGGATCTCTTGGGGTAAACACAAGAGAATGTTAGAGGTTGAACTTTGATCTTTGATTGGAGAACTTTGCACCGATGGATGTCTTTCCACGAGAATCAAGCTCACCATGTCAAGTGGGTCATAGCCCCTGATTCAAGTTGTTGCACTTGATCTTTGATGGAATTTGTTTAGAGGAGAAAACCTCTTGCCTTTTGGTAGACGCCTGGTTCAACGTGACCCTGCATCAAAAGAACCTTCGAGATCCTTGAAATGGTTATTGAAAATGCTATGGTATGATGTCATGATGTTATGTACATGTATGCAAAAGCAAGTGAGTGTATATACAGACAATCATATTCACATAAAGCAAACAAGTCCTTAGGTTTAGGCTTGCATGGGGTTTGTAGGTAAGTACCCTCTTGAAGTTAGTTGGCTCATCCTGTCCTAAAATAGAAACCGGGTTCTAAGGAGCTCAATATCATTGGATTATTTTCTGTGTTCATTGTTTTGGTTTAGCCACTTAACTGGCGACCAAAATATTCCAAGAAAACAACCCTCAATGAGTGTAGTATCGAGTATCTACCAACTTCGGACTGCACCAAAGTCGGTCATCTCACTACCCCTAAAAAGGCTAAGATGGTCAATTAAGGTTCTAAGAGTTTGTTAGTGCTTCATGACATCACTCAGCGGCCCCGTACTCTCCTTGATTGAACTCAAGGGTTACCGGTACTCACAAATATGTCACACTAACATAGCTTACTGCTTCAACCATGTCGGTATACCCCGCACAGTTCCCTCACAGTTTTATTGCTATTTACCTAAAAAGGTGCCCCCAAATCCGGGTGTAGGATTTACAACAAACCCAAACAAGGACCCAAAAAGTAAAGCAATCAAGGCAATCAAAGCAAGAATGTAAAGGTGGTCTAAACCCTAAGGTAATCCCACTTTTAAATTTCTCCCCAGCAGAGTCGCCAGTTCTGTGATACGGTGGGAGAACTGACTTGAGGTTTTGCGTTTGTTTTCGCACTTGTTCGATTTAGCAAGAGTCGCCACCGACTTTTTATTTTATCCTAAAGGAAAGGTTAAAAAGCACAGGAAAAACCTTTTGAGATGTTTTGTGGGTTCGGGGGGTAGATTATAGAAAGGGAAGGTATTAGAACCTTTTCTATCCATGGTTATCCATGGGCTCTTAGTTACTTGTTTTAGATCACTTGCCTTGATTTTCAATTGCTTGAAATGGTGGTGTGTGTGTGTGTGTTTGAAAATGTTTTGAAAAAGATGCCTTGTCTAGGCAACCGTTGTAACAATTCTTTACTCGAATGTTTTACAAAGGTGTGTGTCTTTTCGAAAAGATGTTTCAATGTTTTTGAAAGTTGTTTTTGAAAGTTGTGTTGTGGAGTGGGTTTTGAAAAGTAGGCAAGTGTGTTTTGCAAGTTTGATCAAGTAACTAAGAGTTGTCTACCCCTAAATTTACTCAAAGATTTTTCCTATGTTTTAACCCTTTTAACAGTATTGTTCAACCATTGCATTTGGTGGACAATCTTGTGTTAGGATGTTAACGGGACGGGCGCGGGTCATCGTATAGACCATGAATGCAATGGTGCCAAGTGTCTTTGGCAATTTGCTCGAAGGGACTATGATCATTTTGTTTAGGCAACTTCGAAAGCGTCATCGAGGGACTATGATCATTTGAATTGTTATGCCAAAGAAACTCAACATGCAAGCATGGCCCATTTTGGAAGGCAACAAGCGGGATTACCCTAGGGGTGCAAGTGTGAATGGTGTATTGATTGTCATGCATTTGTCTTGTATTTAGGTTATCTAGCGGTTGATTTTAAATCTTCGCATACAAACCCTAATTACTATACAGTATATAGAAAGCGATAAATTGCGGGAATTTAAAGTCTAAGCTATTAAAAATAAGTATCCGGGAGTGGGGGTACAAATATTTACAAATGGGGATGAGACTTATTAGGAGAGTAGTTTCCAAATATATTTACAACCAAATCGAATCGCAATCTCAATGTAAAATGTATCAATGTACAAGAATAAAAGATAAGCAAATGTATCAAAAGTATATGTGTAAGTGTATGTGATTATTTACAAGTGATGTAAGATGTTAAACTTAATGCAAAATTAAGTAAGTATTTATTCTTTTTGTACTTTTTGTTAATGTTATAAACAAAGTTTTAATGAAAGAAAAAGATTAACTTAAATAAGAGAAAATCTATTGTTTGCATATTTGTTAATGTTTTATACACAAAAAAAGATTTATTAAAAAAAAGTTTTAAGACCAAAAATCTATTAACCTAATTAATCCCATATTTACACATTTTTGGTATAAGAAAAGTATTGTTAAAATAAATTATTATGAAAAATTAAGGTATTATTTATTTAAAAAAAGAGTTAATGTATTATTTTGTTTATAAACAAAAATAAAATATATTAGTTTAAACTATATAAAAAAGAAAAATAAAATGATAAGTAAAAAATATTAGTTTGAATAAATAGAAAATAAATAGAAAAAAAAGTTAAAGATTAAATGGGCTTTAGGGGGCCTTTGTTTAGCCCAAACAAAAATAGCCAAGGTTAGGAAAGGGGGGTATGCGCATGGAAATCAATTGGGCTAAGGCAGTTTAGATGGGGCAAGGCCCAGAACGCGTATTTGACAAATTTGTTAGGGTTTCATTGAGTTGTTTCAGAAGCAAGGGTTTACAGGCTAGAGCAGCGCCGCTTCTTCGTCTTCGTTCTTCTTCATTTTATCAAGCCAAGCATGGCCTATTGATGATCCTCCAACCTTAGGCTACCAGGCGCCGCCTCTACTTCCTCCTCTCCATGGTCACGCAGGCGGTGGTTACACAAAAGGTATGATCTTTGTTTTATGTTTTAACGCAATTTTGGGGTTTCCGTTCATATGTTATTAGTTCTGATCTTTATCTTTGTCATTTGTTTCTGTTTGAGATGCGTGAGAAGGAAGAGGACGATACCTTTTTTTGAGATGGAGGAATGGACTGGAGGCGCCTAGGGTGGCCGGAGACGGAGGGAGCAGTGATGCTAGCTTGCTCTGGTATTCCTGGTACTCGTATTTGCTTTTTAGGTTTTATGATGATTGCCTGAAAACCTTTGTATAACTCTCTTTTCCTCTTCTGTCTGCTTGAATGCTTGCTCTTCGCTTCTGTATGCTTGCTCTGAGAATAACTGTTGAAATGTTGATGTTGATTTTGATATCTTCTGCTTGCTTGCTTCAGTTGCCTTTTGATTGCTTAACCCTATGAGGAAAATATTCTGAGGGCTTGTTGGTTATTTGGATGCTTCAGTGTTTGATTTCTTTTCCTCTTCTTCTGCTTGCCCTTGAGATGCTTGTTGATGTTGATTTTGAGTATTGCTTTTGTTGATGTTTATAACCCTATGATGAGGTTGCTCGGAGGGTGTGGTTGGTTTGAATGCTTCAAGGCTTGTATACTTAACACAGTTTTGAAAGGTTGGTGAAGCAGGTTAGTTGGGGTTTTTGGTTTTGTGTAGTTTGACAGTTTGCTTGTTTGTTGATGGCTTGAATAAGGGCTCTTGTTTGAGGCGTGATAGGCTTGAACAGGTTTGGGGCTTTTGGTATTCTGAGTTTGCTTCAGCTTGTATGGCCTGTTGTTCATGCAGGTGAAAGCTTCAAGGTTTGTGGCCTGCTGTTTATGCAGGTGAAGGCTTCAAGGTTTGTTTGGTTGTTTGACTATTTGACACAGTTTGTGTTGTTTGTTCCTGGTATATTGTTTACAGGTTGAGTCTTGAAAGGCTTGAACAGGTTTTAAACAGGTTGTATGGCTCTTTTTGGTTTTGACAGGCTAAAGGTTTATCAGTTTGATATGCTTCAGGCTGAGTTTTGAAAGGCTTGTGTTATGTTACAGTTTGAGGCAGTTTGGAAATCTTTGATTCAGTTTGTCTATTTATTAGTATTTTCTGCCTCTTTTTCTTCTGATATCAACTGTTTGTTTTATATCTCTAAGCCTCAAGCCTGCTGTAAGCCTCTCCACCTCTTTTACTCTCTCTCTCTTCTCTCAGAAAAGCATTTTTTATTGCTTATATGTACTATTTCTGAAAAAGTAACTGGCTTGGGAAATGATGAGAATTTGAACATTGCTTGCATATTAGTTTTGCTCTGCATATCTCTTATCTTCTTTTCCAGATTTTCTGCATATCTTGTGTACTTCTTTGACAACCTTTTGATAATTTCTTTGGACAGTTTGGTTGACATTTGTTGACAGCCTAGTTTGAAACTTGTGACTTGGTTAGGAATTTTTCAATCTGCAATCAGTTCAGTTTGCCTTTGTACTTGGTTTGAAATTTTGAACTATGCTGCCTTGTTTGACATTTTGAATTTGTGCAATTCATACTTTTTGCAAGCATATTTCCATCCCTCTTTGTGAACCAAGAGTAATCTTGTGATTTGCAGAGAGGGAAAACAAACTGATTCCGGCCAGTTACTTTTAATGATGAACTTCAAATTAACTGTCTGCTTTTTTTTTTTCATCTGTATTGACTTCTCTTTTTTTTCTTTTTGCAGGTAAAAATTAATCGAGCAATGGGGAGCGTCAGTAGAAGATGAAGATTTAGAAAAAATAGGATGCAATTTTATTTTACTTTAACCATTTGTAATATTATTATTGTAAACAAAATGTAAATAAATTTACAGTTGTTCAAATAATAATTTGTAACAAACAATTAAAGATGAATAAAAGTCCTTTTTTGTTGGTTAATTCTTTTTTCAATTCACTGTCCATTTAATTATTTAAGTTTCTGAAATTAAAATAACTGGAAGTAAATCCCAACTATTCTAACTTAGAATAAATAAATAATTAATAAACACTAGTCTTGCAATCAATAATAAACTCGGCGTCCCAATTAAACATGAGCAATGCACAGTCAATCAAACAAACATCCATATGCCTATCTCTTTACTGATTAAATCAAACCCTGCAAGTTCTCAATTCAAATGCCTCAATCCAAATCTCAGAGTAAATTGAAAAGAACTGTAGAATTAATTCTTTCTGAGAATGCGCGTACAAAACCCTAGTTCCTGATTTATTTTTCAAAGAAGCGCCTGTCTGATCAAACCCTGAGCCAAACTCAATCAAGCCCTAATAATCTGCTTGAACTGTTCCAGAGCCATGAAAACCCTAATTTTGTCTGACTGGTGAGAAAAGTCTGTTTTGACCGCTTTTTGAGCCAATCTGAAAAATCAGGAAAAGCCCGAAGCTGTGATTTCTTGAGGAAAAAGAGGAGGGCAAATTTTGGGGTACAACAACAAATTACACCAAAATCATGTTTTTTTTATTAAATCAAAAATCACAAAAACATCAAAAATCATTTATTTTCATAAAAATATTTTATTTATTTAATTAATTAGTTTAATTAAAATTAGGGCAATTTAATTCTTTTCTATATAATTAAAATCAACTAGAATTAGGGTTAAATTTGTATATAATTTAATCTTTTCTCAAAAAATAACCTAAATCTTTTTCAATTAGATTTTTAGGTTTTCTAATTATTCTCGCATTTAACTCGCCGCGCGCTTTTTTTAATTTCCTTTTTATTATTATTGTAACTGCTCCGAGTTTGTAATAGTAATTAGGGTTTTAAATTCTGCATCTTTATTTTCGGGCAAAATAATTATGTATCTGCAAAAGCCTTGTAATAGCTAGAACCTTTAACTTTCTCGCTTTCATTTCCGTAAGCTATAAACTGCTTAGATGTATGTTAATAGGATTGTATAGAAAGACAAACTAAAAATTAATACGGTAGAAAACCCTAAATGTGCAAAGATAAATTAACTGAAAATTACACTCGCACATGCTCACTCCTAGGGTTTACTCCACTCCTGTTTCCTTCAGTAAACGATCATGAAGTATAGGGTTTGTTAGTGGTTGTCCTCTAGCCCCGAAAGATCTAAATTGACCTATTCGGATGTTGCCTCTGAAAAATATCTTTAAGGCTTTAGGATGATTACTAACATTTCACAACATTGGTTTTGTGATCGTATTTGTCCCTTCAAATGTCCCTAAAAAAAACTCCAATGAGGATGCTACCTATTTCTCAATAATGGGATAGCATTGTCTAAAAGGAAATTATTATGTATCATATACAATATTTATTAATTATATACAAAAAATAAATAAAAAGGAAGTATATTGTAAAAAAATGATTTTTGAGGTCAAATATTAATAAAAATAAAAATGTATTATTTTTTTATTTTTTATCCTAAATATTCTAAATATATAAGTATTTGTATTATTTACTAAATATATTAAATATGTACAAAAAATAAAAATATTTATTATTTACAAAAAAAAGTATATTTTTTTAGAAAATGTTTTCAAAAGATAAATTAAAAATAAAATCAGAAAATAAAATGTATTTGTATTATTTAAATAAGAGTATATATATTTATTTACATATGGAACTAAATGAAACAAATAAATACCAAATAAAATGCAAAAAAAGTGGGAAAAATATTTTAGTGTTTTTTCATGTTTGAATAAAAATATAAAATCAGAATAAAAAAGAAAAAAAATCAAAAATGACAAATATATCAAATAATGGGCCAGGGGGTGCAAATTGAAAAAAAGGGTGCAAAAAGTAGGACTGACTCAGGCCCAGCCCAAGCCAGTCATCTTCAACCTCCAGACTTGTTTGAACAAACAAAAACGCGCGCTTCCTAACTCCTGATTCCTGGACTTTCAAGCAAAACTCATAACACCAAAAATGTAGAGCATCAAGAGACGAATCCAGACATATAAAAAACTTGACTTAACTCTAAGAAACGAGGGAGAATTTCTTCATCCCCATTTTCTGACCTAAGTTTTTTCTAATGTTCAGGTTCCAAATTCTCTTAACACACACAATATAAATGAAAAGTGAGGATATAGGTAGCTTCAGGGCCATGAGTAGAGCATGTTTCATTCATAAACCTAAGCCTAACTCTTCCTAGATTGAGAGATAGAAGTCCAAACTTTTACCTGTTCAGCTTGAATCGTGTACAGCAATGGAGGTATCTTCAATGGAATTTGAGAACTTGTACTTCTTGCTTGAAGTTCAGGGATGCTTCTCCAACCTCTAGCTTGCTCTGAAACTAGCCGAATCGAGCTATGGAAGTTCACCTGCAAAGTTGAAAACTGAAAATGGCAAATGATGTTAGGGATGTTACAGTTGGTGTTCAATGCTTGGGATAGCTTCAGTGGGTGATATGGAACATGTTTGAACTCCTCTTGGCCAAAGTGCACGAGTGGAAAGGTTTATAGAAGTCAAGTTGCAGAAGGGACTCTGTTTTTTGCAGTAGGATGGTGCTTCTGGGAATGAAAAGGTATTGAAGGTGGTTAGGTCGTGCCTTAGGTCAGTTATGAAGTATGCAATGTATGGAGAAAGTTTACTTTAGTTGGTTCTTGCAGGAATGAGAGATGTCTTTCAATATGCAAGCTTTCTTCTCTCTTAAGCAAAAGTTATCAAGTTGGGTTATAGGCCAAGGCAGGTCCCTCAAGCATGCTTCATAATCTCTCCTTGATCAGTGGGATTAGTCCATAAACTTGTGCCTCAAAGATATGCATTGTACTTCTTTGATTTGTGTTTTGACATAAAGTGCACCTTTTCAAAAATGGCTAAGTTACTTTTTCTAATTATGGATTAAACTTCCATGTAATGACCAAATGCACAAAATAACATCTTGGAACAATGGTTTAGCATTGAATTATTGAGTGAGAAAGGGATTAGAGGCCTGTAATCTAGCTTGAACCATGCTGAGTTTGAAAATGCAAAGTTATGAACATGTAATTGGCCATGAATCAAAGTGACTTTTGTCCATATTGACAAATTCGATTCTCCCTAACCACAAGGGTGTTTGATGAGTTCTTAGATAATTTGGAAATCTTGGAATGTGTACTACAATCCATATTTGTAATGCATGTTGAAATTCCAAGTGGAATCATGTGAAAAGTGGCCATGAAGTTGGGCAAAAATCATGCCTAAAATAGGTCAAAAAATTTCTAAGTTAAGAATGTTTTGCAACCCTATTCCAAAAATCATAACTTTAGCTACAAGCTTCTTTTGAGGAAACTTTGTGAATCAAAGTTGTAGATTTTGCAATGGACTACAACTTTCATGTTTTGAGTTTTGTTTGAATCCAAATGTATCTTGATGAAAAGATGGGACAAAGTTAGGAAAAAATTAGGAAATTTCATAACTTAGAAAATTTCTAAGTTATGAAATTTCTTCATTTCAAACCCTAATTTGTAATTTTTGGTTTCTTGATGAACAAGTTTCATAATTTGACATGTCTTGATGAAAAATGAATCTTGACACTTGATTTTGACCAAAAAGTCAAAGTTTGACTTTTCAGTATACAGTCAAACTTTGCTCAGTTGACTGGAAAAATCATCTGTCAATCTTGTGCATTTGGGATCTTTTGAACTTGTTGAACATGTCAAGACAATGCCATTGAGTCCTTGAGTCCATATATGAGCTTGGTTTGCTATTGGCTAGGTCAAACAGTAAAAAATTGCCTTTGTGCAATCAAAACCCTAAAAATGACCATTTTGCCCTTTTGGTGATCTGATCAAATTTCTTGTGGAATTGTGATCCAAACTTGATCAAATGGTCCATATGAGTTCATAATGTTGATGTGGGTCAGAAATCATGACGTTTGACTGTCAATTGGCCATAGTTGACTTTTTCCCCAATACAGCTGATTTCTAGGTCAACTGTCCAATTGACTGGGCAAAGATTGGAATCAAGGCTTGAAACTTGGTATGGATAAACTTGTGATTCCAACATGAAGCATGAAAGTCATCTTGGGCATTTTAGGTCAAAACATCTTTGTGCAAACTCAAACCCTAATTTGGGTCAACAGTGCAAGGAGGAGTCTTGAGTAGAGCAAACCCTAACTTGAACTTGAGCTCCAAGGGTCTTGTGGTGAGAAAATATTGATGAAATGGGAGGGCAAATTTTGGGGTACAACAGTTTCCCCTGTTCAATCTTCTTGAACCTGAAGAGTTAGATTGGCAAATTTTCCTTTCGCGACTCGAGGGTAAAAGGAGATTGGACACTAAAGTGCCCAGAAATTTGCACTCACATAGTGGAGCATCAGCAATGTGATGTCGGGAATGGGCTTATAGATGCCATTTGGAAGTGTGATGGATAGTTGGATGGGCTTATAGATGCCATCTAGAGACGTGACAGAACCTTGTCGGGATGGGCTTATAGGTGCCATTTGGAAGTGTTGATCGCGTAAAAGATTCCTTAGCGAGAACTTGCGTACTTGAGAAAGAAAGATGGTTTACTGGCCTGTTACAGGTGTTGATCTTCAGTCTCTTCATGTAGATATGCCCTGGCTAGGTACAGGTATCTAATCTACAATCAATTTCTCACAGATATGCCCTGGCTAGATATAGGAATCGAATCCGGAACTTCAAAAGGTTGCTTACAGACGTGCCCTGGATGGATACAAGTATCAAATCTCTAAACTATTCATGCAGATATGCCCTGGCTAGATACAGGTGTCGAATCCACAATCAAATACTCACAGATATGCCCTGGCTGGATACAGGAATCGAATCTGGAATTGGTCGTCTACAGATATGCCCTGGCTAGATGCAGGTATCGAATATGGAATTGGTCGTCTACAGATATGCCCTGGCTAGATGCAGGTATCGAATCTGGAATTTGTCGTCTACAGATATGCCCTGGCTGGATACAGGTATCGAATCTGGAAACTCTTCATGCAGATATGCCCTGGTTGGATATAGGTATCGAATCTACAATCAATCACTCACAGATATGCCCTGGCTAGATACAGGAATCGAATCTGGAATTGTGACAGTTGATAATAATCATCTTTGGATTGTCCTTTTTCCTGAAAAGGCAAAACATTAGTTGTATGCAATGTCATGATGTATGAGATGCATGATGTCATGATGTTCTAAAAAATAAGTGAGATTGTGTGATATGATGCGTATATGCATGCGTCATGGTGCATGATAATGTGATGAATGTATATGAATGTGTTTCCGACTAGGAAAATAAATCCTTGACGAAAGGCCGGGAAATCAAATCCTGGGCCGACGTTGAAGAGTAGAGTTCTTCGCTTCCGCTGGGGATGATGGTTGCAAGAATAAACCGGTAGGAGAAGATGACTTCGTTGGGGAATAAACTTGCTGGAGAGATTACTCTGCGGGGAATTACTCTGTGGGAAGAGATACTTCGCTGAGGTTTTGATGAGAGCTCCGCTGGGGATTCCACTGATAAGCTTTGTTGGGGAATTTGATGAACTCCGCTGGGGATAGGAAGGACTTCGCCGAGGATGATCTTTCTGTGGTAATTAGCTGAGGATAACCCAGTTATACCCTGGTGGGGAAATAACCTTTGAATAAAGTCGGGGAGAGACGTTCGTACTCTGCATGTGATAAGCTTCCAGAATCTACTAGGGATAAGCTTCCAGAATCTACTGGGGAATGGTTCCACTGGGGTGTCTGGTATTCCGCCGGGGCACAACCTTATATTAAGATTGCCGGGGATGCTTGCTGAGGAATGTCTATACTCCGCTGGGGAATGTTGAGATCTTCTAGGGATACCCAACTTCCTTAAGGCTGACAGTAGACTAACTCTGCCTGGGGAGAGTATCGCTGACTTGCTAGGGGAACAATGTGCCTTTTCGGGGCTGACGGGAGACCAGCTCTGCTTGGGGAGAGTATTGTTGAATCTTGTCTTACTCTGTGAGGAGTTGAGGTAACTTGGTTACGTTCTTCAGCCGAACCTACTTTGGTACCTTGGTGGACAAAGCAACTAGATCGCTTAGACAATCCTTATTACCCGTGCTTCCGATGTCATCTGTAATTAGTCTTTTGTTTCGTATGCAAATATTCATGATTAGCAATTAATGTCAAATGCATATATAAAAAATGAACATTGGACGTTCTTTACAAAACAAAACAGAAAAAGGAAAAAACAATGGGTAATTTGTCTGAAAATTTGAACTTGTATTGATTTTGAAATTTGCCTGTACATAGGCATTTTTGTACAAGAGGCTGACGTCCTAGTAGGAGAACGCCGCCGAACAACATAGAGTTTATACAGTTTTGAAAAGGAAACAAAACAGCTACATGAAAAATAATCCCACTGGGTTCCAACTCTGCTATCGCCTTTATGTCTTCAAGCGTCTCATCACTTTGCTGCTTAGTTGAAGCTGATTGATTGGCGCTGTCTGAGCCCGATAGTTGATGCCGAATTCTGGATGCAACGTGATCCAATGAGACATAGTATTACGCTTTATCCCTAACTTTTGCCTGGACCGCCCTTTCGGGTTTTCAGTCAACCGGGATACCCATTTTTGCCCAAGCCGCCTTTTCAGGTTTTCGACTTGCCGGGTGTACAAATTTTTTTCATTTCGTCCCTTATTTTTGCCCGAACCCTTTTGGTTCGCTGGGAAGCCCTTATTTTTTCCTAGGCGTGTCAACCTAGCGGGTCTTTAATGCATGTGTAGTATCTTTTTACTATGTCTGCATTGGCGGGGTGAGGAAGGTCGTCACCATCCATGGTGGTTAGAATCATCGCTCCTCCTGAGAAGATGTTCTTAACCACAAATGGCCCTTCGTACGTAGGGGTCCATTTTCCCCTGGGATCACCTTGAGGTAGAATGATGCGCTTGATTACCAGGTCCCCAACTTGATACTCTTGTCGTCTGACTTTCTTGTTAAATGCCTTGATCATCCGTTTTTGATACGTCTGACCATGACAAATAGCAGTGAGTCTCTTTTCGTCAATCAGGTTTAATTGATCAAGCCGAGTCTGGATCCAGTCGTCTTCGCTCAAACCTGCATCTTTCACTATTCGGAGAGAGGGTATCTGGACTTCAATAGGCAAGACTGCCTCCATACCATAGACCAAGGAAAAGGGAGTTGCCCATGTTGACGTCCGTGCCGAGGTATGGTACCCATGAAGAGCAAACGGTAACATTTCGTGCCAATCTTTGTAGGTCACTGTTATCTTCTGCACAATGTTCTTGATGTTCTTATTTGCCGCTTCGACAGCCCCATTCATCTTCGGCCGATAGAGAGAAGAGTTGTGGTGCTGTATCTTGAATTGCTCGCAGAGCTCAGTGATCATTTTGTTGTTAAGATTGGTACCATTGTCCGTAATGATCCTCTCAGGTACATCGTATCGACAGATCAGGTTGTGCCGAATGAACCGTGCCACGACGTTCTTGGTTACGGTAGCATAGGAGGCTGCTTTGACCTACTTTGTGAAGTAATCAATCGCTACTAGGATGAAGCGATGCCCGTTGGATGCCGTAGGTCTGATTTCGCCGATCATATCAATGCCCCACATTGCAAAAGGCCAAGGTGCTGTCAAGATGTTCAGAGGAACCAGAGGAATGTGCACCTTATCAGCATAGATCTGGCATTTATGACAAGTTCGAGAGTGCTGATAACAGTCGGCTTCCATTGTGGACCAGAAATATCCTGCCCGAAGGATTTTCTCTGCCATAATCCTTTCTGCTTCAGTCTTATCCACACAACGCAGTAAGGTTGAATCATGGTTTTGCTTGTAGAGAATGCCATTGCTGAGGAAGAACTTTGCCGCAAACCTTCTCAGGAACTTCTTGTCATTAATAGATGCGCCTTCGGGGTATTCTTGAGCTTCAAGATACCTCTTCACTTCATGATACCAGGGTTTTTCTGTTACCTCTTCGGTCTCGAGATCTCAGCAATGTGCAGGTTCATCCAACTTCCAGATAATGATCCGAGGCGCCTCGTTGTCCCATTTGACTTTGAACATAGAAGACATCATAGCTAACGCGTCTGCCAACTGATTCTCCTCTCTTGGGAAGTGTTCAAAGGTTATCTCTTCGAAGTGGGGAATCAACATCAACACATACTCTTTGTAAGGAATAAGGTTTGGGTGTTTCGTATCCCACTCGCCTTTGACCTGATTGATCACGAGAGCGGAATCTCCGAAGACACTCAGAAACTTGATCCTTAAGTCAATTGCAGCTTGAAGACCCATGACACATGCCTCATATTCTGCCATGTTGTTGGTGCAGTTTAAACATAGCCGGGCGGTGAGTGGAGTATGAGTGCCTTTAGGGGATATGATCACAGCGCCGATACCATTACCCAAAGCATTCGAGGCTCCGTCAAAGTGCATAGACCATCGGGATCCTTCCTCAGGTCCTTCATCCGGTCCAGGTACTTCACAATCAGTCACTACCATGATATCCTCGTCTGGAAATTCAAAGTTCATCGACTGGTAATCGTCCACTGCCTGATGTGCCAAATGGTCTGCCAACACACTTCCCTTGATTGCTTTTTGAGTCGTGTACTGGATGTCGTATTCCGTCAAGATCATTTTCCATCTTGCTATTCTTCCAGACAGAGCAGGATTTTCGAATATGTACTTGATTGGATCCATTTTTGAAATCAACAGAGTAGTGTGAGTCAACATATATTGTCTCAGCCGGCGAGCAGCCCATACCAAAGTGCAGCAAGTTTTCTCGAGCAGTGAGTATCGGGTCTCACAGTCGGTAAACTTTTTTCTAAGGTAATAAATGGCGTGCTCTTTTCGGCCAGACTCGTCATGCTGCCCCAGCACACACCCCATTGAGTTGTCAAGTACAGTCAAGTATAAGATTAGAGGTCTCCCTTCAATCGGTGGCATAAGAATGGGTGGTTCTTGGAGATATTCTTTAATTCTTTCGAAAGCGGCCTGACATTCATCATTCCAACGTACCACTTGATCTTTCTTCAGCAGCTTGAAGATTGGTTCAAAGGTAGCAGTTAGATGCGAGATGAATCGGGCAATGTAGTTTAACCGTCCTAGAAAGCCTCTGACTTCTTTCTCTGTCTTGGGAGTTGGCATCTCTTGTATGGCTTTCACTTTGGCAGGGTCCACTTGAATGCCTTTGTCGCTTACGATGAAGCCTAGTAGTTTTCCAGATCTTACCCCAAAGGTGCACTTATTTGGGTTCAACCTCAGCTTGTACAACTTCAGACGGTCAAACAGCTTCCGTAGATGGTCAAGGTGTTCCTCCTCAGTTTGGGACCTTGCAATCATATCGTCGACGTATACTTCTATCTCGTGATGGATCATGTCATGGAACAAAGCAACCATGGCACGTTGGTAGGTTGCCCCAGCATTTTTCAACCCAAAAGGCATGACCTTGTAGCAAAAGGTGCCCCACTGAGTAACAAAAGTGGTCTTCTCCATGTCTTCAGGAGCCATCTTGATCTGATTATAATCGGAGAAGCCGTCCATGAAGGAGAAAACTTTATGCTGAGCAGTGTTGTCAACCAGAACGTCAATATGAGGCAGAGGGAAATCATCCTTAGGGCTCGCCCTGTTCAAATCCCTGTAATCAACACACATTTGGACCGTACCATCCTTCTTCGGCACTGGAACCACGTTGGCAACCCATTGAGGGTAAGAAGTCACTGCTAGAAACCCGGCATCAAATTGTTTCATGACCTCGGCTTTGATTTTCTCGGATATTTCTGGACACATACGGCGGACCTTCTGTTTTACTGGAGGGTGTTGTACCCCAAAATTTGCCCTCCCATATTCTTCAAGATTTGCAAAGAGTATGCTTCAAAATCTCCCCAAGGGTTGCACAGTTCAAGGGCCTCCCAACAGTCAAAAACTAGGGTTTTGGGTCTGGCAAAGAAATTGAAGTTTTCAAGGGTCCAAACAAGTCCCACATGCCTACAAACATGGTCAAGCATCCATATGTCAAGTTTCAAGACTCACAGCACAAAATTGCACAGTCAAAAACCCTAATTGCTCAACAGTCAACTGCAGGGGCAAAATGGTCATTTGATAGTCAAAAGTTCAAATTTTTGGTCAATATCTTATTTTGAAGCCACAAACATCATTTGATCAATTCTTGATCATGATTTTCAAGGCATAGCTCAAAAAGTCTCAAGATGCAAAAGTTGCCATATTTGGACAGTTGAAAAAGTCAACTGTAACTTGACCAAGGCATAACTTCCACATGACATTTCCTACAACTCCTCTTCACACTTCAAGTCCAAGAAATGCTCTCACAAAAAGTTATCAATTTCAACATTATAGGTCATTTTCAAAAGTCAACAAAAAGGGACTTTAAGTCAAAGACCATAACTTGATATTTTTAAATCAAAATGACATGGGACCAAAGGCATTGGTTAGAGGACTTCAATACCTTTCCAAAATGTCCAAGAACATGATCAAAGCTTAAAAATTGAGCAATATATGCCTTGTGGAAGTTGGGAAATTTTTGGGAATTTTGAAAAATCAACTTTACTTCAAATGCCTCAAAATTGCTAATGGGCCACAAATTCTTCCAAGAATCATCATCCAAAGGTTATGCACGACCATTTGACCCAAAGGGGATTTATTTCATCATTTTTTATTATTTATTTGAATTTTTAATCACTATTAATTCATTTAATGAAATAAAATATGACAAAAATAGAAAACCATGTTTTTTAATCCCTTTTTGCAGCATATTCTCTCCAATAAAACCTCAAGATTCGTGCACACCCAATTTGGAAAGGTTTGGCCATGATTGGTATCAAAAGCATATGGAAAAGATTTGAAAGGATTTCATTAAAAATCAAATATTTGATTCATCAAAACATTGATCTTTTGGCTTGAATTCTTACCCTAATCCATTGGCATACATATACAGATCACAACCCTAGTGCAAAGAACCTTCAAGCTGCGCCCAAACCTTAATACAAACTTGGCATTTTTTGTGAAAAAATTGAAAACTGAAAACGCACTTAGAGTTGGTTTCAAGGCAAAATATTGATTCCAATAGCTTGCTAAGGCCTCAAGGAAACTTTTTGGATCAAAACCACAGCTTCTAACGCAAAGAATTGGTAACACGAAGCCGTCCTGTTCTTAACATTTTTCACATTCGTGTTTTAATTTATACGCATCCTCGTTGCATTTTTTTGTTGATTTGTACTAATCCAACCATTCTAAAGCTAACAACATCGTTTAATTGAGTTTTCGTGCCCTGTACATGAATCCACCATTGGAGCCTTCTAGGTTTTCAGAGGTAAAAAATTAGGGCTTTCCTCTTCAGGAAAAATTGAGACACAAGACCTATGCCATTGAAACCAGAAGCTCATGACGAATCAATTCCATACCTCGCGATCAATTTATGATAAGCCAGGGCCTAATCGCTATTTTCACATATGCTATTTAGTGGGGGTTTAAAACCCCCGCTATCTCCTTTTATTTTACAGGCAGCATGAAGAAGATGGAGGACGTGTCCATTGATCATAGGCGCGTTTGAATTTCGCGCGAAGGACAACACTCATCATTGTTTTACATTATATTCTTTATTTTCCATATTATACACAAAACGCGCTAATGGCTCAGTTGGCAGGCATATGGCTCGGTAAGCAATGGGACCTGGGTTCGATTCCCAGGTCCCCTCCTTTCTCAATATTATTTTTCTTTCCATGTTTACATGCAGCGTACCATTCAGTGCTCCACCATAGGCTCTCATCAATGGCTTGCCAAGTGCCCATGATCATCCATCCAGTGGCCAGGATCCAAGGTCTATGGAATGCCTCAGTCAACGCATACGCACATGATCACTGAGAAGTCAGAAAGGGCCAAGCTTCTTGGGCCTAATTGCTCACAACATAACCTCCAGATTGGGGCAGAACCCCCCTAGTGTTTGTATTTCTTTCTCTTTTCTCTTTTCTATTTTTTTTTATTATTTGTTTTAATTTAATTATTTTCTTTTAATTCATCAAATTTTTTTTTATAAAAATACCAAAAATAACAAAAAATCAGAAACTATAAAAATAAAAAATATGTTTTAATGTTTAATTCACTAACATTTTTTGTAAATAAATTCAACAATTAATTTAGTTTTAATTCTAGGTTTAATTTTAATGTTTTTTTCAATAAACTAAAAAATGTAGAATTAGGGTTTTAAATACTTTTATCCTTTTTTCTTTCCTTTTACCATTATTAATAATTAATTATTTATTTTGTAAATAAATTTGCCATTAAATAATTAGGTTAAAACTAGGTTAAATTTAAACATTTTTTAATAAATTAAAAATAGTTTAGAATTAGGGTTTTAATTTCATTTAATTTTCTTACTAAATTCCATAAATACAAAAAACTCAAAAATAATTTCCTTTTCTCATTTAACTTAATTAATTTATTAATTCCAATTTAATTTCCTTAAAAGGGTCCAACGCCCTCGCATTCCCGACTTTACTTCTTTTCGCATTTTACTTTTATTTCTTTTTTGCGAATATAATGTATTTATCCCAAAGCCGTGTAATAGATTAATTAGACATTTATCTTTCCACATTTTATTTTATTTCAAATCGGGTCTTGGATATATTTGGCGATGTATACTCGCGCCTTTGTAATAGCGTAGGACTTTTTTCCGCACCTTTTAACTGTTAATAATTTGCATGAAAGAATGAATGCCAAAATAAAAGCAACGCGTAGATCACTAATGCATGAACAAAACAAACATAAATGAACATGACACACAAATCACCCACCACCCCTAGGGTACGTCTCACTGTTGCCTTGCCCCTCGAAAGGTGGTCGTCGAGTAGAGGACGTTTTAGTAAGTCCTCATGTCCATGAACATGGCATGAGGGTAGCTTCTAAGGTGTCTTCCCATTGCTCTGGTGACCACAATGTCCCGAACCCTCGAATTGACCCGAACACCTCCAACGGTGGTGCTACCTACCTCTCAATGGTGGGATGGCACTATCTTAAAGACATTTACACAGACTAATTCCTTAGGGTAGGTAGAGAACTCATAGATACTTGCTCTAATTCAAAACAAAATCAAAAAAACTTCTTTTCACACCGACACTTTCAAAAAGCTTTCGAAAGCAACTTTTCAAACACTCTTGAGGACTGATACAAGAGTCGAACTGAAATTTTCAAAGAAACTTTTTATACCCACAGTTGAAAAGCAAACAAACACTTTTGAAAACACAAATGAGCAAGTATCTAAGAGCCCATGGATAACCATGGATAGAAAGGGTGCTAACACCTTCCCTTTCTATAAATCTACCTCCCGAACCTAGAGCAATCTCTATAAGGAATTTTTCTGTGCTTTTGTCCTTTCCATTTGGAGAAAATAAAAGACGGTGGCGACTCTTGCTTCCGCGACATTTCGCGAAACCAGCGTTAAACAGTCAGTTCCAGATCCACCGATCACAGAACTGGCGACTCTGCTGGGGAAGTTTTATAAAGTGAGGTGTACCTTAGGATAGTTCATAATTGTGTTTTCAATTGTTTTGACTTGTTCGCTTTAAAATTGTGGGTTGTATCGGAGTTACATAGATCCTAACCCGGATCTGGGGATACCCTGTTTAGGTAGCATAAGTTGTGAGGGACCTGTCCGGCGTAGAACGACACGGGTGAAGCAGTGGCTACGTTGGTGTGGCACCTTGGTCTGTACCGATATCCCTTGTGTCGCAACGAGGAGAATATGGGTCTTCCAAGGAGTCATTAAGCACCAACAGACCTTAGAACCTTAAATGACACAACTTGGCCATTAGAATAGTAGCATTATGCTACGCCCATTGAGGCTAAACTCTCGTGATGGTTCTGGCCGCAAGAAAAGATTGCGATGCTGGAGTTATGACCGATTGAGGGTAGTCAATGATATCGGGATCCTCTAAGAACCCGGTTACTTTTGATAGGACAGGTATGAACCAACAAACTGAAAGAGGGTAATACCTAGACCTCATGCTGGCCTAAACTCTAAGGGTTTCTCTTGTGTGACTTGTGTGCCTTCCAACTTGACTATTTGCATGCTTGTTATCTGACACTTGAGTTCCCTGCAGGTTTTGTTTATAGTCCTTAATTGGGACTCATAACAGGGTTTACTAAGTTTCTTGCAGGTTTTGTTTATAGTCCTTAATTGGGACTCATAACAGAGTGTACTGAGTTTCTTGCAGGTTTTGTTTATAGTCCTTAATGGGGACTCGTAACAGGGTTTACTTACATCACTCCATGCATAGCATAACATCATACCATTGCATACATCCTGCATAAGGACTAACCCATTTCAAGGATCTCAAAGGCTTGTGATGCAGGTCATGATGAATCAAAATGTATAGCAAGGGGCAAAGGGGATTTATTTTCTCCTAGCCAGGTTGAGGACTTGAGTCAGGGGCTATGACCCACTGGATATGGTGAGCCTTTGACCCTTGAAGAAGGGCTCTCAACAACATGCAGTGCCTTCAATCAAGCTATAAATTCCAATGCTAACAATTTCATTGTTTACCCCGCGAGATCCTTGAAAACATTGCATGCATCATACATATCATTTCATTACAGGTACACTTGTTGCAGGTCCCTTACCTTCTTCGTTGTTTATTTCAGCAGTCATCATGAATCCTGAATCATCCAATGGACAAGCTATCAAGGCCCTCCAGGCCCAGAATGCCCAGTTCCAGGAGTTGATTGTGAGTCTAGCCCAGGGTCAAAAGGAATTGAAGACTCTGATTCAGAAGAAGAAGAAGAAGAAGCGGACTGTTTTATTCAACCCTAGACGCAGACCTGGGAACACATTGCAGAATGAAGCTGAGAGGACTACTCCATCTGTGAGGGGAGGCAGTCACCAAAGGAGAGAGGTTCCTAGCCCTGTGGCCTATGACACCGAGACAGACTTCAATGATGAACAGTACCCCCCTACTGAGGACCGGTACAAGCAACTAGAGGATCGTCTGAATGCCATGGAAATTCAACAAGTGCCTGGGTTGGATTTCGGAGACTTGGGTCTATCTTCTAGTGTGGTGATCCCACACAAATTCAAGGTTCCTTCTTTTGCTAAGTATGATGGGGTATCCTGTCCCAGGCTGCATCTCAGGTCTTATGTGCGGAAGATTCAACCATACACTGTGGACAAGAACTTGTGGATCCACTTCTTCCAGGAGAGTCTTTCAGGGACTCATCTCGAATGGTTCTATCAGTTGGATGGAACCAAGGTTCGTAACTGGGAGGAGTTGGCTACTGCTTTTTACAAGCAGTATCAGTATAATGCCGACCTCGCTCCTACACGTACCCAACTCCAGGGTATGTCGTTAGGATCGGGAGAAGGTTTCAAAGAATATGCGCAGAGATGGAGAGACCTTGCTGGGAGGGTACAACCACCTTTGACTGACCGGGAACTCGTTGATATGTTCTTGGGGACCCTATCCGGGCCGTTCTTCAATCATCTCATTGGTAATTCATCTGCAGGGTTTACCGACCTCATTCTGACTAGGGAAAGAATTGAAGCTTGTATCAAGGCCGGGAAGATTCAAGAGGCCACACCTTCTGATACTCACAAAAAGCCTTACATGGGAAAGAAGGAATCTAATGCTGCATACAGTCAAAAGAGTCGTCATGACCAACATGCAGGGGCAGTCATGATCTCTGGTTCTGCACCACGCCGACAACCACAAAAGGGAAATCAGCGAAGGCCGGACGAGCCTAAAAGACAATTCACCAACATCAACATGCCATGGTCACAAGCATTGCAGCACATGTTGAAAATGAACCTGATTGCGGTGATCAACCCTCCTGCAAATCCCAAGACCTCCTCTCCAAACTACAATCCAGAGGCGAGGTGTGCTTATCATTCTGATAGCCCGGGGCACGATACTGAGGACTGTTGGGCGCTGAAGTATAAGATCCAGAATATGATCGACGCTAAGGAGATCGAGTTCGAGCCTGCTGAGACTCCCATTGTGACCACTGCTCCTTTGCCAAAGCATGGCTAGGATTGAGAGATTTTTGTTCATTTAAATTCAAGTTGTATTTTTCTTTTCTTGTTCAAACAAACAACTGTCATGTTAAACTCTCTTATTTCATGAATGCATTACACATGTCTGTCTTGAATTAATTATGCGTACTATACTTAAAGCCGCTTTCATATTTTTTGTGATGATTAACTCTTGATTAATAATTCTAAGCCTCTTGATGGAGGATGACGAAAACGATACCACGATCTTTACAGTATGCTTTTGAACGGACCCCGCTGATGAGGTACAGGCATTGTTTCAATTCCTAAACACTGGAGTTATAAGGAAGATAATCCCTCGTCAACCCCTCTGAGCCAAAGAAGTAGGAGTTTTTCTTTTCGAAATTTAAAACCCTTAATCATAACCTGGGGCAGGGTAGTCTCTCAGTTGATCCAAGTGCATAACAAACGGCACCAAAGAGGTCCTTACAAAAAAAAAGAAAGACAGTGATGGTTCCGAATAATCAATAAAGAAAGGCAATCATTATCTTTCAAAATAAGAACCCATTAAGTCAAAACCTAGGAAGGAGACTTACAAAACTGGGGCATCCCGCTGACTGTAATCACAAAAGAAACAGTCTAGGCAAAATTTAAGGATAGCAAAATCAAAAGAAAGAGGTCATACAAACCCTCAACAAAAACAAAAATGAATGCCTATTCAGAATAAATCATCAATATCTGAACCATCACTGGAACATCAAAGCAAGACCCAAACAAGGTCTAACGCACGATCAACTGAGCTTAGGTTTGAAGAACATCACGAAGAATGGGTGGGTACAAATAATTTGAGCCTTTATCTTTTGTTTGTCAAACCGTGAACCAGGCCACGTTATAACCTTTAAAAGTCCTAGCTGAAGCATGGGTTAGTTCGAAAGCATACTGTCACAAAAGGTATCCTGACTCTTTAAGGCCCACTGTAAAAGCTTGAGTTGACATCACAGTCTACAAAAAGTTTCACTTGTTTTACAAAAATGCATTTTCAAAATTTAAGACAGGCATAAGCTTTTGCATTCTTAAAATACCATTGTTTGCACATGACTATTTGTTTGAACAGCATAGAAGTTTGCACGACGAATATCCAGTGAACAAAATCTTCTCAACAAAAGCTCAAATGGAAGAAGCACTTCCAATCAAGGGGCAGACATGATCATTGTCCATCATCTGGGGCAGTCCAATCAAGATTCAGAGAATCTCTCAAAGGCCAAATAGCCTGGGGCAAATCTCCGCCTGAGTCACTTGGGGAATTCCAACAACGAATCTTGCCTGATCAAACGTCTTCTGGTGGCATGGCAAAACACTTCTAACAGGGGCAACTCCCTACATCCTGAGAGCACGGACATAGTCGAAACAATACTACGCAAAATCAAATACCCGCTAGGTTGACACACCTAGGCAAAAATAAGGGCTTCCCGGCGAACCAAAAGGGTTCGGGCAAAATGAGGGATGAAAAGAAAAAAATCTGTGCACCCGGCAAGTCGAAAACCTGAAAAGGCGGCGTGGGCAAAAATGGGTATCCCGGTGGACTCAAAACCCGAAGGGGCGGTCCAGGCAAAAATTAGGGAGTTAAGCGTACAACTATGTCCCGGCATCTAATCGCCTATCTACCAGAAGATTTGTCAACTACCTCCACAAGGTATCTTTTCCCCTCACCTCAGAAACAGGGGCAATAATGGGTCGTCCAGGCGATCCAGTTGCTCTGTCAACCAAAGTACCAAGGAAAGGTTAATACAAAGATGATTACCATCTACCTTTACAAATTCCAGATCATGGGTTAACATCCGAAACCAAACAGGACAATCATCCACTTGATCATCATCAGGCAACTCTACACCGATTCCTTCTCAACTTTCAGACAAAGTCTTACACGGACTCACCCTCCACAAGTAACCTTACCCCGGTTCCTCCAGAAGTCTTACACGGATTTATCTCAATATGACCTTACCCCGGTTCATCAAGAAGTTTTACACGAACTTACCCTGCAGTAACCTTACCCCGGTTCCTCCAGAAGTTTTACACGAACTTATCCCGAAGTAACCCTACACAGGTTATCTCTTTCCAGACGTAGTTTTACACGGACTCGTCATCAGTAAACCTTACACAGGTTTCCTTCTCAAAACTCCAGATGTAGTTTTACACGGATTCGTCACCCAGAAACCCTACACAGGTTCTCTATTTTTAAGGATGCAGTCTTACATGGACTCGTCACCCAGAAACCCTACACAGGTTCTCTATTTTCAAGGATGCAGTTTTACACGGACTCGTCATCAGTAAACCCTACACAGGTTTCCTTCTCATCTCTAGATACAGTCTTATACGGACTCATTGTCAGTAAACCCTACACCGGTTTCCTCCCTCCAAAGATGCATTTTTACACGAGCTCATCATCAGGCAACCTTACACATACTCTCCCCAAGCAGAGTTAGCCTGCAGTCAGCCCTATGGAGGCTAGATTATCCTCTAACAGATCTCAACATTCCTAACAAGCATCCCCGGCAGTCTTGATCTAAGGTTGTTCCCCAGCGGTATACCAGACATTCAGCGGAGCCACTTCCCCAATGCATCTCAAAATTTCCCCAGGAGAGTCCAATCCAGTTTCCCCAGGAAAGTTGGAAACCATCTCCCCAGCAGTAAGCTTATCCCCAGTAGATTCTGGAAGCTTATCCCCGTAGAGCACGAACGCGTCTCCCGGCTTTATTCAAAGGTTATTTCCCTACCAGGATATAACTGGGTTATCCTCAGCCAAAAGCCACGGAAGGATCGTCCTCGGCGAAGTCTCCTTATCCCCAGCGAAGTCTATTAACACTTCCAACACAACAACGGTATTCCCAGTGGAGTTACCATCAAACATTCCAGCAAAGTACCTTTCTCCCCACAGAGTGTTGCTCGCCAGCAAGATCATTAGAGTACTTTTCTCCTCGCAGAGTAATCCATTCGCCAAGTTTATTCCCCAACGGAGTTATCTTCTCCTACCGGTATGCTTGCAACTATCATCCCCAGCGGAAACAAAGATCTATTCTTCAACATCAGCCTAGGAGGGACTTCCCGGCACCCGTCAAGGATTTATTTTCCTAAGACAAAAAGATACATTCATAAACATCACATTTCCATACATTATAGCATGCATATACGCATCATATCTTACAAATCTCATTTATATTGAGAACATCATTGCTTGACCCATATCATGCATTGCATATGACTGACCTTTGCCTTTCAGGAAAGATCCGGTTAAGTTCTCAAGCTAGATTTCAAGATCTTGTCCGGTTCAGTTAAATCGACCCTAAGATTTTCCTGTTTCTTATCCAGTCAAAGGCCTTCTCTGGTTCAGTCAGATCGACCCTAAGATCTCCCTGTTTCTTATCCAGTTGAAGATTTCAAGACCTTGTCCGGTTCAGTTAAATCGACCCTAAGATTTTCTATGATTCTTATCCAGTCAAAGGCCTTCTCTGGTTCAGTCAGATCGACTCTAAGATCTCCCTGATTCTTATCCAGTTGAAGATTCCAAGACCTTGCCCGGTTCAGTTAAATCGACCCTAAGATTTTCCTGATTCTTATCCAGTCAAAGGCCTTCTCCGGTTCAGTCAGATCGATCCTAAGATCTCCCTGATTCTTATCCCAGTAGAAGACATCCAAGGTTCTCTCATCGTTACTGTTGAGGTAGTAATCGCCCCAGGTTCTCTCAGCGTTCCTGTTGAGGTAGTAATCGCCCCAAGATTCTCTCAGCGTTCCTGTTGAGGTAGTAATCGTCCAAGGTTTTCTCATCGTTACTGTTGAGGTAGTAATCGCCCCAGGTTCTCTCAGCGTTCCTGTTGAGGTAGTAATCGCCCCAAGATTCTCTCAGCGTTCCTGTTGAGGTAGTAATCGTCCAAGGTTCTCTCATCGTTACTGTTGAGGTATTAATCGCCCCAGGTTCTCTCAGCGTTCCTGTTGAGGTAGTAATCGCCCCAAGATTCTCTCAGCGTTCCTGTTGAGGTAGTAATCGTCCAAGGTTCTCTCACCGTCCCGTTGAGGTAGTAACCATCCCTTGTTCATTCATAACCTTTTGAAGCTCCAGACCCAATTCCTGTAACCATTCAGGGCACATCTACATAAGAGCTTGAATACCAACTCCTGTAACAGGTCAGGTAGTCATTTTCTTTTTCAGGTACGCAGCTGCTCGCTAAGGAAACTCTTACGCGATTGACACCCAGATGGCATCTATAAACCCATCCACCTTCCATCATCTCTTAGCATGGCATCTATAAGCCCATCATCCTATCCATCAATCTCCAAATGGCATCTGTAAGCCCATTCCCACCATCACACTACTATGTGAGCGCAAATTTCTGGGCACTCTAGTGTTCAATCATCTTCCACCTTCGGATTACGAAAGGCACGTCAGCCAATCTGCATCCTCAGGTCTAAGAAGATTGAACAGGGGCAACTATTGTACCCCAAAATTTTCCCTCCCATATTCTTCAAGATTTGCAAAGAGTATGCTTCAAAATCTCCCCAAGGGTTGCACAGTTCAAGGGCCTCCCAACAGTCAAAAACTAGGGTTTTGGGTCTGGCAAAGAAATTGAAGTTTTCAAGGGTCCAAACAAGTCCCACATGCCTACAAACATGGTCAAGCATCCATATGTCAAGTTTCAAGACTCATAGCACAAAATTGCACAGTCAAAAACCCTAATTGCTCAACAGTCAACTGCAGGGGCAAAATGGTCATTTGACAGTCAAAAGTTCAAATTTTTGGTCAACATCTTATTTTGAAGCCACAAACATCATTTGATCAATTCTTGATCATGATTTTCAAGGCATAGCTCAAAAAGTCTCAAGATGCAAAAGTTGCCATATTTGGACAGTTGAAAAAGTCAACTGTAACTTGACCAAGGCATAACTTCCACATGGTTTATCAGAAAAATTCCATCCAAATCTCATTTTGAATAGAATGACATTTCCTACAACTCCTCTTCACACTTCAAGTCCAAGAAATGCTCTCACAAAAAGTTATCACTTTCAACATTATAGGTCATTTTCAAAAGTCAACAAAAAGGGACTTTAAGTCAAAGACCATAACTTGAGATTGGTAAATCAAAATGACATGGGACCAAAGGCATTGGTTAGAGGACTTTAAGAACTTTCCAAAATGTCCAAGAACATGATCAAAGCTTAAAAATTGAGCAAGATATGCCTTGTGGAAGTTGGCAAATTTTTGGGAATTTTGAAAAGTCAACTTTACTTCAAATGCCTCAAAATTGCTAATGGGCCACAAATTCTTCCAAGAATCATCATCCAAAGGTTATGCACGACCATTTGACCCAAAGGGGATTTATTTCATAATTTTTTATTATTTATTTGAATTTTTAATCACTATTAATTCATTTAATGAAATAAAATATGACAAAAATAGAAAACCATGTTTTTTAATCCCTTTTTGCAGCATATTCTCTCTAATAAAACCTCAAGATTCGTGCACACCCAATTTGGAAAGGGTTGGCCATGATTGGTATCAAAAGCATATGGAAAAGATTTGAAAGGATTTCATTAAAAATCAAATATTTGATTCATCAAAACATTGATCTTTTGGCTTGAATTCTTACCCTAATCCATTGGCATACATATACAGATCACAACCCTAGTGCAAAGAACCTTCAAGCTGCGCCCAAACCTGAATACAAACTTGGCATTTTTTGTGAAAAAATTGAAAACTGAAAACGCACTTAGAGTTGGTTTCAAGGCAAAATATTGATTCCAATAGCTTGCTAAGGCCTCAAGGAAACTTTTTGGATCAAAACCACAACTTCTAACGCAAAGAATTGGTAACACGAAGCTGTCCTGTTCTTCACATTTTTCACATTCGTGTTTTAATTTATACGCATCCTCGTTGCATTTTTTTTGTTGATTTGTACTAATCCAACCATTCTAAAGCTAACAGCATCGTTTAATTGAATTTTCGTGCCCTGTACATGAATCCACCATTGGAGCCTTCTAGGTTTTCAGAGGTAAAAAATTAGGGCTTTCCTCTTCAGGAAAAATTGAGACACAAGACCTATGCCATTGAAACCAGAAGCTCATGACGAATCAATTCCATACCTCGCGATCAATTTATGATAAGCCAGGGCCTAATCGCTATTTTCACATATGTTATTTAGTGGGGGTTTAAAACCCCCGCTATCTCCTTTTATTTTACAGGCAGCATGAAGAAGATGGAGGACGTGTCCATTGATCATAGGCGCGTTTGAATTTCGCGCGAAGGACACCACTCATCATTGTTTTACATTATATTCTTTATTTTCCATATTATACACAAAACGCGCTAATGGCTCAGTTGGCAGGCATATGGCTCGGTAAGCAATGGGACCTGGGTTCGATTCCCAGGTCCCCTCCTTTCTCAATATTATTTTTCTTTCCATGTTTACATGCAGCGTACCATTCAGTGCTCCACCATAGGCTCTCATCAATGGCTTGCCTAGTGGCCATGATCATCCATCCAGTGGCCAGGATCCAAGGTCTATGGAATGCCTCAGTCAACGCATACGCACATGATCACTGAGAAGTCAGAAAGAGCCAAGCTTCTTGGGCCTAATTGCTCACAACATAACCTCCAGATTGGGGCAGAACCCCCCTAGTGTTTGTATTTCTTTCTCTTTTCTCTTTTCTATTTTTTTTATTATTTGTTTTAATTTAATTATTTTCTTTTAATTCATCAAAATAAATTTTATAAAAATAACAAAAAATCAGAAACTATAAAAATAAAAAAATATGTTTTAATGTTTAATTCACTAACATTTTTTGTAAATAAATTCAACAATTAATTTAGTTTTAATTCTAGGTTTAATTTTAATGTTTTTTTCAATAAACTAAAAAATGTAGAATTAGGGTTTTAAATACTTTTATCCTTTTTTCTTTCCTTTTACCATTATTAATAATTAATTATTTATTTTGTAAATAAATTTGCCATTAAATATTTAGGTTAAAACTAGGTTAAATTTAAACATTTTTTAATAAATTAAAAATAGTTTAGAATTAGGGTTTTAATTTCATTTAATTTTCTTACTAAATTCCATAAATACAAAAAACTCAAAAATAATTTCCTTTTCTCATTTAACTTAATTAATTTATTAATTCCAATTTAATTTCCTTAAAAGGGTCCAACGCCCTCGCATTCCCGACTTTACTTCTTTTCGCATTTTACTTTTATTTCTTTTTTGCGAATATAATGTATTTATCACAAAGCCGTGTAATAGAGTAATTAGACATTTATCTTTCCGCATTTTATTTTATTTTAAATCGGGTCTTGGATTTATTTGGCGATGTAGACCCGCGCCTTTGTAATAGCGTAGGACTTTTTTCCGCACCTTTTAACTGTTAATAATTTGCATGAAAGAATGAATGCCAAAATAAAAGCAACGCGTAGATCACCAATGCATGAACAAAACAAACATAAACGAACATGACACACAAATCACCCACCATCCCTAGGGTACGTCTCACTGTTGCCTTGCCCCTCGAAAGGTGGTCGTCGAGTAGAGGACGTTTTAGTAAGTCCTCATGTCCATGAACATGGCATGAGGGTAGCTTCTAAGGTGTCTTCCCATTGCTCTGGTGACTACAATGTTCCGAACCCTCGAATTGACCCGAACACCTCCAACGGTGGTGCTACCTACCTCTCAATGGTGGGATGGCACTATCTTAAAGACATTTACACAGACTAATTCCTTAGGGTAGGTAGAGAACTCATAGATACTTGCTCTAATTCAAAACAAAATCAAAAAAACTTCTTTTCACACCGACACTTTCAAAAAGCTTTCGAAAGCAACTTTTCAAACACTCTTGAGGACTGATACAAGAGTCGAACTGAAATTTTCAAAGAAACTTTTTAAACCCACAGTTGAAAAGCAAACAAACACTTTTGAAAACACAAATGAGCAAGTATCTAAGAGCCCATGGATAACCATGGATAGAAAGGGTGCTAACACCTTCCCTTTCTATAAATCTACCTCCCGAACCTAGAGCAATCTCTATAAGGAATTTTTCTGTGCTTTTGTCCTTTCCATTTGGAGAAAATAAAAGACGGTGGCGACTCTTGCTTCCGCGACATTTCGTGAAACCAGCGTTAAATAGTCAGTTCCAGATCCACCGATCACAGAGGGCAATCATCCTTGGTAGGCAGGTGATGAACCACAATGTCGGTATCCAACCCAGGCATGTCTTCGTAAGACCAGGCAAAGATTTCCACATAGTCATGTAGCATCTGAATCAAACGTTGTTTCACACTGAGCTCTAGAATGGCACCAATCTTGACTTCCTTTCTGTCTGTCTCAGTACCCAGATTTACTGTTTCCACTGGCTCTTCATGTGGCTGAATGGCCCTCTCTTCCTGGAGTAGTAGTCTTGCAAGTTCACCAGGCACTTCGCAATCATCTTCACCTTCGTCTTCGGCTAAGTTGATCGGATTTTCGAAGTCATAACTGGCAGTAGCAGAGTCGTTACCAGTGAGATCCAGAGTGGATTGGAACCTGTATAGGTGAGTGTGTGTAAATATAGCTGTTTTGCAATATATAATAAAGAAAGAAAAGGAGCGCAAGATTTTGAAATGCAACAAACGTCCAATGTTTTTATTGATGATATATGAAAATGACACACAAAAGCCCTCACAAATGAAGCCACGGTGCCCCGGGTAAGACACCGAGCCATAAAAGTTTCAAAATATTGTCTGTTACAAATTCAAAACAAAAGAGTTCATTACTGAGTGACAAAAGTAATAGGTGTGAAGTCTTTGGCAGTCTAGTTGCTTGGTCCACCGTCGGTTGTTGGGTAGATCCAGCTGTCTAATTCAGATTCCTCCATATCGTCTTCAATAGCATTTACTCTCGGGTTGGTGATGAACACAGGAGGTCTTCCAATCCTTGCCTTACGAACAACCCTCTGAGCCTCTGCAGTGAAACCCAGACCAAACTTGTCAGTCTTTGGAGTGAAATAAGGAAGTTGGCCCCAGTTTGTGCACTCACCCTTTTCAATAACAGCCCGAGCATCCTTTAAGGAAGCCATCTTCAAAGGAGGGTTTTCAATCACAGTTTCATCTGATGCCAGTGTCTGAGGAACTTCTTCAAAGTGCTGGAATGGAGTCTCAATGAATTCCCCATCCATTTCTATGTACCGGAACGAGTTGAGGTGGCTGACCATGTATTCTTCCTCCCCCTGAACTGTCACAATCTTCCCTCTGACCGGGTACTTAAGCTTCTAATGTAGTGTGGAGGTCACAGCTCCAGCCTTGTGGATCCATGGACGACCCAGCAAACAAGAATAGGATGGTCGGATGTTCATCACATAGAACGTTGAATCAAAAACTTGAGAACCAACCCTGATTGGAATGTCAACTTCACCATGCACCATCCTTTTCGAACCGTCAAAGGCCCGGACAACAATGTTACTAGGCTTGAGCTCTAAACCCTCACAATCCAACCTGTCTAGGGCCTTCTTGGGTAATACGTTCAAAGAAGAACCGGTGTCTACCAACACATGGGCAAGAGTAGTGCCCCTACATTCAATGGAGACATGCAGGGCATCATTATGGTTCTTTCCTTTGGCAGTCAGATCGGCGTCAGAGAAGCCTAACCCATTATCGGCAGTCAAGTTAGCCACACAATCGGTAAATTGATTAGCAGACGTTTCTTGTGGCACATGGGCCGTCTTTAGGAAGGAGATCAGAGACTTGGCGTGGGCCTCTGAACACAACAACAGTGATAGCATAGAAATTTTAGAGGGGGTGTGCCCCAACTGCTCAACTACATTGAAATCACTCTTCTTGATAATCTTGAGAATCTCTTCCATCTCTTGCTGGGAAGCTTCAACATTGGTTGTCTTTGGTGCCTCCGTCAGGGAAGGCAAATCAGTAGCAATCCCTTTGCCCCGAGCATCAGATGACTCGGCAGCAGGGGTAGAAACAGGAGCTTGATCAGGAAGGGGAGCAGGCACACTTGCAGATGTGATGATAAGAGGTCTCTGAATAGCTGGTGGCGCAATATCTGGTGAGAATAGCCTACCACTGCGAGTAACTTTGGCAGGCCCGGTGATGTTGCTGACACCGGTACTAGTATCAAACTCTTGCTTTACTCCAAGAACATAAACATCTGCCCCATAGTGCCATGGGACAGCTTTGTCGGATGTATAAGGGAGAGGCCCCGGAACAGTGATGATGATAGGAGCAATCTTCTGAGTAGACATGATTTTCACAGGCTTTTTTGAAGGAGCCTTAGGAGGGTTGTTGAAAATAGTAACAATAGACACTTCTTCAGCAGGGACAGTAGGAACAACAATCTTCTCGAATAAGATCTCTTTGCTATCCATCAGGTTTTGGACGCCTGACTTCAGCAAGGGACAACCAGCAGGTGAAACAACACATAGATGGCAACTTTACTACATCCGGGAAATAAACCGGCTAGCAACAGGTTCCTTTTCACGGTCAATAACGGGGTAACAATGTCTTCCACGCAGGCTACATACCGGTCTTCTTCCACAGCATTCACTCCATGCTGGGGCATGGGAGCAGTCACAACATTGGGTCTTTCGGGCGCCTCAAACTGTATTTCTTTAGCATCAATAAGGTCCTGAACCTTATTCCTCAGAGCCCAGCAATCGTCCGTAGTATGCCCCGGGCTATCAGAGTGATAAGCGCAATGGGCGTTGGGGTTGTACTTTGGAGAAGCTGTGTTCACTACCTTCAGAGCTTCTTTGACAGTTACCAGATTGGTTGACAGTAGTTGCGGCAAAATCTGAGACAGGGTCATGCTGAGTCGAGTGTACTGTCTTTTGGGTCTCTCACCCCTTGGTTGGTTATACTGCTGAGAAGCAGCAGCATGCTTTAAAATTACCAACGCATTGACAGCTTGGCAGCGTTCCAGCTTAATTTGTCTTCTGGGACCATAAACAACACTGCCTTCCTTCTTGAAGGGCTTCTTTTCAGTACTCACGGAGGCACCTTTCTGTATCTTCCCCGACTTGATACCAGCTTCTATTCTCTCACCAGTCAAGATCAGATCTATAAACCCAGCAGAAGAATTACCAATCAGATGGTTGAAGAACGGACCAGACAGGGTCCCCAGGAACATGTCAACAAGTTCACGGTCAGTCAAAGGTGGCTGCACCCTTCCAGCCAGGTCCCTCCACTTTTGCGCATACTCCTTAAAACCTTCGCCCGTTCCCAGTGACATACCCTGGAGTTGGGTACGCGTGGGAGCAAGGTCGGAATTGTACTGATACTGTTTATAAAAATCAGTAGCCAAGTCCTCCCAGTTTCAGATATTGGCTCCATCCAGCTGATAGAACCACTCGAGTTGAGCCCCTGAAAGGCTATCCTGGAAGAAATGGATCCAAAGGTTCTTGTCTGTAGTGTAAGGTTGGATCTTCCTTACATATGATCTGAGATGCATCTTCGGGCAGGACAACCCGTCATATCTTGCAAAAATTGGCACTTTGAACTTCGGGGGGATCACAATTCCAGCAACTAATCCCAAATCTTCGAAATCTAAGCCGGGAACTCTCTGCAGCTCCATAGCTGCCAACCTGTATTCCAAGCCTTTGTACTTATTATCGGCGGGCGGGTATTGTTGCTCTGAGTAGTCTTCGTCTTCTTCAGCCTCTCCTTCTTCAGCTTCGGATTTGGAAGGTACCGCAGCCCCATTCCCTTTACTGGTTCCCTCTTCAGGCTTTACCCTCAAACCTTCTTCCCAGGGTAGCCACCCCGACTCTTTTCTTCTTCTTTTTCACTTGCTCTTTGTTCCTCAGCAGGGCTTTTAGATCCTCTTGACCCTTTTCCAAGGTCATCAGGAGATGTTGATTCTGTGAGTTCTGAGACTGCAAGTCTTTGACTGTCTGTTCGAGATCCATGTTACTGAAATAAACAGCAGAAAGATAAGGAAACCTGGTGTGGAGACCTGCTTATGCGCATGATGAATGATATGTTTGTTTATGCAATGCATTCAAGGATTTAGAAAATTCAAAATTGTTGTAAACAAAAAGAACACACTTCATATTAATAAGAAGAAATTTTGTCAGTACATAAATGCCCCATGGGCCAAATATTACAAAAAACTTCTCAAGGTAAAAATACGTTGCGCATCCTCTTTGGTGCGATGTAGGTGTTGAGGGTCTCTTCCTCGTGGAGTCGGCGGGTAAGCTCCAAAACCTTCTTCTCACTGGCGTAGAAGCTGGCTTCAAAAGTATTTCGTTCCTCCTTGAGTTGGATCCAGCTCTTCTGCATCTCCTCCCATGATGTTGGCATGTCAGGATATAGGATGGTGTAGGGAACCTCTCCTTCCTTAACGGGCTCTTTAATCACAGGGAGAACATGAGGGTAAGGCATCATTAGACTCTGGGCTCGGGTTCGTACCCACTTGAGGTAAGGCTCAAGAGGGATGGAGTTCTTGTGCCCCAGTGTCTTGCTGTCTACCTTGTTAGGCATCCTCCAAGCTCTGATGAATCTTTGGTGAAGTCCTTGTGCATCATTGTCGAAGTCAAAAACTAGGTCAGGAATCAGCATGTCACGAGGGCTATCCCTCCGTGCATATCCAAATTGTCTCAAAGCTAGACAAGGGTTGTAGGTAATGCCTCCTCTAATGCCAAGCAATGGAACATTAGGGAACTCTCCACAATGATCGACGATGATGACATTTTCTCTGGACCGAGAACACCAATGTACATCAGAGTGAGTGAGGGTCATCAACCGTTGTGACCACCTTAAGCCTTGGTCATTCTTCAAGACAGATTGTGGAAGGTGCGAAATAAACCACCTTGTAAGGAGAGGAGTACAGCACATGAGAACACCCCTCTTTCTCATTGTTCGTGTGTAAAATGAGTGAAGAATGTCCCCAAGCAATGTTGGTATTGGATTTCTGGATAGAAAAATCTTGACGGCGTTGACATCTACAAGCTGGTCAGGATTTGGGAACAGGACCAACCCATAAATGAGGAGTGCCACAATTTCTTCAAAGGCCTGTTGATCCAATGAATTCCAACACTCTTGTGCCTTCTAAAACAAGAATTTTTCTAAGAAGCCTTTGACACCACTTCTAGTTTCCCAATGCCCCTTGATGTCAGATGGTTGCAAGTGTAGTGCCTGAGCAACATCTTCAGGCTTTGGTTCTTTTTCCGTACCGTTGTAGGGTAGTTGATTAAGAATAGGAATTCTCAGGAGTTGAGAAAATTCCTCCAAAGTGGGCACCAATTGGTAGTCGGGGAATGTGAAACAGTGGTGAAGGGGGTCAAAGAACTGGAACCACACCTTTACCATGTCATCTTTAATGCTGATGTTGACTAGGCTGAGCAGTCTACCATGTCTTTCACTGAAGGAAGAGCTTTCTGGAATTCTGGATGTGAGCTCCTTGAGTTGAGGAGGGATTCTCATAAGGTTGACTTGGATAGTTTTCCTGCGAAGAATTTCCATGACCTACAAAACAAGAACAAAGATGAAGATCTAAACCCTTGAAATGGTTAGTGTATGCATATGATGCTTTATGATGCTCATGATGTATGCACAAACATATGTACAAGCAATTCACACAAAACCCTAGTTTCAGGCTTGCATGAGGTTTCATAGGTAAGTACCCTCTTGAGTGTAGTTGGCTTAAAAACCTGTCCTATAAATAGTAACCGGGTTCTAAGGAACTCAATATCATTGGATTGTTTTCCATGTTCATTGTTTTGGTTTAGCCACTTAACTAGCGACCAAAATATTCCAAGAAAACAACCCTCAATGAGTGTAGTATCGAGTATCTACCAACTTCGGAATGCACCAAAGCCGGTCATCTCACTACCCCTAATGAAAGGCCAAGATGGTCAAGTAAGGTTCTAGGTCATTAGTGCTTAGTGACATCACTCAGCGACCCCGTACTCTCCTTGATTGAACTCAAGGGTTACCGGTACTCACAAATATGTCGCACTAATATAGCTATTGCTTCAATCGTGTCGGTATACCCCGCACAGTTTCCACAACGTATTGCTATCTATGAATGTTTCCCCAAATCCGGGTGTAGGATTTCAAGCCCAAACAAGAGAGCCAAGATATAAAGCAATTAAAGCAAACAATTAGTCATGCAAGAGGGTGATCTAAGCCCTAAGGTTACCCCACTTTTAAAATATTCCCCAGCAGAGTCGCCAGTTCTGTGATACGGTAGGAGAACTGACTTGGGTTTTGCGTTTGTTTTTGCAAATGTTTCGGTTGAGTAAGAGTCGCCACCGACTTTTTATTTTATCCTAAGGAAAGGTTAAAAAGCACAGCAAAAACCTTTGAGATGTTTTCTTGGGTCCGGGGAATAGATTATAGAAAGGGAAGGTATTAGCACCCTTTCTATCCATGGTTATCCATGGGCTCTTAGTTACTTGCTTAGATCACTTGCCTTGTGTTTTCAATTGTTTGAAATGGTGCTTTCAATTGTTTGAAATGGTGCTTTGTGTGTGGGTTTGAAAATGTTTTGAAAAGAGAGGCCATTTGTTGTGGCAACCTTTGTAATGATCCATGTTTGAATGTATACAAAGGTGTACTTATCTTTTGAAAAAGTTTTCAATGTTTTTGAAAGTTGTTTTGAAAGGGTGTTGTGATGTGTGTTTTGAAAAAATGGCAAGGATTGTTTTACAAGATTATCAAGTAACTAAGAGCTATCTACCCTAAATTTCTCAAAGATCTTTCCTATGTTTTAACCCTTTTAACAATTTTGTTCCACCATTGTATTTGGTGGACAATATTGGGTTAGGATGTTAACGGGACGGGCGCGGGTCATCGTTTAGACCATGATTGCAATAGTGCCAAGTGTCTTTGGCAATTTTTCCTTTGAGGGACTTGATCATTTTTAGGCAACTTTCGAAAGCGTCATCGAGGGACTATGATCATTTGATATTGTTTTGTTTTGCCAAAAACACTCAACATGCAACATGGTCCATTATTGAAGGCAACAAGTGGAGTAACCCTAGGGGTGCAAGTGTGATTGGTGCTGTCCATTTTCATGCTTTTTGTCTTTTGTTAGGTCAAGCTATTTGTTGTTTGATTTTTGCATACAAAACCCTAAGTCTATCATGGCATAATTAGAAAGCTTTAAAATGCGAAAAAATAAAATCCTAAATTATTACAACACAATTATGGGATGAGGGTACAAATGTTCAAATGGGGATATTTAGCAAGAAATTAAAACCTAAGCTATTACATCTAAATTGAATATACAAAGATTAATTGTACAATAATTAAGTAAATAAATATGCAAAAATGTATTTATGCACAAAAATGGTTTTTACATGTGTGTAAAAAGTATTTTTCATGTGACAAATAAACAAAAATAAAAAGGATTAATTTTGGAGTATTTTCATGGTTTAGGGCAAAAACCCTAATTTTGCTAAATAAAAGTATTTATTATGTATCATATACAATATTTATTAATTATATACAAAAAATAAATAAAAAGGAAGTATATTGTAAAAAAAATGACTTTTGAGGTCAAATATTAATAAAAATAAAAATGTATTATTTTTGTATTTTTTATCCTAAATATTCTAAATATATAAGTATTTGTATTATTTACTAAATATATTAAATATGTACAAAAAATAAAAATATTTATTATTTACAAAAAAAAGTATATTTTTTTAGAAAATGTTTTCAAAAGATAAAATAATAATAAAATCAGAAAATAAAATGTATTTGTATTATTTAAATAAGAGTGTATATATATTTATTTACATATGGAACTAAATGAAACAAATAAATACCAAATAAAATGCAAAAAAAAGTGGGAAAAATATTTTTAGTGTTTTTTCATGTTTGAATAAAAATATAAAATCAGAATAAAAAACAAAAAAAATCAAAAATGACAAATATATCAAATAATGGGCCAGGGGGTGCAAATTGAAAAAAAGGGTGCAAAAAGTAGGACTGACTCAGGCCCAGCCCAAGCCAGTCATCTTCAACCTCCAGACTTGTTTGAACAAACAAAAACGCGCGCTTCCTAACTCCTGATTCCTGGACTTTCAAGCAAAACTCATAACACCAAAAATGTAGAGCATCAAGAGACGAATCCAGACATATAAAAAACATGACTTAACTCTAAGAAACGAGGGAGAATTTCTTCATCCCCAATTTCTGACCTAAGTTTTTTCTAATGTTCAGGTTCCAAATTCTCTTAACACACACAATATAAATGAAAAGTGAGGATATAGGTAGCTTCAGGGCCATGAGTAGAGCATGTTTCATTCATAAACCTAAGCCTAACTCTTCCTAGATTGAGAGATAGAAGTCCAAACTTTTACCTGTTCAGCTTGAATCGTGTACAACAATGGAGGTATCTTCAATGGAATTTGAGAACTTGTACAACTTGCTTGAAGTTCAGGGATGCTTCTCCAACCTCTAGCTTGCTCTGAAACTAGCTGAATCGAGCTATGGAAGTTCACCTGCAAAGTTGAAAACTGAAAATGGCAAATGATGTTAGGGATGTTACAGTTGGTGTTCAATGCTTGGGATAGCTTCAGTGGGTGATATGGAACATGTTTGAACTCCTCTTGGCCAAAGTGCACGAGTGGAAAGGTTTATAGAAGTCAAGTTGCAGAAGGGACTCTGTTTTTTGCAGTAGGATGGTGCTTCTGGGAATGAGAAGGTATTGAAGGTGGTTAAGTCGTGCCTTAGGTCAGTTATGAAGTATGCAATGTGTGGAGAAAGTTTGCTTTAGTTGGTTCTTGCAGGAATGAGAGATGTCTTTCAATATGCAAGCTTTCTTCTCTCTTAAGCAAAAGTTGTCAAGTTGGGTTATAGGCCAAGGCAGGTCCCTCAAGCATGCTGCATAATCTCTCCTTGATCAGTGGGATTAGTCCATAAACTTGTGCCTTAAAGATCTGCATTGTACTTCTTTGATTTGTGTTTTGACATAAAGTGCACCTTTTCAAAAATGGCTAAGTTACTTTTTCTAATTATGGATTAAACTTCCATGTAATGACCAAATGCACAAAATAACATCTTGGCACAATGGTTTAGCATTGAATTATTGAGTGAGAAAGGGATTAGAGGCCTGTAATCTAGATTGAACCATGCTGAGTTTGAAAATGCAAAGTTATGAACATGTAATTGGCCATGAATCAAAGTGACTTTTGCCCATATTGACAAATTTGATTCTCCCTAACCACAAGGGTGTTTGATGAGTTCTTGGACAATTTGGAAAGCTTGGAATGTGTACTACAATCCATCTTTGTAATTCAAGTTGAAATTCCAAGTGGAAGCATGTGAAAAGTGGCCATGAAGTTGGGCAAAAATCCTGCCTAAAATAGGTCAAAAAATTTCTAAGTTAAGAATGTTTTGCAACCCTATTCCAAAAATCATAACTTGAGCTACAAGCTTCGTTTGAAGAAACTTTGTGAATAAAAGTTGTAGATTTTTCAATAGACTACAACTTTCATGTTTTGAGTTTTGTTTTAATCCAAATGTATCTTGATGAAAAGATGGGACAAAGTTAGGAAAAAATTAGGAAATTTCATAACTTAGAAAATTTCTAAGTTATGAAATTTCTTCATTTCAAACCCTAATTTGTAATTTTTGGTTTCTTGATGAACAAGTTTCATAATTTGACATGTCTTGATGAAAAATGAATCTTGACACTTGATTTTGACCAAAAAGTCAAAGTTTGACTTTTCAGTATACAGTCAAACTTTGCTCAGTTGACTGGAAAATTCATCTGTCAATCTTGTGCATTTGGGATATTTTGAACTTATTGAACATGTCAAGACAATTCCATTGAGTCCTTGAGTCCATATATGAGCTTGTTTTGCTATTGTCTAGGTCAAACAGTCAAAAATTGCCTTTGTGCAGTCAAAACCCTAAAAATGACCATTTTGCCCTTTTGGTGATCTGATCAAATTTCTTGTGGAATTGTGATCCAAACTTGATCAAATGGTCCATATGAGTTCATAATGTTGATGTGGGTCAGAAATCATGAGGTTTGACTTTCAATTGGCCATAGTTGACTTTTCCCCAATACAGTTGATTTCTAGGTCAACTGTCCAATTGACTGGGCAAAGATTGGAATCAAGGCTTGAAACTTGGTATGGATAAACTTGTGAGTCCAACATGAAGCATGAAAGTCATCTTGGGCATTTTAGGTCAAAACATCTTTGTGCAAACTCAAACCCTAATTTGGGTCAACAGTGCAAGGAGGAGTCTTGAGCAGAGCAAACCCTAACTTGATCTTGAGCTCCAAGGGTCTTGTGGTGAGAAAATATTGATGAAATGGGAGGGCAAATTTTGGGGTACAACAAACTCTGAATCAAAAAATCTGGTACAAGAAGCACTTGACCGGTTCATGATTGGAAGAACAACTCTTTTAATTGTGCATCGTCTCTCCACCAATCGCAAAGCTGACCTCGTAGTTGTGATTCAACAAGGAAGTGTCAGCGAAATACACCAGAAGAAGAACTTACACATGAAACTCACGAGAAAATTCACCAGAAAAAAAGTTGGAACTCTCTCAATAACCTGCATCAACCACTACTTCATTAACAACACGAATGCGATTTCGTCATCTTCATCATAATGTATCCTCACCAGTTCCTCATCCCTTCCACACAGTAAGTTCCATTGCATCAACATCACCAACAATGAACTCATGGAGAAGTAGAAATCACTGAACCAAGAACATACGAGATTGAGTCTTATTACCTGAAATTCACATTAGTGTCTCTGGTTATCTTTCTCACGTTCATCATCAATCAGGAATACCAGACCCACCACCAGTAACTCTCCATCCCCGTTTCCGCAAAATCACGCACCACGATCATAACTCAGAAGAAGCGTTCGTTCTAGCGAGAGAGAGAGAAGAAGCAGCCGCAACAAGGAGAGAGAAAAAGGAAAGAGGAAGGTGAGGTTGATTTAGAGAGAGTGTTTATTTTTATTTTCTTGGTACATCATAGAACACAAAGCTTATAATAATATTTAATCTGCATTTTTCTTTCCCCATAAAACAACAATATTATTTAATCCTCTTCCCTTCGAACAGGACAACACCAGTAACGCGGAGCCTTTGCTTTGCTTTAGGGTTTCACTAACTTTTCCTTGTTATTCTTTTAACCGGGTCAGCCCATTGGCTTGTTGCCCCAATTTCTCAACCGTTTTCACCTTTTTATTAATAGAAACAGAATAATAACGAATAAATAGAACAATTCAGTTGGCAAGGCATGTTTGCAGTAATCTAGAGAACCCGAGTTCAACCCCTGCTGAGGCGTTTTTTTTTTGTTTCTTTGTTCTTTTTGGCCTTTTTTCAATTCTATTAAATATTTGATAATAAGATATTAGTTCAATCTATTTCATACCTTTATAAAATATAAAAACATGTTATAAATTTATCTTTTATTTAATTCTTGTTTATTTAAATACATGTTATTAATTTATCTTTTATTTAATTCTTGTTTATTTAAATACATGTTATAAATTTCTCTTTTATTTAATTCTTGTTTATTTAAATACATGCTTATAAAACAATCTTTTATTTAATTTTTTTTCGAAAATGCATGCTAGTATAATTTAATTTCCGTTATTTAATTGTTCAATTGTCATTGTCATTAACTTTATTCTCGGTCGTTTAATCTTTATATCGTTCGTCCGTCTCAATTTCAAGGGAAACATTTTAACTTTGTTGACTTCATGTCATCAAAAATACATCTTATACAATTGTGCGAATACCTTCATTCATTTTTGTTTACTATTTTGCTAAACTTAAGTTTATTTTCCTAAAAGATTCAATTTTAAAACTCACACCTTTTTAAGCCAAAACTTCGACACTAGGTCGTCGTATCTTCAAAATCTCGTCCACGCCCACTTTTAGCCAAACAAACCATTTTAACCAAACAAACAATTTCAACCAAAAAACATATATTACAAAAGGTTCTTGCGGAGTACCGCAGATACATTGGGTGTTAATACCTTCCAATTGTATAACCAACCCTCTATCTCTAGATCTCTTTTTAAAAAAATGCATTGTATTTTCATTACTTTTAAGTATTATTTTACATTGCATATTTAAGGGATTTATTTCGCTCTTTTCCCTTGGAAATAATAATGTGCGGTGGTGACTCTTTCTTTTGCGAGTCGAGTTAATTAATATCTCGATCTCTGATTTAACGTGCTACATTTTTTATTGCTACACCTTTGGCGTCACATTGAGCGAAGAACCCGTATCTACCAAAACTCGAGATAAAACCGTATCCAAGCACTTCATTGAAACGTGCAGCACTTTGTTGTGGGCTCTGCCTTCAATTGGGAGCTCATCATCATAGAAACCCAAACAATTTCCCACAGGAATATTGGTTACGATCCCTTCAAACTAGGCCACAAAGATGTCTTGAGTAACATGGGGAGAACATAAAATCTTCAGTAAAGAATTACGGTGGGTCTCCGCACAAAGGTGGAGAGAAAATATGGAGATCTTGGATGGCGTCTGGTTGATTTGATCCACCACTTTTTAATCACTTCGCTTAAGAATCCTCAAAAGTTGCTCCGCTTCTTGTGCCACAAAAGGTTCAGGTAGACTCTCAATGACTTGCTTTCCCCTAGCCTTAGCCAGAGCATCACTGTTAGTTTCTTTGGGAGGCGGTGGTTGGGGAGAAAAGATCCTTCCACTACGAGTCATGTTACTGGTTCTTGCAATGTTGGTAACAGTCTTGTCATCTATCGGAGGACACTCTTATTTCTTCCCAAGAATATAGATCACATTATACTCCCACAGAATTTCCTTTGAGTTGTTACATAAAGGAGGAATTAGAGCTTGAGTTGTCGCGGGGGTAACTGGAGCTTGAATCATTAACGGGGTAGCAGGAGCCTGAATTGTCAATGGGGTACCTGGTGTTACTGAGATTCTTCTCGGATAATAAGGAATTTCTAAGACATTAATTTCTTCTTCTCGAAATATCTTCTCTACCTATAGGACACCTTGATTCATTAGTTGTTGGATAGCTATCTTCAAACTAGTACACTCTTCAGGTTTAGAGGAACATATTAAGCAAAAATCATGGAGTTCTTGCAGCACCTCGTGCTCCAATAAATGTTCACTAACAGTTCTTCAATAGCATTGACCGCTGCCCCTAGGTGAGGAGGAATGAGATTATTCTGAGTATTGGGACCAACGGGGTTGAAATTGATGGCCTTTGCATCGAGGAGGTCTTGAACTTTACATTTAAATGCTCTACAATTCTAAATCGTGTGGTCTGGGGCTCCAGAATTAAATTCACAATGAGCATTAATGTCATACCCCCTGGGGTAAGGATTTAGTGGTGGACCAAGTTCACGCAGCTGAACCAATTGATTGGCAAGTAATTGAGAGAGAAGCTAAACATAGGACATAGGAATGAGATTAAATCTTCTTTCGGACGCTCTTTGTCTCTGTGGAGCTCTTGGACCTTGAGGTTGTTGATTATGTTGTTGATAAGTTAGAGGTGGTGCAAATTGTTGTTGTTGAAGATATTGTGGTTGAGGAGTGAAAGGCCATTGTTGGGCCATCCAGGGTGCTGGAGTTGTAGCAGCATACACTTGAGAAACATATTTTTTAGGAATTGCAGTAGGTGTTGGAAAAATAAGGAAAACGAACTTGAGGATATGCATGAGCTTTCCCTTGGTTGATGGTGACAGCACTAGTCTCATCCTCTTTTTTCTTGACAAAACCAGAAAATGGCTTCCTACAAGATAGTGGAATAGTTGGGGAAGACACCCTCGAAGATTTACATGTTGTCTTTTTTGCTATGCTCCTAGGCACATGCCCAAGCCCTGTTAAAATTCATGAAAAATTCACATGTCCCACAAGAAACTACGGCTGACCAATTTGAAAACTATGTAGCAAGCCTGACTGTTGACAATGATTTGGGATTTTCGGACGTAGATTTAACCCCGGCAGGGATGAATCATAACAAAGCTCTGCATGTTTCCATCGAGTGTAAAGGCACCACTTTAGCACGTGTGTTAGTGGATATTGGGTCCTCCCTGAATGTTTTACTAAAAGGTGCTCTAGATAACTTGTACTGTGAAGGTTTAGTGTTGAAACATAGTGACATCATGATGAGATCTTTTTATGGATCAACGAGAATGGTCCATGGAGAGGTTAATCTCCCTATCAAGGTTGGGTCTCAAATCTTCAACTCAACATTCTATGTGATGGATATCCGCCCGACTTATTCTTGCCTGCTCGGACACCCGTGGATTCATGGAGCAGGTGCGGTTATCTCCACATTACATCAAAAGCTAAAGTACCTAGTCAAAGGGAAAATTGTCACCGTCTGTGGGGAGGAAGAGTTTATGATTAGTCATTTGAATTCATTCAAATATGTTGAAATGGATGTACAATTCATTGAAACCCCTTGTCAAGCATTTGAAATGGTCCCTCCAATGATTGTTGTTGCCAAAGCCACTCCTACCACTCCCAAAGCTACTAGAGATACACTTAGAATGGCCTCTCACAAAGATGCTCATGCTGCTGTTGAAGTCGGAGGTTGCACCATTTGGGGACAACTTCCTGATATCCCATACAAGTCTGACAAATTTGGGTTGGGCTTCACCTCCAAGGCTCAAAAGGAGGTCCAACGCGCTTGTGCAGGGAAACCACCTCTCTGTATCAATAACAATGAAGTTAACGCTCTTGGAGACCCTAACAATGACAACTGAATCTAGCCAACTGTTGATGAATGACTCAACAACTGGAAGACCAAGGACTTCATCTCAATCTCCTTCATCCATGAGTAATTCCCATTTCATGTTTTTATTACTTTGAGAAATTTGTTTGTAATTTCCATTAAAACAAAGACTTTAAACCATGTGCCTTTCCTGGGGCACAATATTCCATTTGTCAAGGGTTTGTCATTTCCATATACCATATGCTCATTTTAATGAAAACATTGGACTATTTTGCATTCAAATTTTGCACTCTTTGTCTTTCTTTTACTTTACTGCATTTTCAAATAGCCATGTGACCTTACATGCACACACATACAAATTTGCAGATCCAAACCCACTCCGGATCTCATTGATAATGATTATGCTATTTCCATCTATGACTTTGAAAATCCAATCTATCAAGCTGAAGATGAAGGTGAAGAAGATTGTGAAATACCTAGGGAACTCGCCAGACTCCTGATACAAGAGGAAAAGGCCATTTAACCGCACGAAGAACCAGTTGAAGTGATAAACTTGGGTACTAAAGAAGATAAGAAGGAAGTCAAGATTGACACTAACCTAGAATTTAGTGTCAAGGGAAGATTGGTTCAGATGTTACATGACTATGTTGAGGTGTTTTCTTGGTCATACAAAGATATGTCGGGGATTGATACTGATATCGTAGTTCATCGTCTACCAATGAAAGAAGGTTGTCCTTTGATCAAGCAAAAGGTTCGTCGCATGCGGCCATATATGTATGAGAAAATAAAGGCTTAGATAATGAAACAAATCAATGCAGGGTTCATGGATATGACGTCATATCCCCAATGGGTTACAAATGTGGTCCCAATGCTGAAGAAAGACGGTAAAGTTCGTATGTGTGTAGACTACAGGGATTTAAATAGGGCAAGCCCCAAAGATGATTTCCCGCTACCATATATTGATGTCTTGGTTGATAACAATGCTCGACATAAAGTATTCTCCTTCATGGATGGCTTCTCCAGATACAACCAAATCAAAATGGTGCCTGAAGGCATGGAGAAAACCACTTTTTTCACACAGTGGGGCACCTTCTGTTATAAGGTCATTCCTTTTAGTTTGAAGAATCCAGGCGCAACTTATCAATGGGCTATGGTATCTCTACTTCATGATATGAGATAGAATTCTATGTTGATGACATGATTGCAAGATCGCAAACTGAGGAAGAACACCTAGATCATTTACACAAACTATTTGAAAGGTTGAAGAAATACAAATTAAGGCTGAATCCCAACAAATGCACCTTCGGGGTAAGGTCTGGAAAACTTCTAGGGTTCGCCGTCAATGGAAAACGTATTAAAGTCGATCCTGCAAAAGTCAAAGCCCTACAAGAAATGCCAGCTCCCTGTACTGAGAAGGAGGTCAGGGGTTTCTTAGGTCGACTCAACTATATTGCCTGATTCATCTCTCACTTAACTGCTACTTGCGAGCCAATCTTCAAACTACTGAAGAAAGATCAAGTAGTCAGATGGAATGATGACTCTCAAAATAGCTTTTGACAAGATCAAGGAGTACTTGCAAGAACCTCCAATCCTAATGCCTCCAGTTGAAGGAAGAACTTTGATCATGTACTTGACCGTGTTAGAGAATTCAATGGAGTGTGTGTTGGGCCAACATGACGAGTCTGGTCGAAAAGAGCATGCAATATACTACCTTAGCAAAAAGTTTACCGACTGTGAAACAAGATATTCACTACTCGAGAAAACTTGTTACGCTTTGGTATGGGCTGCTCGCCGACTAAGACAATATATTTTAACTCATACTACTCTATTGATTTCTAAGATGGATCTCATCAAGTACATCTTCAAGAAGCCATCTCTCTCTGAACAAATAGCCAGATGGCAAATGATATTGAATCAATAAGATATCCAATACACTACATAAAAAGCAATCAAGGGAAGTATGTTGGCAGATCATTTGTGCATCAAGTTGTTGATGACTACCAATCTATGAACTTTGAATTTCTGGACGAGAATATCATGCTAATAACCGACTGTGAAAAGCCTGGACTGTATGAAGGACCTGAACAAGGATTCGGATGAACTATGGTTTTTGATGGAGCTTCCAATGCACTAGGTAATAGAATTGGTGTTGCGATCATTTTTCCAGAAGGTTTCCATACATCTTTCACTTCCAGACATTTCTTCGATTGTACCAATAACATATTTGAGTATGAAGCATGCATCTTGGGTCTTAAGGCTACCATTGACCTAAGAATCAAATTCTTAAGCGTATATGGAGATTCGGCCCTGGTAATCAGTCAAGTTAATGGAGAGTGGGATACCAAACATCCAAATCTGATCCCTTACAATGAGCTTGTGCTAACCTTGATCCCATACTTTGAGGAGGTTACCTTTGACCATATCCTGAGGGAAGAAAATCAATTGGTAGATGCCTTAGAAACTATATCATCTATGTTCAAGGTCAATTTGGACAATGAAGCTCCCATAATGGCTATAGAAAAATTTGACGAATCGGCACACTGTTGCGGCATTGACACTGATAAGGAGAAGCCTTGGTTCCATGAGGTGAAAAGGTATCTAGAAGCATAAAAATATCCTAAGGGAGCTTCAATTAACAACAAGAAATTCCTACAGAGATTCTCAGCTAATTTCTTCCTAAGCAATGGGATTTTGTACAAGCGCAACCATGATTCAACTCTGCTCCGTTGTATGGACAAGAAAGAAGTAAAGAAGATCATGGAAGATATGCATGAAGGTATCTCCGGAACTCATTCAAGTGGACACACCATGGCCAAGAATATTCTGAGGGCTGGGTACTATTGGTCGACCATGGAAACTGATTGTCACTGCCACTTGAGGACTTTCCATAAATGCCAGATTTATGTTGACAAGGTTCATGTACCTCCAATACCTTTAAATGTCATGACTGCAGCTTGGCCATTTGAAATGTTGGGCATTGACATGGTCGTGGAAATCAAGCCCACTGCCTCTAATGGACATCGTTTCATCCTTGTTGCCATTGACTACTTCACCAAATGGGTTAAAGCCGCTTCATTTGCCTCAGTTACCAAGAATGTTGTAGCCTTGTTTATCAAGCATAACCTCATCTTTCGGTACGACATCCCTAAGAGAATTATCACTGACAACGGTACCAACCTCAACAATGCTATGATTACTGAACTCTGCATGCAGTTCAAAATCAAGCATCACAACTCTTCTCCATACAGGCCTAAGATGAATGGCACAGTAGAAGCTGCCAATAAAAATATAAAGAAGATTGTGCAAAAGATGGTGGTGACATATAAAGACTGGCATGAGATGCTACCATTTACTCTTCATGGCTACCATACCTTGGCGCGGAAATCAACTGGGGCAACCCCATTCTCTATAGTTTATGGGATGGAAGTTGTCTTGCCTGTCAAAGTTCAGATTCCTTCTCTAGGGATTATGAAAGAAGCAGATCTAGGAGAAGACGAATGGATTCAAACTTGGTTAGATCAATCGAACTTGATCGATGAAAAAAGACTGGTTGTTGTCTGTCATGGTTAAATGTACCAAAAGCGTCTGATCAAGGCATTCAATAAGAAGATCAAACATCGGGTATATCTTGTTGGTGACTTGGTAATAAACGCATCATTCTACCACAAGGCGATCCCAGGGGCAAATGGACTCCCACATATGAAGGGGCATTTATGGTCAAGAAAGTATTCTCTGGCGGGGCCATGATGTTAACCACTATGGACGGTGAAGATTTCCCGCACCCTTTGAACGCGGATATAGTAAAAAAAATACTATGCATAAAGAATGACCCGCTAGGTTGACATACCTAGGAAAAAATAAGGGCATCCCGACGAACCAAAAGGGTTCGGGAAAAAATTAGGGATATATACAAAAGATTGACACCCGGAAAGTCGAAAACCCGAAAGGGCGACATGGAAAAAAAAGGGTATCCTGGTGGATTGAAAACCCGAAAGGGCGGTCCAGGAAAAAGTTAAGGATCAAAGCCTACGACTATGTACCGTTGGATCACTACCGACAACTTTATTACCAAGGTCAAAAGTTCAAATGGTATGAGATCAGTTCAATCAACTTCTTCCGATGGCAAGGGATGATATGCTCGAAGACATAAGGGAAATAGCAAATTTGGAACCCAATGAGATCACTTTCACATGGCTATACATTTTTGTTTTTACCTTGTATTCTTTTCATTTCACGACGACTTCCTCTTACTAGGATTTTCGTTTCTTTGTACAAAATCGCTTGTTTATAGGAAAATTATCAATACAAGTATACTTTGAAATGCAAACTTTTTGTGTTTTCTGTTTTGATTGCAAAAACGTCTAATGACTAAAATTCAATGAACATATGCATATGAACATGATTAACTGTTAACAAAATATACGCATAAGAACAAGAATAAGTACTTACTCTAGGAGCCAGGATAACGCTCATGCTATCCATAAATCCCCACTGAGTAAATTCATACACAATTTTCATTCGGAGTTACATTCCGTATATCTCTCGGAAATTCTCTTCCCAGGTCGAGTTTGGTCTTCCAAAACTGAAAGAGAAACCTTGCAAAGTTCTTCCCCGAAAGAGTTTATTTCCCCAGTGAAATCTCTAAAATATCTTCCTCAACAGAGTTTATTTCCCCAACAGAATACAATTTCCCCAACTTGAGTCTATTCCTCAGACTATTGCACATCACTGACATAACTCATATTCTCCAGTAGAGTTGATACTATCCCCAGAGAGTGGCTGTAAAACCTGGAGTTCGACAGAATACCAGTTAACTTTACTCTCTCCAGACAAACTGGAAGTTTAATCATCTCTTTTATCCCCAGTCAGGGTATATAAGAATTAAATTCCCCAGTAGAGCGACGAGCGACTAAGGTTCTTGAACTCTACTCACCAAGCATAAATCAACATCCCCTGCAAGGTTTCCTTAAACAGAAAACAGGAATACCCAGCGGAAGTATTCTAGGAAAAGTTAAAGATATACATACTCTTCATCCACAACAATAGTCAGGGATTTATTTTCCCAAACAAAGATACATTTCAACAACATTCATATATCATGACATATGCATACGAAACATATAGCATAATCTCATTTATTTTAAGAATATCATTAAGCAATGAATTTCATATATCATGACATTGCATACGTCTAACTCTTTACCTTTTTAGGAAAGATCAATCAATAGATGAATATCATCAACTATCTACATATTCAGACAATTTTCTCCAAAGACTAAAATCTCACAAGTATTTATGTCAAAGACATGCCCCAGGAATCATTCTGAAGAATATCTCTCCAAGACGAAATCAAGATTGGATTCCTTCTGGTACTTGTTGAAGTAGTAATCGTCATAGATTTTTTCATTACCTGTTGAAGTATTAGTCGCCACAGATTCCTTCATTGACCGTTGAAGTAGTAGTCGTCATAGATTCCTTCATTACCTGTTAAAGTAGTAGTCGTCATAGATTCCTTCATTACTTGTTGAAGTAGTATTCGTCATAGATTCCTTCATTACCCGTTGAAGTAGTAGTCGCCACATATTCCTTCATTATCCATTGAAGTAGTATTCGTCATAGATTCCTTTGTTACCCGTTGAAGTATTAGTCGCCACAGATTCCTTCATTACCTATTGAAGTAGTAGTCATTATAGATTCCTTCATTACCTGTTGAAGTAGTAGTTGTCACGGATTCTTTCATTATCCATTTAAGTAGTAGTTGCTTGTAGACTATTTTCCAAATACATCCCTTAAAAATAAGTCAAGCACTAGACTTACCAACAGTCATTTTGGATGGAATCTATGAGCCCATCTCTGACAACTCTTAATTACCTCTCCAAATGGCATCTTTAAGCCCATTCTCTACACAATCAACCAACATCATTACTTCATGCACCAGCGAGTGCAAATTTCTAGGCACTTTAGTGTTCAACCATCTTCCACCTTCAAGTTCCGAATGGCCAACATACCAATCTAACTCTTCAGCTTTAAGAAGATTGAACAGGGGCACATGTTGTACCCCAAAATTTTCCTTCTCTTTTCTCAAGACATCTCTCACAAAATATCTTCAATAGCTCAAGTTTGCACAAGTGTTGACTAGGTCAAATCACCTCTTAAGGACTGGGACCCCAAATTAGAGTTTTGATTTTCACAAGAAAAATTGGAATTCTAATTCCTCAAATGACTTTAATGGTTCATTATAGACCTCCCAGAATACTCATTCCAAGTTTCAAGTCTTGGATCACAATTTTGCTAAGTGAATTGATCAGATGACTGAAAATCAGATGTATTAAGTAAAAAAGTCAATTATGGTCAACCCACAGTCAAACTTCAGGATTTTTGGGCAATATCAACATTTTGAAGTCATATTCATCAGTTGATCAAGTTTGTATTATAATTCCTCAAGAAAAGTGTTCAAATCATCAAAGGGGCAAAATGGTCAAAATTAGGGTTTTGACTGAGATTGACTAATTGTTGACTTTTGACCTAATACATGATCTAATAACTTGAAGCATAATCTTAAGGACTCAAACACATCATTTTGACCTAATTTCATGACTCAATTCAGTTCTCAAGATCAAAAAGTTGATACTTGAAATTTGGTCAAGTGATGAAAAATTCAACTGATACACCAAAAGTCAAACTTTGACTTTTTGGTCAACATTAAGTTTCAAAGATAAAGATTTGTCAAGACATTCAAAAATATAAAGCTTGATCATAAAGAATTAAGAAAGTCATAAAGTCACCAAAAAAAGTCAAACTTTTCAATATTTAGAAATTTTTCTAAGTGTTTTGAACTTGATAATTTCACTACTTCATGACATTTTTTCACCAAAATGCAAGATGATTCAATGGAAACTTTCAACATGAAAGTTGTAGATCTTGATGAATAATAGAACTTTATTTTAGAGGATTGATGTCCAAAAAATTCTTATATTTGAAGATATAAGCCCATGAAGTCATGACATTTTTCATAAAATACTTCATGAAAATTTTGACAAGTTTAGGCAGATTTTTGACCTAATTCTTCACCAATTTTCACCTAGATCCAAGATGATTTAGCCAAAGTGGTCAAAATGAAGGTTGTAGATAATGTTTCAAGATTTCCAAAATGTCCTAGAACTTGAAGAGATCATGCTTGAACTAAGAGAATCGAAGGCAAGAATTTGGGCATTCATTCTTGAATTACAAGTCATTTTTAGGATGAACACATAACCAAATCTCAAGCCATGATATATAAATATCACTTTGCAGGCTTCAAACTTGCAATTCACTCAATAGTTAAATACTTACACAACTTATTAACCCACTGTCCAAGCATTTAAGTCATTATCCAAGTGATTAATCCATTTTTGGCACAAAGGTAACATTACCATTTTAGAAAAGTGGCTTTAATCACAAAGTCCACTCTCCTTGAGCTTTGAACTTGTTCCTTCTGCACATACACAATCTCAAATCCATAAGAAACTTCTCTAGATCCTGTCAACCACCCTATAAGCCTTGTACTTTGCATTGAAACCATGTTTGTTAAGCTTGCTTCAAAAACAAGTCAAATGGCCATAATATGTGATCTTGTAATTCTGACCATCTCAAGTCCTCAAACCTTTTCCTATAAATTGAGACATTGTTTACAAGCCAAGGAAAAGAATGTGTAAGCCTAAAAACTCCCTCAAACTCCCTCAAACCCAAAATTGCTCATAAACCTCATTTTTGTGCCATTTCTGACCTTACACATCAAAATCTCATTCACTCGTGTGTTCTTCCTCAAAACCAATCACAAAACATCTCTATATCATTTAGAAACTAACCAAACACCTATTACACAATTGTAACACCTCCATCACTATCCTCCATTTTCAAAAATGACACCTTGCACTTTAACTTCTCCAGCACGATTCAAGAACTCTCAGCTCAAAGTAACTATTGTAATAGCTTCCTGGAGGTTCAGTGAAGCTAACCAGATCATTACAACACCTTGAAGTGTGCTCAAACTTAAAACACGATCTCCATCTACAAGGTGAGTTTTCTAAACTTCTATCTCTTCATACAAGCATCATTTGGTTTTCATTTTAAAAGATAAAATGTAGACATCATAGCCCTGAAACTAGTCATATCCTTAAAATTCATTTATATTGCCTGGGCATGAAGAATTTTAAGTATGAGCTTTCTGAAAATATTAGGTCAGATTTGGTACCAACAAAAATTCGTACTTATCTTTGATCCATTATTTAAGTTATTTACATATTTGAAATCATGGTGAAATTTCTAACAAGTTTGATGTTTACAATTTCTAAAATGGTTGAGAAATGAGAAAGATATGAAATTAAAAAATTTGACTCAGAAGGTTGGCGCGAGGAAGAAGATGAGGTTGCCTTTAGAACTTAATTTTTTTATATATTTTTTACAAGTTGTTTTACAAACAGATGAAACAGCCACCCCAGTAGAAGAAAGCGTGCACGTAAGGCATTATTGTTAAGAGTCCTGGGTTCGAGCCCCAACGACACCTTTTATTATTTTTCACATTTTTATTGTTTCTGTTTTTTTTTGGCAACACGCTTGGGGCCTCCCATGATCTGGGCCTACCTCATTTTTTCTCATCATCCCCCTTGCTTCCTAACAATACGCAGCCCATTACATTTTTTTTTCAGATTCCAAAAACAGTTTTGGGCCTAATAAATTGTTTTTACTTTCAAACCTTCCTAATTCCTTTTCAACACCCTAACTCTTTAACTTTTAATTTTTGTTATTTTATTTTATTTTTCTATTTTTATTTTTTATTATTACTACTTTTAATAAAAAAGACATAAAAATATATTTTTATAAATAATTAGACTAAAAGTCTTTATTTTTACTTTATCTCTACTTTATTTTATGAATAACAAAAAAACTAAAAAAATATTTTTCTTTCTTAAATTAATTAAAACTAACTTAGACCTAGGTTTTTTATTTCAGTTTTCTCTTTTAATTAAATTAGACTTAGGGTTTAATCAAATTAGATTTTAGGTTTTGTTAAATATTTAATCTACTTCTCTTATAATTAATTAGTTTAATTAGGAAACCTCTCATATCAAAAACCATAAAAAACAATTTTCTTTTCTCTTTTCTTTATCTTTACATTTTTGTACATTCTACTACTTCGCATTATAATTGCCAAAGCCTTGTAATAGTAATTAGGATTTTATTTACTTGTCATCCCCTTTTGTAATTTGTACCCCCATCCCCTAAAGTATTGTAATAACATAGGATTTTTAATTTCCGCAATTTATCGCTTTCCATATTATTACTAGTAATTAGTGTTTGTATGGAAAGATTTAAAACCAAACAAGTAGACAACCCTAAATTCAAGACAAATACATGAAAATAATACTCTTTTCACACTTTCACCTCTAGGGTAACCCATATTTGTTTCCTTCGGATAAAAACAGTCATGTCCCTCGAACGTGGTATACTTTAGCAAAGACTTTCGATTACAAGATTGTAGTCCCTCGATGATCCTTCGACATTGCCTTTGGTTAACGATCTTAGACCCTTATGACAAATTGCTAAAGTATCTTATAATGTTGCCTTCTATGACTGTACGATGAGCCCCGCATGTCCCTTCACATCCAATGATAAGGTTTCTTACCAACTAATGGTAAGCTAACACTATCTAAAGGAGGAGGAAAAGAATAAAGACTTTCTTTTGAATAGGTAGAACGCTCGTAGTTGCTTGCTCATAAACATTTCAAAACAAAACATCTTTCGAACACACCAACACTTTCATGAAATATTTTCAAAAGTCAACATTTTGTATACATTCTTATAGAGACGAGAATCATTACAATGTTTTCCTAAACGGAGGCACTTTTCAAAAATACTTTCAAACAAACACAAACACATTTACAAAGCATTTCAAAGTGAGCTAGCAACTAAGAGCCCGTAGATAACTATGGATGAAAAGGGTGATAACACCTTCCCTTTTCATAACATACCCCCTGAACTCAATAAAATTCTCAAAAGGTCTTTCCTGTTATTTTCACCCTTTCCTTTAGTGGATAAAAGAAAAGTCGGTGGCGACTATTGCTATCCGCAACAATTGCGATAAAACGCAAAACAACCAAGTCAGTTCTTCCACTGTATTACACCATTTATTGTTGTTGTTACTGTGAACTTTGTTGTTATTGTTGTTGTACGTGAACTGTGAAATTAAGTTTGTTGTTTCTATGATACTTTAAACCAATTTTGTTGCTATGCTGCAATCCGTGGAAAAATAGAGAGATCGGTTGTAGTTATGTGTTGTTCTTCATTCGGTTTGAGAAAAAAGATGAAGTAGAGGAATAGATCGTGAAACCAGCGTTGAAGAAATAAAGTTATTTTTCTTTTTATCGTGAAAATAGATGTATAATTTTGGAAAACATAAAATTTCAGCAGCTTCCCTTTAGTATATTAGGGTTACATCACTATTTTGTTTGGGCCATACCCGGTTTTCACATATAGCTGATCCGCTCTATGCTGCATATATTTCGGCCCAAATCTCTTTTTATATATATTTATTTTATTTGTTTTTTTTATTTTCTAAATTGATATGATATAACTCCTGGGCCTTCTTGCTAATATCTCTTAAGCCCAAATTCGAGCTGCTCAAGATACCCCCTATATTTTCACTATTTGCAGCCCCTTTGTTTCAACTTCTTTGTTTATTTTAGAATTTTGTTTTAATTGTTTAGTTTATTTTTGTTTTTTTGTTATTAACTTTGTGAATTTTTTTTTATTTAGTCAAACTAATATTGACTGTAACACGGTGGGAGAACTGACTTGGGTGTTTTGTGTTTGATCACAATTATTGCGGATAACAAGAGTCACCACCGACTTTTCTTTTTTCCAATAAGGAAAGGTTGAAAAGAACAGGAAAGACCTTTCAAGATTATTTCTTGAGTTCGGGGGGTATGTTATGAAAAGGGAAGGTGTTAGCACCCTTTTCATCCGTAGTTATCTATGGGCTCTTAGTTTCTTACTAGATCAGTTGCTTTTGTTTGGAAATGTGCTTGTGGTGTGGGTTTGAAAGTATTTTGAAAACGTTTTTGTAATGATTCTCGTTTCTATAAGAATGCGTACAAAGTGTTGGTTTTGAAAATAGTTCAAGTAGGTGTTTATGGAATGTGTTTTTGAAAGTGATTTTGAAAAGTGTCTTTATAATGATTCTCGTTTCTATAAGAATGCGTACAAAGTCTTTTAACTTTTGAAAATGTTTTAAAGGAAAGTGTTGGTGTGAAAAATGTTTTTGTTGTGAGTAAGAGAGCAACTATGAGCATCATACCTAATCAAAAGGTCTAATGTTATTTTCCTCCTCCTTTAGATGTTGTTATCTTACCATTCATTTGGTAAGAAGCCCCATCATTGGATGTGAAGGGACGAGCGTGGGTCGTTCATATAGTCATAGAAGGAAACCTATGAGACGTTTTAGTAATTTTCATTTACGGAGTAGGTCGCTTACCAAAGGCAACATTGAGGGTCATCGAGGGACTATGATCTTTTATCGAGGGTCTTTTCTAAAATGCCCATATTCAAGGGACATGACTATTTTTCCGAGGCAATAAATGGGATTACCCTAGTGGTACATGTGTGCACAGTGTGTTTGATTGCATGCATTTTGTCTTTGATTTTTGGGTTGTCTACTTGTTGGTTTTATCTTGCCATACATCCTAATTACTAACATTTGTATAAAGAAATAAAAATGCAGAAAATAAATATCCTACACTATTACAACCATATTTAATAGAAATAAAATTTAAAGACAAAACAAAATAAAAGAAGGAAAGACAAGATTTTCGATTCAGGCAGCAACACCCTTCGATTCTGCTCTTCCTGGCTTCTTTCGATTTGTCCTGGAAGTCAGCATGTGTATGCAACCTTTGATTCATCTTCCTGGCTGCTTCCTTCGATTGGGCCTGGAAGTCAGTGTGAATGGATCCTTCGATTACGTCATTTTCTTCTTCCTTCAAATGGCCTAGAAGTCAGTGTGTGGAGAAGCCTAAGGCCATACTCTTTGTTCTGCTTGCAACTGTGAAGCAGCCAAGGATGAAGCCTAAAGCTTCTATTCACACCCCATTCCTCCTGTTTTCTTTTGTTTTGGATTTTAATAGCAACATGGCCTAAGGCCATGCTAGTATTGTCTCATGCCCAGGTTAGTTCTTAAAAATATTTGATATAAAAGAAACAAAATCAAAAGGTTAGCAATGAAAACAAACTGAAAAGATCGAAACTAAAACAAGCCAATGGATAATAATGATGTTTGAAACGAAAGGAAATCGTTATTTACATACTGTGCTTGAAACAAAAAGTTTAAAGGTTAAGAGTACTTACCTTGTTTGAACTTGGGATGCGTGTGTTTGACCTTGAGTTATTGGACTAGATACTCCTGGATTCGAAGGAAAGAAACATGTGTGGTGTTTCTTTGACTGGATTCGAAAGTCAAGAGGAGTGGGATTGTGTTTGTTATTTCTGGATTCGAAGGAGAAGAACAGGTGTAGTGTTCTCTCTACTGGATTCCAAAGAAAAAAGAAAGTGTGGGGTTGTTCCTGGATTCGAAAGGGAAAAGAAACAGGTGTTGTGTTTCTAGTGTTGGATTCGAAAGGGTCAAAAACAAAGGTATGGTATTTTGAATCTGGGTATGATAATGCATTAAGTGTTTGATGATTTTCACACAATCAAAGTTTTTCCCAGCTACCAAAAGCCTCTGGATGTGTTGTCCAACACCTAGAAATGTTATGGAGCTTCTTATTTATAGCTGAAGTGGGTTGAGGTTTAGGAGGGAATACAAAAGAATTTGAATAAAATGGGTAAATTGTTTTTGTAGCTTTCGAGGGGCAGTATTTGTATACTATTTTAATGCAAGAATAGGGGCAGTATTGCAGGACTGCTATGCAGCAGTTTTGGAGCATTGTGGCCAGTATAGCAGCATAAGCATCTTTGAATATTTCCAACCTTTTGTTTTGACTTCAATAGTCCAACCTTTGACTAGATCCTCTCTTCAGACAACAATATTTGTTTCTAATCAAAGGGTCTTTCAAATGGGGAAAATATATGTCCTTCAAATGGACCATGTGCATGTCCTTCGAATTGGCCAGCTTGTGTATCCCTTGAAAAGGGAAACCCAGATATGTCAATACATGTCCTTCGAATGGGACACCCAGGTATTTCATAGTGTCCTTCGGATGGGACACCAAGGTGTGTGTCATGGTGTAGAAATTATGAGTTGAAGATTTTATAGGGTGGAATTGAAGAAAGCAATTTAAAATGGAGATATTATCCATTCGAAGCTAGTATGAAAATATCCAATGCATGAGGGAAGTTCCTGCCTTGTGATTTGAAACAAGCAGGAAAGCAACCTTTGCTTCCTGAATCGAAACAAACACTGTAAGGGGCCATTGCTTTTTCAATCAAAGCAAACATGTAAGGGGTCATTGTTTCAATCGAAGCTTGCATACAGGAGGCTACTTGCTTTATGGGTGCTAGCATGAAGGGAAACACTGTGTTGTGCAGGCATGCATGCAGGAAGCCCTTGCCTTGTACTTCATGTAGGAATCCAATGTTGGAGGTGGATTCGAAGCAGACATGAAGGTGGATTTGAAGCAGACATGAAGGTGAATTCGAAGCAAGCATGGAGGGAATTATTTGTCCAATCAAAACAGGCATGCAGGCATCAAATGTCCAATCAAAGCAGGCATGCAGGCAACCATTGCATTGTGAACCATGTGAGGCCAATGGTGCAATCGAAGCTTGCATGTAGGAGGCCATTGCTTTGTGGATCGAAGGAGGCACAAAGGATGGATCGAAGGAGGCATGAAGGATGGATCGAAGGAGACGTGAAGGAGACTATAGTCCAATCGAAGCAGTCTTGAAAGAGACTAAAGTCTAACAAAATAAGGGAAGTCGAAGAAGACTTGAAGGAGACCAAAGTCCAATCGAAGCCTTGTGAATCAAAGTAAACTTGTTTTTCTCCAATTTTGTTAAAAATATTATTTTTATCTGTTTTCCCCTTTTTTAACAGTTTCCTCTTTAACTTAATGCTGGAAAATCCAATTGTACTTGTGCAAGATTGAATTTTGAGAATCCTTGTGAGAAATGCCTTGAGAAATTAGAGGGCAAGTTTTGGGGTACAACATTGACCAATTAGTTTTACTAAATAATTTTCAATTAACTTAATTAATATTTTGTATGATAATCATTTAATTGCTTAATTGTTTTGTTTCGATTATTTAATTTCATCATCGCATGCTTAGTTACTTTTAATTAATTAATAAAATATTGATTTAGTTAGTTGACTTCCTTATTAAAAATTAATTAATTTTTCTTATCAACTCATGACAAGATTTCAAATCAACTTATCACATGATTTCATTTTTTTTTCTAATTCAAACTAATTAACACCTCCTTTTTTTATTATTATTATAAATAGTTTAATTAGGTTAGTAATAATCAAGTTTATTTAATTTATAATTCATTTTATTTATGGATTATAAAAGATATCAAATATTTTCTTAAATAAAAGAAGTAATTCAAACATTCTATAATAATAGGATGTCCATCTTTGAGTATTTAAATTGGTCGACACATCGTCTACCAATTTCTTATTCAAAATCAAATAATTAAAATCCATGCAACTTACAAAATTTACCATCCGCGAGTGACACGTGGCCAATATCTAGCCATGTGATAAAGGAGGCTTTATCAGACTCCCTCCGTATCCTTCATGACGAGTAACACGTGGACAAAATTTGGCCATGTAAGGAGAAAGAATTTATCAGACTTCTCCCGCTCTACGTCTCAAAATAACTAACCAACATCAAAACATTTTTCCAACTAACATAATAAAATTTAGAGATTATTTTCAAAAAGTATTAAATAGCATTGACTTCGAATTAACTACAAACTGTGTCTATAATCACTCAATTTCAAACTCAGACAAGGTTCAAGGACAATTCGAAAACAATTATACATAATCCATAAAAAACACAAACCAATCGCAAACTATAAAATGGGACTCTGATTCCTCCTAAGAGGATACATAGGCATAAGATTAAAATCGTGGCGAGTTCCACTAATTATAATTAAAACCCTTCTTCCTAAAAATTGCACTTGCAAACCTAGTATCCTTGTGAACAAGGGAGATGAGGGGTGCCTAACACCTTCCCTTCGTCTAGAACCGAGTCCAAATCTAGAATCTCTGAACTTTTAGGATTATTCCTTTATATTCCATTCCTTAGGATAAAAATTAAGGGTGACGACTCTAATTTAAAAACCAGTTGCAACAGCTGACGACTCTGTTGGGGACTCAACCCTAGGTTTAGAAGCCTCTCCTTTATGTTTTAGGGTTTTTCTTATTTTTTGGGTTTTATTCTTTTCTTATTTATTTATTTATTTATTTATTTATTTATATGCTTATTATTTTTATTCATTATCATATTATATCTTTGGTGGGATTTAAATTTTGCAAAATTATTTTTAGAACCCTTAGAAAGAAGGTTCGTCTATTAGTCAAGGGGTTACATTAACCTTATGAGTTTATGTGATGACTTCGCCCAGAGTCGGTAGAATTCCTTAAAAGGAATACCTTTCGAGAGACATCCTCTTAGAAAGTAAGACTTTGGAATGACACCCATTACTCTTTGTACGGTCTTTAAACCAAAAACTCATGATGAGACATTTCATGACCAGAGACGAAAGTTTCGGTCTATAAAGAAACTCCACTTAAGGGAGGCCCTTACGCCTTTCCCTCTAGTGTTATTCATGAAACCCTTAAGGAAACCGACTTATGGGGAGGGTAGAATATTTATATCCCAATACTAAGAACCTACCTTTTAAGGACACCTTTCACAAATCCCAATGTGATATACAAACCAGCAAGGGTTATCCCTTCATCCACTACTATCTTTAGCCCGCAGGGCTTCCGTCTATATCACCATCCCTATCCTGTAGTGACTACATGTTGTCTTTCATTTGTAATAATACTTAAATAATTTTGTCTCCATCTCTAAGGCAATGTAGGATATCATCAATTATCTTCTTCATCTGTAAGGAGCCCCTGTCTGTCTCAATTTTTTAGCCAGAGTAGGATATCATCATCAAACTTGTATAGGGTACCCCTACATCTACCATCATACTGCGTCTACATTGTATTGCATAACCATGAATATTTTATACTTTTGCATAACCAAAAATTTTCATACATTTTCATTCTCCATCCATCTGCATAAAACTCATATCTCTTGCTCTCCTAGAAAACTTCCAACCATAGTCCAACAAGGTAATTCCCAGATACTCAGAATGAAGTAAGTATAAAGTTAACTACAACAATGGAAGAAGGTCAACAAGATACATTTGAGTACATCATTACACCTCAAGAAAACGCTCAGGCTCGACCTCATCCTATACAAGCTTCAACAGAGAACCTGGTTGTGCAAGAACACACAATTTTTTGAGACGCATATACTCCATCTCATGAATCTATTAAGTATCATCAATTTGCATTACCTAGACCAAAATCTCAAGGGGCAGATCTAATCATGAACATTAAACAACCCCAAAATCTTGAGGACATCAAAAGATACCACATGCTGGAAAAGAAGCTCAGAGCAATAGAAGAAAGGATACTCATAACTTTGATACTTCTGCTTTATGTTTGGTTGAAGACGTGGTATTTCCTCCTAAGTTTAAGATGCCAGATTTCGAAGAGTACAAAGGGTCTAGCTTCCCTAAGACCCATTTGAAGATGTACGTCAAGAAGATGGCAGCATACCCACGCGACGACAAGTTACTTATCCATTATTTTCAAGAAAGCCTTAGTGGAGCATCATTAGAATGGTACAGACAGTTAGAAAGAAACCATGCTTCCACCTGGAATGACTTAGATTTGGCATTTCAAAAGCATTATCAATACAACACTGACATGGCTCCAAGTCGCATGCAACTATAAGATTTATCTCAGAAGAGTAACGAATCTTTCAAAGAATTCACGCAGAGATGGAGAGAGTTAGTTGCTCGAGTACAACCACCATTAATGGATAATGAGTTGATAGACGTGTTCATGAGCACCCTTCAAGGTCAGTACTATGATAAAATGTTGGGCAGTATACCATCTTTCTTCTCTGACTTATTAATAGCCGGGGAACGCATCGAGAACAACATCAAAACCTGAAAAATCTGAAGCGTCTAGAGTAGCTTGACTAGTGAATCCGTTAGAGATTTCAAAGAGGAAGAATAAAATGAAACAAATTCTATTTGGGGAACTTACCAATCTCCATAAAATCCATCTCATGTGCCTTATCATCAATATCCATATGCAGTAGATGCTCAATACCAACAACCAGCCTATGGTCTTCAACACCAGTAGCCATGGCCTATACCACAAAACCAGCCTATGGTCTTCAACACCAGTAGCCATGGCCTATACCACAAAACCAGCATGCTGAGATTTCACCTCAACGCTCGAAACGGCATACGCGTCCAAACAAACAAGAAGGGGGAAATCGCCAGTTCGACCCAATCCCTATGACATACAGTCAACTATGGTCATATCTTGTCCAACATTTATCAATGACCCCTAGACAAACTAGATTCATGAAGTCTCCATTTCCTCCTTGGTACAACTCGGATGTTCAATGTGAGTTTCATGGTGGAGTGGCGGGGCATTCGATTGAGGAATGTAACTCAGTCAAATAAGTGGTACAAGAGCTAATTGACAATAAGCAATTAACTTTTGAAGAAAATGACCCGCACATGATGGAAAATCCCTCACCTTTATTGGTGGATCACTGCAGAAGCTTATATCTAGGATAATTAGGCTTTACCATTTCAAATTATAATCTTTTTCTAGCTAAGTTTCATTTATTATAAATTTGTACCTTTTGGTTTGTAATTCTAATAAAATAAGCATGCATGTTTAAAAAATTGATTCATTTGTATCCACTCTTATATTACTTTCCAACAAATAATCAACGACTTCCCATTTTCACTCTTTCTTTTCCATTTTCAAAATTAATAAACTGTGATGGAGAATGAGGAAAATAAAAAATAATCAAATTATGATGACATACGCTTTTTAATAGTAAGGCTTGGATGACAATGTAAGGCATTGTTTCACTTCCTAAATAGTGGAGAAATGAGGTGTTAATCTGTAGTTAACCCCCTCGAGCTAGAAGTCACAGTTCATTATATTCTCTAAATAACCCATAATCTTAACCACGGGCAGGGTAGGTTTCAATTAATTCTAGGATGCATTCAAATCCCAGGAGAATCAAAACGATCTAAGCAATGACTCAAGCATATCTCTTTCCTCGATACATCATCGAGAGAACTATCTAAGTAGAGGTTCAATCATACCTCTTTCCTCGATACATCATCGAGAGAACAATTTAAGTAGAGGTCCAAGCATATCTCTTTCCTCGATACATCATTGAGAGAACAATCTAAGCAGAAATTCAAGCACATCATTTTCCCCGCATTCATCATCTAAGATTAGGGAATCAATAAAAACAAAATTCCATGACGTATTTCTTCCTTAACACATCAATCAAGATCGAAGAAACAATGAAGGTGAAACTTACAACAATCATCATGTGTTGTACAAAAAAATTTGCCCTCCCATTTTCTTCAAAGCATTCTTTCAAGTCTTTTCAAATGGTCAAAGCACCCAAGGGTTGACTAGGGTTTGGAATTTCTCAAGGAATTTTGGTTTTCAAAGGTCTCAGTGGATTCCATGGTTCTTCATAGGTCCTTAATAAGGTTCATGTCAAGTTTCAAGCCCTATATCAAAAGTTTGCTCAATCAATGGCTCAAATACTTAAAAATCAACTATACTTATCAAAAAGTCAACTATGCTCAACATACAGCCAAACTTCAAGATTTTTGGCTAACATCAACATTTTGAAGTGATATTCATCATTTGATCAAGGGTTGATCATGATTCCCCAAGGAAAGTCCTCAGATCATCAATAGTCAAGAATTTTCCAAATTACGGTTTTCCTTAGGAGAACTCAACTGAACTTTGACCAGGCATAACTTTCACATGCTTCATTAAATATTCCCCAAGAAAAGCCCATTTTGAAGAAAATTCAATTTTCTACATCTTCTCGTTTACTCTCAAGTCCAAAAGATGCTTCATTTGGAAGATATGATCCCATACAGTATAGGTCATTTTCAAAAAGTCAACAAAAGACACTTTTTGTCAAGGCAACTTACATCAAGATGATGTCTCCAAAAGCGAAAATGGTCAACATAGAGATTGTATAGGACATCTTGGGCTTTCCAAAAAGTTAAGGATCATCTCCAAAATATGAAAATTGAGTAAGTTATGAGGTCCACAAATTGGTAAATTTTCAAAGAAATACATGGAATCTTAATTGAGCAATTTGTGAGTTTTGCTTATTGGGATTAATCTTTTGGACTTCAAACATGTCCATGACCATGCCAAGGACTCATAAACTCACTCTTACCTTGCTTTTCATTTTTCTTTCTTTTATTCATATTTATTTTTGTTTTTATTTAAATAAATACAAAATAAATTGCATAAAATAATAGATAATAAGTTTTGACCTATGGGATGATGATTTGGGTCAATATAAGGCCCGTAATTTCGTGCAAGGCATGTATAAAAGGACCAGATTCAATATATGACAAGAAGGGCAAGAAATCACCAAAACATGACAACTTTTCAAATTTGTGATTTTGCTTTCAAAACCATGATCAATGCGTAGATTCTTGCCATGTTTATTCACCATCCCATTCCTCTATAAATATAAAAGCTAACCACAAGCTAAGGACGAAAAATCATTAGCTTGAAAGTGCTCTCAAAATTGTCAAAAGTTGTGAGATTCGAAAATAAGTTTCCAGCTTCTCTCACTCAAAACCAGTGACTCCCTCATCCTTCTGAGACTTCTTGGAAGCGATCCATACCATTACTAAACCTCCCACGCGTCTCAGAACCTCTCCATATCATCCCTCCGGTTTGGTAAAAATATGGTTTCGAATCTCTTTTGTTACGCAATTTAAATTATTTCTATGCATGCATTCTTATTATTATTATTATTATTATTATTATTATTAATATTCTGAGCAAGTCTAACGTATTACATGGAAGGTTAGATGCATAAATAGAGATTTTCCATGTTTAGGGCACGATCCAAATTTAGGTTTGAACGAGATGATACGGCAGTGATCTGTTGAATCTAAGCCCGGATTTGAACTCAGAGGTTAATTTTATATGGAATAGACCTTTCATCCGGATTTAAAACTCACAAAAATGAAGGTTTTTTTCTTGGCCTAGTCGGAGAAGACGACCGGTGTTTGACTCCAACGTCTTTGATTTTTTTTACTCTGGTGGGGGTCTGTGTAGAACAATAAAGCAATACCATTGGCCCATTCGAATCAACCGCGCACGCATTTTTTTTAATTTTTAATAGCTTTTGACTGATTTTTGTATATATTATTATTTGGTTATTTAAAACAACCAATGAGTAGGTGGTCTGGTGGTGAAGAGCGTGCGTACAAGTTTAGAAGACCTGGGTCCTAGGTTTTTGCATTTTGTGTTTTTTTTTCAACTTTCTCATTTTTTGCAGGTTTTTGGACTTTGTGGTTTGGGCCTGGATCCAGCCATTTTCTTGCACCTCCCATTTATTTTTTTATAACCCCTGGATTCTTGGTTTGGGCTTGAATAATTTGTCTTCTCACCCCCCGTTTTCTTTTTTGCAGCGGCCCATCATTTTTTCTTTTTATTTTATTCTTTTCTTTTCTTTAATAACTATTTTCTTTTTAATAAAAAAAATCACAAAATCAAGTAAAAATTAGATGTAGGATTTAATTGGTTAAATTTATTTTTATTATAAAAATTAATTAATTAAAATCATTTTTGAGTTTAATTTGCAATTAAAATTTGTTAGAATTAGGTTTATTTCTTTAATTTAATTTAAGTCTTTTCTTCTAAAAATCATAAAACAACAAAAATACCTTTATTTTATCACTTAGAAATATTTTAGGTTTTTATTTCTCCATCCTTCCATTTTTATTTATTTCTTCCCCCCGCGCACTTATTTACTTTCGTATTTTTTATTCTTTCATGATTATGTAACTGTAAAAGGATGTAATAGCTTTAAAATTAGGACTTTACTTTAATTTCCCCGTTTTGGTTTATAATTCCCCCTCCTCGAATCCATGTAATGGCGTAGCTTTAAATTCTGCACTTTATCTTTTTGTACTGATATTAACTTCTAGATGTATGCTAATAGGCCTGTATGGAAAAACTAAAAAAAATGTTAGCAAACCTAACACTCAAGATAAACATAACAGAAACACAACACACTCGCACATGCGCACCACTAAGGTACCTCCACTTGTTGCCTTCAGAATAAACAGTCTTGTCTCTCAAATGTGAGAGACTTTAGCAGTGACCCTTTTTTTAAAGATTATAAGTCCCTCGATGACCCTTTCGATGTTGCCTCGGTAGATGATCTTAAAAACTTTGGGTAATTACTAAAGTATCTTACTAGTTGCTTTCGTGACTATACGATGACCCTCGCCCATCCCTCAAAAATCCAACGATAGGGATACCTACTCACTAATAGTAGGATAACACTGTCTAAAGTAAAATAGGAAAAGAACAAACCTTTCGAGTAGGTAGATAGATCCTAGTTACTTGCTCATAAAAACAATCAAAAACAATTTTTTCACACATACACAAACTCTTTTCTAAATATTTTCCAAGACAAAAAACACTTTGTATACGTTCTCACCGAAACAAGAAACATTATAAAGTTCGCCGCACTAAGGCGTCTTTTCAAAATATCTTCAAAATACACTTACACAAAAAAGAATTTTCAAAATGAGCTAGCAACTAAGAGCCCATAGATAACTACAGATGGAAAGGGTGCTAACACCTCCCCTTTCCATAACCTACCCCCCTTACTCAGAAAATTCTCTCGAAAGGTCTTTCCTGTTCTTTTCACCATTTCCTTTGTTAGATAAAAGAAAATTCAATGGCGACTCTTGCTAACGGCAACATTTGCGATAAAATGCAAACTAAAAAAGTCAATTCTCCCACCGGTCCTGATGGATCGAAAAAAAATTCAAAAAAAAACGGTCCATGCAAAAATAAGGGATTGAAAACAATAAATTGAAGAACAATCCTGTGACTGCCACCTCAATAACCATTAAGGCTTTTCATCAAAGCTTAGATCTTATCAAATTCTTGGATTTCATCAATGTTTCTCATCAACGCTTGAACATTATCTACACTTCTCATCACCTGCGTGACTACGAAACTTCTCTTGGGGATTAAACACATCTGTTGGATTAATTGAAATTAGAAATGAAGAGAATCAAGGAGAATGGGTTGGGATAAATAATTTTGAGCTTTATATCTTTTATTTCTTAAACCATGAACCATGACCACGTTATAACCTTCGAAACTCCTAATTGAGAACAAGGTTCACTATGAAAGCATACTCAGCAAGATTTATGTTAAAATGACTCCCATGTTTGTTAAATTTACTTCTAACTAACTCGTTTCTTCGAATATTCATCTTCTAATCTTCTATTTATTTTCAAATAATCAAACTTCAATTTCAAAAAAACTTGCATGTGCATCAAACAGAATTACTTTTTCAAAATGTACAATTTTATCTACGAATCAATACTTAGCATCAAGGAGATCTCAAAATTGGTTCGATCAAAATCCATCCTTCCTAGGAAGCTCCTAACTAGGGGGAAAGAATTTAACTTTGACGAGAATAGAAATTAGAAGAATCTTAGTATCGATTCGACTGAACCAGACAAAAGTCTTGGAACATCTTCAACTGGAATAGAAATCAGAGAGATCTTAGTGTCAATCTAACTGAACCAGAGAAGGGTCTTTAATTAGTTTTGATTGGAATGGAAATCAAAAGAATCTTAACATCGATTCAACTGAACTAGACAAAAGTCTTGGGAATATCTTCAACCGGAATAGAAATCAGAGAGATCTTAGTGTCGATCTAACTGAACCAGAGAAGGGTCTTGGATTAACTTTGACTGGAATGGAAATCAGAAGAATCTTAGTATCGATTCAACTGAACCAGACAAAAGGTCTTGGGTTAACTTTGACTGGAATGGAAATCATAAGAATCTTAGTTTCGATTCACCTGAACCATGAAAGGTCTTGGATCAACTTTGACTAGAATGGGAATCAGAAGAATCTTAGTATCGATTCGACTGAACCAGACAAAATTCTTGGAACATCTTCAACTGGAATAGGAATCAGAGAGATCTTAGTGTCGATCTGACTGAACCAGATAAGGTATTTAATTAACTTTGACTGAAATGGAAATCAGAAGAATCTTAGGATCGATTAAACTGAGCCAGACAAAAGTCTTGGAATATCTTAAACTAGAATAGGAATCAGAGACATCTTAGAGTCGATCTGACTGAACCAGAGAAGGTATTTAATTAACTTTTACTGGAATGGAAATCAGAAGAATCTTAGTATAGATCCAACTGAACCAGACAAAAGTCTTGGAATATCTTCAACTGGAATAGAAATCAGAGAGATCTTAGTCTCGATCTAACTGAACCAGAGTAGGTATTGTGAGGACATCTTTCTGAGGAAATTGCTGAAATGGACCTTCGTCAGGCGTAGCTTTTGAGAAGACTACCAGGTCACGTAAGTAGTCAGCGGTGTTTGTTGATTAGATCTTTTCCCTGAAAAAGTTAAAGAGTTAGTCATATGCAATGTCATGATGTATGAAATGCATTATGGTGATGTTCTCAAAATAAATGAGATTATGTTGTATGGGATGTGTATGCGCATGCCAAGATGTATGAATATGGGAGGCTATTGCGATGTTTCATAGTCTGGGAAAGTAAATCCCAGACTGCTGCTGAAGAGTATTATGAAGACAAATCCTTCGTTTCTGCTGAGGATGATGAATGGACATAATTTGCCAAGGATTTCCTCTTTCTGTTTGAGGATGTTCTGTCGGAGATTGACTCTGATTGAGGATGACTCTGGGGAGGATGTTTTATTGGAATATTTTGCCGATCTAGAGAAATAAACTCTGCTGGGGAATGAGCTTCCGCAGTTAGAGAAATAAACTCTACTCGGGTGGAGGTTCTATAAATTGTTTAAGATTATAAAACTCGGCTGAGGAATACAGATTTCATTTCTCTGAAGGAACGTTTGGTGGAGGAGATAACTCCTACTTGGGGAAGAAAGATCAAAACTCTGATTGTTTTTACTCTGTGGGGAACATAGATGTCACGGGGTCGTATGTAATGATGACTTCGTCTCAAACTGTTTCTTCCCATGTACCTGCTGGAAGAAGTAATTGTCGGGACTATAAATTGTTTATTTAGACTTTGCCCCATTCCTTAAAGTCATGAGCAATTATCTTTCTGTTTCTTATGCAAATATTTGTGAACAATAATCATATTCAAATGCATATGTCAAAAATAATCATTGGACGTTTTTGCAAAACAAAACAGAAAAAGAAAAACAAACAGTTTTGTACTTTCAAAGAAATGATTTGTATTGATTTCTGAAGTTTGCCTATAACAGGCATTTTTGTACAAAGAGACTGAAGTTCTAGTAGGAGAACGCCGTCATAAATAATGAACTATACAAAATAGTGTACAAAGAGAAAACAACTATGTGTAATACTCCCATTGAGTTTGAACTCTACTGTTGCCCCTATGTCATTGAGCGTCTCATCAATTTGCTACTTGTCCGAAGCTGACTGGATTGATTGATACGGTTTGAGCTTGACAGTTGATACTGAAGTCTGGTCACAAGGTGATCCAATGGGACATAGTTGTACGCTTCAATCCCTAACTTTTTCCTGGACCGCCCTTTCGGGTTTTCAGTCCACCGGGATACCCCTTTTTGCCTAAGCCGCCTTTTCAGGTTTTTGACTTGCCGGGGGTACATATCTTTTGTATTTATCCCTAATTTTTTCCCGAACCCTTTTGGTTCGCTGGAATGCCCTTATTTTTTCCTAGGCCAGTCAACCTAGCAGGTCTTTACTCATGCGTAGTATCTTTTCACTATGTCCACATTAACAGGGTGAGGAAGGTCGTCACCATCCATGGTGGTCAGAATCATGGCTCCACCGAAAAATATGCTTTTGATTACAAATGGCCCTTCGTACATGGGAGTCCATTTGCCCCTGGGATCACCTTGTGGCAGTATGATGCGCTTGATTACCAGATCACCCACTTGATATACTTGACGTCTGACTTTTTTTTGAAAGCCTTGATCATCTGTTTTTGATACATTTGACCATGACAGACAGTAGAAATCCTTTTATCATCAATCAGATTCAGTTGATCAAGTCGATTCTGGATCCAATCATCTTCGTTCAAACCCGCATCCTTCATGATCCTCAAAGAAGGGATATGGACCTCAATAGGCAGGACAACCTCCATACCATATACCAGAGAGTAAGGTGTTGCCCCTGTTGACGTACATGCTGAGGTGCAGTAACCATGAAGAGCAAATGGGAACATCTCGTGCCGGTATTTGTATGTCACTGTCATCTTATGTATGGTTTTCTTAATTTTCTTGTTAGCAGCCTCCACAATGCCATTCATCTTCGACCGGTAAGGGGAAGAATTATGATGATGGATCTTGAATTTCTTACAGAGATCGGTGATCAATGTATTATTGAGATTTGTATCATTGTCTGTGATGATTCTCTATGGCACACCATACCGACAAATCATGTTATGCTTGATAAAACGCGCCACAACATTCTTGGTAACTGTAGAAAAAGAGGTAGCCTTAACCCACTTCGTGAAGTAATCAATGGCCACTAGGATGAAGGGATGTTCATTGGAAGCGGTAGGTCTAATCTCTCTGATCATTTTGATGCCCCGCATTTCAAAGGGACAGGGAGTCATCAAGACATTTAAAGGAACTAGAGGTACATTTACTTTATCAGCATAGATCTGGCATTTATGACAAGTTCGGGAATGCTGATAACAGTCTGCCTCCATAGTGGACCAATAGTATCCTGCCTGTAGGATCTTTTTAGCCATGGTATGTCCACTAGAGTGGGTGCCAAAGGTACCTTCGTGTAAATTTGTCAGAATCCTTTCTGCTTCTCTCTTATCTATGCATCGAAGTAAAGTAGAGTCAAGGTTGCCCTTGTAGAGGATTCCATTACTGAGGAATAACTTTGCGGAGAACCTTCTCATGAACTTATTATCATTGACAGACGCCCCTTCAAGATATTCTTGAGCCTAGAGATACCTCTTCACTTCATGAAACCAAGGTTTGTCTGCTACCTCTTCAGTGTCAATCTCATTGCAGTATGCTGGTTCATCCAACCTCTCAATAGTAATCCAAGGAGTCTCGTTATTCCACCTGACCTTGAACATAGATGACATAGTAGCTATCGCGTCCTCTAACTGGTTCTCTTATCGTGGAAAATGTTCAAAGGTGACCTCTTCAAAGTGTGGAAGCAATGTCAGCATATGTTCTTTGTAAGAGATGAGATTCGGGTGCTTCGTGTCCCACTCGCTTTTGATTTGACTTATCACCAAGGCTGAATCCCCAAAAATGCTCAAGAACTTGATCCTTAGGTCAATAGCAGCTTTGAGACCCATGATGCATGCTTCATACTCCTCCATATTGTTGGTACAATTGAAACATAATTTGGAGGTGAAAGGAGCATGACAGCCCTCGAGAGATATAATTACAGCACTGATGCCATTGTCGAGTGCGTTAGAGGCTCCATCAAAACCCATAGTCCATCGAGATCCTTCCTCAGGTCCTTCATCCGGTCCAAGTTCTTCATAGTCAGTCACTAACATAATATTCTCATCTGGGAACTCAAAATTCATGGACTGGTATTCATCCATAGCCTGATGAGCCAAATGATTAGCTAGTACATTTCCCTTGATTGCCTTTTGGGTCGTGTATTGGATGTCGTATTCAGTCAGGATCATTTGCCATCTTGCTTTTCTTCCGGAGAGGGCGGGCTTCTCAAAGATGTACTTGATCAGATCCATCTTAGATATCAACAAAGTAGTGTGGGTTAACATATACTGTCTCAGTCGGCGAGCAGCCCATGTCAAAGCGCGGCAAGTTTTCTCGAGCAGTGATTATCTTGTTTCACAATCAGTAAAGTTTTTGCTAAGATAGTATATCGCATGATTTTTTCGACCGGACTCGTCATGCTGCCCCAACACAAACCCCATTGAATTATCTAACACTGTTAAGTACATTATCAAAGTCTTCCTTAAATCGGAGGCATCAGAATTGGAGGCTCTTAAAGGTATTCTTTGATTCTCTCAAAGGCGATCTGGCATTCGTCATTCCACTTTACCACTTGATCTTTCTTCAGGAGTTTGAAGATTGGCTCACAAGTAGCATTTAAATGGGAAATGAATCTGGAAATGTAATTCAGGCGTCCCAAGAAACCTCTAACTTCCTTCTCAGTGCAAGGATCCGGAATCTCTTGTATAGCTTTTACCTCTGTCGGGTCTACCTGAATGCCCTTGTCATTAACAATGAAACCTAGGAGTTTACCAGACCTTACCCCGAAGGTGCACTTGTTTGGATTCAATCTCAGCTTGTACGTCTTCAACCTGTCAAATAGCTTTTGTAGATGAACAAGGCTACCATAGCTCGCTGATAGGTTTCCCCGATGTTCTTCAACACAAACGATATCACTTTGTAGTAGAAAGTGTCCCATTATGTGACGAAGGTTGTCTTCTCCATGTCTTCGGGTGCCATCTTGATCTGATTGTAACCAGAGAAACCATCCATGAAGGAAAAGATCTTGTGCTGAGCGGTGTTGTCAACCAAAACGTCAATGTGGGGGAGCAGAAAGTCATCATTGGGGCTTGCCCTGTTCAAATCTTAGTAGTCCACACACATCTGTACCTTGCCGTCCTTTTTAGGCACCAGGACTACATTAGAAACCCATTGAGGATAAGAGGTGACAGCCAGGAACCAAGCATTGAACTGTTTCATAACTTCTGCTTTAATCTTCTCAGAAATTTCAAGGCGCATACGACTGAACTTTTGCTTTACCGGAGGTAAATCTTCTTTAGTTGGCAGATGATGAACCATAATATCCGTATCCAGTCCTGGCATGTCTTCATACGACCAGGAAAAGATCTCAACATAATCATGCAACATCTGTATCAACCGCTGTTTGACACTAAGCTCCAAATTTGCACCTATCTTGACTTCTTTCCTGTCCTATTTTGTGCCTAATTTTATTGTCTCAATTGGCTCTTCATAAGGTTGTATAGCCTTTTCTTCCTGTTGTAACAGTCTGGAAAGTTCTCCAGGTACCTCACAATCTTCTTCACCTCCGTCCTTGGCTTGGTTGATCATATTTTCAAAGTCATAACAGGCAATAGCAAAACTGTTATCAATGGGATCCATAGTGGATATAGATATGCAGTTGATACATGAGTGTGTGTAAGAGCATAGCTGTATAGACAAAGTAAAAAGTAGAAAAGAAAAACAGAGAGCGCAAAATTTATATGCATAAACGTCCAATGCTTTATTAATGTCATATGAAATTGAAACATGATTACCCTCACAAATAAACCATTGTGCCCCGGTAAGACACATGGCCATATAGTTTATATTGTTTATTACATATCCAAAAAAAAACAAGAAAGAGAATTACTTTTGAATAAAAGTTATTGGTACAAAGTCTTTTGTCGTCCAGTTACTGGGTCCACCGTTGGTAGTAGGTAAGATCCAGCTATCCATGTCATATGCATCATCACTGTCTTCTAAGGAATTGACCCCATGATTGCGGATGCGTAGGGGAGGTCTTCCAGCACGAGCACGTCGAACAACCCTTTGAGCCCCTGAAGAGAAACCAAAACCAAACTTATCAGATTTGTACGAAATATCAGGGAGCTAGCCCTAAATGGTAGATCCACCTTTTTGAATAACTACTTTTGCATCCTTGAGAGAAGCCATCTTCAAGGGAGGTCTGGTGATCTTGGGCGGATTGGTGACAGTTTCATTTACAACCATAGTCTGAGGCACCTCTTTGAAGTTTTGACACAGAGTCTCGATAAACTCGCCATCCATTTCTACATACCTGAAGGAATTCAAGTGGCTTACCATGTACTCTCATTCATGATGTACCGTGACAATCTTTCCTCTCACCGAGTATTTCATCATCTGATGCAGAGTAGACGTGATAGCTCCCACCCCATGGATCCAAGGGCGACCCAATAAACAAGATTAGGATGGTCTGATATCCATCGTGTAGAAGGTGGAGTCAAAGGTCTGAGAACTAACTTTGATGGGGATATCCACCTACCCGTGCACCATTCTCTTCGAACCATCGAAAGCCCTCACTACAATGTTGCTGGGCTTCAAGGTCAAACCTTCATAGTCTAGTCTATCCAGAGCCTTCTTGGGCAGCACGTTGAATGATGACCCAATATCTACTAGAACATGGGCAAAAGTTGTGCCCCTGCATTCAACATAAACATGCAGCACATCATTGTGTTTTCTCCCTCTGGGTGTCAGATCAGCACCAGAGAAACCCAAACCGTTATCAGCTATCAAACTAGCCATACAATCTTCGAATTAGTCAGCAGAGGTTTCTTGTGGCACATGGGCAGTTTTAAGGAACTTCACCAAAGCCTTCGCATGAGCTTTGGAGCACAACAATAAGGCTAGCATAGAAATCTTTGAAGGGGTCTGCCCCAGGTGTTCGACCACATTGTAGTCGCTCTTCTTTATAATTTTCAAAATTTCTTCCATTTCTTTTTTGGAAGCCTTTGGGATAGATACTGACTGTGCCTTCTTCTGGGCAGGCTCAATCAATATGTCTTTACCCCGAGTCTCGGTTGACTCGGTGATAGCGGTGTCAACAGGGGTAATCATAGGAATTGCAGTAGTAGTATCAGCGGGAACAAAAGTAGGAATGATCACAGGACCAGTAAAAACTTTTGGAAGAGAAATCTCAGGGGAGAACACTCTTCCACTTCTTGTTATTTTGTTGGTTCCAACAATGTTGCCAATGTCGGGATCATCATTTTCAGAAACCTGGTCTTCAAAAGCCAGCAGGTCTTGCTTGACATCGTGGTAGTAGACGTCAGCCCCATAGTTCCATGGAACAACTTTGTCTGAGGAGTATGGGATTGGCCCTGGCATAGTGATTATTCATGGAGCCACCTTCGGAGCAGATGTAATCCTGATGGGTATTTTGGTGGAGACCCTGGGAGGATTGGCGGAAATGGTTATGATTGAAACATCCTTGCAAGAAATAGTTCGGGTGGGAGTCTTCTCAAACAAAATCTCTCTATCATCCATCAGGCGCTGAACACCTGCCTTCAACAAATGACAACCAGTCGATAGAGATAAACAAAAGTGGCAACTTTCGCCACAGCCCGAAAATAAATAGGCTTTCAATAAGTTCCACTTAACGGTCATAAGAGGAGTAAAAATTTCCTCAAACGAAGTAACAAATGCATCATCTTCAATAGCATTAAAACCACGTCCGTGCTTGGGCATAGGAGCAGTGATAACATTGGGGATCTCGGGGGTGTCAAATTCAATTTCCTACGCCTCGAGAAGGTCTTGCACCTTGTTTTTCAAAGCCAAGAAGTCATTTTTATCATGACCCGGACTTTCTGAATGCACATCAAGCATTTGGATTGTAACGGGGAGAGGCGGTGTTGGGATTCTTCTGAGATTCCCGTAAAGTTACCAGATTAGACTTAAGTAGATGAGGCAAGACTTGAGACAGAGTCATATTTATCCGGGCAAACATTCTTACTGTCCTTTCTACTCGAGGATGATTGTTCCTTTGTTGAGCGGGTGCAGGCTTGGATATCATAACAGCCTCTACCGCTGGATGGCACTCGGTTATGTCCTGATTCCTTTGATTGTACACAGCACTAACCTCTTTCTTTCCAGCAAATGGCTTCCTTACTGTACTAGAGGATGCATCCTTTTGAATCTTACCACTCCTAATTCCGCCCTCCACTCTTTCTCCTGTCAAGATCAATTCAGTAAAGTCGGCTGAGGAGCTTCCAATCAGGTGATTGAAAAATGGACCAGATATGGTACCCAAAAACATATCCACTAGCTCCCTATCAGACAGGGGAGGTTGAAGTCTTCCTGCTAAGTCCCTCCACTTCTGAGCATATTCTTTAAAGCCTTCGCTCGGACCCATAGACATACTTTGGAGTTGTGTACGGGTAGGAGAAAGGTTTGCGTTATACTGATACTGCTTGTAGAAAGCAGCAGCCAGGTCTTCCCAATTACGAATGTTGGTCCTTTCGAGCTGGTATAACCACTCTAATTAAGTTTCGGATAGACTATCTTGAAATAAGTGGACCCATAAGTCCTTTCCAGCAGTGTGAGGTTGGATCTTCCTCACATAAAACCGGAGGTGCGTCTTGGGACATGAAACCCCATCATATTTGGTGAACACCGGCACCTTGAAATTTTGCAGAATGACAACCCCATAAACCAAACCCAGCTCTTCAAAATCCAGCCCGGGCACCTTCTGGATTTCCATTGCTCTCAGACGTTCTTCCAGCTATTTGTATTTTTCGTCGACCGGAGGGTACTGCTCTTCATTGTAGTCAGTATCATTTTCAGATTCCCTTGGACTGGGGTCTTCCTCTCTTGTCTCCCCTTCTTGATTATCTCCTTCTTTTGATGAAGATGTCAGCTCAACCACTTGCTTTAGCGGTCCTTTGAATCTCCTTCCCAAATTTACCACACCAGCTATCTTCCTTGGCTTCTTGGTCTTGTCTTTAACAATCAGGGATTTCAGTTCCTCTTGCCCCTTGGCCAGAGCCATGATTATCTATTGAAACTGAGCATTCTGAGTCTGTAAATCCTTCATTGTTTGTTCTAGAGCCATTGCTGAAATAAACACCGAAGAGGATGAGAAACCTGCTTTGAAACCTGTTTATGCAATGATATGTATGATATATGTATGCAATGTTTTCAAGGATTTCTAAGACTCAAATTTGTTTAAACAGAAAGAGAACAAACGTTAATTGTATTAAGATGTTTTATTGATCACAATAATGCCTCTTGGGATCACAAGGGAACAAAGAAACAATAAAATTTTCCAAGCAAGAGGAAGACTTCAAGCTTCCCACGGGCACATCCTCTTTGGTGCAATGTAGGCATTTATACTCCTCTCCTCGTGAAGTAACTGGGTGAGCTCTAGAACCTTCTTCTCGCTGGCGTAGAATTGGGTTTCAAAAGTATCCTGTTCTTTTTTGAGTGTGATCCAGGATCTCTGTAGCTCCTCAAGATCAGTTGGCATGTCGGGATGGACAATAATGTAAGGAGTGTCTCCCTCAGTAACTGGCTCCATAATCACAAGTAATATGGGGGGGAGGGGGGGGGGGGGGTAAGGCATCACAATACATTGAGCACGAACTCGTACCCATTTGAGGTAAGGCTCAAGAGGGATAAAATTCTTGTGCCCTAGTGTCTTGCTGTCAACTCTGTTTATCATGCCCCAAGCTTGAATTAACCTCTTGCGATAACCCTGAACATCATTCTCATAGTCAAATGTGATTCCTTGGACGAGTGTGTTGTGAGGGACATCACTTCTAGCATAACCAAACTGTCACAGCGCCAAACAAGAATTACAAGTGATTCCTCCCCTAATGCCTAAGAGAGGGACATTAGGGAATTCCCCACAACGATCAATGATGGTAACATTCTCTGAGGATCGTGAACACTAATGAATATCCGAATGTGTAAGGGACATCAGCCTATGAGACCATCTCATACCCTTCTCATTTCTCAAAACAAACCGAGGTAGGTGCGAAATAAACCACCTAGTTGTTGTACCCTAATTTTTTCCCCTAAGATCCCTTCATTATACCATGTTGATTCCATCACAACAAGATCACATTAGGATTCTTGGTTCCCCTTCCTATATTTAGCTTTTCTCTTTGAGGAATCACCAAGCACCTTGACTTGTGTTCTTTTGTGATCATGAATATTTTTGTCTTGATTTCTTCTCTTAATTAATAAAATGCAATATGGGTTTGTCTTGCTTGTTACTCATGTAGGTAAAGGCAATAAGATTCAGCAAGTTGCTCCATGGGTTCATGAGTTTATTTCCATGCCCTAGTCAATAAAGCTTGAGAAGTTCAAACCTCACTATTGGATTTTTTTTGAGGAAATGGAATGGCAAGGTTATCTTGGTTCACCACATTTTAAGATTATCAAATTTGGTTCAAAAGCACAAGGGATTGATTGGAGAAGTTGTCATGCTTGGATAAGGCTTTGTTCCCATTGGTCACAAATGCATATTTCTATTAATTCTCAATATATGGAAGTGGTTGTGGTTGCTATGACTTCTCATTATCATCCTCAATAACTTATATTTACAAAGCATTTGTGTTGGTATAAGAAGTTTGTTCAAAATTATCAAAGTTCCTCAAGGCATTTTTCTTGATCTAGGAGCTAGGGCTTTAAACTTCAAAGAAGCATATCTTGCTCATCTTTTGGTATTTTGGAGTGATTCCAAATAAATTCTTCTCTTCAAAGGGTTATCAACAAATCACTTCAAAATTTCCAAGGATTTTTCATGTGGAAGAAACTTGATGAAGAAGAAAGATTACAAGTCCTCTAGATGAATCCCCAATTTTCCATGTGTGACTTCAAATGATCATAACATGGTCAATTTTTATCACCTTGAGCCCATTATTTTCCACAATGATATTGATTATGTGAACTTTATGCCTTCTTTTATGTGCAAAGTGAGAAAACGGATGGAATTTCCTTAAGGATACAAAAGATTATAGGTCATTTCATGATTTTTTGCCAACTTCAACAATTCATAACTCTCTCAATTTTTGGAGATTTTGAATGGTTCAAGTCCCAAAATGTCAATCAAGAGGTCTATTTCATGCCATCTTCTTTGGTCAAGAGCAAAATCCAAGTGGAAGGCCATGTTTGGATGTAAGACATTATAGGTCACTTTTGAAGAAAAATTTGAAATATTTCTAAGTATGGAAAGTCAACCCTTTTTCTCTAACTTTGACTCAACACAACTTTCAGCTCAACCATCCATTTGATTCCATTATGTTTCCATTGCAAAGCTTGTAACCCCATCTTTCTAAAGCATCAAGAATCATGCCCTAAGACCCCTTAAGCTGAGAATGCCATGATTTTGAAGTTGGTAACTTGGAGCTGAAGTTTCATCACAAGTCAGATTTTGTAATCTTTGTTTTGGCTTCTAATCACAAGTTTTCCACGCATTTTTGCCTCTAAACATATTTAGTGAACTTCCATAATGGATTAGCACAACAAAACGCGCATTTCGGATGAGTTTTGATCAAATTAGAAGTCACACTTTTCTTGTTTGCAACTTCACAAGATTTCCCTCCAAACTTCATCATTTCACACGCTTGGACATTCCATTTGATTCCCTATAAATAGAGGGTCATCCCCCCATTCATTTCCTCAAGCTTGGATAGCCAGAATTACCCTGCCAAACTTGTTCCATAACTCAAAATTCAACAACTTCGAAATCTATTCTCAAGCCTTTTTCAATCCAATTTTTTCATCAATTCACCTTCCTTGATCTTCCCTAAAGCTAACCATATAATTATATTCAAGAATCGTGCCATATATTGCTCCATAGAAGTCCAGTTTCAGAGCTCTGCAACTCAACTTCAATAGGTAGATTCCTTTATTAATTCTTCAAAACTTTGATATCATTGTGATGCTCTCATTGCCCTGGTTCTAGTTGCAACACTTGCTTTTTACTGGAAGCACGTTTTGACCATGAAATTTGAAATCCCTTTTCAAAACTTTCCTTCCAAATTGCTTGAGCTATAATTTATATAAATTTGTCGCGAGGGTGTTGTTGTCTTCATCTTGAAGAGAAGAAACGAATGGCATATGTCTCGTGCTCTAATTTTACATATTGAACAACCTAGTTTTGGGACTTGCTGGAGGTTGAAGATGAACAACGTGTCATCCTTCAACCAATGAAGCAGCGTCATTTGGATTTTTTTGAATTTCTGATTTACATTTGATTCAGTGCTTTATTCACTAATGACCATGATATGCGCAGCGCACCAGATCCCTTGGATAAGATTACTAACGCGTTTTGACTCTCACCAATGGTCCACATATTTTTGACTTTTATTTTCTTTTCTGATTCTTATATTTAATTGTTTTAAATTTCAAAAAATCATAGAAAATTCTTTTTAAGTCAAAAAAATCTGAAAAAGTTATGAAAAATATTTTTGATTATTCTCTTTCTGATTTTTATTTTTTTCACAATTTAATTTATTTTTTTGGTATTTTTTATAAATTTTCACTTTATTTGAATTGTTTTAAATGTTTAGAAATACTTTTATGCATTTTTAAATTTTGAAAAAATTTAGGAATGATCCAATGATATTGTGATAAATATTGGTGACCTTATTTTATTTTTGTTTCTGACTTTGTTATTTTTTATCATTTTTGGTTTATTTTACTCATTTCTTTTAATGTTAAAAAATAGTTTCTGACTTTAAAAAATTACCAAAAAATTTATAAAATCATTTGAGTCCTTTTCTGATTTTTCTATGGTCTTACTTTTTATTTCTTGATTAATTTGAACATAGTTGATATTTTTCTCTTTCATTTCTATTTTAAAACTTTTTTTAAAAACTTTTTTTTTTGTATATATTAAATGTAATATTATTTTGTGACTATTTACTGGCTGATCTTTGGTTAAATTTTTGATCATGAACTTTATTAACATCATTGGATCCATCGTGTTGAGTCTAACTCCACAAAATGGATGAATGATTTTAATAATAGTTTGATTAAATTTAATTCAAAAGTGGTTTGTATATTCTCTTCCACCCCTCTTCATCTCATTTCTTTCTTATTGCACTAAGTGTTATTGGAGCATGATCTTTATATCATGTCTTAAAATAAATGGTGCATAGATTGCTATTGACCGGCCTCAAAATAGGTGCGACTTCTATATAAGTCCACCTACGATTGCTTATCATAACGCTAAATTTTGTCTCGATTCGAATAAATGATCATTTGTGGCCCAAACTTATGTTTGCAAGCCCAAGTATGTTAATTTGATCTCTTTGATCCAATAACCTTGAGATTTATTGTGTGGAGGCTTTGGTTCTGCCAATCCTCTAAGGGATCTACAACACTTTTGGTCAACGCGTATCACTTAAACATCGTTGATCATTAAATGGTACTTATGAGGATTCCAAATGGATGATGTACTTGACAAAAAGCAAATGCAACTTGTTGTGTGGAGGCTTTGGTTCTACCAATCCTCTAATTAATTCCAAATGAAAGCTTCAAGATGATCATCCAACTAACAACTAATCACTAATAATTGACTTTATCCTGTATTTTTATTATATGCCCCTTTTTATTTGTATGCACTATTTACTTTTAGCATTTAAATTTCATGCCATTTTCATCTTTGCTCATTTGAGCATTTACTTTCTTGTCATTTTTATTTTGCTCACTTGAGCTTTTATTTTCTTTTCTTAAGATACTTAATAATCAATATGAACCATAAAATCCTTAATGATACTTGGACTATTTGGTTACTATCCTTGGCAATATGGAGCATTGGACTTCTTGGACTTAGGATTAAAAACCTTGGCCTATGATTGGAGACCTTGTGACCTTATCTGATTATTTTGTCTGGAGCTCTTGAGGTTTACCTCAAGACATTGGGTTGTTTGTTTATTTTGTGTGCATGTTATTGTGATTACACTCTTTGTTTGTAATCTAGAATTCACTCGTATACATCCATTACTCTGCCCAATTTTTGTAAGACTTAATACACTTAAAGTTTGGTTCTCTCAAGAGGTCTAGTATCTTTGCTTGCTTGGTTTCAATCCAAAGAATGGGAATTCTATCTTTACTCATAATGTCAAGTGTTGGCTTCTTGTTGGTTAGATGGTTCCTATCCATAGCTTTTAACTTATGCTTTAGGATAGTCTCTTCTTCTCCTCCCATCTTCTTTAATTTCAAAAATCTTCTTCCTCCTTTTGAAAACTCCTCTTGTTTTGAAACTTGAACCACTTTCATAATAAACTTGGACTTAGGTCCTTGCAATTTCAAAAACAATTTCATGAATAAACATCAATCAACTTAATAATATTTTGACATCATTTTTTTTGTAAGAAGACTAAAAGTCAATCAATCTCATTTCAAATCATTTTTGCCACTTTGGCTTTCTTATTTTAAGACCTTTCTCAAAATATTAGACTCTTGTCAATCCTTGTAGTGATGCAAACAACTATACTTCTACAATATGTAGTGAAGAGAGATATTTTCCACTTGGGTGTTGAGTGAGGCATTGTTGATTTTAAAATCCAAGCCATATCCTCCACTTTGAGATGATACAAATTCTCCTTTCTCATGATTGTGGGTAGTAGGTATGTTTTCCACACGGACAATGACGATGATGTTTTATCTCATAAAAATTAACCAACACGCTTACATTTTAGAAATTTTTAAAGAGGAACTACGTGTATCCTGATCCTCTATTGCACGAAAAGGTGGTATGTAGGCACTAAAGGTTCGCAACCGTGGTGGGTGCAAAAACCATTAAAATATATTTCTTTTCTCACCTCCACCATCCATTTTTTACACAACATTTCATAGCCAAAATATACAAATTTTACAAAGAGGTTCCTGCGGAGTACCATAGATGTTTAGGATGCTAATACCTTCCCTTTACATAACCAACCCCCTTAACTTGAATCTTTCCCCCTCTTTTTGGGTTATTCTCTCTTTTCCCATTCCTTTGGAATCAATAAAGCACGGTAGCGATTTTATTTTGATTTGTACAAGTCTAGTCAATCCCATGGCTTAGTCTTAAACATTTCTACCGCTACAGAAAAATGGCGACTTCACTGGGGAAAGATTGACCTATTGTTGGTCCATCCCTAAATGGGTAGAGCCTATCTTTGTTTATATCTATATATGTGCTATTGTTGTTTATGTGTTATATGTTGTATATATGTTTATCTCGATTTTCCTAGTTTTCAGGGTGCTTGGTGATTACTTATAAGTCCTATACCCAGACTTGGGAAAACTTTAAGATAGGACAGGCGGTATAGTCATGTTAACTTTGAGGGAGTAATCCCAAAAAAGGAGGCATGAGATCCCCCACTCAGTGGAGGCCCCTTTGACTGTATTGTCATTTACCGAGTAATCTGGAAGATGTACTGCTTTCGACCTGGGAGCCTGCTGAAGTTGAGGACCGTAGAATACCTAACCCATCTTGGCCTTTTAGGTGTAGTGCGAAAGCTATGACGGAGTAATCCGGAAATAGTTGTCACGCGATACTACTCTCGGACAAGTTTTTCTTGAGAATATTACTAATTACCAAGTTAATAAGGAAGTTGGTAATATCCGAAGGAAGGATGTAGACTCTGGGAACCTCTAGAACCTTGTTCGAAAGGTGATAACTTTTAGACCATACCTTGTGGGTAGTACCTTCGACCTCATGCTCGGGACGTTAAACCTATGAACCTTATATGTGTGATCTTGTGTGTGATTGCTTCATCATACATCCATGCACTCATAAGCATCTGTTGAAGATATCTTATTTCAAGGGATTTAAAAGTTGACCATTTGTGAATATCCCAGGTACTTTTTAACCACGGACTCTGGGAAAAGAAAGACCGGGAAGTACAGTTTCAAGGATCCCAAGATAGATGAGTTGATCAGTCTAATTCCCGAGATTGAGTGTTCTGTAGATTTTCGGAAGAAGTATGGATCCATCATTCCTCTCATGAAGTTGAAGATGAAGGAGGGTATTCTTTCGACCTTGGTTCAGTTCTATGATCCGATGTTTCATTGCTTTACTTTTCTCGACTATCAGTTAATTCCTACACTAGAGGAGTATTCTTATCTATTGGATTTACCTATTACCGATCGTGTTCCTTTTACTGGCTTGGAGGATGAGCCAAAATCACATGATATTGCTGCTTTGATCCATCTGGGGAAGTCTGAGGTTGAAGCCCATATGAATACTAAAGGATGGATTAGAGGATTACCAGCTCAGTTCTTATTGGAGAAAGCTTGCTACTTTTCCAGGATGAAGAGTACAGTCGCTTTTGAGGCCATCTCTGCTCTACTTGCTTACGGGTTGTTCTTATTTTGTAATGTGGACAAGTTTGTTGACATTAATGCTATCAGGATCTTCATGATCGGAAGCCCAGTTCCTACATTATTGGGTGATTCTTATTACTCTATTCATATTTAGAATTCTTACCATGGGGGGATGATTATTTGTTGCATGCCTCTGTTGTACCGGTGGTTTATCTCTCATATGCCTCAGTCTGATGCTTTTTGGGATGTCAAGAAGGAACCTCATTGGGCTCCTAAGATCATGGCACTTACTCAGTTGGATATTGATTGGTATCATCGAGCTTACCAGGATATAGAGATTATTGATAGCTGTGGTAGTTTCCCCAATGTACCTCTTCTTGGTACAAAGGGAGAAATTAACTATAACCTTATTCTTGCACGATGACAGCTCGGTTATCCGATGAGGGATAAACCAAATAGTATTCATTTGAGTAGTTTCTTTCTGAAGGAGGGAGAAGACCATAGGAAAGCTAGGGAGCAGATTGCGAAGGCCTGGAATCACATTCATAAGAAGAGTTGGAAGGATTTGGGACCAAGGGGTGATGTTTCTTTGGAGCCATACCTTCAGTGGGTCCAAACGAGAGCTATTCAGTTGAAGATGTCGTATTCTCGGGAAACACCTATGCCTGATTTGTTTGTGAAGACCAATCCTCCCTTATTGGATGATCTAGAAGAGCTACAACTTGCTTTAGTCAGGATGCAACAGGAAAAGGATGCTTGGAAGAACAAGTTCCAAACTTTAGAGATTTCTCATAGAGCAGATTTGAAGGAGAAAGACGACTTGATTGAGATTCTTGAGAGACGGGCTGTAGAGACCATGGAGAGGCAAGGGGATTTATTTTCTCCTAAGCCTCAGTCAGATGTCATTTTCTCAATCCATAATTCATGTGATTGGAAGGAGGTTGCCACCAGATATGCGGAAGAAAACCAGAGGTTGAAGGCTCAGATTGCCAGGCTCACAGGGAAGCGCCATTGTATAGAGTGATCTCCATCAGCTTTACTTCTTAGGGTTTTAGATTTTATTTTCATCTTATACTTGGGATCATTGAAACTTGTAATCCATTTTGGAGTTGTTATAATAAAAAATTTCAGTATTTCAAATGCGTTATTACTTTGATATTTGCGATATGACCATAAATTTTAAATCCCTTGAAATATTAAATAATAAAATAAAATCATGTGCATTACATATCATGCATCATATTGCACATATTTATTGCATTTGTTATGTGTTGTACCCCAAAATTTGCCCTCCCATTTTCTCAATATTTTCTCATCACAAGGCCCTTGGAGCTCAAGATCCAGTTAGGGTTTCCTCTGCAAGACTTCTCCTAGCACTGTTGGCCCAAATTAGGGTTTGTGTTTGCACAAAGATATTTTGACCTAAAATGCCTAAGATGACTTTCATGCTTCATGTTGGACTCCCAAGTTTATCCATACCAAGTTTCAAGCCTTGATTCCAACCTTTGCCCAGTCAATTGGACAGTTGACCTAGAAATCAGTCGTATTGGGGAAAAAAGTCAACTATGGCCAATTGATAGTCAAACCTCATGAAAATTGACCCACATCAACATTATGAACTAATATGAACCATTTGATCAAGTTTGGATCACAATTCCACAAGAAATTTGATCAGATCACCAAAAGGGCAAAATGGTCATTTTTAGGGTTTTGACTGCACATAGGCAATTTTTTACTGTTTGACCTAGCCAATGGCAAACCAAGCTCACATATGGACTCAAGGACCCCATGGAATTGTCTTGACATACTCAACAAGTTCAAAAGATCCTAAATACACAAGATTAACAGTTGAATTTTCCAGTCAATTGATCAATTTTTTACTGTATACTGAAAAGTTAAACTTTGACTTTTTGGTCAAAGTCAAGTGTCAAGATTCATTTTTCATCAAAACATGCCAAATCATGAAACTTGTTCATCAAGGAATCCAAAATCACAAATTAGGGTTTGAAATGAAGATTTTTCATAACTTAGAATTTTTCTAAGTTATGAAAAACCCTAATTTTTTCCTAACTTTGTCCCACTTTCTCATCAAGATGCATTTGGATTCAAGGAAAAGTCAAAACATGAAAGTTGTAGTCCATTGAAAAATATACAACTTTTATTTACAAAGTTTCCTCAAAATAAGCTTGTAGCTCAAGTTACAATTTTTGGAACAAGGGTACCAAACCATTCTTAACTTAGAGAAATTTTGACCTATTTTAGGCAAGATTTTTGCCTAACTTCAAGACCACTTTTCACATACTTCCACTTGGAATTTCAATTTGCATTACAAAGATGGATTGTAGTACACATTCCAAGCTTTCCAAAATGTCCAAGAACTCATCAAACAACCTCATGGTTAGGGAGAATCGAATTTGGCAATATGGGAAAAACTCACTTTGTTTATGGCCAATTTTCATGTTCATACACTTAGGCAATTTTGAACTCAGCTTGCATTCCTTGATTACAGGTCCTATCCCATTTGCACTCATAAATTTAATGCTAACTCATTGTGCCAAGGCCTTATTTTGTGTGTTCAAGCATTGTATACAAAATTAAGCCATAAGTAGAAAAAGCATTATGTCCATTTTTGAAAAGTGAAAACTTTATGTCAATTTGCAAATCAAGAGGTACACAGCAAATCTCTTTGGCACAAGTTTTTGAGCTAATCCCACTGATCAAGGGCAAGGTTAGCAGCACATTAGAGGGGCCTCCATCAGTCTAGAAAACAACTTGGCATTTTGTTGCTTAAGTAAGAAGAAACTTGACATAACAACTCCCAACTCTCATCTCAGCAAACACAAGCTTAAGCAAAGTTATTGTACACATTCTAAACATCAAACATAAGCTGAAACACAAGCCAACCAAGTTCCAAACATCATCAAACACAGAATCACCATTAAACTGCACAAAAGCAGGGTATTATGCACTTGGACTTGGCTAGCTCATTTCCATCGTGCACCTTGGCCAAAAACACTTCAAACACATCCCACACCATCCCTTGAAACTGTTCCAAACCCTAAACACGACTTGTAACACCCCTAACCCACATCACCATTTTCATATTTTCTGTTTTGCAGTTGGAGTGCCATAACACGATTCACTTGGTTTCCAAGCACACCAAGCATTGGAATAGCATCCCTGGACATCAAGGAAGCTATACAAATCATTACCTTGCCTTGTAAGCATCTCCATTGTTGCACACGATTCCAACTGAACAGGTAAATCTTTGGACTTCTATCTCTCAATGTAGGAAGAATTAGCTCTAAGTTTGTGAATGAAAAATGTCATGCTCATGCCCCTGAAGCTATACATATCTTTACTTTCCATTTATTTTGCATGTGCTATGAGAATTTGAGGTCTGAACATTAAACAAAAACTAGGTCAGGAATTGGGGGAGAAGAAATTCTCTCTCATTTCTGAGAGTTAGATTGATTTCTTTATATGTCTAGAATCGTGGCTTCAAGCTCTACAGGTTTCATGTTGCAAGATTTGGCAAATGATCAAGGAATCTGGAGATAGGAAAACGCGTGTTGTTGTGTTCAAACAGGTTCTGAGGTTGAAGACAAAGTCTTCTTGGGCTGGGCCTGAGTTGACTTGATATTTGCACCACATTTTCACTTTTGAACCCCCTTGGCCCATTGTGCTTATTTGAAACATTTTTTGACTTTTTCTTGTTATTTCTGACTTATTTATTTTTTCTCATAATATTAAAAATATAAAAAATATTTTTCAAACCATTTTGGTATTTATTAGGCATTTATTGGTTTAAATTAATATTTGTACACATAGATAATATATAAATACTCTTTTATTTAAAATACTAAAATAATAAATACTTTTTATTTTCTGACTTTTGTTTTATTTTATCTTTGAAAAAAACTTTTATAAAAAATACATTTTTTTTGTAAATATTAAATATTATTATTTTTATACATATATTTAGTATTTAGTGAATATTGTAAATATTTAGGTATTTATTAATACATTTAGGTCAAAAACATAATAAAATAATACATTTTATTTTTTACTAATATTTAACTTAAAAATTACTTTTTTTCATATATTTTCTTTTCATTTATTTTGTGTACATAATTAATAAATATTACATATATTATATAATAAATACTTTTTATTTATAAAATTAGGGTTTTACCCTAGATCCATAAAAATACCAAAAATACATCTATTTTTATTTTTATTTATTTGATATATGATAAACATTTTTTCACATACATATGAAAACCCTTTTTTTTCATTTTTGCATATTTATTTTATTTGAATATTGTGTAATTAAATACCTTGCAAAGTTCCAATTTGATGTAATAGCTTAGGATTTAATTCTTGTCAAAATACCCCCATTTGAACATTTGTACCCCCCATCCCATATATTGTGTTGTAATAACTTAGGACCTTTAAATTCCGCATTTTAAAAGCTTTCTAATTATGCCATGTTAGAATTAGGGTTTGTATGCAAATCAATTAACCAAAAATAGTTTGACTTAACTTCAAGATAAACAAGCATGAAAATGGATAACACTAATCACACTTGCACCCCTAGGGTATTCCACTTGTTGCCTTCAATAATGGGCCATATTGCATGTTAGGTATCTTGGGCAAAACAAGCACAAATTCAAATGATCATAGTCCCTCGATGACGCTTTCGAAAGTTGCCTAAAAATGATCAAGTCCCTTAAAGAAAAATTGCCCAAAGATACTTGGCACCATTGCAATCATGGTCTAAACGATGACCCACGCCCGTCCCTTTCACATCCTAACACAAGATTGTCCACCAAATACAATGGTGGAACAAAATTGTTAAAAGGGTTAAAACATAGCAAAGATCTTTGAGAAATGTAGGGTAGATAGCTCTTGGTTACTTGACCCCTTGCAAAACAAAAACACTTGCCTATTTTTCAAACTACACATCACTACACTTTCAAAACAACTTTCAAAAACATTGAAAACCTTTTCAAAAGACATACACCTTTGTATACATCCCAACATGGATCATTACAAAGGTTGCCACCGCATTGGCCTCTTTTCAAAACATTTTCAAAATCCACACACAAAGCACCATTTCAAACAATTGAAAATTAAGGCAAGTTGATCTAAGCAAGTAACTAAGAGCCCATGGATAACCATGGATAGAAAGGGTGCTAATACCTTCCCTTTCTATAATCTACTCCCCGAACCCAAGAAAACATCTCAAAGGTTTTTGCTGTGCTTTTTAACCTTTCCTTAGGATAAAATAAAAAGTCGGTGGCGACTCTTGCTCAACCGAAACATTTGTGAATACAAACGCAAAACTCAAGTCAGTTCTCCCACCGTATCACAGAACTGGCGACTCTGCTGGGGATTTTTTTAAGTGGAGTAACCTTAGGGCTTAGATCACCCTCTTGCATGACTAATTGTTTTTTTTGATTGCTTTATATCTTGGCTCTCTTGTTTGGGTTTACAATCCTACACCCGGATTTTGGGAAACATTCATAGATAGCAATACATTGTGGAAACTGTGCGGGGTATACCGACACGGTCGAAGCAATAGCTATATTAGTGCGACATATTTGTGAGTACCGGTAACCCTTGAGTTCAATCAAGGAGAGTACGGGGCCGCTGAGTGATGTCACTAAGCACTAATGACCTAGAACCTTACTTGACCATCTTGGACTTTCATTAGGGGTAGTGAGATGACCGGCTTTGGTGCAGTCTGAAGTTGGTAGATACTCGATACTACACTCATTGAGGGTTGTTTTCTTGGAATATTTTGGTCGCTAGTTAAGTGGCTAAACCAAAACAATGAACAATGAAAACAATCCAGTGATATTGAGCTCCTTAGAACCCGATTACTATTTATAGGACAGGTTTTTAAGACAACTACACTCAAGAGGGTACTTACCTATGAAACCCCATGCAAGCCTGAAACTAGGGTTTGGTGTGAATTGCTTGTACATATGCTTGTGCATACATCATGAACATCATAAAGCATCATATGCATTTACTAACCATTTCAAGGGTTTAGATCTTCATCTTTGTTCTTGTTTTGTAGGTCATGGAAATTCCTCGCAGAAAAACCATCCAAGTAAACCTTGTGAGAATCCCTCCTCAACTCAAGGAGCTCACATCAAGAATTCCGGAAAGCTCTCCCTTCAGTGAAAGACATGGTAGACTGCTCATCTTAGTCAACACCAACATTGAAGAGGATATGATGAAAGTGCTATTCCAGTTCTTTGACCCTCTTCATCACTGTTTCACTTTCCCCGACTACCAGTTGGTGCCCACTTTGGAGGAATTTTCTCAACTCCTGAGAATTCCTATCCTTAATCAACTACCTTTCAACGGTACGGAAAAGGAACCAAAGCCTGAAGATGTTGCTCGAGCACTACATCTACAGCCATCTGACATCAAGGGGCATTGGGAAACTAGAAGCGGTGTCAAAGGCTTCTTAGCAAAATTCTTGTTTGAAAAGGCACAAGAGTGTTGGAATTCATTGGACCTACAAGCCTTTGAAGAGATTGTGGCACTCCTTATCTATGGGTTGGTCCTGTTCCCAAATCCTGACCAGCTTGTAGAGGTCAATGCCGTCAAAATCTTCTTGTCCAAAAATCCAATACCAACATTGCTTGGGGACATCCTTCACTCATTTTACACACAAACAATGAGAAAGAGGGGTGTTCTCATGTGCTGTACTCCTCTCCTTGCAAGGTGGTTTATTTCGCACCTTCCACAATCTGTCTTGAAGAATGACCAAGGCTCAAGGTGGTCCCAACGGTTGATGACTCTTACTCACTCTGATGTACATTGGTGTTCTTGGTCCAGAGAAAATGTCATCATCATCGATCGTTGTGGAGAGTTTCCTAATGTTCCTTTACTTGGAATCAGAGGAGGCATCACCTATAACCCTTGTCTAGCTTTGAGACAATTTGGATATGCACGAAGAGATGGCCCTCATGACATGTTGATTCCTGACCTAGTTTTTGACTTCGACAACGATGCGCAAGGACTTCGCCAAAGATTCATCAGAGCTTGGAGGATGCCCAACAAGGTTGATAGCAAGACACTGGGACACAAGAATTCCATCCCTCTTGAGCCTTATCTCAAGTGGGTACGAACCAGAGCCCAGAGTCTAATGATGCCTTATCCTCATGTTCTCCCTGTGATTAAAGAGCCCGTCAAGGAAGGAGAGGTTCCCTACACCATCCTACATCCTGACATGCCTACATCGTGGGAGGAGATGCAGAAGAGTTGGATCCAACTCAAGGAGGAACATAACACTTTTGAAGCCAGCTTTTACGCCAGCTAGAAGAAGGTTCTAGATCTCACCCGCCGACTCCATGAGCAAGAGACCCTTAACACCTACATCGCACCAAAGAGGATGCGCAACGTCTTTTTACCTTGAGAAGTTGTTTTTGTAATATTTGGCCCATGGGGCATTTATGTACTAACAAATTTCTTCTTATTAATATGACGTGCATTCTTTTTGTCTGCAACAATTGTGAATTTCTAAAAAATCCTTGAATACATTGCATAAATAGCATCTCATGCATCATGTGCATAACAGGTACCCTTTTCCTACAGGTTGCTTAATCTTCTTCGCTGTTTATTTTGAACAGTCATCATGAATCCTGAATCATCCAGTGAACAAGCTATCAAGGCCCTCCAGGCCCAGAATGCCCAGTTTCAAGAGATGGTCATGAGCTTGGCCCAAGGTCAACAAGAGTTGAAGGCTCTGCTCTTAAAGAAGAAGAAGAAGAAGAAGAAGAAGAGGACTGAGTTATTCAACACTGGACGCAGGTTTGGGAATACACTCCATAATGAGGCTGATCAAGCTACTTCCTCTGCAGAGAAAGACAGTCCCCAAGGGGGAGGGGCTCCTTGTCCTGCAGTCTCTGACAACGAGACGGATTACAATGACGAACAATACCCTCATGCTACAGACAGATACAAACAACTAGAGGACCGTTTAAGTGCCATGGAGATTCAAAATGTGTCGGGGCTGGATCTCAGAGATTTAGGTTTATCTTCTGGGGTGGTAATCCCACACAAGTTCAAGGCTCCTGCCTTTGCAAAATACGACGGGGCTTCCTGTCCTAAGTTGCATCTCCGATCGTACGTAAGGAAGATCCAACCTTACACGGCAGACAAGAACCTTTGGATCCATTTCTTCCAAGATAGCCTTTCGGGGTCACAACTTGAGTGGTTTTATCAGCTGGATGGAACCAGTATCCGACATTGGGAGGATTTGGCTACCGCATTTTATAGACAATATCAGTACAATTTTGACCTCGCTCCTACGCGTACCCAACTTCAGGGTATGTCACTGGGAACGGGCGAAGGATTCAAAGAATATGCGCAAAAATGGAGAGATTTGGCTGGCAGGGTGCAGCCTCCTTTGACTGACCGTGAACTGGTTGACTTGTTTCTAGGGACCTTGTCTGGTCCATTCTTCAATCATCTGGTTGGTAATTCCTCCGCTGGGTTTACAGATTTGATCCTGACGGGTGAAAGGATAGAAGCTGGCATCAGGTCAGGAAAGATACAGAAAAGTGCCTCCGCAAGTACTGAGAAGAAGCCTTTCAAGAAGGAAGCTAGTGCTGTCTATGGCCCTAGAAGACAAGTTAAGCCAGAACGCCTCCAAGTCGTTAATGCCTTGGTAATTTCAAAGCCTGTTGCTGCTCCTCAGCAGTACAATCAACAAAGGGGTGAGAGGCCCAAAAGGCAATACACCCGGCTGAGTATGACCTTGTCACAAATCTTGCCGCAACTGCTATCAACCCACTTAGTGACTGTCAGAGAGGCTTCGAAGGTTGTGAATACTGCATCTCCTAAGTATAATCCGAATGCCCGCTGTGCTTATCACTCCGATATCCCGGGGCATTCTACTGATGATTGCTGGGCCCTGAGAAATAAGGTTCAAGACCTTATTGATGCAAAGGAAATACAGTTTGAGGCACCTGAGAGGCCTAACGTTGTGACTGCTCCGATGCCCCAGCATGAAGTAAATGCTGTTGATGAAGAATTGTATGCAGTTTCTGTGAATGATGTTGCTACCCCTCTATTGACTGTTAAGAGGAACCTACTTCTACCTGGTTTATTTCCGGGTTGTAGCAAGGGTTGCCTCCGGTGTGTTGTTACCCCTACCGGTTGTCCGTTGCTGAAGTCAGGCATCCAAAGCCTGATGGATAGCAAGGAGATTCTGTTCAAGAAGACTGATGTTCCTTTTGTTCCCGCTGAAGAAGTATCTGTCGTCACAATTTTCAACAATCCTACCAAGGCTCCCCCGAGGAAGCCAGTCAAAATTATGTCTGTTGCACCCATTACCATTACTGTTCCGGGGCCCCTCCCCTATGAATCTGACAAGGCTGTCTATTGTACCCCAAAATTTCCCCTCCCATATTCTTCAATATTTGCAAAGAGTATGCTTCAAAATCTCCCCAAGGGTTGCACAGTTCAAGGGCCTCCCAACAGTCAAAAACTAGGGTTTTGGGTCTGGCAAAGAAATTGAAGTTTTCAAGGGTCCAAACAAGTCCCACATGCCTATAAACATGGTCAAGCATCCATATGTCAAGTTTCAAGACTCACATCACAAAATTGCACAGTCAAAAACCTTAATTGCTCAACAGTCAACTGCAGGGGCAAAATGGTCATTTGACAGTCAAAAGTTCAAATTTTTGGTCAACATCTTATTTTGAAGCCACAAACATCATTTGATCAATTCTTGATCATGATTTTCAAGGCATAGCTCAAAAAGTCTCAAGATGCAAAAGTTGCCATATTTGGACAATTGAAAAAGTCAACTGTAACTTGACCAAGGCATAACTTCCACATGGTTTATCAGAAAAATTCCATCCAAAGCGCATTTTGAAGAGAATTACATTTCCTACAACCCCTCTTCACACTTCAAGTCCAAGAAATGCTCTCACAAAAAGTTATCAATTTCAACATTATAGGTCATTTTCAAAAGTCAACAAAAAGGGACTTTAAGTCAAAGACCATAACTTGATATTGGTAAATCAAAATGACATGGGACCAAAGGCATTGGTTAGAGGATATCAAGACCTTTCCAAAATGTCCAAGAACATGATCAAAGCTTAAATATTGAGCAAGATATGCCTTGTGGAAGTTGGGAAATTTTTGGGAATTTTGAAAAGTCAACTTTACTTCAAATGCCTCAAAATTGCTAATGGGCCACAAATTCTTCCAAGAATCATCATCCAAAGGTTATGCACGACCATTTGACCCAAAGGGGATTTATTTCATCATTTTATATTATTTATTTGAATTTTTAATCACTATTAATTCATTTAATGAAATAAAATATGACAAAAATAGAAAACCATGTTTTTTAATCCCTTTTTGCAGCATATTCTCTCCAATAAAACCTCAAGATTCGTGCACACCCAATTTGGAAAGGTTTGGCCATGATTGGTATCAAAAGCATATGGAAAAGATTTGAAAGGATTTCATTAAAAATCAAATATTTGATTCATCAAAACATTGATCTTTGGGCTTGAATTCTTACCCTAATCCATTGGCATACATATACAGATCACAACCCTAGTGCAAAGAACCTTCAAGCTGCGCCCAAACCTGAATACAAACTTGGCATTTTTTGTGAAAAAATTGAAAACTGAAAACGCACTTAGAGTTGGTTTCAATGCAAAATATTGATTCCAATAGCTTGCTAAGGCCTCAAGGAAACTTTTTGGATCAAAACCACAACTTCTAACGCAAAGAATTGGTAACACGAAGCCGTCATGTTCTTAACATTTTTCACATTCGTGTTTTAATTTATACGCATCCTCGTTGCATTTTTTTTGTTGATTTGTACTAATCCAACCATTCTAAAGCTAACAACATCGTTTAATTGAGTTTTCGTGCCCTGTACATGAATCCACCATTGGAGCCTTCTAGGTTTTCAGAGGTCAAAAATTAGGGCTTTCCTCTTCAGGAAAAATTGAGACACAAGACCTATGCCATTGAAACCAGAAGCTCATGACGAATCAATTCCATACCTCGCAATCAATTTATGATAAGCCAGGGCCTAATCGCTATTTTCACATATGCTATTTAGTGGGGGTTTAAAACCCCCGCTATCTCCTTTTATTTTACAGGCAGCATGAAGAAGATGGAGGACGTGTCCATTGATCATAGGCGCGTTTGAATTTCGCGCGAAGGACACCACTCATCATTGTTTTACATTATATTCTTTATTTTCCATATTATACACAAAACGCGCTAATGGATCAGTTGGCAGGCATATGGCTCGGTAAGCAATGGGACCTGGGTTCGATTCCCAGGTCCCCTCCTTTCTCAATATTATTTTTCTTTCCATGTTTACATGCAGCGTACCATTCAGTGCTCCACCATAGGCTCTCATCAATGGCTTGCCAAGTGGCCATGATCATCCATCCAGTGGCCAGGATCCAAGGTCTATGGAATGCCTCAGTCAACGCATACGCACATGATCACTGAGAAGTCAGAAAGGGCCAAGCTTCTTGGGCCTAATTGCTCACAACATAACCTCCAGATTGGGGCAGAACCCCCCTAGTGTTTGTATTTCTTTCTCTTTTCTCTTTTCTATTTTTTTTTTATTATTTGTTTTAATTTAATTATTTTCTTTTAATTCATCAAAATAAATTTTATAAAAATACCAAAAATAACAAAAAATCAGAAACTATAAAAATAAAAAATATATTTTAATGTTTAATTCACTAACATTTTTTGTAAATAAATTCAACAATTAATTTAGTTTTAATTCTAGGTTTAATTTTAATGTTTTTTTCAATAAACTAAAAAATGTAGAATTAGGGTTTTAAATACTTTTATCCTTTTTTCTTTCCTTTTACCATTATTAATAATTAATTATTTATTTTGTAAATAAATTTTCCATTAAATAATTAGGTTAAAACTTGGTTAAATTTAAACATTTTTTAATAAATTAAAAATATTTTAGAATTAGGGTTTTAATTTCATTTAATTTTCTTACTAAATTCCATAAATACAAAAAACTCAAAAATAATTTCCTTTTCTCATTTAACTTAATTAATTTATTAATTCCAATTTAATTTCCTTAAAAGGGTCCAACGCCCTCGCATTCCCGACTTTACTTCTTTTCGCATTTTACTTTTATTTCTTTTTTGCGAATATAATGTATTTATCCCAAAGCCGTGTAATAGATTAATTAGACATTTATCCTTCCGCATTTTATTTTATTTCAAATCGGGTCTTGGATTTATTTGGCGATGTAGACCCGCGCCTTTGTAATAGCGTAGGACTTTTTTCCGCACCTTTTAACTGTTAATAATTTGCATGAAAGAATGAATGCCAAAATAAAAGCAACGCGTAGATCACCAATGCATGAACAAAACAAACATAAATGAACATGACACACAAATCACCCACCACCCCTAGGGTACGTCTCACTGTTGCCTTGCCCCTCGAAAGGTGGTCGTCGAGTAGAGGACGTTTTAGTAAGTCCTCATGTCCATGAACATGGCATGAGGGTAGCTTCTAAGGTGTCTTCCCATTGCTCTGGTGACCACAATGTCCCGAACCCTCGAATTGACCCGAACACCTCCAACGGTGGTGCTACCTACCTCTCAATGGTGGGATGGCACTATCTTAAAGACATTTACACAGACTAATTCCTTAGGGTAGGTAGAGAACTCATAGATACTTGCTCTAATTCAAAACAAAATCAAAAAAACTTCTTTTCACACCGACACTTTCAAAAAGCTTTCGAAAGCAACTTTTCAAACACTCTTGAGGACTGATACAAGAGTCGAACTGAAATTTTCAAAGAAACTTTTTAAACCCACAGTTGAAAAGTAAACAAAAACTTTTGAAAACACAAATGAGCAAGTATCTAAGAGCCCATGGATAACCATGGATAGAAAGGGTGCTAACACCTTCCCTTTCTATAAATCTACCTCCCGAACCTAGAGAAATCTCTATAAGGAATTTTTCTGTGCTTTTGTCCTTTCCATTTGGAGAAAATAAAAGACGGTAGCGACTCTTGCTTCCGTGACATTTCGCGAAACCAGCGTTAAACAGTCAGTTCCAGATCCACCGATCACAGAACTGGCGACTCTGCTGGGGATATTTACTTAAAGTGAGGTGTACCTTAGGATAGTTCATAACTATGTTTTCAATTGTATTGACTTGCTTGCTTTAAATTGTGGGTTGCATGGGAGTTACATAGATCCTAACCCGGATCTGGGGATACCCTGTTTAGGTAGCATAAGCTGTGAGGGACCTGTCCGGTATAGACCGACATGGGTGAAGCAGTGGCTACGTTGGTGTGACACCTTGGTCTGTACCGATATCCCTTGTGTTGCAACGAGGAGAATATGGGTCTTCTGAGGAGTCATTAAGCACCAACAGACCTTAGAACCTTAAATGACACAACTTGGCCATTAGAACAGTAGCAGTATGCTACGCCCATTGAGGCTAAACTCTCGTGATGGTTCTGGCTGCAAGAAAAGGTTGCGATGCTGGAGTTATGACCGATTGAGGGTAGTAAATGACATTGGGATCCCCTAAGAACCCGGTTACTTTTGATAGGACAGGTATGAACCAACAAACTGAAAGAGGGTAATACCCAGACCCCATGCTGGCCTAAACTCTAAGGGCTTCTCTTGTGTGACTTGTGTGCCTTCGTACTTGACTACTTGCATGCTTGTTATCTGACACATGAACTACTTGCAGGTTTTGTTTATAGTCCTTAATTGGGACTCATAACAGGGTTTACTAAGTTTCTTGCAGGTTTTGTTTATAGTCCTTAATTGGGACTCATAACATAGTGTACTGAGTTTCTTGCAGGTTTTGTTTATAGTCCTTAATGGGGACTCATAACAGGGTTTACTTACATCACTCCATGCATAGCATAACATCATATCATTGCATACATCCTGCATAAGGACTAACCCATTTCAAGGATCTCAAAGGCTTGTGATGCAGGTCATGATGAATCAAACTGTATAGCAAGGGGCAAAGGGGATTTATTTTCTCCTAGCCAGGTTGAGGACTTGAGTCAGGGGCTATGACCCACTGGATATGGTGAGCCTTTGACCCTTGAAGAAGGGCTCTCAACAACATGCAGTGCCTTCAATCAAGCTATAAATTCCAATGCTAACAATTTTCTTGTTTACCCCGCGAGATCCTTGAAAACATTGCATGCATCATACATATCATTTCATTACAGGTACACTTGTTGCAGGTCCCTTACCTTCTTCGTTGTTTATTTCAGCAGTCATCATGAATCCTGAATCATCCAATGGACAAGCTATCAAGGCCCTCCAGGCCCAGAATGCCCAGTTCCAGGAGTTGATTGTGAGTCTAGCCCAGGGTCAAAAGGAATTGAAAACTCTGATTCAGAAGAAGAAGAAGAAGAGGACTGTTTTGTTCAACCCTAGACGCAGACCTGGGAACACATTGCAGAATGAAGCTGAGAGGACTACTCCATCTGTGGGGGGAGGCAGTCACCAAGGGAGAGAGGTTCCTAGCCCTGTGGCCTCTGACACCGAGACAGACTTCAATGATGAACAGTACCCCCCTGTTGAGGACCGGTACAAGCAACTAGAGGATCGTCTGAATGCCATGGAAATTCAACAAGTGCCTGGGTTGGATTTCGGAGACTTGGGTCTATCTTCTGGTGTGGTGATCCCACACAAATTCAAGGTTCCTTCTTTTGCTAAGTATGATGGGGCATCCTGTCCCAGGCTGCATCTCAGGTCTTATGTGCGGAAGATTCAACCATACACTGTGGACAAGAACTTGTGGATCCACTTCTTCCAGGAGAGTCTTTCAGGGACTCATCTCGAATGGTTCTATCAGCTGGATGGAACCAAGGTTCGTAACTGGGAGGAGTTGGCTACTGCTTTTTACAAACAGTATCAGTATAATGCCGACCTCGCTCCTACACGTACCCAACTCCAGGGTATGTCGTTAGGATCGGGAGAAGGTTTTAAAGAATATGCGCAGAGATGGAGAGACCTTGCTGGGAGGGTACAACCACCTTTGACTGACCGGGAACTCGTTGATATGTTCTTGGGGACCCTATCCGGGCCGTTCTTCAATCATCTCATTGGTAATTCATCTGTAGGGTTTACCGACCTCATTCTGACTGGGGAAAGAATTGAAGCTGGTATCAAGGCCGGGAAGATTCAAGAGGCCACACCTTCTGATACTCACAAAAATCCTTACATTGGAAAGAAGGAATCTAATGCTGCATACAGTCAAAAGAGTCGTCATGACCAACATGCAGGGGCAGTCATGATCTCTGGTTCTGCACCACGCCGATAACCACAAAAGGGAAATCAACGAAGGCCGAACGAGCCTAAAAGACAATTCACCAACATCAACATGCCATGGTCACAAGCATTACAACACATGTTGAAAATAAACCTGATTGCGGTGATCAACTCTCCTGCAAATCCCAAGACCTCCTCTCTAAACTACAATCCAGAGGCGAGGTGTGCTTATCATTCTGATAGCCCGGGGCACGATACTGAGGATTGTTGGGCGCTGAAGTATAAGATCCAGAATATGATCAACGCTAAGGAGATCGAGTTCGAGCCTGCTGAGACTCCCATTGTGACCACTGCTCCTTTGCCAAAGCATGGCTAGGATTGAGAGATTTTTGTTCATTTGAATTCAAGTTGTATTTTTCTTTTCTTGTTCAAACAAACAACTGTCATGTTAAACTCTCTTATTTCATGAATGCATTACACATGTCTGTCTTGAATTAATTATGCGTACTATACTTAAAGCTGCTTTCATATTTTTTGTGATGATTAACTCTTGATTAATAATTCTAAGCCTCTTGATGGAGGATGACGAAAACGATACCACGATCTTTACAGTATGCTTTTGAACGGACCCCGCTGATGAGGTACAGGCATTGTTTCAATTCCTAAACACTGGAGTTATAAGGAAGATAATCCCTCGTCAACCCCTCTGAGCCAAAGAAGTAGGAGTTTTTCTTTTCGAAATTTAAAACCCTTAATCATAACCTGGGGCAGGGTAGTCTCTCAGTTGATCCAAGTGCATAACGAACGGCACCAAAGAGGTCCTTACAAAAAAATGAAAGACAATGATGGTTCCGAATAATCAATAAAGAAAGGCAGTCATTATCTTTCAAAATAAGAACCCATTAAGTCAAAACCTAGGAAGGAGACTTACAAAACTGGGGCATCCCGCTGACTGTAATCACAAAAGAAACAGTCCAGGCAAAATTTAAGGATAGCAAAATCAAAAGAAAGAGGTCATACAAACCCTCAACAAAAACAAAAATGACTGCCTATTCAGAATAAATCATCAATATCTGAACCATCACTGGAACATCAAAGCAAGACCCAAACAAGGTCTAACGCACGATCAACTGAGCTTAGGTTTGAAGAACATCACGAAGAATGGGTGGGTACAAATAATTTGAGCCTTTATCTTTTGTTTGTCAAACCGTGAACCCGGCCACGTTATAACCTTTAAAAGTCCTAGCTGAAGCATGGGTTAGTTCGAAAGCATATTGTCACAAAAGGTATCTTGACTCCTTAAGGCCCACTGTAAAAGCTTGAGTTGACATCACAGTCTACAAAAAGTTTCACTTGTTTTACAAAAATGCATTTTCAAAATTTAAGACAGGCATAAGCTTTTGCATTCTTAAAATACCATTGTTTGCACATAACTATTTGTTTGAACAACATAGAAGTTTGCACGACGAATATCCAGTGAACAAAATCTTCTCAACAAAAGCTCAAATGGAAGAAGCACTTCCAATCAAGGGGCAGACATGATCATTGTCCATCATCTGGGGCAGTCCAATCAAGATTCAGAGAATCTCTCAAAGGCCAAATAGACTGGGGCAAATCTCCGCCTGAGTCACTTGGGGCATTCCAACAACGAATCTTGCCTGATCAAACGTCTTCTGGTGGCATGGAAAAACACTTCTAACAGGGGCAACTCCCTACATCCTGAGAGCACGGACATAGTCGAAATAATACAACGCAAAATCAAAGACCCGCTAGGTTGACACACCTAGGAAAAAATAAGGGCTTCCTGGCGAACCAAAAGGGTTCGGGCAAAATGAGGGATGAAAAAAAAAATCTGTACACCCGGCAAGTCGAAAACCTGAAAAGGCGGCTTGGGCAAAAATGGGTATCCCGGTGGACTGAAAACCCGAAAGGGCGGTCCAGGCAAAAGTTAGGGATAAAGCGTAATACTATGGATCACCTTGCATCCAGAATCCGGTATCTACATCAAGTTCAGACGACATTGATCAATCAGCTTCATCTTCGGTTAGGTCATCAAGTGATGAGACGCTCAGAGATATAAAGGCAATAGCAGAGTTGGAACCCAGTGGGATTATTCATTTCACACAGCTGTTTTGTTTTCCCTTTGTACAAATTGTATAAATTCTTTTGTTCGGCGGCGTTCTCTTACTAGGACGTCAGCCTCTTGTACATAAACGCCTATTTTACAGGCAAATGCAAAAATCAATACAAAAATAACTTTTCAGTTAAAACTGCCTTTTGTTTTTTCCTTTTTCTGTTTTGTTTTGCGAAGAACGTCCAAGGTTCAATTTGTGATATATGCATTTGACACTAATTGCTAACCCATAAATATTTGCATAGGAAATAAAGGATTAATTACAGGTAACATTAGAAACAGGGGCAATAATGAGTTGTCTAAGCAATCTAATTGTTCTGTCCTCCAAGGTATCAAGGTAGGTTCAGCTGAAGAACATAACCAGTACATCTCAATTCCCCAGAGAGTGAGTCAGCAAGTCAATACACTCTCGCCAAGCAAAGCTATTATCAGCCTTAAGGAAGTTGGGTATCCCCCGCAGATCTCAACATTCCCCAGCACGATATACAGACATTCCTAACAAGCATCCCCGACAGTCTTTGTCTAAAGATTGTTCCCCGGCGGTGGAGTCACTTCCCCAATATAGTTCAAGATTTCCCCAGGAAAGTTTGAATCATCTCTCCAAGCAGTAAGCTTATCCCCAGTAGATTCTGGAAGCTTATCCCCGTAGAGCACGAACGCGTCCCCTGGCTTTATTCAAAGGTTATTTCCCTACCAGGATATAACTGGGTTATCCTCAGCCAAAATCCACGGAAAGATCGTCCTCGGCGAAGTCTTCTTATCCCCAGCGAAGTCTATTAACACTTCCAACGTAACAACGGTACCCCCAGCGGAGTTACCATCTATATCTCAGCAAAGTACCTCTCTCCCCCACAGAGTATTATTCCCCAGCAAGGTAGCTAGAGTAATTTTTTCCCCGCAGAGTAATCCATTCGCCAAGTTTATTCCCCAACGGAGTTATCTTCTCCTACCGGTATTCTTGCAACTATTATCCCCAGCAGAAGCAAAGATCTATTCTTCAACATCAGCCCAGGAGTGACTTCCCGGCACCCGTCAAGGATTTATTTTCCTAAGACGAAAAGATACATTCAGAAACATAACATTTCCATACATTATAGCATGCATATACGCATCATATCTTACAAATCTCATTTATGTTGAGAACATCATTGCTTGATCCATATCATGCATTGCATATGACTGACCTTTCCCTTTCAGGAAAGATCCAGTTAAATTCTCAGTTATATTCCAAGACTTTAGTCTGGTTCAGTTAAATCGACCCTAAGATTTTCCTGATTCTTATCCAGTCAAAGGCCTTCTCTGGTTCAGTCAGATCGACCCTAAGATCTCCCTGATTCTTATCCAGTTGAAGATATTCCAAGACCTTGTCCGGTTCAGTTAAATCGACCCTAAGATTTTCCTGATTCTTATCCAGTCAAAGGCCTTCTCTGGTTCAGTCAGATCGACCCTAAGATCTCCCTGATTCTTACCCAGTTGAAGATATTCCAAGACCTTGTCCGGTTCAGTTAAATCGACCCTAAGATTTTCCTGATTCTTATCCAGTCAAAGGCCTTCTCTGGTTCAGTCAGATCGACCCTAAGATCTCCCTGATTCTTATCCAGTTGAAGATTCCAAGACCTTGTCCGGTTCAGTTAAATCGACCCTAAGATTTTCTTGATTCTTATCCAGTTAAAGGTCTTCTCTGGTTCAGTCAGATCGACCCTAAGATCTCCCTGATTCTTATCCAGTTGAAGATTCCAAGACCTTGTCCGGTTCAGTTAAATCGACCCTAAGATTTTCCTGATTCTTATCCAGTCAAAGGCCTTCTCTGGTTCAGTCGGATCGACCCTAAGATCTCCCTGATTCTTACCCAGTTGAAGATATTCCAAGACCTTCTCCGGTTCAGTCAGATCGACCCTAAGATCTCCCTGATTCTTATCCCAGTATAAGACATCCAAGATTCTCTCAGCGTTACTGTTGAGGTTGAAGTCGCCCAAGATTCTCTCAGCGTTATTGTTGAGGTTGAAGTCGCCCAAGATTCTCTCAGCGTTCCTGTTGAGGTAGTAATCACCCAAGGTTCTCTCAGCGTTGCTGTTGAGGTAGTAATCACTCAAGGTTCTCTCACCGTCCCGTTGAGGTAGTAACCATCACTGGTTCATTCATCACCTTTTTGAAGCTCCAGATTCAATTCCTGTAACCAGTCAGGGCACATCTATACAAAGAGTTTGAAGACCAGCTCCTGTAACAGGTCAGGTAATCATTTTCTTTTCAGGTACGCAAGTTCTCGCTAAGGAATCTCTTACGCGATCGACATCCAAATGGCATCTATAAGCCCATCCACCCTTCCATCATCTCTTAGCATGGCATCTATAAGCCCATCATCCTATCCATCAATCTCCAAATGGCATCTGTAATCCCATTCCCACCATCACACTACTATGTGAGCGCAAATTTCTGGGCACTCTAGTGTTCAATCATCTTCCACCTTCGGATTACGAAAGGCACGTCAGCCAATCTGCATCCTCAGGTCTAAGAAGATTGAACAGGGGCAACTGTTGTACCCCAAAATTTTCCCTCCCATATTCTTCAAGATTTGCAAAGAGTATGCTTCAAAATCTCCCCAAGGGTTGCACAGTTCAAGGGCCTCCCAACAGTCAAAAACTAGGGTTTTGGGTCTGGCAAAGAAATTGAAGTTTTCAAGGGTCCAAACAAGTCCCACATGCCTACAAACATGGTCAAGCATCCATATGTCAAGTTTCAAGACTCACAGCACAAAATTGCACAGTCAAAAACCCTAATTGCTCAACAGTCAACTGCAGGGGCAAAATGGTCATTTGACAGTCAAAAGTTCAAATTTTTGGTCAACATCTTATTTTGAAGCCACAAACATCATTTGATCAATTCTTGATCATGATTTTCAAGGCATAGCTCAAAAAGTCTCAAGATGCAAAAGTTGCCATATTTGGACAGTTGAAAAAGTCAATTGTAACTTGACCAAGGCATAACTTCCACATGGTTTATCAGAAAAATTCCATCCAAAGCGCATTTTGAAGAGAATGACATTTCCTACAACTCCTCTTCACACTTCAAGTCCAAGAAATTCTCTCACAAAAAGTTATCAATTTCAACATTATAGGTCATTTTCAAAAGTCAACAAAAAGGGACTTTAAGTCAAAGACCGTAACTTGAGATTGGTAAATCAGAATGACATGGGACCAACGGCATTGGTTAGAGGACTTCAAGACCTTTCCAAAATGTCCAAGAACATGATCAAAGCTTAAAAATTGAGCAAGATATTCCTTGTGGAAGTTGGGAAATTTTGGGAATTTTGAAAAGTCAACTTTACTTCAAATGCCTCAAAATTGCTAATGGGCCACAAATTCTTCCAAGAATCATCATCCAAAGGTTATGCACGACCATTTGACCCAAAGGGGATTTATTTCATCATTTTTTATTATTTATTTGAATTTTTAATCACTATTAATTCATTTAATGAAATAAAATATGACAAAAATAGAAAACCATGATTGGAAAGGTTTGGCCATGATTGGTATCAAAAGCATATGGAAAAGATTTGAAAGGATTTCATTAAAAATCAAATATTTGATTCATCAAAACATTGATCTTTTGGCTTGAATTCTTACCCTAATCCATTGGCATACATATACAGATCACAACCCTAGTGCAAAGAACCTTCAAGCTGCGCCCAAACCTGAATACAAACTTGGCATTTTTTGTGAAAAAATTGAAAATTGAAAACGCACTTAGAGTTGGTTTCAAGGCAAAATATTGATTCCAATAGCTTGCTAAGGCCTCAAGGAAACTTTTTGGATCAAAACCACAGCTTCGAACGCAAAGAATTGGTAACACGAAGCCGTCATGTTCTTAACATTTTTCACATTCGTGTTTTAATTTATACGCATCCTCGTTGCATTTTTTTTGTTGATTTGTACTAATCCAACCATTCTAAAGCTAACAGCATCGTTTAATTGAGTTTTCGTGCCCTGTACATGAATCCACCATTGGAGCCTTCTAGGTTTTCAGAGGTCAAAAATTAGGGCTTTCCTCTTCAGGAAAAATTGAGACACAAGACCTATGCCATTGAAACCAGAAGCTCATGACGAATCAATTCCATACCTCGCGATCAATTTATGATAAGCCAGGGCCTAATCGCTATTTTCACATATGCTATTTAGTGGGGGTTTAAAACCCCCGCTATCTCCTTTTATTTTATAGGCAGCATGAAGAAGATGGAGGACGTGTCCATTGATCATAGGCGCGTTTGAATTTCGCGCGAAGGACACCACTCATCATTGTTTTACATTATATTCTTTATTTTCCATATTATACACAAAACGCGCTAATGGATCAGTTGGCAGGCATATGGCTCGGTAAGCAATGGGACCTGGGTTCGATTCCCAGGTCCCCTCCTTTCTCAATATTATTTTTCTTTCCATGTTTACATGCAGCGTACCATTCAGTGCTCCACCATAGGCTCTCATCAATGGCTTGCCAAGTGGCCATGATCATCCATCCAGTGGCCAGGATCCAAGGTCTATGGAATGCCTCAGTCAACGCATACGCACATGATCACTGAGAAGTCAGAAAGGGCCAAGCTTCTTGGGCCTAATTGCTCACAACATAACCTCCAGATTGGGGCAGAACCCCCCTAGTGTTTGTATTTCTTTCTCTTTTCTCTTTTCTATTTTTTTTTATTATTTGTTTTAATTTAATTATTTTCTTTTAATTCATCAAAATAAATTTTATAAAAATACCAAAAATAACAAAAAATCAGAAACTATAAAAATAAAAAATATGTTTTAATGTTTAATTCACTAACATTTTTTGTAAATAAATTCAACAATTAATTTAGTTTTAATTCTAGGTTTAATTTTAATGTTTTTTTCAATAAACTAAAAAATGTAGAATTAGGGTTTTAAATACTTTTATCCTTTTTTCTTTCCTTTTACCATTATTAATAATTAATTATTTATTTTGTAAATAAATTTGCCATTAAATAATTAGGTTAAAACTTGGTTAAATTTAAACATTTTTTAATAAATTAAAAATATTTTAGAATTAGGGTTTTAATTTCATTTAATTTTCTTACTAAATTCCATAAATACAAAAAACTCAAAAATAATTTCCTTTTCTCATTTAACTTAATTAATTTATTAATTCCAATTTAATTTCCTTAAAAGGGTCCAACGCCCTCGCATTCCCGACTTTACTTCTTTTCGCATTTTACTTTTATTTCTTTTTTGCGAATATAATGTATTTATCCCAAAGCCGTGTAATAGATTAATTAGACATTTATCTTTCCGCATTTTATTTTATTTCAAATCGGGTCTTGGATTTATTTGGCGATGTGGACCCGCGCCTTTGTAATAGCGTAGGACTTTTTTCCGCACCTTTTAACTGTTAATAATTTGCATGAAAGAATGAATGCCAAAATAAAAGCAACGCGTAGATCACCAATGCATGAACAAAACAAACATAAATGAACATGACACACAAATCACCCACCACCCCTAGGGTACGTCTCACTGTTGCCTTGCCCCTCGAAAGGTGGTCGTCGAGTAGAGGATGTTTTAGTAAGTCCTCATGTCCATGAACATGGCATGAGGGTAGCTTCTAAGGTGTCTTCCCATTGCTCTGGTGACCACAATGTCCCGAACCCTCGAATTGACCCGAACACCTCCAACGGTGGTGCTACCTACCTCTCAATGGTGGGATGGCACTATCTTAAAGACATTTACACAGACTAATTCCTTAGGGTAGGTAGAGAACTCATAGATACTTGCTCTAATTCAAAACAAAATCAAAAAAACTTCTTTTCACACCGACACTTTCAAAAAGCTTTCGAAAGCAACTTTTCAAACACTCTTGAGGACTGATACAAGAGTCGAACTGAAATTTTCAAAGAAAATTTTTAAACCCACAGTTGAAAAGCAAACAAACACTTTTGAAAACACAAATGAGCAAGTATCTAAGAGCCCATGGATAACCATGGATAGAAAGGGTGCTAACACCTTCCCTTTCTATAAATCTACCTCCCGAACCTAGAGCAATCTCTATAAGGAATTTTTCTGTGCTTTTTTCCTTTCCATTTGGAGAAAATAAAAGACGGTGGCGACTCTTGCTTCCGCGACATTTAGCGAAACCAGCGTTAAACAGTCAGTTCCAGATCCACCGATCACACTGTCCCATGGCACTATGGGGCAGATATGCATGTTCTTGGAGTGAAGCAGGAGTTCAACACCAGTACCAGTATCACTAACATCACTGGTCCCGCCAAAATTACTCGCAGTGGCAGGCTCTTATCGCCTGACATTGCACCACCAGTTATCCGAAAACCTCTTATCATCACACCCGCAAGTGTGCATGTTCCAAATCAAGTTCATGTGTCTACCACTGCCGCCGAGTCCTCTGATGCTCGGGGTAAAGGAGTTGCTACCGATTTGCCTGCCTGGACGGAGGCACCAAAAAAGACCGTTGTTGAAGCCTCCCAGCAAGAGATGGAGGAAATCCTTAAAATCATTAAGAAGAGTGACTTCAATGTCGTTGAACAGCTGGGGCATACCCCCTCCAAGATCTCTATGCTATCATTGCTGTTGTGCTCAGAGGCCCACGCCAAGGCCCTGATTTCATTTCTGAAGACGGCCCATGTGCCGCAAGAGACATCTGCAGATCAATTCACTGACTGTGTGGCTAATTTAACCGCTGACAATGGTTTGGGTTTCTCGGATACTGATCTTACCGCCAAGGGAAAAAACCATAATGATGCCCTGCATGTTTCCATAGAATGCAGGGGCACTACTCTTGCACACGTGTTGGTGGACACCGGTTCTTCCCTGAATATATTGCCCAAGAAGGCCTTAGATCGGTTAGATTGTGAGGGCCTGGAATTGAAGCCTAGTAACATCATTGTTAGAGCCTTCGACGGTTCTAAGAGGATGGTGCATGGTGAGGTAGACATTCCTATTCGTGTGGGTTCCCAAGTCTTTGACTCAACGTTCTACGTGATGGATATTCGTCCATCTTATTCCTGTTTGCTGGGTCGACCTTGGATTCACAAGGCTGGGGCCGTAACATCCACTCTACACCAGAAGCTCAAATACCCTGTCAGAGGGAAGATTGTTACTGTGCAGGGAGAGGAGGAATACATGGTAAGTCATCTGAATTCATTCCGGTATATTGAAATGGACGGGGAGTTTATTGAAACCCCCTTTCAACATTTTGAAGAGGTACCTCCAACATTGGCGTCAGCTGAGACAGTGATTGAAGAATACTTTCCTTTGAAGATGGCTTCCCTGAAGGATGCCCGGGCAGTGATTGAGAAAGGCAAGTGCGCAAACTGGGGTCAACTTCCTGACTTCACTCAAAAGACCGACAAGTTTGGGCTGGGCTTCACTGCAGAGGCTCAGAGGGCTGTTCGCAAAGAAAGGATCAGAAAGCCTCCGATGTTCATCACCAACCCAGGAGTGAATGCTATTGAGGATGACGTAGAGGAAGCGGAATTTGATAGCTGGATCTACCCGACAACCAACAACGGACCAAGCAACTGGACGGAAAAAGATTTTACACCTATTACTTTTGTCACGCAGTAATGAACTCTTTTGTTTTCAATTTGTAACAAACAATGTGTTGAAACTTTTATTGGCTCGGTGTCCTACCCGGGGCACCGTGGCTCCATTTGTGAGGGCTTTTTGTATGACATTTTCATAAATCATTAATCAAAACATTGGACGTTTGTTGCATTTGAAATCTTGTGCTCTTTTTTCTTTCTTTGTTATATATTGCAAAACAACTGTATTTACACACACTCACTTATACAGGTCCCAATCCACTCTGGATCTCGCTGGTAACAACTCCGCTACTGCCAGTTATGACTTCGAAAATCCGATCAACTTAGCCGAAGACGAGGGTGAAGATGATTGCGAAGTGCCTGGTGAACTGGCAAGACTGCTACTCCAGGAAGAGAGGGCCATTCAGCCGCATGAAGAGCCAGTGGAGACAGTAAATCTAGGTACGGAGACAGATAGAAAAGAAGTCAAGATTGGTGCCAATCTAGAGCTCAGCGTGAAACAACGATTGATCCGGATGCTGCATGATTACATGGAAATCTTTGCTTGGTCTTACAAAGACATGCCTGGTTTGGATGCCGACATTGTGGTTCATCACCTGCCTACCAAAGAAGACTGCCCTCCGGTAAAACAGAAGGTCTGCCGCATGCGCCCAGAGATGTCCGAGAAAATCAAGGCTGAGGTTATGAAACAATTTGATGCCGGGTTTCTAGCAGTGACTTCTTATCCTCAATGGGTGGCCAACGTGGTTCCAGTGCCAAAGAAAGATGGTAAAGTCAGAATGTGTGTTGACTACAGGGATTTGAACAGGGCCAGCCCTAAGGACGATTTCCCTCTGCCTCACATCGACGTTCTTGTTGACAATACTGCTCAACACAAGGTGTTCTCCTTCATGGATCGTTTTTCAGGGTATAATCAGATCAAAATGGCTCCTGAAGATATGGAAAAGACTACCTTTGTTACTCAGTGGGGCACCTTCTGCTACAAGGTCATGCCATTCGGGTATAAAAATGCTGGGGCAACCTACCAACGTGCCATGGTTGCTTTATTTCATGACATGATCCACCATGAGATTGAAGTATACATCGATGATATGATTGCAAGGTCCCAAACTAAGGAGGAACACCTTGAGCATCTGCGAAAGCTGTTTGACCGACTGAAGTTGTACAAGCTGAGGTTGAACCCAAACAAATGCACCTTTGGGGTGAGGTCTGGAAAATTGCTAGGTTTCATTGTAAGCGACAAAGGTATTCAAGTGGACCCTGCCAAGGTGAAAGCCATACAAGAGATGCTGACTCCCAAGACAGAGAAAGAAGTCAGAGGCTTTCTAGGACGATTGAACTACATTGCCCGATTCATCTCGCATCTAACTGCTACCTGTGAACCGATCTTCAAGCTGCTGAAGAAAGATCAAGTAGTGCGTTGGAATGATGAATGTCAGGCCGCTTTCGAAAAGATCTAAGAGTATCTCCAAGAACCACCCATTCTTATGCGGCCAGTGGAAGGGAGACCTCTAATACTATACTTGACAGTACTTGACAACTCAATGGGGTGTGTGCTGGGGCAGCATGACAAGTCTGGCCGAAAAGAGCACGCTATTTATTACCTAAGCAAAAAGTTTACCGACTGTGAGACTCGATACTCACTGCTCGAGAAAACTTGATGCGCTCTGGTATGGGCTGCTCGCCGACTGAGACAGTATATGCTGACTCACACTACTCTGTTGATTTCAAAAATGGATCCAATCAAGTACATATTTGAAAAGCCTTATCTGTCTGGAAGAATAGCAAGATGGAAAATGATCTTGACAGAATATGACATCCAGTACACAACTCAAAAAGCAATCAAGGGAAGTGTATTGGCAGACCATTTGGCACACCAACCTGTGGACGATTACCAATCATTGAACTTTGAATTTCCAGACGAAGATATCATGGTAGTAACTGATTGTGAAGTACCTGGACCGGATGAAGGACCTGAGGAAGGATCCCGGTGGTCTATGCATTTTGACAGTGCCTCGAACGCTTTGGGTAACGGCATCGGCGCTGTGATCATATCCCCTAAAGGTACTCATACTCCACTCACCGCCCGGCTATGTTTTAACTGCACCAACAACATGGCAGAATACGAGGCATGTATCATGGGTCTTCAAGCTGCAATCGACCTAAGGATCAAGTTTCTGAGTGTCTTCGGAGATTCCGCTCTCGTGATCAATCAGATCAAAGGCGAGTGGGATACGAAACACCCAAATCGTATTCCTTACAAGGAGTATGTGTTGACTTTGCTTCCCCACTTTGAAGAGATAACTTTTGAATACTTCCCAAGAGAGGAGAATCAGTTAGCAGACGCACTAGCTACGATGTCTTCAATGTTCAAAGTCAAATGGGACAACGAGGCTCCCCGGATCATTATCTGGAAGTTGGACGAACCTGCATACTGCTGCGATCTTGAGGCCGAAGAGGTAACCAAAAAACCCTAGTATCATGAGGTGAGGAGATATTTGGAAGCTCAAGAATACCCCGAAGGCGCATCGGTCAATGACAAGAAGTTCCTGAGAAGGTTTGCAGAAAAATTCTTCCTCAACAATGGCATTCTCTACAACCGAAATCATGATTCAACTTTACTGCGTTGTGTGGATAAGACTGAAGCAGAGAAGATCATGGTAGAACTACACGAAGGTACATTCGGAACACATTCCAGTGGACACACCATGGCAAAGAAAATCCTTCGGGCAGGATATTTCTGGTCCACAATGGAAGCCGACTGTTACCAACATTCTCGAACTTGTCATAAATGCCAGATCTATGCTGATAAGGTGCACATCCCTCCGGTTCCTCTGAACATCCTGACAGAACCTTGGCCTTTTGCAATGTGGGGCATTGATATGATCGGCGAGATCCGACCGACGGCATCCAACGGGCATCGCTTCATCTTGGTAGCAATTGATTACTTCACAAAGTGGGTGGAAGCATCTTCCTACGCCACCGTAACCAAGAGCGTAGTGGCACATTTCATTCGGCATAACCTGATCTGTCGGTACGGTGTCCCGGAAAGAATCATTACGGACAATGGTACCAATCTTAACAACAAGATGATCACTGAGCTCTGCGAGCAATTCAAGATACAACACCACAACTCTTCTCCCTACTGGCCGAAGATGAATGGAGCTGTCGAAGCGGCAAATAAAAACATCAAGAAAATTGTGCAGAAGATGACAGTGACCTACAAAGATTGGCACGAAATGTTACCATTTTCTCTTCATGGGTACCGTACCTCAGCACAGACGTCAACCGGGGCAACACCCTTTTCCTTGGTCTATGGCATGGAGGTTGTCTTGCCGATTGAAGTCCAGATACCCTCTCTCCGGATAATGAAAGATGCAGACTTGAGTGAAGATGACTGGATCCAGACTCGACTTGATCAATTAAACCTAATTGACGAAAAGAGACTCACTGCTATTTGCCATGGTCAGACGTACCAAAAACGGATGATCAGGGCATTTAACAAGAAAGTCAGACCACAAGAGTATCAAGTTGGGGACCTGGTAATCAAACGCATCATCCTTCCTCAAAGTGATCCCAGGGGAAAATGGACCCCTACGTACGAAGGGCCATTTGTGGTTAAACATGTGTTCTCAGGAGGAGCCATGATTCTAACCACCATGGATGGTGACGACCTTCCTCACCCCGCCAATGCAGACATAGTAAAAAGATACTACGCATGAATAAAAGACCCGCTAGGTTGACATACCTAGGCAAAAATAAGGGCTTCCCGGCGAACCAAAAATGTTCGGGCAAAAATAAGGGATGAAATGAAAAGAATCTGTACACCCGGCAAGTCGAAAACCTGAAAAGGCGGCTTGGGCAAAAATGGGTATCCCGGTGGACTGAAAACCCGAAAGGGCGGTCCAGGCAAAAGTTAGGGGTAAAGTGTAACACTATGTCTCATTGGATCATCTTGCATCCAGAATTCGGCATCAACTATCGGGCTCAGACTTCGACATCAATCAATCAGCTTCATCTTCAACTAAGCAGCAAAGTGATGAGACGCTTGAAGACATAAAGGCGATAGCAGAGTTGGAACCTAGTGGGAATATCGTTCACATAGCTGTTTTGTTTCCTTTTCAAAATTGTATAAACTTTATGTTGTTCGGCGGCGTTCTCTTACTAGGACGTCAGCCTCTTGTACAAAAACGCCTATTTACAGGCAAATTTCAAAATCAATACAAATTCACTTTTCCAAACAAATTGCCAATTGTTTTTCCTTTTTCTGTTTTGTCTTGCGAAGAACGTCCAATGTTCATTTTTGATATATGCATTTGACATTAAATTGCTAATTCATAAATACTTGCATGTGAAACAAAGGACTGATTACAGGTGACATCAGAAACAGGGGCAATGTAGAGTTGTCCAGGCAGTCTAGTTGCTCTATCCGCCAAGGTACCAAGGTAGGTTCAACTGAAGAATGTGATCAAGTTACCTCAACTCCCCACAGAGTAAGACAAAATTCAGCAATACTCTCCCCAGGAAGAGGTAGTCTATCATCAGCCCTACAATAGGCACCCTGTTCCCCTAGCAAGTCAGCAATACTCTCCTCCAGCAGAGTTAGTCTACGGCCAGCCTAAAGGAAGTTGGGTATCCCCAGAAGATATCAACATTCCCCAGCGGAGTATAGGCATTCCTCAGCAAGTATCCCCGGTAGTCTTAATCTAAGATTGTTCCCCGGCGGAATACAGACACCCCAGTGGAACCATCTTCCAGTACAGTCTGAAAGTCTCCCCAGGAAAATGGGAATCCATATCCCCAACAGGTCTTGGAGCTTATCCCCGGTAGACTCTGGAAGCTTATCCCCTGCAAAGTACGAACGTCTCTCCCGAGCTTTATTCAAACTTATTCCTCACAAGGGCTTATAACTGGGTTATCCTCAGCTAATTACCACGAAAAATCTCCCTCGGCGAAGTTCTTCCTGTCCCCAGCGGAGTTCATCAAAGTTCCCCAACTTAACTTATCAACAGAATCCCCAGCGGAGTTTATCATTGTTATCCCCAGCGGAGTCCATCATTGAAATCCTCAGCGGAGCTCTCGTCAAAACATCAGAGAAGTATCTCTTCCCACAGAGTAATTCCCCTCAGAGTAATCTCTCCAACAAGTTTATTCCCCAACGGAGCCATCTTCTCCTACCGGTGTATTCTTGCAATCCTCATCCCTAGCGGAAACGAAGAACTCTACTCTTCAACGTCAGCCCAGGATTTAATTCCCCGGCCGGTCGTCAAGGATTTATTTTCCTAGACGAAAATACATTCATAAACATTTCACATTTCATACATCTTGCTTACATACATGATAAAGTGCATACAACACTATCTCATTTTGAACAGCATGACATCATGCATTTCATACATCATGACATTGCATGCAACTGATGTTTTGCCTTTTCAGGGAAAAAGACAATCCAAAAGACGACTACCTTCAACTGTCACAATTCCAGATTCGATTCCTGTATATAGCCAGGGCATATCTGAAGAGTTTGAAGATTCGATTCCTGTATCCAGCCAGGGCATATCTGTTGACGACTAATTCCGGATTCGATTCCTGTATCCATCCAGGGCATATCTATCGACGACTAATTCCAGATTCGATTCCTGTATCCAGCCAGGGCACATCTGAAGAGTTTGAAGATTCGATTCCTGTATCCATCCAGGGCATATCTGTTGAAGACTAATTCCAGATTCGATTCATGTATCCAGCCAGGGCACATCTGAAGAGTTTGAAGATTCGATTCCTGTATCCATCCAGGGCATATCTGTTGACAACTAATTCCAGATTCAATTCCTGTATCCAGCCAGGGCACATCTGAAGAGTTTGAAGATTCGATTCCTGTATCCAGCCAGGGCATATCTGTAGACGACAATTCCGGATTCGATACCTGTATCCAGGCAGGGCATATCTGTGAGCAACCGATTATAGACTCGACACCTGTATCTAGCCAGGGCATATCTGCATGAAGAGATTGAAGATCAACACGTGTAACAAGCCAGGAAAACATCTGTCTTTCTCAAAGTGCGCAAGTTCTCGCTAAGGAATCTCTTATGCAATCAACACTTCCAAATGGCATCTATAAGCCCATTCCCGACATCACATTGCTGATACTCCAGCATGCGAGTGCAAATTTCAGGGCACTCTAGTGTCCAATCTCCTTTTACCCTCGAGTCACGAAAGGCAAACATGCCAATCTAACTCTTCAGGTTCAAGAAGATTGAACAGGGGCAACTGTTGTACCCCAAAATTTGCCCTCCCATTTTCTCAACATTTTCTCATCACAAGGCCCTTGGAGCTCAAGATCCAGTTAGGGTTTCCTCTACAAGACTTCTCCTAGCACTGTTGGCCCAAATTAGGGTTTGTGTTTGCATAAAGATATTTTGACCTAAAATTCCTAAGATGAATTTCATGCTTCATGTTGGACTCCCAAGTTTATCCATACCAAGTTTCAAGCCTTGATTCCAACCTTTGCCCAGTCAATTGGACAGTTGACCTAGAAACCAGCCGTATTGGGGAAAAAAGTCAACTATGGCCAATTGACAGACAAACCTCATGAAAATTGACCCACATCAACATTATGAACTCATATGAACCATTTGATCAAGTTTGGATCACAATTCCACAAGAAATTTGATCAGATCACCAAAAGGGCAAAATGGTCATTTTTAGGGTTTTGACTGCACAGAGGCAATTTTTGACTGTTTGACCTAGCCAATGGCAAACCAAGCTCACATATGAACTCAAGGACCCCATGGAATTGTCTTGACATACTCAACAAGTTCAAAAGATCCCAAATACACAAGATTGACAGTTGAATTTTCCAGTCAATTGATCAATTTTTGACTGTATACTGAAAAGTCAAACTTTGACTTTTTGGTCAAAGTCAAGTGTCAAGATTCATTTTTCATCAAAACATGCAAAATCATGAAACTTGTTCATCACGGAATCCAAAATCACAAATTAGGGTTTGAAATGACGATTTTTCATAACTTAGAATTTTTCTAAGTTATGAAAAACCCTAATTTTTTCCTAACTTTGTCCCACTTTCTCATCAAGATGCATTTGGATTCAAGGAAAAGTCAAAACATGAAAGTTGTAGTCCATTGCAAAATCTACAACTTTGATTCAAAAAGTTTCCTCAAAAGAAGCTTGTAGCTCAAGTTACAATTTTTGGAACAAGGGTACCACACCATTCTTAACTTAGAGAAATTTTGACCTATTTTAGGCAAGATTTTTGCCTAACTTCAAGACCACTTTTCACATACTTCCACTTGGAATTTCAATTTTCATTACAAAGATGGATTATAGTACACATTCCAAGCTTTCCAAAATGTCCAAGAACTCATCAAACAACCTCATGGTTAGGGAGAATCGAATTTGGCAATATGGGAAAAACTCACTTTGTTTATGGCCAATTTTCATGTTCATACACTTAGGCAATTTTGAACTCAGCTTGCATTCCTTGATTACAGGTCCTATATCCCATTTGCACTCATAAATTTAATGCTAACTCATTGTTCCAAGGCCTTATTTTGTGTGTTCAAGCATTGTATGCAAAATTAAGCCATAAGTAGAAAAAGCATTATGTCCATTTTTGAAAAGTGAAAACTTTATGTCAATTTGCAAATCAAGAGGTACACAGCAAATCTCTTTGGCACAAGGTTTTGAGCTAATCCCACTGATCAAGGGCAAGCTTAGCAGCACATTAGAGGGGCCTCCATCAGTCTAGAAAACAACTTGGCATTTTGTTGCTTAAGTAAGAAGAAACTTGACATAACAACTCCCAACTCTCATCTCAGCAAACACAAGCTTAAGCAAAGTTATTGTACACATTCTAAACATCAAACATAAGCTGAAACACAAGCCAACCAAGTTCCAAACATCATCAAACACAGAATCACCATTAAACTGCACAAAAACAGGGTATTCTGCACTTGGACTTGGCTAGCTCATTTCCATCGTGCACCTTGGCCAAAAACACTTCAAACACATCCCACACCATCCCTTGAAACTGTTCCAAACCCTAAACACGACTTGTAACACCCCTAACCCACATCACCATTTTCATATTTTCTGTTTTGCAGTTGGAGTGCCATAACACGATTCACTTGGTTTCCAAGCACACCAAGCATTGGAATAGCATCCCTGGACATCAAGGAAGCTATACAAATCATTACCTTGCCTTGTAAGCATCTCCATTGTTGCACACGATTCCAACTGAACAGGTAAATCTTTGGACTTCTGTCTCTCAATGTAGGAAGAATTAGCTCTAAGTTTGTGAATGAAAAATGTCATGCTCATGCCCTTGAAGCTATACATATCTTTACTTTCCATTTATTTTGCATGTGCTATGAGAATTTGAGGTCTGAACATTGAACAAAAACTAGGTCAGGAATTGGGGGAGAAGAAATTCTCTCTCATTTCTGAGAGTTAGATTGATTTCTTTATATGTCTAGAATCGTGGCTTCAAGCTCTACAGGTTTCATGTTGCAAGATTTGGCAAATGATCAAGGAATCTGGAGATAGGAAAATGCGTGTTGTTGTGTTCAAACAGGTTCTGAGGTTGAAGACAAAGTCTTCTTGGGCTGGGCCTGAGTTGACTTGATATTTGCACCATATTTTCACTTTTGAACCCCCTTGGCCCATTGTGCTTATTTGAAACATTTTTTCACTTTTTCTTGTTATTTCTGACTTATTTATTTTTTCTCATAATATTAAAAATATAAAAAATATTTTTCAAACCATTTTGGTATTTATTAGGCATTTATTGGTTTAAATTAATATTTGTACACATAGATAATATATAAATACTCTTTTATTTAAAATACTAAAATAATAAATACTTTTTATTTTCTGACTTTTGTTTTATTTTATCTTTGAAAAAAACTTTTATAAAAAATACATTTTTTTTGTAAATATTAAATATTATTATTTTTATACATATATTTAGTATTTAGTGAATATTATAAATATTTAGGTATTTATTAATACATTTAGGTTAAAAACATAATAAAATAATACATTTTATTTTTTACTAATATTTAACTTAAAAATTACTTTTTTTCATATATTTTCTTTTCATTTATTTTGTGTACATAATTAATAAATATTACATATATTATATAATAAATACTTTTTATTTATAAAATTAGGGTTTTACCCTAGATCCATAAAAATACCAAAAATACATCAATTTTTATTTTTATTTATTTGATATATGATAAACATTTTTTCACATACATATGAAAACCCTTTTTTTTCATTTTTGCATATTTATTTTATTTGAATATTGTGTAATTAAATACCTTGCAAAGTTCCAATTTGATGTAATAGCTTAGGATTTAATTCTTGTCAAAATACCCCCATTTGAACATTTGTACCCCCCATCCCATATATTGTGTTGTAATAACTTAGGACCTTTGAATTCCGCATTTTAAAAGCTTTCCAATTATGCCATGTTAGAATTAGGGTTTGTATGCAAATCAATTAACCAAAAATAGTTTGACTTAACTTCAAGATAAACAAGCATGAAAATGGATAACACTAATCACACTTGCACCCCTAGGGTATTCCACTTGTTGCCTTCAATAATGGGCCATATTGCATGTTAGGTATCTTGGGCAAAACAAGCACAAATTCAAATGATCATAGTCCCTCGATGACGCTTTTGAAAGTTGCCTAAAAATGATCAAGTCCCTTAAAGAAAATTGCCCAAAGATACTTGGCACCATTGCAATCAAGGTCTAAACGATGACCCACGCCCGTCCCTTTCACATCCTAACACAAGATTGTCCACCAAATACAATGGTGGAATAAAATTGTTAAAAGGGTTAAAACATAGCAAAGATCTTTGAGAAATGTAGGGTAGATAGCTCTTGGTTACTTGCCCCCTTGCAAAACAAAAACACTTGCCTATTTTTCAAACCACACATCACTACACTTTCAAAACAACTTTCAAAAACATTGAAAACCTTTTCAAAAGACATACACCTTTGTATACATACCAACATGGATCATTACAAAGGTTGCCACCGCATTGGCCTCTTTTCAAAACATTTTCAAAATCCACACAAAAGCACCATTTCAAACAATTGAAAATTAAGGCAAGTTGATCTAAGCAAGTAACTAAGAGCCCATGGATAACCATGGATAGAAAGGGTGCTAATAACTTCCCTTTCTATAATCTACTCCCCGAACCCAAGAAAACATCTCAAAGGTTTTTGCTGTGCTTTTTAACCTTTCCTTAGGATAAAATAAAAAGGCGGTGGCGACTCTTGCTCAACCGAAACATTTGCGAATACAAACGCAAAACTCAAGTCAGTTCTCCCACCGTATCACATTATGCATATCCAGGTGTCTTACCAAGCTTCTTTACTTCATTCAGCAAGCTGACTCATCACTACAACACTCGGGTTAATTTTAGAAAGAAGATGGACAACTTAGAACAAGAGAATCGCGAGCTGTGTGAGGAGGTTTCTGCTTTGAGACCGGCATGGCCAATCTTACTGCTATGATGGAATCTCTGGTGGCTGCTCAGAATCAGCCATCGAGTGTTCATCCTCAACCAACAAGGGTTACTACTGAAGCTCTGGCTGTTCCCGTATCTGCCACTCCAGCTGTTGTTCAGAATCGCATGCCTCAAGGTTATCCATGGGGAATGCCAGAGAATTTTGCACCTGAAGGTTTCAATCTTGGTCCTCAAGATACTCCAATTGTTTAGACTATTGTTACTCCTTCACCTCCAGTGGTGCATGATGCTTCTACTGCACCGCCTTCGGTGAATATGGTTATGTTTGTTAACGATGATGTGTGTCGTCCTTTCCTTCCACCAAGTGAATACTTGGGTCTTTATGATAGAATGGATGATTTTCAAGAGCAGTTTGACAAGATGCAGAGGTAGATGAAGGCCCTCATGGGAAAAGAGTTATTCGGGAAGAATGTGAATGAATTATGCTTGGTTCTGAATGTTAAGATACCTGCTAAGTTTAAGGTCCCAGAGTTTGAGAAGTACAAGGGCAACACTTTCCCTCGTGCTCATATGGTGATGTATGTAAGGAGAATGTCTACTCATACTGATGATCAGCGTCTGCTGATTCAATTTTTTCAGGATAGTTTGATCGGTGTTGTGCTGAAGTGGTATATGAGTTTGGACAGTGTTAACATCCATACTTTCAATGATTTGGGAGAAGCGTTCATCAAACAATACAAGTACAACGTGGACATGGCGCCTGGACGTGATCAACTCAGGGCCATGGTTCAGAAAGACAAGGAATCGTTCAAAGAATATGCATAGAGATGGCGTGAGGTAGCGGCCCAAGTGATTCCTCCCATGGAAGAGAAGGAGATGACTAAGATTTTCTTGAAAACTCTGGGTGCTTTCTACTACGAGAGGATGGTAGCAAGTGCGCCAAGTGACTTTACTGAAATGGTAGGAATGGGTATCCGTTTAGAAGAGGTTGTAAGAGAGGGTCGTTTAACGAGAAGTGAAGGATCTGGAGGTGTGAAGAAGCCATCTTATGGGTTTATCAAGAAGAAGGAAGGGGATGCAAATGTTGTTATGCAAGAGAGGAGGGTTAATACTCCTAGAACGAATTATCAGCATCATCAGTAAGTCGCCTCAATTACTCCAGTTATGGGTGTAACTCCAACTACCGTTGCTTATCAGAGACTGTCCCAGCAGGGGAATCAAGGGTATAATCAGAGAAGGGAGAGTTATAACCCTATTCCTATGAGCTAAACAGAGTTACTACCGACATTGATTCAGAAGAAGTTGGTTCAGACCCGACCACCTCCCGTTGTACCATCACCATTGCCTTGGTATTACAAGGCAGACCAAACATGTGCTTTTCATCAGGGAGCACCAGGGCATAATGTTGAGAATTGTTATCCTTTGAAGACTGAGGTGCAGAAATTGGTGAAGTCTGGTATTCTATCTTTCAAGGATGTGGGCCTTAATGTGAAAGACAATCCTCTACCCAAGCATGGAGGAGTAAATATTGTGAATATGGTGGCCGGTTGTCCAGGAGACTTCCGAATTTTTTATATTAATCTGGTTAGAGGAGACTTGGTTAAAATGCATGCAGACCTCTGTGAATTTAGATACTATATGCATGACCATTCCGGTTGTTCTATTTGCAGTACAGACATACAAGATTGCAGCAAGATAAAGGCTGATTTACAGGAGATGATGGATGAGGGTCTCATCCACATAATCAGGTCTAGGGAAGAGTATAAAGAGGAGGTGAATATGGTTTCTGGATGTCCTGGAGAATTCAGAATTTTTGATGTAGAATATATGAATGAGGACCTTGTGCAATTGCATGCTACTTTCTACCACATGACTGGTCAGGAAGAACATCAGTATGGATCTTGCCGAATTTTCTGTTGGGACTCCTGAGGATGTTCAATTGTTAATAAAGGTGTTCAGTTATTGTTGGATAATGGAACTATCAAGGTTACAGGTCAAAGGGATGATTACCATGAAGTTGATTTGATTGAGGTTTGCTTGACTGAAGAAGAGTCGGATGAAGAGTATGCCTCTACAGATGAGTATTTCTCCTCAGATGAGGATTTATTTTCCAAAAATGACTCAATAATGACTGATTGTGTTGAAGAAGGGGTAAATGTCATTGTGCCTTGTTTTGGTGCACTCACCCATCTCGAAGTTGAATATTATAGCAAGCCAGTTGTTACCCCATTGGTGATTAGTTTATCGGGTCCTATCCCCTATAAGTCAGATAAGGTTGTACCCTACAAATACAACGCTACAATCTTAGAGGATGGAGTGGAAGTTCCCATCCAGACAATGCCTGATGTTGGAAATATTGTCGAAAATAGCAGGGTGGCCCGCAGCGGTCGTGTGTTTGCACCAGTTGTTCGAAGAGATGTATGTACTGGAAAGAAAATTGTTAAGAATGTTGAACCCAAGAAGGCTACGGGTGAGACTAGTGGGGCCACGTTAGAGAAAGAAGTGGATGATATTTTGAAGATAATCAAGATGAGCGACTACATGATTGTAGATCAGCTACTGCAGACTCCTTCAAAAATATCTATCTTGGCTTTATTGATGAACTCATCTGCTCAAAGAGAATCCTTGATGAGGGTATTGGACCAAGATTTTATGGAGAGTGATATGTCAATAGACCATTTGAATAGCATAATAGGGAACATTACGTCATGTAATAACTTGAGTTTATGCAATGATGAATTTCCAGATGAAGGAAGGAATCACAACCTGGCCCTCCACATCTCTATGAATTGCAAGAATGATTCATTGTCCAATGTGCTGATTGATAATGGATCCACTTTGAACATTATACCTAGGAGCACTTTTATGAAGTAGAAATATCAAGGAACACCTATGCGCCCGAGTGGCATCATTGTGAAAGCGTTTGATGGATCAAGGAAATCTTTTATTGGTGAAGTGGACTTGCCAATTCATTTAGGACCACATTTGTTTCAGATAACTTTCAAGGTCATGGATATTGTTCCCGCTTATAGTTGTTTGTTGGGACGGTCGTGGATTCATGAGGTAGGGGTTGTCACTTCAACTTTACACCAGAAACTAAAATTTGTACGTGAAGGGAAAGTAGTAATCATAAATGGGGAACATGCATTATTGATATCTCATTTGTCCTCTTTCAGCATTATGGAGGCGGATGAAGCTGTTGTTGGAACCCAGTTCTAAGCCTTATCCATTGACAACATAAGAGGAAATGAGAATTCCACGGTTTCGCTTAAGGATACGCAACAAGTTGTGTGAAAGGGTCATAGAGAGGTATGGGGACAGATTATGGATCCACCTGAAAACAAGAACAGATCCAGCTTGGGGTTCTCTTTTAAGAATGACAAAGGTAAGAGCATGAATCCAAAGTCTGCTGCAAGCAAGTATCAAGACATTTTCTGTAGCGGGGGTTATCTTTATCCAACTGTTTCCGGGATTAATGCCATTGTGGAAGATGAAGTAGAGCAGGAAATGCTAAATTATGTGATTCACGGAGTTAGGGTTTAGAAATGGATCACCATTGATGTTCCCTCTTGCATACATGTTTCAAATTAATTTGTTTTGTTAATCTTTTTGAAAGGCTTTCACTCTGCCCAAGGTGGAAGAATTAATGTTTAAAGGGCTTATCTGTTTGCTGTGACTTTTAAAATCAATAATAAAAGTTGTCTTTGTTTCCCAAATTGTGTCTTTATTTTCTTATTTTTCTTGGAAAATGGTAATCAGAAAAAACCCTTCAAAATAAATAATAACTGAAATTCAATCTGCATGATCACTTGTTATATGTGTCAGTTTCTAAAAGCAATCATAAATCATATGTGTAGATTAATTAAAAAACTCGTTGAATACAATGACCCTGCACCTTCTCCCAACTTTGAATGTCCTGTGTATGGGGCCGAAGAAGAATATTATGATGAGATTCCAGAAGAGGTCTCACGGTTGCTTGAGCACGAGGAAAATACCATTCAGCCATATAAAGAGCCTTTGGAAGTGATCAATTTGGGTTCAGAAAGAAGATCCGAAAGAAGTCAAGATTGGAGCATCGATGCATCCTTATGTGAAGAGAAGGTTGATTGAGTTGTTGAAAGAGTATGTGGATATTTTTGCTCGGTCTTACCAAGATATGCCTGGTCTAGATACAGATATTGTGGAGCACCGTTTACCGTTGAAACCAGAGTGTCCGCCAATCAAACAAAAGTTGAGAAGAACTCACCCAGATATGGCAGTAAAGATAAAAGAGGAGGTTCTAAAGCAAATTAATGCTGGTTTTCTTGTGATGTCAGTGTATCCTCAATGGATTGCCAATATTGTCCCAGTACTAAAAAAAGACAAAAAAGTCTGCATGTGCGTAGATTACAAAGATCTAAATAAAGCTAGTCCAAAAGATGATTTTCCATTACAACACATTGATATGTTAGTGGATAGCACATCAAAATTCAAAGTTTTCTCGTTCATGGATGGATTTTCCGGTTATAATCAAATAAGAGTGCCTCCGGAGGACATGGAAAAAACAACATTTATCACACCCTGGGGAACATTCTGTTACAGAGTGATGCCCTTCGGGTTGAAGAACGCTGGTGCAACGTACCAGAGGGCTATGACAACCCTATTCCATGATCCGATGCACAAGGAAATCGAGGTATATGTTGATGATATGATTGCTAAATCCCATACTGAAGAATGGAATGTAGAAGATTTGTTGAAGTTGTTTCAGCGTTTGAGGAAGTATCGTCTCCGCTTGAATCCAAATAAATGCACCTTCGTTGTTCGATCAGGAAAATTGTTGGGTTTTATTGTTAGCCAAAAAGGAATTGAAGTTGACCCTAATAAAGTCAAAGAAATTAAAGATATGCCAGCGCCACGAACTGAAAAGAAAGTCAGAGGGTTCCTCGGGCATTTGAATTATATTTCCAGATTCATTTCCCACATGACTGCAACATGTGAACCGATCTTTAAGTTGTTAAAAAAAGATCAAGGATTTGTATGGACGGATGACTGCCAAAGGGCATTTGAAAGTATTAAAGAATATTTGCTTGAACCTCCTATCTTGCTCCCTCATGTCAAAGGAAGACCGTTGATTATATATTTGACAGTGTTAGATAATTCCATGGGTTGTATTCTGGGACAACAGGATGAAACAAGGAAGAAAGAGTTTTCCGTTTATTATCTCAGTAAAAAGTTTAATGATTGTGAGTCACGGTATTACATTCTGGAAAAGACATGTTGTTCTCTAGTATGGGAGGAAAAGTGTTTACGACAGTATATGTTGAATCACACTACTTGGTTGATCTCCAAAATGGATCCAGTCAAGTACATTTTTGAAAAGCCTTCTCTTACTGGGAGAATTTCCCGCTGGCAGATGTTGTTATTTGAATATGACATTGAATACCGCACTCAAAAAGCTATTAAAAGCAGTGTGTTGGTAGATTATCTTGCTCACCAACCGGTTGAGGATTATCAGTCTGTGGAGTATGATTTCCCTGATGAGGATGTGATGTTCCTGAAAGTAAAAGATTGTGATGAACCATTGCCTGAGGAAGGTCCTGATCCTGAATCTCGTTGGAGTTGATATTTAATGGAGTTGTGAATGCTTATGGTAAAGTAATTGGTAATATAATTGTCACACCACATGGATCACACATTCCTTTTACTGCAAGGTTGACATTTGGTTGTACTAATAATATGGCAGAATATGAGGCTTGCATCATGGGTATCGAGGAAGCTATTAATCTCATAATTAAGATTCTTGATGTGTATGGCGATTCGGATTTGGTAATAAACCAGATTAAAGGAGAATGGGATACTCGTCACCCCGGCTTGTTCCTTTACAGAGATTATGCTAGAAGGTTGTTACCCTTCTTTAATAAAGTTGAATTCCATCATATTCCAAGAGATGAAAATCAAATGGCGGATGCTCTGGAACCCCCGAATTATGGTTCGGCGACTGGATAGGCTCGCTCATGTGTTTACAAAAGAGGAGGTAGCATATGAGAAGCCTTGGTATTATGTTATCAAGCATTTTCTCCAGACTCAGGAATACCGAATTGGTGCATCGAATAAAGATAGAAAGACATTGAGAAGATTGGCAGGAAGTTTCTTCCTTAGTGAAAATGTGTTGTATAAGAGAAATTATGACATGGTCTTACTCAGATGCGTGGATAGACATGAAGCAGACATGTTGATGCATGAGGTTCATGAAGGTTCATTTGGCACACATGCCAATGGACATTCGATGGCTAAAAAGATGCTAAGGGCAGGTTACTATTGGATGACAATGGAATTTGATTGTTATAAGTTTGCAAAGAAGTGTCATAAATGCCATATTTATGCAGATAAGGTCTATGTGCGTCCGACACTTCTCAATGTGATTTCCTCCCTGTGTCCTTTCTCTATGTGGGGTATTGACATGATTGGGATGATATAACCCAAAGCTTCGAATGAACAATGTTTCATCTTGATAACAATTGATTACTTCACCAAGTGGTGGAGGCTGCTTCATAAGCTAATGGCACTAAGCAGGTGGTTGTGCACTTCATCGAGAATAATATTATATGTCGGTATGGTGTGCCGAGCAGAATTATCACCGACAATGGCTCGAATATGAACAATAAAATGATGATAGAACTGTGCGAAGAATTCAAGATTGTCCATCATAATTCATCTCCATACAGGCCGAAGATGAATGGGGCTGTTGAAGCTGCTAATAAGAATATCAAGAAGATCATCCAGAAGATGGTTGTTACTTATAAGGATTTGCATGAAATTCTCCCTTTTACTTTGCATGGATATCGAACATCTATCTGCACCTCAACAGGAGCAACCCCATTTTCCCTTGTGTATGGAATGGAAGTTGTACTCCCAGTCGAGGTTGAGATCCCCTCTTTGCGTGTGATAATGGAAACCAAGTTGACAGAGGATGAATGGGTCCAAGAGCGGTTTGACCAATTGAATCTGATCGAAGAGAAGAGGATGATAACTTTATGTCATGGATAGTTATATCAGAAAATAATGAAGAAAGATTTCGATAAAAAGGTCAAACCTCGTGAATTCAGAGAAGGCGACCTCGTGCTCAGGAAGGTCATGTCTTTCAACACTAATTCTAGGGGCAAGTGGACTCCCAATTTTGAAGGCCCATATGTTGTCAAGAAAGCCTTCTCTGGCAGTGCATTAATTCTTGAAACTATGTATGGCGAGGAGTTCCCACATCCCATGAATGCTGATGCAGTCAAGAAATACTTCTCCTAAATAAATAAAAGAACAACTCGCTAAGTTGAAAACCCAAAAGGGCGGCTTAGGAAAAAAAGAGCGTCTCGGTAGGCCGAAAACCCGAAAGGGCGGTCTAGGCAAAAGTTAGAGACATAAACAGAATAAATTTCCCGCTAATTTGAAAACCCGCAAGGGTAGCTTAGGAAAAAGTTAGGGACTTTCTTGGCATGTAACTGCATCATGCAAGATCTGATCATTGAAGTAACAATCTTCTCGAATCCTCATCAAACTTCAACGGAAGTTGCTGCTCAGGATTTCAAAAAAATTGTTAGAGGGGATAGTGGTCATTGTCTCTCAATGTTTATTTTCCATTATATATTACCATTTTCCAAACTTTGTAATCATCTACGGAGTCTCGCCATTTGCAGAGTACCATTCTATTAATAAAGTTTGAGTTGTTACCCAGTTCTTTGTGTTTCTTATTTTATTTAGCTTGCAAAGACTCCATTTATTATTGATAATAACTTTCAAAGCAAAAATATTAAATAACAAAATCAATTTTTCAAAAAGAATTTACAATTTTCTTTTACTTTAGAATTTGTGATGCGAAAAAAAACAACAACAACAAAAATGGTGATCCCAGGAATGGACAAACTCCAGTTGTTTTAAGAAGTTTTTGTTCCCCTCGGGAAGGTTTACTCAGGATGATTCGCCATATTGGGTTCGTAACTCTGGTATCCTCGGTCAAGTTTGGATTCATTTCTCCTCTTTTCTGAGTTTTCATGATGTGAAGTTTCAATCCGAGATTTCTCCAGTGAAGTTTTCGTTCGGTCTAATGGAAGTTCTTTTTCTGGAGAAGTTGGTTCCATAATCACTCTTGAAGAACGCAGGTCCCCAGTTTCTCTAGTGAAGAACGTATTGTGGTTTTCCCTTTGAGTATGTGGTGTTAACCTCCCCAATGAAGTGGGCCTGAATTCCCCAGTGAATGTTTTAATGATTTGGTATCCATCTACTTTACTTGAGATTGGTTTTGCAATCCCCAGTAGAAGTGTTACTTTTGAAAAAAATTGTTTCCCCTGTGAAGCCTGAAGAAGGATGTTTTATCCTGGTATCTGTAATATTCTGTCACTTTGTTTTGTTTACTTCCAGATTATGTTTCTCCCCAATAAATCTAAAGCAGACAGTAGGTTTTGTTTCCTTAGTTGGAATTTACTTTTTTTTTTGGAATGATCATCTTGGATGTGATTTAGCCGAGTGTTGTTTGTGCCCGAGGTGGTTTTGCCTGGTTACTCCCAGTGTTGTATATCTGTTTTGTCAGCATACGCACGATAACACTCATACATTCATATATACATTATGGATAGCTAAAATTGGTAAATCATTGTTCATTAACATTTGTTAATATTTTTGTTGACATATCACACTATTTTGCAGAGTTACATTATCCTCTCTTCAATAGAGTTTTGGCCTTAAGCAGAAAGCGTATATTCTTTCAATTTCCCCATTGAGTTATCCCTCGTGGAAGATTATTGCTTTAGCCTTCTTGTACAACTCCTTGTTTGGATGGATTTGGTTTTCCCTCTTGAGTTTATTTCTCAAAGGATGTATTTTGGTTGACTGTTTCATTCTAGTTTATTTCTGATTTGAATCTTTATTTCAGAATAATATTATTTACTTTGGATTTCTGAAAGCTTCGAGTTTTGGTTTGTGCATTTATTTTGCACAAGAATACTTTATCTCCTCGGGAGGAATATCGTGGCATTTCCCCAGGAAGTCATATTTCATTCCCCAGGAAGCCATATTTCTCTCCCTAGAAAGTCATTTCTTTTTAAAATCCTCCATGACAATAAGTAGCAGGTCTCTTTATTTGAGCAACTTGTGCTTCCATGTAAAAGTCGACGTAACTTTTTTTTTCTATCTCCTCTATGAGTGGATAGTTTGCAGTCCGTCGTTAGTTTGCGCCAGTGGATGGCAAGACTTTCAAATTCGCGGAGATAGTTTGTTGTGAAAACTTTGCAAGTGGAAGTCTCTTTATTTGAGATAGTTTACCCTTTCCAGGAAAAGTGCCTCGGTTAAAGAAGAAGTTGAGACCAGTTCTAGGCAAAATGCCAGAATTTTAGGGAAACTTGTTAACTTTTTTCTACCTTCAGTAAATGTTGGTAGTTCATCGTCAGTGAACGGAGGTGCTATGATATATTTTCTCTCTACCTTTAATGAAAGTTGGTAGATCACCATCAGTGAAAGTTGGTGATTGTTATATTTTTGCTACCTTCAGTGAACGTTGGTAGTTCATCGTCAGTGAACGGCGGTGCTATGATATATTTTCTCTCTACCTTCAGTGAAAGTTGGTAGATCACCATTAGTGAAAGTTGGTGATTGTTATCTTTTTTCTACCTTCAGTGAATGTTGGTAGTTCATCGTCAGTGAACGGTGGTGCTATGATATATTTTCTCTCTACCTTCAGTGAAAGTTGGTAGATCACAATCAGTGAAAGTTGGTGATTGTTATCTTTTTGCTACCTTCAATGAATGTTGTTAGTTCATCGTCAGAGAACGGATGTGCTATGATATATTTTCTCTTTGCCTTCACTGAAAGTTGGTAGGTCATCGGCAGTGAATGTCAATGATTGTTATCTTTTTGCTGCCATCAGTGAATGTTGGTAGCTCATCGTCAGTGAATAGTGGTGCTATGATATATTTTCTCTTCCTACCTTCAGTGAAAGTTGGTAGGTCATCCACAGTGAACGTCGATGATTCTTTCTCTCTGCCTTCAGTAAATGTTGGTAGCTTCGCCTTCACTGGAAGTTGGTGTGTCCTTTGACCATTTTACCATCCTCTCTAATTCAGGTCTTTTTGATCCACTAGTGATTTATTTTCCTGGTTGGGATACTCTCTTTTTTATTGATTTGATCCAATAACCTTGAGATTCATTGTGTGGAGGCTTTGGTTCTACCAATCCTCTAATGGATCTACAACACTTTTGGTCAATGCGGATCACTTAAACATCGTTGATCATTAAATGGTACTTATGAGGATTCCAAATGGATGATATACTTGACAAAAAGCAAATGCAACTTGTTGTGTGGAGGCTTTGGTTCTACCAATCCTCTAATGAGTTCAAAATGCAAGTTTCAATATGGTCATCCAACTAACCATTAATCACTAATAATTGACTTTATCCTGTATTTTTATTATATGCCCCTTTTTATTTTTATGCACTATTTACTTTTAGCATTTACATTTCATGCCATTTTCATCTTTGCTCAAATGAGCATTTACTTTCTTGTCATTTTTATTTTACTCACTTGAGCTTTTCTTTTATTTTCTTAAGATACTTAATAATCAATATGAATCATAAAATCCTTAATGATACTTGGACTATTTGGTTACTATCCTTGGAATTATGGAGCATTGGACTTCTTGGACTTAGGATTAGAAACCTTGGCATATGATTGGAGTCCTTGTGACCTTATCTGATTATTTTTTCTGGAGCTCTTGAGGTTTACCTCAAGACATTGGGTTATTTGTTTGTTTTGTGTGCAGGTTATTGTGATTACACTCTTCGTTTGTAATATGGAATTCACCCGTATACAACCGTTACTCTGCCCAATTTTTGTGAAGACTTAATACACTTGAAGTTTGGTTCTCTCAAGAGGTCTAGTATCTTTGTTTCAATCCAAAGAATGGGAATTCTATCTTGACTCATAATGTCAAGTGTTGGCTTCTTGTTGGTTAGATGGTTCTTATCCCTAGCTTTTACCTTATGCTTTAGGATAGTCTCTTATTCTCCTCTCATCTTCTTTAATTTAAAAAATCTTCTTCCTCCTTTTGAAAACTCCTCTTGTTTTCAAACATGAACCACTTTCATAATAAACTTGGACTTAGGTCCATGCATTTTCAAAAACAATTTCATGAATAAACTTCAATCAACTTAATAATATTTTGACATCATGTTTTTATGAGAAGACTAAAAGTCAATCAATCTCATTTCAAATCATTTTTGCCACTTTGGCTTTCTTATTTTAAAACCTTTCTCAAAAGATTAGACTCTTGTCAATCCTTGTAGTGATGCAAAAAACTATACTTCTATAATATGTAGTGAAGAGAGATATTTTCCACTTGGGTGTTGAGTGAGGCATTGTTGATTTTAAAATCCAAGCCATATCCTCCACTTTGAGATGATGCAAATTCTCCTTTCTCATGATTGTGGGTAGTAGATATGTTTTCCACGCGGACAATGACGATGATGTTTTATCTCATAAAAATTAGCCAACACACTTACATTTTAAATTTTTTTAAAGAAGTACTACGTGTACCTGATCCCCAATTGCACAAAAAGGTGGTACATAGGCACTAAAGGTTCGCAACCGCGGAGGGTGCAAAAACCATTAAAATATATTTCTTTTCTCACCTCCACCATCCATTTTTTTACACAACATTTCATAGCCAAAATATACAGATTTTACAAAGAGGTTCCTGCGGAGTACCATAGATGTTTAGGGTGATAATACCTTCCCTTTACATAACCAACCGCCTTACCTTGAGTCTTTCCCCCTATTTTTGGGTTATTTGCTCTTTTCCCATTCCTTTGGAAATAATAAAGCGTGATCGTGATTTTGTTTTGATTTTTACAAGTCTAGTCAATCCCACGGCTTAGTCTTAAACATTTTTACCGCTACACTAGCCAATAGAGGAGTGAAACATAGAAGGATCCCTCTTCTCTTTAGAGTGCGAGTATGCAGAGAGTTTAGAATATCTCCAAGTACAGTAGGCACCGGATTATGCGACAAAAAAAATCTTAACTGCATTCACATTTATGAAATGGTCCGTTTTAGGGAATAGTACCATCCCATAGATGAGAAGGGCCAACACTTCTTCAAAAGCTTGTAAATCCAGGCTATCCCAAAAATGGTGAGCTTTCTCAAATAAAAACTTAGCTGGAAATCCTTGGACACCTCTTCTGGTTTCCCAATTTGCCACTACATCAGACCGTTGTAAAGGCAGAGCTTGAGCAATCTCTTCAGGCTTTGGATCTCTTTCCGTACCGTTGAATGGTAGCTGATTAAGGATGGGTACCCCCAATAATTGAGAAAACTCCTCCATAGTAGGCACTAACTGGTAATGAGGAAAAGTGAAGAAGTGGTGCAACGGGTCAAAGAACTGAAATAGAACCTTTAACATTTCTTCATCAGGGTTTGAATTGACCAAGTTGAGAAGTCGACCATGTTTTCGGTGAAGGGAGAGCTTTCAGGAATCCTTGATGCTAAGTCCTTGAGTTGAAGACGTACCTTTACAAGGTTGACTTGGATAGTGATCCTGCGAGCGGATTTCATGTCCTATAAAAACAAGACAAAGATAAGCCCTAGAAAATCCTTGAAATGGTTAGTATGATATGCCATGTTATGATGTCATGATTATGCTAAGAAATCACATATATAGCAAGCACAAGCAAATCACACAAAGACCTTAGGTTTAAGGCTTGCATGGGTTTTAAGGTAATACCCTCTTGAAGTTTTGATTGGTTCAACCTGTCCTATCAATAGCAGATGGGTTCTAAGGGCTCTCAATATCACTGATCTTTCCCACAAGTTTTGTTCGATAGGCAACTTGTTAGAACATAGTTTGATTCTACAACCCTCAGTTAGAGTTTTGATGATAACAAAATACAAGATTAAATGAATTATGAGATTTATATATGATATAGATGCTACCTAAAAATATGTTGTATACTTGTAGGAAACTCTGATGGAATCAGCATTAGAACATCAGAAGATATGTCACATCAGAAGATCAGTACATGTGTTATGCTGAAGTCTGATGAACAGAATCTGCGCTCAACATACTCTGACTCTGATCAAGTTCCTAATCATGTCATCAGCACTCAGAAGCGCCAGAATAAGCCTAAGCCAAGAACGCTCTGAATTACGCAGAACATTCTGAAGTATCAACGGTACTGCATTTAAGGCAGATTAATTACCAACGGCATTATTCCAAGACAAAGATCTTATCAAAATGGAAAGAATGTTATGAGCATTGAAATGGAATTATGGACTGCAACGTATCTATTCCAAGAAGTATTTAAACAAATCAGTGAGAAAGGAAATGGCTAATACTCTTTCACGCACATACGCATAAGCTAATCATCTTCGTCCTCACTCATTCACTTTTCTAAAGCTATCAAATTGGTTACTCTATAGTTCTAGCATTCTAGTTTCACATAAGCTTTATATTGTGTATTATCACAGTTGTGATATATAGTTTTTTTAGAAAACATTCAACACACATATTGTTCATTTATCTGTAAAAAGAATTTCCTTGAGAAACCGGTCTGTGGTTAGACTCAAGAAGGCTTTAGCAGTTGTTAAAGCAGTTTTGTATTCAGTTGAATATAGTGGATTAAGACCTCGTTGGAGAGAGGCAAAATCACCTTGACGGGTGGACTGGAGTAGTTTGAGATCAAACGAACCAGGATAAAAATAACGTGTTATCCGCATTTGATTTCAAGTTTCAACAATTAAACCCCCCTTCTTGTGTTTTTCACATCTTCAATTGGCATCAGAGCGCCTGGTTCTGAGTTCATAACACTTAACCGTGTCAGTACAAGATCCAGCGTTGAAAAACACTATGGCAGGACAACATCAAAACATCAGCAATGACCACAATGAAGAAAGAGACAGATTCAGTGGCAAACCTCCAGTCTTTGATGGAGAGAACTTTGATTACTGGAAAGACAGAATTGAAAGCTTCTTTCTAGCCCATGATGCTGATCTGTGGGATATGGTGACAGATGGATACACGCACCCAGTGAATTCAAATGGTTAGAAGATTGACAGGAAAGCAATGTCTGATCAACAAAAGCGTGATTTCAAAAACCATCACAAAGCCAGAACTATTCTTCTCAGTGTTATATCTTACTCTGAATATGAAAAGATATCAAACAGAGACACTGCAAAGAACATGTTTGACTCTCTGAGAATGACGCATGAAGGCAACCTTCAAGTTAAAGAAACTAAAGCCCTTGCGCTCATCCAGAAGTATGAGGCATTCAAGATGGAAGAAAGTGAATCTATTGAAACAATGTTCTCAAGATTTCAGATTCTGGTTGCTGGTCTCAAAGTTCTGGACAAAGGGTATTCTACTGTTGATCATGTCAAGAAGATCATCAGAAGCTTGCCAAAACAGTGGAGGCCAATGGTCACAGCCCTGAAGCTAGCTAAGGATCTCAACACAATCTCTCTGGAGGAACTTGTCAACTCCCTCAGAAGTCACGAGATAGAGCTAGAAGCTGATGAACCTCAAAAGCAAGGTAAGCCTTTAGCCTTAAAATCTAATAGAAAATCTGACTCCAAGGTTTTGCAGGCTATTGAAGAAACCTCTGATGGGTCCTCATCAGAAGAAGATGAACTATCTCTCCTCTCCATAAGGGTGAACCAACTGTGGAAGCAGAGGCAAAGAAAGTTCAGGAATCCCAAAAGATCTGAGAACCAGACCGAATCCTCCTCCAGATACAGAAGGTTAGAATCCTCCTCTGGACACAGAAGATCTGAAGGCTCTTTAGGAAGCAGAAAGCCAAACAACAAGGACATCATCTGCTATGAATGCAACGAGCAAGGACACTACAAGAGTGACTGCCCAAAGCTTCAGAAGGAAAAGCCCAGAAGAAAGTTTGGCAAAGAAAAGAAGAAAAATCTCATGGCCACATGGGATGACTCTGACACATCTGAAGCTGACTCAGAATCATATGATGAGAGAGCAAACATAGCTCTCATGGCAAACATATCAGAAGACAGTGAAGCTTCTGAATCAGACTCTGAATTAGACACAGAAGAGGTATTTCCTGACTTTGCTATTAATTTTACTAAGGCTGAACTTGTTGAAAGCCTTAATGAGACTCTGGAAAGATATCAGCAGATCAGAGTCAAATTCAGAAACCTGAAAAGGGGTCTTGCTTCTGACTCTAATAAAACTGAGAGTCTCAAATTGGAAAATTCTGAGTTGAAAAATAAAATTTCAAAATTAGAAAATCTTTTACAAAACTCTCAGAAGGAAACAATTCCTGAAACTCCCAGTAGTTCTAATGAGATCATCAAGGAGTATTGTGATCGGTGGAAATAGAACTGACTGTTTAAAGCGGGTTCGCGAAATGTCGCGGTAAGCAAGAGTCGCCACCGTCTTTTATGTTCTCCAACATGGAAAGGACAAAAGCACAGCAAAATTCCTTATTGAGAATGTCTCTCGGTTCGGGAGGTAGATTTATAGAAAGGGAAGGTGTTAGCACCCTTTCTATCCATGGTTATCCATGGGCTCTTAGGTACTTGCTCTTATGTTTTCAAAAGATGTTTGCTTTTCAAATATGAGTGGGTTTGAAAAAAGTTTCGTTTTTGAAAGATTTCTAAGGGACTCTTGTATCTGTCCTCAAGAGTGTTTGAAAAATTTGTTTTGAAAACTTTTGAAAGTGTCAGTGTGAAAAGATGTTTTGTTTGTTTTTTTTTTGAAGAGATCAAGTACCCATGAGTCATCTACCTACCCTAAGGAATTCGGCTGTGTAAGAGTCCTTAAGATAGTGCCATCCCACCATTGATGGGTAGGTAGCACCACCGTTGGAGGTGTTCGGTTCAATTCAATTATTAGGGACATTGTGGTCACCGAAGCAATAGTAGGACACCTTATAAGTAACCCTAATGTCCTAGATCCTTTTATCCGAGGCAACCGTTTCGAGGCGACTGGATCTTTAGACAGGAGGGCGACCTCTAAAACACCCTATATTTGACGACCACTTTCGAGGCAACGAGTGAGGCGTACCCTAGGAGTGGCATGTGCTTGTGTGTTCAATTCAGTTTGTGATTATCTTTGATCATGCAATTGTGAGCTACGAGTTGTTTTTAATTTGACATTCAGTCTTTCATGCTTATTAACAGTTAGGAGTGCGGAAAATTAAAGTGCGGGAATGTAAAGCTACGCTATTACAAGGCGCGGGTCTATACATCGCCAAAAAACAAAGACCCGTTTTGATAAAGTGCGGAAAGTAAAGAAAGCAATAAACCTAATTACTATTACATTCTTGGAAGCAGTTACATAATAATCAAAATATAAAAATAACGCGAGAATAGAAATTAAATTGAGACGTCCTAGGGTTTTTTGACCCTTTTGAGAAAATTATGAGTTTTTTGTCCTTTTGTATTAAATTAAAATTAAACCTAAATCTAATTATTTAATTATTTACAAGAAAGATATTTTTATGTTTTTTAATAAAAAGAAGAAAAGGAAATTAAAATCAAAAGAAAACCCTAGTTTCTAAATTATTTTACTTATTATAAAAATGTCAAATTTAACCTAATTAACTAAATTAATTAATTTGTATTTTTATGTACAAAAATAATAATTAATAAAAAGTAATAATGATAATTAATAAAATATGATTGAAAATTGTCAAAACCTAATTCTACATAATTTTTATTTATTGAAAAAAAGGTGAAAATTAAGCCTAAATTAAACTAAGTTAATTGTTAGTATTTATTTACAAAAAAAATAATAGTTAATGAATTTAATAAATAATAAAATATATTTACAATTTTTGATTTCTGGATTTATTATGAAAATTAATTTGTTGTGAATTAATAATAATAATTATAATAATTAAAGGAATTAAAAGAAAAGAAAATAAAATTGCAAACCAAGGGGGTATGTTGGCCCAAGGGGAGGTTAATTTGTGAAATTCTGGCCCAAGAACTCTAAGCCACGTTTGACTTCTGGAGTTGCCTATGCATGCGTTGACTGGAAAGTACCATGCTTCTCATCTCCTGGCCATTAGATGCATCTTTGTGGCCACTTGGCGTGCTGTTGCTGGGAGTGCATGGTGGAACTTTTGATGAGTGCTGCACGTAAGCGCTTTAGGAAAAATATGAAGAATTATATGGGGGACCTGGGAATCGAACCCAGGTCCCAGTGATTGCAAGCCACGTCTCCAGCCACTACACCATTGTGCTGCGTTTATTCATATAATACAAAACAAATATAATATATCAAGAATGGTAATTATACTAGAAATCAAAAAAACGCGCGCATGATATTTGAATCCTCCAATAGCCTGCTTCCACGCCCTTCATCTTCTTCGTTTCCTGTAAAACAAATAAACAAATAGCGGGGGTTTTAAACCCCCACAAAATGCCAACGCCAAAAATAGCGATTAGGCACACAGGTCATATAAAAAAAGCGCGATGATTGGGTTGAATTCGTCTGGCCTTGACGAATTTAACCATGTACGTCTTATGGTCCAATTTTCCCTTATGTGCAAAGCCCTAAATTAACAGCTTCGAAACCCTAAATGTCTCCAATGGTGGATTCTGATTTAATGCACTATAATCAAATTGGATTATACCAATAGCTTCAAGAGGTTCCTATTAACGCAAATCAACCAAAAAAAAGGATTAAAAACGCATGAATGATGATGTGCAATTTTGGAAAATAAGCCAAACCGTGGGACTTGTTGTGAACGATTCCTTGCGTGCTAGGGATTGTTCTTGATGGCAACAGGTTCTTGGAGACTCAGGCAAGGTGTTTGAATCAAGAAGAGGCTTTGAATTCGCCTGGAGGACTGATTTCAGTTTTGAACTTTTCTTGATTTTTTTAGAATTTGATTATGGTGTTTTAGCAGCTCTTGCACGTTCTCCTCAATAGGGTTAGGTTCAGCCTTTGTATGTGAAGAGAATTAGGTCAACTTTAAGCCCAACAATCCATTGCATTCATGTTTCATTATGTGATTGCCAATCAAATCTTTTTCAATCTTTTTCTTTGATAAAACCTTGCCAATCATGGAGATTTTGATGTCTTTGAGGTGCACACGAATTTCCAGCTTGCCCTAGTCTTATTTGCATCACAAAAGATTTAAAAATCATATCTTTTGAATTTTCCTACAATTAAAATTAATTAAATGAATTAATATTAATAAAAATTCAATTAATTAACAAAAAATGAGAAAATAAATCAAATTAATCTTAATGGGTCGTGCATAAGCCTTGGGTAAAGATTCAAGAAGGAATTTGAGGCCCATTAGCAAAAATGAAGTGTTTTAGGCAAAGTTGACTTTTGCAAATTCCCAAAAATTTCCCAACTTCTCCAATGCATATCTTGCTCAATTTTGAAGTTATGAACATGTTCTTGGACATTTTGGAAAGGTCTTGAAGTCTTCTAACCAATGCCTTTGGTCCCATGTCATTTTTATTTACCAATCTCAAGTTATGGTCTTTGACTTAAAGTGCCTTTTTGTTGACTTTTGAAAATGACCTATAATGTAGAAATTGATAACTTTTTATGACAGCATTTCTTGGACTTGGAATGTGAATATGCGTTGTAGGAAATGTCATCCCCTTCAAGATGAGCATTGGATGGAATTTTTCTGATGAACCATGAAAAAGTTATGCCCTGGTCAATTTGAAGTTGACTTTTTCAGTTGTCCAAAAATAGAAACTTTTGCATCTTGATGATTTTTGAGCCATGCTTGTGGAATCATGATCAAGACTTGATCAAATGATGATTGTGGCTTCAAAATAAGATGTTGACCAAAAATTTTGACTTTTGACTGTCAAATGACCATTTTACCCCTGTAGTTGGCTGTGGAGCAATTAGGACTTTTGACTGTGCAATTTGATGTTGTGAGCCTTGAAGTTTGACATGTAGATGCTTGACAATGTATATAGGCATATGGGACTTGATTGGTCCCTTGAAAACCTCAACTTCCTTGCAAGAACCAAAACCCTAATTTTGACTGTGTTATGAGGCAATTGGACTGTGCAACCCTTGAGATATTTTGAACCATTTGGAGGTTGATCTTGACAAATCTTGAAGAATATGGGAGGGCAAATTTTGGGGTGCAACAGTTGCCCCTGTTCAATCTTCTTAGACCTGAGGATGTAGATTGGCTTGCGTGCCTTTCGTGATCCGAAGGTGGAAGATGATTGAACACTAAAGTGCCCAGAAATTTGCACTCACATGGTAGAGTATCAGCAGCATGATGGCGGGAATGGGCTTACAGATGCCATTGGGAGAGATGATGGATAGGAGGATGGGCTTATAGATGCCATCTGGGGACTGTTGGTATGTGGATGGGCTTGTAGATGCCATCTAGGTGTCGATCGCGTAAGAGATTCCTTAGCGAGAACTTGCATACCTGAGAAAGAAAAACAATTACCTGGCCTGTTACAGGGGTTGATCTTCAAACTCTTTATGCAGATATGCCCTGGCTGGATACAGGCATCGAATTTTCAAACTCTTCAGACGTGCCCTGGCTGGATACAGGAATCAAATCTGGAATTAGTCGTCAACAGATATGCCCTGGCTGGATACAGGAATCAAATCATCAAACTCTTCAGACGTGCCCTGGCTAGATACAGGAACCGAATCTGGAATTAGTCGTCAACAGATATGCCCTGGCTGGATACAGGAATCGAATCTTCAAACTCTTCAGACGTGCCCTGGCTAGATACAGGAATCGAATATGGAATTAGTCGTCAACAGATATGCCCTGGCTGGATACAGGAATCGAATCTTCAAACTCTTCAGACGTGCCCTGGCTAGATACAGGAATCGAATATGGAATTAGTCGTCAACAGATATGCCCTGGATGGATACAGGAATCGAATCTTCAAACTCTTCAGACGTTCCCTGGCTAGATACAGGAATCGAATCTGGAATTAGTCGTCAATAGATATGCCCTGGCTGGATACAGGAATCGAATCTTCAAACTCTTCAAACGTGCCCTGGATAGATACAGGAATCGAATCTGGAATTAGTCGTCAACAGATATGCCCTTGCTGGATACAGGAATCGAATCTTCAAACTCTTCAGACGTGCCCTGGCTAGATACAGGAATCGAATCTGGAATTAGTCGTCAACAGATATGCCCTGGATGGATACAGGAATCGAATTTTCAAACTCTTCAGACGTGCCCTGGCTAGATACAGGAATCGAATCTGGAATTAGTCGTCAACAGATATGCCCTGGCTGGATACAGGAATCGAATCTTCAAACTCTTCAGATGTTCCCTGGCTAGATACAGGAATCGAATCTGGAATTAGTCGTCAATAGATATGCCCTGGATGGATACAGGAATCGAATCTTCAAACTCTTCAGACGTGCCCTGGCTAGATACAGGAATCGAATCTAGAATTAGTCGTCAACAGATATGCCCTGGCTGGATACAGGAATCGAATCTTCAAACTCTTCAGACGTGCCCTGGCTAGATACAGGAATCGAATCTGGAATTAGTCGTCAACAGATATGCCCTGGCTGGATACAGGAATCGAATCTTCAAACTCTTCAGACGTGCCCTGGATAGATACAGGAATCGAATCTGGAATTAGTCGTCAACAGATATGCCCTGGCTGGATACAGGAATCGAATCTTCAAACTCTTCAGACGTGCCCTGGCTAGATACAGGAATCGAATCTGGAATTAGTCGTCAACAGATATGCCCTGGCTGGATACAGGAATCGAATCATCAAACTCTTCAGACGTGCCCTGGCTGGATACAGGAATCGAATCTTCAAACTCTTCAGACGTGCCCTGGCTAGATACAGGAATCGAATCTGGAATTAGTCGTCAACAGATATGCCCTGGCTGGATACAGGTATCGAATCTATAAACTCTTCATGCAGATATGCCCTGGCTGGATACAGGTATCGAATCTACAATCAATCACTCACAGATATGCCCTGGCTAGATACAGGTATCGAATCTGGAACTGCGACAGTTGATAGTAATTATCTTTGGATTGACCTTTTTTCCTGAAAAGGCAAAACATTAGTTGTATGCAATGTCATGATGTATGAAATGCGTGATATCCTCAAAATAAATGAGATTGTATGTTCATGATGCGTATGTGCATGTTATAATGTATGAAGATGTGATGTTTATGAATGTATTTTTGTCTAGGAAAACAAATCCTTGACGAATGTCGGGAACTTGAATCCTGGGCTGACGTTGAAGAGTAGAGTTCTTCGTTTCCGCTGGGGGATGATGATTGCAAGAATAAACCGGTAGGAGAAGATGACTCCGTTGGGGAATAAACATGGTGAAGAGATTACTCTGCGGGGAATTACTCTATGGGGAGAGATACTTCGCTGAGATTTTGATGATAACTCCGCTGGGGATTCTGTTGATAAGTTTTGTTGAGGGATTTTGATGAACTCCGCTGGAGGATAGGAAGAACTTCACCGAGGAAGGTCTTTCCGTTACAATTAGCTGAGGATAACCCAGTTATAAGCTCTGGTGGGGAATAATCATCTTAACATGGTCGGGGAGAGATACGTTGGTACTCTGCAGGGGACAAGCTTCCAGAATTTACTGAGGATAAGCTTCCCGAATCTAATGGGGAGATTGATTCAACTCTCCTGGGGGATCTTTTGAACTGTACTGGGGAATGGCTCCACTGGGGTGTCTGGTATTCCGCCGGGGAACAATCTTAGATCAAGACTGCCGGGGATGCTTGCTTAGGAACATCTGTATACTCCGCTGGGGAATATTGAGATCTTCTGGGGATAATCCAACTTCCTTAAGGCTGACAGTAGACTAACTCTGCTCGGGGAGAGTGTTGCTGACTTGCTAGGGATATTGTGCCTTGTTAGGGTTGATTGGAGACCAACTGCTTGGGAGAGTATTGCTGAGTCTTATCTTACTCGGCGGGGAGTGAAGGTATATGGGTTACATTCTTCAGCCGAACTTACCTTGGTACCTTGGTGGACAGAGCAACTAGATCGCTTAGACAACTCATTATTGCCCCTGTTTCTGATGTCACCTATAATTAGTCCTTTGTTTCGCATGCAAATATTTATGAGTTAGCAATTAGTGTCAAATGCATATATCAAAAATGAACATTGGACGTTCTTTGCAAAACAAAACAGAAAAAGGAAAATAATTGGCAATTTATCTGAAAAGTGAATTTGTATTGATTTTTGGAATTTGCCTGTAAATAGGCGTTTATGTACAAGAGGCTGACGTACTAGTAAGAGAACGCCGCCGAATAACATAGAGTTTATACAATTTTGTGAAAAGGAAAACAAAACAGCTATGTGAAAGGAATAATCCCACTGGGTTCCAACTCTGCTATCGCCTTTATGTCTTCAAGCGTCTCATCACTTGGCTGCTTAGTTGAAGATGAAGCTGATTGATCGATGCCGTCTGAACCTGATATTTGATACCGGATTCTGGATGCAAGGTGATTCAATGAGACATAGTAATACGCTTTAATCCCTAAATTTTTCCTGGACCTCCCTTTCGGGTTTTCAGTCCACCGGGATACCCATTTTTGCCCAAGCCGCCTTTTCAGGTTTTCGACTTGCCGGGTGTACAGATTTTTTTTCATTTTTCATCCCTTATTTTTGCCCGAACCCTTTTGGTTCGCCGATAAGCCCGTACTTTTGCCTAGGTGTGTCAACCTAGCGGGTCTTTAATTCATGCGTAGTATCTTTTTACTATGTCTGCATTGGCGGGGTGAGGAAGGTCGTCACCATCCATGGTGGTTAGAATCATAGCTCCTCCTGAGAAGATATGTTTAACCACAAGTGGCCCTTCGTATGTGGGGGTCCATTTTCCCCTGGGATCACTTTGAGGAAGAATGATGCGCTTGATTACCAGGTCCCCAACTTGATACTCTTGTGGTCTGACTTTCTTGTTAAATGCCCTGATCATCCGTTTTTGATACGTTTGACCATGACAAATAGCAGTGAGTCTCTTTTCGTCAATTAGGTTTAACTGATCAAGTCGAGTCTGGATCCAGTCATCTTTGGTCAAGCCTGCATCCTTCATTATCCGGAGAGAGGGTACCTGGACTTCAATCGGCAAGACTGCCTCCATGCCATAGACCAAGGAAAAGGGGGTTGCCCCGGTTGACGTTCTTGCTGAGGTACGGTACCCATGAAGAGCAAACGGTAACATCTCGTGCCAATCTTTATAGGTCACTGTCATCTTCTGCACAATCTTTTTGATATTCTTATTAGCTACTTCTACAGCCCCATTCATCTTCGGCCGATAAGGAGAAGAGTTGTGGTGTTGTATCTTGAATTGCTCGCAGAGCTCAGTGATCATCTTGTTATTGAGATTGGTACCATTGTCCGTAATGATCCTCTCAGGGACACCGTAGCGACAGATCAGGTTATGCCGAATGAACCGTGCCACGACGTTCTTGGTTACGGTAGCGTAGGAAGCTGCTTCAACCCACTTTGTAAAGTAATCGATCGCCACCAGGATGAAGCGATGACCGTTGGATGCCGTAGGTTTGATCTCGCCGATCATATCAATGCCCCACATTGCAAAAGGCCAAGGTGCAGTCAAGACATTCAGAGGGACTGGAGGAATGTGCACCTTATCAGCATAGATCTGGCACTTATGACATGTCCGAGAATGTTGGTAACAGTCGGCTTCCATTGTGGACCAGAAATATCCTGCCCGAAGGATTTTCTTTGCCATGGTGTATCCACTGGAATGCGTTCCGAAGGTACCTTCATGCAGCTATGTCATGATTCTTGCTGCTTCAGTCTTATCCACACAACGCAGTAAAGCTAAATCATGGTTTCGCTTGTAGAGAATGCCGTTGCTGAGGAAGAACTTTGCTGCGAACCTTCTCAGAAACTTCTTATCATTGACAGATGCACCCTCGGGGTATTCTTGAGCTTCCAGGTACCTCTTCACCTCATGATACCAAGGTTTTTCAGTTACCACCTCAGCCTCAAGATCACAGCAATATGCAGGTTCGTCCAATTTCCAAATAATGATCCGGGGAGCTTCGTTGTCCCATTTGACTTTGAACATAGAAGACATCGTAGCCAGCGCGTCCGCCAGCTGATTCTCCTCTCTTGGGAAGTGTTCAAAAGTTATCTCCGTGAAATGGGGGATCAATGTCAACACACATTCTTTGTAAGGAATAAGGGTTGGGTGTTTCGTATCCCACTCGCCTTTGATCTGATTGATCACGAGAGCGGAATCTCCGAAGACACTCAGAAACTTGATCCTTAAGTCAATTGCAGCTTGAAGACCCATGATACACGCCTCATACTCTGCCATGTTGTTGGTGCAGTTGAAGCATAGTCGGGCAGTAAGTGGAGTATGAGTGCCTTTTGGGGATATGATCACAGCGCCGATACCGTTACCCAAAGCGTTGGAGGCTCCGTCAAAGTGCATAGACCATCGGGATCCTTCCTCAGGTCCTTCATCTGGTCCAGGTACTTCACAATCAGTCACTACCATGATGTTCTCGTCTGGGAATTCAAAGTTCATCGATTGGTAATCGTCCACTGCTTGGTGTGCCAAATGGTCTGCCAATACACTTCCCTTGATTACCTTCTGAGTCATGTACTGGATGTCGTATTCTGTCAAGATCATCTGCCATCTCGCTATTCTTCCGAACAAGGCAGGCTTTTCGAATATGTACTTGATTGGATCCATTTTTGAAATCAAGAGAGTACTGTGAGTCAACATATACTGTCTCAGTCGGCGAGCAGCCCATACCAAAGCGCAGCAAGTTTTCTCGAGCAGTGAGTATCGGGTCTCACAGTCGGTAAACTTTTTGCTAAGGTAATAAATGGCATGCTCTTTTCGGCCAGACTCGTCATGCTGCCCCAGCACACACCCCATTGAGCTGTCGAGTACTGTCAAGTATAGTATTAGAGGTCTCCCTTCAACCGGTGGCATAAGAATGGATGGTTCTTGGAGATACTCCTTGATTCTGTCGAAAGCGGCCTGACATTCATCGTTCTAACGTACTACTTGATCTTTCTTTAGTAGCTTGAAGATTGGTTCACAGGTAGCAGTTAGGTGCGAGATGAATCGGGCAATGTAGTTCAGTCGTCCTAGAAAGCCTCTGACTTCTTTCTCTGTCTTGGGAGTTGGCATCTCTTGTATGGCTTTCACTTTGGCAGGGTCCACTTGAATGCCTTTGTCGCTTACGACGAAGCCTAGCAATTTTCCAGATCTCACCCCAAAGGTGCACTTGTTCGGGTTCAACCTCAGCTTGTACAACTTCAGACGGTCAAACAGCTTCTGTAGATGGTCAAGGTGTTCCTCCTCAGTTTGGGACCTTGCAATCATATCGTCGACGTAGACTTCTATCTCGTGATGGATCATATCATGAAACAAAGCAACCATGGCACGTTGGTAGGTTGCCCCAGCATTTTTCAACCCAAAAGGCATGACCTTGTAGCAAAAGGTGCCCCACTGAGTGACGAAGGTGGTCTTCTCCATGTCTTCAGGAGCCATCTTGATCTGATTATAACCGGAGAAGCCATCCATGAAGGAGAATACTTTATGCTGAGCAGTGTTGTCAACCAGAACGTCGATATGAGGCAGAGGGAAATCATCCTTAGGGCTTGCCCTGTTCAAATCCCTGTAATCAACACACATTCGGACCTTACCATCCTTCTTCGGCACTGGAACCACGTTGGAAACCCACTGAGGGTAGGAGGTCACCGCTAGAAACCCGGCATCAAATTGTTTCATAACCTCGGCCTTGATTTTCTCGGACATCTCTGGGCGCATACGGTGAACCTTCTGTTTAACCGGAGGGCAGTCTTCCTTGGTAGGCAGGTGATGAACCACAATGTTAGTATCCAACCCGGGCATGTCTTTGTAGGACCAGGCAAAGATTTCCACATAATCATGCAACATCTGAATCAGCCGTTGTTTCACACTGAGCTCTAGATTGGCACCAATCTTGACTTCCTTTTTGTCTGTCTCAGTACCTAGATTTACCGTTTCCACTAGCTCTTCATGTGGCTGAATGGCCCTCTCTTCCTGGAGTAACAGTCTTGCGAGCTCACCAGGCACTTTGCAATCATCTTCACCTTCGTCTTCGGCTAAGTTGATCGGATTTTCAAAGTCATAACTGGCAGTAGTAGAGTCGTTACCAGTGAGATCCAGAGTGGATTGAAACCTGTATAGGTGAGTGTGTGTAAATATAGTTGTTTTGCAATATATAAAGAAAGAAAGGGAGCACAAGATTCGAAATGCGAAAAACGTCCAATGTTTTTTTATTCATGATATATGGAAATGACAAGTAATAAGCCCTCACAAATGAAGCCACGGTGCCCCGGGTAAGACACCGGGCCATAAAGTTTCAAATTATTGTTCGTTACAAATTTAAAAACAAAGTAGTTCATTACTGAGTAACAAAAGTAATAGGTATGAAATCTTTGGCAGTCCAATTGTTCAGTCCACCGTCGGTCGTTGGGTAGATCCAACTGTCGAATTCAGATTCCTCCGTATTGTCTTCAATAGCATTCACTCCTGGGTTGGTGATGAATACGGGAGGTCTTCCAATCCTTGCTTTATGTACAGCCCTCTGAGCCTCTGCAGTGAAACCCAGCCCAAACTTGTCAGTCTTTGGAGTAAAATCGGGAAGTCGGCCCCAGTTTGCACACTCACCCTTCTCAACCACAGCCCGGGCATCCTTCAAGGAAGCCATCTTCAAAGGAGAATTATCTTCGGTCCCAGTCTCTGCTGCTGCCAATGTTGGAGGCACCTCTTCAAAGTGTTGAAAGGGGGTCTCAATGAACTCCCCGTCCATCTCTATATACCGGAATGAGTTAAGATGGCTAACCATATATTCCTCCTCCCCTTGCACTGTAACAATTTTCCCTCTGACCGGGTACTTAAGCTTTTGATGTAGAGTGGAGGTCACAGCTCCAGCCTTGTGGATCCAAGGACGACCCAGTAAACAAGAATAGGATGGTCGGATGTCCATCACATAGAATGTTGAATCAAAGACTTGAGAACCAACCCGGATTGGAATGTCCACTTCACCATGTACCATCATCTTCGACCCGTCAAAGGCCCAGACAATAATGTTACTAGGCTTCAACTCCAAACCCTCACAATCCAACCTGTCTAAGGCCTTCTTGGGAAATACGTTCAGTGAAGAACCAATGTCTACCAACACGTGGGCAAGAGTAGTGCCCCTGCATTCAATGGAGACATGCAGGGCATCGTTGTGGTTCTTTCCCTTGGCGGTCAGATCAGCGTCAGAGAAACCCAGACCATTATCAGCGGTTAAGTTGGCCACACAATCAGTAAATTGATCAGCAGACGTTTCTTGTGGCACATAGGCCGTCTTCAGGAAGGAAATCAGGGCCTTGGCATGGGCCTCTGAACACAACAACAGTGATAGCATAGAGATCTTAGAGGGGGTGTGCCCCAGCTGTTCAACGACGTTGAAATCACTCTTATTGATAATCTTAAGGATTTCTTCTATCTCTTACTGGGAAGCTTCAACATTAAAAGTCTTCGGTGCCTCCATCTGGGCAGGCACATCAGTAGCCATCCCCTTGCCTCGAGTGTCAGATGACTCGGCAACAGGGGTAGAAACTTGATCAGGAGGGGAAACAGGCACACTGGCAGGTGTGATAACAAGAGGCCTCTGAGTAGCAGGAGGTGCAATATCAGGCGAGAAGAGCCTGCCACTGCGAGTAACTTTAGCAGGACCGGTGATGTTACTGATGCCGGTACTAGTATTGAACTCTTGTTTTACTTCGAGCATATAAACATCTGCCCCATAGTGCCACGGGACAGCCTTGTCAGATTTATAGGGGAGGGGCCCTGGAACAGTAATGATGATAGGTGCAACAGACATGATTTTGACAGGCTTCCTCGGGGGAGCCTTGGTAGGATTGTTGAAAATGGTGACAACGGATACTTCTTCAGTAGGAATAACAGGAACAGCAATCTTCTTGAACAAGATCTCTTTGCTATCCATCAGGTTTTGGACGCCTGACTTCAGCAACGGACAACCAGTAGGTGAAACAGCACATAGAAGGCAACCCTTGCTACAACCCGAAAATAAACTGGCTAGCAACAGGTTCCTTTTGACGTACAACAACGGAGTAACAATATCATCCACAGAGGTTACATACGGGTCTTCTTCAACAGCATTCACTCCATGCTGGGGCATAGGAGCAGTCACAACATTGGGCCTTTCGGGCGCCTCAAACTGTATTTCCTTAGCATCGATAAGGTCTTAAACCTTATTCCTCAGGGCCCAACAATCATTAGTAGAATTCCCCGGGCTATCAGAGTGATAAGCAGAGCAGGCGTTGGGATTGTACTTCGGAGAGGTTGTGTTTACCACCTTCGGAGCTTCTCTGACAGTTACCAAGTTGGTTGATAGCAGTTGCAGCAAGATCTGAGACAAGGTCATACTAAGCCGAGTGTATTCTCTTCTGGGTCTCTCACCCCTTGGTTGGTTAGGTTGCCGAGGAGCGGCAGCAGGCTTTGAAATCACCACCGCGTTGACAGCTTGGCGGCGTTCCGGTTTATTTTGTCTTCTGGGACCATACACAGCACTGGCTTCCTTCTTGAAAGGCTTCTTTTCAGAACTTGAGGACGCACCTTTCTGTATCTTCCCCGATTTCATACCAGCTTCTATCCTCTTACCAGTCAGAATGAGGTCTGTAAACCCTGCAGAAGAATTGCCAATCAGGTGGTTGAAGAACGGCCCAGACAGGGTCCCCAAGAACATGTCCACGAGTTCACGGTCAGTCAACGGTGGCTGCACCTTGCCAGCCAGGTCCCTCCACTTTTGCGCGTACTCTTTAAAACCTTCTCCCCATCCTAGCGACATACCCTGGAGTTGGGTACGTGTAGGAGCGAGGTCGGCATTATACTGATACTGCTTATAAAAAGCAGTAGCCAAGTCCTCCCAGTTTCGAATACTGGCTCCATCCAGCTGATAGAACCACTCGAGTTGAGCCCCTGAAAGGCTATCCTGGAAGAAATGGATCCATAAGTTCTTGTCTGCAGTATACGGTTGGATCTTCCGCACATAAGATCTGAGATGTAGCTTAGGGCAGGAAGCCCCGTCATACTTCGCAAAAGATGGTGCCTTGAACTTGTGTGGGATCACCACCCCAGAAGATAAACCTAGATCTCCAAAATCCAACCCTGGCACCTGTTGAATTTCCATAGCACTCAGACGATCCTCTAACTGCTTGTACCTGTCTTCAGCGGGAGGGTACTGCTCATCATTGAAATCTGTCTCATTGTCAGAGACCACAGGACTAGGAACCCTTCCCCCTTGGGGACTGCCTTTCCCTACAGAAGAAGCAGCTTGATCAGCCTCATTTTACAGTGTATTGCCAAACCTCCGTCCAGTGTTTAATAGTACAGTTCTCTTCTTCTTCTTCTTTACCAGCAGAGCCTTCAATTCCTCTTGACCTTGGGCTAAACTCATGATTAACTCTTGGAACTGGGCGTTCTGGGCCTGGAGGGCCTTGATGGATTGCTCAGTAGATGATTCAGGATTCATGATGACTGCTGAAATAAACATCAAAGAAGATTAAGCAACTTGTAGGAAAAGGGTACCTGTGATGCACATGATGAATGAAATGCGTATGAATTATGTTTTCAAAGACAATCGGGAATCAACTTTGTAGACAAAAGGAACACACTTTATTAGATTTAAACTTTGGAATTTAAATTGTTCAAGAAAATTTCCCTTAGGCGTTACAAGAATGAAAATACTGAAAAGGAAATAAAGCTGTAAAAGAAATATCCAAGGCCCATCAATGCTCCCATTGTCTCCTCTTCTCAGTACGGATGTAGTCAGCTTCTGGATTTTCTGTTCTTGTTCATTGAACTTTTCCCGATAAGAATCCCGTTCTTCCTGTAGTTGCGCCCAAGACCTCTTTAGTGTATCAACATCAGTAGGTATCTGAGGAGGGAGAACAGTTAGAGGAACCCCATCTCTATCAGGAAATTCAAGAATGATGGGTCTGACAGCTTCGTATGGCATACCTAACTTCTGAGCACGGATGCGGACCCATCTGTAGTAGGATTCCATAGGTAGAGAAGTCTTCGGTCCCAACTCATGTGGGTCAGCTTTGTGAATTCTGTCCCAAGCCTTGATGAATCTACGACGCAGCTCGTCACTATCTACCTGAAACTCAAAACTGATGTGAGGCACCAACATCTCATGAGGCCCTGCTCTTCTGGCTCTTCCAAACTGACGGAGATCTAGACATGGATTATAAGAGATTCCTCCTTGAGTACCAATCAAAGGAACATTAGGATATTCTCCGCAACGATCAATAACAGCTACCTCATCTAAACCTCTGAGAGTCCAAATGATGTCATTATCAGTTAGAGACATTAACCTATGAGCCCAGCCTCTTCCTTCTTTGTTCTTCAACACGAACTTAGGGAGGTGAGAAATAAACCACCTCACTAACAAAGGAGTACAACACCATAGAGTTCCTCATCTTCGGGAAGTACGAGCATAGAGTTGTTGCAGGATATCACCCAAGAGAGTGGGCACAGGGTTCCGAGACATGAAGATCCTTATGGCATTGACGTTAATGAAGTTATCGGGATTAGGAAACAAAACTAGACCATAGATTAAGAGAGCCAGAATGTCTTCATACGCCCTGAAGTCTAAGTCATTCCAGAAACTGTTAGCTTTACCAATCAGAAACTTGGCCAAGAAGCCCTTAACTCTGCTTCTAGTCACCCAGTTGTCCATTACCTCCTTGTTGGTCAAGGGAAGGGCTGCAGCAATCTCCTCAAGCCTAAGAGTCTTTTCCCAACCAGTGAAGGGAGTCTGATCCAAGATAGGGATACCAAGCAAATCAGAGAATTCTTCCAGGGTAGGGACCATCTGGAAGTCTTGAAAGGTGAAGCAATATACAAGGGATCATAAAAATGGGTCAAGACACTCATCAATTGTTGGTCCCACTTTGAAGTGACTAAACCGAGAAGAGAACCATGCCTCTGGATGAAGGAAGCAGTATTTAGAATTCGGTCAACCAATTCTTTAAGAAAATCAGGTGGGTGAACAAAGTTGAGCCGGATAGTATTCCTTCACACAGGCATCATAATGTCTTACAAAACAGAGCAAAGATGAAACCCTCTTGTCTTTGAAATGGGTCAGTCCTTATGCAGGATGCATGCAATGGTATGATAGCATGATGTTATGATAAATCACACCACAAATATTCACAAAGGCAAACATGATAAGGCACACAAGTCACACAAGACAGCCCTTAGAGTTTAGGCCAGCATGAAGTTTGGGTACTACCCTCGTTCAGTTTCGTTGGTTCAGACCTGTCCTATCAAAAGTAACCAGGTTCTAGAGGATCCTAATATCACTGACTACCCTCAATCGGTCATAACTCCAGCGTCGCAATCTTTTCTTGCGGCCAGAACCATCGCGAGAGTTTAGCCTTAATGGGTGTAGCATACTGCTACTGTTCTATGGCCAAATTGGGTCACATTAGGGTTCTAAGGTCGGTTGGTGCTTAATGACTCCTCAGAAGACCCATATTCTCCTCGTTGCAACACAAGGGATATCGGTACATACCAAGGTGCCACACCAACGTAGCCACTGCTTCACCCATGTCGGTCTACGCCGGACAGGTCCCTCACAGCTTATGCTACCTAAAAGGGTATCCCCAGATCCGGGTTAGGATCTATGAAACTCCGATGCAAAGCCCACAAATATAAAGTAGTCAAAGCAAAGCAATTGAAAACATAAGTATGATCTAATCCTAAGGTACACCTCACTTTTATAATCCCCAGCAGAGTCGCCAGTTCTATGATCGGTGGAAATAGAACTGACTGTTTAAAGCGGGTTCGCGAAATGTCGCGGTAAGCAAGAGTCGCCACCGTCTTTTATGTTCTCCAACATGGAAAGGACAAAAGCACAGCAAAATTCCTTATTGAGAATGTCTCTCGGTTTGGGAGGTAGATTTATAGAAAGGGAAGGTGTTAGCACCCTTTCTATCCATGGTTATCCATGGGCTCTTAGGTACTTGCTCTTATGTTTTCAAAAGATGTTTGCTTTTCAAATATGAGTGGGTTTGAAAAAAGTTTCGTTTTTGAAAGATTTCTAAGGGACTCTTGTATCTGTCCTCAGGAGTGTTTGAAAAATTTGTTTTGAAATCTTTTGAAATTGTCAGTGTGAAAAGATGTTTTGTTTGTTTTTTTTTTTGAAGAGAGCAAGTACCCATGAGTCATCTACCTACCCTAAGGAATTAGGTTGTGTAAGAGTCCTTAAGATAGTGCCATCCCACCATTGAGGGGTAGGTAGCACCACCGTTGGAGGTGTTCGGGTCAATTCGATTATTAGGGACATTGTGGTCACCGAAACAATAGTAGGACACCTTAGAAGTAACCCTAATGTCCTAGATCCTTTTATCCGAGGCAACCGTTTCGAGGCGACTGGATCTTTAGACAGGAGGGCGACCTCTAAAACACCCTATACTTGACGACCACTTTCGAGGCAACGAGTGAGGCGTACCCTAGGAGTGGCATGTGCTTGTGTGTTCAATTCAGTTTATGTTTATCTTTGATCATGCAATTGTGAGCTACGAGTTGTTTTTAATTTGTCATTCAGTCTTTCATGCTTATTAACAGTTAGGAGTGCGGAAAATTAAAGTGCGGGAATGTAAAGCTACGCTATTACAAGGCGCGAGTCTATACATCGCCAAAAAACAAAGACCCGTTTTGATAAAGTGCAGAAAGTAAAGAAAGCAATAAACCTAATTACTATTACATTCTTGGAAGCAGTTACATAATAATCAAAATATAAAAATAACGCGAGAATAGAAATTAAATTGAGACGTCCTAGGGTTTTTTGACCCTTTTGAGAAAATTATGAGTTTTTTGTCCTTTTGTATTAAATTAAAATTAAACCTAAATCTAATTATTTAATTATTTACAAGAAAGATATTTTTATGTTTTTTAATAAAAAGAAGAAAAGGAAATTAAAATCAAAAGAAAACCCTAGTTTCTAAATTATTTTACTTATCATAAAAATGTCAAATTTAACCTAATTAACTAAATTAATTAATTTGTATTTTTATGTACAAAAATAATAATTAATAAATAGTAATAATGATAATTAATAAAATATGATTTAAAATTGTCAAAACCTAATTCTACATAATTTTTATTTATTGAAAAAAAAGGTGAAAATTAAGCCTAAATTAAACTAAGTTAATTGTTAGTATTTATTTACAAAAAAAATAATAGTTAATGAATTTAATAAATAATAAAATATATTTACAATTTTTGATTTCTGGATTTATTATGAAAATTAATTTGTTGTGAATTAATAATAATAATTATAATAATTAAAGGAATTAAAAGAAAAGAAAATAAAATTGCAAACCAAGGGGGTATGTTGGCCCAAGGGGAGGTTAATTTGTGAAATTCTGGCCCAAGAACTCTAAGCCACGTTTGACTTCTGGAGTTGCCTATGCATGCGTTGACTGGAAAGTACCATGCTCCTCATCTCCTGGCCATTAGATGCATCTTTGTGGCCACTTGGCGTGTTGTTGCTGGGAGTGCATGGTGGAACTTTTGATGAGTGCTGCACGTAAGCGCTTTAGGAAAAATATGAAGAATTATATGGGGGACCTGGGAATCGAACCCAGGTCCCAGTGATTGCAAGCCACGTCTCCAGCCACTACACCATTGTGCTGCGTTTATTCATATAATACACAACAAATATAATATATCAAGAATGGTAATTATACTGGAAATAAAAAAAAACGCGCGCATGATATTTGAATCCTCCAATAGCCTGCTTCCACGCCCTTCATCTTCTTCGTTTCCTGTAAAACAAATAAACAAATAGCGGGGGTTTTAAACCCCCACAAAATGCCAACGCCAAAAATAGTGATTAGGCACACAGGTCATATAAAAAAGCGCGATGATTGGGTTGAATTCGTCTGGCCTTGACGAATTCAACCATGTACGTCTTATGGTCCAATTTTCCCTTATGTGCAAAGCCCTAAATTAACAGCTTCGAAACCCTAAATGTCTCCAATGGTGGATTCTGATTTAATGCACTATAATCAAATTGGATTATACCAATAGCTTCAGGAGGTTCCTATTAACACAAATCAACCAAAAAAAAAAGGATTAAAAACGCATGAATGATGATGTGCAATTTTGGAAAATAAGCCAAACCGTGGGACTTGTTGTAAACGATTCCTTGCGTGCTAGGGCTTATTCTTGATGGCAACGGGTTCCTGGAGACTCAGGCAAGGTGTTTGAATCAAGAAGAGGCTTTGAATTCCCCTGGAGGACTGATTTCAGTTTTGAACTTTTCTTGATTTTTTTAGAATTTGATTATGGTGTTTTAGCAGCTCTTGCACGTTCTCCTCAATAGGGTTAGGTTCAGCCTTTGTATGTGAAGAGAATTAGGTCAACTTTAAGCCCAACAATCCATTGCATTCATGTTTCATTATGTGATTGCCAATCAAATCTTTTTCAATCTTTTTCTTTGATAAAACCTTACCAATCATGGAGATTTTGATGTCTTTGAGGTGCACACGAATTGTCAGCTTGCCCTAGTCTTATTTGCATCACAAAAGATTTAAAAATCATATCTTTTGAATTTTCCTACAATTAAAATTAATTAAATGAATTAATATTAATAAAAATTCAATTAATTAATAAAAAATGAGAAAATAAATCAAATTAATCTTAATGGGTCGTGCATAAGCCTTGGGTAAAGATTCAAGAAGGAATTTGAGGCCCATTAGCAAAAATGAAGTGTTTTAGGCAAAGTTGACTTTTGCAAATTCCCAAAAATTTCCCAACTTCTCCAATGCATATCTTGCTCAATTTTGAAGCTATGAACATGTTCTTGGACATTTTGGAAAGGTCTTGAAGTCTTCTAACCAATGCCTTTGGTCCCATGTCATTTTTATTTACCAATCTCAAGTTATGGTCTTTGACTTAAAGTGCCTTTTTGTTGACTTTTGAAAATGACCTATAATGTAGAAATTGATAACTTTTTATGAGAGCATTTCTTGGACTTGGAATGTGAAGATGAGTTGTAGGAAATGTCATCCCCTTCAAGATAAGCATTGGATGGAATTTTTCTGATGAACCATGAAAAAGTTATGCCCTGATCAATTTGCTGTTGACTTTTTCAACTGTCCAAAAATAGAAACTTTTGCATCTTGATGATTTTTGAGCCATGCTTGTGGAATCATGATCAAGACTTGATCAAATGATGATTGTGGCTTCAAAATAAGACGTTGACCAAAAAATTTGACTTTTGACTGTCAAATAACCATTTTACCCCTGCAGTTGGCTGTGGAGCAATTAGGACTTTTGACTGTGCAATTTGATGATGTGGGCCTTGAAGTTTGACATGTAGATGCTTGACAATGTATATAGGCATATGGGACTTGATTAGTCCCTTGAAAACCTCAACTTCCTTGCAAGAACCAAAACCCTAATTTTGACTGTGTTAGGAGGCAATTGGACTGTGCAACCCTTGAGAGATTTTGAACCATTTGGAGGTTGATCTTGACAAATCTTGAAGAATATGGGAGGGAAAATTTTGGGGTGCAACAAGTATGATCACAGCTTTCAGAAGTTTCTTGCTAAAAGCATAGATAGAAGCAAGATGGCTTCAATGATCTATGGAGTTAGCAGAAATGGAAGAAAAGGAATAGGATACCAAGGTAAGGTACCTACACCAAAGAATTCCGTGGATTTAGTTATTAAACGAACTCCACTTAAGTCACACTTTGTATATGGGCACACACACGGCATCAAATATACTAGTAGTAATTATTTTGTCAAACCAAAATTCAACCAGAGTTTTGGTAAAACTAACAAATCAGGACCCAAGAAAATATGGGTACCTAAGGATAAAATAATACATGTTGCAGATATCTTTAGCAGCAAAGCAGAAACACCAGTCATGGTACCTGGACTCTGGCTGCTCACGAACATGACGGGAAGAAGCCATATGTTCCAAAGCCTGGAACTTAAGCCTGGAGGCCATGTAGGCTTTGGAGGCAATCAGAGGGGAAAGATCATTGGCTCTGGAACAGTAGGTAACGGAAATCTTCCCTCTATCAGTAATGTCTTGTTAGTAGATGGATTAATGCATAACCTGTTATCCATAAGTCAATTAAGTGATAACGGTTATGATATAATCTTTAATCAAAATTCATGTAAAGCTGTTAGTCAGAAAGATGGGACTATCCTATTTAATGGAAAGAGGAGAAATAACATTTACAAAATCAAACTTTCTGAACTGAAAAGTCAGAATGTAAAGTGTCTTCTGTCTGTTAACAACGAGCAATGGATCTGGCACAGAAGATTGGGGCATGTTAGTATGAGAAGAATATCTCAGATTAACAAACTCAATCTGGTCAGAGGACTTCCTAACCTGAAGTTCAATTCAGATGCTCTATGTGAAGCATGTCAGAAAGGCAAGTTTGCAAAACCTGCTTTCAAATCTAAAAACGTTGTTTCTACCTCTAAGCCATTAGAACTTCTGCACATTGACTTATTTGGACCAGTTAAAACTGCTTCAGTCAGTGGCAAGAAGTATGGGTTAGTAATCGTAGATGACTATAGAAGATGGATATGGGTAAAGTTCTTAAGACACAAGGACGAGTCACACTCTGTATTTTTCACCTTTTGTAACCAAGTTCAAAATGAAAAGGATCTTAGAATCGTCAAAGTCAAAAGTGATCATGGTGGAGAGTTTGAAAACAAAAAGATTTTGAATCATTTTTTAATGACAAAGGCATTCTGCATGATTTCTCTTGTCCTAGAACTCCCCAGCAAAATGGAGTTGTAGAACGAAAGAGCAGAACATTGCAAGAAATGGCCAGAACCATGATCAACGAGACTAACGTTGCTAAGATCTTCTGGGAAGAGGCAATAAACACAGCGTGCTACATTCAGAATAGAATCTCCATAAGACCTATTCTGGAAAAGACTCCATATGAATTATGGAAGAACAAAAAGCCCAACATTTCATATTTTCATCCATTTGGATGTACCTGCTTTATTTTGAATACTAAAAATTATTTGAACAAGTTTGACTCTAAAGCACAAAAGTGTATTATGTTAGGATACTCTGAACGCTCAAGAGGGTATAGAGTATACAATACAGAAACACAGATTGTGGAAGAATCAATCAGTGTTCGTTTTGATGATAAGCTTGACTCTCAAAAGTCAAAGCAGAATGAAGTATTTGCAGGTATGGAAGTTGAATTCACAGGTACTGAAGACAAGTCATTAGAAGCTCTTAACAGAGACACTTCCTCAACATCAGAAAGAGGCACTGCAAGCAACCCAGCATCTTCTGTTGATCAACCTCAGAAAAGACCATCCAGAAGCAGCGTGGATCACCCAGAAGAAACAATCTTAGGAAGAAAGGAAGATCCAATTAGAAAAATAGCCAACTTCAGAAACTCTAAAGAATCCCTCATGGGACTTGTTTCTCTGATTGAACCATCTTCAATTGATGAAGCACTTCTGGACAATGACTGGATTCTAGCAATGCAAGAGGAGCTGAATCAATTCACAAGGAATGACGTATGGGATCTGGTTCCTAAACCAAAAGGATTCAACGTCATTGGAACTAAATGGGTGTTCAGAAACAAACTGAATGAACAAGGTAAAGTCATCAGAAACAAGGCATGATTAGTAGCACAAGGTTATAGTCAGCAAGAGGGGATAGACTATACAGAAACCTTTGCTTCAGTCGCCAGGTTAGAATTTATCCGACTTTTAATTTCTTTTGTTGTTAATAAAGGCATCACTCTGTATCAGATGGATGTCAAGAGTGCATTCTTAAATGGCTATATAGAAGAAGAGGTATATGTGCACCAACCCCCTGGTTTTGAAAGTTCAAAAAATCCAGAATATGTTTTCAAACTGAAGAAGTCACTGTATGGTCTGAAACAAGCTCCCAGAGCTTGGTATGAAAGACTAAGTAACTTCCTGTTAGAAAAGGAATTGACCAGAGGGAAGGTGGACACAACCTTATTCTGTAAGACAGTTAAGAATGACATCTTAGTCTGCCAGATTTATGTTGATGATATAATATTTGGATCTACTAATCCTTCTCTGGGAAGAAAATTTGCTAAGTGTATGCAGGCAGAATTTGAGATGAGCCTAATGGGGGAACTGAAATTCTTTCTGGGAATTCAGATCAATCAAACCCCAGAAGGAACTTACATTCATCAGAGCAAATATGTCAGAGAACTTCTGAAGAAATTTGATCTCTCAGAATGTAAGCCATCAAATATTCCAATGCATCCCACGTGCATTCTGGAAAGAGAAGAGGTAAGCAAAAAGGTAGAACAGAAGGTCTACAGAGGTATGATTGGTTCTCTTCTTTATCTGACAGCCTCAAGGCCTGATATTTTATTCAGTGTATGCATTTGTGCAAGATTCCAATCAGATCCTAGAGAATCTCACTTAACAGCTGTTAAGCAAATTTTCAAGTATCTGAAAGGTACTACTAATCTGGGTCTGTTTTATAGAAAATCCAGTGATTACAGCTTAGTAGGTTACTGTGATGCTGACTTTGCTGGAGACAGAGTTGAACGTAAAAGCACTTCTGGAAGCTACCAGTTTCTGGGAGAAAATCTGATCTCATGGTCCAGCAAAAGACAATCCATAATTGCCCTATCAACAGTAGAAGCTGAATACATAACAGCAGCTGGATGCAGCACACAAATGCTCTGGATGAAAAGTCAACTTGAAGACTTCCAGATTTATGAGAGTAACATTCCTATCCTCTGTGATAACACCTCTGATATTTGCTTAAGTAGAAATCCAATTTTGCATTCCAGGGCTAAGCATATAGAAATAAAACATCATTTTATTAGAGACTATATTCAGAAAGGAATTTTAAACGTAAAATTTATTGATATAGACCATCAATGGGCTGATATCTTCACAAAACCACTTTCTGAAGATAGGTTCAACTTCATTCTGAATCATCTCAGCATGAAGCTCTGTCCAGAATAAAACTGTTTTAATTTTATATATTAACCTTCAGAACTATGTTAATTTCTCTGTGAACTTCTGAACAATCCTCTTTCAGAATTTTTAGAAATGCAGATTGTATCAGAATCTATCCATGAAGCTCTGAGCTCTTCAGTTCAAGGATAGAAGTGATGTTCACTCAAAGCAAACAAGTGTCATCCAGTCATCAGTTATGTCCTGAGGCAGAACACGCGTTCACGCTTCTGAAAAAGGCAAAGCGCTGATTGGATGCATTGAGACACATGTCACTGGTAACCGTTTAAGTATCTTTCTGAAATCCCCTAAAATCAGCTGTCATTTAATGATATTAATCATGATTTATTTCTCTCTCTTAACCGTTTATGTTTTCAAAAACTTTTTCAAAATCTATTTAAACACCATTCACACCATTCGTAACGTTTACCCTAACTTTCGTTTTCAATCAATACTTCTGTTTTCTGTGTTCTGCTTTCTCAAGAAACCCCTTAAAGCTTTTTCAAAAAATCCTTGTGTGAACATGGCTTCTAGCAACAATCTTTCATCAGGTTCCCAGAAAGATGTAAGATTAAGATTGCGCCTAAGAGGGGGGGTGAATTAGGTGATGGTCGATTTTTGACTTATTTTATACTTTCTGGTTTTGATTTAGTGTTATGAAAACTGTAAAGTGCAGAAAGTAAAGAGACACGGAGAATTATCCTGGTTCCTTCCACAACCCGGAAGTACGTCCAGTCCCCTTGCAAACACGCAAGAGATTTTACTATATTGTTAGAACTTTTACAAGACTCTTCCTAGTCTTATCCACTAAAGAACCTAACAAATAACCAAGAACACCCTCTTGGATTTCCAATAAGTCTAATGAGAACAATCCTCTCAAAAGATACCTCTTGTTTCCAACAATGGACAACAAGGAACAAAAGTAATCTAATACTTAATTCCAACAATCCTGGAAATAAGTTACACTTTGTATGTTTTTATGAAGTATGATTTCTTGAAGTTTCTTCTTTCTTCTCTTGTAAGCAATTCAAACTGTAACACAATGGTTAGATAATGCTCAAAGATTTCTGTTCTTTATATGTGTGAAAGTGCAGAAAATCTTTGTTCTTAAAAGTTAAGAAATATGAAGTTTGAATATTTTACAAAGTTCAGATTTTATTGCAAGAGAAGAGTTGTTTATGATTTGAAATATTTTGCAGTATATAGTAATCAAGATACCTTTCCAAAAGGACACTTTTCTGTTTGTGAAACTTGACAAGATGCAATGTTTGATCATGCAACTATTGGAGAAAAGGTGTGAAGGATATCTTGAAACCATTTCAGATTTTTCAAAATTTTCAATGTGCAAATCGATTAACATAACATGCAAATCGATTGCACGTGTTTGTAACGTTCAGAATTTCAAAAAATTTGAAGTGTAAATCGATTAGCATGTTGTGTCAATCGATTTACATGTGTTAAAAAATCAGTTTGTTCTGTGATCAATCGATTTACACAACATGTCAATCGATTGCTGGCAGGAGCAAACAGTTTTTGAAAAAAACATGTGTAAATCGATTTACACAAGATGTTAATCGATTTACAGTAGAGAAAAACTTAAAAATTGTTTTGAAATATAATTGAAGTGATGTGGCAAGTGTGTATATCATTTTTGAGCATTTCTAATCAATGTAGTTTAATTGAGAATTGATATACTTGATTTCTTGCCAAGTTCCTTGAAGCTTTGAGTGAATGATGCTTTAAGATGATTTCCACTTCTTTTCCTTCTTTCCATAATGCTTGTTTGTCTTTCATCAAACTAGCTTGTTTGTCTTTCATCAAAACTAAAGTTGAGTTGAGGCTTGAGATTACATTCTCCCCCTTTTTGATGATGACAAACCATTTTCCTTTATGTGTTGATCAGAATTTGAGCAAAAGGTGTTTTCTCCCCCTGAGAAGGTTTCTCCCCCTATGGAGAAAAAGCTTTGAAAGTTTGCTCTGTAAAGACAATGAAAACAAACAACCATAAAGTGATATTACATCCTTCTCCCCCTTTGACATTATCAAAAAGAAGGGAAAGATGCAACAAGAAAGTATACCAGAAAGAAATGTATAGGAACATGAATGAAAAACACAAAACATTCAAAATTATCGATCAAAGTTTTAAGAACACAATACATAAAATGAACAAAATAAAACAAGACAAAATCCATAATGATACTTATACTAAGAATTTAAGAACATTGATCAAGAACATTTTAAAAAGGTCCTTGATAAGGAAATTGTTGTTGAAGAGGTGGTTCGGTGTATTGAGGAGGCGGAGGTGCAGGATTGGTTGGGTCGTATGGAGGGATATGAAGATGTGAATAAAGATATGAAAATTGTTGGTTCACATCGTTCTGAAAAGCATCTATCCGAGATGAGGTAGAGTCAGTTATCTCCGTCCATCGAGCATTGATGTTAGAATTCAGAGAAGCAAACTGTTGCGTCATGAAATCCATAACATCTTGATTTGTGGGACCAGAAGTAGCAGCAGCAGCAGCAGGAGGAACTTCATGGTCTTCTTCATCTGCATTTTGACCTTCATCGCCGACCACATCTTCTCCAATGTAAGTTATGGTTTTTGCTTCAGCATTGAAATGAACACCCATCCTTGAATCAACATTTTTGATGGAGATCCTAGTGGAGATTGGATCCATTTCAATTCGCTCAAATCCAGTGAAATCTATATCATAAGCTTCCATGATCCTTGTAATGAAATATGCATATGGTAGAAAGGTGGCCCTTGCGGCAACTTTCAGCATATGCATCACAATCAATTTTGCCCAATTGACCGGGATTCCATTTTTCCTTGCATAGATGATTTGAAGCTCTAGGTCGGTCACCGTACAATGATTCCCTGCTCTAGGAAACAAAATATACACCAGAAAATAGTGAAACAACCTATCATCAATATGGAAATTTCCAGCACTCCATGTGTCCCTAGCTGGAGTAACCCCGCCAAGGCTGCGAATCCGCTTGGCACGGTATTCAGATTCAGATAACCTTCCAATGCTATAGAAAAATTCTCGCTTCTGATAGTTTTCCCAAGCAGCATCTTCTGGATCATAGAGGGTACTTCCAGAATATGGAATGTTCAAGATTCTGCCAAGAGTTTTGGAGTACAGAGGAATTCTTTTTCCAAGGACATATGTATAACATTTGTTGTTGTCATAGCACATGTTGCTGTAGAAAATTTTAACCAGATCCGGGTAATAGAAACCATGTGAAGATATTAATGGTTCTAACCCATAAGCAATGAAATCTCTTTGAAATGAGAAGCATTCATCTGGAAAAGTAGATAACATACCAAACTTTGGAGTAGAGACAATTTTCTTTTGAAAATGCTTGAGGAATCTGTCCCGCTGTGGATCCGTGAGGTACTCGAGCACAGAGTTTTCAGATGATGACGAAGCTGGCTTCTTTCCTTTCTCTGAGGCAGAGGCTTTTCTCTTGGGAGCCATGGATCTTGTTAGGGTTTTGAAAAGAGAGATATAGAGTTCTTTTGTGTTGTTATGTGAGAGAGTGTGTTGGTGTTATGAGATAGTGAGGGAGTTTTGGTGAGATTAAATAGTATAGTAGGGTAAGTGAGGTTTTATGAGGCTTTAATTTTGTAATTTGGTCAAGGTTTCATTTGATTGGGCAATAGAAAGGTGGGAGGTTGAGAGACAATGAATGTTTGACCAATGTATTAAAAGCTCATTATAAGTATCACATGTTAAAACAAAATACATTGCATAGAGAAAATACATAAAAAATGCTTCAGATTCTGTGGTAAATCGATTTACCCTTTGGTTAAATCGATTTACACAGAACATTTTTCATAAAAAGTAATTTTCGTTCAGTGGTAAATCGATTTACATATTGTGTAAATCGATTTACACACAAGATTTTATTAAAAAACTGATTTGCTTCAGTAGTAAATCGATTGACATATTGTGTAAATCGATTTACACAGAAGATTTTATTAAAAGAAATGATTTGCTTCAGTGGTAAATCGATTGACATATGTTGTAAATCGATTTACTTAAAGAGAAAATTTAAAAAATCATTATTTTTAACATTTGAAACAGTGTCTAACCACATATATATGTACATTAAGGTATAGTCAAGGATTGAGTGCACCTTAAATATCTTGTTCATCGAGGATTCCAAGTTCACGACGAATTTTGAAAAATGCATCCTTTGCAAGTGGTTTTGTGAAGATGTCCGCGAGTTGATTTTGAGTGTCCACAAATGTGATCTCGACATCTCCTTTGAGTACATGGTCTCGGATGAAATGATGTCTGATGTCAATGTGTTTCGTCCGGGAATGCATAACTGGATTTTTCGTAATATTGATCGCGCTTGTGTTATCACATCGAAGAGGAATGCATCCAAGGTTTACTCCATAGTCAAGTAATTGTTGTTTTAGCCAAAGAATTTGAGCGCATCCACTTCCAGCCGCAATGTATTCTGCTTCGGCAGTGCTGAGAGCTACGCTTGCTTGCTTTTTGCATGACCATGAAACCAAGGCACTTCCAAGAATGTGACATGTTCCACTTGTACTTTTGCGATCAGTTTTGCAACCTGCATAGTCAGCATCAGAATAACCAACTAGATTGCACATACTACCTTTTGGATACCATAATCCGACGTTGGTTGTTCCTTTGAGATATTTTATTATGCGCTTGACTGCTGCAAGGTGAGACTCTTTAGGATTGGCTTGATATCTTGCACATAGGCAAACGCTGAACATAATGTCAGGTCTACTTGCTGTTAAATAAAGGAGTGAGCCAATCATTCCACGATACTTAGTTATGTCAATAGAATTTCCTGATTCATCTGGGTCAAGATAGGTGCCGGATCCCATAGGAATTGCACTTTCTTTGCTACTTTCCATCTCAAACTTCTTTATAAGGTCTTTGCAATATTTTGATTGGCTTACGAAGATACCATGTTTGAGTTGCTTAATTTGAAGACCAAGAAAGAAATTCAATCTTCCCATCATAGACATCTCAAACTCTCCTTGCATCATAGACGAGAATTCCTTGCACATATTTTGGTTAGTTGAACCGAAAACAATATCATCTACATAGATTTGTACAAGTAAGGTATGATGGTTAACATTTTTTATGAAGAGAGTGGTATCAACTTTACCCTTTACAAACCCTTTTTCACATAGGAATGCGCTTAGTCTATCATACCAAGCCCTTGGTGCTTGCTTCAGCCCATAGAGAGCTTTCTTCAGTTTGAAGACATGATTAGGATGTTTGAAGTCTTCAAAACCGGGAGGTTGCTTCACATAGACTTCTTCATTTATGAATCCGTTGAGAAATGCGCTTTTTACATCCATTTGAAAAAGTTCAAAGTCCAATGAGCATGCATATGCAAGTAATAGTCTTATTGCTTCCAAACGTGCTACCGGAGCAAAAGTTTCTTCAAAATCAATTCCTTCCTCTTGGTTGTATCCTTGAGCAACTAGTCTTGCCTTGTTTCGAGTGATTATTCCATTTTCATCCATCTTGTTTTTGAAAACCCATTTGGTTCCAATGATACGTTTATTTCCTGGATTAGGAACAAGTTCCCAAACTTCATTCCGCTCGAATTGGTTTAACTCTTCTTGCATGGCAAGGATCCATTGATCATCTTCTAGTGCTTGAGCCACTTTAGTAGGTTCAACTTGAGATACAAACGCCATATTTAAGCATGCATCCTTAAGATTTAGTCGAGTAGATACTCCTTTGCTAATATCTCCAATTATATTGTCAATTGGATGATCACGATGAGTTCTCCATTCTTGAGGAAGATCATCATCATTTTCATTTTGATGTGAAAGTTCATGTGTTTGTTCCGGATTGACAATTTTGCCATCTCCGCAGGAAATCTCATGAGATAAATCTATAGAATCATCATCATCACAAATAGCAACTTCCTCCTTGGAGGTGTTAGATTCATCAAAAGAAACATGCATTGATTCTTCTATAGTTAAAGTTCTTTTATTATAAATTCTAAAAGCTTTGCTAGAAAGGGAGTAACCAAGAAAGATACCTTCATCCGATTTTTCATCGAACTTACCGAGATTGTCTTTGTCGTTGTTAAGGACAAAACATTTGCACCCGAAAATATGAAAGTGAGAGATATTTGGTTTTCTTCCTTTGTAGATCTCATATGGAGTTTTCTTTAGAATAGGTCTTATGATCACGCGATTGCTTACATAACATGCCGTGCTTACCGCATCCGCCCAAAAATATTTAGGCAAACTTGAGTCACTTAGCATGGTTCTAGCAAGTTCCACCAAAGACCTATTTTTCCTTTCAACTACTCCATTTTGTTGTGGAGTTCTTGGTGCTGAAAAATTGTGGAAGATCCCATTTTCTTCACAAAATTCTTCAAATAGACTGTTTTGGAACTCTCCACCGTGATCACTTCGGATTGATGTTATCTTTGATGACTTCTCATTTTGAACTTGTTTTGCATATCTCTTGAATGCCTTGAATGCTTCATTCTTGTGTACTAAAAACAAAGTCCAAGTGAAACGGGAAAAATCATCTACAATAACTAATGCATAAATGTTACCTCCGAAGCTTCTTGTTCTAGATGGACCAAAAAGATCCATGTGCAACAATTGAAGTGGTCTTGTTGTTGAAACCACATTCTTTGGTTTGAAAGTTGATTTGGTCTGTTTGCCCTTTTGGCATGCACTACATAATTTGTCTTTGATGAACTTCATCTTTGGTAGACCAATAACTAAGTCATGCTTAACCAATTTGTTCAAGTGCTCCATGTGAATGTGAGCGATCCTCTTATGCCATAACCAAGCGTCATTGTTGTTTACCATAAGACATTGTACCTTCATAGACAAATCATCTAGAGTAATCACAAAAATATTGTTAGATCTTATACCTTTGAGTTTTACCTCATTGGTTGCCTCATCCATAATAAGGCATTCTTCTTTGTTGAATTTGATCTTGAACCCTCTATCGCAAAGTTGACTTATGCTAAGAAGGTTGTGCTTTAATCCTTCAACATAGAGAACATCCTCAATTTGAATGGATGGAGGTGTGCCAACTATTCCAACGCCAAGAATCTTTCCTTTGGTGTTGTCTCCATAGGTGACATACCCTTTGGCTTTATGTACTAGATATGAAAATTGGTGTACATCTCCTGTCATATGCTTTGAACATCCACTATCAAGATACCAAACATTTGAAGTGGATTTCAAGCATACCTACAAAAACAAATTATTTCTTGTTAGGTACCCAAGTTGCCTTGGGTCCTTCATAGTTAGTTCCCTTTTTCACCCATGCATAATGTCCACTAGCCATACTGAAATTTCTAATATAGCATGCATTTGGTGTGTGTCCAATAATACCACAGTAAAAACAGTTTGGAACAAATTTGCTCTTGTATCTAGGAATTTGTTTTCTTTTAGATACATTAGCCTTTTTCTTTTGATGATTATGAACAACTTGCTTCTTTTCTACTTTCTTGGGATTTGAACTATTACTAGCCTTTACAAAAACAGTGGGATTGTTACTTGGTTTCTTAGAATTCACATAACCAAGACCTCTTTTATCATTAGGATAACGTTGTTGGCTTAGTAATCCTTCCAATCCTATTTGTCCTTTTTCATATCGTTCAATGACTCTTTTCAATTGAACAATTTGAAAGACATTTGATTCACACTTGGAGCATGCAAAGTTTTCCTTTTCTTTTATAAAATTTTGTTTTTGAAGATCAAAATCTTTAGTCATGGTGTCAATTTTTTCTAGACAACTTAGAAGTTCTTTTTCTTGTTTTGACACCTTTTTGTATAAACTTTTGCATTCTTTCAAGAGTTCATCAATTGCACCTTGAACATCATCATCAAAAAGATTAAATTCATTACTAACCTCTTCTTCATTGTCGGAGTGATGCGATGCCATTAAGGCTAAGTTTGCACATTCGTCGCTTTCCGATTCCGATGAACTGCTCATATCATTATCTTCCCATGCTATGTATGCTTTCTTTTGTTTTGAGTCCTTTCCTTTGAATCCATTTTTCTTTGGGAGATTTGGACAGTTTGGCTTGATGTGTCCTTGCTTTCCACATTCATAACATGAGACATCTTGAGTTGATGTGGAGGCTTCTCTTTTCTTGAAGTGCTTTCTCTTATGTGCATGAGATCCGCCTTTGTCATTTCTGCCAAAAAACTTTCCAAGTCTTTTCACTAGAAGCATGAAATTTTCATCTTCTTCCGGATTGTCTTCTTTTACCACTTCTTTTGAATCAATTTTTAAGGCAATGTTTTTGGACTTCTTTTCTAGATTCTCATGTTTTTCAAGTCTACCGAGTTCCGTTTCGTATTCTTGAAGTTTGCCGAATAATGTAGCGGAAGTCATTGCGGAGAGACTCTTCTTTTCCGAGATTGCCGTTACCTTTGGTTGCCATTCCCTAGTCAATGATCTAAGGATTTTCAAGTTGAGTTCATCATTTGGCAAGGTTTTACCAAGAGCAATTAAGTGATTTGTCAAATGCACAAATCTCTTTTGTAAGTCAAGAATGGATTCTCCGGGCTGCATTCGAAATAGTTCATATTCTTGACTCAAGGTATTTAGCCTTGATCTTTTTACTTCAGCCGTTCCTTCATGAGTTTGAACCAAGGTATCCCAAATTTCCTTTGCTGTTGTGCAGTTTGAGACACGAAAAAATTCGTCCATACTGAGAGCACCTTGAAGAAGGTTTATTGCTTTTTTGTCATAGAGAACTTTCTTTTTGTCATCGTCGTCCCATACAGTTTTGGGCTTTGCAGACCCAACGCCATTGATTACCGTTATTGGGATAAATGGACCATTTTCAACAGCATCCCATACTTCCTCTCCTTGTGCTTCTAAATGCGCCTTCATGCGTATTTTCCAAAAGTCAAAATATTCACCACAAAATAGAGGAGGCTTGTTGTTACTACCACCATCTCTGAAAACTGGTTGATGATTTGCGGAAGCCATTCTGGATCTCTAGGAGCAGGTTACCTATAACCTGCTCTGATACCAATTGTAAGATTAAGATTGCGCCTAAGAGGGGGGGGTGAATTAGGTGATGGTCGATTTTTGACTTATTTTATACTTTCTGGTTTTGATTTAGTGTTATGAAAACTGTAAAGTGCAGAAAGTAAAGAGACACGGAGAATTATCCTGGTTCCTTCCACAACCCGGAAGTACGTCCAGTCCCCTTGCAAACACGCAAGAGATTTTACTATATTGTTAGAACTTTTACAAGACTCTTCCTAGTCTTATCCACTAAAGAACCTAACAAATAACCAAGAACACCCTCTTGGATTTCCAATAAGTCTAATGAGAACAATCCTCTCAAAAGATACCTCTTGTTTCCAACAATGGACAACAAGGAACAAAAGTAATCTAATACTTAATTCCAACAATCCTGGAAATAAGTTACACTTTGTATGTTTTTATGAAGTATGATTTCTTGAAGTTTCTTCTTTCTTTTCTTGTAAGCAATTCAAACTGTAACACAATGGTTAGATAATGCTCAAAGATTTCTGTTCTTTATATGTGTGAAAGTGCAGAAAATCTTTGTTCTTAAAAGTTAAGAAATATGAAGTTTGAATATTTTACAAAGTTCAGATTTTATTGCAAGAGAAGAGTTGTTTATGATTTGAAATATTTTGCAGTATATAGTAATCAAGATACCTTTCCAAAAGGACACTTTTCTGTTTGTGAAACTTGACAAGATGCAATGTTTGATCATGCAACTATTGGAGAAAAGGTGTGAAGGATATCTTGAAACCATTTCAGATTTTTCAAAATTTTCAATGTGCAAATCGATTAACATAACATGCAAATCGATTGCACGTGTTTGTAACGTTCAGAATTTCAAAAAATTTGAAGTGTAAATCGATTAGCATGTTGTGTCAATCGATTTACATGTGTTAAAAAATCAGTTTGTTCTGTGATCAATCGATTTACACAACATGTCAATCGATTGCTGGCAGGAGCAAACAGTTTTTGAAAAAAAACATGTGTAAATCGATTTACACAAGATGTTAATCGATTTACAGCAGAGAAAAACTTAAAAATTGTTTTGAAATATAATTGAAGTGATGTGGCAAGTGTGTATATCATTTTTGAGCATTTCTAATCAATGTAGTTTAATTGAGAATTGATATACTTGATTTCTTGCCAAGTTCCTTGAAGCTTTGAGTGAATGATGCTTTAAGATGATTTCCACTTCTTTTCCTTCTTTCCATAATGCTTGTTTGTCTTTCATCAAACTAGCTTGTTTGTCTTTCATCAAAACTAAAGTTGAGTTGAGGCTTGAGATTACAAAAGATGCATCAGCTGAGCAATATGAAGTTCCTCTCAGAATGCTACTCACTCCAGTCAAGAACCTTGAAGTTCTGTCAGAGATTATAGTGGATTTCAACAGTTTGAAGGAAAATGGTTTTGATTTATCAGAAGAGATTCAAGCTCAAGGATGGGAGAAATACATTGACAGGTTGGTGGGTCCAACTTTTCCTATTTTGGTTAAGGAATTCTGGATTCACGCGTCTTCCTCAAATCACCAAGTCACTTCCTACATCATGGGGAAGAAATTGTGATTACTGAAGACCTGATTGCAAAACTGATTGGGTACAATGGTGGTGGTATTCGCTGTATAGACATGGCTGAAAGGTGCTCAGATGTTGTTGTTATAGCAAGGGAAATTTTCACGCTGGGGCTTCCCTCCAGCAAGATAAGGGATCTGAAAGATAAGTATAGAATTTGGGCAAAGATTATTCTGGGTTGTTTCAACCACATGAAGCCTACAAGCTCTCCTGATTACATAAACATAGATCAGCAGTTTCTGATCTATTTTATTTCTCAGAAGGTAAAGATTAATCTAGCTCATCTTCTGTTCAACCATATGAGAACAAGCATCAAGGAAACAAGAGAAGATGAACGCACTAAAAGGGATTGGATACCCTTTGGAAGATTAATATCAGATATTCTGACTGAGAATAGGATGATTGAACACTTGACAGAGGCACAAGAGATCAGCACCCTAGAACCTTCTGTTGTCAAGCAGCTGAATGCCAAGAATCTAAAGAAGATGAAGCTGATAGAGAACATTAAGAAGGAGCCCAGCGTCACTCCTTTTGCTGACATCTCCAGCAGAAGAGTCCCTCTGAACGACTTTCCTATGTTCTCAGATATTGACTCCAAGCCTCAAATCATTCTGAGATACTTGGATGCGTGTAAAGCTAATGGTACAACATCCAATCTAAATATTCAAGATCTTCAGCAGAAGGCACCAGAGGTTGCTCTGAAGAAGACTAAGAAGAGAAAAGTTGCTCCAGAAGGATCATCACAACAGACTCCAAAGAAAAGAGGTAATCCTGTTTCTGTATCTGTTTTAAATTCAACTGCTGTTTCCACATCTATTCCTACTCCCATTCCAACTCCAGCTGATATCCCAACACCATAAACCTTTGAAGATTTTGACATTGACTTTGACCCTTCTGAGTCATTAACCCTCAGAATATCCCGCTCCAAACCACAAAATCCCAACACTGCAACCATACCAGAACCAGAACTTGCTCAGGTTATGTCTGACATAGACCAACATACTTCCGCTCCTGAAACAAACAATCCAAATCCACAACCAGAAATTCCCATTTCTCCACAACCTGACATTCCACTCTCACCAATACCAGAAACTCCACTCTCTCCCATACCAGAACCAGAAATTCCACAACCTTCCTCTCCTCAACCAGAAAGTAATCCACCCTCTCCTCAACATGAACAATCCCTACAACCTGAGACTCAAAACTCTGAGGCTCAAACCTCTGAATCTCCTGAACCACAACCCTTAGCCATTCAATTTCCTTGTGGTACAACTGTTAACATGTCTCAACTTCCCTCCTCACCAGAAACAACTCCACCTAATACTCCACATAGTCCAATTGTTATTTCTGACTCTCCCACTCCCTCATCTAAGAAAAATACAGAAAACCACAGCAAGACTGTCATTGACTTAACAGTCCTTGAACGCCTTGCTGCAATAAACCAGAAAACTGCCATCCCTAAACCGAAACAACCAGATGTTGGTTCCAGCATTTTGAACTTTGAATCAGATATGCAGAAGTGGATCACTTCCTTGAAACAAGCAAGTCTGGAAGTGGTTGATCCTGCTGTATCAGATCATCTTTGGACTCAATTCAGAAGATGGGTATGCGCTGAAACCTTCAAGCTGCAAGACCAGAGTTATGGACAGGCTCAACAGAACTTCAGCAATCTGCTGAAGGAAATGGAAGGTCCAGTTCTGAGCAAGCTGCTGAAGGAAGAAGTTCTCCATCTGGACAGTGAGCCTTGGTCTGAAAAGCGTCCAGCATCTACAGTTCAACCTGCAGAAGAACAGGTTATTCAAGCTGAAGACTTGGGTCAAGCAGAAGAAACTACAAAAAGCTCTGAGAAGCAGCCTGTATCTGAAGATCCACAAGCTTCCTCTCTTGACAGGCAGGCTCTGGAAGATTTGAAGAGATCAGATATGCTGATGAATGAACGGATGGACAAGCAGGATATCAAGATTGATTCTATAACAAACATGGTAGCTAAGCAAAACGAAACCAGCGAACAAATCAAGAGCATGTTGGAAGCTCTGTTCACACGACTTCCTCCTTCTTCTTAGATTTTTCTTATGTTTTCCTTGTTTTCTTTACATGTTTGTCTGTAATATTTTTTCTACTTGTTCTAAACTATCATTGCTTCTGTTTTAATACAAACGTGTTTTGCTCTAATATTTTTAACTCTGATTAATTGTGCTTTTTGATAGCTGACAAAAAGGGGGAGAAAGAATGATATTTTTCAATAACGGTTTACTGAGACAAAAGTCTCAAACATTCTAACATCCCTATATACTTGCTGTTCTGAAAAGCTTACAGGTACAAGAATCTGATGAACTCTGATAAAGCAAACTTCTGATGATCAAAGAAAGGTTCAATAAAGTTCTGATGCTCAAGGTCTCAAGGAATCAAAGGGAATAATAAACTCAGGGGGAGTTTTTCTCATCATTACTCTGATACTTTTTATTCCTTATTCTCTTAGCTCTGATACTTTTTACTCACTATCTAATTATCTCTGATACTGTTTCCTCTCTATCCTTAAACTCTGATACTTTCATCAGTCTATTTTAATTGAAAAAATCTAGTTTTTGTCATCATCAAAAAGGGGGAGATTGTTAGAACATAGTTTGATTTTACAACCCTCAGTTAGATTTTTGATGATAAAAAAATACAAGATTAAATGAATTATGAGATTTATATATGATATAGATGCTACCTAAAAATATGTTGTATACTTGCAGGAAACTCTGATGGAATCAGCATCAGAACATCAGAAGATATGTCACATCAGAAGATCAGTACATGTGTTACGCTGAAGTCTGATGAACAGAATATGCGCTCAACATACTCTGACTCTGATCAAGTTCCTAATAATGTCATCAGCACTCAGAAGCGCCAGAATAAGCCTAAGCCAAGAACGCTCTGAATTACGCAGAACATTGTGAAGTATCAACGGTATTGCATTTAAGGCTGATTAATTACCAACGGCATTATCCCAAGACAAAGATCTTCTCAAAATGGAAAGAATGTTATGAGCATTGAAATGGAATTATGGACTACAACATATCTATTCCAAGAAGTATTTAAACAAATCAGTGAGAAAGGAAATGGCTAATACTCTTTTACGCACATACGCATAAGCTAATCATCTTCGTCCTCACTCATTCAGTTTGCTAAAGCTCTCAAATTGGTTACTCTATAGTTCTAGCATTCTAGTTTCACATAAGCTTTATATTGTGTATTATCACAGTTGTGATATATAGTTTTTTCAGAAAACATTCAACACACATATTGTTCATTTATCTGTAAAAAGAATTTCCTTGAGAAACCGGTTTGTGGTTAGACTCAAGAAGGCTTTAGCAGTTGTTAAAGCAGTTTTGTATTCAGTTGAATATAGTGGATTAAGACCTCGTTGGAGAGAGGCAAAATCACCTTGACGGGTGGACTGGAGTAGTTTGAGATCAAATGAACCAGGATAAAAATAACGTGTTGTCTGCATTTGATTTCAAGTTTCAACAATTCAACCCCCCTTCTTGTGTTTTTCACATCTTCACAATTGACTTGCAACCAAACAAAATTCGGGAGTCAAACCTCAATGAGTGTAACATCGAGCATCTTCCAACTTTGGGAATACACCAAAGACGACCATCTCACTACATCCTAATGGCTAAGTTGTTCAATTAAAGGTTCTCAAGTCAGTTGACGCTTCATGACACAACACAACGGACCCGTATTCTCCTTGATTAACTCAAAGGCTATCGGTACCAACCAAAGTTTCGCATCAATGTAGCCATCGCTTCAAGCGTGTCGATATACCCCGCACAGTTTCCATGATATATTGCTACTTACCTAAAAGGTTTTCCCCAGACCCGGGCGTAGGATCTATAGTAACCCAAACAATACCCTTAAAAATAAAGCAATCAAACAGACAAAGAAAATAGATTAGAAATGAACTAGACCCTAAGGTAAACCCCACTTTATATTTTTTTTCCCAGCAGAGTCGCCAGTTCCAGACTGTTATTCTGGTTTATGTTTTTTGTTCGCAAATGTGGCAAATTTTGAGATTTTCTGAGTAAGGGGGTAGATTATGGAAAAGGAAGGTATTAACACCCTTTCCATCTGTGGTTTTCCACGGGATCTTAGGTACTTACTCATTTTGAAAAATGTTTGTGTTTTGTGTGTTTTGAAAGATTTTTGTTTTCTTTATGGTAAATCTTGTATCAGTCCTCAAGAGTGTGATAAAGCATTTTTTAAAGTAGTTTTTGAAAAGTGTGTAAGTGTAAAAAAGGATTTTAGCAAGTACTTAAGAACTGTCTACCTACTCAAAAAAGGATGTTCTTTCCTCCTTTCCTTTAGAACGTGCTATCCTACTATTAGTGAGTAGGTAGCCCTATCGTCGGATGTTGAGGGACTATCGAAAGGGACGTTATGGTCATTGAAGGCAACATTTAAGGATACCTTAGCATTTTGAAGGGACTATCATCATATAGGCAACATCGAGGGACAAGATCATTTATCGTAGGCAACTCGAGGGACGTTTAGGGACTATGATCTTTATGATGACTTTTAGATTGAGGGTCTTTGCTAAGATATCCCTACGTTCGAGGGACATGACCATTATTTTTCGAGGCAACCTAGTGAGGTATACCCTAAGGGTGCAATTATGAGAGATGTGTTTAATTTTCAGAAATTTATCTTATGTTAGTGATCTAATGATTAATTGATTTAATCTTGTCATGCACGCCTAAGTTACTAACAATTATATACAAGCATATAAGAAAATAAAAAGCGAGAAATAAAAGTTCCTATGCTATTAGAGGGTTTTGGTGTAAATACATAAATAATGGACGAAAAGTAAAGTGCGAGAATGGAAAACCCTAATTCAGCTATTACAAACCGGGCGCAGTTACATAAATGGTAAAAAATAATCGTATGAAAAAAGTAATGACGCGCAAAAATTAATACGGGAAAAGGTTTTAAACCCTAAAAAAACTAATTGCCCATTAAAAATATTTTTTTGTATTTTATGAAAAAAAGATTAGTAGTTTAGCCTAATTCTCTAGTTAATTTTAAATTAAAGAAACTAATTTAAAGTTAATTAAATTAATTAATTTGCAAAAATTAATTTATTAAGAAAAAAACTAAGTCCTAATTTTTTGTGATGATTTTCTGATTAAAAAAAGAATGAATAAACAAAATAATATAAAACTGAATAAAAAGAATAAAAATTTAAATTGAGAAATGGGCCTGAAAGGGGAGTGTGAAACCCAGACTAGGGAGTGAGGTTGTTGAATTGTGCCAAAGTCCAGATCTTGTGGTCCATACTCATGCTGGATCCAATGTTGTTGTGGTAGGGAGGTCCATGGTATGCCTGCATGCTAGAGGCGCTAGATCCAGAACCATGCAGATTTGATGGCTGGATCTGAGGGTATATGATGTGCGCTTGAGGGTGTGATGTACTGGATCTGCAAGAACAAATTAGAGAAATAATATGCAGGAGGCAAGGGTCGAACCCCTGACCTCCCACAAATACAATGCCTTAAACCCTTCACTCTTGCCATCTGCGCTGCCTAATCATTCATACATATAATCACAAAATAATATTATAAAGGAAAACAAGGCCAAGGTTAAGTCATCAAACACGCTCCAGCAAGTGGGGCCCTGGAATTTAAAAGAACCAATCAAAACATGCTGATATGCCACGCAGATTCCTTGGCCGGTCAAACCACCATGGAGGGTGGTTCCGGTCATCTTCTTCGTTTGGACAAAAATCAAACCTGCAAAATAGAGAGTTTTGAAGCCTGAGATTTTTCCTACCCCCCTAAAACCTAGGCTGCGAGTTCAACAATGGTGTTGTACCCCAAAATTTTCCCTCTCATTTTACTCAATACATGTCCATCAAGATCTTCAATTTGCTCAAGGTTGCCTAGGAGTGGACCAGACAAACTCTCTCCTAAGGAAGTGTACCTCAAATTAGGGTTTCCACTTTCATCAAGATGGGTGAACAACAAAGGCCTCATATTCTCTCAAAGGTCCTAATATGTTCTCAAGACCCTACATGTCAAGTTTCATGCCTTGCATAAGAAGTTTGCTCAGTTAACTGCTCAGATGCTTGAGAATCGACTGTATTAGGTCAAAAGTCAATTCTGACCCACATACAGTCAAACTTCAAGATTTTTGGTCAAAATTAACATTTTGAAGTGAATTTCATCATTTGATCAAGGGTTGATCATGATTCCCAAAGGAATGCTCCAAATTCATCAAAACCCAAAAGTTGCTAAATTAGGGTTTCTCAGTAAAAGTCAACCAAACTTTGACATAGCATAACTTCCACAAGCTTCATCAGAAATTTTCCATCCAAGGCTCATTTTGAAGAGGATGCATTTACCTACAACTCATCTTCATCCCACAAGTACAAAATATGCACTCATAAAAAGATATGAATTTCTACATTATGGGTCCTTTTGAAAAGTCAACAAAAATACCTTTTGGGTTAAAGCTTCTTACATGAACATGGAAGACTCAATTGAGATGAGACCAAAAGGGTTGCTTAGGGGACATCCTAAGCTTTCTAAAAAGTCCAAGAACACCTCTATAGGGTTAAAATTGGAGGAGTTATGCCTTGTCAAAGTTGACCCTTTTTGCAAAATTGCCAAAAGTTAAATGTGCTCAAAAATGCATTTTTTTGCTAAATGGGCCTAACTTTTTATGCTTGACCTCACTTATAATGTGGTCCATGACTCAAATATTCCTCCACCCATTGTTTGCTTCATTTTTCAATTTATTTTGATTTTTTATTAATTAAAAATTGAATTAAATCAAATAATTGATGAATAATAGCAAAGATATGATTTGATTTGGTTTTTGGACAAGTTGGCAATCAAAATATGCTGAGTTATCAAGGCCAAAACGAATCAAGCATAATTGGTAAAAGAAAGGGATAATTTGGCTCAAAATAGGAAGTTTTCATATGGCTAAAGAATCAAATCAAATCTCATCAAAACTTCAAGATTCAATCCAAGTTTGCAACCCTGATTCATCCCTAGGTATATATTGGACAAGAACAAAGCAAAAAACAAGGTTTGGCAGTCGTGAAAACACCAAACAAAATTCAAAGAAAGTGACAAAAAGTGTTGGGTCGTTTTTGAACTTAGAGGCCAATTCAAGCCATTCCAACGATTCCAATCATTTCTTGGACCTTCCTAGAGGCTAATATGATCAGTTGCGCGCATTCTCACGCCCAGAATCTTCCCCTAGCATTCACACGGTTTGCCCATATTTTCAAAATCGATTACTGTATTTCATGCATCATTAGCATGTTTAAGTTATATATTTGTGATCCTCATCGTGTTTGCAAGCTAACTGGATAATTTAATTGCATTTTGAAGCATGTACGTGCTTTTCCATTGTTAGGGTTTATATGTGCAGTTTAGGGGTTTTCTCCACAGGTGAAATTAGCCAAAAAGAAGGGTACCATGATGTTCACGAGATCAAAACAATTGGATCTATATAGTTAGATATTATTTATCATGTGTCTTATGCATTTTGGAAATTTGCAAGGGCTATGGCTACGGGCATGTGACTGTAGGTAAACAGTATATACCTAATACAACGGAGGAAGAAGATGATGATGTGCTCAACCATCATTGGGTCATTCAAATAAAATGTGCGCTTTTGTTTTAATCCAGTAATCCACGTTGTTTTCATATATTATATATCATTGTTATTATACTAACAACTAAAGCGCGTAGCACAGATGGTAATGAGGCGTTGGTATTGATCACAAGGACCTGGGTTCGACCCCAGGTCCCAACAATTCTCTTTATGTTATTTTCTTTCAACAGATCTAGCGCATTAGTTGTCCTGGAGAACATCATACACCCTTGAGTCCAACCATTTGATCAAGCAGGCTATCAGATCCAACGCTCCAGCAGTGAGGGCCTATGATACGCCTTCGAGTCAACGCTTCAAGGCATCCAGAGGCCGACCGGGCTTGAAGCGTTTTGGGCCTTAGAAAACTCAGATTGGCACCCCCCAGAATTGCTATTCAACACAGGCCCATTCTCTTTTTCTTTATTTATTTCTTTTATTTTAATTATTTTGTTTAATTATTTTTCACCAAATTAATTACCCTTTTTATTAATCATAAAAAAATAAATCACAAAACACCAAAAAAAAGCATTTTTTTAAATAAAATATTTATTTTAATTTAATTAGAAATATAGGTTAATTTAATTTCTTTTTTTATAATTAAAAGCAATTAGAAATTAGGGTTTTTAATTAATGTGCAATTACATTTCTTTTCTCAAATAAAAAACCAAAAAGTACACAAAATCTTTTTGTACAAAATATTTTATTTTCTTGAAATTATTTAATTTAGCTAGATTAGGTTAATTTCAATTTATTTTTCATAATTAAAATAATTAGAATTAGGATTTTAGTCGTACATAACTCAACTAATTCTTTTCTCAAAAATAACTTAATTATTTCTCAATTAGATTTTAGGGTTTTCAATTTCTCCTCGTATTTAATTCGCCGCGCATTTAATCATTTCTTTTCCATTATTTTTGTAACTGCCAATGGTTTGTAATAGTTAAATTAGGGTTTTATTTACTGCTTTAATCTCTGATTTTTTGGTTATGTAATTAATCCCCATCCCCCGAAGCCTTGTAATAGCTAGGTTTATTTTTTCGCACTTTTAAATTCCTGCAAATATTTAACTGTCTAAATGTATGCTAAATAGGATTGTATGGCAAGAATATCTGAAATTAAAATGGTAGATCACCTAATGTGCAAAGATTAAATAACTGAAACAAATCATATGCACATATTCACTCCTAGGGTTTACCTCACTTCAGTTGTCTTCGGTAAACGATCATTAAGAATAGGAGATTTTAGTTGTTTCCCTCCTATCTAAGAGATCAAAATGTCCCATTCGAATGTTGCCTCGGAAATGTTGCCTCTGAAAGATCTTAAGACTCTAGGTTTACTACTAAAGTTTTCTAACTATTGGTTTAGTGATTGTACTTGTCCATTTCGAATGTCCCTTACAACTTCAACGACGATGCTACCTACTCCTTAATAGTAGGATAGCGTTGTTTATAGGAAACGAGAACAAACAATCTTTTTCGAGTAAGTAGAATCTTAAGTACTTGCTCAATAAAAACTTTTCACACAAACACCTTTCAAAATAATTTTCAAAACAAACTTCGTCACATCCTTGAGGACTGATACAAGGGTTATCACGAAGTAAAACATTTTCAAGACAAACACACATAAGCAATTTAAAAAATGATCAAGTACCTAAGAGCCGGGTGTACAGATTTTTTCATTTCATCCCTTATTTTTGCCCGAACCTTTTTGGTTCGCCGGGAAGCCCTTATTTTTGCCTAGGTGTGTCAAACTAGCGGGTCTTTGATTGTGCGTAGTATTTTTTCGACTATGTCCATGCTCTCAGAGTGTAGGGAGGTGCCCCTGTTGTTGTGTTTCCCTGCCACCAGAAGATCTTCGTTTGATCGTCCAATGCCCCAAGTGACTTAGACGGAGATTTGCCCCAGGCTAGTTGGCCTTTTGAGAGATTCTCTGAATCTTGACTTAACTGCCCCAGATGACGGACAATAGCCATGCCATGCCCCTTGATTGGAAGTGTTTCTTCCATTTGAGGTGACTCTTTTGTGGAGAAGACTTTTGTTCATAAGATATTCGTCGTGCGAACTTCTCTGCTGTTCAAAAAAAAAGGTCATATGCAAACAATGTTATATCAGAAATGCAAAGCTTATGTCTGTCTTGAAGATTTTGAAAATGCATTCTTTTCATAAAATAAGTGAATGTTTGTAAAACGTGATGTCAACTCGTTATTTTATTGCGAGCCTTAAGGAGTCAGGATACCTTTCGTAACAGTATGCTTTCGAACTAACCCATGCTTCAGCTAGGACTTTTTAAGGGTTATAACGTGGCTTGGTTCACGGTTTAAGAAACAAAGGATAAAGGCTCAAATTTTATTTGTACCCACCCGCTCTTCGTGATGTTCTTCAAACCTAAACTCAGTTGATCGTGCATTAGACCTTGATTGACTCTTTGTCCTGATGTTCCGGTGATGGTTCGGATACTGAACGTTTATTTTGGATAGGCAGTCATTCCTTTTTTTATTGTTGAGGGTTTGTAGAACCTCTTTCTTTTTTATTTCATTATCCCTATTTTTTGCCTGAACTGTTTCTTTTGTGATTACAGTCAGCGGGATGCCCCAGTTTCGTAAGTCCCCTTTATAGGTTTTGACTTTTTGGGCTTTTCATTTATGATTTTTTTTTTGATGATGACTGCCTGTCCTTATGATTATTCTGAACCATCACTGTCTTTTGTTTTGTAAGGACCTCTTTGGTGCCATTCGTTATGCGCTTGGGTCAACTGAGAGAACTACCCTGCCCCAGGTTATGATTAAGGGTTTTAAACTTCGAAAAGAAAAACTCCTACTTCTTTGGCTCAAAGGGGTTGATGAGGGATTATCTTCCTTATAACTCCAGTGTTTAGGGATTGAAACAATGCCTGTACCTCATCAGCGGGGTTTGTTCAAAAGCATACTGTAAAAATTGTGGTATCGTTTTCGTCATCCTCCCTCAAGAGGCTTAGCATTATTAACCAAGAGTTGATCATCACAAAAATATGAAAACAATTTTAAGTATGGTAAACATAATTAATTCAAGACAGACATGTGTAATGCATTCATGAAATAAAAGAGTTTAACATGACAATTTTTTATTTGAACAAGAAAAGAAAAATACAACTTGAATTCAAATGAACAAAAATCTCTCAATCCTAGCCATGTTTTGGCAAGGGAGCAGTGGTCACATTCGGAGTCTCAGCAGGCTCGAACTCGATCTCCTTAGCGTCGATCATATTCTGGATCTTATACTTCAGCGCCCAACAGTCCTCAGTATCGTGCCCCGGGCTATCAGAATGATAAGCACACCTCGCCTCTGGATTGTAGTTTGGAGAGGAGGTCTTGGGATTGGCAGGAGGGTTGATCACCGCAATCAGGTTCATCTTCAACATATGCTGCAATGCTTGTGACCATGGCATGTTGATGTTGGTGAATTGTCTTTTAGGCTCGTCCGGCCTTCGCTGATTTCCCTTTTGTGGTTGTCGGCATGGTGCAGCACCAGAGATCATGACTGACCCTGCTTGTTGGTCACGACGACTCTTTTGACCGTATGCAACATTAGACTCTTTCCTGCCCGTGTAAGGCTTTTTGTGAGTATCAGAAGGTGTGGCCTCTTGAATCTTCCCGCTCTTGATACCAGCTTCAATTCTTTCCCCAGTCAGAATGAGGTCGGTAAATCCTGCAGATGAATTACCAATGAGATGGTTGAAGAATGGCCCGGACAGGGTCCCCAAGAACATATCAACGAGTTCCCGGTCAGTTAATGGAGGCTGCACCCTGCCAGCCAGGTCCCTCCACTTCTGTGCGTACTCTTTAAAACCTTCACTTGACCCTAGCGACATACCCTGGAGTTGGGTACGTGTAGGAGCAAGGTCGGCATTATATTGATACTGCTTGTAAAAAGCAATAGCCAACTCCTCCCAGTTACGAACTTTGGTCCCATCCAGCTGATAGAACCATTCGAGGTGAGTCCCTGAAAGACTCTCCTGGAAGAAGTGGATCCACAAGTTCTTGTCCACAGTGTATGGTTGAATCTTCCGCACGTAAGATCTGAGATGCAGCCTGGGACAGGATGCCCCATCATACTTAGCAAAAGAAGGAACCTTGAATTTGTGTGGGATCACCACACCAGAAGATAGTCCCAGGTCTCCGAAATCCAAACCAGGCACTTGTTGAATTTCCATGGCATTCAGACGATCCTCTAGTTGTTTGTACCGGTCCTCAGTTGGAGGGTAATGCTCATCATTGAACTCCATCTCGTTGTCAGAGACCACTGGACTAGGAACCTCTCTCTCATGGGGACTGTGTTTCCCCATAGATGGAGTAGTTCTCTCAGCTTCATTCTGCCGTGTGTTCCCAGATCTGCGTCTAGGGCTGAACAAAACAGTCCTCTTGTTCTTCTTCTTCTGAATCAGGGTCTTCAATTCCTTTTGACCCTGGGCTAGACTCATAATCAGCTCCTGGAACTGGGCATTCTGGGCCTGGAGGGCCTTGATAGTTTGTCCCTCGGATGATTCACGATTCATGATGACTGCTGAAATAAACAGCGAAGAAGGTAAGTGACCTGCAACAAGTGTACTTGTAATGCAATGATATGTATGATATGCATGCAATGTTTTCAAGGACCTCGCGGGGTAAACAAGAAATTTGTTAAAATTTGAAACCGGTAGCTTGATTGAAGGCACTGCATATTGTTGAGAGTCCTTCTTCAAGGGTCAAAGGCTCACCATATCCAGTGGGTCATAGCCCCTGACAACTTTGGCTAGAGGAAAATAAATCCTCTTTGCCCCTTGCTGGGATAGTTAATTCACCATGACCTGCATCACAAGCCCTTGAGATCCTTGAAATGGGTTAGGATGTATGCAATGGTATGATGTTATGGTATGCATGGAGTGATGTAAGTAAACCCTGTTATGAGTCCCTAATTAAGGACTGCAAACCAAAACCTGCAAGAAACTTAGTATACCCTGTTATGAGTCCTAATTAAGGACTATAAACGAAACCTGCAAGAAACTTAGTAAACCCTGTTATGAGTCCCAATTAAGGACTATAAACAAAACCTGCAAGAAACTCAAGTGTCAGATAACAAGCATGCAAGTAGTCAAGTTGGAAGGCACACAAGTCACACAAGGAGCCCTTAGAGTTTAGGCCAGCATGGGGTCTGGGTATTACCCTCTTAAAGTTGGTGGGCTCAACCTGTCCTATTAGAAGTAACCGGGTTCTAAGGGTCCCAATATCACGGGATTGCTTTCATTGTTCATCGTTTCGATTTAGCCACTGAACTGGCGACCGAAATATTCCAGGAAAGCAACCCTCAATTGAGTGTAGTATCGAGTATCAACCAACCTCGGACTGCACCAAAGTCAGTTATCTCACTACCCTAAAGAGGCCAAGATAATTCAATTAAGGTTCCTAAGGTCTGTTGATGCTTCACGACACCACGCGGAGGCCCCGTACTCTCCTTGACTGAACTCAAGGGTTACCGGTACACACCAAAGTGCCACATCAACGTAGCAGACTGTTTCAACCATGTCGGTATACCCCGCACAGTTCCCTCACAGCCTTGTTGCTACTTTCTAAGAAGGTATCCCCAGATCCGGGTTTAGGATCTATAGAACTCCCAAGACAGTCCCACAATTTAAAGTAAACAAGTCAAAGCAATTGAAAACACAGTGATCTTAGTCCTAAGGTACACCTCACTTTAAGTTCATTCCCCAGCAGAGTCACCAGTTCTGTGATCGGTGGATCTGGAACTGACTGTTTAACGCTGGTTCGCGAAATGTCGCGGAAGCAAGAGTCGCCACTGTCTTTTATTTTCTCCAAATGGAAAGGACAAAAGCACAGAAAAATTCCTTATAAAGATTGTTCTCGGTTCGGGAGGTAGATTATAGAAAGGGAAGGTGTTAGCACCCTTTCTATCCATGGTTATCCATGGGCTCTTAGATACTTGCTCATTTGTGTTTTCAAAAATGGTTTGTTTGCTTTTCAACTGTGGGTTTAAAAAGTTTCTTTGAAAATTCCAGTTCGACTCTTGTATCGGTCCTCAAGAGTGTTTGAAAAATTGCTTTCGAAAGCTTTTTGAAAAGGTGTCGGTGTGAAAAGTATTTTTTGATTTTTGTTTTGAAATTAGAGCAAGTATCTAGAGTCGTCTACCTACCCTAAGGAATTCGTCTGTGTAAATGTCCTTTAAAGTAGTGCCATCCCACCATTGAGAGGTAGGTAGCACCACCGTTGGAGGTGTTCGGGTCAATTCGAAGTTCGGGACATGGTGATCACCAGAGCAATAGGAAGATACCTTAGAAGCTACCCTCATGCCAGGTTCCCGGATCATGAGGACTTACTAAGACATCCTCTACTCGACGATCACCTTTCGAGGCAAGGCAACAGTGAGGCGTACCCTAGGGGTGGTGTGTGATTTGTGTGTCGTTTTCATTTATTTTTGTATTGTCATGTCATGGGCGATCTACGCGTTGCTTTTATTTTGACATTCATTCTTGCATGCAATTATTAACAGTTAAAAAAATTGCGAAAATATAAAGTTCCTAAACTATTACAAAGGCGCGGGTCCACATCGCCAAAATTAAATCCAGGACCCGATTTGACATAAAATAAAGTGCGAAAGATAAGTATCAAATTTACACGGCTTTGGGAGAATTACATCAATATTTAAAAGAAGGAATAAAAATGCGCGAATGGAATTAAAATTGAAAGCGAGGGCGTTGGACCCTTTGAAAGAAATTAAATTATATTAACAAATTAATTTAAAATAACAAGAAAAGATTTTTAAGTTTTTGTATTTATGGGTTTTTTTTATGAGAATTAAATGGAATTAAGAAATTAATTAATTAACCCTAATTCTACAATTTTTATTTATTAAGAAAAATATTAAAATTTAACCTAAATTTAAACCTAATTAATTAATTCAATTTTTATTTACAAGAAAATAATATTTAATTATTAATAATTAATACGGTGAAAAAAGGAAAAAAAGATAAGAATGCTTAAAACCCTAATTCTACCAATTTTTAAGTTTATTGAAAAATATTAAAATTAACCTAGAATTGAAAACTAAATTAAATGATATTATTTATTTACAAAAAATACTAAATCAAATTTATTTATTTTTTTGTCTTTTCTGATTTTTTGTTATTTTTATATTTTATGAAAATAAATTAATTTAAGGAATTTAAAAAAAAAATTGAAACAAAATAAAATAAGAAAGAAAATAATTGCAAAACCTTGGGGGGTTCTGTCCCCAATTGGAGGTACACTTTAGCATTGTTGGCCCAGTGTTTAAGGCCTTATTTGACTTTCCCTGGGATCGTGCAGGTGCGTTGACTCATGCCCATTATGTTCCTCAGATCATAGCCATTTGATTGATCTTGATAAGCGCGTGGCATGCTTGGATGAGGGACGTATGGTGGACTCTCGTACTGAAACTGCACAGAAGCATTATCAGAAAAATAATATGGAATAGAAAGGGGGGACCTGGGATTCGAACCCAGGTCCCAGAGGTTACCATACTGATGCCTTGCCACTGGAGCTCTTCACGCGTTTTGATTATATAATGGCAAATAAATAATATAAGAGAAAAGTGGTCAGTGATGTAAAAATAACAAAAAGCGCGCGTTGATTTCAAATTAGCCTATCATGTCCTGCCACATAATCATCTTCTCCACTTATGCATTTTTCCTGAAACAAAAACAAGCAAGATTGCGGGGGTTTTGAACCCCCACTACATGGCATATAGAAAAAATAGCGATTAGACCGTCTTTGATCAGAAATTGGGCGCGACCCCAACATTGAATTCGTCTGAAGGTCCTGATTCTAATGGTCCGAGTCTCGTGTTCCAATTTTTCTTTGAACGTAAAGCCCCAAATTGGAATCCCTGTAACCCTAAAACACTCCAATGGTGGATTCGCGTATGGATGAGGAAAACTCAATTAAAGTATACAGTTAGCTTTAGAATGCTTAGATTAGTGTAAATCAGTAAAGAAAACACATGAAAAATGTATGTAATTCAATATGCGATTATGAATATATTTCTGAAAAGTGGGACATGCTTCTACCGTTTCTTGGTGTTAGAGCTTATGATTTTGATTCAGACCCCTTCCTTGGAGCTTCAGGAACACAATAGAATGATTATTTGGCCTTTAATCGCACTGGAAGGTGGTTTTCAGTATTGGAGTTTTCTTGAAAAAATGCAAACTTGGTTATGGTGTTCTTGCGCAGCTTAGAGGTTATGAGCACTAGGGTTAGGTTTGCACTTGTATAGAGAATGAATTCAGTCAATAATCCAAGCCCATAGCCTTGTTTTTAATGGTTTTCAAGATTTGATTTTGATGAATCTTTTTCAACATTTTTTCATGCATATTTGATACAAATTATGTCCAATTAACTTGATTCTTTCCCTATCTGATCATGCACGAAATCTTGAGTGTATTTCATGCATAAAAAGATTTGATTGCATTGGTTTGGTATTTTCCACCTATTTATTTTAATTAAATGAATTATTAGCAATTAAAAATTCAAATAAATAAATAAAAATGATGAAAAACTTCCCTTTGGGCCAAATGGTCGTGCACATGCTTTGGATGATGAATCTTGGAAGAAAATGTGGCCCATTAGCATTTTTAAGACATTTGAAGCAAAGTTGACTTTTCAAAATATCCAAAAATTTCCCAACTTCCACAAGGCATATCTTGCTCAAGTTTTAAGCTTTGATCATGTTCTTGGACATTTTGGAAAGGTCTTGAAGTCCTCTAACCAATGCCTTTGGTCCCATGTCATTTTGATTTACCAATCTCAAGTTATGGCCTTTGACTTAAAGTCCCTTTTTGTTGACTTTTGAAAATGACCTATAATGTTGAAATTGATAACTTTTTGTGAGAGCATTTCTTGGACTTGAAGTGTGAATAGGAGTTGTAGGAAATTTCTTTCTCTTCAAAATGAGCTTTGAATGGAATTTTTCTGATAAACCATGTGGAAGTTATGCCTTGGTCAAGTTACAGTTGACTTTTTCAACTGTCCAAATATGGAAACTTTTGCATCTTGAGTCTTTTTGAGCCAAGCTTTGAGAATCATGATCAAGCATTGATCAAATGATGTTTTTGGCTTCAAAATGAGATGTTGACCAAATATTTGAACTTTTGACTGTCAAATGACCATTTTGCCCCTGCAGTTGACTGTTGGGCAATTAGGGTTTTTGACTATGCAATTTTGTGCTGTAATTCTTGAAACTTGGTATGAGGATGTTTGACCATATTTGTAGGCATGTGGGACTTGATTGGACCCTTGGAAACTTCATTTTCTTGGTCAGAACCAAAACCCTAGTTTTTGACTGTTAGGAGGCCCTTGAACTGTGCAACCCTTGGGGAGATTTTGAAGCTTGCTCTTTGCAACTCTTGAAGAATATGGGAGGGCAAATTTTGGGGTACAACAGTTGCCCCTGTTCAATCTTCTTAGACCCGAGGATGCAGATTGGCTGACGTGCCTTTCGTAATCCGAGGGTAGAAGATGATTGAACACTAGAGTGCCCAGAAATTTGCGCTCACATAGTAGTAGTGTGATGATGGGAATGGGCTTATAGATGCCATTTGGAGATTTGATGGATAGGATGATGGGCTTATAGATGCCATGCTGAGAGATGATGGATGGGCTGATGGGCTTATAGATGCCATTTGGGCGTCGATCGCGTAAGAGATTCCTTAGCGAGAACTTGTGTACCTGCAAAAGAAAAGGATTACCTGACCCGTTACAGGAGCTGGTCTTCAAATTCTTTGTATAGATGTGTCCTGACTGGTTACAGGAGCTGGATCTGGAGCTTCAAAAGGTGATGAATGAACCAGGGATGGTTACTACCTCAACGGGACGGTGAGAGAACCTTGGACGATTACTACCTCAACAGGAACGCTGAGAGAATCTTGGGCGACTTCAACCACAACAGTAACGCTGAGAGAATCTTGGGGCGATTACTACCTCCGCAGTAACGGGGAGAGAACCATAGGCGATTTCAACCTCAACAGTATCATTGATAGAATCTTGGGCAACTTCAACCTCAACAGTAATCATTGAGAGAATCTTGGGCGACTTCAACCTCAACAGTAACGCTGAGAGAATCTGGGGACGATTACTACCTCCGTGGTAACGGGGAGAGAACCATAGGCGACTACAACCTCAACAGTAACGCTGAGAGAATCTTGGATATCTTCTACTGAGTCTTTATCAGGAAAATCTGTTAGGGGTCGATTTAGCTGGACTAGAGAAGGCCTTTGACTGGATAAGAAACAGTAAAATCTTAGGGTCGATTTAACTGAACCGATCTAGGTCTTGAAATCTTCAACTGGATAAGAAATAGGGAGATCTTAGGGTCGATCTGACTGAACTAGAGAAGGCCTTGGACTGGATAAGAAACAGAAAAATCTTAGGGTCGATTTAACTGAACCGGTCTAGGTCTTGAAATGTCTTCAACTGGATAAGAAACAGGGAGATCTTAGGGTCGATCTGACTGAACCAGAGAAGGCCTTGGACTGGATAAGAAACAGTAAAATCCTAGGGTCGATTTAACTGAACCGGTCAAGGTTTTGAACATAGCTGAGAACTTAACTGGATCCTTCCTGAAAGGTAAAGGTCAGTCATATGCAATGCATGATATGGATCAAGCAATGATGTTCTCAACATAAATGAGATTTGTAAGATGTGATGCGTATATGCATGCTATAATGTATGGAAGTGCGATGTTTATGAATATGTTTGTCGTCTAGGAAAGTAAATCCTTGACGGGTGCCGGGGAGTCACTCCTGGGCTGATGTTGAAGAGAGGAAATATTTGTTTCCGCTGGGGATGATAGTTGCAAGGGTACCGGTAGGAGAAGATGACTCTGTTGGGGAATAAACTTGGCGAATGAATTACTCTGCGGGGAGAAAAGTACTCTAACGATCTTGCTGGGAAGCAATACTCTGTGGGGAGAGAGATACTGTTGAAATGTTGATGGTAATAACTTGTTGGGGATACCCTTGTTGTGTTGGAAGTGTTAATAGACTTCGCTAGGGATAAGAAGACTTCGTCGGGGATGATCTTTCCGTGGCTTTTGGCTGAGGATAACCCAGTTATATCCTGGTAGGCAAGTAACTCTTTGAATAAAGCCGGGAGACGCGTTCGTGTTCTGCGAGGATAAGCTTCCAGAATTTACTGGGGATAAGCTTACTGCTTGGGGAGATGGATTCCATCCTTTCCTGGGGAAACTGGATTGGACTTCTCCTGGGGAAGTTTTGAACTATAATTTTTGTAAGCTGAAAGAGGGAACCTAGGTAGGGTTGCCTGATGATGAGCTCGTGTAAAACCGCATCTTGGAAAGAAGGACACCTGTGTAGGGTTTACTGACAATGAGTCCGTATAAAACTGCATTTTTGAGAATAGAGGACCGGTGTAGGGTTTCTAGGTGACGAGTTCGTGTAAAACTACATTCTTAAAAATAGAGAACCTGTGTAGGGTTTCTGGGTGACGAGTCCGTGTAAAACTACATCTGGAAAGATATAACCTGTGTAGGGTTACTTCGGGATAAATTCGTGTAAAACTTCTGGAGGAACCGGGGTAAGGTTACTTCGGGATAAGTCCGTGTAAAACTTCTTGATGAACCGAGGTAAGGTCATCTTGAGATAAATCCGTGTAAGACTTCTGGAGGAACCGGGGTAAGGTTATTGCAGGATAAGTTCGTGTAAAACTTTGGCGGAACCGGGGTAAGGTTACTGCGGGGTAAGTTCGTGTAAAACTTCTTGATGAACCGGGGTAAGGTTATCTTTGAGGTAAGTCCGTGTAAGACTTCTTGATGAACCAGGGTAAGGTTATCTTGCGATAAGTCCGTGTGAAACTTCTTGATGAACCGGGGTAAGGTTATCTTTGAGGTAAGTCCGTGTAAGACTTCTTGATGAACCGGGGTAAGGGTATCTTGCGATAAGTCCGTGTGAAACTTCTTGATGAACCGGGGTAAGGTTATCTTGGGATAAGTCCGTGTAAGACTTCTGGATGAACCGGGGTAAGGTTACTGTAGGGTAAGTTCGTGTAAAACTTCTTGATGCACCGGGGTAAGGTCATCTTGAGATAAGTCCGTGTAAGACTTATGGAGGAACCGGTGGTGAGGTTACTGCAGGGTAATCAAGTGGATGATTGTCCTGTTTGGTTTCGGATGTTAACCCACGATCTGGAATTTGTACAGGTAGATGGTAATCCTCTTTGTATTAACCTTTCGTTGGTACTTTGGTTGACAGAGCAACTGGATCGCCTGGACGACTCATTATTGCCCCTGTTTCTGAGGTGAGAGAGGAAGACCTGTGAGGTGCTGATAGTTATTGATGGACAAACCTTCTTCTGGTAAGCAGGTGACGAGATGCCGGGACATAGTCGTACGCTCTTGATCCCTAACTTTTGCCTGGACTGCCCTTTCGGGTTTTCAATCCACTGGGATACCCATTTTTGCCCAAGCCGCCTTCTCAGGTTTTCGACTTGCCGGGTGTACAGATTTTTTCATTTCATCCCTTATTTTTGCCCGAACCTTTTTGGTTCGCCGGGAAGCCCTTATTTTTGCCTAGGTGTGTCAAACTAGCGGGTCTTTGATTGTGCGTAGTATTTTTTCGACTATGTCCACGCTCTCAGAGTGTAGGGAGGTCCCCCTGTTGTTGTGTTGCCCTGCCACCAGAAGATCTTCGTTTGATCGTCCAATGCCCCAAGTGACTTAGACGGAGATTTGCCCCAGGCTAGTTGGCCTTTTGAGAGATTCTCTGAATCTTGACTTAACTGCCCCAGATGACGGATAATAGCCATGCCATGCCCCTTGATTGGAAGTGTTTCTTCCATTTGAGGTGACTCTTTTATGGAGAAGACTTTTGTTCATAAGATATTCGTCGTGCGAACTTCTCTGTTGTTCAAACAAAAAAGTCATATGCAAACAATGTTATATCAGAAATGCAAAGCTTATGTCTGTCTTGAAGATTTTGAAAATGCATTCTTTTCATAAAACAAGTGAATGTTTGTAAAACGTGATGTCAACTCGTTATTTTATTGCGAGCCTTAAGGAGTCAGGATACCTTTCGTAACAGTATGCTTTCGAACTAACCCATGCTTCAGCTAGGACTTTTTAAGGGTTATAACGTGGCTTGGTTCACGGTTTAAGAAACAAAGGATAAAGGCTCAAATTTTATTTGTACCCACCCGCTCTTCGTGATGTTCTTCAAACCTAAACTCAGTTGATCGTGCATTAGACCTTGATTGACTCTTTGTCCTGATGTTCCGGTGATGGTTCGGATACTGAACGTTTATTTTGGATAGGCAGTCATTCCTTTTTGTTATTGTTGAGGGTTTGTAGAACCTCTTTCTTTTTGATTTCATTATCCCTATTTTTTGCCTGAACTATTTCTTTTGTGATTACAGTTAGCGGGATGCCCCAGTTTCGTAAGTCCCCTTTATAGGTTTTGACTTTTTGGGCTTTTCATTTATGATTTTTTTTTTTGATGATGACTGCCTGTCCTTATGATTGTTCTGAACCATCACTGTCTTTTGTTTTGTAAGGACCTCTTTGGTGCCATTCGTTATGCGCTTGGGTCAACTGAGAGAACTACCCTGCCCCAGGTTATGATTAAGGGTTTTAAACTTCGAAAAGAAAAACTCCTACTTCTTTGGCTCAAAGGGGTTGACGAGGGATTATCTTCCTTATAACTCCAGTGTTTAGGGATTGAAACAATGCCTGTACCTCATCAGCGGGGTTTGTTCAAAAGCATACTGTAAAAATCGTGGTATCGTTTTCGTCATCCTCCCTCAAGAGGCTTAGCATTATTAACCAAGAGTTGATCATCACAAAAATATGAAAACAGTTTTAAGTATGGTAAACATAATTAATTCAAGACAGACATGTGTAATGCATTCATGAAATAAAAGAGTTTAACATGACAATTTTTTATTTGAACAAGAAAAGAAAAATACAACTTGAATTCAAATGAACAAAAATCTCTCAATCCTAGCCATGTTTTGGCAAGGGAGCAGTGGTCACATTCAGAGTCTCAGCAGGCTCGAACTCGATCTCCTTAGCGTCGATCATATTCTGGATCTTATACTTCAGCGCCCAACAGTCCTCAGTATCGTGCCCCGGGCTATCAGAATGATAAGCACACCTTGCCTCTGGATTGTAGTTTGGAGAGGAGGTCTTGGGATTGGCAGGAGGGTTGATCACCGCAATCAGGTTCATCTTCAACATATGCTACAATGCTTGTGACCATGGCATGTTGATGTTGGTGAACTGTCTTTTAGGCTCGTCCGGCCTTCGCTGATTTCCCTTTTGTGGTTGTCGGCGTGGTGCAGCACCAGAGATCATGACTGACCCTGCTTGTTGGTCACGACGACTCTTTTGACCGTATGCAGCATTAGACTCTTTCCTGCCCGTGTAAGGCTTTTTGTGAGTATCAGAAGGTGTGGCCTCTTGAATCTTCCCGCTCTTGATACCAGCTTCAATTCTTTCCCCAGTCAGAATGAGGTCGGTAAATCCTGCAGATGAATTACCAATGAGATGGTTGAAGAACGGCCCGGACAGGGTCCCCAAGAACATATCAACGAGTTCTCGGTCAGTTAATAGAGGCTGCACCCTGCCAGCCAGGTCCCTCCACTTCTGTGCGTACTCTTTAAAACCTTCACTTGACCCTAGCGACATACCCTGGAGTTGGGTACGTGTAGGAGCAAGGTCGGCATTATATTGATACTGCTTGTAAAAAGCAATAGCCAACTCCTCCCAGTTACGAACTTTGGTCCCATCCAGCTGATAGAACCATTCGAGGTGAGTCCCTGAAAGACTCTCCTGGAAGAAGTGGATCCACAAGTTCTTGTCCACAGTGTATGGTTGAATCTTCCGCACGTAAGATCTGAGATGCAGCCTGGGACAGGATGCCCCATCATACTTAGCAAAAGAAGGAACCTTGAATTTGTGTGGGATCACCACACCAGAAGATAGACCCAGGTCTCCGAAATCCAAACCAGGCACTTGTTGAATTTCCATGGCATTCAGACGATCCTCTAGTTGTTTGTACCTGTCCTCAGTTGGAGGGTACTGCTCATCATTGAACTCCGTCTCGTTGTCAGAGACCACTGGACTAGGCACCTCTCTCTCATGGGGACTGTGTTTCCCCCACAGATGGAGTAGTTCTCTCAGCTTCATTCTGCCGTGTGTTCCCAGATCTGCGTCTAGGGCTGAACAAAACAGTCTTCTTGTTCTTCTTCTTCTGAATCAGGGTCTTCAATTCCTTTTGACCCTGGGCTAGACTCATAATCAGCTCCTGGAACTGGGCATTCTGGGCCTGGAGGGCCTTGATAGTTTGTCCCTCGGATGATTCAGGATTCATGATGACTGCTGAAATAAACAGCGAAGAAGGTAAGTGACCTGCAACAAGTGTACATGTAATGTAATGATATGTATGATATGCATGCAATGTTTTCAAGGACCTCACGGGGTAAACAAGAAATTTGTTAAAATTTGAAACCGGTAGCTTGATTGAAGGCACTGCATATTGTTGAGAGTCCTTCTTCAAGGGTCAAAGGCTCACCATATCCAGTGGGCCATAGCCCCTGACAACTTTGGCTAGAGGAAAATAAATCCTCTTTGCCCCTTGCTGGGATAGTTAATTCACCATGACCTGCATCACAAGCCCTTGAGATCCTTGAAATGGGTTAGGATGTATGCAATGGTATGATGTTATGGTATGCATGGAGTGATGTAAGTAAACCCTGTTATGAGTCCCTAATTAAGGACTGCAAACCAAAACCTGCAAGAAACTTAGTATACCCTGTTATGAGTCCCAATTAAGGACTATAAACGAAACCTGCAAGAAACTTAGTAAACCCTGTTATGAGTCCCAATTAAGGACTATAAACAAAACCTGCAAGAAACTCAAGTGTCAGATAACAAGCATGCAAGTAGTCAAGTTGGAAGGCACACAAGTCACACAAGGAGCCCTTAGAGTTTAGGCCAACATGGGGTCTGGGTATTACCCTCTTAAAGTTGGTGGGCTCAACCTGTCCTATTAGAAGTAACCGGGTTCTAAGGGTCCCAATATCACGGGATTGCTTTCATTGTTCATTGTTTCGATTTAGCCACTGAACTGGCGACCGAAATATTCCAGGAAAGCAACCCTCAATTGAGTGTAGTATCGAGTATCAACCAACCTCGGACTGCACCAAAGTCAGTTATCTCACTACCCTAAAGAGGCCAAGATAATTCAATTAAGGTTCCTAAGGTCTGTTGATGCTTCACGACACCACGCGGAGGCCCCGTACTCTCCTTGACTGAACTCAAGGGTTACCGGTACACACCAAAGTGCCACATCAACGTAGCAGACTGTTTCAACCATGTCGGTATACCCCGCACAGTTCCCTCACAGCCTTGTTGCTACTTCCTAAGAAGGTATCCCCAGATCCGGGTTTAGGATCTATAGAACTCCCAAGACAGTCCCACAATTTAAAGTAAACAAGTCAAAGCAATTGAAAACACAGTGATCTTAGTCCTAAGGTACACCTCACTTTAAGTTCATTCCCCAGTAGAGTCGCCAGTTCTGTGATCGGTGGATCTGGAACTGACTGTTTAACGCTGGTTCGCGAAATGTCGTGGAAGCAAGAGTCTCCACCGTCTTTTATTTTCTCCAAATGGAAAGGACAAAAGCACAGAAAAATTCCTTATAGAGATTGTTCTCGGTTCGGGAGGTAGATTATAGAAAGGGAAGGTGTTAGCACCCTTTCTATCCATGGTTATCCATGGGCTCTTAGATACTTGCTCATTTGTGTTTTCAAAAATGGTTTGTTTGCTTTTCAACTGTGGGTTTAAAAAGTTTCTTTGAAAATTCCAGTTCGACTCTTGTATCGGTCCTCAAGAGTGTTTGAAAAATTGCTTTCGAAAGCTTTTTGAAAAGGTGTCGGTGTGAAAAGTATTTTTGATTTTTGTTTTGAAATTAGAGTAAGTATCTAGAGTCGTCTACCTACCCTAAGGAATTCGTCTGTGTAAATGTCCTTTAAAGTAGTGCCATCCCACCATTGAGAGGTAGGTAGCACCACCGTTGGAGGTGTTCGGGTCAATTCGAAGTTCGGGACATGGTGATCACCAGAGCAATAGGAAGATACCTTAGAAGCTACCCTCATGCCAGGTTCCCGGATCATGAGGACTTACTAAGACATCCTCTACTCGACGATCACCTTTCGAGGCAAGGCAACAGTGAGGCGTACCCTAGGGGTGGTGTGTGATTTGTGTGTCGTTTTCATTTATTTTTGTATTGTCATGTCATGGGCGATCTACGCGTTGCTTTTATTTTGACATTCATTCTTGCATGCAATTATTAACAGTTAAAAAAAGTGCGAAAATATAAAGTTCATAAACTATTACAAAGGCGCGGGTCCACATCGCCAAAATTAAATCTAGGACCCGATTTGACATAAAATAAAGTGCGAAAGATAAGTATCAAATTTACACGGCTTTGGGAGAATTACATCAATATTTAAAAGAAGGAATAAAAATGCGCGAATGGAATTAAAATTGAAAGCGAGGGCGTTGGACCCTTTGAAAGAAATTAAATTATATTAACAAATTAATTTAAAATAACAAGAAAAGATTTTTAAGTTTTTGTATTTATGGGTTTTTTTTATGAGAATTAAATGGAATTAAGAAATTAATTAATTAACCCTAATTCTACAATTTTTATTTATTAAGAAAAATATTAAAATTTAACCTAAATTTAAACCTAATTAATTAATTCAATTTTTATTTACAAGAAAATAATATTTAATTATTAATAATTAATACGGTGAAAAAAGGAAAAAAAAGATAAGAATGCTTAAAACCCTAATTCTACCAATTTTTAAGTTTATTGAAAAATATTAAAATTAACCTAGAATTGAAAACTAAATTAAATGATATTATTTATTTACAAAAAATACTAAATCAAATTTATTTATTTTTTTGTCTTTTCTGATTTTTTGTTATTTTTATATTTTATGAAAATAAATTAATTTAAGGAATTTAAAAAAAAAAATTGAAACAAAATAAAATAAGAAAGAAAATAATTGCAAAACCTTGGGGGGTTCTGTCCCCAATTGGAGGTACACTTTAGCATTGTTGGCCCAGTGTTTAAGGCCTTATTTGACTTTCCCTGGGATCGTGCAGGTGCGTTGACTCATGCCCATTATGTTCCTCAGATCATAGCCATTTGATTGATCTTGATAAGCGCGTGGCATGCTTGGATGAGGGACGTATGGTGGACTCTCGTACTGAAACTGCACAGAAGCATTATCAGAAAAATAATATGGAATAGAAAGGGGGGACCTGGGATTCGAACCCAGGTCCCAGAGGTTACCATACTGATGCCTTGCCACTGGAGCTCTTCACGCGTTTTGATTATATAATGGCAAATAAATAATATAAGAGAAAAGTGGTCAGTGATGTAAAAATAACAAAAAGCGCGCGTTGATTTCAAATTAGCCTATCATGTCCTGCCACATAATCATCTTCTCCACTTATGCATTTTTCCTGAAACAAAAACAAGCAAGATTGCGGGGGTTTTGAACCCCCACTACATGGCATATAGAAAAAATAGCGATTAGCCCGTCTTTGATAAGAAATTGGGCGCGACCCCATCATTGAATTCGTCTGAAGGTCCTGATTCTAATGGTCTGAGTCTCGTGTTCCAATTTTTCTTTGAACGTAAAGCCCCAAATTGGAATCCCTGTAACCCTAAAACACTCCAATGGTGGATTCGCGTATGGATGAGGAAAACTCAATTAAAGTATACAGTTAGCTTTAGAATGCTTAGATTAGTGTAAATCAGTAAAGAAAACACATGAAAAATGTATGTAATTCAATATGTGATTATGAATATATTTCTGAAAAGTGGGACATGCTTCTACCGTTTCTTGGTGTTAGAGCTTATAATTTTGATTCAGACCCCTTCCTTGAAGCTTCAGGAACACAATAGAATGATTATTTGGCCTTTAATCGCACTGGAAGATGGTTTTCAGTATTGGAGTTTTCTTGAAAAAATGCAAACTTGGTTATGGTGTTCTTGCGCAGCTTAGAGGTTATGAGCACTAGGGTTAGGTTTGCACTTGTATAGAGAATGAATTCAGTCAATAATCCAAGCCCATAGCCTTGTTTTTAATGGTTTTCAAGATTTGATTTTGATGAATCTTTTTCAACATTTTTTCATGCATATTTGATACAAATTATGTCCAATTAACTTGATTCTTTCCCTATCTGATCATGCACGAAATCTTGAGTGTATTTCATGCATAAAAAGATTTGATTGCATTGGTTTGGTATTTTCCACCTATTTATTTTAATTAAATGAATTATTAGCAATTAAAAATTCAAATAAATAAATAAAAATGATGAAAAACTTCCCTTTGGTCCAAATGGTCGTGCACATGCTTTGGATGATGAATCTTGGAAGAAAATGTGGCCCATTAGCATTTTTAAGACATTTGAAGCAAAGTTGACTTTTCAAAATATCCAAAAATTTCCCAACTTCCACAAGGCATATCTTGCTCAATTTTTAAGCTTTGATCATGTTCTTGGACATTTTGGAAAGGTCTTGAAGTCCTCTAACCAATGCCTTTGGTCCCATGTCATTTTGATTTACCAATCTCAAGTTATGGCCTTTTACGTAAAGTCCCTTTTGTTGACTTTTGAAAATGACCTATAATGTTGAAATTGATAACTTTTTGTGAGAGCATTTCTTGGACTTGAAGTGTGAAGAGGAGTTGTAGGAAATGTCTTTCTCTTCAAAATGAGCTTTGGATGGAATTTTTCTGATAAACCATGTGGAAGTTATGCCTTGGTCAAGTTACAGTTGACTTTTTCAACTGTCCAAATATGGAAACTTTTGCATCTTGAGTCTTTTTGAGCCAAGCTTTGAGAATCATGATCAAGAATTGATCAAATGATGTTTGTGGCTTCAAAATGAGATGTTGACCAAAAATTTGAACTTTTGACTGTCAAATGACCATTTTGCCCCTGCAGTTGACTGTTGGGCAATTAGGGTTTTTGACTGTGCAATTTTGTGCTGTAATTCTTGAAACTTGGTATGAGGATGTTTGACCATATTTGTAGGCATGTGGGACTTGATTGGACCCTTGGAAACTTCATTTTCTTGGTCAGAACCAAAACCCTAGTTTTTGACTGTTAGGAGGCCCTTGAACTGTGCAACCCTTGGGGAGATTTTGAAGCTTGCTCTTTGCAACTCTTGAAGAATATGGGAGGGCAAATTTTGGGGTACAACACATTGCCTCAGCTTTTCATTTGAAACGGGCCGACATGGTATCCAATTAGGAATTTAGAAGCGGAGTCAAGGGTTTTTTAGCTAAGTTTCTTATAGACAAGGCCCAAATGTTTTGGGATGATATGGATTTTCAGGATTTTGAGGAGGTCTTGGCTCTTCTAATATATGGGTTAGTCATATTCCCTAATCCGGACTCATTCGTAGACGTGAATGCTATCAAGGTTTTTCTCTCCCGCAACCCTGTGCCTACCTTGCTCGGAGATATTTTACACACTCTCCATACTCGTACCATGAAGAGAAGAGGGATTCTTATGTGCTGCATTCCATTGTTGTCGAGGTGGTTTATTTCTCACCTCCTTAAGTCCATACTGAAGAATGAAGAAGGTTTGGGTTGTTCGCAAAGGATAATGTCGCTCGCTGATACGGATATTCTTTGGTGTTCTCGAGCTATGGAAAATACTGCTATTATTGACCGTTATAGGGAGTACCCTAATGTCCCATTACTTAGTATTATAGGGGATATAACCTACAATCCTTGTTTAGCTCTGCGACAATTTGGTTACGCTCGGAGGGATGGTCCCTATGAATTGCTTATCGAGGGCATTGTATTCAACTATGAGGATGATGTTCACGAGTATCTCCGGAGGTTCATACGAGCTTGGGGCATGGTAAACAGGTCTGGCACCAAGACTTTAGGGCCAAAAACTTCCACTCCTATGGAATCTTACCTCCAATGGGTGCGAGCTCGCGCCCAGAAGCTTATGATGCCCTATATGGCCGTATTACCAGCGATTGTGGAACCCACTACTGAAGAAGGAATTCCTTACACGGTTCTCTATCCTTATATGCCCACGGATCTTGGAGATTTACATAGTTCTTGGATTCAGTTGATGAAGGAGCGGGATACTTACAGGGATCAGTTCCATGCTTAGGAGAGGAAGGTTTTAGAACTCACAAAGCAACTCCATGAGGAAAAAGGACTGAATGATTATCTCGGCACAAAGAGGAAGCATCCATGGGAATTTTGATTTCTTTTCTAATTTTAGATTTGTTTTTAATTGTAACGCCTAAAAGGCATTTGAACTTTAAATTCAGCTAATAAATTTTTTGTTTATTTTGGTTTGCAAATTTAAATTTCCCGAAGTCTTTGAAATCATTGCATGCGCATCCCATGATCATACATATCATTACAGGTACCATTACAGGTTTCTCATCTTCTTCGCTGTTTATTTCAACAGAAATGTCTTTCGAGCAAACCATCAAGGACCTTCAGGCACAGAACACCCAGTTCCAACAAATGTTCATAAGTCTGGCAAAAGGGCAGGAGGATCTGAAAGCCCTCATCCTGAAAGAAAAGAAGAAAAAGAAGAAGGTTACCGGTATTCTGAACATGGGAAGAAGGTTTGGAGAGCGGTTGAAGCGACAAGTCGATCTGACCTCTTCATCTAAGGAAGTGGAGAATCCGGAAGAAGAAAACGACCCTAGTCCTATAGTTTCTGACAATGATACCGATTACAATGATGAGCATTATCCTCCTGCTGAGGATAGATACAAACAGTTGGAAGACCGTCTGAGTGCCATGGAAGTTCAAAGGATACCTGGATTGGATTTTGAAGAATTGGGATTAGTGTCGGGAGTGGTCATCCCGCAGATTTTCAAAGCTCCAGTTTTTGCCAAGTATGATGGCGGTGTCCTGCCAAAAGCTCCATCTCCGCTCTTATGTCAGGAAGATTCAGCCCCACACAGCTAATAGAAACCTGTGGGTGCATTTCTTTCAAGATAGTCTGTCAGGGACTCAGCTTGAATGGTTATATCAGCTGGAGGGAGCCAATGTCTGAAACTGGGAAGATCTGGCTGTTGCTTTCTACAAGAAGTATCATTACAATACCGACCTTTCTCCCACTCGTACTCAACTCCAAAGTATGTCCATGGGTGCAAGTGAAGGTTTTAAAGATTATGCACAAAAATGGAGAGACTTGGCTGGGAGGGCGCAACCCCCATTGGATCTCAGACAGTAAGTGTCATGATGATACCTAGACATGTAGTTGCTCTATAAAGCAACAATCAACAAAGGGTGGAAAGACCACAACGGCAGTTTACCCGCATCGACATGACATTGACTGAAGTTTTACCTCACCTGCTGAGATCCAACTTGGCAACCTTGAAAGAGGCTCCCAAGAATCCAAATACCACATATCCTAGATATAATCCGAACTCCCGGTGTGCATATCATTCTGAGAGTCCTGGCCACGATACAAATGATTGTTGGGCTCTGAGAAACAAAATACAAGACTTGATTGAAGCCAAGGAGATAGATTTTGATGCTTCGGAAAAGCCAAATGTCATAACTGCTCCCATTCTTAAACACGGTCGTGGAGTTAATGTTATTGATGTAGATTTGTTTGTTACCTCTGTTGACGAAGTTTCTACTCCTCTCATGACTGTCAAGAAGAATTTGTTGTTGGCCGGTTTATTTCCGGGTTGTGGTGAAGGTTGCCACATGTGCTCGCTTCTACCTTCTGGCTGCCATTTTCTGAAATTAGGTGTCCAACGCCTGATAGATAGCAAGGAAATTCTGTTTGAGAAAACTATGGTTCCTGTTGTTCCAGTTAAAGATGTTGCCATTATAACCATTTCCGCCAATCCTTCCAAGGTTTCCTCGAGAAGACCTGTTAGGATTACACCGGCTCCAAGAATTACTCAGTTGATAATTGTTGTACCCCAAAATTTTCCCTCCCATATTCTTCAAAGAAATTGCCAAATCAAGTCTCAAGATTCCCCAAGGGTTGCACAGTGCAAGAGCCTCATAAACAGTCAAGATTAGGGTTTGTGTTCTGATCAAGAAAATGAAGTTTCTAAAGGTCCAATCAAGTCTCATATGCCTACAAATATGGTCAAGTATCCTCATATCAAGTTTCAAGACATTCAGCTCAAAATTGCACAGTCAAAAACCCTAATTGCACTACAGTCAACTGTAGGGGAAAAATGGTCATTTGACAGTCAAAAGTTCAAATTTTTGGTCAACATATCATTTTGAAGCCACAAACATCATTTGATCAATGCTTGATCATGATTCTCAAAATTTGGCTCATAAATCATCAAGATGCAAAAGTTTCCTTATTTGGACAGCTGAAAAAGTCAACTGAAATTGACCAGGGCATAACTTTCACATGGATTATCAGAAAAATTCCATCAAAAGCTCATTTTGAATAGAAAGACATTTCCTACAACTCATCTTCATACTTAAAGTCCAAGAAATGCTCTCACAAAAAGTTATCAATTTCAACATTATAGGTCATTTTCAAAAGTCAACAAAAAGGGACTTTAAGTCAAAGACCATAACTTCAGATTGGTAAATCAAAATGACATGGGACCAAAGGCATTGGTTAGAGGACTCAAAGACCTTTCCAAAATGTCCAAGAACATGAGAAAATCTTAAACATTGAGCAAGTTATGCCTTATGGAAGTTGGGAAAGTTTTGGATATTTTGAAAAGTCAACATTGATTCAAATGACCTAAAATTGCTAATGGGCCCATTTTTCTTCCATAATTCATAATCCATGGCATGTGCACGACCACTTGGCCCAAAGGGAAGTATTTTTTCATTTTTTATTTATTTATTTGAATTTTTATTTATAATAATTCACTTAAATCAATTAAATATGTGAAAAATATTTAACTTAACCTAACAAATCTTTTTGTACATGTTTCATTCTCTATAATTCGTGCACATCCCAATATAGAAAGATTTGGAGAGATTGGAGATGATTTGAACAAAAAGCACATGAAAAATATTTGGAAAATAATGATGGAAAATCAAATCTTCAAAACCATAATTGCAAGAGATTTTGATCAATTTTCTTGACCTAATGCATTCAGTACATAAGCCTAAAGGAAAACCTAATGTTCATACACACTGAGCTGCGCCCCAAAGCCATTATCAAACTTGAAAATTTTTGTCTAAAACTCAAATCTGAAAACACCCTTACAAGGCGATTCAAGGCAGAATTCTTGTTTCAATAGCTTCCTCAAGCATCACTTGACATATTCCAATCACTAACATCCATCAAGACTCAAGGAATTGGTAACACGAGTGCAAACTGTACCAAGGAAAATTCATAATCGTGCATCATGATTTACGCATCCTTTGTAATTTTTAATGCTTGATTCATGTTCATTATGAGATTCTGAAACTAACCATACAAATTAATTGCGTTTTTGTGCTATGTACATGATTTTACCATTGATGCAGGCTAGGGTTTCTTGGACTCCCAATTAGGGGTTTCCTAATACTGTAAAATTCGACCACCACAATGCCATGGATGGATTCAGGGAGTTTGGACGAAAACAATGGCCACATCGCGCTCAATTTATGAGTGTCTGAGGGCTAATCGCTATTTTCCCTAAAGATGCCTAGGAGAACACTTGAAAACCGTGGCCAATGTGTTCTTATTTTCAGGAAAATAAAACCAATGAAGAAGACGCTTATGTGGCGAAGGCTGACTGGTCCATTTGAATTCTGGCGCGGAAAAAAGCACTAACTCACGTTTTCCTTTATATTAATTGTTGATAATTATATATACAAACGCGTGGTAGTGGTTCAGTGGCAAGTGTATGTATTGGCAATCCTCATGACCTGGGTTCGAGACCCAGGTCCTCACTTTCTTTCATATTTTTCTTCATATAACGCTCCTATGCAGCTTCAACGTTGAGGACCATCATACAACCCTCTATCCATCCATCCACGCGTCCACTTCCATCCATCCAAGGGCCAAGATTTGGAGACCATGGTAGGCTCTAGTCAACGTTCTGCACGTGAGTAAAAAAGTTCACAAGGCCAGAAATTCAAATGGGCCAGATTGCTAAAGGCCATACCTCCACATTGGGGACTGACACCCCCCAAGGTTTGCAAAATTTTATTATTTTTTATCTTTTCATTATTTTTATCTTCTTTTAGTTATCATTCTTTTTAATAAATTTAATATTTTCATAAATATAAAAATACATATAAAGATCAGAAAAAACTAAAAATCAAATATATTTATTTCTAATATTTTCTTGTAAATAAATGCATGTAAATTAATTAGTTTAAATTAGGGTTTTAATTTTAATTCCTTTCATAACAAAAATCTAAAAAATATAGAACTAGGTTTAATTAATGTTTTATTCCTTTTTAATTTTTCTTTTTCACAATAATATTATTTATTTTATTTATTTTCATAATTAAATTTGTATATAAAAATTAGGGTTAATTTAGGTTAAATTCTAACGTCTTCTTAAAAAATTAAAATAAAATAGAATTAGGGTTAGCGTTTAATTGCAATTAATTTTTTCTATTAAATCCTAAAATACATAAAAAAACACCAAAAAACAAATTCTTACTTTCTTTTTAATTAATTAATTCCATTGATTTAATCTTTGCAAAAGGGTCCAACGCCCTCGTTTCGTTTAATTCTCATTAATTCGCGTATTTATTTTATTTCATTATAATACTTATGTACCTCTCCCGAAGTCATGTAAATTACTTCTCGCACTTTTACTTTATTTATTTTCCGTCAAATCGGGTCCTGGTTAATTTTGGCGATGTGGACCCGCGCCATTTGTAATAGCTTTAGATCTTTACTTTCCCGCAAACATTTTAACTGTTAATCAAAAGCATGAAAGAATGTATGGACAAAAATAAAAACAAGCGTAGAACACCAATAACATGACAAGATAAATGTAAATGAAAACGACACACGAATCGCACACACCACCCTTAGGGTACGCCTCACTGTTTCCTTGCCCCTCGAAAGGTGATCGTCGAGTAGAGGATGTCTTAGTAAGTCCTCATGATCCGGGAACCTGGCATGAGGGTAGCTTCTAAGGTATCTTCCTATTGCTCTGGTGATCACCATGTCCCGCACCTTCGAATTGACCCGAACACCTCCAACGGTGGTGCTACCTACCTCTCAATGGTGGGATGGCACTACTTTAAAGGACATTTACACAGACGAATTCCTTAGGGTAGGTAGGTTCTCGTAGATACTTGCTCTAATTTCAAAAACAAATCAAAAATACTTTTCACACCAACGCATTTTCAAAAAGCTTTCGAAAGCAATTTTTCAAACACTCTTGAGGACTGATACAAGAGTCGAACTGGAATTTTCAAAGAAACTTTTTAAAACCCACAATTGAAAAGCAAACAAACCATTTTTGAAAACACAAGTGAGCAAGTATCTAAGAGCCCATGGATAACCATGGATAGAAAGGGTGCTAATACCTTCCCTTTCTATAATCTACCTCCCGAACCGAGAGCAATCTCTTTAAGGAATTTTTCTGTGCTTTTGTCCTTTCCATTTGGAGAAAATAAAAGACGGTGGCGACTCTTGCTTCCGCGACATTTCGCGAACCAGCGTTAAACAGTCAGTTCCAGATCCACCGATCACAGAACTGGCGACTCTGCTGGGGAATTAACTTAAAGTGAGGTGTACCTTAGGGCTAGTTCATAACTGTGTTTTCAATTGCTTTCCTTGCTTGCTTTATTATTGTGGGTTGCTTGGGAGTTCTATAGATCCTAACCCGGATCTGGGGCATACCTTCTTAGAAAGTAGCAACAAGGCTGTGAGGGAACTGTGCGGGGTATACCGACATGGTTGAAACAGTCTGCTACATTGATGTGGCACTTTGGTGTGTACCGGTAACCCTTGAGTTCAGTCAAGGAGAGTACGGGGCCTCCGCGTGGTGTCGTGAAGCATCAACAGACCTTAGGAACCTTAATTGAACTATCTTGGCCTCTTTAGGGTAGTGAGATAACTGACTTTGGTGCAGTCCGAGGTTGGTTGATACTCGATACTACACTCAATTGAGGGTTGCTTTCCTGGAATATTTCGGTCGCCAGTTCAGTGGCTAAATCGAAACGATGAACAATGAAAGCAATCCCGTGATATTGGGAACCTTAGAACCCGGTTACTTTGATTAGGACAGGTTGAACCCACCAACTTCAAGAGGGTAATACCCAGACCCCGTGCTGGCCTAAACTCTAAGGGTTTCTCTTGTGTGACTTGTGTGCCTTCGTACTTGACTACTTGCATGCTTGTTATCTGACACTTGAGTTTCTTGCAGGTTTTGTTTATAGTCCTTAATAGGGACTCATAACAGGGTATATTAAGTTTCTTACAGGTTTTGGTTTGTAGTCCTTAATAAGGGCTCATAACAGGGTTCATTCATATTACCCCATGCATCATGACATCATACCATTGCATACATCCTAACCCATTTCAAGGATCTCAAGGGCTTGTGATGCAGGTCATGGTGAATCAGCTATCCCAACAAGGGGAAAAGAGGATTTATTTTCCTCTAGACAAAATTGTCAGGGGCTATGACCCACTCGATATGGTGAGCCTTGACCCTTGACGAAGGACTCTCAACAACATGAAGTACCTTCAATCAAGTTACCAGTTCTCGACTCTAACAAGTTTCTCTGTTTACCCCGCGAGGTCCTTGAAATCATTGCATGCATATCATACATATCATTGCATAACAGGTACCCATTCTCTGCAGGTTGCTTACCTTCTTCGCTGTTTATTTCAGCAGTCTCATCATGAATCCTGAATCCTCAACCGAGCATACTATCAAGGCCCTCCAGGCTCAGAACGCCCAGTTCCAAGGGTTGATCATGAATTTGACCCAGGGGCAACAAGATCTGAAGGCTCTGCTCTTGAAGAAGGAAAAGAAGAAGAAGAGGACTATTTTGTTCAGCCCTAGACGCAGATCTAGGAATACACTGCAGGATGAAACTGAGAGGACAACTCCATCTGTGGGAAAAGGAAGTCATCAAGAGGAAAGGGTTCCTAGTCCAGTGGTCTCTGACAACGAGACAGATTTCAAAGACGAACAGCACCCTCCTGCTGACGACAAGTACAAGCAGTTGGAAGACCGTTTGAATGCTATGGAAATACAACAGGTGCCTGGGCTGGATTTTGGAGATCTGGGTTTGTCTACTGGTGTGATCATCCCTCGGAAGTTCAAAGCACCATCCTTCACTAAATATGACGGGGCGTCTTGTCCCAAGCTACATCTCAGGTCCTATGTTCGGAAAATCCAACCATACTCAGCGGATAAGAACTTGTGGATCCACTTCTTCCAGGAAAGTCTTTCAGGGACTCACCTCGAATGGTTCTATCAGCTGGATGGGACCAAAGTTCGTAACTGGGAGGAGTTGGCAACTGCTTTCTATAAGCAGTATCAATATAATGCCGACCTTGCTCCTACACGTACCCAACTCCAGGGTATGTCGTTGGGATCAAGTGAAGGTTTCAAGGAGTACGCACAAAGATGGAGAGACCTTGCTGGAAGGGTGCAGCCTCCATTAACTGACCGGGAACTCGTTGATATGTTCTTGGGAACCCTATCCGGGCCATTCTTCAATCACCTCATTGGTAATTCATCTGCTGGATTTACCGACCTCATCCTGACTGGCGAAAGAATTGAAGCTGGTATCAAGAGTGGGAAAATTCAAGAGGCCACACCTTCTGATACTCACAAAAAGCCTTACACGGGAAAGAAATAATCTAATGCTACATACAGCCAAAAGAGTCGTCGTGACCAACATGCAGGGGCATTCATGATCTCTGGTTCTGCACCACGCTGCCAACCACAAAAGGGAAACCAGCGAAGGCCGGATGAACCTAAAAGACAATTCACCAACATTAACATGCCATGGTCACAAGCATTGCAGCACATGTTGAAGATGAACCTGATTGCAGTAATCAATCCTCCTGCAAACCCCAAGACCTCCTCTCCAAGCTACAATCCAGAAGCAAGGTGTGCTTATCATTCTGATAGCCCGGGGCACGATACTGAGGATTGTTGGGCGCTGAAGTACAAGATTCAGAACATGATCGATGCCAAAGAGATCGAGTTCGAGCCTGCCGAGACTCCCAACGTGATCACGGCTCCATTGCCAAAACATGGCTAGGGTCGAGAGATTTTTGTTCATTTGAATTCAAGTTGTATTTTTTCTTTTCTTGTTCAGATAAACAATTATCATGTTAAACTCTTTTATTTCATGAATGCATTACACATGTCTGTCTTGATGCTTAAAACTGCTTTCATATTTTTGTGATGGTCAACTCTTAATTGAAAATTCTAAGCCTCTTGAGGGAGAATGACGAAAACGATACCACGATCATTACAGTATGCTTTTGAACAGACCCCGCTGATGAGGTACAGGCATTGTTTCAATCCCTAAACACTGGAGTTATAAGGATGATAATCCCTCGTCAACCCCTCTGAGCCAAAGAAGTAGGAGTTTTTATTTTCGAAAATTGAAACCCTTAATCATAACCTGGGGCAGGGTAGTCTTCTCAGTTGATCCAAGTGCACAATGAATGGCACCAAATGAGTTTTTCCAAAAAACAAAAGACAGTGATGGTTCAGAACAATCATAAAGACAGGCAGTCGTTATCAAAAAAAAATCATAAATGAAAAGCCCAAGAAGTCAAAACCTATAAAAGGGACTTATGAAATTGGGGCACCCCGCTGACTGTAATTCCAAAAAGGAAACAGTTCAGGCAAAAAAGGAAAGGGATAAAAAAAAATCAAAAGAAAGAGGTCTCACAAACCCTCAACAAAAACAAAAATGACTGCCTAGTCAGAATAAATCATCAATGTCCGAACCATCACTGGAAAATCAGAGCAAAGACTCAAACAAGGTCTAACGTATGATCAACTGAGTTTAGGTTTGGAGAACATCACGAAGAGCGGGTGGGTACAAATAATTTGAGCCTTTATCCTTTGTTTCTTAAACCGTGAACCAGGCCACGATATAACCCTTAAAAGTCCTAGCTGAAGCATGGGTTAGTTTGAAAGCATACTGTTACGAAGGTATCCTGACTCCTGAAGGTTTGCTGTAAAATCTTGAGTTGACACCGCACTGTATTACAAAAAATGCATTTTCAAAATTCAAGACAGACATAGGCTTTTGCATTCTTAAAATAACCTTGTTTGCATATGACTAATTGTTTGAACAGCAGGGAAATTCGCACGATGAACACCTTGTGAACAGAAGTACCTCCAATCAAGGGGCACAGTGGGAGCATTGCCCAGTATCTGGGGCATGACGAAATACTTCCAACAGGGGCAACTCCCTACTTTCTGAGAGCACAGACATAGTCGAAAAAATACTACGCGTAATCAAAGACCCGCTAGGTTGACACACCTAGGCAAAAATAAGGGCTTCCCGGCGAACCAAAAAGGTTCGGGCAAAAATAAGGGATGAAAATAAAAAAATCTGTACACCCGGCAAGTCGAAAACCTGAAAAGGCGGCTTGGGCAAAAATGGGTATCCCGGTGGACCGAAAACCTGAAAGGGCGGTCCAGGCAAAAGATAGGGATCAAAGCGTACGACTATGTTCCGGTATCTCGTCACTTGTCTACCCGAAGATTTGTCAATCCCCCACACAGGTATCCTCTTCCCTCACCTCCGAAACAGGGGCAATAACGAGTTATCCAGGCGATCCAATTGCTCTGTCAACCAAAGTACAAAGGAAAGATCAACATAAGGATGATTACCATCTACCTTTACAAATTCCAGATCGTGGGTTAACATCCGAAACCAAACAGGACAATCATCCACTTAATCAAAATCATGCAACCCTACACCGGTTCCTTCTCAATTTTCAGAAGAAGTCTTACATGGACCTATCTCAAGATGACCTAACCCCGGTTCATCAAGAAGTTTTTACACAAACTTATCCAAGTAACCTAACCCCGGTTCCTCCAGAAATCTTACATGGATTTATTCCAAGGCAACCTAACCCCGGTTCCTCTAGAAATCTTACATGGATTCATCACAAGTAACCCTACCCCGGTTCATCAAGAAGTTTTTACACAAACTTATCCAAGTAACCTAACCCCGGTTCCTCCAAGAGTCTTACATGGACCTATCTCAAGATGACCTAACCCCGGTTCATCAAGAAGTTTTACACAAACTTATCCTGCCGTAACCTAACCCCGGTTCCTCCAAGAGTCTCACATGGACCTATCTCAAGATGACCTTACCTCGGTTCGTCAAGAAGTTTTACACGAACTTATCCTGCGGCAACCTAACCCCGGTTCCCCCCAGAAGTCTTACATGGATTTAGCTCAAGATAACCTCACCCCGGTTCATCAAGAAGTTTTACATGAACTTACCTCACCAAGCAACCCTACACCGGTTCCCTCTCTTCAAAGATGCAGTTTTACATGGACTCGTCACCCAGAAACCCTACACAGGTTCTCCCTTTCCAAGAACGAAGTTTTATACAAACTCATCATCAAAGTAACCCTACCCAGGTTCCTTCTCCATTTCAGATACGGTTTTACACGAGCTCATCAGTAGGCAACCCTACATAGGTTCCCTCTTTCAACTTACAAAATTACAGCTCAAAACTTCCCCAAGAAAGTCCAATCCAGTTTCCCCAGGAAAAGTTGGAATACATCTCCCCAAGCAGCAAGCTTATTCCCAGTAAATTCTGGAAGCTTGTTCCTCGCATAGCACGAACGCGTCGTCCGGCTTTATTCAAAGAGTTATTTCCTTAACAGAATATAACTGGGTTATCCTCAGCCAAAAGCCATGGAAGGAGCGTCCTCGACGAAGTCTTCTTACCCCGGCGAAGTCCATCAACACTTCCAACAACAAGGGTATCTCCAGCAAATTATTATCAACACTCAGCAAGGCATCCCTCTTCCCACAGAGTATTGCTTCCCAGCATGGTCGCTAGAATATCTTTTCTCCCCGCAGAATCTTCCATTTGCCAAGTTTATTCCGCAACGGAGTCATCTTCTCCTACCGGTATTCTTGCAGTTATCATCCCCAGCAGAGTCGCCAGTTCTGTGATCGGTGGATCTGGAACTGACTGTTTAACGCTGGTTCGCGAAATGTCGCGGAAGCAAGAGTCGCCACCGTCTTTTATTTTCTCCAAATGGAAATGACATTTACACAGACGAATTCCTTAGGGTAGGTAGGTTCTCGTAGATACTTGCTCTAATTTCAAAAACAAATCAAAAATACTTTTCACACCAACGCATTTTCAAAAAGCTTTCGAAAGCAATTTTTCAAACACTCTTGAGGACTGATACAAGAGTCGAACTGGAATTTTCAAAGAAACTTTTTAAAACCCACAATTGAAAAGCAAACAAACCATTTTTGAAAACACAAGTGAGCAAGTATCTAAGAGCCCATGGATAACCATGGATAGAAAGGGTGCTAATACCTTCCCTTTCTATAATCTACCTCCCGAACCGAGAGCAATCTCTTTAAGGAATTTTTCTGTGCTTTTGTCCTTTCCATTTGGAGAAAATAAAAGACGGTGGCGACTCTTGCTTCCGCGACATTTCGCGAACCAGCGTTAAACAGTCAGTTCCAGATCCACCGATCACAATAATCATTGTTCCTGGTCATGTCCTATATGTCTCGGATAAAGCTGTCCCATGGCATTATGGTGTCGATGTGTACCGTCATGGCATCAAACAAGATTTGAAAGATAAAGGATCTGATCCTGATATTGATAACATTGTCGGAACCATCAAAATCACCCGAAGTGGAAGGGTCTTCTCTCCCGAGATTTCCCCTTAGACTGTTAACCAGCCTATTGTCATTACATTTGTTGTCCCTGCTAGTACATTAACTACTATTCCTATTCTTACTCCCTTCCGCAAATCATATGATACCCGCGGTAAAGATGTTGTAGGTGAGCCTGCCCGGACGGAGGCGCCTAAGAAAGTCGTTGTGGAAGCCTATAAGCAAGAAATAGAGGAAATACTGAAAATCATTAAGAAGAGAGACTACAATATGGTTGAGCAGCTGGGGAAGACCCCATCAAAGATATCCATGTTGTCTCTACTGTTGTGTTCTAAAGCCCATGCAAAGGCTTTAATTGCATTCCTCAAGACTGCACATGTGCCACAAGAGACTTCCGCTGATCAGTTCAAAGACTGTGTGGCCAGCCTGACTGCTGATAATGGGCTGGGCTTTTCAGATGCGGATTTGACACCAAAGGGAAGGAAGCATAATGATGCTCTGCATGTCTCGATTGAATGTCGGGGCACCACTAAAGCTCATGTGCTGGTAGATATTGGGTCTTCACTGAATGTTCTGCCAAAGAAGGCGTTGAACCGTTTGGATTGCGAGGGTCTAACTCTAAAGCCTAGTAACATTGTGGTAAGGGCTTTTGACGGATCCAAGAGAACGGTGCATGGGGAGGTGAACATCCCTGTCAAAGTGGGTTCTCAGACTTTTGGGTCCACTTTCTATGTGATGGATATCAGGCCATCGTATTCTTGTTTGCTGGGTCTTCCTTGGATCCACGAGGTTGGGGCAGTCACCTCCACACTCCACCAAATGCTGAAGTACCCAGTGAAAGGAAAAATCGTCACAGTGCAGGGTGAAGAAGAATATATGGTGAGCCACCTCAATTCCTTCCGCTACGTAGAGATGGACGGGGATTTCATCGAAACTCCTTGTCAGAATTTTGAAGAGGTCCCTCAGATCTTAGCATCAACTGAAACTACTACCAACAAACCTCCTTTGAAGATGGCTTCTCTCAAGGATGCCAGGGTCGTGGTTGAAGAAGGTGGGTGTGCCAATTGGGGTCAGCTCCCTGATTTCACTCTGAAAACTGACAAATTTGGTTTGGGCTTTACTACAGGGGCTCAAAGGGATGTTATACACGCTAAGGCTGGAGGACCTCCCCTAGGCATCAGTAATCGGGGAATTAATTCCATTGAAGATAATGAAGAGGACTCTGACATTGACAACTGGATCTACCCAACTACCAACGATGGACCGAGTAACTGGACGGCTAGGGACTTCATACCTGTTTCTTTTATTCTGCAGTAACTGACCTTTTTTGTTTTAAGATTTGTAATAAACAATTTGAAACTTTATGTCCCGGTGCCTTTCCCGAGGCACCTCGGCTTTTCTTATGAGGGCTATTATTTGTCATTTCATAATCATTAATAAAGCATTGGACGTTTCTTGCATACAAATTTTGCACTCCTTGTTTTTCCTTTCTGCTTTTCACTTTATCAAAACAACTATTCTCTTACACACACTCACGTATCATAATGCAGATCTATATCTACTCTGGACCCCATTGATAACAGCTCTGCTATTTCCAGTTATGACTTCAAAAATCCGATCAACCAAGCCTAGGACAAAGGTGAGGATGATTGTGAGGTTCCTGGAGAACTTGCTAGACTATTACAGCAAGAAGAGAGGGCCATACAGCCTCATGAAGAGCCGGTTGAGGCAGTGAACTTGGGTACTGAGGAAGACAGAAAAGAGGTTAAAATAGGTGCAAATCTGGAGCTTAGCGTCAAACAGAGGTTGATACAGATGTTGCACAACTATATTGAGGTCTTCGCCTGGTCCTATGAAGACATGCCTGGTTTGGACACTGATATTGTGGTACATCGCCTACCGACTAAAGAAGACTGTCCTCCGGCTAAGCAGAAGGTCCGTCGTATGCACCCTGAAATGTAAGAGAAGATCAAGGCGGAGGTCATGAAACAGTTTGATGCAGGATTCTTAGTTGTCACTTCGTATCCATAGTGGGTTGCTAATGTTGTTCCGGTACCTAAGAAGGACGGTAAGGTACAGATGTGTGTGGATTACAGAGATCTGAACAGGGAAATCCCCAAAGATGACTTCCCACTCCCTCACATCGATGTTCGGATCGACAACACCGCGCAACATAAAATCTTCTCCTTCATGGATGGTTTCTCTGGCTACAACCAGATCAAGATGGCTCCTGAAGACATGGAGAAGACAACCTTCGTTACACAGTGGGACACCTTCTGCTATAAGGTGATGCCTTTTGGGTTGAAAAATGCTGGGGCGACTTATCAGTGCGCTATGGTTGCTTTGTTCCACGACATGATTCACCACGAGATCGAAGTTTATGCTGATGATATGATAGCCAGGTCTCAGACTGAGGAAGAGCATCTTGATCATCTCCAGAAGTTGTTCGATAGGTTGAAGACGTACAAGCTGACGTTGAATCCGAACAAGTGCACCTTCGGGATAAGATCTGGTAAGCTTATGGGTTTCGTTGTCAGTGACAAGGGTATTCAGGTAGACCCTACCAAAGTAAAAGCTATACAAGAGATGTCGGTTCCCCACACAGAGAAGGAAGTTAGAGGTTTCTTGGGACGCCTGAATTATATCGCCAGGTTCATTTCACATCCAACTGCTACTTGTGAGCCAATATTCAAGCTTATGAAGAAAGATCAAGTGGTAAAATGGAATGATGAATGCCAAACTGCTTTCGAAAGAATCAGGGAATACCTTCAAGAACCGCCAATTCAATGGGGTGTGTGTTGGGGAAGCATGACGAGTTTGTCTAAAAAGAGTACACCATTTACTACCTTAGCAAAAAGTTTACCGACTGTGAGACCCGATACTCATTGCTCGAGAAAACTTACTACACTTTGGCATGGGTGGCTCGCCGGCTGAGACAGTATATGCTGACTCACACTACTTTGTTGATATCAAAGATGGATCCGGTCAAGTATATTTTCGAGAAGCCCGCTCTCTCTGGAAGGATAGCAAGGTGGCAAATGATCTTAAATGAGTATGACATACAATATACAACCCAAAAAGCAATAAAGGGGAGTGTATTGGCTGATCATTTGGCTCATCAGGCTGTGGATGACTACCAGTCTATGAATTTTGAGTTCCTGGATGAGAATATTGTGTTGGTGATTGACTACGAAGAACCTGGACCGGATGAAGGACCTGAGGAAGGATCCGGATGGTCTATGTATTTTGATGGAGCCTCAAACTCACTGGGTAACGGCATCGGCATTGTAATTATATCTCCTGAGGGCTGCCATACTCCATTCACCGCCCGATTATGTTTCAACTACACCAACAACATGGCGGAGTATGAAGCATGTATCATGGGACTTCGAGCTGCTAATGACCCGAGGGTTAAGTTTTTAAGTGTATTAGGGGATTCCGCCCTGGTGATTAGTCAGATCAAAGGCGAGTGGGATACAAAGCACCCGAATCTCATTCCTTACAGAGGGTATGTACTTACATTGCTCCCGCACTTTGAGGAGGTAACCTTCGAACATTTCCCACGAGAGGAGAATCAGTTAGCGGACGCGCTAGCTACCATATCTTCTATGTTCAAGGTTAAGTGGGACAATGAAACTCCCTAGATTACCATTGAGAGGCTGGATGAACCAGCACACTGTTGTGAGATAGATACTGAAGAAGTGGCAGACAAACCCTGGTTTCACGAAGTCAAAAGGTATCTCGAGGCTCAGGAATATCCCGAAGGGGCATCTGTAAATGATAAGAAGTTCCTGAGGAGGTTCGCTGCAAAGTTCTGCCTCAGTAATGAGATTCTCTATAAGCGCAACCATGACTCCACACTACTACGGTGTGTAGACAAGAGTGAAGCAGAGAGGATCCTGACTGATCTACATGAAGGCACCTTCGGAACCCATTCTAGTGGACATACCATGGCTAAGAAGATCCTACGGGCAGGATATTACTGGTCCACTATGGAGGTCGATTGCTATCAGCACTCTCGAACTTGTCATAAGTGCCAAATCTACGCTGATAAGGTGCATGTGCCTCTGGTCCCTTTAAACGTCTTAACAACTCTGTGGCCCTTTGCAATGTGGGGCATCGACATGATCGGCGAGATCAGACCTACTGGGTCTAACGGGCATGGATTCATCTTAGTGGCTATTGATTACTTCACGAAGTGGGTTGAGGCAGCTTCCTTTGCTACAGTAACCAAGAATGTCGTAGAGTGGTTTATCCGACACAATCTGATATGTCGATATGGTGTACCAGAGAGAATTATTACTGACAATGGTACAAATCTAAATAACACAATGATCACCAAGCTCTGCAAACAGTTTAAAATACAGCATCATAACTCTTCTCCCTACCGGTCGAAGATGAATGGCGTTGTTGAAGCAGCTAACAAGAACATCAAAAAGATTGTATAGAAGATGGCGGTGACATATAAAGACTAGCATGAGATGTTACCATTCGCTCTTCATGGGTACCGTACCTCAGCACGGATGTCGATAGGGGCGACCCCCTACTCTCTGGTATATGGCATGGAGGGAGTCCTACCCATAGAAGTCCAGATACCTTCTCTCAGAATTATGAAGGATATGGGTTTGAACAAAGACGACTGGATCCAAACCCGGCTTGATCAAGGCTTTTAACAAGAAAGTCAGGCATCAAGAATATCAAGTCGAGGATCTGGTGATCAAACGCATCATACTGCCGCAAGGTGATCCCAGGGGCAAATGGACTCCCACATAGGAAGGGCCATTTGTGGTTAAGAAAATTTTCTCGGGAGGAGCCATGATTCTAACCAACATGGATGGTGATGACCTTCCTCACTCTGTCAATGCAGACACAGTAAAAATATATTGTGCATGATCAAAGACCCGCTAGGTTTACTGGCCTAGGTAAAAATAAGGGCTTCCCGGCGAACCAAAAGGGTTCGGGCAAAAGTTAGGGATGAAAATGAAAAAATTTGTACACCCGGCAAGTCGAAAACCTGAAAGGGAGGCTTGGGCAAAAAAAGGTATCCCGGTGGATTGAAAACCCGAAAGGGCAATCCAGGAAAAAGTTAGGGATTAAAGCGTATTACTATGTCTCATTGGATCATCTTGCGACCAGACTTCGGTATCAACTATCAAGTTCAGACGGCGCCAATCAATCTGATCAACCTTCAGCCAAGTAGCAAAGTGATGAGACACTTGAAGATATAAAGACAATAGCAGAATTGGAACCCAATGGGATTGTTTCACATAGCTATTTTTATTTCTTTTGCACAAATTGTAATTTCTTTCGGCGGTGTTCTCTTACCAGGACGTCAACCTCTTTGTACAAAATGCCTATTACAGACCAATTTCAAAATCAATACAAGTCATTTTTACAAAACTTCAGTTTGTTTCTTTTTCTTTTTCTGTTTTGGTTTGCAAGAACGTCCAATGATTTATTTTTTATATATGCATTTGAAAATGATTGCTGCTCATGAATATTTGCATAATAAACAAAATACAATTACTCGTAATTCCAGAAACAGGGAAAATAAGAAGTATTGAACCCTACAGTCACTTTGCCCCGCAGGTATCGGGATAGAGTCATGCTTGGGAACATAATTATTGGTATGTGCACTCCCCACAGAGTAAAAATATCCAAAGGCATTGATTTCAGCTTTCCAGAAATAGGACATAACTATCCCTAGCCGAGGTTCGTAATGGAAGGTGAGTCAATAAATTTCATTCCCCAAGCGGAGTCTATTTCTACAGATACAGAAGCTCAATCTCCAATAGAGCTCATCACTTCCAACAACGGAATTTCATCCCCAGCTGAGTTTATTCCCCTAGGTTGGCAGGTCTACCAACAGAGTATCTCTTCCCCCAAAGTCTAGTCCTCGTAGAGTTACTTCTCCAACACCTCTTCCTAACAGAATATTTACGAATCTCCAGCAACAGTCAGGGATTTATTTTCCCAGGCGTAAGCATACCCCGACAGCATTTCATGAACATACATCATTACATACGCATACATACCATATACATCATAATCTCATTTATTTTGAGAACATCATCTCACCCTGCATTTCATGCATCACATATAACTAACCCTGATATTCTTCAGGAAAAGACTATTAGCTTCAATGAATCCAGCAGTTATACAGATCACATCTACGGACAACTAATGGAAACTCAGTTCCCGAAATCAAATGGGTCAACTAATCTACATTATCATAACAAGGTAACCTTACCCCGGTTCCTCCTGGAGTTTTACACAAACTTATCACAAGGTAACCTTACCCCGATTCCTCTTGAAGTTTTACATGAACTTATCTCAAGGTAACCTTACCCCGGTTCCTCCTGAAGTTTTACACGAACTTATCTCAAGGTAACCTTACCCCAGTTCCTCCTGAAGTTTTACACGAACTTAACTTATCTCAAGGTAACCTTACCCCGGTTCCTCCTAAAAGTTCTACACAAACATATCACAAAGTAACCTTACCCAGGTTCCTTCTGAAGTTTTACACAAACTTATAACCTTACCCAGGTTCCTTTTAAAGGTTTAGACAAACTTATCTCAAAGTAACCTTACCCAGGTTCTCGCTGCAGTTTTACCCAAACTCCTCATGAAACAGCCCTACTATCCAGGCTTTTCATATCAAAGTAACCCTACTATCCAGGTTCCTTCTCACAGCCCTACTATACAGGCTTTCGTTTCAAAGCAACCCTACTATCCAGGTTCCTTATCATAATCTTACTATCCAGGTCCCTTCTCTCTTATATCCAGACAACAGTTCACAACACTGTAAGACCGGGACCTAACCAAACTCGATTGGTTTTGCATCTCCCCAGTAAGTCACAGTGCAGCCTGTACATTAACCAGATATGCAGTTCACCTTCGGAGTTAATTCCCCAGTAGAGTAACAGACAACTGAAGCTCCTATAATTCTATTTCTCCCAAAAACAGATACCAACATTCCTCAGCAGATTTCTCCTCAATGACAGGAACAGGGACTCTCGTCAAAGGAATATCTCAGGAAATCCACATCCTCTAGATGGCATCTTTAAGCCCATCTTCTACAATTCTCCGTCGCATCCAGGATGGCATCTTTAAGCCCATCTCCGATAATCTTCCATTATCGATCTCCAAATGGCATCTGTAAGCCCATTCCCGACATCTCCAAATCAAGTTCCACTTCATGCGAGTGCAAATTTCTGGGCACTCTAGTGTTCAATCATCTTCCACCTTCAGATCACGAAAGGCAGACAGCCAATCTACATCCCCAGGTTTAAGAAGATTGAACAGGGGCAGCTGTTGTACCCCAAAATTTTCCCTCCCATTTTACTCAATAAATATCAATTGAGGTCCCCAAGTTGCTCAAGGAAGTCCAAGAGTTGACAAGACAAACTCTCTCCTAAGGCAGTATACCTCAAATTAGGGTTTCCCTTTTCATCAAGATGTGTGAACCACAAAGGACTCAAATTCTTCCCAAGGTCATAATATGTTCCCAAGATCATCCATATCAAGTGTCATGCCTTGCACAGTCAACTGCTCAGATGCTTGAGAATCGACTGTACTAGGTCAAGAGTCAACTATGGCCCACATACAGTCAAACCTCAAGATTTTTGGTCAACATAAACATTTTGAAGTTATTTCCATCATTAATTCAAGGGTTGATCATGATTCCTCAAAGAATGCTCCAAATTCATCTAAACCCAAAAGTTGCTAAATTAGGGTTTCTCAATAAAAGTCAACCCAACTTTGACCAAGCATAACTTCTTCATACTTTATCGGAAATTTTCCATCCAAATATCATTTTGAAGAGGATGCAATTCCCTACAACTCATCTTCATCCCACAAGTTCAAAATATTCACTCACAAAAAGATATGAATTTTGACATTATTGGTCCTTTTGAAAAGTCAACAAAAACACCTTTTGGGTCAAAGCTTCATACATGAACATGGAAGATCCAATTGAGATGAAACAAAAAGGCTTGTTTAGAGGACATCCTAAGCTTTCTAAAAAGTCAAAGAACATCCTCCTAGGGTCAAAATTGACAGAGTTGTGCATTGTCAAAGTTGGCAATTTTTGGAAAATTGTCAAAAGTCAACATTGATCAAATTTGCATTTTCTCCAAAGGGGCCCATGTTTTCTTGCTTGAAGCATGTTTCTAATAGGACCCATGACCCCTGAGCTCATTCACCTATTATTTTATTATTTTTATCATTCATTTTGATTTTTTATTCATTTAAAATCAAAATAAATCAAATTAAATGGTAAAATAATTAAAACAAATCAAATCTTGGGATTTTTGTGCACATTTTGAGTCCATATACAGCTAACATGCCAGCCAATTCGTGCAAAGTGGATTTGGATTGAAAAATGATTGGATTGAAGAAAGATTTGGAAATAAATCATACATGAAACAAATCAAATCAAATCTCCATTATTTCTCAAGATTCATGTCAATTTTGTTGACCTAATTCAGTCTACTATAAGTGCATAACAATTCCAGATCAAGAGGAGGAGGATTGGAGGCGTGAAACAGCAAGAACAAAATTGAAATTTTAGATAAAAAGTGTGAGATCAAAATCCACTCTAGAGCCATCCTCACGGAGATTTAAAGATTCCAATCTATTCCAGGACATCCCAGGAAGCTATTCCACCCATTCTCAAGCTTTAAAACGCCCGGAATCGTGCCCACCACCCATCACGATTTGCACTAAGAACTCAAAATCGTTTACCATGTTTTACGTATCATAAGCATGTTTTAATTATGTATTCTTGTTCATCATCTTGTTTGCAAGCTATTGGTACCATTTAATTGCATTTATAGCGCAGGAATCACAATATGCCATAGCTAGGGTTTTGAGCTTCATTTTGGGGTTTCTTAACCTAGGCAAAATTAGGTTTGATAATAGGTACCATGGTGATCAGGGCTTCACACCCAGTTGATTCACGGTCACCAATTTAATTTATCTTACTTGTACATGATTTTTGAGATGAACAGGGTTATAGCTACGAACAAACGTCCGTAGGTAAAAGTCTGAACCTAAAACAACAGTCCCTGCGAAGAAGGCAATGGTGTGGCAAGACGTGGTTGGTCCGTTCAAAATTTCGTGCGTTTTGCTGGCAGAATACTTGATTTGGCTTTTGATTTTATTTATTTATTATGTTTACAACTAACAAGTCCAGCGCAGATGGTTGGAAGGAGCGGCTTTGATGCACACGTCCTGGGTTCGATCCCAGGCGTGTGCATTTTGTTATTTTCCTAATAATTTCAGGCCAATCCAATGCATTGCTCCCTCATACGCCTATCATGTACTATCAACGTCTATCCATTAGATGCACTGCTGGCCAGATCTCATGCTTCTCCAATGGAGATTCATGGTACTCCTCCAGGTCAATGTTACACTAGATCCCAAAGTTCACCGGGCTTGGAAGCTTCATGGGCCAAAGAATTTCAGTTCTACACCCCCCAGATTTGCTAACAGCAGACCCATTTGGTTATTTTTTATTTTTCTTTAATTTCTTTTTTTAATTATTTTGTTTTTTTAATCAATACAAAAATTATTTTATTAAATTAACAAATCAAAAATCACAAAAAGATTTATTTTCTTAATAAATATTTTTTTATTTTTTTATTTTCTGAATTAATTAGTTTAATTAATTTAGGGCAATTTTAATTTCTTTCATAATTTAAAAATAATTAGACTTAGGATTTCATTTGTACATAATTTAATTAATCTTTCTCAAAAAATACACAAAAATTATTTTTCTCATAAAATAATTTTTAATTTAATTAGTGAATTAGGTTAATTAGCTTCTTTCATAATTAAAAACAATTAAAAATTAGGTTTGATTAATTTGTGATTTAATTGTTTTCTCAAATAGAAATCCACAAAACAAAAAAAAATCTCTCAATTAGGGTTTTAAGTCATTAATTACCGTCTTCGTATTTAATTTTCCGCGCGCTTGTTAATTATTTTTTCCATTATTTTATAATTGTTCAGGGTTTGTAATAGTTTAATTAGGGTTTTATTTCTTGCTTTAAATCCCCGATTTTTGGTTATGTAATTAATCCCCCTCCCCGAACCCTTGTAATAGTTAGGTTTTACTTCCTCGCACTTTTACTTTCCGCAATCTTTAACTGTCTAGATGTATGGCTAATAGGATTGTATGGCAAGAATGTCTGGAAAATTAAAACGGTAGATCACCTAATGTGCAAAGATTAAATAACTGAAACAAATCATATGCATATATTCACTGCTAGGGTTTACCTCACTTCGGTTGCCTTCGGTAAACAATCATTAAGCATAGAAGATTTTAGTGGTTGCCCTCCAGTCTAAAAAGATTAAATTGTCTCATTCAAATGTTTCCTCGGAAAGTTTGCCTCGGAAAGATTTTAAGACTCTAGGGTTGCTACTAAAGTTTTATAACCATTGCTTTAATGATTGTACTTGACCTTTTCGAATGTCTCTTACCAACTCCAGCGACGGTGTTACCTACTCCTTAATAGTGGGATAGCATTGTCTAAAGGAAATAGAACGAACAATCTTTTTTCGAGTAGGTAGAATCTTAAGTACTTGCTCAATAAAAACTGTTGACACAAACATCTTTTAAAACAAATCTTCAAAACAAACTTCGTCACATCCTTGATGACCGATACAAGGGTTATCACGAAGTAAAACGTTTTCAAGACAAACACACACAAGCAATTTGAAAAAATGAGCAAGTACCTAAGAGCCCGTAGATAACTACGGATAGAAAGGGTGCTAACACCTTCCCTTTCTATAATCTACCCCCGTACTCAGAATATCTCAAAAAAAGGTTTTTTCTGTTCTTTTTCCTTTTCCATGATTGGATGAAATAAAAGTCGATGGTGACTCTTGCTTACCGCGACATTTTGCGAATAAAAAACACAAAACGCAAATCAGTATTAAACAGTCGGTTCTGACACCGTATCACAGGAACCCAATGGGGTTGTTTCACATAGCTGTTTTTCTTTATTTTAACACAAATTGTATAATCTCTGTCTTTCGGAGACGTTCTCTTACTAGAGCATCAACTTCTTTGTACAAAGCGCCTATTACAGGCCAACTTCAAAAATCAATACAAATCATTTTCACAAGAAACTTCAATCTGTTTTTTCTTTTTCTGTGTTGTTTTGCAAGAATTTTCAATGATTTATTTTTGAAAATACTTAACTGTTTAGATGTATGCTAATAGGATTGTATGGAAAAAATGCATGACAAATTAATACGGTTAGAAAACCCTAATGTGAAAAGATAAATAACTGAAAACAAATCACTCGCACATATCACTCCTAGGGTATACTCTCACTTCGGTTGCCTTCGGTAAACGATCATTAAGCATAGGGTGTCTTAGTGGTTGCCCTCCTGTCTAAAAAAGATCAAACGTCCCATTCGAATGTTGCCTCGGAAAGGTTGCCTCGGAAATGTTACCTCGAATATAATCTTAAGACTCTAGGGTAATTACTAAGGTGTCCTAACATTGCTTTAGTGATCGTACGTCCCTTTCGAATTGACCCTTAATTCCAACGGCGGTGCTACCTATTTCTCAATAGTAGGATAGAGCTGTCTAAAGGAAACAAGAATGGAAACGATCTATTTTCGAGTAGGTAGATGCTGGTAGGTACTTGCTCAAATCAAAGCTTTTCACACTTACACTTTTCAAATAAACTTTCAAAACAACTTCGTCACACCATTGAGGACTGATACAAGGGTTATCACGAAGTAAAACATTTTCAAAACAAAGCACATACACAAGCAATTTTAAAAAGATGATCAAGTACCTAAGAACCCACGGAAAACCATGGATATAAAGGGTGCTAATACCTTCCCTTTCTATAATCTACCCCCCGTACTCAGAATATCTCAAAAAAGGATTTTTTCTATACTTTTTTCCTTTCTGATTGGATGAAATAAATGTCGGTGGCGACTCTTGCTTACCACAACATTTTGTGAACACAAAACGCAAAACGCAAACCAGCATCAAACAGTCGGTTCTGCCACCGTATCACAGAATTGGCGACTCTGCTGGGGAGTTTATAAGTGGGGTATACCTTAGGATCTAGTTCATTATAATTGCTTCTCTTGATTGCTTTGTTTGCTTTACTTTTAAGGGTTTTTGTTTGGGGTTACTATAGATCCTACACCCGGATCTGAGGAATACCTTTTAGGTAAGTAGAAATAGACTGTGAGGGAACTGTACGGCGTAGACCGATACGGTTGAATCAGTAGCTATGTTGGTGTGGTACTTTGGTTGGTACCGGTATCCCTTGTGGAGAAACGAGGAGAATACGGGGCCGCCACGTGGTGTCGTTAAGCATCAACTAACCTTAGAACCTTTAATCGCCCAACTTGGCCATTAGAAAGTAGTGAGATAGCCGGCCTCGGTGTAGAGCTGAGAACTGGTTGATACTCGATGCTACACGCATTGAGATCATACTCTTAGAATAATTTCAGCCGCAAGAAAAGATTGTGTGAGCTGAAACCATGACCGATGGAGGATGGTCAGTGATATTGAGATCCTCTAGAACCCGGTTACTTTTCTAGGATAGGTTGAACCAACTTAACTTCAAGAGGGTATTACCTTGGACCTCATGCAAACCTTAAACCTAAGGGCTTTGTGTGATTTGACTGTGTTTGCATTACCTGTTGTTTGCTATACCTGTGATTTATCATGACATCATGCATCATAACATGGAATTCATGCTTCATTACACTAACCATTTCAAAGACCAAGGGAATTTATCTTTGTTCTGTTTTGCAGATCATGGCTTCCGTGCATAGAAATACCATCTGAATCAACTTTTTGTAGATGCCTTCCCAACTTAAAGAGTTAGCATCAAGAGTTTCTGAAACTTCTACTTTCATTAAGAGACACGGTCAACTTCTCAGCCTGGTTACTTCAAACCTCGATGAACAGATGATGAGCATACTATTTCAGTTCTTCGATCCCAAGCATCACTGCTTCACCTTTCCAAATTACCAGCTGGTACCCACCTTGGAAGAATTCTCTCATTTATTGGGCATATCCATTCTTGAACAGGTACCCTTCACAGGTATGGAAGAAGTTCCTAGGCCAGAAGTTATTGCCTCAGATCTGCATTTGAAACGGGCCGATGTGGTATCCAATTGGGAAAATCGAAGCGGGCTCGAAGGTTTTCTAGCCAAATTTCTGATAGACCAGGCTCAGCTATTTTGGGATGATTTTGATTTTCAGGCTTTTGAAGATGTCTTGGCTCTTCTTATCTATGGTTTAGTTCTCTTCCCTAATCCGGACTCCTTTGTAGATGTGAATGCTATCAAGATCTTCCTTTCTCGCAACCCTGTGCCTACCTTGCTTGGAGATATCTTGCATGCCCTCCATACTCGTACTATGAAGAGAAGAGGGACCCTTATGTACTACATGCCGTTGTTGTCGAGGTGGTTTATTTCTCACCTCCCTAAGTCTGTGCTGAAGAACGAAGAAGGTTTGGGTTGGTCGCACAGAATAATGTCACTCGCTCATACGGATATTCTTTGGTGTTCTCGGGCTATGGAAGACACTGCTGTTATTGATCACTGTGGGGGGTACCCTAATGTCCCATTACTTGGTATTAGAGGGGGCATAACTTACAATCCTTGCCTAGCTTTGAGACAATTTGGTCGTGCTCGAAGAGATGGTCCATATGAGTTACTTCTCGAGGACATTGTATTCGACTATAAGGATGATGTTAAGGAGCATCGCCGGAGGTTCATACGAGCTTAGGGCATGGTAAGCAGATATGACCCCGAAGAGTTGGGACCAAAGACTTCCCTTCCCATGCAGCCTTACCTCCAATGGGTCCGAGCTCGTGCCCAGAAGCTTATGGTGCCTTATGAGGCCGTATTACCAGTGATTGTGGAACCCACTAATGAAAAAGGCATTCCTTACACGGTTCTCTATCCTTACATGCCCATTGATCCTGGGGAGTTACAGAGGTCTTGGATTCAGTTGAAGAATGAGTGGGATACTTACCAGGAGCAGTTCCATGAGTAAGAAAGGAAGGTTTTAAAGCTCACCAGGAAGCTCGAGGAAGAAAGAGTGATCAATGACTATATCAGCACAAAAAGGAAGCATCCATGGGACTTTTGATTATTTTTCTTTTCTAGTTCTAGTTTCGTTTTATTTATTTCTTTATAAACGCCTCAAAGGCATGTTGAACCTTTCAAATTTAAGCTAATAAAGTTTTGTTTATTTTGGTTTGCAAATTCAAATCTCCCAAAGTCTTCGAAATCATTACATGCGCATCCCATTATCATGCACATCATTATAGGTACCACTACAGGTTTCTCATCTTCTTCATTGTTTATTTCAGTAGAAATGTCTTCTGATCAAGCCATCAAAGATCTTCAGGCGCAGAACGCCCAGTTCCAACAGATGTTCATAAGTCTGGCAAAGGGGCGGGAGGACCTGAAGGCCCTTATTCTGAAAGAAAAAAAGAAGAAGAAGAAGAAGAAGGTCGGTATTCTGAATATGGGTAGAAGGTTCAGAGAAAGGCTGAGGCAACAAGCTGATATGACCGCCTCGTCCAAAAAAGGGGAGAACCAAGAAAGGAAAAAGGATCCTAATCCTGCAGTTTCTGACAACGATACTGATTATGACAATGAGCAATATCCTCCTGCCGAGGATATATACAAGCAGTTAGAAGACCGTCTGAATGCTATGGAGGTTCAGAAGATACCTGGTTTAGATTTCGGAGAATTGGGACTGGTATCGGGGGTGGTCATCCCTCATAAGTTTAAAGCTCCAGTTTTTGCCAAGTACGATGGAGTATCCTGTCCAAAACTCCATCTCCGCTTGTATGTCAGGAAAATCTAACCCCACACTGCTGATAGAAATTTGTGGGTGCACTTCTTTCAAGATAGTTTGTCAGGGACTTAGCTTGAACGGTTCTATCAGTTGGAAGGAGCTAATGTCCGAAACTGGGAAGATCTTGCTGCTTCTTTCTACAAGCAGTATCAGTATAATGCCGACCTTGCTCTCACTCGTACTCAACTCCAAAGTATGTCCATGGGTGCAGGTGAAGGTTTTAAAGATTATGCTCAGAAATGGAGAGACTTGGCTAGAAGGGTCCAACCCCCTTTGTCTGATAAGGAGTTGGTTGATATGTTTCTGGGGATGATGTCTGGTCCGTTCTTCAATCACTTAATCGGCAGCTCGTCATCTGGTTTCACCGAGTTGATTTTAACTGGAGAGAGAGTAGAAGCTGGAATTCGAAGTGGTAAAATACAGAAGGATGCCTCTTCGAGTTCAACAAAGAAGCCTTTTACTGGTAAGAAGGAAGCCAGTGTAGTTTATAGTAGAGGGGCCAAAGCAGATCTAAATACCGTCAAACGGTAAATGTTGTAGTGATACTAAGACCCACAGTTCCTCCACAATGCAACAATCAACAAAGGGTGGAAAGACCACAACGGCAGTTCACCCGCCTCAGCATGACATTGGCCAAAGTTCTTCCTCATCTGTTAAAATCCAACTTGGCAACCTTGAGAGAGGCTCCCAAGAATCCAAACACTACTTCTCCAAGATACAATCCCAATGCGCGGTGCGCCTACCATTCTGAGAGTCCTGGCCATGATACAAATGATTGCTGGTCTCTGAGAAACAAAGTACAAGATTTGCTTGAAACCAAGGAGATAGAGTTTGATGCTCCAGAAAATCTGAATGTTATAACTGCTCCCATGCCCAAACATGGTCGTGGAGTTAATGTTATTGACACTGATCTGTTTGTGACCTCTGTTGAAGAAATTTCCACTCCTTTTGTGACTGTTAAGAAGAATTTGCTACTGTCCAGTTTATTTCCGGGTTGTGGTGAAGGTTGCCACATGTGTTCAATTATACCTTCTGGTTGCCGTTTGTTGAAGTCAGGTGTTCAGCGCCTAATGGATAATAAAGAAATTTTGTTTGAGAAGACTATGATTCCTATTGTTCCAAATGAAGATGTTGCTATTATAACCATTTTCGCCAATCCTTCCAAGGTTTCCTCGAGAAGACCTGTTAGGATTACACATGTTCAAAGAATCGCTCCGCTAATAATCACTGTTCCTGGTCCCATCCCGTACACTTCAGACAAGGCTGTCCCATGGCATTATGGTGCTGATGTGTATTACCATGGTGTTAAGAAAGAGCTGAAGAATGAAGAAGTTGATACTGATGTCAGTAATATTGTTAGGACTAGTAAAGTTACTCGAAGTGGAAGGATCTTCTCTCCTGATATTTCCCTAAAGACTATCATCAAGCCTACTGTTCTTCCAACTGTTGTTCCAACCAGCACTCCTGACATTTCTCCTGTTCCTACTCCAGTCATTACACCTGCTACTATTCTTGTTCTTACTCCGTTTATCACCCCTGTTGTTGAGCCATCTGGGACTCGGGGCAAAGAAATTATAGGTGAGCCTGCCCGGACGGAGGCACCTAAGAAAATCGTTGTGGAAGCCTCTAAACAAGAAATAGAGGAAGTACTGAAAATTATCAAGAAAAGAAACTACAATGTGGTCAAGCAGCTGGGGCAGACCCCGTCAAAGATCTCCATGTTGTCTCTGATGTTGTGTTCTGAAGCCAATGCGAAGGCTTTGATTGCATTTCTCAATACTGCGCATGTGCCGTAGGAAACTTCAGCAGATCAGTTCAAGGATTGTGTGGCTAGCCTGACTGCTGACAATGGGCTGGGTTTTTTAGATGCGGATCTGACGATGAAAGGAAGAAATCATAATGATGCTCTGCATGTCTCGATTGAGTGCAGGGGAACCACTATGGCGCATGTGTTGGTAGATACCTGGTCTTCGCTGAATGTTCTGCCGAAGAAAGCATTGGACCGTTTGGATTGTGAGGGTTTGACTTTAAAGCCGAGTAACATTATGGTAAGGGCTTTTGACGGATCAAAGAGAATGGTGCACGGGGAGGTGGACATCCCTGTCAAAGTGGGTTCTCAGACTTTTGGGTCCACCTTCTACGTAATGGATATCAGGCCGTCGTATTCTTGCTTGTTGGGTCGTCCTTGGATCCATGAGGCTGGGGCAGTTACTTCCACACTCCATCAAATGCTAAAGTACCCGGTGAAGGGAAAGATTGTCACAGTGCGAGGTGAAGAAGAATATATGGTGAGTCACCTCAATTCTTTCTGCTACGTAGAGATGGACAGAGAATTCATAGAAACTCCCAGTCAGAATTTCAAAGAGGTTCCTCAGATCTTGGCTTTAACCAAAGTTACTACCAACAAACCTCCGTTGGAGATGGCTTCTCTCAAGGACGCCAGGGCTGTGGTTGAAAAAGGTGGGTGTACCAATTGGGGTCAGCTCCCTGATTTCACTCACAAAATTGACAAATTTGGTTTGGGCTTTACTACAGGGGCTCAAAGGGCTATTAGGCGCGCTCGGATTGGAAGACCTCCTCTACACATCAGCAATCGGGGAATTAATGCAATTAAGGACAGTGAAGAAGATTCAGACATCGACAGCTGGATCTACCCAACAACCAACGGTGGACCGAATAACTGGACGGCTAGGGACTTCATACATGTTTCTTCTATTCCGCAGTAATTGACTTTTGTTTTAAGATTTGTAATAAATAGTTTGAAACTTAATGGCCCGATGCCTTGCCCGAGGCGCCTTGGCTTTGCTTGTGGGGGCTTATTACTTGTCATTTCATATATCATTAATAAAGCATTGGACGTGTCTTGCATTACAAATTTTGCGCTCCTTGTTTTTCTTTCATGTCTCTCACTTTATCAAAACAATTATTCTCTTACACACACTCACGTATCATACTGCAGATCCATATCCACTCTGGATCCCATTGATAACAGCTCTGCTACTGCCAGTTATGACTTCAAAAATCTGATCAACCAAGCCGAGGACGAAGGTGAGGATGATTCTGAGGTGCCTGGAGAACTTGCTAGACTATTACAGCAGGAAGAAAGAGCCATACAGCCTCATGAAGAGCCAGTTGAGTCAATGAATTTGGGTACAGAGGAAGACAGGAAAGAGGTTAAGATAGGCGCAAATCTGGAGCCTAGTGTCAAATAACGGTTAATACAGATGCTACATGACTATGTTGAGATCTTCGCCTGGTCCTATGAAGACATGCCTAGTTTGGATACTGATATTGTGGTACATTGTTTGCCGACTAAAGAAGACTGCCCTCCGGTGAAGCAGAAGGTCCGCCGTATGTGAAGAAGTGAAAAACACAAGAAGGGGGGTTGAATTGTAAAACTGAAAATCAATGCAATGAACACGATATTTTTATCCTGGTTCGTTTGATCTCAAACTACTCCAGTCCACCTGTCAAGGTGATTTCGCCTCTCTCCAACGAGGTCTTAATCCACTATATTCAACTGAATATTACAAACTGCTTTAACAACTGCTAAAGCCTTCTTGATGCAAACCACAACCCGGTTTGTCAAGGAAACACTTTCTTACAAAGAAGATAAATCTAGGTGTGAATGTTTTCTACAAAATTGTATCACAACTGTGATGTATACACAACTTAAGCTTACAAAACTAGATTGCTAAACAATGATTAAATAAGGAGATATGTAGTGTTTAGAAAACTGAAAGAGGGAAGATTATGATTAGCTTTTAGGCGTGTAAAATTTTGGAGAGCATTAGCCAATTCAATCTTCATAGTCTTGTTTATATAGCACTGAGATTGTTGAACGTTGGAGCAATATTCTTGATTCAATGCTAATAACAAACTTTCCTTATTGAGCAGATCTTGTCTGGAATGAGGCCGTTGGTAATAATTTGCTTTCAATGCACAGTACCGTTTCTTACTTAATGCATGTTCTGGCTTGGCTCATTCTGACTCTGCTTAACTGCTGATGAACTGTTGTTTTATTTATCAGAGTGTTGAGCGCAGTTCTGTTCATCAAGCTTCAGCATACACGTGAGTTGATCTTCTGATTCTGGTATTCTGATAAAGCAACTTCTGATGCTGATGTCAAGAACCAATATTCTGATGCTGATTTAAGTGTGCTCTTGCTTATACCTATCAGAGTTTCTGCAAAGGCAGAACGTAATATTTTTAGGTAGCAAATAGTTCATACATGAATCATATAAATAATATATCTTTTCATTTCTTCTACAATCGACACTTCTTCAGATGGCATATTTAAGCCCATCTCTGACAATTCTCTAGAAACTACCAAATGGCATCTATAAGCCCATTCCCGATATCACAAGTCAAGTGCCACTTCATGCGAGTACAAATTTCTGGGCACTCTAGTGTTCAATCCTCTTCCACCTTCAGATCACGAAAGGCAGAACAACCAATCTACATCCTCAGGTTTAATAAGATTGAACAGGGGCAGCTGTTGTATCCCAAAATTTTCTCTCCCATATTTCTCAACACATGGCAAGTGAGGTCCCCAAATTGCTCAAGGAAGTTCAAGAGTTGACCAAACAAACTCTCTCCTAAGGCAGTCTATCACAAATTAGGGTTTCTATTTTCATCAAGATGTGTAAACTACAAAGGACTCAAATGCTCACCATTGTCCTAATATGTTCTCAAGATCATCCGTGTCAAGTTTCAAGCCTTGCAGAGGATGTTTGCTCAGTCAATTGCTCAACTGCCTGAAAATCAACTATGCTAGGTAAAAAGTCAACTGTGGCCCACATACAGTCAAACATCAAGATTTTTGGTCAACATCCTCATTTTGAAGTATTATCCATCATTTGATGATGTTTTGATCATGATTCCTCAAGGATTGCTCATAATTCATCAAAACCCAAAAGTTGTTAAATTAGGGTTTTTCAGGAAAAGTCAACTCAACTTTGACCAAGCATAACTTTCTCATTATTTTTCATAAAGGACCCATCCAAAGCTCATTTTGAAGAGGATGCAATTCCCTACAATTCATCTTCATCTCCGAAGTTCAAAATATGCACTCACAAAAAGATATGAATTTTGACATTATAGGTCATTTTGGAAATTCAACAAAAACACCTTTTATGTCAAAGCTTCATACATGAACATGGAAGACTCAATTGAGATGAGACCAAAATGGTTGCTTAGAGGACATCCTAATATTTATAAAAATTCCAAGAACACCTCTCTAGGGTCAAAATTAAGAGAGTTATGCATTGGCCAATTTGACCATTTTTGTAAAATTGCCAAAAGTCAAATGTGCTCAAATTTGCATTTTTTTGCTAAATGGGACCAACTTTTTATGCTTTCACCTCAATTATAATGTGGTCCATGACTCAAATACTTATCCACCAATTGTTTTCTTCATTTTTCAATATATTTTGATTTTTCATTAATTAAAAAGTGAGTTAAATCAAATAAATGATGAAAATTATCAAAGATTTGATTTGATTGGTTTTTTTGACAGGTTAGCAACCAAGATTTGATGAGCTTGCAAGATCAATTTGAATCAAGGCTGATTGGGACAAGAAAGGCATAATTTGGCTCAATATAGAAAGCTTACATATGCCATGAAAATTAAATCAAATCTTGAAAACTTCCAAAGGTGTGATCAGTTTTTACAACCCTAATGCACTCTATGATATATATTGAACGTATCCAAGGCAACAAAAAAGGTTAGAAGTCGTGCGTAGCCAAGAAGAAAAACTGAAAAATTTCAAAGGAAAGTGGTGATTCAATTTCCATCCTATAGGCTAATCCAAGCCATTCTAACATTACCAACGGACTCCTGGACATCTCCAGAAGGGATCTCAATCAATTGCAAGCCTTTTCACGTCTGGAATCATAAGTTACAGATGCCACGGTTTGTCTCTAAACTCGATTTCGATTTCATTAATTTACTCATCATAAGCATGTTTGATTTATATATTCTTGTTCATCATTGAGTTTGCAAGCTATTGGTATCATTTAATTGCATTTTTAATACAGGAATCAAGATATGCCATTGTTAGGGTTCCTTGGTTTGTTTTAGGGGTTTGCAATATAGTTAAAATTAGGCCTGTTTTCTGATACCATGATACTCGTGAGGATGAGACGAGTTGATTGGTACCCTCACTTGCCGTTTATCTTGTTTGTATACAATTTTTGAGATGCACAGGTCTGTACCTACAACAAGGTGTCTGTAGGTAAAAGTATCCTAGGCTAAAATGACGGAGAGAGGAAGAAGAAGCTTGCGTGGCACAACATCATTGGCTCATTCAAACTGACGCGCGTTTTCTTTTTGTTTTGACCATTAATGCGTGTTTTCTTATATTATTCTTTGCTCTCATTATAATTACAACTAAGCATCACAGCTCAGTTGGCAAGCAAGTGTTGGAATTGGATATAAGGGTATGGGTTCGATCCCCAGGTCCCAACATTTGTTTCATATTATTTTTCTTCAGGTGATCCTGTACCCCACATGTCCAAACATCCACCATAGGTCATCCAAATTCCACCATCAGATCCATCAGCAAGCTGGATCCAACGCTCAGGTAGTAAGAGGCTTACCATACTCCTCAAGTCAACAGCCATACCGAATCAGGCAAAGTCAAACGGGCTGAGATTGGTTTGGGCCCAGAATTTCAACAGCATACCCCCCAGAATTGTTAAATGATATCAGGCCCATCTATAACTTTTTTGTTTCTTTTCTTTAATTCTTTTAATTTTTATTTTAATGATTTTAATTAACAAATTAATTTTTTTTATAAAATCATAAAATCAAGACTTCATAAAAAAATTTAGAATTAGTTTTTTTTATTATTATCAAAATTAATTTAATTTAGTTTAACTTAGGGAAATTGTAATTTATTTTCATAAATAAAGTCAAATAGAAATTAGGTTAAAACTCTTGATTTAATTTTATTTTCTCTTTTTCTCAAATAAATAAAACACAAAAATAGGTTTTTTAGAATAAATTAGTTTATTTTTCTTAATTTAAAATTAATTAGAACTTAGGATTTTCTTTTTTTAATTTAACTATTTCATTATTTTCTTAAAACATGACATAAAACATCTTTTTTTAATCAATCGTCAATAGGTTTAGTCAAGAGTCAAAACCCTAGTCGTTTCGTATTTGATTCATCGCGCACTTATTATTTATTTTGACAATATTTTTGTAACTGTTCATGGTTTGTAATAGTTTAATTTAGGGTTTTTATTTACTGTTTAAATCCCCAGGTTTTTGGCTATGTAATTAATCCCCCTCCCCGAAGCCTTGTAACAGCGTAGATTTATTTTCTCGCATTTTTAATTCCTGCAAATACTTAACTATTTAGATGTATGCTAATAGGATTGTATGGAAAGAATGCATGACAAATTAATACGGTTAGAAAACCCTAATGTGCAAAGATAAATAACTGAAAACAAATCACTCGCACATATCACTCCTAGGGTATACTCTCACTTCGGTTGCCTTCGATAAACGATCATTAAGCATAGAGTGTCTTAGTGGTTGCCCTCCTGTCTAAAAAAGATCAAACGTCCCGTTCGAATGTTGCCTCGGAAAGGTTGCCTCAGAAATGTTGCCTCAAATATAATCTTAAGACTCCAGGGTAATTACTAAGGTGTCCTAACATTGCTTTAGTGATTGTACGTCCCTTTCGAATTGACCCTTACAATTCCAACGGCGGTGCTACCTATTTCTCAATAGTAGGATAGTGTTGTCTAAAGGAAACAAGAATGGAAACGATCTTTTTTTGAGTAGGTAGATGCTGGTAGGTACTTGCTCAAATCAAAGATTTTCACACTTACACTTTTCAAACAAACTTTCAAAACAACTTCGTCACACCTTTGAGGACTGATACAAGGGTTATCACGAAGTAAAACATTTTCAAAACAAAGTACATACACAAGAAATTTTAAAAAGATGAGCAATTACCTAAGAGCCCATGGAAAACTATGGATAGAAAGGGTGTTAATACCTTCCCTTTCTATAATCTACCCTCCGTACTCAGAATATCTCGAAAAAGGATTTTTCTGTAATTTTTCCTTTTCGATTGGATGAAATAAAAGTCGGTGGCGACTCTTTCTTACCACGACATTTTGCAAACACAAAACGCAAAATGCAAACCAGCATCAAACAGTCAGTTCTGCCACCATATCAAACTCATGTTTAAGAAGATTGAACAGGGGCAGATATTGTACCCCAATTTTTCCCTCTCATTTTACTCAATACATGTCCATTAAGATATTCAATTTGCTCAAGGTTGCCCAAGAGTGGACAAGACAAACTCTCTCCTAAGGCAGTGTACCTCAAATTAGGGTTTCCACTTTCATCAAGATGGGTGAACCACAAAGGCCTCATATGCTATCCAAGGTCCTAATATGTTCTCAAGACCCTACATGTCAAGTTTCATGCCTTGCATAAGAAGTTTGCTCAGTCAACTGCTCAGATGCTTGAGAATCGACTATATTAGGTCAAAAGTCAATTGTGACCCACATACAGTAAAACTTCAATATTTTTGGTCAACATTAACATTTTTAAGTGACTTTCATCATTTGATCAAGGTTTGATCATGATTCCCCAAGGAATGCTCCAAATTCATCAAAACCCAAAAGTTGTTAAATTAGGGTTTCTTAGTAAAAGTCAACCAAACTTTGACCAAGCATAACTTCCACATGCTTTATCAGAAATTTTCCATCCAAGGCTCATTTTGAATAGGATGCAATTCCCTACAACCCATCTTCATCCCACAAGTTCAAAATATGCACTCATAAAAAGATATGAATTTCTACATTATGGGTCCTTTTGAAAAGTCAACAAAAACACCTTTTGGGTCAAAGCTTATTACATGAACATGGAAGACTCAATTGAGATGCAACCAAAAGGGTTGATTAGGGGACATCCCAATCTTTCTAAAAAGTCCAATAACACCTCTCTAGGGTTAAAATTGTAGGAGTTATGCCTTGTCAAAATTGACCCTTTTTGCAAAATTGCCAAAAGTCAAATGTGCTCAAAAATGCATTTTTTGCTAAATGGGCCTAACTTTTATGCTTGCACCTCACTTATAATGTGGTGCACGACTCAAATATTCATCCACCTATTGTTTGCTTCATTTTTCAATTTATTTTGATTTTTTATTAATTAAAAATTGAATTAAATCAAATAATTGCTGAATAATAGCAAAGATATGATTTGATTTGGTTTTTGGACAGGTTGACAATCAAAATATGCTGAGTTATCAAGGCCAAAACGAATCAAGCATAATTGGTACAAGAAAGGGATGATTTGGCTCAAAATAGCAAGTTTGCATATGGCTAAAGAATCAAATCAAATCTCATCAAAACTTCAAGATTCAATCCAAGTTTGCAACCCTAATTCATCCCTAGGTATATATTGGACAAGTACAAAGCAAAAAACAAGGTTTGGCAGTCGTGAAAACACCAAACAAAATTCAAATAAAGTGACAAAAAGTGTTGGATTGTTTTTGAACTTAGAGGCCAATTCAATCCATTCCAACGATTCCAATCGTTTCTTGGACCTTCCCAGAGGCTAATACAATTAGTTGCACGCATTCTCACGCCCAGAATCTTCCCCTAGCATTCACACGGTTTGCCCTTATTTTCAAAATTGATTACTGTATTTCTTGCATCATTAGCATGTTTAATTTATATATTTGTGATCATCATCGTGTTTGCAAGATAACTGGATAATTTAATTGCATCTTTGAAGCATGTACGTGCCTTTGCCATTGTTAGGGTTTATATGTGCAGTTTAGGGGTTTTGTCCACAGGTGAAATTAGCCAAAAAGAAGGGTACCATGATGTTCACGAGATCAAAACGATTGGATCTATATAGTTAGATATCATTTATCATGTGTCTTGTGCGTTTTCGAAATTTGCAGGGGCTATGGCTACGGACATGTGACTGTAGGTAAAAAGTATATACCTAATACGACGGAGGAGGAAGAAGATGATGATGTGCTCAACCATCATTGGGTCATTCAAATAAAATGCGCGCTTTTGTTTTAATCCAGTAATCCACTTTGTTTTCATATATTATATATCATTGTTATTATACTAACAACTAAAGCGCGTAGCACAGCTGACAATGAGGCGTTGGTATTGATCACAAGGACCTGGGTTCGACCCCAGGTCCCAACAATTCTCTTTATGTTATTTTCTTTCAACAGATCTAGCACATTACTTGTCCTGGAGAACATCGTACACCCTTGAGTCCAACCGTTTGATTAAGCAGGCTATCAGATCCAACGCTCCAACAATGAGGGCCTATGATACGCCTTCGAGTTAATGCTGCAAGGCATCCAGAGGCTGATCGGGCTTGAAGTGTTTTGGGCCTTAGAAAACTCAGATTGGCACCCCCCAGAATTTCTATTCAACACAGGCCTATTCTCTTTTTCTTTATTTATTTCTTTTATTTTAATTATTTTGTTTAATTATTTTTCACCAAATTAATTACCCTTTTTTATTAATCATAAAATCAATAAATCATAAAACACCAAAATAAGTATTTTTTTTAATAAAATATTTTTTTTAATTTAATTAGAAATATAGGTTAATTTAATTTCTTTTTTTTATAATTAAAAGCAATTAGAAATTAGGGTTTTTAATTAATGTGCAATTACATTTCTTTTGTCAAATAAAAAACCAAAAAAGACACAAAATCTTTTTGTACAAAATATTTTATTTTCTTGAAATTATTTAATTTAGCTAGATTAGGTTAATTTCAATTTCTTTTTCATAATTAAAATAATTAGAATTATGATTTCAGTCGTACATAACTCAATTAATTCTTTTCTCAAAAAATAACTTAATCATTTCTCAATTAGATTTTAGGGTTTTCAATTTCTCCTCATATTTATTTCGCCGCGCATTTAATCATTTCTTTTCCATTATTTTTGTAACTGCCAATGGTTTGTAATAGTTAAATTAGGGTTTTATTTACTGCTTTAATCCCCGATTTTTTGGTTATGTAATTAATCCCCATCCCCCGAAGCCTTGTAATAGCTAGGTTTATTTTTTCGCACTTTTAAATTCCTGCAAATATTTAACTGTCTAAATGTATGCTAAATAGGATTGTATGGCAAGAATATCTGAAATTAAAATGGTAGATCACCTAATGTGCAAAGATTAAATAACTGAAACAAATCATATGCACATATTCACTCCTAGGGTTTACCTCACTTCAGTTGTCTTCGGTAAACGATCATTAAGAATAGGAGATTTTAGTGGTTGCCCTCCTATCTAAGAGATCAAAATGTCCCATTCGAATGTTGCCTCGGAAATGTTACCTCGGAAAGATCTTAAGACTCTAGGTTTACTACTAAATTTTTCTAACTATTGGTTTATTGATTGTACTTGTCCCTTTAGAATGTCCCTTACAACTTCAATGACGACGCTACCTACTCCTTAATAGTAGGATATCGTTGTTTATAGGAAACGAGAACAAACAATATTTTTTGAGTAAGTAGAATCTTAAGTACTTGCTCAATAAAAACTTTTCACACAAACATCTTTGAAAACAATTTTCAAAACAAACTTCGTCACATCCTTGAGGACTGATACAAGGGTTATCACAAAGTAAAACATTTTCAAGACAAACACACACAATCAATTTGAAAAATGAGCAAGTACCTAAGAGCCCGTAGATAACTACGGATAGAAATGGTGCTAACACCTTTCCTTTCTATAATCTACCCCCCGTACTCAGAATATCTCGAAAAAAGGTTTTTTCTGTTCTTTTTCCTTTTTCGTGATTGGCTGAAATAAAAGTCGGTGGCGAATCTTGCTTACCGCGACATTTTGCGAACAAAAAAAAGAGCAAAACGCAAACCAGTATTAAACAGTCGGTTCTGCCATCGTATCAAACGTGGCATTAGTTTGGTCTAAAGATGTCTCCATCTTTGAAAATGAAGCTCACGTGTTTTCAAACCCTAACAATCGCAAGCTTTGATTTTGGCACTGAAACTTACATGAAGCACGTTAAAGCATTTACAATGATCAATATAAACACATATATGCATGCATAACTCATTTATATTGCAAGATCAAAAAGTTTGAATTTATGAAAATATACCAAACCGGTGATGCTTGAAAGAGAGCTTCTTGGCACGATCTAGCTTGAATAATGGTTCAAACAAGATCATGGGAACCTCAATAGGAAGAATGACTCCTTTGTTTGGACCAACTTAGGCTGGACTTGATGCTTTCAACTTTCACGATTCTTGTGATTTTTTTGCACTTTGGTCTGCTTCTTTGGTGGCTGTTGCATGTCTATCCTTGACCTAGGGTTATTGTGTACATATAGTGAATCAAAATAGGGTTACAAATGGAGCAAAAATATCCATTCCTTGATGAGAAATATTTTCTTTCCAAATATTTGATTTTTGGCCTTTTTAGAACAAATCCAATCTTGCCTTTCATTCACGATTTCTCTTTTATTTGCCAGCATGTTTTGTCCCTCATTTGGATAAAAAAAGATTCACCGTCATATCTTTTATTATTTTGATTATTTATTTTATTTAATTTTTCATTTTAATGGAAAAAATAGCAAAATAAATGGTATAAATAATAAAATAATGCATGACTGAGCTCAAGGGTCGTGGGCCATGTCAAGGACAATTTTCAATCATGAAAACATGGGCCCATTTGGAAAAAAATTCAAGTTAGGTCAATGTTGGCTTCATGCACTTTTCCAAAAATTGGTCAACTTTAGCAAGGCATATCTTTCTCAATTTTAACCCTAAAAGGGTGTTCTTGGACTTTTTAGAGAGCTTAGGGTATCCTCTAAACAACCTTTCTGGTTTCATCTCAATTGGATCTTCCATGTTCATGTAAGGAGCTTTGACCCAAAATGTGTTTTTGTTGACTTTTTGAAAGGACCTATAATGTATGAACTTGTATCTTTTGATTGAGGCATTTCTTGAACTTGAGGGCTAAAGAGAAGTTGTAGGAATTGGATTCTCTTCAAAATGAGCTTTGGTTGGAAATTTTTTGATAAAGTATGAGAAAGTTATGCCTGGTCAAAGTTTGGTTGACTTTTCCTATAGAAATCCTAATTTGCCATTTTTGACTTTTGATGAGTTAGGAGCAAATCTTGAGGAATCATGATCAAAACTTGATCAAATGATGGATATTACTTAAAAATGTTAATGTTGACCAAAAGTATTGAAGTTTGACTGTATTTGGGCCACAGTTGACTTTTGACCTAGTATAGTTGATCTCTAGGCATTTGAGCAGTTGACTCAGCAAACTTGTTGTTCAAGGCATGAAATTTGGCATGGATGATCTTGAATATATATTAGGACGATGGAGGACATTTGGGATCCTTTGGACTCACCCATCTTGCTTAAAATTGAAACCCTAGTTAAGGCTCATTGTCTTAGGAGGAGAATTTGTCTGGACAATTCTTAGTCATCCTTGAGCAATTGAGGACCTCTAGAGGCATGTCTTGAGTGAAAATGGGAGGGAAAACTTTTGGGTACAACAGGAACTATTGACAAGGGGGAATTGATGATCAAGGGAATCCTTCCAAGATCCAAATGCAGAGGCAGTACGTACCAAGTTCATCCTACTGCACGTAGGGTCCAAATTCCCCTTCAAGCAACTTCAAGTACAAACTTTTCAAAGTTGCGACTACTTGGGGAAACCTATGTCAAGTTCATGGTGAAGTCCAAAGTTCCTTCTAAGGGTACTTCCTCCAGATCCTGGAGATTGAGGGGCATGTCTTTCAAAAAATTTGAATGTTGGGCCAAATTACTACGAGTCTCAAGCAAAAGGAGTTGATACAAAAGGGTCCATCAAAATCAAATATTTTCAATAATCTTTTAATCAGGGGAAAAGATCTTCGCGTTCTTTCACAACCTCTAGTGGGTATTTCTTCTACGTCAAGCAATCTTCAAGTTCGAACCGAGTAGCAGGAGATCATGCAAACACAACGCTCAACCATCATGTGACATGCAACCTTGTTGCATAAGCAAACCTTCCCACTTTAATCATCCACGACCCAACATAGGGGCACCATTCAAAAAGCATTCAAGTCGTAATCATAAAGCATAAGGTTGCATAAATCATGCATTAGGGCTCCTAGATCCAAAACCAAGCCATAATATCATCTCATCCATCTACGCATTCCAACAGCATGGGTCAAGCGTATCTCAAAAAGCCCATATACACATTTGCATTTCAAATCCCAACTACGCACTCGTATTTCAAAATCCAACATCCACTTACACAAATCCAAGTCGTTCAACACATACATCAATCAATCATTACATCACATACATCAATCAATTATTACACTTCATGCATCAATCAAATTTGCACGGATAATATGAAACCTTATTTTTATGTGAAAGTAACCATCATTGTCGATCAAGATACAAATTCTATGTTGAATCTCAGCAGTAGATTCTCTTGGTTGATCAGAGAAGTTGATTATCAGAAGACCTCGGCAACAGGTAACTCAAATTGAATCTCGAGAGTAGATTCTCCTGGTTGATCATGGCAGTTGATTATCTGGAAGACCTTGGCAGAAGGTAACTTAAATTGAATATCGGCAGTAGATTCTCCTGGTTGATCATGGCAGTTGATTATCTGGAAGACCTCGGTAGAAGGTAATTCACAACGAATCTCAGCAGTAGATTCTCTTGGTGGATCACGTCAGTTGATCATCCGGAAGACCTTGGCAGAAGGTACTTTAATAGAATCTCGGCAGTAGATTCTCCTGGTTAATATCGACGAATGATTATCCATAAAACCTTGGCAGGAGGTAACTCAAATTGAATCTCGGCATAGATTCTCCTGGTTGATCATAGTAGTTGATTATCCGGAAGACCTCGGCAGAAGGTAATTCACAATGAATCTCGGCAATAGATTCCCCTAGTTGATCATGGCAGTTGATTATCCGGAAGACCCCGACAGGAGGTAATTCACAATGAATCTCAGCAGTAGATTCCCCTAGTTGATCACGGCAGTTGATCATCTGGAAGACCTCTGTAGAAAGTATCACAATTGAATCTCAGCAGTAGATTCCCCTGATTGATCACGGAAGATGATTATCCATAAGACCTCAGAAGAAGGTAATTCATAAAGAATCTCGACAGTAGATTCCCATGGTTGATCACGGCAGTAGATTATCTGAAAGACCTCGGCAGAAGGTATCACAATTGAATCTCGACAATAGATTCCCCTGGTTGATGATGACATATGATTATCCGAAAAGCATCGGTAGAAGGTAATTCACAATGAATCTCGGCAATAGATTCTCCTGGTTGATCACGGCAATTGGTTATCCAGAGGAACTCGGTAGAAGGTATCTCTCAATTAAATCTCGAAAGTAGATTCCTTGGAAACCTTGGTATTAGATTTCCCGCTAAGAGCCTCACATTATGCGTGTACACCATGAATGGCATCTTTTGAATTTCAAATTTTCTAGGGGTTCATCTTTAGCAGGCTTATCTATCGGATCTATTAGTTCAAACCTTAAATCGATTTGGGATATATTTTCTTCATGTTGATAAGTCATGGTTGAGGACGACACAACCAACTTCATCATGAATTTGGTGTTCTTCATGTTGATAGTTGTGGTTGAGGGCGACACAACCAACTTCATCATGAATTTGGTGCTTATTTTCCTTCATGTTGATAGTTATGGTTGAGGATGACACAACCGACTCCATCATGAATTTGGTGTTCTTCACGTTGATAGTTATGGTTAAGGGCGACACAACTGACTTCATCATGAATTTTGGGGTATATTTGCTTCACGTTGATAGTCATGGTTGAGGACGACACAACAAACTTCATCATTAATTTGGTGTTCTTTACGTTGATAGTTGTGGTTGAGGGAGACACAACCAACTTCATCTTGAATTTGGTGCTTATTTTCCTTCATGTTGATAGTTGTGGTCGAGGATGACATAACTGACTCCATCATGAATTTTGTGTTCTTCACGTTGATAGTTATGGTTGAGGGCAACACAACCGACTTCATTGTGAATTTTAGGGTATATTTGCTTCACGTTGATAGTTATGGTTGAGGACGAACAACCAACTTCATAATGAATTTGGTGCTTATTTTCTTCATGTTAATGGTTGCGATTGAGGGCGACACAACCGACTTCATCGTGAATTTGGGGTATTTTCTTCATGTTGATAGCCATGGTTGAGGACGACACAATCAATTTCAGCGATGAATTTTGGGGTTTACTTCTTCCTGTTGATAGCCATGGTTGAGGACGACACAAGCGACTCCATCAGGAAACTTTGGGTTCCATCGCTTCAAATATAGCATATTGCATTTGGTTATCGAGTCTTGGTTGAGGGCTAACACAACCGATATCGTCTTTCCAAGTTCCAAGTATTTGGTTTCAAGCTCGTAACATCTATCCTCTAAACTACGGTAGGTATGCAAAAATCTTTGCTCATTGCGTTAGTCTCAAAGCAGCAGTAAGTTATCTTTCTCGGTGACATAGTTCATTGTGTTAGACAACATGCGACAATGTATTGTCAAGCTATGTGTTATTCATCCCCTAATTTGCGATGAATACAAAAAATCTGCATCACAAACTTGCTATATTAGTCTCCTAGCATTAGTAGGTCAGCTTTTCAAACTTGTATCATTTACCTCCTAGGTTACGGTAAATATGCAAAATTCTGCAATCTCTTTTAGATATTGACGAGACATCCGCATTGTCATGTCTAAATTAAATCAAATTTGGTTCAAATACCGGTAAAATGATACATCATCATCTGCACTTATTCTTCACACCCATGGGAACGCTGCACAACATATTCTTATAAGTCTTTCGGGTAAATTTTGGGTTCTTCCAATATTTAATAAACTTCCGATCGAACGTGCGAGACCTGCGTATTCTCGCATTGTTAAATCGAATGATGATTAAATAGGGGCAGTTGTCGTACCCCAAATTTTCTCTACCCTTATATTATATTTAGGTTTCTTTTAAAATAAAATATAATATATATGGGGGAAAAATATGGAAGATGGGTGTATTATAAGGAGAAGGAGTGTGTGGGCTTTATAAATTCTGAATCAATTCTATGGTCCAATAAGAGAGTTTGAAGCTTTTTTTGTAACTAAGTCAACATTTGTTTGGTACTATTATTTTTTATTTTTTATTTTGTTATTAAACATCTTTTTTTAACTAATTAGTATTGATATAACAATTTATATAGTTTTTATTATCAATATTACTGTCGTATGGTTAACGAAATTATTGTGTTAAAATTATTTTATTATATTATTAAGCTAAAGTCAATATATAACTTTAAGTTTATTATTAATTATTATTATTATTATTATTGATGTTATCATTATTGTTTTCTTTTTATTATATCAGTCTTGTTTATAAAACAAAACAATGACCAAAGTAAAGAGCTTAATACACAGTCCATTTCAGTCCAAGCCCAATCCAAAAAGAAACTTGCAGTCCAAATCAAAAAAGTGTGGCCCAAAGAAAAACTGTTGTTGTCCATATCATTAGGGAATAATGCATAGGATACGACAACCAAATACAGAGGCAGTATCAAACCGAAATGGAAATATATCTTTGTCATCAAACTGTGCAATAAGCACTTAGACAATATCTAGGGGTGGACAGCTTTTGATAAAACCGTGAATATCCAACCGACCCACCATAACCGTTTACATGCGGTCGGTTTTAAAATGGGTGTCGGATTAACATGTTGATTTAAACCGGTTTTTAATGGTTTATATCGGTTCGGTTCGGTTGAGACAATCTAACCCAAAATTAACCGAATCCGACCACTATAATATATGGATTGGTTTGAACTTTTTGTAAAGCCCATTAAACATACCCTTCATGTACTATATCTTAACAGTATATTTAGCTTACATATTCTTTTCTTTACCTCACCTCAAACTTACTGTGTTTGATTTGTTGTTTACCCAATTTATTTGACAAAACATTTCTCAAATCTTTGCAAAGCAGATAATGTAAAAATTTCCAGATTTTTTTCCAAATCTCCTTGCAATTTTGTAGCAGTGAAAATGATTTTGCAATAATTCCCAAATGTTTTCCGGATCTATCTTTAAAAAGTCTAATAAAACATTGGTAGCTTATGTTTTAAAGAACATTTAGTTTTTAATTTTTAATCACAGCTTTTTAAATGGATTACCGATTAAACCGAACCGACAACCGTTCAATCCGACAAATCGTAAACCGACGAAACCGAAAATTTAAATGGTCGAAATTGGATGTTCATTATGGACCCGCGGTTTAGATCGGATTGGATTTTTGGACCCGAATCCAATCCAATCCGACCGTTGTCCAGCCCTGACAATATCATACTAAAGAAGAAACCAATCCATAACCTCATCAAAAGCCATTACAATGAAAATCAAATGACAATAAAAACATTTCCTAAAAATAAAAGAAATTTTTTATCTATTAAGCCCAAATACAAACTGCTCATGATACCCCTCTGTTTTCACTATTTGCAGCCCCTTTGTTTCAACTTCTTTGTTTATTTTAGAATTTTGTTTTCATTGTTTAGTTTATTTTTGTTACTTTTTTATTAATTTTGTTAATTTATTTTTATTTAGTTAAACTAATATTGACCAATTAGTTTTACTAAATAATTTTCAATTAACTTAATTAATTTTTATGTATGATAATCATTTAATTACTTAATTATTTTGTTTCGATTATTTAATTTCATCTTTGCATGCTTTGTTACTTTTAATTAATTAATCAAATATTGATTTAGTTAGTTGATTTCGTTATTAAAAATTAATTAGTTTTTCTTATCAACTCATAACATGATTTCAAATCAACTCATCACATGATTTCATTTTTTTCTTATCAACTCATAACATGATTTCAAATCAACTTCTCCTGCAAATGACAAGTACAAGCAGTTGGAAAACTGTCTCAAAGCTATAGAAATCCAGAAAGTGCCTGGATTAGATTTTGGAGAACTAGGTCTGATCCCGGGGTGGTCATCCCTCACAAGTTCAAGGTCCCCGTCTATGTGAAATATGATGGGGTCTCTTGTCCCAAACTGCATCTAGGATCGTATGTTCGAAAAATCCAATCATATACTACTGAGAGGGAGTTATGGGTCCATTTCTTTCAAGAAAGCTTGACCGACACTCAACTTGAATGGTTCTATCAGCTGGAAGGAACCAACATTCACACGTGGGAAGACTTGGTTACTCGTGTGCAATTGCAAAACATGTCCATGGGCTCGAAAGAATGGTTCAAGAAGTATGCACAAAAATAGAGGGATTTAATTGGAAGAGTTCAACCTCCTTTGTCTGATAGGGAGCTGGTTAATATGTTCATGGGCACTCTGACAGGTCCATTCTTTAACCATCTGATTGGAAGCTCCTCATCTGGTTTTACTGAAATGATTCTAACTGGGGAACATGTCGAAGGTGGTATCAAAAGTGGAAAGATTCCAGTGGTTGCATCCTTAAGTGCTGTGAGGATGACATTCAGTGATAAGAAGGAAACAAATTCCATTTATGGCCAGAACGTTCGTGTTAGAGGTAACCACAACCAATCCATGGGAGTTGTGCTAATCTCCAATCCTACACCAACGCAACATCAACGGCAAGGCAATCAGCATAGGCCGGATGCACCTATGAGACAATTCACTAAGATCAACATGCCATTGTCCCAGGCACTGCAACACATGTTAAAGGCGGAGCTGATAACATTGAAGGGTCCTCCTCATATTCCCAACACCTCCTCTCCTCGGTACAATCCTAATGTGATATGCGCTTATCATTCCAATAGTCCCGGATATGACACAAATAGATGTTGGGCTTTGAAGATTAAAATCCAAGATTTGATTGATGCTAAGGAAGTTGAGTTCGACCCTCCTGAGACCCCCAATGTGATCACTGCTCCATACCAAATCATGGTCAAGATTGAGAGCGTCTATTTCATTTGAATTTTAAAATTGTAATTTCTTTTGATTGAACATGATTCCTCAAGAAAAGCCCTCAAATCATCAAAAGTCAAAAGTTGCCAAATTAGAGTTTCCTTAGGAGAAGTCAAATGAATTTTGACCAAGCATAAATTTCACACGCTTCATCAACTTTTTCCCAACCAAATCCCATTTAAAAGGAAATTCAATTCCCTACAACTTTGTATCTGTATTTTGAAGTCCAAAAAGTACTTCATTTGAGAGATACGAGCCAATTCATTACAAGTCATTTCAAAAGTCAATAAAAAGACACTTTTTATCAAAGCAACTTACATCAAGATAAATTATCCAAATGCAAAAATGATCAACATAGAGATTGTAGAAGACATACCGAGGTTTCTAAAAATTCTAAGATCATCTTCATATGATAATAATTGAGTGAGATATGGTTTATAGAAGTTGGGAAATTTTTGAGAAAATGCATGAAACTTCATTTGAGAAATCTTGAAATTTTAGACTAATGGACCTAACTTTTGAGGTTTAAACATGTTTATAACATGTTAGAGGACCTCTAAGTCCATTTATACATTACTTTGATTTCTTATTTTATTTATTTTGATTTTATTCAAATTAATTCAAAATAAATCAAATAAAATATGAGTTGATGAACCAAAGGGCGTGTGGGCTTCATTTGAATATCTTCTAAAAGGCCAAAGACCTCATAAGAGATTTCCATAATCGTGAGTTACATGTTGGAGACAAGGATATTCAAAAATGTAAATTTAGAAAACATGTTTCATTGATAAATGGAAAGTTAAAAAAACATGTTTCATTGATATTTGGTAACACCATGATCACTTGATTCTTTCCTTCTTTGGTGACTTAAATCTCCTCCTCTATAAATACTCAAGCCCTCACACTACAATAGGACACGGAATTTGCCTCTCAAAAACACACTCCAAATTTCTCAAATTTTGTCAAAACTAGGGCAAACACAAACCCCTATTTCTGGCCACTCCAAAGCGGTTCCAAGAATTTCATCACACTTCTGAAGGTCCCAGGAGCCTGTTCCAATCCTTACTCATGCTCAAGAGATCCCAGGACGTGCCAACCAAGTGGCTCCGTCTTGGTGATATTCTTCAATCTCAAACTTTTCATCCATGCTATATAAATTAATTCTAAGCATATATATGTGTTTATTATGATGTCTGGAACTGTTTAGAACCATCATTTTTTTAGATTTGATGCAGGAACAACAATCCACCATTATTAGGGAAATGTTTTGATGAAGCTTCAGATCCATAGTTGCGGTCACTTTTAGACCAAACTAACCTTACCACCAGATTCGCAAGGTCCAAATTAGTGGATCTGAGTGGTTTGATTTTGTTGTTTGAATCTTTTTATCAATAATCAATTTTGACATCTTTTTAATTAAATTAAATTAAAATTTCTCTTTATTAAAATTGATTAGAAAAAAGTAGGTTTTAATTATTTAATTAACATCAAACTATTTTCCATAAAAATACAAATAAAAACTTTTCTTTTCTAACCTTTTTTCTCTTCTTTTTTTTTGCTATTTAAAATTCATAGAGAAATTATATAGGTCGCGCAGTTTAAATGTAATAACTTAGATTTACATTCTCTCACTTTTTCCTAATTATGTAACTGTACCAAAGCCCTATAATAGTTGTAGGCCTTTACTTTCTCGTGCTTTACTTTCCGCACCTTTATTTTTCTACACTTATAATTATATGCATGTACATATAACTGTTAGTAAATAGGCATGTATGGAAAGATTTAAAATCAATTGGTAGATAACTCATAACTAATCAAGATAATATAACTGAAATGAACACACTATGCACACGCAAACCTCTAGGGTAACCTCCCTTGTTGCCTTCAGAAAAAAATAATCATGTCCTTCGAACGTAGGGATACCATTAGCAAAGATCTTCGGTTAAAAATCATCATAAAGATCATAATCCCTCAATGACCCATCGATGTTGCCTTCGGTAAATGATCTTGTCCCTCGATGTTGCCTACAAATACATATGATAGTCCCTTCAAATTGCTAAAGGTATTCCTATATGTTTCCTTTATGATTGTACGATGACCCGCGCCTGTCCCTCAAACATCCAATGATAGGGCTTCCTGTTAACTAATGGCAGGATAGCACTATCTAAAGGAAAAGGAAAATAAAACAAAAGACTTTTGAGTAGGTAGATAGTTCTTAATCGCTTGCTCGTGAACATTTCAAAAACATTTTTCATACAACGACACTTTTTTTAACAAATATTTTCAAAATAAACATTTTGTATGCATTCTCAACGATACGAGAATCAATACAAAGTTGTCAAACTTAGGCATTTTCAAAATATTGTCAAACTTACACATTCACAAAGCATTTTCAAAAGTGACCTAATGATTAACAGCCCGTAGATAACTACGGATGAAAAGGGTGATAATACCTTCCCTTTTCATAACCTACCCCCATTACTCAGAAAGTTCTCAAAGGTCTTTCCTGTTCTTTTCACCCTTTCCTTATTGGATAAAATAAAATTTGGTGGCGACTCTTGTTATCCGCAACATTTGTGATAAAATACAAAACCAAAAAGTTTGTTCTCCGACCGTATTACACTCTGTTTCAACGACATGGTGACATGCACCAATTTGATGATTTTATTTCACAAGCTGAAGCGGTCGATCTTCCATTACAAGGGGTGAAATTCACATGGTATAAAGTTGGAGGTAATTCCATGAGACGTATCAATAGATTCTTAATCTCAGAAGATTGGATGTCGTCATGGCTGAATTCATCGCAATATGGTCTTGATAGAGACTTATCTGACCATTTCCCAATCCTATTGAAAAAAATGATACGGGATTAGGGGCCAAAACCTTTTAGAATGTTGAAATGTTGGAAAGAACTCGATGGTTATGACATAATGGTAAAGGAATAATGCGAAACTCTAAATTTGACGGGTGGGGAGGTTATATCCTTAAAGAAAATATTAAAGGCTCTGAAGAAGGGACTTAGGGATTGGCATAGAAATCACTGTTAAAATCTTGGTGATAGAATCAAAGAGGCCAAATTTTAATTGAATAGGCATGAGCTAAAAGGTGAGGAATCAACTATGTCTGATGCTGAAATTACAATGTTGAAATATCACAACTCTAATATTCTCCATCTTTCGCATTTGCACAACAACATACTTCTCCAAAGATCGAGGCAAAAGTGGCTCAAAGAAGGCGACACGAATTCAAGATATTTCCATGGATGCATAAATCAAAGAAGAAGAGGGAATGTAATCATAAGCTTGAATTTAGTTGCCACGATAATAACATCGGTGGATGGACTAATGAATGGAATTCAAAACTATTTTGAAGATCGTTTTAGAAGCAATAGGAAAAATGTCATGACTCTGAATTTCTAAATTTCAACAAAATTTCGTCTGAAGATAATACATTCTTGACATCAGAATTTTCAGCTGAAGAAATCAAAGTCGCACTGTGGAGTTATGAGGAATCAAGAAACCCGGGTCCAGACAACATCACCTTTGATTTTATCAAGTAAAATTAGGAATTGGTAAAAGGCGACTTTATACGATTCATCTCAGAATTTCATGATCACGGGCGTATAATAAAAGGAGGAAATAATTCATTCATCGTTCTAGTTCCAAAAAAGGACAAACCTTAAGTTGTTTGAGACTTTAGTCCGATCTCCTTAATCGGGTGTGTTGTACCCCAAAATCCCCCCCCCCATTTTCAAGACAAATGAAGGTCTCAATTGCTCAAGACTACTCAAGGGTTGACCAAATAAACTCTCCTCCTAAGCAATTTACCTACAACTAAGTTTTTGCTTCCCTCAAGGGAAATTGGACTCCTAATGCCTCAAGTTGACTTCATGGTTCATCATGTGCTTCAAAGAATCCTCATGCCAAATTTCAAACCTTACAGTACAGATTTGCCCAGTCAATTGCTCAAATGATTGAAAGTCAACTATATTGGACAAAAAGTCAACTTTGACTAGTTTACAGTCAAAGTTCAAGATTTTTGGTCAACATCAATATTCTTAAGTCACATTCATCATTTGATAAAATTTGATCATGATTCATCAAGAAAACTCAAGATTCATCAAAAGTCAAAAGTTACTAAATTAGGGTTTTCTTTAGGAGAAGTCAATTGAACTTTGACCAAGCATAAATTTCACATACTTACTCATATATTTCTCAACCGAAGCCTATCTTGAAGGAAATTCAATTATGTATAACTTTATCTCTCTAAGCTCAAGGCCAAAAATGCTTCATTTGAAAGATATGGGCCAAAACATTACAGGTCATTTTAAAAGTCAACAAAAAGACATTTTTTATCAGACATTTACATCAAGTTAGAGACTTCAAATGAAAAAATGACCAACATGAAAGTTGTAGGAGACATCTTGAGGTTTCCAAAAAGTCAAAGATCACCTTCCTATGAAAAAAATTGAGAGAGTTATGATTGGTGCAAGTTGGGAAATGTTGAGAAAATGCATGAAGTCCAAATTAAGCAAACTAGAAATTTTGGGCTAATGGGCCTAAGTTTTTAGGTTCAAACATGTTCATGACCTCATAATAGACCTCTTAATACATTCATTAATTTTTATGGTTTTTATTTCTTTTTATTTTGATTTTATTCAATTAAAAGCAAAATAAATCAAATAAAATACCAAATAAATGATATAAGGCATGGGGATCTATTTTTAAATCAAATCATAAACCAAAAAACTTGTGACAACTTGCAAAAAATGTGTATAGATGATTGGCCTAAAAAAGAAAGATTTCATGCAAAAATTCCAATCAAATATTTGGTCATGAATTACAAAGATTTGATTCATGTTTGTTGACCTAAATCTTTCTCCTATAAATACATAACATGTTCAGACCATCAAGGACACTAAAATTTCCTCAAGAACAAGCCCTAAAAAATCTCAATTTTTTTAAAACTAGGGCAACTTGAAACCCTTATCTACAGACTCTTTCAATTTGTTCCAAGCACGCTATCATCTTCCTGAAGTTCCCAAGAGTCCATCCCAACCATCCTTGAAGCTCGTAGCATGCTAGAAGTCGCTCACACAAGCACACCAGTTTGGGTAATTTTCATGAAATTGAATCTTGTAATCCATGTGTAATACGAAGGAAGAACTGACTTTTTTGGTTTTATCCAAATGTGAGGATAACAAGAGTCGCCATCGACTTTTCTTTTATGTAATATTTAGGAAAGGGTGAAAAGAACAGGAAAGACCTTGATAGATTTTGAGTTCAGGGGGTAGGTTATGAAAAGGGAAGGTGTTAGCACCCTTTTCATCCATAATTATCTACTTGCTCTTAATTTCCAACTTACTTTTGAAAATTTTCTTTGTATGTGTGATTTGTTTGAAAATATTTTTAAAATCGCCAATGTAAGGATGACTTTGTAATGATTCTTATATCAGTCCTCAAGAATGCGTACAAAGTATTTTTTTGAAAATATTTCTTTAAAAGTGATGTGTGAGATATATTTTATTTGTGAGAAAAGTTGTGAGCAATAAATTAGGAGTTTTTACCCACTAAAGTCTTTCTTATTCTTTTCCTTCTCCTTTAGAGATAGTGCTATCCATACCATTAGTTGGTAGGTAGCCCTATATATTGGATGTGAAGGGATAGGTGTAGGGTCATCGTATGGTTATCTAAGGCAACATGTAAGGATACTTTAGAAATTGTATCGAATGGACTATCATCATTTTGCTCGTAGAGTCATCGAAGGGACTAGATTATTTTGTAGGCTGCTCGAAGGGTCGTCAAGGGATTATGATCTTTATTCGAAAGGGACAGTGATGATTTGATCGAGGATTTTTTGCTAAAATATCCCCACTTTTAAGGGACATGACCATTAATCGTAAGATAACAAGAGAGGTTACCCTAGAGGTGCAAGTGTGAAGAGTGTGTTAATTTCATTTATTTATCTTGAGATTAGGGTTTTTCTATGTTCAACTATTAGTCTTGTCATACAATCCTAATTACTAGAAGTTATAAAGTGTACAAAAAATAAAGGGCGGAAAATAAAATTCATATGCTATTACATGGCTTTGGGGAAGTTACATAATAGGAGAGTGCGAGAATTTAAACCTATAACTATTACATCCTCGGAGCAGATACATAATGAGGAAAAATGCGATAAAATAAACCTAAGTTATTACAATCGAATAATACGACCTATACATTTTATCTATGAATTTAAATAGAAAGAAAAGAAAATATGAGAAAAAGTTTTGAAAAAAAGAAAATATTTTAGTATTTAGAAAATAATTTTAAATGATAAAAATAATTAATGAAACCTAAATCTCTCATTGATTTTAATATTTTTAAAAAAGGTTAATTAACTTAATTAATTAATTAGCAAAAATAAGGGACAAAATTTTAATTATTAATTAAAACCCCAATCCTAGTTTATTAGTTTTAAGAAAAATTAGGTTAATTGATTGTTTAAAAAATTATTAGGGTTAATAATTAGGGTTAGATTAATAAAAAGAAAAGAAAATTATGTTAAAAAAAATAAAGTTGAAAAAATGTATGGGGTGGGTGTTAACCTCAAGCCCTTAGGGTAGCATGCACGCCTCCTTGCCACTGCGCCCAACGCTCGTTGGTGTTAGAAACTAGAAACTAATTATTATATTTGCAATGTGCATATTAACCTGGAAAATAACAAAAATAAAGTGAAAATGCAGAGATCGAATCCATGCCCTTTCCTTCATCGCGTGCGTCTTTCACCAACTGAGATATGTTTCCAATCTATCATTATATCAAAACAAAAATAATATATAAAAAACAAAACCAATGCACCAGATAATCGCCAGAGCGCTAGCTCTGGTCGTCTTCTCCGGCTAGTGTTTTCTTCACCTGCAAAATTATCGATGTTAGAGATTCAAAAGAACCATATCCCAGTAAATCAACCCTTGCGAATCCAATGGTGGCATTATTTTTGGCTAATTCAACCTGTACAAAGAGTTACAACCAAAATAGTGCAAATCAGTTCAATAATGTTGATAGACCATTCTTGTGTCATGGGCCTCATGCAAAGGATCGAACTTGTATTATTTTATCTCAGGAACACGTTAGAGCTATTAGTTTAAATCAAAGTATCGTAAAAATAAAAATATGAATTTCAAGAAAACATGTAAATCAATGATGCATAATATGCATGTTTTAGGCATCTTTGATCATCAAGAATGATCCATACTTACTCTATAATACCTCATAAATCGATTTGGATCGTTGAATGGCTTTGAGGATGCTTGTAAATAGGTTTTTGATTTCAAAATTTCTCAATTGAAGTTTTATGCATTTCTCAAAAAATTTCTCAACTTGCCCCAATCATAACTTTCTCAGATTTTATCATATGAAGGTGATCTTAGACTTTTTGGAAAGCTCAAGATGTCCCCTACAACTTTCATGTTAGCCACCTTTTCGTTTGAAGTCTTTAACTTGATGTAAATTTCTTTGAAAAAAAATGTCTTTTTGTTGACTTTCAAAATGACCTATAATGTTTTGGCTCATATCTCTCAAATGAAGCATTTTTTGGACTTGATCTTAGAGATAAAAAGTTGTAGAGAATTAAATTTCCATCAAAATGGAAATTGGTTGAAAATTTTATGATGAAGCATGTGAAATTTATTCTTGGTCAAAGTTCAGTTGACTTCTCCTAAAGAAAACCCTAATTTAGCATTTTTTTTACTTTTGATGAATCTTTAGTTTTCTTGATGAATCATGATCAAACCTTGATTAAATGATGAATGTGACATCAAAATATAGATGTTGACCAGAAATCTTGAAGTTTGACTATTTGTTGACCACAATTGACTTTTTGTCTAATACAATTGATTTTCAATCATCTGAGCAATTGACTGAGCAAACTTATGATGCTAGGCTTGAAACTTGTCATGAGGGTACTTTGAAGCATATGAGGAATCATGGAATCTACTTGAGGCATTATAAGCTTAATTTTCTTTGATAAACACAAAACCTAGTTATAGGGAAATTGCTTAGGAAGAGGTGCTTGTATGCCTAAACCCTTGAGTATTCTTGAGCAATTGAGAACCCTAGGAGTATAAGGAGGTGTCTTGAATCAATTGTCTTCAAAAATTGGAGGGAAAATTTTGGGGTACAACACCATCCAAAGTAACTATTGATAGGAGTATCAGAATGAGTCTACGCCTGACTATATCTGAAGAATGATTTTCAGAATAAATCTCTGAAGGAAAATTCTTTTTGAGAATTCAATCTCTTAAGGGAAATGATTTTCAGAATAAACTTATGAAGGGAGAATGCTTTTCAGAATGAAGCCCTGAAGGATATGCTTTTCAGAATTCAATCTCTGAAGGGGAATGCTTTTCAGAATAAACTTTTGAAGTGAGAATGCTTTTCAGAATGAAGCCCTAAAAGAGATGCTTTTCAGAATTCAGTCTCTGATGGGGAATGCTTTTCAGAATTCATTCTCTGAAGGGGGATTCTTTTCAGAATTAACTTCTGAAGGGAGAATGCTTTTCAAAATAAAGCATTGAAGGAGAGGCTTTTAAGAATGAATCCCTAGAGGAGATGCTTTTCAGAATTCAGTCTTTGAAGGAGAATACTTTTCAGAACGAAGCCCTGAAGGAGAAGCTTTTTAGAATTTAGTCTCTGAAAGGGAATGCTTTTTAGAATAAACCTCTAAAGGAGAATGCTTTTGAAAATAAACTTTTGAAGGAGAATGTTTTTCACAATGAAGACCTGAAGGAGATGCTTTTCAGAATTCAGTCTATGAAGGGAGATGCTTTTAAGAATAAACCTCTGAAGTAAATGCTCGCCCGAATTCAATCTCTGGGGGGAATGCTTTTTAGAATAAACTTTTAAAGGAGAATTCTTTTCAGAACGAAGCCCTGAAGGAGATTTCTCTTCAGAATTCAGTCTCTGAAGGGGAATGCTTGTTATTTAGATAATCGCCCCGTCCTATTTCTTGAATTGATCTAGAACCTGTCTATAAATTGCTGATAATATTCGTCTGTTTGCAAACTTAACCTGAAAAGGCAAAGTTAGTTTTATGCAATGTCATGATGCGTGAAATGCATTTTGTAATGATGATCTCAAAATAAATAAGAACATTATATGTGTTTCGTATGTTTTGATATTTTGTAAATGATGTATGGATGTTAATTGATGCATCCGCAAGTGCACGAAAATATCGAAGTAATATAAAAGATTGTCGAACCCACAGAGACCAATATCAACCTACTGTAATCTATCGTTGCTTTGTAAAGCTAAGGCTAATGAATAATTTATTTAAGGGAAACTAAGAACTAAAACTAAAATAAAATAAGATTTAGGAAATATATAAGAAAATAGAGACCAGAATGTTTATTTCGCGTACCTCTGGGACTCTGTAACTCGTTGGTTAATACTGATGTTAAAAATGTGTTTAGTAGAAAATATCAATTTAAAGACTGAACCTCACACTCTCGTGATTTTGAATAAAGTTGCATTCCCTAACCATGATATTTTGCTCTCGCTCGCTCATTTCAATTAAGGAATGCGTTTTGAAAACTGAACAAGTTCTAAATAATCCTAAAGCACTATCGCTGTGTTTAGGATTAATGCTTATTTTCTACTACCCGGTTCGATCTCCATGCTCTCGCAGAGTCGGCTCGAACCTTAGTTGGTTTCCCACTCTCTTGACAAAATTGTGTTAAGTAACCCCACTCTCGTGACAAAGCTATTTAAATTAAGTTTAAAAACAAAGACCGAAACTGAATTTTCAAACAAATAATTAAGCCAACTTATTACCGAGTCCCGTCGGGAACGACAGTCCTCACATATCGGACTCAAAACTATTTAGCCGGACATACTTAAAGAAACAAACATGCAATTATTATTATAAACCATGAACATATGCATATTTATATTTGTAATGATAAAACAATATTATAAGAACAAGGAACTAAAATAATTGCAAATAAATAAACCCGGAATAAAACTTGAATAAAATAATCTTGAAACTTGAATAGAGCTTTAAAATAATATCGGCAAGATTGTTCCAAGCGTTCAAAATTATAGGCCTATACTAATGGTGTGGCAGTTCCTCAATGTGAGAAACTACCACTTTTACATGAGTAATATGCTGCCTAAAACTATTAAGCGCTTCCGCATATAAAACTTAGATTTTTTGAAAATGAATGCTCCATCGTTTTTATAGAGAGAACCAATGGAAGTTAACATGTGAGAAGTAGTGGAGATCAGGGGAAGTTGAAGAAGGTGGATATAGTGGGAAGTTGGAGACAATGGAGATAATGCAGATCATGGTCGGAGAAGTTGAGGAAATCATGGTAGCTTCGTTGTGGACGTGGAGAGAACTTCGTGTTTAACACTTAAATTGACTTGTGTTGAGCGCCATGTGTGCCGAGGGGCACACATATTTTGAAGGAGTGGGGACCAGAAAACATGTGCGTCGAGGGGAACACATACAAAAATATTGTGGTGACCGGCAGGAGGCTGTGACGACCGTCACAGTCCTCTTATGCAGTTTCTTCTATTTTCTGCTACAAAGTCACACATTTTTTGTCATTTCTTTCTCTTTTCTTATGTGAGCCTTGTGAAATGTAAATACCTTAAATGAAATAGAAATACTGGCATAACAAGATAAAATGAATGAAAAATAATATAAAAGTGCATATGAATCAAGTCGAATATACAATATAATTTCACGTTATCACCAATGGAGCGTATGGGTAGCTTCCTGTAACAATGTCTGGATGGGGAAAATAAATCCATGACTGTTGTTGGGGATGAAGATAGTAATTCTTTAATTTGTTTAGAGTGAATTTACTGGGGATTTTTTCTTTCTGTTTGAGGACATTCCGCTGGGGATCTTTGACTTTTGCTTGGGGATAAAAGCATTCAAGGAGAGTCGATCATTCATCGTCCTTTGAAGGATTTCATTCTTATGTATTTTGACTGGGGATAAAAGACATGGATAATCCTATGATGTGTTGTCTGACCAGGTTTCAGATATGTGTATTAGCTCTTCTGGGGAGGACAACATTGGATGATATCTAGTCAGAGAAGAGAATCTTGTCAGGGAATTTGCAATATCGGGGAAATAAACCCTGTAGACTATGCTGAGGAGATAAACTCTAACATGGATTAGCTTTTGAAAATAGCTCTGAGGAGATTTCTTTATGGGAACTTATTGTCAACTTTGAACCTTATCCCGACTCCTAGAGTCTTCGGTAAATGCTAATCCTACTTTCATGCATATATTTGTAAACAGTAATCATATTCAGATGCATATGTTCATTCAATATAATCATTGGACGTTTTTTCAAACAAAACAAAGAAAGTAGGCACAATTTTGAGTTTTTAGCATATTTGTATTGAATTGGAAAGTTTTCCTATAAACAGACAATTTTATACAAGAAGACAAAAATCCTAGTAAGAGGAAATCGTCGAAAAAGAAAAACATGGTACAAAGAAAAACAACTATGTGGAAATAATCCCATCAAGTTTCAACTATGCTATTTCCCTTATTTCTTCAAGAATCTTATCCCTCGCTGTTGGAAGAAGTTGATTGAACTGATCTATACCATTTGAACTTGACGTTAGTAATTATGCTGGTTGTAAGTGGATAGGTGATCCAAAGGGACATAATCGTACGCTTTAATCCATAAATTTTTCCTAGACCGCTGTTGTACCCCAATAATTTACTTCCCACTTTTATTCAAGATATTCTCATAGAGTTCTCAAATGCTCAAGGTTGCTCAAGAATTGATCAGAAAAATTCTCCTCCTAAGCAATAGACTTGCAACTAGGGTTTCACTTTTCTCAAGGGAGATTAGGTTTCTAAGGCCTCAAGTGGATTTCATGGTTTTTTACATGTCTTCAAGAATTCTCATACCAAGTTTAACGTCTTGAATCACAAGTTTGCTCAGTCAATGACTCAGATGACTGAAAATTAAGTATATTGGGTAAAAAGTCAATTGTGGTCAACATACAGTCAAACTTCAAGATTTTTTGGTCAATATCAATATTTTGAAGTCATATTCATCATTTTATCAAGGGTTAATCATGATTCATTAAGAAAACTCCCAAATCATCAAAAGTCAAAAGTTGTCAAGTTAAGGTTTTCTTAAGGAGAAGTCAATTGAACTTTGACCAGGCACAATTTTCACATGCTTCATCAGATTTTCCTCAACCAAAGCTCATTTTGAAGGAAATTCAATTCTCTACAACTTTGTCTCTTTAACTTTTTCATTGCGTTTTTATGCATACTAACTTATTTAACATGCTTCTGAGATCTCAAGGTGCAGGTTAGACAAATCGTAGGGCCTTCATGCTACCGGAATCAAGCATCACCATGCTCAACCTGAACCATGTTATTTTTGCCATATCTCACAACCTAGCGCATTTTAGCCCAATATAATGGTCCCATTGAATTTTCCGGCCTTGATTTAGAGGGGTAGGGTCACTTTGGACTACTTATAAATGTTGTTTTTGCAGGTTGGAAAAACATACTCACCGGAGAAGACGTCCAGAGCTAGGGCTATGATGCCTCTCCGGTCCATCCCATGTGTTTATTATTTATTTATTTCGTTTCTCTAATAATAATGGATGTATCACCACCCCATTGGTAGAAGCGCGTGCGATAAGGCCTTACTATGCAAGGGCGTGGGTTCGATCCCTGCCTTTTGCATTTTGTCATATTTTCTGATTTCTATTTATTACATCCAGCACGTACCACAAGCCTGCAATGCACCCAATCATGTCTCACCATCAAATCTTCATAGATCTGATCCAATGTTCCAGATCCGCAAGCACACGGTGAACCTCTTGGAGTTGAACGCACTGGATCCAGTGCTAAGTCAGTGTGCCTGGACTTCTTTTCGCAGTTTGCACCCCCTCCTTTGCTATAATCAGGCCCATTTATTTTCATAAAAAATAACCAAAAAATCTTTTCACATTCTTTTCTATTTTTTAATGTCTAATTTAATTTCATAGATCAATTGTATAGGTCGTGTGTTTCCTATTTAATACTTAGGTTTCTATTCCCCACTTTCTTTTTCACTATTATGTAACTGCTTATGGTTTATAATAGCTTAAGGTTTTACTTTCCGCCTTTCTATTTTGTAACTGCCCTGAAGTGATGTAATAGTCTAGGGTTTACTTTCCACACCTTTACAAATTTTTATACTTTCTATATTATTGCATAGTAACTAGGGTTTTCATAAAAAGACTAAAACGAATCGTTAGAAAACCCTAACTTCAAAGACTAAAATAACTGAATACAAATCACTCGCACATTTACACCCCTAGGGTAACCTCCCTTGTTGCCTTCAGAAAATAGTCATGTCCCTCGAATGTGGGGACGCTTTAGAAAAGTCCCTCAGTATAAAGATCATAGTCCCTCAGTGACCTTTCGATGTTGCCTTTCGGTAAATGATCTAGTTCCTTAACAAAAATTGCTAAATTGTCCTTACTAGTTGCCTTCGATGACTGTACGATGACCCACGCTTGTCCCTTCACATCCAACGATAGGGCTTCCTACTAACTAATGGCACGGATAACACTATTTAAAGGAGGAGGAAAATTACAAGAACGACCTTGAGTAGGGTAGAACTCCTAATCGCTTGCTCACAAATATCTTCAAAATAAAACATCTCTCACAATCACACTTTTCAATAAACATTTTCAAACAAACACTTTGTACGCATTCTCGAGGACAAATACGAGAATCATTACAAAAAATTTCCTTACATTGGAAACTTTTCAAAATGACTTTTTAAAATATACAACATAAAGTAATTTTCAAGAAGTGAGCTAAGCGATTAAGAGCCCGTAGATAACTACGGATGAAAAGGGTTCTAACACCTTCCCTTTCCATAAAAAATCTCAAGGTCTTTACTTTTCTTTTCACCGTTTCCTTATTGGATAAAAGAAAAGTTGGTGGCGACTCTTGCTATCTGCAACATTTGCAATAAAACGCAAAACCAAGTGAGTTCTCCCACCGTATTATAGAACTTGAGACTCTGATGGGGAGCTTAAAAGAGGGGTTACCTTAGAGTTTAGGATCACTTTACTTGTTTTTACTTGTTTGCTTTGACTGCTTTATATTTGAGGGTTTCTCAGGTTTTTAAATTTCTTGCAAAGATCATATACCCAGATCTGGGGACACCGTAGATAAGTAGCTATAGATCATGGAAACTGTATGGCGTATACCGATATGGTTGAGGTGATGGCTATGTTAGTGTGACACATTGGTTTATACTGGTGTTTCTTGAGTCAGTCGAGGATAACACTAGGCTGCCACATGGTGTCATAATCACTAACTGACCTTTAGAACCTTAATTGATCCAACTTAGTCGTTAGAAGATAGTGAGATGGCCGACTTTGGTGATATTTAGGTGGCAAGTCAGTTGCTATGCTAAAACAAATCCTGTGAGAAAGATCGATGATATGAGATTCTTAGAACCCGGTTACTATTCTTAGGACAGGTTGAGCCAACTAAACTTCAAGAGGGTACTTACCTACGAACCCCTTGCAAGCCTTAAACCTAAGGCTCATGTGTGCTTTGTTTGTGTTTGTTATCTGTTCAAACATGACATGATGACATCATACTATCATTTTCATTAACCATTTCAAGGGCCTCAATAGCATGTGATACAAGTTTACCATGAACCGGACATCTATCAAGGGGCAATGGAATTTATTTTCCTCTAATCAAATGTCGTCAAAATCAAAGTACTTTCGCTTGAGTCAAAGGCTAGGACCCACTCGACATGGGGAGCATGATTCTCATAGAAGGACGTTCGAAGATGCAAAGTTCTTCAGTCAAAGTTGTATCTAGTCTCAACTTATAACGTTTCCTTTTGTTTATCCCACGAGATCTTTGAAAACATTACATCCACATATCATGCATGTCATTACATAACAGGTATTTCCCAAGACGGGTTTTCTTATCTTCTTGCTGTTTATTTCAGTAAAAGATGACTCTTGAACAAACCGTGAAAGACCATTAAGCTCAAAATTCCTAATTCCAAGAGACACCCCTAAACTTTGCCAAGGGGCAGAAAGAACTTATGGCGCTCATCGCCAAGAAGAAAAAGACTAAGAAGCTGGCTGGTATCCTCAACATGGGGAGAATATTCAAAGGTCATACCAAACATGTTCAAGCTTCTGACATCCCATCAGATGAAGATGACAATCAAGAAGAAGACAGCCGAAGAATCAAAGTTGTGGAGGGAAGTGTTGCACCCCAAAATTTGCCCTCCCATATTCTCCAAGAAATTGCCAAGTCAAGCTGCAAAATTCCCCAAGGGTTGCACAGTGCAAAAGTCTCCTATACAGTCAAAACTAGGGTTTGTGTACTGATCAAGAAAATGAAGTTTTCAAAGGCCCAATCAAGTCTCATATGCTTACAAATATGGTCAAGTATTCTCATATCAAGTTTCAAGACATTCAGTTCAAAATTGCACAGTCAAAACCCTAAATTGCACTACAGTCAACTGTAGGGGTAAAATGGTCATTTGGCAGTCAAAAGTTCAAATTTTTGGTCAACATATCATTTTGAAGCCACAAACATCATTTGATCAATGCTTGATCATGATTCTCAAAATTTGGCTCAGAAAATTATCAAGATGCAAAAGTTACTATATTTGGACAGCTGAAAAAGTCAACTGAAATTGACCAGGGCATAACTTTCACATGGATTATCAGAAAAATCCCATCCAAAGCTCATTTTGAAGAGAAAGACATTTCCTACAATTCATCTTCATACTTCAAGTCCAAGAAATGCTCTCACAAAAAGTTATCAATTTCAACATTATAGGTCATTTTCAAAAGTCAACAAAAAGGGACTTTAAGTCAAAGGCCATAACTTGATATTGGTAAATCAAAATGACATGGGACCAAAGACATTGGTTAGAGGACTCAAAGACATTTCCAAAATGTCCAAGAACATGAGAAAAGCTTAAAAATTGAGCAAGTTATGCCTTGTGGAAGTTGGGAAATTTTTGGATATTTTGAAAAGTCAACTTTGATCCAAATGACCTAAAAATGCTAATGGGCCCATTTTTCTTCCATGATTCATCATTCCAAGCATATGCACGACCACTTGGCCCAAAGGGAAGTATTTTCTCATTTTTTATTTATTTATTTGAATTTTTATTTATATTAATTCATTTAAATCATTTAAATATATGAAAAATATCTAACTTGACCTAATAAATCTTTTCATGCATATTTTGCCTTCAATATTTCGTGCATAGGTCAATAGGGAAAGATTTGGTTTGATTTGAGCATAATTGACACAAAAGCACATGAAAAAGATATGAAAATAATGGTGAAAAATCAAATATTGAAAACCATGATTGCAAGAGATTTTTATCAATTTTCTTAACCTAATTGATTCACTACAAATGCTTGAACACAACCCTAATCCCAATACACAGAAAACTGCGCTCAAAGGCCATAGACAAACTTGGAAAAATTCTCTAAAAAATCAAAACTGAAATCATTGTTAGAGATTGATTCAAGGCACAAAAACTATTTCAATAGCTTCCTGAAGCTTCACTGATCATATTCCAATCCAGAATATTCATCAAAAGGCAAGGAATTGGTAACGAGAACCTCAACTGTATCAAACAAATTCCATAATCGTACATCATGATTTAAGCATCATTTGTGAAATTTGTTTATGGATTCATGTTCATTATAATGTTTTGATGCTAACCAACATAATTAATTGCGTTTTTGTGCCGTATATGCGATTGTACCATGTCTGAGTTCTAGGGTTTACAGGAATCAAAATTGGGGATTTTAAGACCAAGAAAAATTGGCCCTCAAGACCATCATGGTTGTACTCAGCAAGCTTGGACGAAGAGATTAACATACTCGCGCCCAATTTATGAGCGTTCTACATCTAATCGCTATTTTCTGGAAACGTCCCTAAGAGCACGCCATAGAAACCGTTGCCCAATGTTTTAGTTTCAGGGAAAACGAGGAAGATGACCTCGTGGCAAAGCATGATACGTTGATTTAAAAATTCGCGCGCTGACTCCCACTAATCTTGCTTTTCTTTTATATTATTTATTTGATATTATATATTAAATGTAATTGAAGTGGCTCAGTGGCAGGTACATATGCTTGTAACGTCCAAGACCTGGGTTCGAGCCCCAGGTCTGTATAATTTCCATAATATTTTTCCAATCATCTTCACATGCAGCACAAGCGTTGGAGCTCACCATACATCCTCCAGATCTATCCTTCCACGCGTCCAGCTGCTTCAGATCAAAGGAACAGATTGGGTGAACACACTAAGCCCTAGTCCACGCACCACATGCTAGTCAGAAAAGTCAAAAAGATCAAAGCTTATTGGGCCAGAAACCTTGGGCTATACCTCCAAAATCAGGGGCAGACCCCCTTTGGTTTGCACTTTCTTTTCATTTTTTCTATTTTTTTTTCTATTCTTGTTTTAATTCTTATTTTTGTTTTAATTACTGTTATTTAATTAATTATGTTTACAAAATATAAAAAAAAAAACGTCACAAAAATCAGAAAAGATAAAATATAGTAGATAATTTTTTATTTCTAATATTTTCATAAATAAATGCATGTAAATAAATTAGGTTTAAATTAGGGTTTTGCAATATTAATTCTTTTCATAAAAAATCCACAAATGTAGAATTAGGTTTAATTGATAATTTTTATTTCCTTTTAATTTTTCTTTTTACCATAATATTATTTATTTATTTTATTTTTTATAATTAAATTGTACATAAAAAAAAACTTAGGGTTAATTTAGGTTAAAAAACTCCAATATTTTCTTAATAACTTAAAAAATAATTAGAACTAGGTTTAACATTTTATTTTAGTTTTAATTAATTCTTTTTCTATTAAATCTTAAAAAACATTAAAATACCAAAAACATTTTCTTTTAATTTTAATTTTAATTCCTTATTAATTTAATTTTGCAAAAGGGTCCAACGCCCTCGTTTTGATAATTCCTTAATTTCGCGTATTTATTCCGCTTAAATAATTAGGTATCTCTCCCGAAGCTTTGTAACATTTACTTCTCGCACTTTTAACTTATTTACTTTTCTGTCAAATCGGGTCCGGTTTAATTTTGGCGATGTGGACCCGCGCCATTTGTAATAGCTTTAGATTTATTTTCCTCGCAACTTTTAACTATTAAACAAAGCATGCAAGAATGAATGGCCTTAAATAAAATCAAGCGTAGATCACAATGAACATGACAAGACAAATATCAATGAAAATGACACACAATTCGCACACACCACCCCTAGGGTACGCCTCACTGTTGCCTTGCCTCGAAAGGTGATCGTCGAGTAGAGGATGTCTTAGTAAGTCCTCATGATCCGGGAACCTGGCATGAGGGTAGCTTCTAAGGTGTCTTCCCATTGCTCTGGTGATCACCATGTCCCGAACCTCGAATTGACCCGAACACCTCCAAGGGTGGTGCTACCTACCTCTCAATGGTGGGATGGCACTACTTTAAAGGACATTTACACAGACGAATTCCTTAGGGTAGGTAGACGACTCTAGATGCTTGCTCTAAATTTCAAAACAAATCAAAAATACTTTTCACACCGACACCTTTTCAAAAAGCTTTCAAAGCAATTTTTCAAACACTCTGATACAAGAGTCGAACTGGAATTTTCAAAGAAACTTCTTAAAATCCACATTGAAAAGCAAACAAACCATTTTGAAAACACAATGAGCAAGTATCTAAGAGCCCATGGATAACCATGGATAGAAAGGGTGCTAACACCTTCCCTTTCTATAATCTACCTCCCGAACCGAGAGCAATCTCTATAAGGAATTTTTCTGTGCTTTTGTCCTTTCCATTTGGAGAAAATAAAAGACGGTGGCGACTCTTGCTTCCGCGACATTTCGCGAACCAGCGTTAAACAGTCAGTTCCAGATCCACCGATCACAGAACTGGCGACTCTGCTGGGGACTAATCTTAAAGTGAGGTGTACCTTAGGACTAAGATCACTGTGTTTTCAATTGTATTGACTTGCTTGCTTATTGTGGGTTGCATGGGAGTTACATAGATCCTAACCCGGATCTGGGGATACCCTGTTTAGGTAGCATAAGCTGTGAGGGACCTGTCCGGCGTATACCGACATGGGTGAAGCAGTGGCTACGTTGGTGTGGCGCCTTGGTCTGTACCGATATCCCTCGTGTTGAAACGGGGAGAATATGGGTCTCCCAAGGAGTCGTTAAGCACCAACAGACCTTAGAACCTTAAATGACACGACTTGGCCATTAGAACAGTAGCAGTATGCTACACCCATTGAGGCTAAACTCTCGTGATGGTTCTGGCCACAAGAAAAGATTGCGATGCTGGAGTTATGACCGATTGAGGGTAGTCAATGATATTGGGATCCTCTAAGAACCCGGTTACTTTGATAGGACAGGTTGAACCAACGAACTGAAAGAGGGTAGTACCTAGACCTCATGCTGGCCTAAACTCTAAGGGTTTCTCTTGTGTGACTTGTGTGCCTTCGTACTTGACTAATTGCATGTGCGTTATCTAACACATAAGCTACTTGCAGGTTTTGTTTATAGTCCTTAACTGGGACTCATAACAGGGTTTACTAGGTCTCTTGCAGGTTTTGTTTATAGTCCTTAATTGGGACTCATGACAAAGTATACTGAATTTCTTGCAGGGTTTGTTTATAGTCCTTAATTGGGACTCATAACAGGGTTTACCTACATCGCCCCATGCATAGCATGACATCATACCATTGCATACATCCTAACCCATTTCAAGGATCTCAAGGGCTTGTGATGCAGGTCATGATAAATCAAACATCTAGCAAGGGGCAAAGAGGATTTATTTTCCTCTAGCTAAGGTTGTCAGGGGCTATGACCCACTGGATATGGTGAGCCTTTGACCCTTGACGAAGGACTCTCAACAACATGAAGTACCTTCAATCAAGTTACCAGTTTCCAACTCTAACAATTTGTTTACCCCGCGAGGTCCTTGAAAACATTACATGCATGTCATACATCTCATTGCATTGCAGGTATCCCTTTGACAGGTTGCTTACCCTTCTTCGCTGTTTATTTCAGCCGGTCGTCATGAATCCTGAATCATCAACCGAGCACACTATCAAGGCCCTCCAGGCTCAGAATGCCCAGTTCCAAGGGCTGATCATGAATTTGACCCAGGGGCAGCAAGATCTGAAGACTTTGCTCTTGAAGAAGGACAAGAAGAAGAAGAGGACTGTTTTGTTCAGCCCTAGACGCAGATCTAGGAATACACCGCAGGAGGAAACTGAGAGGACAACCCCATCTGTAAGGGAAAGCAGTCACCATGAGAGAGAGGTGCCTAGTCCAGTGGTCTCCGACAACGAGACAGATTTCAACGACGAACAATACCCTCCTGCCGAAGACAAGTACAAACAGTTGGAGGATAGGCTGAATGCTATGGAGATCCAACAGGTACCTGGGCTGGATTTTGGAGATCTGGGTTTGTCAACTGGTGTGATCATTCCTCGGAAGTTCAAAGCACCATCCTTTACCAAGTATGATGGGGCGTCTTGCCCCAAGTTACATCTCAGGTCCTATGTTCGGAAGATTCAACCATATACGGTGGACAAGAATTTGTGGATCCACTTCTTCCAGGAGAGTCTTTCAGGGACTCATCTCGAATGGTTCTATCAGCTAGATGGGACCAAGGTTCGTAACTGGGAGGAGTTGGCTACTGCTTTCTACAAGCAGTATCAATATAATGCCGACCTTGCTCCTACGCGTACCCAACTCCAGGGTATGTCGTTAGGATCAAGTGAAGGTTTTAAAGAATATGCGCAGAAATGGAGGGATCTTGCTGGAAGGGTACAACCACCTCTGACTGATCGGGAACTTGTCGATATGTTCTTGGGGACCCTGTCTGGTCCGTTCTACAACCACCTAATTGGGAATTCGTCTGCTGGATTCACAGATCTTATCTTGACTGGAGAGCGAATAGAAGCTGGTATCCGGTCTGGGAAAATTCAAGAGGCTGCACCTGCTGATAAAAAACCTCATCATGGAAAGAAAGAATCCAATGTTGTGCACGGTAAAAAGAGCCGTCATGAGGTAGGGGCAATCCAGATCTCCAATCCTGGACCTGCTCAACAAGGACAGGGGCAGCAGCGCAAGGAGAAATGACAGTATACCAAACTCAACATGTCGTTGGATCAAGCACTACAACAAATGTTGAAGGCAAGGCTGATCACCTTAAGGGCTCCCCTTCGGAATCCGAACACTTCGGCTCCTAACTATCATCCCAACGATAGGTGCGCATATCATTCTGATAGCCCGGGGCATACTACGGACAACTGCTGGCCTCTCAAGAACAAAATTCAAGACATGATCGACGCCGGGGAGATTCAGTTTGAAGTTCCTGAGACTCCGAACATAATCACTGCTCTGTTACCCAATCGTTGAAGACCTTTTGTTTATTTGAATTTCTGAGTTGTGTTTTTCTTTGCTTATATAAACAATTAATGTCATAGCAAACTCTTTTATTCTATTAATGCATCGCATATGTCTGTTTTGGGAATTAATACAATTGTTTTCATTATATTCAAAATTCTTTTCATATTTTTTCTGATGATCAACTCTTGGTTAATAATTCTGAGCCTCTTGAGGGAGGATGACGAAAACGATACCGCTATCTTTACAGTATGCTTTTGAACAGACCCCGCTGATGAGGTACAGGCATTGTTTCAAATCCTAAACACTGGAGTTATAAGGAAGATAATCCCTCATCAACCCCCCCGAGCCAAAGAAGTAGGAGTTTTTCTTTTCGAAAATTAAAACCCTTAATCATAACCTGGGGCAGGGTAGTTCTCTCAGTTGATCCAAGTGTATAACAAATGGCACTAAAGAGGTCCTTATAAAACAAATAAAGACAGTGATGGTTCCGAACAATCATAAAGACAGGCAGTCATTACTTCTCAAAATAAAAACCCATTAAGTCAAAACCTATGAAGGAGACTTACAAAACTGGGGCATCCCGCTGACTGTAATTCCAAAAAAGGAAACAGTTCAGGCAAAAAATAGGGATAACGAAATCAAAAAAAAAAGGGAAAGAGGTCCTACAAATCCTCAACAAAAACAAAAATGACCGCCTATTCAGAATAAATCATCAATATCTGAACCATCATTGGAACATCAGGACAAAAACTCAAAAAAGGTCTAACGCACGATCAACTGAGTTTAGGTTTGGAGAACATCACGAAGAGCGGGTGGGTACAAATAAAATTTGAGCCTTTATCCTTTGTTTCTTAAACCGTGAACCAAGCCACGTTATAACCCTTAAAAGTCCTAGCTGAAGCATGGGTTAGTCCAAAAGCATACTGTTACGAAAGGTATCCTGACTCCTTAAGGCTTACGGTAAATACGGAGTTGACATCACGTTTTACAAACATTCACTTGTTTTATGAAAAAGAATGCATTTTTAAAATCTTCAAGACAGACATAAGCTTTGCATTTTTAACATAACTTTGTTCGCATATGACTTTTTGTTTGAGCAGCAGGGAAATTCGCACGAGGAATGCCTAATGAACAGAAGTACTTCCAATCCAGGGGCAGACATGATCATGGTCCATTATCTGGGGCAGTCCAATCAAGATTCGGAGAATCTCGCAAAAGCCAAATAGTCTGGGGCAAATCTCCATCTGGATCGTTTGGGGCATTGGACGATCAAACAAAGATCTTCTGGTAGTATGGCAACACTGCACTTCTAACAGGGGCAACTCCTGACTTTCTGAGAACGGACATAGTCGAAAAAATACTACGCATAATCAAAGACCCGCTAGGTTGACACACCTAGGCAAAAATAAGGGCTCCCCGGCGAACCAAAAGGGTTCGGGCAAAATGAAGGGATGAAATGAAAAAATCTGTACACCCGGCAAGTCGAAAACCTGAAAAGGCGGCTTGAGCAAAAACGGGTATCCCGGTGGACTGAAAACCCGAAAGGGCGGTCCAGGCAAAAGTTAGGGATTAAAGCGTACGACTATGTCCCGTCTTCTTGTCACCTGCCTACTAGGAGAAGGTTTGTCCATCAACAACTATCAAGCACCTCCACAGGTATCTTCCGCTCCCACATCAGAAACAGGGGCAATAATGGGTGGTCTAAGCAATCTGATTGCTCTGTCCTCTAAGGTGTCAAGGTAGGGTCCGTTGAAGAACATAACCAATACAGTTCAATACTTCCCCAGGAGAGTCTAATCTAGTTCCCCAGGAAAGTTGGAATCATCTCCCCAAGCAATAAGCTTATCCCCAGTTGATTTTCGAAGCTTATCCTCGCAGAGCACGAACGCGTCGTCCGACTTTATTTAAAGAGTTATTTCCTTAATAGGATATAACTGGGTTATCCTCAGCCAAAAGCCACAGAAAGAGCGTCCTCGATGAAGTCTTCTTACCCCAGCGAAGTCCATCAAACACTTCCAGCAACAAGGATATCCTCAGCAAGTTACTATCAACAATCAACAGAGTGTCTCTCTCCCCACAGAGTATTGCTCCCCAGCAAGATTACTAGAGTATTTGTCTCCCCGTAGAGTAACCCATTCGCCAAGTTTATTCCCCAATAGAGTTATCTTCTCCTATCGGAATTCTTGCAACTATCATCCCCGGCGGAAGCAAAACCTATTCTTCAACATCAGCCCAGGAGTGACTTCCCGGCACCCGTCAAGGATTTACTTTCTTAGACAAAAATACATTCATAAACATCACATCTTCATACATTATAGCATGCATATGCATCATACTACACGAATCTCATTAATTTTGAAGACATACAGTTCATGCATCATGACTTTGCATACAATTATGTTTTGCCTTTTCAGGAAAAAGATCAATACAAAAATGATTACTATCAACTATCGCAATTCTTTCTAGATATAGTTTCAGATATGACCCAGATATGGTGACGTTCTGATGCTGCTTCCAGAGTTCCTTCTAGATATAGTTTCAGATATGACCCAGATATGGTGACGTTCTGATGCTGCTTCCAGATATCCTTCTAGATATAGTTTCAGATATGACCCAGAGATGGTGACGTTCTGATACTGCTTCCAGATATCCTTCTAGATATAGTTTCAGATATGACCCAGAGATGGTGACGTTCTGATACTGCTTCCAGATATCCTTCTAGATATAGTTTCAGATATGACCCAGATATGGTGACGTTCTAATACTGCTTCCATATATCCTTCTAGATATAGTTTCAGATATGACCCAGATATGGTGACGTTCTGATGCTGCTTCCAGATATCCTTCTAGATATAGTTTCAGATATGACCCAGAGATGGTGACGTTCTGATACTGCTTCCAGATATCCTTCTAGATATAGTTTCAGATATGACCCAGAGATGGTGACGTTCTGATACTGCTTCCAGATATCCTTCTAGATATAGTTTCAGATATGACCCAGATATGGTGACGTTCTAATATTGCTTCCAGATATCCTTCTAGATATAGTTTCAGATATGACCCAGAGATGGTGACGTTCTGATACTGCTTCCAGATTCCCTTCCAGATATAGTTTCAGATGTAAACCAGATATGGTGCCGTTCTGATACTGCTTCCAGATTCCCTTCCAGATATAGTTTCAGATGTAAACCAGATATGGTGCCGTTCTGATACTGCTTCCAGATTCCCTTCCAGATATAGTTTTAGATGTAAACCAGATAGGGTGCCGTTCTGATACTGCTTCTAGATTCCCTTCCAGATATAGTTTCAGATGTAAACCAGATATGGCGACGTTCTGACACTTATTCCAGTTAAAAACATTTCAAGACCTAGACCGGTTCAGTTAAATCGCCCTAAGATTTTCCTGATGCTTATCCAGTCAACGGCCTTCTCTGGTTCAGTCAGATCGACCCTAAGATCTCCCTGATGCTTATCCAGTTGAAGATATTTCAAGACCTAGACCGGTTCAGTTAAATCGACCCCAAGATTTTCCTGATGCTTATCCAGTCAAAGGCCTTCTCTGGTTCAGTCAGATCGACCCTAAGATCTCCCTGATGCTTATCCAGTTGAAGATATTTCAAGACCTTGTCTGGTTCAGTCAAATCGACCCTAAGATTTTCCTGATGCTTATCCAGTCAAAGGCCTTCTCTGGTTCAGTCAGATCGACCCTAAGATCCTCCTGATTCTTATCCCAGTAGAAGACACCCAAGATTTTTCTCAACGAGCGTGGTTGAAGTTAAAGTCGTCCAAGGTTCTCTTACCATTCATGCTAAGGCAGTAACCATCCCTGGTTCATTCATCGCCGTTTGAAGCTCCAGACTCAGCTCCTGTAACTAGTCAGGACACATCTATACCAAGCATCTAAAATCAGCTCCTGCAACGTGTCAGGTACTCATTTTCTGTTTTGCAGGTATGCAGGTTCTCGCCAAGGAACCTCTTACGCGATCAGCATCCAGATGGCATCTATAAGCCCATCATCCTAACCAGCAACCTCCAAATGGCATCTATAAGCCCATTCCCCCATCACACTGCTAACATGCGAGCGCAAATTTCTGGGCACTCTAGTGTCCAATCATCTTCTACCCTCGGATTACGAAAGGCACGTCAGCCAATCTGCATCCTCAGGTCTAAGAAGATTGAACAGGGGCAACTGTTGCACCCCAAAATTTTCCCTCCCATATTCTCCAAGAAATTGCCAAGTCAAGCTGCAAAATTCCCCAAGGGTTGCACAGTGCAAAAGTCTCCTATACAGTCAAAACTAGGGTTTGTGTACTGATCAAGAAAATGAAGTTTTCAAAGGCCCAATCAAGTCTCATATGCTTACAAATATGGTCAAGTATTCTCATATCAAGTTTCAAGACATTCAGTTCAAAATTGCACTGTCAAAACCCTAAATTGCACTACAGTCAACTGTAGGGGTAAAATGGTCATTTGGCAGTCAAAAGTTCAAATTTTTGGTCAACATATCATTTTGAAGCCACAAACATCATTTGATCAATGCTTGATCATGATTCTCAAAATTTGGCTCAGAAAATTATCAAGATGCAAAAGTTACTATATTTGGACAGCTGAAAAAGTCAACTGAAATTGACCAGGGCATAACTTTCACATGGATTATCAGAAAAATCCCATCCAAAGCTCATTTTGAAGAGAAAGACATTTCCTACAATTCATCTTCATACTTCAAGTCCAAGAAATGCTCTCACAAAAAGTTATCAATTTCAACATTATAGGTCATTTTCAAAAGTCAACAAAAAGGGACTTTAAGTCAAAGGCCATAACTTGATATTGGTAAATCAAAATGACATGGGACCAAAGACATTGGTTAGAGGACTCAAAGACATTTCCAAAATGTCCAAGAACATGAGAAAAGCTTAAAAATTGAGCAAGTTATGCCTTGTGGAAGTTGGGAAATTTTTGGATATTTTGAAAAGTCAACTTTGATCCAAATGACCTAAAAATGCTAATGGGCCCATTTTTCTTCCATGATTCATCATTCCAAGCATATGCACGACCACTTGGCCCAAAGGGAAGTATTTTCTCATTTTTTATTTATTTATTTGAATTTTTATTTATATTAATTCATTTAAATCATTTAAATATATGAAAAATATCTAACTTGACCTAATAAATCTTTTCATGCATATTTTGCCTTCAATATTTCGTGCATAGGTCAATAGGGAAAGATTTGGTTTGATTTGAGCATAATTGACACAAAAGCACATGAAAAAGATATGAAAATAATGGTGAAAAATCAAATATTGAAAACCATGATTGCAAGAGATTTTTATCAATTTTCTTAACCTAATTGATTCACTACAAATGCTTGAACACAACCCTAATCCCAATACACAGAAAACTGCGCTCAAAGGCCATAGACAAACTTGGAAAAATTCTCTAAAAAATCAAAACTGAAATCATTGTTAGAGATTGATTCAAGGCACAAAAACTATTTCAATAGCTTCCTGAAGCTTCACTGATCATATTCCAATCCAGAATATTCATCAAAAGGCAAGGAATTGGTAACGAGAACCTCAACTGTATCAAACAAATTCCATAATCGTACATCATGATTTAAGCATCATTTGTGAAATTTGTTTATGGATTCATGTTCATTATAATGTTTTGATGCTAACCAACATAATTAATTGCGTTTTTGTGCCGTATATGCGATTGTACCATGTCTGAGTTCTAGGGTTTACAGGAATCAAAATTGGGGATTTTAAGACCAAGAAAAATTGGCCCTCAAGACCATCATGGTTGTACTCAGCAAGCTTGGACGAAGAGATTAACATACTCAGCAAGCAGGTACATATGCTTGTAACGTCCAAGACCTGGGTTCGAGCCCCAGGTCTGTATAATTTCCATAATATTTTTCCAATCATCTTCACATGCAGCACAAGCGTTGGAGCTCACCATACATCCTCCAGATCTATCCTTCCACGCGTCCAGCTGCTTCAGATCAAAGGCACAGATTGGGTGAACACACTAAGCCCTAGTCCACGCACCACATGCTAGTCAGAAAAGTCAAAAAGATCAAAGCTTATTGGGCCAGAAACCTTGGGCTATACCTCCAAAATCAGGGGCAGACCCCCTTTGGTTTGCACTTTCTTTTCATTTTTTCTATTTTTTTTTCTATTCTTGTTTTAATTCTTATTTTTGTTTTAATTACTGTTATTTAATTAATTATGTTTACAAAATATAAAAAAAAAACGTCACAAAAATCAGAAAAGATAAAATATAGTAGATAATTTTTTATTTCTAATATTTTCATAAATAAATGCATGTAAATAAATTAGGTTTAAATTAGGGTTTTGCAATATTAATTCTTTTCATAAAAAATCCACAAATGTAGAATTAGGTTTAATTGATAATTTTTATTTCCTTTTAATTTTTCTTTTTACCATAATATTATTTATTTATTTTATTTTTTATAATTAAATTGTACATAAAAAAAAACTTAGGGTTAATTTAGGTTAAAAAACTCCAATATTTTCTTAATAACTTAAAAAATAATTAGAACTAGGTTTAACATTTTATTTTAGTTTTAATTAATTCTTTTTCTATTAAATCTTAAAAAACATTAAAATACCAAAAACATTTTCTTTTAATTTTAATTTTAATTCCTTATTAATTTAATTTTGCAAAAGGGTCCAACGCCCTCGTTTTGATAATTCCTTAATTTCGCGTATTTATTCCGCTTAAATAATTAGGTATCTCTCCCGAAGCTTTGTAACATTTACTTCTCGCACTTTTAACTTATTTACTTTTCTGTCAAATCGGGTCCGGTTTAATTTTGGCGATGTGGACCCGCGCCATTTGTAATAGCTTTAGATTTATTTTCCTCGCAACTTTTAACTATTAAACAAAGCATGCAAGAATGAATGGCCTTAAATAAAATCAAGCGTAGATCACAATGAACATGACAAGACAAATATCAATGAAAATGACACACAATTCGCACACACCACCCCTAGGGTACGCCTCACTGTTGCCTTGCCTCGAAAGGTGATCGTCGAGTAGAGGATGTCTTAGTAAGTCCTCATGATCCGGGAACCTGGCATGAGGGTAGCTTCTAAGGTGTCTTCCCATTGCTCTGGTGATCACCATGTCCCAAACCTCGAATTGACCCGAACACCTCCAAGGGTGGTGCTACCTACCTCTCAATGGTGGGATGGCACTACTTTAAAGGACATTTACACAGACGAATTCCTTAGGGTAGGTAGACGACTCTAGATGCTTGCTCTAAATTTCAAAACAAATCAAAAATACTTTTCACACCGACACCTTTTCAAAAAGCTTTCAAAGCAATTTTTCAAACACTCTGATACAAGAGTCGAACTGGAATTTTCAAAGAAACTTTTTAAAATCCACATTGAAAAGCAAACAAACCATTTTGAAAACACAATGAGCAAGTATCTAAGAGCCCATGGATAACCATGGATAGAAAGGGTGCTAACACCTTCCCTTTCTATAATCTACCTCCCGAACCGAGAGCAATCTCTATAAGGAATTTTTCTGTGCTTTTGTCCTTTCCATTTGGAGAAAATAAAAGACGGTGGCGACTCTTGCTTCCGCGACATTTCGCGAACCAGCGTTAAACAGTCAGTTCCAGATCCACCGATCACAGGAAGCATCATTGGTTCTGGTAAAGTTCCTGATGAAGAAGACTATTCTAATGAGAAGTATCCTCCCGCTGGTGACAGATACAAACAGTTAGAAGATCGTTTGAATGCCATGGAAATCCAGAAAGTGACTGGGATGGATTTTGAAGAGCTGGGATTTATCTCGAGGATTGTTATCCCTCACAAGTTCAAGCTCCTACTTTTTCCAAATATGATGGTATTTCTTGTCCTAAGCTTCATCTGAGGTCTTATGTCTGGATGATTCAACCCCATAGTGCTGACAGAAAGTTATGGGTTCACTTCTTTCAAGAGAGCTTATCTGGGACACAACTGGAATGGTTCTATTAGCTGGAAGGAACCAGTATACGTAGTTAGGAATACCTGGTTGCTGCTTTTTATAAACAATACCAATACAGTGCTGATCTTGCACCAACTCGTGTGCAACTACAGAGTATGACTATGGGTTCGAATGAAGGATTTAAGGAATATACCCAGAAGTTGAGAGATCTGGATGGAAGATTTTAACCTCCATTATCTGATAGGGATTTGGTTGATATATTCATGGGAACTCTGACATGACCCTTTCTTTAATCATCTGATCGGAAGCTCTTCATATGGTTTTACTGAGTTGATACTAACAGGAGAACGTGTCGAAAGTGATATCAGAAGTGGAAAGATTCAAGTGGCAGCGTCCTCAAGTACTGTAAAGAAGACGTTCAATAGTAATAAGGAAACAAATGTTGTGTATGGCCAAAAAGGTCGTGTTAGAGGTGACTGCTATCAATCTATATGAGTGATGTTAATTTCTAATGCTACGCCTGTGCAACAACATTGATAGGGAAATAAACATAGGATAGATGCACCGAGAAGATAGTTTACCAAGATCAACATGCCATTGTCTCAGGAATTGCAACATCTTTTGAAGGCGGAGTTAATAACATTAGGGATGCTCCTCAGAATCCTAACACCTCCTCTCCTCGTTATAAACCTAATGTGAATTGTGCCTACCATTCCAATAGCCCTGGGTACGACACCAATAGCTGTTGGGCCTTGAAGAACAAAATTCAAGACATGATTGACAATAAAGAAATTGAATTTGATCCTCCGGAGACCCCAAATGTGATTACAGCACCTATGCCGAAGCATGACGAAGGCATCTGTTACGAGCCGGTTTATTTCTGGGTTGTATTGAAAGATGTTATTGTTGTGCAGCCCAACCCAATGGTTACAAGTTGCTGAGAGAATGTATTCAACATCTGATGGACAATCACATAATTATGGTTGAGAATATTCCCTCTATGGAGAATTTATTTTAAGACTTGGAGCTGGAAGAGTTATTTGTAGTTTCCGGCACTCCTATCAGAATCACTTCCAAAGGCCCTGTGAGGATTACGGATGAACCTAGAATCACTCCTTTAATAATCACTGCACCCAAACCTATTCCATATTCCTTGGACAAAGCTATCCCTTGGAACTATGGAGCCGACGTCTACTACCATGGCATCAAGCAAGAGCCATCAACTATCGAGGATGAAAGTACTGGAGTTGTTGATCCCAACATTGACAATATTGTGGGAACCAGTAAGGTTACTAGAAGTGGAAGGGTTTTCTCTCCGGAAATCTCTCTGAAGACTGTCACCACACTGGTTCGTGTTACCGCCACTGAGTCAGTTATTGAGACTCAGGGAAAAGAGTAAATGGCAGAGCCTGCCCAGACAGGGTCACCTAAAGAATATACCACCAAGCATACCTCCAGGAAAGAGTTAGAGGAGGTATTAAAAATTACTCGAAAAAGTGATTACAAGATTTTTGAACAGTTGGGGAAGAATCCCTCTAAAATATCCATGTTATCCCTGTTACTGTGTTCAGAAGCCCATGCACAGGCTTTGGTGAAGTTCTTAAAATCCGCTCACGTGCCACAAGAAATTTTTGCCGATCAATTTGGAATTTATGTTGCTAGCCTAACTACTAATAATGAGATAGGCTTTTCTGATTCTGATTTGACCCCTGGAGGGAGAAACCACAATAAGGCCATGTATGTCTCTATTGAATGCAGGGGCACTACTTTAGCGCATGTATTGGTTAATACGGGTTCCTCGCTGAATTTTCTATCAAAGGGTGCTCTTGACAGGCTTGACTGTGAAGGGGTTGTGCTGAAACCCAATGATATTATAGTCTGAGCCTTTGACCGATCAAAAAGGATGGTACACGGAGAGGTGGATCTTCCAATCAAGGTAGGTTTACAAGTCTTCAAATCTACCTTTTATGTGATGGATATTCGAGCAAATTATTCTAGTTTACTCTGACGTCCCTGGGTTCATAGGGCATCTGCTGTTACTTCAACCTTACATCAAAAGATGAAGTATCTTGTGAAAGGAAAGGTTGTTACAGTATGAGGTGAAGAAGAATATATGGTGAGTCACTTAAACTCATCAGGTATGTTGAGATGGACGGAAAATTCATTGAAACTCCCTTCCAGACTTTTGAAGTTCTCCCTCCTACTTGTTGTACCCCAATTTTTGCCCCTAAGATCCCTTCATCATACCATGTTGATTCACTCACAACAAGATCACACTAGGATTCTCGGTTCCCCTCCCTATATTTAGTTTTTCCCTTTTTTAGGGATTACCAAGCACCTTGACTTATGTTCATTTTTTGATCATAAATATTGTTTTGATTTCTTCATTTAACTAATAAAACACAATGTTGGTTTGTCTTGCTTGTTGTCTATATAGGTGAAGGAAATGAGATTTAACAAGCTACCCCATGGGTTCATGAGTTTATTGCCATGCCCTAGTCAATATAGCTTGAGAAGTTTAAACCTCATCGTTGGATTGGTTTTGGAAGAATTGGCACGGCAAGGTTTATTTGGGTCATCACATTTCAAGGTTATTAGATTTGACTCAAAAGTACATGGGGTTTGATTGGAGAAGTTGTCATGTTTGGACAAGGTTTTGTTCACATTGGTCACAAGAGCATATTTCTCTCAAATTTAAAGATATGGAAGTGGTTTTGGTAGCTATGAGTCCTCATTATCGTCCTCATTATCATCCTCAACAACTTCTATTCACAAAGCAATAATATTGGTACAAGAAGTTTGTTCAAACTTGTCAAAGTTCCTCAAAGCATTATCTTGATCTAGGAGCTAGGGTTTTGAACTTCAAAGGAGTAAATCTTGCTCACCTTTTGGTATTTTTGAGTGATTATAAATATATCCTCCTCTTCAAAGGGTTATCAACAAATCACTTCAAAAGTTCCAAGGAGTTTTCACGTGGAAGGAACTTGGTGAAGAAGAAAGATTACAAGTCATCCAGATGAATCCAAAATTTTAAATGAGTGAATTCAAATGATCATAACTTGGTCAATTTTTATCACCTTGAGCCCATTATTTTTCCAAAATGATCTTGAGGATGTGAAATTTATGCCTTCTTTTATGTGCAAAGTGAGAAAATGGATGGAAGTTTCCTTAAAGATGCAAAAGATTATAGGTCATTTCATAATTTTTTGCCAACTTCAACAAGTCATAACTTGCTCAAATTTTGGAGATTTTGAATGATTCAAGTTTCAAAATGTCATTCAAGATATTTAGTTCATGACATATTTTTTGGTCAAGAGTAAATTCCAAGTGGAAGGCCTTGTTTGGATGCAAGACATTATAAGTCATTTTTGAAGAAGAATGTGAAATATTTCTAAGCATGGAAAGTCAACCATTTTTCTTCAACTTTGACTCAATGCAACTTTCATATCAAGAATCCATTTAACTCCATTATTTTTCCATTTCAAAGCTCGTAACCTCATCTTTCTAAAGCATCAAGAATCATGCCTTAAGACCCCTTGAGCTGAAAATGCCATTGTTTCAAAAATGGTATTTTGGAATTGAAGTTTCCTTGCAAGTCAGAATTTCAATTTCATGTTACAACCTCTAAACCTCAAATTAACACACGTTTTGGGTCTAAACATGATTAGCCAACTTTACCAAGTGGATTAGTGCATCAAAATGCAAGAATTGGACGAGTTTTGGTGAAGTTTGGATCACACTTCACTCGTGCATCAGGTTTGCACGAATTCCCTCCAAAACGCAACATTCACTCTTCCTTTTGATCCCATTTGCTTCTCCTATAAATACATGAACTATCCCATTCAATTTACTAAGCTTGGATAGCCAGAATCACCCTGCCAAACTTGCTCCATAACTCAATTTTCTGTAACTTCAAAATCCATTCTCGACCCTTTTTCAATCCAATTTTTCCATCAATTCACCTTCCTTGATCTTCCCTGAAGCTAACCATATAATTACATTCAAGAATCGTGCCCTATACTGCTCCATGGAAGTCCAGTTTCAGAGCTCTGCAACTCAACTTCAATAGGTAGATTCCTTCATTAATTCTTCAAAACTCTAAGCTACAATTTATATAAATTTGGCGCGAGGTTGTGGTTGTCTTTGAAGATGACCAATGTGTCATATTCTAACCAATGAAGGCGCGCCATCTGTATTTTTCAAATTCTGATTTAATTAATGATTCTGTACAATATTCACTAATGACCATGATATGCATAGCGCGCCAAATCCCTTGGATTTGATTACTAACGCGTTTTGACTTTCATCCAATGGTCTACATATTTTATTTTTATTTTCTATTTCTGATTTTTATATTTTAATTATTTTAAATTTCAAAAAATCATAGAAAATTCATTTTTAGTCCAAAAAATCTGGAAAAATTATGGAAAATATTTTTTATTATTCTCTTTCTGATTTTTATTTTTTCACAATTTAATTGTGTTTTGGTATTTTTTACAAATTTTACACTTATTTGATTTGTTTTAAATGTTTAAAAAAATACTTTTATACATTTTTAAATTCAGAAAAAATTATGGAATGATCCAATGATATTGTGACATATATTGGTGACCTCATTTTTTTCCCTGACTTTACTATTTTTTACCATTTTTTGTTTATTTGACCCATTTATTTTAATTTTAAAAATAGTTTCTAACTTTAAAAAAATTACCAAAAATATTGTAAAACTACTTCGGCCTTTTTGTGATTTTTCTATGGTGTTACTTTTCATTTCTTGATTAATTTGAACATATTTGATTTTTTTCTCATTATTTTCTATTTTTAAAACATTTTTAAAAATCCTTTTTTGTGTATATTAAATGTGATATTATTTTGTGATTATTTTCTGGCTGATCTTGGATTAGATTTTGGATCATGAACTTTATTAACATCATTGGATCAATGGTGTTGAATTAAACTCCACAAAAATGGATGAATGATTTTAATAATAGTTTGATTAAAATTTAATTCAAATGTGGTTTGTATATTTTTCCCATCCCTCTTCATCGCATCCCTCTCTTATTCCACTAGATGTTGTTGGAGCATGATCTCTATATCATGTCTCAAAACAAATGGTGCATAGATTTCTATTGACCGGCCTCAAAATAGGTACGACTTCTATATAAGTCCACTTACGATTGGTTAAGATAGCGCTAAATTTTATCCCGATTCAAATAAATGATCATTCGTGGCCCAAACTTATGATTGCAAGCCCAAGTATGTTAATTGGATATCTTTGATCCAATAACCTTGAGATTCATTGTGTGGAGGCTTTGGTTCTACCAATCCTTTAATGGATCTACAACACCTTTGGGAAACGCGGATCAATTAAACATCGTTGATCATTAAATGGTACTTATGAGAATTCCAAATGGATGATATACTTGACAAAAAGCAAATGCGACTTGTTGTGTGGAGGCTTTGGTTCTACCAATCCTCTAATGAGTTCCAAATGCAAGCTTCAAGATGGTCATCCAACTAACCACAAATTATTGACTTGTTTACCTTATACTTTTATTTTTTTTATGCTTTATGTACTATTTACTTTTAGCATTTACATTTCATGCCATTTTCATCTTTGCTCATTTGAGCATTTATTTTCTTGCCATTTTTACTTTGCTCACTTGAGCTTTTCTTTCCCTTTCTTAAAACACTTAATAATCAACATAAACCCTAAAGAATCTTTAATGGTGCTTGGACTATTTGGTTACTATCCTTGGCATTATGGAGCATGAGACTTTTCTTGGACTTAGGATTAGAAACCTTGACCTATCTTGGAGATCATATCTGATTATTTTGTCTGGAGTTCTTGAGGTTTACCTTAAGACATTCGGTTGCTTGTTTGTTTTTGTGTGCAGGTTTTTGTGATTACACCCTTTGTTTGTAATATGGAATTCACCCGTATACAGCCGTTACTCTGCCCAATTTTTTTGTGAAGACTTAATACACTTGAAGTTTGGTTCTCTCAAGAGGTCTAGTATTTCTTTGCTTGATTGGTTTCAATCCAAGGAATGGTAATTCTATCTTGGCTCATAATGTCAAGTATTGGTTTCTTGTTGGTTAGATGGTTCTTATCCCTAGCTTTTACGTTATGCTTTAGGATAGTCCCTTATTCTCCTCCCATCTTCTTTAATTTCAAAAATCTTCTTTCCCTTTTGGAAACTCTTCTTGTTTTTGAACTTGAACCACTTTCATAATAAACTTGGACTCATGTCCACGCATTTTCAAAACATCTTTCATAAATAAACTCCAATCAACTTAATAATGCCTTGACATTTTTTTGTGAGAAGTCGAAAAGTCAATCAATCTCATTTCAAACCATTTTGCCACTTTGGCTTTATTCTTTAAACTTTTCTCAAAAAAGGTTGAACTCTTGTCAATCCTTGTAATGATGCAAACAACTATACTTCTACAATATGTAGTAAAGAGAGAGATTTTCCACTTGGGTGATGAGTGAGGCATTGTTGATTTTTTAAAATCCAAGCCATGTCCTCCACTTTGAGATGATGCAAATTCTCCTTTCTCATGATTGTGGGTAGTAGGTATGTTTTCCACACGGACAATGACAATGATGTTTCATCTCATAAAATTAACCAACGCATTTTTTTTTAAATTTTTAAAAGAGGAACTACGTGTACCCTGATCCACTATTGCACGAAAAGGTGGTACGTAGGCACTAAAGGTTCGCAACCACAGCGGGTGCAAAAATTATAAAAATAAATATATTTCTTTCCTCACCTCCACCATCCATTTTTTTATATATACAACATTTTTATAGCCAAAATATACAGATTTTACAAAGAGGCTCCTGTGGAGTACCGTAGATGTTTAGGGTGCTAATACCTTCCCTTTGCATAAACAACCCCCTTACCTTGAATCTTTCCCCCTCTTTTGGGTTATTCACTCTTTTCCCATTCCTTTGGAAACAATAAAGCACGATGGCGATTTTTATTTTGATTTGTATAAAGTCTAGTCAATCCAATGGCTTAGTCTTGAACATTTCTATCACTACAGAAAAATGGCGACTTCACTGGGGAAAGATTGACCTCTTGCTGGTCCATCCCAAAGTGGGTTAAGCCTATTTTTGTTTACATCTGTATATGTGTTATTACTGTTTTTTGTGTTATATGTTGTATATAGGTTTGTCTAGATTTTCCTGGTTTTCAGGGTACTTGGTGATTACTCATAAGTCCTATACCCGAACTTGGCAAAACTTTAAGATAGGACGGGCGATATAGTCATGTTAACTTTGAGGGAGTAATCTGAAAAAAGGAGGCATGAGATCCCCCACTCAGTGGAGGCCCCTTTGACTGTAGTGTCGTTTACCGAGTAATCGCGAAGACGTACTACTTTCGGCCTGGGAGCCTGCTGAAATTGAGGACCATAGAATACCAAACCCATCTTGGCCTTTTAGGTGTAGTGCGGAAGCTATGATGGAGTAATCTGGAAATAATTATCACGCGATACTACGCTCGGACGAGTCTTTCTTGAGAATATTACTAATTACCGAGTTAATTGGGAAGTTGATAATATTCGAAGGAAGGATGTAGAATCTGGGAACCTCTAGAACCTTGTTCGGCAGGTGATAACTTTTTAGACCAATACCTTATGGGTAGTACCTTTGACCTCATGCTCGTGACGTTGAACCTATGAACCCTATATGTGTGATCTTGTGTGTGATTGTTGCATCATGCATCCATGCACTCATAAGCATCTTTTGAAGAAACCATATTTCAAGGGATTTAAAGGTTGACTATTTGTGAATATCTCAGGTACTTCCTAACCATGGATTCTGGAAAGAGAAAGACTAGAAAATACAGTTTCAAGGATCCCAAGATAGATGAGTTGATCAGTCTAATTCCCGAGATCGAGTGTTCTGCAGACTTTTGGAAGAAGTATGGGTCCATTATTCCTCTCATGAAGTTGAAGATGAAGGAAGGTATTCTCTCGACCATGGTCCAGTTCTATGATCCGATGTATCATTGCTTTAATTTTCCCGACTATCAGTTGATGCCTACACTGGAGGAGTATTCTTATCTATTGGATTTACCTGTTGCCGATCGTATTCCTTTTACTGGTTTGGAGGGTGAGCCAAAACCACATGAGATTGCTGCTTTGATTCATTTGGGAAAATCTGAGGTGGAAGCCCATATGACTACTAAAGGGGGAATTAGAAGATTACCAACTTAGATATTATTGGAGAAAGCTCGTTACTTTGTCAGAATGAAGAGTACAGTTGTTTTTGAGGCCATCTTTGCTCTACTTACTTACGGGTTGTTCTTATTTCCTAATGTGGACAAGTTTGTCGACATTAACGCTATCAGGATTTTCATGATGGGAAACCCAGTTCCTACATTATTGGGTGATGTTTATTACTCTATTCATCTTCAGAATTCTTATCATGGGGGGACGATTATCTGTTGCACGCCTCTGTTGTACCGGTGGTTTATCTCTCATATGCCTCAGTCTGATGATTTTTGGGATATCAAGAAGGAACCCCGTTGGGCTCCTAAGATCATGGCACTTACTCACTCAGACATTGATTGGCATCGAGCTTACCAGGATGTAGAGATTATTGACAGTTGTGGTAGTTTCCCCAATGTACCTCTTCTTGGTACAAAGGGAGGAATTAACTATAACCCTGTTCTTGCACGACGACGGCTTGGTTATCCGATGAGGGATAAACTGAATAATATTCATTTGAGTAGTTTCTTTCTGAAGGAAGGAGAAGACCATAGGTAAGCTAGAGAGAAGATTTTGAAGGCCTGCCATCACATTCATAAGAAGAGTAGGAAGGATTTGGGACCTAAGGGTGTTGTTTCTTTGGAGCCATATATTCAATGGACCCAATCGAGAGCCATTCAGTTAAAGATGCCACATACCCGGGAGACACCCATTCTTGATCTATTTGTGAAGAACACTCCTCCCTTATTAGATGATCTAGAAGAGCTGCAACTTGCTTTGGTTAGGATGCAACAGAAAAGGGATGCCTGGAAGAACAAGTTCCAAACTTTAGAGAGTTCCTACAGAGCAGACTTGAAGGAGAAAGACGACTTGATTGAGATCCTTGAGAGTCGAGCGGTAGAGTCTATGGGGAGGCAAGGGGATTTATTTTCTACTAAGCCTCAATCAGGTGTTGATCACTCACTTCTTGATTCAAATGATTGGAAGGAGGTTTCCACCAGATATGCAGAAGAAAACCAGAGGTTAAAGGCTCAGATTGCTAGGCTCACGGGGAAGCGCCAGCGTACAAAGTGATCTCCATCAAGTTCTATTTCTCAGGGTTTTAGATTTTGTATTCATCTTGTACTTTGGATTATTGAAACTTGTAATCCATTTTGGAGTTATTATAATAAAAAAAAATCACTATTTCAAAAGCGTTATTACTTGGATGTTTGCAATATGTCTATAAATCCCTCGAAATATTAAATAACAAAGGAAAAATAATCATGTGCATTGCATATCATTCATTATATTGCACATATTTCTTGCATTTGTTATGTGTGATCGGTGGATCTGAAACTGACTGTTTAACGCTGGTTCGCGAAATGTCGCGGTAAGCAAGAGTCGCCACCGTCTTTTATTTTCTCCAAATGGAAAGGACAAAAGCACAGAAAAATTCCTTAAAGAGATTGCTCTCGGTTCGGGAGGTAGATTATAGAAAGGGAAGGTGTTAGCACCCTTTCTATCCATGGTTATCCATGGGCTCTTAGATACTTGCTCATTTGTGTTTTCAAAAATGGTTTGTTTGCTTTTCAACTGTGGGTTTTAAAAAAAGTTTCTTTGAAAATTTCAGTTCGACTCTTGTATCAGTCCTCAAGAGTGTTTGAAAAATCGCTTTCGAAAGCTTTTTGAAAATGTGTTGGTGTGAAAAGTATTTTGATTTGTTTTTGAAATTAAGAGCAAGTATCTAGAGTCGTCTACCTACCCTAAGGAATTTGTCTGTGTAGATGTCCTTTAAAGTAGTTCCATCCCACCATTGAGAGGTAGGTAGCACCACCGTTGGAGGTGTTCGGGTCAATTCGAAGTTCGGGACATGGTGATCACCAGAGCAATAGGAAGACACCTTAGAAGCTACCCTCATGCCAGGTTCCCGGATCATGAGGACTTACTAAGACGTCCTCTACTCGACGATCACCTTTCGAGGCAAGGCAACAGTGAGGCGTACCCTAGGGGTGGTGTGTGCGATTTGTGTGTCGTTTTCATTTGCATTTATCTTGTCATGTTATCGGTGTTCTACGCTTGTTTTTATTTAAGGCCATTCATTCTTGCGTGCTTTGTTTAACAGTTAAAAAATAAAGAGCGAGAAAAGTAAAGATCTAAAGCTATTACAAAAGGCGCGGGTCCACATCGCCAAAAGTTTCTCGAACCCGATTTGACAAAAAATAAATAAAGCAAAGAAAATAAAAGGATTAAAGAGTGTGGGCAATTATTTACAAGGCTTCGGGAGAGATACATAAATATTTAAACGAAATAAAATAACATGCAAATTAATAAAAATTAAATCGAAACGAGGGCGTTGGACCCTTTTGCAAAAATCAAATTAATGATGAAGTTAATTAATTAAAAAAAGAAAGAACTTGTTTTTGGTATTTTTTAGTATTTTATGATTTAATATGAAAAAGAAAGAATTAATTAAAATTAAACACTAACCCTAATTCTATTTTATTTTAATTTATTAAGAAAACATTAGAATTTAACCTAAATTAACCCTAATTTTTATATACAAATTTAATTATAAAAATAAGTATTTAATTATTTAATCATTATGAAAGACAAATAAAAAGATGAAAAATTATTGATTAAACCTAATTCTATGTTTTTTTAGATTTTATTATGAAAAGAATTAAAATTACAACCTAATTTAAAACTAAGTTTAATTACATGCAAAGTTATTTAAGAAAATACTAAAATAAAAATATTTATTATTTTTTATCTTTTCTGATTTTTATGTTTTATGTTTTTTTTTTGTAAAAATAATTAATTAATTAAACAAATATAATTAGAAAGAAAATAGAAAATAAATAAAAACATAGCAAACCTTGGGGGGGTAGTCCCCAAATAGGAGGTATGGCCCATGAAATTCAGGCCCAGACAAGCCTGACTCCGTTGACTTTTCCAGGCAACCTGCTGGCACATTGACTAGGGTTTAGGGTATTCCTCCAATCTATGCCTTTGATCTGATGCTCCAGGACGCGTGGCACTCTGGATTTGGAAGATGCATGATGGTCTTCAAGTCAGGCGCTACATATGAACATTAATGGAAAAATAATATTGAAAACATGCAGACCTGGGGCTCGAACCCAGGTCTTGGACGTTAATACACACCTGCCTTGCCAGTTGTTCTAGACGCGCTTCTTGTAATTTAAACAACAAACAAATAATATAAAAAGAACAATCGCGTTAGTGGATTAAAGCGCGCAAAATTTAAACTGACCAACCAACATATGCCACGATATCGTCTTCCTCGCTGGTTTTATTTTTTCTGAAACAAGAACACATTGGCCACGGTTTTTCATGCGTTTTCTTAGGCCGACTATTGAAAAATAACGATTAGCTCAGGAACACTCATAAATTGAGCGCGAGCATGGCTTCTTCTTCGTCCAGTCACGCTGATTCCAATGGTGGTGGTCAGGGGTTCCAATTTTCTCTCATTCAAAAACCCCTAATTTCCAATCCTGTAAACCCTAGAAATCGAAAATGGTATTTTGGCATATAACGCATAAAACTTCAATTAAAACATGTGATTAGCTTGCAAACTTTATTATAAGCACAAATATAACAAGAAAACACGTTAACAATGCATGAATGGCAGAAACTGATTCAAGATTTTTCTTCACCAACTCCCATGGTGATCTTACGTTTTCTTGAGTATGGGGCTTGGAGAATGATTGGAATATGTCCTGTAACCTTCAAGGAAGCTAGTGGAATGGAAATCGTGGCTTGAAACCCCCTGCAAAGATGTTTTCAGAATTGAGTTTTTTCACCAAAATTTCAAGTTTGATTGTTAGGTTTTTGAGCAGCTGCGTGTGTGTGATCATTAGGGTTGTGTTCCTGGCTTATGTATGAATCAATTAGGGTTGGAAAAACTGATCAAAATCTCTTGCAATAATGGTTTTAGAGATTTGATTTTCAAGCATTCTTTTCCAAATATTTTCCATGTGCTTTTTGATACAAATCAACTCCAATCTCTCCAAATCTTTCTTTATTGGGATATGCACGAATTATTGAGAATAAAACATGTACAAAAAGATTTGTTAGGTTAAGTTAAATATTTTTCTCATATTTAATTGATTTAAGTGAATTATTATAAATAAAAATTCAAATAAATAAATAAAAAATGAAAAAAATACTTCCTTTTGGGCCAAGTGGTCGTGCACATGCTTGGAATGATGAATTGTGGAAGAAAAATTGGCCCATTAGCAATTTTAGGTCATTTGAATCAATGTTGACTTTTCAAAATATCCAAAACTTTCCCCACTTCTACAAGGCATAACTTGCTCAATTTTTAAGATTTTCTCATGTTCTTGGACATTTTGGAAAGGTCTTTGAGTCCTCTAACCAATGCCTTTGGTCCCATGTCATTTTGATTTACCAACTCAAGTTATGGCCTTTGACTTAAAGTCCCTTTTTGTTGACTTTTGAAAATGACCTATAATGTTGAAATTGATAACTTTTTGTGAGAGCATTTCTTGGACTTTAAGTATGAAGATGAGTTGTAGGAAATGTCTTTCTCTTCAAAATGAGCTTTGGATGGAATTTTTCTGATAATCCATGTGAAAGTTATGCCCTGGTCAATTTACAGTTGACTTTCTCAACTGTCCAAATAAGGAAACTTTTGCATCTTGATGATTTCTGAGCCAAATTTTGAGAATCATGATCAAGCATTGATCAAATGATGTTTGTGGCTTCAAAATTATATGTTGACCAAAAATTTGAACTTTTGACTGTCAAATGACCATTTTGCCCCTACAGTTGACTGTAGTGCAATTAGGGTTTTTGACTGTGCAATTTTGTGCTGAATGTCTTGAAACTTGATATGAGGATGCTTGACCATATTTGTAGGCATATGAGACTTGATTGGACCTTTGGAAACTTCATTTTCTTGATCAGACCACAAACCCTAGTTTTGACTGCTTAGGAGGCTCTCGTACTGTGCAACCCTTGGGGAATTTTGAAGCTTGACTTGGCAATTTCTTGAAGAATATGGGAGGGAAAATTTTGGGGTACAACAGTTGCCCCTGTTCAATCTTCTTAGACCTGAGGATGCAGATTGGCTGACGTGCCTTTCGTAATCCGAGGGTAGAAGATGATTGAACACTAGAGTGCCCAAAAATTTGCGCTCACATAGTAGCAATGTGATGGGAATGGGCTTATCGATGCCATTTAGAGGTTGATGAATAGGATGATGGGCTTATAGATGCCATCTGGATGTTGATCGCCTAAGAGATTCCTTAGCGAGAACCTGCATACCTGCAAAAGAAAAATGAGTACCTGACATGTTGCAGGAGCTGGTTTCAGATGCTTGGTATAGATATGTCCTGACTGGTTACAGGAACTGAGTCTGGAGCTTCAAACGGTGATGAATGAACCAGGGATGATTACTACCTAAGTATGAACGGTAAGAGAACCTTGGGTGACTTTAACTTCAACAACGCTCGTTGAGAAAATCTTGGTGGGAATTACCATCTTCGCAGTATCGGGAAGAGAACCAATAGGAAATTATAATCTCAAAGAAGAAACTAAAATGGAAATCTCATGCACCGTCGGAGAGAGAACCAATAGGACATTATAATCTCAAAGGAAAACCTAAAATGTAAATCTCATGCACCGTCGGAGAGAGAACCAATAGGAAAATATAATCTCAAAGAAAAACCTAAAATGGAAATCTCATGCACCGTCGGAGAGAGAACCAATAGGAAAATATAATCTCAAAGAAAGACCTAAAATGGAAATCTCATGCACCGTCGGAGAGAGAACCAATAGGAAAATATAATCTCAAAGAAAAACCTAAAATGGAAATCTCATGCACCGTTGGAGAGAGAACCAATAGGAAAATATAATCTCAAAGAAAAAACTAAAATGGAAATCTCATGCACCGTCGGAGAGAGAACCAATAGGAAACTATAATCTCAAAGGAAAACCTAAAATGGAAATCTCATGCACCGTCGGAGAGAGAACCAATAGGAAAATATAATCTCAAAGAAAAACCTAAAATGGAAATCTCATGCACCGTCGGAGAGAGAACCAATAGGAAAATATAATCTCAAAGAAAAAACCTAAAATGGAAATCTCATGCACCGTCGGAGAGAGAACCAGTAGGAAATTATAATCTCAAAGAAAAACCTAAAATGGAAATCTCATGCACCGTCGGAGAGAGAACCAATAGGAAAATATAATCTCAAAGAAAAACCTAAAATGGAAATCTCATGCACCGTCGGAGAGAGAACCAATAGGAAATTATAATCTCAAAGGAAAACCTAAAATGGAAATCTCATGCACCGTCGGAGAGAGAACCAATAGGAAAATATAATCTCAAAGAAAGACCTAAAATGGAAATCTCATGCACCGTCGGAGAGAGAACCAATAGGAAAATATAATCTCAAAGAAAAACCTAAAATGGAAATCTCATGCACCGTTGGAGAGAGAACCAATAGGAAAATATAATCTCAAAGAAAAACCTAAAATGGAAATCTCATGCACCGTCGGAGAGAGAACCAATAGGAAATTATAATCTCAAAGGAAAACCAAAAATGGAAATCTCATGCACCGTCGGAGAGAGAACCAATAGGAAAATATAATCTCAAAGAAAAACCTAAAATGGAAATCTCATGCACCGTCGGAGAGAGAACCAATAGGAAAATATAATCTCAAAGAAAAAACCTAAAATGGAAATCTCATGCACCGTCGAAGAGAGAACCAGTAGGAAATTATAATCTCAAAGAAAAACCTAAAATGGAAATCTCATGCACCGTCGGAGAGAGAACCAATAGGAAAATATAATCTGATAACTTCTACTGAGTCTTCATCAGAAAAATCTGTTGGGAGTCGATTTGGCTGGACTAGAGAAGGCCTTGGACTGGATAAGAAATCTTTGGAGTCGATTAACTGAACCGGTCTAGGTCTTGAAATATGATTGAGAGTTTACCTGAATCTTTCCTGAAAGGTAAAGGTCAGTCGTATGCAATGCATGATATGGATCAAGCAACGATGTTCTCAACATAAATGGGATTTGTATGATATGATGCGTCTATGAATGCTATAATGATGTATGTGATGTTTTATGAATGTGTTTTTCGTCTAGGAAAGTAAATCCTTGACGAGTGCCGGGAAGTCACTCTTGGGCTGATATTGAAGAATAAGCTTTTGCTTCCGCTGGGGATGATAACTGCAAGAATACCGGTAGGAGAAGATGACTCCGTTGAGGAATGAACTTGGCAAATGGAAGATTCTGCGGGGAGAAAAGTACTCTAGCGACCATGCTGGGGAGTGATATTCCGTGGGGAGAGAGATACTTCTGCTGAATTGTTGATAAGTATCTTGCTGAGGATGTCTTTGCTGTGTTGGAAGTATGAATAGACTTCGCTGGGGATAAGAAAGAACTATGTTGACGACGACCTTTCCGTGGCTTTTGGCTGAGGATAACCCAGTTATATCCTGTTAAGGAAATAACTCTTTGAATAAAGCCGGACGACGCGTTCGTGCTCTGCGAGGGGTAAGCTTCCAGAATCTACTGGGGATAAGCTTGCTGCTTGGGGGAGATGAATTCCAACCTTCCTGGGGAAACTGGATTGGATTCTCTCTTGGGGAAGTTTTGATATGCTGGGGAAGTGATTCCTTTGAATATTGGTATACCGCCGGGGAACAATCTTTAGACCAAGACTGCCGGGGATGCTTGTTAAGAATGTGTATATATGCTGCTGGGGAGACGTTGAGATCTACTGGAGGATACTCAACTTCCTTGAGACTTGTTAACTCTGCTTGGAGAAGAATGCACTAACTGCTGACTTACTCTCTGGGGAATTAAGATGTACTGGTCATGTTCTTTAGCTGAACCTACCTTGGTACCTTGGAGGACAGAACAATTAGATTGCTTGGACAACTCATCATTGCCCCTGTTTCTGAGGTGGGAGAGGAAGACCTGTGAGGGGTGGATAGTTGTTGATAGACCAAGCTTCTTCTGATAGGCAGGTGACAAGATGACAGGGCATAGTCGTACGCTTTAATCCCTAACTTTTTCCTGGACCGCCCTTTTGGGTTTTCAGTCCACCGGGATACCCATTTTTGCCCAAGCCGCCTTTTCAGGTTTTCGACTTGCCGGGTGTACAGATTTTTCCATTTCATCCCTTCATTTTGCCCGAACCCTTTTGGTTCTCCGGGAAGCCCTTATTTTTGCCTAGGTGTGTCAACCTAGCGGGTCTTTGATTATGCGTAGTATCTTTTCGACTATGTCAGTGCTTCTCAGAATGTAGGGAGTTTCCCCTGTTAGGATTGTGTTGTCATGCCACCAGAAGATGTTTGACCATGCAAGATTTGTTGCTGGGAATTCATGTCCAATGCCCCAAGTGGCTCAGGCGGAGATTTGCCCCAGGCTATTTGGCCTTTGAGAGATTCTCCGAATCTTTATTGGGTTTCCCCAGATGATGGATCATGATCATGTCGTGCCCCTTGATTGGAAATGCTTTTGTTCACTAGGTATTCATCGTGCGAATTTTCCTGCTGTTCAAACAAAAAGTCATATGCGAACAGAGTTATGTTAAAAATGCAAAGCTTATGTCTGTCTTGAAGATTTTGAAAATGCATTCTTTTTCATAAAATAAGTGAATGTTTGTAAAACGTGATGTCAACTCCGTATTTACCGTAGGCCTTAAGGAGTCAGGATACCTTTCGTAACAGTACGCTTTCGAACTAACCCGTGCTTCAGATAGGACTTTTAAGGGTTATAACGTGGCCTGGTTCATGGTTTAAGAAACAAAGGATAAAGGCTCAAATTATATTTGTACCCACCCGCTCTTCGTGATGTTCTTCAAACCTAAACTCGGTTGATCATACGTTAGACCTTGGTGGAGTCTTTGCTTTGATATGCCAGCGATGGTTCGGATATTGGCAGTATATTTTGATTAGGCAGTCATTTCCTTTTTTGTTGAGGGTTTGTAGGACCTCTTTCTTTTTGATTTCGTTATCCCTATTTTTTTTTTGCCTGAACTGTTTCCCTTTTTTGGAATTACAGTCAGCGGGATGTCCCAGTTTTGTAAGTCTCCTTCATGGGTTTTGACTTAATGGGCTTTTATTTTTGAAAGATAATGACTGCCTATCTGTATGATTGTTCAGAACCATCACTGTCTTTCTTTGTCTCGTAAGGATCTTTTTGGTGCCCTTCGTTATGCACTTGGATCAACTGAGAGACTACCCTGCCCCAGGTTATGATTAAGGGTTTTAAATTTCGAAAAGAAAAACTCCTACTTCTTTGGCTCAGAGGGGTCGACGAGGGATTATCATCCTTATAACTCCAGTGTTTGGGGGTTGAAACAATGCCTGTACCTCATCAGCGGGGTCTGTTCAAAAGCATACTGTAGATTATGGTATCGTTTTCGTCATCCTCCCTCAAGAGGCTTAGAATTATTATTTAAGAGTTGATCATCAGAAAAAATATGAAAATAATTTGCGTCTAGTGAATACGAATATATTGCTTCAAAATAGACATAAGCAATGCATTAATGTGATAACAATGTTTAACATGAATAAATGTTTTAACAAAAGAAAATTGCAATCTTGAACATTCGAATGAACAAAAATTTTCTAGTCTCGGGGCTTGTCACTTCAAATGGTGCCTCCTGTAGGGATGGTAGAAGCACTCAGCCTGGCCATCTTGGGTGAATTCCACAGCTCCTTCCTCAATCAGGTCCTCGATTTTATTCTTCAAAGTCCAACAATCCTCTGTAGCATGCCCCGGGCTATCAGAATGATAAGCGCAGTGAGCGTTAGGGTCATACCTTGAAGGTGTCCTGTTGGGATTCTTAGGAGGATCCTTTAGAGTTACCAAGTTCAACCTCAGCAGTTGTTGTAAGGCTTGAGGCAGCGACGCGTTGAGCTTGGTGAATTGTCTTTTGGGCTTGTCTGGCTGAAGCTGGTGAGGTTGATACTGAATTGGTGATACTGAAGCCATATGAGGAGCTTTCTCCTTGCCTCTTTGTCTCAAAGATGGTCGAACGATGACTGGCTTTTTACCCTTAGACGTTTGCCCCAGTTGGTTACCCTGAAGCAGTTGGTTGACGAGAACCCCGAGCTCATCTTGTCTTTGAGCTAACCATTGAATGGCAGTCACCTGCCCCAGCATCTGGACCTTCAATGCATCCACCTCGGCTTGTAGGTGTTTCAGCATTTCATCCTCAGCACTGTTCCTGACAAAGGTCCCCATGAGAAGTGTCCTTAGCTCCTCCTGCCCCTTGGATAGATTCAGGAGGATTTCCCCGAACCGAGTCTCTTGAGCAAGAAGGTCCTGGTTATCTGGTTGGAAGGCCATTGCTGAAATAAACAGCGAGAAATGGTAAGTGACCTGCAACAAAGATACCTGTTATGTAATGATGTGTATGTATGCATATGCAATGTTTCCAAGGATCCCGCGGGGTAAACAAGAAAATTTGCTAGAACTCGGGTCCGGTAGTTTGATTGAAGGAAATGCATGTTGTTGAGAGTCCTTCTTCAAGAGTCAAAGGCTCACCATATCAAGTGGGTCATAGCCCCTGAGTTTAATCATCATGTCTGGTTTTGATTTCCAAACAACCTTGGTTAGGGGAACCTTCTTTAAGAGTCAGAGCTCACCATATCAAGTGGGTCATAGCCCCTGACAACTTTGGCTAGAGGAAAATAAATCCTCTTTGCCCCTTGCTAGATGTTTGATTCATCATGACCTGCATCGCAAGCCCTTGAGATCCATGAAATGGGTTAGGATGTATGCAATGGTATGATGTCATGATGCATGGGGTGATATGAATAAACCCTGTTATGAGCCCTTATTAAGGACTACAAACTAAAACCTGCAAGAAGCTTAGGATACCCTGTTATGAGTCCCAATTAAGGACTATAAACAAAACCTGCAAGAAATTTAGTACACCCTGTTATGAGTCCCAATTAAGGATTATACACAAAACCTGTAAGAAACTTAGGTACCCTGTTATGAGTCCCTATTAAGGACTATAAACAAACCCTGCAAGAAACTCAAGTGTCAGACAACAAGCATGCAAATAGCCAAGTACGAAGGCACACAAGTCACGCAAGAGAAGCCCTTAGAGTTTAGGCCAGCCTGGGGTCTGGGTAGTACCCTCTTGAAGTTGGTGGGTTCAACCTGTCCTATTAGAAGTAACTGGGTTCTAAGGGTCCCAATATCACGGAATTGCTTTCATTGTTCATCGTTTCGATTTAGCCACTGAATTGGCGACCGAAATATTCCAGGAAAGCAACCCTCAATTGAGTGTAGTATCGAGTATCAACCAACCTCGGATTGCACCAAAGTCAGTTATCTCACTACCCTAAAGAGGCCAAGATAGTTCAATTAAGGTTCCTAAGGTCTGTTGATGCTTCATGACACCACGCGGAGGCCCCGTACTCTCCTTGACTGAACTCAAGGGTTACCGGTACACACCAAAGTGCCACATCAATGTAGCAGACTGTTTCAACCATGTCGGTATACCCCGCACAGTTCCCTCACAGCCTTGTTGCTACTTTCTAAGAAGGTATCCCCCAGATCCGGGTTAGGATCTATAGAACTCCCGAGCAACCCACAATTTAAAGCACACAAGGAAAACAATTGAAAACACAGTTATGAACTAAACCCTAAGGTACACCTCACTTTAAGTTTATTCCCCAGCAGAGTCGCCAGTTCTGTGATCGGTGGATCTGGAACTGACTGTTTAACGCTGGTTCGCGAAATGTCGCGGAAGCAAGAGTCGCCACCGTCTTTTATTTTCTCCAAATGGAAAGGACAAAAGCACAGAAAAATTCCTTATAGAGATTGCTCTCGGTTCGGGAGGTAGATTATAGAAAGGGAAGGTGTTAGCAGCCTTTCTATCCATGGTTATCCATGGGCTCTTAGATACTTGCTCATTTGTGTTTTCAAAAATGGTTTGTTTGCTTTTCAACTGTGGGTTTTAAAAAAAGTTTCTTTGAAAATTTCAGTTCGACTCTTGTATCAGTCCTCAAGAGTGTTTGAAAAATCGCTTTCGAAAGCTTTTTGAAAATGTGTTGGTGTGAAAAGTATTTTGATTTGTTTTTGAAATTAATAGCAAGTATCTAGAGTCGTCTACCTACCCTAAGGAATTCGTCTGTGTAGATGTCCTTTAAAGTAGTGCCATCCCACCATTGAGAGGTAGGTAGCACCACCGTTGGAGGTGTTCGGGTCAATTCGATGTTCGGGACATGGTGATCACCAGAGCAATAGGAAGACACCTTAGAAGCTACCCTCATGCCAGGTTCTCGGATCATGAGGACTTACTAAGACGTCCTCTACTCGACGATCACCTTTCGAGGCAAGGCAACAGTGAGGCATACCCTAGGGTGGTGTGTGCGATTTGTGTGTCGTTTTCATTTGCATTTATCTTGTCATGTTATCGGTGTTCTACGCTTGTTTTTATTTAAGGCCATTCATTCTTGCGTGCTTTGTTTAACAGTTAAAAAATAAAGAGCGAGAAAAGTAAAGATCTAAAGCTATTACAAAAGGCGCGGGTCCACATCGCCAAAAGTTTCTCGAACCCGATTTGACAAAAAATAAATAAAGCAAAGAAAATAAAAGGATTAAAGAGTGTGGGCAATTATTTACAAGGCTTCGGGAGAGATACATAAATATTTAAACGAAATAAAATAACATGCGAATTAATAAAAATTAAATCGAAACGAGGGCGTTGGACCCTTTTGCAAAAATCAAATTAATGATGAAGTTAATTAATTAAAAAAAGAAAGAACTTGTTTTTGGTATTTTTTTAGTATTTTATGATTTAATATGAAAAAGAAAGAATTAATTAAAATTAAACACTAACCCTAATTCTATTTTATTTTAATTTATTAAAAAAACATTAGAATTTAACCTAAATTAACCCTAATTTTTATATACAAATTTAATTATAAAAATAAGTATTTAATTATTTAATCATTATGAAAGACAAATAAAAAGATGAAAAATTATTGATTAAACCTAATTCTATGTTTTTTTAGATTTTATTATGAAAAGAATTAAAATTACAACCTAATTTAAAACTAAGTTTAATTACATGCAAAGTTATTTAAGAAAATACTAAAATAAAAATATTTATTATTTTTTATCTTTTCTGATTTTTATGTTTTATGTTTTTTTTTTGTAAAAATAATTAATTAATTAAACAAATATAATTAGAAAGAAAATAGAAAATAAATAAAAACATAGCAAACCTTGGGGGGGGTAGTCCCCAAATAGGAGGTATGGCCCATGAAATTCAGGCCCAAACAAGCCTGACTCCGTTGACTTTTCCAGGAAACCTGCTGGCACATTGACTAGGGTTTAGGGTATTCCTCCAATCTATGCCTTTGATCTAATGCTCCAGGACGCGTGGCACTCTGGATTTGGAAGATGCATGATGGTCTTCAAGTCAGGCGCTACATATGAACATTAATGGAAAAATAATATTGAAAACATGCAGACCTGGGACTCGAACCCAGGTCTTGGACGTTAATACACACCTGCCTTGCCAGTTGTTCTAGACGCGCTTCTTGTAATTTAAACAACAAACAAATAATATAAAAAGAACAATCGCGTTAGTGGATTAAAGCGCGCAAAATTTAAACTGACCAACCAACATATGCCACGATATCGTCTTCCTCGCTGGTTTTATTTTTTCTGAAACAAGAACATATTGGCCACGGTTTTTCATGCGTTTTCTTAGGCCGGCTATTGAAAAATAACGATTAGCTCAGGAACACTCATAAATTGAGCGCGAGCATGGCTTCTTCTTCGTCCAGTCACGCTGATTCCAATGGTGGTGGTCAGGGGTTCCAATTTTCTCTCATTCAAAAACCCCTAATTTCCAATCCTGTAAACCCTAGAAATCGAACATGGTATCTTGGCATATAACGCATAAAACTTCAATTAAAACATGTGATTAGCTTGCAAACTTTATTATAAGCACAAATATAACAAGAAAACACGTTAACAATGCATGAATGGCAGAAACTGATTCAAGATTTTTCTTCACCAACTCCCATGGTGATCTTACGTTTTCTTGAGTATGGGGCTTGGAGAATGATTGGAATATGTCCTGTAACCTTCAAGGAAGCTAGTGGAATGGAAATCGTGGCTTGAAACCCCCTGCAAAGATGTTTTCAGAATTGAGTTTTTTCACCAAAATTTCAAGTTTGATTGTTAGGTTTTTGAGCAGCTGCGTGTGTGTGATCATTAGGGTTGTGTTCCTGGCTTATGTATGAATCAATTAGGGTTGGAAAAACTGATCAAAATCTCTTGCAATAATGGTTTTAGAGATTTGATTTTCAAGCATTCTTTTCCAAATATTTTCCATGTGCTTTTTGATACAAATCAACTCCAATCTCTCCAAATCTTTCTTTATTGGGATATGCATGAATTATTGAGAATAAAACATGTACAAAAAGATTTGTTAGGTTAAGTTAAATATTTTTCTCATATTTAATTGATTTAAGTGAATTATTATAAATAAAAATTCAAATAAATAAATAAATAATGAAAAAAATACTTCCTTTTGGGCCAAGTGGTCGTGCACATGCTTGGAATGATGAATTGTGGAAGAAAAATGGGCCCATTAGCAATTTTAGGTCATTTGAATCAATGTTGACTTTTCAAAATATCCAAAAATTTCCCAACTTCTACAAGGCATAACTTGCTCAATTTTTAAGCTTTTCTCATGTTCTTGGACATTTTGGAAAGGTCTTTGAGTCCTCTATCCAATGCCTTTGGTCCCATGTCATTTTGATTTACCAATCTCAAGTTATGGCCTTTGACTTAAAGTCCCTTTTTGTTGACTTTTGAAAATGATCTATAATGTTGAAATTGATAACTTTTTGTGAGAGCATTTCTTGGACTTGAAGTATGAAGATGAGTTGTAGGAAATGTCTTTCTCTTCAAAATGAGATTTGGATGGAATTTTTCTGATAATCCATGTGAAAGTTATGCCCTGGTCAATTTACAGTTGACTTTTTCAGCTGTCCAAATAAGGAAACTTTTGCATCTTGATGATTTCTGAGCCAAATTTTGAGAATCATGATCAAGCATTGATCAAATGATGTTTGTGGCTTCAAAATGATATGTTGACCAAAAATTTGAACTTTTGACTGTCAAATGACCATTTTGCCCCTACAGTTGACTGTAGTGCAATTAGGGTTTTTGACTGTGCAATTTTGTGCTGAATGTCTTGAAACTTGATATGAGGATGCTTGACCATATTTGTAGGCATATGAGACTTGATTGGACCTTTGGAAACTTCATTTTCTTGATCAGACCATAAACCCTAGTTTTGACTGCTTAGGAGGCTCTCGTACTGTGCAACCCTTGGGGAATTTTGAAGCTTGACTTGGCAATTTCTTGAAGAATATGGGAGGGAAAATTTTGGGGTACAACATTATGCATATCCAAGTGTCTTACCAAGATTCTTTACTTCGTTTAGCAAGCTGACTCATCACTATAACACTCGGGTTAATTTCAAAAAGAAGATGGACAACTTAGAACAAGAGAATCCCAAGCTGCGTGAGGAAGTTTCTGCTTTGAAGGCCGGCATAGCCAATCTGACTACTCTGATGGAAGCTCTGGTGGCTGCTCAGAATCAGCCACCGAGTGTTCAACCTCAACCAACAAGGGAAACTACTGAAGCTCCGACTGTTCCTGTATCTGCTACTCCGGTTTTTGTTCAGAATCACATGCCTCAAGGTTATCCATGGGGAATGCCAGAGAATTTTGCATCTGAAGGTTTCAATCTTGGTCCTCAAGATACTCTAGTGGTTCAGACTATTGTTACTCCAGCACCTCCAGTGGTGTATGCTGTTCCTGCTGCACCTCCTTCGGTGAATATGGTTCTGTTTGTTAATGATGATGTGTGTCGTCCTTTCCCTCCACTGAGTGAAGACTTGGGTCTTTATGACAAAATGGATGATTTTCAAGAGCATTTTGACAAGATGCAAAGAGAGATGAAGGCCCTTAGGGAAAAAAGCTATTTGGGCAAAATGTGAATGAGCTATGTTTGGTCCCGAATGTTAAGATACCTACTAAGTTCAAGGTCCCAGAATTTGAGAAGTATAAGGGCAACACTTGCCTTCGTGCTCATCTGATGATGTACGTAAGGAGGATGTCTACCCATATTCACTTTTTTCAGGATAGTTTGACTGGTGCTGCGTTGAAGTGGTATATGAGTTTGGACATCGCCAATATCCATGCTTTTATTGATTTAGGAGAAGCATTCATCAAACAATACAAGTACAACATGGACATGGCGCCTGACTGTGACCAACTTAGGGCCATGGTTCAGAGATGGCGTGAGGTAGCCACCCAAGTGATTCCTCCCATGAAAGAGAAGGAAATGACTAAGATTTTCTTGAAAACACTGGGTGCTTTCTACTACGAGAGGATGGTAGCAAGTGCGCCAAGTGACTTTACTGAGATGGTAGGAATGGGTATCCGCTTAGAAGAGGCTGTAAGAGAAGGCCGTTTGACGAAGAGTGAAGGATCCGGAGGTGTAAAGAAGCCATCCTATGGGTTTACCAAGAAGAAAGAAGGAGATGCAAAGGCTGTTATACAAGAGAGGAGGGTAAACGCTCCTAAAAGGAATTATCAGCGTCATCAGCAAGTCACCTCAGTTACTCCTGTTATGAATATCGCTCCAACTACCATTACTTATTAGAGACCGTCCCAACAGGGGAATCAAGGGCATAATCAGAGAAGGGAGAGTTATGACCCTATTCCCATGAGCTATACAGAGCTATTACCAGCATTGATTCAGAAGAAGTTAGTCCAGACACGACAACCTCCCGGCGTACCATCACCATTTCCTTAGTATTACAAGGAAGACCAAACATATGCTTTTTATCACGAAGCACCAGGGCATAATGTTGAGAATTGTTATCCTTTAAAGACTGAGGTGCAGAAATTGGTAAAGTCTGGTGTTCTATCTTTCAAGGACGTGGGACCTAATGTGAAAGATAACCCTCTACCCAAGCACGGGGGAGTAAATGCTGTGAATATGGTGGCCGGTTGTCCAGGCGCCTTCCGGATTTTTGATATTAATCAGGTTAGAGGAGATTTGGTGAAAATGCATGCAGACCTCTATGAATTTAGCTACTATACGCATGACCATTCTGGTTGTGCTATTTGCAGTACAAACATACAGGGTTGCGAGAAGATAAAGGCTGATTTACAGGAGATGATGGATGAGGGCCTCATCTATATAATCAGGCCTAGGGCAGAGTATGAAGAGGAAGTGAACATGGTTTCCGGATGTCCTGGTGAATTCAGAATTTTTGATGTGGAGGATATGAATGAGGATCTCGTGCAGTTGCATGCTACCTTCTGCCATACGGCTGGTCAGGTGGGACACTAATATGGATCTTGCCTAGTTTGCTGTCGAGATCCCCGAGGATGTTCAATCGTGAAGAAGGGTGTTCAGTTGTTGTTAGACAATGGAACTATCAAGATTACGGGTCATAGGGATGATTATCTTGAGGTTGATATGGTTGAGGTTTGTTTAACGGAAGAAGAGTCAGATGAAGAGTATACCTCCGCAGATGAATATTTCTCTTCAGACGAAGATTTGTTTTCCAGAAATGACTTATTGATGACTGATTGTGTTGAAGAAGGGGTAAATGTCATCGTGCCTTATTTTGGCACACCTGTCCATTTTAAAGTGGAGTATCATAGGAAGCCAGCTGTTACCCCATTGGTGTTAGCTTACCAGGTCCTATCCCCTACAAATCAGATAAGGATGTGCCTTACAAATACAATGCTACAGTCTTAGAAGATGGAGTGGAAGTTCCCATCCAGCCAAATCCTGATATTGGAAATATAGCTGAAAATAGCAGGGTGACTCATAGCAGTCGTGTGTTTGCGCCGGTTGTTCGGAGAGATGTTGCTACTGGGAAGAAAATTACTGAGAATGATGAACCTAAGAAGGCTACATGAGAGACTAGTAGAGCTACGTTAGAGAAAGAAGTGGATGATATTTTGAAGATAATTAAGATGAGCGACTACAGAATTGTAGATCAGCTACTACAAACTCCTTCAAAAATATCTATCTTAACTTTATTGATGAACTCCTCAGCTCATAGAGAATCCTTGATGAGGGTACTGGAACAAGCTTTTGTGGAGAGTGATATCAATTCAGCAGCGTAATAGGAAACATTACGTCATGTAATAACTTGAGTTTCTGCGATGATGAATTGCCAGATGAAGGGAGGAATCATAACTTGGCCCTCCATATCTCTATGAACTGCAAGAATGATTCACTATCCAATGTGCTAATTGATAATGGATCCGCGTTGAATGTTACACAAAGGAGTACTCTCATGAAGTTGAAATATTAAGGAACACCTATGCGCCCGAGTGGCATCATTGTGAAGGCGTTTGATGGGTCAAGGAAATCTGTCATCGGTGAAGTGGACTTACCTATCCATATAGGACCACATTTGTTCCAGATAACCTTCCAGGTCATGGACATCATTCCCGCTTATAGTTGTCTGCTAGGACGACCGTGGAAACATGAAGCAGGGGTTGTCACTTCAACTTTACATCAGAAGCTAAAGTTTGTGCGTAATGGGAAGGTAGTGATCATAAATGAGGAGCAGGCATTGTTGGTATCTCATTTATTCTCTTCCAGCATTGTAGAAGCGGATGAAGCTTCTGTTGGAACCCAGTTCCAATCCTTATCCATTGACAACATAAGGAGAAATGAGAATTCCATGGTCTCGCTGAAGGATGCGCAACAGGTTGTACGTAAGGATCATAATGAAGTCTAGGGACGAATTATGGATCCACCCGTGAGCAAGAACAGAACTGGCTTGGGGTTCTCTTTGAAGAATAGAAAAGGAAAAAGTTTTAAGTCAAAGTCTACTATGAGCAGCTATCATAATGTTTTCCGCAGTGGAGGTTACCTCCATCCAACTGATTCTGGAGTTAATGTTGTTGAGGAGGATGAAGCAGAGCAGGAAATGCCGAATTATGTGACACACAGAGTCAGGGTTCAGAACTGGGTCACCATTGATATTCCCTCTTGCATACATGTTTCAAAGTAATTAGATTTATTAATTTTTTTTCTTGAAAAGCTTTCACTCTGCCCAAGGTGGAAGTATTAATGTTGTGGGGCTTATCTGTTTGCTGTGACTTTTAAGATCATTAATAAAAGTTGTCTTTACTTCCCGAATTATGTCTTTATTTTATGCTTTTTCTTAGAAAATGGTAATAAAAAAACCTTTCAAAATAAATAATAACTGAAATTCAATGTGCATAATCACTTGTTATATGTGTCAGTTTCGAAAACCAATCATAAATCATATGTGCAGATTAACTAAAAAACCCGTTGAATACAACGACCCCGCACCCTCTCCCAACTTTGAATGTCCCGTGTTTGGGGTTGAAGAAGAAGTTTATGATGAGATTCCATAAGAGGTCTCACGATTGCTTGAGCACGAGGAAAATGACATTCAGCCATATAAAGAGCCTTTGGAAGTTATCAATTTGGGTTCAGAAGAAGATCCAAAGGAGGTCAAGATTGGAGCATCGCTGCATCCCAATGTAAAGGGAAAGTTGATTGAGTTGTTGAAGGTTATGTGGATATATTTGCTTGGTCTTACCAAGATATGCCTGGTCTAGATATAGATATTGTCGAGCACCATTTACCGTTGAAGCCAGAGTGTCTGCTAATTAAACAAAAGTTGAGAAGAGCTCACCCAGATATGGCAGTAAAGATCAAAGAGGAGGTTCTAAAGCAGATTAATGCTGGTTTTCTCATGACGTCAGTGTATCCTCAATGGATTGCCAATATTGTCCCAGTACCGAAAAAAGACGGAAAAGTCTGCATGTGCGTAGATTACAGAGATCTAAATAAAGCTAGTCCAAAAGATGATTTTCCATTGCCTTATATTGACATGTTAGTGGATAGAACAACAAAATTAAAAGTATTCTTGTTCATGAACAGATTTTATGGGTATAATCAAATAAGAATGGCTTTGGAGGACATGGAAAAAACAACGTTTATCACACCCTAGGGAACATTCTGTTACAGAGTGATGCCTTTAGGGTTGAAGAACGCTGGTGCAACGTACCAGAGGGCTATGACAACCCTATTCCATGATATGATGCACAAGGAAATTGAAGTATATATTGATGATATGATTGCCAAATACCAGACTGAAGAAGGGCATATAGAAGATTTGTTGAAGCTGATTCAGCGTTTGAGGAAGTATCGTCTCCGCTTGAATCCAAATAAATGCACCTTCGATGTTCGATCAGGGAAGTTGTTGGGTTTCATTGTTAGCTAGAAAGGAATTGAAGTTGACCCTGATAAAGTCAAAGCAATTCAAGAAATGTCAGCACCAAGAACTGAAAAGCAAGTCAGAGGTTTCCTCGGGCATTTGAATTTATTTCCAGATTCATTTCCCACATGACTGCAACGTGTGGACCGATCTTTAAGTTGTTAAAGAAAGATCAAGGTTGTGTGTGGACGGATGACTGCCAAAGGGAATTTGAAAGTATTAAAGAATATCCGCTTGAACCTTCTGTCTTGCTCCCTCCCATAGAAGGAAGATTTTTGATTATGTATCTGACAGTGTTAGATAAATCCATGGGTTGTATTCTGGGACAACAGGATGAAACAGGGAAGAAGGAGTTCTCCATTTATTATCTCGGTAAAAAAAATCATTGATTGTGAGTCGCGGTATTCCATGCTGGAAAAAACATGTTGTGCTTTGGTCTGGGCGGCAAAGCGTTTGCGGCAGTATATGTTGAATCACACCACTTGGTTGATCTCCAAAATGGATCCAATCAAGTACATTTTTGAAAAACCTGCTCTTGCTGGGAGAATTTCCCGCTGACAAATGTTGTTATCTGAATATGATAACGAATACCGCACTTAAAAAGCTATTAAAAATAGTGTGTTGGCAGATTATCTTGCTCACCAACCAGTGGAGGATCACCAGTTTGCAGAATGTGAATTCCCCGGTGAGGATGTGATGTTCCTGAAAGTGAAGGATCGTGATGAACCATTGTCTGAGGAAGGTCTTGACCCTGAATCTCATTGGAGTATGATATATGAGAGAGCTGTGAATGTTTATGGTAAAGGAATTGGTGTTGTGATTGTCACTCCTCATGGATCTCACATTCCTTTTACTACAAGGTTAACATTTGATTGCACTAATAATATGGCAGAATATGAGGCTTGCATCATAGGTCTCGAGGAAGCTATTGATCTCAGAATCAAAATTCTAGATGTGTATGGTGATTCAACTTTGGTAATAAATCAGATTAAAGGAGAATGGGATACTCGTCACCCTGTCTTGATCCCTTACAAAGATTATGCTAGAAGATTATTACCATTCTTCAATAAAGTTGAATTCCATCACATCCCTAGAGATGAAAATCAAACGGCGGATACTCTGGTAACTCTGGCTTATATGTACCAAGTGAATACTTGGAACGATATACCCCGAATTACGGTTCGACAGCTGGATAGGCCTGCTCATGTGTTTACAATAGAGGAGGTAGCAGATGAAAAACCTTGGTATTATGATATCGAGCATTTTCTTCAGACTCAGGAATACCTAATTGATGCATCAAAGAAAGGTAGAAAAACATTGAGAAGATTGGTAGGCAGTTTCTTCCTCAGTGAAAATGTGTTATACAAGAGAAATTATGACATGGTCTTGCTCAGATGCGTGGATAGACACGAAGAAAACATGTTGATGCATGAGATTCATGAAGGTTCATTTGTCACTCATGCCAATGGACATTCGATGGCCAAAAAGATGCTAAGGGCAGGTTATTATTAGCTGACAATGGAATTTGACTGTTACAAATTTGCAAAGAAGTGCCATAAATGCCAGATTTATGCAGACAAGGTCCATGTGCCTCCGACACTCCTCAATGTGATTTCCTCCCCGTGGCCTTTATCTATGTGGCGTATTGACATGATTGGGATGATAGAACCCAAAGCTTCAAATGGGCACCATTTTATCTTGGTAGCAATTAATTACTTCACCATATGGGTGGAGGTTGCTTCATATGCCAATGTTACTAAATAGGTGGTTGTACATTTCATCAAGAATAATATTATATGCCAGTATGGTGTGCCAAGCAGAATCATCACTGACAATGGCTCGAATTTGAACAACAACATGATGACAGAACTGTGTGAAGAATTCAAGATTGTCCATCACAATTCATCTCCATACAGGCCAAAGATGAATGGGGCTGTTGAAGCTGCTAATAAGAATATCAAGAGAAATATACAGAAATTGGTTATTACTTATAAGGATTGGCATGAAATGCTCCCTTTTGCTATGCATGGATATCGAGCATTTGTCTGCACTTCAACAGAAGCAACCTTGTTCTCCTTAGTGTATGGAATGGAAGTTGTACTCCCAGTCGAGGTAGAGATTCCCGCGTTGCGTGTGATAATGGAAACCAAGTTGACGGAGGCTGAATGGGTCCAGAACAAGTTTGACCAATTGAATTTGATTGAGGAGAAGAGAATGACAGCCTTGTATCATGGTCAGTTATATAAAAAAAAGAATGAAGAAAGCTTTTGATAAAAAGGTCAAACCTCGTGAACTCAGAGAAGGCGACCTCGTGCTAAGGAAGATCATGTCTTTTAACACCGATTCTAGGGGCAAGTGGACTCCCAACTTCGAAGGCCCATATGTTGTCAAGAAAGCCTTCTCTGGCCGTGCATTAATTCTTGAAACTATGGATGGCGAGGAGTTCCCACGTCCCATGAATGCTGATGCAGTCAAGAAATACTTCGCCTAAAGAAATAAAAGAACAGCTCACTTAGTTGAAAACCTGAAAGGGTTGCTTAGACAAAAAAGGAGCGTCTCGGTAGGCCGAAAACCTGAAAGGGCGGTCTAGGCAAAAATTAGGGACCTAAACAGAATAAATTTCTCGCTAAGTTGAAAAACCGCAAGGGCAGCTTAGGCAAAAGTTAGGGATTTTCTTGGCAAGTAACTACGTCAGACAAGACTTTATCGTTGAAGCAACAATCTTCTCGGGTCCTCACCATACTTCAACAAAAGCTGCTGCTCAGGATTTCAAAAGTTGTTAGGGGGGATAATGGTTATTGTATCTCAATGTATCTTTTCCATTATGTATTACCATTTCTCAAACTTTGTAATCATCTATGGAGTCTCGCCATTTGCAGACTACCATTCTATTAATGAAATTCGAGCTTTTACCCAATTATTAGTGTTTCTTATTTTATTTAGCTTGCAAAGACTCCATTTATTACTAATAATAACTTTCAAAGCAAAGAGATTAAATAAAAAAATTGATTTTTCAAAAAAAAAGATGTTTACAATTTAATTTTACTTTGAGAGTTGTGATGAAGCAATGACACCAAAAATGGTGATCCCAGGAATGGACAAACTCCAGTTGTTTTGAGAAGCTTTTGTTCCCCTCGGGAAGGTCACTCGGGTTGTTTTCACCGTATTGGGTTCATGATTCTGGTATCCTCAGTCAAGTTTGGATTCATTTCTCCTCTTTTTTGAGTTTTCATGATGAGAAGTTTCAATCCGCATTTTTCTCCAGTGAAGTAGGCTTGAATTCCCCAGCGAAGTTTGGATGTTTCGGTGTTAGTCTGCTTTATTTGAGACTAGTCTTGTAATCTCCAGTAGGCATGTTACTTTTGAAAAAACACTGGTTTCCCCGATGAAGCCTGAAGAAGGATGTTCTATCCCGGTATCCATTTATTTCATCACTTTGATTTGTCTACCTCCGGATTATGTTTCTCCCCAGTAAAGTTAAAGCAAGCAGTAGGTTTTGTTTCCACAGTTTTCCTTTACCTTTCTTGTAATTATCATATTGGATGAAGTTTAGCCGAGTGTTGTTAGTTCCTGAGGCGGTTTTGCTTGTTTATTCCCAATGATTGTGTATCTGTTTTGTCAGCATACGCACGATAACACTCATACATTCATACATACATCATGCATAGCTAAAATTAGCATATCATTGTTCATTGACATTTAATAATATTTTTGTTGACATATTACCCTGTTTTGCAGAGTTACGTTTCCCTCTTTTCAATAGAGTGTTGGACTTAAGCAGAAAACATATATTCTTTCAATTTCCCTACTAAGTTGTCCCCCATAGAAGATTTTTGCTTTGAGCCTCTCAGTACAACTCCTTGTTTGGATAAATTTGGTTTTCCTTCTTGAGTTTATTTCTCAAAGGATGAATTCTGGTTGACTGTTTCATTCTAGTTTATTTTTGTTTTGGATCTGTGGTTCCCCATCAATTCTATTCACTTTGGATTGCTGAAAACCCCAAGTTTTGTTTGGTGCATTTATTTTGCACAAGAAGACTTTATCCCCTTAGCAAGAGTATCATGGAATCTCCCCAGGAAGTCATACTTGCTTCCCAAAAAGTTCTCTTTTTACAACCCTCTGTAACAACAGGTAGCAAGTCTCTTTATTTGAGACAACTTATATATTATCCTTTCCAAGCGGAGTGCCTTGGTTAAAGAAGAAGTTGAGACCCGTTCTAGGTGAAACACCGGAATCTTGGGGAAACTTGCTATCTTTTTTCTACCCTCGGTGAACGTTGGTAGTTCATCGTTAGTGAACAGCGGTAATATGATATATTCTCTTTCTACCTTCAGTGAAAGTTGGTATACCATCGGCAGTGAACGTTGGTGTTTGTTATCTTTTTGCTACCATCAGTGAACGTTGGTAGTTCATCGTCAGTGAACGGTGGTGATATGATATATTCCTTTTCTACCTTCAGTGAAAGGTGGTAGACCATCGGCAGTGAATGTCAGTGTTTGTTATCTTTTTGCTACCCTCAGTGAACGTTGGTAGTTCATCGTTAGTGAACGGCGGTGATATGATATATTCCCTTTCTACCTTCAGTGAAAGTTGGTAAACCATCGGCAGTGAACGTTGGTGTTTGTTATCTTTTTTCTACCCTCAGTGAACGTTGGTAGTTCATCGTCAGTGAACGGTGGTGATATGATATATTCCCTTTCTACCTTCAGTGAAAGTTGGTAGACCATCAGTAGTGAACGTCGGTGTTTGTTATCTTTTTGCTACCCTCAGTGAATGTTAGTAGTTCATCGTCAGTGAACAGAGGTGATATGATATATTCCCATTCTACCTTCAATGAAAGTTGGTAGATCATCGGCAGTGGACGTCGGTGTTTGTTATATTTTTCTACCTTCAGTGAATGTTGGTAGTTCATCGTCAGTGAACGACAGTGATATGATATAATCCCTTTCTACCTTCAGTGAAAGTTGGTAGACCATCGGCAGTGAACGTCGGTGTTTGTTATCTTTTTGCTACATTCAGTGAATGTTGGTAGTTCATCGTCAGTGAACAGCGATGATATGATATATTCTCTTTCTACCTTCAGTGAAAGTTAGTAGACCATCGGTAGTGAACGTCAGTGTTTGTTATCTTTTTGCTACCTTCAGTGAATGTTGGTAGTTCATCGTCAGTGAACGACAGTGATATGATATATTCTCTTTCTACCTTCAGTGAAAGTTGGTAGACCATCGGCAGTGAACATCGGTGTTTGTTATCTTTTTGCTACCCTCAGTGAACGTTAGTAGTTCATCATCAGTGAATGGAAGTGATATGATATATTCTCTTTCTACCTTCAGTGAAAGTTAGTAGACTGCAGTGAACGTTGGTGTTTGTTATCTTTTTGCTACCCTCAGTGAACGTTGGTAGTTCATCGTCAGTGAACGGCGATGATATGATATATTATCTTTCTACCTTCAGTGAAAGGTGGTAGACCATCGGCAGTGAACGTCGATGTTTGTTATCTTTCTCTCTGCCTTCAGTAAGCGTCGGTAGCTTCTCCTTCAATAGAAGTTGGTGTGTCCTTTGACCATTCTACCATCCTCTCTGATTCAGTTCTATGGGTCCACCAATGTTTTAATTTCCTGGTGGTGGTGCTCCTTTGTTTCTTTATTATTGTTACATCCCAAATGTTATTTTGTGTCTCTTTGGTCCTGTTCATATGCATTCATGATCATAAGCATTTGCATGGTATCTTAGGGCCAAAAATAGGGTTTGTTTTATATTTAAGTATCTTCGATCGCGTCGACACAAAGATTTTTAACCTTCGTATCTCCAGGTAGAAGAAACTTAAATAAGGGCAGTTGTTGTACCCTAATTTTTGCCCCTAAGATCCCTTCATCATACCATGTTGATTCACTCACAACAAGATCACACTAGGATTCTTGGTTCCCCTCCCTACATTTAGTTTTGCCCTTTTTGAGGGATTACCAAGCACCTTGACTTATGTTCCTTTTGTGATCATAAATATTGTTTTGATTTCTTCATTTACCTAATAAAATACAATGTTGGATTGTCTTGCTTGTTATCCATGTAGGTGAAGGCAATGAGATTTAACAAGCTACCCCATGAGTTCATGAGTTTATTTCCATGCCCTAGTCAATATAGCTTGAGAAGTTCAAACCTCAAACTTGGTTTGGTTTTGGAAGAATTGGCACGACAAGGTTGCTTTGGTTCATCACATTTCAAGGTTATTAGTTTTGACTAAAAAGTACAAGGGTTTGATTGGAGAAGTTGTCATGTTTGGACAAGGTTTTGTTCACATTAGTCACAAGAGCATATTTCTCTCAAATTTAAAGATATGGAAGTGGTTTTGGTAGCTATGAGTCCTCATTATCATCCTCAACAACTTCTATTCACAAAGCAAGAATATTGGTACAAGAAGTTTGTTCAAACTTGTCAAAGTTCCTCAAAGCATTTTCTTGATCTAGGAGCTAGGGTTTTGAACTTCAAAGGAGTAAATCTTTCTCACCTTTTGGTATTTTTGAGTTATTATAAAGATATCCTCCTCTTCAAAGGGTTATCAATAAATCACTTCAAAAGTTCGAAGGAGTTTTCACTCAGATGAATCCACAATTTTACATGAGTGACTTCAAATGATCATAACTTGGTCAATTTTTATCACCTTTAGCCCATTATTTTTCCAAAATGATCTTGAGGATGTGAACCTTATGCCTTCTTTTATGTGCAAAGTGAGAAAATGGATGGAAGTTGTCTTAAAGACGCAAAAGATTATAGGTCATTTCATGATTTTTTGCCAACTTCAACAAGTCATAACTTGCTCAAATTTTGGAGATTTTGAATGATTCAAGTTTCAAAATGTCATTCAAGAGATCTACTTCATGTAATATTTTTTGGTCAAGAGCAAATTCCAAGTGGAAGGCCATGTTTGGATGCAAGACATTATAGGTCATTTTTGAAGAAGAATGTGAAATATTTCTAAGTATGGAAAGTCAACCCTTTTTCTTCAACTTTGACTCAATGCAACTTTCATCACAAGCATCCATTTAACTCCATTATTTTTCCATTGCAAAGCTCGTAACCTAATCTTTCTAAAGCATCGAGAATTATGCCTTAAGACCCCTTGAGCTGAGAATGCCATTGTTTCAAAAATGGTAACTTGGAATTGAAGCTTCCTTGCAAGTCTGAATTTGAATTTCATGTTACAACCTCTAAACCTCAAATTAACACACGTTTTGGGTCTAAACATGATTAGCCAACTTTCCCAAGTGGATTAGTGCATCAAAACGCAAGAATTGGATGAGTTTTGGTGATGTTTGGATTACACTTCACTCGTGCATCAAGTTTACATGAATTCCCTCCAAAACGCATCATTCACTCTTCCTTTTGATCCCATTTGCTTCTCCTATAAATACATGAACTATCACATTCAATTTCCCAAGCTTGGATAACCAGAATCACCCATCCAAACTTGCTCCATAACTCAATTTTCTGTAACTTCAAAATCCACTCTAGACCCTTTTTCAATCCAATTTTTCCACCAATTCACCTTCCTTGATCCTCCCTGAAGCTAACCATATAATTACATTCAAGAATCGTGCCCTATACTGCTCCATAGAAGTCCAGTTTCAGAGCTCTGCAACTCAACTTCAATAGGTAGATTCCTTCATCAATTCTTCAAAACTCTGATATCATTGTGTTTCTCTCATTGCCCTGGTTCTAGTCGCAACACTTACCTTTTACTGGAAACACGTTTTGACCATGAAATTTCTAATCCCTTTTCAAAACATTCCTTCCAAATTGCTTGAGCTACAATTTATATAAATTTGGCGCGAGGGTGTGGTTGTCTTTGTCTTGAAGAGACGAAGCGAATGGCATAGGTCTGAGCTTCTGATTTTACAGTTTGAGAGACCTGCAATTCGTGATGGCTGGAGGTTGAAGATGACCAACGTGTCATCTTCTAACCAATGAAGGTGCGCCATCTGTATTTTTCAAATTCTGATTTAATTAATGATTCTGTACAATATTCACTAATGACCATGATATGCATAGCACGCCAGATCCCTTGGATTTGATTACTAACGCGTTTTGACTTTCATCCAATGGTCCACATATTTTACTTTTATTTTCTTTTTCTGTTTTTTATATTTTAATTGTTTTAAATTTCAAAAAATCATAGAAAATTCATTTTTAGTCCAAAAAATCTAAAAAAATTATGAAAAATATTTTTGATTATTCTCTTTCTGATTTTTATTTTTACACAATTTAATTTTGTGTTTTGGTATTTTTTACAAACTTTACACTTATTTGATTTGTTTTAAATGTTTAAAAAATACTTTTATACATTTTTAAATTCTGAAAAAATTATGGAATGATCCAATGATATTGTGACAAATATTTGTGACTTCATTTTATTTTTGTTTCTGAATTTACTATTTTTTACCATTTTTTGTTTATTTGACCCATTTATTTTAATTTTGAAAATAGTTTCCGACTTAAAAAAAATTACCAAAAAATTTGTAAAATTACTTGAGCCTTTTTCTAATTTTTCTATGGTCTTAGTTTTCATTTCCTGATTAATTTGAACATATTTGATATTTTTCTCATTATTTTCTATTTTTAAAACATTTTTAAAAATCATTTTTTGTGTATATTAAATGTGATATTATTTTGTGATTATTTTCTGGCTGATCTTGGATTAGATTTTGGATCATGAACTTTATTAACATCATTGGATCCATGGTGTTGAGTTTAACTCCACAAAAATGGATGAATGATTTTAATAATAGTTTTATTAAAATTTAATTCAAATGTGGTTTGTATATTTTTCCCATCCCTCTTCATCTCATCCCTTTCTTATTGCACTAGATGTTGTTGCAGCATGATCTCTATATCATTTCTCAAAACAAATGGTGCATAGATTGCTATTGACCGACCTCAAAATAGGTGCGACTTCTATATAAGTCCACTTACGATTGCTTAACATAGCGCTAAATTTTATCCCGATTTGAATAAATGATCATTCGTGGCCCAAACTTATGATTGCAAGCCCAAGTATGTTAATTGGATCTCTTTGATCCAATAACCTTAAGATTCATTGTGTGGAGGCTTTGGTTCTACCAATCCTCTAATGGATCTACAACATCTTTGGTCAACGCGGATCACTTAAACATCTTTGATCATTAAATGGTACTTATGAGAATTCCAAATGGATGATATACTTGATAAAAAGCAAATGCAACTTGTTGTGTGGAGGCTTTGGTTCTACCAATCCTCTAATGAGTTCCAAATGCAAGCTTCAAGATGGTTATCCAACTAACCACTGATTATTGACTTGCTTACCTTATACTTTTATTTTTTTATGCTTTATATACTATTTACTTTTAGCATTTACATTTCATACCATTTTCATCTTTGCTCATTTGAGCATTTATTTTCTTGCCATTTTTAATTTGCTCACTTGAGCTTTTCTTTCCCTTTCTTAAAACACTTAATAATCAACATAAACTCTAAAGAATCTTTAATGGTGCTTGGACTATTTGGTTACTATCCTTGGCATTATGGAGCATGAGACTTTTCTTGGACTTAGGATTAGAAACCTTGACCTATCTTGGAGATCTTATCTGATTATTTTGTCTGGAGTTCTTGAGGTTTACCTCAAGACATTGGGTTGCTTGTTTGTTTTTGTATGCAGGTTTTTGTGATTACACCCTTTGTTTGTAATATGTAATTCACCCGTATACAGCCGTTACTCTGCCCAATTGTTTTGTGAAGACTTAATACAATTGAAGTTTGGTTCTCTCAAGAGGTCTAGTATTTCTTTGCTTGATTGGTTTCATTGCAAGGAATGGGAATTCTATCTTAGCTCATAATGTCAAGTATTGGTTTCTTGTTGGTTAGATGGTTCTTATCCCTAGCTTTTACCTTATGCTTTAGGATAGTCCCTTCTTCTCCTCCCATCTTCTTTAATTTCAAAAATCTTCTTTCCTTTTTGAAAACTCTTCTTGTTTTTGAACTTGAACCACTTTCATAATAAACTTGGACTCATGTCCATGCATTTTCAAAACATCTTTCATAAATAAACTCCAATCAACTTAATAATTCCTTGACATTTTTTGTGAGAAGACTAAAAGTCAATCAATTTCATTTCAAAACATTTTGCCACTTTAGCTTTTATCTTTAAACTTGTCTAAAAAAAGGTTGAACTCTTGTCAATCCTTGTATTGATGCAAACAACTATAATTCTATAATATGTAGTAAAGAGAGAGATTTTCCACTTGGGTGATGAGTGAGGCATTATTGTGTTTTTAAAATCCAAGCCATATCCTCCACTTTCAGATGATGCAAATTCTTTTTTCTAATTATTTGTGTAGTAGGTATGTTTTCCACACAGACAATGACAATGATGTTAACCAACGCATTTGTGTTTTAAATTTTTAAAAGAGGAACTACGTGTACCCTGATCCCCTATTGCACGAAAAGATGGTATGTAGGCGCTAAAGGTTTACAACCGTGGCGGGTGCAAAAATTATAAAAATAAATATATTTCTTTCCTCACCTCCACCATCCATTTTTTTTATATATACAACATTTTTTATAGCCAAAATATACAAATTTTACAAAGAGGCTCCTGCGGAGTACCGTAGTTGTTTAGGGTGATAATACCTTCCCTTTGCATAACCAACCCCCTTACCTTGAATCTTTCCCCCTCTTTTTGGGTTATTCGCTCTTTTACCATTCCTTTGGAAACAATAAAGCGCGGTGGCGGTTTTTATTTTGATTTGTATAAAGTCTAGTCAATCCAATGGCTTAGTCATGAACATTTATACCGCTACACTACTGTTACTCAAGACGCTTCTGATATTCCTAAGGTTACTAGGGTTCCATACAGAATGGCTTCTTTGAAGGATGCTATAGTTGTAGTGGAAGAAGGTGGTTGCACTACTTGGGGTCAGCTTCCTGACATTCCGTATAAATCTGACCAATTTGGTTTTGGTTTTAGTGCAGAGGCTCAAAGGGTTGTTCGTCGTGCTCGTGTTGGAATACCACCATTCCACGTTAGCAATAATGGAGTAAACACAGTAGAAGATGCTGATAGTCACTATGATATCGACAGTTGGATCTTTCCTACCATCGGCAATGAGCTCAACAACTGGAGGACTAAAGACCTTATATCAATCTCCTTTATTCAAGAGTAATTGCTATTTTCTGTTTTATTGCTTTCAAAGTCTTCTTGAGTACAACCATAAACCGGTTTATCTCAAGGAAAATTACTTAATCAAAAGAAAAGGTTTACTGTATACTATTTTTTTTCATTATAAAAACTGTATCACTATTGTGATGTATTACACAAATTGAGTATATTATGAATATGACTTTTTGCAGGTTTTTGAGATTGTATGTAGCAGTGTATGAAATCGTGTACGATTTACCCTTTGAACTTGTTTATATAGGCGTGACAATTCTGTCCAAAAGGAAACATGATAATGGACACTTAATGCACTTTCCATACTGAGAAGATCCTTGTCTGAATGTAGACGTTGCAGATGATACTACCTTAATGGAAAAGTAACACTTTAGATCTTAGGAATCTTGTATGCTGCTTTGCTTCAGAACTTGGGAAGTCAGAAACGTAAGGTTCTGTTACCGTGTTGGACTTCCGTTCAGAATCAAAAAATCATTCTCTTTAGCGCAGATTCTGATCACGATGCTTCAGAACATTCTGATTACTCAGCTTGAGTGCTTCTATGGCTTAACTTCTGATTCTATTTCATTCTGAACTTCTGTACAACATAGAACACAAATTTAGAGTGCATATTTGTTCTTTGTGTTTGTTATCATCAAAACTCTTATGAGGGTTGTAGAATCAAACTATGTTCTAACACATACATCATATACAAGTATCATATCATGTGCATACGAAACACATATAGGACACTCTCATTTACTTTGAGAGCATCATTACGCAATGCATTACATACGTCATGACATAGTATAAAGACGAACTCTGTCTTTTCAGGTAAAAGTCTACAAACAAACGAATAATACCAGCAACTTTCAAACAGGTCAGAGATTAATTCCTGAAACAGGACGAGGCAACTATCTATATGATCGGGTCGCAGATTAATTCCTGAAATAAGACGGGGCAATTATCGATACGAACATTCAGTATGAATTCTTGAAATAGGACGGGTTTGCCAACAGAAAGCAGGTCAAATATTAACTCCCGAAATAGGACGGGGAAACTATCTATATGACCAGGCAAAGATTAACTCCTGAAACAAGACGGGGAAACTATTGATATAACCAGGTGTTATGAATCCCTGAAATAGGACGGGTTTACCAATGAAAGTAGATTGTGGATCAATTTTTGAAATAGGACGGGGCGACTATCTACATGACAAGGACTTCCCTCAGAAATTAAATCTGACGCGCATTTCCCTTAGAGACTAAATTTGACAAGCATCTATTTAAGTACTTTCCCCAGAGATTCATTCTAAAAACCATTCTTCAGATATAGTCAAGCGTAGGCTCATTCTGATACTCCTATTGAAATTTATCTTGATGGCATCTACAAGCCCATCTCTGATGGAATCCCGTCATCTTTCCGAATGACATCTTTAAGCCCATTCAAGCAATATTATCAACCAACAATGTTACCTCATGAACATGCGAGTGCAAATTTCTAGGCACTTAAGTGTTAAATCCTCTTCCACCTTAAGATCATGAATATCGTACATGCCAAACTAACTCCTCAAGTTTAAGAAGATTGAACAGTGGCAGCTGTTGAACCCCAAAATTTTCCCTCCCACTTTTATTCAAGATATTCATGATACAAAGTCTCCTCCTAAGCAATGGACTTACAACTAGGGTTTCACTTTTCTAAGGTAGATTTGGTTTCTAAGGCCTCAAGTGGATTTCATGGTTTCTTACATGTCTTCAAGAATGCTCATACCAAGTTTAATGCCTTGCATCAGAAGTTTGCTCAGTCAATGGCTCAGATGACTGAAAATCAACAATATTGGGCAAAAAGTTAATTGGGGTCAACATACTGTCAAACTTCAAGATTTTTGGTAAAAATCAATATTTTGAAGTCATATTCATCATTTGATTAAGGGTTGGTCATGATTCATCAAGAAAACTCCCAAATCATCAAAAGTCAAACGTTGTCAAATTAGGGTTTTCTTAAGGAGAAGTCAAGTGAACTTTGACTAGACACAACTTTCACATGCTTCGTCAGATTTTCCTCAACCAAAGCTCACTTTGAAGGAAATTTAATTCTCTACATCTTTGTCTCTTTAAGCTCAAGACCAAAAAATGCGTCATTTGAGAGATATTGGCCAACACATTATAGGTCATTTCAAAAGTAAAAAAAAAAAAGACATTTTTTGTCAAGGCAATTTACATCAAGATAAATCTTTAAATGAAAACATCATCAAAATAAGGATTTTAGAGGACATCTTAAGCTTTCCAAAAACTCAAAGATCACATTCAAATGATGAAAATTGAGAGAGTTATGATTGGTGCAAGTTGGGAAATTTTGAGCAAATGCGTGAAACCAAAAGGGATCAAACTTGGAATTTTGAGCTATTGGGCTTATGATTCAAGGTCCAAAAGGGTTGTGAAACTTATAATGAACCTCAGATCCTATTCATGCACCCCTTAACCTTTTTATTTTATTTATTTTGATTTTTAATTCAAAATAAATAAGATAAAAACAAGGACTTTTCTTACAAGGTCCAAGCCCACATTGTTTGACCTAATTGCAAGCATTACATATCTTCCTCATTCAGACAAAGGCAGCCATGCGATCCCTTGCAAATAAACCTCTTTAAAAATTCAAAAATATCAAAAACTAGGGTAACTTGTAAACCATAGTTGTAGCCTCTTTCCACACAAACCAGCCATCCAATTCTCTTCCAGCAACATTGTAGGGTAAGAATGGAATATTTTTGAAGATCCAAAGGGCTGGAAACCCTCATACGCACCTTGCCGTTTTAGTTTATTGCATGATTTTCATAACTTTGTTCTCATTATGTTTTTATGCATACTAAATTATTTAACATGCTTCTGAGATCTCAAGGTGCAGGTTAGACTAATCGAAGGGCCTTCATGCTACCAGAATCATGCATCACCATGCTCATCCTGAACCATGTTATTTTTGCCATATCTCACAACCTAACACATTTTAGCCGAAGATAATGGTCCCATTGAATTCATAGGTCTTGATTTAAGGGGTCCCTTGGAACTGCTAACAAGTGTTGTTTTTGCAGGTTGGAAAAACATACTAACCGGAGAAGATGACCAGAACTAGTGCTCTGACACCTCTCCAGTCCATGCAATGTGTTTATTATTTATTTATTTGGTTTCGCTGATAATAATGGATGTATCACCACCCCAGTGGTATAAGCGCACGCGATAACGCCTTACTATGCAAGGGCGTGTGTTTGATCCATGTCTTTTTCAATTTGTCATATTTTCTGATTTCTATTGATTACTTGCATCGCGTCTCACAAGCCTACGATGCACCCGACCATGTCTCACCATCAGATCTTCATAGATATGATCCAATGTTTCCAGATCCGCAAGCACGTGATGAACCTCCTGGAGTTGAATGCATTGGATATAGCGCTAAGTCAGTGGGCCTGGACTTCTCTTGCAGTTTGCACCCCCTTTTTTGCTATAATCATGCCCATTTATTTTCTATATATTTTCCTTTATCTTTTAATTATTTATTTTTTATTATTTAATTAAAACACCAAAATATTAATTTTAGGATAAAAATATTTAGGTTTAATTTTAATTATCTTTTTTTTAATTAATTAATTTAATTAGATTCTTAGGTTAAATTAATTGACTTTTTTTACTAAAATTAGTTAGGTTTTTAAGTCTTTTTTATTAATTCATTAATCACAAATCATTTTTCATAAAAAATCACGAAAAAATATTTTCACATTCTTTTCTATTTTTTATTTTTCTATTTTAATTTCATAAATCAATTGGATAGATCGTGCGTTTCCTATGTAATAGCTTAGTGTGATACGGTGGCAGAACCGACTGTTTTGAAATGTTGGTTTGCGTTTTGCGTTTTATATTCGCAAAATGTCGCGGTAAGCAAGAGTCGTCACCAACTTTTATTTTATCCAACCGGAAAGGAAAAAAAGCACAAAAAATCCTTTTTCGAGATTTTGAGTACGGGGGATAGATTATAGAAAGGTAAGGTGTTAGCACCCTTTCTATCCATGGTTTTCCATGGGCTCTTAGGTACTTTCTCATCTTTTTGAAATTGCTTGTGTGTGCTTGTTTTGAAAAAGTTTTGTTTTACTTCGTTTTAACCCTTGTTTCTATCCTCAAGAGTGTTATGAAGTATTTTTGAAACTTTGTTTGAAAAAGTGTAAGTGTGAAAAGTAGTTTGATTTTGAGAAAGTACATATTAGCATCTACCTACTCGAAAAAGGATTGTTTCTATTCTCGTTTCCTTTAGACAACGACATCCTACTATTGAGAAATAGGTAGCACCGTCGTTGGAATTGTAAGGGTCAATTCGAAAGGGACGTACGATCACTAAAGCAATGTTAGGACGTCTTAGTAATAACCCTAGAGTCTTAAGATCATATTCGAGGCAACATTTCCGAGGCAACATTTTTGAGGTGACGTTTCCGAACATGACATTTGATCTTTGTTTAGACAGGAGGGCAACCACTAAGACACCCTATACTTAATGATCGTTTACCAAAGGCAACCGAAGTGAGAGTATACCCTAAGAGTGTGCATGTGCGAGTGATTTAATTTTAGTTATTATCTTTGCACATCAGGGTTTTCTAGCCATTTTAAATTATCATGAAATCTTGTCATACACTCCTATCAACATACATCTAAATACTTAATATTTGCGAGAATTAAAATGCGAGAAATAAAACCTACGCTATTACAAGGCTTCGGGGTAGGGATTAATTACATAGCCAAAAAACCCGTAAAATAAAACGATAAATAAAGAAAATCCTAATTTAAACTATTAGATACCGTAGACAGTTACATCAGTATTGCAAAAAATATAAACGCGCGCGATGAATCGAATGCAAAAATAAATAGGGTTTTGACCCCTACTATACCTAATTGCAATTTAAAAGAAAAATCATTTTTTGAGTTGTTTTTGATTATTTGAGAAAATAAAGTTCAATTGAATAAAAATAACCTAATTACTAATTAATTTAAGTTAAGAAAAATAATTATGTTAACCTATTTTTTGCATTTTTTTATTTTGAGAAAGGAATAAAATTAAATCAAGAGTTAAACCCTAATTTGCTAATTGATTTTAATTATATAAAAAAAAGTTCGAATTATCCTAGATTAAATTAAACTAATATTAAATTAAATTTGATAAAATAAAACCTAGTCCTAATTTTTTGTGAAACTCTTGATTTTATGATTTTATGAAAAAATAAATTGATTTTGTCAAAAAAAAATCAATTAAGTAAATCAAATTAAATAAAAGAAATAACTAGAAAAGAAAAAAGAATGGGCCTGGTGTTGTTTAGCAAGAAGGGGGTGTGGTTTGCAATTCTGAGCCCAATAAGCTTCTGGCCCCATTGACTTTGCTAGATCCTGTGGGCATGCTTGACTCCAGCGCATGGTGGACCCTCAGGGGAAGGCCTTAGATCTGAAGCCTTGGTGGTTTGGATGATCAGATCTGGAGAGTGCATGATGGATCCTGGAGTGTGAGATGTACTGGATTTCCTGTCCAAGAAAAACATGAAATAAAGTTGGGACCTAGGGATCGAACCCATGCCCTTAGGCATTCTCCCACTGTGCGCTTGCCATCTGAGCTGGTTGATTCAATTGTACATATGACCAATAACAATTATAATATGATAAAAGAAAAATATTAAATTTAAAAACGCGCGAAATTTAAACTGGAAAGTCAGGGAGTGCCACGTATCCTTCTTCTTCCTCCCACTGTCGCTGTAAGTTTTGCAACTTTTACCTACAGACGTTTAAGCATAGGTACAACCCCTGTGTATTTCCAAAACCTTGTACATGCATGATAAATGATAACCAATGGTACCAATCAACTCGTTGCAACCTCACGAGCCTCATGGTACCATTATCACTGGCCAATTTTCCCTGTATGAAAAATCCCTAAAAACGAAGCACGAACCCTATCCATGGCAACTTGATATACAGTCAACAAAAATGTAATTAAATATAACCATTAGCTTGGAAACATCTCAAGGATTAAAGATATGTCAATTAATCATGCTAAATATGCCATAATCAATGCATTCGATTTCAAGAAAAGAGAAAAATTGTATGGCTCTTATAGGGTGTTTCAGGGCATGGGGAAGCTTGCTAGCGATTGAAGCACGATCCTAGGATGTCCAACAAACGATTGATATGATCAGAATGGCTTGAGATGGCCTGAAACTTGAAAATTAGTTAGCAACTTTTTCTTGATTTTTTGAAATTCGTTCTCTCCTTTGAACGCCTCTAGCCTCTCCTTTTTTGATATGCCTTTGTTCCTTATGTATCCAAGAATGAATTATGGTTACAATTTGTTTCAAATCTTTTCCAATTATAATTATTGATTCATGATTCAATCTTTGCACCAAATCTTTCCAAATCAATCAAATTCAATCTTTTTGTGTCCAAATGGAGCCTTATACAATCTAATCTTGTCTCCAGCTGTGTAATGGACCTAATCATGCACAAAATCTCAAGATTTAATTAGTTTTTGATATTTTCATTATTTTATTTTGATTTTATTTGATTTAAATGAAATAAATTCAAAATAAATGACAAAAATAAAATAATGACAAATGGAAGGACTCATGGGTCGTGGGTCACATTACAAACTCATTGCAAGCATAAAAAGTTGGGCCCATTTGACAAAAAATGCAATTTTGGACACTTTTGACTTTTGGCAATTTTGCAAAAAGGGTCAACTTGGCCAATGCATAACTCTTTCAATTTTGACCCTAGAGAGGTGTTCTTGGACTTTTTAGAAATCTTATGATGTCCTCTAAGAATCCCTTTTGGTATCTTATCAATTGAGTCTTCCATGTTTATGTATGAAGCTTTGACCCAAAAGATGTTTTTGTTGACTTTTCAAAATGACCTATAATGTCCAAATTCATATCTTCTTGTGAGTGCATATTTTGAACTTGGGAGATGAAGATGAATTGTAGGTAATTACATCCTATTCAAAATGAGCTTTAGATGGGTCATTTTTGATAAAGTATGAGAAAGTTATGCTTGGTCAAAGTTGAGTTGACTTTTCCTGCAAAACCCTAATTTAGTAACTTTTGGGTTTTGATGAATTGTGAGCAATCCTTGAGGAATCATGATCAACCCTTGATCAAATGATGGATAATACTTCAAATTGAGAATGTTTACCAAAAATCTTGAAATTTGACTGTATGTGGGCCACAGTTGACTTTTGCCCTAACACAATCGATTTTCAGGCCTTTGAGCAATTGACTGAGCAAACTTCCTCTGCAAGGCTTGAAACTTGACATGGATGATCTTGATAACATATTAGGACAATGGTGAGCATTTGGGATCCTTTGGACTCAAGCATCTTGATGCAAAATGAAACCCTAATTTGAGGTAGACTGCCTTAGGAGAGAGTTTGCCTGGTTAACTCTTGGACTTCCTTGAGCAATTTGAGGACCTCACCTGACATGTATTGAAAAATACGGGAGGGCAAATTTTGGGGTACAACAACTTCCCCTGTTCAATCTTCTTATACCTGAGGAGGTAGATTGGCTTATCTGCCTTTCGTGATCCGAAGGTGGAAGATGATTGAACACTAGAGTGCCCAGAAATTTGCACTCGCATGAAGTGGTACTTGTCTTGTGATATCGGGAATGGGCTTATAGATTCCATTTGGAAGTCAATGATGGAAGATGGGCTTAAAGATGCCATCCGAAGAAGTGTTGATCGCGTAAGATATTCCTTCGCGAGAACCCGTATACCTGTTGTTGAGGAAGATTACACCGGGGAATGCTATTCTTTGTATTGAGAGAAATAGAGTTTTAGGAACTTCAGTTGTCCGTTACTCTACTGAGGAATCATCTCTTAGTCGAGGAGGTGAAAATGAACTGCTATCCGGTCGTACTCCAGGCTTTACAGTGATTTGCTGAGGAAAATAAGATCGACTATTATCTGGTCGTGCTCCAGGTTTTACAGCGACTTACTGGGGAGATGAGATTAAACTTGCTATCTGGTCGTCTTCTAGGATTTGCAATGTCTCAATTCTTATCTGGTTGTGTTCCAGGCTTCAGAAGGAATTAAGTGGTTATGCGGTCGCATCCGGGTTTCAACTTGAATTTAAGGCTTACTAATATCCGGTCGATTTCTGGGCTTCATAGTGATTGGCCGAGTAAACTTCTATTTGGTAGATTTCCAAGATTCGCAGTACCTTATACTGTTATCTGGTCGTGTCCCAGGCTTTAGTGTCCTTTGCTGCTATCTGGTTGCGATCCAGTCTTCACAACGTCTTATACCTATTATCTGGTCGATTCCAGGCTTCATGGTATCTTGTATTGCTATCTGGTCGATTTCCAAGCTTCACAATACCTTGCTGAGGGTTAAGCTATTTACCGGCCGACTTCCGGGCTTCAAAGCTTGAACTGGAATAGAAATCTTAGTATCAATTCGACTGAACCAGGGGAAACTTGTGGGAACTTCAACTGGGAGAGAAATCTTAGTGTTGATTTGACTGATCCCGGGAGAGGTCTCGGACTAACTTTGACTGGCATAGAAATCAAGGGAATCTTAGAGGCGATTCGGTTGACCCAGACGAAAGTCTTAAAATGTCTTCAACTAAAATAGAAACCTTAATGTCGGTTTGATTGAACTAGAAAAAACTTGTCAGAACTTGATTGCATCTTTCCCTGAAAGGTAAAGAGTCAGTCGTATGTAATGTCATGATGTATGAAATGTATTGGGTAATGATGCTCTCAAGATAAATGAGATTGTGCTGCATGATGCGTATACGCACGCCATGCTGTATGGATATGCAATGTCCTTGTGATACACTATAGCTGGGGAGGATAAATTCTGGACTACTGTTGAAGAGTACAGGGAGTTGAGTTCTTCGTTCTTGCTGGGGATAATGACCGAAGGTGATTAGCTGGAGACTTGCATCCGTTCTTCTCGAGAATATTCTGCCAGGAGAGACTCTGTTTGAGAATAACCCTGTGGGAAAATGACTTTGTGGGGGAGAGAGATACTCTATTGGATGATATGCTGATCTGGAGAAATAAACTCCGCTGGTGGTGAACTTCTATTGCTGGTGATAGATAAACTCTGCTTGGGGAGAATTTTGCCGACTCATTCGCGATTATGAACCTCAGCTGGGGAGAGCTAACACCACTGTCTTTGGATACTTCTAATTATGCGGGTAATGTATGAACCTTTAGTTATATTCTCAAGCTGGCTCTATCCCTGTACCTGGTGGGTAGTGCAATTGTAAGGTTTGGACATTTCTTGTTTTCCCCTGTTCCTGGAATCACGAATGATTGTCTTTTGTTTCTCATGTAAATATTTATGAGCAGCAATTATTTCAAATGCATATATCAAAAATGAATCACTGGACGTCCTTGTAAAACAAAACAGAAAAAGAAAAAACAAGTTGAAATTTCTTGTAAATGAATTGTATTGATTTTTGAAGTTGGTCTGTAATAAGAGTTTTGTACAAGAGGCTGATGTCCTAGTAAGAGAACGCCACCGAAGGATAGGAATTGTACAATTTGTGAAAAAGAAAGAAAAGGAGCTATATGAACAATCCCACTGGGTTCCAACTCTTCTATTTCCCTTATATCTTCGAGCGTCTCATCACTTTGCTACTTGGTCGAAGGTAGATCAAATTGATTGGTGTCCTGCGAGCTTGATAGTCGATACCGAAGTCTGGTCGCAAGATGATCCAATGAGACATAGTGTTACGCTTTGATCCCTAATTTTTACATGGACCGCCCTTTCAGGTTTTCAGTCCACCGGGATACCCTTTTTTTCCCAAGTCGCCTTTTCAGGTTTTCGACTTTCCAGGTGTACATTTTTTTTTTAATTTTCATCCCTTACTTTTGCCCGAACCCTTTTGGTTCGCCGGGAAGCCCTTATTTTTGCCTAGGCCAGTCAACCTAACAGGTCTTTGATTATGCGTAGTATCTTTTCACTATGTCTGCATTGACGGGATGAGGAAGGTCGTCACCATCCATGGTGGTTAGAATCATGGCTCCGCCCGAGAAAATGTTCTTAACCACAAATGGCCCTTCGTATGTGGGGGTCCATTTGCCCCTGGGATCACCTTGCAGTAGTATGATGCGTTTGATTACTAGATCCATGACCTGATATTCTTGTCGTCTGACTTTCTTGTTAAAAGCCTTGATCATTCGCTTTTGATACGTCTGACCATGACAAATAGCAGTAAGTCTCTTTTCATCGATTAAATTCAGTTGGTCAAGTCGGGTCTGGATCCAATCGTCTTCGCTCAAACCTGCATCCTTCATAATCCAGAGAGAGGGTATCTGGACTTCGATGGGTAGGACTGCCTCCATGGCATATACCAGAGAGTAGGGTGTTGCCCCTGTTAACGTCTGTGCTGAGAAGAGTTGTTATGTTGTATCTTGAACTGTTTGAAGAGCTCGGTGATCATCGTATTGTTGAGATTTGTACCATTGTCAGTAATGATCCTCTCTGGTACACCATATCGACAGATCAGATTGTGTCGGATAAACCACGCCATGACGTTCTTGGTTACTGTAGCAAAGGAAGTTGCCTCGACCCACTTCTTGAAATAATCAATAGCTACCAGAATGAAACGATTCACGTTCAACGCAGTAGGTCTGATCTCCCCTATCATATCGATGCCCCACACTCAAGAACTTAATCCTCAGGTCAATAGAAGCTCGAAGACCCATGATACATGCTTCATACTCCGTCATATTGTTGGTGTTGTTAAAACATAATCGGGCGATGAACGGAGTATGACATCCCTCAGGAGATATAATTACAGCACCAATGCCATTACCCGAAACGTTTGATGCTCCATCAAAATACATAGGCCATCGGGATCCTTCCTCAGGTCCTTCATCCGGTCCAGGTTCTTCACAGTCGGTCACCAACATGATGTTCTCATCCAGGAACTCGAAATTTATGGATTGGTAGTCATCCACGGCCTGATGCGCCAAATGATCCGCCAATAGACTCCCCTTGAATGCTTTTTGGGTTGTGTATTGGATGTCGTACTCGGTTAATCATCTGGCATCTTGCTATTCTTCCGGACAAGGCAGGCTTTTCGAAGATATACTTGATTGGATCCATTTTTGATATCAATAGGGTAGTGTGAGTCAGCATATACTGTCTCAGCCGGTGAGCAGCCCATGCCAAAGCACAACAAGTTTTCTCGAGCAATGAGTATCGGGTCTCACAGTCAGTAAACTTTTTGCTAAGGTAGTAAGTAGCGTGCTCTTTTCGGCCAGACTCGTCATGCTGCCCCAACACGCACCCCATTGAACTATCCAATACTGTCAAGTATAAGATCAAAGGTCTTCCTTCAACTGGAGGCATCATAATAGGTGGCTCTTGAAGGTATTCTTTGATCCTTTTGAAAGCGGTCTGACATTCATCATTCCATTTTACCACTTGATCTTTCTTCAGCAGCTTGAAGATTGGCTCACAAGTAGCAGTCAGATGTGAAATGAATTGGGCGGTGTAGTTCAGACGTCCCAAAAAGCCTCTAACTTCCTTTTTTGTATGGGGAGCCGACATCTCCTGTATGGATTTTACCTTGGCAGGGTCCACCTGAATACCTTTATCACTGACGACGAAACCCAGCAGCTTACCAGACCTTACCCCGAAGGTGCACTTGTTTGGGTTCAACCTTAGCTTGTATGTCTTCAACCTATCGAATAGTTTCTGGAGGTGGTCAAGGTGCTCTTCCTCATTCTGAGACCTTGCTATCATGTCATCAACATAAACCTTAATCTCATGGTGAATCATGTCGTGGAACAAAGCGACCATGGCGCGCTGATAAGTTTCCCCAGCATTCTTCAACCCGAAAGGCATTACCTTGTAACAGAAGGTGCCCCACTGTGTTACGAAGGTTGTCTTCTCCATGTCTTCGGGAGCCATCTTGATCTGATTGTAACCAGAAAAACCATCCATAAAGGAGAAGATCTTATGTTGCGCGGTGTTGTCGACCAGAACATTGATGTGAGGGAGTGGGAAGTCATCCTTGGGGCTCGCCCTATTCAGATCTCTATAGTCCACACACATCTGTACCTTACCATCTTTCTTAGGAACCAGAACAACATTGGAAACCCACTGTGGATAAGAAGTGACAGCTAAAAATCCTGCGTCGAACGGTTTCAGGACCTCAGCTTTGATTTTCTCAGACATCTCAGGGCGCATACGGAGAACCTTCTGCTTTACCGGAGGACAGTTTTATTTAGTCGGCAGGCGGTGTACCACAATGTCAGTGTCCAAACCAGGCATATCTTCATAAGACCAAGCGAAGATCTCAACATTGTCGCATAGCATCTGTATCAACCGTTGTTTGACACTAGGCTCCAGATTCGCACCTATCTTTACCTCTTTCCTGTCTTCCTTCGTACCCAAATTCACTGATTCAACTGGCTCTTCATGAGGCAGTATGGCTCTTTCTTCCTGTAGTAACATTCTAGCAAGCTCTCCAGGCACCTCACAATCATCCTCACCTTTATCCTCGGCTTGGTTGATTGGATTTTCGAAGTCATAACTGGCAGTAGTAGAGTCGTTATCAATGGGATCCAGAGTTGATATGGATCTGCATTATGATACGTGAGTGTGTGTAAGAGAATAACTGTTTTTGATAAAGTGAGAGACAGAAAAAGAAAAACAAGGTGCGTAAAATTTGTAATGCAAGAAACGTCCAATGTTTTATTAATGATATATGAAATGACAAATAATAAGCCCTCACAAGCAAAGCCAAGATGCCTCAGGCAAGGCACCAGACCGTAAAGTTTTAAATTGTCTATTACAACTCTTAAAGCAAAAGTCAATTACTGTGGAATAAATGAAACATGTATGAAGTCCTTCGTCGTCCAGTTGCTTAGTCCACCATTGGTTGTAGGATAGATCCAGTTGTCGATATCTGAATCTTCTTCACCATCTTCAATTGCATTAACTCCTTGATTGTTGATATGAAGAGGAGGTCTTCCAATCCGTGCGCGCCTAACAGCCCTTTGAGCCCCTGTAGTAAAGCCCAAACCAAATTTGTCAATTTTGTGCATGAAATCAGGGAGCTGGCCCCAATTTGTACACCCACCTTCTTTTATTACAGCCCTGGCATCCTTGAGAGAAGCCATCTTCATCAGAGGTTTGTCGGTAGCAACTTCGGTTGACGCCAAAGTCTGGGGGACCTCTTCAAAGTTCTGACAAGGTGTTTCGATGAACTCCTCATCCATCTCCACGTAGCGGAAGGAATTGAGATGACTCACCATATACTCCTCTTCACCTTGTACCGTGACAATATTCCTTTTTACCCGATACTTCAACATTTGATGGAGCGTGGAAGTCACTGACCCAGCCTTATGAATCCAAGGACGTCCCAGCAAGCAAAAATATGATGGTCTGATATCCATCACATAGAAATTGGATGCAAAAGTCTGAGAGTCAACTTTAACAGGGATGTCCACCTCCCCGTACACCATCCTTTTTGACCCGTCGAAAGCCCTGACCACAATATTGCTCGGCTTTAGAATCAAACCTTCACAGTCCAGACGGTCTAATGCTTTCTTTGGCAGAACATTCAATGAGGACCCGATATCCACCAGTACATGGGCCATAGTGGTGCCCCTGCACTCGATTGAGACGTGCAGAGCATCATTATGATTTCTTCCTTTAGCAGTCAGATCTGCATCTGAGAAACCCAACCCATTGTCCGCAGTCAAGCTAGCTACGCAATCTTTGAATTGATCGGCTGAAGTTTCCTGCGGCACATGCGCAGTTTTGAGGAATGCAATTAGATCCTTTGCATGGGCTTCAGAACACAACAACAAGGACAACATGGAGATTTTTGACGGGGTCTGCCCCAACTGCTCGACCACATTGTAGTCGCTCTTCTTGATAATCTTCAGTATTTCCTCTATCTCCTGCTTAGAGGTTTCTACAATGATCTTCCTAGGAGCCTCCGTTCGGGAAAGCTCACTTGTGATTTCTTCGCCCTGAGTCTCAGATGGCTCGGCAACAGGGGTGATAACTGGAATAGGAACTGGGATGGTAGCTGATTTACTAGAAGATGGAATGACAACAGGTTTGTGGACATCCAGAGGGGAAATCTTGGGAGAAAAGAGTCTTTCGCTTCTGGTGACCTTGCTAGCCCCAACAATATTGCTGACATCAACATCAACTTCCTCACTTTTTAAGTATTGTTTAACTCCATGGTAATACACGTCAGCACCATAGTGCCAATGGATAGCCTTATCCGAAGTGTATGGGATAGGACCGGGGACAGTAATTATTAACAGAGCAATTCTCGGGACGGGTGTAATCCTAATAGGTTTTCTCGAGGAAACCTTGGAAGGATTGGCGGAAATGGTTATGATGGAAACATCTTCAATTGGAACTAACGGAACCATAGTCTTTTCGAACATGATCTCTTTGTTATCCATCAGGCGCTGAACACCTGATTTCAATAAGTGGTAACCAGCAGGCAGAATTGAACACATGTGGCAACCTTCACCATAACCCGGAAATAAACCGGCCAATAGAAAATTCTTCTTTGCTGTCATCAAAGGAGTAGAAATTTCTTCTACAGAGGTCACAAATAAATCATCGTCCACAACATTTACTCCATGACCATGCTTGGGTATGGGAGCAGTTATGACGTTGGGCTTCTCCGGAGCGTCAAACTCAATCTGTTTGGCTTCGATCAAGTCTTGCACCTTGTTTTTCAAGGCCCAAAAGTTGTTTGTATCATGACCTGGACTTTCAGAGTGATAGGCGCAACAGGCATTCGGGTTATAGTGGGGAGATGTGGTGATGGGATTCTTCGGGGCCTCCCTCAGAGTTACCAGATTGGTCTTCAATAATTATGGTAGAATTTGAGTCAGGGTCATATTGAGCCGAGTGAACTGTCTTTGTGGTCTTTCCACCCTTTGTTGATTGTTGCATTGTGGAGCAACTGTGGTTCTTGATATCACTACCGCATTTACTGCTTGACGGTGTTCAGGTCTGCTTTGGGCCCTCGGGTCGTAGACTGCACTAGCTTCTTTCTTACCGGCGAAAGGCTTCTTTACTGTACTTGATGAAGTATCCTTCTGTATCTTACCACTTCGGATACCAGCTTTTAATCTCTCTCTAGTCAAGATCAACTCAGTGAACCCAGATGACGAACTGCCGATCAGATGATTGAAAAATGGACCAGATAGCGTCCCTAGAAACATGTCAACCAACTCCCTATCAGACAAAGGGGGTTGGACTCTTCCAGCTATGTCTCTCCACTTTTGAGCATAGTCCTTAAAACCTTCACTTGCACCCATAGACATACCCTAGAGCTGAGTACGAGTGGGAGCAAGGTCGGCATTATACTGACACTTCCTGTAAAAAGCAGCAGCGAGGTCTTCCCAGTTTCGGACATTGGCTCCTACCAATTGATAAAACCATTCAAGCTGAGTCCCTGACAGACTGTCTTGAAAGAAATGAAACCACAAATTTCTATCAGCAGTGTGGGGTTGGATTTTTCTGACATACGAGCGGAGATGGATTTTTGGACAGGATACTCCATCGTAATTGGCAAAAACCGGAGCTTTGAACTTATAAGGGATCACCACTCCCGATACCAATCCTAGTTCTCCAAAATCCAAACCAGGGATCTTCTGAATCTCCATAGCACTCAGACGGTCTTCTAGCTGCTTGTACCTATCCTCAGCAGGAGGATATTGCTCACCATCGTAATCCGTATCGTTATCAGAAACTGCACGGCTAGGGTCCTTTACCCTTTCTTGGTTCTCCCCGTCCTTGGATGAGGAGGTCAGATCAGCTGATTGTCTTATCCTTTCTCCGAATCTTCTACCCATGTTCAGAATACCAACCTTTTTCTTCTTCTTCTTCTCTTTCAGAATCAGGGTCTTCAAAACCTTTTGCCCTTTAGCCAAGCTTAAGAATATCTGTTGGAATTGGGCGTTCTGTGCCCGAAGATCTTTCATGGCTTGATCCGAAGACATTTTTGGTGAAATAAACAACGAAGAAGATGAGAAACCTATAATGGTACCTGTAATGGTGTGCATGATAATGGGATGCATATGTAATGATTTCAAAGACTTTGGGAGAGTTAAATTTGCAAACCAAAAATAAACAAACTTTATTAGATAAACTTGTAAAAGGTTCAACAATGCCTTTAAGGCGTTACAAAGAAGTAAATGGAAAACAAATCTAAAACTAGAAAAGAAAAATCAAAAGTCCCATGGACGCTTCCTCTTGGTGCTGACGTAGTCATTGATCACTCTTTCTTCCTCGAGCTGCCTGGTGAGCTTCAAGATCTTTCTTTCTTGCTCATGGTACTTTTCCCGGTAAGTATCCCTTTCCTCTTTCAGTTGAATCCAAGACCTCTATAATTCCCTAGGATCAGTGGGCATGTAAGGATAAAAAGTTGTGTAAGGAACGCCTTCTTCATTAGTGGGTTCCACAATCACTGGAAATACGGCTTCATAGGGCATCCCAAGCTTCTGGGCACGAGCTCGGACCCATTGTAGGTAAGGCTTCATAGGAAGGGAAGTCCTTGGTCCTAGCTCTTGGGGGTCAGATCTGTTCATCATGCCCCAAGCTCGTATAAACCTCCGACGGTGCTCGTCAACATCTTCCTTGTAGTCAAATGCAATATCCTTAAGAAGCAGCTCATGGGGACCATCTCTCCGAGCACGACCAAATTGTCGCAAAGCTAGACAAGTATTGTAGGTTATACCCCCTCTGATTCCAAGCAATGGGACATTAGGATATCCCCTACAACGGTCAATAACAACAGAGTTTTTTCCATGGCCCGGGAAGACCAAAGAATGTATGAATGGGCAAGTGACATTATTCTGTAGGACCATCCCAAACCTTCTTCGTTCTTCAACACAGACTTAGGGAGGTGCGAAATAAACCACCTCAACAGCAACGACATGCAACACATAAGAGTCCCTCTTCTTCGCACAGTATGAGTGTAGAGGGCATGCAAGATATCACCCAGTAAAGTAGGCATAGGATTGCAAGAAAGGAAAATCTTGACAGCATTCACATCTACAAAGGAATCTGGATTCGGGAAGAGAACCAAACCATAGATAAGGAGAGCCAAGATATCTTTGAAAGCCTGAAAATCCAAATTATCCCAGAATAGTTGAGCTTGGTCTATCAGAAACTTGGCTAAGAAACCTTCAAGCCCGATTCGTGTTTCCCAATTGGATACTACATCAGCCCGTTTCAGATGCAGAGCTGAGGCAATGTCTTCTGGTCTAGGAGTCTTTTCTATACCTATGAAGGGCACCTGTTCAAGGATGGATAGCCCAATAAGTGAGAGAACTCTTCCAAAGTGGGAACCAGCTGGTAATCTGGAAAGGTGAAGCAATGATGCACAGGATCGAAGAACTGGAAAAGTACACTCATCATCTACTCATCAAGCTTTGAGGTGACCAGGATAAGAAGTTGACCATGTCTTTTAATGAACATAGTAGTCTCAGAAACTCTTGAGGCTAACTCTTTAAGTTGAGCAGGTGTTTGCACAAAGTTAACTCGGATGGTATTTCTGCGCACGGAAGCCATAATATGCAAAATAGAACAAAGATAAATTCCCTCGGTCTTTGAAATGGTTAGTATAATGAAGTATAAATGCCATGTTATGATGCATGGTGTCATGATAAAAACAACAGGTATAGCAGATAACAGGCATGGCAAAGGCAAAGAAGTCACACAAAGCCCTTAAGTTTAAGGCTTGCATGAGGTCAAAGGTACTACCCTCTTGAAGTTTAGTTGGTTTCAACCTGTCCTAGAAAAAGTAATCGGGTTCTAGAGGATCTCAATATCATTGACCATCCTCCATCGGTCATGGTTTCAGCTCACGCAATCTTTTCTTGCGGCCGGAACTATCTCGAGAGTATGGTCTCAATGAGTGTAGCATCGAGTATCAACTAGTTCTCAGCTTTACACCGAGGCCGGCTATCTCACTACTTTCTAATGGCCAAGTTGGTCGATTAAAGGTTCTAAGGTCAGTTGATGCTTAACGACACACGCAACGGCCCCGTATTCTCCTCGTTTCTCCACAAGGGATACCGGTACCAACCAATGTGCCACATCAACGTAGCTACTGCTTCAACCGTATCGGTCTACGCCGTACAGTTCCCTCACAGTTTATTGCTACTTACGTAAAAGGTGTCCCCAGATCTGGGTTAGGATCCACAGTAAATCCCAAACAAAAACCCTTAAAACTAAAGCAACCAAAACAAACAAGAGAAGCAATTATGATGAACTAGGTCCTAAGGTATACCCCACTTATAACTCCCCAGCAGAGTCGCCAGTTCTGTGATACGGTGGCAGAACCGACTGTTTTGAAATGCTGGTTTGCATTTTGCGTTTTATATTCGCAAAATGTCGCGGTAAGCAAGAGTCGCCACCGATTTTTATTTTATCCAACCGAGAAGGAAAAAAAGCACAGAAAAAAATCCTTTTTCGAGATTTTGAGTACGGGGGGTAGATTATAGAAAGGGAAGGTGTTAGCACCCTTTCTATCCATGGTTTTACATGGGCTCTAAGGTACTTGCTCATCTTTTTTAAATTGCTTGTGTGTGCTTGTTTTGAAAAAGTTTTGTTTTATTTCGTTTTAACCTTTGTTTCTGTCCTCAAGAGTGTTACGAAGTGTTTTTTAAACTTTGTTTGAAAAAGTGTAAGTGTGAAAAGTAGTTTGATTTTGAGCAAGTACCTATTAGCATCTACCTACTCAAAAAAGGATTGTTTCTATTCTCGTTTCCTTTAGACAACACCATCATACTATTGAGAAATAGGTAGCACCGTCGTTGGAATTGTAAGGGTCAATTCGAAAGGGACATACAATCACTAAAGCAATGTTAGGACGTCTTAGTAATAACCCTAGAGTCTTAAGATCATATTCGAGGAAACACTTCCGAGGCGACGTTTCCGAACGGGACATTTGAGAAAGAAATAAAATTAAATCAAGAGTTAAACCCTAATTTGCTAATTGATTTTAATTATATATAAAAAAAAGTTAGAATTTTCCTAGATTAAATTAAACTAATATTAAATTAAATTTGATAAAATAAAACCTAGTCCTAATTTTTTGTGAAACTCTTGATTTTATGAAAAAAGAAATTGATTTTGTTAAAAAAAACAATTAAGTAAATCAAATTAAATAAAAGAAATAACTAGAAAAGAAAAAGAATGGGTCTGGTGTTGTTTAGCCAGAAGGGGGTGTGGTTTGCAATTCTGAGCCCAATAAGCTCCTGGCCCCATTGACTTTGCTAGATCCTGTGGGCATGCTTGACTCCAGCGCATGGTCGACCCTCAGGGGAAGGCCTTAGATATGAAGCCTTAGTGGTTTGGATGATCAGATCTGGAGAGTGCATGATGGATCATGGAGTGTGAAATGCAATGGATTGCCTGTCCAAGAAAAACATGAAATAAAGTTGGGACCTGGGGACCGAACCTAGGCCCTTAGGCATTCTCCCACTGCGCGCTTGCCATCTGAGCTGGATGATTCAATTTTACATATGACCAATAACAATTATAATATGACAAAAGCAAAATATTATATTTAAAAACACGCGAAATTCAAACTGGCAAGTCAGGGAGCGCCACGTATCCTTCTTCTTCCTCCCACTGTCGATGTAAGTTTTTCAACTTTTACCTACGGACGTTTAAGCATAGGTACAACCCCTGTGTATTTCCAAAACCTTGTACATGCATGATAAATGATAACCAATGGTACCAATCAACTCGTTGCAACCTCACGAGCATCATGGTACCATTATCACTGGCCAATTTTACCTGTATGAAAAATCCCTAAAAACGAAGCACGAACCCTAGCCATGGCAACTTGATATACAATCAACAAAAATGCAATTAAATATAACCATTAGCTTGCAAACATCTCAAGGATTAAAGATATGTCAATTAATCATGCTAAATATGCCAGAATCAATGCATTCGATTTCAAGAAAAGAGACAAATCGTATGACTCTTACAGGGCGTTTCAGGGCGTGGGGAAGCTTGCTAGCGATTGAAGCACGATCCTAGGATGTCCAGCAAACGATTGGTATGATTAGAATGGCTTGAGATGGCCTGAAACTTGGAAATCAGTTTGCAACTTTTCCTTGAATTTTTGAAATTCTGTCTCTCCTTTGCATGCCTCTAGCCTATCCCTTTTTGACCTGCCTTTGTTCCTTATGTATCCAAGAATGAATTAGGGTTATAATTTGTTTCAAATCTTTTCCAGTTATGATTATTGATTCATGATTCAATCTTTGCACCAAATCTTTCCAAATCAATCAAATTAAATATTTTTGTGTCCAAATGGAGCCTTATACGATCTGAACTTGTCTCCAACTGTGTAATGGACCTAATCATGCACAAAATCTCAAGATTTAATTAGTTTTTGATATTTTCATTATTTGATTTTGATTTTATTTGATTTAAATGAAATAGAATCAAAATAAATGACAAAAATAAAAGAATGACAAATGGAAGGACTCATGGGTCGTGGGTCACATTACAAACTCAGTGCAAGCATAAAAAGTTGGGCCCGTTTGAAAAAAATGCAATTTTGGACACTTTTGACTTTTGGCAATTTTGCAAAAAGGGTAAACTTGGCCAATGCATAACTCTTTCAATTTTGACCCTAGAGAGGTGTTATTGGACTTTTTAGAAAGCTTATGATGTCCTATAAGCATACCTTTTGGTGTCTTATCAATTGAGTCTACCATGTTTATGTATTAATCTTTGACCCAAAAGGTGTTTTTGTTGACTTTTCAAAATGACCTATAATGTCCAAATTCATATCTTCTTATGAGTGCATATTTTGAACTTGGGAGATGAATATGAATTGTAGGTAATTACATCCTCTTCAAAATGAGCTTTGGATGGGTCATTTTTGATAAAGTATGAGAAAGTTATGCTTGGTCAAAGTTGAGTTGACTTTTCCTAGAAAACCCTAATTTAGCAACTTTTGGGTTTTGATGAATTGTGAGCAATTCTTGAGGAATCATGATCAACCCTTGATCAAATGATGGATAATACTTCAAAATTAGAACGTTGACCAAAAATATTGAAGTTTGACTGTATGTGGTCCATAGTTGACTTTTGCCCTAGCATAGTCGATTTTCAGGCCTTTGAGCAATTGATTGAGCAAACTTCCTCTACAAGGCTTGAAACTGGACATGGATGATCTTGATAACATATTAGGACAATGGGATGAATTTTGTATCCTTTGGACTCAAGCATCTTGATGCAAAATGAAACCCAAATTTGAGGTAGACTGCCTTAGGAGAGAGTTTGTCCGGTTAACTCTTGGACTTCCTTGAGCAATTTGAGGACCTCACATGACATGTATTGACAAATATGGGAGGGAAAATTTTGGGGTACAACACTTAGGTTTTTATTTCCCGCTTTCTTTTTCACTATTATGTAACTATTTACGGTTTATAATAGTTTAGGGTTTTACTTTCCGCCTTTCTATTTTGTAACTGCCCCGAAGCGATGTAATAGTCTAGGGTTTACTTTCCTCTTTTAATTTCTGCACCATTACTGTTTTTTATACTTGCTATATTATTGCATAGTATTAGCGTTTGCATGAAAATACTAAAATGAATCGTTAGAAAACCCTAAATTCAAAGACTAAAATAACTGAATACAAATCACTCGCACACTTACACCCCTAGGGTAACCTCCCTTGTTGCCTTTAGAAAACAGTAATATCCCTCGAATGTGGGGACGCTTTATCAAAGTCCCTCGATATAAAGATCATAGTCCCTCAATGACTCTTCGATGTTGCCTTTGGTAAATGATCTAGTCCCTGAATGAAAATTGCTAAAGTGTCCTTACCAGCTGCCTTCGATGACTGTACGATGACCCACGCCTGTCCCTTCACATCCAACGATAAGGCTTCCTACTAACTAATGGTACAAATGGCACTATCTAAAGGAGGATGAAAATTACAAAAACGACCTTGAGTAGGGTAGAACTCCTAATCGCTTGCTCACAAAGCTCTTCAAAACAAACCATCTCTCACAATCACACTTTTCAATAAACATTTTCAAACAAACACTTTGTATGCATTCTCGAGGACATATACGAGAATTATTACAAAGTTTTGCCTTACATTGGCAAATTTTCAAAATGTTTTATTTAATTACACAACATAAAGAAATTTTCAAGAAGTGAGCTAAGCGATTAAGAGCCCGTAGATAACTACAAATTAAAAGGGTGTTAACACCTTCCCTTTCCATAACTACCCCCCCCCCCCCCCCCCCCCCCCCCGAACTCAAAAATCTCAAGGTATTTACTATTCTTTTCACCCTTTCCTTATTGGATAAAATAAAAGTCAGCAGCGACTCTTACTATCTGCAACATTAGCGATAAAATGCAAAACCAAGTCAGTTCTCCCGCCATATTACAACCTCCCTTTCGGGTTTTCAGTCCATCGGGATATCCTTTTTTGCCCAAGCCACCTTTTCATGTTTTCAAATTTCCAAATGTAAAATTATTTTATATATATATCCCTAATTTTTTCCTGAACCCTTTTGGATTACTTGGATGCCCTTATTTTTGCCTAGGCCAGTCAACCTAGTAGGTCTCTTTTATGCGTAGTATTTTTTGACTGTGTCTACGTTCACAGGGTGTGGAAAATCTTCACCGTCCATGGTCAAGTCTAGTCTTAATCCTTTTTTCTTCGTCTAAACCTGCATCTTTCATAATCCTTAAGGAAGGAATCTTGACTTCGATAGGTAAGATAGCCTCTATACTGTAGACTAGAGAGAACGAGGTTTCCCTAGTTGATGTACGTACTGAAGTGTGAAAACCATGAAGAGAAAATGGTAACATCTCATGTCGGTCTTTGTATGCCACCGTCATCTTCTACAAAATCTTCTTGATATTTTTTTTGGCGGCTTCCACTGCTCCATTCATCTTTGGTCGATACAGAGATGAATTATGGTGCTTAATCTTGAACTACATGCAGAGTTCAGTGATTATAGTATTGTTGAGATTGGTACCATTGTACATGATGATCCTTTGAGGGATGCCATACTGACATATAAGGTTATACCTAAATAATCGAGCCACAATATTATTGGTAACAGAGTCAAACAAGGCTGCTTCTACCCACATCGTGAAGTAATCAATAACGACAAGGATAAGACGATGACCGTTTGAAGCAGTAGGCTTAATATCTCCAATCATATCAATACCCCACATTGAAAACGGCCAAGAAGAAGTCAAGACATTCAAAGGAACCAGAGGCACATGTATTTTGTCAGCATAAATCTGGCATTTATGACAAGTTCTAGAATGACGATGGCAATCAGTTTCCATGGTAGACCAATATTAACCCAATCTTAGAATTTTCTTAGCCATTGTATGTCGACTGGAGTGAGTACCAAAAACTCCTCCGTGCATATCTTCCATAACCTTCTCAGCTTCTTTCTTGTCTATACAACAAAGAAAAGTCAAATCGTGATTGCGCTTGTACAAAATTTTGTTACTCAGAAAAAACTTGGCAGAGAACCTCCTTAGGAATTTCTTATCATTAATAGATTCCCCTTCAAGATACTTTTGAGTCTCGAGGTATCTTTTTACTTCGTGGTACCAAGGATTTTCCTTTACTCCACCAGTATCAACTTTGTAGCAATGTGTCGGTTCATCTAGTCTCTCAATAGTAATTCGAGGAGCTTCATTGTCCCATCTGACTCAAAACATAAATGACATGGTAGCCAATGTGTCTGCCAATTGATTCTCTTTTCGTGGAATTTGTTCAAAAGTTATTTCTTTGAAGTACGAAATTAATTTCAAAACATGATCTCGATAAGGAATGAGATTTAGATGCTTCACATCCGATTCTCCCTTATTCTGACTGATCACTAGGGCTGAGTCCCCATATACATTCAAGCATTTAATTCTCATATTGATAACAGCCTTGATACCCATGATGCACGCGTCATATTCTGACATGTTGTTGGTACAATCAAAACATAATCTGGTGGTGAAGGGTGTATGTGTTATACCCAAAAAATTTCCCTCTCATTTTATTTAAGACATACTCATAGAGCTTCCCAAATGCTCAAGGTTGACTAAGAATTGACCAGACAAATTCTCCTCCTAAGCAATGGACTTCCAACTATGGTTTCACTTTTCACGAAGAATTTGGGTTTCAAAGGCCTCAAGTGATTTCCATGGTTCCTAATATGTCCTCAAGAATATCCATGCCAAGTTTCATGCCTTGCATCACAAGTTTTCTCAGTCGATGGCTGAAATGTTTGAAAATTAACTATATTGGTCAAAAAGTCAATTGTGGTCAATATACAGTCAAACTTAAAGATTTTTAGTCAACCTTAACATTTTTAAGTGATATTTATCATTTGATCAAGGGTTGATCATGATTCCTCAAGGAAAGTCCTCAGATCATCAAAAATCAAGAATTTCCAAATTAGGGTTTCCTTAGGAGAAGTCAACTGAACATTGAGCAGACATGACTTTCACATGATTCATCAACTTTTCTCCAAACAAAGCCCATTTTGAATAAAATTCAATTCCCTACAACTTTTCATTTATTATCAAGTCCAAAACATGCATCATTTGAAAGATAAGATCTCATACATTACAAGTCATTTTTAGAAAGTCAACAAAAGACACTTTTTAATTGCTACCTTCTAAGGCCAAGATGGGTCAATTAAGGTTCTAAAAGTAAGTTAGTTCTAATGAAACTACATGGTAGCCTAATGTTATCCTTAACTGACTCAAGGAACATTAGTATAAACCAAAGCGTCACACTAACTGTAGCTATCATGTTAACCATATCGGTCTACATCGTACAATCTTGATGATCTATTGCTACTTACCTAAGGAATTCCTAGATCTGGGTGTAGGATCTTAAAATAAATTATACCCAAACCATCCCTTAAAGTTAAAGAAAACCAAGCAAACCATTAAAGCAAGTAAAAGATGATCTAAACTCTAAGGTAACACTTCTTTTTTAAGTATTCTCCACCAGAGTCGCCAGTCTTGTAATACGGTGGGAGAACTGACTTTTTTGGTTTTATCCAAATGTGCGGATAGCAAGAGCCGCAACCGACTTTTCTTTTTTCCAATATTTAGGAAAGGGTGAAAAGAACGGGAAATACCTTGATAGATTTTGAGTTTGGGGGGTAAGTTATGAAAAGGGAAGGTGTTAGCACCCTTTTCATCCGTAGTTATCTACGGGCTTTTAATTGCTAGCTCACTTTTGAAAATTTGCTTTGTATGTATGATTTGTTTGAAAATATTTTGAAATTGCCAATGTAAGGCTGACTTTGTAATGATTCTTGTATCAGTCCTAAAGAATGCTTACAAAGTACTTTTTTGAAAATATTTGTTTGAAAGTGATGTGTGAGAAATTTTTTGTTTGTGAGAAAAGTTATGAGCAAGCAATTAGGAATTCTTACCCACTAAAGTCTTTCTTATTCTTTTCCTTCTCCTTTAGAGATAGTTTTATCCATACCATTATTTGGCAGGTAGCCCTATCCATTGGATGTGAAGGGACATGCGTAGGGTCATCATATGGTCATCGAAGGCAACATGTATGGATAGTTTAGCAATTGTATCGAAGGACTATCATTATTTTGCTCGTAGGGTCATTGAGGGTACTAGATTATTTTGTAGGAAGCTCGAAGGGTCATCGATGGATTATGAGATTTATTCGAAATGGACAATGATGATTTGATCGAGGGTCTTTTGCTAAAGTATCCTCACTTTCGAGGGACATGACCATTAATCGTAAGGCAACAAGAGAGGTTACCCTAGAGGTGCAAGTGTAAAGTGTGTGTTAATTTCAGTTATTTATCTTGAGATTAAATTTTTTCAATGTTTGACTATTAGTCTTGCTATACAATCCTAATAACTAGTAGTTATAAAGTGTACAGAAAATAAAGGGCAAAAAATAAAATTCCTACGCTATTACATAACTTTGGGGTAGTTCATAATAGGAGAGTGAGAGAATTTAAACCTATAATTATTACATCCTTGGAGAAGATACATAATTAGGAAAAACACGATAAAATAAACCTAAGTTATTATAATCGAATAATACTACCTATACATTTTATATAGGAATTTAAATAGAAAGAAAAGAAAATATGAGAAAAAGTTTTGAAAAACAAGAAAACATTTTAGTATTTAGAAAATAATTTTAAATGATAAAAATAATTAATAAAACCTAAATCTCTAATTGATTTTAATATTTAAAAAAAGGTTAATTAACTTAATTAATTAATTAACAAAAATAAAGGACAAAATTTTAATTATTAATTAAAACCTTAATCCTAGTTTATTAGTTTTAAGAAAAAAATTAGGTTAATTGATTGTTTAAAAAATAATTAGGGTTATATTAATAAAACGAAAAGAAAATTATGTAAAACAAAATAAAGTGGAAAAATTATATGGGTGGGTGTTGAACCCACGCCCCTGGGATAGCATGCATGCCTCCTTGCCACTGTGCCCAATGCTCGTTGGTGTTAGAAACCAGAAACTGATTATTATATGGGCAATCTGCACATTAACCTGGAAAATAACAAAAATAAAGTGAAAACGCAGGGATCGAACCCACGCCCTTTCCTTTATTACGTGTGTCTTTTACTAACTGAACCATGTTTCCAATCTGTCATTTTATCAAAACTAAAACAATATATAAAAAACAAAACCAATGCACCGGAGAAGCGCCAGAGCCCTAGCTCCGGTCGTCTTCTCTGGATAGGAATTTTCTTCACCTGCAAAATTATTGCATGTTAGAGATTCAAAAGAACCCTATCCCACTAAATCGACCCTTGCGAATCCAATGGTGGCATTATTTTTGGCTAATTCAACTTGTAGAAAGAGATACGACCAAAATAGTGGAAATCCGTTCAATAATGGTGATGGACCATTCTTGCATGATGGACCTCATGCAAGGGATCAAACCTGTATTATTTTGTCTCAGGAACACGTTAGAGCTATTAGTTTAAATCAAATAATCGTAAAAATCAAAATATGAATTTCAAGAAAACATGTAAATCGACGATGCATTATATGCATGTTTTAGGCAACTTTGATCGTCAAGAATGATCCATACTTACTCTATAATATCTCAGGAATCGATTGGGATCGTTGAATGGCTTTGAGGATGCTTGAAAATAGGGTTTTGATTTCCACCTTCTTCTTGCAAATTTTAGTCACAAACCCCTGTTTCTTGCAGCTCTTTTTTCATGTATCTCTTTGTCTAAATGTGAAGGGCATATATAGATGAAGAGATTAGGTCAAAAACACGGGCTTGGACTTTATACAACACATGTCTTTGATTCTTGTTTGAAAGTAGATTGAATATGACAAAACCAAGGAGATTTGGTTGGAAAATTATGTATACACGGCTTTTGCTTGTCTTTGGGCCTCCAAAATAACCAATTCACAAGCCTTTTAAGCCTTACATATTTATCTAATATTTATTTGATTTAATTTTTAATTTCAATGAATAAAAATCAAAATAAATTAAATAAAAATTAAAATAACGCATGCATGGATTTAGAGGTCCTATAAGGTGTCATGAACATTTTTAGACCTCAAAATATTGGTCCATTAGCCCAAAAGTCAAGTTTGCTTCAAATTGAATTTTATTCATTTTCTCAAAAACTTCCCAACTTGCACAAATCATATTTCACTCAATTTTTATTATATTAAGGTGATCTTGGACTTTTTGGAAATCTCAAGATGTCTCAAATAATTTTCATGTTGGTCATATTTTCATTTGAAGATTTTAACTTAAAGTAAATTGCTTGGACACAAAGTGTCTTTTTGTTGACTTTTAAAATGACCTCTAATGTTTTGGCTCATATCTCTCAAATGAAGCAGTTTTTGACCTTGAGCTTAGAGAGACTTAGTTGTAGAGAATTGAATTTTCCTCAAAATGAGCTTGGTTGAAAATTTTATAATGAAGCATGTGAAAGTTATGCTTCGTCAAAGTTCAGTTGATTTCTCCTATAGAAAACTCTAATTTGGTAACTTTTGACTTTTGATGAATCTTGAGGTTTCTTGATGAATCATGATTAACCATTGATCAAATGATGAATGTGACTTCAAAATCTTGATGTTGACCAAAAATCTTGAAGTTTGACTGTAAATTGGTCAAATTTGACTTTTTGTCCAATACAATTAATTTTCAATTATCTGGCTGATTGACTAAGCAAGCTTGTACTGCAAGGCTTGAAATTTGGCACGAGGATACCTTGAACCATGTGAGAAACCATGAAGTACAATTGAGACATTAGAAGTCCAATTTTCCCTGAGAAAATCAAAACCCTAGTTGTAGATTAAAGCTTAGGAGGAGGATTCATCTGATCATTCTTTGAGTAGTCTTGAGTACTTAAGACCCTCAAGAGCTGAGAAGGTATCCTAAATCTATTTGTCTTGAAAAATGGGATGTAAAATTTTTGGTACAACACCATGCATATTTAATTAATTTGATGCACACATTCATGTTCACATTGATGTCTGGAATGATTTTGACGCATCATTTGCAAGCTTTAACGCAGGAATGACAAAATGCCATTGTTAGGGAAGTTTGGAATATTTCCTTCATATCTCGTCTTACAATTGTTTTCAGGCCTAACTAACACCACCACTAGATTTAGGAGGTCTAAATTAGGGGGACACGACCCCTCTTAATCTTTAAATCTCGCTATTTTTGCAGGTTGAAAAATCATCCTACTGGAGCTAGGGCTCCGACACTTCTCTTTTTCATTTGTTTTATTATATATTTATTTGTTTGTATTATATGAACATAAAACATAATGTGGCCCAGTTGGTTGGAGACAGAGGCATGTAACATAAGGGGTGTGGGTTCGATCCCTCCGTTTAGTCAATTTATATTCTTTTTCATGTTTTAACGCACATGCTTATAACATATTGAATGCTTCCCATTCTCAATCACGGACAATTGCATGGCCTAGTGGCAAGCATGCAGTGTTTGAAGCCAGGGGCGTGAGTTCAACACCCACCCCATGCAATTGTTTCTTTTTTCTTTATTTTCCTAACCTAATTTCATTCTTTTTCTTCATTAACTATTTTTTTAATTAATCATTAACTAACCTAATTTTTTTCAAGAAAATATAACAAATTATGGTTAGGTCTTTTTTAATTAGTAATTAAATTTTGACATATTTTTATTTACTAATTAATTAAATTGGTTTTTTTCCTTAATATTAAAATCAATTAGAATTTAGGTTTTAATTACTATTATTAACACTTAAATTATTTTCTACAAAACATATAAAAAACATCAACACTTAGATTTTAGATCTTTAACATTTTTCTAACACTTTTCTCATCTTTTGCTATTTAATTTCATAGAATATTTGTATAGGTCACACTATCAATGTAATAGTGCAGATTTAAATTCCCACATTTTTTCCAATTATGTATCTGCTGCGAGGATGTAATAGTGTAGGTTTACTTACCCGCAAGTTTCTATACTTATCTATCAGCCCCAAAGCCATGTAATAAGTTAGGTCTTTACATTCCGCCCTTTAATTTTTTGTACATATTTAACTGTTAGTAACTAGGGTTTGTATGGCAAGACTAAAAACAAACATAGAAAACCCTAATTTTCAAGATAAGATAACTGAATTAACACACTTCACACACTTTGAACCTCTAGGGTAACCTCTGTTGTTACCTTTTGAATATTAGCCACGTCCTTGGAAAGTGGGGATACTTTAGCAAAAGACCCTCGATGAAACCATCATAGTCCCTTTAGGATAAAGATCATAATCCCTTTATGACCCTTCAAGTTGCCTAAAAAATAACCTAGTCACTAGAGTAAATGATGATAGTCTCTCCGATACAATTGCTAAAGTATCCTTACATGTTGCCTTCGATGACCATACGACGACCCTACGCGTGTCCCTTCACATCCAATAGATGGGGCTGCCTACTAACTAATGGTATGGATAGTATTATCTCTAATGGAGAAGGAAAATAATAAGAAAGACCATACTTAGTGGGTAAGAACTCCTAATCGCTTGCTTACAACCTTTTCAAAACATTTTTCACACATAATTTTCAAACAAATATTTTCAAAAAATACTTTGTATACATTCTTGAGGACAGATACAAGAATTATTATAAAGTTAGCCTCACATTGGCATTTCAAAATATTTTCAAATCACACATACACAAAGCAAGTTTTCAAAGTGAGCTAAGAAATTAAGAGCCCGTAGATAACTACAGATGAAGATGGTGCTAACAGCTTTCTTTTTCATCACTTACCCCCGAACTCAAAATCTATCAAAGTTCTTTTCTGTTCCTTCCACTTTTCCTAAATATTGGATAAAAGAAAAGTAGGCGGCGAATCTTGTTATCTGCACATTTGGATAAAACCAAAAAAGTCCGTTCTCCCACCGTATTACAGGGTGTATGTACAATATTATGTCAAAGCTTTTGGAAAACAGACTGAGGTGTGTCATGGAGAAGATCATTTCAAAAAAATAAACAACATTCATCAAGGATAGTCAAATCCTAGATGAAGTCTTAATAGCCAACGAATTGGTGGAGGAAGCAAAGAGGAAAGGTAGAAAAACTATTTTATTTAAGGTGGACGTCGAGAAGGCATTCGATTCAGTAAGTTGGAACTATCTACAAGAGATTATAGAAAGTATGGGATTTAGCTTACAATGGAGAAAATGGATGGATGAATGTCTTCGATTTGCAACAATTTCGGTGCTCGTTAATGGTAGCCCTACAGGCAAATTTAGGGTTGAGAAGGGGCTTCGACAAGAAGACCCTTTATCTCCTTTCTTGTTTCTTATTGTGGTAGAAGGATTAGGGATGCTGCTAAATAAAGCCTCCGAAATTGGTAGATTTGAAGGGCATTCTTTCGGAAATCAAGCGGGGAGTCTCACTCATCTTCAATTCGCGGATTGCACCCTTATTTTGGGACCAAGAAGTCTTGAGAATGTGGATAGCATGAAGGCTATTCTGCATCTGTTTGAACTAAGCTCTGATAGGAAAGTTAACTTCCATAAAATCCGTTTATTTGGAATTAAAACTTCGGACTCTTGGTTGGAAGAAGCGGCAAAGGCTCTTAATTTCAAAGTGGGTTCAATTCCCTTCATATATTTGGGGTTACCGGTTGGTGCTAATCTAAGGAGCATATTTACTTGGGATCCAGTTATTGACAAGGTGAAAAAAATATTAACTAGATGAAGGAGTCATAATTTATCAATGGGAGGTCGTGTTGTGCTCGTATGCTCTGTTCTGTTCGTGATTCCAGTGTTCTACCTTTCGTTCTTCAAATCTATGATATGTATTATCACCAAATCTGAATATCTTTTTAAGAAATTTCTTTAGGGGCGTCACGAGATTTCTAACCGAGTTAACTGGGTAAAATGGGAACAAGTTTGTTTGGATAAGGAGAGAGGGGGATTATGCATTAAAAATGTGAGAACTTTCAATGTAGAGCTTCTAGGTAAATGGGTGTGGAAAATGCAGACAAAAGAAGAGATCTTATGGTAAGATATTCTTAAGCACAAGTACTGGGAGAAGGACGGGAAAATTAAGTCTAGCGGTAGAATTTAGTCAGGATGGTTGAAGGACCTTAAGGAAGTGGAGAATAGAGGAACAAGTAGTAATCCTAATTCACTTAGCAATAATGTCTCTAAAGTTCTGGGTAGCAGATCTTAAACGAGATTTTAGAGAGACTATTGGTTAGGAGATCCTTTGAAGAATATTTCAGCATTTATTCTCTATATCCCTGCTATAGGATGCCTCAGTTACGGATATGAGAAGAAGATCGGGGGCCAACGAGGAGTGGTATTTTTCATGGATGAGAGATTTGTTAGAGTGGGAGATTGAAATGCTGCATTATTTGATGAGACCAAGAAAGAAGGGACAAAGTTATGGGGCTAGCGAATCCTTCGTATTGCTATACTGTTAAATATGCCTATATAGTTTTATCTGCGTATAGCATCCCGATTCCTCGCCTCTCAATAGTGTGTGGAACAAATATATTACTCTTAAAGTTTCAGTATTTGTGTGGTAAGTATTACAAAACAGAATCCCAACAAAAGACAACCTTCATAAGAGAGGAATCTTAAATGCAAGCTCGGTCAATTGCGTGGAAGGTTGTAATTCAATAGAATCTCCGACACATCTATTCCTTGAGTGTAGTGTGGCTTTTCAGGTCTGGTCTGCAACTTTCAGTTGGCTAGGGATCCTCTTTGTCTCACATCGCAACTTCGCTTTCAATTTTTCCTCGTTTTGTGGTTTATTACAGGTTGAGAAAAAAAAAGAGTTGGAAGCCCAAACTATATGGTTTGCCTCTCTATGGAGCATATGCAGGGCAAAAAATGAGAATATTTTTCAGAGTAAAACAACTCCTGCAGTAGACATCGCGAATAAAATCAAGATTGTCTCGTGACTTTGGCTGAAAATTAAGGATAAGAATTTCAACCAGCCTCTCTGCATTTGGCTAAAATTTCCTTATGATTGCTTGAAAGAGATCAATTGATCCCTTGTGGATTGATTGTTCCGACAGTTTCAGTGGCTCTGTGGATTTCCGTTTGGCTTGGAGTCTGGTTTTTGTTTCAGAAATTAATATGTAATCTTTGTTTTTATTCTGGTTGGGAGTTTGCCTATCCATAACAGTGTTTTTGTTTCAGTTTTTAGGGGGCTTCTCTGTGTTAATTCTGATATCACATGCAACACTTTGTGGATTTTAGCATTGTATTTTTTCTTCATTCTAGCATCTCTTGTGCTTAGAATGTTTTAATATATTCTCCTTTGCTGCTGCAAATAAAAATTAATAATTAATAATATTAAAATAGGACATTTAATTTTAAATGAATAGATTCTTGTAAAAAATAATGGGACATTTAATATTAAAATAAAATCAAATGAAATTTGGGATATTAAGTTATTTCAGACATACATTTCCGAAATAACTCCCTATTGAATGATTTGGTTATTTCATATATGTATATCTGAACGAACCACTAAAAAACTTATATTTGGTGCATTTGGATATGCAAATCTGAATTTTCGGGGTATCTTGGGTTTTTCACCAGAAGCCTGCAAGAAGACTACTAGGTGTACAAAGAAATTCTCTTACTTATTATAGACTAGAACAAGGCCCAATTCATATCAGACTGGGTTGCTCCAATGACAAGATGCTAGACACGCCACTAAATGGACACGTCTTAGAGACATATAGGATTATGGTTGACTGATCCATGTAGAGCGTTATATGAGAAAACCTGATGGATCTCCTGACACTTCACAATTACGTCGAAGTCATTTCACCATGATTGGAAAAGGAATACGATCACGCTTGACCAACTGTGGTGAGATAGGTGTGATTGTAAGTGTGTTGTTTACAACTCCGATCTGTTGTCCATCGTAGTAAACTGGAATGCACACTACCTATAACCACAATTGTATTACTATAGTGAAATATTTATAGATCCTGAGTTTGATATCCAGAAATTCCATTTTTGACGTTTATTATTCTCAATAATGCTCTACCTATAACAATTGTTGTATTAAACAACCACTATGAAATTATTCATCCACTCACTAATGGCTCCCTTTTAAACATGGTTCCCATTTGAACCCCACTCGTTACTAATCTCCCCTTCTGAATCAGTGACTCGTCAATGGGCCAATGTATGTACATCTATCATTGACACACATGATGCATGACATAAAATAATAACATACAAGTGCAATCCTCACAATTTGTCCCTCTTCCAACCCTAACCATCACCCATTAAATGCCACCATTTCAACTTAACAAGTATGATATGCAATTATAACTCACTAATACAAAATCATAGAAGTATTCAACAATATATACTTATACATCCATAAAAATATTCACGCAACTCTTAAAGCGTACCAATTAACTCAACTCAACTCTAAAATACAACAACTCATCAAAAGCATCAAACAACATTAAATGACTCGAGACTTTTTCCTCATTAATACTCTTCCTATACACATCATAGTTAAATCATTATATTCACGACCTCATAAGAATATTTAACTTCTTAGGACATTGCACGGGGTAGTCCTCTGCATTAGCTTTCTAACGCTTCAAACCACGCCTTAATTAGAGTCACGAAACTCAAGTTACGCCATATTCAATTCTGCAATTTCCCACCCATATAGTGGTAACCGGTTACGCTCAGTGTGTAGACAATTACAGGCATGAAAAACAACCCAGAAATCCATTTTTCTCATAGGTAAACGGTTGCCAACTGCTAGTAGCCGATTTCCAGTTCGCCTAGTGTCCAACTTCACCCGTTTTTCACCTATATCTCACTCATAAACCCAATTCCCTTATATATGCATTTGAATATTGAAAAATGTGAATTTAACGAATAACCATATGTATTTTCTTTAACAAAAATTCAATGTTCATGCTCATTATCTCAAAATACTAGAACATGAACAACACAACTTAGAATTTCTCACATCAATTCATTCAAAATTCAACACTTATCACAACATAAAAATGGATTCATAACATCATAATCCAGAGAGGTTTGCACAACCATCTCAAGGATTCAAAACCTCAACAATGGAGGATGGAGGAAAACAACAAAGAGGAGGGTTAGGATCCATATCCATCCTTCGTACAATTTACACCCATAGATGAGTAATTTCCCCCTCCCCCCTTACCTCAATTTTCATCAACAAGATTCAATTTTCAATAATGGTAGTTCTCCCCTCCAAGTTATTCTCTTGCCTTTATAACTCCTCTATTTCTCAAGTTTCACGTACCGCATAAAACATATTTCCCCCATATGCAAAATGTCTTCAGTACCTGTGAATTAGACTTCTGATGTAATGTCTTCAGTACCTGTGAATTAGACTTCTATATATGCAAAATATTCATCTTGCTTTGACTTTTGAGAGCCAAGCTTATCATCAAATGTAACACTGATTGACTCTTCTACAATCTGTGTTTATGTGTTGTATACTTTATAACCTCTTGAGGGTTCAGAGTATCCTAACATAATACACTTTTATGCTTTAGATTCAAACTTGTTCAGATATTCTTTAGTGTTAAGAATAAAATAAATACATCCAAATGGATGGAAATACGAGATGTTGGGCTTTCTATTCTTCCACGGTTCATATGGAGTCTTCTCCAGAATAGGTCTTATGTAGATTCTATTATGAATGTAACACGCTGTGTTAATTGCTTCTGCCCCGAAGTTCTTAGCAATGTTATTTTCTTTGATCATGGTTCTGGCCATTTCTTGTAATGTTCTGTTCTTTCGTTCTACAACTCTATTTTGTTAGGGAGTTCTAGGACAAGAGAAATCATGAGAGATGCCATTCTCATTAAAAAAATATATCAAATTTTTTGTTTTCAAATTCTCCACCATGATCACTTCCGACTCTAACAATTCTAAGATCTTTTTCGTTTTGGACTTGGTTACAGAAGGCAAAGAACACAGTGTGACCCGTCCTTGTGTCTTAAGAACTTTACCCATGTCCATCTGCTATAGTCATCTACGATCACTAATCCATACTTCTTGCCACCAATGGATGCAGTTTTCACTAGTCCAAATAGATCTATATGCAGAAGTTCTAATGGTCTAGAGGTAGAAATAACATTTTTTGCTTTAAAAGATGGTTTTGCAAACTTGCCTTTCTGACATACTTCACACAGAGCATCTGAGCTGAACTTCTGGTTAGGAAGTCCCATGACCAGATTATGTTTATTAATCTGAGATATTCTTCTCATAATAACATGCCCCAATCTTCTGTGCCAGACCCATTGCTCATCGTTAACAGACAGTAGGAATTTTACATTCTGACTTTTCAGTTCAGAAAGTTTTATTTTGTAAATGTTGTTCTTTCTCTTTCCATTAAAGAGGATAGATTCATCTTTCTAACTAACTGCTTTACATGACTTTTGAATAAAGATTATATCATAACCATTATCACTTAATTGACTTAAGGATAACAAGTTATGCATTAATCCATCAACTAACAGAACATTAGTAATAGAGGGAAGATTACTGTTACCAATTATTCTAGAGCCAATGATCTTCCCCTTCTGATTGCCTCTGAAACCTATGTAACCTCCAGATTTAAGCTCCAGGCTTTGGAACATATTCTTTCTTCCCGTCATGTGTCGAGAGAATCCAGAGTCCAGGTACCAGGATTGGTGTTTTAGTCTTGCTTTCAAAGATTTCTGCAACATAGACAATTTTATCCTTAGGTACCCATATCTTTTTGGGTCCTTGTTTGTTAGAGTTACCAAAATTTTGTTTGAATTTTGGTTTAGCAGAGAAAACATTACTAGTATATTTTAAATCATGTGTGTGCCCATAGGTAAAGTGAGAATTCAGAGGAGTGCGTTTAATAACCAAATACTTAACTTTCTTAGGTTGGTATAATTTAACTTTGTATCCTATACCTTTTTTGCCGTTTCTGCTAACTCCATAGATCATTGAAGCCATCTTGCTTCTATCTATGTTTTTAGCGAGGAATTTCTAAAAGCTATGATCATATTCCTTTATGATGTTATTAGGGTTACTAGGAACTTCTGAGATATTTTCCTTCTGAGTATTTTGTAATTCATTTTCAAGTTTTGAAATTTTTTCTTTCAGCTCAGAGTTTTCCAATCTCTAATTCTTAGTTTCTTTAAAGTTAGAAACTAGATCCTTTTTCAGGTTCTTGTTCATGACTCGAAGTTTCTGATGCCTTTCTAGAATTTCTGACATTCTCTCTTCTAATTGAGATCTAGAAAAGTTAGAAAATACTTCTTCTGCCTCTGAGTCTGATTCTTATCCAGATGATTCAGTATCTTCTAATATGTTGGCCATAAGGGAAATGTTGGCTCTTTCATCTTCTGATTCTGTGTCTGCTTTAGAAGAGTCTGAGTCATCCCATGTTTCCATGAGACTTTTCTTCTTCTCCTTAAATAACTTCTTTTTAGGTTTCTCCTTCTGAAGCTTTGGACAGTCACTTTTATAGTGCCCTTGTTCATTGCAATCGTAGCAGACAATGTATCTGTTTCTTGACTTTTTGTATTTAGAAGATGGTTCAGACTTTCTGGGTCCAGACGATGAATCAGTCTGATTTCCTGTTCTTCTGGAATTTTTGAACTTCCTTTGCTTGTGCTTCCACAACTGATTGACTCTTCTAGAGAGAAGGGATAATTCGTCTTCTTCTGATGAGGAACCACCAGAGTTTTCTTCTATTGCCTGCAAAACATTAGAATAATTTTTTTATTAGATTTAAGGGCTAAAGGCTTACCTTGCTTTTGGGTCTCATCATCTTCTAACTCTATCTCATGACTTATGAGAGAGCTGACAGGTTCTTCTAGAGATATTTTGTTCAGATCTTTTGCCAGTTTGAGAGCAGTGACCATGGGTCTCCATTTCTTTGGTAAACTCCCGATGATCTTATTTACATGATCAGCAATTGAGTACCCTTTGCCCAAAAATTTTATCCCAGCAACCAAAATTTGAAATCTTGAGAACATTGTTTCAATGGTTTCATCTTCTTCCATTTTGAAGGCTTCATACTTCTGAATGAGCGCAAGGGATTTGGTTTCTTTGACTTGCGTGTTGCCTTCATGCGTCATTCTCAAGGAATAAAAAATGTGCTTTTTTGTCTCTCTGTTTGTGATCTTCTCATACTGAGTATGAGATGGCACTCAAGAGAATAGTTCTGGCCTTGTGATGATTTCTGAAGTCTCGCTTTTGATGATCTGACATTCTTTTTTTGTCAATCTTCTTACCGCTTTCATCAACAGGATGTATGTACCTATCAATCACCATATCTCAGAGATCAGCATCATGAGCCAAAAAGAAACTTTCAATTTTGTCTTTCTAGTAGTCAAGGTTCTCTCCATCAAAGATTGGAGATTTTCCGCTGATTCTGTCTTTCTCATCATGGTAGTTATTGCTGATGTTCTAACTTGGCCCCACCATTGTGTTTTTCTTAGCTTGGATATTTTACTGAGACGGTTAAGTGCTTGAACACAAAACCAGGTGCTCCGATGCCAATTGAATAATTGAAAAAATAAAGAAAGGTGGGGGGGGTTTAATTGGGATTTTTAAAACTGAAAGTAAAGAACAAGTTTGTTATCCTGGTTCGTTTGAACTCATCTACTTCCACAACACTGAAAGAGGATAAATGTGATATTAATAATGCTTGCTCTCCATTTATGATAACCATATTTCCTTCACGCACAAACTTCAGCTTTTGTTGTAGAGTTGAGGTGAAAGCCCTTGCCTCACGTATCCATGGTCGTCCCAGTAAGAAGCTATATGCTGGCACAATATCCATGACTTGGAAAGTAATCTGGAATAAGTGTTGGCCTTTGTGAAGAGGAAAATTTACTTCCCCAATAACAGACTTCCTTGATCCATCAAAAGCCTTTACAATAATGTTACTTGGGCGCATGGGAGCTCCTTGATACTTTAGCTTCATCAGCGTGCTTCTTGGTATAACATTTAAGGCAGACCCATTATCAATCAACATATTTCACAATGAATCGTTCTTACAGTTCAAGGATATGTGGAGATCCAGATTGTGATTTCTTCCCTCGTTAGGCAATTCGTCATCACATAAGCTTAGGTTATTATAAGATGTAATATTACCTACCACATTGCCGAATTGGTCTAACGACATATCACTTTCCACGAAGGCTTGATCCAACACTCTCATTAGAGATTCTCTATGAGCAGAAGAATTCATCATTAAGGCCAAAATTGATATCTTTGAAGGAGTCTGCAATAATTAATCTACAATTCTGTAGTCGCTCATTTTGATAATCTTACATATATCATCGACCTCCTTCTCCAGAGTAGAACCATTGGATTCCCTTACCGGTTTCCTAGTTTCAACACATTCAACAATTTTCTTATCGGCACTGACACTCCCTCGAATAATAGGCATAAACACACGACCAACGCGGGTCACTCTACTGGCTTCAGCAGTATTCTCGACATTAGACAAAGGTTGGATGTGAACTTCCACGCCATCCTCTAAAATTATAGCATTGTACTTGTATGGTATGGTTGTGTCTGATTTGTAAGGAACGGGACCCGGCAGGAAAATCACTACTGGAGAAACAACTGGCTTGCTACAATATTCAATCTCAACATAGGCGGAATCATTGAAATAAGGCACAATTATTTTCACCCCTTCTTCATAATATTTGGTCATCGCAACATCATCACTGCATAACATATCTTCGCCTGAGGAAAAGAAATCATCTGCAGAAGCATATTCATCATCCAACTCAATCTCAACCAAGCAATCTTCAATCACATTAACCTCTTGGTAATCATCTCTTTGGCCCGAACCTAGATAGTACCATTATCCAATAACAACTGAATACCTCTTTTCACAACTGAACAACCTCGAGAATCTCTACAGCAAATCCGGCAAGATCTATAATGGTGTTCTCCCTAACCTTCCATGTGGCAGAAGGTAGCGTTCAATTGCACCAAGTCATCATTCATATGGTTCACATCAAAGATTCTGAATTCTCTAGGACACCCAAAGACCATGTTCACTTTTTCCTCGTATTCTGCCCTAGGCCTGATTATATGTATGGGGCCTTCATGCATCATTTTTTGCAAATCAGCCTTTATCTTATCACACCCTTGTATATCAGTACTACAGATACCACAACAACCATGGTCATCCGTATAGTAGCTGAACTCACAGAGGTCAGCGTGCATCTTTACCAAGTCTTATCTAACCAATTTGATATCATAAATCCGGAAGTCCCCTGGACAACCAGCAACCATGTTGACAACATTTATTCCTCCATGCTTTGGTAAAGGATTATCTTTTACATTAGGGCTGACATCCTTAAAGGACAAAAGGCCATATCTTACCATTTTTTGTACCTCAGATTTCAGAGGATAACAGTTTTCCACATTGTGCCCTGGTGCACCCTGATGAAAAGTACACGTCTGATCTGCCTTATAATACCAAGGCAAAGGTGATGATATAGCAGGGGGTGGCTTGGTATGGACCAACTTTTTTTGAATCAATGCTGGGAGTAATTCTGTATAACTCATGGGGATAGAGTCAAAAGCCTGTCTCCTCTGATTCTTCCCTTGATTTCCTTGAGGGGCTGGTCTTTGATAAGCGGTTATGGTTGGAGTTGTATTAACAACTGGAGTTACTGAAGCAACCTGTTGATGGCGCTGATGATTTCTTCTTGGAGGATTAACCGTTCTCTCTTGAATAACAACATTTATCTCTATTTCTTTCCTTTTAGCAAACCCGTATGATGGTTTCTTCATACTGCCCGGATTTTCACTTCTTGTCAAGCGACCTTCTCTTACAGCTTCTTCCAAACGAATGCCCATTCCACCATCTCGGTAAAATCACTTGGCACACTCGCCACCATTATTTCATAATAGAATGCACCTAAATTCTTCATAAAAATATTTGTCATTTCTTTTTCTTCCATTGTAGGAATTACCTAGGCGGCTACTTCACGCTATCTCTTGGCATATTCCTTAAATGACTCTTTGTCCTTCTGAACCATGGCCCTAAGTTGATCACGATCAGGCACCATGTCCACATTGTATTTGTACTCTTTAATAAGTGTTTCACCCATTTCGTTGAAATTATGAATGTAGGTGTTGTACCCCAAAATTTGCCCTCTCATTTTATCAATATTTTTCCTCACAAGACCTCTTGGACTCCAGATAGGATTAGGGTTTGCTCAGCTCAAGACCTCATTTTGCACTGATGACCTATGGATTTCATACACCATCTTGGACACCTAATATTGCTCATGACAAGTTTCAAGCCTTGAATCACATTTTTGCCCAGTCAATTGGACAATTGACCTAAAAATCAGCTATAATGGGGAAAAAGTCAACCATGGCCAATTTATAGTCAAACTTCATAATTTTTGATCCCCAACAACATTTTAGGCACCTATGTACCATTTTATCAAGTTTGGACCACAACTCCTCAAGAAATTTGATCAGATCATCAAAAGGGCAAAATGGTCAAAATTAGGGTTTTGACTGAGAAAGGGAAATTTCTGATTTTTAACCTAGCCAATGACCAATTTGGTTCAATCATGATTTCAAGGACTCAATGGAATCATCTTGACCTAATCACATAGTTCAAAAGATCTCAAATGCATAGGATTGACAAATGAATTTTGCAGTCAACTGATCAAAAATCAATTGTACACTGAAAAGTCAAACTTTGACTTTTTGGTCAAAATCAAGTGCCAAGGGTCATAATTCATCAAGATATGTCAAAATGTGAAACTTGTTGATCAAGAAACATAAAAATGCAAATTAGGGTTTTAATTTGAAATTTTTCATAACTTAGAATTTTTCTAAGTTATGGAAATTTCTTATTTTTTCCCAACTTTGTCCAACTTTTTCACCATGATGCAATTGGATTAAAAGAAAACCTCCAACATGAAAGTTGTAGTCCTCCATGAAATATACAACTTTTATTCATAAAGTTTTCCCAAAATATGCTTGTATCTCAAGTTATGATTTTATGAATAGGGGTCCATAAACTTTTTAACTTAGTGAAATTTTGCCCTAGTTTAGGCAGATTTTTGACCTAACTTCATGGCAATTTTTCACCTAGTTCCAAGATGTATCTCAAAATTAATTTCAAATATGGATTGTAGAGGATGTTACAAGCTTTCCAAAATGTCCAAGAACTCTCTAAGATCATTTATGGTTAGGGAGAATCGAAGAAATGAAAATGGTAATTTATCACTTTTGTGCAAGGCATTTTCACAATGTTACAAGTTGCAAATCAGTTTCAAACATGCTTGTACTTGGTATTACAGGTCCTAATCCCTTCTACACTCCATAATTGAATGCTAACATATTGTATATTGGCTTTATTCTGACCCATGGAGCTTTGCACAAAGAATTAATCCATTTATGGCATAAAGTTCTCAATACCATTTTCATAAAGCTTGCTTTTTCCAACTTTATATTTCTTGAGCCATGGACTTGATCTTTTGTTGCAAACAAGATCCACAGTTATCAGGCAACTTGTACCAACTCTATGCAGTCCATAAGCTAGCAAGTACAAGCTTTTGCATTGTCACTTCCAACTTTCTTCAAAAAGCAAGCAAACTTGCAAAAGTCAAGGGAACTTGGATATCTGATAAAGAGAGGCCTTGACATTATTCTACACAACTTCAGAACTTTGTCACAAGCAGAAACACGAGTGCATAACTTCCAAAACACCCTCAAACACAAAAAACACCATTTTCTGCCAAAATAGGGCAGCTTCTGCAAATCACTTGCCAACTTGAAACTTGCTCGTGCGTTTTGCCTTTCAACCCTTGAAACATCTTCCCTACATCACACCTAAGTTGTCCAGGCCTTTGTCTTGCAACTGTAACCTCTGTTTCAAGGATCACCATTTTCATTTTGAAGGTTTGCAGGTTGACTCGTGCAGGAAGATTCAGCCATCCTCAAGGCAAGCTGAGCATTGGGAAAGCTTGAGGGAACTTCAAGGAAGCTCACAAGATCTTCAGGCCTCACTCAAAGTTCCCACATTGCCATATCCAAACTCAATTGAACAAGGTATTTTTCAAAGTTCTATCTCCTTATTTAGGCATCCTTAAGCTTAGGTTTGTGAAGCAAAAATGTAGTCTTTAACTTGCTTAAGTTGTACATATGCATAGTTTCCATTTATATTAACTGAGCTAAGAGTATTTGATTGTTGAAGTTCATGAAAAAATTAGGTCAGGAATTAGGACCACTGAAATTCTCCCTGGTTTCTTAGAGTTAGGTTTCAAATCTTATATCATTGGAATCGTGATAAAAAATGCTACAAGTTTTATGTTGCAAGATTTTGTTTTTGTGCACGTATGCAAGAGTTACAGGTTGAAGCACAGAAACGCGCGTTTGCTTGGCTGGAGGACAGGGACGACAGGTTCTGGGCCTGGTGCGCCTTGGGCCTGTTTGTCCTACTTTTCACACCCCCGTGTTTCGTATTTGCACCCCTTTGGCCCATTTTTTATATTTTGCATATTTTTTTATTTCTTTTGTGATTATTGACTTTATTTTTTTTTTTCTGAACATTAAAAATCCCAAAAATACTTTCTTTATTTTTTGCATTTTATTTTATTTTTTTTATTATTTTTGGCATAAAAAATAGTTTATTAGTAATAATATACTTTATTTTCTTAAATAAACTTGTAAATAATAAAAATACTTAAATATTTTATTTTATTATTTTATACATTTAAATATTTATTTTTCATACATATTTAATTTTTAATATTTGTATATAATATTATTATTATTTTTCTTAAACAAAAATGGACAAATAAAATATTAGAAAACATATATTTTCTTTTAAAGCAAAAAACTAGGGTTTCCCCTTTCAAAAATAATAATATTATTTTTTCTTATTTCTAGGACTTAGATAATTTTATTTTATCATACATAAAACAATTACAAAACTTTTTTTGCATATTTACATTTTATTGCATATTTAAATAATTGTTTATTTATTTATTGTACAATAAATTCAATTGAGTTGTAATAGTGAATTGGGGTTTTATTTTGAGCAATATCCCCCAATCAAAACTTGTATCCCCCTCCCCATAATATTGTTGTAATAGTTTAGATTTACTTTACGCAATTTATCGCATTATATCCATGTTTAGTAGGGTTTGTATGATAAGACAAAAATCAAATAAATAGCATGACCTAATACAAGACAAAATGCATGAAAAATTACAACACATTGCACACAAGCACCTCTAGGGTTTCACCCACTTGGTTGCCTAAACAAAATGGCCATGGTATGCATGCTAGGTATCTTGGCAAAACAAAACAAAACAAAAGATCATAGTCCCTCGATGACGCTATCAAAAGTTGCCTAAAAAACAAATGATCTTAGTCCCTCAAACAAGCTAAGATACTTGGCACCATTGCTATCATGGTTATACGATGACCCACGCCCGTCCCATTTAACATCCAAAGATAGGGTTGTTTACCAAAGCAATGGTAAATCAACAACATCAAAGGAATGAAAAATGTATAAGAAAGACTTTTGAGTAGGGTAGATAACTCCTAGTTACTTGATCTCTTTCAAACAATCCTTGCTATTTTCAAACAAACACACACACATTTCAAAAATAATTTCCAAACAACTTTCAAAACATTGAAACATTTTTCAAAAGACAAACATCTTTATGTACATTCTTACGAAAGAGAATCATTACAAAGATTGCCTAAACAAAAGGCCTCTTTTCAAAATACTTTCAAAACCACATAAAGCACCATTTCACATTCTGCCCAAATAATTTGTTTCCTCTAAGGGCCTTCAACTCTTTCTGCATTTTATCAAACTAATACTTAAAATCATACATTCGATCATATAAACCTAATATTTCACTAGGTGGAGGAATAGGGCGATAAACTTCATATTAGCAAATGTTACAGCATTCATCGAAGGAGGTGCAGCATAGTGAATCTCATTTCTTGTAGCATGAGTAATATGAACTACGGGAGGTGCAGGAGCAGCAACAACTTGAGCAAGTGGAGCAACTTGAGCAACTTGAGCATCTAGATTATAACCTTATGACATAAAGTTCTTCGGCATTCCCCACGGATAACCTAGAGGCATGCGATTTTGAACAACAGTGACTGGAGTAGCAGAAGCAGGAACTGTCGAAGCTTCTGAAGTAACTGTTGTCTGCTGAGGCTGAGCAAGTGGTGGCTGATTCTGAGCAACCAACAACGATTCTATCAAAGCAGTGAGATTGTCCATACCAGCCTTTAGAGCAAAAACTTTTTCGTGCAGCTCGCGATTCTCTTGTTCTAGATTATCCATTTTCCTTCTGAAATTGGCCTGAGTATTGTACTGTTGAGATAGCTTGCTGAATGAAGTGAAGAAGCTCAGTAAGATACATGGATATGAAAAAAAATGAAAGAAGTATGTATAATATGATGTATGATATGCAACGCACATGATTTATTTTATTATTAATATTTCAAAGAACTCAAATATTTATAGACAATTTGCAAATATCAAAGTAGTAACACATTTGAAATACTGAAAATATCATTATAATAACTTCAAAATGGATTACAACTTTTTAGTAAAAGATTCAATAATCCCAAGTACAAGATAAGATAAGAATCTAAGATCCTAAGAAAGAAAATCTGATGAAGATCACTCCATACACTGATGCTTCACTGTGAGTCTTGCATTTTGAGCCTTCAACTTATTGTTCTCTTCTGCATACTTGTCGGCAACCTTATTCCAATCATCAGAGTCGTAAAGTGAGCAACTAGGTCCTGAATGAGATCTAGAGGAAAATAAACCCTCTTGCCTCTCCATCATCTCTACAACACGACTCTCAAGAATTTAAATCAAGGAAACAATAAATGATCAATGATGTTTAAGTGATTCACTTTGACCAAAGCTTTTAAAATTCATTAGAGGATTGATAAGACCAAAGCCTCATAACAATGAATCTCAAGGTTATTGAATCAAAAGATTCAATTTAGCATACTTGGGCTTACAAACATGGGTTTGGGCCACGAATGATCATTTCTCGAATCGGGACAAATTTTAGCGCTATGTTAAGCAATCGTAAGTGGACTTATATAGAAGTCGCACCTATTTTGAGGTCGGTCAATAGCAATCTATGTACCATATGTTTTGAAAAATGATATGTAAATTATTCTTCAATAACACTTAGTACAATAAGAAGGGGATAAGATGAAGAGGGATATGGTGAGATTCAAACGACATTTGAACAAAAATTTAATCAAACTATTATTAAAATCATTCATCCTTTTTTTGTGGAGTTAAACTCAACACCATGGATCTAATGATGTTAATAAAGCTCATGATCAAAATCTCATAGACTAAGATCAAGCAGAGTTTATACAAAAAAAAATTATATTTAATAATAAAGAAAAAGATTTTTTAAAATGATTTAAAAATGAAAATAAGAGGAGAAAATAGCGACTATATTCAAAACATCCAAAAAAAACTTCAATGAGACCATAAAAAAATCAGAAATGAGCTTAAATATTTTTATAAAATTTTTGGAAGTTTTTCAAAGTCAGAAACTATTTTTAAAATTAAAAGAAATAGGAAAAATAAACAAAAAATTACAAAAAAATAGTAAAATCTGAAATAAAAATAAAATGAGATCACCAATATTTCTAAAGAGGTCATTGGATCATTCCCTATTTTTTTTCTTCAGATTTTTAAAATTAAGAAAATTATTTTTTAAGTATTTAAAACTATTCAAATAAAGTGAAAAATTATAAAAAATACCAGAACACAAAATAAAATTGTGAAAAAATAATAATTAGAAAGAGTAAAATCAAAAGTATTTTTCATAACTTTTTCATATTTTTTGAAGTTAAAATGAATTTTCAATGATTTTTTGAAATTTAAAACAAATTAAATATAAAAATAAAAAATAAAAAATAAAGCCAAAAAAATGTGGACCAACGGATAAGAGTCAAAACGCGTTAGTAAGCTAATCCAATGGATTAGACACGCTGTGCATATCATGGTCTTTAGTGAATAAAAACCATAATCATTTATTAAATCAGAATTTGAAAAAAAAAGTGTGGCATGCTATCATTGGTTGAGAGATGACACTTTGATCATCTTCTACCTCCAGCCACGAGATTTGAAGGTCCCTGAAACGGTAAAATTAGAACACGAGACTGGTACCATTCGCTTTGTCTCTTCAAGACAATTCCAATGGTACCTCCACGAAAAATTTATATAAGTTGTAGCTCAATCATTTTGAAAGGAAAGGTTTGAAAAGGGATTTGAAGTTTCATGGTCAAAACACACTTCCAGTTGAAAATAAATGTTGCGACTAGAATCAGAATGATGAGAGCCTCATAGCAATATCAAAGTTTGAGAGAATTGGTGAAGGAATCTACCTATTGAAGTTCAATTGAAGAACTCTGAAACTTGACTTGGCTAGCACGATTTAGGAAGTCTTAGAGCTTAATTCTTATTCCGTTAGCTTCAGTAAGGTTCAAGGAAGGTGAATTGACAAAGAAAATTTATTGAGGAAAGCTGTAAAAGCAAATTCGAAGTTGCATAAAATTGGGTTAAAGAGGAAGTTTGGCAGGGTGATTATGGCTCTCTAAGCTTGAGAAAATGAATGAGGTATGACCCTCTATTTATAGGGAAGCTGATTGAATGCTCAAGCGTGTGAAATGATGAAATTTGGAGGGAAATCGTGTGAAGTTGCAAACAAGAATAGTGTGACTTCTATTTTGATCAAAACACATCCAAAGCTTGTGTTTTAATGTGCTAATCACTTTTGGAAGTTCTTTAAACATGATTAGAAGCAAAAGCACGCAGAAAATTCGTGTTTAGAAGCCAAATCAAGGATTTCAAATTCTGACTTGAAGTGAAACTTCAGTTTCAAGGTACCATGTTCAAATCAATGGTGTGCATGATTAAATGCATCTCAAGACTTGATTCCTGATGCATTGGAAATATGAGATCACAAGCTTTACAATTTGCAAAGAATGGAATCAAATGGATGCTTGAGCTGAAAATTATGATGAGTCAAAGTTGAGAAAAAGAGGTTGACTTTTGTACTTAGAAAAATTCTATGTTTTTTTTTAAAATAACCTATAATGTCTTGCATCCAGCCATGGCCTTCCACTTGAAATTTGCTCTTGACCAAAAAAAAAGGCATGAAGTAGATCTCTTGAATGACATTTTGAGACTTGAAACATTTAAAATCTCAAAAAAAAGAGAAAGTTATGACTTGTTGAAGTTGGTGAAGCTTCACGAGATGACCTATAATCTTTTTCATTTTTAGGGCATCTTCCATCCATTTTCAAACATTGAACATAAAAGAAGAATTTAAGTTCACATCTTTAAGATCATTGCGGAAAAATAATTGGCTCAAGGAGATAAAAATTGACCAAGTTATGATTTTTTGAAGTAACCTAAGTGTATTTGATGGCTTATCTAGAGGACTTGTAATCTTTCTTCATCATTAGGTATCATCCACACAAAAGTTTCTTGAAACTTTTGAAGTGATTTGTTGATAAACTTTTGAGGAGAATCATATCTTTGGAATAACTCAAAAATACCAAAAGATGAGCAAGATATAGCCCTTTGGAGTTTAAAAAACCTAGCTCTTAGAGCAAAAAAATGCCTTGGAAACCCTTTTCAATTTTGACAATCCTCCTTGCACAAATACTTTTGTCATGTAAATAAAAGTTATTGAGGATAATAATGAGGAACCATAACAACCATTACCACTTACAAGTATCGAGAATTGATGGAGATATGCACTTGTGATCAAGAAATCAAAGACTTATCCAATTAGGTCAAACTTCTTCCATCAACCCTTACATCTTTGGACTATCTTTGACAACCCGAGGCATGATGGACATAATAGACTTTGTAAATGATATTACTTCAAGGTATTTTCAATTATGAGGCTTGAATCTCAATGAAACATTGTTTGAAGAAGGCATGGGAATAAGCTCGTGAACCTGTAGAGCAACTTGATGGAGTAGGTTGTGCTTTCACCTATGATGGCTATGGTTAGTGTGACACATTGGTTTGTACTAATGTTCCTTGAGTCAGTTGAGGATAATATTAGGCTTACACGTGGTGTCATTAGTACTAACTTACTTTTAGAACCTTAATTGTCCCATCTTGGTCATTAGAAAGTAGTGAGATGGTCGACTTTTGTGCAGTCCAAGGTTGGTGGATACTCAATGCTACGCTTATTGAGATTCAACTATTAGGATGTTTTGGTGTCAAGCCAGTTTCCGTGATAAAATAAAGCATGCAAGAAAAAATGGTGATATGAGATTCCTAGAACCTGGTTACTATTTTAGGACAGGTTCAACCAACTTAACTTTAATGGGGGAGGGTACTTACCTATGGAATTCATGCAAGCCTTTAAACCTAGTGATCTTGTGTGACTTGTTTGTGTTTTCTACTTATCTTACATGAACATGGAATCATAATATCATATGATCATAACATAACATTTTTACTAACCATTTCAAGGATCTTAGGGATATTTTGTGTAGGATTAACATAAGCTAGATTTCTAGCAAGGGGCAAGAGGATTTATTTTCCTCTAACCATAATTTGTCAAGATCAAAGTACATTCTCTTGAGTCAAATACTATGACCCACTTGATATGGTGATCTTAGTTCTTATAGAAGGACGGTGAAAGATGAAAACTCAAAGTTCTTCAAGACAAAGCTTCAACCAGATTCTTTTTCTAATATTTTAAATCCCACGAGATCCTTGAAAACATTACATATGCATCTACATATCATACATATCATTATATAACAGGTTTCCAAGACAAATTATCTCATATTCTTTCTGTTTATTTGAGCAGATAAATGGCTCTTGAAAAGACAGTCAAAGAACTCTAGGATCAGAATGCTCAATTCCAACAGATGTTCTTGAACTTAGCCAAGGGGAATGAAGATCTGAAGGCGCTCGTCACCAACGAGAAAAACAAGAAGACAAAGAAATCAATTGGCGTCCTTTACATGGGGAGAAGGTTCAGGTGTCCAGTCAAGAAAGCTAGAGATCTTGATATCCCATCGGACGAAGATGACAAACAAGATGAAGATGGTAGAAGTGTTAAACTGAAAGAAGCAATCTTGGTTCTGAAAAATTTCTTGATAGGGAGGAAGAGGATTATTTGGACGAACAATATCCCCTACTGATGAGAAGTATAAGCTACTGGAAGAGCGTCTAAAAGCTATGGAGATCTAGAAAGTGCCTGGCTTGATCTTTGAAGAATTGGGATTGGTCTCGGAAGTCGTCATTCCTCCTAAATTCAAAACTTCTACCTTTTCCAAGTATGATGGCATTTCTTGCCCGAAGCTGCATTTGAGTCATATGTTCGGAAAATCGACCACACACTACTGACAAGAAATTATGGTTGCATTTATTTCAAGAGAGTCTGTCTGGAACATAACTGGAATGGTATTATCAACTTAAAGGTGCCAATATCCATACTTGGGAAGATTTGGTTGCAGCTTTCTACAAACAGTATCAATATAATTCTGATTTGGCCCTAACCCGCGTGCAACTACAGAGTATGTCCATGGGTTCTGAGGAAGACTTTAAAGAGTACACATAGAAATGGAGAGATCTTGCATGAAGAGTTCAACCTCCTTTGGCTGATAGGGAATTGGTTGACATGTACATGAGTACACTGACAAGTCCTTTCTATAATCAGCTGCTACGAAGTTCTTCAGTCGAGTTCACTGAATTGATATTGACCGAAGAACATGTTTAGAATGGAATCAAAAGCGGTAAAATCTAGGTGGCTGCATATTCAAATACTTTGAAGAAGCCTTATAATGGTAAGAGGGAATCCAATGTTGTGTACAGCCATAAGAGTCATAATAATAGTGACCGCAACTAATCTGTGGGGGCAGTACTGATATCTAATCATGCGTTAGTGCAATAACAACAACAAAATAATCAGCATAGGCAGGATGCACCCAAGAGACAGCTTAGAATAATCAACATGTCGTTACCTCAAGCATTGCAACACATGTTGAAGGCATGGTTGGTTACATTGAAGGACCCTCCTCAGAATTCCAATACTTCTTCTCCCTACTATAATTCCAATACAAGGTGTGCATACCACTCTGACAGTCTCGGACATGACACTAGCAATTGTTAGACTCTGAAGAATAAGATCCAAGACATGATTGATTGTAAGGAGATTGAATTCGACCCTCTCGAGACTCCTAATGTGATCACCGCACCTATTCCTAATCATGACAAGGGCGTTAATGTTATTGATAATGTTTCCGCTGTAGAAGACACTGATAGCGACTGCGACATAGACAGTTAGATCTTCCCTACTACCGGCAGTGGGCTCAATAATTGGAAGACTGAAGACTTTGTACCAATCTCCTTTAGTCAGGTGTAAATGCTATTATTTGTTTTCTTACTTTCCAGTTTTTTTGGTTATGTAATTTAAGCAATGACTTTAAGCCTTGTGCCTTACCCGGGGCACAACGGTCCATTTGTTAGGGTTGTCATTATTCATCAGAATATTTTCATTCAATAAATCATTGGACTTTTTGCATTCAAATTTTGGCCTCTCTGTTTTTCTTCTAATTTATTTTGCTTCCGAAATGGATATATGTTTCTTACACATCCTCACACAACAAATTGCAGATCCATGTCCACCCTGGATCCCATTGACAACAATTATGCTATTTCCAATTATGACTTTGAAAATACGATCTACCAAGTCGAGGACGAAGGTGACGAAGATTTTGAAATACCCGGAGAGCTTTCTAGGTTGTTAATGCAAGAAGAAAGAGCCATACGACCGCGTGAAGAGCAAGTCGAGGTTGTTAACTTGGGTACCTAAGAGGACAAGAAAAAGGTCAAGATAGGTGCCAACCTAGAAGATTATGTCAAAAAGAGATTAATATAGATGTTACGTTACTATGTTGAGATCTTGTCTTGGACATACGAAGATATGCCAGGACTTGATACTGACATTCTTGTTCACCATCTATTGGTGAAGGAAGGTTGTCCTCCTATAAATCAGAAGGTTCCTAGTATGCATCCCGAGATGTCCGAAAAGATCAAGGTTATGGTTATGAAGCAATTCAATGCAGGTTTCTTAGCCGTTACATCCTATCCTCATTGGATTACAAATGTGGTGCAAGTACCTAAGAATGATGGTAAGGTGCGTATGTGCATAGACTATAGGGATTTAAATAGGGCAAGCCCCAAAGATGACTTTCTGCTTCTACACATTGACGTTCTAGTTGACAATACATCACAACACAAAGTCTTTTCCTTCATGAATGGTTTCTCCGGTTATAATCAAATCAAGATGGCACCTGAAGACATGGAGAAGACTACTTTTTTCACACAGTGGGGCACTTTTTGTTACAAAGTTATGCCTTTTGGTTTGAAGAATGCCAGTGCAACATATCAGTGTGCTATGGTAGCTTTGTTTCATGATATGATCCATCATGAGATAGAGGTTTACATTGATGACATGATACCCAGGTCCTAGACTGAAGAAGAACACCTTGACCACCTGCATAAGCTGTTTGAGAGGCTGAAGAAGTATAAATTGAGATTGAATCCAAACAAGTGCACCTTTAGGGTAAGATCTGGTAAACTCTTAGGTTTTGTTGTTAGTGGTAAAGGTATTGAAGTTGATCCTGCCAAGGTTAAAGTTATTCAAGAAATGCCATCTCCCCGTACTAAGAAGGAAGTCATAGGTTTCCTGGGATGATTGAACTACATTTCCAGATTTGTTTCCCATTTGACCGCTACCTGTGAGCCAATCTTCAAGTTACTAAAGAAAGATTAAGTAGTGAAGTGGAACGATGATTTTCAGATAGCCATTGACAAAATCAAGGAGTATCTCCAGGAACCTCCAATTCTAATGCCACCGGTTGAAGGAAGACCTTTGATCATGTACTTGACAATATTAGAGAACTCAATAGGGTGTGTGTTTTACCCCAAAATTTGCCCTCCCATACTCTCCAAGAAATTGCCAAGTCATGCTTCAAAATTCCCCAAGGGTTGCACAGTGCAAAGGTCTCCTATACAGTCAAAATTAGGGTTTGTGTTCTGATCAATAAAATGAAGTTTCAAAGGGCCCAAGCAAGTCCCACATGCCTATAAACATGGTCAAGCATCCTCATATCAAGTTTCAAGACATTCAGCACAAAACTGCATAGTCAAAACCCTAATTACACTACAGTCAACTGTAGGGGCAAAATGGTCATTTGGCAGTCAAAAGTTCAAATTTTTGGTCAACATATCATTTTGAAGCCACAAACATCATTTGATCAATGCTTGATCATGATTCTCAAAGCTTGGCTCAAAAATCATCAAGATGCAAAAGTTTCCTTATTTGGACAGTTGAAAAAGTCAACTGTAAATTGACCAGGGCATAACTTTCACATGGATTATCAAAAAAATTCCATCCAAAGCTCATTTTGAAGATAAAGACATTTCCTACAACTAATCTTCATACTTCAAGTCCAAGAAATGCTCTCACAAAAAGTTATCAATTTCAACATTATAGGTTATTTTCAAAAGTCAACAAAAAGGGACTTTAAGTCAAAGGCCATAACTTGAGATTGGTAAATCAAAATTACATGGGACCAAAGGCATTGGTTAGAGGACTCAAAGACCTTTCCAAAATGTCCAAGAACATGAGAAAAGCTTAAAAATTGAGCAAGATATGCCTTGTGGAAGTTGGGAAATTTTTGGATATTTTGAAAAGTCAACATTGGTTCAAATGACCCCAAATTGCTAATGGGCCCATTTTTCTTCCACAATTCATCATCCAAAGCATGCACACGACCATTTGGCCCAAAGGGAAGTTTTTCTCCATTTTTATTTATCTATTTGAATTTTTTATTATTAATAATTCATTTAATCAAATAAAATACATGAAAAATATAAAACCAATGAAATAAAATCTTTTTGTGCATATAATATCTTCAAAAAAACGTGCATGATCAGATATGGAAAGGACCAATACAATTGGATGTGATTTGGTATCAATTTGCATGGAAAAGATTTGAAAGTTATGGCATAAAAAATCAAATATTCCTTCATCAATTCATGGATCTTTTGGATCAAATTCCTTGACCTAATTGTTCCACACATATATACAAAGCAAACCCTCATGCTTATGACCACTGAGCTGCGCCTCAAACTCAGAACCACATTGAAATTTTTTGTTAAAAATCTTGAAACTGTTTTCACATCAAAAGCATTTTTCCAGGCCAAAGAATCATTCCACTACGTCCCTGACATATCCAAGAAGCTTTCCCAATCGAGATCACATCATCTAACCTCAAGAATCGGTATACAGAACTCAAAATATTTCATGAAAAATGCATATTCGTGTTTTGATTTGCAGGCATCCTCATGACATTTTGTTCATGGATTCTTACTAATCGATGGATTCTGAAACTAACTGCATATTTTAATTGACTTTTTATGTGCTATACACGATTTCGCCATTGATGATATTTAGGGTTTTGCAAGCTTTAATTTGTGCGTTTTGTAATATGGTAAAATTAGAACCCCTGAGTACCACCATTGACACAAGCGCGTTTGGACGAAGAAGACGGCACCCTCGCGCTCAATTTATGAGCGTCACAGGGCTATTCGCTATTTTCCCAAAACAGGTCTAAAAGAACACCATGAAAAACGTTGCCTATTGTGTTTGTGTTTCAGGAACAAGGAAGAAGATGACCTCGTGGCATCAGTGGATTGGCTAGTTTAAATTTTCGTGCGGAAAACCAAGTATCCATGCGTTTTGTTATATTTATATGTTGTATTAATGTACAAATAAGCAAAGTGGTCCAGTGGCCAACAGGCGTAGTGGTGACATTCAGGACCTGGGTTCGATCCCAGGTCCCCACTCTTTCCTATTATTTTTCTTTCAACCATTATCCTATGCAGGTTTACTATGAAGGATCACCATACGCTCACAAAATCCAGCCTTCCACGCGTATGCCTAGATCAATCCAAGGGCTACAGTTTGAAGGATACCATGAACGTGAGTCAATGCACCCACACGCTGGGATGAGAGGTCAACGAAATCAGGAGCTTAGTGGGCCTAAAAGTGCTAACAAGCCCTCCACTTTGGGGACTGATACCCCCCTAGGTTTGCCATGATATTTTTTTTATTAATTCTATTTTCTTTTAATTATTATTTGTTTAATTAATTTATTATTTTCACAAAAATATAAAAAACCATAAAAATCAGAAAAGAGAAAAATAATAATTATTTTTATTTTTAGTGTTTTCCTAAATAAATTATAGTAATTCATAAATTGATTAGTTTTAAATTAGGTTTTCAATTTTAATTCTTTTAATAAAAACCTAAAAAACATAGAACTAGGGTTCATATTAATTTTTTATCCTTTTTTTTTCTCCCACAATAATTAAATAATTAAATATTTATTTTCATAATTAAATTTGTATATAAAAATTAGGGTTAATTTAGGTTAAAATTCAATGTTTTCTTAATAAATTAAAAGCCATTAGAATTAGGGTTAGTATTTATTCTAATTAGTTCTTTTTTCATATTAAATCCTAAAATACTAAAAAATACCAAAAAATAAGTTCTTTCTTTCTTTTAATTTTAATTAATTCCTCATTAGTTTAAATTTGCAAAAAGGGTCCAACGCCCTCGTTTCGATTTAATTCTTATGCGCATATTTATTTTATTTCTTTGTAATATTTATGTATCTCTCCCAAGGCCATGTAACCTTTTAATTTTCTCGCACTTTTCTTTACTTTCTTTATTTTTTCTGTCAAATCGGGTCCTGGTTAAATTTTGGCGATGTGGACCCGCGCCTTTTGTAATAGCTTAGAATTTTTATTTCTCGCAATATTTTAACTGTTAAATAATGGCATGAAAGAATGTATGGACATAAATAAAAACAAGAGTAGATCACCTTGACATGACAAAAGACAAACAACAAATGAAAACGACACACAAATCGCACACACCACCCCTAGGGTACGCGTCACTGTTGCCTTGCCTCGAAAGGTGATCGTCGAGTAGAGGACGTCTTAGTAAGTCCTCATGATCCGGGAACCTGGCATGAGGGTAGCTTCTAAGGTGTCTTCCCATTGCTCTGGTGATCACCATGTCCCTAAACTCGAATTGACCCGAACACCTCCAACGATGGTGCTACCTACCTCTCAATGGTGGGATGGCACTACTTTAAAGGACATTTACACAGACGAATTCCTTAGGGTAGGTAGGTTCTCGTAGATACTTGCTCTAAATTTCAAACAAAAATTCAAAAATACTTTTCACACCAACACATTTTCAAAAAGCTTTCGAAAGCAATTTTTCAAACACTCTTGAGGACCGATACAAGAGTCGAACTGAAATTTTCAAAGAGACTTTTTAAAACCCACAGTTGAAAAGCAAACAAAACATTTTGAAAACACAAATGAGCAAGTATCTAAGAGCCCATGGATAACCATGGATAGAAAGGGTGCTAATACCTTCCCTTTCTATAATCTACCTCCCGAACCGAGAGCAATCTCTATAAGGAATTTTTCTGTGCTTTTGTCCTTTCCATTTGGAGAAAATAAAAGACGGTGGCGACTCTTGCTTCCGCGACATTTCGCGAACCAGCGTTAAACAGTCAGTTCCAGATCCACCGATCACAGTGTGTATTAGGGAAACATGATGAGTGTGGTCGAAAAGAGAATGCAATATACTACCCTAGCAAAATATTTACCGACTTTGAAATAAGATACTCATTGCTCGAGAAGACCTACAACACTTTGGCATGGGTTGCTCGCCGACTAAGATAGTATATGTTGACTCATACTACCTTGTTGATCTCTAAGATGGATTCGATAAAATACATATTCGAGAAATCCACTCTCTCTGGAAGAATACTAAGATGGAAAATGGTCTTGACAAAATATGACATTCAGTATACTACTCAGAAAGAAATCAAAGGAAGTGTATTGGCAGATCATTTGGCTCATCAGGCTGTAGATGACTATCAGTCTATGAATTTTGAGTTCTCAGATGAGAATATCATGTTAGTTACTGATTATGAAAAACCTAGACTGTATGAAGGACCTAAACAGGGATCCCGATGGACTATGGTTTTCAACGAAGCTTCCAACGCGCTTGGTAATGGGATTGGTGTTGTGATTGTCTCTCCCAAGGGCTTCCATACGCCCTTCACCGCCAAATTATGTTTTGGCTGCACCAACAACATGGCCGAGTACAAAGCATGCATTATGGGTATCAAAGCTGCCATCAATACGAGAATTAAATTCTTGAATGTATATGGGGACTCAGCCCTAGTAATAAGTCAGATTAAGGGAGAATGGGATACAAAGCATCCAAATCTCATTCCTTATCGAGAGCATGTGTTCACATTAATTCCGTACTTTGAAGAAATCACTTTCGAAAACATTTCATGAGAAGAGAATCAATTGGCAGATGTATTGTCTACCATGTCATCTATGTTCAGAGTTAGATGGGATGATGAAGCTCCTCGAATTACTATTGAGAGACTAGATGAACCGGCACATTGCTACAAAGTTGATACTGATGGAGTAGAGGAAAAGCCTTGGTACCACGAAGTAAAAAGATACCTCGAGACTCAAGAGTATCCTGAAGAGGCATCTATTAATGATAAAATTTTTCTAAAGAGGTTCTCTGCCAAGTTCTTTCTGAGTAATGAAATCTTGTACAAGCGCAATCACGATTCAACTTTGCTTCATTGTGTAGACAAGAAGGAAGCTGAGAATATTATGGAAAATATGCATGAGGGAGTTTTTGGTGCTCACTCAAGTGTACAGACAATGGCTAAGAAGATTCTGAGAGCGGGTTATTATTGGTCTACCATGGAAGCGGACTCCCACCACCATTCTAGAACTTATCACAAATGCTAGATTTATATTGACAAGGTACATGTGCCTCTGGTTCCTTTGAACATTTTGGTTTCTCCTTGGTCATTTGCAATGTGTGGAATTGATATGATTGGAGAGATTAAGCCCACTGCTTCCAATGGGCATCATTCATCCTCATCGCTATTGATTACTTCATGCAGTGGGAAGAAGTAGCCTCGTTTGCCTCTGTTACCAAGAATTTTGTGGCTCGGTTTATTAAGTATAACCTCTCCTGTCAATATGGCATACCTGAATGGATCATCACAGAAAATGGTACCAATCTTAACAATACTATGATCATGGAACTCTGCATGCAGTTCAAGATTAAGCACCATAACTCTTCTCTGTATCGACCAAAGATGAATGGCACAATGGAAGCCACCAACAAGAATATCAATAAGATTTTGCAGAAGATGACAGTTACATATAAATATTGGCATGATATGTTACCATTTACTCTTCATGGTTACCATACTTCAGTACGTACATCAACTGGGGAAACCCCGTTCTCTCTAGTCTATGGTATAGAGGCAGTCCTACCTATCAAAGTCCAGATTCCTTCCTTAAGGATTATGAAAGACGCAAGTTTAGATAAAGACGAATGGATTCAAACTAGACTCGACCAGATAAATTTGATTGATGAAAAAAGGCTCACGGTTGTTTGTCATGGTCAGATGTATTAGAAACGCATGATCAAGGCCTTTAACAAGAAAGTAAAACATCGGGTGTATCAGGCTGGTGATTTGGTAATAAAGCGCATCATCCTACCATAAGGTGATCCCAATGGAAAATGGAATCCCACATACGAAGGCCTGTTTGTGATCAAGAAGATATTTTCTGGCAGTGCTATAATACTTACCACCATGGACGGTGATTATTTTCCACACCCTGTGAACGCGAACATAGTTAAAAAATACTACGCAGAAAAGAGATCTGCTAGGTTGACTGGCCTAGGAAAAAATAAGGGCATCCCAGCGAACCAAAAGGGTTCCGACAAAAATTAGGGATATATATAAAAATTGTACATCCGGCAAGTCGAAAACCCGAAAAGGCGGCTTGGGCAAAAAAGGATATCCCAGTGGACTGAAAATCCGAAAGGGTGGTCAGGGAAAAGTTAGGGATTAAAGCGTACGACTATGTTCCGTTGGATCACCCATCCACTTACAACCACCATAATTACTAACATCAAGTTCAAATGGTACAAATAAGTTCAATCAACTTCTTCCAACAATGAGGCATGAGAAGCTTGAAGACATAGGGGCAATGGAAGAGTTGAATCGTTACCACATAGATATTTATCTTTGTACCACTTTTTTCTTTTACGACGACTTCCTCTTACTAGGATTTATGTCTCCTTGTATAAAATAGTCTGTTTATAGGAAAACATTCCAGATCAATGCAATTAAATTTCAAATTCAAAATTGTTTTTACATTCTCTGTTTGGTTTGCAAAAACATCCAACGATTATATTGAATGAACATATGCATTTGAATATGATTACTGTTTACAAATATATGCATGGAAACATGATTAACATTAACTAAAGACTCTAGGAGTCAGGATAACGTTCGAAGTTGACCATAAATTCCCACAGAGCAATCTCCTCGGAGTTATTTTCACAAGCTAATCCTCGTCAGAGTTTATCTCCTTAGCATAGTCTACATGGTTTATTTCCCCAACGGAGTTTATTCCCCGATATTGAAAATTCCACGACAAGATTCTCTTCTTTGACCAGATATCATCCAATGTTATCCTCCCCAGAAGAGCTAATACTCATATCTGAAACCTGGTCAAACAACACATCAGAGGATTATACATCTCTTTTATCCCCAATCAAAATACATAAGAATCAAATCCTTCAAAGGACGATGAATGATCAACTCTCCTTGAATGCTTCTATCCCCAAGCATATGTCAAAGATCCCCAACAGAGTGTCCTCAAACAGAAAGCAAAAATCCCCAGTAAAGTCACTCTAAATAAATTGAAGAATTAATATCTTCATCCTCAGCAATAGTCAGGGATTTATTTTCCCCAGCCATACATTGTTACACGAAGCTACAAATACGCTCCATTGACATCCATACATCATTTACAAAATATCATAACATATGAAATGCATATAATATTCTCATTTATTTTGAGAGCATCATTACAAAATGCATTTCACACATCATGACATTGCATAAAACTAACTTTTCCTTTTTAGGTTAAGTTTGCAAAGAGATGAATATTATCAGCAATTTATAGAAAAGTTGTAGATCAATTCTCGAAACAGGACGAGGCGACTATCTACATAACAAGAATTCCCCTTTAGAGACTGGATTCTGAAAAGCAATCTCCTTCAGGGCTTCGTTCTGAAAAGCATTATCCTTCATAATTTTATTCTTAAAAGCATTCTCCCTTCAAAAGATTATTCTGAAAAGCATTCCCCTTTAGAGATTGAATTCTGAAAAGCATCTCCTTAAGGGCTTTGTTCTGAAAAGCATCTCCTTCAGAGCTTCGTTCTGAAAGGAATTCTCCTTCAGAGGTTTATTCTGAAAGGCATTCCCCTTCAGAAGTTTATTCTGAAAAGCATCCCCCCAGAGACTGAATTCTTGCGAGCATTTCCTTCAAAGGTTTATTCTGAAAAGCATCTCCCTTCAGAGGCTGAATTCTAAAAAGCATCTCCTCAGGGCTTCATTCTGAAAAGAATTCTCCTTTAGAAGTTTATTCTGAAAAGCATTATCCTTCAGATGTTTATTCTTAAAATCATTCCACTTCAGAGGTTTATTATGAAAAGCATCTTCTTCAGGGCTTCATTCTGAAAAGCATTATCTTTCATAAGTTTATTCTGAAAAGCATTCTCTTTCAGAAGTTTATTCTGGAAAGCATTCCCCTTCAGAAACTGAATTCTGAAAAGCATCTCCTTCAGAGCTTCATTCTGAAAAGCATTCTCCTTCAGAGTCTGAACTCTGAAAAGCATCTCCTTCAGGGCTTCGTTCTGAAAATTATTCTCCTTCAAAGGTTTATTCTGAAAAGCATTCCCCTTCAGAGACTGAATTCTAAAAAGCATCTCCTTCAGGGCTTCATTCTAAAAAGCATTCTCCTTCAGAGGTTTATTGTGAAACGCATTCCCCTTCAGAGACTGAATTCTGAAAAGCATCTTCTTCAGGGCTTTGTTCTGAAAAGCATTTTCCTTCAGAGGTTTTTTGAAAAGTATTCTTCAGATATAGTCGGGTGTAGACTCATTCTGATACTCCTATCAATAGTTACTTTAGATGGCATATGTAAGCCCATCTTTGGTGACACTCTATCACCCCTACGAATGGAATATTTAATCCTATTCAAGCAATATAATCAACCAACAGTATTACTTCGTGCACATGTGAGTGCAAATTTCTTGGCACCTAAGTGTTCAATCCTCTTCCACCTTCAGATCCCGAATGGCGAGCATGCCAATCTAACTCTTCAGGTTTAAAAAAATTGAACAGGGGCATATGTTGTACCCCAAAATTTTCCCTCCTATTTTTCAAGACAATATGATTCAAAAGACCTTCTCATGCTCCTAAGGTTCTCAAGTACTCAAGACTACTCAAAGAATGACCAGATGAATCCTCCTCTTAAGTAGTGGCCTACAACTAGGGTTTTGGTTTTCTCAAGGAAAATTGGACTTTTAATGCTTCAAGTGAACTTCATGGTTTGTCATATACTTCAAAGTATCCTCATTCCAAATTTCAATCCTTGCAGCATAAGTTTGCTCAGTCAAATAGTCAGATAATTGAAAATTAACTATATTGGACAAAAAGTCAACTTTGACCAATTTACAGTCAAACTTCATGATTTTTGGTCAACATCAAGATTTTGGACTCATATTCATCATTTGATCAAGTTTCGATCATTATTCATCAAGAAGACTCAAGATTCATCAAATGTCAAAAGTTTCTAAATTAGGGTTTTCTTTAGGAGAAATCAACTGAACGTTGACCAAGCATAACTTTCACATGCTTCATCAAGAAATTCTCAACCAAAGCTCATTTTAAAGAAAATTCAATTATGTACAACTTGGTATCTCTAAGATCAAGGTCTAGAAATGCTTCATTTGAGAGATATGGGCCAAAACATTACAGGTCATTTTAAAAGTCAACAAAAAGATACTTTTTGTCAAAGCAATTTACATCAAGTTAAAATCTTCAAATGGAAAAATGACAAACATGAATATTGTAGGGGACATCTTTAGGTTTCCAAAAAGTCAAATATAACTATTATAAGATGAAATTTCAGTGAAATATGATTTGTACAAGTTTGACAATTTTGAGAAAATGCATGAAATTCAATTTTAGGCAAACTTGACTTTTGGGCTAATGGACCTATCTTTTAAGGTCTAAACATGTTCATGACACCTTAGAGGACCTCTAAATCCATGCATGCATTATTTTAGTTTTTATTTAATTTATTTTGATTTTTATTCATTTAAATTCAAAATTAAATCAAATAAATATTAGATAAATATGTAAGGCATAAAAGACTTGTGAATTGGTTATTTTGGAGGCCCAAAGACAAGCAAAAGTCGTCTATGCCTATTTTTCCAACCAAATCTCCTTGTGTTTTCCATATTAAATCTATTTTCAAACAAGGATCAAAGACATGTTTTGTACAAAGTCTAAGCCCATGTTTTAGACCTAATCTCTTCATCTATATATACCCTCCATATTCAGACCAAAAGATACACGAAAAAAGGCTGCAAGAGACACGGGTTTGTGACCAAAAATTTGCAAGAAGAAGGTGGAAATCAAAACCCTATTTGCAAGAATCCTCAAGGAAAAACAACCATCCAAATCAATCCCTGAGGAATTACAGAGTAAGTTTTGACCATTCTTGATGATCAAAAGTGCCTGAAATGTGCATTCCAAGCGTCACTGTTTTTGCATATTTTGTGAATTTCATATTTTGATATTCATGATGCTTTGATTGAAACAAATGATTCTAATGTGTTCCTGAGATGAATTAATACAGTTTTGAGCCCTTGCATGAGTCCCATAATGCCAAAATACTCCATTGTCGTGATTGTGTCATTTTGCTTTATTTTAGTTGTATCTCTTTGTACATGTTGAATTAGCCAAAAATAATGCCACCATTAGGTTCGCAAGGGTTGATTTAGGGGGATAGGGTTCTTTTGAATCTCTAACATGCGCTAAATTTGCAGGTGAAGAAAACGCCTAGCCGGAGAAGACGACCAAATCTAGGGCTCTGATGCATTGGTTTTGTTTTTTATATATTGTTTTTGTTTTGATATAATGACAGATTGTAAACATGGCTCAGTTGGTAAAACACGCGCACGATGAAGGAAAGGGCATGGGTTTAATCCCTGCGTTTCCACTTTATTTTTTTATTTTTCCAGGTTAATGTGCAGATTGCCCATATAATAATAAGTTTCTGGTTTCTAACACCAACGAGCATTGAGCGGAGTGGCAAGGAGGTGTGCATGCTACCCCAAGGGCGTGGGTTCAACATCCATCCCATACATTTTTCCACTTTATTTTGTTTAACGTATTTTTCTTTTCTTTTTATTAATTTAACCCTAATATTAACCCTAATTATTTTTTAAACAATCAATTAACCTAATTTTTTTAAACTAATAAACTAGTATTAGGGTTTTAATTAATAATTAAAATTTTGTCGTTTACTTTTGATAATTAATTAATTAAGTTAATTAAATTTTTTTTAAATATTAAAATAAATTAGAGATTTAGGTTTTATTAATTATTTTTATCATTTAAAATTAATTTCTAAAATACTAAAACATTTTCTTTTTCTTCAAAACTTGTTCTCGTATTTTCTTTTCTTTCTATTTAAATTCTTAGATAAAATGTATTGGTCGTATTATTCGATTGTAATAACTTAGGTTTATTTTATCGTCTTTTTCCTAATTATGTATATGCTCTGAGGATGTAATAGTTATAGGTTTAAATTCTCGCACTATCCTATTATGTAACTTCCCCAAAGCCATGTAATAGCGTAGGAATTTTACTTTTTGCACCTTTATTTTCTGTATGCTTTATAATTGTTAGTAATTAGGATTGTATGGCAAGACTAATAATCGAACGTAGGAAAACTCTAATCTCAAGATAAATAACTGAAAACAAACACTCTTAACACTTGCACCCCTATGGTACCCTCTCTTGTTCCCTTACGATATTGGTCATGTCCCTCGAAAGTGATGATATTTTAGCAAAAGACCCTCGATCAAATCATCATTGTCCCTTTCGAATAAAGATTATAATCCCTCGACGACCCTTCGATTTTCCTATAAAATGATCTAGTCCCTTCGAGGACCCTACGAGCAAAATGATGATAGTCCCTTTGATACAATTGCTAAAGTATCCTTACATGTTGCCTTCGATGACCATACAATGACCTTACGGATGTCCCTTCACATCCAATGGATAAGGCTACATACCAACTAACAGTATGGACTCTAAAGGAGAAGGAAAAGAATAAGAAAGACTTTCGTGGGTAAGAAACTCCTAATTGCTTGCTCACAACTTTTCTCACAAACAAAACATTTCTCACACTACACTCTTAAATACATATTTTCAAGAAATACTTTGTACGCATTCTTGAGGATTGATACAAGAATCATTACAAAGTTAGCCTTACATTGGCTTTTAAAAATATTTTGAAACAAATCACATACACACAAAGCAAGTTTTCAAAGTGAGCTAAGCAATTAAGATCCTGTAGATAACTATGGATGAAAAGGGTGCTAACACCTTCCTTTTTCATAACTTACCCTCCGAACTCAAAATCTATCAAGGTCTTTCTTGTTCTTTTCACTCTTTCCTAAATATTGGGTAAAAGAAAATTCGATGGCGACTCTAGCTATTTGCACATTTGGATAATACCAAAAAAGTTAGTTCTCCCACCGTATTACACAACCCCTTCTCTTCTTTTGATCTTCAAAAAGACCAAGACACAATAGGTCCAAATTTATTTATCGAATTTTGCTACTCCTTTGGGTACAAAACTCCAAAGCTCTTGTAACTATTGGACACAAGCACTTTCATTTTGATTCATCATTCTCTTGCTACTTCCTTGGGTACCAGACCCCAAAGGATTTTCACTTAGCTGTAATCCTCTTTTGAAAGTCTTGTACAAAACCCCCAAATCTACAAAGATCTTGGAGGAAAAACTCAAGGTTTTTCCAGATGAAACCCCCCATAATTTTCAACCTAATATTCTCGATTACACAAAACCTAATTAGACGTTATCAAACCTCGCCTAGATGGAACCCCGACAAAATATGGTTATGTGTGATTTATCAATGTGTGTGTATAGGTTGAATGTCGAAGGAGAAGATCAATGGTTGTAAGTGTTTATAGTTTCATCAAGTTGGAAATATGAATGAATGATGTATTTATAGTTGTGGAAGTTTGTATGCAAAAAGAGAATTTCCATACATAAATAGAATTAAAAATTGACCAAATCAAACATTATGTATCGACCGGAATTACATATGTTCCGACACATAAGTAAAAATTAACAATATCTGTCGGCCTGAAAAGCCATATGTATCGGCCTATGCAAGTCAGTAGCTACAAAATTTAATATTGCAGTAGATGTGTCGGCCTGAAAATCATATGTGTCGGCACCTGAAACTGAAAGTTATAGTATGTGTTTTCCTGTGTGATGCATGTGTCGGAATGTACAAAACATAAGCTACAGGCTTCATTATTGAGTTACATGTGTCAGTCTAAAATTTGTATGTGTCGGCACATGCAAGCAATTTTTATGCGGAAAATTGATTTTCAAGGTTTTGGTCAATTCGAAAGTGGTTTTGAATGATTCCTAAGATCTCTAATGCAAGGGAGTGCCACATGACATAGAGATAACGTCCAATATACATAAATGTTAAGTTTTCATAGTTTTGACATTATGCAAATCATCTAATGGTAAAATTGTACTCACAAAAGGTTTTATATGTGCTTGAGTTTAAGCACAAAAATGAGTGGTAAAAGTTGGTTAAATTCGAATAAGAAACAATGCATGCAATGAGTCAACTTAGTAAGTGAATGGAACAAAAACACTACATATTTTTTACCCATTTTTCAGTTGATTCGGATCAGTTGCAGTGTGTGATTCAAATCATAGACCCAATGATTCTAATCATGTGCAAATAGTGATTCAAATCAAATGCTCCATACCCTTAGAAAAGTGTTGAAAAGTTGTGTGATTCTGATCTTACCGGTTGATCAGAACCTGAAGTGGGTCGATAGATGACGTCTGCAAGGCTGGAACCAGTGAGGAGGAAGGGGTGTGCCTGCAAGGCACTCTAGTGCCCAAGTAAGAAAGAGTGCAAAGAGATACAAGAAAGAGATTAGGGTTTCTATAATGAATATTCGATACCTATCCCTCATAAGTGTGAGGGTTTATATAATGGCCGGAGTGCTTGGCCATTGGTCCCTGTTTTTTGGGCCTAGATATCAGGTTTCTCAAAAATAGGTAACTGCCAGGAACTAGCCGTTGTAACGGGCATAATTGCTTGTAACTAGCCATTACAATGCGTAGAAGTGTCTCACGAGCAAGCATGATTTTAGTCGTTCTTGGGTGGTTATCCTCGTGTGGTGAGGCAGGATGAGGAGTATCATGTTTGAGCAAGCAGAAGCAACTGTGGAGAACCTGGTAGGTTTCCAGCCAAGGCTCCTTGATTGAGGAGCAGAAGGGAAAAGTGTCTTTTATCCCTAATGTTTTATTGGGCCAAGGTTATTGGGTCGTCCTACATGCATAAGTATATTGGGCTCTGCTCATTAATTGGGCCATTCTAGAACAGGAGCCCCTAGTCATTGCTCATGGGCATAGAAGTGATGACTTAGAGTCAGCCCATGTGTCAAGGAGGAGATAATGTTGTTGGCCTTTGTCGAGGATGTTTCAGGATATATTCAGGGACAGGCATGATCGGGGATCTTGAATGAGAGTTCATGTGTTCGGAGCACGGGGAGAAAAACAGTTGATTGGACTCTGAGAGGTTGCGTATCATGCTGTAGCGATAGAAATGTTGAGACAAAACCATTGGATTGACTTGACTCGCACAGATCAAATAAAAATCTCCACCGCGCTTTATTGTTTCCAAAGGAATTAAAAAAGAGCGAATAACCCAAAAAGAGGGGGAGAGAATATAAGTTCAGGGGTTTGTTATGCAAAGGGAAGGTATTAGAACCTTAAACATCTAAGGTACTCCATAGGAACCTCTTTGAAAATTTGTGTATTTTGGATATAAAAGTTGTAAACAAAAATAGATTGTAGGGATGAGAAAAGAAGTATTTTTTTACAATTTTTTCACCCTCTGTGGTTGAGAACCTTTAGTGCCTATGTATTATCTTCAGTGCAATAGGGGATCAGGGTACTTGTAGTTCACCTTTAAAAATTTTAAAACACAAATGTGTTGGTTAATTTTAAGAGACGAGATATCATCGTCTTATCCGAGTGGAAGAACATTCTTACTACCCATAATCATGAGAAAGGAAAACTGCATCATCTCAAAGTGGAGGATATAGCTTGGATTTTAAAATCAACAAAGCTTCGCTGAACACCCAAGTGGAAAATATATCGCTTCACTACATATCGTAGAAGTATAGTAGTTCGCACCACTACAAGATTTGACAAGAGTCTAATCTTTTGAGAAAAAAGTTTTAAGGTAAAAATCCAAATTGGCAAAATGGTTTGAATGAGATTGATTGACTTTTAGTCTTTTCACAAAAAATGTCAAAGTGTTGTTAAGTTGTTTAAAATTTGATTAACAAAAATAATTTTGAAAATGCATGGACCTAAGTCCAAGTTTATTGTGAAAGCGATTCAAGTTTTAGAAAACGAGAATAGTAAAAGGAGGGAGAAGATTTTTTGAAATTAAAGAAGGTGGGAGGAGATGAAGGTACTATCCTAAAGCATAAGTTAAAAGCTAGAGAAAAGAACCGTCTAACCAACAAGAAGCCAACACTTGACATAATAAGTCAATGCAGAATTCACATCCTTTGGACTGAAATCAAACAAGCAAAGATAATAAACCTCTTAAGAACTCCAAAATTCGAATGCATTAGGTCTTCACAAAAATTGGGTAGAGTAATGGCTGTATACATATGAGTTCCCAATCATAGGAAAAGCATATAATCAGAATAACCTGCACACAGAAACCAAACAATAGAAGTCACAAGGTCTCAAGGGTAGGTCAAGGTCTCTAATCCTAAGTCCAAGAAGTCTATAACTCCAAAATGCCTAGGATAGTAACAAAATAGTCCAAGAAACCTTAAGGTTTTTTAATGTCCAAGTTGGTTATTAGGTATCTTCAAAAAGAAAATGAAAGCTCGGGTGAGGAAAGTAAAAATAACATAAAAATAAATGCTCAAGTGAGCAAAGATGAAAATAGCATGAAATGTAAATACTAAAATAAATGGTGCATAAAAGTAAAGGCGTAAAGTAAATGCATAACAATAAAAGTCAACTGTTAATGGGATAGAAATTAGAGGTTAGTTGAATGACCATATTGAATCTTGCATTTAAGAACTCATTAGAAGATTGATAAAATCAAATCCTCTCAACAACAAGTTTCATTTTCTTTTTGTCAAGTATATCATTCATTTCAAATCTCAAGGCAACAACAAATGATGAACGATGTTTAAATGATTCACTTAGACCAAAGTTTATGAAAGTTCATTAGAGGATTGATAATACCAAAGCCTCTTAATAATGAACCTCAAGGTTATTAGATCAAAAGTTTCAAATTAAACATACTTGGGCTTGCAAACATATGTTTGGGCCATGAATGATCATTTCTCAAATCGGGACAAAATTTAGCACTATGTTAAGCAATCGTAAGTGGACTTCTATAGAAGTCAAACCTATTTTGAGGTCAGTCAATAGCAATCTATGTGCCATATGTTTGGAGAGATGATATGTAGATCATCCTCTAACAACATGTAGCACAATGTAAGAAAAGGATAAGATGAAGAGGGAGGGGAAATATTTGAATCAAAATTTTTAATCAAACAATCATTAAAATCATCCATCCATTTTGGTGAAGTTAAACTCAAAACCCAAGATCCAATGATGTTAATAAAGTTCATGATCAACAATCACATAGCCAGAATATATATTAAAAACATTGCATTTAGTGAACAAAATAAAAATAAGAAAAAATGATTTTTAAATTGTTTTTTAATGGAAATAAAAGGCAAAGTAGCAAACTATATTTAAAGTATCAAAGAAAAATTTGAAGAGGCCATAGAAAAATCAGGAATGATCTCAAATATTTTTATAAAAAGTTTTGGTAATTTTTTTAAAACAGAAAAATATTTTTAAACTAATAAAAATCCCTTAAATAAGTGAAAAAGATCAAAAATAGTAGAAGTCAAACTAAAATTCTAGAAAAATTTCAGAAAAGGTAGAAATAGAAAATATGATCTTGATAAAAAAATTTAGAATTTAAAAAATGCCAAGAAGTATTTTTAAAATAATTAAAATAAGGAAAACAAAAAAAATTATGAAAAATATCAAACATTAAAATAAAAATATGAAAAAATATTCACAAAATAAGAAATAATTCAAAGTATTTATATATGATAAAATAAATTTAAAAATAAATTTGTAAAATAAAAACAAATCAGAAAAACCCCGCATGTTGGTTCTTTCTCACTTATACTCGCTGTTAGATCTATTGGATCTGAGGTGCGGGAGTATCATGGACCGAAGCTAAGGCACGCGCATGTAACACAAGAAAGTCTAACCAATCAAAATAAAACAATTGGCTGATTGTCATTGGTTTAAGAACGACAAGTAGGTCGTCTTCAACCTCTAGCCTCATGCAAGTAGGGAAAATCCAAGATCCTTGAATCTGTAAATTTACGCGTTCATAATGGTACCATTAGATGTGTCTACTTGAGACGATCACAACCATATGCTCGCGAAAAATTTATATAAAGCACATCGTAGTCGATTTGGAAAAAACTAGAGATGATTGAAAAAGTTAAAATAAAAAATCAGAAGCATCAAATGCATTGTTTCACCAAAATTTAGTTAAGAGCAAGCATCAGTGAACATCATAGACCATTCCAATAATTTGAGTTAAAGGATTTGATGCTTTAAACTAACTGAACAAAGTCAGATGAACTTTCTTTGTAAATGGACTTGGCTAGCACGATTTAGGGAACCTCAAGGCTTGATTCTTCTTCTGTTAGCTTCGGTGAAGTTCAAGGATGAAGGATCAATGAAGAAATTGGATTGAAAAGTTGAGAAAAGAGGAATTCGAAATCTCAGAAAAGTTAATTATGGAGAGAGTTTGAAAGTGATTTTGGATGTTCAAGCTTGAGAAAATAAGAGGAGTGAGGTCCTCCATTTATAGGGAAGCGAATGGTGTAAAGAATTCAGAAGAAATTTGAAGTTTGGAGGGAAAATGGATCAAGCTCGAAAGTGAAAAAGTGTGACCCCATGTGCATCAAAAGCAATCAATTCCTGCATTTTGATCCTTAATTCAACTTTGGGAACTTTGTTAAACATGTGTAAATCAAAAACGTGTGCTAAATTTGTGATTAGAAGTCATAATATGAATTTCAAATTCTTTCTTTAGGAGAAAACTTAAGTTTCAAGGTACTGTCTTTGAATCCATGGTGCTCACAGCTCAAGGAATCTTAGGAATCTTGTGATGAGTCAAAGTTAAGAAAAAGATGTTGACTTTTTGTACTTAGAAAACTTCTAAGTTTTTCTTCAAAAGTGACCTATAATGTTTTAAGTTCAAACAAGGCATTCCTCCAAAATTGAGTTGTGAAACTTGAATCACTAAAAAATGCCAAGTACTAAAAAATTTATGGTCTTGTGGAATTGGTGAAAATTCATGAGGTGACCTATAATATTTTGAGTTCTTAAGGCATCTTCCACTCATTTTCAAGCTTTGCTAAAATAAGATTTGAATTTCACTTCTTTAATATCATTTTGGAAAAATAATGGGCTCGGGGAGATAAACATTGACCAAGTTATGATCTTTTTAAGTCACATAAGGGAATTTGATAGCCTATCTAGAGGACATGTAATATTTCTTCATCATTAGAAATCTTCCACAAAAAATTTGCTTGAAACCTTTGAAGTGATTGGTTTATAACCCTTTAAAGATAAGTATATATTTGGAATCACTGAAAAATCTCAAAAGATGAGCAAGATATAGCCCTTAGAAGTCCAAAACCCTAACTCCTAAAGCACCAAAATGACTTGGAAACCCTTTTCAATTTTGACAAACTTTTTTGCATGATTACTTTTTCCATGTGAATAGAAGTTATTGTGGATGATAATAATAACCAAAATCAACAATAACCACCTCCAAATATTAAGAATTGAGAGATTTATGCACTTGTGATCAAGGAGTCAAGAATTTGTCCAATTAGGCCAAACTTCTTCAATCATCCCTTTCATCTTTTGACTTTCTTTAACAAATTGAGGCATTATGAATCATAGTAGACCTTGTCATGATATTAATTTAAAGTATCTTCAATAATGAAGCTTGAATCTCAATAAGGTTTTGTTGAAGAAGGCATGGAAATAAACTCATAAACCTATGAATTCACCTGATGAAATGTGTTGTGCCCTCACCTATGACATCATCATTTAGAGCAAACATTCATAGTATTTATTACTTAAAAGTTAATCAATACAAAACATATATGATCATAATATACAAATCAAGGTGCTTGGTGATTCCTCATGAGAAAACCTAAGGATAGGGAGAAGAACCAAACCCTAGTGTGATATTTTTGTGATTGAGTTGATATGAGATGATAGAGGAATCATAGGGGGGGAAATTGGGGTACAACAACTGCCCATATTTGAGTGTCTTCTATTCGAAGACACGAAGGTTGAAATCTTCGTGTCGACACTATTAGGAAATAGTTTGATTCTACAACCCTCGTAAGAGTTTTGATGATAACAAACACTCAAACAACAATTATGCTCCCTAAATAAGTATTTTATTTTGCAGAGAAGTTCTGATGAAAGAAGCACAAAAGATGAGTTAGATCGTTGTTTAAACTCTGATTTAACACATCTTATATAGAAAGCAATCTGCATAACACGCTTATATAGAGGAGTTCTCAAGCTAAAACATTTGAGTGCACAAAACGCTGCAAATAGGAACTCCGTTATTCTGACTCATATAGTTATAAAAATAAGTAAAGGAGTCCCAACGGTAAAATTCATCTTCTGAAGCATTTTTAAGCAAGCATGTCTTGAAGCGTTACATTTCATTTATGGCTATTCAAAAGTAACGGCTGAAAGAGGACAAGAATCTCTATGTTTGGAAAGTTCTTTAATTACTATTTATAAACATTCCAAAAGCTCCTCACATGCGTTTCCTATATATACAAGACTTGAAGGAGAAATTGTTTAAGATTTAGCTATGCACTACAAACGAGATATTTTCATCACATTCATCTTACAAAAATTCATTTGCATAAAACATCACTTGTCTAATACTAGTTTTTTAGAAAACACATATTGTACACGCTTTCAAATATTGTATTGTGTAATACCTTGAGAAAGGCATTGACTATTGTCATCGATTCTTTGTAATCAAGTTTGATTAGTGGATTAAGACCTCGTTGGGAGAGGCGAAATCACCTTGGAGGGTATACTGGAGTATTTTGTGTTTAAAGGAACCAGGATAACCAACGTGTATTTTACTTTCTGTTTTAAAAACCCCATTTCAAACCCCACCCCCTTCTTGTGTTTTTCCATTCTTCAATTGGTATCAGAGCGGCTGGTTCTGAGTACAAACACTTAACCGTGTCATAAAAAGATCCAACCAAGAAAAAAAATATGGTGGGACCAAGTCAGAACATCAACAATGATTATCATGATGAGAAAGACATAATTAGTGGAAAACCTTCAATCTTTGATGGTGAAAACTTTGATTACTGGAAAGACAGAATCAAAAGTTTCTTTCTAGCTCATTACGCTGATCTCTGGGATATGGTGACTGATGGATACATTCATCCAGTTGACGAAAGCGGTCAGAAGATTGAAAAAAATAATGACAGATCATCAAAAGACGGAATTTAGAAATAATCACAAGGCTAGAACAATTCTCTTGAGTGCTTTCTCGTGCACAGAGTATGAGAAAATCACAAACAAAGAATAAGCAAAACACATTGAGAATGATGCATGAAGGAAGCATGCAAGTAAAATAAACCAAAGCTCTTGCTCTCATTCAGAATTATGAAGCCTTCAAATTGGAAGAAGATGAAACCATTGAAATAATTTTCTCAAGATTTTGAATTCTGGTTGCTGGGCTAAAATTTCCGGATAAAGGGTACTCAACTGTAGATCATGTAAAGCAAATCATTAGAAAATTACCTAAGAAATGGAGACCCATGGTCACAACCCTTAAACTGGCCAAAGATCTGAACAAAATATCTCTCAAAGAACTTGTCAGCACCCTGAGAAGTCATGAGATAGAGTTAGAAGAAGATAAGCCCCAGAAACAAGGTAAGTCTTTAGCTCTTAAATCTAACAAAAAATATGAACCGAATGTTTTGCAGGCAAAAGAAGAAAACTCTGGTGGATCCTCATCAAAAGAAGATGAACTGTCTCTTCTCTTCAGAAGAGTCAATCAGTTGTGGAAGCACAGGCAGAGGAAGTTCCGAACTTCAAGAAGAACTGGAAATCATTCTGAACCATCTTCTAGATACAGAAAATCAAGTAACATAGACATTTTCTGCTACAAATGCAATGAATAAGGGCATTACAAGAGGTACTATCCAAATCTTCAAAAAAAGAAACCTAAAAATAAGTTCTTTAAGGAAAAGAAGAAAAGCCTCATGGCAACATGGGATGACTCAAACTCTTCTGAAGATGAAACAGAATCAGAAGATGAAAGAGCCAACATAGCCCTAATGGCCAATGTATCAGATGACACTGGATCATCTGGATCAGAATCAGACTCAGAGGAAAAAGAGGTGTCTTTAACACAACATTGAAACACCAATCTTGGTACCTGGACTCTGGATGCTCCCGACACATGACGAGAAGAAAGCATATGTTCTAAACACTCAAGCTTAAATATGGAGGCTACGTAGGTTTCAGAGGAAATCAGAAAGGAAAGGTTATTAGTTTTGGAACTATTGGTAACAGTACACTTCCTTCTATAACTAATGTTTTGTTAGTAGATAGATTAATACATAACCTATTATCCATAAGTCAATTAAGTGATAACGGTTATGATATAGTATTCAATCAAAATTCTCGTAAAGCAGTTAGTCAGAAAGATGGATTTGTCCTATTTAATGGAAAGAGAAAGAATAACATTTACAAAATAAAACTTTCTGAACTAAAAAGTTAGAATGTAAAATGCCTATTGTCTGTTAACGATGAGAAATGGGTCTGGCACAGAATATTGGGGCATGTTAGTATGAGAATGATATCTCATATTAACAAATTCAATCTGGTCAGAGGACTTCCTAACCTAAAGTTCATCTCAGATACACTGTGTGAAGCATGTCTAGAAGGCAAGTTTGCAAAACCTTCTTTCAAAACAAAAATGTTGTTTCTACCTCTAGACCATTAGAACTTCTGCATATAGATCTATTTGGACCAGTGAAAACTGCATCCATTAGTGGCAAGAAGTATGGATTAGGGATCATAGATGACTATAGCAGATGGACATGGGTAAATTTCTTAAGACACAAGGACGAGTTACATTCTGTGTTCTTTGATTTTTGTAACCAAGTCTAAAATGAAAAAGATCTTATAATTGTTAAAGTATGAAGTTATCATGGTGGAGAATTTGAAAACAAAAAATTTGAATTATTTTTTAATGAGAATGGCATCTCTCAGGATTTCTCTTGTCCTAGAACTCCTCAGCAAACGGAGTTGTAGAACGAAAGAATAGAACTTTATAAGAGATAGCCAGAACCATGATTAAAGAGACTAACATTGCTAAGAACTTATGGGAAGAAGCAATTAACACATCATGTTATATTTAGAATAGAATCTCCATAATACCTATTCTGGATAAGACTCCATATGAACTGTGGAAGAATAGAAAGCCCAACATTTTTTATTTTTATCCATTCAGATGTACTTGTTTCATTATAAAAACCAAATAACATCTGAAAAAGTTTGACTCTACAGCACAAAAGTGTCTCATGTTAGGATACTATGAACGTTCAAAAGGTTATAGAGTACATAACACAGAAACACGAATTGTGGAAGAGTCTATCTGTAACGCCCGTAATTTAATTAATTATTTAAATAAATTATTTTTGGAATATTTGAGAAGATGTGTTGTGATTAATTGGATTTAATTATTTTATTAAGTGGTGAAATAATATTAGAAGTATAATATTATTTGATGAGGGCTTGTTTTAAGGAATGGAAGTAGTAATAAAGGGGTGTATTAGTTTTAAGCCCAATAAGGAATAAAGAATAATAAGTTATTTTATTGTTGTTAGAAAGAATAGAAAAGAGGAGGCAGTAATAGAATAAGGATTAAGAAGAAGAACATGAAGCTGCTGGAAAAACAGGAAAAACGGCAGAACGAGGTTTCAACCGGAAGATTATAGAGCGACCTTGAATCCAAGGTAAGGGTGGGGTTCGGACTCTATAATTGGGTTCATGATAATTGGTATGTGGTATTAGAGGTGATTGTTGTCTTGTTCTTGAATGGAATGTTTATGATGTTGTATGATGAATTTTAGATGAATAATGTTGTCCCGATGTTGATTAATTGATGTAGAATTATAAGGTAATTGTAAGTGATGATTATCTATGATTAGATAAAGTTTTTAGGGCTTAAAGTATAGAACCCATAGAGAAAACACAGAAAATTGCAGAATTTATGCAGGATATAACAGGATGCGTCAACCTCAAATGCTATGAGTCGATACAAGAAGGTTTAGAGACTCGGGATAAGTCAACACGAAGAGGTTTTGCATCGATACATGAGGACTTTTAGACTCAGGATGAGTCGATACGTAGAGGCATGTGTCGATACATGCTGTGTGGTAGACTCAGTATGAGTCGATCCAAGAGAGGATGCATCGACTCATGTTGTGAATTCAGTGCAGTACGCGTCGACCCAAGGATTTATGCGTCGACCCATGTTGTCTGGTTGTTGGAAGATTCAGTTTGTAAATGCTTTAACTTGAGTTTTAGGCTGCCATTTGAGATGCCGTTCGAAATGTTGAATAGCTAACGCGATGAACTTTATTCTAGAGGGTTAAAATGAAGAATAGAAAGTGTAATCCTAGTATCTAATTTAGGATTTAACGTTAGTTCCCGTGTTGATCGTTATGTTGGTTTTTATGCAGAATGATGAGGATGAAATGTTTATAGGTTGCTGTTTGATTTGTAACAGTAGGAGTAATGATAGTAATGATGTAAGATTACAGAACAACGGTGTGAATTACTGTCGTATTAAAGTACAGCTGAGTTGTTGATGAGATGTTATTAATGATGTTGTGTTAATAATTTATGATGAATAAATGATGTTTAATGAATTATTATGAATGATATGAGATGTTTGATGAAGAGATGTTGAGATAATTTTGAGATGTAGGCCTTTGGCCAACGATAATGATGTATTGAGATGTTGTTAATTGTGGTGTTGTTATTACATTCATGATTGTGTCGCATACATTGCATTTTGAGATGGAGCTTATGCTCGTTGAGATGGCCTATATTGGCGAATATTGAGATGAAGGATTATGCCTTGTTGATGCCTCTATTAATTGGAAAAATTTTGAGATGGGAGTTCTGCTCCAAATGGTACCACATGCATTTGCATAGTATTGAGTCGCATTATATGACTGCATAAAGAAGTGTGTATTAATATGGTGAATGTGTATTATTATTGTTGATTATGAGATGAAAAGTGGTGATGTTATGTGATCTAATTTAATATATTAATTATCATGCGCTTTATTATATTGTTAGATATCTCACCCCTTCTGTTTGAATGTTGCTCTTATGTTGGTAACGTGCAGGTAATCGAGAGTGAAAGCTGTATACCTTCAATAGTTTGAGTCAGTTTCATTGCTCTGATATGTAACACTCGGGGGGATGAATGCTTGTTGCTTTTGAATATTGATTATTTAGTTGTTGAACCTTAAGTTGATTATTATTAAGTATTTGTTGGTTTGAAGTTGCTGTAATGATGATAAAGATGTTATTAAGAATTCCGCTGCGTAGATGTTGAATTATTTAACTAAATATGTCATGATGATGGTTAATCCAATGTTTTAAAAGTGTTATATACCCACGATGAATGCAATGAATTTTGATAGAAGAATTTGTGGCATCCCGATTCGTTTGCATGAATGATTTTTATAACTCTGATTCATTTATATAATTTGTTGGGGTAGAATTGGGGTGTTACAAAGTTGGTATCAGAGCAAAAGGTTGGTCTGACCTTGTCGTCGAGTTGTAGTTGTCTAACAATCGAGTATTGTTAATTTGAGTTCTAACCGTTATTTATGTAGTAGTGATGAGTTGATATGGATGGAAGGAATGATGCTGCACTTGCTGCTACTTTAGAAGCAATGGCTCATGCGATGGAAAATCAGCCAAATGCTGACGGGAATGCTGGATCTCGTAGCTTGGCGACTTTCCAGAGAGAGAATCCACCTACGTTCAAAGGAAAGTATGATCCTGACGGAGCATTGGAGTGATTGAAAGAGATTTAGAGAGTCTTCCGTGTGATGGACTGCACTCCAGCGCAGAAGGTTTGGTATGGGACTCATATGCTAGCAGTCGGGGCTGATGACTAGTGGCTAGAGACTTGCTAGAAGTTGGAAGCTGTAGGTGAGAATGTCACTTGGGCTGTGTTCCGAAGGGAGTTTTTGTGGAAGTACTTTCTTGAAGATGTCCTGGTAAGAAGGAAATTGAGTTTTTTGAGCTGAAGCAAGGGAATATGTCAGTTGTTGAGTATGCTGCCAAGTTTTCTGAGTTGGCTAAGTTTTATCCGCACTATACTGATGCAGATGCTAAGTTTTCGAAGTGTATCAAATTTGAGAACGGGCTGCGCCCAAAGATCAAGAAGGCAGTTGGATACCAGAAGATCCGTGTCTTTGCTAATTTGATTGATAGTTGTAGGATTTATGAGGAGGATAATAATGCTCATTACAAGATTATCTGTGAGAAGAGGGGTAAGCACCAACATAATCGTGGTAAGCCTTATGATTCCCCAGTTGGTAAAGGTAAACAGAAAGTTGCTCAGGGTCAGAGGACTAGTGGGGGAGATGCTCCTGCTGGTGTGGTTTGCTTTAAGTATGGAAAATCTGGGCATAAGAGTAATGTGTGCACTACTGAGGTGAAGATATGTTTCTGTTGTGGCAAGAACGGACATATTGTATCAGAGTATTAACATAAGTATGTGATTTGTTTCAATTGTAGAGAAGAAGAGCATATTGTAGTCAGTGTCCGAAACCAAAGAGGGCTCAGTCAAGTGGTAAAGTGTTTGCTTTGGTGGAGGATCAGACAGTTGTTAAGGACAGACTTATCAGAGGTACATGTTTCATTAATAGTACTCCTTTAATTACTATTATTGATACCGGTGCTACGCATTGTTTTATTGCTGCTGATTATGTTGAAAGATTGGGTCTTATGTTGTCTTCTTTGAATGGGGAAATGGTCATCGATACTCCAGCCAAGGGGTCAGTGACTACTTCTTTTGTGTGTTTGAAGTGTCCCTTATCGATCTTCGACAGAGACTTTGCTGTCGATTTGGTTTGTTTACCGTTAAGAGGTTTAGATAATATTTTGGGTATGAATTGGTTAGAGCGTAACCTTGTTCATATTAACTGTTATGACAAGTCGGTGAAGTTTTCTACTCCTGAAGAAGAAGAAGAAGATGGTCTGTTGTCTGCTAGATAGTTGAGGAAGTTGATGCATGAGGAAGCACAGATGTTCTCATTGATGGCGTCTCTATCTGTAGAGACTCAAGCTATAATTGAGAATTGTAGGTGGTGTGTGAATTTCCTGAAGTTTTCCCTGATGAGATTCCTGATGTACCGCTGGAGAGGAAAGTTGAATTTGTTGTTGATCTTGTACCTGGTACCAGACATATGTCCATGGAACCATACAGGATGTCTGTATCTGAATTATCAGAGCTGAAGAAGCAATTGGAAGAGTTACTTGAGAAGAAGTTTGTAAGACCAAGTGTATCACCGTAGGGAGCTCTAGTGTTGTTAGTAAAGAATAAATATGGAAGTATGAGGCCTTGTGTTGATTATAGACAGTTGAATAAAGTGACAATTAAGAACAAGTATCGGCTTCCAAGAATAGATGACTTAATGGATCAATTGGTGGATGCTCGTATGTTTAGTAAGATTGATCTGAGGTCGGGTTACCATCAGATTAAAGTGAAAGATGAAGATATCCAGAAGACGGCTTTCAAGACGCGTTATGGACATTATGAGTATTCGGTGATGCCTTTCGGTGTTACTAATGCGTCGGGAGTATTCATGGAATATATGAATCATATCTTTCATACTTATTTGGATCGGTTCGTAGTGGTGTTCATTGATGATATTTTAATTTACTCTAAGTCAGAAGAAGAGCATGCTGGACACTTAAGAGTAGTATTGCAAGTTTTGAAAGAGAAGAAGTTTTATGCAAAGCTGTCCAAGTGCGAGTTTTGGTTAAAAGAGGTTATTTTTCTTGGTCATGTGATTTCAGGTAGTGGCATTGTTGTAGATCCATCAGAGGTTGATGATGTGTTGCAATGGGAAACTCCAAAGTCAGCTACTGAGATTAGAAGCTTCTTGGGATTAGCTGGTTACTCTAAAAGGTTTATCGAAGGTTTTTCCAAGTTGGCACTTCCATTGACTAAGTTGACTTGTAAAGGTAGAGCTTTTGTTTGGGATGTTCAGTGCGAAGAAAGTTTTACAGAATTAAAGAAGAGGTTGACGTCGGATCCGATTTTGACATTGCCTAATCCAGGAGAGCCTTTTGTGGTGTATTGTGATGCTTCTAAGATGGGTTTAGGAGGTGTGCTTATGCAGAATGGTAAGGTAGTTGCTTATGCGTCAAGACAGTTAAGGACTCATGAGAAGAACTATCCTACGCATGATTTAGAGCTTGTTGTAGTTGTTTTTGTGTTGAAGATTTGGAGGCATTATCTTTATGGTTCTAGATTTGAAGTGTTTAGTGACCATAAGAGATTGAAGTATCTTTTCGATCAGAAGGAGTTGAATATGAGGCAATAAAGATGGTTGGAATTGTTAAAGGATTATGATTTCAGTTTTAATTATCATCCAGGAAAAGCGAATGTGGTAGCTGATGTGTTGAGTCGAAAGACTCTACATATGTCAACAATGATGGTTAAAGAGCTGGAATTAATTGAGCAATTTAGATATATGAGCTTAGTTTGCGAGGTTATGCTGCAGAGTGTTAAGTTGGGTATGTTGAAGATTAATAATGAATTTCTAGACAGTATCAAGGAAGCTCAGAAGTTGGATGTTAAATTGGTAGATTCGATGGTTAGAATCGATCAGTCTGAGAATGGTGATTTTAAGCTAGATGAGCAAGGTGTGTTGAGGTTTCGTAACCGAATTTGTATTCCTAATGATGCTGAGATGAAGAAGGTGATACTTGAGGAGAGTCATAGAAGTAAGTTAAGTATTCATCCAGGAGCTACAAAAATGTATCAAGATTTGAAAGGTTTGTTTTGGTGGCCTGGGATGAAGAGTGATGTGGCTCGATTTGTGTATGCATGTTTGACTTATCAGAAGTCGAAAGTTAAACATCAGAAGCCTGCAGGGTTGATGCAACCGTTAGAAGTTCCAGAATGGAAATGGGATAGCATGTCAATGGACTTTGTGACAGGGTTGCTTAGTACTTTAAGAGGATATGATTCAATTTGTGTGATTATTGATAGGCTTACGAAGTCAACTCATTTTATTCCTATTAACATCAGCTTTCTAGTGTCGAAGTTGGCTGAGATTTTCACTAGTATAATTGTGAAGCTGCATGGTGTTCCTTTGTGCATTGTGTCAGATAGAGATCCAAGATTTACTTCTGATTTTTGGAAGAGTTTGCAAGAAGCGTTGGGTTCTAAGTTGAGATTGAGTTCAGCGTATCATCCTCAGACAGATGGTTAGACTGAACGGACGATTCAATCGTTGGAAGATTTGTTGAGGGCGTGTGTTCTTGAGCAGGGAGGTTCGTGGGATACTTATCTCCCGTTGATAGAGTTCACTTATAATAACAGTTACCATTCTAGTATTGGGATGGCACCTTTTGAGGCGTTGTATGGTCGGAGATGTAGAACTCTGTTATGTTGGCATGAATCTGGTGAAAGTGTAGTACTTGGACCTGAACTTATTCGTGAAACTACTTAGAAGGTGAAGTTGATTCGAGAAAAGATGAAAGCTTCCCAAAGTAGACATAAGAGTTATCATGACAAGCGAAGGAAGGATTTAGAATTTTAAGCTGGTGACCATGTGTTTTTAAGAGTTAAACCTGTGACTGGTGTTGGTCGAGCATTGAAGTCTAAGAAGCTCACTTCTCGTTTTATTGGACCATATTGGATTTCAGAGAGAGTGGGGAATGTTGCTTATAGAGTGGCCCTACCGCCTAATCTTTCGAATTTTCATGATATGTTTCATGTGTCGCAACTCCGGAAGTATATTTCAGATCCATCTCATGTGATTCATATGGACGATGTGCAAGTACATGATAATATTACAGTGGAGACGATGCCTGTACGGATCGTGGATCGTGAAACTAAGACTCTGAGGGGAAAAGAGATTGTTTTGGTTAAAGTGGTTTGGCTAGGAGCTGCCGGAGAAAGCATGACTTGGGAGTTGGAGAACAAGATGCGAGACTCCTATCCTGAGTTGTTTGATTGAGGTGAATTTTCGAGGACGGAAATATTCTAAGTGGGGGAGAGTTGTAACGCCCAAAATTTAATTAATTATTTAATTAAATTATTTTTGGAATATTTGAGAAGATGTGTTGTGATTAATTGGATTTAATTATTTTATTAAGTGGTGAAATAATATTAGAAGTATAATATTATTTGATGTGAGCTTGTTTTAAGGAATGAAAGTAGTAATAAGGGAGTGTATTAGTTTTAAGCCCAATACGGAATAAAGAATAATAGGTTATTTTATTGTTGTTAGAAAGAATAGAAAAGAAGAGGCAGTAGAAGAATAAGGATTAAGAATAAGAACATGAAGCTGCTGGAAAAACAGGAAAAACGACAGAACGAGGTTTCAGCAGAAGATTATAGAGCGACCTTCAATCCAAGGTAAGGGTGGGGTTTTGACTCTATAATTGGGTCTATGATAATTGGTATGTGGGGTTAGAGGTGATTGTTGTCTTGTTCTTGAATGGAATGTTTATGATGTTGTATGATGTGAAAATGATGAATTTTAGATGAATAATGATGTCCTGATGTTGTTTAATTGATGTAGAATTATAAGGTAAGTGTAAGTGATGATTATCTATGATTAGATTAAGTTTTTAGGGCTTAAAGTATATAACCCTTAGCGAAAACGCGGAGAAAATTGTAGAATTTATGCAGGATATAACAGGTTGCGTCGACCTCAAATGCTATGAGTCGATACAAGAAGGTTTAGAGACTCGGGATGAGTCGACACGAAGAGGTTTTGCATCGATACATGAGGACTTTTAGACTTAAGATGAGTCGACACATAGAGGCATGTGTCGATACATGTTGTATGGTAGACTCAGTATGAGATGATCCAAGAGAGGATGTGTCGACTCATGTTGCGAATTAAGTGCAGTACGCGTCGATCCAAGGAGTTATGCGTCGACCCATGTTGTCTGGTTTTTGGCAGATTCAGTTTGTAAATGCTGTAACTTGAGTTTTAGGATGTCGTTTGGGATGCCGTTCGAAACGTTGAATAGCTAACGCGGTGAACTTTATTCTAGAGGATTAAAATGAATAATAGGAAGTTTAATCCTAGTAGCCAATTTAGTATTTAGATTTAGTTCCCATGTTGATTGTTATGTTGGTTTTTATGCAGAATGATGAGGATGAAATGTTTATAGGCCGTTGTTTGATTTGTAACGGTAGGAGTAATGATAGTAATGATGTAAGATTACAGAATAGCAGTGTGAATTAATATCATATTAAAGTACAGCTGAGTTGTTGATGATATGTTATTAATGATGTTGTGTTGATAATTTATGATGAATAAATGATGTTTGATGAATTATTATGAATGATATGAGATGTTTGATGAAGAGATGTTGAGATGATTTTGAGATGTAGGCCTTTGGCCAACGATGATGATGTATTGAGATGTTGTTAATTATGGTGTTGTTATTACATTCATGATTGTGTCACATACATTGCATTTTGAGATGGAGCTTATGCTTGTTGAGATGGCCTGTATTGGCGAATATTGAAATGAAGGCTTATGCCTTGTTGATGCCTCTATTAATTGGAAATTTTTTGAGATGGGAGTTCTGCTCCAAATGGTACCACATGCATTTGCATAGTATTGAGTCGTATTATATGACTGCATAAAGAAGTGTGTATTGATGTGGTGAATGTGTATTATTATTGGTGATTATGAGATGAAAAGTGGTGATGTTTTATGATCTAATTTAATATATTAATTATCATGCGCTTTATTATATTGTTAGATATCTCACCCCTTCTGTTTGAATGTTGCCCTTATGTTGGTAACATGCAGGTAATCGAGAGTGAAGGCTGTATACCTTCAATAGTTTGAGTCGGTGTAATTGCTCTGATATGTAACACTCGGGGAGATGAACGTTTGTTGCTTTTGATTGTTGATTATTTAGTTGTTGAATCTTAAGTTGATTATTATTAAGTATTTGTTGGTTTGAAGTTGCTGTAATGATGATAAAGATGTTATTAAGAATTCCGCTGCGTAGATGGTGAATTATTTAACTAAAGATGTCACGATGATGGTTCATTCGATGTTTTAAAAGTGTTATATATCCAAGATGAATGCAATGAATTTTGATATAAGAATTTGTGGCATCCCGATTCGTTTGCATGAATGATTTTTATAACTCTGATTCATTTATATAATTTGCCGGGGTAGAATTGGGGTGTTACATTATCAGTGTCAGATTTGATGATAAGCTTGGATCTCAAAAGTCAAAGTAGGGCAAAATTTTTAAAGATATAGAAGTTCAATTTACAGGTACTGAAGACACTACATCAGAAGTTACTCAGAAAGAATCACAGTCAACTCCAGAAGAAGTTGTCATAAAAATTACAGCAACATCTTAAGAGCCTCTCCAGAAAAGACAATCCAGAAGCAGTTTAGCTCTTCCGAAAATCAAGATTCTGGGAAAGAAAGAAGACCCAATTAGAACAAGATCTACATTCAGAAATTCGGAAGAATCACTCATGGGATTAATGTGTCTGATTGAGCCAACTTCCATTGACGAAGCCCTTCTGGACAATGAATAAGTACTTGTAATGCAGGAAGAATTAAACCAGTTCACAAGAAATAATGTGGGGGATCTAGTTCCTAAACCAAATGGGTTTAACATCATTGGAACCAAATGGGTATTCAGAAACAAACTAAATGAACAAGGAGATGTCTTCAGAAATAAAGCATGGCTGGTGGCACAAGGTTATAGTCAGAAAGAGAAAATCCAGCCGGATGGTGGCACAAGGTTATAGATTTAGCAAATTCTCTTCCTGGATGCAGCAGACAGATGCTTTGGATGAAAATCCAACTTGAAGACTTCAACATATATGAGAGTAACATTCCTATTCTCTGTGACAATACTTCTGCTATATGTCTTTCAAAAAATCCCATTTTACATTCTAGGGCTAAGCATATAGAAATTAAACATCATTTTATTAGGGACTATATTCAGAAATGAATTCTTTCATTAAAATTTATAGACACAGACCATCAATGGACTGATGTTTTCACTAAACCCCTTTCTGAAGATAGGTTTAATTTAATTGCGAAACATATCAGAATGAAATTATGCCCAGAATGATAGTTTTGTTTATGTATACGTTAACCCTCAGAACTTTATGCCTTTATTTTTTGTGTGAACGTCTGATCAATTGTTCTTCATAAGTAAGAAGGAAAGTTTTATCAGGATCTATCTAAGAAGATATGAACATTCTCCAAACAGTTCATTTCAAATTTAGAAGCTTGTAGTTCACAAAATCAACATTTGTCAACTCCACGCAAGGTTTTCCTCTAAGGATGAACACGTGTTCAAATTTAGAAGAGACTGAAACATTGATTAGAAGCATTGAGACTCGTGTCATATCGGTAACTGTTTCATATCTTTACACTATCCCTCTTTTCAGGAATCATTAATGCTAGTAATCATTCTCTTTAAACCATTTTCTTGTTAATTAAGTCTCCTATTTTCCTATATATACGTTCCTCACTTTCACTATCACTTTTCCACTTTCATTTCATTTTTCTCTCTTAATTTTGTTCAATCTTTTAAAAACCCTAAAGAGTCTCTGAATAATGGCTTCCTCCGAAAAACTTAATCAAAACTATCAAAGCATTCCTGGCTCTTCTTCCTCAATAGTAGAAAGGTATGAAGAACCCTCAAGAACTCTCCTCAATCCCATTGATTCGCTGGAAGTTTTGTGTGAGCTCATTGTAGACTTCGTCAACATGAAGGAAAGCGGATACGATCTAACCCATGATGTTGAGTTCCAAGGATGGAACAAGTACTTTGATCGCCTGCTGGGTCAAGTTTTTCCAAGACTTGTTAAAGAATTATGGATTCACGCTACAACTTCAAATCATTAGGTCACTTCTTTCAATAGAGGCAGTATTCGTTGCAGCGATATGGCTGACAAAATCTCTGACCTAACAAAGATTTCAAAAGAAATTTTTACTTATGGCCAACCATCCAACAAAATCAAAGATCTGATTACCTCAGAATTTGATTAAAAATCATTTTGGGTTACATCAATCATAGAAAACCCACAAGTTCTCCAGACTATATCAACATTGATCAGCGGTATCTTCTGTACTTTATAGCCACCAAAGCAAAGGTTAATCTCCTACATCTTATGTTCAATCATCTAAAGACCAGCGTCAAAGAGACAAGAGAAGAAGAAAGAACAAAGAGAGATTGGATCCCTCTGGGAAGACTCATTTCAGATATTCTGATAGAACATATGACTGAGGCTCAACAAGTCAGCACTCTGGAAGCTTGTGCTGGTAAACTCCTTAACACCAAGAATCTGAAGAAGATAAATATTATTGAAACCATAAAAAAGGATCCATAAATAACAACCAAGGAAGTCATTACCACTAGAAGAGTACCTCTAAAGGATTTTCCTCTCATCTTTCAAACAGATGCTTCTCCAGATATTATTCTCAGATATCTGGATGCTTGCAAAAGGGATGGGACAAATCCAGAAGTGAACATCCGTGATCTGAGACAGCAACCTATAGAAGTTGCTCCCAGAAAATCAAGGAAAAGTAAAGTTGTTGTAGAAGGAACTTCTCACAAGACTCCCAAAGCTTCCAAAAAGAAAGGTAATCCATCTTTTATTTCGGTTATTGAATCAGTATTGTTATCAACATCTTAAAACCCTGATTCTACAAAATCCATAAAAGATCCACCGCCTCAAACCTTTTATGACTTTGACATTAACTTTGACACCTCACTATCTCTATATAACCTTCTGAACAATCCACCTACTACCCATCTTGATCAAAATCAGCTTGAACTTGCTCAAGTTCTTTCTGATATTGATCAATTTGATCCGCTGTTTGAAGCTCCCCACACAGAAAATCCAAACTTTGACTCTGATACCACAACATCCATTCCCGGAATCACCTGCCCTCTCATGGTGTCTCAACCACCCACAATTCCCTCAACTTCCTCACAGAACCTCTCCATCCCAGATATTCCATCTCCAATATCAATCCACTCCACCAAACTCACCAAATTATCCCATTGTTATTTCCGACTCTCCCTCTCCCAATAACCACCCAGAAGATCCCCTTAGAACAATTATAGACTTACAAGCCTTGGACAATCTCGTCACAAGTTCTCAGAAAATCGCCATTCCAAAACAAAACAAAAAATTCCAAAGCAGATGTTGGTAAATCTCTGATGATTTTTGAAACAGAAATATAGGAATGGGTTAACTATCTGAAGCTAGCTTGCATAAAGAATCTTAATCAAGCTGCTTCTGGTTCCCATTGGAACCAATTCAGAAAATGGTTCAACTCTGAATCCCTGAAACTCAAGGAGTTGAGTTATGAAATTGCTCAACTGAACTTGTGTGATCATCTGAATATCTTCAAGGATCAAGTTATGCATCACTGGGAAAAGAAGCCACTCCTTCTACTGGACAATTTCTGTTGGGAAGATCATCAGCCAACAAAATATGGTGAACCATCCTCCGATCCTCTTCCTCTGGTTATGTTTCAAGGCAAAGGCAAGGAATTTGAAGAAGCTCCTGAGTCAAAATCAACCACAACTTGCTCTGAAAAAGTGGTTCCTTCTGTTGATTTACCCTCTTCATCTCTTATGCTGCAAACTCTGAAGGAGTTGAAGAAAGAGAAAGTTGTGTTTAAGGAAAGGCTAGACAAGCAGGATTATACGTGCAAGGAAATCAATGGGATGCTTAGAAAACAAGAGGAATTAAACAGTCAGATCAAGAGTTTATTTGAAGCCCTGTTCACACGACTTCTACCACCTCAAACTTAGTTCTGAAATTTGTTTTCTTCATTTTTTTATTTGTTTCCTTCAGAATGTGTTTTTATTGGAATCTTTTTGAATACACCATGCCTTTTATTTCCTAAAGTGTTTTTATAGCTTTTTGATTCTTGACAAAAAAAGGGGGAGAACGTAAGATATTTGAAATATAATAGTATCGAGACTCAGTCTCAAACATTTTGAATATCATAGCTTCTATTGTTTTTTTCTGAAAGCAAAACAGGAACAAACTCTGTTGAGGATAGAAGTGGACGCATAAAAAATCTTGTTCTCCAAAATACTGATCAGAACAATCTCCAGGGAAGTATTTCTTCTTTATATGAGTACCCAACTGTGATCGGTGGATCTGGAACTGACTGTTTAACGCTGGTTCGCGAAATGTCGCGGAAGCAAGAGTCGCCACCGTCTTTTATTTTCTCCAACATGGACAGGACAAAAGCACAGCAAAATTCCTTATGAGAATAGTTCTCGGTTTGGGAGGTAGATTTATAGAAAGGGAAGGTGTTAGCACCCTTTCTATCCATGGTTATCCATGGGCTCTTAGATACTTGCTCATTTGTGTTTTCAAAATGTTTGTTTGCTTTTCAAGTGTGAGTGGGTTTGAAAAAGTTTCTTTGAAAGTTTCAGATCGACTCTTGTATCAGTCCTCAAGAGTGTTTGAAAAATTGTTTTGAAAGCTTTTTGAAAAGTGTCGGTGTGAAAAGAAGTTTTGATTTGTTTTGAATTAGAGAAAGTATCTACGATTCGTCTACCTACCCTAAGGAATTAGGCTGTGTAAAAGTCCTTAAGGTAGTGCCATCCCACCATTGAGAGGTAGGTAGCACCACCGTTGGAGGTGTTCGGGTCAATTCGAGGGTTAGGGACAGTGTGGTCACCAGAGCAACAGTAGGACACCTTAGAAGCTACCCTTATGCCATGGGGCATGGACATAAGGACTTACTAAAACGTCCTATACTCGACGACCACATTTCAAGGGGCAAGGCAACAGTGAGGTGTACCCTAAGAGTGGTGTGTGAATTTGTGTATTGTTTTCAGTTATGTTTTATCTTGTCATGCATTAGGTGAGCTACGCTTTGATTTTATTTGGGCCATTCATTCTTTCATGCAAAGTTTAGCAGTTAAGGGTGCGGAAATTAAAGTGCGGAAAATAAAGTCCTACGCTATTACAAGGCGCGGGTCTATACATCGCCAAATTAACAAAAGACCCGTTTTGAATAAAAATGCGGAAAGTAAATAAATTTCCTAATTACTATTACAAGGCTTGAGCAATTACATTATATTTGGAATAAAATAAGAACAAACGCGCGAAAAGAAATTAGAATCGAATATGCGAGGGCGTTGGACCCTTTAAAGATTAAATTGAAAATAAAAGTTAATTAATGATTAAATAAAGAAAAGAAGTTGTTTTTTGGTTTTTGGTATTTATGAAATAAAGAAAGTCAAAATTGAAAGAAACCCTAATTCTAAATATTTAATTATTTAAAGAAAAAGATTGAAGTTTTAACCTAATTTACCCTAATTAATTAATTACATGTTTATTTACAAAATTAATTAATAGTTAATAATAATGATAATAAGAAAAAATTGTTTATTAAAAAAAGATAAAAAAATGTTAAAAAACCTAATTTCTACATATTTTAGTTATTTAAGAAAAAACATTAAAATTTTAACCTAATTTTACTAAGTTGATTATTAAAATTTATTTATAAAAATATTAATGGATTAAATATTAAATAAACATATTTTATTTGTATTTTTCTGTATTTATTTTATTATGAAAAATTAATTTTGATAGATTAAAGAAAATAATTAAAAGAATTTAAGAAAGAAAATCAAATAAAATAAGTGAAAAAAATGTGCAAACCATGGGGTATTCAGACCCAATTTTGGAGGTTTATTGAGCAATTTGGCCCACTGCAATCCCAAGCCCTTTTGACTTTTTGTGGTTGCGTGTGCATCAGTTGACTAGTGTGCATGGTGGAATCCACATTCTGGCCATTGGATTGATCCCCTGGGACACTTGGCAGGCGCAGGCGTTGGGCATATGGTGGACCACTGGAGAGAAATAGCACCTGAACACATTACAACCAAAATTATTGAGAAATATGGGGGACCTGGGAATCGAACCCAGGTCCCAGTACCTGCATGCCAACGCAACAGCCAACTGAACCAACGCGCGTATTTGTTAGTATAATGGGACATAAACAATACATATGAAAAGAAAGCCATTATACTGGACATTAACAAAATCGCGCCAAATTTGAATCATCCAACCACATCAAGCCACGCCAGCATCTTCTTCGTTTGCCTGAAAATAAAAAAATAGATAGCGGGGGTTTTAAACCCCCACTAAATAGAACCTGCAAATAATAGCGAATACGCCCATGATTATCATAAATTGAGCGCGAATAGTCCAATTGTTTCGTCTGGATGTCCTGGTTCCATTGGCATAGGTTTCAAGGCCTGATTTTACCATATATGTAAAGCCCCAAATCTGGAGCTCTGAAACCCTAAGAAATGTTCATGGTGAATTCTTATACAGGCATGGTTAGTTCAATTCAAGGATACCATTAGCTTCAGAATGTTCATATTAGTGTAAATCAACAATTAAAAGACATTAATAATGCATGAAAGTGCAAACACGAATATGAAAAATTTTATGAACAGGGTGATGTCGTTCTACCAATTCCTTGAGTATGGAGGGCCGGTTTTGATTGGAATCGTTTCCTGGATGTCTTGGCAAGCTTTTGGAATGCCTTTCAAGCCTTGACTCGTCCTCTATGTATGAAAATAGTTTTCAATATTTTTGTGAAAAAGTGCAATGTTGTTCTTTGATTCCTGCGCAGCCTCTTGTGTCCTTATGCATTAGGTTAGCTTTGTATATGTAACTGAATAGAATTTGGTTAGAAAAAGCAGCCCATAATCCATGCATTGATGATTTGGAGATTTGATTTTCAATGAGATCAATTTCAATCTTTTTGCCATGAAACTATTGCCAATTGCATAGAATCTTTCCTTTTGAGTGATGCACGAAATATTTGATTCATAAAGAGTGAATTGGCTGCACAAAAAGATTTGAAAAACATGGTTTAGTATTTTTCTCATAATTAATTTTAATTAAATGAATTAATAAGATTAAAAATTCAATTAATTAATTAAAAATAAGAAAATAACTCCCTTTTAGCTTAATGGGTCGTACATAGCCTTTGGATAATGATTCATGGAAGAAATTGAGGCCCATTAGCATTTTTGAACCCTTTTATGCAAAGTTGACTTTTCAAAATTCCCAAAAATTTCCCAACTTCTATAAGGCATATCTTGCTCAATTTTTAAGCTTTGATCATGTTCTTGGACATTTTGGAAAGGTATTGAAGTCCTATAACCAATGCCTTTGGTCCCATGTCATTTGGATTTACCAATCTCAAGTTATGGTCTTTGACTTAAAGTGCCTTTTTGTTGACTTTTGAAAATGACCTATAATGTTGAAATTGATAACTTTTTGTGAGAGCATTTCTTGGACTTGAAGTGTGAATAAGAGTTGTAGGAAATGTCATTCTATTCAAAATGAGCTTTGGATGGGATTTTTCCTGATAAACCATGTGGAAGTTATGCCCTGGTCAATTTGCAGTTGACTTTTTCAACTGTCCAAAAATAGAAACTTTTGCATCTTGAGACTTTTTGAGCCATGCTTTGAGAATCATGATCAAGAATTGATCAAATGATGTTTGTGGCTTCAAAATAAGATGTTGACCAAAATTTTTGACTTTTGACTGTCAAATGACCATTTTGCCCCTACAGTTGACTGTGAAGCAATTAGGGTTTTTGACTGTGCAATTTGATGCTGTGAGTCTTAAGACTTGGCATGTGGATGCTTGACAATGTATATAGGCATGTGGGACTTGATTGGGCCCTTGGAAACTTCAATTTCTTTGTCAGAACCAAAACCCTAATTTTGACTGTGTTAGGAGGCAATTGGACTGTGCAACCCTTGAGAGATTTTGAACCTTGATCTTGGCAAATCTTGAAGAATATGGGAGGGAAAATTTTGGGGTACAACAGTTGCCCCTGTTCAATCTTCTTAGACCTGAGGATGTAGATTGGCTGGCGTGCCTTTCGTAATCCGAAGGTGGAAGATGATCGAACACTAGAGTGCCCAGAAATTTGCACTCACATAGTAGAGTGTCAGCAGTATGATGGTGGGAATGGGCTTATAGATGCCATTCAGAGATTGATGGATAGGAAGATGGGCTTATAGATGCCATCTGGAAGTGTGACTGAACTTTGTCGGGAATGGGCTTATAGATGCCATTTGGAGATTGTTGGTATGTGGAGAGATGGGCTTATAGATGCCATCGGGAGGTCGTCGATCGCATAAGAGATTCCTTAGCGAGAACTGGCATACATGAGAAAGAAAAATAATTACCTGGCCTGTTACAGGAGTTGATCTTCAAACCCTTTATGTAGATGTGCCCTGGCTGGATACAGGAATCGAATCTTGTAATGTTGGTCGTCAACAGATACACCCTGGCGAGATACAGGAATCGGATCTTCAAACCCTTCAGATGCACCCTGGCAAGATACAGGAATCAGGTCTTTAAACTCTTCAGACGTGCCCTGGCGAGATACAGGAATCGAGTCCGGAGAATATAGTCGTCAACAGATACACCCTGACAAGATACAGGAATCGGATCTTCAAACTCTTCAGACGTGCCCTGGCAAGATACAGGAATCGGGTCTGGTAATGTTAGTCGTCAACAGATACACCCTGGCAAGATACAGGAATCGGATCCTCAAACTCTTCAGACGCACCCTGGCAAGATACAGGAATCGGGTCTGGTAATGCTAGTCGTCAACAGATACACCCTGGCAAGATACAGGAATCGGATCCTCAAACTCTTCAGATGCACCCTAGCAAGATACATGAATCGGGTCTGGTAATGTTAGTCGTCAACAGATACACCCTGGCAAGATACAGGAATCGGATCCTCAAACTCTTCAGACGCACCCTGGCAAGATACAAGAATCGGGTCTGGTAATGCTAGTCGTCAACAGATACACCCTGGCAAGATACAAGAATCGGATCCTCAAACTCTTCAGACGCACCCTGGCAAGATACAGGAATCGGGTCTGGTAATGCTAGTCGTCAACAGATACACCATGGCAAGATACAGGAATCGGATCCTCAAACTCTTCAGACGCACCCTGGCAAGATACATGAATCGGGTCTGGTAATGTTAGTCGTCAACAGATACACCCTGGCAAGATACAGGAATCGGATCCTCAAACTCTTCAGACGCACCCTGGCAAGATACAAGAATCGGGTCTGGTAATGCTAGTCGTCAACAGATACACCCTGGCAAGATATAGGAATCAGATCCTTAGTTGCGACCGTTGATAGCAAATATCTTTGTATTAACCTTTGTCCTGAAAAGACAAAACGTTAGTTGTATGTGATGTCATGATGTATAACATGCGAGATGAGATTGTATGTTCATGATGCGTATATGCATGCTGTAATGTATGAAAATGCGATGTTTATGAATGTATGTTTTCGTCTTAGGAAAATAAATCCTTGACGGATGCCGGGAAGTTAAATCCTGGGCTAATATGAAGAGAAGAGTTCTTCGTTTTCGCTGGGGATGATGGTTGTAAGAATACCGGTAGGAGAAGATGACTCCGTTGGGGAATAAACTTGGAGATAGATTACTCTGCGGGGGAAAATTATTCTAGCGATCCTGCTGGGGAACAATACTCTGTGGGAAGAGAGGTACTTTGCTGGGATGTTGATGATAACTCCGCTGGGGGTACCGTTGTTATGTTGGAAGTTTTAATAGACTCCGCTGGGGATAGGAAGACTTTGCCGACGACGATCTTTCCATGGCTTTTGGCTGAGGATAACCCAGTTATATCCTGGTGGGGAAATAACCTTTGAATAAAGCCGGGAGCCGCATTCGTGCTCTGCAGGGGGAAGCTTCCAGAATCTACTGGGGATAAGCTTCAAGACCTGCTGGGGAGTTTAATTCAACTCTACTGGGGAATCCTTTGGACTGGACTCTCCTGGGGAAATTAATTTGAGATGCACTGGGGAAGTGGCTCCACTGAATGTCTGGTATACCGCCGGGGAACAATCTTAGGTCAAGACTGTCGGGGATGCTTGTTAAGAATGTTGGTATATTGCGCTGAGGAATGTTGAGATCTGCTGGAGGATACCCAACTTCCTTAAGGCTGACAGGATAACTCTGCTTGGGGAGAATGTGTTGACTTGCTGGCTCACTCTCTGGGGAGTTAAGATATATTGGTTATGTTCTTCAGCTGAACTTACCTTGGTACCTTGGTGGATAGAGCAATTAGATCGTTTAGACAACTCATTATTTCCCCTGTTTCTAATGTTACCTGTAATTAATCCTTTGTTTCACATGCAAATATTTATGAGTTAGCAGTTAGTGTCAAATGCATATATCACAAATTGAACCTTGGACGTTCTTCGCAAAACAAAACAGAAAAAGGAAAAACAAATGGCAATTTGTCTGAAAAGTGAATTTATATTGATTTTTGAATTGCCTGTAAATAGGCGTTTATGTACAAGAGGCTGACGTCCTAGTAAGAGAACACCGCCGAAAAAAAAAAGAAGAGTTTATACAACTTTGTACAAAAGGAAGACAAAACAGCTATGTGAAAAGAATAATCCCACTGGGTTCCAACTTTGCTATCGCCTTTATATCTTCGAGCGTCTCATCACTTTGCTGCTAAGTTGACGATGAAGCTGATTGATCGATGTCGTCTGAACCTGACAGTTGATACCGGATTCTGGATGCAAAGTGATCCAATGAGACATAGTATTACGCTTTAATCCCTAACTTTTGCCTGGACCGCTCTTTCGGGTTTTCAGTCCACCGGGATACCCATTTTTGCCCAAGCCGCCTTTTCAGGTTTTCGACATGCCGGGTGTACAGATTTTTTTCATTTCATCCCTCATTTTGCCCGAACCCTTTTGGTTCGCCGGGAAGCCCTAATTTTTGCCTAGGTATGTCAACCTAGCGGGTCTTTTATCATGCGTAGTATCTTTTTACTATGTCTGCATTGGCGGGGTGAGGAAGGTCGTCACCATCCATGGTAGTTAGAATCATGGCTCCTCTTGAGAACACATGTTTAACCACAAATGGCCCTTCGTACGTAGGGGTCCATTTTCCCCTGGGATCACTCTGAGGAAGGATGATGCGTTTGATTACCAGATCCCCAACTTGATACTCTTGTGGTCTGACCTTCTTGTTAAATGCCCTGATCATCCGTTTTTGATACGTTTGACCATGACAAATAGCAGTGAGTCTCTTATCGTCAATTAGGTTTAATTGATCAAGTCGAGTCTGGATCCAGTCATCTTCGCTCAGATCTGCATCCTTCATTATCCGGAGAGAGGGTATCTGTACTTCAATTGGCAAGACTGCCTCCATGCTATAGACCAAGGAGAAAGGAGTTGCCCCGATTGACGTTCTTGCTGAGGTACGGTACCCGTGAAGAGCAAACGGTAACATCTCGTGCCAATCTTTATAGGTCACTGTCATCTTCTGCACAATCTTCTTGATATTCTTGTTAGCTGCTTCTACAGCCCCATTCATCTTCGGCCGGTAAGGAGAAGAGTTATGGTGCTGTATCTTGAATTGCTCACAGAGCTCAGTGATCATTTTGTTATTAAGATTAGTACCGTTGTCCGTAATGATCCTTTCTGGGACGCCGTATCGACAGATCAGGTTATGCCGAATGAACCGTGCCACAACATTCTTGGTTACTGTAGCGTAGGAAGCTGCTTCAACCCACTTTGTAAAGTAATCAATCGCCACCAGGATGAAGCGATGCCCGTTGGATGCCGTAGGTTTAATCTCGCCGATCATATCTATCCCCCACATTGCGAAAGGCCAAGGTGCAGTCAAGACATTCAGAGGAACTGGAGGAACGTGCACCTTATCTGCATAAATCTGGAATTTATGACATGTCCGAGAATGTTGGTAACAGTCGGCTTCCATTGTGGACCAGTAGTATCCTGCCCGAAGGATTTTCTTTGCCATGGTATGTCCACTGGAATGTGTTCCGAAGGTACCTTCATGTAGTTCCGCCATGATTCTTTCTGCTTTAGTCTTATCCACACAGCACAGTAAAGTCGAATCATGGTTTCGCTTGTATAGAATGCCGTTGCTGAGGAAGAACTTTGCTGCGAACCTTCTCAGAAACTTCTTATCGTTGACAGATGCACCTTCAGGATACTCCTGAGCTTCCAAGTACCTCTTTACCTCATGGTACCAGGGTTTTTCAGTCACTACCTCAGCCTCAAGATCACAACAGTATGCCGGTTCATCCAGTTTCCAAATAATGACCCGGGGAGCCTCATTGTCCCACTTGACTTTGAACATGGAAGACATCGTAGCTAACGCGTCCGCCAACTGATTCTCCTCTCTCGGGAAGTGTTCAAAAGTTATCTCTGTGAAGTGGGAGATCAATGTCAACACACATTCTTTGTAAGGAATAAGATTTGGGTGTTTCGTATCCCACTCGCCTTTGATCTGATTGATCACGAGAGCGGAATCTCCGAAGACACTCAGAAACATGATCCTTAAGTCAATCGCAGCTTGAAGACCCATGATGCATGCCTCATACTCCGCCATGTTGTTGGTGCAGTTGAAACATAGCCGGGCAGTGAGTGGAGTATGAGTGCCTTGAGGGGATATGATCACAGCGCCAATACCGTTACCCAAAGAGTTGGAGGCTCCATCAAAGTGCATAGACCATCGGGATCCTTCCTCAGGTCCTTCATCCGGTCCAGGTACTTCACAATCAGTCACTATCATGATGCTCTCGTCCGGAAACTCGAAGTTCATTGACTGATAGTCGTCTACTGCCTGATGTGCCAAATGGTCTGCCAATACACTTCCCTTGATAGCTTTCTGGGTCGTGTAATGGATGTCGTATTCTGTCAAGATCATTTGCCATCTTGCTATTCTCCCAGACAGAGCGGGCTTTTCAAATATGTACTTTATAGGATCCATCTTTGAAATCAACAAGGTAGTGTGAGTCAGCATATACTGTCTCAGTCGGCGAGCAGCCCATACCAAAGTGCAGCAAGTTTTCTCGAGCAGTGAGTATCGGGTCTCACAGTCGGTAAAATTTTTGCTAAGGTAATAAATGGCGTGCTCTTTTCGGCCAGACTCGTCATGCTGCCCCAGCACACACCCCATTGAGTTGTCAAGTACTGTCAGGTATAGTATCAGAGGTCTCCCTTCAACCGGTGGCATAAGGATGGGTGGTTCTTGGAGATACTCTTTGATTCTGTCAAAAGCGGCTTGACATTCATCATTCCAACGTACTACATGATCTTTCTTCAGCAGCTTGAAGATTGGTTCACAAGTAGCAGTTAGGTGTGAGATGAATCGAGCAATGTAATTCAGACGTCCTAGGAAGCCTCTGACTTCTTTCTCTGTCTTAGGAACTCGCATCTCTTGAATGGCTTTGACCTTGGCAGGGTCCACTTGAATACCCTTGTCACTTACAACGAAGCCTAGCAACTTTCCAGATCTTACCCCGAAGGTGCATTTGTTCGGGTTCAACCTCAGCTTGTACAGTTTCAAACGGTCAAACAGCTTCTGCAGATGGTCCAGGTGTTATTCCTCAGTCTGGGACCTTGCGATCATATCATCGAAATACACCTCAATCTCATGATGGATCATGTCATGAAATAAAGCAACCATGGCACGCTGGTAGGTTGCCACAACATTCTTCAACCTGAATGGCATGACCTTGTAGCAGAAGGTGCCCCACTGAGTAACAAAGGTAGTCTTTTCCATATCTTCAGGAGCCATCTTGATCTGATTATACCCTAAAAAACCATCCATGAAGGAAAACACCTTGTGCTGAGCAGTATTATCAACAAGAACATCAATGTGAGGTAGGGGAAGTCATCCTTGGGGATGGCCCTGTTCAGATCCCTGTAGTCAACACACATTCTGACCTTACCATCTTTCTTCGGTACCGGCACCACATTGGCAACCCAATGAGGGTAAGAAGTCACTGCAAGAAAATCAGCGTCAAATTGCTTCATAACCTCAGCTTTGATCTTTTCAGACATCTCTGGACGCATACGGTGGACCTTTTGCTTGACCGGAGGGCAGTCTTCCTTGGTAGGCAAATGATGGACCACAATGTCAGTATCCAAACCAGGCATGTCTTCGTAGGACCAGGCAAAGATCTCCACATAATCATGCAACATCTGAGTCAACCGTTGTTTTATGTTGAGCTCCAGATTAGCACCAATCTTGACTTCCTTTCTATCTGCCCCAGTACCCAGATTTATCGTTTCCACTGGCTCTTCATGTGGTTGAATGGCCCTCTCTTCCTGGAGTAACAGTCTTGCAAGCTCGCCAGGCACTTCGCAATCATCTTCACCTTCGTCTTCGGCTAAGTTGATCGGATTTTCGAAGTCATAACTGGCAGTAGCAGAGTCGTTACCAGTGAGATCCAAAGTGGATTGAAACCTGTATAGGTAAGTATGTGTAAATATAGTTGTTTTTGCAATATATAAAGAAAGAAAGAAAGAAAGGGAGCACAAGATTTGAAATGCGAAAAACGTCCAAGGTCTTTATTCATGATATATGGAAATGACAGTTAATAAGCCCTCACAAATGAAGCCAACAGTGTCCCGGGTAAGACACCGGGCCATAAAGTTTCAGTTTATTGTTTATTACAAATAACAAAAACAAAGGAATTCATTACTGCGTAACAAAAGTAATAGGTGTATGATCTTTTGCGGTCCAATTGGTCAATCCACCGTCAGTCGTCGGGTAGATCCAGCTATCGAACTCTGATTCTTCCACTTCGTCTTCATCCCCAACAGCATTCACTCCTGGATTGGTGATGAGCATAGGAGGTCTTCCGATCCTAGCTTTGCGCACGGCCCTTTGAGCCTCTGCAGTAAAACCCAGCCCAAACTTGTCAGTTTTAGGGGTAAAATCAGGGAGCCTGCCCCAGTTAGCACATTCACCTTTCTTGATTACAGCCCGGGCGTCCTTTAAGGAGGCCATCTTCAAAGGAGAACTCTCTTCGGTCACTGCTTCTGCTGCTGCCAATGTTGGAGGTACCTCTTCAAAATGTTGAAAGGGGGTTTCAATAAACTCCCCGTCCATTTCAATATACCGGAAGGAATTCAGATGACTAACCATATACTCTTCCTCCCCCTGCACAGTAACAATCTTCCCTCTGACAGGATACTTGAGCTTCTGGTGTAGAGTGGAAGTCACTGCCCCAGCTTTGTGAATCCAAGGTCGACCCAGTAAACAGGAATAAGATGGACGAATGTCCATCACATAGAAAGTTGAGTCGAATACTTGAGAACCCACACGAATAGGAATGTCTACCTCACCATGAACCATCCTCTTCGACCCGTCAAAGGCTAGGACAATGATGTTGCTAGGTTTCAACTCTAGGCCCTCACAATCCAACCAGTCTAAGGCCTTCTTGGGTAATACATTCAGGGAAGAACCGGTGTCCACCAACACGTGAGCAAGAGTGGTGCCCCTGCATTCTATAGAGACATGCAGGGCATCATTGTGGTTCTTTCCCTTGGCGGTAAGATCAGCATCCGAGAAACCCAAGCCATTGTCAGCTGTCAAATTGGCTACACAATCAGTGAATTGATCTGCAGAAGTCTCTTGTGGCACATGGGCCGTCTTCAGAAATGAAATCAGGGCCTTGACATGGGCCTCTGAGCACAGCAGCAATGAGAGCATAGAGATCTTGGAGGGGGTATGCCCCAGCTGTTCAACGACATTAAAGTCACTCTTCTTGATTATCTTAAGAATTTCCTCTATCTCTTGCTGGGAGGCTTCAACATTCACAGACTTTGGTGCCTCCATCCGGGCAGGCTCAGCATCAATCCCTTTGCCCCGAGTATTAGATGACTCGGCAGCAGGGGAAGCAACTGGATTAGAAGTGGGAACAGGCACACTTGCAGGCGTTATAATGAGAGGTCTTCGGATAACTGGTGGTGCAATGTCAGGCGAGAAGAGCCTGCCACTGCGGGTAACTTTAGCTGGACCGGTGATATTGCTGATGCTGGTACCGGTGTTGAACTCCTGCTTCACTCCAAGTACATATACATCTGCCCCATAGTGCCATGGGACAGCCTTATCAGATTCATAGGAGAGGGGCCCCAGAACAGTAATAATAATGGGTGCAACAGACATGATTTTAACTGACTTCCTCAAGGAAGCCTTGATTGGATTGTTGAAAATTATGACGATGGATACTTCTTCCACAGGAATAAAAGGAACAGCGGTCTTCTTGAACAGAATCTCTTTGCTGTCCATCAGGCTTTGGATGCCTAACTTCAGCAACGGACAACCAGTAAGGGTAACAGCACACAAAAGGCAACCCTTGCTACAACCCGGAAATAAACCGGCCAACAACAGGTTCCTCTTAACAGTCCACAGAGGGGTAGCTACATCATTCACAGAAACGGCATACAAGTCTTCATCAATGGCATTCACTCCATGCTGGGGCATAGGAGCAGTCACCACATTTGGGCTCTCAGGCGCCTCAAATTGTATCTCCTTCGCATCAATAAGGTCTTGCACCTTATTACTTAGGGCCCAGCAATCATCAGTAGAATTCCCCGGGCTATCGGAGTGATAAGCACAGCGGGCATTTGGATTATATTTAGGAGATGCAGTATTCACAACCTTTGGAGCCTCTCTGACGGTCACCAAGTTGGTCGATAGCAGTTGCGGCAAGATTTGTGACAAGGTCATACTCAGCCGAGTGAATTCTCTTCTGGGTCTCTCACCCCTTGGTTGATTAGGTTGCCGAGGAGCGGCAGTAGGCTTAGCAATCACCACCGCGTTAACAGTTTGGTGGCGCTCTGGTTTGTCTTGCCTCCTAGGCCCATATACAGCACTGGCCTCCTTCTTAAAAGGTTTCTTCTCAGAACTTGAAGATGCACCTTTCTGAATTTTCCCCGATTTCATACCAGCCTCAATCCTTTCCCCAGTCAGAATGAGGTCTGTGAATCATGCAGATGAATTTCCAATGAGATGATTAAAGAATGGCCCGGATAGGGTCCCCAAGAACATATCTACCAATTCACGGTCGATTAACGGTGGCTGCACCCTGCCAGCCAGATCCCTCCACTTCTGCGCGTACTCTTTAAAACCTTCTCCCGATCCTAGAGACATACCCTGAAGTTGGGTACGTGTAGGAGCAAGGTCGGCATTATATTGATACTGCTTGTAAAAAGAAATAGCCAACTCCTCCCAGTTATGAACCTTGGTTCCATCCAGCTGATAGAACCATTCGAGATGAGTCCCTGAAAGACTCTCCTGGAAGAAGTGGATCCACAAGTTTTTGTCCACAGTATACGACTGAATCTTCCGCACATAAGATCTGAGATGTAGTGTAGGGCAGGACGCCCCGTCGTACTTGGCGAAAGATGGTGCTTTGAATTTATGTGGGATGACCACACCAGAAGATAGACCCAAATCTCCGAAATCCAACCCAGGCACTTGTTGAATTTCCATGGCATTCAGACGGTCTTCCAACTGCTTGTATCTGTCTTCAGCTGGAGGATATTGTTCCTCATTAAAATCAGTCTCGTTGTCAGAGACCACCGGACTTGGAGCTCTTCCCCTCTGGGGACTGTCTTTGCCTACAGAAGAACCAGCTTCCTCATTCTGCAGTATGTTACCAAACCTCCGGCCCGTGTTGAATAGAACAGTTCTCTTCTTCTTCTTCTTCTTAACCAGCAGAGCCTTCAGCTCCTTTTGACCTTGGGCCAAACTCATAATCAGCTCTTGGAATTGTGCGTTCTGAGCCTGAAGGGCCTTGATAGACTGCTCGGTAGATGATTCAGGGTTCATGATGCTAAAATAAACAGCGAAGAACAGTAAGCAACCTGAAAAGAAGAGTACCTGCTATTCATATTGTTGTACCCCAAAATTTGCCCTCCCATATTCTTCAAGAAATTGCCAAGTCATGCTTCAAAATTCTCCAAGGGTTGCACAGTGCAAAAGCCTCATGAACAGTCAAAATTAGGGTTTTTGTTCTGATCAATAAAATGAAGTTTTCAAGGGCCCAATCAAGTCTCACATGCCTACAAATATGGTCAAGCATCCTCATACCAAGTTTCAAGACTTTCAGCACAAAATTGCACAGTCAAAACCCTAATTGCACTACAGTCAACTGTAGGGGCAAAATGGTCATTTGACAGTCAAAAGTTCAAATTTTTGGTCAACATCTCATTTTGAAGCCACAAACATCATTTGATCAATACTTGATCATGATTCTCAAAGCTTGGCTCAAAAATCATCAAGATGCAAAAGTTTCCTTATTTGGACAGCTGAAAAAGTCAACTGTAAATTGACCAGGGCATAACTTTCACATGGATCATCAGAAAAATTCCATCCAAAGCTCATTTTGAAGATAAAGACATTTCCTACAACTCATCTTCATACTTCAAGTCCAAGAAATGCTCTCACAAAAAGTTATCAATTTCAACATTATAGGTCATTTTCAAAAGTCAACAAAAAGGGACTTTAAGTCAAAGGCCATAACTTGAGATTGGTAAATCAAAATGACATGGGACCAAAGGCATTGGTTAGAGGACTCAAAGACCTTTCCAAAATGTCCAAGAACATGAGCAAAGCTTAAAAATTGAGAAAGTTATGCCTTGTGGAAGTTGAGCAATTTTTGGATATTTTGAAAAGTCAACATTGCTTCAAATGACCTAAAATTTCTAATGGGCCTATTTTTCTTCCACAATTCATTATCCCAAGCATACACACGACCATTTGGCCCAAAGGGAAGTTTTTCTCTATTTTTATTTATTTATTTGAATTTTTTATTAATAATAATTCATTTAAATCAATTAAATACATGAAAAATATAAAACCAATGAAATAAAATCTTTTTGTGCATGAAATATACTCAATAATTCGTGCATGATCAGATATGGAAGAATTGGAATTGATTGGATATGATTTGTACAAAAAGTGCATGAAAAAGATTGAAAAACTAATGCTTGAAAATCAAATCTCATAAACCATCAATGCATGGATTTTGATCAAATTTCTTGACCTAATTCACTCATACATAAGTTCAGAATGCAACCCTAGTAAAAGGAACCACTCAGCTGCGCTAGAGACCAAGGCACAAACTTGAAATTTTTGCAAAAAAATTCAAAACTGAAAACCTATTTGCAGGTCGTTTCAAGCCAAAAGAATCATCCCATCACCTTCCTGAAGCTTCAAGGAAGGATTTCCAATCAAAAATCATTCACTCTAACACTCTAGATTGGTAACACGACCTCACCCTGTACCGAAATTTTTTGAAACTCTTGCATCTCAATTCATGCGCATTTAGCAATTTTTAGTATATGATTTGTGTTCATTGTAAGATTCTAATGCTAACCATGCAATTTGATTGTGTTTTTGAGCATTGTGCACGATTCCACCATGTGAGCATATTAGGGTTTATGGAGCTCTGAATTGGGGGTTTTTGAATACCACAAAATTAGACCACCACAATGCCATGACCGTGCTCAGCACATTTGGACGAAGAGAAGGCCACCCTCGCGCTCAATTTATGAGCATCACTGGGCTATTCGTTATTTTCCAAAAACATGCCTACAAGAACGCTTAAAAAACCGTTGCCATTGTTTTTTATGTTTCAGGAACGAGGAAGAAGAAGACCCGATGGCCAGCAATGATTGGCTCCTTTGAATTCAGCGCGCGCTTTTTCATATTTTTAGGCCACTGACCAATTTTTGTTTTTGTTATTTATTCATTATTATATGTTAAACGCGCGTGGGTTGGTTCAGTGGTAAGCAAGGTTGTTGGTAACATTCATGACCTGGGTTCGAGCCCCAGGTCTTCACTATGTCCATATTATTTTTCAATCAAAATTCCCATGCAGATTCAATATGGTGGACTACCATGCATGCACGAAGTCAAACGTCCACGCGTCCAAGGGCCTTCAATCAAAGGCCAGGGTCTGGGGAACACGATGCACTCTAGTCAACGCATATACACGCTATTGCCAGAGTCAACGAGGCCAGACTTATTTGGGCTCAAAATTGATGGGCTTCACCTCCACTTTGGGGACTGATACCCCCCTAGGTTTGCCATTTTATTTTGTTTCTTTTGCATTATTTCTATTTTCTATTTAATTATTGTTTTTAATTAATTTATTTTCATAATACACAAAAACCATAAAAAATCAGAAAAGAGAAAAAATATAATAAATATTTTATTTTAGTATTTTTATAAATAAATTGTATTAATTAAATTTAGTTATTAAATTAGGTTTAATAGTAATGTTTTCATAATTAATTTAAAATTTGTAGAACTAGGGTTTATGATAATTTTTATTCCTTTTTATTTTTCTTTCATAATAATTAAATATTAATATTATTTACTTTTATAAATTAAATTGCATGTAAATTAATTAGGTTAAAAATTAGGTTAAAACTTAATCTTTCCTTAAAAAATTAAAAACAACTAGAATTAGGATTAACATTTATTTCATTTAATTCTTTTTCATTAAAATCACAAAATACCAAAAAATACCAAAAACAATTTCTTTTCTTTCTTTTAATTAATTAATTCCCTCGTTTAATTTAATTTTGCAAAAAGGGTCCAACGCCCTCATTTTAATTCTTATTCGCATATTTATTTTATTTCTTTATAATATTTATGTATCTCTCCCAAAGCCTTGTAATTAATTTCTCGCACTTTTAATTTTTTATTTTCTTTACTTTCTTTATTTTTCTGTCAAATCGGGTTCGAGAAATTTTGGCGATGTGGACCCGCGCCTTTTGTAATAGCTTAGAATCTTTTACTTTTTCGCACTTTTTAACTATTAATAATGACATGCAAGAATGAATGATAAAATAAAAACAAACGCGTAGATCACCATAACATGAAAAGACAAAAATATCTGAAAAGACACACAAATCACACACCACCCCTAGGGTACGCCTCACTGTTGCCTTGCCTCGAAAGGTGATCGTCGAGTAGAGGATGTCTTAGTAAGTCCTCATGATCCGGGAACCTGGCATGAGGGTAGCTTCTAAGGTGTCTTCCCATTGCTCTGGTGATCACCATGTCCCGGACCTCGAATTGACCCGAACACCCCCAACGGTGGTGCTACCTACCTCTCAATGGTGGGATGGCCCTACTTTAAAGGACATTTACACAGACGAATTCCTTAGGGTAGGTAGGTTCTCGTAGATACTTGCTCTAATTTCAAAACAAAACAAAATACTTTTCACACCAACACATTTTCAAAAAGCTTTCGAAAGCAATTTTTCAAACACTCTTGAGGACTGATACAAGAGTCGAACTGGAATTTTCAAAGAAACTTTTTAAAACCCACAATTGAAAAGCAAACAAACCATTTTTGAAAACACAAATGAGCAAGTATCTAAGAGCCCATGGATAACCATGGATAAAAAGGGTGCTAACACCTTCCCTTTCTATAACCTACCTCCCGAACCGAGAGCAATCTCTTTAAGGAATTTTTCTGTGCTTTTGTCCTTTCCATTTGGAGAAAATAAAAGACGGTGGCGACTCTTGCTTCCGCGACATTTCGCGAACCAGCGTTAAACAGTCAGTTCCAGATCCACCGATCACAGAACTGGCGACTCTGCTGGGGAATAAACTTAAAGTGAGGTGTACCTTAGGGATAGTTCATAACTGTGTTTTCAATTGTTTTCCTTGTGTGCTTTAAATTATGGGTTGCTTGGTAGATCTATAGATCCTAACCCGGATCTGGGGATACCTTCTTAGAAAGTAGCAACAAGACTGTGAGGGAACTGTGCGGGGTATACCGACATGGTTGAAACAGTCTGCTACGTTGATGTGGCACTTTGGTGTGTACCGGTAACCCTTGAGTTCAGTCAAGGAGAGTACGGGGCCTCCGCGTGGTGTCGTGAAGCATCAACAGACCTTAGGAACCTTAATTGAACTATCTTGGCCTCTTTAGGGTAGTGAGATAACTGACTTTGGTGCAGTCCGAGGTTGGTTGATACTCGATACTACACTCAATTGAGGGTTTCTTTCCTGGAATATTTCGGTCGCCAGTTCAGTGGCTAAATCGAAACGATGAACAATGAAAGCAATCCCGTGATATTGGGACCCTTAGAACCCGGTTACTTTGATAGGACAGGTTGAACCTACCAACTTCAAGAGGGTACTACCCAGACCCCATGCTGGCCTTAAACCTTAAGGGCTTGTCTTGTGTGCCTTGTGTGCCTTACATGTTTGTCTTTGTAAATATCTGTGGTGTGTTTAATCATAGCATCATGACATCATCCAGCATCATATGCATTGACTAACCATTTCAGGGGTTCGAATCTTCATCTTTGTTCTTTGTTTTGTAGGACATGGAAACTGTTCGTAGAAAGACAATTCAAATCAGTCTTGTAAGGATCCCTCCTCAGCTTAAGGAGCTTATATCCAGGATTCCCGAGAACTCTTCATTCAATGAAAGACATGGAAGCCTCATCATCTTGGTCAATACCAACATTGAGGAAGATTTGATAAAGGTCCTGTTCCAGTTCTTTGACCCTCTACATCACTATTTCACCTTCTTGGACTATCAGTTGGTACCTACCTTGGAGGAGTTCTCCCGGCTCCTGAAGATCCCCATCCTTGATCAGCCACCCTTCAACGGTACGGAAAAGGAACCTAAGCTTGAAGAGATTGCTAAAGCCTTGCACCTACAGTCATCTGACCTCAAGGGACATTGGGAAGTTAGAAGTGGTATCAAAGGGTTCTTAGCCAGGTTTCTGTTTGAAAAGGCCCATGAATGTTGGAACTCCCTTGATCTACAAGCTTTTGAAGAAGTGGTGGCCCTCCTTGTCTATGGTTTGGTGTTGTTCCCTAACCCAGATCAGCTTATTGATATCAGTGCTGTCCAGATCTTTATGTCCAGGAATCCTATACCTATGTTGCTGGGGGACATCCTTCACTCATGTTACACTCGAACCATGAGAAAAAGGGGTGTCCTTATGTGTTGCACTCCTCTCCTGGGAAGGTGGTTTATTTCGCACCTTCCACAATCAGTTTTGAAGAATGAGCGGGGTTTGAGATGGTCACAACGGTTGATGACTCTTACACATGCGGATATACATTGGTGCCCTAGGTCCAGAGAAGATGTCACTATCATTGATCGTTGCGGAGAGTACCCTAATGTTCCTTTACTTGGAATCAGAGGAGGTATTACTTACAGTCCATGCCTGGCTTGGAGACATTTTGGTTATGCTCGGAGGGATGGTCCTCATGACATGTTAATTCCTGACATAGTTTTTGACTTCGACAACGATACTCAAGGACTTCGCCAGAGATTTATCAGAGCCTGGAGGATGCCAAGTAGGATAGACAGCAAGACACTGGGGCACAGGAACTCCATCCCGTTGGAACCTTATCTCAAGTGGGTACGAGCCCGCTCCCAGAAGTTAGTGATGCCTTATCCTCATATGCTCCCTGTGATCAAAGAGCCAGTCTTGGAAGGAGAAGTGTCCTACACTATTCAGCACCCTGACATGCCCACATCCTGGGAAGAAATGCAGAAGAGCTGGATCCAGCTTAAGGAAGAACGGAATTCTCTTGAGACCAGTCTACATGCCAGTGAAAAGAAAGTCTTGGAGCTCACCCGTCTGTTGCATGAGGAGAGGAATCTCAACACTTACATAGCTCCAAAGAGGATGCGTAGTATATTTTGGGATTGATTTGCTTTTGTATTATTTTGCCCATGAGGCTCTGATGTACTAAACAATTATTTCCTTAATGATAACGTGTGTTCCTTTTTGTCTACAACAAATTTGAACTTTCGAACCCTTGAATGCATTGCATAAATACATATCATTCATCATATGCATAGCAGGTTTTTCCTCTTTTCAGGTTGCTTACAGTTCTTCGCTGTTTATTTCAGCATCATGAATCCTGACTCATCCTCAACTGAGACATCCATCAAAGCTCTTCAGGCGCAGAATGCGCAGTTTCAGGAATTAATCAAGGGTTTGGCTCAAGGCCAAGAAGAGCTGAAGGCTCTGCTCCTGAAGAAGGAGAAGAAGAAGAAAAGAAGAACTGTTCTGTTTAACTCGGGCCGAAGGTTTGGCAATGCTCTGCGGCATGAAGAGGCTGGTTCTTCTGTTGGCAAGAGTACTCCTCAGACAAAAAAGGGTCCTAGTCCGGTAGTCTCCGACAACGAGACTGATTTTGATGAAGAACAATACCCTCCTGCAGAAGACAGATACAAGCAACTGGAGGATAGGTTGAATGCTATGGAGATACAACAGGTACCTGGGCTGGATTTTGGAGATCTGGGTTTGTCTACTGGTGTGATTATTCCTCGGAAGTTCAAAGCACCGTCTTTCACTAAATATGATGGGGCGTCTTGTCCCAAACTACATCTCAGGTCCTATGTTCGGAAAATCCAACCGTACTCAGCGGATAAGAATTTATGGATCCACTTCTTCCAGGAGAGTCTTTCAGGGACTCATCTCGAATGGTTCTATCAGCTGGATGGGACCAAGGTTCGTAACTGGGAGGAGTTGGCTACTGCTTTCTATAAGCAGTATCAATATAATGCCGACCTTGCCCCTACACGTACCCAACTCCAGGGTATGTCGTTAGGTTCAAGTGAAGGTTTTAAGGAGTACGCTCAGAAGTGGAGAGACCTGGCTGGCAGGGTGCAGCCACCGTTGACTGATCGGGAGTTGGTAGACATGTTCTTGGGGACCCTATCTGGGCCATTTTTCAACCATCTTATCGGGAATTCATCTGCAGGGTTCACTGATCTGATTCTGACTGGAGAGAGAATTGAGGCTGGGTTAAAGTCTGGTAAGATTCCGAAGGGTGCATCGTCTAGTTCTGAGAAGAAACCCTTCAAGAAGGAGGCTAGTGCTGTATACGGCTCCCGGAGATCAGAAAGATTTGAGCGCCGCCAATCTGTCAGTGCGGTAACGATTGCCAAGCCTGCTGCCGCTCCTCGGCCGACCAATCCTCAAAGGGCTGAAAGACCCCGGAGAGAGTTTACCCGTTTGAGCATGACCTTGTCGCAGATCTTACCACAGTTTCTCTCAACCAACTTAGTAACTGTCAGAGAGGCTCCGAAGTTTCCAAATACTACCTCTCCTAAGTACAACCCGAATGCTCATTGTGCTTATCATTCTGATAGCCCGGGGAACTCCACTGACGACTGTTGGGCCTTAAGGAGCAAGCTGCAGGATCTTATTGACGCCAAGGAGGTACAATTTGAGGCATCTGAGAAGCCTAATGTAGTGACAGCTCCCCTGCCGGCTCATGGAGCGAATGCTATTGGGGACGAAGATGAAGTGGATGAAGCAGAATTCAATAGCTGGATCTACCCGACGACCGAAGGCGGATTGACCAATTGGATTGCCAAAGACCATACTCCTGTTACCTTTGTGACGCAGTAATGAATTCCTATGTTTTTGATATTTGTAATAAACAATAAATAAACTCTATGGCCCGGTGTCTTACCCGAGGCACTGTGGTTCTATTTGTGAGGGCATATAAATTGTCATTTCATATATCATGAATGAAAATCTTGGACGTTTTCTCGCATTTCAAATCTTGTGCTCCTTTTCTGTCTTTCTTTCCTTTACATATATTTCAAAGCAGCTGTATTTACACACACACTCACTCATACAGGTTTCAATCCACTCTGGATCTCACTGATAACGACTCTGCTACTGCCGGTTATGACTTCGAAAATCCGATCAACTTAGCCGAAGACGAAGGTGAAGATGATTGCGAAGTGCCTGGCGAGCTTGCAAGACTGTTACTTCAGGAAGAGAGGGCAATTCAACCCCATGAAGAGCCAGTGGAAACAATAAACTTGGGTACTGAGACAGACCGGAAAGAGGTGAAGATTGGTGCCAACCTAGAGCTCAGCGTGAAGCAACGGTTGACTCAAATGCTGCATGATTATATGGAGATCTTTGCCTGGTCCTACGAAGACATGCCCAGGTTGGATACCGATATTGTGGTCCATCACTTGCCAACTAAGGAAGACTGCCCTCCAGTTAAGCAAAAGGTCTGTCGTATGCGCCCAGAGATGTCTGAGAAGATTAAGGCCGAGGTTATGAAACAGTTTGACGCTGGGTTCCTTGCAGTGACTTCTTACCCTCAGTGGGTTGCTAATGTGGTGCCGGTACCGAAGAAGGACGGTAAGGTCAGAATGTGTGTCGACTACAGGGATCTAAACAGGGCCAGCCCCAAGGATGACTTCCCCCTACCTCACATTGATGTCCTTGTTGATAATACAGCTCAGCACAAGGTATTCTCTTTCATGGATGGCTTTTCAGGTTACAATCAGATCAAGATGGCACCTGAAGACATGGAAAAGACTACATTTGTTACTCAGTGGGGGACCTTCTGCTACAAGGTCATACCTTTTGGACTAAAGAATGTTGGGGCAACCTACCAACGTGCTATGGTTGCTTTATTTCATGACATGATCCATCATGAGATAGAAGTGTATGTTGACGATATGATCGCGAGGTCCCAGACTGAGGAAGAACACCTAGATCATCTGCAGAAGTTGTTTGACCGGTTGAAACTGTACAAGCTGAGATTGAACCCGAACAAGTGCACCTTCGGGGTAAGATCTGGGAAGTTGCTAGGCTTCGTGGTAAGTGACAAGGGCATTCAAGTGGACCCTGCTAAGGTCAAAGCTATCCAAGAGATGCCAGTTCCCAAGACAGAGAAAGAGGTCAGAGGCTTTTTAGGACGCCTGAATTACATTGCTCAGTTTATCTCACATCTGACTGCTACCTGTGAGCCAATCTTCAAGCTGCTGAAGAAAGATCAGGTAGTACGTTGGAACGATGAATGTCAGGTTGCTTTTGACAGAATCAAAGAGTATCTCCAAGAACCACCCATCCTTATGCCACCGGTTGAAGGGAGACCTCTGATACTATACCTGACAGTACTGGACAACTCAATGGGGTGTGTGCTGGGGCAGCATGACGAGTCTGGCCGAAAAGAGCACGCCATTTATTACCTTAGCAAAAAGTTTACCGACTGTGAGACACGATACTCACTGCTTGAGAAAACTTGCTGCGCTTTGGTATGGGCTGCTCGCCGGCTGAGACAGTATATGCTGACTCATACCACCTTGTTGATCTCAAAGATGGATCCTATAAAGTATATATTCGAAAAGCCTGCTCTGTCTGGGAGAATTGCAAGATGGCAAATGATCTTAACAGAATACGACATTCAGTATACAACCCAGAAAGCCATCAAGGGAAGTGTATTGGCAGACCACTTAGCACATCAGGCCGTAGATGACTATCAGTCAATGAACTTCGAGTTTCCGGATGAAAGCATCATGATAGTAACAGATTGTGAAGTACCTGGACCGGATGAAGGACCTGAACCAGGATCCCGATGGTCTATGCACTTTGACGGAGCCTCCAATACTTTGGGAAACGGTATCGGCGCCATAATCATATCTCTACAAGGCACTCATACTCCACTCACGGCCCGACTATGTTTCAACTGTACGAACAACATGGCGGAATATGAGGCGTGCATCATGGGTCTTCAAGCTGCGATCGATCTAAGGATTAAGTTTCTGAGTGTCTTCGGAGATTCCGCTCTTGTGATCAATCAGATCAAAGGAGAGTGGGATACGAAACATCCAAACCTGATTCCTTACAGAGAATGTGTGTTGACCTTGATCCCCCACTTCACAGAAATAACCTTTGAACATTTCCCAAGAGAAGAGAATCAGTTGGCGGACGCGTTAGCTACAATGTCTTCTATGTTCAAAGTTAAATGGGATAATGAGGCTCCCCAGATCATCATCTGGAAACTGGACGAACCGGCATACTATTGTGATCTCGAGACTGAATTGGTGACTGAGAAGCCTTGGTACCATGAGGTGAAGAGATATCTGGAAGCTCAGGAATACCCTGAAGGTGCATCTGTCAATGATAAGAAGTTTCTGAGAAGGTTCGCGGCCAAGTTCTTCCTTAGCAACGGCATCTTGTACAAGCGAAACCATGATTCAACCTTACTGCGTTGTGTGGATAAGACTGAAGCAGAAAGGATCATGGAAGAGCTACATGACGGGACCTTTGGTACACATTCCAGTGGACACACTATGGCAAAGAAGATCCTTCGGGCAGGGTATTACTGGTCCACAATGGAAACTGACTGCTATCAACATTCCCGGACATGCCATAAGTGCCAGATTTATGCAGACAAGGTGCATGTTCCTCCAGTTCCCCTGAATGTTTTGACTGCGCCTTGGCCGTTTGCAATGTGGGGTATAGACATGATCGGCGAGATTAAACCTATGGCATCTAATGGGCATCGCTTCATCCTGGTGGCGATTGATTATTTTACGAAGTGGGTCGAAGCAGCATCCTATGCTACGGTAACCAAGACTGTTGTGGCTCGGTTCATTCGGCATAACCTGATCTGTCGATACGGTTTCCCAGAAAGAATAATTACAGACAACGGTACCAATCTGAATAACAAGATGATCACTGAGCTCTGCGAGCAGTTCAAAATACAGCACCACAATTCTTCTCCTTACAGACCGAAGATGAATGGGGCTGTAGAAGCAGCAAATAAGAACATCAAGAAAATCGTGCAGAAGATGACAGTGACTTATAAGGATTGGCACGAGATGTTACCGTTCGCTCTACATGGGTACCGTACCTCAGCTAGGACGTCAACCGGGGCAACTCCTTTCTCTCTGGTTTATGGTATGGAGGCAGTCTTACCGATCGAAGTGCAAATACCTTCTCTCCGGATAATGAAGGATGCAAATCTGAACGAAGATGATTGGATCCAGACACGACTTGATCAGTTAAACCTTATTGATGAAAAAAGACTCGCTGCTATCTGCCATGGTCAAACGTATCAAAAACGGATGATCAGGGCATTTAACAAAAAGGTCAGACCACAGGAATATCAAGTTGGGGATCTGGTAATCAAGCGAATCATCCTTCCTCAGAGTGATCCAAGGGGCAAATGGAATCCTACGTACGAAGGGCCATTTGTGGTTAAGCATGTGTTCTCAGGAGGAGCCATGATTCTAACCAATATGGACGGTGACGACCTTCCTCACCCCGCCAATGCAGACATAGTAAAAAGATACTACGCATGAAAAAAGACCCGCTAGGCTGACATGCCTAGGCAAAAATTAGGGCTTCCCGGCGAACCAAAAGGGTTCGGGCAAAATGAAGGAATGAAATGAAAAAAATCTGTACACCCGGCAAGTCGAAAACCTGAAAAGGCGGCTTGGGCAAAAATGGGTATCCCGGTGGACTGAAAACCCGAAAGGGCGGTCCAGGCAAAAATTAGGGATAAAAGCGTAATACTATGTCTCATTGGATCACCTTGCATCCAGAATCCGGTATCTACATCAAGCTCAGACGGCATCGATCAGTCAGTTTCATCTTCGTTTAGGTCATCAAGTGATGAGACGCTCGGAGTTATAAAGGCAATAGCAGAGTTGAAACCCAGTGGGATCATTCATTTCACACAGTTGTTTTATTTTATTTTGTACAAACTTGTATAAACTCTTTTGTTCGGCGGCGTTCTCTTACTAGGACGTCAGCCTCTTGTATACAAAACGCCTAGTTACAGGCCATTCAAAAATCAATACAAATATATTTTTCAGTTAAACGTGCCAATTGTTTTTCTTTTTCTGTTTTGTCTTGCGAAGAACGTCCAAGGTTCAATTTGTGATATATGCATTGATAATAATTTGCTGACTCATAAATATTTGCATACGAAACAAAGAATTAATTACAGGTAACATTAGAAACAGGGGCAATAAAAGAGTGGTCTAAGCAATCTAATTGTTCTGTCCTCCAAGGTACCAAGGTAGGTTCAGCTAAAGAACATAACCAGATATCCTAATTCCCCAGAGAGTGAGCCAGCAAGCAGTATACTCTCTCCAAGTTATATTATCAGGCCCTAAGGAAGTTGAGTATCCTCCAGCAAATCTCAACATTCTCCAGCAGCAATATACATATTCTTGACAAGCATCCCCGGCAGTCTTGATCTAAAGATTGTTCCCCGGCGGCATATCAAACGTTCAAAGGAATCACTTCCCCCGCAATTCAAAACTTCCCCAAGAGAGTACAATCCAGTTTCCCCAGGAAAGTTGGAATCCATTTCTCCCAAGCAGTAAGCTCATCCCCAGCAGATTCTGGAAGCTTATCCCTCGCAGAGCACGAACGCGTCGTCCGGCTTTATTCAAAGAGTTATTTCCGTACTAGGATATAACTGGGTTATCCTCAGCCAAAAGCCACGGAAAGATCGTCGTCGACGAAACCTTCTTATCCCCAGCGAAGTCTATCAACACTTCCAATACAACAAAGATATCCCCAGCAAGTTATTATCAACAATGCAACAAAGTACCTCTCTCCCCACAGAGTATTGCTTGCCAGCAAGATCACTAGAGTACTTTTCTCCCCGCAGAGTTATTCCATTCGCCAAGTTCATGCCCCAACGGAGTCATCATCTCCTACCGGTATTCTTGCAGTTATCATCCCCAGCGGAAGCAAAGATCTACTTGCAAACATCAGCCCAGGATATGACTTCCCGGCACCCGTCAAGGATTTACTTTCCTAGACGAAAACATACATTCCTAAACATTCACATACATCATTATAGCATGCATATACGCATCATATCTTACAAATCTCATTTATGTTGAGAACATCATTGCTTGGTTCATATCATGCATTGCATATGACTGACCTTTACCTTTCAGGAAAGACTCAGCTAAATTCTCAATCATATTTCAAGACCTAGACCGGTTCAGTTAATCGACTCCAAAGATTTCTTATCCAGTCCAAGGCCTTCTCTAGTCCAGCTAAATCGACCCCAAACAGATTTTTCTGATGAAGACTCAGTAGAAGTTATCCAGGTTTTTCTCAAACGTACGCTTTTGAGATTATAATTTCCTATGGTTCTCTCCCCAACGGTGCGGAGATGATAATTCCATCCCAGGTTTTTCTCAAACGTCCGCTTTTGAGATTATAATTTCCTATGGTTCTCTCTCCAACGGTGCGGAGATGATAATTCCATCCCAGGTTTTTCTCAAACGTCCGCTTTTGAGATTATAATTTCCTATGGTTCTCTCCCCAACGGTGCGGAGATGATAATTACATCCCAGGTTTTTCTCAAACGTCCGCTTTTGAGATTATAATTTCCTATGGTTCTCTCCCCAACGGTGCGGAGATGATAATTCCATCCCAGGTTTTTCTCAAACGTCCGCTTTTGAGATTATAATTTCCTATGGTTCTCTTCCCAACGGTGCGGAGATGATAATTCCATCCCAGGTTTTTCTCAAACGTCCGCTTTTGAGATTATAATTTCCTATGGTTCTCTCCCCAATGGTGCGGAGATGATAATTCCATCCCAGGTTTTTCTCAAACGTCCGCTTTTGAGATTATAATTTCCTATGGTTCTCTCCCCAACGGTGCGGAGATGATAATTCCATCCCAGGTTTTTCTCAAACGTCCGCTTTTGAGATTATAATTTCCTATGATTCTCTCCCCAACGGTGCGGAGACGATAATTCCATTCCAGGTTTTTCTCAAACGTCCGCTTTTGAGATTATAATTTCCTATGGTTCTCTCCCCAACGGTGCGGAGACGATAATTCCATTCCAGGTTTTTCTCAAACGTCCGCTTTTGAGATTATAATTTCCTATGGTTCTCTCCCCAACGGTGCGGAGATGATAATTCCATCCCAGGTTTTTCTCAAACGTCCGCTTTTGAGATTATAATTTCCTATGGTTCTCTCCCCAACGGTGCGGAGATGATAATTCCACTCCAGGTTTTTTCTCAAACGTCCGCTTTTGAGATTATAATTGCCTGTTGGTTCCCTTCCCGATCCTGCGGAGGTGGTAATCCCAAGACTTTCTCAATGATTGCTGTTAAGGTTAAAGTCACCCAAGGTTCTCTCACCGTTCCTGTTGAGGTAGTAACTATCCCCGGCTCATTCATCGCCGTTTGAAGATCCAGACTCAGCTCCTGTAACCAGTCAGGACACATCTATACCAAGCATCTGAAGACCAGTTCCTGCAACATGTCAGGTATCGTTTTTTTTTCTTTTGCAGGTACGCAAGTTCTCGCTAAGGAATCTCTTATGCGATCAACATCCAGATGGCATCTATAAGCCCATCATCCTATTCATCGATCTCTAAATGGAATCTATAAGCCCATTCCCATCATCACACTGCTACTATGTGAGCGCAAATTTCTGGGCACTCTAGTGTTCAATCATCTTCCACCTTCGGATTACGAAAGGCACGTCAGCCAATCTGCATCCTCAGGTCTAAGAAGATTGAACAGGGGCAACTGTTGTACCCCAAAATTTGCCCTCCCATATTCTTCAAGAAATTGCCAAGTCATGCTTCAAAATTCTCCAAGGGTTGCACAGTGCAAGGGCCTCATGAACAGTCAAAATTAGGGTTTTTGTTCTGATCAAGAAAATGAAGTTTTCAAGGGCCCAATCAAGTCTCACATGCCTACAAATATGGTCAAGCATCCTCATACCAAGTTTCAAGACTTTCAGCACAAAATTGCACAGTCAAAACCCTAATTGCACTACAGTTAACTATAGGGGCAAAATGGTCATTTGACAGTCAAAAGTTCAAATTTTTGGTCAACATCTCATTTTGAAGCCACAAACATCATTTGATCAATACTTGATCATGATTCTCAAAGCTTGGCTCAAAAATCATCAAGATGCAAAAGTTTCCTTATTTGGACAGTTGAAAAAGTCAACTGTAAATTGACCAGGGCATAACTTTCACATGGATCATCAGAAAAATTCCATCCAAAGCTCATTTTGAAGAGAAAGACATTTCCTACAACTCATCTTCATACTTAAAGTCCAAGAAATGCTCTCACAAAAAGTTATCAATTTCAACATTATAGGTCATTTTCAAAAGTCAACAAAAAGGGACTTTAAGTCAAAGGCCATAACTTGAGATTGGTAAATCAAAATGACATGGGACCAAAGGCATTGGTTAGAGGACTCAACGACCTTTCCAAAATGTCAAAGAACATGAGCAAAGCTTATAAATTGAGCAAGTTATGCCTTGTGGAAGTTGGGAAATTTTTGGATATTTTGAAAAGTCAACATTGCTTCAAATGACCTAAAATTGCTAATGGGCCTATTTTTCTTCCACAATTCATTATCCCAAGCATACACACGACCATTTGGCCCAAAGGAAAGTTTTTCTCTATTTTTATTTATTTATTTGAATTTTTTATTAATAATAATTCATTTAAATCAATTAAATACATGAAAAATATAAAACCAATGAAATAAAATTCTAATGCTAACCATGCAATTTGATTGTGTTTTTGAGCATTGTGCACGATTCCACCATGTGAGCATATTAGGGTTTATGGAGCTCTGAATTGGGGGTTTTTGAATACCACAAAATTAGACCACCACGATGCCATGACCGTGCTCAGCACATTTGGACGAAGAGAAGGCCACCCTCGCGCTCAATTTATGAGCATCACTGGGCTATTCGTTATTTTCCAAAAACATGCCTACAAGAACGCTTAAAAAACCGTTGCCATTGTTTTTTATGTTTCAGGAACGAGGAAGAAGAAGACCCGGTGGCCAGCAATGATTGGCTCCTTTGAATTCAGCGCGCGCTTTTTCATATTTTTAGGCCACTGACCAATTTTTGTTTTTGTTATTTATTCATTATTATATGTTAAACGCGCGTGGGTTGGTTCAGTGGTAAGCAAGGTTGTTGGTAACATTCATGACTTGGGTTCGAGCCCCAGGTCTTCATTATGTCCATATTATTTTTCAATCAAAATTCCCATGCAGATTCAATATGGTGGACTACCATGCACGCACGAAATCAAACGTCCACGCGTCCAAGGGCCTTCAATCAAAGGCCAGGGTCTGGGGAACACGATGCACTCTAGTCAACGCATATACACGCTATTGCCAGAGTCAACGAGGCCAGGCTTATTTGGGCTCAAAATTGATGGGCTTCACCTCCACTTTGGGGACTGATACCCCCCTAGGTTTGCCATTTTATTTTGTTTCTTTTGCATTATTTCTATTTTCTATTTAATTATTGTTTTTAATTAATTTATTTTCATAATACACAAAAACCATAAAAAATCAGAAAAGAGAAAAAATATAATAAATATTTTATTTTAGTATTTTTATAAATAAATTGTATTAATTAAATTTAGTTATTAAATTAGGTTTAATAGTAATGTTTTCATAATTAATTTAAAATTTGTAGAACTAGGGTTTATGATAATGTTTATTCCTTTTTATTTTTCTTTCATAATAATTAAATATTAATATTATTTACTTTTATAAATTAAATTGCATGTAAATTAATTAGGTTAAAAATTAGGTTAAAACTTAATCTTTCCTTAAAAAATTAAAAACAACTAGAATTAGGATTAACATTTATTTCATTTAATTCTTTTTCATTAAAATCACAAAATACCAAAAAATACCAAAAACAATTTCTTTTCTTTCTTTTAATTAATTAATTCCCTCATTTAATTTAATTTTGCAAAAAGGGTCCAACGCCCTCATTTTAATTCTTATTCGCATATTTATTTTATTTCTTTATAATATTTATGTATCTCTCCCAAAGCCTTGTAATTAATTTCTCGCACTTTTAATTCTTTATTTTCTTTACTTTCTTTATTTTTCTGTCAAATCGGGTTCGAGAAATTTTGGCGATGTGGACCCGCGCCTTTTGTAATAGCTTAGAATCTTTTACTTTTTCGCACTTTTTAACTATTAATAATGACATGCAAGAATGAATGATAAAATAAAAACAAACGCGTAGATCACCATAACATGAAAAGACAAAAATATCTGAAAAGACACACAAATCACACACCACCCCTAGGGTACGCCTCACTGTTGCCTTGCCTCGAAAGGTGATCGTCGAGTAGAGGATGTCTTAGTAAGTCCTCATGATCCGGGTACCTGGAATGAGGGTAGCTTCTAAGGTGTCTTCCCATTGCTCTGGTGATCACCATGTCCCGGACCTCGAATTGACCCGAACACCTCCAACGGTGGTGCTACCTACCTCTCAATGGTGGGATGGTCCTACTTTAAAGGACATTTACACAGACGAATTCCTTAGGGTAGGTAGGTTCTCGTAAATACTTGCTCTAATTTCAAAACAAAACAAAATACTTTTCACACCAACACATTTTCAAAAAGCTTTCGAAAGCAATTTTTCAAACACTCTTGAGGACCGATACAAGAGTCGAACTGGAATTTTCAAAGAAACTTTTTAAAACCCACAATTGAAAAGCAAACAAACCATTTTTGAAAACACAAATGAGAAAGTATCTAAGAGCCCATGGATAACCATGGATAGAAAGGGTGCTAACACCTTCCCTTTCTATAACCTACCTCCCGAACCGAGAGCAATCTCTTTAAGGAATTTTTCTGTGCTTTTGTCCTTTCCATTTGGAGAAAATAAAAGACGGTGGCGACTCTTGCTTCCGCGACATTTCGCGAACCAGCGTTAAACAGTCAGTTCCAGATCCACCGATCACACATATGATGCATGATATGTGTCTATGCAATGCATTCAAGGGTTCGAAAGTTCAAATTTGTTATAGACAAAAAGGAACACACGTTATCATTAAGAAAATAATTGTTTGGTATATCAAAGCCTCATGGGAAAACATTACAAAGAAAATCAATCCCAAAAGACACTACGCATCCTCTTCGGAGCAATGTAGGTGTTGAGATTCCTCTCCTTGTGCAGTAGGCGGGTGAGCTCCAAGACCTTCTTTTCACTAGCATGTAGACTGGACTCAAGAGAATTCCGCTCTTCCTTAAGCTGGATCCAACTCTTCTGCATCTCTTCCCAGGATGTAGGCATGTCAGGATGTTGAATGGTGTAGGACACCTCTCCTTCCAAAACTGGCTCTTTGATCACCGGGAGAACATGAGGATATGGCATTACTAACTTCTGGAAGCGGGCGCGTACCCACTTGAGATAAGGTTCCAACGGGATGGAGTTCCTGTGCCCCAGTGTCTTGCTGTCTATCTTTTTGGCCATCCTCCAAGCTCTGATAAATCTTTGGCGAAGTCCTTGGGCATCGTTGTCGAAGTCAAAAACTATGTCAGGAATTAACATGTCATGAGGGTCGTCCCTCCGAGCGTAACCAAACTGTCTCCAAGCCAGAAACGGGTTGTAAGTAATACCTCCTCTGATTCCAAGTAAAGGAACATTAGGGTACTCCCCGCAACGATCAATGATAGTGACATCCTCTCTGGACCGAGAGCACCAATGTATATCAGCATGTGTAAGAGTCATCAATCGTTGTGACCATCTCAAACCCCGCTCATTCTTCAAGACTGATTGTGGAAGGTGCGAAATAAACCACCTTCCCAGGAGAGGAGTGCAGCACATTAGAACACCTCTTTTTCTCATGGTTCGAGTGTAACATGAGTGAAGGATGTCCCCAAGCAACGTAGGTATAGGATTCCTAGACATGAAGATCTGGACGGCACTGATATCTATAAGCTGATCGGGATTCGGGAACAAAACCAATCCATAGACAAGGAGGGCCACAACTTCTTCAAAAGCTTGTAGGTCAAGGGAGTTCCAACATTCTTGGGCCTTCTTAAACAGAAACTTGGCTAAGAACCCTTTGATACCACTTCTAACTTCCCAATGTCCCTTGAGGTCAGATGGTTGTAGGCGTAAGGCTTTAGCAATCTCTTCAAGTTTGGGTTCCTTTTTCGTACCGTTGTAGGGTGGTTGATCAAGGATAGGGATCTTCAGAAGCCGGGAGAACTCTTCCAATGTAGGCACCAGTTGATAATCCAGGAAAGTAAAACAGTGGTGCATAGGGTCAAAGAACTGGAACAAGACCTTTATCATATCTTCCTCAATGTTGGTGTTGACCAAGCTGATGAGTCTTCCATGTCTCTCACTGAAAGAAGAGCTCTCGGGAATCCTGGATATAAGTTCCTTAAGCTGAGGAGGGATCCTTACAAGGCTGATCTGAATTGTCTTTCTGCGAACAGTTTCCATGTCCTACAAAACAAGAACAAAGATGAAGATTCGAACCCCTGACATGGTTAGTCAATGCATATGATGCTATATGATGTCATGATGCTATGCTTAAACACACCACAAATATTCACAAAAAGGCAAACATGGTAAGGCACACAAGTCACACCACAGCCCTTAGAGTTTAGGCCAGCATGGGGTCTAGGTATTACCCTCTTGAAGTTGGTGGGCTCAACCTGTCCTATCAGAAGTAACCGGGTTCTAAGGGTCCCAATATCATTGGATTGCTTTCATTGTTCATCGTTTCGATTTAGCCACTGAACTGGCGACCGAAATATTCCAAGAAAACAACCCTCAATTGAGTGTAGTATCGAGTATCAACCAACCTCGGACTGCACCAAAGTCAGTTATCTCACTACCCTAAAGAGGCCAAGATGGTTCAATTAAGGTTCCTAAGGTCAGTTGATGCTTCACGACACCACGCGGCGGCCCCGTACTCTCCTCGACTGGACTCAAGGGTTACCAGTACACACCAAAGTGCCACATCAACGTAGCAGACTGCTTCAACCATGTCGGTATACCCCGCACAGTTCCCTCACAGCCTTGTTGCTACTTTCTAAGAAGGTATCCCCAGATCCGGGTTAGGATCTATTAGAACTCCCAAGACAGGCCCACAATAATAAAGCAAACAATTCAGACAATTGAAAACACAAGTGTTCTTAGTCCTAAGGTACACCTCACTTTAAAGTAGTCCCCAGCAGAGTCGCCAGTTCTGTGATCGGTGGATCTGGAACTGACTGTTTAACGCTGGTTCGCGAAATGTCGCGGAAGCAAGAGTCGCCACCGTCTTTTATTTTCTCCAACATGGACAGGACAAAAGCACAGCAAAATTCCTTATGAGAATAGTTCTCGGTTCGGGAGGTAGATTTATAGAAAGGGAAGGTGTTAACACCCTTTCTATCCATGGTTATCCATGGGCTCTTAGATACTTTCTCATTTGTGTTTTCAAAATGTTTGTTTGCTTTTCAAGTGTGAGTGGGTTTGAAGAAGTTTCTTTGAAAGTTTCAGATCGACTCTTGTATCAGTCCTCAAGAGTGTTTGAAAAATCGTTTTGAAAGCTTTTTGAAAAGTGTCGGTGTAAAAAGAAGTTTTGATTTGTTTTGAATTAGAGCAAGTATCTACGATTCGTCTACCTACCCTAAGGAATTAGGCTGTGTAAAAGTCCTTAAGGTAGTGCCATCCCACCATTGAGAGGTAGGTAGCACCACCATTGGAGGTGTTCGGGTCAATTCGAGGGTTAGGGACAGTGTTGTCACCAGAGCAACAGTAGGACACCTTAGAAGCTACCCTTATGCCATGGAGCATGGACATAAGGACTTACTAAAACGTCCTATACTCGACGACCACGTTTCGAGGGGCAAGGCAACAGTGAGGCGTACCCTAAGAGTGGTGTGTGAATTTGTGTATTGTTTTCAGTTATGTTTTATCTTGTCATGCATTAGGTGAGCCACGCTTTGATTTTATTTGGGCCATTCATTCTTTCATGCAAAGTTTAGCAGTTAAGGATGCGGAAATTAAAGTGCGGAAAATAAAGTCCTACGCTATTACAAGGCGCGGGTCTATACATCGCCAAATTAACAAAAGACCCGTTTGTAATAAAAATGCGGAAAGTAAATAAATTTCCTATTACTATTACAAGGCTTGAGCAATTACATTATATTTGGAATAAAATAAGAACAAACGCGCGAAAAGAAATTAGAATCGAATATGCGAGGGCGTTGGACCCTTTAAAGATTAAATTGAAAATAAAAGTTAATTAATGATTAAATAAAGAAAAGAAGTTGTTTTTTGGTTTTTGGTATTTATGAAATAAAGAAAGTCAAAATTGAAAGAAACCCTAATTCTAAATATTTAATTATTTAAAGAAAAAGATTGAAGTTTTAACCTAATTTACCCTAATTAATTAATTACATGTTTATTTACAAAATTAATTAATAGTTAATAATAATGATAATAAGAAAAAATTGTTTATTAAAAAAAGATAAAAAAAATGTTAAAAAACCTAATTTCTACATATTTTAGTTATTTAAGAAAAAACATTAAAATTTTAACCTAATTTTACTAAGTTGATTATTAAAATTTATTTACAAAAATATTAATGGATTAAATATTAAATAAACATATTTTATTTGTATTTTTCTGTATTTATTTTATTATGAAAAATTAATTTTGATAGATTAAAGAAAATAATTAAAAGAATTTAAGAAAGAAAATCAAATAAAATAAGTGAAAAAAATGTGCAAACCATGGGGTATTCAGACCCAATTTTGGAGGTTTATTGAGCAATTTGGCCCACTGCAATCCCAAGCCCTTTTGACTTTTTGTGGTTGCATGTGCATCAGTTGACTAGTGTGCATGGTGGAATCCACATTCTGGCCATTGGATCGATCCCCTGGGACACTTGGCAGGCGCAGGCGTTGGGCATATGGTGGACCACTGGAGAGAAATAGCACCTGAACACATTACAACCAAAATTATTGAGAAATATGGGGGACCTGGGAATCAAACCCAGGTCCCAGTACCTACATGCCAACGCAACAGCCAACTGAACCAACGCGCGTATTTGTTAGTATAATGGGACATAAACAATACATATGAAAAGAAAGCCATTATGCTGGACATTAACAAAATCGCGCCAAATTTGAATCATCCAACCACATCAAGCCACGCCAGCATCTTCTTCGTTTGCCTGAAAATAAAAAAAATAGATAGCGGGGGTTTTAAACCCCCACTAAATAGAACCTGCAAATAATAGCGAATACGCCCATGATTATCATAAATTGAGCGTGAATAGTCCAATTGTTTCGTCTGGATGTCCTGGTTCCATTGGCATAGGTTTCAAGGCCTGATTTTACCATATATGTAAAGCCCCAAATCTGGAGCTCTGAAACCCTAAGAAACGTTCATGGTGAATTCTCATACAGGCATGGTTAGTTCAATTCAAGGATACCATTAGCTTCAGAATGTTCATATTAGTGTAAATCAACCATTAAAAGACATTAATAATGCATGAAAGTGCAAACACGAATATGAAAAATTTTATGAACAGGGTGATGTCGTTCTACCAATTCCTTGAGTATGGAGGGCCGGTTTTGATTGGAATCGTTTTCTGGATGTCTTGGCAAGCTTTTGGAATGCCTTCAAGCCTTGACTCGTCCTCTATGTATGAAAACAGTTTTCAATATTTTTGTGAAAAAGTGCAATGTTGTTCTTTGATTCCTGCGCAGCCTCTTGTGTCTTTATGCATTAGGTTAGCTTTGTATATGTAACTGAATAGAATTAGGTTAGAAAAAGCAGCCCATAATCCATGCGTTGATGATTTGGAGATTTGATTTTCAATTAGATCAATTTCAATCTTTTTGCCATGAAACTATTGCCAATTTCATAGAATCTTTCCTTTTGAGTGATGCACGAAATATTTGATTCATAAAGAGTGAATTGGCTGCACAAAAAGATTTGAAAAACATGGTTTAGTATTTTTCTCATAATTAATTTTAATTAAATGAATTAATAAGATTAAAAATTCAATTAATTAATTAAAAATAAGAAAATAACTCCCTTTTAACTTAATGGGTCGTGCATAGCCTTTGGATAATGATTCATGGAAGAAATTGAGGCCCATTAGCATTTTTGAACCCTTTTATGCAAAGTTGACTTTTCAAAATTCCAAAAAATTTCCCAACTTCTACAAGGCATATATTGCTCAATTTTTAAGCTTTGATCATGTTCTTGGACATTTTGGAAAGGTATTGAAGTCCTCTAACCAATTCCTTTGGTCCCATGTCATTTTGATTTACCAATATCAAGTTATGGGCTTTGACTTAAAGTGCCTTTTTGTTGACTTTTGAAAATGACCTATAATGTTGAAATTGATAACTTTTTGTGAGAGAATTTCTTGGACTTGAAGTGTGAAGAAGAGTTGTAGGAAATGTCATTATCTTCAAAATGAGCTTTGGATGGGATTTTTCTGATAAACCATGTGGAAGTTATGCCCTGGTCAATTTGCAGTTGACTTTTTCAACTGTCCAAAAATAGAAACTTTTGCATCTTGAGACTTTTTGAGCCATGCTTTGAGAATCATGATCAAGAATTGATCAAATGATGTTTGTGGCTTCAAAATAAGATGTTGACCAAAAATTTTGACCTTTGACTGTCAAATGACCATTTTGCCCCTGCAGTTGACTGTGAAGCAATTAGGGTTTTTGACTGTGCAATTTGATGCTGTGAGTCTTGAGACTTGGAATGTGGATGCTTGACAATGTATATAGGCATGTGGGACTTGATTGGGCCCTTGAAAACTTCAATTTCTTTGTCATAACCAAAACCCTAATTTTGACTGTGTTAGGAGGCAATTGGATTGTGCAACCCTTGAGAGATTTTGAACCTTGATCTTGGCAAATCTTGAAGAATATGGGAGGGAAAATTTTGGGGTACAACACCAACTCAGGGGGAGACTTTAAATTCTTTATGTTCTTTAAGTTTCTATCAAAATATCCAAGTTTTTGTCATCATCAAAAAGGGGGAGATTGTTAGAACATAGTTTGATTCTACAACCCTTGTAATAGTTTTGATGATAACAAACACTCAAAGAACAATTATGCTCCCTAAATAAGTATTATGTTTTGCAGAGAAGTTATGATGGAAGAATCACAAAAGATGAGTTAGATCGTTGTTTAAACTCTTATTCAACACATCTTATATAGAAAGTGTGATCGGTGGGAATGAGAACTGACTGTTTTTGAATGTTGGTCCGCGTTTTGTGTTTGTGTTTGCAAAATGTCGCGGTAAGCAAGAGTCGCCACCGTCTTTTATTTTACCCAACGAGGAAAGGACAAAAGCACAGAAAAATTCCTTTTTTTGAGATGTTTCTCGGGTTCGGGAGGTAGATTATAGAAAGGGAAGGTGTTAGCACCCTTTCTATCTGTGGTTATCTACGGGCTCTTAGGTACTTGCTCATTATGTTTTTCAAAAGTTTGCTTTTCTTTGTGTTTGTGGGTTTGAAAAGACTTTTTGTTTGAAAGTTGTGTAAGTGCGAAAAGTTTTGTTTTGTTTTAAAAGGAGCAAGTACTTAAGAACCATCTACCTACTCGAAAAAGGAATTACACTGTGCAAATGTCCTTTAGACAATGCTATCCCACTATTGAGGAGTAGGTAGCATCGTCGTTGGAGTTTTAAGGGTCAATTCGATTAAGGGACGTGTGGTCACTAAAGCAATGTTAGGACGCCTTAGCGGTAACCCTAATATCCTAGATCATTTTTTCGAGGCAATCGTTTCGAGGCAAGTATGATCTTTGGACAAGAGGGCGACCTCTAAAAATTCCTATACTCAATGATCACGTTCGAGGTAACCAAGTGAGGTGTACCCTAAGAGTGGCATGTGCAAGTGTGTTAGTTAGGTTAATTTTATCTGTACATGTTATGGGTGAGCTATATTGATTTTAGGTTAAAGATTGATCTTGTCATGCATTGCCTATTTATCAAACATCTAACAGTTAATATTATGCGGAAATTAAATTACGGGAAATTAAATCTAAGCTATTACAAGGCGTCGGGTATTTACATCGCCAAAAACAAACCCTTTAATTTAAATTGCGGAAAGTAAAAGAAAGCGATAAATAAATAAAGTCCTAATTAAAACTATTACATACCGGAAGCAATTACAATATTGGAAATAAATGGATCGCGTGCAAGAAAATTAAATCGGCACAAAGTTCTAGGGTTTTGACCCTTTTTATTAAAGAAATGATATTTTTTGTTTATTTTGAATTTAAAGAAATTAAACCTAAACTAATTATTAATTAATTAATAAAAAAAATTGGATTTTTATTATATTTGAGGAAATAAAATAAAAGTGATTAAAATTATTAAAATCCCGATTCTTCATTAATTTTAATTTATTGCAAAGATATTAAAATTGTCCCTAATTAAAAAACTAAATTAATTGAGTAATGTTTATTTACAAAAATAAAGTGATGAAATTAAATTTAATAAATAAAAATAATATTTTTTATGTTTTCTGATTTATTAAGAAAAATATTAATTATTTGGTTAGTAATTAATTAAGAATAATAAAACTAAAACAAGTAAATAAATAAAATATTAAAAGAAAAGAAATAACCAAGGGGGGGTACTGGGCCCAATCTGGGGGTGGAATCAGCATTTCAGAGGCCCAATACGTCCAAGCCTGCCTTGACTTTTCCCATCCAGTGTGCGCTTGTTGACTTGGAGTATGATGAGCTTGCAATCTGGACCCTTGGATTTGGCCTGGAGGCCATCTGACGCCTGGATCCATGAGGCATATGGTGTTCTACACTTTGGGCGTTGCATGAGAATATCTGAAGAAAAATTAAACAAATGTTTTGGGGGACCTGGGATTCAAACCCAGGTCCCATTGCTCAATGGCCAGCGCACTTACCAATCCAACCAAACTGCTTATTTGTTATCAGAATACAAAACAAATATTATATGGAAAACATTTACTATGCCTGGAAAATAAAAATAAATGGCGCGAGATTATGAATGGCCCAATAAGGAAGAGGCACATGGTCGTCTTCTTCCTTGAACAACCTGGTTATTTACCTGTGGATTTCATCCGCGGCTAAATCCATGGCTCGCTCCTAAAACAAATTCCTGGCCATAAAAATGCAAACTAAAACCACCAATATATTCGTCTCTTCCTCCTGGTTTCATCCATGTCCAGTATTGGCCTTGATTTTCCCTGCAACTAAAAACCCCAAAAACAAGAAGCACGAACCCTAGATTTGGGCATGGCGTTACAGGCTATGAAAATAAAATCAAATAGTGCAGAAAGTTTCGAAATCAAACAAGAATCAAGAATATATCCATGGTTTGTCAAAAAGATGCAAGAATGAGTGGTTTCGATTTAATGTACAGGGATAGGTTCAAGGAGACTTACAATGCAATTTAGGAGGTTTTAGGACTTGATTTTGATTCCAATCGCTTCAGCAGACGTCCAGCAAGAGATTAGTGTCAAGTTTTTGCTTTGAATTGAGCCCTAAGACCGTTTTCAGATTCCACTTTTTCCAAGCTTTTTTCAAAATTTATCTGGTCGTTTCTGCAGTGCTTAGGTCGTGTTCTCTGTATGCCTAGCTTATGTGTGTATAAGGGAATGAATTAGGTCAAGAGTTGGGCTTTCAATCCATGTGCATTCAAGGTTTGGGATTTGATATGATCATCATTGATAAAGTTTCCAAAATTGTACCAAATCTGATATTTTGTACACAAAAATTCTTGATACGAATTTTATTGAGTGTATCATGATATTTGAAAGCTATAATGATCACAAAGATCTCATTCCATCAATCTTTGGATTTTATTTGAATTAATATTGATTTAAAATGAATTAAATCAATAAAAATTAAATAAAATAGAAAAATAAATGATTGGTCAGGAAATTGAAGATGGGACACGTGTGTGGTGTGAAAAGACCAAATCAAGTGGAAAAAAGTGGGCCCTTTTGTCAAAAATTGGAGTTTTGAGGATAGTTGACTTTTGGCACTTTTGGAAAAATTCCCAACTTCAACAATGCATAACTTCTTCAATTTTGAACTTTTGGAAGTGTTCTTGGACTTTTTAGAAACCTTGAGATGTCCTATAACCAACCATTTTGGTATCATCTCATTTTGACATTCCATGCTCAAGTTATAAGCTTTGGGAAAAAAGTGTTTTTGTTGACTTTCAAAAATAACCTATAATGTCCAAATTTGTAACTTTTTATGAGAGCATTTATTGATCTTGGGATGTGAATATGGATTGTAGGAAATTTCATCCTCTTCAAAATGAGCTTTGGATGGGTCATTTCTCATAAAGTATGAGATAGTTATGCTTGGTCAAAGTTGAGTTGACTTTTCCTACAAAACCCAAATTTAGCAACTTCTGAATCTTGATGAATCTTGAGCAATCCTTGATGAACCATGATCAACCCTTGATTAAATGATGAATTATCCTTCAAAATGAGAATGTTGACAAAAAATCTTGAGTTTTGACTATTTGTAGGCCACAGTTGACTTTTGCCCTAGCACAGTCGATTCTTGGGCTTCTTGAGCAATTGACTGACCAAACTTTCTCTGCAAGGCTTGAAATTTGACATGGATGAACTTGAGAACATATTAGGAAATTGGGGAGAATTTGAGACCATTTGGATGTAAGGACCTTGATGCAACACAAAACCCTAATTTTGAATTGACTGCCTTAGGAGATGATTTGACTGTCCAACTCTTGAGCCATCTTGAGTAACTTGGAGATGATTCTTGACATGTCTTGAGGAATATGGGAGGGCAAATTTTGGGGTACAACAATTGCCCCTGTTCAATTTTCTTAAACCTGAGGATATAGATTGGCTTTCGGGCCTTTCGTGATCCGAAGATGGAAGATGATTGAACACTAGAGTGCGCAGAAATTTGCACTCGTATGAAGTAGTATCAGCATTGTGATGTTGGGAATGGGATTACAGATGAAATTTGGAGATTGTTGATAGGTGGTTTTATCTTCGTTGACGGATTGTCTCTTTTGACAGGGTGTCTCCTTCGAAGAGTTGTCTCTATTGACGAGTTGTCTTTTTTGTCGGGTTGTCTCTATTGACAGGTTGTCTTTTTTGTCGGGTTGTCTCTATTGACGGGTTGTCTCCATTGACAGGTTGTCTCCATTGACAGGTTGTCTCCATTGACGGGTTGTCTCCATTGACAGGTTGTCTCCATTGACAGGTTGTCTCCATTGACAGGTTGTCTCCATTGACTGGCCTTGCCTCAGAAAAATCTTTAGGAATCTATTTAAATGATTTTGTCTCCATTGACATAGTTGGGAATTTAACTGCATCTTTCCTGAAAGGTAAAGGTCAGTCATATGCAATGCATGATATGGATCAAGCAATGATGTTCTCAACATAAATGAGATTGTATGATATGATGCGTATATGAATGTATTATGATGTATGGACATGATGTATGTGTTGTACCCCAAAATTTTCCCTCCCATATTCTTCAAGAAATTGCCAAGTCAAAGCTTCAAAAGTTCCCCAAGGGTTGCACAGTGCAAGAGCCTCCTGAACAGTCAAAATTAGGGTTTTTGTTCTGATCAAGAAAATGAAGTTTCCAAAGGTCCAATCAAGTCCCACATGCCTATAAATATGGTCAAGCATCCTCATACAAAGTTTCAAGACTTTCAGCACAAAATTGCACAGTCAAAAACCCTAATTGCACTACAGTCAACTGCAGGGGCAAAATGGTCATTTGGCAGTCAAAAGTTCAAATTTTTGGTCAACATCTCATTTTGAAGTCACAAACATCATTTGATCAATGCTTGATCATGATTCTCAAATCTTGGCTCAAAAATCATCAAGATGCAAAAGTTTCCTTATTTGGACAGCTGAAAAAGTCAACTGTAAATTGACCAGGGCATAACTTTCACATGGATTATCAGAAAAATTCCATCCAAAGCTCATTTTGAAGAGAAAGACATTTCCTACAACTCATCTTCATACTTCAAGTCCAAGAAATGCTCTCACAAAAAAGTTATCAATTTCAACATTATAGGTCATTTTCAAAAGTCAACAAAAAGGGACTTTAAGTCAAAGGCCATAACTTGAGATTGGTAAATCAAAATGACATGGGACCAAAGGCATTGGTTAGAGGACTCAAAGACCTTTCCAAAATGTCCAAGAACATGAGCAAAGCTTAAATATTGAGCAAGATATGCCTTGTGGAAGTTGGGAAATTTTTGGATATTTTGAAAAGTCAACATTACTTCAAAAGACCTAAAATTGCTAATGGGCCCATTTTTCTTCCACAATTCATCATCCAAGGCATGTGCATGACCACTTGGCCCAAAGGGAAGTATTTCTTCATTTTTTATTTATTTATTTGAATTTTTATTAATAATAATTCATTTAAATCAAATTAAATACATGAAAAATATTTAACCTAAGTTTTACAATCTTTTTGTGCATGAAATCTACTTAATAATTCGTGCATAATCAAATATGGAAAGATTTGGAGAGAATTGATCATGATTTGTACAAAAACACATGGAAAAAGATTGAAAAAGATCTTTGAAAATCAAATTTCAAAAACCATGAATACACAAGATTTGGATTGTTTTCTTGGACCTAATTCATTCCTACATAAGCATAGAACACAACCCTAATGAGAAAAACCACGCAGCTGCTCAGAAAACCCTTGCACCAACTTGCATTTTTTCAAGAAAACTCCATAACTGAAAACACCTTTGCAGGACGATTCAAGGCATAATAGCTGTTCAAACATCTTCCTGGAGGTTCACTGAACGATTTCCAATCAAAAACATTCATCAAAGCATCAAGAATTGGTACAATGAACCGGCCCTGTACAGAAAAAAATTCATAGTCGTGCATCTCAATTCATGCATTCTTTGTGATTTTTAATGATTGATTCATGTTCTTTATTTGATTCTAATGCTAACCCAATGGTTTGATTGTGTTTTTGTGCATCGTGTGAGGATCTGCCATGGGAGAATATTAGGGTTTTGCAAGCTTCAAATTAGGGGTTTTGTAATAGGTTAAAATTAGGACACGTGACTTACACCATTGAATCGAGCATGTCTGGACGAAGAAGAAGCTACCCTCGCGCTCAATTTATGAGCATCATGGGGCTAGTCGCTATTTTCCCAAAACCTGCCTAAGAGAACACCATGAAAACCGTTGCCTGTTTCTTTTGTATTTTCAGGAAAACGAAATCCATGAAGAAGATGATATCGTGGCATTAGATGGTTGGCCTGTTTAAATTTTTCGCGCGTTTTGAATCACTGACTATTGTTTCTTTTATAATATTTGTTAGGTATTCTATATTAAACACGCGTGAAGTGGTTCAGTGGCAAGCATAGTTGTTGGTAAAGTACATGACCTGGGTTCGAGCCCCAGGTCTTCATAATCTCCATATTATTTTTCAATCAAAGTTCAAGTGCAGTTGCACATGCTGGAGACCATCATGCGCCTCTCCATCAAGCCATCCACTTGGTCAATATCAGTCATCCAAGGGTTCAGAGCTAAAGGACATGGTAGGTCCTAGTCAAAGATGCCACACGGTGTCTGGAAAAGTCAACGGACCTGAAGGTCATTGGGCTCAAATTCATGGGCTATACCTCCACATTGGGGACTGATACCCCCCTAGGTTTGCCATTTTTAATATTTTCTTTTGCATTATTTCTATTTTTTATTTTAATTATTGTGTTTAATTAATTAATTATTTTCACAAAAAATATAAAAAACACCTAAAAAATCAGAAAAGAAAAAAATAATAAATATTTTATTTTAGTATGTATATTATAAATAAATTTGCATGTAAATTAATTAGCTTTAAATTAGGGTTTAATTTAATATTTTCATAATAAAAATCTAAAAAATGTAGAAATAGGGTTTAATTAATAATTTTTCATCCTTTTTATTTTTCTCCCATAATAATTAAATAATTAAATAATTAGATATTTATTTTTATAATTAAATTGCATATAAAAATTAGGGTTAATTTAGGTTAAAATTCAATGTTTTCTTAATAAATTAAAAGCCATTAGAATTAGGGTTAGTATTTACTTTAATTAATTCTTTTTTTTCATATTAAATCTTAAAATACTAAAAAATACCAAAAAAACAAGTTCTTTCTTTCTTTTAATTAATTAATTCCTCATTAGTTTAATTTTGCAAAAAGGGTCCAACGCCCTCGTTTCGATTTAATTCTTATTCGCATATTTATTTTATTTCGTTTAAATATTTATGTATATCTCCCGAAGCCATGTAATTGATTTCTCGCACTTTTAATTCCTTATTTTCTTTACTTTCTTTATTTTTGTCAAATCGGGTCCTGGTTTAATTTTGGCGATGTGGACCCGCGCCTTTTGTAATAGCTTAGAATTTACTTTTCTCGCAATTTTTAATTGTTAAATAATGGCATGAAAGAATGTATGGACAAAAAATAAAAGCAAGCGTAGAACACCAATAACATGACAAAAGACAAAAAATAAATGAAAACGACACACGAATCGCACACACCACCCCTAGGGTACGCCTCACTGTTGCCTTGCCTCGAAAGGTGATCGTCGAGTAGAGGATGTCTTAGTAAGTCCTCATGATCCGGGAACCTGGCATGAGGGTAGCTTCTAAGGTATCTTCCTATTGCTCCGGTGATCACCATGTCCCGAACCTTCGAATTGACCCGAACACCTCCAACGGTGGTGCTACCTACCTCTCAATGGTGGGATGGCACTACTTTAAAGGACATTTACACAGACGAATTCCTTAGGGTAGGTGGATGACTCATAGATACTTGCTCTAAATTTCAAAACAAATCAAAAATACTTTTCACACCGACACCTTTTCAAAAAGCTTTCGAAAGCAATTTTTCAAACACTCTTGAGGACCGATACAAGAGTCGAACTGGAATTTTCAAAGAAACTTTTTAAAACCCACAGTTGAAAAGCAAACAAACCATTTTTGAAAACACAAATGAGCAAGTACCTAAGAGCCCATGGATAACCATGGATAGAAAGGGTGCTAACACCTTCCCTTTCTATAACCTACCTCCCGAACCGAGAGCAATCTCTATAAGGAATTTTTTTGTGCTTTTGTCCTTTCCATTTGGAGAAAATAAAAGACGGTGGCGACTCTTGCTTCCGCGACATTTCGCGAACCAGCGTTAAACAGTCAGTTCCAGATCCACCGATCACAGAACTGGCGACTCTGCTGGGGAATTAAACTTAAAGTGAGGTGTACCTTAGGGTTAGTTCATAACTGTGTTTTCAATTGTATTGATTTGCTTGCTTTACTATTGTGGGTTGCATGGGAGTTACATAGATCCTAACCCGGATCTGGGGATACCCTGTTTAGGTAGCATAAGCTGTGAGGGACCTGTCCGGCGTATACCGACATGGGTGAAGCAGTGGCTACGTTGGTGTGGCGCCTTAGTCTGTACCGATATCCCTCGTGTTGAAACGGGGAGAATATGGGTCTTCCAAGGAGTCATTAAGCACCAACAACCTTAGAACCTTAAATGACACAACTTGGCCATTAGAACAGTAGCAGTATGCTACGCCCATTGAGGCTAAACTCTCGTGATGGCTCTGGCCGCAAGAAAAGATTACGATGCTGGAGTTATGACCTATTGAGGGTAGTCAATGATATTGGGATCCTCTAAGAACCCGGTTACTTTGATAGGACAGGTATGAACCAACAAACTGAAAGAGGGTAGTACCTAGACCTCATGCTGGCCTAAACTTTAGGGGCTTGTCTTGTGTGACTTGTGTGCCTTCCAACTTGACTATTTGCATGCTTGTTATCTGACACTTGAGTTTCCCTTGCAGGTTTTGTTTATAGTCCTTAATAGGACTCATAACAGGGTATACTAAGTTTCTTACAGGTTTTGGTTTGCAGTCCTTAATTAGGACTCATAACAGGGTTTACCGAGTTTCTTGCAGGTTTTGTTTTTAGTCTTTAACTGGGACTCATGACAGGTTTTACTTGAGTTTCTTGCAGGTTTTTGGTTTGCAGTCCTTAATAGGGACTCGTAACAGGGTTACCTACATTACCCCATGCATAGCATGACATCATACCATTGCATACATCCTGCACAAAAAACTAATCCATTTCAAGGATCTCAAGGGCTTGTGATGCAGGTCATGATAAATCAAACATCTATCAAGGGGCAAAGAGGATTTATTTTCCTCTAGCCAAGGTTGTCAGGGGCTATGACCCACTTGATATGGTGAGCCTTTTGACCCTTGAAGAAGGACTCTCAACAATATGAAGTTCCTTCAATCAAGCTACCGGTTTCAAATTCTAACAAATTTTCTTGTTTACCCCGCGAGATCCTTGAAAACATTGCATGCATACATACATATCATTGCATTACAGGTACCTTTTTTTACAGGTCACTTACCATCTCCGCCGTCTATTTCAGCAATGGCTTGCCCACAAGATAACCAGGACTTTCTTGCTCAAGAGACTCGGTTCGGGGAAATCCTCCTGAATCTATCCAAGGGGCAGGAGGAGCTAAGAACACTTCTCATGGAGACCTTTGTCAGGAACAGTGCTGAGGATGAAAAGCTGGAACACCTACAAGCTGAGGTGGATGCATTGAGGGTCCAGATGCTGGGGTAGGTGACTGCCATTCAAGGGTTAGCTCAAAGACAAGATGAGCTCTGGTTTCTCGTCAACCAACTGCTTCAGGGTAACCAACTGGGGCAAAAGCCTAAGGGTAAAAAGCCAGTCATCGTTCAACCACCTTTGAGACAAGGAGGTAAGGGGAGAGCTCCTCAAATGGCTCCAGTGTCACAAATTCAACATCGCAACCAACAAAAGAGCGAGAGAAGGCAGTTCACTCGGCTCAGCATGACCTTATCCCAGATATTGCCACAGTTGCTGGAGACCAAGCTGGTAACTCTAAAAGAAGCTCCGAAGAACCAAAATACAACGTCACCGAAGTATAACCCCAACGCCCGCTGCGCTTATCACTCTGACAGCCCGGGGCATACTACAGATGATTGTTGGAGCTTGAAAAATAAGATCCAAGACATGATCGATGCTGGAGAGATTCAGTTCAAAGTACCCAAGACTCCCCACGTGATCACTGCTCCCTTGCCAAAACATGGCTAGGATTGAGAAAGTTTTGTTCATTCGAATGTTCAAGTTGCAATTCTCTTTTGTTCAAACATTTACTCATGTTAAACATTGTTATTTCATTAATGCATCGCATATGTCTGTTCTAAAACAATATATTCGTATCCACTAAATGCAAATTATTTTCATATTTTTTCTGATGATCAACTCTTAAATAATAATTCTAAGCCTCTTGAGGGAGGATGACGAAAACGATACCACGATCACTACAGTATGCTTTTGAACAGACCCCGCTGATGAGGTACAGGCATTGTTTCAATCCCTAAACACTGGAGTTATAAGGAAGATAATCCCTCGTTAACCCCTCTGAGCCAAAGAAGTAGGAGTTTTTCTTTTCGAAAATTAAAACCCTTAATCATAACCTGGGGCAGGGTAGTCTTCTCAGTTGATCCAAGTGCATAACGAATGGCACCGAAGGAGGTCCTTACAAAACAAAGAAAGACAGTGATGGTTCCGAATAATCAATAAAGAAGGGCAGTCATTATCTTTCAAAATAAGAACCCATTAAGTCAAAACCTATGAAGGAGACTTACAAAACTGGGGCATCCCGCTGACTGTAATCACAAAGGAAACAGTTCAGGCAAAAAATAGGGATAACAAAGTCAAAAAAAGAAAGAGGTCTTACAAACCCTCGACAAAAAATGACTGCCTATTCAGAATAAATCATCAATATCTGAACCATCATTGGAACATCAGGACAAAAACTCAAATAAGGTATAACGCACGATCAACTGAATTTAGGTTTGGAGAACATCACGAAGAGCGGGTGGGTACAAATAAACTTGAGCCTTTATCCTTTGTTTCTTGAACCGTGAACCAGGCCACGTTATAACCCTTAAAAGTCCTAGCTGAAGCATGGGTTAGTTCGAAAGCATACTGTTACGAAAGGTATCCTGACTCCTTAAGGCTTACGGTAAATACGGAGTTGACATCACGTTTTACAAACATTCACTTGTTTTATGAAAAAGAATGCATTTTTAAAATCTTCAAGACAGATATGAGCTTTGCATTTTTAACATAACTTTGTTTGCATATGACTTTTTGTTTGAACAGCAGGGAAATTCGCACAATGAAAGTCTAATGAACAAGAGTACCTCCAATCAAGGGGCATGGCCTGATCATTGTCCATCATCTGGGGTAGTCCAGTCAAGATTCAAGGAATCTCTCAAGATGCCAAATAGCCAGGGGCAAACCTCCCTCTGAGTCACTTGGGGCATTGGACATGAATTCCAGCTATGAATCTTGCCTGATTAAACATCTTCTGGTGGCATGACAAAAACACTTCTAAACAGGGGCAACTTCCTACATTCTGAGAACGTGGACATAGTCGAAAAAATACTACGCAAAATCAAAGACCCGCTGGGTTGACATACCTAGGCAAAAATAAGGGCTTCCCGGCGAACCAAAAGGGTTCGGGCAAAATGAGGGATGAAATGAAAAAATATGTACACCCGGCAAGTCGAAAACCTGAAAAGGCGGCTTGGGCAAAAATGGGTATCCCGGTGGACTGAAAACCCGAAAGGGCGGTCCAGGAAAAAGTTAGGGATCAAAGCATACGACTATGTCCTGTCATCTTGTCACCTGCCTACCAGAAGAAGGTTTGACCCTCAACAATTATCAGCATCCCACATGTGCCTCCCCCATAGAAACAGGGGCAATAACGGGTGGTTTAAGCAATCTGATTGTTTCCGTCCTCCAAGGTACCAAGGTAGGCTCAGCTAAAGAACATAACCAAATATCTTAATTCCCCAGAGAGTGAGCCAGCAAGTCAGTACACTCTCCCCAAGCAAAGCTACAGTCAGCCTTAAGTAAAGTTGGGTATCCCCCAGCAGATATCAACATTCCCCGGCAGTCTTGGTCTAAAGATTGTTCCCCGGCGACATATCAAATATCCAGAGGAATCACTTCCCCCGCATAACAAAACTTCCCCAAGAGAGTCCAATCCAATTCCCCCAGGAAAGTTGGACTTTATCTCCCCAAGCAGTAAGCTTATCCCCAGTAGATTCTGGAAGCTTATCCCCGCAGAGCACGAACGCGTCCGGCTTTATTCAAAGAGTTATTTCCTTAATAGGATATAACTGGGTTATCCTCAGCCAAAAGCCACGGAAAGATCGTCCTCGACGAAGTCTTGTTATCCCCAGCGAAGTCTATTAGCACTTCCACCACAACAATGGTATCCCCAGCAAGTTACTATCAACAATTCAGAAAAAGCATCCCTCTCCCCACAGAGTATCACTCCCCAGCATGGTCGCTAGAGTATTTTTCTCCCCGCAGAATCTTCCATTTGCCAAGTTTATTCCTCAACGGAGTCATCTTCTCCTACCGGTATCCTTGCAGTTATCATCCCCAGCAGGAGTAAAAGCTTATTCTTCAAATATCAGCCCAGGAGTGACTTCCCGGCACCCGTCAAGGATTTACATTCCTAGACGAAAGCATACATAAACATCACATACATCATTATAGCATGCATAGACGCATCATATCATACAAATCTCATTTATGTTGAGAAGATCATTGCTTGATCCATATCATGCATTGCATATGACTGACTTTTACCTTTCAGGAAAGATTCAGTTAAATTCTCAATCATCTTTCAAGACCTAGACCGGTTCAGTTAATCAACTCCAAAGATTTCTTATCCAGTCCAAGGCCTTCTCTAGTCCAGCTAAATCGACCCCAAACAGATTTTTCTGATGAAGACTCAGTAGAAGTTATTAGGTTTTTCTTTGAGATTATAATTTCCTATTGGTTCTCTCCCCGACGGTGCGTGAGATGATAATTCCATTTTAGGTTTTTCTTTGAGATTATAATTTCCTATTGGTTCTCTCCCCGACGGTGCGTGAGATGATAATTCCATTTTAGGTTTTTCTTTCAGGTTATAATTTCCTATGGTTCTCTCCCCGACAGTGCGTGAGATGATAATTCCATTTCAGGTTATAATTTCCTATGGTTCTCTCCCCGACGGTGCGTGAGATGATAATTCCATTTCAGGTGGTAATCGCCTATGGTTCTCTCCCCGACGGTGCGTGAGACGATAATTCCATTTCAGATTATAATTTCCTATGGTTCCCTCCCCGACGGTGCGTGAGGTGATAATCCCATTTCAGATTATAATTTCCTATGGTTCCCTCCCCGACGGTGCGTGAGGTGATAATCCCATTTCAGATTATAATTTCCTATGGTTCTCTCCCCGACAGTGCGTGAGATGATAATTCCATTTCAGGTTATAATTTCCTATAGTTCCCTCCCCGACGGTGCGTGAGGTGATAATTCCATTTCAGATTATAATTTCCTATGGTTCTCTCCCCGACGGTGCGTGAGATGATAATTCCATTTGAGATTATAATTTCCTATGGTTCCCTCCCCGACGGTGCGTGAGGTGATAATTCCATTTTAGGTTTTTCTTTGAGATTATAATTTCCTATTGGTTCTCTCCCCGACGGTGCGTGAGATGATAATTCCATTTTAGGTTTTTCTTTGAGATTATAATTTCCTATTGGTTCTCTCCCCGACGGTGCGTGTGATGATAATTCCATTTTAGGTTTTTCTTTGAGATTATAATTTCCTATTGGTTCTCTCCCCGATGGTGCGTGAGATGATAATTCCATTTTAGGTTTTTCTCAGACGTTTGAGATTATAATTTCCTATTGGTTCTCTCCCCGACGGTGCGTGAGATGATAATTCCATTTTAGGTTTTTCTTTGAGATTATAATTTCCTATTGGTTCTCTCCCCGACGGTGCGTGAGATGATAATTCCATTTTAGGTTTTTCTTTGAGATTATAATTTCCTATTGGTTCTCTCCCCGACGGTGCGTGAGATGATAATTCCATTTTAGGTTTTTCTTTGAGATTATAATTTCCTATTGGTTCTCTCCCCGACGGTGCGTGAGATGATAATTCCATTTTAGGTTTTTCTTTGAGATTATAATTTCCTATGGTTCCCTCCCCGACGGTGCGTGAGGTGATAATCCCATTTCAGATTATAATTTCCTATGGTTCTCTCCCCGACAGTGCGTGAGATGATAATTCCATTTCAGGTTATAATTTCCTATAGTTCCCTCCCCGACGGTGCGTGAGGTGATAATTCCATTTCAGATTATAATTTCCTATGGTTCTCTCCCCGACGGTGCGTGAGATGATAATTCCATTTGAGATTATAATTTCCTATGGGTCCCTCCCCGACGGTGCGTGAGGTGATAATTCCATTTCAGGTTATAATTTCCTATGGTTCCCTCCCCGACGGTGCGTGAGGTGATAATTCCATTTCAGATTATAATTTCCTATGGTTCTCTCCCCGACGGTGCGTGAGATGATAATTCCATTTGAGATTATAATTTCCTATGGTTCCCTCCCCGACGGTGCGTGAGGTGATAATTCCATTTCAGGTTATAATTTCCTATGGTTCCCTCCCCGACGGTGCGTGAGGTGATAATTCCATTTCAGATTATAATTTCCTATGGTTCTCTCCCCGACGGTGCGTGAGATGATAATTCCATTTCAGATTATAATTTCCTATGGTTCTCTCCCCGACGGTGCGTGAGATGATAATTCCATTTCAGATTATAATTTCCTATGGTTCTCTCCCCGACGGTGCGTGAGATGAAATTCCATTTCAGATTATAATTTCCTATGGTTCTCTCCCCGACGGTGCGTGAGATGATAATTCCATTTCAGATTATAATTTCCTATGGTTCTCTCCCCGACGGTGCGTGAGATGATAATTCCATTTCAGATTATAATTTCCTATGGTTCTCTCCCCGACGGTGCGTGAGATGATAATTCCATTTCAGATTATAATTTCCTATGGTTCTCTCCCCGACGGTGCGTGAGATGATAATTCCATTTCAGGTTATAATTTCCTATGGTTCTCTCCCCGACGGTGCGTGAGATGATAATTCCATTTCAGATTATAATTTCCTATGGTTCTCTCCCCGATGGTGCGTGAGATGATAATTCCATTTCAGATTATAATTTCCTATGGTTCTCTCCCCGACGGTGCGTGAGATGTTAATTCCAGTCCAGGTTTTTCTCAGACGTCCGCTTTTGAGATTATAATTGCCTATGGTTCTCTTCCCGATCCTGCGAAGATGGTAATTCCCACCAAGATTTTCTCAACGAGCGTTGTTGAAGTTAAAGTCACCCAAGGTTCTCTCACCGTTCATGCGGAGGTAGTAACCATCCCTGGTTCATTCATCACCGTTTGAAGCTCCAGATCCAGCTCCTGTAACCAGTCAGGATACATCTATATCAAGCATCTGAAAACCAACTCCTGCAACATGTCAAGTATCATTTTTCTTTTGCAGGTATGCAGGTTCTCGCTAAGGAATATCTTACGCGATCAACATCCAGATGGCATCTATAAGCCCATCATCCTATTCATCAATCTCCAAATGGCATCTATAAGCCCATTCCATCATCACACTGCTACTATGTGAGCGCAAATTTCTGGGCACTCTAGTGTTCAATCATCTTCTACCCTCGGATTACGAAAGGCACATCAGCCAATCTGCATCCTCAGGTCTAAGAAGATCGAACAGGGGCAACTGTTGTACCCCAAAATTTGCCCTCCCATATTCTTCAAGAAATTGCCAAGTCAAAGCTTCAAAAGTTCCCCAAGGGTTGCACAGTGCAAGAGCCTCCTGAACAGTCAAAATTAGGGTTTTTGTTCTGATCAAGAAAATGAAGTTTCCAAAGGTCCAATCAAGTCCCACATGCCTATAAATATGGTCAAGCATCCTCATACAAAGTTTCAAGACTTTCAGCACAAAATTGCACAGTCAAAAACCCTAATTGCACTACAGTCAACTGCAGGGGCAAAATGGTCATTTGGCAGTCAAAAGTTCAAATTTTTGGTCAACATCTCATTTTGAAGTCACAAACATCATTTGATCAATGTTTGATCATGATTCTCAAAGCTTGGCTCAAAAATCATCAAGATGCAAAAGTTTCCTTATTTGGACAACTGAAAAAGTCAACTGTAAATTGACCAGGGCATAACTTTCACATGGATTTTCAGAAAAATTCCATCCAAAGCTCATTTTGAAGAGAAAGACATTTCCTACAACTCATCTTCATACTTCAAGTCCAAGAAATGCTCTCACAAAAAGTTATCAATTTCAACATTATAGGTCATTTTCAAAAGTCAACAAAAAGGGACTTTAAGTCAAAGGCCATAACTTGAGATTGGTAAATCAAAATGACATGGGACCAAAGGCATTGGTTAGAGGACTCAAATACCTTTCCAAAATGTCCAAGAACATGAGCAAAGCTTAAAAATTGAGCAAGATATTCCTTGTGGAAGTTGGGAAATTTTTGGATATTTTGAAAAGTCAACATTGCTTCAAAAGACCTAAAATTGCTAATGGGCCCATTTTTCTTCCACAATTCATCATCCAAGGCATGTGCACGACCACTTGGCCCAAAGGGAAGTATTTCTTCATTTTTTATTTATTTATTTGAATTTGTATTAATAATAATTCATTTAAATCAAATTAAATACATGAAAAATATTTAACCTAAGTTTTACAATCTTTTTGTGCATGAAATCTACTTAATAATTCGTGCATAATCAAATATGGAAAGATTTGGAGAGAATTGATCATGATTTGTACAAAAACACATGGAAAAAGATTGAAAAAGATCTTTGAAAATCAAATTTCAAAAACCATGAATACACAAGATTTGGATTGTTTTCTTGGACCTAATTCATTCCTACATAAGCATAGAACACAACCCTAATGAGAAAAACCACGCAGCTGCTCAGAAAACCCTTGCACCAACTTGCATTTTTTCAAGAAAACTCCATAACTGAAAACACCTTTGCAGGACGATTCAAGGCATAATAGCTGTTCAAACATCTTCCTGGAGGTTCACTGAACGATTTCCAATCAAAAACATTCATCAAAGCATCAAGAATTGGTACAATGAACCGGCCCTGTACAGAAAAAAATTCATAGTCGTGCATCTCAATTCATGCATTCTTTGTGATTTTTAATGATTGATTCATGTTCTTTATTTGATTCTAATGCTAACCCAATGGTTTGATTGTGTTTTTGTGCATCGTGTGAGGATCTGCCATGGGAGAATATTAGGGTTTTGCAAGCTTCAAATTAGGGGTTTTGTAATAGGTTAAAATTAGGACACGTGACTTACACCATTGAATCGAGCATGTCTGGATGAAGAAGAAGCTACCCTCGCGCTCAATTTATGAGCATCATCGGGCTAGTCGCTATTTTCCCAAAACCTGCCTAAGAGAACACCATGAAAACCGTTGCATGTTTCTTTTGTATTTTCAGGAAAACGAAATCCATGAAGAAGATGATATCGTGGCATTAGATGGTTGGCCTGTTTAAATTTTTCACGCGTTTTGAATCACTGACTATTGTTTCTTTTATAATATTTGTTAGGTATTCTATATTAAACACGCGTGAAGTGGTTCAGTGGCAAGCATAGTTGTTGGTAAAGTACATGACCTGGGTTCGAGCCCCAGGTCTTCACAATCTCCATATTATTTTTCAATCAAAGTTCAAGTGCAGTTGCACATGCTGGAGACCATCATGCGCCTCTCCATCAAGCCATCCACTTGGTCAATATCAGTCATCCAAGGGTTCAGAGCTAAAGGACATGGTAGGTCCTAGTCAAAGATGCCACACGGTGTCTGGAAAAGTCAACGGACCTGAAGGTCATTGGGCTCAAATTCATGGGCTATACCTCCACATTGGGGACTGATACCCCCCTAGGTTTGCCATTTTTAATATTTTCTTTTGCATTATTTCTATTTTTTATTTTAATTATTGTGTTTAATTAATTAATTATTTTCACAAAAAATATAAAAAACACCTAAAAAATCAGAAAAGAAAAAAATAATAAATATTTTATTTTAGTATGTATAGTTTAAATAAATTTGCATGTAAATTAATTAGCTTTAAATTAGGGTTTAATTTAATATTTTCATAATAAAAATCTAAAAAATGTAGAAATAGGGTTTAATTAATAATTTTTCATCCTTTTTATTTTTCTCCCATAATAATTAAATAATTAAATAATTAGATATTTATTTTTATAATTAAATTGCATATAAAAATTAGGGTTAATTTAGGTTAAAATTCAATGTTTTCTTAATAAATTAAAAGCCATTAGAATTAGGGTTAGTATTTACTTTAATTAATTCTTTTTTTTCATATTAAATCCTAAAATACTAAAAAATACCAAAAAAACAAGTTCTTTCTTTCTTTTAATTAATTAATTCCTCATTAGTTTAATTTTGCAAAAAGGGTCCAACGCCCTCGTTTCGATTTAATTCTTATTCGCATATTTATTTTATTTCGTTTAAATATTTATGTATCTCTCCCAAAGCCATGTAATTGATTTCTCGCACTTTTAATTCCTTATTTTCTTTACTTTCTTTATTTTTGTCAAATCGGGTCCTGGTTTAATTTTGGCGATGTGGACCCGCGCCTTTTGTAATAGCTTAGAATTTACTTTTCTCGCAATTTTTAATTGTTAAATAATGGCATGAAAGAATGTATGGACAAAAAATAAAAGCAAGCGTAGACCACCAATAACATGACAAAAGACAAAAAATAAATGAAAACGACACACGAATCGCACACACCACCCCTAGGGTACGCTTCACTGTTGCCTTGCCTCGAAAGGTGATCGTCGAGTAGAGGATGTCTTAGTAAGTCCTCATGATCCGGGAACCTGGCATGAGGGTAGCTTCTAAGGTATCTTCCTATTGCTCCGGTGATCACCATGTCCCGAACCTTCGAATTGACCCGAACACCTCCAACGGTGGTGCTACCTACCTCTCAATGGTGGGATGACACTACTTTAAAGGACATTTACACAGACAAATTCCTTAGGGTAGGTGGATGACTCATAGATACTTGCTCTAAATTTCAAAACAAATCAAAAATACTTTTCACACCGACACCTTTTCAAAAAGCTTTCGAAAGCAATTTTTCAAACACTCTTGAGGACCGATACAAGAGTCGAACTGGAATTTTCAAAGAAACTTTTTAAAACCCACAGTTGAAAAGCAAACAAACCATTTTTGAAAACACAAATGAGCAAGTACCTAAGAGCCCATGGATAACCATGGATAGAAAGGGTGCTAACACCTTCCCTTTCTATAACCTACCTCCCGAACCGAGAGCAATCTCTATAAGGAATTTTTCTGTGCTTTTGTCCTTTCCATTTGGAGAAAATAAAAGACGGTGGCGACTCTTGCTTCCGCGACATTTCGCGAACCAGCGTTAAACAGTCAGTTCCAGATCCACCGATCACAGTATGGACATGTAATGTTTTAGCTGGGGAAATGAATCCCAGAGCTGCTGGAGAATAGAGTTGAGTTCTTCGTTTCTACTGGGCATGATGAACGAAGATAATTGTGAGAATAAACTTGCAGGAGAAAAGAACTCTGTTGGGGAATAAACTGATGAAGAAATTACTCCGTAGGGAATTACTCTGTGGGGTGAGATATTCTGCTGAAGATTTTAACGATAAACTCCGCTGGGGATTTTAATGATGAACTCCATTGGGGATTTTAAGGATGAACTCCATTGGGGATGGATTACCGTTGCTGGTGATACTGAATTTGTTGAGGATTGAACTCCTGTTTGGGGAAAGCAAGGACTTCGCTGGGGATGATCTTTCAGTTGCGACTTGCTAGGGATAACCCTGTTAGACTCTTGTGGGGGATAACCTCTGAATTTGGCTGAGGAGACTTATTTTGTACTCCGCTGGGTATAAACTTCCAGAGTCTACTGGGGATGATGATTCAACTCTGTTGGGAAAGCCTTTTTTAGATTGCACTGGCGAAATGGCTCCAATGGGGGTATCTTGTATTCCGCCGGGGAACATTCTTATACTCCGTTAAGGAATATTAAGACTACCGGGGATGCTCTTATACTCGTTGAGGAATATATTTATACTCCACTGGGGAATATTACGACCTTTTAGGGATACCCAACCTTTTTAGGGCTGAGGGTAGGCTAACTCTGCTTGGGGGAGAGTATTGCTAATTTGTACCTAACTACAAGTCTCTGCTGGGAGAGCTACCATTACTGTCTTGCTCTGCGGGGAGTGAAGGTATCGTAGCCATATTCTTCAGCTGAATCTACCTTGTACCTGGTGGACAAAGCAACTACACAGCTTGGGCATTTCTTATGCCCCTGTTTCTGATATTACCAGTAATTCATCCTTCGTTTTCGCATGTAAATATTTATGATCAACAATTAATGTCAAATGCATATATCAAAAATGAACATTGGACGTTCTTTGCAAAACAAAACAGATAAAGGAAAAACAGCTTGAAATTTCTGAAAATGAATTTGTAATGATTTTGAAGTTTGGCCTGTAAATAGGCGTTTTTGTACAAGAGGCTGACGTCCTAGTAAGAGAACGTCGCCGAACAAATAGAATTTATACAATTTGTGAAAAGGAAACGAAACATCTATGTGAATAATCCCACTGGGTTCCAACTCTGCTATTGCCTTTATATCTTCAAGCATCTCATCACTTTGCTGCTGGTTAAAGATAGATCAGATTGATTAGTGTCGTCTGAGCTTGATAGTCGATACCGAATTCTGGATGCAGGTGATCCAATGAGACATAGTGTTACGCTTTGATCCCTAACTTTTGCCTGGACTATCCTTTCGGGTTTTTAGTCCATCGGGATACCCATTTTTGCCCAAGCCGCCTTTTCAGGTTTTCGACTTGCCGGGTGTACAGATTTTTTTATTTTCATCCCTTATTTTTGCCCGAACCCTTTTGGTTCGCTGGGAAGCCCTTATTTTTGCCTAGGCCAGTCAACCTAGCGGGTCTTTTGATTAGGCGTAGTATCTTTTCACTATATCTGCATTGACGGGGTGAGGAAGGTCGTCACCATCCATGGTGGTTAGAATCATAGCTCTGCTTGAGAAAATGTTCTTAACCACAAATGGCCCTTCGTAAGTAGGAGTCCATTTGCCCCTGGGATCACCTTGAGGTAGAATAATGCGCTTGATTACCAGATCCCCAACTTGATACTCTTGTCGTCTGACTTTTTTGTTGAATGCCTTGATCCTTCGCTTTTGATATGTCTGACCATGACAAATAGTAGTAAGTCTCTTTTCATCGATTAGGTTCAGTTGATCAAGTCGAGTCTGAATCCAGTCGTCTTCGCTTAAACCTGCATCCTTCATGATGTGAAGAGAGGGTATCTAGACTTCAATAGGAAAGACTGCCTCCATGCCATAAACCAAGAAATAGGGTGTTTCCCCTGTTGACGTCTGTGCTGAGGTACGATATCCATGAAGAGCAAATGGTAACATCTCATGCCAGTCTTTGTATGTCACCGTCATTTTCTGCACAATCTTCTTAATGTTCTTATTAGCTGCTTCTACAGCCCCATTCATCTTTGGCCGATAGGGAGAAGAGTTATGATGTTGTATCTTGAATTGCTCGCAGAGCTCAGTGATCATCTTGTTGTTGAGATTGGTTCCATTGTCCGTAATGATCCTCTCTGGTACACCGTATCGACAAATCAGATTGTGTCGAATGAACCGTGCCACGATGTTCTTGGTTACAGTAGTAAAGGAAGTTGCTTCAACCCACTTCGTAAAGTAATCAATTGCTACCAGGATGAAACGATGCCCATTGAACGTTGTAGGTCTGATCTCGCCGACCATATCAATGCCCCACATTGCAAAAGGCCAAGGTGCCGTCAAGACTTTCAGAGGAACTGGAGGTATGTGCACCTTATCAGCATAGACTTGGCACTTGTGACATGTCCGAGAATGCTGATAACAGTCAGCTTCCATTGTGGACCAATAATATCCTGCCCGAAGGATTTTCTTTGCCATGGTATGTCCACTGGAATGAGTTCCGAAAGTACCTTCATGTAACTCTGTCATGATCCTTTCTGATTCAGTCTTATCCATACAACGCAGTAAGGTCGAATCATGGTTACGTTTGTAAAGAATGCCATTGCTGATGAAGAACTTCGCCGCGAACCTCCTCAGAAACTTCTTGTCATTAACAGATGCACCCTCGGGGTATTCTTGAGCTTCAAGGTACCTCTTCACCTCATGATACCAGGGCTTTTCTGTTACCTCTTCAGTCTCCAGATCACAGCAATGTGCAGGTTCGTCCAATCTTTCAATGATGATCCGGGGAGCTTCGATGTCCCAATTGACTTTGAACATAGAAGACATCGTAGCCAACGTGTCCGCTAACTAATTCTCCTCTCTGGGGAAGTGTTCAAAGGTGATCTCCTCGAAATGGGGAAGCAATGTCAGTACATACTCCTTGTAAGGAATACGATTTGGGTGTTTCGTATCCCACTCGCCTTTGATCTGACTGATCACAAGAGCGGAATCTCCGAAGACACTCAAGAACTTAATCCTTAGGTCAATTGCTGCTCGAAGACCCATGATGCATGCTTCATACTCCGCCATATTGTTGGTGCAGTTGAAACATAGTCGGGCGGTGAACGGAGTATGAGAGCCTTTATGAGATATGATCACAGCGCCAATGCCATTACCCAAAGTGTTCGAAGCTCCATCAAAGTACATAGACCATCGGGATCCTTCCTCAGGTCCTTCATCCGGTCCAAGTATCTCACAATCAGTTACTAACATGATATTCTCGTCCGGAAATTCAAAGTTCATAGACTGGTAATCATCCACTGCCTGATGTTCCAAATGGTATGCCAACGCACTTCCTTTGATAGCCTTTTGGGTCGTATATTGGATGTCATACTCAGTCAAGATCATCTGCCATCTTGCTATTCTTCCGGACAAGGCAGGCTTTTCGAAGATATACTTGATTGGATCCATCTTTGATATCAACAGAGTAGTGTGAGTAAACATATACTGTCTCAGTCGGCGAGCAGCCCATGCCAAAGCGCAGCAAGTTTTCTCGAGCAGTGAGTATCGGGTCTCACAGTCGGAAAACTTTTTGCTAAGGTAATAAATAGCATGCTCTTTTCGGCCAGACTCATCATGCTGCCCCAGCACACACCCCATTGAGTTATTGAGCACCATCAAGTATAAGATCAAAGGTCTCCCTTCAACTGGTGGCATCAGGATGGGTGGCTCTTGGAGATACTCTTTGATCCTCTCGAAAGCAGCCTGGCATTCATCATTCCAACGTACCACTTGATCTTTCTTCAGTAGCTTGAAGATTGGCTCACAAGTAGCAGTTAGGTGCAAGATGAATCGGGCAATGTAATTCAGACGTCCCAAAAAGCCTCTGACTTCTTTCTCTGTTCTGGGAGCTGGCATCTCCTATATGGCTTTTACCTTGGCAGGGTCCACTTGAATACCTTTGTCGCTCACGACGAAACCTAGTAGCTTACCAGACCTCACCCCGAAGGTGTACTTGTTCGGGTTCAACCTTAACTTGTACAACTTCAACCTGTCAAACAGCTTCTGGAGATGGTCAAGGTTTTCTTCCTCGGTCTGGGACCTTGCAATCATATCGTCGACGTATACTTCAATCTCATGGTGGATCATGTCATGAAACAAAGCAACCATGGCACGCTGATATGTTGCCCTAGCATTCTTTAACCCAAAAGGCATGACCTTGTAGCAAAAGGTACCCCACTGTGTGACAAAGGTGGTCTTCTCCATGTCTTCGGGAGCCATTTTAATCTGGTTATAACCGAAGAAGCCATCCATAAAGGAGAATACCTTGTGCTGAGCGGTGTTGTCAACCAGAACGTCGATGTGAGGTAGAGGGAAATCATCCTTAGGGCTCGCCCTGTTCAAATCCCTGTAGTCAATACACATTCAGACCTTACCATCTTTCTTCGGCACTGGAACCACATTGGCCACCCACTGAGGGTAAGAAGTAACTGCTAGAAATCCGGCGTCAAACTGTTTCATAACCTCAACCTTGATTTTCTCAGACATCTCTGGGCGCATACGGCGAACCTTCTGTTTCACTGGAGGACAGTCTTCCTTGGTAGGCAGGAGATGAACCACAATATCAGTATCCAAACCAGGCATATCTTCGTAAGACCAGGAAAAGATCTCAACGTAGTCACGCAGCATTTGTATTAACCGTTGTTTCACACTGGCTTCCAGATTTGCACCGATCTTGACTTCCTTCTTATCTGTCTCAGTACCCAGATTTACTTATTCCACCGGCTCTTCATGTGGTTGAATGACCCTCTCTTCTTGGAGCAACAGTCTTGCAAGTTCACCAGGCACTTCGCAATCATCTTCACCTTCGTCTTCGGCTAAGTTGATCAGATTTTCAAAGTCATAACTGGCAGTAGAAGAGTCGTTACCAGTGAGATCCAGAGTGGATGTAGACCTAACCCACACCCTTAGCCTTTTCCATGCATTGGTTCGTGTTATGATATGGCCTCAGCATGTTTTGTAATAAACCTGCATGGGACCATTACAATTGTCCAAACCTACAGTGTTGAATCTTATGAACACATTAAATAAATTAGTATACCATGAAATACAAAGAAAACAAATATATGAAATTTTGTAATGTTAAAACCAATATGACATGTATGAATGCTTCTACACCCTTTTGATCATGGAGATCGAACCAGCCTTACCCTACTGGATCTTAAGATTTCTAGGGTTCTTGAAAGAACTTGATATTTTGACAAGGTTGTGCCAAGGGTTTTTTCGTGTCCTTGTTTGTGTGAAAAGAATGAGATTATATAATGGAAATTAGAGCAAAGATATGGGCTTTGGATGTGCAATTGGGCCTCCAATAACCACAAGCAATAGTGCAGATTTTTATTCACTTGAGTCTGACACGTTTCAGGCTAAATCGCAGGGACCTCAGTGCAATTTTTGAAGTTGAAATGTGACAACAAAATATAACTGACATCAAGAACAAACTCCTGTCTGAAAATGGGCTCAATCAGATAAATGGTGAATTAGTTATGAATTTTTGAAGTTTCGCCTCAGATAAACTTATTTTTGGCTCCAGTGTCAACTCTAACACGTTCTTCAATAAAAAACGGATATTGATCAGAGAAGAATACGGTCTCTACTTTAGAAGCAAAGTTATAGATCCCTGAGTCAGTGATCTTGTGTAAAAAGATGGGTCCGATCAGATAAAAATTGACTGAGTTATGATTTTTTGAATACGGAGCAGATAAACATATGTCACAATTTTCCTGTGCGGAAACACTTGATAAATCTATATTTTCGGATACTTTCTGAATTAAATTGGCTTCCTCCCGTGAGAGATGAAAACATAGATGACTTCAAATTGGAATTTTGGCCACCGAAACGGATTCAAAATGAGCCACGGTCTTCAAGTTATGAATTTTTTAGTGCGTAAAAACTGCACTTTCATCACACTTTTTCACCATATTTCTTCGAGAAAACTTTCACATTCAGAGACCTTCTTTAAAGAATTGGCTCTCGAGCCGAACCTGAATTTGAGAATACGTTACTAGGGATATCTTGGAGAAAGAACACGTGAATATGACAAGCCAGGTGGGACTTGTGAATCTTTGAACCCCAAATCATTGCGAAATGGCGAACCGATCTTCAGCACGGAAAATACTCTGAGAACACCCATTGGTGAAATAAACGTCACTTGTAACCTGACGAGGATTGCTAAAGATACCTTGATCCCATAACCATAGAATCAATGATATGCGTGTATGTAATGATGAAATATAAGCCGAAAAGTTCGAAATGAAGAGGGTAAATTTTGGGGTACAACAAGACGGATATCATCAATTATCTACATAAACAGGTCGAAGATTAATTCCTGAAACAGGACGGGGCAACTATCTACATGAACAGATAAATGTCTTCAGAGACTGAATTCCGACAAGTATTCCCTTCAGAGACCAAATCTGACAACTAGCTACTTAAGCACTTTCCCCGGAGAGTCATTCTAAAAAAGCACCTTTTTCTAGATGAAGTTAGGCGTAGACATCTTCCAGTTCGAATAAAATCAAGCGTTGATTTATTCTGATATTCTTTTTGGACAAAGTCGTGCATATAATCATTCCAAACATATCTTCTAGACAAAGTCGAGCGTAGACTCATTCTAGTGCATCATTCAGATGAAGTCAGGCATGGATTTCCTTCTGATACTCTTTTAGGAAAAAGTTCAGGTGTGGAATCTTTCTAATAGCTCTTCTAGTTGAAGTCGAGCATAGACATCTTCTAGTTCAGATGAAATCAAGCGTAGATTTATTCTGATATTCTTTTTGGATAAAGTCAGGCGTAGACTCATTCCAAACACATCTTTTAGACAAAGCCGGGCGTAGACTTATTCTAGTATATCATTCAGATAAAATCAAGTGTAGATTCACTCTGATATTCTTTTGGACAAAGTCGGGCATAGACTCGTTCCAAATACATCTTCTAAGACAAAGTCAAGCATAGACTTATTCTGATATTCTTATCAACAGTTACTCTAGATGTCATCTATAAGCCCGTCTCCAACGATATCCTGTCACTCTCCAAATGGCATATTTAAGCCCATTCCCGGCATAATCGACCAACAATGTTACTTCCTACACAAGCGAGTGCAAATTTCTAGGCACTTAAGTGGTCAATCATCTTCTACCTTCAAGTTACGAATGGCGGACATGCAAATCTAACTCCTCAAGTTTAAGAAGATTCAACAGGGTCAGCTTTTGCACCCCAAAATTTTCCCTCCCATTTTCATTCAAGATATTCTCCTACGGTTCTCAAATGCTCAAGGTTGCTCAAGAATTCATCAGACAAATTCTCCTCCTAAGCAATGGGTCCACAACTAGGGTTTTGTGTTTCACAAGGAAGATTCGATTCTAAAGGTCTCAAGTGGTTTTCATGGCTCTCCATAGGTCCTCAAGAATGCTCATGTCAAGTTTCAAGCCTTGCATCATAAATTTGCTCAGTCAATGGCTCAGATGAATGAAAATCAATTGTATTGGGTAAAAAGTCAATTATAGTCAACATATAGTCAAACTTCAAAAAAATTGGTCAACATCAATTTTAAAGTCATATTCATCATTTTATTAAGGGTTTATCATGATTCCTCAAGAAAATCCCTCAAGTCATCAAAAGTCAAAAGTTGCTAAATTAGGGTTTCCTTATGAGAAGTCAACTGAACTTTGATCAAGCATAACTTTCACATGCTTCATCAGATTTTCCCCAACCAAAGCCCATTTTAAAGGAAATTCAATTCTATACAACTTTTTCTCTTTAAGCTCAAGTCCAAAAAATGCATCATTTGAGATATATATAAGCCAATACATTACAGGTCATTTCAAAAATCAACAAAAAAACACTTTTTGTCAAGGCAACTTACATCAAGATAAATCTTCAAAAGAAAAAAATGGATAACATAGAGGTTGTAGAGGACATCTTTAACTTTTCAAAAATTCCAAGATCACCTTCAAAAGATAAAAATTTAGTGAGTTATGACCATTTTAAGTTGGGAAATTTTGAGCAAATGCATGAAGTTCAAATTGAGCAAGTTTGATATTTTGGGCTATTGGGCCATGGTTTAAGAGTGCAAACGTTGTATTATGCTCTTCATATACCTTAAATCTTATCCTTATACCCCTTTCCCTATTTTTATTTTTATTATTTTTTATTTATTCATTAGTAATATAAAATAAATAAGATAAAATCATATCTTTTTACAAAAGATCCAAGCCCACTTATCCTTGACCTAATATTTCACTATATAATCTCATTCATTCTCATGCAAAGAGACACAGAAAAAAACCTTGCCACAAAATTGCAAAAAACATCAAACTTTCTTCAAGAACCCTAAAGCTTGCAAACCCTATTTACAAGCCCTTTTACTACAAAACCGCCATTCCATTCTCTTCCAACAAGCATATAGAATAAGTTTGGACCAAATTTGATGGTCTAAAACATGTGAAATTGCATTACATGGTGTGATACGGTGGGAGAACTGACTTGAGGTTTTGCGTTTGTTTTCGCAAATGTTGTGGTTAGCAAGAGTCGCCACCGACTTTTTATTTTATTCTAAGGAAAGGTTAAAAAGCACAGCAAAAACCTTTTGAGATGTTTTCTTGGGTTCGGGGAGTAGATTATAGAAAGGGAAGGTATTAGCACCCTTTCTATCCATGGTTATCCATGGGCTCTTAGTTACTTGGTTTTTAGATCACTTGCCTTGTTTTTCGATTGCTTTGAAGATGGTGTGTGTGTGTGTGTGGGTGCTTTTTGAAAATGTTTTGAAAAGAGGCCAATGTGGTGGCAATCTTTGTAATGATCCATGTGGGGATGTATACAAAGATGTATGTCTTTTGAAAAAGTTTTCATTTGTTTTTGAAAGTTGTTTTGAAAGTGTAGTGATGTGTGATTTTTGAAATTAGGCAAGTGTTTTGTTTTGCAAGTTTGATTCAAGTAACTAAGAGGTTGTCTACTCCTAAATTTCTCAAAAGATTATTGCTATGTTTTAACCCTTTTAACAAGTTCGTTCCACCATTGTATTTGGTGGACAATCTTGTGTTAGGATGTGAAAGGGACAGGCGCGGGTCATCGTTTAAACCACAATTGTAACGGCGTTAAATGTCTTTGGGAAATTTTCTTTAAGGGACTTGATCATGTGTTTGTTTTTGAAAAGTTTTATCGAGGGACTATGATCATTCAAATTGTCTGCTTTGCCCAAAGAAGTTCAACATACAATATGGTCCATTTATTTGAAGGCAACAAAGTGGAGTACCCTAGGGGTGTTGGTGTGTAAGTGTGTTTTATTGCATACAAGAGTTTTTCTTTGAATTAGGTTTTTCTATTTCATTGATTTTATCTTGCCATACACGTCCTAATTACTAGCAATAAGAAGCGGAAATGTAAAATCCTACGCTATTACAATAATTAGGGGAGGGGGATACATATTTGTACATGGGGGGTTCAACGAGAAAAATAGACAAAAAAAGAAAATAGCGGAAAACAAGATATATATATATATAGAGAGAGAGAGAGAGAGAGAGGGAGCATGCGCGCTGTTGGGAAGCTATCAGAAGTTCTGACCCAGATCCGCCGTCAGATGATCAACCTGTTGGTGAAACTGGATGAGTCAGAACTTCTGACTCCAGAACCTGCAAAACATAACCTTGTTAGTGGGGAAATCAGAAGTTCTGATTTCCCTGCGCTGCAAGACAAAAGTTTGTTAGTGGAGAAACCAGAAGTTCTGATTCTGCTGAAAAGGCAATAACTCTCAGAGGTTCTGATGTCATTGACAGCAAAACAGGCTTCAGATGTGCTAACGTCAAAGTCAGCATTTGGCTTTTCCCTGTACTAATCAGAACATCTGCAATTCTGTTATTACTCCACAAAATAGGAAACATATTTGGAACAGATCCAGCAAAACAGCAAAAATGCTTCAGAGGTCAGAATCACCAAGGTCACAGGCAAGTCCTATACTGGCTCAGAACGTTCTGAGGGATGAGAGTCCTCAGAACATAAACAGCAATAACATGAATATTTACATTATGTTACTTGAATATGCACAGCTGATGATGCTTAACAGTGTGGTGAGGGTCAGCAGGTGCTTACCTGACTGTTTGGAAAGCGGTGGGTGAAAGTTAACTTTTGGTTCTGGTGGTGTTCTGGACAGATTTGGAAAAGGGGAAGTGAAGGTGTATACGTGTATAGGGTCAGAAGTTTGGAAAGAGCGTTTTTGATTTACAGAAAAGAGCTGGATGTTTGATGAAGTTGAAGGTGAAAAACTTAAAGTTATGAAACAAAGCTGGAGATTTTGGCAGAGTTTCAGAATGTTATGTTGCTAGGAGTTTCGTTTCTCTCTTAGCAGTTTTTCTGTTTCTTTTCTTCAACCTCTTTTGCAGTGGTGAAAGCTCTCTATTTATAGGCAAAGTTCTTGTGGATGCCTTGAACATTTAAGGCGCCAACAGAGTTTGAATTTGTTCTTTGACAGAAATTCCTGGGAAGTTGTGATAACAGCTATCTTTCAGCCTAGGTAGCAGCAGCAGGCGTAGATTGGGGGAAGTGACCTCTGAAGTGGGCGGTGGCGTGAAGACCCATGCCAGAATCTGTGCAAAAGCATTCTCCAAGCCACACGTGAATGCTCAGGAGTGGTTGGAAGCATTAATGGGCATTAAATGGTGACAAGACCTGTCAATACCAACATTCTGGTAATGGAAATCAGCGTTGAATCAGCAGCGTAAACCATGCTCTGGCCTTGGCTACCTGTTGTCTTAGCAAGCTCTGGAGATTCTCCTGGTTTTCTGGTGCGTTCCTTGGATCTACTTCTGGACTTAGAGATTCTGTATCAATTGTGACACCTATCCTTCTGACCTTTCATCTTCTGATTTCAACCTGTTCTGAAGGAGTCTTCATACTTTCCTGTTTCCCTTGCATTCCTTTAGCAAATTCTGACTGAGCTTGTATAACTGCTGAAGGGGTATGTTCTGTTTGAGGCTTACACTCTGAACCACGTTTACAACTTCTGATTGAACTGATGTAGCTGCTGAAGAGCCAACTTCTGACCACGCTGAGCCAAGCTTGCAACTTCTGACCGTCTTCATCTGGAATGGGTCCAGAAGTTATGAAGCGCTGATTTTTCTAAAAAACACTTATTTTAAAGAAGCACTTAGAATTTGATTTTCCTCAAGATGAAAGCGTTGTTTCCGGAGTTTGTGAGACCATCTTGCTCTTGTAAGTGGCTTGCTTGGGTAAAAGGATAACCCAGGACTTGGATTTGTTTCAGGGGACTTTGAAAAATCTAAGATGGTTTCCTGAAGAAAGGGAGGGCAAATTTTGGGGTACAACACATGGCATCGCCCGTTTCATAATATGCATGATATTCATATCTTGATTTTCATTTTGCTCTAACATGTATTAACACTACTAACGTGTTCCTGAGTTTCATTAGCACAAATTTGGATCATCATCGTGACCCCATGCAATCAGAATCGTAGAGAACCATGTTCTTACCGATCCAAATTGATTGCTTCATAACTCAAAAACCATAGGTTTTTAGATCAAAATAACCTTACCATTAGATTCACAACCCTCGATTTAGGGGGGTAGGACATTTTGGATCGCTAATGCTTTGAATTTGCAGGTTTTGAACAAAATAGGTCGCTAAAGAAGACGATCGGAGCTAGGGCTCCGACGCTTCTCCGATCAATATATTTGTTTATATATTATATATTAATTGTTTGATTTATATAAATGGATGTATAGCCACCCCAGTGGTAGAAACGTGCGCGCTAAGTCACTCCACTCCCAGGTCACGGGTTCAATCCCCGATTTTGCCAATTTTTCATGTTTTCATTATTTTTTACAAGTATAATATAAGAGGCGTTGAACCTGTTACCTTGACACAACCAGCGCATTGGCCAGGTGGTATGCTTACTGCGTGAAGGTCTTGAGGGCGTGGGTTCAACACCCTCCCTATTGGTTTATTTTTTTATTTCAATTATCTATTTTTCTAACCCTTTCCCTCATTATTTTTTCAAATTAATATTTTTCATAAAACCTAACATTTTTTACAAAAACTTTGATTTTTTTAATAAACTTAAATGATTAATTTTAGGTTTTTTTATTTAATAAATTTTAGGTTTTATTTAATTAACCTTAATTTAGTTTTAGGTTTTCATTAATAAACCCTAATTTTATTTTTTAGGTTTTCTCAATTAAAATCAACTTAGACCTTAGGGTTTGCATAATTTAATGGGTTAAATAAGTTTTTGGTCCCTCTAAATATCTCAAATTTCGTTTTTAGTCCCTCTAAATTTTTCCTTTAAAGAATGGTCCTCTTAAAAAATTAAATTTTAACTTTTGGTCCCTATTGACAAAATCGTAGCTAAAATGGTCTCTAATTTCGTCGTTAAATAAAAAAATGTTGCTAAAACCATCGCTAAGTTATAAAAACCATCGCTAAATTGCAGGAGGAACCAAAAGCTAAAATTTAATTTTTTTTAGGATGACCATTCTTTGAAGGAAAATTTTAGAGGGACTAAAAAAGAAATTTGAAATATTTAGAGGGACCAAAAACTTATTTAACCCTAATTTAATTACCTAACTTTTTTTAATCAATTTAAATCAATTAGATTTTAGGTTAATCGTCAAATTTTCCATCAAATAATCGCCAAAACAATTTTCTTTTTCCCTTTTTACCGCTTCGCGTGTATTATTACTTTCGCATTAGTTTTTTCTCAATTATGTATATGTTGTAGTATGTAATAGTTTAATTAGGGTTTACTGTTTTTCTCCCGATTTTAAGGTTTTGTCCCCCCTTCCCCGAAGCTTTATAATAGCGTAGGACCTTTACTTTCTGCAATTTACCGCTTTCCTTATTATTGTATAGTAACTAGGCATGTATGATAAGATCTAAAATAAAACACTAGATAACACCAATCAAGATAAATAACTGAATTAAATCAGTTTTCACAGACCCACCTCTAGGGTCATCCCACTTGTTGCCTTCGAATGAAAGCGGTCATGTCCCTCGAACGTGGGGACGCTTTAGCAAAGACCCTAGGTTAAAAAGATCGTAGTCCCTCGATGATCCTTACGATGTTACCTTCGGTAAACGATCTTAGTCCCTTACGATAAATTGCTAAAGCGCCCCTACGATTTGCCTTTATGATTGTACGATAACCCGGGCCTATCCCTTCACATCCAACGACAGGGCTTCCTACTAACTAATGGTAGAATAGCACTATCTAAAAGAGGAGGAAAATAACATGAAAGATCTTTGAGTAGGTAGATAGCTCGTAATCGCTTGCTCACAAAAATAAAACATCTTTTACACAAAACACTTTTCTCTGAAATATTTTCAAAAACAAACACTTTGTATGCGTTCTTAACTTATATAAGAATCATTACAAAGTTGTCGTACTTAGGCATTTTCAAAATATTTTCACACACACGAACACAAAGCGTTTTCAAAACAAAGTGAGCTAGCGATTAAGGGCCTGTAGATGACAACGGATGAAAATGGTGCTAATACCTTCCCTTTTCATAACCTACCCCCCGAACTCAGAAAAATCTCAAAGGTCTTTCCTGTTCTTTTCACCCTTTCCTTTTTGTATAAAAGAAAAGTCGGTGGCGACTCTAGCTATCCGCAAAATTTGCGATAAAACGCAAAACAAGTCAGTTCTCCTACTGTATTACAATGTTGATGATATTTGAAACCCTAATTTCATCTGATACATCCCATCCCTCTCCATCTTATCCCTTTCTTACTTGTGCTACATGTTGTTGGAGAATGATCTACATATCATTTCTCTAACATGTGGTACATAGATTGCTATTTACCGGCCTCAAAATAGGTGTGACTTCTACATAAGTTCACTTATGATTGCTTAACATAGCGCTAAATTTGTCCCGATTTGAAAAATGATCATTCGTGGCCCAAACCTAGTTTACAAGCCCAAGTATGTTTAATTGGAAACCTTTGATCCAATAACCTTGAGGTTCATTGTTAGGAGATTTTGATCTTATTAATCCTCTAATGAACTTTCATGAATTTTGGTCTAAGTGAATCATTTAAACATTGTTGGTCATATATGCTTGCCTTGAGTACTTGAAATGAATGATATACTTGACAAAAAGCAAATGAAACTTGTTGTTAAGAAGCTTTAATTTTATCAATCTTCTAATGAGTTTTCAAATGCAAGTTTCAAGATGGTCATTCAACTAACCTCTAACTTCTAATTCATTAACAATTGACTTTATTTTTTGTTTTTACTTTGTGCTTTTACTTTATGCCTTTTACTTTTGGGTTAAATAAGTTTTTGGTCCCTCTAAATATCTCAAATTTTATTTTTAGTCTCTCTAAATTTTTCCTTCAAAGAATGGTCCTCCTAAATAAATTAAATTTTAACTTTTGGTTCCTCCTGACAAAATCGTAGCTAAAATGGTCTCTAATTTCATCGTTAAATAAAAATTGTCGCTAATTTGTAAAAACCGTCGCTAAATTGTAGGAGGGACCAAAAGTTAAAATTTAATTTTTTAAGAGGACCACTCTTTGAAGGAAAATTTTAGAGGGACTAAAAACGAAATTTGAGATATTTAGAGGGACTAAAAACTTATTTAACCCTTTATTTTTTTTACGCCTTTACTTTTATGCATCATTTACTTTAGTATTTACATTTCATATCATTTTATTTTTTCTCACTTCAGCATTTATCTTTATGTCATTTTTATTTTGCTCACTTGAGCTTACTTTTTTTTTGAAGACACTTAATAACCAACTTGAACATAAATTTTTTTTAAGGCTACTTGGACTTCAGCTTCAAATTTTATTAAGCAGCGGAAAAGGGTTCATAATTTAGAATGTAAATAAACTCATTCGAAAAATAACTCAACATTTAATCAAATATCAAGGAGTTCTTAAGACTATGACAACTAATTAACATCAACCAAATAAAATAGCTTTCATCCCCCCTAGTGTTATATATCAGAGCATGACGTCGACTCGAAATAAATGATGAGTAACTTCCTCTACTGCGGATCACCTGCACGTTACTCACGTAGAGGTAACATTCAAACAGAAGGGGTGAGATATCATAACTATATAAAAGGAAGCATAATAATAAGCAGATAGAAATTTAATACACATAGACATACGTCCTTCATCTCACACCTTCACATCATCCTACAACAATCAAATGGCATGTTAAATATACAGTTAGACAATCTAACAACACATATTATCCATTACGGTATAACCCATATATCATCTACACAGTTCAACAACATAATAATAATGTGACGCAACGAGACTGACTCACAGACTGAACGCATGTGGTACCAACAGGGCATAAGCCCTCATCATTATGCCAAATAAGGAAGCAATAGGGCATAAACCCTCATCTAACGCCAATACAAGTCATCAATAAGGCATAAGCCCTCACCATGAATGCATGCAACACTAACATGCAACAAATGTATTATGCATTGATATTCCTATTCACCAATGCACCACGCCAATATAGGCCATCATCATCATCATCAAACATGCGGCATATTATGCAAATTATTCATGCAACTTCGCATATCATCGTCATACAGAAGTAAAACATACATCATATGAAATACACAAAGAGAAGCATAAGCCCCAACAAATAATAACCTATTGTGTTCATAATTATTATTACATAATAGAAAATAATGTCAGCTTTTCGTCGGTCTAAACGATGCGTCAAATGGACACTCGAGTCAAAAGTTATGAATTTTACAAGTTTAAAAAAAATCTTTCAGCTTCAGAACTAAACGGCGGTCGCCATCATCCTAACGGCGGTCGCCATTAGCATACATTAGCAAAAAAACACGAAAATCAGTTATTTCCTCACTTTCAACCCCAAAATACCAATTTTTCCACTAAAACAATGTCTCACGATTTCATAAATCATACACATACATTACCCATCATTCAAATTCATTTCACATCATCAAATTTATAAATTTCTTCACAAAACATCAACAATTCATCAACAATACTCAATCACACAAAACAGAATTTTGAGAACTTAAGAACATACAACTATGATAACTTAATCACTATCATAACTCATTATTATGCAATCCATTATAGAGTTAGAACCTCACCCTTACCTTAGATCGACGATTCTAAACTTCTAACGTGAATTCCTTAGTTCTAGCCTCGAGTACGCTCTTCTCCTCTTCTCTTTCTCGTTCTATTTTTTTCACGTTTTGTCTTCTCACTTCCTTCTTTTCCAAATCTAACCTCTAGACCCCTAATATTTATTTCCTCTTATGCCCTTTCTCATTAAAATAATAATATTATAATTATAAAAACTATAATTATTATTTTAATTCAAATAATATTAATATTAAACCAACATTCTTCTTTCGCCTCTATTTTTCTACATTTTTAGTCATATACCTCCAATTCCTTAATTTCTTTATTTTCTAAGGCAACTACCTTACATCAAGACATTACCATACATCAAAACACCATAATTATTCATACTCGCATATAATGACCTAATATTTACTCAAAATTAAATAAATGAAGTCGGGGTGTTACATGAGTCATGTTCAAAATCTGATTCGAATCAAGTGGTTTGAAAATTTTTGTTTACCTCTGATGGATTTCATTTAAATCAAATTGAGTGTGTATTTGATTGATTCAAATCAAATAAAAATTCAATTTTTCATGATTTTGAAGGTACTTTGAGATTATTCTTTGCACCTAACTTGTATCAAACACATATAGTTTTTATTCCACAAACTCATGCAATTGACTAAAGGCATCTTGATCAAATTTTAATGTAACCATTGTTTTATGCATTCTAAAATAATAACGAATCAATTTCAAACTTAATTCAAAAGATGTGCAATCATGAGGGAGACTCAATAAACGATAATAGCGAAAGTGATAAGACAAACAATAATATAATCGTATTGGGGATGCTCCTCTAGATATGTTAAGGACATGCAACCAACTTCCCCTAGAGATGTGTAGCTACATTAGCCACACTCCTTCCCTAGCTCAAGTAGAGAGTCACTTGAGAAAGGTGTAACTGAAACATCCACTGGATATTAGGATTTTAGAAAGCATGATACCAAAATTCATGGAGAAGCCACCTAAATTGGGTCAATATGATGGAACGCAAGACCCCGATGAGCATGTACCTTGAGAATCAAAAAATTCTTAGACCCAATCATCTATATTGTAGATTGCTTAAGGATTTTAATGGTGAGTATGAGATTGATATCCGTTCAAAGCCCTTAAGCGTGGAGGACATTTATAAACGTTAACAACAGATTAATGTTGTTTTTAGAAAGAAATAAAAAGGACCCGTGAAGAAAAATTTATGGAAAAATAGGTTAGTATTCTTTGATCTTTCATATTGGTCTAGCCTTGATTTAAGACATTGTCTTGATGTAATGCATGTGGAGAAAAATGTGTGTGATAGTTTGATTGGAAAATTTCTCAACATTCAAAGCAAGCCAAAAGATAGTAATAATGCTCATCTAAAAATACGTAAAAGAACATTTTTCCCCATCATATTACACTCTGTGAAGAAAAGAAAAAAGTTTTTAAGAGTGTTTGCCTGATATCAAAGTTTCCTAAGGATATTCATCAAATATTCAGAAACTTGTATTAATAAAAGATCTCAAATTAATTGACTTAAAATCTCATGATTATCATTAAAATCAATAATGAAGTTATGATTGACACACGTACATCATACCGACTAATTCAAAAAAGAAAAAGATATCCTTGACCCTTTCCTTAGAGAAACCGCTTCAAAACCTTAACTATCGTCTTTTAAACTTTAACCGACACCTTCAAAAATAAAGATAAAAAATTGTAATAGAATTAAAAACTGAATTAAAGAGAGTGACATCCACCTAAACTAACATAACCATGACTCCAAAATTGCAACCTTCTAATAATGAAATTTATCAGCAACTAATAACATTTATCTACTTTCATAAATAAGCAATATATTACGGCTTAATTTAACTACACAAAATCTTAACTTATGCAAACCTTATTACATATAATTTATAAATTCATATAAATAATTTTATAAATAATTTATATCAGTTTACAATTATTGTATATAATTTAGATCAGTTTATAATTTATAGTCTACTTTAAGGATATTATAGTTTATAATTATATTTTATATATGCTCTCTTAATTAAAAATATTTATTTATTTAACATAATGTTAATTTATATCTATAAACCATTTTTTATTCAATTAAATTTGAAATTAATTTTCTGACTTAACTTAAATTATTAATGATTTTAAATTTTATATATATATATATATATATATATATATATATATATATATATATATATATATATATATATATATATATATATATATATATATATATATATATATATATATATATATATATATATATATATATATATATATATATATATATATATATATATATATATATATATATATATATATATATATATATATATATATATATATATATATATATATATATATATATATATATATATATATATATATAGGGAGAGAGAGAGAGAGAGTTTTAATATGATGTAACATTGTGAAGTCACTTAAAATATATATATGTTGAATCCTTTATTTTTTACTCAATAAGTCATTAGTGTATTACATGTCTTTTGTGTGGAAAATATAGAAGAATTTTTTATTTTTCTTTCTTTTATTTAAGATCCTTGAAACTGAACTCTTAAAAAATCTTTAAATGCAAATGAAATAACAGTCCTTGATTTGGTGGGTGCGTGGAAGATATAAGATGGGTATTCAACATTGCACACGTACGTCCATTATTTCACAAGATACAAGTCGGTTCACCATTTATATATATATACCTTCCATACAGGCCCTATCTTTCACTTCTCATATCATCTATCAAATATATATATAACATATGCTTTCATCAAAGATACCATAGAAACCTAGCCAAGTTCTTCTGATGAAGTGTCAAAGTTCTTCTAGTGCACTGTGGTGATGGAAGGAAGTGTGAGCTATATGAATAAGGGTATAAATAACCTAGATATTGACGTGCCTCAATTTAAAGACGTGGTTAATATCATATCGTTAACCATGTAATTTGATTGAGCCGCGTCAATATCTCGCTCATTTTAATTCCACTTCTTTCCATCTCCACCTCAATCTCTTCTCTTATGGTATGGTATTTCTTCATCATTATTGTATCTTCTATTTCTGCATATATATTTATATTTTCTGTATTTTGTCCATTATTCTTAACTCAATGAAAATATAAAAACCAACCAAAAACTTTTCATGGAGATTTTGGAATTAGTATGAAACATAAATGACAAAAGTTATTCTGCAGATCCTTCGTCAATAGATAAAAATCGATATTTTTAAGTTGGACGATTCAAAATCCTAGTAATCACAGTTAGTTATATGTATGAGTTTCTACTCATATTACGTACCACAAAAAATAAATGAAAAACTTGATTAGAAAAGAATCAAAACTATGATGTGAATGTGAATATTAACAGAAAAATATGGTGGATACGTTGTGTTAGGTAGGATGCTGCATAAACTAAATCTCTTGCTTAATTTGATTGTTTCCACCAACTTAGATTTTTATAACTTTTTTTTTATTAATCTTAAATATATTAATAATAATGTTGAGAAATCAGAACCCCACAACATATAATATTTCAAAAATAGTTGAACTAATTATATGATGAAAATGCACATTAACGTCAGCAGGAGTAGGTGAAATATTGGCGTATCAGGTCGGCCATCAGAACTCACACTAACCATTCTTATTCTTTTCATTATCTATTTCATAAAATTATATTCATAATATTGGTGAAATATTTTTTTATAATTTTTTTAATTATAAAAAAAAATATTTTAATATAATTATATTCATTTCTAACACACAAATTTAATGAAACATATCATATGATATTTATTAAAATTCATTTATATGTTATAACACTTAACCAATTAAAATTTGTTTATATGTTATAACACTTAACAATAGTAGAAAATTTCATACAATACATAAATTAAAAATAATACACAATAAAATAAAATAAGAAACAACACTTAATTTTAGAATTATATAATTCATTTCATTAGTCTAGTAATGATAAAATTGTAGTTTATATTTTATAGTGATATATTAATTTTGTATTTTTATTTAAAATAATAATAAAAATTAAAGAAATAATTAATATCACTTCAAAAGATTGAGTCTCTGATTGTATCAATTGAAAAACTCAAAATCTAACACCCTAATCAAAGTTATACAGATTGTTGGAGGTTGTATTGAGTCTATTATTCATATCAATTTGAATAATTTATAAATCAGTTCGAATCAATGTATTTGTGAGTCGACCCGCTCCCACCCCTAAAGACTCCAAATTTTGTTGTCATATTACTAGATTAGCAATATCGCAGTTATAATTATAATGCATATACCAAATTATAAAACCATGAATATGCTAGCTACAAGCATTTCACAAAAGTTTGAAAAAAATTTAGATATACCTACCACTATGTATGTTAGGTCATTTATCAGACAGTTCATTAATGATTTAATCTAACCAATAAAAACTAACAAATTAAATAATCACATTTCTCTAAATAGCAATATTTCAACATCAAAAAGACATAATATATAGGAGGCATATCCAATACAATAACACAAAAGAACAAGTGATTCATTTAGTCATTGATCTTAATTGAGTATTAATATCATCCATATCCATGAGTTGTACTCTAGCATCAAATGAATTAATATATGCACCTAGAACTATAAATATTAATGTCCTTGTCCGTGAGTTGTATCAATCAATAAGTATGCACTATGCAGGACATAGAACAATAAATTGGGTGTTTATTGAGGTGATGTGGGTGTGTACTAGTACTGAAGGATACTCAAGATGTTTAAGCAATAGAAGAATATAATGGAGAATAATAATGCTAAGGAACGGTTACAGAAAGTGGGCATAGGCAGAAATGTATTGAATGAAGGGAATCCTATTGAGCTATATTTTCAGAAAGCTATAAACTCGTGTGGGGACTCTAGAGTTTGCATTAAATTCTATGAGATGAGTTGAGTTGTGTTATTTTGATGTACAAAATTCAAACTCTTTTAATCTAGAAAGCCTCTATGTGCTCTCTCGCCTTTTCTCAACTTGTATAATGCCCGAATTTTGTTCTAAAACATTCCTTCATAAATGTATATTTACATTTTAAAAGGGACAAATATTTTTTTTTATTGAAAGCCCTATAAATTATAATATTCATTTTAAATAAAATTTACAAATGTTATTTTCTAATGGAGTAAAAAATTCACTTCATATTTCTAATCCATATCAAATTTATATAAATGATCAAATTTAAATATTGTGTTACTTTAACTTAAATTACAAATTCGATAAAAATCTAATTTTTATTTCCGCAATTGCGTATGATATGACATCAAGTTCATTTCATATTTTTAAATTTATTGTATTTAAAATATTAGTTTGTAAGGGATTAATCTTTCATCTACTACAAAAAAAAATAATCTTATTTGCGACGTGAATTTCACGTCACAACTTGAAAAATCACGTCACAACAAATTATTTATGACGTGCACCATCACGTGGTTGGGGAGCAGGTGATAAATTGTTTGCGACGTGATTTTTATGTCACCGAGTTGTGACAAAAAATCACGTCGCAACATGCTTTTATAGGAATTACAACGTTGCAGGAAAAGCAGAGCAGAGTCAAAGTTACTTTATTTGCCACGTGATTTTCACGTCACAAATTAGTGACATGAAAATCACGTCACTAAATAATTACATTTAATACATCTTTTGTCTTCGGCTTTTGTTTTTTTATATATAAAAATGAGATTGCGACGTGATTTTCACGCCGCTAACTTGTGACATGAAAATCACGTCACTAATATTTTTTTTTAATTTAATAACTGAAATTTGTTTTTTTATAATTAATTAAATTAATAATATTAATTAATAAATTTAAAATATAATAAATTAAATTTATAAATTTAATATATAATAAATTCAATATATTAAATTTAATATAATAAAATTAATAAACTAAAATTATAAATTTAAGAATTAATTAGTAGGTTTAATTAATTAGTATGGTACACAATTTCAAATAAGTAAAAAAAAAAATTAAGTTTACAGGTCATTTTGGTTGGTATAATTGTCAATGTCAAAATTATCTTTGTTTCTGTCATCCTCCGACTTTTGACCACGAAAGTTTTGATTTCCACCAAACCCTTGCATAAATTGTCTCATTTATTGCTCCATATCAGCTTGCCTCTTCGCCTTGACCTCCATTTATCGTTGTTGCTCTTGCCTCATTGCCTCTATCTAGGCCTCCATTTGGGTTTTCATTATCGTCTCACGTAGCACTGACTCGCGTCTCGCCTCATTTAACGCTAATTGTCTTACCGTTTCAAGTTGTTCTGGTGTCAAATTTTGTTGATGTGGGCCCCCTCCCCCATCTCTAACTCTTTGAAATAGAGTTTTATCTTCACTTAGCAATATTAAATATAAATTTATATTAAAAATGGAAATGTATTCTTAAATAAAAATTTATAAATAAGAAACTTACGAGTTTCCTTCGGGTCAAACCCAAAATATCTCGTCAATGACATGAATCTCACTCGGATCATCATTCTCTCGAAGATCATTTTCATCCAACACATTATTATCCCCATCCACATGATCAACATCATCATCATTCAGCTGTGCATGATCATCCTCACGTGCAGGTACATGTGTGGGATGTGGGGTGCGGGATCCTTCAGTCTGTGTGGGATTTAGGGTGATAGATCCTCCAGTTTACTGGAAGGATAAGGGCATTTGTGTGGGATGTAAGATGTTGGATTCTCCGGTCTGCTGGAAGGATAATGGCATATGTGTGGGACGTGGGATGCTAGATCCTCCAGTCAGCTGGAAGGATGAGGGCATCTATGTGGGATGTGGAAAACTGGGTCCTCCAATATGCTGGAAGGATGAGGGCATCTAGGTCTGTGGTAAAAGAAAACCAGGTGGCATAACAAGAGATGGTACCCCATACGGGCTAATAAAAGAAGAACTCTCAGATGGGAATGGCATATTCTGAGAGGAGAGTAATGTCACAAAATGCTGAGTACTGGCCATGGACATAGGATCGACCTGACTTTGCGGGGGAGAGCATGTGGCCGACTGAGGTGCCTCACATGTTACTAACCTCGGGCATTAGGACTTTTTACCACTGTCCTTACTCTTATCAATTCGAGGTGGCATTTTACCTATTTATATAGTATACACAGTTTATATATATATATATATATATATTCATCAACAAAAATACTAAATTTGAAAAATACATTATCTTCAATACATATTCATTCACATTCAATATACGATTCATTATTTTCATCAATACATATTAATTAACACATTCAATAAATATTCATTAACACATTCAATAAATAGTTCATTATTTTAAATCTTCATGCTCGTCGTCCATATCATTCTCATCATCTGATGTGATATTATCCTCGGATCCAAACTCTTCATCATGCTCTTTGTCCACATTATTATCAACCAACAATATAGACGCATCAACTTGATGTCCATCAACCATTGTATCAGACAAACTTGTAATTTGTTCATCTGCAGTCACATCATTAATTTTCTCAACTTCATCAACTTGGTAAGCAGCATCTTCCACTAGATCGCCAGTTTCAATATGACCCAGCGATTTTGTTTTTATTACAACACACCATCCTCGTTTATGTGGTACAAATGAAGGATAAAGAACATAATAAACTTGCTTAACAATATGTAACATTATGAAAGGTACATCCTCTCTGTACCTCTGATGCATTTGAATCTCAACAGTACCATATGACTTATCTATTTTTGTGCCTCTAGTGGATCATACCATTCACAATAAAACAAGAAAACTTTATTTTCCGAGTCCAAGTAATTGTATACTAACTCGTAGATATGTTTAACAAAGCCATATAATTCATCTTCACCGCTACCTGTAACTCCTTTTACAAATACACCATTGTTTATGGGTTTTTTCCCTTTAGCCCATGTCTCAGTGTGAAATTTATATCCGTTTACAAAGTATGTGTGCCATTCATTTGCGCTTTGAACAGATCCTTCAGACAAGTTTCTCAAATGGAGTATTTCTAGAGTCAATGCAACAATGCTAGACAATATCTCCTTGAACCATACTGGAAATTGAGCATGAATGACAACGGATGTTGATTGTACACTGGCACTATGAAAATAGGCGATGTTAAATTTCCTAAAAAAACACACTATAATTTTCAAGATAATAATTTTTATATTAACACTGCAAAGAAAATTAAACATTTGGGGTAATACTTACTCAAGATATGGTTTAACTTCAACGCAATTGATCAAGACATGGACATGTGCGGATTGTATTTCTTTTTAGGTCAACTTATGCACATCCTTCTTTCTAGAGGGACGAGCTGGACGCCCGAAGACTGATAAGGTGAATTGAATTCTCTCGTTGACATTTACAGAATTCCGTATGATTATAGGAGTTAACATCAAGTGATTGAAATAATGACTGCAAAAATGTGATGTTTCTCGATGCAAGTAATGTGCATATATAGATCCTTCAACTCTAGCTTTATTTTTCACTGATCGCTTTGAATCACCCATGAACCTTTCAAACGAATACATCCACCTATATTGAGCAGGTCCACCAAGATAAGCTTCATATGCAAGATGCACAGATAGATGTTCCATGGAGTCAAAAAAATAACCAGGCATAAATACTTGTTCCAACTTATAGAGAATAAGTGGAATGTTTCGATCCAACTTAAGGATGTCATCCAATCTTAAAGTGGATGCATAAATATCTCTAAAAAATTGATTAATTTCAGTTAGTGGATTAAGCACATGTTTGGGTAGTGAACCAAATGCAATTGGTAGCAATTGTTCTATAAAAACGTGGTAATCATGACTTTTCATACCATGCAACTTCTCAGTGTTAGCATCAGCACACCTTGCTAAATTTGAAGAATACCCATCTGACATTCTCAAATCTTTTAACCATCAACAAACCGCTTTATCTTCTTGGGAAGTCGGACTAAAACAAGCCTTGGGTTTTAATAATTTTCCATTTGGTTGAGGCTTCAACTCCAACTCTTTCCGGTTACACCAAATTTTCATGTCCTGTCTAGCCTTCTCATTATCTTTTGTTTTTTCTTTAACATCCATCACTGTGTTAAATACATTATCAAAAAAAATTTCTTCTCAATATACATAACATCTAGATTATAGCGCAACAAATTATCTTTCCAATACGGGAGGTCCCAAAATATACTTCTTTTTGTCCAATTGTGTATGACTCCATATCCTTCAATTATACATGTTTTTTCGGTATCTGTAAATTTTGGTAGTTCACAAACTTGATTCCATATATCACCTGGTGACAATCGAGGCGAAGGTAGATCTGATACTCGTTCTTCTTTTTTAAAATTTGTCTTGTCTCTTCTATAGGGATGATTTGTTGGTAGGAATTTGTAGTGACAGTGAAACCATAAGCTTTTCCCCCCTTTATCCAACGTAAATGTTTTGGTGTATACCATGCAATGCGGACAACCCATTTTGACATGCGTACCCCAACCAGACAACATGCCATATGCTAGAAAGTCATTAATGGTCCACATCAAGGAAGCTCGCAAAGTAAAGTTTTGTTTACGGGATATATCATAAGTCCATTCTCCAATCCATAACCTCTTTAAATCATCAATTTAAGGTTGTAAGTACACATCAATTATGGCTTTTGGACTGGACGACCCTGGAATGACGCACGTCAAAAACATGTATGGTTTTGTCATGCACATCTCAGGAGGGAGGTTGTAAGGAGTTACAATAACTGGCCAAGAAAAATACGCACTTCCCGACACTTGCAAATATGGGGCAAAACCATCAGAGCATAATCCAAGCCTGACATTTCTAGGTTTTATGGAAAAATCAGGATGTGTCTGATCAAAGTGCTTCCATGCCTCGCCATCAGATGGATGTCGCATAGTGCCTGAACTTGTTCGGAAAATAAAACATGGACTTTACTGTTACACGCTTTTTCTTGTTATTAATGGCTCTATTGCAAACTTGATATCTTGGACTCTTACAAAACTTTCATTCCTCCAACAATTCATCTTAAGTACCAAACTCGTTGTCATAAAACAACATGCAACCACTAATGCAACAATCAATCTTTCTTACTTTTAAACCCAACTTCGAAACCCACTTCTTTGCATCATAAAAACTTGTAGGCAAGTTGTCTTTTGTTGCGGTGGAATCCAACATCATTTTTGTGAAATGTCCCAAACACTAATAAAAAACATTCCAATTTTACTTGGCGGCCAATAATCTCACACACATTGATAACTTTGAGTCTGATGACCCCTCGAACAACGGTGTATTCATCTCATTCAACAACTGATAAAATCTTTGCGCTTCCTCATTTAGCAACTGTTCCCCATCAAAATCTTCAGGTTGATCATATGTCACGTTCACACCAAAGGCATCCTCAACCATATCACCGATCAGATTAAATTTTTCCTCATATTCCATAGGAGGTCGACTACTTGGAACATGTGTGTTGCTAGTCTCTGTTACGTTACTCGGCAGTTCTTCACCATTATACGTCCAAACCCAATAATTTTCAATGAAACCCCGTCTATGCAAATGACGTGCTACTTCTTTCGGGTCACTAATTATTGGTCTACATTCATATTTAAGACAGAGACACCTAACACCTCATTCGCTTCGACAATATTTCTGAACAAACGCCCATGTGATAAACTCATTAACTCCTTCTATAAAATGGGATTTAAGTACATGTCTTCCTGAATATAATCTACCGTACATCCAACAATGACCATATCGATAATATTCCATACTATACATTTATACAATCATTATCTTATTATTAACTATAAATAAACATTTAACTATAGTAACTATAATTAAATTTTATAACAATAAAGTTTTAATTTTGACAATATATTAAACATAGTAAAGAATATAAAATATATATATATATATATATATATATATATATATATATATATATATATATATATATATATATATATATATATATATATATATATATATATATATATATATATATATATATATATATATATATATATATATATATATATATATATATATCTTTTTTATATTCTTTACTATGTTTAATATATTGTCAAAATTAAAACTTTATTATATAGTATATTAATATGTTTTAATAAAAAAATATAGTATATTTATGTTTTAAATAAATATATTAAATTTTTTTCCTGTTACAATATATATACACATAACTACATATTTTATAAAAAAAAACATAATTTTTTTCCTTTTACACTATATATATATATATATATATATATATATATATATATATATATATATATATATATATATATATATATATATATATATATATATATATATATATATATATATATATATATATATATATATATATATATATATATAAATTAAAGAAAAAAATTCAAACAACAACCAACAATCTAACTAATATATACATATATAACAAATTCAAAATATAATTAAATAACATAAATGTCTATTCTTCAATCTCCTTCAATTTCTTGTACAACCCTTTTGTTGAATCTTCCTTCTAATCTCTTCAATTTTTTGACAAAAAAAAACATAAATCAACATCACAAAACAGTATTAACCTAAAACTAAAATATTAAAAAGAAATTGAAGAAATATTATATCTTTGTTACAAAAGAGATTTGGAATTGATTATGGATGTCATTATGGAATTAAATCAGAATGAAAGAAGACAGAAGAGATAAAGAAGAAAAGAAGGTGGAAGAAACACAAATGATTTCTGGAAAGAAAGCGTGTATGTTTATTAACCAATCAGCAACGTGAGTTTCACGTCACAACCCCCAATGTTATAATTTAAATATTAACCAATCAGCGACATGAATTTCAAGTCGTAACTTTGTCACGTGATATTCACGTCGCAACCCCTACAACAGTTATAATTTTATTCAGTCAACCTGCACATTTCAGAAGCATATCATGTCAAAGGCAGGATTTTTCCCTCTTAAATATTTGCGACGTGTTAAACACGTCACAATAATTTTTTTTGAAATATTCAAAATTCCCCCCTTCAAAACGTCTGACGCTTAATATTTTTTTATTCTACTTTTTATGTTGTGACGTGTTTCTCACGTCGCAACTTTTTTATACAAAAAAAAAAACTGACTTGCGCAGACCAAACCTTGCTTTTATTATTTAAATGTTAAAATAATGTAGTGGCGTGATTATCACGTCGCAACTCCTAAATTCTAGTGACATGATAATCACGTCACTAAAATACGTCGTTGGAGAGTATATTTCTTGTAGTGATCCTCCATTTAAATTAAATCAAACATACAATACAATATTATAAAATAAACTATACAAAGCATAAAAGCTTAAGATAAATGCAATCTACAAAAATCATTATTTTACAAATTACAAATATCTTTACTTTATGAATACGCGTACTTCTAAATCTAAATGATCTGGATATAAAACTGCCACATGAACAATTTCTACACAAAATACACCCATACTAATGAGACAAAATATATGTCACACAAGCAAACCGCCACACAGAAAAAAGTTGCATATGATATAAAATTCACTGATATATCTTCCAAAAACTCTCATTAAAGTACAACATTTTAAAATTTATTTTACAAAATCATCCATCTGCAAATATAATAAAATATTTTTAATAAACTTTTAAAATTTATTTTAAACCAGAACAATTCATTTGATTCACATTACAACCACACATAATAAAACAAATCAAAAACAAAATAAAGTTTCATCCACACCACATCATCATAACAAAAAATATAATATATAAAACTAACATTTATGTTTTTAACAATGGTTAAAATTTATCGAATAAAACTATACTTTAATTCTCTTTTCTCTTTAGAATAATTATGTACTATATATTTTTATTTTATAATAACTAAATATTAGTCTCGTTATAATCAGTATATGAAAGTGTTCTTAATTACCTTAGACACACATTTAAAGGTCACCACCGGTAAGATCATTTAATTCTCATGCTTTCTCATATTAATTTGAGACCACTTACATAATTTTCACTCTCTTGACTCCTCATCCTCCAATCATTTAGTTTTCGACAATTAATGAATAAAGATTAAAAATAAAATATTAAAATACACTAAAAATACCAATTTTGAAATTAGATAAAAGAAACTTACTTCAAAATAGAAACTATACTTGAAGAGAATATCAATTATGTTCACTCAATCATTTTGGTGTTGGTTTTACGCAATTCAGAGTTACAATGATGAATATACGAACAAAAGAATAATGTTAATCAAATCGAGAAGACGATATTTTAAACAAGATAAAAGAAAGTTGAAAATTGAAATGAATATAAAAATTTAACTAATTAATTGATAGAAATAACATACTGAAATTTGAGATAAAATGGATAAATTATTTTACACATCCACTACTATGGTTTTCATACATACAATCACTCGCATGTTATTCTCTAACTGTGAGAGCTTGATTTTCATGCTCCTAGGTCTTTGTAACACCCCAGTTTTTATTTATTAGTTATTTATTTTATTAACTATTATATGATATAGTAATTAATTAATTGTGTGATTTTGTGAATAAATGTGTTATATGTGTATTAAATTATTGGATGTGAGAACAACAAATAAATAATTGGGCCTTATGTGTTACACTAGTGTGAGTGTGTGAGATAAGCCCATTAGAGTAAAACAATAGTTAGTATGGATTTTGTAAAACCAAGAGAAAATAGATCTAAAGAGAGAAAGTTGTCAAAATAAGAGAAGAGAAGAAAGAAGAAAAGAGGAGAAAAGTGAAAGGAAGAGAGAAGAACCCTAGAGGATCTACATCTAAGGTAAGGGTGAGTTTTTATTTAATTATGGAATTATATGATATATGTAATGGGTAGAATACATGATTTAGGGATTTGGATTTTAATTTCTAGGTTTGACATGCTTAGGTTTTGAAATATGAAATCATGCATTGATGTTGTAAATGGAAGTATATGTTAAATATATGTTTTAATACCTTAAATCGCATGATTATGAGTGTGAAGATGTGTTTTGGAGTGAAAAACTCGGACTAGTGTGTTGTTGCCATCGTAGGATTTTTCTGCAGAAATCACAGAACACGTTTAGCGCAAATTTTCGTGCTTAGCGGACGTGCTACTGACTTAAAGGCACTTAGCGCCAAAGAGTGTGCTTAGCGCGACCTGCAATGTGAAATTTTATATTTTTTTAATTGATTAGGGGTCTTGTATACTTATGATTTATAAGGGATTTCCACGAATTTTAATAATTTATTAAATGTGTATTGGGCAGGTTTTCGAAGACTTTTTGATGAAAACATAACACTTGAACTATGTGTGTAAGTATGTTTAGAATTGATGTTGGATGTGAATAAAATTGTTTGACATTGTTGCTATATGTTATTATGGTGTGTTGAGTTGGTTAATGCTATGAGAATGCATTGTATATGAATGATAACATAAAATATGTATGTTTGTGCAATAGTGGGATAATTCAAATGTGATTAATTATGTGATATATGCTTGTATAAATGAGATTGAGAGATGGTCTTAATTGCATATGATTGCTGAAATTGCACATGCATCATTTGTTGTCAAGAGGCAATGTTTGCTATTTTCGTGGAGGCTAGTGACTTGCCCAAACCTACAGGACTGGTTTGAAGCTTAGAGGACGGACTTTTTGGTGGTTATCTGTCTGAGAGATGGACCCGGTTTAAACGTAAAAATCGTGTAAGGATAATAATTGGTACCACATGCATCTTGCATTGTATTGAGTTGCATTCGAGTCACATGTATCGATGTGAAATGTTACATTGGTGTAAAATATGTGATATTGATGTTAATGTTACATTGGTGATATTTATGGTTGATTATCTTTGAATCATGAATTATTAAGCAATATTGTATACGTAAACATGTGAATTGTGTTAGAAAATGTTTGAATACATGAATGTATAAAGTTTGATGAATTCAATTGTATGTATGTATGTATGTTATGCAATTAATTATTATTATATATTTTTATAATGATGTGAATTCTCACTCTTCAGTTGAAATGATATTTTATATGACATTGCTCAGGTACCGAAGGTAGTGGTGCTGCTTGTGAGGATTAGTCGAGGGAGCTAGTTCTTTGTTTATCTATATTTGGGTAGTGAGTCATGCTCTGGTTATATAACATAGAGAAATGTTTGAACTCATATTGTTTAAGAGATGTTTGACAACTCTCTTTCATTTTATATTATATTTGAGATTATGTGATGAGTGACCTTTAGTGCCTAATGTTTAATACATTATTTCTATTATGAGATTCAATTATTGGTACCGTTTTGAAAAGAGAATTATTTCGTTGTGATATGCAAATGTGTTAGTATATGGAATATGATTTTAAATGTGTGTTATGAGCATGATAGGTGTATTTGTGTTGGTTTTGATATACATGTGACGTCCTCTTTTGATATGCATGATAATTTTACTCTGATTATACTATATTATTGCGCGGGGGTTTAGAGGGTGTTACAGTCTTCAACTCTCCTTCTTTCACCTCTAGTTCTTTTTGCCGCATATTATTTACATTGCAAACTAAATTAGAAGGGAATAAATGAGAGGTTGAAAAATAAGAAGCATTAAATCAAGTTCTTACTATTAAAAAACAAAATGCAGATAATGGAATAAAGGATTCTTGTCTAGAATTGAACGTGTAACTTGTTTTAAAATATAACTTTATATATCATATTATAATTTTCTAATAATATTCGAAAAGTTATATATTCGGTAAGGTTTTGAAAAAACAAGCATATCACGTAAGTATAATAAACTCATCTAAAACAAATATTAACAACATTCATCAATACCAAACCCTTAAACAACATAGAACATACTTGTTCCAAAATGAAAGGAGAATGAATCTGAAGTGAGAGCAGTAAACATGTGTTTGCAGCGCTCACACAAATTTGACGCACTCACTTTAGCTTCATCCTCATTAATTTTTTCCATCCATCCAACCATACATACAAGTAAAAACAGAAACACAGAGAAAAATAAACAATTCAGAACATTAAATCTTAGGGTTTGAAAGAAAAACCTCAAACAATACAAAAAAATTTAAGAAAAAAAAATCAAAAATCAATAAAATTAAATAAATAGAAAGCACTCCTCCAAAATTGAATTGGATGATCAATCTCTTATCGAAAAATTGATGAAGCATACGACTCTAAAGGTAGATGATGACCAATTTTTTTATGACCAATGTATTATTTTTGTAAACTTTTAAAGGTCAATTTATAAAATTTGAAGAATATACAAACCAACTTGAAATTTAAAAAAAAAATATTCAATTTAACATATTATAAAAATATTAGAAAAATATCAACAAAAAAATTATTTTAGGTATCATTTCAAAATCATTAAACTTAAATTGAATAAAATATTTTTTAAATTTTCATCATTTCAATAATCTTTTATATTTTTTATTCAAACAATAAATTGTCCAAATTATTTTAAATTATCTCGAAATATTATAATCTCTAATTAAAATATCTCATCCAAATACACTTTAAAAGCATTATATGTTTGAATACATTTCTATGCAAGAATATTTTAAATACCTAATTAATTATTATATTTTTATATTACTTTTAAATTATATAATTTTTATTAATGAGAAATATATTGTTTTAGGACTTCCTATTTGACACCACAACACACTTAAAATGAGCATTTATATTAATATATTACAATATACAATTATAATTTTTTGCCTTAGATAGTATGTACTACACTAAAAAGGCCTTTAGACAACGCACCTTAGACAACGCTTTTATACAAAAACACTGTTATAAGTAAATTAAAAAATAAAACACGGAAACTGTATACAAAAATGAGTAAAAGCGCTGCTAAAAGGCCGATCTTAGACAACGCTTCTGAAAAGCGCTGCTAAAAGGGTTGCTTTAGAAAGCGCTTAATAAAAGTGTTGGTAAAGGACCACATTAGCCAGCGCTTCTCATAAGCGTTGTCTAAAGTCATATAAATTTAAAAAATATATATCTTAAAAGACTTTGGAGTTGATTTAGTGCGTCTTCCGTTAGATCACCTTGATGTTATTCTTGGGATGAATTGGTTGGAATACAAACATGTTTATATAAAATATTTTGATAAGACGGTTATTTTTATTGATTTTGGTTTTGAGAGAGATTTGTTTATGTATGCCAAGAAAGTGAATGAGTATGTGCAGGATGATGTTGTGTTGTTGGCTTTGATGGCAACATTGAATATTTGTGAAAAGAGAGTGATGGGTGATTTACCAACTGTTCATGATTTTCCTGAGGTATTTCCTAAAGATGTAAGTGATTTACCACCAGAGCGTGAGGTGGAGTTTATGATTGACTTAGTTCTTGGAACTAGTCTGGTATTGATGGCTACATATTGAATGTCAGCATCTGAGTTGAAAGAGTTGAAGAGTCAACTTGAGGATTTGCTTGAGAAGAGATTTATTTCCCGAGTGTGTCACCGTGGGGTGCACCAGTTTTGTTGGTTAAGAAGAAAGAAGGTACTATAAAGTTATGTGTGGATTATAGACTACTGAACAAGGTAACTATCAAGAATAAGTATCCACTTTCGAGAATTAATGATTTTATGGATCAGTTGTTTTGCGCAAGTGTGTTTAGTAAGATGGATTTGAGGTCTGGGTATCATCAGATTCGTGTGAAGGCTAAAGATATTCAAAAGACTACTTTTAAAACATGGTATGCTTACTATGACTATTATGTGATGCCGTTCGATGTGACCAATGCACCTGGTGTATTTATGGAGTACATGAACAAGATTTTCCATCAGTATTTGAATAAGTTTGTTGTTGCTTTCATTGATGATATTTTGATCTGCTCAAAGAATAAAGAGGATCATGTTGAGCATCTGAAGATTATGCTATCTGTGTTGAAATAGAAGCAGTTGTATGCTAAACTTTTTAAGTGTGAGTTTTGGTTGAAGGAAGTGAGTTTCCTTGGTCATGTGATATTAAGTGGTGGTATTTCTGTTGATACGTCGAAGATTGAGGTTGTGTCTCAATGGGAAGCTCTGAAATTTGTTTATGAGATTAGAAGTTTTCTTAGTTTAGCAGGTTATTATCAGAAGTTTATTGAAGGATTTTCCAAGATAGCCTTATCGTTGACGCAATTGACTAGGAAGGGCCAAGCTTTTATTTAGACTGCACAATGTGAAGTTGGTTTTCAAGAGTTAAGAAAAGGTTGACAATCGCTCCTATTTTAATTTTGCCTAATCCGGCAGAACCGTTTGTTGTGTATTGTGATGCTTCATTGATGGATTTAGGAGGTGTGTTAATGCATAATCCACAAGTTGTAGCTTATGCTTCAAGGAAACTTAAAGTGCATGAAAGGAATTATCCAACTCATGATTTAGAGTTAGCTGTTGTTGTGTTTGTATTGAAAATTTGGAGGCATTATTTGTTTGGAACAAGATTTGATGTGTTTAATGATCACAAGAGTTTGAAATATATGTTTGATCAAAAAGAGTTAAATATGAGACAAATAATATGGTTGTAATTCTTAAAGGATTGTGATTTTGGTTTGAATTACCATCCGAGTAAAGTAAATGTTGTGGCTGATGCATTAAGTAGGAAGTCGTTGTATATGTTGATGTTGATGGTGCGAGACTTGAAATTACTTGAGAAATTTAGAGATATGAATTTGGTTTGTGAAGAGACTTCTTCTGGAGTTAAACTTGGTATGTTGAAGCTTACTAGTGGCATTCTTGATGAGATTCGAGAAGGTCATAAATCTGATTTGAGTTTAGTGAATATATTGATGTTGATCAATCATGGTCGAGGTGGCAATTTTTGGATCGACGAGAATGGTATCATGAGATGTTGTGATAGAGTTTGTGTTCCAGATATAGCCAATTTGAAGAATAGGATTCTTGAGGAAGGGCTTCGTAGTGGATTGAGTATTCATCCTGGAGCTACTAAGATGTATTAGAATTTGAGGAAATTATTTTAGTGGCCAGGTATGAAGAAAGAGATTGTGGAATTTATGTATTCTTATTTGATTTGTCAGAAGTCAAAGATTTAACATCAAAAATTGTCTGGTTTGATGCAACTGTTATCTATTCCTGAATGGAAATGGGATAGTATCTCTATGGATTTTTTGTTTGGTCTACCCAGAACACTGAGTAATTTTGAGGCTATTTGGGTTATTGTGGACAGGTTGATGAAATCTACTCACTTTATTCAAATGAGAATGGATTATCCAATGGAGAAGTTAGAAAAGTTGTACATTGAGAAGATTGTCAATTTTCATGGTATTCCATCTAGCATTCTATTAGATAGGGATACAAGATTTACTTCGAGATTTTGGGAGAGTTTGAAAAATGCTTTGGGTACGAAGTTACATTTTAGTTCTACTTATCATCCACAAATAGATGGTTAGACTGAGAGGACGATTCAGTCACTTTAGGATATTTTGAGAGCTTGTGTATTAGAACAAGGAGGTGCTTAGGATAACTACTTGCCTTTGATTGAGTTTACTTACAATAATAGTTTTCATTCGAGTATTTGAATGACACCGTTTGAGACTTTGTATGGTAGAAGGTGTATGAAGCCTTTGTGTTGGTATGAGTCGGGAGAGAATGTTGTGGTTGGACTTGAGGTAGTCTAGAAAACTACTAATAAGATTAAGATGATTGAGGAGAAGATGAGGGCTTCTCAGAGTCGTCATAAGAGTTATCATGACAAGAGGAGGAAAACACTTGAGTTTGAGAAAGGAGATCATGTGTTTCTTTGAGTTACTCCGGTAACAGGTATTGGTCGAGCATTGAAGCCGCGTAAATTGATGCCACATTTTATTGGTCCTTATCAGATTTCAGAGAAGGTAGGTGAAGTGGCTCATCAGATTTCTTTGCCACCGTTGTTTTCTAATCTCCATGATGTGTTTCACGTGTCTTAGTTGAGGAGATACATTGTGGATCTGGCTCATGTGATCCAGTTAGATGATGTATAGATAAGAGATAACCTGATTCTGGAGACATCACCTATGTGGATAGAGGATCAGGAGTTGAAGCAACTTCGTGGTAAAGAGATTTCATTGGTGAAGGTAGCTTAGGGAGGACCGACGGGTGGAAACGTGACTTGGGAACTTCAGAGTCCGATGAGAGAGTTTTATCCTAAGTTGTTTGTTTGAGGCAATTTTCGAGGACGAAAGTATTTTAAGTGGGGGAGAGTTGTAACACCCTGATTTTTATTTATTAGTTATATATTTATTTTATTAATTATTATATAATATAGTAATTAATTAATTGTATGATTTTGTGAATATATGCGTTATATGTGTATTGGGTCATTGGGTGTGAGAATAACAAAACAATTATTTGGGCCTTATGTGTTACATTAGTGTGAGTGGGTGAGATAAGCCCATTAGAGTAAAACAATAATTAGTAAGTGTTTTGTAAAACAAAAAGCAAATAGATCTAAAGAGAGAAGTTGTCAAAACAAGAGAAGAGAAGAAAGAGGAAAAGAGGAGAAAAGGGATAAAAGAGAAGAGAAGAAGAGAGAACCCTAGAAAAGAATCTACATCCAAGGTAAGGGTGTAGGTTTTCATTTGATTATGGGAGTATTTGATGTATGTAATAGGTAGCAAACATGATTTAGGGATTTAGATTTCAATTTCTAAGTTTATGACATGCTTAGGTTTTGAATGAGAAATCATGAAATTGATGTTTGAAACATGTTTTGATGTTTATGATTGAATTTATATGTTAGATATAGGTGTCATACCCCAAATTTTCCCTATTGATTTTTTTAACTAAATTATTCTTTATTATTATCTAAAGTTATCATTTTTTATAAAGTTTAGATTACTGTGGATAAATTCATTAGGGGGCTTTAAAACCTTAAATGGGAGGTGGGTTTTTATAAAAGGGGTTATGGGCTTTCTAAATTAGAAAGGCCCATGTGAAGTTTACAATCCACTCGGTGTGTCTTAAATATTAAAGAGAGAGTGTATTTAGTTTTTAAGCCCATTAAGGTTTTGTGCTTTAAGAAGTAGAAGGAAGTTTATTTTTTGCCTCGTTCTTAAATTGGCCCACTAAAGTATCTCTATACCGGCCCATTAAGAATGCTATCAAAATAATAGAGGGGTATATGTTTTTTTTTTAAAAGGGAACTTGTTGCTTCAGTTTTATTGGATATGTCCATTGAATCGCTTGCCCATTTAAGAATTGTTGTTCAAAAGAGGTGGGCTGTGTTTTTCTTCTTTGATCAAAATTGATAGCCCATCAAGGGGGTGTGTTTTTGAATCATTTAGCCCATTAAGATATTTTGTTCTTAAAGCCTGTTTAGAATAAATAAAGAGGGAGGGTTTCTTAGGTTGTTAGGTTAGAAATCTTGGGCCAGAGGCCCATTTTTGGAAAAATAGCGTAGTATTTGAATTTCAATGATTATAGCAGTCATATTTATATTAATTTATTTTTATAAATTATATTATTATTATATTTATTATCATTTCATTGACTTTAGTCAAAATTAGGGTTTCAATCCCTAACTTCCAACTAAGCCAAGTCGTGCCATGTTTCTCCCTCAAACCCATAAATCAGGCCCAAACCCAGTGAACATGTATTGTATAGATCCAAAAAGAAAAGAAACACATATTGGTGATTTTGAAACAAAACAAATCTAATCATATCAATCCAAATCAATTACATAACAAATTCTTAATACAAAACAAATGATATCAATTACAGATTCTAAATTCATCAATCTACTCCTAATCAACAAATTCATAACGACAATTACAGAATAATTTCCTAATCTATCTAAAAATATAACCTATAAATAACCTAGAAATTTCTAAGAAAGACAGCAAAAATTTGGATAAGAAGACTCTAAACCGAGGAAAGAAGGAGAAGCGGTCGAAGCCTTAGAAGTTTCTTCTTGCTTGAGATCTAGGGTTTTAATTTCTGAAACCCTAAGATCTGTCCATAAAGCAACCACCGTGACGCCATTACCTGTAAACAAAGAATCAAAGAAGGAATCATAAAGAGATGAAGAGGAAAATCAAATTGCAAGAAGTTCACTGCAATGAAGGTAATCCTAAAACATAGCTTTAAATTGGAAAATTGGTATCATTGTTGGATTTGGGGTTGATTGGGTGGTCTGATCTGGATTTCTGGGAAATTTAGGGTTAGCGTTCATCACTTATGTTAGGGTTCATCCTTATGGGGTTAGGTTTCTAAGGGTTTGCGCTTCTGGGTTGGATAAGGGTTAGGGTTCTTGGGGTTTTGGTTGAAGGTGGGGGTTAGGGTTCTAAGATTCTGAGTTGGTCACGGTGTTTGAGTATGAATGTTTGAAGTTTCTGGTTGAATGTCAACTGGAAAACTGGACAGAAATGGTGGTTTATGGTGGCTCATAGTGGTGACCGCCAGCAGAAGCGATTTCTGGCCGGCCGAGCGGTTTCTGATCGCCTAGAGAGAGGCGAGAACTTCTCTCTCTAGAAATACAACAAATTTATTATTTTGGGGGTAGAGAGAGAGAAGAAGAGAAAATGAGGCCCAACATTGGGCCTGTGTTTTTATAAACCCTCATTAATCATGTGTCTGCGTTTCCACTACCTTACCACGTGCCCTCATTATACATCTTTTTGATCTCCATCAAACGATCTCAAAACGTGTGTCCACTGTAATCATGTGTACCCTCCCGTACATGGTTCAAACGGAACTCTTCCCCAACGCTATTGTTTTAGGCCAGGCCCATCTCTATCTGCACCCTCCCTATTTTTTTTACTATTGCGTTACAAAATTGCACCCCTCCTGCACTACTGGGCCCAGTTCAATATCTGAACTTGGGCCCTTGATTCACGTACCCCCACTTTTACTTCCTTGTTCAATCATACACCTCCCTCCTGCGTTTGGACCGGAATCCAATATCTGGATTTAGGGCGCTACTTTCTACACCCCCTGAATTTACTAGCCAAACATAAAATACACCCCCTTGGCTCTTTTAATTGAAATTTTATTTTTTCTTTATATTTAATTTTTTATTATTTATATTATAATTAACATTTTTTTATATTTAATATATCTGTATAAATTCTAAAATTATTTTTTTATTATTATTATAAAATTCAAATTTTTTACTAACTCATTCTTAATTACTTTTAAATTGCATTAAAATCCTTTTAATCATGCATTAAAAATATTTTTCTTATATAATATATTTGAAAATATCTAACCAATCAACTACTAACTACTCTTTTACTAACTTAATAAACTCAAGACGCTATTTTTGAAAAGGGTTATGGAGATATTTCTCGTTAACTGTGAACTTCATCTAACAACTCCGCTATTCACACACCCAGACTTGGCTCAAGGAGAATTCAAAATATCTTCATAATCCATAAAAAACACCAATCAACTATGAACTACGAATTGGGACTTTGATTCCTCATAAGAGGATACGTAGGCATACGACTTAAAATTGTGCGAGTTCCCCTAGTAAAAATTAAAACCCTATTTCCTAAATCGCAATTCTAAACCCTAGTATCCTTGTGAACAAGGTGAAAGAGGGGTTCCTAACACCTTCCCTTCGTATAAAACGAGTCAACAACTTAGAATCTCTGATCAAATTAGGGTTATCCTTTATTTTCCCTTTCTTAAAACATAAAAATTAAAGGTGGCGACTCTCATTTTAAAAACGGTTACACAATAGGTTGTAATGTATTTAATTGGTGAAATATATGTGCTTTAATGGGTTTTTGATGAAAAGCCCGTGGGAACCCGAGGTTGTTCACATATGGATTTTTCTGGTTTTTCGCGAGGCCGCTTAGCGCCCTATTTCGTGCTTAGCACCTTCTGGAACAAAAAGTTTTATATTTTCTTAAATTGTTCAGGATCTGGTATGTTATTGATTTATGAGATTTCCATGAATTTTAATAATTTATCAAATGTGTATTGGATAGGTTCTGGATGACTTTTTGATGAAAACATAACACTTAAATTATGTGTATATGTATGTTAAGAATTGATGTTGAATGTGAGTAACACTATTTGGAATTTTTTGCTATATGTTATTATGGTGTGTTGAGTTCATTAGTGCTATGAGAATGCATTGTATGTGAATGATGACATGAAATATTTATGTTTCTACAATGGTGAGATAATTTAAATTCGATGAATTATGTGATATATGCTTGTATGATTAAGATTGAGAGATGGTCTTAATTGCATATAATTGTTGAGATTACACATGCATGATTTATTGTCAAGAGGCGATGCTTTATAGTTTCATGGAGGCTAGTGACTTATCCCAAACCTAAAGGACTGATATGAAGCTTAGATGATGGGATTTTTGGTGGTTATATGTCTGAGAGATGGACTCGATTTAAATGTAAAAACCGTATAAGGATAACAATTGGTACCACATGCATATTGCATTGAGTTTCATTCGAGTCACATGTGTCGATGTAAAATGTGTAATTGGTGTGCATTATGTGATGCATATATGTTAGTGTATGGAACATGATTTTAAATTAGTGCTATGAGTATGACCGGTGTATATGTGTTGGTTTTGAAATACATGTGGAACCATCTTTTGATATGCCTGCTAATTTACCCTGATCATGTCATATTATTGTGTGGTGGTTTACGGGGTGTTACACATGACAAGGAAGTGCCAATTCAGACTTTGTCTTATGTTAAAAATATTGTTGAGGCGAGTCATGTGAGCCGGAGTGGTCGTATATTTGCTCCCACTTTTCCTAAGAATGTTGATGCTGGTAAGAAGATTGTTGAAGCTAGTGTTGAAACCAAAAAGATAGAAGGGCATACTAGTGGTGCTACCTTAGAGAAGTATATTGATGAACTTTTGAAGATCATTAAGATGAGCGATTATAAAATTATTGACCAATTGTTGCAAACTCCGTCTTAAATTTCCATTATAGCTTTGTTGATGAATTCTGCATCTCATCGGGAATCTCTGATGAGGGTCTGTGACCAAGATTTTGTTGAGAGGGATGTCTCGATTGACCAGTTTAATGGCATTGTGGGAAATATCATAACTTGCAATGACTTGAGTTTTTGTGATGAGGAATTGCCTGACGAAATAAGAAATCACAATATGACTTTACACATATCTCTAAACTACAAGAATGATGCCTTATCTAATGTATTGATTGATAATGGATATGCTCTCAATGTGATACCAAAGAGTACTTTGTCAAAGCTCACTTATCAAAGAACTCTTATGCCCAACAGTGACATTGTAGTGAAAGCTTTCGACCGTTCAAAGAAATTTGTCATTGGAGAAGTGGACATGCCAATAAACATAGGTCTCTACATGTTTCATATCACCTTTCAGGCCATGGATATCTTTCCAGCCTATAATTGTTTGTTGGGTCGACCCTGGATTCATAAGGTGAGAGCTGTTACATCCACCTTACATCAAAAATTGAATTTGTCCGAGAAGGAAAAGTTGTGATTGTGAATGGTGAACAAGCCTTACTGGTATCCCATTTGTCTTCTTTTAGTGTTATGGAAGTTGATGAAGCCGCTGTTGGAACTCATTTCCAAACTTTGTCCATTGATAATATAAAGAAGAGTGAAGATTCCATTTCCACCTTCAAAGATGCACAACAAGTGGTTCGGAAAGGTCCTAGCAGCATTTGGGATCAGGTTATTGATCCACCGCTAAATAAGAACAGGATATGTCTGGGTTTCTCCCTGGAGAAGGATAAGAATGAAGTGGTGAAGCCGGAGTCTGCTTTCCGTCCATATCAATATATCTTCCATAGTGCGGGTTATTTCCATCCAACTCCTCCAGAAGTTGACGCTATTATTAAAGATGAGACAGAGCAAGAATTGTCGAACTTTGTAACGCCTGGAGTGAGAGTCTAAAATTGGATCATTGTTAATGTTCCCATCTGCATTCACTTATCAAAGTAATTTATCTTTGCTTGTTTTTAAAAATCCTTTCACTCTGCCCAAGGTCAAGGAGATATTTGTATGGGCGTGTCTTTTGTTCTAAATTTTGAAATCGTTAATAAAAGTTGTTTTTGATTTCCAATTGTATTTTTATTTTCTTCTTTTTCTTGGAAAATGGTAATCATAAAAACCTTTCAAAATAAATAATAACTATAAATAAATTTGAATATCACTTGTTGCATTTATTAGTTTCTAAAATCAAGCATAATCATATGTGCAGATTAATTAAAAATCATGTTGAAAACAATGACCCTGCGCCCCCTCCCAACTTTGAATATCCTGTATATGTGGCTAAAGAAGAGGAGTTTACTAAAATCCTAGAATAGGTTTCTCGGTTTCTTGAGCGCGAGGAGAATACCATTCATCCATATAAAGAGTCGTTGGAGACCGTTAACTTGGGTTCTGAGGAAGATTTGAAAGAAGTAAAGATTAGGGTACTACTTTATCCCGATGTAAAGAGCAGGTTAATTGAGTTGTTGAAAAAATATGTTGATATATTTGCTTGGTCTTATAAAGACATGCCTGGGTTAGATACCAATATTATGGAGCATCGCTTTCCGTTAAAGCCTGAATGTTCGCCCATTAAACAAAAGTTAAGAAGGACTCACCCTGACATGGCAGTTAAGATTAAAGAGGAGGTCTTGAAACAGATTGATATCAGTTTCCTTGTGACGTCAGTGTATCCTTAGTGGATTTCCAATATTGTTCCAGTTCCAAAGAAGGGTAGAAAAGTCTGCATGTGCGTTGATTACAAAGACCTGAATAAGGCTAGTCTGAAAGATGATTTCCCTCTGCCACATATTGATTTGTTGGTAGATAGAACATCAAAATTCAAAGTGTTTTCTTTTATGGACGAATTTTCCAGATATAATCAAATTTAGATGTCTCCCGAGGACATGGAAAAAACAACGTTTATCACACCCTGGAGAACATTCTGTTACAGAGTGATGCCCTTCGGGTTGAAGAATGTTGGTGCAACGTACTATAAGGATATGACAATCCTATTCCAGGATCTGATTCATAAAGAGATCAAGGTATATGTTGATGATATGATTGTCAAATCTCATATTGAGGAAGGTCATTTGGAAGACTTATTGAAATTGTTTCAGCGTTTGAGGAAGTATCATATCCGCTTGAATCCGAATAAGTGTACTTTTGGTGTTCGTTCCGGAAAATTATTGGGCTTCATTGTTAGCCAAAGAGGTATTAAATTTCATCCTGATAAAGTTAGGGCAATTCAAGAGATGCTTGCACCAATAACTGAAAAGCAAGACAGGGGTTTCCTTGGGCGTTTGAATTACATCTCCAGGTGTATTTCTCACATGACTGCCACTTGTGAGCCAATCTTCAAACTTAAAAAGAAAGATCAAGATTGTGTTTGGATGGATGATTGTCAGAAGGCTTTTGAAAGCATTAAAGAGTATCTACTTGAACCTCATATCTTTCTATTGTTAGAACATAGTTTGGTTTTACACCCTTGTAAGAGTTTTGATGATAACAAACACATGGTATATATAAAAGAACAAATATGCTCTCTAATAATGTATTTGAATATGCAGGGAAATTCTGATGTAAGAATCATAGAAGATGAGAGAGTCACGTTTTTGAAGCTCTTGTTAGACACAATATACTTAGAAGCAAATCCGTGTAATCACGCTAAAATAAAGAAGTTATAATGTTACAACTTTTGAATGCACCAGCGCTGCAAGAAAACTCTGATATTTTGATAAATAAAGTTCTAGAAGAACAAAAAATAAGTCTCAACGGTAAGATTCCTCTTCTGATATGATACCAAGAAAGCAATGTTCTGATGTGTTACAACTCATTCATTACAAATCAAAATGTAACGGTTGAACCAAGACAAGATCTATATTTTTGGAAAGTACATTAACTACACTTTATCAACCTTTAAAAATCATCTTCTCATGTCTCTCATGCATCGCCTATATGAAGAAGACTTGAAGAATAAATCATATAATACTATTGCGCACCAAAAGAGAAATATTATTACCCAGTTATATCTTGTGCTTTTCAATTGTGTATACATCACTGTTATGATATAGTTTTGTTTAAAAAACATCATTGTAAACACTCTTAATTGATTTATCTTGTAATACCTTGAGAAAACCGAGATGTGGTTTAAACTCAAGAAAACATTGACAGTAGTCATTATATCTGTGTAATCATGTTTTGATTAGTGGATTAAGACCTCGTTTGAGAGAGGCGAAATCACCTTGGCGGGTATACTGAAGTATTTTGAGTTCGAACGAACCAGGATAACTCACGTGTCTACTATTTTTATTTTGAAAACCCTAATTCGAAACCCCCCCTTTCTTGTGTTTTTCCATTCTTCAATTGGCATCAGAGCGCCTTGTTCTAGATGCATACACTTAACCGTGTCAGAAAAAGATACTAGCTAGAAAAAAACTATGGTGGGACCAAGTCAGATCATCATCAATGATAATCATGATGAGAAAGACAGAATCAGCAGAAAACCTCATATCCTTGATGGTGAGAACTTTGATTACTAGAAAGACAGAATCAAAATTTTCTTTCTAGCTCATGACGCTGATCTCTGGGATATGGTGACTAATGGATACATTCATCCAGTTGACAAAAGCCGTCAGAAGATCGACAGAAAAAGAATGAAAGATCAACAAAGGAAAGAATTCAGAAATCATCACAAAGCCAGAACAATCCTCTTGAGTGTTATCTCGTACACCGAGTATGAGAAGATCAAGAATAGAGGATCAGTTAAGAACATGTTTGACTCTGTGAGAATGATGCATGAAGGCAACGCGCAAGTCAAAGAAACCAAAGCTCTTGCACTCATTCAAAAGTATGAGGCTTTCAAAATGGAAGAAGATGAAACATTTTAAACAATGTTCTCAAGGTTTCAAATTATGGGTTATGGGCTAAAAGTTCTGGACAAAGGGTACTCAACAACAGATCATGTAAAGAAAATCATCAGAAGCTTACCCAAGAAATGGAGACCCATGGTCACAACCTTAAAACTAGCCAAAGATCTTAATAAAATATCTCTTGAAGAACTTATCAGCTCCTTGAGAAGTCATGAGATAAAACTAGAAGAAGATGAGCCCCATAAGCAAGGTAAGTCTCTCACTCTTAAATATAATAAAAAATGTGAACCTAAAGTTTTTCAGGAAAAATAAGAAAAATCTGGTGAATCTTCGTCAGAAGAAGACGAACTATCTCTTCTCTCCAGAAGAGTCAATCAGTTACAGAAGCACAGGAAGAGGAAGTTTAGAAACCCCAGAAGAACAAGAAATCGCTCTAAATCATCTTCTGGGTACAAAAAATCTAGCAACAAATATATTGTATGCTACGAATGAAACGAACCAGATCATTACAAAAGCGACTGCCCTAATCTTCAGAAAGAAAAGCCTAAAAATAAGTACCTCAAAGAAAAGAAGAAAAGTCTCATGGCAACATGGGATGACTCAGAATCTTCTGAAGCTGAAACAGAATCAGAAAATGAACGAGACAACATAGCCTTAATGGCCAACATAACAGATGACACTTGATCATCTTAATCAGAATCAGACTCATAGGAAGAAGAGGTATTCTCTAACTTTTATAGATCTCAATTAGAAGAAAGTCTGTCAGAAATTCTTGAAAGATATCAGCAACTTCGAGTAAAAAACAAGAACCTAAAAAATGATCTAGCATCTCACTCTGAGAAAACTAAGAAACTAAAAACAGAAAACTCTGAGCTAAAAGAAACCATTTCTAAACTTGAAAATGAAAACTATGTTATTAAAAATGAATTACAAAAAGCTCAGAAAGAAATTGTTTCATAAGTTTCGAATAGTTCTGACAAAATCATAAAAGAATATGATCATAACTTTAAAAAAGTTTCTAGCTAAAAACATATATAGGAGCAAGTTGGATTCAATGATCTATGGAGTTAGTATAAATGGAAGAAAAAGTATAGGATATATGAAACCAAAGGGAGAAGAAGCATCTCAACCAAAGAAAGTTGATGATATAGTTATAAAACACACACCTCTTCATTCACACTTTACATATGGGCATACACATGATATAAAATATACTAGTAATGCTTTCTCTGCAAAACCAAAATTCAAACAGAATTTTGGAAACTATAACAAACAAGGACCCAAAAAGATATGGGTACCTAAGGATAAAATCATATATGTTGTGGATGTCTTTAACGACAAAGTTGAAACACCGATATTAGTACCTGGACTCTGGATGCTCTCGACACATGACCAAAAGAAAGCATATATTCCAAAGTCTGGAGCTTAAATCTAGAGGCTATGTAGGTTTCAGAGGCAATCAGAAAGGAAATATTATTGGCTCTAGAACTTATGGATACTCTAAATGCTCAAAAGGTTATAGAGTATATAACACAAAAACACAAATTGTGGAAGAATTTATTAGTGTCAGATTTGATGATAAGTTTGGCTCTCAAAAGTCAAAGAAGGGTAAAACTTTTGCAGATATAGAAGTTCAACTTACAGGTACTGAAGACATATCGTCATAAAATCTTAATAAAGAATCTCAGCCTAATATAGAAGAAGATGTCACAAACATTACAACAACTTCTAAAGACCCCGTCCAGAAAAGACAATCCAGAAGTAGCCTAGCCCATTCGGAAAACATGATTCTAGGAAAGAAAGATAACCCAATCAAAACAAGATCTACATTCAAAAATTCTGAAGAATCACTCATGGGACTAGTATCTCTGATCGAGCCAACTTCCATTGACGAAGCTCTTCTAGACAATGACCAGATCCTTGAAATGCATGAAGAACTAAATCAATTTACCAGAAATGATATGTGGGATCTGGTTCCTAAACCAAAAGGCTTCAACATCATTGGAACCAAATGGGTCTTCAGAAATAAGCTAAACGAACAAGGAGAAGTCATCAGAAACAAAGCACGACTGGTGGCACAAAGCTATAGTCAGCAAGAAGGGATAGTCTATATAGAAACCTTTGCTCTAATCGCCAGGTTAGAATCTATCAGACTTTTAATTTCTTTTGCTGTAAATAATGCCATCACTCTTTATCATATGGATGTTAGGAGTGCTTTTTTAAATGGTTACATTGATGAAGAAGTTTATATGCACCAACCCCCTAACTTTGAAAATACAAAACATCCAGAATATGTTCATAAACTTAAGAAATCATTATACAATCTGAAACAAGCTCCCAAAACTTGGTATAAAAGACTAAGTAATTTTCTATTAGAAAAATATTTTACCAGAGGGAAGGTGGAAACAACCTTATTCCGTAAACTGTTTAAAAATGACATTATGGTTTGTCAAATTTACGTAGATGATATAATTTTTGGATCTACTAAAGCCTCTTTGGAAAAATAAATTGCTAAGTCTATGCAAGAAGAATTTGAAATGAGCTTGATGGGTGAACTCAAGTTCTTTCTGGGTATCCAAATCAATCAAAATCTAGAAGGAACCTACATTCATCAAAAAAATTATTTCAAAAAACTTCTGAAGAAATTTGATTTATCAGAATGTAAGCCTTCCAAAACTCCTATGCATCTTACATGCATTCTGGAAAGGGAAGAGGTAAGTAAGAAAGTATAATAGAAGCTCTATAGAGGTATGATTGGTTCTCTCTTATATTTAGAAGCTTTAAGACCTGATATTCTGTATAGAATTTATCTTTGTGTTAGATTCCAATCAGATCCTAGAGAATCTCACTTAACAACAGTTAAGAAAATTTCCAAGTATCTGAAAGGTACTACTAATCTTGGTATTTGCTATAGAAAATCCAGAGAATATAAATTAGTATGGTACTGCGATGCTGAATTTGCCGAAGACAAAAAAGAAAAAAAGTACTTCTGGAAGCTGCCAGTTTCTGGGAGACAATCTAATCTCGTGGTCCAGCAAAAGGCAATCAACTATTGCACTGTCAACTGCTGAAGCTGAATATATAGTTGCAGCTGGATGCAGTACACATATGCTCTGGATGAAAAGTTAACTTGAAGACTTTAACATATATGAGAGTAACATTCATATGCTCTGCAATAATACTTTTGTCATTTGTCTTTCAAAAAATCCTATTTTACATTCTAGAGCTAAACATATAGAAATTAAACATCATTTTATTATGGCTATATTCATAAGGGAATTCTTTCTTTAAAATTTATAGACACAAACAATCAATGGGTTGACGTCTTCATTAAACCCCCTTCTGAAGATAGATTTAATTTCATTCTGAATCATCTCGGTATGGAATTATGTCCAGAATGAAAATGTAGCTTCTATATATTTAACCCTTAGAACTTTATGCTTTAATTTTTTTTTTTGTGAACATCTGAACAATAGTTCTTCAGAAGTGATAAGGAAAGTTGTATCAGGAACTATCCATAAGATCTGAACGTTCTACCAAAAATGTTTCATTTCTAAGATAGAAGCAAAAAGTTCACAATATCAACATTTGTCAACTCTAAACGCAAGGTTACCCTCTAAGGCTGAACACGTGTTCAAAATCTGAAGAGACTGAAACGGTTGAGTTGATGTATTAAGGCGTGAGTCAAATCGGTAATTGTTCCATATCTTTACGCTATCCCTCTTTTCAGGAATCATTAAATGCACGTAATCATTATTTTTTAACTCTCTTAAATTAAAATTAAAACTTCTATTTTTTCTTTCGTTTTCTATTTATTCTTAACTCTTTCACAAAAACTATCACATATTCACTCTCACTGACTTTTCTCTCGTCATTTGTTCCTCTTTTAAAACCCTAAAAGAGTTTGTGAACAAATGGCTTCCTCTCAACAAATTCCTCAAGTTTCTCAAATCATTCTTGGTTCTTCCTCCTCAAATGAAGAAAGGTACGTCGAACCATCAAGAACTCTTCTCACACCCATTTACTCTCTAGAAGTTTTAGTGAGCTTATTGTTGATTTCGTAAGCATGAAAGAAAAAGTTCACTTCCCACATATTTTGTTAAACCATATGAAGACTAGTGTCAAAGAAACAAGAGAAGAAGAAAGAACCAAGAGAGATTGGATTCCTCTGGGAAGACTCATTTCAAATATTCTGATAGAAAACAGACTGATAGAACATCTATGTGAGGCTCAACAAGCACATGTTCTGGAAGCTTGTGCTAGAAAGCCTCTAAACACCAAGAATATGAAGAAGATGAAGATTATTGAAACTATAAAGAAGGATCCTACAATCACCACCAAGGAAGTCATCACCACCCGAAGAGTGCCTCTGAAAGATTTCCCTCTCTTCACTCAAGCAGACTCATCTCCAGAAATTACTCTCAGGTATCTAGAAGCCTGCAAGAGTAATGGTACGATTCCAGATGTGAATATTCTTGATCTAAGGCAACAACCTTAGGAAGTTGCTCCCTGAAAATTAAGAAAAAGGAAAGCTGCTAGAGAAGGAACTTCTCAGAAAACCCCTAAAGCTGCCAAAAATAAAGGTAACTCGTCTTTTTTTTCTGTTATTGAATCAATATTTTTATCAACATCTGAAACTCTCTCATATCCAAAACCCACTGAAGATCCATCTCCTCAAACCCTTGATGATTTTGACCTAGAATTTTCTACTTCAATACCTAAAAATAAACCTCTGATTAATCCACCTTCTACCCATTTTGATCAGACTCAGCCAGAACATGCACAAGTTCTCTCTAATATTGCTCAATTTGATCCACTGTTTGAAGCTCCCCACACCAAAAATCCAAATTTTGACTCTGATACCATGACATCCATCTCAGGCATCACTTGCCCCTCATGATCTCTCAACCACCAATAATCCCCACAACTTCATCATAAACTTTCTCCATTCCATATCTTCCATCCCTATCATTCAACACCACCCAACTCACCTATAATTATTTCCGACACTCTCTCTCTCTCTCTCTCTCTCCCAATAACTACCCATAAGATCCCCTCAGAACAATCATTGATTTAGAAGCTTGGGACAATCTTGTCACAAGTTCCCAGAAAAAAGTCATTCCAAAACCAACACCAAAAATATCCAAATCAGATGTTGATAAATCTTTGCTGACTTTTGAAACAGAAACACAGGAATGGGTTAACTCCTTAAAAATAGCTTGCATGGAGAATCTTAACCCAGCTGCTTCTGATTCTCACTAGAATCAGTTCAGAAAATGGTTTAACTCTGAATCTCTGAAGCTGAAGGAACTTAGCTATGAAATCGCTTAACAGAACTTCAGTGATCGCCTAAAAATCTTCAAGGATCAAGTTCTGCGACACTGAGTAAATAAACCCCTCCTTCTTCTGGACAAATCCCCTTGGGAAGCCTCTCAGACATCAGAGTGTAATGAACCGTCTCCTGAACCTCTTCCTCTGGTCATGTTTCAAGACAAAGGCAAGGCAGTCGAAGAATCTCCTGAGCAAGAATCAGTTGGAGTTAATTATGAGAATGTGGTCTCTTTTGCTGAAACAACCTCCTCTTCTCTTGTGTTAAAAACTCTGGAGGATTTAAAGAAAGAAAATATTGGGTTTAAGGAAATGCTAGATAAACAGGATGAAACTAGTAAAGAAATTAAGGGGATACTTGAGAGACAAGAGGAATTAAATAATCAGATCAAGAGTTTATTGGAAGCCTTGTTCGCATGACTTCCACCTCCTCGACCATAGCTCTGAAAAACTATTTTATTTATGCTATTTGTTTCTTATTTAAATCTTCTGTTTATCTATCTTCTATTAATCTTAATCCGCTCTGAATACAAAATCCATTTCTGTTACATTTACGTGTTTTTACTGCTTTTTGATTCTTGATAAAAAGGGGGAGAACGTAAGATATTTTGAATATAATAGTATCGAGACCCAGCCTCAAACATATTGAATATCATAACTTCTGTTTTTATCCTCTGAAAGCAAAACAAGAAAAATCTCTTGAAAAGCAACCTCTGAAAGTAACTTCTGTCACGTGAACGTATCAAAACTTTCATCACAAAGCTTTGATCAGAACATCTTTAGGGAAGTATTTTCATCTTTATCTGAGTATTCAACTTAGGGGGGGGGGACTTTAATTATTTATGCTCTTAAGTAATCTATCAAAATATACAAGTTTTTGTCCTCATCAAAAGGGGGGAGATTATTATAACATAGTTTGGTTCTACATCCTTGTAAGAGTTTTGATGATAACAAACACATAATATATATAAAGAACAAATATGCTCTCTAATAATTTATTTGAATATGCAAGGAAATTATGATGTAAGAAGCATAAAACATGAGAGAGTTATGTTTTTGAAGCTTTGGTTAGACACAACATACTTAGAAGCAAATCCGTGTAATCACGCTAAAATGAAGAAAGTTCTAATGTTACAACTTCTGAATACACCAGTGCTGCAAGAAAAACTCTGATATTCTGATAAATAAAGTTCTGGAAGAACAAAAAGAAGTCTTAATGATAACATTCCTCTGTTGTTATGATACTAAGAAAGTAATGTTCTGGTGCGTTACAACTCATTCATTACAAATCAAAATGTAACGGCTGAACCAAGACAAGATCTATATTTTTCAAAAGTATATTAACTACACTTTATCAACCTTCCAAAAGCATCTTCTCATGTCTCTCATGCATATCCTATATAAAGAATACTGAATCAGAAATCATATAATACTACCGCGCACCAAAAGAGAAATATTATTACCCAATTATATCTTGTGTTTTTCAATTGTGTATACATCACTATTGTGATATAGTTTTGTTTAGAAAACATCTTTGTACACACTCTTAATTGATTTATCTTATAATACCTTAAGAAAACTGAGTTATGGTTTAAACTCAAGAAGACATTATCAGTAGTCATTGTATCTGTGTAATCAAGTTTTGATTAGTGGATTAAAACCTTGTTTGAGAGAGGAGAAATCACCTTGGCGGATGGACTGGAGTAGTTTGAGTTCAAATGAACCAGGATAACCAACATGTCTACTGTTTTTATTTTGAAAACCCCAATTCACCCCCCCTTCTTGTGTTTTTCCATTCTTAATCTCCCTCTTGTTGAAGGAAGACCATAGATTATGTATTTGAATATGTTGGACAATTCCATAGGCTGTTGTGATCAGTGGGAATGAGAACTGACTATTTTTGGAATGCTGTTCGCGTTTGTGTTTGTTTTTGAAAAATGTCGCGGTAAGTAAGAGTCGCCACCGTCTTTTATTTTATCCAACGAGGAAAGGACAAAAGCACAGAAAAATTCATTTTCGAGATGTTTCTCGGGTTCGGGAGGTAGATTATAGAAAGGGAAGGTATTAGCACCCTTTCTATCTGTGGTTATCCACGGGCTCTTAGGTACTTGCTCACTATGTTTTCAAAAGGTTTGCTTTTCTTTGTGATTATGGGTTTTGAAAAGAGTTTTGTGTTTTGAAGAGAGTGTAAGTGCGAAAAGTTTTGTTTTGTTTTTAAAAGGAGCAAGTACTTAAGAACCTCTACCTACTCAAAAAGAAATTAAATTGTGCAAATGTCCTTTAGACAGTGCTATCCCACTATTGAGGAGTAGGTAGCACCGTCGTTGGAGTTTTTTGGGTCAATTCGATTTAAAGGGACGTGTAGTCACTAAAGCAATGTTAGGATGCTTTAGCGGTAACCCTAAAGTCTTAGATCATTTTTACCGAGGCAACCATTTCGAGGCAACTTTTGATCTTTGGACAGGAGGGCGACCTCTAAGACTTCCTATACTCAATGACCACGTTCGAGGCAACCAAGTGAAGTGTACCCTAAGAGTGGCATGTGCAAGTGTGTCAACTTTCAGTTTATATTATCTTTGTACATGTTATGGTGAGATACTGTTGATTTTAAGTTAAGAGTTAATCTTGTCATGCAATCCTAGTTAGCATACATCTAAACAGTTAATATATGTACAGGAATTTAAAGTGCGGGAATTGTAAATCCTACGCTATTACAAGGCTTCGGGGAGGGGAATTATTTACATGTCCAAAAATTTGGTGGAATAAAAAGCAGTAAAAGGTCTTAGTTAAGCTATTACAAACCAGTAGGCAGTTACAATATATGGATCAAAAATAATACGCGCGCGAGAAAAATTGAATCGGAGTGTCCTTGGGTTTTGACCCTTTTTTTTATTAAATAAAACATATTTTTTTGTCATTTTTTGATTTAAGAATTAAGACTAACTAATGATTAATTAATTAAAAAAGAAAAATGTTTTTTTGAGTTTTATTTTATTTTGAGAAAATGATCTAAATCTACTTAATTTTAGTTTTTTTAAAAAAATGTTAAGATAATTAAAAAGTTAATTAACAAAGTTAATTTAATAGAAAAAAAACTAGCCTAATGTTTTTGTGTTTTTGATTTTTTGTTGATTAAAAAAAGAAATAAAAATAGTCAAAATAAGGATAAACAAAAACGAAGGAAACGAGCAGCAAATAAAAAAAAACATAATTTTGGAGGCCTGGGAAGCTTCGATCCAATCAGGGTCATGGCTCTTTCGATTGGGCCAGGAAGTGGGCATGAACAGCCTTCGATCCAGGGAAAGGGATTTCCCTTCGATCTTGGGGAAAAATGCCTCCTTCGATCCAGGAGGACAATAGGAAGCTTCGATCCAGAGAAGGTGTCTCCTTCGATCTGGGATGCTATACCTGCAAAAGCATGTTAGCAAAATAAAACTCAGGTCCTGGTATCGAACCCCAGGCCCTTCGATCATACGTGCGTTGAGTCTTTTCAGGCTAAATCTGCAGTAAATGTTAGCAAACGAAGAACATGACCTGGGGCCAAACCCAGGCCCTTTGATCCTGTCTAGGATAGTAAATTGAAGGTAACAACAAGCACGAATGTGTAATGCAAATACAAGGTTGGACAGTTTACCCTCTCTTACCAGTAGATTGGACTTTCGATTTGGGCGCTTCTTGGATGTAGGCACCTTCGATCTGGGCTTCTGGGCTTGGCTACTTTTGCTGAAGGGTGGCTTTGCTTGGAAAATTCTGGCAACCTTTGATGGATTTTGTGGGCAGCCTCTCTCCAATGTTTCTTGTTTCTTTTCTCTATTTTTTCCTCTGTGTTTTTCGTCTTTTTTTAATGTGCCACTGGCCCTTGTATTTATAGGAGTGGGGGGTCTAGTAACGGCAAGAGACAACCCATTAAACAGGCCATTAAAGCCATGAGACAAGAATCAGACACATTAAAGTATTTCCTTTTTTGAAATGTTCGTGTCTCTTGAATGAACCTGGACACTTTGAATTTCGAATGCCTTCAGGCCCTGCTCTTCGATTGGTCCTTGTCCAAATATCAATCGAAGGGTACTAATTAAAATTCCAATCGAAAGGCTTTGTTAACAGGCCAATCGAAAGGTGCTGTTCATGCTAATCGAAGGGCTCATTCAGAATGCTAATCGAAGGGCTTCTTCAGAATTCCAATCGAAGGGTCTTTCAGAATGCCAATCGAAGGGTCTTTCAGAATGCCAATCGAAGGGTCTTTCAGAATGCCAATCGAAGGGTCTTTCAGAATGCCAATCGAAAGGTACTTAAAGCACCACTCAAAAATTTTCTTTTTCCTTAGGCAAGGGTTTCTGGTCAACCATGCAGGGGGAAGACTTTGGAAAACATGAGAGGGCAAATTTTAGGGTGCAATAGTTGCCCCTGTTCAATTTTCTTAAACCTGAGGATATAGATTGGCTTTCGAGCCTTTCGTGATCCGAAGGTGGAAGATAATTGAACACTAGAGTGCCCAGAAATTTGCACTCGCATGGTGTAGTATCAGCATTCTGATGTCAGGAATGGGCTTACAGATGCCATTTGGAGATTGTTGGTAGGTGGTTCTGTCTTTGTTGACGGGTTGTCTCTATTGACGGGTTGTACCTCAAAAAAATCTTTAGGAATCGATTTAACTGATTTTGTCTCCATTGACTAGCTTTGCCTCAAAAAATCTTTAGGAATCGATTTAACTGATTTTGTCTCCATTGACTGGCTTTGCCTCAGAAAAATCTTTAGGAATCGATTTAATTGATTTTGTCTCCATTGACTGGCTTCGCCTCAGAAAAATCTTTAGGAATCAATTTAACTGATTTTGTCTCCATTGATTGGCTTCACCTCAGAAAAATCTTTAGGAATCGATTTAACTGATCAGACAAGGTCTTGGAATATCTTCAACTGGATCGGCATCAGAAAAATCTTTAGGAATCAACTTAACTGGACCAGAGAAGGCCTTTGACTGGATCGGCATCAGAAAAACCTTTAGGAATCGATTTAACTGGACCAAACAAGGTCTTGGAATATCTTCAACTGGATCGGCATCAGAAAAATCTTTAGGAATTGACTTAACTGGACCAGAGAAGGCCTTTGACTGGATCGGCATCAAAAAAATCCTTAGGAATCGATTTAACTGGACCAGACAATGTCTTGGAATATCTTCAATTGGATCGGCATCAGAAAAATCTTTAGGAATCGATTTAACTGGACCAGAGAAGCCCTTTTGATATGGCTGAGAATTTAACCGCATCCTTACTGAAAGGTAAAGGTCATTCATATGCAACGCATGATATGGATCAAGCAATGATGTTCTCAACATAAATGAGATTGTGTGGTATGATGCGTTTATGCATGTATCGGGATGTATGGAAATGTAATGTTCTAGCTGGGGAGAATAAATCCCAGAGCTGCTGGAGAATAGAGTTGAGTCTGGATGATTGTCAGAATTGCGTCTGCATCTGGAGCGTATCTGAAATGTATTTGAATGAGTGACAGAATGACATCCGAATCTGGATCGTATCTGGACTGCAATTTGAATGAGTGACAGAATGATATCCGAATCTGGATCGTATCTGGACTGTATTTTGAATGAGTGACAGAATGACATTCGAATCTGAATCGTATCTGGACTGTATTTTGAATGAGTGACAGAATGACATCCGAATCTGGATTGTATCTGGACTGTATTTTCAATGAGTGACAGAATGACATCCGAATCTGGATCGTATCTGGACTGTATTTTGAATGAATTTGGAATAAGTATCAGAATGTCAGCCATATCTGGGTCGCATCTGAACTATCTCTAGAAGGAGTCTGGAATAAGTATCAGAATGTCAGCCATATTTGGGTCGCATCTGAACTGTATCTAGAAGGAATCTGGAATAAGTATCAAAATGTCAGCCATATCTGGATCGCATCTGAACTATCTCTAGAAGGAGTCCAGAATAAGTATCAGAATGTCATGCATATATGGGTCTCATCTGAACTATCTCTAGAAGGAGTCTGGAATAAGTATCAGAATGTCAGCCATATCTAGATCGCATCTGAACTATCTCTAGAAGGAGTTTGGAATAAGTATCAGAATGTCAGCCATATATGGGTCGCATCTGAACTATCTCTAGAAGGAGTCTGGAATAAGTATCAAAATGTCAGCCATATCTGGATCGCATCTGAACTGTCTCTAGAAGGAGTCTGGAATAAGTATCAGAATGTCAGCCATATCTGGATCGCATCTGAACTGTCTCTAGAAGGAGTCTGGAATAAGTATCAGAATGTCATCCATATCCGGATCGCATCTGAACTGTCTCTAGAAGGAGTCTGGAATAAGTATCAGAATGTCAGCCATATCTGGATCGCATCTGAACTGTCTCTAGAAGGAGTCTGGAATAAGTATCAGAATGTCAGCCATATCTGGGTCGCATCTGAACTATCTCTAGAAGGTGATGATCTTTGCCTGTTGTGATCGGTGGATCTGGAACTGACTGTTTAACGCTGGTTCGCGAAATGTCGCGGAAGCAAGAGTCGCCACCGTCTTTTATTTTCTCCAAATGGAAAGGACTAAAGCACAGAAAAATTCCTTATAGAGATTGCTCTCGGTTCGGGAGGTAGATTATAGAAAGGGAAGGTGTTAGCACCCTTTCTATCCATGGTTATCCATGGGCTCTTAGATACTTGCTCATTTGTGTTTTCAAAATTGTTTGTTTGCTTTTCAACTGTGGGTTTTAAAAAGTTTCTTTGAAAATTTCAGTTCGACTCTTGTATCAGTCCTCAAGAGTGTTTGAAAAATTGCTTTCGAAAGCTTTTTGAAAAGGTGTCGGTGTGAAAAGTATTTTTGATTTGTTTTGTTTTGAATTAGAGCAAGTATCTACGAGAACCTACCTATCCTAAGGAATTCGTCTGTGTAAACATCCTTAAAAGCAGTGCCATCCCACCATTGAGAGGTAGGTAGCACCACCGTTGGAGGTGTTCGGGTCAATTCGAGGTTCGGGACGTGGTGATCACCAGAGCAATGGGAAGACACCTTAGAAGCTACCCTCATGCCAGGTTCCCGGATCATGAGGACTTACTAAGACATCCTCTACTCGACGATCACCTTTCGAGGCAAGGCAACAGTGAGGCGTACCCTAGGGGTGGTGTGTGATTCGTGTGTCGTTTTCATTTGTATTTATCTTATCATGTTATTGGTGATCTAGCGTTTGTTTTTATTTTTTTTTGTCCATTCATTCTTGCATGCATTCGTTAACAGTTAAAAAAGTGCGAGAAGTAAAAGATTCTAAGCTATTACAAAAGGCGCGGGTCCACATCGCCAAAATTTCTTGAACCCGATTTGACAGAAAATAAATAAAGAAAGAAAAGTAAAGTGCGAGGAATTATTTACAAGGCCTTGGGAGAGATACAGAAATATTAAACGAAAAAGAAATAAACACGCGAATTAAATAAGAATTAAGACGAGGGCGTTGGACCCTTTTTGCAAAATTAAATTAAATGATGAAATTAATTAATTTAAAAGAAAAGAAATTGTTTTTGGTATTTTTTGGTATTTTATGTTTAATGGGAAAAAGAATTAATTAAAATAAATGCTAACCCTAATTCTAGTTGTTTTTAATTTATTAAAAAAAGAAGATTAAATTTTAACCTAAAATTAACCCTAATTAATTTACATGCAATTTAATTACAAAAATAAATATTTAATATTTTAATTATTATGAAAGAAAAATAAAAAGGAATAAAAATTATCATGAACCCTAATTCTATATTTTTTTATATTTTTATTAAAAAAAGTTTAGATTAAAACCTAATTTAAAACTAGTTAATTAATGAATTTATTTACAAAAATATTAAAATAAAATATTTATTATTTTAGCTTTTTCTGACTTTTTTATGGTTTTTGTGTTTTTATGAAAATAATTAAATGGACAGAATTAATTGAAAATAATAATTGAAAGTAAAAAAAAGAATGAAAACAAAAAGAAAAAAACATTGCAAACCTCAGGGGGGTGTTGTCCCCAATTGTGAGGTAAATGGCTAGCAATTTAAGCCCATCTATCCTAGCCTGATTGACCTTCGTGGCTAGCACGTGTACACGTTGACTAGAGCGCATCCTATTCCCCAGATCCTGGCCTTTGATTTGATGCCCTGGTACGCGTGGACGGTTTGATTTGAGAGACGCATGGTAGTCTCCAGGACATAATCTGCATTGAATCATTAATTGAAGAAAAATATGAAAGGGGGTGAGGACCTGGGGCTCGAACCCAGGTCCTATGGTTTACCAATCAACGCGCTTGCCAGTGGAGCTATTTTGTTTATCTGTAAATTAAATAACAAATGAATATAATAAAACAAAACAATGCGTTAGTGCTTTCTGCGCGCGAAATTTCAAACGCTCCAATCGTGGACGGCCACCTAAACGTCTTCCTCGTTGGCTTGTTTTTTTTCCTGAAACAAGAACAATTTAGCAACGGTTTTCAAACGTTGCTATAGACGCTATATTAGAAAATAGCGAATAGCCCCTGGGGCTTCATAAATTGAGCGCGATGATGCCATTGTTTTCGTCCAAACCCCCTGAATCCATTCATGGCATTGTGGTGGTCTAATTTTACCGCGTTTGGAAACCCCCAATTTCAAGCTTGCAAAACCCTAATCTGCATCCATGGTGGAATTGCATATAGGTGATAAAAATACAATTAATTTGTATGGTTAGCTTCAGAATACATTACTCAGTATGAATATATAATCAAAATGCTATGTAAATGCCTAAATATGGAAACACGATTATGAAAAAAAGTGAGGAAAGCTTGACTTCTGTATACCAATTCTGGGTGTTGGGACGATTGATTTTGATTGGAAAACGTTCTATGATCCTCAAGGAAGGTGTTTGAACAACTCTTATGCCTTGAATCAACCTCCAACCTTGTTTTCAGATTTTTGTTTTTCAACCAAAAAGTCAAGTTTTGTTCTTGGTCTCTAGCGCAGCTTAGGGGTCAATGGCATTAGGTCTTGCTTCTTTGTATATGTATGAATGAATTAGGTCAATAATCTGATCAAAAGAATCCAAGAATTGATTATGCAATATTTGATTTTCAAGCATTAGTTTTTCCAATCTTTTTCATGCAATTTGATATCAAATCATGCCAAAACTTTCCAAAAATGATTATGCACGAATCTTGAATGTCCAATGAGAGTATTTTCTGCACAAAGAGATTTGATTTCATTAGTTTAGTATTTTTCATGTATTTAATTTAATTAAAATGAATTATTAATAATAAAAATCCAAATAAATAAATAAATAATGAAGAAAAACTTCCCTTTGGGCCAAGTGGTCGTGCACATGCCTTGGATAATGAATTGTGGAAGAAAAAGAGGCCCATTAGCAATTTTAGGTCATTTGGAGCAATGTTGACTTTTCAAAATATCCAAAAATTTCCCAACTTCCACAAGGCATAACTTGCTCAAATTTTAAGCTTTGCTCATGTTCTTGGACATTTTGGAAAGTTCTTTGAGCCCTCTAACCAATGCCTTTGGTCCCATGTCATTTTGATTTACCAATCTCAAGTTATGTCCTTTGACTTAAAGTCCCTTTTTGTTGACTTTTGAAAATGACCTATAATGTTGAATTTGATAACTTTTTGTGAGAGCATTTCTTGGACTTGAAGTATGAAGATGAGTTGTAGGAAATGTCGTTCTCTTCAAAATGAGCTTTGGATGGAATTTTTCTGATAATCCATGTGAAAGTTATGCCCTGGTCAATTTACAGTTGACTTTTTCAGCTGTCCAAATAAGGAAACTTTTGCATCTTGATGATTTTTGAGCCAAGCTTTGAGAATCATGATCAAGCATTGATCAAATGATGTTTGTGGCTTCAAAATGAGATGTTGACCAAAAATTTGAACTTTTGACTGTCAAATGACCATTTTGCCCCTACAGTTGACTGTAGTGCAATTAGGGTTTTGACTGTGCAATTTTGTGCTGAAAGTCTTGAAACTTGATATGAGGATGCTTGACCATATTTGTAGGCATGTGGGACTTGATTGGACCCTTGGAAACTTCATCTTCTTGATCAGAACCAAAACCCTAATTTGACTGTTTAGGAGACCCTTGAACTGTGCAACCCTTGGGGAGATTTGAAGCTTTGACTTGGAAATTCTTGAAGAATATGGGAGGGAAAATTTTGGGGTACAACAGTTGCCCCTGTTCAATCTTCTTAGACCTGAGGATGCAGATTGGCTGACGTGCCTTTCGTAATCCGAGGGTAGAAGATGATTGAACACTAGAGTGCCCAGAAATTTGCGCTCACATAGTAGCAGTGTGATGATGGGAATGGGCTTATAGATGCCATTTAGAGATTGGTGAATAGGATGATGGGCTTATAGATGCCATCTGGATGTTGATCGCGTAAGAGATTCCTTAGCGAGAACTTACGTACCTGCAAAAGAAAAATGAGTACCTGACATGTTGCAGGAGCTGGTTTTCAGATGCTTTGTATAGATGTGTCCTGACTGGTTACAGGAGCTAGATCTGGAGTTTCAAAAGATGATGAATGAACCAGGGGTGGTTACTACCTCAGCCGGAACGGTGAGAGAACCTTGGGTGACTTTAACCTCAACAGCAATCGTTGAGAAAATCTTGGGATTACCACCTCCGCAGGATCGGGAAGAGAACCATAGGCAATTATAATCTCAAAGGCAAACATTGAAAAAAACCTGGAATGGAATTATCGTCTCCGCAGTATTGGGGAGAGAACCATAGGAAATTATAATCTCAAAAGCGGACGTTTGAGAAAAACCTGGAATGGAATTATCATCTCCGCAGTATTGGGGAGAGAACCATAGGAAATTATAATCTCAAAAGCGGACGTTTGAGAAAAACCTGGAATGGAATTATCATCTCCGCAGGATCGGGGAGAGAACCATAGGAAATTATAATCTCAAAAGCGGACGTTTGAGAAAAACCTGGAATGGAATTATCATCTCCGCAGGATCGGGGAGAGAACCATAGGAAATTATAATCTCAAAAGCGGACGTTTGAGAAAAACCTGGAATGGAATTATCGTCTCCGCAGGATCGGGGAGAGAACCAGAGGAAATTATAATCTCAAAAGCGGACGTTTGAGAAAAACCTGGAATGGAATTATCATCTCCGCAGGATCGGGGAGAGAACCATAGGAAATTATAATCTCAAAAGCGGACGTTTGAGAAAAACCTGGAATGGAATTATCATCTCCGCAGGATCGGGGAGAGAACCATAGGAAATTATAATCTCAAAAGCGGGCGTTTGAGAAAAACCTGAGATGGAATTATCATCTCCGCAGCATTGGGGAGAGAACCATAGGAAATTATAATCTCAAAAGCGGACGTTTGAGAAAAACCTGGAATGGAATTATCGTCTCCGCAGGATCGGGGAGAGAACCATAGGAAATTATAATCTCAAAAGCGGACGTTTGAGAAAAACCTGGAATGGAATTATCATCTCCGCAGGATCGGGGAGAGAACCATAGGAAATTATAATCTCAAAAGCGGACGTTTGAGAAAAACCTGGAATGGAATTATCATCTCCGAAGGATCGGGGAGAGAACCATAGGAAATTATAATCTCAAAAGCGGACGTTTGAGAAAAACCTGGGATGGAATTATCATCTCCGCAGCATTGGGGAGAGAACCATAGGAAATTATAATCTCAAAAGCGGACGTTTGAGAAAAACCTGGAATGGAATTATCGTCTCCGCAGGATCGGGGAGAGAACCATAGGAAATTATAATCTCAAAAGCGGACGTTTGAGAAAAACCTTGATAACTTCTACTGAGTCTTCATCAGAAAAATTTGTTTGGGGTCGATTTAGCTGGACTAGAGAAGGCCTTGGACTGGATAAGAAGTCTTTGGAGTCGATTTAACTGAACCAAATAAGGTCTTGAAATATGACTGAGAATTTAACTGAATCTTTCCTGAAAGGTAAAGGTCAGTCATATGCAATGCATGATATGGATCAAGCAATGATGTTCTCAACATAAATGAGATTTGTAAGATATGATGCGTATATGCATGCTATAATGATGTATGTGATGTTTAGGAATGTATGTTTTTGTCCAGGAGAGTAAATCCTTGACGGGTGCCGGGAAGTCATATCCTGGGCTGATGTTGATGAATAGATTTCGCTTCCGCTGGGGATGATAGCTGCAAGAATACCGGTTGGAGAAGATGACCCCATTGGGGAATAAACTTGGCGAATGGAATATTCTGCGGGGAGAAAAGTGCTCTGACGATCTTGCTGGGAAGTAATACTCTGTGGGGAGAAAGATATCTTTGCCGAAATGTTGATAATAACTTGCTGGGGATATCCTTGTTGTGTTGGAAGTGTTGATAGACTTCGCTGAGGATAAGAAGACTTCGTTGAGGACGCTCTTTTCGTGGCTTTTGGCTGGGGATAACCCAGTTATATCCTGTTAAGGAAATAACTCTTTGAATAAAGCTGGGAGACGCGTTCGTGTTCTGCGAGGGATAAGCTTCCAGAATCTACTGGGGATAAGCTTACTGCTTGGGGAGATGAATTCCAATTTTCCTGGGGAAACTGGATTGGACTCTCCTGGGGAAGTTTTGAACTGCGGGGGGGAAGTGATTCCTTTGAATGTTTGATATGCCGCCGGGGAACAATCTTTAGATCAAGACTGCCGGGGATGCTTGTCAAGAATATGTATATTGCTGCTGGAGAATGTTGAGATCTGCTGGAGGATACTCAACTTCCTTAGGGCCTGATAATATAACTTGGAGAGAGTGTACTACTTGCTGGCTCACTCTCTGGGGGATTAAGATATGCTGGTTATGTTCTTTAGCTGAACCTACCTTGGTACCTTGGAGGACAGAACAATTAGATTGCCTAGACAACTCTTTATTGCCCCTGTTTCTAATGTTACCTGTAATTAATTCTTTGTTTCGTATGCAAATATTCATGAGTTAGCAAATTATTGTCAATGCATATATCACAAATTGAACCTTGGACGTTCTTCGCAAAACAAAACAGAAAAAGAAAAACAATTGGCACTTTTAACTGAAAAGTATATTTGTATTGATTTTTGAATGGCCTGAAAATAGGCGTTTTGTGTACAAGAGGCTGACGTCCTAGTAAGAGAACGCCGTCGAGCAAAAGAGTTTATACAAATTTTGTACAAAAGAAAATAAAACAGCTGTATGAAATGAATGATCCCACTGGGTTTCGACTCTGCTATTGCCTTTATAACTCTGAGCGTCTCATCACTTGATGACCTTGGTTGAAGGTGTAGCTGACTGACCGATGTCGTCTGAACTTGATGTAGATACCGGATTCTGGATGCAGAGTGATCCAATGAGACATAGTATTACGCTTTATCCCTAATTTTTGCCTGGACCGCCCTTTCGGGTTTTCAGTCCACCGGGATACCCATTTTTGCCCAAGCCGCCTTTTCAGGTTTTCGACTTGCCGGGTGTACAGATTTTTTCATTTCATCCCTTCATTTTGCCCGAACCCTTTTGGTTCGCCGGGAAGCCCTAATTTTTGCCTAGGCATGTCAGCCTAGCGGGTCTTTTTTCATGCGTAGTATCTTTTTACTATGTCTGCATTGGCGGGGTGAGGAAGGTCGTCACCATCCATGTTGGTCAATATCATTGCTCCTCCTGAGAACACATGCTTAACCACAAATGGCCCTTCGTATGTAGGGGTCCATTTTCCCCTTGGATCACTCTGAGGAAGGATGATTCTCTTGATTACCAGATCCCCAACTCGATATTCCTGTGGTCTGACCTTTTTGTTAAATGCCCTGATCATCCGTTTCTGATACGTCTGACCATGGCAGATAGCAGCAAGTCTCTTTTCATCAATAAGGTTGAGCTGATCAAGTCGTGTCTGGATCCAATCGTCCTCGTTCAGATTTGCATCCTTCATTATCCGGAGAGAGGGTATTTGCACTTCAATCGGTAAGACTGCCTCCATACCATAAACCAGAGAGAAAGGAGTTGCCCCGGTTGACGTCCTAGCTGAGGTACGGTACCCATGTAGAGCGAACGGTAACATCTCGTGCCAATCTTTATAAGTCACTGTCATTTTCTGCACGATTTTCTTAATGTTCTTATTTGCTGCTTCGACAGCCCCATTCATCTTCGGTCTGTAGGGAGAAGAATTATGGTGCTGTATCCTGAACTGCTCGCAGAGCTCAGTGATCATCTTGTTATTCAGATTGGTACCGTTGTCTGTAATAATTCTCTCTGGGACGCCGTACCGACAGATCAGGTTATGCCGAATGAACCGTGCCACAACGGTCTTGGTTACCGTAGCATAGGATTCTGCCTCGACCCACTTTGTAAAATAATCAATCGCTACCAGGATGAAGCGATGCCCATTAGATGCCGTAGGTTTAATCTCACCGATCATGTCTATGCCCCACATTGCAAACGGCCAAGGCGCAGTCAGAACATTCAGAGGGACTGGAGGAACATGCACCTTGTCTGCATAGATCTGGCACTTATGGCATGTCCTGGAATGTTGGTAACAGTCAGCTTCCATTGTGGACCAGTAATACCCTGCCCGAAGGATCTTCTTTGCCATTGTGTGTCCACTGGAATGTGTACCGAAGGTCCCTTCATGTAGCTCTTCCATGATCCTTTCTGCTTCAGTTTTATCCACACAACGCAGTAAGGTTGAATCATGGTTTCGCTTGTACAAGATGTCGTTGCTAAGGAAGAACTTTGCCGCGAACCTCCTCAGGAATTTCTTATCATTGATAGAGGCACCTTCAGGGTATTCCTGAGCTTCCAGATATCTCTTCACCTCATGGTACCAAGGCTTCTCCGTCACCAACTCAGTCTCGAGATCACAACAGTATGCCGGTTCGTCCAGTTTCCAGATGATGATCCGGGGAGCCTCATTATCCCATTTGACCTTGAACATAGAAGACATTGTAGCTAACGCGTCCGCCAGCTGATTCTCTTCTCTTGGAAAGTGTTCAAAGGTTATCTCTGTGAAGTGGGGGATCAAGGTCAACACACATTCTCTGTAAGGAATCAGGTTTGGATGTTTCGTATCCCACTCTCCTTTGATTTGATTGATCACAAGAGCGGAATCTCCGAAAACACTCAAAAACTTAATCCTTAGGTCGATCGCAGCTTGAAGACCCATGATGCACGCCTCATACTCTGCCATGTTGTTGGTACAGTTGAAACATAGTCGGGCAGTGAGCGGAGTATGAGTGCCTTGAGGTGATATGATTATGGCGCCGATACCGTTACCCAAAGCATTGGAGGCTCCGTCAAAGTGCATAGACCATCGGGATCCTTCCTCAGGTCCTTCATCCGGTCCAGGTACTTCTTAATCAGTTACTATCATGATGCTTTCATCCGGAAACTCGAAGTTCATTGACTGATAATCGTCTACGGCCTGATGTGCCAAGTGGTCTGCCAATACACTTCCCTTGATGGATTTCTGGGTTGTGTACTGAATATCGTATTCCGTCAAGATCATTTGCCATCTTGCTATTCTCCCAGACAGAGCAGGCTTTTCGAATATGTACTTTATAGGATCCATCTTTGAGATCAACAAAGTAGTGTGAGTCAGCATATACTGTCTCAGCCGGCGAGCAGCCCATACCAAAGCGCAGCAAGTTTTCTCGAGCAGTGAGTATCGGGTCTCACAGTCGGTAAACTTTTTGCTAAGGTAATAAATGGCATGCTCTTTTCGGCCAGACTCGTTATGCTGCCCCAGCACGCACCCCATTGAATTGTCAAGTACTGTCAGGTATAATATCAGAGGTCTCCCTTCAACCGGTGGCATAAGGATGGGTGGTTCTTGGAGATACTTTTTGATTTTATCAAAAGCAGCCTGACATTCATCATTCCAACGTACTACCTGATCTTTCTTCAGCAGCTTGAAGATTGGTTCACAGGTAGCAGTCAGGTGTGAGATGAACCGAGCAATGTAATTCAGGCGTCCTAGAAAGCCTCTGACCTCTTTCTCTGTCTTAGGAACTGGCATCTCTTGAATAGCTTTAACCTTGGCAGGGTCCACTTGAATACCCTTATCACTTACCACGAAGCCTAGCAACTTTCCAGATCTTACCCCGAAGGTGCACTTGTTCGGGTTCAATCTCAGCTTGTATAGTTTCAACCGGTCAAACAACTTTTGCAGATGATCCAGGTGCTCTTTCTCAGTCTGGGACCTTGCGATCATGTCATCAACATACACCTCTATCTCATGATGGATCATGTCATGAAATAAGGCAACCATGGCACGTTGGTAGGTTGCCCCAGCGTTCTTCAACCCGAATGGCATGACCTTGTAGCAGAAGGTGCCCCCACTGAGTAACAAATGTAGTCTTTTCCATGTCTTCAGGTGCCATCTTGATCTGATTGTAACCTGAGAAACCATCCATGAAAGAGAACACCTTATGCTGAGTTGTATTGTCAACAAGGACGTCAATGTGAGGTAGAGGGAAGTCATCTTTGGGGCTGGCCCTGTTCAGATCCCTGTAGTCGACACACATTCTGACCTTACCGTCCTTCTTAGGTACCGGCACCACATTAGCAACCCACTGAGGGTAAGACGTCACTGCGAGGAACCCAGTGTCAAACTGTTTCATAACCTCGGCTTTAATCTTTTCAGACATCTCTGGACGCATCCGACGGACCTTTTGCTTAACTGGGGGGCAGTCTTCCTTAGTAGGTAAGTGATGGACCACAATATCGGTATCCAACCCGGGCATGTCTTCGTAGGACCAGGCAAAGATCTCCATATAATCATGTAACATCTTGGTTAACCGTTGCTTCACGCTGAGCTCTAGGTTGGCACCAATCTTTACCTCTTTCTTGTCTGCCCCAGTACCCAAGTTTATTATTTCTACTGGCTCTTCATGGGGTTGGATTGCCCTCTCTTCCTGAAGTAACAGTCTTGCAAGCTTTCCAGGCACTTCGCAATCATCTTCACCTTCGTCTTCGGCTAAGTTGATCGGATTTTTGAAGTCATAACTGGCAGTAGCAGAGTCTTTACCAGTGAGATTCAGAGTGGATTGAAACCTGTATGAGTGAGTGTGTGTGTAAATACAGCTGTTTTGAAATATATGTAAAGGAAAGAAAGACAGAAAAGGAGCATAATATTTTTAATGCGAGAAAACGTCCAAGGTTTTCATTTATGATATATGAAATGACAATTTATATGCCCTCACAAATGAAACCACGGTGCCTCGGGTAAGACACCGGGCCATAGAGTTCAATTTATTGTTTATTACAGATACCAAAAACATAGGAATTCATTACTTAGTAACAAGAGAAACAGGTAGATTGTCCTTTGCACTCCAATTATTAAGTCCACTGTCGGTTGCCGGGTAGATCCAGCTATCAAACTCAGCTTCATCCACTTCGTCTTCGTCCCCAATAGCATTTACTCCATGAGCAGGCAGGGGAGCTGTCACTACATTAGGCTTCTCAGATGCCTCAAACTGTACCTCCTTGGCATCAATAAGGTCCTGCAGCTTGCTCCTTAACGCCCAACAGTCATCAGTGGAATGCCCCGGGCTATCAGAATGGTAAGCACAACGAGCATTTGGATTGTACTTAGGAGAGGTAGTATTTGGAAACTTCGGGGCCTCTCTGACGGTTACTAAGTTGGTGGATAGCAACTGTGGCAAGATCTGCGATAGGGTCATACTCAACCGGGTGAACTCTCTCCGGGGTCTTTCATCCCTTTGAGGATTGGTTGGCCGAGGAGCGGCAGCAGGCTTAGCAATCGTTACCGCACTGACAGATTGGCGGCGCTCAAATCTTTCTGATCTCCGGGAGCCATATACAGCACTAGCCTCCTTTTTGAAGGGTTTCTTCTCAGAACTAGACGGTGCACCCTTCGGAATCTTTCCAGACTTCAACCCAGCCTCAATTCTTTCTCCAGTCAGGATCAGATCAGTGAACCCTGCAGACGAATTCCCGATAAGATGGTTGAAAAATGGCCCAGATAGGGTCCCCAAGAACATGTCTACTAACTCCCGATCAGTCAACGGAGGCTGCACTCTGCCAGCCAGATCCCTCCACTTCTGAGCATACTCCTTAAAACCTTCGCTTGAACCTAACGACATACCCTGGAGTTGGGTACGTGTAGGGGCAAGGTCGGCATTATATTGATACTGCTTGTATAAAGCAGTAGCCAACTCCTCCCAGTTACGAACCTTGGTCCCATCCAGCTGATAGAACCATTCGAGATGAGTCCCTGAAAGACTCTCCTGGAAGAAGTGGATCCACAAATTCTTATCCGCTGAGTACGGTTGGATTTTCCGAACATAGGACCTGAGATGTAGCTTGGGACAAGACGCCCCGTCATATTTAGTGAAAGATGGTGCTTTGAACTTCCGAGGAATGATCACACCAGTAGACAAACCCAGATCTCCGAAATCCAGCCCAGGTACCTGTTGTATCTCCATAGCATTCAGCCTGTCCTCCAGCTGCTTGTAACGGTCTTCTGCCCGAGGATATTGCTCTTCATCAAAATCAGTCTCGTTGTCGGAGACTACCGGACTAGGACCCTTTTCTGCTTGAGGAGTACTCTTGCCAATAGAAGAACCAGCCTCTTCATTCTGCAGAGTATTGCCAAACCTTCGGCCCGAGCTAAACAGAACAGTTCTTCTCTTCTTATTCTTCTCCTTCTTCAGGAGCAGAGCCTTCAGCTCTTCTTGGCCCTGAGCCAAACCCTTGATTAATTCCTGAAATTGCGCATTCTGCGCCTGAAGAGCTTTGATGGATGTCTCAGTTGATGACGAGTCGGGATTCATGATGCTGAAATAAACAGCGAAGAACGGTAAGCAACCTGAAAAGGAGAAAACCTGCTATGCACATGATGAATGGAATGCGTATGATTTATGTTTTCAAAGACAATCGGGAATCAACTTTGTAAACAAAAAGGAACACACTTCATTAGATTCAACTTTGAAACTGAAATTATTCAACAGGTTGCCCTTAGGCGTTACATGAAAGGAAATACTGAAAAGGGAAATAAAACTGCAAAAGAACATCCAGAGCTCCTTATTGATCCCATGGTCTCCTCTTCTCAGTATGGATGTAGGCATTCAGAGTTCGCTCATTCTACAACTGCTTTGTCAGCTTCTGGATCTTTAATTCCTGCTCGTTGAACTTTTCCCGATAAGAATCCCGCTCTTCTCGCAGTTGCAACCAAGATCTCTTCAATGTCTCATAATCAGTAGGTATCTTAGGAGGAAGGACAGTTGGAGGAACACCATCTTTGTCAGGACACTCAAGAATGACGGGTCTGACAGCTTCATACGGCATACCTAACTTCTGAGCACGGATGCGAACCCATTTGTAGTAGGCTTCCATAGGTAAAGAAGTCTTTGGCCCCAACTCTTGTGGGTCAGCTTTATGAACCTTGTCCCAAGCCTTGATGAACCTACGACGCAGCTCGTCACTATCCACCTGAAATTCAAAACTGATGTGAGGCACCAACATCTCATGGGGGCCTGCTCTTCTTGCCCTTCCAAACTGACGGAGTGCTAGACATGGATTGTAAGAGATCCCTCCTTGGGTACCAATCAGAGGAACATTAGGGTATTCCCCGCATCGATCAATAATAGCTATCTCATCCAAACCTCTGCAAGTCCAAATGATGTCTTTGTCGGTGAGAGACATTAACCTATGAGCCCAACCTCTTCCTTCTTGGTTCTTCAGTACGAACTTGGGGAGGTGCGAAATAAACCACCTCACCAACAAAGGGATACAACACCATAGGGTTCCTCGTCTTCGGGTAGTACGAGCATGAAGTTATTGCAAGATGTCACCCAAGAGAGTGGGCACAGGATTCTGAGACATAAAGATCCTTATGGCAGTGATATTGATGAAGTTGTCAGGATTAGGAAACAGGACTAACCCATAGATTAGGAGAGCCAAGATGTCTTCATATGCCCTAAAGTCCAGGTCATTCCAGAAACTGTTAGCTTTACCGATCAGAAATTTGGCCAAGAAACCCTTGACTCCGCTTCTAGTCACCCAGTTGTCCATTACCTCATGATGTGTCAGGGGAAGAGCTGCAGCAACATCCTCAAGCCTGAGGGTATTTTCCCAACCAGTAAAGGGAGTCTGATCCAAGATAGGGATACCAAGCAAATCAGATAACTCTTCCAGGGTAGGGACCAGCTGGAAGTCTTGAAAGGTGAAGCACTGGTACAGAGGGTCATAGAACTGGGTCAGAACACTCATCAATTGTTGATCCCGCTTTGCAGTGACTAAACTGAGAAGAGAACCATGCCTCTGAATGAAGGAAGTGGTATTTGGAATTCTGCTAACCAACTCATCAAGCAACTCAGGTGAACGAACAAAGTTGAACCGGATAGTATTCCTTCGCACAGGCATCATAATGTCCTACAAAACAGAGCAAAGGTGAAACCCTCTTGTCTTTGAAATGGTCAGTCCTTATGCAGGATGCATGCAATGCTCATGATGTTATGATGTTATGATAAAGCACACCACAAATAGATACAAAGGCAAACATGGTAAGGCACACAAGTCACACAAGGCAAGCCCTTAAAGTTTAGGCCAGCATGAGGTCTAGGTACTACCCTCTTTCAGTTTGCAGGTATAGCATCCCAATATCATTGACTACCCTCAATCAGTCATAACTCCAGCATCGCAATCTTTTCTTGCGGCCAGAACCATCACGAGAGTTTAGCCTCAATGGGCGTAGCATACTGCTACAATTCTAAAGGCCAAGTTGTGTCATTTAAGGTTCTAAGGTTATTGGTGCTTAATGACTCCTTAGAAGACCCATATTCTCCTCGTTGCAACACGAAGGAAACGAGCAGCAAATAAAAAAAAACATAATTTTGGAGGCCTGGGAAGCTTCGATCCAATCAGGGTCATGGCTCTTTCGATTGGGCCAGGAAGTGGGCATGAACAGCCTTCGATCCAGGGAAAGGGATTTCCCTTCGATCTTGGGGAAAAATGCCTCCTTCGATCCAGGAGGACAATAGGAAGCTTCGATCCAGAGAAGGTGTCTCCTTCGATCTGGGATGCTATACCTGCAAAAGCATGTTAGCAAAATAAAACTCAGGTCCTGGTATCGAACCCCAGGCCCTTCGATCATACGTGCGTTGAGTCTTTTCAGGCTAAATCTGCAGTAAATGTTAGCAAACGAAGAACATGACCTGGGGCCAAACCCAGGCCCTTTGATCCTGTCTAGGATAGTAAATTGAAGGTAACAACAAGGACGAATGTGTAATGCAAATACAAGGTTGGACAGTTTACCCTCTCTTACCAGTAGATTGGACTTTCGATTTGGGCGCTTCCTGGATGTAGGCACCTTCGATCTGGGCTTCTGGGCTTGGCTACTTTTGCTGAAGGGTGGCTTTGCTTGGAAAATTCTGGCAACCTTTGATGGATTTTGTGGGCAGCCTCTCTCCAATGTTTCTTGTTTCTTTTCTCTATTTTTTCCTCTGTGTTTTTCGTCTTTTTGTAATGTGCCACTGGCCCTTGTATTTATAGGAGTGGGGGGTCTAGTAACGGCAAGAGACAACCCATTAAACAGGCCATTAAAGCCATGAGACAAGAATCAGACACATTAAAGTATTTCCTTTTTTGAAATGTTCGTGTCTCTTGAATGAACCTGGACACTTTGAATTTCGAATGCCTTCAGGCCCTGCTCTTCGATTGGTCCTTGTCCAAATATCAATCGAAGGGTACTAATTAAAATTCCAATCGAAAGGCTTTGTTAACAGGCCAATCGAAAGGTGCTGTTCATGCTAATCGAAGGGCTCATTCAGAATGCTAATCGAAGGCCTTCTTTAGAATTCCAATCGAAGGGTCTTTCAGAATGCCAATCGAAGGGTCTTTCAGAATTCGAATCGAAGGGTCTTTCAGAATGCCAATCGAAGGGTCTTTCAGAATGCCAATCGAAAGGTACTTAAAGCACCACTCAAAAATTTTCTTTTTCCTTAGGCAAGGGTTTCTGGTCAAACATGCAGGGGGAAGACTTTGGAAAACATGAGAGGGCAAATTTTGGGGTGCAATAGTTGCCCCTGCTCAATTTTCTTAAACCTGAGGATATAGATTGGCTTTCGAGCCTTTCGTGATCCGAAGGTGGAAGATAATTGAACACTAGAGTGCCCAGAAATTTGCACTCGCATGGTGTAGTATCAGCATTGTGATGTCAGGAATGGGCTTACAGATGCCATTTGGAGATTGTTGGTAGGTGGTTCTGTCTTTATTGACGGGTTGTCTCTATTGACGGGTTGTACCTCAAAAAAATCTTTAGGAATCGATTTAACTGATTTTGTCTCCATTGACTAGCTTTGCCTCAGAAAAAATCTTTAGGAATCGATTTAACTGATTTTGTCTCCATTGACTGGCTTTGCCTCAGAAAAATCTTTAGGAATCGATTTAATTGATTTTGTCTCCATTGACTGGCTTCGCCTCAGAAAAATCTTTAGGAATCGATTTAACTGATTTTGTCTCCATTGATTGGCTTCACCTTAGAAAAATCTTTAGGAATCGATTTAACTGATCAGACAAGGTCTTGGAATATCTTCAACTGGATCGGCATCAGAAAAATCTTTAGGAATCGACTTAACTGGACCAGAGAAGGCCTTTGACTGGATCGGCATCAGAAAAACCTTTAGGAATCGATTTAACTGGACCAAACAAGGTCTTGGAATATCTTCAACTGGATCGGCATCAGAAAAATCTTTAGGAATTGACTTAACTGGACCAGAGAAGGCCTTTGACTGGATCGGCATCAAAAAAATCCTTAGGAATCGATTTAACTGGACCAGACAATGTCTTGGAATATCTTCAACTGGATCGGCATCAGAAAAATCTTTAGGAATCGATTTAACTGGACCAGAGAAGCCCTTTTGATATGGCTGAGAATTTAACCGCATCCTTACTGAAAGGTAAAGGTCAGTCATATGCAACGCATGATATGGATCAAGCAATGATGTTCTCAACATAAATGAGATTGTGTGGTATGATGCGTTTATGCATGTATCGGGATGTATGGAAATGTAATGTTCTAGCTGGGGAGAATAAATCCCAGAGCTGCTGGAGAATAGAGTTGAGTCTGGATGATTGTCAGAATTGCGTCTGCATCTGGAGCGTATCTGAAATGTATTTGAATGAGTGACAGAATGACATCCGAATCTGGATCGTATCTGGACTGCAATTTGAATGAGTAACAGAATGATATCTGAATCTGGATCGTATCTGGACTGTATTTTGAATGAGTGACAGAATGACATTCGAATCTGGATCGTATCTGGACTGTATTTTGAATGAGTGACAGAATGACATCCAAATCTGGATTGTATCTGGACTGTATTTTCAATGAGTGACAGAATGACATCTGAATCTGGATCGTATCTGGACTGTATTTTGAATGAATTTGGAATAAGTATCAGAATGTCAGCCATATCTGGGTCGCATCTGAACTATCTCTAGAAGGAGTCTGGAATAAGTATCAGAATGTCAGCCATATTTGGGTCGCATCTGAACTGTATCTAGAAGGAATCTGGAATAAGTATCAAAATGTCAGCCATATCTGAATCGCATCTGAACTATCTCTAGAAGGAGTCCAGAATAAGTATCAGAATGTCATCCATATATGGGTCTCATCTGAACTATCTCTAGAAGGAGTCTGGAATAAGTATTAGAATGTCAGCCATATCTAGATCGCATCTGAACTATCTCTAGAAGGAGTCTGGAATAAGTATCAGAATGTCAGCCATATATGGGTCGCATCTGAACTATCTCTAGAAGGAGTCTGGAATAAGTATCAAAATGTCAGCCATATCTGGATCGCATCTGAACTGTCTCTAGAAGGAGTCTGGAATAAGTATCAGAATGTCAGCCATATCTGGATCGCATCTGAACTGTCTCTAGAAGGAGTCTGGAATAAGTATCAGAATGTCATCCATATCCGGATCGCATCTGAACTGTCTCTAGAAGGAGTCTGGAATAAGTATCAGAATGTCAGCCATATCTGGATCGCATCTGAACTGTCTCTAGAAGGAGTCTGGAATAAGTATCAGAATGTCAGCCATATCTGGGTCACATCTGAACTATCTCTAGAAGGTGATGATCTTTGCCTGTTGTGATCGGTGGATCTGGAACTGACTGTTTAACGCTGGTTCGCGAAATGTCGCGGAAGCAAGAGTCGCCACCGTCTTTTATTTTCTCCAAATGGAAAGGACAAAAGCACAGAAAAATTCCTTATAGAGATTGCTCTCGGTTCGGGAGGTAGATTATAGAAAGGGAAGGTGTTAGCACCCTTTCTATCCATGGTTATCCATGGGCTCTTAGATACTTGCTCATTTGTGTTTTCAAAATTGTTTGTTTGCTTTTCAACTGTGGGTTTTAAAAAGTTTCTTTGAAAATTTCAGTTTGACTCTTGTATCAGTCCTCAAGAGTGTTTGAAAAATTGCTTTCGAAAGCTTTTTGAAAAGGTGTCGATGTGAAAAGTATTTTTGATTTGTTTTATTTTGAATTAGAGTAAGTATCTACGAGAACCTACCTACCCTAAGGAATTCGTCTGTGTAAACGTCCTTAAAAGCAGTGCCATCCCACCATTGAGAGGTAGGTAGCACCACCGTTGGAGGTGTTCGGGTCAATTCGAGGTTCAGGACGTGGTGATCACCAGAGCAATGGGAAGACACCTTAGAAGCTACCCTCATGCCAGGTTCCCGGATCATGAGGACTTACTAAGACATCCTCTACTCGACGATCACCTTTCGAGGCAAGGCAACAGTGAGGCGTACCCTAGGGGTGGTGTGTGATTCGTGTGTCGTTTTCATTTGTATTTATCTTGTCATGTTATTGGTGATCTAGCGTTTGTTTTTATTTTTTTTTGTCCATTCATTCTTGCATGCATTCGTTAACAGTTAAAAAAGTGCGAGAAGTAAAAGATTCTAAGCTATTACAAAAGGCGCGGGTCCACATCGCCAAAATTTCTTGAACCCGATTTGACAGAAAATAAATAAAGAAAGAAAAGTAAAGTGCGAGGAATTATTTACAAGGCCTTGGGAGAGATACAGAAATATTAAACGAAAAAGAAATAAACACGCGAATTAAATAAGAATTAAGACGAGGGCGTTGGACCCTTTTTGCAAAATTAAATTAAATGATGAAATTAATTAATTTAAAAGAAAAGAAATTGTTTTTGGTATTTTTTGGTATTTTATGTTTAATGGGAAAAAGAATTAATTAAAATAAATGCTAACCCTAATTCTAGTTGTTTTTAATTTATTAAAAAAAGAAGATTAAATTTTAACCTAAAATTAACCCTAATTAATTTACATGCAATTTAATTACAAAAATAAATATTTAATATTTTAATTATTATGAAAGAAAAATAAAAAGGAATAAAAATTATCATGAACCCTAATTCTATATTTTTTTTATATTTTTATTAAAAAAAGTTAAGATTAAAACCTAATTTAAAACTAGTTAATTAATGAATTTATTTACAAAAATATTAAAATAAAATATTTATTATTTTAGCTTTTTCTGACTTTTTTATGGTTTTTGTGTTTTTATGAAAATAATTAAATGGACAGAATTAATTGAAAATAATAATTGAAAGTAAAAAAAAGAATGAAAACAAAAAGAGAAAAACATTGCAAACCTCAGGGGGGTGTTGTCCCCAATTGTGAGGTAAATGGCTAGCAATTTAAGCCCATCTATCCTAGCCTGATTGACCTTCGTGGCTAGCACGTGTACACGTTGACTAGAGCGCATCCTATTCCCCAGATCCTGGCCTTTGATTTGATGCCCTGGTACGCGTGGACGGTTTGATTTGAGAGACGCATGGTAGTCTCCAGGACATAATCTGCATTGAATCATTAATTGAAGAAAAATATGAAAGGGGGTAAGGACCTGGGGCTCGAACCCAGGTCCTATGGTTTACCAATCAACGCGCTTGCCAGTGGAGCTATTTTGTTTATCTGTAAATTAAATAACAAATGAATATAATAAAACAAAACAATGCGTTAGTGCTTTCTGCGCGCGAAATTTCAAACGCTCCAATCGTGGACGGCCACCTAAACGTCTTCCTCGTTGGCTTGTTTTTTTTCCTGAAACAAGAACAATTTAGCAACGGTTTTCAAACGTTGCTATAGACGCTATATTAGAAAATAGCGAATAGCCCCTGGGGCTTCATAAATTGAGCGCGATGATGCCATTGTTTTCGTCCAAACCCCCTGAATCCATTCATGGCATTGTGGTGGTCTAATTTTACCGCGTTTGGAAACCCCCAATTTCAAGCTTGCAAAACCCTAATCTGCATCCATGGTGGAATTGCATATAGGTGATAAAAATACAATTAATTTGTATGGTTAGCTTCAGAATACATTACTCAGTATGAATATATAATCAAAATGCTATGTAAATGCCTAAATATGGAAACACGATTATGAAAAAAAGTGAGGAAAGCTTGACTTCTGTATACCAATTCTGGGTGTTGGGACGATTGATTTTGATTGGAAAACGTTCTATGATCCTCAAGGAAGGTGTTTGAACAACTCTTATGCCTTGAATCAACCTCCAACCTTGTTTTCAGATTTTTGTTTTTCAACCAAAAAGTCAAGTTTTGTTCTTGGTCTCTAGCGCAGCTTAGGGGTCAATGGCATTAGGTCTTGCTTCTTTGTATATGTATGAATGAATTAGGTCAATAATCTGATCAAAAGAATCCAAGAATTGATTATGCAATATTTGATTTTCAAGCATTAGTTTTTCCAATCTTTTTCATGCAATTTGATATCAAATCATGCCAAAACTTTCCAAAAATGATTATGCACGAATCTTGAATGTCCAATGAGAGTATTTTCTGCACAAAGAGATTTGATTTCATTAGTTTAGTATTTTTCATGTATTTAATTTAATTAAAATGAATTATTAATAATAAAAATCCAAATAAATAAATAAATAATGAAGAAAAACTTCCCTTTGGGCCAAGTGGTCGTGCACATGCCTTGGATAATGAATTGTGGAAGAAAAAGAGGCCCATTAGCAATTTTAGGTCATTTGGAGCAATGTTGACTTTTCAAAATATCCAAATATTTCCCAACTTCCACAAGGCATAACTTGCTCAAATTTTAAGCTTTGCTCATGTTCTTGGACATTTTGGAAAGGTCTTTGAGCCCTCTAACCAATTCCTTTGGTCCCATGTCATTTTGATTTACCAATCTCAAGTTATGGCCTTTGACTTAAAGTCCCTTTTTGTTGACTTTTGAAAATGACCTATAATGTTGAATTTGATAACTTTTTGTGAGAGCATTTCTTGGACTTGAAGTATGAAGATGAGTTGTAGGAAATGTCTTTATCTTCAAAATGAGCTTTGGATGGAATTTTTCTGATAATCCATGTGAAAGTTATGCCCTGGTCAATTTACAGTTGACTTTTTCAGTTGTCCAAATAAGGAAACTTTTGCATCTTGATGATTTTTGAGCCAAGCTTTGAGAATCATGATCAAGCATTGATCAAATGATTTTTGTGGCTTCAAAATGAGATGTTGACCAAAAATTTGAACTTTTGACTGTCAAATGACCATTTTGCCCCTACAGTTGACTGTAGTGTAATTAGGGTTTTGACTGTGCAATTTTGTGCTGAAAGTCTTCAAACTTGATATGAGGATGCTTGACCATATTTGTAGGCATGTGGGACTTGATTGGACCCTTGGAAAATTCATCTTCTTGATCAGAACCAAAACCCTAATTTGACTGTTTAGGAGACCCTTGAACTATGCAACCCTTGGGGAGATTTGAAGCTTTGACTTGGCAATTCTTGAAGAATATGGGAGGGCAAATTTTGGGGCACAACACCTGTTGATTGATCTTTCCTGAAAAGGTAAAGAGTTAGTTGTATGCAATGTCATGATGTATGCATTGTGTAATGATGTTCTCAAAATAAAATGAGATTTGTGTCATATGTATTTTGTATGCATATGTTATGAATGTTGTTGAAGTGTAATTTTGTCTTGGACTTTGCTCAAAACGTTTCCACCGGGGATCCCTGCTTTGTTGTTTGATGAGAACTCCACTGGGGGGTATTGAAAACTCTGTGGGGAGTATGTTTATTTCTGCTTGGGAAAAGAGTTTAGGAGTCTTAGTCGTCCGTTGCTCTACTGGGGAGTCAAAGTTAAACTGACATCTGGCCGGGTCCAGGTTTCACAGTAACTTGTTGGGGATTGTAGAGTAGTCTACTGAGGAAGAGGAGTTGTGGTCCTTTGATTTGTAGTAGTCAGAGAGGCAAACTCAAGCTAGGGAATCCTGGTGTTGTTGGGGAAATAAACCCTGTCGTCAGTCCGCTAGAGAGATGACATCTTCGTTGGGGGAAGTCCTCAGTTGATTCAGCTGGGGAAAGGTTTTCAGAGATTAAACCCTTGCTAAGATGTCATCCTATGAGAAGGATTTTGGGGAGATCTGTCATTTCCCCTAGTAGCAAGTGTTTGTGACATTGCCAGAAAATGTTTAATTGTATGTAACCCTTCATGGAGATTGATGTTCAATGCCCCATGCGACGGAGATGGAGACTTGCCCCTGGTTACTCTGCACTTCTTCAGATATTTCTTGAAATCTTGACTGGACTGCCCCAGGTGTTGGACAATGATCATGCCATGCCCCTTGATTGGAAGTGTCATCCTTTTTGAAGTTATTTTGTTCACTGAGAGGGCTTTCGTTCATCGGATATTCGTCATGTGAATTTCTCCGCTGTCAAACAAATAGCCAAATGCAAACAGTGATATTCAAATAATGCAAAGTTTATGCTTGTCTCAAAGTTTTGAAAATGCATTTTTTTAGCAGAAAACTCTTTATAAGACAAATTCAACACAAGATTTAGGGCAAAGCCTTATAGGAGTCAGGATACCTTTTGTAACAGTATGCTTTCGAACTAACCCATGCTTCAGTTAGGACTTTTGAAGGGTTGTAACGTGGCTTGGTTCACGGTTTAAGAAACAAAGGATAAAGGCTCAAAGTATATTTGTACCCACCCGCTCTTCGTGATGTTCTTCAATCCTAAACTCAGTCAATTGTGCATTTGAACTCCAAATGAGTCTGGAATGACGTTTTTGGTGATGGTTCACACAAGTTGAATTTGTTAGAAGGCAGTCATTTTTGCAACATTTTTCATGTTGTTGAGGATTTTTAGTGACCTCGTTCTTTTGGTTTGTTATCCCTAACTTTTGCCTGACTGTTCCTGTTTTCGAGATTACAGTCAGCGGGATGCCCCAGCTTTCTTGAGCCTCCTTTATAGGTTTTGGCTCAGTGGGCTTTTTCTCTTTTGAGGGATTGACTGCCTATGAGATAAGGAACCACCACTGTCTTTTGATTCCAGAGGAATGCTTTTGATGTCGTTCGTTGTATTATGAACTGTGAGTTTTTGCGACTTTAATACGCATTTGAATTAACTGAGAGACTACCCTGCCCCAGGTTTTGATTAAAGGTTTCAAATTGTGTTAAAATAGAAAACTTCTACTTCTTTGGATCGAAGGAGTTGACTAGGTATTATCTTCCTTATAACTCCAGTGTTTAGGATTTGAAAGAAATGCATGTACATCGTCAGCAAGGTCTGTCCAAAATCATACTGTATGAGATTATGGCATTGTTTCGTCATCCTCCCTCTAAAGGCTTGTGACTTTTAGCAAGAGTTGAATGTCATAAAGTGAGTAAAAAAACATAGTTTAAATGTAATTAAAATGATTGGATCAAATCAAGACAAACATATGCAATGCATTAATGAAACAAAGTTTGGCATTAATAGATAATTGTTTGAATAACAAAGAGATTAAAACTTGAAAATTCAAATGAACAAAGACATTCTTAATGATTTGGCATAGGAGAAGTGATTATGCTTGAGTCTCCGGAGGACCAAACTCAATCTCCTTGGCATCAATCAAATTCTGAATCTTGTACTTCAATGCCCAACAATCGTTAGTATCATGCCCGGGACTGTCAGAATGATAAGCGCATGTCGCATTAGGATTTTAGTTGGGAGAAGAAGTCTTGGGGTTTGGATGAGGTCCTATCAATGTAATTCGATTCATCCTCAACAAGTGTTGCAAAGCTTGAGACAACGGCATGTTGATGTTGGTGAACTGTCTTTTAGGCTCATCTGGCTTTCGTTGATTTCCCTTTTGCTGTTGTCGGTGTGACGCAGAACCAGAGACCAGGACTGCCCCTACGTGTTGGTGACGGTGACTTTTTTGACTGTTCACAGCATTGGACTCTTTCTTTCCATTGTAGGGCTTTTTCTGAGCATCAGAAGGTGTAGCTTCTTGAATCTTCCCACTTTTGATGCCAGCTTTGACCCTTTTGCCGGTCAGTATTAGCTCGGTGAACCCGGCTGAAGAGCTCCCGATCAAGTGGTTAAATAATGGACCAGACAGGGTCCCCAAAAACATATCAACGAGTTCACGATCAGCTAAAGGTGGTTGCACCCTTCCGGCAAGGTCTCTCCATTTTTGAGCATACTCTTTAAATCCTTCACTCGTCCCTATTGACATACCCTGGAGTTGGGTACGCGTAGGAGCGAGGTCGGAGTTATACTGATACTGCCTATAGAATGCGGTAGCCAAATCTTCCCAGCTACGGATACTGGCTCCGTCCAACTGATAGAACCACTCAAGCTGAGTCCCTGAGAGACTGTCCTGAAAGAAATGGATCCATAAGTTCTTATCAGCAGTGTAAGGCTGGATCTTCCTCACATATGACCGGAGGTGCAGCTTTGGACAGGAAGCTCCATCATACTTGGCAAAGGCAGGTGCATTGAACTTATGGGGAATCACCACCCCAGATGATAGACCTAGATCCCCGAAGTCCAGACCGGGCACCTTCTGAACTTCCATAGCATTCAACCGGTCCTCCAGCTGTTTGTACTTATCCTCAGCAGGAGGATACTATTCTTCATCATAGTCCGTCTCGTTGTCGGAGACCAAAGGGCTAGGAGCCCTCCTTTATTGTGGACTATCCTTCCCTCCAGATGGGGTGGTCAGATCAACCTCACTCTGCAGCCCGTTTCCAAACCTGCGTCCAGTATTGAACAGGATGGTCCTCTTCTTCTTCTTCTTCCTCTCTTTCAGAATCAGGGTCTTCAAGTCCTGTTGACCCTTAGCTAGGCTCATGACCAACTCTTGAAATTAGGAATTCTGGGCCTGGAGGGCCTTGATAGCTTGCTCAGTGGAAGGTTCAGTAAACATAATGATTGCTGAAATAAACAGCGAAGAAGATAAGAGACCTGTACTGGGAGACCTGTTATGCAATGATATGTATGATATATGTATGCAATGTTTTCAAGGATCTCGCAGGGTAAACAAGAAATTGTTAGAATCTGAATCTGGTAGCTTGATTGAAGGAACTTCATGTTGCTGAGAATCCTTCTTCAAGAGTCAAGCTCACCATATCGAGTGGGTCATAGCCCCTGACTCAAGTTATCGTGCTTGGATTTCTAGACAACCTTGGCTAGAGGAAAATAAATCCCCTTTGCCCCTTGCTAGACATTTGGTTCATCATGACCTGCATCAAAAACCTTTGAGATCTTTGAAATGGTTAAGGAAATGTTAAGGTATGATGTTATGATGTGTATGCTATGCGTTTTAAGCAAAAGTGTGAGATGCTGTAAGTAAACCCTGCAATAAATCCAAATTATTGGATAAGGATTGTAAACAAAACCTGCAAGGAACCCATGTTGTCAGATAACAAGGATGTGCAAGTAGTTCAAGTTTGAAGGCACACAAGTCACACAAACAACCTCAAGTTTAAGCTGGCATGGAGTTTAGGCATTACCCTCTTTCAGTTTAGTTGGTTTAAACCTGTCCTAAAAATAGTAACCGGGTTCTAGAGGATCTCAATATCACTGACTACCCTCAATCGGTCATAATTCCAGTTTAGCAACCTTTTCTTGCGGCCGGAATCATCACGAGAGTTTAGTCTGAATGAGTGTAGCATACTGCTACTGTTCTATGGCCAAGTTGGTCAATTTAAGGTTCTAAGGTCAGTTGGTGCTTAATGACTCCTTAGAAGACCCATATTCTCCTCGTTCCAACACAAGGGATATCAGTACAAACTAAGGTGCCACACCAACGTAGCTACTGCTTCATTCGTGTCGGTCTACGCCAGACAGATCCCTCACAGTTTATTGCTACTTACCTAAAGGGTATCCCCAGATCCGGGTTAGGATCTATAGAACTCCGATACAAGCCCACAAAATTAAAGCATACAAAGCATACAATTGAAAACAAGAGTGATCTAATTCTAAGGTACACCTCACTTATAAATAATTCCCCAGCAGAGTCGCCAGTTTTGTGATCGGTGGGAATGAGAACTGACTGTTTTTGGAATGCTGGTTCGCGTTTGCGTTTGTTTTCGTAAAATGTCACGGTAAGCAAGAGTCGCCACCGTCTTTTATTTTATCCAACGAGGAAAGGACAAAAGCACAGAAAAATTCCTTTTCGAGATGTTTCTCGGGCTCGGGAGGTAGATTATAGAAAGGGAAGGTATTAGCACCCTTTCTATCTGTGGTTATCCACGGGCTCTTAGGTACTTGCTCACTATGTTTTCAAAAGGTTTGCTTTTCTTTGTGATTGTGGGTTTTGAAAAGAGTTTTGTTTTTGAAGAGAGTGTAAGTGCGAAAAGTTTTGTTTTGTTTTTAAAAGGAGCAAGTACTTAAGAACCTCTACCTACTCAAAAAGGAATTAAATTGTGCAAATGTCCTTTAGACAGTGCTATCCCACTATTGAGGAGTAGGTAGCACCGTTGCTGGAGTTTTTTGGGTCAATTTGATTTAAAGGGACGTGTAGTCACTAAAGCAATGTTAGGATGCTTTAGCGGTAACCCTAATGTCTTAGATCATTTTTATCGAGGCAACCATTTTGAGGCAACTTTTGATCTTTGGACAGGAGGGCGACTGCTAAGACTTCCTATACTCAATGACCACCGTTGTACCCCAAAATTTGCCCTCCCATATTCCTCAAGATTTGACAAGAATAACTCTCAAATTGCTCAAGATTGCTCAAGGATTGCACAGTCCAAATACCTCCTAAGTCAGCTGAAATTAGGGTTTTGGTTCTTTCAAGGAATTGGAGGTTTTCAATGGCTCAATCAAGTCTCATAGGCCTATATGCATTCTCAAGCACCTACATGCCAAGTTTCAAGACTCACAGGGCCAATTTGCACAGTCAAAAGCTCCATTTGATCCACAGTCAACTGCAAGGGCAAAATGGTCATTTTGCAGTCAAAAGTCAGAATTTTTGGTCAACATCTTATTTTGAGTCCACAATCATCATTTGATCAAGTCTTGATCATGATTCCACAAGGATAGCTCAAAAATCATCAAGATGTAAAAAGTTACTATTTTTGGACAGTAGAAAAGTCAACTGTATCTTGACCAGGGCATAACTTTCTCATGGTTTGTCATAAAAATTCCATCCAATGCTCATTTTAAAGAGGATGCCATTTCCTACAATCCATCTTCACACTCCAAGCCCAAGAAATGCTCTCACAAGAAGTTATCAATTTCTACATTATAGGTCAAATTCAAAAGTCAACAAAAATGCACTTTAAGTCAAAGGCCATAACTTGAGATTGGTAAATCCAAATGACATGGGACCAAAGGCATTGGTTAGAGGACTTCAAGACCTTTCCAAAATGTCCAAGAACATGTTCATATGATCAAAATTGAGCAAGATGTGCATTGGAGAAGTTGGGAAATTTTAATGAATTTGCAAAAGTCAACTTTGCTCAAAACACCTCATTTTTGCTAATGGGCCTCAAATCTCTTCTTGAAACTTCATCCATGACCTATGCACGACCCATCAAGCTTAATGGAATTTATTTTCTTATTTTTATTGATTAATTGGATTTTTAATTAATATTAATTCATTTAATTAATTTAAATTGTAGGAAAATGCAAGATTTGATTTTTCAATCGATTTGTGAAGCAAATATGGTCAAGATATGCTGGAAATTTCGTACTCAAAGTCAAAGATACAAAAAATCCAAAATTGGCAACATTTTCCAATCATGAAAAATCAAAAAGATTTGATTTTCAATCAAAGATCTAATCATCATTGCAATGGATTCTTGCTCAAGTTTTTGACCTAATTCGTTTCCTCTATATATATGCAAGCAAATCCTAATCCCATACACGTGAAAAAAGCTGCAGAAAACACCATAGCATATTGAGAAATTTCCAAGAAAACTCAAAACTGACTTTGGCATTCTATGGCGATTCAAAAGGTTTTGTTGATTCAAACACCTTGCAGGAGGTCCCAGGGATAATTTGCAATTGAAATCACGCACTAAAGCTCACAGAATCATCACACACAGCTTCACGGTTTGCTTTTTATTTTCAGAACCGTACAGCTTAATCCATGCATATTTAACATGCTTTTGTGTTTGATTTATATTGATAGGGACCATACGAAGCTAATGGTATAACTTAATTGAACTGAAACGCCATGAATCAAAAGTTGACATGGACGATTTCAAGGGTTCATAAGTTTTGAAATTAGGGCTTTGCAATCCAGGAAAAATTAAGACTTGTGAGACCCATGGTTGGAATTGTTAGGACCAGACGAACATGATGCACCCTTCGCGAAATATTTATATAAACCACAGTGCTAATCGCTATTTTTCCTCGTAGCATGTTGTGGGGGTTAAAAACCCCCGCTATCTAATATGTTTTTACAGGTACCAGTGAAGAAGACGAGGACGTGTTAGCTTCTGAGTGGTTGATTTGAAAAAGGCGCGTGTTTTTGTGTGTTACAGCATGTTGCTTAAATTCCTAATATAATGACTGCTTATTATTATAATAACAAAAGCGTGCAAGTGGTGTAGTGGTTGATGCGTTGGCTTGGAACCATTGGGACCTGGGTTCGAATCCCAGGTCCCCCAAAATTCTTGTTATTATTTTCTTCTATATGTTCCCATGCAGCCCTCCAACACGTGATCCACCATGCACCTCACATCCCAGGTGCCAGATGTCTACAAGCACAAATCTAATGGCCATGAGATGATGATCACCATACTCCTCAGTCAGCAGATGCGTGGACAATCCAGAAAAGTCAAACGTGGCTGGAATTGTTGGGCCTTCAGATTTCCAAATCAACCTCCTCTTTGGGCCAACACCCCCCTGGGTTCATTCATTCTTTTCTTTTACATTTTTATTTTCTTATTTAATTGTTTTATTATTAATAATTATAATTATTATTTTTACTAACCAAATTAATTTTTTTTATAATAAATTCAGAAAAAACTAAAAAACATAATATTTTTATTTATTTATTAAATTCACCCTTAATTTATTATTATTGTAAATAAATACTAAGATCATTAATTTAGTTTAATTAGGGTTAATTTTAACTTTTTTTTACAATAAATAAAATTTACATAGAATTAGGGTTTTTACTAATTTTTGACTATTTTTTATTTATTTCTTTAAAACACTAAAAAACCAAAAAATATTTCTTTTTATTAATTAATTGATTAGGTTTAATTTAATTAAGTGCAAAGTAGATAAAACTTCTTTCTTTCTTAAAAGAGGGTCAAAACCCTAGAAACTCTCCGATCCAATTTCTCTCGCACGTATGTTTGTTTTATTAATTTTTGATCCATTATTATGTAATTTCTCCGAGGATGTAATAGTGTTGATTAGGACCTTTTTATCGCTTTCATTTAATTTCCCGTATTTACTTTTCATGGGTTGTTTTTGGTGATATAAATACCCGACGCCTTGTAATAGCGTAGATTTATTTTCTGCAAACATTTAACTGCTAGATGTATGTTAATTAGGCTATGCATGACAAGACTTATCTCTGAAATTAAAATCAATCCGTAGCTCACCATAAAATGTGCAAAGATAACTTAACTGAATCCTGACACACTCGCACATGCCACTCCTAGGGTACGCCTCACTTGGTTGCCTCGATGTGGTCATTGAGTATAGGGTGTTTTAGAGGTCGCCCTCCTGTCTAAAGATCCAAGTTGCCTCGAAACGGTTACCTCGGATAAAACGATCTAAGACATTAGGGTTACCGCTAAGGCGTCCTACTATTACTTTGGTGACCACATGTCCCATTAATCAAATTGACCTGGATAACTCCAATGACGGTGCTACCTACTTCTCAATAGTGGGATAGTACTGTCTAAAGGACATTTACACAGCTTAATTTCTTTTGAGTAGGTAGAGGTTCTTAGATACTTGCTCTTTCAAAACAAAAATACTTTTCGCACCTACACTTTTCTGACAAAAGTTTTCAAACAAACACTTCATACACTCTTGAGGACTGATACAAGAGTCAAATCGAAGTTTTCAAACAAAACTCTTTTTCAAAACCCACAAACACAAGAAAAGAAAAACATTTTTGAAAACATAGTGAGCAAGTACCTAAGAGCCCGTGGATAACCACGGATAGAAAGGGTGCTAACACCTTCCCTTTCTATAATCTACCTCCCGAAGCGAGAAACATCTCGAAAAGGAATTTTTTGTCCTTTCCTTATTGGAGAAAATAAAAGACGGTGGCGACTCTTGCTTACCGCGACATTTCGCGAACCAGCATTAAAAACAGTCAGTTCTATTTCCACCGATCACAAAACTGGCGACTCTGCTGGGGATTATATAAGTGAGGTGTACCTTAGGATTAAGATCACCATGTTTTCAATTGTATTGCTCTGAATGCTTTAATTTTGTGGGCTTGTATCAGAGTTTCATAGATCCTAACCCGGATCTGTGGGATACCCTTTAGGTAAGTAGCAATAAACTGTGAGGGACCTGTCCGGCGTAGACCGACACGGGTGAAGCAGTAGCTACGTTGGTGTGACACCTTGGTCTGTACCGATATCCCTTGTGTTGGAACGAGGAGAATATGGGTCTTCTGAGGAGTCATTAAGCACCAACTGACCTTAGAACCTTAAATTGACCAACTTGGCCATAGAACAGTAGCAGTATGCTACGCTCATTGAGGCTAAACTCTCGCGATGGTTCCGACTGCAAGAAAAGGTTGCTAAGCTGGAGTTATGACCGATTGAGGGTAGTCAGTGATATTGAGATCCTCTAGAACCCGGTTACTATTTTCTAGGACAGGTCTTAACCAACTGAAACTAAAGAGGGTAGTACCTAAACTTCATGCTGGCCTGAAATCTAAGGGCTCTTTTGTGTGACTTGTGTGCCTTATCATGTTTGCCTTTTGTGAATACTTGTGGTGTGCCTTTACCATGACATCATACCATCATAACATTGCATGCATCCTGCATAAGGACTAACCCATTTCAAAGACAAGAGGGTTTCATCTTTGCTCTGTTTTGTAGGACATCATGATGCCCGTGCGTAGGAACACTATCTGGCTCAACTTTGTTCAGCCACCTGCTTTGCTTACAGAATTGGTTGATAGGATTCCAAACACTACCTCCTTCATCAAGAGGCATGGTTCTCTTCTCGGTTTAGTCACTTCAAAGTGGGACCCACAATTGATGAGTGTCCTGGCTCTGTTTTATGATCCGCTATACCATTGCTTCACTTTTCAAGACTTCCAACTGGTCCCTACCCTGGAAGAATTCTCTGATTTGCTTGGTATCCCTATTTTGGAACAGACTCCATTCACTGGTTGGGAAAAGACTCTTAGGCCTGAAGAGATTGTTGCATCCCTTCCCTTGACCAAATAAGAGGTAATGGCTAACTGGGAGACTAGAAGTGGAGTTAAGGGCTTTTTGGCTAAGTTTTTGGTTGGCAAAGCTAATAGTTTCTGGAATGACTTAGACTTCAGGGCGTACGAAGACATTCTGGCTCTCTTAATCTATGGTCTAGTATTGTTTCCAAATCCTGATACCTTTGTTAATGTCAACGCCGTAAGGATCTTCATCTCTCGGAACCCTGTACCCACTCTCTTGGGTGATATCTTGCAACAGCTCTATGCTCGCACTGCCCGAAGACGGGGAACTTTGTGGTGTTGTGCTCCTTTGTTAGTGAGGTGGTTTATTTTGCACCTCCCTAAGTTTGTACTGAAGAATAAAGAAGGAAGAGGCTGGGCTCATAGGATAATGTCTCTAACTGATAATGATATTATTTGGACTCTTAGAGGTTTAGATGAGGTGGCTGTTATTGATCGTTGCAGAGAGTATCCTAATGTTCCATTGATCGGAACCCAGGGAAGGATCTCTTATAACCCATGTTTAGCTCTCCGCCAGTTTGGAAGAGCCAGAAGAGAAGGGCCTCATGAGATGTTGATACCTCACATCAGTTTTGAGTTTCAGGTAGATAGTGACGAGCTGCGTCGTAGATTCATCAGAGCCTGGGATAGAGTTCACAAAGCTGACCCACATGAGTTAGGACCAAAAACTTCTCTGCCAATGGAGTCATATTCCAGATGGGTCTGCATCCGTGCTCAGAAGTTAGGTATGCCCTACGAAGCTATCAGGCCTATTATCCTTAAAATTGCTGATAAAGACGGGGTTCCTCCAACTGTTCTCCATCCTCAGATACCCATTGATATTGGTACACTAAAGAAGTCTTGGACGCAACTGCAGGAAGAACGGGATTCGTATCGGGAAAGGTTCAATGAGCAAGAACAAAAGATCCAGAAGCTGACTAAGCAACTGGAGAACGAACGGATCCTGAATGACTATATCCGTACTGAGAAGAAGAGGCCATGGGAGCAGTGATGAACCTTGGATGTTTCTTTTACAGCTTTTATTTACTTTTCAGTATTTCCATTCTTGTAACGCCTAAGGGAAATTTATTGAACAATTTAAATTCTAAAGTTGAATCTAATGAAGTGTGTTTCCTTTTTGTCTACAAAGTTGAATCCGATTGTCTTTGAAAACATAAATCATACGCATTTCATTTCATCATATGCATAACAGGTACCCTTTTTACAGGTCACTTATCTTCTTCGCTGTTTATTTCAACAATCATCATGTCTTCTGAACCTTCCACTGAACAAGCTATCAAGGCCCTCCAGGCCCAGAATGCCCAGTTCCAAGAGTTGGTTGTGAGCCTAGCCAAGGGTCAACAGGAGTTGAAGACTCTGATTCTGAAGAAGAAGAAGAAGAGGACCGTCTTGTTCAATACTGGACGCAGATTTGGGAATGGATTGCAGAATGAGGTTGAGCTGACTACTTCATCTGTAGGAAAAGATAGTCCACAAGAGAGAAGGGTTCCTAGTCCCGTGGTCTCCGACAACGAGACGGATTATGATGTAGAACAGTATCCTCCTGCTGAGGATAGGTATAAACAGCTAGAGGACCGCTTGAGCGCCATGGAGATTCAAAATGTGCCCGGGTTGGATTTTGGAGACCTAGGTTTATCCTTTGGGGTGGTGATTCCCCATAAGTTCAAGGCACCTGCTTTTGCCAAATATGACGGATCCTCCTACCCAAAGCTGCACCTTCGATCGTATGTAAGGAAGATCCAACCTTACACTGCTGACAAGAATTTAAGGATCCATTTCTTCCAGGATAGTCTTTCAGGGACTCAACTCGAATGGTTCTATCAGCTGGATGGAGCCAGTATTCGTAACTAGGAGGATTTGGCTACTGCGTTTTATAAGCAGTATCAGTATAATTCTGACCTCGCTCCTACGCGTACCCAACTCCAGGGTATGTCACTAGGGACGGGTGAAGGATTTAAGGAATATGCTCAAAAGTGGAGAGACCTGGCTGGAAGGGTGTAGCCACCTTTGACTGACCGTGAGCTGGTTGATATGTTTCTGGGGACCCTGTCTGGTCCGTTCTTTAACCATTTGATTGGAAATTCTTCAGCCGGGTTTACAGACCTTATCTTGACTGGTGAGAGAATAGAAGCTGGTATCAAGTCTGGGAAGATACAGAAAGGTGCTTCCTCGAGCACTGAGAAGAAACCATTCAAGAAGGAATCTAGTGATGTCTATGGTTCAAAGAGACAGAACAGACCGGAACGCTGCCAAGCTGTCAACGCGGTGGTCATTTCAAAGCCTGCTGCTGCTCCTCAGCATCATAACCAGCAAAGGGGTGAGAGACCTAGAAGACAGTTCACTCGACTCAGCATGACCTTGTCCCAGATATTGCCGCAGTTACTGACAACCAATCTGGTGACTCTGAAAGAAGCTCCGAAGATTGTAAACACAACATCTCCGAAGTAAAATCCTAACGCCCGCTGCGCTTATCACTCAGACAGCCCGGGGCATACTACGGATGATTGTTGGGCTCTGAAGAATAAGGTTCAGGACCTAATTGATGCTAAAGAGATAGAGTTCGAGGCGCCCGAAAGGCCCAATGTTGTGACTGCTCCTATGCCCAAGCATGGAGTGAATGCTGTGGAGGAAGACCTGTTTGTAGCCTCTGTGGATGATATTGTTACTCCGCTGTTGACTATCAAAAGGAACATGTTGCTAGCCGGTTTATTTCTGGGATGTAGTAAAGGTTGCCTTCTGTGTTCCGTTTCACCTGCTGGTTGTCCATCTTTGAAGTCAGGTATCCAAAACCTGATGGATAATAAAGAAATCTTGTTTGAGAAAATTGTTGTTCTTTCTACCCCTACTGAAGAAGTGTCCATCGTTACTATTTTCAACAATACTCCCAAGGCTCCCTCAAAGAAGCCTGTCAGAATCATGCCTGTTCAGAAGATTGCACCCATAATCATCACTGTTCCGGGGCCCATCCCTTATACATCCGACAAAGTTGTCCCTTGGCACTATGGGGCAGATGTTTATGTGCTTGGAGTTAAGCAAGAGTTTGATACTAGTATCGGTGTTAGCAACATCATCGGGCCTGCTAAAGTCACTCGAAGTGGTAGGCTTTTCTCACCTGATATTGCGCCACCAACTATCCAGAGACCTCTTGTCATCACACCTGCAAATGTACCTACTTCCCTTCACGATCAAGTTCCTATTTCTACCCCTGTTGCCGAGTCATCTGACGCTCGGGGCAAAGGGATCGCCACTGACATGCCTACCCAGACGGAGGCACCAAAGACAACCACCGTTGAAGCTTCCAAACAGGAGATGGAAGAGATTCTTAAGATTATCAAGAAGAGTGATTTTAATGTAGTTGAGCAGCTGGGGCACACCCCATCTAAAATTTCTATGCTATCACTGTTGTTATGTTCAGAGGCCCATGCCAAGGCTCTGATTACCTTCCTGAAGACGGCCCACGTGCTATAAGAGACGTCAGCTGATCAGTTTACCGATTGTGTGGCCAACTTAACTGCTTATAATGGTTTGGGTTTCTCCGACGCTGATCTGACTGCTAAAGGGAAGAACCATAATGATGCCTTGCATGTCTCCATTGAATGCAGGGGAACTACTCTTGTGCATGTGTTGGTTGACACTGGGTCCTCATTGAACGTCTTACCCAAGAAGGCTCTAGACAGGTTGGACTGCGAGGGGTTGGAACTAAAGCCAAGTAACATTGTTGTCCGGGCCTTTGATGGGTCTAAAAGGATGGTGCATCATGAAGTCGATATTCCAATCAGGGTTGGTTCTCAGGTCTTTGATTCTACATTCTACGTGATGGACATCCGACCGTCCTATTCTTGTTTGCTGGGTCGTCCATGGATCCATAAAGCTGGAGCTGTGACCTCCATACTACATCAGAAGCTGAAATACCCGGTCATAGGGAAGATTGTGACAGTGCAGGGGGAGGAGGAATATATGGTCAGCCACCTCAACTCGTTTCGGTACATAGAAATGGATAGGGAATTCATTGAGACCCCCTTTCAACACTTTGAAGAGGTTCCTCAGACACTGGCATCAGCAGAGACTGTGATTGAAGGTTCTCCTTTGAAGATGGCTTCCTTAAAGGATGCCCGGGCTGTTATTGAGAAGAGTGAGTGCGCAAACTGGGGCCGACTTCCTGATTTCACTCAAAAGACTGACAAGTTTGGTTTGGGTTTCACTGCAGAAGCTCAGAAGGCTGTTCGTAGGGCAAGGATTGGAAGACCTCCTGTGTTTATCAGCAACTCGGGAGTAAACGCCATCGAAGATAACGTAGAGGAATCTGAATTCGACAGCTGGATCTACCCAACGACCAACGGTGGACCAAACAACTGGACAGCGAAAGACTTCATACCTATTACTTTTGTGACTCAGTAATGAACTCCTTTGTTTTGAATTTGTAACAGACAATATTGTGAAACTTTATGGTACGGTGTCTTACCCGGGGCACCGTGGCTTCATTTGTGAAGGCTTTTGTGTGTCATTTTCATATATCATTAATAAAAGCATTGGACGTTTTTTTGCATTTCAAATCTTGCGCTCATTGTCTTTCTTTATTATATATTGCAAAACAGCTATTTACACACACTCACATATACATGTCCCAATCCACTATGGATCTCACTAGTAACGACCCTTCTACTGCCAATTATGACTTCGAAAATCCGATCAACTTAGCCGAAGACGAAGGTGAAGATGATTGCGAAGTGCCTGGTGAGCTTGCAAGATTGCTACTCCAGGAAGAGAGGGCCATTCAGCCCCATGAAGAGCTAGTGGAAATAGTAAATCTGGGTACTGAGACAGACAAAAAGGAAGTCAAGATTGGTGCCAATCTGGAGTCTAGTGTGAAACAACGGTTGATTCAGATGCTGCATGACTACGTGGAAATATTTGCCTGGTCTTATGAAGACATGCCTAGGCTGGATACCGACATTGTGGTTCATCATTTGCCTACCAAGGAAGAATGCCCTCCGGTAAAACAGAAGGTCCGCCGTATGCGTCCAGAGATGTCCGAGAAAATCAAAGTTGAGGTTATGAAACAATTCGATGCCGGTTTTCTAGCAGTAACTTCTTACCCTCAGTGGGTTGCCAATGTGGTTCCGGTACCAAAGAAAGATGGTAAGGTCTGAATGTGTGTTGATTACAGGGATTTGAACAGGGCGAGCCCTAAGGATGACTTCCCTCTGCCTCACATCGACGTTCTGGTTGACAACACTGCTCAGCATAAGGTATTCTCCTTCATGGACGGATTCTCCGGTTATAATCAGATCAAGATGGCTCCTGAAGACATGGAGAAGACCACTTTTGTTACTCAGTGGGGCACCTTCTGTTACAAGGTCATGACTTTTGGGTTGAAAAACGTTGGGGCAACGTATCAGCGCGCCATGGTTGCTCTGTTTCATGATATGATCCATCATGAAATTGAAGTTTACGTTGATGATATGATTGCAAGGTCCCAAACTAAGGAGGAACACCTTGACCATCTACAGAAGTTGTTTGACCGGTTGAAGTTATACAAGCTGAGATTAAACCCGAACAAACGCACCTTCGGGGTAAGATCTGGAAAAATGCTAGGCTTCGTCGTGAGCGACAAAGGTATTCAAGTGGACCCTGCCAAAGTGAAAGCCATACAAGAGATGCCAGTTCCCAAGACAGAGAAAGAAGTCAGAGGCTTTCTAAGATGGCTGAACTATATTGCCCGATTCATCTCACATCTAACTGCTACCTGTGAACCAATCTTCAAGCTACTGAAGAAAGATCAAGTAGTACGTTGGAACGATGAATGTCAGGCCGCTTTCGAAAGAATCAAAGAGTATCTCCAAGAACCACCCATTCTTATGCCACCAGTTGAAGGGAGACCTCTAATCTTATACTTGACAGTACTGGACAATTCAATGGGGTGTGTGCTGGGGCAGCATGACGAGTCTGGCCGAAAAGAGCATGCTATTTATTACCTTAGCAAAAAGTTTACCGACTGTGAGACCCGATACTCACTGCTCGAGAAAACTTGTTGTGCTTTGGTATGGGCTGCTCGCCGGCTGAGACAGTATATGTTGACTAACACTACTCTGTTGATCTCAAAAATGGATCCAATCAAGTACATCTTCGAAAAGCCTGCCTTGTCCGGAAGAATAGCACGATGGCAGATGATCTTGACTGAATATGACATCCAGTACACGACTCAAAAAGCAATCAAGGGAAGTGTGTTGGCAGACCATTTGGCACATCAGGCAGTGGATGACTACCAATCTATGAACTTTGAATTTCCTGGCGAGAATATCATGGTAGTGACTGATTGTGAAATACCTGGACCGGATGAAGGACCCGAGGAAGGATCCCGATGGTCTATGCACTTTGATGGAGCCTCAAACGCTTTGGGTAACGGTATTGGCGTTATGATCATATCTCCTAAAGGCTCTCATACTCCACTTACCGCCCGACTATGTTTCAACTGCACCAACAACATGGCGGAGTATGAAGCATGCATCATGGGTCTTCGAGCTGCAATTGACCTAAGGATCAAGTTTCTGAGTGTCTTAGGAGATTCCGCTCTCGTGATCAGTCAGATCAAAGGCGAGTGGGATACGAAACACCCAAATCTTATTCCTTACAAGGAGTATGTATTGACGTTGATTCCCCATTTCGAGGAGATAACCTTTGAACACTTCCCAAGAGAGGAAAATCAGTTGGCGGACGCGCTGGCTACGATGTCTTCTATGTTCAAAGTCAAATGGGACAACGAGGCTCCCCAGATCATTATTTGGAAACTAGATGAACCTGCACATTGCTGTGATCTTGAGACCGGAGAGGTAACAGAAAATCCCTGGTATCATGAAGTAAAGAGGTACCTTGAAGCTCAATAATACCCTGAGGGCGCATCGGTTAATGACAAGAAATTTCTGAGAAGGTTCACGGCAAAGTTCTTCCTCAACAATGACATTCTCTACAAACGAAACCATGACTCAACCCTACTGCATTGTGTGGATAAGAATGAAGCAGAAAGAATCATGGCAGAGCTGCATGAAGGTACCTTCGGAACATATTCCAATGGACATACCATGGCAAAGAAAATCCTTCGGGCAGGATATTACTGGTCCACAATGGAAGCCAACTGTTATCAACATTCTCGGACGTGTCACAAATGCCAGATCTACGCTGATAAGGTGCACATTCCTCCAGTTCCTTTGAACGTCTTGACAGCACCTTGGCCTTTTGCAATGTGGGGCATTGATATGATCGGCGAGATCTGACCTACGGCATCCAACGGGCATCGTTTCATCCTGGTAGCAATTGATTACTTTACGAAGTGGGTTGAAGCAGCTTCCTTTGCCACCGTAACCAAGAACGTCGTGGCACGGTTCATTCGGCACAACCTGATCTGTCGATACGGTGCACCAGAGAGGATCATTACAGACAATGGTACCAATCTTAATAACAAGATGATCACTGAGCTCTGCGAGCAATTCAAGATACAGCACCACAACTCTTCTCCTTACCGGCCGAAGATGAATGGGGTTGTAGAAGCAGCTAATAAGAACATCAAGAAGATTGTGCAGAAGATGACAGTGACCTACAAAGATTGGCACGAGATGTTACCATTCGCTCTTCATGGGTACCGTACCTCAGCACGGACGTCAACAGGGGCAACACCCTTTTCCTTGGTATACGGCATGGAGGCAGTCCTGCCCATTGAAGTTCAGATACCCTCTCTCCGGATCATGAAGGATGCAGGTTTGAACAAAGATGACTGGATCCAGACCCGGCTTGATCAACTAAACCTAATCGACGAAAAGAGACTCACCGCTATTTGTCATGGTCATACGTACCAAAAACGGATGATCAAGGCATTTAACAAGAAAGTCAGACGATAAGAGTATCAAGTCGGAGACCTGGTAATCAAGCGCATCATCCTATCTCAAGGTGATCCCAGGGGCAAGTGGACCCCTACGTACGAAGGGCCATTTGTGGTCAAGAACATCTTCTCAGGAGGAGCGATGATTCTAACCACCATGGATGGTGACGACCTTCCTCACCCCGCCAATGCAGACATAGTAAAAAGATACTATGCATGATTAAAGACCCGCTAGGTCGACTGGCCTAGGCAAAAATAAGGGCTTCCCGGCGAACCAAAAGGGTTCGGGCAAAAATAATGGATGAAAATAAAAAAAAATCTGTACACCCGGCAAGTTGAAAACCTGAAAAGGAGGCTTAGGCAAAAATGGGTATCCCGGTGGACTGAAAACCCGAAAGGGCCGTCCAGGCAAAAGTTAGGGATAAGCGTAATACTATGTCTCATTGGATCACTCTGCATCCAGACTTCGGTATCGACTATCAGGCTCGGACGGCACCAATCAATCAGAGTCCTCTTCAACTAAGCAGCAAAGTGATGAGACGCTTGAAGACATAAAGGCGATAGCAGAGTTGGAACCCAGTGGGATTTTTCACATAGCTATTTTGTTCCTTTTTTACAAATTGTATAAACTCTATTTTGTTCGGCGGCGTTCTCTTACTAGGACGTCAGCCTCTTGTACAAAAATGCCTATTTACAGGCAAACTTCAAAATCAATACAAGTTTCATTTTTCGGACAAATTGCAAATTATTTTTCCTTTATCTGTTTTGTTTTGCAAAGAACGTCCAATGTTCATTTTTGATATATGCATTCGACATTAATTGTTGATCACAAATATTTGCATGCGAAACAAAGGACTAATTACAGGTGACATCGGAAGTAGGGGCAATAAGAATTGTCTAAGCGATCTAGTTGCTTTGTCCACTAAGGTACCAAGGTAGGTTCAGCTGAAGAATATGACCAAGATACCTTCATTCCCCGCAGAGTAAGACAAGAATCAGCAATACTCTCCCCAAGCAGAGTTGGTCTCCCATCAGCCCTAAAAAGGCACAGTATCCCCAGCAAGTCAGCAATACTCTCCCCCAAGCAGAGTTGGTCTACCGTCAGTCCTGGAAAAGTTGGGTATCCCCAGAAGGTCTTAATATTCCCCAACGGAGTATAAAGATATTTCCCAGTGTGATCGGTGGAAATAGAACTGACTGTTTTGGAATGCTGGTTCGTGAAATGTCGCGGTAAGCAAGAGTCGCCACCGTCTTTTATTTTCTCCAACAAGGAAAGGACAAAAGCACTGCAAAATTCCTTTTCGAGATGTTTCTCGATTCGAGAGGTAGATTATAGAAAGGGAAGGTGTTAGCACCCTTTCTATCTGTGGTTATCCACGGGCTCTTAGGTACTTGCTCACTATGTTTTCAAAATGTTTGCTTTTCTTGTGTTTGTGGGTTTTGAAAAAAGTTTGTTTTGAAAACTTCTAGGTAACTCTTGTATCAGTCCTCAAGAGTGTATGAAGTATTTGTTTGAAAACTTTTATTTGAAAGTGTAAGTGCAAAAAGTTGTTTTTGTTTTTTGAAAGAGCAAGTACCTAGGAGAAATCTACCTACTCAAAAGAAATTAAGCTGTGTAAATGTCCTTTAGACAATACCATCCCACTATTGAGAAGTAGGTAGCACCGTCATTGGAGTTATTCGGGTCAATTCAATTATAGGGACATGTGTGGTCACCAAAGCAATAGTAGGACGCCTTAGCGGTAACCCTAATGTCCTAGATCCCTTTTTATCTGAGGCAACCATTTCGAGGCAACTTGGATCTTTAGACAAGAGGGATACCTCTAAAACACCCTATACTCAATGACCACGTCGAGGCAACCGAGTGAGGCGTACCCTAGGAGTGGCATGTGCATGTGTGTCAGGTTTCATGTTAAGATTATCTTTGCACATGTATTATGGTGAACTACGGGTTGATTTTATTTTTCAGCCAAGTCTTGCATGCATAGTTAACAGTTAATAATTTGCGGAAAGTAAATTGCGGAAAGTAAATCTACGCTATTACAAGGCGTCGGGTATTTACATCGCCAAAAACATAACCCTTGAAAAGTAAAAATGCGAGAAAATAAAGAAAGCGATAAAAGTCCTAATTATCTATTACATTCTCGGAGCAGATACATAAATATGATCAAAATAATAATCAAGCGTAAACATGCGCGAAAAGAAATTGAATTGGGAAAAGTCTTAGGGTTTTGACCCTTTTTGAGAAAAGAATGGATTTTGGTCCCTTTTTTGCATTTAATTAATATTAAACCTAATTTACTAATTAATTAAATAATTACAAGAAAAAAGTATTTTTTGGTTTTTTATGTTTTAATGAAAATAAAATAAAAAGAGATTAAAATTGTCAAAAGAAAAACCCTAATTCTATGTGAATTTTATTTATTGTAAAAAAAAGATTAAAGTTAACCTATTTAAAAGACTAAATCAATTTTGTTAGCATTTATTTACAAAATAATAAAGTGAAATTAATAAATAATAATAATAATAATAATATTTACATTTTTAGTTGTTTGAATTTATTATGAAAATAATTTTTTAGTTAATTAAATAATAATAATAGTAATTAATAATGATGATTAGTAAAAGAAAATAAAAAGAAAAGTATGAATGAACCAGGGGGTGCTGGGCCCTTAGGAGGTTAGAAAGAAATTCTGGCCCATTAAGCTCTCCAGCCTGTTTGACCTTGGGGAATTGTCCACGCGCAGGGTTGACCAGGAGCACCATGGTCATCATCTCATGGCCATCAGATCTGTGAGGTTGGCCACTTGGCGCTTTGATGTGAGAGGTGCATGATAGAACACCTTTGAAAGCCTGCATGGGATTACATAAGGAAAAATAGAAACAATTATTTGGGGGACCTGGGAATCGAACCCAGGTCCCAATGATCATACACCAATGCCTTGGCCATCTGAGCTGCACGTTTTAGTCATTAATAATATATGAAGCAATTATTATATTAGGTAATTAATTCAGACGCTGCACAAAAGCAAAAACACGCACGCGTTTTAAATGACCCAACCACGACTCAACACGTCACCGTCTTCTTCCTCGTGCCTGCAAAATAAAGGTAAGATAGCGGGGGTTTTTAACCCCCACAAAATATGATGAAGAATAATAGCGATTAGCCCTACAGGCTACAGAAATATTCCGCGATGGTCTAGTTAGGTTCGTCTGAGTCTCCTGAATCCAACCATGGGTCTTACAAGGCCTAATTTTTCTTGGATAATAAAGCCCCAAAATCAAAGCTTAGGAACCCTAGAATTTGTCAATGGTATCTTTTGATTTAGGGATCTATAATTCAATTAACATGTGCCAAAAGCTTTGTACAGTTCCTATTAACACAAAACAATCAACAAAATATGTCAAATGCACATGAATAATGAGATGCGATTCTGAAAAAAATGTTCAAACCGTGAAACTGTTCTTGCGTATTTCTTGAGCTTTAAGGCTTGATTTTGATTGCAAAACGTCCCTGAGAGTTCCAGCAATGTATTAGAATCCACCAATTGCTTTGAATCGTGCTGGAACCTGGAAAATAGTTTTCACTTTTCTTTGAATTTTCTTGAATGTGATTATGGTTTTTATGCAGCAAACTCACATCCATGGCATTAGGTTTAGCTTGTGTATATATAGTAGAAGAGAATTAGGTTAAATCTTGCACAAAAAATCCATTGCATGATGGTTTGAATATTTGATTTGCAATCACATCTTTTTGAATCTTTTTGATTGAAGAAACTTGCCAAACTTGGAGATTTTTGTCCCTTTGATTTGCACACGAATTGCCAGCATATCTTGAGCTTGTTTGCTTCACAAAAAGATTGAAAAACCATATCTTTTGAATTTCCTACAATTTAAGTTAATTAAATGAATTAAAATCAATTAAAAATAAAAAAAAAAGAAAATAAATTCAAATAGGTTTGATGGGTCGTGCATAGGCCTTGGATAAAGTTTCAAGAATAAATTTGAGGCCCATTAGCAAAAACAAAGTGTTTTGAGCAAAGTTGACTTTTGCAAATTCACAAAACTTTCCCAACTTCTCCAATGCATATCTTGCTCAATTTTGATCCTATGAACATGTTCTTGGATATTTTGGAAAGGTCTTGAAGTCCTCTAACCAATGCCTTTGGTCCCATGTCATTTGAATTTACCAATCTCAAGTTATGGTCTTTGACTTAAAGTGCGTTTTTGTTGACTTTTGAAATTGACCTATAATGTAGAAATTGATAACTTTTTGTGAGAGCATTTCTTGGACTTGGAGTGTGAATATGGATTGTAGGAAATATCATCCCCTTCAAAATGAGAATTGGATGGAATTTTTCTGATGAACCATGAAAAAGTTATGCCCTGGTCAAAATATAGTTGACTTTTTTGCTGTCCAAAAATAGTAACTTTTTTGCATCTTGATGATTTTTGAGCCATGCTTGTGGAATCATGATCAAGACTTGATCAAATGATGATTGTGGACTCAAAATAAGATGTTGACCAAAAATTCTGACTTTTGACTGTGAAATAACCATTTTGCCCCTACAGTTGACTGTTGAGCAAATAGAGCTTTTGACTGTAAAATTTGGCACTGTGAGCCTTGAGACTTGACATGTAGATGCTTGAGGATGTATATGGGCCTATGAGACTTGATTGAGCCACTGAAACCTCAAATTTAATGAAGAAACCAAAACCCTAATTTCAGCTGGCTTAGGAGGTGGTTTGACTGTGCAATCTCTTGAGTAGGCTTGAACCATTTGAGGATGATTCTTGACAAACCTTGAAGAATATGGGAGGGCAAATTTTGGGGTACAACAGTTGCCCCTGTTCAATCTTCTTAAACCTGAGGATGTAGATTGGTTTGCGTGCCTTTCGTGATCCGAAGGTGGAAGATGATTGAACACTAGAGTGCCTAGAAATTTGCACTCGCATAGTGTGGTATCAGCAGTGTGATGGCGGGAATGGGCTTACAGATGCCATTTGGAGAGATGATGGATAAGAGGATGGGCTTATAGATGCCATCTGGAGATGTGACAGAATCTTGTCGGGGATGGGCTTATAGATGCCATCTGGAAATGTCTGTTGAATTATAACTGTTGGTCGAGTAGATAGTTGTCCTGTCTGGTTCCAGGTATTAATCTACAATCTTTCATCCACAGATTTTTCCTGGCTAGTTACAGGTATTGATCTGGAGCTTCAAAAGGTTGGTCAAGATAGCTTTCCTGGCTGGATTTAGGTGTAGATCTCTGACCTGAGAAATAAAGATAACTTCCTGGCTTGCTACAGGTATTGATCTTCAATCTCTTCGTGTAGATAACTTTCCTGGCTAGATACATGTATAGATCTACAATCAATCGCTCATAGATATGTGTTGTACCCCAAAATTTGCCCTCCCATATTCTTCAAGAAATTGCCAAGTCAAGCTTCAAATTTCCCCAAGGGTTGCACAGTGCAAGGGCCTCCTAAGCAGGCAAAATTAGGGTTTTGGTTCTGATCAAGAAAATGAAGTTTCAAAGGACCCAATCAAGTCTCACAGGCCTACAAATATGGTCAAGCATCCTCATACCAAGTTTCAAGACTTTCAGCACAAAATTGCACAGTCAAAAACCCTAATTGCACTACAGTCAACTGTAGGGGCAAAATGGTCATTTGACAGTCAAAAGTTCAAATTTTTGGTCAACATATCATTTTGAAGCCACAAACATCATTTGATCAATGCTTGATCATGATTCTCAAAGCTGGGCTCAAAAATCATCAAGATGCAAAAGTTTCCTTATTTGGACAGCTGAAAAAGTCAACTGAAATTGACCAGGGCATAACTTTCACATGGATTATCAGAAAAATTCCATCCAAAGCTCATTTTGAATAGAAAGACATTTCCTACAACTCATATTCATACTTCAAGTCCAAGAAATGCTCTCACAAAAAGTTATCAATTTCAACATTATAGGTCATTTTCAAAAGTCAACAAAAAGGGACTTTAAGTCAAAGGCCATAACTTGAGATTGGTAAATCAAAATGACATGGGACCAAGGACATTGGTTAGAGGACTCAAAAACTTTTCCAAAATGTCCAAGAACATGAGCAAAGCTTAAAAATTGAGCAAGTTATGCATTGGAGAAGTTGGGAAATTTTTGTGAAATGGCCAAAATCATTTATCCTTGAAATCTCATTTTTGACAAAAGGGGCCCACTTTTTCCACTTGAATTAACTTGGCCATGCTTCCCACGTGTCCCACCTTTTATTTCATATTTTTTAATTAATTTTTTCATTTTTAATTGATTTTATTGGATTTAATTAAGTTTAAATCTTTTAAAATCAAGAAAAAATCAAAAAAAGTTTGATTAAATGAAATATTTGGCCTTAACTAGCCTTGAACTACCATTAAGTCTAAACCATTTTCGTGCTAAGGCTCAAATAAGGCAAGAATTCAAAATAAGGCAAAAAATGGAAGGTGTGATAGTGGAGGTTTATGTTAAAATCCAAAACATCAATGCAAGGCATTATTGGCCATAACTCTCATCCAAACACATTGCCTAGGGTATATACAGTTGATACACAACAAAATTGGACAAGAAGCTGCGCCCTATTGCTCAAAAAAAACTCACATTTTTTGCAAAAAATCTCAAATCTGAAAACCAAGTTAGAGGTGGTTTCAAGCCACGATTCTCATCTCATTAGCTTCCTCAAGCATCACTGAACGTTTTACAATCACAAACTCTCATCAAAACGCCCAGAATTGGTATAATGAAGTCAAACAGTTGCAAATAAAATTCATGATCGTGCATACTAATTCATGCGTTTTTTACAAGTTTTAATATATGATTTACATTCTTTATGCTATTCTGAAGCTAACCCATGCGTTTGATTTGATTATTATGCATTATAGACGATTTCACCATTGCCAAGTTTTAGGGTTTGCAGAGTTTTGAATTAGGGGTTTTAAGACAAAGCAAAATTAGAACACCACAGTGCCATGGTTGTGATCAGCGCATGTGGACGGAGACCATGGAACCCTCGCGCTCAATTTATGAGCGCCGTAGGGCTAATCGCTATTTTCTAGTAGCACGCCTAAGAAAATGCGTAAAAAACCGTTGCCATGCTTATTGTATTTTCAGGAAAACAAAGACAATGGAGAAGACGAACTCGTGGCTAGCCATGATTGGCTCTTTTGAAAATTCGCGCGCAGACCCACTAACCTTGTTGTTTTCTTTTATAATATTTGTTGGTTGTTTATTAATCAGAACGCGCAATTGGCTCCACTGGCAAGAATAAGGACTGGTAATGTTAATGACCTGGGTTCGATCCCAGGTCTTCACTCTTTCCATTTGATTTTTTCCAATTAACGTTCACATGTAGCGCCAGCGTTGAAGATCACCATACGCGTCCAAATCCAGCATGCCACGCGTTCAGTTTTAGGGATTCAAGGGCATAGATTGGAGGAACACCATAAACATGAGTCAACGCGCCACATGTTACTCAAAAAGTCCACCAGGCTTTGCTAAATGGGTCACAACTCTTGGACTGAACCTCCACTTTGGGGTCTGAACCCCCTAGGTTTGCCATAATATTTTCTTTTTTTATTTTTTTATTTGCTTTTCATTATTATTGTTTTATTAATCAATTAATTATTTTTATTTTCACAAAATATAAAATACCATAAAAAATCAGAAAAGAGTTAAAACAATAAATAATTTTTATTTTAGTATTTTCTTAAATAAATTTGCATGTAATTAAACTTAGTTTTAAATTAGGTTGCAATTTCAATTCTTTTCATAATAAAATCTAAAAAACATAGAATTAGGTTTAATTAATAATTTTTCATCTTTTTATTTTTTCTTTCATAAATAATTAAATAATTAGATATGTATTTTTGTAATTAAATTGGTACATAAAAATTAGGTTTAATTTAGGTTAAAAACTTCAATATTTTTTCTTAATAAATTAAAAATAATTAGAATTAGGGTTGGCATCTTATTTTAATATTAATTAACTCACTCTTTTCATTTAAATCCTAAAATATTAAAAAAATACCAAAAACATTTCTTTTAATTTTAATTAATTCCTCATTAATTTAATTTTTGCAAAAGGGTCCAACGCCCTCGTTTCGACTTAATTTTTATTCGCATATTTATTTCTTTCGTATAATATTTGTGTACCTCTCCCAAGGCCATGTAACCTTTCAATTTCTTGCACTTTAAATTCTCTTACTTTATTTACTTTCTGTCAAATCGGGTTCGAGAAACTTTTGGCGATGTGGACCCGCGCCATTTGTAATAGCTTTAGATTTTTACATTCCCGCAATATTTTTAACTGTTAATCAAAAGCATGAAAGAATGTATGCCCAAAAAATAAAATCAAAACGTAAATCACCAATGCATGACAAGACAAACAATAAACTGAAAATGACACACAATTCACACACCACCCCTAGGGTACGCCTCACTGTTGCCTTGCCTCGAAAGGTGATCGTCGAGTAGAGGATGTCTTAGTAAGTCCTCATGATCCGGGAACCTGGCATGAGGGTAGCTTCTAAGGTGTCTTCCCATTGCTCTGGTGATCACCATGTCCCGAACCTCGAATTGACCCGAACACCTCCAACGGTGGTGCTACCTACCCCTCAATGGTGGGATGGCACTACTTTAAAGGACATTTACACAGACGAATTCCTTAGGGTAGGTAGATGACTCATGGATACTTGCTCTTTTCAAAAACAAATCAAAATACTTTTCACACCTTACACTTTTCAAAAGCTTTCAAAACAACTTTTCAAACACTCTTGAGGACCGATACAAGAGTCGATCTGAAACTTTCAAAGAAACTTTTTCAAACCCACACACTTGAAAAGCAAACAAATTTTGAAAACACAAATGAGCAAGTATCTAAGAGCCCATGGATAACCATGGATAGAAAGGGTGCTAACACCTTCCCTTTCTATAACCTACCTCCCGAACCGAGAGCAATCTCTATAAGGAATTTTTCTGTGCTTTTGTCCTTTCCATTTGGAGAAAATAAAAGACGGTGGCGACTCTTGCTTACCGCGACATTTCGCGAAACCAGCTAAAAAACAGTCAGTTCTAGATCCACCGATCACAGAACTGGCGACTCTGCTGGGGACTATCTTTAAAGTGAGGTGTACCTTAGGACTAAGATCACTGTGTTTTCAATTGCTTTGATTTGTTTGCTTTAAATTGTGGGACTGTCTTGGGAGTTCTATAGATCCTAACCCGGATCTGGGGATACCTTCTTAGAAAGTAGCAACAAGGCTGTGAGGGAACTGTGCGGGGTATACCGACATGGTTGAAGCAGTCTGCTACGTTGATGTGGCACTTTGGTGTGTACCGGTAACCCTTGAGTCAATCAAGGAGAGTACGGGGCCTCTGCGTGGTGTCGTGAAGCATCAACAGACCTTAGGAACCTTAATTGAACCATCTTGGCCTCTTTAGGGTAGTGAGATAACTACTTTGGTGTACTCCGAAGTCGGTTGATACTCGATACTACACTCAATTGAGGGTTGTTTTCTTGGGATATTTTGATCGCCAGTCAGTGGCTAAATCGAAACGATGAACAATGAAAGCAATCCAATGATATTGAGATCCTTAGAACCCGGTTACTTTGATAGGACAGGTTTGAGCCCACCAACTTCAAGAGGGTAATACCCAGACCCCATGCTGGCCTAAACTCTAAGGGCTTGTCTTGTGTGACTTGTGTGCCTTACATGTTTGCCTTTGTAAATATTTGTGGTGTGTTTAATCATAGCATCATAACATCATACAGCATCATATGCATCCACTAACCATTTCAGGGGTTCGAATCTTCATCTTTGTTCTTGTTTTGTAGGACATGGAAACTATCCGCAGAAAGACAATTCAGATCAACCTTATAAGGGTCCCTCCTCAGCTTAAGGAGCTTACATCCAGGATTCCCGAGAACTCGTCATTCAGTGAAAGGCATGGTAGACTCATCAGCCTGGTCAATACCAACATTGAGGAAGAGATGGTAAAGGTCCTTTTCCAATTCTTTGACCTCTGCATCACTGTTTTACTTTCCCGGATTATCAGCTGGTACCTACTCTAGAAGAGTTTTCCCAGCTTCTGAAGATTCCCATTCTCAATCAACTACCCTACAACGGTACGGAAAGGGAACCAAAACTTGAAGAAGTGGCTAAAACATTATGCCTACAACCATCTGACATCAAGGGGCATTGGGAAGCCAGAAATGGTATCAAAGGATTCTTAGCAAAGTTTCTGTTTGAGAAGGCCCAAGAGTGTTGGAATTCCCTTGACCTACAAGCCTTTGAAGAAGTTGTAGCCCTCCTTGTCTATGGGTTGGTGTTGTTCCCTAAACCAGATCAGCTTATAGATATCAGTGCTGTCAAGGTCTTCATGTCCAGGAATCCTATACCTACGTTGCTGGGGGACATCCTTCACTCATGTTACACTCGAACCATGAGAAAAAGGGGTGTTCTTATGTGCTGCACTCCCCTCCTGGGAAGGTGGTTTATTTCGCACCTTCCACAATCAGTTTTGAAGAACGAGCGAGGTTTGAGGTGGTCACAACGGTTGATGACTCTTACACATGCAGATATACATTGGTGTTCTCGGTCCAGAGAGGATGTCACTATCATTGATCGTTGTGGGGAGTACCCTAATGTTCCTTTACTTGGAATCAGAGGAGGTATTACTTACAACCCGTGCCTGGCTTGGAGACAGTTTGGTTATGCTCGGAAAGATGACCCTCATGAGATGTTAATTCCTGACATAGTTTTTGACTTCGACAAGGATACGCAAGGACTTCGCCAGAAATTTATCAAAGCTTGGAAGATGCCCAGCAAAATAGACAGCAAGACCCTGGGGCACAGGAACTCCATCCCATTGAAGCCTTATCTCAAATGGGTACGAGCCCGCTCCCAGAAGCTGGTGATGCCATATCCTCATGTTCTCCCCGTGATCAAAGAGCCAGACTTGGAAGGAGAGGTGTCCTACACCATTCAACATCCTGACATGCCCACGTCCTGGGAAGAGATGCAGAAGAGTTGGATCCAGCTTAAGGAAGAACGGAATTCTCTGGAAACCAATCTACATGCCAGTGAGAAAAAGGTCCTGGAGCTCACCCGCCTATTGCACGAGGAAAGGAATCTCAATACCTATATTGCTCCGAAGAGGATGCGTAGTGTCTTTTGGGATTGATCTGTTTTGTAATGTTCACCCATGAGGCTTTAATGTACTGAACAATTATTTTCTTAATAATAACGTGTGTTCCTTTTTGTCTACAACAAATTTGAATTTTCGAACTCTTGAATGCATTGCATAAACACATATCATTCATCATATGCACCACAGGTACTCTTCTTTTCAGGCTGCTGACTGTTCTTCGCTGTTTATTTCAGCATCATGAACCCTGAATCATCAACCGAGGCATCTATCAAGGCTCTTCAGGCGCAGAACGCCCAATTTCAGGAGCTGATCAAGGGTTTGGCTCAGGGTCAACAAGAGTTGAAGACCATGCTTCTGAAGAAGAATAAGAAGAAGAGGAGGATTGTGCTATTTAACACTGGGCGCAGACTCGGGAACACCTTGCAAAATGAGGCTGAGAGGACTACTCCATCTGTGGGGGAAGGTAGTCACCAAGAAAGGGAGGTCCCTACTCCTGTGGTCTCTGATACTGAAACAGACTTCAACGACGAACAGTACCCTCCTGCTGAAGACCGGTACAAGCAGCTGGAGGACAGATTAAAAGCTATGGAAATTCAGCGTGTGCCTGGACTGGATTTCGGAGACTTGGGGTTATCTACTGGGGTGGTGATTCCACAAAAGTTCAAGGCACCCGCCTTTGTGAAGTATGACGGGGCTTCCTGTCCCAAGATGCACCTCCGTTCTTATGTAAGGAAGATCCAACCTTACACAGCAGACAGGAACTTATGGATCCACTTCTTCCAGGAGAGTCTTTCAGGGACTCACCTCGAATGGTTCTATCAGCTGGATGGAATCAACATTCGTAACTGGGAGGATCTGGCCACTGCTTTTTACAAGCAGTATCAATATAATTCCGACCTCGCTCCTACGCGTACCCAACTCCAGGGTATGTCGCTAGGGTCGGGTGAAGGTTTTAAGGAGTACGCCCAGAAATGGAGGGATCTGGCTGGCAGGGTGCAGCCACCGTTGACAGACCGGGAGCTGGTGGATATGTTTTTGGGGACCCTATCTGGTCCATTTTTCAATCATCTCATTGGTAATTCCTCTGCTGGGTTTACTGATCTGATCCTGACTGGTGAGAGGATCGAGGCCGGTATAAAATCGGGGAAGATACAGAAGGTTGCCTCCTCCAATGCTGAAAAGAAACCCTTCAAAAAGGAGGCTAGTGCTGTATATAGCTCCCGGAGACCAGAGCGACCTGAGCGCCGCCAATCTGTCAGTGCGGTAATGATTGCCAAGCCTGCTGCCGCTCCTCGGCCGACCAATCCTCAAAGGGCTGAAAGACCCCGGAGAGAGTTTACCCGCTTGAGCATGACCTTATCACAGATCCTGCCACAGTTGCTATCCACCAATTTAGTGACTGTCAGGGAGGCTCCGGAGTTTCCCAATACTACATCTCCTAAGTACAATCTGAATGCTCGTTGTGCTTATCATTCTGATAGCCCTGGGCATAGCACAGATGACTGTTGGGCCCTAAAGAATAAGGTTCAGGACCTTATTGATGCAAAGGAGATACAGTTTGAGGCGCCCGAGAGGCCGAATGTTGTAACCGCTCCCATGCCCCAGCATGGAGTGAATGCTGTTGAGGAGGATTTGTATGTAGCTTCGGTGGATGATGTTGCTACTCCGCTGCTGACGGTCAAGAGGAACCTGTTGCTAGCCGGTTTATTTCCGGGATGTAGCAAAGGTTGCCCTCTATGTGTTGCTTCCCCTACTGGTTGTTCTTTGCTAAAGTCAGGCATCCAAAACTTGATGGATAGTAGAGAGATTTTGTTCAGAAAAACTGTTGTTCCTGCTACTCCTGTTGAAGAAGTTTCAATTGTTACCATCTTCAACAACCCTTCCAAGGCTCCTGCAAAGAAGCCTATCCAAATTTTGCTGGTTCACAAGATTGCTCCCATCACCATTACTGTTCCGGGGCCCATCCCCTACGAGTCTGATAAGGCTGTCCCATGGCACTATGGGGCAGATGTTTATGTTCTGGGTGTGAAACAAGAGTTCAACATTGATGCTGGTGTCTCCAACATCACTGGGCCTGCTAAGGTCACTCGTAGTGGAAGACTGTTCTCACCAGACATTGCTCCTCCGGTAATTCAAAGGCCTTTGATCATCACACCTGCCAGTGTGTCTGTCTCTTCCCCTGACCAAGTTTCCACCCCTGCTGCCGAGTCATCTGATACTCGGGGCAAGGGGATTGCTGCTGATGTGCCTGCCCGGACGGAGGCACCGAAGACCATTGTTGAGGCTTCCAGGCAGGAAATGGAAGAAATCCTCAAGATAATAAAGAAAAGTGATTTCAACGTCGTGGAACAGCTGGGGCACACCCCCTCCAAAATCTCCATGTTGTCACTACTGCTGTGTTCAGAGACCCATGCTAAGGCTCTGATTGCCTTCTTAAAGACAGCCCACGTACCCCAAGAGACGTCTGCTGACCAGTTCACCGACTGTGTGGCCAACCTAACCGCTGATAATGGCCTGGGTTTCTCTGATGCCGATCTGACAGCAAAAGGGAAGAACCATAATGATGCCCTGCATGTCTCCATTGAATGCAGGGGCACTACTCTTGCTCATGTGTTGGTTGATACTGGTTCTTCATTAAACGTGCTGCCTAAGAAGGCTCTGGATAGGCTGGACTGTGAGGGTCTAGAGCTCAAACCAAGTAACATTGTTGTCCGGGCCTTTGACGAGTCCAAAAGAATGGTACATGGTGAGGTGGACATCCCAATCAGGGTTGGGTCACAGGTATTTGATTCGAAATTCTATGTCATGGACATCCGTCCATCCTATTCTTGTTTGCTGGGTCGCCCGTGGATCCACAAGGCTAGAGCTGTGACCTCCACGTTGCATCAGAAGCTCAAGTACCCGGTCAGGGGGAAGATCGTGACGGTGCAAGGGGAAGAGGAATACATGGTCAGCCACCTCAACTCCTGCAGGTACGTGGAAATGGATGGGGAGTTCATTGAGACCCCCTTTCAACATTTTGAGGAGATGCCACAAACGTTGGCAGCAGCAGAAGCAGTGGTCGAAGAGATTTCTCCTTTGAAGATGGCCTCCTTAAAGGACGCCCAGGCTGTGATTGAAAGAGGTGAGTGTGCAAACTGGGGCAAGCTCCCTGACTTTACTCCTAAGACTAACAAGTTTGGGCTGGGTTTCACCACAGAAGCTCAGAAGGTAGTGCGCAAGGCAAGAATTGGAAGACCTCCTGTGCTCATCACCTACTCAGGAGTGAATGCTATTGGAGAGGAAGATGAAGTGGAGGAGTCAGAGTTCGATAGCTGGATCTACCCGACGACTGTTGGTGGATTGACCAATTGGACTGCTAAAGACTTTACACCCATAACTTTTGTTCCCCAGTAATGAACTTCTTTGTTTTGGATTTGTAATAAACAAAAAACTTGAAACTGTATGGCCCGGTGTCTTACCCGGGACACCTTGGTCTTATTTATGAGGGCTTTTGTTTGTCACTATCATATATCATAAATAAAAGCATTGGACGTTTTTCACATTTCAAAATTTTGCGCTCCTTTTCTTTCCTTTCTTTACATATTGCAAAACAGCTGTATTTACACACACTCACTCATACAGGTTTCAATCCACTCTGGATCTCACTGGTAACGACTCTGCTACTGCCAATTATGACTTCGAAAATCCGATCAACTTAGCCGAAGACGAAGGTGAAGATGATTGCGAAGTGCCTGGCGAGCTCGCAAGACTGTTACTTCAAGAGGAAAGGGCAATTCAACCCCATGAGGAGCCAGTGGAAACAATAAACTTGGGTACTGAAGAAGACAGGAAAGAGGTAAAGATTGGTGCCAACCTAGAGCTCAGCGTGAAGCAACGGTTGACTAAAATGCTGCATGATTATATGGAGATCTTTGCCTGGTCCTACGAAGATATGCCTGGGTTGGATACCGATATTGTGGTCCATCACTTGCCAACTAAGGAAGATTGCCCTCCAGTTAAGCAAAAGGTCCGCCGTATGCGTCCAGAGATGTCTGAGAAGATTAAAGCCGAGGTTATGAAGCAGTTTGATGCCGGGTTTCTCGCAGTGACTTCTTACCCTCAGTGGGTTGCTAATGTGGTGCCGGTACCAAAGAAGGATGGAAAGGTCAGAATGTGTGTCGATTACAGGGATCTAAACAGGGCCAGTCCCAAGGATGACTTCCCCCTACCTCACATTGATGTCCTTGTTGATAATACAGCTCAGCATAAGGTGTTCTCTTTCATGGATGGTTTTTCAGGCTACAATCAGATCAAGATGGCTCCTGAAGACATGGAAAAGACTACATTTGTTACTCAGTGGGGCACCTTCTGCTACAAGGTCATGCCTTTTGGACTAAAGAACGCTGGGGCAACCTACCAACGTGCCATGGTTGCTTTATTTCATGATATGATCCATCATGAGATAGAAGTGTATGTTGACGACATGATCGCAAGGTCCCAAACTGAGGAAGAACACCTTGATCATCTGCAGAAACTGTTTGACCGTCTGAAATTGTACAAGCTGAGGTTGAACCCGAACAAGTGCACCTTCGGGGTAAGATCTGGGAAGTTGCTAGGCTTCGTTGTAAGCGACAAGGGTATTCAAGTGGACCCTGCCAAGGTTAAAGCTATTCAAGAGATGCCAGTTCCTAGAACAGAGAAGGAAGTCAGAGGCTTTTTAGGACGCCTGAATTACATTGCTCGATTCATCTCACACCTGACTGCTACCTGTGAGCCAATCTTCAAGCTGCTGAAGAAAGATCAGGTAGTACGTTGGAATGATGAATGTCAGGCTGCTTTTGACAGAATCAAAGAGTATCTCCAAGAACCACCCATCCTTATGCCACCGGTTGAAGGGAGACCTATGATACTATACCTGACAGTACTTGACAACTCAATGGGGTGTGTGCTGGGGCAGCATGACGAGTCTGGCCGAAAAGAGCATGCCATTTATTACCTTAGCAAAAAGTTTACCGACTGTGAGACTCGATACTCACTGCTTGAGAAAACTTGTTGCGCTTTGGTATGGGCTGCTCGCCGGCTGAGACAGTATATGCTGACTCACACTACCTTGTTGATCTCAAAGATGGATCCTATAAAGTACATATTCGAAAAGCCTGTTCTGTCTGGGAGAATTGCGAGATGGAAAATGATCTTAACGGAATACGACATTCAGTATACAACCCAAAAAGCCATCAAGGGAAGTGTATTGGCAGACCACTTGGCACATCAGGCTGTAGATGACTATCAGTCAATGAACTTCGAGTTTCCGGATGAAAGCATCATGATAGTGACTGATTGTGAAGTACCTGGACCGGATGAAGGACCTGAGGAAGGATCCCAATGGGCTATGCACTTTGACGGAGCCTCCAATGCTTTGGGTAATGGTATCGGCGCTGTGATCATATCCCCTCAAGGCACTCATACTCCACTCACTGCCCGGCTATGTTTCAACTGCACCAACAACATGGCGGAGTATGAGGCGTGCATCATGGGACTCAAAGCTGCAATTGACTTAAGGATCAAGTTTCTGAGTGTCTTCGGAGATTCCGCTCTCGTGATCAACCAGATCAAAGGCGAGTGGGATACGAAACATCCGAATCTTATTCCTTACAAAGAATGTGTGTTGACAATGATCCCCCATTTCACAGAGATAATCTTTGAACATTTCCCGAGAGAGGAGAATCAGTTAGCGGACGCGTTAGCCACAATGTCTTCTATGTTCAAAGTCAAATGGGACAATGAGGCTCCCCGGATCATCATCTGGAAACTGGACGAACCGGCATACTGTTGCGATCTCGAGACTGAGATGGTGACTGAGAAGCCTTGGTACCATGAGGTGAAGAGATATCTGGAAACTCAGGAATACCCTGAAAGTGCATCTGTCAATGATAAGAAGTTCCTGAGAAGACTCGCGGCAAAGTTCTTCCTTAGCAACTGCATCTTGTACAAACGAAACCATGATTCAACCTTACTGCGTTGTGTGGATAAGACTGGAGCAGAAAGGATCATGGAAGAGCTGCATGAAGGGACCTTTGGTACACATTCTAGTGGGCACACTATGGCGAAGAAGATCCTTCGGGCAGGATATTACTGGTCCACAATGGAAACTGACTGCTACCAACATTCCAAGACATGCCATAAGTGCCAGATTTATACAGACAAGGTGCATGTTCCTCCAGTTCCCCTGAATGTTATGACCGCACCTTGGCCTTTTGCAATGTGGGGCATTGACATGATTGGTGAGATCAGACCTACGGCATCTAACGGGCATCGCTTCATCCTTGTAGCGATTGATTACTTTACAAAGTGGGTCGAAGCAGCCTCCTATGCTACGGTAACCAAGACTGTTGTGGCACGGTTCATTCGGCATAACCTGATCTGTCGATACGGCGTCCACGATAGAATTATTACAGACAACGGTACCAATCTGAACAATAAGATGATCACTGAGCTCTGCGAACAATTCAAGATACAGCACCACAATTCTTCTCCTTACAGACCGAAGATGAATGGGGCTGTAGAAGCAGCAAATAAGAACATCAAGAAAATCGTGCAGAAGATGACGGTGACTTATAAGGATTGGCACGAGATGTTACCGTTCGCTCTACATGGGTACCGTACCTCAGCTAGGACGTCAACCGGGGCAACTCCTTTCTCTCTGGTTTATGGTATGGAGGCAGTATTGCCGATCGAAGTGCAGATACCCTCTCTCTGGATAATGAAGGATGCAAATTTGAGCGAAGATGATTGGATCCAGACACGACTTGATCAGCTCAACCTCATTGATGAAAAGAGACTTGCTGCTATCTGCCATGGTCAGACGTATCAAAAACGGATGATCAGGGCATTTAACAAGAAAGTCAGACCACAGGAATATCAAGTTGGGGATCTAGTAATCAAACGAATCATTCTTCCTCAGAGCGATCCAAGGGGCAAATGGACCCCTACGTACGAAGGGCCATTTGTGGTTAAGCATGTGTTCTCAGGAGGAGCAATGATTTTAACCAACATGGATGGTGACGACCTTCCTCACCCCGCCAATGCAGACATAGTAAAAAAATACTACGCATGAATAAAAGACCCGCTAGGCTGACATGCCTAGGCAAAAATTAGGGCTCCCCGTCGAACCAAAAGGGTTCGGGCAAAATGAAGGGATGAAAATGAAAAATCTGTACACCCGGCAAGTCGAAAACCTGAAAAGGCGGCTTGGGCAAAAATGGGTATCCCGGTGGACTGAAAACCCGAAAGGGCGGTCCAGGCAAAAATTAGGGATAAAAGCGTAATACTATGTCTCATTGGATCACTTTGCATCCAGAATCCGGTATCTACATCAAGTTCAAACGGCATCAATCAGTCAGCTTCACCTTCAACCAAGGTCATCAAGTGATGAGACGCTCGGAGTTATAAAGGCAATAGCAGAGTTGAAACCCAGTGGATCATCCATTTCACACAGCTGTTTTATTTTCTCTTGTAAAAAATTTGTATAAACTCTTTGGTTCGGCGGCGTTCTCTTACTAGGACGTCAGCCTCTTGTACACGAAACGCCTATTTTCAGGCCATTCAAAAATCAATACAAATATACTTTTCAGTTAAATGTGCCAGTTGTTTTTCTTTTTCTGTTTTGTTTTACGAAGAACGTCCAAGGTTCAAATTGTGATATATGCATTGACAATAATTTGCTAACTCATAAATATTTGCATACGAAACAGAGAATTAATTACAGGTAACACTAGAAACAGGGGCAATAAAGAGTTTGTCTAAGCAATCTAATTGTTCCGTCCTCCAAGGTACCAAGGTAGGTTCAGCTAAAGAACATGACCAGTACATCTTAATTCCCCAGAGAGTAAGTCAGCAGTCAGTACGCTCTCCCCAAGCTATACTATCATCCTTAAGGAAGTCGAGTATCCTCCAGCAGATCTCAACATTCCCCAGCAGCAATACATATATTCTTAACAAGCATCCCCGGTAGTCTTGACCTAAAGATTGTTCCCCGGTGGTCTATCAACATTCAAAGGAATCACTTCCCCAGTATATCAAAACTTCCCCAGGAAAGTCCAATTCAGTTTCCCCAGGAAAGATGGAATTCATCTCTCCCCAAGCAGTAAGCTTATCCCCAGTAGATTCTGGAAGCTTATCCCTTGCAGAGCACGAACGCGTTGTCCGGCTTTATTTAAAGAGTTATTTCCTTAATAGGATATAACTGGGTTATCCTCAGCCATAAGCCACGGAAAGAGCGTCCCCGACGAAGCCTTCTTATCCCCAGCAAAGTCTATCAACACTTTCAACGCAGCAAGGGTATCCCCAGCAAGTTACTATCAACAATTCAGCAAAAGCATCTCTATCCCCACAGAGTATCACTCCCCAGCATGGTCGCTAGAGTATTTTTCTCCCTGTAGAATCTTCCATTTGTCAAGTTTATTCCTCAACAGAGTCATCTTCTCCTACCGGTATTCTTGCAACTAGCATCCCCAGCGGAAGCAAAATCTATTCTTCAACATCAGCCCAGGAGTGACTTCCCGGCACCCGTCAAGGATTTACTTTCCTAGACGAAAGCATACATAAAACATCACATACATCATTATAGCATCCATAGACGCATCATATCATACAAATCTCATTTATGTTGAGAACATCATTGCTTGATCCATATCATGCATTACATATGACTGATCTTTACCTTTCAGGAAGGATTCAGCTAAATTCTCCATCATATTTCAAGACTTAGACCGGTTCAGTTAATCGACTCTAAAGATTTCTTATCCAGTCCAAGGCCTTCTCTAGTCCAGCCAAATCAACTCCCAACAGATTTTTCTGATGAAGACTCAGTAGAAGTTATCAAAGGTTTTTCTCAGACGCCCGCTTTTGAGATTATAATTTCCTATGGTTCTCTCCCGACGTTGTGGAGGTGATAATTCCATTCCAGGTTTTTCTCAGACGCCCGCTTTTGAGATTATAATTTCCTATGGTTCTCTCCCGACGTTGTGGAGGTGATAATTCCATTTTAGGTTTTTCTCAAACGCCCGCTTTTGAGATTATAATTTCCTTTGGTTCTCTCCCGACGTTGTGGAGATGATAATTCCATTTTAGGTTTTTCTCAAACGCCCGCTTTTGAGATTATAATTTCCTTTGGTTCTCTCCCGACATTGTGGAGGTGATAATTCCATTTTAGGTTTTTCTCAAACGTCCGCTTTTGAGATTATAATTTCCTATGGTTCTCTCCCAACATTGTGGAGACGATAATTCATTTCAGGTTTTTCTCAAACGTCCGCTTTTGAGATTATAATTGCCTATGGTTCTCTTCCCGATCCTGCGAAGATGGTAATTCCCACCAAGATTTTCTCAACGAGCGTTGTTGAAGTTAAAGTCACCCAAGGTTCTCTCACTGCTCATGCTGAGGTAGCAACCACCCCTGTTTCATTCATCACCTTTTGAAGATCCAGACTCAGCTCCTGTAACCAGTCAGGACACATCTATACCAAGCATCTTAAAACCAGCTCCTGCAACATGTCAGGTACTCATTTTTCTTTTGCAGGTATACAGGTTCTCGCTAAGGAATCTCTTATGCGATCAACGTCCAGATGGAATCTATAAGCCCATCATCCTACTCGTCAATCTCTAAATGGCATCTATAAGCCCATTCCTGTCATCGCATTGCTACTATGTGAGCGCAAATTTTTGGGCACTCTAGTGTTCAACCACCTTCTACCCTCGGATTACGAAAGGCACGTCAGCCAATCTGCATCCTCAGGACTAAGAAGATTGAACAGGGGCAACTGTTGTACCCCAAAATTTGCCCTCCCATATTCTTCAAGAAATTGCCAAGTCAAGCTTCAAATTTCCCCAAGGGTTGCACAGTGCAAGGGCCTCCTAAGCAGGCAAAATTAGGGTTTTGGTTCTGATCAAGAAAATGAAGTTTCAAAGGACCCAATCAAGTCTCACATGCCTACAAAAATGGTCAAGCATCCTCATACCAAGTTTCAAGACTTTCAGCATAAAATTGCACAGTCAAAAACCCTAATTGCACTACAGTCAACTGTAGGGGCAAAATGGTCATTTGACAGTCAAAAGTTCAAATTTTTGGTCAACATATCATTTTGAAGCCACAAACATCATTTGATCAATGCTTGATCATGATTCTCAAAGTTGGGCTCAAAAATCATCAAGATGCAAAAGTTTCCTTATTTGGACAGATGAAAAAGTCAACTGAAATTGACCAGGGCATAACTTTCACATGGATTATCAGAAAAATTCCATCCAAAGTTCATTTTGAAGAGAAAGACATTTCCTACAACTCATCTTCATACTTCAAGTCCAAGAAATGCTCTCACAAAAAGTTATCAATTTCAACATTATAGGTCATTTTCAAAAGTCAACAAAAAGGGACTTTAAGTCAAAGGCCATAACTTGCGATTGGTAAATCAAAATGACATGGGACCAAGGACATTGGTTAGAGGACTCAAAAACCTTTCCAAAATGTCCAAGAACATGAGCAAAGCTTAAAAATTGAGCAAGTTATGCATTGGAGAAGTTGGGAAATTTTTGTGAAATGGCCAAAATCATTTATCCTTGAAATCTCATTTTTGACAAAAGGGGCCCACTTTTTCCAATTGAATTAACTTGGCCATGCTTCCCACGTGTCCCACCTTTTATTTCATATTTTTTAATTAATTTTTTCATTTTTAATTGATTTTATTGGATTTAATTAAGTTTAAATCTTTTAAAATCAAGAAAAAATCAAAAAAGTTTGATTAAATGAAATATTTGGCCTTAACTAGCCTTGAACTACCATTAAGTCTAAACCATTTTCGTGCTAAGGCTCAAATAAGGCAAGAATTCAAAATAAGGCAAAAAATGGAAGGTGTGATAATGGAGGTTTATGTTAAAATCCAAAACATCAATGCAAGGCATTATTGGCCATAACTCTCATCCAAACACATTGCCTATGGTATATACAGTTGATACACAACAAAATTGGACAAGAAGCTGCGCCCTATTGCTCAAAAAAAACTCACATTTTTTGCAAAAAATCTCAAATCTGAAAACCAAGTTAGAGGTGGTTTCAAGCCACGATTCTCATCTCATTAGCTTCCTCAAGCATCACTGAACGTTTTACAATCACAAACTCTCATCAAAACGCCCAGAATTGGTATAATGAATTCAAACTGTTGCAAATAAAATTCATGATCGTGCATACTAATTCATGCGTTTTTTACAAGTTTTAATATATGATTTACATTCTTTATGCTATTCTGAAGCTAACCCATGCGTTTGATTTGATTATTATGCATTATAGACGATTTCACCATTGCCAAGTTTTAGGGTTTGCAGAGTTTTGAATTAGGGGTTTTAAGACAAAGCAAAATTAGAACACCACAATGCCATGGTTGTGATCAGCGCATGTGGACGGAGACCATGGAACCCTCGCGCTCAATTTATGAGCGTCGTAGGGCTAATCGCTATTTTCTAGTAGCACGCCTAAGAAAACGCGTAAAAAACCGTTGCCATGCTTATTGTATTTTCAGGAAAACAAAGACAATGGAGAAGACGAACTCGTGGCTAGCCATGATTGGCTCTTTTGAAAATTCACGCGCAGACCCACTAACCTTGTTGTTTTCTTTTATAATATTTGTTGGTTGTTTATTAATCAGAACGCACAATTGGCTCCACTGGCAAGCATAAGGACTGGTAATGTTAATGACCTGGGTTCGATCCCAGGTCTTCACTCTTTCCATTTGATTTTTTCCAATTAACGTTCACATGTAGCGCCAGCGTTGAAGATCACCATACACGTCCAAATCCAGCATGCCACGCATTCAGTTTCAGGGATTCAAGGGCATAGATTGGAGGAACACCATAAACATGAGTCAACGCGCCACATGTTACTCAAAAAGTCCACCAGGCTTTGCTAAATGGGCCAGAACTCTTGGACTGAACCTCCACTTTGGGGTCTGAACCCCCTAGGTTTGCCATAATATTTTCTATTTTTATTTTTTTATTTGCTTTTCATTATTATTGTTTTATTAATCAATTAATTATTTTTATTTTCACAAAATATAAAATACCATAAAAAATCAGAAAAGAGTTAAAACAATAAATAATTTTTATTTTAGTATTTTCTTAAATAAATTTGCATGTAATTAAACTTAGTTTTAAATTAGGTTGCAATTTCAATTCTTTTCATAATAAAATCTAAAAAACATAGAATTAGGTTTAATTAATAATTTTTCATCTTTTTATTTTTTCTTTCATAAATAATTAAATAATTAGATATGTATTTTTGTAATTAAATTGGTACATAAAAATTAGGTTTAATTTAGGTTAAAAACTTCAATATTTTTTCTTAATAAATTAAAAATAATTAGAATTAGGGTTGGCATCTTATTTTAATATTAATTAACTCACTCTTTTCATTTAAATCCTAAAATATTAAAAAAATACCAAAAACATTTCTTTTAATTTTAATTAATTCCTCATTAATTTAATTTTTGCAAAAGGGTCCAACGCCCTCGTTTCGACTTAATTTTTATTCGCATATTTATTTCTTTCGTATAATATTTGTGTACCTCTCCCAAGGCCATGTAACCTTTCAATTTCTTGCACTTTAAATTCTTTTACTTTATTTACTTTCTGTCAAATCGGGTTCGAGAAACTTTTGGCGATGTGGACCCGCGCCATTTGTAATAGCTTTAGATTTTTACATTCCCGCAATATTTTTAACTGTTAATCAAAAGCATGAAAGAATGTATGCCCAAAAAATAAAATCAAAACGTAAATCACCAATGCATGACAAGACAAACAATAAACTGAAAATGACACACAATTCACACACCACCCCTAGGGTACGCCTCACTGTTGCCTTGCCTCGAAAGGTGATCGTCGAGTAGAGGATGTCTTAGTAAGTCCTCATGATCCGGGAACCTGGCATGAGGGTTGCTTCTAAGGTGTCTTCCCATTGCCCTGGTGATCACCATGTCCCGAACCTCGAATTGACCCGAACACCTCCAACGGTGGTGCTACCTACCCCTCAATGGTGGGATGGCACTACTTTAAAGGACATTTACACAGACGAATTCCTTAGGGTAGGTAGATGACTCATGGATACTTGCTCTTTTCAAAAACAAATCAAAATACTTTTCACACCTTACACTTTTCAAAAGCTTTCAAAACAACTTTTCAAACACTCTTGAGGACCGATACAAGAGTCGATCTGAAACTTTCAAAGAAACTTTTTCAAACCCACACACTTGAAAAGCAAACAAATTTTGAAAACACAAATGAGCAAGTATCTAAGAGCCCATGGATAACCATGGATAGAAAGGGTGCTAACACCTTCCCTTTCTATAACCTACCTCCCGAACCGAGAGCAATCTCTATAAGGAATTTTTCTGTGCTTTTGTCCTTTCCATTTGGAGAAAATAAAAGACGGTGGCGACTCTTGCTTACCGCGACATTTCGCGAAACCAGCTAAAAAACAGTCAGTTCCAGATCCACCGATCACAATATGCCCTGGCTAGATACAGGTATCGAATCCGGAACTCCAAAAGGTTGGTCAAGATAGCTTTCCTGGCTGGATACAGGTATAGATCTCTGACTTGAGAAATAAAGATGACTTCCTGGCTTGCTACAGGTATTGATCTTCAATCTCTTCATGTAGATAACTTTCCTGTCTAGTTTCAGGTATAGATCTATAATTAGTCGCTCACAGATATGCCCTAGCTAGATACAGGTATCAAATCTGGAACTCCAAAAGGTTGGTCAAGATAGCTTTCCTGGCTGGATACAGGTATAGATCTCTGACCTGAGAAATAAAGATGACTTCCTGGCTTGCTACAGGTATTGATCTTCAATCTCTTCATGTAGATAACTTTCCTGTCTAGTTTCAGGTATAGATCTACAATTAGTCGCTCACAGATATGCCCTGGCTAGATACAGGTATCGAATCTGGCCCGAGAAATAAAGATGATTTCCTGGCTTGCTACAGGTATTGATCTTCAATCTCTTCATGTAGATAACTTTCCTGTCTGGTTTCAGGTATAGATCTATAATTAGTCGCTCACAAATATGCCCTAGCTAGATACATGTATCGAATCTGGAATTTCAAAAGGTTGATGATAACCATCTTTGGATTGACCTTTTTCTGAAAAGGCAAAACATTAGTTGTATGCAATGTCATGATGTATGAAATGCATGATGTCATGATGTTCTCAAAACAAGATCGTGTCGTATGCACTTTATCATGTATGTAAATAGGAGATATGAAATGCGAAATGTTTATGAATGTATTTTGTCTGGGAAAATAAATCATTGACGAATGTCGGGAAGCTCGTTGAATCCTGGGCTGATGTTTGAAGAGTAGAGTTCTTTGTTTCCGCCGGGGATGATGAACGAAGCTGGTTGCAAGAATAAACCGGTAGGAGAAGATGACTCCGTTGGGGAATAAACATGGTGAAGAGATTACTCTGCGGGGAATTACTCTGTGGGGAAGAGATGCTTCGCTGAGGTTTTAATGATAACTCCGCTGGGGATTCCGTTGATAAGATTTGTTGGGGAATTTGATGAACTCCGCTGGGGGATAGAAAGGACTTCGCCGGGGACGATCTTTCCGTTGCAATTTGGCTGAGGATAACCCAGTTAGGCTCTGGTGGGGAATAACCTTCTGAACTTGGCTGGGGAGAGATATTTGCACTCTGCAGGAGATAAACTTCCAGAATCTACTGGGGAGATGGTTCAACTCTCCTGGGGAAACTTTTTGGATTGTACTGGGGAAATGGCTCCACGGGGGGTACCTTGTCTTCCGCCGGGGAATAATCTTATATTTCTGTCGAGGAATATTAAGACTGTCGGGGATGCTTGCTGAGGAATATCCATATACTCTGCTGGAGAATATTAGGATCTTCTGGGGGTACCCAACTTCTTCTGGACTGACGGTAGACCAACTCTGCTCGGGGGAGAGTATTGCTGACTTGCTGGGAAATACCGTGCCTTTTTAGGGCTGATGGGAGATCAACTCTGCTTGGGGAGTGAAGGTATCTTGGTTATGTTCTTCATCCGAACCTACCTTGGTACCTTGGTGGACAGAGCAACTAGATCGCTTAGACAATTCTTATTGCCCCTGTTTCTGATATCACCTGTAATTAGTCCTTTGTTTCGTATGCAAATATTTGTGATTAGAAATTAATGTCAAATGCATATATCAAAAATGAACATTGGACGTTCTTTGCAAAACAAAACAGATAAAGGAAAAACAATTTGAAATTTGTCTGAAAAATGAGCTTGCATTGATTTTGAATTTTGCCTGTAAATAGGCGTTTTGTATACAAGAGGCTGACGTCCTGGTAAGAGAACGCCGCTGAACAATAGAGTTTACAATTTGTGAAAAGAAAACAAAACAGCTATGTGAAAAATCCCACTGGGTTCCAACTCTGCTATCGCCTTTATATCTTCAAGCGTCTCATCACTTTGCTGCTTAGTTGGAGATAAAGCTAATTGATCGGTGCCGTCTGAGCCTGACAGTTGATACCAAAGTCTGAATGCAGGGTGATCCAATGAGACATAGTATTACGCTTATCCTTAACTTTTCCTTGGACCGCCCTTTCGGGTTTTCAGTCCACCGGGATACCCATTTTTACCCAAGCCGCCTTTTCAGGTTTTCGACTTGCCGGGTGTACAGATTTTTTTCATTTCATCCCTTATTTTTGCCCGAACCCTTTTGGTTCACCGGGAAGCCCTTATTTTTGCCTAGGTGTGTCAACCTAGCGGGTCTTTAATCATGCGTAGTATTTTTTACTATGTCTGCATCTGCGGGGTGAGGAAGGTCGTCACCATCCATGGTGGTTAGAATCATAGCTCCTCCTGAGAAGATATGCTTAACCACAAATGGCCCTTCATACGTAGGGGTCCATTTTCCCCTGGGATCACCTTGAGGTAGAATGATGCGCTTGATTACCAGGTCCCTAACTTGATACTCTTGTCGTCTGACTTTCTTGTTAAATGCCTTGATCATCCGTTTTTGGTATGTTTGACCATGACAAATAGCAGTGAGTCTCTTTTCGTTGATTAGGTTTAGTTGATCAAGCCGGGTCTGGATCCAGTCGTCCTCGCTCAAACCTGCATCCTTCATTATCCGGAGAGAGGGTATCTGAACTTCAATGGGCAGGACTGCCTCCATGCTGTATACCAAGGAAAAGGGTGTTTCCCCTGTTGACGTCCGTGTTGAGGTACGGTACCCATGAAGAGCAAATGGTAACATCTCGTGCCAATCTTTGTAGGTCACTGTCATCTTTTGCACAATCTTCTTAATATTCTTATTAGCTGCTTCTACAGCCCCATTCATCTTCGGCTGGTAAAGAGAAGAGTTATGATGTTGTATCTTGAATTGCTCGCAGAGCTCAGTGATCATCTTGTTGTTAAGATTGGTACCATTTTCCGTAATGATCCTTTCTGGTACACCGTATCAACAGATCAGGTTATGCCGAATGAACCGCGCCACGACATTCTTGGTTACGGTGGCAAAGGAAGCTGCTTCAACCCACTTCGTAAAGTAATCAATCGCTACCAAGATAAAGCGATGCCCATTGGATGCCGTAGGTCTGATCTCGCCGATCATATCAATTCCCCACATTGCAAAAGGCCAAGGTGCTATCAAGACGTTCAAGGGAACCGGAGGAACATGCACCTTATCAGCATAGATCTGGCATTTGTGACACGTCCGAGAATGTTGATAACAGTCGGCTTCCATTGTGGACCAGTAATATCCTGCCCGAAGGATTTTCTTTGCCATGGTATGTCCACTGGAATGGGTTCCGAAGGTACCTTCATGCAGCTCTGCCATGATCCTTTCTGCTCCAATCTTATCCACACAACGCAGCAAGGTTGAATCATGGTTTCGTTTGTACATAATGCCGTTGCTGAGGAAGAACTTTGCTGCGAACCTTCTCAGAAACATCTTGTCATTAACAGATGCACCCTCGGGATATTCTTGAGCTTCCAGGTACCTCTTCACTTCGTGATACCAAGGTTTTTCTGTTACTTCTTCGGTCTCAAGGTCACAACAATGTGCAGGTTCATCCAATTTCCAAATAATGATCCGGGGAGTCTCGTTGTCCCATTTGACTTTGAACATAGAAGACATCGTAGCTAACGCGTCCGCCAACTGATTCTCTCTCTTGGGAAGTGTTCAAAGGTTATCTCCTCGGAATGGGGGATCAATGTCAACACATACTCTTTATAAGGAATAAGATTTGGGTGTTTCGTATCCCACTCGCCTTTGATCTGACTAATCACGAGAGAGGAATCTACGAAGACACTCAGAAACTTGATCCTTAGGTCAATTGCAGCTCGAAGACCCATGATGCATGCTTCATACTCCGCCATATTGTTGGTGCAGTTGAAACATAGCCGGGCGGTAAGTGGAGTATGAGAGCCCTTGGGGGATATGATCACAGCGCCAATGCCGTTACCCAAAGCATTTGAGGCTCCGTCAAAGTGCATAGACCATCAGGATCCTTCCTCGGGTCCTTCATCCGGTCCAGGTACTTCACAATTAGTCACTACCGTGATATTCTCGTCTGGAAACTCAAAGTTCATAGATTGGTAGTCATCCACTGCCTGATATGCCAAATGGTCGGCCAATACACTTCCCTTGATTTCTTTTTGAGTCGTGTACTGGATGTCGTATTCAGTCAAGATCATCTGCCATCTTGCTATTCTTCTGGACAAGGCAGGCTTTTCGAAGATGTACTTGATTGGATCCATTTTTCAAATCAACAGAGTAGTGTGAGTCAACATATACTGTCTTAGCCGGCGAGCAGCCCATACCAAAGCGCAACAAGTTTTCTCGAGCAGTGAGTATCGGGTCTCACAGTCGGTAAACTTTTTGCTAAGGTAATAAATAGCGTGCTCTTTTCGGCCAGACTCGTCATGCTGCCCCAGCACACACCCCATTGAGCTGTCAAGTACTATTAAGTATAAGATTAGAGGTCTCCCTTCAACCGGTGGCATAAGGATGGGTGGCTCTTGGAGATACTCTTTGATTCTTTCGAAAGCGGCTTGACATTCATCGTTCCAACATACTACTTAATCTTTCTTCAGTAGCTTGAAGATTGGCTCACAAGTAGCGGTTAGGTGCGAGATGAATCGGGCAATGTAGTTCAGCCGTCCTAAAAAGCCTCTGACTTCTTTTTATGTCTTGGGAACTGGCATCTCTTGTATGGCTTTCACCTTGGCAGGGTCCACTTGAATACCTTTGTCGCTCACGACGAAGCCTAGCAATTTTCCAGATCTCACCCCAAAGGTGCACTTGTTTGGGTTCAACCTCAGCTTGTACAACTTCAGACGGTCAAACAGCTTCCGTAGATGGTCAAGGTGTTCCTCCTTAGTTTGGGACCTTGCAATCATATCGTCGACATATACTTCGATCTCGTGATGGATCATGTCATGAAACAAAGCAACCATGGCACGTTGGTAGGTTGCCCCAACATTTTTCAACCCGAAAGGCATGACCTTGTAGCAAAAAGTGCCCCACTGAGTAACAAAAGTGGTCTTCTCCATGTCTTCAGGAGCCATCTTGATCTGATTATAACCGTAGAATCCGTCCATGAAGGAGAATACCTTATGCTGAGCAGTGTTGTCAACCAGAACGTCGATGTGAGGCAAAGGGAAGTCATCCTTAGGGCTCGCCCTGTTCAAATCCCTGTAATCAACACACATTCGGACCTTACCATCTTTCTTCGGCACTGGAACCACATTGGCAACCCACTGAGGGTAAGAAGTCACTGCTAGAAACCCAACATCAAATTTTTTCATAACCTCGGCTTTGATTTTCTCGAACATCTCTGGACGCATACGGCGGACCTTCTGTTTTACCGGAGGGCAGTCTTCCTTGGTAGGCAAGTGATGAACCACAATGTCGGTATCCAACCCAGGCATATCTTCGTAAGACCAGGCAAAGATTTCCACGTAGTCATACAGCATCTGAATCAACCGTTGTTTCACACTAGACTCCAGATTGGCACCAATCTTGACCTCCTTTCTGTCTGTCTCAGTACCCAGATTTACCGTTTCCACTAGCTCTTCATGGGGTTGAATGGCCCTCTCTTCCTGGAGTAGTAGTCTTGCAAGCTCACCAGGCACTTCGCAATCATCTTCACCTTCGTCTTCGGCTAAGTTGATCGGATTTTCGAAGTCATAACTGGCAGTAGCAGAGTCGTTACCAGTGAGATCCAGAGTGGATTGGGACCTGTATATGTGAGTGTGTGTAAATATAGCTGTTTTGCAGTATATAATAAAGAAATACAAGGAGCGCAAGATTTGAAATGCAAAAAACATCCAATGCTTTTATTAATGATATATGAAAATGACACACAAAAGCCCTCACAAATGAAGCCACGGTGCCCCGGGTAAGACACCGGGCCATAAAGTTTCACAATATTGTCTGTTTACAAATTCAAAACAAAGGAGTTCATTACTGAGTGACAAACGTAATAGGTATGAAGTCTTTCGCAGTCCAGTTGTTTGGTCTACCGTCGGTCGTAGGGTAGATCCAGCTGTCGAATTCAGATTCTTCCACGTCGTCCTCAATAGCATTTACTCCTGGGTTGGTGATGAATACAGGAGGTCTTCCAATCCTTGCCTTACGAACAGCCCTCTGAGCTTCTGCAATGAAACCCAAACCAAACTTATCAGTCTTCGGAGTGAAATCAGGAAGTCGGCCCCAGTTTGCACACTCACCCTTCTCAATAACAGCCCGGGCATCCTTTAAGGAAGCCATCTTCAACGGAGAACCTTCAATCACAGCTTCAGCTGACGCCAACGTCTGAGGAACCTCTTCAAAATGTTGAAAGGGGGTCTCAATGAACTCCCCATCCATTTCTATGTACCGGAACGAATTGAGGTGGCTACCCATATACTCTTCCTCCCCCTGCACTGTAACAATCTTCCCTCTGACTGGGTACTTAAGCTTCTGATGTAGTGTGGAGGTCACAGCTCCAGCCTTGTGGATCCAAGGACGACCCAACAAACAAGAGTAGGATGGTCGGATGTCCATCACGTAGAATGTAGAATCAAAGACCTGAGAACCAACCCTGATTGGAATGTCAACTTCACCATGTACCATCCTTTTGGACCCGTCAAAGGCCCGGACAACAATGTTACTTGGCTTCAGCTCCAAACCCTTGCAATCTAACCTGTCTAAAGCTTTCTTGGGTAATACGTTCGACGAGTAACCCGTGTCAACCAGCACATGGGCGAGAGTAGTGCCCCTGCATTCAATAGAGACATGCAGGGCATCGTTATGGTTCTTCCCTTTAGCGGTCAGATCGGCGTCAGAGAAACCCAAACCATTATCAGCAGTTAAGTTGGCCACACAATCGGTAAATTGATCAGCAGACGTCTCTTGTGGCACGTGGGCCATTTTCAGGAAGGAAATCAGAGCCTTGGCATGGGCCTCTGAACACAACAACAATGATATCATAGAAATTTTAGATGGGGTGTGCCCCAGTTGCTCAACTACGTTAAAATCACTCTTCTTGATAATCTTAAGAATTTCTTCCATCTCTTGCTTAGAAGCTTCAACAGTGGTTGTCTTTGGTGCCTTCGTCTGGGCGGGCATATCAGTAGCGATCCCTTTGCCCCGAGCGTCAGATGACTCGGTAGCAGGGGTAGAAATAGGACCTTGGTCAGGAAGGGAAGCAGGCACACTTGCAGGTGTGATGACAAGAGGTCTCTGGATAGCTGGAGGTGCAATGTCTGGTGAGAAAAGCCTGCCACTGCGAGTGACTTTAGCAGGCCCGGTGATGTTGCTGATGCCGGTACTAGTATCAAACTCTTGTTTAACTCCAAGCACATAAACATCTGCCTTATAGTGCCACGGGACAGCTTTGTCAGATGTATAGGGGAGGGGCCCCGGAACAGTGATGATTATAGGAGCAATCTTCTGAGCAGGCATGATTTTGACAGGCTTCTTTCAGGGAGCCTTAGGAGAGTTGGCGAAAATAGTAACAATGGACACCTCTTCAGTATGGGTAGCAGGAACAGCAATCTTCTCGAACAAGATCTCTTTATTATCCATCAGGTTCTGGATACCTGACTTCAACAAAGGACAACCAGCAGGTGAAATAGAACATAGAAGGCAACCTTTACTACATCCCGGAAATAAACCGGCTAGCAACAGGTTCCTTTTGACAGTCAACAACGGAGTAACAATATCATCCACGGAGGCTACATACAGATCTTCCACCACAACATTCACTCCATGCTTGGGCATGGGAGCAGTCACAACATTGGGCCTTTCGGGCGCCTCGAACTCTATTTCTTTAGCATCAATAAGGTCCTGAACCTTATTCTTCAGAGCCCAACAATCATCTGTGTTATGTCCCGGGCTGTCAGAATGATAAGCGTGGCGGGCGTTGGGATTGTACTTTGGAGAGGTCGTGTTCACAATCTTCAGAGCTTCTCTCAGAGTTACCAGATTGGTTGTCAGTAACTGCGCCAATATCTGGGACAAGGTCATGCTGAGTCGAGTAAACTGCCTTATAGGTCTCTCACCCCTTGGTTGGTTATATTGCTGAGGAGCAGCAGCAGGCTTTGAAATTACCACCGCGTTGACAGCTTGGCGGCGTTCCGGTTTATTCTGTCTCCTTGAACCATACACAACACTAGACTCTTTCTTGAACGGTTTCTTTTCAGAGCTCGAGGAGATACCTTTCTGTATCTTTCCAGACTTGATACCAGCTTCTATTCTCTCACCAGCCAGGATCAGATCTATAAACCCGACAGAAGAATTACCAATCAGATGGTTGAAGAATGGAGCAGATAGGGTTCCCAAGAACATATCAACGAGCTCACGGTCAGTCAAAGGTGGCTGCACTCTCCCAGCCAGATCTCTCCACTTTCGCGCATACTCCTTAAATCCTTCACCCGTCCTTAGTGACATACCCTGGAGTTGGGTACGAGTAGGAGCGAGGTCGGAATTATACTGATACTGCTTATAGAACGCAGTATCTAAATCCTCCCAGTTACGAATACTGGCTCCATCCAGCTGATAGAACCATTCGAGTTGAGTCCCTGAAAGACTATCCTGGAAGAAATGGATCCACAAATTCTTGTCAGCTGTATAAGGTTGGATCTTCCTTACATACGATCGGAGGTGCAGCTTAGGACAGGAAGCTCCGTCGTACTTTGCAAAAGCAGGCGCCTTGAACTTATGTGGGATCACCACCCCAGAGGATAAACCTAGATCTCCAAAATCCAACCCGGGCACATGTTGAATCTCCATAGAACTTAAGCGGTCCTCTAGCTGTTTGTACCTATCCTCGGTAGGAGGATACTGTTCATCATTATAATCCGTCTCGTTGTCGGAGACCACGGGACTAGGAACCCCTCCTTCTTGGGGACTATCTTTCCCTACAGATGGGGTAGTCAGCTCAACCTCATTCTGTAGTGCATTCTCATATCTGCGTCCGGTATTGAACAAGACAGTCCTCTTCTTCTTCTTTTTCATAAGCAGGGTCTTCAACTCCTGTTGACCTTGGGCTAGGCTCATAACCATCTCTTGGAACTGGGCATTCTGGGCCTGGAGGGCCTTGATAGCTTTTTCATTAGTAGGTTCAGAAGACATGATGACTGCTGAAATAAATAGCGAAGAAGACAAGTGACCTGTAAAAAGGTGTACCTGTTATGCATATGATGCATGGTATGCTATTTATGCAATGCATTCAAGGGTTCGAAAATTCAAATTCGTTGTAAACAAAAAGGAACACACGTTATATTAAGAAGTGAATTGTTTAGTACATCAATGCCTCATGGGCGAAATAATACAAAATACTTAATGCCAAAATACACTGCGCATCCTCTTTGGAGCGATGTAAGTGTTAAGGGTCTTTTCCTCGTGAAGTAGGCGGGTGAGCTCCAAGACCTTCTTCTTACTGGCATGTAGATTGGCTTCAAGAGAATTTCGCTCTTCCTTTAGTTGGATCCAGCTCTTTTGCATTTCTATCCAAGATGTTGGCATGTCCAGATGTTGAATGGTATACGGGACCTCTCCTTCCACAACTGGCTCTTTGATCACGGGGAGAACATGAGGATATGGCATTACAAGCTTCTGGGAGTGGGCTCGTACCCACTTGAGGTAAGGCTCAAGGGGGATGGAGTTCTTGTGCCCCAGGGTCTTACTACCCACCTTGTTAGGCATCCTCCAAGCTCTGATGAATCTCTGCCGAAGTCCTTGCGTATCATTGTCGAAGTCAAAAACTATGTCAGGAATCAACATGTCATGAGGGCCATCCCTCCAAGCATATCCAAATTGTCTCAAAGCCAGACATGGGTTGTAGGTGATGCCTCCTCTAATTCCAAGTAAAGGAACATTAGGAAATTCTCCGCAACGGTCAATGATAGTGACATCTTCTCTGGACCAAGAACACCAATATATATCAGAATGTGTAAGAGTCCTTAATCATTGCGACCACCTTAAACCCCGTTCGTTCTTCAAAACTGATTGTGGAAGGTGCGAAATAAACCACCTTGCCAAGAGAGGAGTGCAGCACATGAGAACGCCTCTCTTTCTCATTGTTCGAGTGTAAAATGAGTGGAGGATGTCCCCAAGCAATGTAGGTATAGGATTCCTGGACATAAAAATCTTGACAGCATTTATGTCTATAAGTTGATCAGGATTTGGGAACAAGACCAACCCATAGACAAGGAGTGCCACCACTTCTTCAAAAGCTTGTAGGTCGAGAGAATTCCAACATTCTTGGGCCTTTTCAAACAGGAACTTTGCCAAGAATCCTTTGATACCACTTCTAACTTCCCAATGTCCCTTGATGTCAGATGGTTGCAGACGTAATGCTTGAGCCACCTCTTCAAGTTTTGGTTCCTTTTCCGTACCGTTGTAGGGTAGTTGACTAAGAATAGGAACTTTCAGAAGCTGAGAAAACTCTTCCAAAGTAGGCACCAATTGATAATCCGGGAAAGTAAAACAGTGGTGCAGGGGGTCAAAGAACTGGAAAAGAACTTTTATCATATCTTCTTCAATGTTGGTGTTGACCAAGTTGATGAGTCTACCATGTCTTTCACTGAAGGAAGAGCTCTCGGGAATCCTGGATGTAAGCTCCTTGAGTTGAGGAGGTATCCTTACAAGGTTGACCTGAATTGTCTTTCTGCGAAGAGACTCCATATCCTACAAAATAAGAACAAAGATGAAGATTCGAACCCTTGAAGTGGTTAGTAGATGCATATGATGCGTTATGATGTTATGATGTTATGATAAAGACACACCACAAGTATTCACCCAAGGCAAACATGGTAAAGCACACAAGTCACACAAGACAGCCCTTAGAGTTTAGGCCAACATGAAGTTTAGGTACTACCCTCTTGAAGTTGGTTGGCTCAAAACCTGTCCTATCAAAAGTAACCGGGTTCTAAGGAGCTCAATATCATTGGGTTGTTTTCTATGTTCATTGTTTTGATTTAGCCACTGAACTGGCGACCAAAATATTCCAAGAAAACAACCCTCAATGAGTGTAGTATCGAGTATCTACCAACTTTGGACTGCACCAAAGTCGGTCATCTCACTACCCCTAAAGAGGCCAGGATGGTCAAGTAAGGTTCCTAAGGTCAGTTGATGCTTCACGACACCACGCGGTGGCCCCGTACTCTCCTTGACTTGACTCAAGGGTTACCGGTACTCACCAAAGTGCCACATCAATATAGCAACTGCTTTAACTATGTCGGTATACCCCGCACAGTTCCCTCACAATTTGTTGCTACTTCTAAAAGGGTATCCCCAGATCCGGGTTAGGATCTATGAAACTCCGATGCAAGCCCACAATATTAAAGCAAACAAAGCATACAATTGAAAACAAGAGTGGTCTAATCCTAAGGTACACCTCACTTATATAATTGTCCCCAGCAGAGTCGCCAGTTCTGTGATCGGTGGAAATAGAACTGACTGTTTTGGAATGCTGGTTCGCGAAATGTCGCGGTAAGCAAGAGTCGCCACCGTCTTTTATTTTCTCCAACAAGGAAAGGACAAAAGCACAGCAAAATTCCTTTTCGAGATGTTTCTCGGTTCGGGAGGTAGATTATAGAAAGGGAAGGTGTTAGCATCCTTTCTATCTGTGGTTATCCACGGGCTCTTAGGTACTTGCTCACTATGTTTTCAAAATGTTTGCTTTTCTTGTGTTTGTGGGTTTTGAAAAAAGTTTGTTTTGAAAACTTCTAGGTAACTCTTGTATCAGTCCTCAAGAGTGTATGAAGTATTTGTTTGAAAGTGTAAGTGCGAAAAGTTGTTTTTGTTTATTGAAAGAGCAAGTACCCAGGAGAAATCTACCTACTCAAAAGAAATTAAGCTATGTAAATGTCCTTTAGACAATACCATCCCACTATTGAGAAGTAGGTAGCACCGTCATTGGAGTTATTCGGGTCAATTTGATTATAGGGACATGTGTGGTCACCAAAGCAATAGTAGAACGCCTTAGCGGTAACCCTAATGTCCTAGATCCCTTTTTATCCGAGGCAACCATTTCGAGGCAACTTGGATCTTTAGACAGGAGGGCGACCTCTAAAACACCCTATACTCAATGACCACGTCGAGGCAACCGAGTGAGGCGTACCCTAGGAGTGGCATGTGCATGTGTGTCAGGTTTCATGTTAAGATTATCTTTGCACATGTATTATGGTGAGCTACGGGTTGATTTTATTTTTCAGGCAAGTCTTGCATGCATAGTTAACAGTTAATAATTTGCGGAAAGTAAATTGCGGAAAGTAAATCTACACTATTACAAGGCGTCGGGTATTTACATCGCCAAAAACATAACCCTTGAAAAGTAAAAATGCGAGAAAATAAAGAAAGCGATAAAAGTCCTAATTATCTATTACATTCTCGGAGCAGATACATAAATATGATCAAAATAATAATCAAGCGTAAACATGCGCGAAAAGAAATTGAATTGGGAAAAGTCTTAGGGTTTTGACCCTTTTTGAGAAAAGAATGGATTTTGGTCCCTTTTTTGCATTTAATTAATATTAAACCTAATTTACTAATTAATTAAATAATTACAAGAAAAAAGTATTTTTTGGTTTTTTATGTTTTAATGAAAATAAAATAAAAAGAGATTAAAATTGTCAAAAGAAAAACCCTAATTCTATGTGAATTTTATTTATTGTAAAAAAAAGATTAAAGTTAACCTATTTAAAAGACTAAATCAATTTTGTTAGCATTTATTTACAAAATAATAAAGTGAAATTAATAAATAATAATAATAATAAAAATATTTACATTTTTAGTTGTCTGAATTTATTATGAAAATAATTTGTTAGTTAATTAAATAATAATAATAGTAATTAATAATGATGATTAGTAAAAGAAAATAAAAAGAAAAGTATGAATGAACCAGGGGGTGCTGGGCCCTTAGGAGGTTAGAAAGCAATTCTGGCCCATTAAGCTCTCCAGCCTGTTTGACCTTGGGGAATTGTCCACGCGCAGGGTTGACCAGGAGCACCATGGTCATCATCTCATGGCCATCAGATCTGTGAGGGTGGCCACTTGGCGCTTTGATGTGAGAGGTGCATGATAGAACACCTTTGAAAGCCTGCATGGGATTACATAAGGAAAAATAGAAACAATTATTTGGGGGACCTGGGAATCGAACCCAGGTCCCAATGATCATACACCAATGCCTTGGCCATCTGAGCTGCACGTTTTAGTCATTAATAATATATGAAGCAATTATTATATTAGGTAATTAATTCAGACGCTGCACAAAAGCAAAAACACGCGCGCGTTTTAAATGACCCAACCACGACTCAACACGTCACCGTCTTCTTCCTCGTGCCTGCAAAATAAAGGTAAGATAGCGGGGGGTTTTAACCCCCACAAAAAATGATTAGGAATAATAGCGATTAGCCCTACAGGCTACAAAAATATTTCGCGACGGTCTAGTTAGGTTCGTCTGAGTCTCTTGAATCCAACCATGGGTCTTACAAGGCCTAATTTTTCTTGGATAATAAAGCCCTAAAATCAAAGCTTAGGAACCCTAGAATTTGTCAATGGTATCTTTTGATTTAGGGATCTATAATTCAATTAACCTGTGCCAAAAGCTTTGTACAATTCCTATTAACACAAAACAATCAACAAAATATGTCAAATGCACATGAATAATGAGATGCGATTCTGAAAAAAATGTTCAAACCGTGAAACTGTTCTTGCGTATTTCTTGAGCTTTAAGGCTTGATTTTGATTGCAAAACGTCCCTGAGAGTTCCAGCAATGTATTAGAATCCACCAATTGCTTTGAATCGTGCTGGAACCTGGAAAACAATTTTCACTTTTCTTTGAATTTTCTTGAATGTGATTATGGTTTTTATGCAGCAAACTCACGTCCATGGCATTAGGTTTAGCTTGTGTATATATAGTCGAAGAGAATTAGGTTAAATCTTGCACAAAAAATCCATTGCATGATGGTTTGAATATTTGATTTGCAATCACATCTTTTTGAATCTTTTTGATTGAAGAAACTTGCCAAACTTGGAGATTTTTGTCCCTTTGATTTGCACACAAATTGCCAGCATATCTTGAGCTTGTTTGCTTCACAAAAAGATTGAAAAACCATATCTTTTGAATTTCCTACAATTTAAATTAATTAAATGAATTAAAATTAATTAAAAATAAAAATAAGAAAATAAATTCAAATAGGTTTGATGGGTCGTGCATAGGCCTTGGATAAAGTTTCAAGAATAAATTTGAGGCCCATTAGCAAAAACAAAGTGTTTTGAGCAAAGTTGACTTTTGCAAATTCACAAAAATTTCCCAACTTCTCCAATGCATATCTTGCTCAATTTTGATCCTATGAACATGTTCTTTGACATTTTGGAAAGGTCTTGAAGTCCTCTAACCAATGCCTTTGGTCCCATGTCATTTGGATTTACCAATCTCAAGTTATGGTCTTTGACTTAAAGTGCATTTTTGTTGACTTTTGAAATTGACCTATAATGTAGAAATTGATAACTTTTTGTGAGAGAATTTCTTGGACTTGGAGTGTGAAGATGGATTGTAGGAAATGTCATCCCCTTCAAAATGAGCATTGGATGGAATTTTTCTGATGAACCATGAAAAAGTTATGCCCTGGTCAAAATACAGTTAACTTTTCTACTGTCCAAAAATAGTAACTTTTTTGCATCTTGATGATTTTTGAGTCATGCTTGTGGAATCTTGATCAAGACTTGATCAAATGATGATTGTGGACTCAAAATAAGATTTTGACCAAAAATTCTGACTTTTGACTGTGAAATGACCATTTTTCCCCTGTAGTTGACTGTTGAGCAAATAGGGCTTTTGACTGTAAAATTTAGCACTGTGAGCCTTGAGACTTGACATGTAGATGCTTGAGGATGTATATGGGCCTATGAGACTTAATTGAGCCACTGAAACCTCAAATTTAATGAAGAAACCAAAACCCTAATTTCAGCTGGCTTAGGAGGTGGTTTGACTGTGCAATCTCTTGAGTGGGCTTGAACCATTTGAGGATGATTCTTGACAAGCCTTGAAGAATATGGGAGGGCAAATTTTGGGGTACAACACCCAGCGAGCGTAAAGAGCATCCCCGACAGTCTTAATATTCCTCGACAGAGTATGAGAATGTTGCTCGACGGAATATAAGATACCCCCAGTGGAGCCATTTCCCCAACGCTGTCTAAAAAGCTTCCCCGCCAGAGTTGAATTATCTCCCCAGTAGATTCTGGAAGCTTGTCCCCTGCAGAGTACAAATGCATCTCCCCAGCCGTATTCAAAAGGTTATCCCCACCAGAGTCTAACTGGGTTATCCTCAGCAAGTGGCAACTGAAAGATCATCCCCAGCGAAGTTCTTTCTATCCTCCAGCGGAGTTTATCATCAAAATCCCCCAATAGAGCTTATCAACGGAGTCCCCAGCGGAGTTATCGTTAAAATCTCAGCGAATATCTCTCCCCCACAGAGTATTTCCCCACAGAGTAATCTCTTCAACAGTTTATTCCCCAACGGAGTCATCTTCTCCTACAGGTTTATTCACACAATCAGCTTCGTTCATCATTCCCAGCGGAAACGAAGAATTCAACATCATTCTCCAGCAGCTATCCGGGATTTATTTTTCCAGCTAAAACATCACATTTTCATACATCATGATACATGCATATACGCATCATACGACACGATCTCAGTTATTTTTTAGAACATCATGACATCATGCATTTCATACATCATGACATTGCATACAACTAACTCTTTACCTTTTCAGGAAAGATCAATCAACAGACAAAGATCATCATCCCTTCTAGATATAGTTCAGATGTGACCCAGATTTGGCGACATTCTGATACTTATTCCAGATTTCCTTTCAGAGACAGCTTAGAGATGCTCCAGACCCGGATGCTATTATATTGATTATTTAGATTTCCTTTCAGAGACATCTTAGAGATGTTCCAGACCCGGATGCTATTCTATTGCTTATTCAGATTTCCTTTCAGAGACAACTTAGAGATGCTCCAGACACGGATGCTATTTTATTGCTTATTCCAGATTCCTTCTAGAGACAGTTCAAATGTGATCCAGATATGGCGACATTCTGATACTTATTCCAGATTCAATCAAAAAATGATTACCATCAAACCTTCTTAAGTTCCGGATTAATACCTGTAACTAGCCAGGAAATATCTGTGGACGACTGATTATAGGTTAACACCTGAAACCAGACAGGAAAACCACCTATATGAACTGATTGTAGATCTATACCTGTAACTAGCCAGGAAAGTTATCTACATGAAGAGACTGAAGATCAATACCTGTAACAAGCCAGGAAGACTATCTTTCTTTCTCAGTTCAAAGATTAATACCTCAAACCAGCCAGGACAACTATCTCCCCAACCACCCTTTCTTAAGTTCCGGATTAATACCTGTAACTAGCCAGGAAATATCTGTGGACGATTGATTATAGATCTATACCTGAAACTAGACAGGAAAGTTATCTATATTGAAGAGATTGGAGATTAATACCTGAAACCAGACGGGAAAACTATCTTTCTTTCTCAAAGTCAGAGATTAATACCTAAAACCAGACAGGACAACTATCTACTTGACCATCATGAAGCAACCCTACGCCGGTTCCTTCTCTCTTTCAGATGCAGTTTTACACGGACTCGTCATCAGGAAACCCTACACAGGTTCCTTCTTTCAACTTACCAAGTTACAATTCAACAAACATTTCCAAATGGCATCTGTAAGCCCATTCCCGACATCACATTGCTAATACTACACCATGCGAGTGCAAATTTCTGGGCACTTTAGTGTTCAATCATCTTCCACCTTCGGATCACGAAAGGCACGCAAGCTAATCTACATCCTCAGGTTTAAGAAGATTGAACAGGAGCAACTGTTGTACCCCAAAATTTTCCCTCCCATATTCCTCAAGATTTGACAAGAATAATTCTCAAATTGCTCAAGATTGCTCAAGGATTGCACAGTCCAAATACCTCCTTAGTCAGCTGAAATTAGGGTTTTGGTTCTTTCAAGGAATTGGAGGTTTTCAATGGCTCAATCAAGTCTCATAGGCCTATATGCATTCTCAAGCACCTACATGCCAAGTTTCAAGACTCACAAGGCCAATTTGCACAGTCAAAAGCTCCATTTGATCCACAGTCAACTGCAAGGGCAAAATGGTCATTTTGCAGTCAAAAGTCAGAATTTTTTGTCAACATCTTATTTTGAGTCCAAAATCATCATTTGATCAAGTCTTGATCATGATTCCACAAGGATAGCTCAAAAATCATCAAGATGCAAAAAGTTACTATTTTTGGACAGTAGAAAAGTCAACTGTATCTTGACCAGGGCATAACTTTCTCATGGTTTGTCAGAAAAATTCCATCCAATGCTCATTTTAAAGAGGATGCCATTTCCTACAATCCATATTCACACTCCAAGTCCAAGAAATGCTCTCACAAGAAGTTATCAATTTCTACATTATAGGTCAAATTCAAAAGTCAACAAAAATGCACTTTAATTCAAAGGCCATAACTTGAGATTGGTAAATCCAAATGACATGGGACCAAAGGCATTGGTTAGAGGACTTCAAGACCTTTCCAAAATGTCCAAGAACATGTTCATATGATCAAAATTGAGCAAGATGTGCATTGGAGAAGTTGGGAAATTTTCATGAATTTGCAAAAGTCAACTTTGCTCAAAACACCTCATTTTTGCTAATGGGCCTCAAATCTCTTCTTGAAACTTCATCCATGACCTATGCACGACCCATCAAGCTTAATGGAATTTATTTTCTTATTTTTATTGATTAATTGGATTTTTAATTAATATTAATTCATTTAATTAATTTAAATTGTAGGAAAATGCAAGATTTGATTTTTCAATCAATTTGTGAAGCAAATATGGTCAAGATATGCTGGCAATTTCGTGCTCAAAGTCAAAGATACAAAAAATCCAAAATTGGCAACATTTTCCAATCATGAAAAATCAAAAAGATTTGATTTTCAATCAAAGATCTAATCATCATTGCAATGGATTCTTGCTCAAGTTTTTGACCTAATTTGTTTCCTCTATATATATGCAAGCAAATCCTAATCCCATACACGTGAAAAAAGTTGCAGAAAACACCATAGCATATTGAGAAATTTCAAAGAAAACTCAAAACTGACTTTGGCATTCTAGGGCGATTCAAAAGGTTTTGTTGATTCAAACACCTTGCAGGAGGTCCCATGGATAATTTGCAATTGAAATCACGCACTAAAGCTCACAGAATCATCACACACAGCTTCACAGTTTGCTTTTTATTTTCAGAATCGTACAGCTTAATCCATGCATATTTAACATGCTTTTGTGTTTGATTTATATTGATAGGGACCATACGAAGCTAATGGTATAACTTAATTGAACTGAAACACCATGAATCAAAAGTTACCATGGACGATTTCTAGGGTTCATAAGTTTTGAAATTGGTGCTTTGCAATCCAGGAAAAATTAAGACTTGTGAGACCCATGGTCGGAATCGTTAGGACCAGACGAACATGATGCACCCTTCGCGAAATATTTATATAAACCACAGTGCTAATCGCTATTTTTCCTCGTAGCATGTTGTGGGGGTTAAAAACCCCCACTATCTAATATGTTTTTACAGGTACCAGTGAAGAAGACGAGGACGTGTTAGCTTCTGAGTGGTTGATTTGAAAAAGGCGCGCGTTTTTGTGTGTTACAGCATGTTGCTTAAATTCCTAATATAATGATTGCTTATTATTATAATAACAAAAGCGTGCAAGTGGTGTAGTGGTTGATGCATTGGCTTGGAACCATTGGGACCTGGGTTCGAATCCCAGGTCCCCCAAAATTCTTGTTATTATTTTCTTCTATATGTTCCCATGCAGCCCTCCAACACGTGATCCACCATGCACCTCACATCCCAGGTGCCAGATGTCTACAGGCACAAATCTAATGGCCATGAGATGATGATCACCATACTCCTCAGTCAGCAGATGCATGGACAATCCAAAAAAGTCAAACGTGGCTGGAATTGTTGGGCCTTCAGATTTCCAAATCAACCTCCTCTTTGGGCCAACACCCCCCTGGGTTCATTCATTCTTTTCTTTTACATTTTTATTTTCTTATTTAATTGTTTTATTATTAATAATTATAATTATTATTTTTACTAACCAAATTATTTTTTTTATAATAAATTCATAAAAAACTAAAAAACATAATATATTTATTTATTTATTAAATTCACCCTTAATTTATTATTTTTGTAAATAAATACTAAGATCATTAATTTAGTTTAATTAGGGTTAATTTTAACTTTTTTTTACAATAAATAAAATTTACATAGAATTAGGGTTTTTACTAATTTTTGACTATTTTTTATTTATTTCTTTAAAACACTAAAAAACCAAAAAATATTTCTTTTTATTAATTAATTGATTAGGTTTAATTTAATTAAGTGCAAAGTAGATAAAACTTCTTTCTTTCTTAAAAGAGGGTCAAAACCCTAGAAACTCTCCGATCCAATTTCTCTCGCACGTATGTTTGTTTTATTAATTTTTGATCCATTATTATGTAATTGCTCCGAGGATGTAATAGTGTTGATTAGGACCTTTTTATCGCTTTCATTTAATTTCCCGCATTTACTTTTCAAGGGTTGTTTTTGGCGATGTAAATACCCGACGCCTTGTAATAGCGTAGATTTATTTTCCGCAAACATTTAACTACTAGATGTATGTTAATTAGGCTATGCATGACAAGACTTATCTCTGAAATTAAAATCAACTCGTAGCTCACCATAAAATGTGCAAAGATAACTTAACTGAATCCTGACACACTCGCACATGCCACTCCTAGGGTACGCCTCACTTGGTTGCCTCGACGTGGTCATTGAGTATAGGGTGTTTTAGAGGTCGCCCTCCTGTCTAAAGATCCAAGTTGCCTCGAAACGGTTGCCTCGGATAAAACGATCTAAGACATTAGGGTTACCGCTAAGGCGTCCTACTATTGCTTTGGTGACCACATGTCCCATTAATCGAGTTGACCCGAATAACTCCAATGACGGTGCTACCTACTTCTCAATAGTGGGATAGTACTGTCTAAAGGACATTTACACAGCTTAATTTCTTTTGAGTAGGTAGAGGTTCTTAGATACTTGCTCTTTCAAAACAAAAATACTTTTCGCACCTACACTTTTCTGACAAAAGTTTTCAAACAAACACTTCATACACTCTTGAGGACTGATACAAGAGTTAAATCAAAGTTTTCAAACAAAACTCTTTTTCAAAACCCACAAACACAAGAAAAGCAAAACATTTTTGAAAACATAGTGAGCAAGTACCTAAGAGCCCGTGGATAACCACAGATAGAAAGGGTGCTAACACCTTCCCTTTTTATAATCTACCTCCCGAACCGAGAAACATCTCGAAAAGGAATTTTGTTGTGCTTTTGTCCTTTCCTTATTGGAGAAAATAAAAGACGGTGGCGACTCTTGCTTACCGCGACATTTTGCGAACCAGCATTAAAAACAGTCAGTTCTATTTCCACCGATCACAACCACGTTCGAGGCAACCAAGTGAGGTGTACCCTAAGAGTGGCATGTGCAAGTGTGTCAACTTTCAGTTTATATTATCTTTGTACATGTTATGGTGAGCTACTGTTGATTTTAAGTTAAGAGTTAATCTTGTCATGCAATCCTAGTTAGCATACATCTAAACAGTTAATATATGTACAGGAATTTAAAGTGCGGGAATTGTAAATCCTACGCTATTACAAGGCTTCGGAGAGGGGAATTATTTACATGTCCAAAAATTTGGGGGAATAAAAAGCAGTAAAATATCTTAGTTAAGCTATTACAAACCAGTAGGCAGTTACAATATATGGATCAAAAATAATACGCGCGCGAGAAAAATTGAATCGGAGTGTCCTTGGGTTTTGACCCTTTTTTTTATTAAAAAAAACATATTTTTTTTGTCATTTTTTGATTTAAGAATTAAGACTAACTAATGATTAATTAATTAAAAAAGAAAAATGTTTTTTTGAGTTTTATTTTATTTTGAGAAAATGATCTAAATCTACTTAATTTTAGTTTTAAAAAAAATGTTAAGATAATTAAAAAGTTAATTAACAAAGTTAATTTAATAGGAAAAAAACTAGCCTAATGTTTTTGTGTTTTTGATTTTATGTTGATTAAAAAAAGAAATAAAAATAGTTAAAATAAGGATAAACAAAAACGAAGGAAACAAGCAGCAAATAAAAAAAAACATAATTTTGGAGGCCTGGGAAGCTTCGATCCAATCAGGGTCATGGCTCTTTCGATTGGGCCAGGAAGTGGGCATGAACAGCCTTCAATCCAGGGAAGGGGGTTTCCCTTCGATCCTGGGAAAAATGCCTCCTTCGATCCAGGAGGATAATGGGAAGCTTCGATCCAGAGAAGGTGTCTCCTTCGATCTGGGATGCTATACCTGCAAAAGCATGTTAGCAAAATAAAATTCAGGGCCTGGTATCGAACCCCAGGCCCTTCGATCCTACGTGCGCTGAGTCTTTTCAGGCTAAATCTGCAGCAAATGTTAGCAAACAAAGAACATGACTTGGGGCCAAACCCAGGCCCTTTGATCTTGTCTAGGATAGTAAATTGAAGGTAACGACAAGCACGAATGTGTAATGCAAATACAAGGTTGGACAATTTACCCTCTCTTACCAGTAGATTGGACTTTCAATTTGGGCACTTCCTGGATGTAGGCACCTTCGATCTGGGCTTCTGGGCTTGGCTACTTTTGCTGAAGGGTGGCTTTGCTTGGAAAATTCTGGCAACCTTTGATGGATTTTGTGGGCAGCCTCTCTCCAATGTTTCTTGTTTCTTTTCTCTATTTTTTCCTCTGTGTTTTTCGTCTTTTTATAATGTGCCACTGGCCCTTGTATTTATAGGAGCGGGGGGGTCTAGTAACGGCAAGAGACAGCCCATTAAACAGGCCATTAAAGCCATGAGACAAGAATCAGACACATTAAAGTATTTCCTTTTTTGAAATGTTCGTGTCTCTTGAATGAACCTGGACACTTTGAATTTTGAATGCCTTGAGGCCCTGCTCTTCGATTGGTCCTTGTCCAAATATCAATCGAAGGGTACTAATTAAAATTCCAATCGAAAGGCTTTGTTAACAGGCCAATCAAAAGGTGTTGTTCATGCTAATCGAAGGGCTCATTCAGAAGGCTAATCAAAGGGCTTCTTCAGAATTCCAATCGAAGGGTCTTTCAGAATGCCAATCGAAGGGTCTTTCAGAATGCCAATCGAAGGGTCTTTCATAATGCCAATCGAAGGGTCTTTCAGAATGCCAATCGAAGGGTCTTTCAGAATGCCAATCGAAAGGTACTTAAAGCACCACTCAAAAAATTTCTTTTTCCTTAGGCAAGGGTTTCTGGTCAACCATGCAGGGGGAAGACTTTGGAAAACATGAGAGGGCAAATTTTTTGGTGCAACAATTGTATTTTGGGACAATAAGATGAAACGGGAAGAAAATAGTATGCCATCTATTATTTGAGCAATAAGTTCACTGACTGTGAGTCGCAACATTCTATGGTGGAAAAGACATGTTGTGCTTTAGCTTGGGCTGCAAAGCATCTGCGACAATCTATGTTGAATCATACTACTTGGTTGGTATCCAAAATGGATCCAATTAAGTATATATTTGAAAATCATGCTCTTACTGGAAGAATTTCCTGTTGATAGATGTTGTTGTTTTAATATGATACTGAATACCGTACTCAGAAATCCATTAAAGGTATTGTGTTGGTAAAGCATCATACTCATCAACGGTCGATGATCATTAGTCCATAAAGTTTGATTTCCTTGATGAGGATGTGATGTACTTAAAAGTTAAAGATTGTGACAAAAATTTGCCTGAAGAAGGTCCTGATCATGAATTTCGATGGGGTATGGTGTTTGATGGAGCTGTGAATACCTACGATAAAGGAATTGGTGTTGTAATTATCACTCCCCATGGGTCCCACATCCATTTTAGTGCAAGGTTGATGTTTGATTGTACCAATAACATGGCTGAGTATGAAGCGTGTATTGTGGGTATCGAAGAGGCTATGGATCTCAGAATTAAGGTTCTTGATGTATATGGTGATTCAGCTTTAGTGACAAATCAGATAAAAGGTGAATGGGATACTTGTCACTATGACTTCATTCCCTACAAATATTATGCAAGAAAGTTGTTACCTTTCTTCAATAAAGTTGAATTCTATCACATTCCTCGAGACAAGAATCAGATGACAAATGCTTTAGCCACTTTTTCTCCATGTACAAGGTGAACTCTTGGAATGCCGTATCTCAGATTACAACCAGAGGTCTTGACATGTCAACTCATGTTTTTGCCGCAGAGGTGACATCAGATGATAAACCTTGGTATTATGATATCAAACACTTCCTCCAGACTCAAGATTACCCACTTGGGGCATCAAACAAAGATAGTAAGACATTGAGAAGGTTGGCAGGTAGCTTCTTCCTCAATAAAGATGTGTTATATAAAAGGAATTACGACATGGTCTTGCTTAGATGCGTGGATAGACACGAAGAAAACACGTTGATGCATGAGATCCATGAAGGCTCATTTGGTACTGTTGTACCCCAAAATTTTCTCTTCCATTTCTTTCTGACATTCTCATAAGGTCCTCATTTTCTCAAGGTTGCTTAAGAATTGATTAGACAAATTCTCCTCTTAAGCAATGGGTCCATAACTAGGGTTTGGTATTTCTCAAGGAAGATTGGGTTTACAAGTCCTAAAGTGGTTTTAATGGTTCTTCATGTGTCTTCAATAATGCTCATACCAAGTTTCAAGCCTTGCATCATAAGTTTGCTCAATCAATGGCTTAGATGACTGAAAATCAACTATATTGTGTAAAAAGTCAATTGTGGTCAACATACAGTCAAACCTCGAGATTTTTGGTCAACATCAACATTTTGAAGTGATATTCACCATTTGATAAAGGGTTGATCATGATTCCTCAATAAAAACCCTCAAATAATCAAAAGTCAAAAGTTGCCAAATTAGGGTTTCCTTAGGAGAAGTCAACTGAACTTTGACCAAGCATAACTTTCACATGCTTCATAAGTTTTTCCCAAACTAAAACTCATTTGGAAGGAAATTTAATTCTCTACAGCTTTGCCTCTCTAAGATCAAGTCCAAAAATGCATCACTTGAGAGATATAAGCCAATACATTATAGGTCATTTCAAAAGTTAACATAAAGACACTTTTTGTCAAGGAAACTTACATCAGGATAAAGTCTTCAAAAGAAAAAATGATCAACATAGAGATTGTAGAGGACATATTGAGCTTTACAAAAAGTTCAATATCACTTTCAAAACATAAAAATTGAGTGAATCATGACCATTGCAAGTTGGGAAATTTTGAGCAAATGCATGAAGTTCAAATTGAGCAAGCTTGATATTTTGGACTATTGGGCCATGGTTTTGAGGTCCAAACGCGTGATATACTCTTCATACACATCAGAATTCATTCATACACCCTTTGGCCTTGTTTTATTTTAATTATTTTAAATATTTTTAATTAATTAATAATATAAAATAAAATAAGATAAAATTATATCTTACTACAAGAGTCCAAGCCCATTTAATTTTACCCTAAATTTCTCTATATATTCAGACATCAAGACAAGAACAAAATACATGAAATCCTTGCCTCTCAATATTTTCAAAAAATAGATAATTTTTCTCAAGAACCCTAAGTCTTAAAAACCCTATTCTCGAGCCTCCTCACCACCAAACCTCCATTCCATTCACTTCCAGGAACATTGAAGGGTAAGATTGGATCGGTTACCATGATCCAAAGGACCTGAACCAACATACATGCACCATCATTTTTCATTATTTCATGATTTTTGTATTTTTGTTTTTCATGATGTTTTAACGCACACTAATGCCATTAACGTGCTCTTGAGATGCTAACGCGCATGTTTGAATCATCAGATGAGTTTCATGCTATCTGAACCATGAATGGACGTGATCAAACAAGTTCATGTTATTTTTACCATACCTCATAAACCAGGACAATTTATCCTTCAAAAACTCCCCCATTGGATTCATAACCTCTGTTTTAGGGGGGGTAGGACATTGTTGGATCGTTAATGTTTTGTTTTTTGCAAGTTTTAAAAAAATAGGTTGCCGGAGAAGACGATCGGAGCTAGGGATCCGGCGCTTCTTCAACCAATGTATTTATTTATATATTATATATTAATCATTTCAATGATATAAACTGATGAAACAGCCACCCCAGTAGCAGAAGCGCGCGCGATAAAGCATTAGTCTCAAAGGGCCTGGGTTAGATCCAATCTTTTAATGTTTTGTTTCTTTAATTTCTCATATTTTTGCAGGTTGATTACAAAGCATGTTGGAGGAGTTACCTTGACACCAAGGCGCACTTGGCCTGGTGATATGCATGCTGCATGAAGGTCTTGGGGGGCATGAGTTCAACACTCATCTCCAACATTCTTTTTCTCTATTTTTTACTAACATTGTTTTCTCTTTTTACCTTAACCCTGATTTTTTAATAAACCTTAATTATTTTTTAATCAACATTAAAACAAATTAGGTTTAGTTTCTTTCTCATAAATTAATTTTGACTTTTTATTTATTAAATTAATTAGGATAATTAATCTCGATTAATTTAATTACCTAACTTTTTCGATTAATTAAAATCAATTAGACTTTAGGTAAATCATCAAGTTTTTCTTTCATCGAACAATTTTCTCTTTTTTTACAATCTTCGCCTGCTCTTTATTATTTTAGGATCTAGTATTTTTCCCAATTATGTAACTGCTAAAGGATTGTAATAGTTTTAATTAGGGTTTTACCTTCCTTTTCCCTCGATTTTATGGTTTTGTATCCACTTTCCCCGAAACTTTGTAATAGCGTAGGACTTTTAATTTCTGCCTTTAGTGTTTTCCTGATAACTACTAGTAATTAGGGCATGTATGGCAAGATCTAAAATCAACCGTTAGATAACCCTAATCAAGATAAAATAACTGAATTCAATACACCTTTCACACACTCACCTCCAAGGTAACCTCACTTTTGCCTTCGGATAAAACAGTCATGTCCCTCAAACATGGGGACGCTTTAGCAAAGTCCCTCCGATTAAAAAGATCGTAGTCCCTCGATGACCCTTCGATGTTGCCTTCAGTAAACGATCTTAGTCTCTTACGATAAATTGCTAAAGCATTCTTATAAGTTTCCTTTATAACTGTACGATGACCCGTCCCCGTCTCTTTGCATCCAACGATATGGCTTCCTATTAACTAATGGTAGGATAGCACTATCCAAGGAGGAGGAAAATAACACGAAAGATCTTTGAGTAGGTAGATAGCTCGTAATCGCTTGCTCGCAAACATTTCAAAACATCTTTTTTACAAACACTTTTCTCTAAAATATTTTCAAAAACAAACACTTTATATGCGTTCTCAACAGATATGAGAATCATTACAAAGTTTGTCGTACTTAGGCATTTTCAAAATATTTTCAAACACACATTCACAAAGCAATTTTCAAAAGTGAGCTAACGATTAAGAGCCTGTAGATAACTGGCATACCTCAAATTTTCCTGTCTTTTATTTCTACGGTAAAAAATATTTTAAACATTGGTTTTATAAATATTCCTTGATTTTTATAAATATACGCTTCCAAACCTATTTAAAAATATAATAATTTATTTCAAGATTATTTGTATTTTTGAATAAACAAATACTTGCTCGTCTTCATGTACTTTCAATTGGCTTTTTATTTTGAATAAGTAACATAGAACAGTTGGTAAGGAATAAAGTTTGCAAGTATAAGGTCGCATGTTTGAGTCTCGTGTGTGACACTTTTAAACATTTTTTTTTATTTTTATTAATTTTCTTTTCTTTTTTGGAGATCAAACTTTGGGCTTTCTTTTGGTCTTTTAGATAACTTAGTCTCTAAGTCTTTTTTTAACTTAATTCACTCTATAAATAGGATCTTAGTTTATCCTAATTTGATCATCTACAATATCCAGAATTTCTCACAACAACTTTTCACACACAATCAACAATTTCACCATTTCACTTTTAAAAAATATTTTTTGCAGTTTCTCCTCAAAGTTTCTACTTGATCTTTTTCGTCAGCTAATGATTTCATATGAGGTCACCCCTCCCTTTTATTTTCTAACTCTATTTTTTTAATTTATTTATTGTTTGAACCACATGATGGTACATCATGATTCCCTCTTTTAAAATTCATATGTTTACACACATAATTTTTAGTTAGTCTTCGATCTTTTTAAACCAAGTCATGATCTCTTCATGATGGTGTGTTTCTTTAAATTTATTAACACATATATCCCCATATTTTCATGTTCGTCAGTTTCTGTACATATCCTAACATACATTCATTAAGAAAAAGAACACAGTTTTTTGTATTACAAATCCTTACTTCCAAGTTATATTTTTGCACCTACTTCTAACATTACAATTACAAAAATATTACATTTTTTTACTCTTGTTTCTTTAACGTTTCATCACTCCTAACAATTACACAATCCACACATTAAACATACCATGTACAAATTTAAATCAACAAATTATTAACACCATATTTCGAATCAGCGACACTGCCCAATCCTGATTCATTATCTTTTTTTTTTTTGTTTTAATTATGTTTTAGAGTTTTGTTTTAATTATGTTTTAGAGTTTTGTTTTAATTATGTTTTAGAGTTTTGTTTTCATTGGGTTGGGCCCTAATTCAAATTTTGACCTTCCTTCTACACCTCTCATTCAAACTTAGCTCCTTCAATTGTTTAATTACTATCTTTTTATTAGCATTTTTTTAGTTAATAAATTAATTATTAGGGTTAGATTAATTTTCATTTTCTAGGGAGATCTTAGTTAAATTAGTTTCAATTAGAATAATAATGTGCGTACATAACTTGTGTTCTCTGATTAAATTCAAATACTCATTATCTATATATAATTCACAATTAATTTTGTACACATTCAAACAATTTCTATAATCAAAATTAATTCAATATTTTATAAAGATATTAAAACTCACGCAACTCATTAGGTATTCCATCTGCAAGCAATACGTGGTCAATATTTGACCACGTGATGGAGGAGACTTTATCAGATTCCCTCCGCATCCTTCATGACGAGCAACATGTGGCCAATATATGGTCACGTAAGGAGAAAGACTATATCAGACTCCCCCTCTCTATGTCCTATCATACTTCAATTAATTAATTCAAAATAGTTAACCAACATCAAATAATTTTTTTAACTAACATAACAAAACTTCCAGATTATTTTCAAAAAGGATTAAATAGCAATGTCTTCGAATTCAACTGTGAACTGCATCTATGCTCACACAATTTTCAACCCAGAAAAGGTTCAAGGATAAATTTGAAAGCAATTCTACGCAATCCTATAAAAAACACCAACCAAATTGCGAACAGATTGGGATTATGATTCTTCCTAAAAGGATACGTAAGTATACGACTAAAATCGTGGCGAGTTCCCCTAATAAAAATTAAAACCCTTTTTCTTATAAGATTACGCTTCTAAACTCTAGTATCCTTATGAACAAGGTAGATGAGGGGTTCCTAACACCTTCCCGTCGTCTAAGACCAATTACAAAAACCTAGAATCTCTAACTTTTTAGGGTTATCCTTTATATTTCCTTCCTCAGGATAAAAATTAAGGGTGGTGACTCTCGTTTTAAAACCACGGATGAAAAGGGTGCTAACACCTTCCCTTTTCATAACCTACCCCCGAACTCAATAAATTCTCAAAGGTCTTTCCTGTTCTTTTCACCCATTCCTATTTGGATAAAAGAAAAATCGGTGGCGACTCTTGCTATCCGCAACATTTGCGATAAAATGCAAAACCAAGTCAGTTCTTCCACTGTATTATAGAACTGGCAACTCTGTTGGGGAAAACTAAAAGTGGGGTTACCTTAGAGTTAGATCACTTTTAAATGCCTTCCTTGTTTGATTTGTCTACTTTATTTTAAAGGGTTGTTTGGGTTTATTTTCTTGCAAAGATCCTATACCCGGATCTGGGGAATATTTTAGGTAAGTAGCAATAGATTATGTAAACTATACGGTGTATACCGATATGGTTGAAGTGATGGCTACATTAGTGTCATACATTAATTTGTACTGGTATCCCTCGAGTCAGTCGGGGAGTATACTAGGTGTGATCGGTGGATCTGGAACTGACTGTTTAACACTGGTTCGCGAAATATCGCGGAAGCAAGAGTCGCCACCGTCTTTTATTTTCTCCAACATGGACAGGACAAAAGCACAGCAAAATTCCTTATGAGATAGTTTCTCGGTTCGGGAGGTAGATTTATAGAAAGGGAAGGTGTTAGCACCCTTTCTATCCATGGTTATCCATGGGCTCTTAGATACTTGTTCATTTGTGTTTTCAAAAGTGTTTTCTTTTCATTTGTGAGTGAGTTTGAAAAAAGTTTCGTTTAAAGATTTCAGATCAACTCTGGTATCAGTCCTCAAGAGTGTTTGAAAAATTGTTTTGAAAGCTTTTTGAAAGTGTCGGTGTGAAAAGGTTTTTGATTTATTTTTGAATAGAGCGAGTATCTACGAGTCATCTACCTACCCTAAGTAATTAGGCTGTGTAAATGTCCTTAAGGTAGTGCCATCCCACCATTGAGAGATAGATAGCACCACCGTTGGAGGTGTTCGGGTCAATTCGATTGTTAGGGACAGTGTGGTCACCAGAGCAACAGTAGGACACCTTAGAAGCTACCCTTATGCCATTGATCCTTTTTAATTCCGAGGCAACCGTTTCGAGGCAACTGAATCATGTTATGGACATAAGGACTTACTAAAACGTCCTATACTCGACGACCACGTTTCGAAGGTAAGGCAACAGGTGAGGCGTACCCTAAGAGTGGTGTGTGAATTTGTGTGTTATTTTCATGTCAATAGTTGTCCTTGATCATGGCATTTGTGAGCTACGAGTTATTTTTAATTAGCCATACATTCTTTCATGCAATTAGAATTTAAAAGTGCAGAAATTTAAATGCGGAAAATAAAATCCTACGCTATTACAAGGCGCGGGTCTATACATCGCCAAATTAACAAAGACCCGTTTTAATAAAAATGCGGAAAGTAAAACCTAGTTACTATTACATGGCTTGAGCAATTACATAATATTCGAAAGAAAATAAATAAGAATAAATGCGCGAAAAGAAATTACAATCGAATGTTCGAGGACGTTGGACCCTTTAAGGAATTTAAATGAAATAAGAAAGTTAATTATTTATTTTATTAAAGAAAAGAAATATTTTTTTAGGTTTTTTGTATTTATGAAAATAAAGAAAAGAATTTAAAATTAGAAGGAAACCCTAGTTCTAAATATTTTTAATTATTAAAAAAAAGTTAAAGTTTAAAACCTAATTTACATAATATTTAATGTACATGTTTATTTACAAAATTAATGATAATTAATAATAATGATAAATAATGATGATTAATAATTTATTTAAGAAAAAGATGAAAATGTCAAAAAAACCTAATTCTAGATACTTTTTACTTATTAAGAAAAAGATTAAAGTTTAAAAACCTAAATTAAACTAAGTTAATTGTTAGAGTTTATTTATAAAAAATAGGTTAGTGATGAAATTAATAATAATTAAATATATTTGTATTTTTTATTTTTCTATTTTTATTATAGAAAATTATTTTATGGTGAAAAAAACAATTAAAACAATTAAAAAAGAATTAGAAAAGAAAAGAAAATAAAATTAAAAAGGATGCAAACCAAGGGGGGTTTCAGGCCCAAGGGGAGGTTTTTTTGAAGTATTCTGGCCCATTAGACAAAAAGCCTTGTTTGACTTTCTGGCATCACGTGCGTGTTCATTGACTCCTGAGTACCGTGGTCTGCATTCTTTGGCCATTAGATTGGGTTTCATGGCCATTTGTGTTCTGGCTGTTGGCCATTTGTGTTCTGGCCTCATCATGCATAAGTTGTTCTACTTTGGCCATTTGGCTTTTGGCTTTTGGCCATTTGTGTTTTGGCCTCAACATTCCTTAATGAACCTGCATGGGATCCTGTCTAAATCTGCAGTGTTGAATCTCATGAACACATTAAATAAAATCATAAAATGCAAATAAAGTCAATATATGAAGAAATTTAATGTTTATGCACAATATGGCATGTATGAATGATTATACCCTTTTGATCATGGAGATCAAATCAATCTTACCCTTACTGGAAAATTAGTGACCTGAATGCTTTTATGCCTTTTTTATCATGGAGATCAAGCCAGCCTTACCCTTACTGAAGAAGTAGTGAGGTGTTGGTTTGTAACTGTGATGGCTTGTTTGTAGTGAGAGAGGGATTTGTAATAAGGATTTCAAGGTTTTAGAGTTCTTGAAAGAATTTGATATTCTAACAGTGTTGTGGCAAGGTTTTTTCTCTCTTTTCCCCCTCTGGTTTGTGTGAAAAGAAGGTGATTATATAATGGAAATTAGGGTAAAGAAAATGGGCTTTGAATGTGCAATTGGGCCTCCAATGTTCACTTGAGTTCGTCACTTTCCAGGCTAAATCGCAGGGACTTAAGTGTAATTTTTGAAGTTGAAATGTGAAACCAAAATGTAGCCGGCATCGAGAACTAACTCCTGTCCGAAAATCAGCTCAATCGGATAAACGGTGAATTAGTTATGAATTTTTGAAGTTTCAGCTCAGACAAACTTATTTTGGGCTCCAGTGTCGACTCTGACACGTTCTTCAATAAAAAACTGGTATTGATCGGAGCATAATCCGGTCTCGACTTTTGAAGCAAAGTTGTAGATATATGAGTCAGTGACCTTGTGTAAAAATATGAGCCCAATCCGATAAAAATTGACCGAGTTATGAATTTTCGAAGTTTCGGCCCAGATGAAATAGTATTCAGCATTCAGGATTTTCAGCGTGTCACGCACTCTGAGCAAAAAACAAAGGCCTTTTGAATACCGTTTGAACTTAATACCTTCTGTGAAAATGTAGCCAACTCAATTTGTGAAATTTTGGCGCCGGAACCAGCTCGATACGATGAAAATCGACCAAGTTATGATTTTCTGAACATGACGCAAATAAGCTTCTGTCACAAATTTTCTGTATGAAAATACTTGATAAATCCACATTTTTGAAGACCTTCTGATCGAAATTGGCTTCCAGCCGTGAGAGATGAAAACATAGATAATGTCAAGACGGAATTTTGGCCACCGGAACGGGTTCAAAACGAGTCACGATCTTCAAGTTATGAATTTTTTAGCGCGTAAAAACTGCACTTTCAGCACACTTTTTCACCATATTTCTTCGAGAAAACTCACACATTCGAATACCTTCTTTAAAGAATTGACTCTTGAGCCGAACCTGAATTTGAGAATACGTTATCAGAGATATCTTGGCGAAAGAATACCTGAAAATGACGCGTCGGGTTGGACTTGTGAATTTTTCTTGAAATATTTTGAGAAATATGGGAGGGCAAATTTTGGGGTACAACAGTTGCCCCTGTTCAATCTTCTTAGACCTGAGGATGTAGATTGGCTGGCGTGCCTTTCGTAATCTGAAGGTGGAAGATGATTGAACACTAGAGTGCCCAGAAATTTACACTCACATAGTAGAATGTCAGCAGTGTGATGCAGGGAATGGGCTTACAGATGCCATTTGGAGACTGTAGGTATGTAGAGATGGGCTTATAGATGCCATCTGGAAGTATGATAGTACCTTGTCGGGAATAGGATTATAGACGCCACCTAGGTGTCGATCGCGTACGAGATTCCTTAGCGAGAACTTGCGTACCTGGGAAAGAAAAATAATTACCTGGCCTGTTACAGGAGTTGATCTTCAAACTCTTTACGTAGATGTGCCATGGCTGGATACAGGAATCGAATCTTTAAACTCTTCAGACGTGCCCTGGCAGGATACAGGAATCGAGTCCGGAGAATATTAGTCGTCAACAGATATACCCTGGCAAGATACAGGAATTAGATCTTCGAACTCTTCAGACGTGCCCTGGCAAGATACAGGAATCGAGTCTGGTAATGTTAGTCGTCAACAGATACACCCTGGCGAGATACAGGAATTAGATCTTCGAACTCTTCAGATGTGCCCTGGCCGGATACAGGAATCGAGTCTGGAATTCAGAAAGGTTTGTGAGTTGTCTCTACTGACAGGTTATTTCCATGGACGGGTGGTCTTTATCGACGGGTGTCTATAACGACGAGTGTCTATAACGACGAGTGTCTATAACGACGAGTGTCTATAACGACGAGTGTCTATAACGACGAGTGTCTATGACGACGAGTGTCTATGACGACGAGTGTCTATGACGACGAGTGTCTATGACGACGAGTGTCTATGACGACGAGTGTCTATAACGACGAGTGTCTATGACGACGAGTGTCTATAACGACGAGTGTCTATAACAACGAGTGTCTATAACGACGGGTGTCTATAACGACGAGTGTCTATAACGACGAGTGTCTATAACGACGAGTGTCTATAACGACGGATGTCTATAACGACGAGTGTCTATAACGACGAGTGTCTATGACGACGAGTGTCTATGACGACGAGTGTCTATGACGACGGGTGTCTATAACGACGGGTGTCTATAACGACGAGTGTCTATAACGACGAGTGTCTATAACGACGAGTGTCTATAACGACGAGTGTCTATAACGATGAGTGTCTATAACGACGAGTGTCTATAACGACGAGTGTCTATAACGACAGGTGTCTATAACGACTGGTGTCTATAACGACGAGTGTCTATAACGACGAGTGTCTATAACGACGAGTGTCTATAACGATGGGTGTCTATAACAACGAGTTGTATCAGAGAAATCTTTAGGCCTGATTTAACTGGATTTGTATTCTTTGACTGGGTTGGTCTCTTTTGACTGTATTCGTCTACATAGCTGATCTTTTAACTGTATCCTTCCTGAAAGGTAAAGGTCAATCATATGCAATGCATGATATGGATCAAGCAATAATATTTTTCAACACATGAGATTGTATGATATGATGCGTATATGCATGTATCATGATGTATAACAATGTTATGTTTATGAATGTATCTTCGTCTGGGAAAATAGATCCTTGACGGATGCCGGGAAGTCAAATCCTGGGCTGATGTTGAAGAGTGAGATTCTTCGTTTCCGTTGGGGATGATTGCAAGAATACCGGTCGGAGAAGATAACTCTGTTGGGGAATAAACTTGGCGAATAGATTACTCTGCGGGGAATGAACTTTGTGGGGAAAGAGAAGTACTTTGCTGAGGTTGATGAAGATAATTCCGCTGGGGATACCGTTGATAAGTTATGTTGGGAGATTTGATGAACTCCGCTGAGGATACGAAGAACTTCGCCGAGGAGATCTTTCCGTGGTAATTGGCTGAGGATAACCCAGTTATAAGATCTGGTGGGGAATAACCTTCTGAATAAAGTCGGGGGAGCATTCGTACTCTGCAGGGAGTGAAGGTATCTTAGTCGTGTTCTTTAGCCGAACTTACCTTGGTATCTCGGTGGACAGCGCGCCCAGATTGCTTGGACAACTCATTATTGCCCCTGTTTCTGCGGGAGAAGGTACCTGTGAAGGTGTTTGATGACTGCCAATTGACAAATCTTCTTCTGGTAGGCAAGTGACGAGATAACGGGACATAGTCGTACGCTGTGATCCCTAACTTTTGCCTGGACCGCCCTTTCGGGTTTTCAGCCCATCGGGATACCCTTTTTTGCCTGGACCACCCTTTCGGGTTTTCAGTCCACCGGGATACCCATTTTTTCCCAAGCCGCCTTTTCAGGTTTTCGACTTGCCGGGTGTGCAGATTTTTTTCATTTCATCCCTTATTTTTGCCCGAACCCTTTTGGTTCGTCGGGAAGCCCTTATTTTTGCCTAGGTGTGTCAACCTAGCGGGTCTTTGACTTTGCGTAGTATTTTTTCGACTATGTCCATGTTCTCAGAATGTAGGGAGGTGCCCCTGTTGTTATGTTGCCATGCCACCAGAAGATCTTCGTTTGATCGTCCAATGCCCCAAGTGACTTAGACGGAGATTTGCCCCAGGCTATTTGGCATTTGAGAGATTCTCTGAATCTTGACTTAACTGCCCTAGATGACGGACAATGATCATGTCATGCCCCTTGTTTGGGAGTGCTTTTGTTCATCCGATATTCGTCGTGCGAGCTTCTATGCTGTTCAAACAAATAGTCGTATGCAAACAAAGTTATGTTAAAAATGCAAAGCTTATGTCTGTTTCGAAGTTTTTTGGAAATGCAGTTTTTTAATAAAACAAGTGAGTTCTTTTGTAAACTGTGATGTCAAACTCGTTATTTTACTGTGAGCCTTAAGGAGTCGGGATACCTTTGTAACAGTATGCTTTTGAACTAACCCATGCTTCAGCTAGGACTTTTTAGGGTTGTAACGTGGCCTGGTTCACGGTTTAAGAAACAAAGGATAAAGGCTCAAATTTTATTTGTACCCACCCGCTCTTCGTGATGTTCTTTAATCCTAAACTCAGTTGATCGTGCGTTAGACCTTATTTGAGTTTTTGTCCTGATATTCCCGTGATGGTTCAGATGTTGATAATTTATTTTGAATAGGCAGTCATTCCCTTTTGTTGAGGATTTGTTGGACCTCTTTCTTTTTTATTTCATTATCCCTGTTTTTTGCCTGAACTGTTTCTTTTTTGGAATTACAGTCAGCGGGATGCCCCAGTTTTGTAAGTCTCCTTCATAGGTTTTGACTTAATGGGCTTTTTGATTTTGGTAATGACTGTCTGTTTTTATGGTTATTTGGAACCATCACTGTCTTTTGTTTCAGAAGGACTTCTTTTGATGCCATTCGTTGTGCACCTGGATCAGCTGAGAGAACTACCCTGCCCCAGGTTATGATTAAGGGTTTTAATTTTCGAAAAGAAAAACTCCTACTTCTTTGGCTCAAAGGGGTTGACGAGGGATTATCTTCCTTATAACTCCAGTGTTTAGGGATTGAAACAATGCATGTACCTCATCAGCGGGGTCTGTTCAAAAGCATACTGTAGATTGTGGTATCGTTTTCGTCATCCTCCCTCAAGAGGCTTAGAATTTTCAATCAAGAGTTGATCATCACAAAAATATGAAAACAGTTTGCATATAGTGAATACGAAATAATTACTTCAAAACAGACATGTGTAATGCATTAATGAAATAACCAAGTTTGACATGAAATAAAATGTTTGAACAATCAAAGAAAATTACAATCTGAACATTCAAATGAACAAAAGTTTCCAATCTTAGCCATGTTTGGGCAGGGGAGCAGTGGTCACATTGGGAGCCTCTGGAGAGTCGAGTTGGACTTCCTTTGCGTCAATCAGATCCCGAACCTTGTTTCTCAAAGTCCAACAATCATTTGTAGCATGCCCCGGGCTGTCAGAATGATACGCGCAGCGAACGTTGGGGTTATACCTTGAAGGCGCCCTGTTGGGATTCTTTGGAGGGTCCATGAGAGTTACCAACTTGGTTTCCAGCAACTGTGGCAATATCTGTGACAAGGTCATGCCGAGGGGAGTGAATTTCCTTTTGGGTCTCTCTTCCCTTTGCTGATTGTGACGCTGAGGAGCGCCGGCCAGTTTTGCAATAACCACCGCGTCGACGTCTTGGCGGTGTTCGGACCTATTCTGCCCTCTTGATCCATAGACAGCACTAGATTCTCTCTTGGATGGTTTCTTCTCAGTGTTCGAGGAGTCACCATTCTGTATTTTCCCTGACTTGATGCCAGCTTCTATTCTTTCCCCGGTCAAGACCAAATCTGTAAACCCAACAGCAGAATTCCCAATCAGGTGGTTGAAGAATGGACCAGACAGGGTCCCCAAGAACATGTCGACGAGCTCGCGGTCAGTCAGAGGTGGTTGTACCCTTCCAGCAAGGTCCCTCCATTTTTGAGCATATTCTTTGAAGCCTTCGCCTGTACCCATAGACATCCCCTGAAGCTGAGTACGCGTGGGAGCAAGGTTGGCATTATACTGGTATTGCTTGTAGAACACAGTGGCCAAGTCCTCCCAGCTGCGGATGTTGGCTCCATTCAGTTGATAGAACCAGTCGAGTTGAGTTCCGGCCAGACTATCCTGAAAGAAGTGAATCCATAAATTCTTGTCAGCCGTGTAGGGCTGGATCCTCCTTGTGTAAGACCTGAGATGCAGCTTAGGACAGGATGCCCCGTCGTACTTTGCAAAGGCAGGTGCCTTGAATTTGTGCGGGATTACTACCCCAGAAGACAGACCTAGATCCTCGAAGTCCAGGCCGGGCACTTTTTGTATTTCCATAGCACTTAGCCGGTCTTCCAACTGTTTATACCTGTCCTCAGCTGGAGGGTATTGCTCTTCATTAAAGTCAGTCTCGTTGTCAGAGACCACAGGACTAGGAACCTCTCTCTCATGGGGGATGTCCTTTCCAACAGATGGGGTAGTCTGCTCAACTTCATTTAGTGATCCATTCCCAGATTTGCGTCTCGGGTTGAACAACACTGTCCTCTTCTTCTTCCTCTTCGAGAGCAGAGTCTTCAAATCCTGTTGGCCCTGGGCTAGACTCTTAATCAACTCCTGGAACTGGGCATTCTGGGCCTGGAGGGCCTGGATGGATTGCTCAGTAGATGTTTCAGGATTCATGATGAGACTGCTGAAATAAACAGCAAAGAAGGTAAGCAACCTGTAGAGAAAGGGTACCTGTTATGCAATGATATGTATGATATGCATGCGATGTTTTCAAGGATCTCGCGGGGTAAACAGAGAAATTGGTTAGAATTTTGTAGCTTGATTGAAGGAACTTCATGTTGTTGAGAGTCCTTCTTCAAGAGTCAAAGGCTCACCATATCCAGTGGGTCATAGCCCCTGACAACCTTGGCTAGAGGAAAATAAATCCCCTTTGCCCCTTGCCAGACATGTTGGTTCATCATGACCTGCATCACAAGCCCTTGAGATCCTTGAAATGGGTTAGTCCTTATGCGGGATGCATGCAATGGTATGATGTTATGCTATGCATGGGGTAATGTAGGTAAACCCTGTTATGAGTCCCAATTAAGGACTATAAACAAAACCTGCAAGAAACTCAAGTGTCAGATAACAAGCATGCAAGTAGTCAAGTATGAAAGCACACAAGTCACACCACAGCCCTTAGAGTTTAGGCCAGCATGGGGTCTAGGTATTACCCTCTTGAAGTTGGTGGGCTCAACCTGTCCTATCAGAAGTAACCGGGTTCTAAGGGTCCCAATATCATTGGATTGCTTTCATTGTTCATCGTTTCGATTTAGCCACTGAACTGACGACCAAAATATTCCAAGAAAACAACCCTCAATTGAGTGTAGTATCGAGTATCAACCAACCTCGGATTGCACCAAAGTCAGTTATCTCACTACCCTAAAGAGGCCAAGATGGTTCAATTAAGGTTCCTAAGGTCAGTTGATGTTTCACGACACCACGCGGCGGCCCCGTACTCTCCTTAACTGAACTCAAGGGTTACCGGTACTCACCAAAGTGCCACATCAACGTAGCAGACTGCTTCAACCATGTCGGTATACCCCGCATAGTTCCCTCACAGCCTTGTTTCTACTTTCTAAGAAGGTATCCCCCAGATCCGGGTTAGGATCTATGTAACTCCGAAACAGCCCACGATAATAAAGCAAACAAGCACAACAATTGAAAATACAAGTGATCTTAGTCCTAAGGTACACCTCACTTTATAAAATATCCCCAGCAGAGTCGCCAGTTCTGTGATCGGTGGATCTGGAACTGACTGTTTAACGCTGGTTCGCGAAATGTCGCGGAAGCAAGAGTCGCCACCGTCTTTTATTTTCTCCAACATGGACAGGACAAAAGCACAGCAAAATTCCTTATGAGATAGTTTCTCGGTTTGGGAGGTAAATTTATAGAAAGGGAAGGTGTTAGCACCCTTTCTATCCATGGTTATCCATGGGCTCTTAGATACTTGCTCATTTGTGTTTTCAAAAGTGTTTGCTTTTCAATTGTGAGTGAGTTTGAAAAAAGTTTCGTTTAAAGATTTCAGATCGACTCTGGTATCAGTCCTCAAGAGTGTTTGAAAAATTGTTTTGAAAGCTTTTTGAAAGTGTCGGTGTGAAAAGGTTTTTGATTTATTTTTGAATAGAGCAAGTATCTACGAGTCATCTACCTACCCTAAGGAATTAGGCTGTGTAAATGTCCTTAAGGTAGTGCCATCCCACCATTGAGAGATAGGTAGCACCACCGTTGGAGGTGTTCGGGTCAATTCGATTGTTAGGGACAGTGTGGTCACCAGAGCAACAGTAGGACACCTTAGAAGCTACCCTTATGCCATTGATCCTTTTTAATTCCGAGGCAACCGTTTCGAGGCAACTGAATCATGTTATGGACATAAGGACTTACTAAAACTTCCTATACTCGACGACCACGTTTCGAAGGTAAGGCAACAGGTGAGGCGTACCCTAAGAGTGGTGTGTGAATTTGTGTGTTATTTTCATGTCAATAGTTGTCCTTGATCATGGCATTTGTGAGCTACGAGTTATTTTTAATTAGCCATACATTCTTTCATGCAATTAGAATTTAAAAGTGCGAAAATTTAAATGCGGAAAATAAAATCCTACGCTATTACAAGGCGCGGGTCTATACATCGCCAAATTAACAAAGATTCGTTTTAATAAAAATGCGGAAAGTAAAACCTAGTTACTATTACATGGCTTGAGCAATTACATAATATTCGAAAGAAAATAAATAAGAATAAATGCGCGAAAAGAAATTACAATCGAATGTTCGAGGGCGTTGGACCCTTTAAGGAATTTAAATGAAATAAGAAAGTTAATTATTTATTTTATTAAAGAAAAGAAATGTTTTTTTAGGTTTTTTGTATTTATGTAAATAAAGAAAAAAATTTAAAATTAGAAGGAAACCCTAGTTCTAAATATTTTTAATTATTAAAAAAAAGTTAAAGTTTAAAACCTAATTTACATAATATTTAATGTACATGTTTATTTACAAAATTAATGATAATTAATAATAATGATAAATAATGATGATTAATAATTTATTTAAGAAAAAGATGAAAATGTCAAAAAAACCTAATTCTAGATACTTTTTACTTATTAAGAAAAAGATTAAAGTTTAAAAACCTAAATTAAACTAAGTTAATTGTTAGAGTTTATTTACAAAAAATAGGTTAGTGATGAAATTAATAATAATTAAATATATTTGTATTTTTGATTTTTCTGTTTTTATTATAGAAAATTATTTTATGGTGAAAAAAACAATTAAAACAATTAAAAAAGAATTAAAAAAGAAAAGAAAATAAAATTAAAAAGGATGCAAACCAATGGGGGTTTCAGGCCCAAGGGGAGGTTTTTTTGAAGTATTCTGGCCCATTAGACAAAAAGCCTTGTTTGACTTTCTGGCATCACGTGCGTGTTCATTGACTCCTGAGTACCGTGGTCTGCATTCTTTGGCCATTGGATTGGGTTTCATGGCCATTTGTGTTCTGGCTGTTGGCCATTTGTGTTCTGGCCTCATCATGCATAAGTTGTTCTACTTTGGTCATTTGGCTTTTGGCTTTTGCCCATTTGTGTTTTGGCCTCAACGTTCCTTAATGAACCTGCATGGGATCCTGTCTAAATCTGCAGTGTTGAATCTCATGAACACATTAAATAAAATCATAAAATGCAAATAAAGCCAATATATGAAGAAATTTAATGTTTAGGCACAATATGGCATGTATGAATGATTATACCCTTTTGATCATGGAGATCAAATCAATCTTACCCTTACTGGAAAATTAGTGACCTGAATGCTTTTATGCCTTTTTGATCATGGAGATCAAGTCAGCCTTACCCTTACTGAAGAAGTAGTGAGGTGTTGGTTTGTAACTGTGATGACTTGTTTGTAGTGAGAGAGGGATTTGTAATAAGGATTTCAAGGTTTTAGAGTTCTTGAAAGAATTTGATATTCTAACAGTGTTGTGGCAAGGTTTTTTCTCTCTTTTCCCCCTCTGGTTTGTGTGAAAAGAAGGTGATTATATAATGAAAATTAGGGTAAAGAAAATGGGCTTTGAATGTGCAATTGGGCCTCCAATGTTCACTTGAGTTCGTCACTTTCCAGGCTAAATCGCAGGGACTTAAGTGCAATTTTTGAAGTTGAAATATGAAAAAAAAATGTAGCCGGCATCGAGAACTAACTCCTGTCCGAAAATCAGCTCAATCGGATAAACGGTGAATTAGTTATGAATTTTTGAAGTTTCAGCTGAGACAAACTTATTTTGGGCTCCAGTGTCGACTCTGACACGTTCTTCAATAAAAAACTGGTATTGATCGGAGCATAATCCGGTCTCGACTTTTGAAGCAAAGTTGTAGATCTATGAGTCAGTGACCTTGTATAAAAATATGAGCCCAATCCGATAAAAATTGACCGAGTTATGAATTTTCGAAGTTTCGGCCCAGATGAAATAATATTCAGCATTCAGAATTTTCAGCGTGTCACGCACTCTGAGCAAAAAACAAAGGCCTTTTGAATACCGTTTGAACTCAATACCTTCTGTGAAATTGTAGCCAACTCAATTTTTGAAATTTTGGCGCCAGAACCAACTCGATATGATGAAAATCGACCAAGTTATGATTTTCTGAACATGACGCAAATAAACTTCTGTCACAAATTTTCTGTATGAAAATACTTGATAAATCCACATTTTTGAAGACCTTCTGATCGAAATTGGCTTCCATCCGTGAGAGATGAAAACATAGATAATGTCAAGACGGAATTTTGGCCACCGGAACGGGTTCAAAACGAGTCACGATCTTCAAGTTATGAATTTTTTAGCGCGTAAAAACTGCACTTTCAGCACACTTTTTCACCATATTTCTTCGAGAAAACTCACACATTCGGATACCTTCTTTAAAGAATTGACTCTTGAGCCGAACCTGAATTTGAGAATACGTTATCAGAGATATCTTGGCGAAAGAATACCTGAATATGACACGCCGGGTTGGACTTGTGAATTTTTCTTGAAATATTTTGAGAAATATGGGAGGGCAAATTTTGGGGTACAACACTAGGCTGCCGCATGGTGTCATAAGCGCTAACTGACCTTAGAAACTTAACTGACCCAACTTAGCCATTAGAAGGTAGTGAGATAACCGACTTTGGTGCAGTATGAAGTTGTTTGATACTTGATACTACACTCATTGAGATTCGACTCTCGAGTTTTTTTTGGTGGCAAGTCAATTTCCGAGATAGACGAAACTTGTGGGAAAAATCAATGATATTGAGATCCCTAAAACCCGGTTACTTCTTTAGGACAGGTTGAGCCAACTAAACTTCAAGAGGATACTTACCTACAAACCCCATGTAAGACTTAAACCTAAGGCCTTTGCATGCTTTGCTTGTGTTTGATTATCTATTTGAACATGTTATCATGACATCATAACATCATAACATCATCATCATATCATGGCTGACCATTTCAGGGATCTAGGGGAGTTATCTTTGTTCTGTGTTGCAGGGTCATGGCTTCCAGTCGTAGGAATACTATACGGATCAACTTCTTAAGGGCACCTTCTCAACTTAAGGAGTTAGTCTCAAAGGTTCCTGACAATTCTCAATTCACCAAGAGACATGGTCATCTACTCAGTTTGGTTACTACTGGCTTTCAGGAAGACATGATGAGCATTCTTTTCCTGTTCTTTGACCCGAAGCATCACTATTTTACCTTCTTGGATTATCAGTTGGTTCCCGCAATGGAAGAATTCTCTAAGTTGCTCGAAGTGCCTATTCTTGACCAGATACCCTTCACCAGTCTAGAGCGAGCTCTGAAACCTGAAGATGTTGCAGTAGCCTTACATCTAAAATGACCGGGCCTTGTATCTAATTGGGAGACAAGGGATGGAGGCAAGGGTTTCTCTCCTAAGTTTCTGATAGAGAAGGATTAGGGATTTCTAGATTCCATGAACCTTCGTGCTTTCGAGGATATGTTGGCTTTGCTAATTTATGGGTTAGTACTATTTCCTAATCCAGACCAATTCATAGATGTGAATGCTATCAAAATATTTCTCAGTCATTATCCGGTACCTACTTTGCTTAGAGATGTCTTGCATTCCCTCCACACTCGTACAATGAAGAAGCGGTGAACTCTTATGTTTTGCATACCTCTACTATCCAGGTGGTTTATTTTATACCTTTATCGATCATTGATAAAGAATAAACAAGGTTTGAGGTGGTCTCAAATATTGATGTCACTCACTCGTGCAGATATCCATTGGTGTTCTCAATCTCAGGAAAATGTCACTATTATTGATCGTTGTGGGGAATTCCCTAATGTACCACTCTTTGGTATATGATGTGGCATCACTTACAACCCTTCCCTAGCTTTGTGTCAGTTTGGTTATGCTCGAAGGGACGGTCCTCATGATATGCTCATCCAGGATATTGTATTCGACTATGAGAATGATCCTCAAAATTAACATCAAAGGTCTATACGCGCCTGGGGCACATTCAACAAGATTGATAGCAAGACATTGGGATACAAGAATTCCATTCCTCTAGAGCCTTACCTCAGATGGGCGCAGTCTCGTGCTCAGAATCTTAGAGTGCCATATCCTACAATCCTACCAGTGATCGTGGAGCCTGTTGTTAAAAGGAAGGTTCCTCATACCGTTCTTTATCCCGATATGCTTACCTACTTAGAAGAGTTACAGAAGTCCTAGATTTAGCTTAAGGAAGAAAGAGATACCTTCGAAGCTCAGTTCTATGCCAGCGAAAAGAAAGTACGGGAGCTAACGAAACGACTCCACGAAGAACAAAGCCTTAACGCATATGTCAACACAAAGAGGAAGCGTCCATGGGAGACTTGAATTTATATTTTGCTATTTTGTAACTCTTTTTATTAAAGTTAATTATAATTTGATTTTATTACTAAAATTTATCTTGTTTCCTTTTGTATTAACAAATTTAAATGCCGAAATGATCCTTGAAAACATTGCATTTTCATATCATGCATCATTATATAAACACGTTTTCCCATATAGGTTGTCTCATCTTCTTGTTGTTCATTTCAGTGAAATATGGCTCTTGAACAGACTGTCAAGGAACTCCAAGCACAAAACGCCCAATTCTAGGAAACACTCTTGAACTAGCTCAGGGACAAAAATATATGATGGCAATCATCGCTAAAAAGAAGAAGATTCGGAAGCCAATTATTATTCTCAACATGGGAAGAAGATTCAAAGGTCCTTCTTAACCAGTTCAAATTGCTGATATCACCTCTGATGAAGATGACAACCAAAAGGAGGATGGTAGAAGTGTCAGGGCTGAAGGTGGAAGCAACCTTGGTTCTGGTAAGATGCCTGAGGACGAAGATTATTCTGATGAATAGTATCCTCCTGCCGACGACATATACAAACAACTAGAAGATCGCCTCAAGGCCATGGAAATCCAGAAAGTGTCTGGATGTGATTTTGGAGAGTCGAGTCTGTAGTTATACCTCATAAGTTTAAAGTTCCTATTTTTTCTAAATATGATGGTGTGTCTTGTCTGAAACTTCATTTGCGCTCTAACCCCATACTGCTGACAGAAAGTTATGGGTTCACTTCTTTCAAGAAAGTTTGTCTGATACACAACTCGAGTGGTTCTGTCAGCTGGAGGGAATCAACATTCGCACTTGGGAAGACTTGGTTGTTGCGTTTTACAAGCAGTATCAATACAATGCTGACCTTGCACCAACTCGCGTGCAATTGCAAAACATGACTATGGGTTCGAATGAAGGATTCAAGGAATATGCCCAGAAGTGGAGAGACTTGGCTGGAAGGGTGCAACCTCCCTTGTCTGATCGAGAGCTAGTTGATATGTTCATGGGCACTCTAACAAGTTCATTATTTAATCATCTGATTGGGAGTTCTTCATCTAGTTTTACTAAACTGATCCTAACTGGGGAATGAGTTGAAAGTGGTATTAAGAGCGAAAAAATTCAAGTGGATGCGTCTTTGAGTGTAGTAAATAATATGTTCAATAATAAAAAGTAAACCAATGCTATTTATGGCTAGAAGGGCCGTGGTAAAAATGACTGCAATTAGTCTGAGGGAGCGGTACTAATTTCTAATCCTGCACCTGTTCAACAACAACGACATGGAAATAGGCGTAGGTTAGACGCTGTAGAAAGGCAACTTACCAAGATTAATATGTCATTGTCTCAGGCATTACAATATTTACTAAAAGAGGAGCTGATTACACTGAGGGATCCTCCTCAGAACCCCAACACCTTCTCTCATAAGTATAATCCGAATGCAACATGTGTTTATCATTCTAACAGTCTTGGGCATGACACCAACAACTGCTGGAGCTTGAAAAACAAAATTCAAGACATGATTGACAATAAGGAAATTGAGTTTGATCCTCCGGAGACCCCAAATGTGATTATTGCGCCTATGCCGAAGCATGACAAAGGCATAAGTTCAATTGAAGATGTTCTTTATGTTGCTACTGTAAGGGAATTGATGACTCCTCTACCAATTATCAAGAAGAATCTACTGCAGACTGGTTTATTTCTGGGATGTGTTAAAAAATGTTACTGATGCATAGCCCAATCCAATGGCTACAAATTACTGAAAGAATGCATTCAATGCCTAATGGATAATCATATAATTATGATCAAAAAGGTTCCGTCTGCTGAGAATCTGTGTCAAGACTTATCCGTAACTTTTGGTCCTCCTATCAGGATCACCTCCAAAGGCCCTATAAGGATTACTACTAATCCGAAAGCTGCTCATTTGATGATCACTACACCTAGACCTATCCCATATTCTTCGGATAAAGTTATTCCTTGGAACTATGGATCCAACGTCTACTACCATGGCGTCAAACAAGAACTAGCGACTGTTGAAGATGAAGTTACTAAAGTTGTTGATCCTGGCATTGACAATATTGCTGGAACCAACAAGGTTACTAGAAGCGGAAGGGTTTTCTCTTTGGAAATCTCTCCAAAGACTATTGTTACACCTATTAAAGTTATAGCTACTGAGTCAACTAGTGAGGCTCGGGGCAAAGAGCCAATAATAGAGCTTGCCCAGATGGAGGCGCCTAAAGGGATTACAGTTGAAGACACCTATAGACAAAAGTTGGAAGAGGTACTGAAGATTATCCGCAAGAGTGACTACAAGATTATTGAATAACTGAGGCAGACCCCATCCAAGATCTCTATGCTATCCCTGCTATTATGTTCTGAAGCCCATGCACAGGCTTTAGTAAAATTCTTGAAGATTGCTCACGTGCCACAAGAGATTTATGCCGATCAATTTGGAAGTTATGTTGCGAGCTTGAAAACTGACAATGGTTTAGGTTTATATGATGTTGATATGACTCCGGAAGGGAGAAACCACAACAAATCTCTGTATGCCTCCATTGAATGTAGAGGCACTACTTTGGCTCATGTATTGATTGATACTAGTTCTTCGTTGAATGTTCTACCAAAATGTGCTCTTGGTAGACTTGATTACAAAGGGGTCATACTGACACCCATTGATATTGTAGTTCGAGCTTTTGATGGGTCAAAAAGGATGGTACATAGAAAAGTGGATCTTCCGATCAAGGTGGATTCGCATATCTTTGAATCTACCTTCTATGTAATGGACATTCGACCAGCTTATTCTTACTTACTGGGATGCCCCTGGATCCATGGGGCAGGCATTGTTACCTCTACCCTGCATCAGAAGTTAAAGTATCTTGTGAATGGAAAGATTGTTACTGTCTGAGATGAAGATGAGTATATGGTTAGCCACTTGAATTCTTTATGATATGTAGAGATGGACGACAAATTCATCGAGACTCCCTATCAGACTTTCGAAGTTATCCATACTGCCTCAACTGAAGACGTCTCTGCCATTCCCAAAGTTACTAAGGTTCCGCATATGATGGCTTCATTAAAAGATGCTAAAGCTACTGTAAAAGAAGAGGGTTAGAGGGTTGTTCGCCGCGCTCGAGCTGGAAGGCCACCATTCCGTATCAACAACAACAAAGTCAACATGATAGAAGATGCTGATAATGATTATGACCTTGACAGCTGGATCTTTCCTACCATTGGCAATGGGCTCAACAACTAGAAGGCCGAAGACGTTATCTCTATATCCTTTAGTCAGGAATAATAGCTACATTCTATTTTTTATCGCTTTTAAGTTTTGTATTTGTAATATTTGAACAATGACTTTAAGCCTTGTGCCTTACTCGGGGCCCAATGGTTCGTTTGTTAAGGGTTTCATTTCATAAACATATTTTCATTTAATAAAATCTTAGACGTTTTGTATTCAAACTTTTTGCTATCTTTCTTTGTTTTCACTTTTATCACTTTCAAATAGCTATGTGTTCTTACACACACCCATATAATACATTGCAGATCCACATCCACTTTGGATTCTGTTGGTAACGATTATGCTATTGCCACTTATGACTTTGAAAATCTGATCTACCAAGCCGAGGAAGAAGGTGAGAAAGATTATGAAATACCAGGAGAACTTTTCAGACTATTAGTGCAAGAATAGAAAGTTATTCAATCACACAAAGAGCCAATTCAAGTGGTAAACTTGGGTTCTGAAATAGACAAAAAAGAGGTCAAGATAGGTGTCGACTTAGAGGACAATGTCAAGAACAGGTTGATATAGGTGTTACATGAATATGTTGAGATCTTTGTTTGGTCATACGAAGACATGCTAGGGCTTGATTCTGATATTGTGGTTCATCGTTTGCCAATGAAAGAGGGTTGTGCTTCAATAAAATAGAAGGTTCATCGTATGCCTCCCGAGATGTCAGAAAAGATCAAGGTTGAGGTTATGAAACAATTCAACATAGGGTTATGAGCAGTGACAATATATCATCAATGGGTTGCGAATGTGGTTCCAGTATCAAATAAAGACGACAAGGTATGTATGTGTGTAGATTACAGAGATCTAAACAGGGCCAGCCCCAAGGATGACTTCCCGCTTCCACATATTGATGTTTTGGTCGATAACACTGCTCAGCACAAGGTATTCTCCTTCATGGATGGTTTCTCGGGATATAATCAGATCAAGATGGCACCTAAAGACATGGAAATACTACTTTTGTTACACAGTGGGGCATATTCTGCTACAAGGTCGTGCCTTTTGGTTTGAAGAACACCAACGTAACATATCAGCGTGTTATGGTAGCTTTGTTCCATGACATGATTCATCACGAGATAGAGGTCCATGTTAACAATATGATAGCCAGATCACAGACTGAAGAAGAGCATCTGGACCATCTACATAAGTTGTTTGAGAGACTGAAGAAGTATAAGCTGAGGCTGAATCCGAACAAGTGCACCTTTGGGGTGAGGTCTGGTAAACTCCTCGATTTTATTATTAGTAGTAAAGGAATTGAGGTTGATCAAACTAAATTCAAAGATATTCAAGAAATGCCTCCTCCTCGTACCGAGAAGGAAGTTAAAGGTTTCTTGGGTCGACTGAACTATATTTCCAGATTTATTTCTCATTTGACCACTACTTGTGAACCGATCTTTAAGTTGTTGAAGAAAGATCAGGTAGTGAAATGGAACGATGATTGTTAGATAGCTTTTGAAAAAATCAAGGAGTACCTAAAGAACCTACAATTCCAACGCCACCAGTTGAAGGAAGACCTTTGTTCATATACTTAATAGTGTTAGAGAACTAAATAGGGTGTGTACTGGGGCAGCATGACAAGTCTGGTCGAAAAGAGCATGCAATATACTACCTAAGCAAAAAAGTTTACCGACTGTGAAACAAGATACTCACTGCTTGAGAAAAATTGTTGCGCTTTGGCATGGACTTCTCACCGACCACGACAATATATGTTGACTCATACTACTTTGTTGATCTCTAAAATGGATCCCATCAAATACATATTCGAGAAGCCAACTCTCTCCGGAAGGATAGCCCGATGGCAAATGGTCATAACAGAATACGACATTCAGTACAACACACAGAAGTCAACCAAAGGAAGTGTACTGGAAGATCATTTGGCGCATCAAGCTGTAGACGATTACCAATCTATGAATTTTAAGTTTCCGGATGAGAACATCATGATAGTTACAAATTGTGAAGAACCCGAACAGTGTGAAGGACCTGAGACAGGATCCTAATGGACTATGTTTTTCAATGGAGCCTCTAATGCACTTGGAAACAAACTTAGTGTTGTAATTATATCTCCTCGGGGTTTTCATACACCTTCACCGCCCGATTATGTTTCAATTGTACCAACAATATTGCTAAATACGAAGCGTGCATCATGGGCATCAAAATTTCTATTGACATAAGAATCAATTTCTTGAGTGTATACGGAGACTAAACCCCGGTAATCAATCAGATTAAGGGAGAATATGACACTAAGCATCCGGATCTCATTCCGTACCGAGAGCATGTGTTAACTTTAATCCTGTACTTCGAGGAGATCACTTTTGAGCATATCCCACGAGAAGAGAATTAGTTGGCAGAAGTGTTAGATACCATGTTGTATATGTTCAAAGTCAGATGTGATAACGAGGCTCCCAGAATTACCATTGAAAGGCTAGACGAACCTGCACATTGTTACGAAGTTGACACTAACGGAGTAGAAGAAAAGCCTTGGTTTCACGAAGTGAAAAGATATATGGAGGCTCAAGTGTATCCTGGAGGAGCATCTATCAACGACAAGAAATTCCTACGGAGGTTCTCATCTAAGTTCTTCCTGAGCAACATAATTCTGTACAGGCGCAACTATAATTCGACTCTGCTTTATTGTATGGACAAGAAAGAGGTAGAGAAGATTATGGAAGATATGCATGGAGGTATCTTTGGTACTCATTCCATTGGAAATACTATGGCTAAGAAAATTCTGAGAGCAGGTTACTATTGATCGAATATGGAAATTGACTGCCATTATCACCCGAGAACTTTTTACAAGTTCCAGATCTATGCTGACAAAGTACATGTGCCTCCAGTACCTCTAAATGTCTTGACTTCTCCTTGGTCATTTGCAATGTGGGGTATTAATATGATTGGAGAGATCAAGCCTACTGCTTCTAACAGACATCGCTTCATCCTCGTCGCCATTGCTTATTTCACAAAGTGGGTTGAAGCAGCCTCGTTTGCCTCTGCTACTAAGAATGTGGGCGCCCAATTCATTAAGAATAACCTTATCTATCAATATGGCAACCCTGAAAGGATTATCACAGATAATGGTACTAATCTGAACAACATTATGATCACAGAACTCTGCACGTAGTTCAAGATCAAACACCATAATTCTTCTTCGTATCGATCAAAGATGAATGGCGCAGTGGAAGCTGCCAATAAGAACATTAAGAAGATTGTGCAGAAAATGGTTGTGACCTACAAAGACTGGAACGTGATGTTACCATTTTCTCTTCACAGTTATCGTACTTAAGCTTAGACATCAATTGGGGCAACCTCATTCTCTCTGGTCTATGGAATGAAGGTTGTCTTACCTGTTGAAGTTCAAATTCCTTCCTTGAGAATTATGAAAGATGCAGACTTAGACGAAGACGAATGGATTCAGACTAGGCTGGACCAATTGAATTTGATTAATGAGAAGAGGCTTGCGGCTATTTGTCATGGTCAGATGTATCAGAAATGTATTATCAAAGCATTCAATAAGAAAATCAGGCATCAAGTATATTAGGCTGGTGACTTGATAATAAAGCGCATCATCCTACCGCAAGGTGACCCTAGGGGCAAATGGACTCCTACCTATGAAGGGACATTTATAATCAAGAATATATTTTCGGGCGGTGCTATGATACTTACCACCATAGAAGGTGAAGATCTTCCACACCCTGTGAATGTAGACATAATTAAAAGATGCTACGCATAAAAAACAACCCGCTAGGTTGACTGGCCTAGGCAAAAATAAGGGCATCCCGATGAACCAAAAGGGTTCGGGAAAAAAATAGGGATATATATATACAAAATATTGTACACCCGACAAGTCGAAAACCTGAAAAGGCGACTTAGGTAAAAAAAGGGTATCCCGGTGGACTGAAAACCCGAAAGGGCGATCTAGGAAAAGATTAAGGATTAAAGTGTATGACTATGTCCCGTTGGACCACTCACATCCATCTTTATTACCAACGACAAGTTCAAATGATACAGATCAATTCAATCAACTTCTTTCGATAAGCGAGGGATGAGATACTCAAAGACATAGGGGCAATAGAAGAGTTGGAACCCAATGAGATCATTTACACATAGCTATATATTTTGTTTTCACTTTGTACTCTCTTCATTTTTCATAACGATTTCCTCTTACTAGGATTTATGTCTCTTTGTACAAAACCGCCTGTTTATAGGCAAATTATCAATACAAATTCAAATTTTATTTTACCTTTTCTGTTTTGTTTGCAAAAAAATATCCAATGACTAAATTGAATGAACATATACATATGAACATGATTACTGTTAACAAAATATGCATAAAAACAGGAATAAGTATTTACTCGAGACTTTAGGAGGTGGGATAATGTTCAAGTCGTCCATAAATCCCCACAGAGTAATCTCCAGTAAAGTTGCCCCACAAAGCAGTTCCTATAAGATTACCTCACGTGGAATCAGCTTCATAAGTTCATCTTCATGAACTCAACATATTCCCCGCAAGCCTAAAATACTCTAATCGTACTCACCAGCAGATTCCCCTAGCGGATAAAGGAGTATAATCTTTTCCCCGACAATTTCACTAACTTACAGAAATCCAATCTTTAGTAGATTATAATAGCAACTCAGTTAACAAGAATTCTCTCCCTCAGTTGAGTTTATTTCTCCGACACTGTAAAAACCCCTGCAGAATTCTCTTCTCCAACCGGATTCAAATCCCTCAGTAGATCATATTCCTCAACAAAGTGTTTCTCTAGGAGGTTTTATTTCCCCAACAAGGTTTATTTCCCCAACACGGTTTATTTCCCCAACAAGGTTTATTTCCCCAGTAGATTTCAGTCTCCCGAGCTTGAGTCTCTCCCTCTGACTATTGTAAATCACCGACAAAACTTCTCTCTCGAGCAAAGGGTAGCCTAAACCACTATACCTAGAGAGTTGCTACGAAATCTAAAACCAGGACTAAGTATCAGTTAATCTTATCCTCCCCAGACGAGTCGACATCCATATCAAAAACTCAGTTAGACAGCACCTCAGAAGGTTATCCATCTCTTTTATCCCCGGTCAGGGTATATAAGAATTAAACTCCCAAGTAGAGCGATGAACGGCCAATGTTCTTGAGCTCTTCTCCCCAAATAGAAATCAACATTCCCCGGTGAAGTTTCCTCAAACAACAAGAAGGAATCCCCAGCAGATCGAAGACACATATCCTTCATCCCCAGCCACAATCAAGGATTTATTTTCCCTATAAAAATGTTATACGAAGCTACCAATACACTTCAACGACATCTCACATTCATACATCATTTATCATATCATATGCATACAAAACACATTAGCACGTTCACATTTATTTCGAGAGCATCACTATGCAATGCATTACATACATCATGGCGTTGCATATAACTAAATTTGTCTTTTCAGGTTAAGTTTGCAAATAAACAAGTATTTCCCTCAGAGACTAAATCTGACAATTAGTTACTTAAACATTTTCCCCAGAAGGTCATTCTGAAAGATATCTCTTCTAGATGAAATCAGGCATAGACATCTTCTAGTGCATCATTCAGATGAAGTCAAGCGTAGATTTCCTTTTGATACTCTTTTTGGAAAAGTCAGGCGTAGACTCCTTCCAATATCTCTTCTAGATGAAGTCAGGCGCAAACATCTTCTAGTGCATTATTCAGATGAAGTCAGACGTAGATTTCCTTCTGATACTCTTTTTGGAAAAGTCAGACGTAGACTCCTTCCGATATCTCTTCTAGTTGAAGTCGGGCATAGACATCTTCTAGATCAGAACAAATCAAGCATAGATCTCCTTCTGACACTCTTTTTGGAAAAAGTCAGACGTAGACTCTTTCCGGTACCTATTCTAGTTGAAGTCGGGCATAGACATCTTCTAGCTCAGATGAAATCAAGCATAGATTTATTCTGAAACTCTTTTGGACAAAGTCGAGCATAGACTCATTCCAAACGTATCTTCTAGAGAAAGTCGGGCGTAGACTCATTCTAGTATGTTATTCAGATGAAATCAAGCGTAGATTCCTTTTGAAACTCTTTTGGACAAAGTCGGGTATAGACTCATTCCAAATACATCTTCTAAGACAAAGTCAGGTGTAGACTTATTCTGATATTCCTATCAACAGTTACTCTGGATGGCATCTATAAGCCTATCTTCGACGACTCTCTGTCACCTCTCTAAATGGAGTCTTTGAGCCCATTCCCTGTATAATAAACCAACAGTGTTACTTCGTGCACATGCGAGTGCAAATTTCTGGGCACTTAAGTGTTCAATCATCTTCTACCTTCAAGTTACGAATGGTGGACATGCCAATCTAACTCTTCAGGTTTAATAAGATTGAACTGGGGCAGTTGTTGTACCCCAAAATTTTCCCTCCCATTTCTTCAAGACATTCTCATAAGGTCCTCATTTGCTCAAGGTTGCTTAAGATGTAACTGCCCAACGGTTACTTAAGATGTGTTTTAGTATAAATACTAGTTGTTCACGTATTTTTCGGGTGTGTTCATCATTATATACAAGTCACTCATCTAGATTCAAGTATCCAGTGTGAGCGAAAGAATTGTTGAGAATGTATGTGTGAAACACCATTTAAATTAATCAAAGTCTTTTATATTCAAGAACTTTATTGCCTTTCATTTACTCATCTCCGTCGAAGCCTTTTATTTAACGCTTTCATTTATTCTATCAAGCTTTTCTTCATGCAATTTACATAAAGTGTCTTTACTTTACTGGCATTAATCATCATTAGATTTAGTCAAACCCTAGAAAATCAACCATTTCTTAGGATCAATCTGATCGATCCTGCGAGTCACCAAATAAGTAACCTTTTGGAAGATCAGTGGTTGTTTACCAATTTCCACGATAAACAAATTGGCACACCTGGTGGGACCTTGTGTTGATTTTTAAGGTTAACCGTATTTATACAAAATATCATCTTTTTCGAGAAGTATTGCATGTTATTGAGAAGTGGTAGAATATACACTAACGATACCAATACTAGGAGAAGAAGAGAAGCGATGGCGAATCCGCCAAACAATAGCGAAATCCCACAAACAAATGCGGGAACAACGGTTATCCCAACCGCAAGTGAAACGGTAACCGCTGGTTCAACACCAGTAGTAACGGTCACACAAACGGGGCCATTACCTCCATTCACTGGCCCCATAATGCCTTTGGGAACTCCCCCACCAAGGGGAAACCCAGGAACTAGGCCTTATGTTCCCCCAGGATTTTCGACAGTCGGTCTAAATCGAGAACCACTCTATGGCATGCCAACTTCTGAATTGGCTAGCCTGACGAATGATGCGTCCATTTTTTCAGACCCTTTAGTGAGCGCCTCTTCGCCACTCCAAGGTTCCGGAGTTTGTATGGTGAACAGGGGTAGGACCCAACTCTTAGGAGGAACGTCCCAATTAGCGCATGTGTTGTACCCCAAAATTTGCCCTCCCATATCCTTCAAGAAATTGCCAAGTCAAGCTTCAAAATCCCCCAAGGGTTGCACAGTTCAAGGGTATCCTAGACAGTCAAAATTAGGGTTTTGGTTCTGATCAAGAAAATGAAGTTTCCAAGGGTCCAATCAAGTCCCACATGCTTATAAAAATGGTCAAGCATCCTCATATAAAGTTTCAAGACTTTCAGCACAAAATTGCACAGTCAAAACCCTAATTGCACTACAGTCAACTGTAGGGGCAAAATGGTCATTTGACAGTCAAAAGTTCAAATTTTTGGTCAACATCTCATTTTGAAGCCACAAACATCATTTGATCAATGCTTGATCATGATTCTCAAAGCTTGGCTCAAAAATCATCAAGATGCAAAAGTTTCCTTATTTGGACAGTTGAAAAAGTCAACTGTAAATTGACCAGGGCATAACTTTCACATGGATTATCAGAAAAATTCCATCCAAAGCTCATTTTGAAGAGAAAGACATTTCCTACAACTCATCTTCACACTCCAAGTCCAAGAAATGCTCTCACAAAAAGTTATCAATTTCAACATTATAGGTCATTTTCAAAAGTCAACAAAAAGGGACTTTAAGTCAAAGACCATAACTTGATATTGGTAAATCAAAATGAAATGGGACCAACGACATTAGTTAGAGGACTTCAAGACCTTTCCAAAATGTCCAAGAACATGATCAAAGCTTAAAAATTGAGCAAGATATGCATTGGAGAAGTTGAGAAATTTTTGTGAAATGGCCAAAATCATTTATCCTTGAAATTTCATTTTTTGACAAAAGGGGGCCACTTTTTCCACTTGAATTAACTTGGCCATGCTTCCCACGTGTCCCACCTTTTATTTCAAAATTTTAATTTAATTTTTTCATTTTTAATTGATTTTATTGGATTTAATTAACTTTAAATCTTTTAAAATTAAAGGAAAATCAAAAAGTTTAATTAAAAGGAATATTTGGTCTTAACTAACTTTGACTCATCATTATGCAACTTCCCAATTTCGTTTCAAGGCCAAATGGAGCAACATTTCAAAAATTGGTTCAAAAAGGAAAGTTTGTTAAGGGAGTTTATGTTAAAATCTCAAGCTTGAATGCATGGTATGATGAGCCTTAATGTTGATCAGAATCACCTACATAACCTAGAGAAAACTATCACAAGGCACAAGAAAAAAAAACGTGAGAGAGAGGCAGCCAAGAGAAATTTCTTTTCAAAAATTCCAAAGAATTGCACTAAGATCGAACTCAAGGATTCAGCCATCCACAAGACCTCCCACCCATCCTATCGTGATCTACATGCAAAATAAGGTATAAACACACTCTTTTCATATAACCATGCATGCTGAAACTGTAGCTACATGAACATCCATTTTGCAGAATTTCCATGGATCGTATTTTTGATTATAGCTTGATTTAATCCCTACTAACCATACCTTTGAGTTCCAGTGGATGTTTAGAGCAGGTCTGGGCTATCGCTTGGGATTTTTCGTGGCCAAAACGTGAACCTCCATGGCTAGGGTTCAGATTATGTGGAGTTGCGTTTTGATGAAAACAGACTCATTTCCTTTTTCCCTTGAATTTATTTTCTTTTCTATTTTATTTTGATTTATTTAATTTGCTTTTTTATTAACAAAATTAATTTTTCTTTTTATTTCAAAAAATCACAAAAATATTCTTACCCAAATAAATTTTAGATTTTTCTTTTTTTCTAAATTTAATTAATTAATTAGGTTTTTTTATTCTAGGAAACTCTAAATTATTTTGCAATATTAAAATTGATTAGACTTAATTAGATTCTAAATACTAATTTAATTAGTTTTATTTCTTAATATAAAAACCAAAAAATCAGGAAATCATAAAAGAGGTATAAAAATATTTTATCTAATCAATTAATAGTTCCATTTTTGTAAATAAAATTCAATAATTAATTTAGTTTTGATTTTAGGTTATTAACTTTAATGCTTTTTTTAATAACTAAAAAATATAAAAAAATAAGTCTTTAGCACATTTTCATCTTTTTAAATAAATATTTTATTTTCTTATTATAATTATTTTTAACCATTAATTAATTTCATAAATACTTGTAATTAATCAATTATGTTTAAATTAGTTTTAACTTAGATAATTTTTCTTTAATAAATTAAAAAAACAATTAGAACTAGAATTATTTGACTTTTAATTAATTTAATTTTCTTTAAATCCACAAATCCAAAAAACATAAACAATAAGTCATTTCCTTTATTTAACTTAATTAATTAATAAATTCATTTTAACTTCTTTAAAGGGTCCAACGCCCTCACGTTCGATTATATTTTCTTTTCGCGCATTTCATTTTATTTCTTTTTTGTGAATGTAATGTATTTGCCCCAAAGCCCTGTAATAGTTAATTAGGCATTTATTTTCTGCATTTTATTTTAAATCGGGTTTTGTATTAATTTGGCGATGTAGACCAGCGCCTTTGTAATAGCGTAGGACCTTTATCTTTTCCGCACTTTAAATTCCCGCACCTTTAACTGTTAAACAATAACATGAAAGAATGAATGCCCAAAAATAAAATCAAAGCGTAGATCACCAATACATGACAAGACAAACAATAAACTGAAAATGACACACAATTCACACACCACCCCTAGGGTACGCCTCACTGTTGCCTTGCCTCGAAAGGTGATCGTCGAGTAGAGGATGTCTTAGTAAGTCCTCATGATCCGGGAACCTGGCATGAGGGTAGCTTCTAAGGTGTCTTCCCATTGCTCTGGTGATCACCATGTCCCGAACCTCGAATTGACCCGAACACCTCCAACGGTGGTGCTACCTATCTCTCAATGGTGGGATGGCACTACTTTAAAGGACATTTACACAGACGAATTCCTTAGGGTAGGTAGATTCTCATAGATACGTGCTCTTTTCAAAAACAATCAAAATACTTTTCACACCTTACACTTTTCAAAAAGCTTTCAAAACAACTTTTCAAACACTCTTGAGGACTGATACAAGAGTCGATCTGAAACTTTCAAAGAAACTTTTTTCAAACCCACTCACCTTGAAAAGCAAACAAACATTTTGAAAACACAAATGAGCAAGTATCTAAGAGCCCATGGATAACCATGGATAGAAAGGGTGCTAACACCTTCCCTTTCTATAATCTACCTCCCGAACCGAGAGCAATCTCTTTAAGGAATTTTTCTGTGCTTTTGTCCTTTCCATTTGGAGAAAATAAAAGACGGTGGCGACTCTTACTTCCGCGACATTTCGCGAACCAGCGTTAAAACAGTCAGTTCCAGATCCACCGATCACAGAACTGGCGACTCTACTGAGGATATTTTTAAAGTGAGGTGTACCTTAGGGCTAGTTCATAACTGTGTTTTCAATTGTATTGACTTGTCTGCTTTAACTTTGTGGGTTGCATGGGAGTTACATAGATCCTAACCCGGATCTGGGGATACCCTGTTTAGGTAGCATAAGCTGTGAGGGACCTGTCTGGCGTAGACCGACACGGGTGAAATAGTGGCTACGTTGGTGTGGCACCTTGGTCTGTACCGATATCCCTTGTGTCGCAACGAGGAGAATATGGGTCTTCTAAGGAGTCAGTAAGCACCAACAACCTTAGAACCTTAAATGACATAACTTGGCCATTAGAACAGTAGCAGTATGCTACGCCCATTGAGGCTAAACTCTCGTGATGGTTCTGGCCGCAAGAAAAGATTGCGATGCTGGAGTTATGACCGATTGAGGGTAGTCAATGATATTGGGATCCTCTAAGAACCCGGTTACTTTTGATAGGACAGGTATGAACCAACAAACTGAAAGAGGGTAATACCTAGACCTCATGCTGGCCTAAACTCTAAGGGTTTCTCTTGTGTGACTTGTGTGCCTTTGTACTTGCCTACTTGCATGCTTGTTAACTGACACATGAACTACTTGCAGGTTTTGTTTATGGTCCTTAATTAGGACTCATAACAGGGTGTACTAAGTTTCTTGCAGGTTTTGTTTATGGTCCTTAATTAGGACTCATAACAGGGTGTACTAAGTTTCTTGCAGGTTTTGTTTATGGTCCTTAATTAGGACTCATAACAGAGTGTACTGAGTTCTTGCAGGTTTTGTTTATAGTCCTTAATAGGGACTCATAACAGGGTTTACTTACATTACCCCATGCATAGCATAACATCATACCATTGCATACATCCTAACCCATTTCAAGGATCTCAAGGGCTTGTGATGCAGGTCATGATGAATCAAACATCTAGCAAGGGGCAAAGAGGATTTATTTTCCTCTAGCCAAAGTTGTCAGAGGCTATGACTCACTTGATATGGTGAGCTTTGACACTGGAAGAAGGTTGCCCTAGCCAAGGCTGTCAGGGGCTATGACCCACTGGATATGGTGAGCCTTTGACCTTTGAAGAAGAATTCTCAATAACATGGGTTTCCTTCAATCAAGCTACCGGACCCAAACTCTAACCAATTTTCTTGTTTACCCCGCGAGGTCCTTGAAAACATTACATGCATGTCATACTTATCATTGCATAACAGGTACCCTCTGTACAGGTCACTTACCTTTCTCGCTGTTTATTTCAGCAATGGCTTGCCCACAAGATAACCAGGACTTTCTTGCTCAAGAGACTCGGTTCGGGGAAATCCTCCTGAATCTATCCAAGGGGCAGGAGGAGCTAAGAACACTTCTCATGGAGACCTTTGTCAGGAACAGTGTTGAGGATGAAAAGCTGGAACACCTACAAGCTGAGGTGGATGCATTGAGGGTCCAGATGCTGGGGCAGGTGACTGCCATTCAAGGGTTAGCTCAAGGACAAGATGAGCTCTGGTTTCTCGTCAACCAACTGCTTCAGGGTAACCAACTGGCGCAAAAGCCTAAGGGTAAAAAGCCAGTCATCGTTCAATCACCTTTGAGACAAGGAGGTAAGGGGAGAGCTCCTCAAATGGCTCCAGTGTCACAAATTCAACATCGCAACCAACAAAAGAGCGAGAGAAGGCAGTTCACTCGGCTCAGCATGACCTTATCCCAGATATTGCCACAGTTGCTGGAGACCAAGCTGGTAACTCTAAAAGAAGCTCCGAAGAACCAAAATACAACGTCACCGAAGTATAACCCCAACGCCCGTTGCGCTTATCACTCTGACAGCCCGGGGCATACTACAGATGATTGTTGGAGCTTGAAAAATAAGATCCAAGACATGATCGATGCTGGAGAGATTCAGTTTAAAGTACCCAAGACTCCCCACGTGATCACTGCTCCCTTGCCAAAACATGGCTAGGATTGAGAAAGTTTTGTTCATTCGAATGTTCAAGTTGCAATTCTTATTTGTTCAAACATTTACTCATGTTAAACATTGTTATCTCATTAATGCATCACATATGTCTGTTCTAAAACAATATATTCGTATTCACTAAATGCAAATTATTTTCATATTTTTTCTGATGATCAACTCTTAAATAATAATTCTAAGCCTCTTGAGGGAGGATGACGAAAATGATACCATAATCTACAATATGCTTTTGAACAGACCCCGCTGATGAGGTACAGGCATTGTTTCAATCCCTAAACACTGGAGTTATAAGGATGATAATCCCTCGTCAACCCCTTTGAGCCAAAGAAGTAGGAGTTTTTCTTTTCGAAATTTAAAACCCTTAATCATAACCTGGGGCAGGGTAGTCTCTCAGTTGATCCAAGTGCATAACAAATGGCACCAAAGAGGTCCTTACAAAACAAAACAGTGATAGTTCTGAACAATCATACAGATAGGCAGTCATTATATCTCCAAAAAAAATAATAATAAAAAGCCCATTAAGTCGAAACCCATGAAGGAGACTTACAAAACTGGGGCATCCCGCTGACTGTAATTCCAAAAAGGAAACAGTTCAGGCAAAAAAGAAAGGGGTAGCAAAAAAAAAAAAAGAAGAAGAAAGAGGTCCTACAAACCCTCAGCAAAAAAGGAGATGACTGCCTATTCAAATAAACGTTCAATATCCGAATCATCACTAGTATATCAAAGAAAAGACTCAAACAAGGTCTAACGTACGATCAGCTGAGTTTAGGATTGAAGAACATCACGAAGAGCGGGTGGGTACAAATAATTTGAGCCTTTATCCTTTGTTTCTTAAACCATGAACCAGGCCACGTTATAACCCTTAAAAGTCCTAGCTGAAGCATGGGTTAGTTCGAAAGCATACTGTTACGAAAGGTATCCTGACTCCTTAAGGCTTATGGTAAATACGGAGTTGACATCACGTTTTACAAACATTCACTTGTTTTATGAAAAAAAAGAGAATGCATTTTCAAAATCTTCAAGACAGACATAGGCTTTGCATTTTTAACATAACTTTGTTTGCATATGACTATTTGTTTGAACAGCATAGAAGTTCGCACGACGAATGCCTAATGAACAGAAGTACTTCCAATCAAGGGGCATGATATGACTATGGTCCATTATCTGGGGCAGTCCAATCAAGATTCGGAGAATCTCTCAAGATGCCAAACAGCCTGGGGCAAGTCTCCGCCTGAGTCACTTAGGGCACTCCAACAACGAATCTTGCCTGATCAAACACCTTCTGGTGGCGTGGCAAAATACTTCCAACAGGGGCAACTCCCTACAACGTGGACATAGTCAAAAAATACTACGCATAATCAAAGACCCGCTAGGTTGACATACCTAGGCAAAAATTAGGGCTTCCCGGCGAACCAAAAGGGTTCGGGCAAAATGAAGGGATGAAATGAAAAAAAATCTGTACACCCGGCGAGTCGAAAACCTGAAAAGGCGGCTTGGGCAAAAATGGGTATCCCGGTGGACTGAAAACCCGAAAGGGCGGTCCAGGCAAAAGTTAGGGATCAAAGCGTACGACTATGTCCTGTCATCTTGTCACCTGCCTACCAGAAGAAGATTGGTCTATCAACAACTATCAGTACCTCACAGGTCTTCCTCTCCAATATCAGAAACAGGGGCAATGATGAGCTGTCCAAGCAAGCTAATGGTTTTGTCCGCCTAAGTATCAAGGTGAGTTCAGCTAAAGAACATAACCAGTACATCTTAATTCCCCAGAGAGTGAGCCAGCAAGTCAGTGCACTCTTCTCCAAGCAAAGTTATCAAACCTTAAGGAAGTTGGGTATCCTCCAGCAGATGTCAACATTCCCCAGCAGTACATATTCTTAACAAGCATCCCCGGCAGTCTTGATCTAAGATTGTTCCCCGGAGGTACATCCAACATTCAGTGGAGTCACTTCCCCAAACGCAGTTCAAAACATCCCCAAGAAAATCCAACCCAGCTCCCCCCAGGAAAGTTGGAATCCATCTCTCCAAGCAGTAAGCTTATCCCCCAGTAGATTCTGGAAGCTTATCCTCGCAGAACACGAACGCGTCGACCGGCTTTATTCAAAGAGTTATTTCCCTACCAGGATATAACTGGGTTATCCTCAGCCAAAAGCCACGGAAAGGTCGTCGTCAACATAGTTCTTTCTTATCCCCAGCGAAGTCTATCAGCACTTCCAACACAACAAGGGTATCCCCAGCAAGTTATTATCAACATTCCAGCAAAGTACCTCTCTCCCCACAGAGTATCGCTTCCCAGCAAGATCGTCAGGGTACTTCTCCCCCCGCAGAGTTATTCTGTTCGCCAAGTATATCCCCCAACGGAGTTATCTTCTCCTATCGGTATTCTTGCAGCTATCATCCCCAACGGAAGCAAAATCTATTCTTCAACATCAGCCCAGGATATGACTTCCTGGCACCCGTCAAGGATTTATTTTCCTAGACAAAAACATACATTCCTAAACATCACATACATCATTATAGCATGCATAGACGCATCATACAAATCTCATTTATGTTGAGAACATCATCGCTTGATCCATATCATGCATTGCATATGACTGACCTCTATCTTTCAGGAAAGATTCAGTTAAATTCTCAATCATATTTCAAGACCTAGACCGGTTCAGTTAATCGACTCCAAAGATTTCTTATCCAGTCCAAGGCCTTCTCTAGTCCAGCTAAATCGACCCCAAACAGATTTTCCTAATGAAGACTCAGTAGAAGTTATCAAAGGTTTTTCTCAATGTTTGCTATTGAGATTATAATTGCCTATGGTTCTCTCCCCAATGCTGCAGAGACGATAATTCCAATCCAGGTTTTTCTCAATGTTTGCTATTGAGATTATAATTGCCTATGGTTCTCTCCCTGATCCCGCGGAGACGATAATTCCAATCCAGGTTTTTCTCAATGTTTGCTATTGAGATTATAATTGCCTATGGTTCTCTCCCCAATGCTGCGGAGACGATAATTCCAATCCAGGTTTTTCTCAATGTTTGCTATTGAGATTATAATTGCCTATGGTTCTCTCCCCAATGCTGCGGAGACGATAATTCCAATCCAGGTTTTTCTCAATGTTTGCTATTGAGATTATAATTGCCTATGGTTCTCTCCCCGATCCTGCGGAGACGATAATTCCAATCCAGGTTTTTCTCAATGTTTGCTATTGAGATTATAATTGCCTATGGTTCTCTCCCCGATCCTGCGAAGACGATAATTCCATTCCAGGTTTTTCTCAATGTTTGCTATTGAGATTATAATTGCCTATGGTTCTCTCCCCAATGCTGCGAAGACGATAATTCCATTCCAGGTTTTTCTCAATATTTGCTATTGAGATTGTAATCGCCTATGGTTCTCTCCCCGATGATGCGGAGACGATAATTCCATTCCAGGTTTTTCTCAATATTTGCTATTGAGATTGTAATCGCATATGGTTCTCTCCCCGATCCTGCGGAGACGATAATTCTAATCCAGGTTTTTCTCAATGTTTGCTATTGAGATTATAATTGCCTATGGTTCTCTCCCCGATCCTGCGGAGACGATAATTCCATTCCAGGTTTTTCTCAATGTTTGCTATTGAGATTATAATTGCCTATGGTTCTCTCCCCAATGCTGCGGAGACGATAATTCCATTCCAGGTTTTTCTCAATATTTGCTATTGAGATTGTAATCGCCTATGGTTCTCTCCCCAATGCTGCGGAGATGATAATTCCATCCCAGGATTCTCTCAATGTTTGCTATTGAGGTTGTAGTCGCCTATGGTTCTCTCCCCGATACTGCGGAGATGGTAATTCCCACCAAGATTTTGCTCAATGATTGCTGTTGAAGTGAAGTTATCCAAGATTTTCTCAACGTTTGCTGTTGAGGTTAAGGTCATCCAAGGTTCTCTCACCGTTCCTGTTGAGGTAGTAACTATCCCTGGTTCATTCATCGCCGTTTGAAGCTCCAGATCCAGCTCCTGTAACCAGTCAGGACACATCTATACAAAGAGTTTGAAGACCATCCCCGTAACAGGTCAGGTAATCATTTTCTTTTTTGCAGGTATGCCAGTTCTCGCTAAGGAATCTCTTATGCGATCAACATCCAGATGGCATCTATAAGCCCATCCACCTTCCAGCATCTCTCAGCATGGCATCTATAAGCCCATCCACCTTCCAGTATCTCTCAGCATGGCATCTGTAAGCCCATTCCCATCATCACACTGCTACTATGTGAGCGCAAATTTCTGGGCACTCTAGTGTTCAATCATCTTCTACCCTCGGATTACGAAAGGCACGTCAGCCAATCTGCATCCTCAGGTCTAAGAAGATTAAACAGGGCAACTGTTGTACCCCAAAATTTTCCCTCCCATATCCTTCAAGAAATTGCCAAGTCAAGCTTCAAAATCCCCCAAGGGTTGCACAGTTCAAGGGTATCCTAGACAGTCAAAATTAGGGTTTTGGTTCTGATCAAGAAAATGAAGTTTCCAAGGTTCCAATCAAGTCCCACATGCTTATAAAAATGGTCAAGCATCCTCATATAAAGTTTCAAGACTTTCAGCACAAAATTGCACAGTCAAAACCCTAATTGCACTACAGTCAACTGTAGGGGCAAAATAGTCATTTGACAGTCAAAAGTTCAAATTTTTGGTCAACATCTCATTTTGAAGCCACAAACATCATTTGATCAATGCTTGATCATGATTCTCAAAGCTTGGCTCAAAAATCATCAAGATGCAAAAGTTTCCTTATTTGGACAGTTGAAAAAGTCAACTGTAAATTGACCAGGGCATAACTTTCACATGGATTATCAGAAAAATTCCATCCAAAGCTCATTTTGAAGAGAAAGACATTTCCTACAACTCATATTCACACTCCAAGTCCAATAAATGCTCTCACAAAAAGTTATCAATTTCAACATTATAGGTCATTTTCAAAAGTCAACAAAAAGGGACTTTAAGTCAAAGACCATAACTTGAGATTGGTAAATCAAAATGACATGGGACCAAAGACATTGGTTAGAGGACTTCAAGACCTTTCCAAAATGTCCAAGAACATGATCAAAGCTTAAAAATTGAGCAAGATATGCATTGGAGAAGTTGAGAAATTTTTGTGAAATGGCCAAAATCATTTATCCTTGAAATTTCATTTTTTGACAAAAGGGGGCCACTTTTTCCACTTGAATTAACTTGGCCATGCTTCCCACGTGTCCCACCTTTTATTTCAAAATTTTAATTTAATTTTTTCATTTTTAATTGATTTTATTGGATTTAATTAACTTTAAATCTTTTAAAATTAAAGGAAAATCAAAAAGTTTAATTAAAAGGAATATTTGGTCTTAACTAACTTTGACTCATCATTATGCAACTTCCCAATTTCGTTTCAAGGCCAAATGGAGCAACATTTCAAAAATTGGTTCAAAAAGGAAAGTTTGTTAAGGGAGTTTATGTTAAAATCTCAAGCTTGAATGCATGGTATGATGAGCCTTAATGTTGATCAGAATCACCTACATAACCTAGAGAAAACTATCACAAGGCACAAGAAAAAAAACGTGAGAGAGAGGCAGCCAAGAGAAATTTCTTTTCAAAAATTCCAAAGAATTGCACTAAGATCGAACTCAAGGATTCAGCCATCCACAAGACCTCCCACCCATCCTATCGTGATCTACAGGCAAAATAAGGTATAAACACACTCTTTTCATATAACCATGCATGCTGAAACTGTAGCTACATGAACATCCATTTTGCAGAATTTCCATGGATCGTATTTTTGATTATAGCTTGATTTAATCCCTACTAACCATACCTTTGAGTTCCAGTGGATGTTTAGAGCAGGTCTGGGCTATCGCTTGGGATTTTTCGTGGCCAAAACGTGAACCTCCATGGCTAGGGTTCAGATTATATGGAGTTGCGTTTTGATGAAAACAGGCCCATTTCCTTTTTCCCTTGAATTTATTTTCTTTTCTATTTTATTTTGATTTATTTAATTTGCTTTTTTATTAACAAAATTAATTTTTCTTTTTATTTCAAAAAATCACAAAAATATTCTTACCCAAATAAATTTTAGATTTTTCTTTTTTTCTAAATTTAATTAATTAATTAGGTTTTTTTATTCTAGGAAACTCTAAATTATTTTGCAATATTAAAATTGATTAGACTTAATTAGATTCTAAATACTAATTTAATTAGTTTTATTTCTTAATATAAAAACCAAAAAATCAGGAAATCATAAAAGAGGTATAAAAATATTTTATTTAATCAATTAATAGTTCCATTTTTGTAAATAAAATTCAATAATTAATTTAGTTTTGATTTTAGGTTATTAACTTTAATGCTTTTTTTAATAACTAAAAAATATAAAAAAATAAGTCTTTAGCACATTTTCATCTTTTTAAATAAATATTTTATTTTCTTATTATAATTATTTTTAACCATTAATTAATTTCATAAATACTTGTAATTAATCAATTATGTTTAAATTAGTTTTAACTTAGATAATTTTTCTTTAATAAATTAAAAAAACAATTAGAACTAGAATTATTTGACTTTTAATTAATTTAATTTTCTTTAAATCCACAAATCCAAAAAACATAAAAAATAAGTCATTTCCTTTATTTAACTTAATTAATTAATAAATTCATTTTAACTTCTTTAAAGGGTCCAACGCCCTCACGTTCGATTATATTTTCTTTTCGCGCATTTCATTTTATTTCTTTTTTGTGAATGTAATGTATTTTCCCCAAAGCCCTGTAATAGTTAATTAGGCATTTATTTTCTGCATTTTATTTTAAATCGGGTTTTGTATTAATTTGGCGATGTAGACCAGCGCCTTTGTAATAGCGTAGGACCTTTATCTTTTCCGCACTTTAAATTCCCGCACCTTTAACTGTTAAACAATAACATGAAAGAATGAATGCCCAAAAATAAAATCAAAGCGTAGATCACCAATACATGACAAGACAAACAATAAACTGAAAATGACACACAATTCACACACCACCCCTAGGGTACGCCTCACTGTTGCCTTGCCTCGAAAGGTGATCGTCGAGTAGAGGATGTCTTAGTAAGTCCTCATGATCCGGGAACCTGGCATGAGGGTAGCTTCTAAGGTGTCTTCCCATTGCTCTGGTGATCACCATGTCCCGAACCTCGAATTGACCCGAACACCTCCAACGGTGGTGCTACCTATCTCTCAATAGTGGGATGGCACTACTTTAAAGGACATTTACACAGACGAATTCCTTAGGGTAGGTAGATTCTCATAAATACGTGCTCTTTTCAAAAACAATCAAAATACTTTTCACACCTTACACTTTTCAAAAAGCTTTCAAAACAACTTTTCAAACACTCTTGAGGACTGATACAAGAGTCGATCTGAAACTTTCAAAGAAACTTTTTTCAAACCCACTCACCTTGAAAAGCAAACAAACATTTTGAAAACACAAATGAGCAAGTATCTAAGAGCCCATGGATAACCATGGATAGAAAGGGTGCTAACACCTTCCCTTTCTATAATCTACCTCCCGAACCGAGAGCAATCTCTTTAAGGAATTTTTCTGTACTTTTGTCCTTTCCATTTGGAGAAAATAAAAGACGGTGGCGACTCTTACTTCCGCGACATTTCGCGAACCAGCGTTAAAACAGTCAGTTCCAGATCCACCGATCACAGCATGGCCTTACGAATGCCTCGAAAACAGTCTTGAGGCAGCAAATGGACGAAAGCAACCACGATATGGTTCAAATGTTGGCACAAACTTTAAGCACAATGCTAAATCCTCTAATACAAAATACCACCCAGTCGAATCAGCAGATGACAGTACAAATGGTGCGTCTGGCCGATTTTTTTGGGGTACCCCAACCTATTCGACAGCCCCAAAGGGCACAGATGAGGGAAACCAAGGTATACTTCTAGAGGAAGAAACCACTATTAACCAAGTCTAGCAGCCTGTCGAAGAAAACCTTAGGACGCGATTGGAACAACCCGGGGTCGAAGAACCTAGGGTCATAGCCCCAGAAGTAAGGATAGTCAATAGAAACCAAAATGCTGACGAAGTAGTTCAGCATATCCAATACCAGAATATGGGTTTGGAAAATAACTTGACAGCCATGATCGAAAGAATCATGACACAAAATGGGATGAATACGGGCTTCCGTAGGCCCAACTTTACATCCCCACTGTCAGAATATGTGTTACAAACAGACTTACCTCCTAGATGTAAAGTCCATAAGTTCACTAAATTTTCAGGGGACACGACAGAATCCACTGTCGAACATGTGGCGAGATACTTGATTGAAGTAGGAGAGATTTCAAACAACGAAAACCTGAGGATTAAGTATTTCCCAAGTTCCCTAACAAAGAACGCGTTTACTTGGTTCACAACTCTTCCCCCCAATTCGATCCACCATTGGACCCAGTTGGAGAGATTGTTCCATGAGCAATTCTACATGGGACAAACCAAGATAAGCCTGAAAGAATTGGCCAGTGTAAAGAGGCGATTCACTGAACCTATAGACGAATATCTAAATAGGTTTAGGTTGCTCAAAGCAAGATGCTTTACGCAAGTGCCAGAACATGAGTTAGTCGAAATAGCCGCAGGAGGTTTAGATTATTCCATTAGGAAGAAATTAGACACTCAATACCTGAGAGACATGGCCCAATTGGCCAATAGGGTTCGACAGGTAGAACGCCTTAAAGCTGAAAAAGCCAAGGCGACAAAAACTCATAAAAGAGAAAGGATAACATATGTCGAAATGGACGATGAAGATCCAGAAACCTTCGACGAAACTATAACCGTCGAAGAAAGTGAGGTCGATTTAGCGGAGTTAAAACAAGGGCCACCATACTCTTGCAAACTACTAGTACCCTCAAGTGGAAAAAACCCCACTGGTCCTGAAAGGGCCAACGATAGGTTCCCCAAAAAGACTTACAGTTTTGATATTACAAAATGTGATGAAATTTTTTACTTACTTGTAAAAGATGGCCAAATCATAGTACCCCCAGGGGTAAAAGTGCCTCCTCTTGATCAAAGAAAGAAAAGAGGCTTTTGTAAATATCATAATTTTCTGGGCCATAAAACATCTCAATGTTTTCTTTTCAGGAATCTCGTGCAAGATGCTATCGAAGAAGGGAGGTTGAAATTTTCCGATAAGACCCCCATGACTGTGGACTCTAACCCTTTGCAGGCTGAAGCCCATTATGCTGAACCTTCAGAGGTGAATGTGATCGAGGCGTCCAGAAGTCAGGTGAAAAGGCCAGGAATAACTATGGTCGAAGTCACCAAGGATCATGCCAACATGCCAATCTTTGGCAGTTTTTCTGGGAATCTTTCTAGAAAAACAATCAAAGCAGTCTAAAAAGCTGTTGAAGGCCCAAAACTGGAGATAGTTGGAGCCCTAAAATCTGGAGTAAAACCCAGTTCCTACTTGGCTGCAGTCCAAGGCCAGACAGAGGACCTGGAGTCCCAAATGAAGCAGATGACTCTTGCCACCAAAGACACCATGAATGTCAACATGGTCGAAATCTCTGAATCAAAAGCATCTGAGGAGGCCATTAGGCAAGAGCAGGCAAACAAAACGGATTTCCCTCGGGAAAATGAAAATCTGGCAGATTTCCTGCAAAGATGCCAGAAGAAGAAGTCAGAAGTGATGTTGTGTCCTCGATGCAGCTCGATTTTCGACAAGAAAGCTGTTGAACACATCCAAGGTGTAAGAGCAACAAACAGAAGAGGGGATGGTGTTGATATTCGACATGACCCCAGAAGAACCTACCAAAAGGGTTCAAATCAAGAGAAGATGCCTGTTGTACCCCAAAATTTGCCCTCCCATATTCTTCAAGAAATTGCCAAATCAAGTCTCAAGATTCCCCAAGGGTTGCACAGTCAAAGGCCTCCTAAGCAGTCAAGATTAGGGTTTGTGTGCTGATCAAGAAAATGAAGTGTTCAAAGGCCCAATCAAGTCTCACATGCTTACAAATATGGTCAAGCATCCTCATATCAAGTTTCAAGGCATTCAGCTCAAAATTGCATAGTCAAAACCCTAAATTGCACTACAGTCAACTGTAGGGGTAAAATGGTCATTTGACAGTCAAAAGTTCAAATTTTTGATCAACATATCATTTTGAAGCCACAAACATCATTTGATCAATGCTTGATTATGATTCTCAAAATTTGGCTCAGAAATCATCAAGATGCAAAAGTTTCCTTATTTGGACAGGTGAAAAAGTCAACTGAAATTGACCAGGGCATAACTTTCACATGGATTATCAGAAAAATTCCATCCAAAGCTCATTTTGAAGAGAAAGACATTTCCTACAACTCATCTTCATACTTCAAGTCCAAGAAATGCTCTCACAAAAAGTTATCAACTTCAACATTATAGGTCATTTTCAAAAGTCAACAAAAAAGGGACTTTAAGCCAAAGGCCATAACTTGAGATTGGTAAATCAAAATGACATGGGACCAAAGACATTGGTTAGAGGACTCAAAGACCTTTCCAAAATGTCCAAGAACATGAGAAAAGATTAAAAATTGAGCAAGTTATGCCTTGTGGAAGTTGGGAAATTTTTGGATATTTTGAAAAGTCAACATTGGTTCAAATGACCTAAAAATGCTAATGGGCCCATTTTTCTTCCATAATTCATCACCCATGACATGTGCACGACCACTTGGCCCAAAGGGAAGTATTTTCTCATTTTTTATTTATTTATTTGAATTTCTATTTATATTAATTCATTTAAATCATTTAAATATGTGAAAAATATTTAACCTAACAAATCTTTTTGTATATGTTTTAGCCTCAAGATTTCGTGCATATGCAAATTAGGAAAGATTTGGGGTGATTGGATATGATTTGTGCAAAAATAGCATGGAAAATATTTGGTTAAAAAGCTTGAAAATCAAATCTTCAAAAACCATTAATTCAAGAGATTTTGATCAATGTTGTTGACCTAATGCACTCAGTACATAAGCATAATCACAACCCTAATGCAAAGAACACAAAAAGCTGCGCTCAAAGGCCATTGACAAACTTGAATTTTTCTCAAGAAACTCAAATTTTGAAAACACCTTTGCAAGGCGATTCAGGTCTCAAGACTTCTCCCATTAGCCTCCACAAGGTCCATTGAACGTGTCTCAATCAAAAACAGTCACCCAGACCTCAAGAATCGCTGTACAGAATCCAAAATTTTCTCATAAAATTGCATACTCGTATCTTGATTTTAAGGCATTTCCATGACATTTAGTTTATGTATTCTTATTCAATGATGCATTCTGATGCTTGCCATGTGATTTAATTGCGTTTTTATGCGTTATATACAAATATGCCATGATTGATTCTTAGGGTTTGCAGAGCTTCAAATTAGGGGTTTTTGACCAAGGAAAAATTAAGGCTTGTGACCACCATCATTCGAATCACTGCGCTTGGACGAACAAGAACCAACCATCGCGCCAAATTTCTGAATGACACAGGCCTAATCGCTATTTTCCCATAGCCGGCCTAATGAAACGCATAGAAAACCGTTGCTTTTGTTTTTGTATTTCAGGGATGATGAAGAAGATGAATTCGTGGCGTGCATTGGTTGGTCAGTTTGAAATTCGCGCGCATTTCCAAGGCCACTGACCATTTTCTTTTATAATATTTAGTTGTTATGTTGATATACAGATAAACAAGGCGCTTCAGTGGCAAACGTGTTGATTGGCAAGGTATGTGACCTGGGTTCGAACCCCATGTCTTACATATTTCCATATTATTTTTCATTAACAAATCCCATGCGCTTCAAGGCTGCAGACGTACCATATGTCTTCAAATATCTCACATCCATGTGTCCCTGGAGATCAAATCAAGGGCTGAGATTGGAAGTGCATCATAAGCCTGGTCAAAGCGCTAGCATGCTACCTGGAAAAGTCAACGAATTTGCAGGTTGTTGGGCCAGAATTCTTGGATCAAAACCTCCTATTTGGGGACTACCCCCCCCCTGGTTTGCAATTCTTTATATTTTTCCTTATTGTTTTATTTTCAATTATTTTTTATTTTCTCTTAATTATTATTTATCCAGTTAATTAATTATTTTTCATAAAATATAAAAATGCATAAAAATCAGAAAAGATAAAAAAATATAATAAATACTTTATTTTAATTATTTTCATAAACAAATTGCATGTAAATTAATTAATTTAAATTAGGGTTTTAATTTTAATTATTTTCATAATAAAAATCTAAAAAAATATAGAACTAGGTTTAAATTGTTTTATTCCTTTTAATTTTTCTTTTTTCACAATAGTATTATTTATTTTATTTATTTTTATAATTAAATTTGCATGAAATTAATTAGGGTTTAATTTAGGTTAAAAACTTCAATATTTTTCTTAATTACTTAAAAATAATTAGAATTAGGTTTAGTGTTTATTTTAATTTTAATTAATTCTTTCTTTTTTCTACTAAATCTTAAAACATTAAAAACACCAAAAAAACAAATTCTTGCCTCTTTTTAATTTTAATTTTAATTCCTCATTAATTTTAATTTTTTGCAAAAGGGTCCAACACCCATGTTCTTAATTTCTTATTCGTTCGCATATTTATTTTATTTCGCTTAAATAATTATGTACCTCTCCCAAAGCCATGTAAATTACTTCTCGCACTTTTACTTCTTTATTTTCTGTCAAATCGGGTCCTGGTTAATTTTGGCGATGTGGACCCGCGCCATTTGTAATAGCTTAGATTTACTTTTCCCGCAAAACTTTTAACTGGTAAACAAAGCATGCAAGAATGAATGACAAAAATAAAAACAAACGCATAGATCACTTTGACATGAACAAGACAAAAATAAACGAATCTGACACACGAATCACACACCACCCCTAGGGTACGCCTTACTGTTGCCTTGCCTCGAAAGGTGATCGTCGAGTAGAGGACGTCTTAGTAAGTCCTCATGATCCGGGAACCTGGCATGAGGGTAGCTTCTAAGGTGTCTTCCCATTGCTCTGGTGATCACCATGTCCCGAACCTCGAATTGACCCGAACACCTCCAACGGTGGTGCTACCTACCTCTCAATGGTGGGATGGCACTACTTTAAAGGACATTTACACAGACGAATTCCTTAGGGTAGGTAGACGACTCGTGGATACTTGCTCTAATTCAAAACAAAACAAATCAAAAATACTTTTCACACCAACACATTTTCAAAAAGCTTTCGAAAGCATTTTTCTCACACTCTTGAGGACTGATACAAGAGTCGAACTGAAATTTTCAAAGAAACTTTTTAAAACCCACAGTTGAAAAGCAAACAAACCATTTTTGAAAACACATTGAGCAAGTATCTAAGAGCCCATGGATAACCATGGATAGAAAGGGTGCTAACACCTTCCCTTTCTATAATCTACCTCCCGAACCGAGAGCAATCTCTATAAGGAATTTTTCTGTGCTTTTGTCCTTTCCATTTGGAGAAAATAAAATACGGTGGCGACTCTTGCTTCCGCGACATTTCGCGAACCATCGTTAAACAGTCAGTTCCAGATCCACCGATCACAGAACTGGCGACTCTGCTGGGGATATATCTTAAAGTGAGGTGTACCTTAGGGCTAGTTCATAACTGTGTTTTCAATTGTTTCCCTTGTGTGCTTTAAATTGTGGGTTGCTTGGGAGTTCTATAGATCCTAACCCGGATCTGGGGGATACCTTCTTAGAAAGTAGCAACAAGACTGTGAGGGAACTGTGCGGGGTATACCGACATGGTTGAAACAGTCTGCTACGTTGATGTGGCACTTTGGTATGTACCGGTAACCCTTGAGTCAGTCAAGGAGAGTACGGGGCCTCCGCGTGGTGTCGTGAAGCATCAACAGACCTTAGGAACCTTAATTGAACTATCTTGGCCTCTTTAGGGTAGTGAGATAACTGACTTTGGTGCAGTCCGAGGTTGGTTGATACTCGATACTACACTCGATTGAGGGTTGCTTTCCTGGAATATTTCGGTCGCCAGTTCAGTGGCTAAATCGAAACAATGAACAATGAAAGCAATCCCGTGATATTGGGACCCTTAGAACCCGGTTACTTCTAATAGGACAGGTTGAACCCACCAACTTCAAGAGGGTAATACCCAGACCTCATGCTGGCCTTAAACTCTAAGGGCTTCTCTTGTGTGACTTGTGTGCCTTCGTACTTGACTATTTGCATGCTTGTTATCTAACACAGGAATTACTTGCAGGGTTTGCTTATAGTCCTTAATGGGGACTCATAGCAGGGTTTGCTAAGTCTTTGCAGGTTTTGTCCATAGTCCTTAACTAGGACTCATAACAGGGTTTACTGAATTTCCTACAGGTTTTTGTTTTAGTCCTTAACCAGGACTCATAATAAGGTTTACCAAAGTTTCTTGCAGGGTTTTGTTTATAGTCCTTAACTAGGACTCATAACAGGGTTTACTGAATTTCCTACAGGTTTTTGTTTTAGTCCTTAACCAGGACTCATAACAAGGTTTACCAAGTTTCTTGCAGGGTTTATTTTAGTCCTTAATTGGGACTCATGACAGGTTTACTAAGTTTCTTGCAGGTTTTGGTTTGCAGTCCTTAATGGGGACTCATAACAGGGTTGCCTACATTACCCCATGCATCATGACATCATACCATTGCATACATCCTAACCCATTTCAAGGATCTCAAGGGCTTGTGATGCAGGTCACGGTGAATCAACTATCCCAGCAAGGGGCAAAGAGGATTTATTTTCCTATAGACAAGGTTGTCAGAGGCTATGACCCACTTGATATGGTGAGCCTTGACTCTTGAAGAAGGACTCTCAATAATATGCAGGTCCTTCAATCAAGCTACAAATTCAAATTCTAACAAATTTCTTGTTTACCCCGCGAGGTCCTTGAAAACATTACATGCATGCCATACATATCATTGCATAACAGGTACCCTCGTTGCAGGTCACTTACCTTTCCCGCTGTTTATTTCAGCAATGGCTTCCCAACCAGACAACCAGGACTTTCTTGCTCAAGAGACCCGGTTCGGGGAAATCCTCCAGAATCTATCCAAGGGGCAGGAAGAGCTAAGGACACTTCTCATGGGGACTTTTGTCAGGAACAATGCTGAGGATGAAAGGTTGAAGCAACTACAAACTGAGGTGGATGCATTGAAAGCCCAGATACTGGGGCAGGTGACTATCATCCAAGGCTTAGCTCAAAGACAAGATGAGCTCGAGGTTCTCGTCAACCAACTGCTTCGGGGTAACCAACTGGGGCAAACATCTAAGGTTGAAGGGCCAGTCATCGTTCAACCACCTTTGAGACAAGGAGATAAGGGGAGAGCTCCTCAAATGGCTTCAGGGTCACAAACTCAGCATCAACCTCACCAGCTTCAGCCAAACAAGCCCAGGAGGCAATTCACCCAGCTCAACATGTCGTTGTTTCAAGCTTTACAACGCCTGTTGAGGTTGAACCTGATCACATTAAGGGCTCATCCCCGGAACCAGAACACAACATCTTCTGTCTATGATCCCAATAAAAGATGTGCCTACCACTCTGCCTGTCCAGGACATGATACAAATGAGTGTTGGGCTCTGAGGAACAAGATCCAAGACCTGATTGATGAAGGAGCACTGGAATTCACACAAGATGGTCAGGCCGAATTTTTCTACCATCCCTCCAAGGCTCACCATTTGAAGTGACAAGCCCTGAGATGAAAAGACTTTTGTTCATTCGAATGTTCAAGTTGTGTTGTTCTTTGATTGTTCAAACATTTGTTCATTGTTAAACATTGTTATTTCATTAATGCATCGCATATGTCCGTTTTGAAGCAATATATTCGTATTCACTATACGCAAATTATTTTCATATTTTTTCTGATGATCAACTCTCAATTAATAATCCTAAGCCTCTTGAGGGAGGATGACGAAAACGATACCGCTATCTTTACAGTATGCTTTTGAACAGACCCCGCTGATGAGGTACAGGCATTGTTTCAATCCCTAAACACTGGAGTTATAAGGATGATAATCCCTCGTCAACCCCTCTGAGCCAAAGAAGTAGGAGTTTTTCTTTTCGAAATTTAAAACCCTTAATCATAACCCGGGGCAGGGTAGTTCTCTCAGTTGATCCAAGTGCATAACAAATGGCACCAAAAGAAGTCCTTACAAAACAAAGAAAGACAGTGATGGTTCCGAACAATCATAAAGAAAGGCAGTCATTATCTCAAAAAATAAAAAAACCCGTTAAGTCAAAACCCATGAAGGAGACTTACAAAACTGGGGCATCCCGCTGACTGTAATTCCAAAAAAAGAAACAGTTCAGGCAAAAAAAGAAAGGGATAACAAAAATCAAAAACAAAAAAAGAGGTCCTACAAACCCTCAGCAAAAAAGGACTGCCTATTCAAAGAAATGTTCAACATCCGAATCATCACCGGAAAATCAGAGCAAAGACTCAAACAAGGTCTAACGTATGATCAACTGAGTTTAGGTTTGGAGAACATCACGAAGAGCGGGTGGGTACAAATAAAATTTGAGCCTTTATCATTTGTTTCTTAAACCGTGAACCAGGCCACGTTATAACCCTTAAAAGTCCTAGCTGAAGCATGGGTTGGTTCGAAAGCATAATGTTACGAAAGGTATCCTGACTCCTTAAGGCCTACGGTAAATACAGAGTTGACATCACGTTTTACAAACATTCACTTGTTTTATGAAAAGAGAATGCATTTTCAAAATCTTCAAGACAGACATAGGCTTTGCATTTAACATAACTTTGTTTGCATATGACTTTTTGTTTGAACAGCAGGGAAATTCGCACAATGAAAGTCTAATGAACAAGAGTATCTCCAATCAAGGGGCATGACATGACCATGGTCCATTATCTGGGGCAGTCCAATCAAGATTCGGAGAATCTCTCAAAGGCCAAATAGCCTGGGGACAAATCTCCGCCTGAGTCACTTGGGGCATTCCAACGACGAATCTGACCTGATCAAATACCTTCTGGTGGCATGACAAAACAATTCTAACAGGGGCAACTCCCCGCATTCTGAGAGCATGGACATAGTCGGAAAAAAATACTACGCATAATCAAAGACCCGCTAGGTTGACATACCTAGGCAAAAATTAGGGCTTCCCGGCGAACCAAAAGGGTTCGGGCAAAATGAAGGGATGAAATGAAAAAATCTGTACACCCGGCAAGTCGAAAACCTGGAAAGGCGGCTTGGGCAAAAATGGGTATCCCGGTGGACTGAAAACCTGAAAGGGCGGTCCGGGCAAAAGTTAGGGATCAAAAGCGTACGACTATGTCCCGGCATATTGTCACCTGCCTACCAGAAGAAGGTTTGACCCTCAACAACTATCAGTACCTCACAGGTCTTCCTCTCATACCTCAGAAACATGGGCAATAAAGAGTTGTCCAAGCGATCTAATTGTTCTGTCCTCCAAGGTATCAAGGTAGGTTCAGCTGAAGAACACAACCAGGTATCTTAATTCCCCAGAGAGTGAGCCAGCAAGCAGTATACTCTCCTCAAGCAAAGCAGTTATCAACCTTAAGGAAGTTGGGTATCCTCCAGCAGATCTCAACATTCCCCAGCAGCATACATATTCTTAACAAGCATCCCCGGCAGTCTTGGTCTAAAGATTGTTCCCCGGTGGCATGTCAACATTCAAAGGAATCGCTTCCCCGACATAGTTCAAAACTTCCCCAGGAAAGTCCAATCTAGTCCTCCAGGAAAGTTGGAATTCATCTCCCCAAGCAGTAAGCTTATCCCCCAGTAGATTCTGGAAGCTTATCCCCTCGCAGAGCACGAACGCGTCGTCCGGCTTTATTTAAAGAGTTATTTCCTTAACAGGATATAACTGGGTTATCCTCAGCCAAAAGCCACGGAAAGAGCGTCCCCGACGAAGTTCTCTTATCCCCAGCGAAGTCTATCAGCACTCCCAATACAGCAAAAATATCATCAGCAAGTTACTATCAACAATTCAGCAGAGTATCTTTCTCCCCACAGAGTATCACTCCCCAGCATGGTCGCTAGAGTATTGTTCTCCCCGCAGAACCTTCCATTTGCCAAGTTTATTCCTCAACGGAGTCATCTTCTCCTACCGGTATTCTTGCAGTTATTACCCCCAGCGGAAGCAAAATCTGTTCTTCAATAGCAGCCCAGGAGTGACTTCCCGGCACCCGTCAAGGATTTACTTTCCTAGACGAAAAACACATACATAAACATCACATACATCATTATAGCATGCATAGACGCATCATATCTTACAAATCTCATTTATGTTGAGAACATCATTACTTGATCCATGTCATGCATTGCATATGACTGACTTCTACCTTTCAGGAAAGATTCAGCTAAATTCTCAATCATCTTTTAGGACCTAGACCGGTTCAAATTAATCGACTCCAAAGATTTCTTATCCAGTCCAAAGCCTTCTCTAGTCCAGCTAAATCGACCCCAAACAGATTTTTCTGGTAAAGACTCAGCAGAAGTTATCTCAGATGTTTCCCTCTCCGACGGTGAGTGAGGTGATAGTCTCCTATGGTCCCCTCTCCGACGGTGAGTGAGGTGGTAATTCCTTTTCAGATGTTTCCCTCTCCGACGGTGAGTGTGAGGTGATAGTCTCATATGGTCCCCTCTCCGACGGTGAGTGAGGTGGTAATTCCTTTTCAGATGTTTCCCTCTCCGACGGTGAGTGTGAGGTGATAGTCTCCTATGGTCCCCTCTCCGACGGTGAGTGAGGTGGTAATTCCTTTTCAGATGTTTCCCTCTCCGACGGTGAGTGTGAGGTGATAGTCTCCTATGGTCCCCTCTCCGATGGTGAGTGAGGTGGTAATTCCTTTTCAGATGTTTCCCTCTCCGACGGTGAGTGTGAGGTGATAGTCTCCTATGGTCCCCTCTCCGACGGTGAGTGAGGTGGTAATTCCTTTTCAGATGTTTCCCTCTCCGACGGTGAGTGTGAGGTGATAGTCTCCTATGGTCCCCTCTCCGACGGTGAGTGAGGTGGTAATTCCTTTTCAGATGTTTCCCTCTCCGACGGTGAGTGTGAGGTGATAGTCTCATATGGTCCCCTCTCCGACGGTGAGTGAGGTGGTAATTCCGTTTCAGATGTTTCCCTCTCCGACGGTGAGTGTGAGGTGATAGTCTCCTATGGTCCCCTCTCCGACGGTGAGTGAGGTGGTAATTCCTTTTCAGATGTTTCCCTCTCCGACGGTGAGTGTGAGGTGATAGTCTCCTATGGTCCCCTCTCCGACGGTGAGTGAGGTGCTAATTCCTTTTCAGATGTTTCCCTCTCCGACGGTGAGTGAGGTGGTAATTCCTTTTCAGATGTTTCCCTCTCCGACGGTGAGTGAGGTGATAGTCTCCTATGGTTCCCTCTCCGACGGTGAGTGAGGTGGTAAGTCCTTTTCAGATGTTTCCCTCTCCGACGGTGAGTGAGGTGATAGTCTCCTATGGTTCCCTCTCCGACGGTGAGTGAGGTGGTAAGTCCTTTTCAGATGTTTCCCTCTCCGACGGTGAGTGAGGTGATAGTCTCCTATGGTCCCCTCTCCGACGGTGAGTGAGGTGGTAATTCCTTTTCAGATGTTTCCCTCTCCGACGGTGAGTGTGAGGTGATAATCTCCTATGGTCCCCTCTCCGACGGTGAGTGAGGTGGTAATTCCTTTTTAGATGTTTCCCTCTCCGACGGTGAGTGAGGTGATAGTCTCCTATGGTTCCCTCTCCGACGGTGAGTGAGGTGGTAAGTCCTTTTCAGATGTTTCCCTCTCCGACGGTGAGTGAGGTGATAGTCTCCTATGGTTCCCTCTCCGACGGTGAGTGAGGTGGTAAGTCCTTTTCAGATGTTTCCCTCTCCGACGGTGAGTGAGGTGATAGTCTCCTACGGTTCCCTCTCTGACGGTGAGTGAGGTGGTAAGTCCTTTTCAGATGTTTCCCTCTCCGACGGTGAGTGTGAGGTGATAGTCTCCTATGGTCCCCTCTCCGACGGTGAGTGAGGTGGTAATTCCTTTTCAGATGTTTCCCTCTCCGACGGTGAGTGAGGTGATAATCTCCTATGGTCCCCTCTCCGACGGTGAGTGAGGTGGTAATTCCTTTTCAGATGTTTCCCTCTCCGACGGTGAGTGAGGTGATAATCTCCTATGGTCCCCTCTCCGACGGTGAGTGAGGTGGTAATTCCTTTTCAGATGATTCCCTCTCCGACGGTGAGTGAGGTGATAATTCCTTCTCCCATGGTTCCCTCTCCGACGGTGAGTGAGGTGATTCCCTTTCAGATTATAATTGCCTATGGTTCTCTTCCCGATACTGCAAAGATGGTAATTCCCGCTAAGATTTTTCTCAACGAGCATTGTTGAAGTTAAAATCACCCAAGGTTCTCTTACCGTTCATGCTAAAGTAGTAACCATCCCTGGTTCATTCATCATCTTGTGAAGCTCCAGACTCAGCTCCTGTAACCAGTCAGGACACATCTATATCAAGCAGCTGAAATCAACTCCTGCAGCGTGTCAGGTACTCATGTTTCTTTTGCAGGTATGCAGGTTCTCGCTGAGGATCTCTTACGCAATCAACATCCAGACGGCATCTATAAGCCCATCATCCTATTTTCACCAATCTCTAAATGGCATCTATAAGCCCATTTCCATCACACTGCTACTATGTGAGCGCAAATTTCTGAGCACTCTAGTGTTCAATCATCTTCCACCCTCGGATTACGAAAGGCACGTCAGCCAATCTGCACCCTCAGGTCTAAGAAGATTGAACAGGGGCAACTGTTGTACCCCAAAATTTGCCCTCCCATATTCTTCAAGAAATTGCCAAATCAAGTCTCAAGATTCCCCAAGGGTTGCACAGTCAAAGGCCTCCTAAGCAGTCAAGATTAGGGTTTGTGTGCTGATCAAGAAAATTAAGTGTTCAAAGGCCCAATAAAGTCTCACATGCTTACAAATATGGTCAAGCATCCTCATATCAAGTTTCAAGGCATTCAGCTCAAAATTGCACAGTCAAAACCCTAAATTGCACTACAGTCAACTGTAGGGGTAAAATGGCCATTTGACAGTCAAAAGTTCAAATTTTTGATCAACATATCATTTTGAAGCCACAAACATCATTTGATCAATGCTTGATCATGATTCTCAAAATTTGGCTCAGAAATCATCAAGATGCAAAAGTTTCCTTATTTGGACAACTGAAAAAGTCAACTGAAATTGACCAGGGAATAACTTTCACATGGATTATCAGAAAAATTCCATCCAAAGCTAATTTTGAAGAGAAAGACATTTCCTACAACTCATCTTCATACTTAAAGTCCAAGAAATGCTCTCACAAAAAGTTATCAACTTCAACATTATAGGTCATTTTCAAAAGTCAACAAAAAAGGGACTTTAAGTCAAAGGCCATAACTTGAGATTGGTAAATCAAAATGACATGGGACCAAAGACATTGGTTAGAGGACTCAAAGACCTTTCCAAAATGTCCAAGAACATGAGAAAATCTTAAAAATTGAGCAAGTTATGCCTTGTGGAAGTTGGGAAATATTTGGATATTTTGAAAAGTCAACATTGGTTCAAATGACCTAAAAATGCTAATGGGCCCATTTTTCTTCCATAATTCATCACCCATGACATGTGCACGACCACTTGGCCCAAAGGGAAGTATTTTCTCATTTTTTATTTATTTATTTGAATTTCTATTTATATTAATTCATTTAAATCATTTAAATATGTGAAAAATATTTAACCTAACCTAACAAATCTTTTTGTACATGTTTTAGCCTCAAGATTTCGTGCATATGAAAATTAGGAAAGATTTGGGGTGATTGGATATGATTTGTGCAAAAATAGCATGGAAAATATTTGGTTAAAAAGCTTGAAAATCAAATCTTCAAAAACCATTAATTCAAGAGATTTTGATCAATGTTGTTGACCTAATGCACTCAGTACATAAGCATAATCACAACCCTAATGCAAAGAACACAAAAAGCTGCGCTCAAAGGCCATTGACAAACTTGAATTTTTCTCAAGAAACTCAAATTCTGAAAACACCTTTGCAAGGCGATTCAGGTCTCAAGACTTCTCCCATTAGCCTCCACAAGGTCCATTGAACGTGTCTCAATCAAAAACAGTCACCCAGACCTCAAGAATCGCTGTACAGAATCCAAAATTTTCTCATAAAATTGCATACTCGTATCTTGATTTTAAGGCATTTCCATGACATTTAGTTTATGTATTCTTATTCAATGATGCATTCTGATGCTTGCCATGTGATTTAATTGCGTTTTTATGCGTTATATACAAATATGCCATGATTGATTCTTAGGGTTTGCAGAGCTTCAGATTAGGGGTTTTTGACCAAGGAAAAATTAAGGCTTGTGACCACCATCATTCGAATCACTGTGCTTGGACGAACAAGAACCAACCATCGCACCAAATTTCTGAATGACACAGGCCTAATCGCTATTTTCCCATAGCCGGCCTAATGAAACGCATAGAAAACCGTTGCTTTTGTTTTTGTATTTCAGGGATGATGAAGAAGATGAATTCGTGGCGTGCATTGGTTGGTCAGTTTGAAATTCGCGCGCGTTTCCAAGGCCACTGACCATTTTCTTTTATAATATTTAGTTGTTATATTGATATACAGATAAACAAGGCGCTTCAGTGGCAAACGTGTTGATTGGCAAGGTATGTGACCTGGGTTCGAACCCCAGGTCTTACATATTTCCATATTATTTTTCATTAACAAATCCCATGCGCTTCAAGGCTGCAGACGTACCATATGTCTTCAAATATCTCACATCCATGTGTCCCTGGAGATCAAATCAAGGGCTGAGATTGGAAGTGCATCATAAGCCTGGTCAAAGCGCTAGCATGCTACCTGGAAAAGTCAACGAATTTGCAGGTTGTTGGGCCAGAATTCTTGGATCAAAACCTCCTATTTGGGGACTACCCCCCCCCCCTGGTTTGCAATTCTTTATATTTTTCCTTATTGTTTTATTTTCAATTATTTTTTATTTTCTCTTAATTATTATTTATCCAGTTAATTAATTATTTTTCATAAAATATAAAAATGCATAAAAATCAGAAAAGATAAAAAAATATAATAAATACTTTATTTTAATTATTTTCATAAACAAATTGCATGTAAATTAATTAATTTAAATTAGGGTTTTAATTTTAATTATTTTCATAATAAAAATCTAAAAAAATATAGAACTAGGTTTAAATTGTTTTATTCCTTTTAATTTTTCTTTTTTCACAATAGTATTATTTATTTTATTTATTTTTATAATTAAATTTGCATGAAATTAATTAGGGTTTAATTTAGGTTAAAAACTTCAATATTTTTCTTAATTACTTAAAAATAATTAGAATTAGGTTTAGTGTTTATTTTAATTTTAATTAATTCTTTCTTTTTTCTACTAAATCTTAAAACATTAAAAACACCAAAAAAACAAATTCTTGCCTCTTTTTAATTTTAATTTTAATTCCTCATTAATTTTAATTTTTTGCAAAAGGGTCCAACGCCCATGTTCTTAATTTCTTATTCGTTCGCATATTTATTTTATTTCGCTTAAATAATTATGTACCTCTCCCAAAGCCATGTAAATTACTTCTCGCACTTTTACTTCTTTATTTTCTGTCAAATCGGGTCCTGGTTAATTTTGGCGATGTGGACCCGCGCCATTTGTAATAGCTTAGATTTACTTTTCCCGCAAAACTTTTAACTGTTAAACAAAGCATGCAAGAATGAATGACAAAAATAAAAACAAACGCATAGATCACTTTGACATGAACAAGACAAAAATAAACGAATCTGACACACGAATCACACACCACCCCTAGGGTACGCCTTACTGTTGCCTTGCCTCGAAAGGTGATCGTCGAGTAGAGGACGTCTTAGTAAGTCCTCATGATCCGGGAACCTGGCATGAGGGTAGCTTCTAAGGTGTCTTCCCATTGCTCTGGTGATCACCATGTCCCGAACCTCGAATTGACCCGAACACCTCCAACGGTGGTGCTACCTACCTCTCAATGGTGGGATGGCACTACTTTAAAGGACATTTACACAGACGAATTCCTTAGGGTAGGTAGACGACTCGTGGATACTTGCTCTAATTCAAAACAAAACAAATCAAAAATACTTTTCACACCAACACATTTTCAAAAAGCTTTCGAAAGCATTTTTCAAACACTCTTGAGGACTGATACAAGAGTCGAACTGAAATTTTCAAAGAAACTTTTTAAAACCCACAGTTGAAAAGCAAACAAACCATTTTTGAAAACACATTGAGCAAGTATCTAAGAGCCCATGGATAACCATGGATAGAAAGGGTGCTAACACCTTCCCTTTCTATAATCTACCTCCCGAACCGAGAGCAATCTCTATAAGGAATTTTTCTGTGCTTTTGTCCTTTCCATTTGGAGAAAATAAAAGACGGTGGCGACTCTTGCTTCCGCGACATTTCGCGAACCAGCGTTAAACAGTCAGTTCCAGATCCACCGATCACAAGGCCACTGACTTTCAGGCCTCCAACCAATGTGCCAGTTGATACGTGGTATAAAACATCAGGTCGAAAGAGACCGAGCGAAGAAAGGTGGCACTCCTTCGAAGTGCCAAGAGGTTCATCTTTGACACACAAGAAAGAACCTCAGGTTGCCGCCTCTAAAGTGACCCAGGTATCAAGTAACTACAAGGGAAAGAATCCCATGTCTTGATCCCAATGGAGAAGATACCAGAGGCGGCGAAAGGCTGAGAGGGAAGCTACCAATGAACCAAAGCCAGAATCGAGTTCAAATGTCCCTCAGAGAAAGCAGAGAAAGCCTCTGGAAAGGCAACCAGTGACCAATAGACTGGTATGGCCTAACCAGGGCGAAGTTGATGATGAAGATGGCTCTGAGTCTGATGACACCCTAGATATCATGGTGAACATAGTCTCAGTTTTACCAAGAGAGTTCAACCGCTAGATGGAGGTCGAATCGAATGATTGGGAAGTCGAACAAGAAATGGCCAAGCATAGGCCAGTATGCTACTTCGTCATGGATAATGGAGGTACTGAAGAGCAAAATGGTTTCTTCGAACCACCTATTGAGGCGATGAAAAATCACCTCAAGCCTTTATTCATAAGGGCAAAACTCGAAGAAGCCACCGTAAATAAGATCTTGGTGGACTGTGGGGCAACCATCAACATCATCCCTCACTTTATGCTGAGAAAAATAGGCAAGAGTGATGAAAACATCAAGCCTCACAACATGGTCCTGTCGAATTATGAAGGCGGAATAGGGACCACTATGGGTGTGATCCAACTAGACCTCAAAGTAGGATCCATCCTTCGACCAACTATGTTTATGGTCATATCGGCCAAACCAAATTATAATCTTTTGTTGGGCTGAGAATGGATACATGGTGTTGGAGCAGTACCATCATCAATGCACCAAAGATTGATACTATGGCGTCCTGATGGAATGGTCGAAAATATAGAAGCGGATCAAAGCTATTACTTGGGCGAAGTAAATCACCTAGGGAGAGCTGACTTCGACAAAAATTTGGCTCACATTGGGCCATGCCCAGCACCTGACTTCGACTTGGCGCCAACGCCAAATGCTTTTTGTTCCTTGTACCTGCACCCTGAGCATGGTTTTCAATGGGACAGAGAAGACTTGTCCCACATTGATTTCAGTGGGCTAACTGACATCCAGCCAACTGGTTGGGGAAGCGAATTCAGTGATAATGACTGAGTCACAATCACTGCAGCGAATTTCGACTTATGTAGCCGAAACAAGGATGATAACGGCTCTCGAAGCCGAAGTAAAATATATGGCCACTCAGGCCAATGATCAAGAGCTACCTTCTGCAGGTCCTGGAAAGGATTTCGACCCAGAACCTCCTGATATCATGCCAGAAGGAATGCAGGAGCAAAGGCTCGACGCCATCTACGACGATGAGCCTTTGGGATTCGAAAAGGACCCCCTAGCGAACAACATCAAAATGTTAGCACAGGATCCTTTAGAAGAAATCAACTTGGGCGAAGGGTTAGAGAAAAAGCCAACTTACATTAGCGCAAAAATAGACCCAGAGCTCAGGTTTGAAGTGATCCATTTGTTAAAGGAGTTCAAGGACTGCTTTGCATGGGATTACGATGAGATGCCTGGTCTTGACAGAGGATTGGTAGAACTTTAGTTGCCAATCAAACCTGGGAAGAAGCCAGTCAAGCAAAGTCCAAGACGCTTCGCTCCAGAAATACTGTCGAAGATCAAAACAGAAGTCGAAAGACTGCTGAAGTGAAAATTCATACGAGCTACGAGGTATGTCGAATGGATTGCAAACATTGTGCCAGTGATTAAGAAAAATGGCACGTTGAGGGTATGCATAGATTTCAGAGATTTGAATGCTGCTACACCCAAAGATGAATATCCTATGCATGTGGCGGAAATGCTAGTCGATTCTTCCGCTGGCCATGAGTACCTGAGCATGCTCGATGGTTATTCAGGATATAATCAAATTTTCATTGCCGAAGAAGATGTGTCGAAAACAGCTTTTCGATGCCCCGGGGCTTTAGGCATTTACGAATAGGTAGTGATGCCTTTTGGCCTAAAGAACGCTGGGGCAACATATCAGCGAGCGATGAATTCTATCTTCCATGATTTTATTAACACTTTTATGCAAGTGTATATTGATGATATTGTTGTAAAATCTGTTTCCAGGAAGAACCATATAGACCACCTTCGACAATCATTTGAAAGAATGAGAGAACATGGTCTGAAAATAAACCCTTTGAAGTGTGCGTTCTGTGTAAAAGCTGGAGATTTCTTGGGCTTCGTCGTCCACAAGAAAGGAATCGAAATCAACCAGAACAAGACGAAGGCAATCTTGGAAGTGAAAGCGCCAGCGAACAAAAAGGAACTGCAATCTCTGCTGGGCAAGATAAATTTCTTAAGGAGATTCATATCTAACCTAAGTGGAAAAGCTCAAGCCTTCTCACCCTTACTTCGATTGAATAAGGAAAGATTCGAGTGGGGGCAAGAGCAACAAGAAGCCTTCGACAAAATCAAAGGATATCTCACCAAGCCACCTATTTTGGTGCCTCCTTGCGGCAACAGGAGTATGAGATTGTACATAGCTGCATCCGACAAAACTTTGGGAAGCATGTTAGCCCAAGAAGATGAAAATGGAGTCGAAAGACCCATTTACTATCTTAGTAGAGTTTTGAACGATGCAGAAACTAGATATAGCGAAGTTGAAAAATTATGTCTATGTCTTTATTTCTCTTGTACAAAGCTCAAACAATATATAAAACCAGTTGATGTGTACGTTTCGTCTCATTTTGATGTTTTCAAATACATGTTATCGAAACCCATCCTACACAGCCAAATTGGCAAGTGGGCGCTAGCATTAACTGAGTACTCATTGACCTTTATGCCTCTTAGGGCAGTAAAAGGGCAAGTGGTAGCAGACTTTATAGTCGACCACTCAATTCAGGTTGAGAATATAAATTACGTGGAGATAGAGCCTTGGAAATTCTACTTCGATGGTTCCAGCCATAAAGATGGAACAGGAGTAGGGGTCTTGATTATTTCTCTAGAAAAAATTCCAACAACATTCAAGTACAAGATATCAGGTACTTGTTCGAACAATGAGGCTGAGTACGAAGCTCTAATTACTGGCCTTGAGATATTGTTGGAATTGGGGGCAACTCGAGTCGAAATAATGGGAGACTCAGAGTTAGTCATTAAGCAAGTCACAAAAGAATATAAGTGCATAAGAGAAAATCTTATTATGTACTTTGTGATAGCAAATCGTTTATTGAAAAAATTCGAAGTGGTCAACATTCGACACATACCTAGATTGGAAAATCAAGTAGCCAATGATTTGGCACAAATTGCATCTGGGTACAAAATTTCAAAAACGAGATTACAAAGAGCAATCAAAGTTCGAGAAAAAATAAAAGCAACTAGCCTGTCCCCAACAGATTTGAAATCGACAAGACTAGGGTATGCTGATCAAAGGAACTTTGAAATATCGTTCATAGACAATTTGTCAGAGCAAGATTGGAGGAAACCCATTGTAGATTATCTACAAAATCCAGCAGCTTTGACAGAACGAAAAATAAAATATAGGGCGTTGAGTTACGTACTCATGGGTAATGAGTTATTTAAAAAGACGCCTGAAGAGGTATTGCTAAAGTGCTTAAGCGAAACTGAAGCATACATAGCCCTTTCGACTACGCACGCTGGAGCATGTGGGGCTCACCAAGTAGGCCATAAGATGAAATGGTTGTTGTTTCGACAAGGACTATACTGGCCCACCATCTTGAAAGATTGTGTTGAGTTCGCGAAGGGTTGCCAGGAATGTCAAGTCCATACGGGCATCCAACATGTACCAGCAAGCGAACTTCACTCAATAGTGAAACCTTGGCCTTTTAGAGGATGGGCGTTGGATCTTATTGGAGAGATTCGACCAACATCATCAAAGAGCCATAAGTATATACTGGTAGGCATTGATTATTTCACTAAATGGATCGAAGCTATTCCTTTAGTCAATGCAGACCAAGAAAATGTCATTGAATTTATTCAAAAGAACATTATCTTCAGATTTGGAATCCTTGAGACTATAACGACTGATCAAGGATCAGTGTTTACTGGTTGAAAGATGCAGGATTTCGCTCAAGAAACAGGCTTTAGACTCCTAACATCAACACCTTATTATGCACAGGCAAATGGTCAAGTCGAAGCAGCGAATAATATAGTGATCGGCCTGATAAAAAAGCATGTAGGAAAGAAGCCAAAAAATTGGCATAAGACGTTAGACCAGATCTTGTGGGCCTGTCGAACGTCCCCAAAAGAAGCCATAGGTACAACACCATATCGGCTAACTTTCGGTCACGACGCAGTACTGCCAGCGGAAATTTGTCTTCAATCAGCAAGGGTTCAGAGACATCATGATATTCCCTCTGAGGTTTATTGGGATATGATGTTAGACGAACTAGTAGATTTAGACGAGGAAAGACTACGCGCTCTCGACCTACTGAGAATTCAGAAGAAAAGAGTGGAAGACTCTTACAATAAAAAAGTAAAACCTAAGGCATTCTCGCCTGGAGAATTAGTTTGGAAGGTGATTCTCCCTATGGATCGAAGGGATCGAAGCATGGGAAAATGGTCACCCAAATGGGAAGGACCGTTCAGAATTATCCAAATTTTTTCTGGTGGAGCTTATGAGGTTGAAGAGTTAGGCGAAGATAAAAGACTCTTGAGAGTAAACGGAAAATATTTGAAAAATATAAACCTATGCTCCAAGAGATCAAAATAAATAGCAATTAATGACCAAATTAACCATAAAAAGCCAAGATGGAAAATTATATAGTGATTAGCCAAAATGGTTGCATTGTCTTACAAATATTACAGTACATGGTTAATAAGTTGCTGAGCAAATTAGAAAGGGATAGAAGCTTTAAGTCGAAGATACTTGGCCTTCTGCAACTCCAGCCGTTTGTTACACAAGGCAGTCGCCTGAGAAAGTTTGGCAATCTGGTCATCAAGGGCTTGGGCCTTCTCAGCGAACTCTAAGCCTCGTGTAACTTCAGCTTGGCTCTCTGCGTCCGAAACAGTCGAAAGGAGCTCCTCTTTGCGCTTGGTGTTAACATTTAACTTGACCTCCAACTCCTCGATCTGCGCCTTTATAGAGGCGTTATCTCGATCTATGGCGTCGATTTCCTCCTGCTTGGATGTCTTCTGTTTCGACAATTCTGCAATTCGAGAAGTTGTTTCAGCTACCTCGGTTCAGGCAGAAGAAATCTTGCCATGTAGTGCTTCGAGATGGCTGTTGAACCCCCTTTGACGTCTATAGTCCGCAGAGACTTGGTCAACAATGGAGTATAACTCCAAGATAAAGCTGGAAACCTCTAGAGATACAGCAAGCAAATCGACTGCACTCAGAACAGCTCCCAGACAAGACGGAGCAGTAGGATCCCCCTCCAAAGCCTTCATTAGATCCTTTTTGAAGAACTGAGCCTTGACCTTCTTCAAAGCCTCATCAAGAGGAGAAGTCGAAGTAGACTTCCCCGATGCAGTAGAAGCATCATGACTAAGGTCAGATGAATTCTCCCTACTCTCAATGATGGAATTCAGGTAGCCAATTGGATCAGTTTGCTTCAAAAGGGCCAAGTCTTCTTTAGACTTGGGCTTTGTCGAGGTGGTCGTTCCTACAGCAGCGGTGGCTTGGGGTTGAGGTTGTTCAGTAGCGTCAGCATCAACATGACCCTCTTCGACATGTTGTTCAGTAGTGTCAGCATCAACATGATCCTCTTCGTCATGTTGCTCCTCTGTCAAATCAACCACTTGAGCTTCCTTTGGTTGTTGTTCCTCTGTTTCGGCAAGGGCTTCATCGTTCGCCAATTCCTCCTCTTGTTGTCTACTATGTTCAGCAGAGTCTTGTGTCTCTGAAGTTTTTGGTGCTGAACTTTCGGTGGTCTCCTGAAAATAGAAGAGGAAGAATATTCTGGTTTAGAGAGATACACAATCAAACGTGATCGTCGAAACCTAAGTTAAAAATGGTCGGAGGTACTATCTGTAGAGGAATTTCAGCCCCAGGGCTAGAATTATCACTTTCAACGAGTTTGCTGAGCAAGACGTTCAGCTCCCCCTCTGTGGGCTCTTCGATGATCACAGGAGGTGGCCTGTATTTTCTCCCTGCAACCTTGATTCTGATCATAGGTCGAGGCTCAGGAGCAGGGGCATCTTTCTTCAGCTTTCTCCGTTTGAGAGGAACAGGGGGAGATTCATCCTCGTCGTCACTCGCAGATTCGACCGTTAATGCAGGTCGTTTCTTAGGTGCAGGTTCCTGAAACCCCAAATGGAGTTGATTTAGAACGCCACATCGAAAATCAGGATGTTAAAACCAGTAGGAAATAATAAAAATTTGGTTACCGGTGCTGAAGGTTTTGTAGAGGGACCTCCTCCCTGATGGCTTTCTATAGTTTTCTTTGCTGCAGGTTTTCGAACAACTGAAAGAAGACGTGTTCACAAGTTATAATTGACAAGTTATAAGTCGAAATGGAAAGACAAATATAATTTGAAGAGTGAACGTACATTTCTTTATTTTGTCAAGGACCAAAACGAAGGACTTCTGGAGTTCGTCCACAAAATCTTTTTCATCGAAGAATTCTTCAGCATAATAACTCTTCCACCAGTCTTCAAAAGATGGTGAACAGAGGAAGTTGAGTTGGTAGTCGAACAATGAAAGTACTGTCCGACCAGCATACCTACCAATGTGCTTGGTAGCAGCATCCTCAGTGTAATCATTACAAAAATACAACATTGATTTCTCCCTAGGGAAAATGGGAGAAGGAAGTGATTGGATGATACCAAACTGTCGAGAGACCAAATTTGGCTGATAAGCAATCAGGCTCAGATGATTCTTGGAACTCTTAAAGCGCAATGGCATTATCCTGGGAGTGAGAAATGCTTCCCACAATGTTGTGTGCTCTTCGAGATGAGGATCCTCTGATGACTTGGGATGGGGCCTGGTGAACCACCCTGGACCAAACTTTCGACGGGCGAAAGGAGCCATGGTCGAGGTAAATTCTTTCCTCCCTGCAAACATCAAAACGAAGTTTGTAAAGGTCTGTTGGAGTTCCAGCCCATCCTCAGTGGGAGTCAGTAAAGCCAGCCTGGTACCTTCGATATGCCTTTTGGCTATCTCAGGAGCTTGTTCGCTTATTTGAGTTTTCTGAGGTAAAAAAGACTCAAAAGTGGCGTTTAGCCATAGTTGTAGTAGCCAGAAGGGTCCTGCAAGCAGCAAGCTGGCTCTATTTTCTATTACCTTTAATAGAGTCGCCCCACTGCTTATCGACTCATATAGGTTCGCCAGTATTAATTCGGCCAAACAGATGTTTTGACCGTGGTGAAGCTGGGTAGCAAGGGTGACCATTTTCTTCGTCACCTGTAGAGATTTCGTGCAGAACACGAAGCGTGACAACCAAAGGGCTAGAAACGCAATGTGCTCCACGTCCGTCACCTTAGTTGTCGATTTGTCATGATAGTGGTTGGTGTAGGTGGTGTAAGTGGGTTTGGTAGCTGAAAACCCAATCTGGTCTTCAGACATTTCCTCTAGGTCAAAGTAATCCCCAGTTGGTCGAAGACCGGTAATGGCAGCCACGTCGAAGAGAGTGGGTGTTACCATTCCACAAGGCAGGTGGAAGGTGAAGTGAGTATAGTCCCAAAATAGCAAAGAAGCTACCAGCATTTCAGGGGAGTAGTTGAGACCAGTCTTCGACAGCATGACTAGGTCATAAATCCCCATGTTCTTCCAAATCGAAGCCTGGCTTTTTTCCATCTTGTCGAGCCAAGCGTTGTAGTCTGGTGTAAGGCTAGGGCTAGACCTAAAACCCCTAACCCATCTGTTGAAGAAACGAAGATCTATCTTTTCTTTTGCAGGATCTTCGTTGTCGTCTGTAGCCTTTTTGGAGCACCCAACGGGCTTGAGTGCCTCAAGAACTGGGAAGAAGCTCTTGATCTTCGTTGGGTCAGCAATGCATGCAGATAGAGGACCAGACATGGCGAAAACCTGGTTGGAGTATCCAACAGGAATCAGCAGTTGAGAAGAGTAAGTCTCACGCTCAGCAGTTCCCAAGGGTTCAGGAACCCTTCGCATTCCTTTGGAGTTAACTGTTGGAACAGTTGAAAAGATTTTCGGTTGGGCAGTTTTAGAAGGAGTGTTAGAACTGGGGACATTGGAAGAACGAGAACCTGAAGCCATTTTTTGGGTTGAGATGAAGATGGATGAAGAACAAAGTTTTTTGCAGAAATTTCTGTTCAATATTAAGGCTTGGATGAAGAAAGCGTGAAAAGTCCCACGAGGGGCACTTAGCGCTATTTATAGTGATTGGAAAATCACAAAACTCGAGGTCATTTAATGTTTAAGACAATAGTGGGGCACGTGGCGCTCATTTGGTGATGTAGTCGTTCTGCAGAACGGAAACGGTGCAGCGTGCGTCCTCGATTTCGGGGAATTGTCATGATGACAATCTGTGAAAAGACATTGGGCATGCCAAACGCCTTACTGAAGTGACGTCTTAGGAACAGTTGGAATGATGTCTTTTTGGGATTGTCAGTTGGTTGGTAGGAGATGAAAAGCGCACGAGCTAATCTGTGGCTAAGAATGAAGGACAAGTGTCGGGTGGAATCTCAAAGAATGCCTTTTTCTTTTCAGCTTCGAAATAAGGCATTCTTGGGGGGCAATTTGTTGGCTCCTAAATTCGACACCCTTGTTTGTTATCAATATAGACCATTAATTATGAGTTTGAAGAGTTTCCAGGTTTCGACCAGCTGATCCTGTCGAATGCTCATCATAAAATGGCAAGGTACTTAGAGAGTTTCTTTTAAGTGGGAATCTTGTTACCTTCGACGTCGAAGGAACTTCTCGACAAAGGTATCTGATGCCCAGGGTGGAACAGTTTGAGATTCGAATGTTTGGAGGGAAAACAGTTCCCAGCAGTTACCAAACGCAACGTGCCAAGATCAGGAGCGTCGAATGCTGTGAGCGTGCTGTGTGGTGTCATCTCGAAGCGACGTAACTGCCCAACGGTTACTTAAGATGTGTTTTAGTATAAATACTAGTTGTTCACGTATTTTTCGGGTGTGTTCATCATTATATACAAGTCACTCATCTAGATTCAAGTACCCAGTGTGAGCGAAAGAATTGTTGAGAATGTATGTGTGAAATACCATTTAAATTAATCAAAGTCTTTTATATTCAAGCACTTTATTGCCTTTCATTTACTCATCTCCGTCGAAGCCTTTTATTTAACGCTTTCATTTATTCTATCAAGCTTTTCTTCATGCAATTTACATAAAGTGTCTTTACTTTACTGGCATTAATCATCATTAGATTTAGTCAAACCCCAGAAAATCAACCATGTCTTAGAATCAATCTGATCGATCCTGCGAGTCACCAAATAAGTAACCTTTTGGAAGATCAGCGGTTGTTTACCAATTTCCACGGTAAACAAACTTCCATATGCTTCATAAGTTTTTCCCCAATTAAAGATCATTTTGAAGGGAATTCAATTCTATACAACTTTGTCTCTCTAAGTTCAAGTCCAAAAATGCATCATTTGAGAGATATAAGCCAATACATTACAAGTTATTTCAAAAGTTAACAAAATGAAACTTTTTGTCAAGGCAACTTACATCAGAATAAAGTCTTCAAAAGCAAAAATGATCAACATAGAGGTTGTAGAGGACATCTTGGGCTTTCCAAAAAGTCAAATATCACTTTCAAAATATAAAAATTGAGTGAATTATGACCATTGCAAGTTGGAAAATTTTGAGCAAATGTATGAAGTTCGAATTGAGCAAGCTTGATATTTTAGACTATTGGGCCATGGTTTTAAGGTTCAAACACGTGTTATACTCTCCATACACATCAGAATTCATTCATACACCCTTTGGACTTGTTTTATTTAAACTATTTTTGATTTAATTCATTGACAATATAAAATAAAATAAGATAAAATTATATCTTACTACAAGAGTCTAAGCCCATTTGTTTTTGCCCTAAATTTCTCTATATATTCAGACATCAAGACAAGAAGAAAAGACACAAAATCCTTGCCTCTCAATATTGTCAAAAATAGCAAGTTTTTCTCAAGTACCCTAAGTCTTGAAAACCCTATTCTCGAGCCTCCTCACCACCAAACCTCCATTCCATTCACTTCCAGAAACATTGAAGGGTAAGATTGGATCGGTTACCATGATCCAAAGGACCTGAACCAGCATACATGCACCATCATTTTTCATTATTTCATGATTTTTGTATTTTTGTTTTTCATGATGTTTTAACACACACTAATGCCACTAACATGCTCTTGAGATGCTAACGTGCAGGTTCGAATTATCGCATGAGTCCCATGCTATCTGAATCATGAATGGCCATGATCAAACTGATTCATGTTATGTTTAGCATACCTCACAAACTAGGACAATTAGCCTTCAAAAATGCCCCCATTGTATTCACAATCTCTGTTTTAAGGGGTATGACATTGTTGGATCATTAATGTTTTGTTTTTTACAGGTTTTAAAAAACAGGTTGCCGGAGAAGGCGTCCGGAGCTAGGGCTCCAACGCTTCTCCTGCCAATGTATTTGTTTATATATTATATATTAATAGTTCAATGATATAAACGGATGAAACAACCACTCCAGTGGCAGAAGCGCGCGCGATAAAGCATTAGTCTCAAAGGGCCTGGATTCGATCCAGCCTTTTGACGTTTTATTTCTCTAATTTCTCATATTTTTGCAGGTTGATTACAAAGCATGTTGGAGGCGTTACCTTGACACCAAGGCGCACTTGGCTTGGTGGTATGCATGCTGCATGAAGGTTTTGGGAGGCATGAGTTCAACACTCATCTCCAACATTCTTTTTCTCTATTTTTTACTAACATTGTTTTCTCTTTTCACTTTAACCCTAATTATTTTTAATAAACCCTAATTATTTTTTAATCAACATTAAAAAAATTAGGTTTAGTTTCTTTCTCATAAAATAATTTTGATTTTTTATTTATTAAATTAATTAGGATAATTAATTTAATTATCTAACTTTTTTCGATTAATTAAAATCAATTAGACTTTAGGTTAATCATCAAGTTTTTCTTTCATTGAACAATTTTCTCTTTTTTTACAATATTCGCGTGCTCTTTATTATTTCCGCATCTAGTATTTTCCCCAATTACTAAAGGGTTGTAATAGTTTTAATTAGGATTTTACCTTTCTTTTTCCCCGATTTTGTGATTTTGTACCCCCTTTCCTTGAAATTTTATAATAGCGTAAGACTTTTAATTGCTGCCTTTATTGTTACCCTAGAGATGAGTGTGTGAAAGACAGAAAACTCTTTAACCGTGTGATAACCTATTTAATTAGTGAGGGACCTTAAACATCATTATATATTAGAGATTGTAATTACCTTTTAAGTCCTTGCAAATCTATATTAAAATTAATTTTAGTTGATTACTAAGTAATTATGATAATAATAGATTATTCTCCTTAATAATTACTACGATTATTCTCTTTTGCGCCCCTAATCGTGGGATTTATAGAAGAAACGACGTCGTTAACTAGAGACACTGTTACTCACTGCTACTAGTTTCTCTACCAAGGTTTCTTATTTCATCTCCGATCTCTAAACCCAATTTCTGTATATCTTCCTCAGTCTCGTTCTCATCATCTCGTAAGCAATTTCTTCCTTTTCCGTTTGAATACTTATCGTTCCTGAATCATCTCTACTTTCAAACCAAACCCTGATTCCCAAATTAGGTTTGATTTGATTTGATTTACCTGTGTTTTCTGCTGCAGATTATTTTCCATGGCTAAGAGCTCATTCAAGACGGAACACCCACTTGGTTCGTTTCTCTGAATAAACTGTTTTTTCTTGTTCGGTGACTTGTGTCCAACATATGTTTTCTAATTTAATGCCAGAAAGGAGGCAGGCTGAAGCAGCTCGCATAAGAGAGAAGTATCCTGATAGAATTCCAGTAAGACTTTCTTCCTACAACGTGCATATACCATCGTAATCGCATTCACTGCTTACTAATCTTGTTCGTCTTTTCGCCTAGGTAATTGTTGAAAGGGCACACAAGACTGATGTTCCTGAAATTGATAAGAAAAAGTTAGTTTCTTTTTTATTCTTTGGAAACTTCAAATCTATATATAAATGTTCCTGACAGTAGGTTTTCATTGAGGCTTTGGTGTATATTATTGTTCCATTTTTTGGATGAATATAGGTATCTTGTTCCTGCTGATTTGACTGTTGGCCAGTTTGTGTACGTGGTGCGAAAGAGAATCAAGCTGAGTCCGGAGAAAGCCATCTTCATTTTTGTCAAGAACATCTTACCACCAACCGGTAATGTATAAGAATTTTGTATGCGTTGGTGTGTATATATATATATTGTTAAAATCTGATTTTGTTTTTGTGTAATTATGTTTGTGCAGCGGCTATGATGTCTGCAATTTATGAAGAAAATAAAGATGAAGATGGATTTCTTTATATGACTTACAGTGGGGAGAACACCTTTGGAATGATGATGGTCTGAAGTAATCCAATGCAGGCAAACATGTGAGTAGAACTTTCTGAAAAATGGCCATTATGAACAAGTGATCTTAATTGTAAATTCTGCTGTTTGATCTGTTTCTTTAAAAGTTTATCACCTGATCTATGACAATCTTTAATCTTTATGTGTATTGGATGGAACTTATTTTGCATCTGCCTTGTGTTTATCTAAAAATAGTTTCTAAGTTTCGTTCATTTTCATTGTTATATAGTTGTTTTTATTTGTTCAAAACTTGTTATATAGTAAATGCCGGGAACATCGGTTTGGAGACTGGTGGAAACTCTGAATTTTTTATGGAGGTTAATGTTTTTATTTTTTTACGGAGGTTAAGTTGTGTACTAGTTTGATCGATATAATGCGCCAGACCTTTTCTCTTCTTCATTTCATAAAGTTTCTTCTTACATTCTCTAAGTTTTTTAGTTTTTTTTGTGTTGCGTGGTGCATTGGTTTGAAGTTAATTGCATAATAGGTTGTTTAGTGAGACATGGATGTAGATTGTTTGAAGGTTGAAGTTAGAGCACTTCGACAACACTGTGTTTGTAATTTCACAAAAATCACACTCTAGATTATGAAATTTACTAGAGTTGTATTTTGAAAAAGAGATGACAAATGAATCTATGTGCTTGAGATTAAGCACAAAAATCAATACTACAAAATATATCTACGGTTGCGATGAATATATATTACCACGACCACCTATTCACTAGGGTAATATCTTAATTTTACGTGCATTATTTTATTTTATTTTATTTTATTTCATCACGATTTTTAAACCCAACCGTGGTCATAAAAATTGGGTGACAAGCTTCGGACCCCAACAATAATATTTTTTTCATTTTTACAGTTAAAGTTAAAGTAAGCGTGCGTCTCTTAACATTTTGTTTTATTTAAAAATTGAAAGCTTAACAATTACGACTGTTTTATTAAACTGAATTTATAAGTTTCATATATCACTATAGTTGAACTTTGTAACTGTTGTGAAATTGTTTCTCACAAAATAAAAAGATAGCAGGTACTTTATTTCGTTCATACCACACAGGGGTGTCCTAGCGAATGAGACGGTAGGGATATTGAAATCTTCACCATCCTCTTCGAATATCATTTATGATAAGTCACCATTCTCTTTCTCTGATGCTTATGAATGTTTAGGATTACCGCATCTGTTAATGTTCTTATGAATTTGTATTTTTCATGTTTATAATTACCTCGTTCATAACCATAGGATGAAAGCTGATATATTAGTGTATATAGAAAGTCATAGATTTTGTGTGAATCATCAATGTGGTTTTATGATTCGTTTTGTGTGAATAATTAATGTGGTTTTGTGAATCATTAGTGTATATTAGTGTAAATTAGAAAGCGTTTTTGTTCTTATGAATCGTTTGGATTTATTCATATTTTATATATGAGAAAGCCCCAGAGTATACGTTGTAACACACTTCTAAATCCACATATAATTCGCATATATTTTACGCAAATAAATCAAATAAAATCATCAACAAGGGTGTCACATCTTCATAAAAGCATCATATAAAACATCCTGCTCCGTAACACGGGTTTTTAAAACATCTAAAACAACTATTTCTTTAGTGTCATCAAATATCAAGATTCAAATCATCGCAGCAGAATCATAGTCTCAAAACATCTTCATTAAAAACACTTCAAAGAAACTTCATCATACTTTATCGTTCAACATTCATAATTCAGAACAATTTAAATACCAAGAAAGATAATTCATCATCTCAAAATAAAAAAAAAGTATAATAGTTTCAAAACAAACATTCTCAACCCTGATGTTACATATCAGAGAAAGACTCTTTTATTCAACATAAATAAATGACGCACTCCGAAGCTATCCTCTAAGCTTTAACGAACTAATCCTGATCACCTGCAAGTTACCCATGTATAGAGGTAACATTTCCAATCAGAAAGGGTGAGTAATCATAATCATTATAAAAGACATAAGGAATAAATATAGTAGTATAGCACAATAGCAAGACACCATATAACACCCCAACTTTTAGAAGTTATTTATTTAATGAATTATTAGGAGTATTTACGAATAATTGAAGTTTTATATGATTATATGTGTGATGTATTGACACGTGGATGCTTATGATGTGGAACATGTGATGTGAATGAAGGGATTAGATGCATTGAAATAATTAGATGATTATTTAGTAATTATTTGGATTATTATTTAGAATAGAATAATAGGAATAATTATTTAAATAGAATTGTTTTAGTTAGAGTGGTGTGTTGGTAATTAGTAGGAATAGTGAGGACGTTATGGTAAATAGAGGTTGACTAAATGAGGGAAATTAAGGAAGATGTTAGGGGTCCTTGTGATTACAAAGGAAAAGATAATCGTATTTTCACAATCGATCGTGAAAATTTGAGAAAGAGAACTGACATTGTGGAGAAAAGTGAAGCTAGGGCACAAAGGGTTGGAGAATCACCGTAAAAGGCATGAAGAATAAAATCAATCACTCGAAACAATAAGTTAAAGGGTTTTTATCTGGTTATTATGTTTAATCTAAGTGGTAGATAAATGTAGGATCTTGCCTTAGATATTGATAATGGTTATTTGATGTTGTTGTGGTGAAGAATTAATAGAATTATGATGAATCTTGACCCGTAATTGTGATATAATTGATGTAGTATATCAAATTGTTGTTAGGCGATGATTCTCTATGATTAGATAGTGTTTTAGGACCTGCCACATGATAAAACCACAGGGAAAATTAGTCTGATGCAGTGCAGAATCACAAATAGGAAAACCTTGTTCGTAGAGGATCGTCGGGCGACGGGTCCTGTGTTGTCGGGCGACAGTGTTTCGCCAGGTGAAGGTGAGACGAGCCAAGGAAGGAAAATAGGGTGTTGGTCTTTGTAATGTGTCGCCGACGATGGATAGGTTTCGCCGGGCGATGGTTGGCAGAAGTGGAAGGTTTAACTGAAATCTTGAAATAGACATAACTTTAGTTCTAGAGCTCAGAATGGAGTTTCGTTCGAAGCTGCGCGTAGCTAACGTAGTATGATATAATTAGATGAAATAAAATGAAGACCTAGGAGTATTTTTATAATACCTAAGTTAGAGTAAGAATAGGTTCCCCGTATTGAATCGCAATGACGAATTGTTTAACTATGATGATATGTTGCTATTATGATTATGTGATGACGTTATGACGATGTTTTGATTATATGAGTATATATGATGATTACATAAGTATACATGATGATGTTTTATGTATGATGTTGATTAATACATGAATGATGATGCGTATGACTAGTTGTGGTCGTTTATATTTGTTGTTGTGCATCATGCATTCATGGGACAACTTTGGTCTATTTTGATGAATTAGGACGATGGTTCAGTGATTTGGTCTCAATATCATTGCATGGATTTGGGATGCCTATGATTTGCTCCGGTTCCAAGTGAGAATCGATCCTATGATTGGGGTCTTTGGAGGGTGATGGCTCAGTGTCCATCAAGAAGAATTGGTACCACTTGCATGAGTCTTTGTCCTTGCACTACATCTTATGTGCCATTGCATGGTTCTTAATTTGATGATGTTGTATTGTGTTGATTGAGCTTGGAAGATGAATTTGTTGAATCGATTATGGTGATACTTTTTGTTTATTCTGCTATATCTATTACTTATGTCTTATATAATGATTGTGATAAACTCACCCTTTCGGCTTGAATGTTGCCTCTACGTGGGTAACGTGCAAGTAATCACGAGTAGTCCCTAGAGGCTGGGAAGAATAGCTTTGGAGTGTGATTTATTTCCGTTGATTCTAGAAGGTCTTGCTCTGATATGTAACATTGGGGACGGGAACACTTTGTTTTGAAAACTATTTTGTTCTTGTTTTGTCATGACATTTAAATTATTTCCATGGAGTTTAAATTATGTTGAATTGTGAACCATGAATCATGGGGCACTATGAAGTGTTTTTAATGAAACTTGTTTGAACTATGATTTTGCTGCAAGTATATGAAACATTGATAATGCACATGTCACGAATAATTTTGAAAACCCGTGTTACGGAGTAAGCCTAGCACGTATGATTATTTCACGAATAAAATGTGACGCCCTTTTGTTGTATTACTCTGATATTATTTTAAGTAATCATGAATATTCCATTGGGTTTAGAAGGGTGTTACACACCATACATCGTCAAAACTTCATGTTATACTCACACCTTCAGTTCATTTTTTATTCATAACAGCATCATATCATCAGTCAATAATCATCACCAAGACATCATTAGTTAACACATTCACAAAGCATCACTTAATTAATCATTATGTAATGCCACAAAGAATGTAATGAAACTTCATTAGACTCATGCATGTGGTACCAAAACTTCACTAATGACTCAGTCATCTTTTCTCCAAAGATCTCCACCAATAGGACCGGTCTCCGCTTGGAACCGGAGCACATCATAAAATTGCACTCAACCCACACCATGGGATTGAGGCCATCACTAGACTAATCGCCTATAAACTTCACTGGAACAATGTCCTGCAAACATCACTGAACTATTCATCCTATAATATGCCATTAGTGCATGATGCATAACAATACAATAAACAACACGACCACATATAGTCAACACACATCATCATTAATGTACTCATCATATTCTTATCACATGCTTCATAATACACACACCCTCATAACAACATCAATTCATCATAGAATACAAGTCAAATTACAACAAGACATGGTTACACCAATTCACAATAGAAAGCACACGTACTAATATATCAACACATAATCTTATCATCTCATCATAACGCAATCACTAGAAAACTACATCATATTGAAATTTTGGCTATCAGATCCCGGATGTCCTAAGAGATGTCGAGACACCTGATCTGACTTCACAAACAACATCAAGATGGATAAACAAAAATAGTAGTGTTAAAAGTAAATAACACAGGATATGTTTACCCAGTTCGGAATAACCTTCCTACTCTGGGGGCTACCAAGCCATGGATGAAATCAACTAGATAATATCAATTTGCAGACCTTAGAGCAAACCTCCAGTTTATAGTCTACGCACTTAATCACTACCCTTTGTTTAACTTTTACCCAAGACTCACATAGGTATAAGGCTCTCCTCAAATCCCTCTTCAATTACACTCAGCAATTGGAGCAAACTCTAAACACAAATAGAGAACAAAAACAACCGGAATCTATACTTCCAAAACACGAAAGACTCAATGCTTAAAAGCTTATGAGAATTGACACACAATATGTTCAATGCTTAAAAGCTTCTGAACATCTAACGAGAAACTTATAACCCAATAATAAGGATTCTAAAAATCCTAACACAAATACATTCGTAAGTTCCACCTAATAATAAGTATACACCAGTCTATTTATAACTTTATTCTAGACTGGGTTGGGCTTCAAAACCGCAACAGTGAGGCTGCACAAAGTTTGCAAAAAATTCTCCAAGAAAATAGGTCTTCAATCATTAGTTTCCTAATAAATCTCCATATTTAGAAACTAATCAAATCTTCAAAAACAAATCAAAGAATATTCTGATTTGTCAATCTTGGACGACACATAATCTAACTGAATATTCCCTAAATATCCAATAGCTAAAAAATAGTTGATCCACACTGTCAGCTTCCTGCAGACGCGATGTCCTAACTCCTTATTCAGAAATCCTTCTCGACATGTTGAAAATAGAAAGTTGGAATATCTTGTTCAACATGTTGCTGCTAAAATGGTTTGTGATACGGTGGCAGAACCGACTGTTTATACTGGTTTGCGTTTTTTTTTTGCAAATGTCGCGGTAAGCAAGAGTTACCACCGACTTTTCTTTTATCCAACAAAGGAAAGGGTGAAAAGAACAGAAAAAGACCTTTTTTGAGATTTTCTGAATAAGGGGGTAGATTATGGAAAGGAAAGGTGTTAGCACCCTTTCCATCCGTGGTTTTCCACGGGTTCTTAGGTACTTGCTCATTTTTGAAAATTGTTTGTGTTTGTGTGTTTTGAAAGATTTTTGTTTGCTTTATGGTAACTCTTATATTAGTCCTCAAGAGTGTGATAAAGCATTTTTGAAAATATTTTTGAAATGTTTGTAAGTGTGAAAACTTAGGTTTGAGCAAGTACTTAAGAATTATCTACCTACTCGAAAAATATGTTCTTTTCCTCCTTTCTTTTAGATAGTGTTATCCTACTATTAGTGAGTAGGTATCCCTATCGTCGGATGTCGGGGGACAATTGAAAGGGACTTTATGGTCATTGAAGGTAACATGTAAGGACATCTTAGCATTCGAAGGGACTGTCATCATATAGGCAACATCGAGGGACAAGATTATTTTTCTCGTAGGCAACTCGAGGGACGTTAAGGGACCATGATCTTTATGATGACTTTAGAATTGAGAGTTTTTGCTAAGATATCCCTACGTTCGAGGGACGTGACCATTTCCGAGGCAACCGAGTGAGGAATACCCTAAGGATGCAAGTGTGAGAAGTGTGTTTTTCCAGTTATATTATCTTGAGGTTATTGATCTATCAGTTAATTAATTAATCTTGTCATGCACCCTTAATTTACTAGCAGTAATATATACAGAAAAATAAAATACGCAAAGTATAAATCTAGACTATTACATGACTTCGGGGAGGGGGATTTACATTCCAAAGCAATTGGGGAAAAGAAAAGAAAGCAATAAAAAAGTATACTTATTATCTATTACATCCCATACAGCAATTACAATAATATAAACAATGCGAAAGGAAATAAATGCGCGAAAAGTTGAAAGTACGCTTGAAAACATAAAAGAAAATCTTTTTGTTGTTGGTTTTTATTTAAAAAAAAAGTTAGATTAAGAAAAATAATTAAATTAATTATCCTAAAGTCTACTTAGAAAATTAAATTAAGAAAAATGAACTAAGCCTTTTTTGTGGTTTTTTTATTGCGAAAAGAAAGTAATTAGACTTAAATTCTAATTCATTTTTAATCAAGGAAAAGGTTAAAGTTTTATTTAATTAATTAATTAAAGAAATTAATTATTTAATTAAAAAATTTATGCCTAATTTTTTTGTGATTTTTTATTATTATTACTACTAAAAAAGATTAAGAAATGAAATAACTAAATAAAACAAAAAGAAAAGAGATTGGGCTTGATGGCTGAAGTAGAATTGGGGTTGCAATTGAAATTTTGCTAAGCCCAAATTGTGAAGCCCAGGTCCATCCTTGGATCCAGTGTGAGCAGTACTTGATGGTACATGGTATCTCATGTTCTAGACGTCATGCATTCCATGCAATTCCCCTAACTTGCTCTAAGGATATCCAGGAACTCATATACACATTAGAACATTCAACAAATTAATAAAAATAGAGATTCGAATTTGAGATTATACCAAAACGGTGATAGCTTAGATCCGGTGATATGGGACCTTGCAAACTTTGAGGATAGTTGGAACAAGACCCTGGAAACCTCAAGAGCAATGTATGATTACTAGTTCGGACCAAAAGTACCTGCAAAGTGGGTTTCGAATTTTTGTCGCTTTTGATAATTTTGCAAAAATGGTAGAGATCTCTCTAGGATGTGTAGGCCTCTTGAAATACTTGCTAGATGCTTGTTTATATAGAGAGGAATGAGGAGACAAGAAAACAAAGGTTTAAACATCCTTAAAGCAAACGTTTCAAAGCCATGAATGAAATTTGTAACTTTGGCCAAAAACAAGGAAACTTGTCATTGTTTGAATTTGAATGAATGTGGACACCTTTTCACGAAATTTTATGGGCCTAGGCTGTCCAAAACATCAATCCAAAGCTCAAAGCCCATTTTCAATTATTTTATACATTTTATTTTATATTTATTTGAAATAAATTAAAATAAATATGAATAAAATAGTTAGAAAATGCAAGGCATGGCAAGAATAATTTTAGATGTCCTCTATAAACTTAGGAAGATGATTAAAGTCCAAGAAATTGAGCCCTTGCCTTAAAACTTCAAATTTGCTCAATGTATAATTCTCGAAAATTCCCAAATTTTCCCAACTTGGGCAAGCCATAACTTGCTCAATATTTATCTCATGATGATGATATTAACTTTTTGGAAAGCCCAAGATGCCTACTTAAATCCCTCTTTTGATCAATTTTGAATTTGAAGATTTTATCTTGATATAAAAGGTCTTGAAAAAAAGTGGCTTTTGTTGACTTTCTGAAAATGACTTGTAATGTATGAGCTTGTATCTTTCAAATGGTGCATTTCTTGAACTTGAGGGCTGAAGATAAGTTGTAGGGAATTGGATTCTCCTCAAAATGAGATTTAGTTGGAAAATTTATGATAAAGTATGAGAAAGTTATGCTTGGTCAAAGTTCAGTTGACTTTTCCTATAGAAACCCTAATTTGCCATTTTTGACTTTTGATGAATTAGGAGAATTTCTTGAGGAATCATGATAAACCCTTGTTCAAATGATGGATATCACTTCAAAATGTTGATGTTGACCAAAAATCTTGATGTTTGACTGTACATGGGCCACAGTTGAGTTTTGACCTAACACACTTGATTTTCCAATACTTGAGCAATTGACTGAGCAAACTTATTGTGCAAGGCATACAATTTGGCATGGATAATCTTGAATACATATTAGGACAATGGATAACATTTGGTATCCTTGGAGCTCAACCATCTTGATGAAAATTAAAACCCTATTTGGGGGTTTATTGCCTTAGGAGGAGAATTTGTCTGGTCAATTCTTAGTCATCCTAGGGCAAGTTGGGGACCTCAATGGGCATGTCTTGAGTGAAAATGGGAGGGAAAATTTGGGGGTACAACAGCTTCCCCTGTTCAATCTTCTTAAACCTGAAGATTTAGATTGACTTGTTTTCCTTTCGTGATCTGAAGGTGAAAGATGATTGAACACTAGAGTGCCCAGAAATTTGCACTCGTCCGAAGTGAGACTGTTGGTGAATAATACCGAGAATGGGATTAAGGATGCCATTTGGGAAAGATGACAAAATATTGTCGAAGATGGGCTTAAATATGCCATCCAAGGAATATGACGGAGAGTCGTCGGAGATGGGCTTAAAGATGCCATCCAAAATAGATGCTGACCTCGTAAGGAGTCTCTTTGTGGGGATTCTTGTTCCTGCTATCCGAGGAGGAGTCCGATGAGGAATGTTTTTTAGGGGAATAGAGTCTAGGAGCTTCGGTTGCCCATTACTCTACTGGGGGGGGGGTCATCTCTTGAATGAAAAGATGAAAGTGAACTGCTATCTGGTCAGGATCCAGGCTTCACAATGACTTGTTGAGGATGATAAGGCTGACTTTTATCTGGTCGTATTCCAGGATTCACGGAGACTTATTGGGGAAATGAGATTAAACTGTCATCTGGTCATACTCCAGGCTTTGCGGTTTCTCCAACTGGAATTGAAATCAGAAGAATCTTAGTGTTGATTTAACTGAACTAGAGAAAGGATCTACCGGAAAAGAATCAGTAATAAATCAATGGTCGATTCAAACTAAACCAATAGAGGTCTTGATTTATCTTTGATTGGATAAGAATCAGAAAAATCTTAGTGTTGATTTAACTGAACCAGAAAAGGTCTACCGTAAAAGAATCAGTAATAAATCAATGGTCGATTTGAACTGAACCAGCTGAGGTCTTGGCTTATCTTTGACTGGATAAGAATCAGAAAAATCTTAGTGTCAATTTAACTGAACCAGAAAAAGGTCTTGGATTATCTTCAACTGGAATAGAAATCAGAGAGATTTTAGTATCAATCTAACTGAACCAGAGAAGGTCTTGGATTAACTTTGACTGGAATGGGAATCAGAAGAGTCTTAGTATCGATTCAACTGAACCAGATAAAAGTCTTGGAATATCTTCAACTGGAATAGAAATCAGAGAGATCTTAGTGTCGATCTAACTGAACTAAAGAAGGTCTTGAATTAACTTTGACTGAAATAGAAATCAGAAGAATCTTAGTATCGATTCAACTGAACCAGACAAAATTTTTGGAATATCTTCAACTGGAATAGAAATCAGAGAGATCTTAGGATCGATCTGACTGAACCAGAGAAGGTCCATCCTCGAAGACGGTCCACTTGTCTACCCCATTTGTGGTGCTCGGGAAGGTCATTTCTGACACGAAATCGGCCAACACTTATTCTTTAAGGGATTTCTTTCTCTCATATCTGATTTCAAACTCGGAAAGCTCTAACGACCACTTGAGCATTATGCATGTCATATCAGGTTGATTGAGTAACTATTTTATTGGTTGCTCTGTCTGGACGATAATTATGTGGGCCAAAAAATAGTGTCTCAGTCTCCTCGTTGCATTGATGAGTGCTATGGCTAGTTTCTCTATCTGTTGGTATCTTACTTTAGGGACTTTTAAGGCTTTGCTCGTGAAGTAGACGAGTATTTTCCCCTCAGGGATTCCCGAACGAGGTAGTGTTTACCGCCTCAGAAGTTACAACCAGATAGAGTTAGAGAGTTTCTTCGTAATCTGGTATTGAAAGGACCGGTGGTTGATATAATTCCCGTTTGAGGTGGAGGAGGGCATGCTCACACTCTTCGGTCTATTCGAACGTGGTTTCTTTACAGAGAAGTTTGAAAAAGGGGAGCGCATGTTGGGAAAATTTTTCCACAAATCGGGACAATGATGTGAGCATTTCGTTTAGAGTTTGGATTGATTTTTTCAAGCTCGGGGTTGGAAGCTCAGAGAACGCTTGACATTTGTTGGGGTTGGATTTAGTTCCTCGTTATGTTAAGTAAAAGTCGAGGAACCTGCCCGCCCGCACGTCGAAGGTGCACTTTTCCGCGTTGAACCACATTTTGACTCTTCTTGCTTGGTCGAAGACCTTTCTGAGGTGTAGCGCATGATCAGTTTCCTCTTGGGATTTCAAGATCATGTCATCCGTGTAGACTTCAAGCATGTCTCCAATTTCTCCTCGGAAGACCTTGTTCATCATGTGCTGATAGGTAGCGCCCACATTCTTCAGACTGGAGGGCATTACATTGTAGTAGTGTCCTGATTCGATCATGAAGGCCGTGTACTTTTTTCCCCTTTTCGTCATGGGGATCTGGTCGTATCCAGAGTACGCATCCATGAATGACAGTATTTTGAAACCTGCAGAATTGTCGACCAATTTATCTATACTAGGGAGGGGGTAAGCGTCTTTAGGGAAAGCCCTATTGAGATCGATATAGTTAATGCACATGCACCATTTTCCATTACTCTTTTTTACAAGAACTACATTAGAGATCCAGGTTGTGTACTGGGCTTCAAAAATAAATTTGCCTCTAGGAAGTCTTTGACAGCCTGCTCGACAGCCTCAGTTTTTTCCGGGGACTCCCGACGCCTACGCTGAGAAAATGCCTTGAGGGCGGGATCTATTGTCAAATAGTGACAAGCTATCTCCGAGTCTAGGCGAACAGGTCAGCGTTCTCCATTAAGCACGCCTTTAGTTGTCTCTTTTCTAGGTCAGGCAGATCACCGACAATCTTGACTCCTTTGGAGAGGTTGTTGTCCAGGGGAACGATCTTGAATTATCCGTTTGGAATTGGCCGCATAAGATCTCCAGGTTCGACAATGCTCATTGACGTGCCTTCTCCTTCGAGCATGGGCTCCTTCCCTTTCTTCTTCTGCTCTCTGAGATCTTCCTTTGTAAATCTGTTGTTTAAGTTAATCGTCTCAATATGGGGCAGCAATTTCGGTTCTTCAGAACTGTTAGGGAGAACAAGTATGTTTTCCAACCTAGGTTGAGTGTTGATGGAGCTCAAGCCTTTAGCATCTGCTTCCACACATCTCTTAGATGCTTGTATGTCCCCGTCCAGGGTAGCGACGAGGCCGTTAGCGGTGTAGTACTTCATTTTGAGGTGCACCGTGGAGGGCACTGCTATTAGTTCGGCCAAAGTAGTCCTCCCAAAGACACACTGATATAAAGATGGGTAGTTTATTATGAGGAACTGGGTCTTGATGGACCTGGTCGTCTCTCCTACCCAAAAGGTAGCGATCAGTTCAACATACGCCCAAGGTTTAGTGACGGAACCATTGAGCCCCTGAAGATCAGAGCCCACGTACAGGGTCTGGTGTATCTCATTCAGCTACAAGATGGTGAACAGTTGGGAATACATTGTATCGTCCGAGCTGTCTTGGTCAACCAGGATGCGCCTGACATCAAAGTCAGTCATGCGAGCTCGTACGAGCAACGAGATACTAGAATTGGGAGACCCTCCTCTGAACTTGTTAAGGGTGGCACTGATGTCAGAGTTAGCCTCCATTAATTGCTCAAATCTTATCTTCACCAAGCCTACGGTACATTTCTTAAAGGCACCACCCGAAATGACCATTACTGTTGGGAACGACTCCCACTGACTGTGTGATAAGAAGTATACGGGGACCTCTTCCACATCATGGAAATACAAATCTTTTGGCCTCGTGATGCTCATGGCGACGGGTATGAGAGCTTTGTCTAGGGAGGCCCTGGTTTCTTCGACCTATTTGTATTCAGAAAAATCTTCCTGGGGAGATTATTTCTTTCTATATTGTTTGAGATGCCCGTCCCAGATGAGGATCTCAATGGCATCCTTGAGGTGGATACAGTCTTCTGTCGTATGCTCATGACTTTTATGAAACCGGCAGTACTTGCTTTTATCTGTCCTTGTCTTGGATGTTGTTTGTCGGGGGAAGTGAACCCCAACTTGCTTGAATTATGTGTTTGTGTAGTCGGTCAGAATCTTCTCAAGTGAGGCGTTGAGAGGATTATAGTCATGGAAACGACTGAGCGGCCCCTTGTAGTCTCGAGACTCTCAAGACTTGTGCTCCATTTTCTTTTCTCCTCCTCGATGGGATGTCGAAGGCTCTTCATTATTTAAGGCCTTTGAGTTCTCTCTATATCGCGAGTCCCATGCGTTGTTGGCTGCCTCCTTCTCCTCGTACTGGGTGTATGCCTGTGCTTTGAGTAGGAGAGCATCCAGAGTGGCCGGTGATTCAATGTCAACTGCCTTGGCAAAATCACTGTGGGGACGGATCCCGCGTTCGAGGAGTTATTTTTTCATGCCGTCAGTCGTGGAGACTTGTATGACTTCCTGGTTAAAACGTTCAATATATGCTCGGAGGGACTCATCCCTTCCTTGGATGAATGCCTCCAGAGATGCTTCTGACTTTGGATGTCGGTGAGACACCGTAAAGTGTCTGGAAAATTGTATTCCCATGTTCTTCCAGGACGTGATGGACTCGTCGAGAAAACTCTTGTACCATGCCATGGCCCCTTTCACGAGAGTCGTAGGACAAGTTGATATTTGATTGCTCTACGGACTCCTCTATAGTCGAGTAGTGCGTTGATGTTTTTGATGTGCTCGTACGGGTCGGTGGTTCCATCGTAGGTTCCCAAGTGGGGAGGTTTCTCCAGACTGATAAGGTGTGTGGTCTCCATGATTTCTCTTGATAACGGGCCATAGGGCTCGTCATCGTCGCTTCCATCAGGAGATGGAAAAAGGGAATGGTGATCACGTCCTCATCAGGGAGAGATGCTCCTCCTCAGCTTGGGTGACAGCGAATGGTCGCGGTCAAGGTTGTTCTTTGTCTTCTTAGAGATCGGGGAGTGTCTATCTTTATGGGGAGGTGTGCGACCTCGTTTCTTGATAAAAGAAACCTATTGTTTCTCCTGCGCGGGGGGACGACAACGTCTTGGTGGAGATTGATTGCGGGAGTCATAAAATGTCGGTGTCTCTGAGGAGGAGACTTTGACTGCTTCTTCTCCCAGGCCCCAATCCTATTGCTTTGGTGCAGGATTAGGGCGTTGGTTTGATTGAGGGCAGAAAGCAGTGTTACCATGGTCGGATCAACATTTGGTGGAATAGGAACTGGCTGGAAGACTTCTGGCAGCTCCTTGTTGGGGTTCATGGACCTCTGATCGTCCAAGAGTTAGAGGTTGTCACGTTCAACATTGATTGAATCTGGGGATGTCGTCCGACCATCTCTGATATCGGGGATATCTTCTAGATGAAAAAGTTATTGGCTCCCGTCTGTCTTGTGGACGTGAGACAACACAGTCTTTCCAGAAAGATGGTGGTCATCATGGTCGACCATGATAAAAGTAGTGAAAGTATCTTTAGTCTTCGATTTTGAGGAAGATGAAGACAGGGAGAATGGTTCCCACAGATAGCACCACTGATCTTATTGGTTGATCAGAACCTGAAAGTATGCCTTAATGATGACGTATGCTTGGCTAAAAATATGAGGAGAAACAGGATGTACCTGCAAGACGCTCCGATGCTAAAGTCAGTAGGAGCACAAAGAGATACAAGAAAGATATGGTTTTTTAGAGTAAATATTAGATATCTGGCCCTCACAAGTGTGAGGGTTTATATAATCCCCTAGGGCGTGGCCATTGATTCCTATTTTTGGACCTAAATATTTGAGCCCGTGAAAATAGGTAACTTCTAGGAGTTGGTCAAAATGGGCAGTCGTGTCCGTAACTAGCTGTTGCATCGAGCAAGGATGAGATGACAGGCAAACACGTCTCGAGCGTCTTCCTGACTGTCTGCCCGACGAATAACGAGCAGACTTGGAATTGATCGTTGATGCGGGCAGACGCATGACCAGGGCATCTTAATCCCTCATATTCCCACAGTGCGATCGATCACGTATGCTCGATAGGAGATCAGAGTTAGTGGGCCAAAACTGTTTGGGACACGCAAAGAGTAAAAACGGATTAGACCGATTCTAGTCATTAGGTCTGTCCAGAACTATATATATATATATATATATATATATATATATATATATATATATATATATATATATATACACACAAAAATATAAGCATCTTTAATAACTTAAATTTGGTATTTTTTAATTAAATAATTAAAAAAAATTAAATCTGACATTTTTATTGAATAAATTTGACCTAAACTGATTTTAAGTAGACTAGACTATATATCCATATAAACCAACCTAACATATTTTCATCCCTTGTCCAATAACCTCGACGACACATTCCAAAGGGTGAAGCATGTTGACAAATCATGCACAGATAAAGTGTTGCCTCATTACTTGGGACAATTACTAATATACTCCATTTGCAATAATGACATTTGATAAAAATGTTTTAAGAAATTTAAAATCTGTAGCAACTATTAGTTGGTTAATTCTTGTTATGTAGTTATTTGGGCTTTTAGCATGTATTTGGGTCTGGGCACTTTGCCGATATAAAGGGCCATTATGTTTGTAATCAAAAAGCTGCAATAATAATCCATTCAGTTAGAAAGTTAGTTACACTTAACTAACTAACTCACAAATTCTCTCTCTTCTTATTTTTCACAAAATCATCTTTCTTGAATCCTTTGTTCCAACAAATTGGTATCAAGAGCTTGTTTGTGATTCAGAGAGAATCTAATGGCAAACAGATCAACAACATCAACACAGTTTCCAGCAAATTTACTGGTTTTCAAAGGTGAAAACTATCCACGGTGGGTTGCGCAAATGAAGGTTATTTTCATATTTCAAGATGTCGTAGAAATCTTGAATGATGGAATATCAGAACTGGAAGTAGATGCTACAGAAGCCCATAAAGATGCGCACAAAGATCAGAAGAAGAAAGATGGCAAGGCGTAGTTCTTGATTCACTAGTGTGTGGATTCTGACATCTTCGAGAAGATAATTAAAGAAGAAATAGGAAAATGAGCTTGGGAAAAGTTGAAATCTTTGTATGGTGGAGATAAGAAACTGAAGAAGGTGAAGTTGCAGACATTGAGGAAGCAGTATGAGATGCTTCAAATGAAAGAGGATGAATCTATTTCTGCATATGTCTCAAGAGTTGTGACGCTAACAAACCAGATGAAGCCATGTGGTGAAGCGTGTACGGATCTGCAAAAGATAGAAAAGGTATTCAGATCTTTAATTGCAAACTTTGATTACTTTTTTGTGGCAATTGAAGAGGCCAAGAATCTACCTGAGATGAAGTTGGAAGAACTTCAAGCTTCATTGGAGGCTCACGAAATGAGGTTGCAGCAGAGAAACTCAGAAAGAGAGAAGGCAGCTGAACAAGCAACGCAATCAAGATTCAACAAGAAAGCTATAAAAGAGAAGTCGAAGCAGCAAAAGAATCTTGTTGGTGATGAGAAGTCAAGCAAGAATACTGATTCGAAAGGTGTGGGCAACAAGTATTCTGGGAAGAAAGTTGACATGAAAGAGGTGCAATGTTACAATTGTGAAGGTTTTGGCCACTATGCTAGAGAATGTCGAAGAAAGAAAGCTGTGAGGTCGAAATATTGTGATGAAGCTAAATATGCACAAGCTGGAGATAGTGATCCTGATGATGTGTTGTTGCTGGTGAACACTCAGTGGACTACTGAGAAAAACAACATGTGGTATCTAGATTCAGGATGTAGCAACCACATGACTGGCAATAAAAACTGGTTTACCAATTTAGACGAGTCAGTCGAAAAGGTGATAAAGTTTGCAGATAGCCAGCATATCAAATCAGGTGGTAAAAGAGATATTTCGATTATCAGAAAGGATGGTCGAAAGGCTACTATCACTAAAGTTCTATATGTACCTCCGATGACAAGTAACTTGATAAGTGTAGGTCAATTACTTGCAAAAGGCTTCAATACGAAGTTGTAGAATAATCAGATGAAGGTATATAGGGCTGATGGGAGGATAATAATGAAAGCACCATTGGCAGAGAACAAAACGTTCAAGGTTGAACTCAACACATCATATCACAAATGTCTTGCTTCAACTACAGAAGATAAGAACTGGTTATGACATCACAGGTATGGACTTCTAAACTTTAAGAGTTTATGTATGCTCAATAAGAAAAGAATGGTGATTGGGTTGCCGTATGTGAAGGAACCAAAGCAGATATGTGAGGAATGCTGCAAAGCCAAACAGGCAAGGAAGGTGTTCAAATGTGACTTGCCTATAAGATCAAGGCAAAAACTGGAGCTAGTTCATTCAGATGTGTGTGGACTCTTTGAAGTAAAGTCGAATGGAGGTAAAAAGTATTTCCTTACTTTCATTGATTAATTCACCAGACATGTGTGGGTTTACCTTATTGAGAGGAAGATTGAGATATTCACACAGTTCAAGAAGTTTAAGTTGCATGCTGAGAAACAAAGTGACTACAAATTGGAGAAGTTAAGAACTGATGGTGGTGGTGAATATACTTATGCTGAATTTGCTAGATTTTGAAATTAGGAAGGTATAGAGCATGAGGTTATTGCACCTTATACGCCTCAGCATAATGGCATAGTTGAGAGAAAGAATAGAAGTGTACTAAACATGACGAGATGTATGTTGAAAGCTAAGAATATGCCTAAGAGATTTTGGGCTGAAGCAGCTTCGACAATAACATACATTCTAAATAGATGACCAACAAAGAAGATGGTCGAAAAGACACCGCATGAGGCTTGGACAGGGTCGAAGCCAAATGTAAGTCATCTTAGATTTTTTGGATCAATGTGTTTCAGGCATGTACCTGAACAATTGAGAAAGAAGCTGGATGATCAAAGTGAAGTGATGGTGCTCATAGGTTATCATTCGACTGGTGCATACAAATTGTATTCACCAATCGAAGATAAACTAGTGATCAATAAAGATGTTCTAGTAGACGAAAGAAAAGGGTGGGATTGGAGTTGAAGTTCAGTTCAACAGGAATCAGACACAGTCACAACTGCGTTCGAAGAAGATGAACAAGACGAAGCTTCGACAAGTCAAAATGAAGAACCACCTGTCAGAATGAAAGAAGATACACAAGAACAAAAACTGAGTCGACTAGGCTGATTAGATATGAGAGGTTTCCAGACAAGCAATCAACGTAGATGGTGACTTAATCGAAGAAGCCATGATGATGGCTGAAGCAGAACCAATTGATTTGGGCAAAGCCTTGAGAAATTCAAATTGGTGTAAAGCCATGAAAGAAGAACTTTGAGCCATTGAGAAGAACAAGACTCAGGAGCTTGTCGAAAGAACCAACAAGAAACCAATTGATGTGAAATGGATCTACAAGGTGAAACGAAGGACAAATGGTGAGATTGCAAAGTATAAGGAAATACTGGTGGCCAGAGAAACCTGGTATTGACTTCGATGAAGTATATACACCTGTTGCAAGGATCGAAACAATCAAGATTGTTGTTTCGATAGCTGCATGTAGAGGATGAAAAATGCACCAACTTGATGTAAAGTCAGCATTTTTGAATGTTCCTTTGAAAGAAGAAGTCTATGTTACTCAACCACCAGGTTTCGACGTCATAAAAGGATAGATAGCTTCCTAATTGAAGCAGGTTTCACAAAGTGTGTCTCTGAACATGGAGTATATATAAATGATGTCGAAAGTGTCAATCGAATCATTTTATGTCTCTATGTTGATGACTTACTCATTATAGGAGCAGATGAAGCTGAGATAATGAATGTAAAGTCAAAGTTAATGCAGGAATTCGAAATGTCTGATTTAGGGAATCTCTCCTATTTCCTGGGAATGGAATTCAAAGACATCGAAGGAGTTTTCTTGCATCAAACGAAGTATGCTCAAGATATACTGAAGAGGTTCAATATGAGCAACTGTAAGGCAGATGTTACTCTATTTGAGACTGGAGCAAAGTTGAAAAAGGAATCGAATGATGAGTTTGTAAGTTTGATCCTTTACAAACAAATCATTAGATCCTTGAGGTATCTTTGCAATACTAGACCAGATATCTGCCAAAGTGTAGGATTGTTGAGCAGATTTATGGAGAAGCCTCAAGAATGTCATCCCATCGCAGTGAAGAGGATGTTTGTGATACGGTGGGAGAACTGACTTGGGATTTTGCGTTTGTAAAATGAGTGTAGGATGTCCCCAAGCAATGTAGGTATAGGATTCCTGGATATGAAAATCTTGACAACATTCACATCTATTAGCTAATCAGGGTTTGGGAACAAGACCAACCCATAGACGAGGAGTGCCACAATCTCTTCATAGGCTTGTAGATCAAGAGAATTCCAGCAGTCTTGTGCCTTCTCCAATAGAAACTTTGCCAAGAAACCCTTGACACCACTTCTGGTTCCTAATGCCCCTTGATATCAGATGGTTGCAAGTGTAATGCTTGAGCAACATCTTCAGGCTTTGGTTCTTTTTCCGTACCATTGTAGGGTAGTTGATTAAGAATAGGAATTCTCAGAAGTTGAGAAAATTCCTCCAAAGTAGGTACCAATTGATAGTCAGGGAATGTGAAACAGTGGTGTAGGGGGTCAAAGAACTGGAAGAGAACTCTAACCATGTCTTCTTCAATGTTGGTGTTGACTAAGCTGAGGAGTCTACCATGTCTTTCACTGAAGAGAGAATTCTCTGGAATCTTGGAAGTAAGCTCCTTGAGTTGAGGAGGGATCCTCACAAGGTTGATTTGGATAGTTTTCCTGCGAAGATATTCCATGACCTACAAAACAAGAACAAAGATGAAGATCCAAACCCTTGGAATGGTTAGTGGATGCATATGATGCTTTATGATGTTCATGATGTATGCACAAGCACATGTACAAGCAAGTCACACAAAACCCTAGTTTCAGGCTTGCATGAGGCTTCATAGGTAAATACCCTCTTGAGTTTAGTTGGCTCAAAACCTGTCCTATAAATAGTAATCGGGTTCTAAGGAGCTCAATATCATTGAATTGTTTTCTATGTTCATTGTTTTGGTTTAGCCACTTAACTAGCGACCAAAATATTCCAAGAAAACAACCCTCAATGAGTGTAGTATCGAGTATCTACCAACTTCGGACTGTACCAAAGCCGGTCATCTCACTACCCCTAATAAAAGGCCAAGATGGTCAAGTAAGGTTCTAGTTCATTAGTGCTTAATGACATCACTCAGCGGCCCCGTATTCTCTTTGATTGACTCAAAGGCTACCGGTACTCACAAATATGTCGCACTAATATAGCTATTGCTTCAACCGTGTCGGTATACCCCGCACAGTTTCCACAACAGATTGTTATTTACCTATGAATGTTTCCTAAATCCGGGTAGAGGATTTCAAGCCCAAACAAGAGAACCAAATGTAAAGCAAACAAAGCAAACCATAATCATGTAAAGGGTGATCTAAGCCCTAAGGTTACTCCAATTTTAAATATTTCCCCAGCAGAGTCGCCAGTTCTGTGATACGGTGGGAGAACTGACTTGGGATTTTGCGTTTGTGTTCGCAAATGTTTCGGTTTAGCAAGAGTTGCCACCGACTTTTTATTTTATCCTAAGGAAAGGCCAAAAAGCACAGGAAAGACCTTTGAGATGTTTTCTTGGGGTCGGGGAGTAGATTATAGAAAGGGAAGGTATTAGCACCCTTTCTATCCATGGTTATCCATGGGCTCTTAGTTACTTGCTTAGATCACTTGCTTTGCATTTTCAATTGTTTAAAATGTTGCTTTGTGTGTGATTTTGAAAGATATTTTGAAAAGAGGCCATCGTTGTGGCAACCTTTGTAATGATTCTTGTTTGAATGTATACAAAGGTGTTTTTGTCTTTTGAAAAGTTTTCAATGTTTGAAAGTAGAGTTTTGAAATTGTGTTGTGAAGTGTGTTTTGAAAGTAGTAAGGATGTTTTTTGCAAGCTTTTGATCAAGTAACTAGGAGCTATCTACCCTATTTTACTCAAAGATCTTTCTTATGTTTTTAACCCTTTTAACAGTGTTGTTTCACCATTGTATTTGGTGGACAACCTTGTATTAGGATTAACGGGACAGGCGCGGGTCATCGTATAGACCATGATAGCAATAGTGTCAAGTATCTTTGGCACTTTTCTTGAGGGACTTGATCATTTTGTTTAGGCAACTTAGATAGCGTCATCGAGGGACTATGATCTTTTGTTTTGTTTTTGTTTTGCCGAAGTACTTGACATGCAACCATGGCCCATTTTTGAAGGCAACAAGTGGATTGTAACCCTAGGGGTGCAAGTGTGCATTGTGTTTGTTTTTCATGCATATTTATCTTGGATTAGGTCAAACTAATTGTTGATTTTAATTGCATACAAACCCTAGGTCTAAACATGGCATAATTGAAAGCTTTTAAATGTGCGAGAATTTAAATACTACACTATTACAACATGATATAGGGAGGGGGGTACAAATTTGAATTGGGAGTTTTTGACAAGAAAATAAATTCTAAGTTATTACAACCATATTGAATGTATAGGGAATATTTAAATGTACAACAATTGAATACAATACAACAAATAAATGTCAAATAAAAGGTATTATGCACAAAATGATTTTTATGTATACAAAAAAGTATTTTTTCAATGTGAAATGTAAATAAAATAAAAAAAAGGATCAATTTTAATTATTTTTCTATTTTAGGACAAGAAACCCTAATTCTTAATAAATAATATTATTTATTAGTTATATACAATAAATAAACCAATTTATACAAAAAAATAAAAGTATATTATAAAAAATGATATTTTTAATACACAATATTAATAAAAATGAAAATGTGGTATTTTTGTATTTTTTACCTAATTATCTAATAAAATAAAATGTATAAGTATATATATATATATATATATATATATATATATATATATATATATATATATATATATATATATATATATATATATATATATATATATATATATATATATATATATATATATATATATATATATATATATATATATATATATATATATATATATATATATATATATATATATATATATATATATATATATATATATATATATATATATATATATATATATATATTAAACATATTAAACATAAAAAATAAAAATTAATTATTTACAAAAAAATGAATATTTTCAAGAAAATGTTTTCAAATATAAATAAAGATAATAAATGAAAATAAGTAAATTTTTTGTATTATTTTTGAGTTTTGTTTAAATAAGAAAATAGTTTATTTACATATGTATACTTAATAAAATAAAATAAATATCAAATAAATATGAAAAAATATAGAAAATTATTTTTGGCATTTTTTATATTTAGACAAAAAATAATAAAGTCAGAATAAAAAATAAAAATGTCAAAATGATAAATATTTAAATAAATGGGCCAGGGGGGTGTAAACAGAAAATAGGGGTGTTAGAAGTGAAAACAAACAGGCCCAGCCCATCCAGACTTCTTCTTCTTCCTCTTGTTCACAAAACACGCGCTTCTATGCATCAATGGCTAACTCCCGATTCTTTGATTTTTTGACAAAACTCATAACATGAACATTGTAGAGAATTAAACAACGAATTCAACCATATAAAAAACTTGGATTAACTCTCAAAGACCAGAGAGAATTTCTCTGGCCCTAATTTCTAACCTAGTTTTTTCATAAAGTTCAAGAGTGAAATTCTCTCAGCACGATTAATGTAAATGAAAACTAAGCATATGTATGGCTTCAGGGCTATGAGTACAACATATTTCATTCACAAACCTAAGCCTAACCATTCCTAAATAGGGAGATAGAAGTACATGAAATACCTGTTTCAGTTGACTTCGAGCTGGACAATGCAGCAACCTTCAGTGGTGTTTGAGCTTCTCTTGAGCTTGCCTGAGGTCCAAGGAAGCTTCTCCAATGCTTGTCTTGCTTTGAAACAACTTGAATCGTGCTGTAGAACTCAACCTGCAGAGCTTTGAAATGAAAATGGCAAAGTGTGTTAGAGGTATTACAGCTTGCAATGGGGGCCTGGGATAGTTCAGGTGAGTTGATTGGAAGGTGTTTGAACTATCTTTGGACAAAACACACGATGGAATTTTGTTGTGGCTTGCAAAATGCAGAACCTGCCCTGTTTTGCAGAAAAACAGTGGTTCTGAGTATGAGGAGGTTTGAGTGATGAAAGGGTCGTGTTTTAGGCTTGTTGGGAGGTATGGAACTTGTCTACAATCTTTGTCTAAGCTTGTGTTAACAGATATGAGAGGTTGTTTATGTTTGGCCACTTTTCTTCTTTTTCAAGCAAGAGTATGTGTCCTTCCAATGCAGGCCTGCACAAGCCCTAAATCATGCTGCACCTTTTGCTCTTGGTTACTGGAATTAGTGGACTTGATCTTGCCTGAAAGATCTGGCCCCATGCCTCAAGGATTTGGTTTTGACATAAAGTGAAGTTTAGGCAAAAATGGCATTATTGCTTTTTCCTTTTAAGGCTTAAACTAGTGTATAATGCCCTAATGACCAAGGAAATACCTTAACTCAATAGATATGCATTAAATTAAGGAGTACAAATTGGTTTTGAGGCCTGTAATGTCAAACCAAGCTAGCTAGATCAGAATTGCAAGTTGTTATGAACATGTATTGGCCATGGACAAAAGTGAGTTTTTGCCAACTTCAAGCATTCGATTCTCTCTAACCACAAGGGTGTTTGAGGAGTTCTTGGACAATTTGGAAAGCTTGGAACATGTACTATAATCCATCTTTGCAATGCAACTTGAAATTCCAATTGGAACTATGTGAAAAGTGGCCAAGAATATGGGTCCAAATCCTGCCTAGATTAGGGCAAATTTTCTCTAAGTTAAAAGTTTTAGATACCCTTGTTCCAAAAATCATAACTTGAGATACAAGCTTCTTTTGAGAAAACTTTGTGAATCAAAGTTGTAGAATTTGTGATGTACTATAACTTTCATGTTTCAAGTTTTGTTTGAATCCATTTGCATCTTGGTGAAAAAGTGGGACAAAGTTAGGAAAAAATAAGAATTTCATAACTTAGAAAATTTCTAAGTTATGAAAATTTTCCATTTTAAACCCTTATTTGCATTTTTGGGTTTCTTGATGAACAAGTTTCATAATTTGGCATGTATTGATAAAAAATTACCCTTGGCACTTGATTTTGACCAAAAAGTCAAAGTTTGACTTTTCAGTATATAGTTAAATTTTGATCAGTTGACTGAAAATTTCATCTGTCAATCCTATGCATTTGAGATCTTTTGAACTTGTTGAATGGGTAAAGATGATTTCATTGAGTCCTTGAGTCCATGGTTTATCTTTATTTGCCATTGGCTAGGTCAAACAATCAAAAATTGACTTTGCACAGTCAAAACCTTAAAAATGACCATTTTGCCCTTTTGGTGATCTGATCAAATTTCTTGTGGAATTGTGATCCAAACTTGATCAAATGGTTCACATGAGTTCATAATGTTGATGTGAGTCAAAATTCATGAGGTTTGACTGTCAATTGGCCACAGTTGACTTTTTCCCAATATAACTGATTTCTAGGTCAACTGTCTAATTGACTGGGCAAAAATTTGATTCAAGGCTTGAAACTTGGTATGGACAAACTTGTGAGTCCAACATGAAGTATGAAAGTCACTTTGGGCATTGTAGGTCAAAACATCCCTGTGCAAATTCAAACCCTAATTTAGGTCAACAGTGCAAGGAGGTGTCTTGAGCTGAGCAAACCCTAGCTTGATCTTGAGTTCCAAGAGCCTTGTGATGAGAAATGTTGATAAAAAGGAGAGGGAAAATTTTGGGGTACAACAATTTCCCCTGTTCAATCTTCTTGAACCTGAAGAGTTAGATTGGCAAGTTTTGCCTTTCGCGACTCGAAGGTAAAGGAAGATTGGACACTAGAGTGCCCGTAAATTTGCACTCGCCAAAATATTATTGAGGGAATGGGCTTAAAGATGCCATTTGGAGATGGTAGAATCTTGCTGGAGATGGGCTTAAAGATGCCATCCAAGAGTGTTTGTTGAACTGTAATGTTGTAGGTCAGGAGAATGAGCATCAAAATGGTATCCGCGTCTGGAATGCATTTGAACTGTATCTGGAGACTGGGTCTATATGAACAAAGGAATGGCATCCGTGTCTGGAGCGTATCTCAGCTGTAACTGTATTTGAACTTTGAATGAACATCAGAATAATTGCCGTGTCTGGAGTGTATCTGTATTGTATCTGGGTAACCGGAAAACATCTCTGTATGGAGCAACTGTGTGCTGGGGTTAAACTTTGAATGAGTGACAGAATGGCAACCGTGTCAGGAGCGTATCTGGACTATATCTGAAGTTAAGACCTGTATGAGTAGTAGAATGACCGCCGTGTCTGGGGTGTATCCGTACTGTATCTGGGATCTGAATAAGTGACATAATGATTTCCGTGGCGACTGCATTGGGGAGAGTCAAACTGCTGATGTAAGAGCCAGAATGGCATCCGTGTCTGGAGCGTATCTGAACCTGTAGTTGATAGTTGAATCTGAATGAGAGATAGAATGGCTGCCGTGTCTGGAGCGTATCTAGTCTCTATCTGATTACTGAAGTCTGAATGAGTAGTAGAATGACCATCGCGTCTGGGATGTATCCATACTGTATTTTGACTTGAAGTTCTGAATGAGTAATAGAATAATCGCCGTGTCTGGGGTGTATCCATACTGTATCTGAATAATTGTTAACAATAGCCTTTTAATCTTATCCTGAAAAGGGTAAAGTGTTAGCTAAAACACGAAGTTATATTGCATGATATGTATGATGCAATGAATTGTAATCCATGTTTATGATATATGGATGTAATGGTTATGCATGTAAGCTGAATAGCTGTCTTGCTGAGGAAGATAAATCCTGGATAGCTGGAGATAATGACATCTTTGACTGCTGCCGGGGAATATGAATCTTCGATTGAAGCTGGGGATTCCAAAAACTTTGATTGTTAAAGATGAGAAATCCTTGTTGACTTTCCTGGGATATTGGGGAAACTCTGAAAATCTCTTCTGGGGAATTGAAGCCTTGGAGAAATGGGACCAAGAATCTTCGATCTTGCTGGGAGATAAATCTGTGGGGGAGATACTCTGGCTCCACTGGGGAATAAGGTTTAGATTAAACTGGCTTTACTGGGGATCTTGAAGTTTAACTCCGCTGGGGAAATACTCCAAAGTTTCAGCTTTGTTGAGGATCTGAATGATGTATCGTAGGGGATTCCTTCTGGAATGGCACAAAGATATCTTCCTACACCTTCAACCTATACGTAATTACCCTTTTTCAATTTCGTTTTATTTGTAAGCAGTGATTATATTCGAATGCATATGCCTATTTAATGAAACATTGGACGTTTTTAAATAAAACATAAGTATAAAAAGAAAAGAAAGGCAAGCAAATTTCTGCACTTTGAAGTATCTTTGTATTTAACTTTCGTGAGTATCTTTGTACAAAGGAGACATACACCCTAGTAAGAGAATTTTGTCGTAAAAAAAATTTATACAAAAGAAAGATGGCTATGTGTAACAATTCCATGGGATTCCCATTCTGCTATAGCTTTCACAACTCTGAATATCTTGTCCATTAGCTGCTTCGTCCGTCGATGACTGGATTGATCAGAAGCTTGGAGCTTGTCTGGTGAAGAGATTATCCTTAAAGTGATCCGACGAGACATAGTCATACACTTTAATTCCCTAACTTTTGCCTGGACCGCCCTTTCGGGTTTTCGATCCACTGGGAAACCCTTTTTTGCCCAAGTCGCCCTTTCGGGTTTTCAACTTGTCGGGTGTACAGATTTTTTTGTTTTATCCCTAATTTTTGCCTGAGCTGCCATTTCGGGTTTTTGGTTCACCGGGATGTCCATTTTTGCCCAAGTCGCCCTTTCGGGTTTTCAACTTGCCGAGTCGTTTTATGCGTAGTATCTTTTGACTATGTCTATGTTCGCAGGGTGTGGCAAGTCATCGCCGTCCATGGTGGTCAGAATCATTTCCCCACCAGAAAAGATGCTCTTGATTACAAATGGTCCTTCGTAAGTAGGAGTCCACTTTCCCCTGGGATCACTTTGTGGTAGTATGATCCGCTTGATTACAAGATCTCCGACTTGATATACTTGGCGCCTGACTTTCTTGTTGAAAGCCTTGATCATGCATTTTTGATACGCCTGACCATGAAAAACAGCAGTAAGTCGTTTCTCGTCGATCAAATTGAGTTGATCAAGCCGGGTCTGAATCCAATCGTCTTCACTCAAACCGGCGTCCTTCATAATCCTTAAAGAAGGAATCTGAACTTCCATAGGCAAAACAGCCTCCATGCCATATACTAAAGAAAATGGGGTTGCCCCTGTTGAAGTACGTGCCGTGGTACGATATCCATACAGAGCAAACGGTAACATCTCATGCCAGTCTTTGTAGGTGACTGTCATCTTTTGAATGATCTTCTTGATATTTTTGTTCGCGGCTTCAACAACACCGTTCATCTTCGGCCGATAGGGAGATGAATTGTGATGATAAATCTTGAACTGTTCGCATAGAGCGATGATCATAGTATTTTTCAAATTTGTACCGTTGTCTGTGATGATCCTGTCGGGGATACCATACCGGCATATGAGATTCTGCTTGATGAAGCGGGCAACCACATTCTTTGTAATTGAGGCATAGGAAGCTGCTTCGACCCATTTGGTGAAGTAATCAATAGCCACCAGGATGAAGCGATGTCCATTGGATGCCGTGGGCTTGATCTCTCCAATCATGTCAATGCCCCACATTGCGAATGGCCAAGGAGCTGTCAGAACGTTGAGAGGAACATGAGGAATATGTACCTTGTCGGTGTAGACTTGGCATTTGTGACAGGTACAAGAATTTTGATGACAATCAGCTTCCATGGTAGACCAGTAGTAGCCTGCCCTTAGAATCTTCTTTGTCATTGTATGTCCGCTCAAGTGGGTGCCAAATGTGCCACTGTGTATCTCAGTCATGATCAACTCTGCTTCAGCTTTGTCCACGTATCGGAGTAAAACACAATCATGGCTGCGTTTATAAAGGATGCCATTGCTTAGGAAGAACTTGGAAACAAATCTCCTTAAGAACTTTTTGTCATTGACGGAAGCTCCTTCGGGGTATTCTCTAGTCTGGAGATACCTTTTGATTTCATGAAACCAGGGTTGTTCCACTACTTCTCTGGTATTAATCTCATGATAGTGCGCAGTTTCGTCCATTCGCTCGATGGTAATTTGGGGAGCCTCGTTATCCCAGTTGAGTTTAAACATGGAAGACATTGTAGCCAGAGCATCTGCTAGCTGATTCTCTTCTCGCGGGAAATGTTCGAAAGTAATCTGCTCGAAATGAGGCAACAATGTCAGGACATGTTCTTTGTATGGGATAAGATTAGGATGTTTGGTGTCCCACTCTCCTTTGACTTGACTGACAAAGCCAAGTCTCCAAATACGACCAAAGATTTGATCCCCAGGTCTATAGCAGCCTTGAGACCAAAGATGCAAGCTTCATATTCGGCCATGTTGTTGGTATAGCTGAAACAAAGTCGGGCAGTGAAGGGTGTATGGCAACCTTCCGGAGAAATGAGTATCGCACCGATACCGTTGCCAAGTGCATTTGAAGCACCATCAAAGTACAGGGTCCATCGAGATCCTTGTTCAGGTCATTCATATGGTCTGTTACCTTCAATGTTGTCCAAAGTCATGATGTCCTCGTCAGGGAAGTCGAATCTCATAGATTGATAATCTTTGACGGCTTGATGAGCTAGATGGTCAGCTAGTACACTCCCTTTTATAGCTTTTTGGGTAGTATACTGGATGTCATACTCAGTCAGGATCATCTGCCATATAGCAATTCTTCTAGATAAAGCCGGCTTCTCGAAGATATACTTGATCAAATCCATCTTGGAAATCAGCAAAGTGGTATGAGTCAACATATACTGCCTTAGCCGGCGAGCAGCCCATACCAAAGTGCAGCAAGTTTTCTCGAGTAGTGAGTAGCGAGTCTCACAGTCGGTAAACTTTTTGCTAAGGTAATAAATGACATGCTCTTTTCGGCCAGACTCGTCATGTTGGCCCAGTACGCACCCCATTGAGTTGTCCAAAATGGTCAGATACATGATCAACGACCTTCCTTCGACGGGTGGCATCAGAATAGGAGGTTCTAGTAAGTACTCCTTGATCTTATCAAAAGCAACTTGACAATCATCGTTCCATTCAACTACCTGATCTTTCTTCAACAGTTTGAAAATTGGCTCGCAGGTAGATGTCAGGTGAGAGATGAACCTTGCAATATAGTTCAAGCGTCCCAAGAATCCTCTAACCTCCTTTTCAGTACGGGGGGCAGGCATTTCTTGTATAGCTTTTACTTTAGCTGGATCAACCTCAATGCCCTTGTTGCTGACAATAAATCCCAGAAGTTTACCAGATCTAACTCCAAAAGTGCACTTGCTTGGATTCAGTCTGAGCTTATACTCCTTCAACCTGGCAAACAACTTTTGCAAATGATTAAGGTGTTCTTCTTCTGTCTGTGATCGAGCTATCATGTCGTCCATGTAAACTTCGATCTTATGATGTATCATATCATGAAACAAAGCTACCATGGCGCGTTGGTAAGTTGCCCCTGCGTTCTTCAGTCCGAACGACATCACCTTGTAGCAGAAAGTACCCCATTGCGTGACAAAGGTAGTTTTCTCCATGTCCTCGGGGGCCATTTTAATCTGGTTGTAGCCCGAGAATCCGTCCATGAAGGAAAAAACCTTGTGTTGAGCTGTGTTGTCAACCAAGATGTCGATATGCGGTAGTGGAAAATCGTCTTTAGGACTGGCCCTGTTCAAATCCCGATAGTCCACACACATTCTGACCTTGCCGTCCTTTTTGGGTACGGGCACAATGTTAGCAACCCATTGTGGATAGGTTGTAACAGCCAGAAAGCCAACGTTAAATTGCTTCATTACTTCAGCCTTAATCTTTTCAGACATGTCAGGCCTCATTCGGTGAACCTTTTGCTTGATCGGTGGACAATCTTCTCTTGTAGGGAGACGGTGAACCACGATATCTGTGTCTAACCCCGGCATGTCTTCATAAGACCAGGCGAAGATTTTAACATACTCGTTCAACAGCTGCACTAAGTGCTCCTTGACACTCGGTTCCAGGTTGGCACCCACTTTTACTTTCTTCCTGTCTTCCTCTGTCCCTAAGTTGATGGTTTCTAGCAACTCTTCATGAGGCAGAATGGCCCTCTCTTCTTGTTGTAGAAGTCTGGCTAACTCTCCCGGCACTTCACAATCTTCGTCAACTTCGTACTCAGTATGATTGACCAAATCTTCAGAGTTATCGAAGGCTAAAACAGAATAGTCACCCATGGAATCCGGAGTGGATAGGTACCTGCATTTGTGAGTGTGGGTGTGTGTAAGGGATAGCCATCCTTAAACAAACAGAAATGCAAAAGGAAAGAAAATGAACACAAAGTTTATAGATGAAAAACATCCAATGATTAATTAAAACATGGCATATGATTATGAAGAAAATCAAGCCCTTACAAATGGACCTACATGCCCCGGGCAAGGCATGAGGTGAAAATAGCGTGCGAATTGTTTTAGTTATTACAGACCATAAAAAATGAGAAATTGTTCAAAGATAAAATTACTGGTTGATAAAGGTGATAGGAACAAAATCCTTTGCTTCCCAATTGCTCAAACCCCCTTCGACAGTCGGAAAGATCCAATCTTTAAAGTGGCTCTCCTCATCTTCATCTTCTACAACATTGATTCCATGGTGTGAGATCTTGACGGGTGGCCCTCCAGCCTTGGAGCGACGCATAGCCCTCTGTCCTGCAGTAGTAAACCCTAAACCAAACTTGTCCGTCTTATGGGGAAGTCAGGCAACTGTCCCCATACTGTGCTCTTCCCCTCTTTAATCACAGCCTCTGCGTCTTTGAGAGATGACATCCTAGATACATGCTTGGGAACGATAAGCACCTCAACCGTTGTCTTCGCAGCTGCTACCTCGGGAGAAACTTCCTCAAAATGTTGGAAAGGCGTTTCAATGAACTCGCCATCCACCTCCACATATCGAAAGGAATTGAGATGACTGATCATGTACTCTTCCTCTCCGTGCACAGTTATGATTTTACCCTTAACAGGGTATTTCAACATCTGATGCAAAGAGGAGGTAACTGCCCCGGCATAATGGATCCACGGTCTTCCTAGTAAACACGAGTATAACGGACGGATGTCCATTACGTAGAAGGTGGAGTTGAACACTTTGGTGCCTACCTTGATAGGAATATCAACCTCTCCATGAACCATTCTTTTGGAACCATCGAAAGCCCTAACGACGATGTTACTAGGTTTGAGGGTCAAACCTTCGCAATCCAAACGGTCTAAGGCTTTCTTTGGCAGCACATTTAGGGAAGAACCAGTATCAACCAAGACATGGGCGAGAGTAGTTCCCCGACATTCAACTAAAACATGTAACGCATCATTGTGCTTCCTTCCTTTAGGAGTTAAGTCAGCGTCGGAAAAGCCCAAGCCATTGTCAGCAGTAAGACTGGCCACACATTCCTGAAATTGGTCAGCCGAAGTCTCTTGGGGTACATGTGCCTCCTTCAAGAATTTGATTAGGGCCTTGGCATGGGCCTCATAACAAAGCAGAAGAGCCAACATTGAAATTTTAGAAGGGGTCTGCCCCAGTTGTTCTACAACGTCGTAGTCACTTTTTCTGATTATTTTTAGGATTTCATCCATTTCCTTCTGAGTGGTTTCGGGGATAACCACAGCATGAGCCTTCATCCTGACAGGCCCTTCTAGTATCCCCTTACCCTTGTCGGTAAAATCAGCAGATGGTCTTACTCCAGGAGTATCTAATTCTTCAATCACTGGGCCTTGCACAGAGGGCCCAACAGGTGTAGAAGCTTTTAAGGGTCCAAAAACTGCTCGAGGGGGAGCAATCTCCGGAGAAAAGATTCGGCCACTGCGGGTTATCTTTCTTGTACCCGCGATGTTCCCTATATCAGGGTCTTCTTCAGAAATCTCTTGGACTGTTTCGATTTGTTTGATACCGTGGTAGAAGATTTCTCCCCCATAGTTCCACGGTATCATTTTGCTTGATTGGTACGAGACAGGTCCCGACATGGTGATCTTTAAAGGTACACATTCAGAGTTGGGTGTAATCCCGACAGGCCTTTTGCAAGCCTTGGGAGGATTGTCGGAAATGGTTATGATAGCAATATCGTTGGTTGAAGTATCACAAGTATCAGGAGTAATCGGATTGAAAGTGTTAACAGGGGTTTTCTGGAAAAGTATCTCTTGAGTATCCATCAGGCGTTGGACACCTGACTTCAACATTGGACAATCACCTTGAATGTTCAAACAGAAATAACAGTCTTTGCCACAACCAGGAAAGATCCCGGCTCTCAACAAATTTTCTTTAATCACAATCAATGGAGTCAACAGATTGGCAATATCAGTAACATAGAGGTTTTCCAAAATGGCATGCACATTGTGGCCGTGCTTGGGCATCGGAGCAGATATAACATTAGGCTTCTCAGGAGCATCAAACTCAACCTCTTTGGCGTCAATTAAGTCCTGAATTTTGTTCTTAAGTGCCCAGCAATTATTGGTATCGTGTCCAGCACTGTCGGAATGGTAAGCACACTTAGCATTAGAGTGGTAGTACGGAGAGGAGGTGTTAGGGTTTTTTGGCGCCTCCTTCAAACTGTTCAGATTCAGCTTCAACAAGTGGGGAAGTACCTGAGTGGGCGTCATGTTGATGCGGGTGAACTACCGTTGTGGCCGTTCTACCCGTTGTTGATTAGGTCTCGACTGATTGTTACGAGGTTGATCATTTGACGAATTTTGAATCATCACGGCCCCTACAGTCGGACGGTGCTCAGTTCTTCCCAATCCCTTCTGAGAATACATAGCAGATGCTTCTTTCTTGGCTGGGAAAGGTTTTTTAACAGCTGTGGATGCGGAAGCATCCTTTTGAATCTTTCTGCTTTTAATACCGGCCTCCACCCTTTCGCCGGTCAGAATCAGTTCAGTAAATCCCGCAGAAGAGCTCCCGATTAGATGGTTGAAGAAAGGGCCAGATAGGGTCCCCAAAAACAAGTCAACTAATTCCATATCTGATAGCGGTGGTTGTACCCTTCCAGCCAGATCACGCCACTTCTGGGCGTACTCCTTAAACCCTTCATTTGAAGCCATCCCCATACTTTGTAACTGAGTACGAGTGGGCGCCAAATCAGCATTGTACTGATACTGACGATAAAAAGCAGCTGCTAAGTCTTCCCAATTGTGAACCTCTGATCTCTCGAGCTGATAAAACCAATCTAACTGAGTGCCAGACAAGCTGTCTTGGAAAAAGTGTACCCAGAGGTCTTTATCGGATGAATGAGGTTGGATCTTTCTAACATACGACCTCAGGTGCATCTTAGGGAAAGACAAACCGTCGTACTTGGCGAATGTTGGCACTTTGAACTTGGGAGGGATAACAATCCCCACTACCAATCCTAATTCCTCAAAATCCAATCCGGGCACCCTCTGCAACTCCATAGCTGCCAATCTGTCTTCAAGGTTCTTATATTTGTCATCCGCTGGTGGATACTGTTGTTCAGAATAGTCTTCGTCTTCTTCCTCTTCCTCCTCTTCTACCTCAGACTCAGAAGGTACAGTAACTCCTTTCCCCTTGCCAGCCCCTTCGTCAGACGTTGAAGGGAACTCAAGAGTCCTTCTAGCATCACTCTCAAACCTTCTTCCGAAAGTGGCTACCCCCGGTCTCTTTTTATTTTTCTTCTCTTTATTCTTCTCTAACAGAGCTTTGAGATCCTCTTGACCCTTTGCCAAGGTCATGAGGAGTTGCTGAAATTGTGAATTTTGTGCCTGTAGATCCTTTACTGTTTGCTCCAAATCCATCTTGCTGAAATAAACAGCAGAAAGATAAGGAAACCTGGCTTGAAGACCTGTTTATGCATATGATGAATGGTATGTTATTCATGTAATGCATTCAAGGGTTCAAAATTTCAAATTTGTTGCAAACAAAACGAAAGCACGTCATATTAAGAAGAAATTTGTTAGTACATAAGTGCCCCATGGGCAAAACATTACAAAATTCTTAATGTAAAAAGACATTGCGCATCCTTTTTGGTGTGATGTAAGTGTTGAGAGTTTCCTCCTCGTGAAGTCGGAGGGTGAGCTCCAAAACCTTCTTCTCACTGGCATAGAAGCTGGCTTCAAAAGTATCCCGTTCTTCCTTGAGTTGGATCCAACTCTTTTGCATTTCTTCCCAATATGTTGGCATGTCAGGATGTAGGATGGTGTATGGAACCTCTCCTTCCATAACAGGCTCTTTGATCAAGGGGAGAATGTGAGGATATGGCATCATAAGATTCTGGGAGTGGGTTCGTACCCACTTGAGATAAGGCTCAAGGGGGATGGAATTCTTGTGCCCCAGTGTCTTGCTATCCACCTTATTAGGCATCCTCCAAGCTTTGATAAACCTTTGTCGAAGTCCTTGCGCATCGTTGTCGAAGTCAAAAACTAGGTCAGGAATCATCATGTCACGAGGGCCATCCCTTCGAGCATATCCAAATTGTCTCAAAGCTAGACAGGGGTTTTAGGTGATGCCTCCCCTAATGCCAAGTAGTGGGACATTAGGGAATTCCCCACAACGATCAATGAGGATGACATTTTCTCTGGACCGAGAACACCAATGTACATCAGAATGTGTGAGGGTCATCAATCGTTGTGACCACCTTAAACCCTGCTCATTCTTCAGAACTGATTGTGGAAGGTGAGAAATAAACCACCTTGCTAGGAGAGGAGTACAACACATGAGAACACCTCTTTTCCTCATTGTTCGTGTGTAAAATGAGTGTAGGATGTCCCCAAGCAATGTAGGTATAGGATTCATGGATATGAAAATCTTGACAACATTCACATCTATTAGCTGATCAGGGTTTGGGAACAAGACCAACCCATAGATGAGGAGTGCTACAATCTCTTCATAGGCTTGTAGACCAAGAGAATTCCAACAGTCTTGTGCCTTCTCCAATAGAAACTTTGCCAAGAAACCCTTGACACCACTTCTGGTTTCCCAATGCCCCTTGATATCAGATGGTTGCAAGTGTAATGCTTGAGAAACATCTTCAGGCTTTGGTTCTTTTTCCGTACCGTTGTAGGGTAGTTGATTAAGAATAGGAATTCTCAGAAGTTGAGAAAATTCCTCCAAAGTAGGTACCAATTGGTAGTCAGGGAATGTGAAACAGTGGTGTAGGGGGTCAAAGAACTGGAAGAGAACTCTAACCATGTCTTCTTCAATGTTGGTGTTGACTAAGCTGAGGAGTCTACCATGTCTTTCACTGAAGAGAGAATTCTCTGGAATCTTGGAAGTAAGCTCCTTGAGTTGAGGAGGGATCCTCACAAGGTTGATTTGGATAGTTTTCCTGCGAAGATATTCCATGACCTATAAAACAAGAACAAAGATGAAGATCCAAACCCTTGGAATGGTTAGTGGATGCATATGATGCTTTATGATGTTCATGATGTATGCACAAGCACATGTACAAGCAAGTCACACAAAACCCTAGTTTCAGGCTTGCATGAGGCTTCATAGGTAAATACCCTCTTGAGTTTAGTTAGCTCAAAACCTGTCCTATAAATAGTAATCGGGTTCTAAGGAGCTCAATATCATTGGATTGTTTTCTATGTTCATTGTTTTGGTTTAGCCACTTAACTAGCGACCAAAATATTCCAAGAAAACAACCCTCAATGAGTGTAGTATCGAGTATCTACCAACTTCGGACTGTACCAAAGCCGGTCATCTCACTACCCCTAATAAAAGGCCAAGATGGTCAAGTAAGGTTCTAGTTTATTAGTGCTTAATGACATCACTCAGCGGCCCCGTATTCTCTTTGATTGACTCAAAGGCTACCGGTACTCACAAATTTGTCGCACTAATATAGCTATTGCTTCAACCGTGTCGGTATACCCCGCACAATTTCCACAACAAATTGCTATTTACCTATGAATGTTTCCTAAATCCGGGTAGAGGATTTCAAGCCCAAACAAGAGAACCAAATGTAAAGCAAATAAAGCAAACCATAATCATGTAAAGGGTGATCTAAGCCCTAAGGTTACTCCAATTTTAAATATTTCCCCAGCAGAGTCGCCAGTTCTGTGATACGGTGGGAAAACTGACTTGGGATTTTACGTTTGTATTCGCAAATGTTTCGGTTTAGCAAGAGTCGCCATCGACTTTTTATTTTATCCTAAGGAAAGGCCAAAAAGCACAAGAAAGACCTTTGAGATGTATTCTTGGGTTCGGGGAGTAGATTATAGAAAGGGAAGGTATTAGCACCCTTTCTATCCATGGTTATCCATGGGCTCTTAGTTACTTGCTTAGATCACTTGCTTTGCATTTTCAATTGTTTGAAATGGTGCTTTGTGTGTGATTTTGAAAGATATTTTGAAAAGAGGCCATCGTTGTGGCAACCTTTGTAATGATTCTTGTTTGAATGTATACAAAGGTGTTTTTGTCTTTTGAAAAGTTTTCAATGTTTGAAAGTAGGGTTTTGAAATTGTGTTGTGAAGTGTGTTTTGAAAGTAGCAAGGATGTTTTTTGCAAGCTTTTGATCAAGTAACTAGGAGCTATCTACCCTATTTTACTCAAAGATCTTTCTTATATTTTTAACCCTTTTAACAGTGTTGTTTCACCATTGTATTTGGTGGAAAACCTTGTATTAGGATGTTAACGGGACAGGCGCGGGTCATCGTATAGACCATGATAGCAATAGTGTCAAGTATCTTTGGCAATTTTCTTGAGGGACTTGATCATTTTGTTTAGGCAACTTAGATAGCGTCATCGAGGGACTATGATCTTTTGTTTTGTTTTTGTTTTGCCGAAGTACTTGACATGCAACCATGGCCCATTTTTGAAGGCAACAAGTGGATTGTAACCCTAGGGGTGCAAGTGTGCATTGTGTTTGTTTTTCATGCATATTTATCTTGGATTAGGTCAAACTAATTGTTGATTTTAATTGCATACAAACCCTAGGTCTAAACATGGCATAATTGAAAGTTTTTAAATGTGCGAGAATTTAAATACTACACTATTACAACATGATATAGGGAGAGGGGTACAAATTTGAATTGGGAGTTTTTGAAAAGAAAATAAATTCTAAGTTATTACAACCATATTGAATGTATAGGCAATACTTAAATGTACAACAATTGAATACAATACAACAAATAAATGTCAAATAAAAGGTATTATGCACAAAATGATTTTTATGTGTACAAAAAAGTATTTTTTCAATGTGAAATGTAAATAAAATAAAAAAAGGATCAATTTTAATTATTTTTCTATTTTAGGACAAGAAACCCTAATTCTTAATAAATAATATTATTTATTAGTTATATACAATAAATAAACCAATTTATACAAAAAATAAAAGTATATTATAAAAAATGATATTTTTAATACACAATATTAATAAAAATGAAAATGTGGTATTTTTGTATTTTTTACCTAATTATCTAATAAAATAAAATGTATAAGTATATATATAAGTATATATATATATATATATATATATATATATATATATATATATATATATATATATATATATATATATATATATATATATATATATATATATATATATATATATATATATATATATATATATATATATATATATATATATATATATATATATATATATATATATATATATATATATATATATATATATATATATATATATATATATATATATATATTAAACATATTAAACATAAAAAATAAAAATTAATTATTTACAAAAAAATGAATATTTTCAAGAAAATGTTTTCAAATATAAATAAAGATAATAAATGAAAATAAGTAAATTTTTTGTATTATTTTTGAGTTTTGTTTAAATAAGAAAATAGTTTATTTACATATGTATACTTAATAAAATAAAATAAATATCAAATAAATATGAAAAAATATAGAAAATTATTTTTGGCATTTTTTATATTTAGACAAAAAATAATAAAGTCAGAATAAAAAATTAAAATGTCAAAATGATAAATATTTAAATAAATGGGCCAGGGGGGTGTAAACAGAAAATAGGGGTGTTAGAAGTGAAAACAAACAGGCCCAGCCCATCCAGACTTCTTCTTCTTCCTCTTGTTCACAAAACACGCGCTTCTGTGCATCAATGGCTAACTCCTGATTCTTTAATTTTTTGACAAAACTCATAACATGAACATTGTAGAGAATTAAACAACGAATTCAACCATATAAAAAACTTAGATTAACTCTCAAAGACCAGAGAGAATTTCTCTGGCCCTAATTTCTAACCTAGTTTTTTCAGAAAGTTCATGAGTGAAATTCTCTCAACACGATTAATGTAAATGAAAACTAAGCATATGTATGGCTCCAGGGCTATGAGTACAACATATTTCATTCACAAACCTAAGCCTAACCATTCCTAAATAGGGAGATAGAAGTCCATGAAATACCTGTTTCAGTTGACTTCGAGCTGGACAATGCAGCAACCTTCAATGGTGTTTGAGCTTCTCTTGAGCTTGCCTAAGGTCCAAGGAAGCTTCTCCAATGCTTGGCTTTCTTTGAAACAACTTGAATCGTGCTGTAGAACTCAACCTGCAAAGCTTTGAAATGAAAATGGCAAAGTGTGTTAGAGGTGTTACAGCTTGCAATGGGGGCCTGGAATAGTTCAAGTGAGTTGATTGGAAGGTGTTTGAACTATCTTTGGACAAAACACACGATGGAATTTTGTTGTGCCTTGCAAAATGCAGAACCTGCCCTATTTTGCAGAAAAACAGTGGTTCTGAGTATGAGGAGGTTTGAGTGATGAAAGGGTCGTGTTTTAGGCTTGTTGGGAGGTATGGAACTTGTCTACAATCTTTGTCTAAGCTTGTGTTAACAGATATGAGAGATTGTTTATGTTTGGCCACTTTTCTTCTTTTTCAAGCAAGAGTATGTGTCCTTCCAATGCAGGCTTGCACAAGCCCTAAATCATGCTGCACCTTTTGCTCTTGGTTACTGGAATTAGTGGACTTGATCTTGCCTGAAAGATCTGACCCCATGCCTCAAGGATTTGGTTTTGATATAAAGTGAAGTTTAGGCAAAAATGACATTATTGCTTTTTCCTTTTAAGGCTTAAACTAGTGTATAATGCCCTAATGACCAAGGCAATACCTTAAATCAATAGATATGCATTAAATTAAGGAGTACAAATTGGTTTTGAGGCCTGTAATGTCAAACCAAGCTAGCTAGATCAGAATTGCAAGTTGTTATGAACATGTATTGGCCATGGACAAAAGTGAGTTTTTGCCAACTTCAAGCATTCGATTCTCTCTAACCACAAGGGTGTTTGAGGAGTTCTTGGACAATTTGGAAAGGTTGGAACATGTACTATAATCCATCTTTGCAATGCAACTTGAAATTCCAATTGGAACTATTTGAAAAGTGGCCAAGAAGATGGGTCCAAATCCTGCCTAGATTAGGGCAAATTTTCTCTAAGTTAAAAGTTTTAGATACCCTTGTTCCAAAAATCATAACTTGAGATACAAGATTCTTTTGAGAAAACTTTATGAATCAAAGTTGTATACTTTGTGATGGACTATAACTTTCATGTTTCAAGTTTTGTTTGAATCCATTTGCATCTTGGTGAAAAAGTGGGACAAAGTTAGGAAAAAATAAGAATTTCATAACTTAGAAAATTTCTAAGTTATGAAATTTTTCCATTTTAAACCCTAATTTGCATTTTTGGGTTTCTTGATGAACAAGTTTCATAATTTGGCATATCTTGATGAAAAATTACCCTTGGCACTTGATTTTGACCAAAAAGTCAAAGTTTGACTTTTCAGTATACAGTTAAATTTTGATCAGTTGACTGAGAAATTCATCTGTCAATCCTATGCATTTGAGATCTTTTGAACTTGTTGAATGGGTCAAGATGATTTCATTGAGTCCTTGAGTCCATGGTTGATCTTGATTTGCCATTGGCTAGGTCAAACAGTCAAAAATTGCCTTTGCACAGTCAAAACCCTAAAAATGACCATTTTGCCCTTTTGGTGATCTGATCAAATTTCTTGTGGAATTGTGATCCAAACTTGATCAAATGGTTCACATGAGTTCATAATGTTTATGTGGGTCAAAATTCATGAGGTTTGACTGTCAATTGGCCACAGTTGACTTTTTCCCAATACAACTGATTTCTAGGTCAACTGTCCAATTGACTGGGCAAAAATTTGATTCAAGGATTGAAACTTGGTATGGACAAACTTGTGAGTCCAACATGAAGTATGAAAGTCACTTTGGGCATTGTAGGTCAAAACATCCCTATGCAAATTCAAACCCTAATTTAGGTCAACAGTGCAAGGAGGTGTCTTGAGCTGAGCAAACCCTAGCTTGATCTTGAGTTCCAAGGGCCTTGTGATGAGAAATGTTGATAAAAAGGAGAGGGAAAATTTTGGGGTACAACAGTTGCCCCTGTTCAATCTTCTTGAACCTGAAGAGTTAGATTGGCAAGTTTTGCCTTTCGCGACTCGAAGGTAAAGGAAGATTGGACACTAGAGTGCCCGTAAATTTGCACTCGCCAAAATATTGTTGAGGGAATGGGCTTAAAGATGCCATTTGGAGATGGTAGAATCTTGCTGGAGATGGGTTTAAAGATGCCATCCAAGAGTGTTTGTTGAACTGTAATGTTGTAGGTCAGGAGAATGAGCATCAAAATGGTATCCGCGTCTGGAATGCATTTGAACTGTATCTGGAGACTGGGTCTATATGAACAAAGGAATGGCATATGTGTCTGGAGCGTATCTCAGCTGTAACTGTATTTGAACTTTGAATGAACATCAGAATGACTGTCGTGTCTGGAGTGTATCTGTATTGTATCTGGGTAACAGGAAAACATCTGTGTATGGAGCAACTATGTGTTGGGGTTAAACTCTGAATGAGTGACAGAATGGCAACCGTGTCTGGAGCGTATCTGGACTGTATCTGAAGTTAAGACCTGTATGAGTAGTAGAATGACCGCCGTGTCTGGGGTGTATCCGTACTGTATCTGGGATCTGAATAAGTGACAGAATGATTTCCGTGGCGACTGCATTGGGGAGAGTCAAATTGCTGATGTAAGAGCCAGAATGGCATCCGTGTCTGGAGCGTATCTGAACCTGTAGTTGATAGTTGAATCTGAATGAGAGATAGAATGGCTGCCGTGTCTGGAGCGTATCTAGTCTCTATCTGATTACTGAAGTCTGAATGATTAGTAGAATGACCACCGCGTCTGGGATGTATCCATACTGTATTTTGACTTGAAGTTCTGAATGAGTAATAGAATGACCGCCGTGTCTGAGGTGTATCCATACTGTATCTGAATAATTGTTAACAATAGCCTTTTAATCTTATCCTGAAAAGGGTAAAGTGTTAGCTAAAACATGAAGTTATATTGCATGATATGTATGATGCAATGAATTGTAATCCATGTTTATGATATATGGATGTAATGGTTATGCATGTAAGCTGAATAGCTGTCTTGCTGAGGAAGATAAATCCTGGATAGCTGGAGATAATGACATCTTTGACTACTGTCGGGGAATATGAATCTTCGACCGAAGCTGGGGATTCCAAAAACTTTGATTGTTGAAGATGATAAATCCTTGTTGACTTTCCTGGGATATTGGGGAAACTCTGAAAAACTCTTTGTGCAATCGATTTGCATCATCAAAAATTGTCCAAAACCAAATTTTTCTTGAAATTTTTAAATATCATATAACATAGATTCATATATAGCATGTATAAAACATATATAAAAGTTATATCAAGGGTAGAATGCACCTTATAAGTTGCATTCGTCAAGTATGCCGAGCTCTCGACGAATTTTTTAGAAAGGTTCTTTCGCCAAAGGTTTGGTGAAGATATCGGCAAGCTGATTATGAGTATCTACAAAGGTTACCTCGACATCTCCTTGAAGAACATGATCATGGATAAAATGATGTCGAATGTCTATATGTTTAGTCCTTGAATTCATGACGAGATTCTTTGTGATGTTGATTTCACTAGTGTTGTCACATCTTAGAGGAATGCACCCTAGATCGAGTCCGTAGTCACGAAGTTGTTGTTTTAGCCACAAAATTTGAGCGCAACTACTACCCGCTGCAATATATTCAGCTTCGGCCGTGCTTAGAGCAACACATGCTTGTTTCTTGCAGGCCCATGATACTAATGCATTACCAAGAATGTGACAAGTGCCACTTGTGCTCTTTCTATCTGTTTTACATCCTGCATAATCCGCGTCAGAATAACCAATTAATTTGCAGACACTACCTTTAGGATACCATAATCCGACATTTGTTGTCCCTTTGAGATACTTCATGATCCTCTTTACCTCCGTGAGATGAGATTCCTTTGGGTTAGCTTGAAAGCGGGCACAGAGACAAACACTAAACATTATGTCAGGAGGGCTCGCCATCAAATATAATAAGGAGCCAATCATACCTCGATATTTAGTGATGTCGATGGAAACACCTGATTCATCTTGATCAATATAAGAACCAGAACCCATTGGTGTAGACATTTCCTTACACTTATCCATGTCAAACCTTTTCAAGAGTTCCATATGAATATGAGCAATTCTTTTGTGCCAAAGCCATGAATCATCGTTGTTCGCCATGAGACATTTAACCTTCAAAGATGGATCATCAAGGAAAATCATGAATATATTATTGATTCTTTTACCTTTAAGTATAACCTCATGAGTGACTTCGTCTTCTATCAAACATTCATCCTTGGTGAACTTGATTTTGAAGCCTTTGTCACAAATTTGGCTAATACTTAGAAGATTGTGCTTTAGTCCTTCAACATAAAGAACATCTTCAATAGATGTGAAAGATGGAGCACCAACTTTGCCTTTGCCTAGGATTCTTCCCTTATTATTGTCTCCATAAGTGACAAAACCTTTGGCCTTTAGCGCTAGATGTGAAAAATTGGTTTATGTCTCCTGTCATATTCTTTGAACAACCACTATCAAGATACCAAAGATTGCATGTGGTCTTCAAGCATACCTGCAAAACAAATTAGGTTTTGTTAGGTACCCAAGTTGCTTTGGGTCCTTCATAATTAGTGCATTTCTTTACCCATGCATAATTCCCACTTGCCACACTGAAGTTTCTAACATAGCAAGCATTAGGTGTATGGCCTTTAATACCACAATAAAAACAAGTAGGTTCAAAGTTACTTCTATATCTAGAAGGATAAGATTTCTTCTTAGAAAATGTTTTCTTTTTCGGATAGTGACGAACTATTTTAGGTTTGTTCACTTTCTCTTTGGAAGATTGATCACTTGCCTTAACAAAGATAGCTTTATTAGAACTTGGTTTTGAAAACTTTGAATATCCAAGTCCACTTTTATCATTGGAGTATCTTTGTTGGCTAAGAACACCTTCCAATCCAATTTGCCCTTTTTCATATCTTTCAATGACTCTTTTTAATTGGACAATTTGGAAAGAGAGTGAATCACAATTTTTGCATACAAAATTTTGTTTTTGTTCATCACTTAATTTTTGTTTTTCTTCTTTGAAATCTTTTTCCATTGAAACATATTTTTCTTCTAAGGATGAAATTTGTTTCTTTTGTGATAAAATAGTTTTATACAGAATTTTACATTCATTCAATAGTTCATCTAAAGCACCTTGTGCGTCACTATCAAAAAGAGAAAATTCATTACTAACCTCATTGTCTTCATCATCGGAATGGTGTGAGGCTATCAATGCTAGATTTGCACTTTCATCACTATCGGAATCGGATGAGGAACTTATTTCATTGTCCTCCCATGCGACATAAGCCTTTTTGTTCTTGAATCCCTTCTTGCTTTTGAATCCACCTTTCTTGGAGAGTTTTGGACAATCCTACTTGATATGACCTTGCTTACCACATTCATAACATGTGATTTCTTGTGTTGATGTGGAGCCTTCCTTTTTCTGAAAATGTTTCTTTTATTTTGAATGAGAAAAAGGTTTGTCATTTCTACCGAAGAACTTACCAAGCCTTTTAACAAGAAGCATGAAGTTTTCATCTTCTTCTGGATTGTTTTCCTTTTCAACTTCCTTGGAGTCTATCTTCAAAGCAATATTCTTGAATTTCTTCTCTTGATTTTCATGCTTTTCGAGTCTTCCGAGTTCCATTTCGTATTCTTGAAGTTTTCCAAATAATGTTGCGGATGTCATGTTGGATAGACTTTTCTTTTCTGAAATTGCCGTTACCTTTGGTTGCCATTCCCTAGTTAAGGACCAAAGTACTTTTAGATTCAATTCATCATTTGTCAAAGTTTTACCAAGAGCACTTAGATGATTTGTCAAGTGCACAAATCTCTTTTGTAAGTCAAGAATGGTTTCTCCGGGCTGCATTCGAAATAATTCGTATTCTTGACTTAGGGTATTTAGTCTTGAACTTTTTACTTCAACCGTTCCTTCATGAGTTTATACCAAGGTATCCCATATTTCTTTTGCTGTTTTGCATGCCGAGACACGGAAGAATTCGTGCATGCTAAGTGCACCTTGAAGAAGGTTTATTGCCTTTTTGTCATAGAGAACTTTCTTCTTATCATCATCGTCCCATGCAGTCTTAGGCTTTGATGAGCCAACACCATTGATTACCGTTATCGGGATAAATGGACCATTTTCGACGACATCCCATATTTCTTCTCCTTGTGTTTCTAGATGCGCCTTCATGCGTATTTTCCAGAAGTCAAAATATTCACCACAAAATAGAGGAGGCTTGTTGTTACTACCACTATCTCTGAAAACAAGATTATAATTTGCGGAAGCCATTCTGAATCTTTTAGGAGCAGGTTACCTATAACCTGCTCTGATACCAATTGTAAGTACGAAGTGCGCCTAAGAGGGGGGTGAATTAGGTACTTTAAAAATTCTGGTTTTTAGTGATGATGGTTCTTATTTTTCAGGTTATAAGTGAGTTTAGGAAAGCTTAAAAATGTAGAAAAATAAAGAGACACAGGCGATATATCCTGGTTCCCCTCATGGTCCGAGAGTACTCCAGTCCCCTTTCAACATGAAAGAGATTTCCTTATTGTCGCAAACTTAAACAAGAACTACCAACCAAACCAAGAACAATCCTCTTGGATTTTCACTAAGTTACCTATGAGAACAATCCTCTCAATGTAACTACACTTGTATCCAACAACTTGAAAAGACAAGATTTCAACAAAAACACTTAAACTTAATTCCAACAATCCTGGAAAATAAGTAAGTAAAGATCAATTTGTGAGTTTGAGTGAGTAGAGTAATATTGATCACTAAGAGTGATTTGACAATGTATAATCTTCTTCTTTCAATAATAATATTGTACAAAGACTCAAGATATATTTGCTCAAAGTTTTTTGTTTGTTAATGTATGAAAATGTGCATAAAACTTATGCATGAAAATGAAGAATGCTTGAGTTTGTATTTTGAAAGTTCAGAAAATATTTTTGAAAGAAGGTGTTAGATCTGGATTTGAAATTGAATATTTATATGTTCATAACACCCTTTTGAAACATCATGAAGATTTGGAAATGTATCATGAACAAATGCCAAGTTTGAGTGAAAAGATGTAATGAAAAGGCATGATGAAAAGGGATGAACAAAGCTGTTATTTTTCAAATTCGTGCAGTATGCAATTGATTGCACCCTTGGTGTAAATCGATTGCACAAGGTTTTTAACAACTATTTTTTCAAAATCTTTAAGAGTGCAATCGATTGCATTAACAATGTAATCGATTGCATGCAAAGTCAGTAGCAAAAATTAACTGAGTGCAATCGATTGCACTAACAATGTAATCGATTGCATGCAAAGTCAGTAGCAAACGTTTTGAAAAATTTAAGTATGCAATCGATTGCATAGGTAATGTAAATCGATTTCACAAAGAAACAGAAGCAAAAGATCTGAAATTTTGAAGTGTGCAATCGATTGCACTAAGATGTAAATCGATTGTATGCAGATGAAAAGTGAAATTTTATCTTTGAAAAGCTTGAGTAATGATTCTTAAACATTTATTTTTCATTTTTGAGCCTCTATATCTTAAGATCAAAGTAGATAATATTATTATACCTTTAAAGTTGTTGAGAGCTTTGAATGAAGATATTATCCTTAGATGCTTTGATGCTTGATCAAAATCTTTGCCTTTTTTGTTAGCCATGGTTTGTCTTCATCAAAACAAAAGCTTATTTGTGAAGCTTGATTTTACACATCATATGTTGCATGCCAAGCAGCATGGATCAAAATGCTACTTAAAGAACTCAGAATAATGGAATCGAAGATGAAGCTGTTTGTTGATAACAAGTCAGCTATAAATCTTACGAATCATCCTGTGTGTCATGGTCGAAGTAAGTATATTGAAAGAAGGTATCATTTTCTGAGGGATCAAGTCAACAAAGGGAAGCTTGAAATAAAATATTGCAAGACAGAAGTGCAACTAGCTGACATATTTACCAAACCTCTGAAGAAAGTGAGGTTCGAAGAGTTAAAGAAAGGCATCGGGATGAGAAGTCTTATAACATGAATTAGGAGGTGTGTTAGTTGGTTAATTCTTGTTATGTAGTTATTTGGACTTTTAATATGTATTTGGGTCTGAGCACTTTGCCTATATAAAATGTCATTATGTTTGTAATTAAAATGCTGCAATAATAATTCATTCAGTTAGAAAGTTAGTTACACTTAACTAACTAACTCAATTTCTCTCTCTTCTTCTTTTTCACAAAATCATCTTTCTTAAATCCTTTGTTTCAACATCAACGACTTAGTAATCGAAGAAAAATCAAAAGTCCCATCAATTTTACATAACATTTTAAAATGTAAATTCTAAAACATTTTAAGAATTAACATTTCAAGGAGTATCTATTGTATGTAAAATTTTAAATTTCTGATTCGAAGTTGAAACCCCCTCGAGAAATATCAAAAGCTTGATGTTAGTCGAAAGATACAATATACAAATACAACAATATACAAATACAACGATTAATGTCTTAAAGTAGTTGAAGAAAGTTATAGATTCAAAAACCTATCAAGTTGTCAAGAAAGAAAATTTAGAAAGAAGTTCGTGTGATAGTTTGATCAAAGCAGCTATTAACCACGTGACATCCATACAATGAAGAAGTTATATTTTATTTTTGTCAATATCTTAGACCGAAAACCATATAGGTTTGAGAATTTCATTTCTTATATCTAAGTCTGGACACACATGAATGTTAAATTTGTTAAAGAGAGTTTGCTGCTTATTATACTCTTATAAGACTGGAGAGATTAGACTCTGCAGTTGCGCACGAAAAACAATCTTAAAAAAAATTTATTTCCCATTTAAGATCTACACGCTAAAAAGATAACAATCTTAAATGATAAAATCAAGAATACACATATCTCCTAAATTATAACGTTTCTATATACGATTGTCTTGCTTTTTTACTTTAATGTATTTTACCACCTTTTAATTCTTGCAATACCTCTAATTCATTTTGAAAATATAAGCTATAGTTAAGTGATTTAAACGTTAGATACAGATTATACGGCATCTATCAAATTCAAGTGAAATTTTTATTGTCAACACATCCATGATACATCCTTAAGCCTATCAGATTATACCATGATTAGATATTCAAATTTAATTTATGGATTAGGTGATTATGTTGTTTTTTAAAATCTCCAAACAAATTCTATAAAACTGACTATACTCCTTTTGAAATTCTATAAAACCAACTATGCTTCTTTTCAAATCCTATAAAAATTGCAGTGAATGAATGGATTTAAAATTTAAATTCAAATAAATTTTCATAGAAATCGATATATGAACCCTACAAAATTCAGTTAGATTAGAATGCATAAAAAACCATCCCAATTTTATAGATTGGTTCGATCCAAATTAACCAGTTTATCAGATCACGCATTGCCTGCAATTGCAACGCTAAAATATGAACATTGTGGCACATAGATATAAAAATAAAACAGTAAAATTTATCTACGATTATAAATCCAGAAATATCGAAAGCAAAGCTATTATGAACTTCTGTACTCCAAATTAAAAACCAAATCATTATAATCAATCACTATAGTTGAGCACCAATGGTGTATTTAACAAAGACATGATATGAAACTGTCCAAAGTCCAAGCACATGAGTGAGTTTTTTGTTCTTACTTCTTTTTCTGAACCTGATTCTTGATCCATTTGAATCCAGCAGAGGTGCCACTCTTCACTTTCTGAGCACCTACCACAGCAGCTGACTTAGCTTTGTCGGCACCGACAATCGCAACTGTTTTGGCTTTGCCCATACTAACAGATGCCATAGCCTTTGCATCTGCCATCTTGCCACTTCCATTGCTTTTATTGTTCTTCTTCACCATCACATCATCTTCATACTCGTCGCTGCCAAGCCCGCCGTTTCCCCATTGGTCAGACCAACTTGGTGCCTTGCTACCCATGTTGTTTCTTCCAAAAACCTTCAGAAAAAATTCAATTTTTTTATTGATTCTATTCATTAATCAGATATTACACACATTGTTCTAAACTGCTGTCAGCAATTGTAGTTGTAGATTCAACATTAAGGTTCTAAAAAGGTGAGTCCGTGTCAGTGTCAGTGTCAATGTCGGTGTCTGAGATTGACACCAACATTTGTGATTACGTTCTAAAAAACTAATCGGATATTAAACACATTGTTACAGTCAGCAACTACAGTTAAACCTGCAATATAAATATGATTAACTACAAGGTTTTAAAGATTAACTACAACTGCGATTGCATCAGCCATTGCTATGACCTAAGGCCGTCTCTGAGTCCAATCCCGAGGCTAATAAAATATTATGCATATTGTTCTAAATTACAGTCAGCAACCACAATATAAGGTATTCGAGATTTATGCAACAACATCATAACTGCAATTGTGATTGCATCAGTCACAGTTATGACCCACAGTCAAAAAACTAGTCAATTAGATGAAAAGAACCTCATCTAAGTACCACATTGGGCGTCATCAACTTCAACTCATAATCACTGAAGCATGGAGACAGATACAGACACAGACACTGACACACCAGACGGAGTTGACACTGATAATAATTTTTTTTTTAAATGAATAAATGGTTTCAAAATTCCGCAATTTAAAACCATGACCATACACACGGATGATGATAATAATAAAAAACAAATAAAAAACCCAGAAACGCGTCTAGTCGGAGGCAGACAATAAAATCAATAAACAGTTCGAAAGTTCGGTGTTGATTACGACAGTGCACCAATATGAATATTCAATTCAATACAATTTTGAATATCAAAGAATTGAAGAAAAAAAAACAAAAAAAAAAATCAGGATCGAATAGATCTCTCAAGGAATTCAAACGAAAACTCAAATTGTTGAGTGAGATCTCTCAATGAATTGAAACCACCAAAAAGAGTTTATTGATTTTTCCTCATGGAGGTTACATGAAGAATAATAGATGATAGCAATTGAATCAATTACACAGAATTGCATGCATTCAAGTATTTTAGAACAGAGAAAATAGGGTTTTTTTGTTGTTGGTATTTTTAATAGAGAAACAGAGGAAGGAAGGTATGAAATTAGATTGAAGATATGAAATTAAGAAGAGAGAGATGGATTACCTTGAGAAATTGAAGAGAGAGGATGGAGATTGGAAGGAAGGAAGTGTAATGTGAGGAAGATGGTGGTGATGAAAAGAAGTTGAACAGTGCTAAAGTCAATACTTCATTTATACCCTATTTTTTTACTCTTTTACTTTTCCTTTTCCTTCTAGCTTTTTCATTCTTCACTTAAAAAATTTAATGATTGAGTATTTTTCAATCACATTAATTTCTTATTTATGTTTAACATAATTCTATAGTTTTTTCTATTGTAAAAATATTTTTTAATACTATTTATTATATTACTATTAATATTTTAAAAATCAGATTGAAAATAGAATCAACCGGACTTTTAGTTTAATATTCAATTAGTTTAATCAATTAAACTTGATTAAAATGTTTATTGAATAAATTATAATATTGATAAGTCATAATTATATCTCACGATTTTAATAAAGTTAACATTTTAAAAATCTACTAAGAGCATAATACAACAATATCAATAATAAATATAATTTTTTTTGAATCGATAAAAAATTGTATTAATTCAAAAACATGATACAAACACGGCGATTCCTCGGATCCAGCCCATAAAAACACTAAATCAATAAGAGATCACAATCTTATAACATCAAGCTAGCTATGTGACCTCTAAGTTGCCTATTATACCATTCCATACACACAATCATATCAATAATATTGGGGTCAATATTAAATGTATCAATATTATTCCCAAAACTCTTTCTATTCCTATAATTTCACATACCATAAATGGTGCCAATTTGAGTAATGCTTTCCTCTAATCTTTGTTTTTCCCCTTGTGGACCAGTCAGACTATCTCATCATCCCAACTTTCAGGCTCATGATGTGCTCTAATCCAATTGAGGATCTCTTTTCAAACCTTTTCATTGTTGCCAGCATCTGATTCCACCTACTTTGAACCTTTATAATAGTTTCTCTTTGGTTCAAAACAACCTTTATAATCCAGGAGCTATCCTTTTTAATGTTTTGATCCATCACAGTTCTGTTTTTGAAATAATAAGTGGACACCCATCGCACCCATAAGCTATCAGCTTTCCTGCAAATGTTCAAAAACAACTTCAGCATTGAAACTTGATTCTAAGTATTCAAGTAAATAACATTCAACTCTCCTTGCTTGATTGGTCTATAAACATTCTGCCAAGCAACTGGGCTCTTTATGCTGCTCTCCACTTCACCTGTCCACATGAAAATTCTACAAATGGTGTTAATTTTCTTGATCACAAATTGAGGTAAGGGGAGAATACATCTAATAATTTGCAATAGCAAAAGCCACACTTTTCAACAATTGTAATCTACTAGCATAACTGAGTAATTTTGTGCTCCAATTCCTCATCCTCTCAATAATTTTATCAATGAGATTTGTAACGCCTCGTTTTTCTTTAGTAACTATTTTAATTATTATTTATTTTATTATTAATTATTATTTGATATAGTAATTAATTAAATTGTGTGATTTTGTGAATATTTGAATTAATTGTTGTTCTGGACTGGGCCCGCCCTGGCCCAAAAGCAAAGACAAAGGCTTAATCCAAGCAGCTCCTCGAGGAGAGCGCGCCTGCGGATTCCCGCCAGCGCGCCCGACCACAGATCGCAGTTGTGCTCGCTGATGCCCGCGACACATGGCGTCCCCGACCACGGGAACTCCAGCTCGAGTACCCTCCTCGTAGGGCAGATTCTGATCGTTACCAAATCATCTGAACTCTGGAAAGACTGCGTCTTCGTCCCTCCTCATTTCTCGCAGAGCATCACCAGGAAGGGGGCCACGTGCGGGTCCCCACTACACACGTAGAACCTGACAGTTCCTTCATTGGGCCAATTCTGGTCGGCCCAATGAGGGGACCTTGGCCCCGCGCTGGGGGCTATAAATACCCTCTGCTCCTAGAGGGTCGGGTATTCATCTCTTACGCATACATACATTTTTTTGCCTGCTCATTCCGTCACTCATTTTAGCATCAGAGTGCCTTGCAGGTACCCCCCCATCTCACTCAATGTCCGCTCGGAGCCAGTCGTGACGATCCAAGTCTGATCAAATAAGATCAGTGGCGCCGTCTGTGGGAATCTAGCTTCCCCGTCTTGCAAAACCTCGAAGACCAAAGCTCAAAATCACCTCCTACCGTCATGGCTGACCAAGTTTGGGATGACCAAAACATCCGCGTCGTCGACACCAACAACGGCCTCGCAGATAAAAATGGAGTCCCCGACAACACCAGTAACCCCGGCCATAACACACTCCCCGGGGGCGCCATTCCCGGGCCCTCAGTCCACTGCGACGGAGCTACTGCCTCATCTTCTTCAGTCCCTCCGCCGCTCGAAGAAGACAATGCAGCTCCCACAAACTATCGAGCTGCCCAATTTCAGGAAGTCCATGTCCCCGCCGGGGAAGATGCCACAACCCGCACACTATTCACGGCGATCAATCAGACGAATTACCTCATCTTTTGCCCAGGGGGAAAGATTGAGGGCACTAGAAGACGATAGAAGACCCGCGAGGAGACATAGGAGGCCCCAGACCCCACCTCCTCGAGTAACAGAGGTACATCTCCCGTCTCCCTCGCGGAGACAATACAGAGACACCTCGCGAAGCCCGTCGCCCCGACCCTCGGGGAGACGACCCCCGTTGGAGAGGCAACCCATCATCGAGGCTAGAGGGTGCAACCATGGCCCCGTACGGCAAGAAAGAAGACACTCCGGGGACAGGCACGGAAGAATTGACAAACGATCACCACACTCGAGGGATGCCCAGCACGACCAGGATCGTCGGGCACGACAATATTTCAGGTCCCCATCCCTGTCCCCGGAGAGAAGTGACGAGGACGACCCCCGCGGTCCCCTGTCACAAGCCATCATGGAGGTGCCCATTCCCCCGGGCATGGAGAAGCCTCCACATCTGAAGGAATATGACGGAGTCGCGGACCCAGTCGGCCACATAGACGGGTTCGAGGCTATGCTGCACTACCACAACATCGGGGAACCCATCAAATGCCAGTTGTTCCCCACGACCCTCATAAAGGCAGCAATGGATTGGTATAAAGGCCTCGCTCCGGGATCAATCAGCTTGTGGCAAAACCTGAAGAACCAATTCATAAGTTTGTTCACTGCGTCTCGGCGACACCCAATGACCGAGGCAGCACTCGAGGCCATCATCCAGAGACAGGATGAAACCTTGAGAGAGTTTATTAATCGCTTCAATCGCGAAGCCATACAGGTCCCCTGCGCGGACCACATGAAGAGGTGCTTGCTGGAGAGGGGGCTCCTCCCCGGCACAGAATTCAGAAAGGCAGTGGGCATCGAGCCGCCCCGAACATTCAATGCCCTCCTCGAGAAGGCCTGGGCATATATGGATTACGAGGAAAGGGAGGCGGCCAACAGAGCCCGGGACCCCAGAACTTGCGGATCCAACAGCAACCTGCGCCAGGAAGCCGCTCCTCCTCGATGAACCGGGGAGAAAAGAAAAGAGGACAGACCCCGAGAAGTCTGGGAGCAAAGAGGACCCTCGGGGCGGTTTACCGAATACACTCTGCTCACAGCTTATCGTGAGCGCATTTTGGCGGAGTGTGCCAGCACGGACTTTAAAGACGGCAACGTCAAACGCCCTCGACCTTCTCCTGCCAAGCCCGGAGTAGATAAAAGCAAGTACTGTCAGTACCATAGGAGCCATGGTCATCTGACTAAAGACTGCGTCCACCTCAAGGACGCCATCAAAACCCTGATCAAGGGAGGGAGACTCGCCCAATACTGGCGAAACGACGCTCCTCGTCGTGATGCCCGAGAGACAAGAGAACCGGAGGAATACGCCCAACCATCTGACGAGTCGGCCCCCGTCCAGACCGCCTTCTCCGTCACCAGACTCGAGGACTTCTACGTCCCCGAACACCTGCAGGAGCCGCTCACGACACACAGCAGGTGGGAATACTTTCCCTCCGCCATGGTCATCAACGGTGGAGGATTCAACGACCTAACTATCAATTCGGCCAAGAGAAAGCTGGATGAGTTGGTCGACTCGGCACCTCTGAAAACAATGACCTTTGAGAGGGTAAAAGGTAGGTCGGAGCCTATCACCTTTTACCTAGAAGAGCTCCCCAGAGGAGCCCCCAATGCAGTCATTCCCCTGCTGATAAGAGCAAGAATGGCTAACTTTGACGTGCACCGCATCCTCGTCGACGAAGGAAGTTTCGTCGATGTAATGTACAGTCAATTGTTCCGGACTCTGCAGCTGGACGACTCGCATCTCTCGCCGTATGTAGGGTCGGACTTACAGGGCTTCAATGGCTCGACCTCCAAGCCTTGGGGATATGTCGAGCCCATGGTTACCTTCGGCGAGGGCACGGCGACGAGGCAAGTTAAGGTACACTTCCTCGTCATCGACTGCCCGTCCCTCTACAACTGCATCCTGGGGAGACCAACACTGGCAGAACTGACCGCAGTTCCCTCCACCGTCCACTTGAAGATGAAGTTCTACACCAAGAGGGCACGGGTGGCTACCATCCAGGGGGACCTAGCCGCTGCTCAAAGGTGTTTCAACGCCGCATCTAAAGGACGTGACACTGTCGATACCGAGACAAGGGCCACCAAGAGACTGGCAACAACACGACAGGAGCCCGACAAATCAGAGCCCGCCAAGGTACAAGACCAGAGAGCTCCCCCAAATGTCGACTCCATAGCTCTGGATACTCGCTTCGATCAGGACGAACCTCCCAACGGCGAGCAAATCCCCCTCCGACCAATCCTGGACGGGGACTTTGAGCTCGTCCCCCTCGGTGCAGACCCAAGCAAAGGAGTGAAGATTGGCACCGACCTCCCCGACCTGGCAAGGAAGCAGATCAAAGTCTGCTTGCGCGAGAATGCTGACTTATTCGCCTGGAGCGCCGCGGAAATGCCCGGACTCGACCCCGAGGTCGCCTGTCACCGTCTCGCCATAGATCCCACCGCTAAGGCAGTAGTACAACGTAGGCGTAGGCAGTCTCCGGAGAAAACGGAGGCTGCTGAAAAAGCTATAAAAGACCTCCTAGAGGAAAATTTTATTTCTGAAGCCTGGTATTCAACCTAGCTGTCAAACATTGTACTAGTTAAAAAGAATAATGGAAAATGGCGGATGTGTGTTGATTATACCGATCTCAATCGAGCATGCCCGAAGGATGCTTTCCCTTTACCAAACATAGATATGATGGTCGACAACTCGGCCGGCTACAAGACATTGTCGTTCATGGATGCCTATTCAGGCTATAACCAAATCCCAATGGCCATGGGCGACAAACATTGCACTGCCTTCATGACCAGCTCGGGCAATTATTACTACAACGTAATGCCCTTTGGACTAAAGAACGCAGGGGCAACTTACCAACGTATGATGAACAGGGTGTTCTGCAAGCAAATCAGAGACATGCTTGAGGTCTACATGGACGACATGATCGTCAAATCCCGAGCATACACCAATCATGCAGCACACCTCAAGGCAGTCTTCGCCTAAGCGAGACAATGTAAGATGAGATTCAACCCCGAAAAATGCACGTTCGGAGTCAAGGCGGGGAAATTCCTCGGGTTCTACCTGACAGAACGAGGAACTAAAGCCAATCCCGACAAATGTCGAGCATTCTCCGACCTCCCGACGCTGACGTTGAAGAAATCAATACAAGTCATGAATGGCATGTTCACGTCATTGTCCCGCTTCGTCGCAAGATCCGCTCAGCATGCCCTCCCCTTCTTCAGACTCTTTCGCAAAGAAGCAGCCTTCGAATGGACCGAGGAATGTGAACGGGCACTGCGCCACCTAAAACAAAGTCTATCCCAACCACTCGTGTTTTCTCGACCAGTCGACGGGGAGCCTCTATTCCTATACTCGGCCGTCTCGAACGAGGCCATCAGCGCGGCTCTCATTCGCGAGACCACTGATGGGCAGAAGCCCGTTTATTTCACGAGCAAAGACCTACAAGGACCTGAGAGCAGATACCAACAGATAGAAAAAGTATCCCTAGCCCTCGTTAACGCAGCGAGGAGACTCAGACACTATTTCTTGGCCCATACAGTCTTAGTACGAACCGACCAACCAGTAAAACAACTATTAGGTCGACCTGATATGGCGGGCCGAATGTTGAAATGGTCTTTGGAACTCTCCAAGTTCGACATTCAATACGAAAGCAGGAAAGCTCTAAAGGCGCAAGCCCTGGCCGACTTCGTCGCGGAAATGACCGTTCACGACCCGCCCGCCGGGAAGGAGCACAAATGGACCATCTTCGTCGGCGGAGCTTCCAGCTCGTCCGGAAGCGGCGCGGGGATCCTCCTATAAAATGAGGAGGGCGTAGTGATCGAGCACTCATTAACTCTCTCCTTCCCAACTTCGAACAACCAAGCGGAGTACGAGGCCTTGCTCGCATGACTAAGGTTAGCCCAGGACCTAGCAGCCCGCGAGATACAAATCTTCACGGACTCACAACTCGTGGCTTCCCAAGTCCAAGGGAGCTACCAAGCTAAAAACGACAGCCTCGTAGAATACCTAAACTTAGTCAAAGAACACATGAAAAGGTTCGACCGAGCAGAAATATCACACGTTCCGCGCGAGCAAAACACAAGGGCAAACATATTATCCAAGCTTGCAAGCACGAGAAAGAATGGCGGAAACAAATCCGTTATACAAGAATCCATGTCACGCCCGAGCATCGAGAGGTCCTCGACCCCAGTCGAGGTGCATGCCATCGGAGACACCTCGAGCTGGATGGCCCCGGTGTACAATTTTCTGACAAAGGGAGAACTCCCTTCGAACTAGACAGAAGTGACCATCACAAAACGACGAGCATGCTCCTACGTGGTTGTGATCGGTGGAAATAGAACTGACTGCTTTTGAAATGCTGGTTCGCGAAATGTCGCGGTAAGCAAGAGTCGCCACCGTCTTTTATGTTCTCCAACATGGAAAGGACAAAAGCACAGCAAAATTCCTTCTTTGAGAATGTTTCTCGGTTCGGGAGGTAGATTATAGAAAGGGAAGGTGTTAGCACCCTTTCTATCCATGGTTATCCATGGACTCTTAGGTACTTGCTCACTATGTTTTTAAAAATTGTTTGCTTTTCAAGTGTTTGTGGGTTTTGAAAAAAAGTTTCGTTTGAAAAATTTCTAAGTAACTCTTGTATCTGTCCTCAAGAGTGTATGAAAAATTTGTTTGAAAACTTTTAGAAAGTGTCAGTGTGAAAAGTTTGTTTTGTTTGTTTTGAAAAGAGCAAGTACCCATGAGAAATCTACCTACTCTAAGGAATTAGGCTGTGTAAGAGTCCTTTAGATAGTGCTATCCCACCATTGAGAGGTAGGTAGCACCATCGTTGGAGTTATTCGGGTCAATTCAATTATAAGGGACAATGTGGTCACCGAAGCAATAGTAGGACACCTTAGAAGTAACCCTAATGTCCTAGATCCTTTTTTATCCGAGGCAACCGTTTCGAGGCAACAAGATCTTTAGACAGGAGGGCGACCTCTAAGACACCCTATACTTGACGACCACGTTCGAGACAACCAATGAGGCGTACCCTAGGAGTGGCATGTGCTTGTGTGTTGTTTTTATGTTAAGTTATCTTTGATCATGCATTTGTGAGCTACGGATTGATTTTATTATCATACAGTCTTGCAGGCATAATTAACAGTTAAGAGTGTGGAAAATAAAGTGCGGAAATATGAATCTATGCTATTACAAGGTGCGGATCTATACATCGCCAAAAACATAACCCGTTTTAGAAAATAAATGCAGAAAGTAAAAGAAAGCGGTAAATCCTAATTAACTATTACATTCCGGAAACAGTTACATAAATGATCAAAATAAAAATAATGCGCGAAAGAATTTAATCAGGACGTCCTTAGGGTTTTGACCCTTTTTGAGAAAAGAAATTAAGTTTTGTCCTTTTTTGCAATTTAATTAAAATATTAAACCTGGTACTAATTAATTATTTAATTAAAAATAAAAAATGTTTTTTTTTGTGTTTTTTATATTTTATGAAAATAAAAAGAAAAGGAATTAGAATTAAAAGTTAGTGAAACCTAATTCTAAGTTTATTTTATTTATTGTAAAAAAGTTAAAGTTAACCTAATTTAACTAATTTAATTAATTTACATTTTATTTATAAAAATAATAATTAATAAATAAGAATAATGATAATAAGAAAACATGATTGAAAATTGTCAAACCCTCATTCTACATGTTTTTATTTATTTATAAAAAAAAAGATTAAAATTGACCTAATTTAAACTAAGTTAATTAATTAGAGTTTATTTACAAAAATAATAATAATTAGTAAAAATAATGAATAATAAAAATATTATAAATATTATAAATATTTGAGTTTCTGAATTTAATATGAAAAATAATTTGTTTATGAATTAATAATAATAATTATAATAATTAAAAGAATTAAAAGGAAAGAAAATAAAAATAGCAAACCAGGGGGGGTGATGACCCATGTATAGAGGTTTATTTTGCAGATTTTAGGCCCAAGAAGCTTAAGCCTGTTGACTTTCTGGATTGGCTATGCACGCTTTGACTGGAGAACATGGTGGTCAACCATCCCTGGCCTTTGGATTGAGCTTCATGGCCACTTGGCAGGCTGATTTGTGAGGTTGCATGATGGAATTCTGGACAAGCGCTGCATGTGAGCATATTATGAAAAAATAGAATAAGCGTTTGGGGGACCTGGGAATCGAACCCAGGTCCCATTGATTGCCAGACACGTCCTCTTCCACTAAGCCAAGCGCACGCTTTTGTTATAATAATAGGCAACAAATATATTATATAAAACAACAGCATATGCTAATAATTATGAAAAAGCGCGCGTTTCATTTAAATGGACCAATCATGCACACACACATCTTCATCTTCATCCTTTTTCCTGTAAAACAAAAACAAGATAGCGGGGGTTTTTAACCCCCACAAAACATCATGGCCAAAAATAGCGATTAGGTCTGTAAGCTATATAAATAGGGCGCGAGCATGGTGTTGAATTCGTCTTGTCATTCTGAGTTCAACCATGGGTATCATTGGTTCTGATTTTACTTATGTTGTAAAGCCCTAAATTGAGAGCTTTGAAAACCTAGAATTCGTCCATGGTAGTTTACGTTTCAGGGCACCATAATGCAATTAACCTATATCATCAGCTTCAGAAAGGTCATAGCAATGCAAAGTAACAATTATATCATGTTAAATATGCAAGAATTATGAGTTTCAATTCTATAAAAATTAGGCAAACCGTGTGACTGAAGTGAGTGATTCTTTGAGTGTTAGAGCTTGTTTGTAATTGCAATGCGTTCCTGAATGTCCCAGCAAGGTATTGGAATCAAGAAAAGGGTTTGAATTGGCCTGGAAGCTTGAGTTCAGTTTTCAAATTTTCTTGAACTTTTGGAATTTGGTTTATGGTGTTTTACAGCAGCTTGCCCGTCCAGGGCTTTAGGGTTTGCTTCAGTATTTGTATGGGAATGGAATTAGGGTAAAAGTTTTGTCCAAGAATCCATGGAATAATGTTTTGCATCTTTGATTTCCAATCAAATATTTTTGCATCTTTTGATTGAGAAAACTTGCTAAAATTGGATGATTTTGTCTCCTTGATTGATACATGAAATCTTCAGCATGTGTTGAGCCTATTTGCTTCATAAAAAGATTTGAAAACCATATCTTTTGAATTTTCCTACAATTAAATTAATTAAATGAATTAATATTAATAAAAATTCAATTAATTAATTAAAAATAAGAAAATAAATCAATTAAAGCTTAATGGGTCGTGCATAAGCCTTGGGCAAAGATTCAAGAAAGAATTTGAGGCCCACTAGCAAAAATGAGGTGTTTTGGGCAAAGTTGACTTTTGCAAATTCCCAAAAATTTCCCAACTTCTCTAATGCATATCTTGCTCAATTTTGATCATATGAACATGTTCTTGGACATTTTGGAAAGGTCTTGAAGTCCTATAACCAATGCCTTTGGTCCCATGTCATTTTGATTTATCAATCTCAAGTTATGGTCTTTGACTTAAAGTGCCTTTTTGTTGACTTTTGAAATTGACCTATAATGTAGAAATTGATAACTTTTTGTGAGAGCATTTCATGGACTTGGAATGTGAAGATGAATTGTAGGAAATGTCATCCCCTTCAAAATGAGCATTGGATGGGATTTTTCTGATGAACCATGAGAAAGTTATGCCCTGGTCAAGTTATAGTTGACTTTTCAATTGTCCCAAAATAGAAACTTTTGCATCCTTGATGATTTCTAAGCCATTCTTGTGGAATCATGATCAAGGCTTGATCAAATGATGATTGTGGCTTCAAAATAAGATGTTGACCAAATTTTTTGACTTTTGACTGCCAAATGACCATTTTACCCCTACAGTTGACTGTGAAGCAAACAGGACTTTTGACTGTGCAATCTGGCATTGTGAGACTTGAGACTTGACATGTAGGTTCTTGACAATGTATATGAGCCCATGGGACTTGATTGGACCATTGAAAACCTCAACTTCCTTGCAAGAACCAAAACCCTAATTTTGACTGGCTTAGGAGGCAGTTGGATTGTGCAATCTCCTTGAGTAGATTTGAGCAAATTGAGATGATGCTTGTCAAAACTTTGAAGAATATGGGAGGGAAAATTTTGGGGTACAACAGTTGCCCCTGTTCAATCTTCTTAGACCTGAGGATGTAGATTGGCTTGCGTGCCTTTCGTGATCCGAAGGTGGAAGATGATTGAACACTAGAGTGCCCAGAAATTTGCACTCGCATAGTGGAGTATTAGCAATGTGATGTCGGGAATAGGCTTACAAATGCCATTTGGAAAGGTGGTGGATAGGAGGATGGGCTTATAGATGCCATTTGGAAGTGTCGATCGCGTAAGAGATTCCTTAGCGAGAACTTGCGTACCTGAGAAAGAAAGATAATTACATGGCCTGTTAGAGGGGTTGATCTTCAAACTCTTCATGTAGATATGCCTTGGCTAGATACAGGTATCGAATTCACAATCAATCGCTCACAGATATGCCCTGGCTAGATACAGGTATCGAATCTTGAACTTCAAAAAGGTTGCTTACAGACGTGCCATGGCTGGATACAGGTATCGAATCTCTAAACTCTTCATGCAATATATGCCCTGGCTGGATACAGGTATCGAATCTACAATCAATCACTCACAGATATGCCCTAACTAGATACAGGTATCGAATCTGGAATTAGTCGTCTACAGATATGCCCTGGCTGGATACAGGTATCGAATCTCTAAACTCCTCATGCAGATATGCCCTGGCTGGATACAGGTATCAAATCTACAATCAATCACTCACAGATATGCCCTGGCTAGATACAGGTATCGAATCTGGAATTCTTCGTCTACAGATATGCCCTGGCTGGATACAGGAATCGAATCTCTAAACTCTTCATGCAGACATACCTTGGCTAGATACAGGTATCGAATCTACAATCAATCACTCACAGATATGCCCTAGCTAGATACAGGTATCGAATCTGGAATTAGTCGTCTACAGATATGCCCTGGCTGGATACAGGTATCGAATCTCTAAACTCCTCATGCAGATATGCCCTGGCTGGATATAGGTATCGAATCTACAATCAATCACTCACAGATATGCCCTGGCTAGATACAGGTATCGAATCTGGAATTCTTCGTCTACAGATATGCCCTGGCTGGATACAGGAATCGAATCTCTAAACTCTTCATGCAGACATGCCCTGGCTGGATACAGGTATCGAATCTACAATCAATCACTCACAGATATGCCCTGGCTAGATACAGGTATCGAATCTGGAATTCTTCGTCTACAGATATGCCCTGGCTGGATACAGGAATCGAATCTCTAAACTCCTCATGCAGATATGCCCTGGCTGGATACAGGTATCAAATCTACAATCAATCACTCACAGATATGCCCTGGCTAGATACAGGAATCGAATCTGGAATTGCGACAGTTGATAGTAATCATCTTTGGATTGACCTTTTTCCTGAAAAGGCAAAACGTTAGTCATATTCAATGTCATGATGTATGGAATGCATGATGCCATGAGATCGTGTCATATGCACTTTATCATGTATGTAAGCAGGATGTATGAAATGTGAAATGTCTATGAATGTATTTTCGTCTAGGAAAATAAATCCTTGACGAATGCCGGGAGTTTGTTGAATCCTGGGCTGATGCTGAAGAGTAGAGTTCTTCATTTCCGCTGGGGATGATGGTTGCAAGAATAAACCGGTAGGAGAAGATGACTCCGTTGGGGAATAAACTTGTTGGAGAGATTACTCTGTGGGGCATTACTCTATGGAGAAGAGATACTTTGCTGAGGTTTTGATGATAACTCCGCTGGGGGTAGGAAGAACTTCGCCGAGGACGATCTTTCCGTTGTAATTAGTTGAGGATAACCCAGTTATAAGCCGTTGGTGGGGAATAACCCTTGAACATGGTCGGGGAGAGATACTTCGCTGAGGTTTTGATGATAACTCCACTGGGGATACCATTGATAAGTTATGTTGGGGAATTTGATGAACTCCGCTAGGGATAAGAAGAAACTTCGTCGAGGACGATCTTTCCGTTGTAATTAGCTGAGGATAACCCAGTTATAAGCTCTGGTGGGGAATAACCTTCTGAATAAAGCGGGGGAGAGCGTTCGTAATCTGCAGGGGATAAGCTTCCAGAATCTACTGGGGATAAGCTTCCAGAATCTACTGGGGAGGATGATTCAATTCTCCTGGAGAAACTTTTGGACTGTACTGGGGAAAGGCTCCACTGGGGTGTCTGGTATTCCACCGAGGAACAATCTTAGATCAAGACTGTCGGGGATGCTTGCTTAGGAACATCTGTATATTCCGCTGGGGAATATTGAGATTTACTGGGGATACCCAACTTCCTTAAGGCTGACAGTAGACTAACTCTGCTCGGGGAGAGTATCGCTGACTTGCTGGAGATACTGTGCCTTTTTGGGGCTAATGGGAGACCAACTCTACTTGGGGAGAGTATTATTGATTCTTGTCTTACTTTATGGGGAGTGGAGGTATCTGGGTTACATTCTTCAGCCGAACTTACCTTGGTACCTTGGTGGACAGAGCAACTAGGTTGCTTAGACAACTCATTATTGCCCCTGTTTCTAATGTCACCTGTAATTAATCCTTTGTTTCACATGCAAGTATTTATGAGTTAGCAATTAGTTTCAAATGCATATATCAAAAATGAACATTGGACGTTCTTCGCAAGACAAAACAGAAAAAGGAAAAATAATTGGCAATTTGTATGGAAAAGTGAATTTGTATTGATTTTGAATTTTCCTGTAAATAGGAGTTTATGTACAAGAGGCTGACGTCCTACTAAGAGAACACCGCCGAACAGCATAGAGTTTATACAATTTTGTGAAAGGGAAAACAAAACAGCTATGTGAAAAGAATAATCCCACTGGGTTCCAACTCTGCTATCGCCTTTATGTCTTCAAGCGTCTCATCACTTTGCTGCTTAGTTGAAGATGAAGTTGATTGATCGATGCCGTCTGAACCTGATAGTTGATGCCGAAGTCTGGATGCAAGGTGATCCAATGAGACATAGTATTACGCTTTAATCCCTAACTTTTGCCTGGACCGCCCTTTCGGGTTTTCAGTCCACCGGGATACCCATTTTTGCCCAAGCCGCCTTTTCAGGTTTTCGACTTGCCGGGTGTACAGATTTTTTTCATTTCATCCCTTATTTTTGCCCGAACCCTTTTGGTTCGCCGGGAAGCCCTTATTTTTGCCTAGGTGTGTCAACCTAGCGGGTCTTTAATTCATGCGTAGTATCTTTTTACTATGTCTGCATTGGCGGGGTGAGGAAGGTCGTCACCATCCATGGTGGTTAGAATCATAGCTCCTCCTGAGAAGATATGTTTAACCACAAATGGCCCTTCGTACGTAGGGGTCCATTTTCCCCTGGGATCACTTTGAGGAAGGATGATGTGCTTGATTACCAGGTCTCCGACTTGATACTCTTGTCGTCTGACTTTCTTGTTAAATGCCCGGATCATCCGTTTTTGGTACGTTTGACCATGACACATAGCAGTGAGTCTCTTTTTGTTAATTAGATTTAATTGATCAAGCCGAGTCTGGATCCAGTCATCTTCGCTCAAATCTGCATCCTTCATTATCCGGAGAGAAGGTATCTGGACTTCGATAGGCAAGACTGCCTCCATGCCATAGACCAAGGAAAAGGGCGTTGCCCCTGTTGATGTCCTTGCTGAGGTACGGTACCCATCAAGAGCAAACGGTAACATCTCGTGCCAATCTTTGTAGGTCACTGTCATCTTCTGCACAATCTTTTTGATATTCTTATTTGCCGCTTCGACAGCCCCATTCATCTTCGGTCGGTAAGGAGAAGAGTTATGGTGCTGTATCTTGAATTGCTCGCAGAGCTCAGTGATCATCTTGTTGTTAAGATTGGTACCATTATCCGTAATGATCCTTTCCGGGACGCCGTATCGATAGATCAGGTTATGCCGAATGAACCGTGCCACGACGTTCTTGGTTACGGTAGCATAGGAAGCTGCTTCAACCCACTTTGTGAAGTAATCAATCGCTACCAGGATGAAGCGATGCCCGTTGGATGCCGTAGGTCTGATCTCGCCGATCATATCAATGCCCCACATTGCAAAAGTCCAAGGTGCTGTCAAGACGTTCAGAGGAACTGGAGGAATGTGCACCTTATCAGCATAGATCTGGCATTTGTTACACGTCCGAGAATGTTGGTAACAATCAGCTTCCATTGTGGACCAGAAATATCCTGCCCGAAGGATTTTCTTTACCATGGTATGTCCACTGAAATGTGTCCCGAAGGTGCCTTCATGTAGCTCTGCCATGATCCTTTCTGCTTCGGTCTTATCCACACAACGCAGTAAGGTTGAATCATGGTTTCGCTTGTAAAGAATGTCATTGCTGAGGAAGAACTTTGCCGCGAACCTTCTTAGAAACTTCTTGTCGTTGACAGATGCACCCTCGGGGTATTCTTGAGCTTCCAAGTACCTATTCACTTCATGATACCAAGGTTTTTCAGTTACCTCTTCAGCCTCAAGATCACAGCAATATGCAGGTTCATCCAATTTCCAAATGATGATCCGGGGAGCCTCGTTGTCCCATTTGACTTTGAACATAGAAGACATCGTAGCTAGCGCGTCCGCCAACTGATTCTCCTCTCTCGGGAAGTGTTCAAAAGTTATCTCCGTGAAATGGGGGATCAACGTCAACACACACTCTTTGTAAGGAATAAGATTTGGGTGTTTCGTATCCCACTCGCCTTTGATCTGATTGATCACGAGAGCGGAATCTCCGAAGACACTCAGAAACTTGATCCTTAAGTCAATTGCAGCTTGAAGACCCATGATGCATGCCTCATACTCTGCCATGTTGTTGGTGCAGTTGAAACATAGCCGGGCAGTGAGTGGAGTATGAGTGCCTTTAGGGGATATGATCACAGCGCCAATACCATTACCCAAAGCATTTGAGGCTCCGTCAAAGTGCAAAGACCATCGGGATCCTTCCTCAGGTCCTTCATCCGGTCCAGGTACTTCACAATCAGTCACTACCATGATGTTCTCGTCTGGAAATTCAAAGTTCATGGATTGGTAGTCGTCCACTGCCTGGTGTGCCAAATGGTCTGCCAATACACTTCCCTTGATTGCTTTTTGAGTCGTATATTGGATGTCATATTCTGTCAAGATCATTTGCCATCTTGCTATTCTTCCGGACAAGGCGGGCTTTTCGAATATGTACTTGATAGGATCCATTTTTGAAATCAACAGAGTAGTGTGAGTCAACATATACTGTCTCAGCCGGCGAGCAGCCCATACCAAAGCGCAACAAGTTTTCTCGAGCAATGAGTATCGGGTCTCACAGTCGGTAAACTTTTTGCTAAGGTAATAAATAGCATGCTCTTTTCGGCCAGACTCGTCATGCTGGCCCAACACACACCCCATTGAGTTGTCAAGTACTGTCAAGTATAGTATTAGAGGTCTCCCTTCAACCGGTGGCATAAGAACAGGTGGTTCTTGGAGATACTCTTTGATTCTGTCGAAAGCGGCCTGACATTCATCGTTCCAACGTACTACTTGATCTTTCTTCAGTAGCTTGAAGATTGGTTCACAGGTAGCAGTTAGATGTGAGATGAATCAGGCAATGTAGTTCAGTCGTCCTAGAAAGCCTCTGACTTCTTTCTCTGTCTTGGGAGTTGGCATCTCTTGTATGGCTTTCACTTTGGCAGGGTCCACTTGAATACCTTTGTCGCTCACGACGAAACCTAGTAGTTTTCCAGATCTAACCCCGAAGGTGCACTTGTTCGGGTTCAACCTCAGCTTGTACAACTTCAGACGGTCAAACAGCTTCTGCAGATGGTTAAGGTGTTCCTCCTCAGTTTGGGACCTTGCAATCATATCATCGACGTATACTTCAATCTCATGATGGATCATGTCGTGAAACAAAGCAACCATGGCACGTTGGTAGGTTGCCCCAGCATTCTTCAACCCAAAAGGCATGACCTTGTAGCAAAAGGTGCCCCACTGAGTAACAAAGGTAGTCTTCTCCATGTCTTCAGGAGCCATCTTAATCTGATTATAACATGAGAAACCATCCATGAGGGAGAAAACCTTGTGCTGAGCAGTATTGTCAACCAGAACATCGATGTGAGGCAGAGGGAAGTCATCCTTGGGGCTCGCCCTGTTCAAATACCTGTAATCAACACACATTCTGACCTTACCATCTTTTTTCGGCACTGGAACCACGTTGGCAACCCACTGAGGGTAAGAAGTCACTGCTAGAAACCAGACATCAAATTGTTTCATAACCTCAGCCTTGATTTTCTCGGACATCTCTGGACGCATACGGAGGACCTTCTGTTTAACCGGAGGGCAGTCTTCCTTGGTAGGCAGGTGATGAACCACAATGTCAGTATCCAACCCAGGCATGTCTTCGTAAGACCAGGCGAAGATTTCCACATAATCATGCAACATCTGAGTCAACCTTTGTTTCACACTGAGCTCTAGATTGGCACCAACCTTGACTTCCTTCCTGTCTGTCTCAGTACCCAGATTTACCGTTTCCACTGGCTCTTCATGTGGCTGAATGACCCTCTCTTCCTGGAGTAACAGTCTTGCAAGCTCACCAGGAACTTCGCAATCATCTTCACCTTCGTCTTTGGCTAAGTTGATCGGATTTTCGAAGTCATAACTGGCAGTAGCAGAGTCGTTACCAGTGAAATCCAGAGTGGATTGGAACTTGTATAAGTGAGTGTGTGTAAATATAGCTGTTTTGCAATATATAAAGAAATAAAGGGAGCACAAGATTTGAAATGCAAAAAACATCCAATGCTTTTATTCATGATATATGAAAATGACAAGTAATAAGCCCTCACAAATGAAGCCACGGTGCCCCGGGTAAGACACCGAGCCATAAAGTTTCAAATTATTGTTCGTTACAAATTTAAAACAAAGGAGTTCATTACTGAGTGACAAAAGTAATAGGTATGAAATCTTTGGCAGTCCAGTTGCTTAGTCCACCGTTGGTCGTTGGGTAGATCCAGCTGTCGAATTCAGATTCCTCCGCATCGTCTTCAACCCTGATAGCATTTACCCCATGGTTGGGCATGGGAGCTGTAACCACATTAGGCCTCTCAGGCGCCTCGAACTGAACCTCTTTAGCATCAATAAGGTCCTGAACCTTATTCCTCAGAGCCCAACAATCATCCGTAGAATGCCCCGGGCTATCAGAGTGATAAGCACAACGGGCGTTGGGGTTGTACTTTGGAGAGGTTGTGTTCACTACCTTCGGAGCTTCTTTGACAGTTACCAGATTGGTTGACAGCAATTGCGGCAATATCTGGGAGAGGGTCATACTGAGCCGAGTGTACTGCCTTTTGGGCCCCTCACCTCTTGGTTGGTTGTATTGCTGAGGAGCAGCAGCAGGCTTTGAAATTACCACCGCGTTGACAACTTGGCGGCGTTCCGGTTTATTCTGTTTCCTCGAACCATAAACAGCACTAGCTTCCTTCTTGAAAGGCTTCTTTTCAGAACTCGAGGAGGCCCTTTTCTGTATCTTCCCCGACTTAATACCAGCTTCTATCCTCTCACCAGTCAGAATGAGGTCTGTAAACCCTGCAGAAGAATTACCAATCAGGTGGTTAAAGAATGGACCAGACAGGGTCCTCAAGAACATGTCCACAAGCTCCCGGTCAGTCAAAGGAGGCTGCACCCTGCCAGCCAGGTCTCTCCACTTTTGCGCGTACTCCTTAAAACCTTCTCCCGATCCTAGCGACATACCCTGGAGTTGGGTACGTGTAGGAGCAAGGTCGGCATTGTACTGATACTGCTTATAAAATGCAGTACCCAAGTCCTCCCAGTTTCGAATACTGGCTCCATCCAGCTGATAGAACCACTCGAGTTGAGCCCCTGAAAGGCTATCCTGGAAGAAATGGATCCATAGGTTCTTGTCTGCAGTGTAAGGTTGGATCTTCCTTACATAGGATCTGAGATGCAGCTTAGGGCAGGAAGCCCCGTCATACTTCGCAAAAGAAGGTGCCTTGAACTTGTGTGGGATCACTACCCCAGAAGATAGACCTAGATCTCCAAAATCCAACCCAGGAACCTGTTGAATTTCCATGGCACTCAGACGGTCCTCCAGTTGTTTGTACCTGTCCTCAGTAGGAGGGTACTGTTCGTCATTGAAATCCGTCTCGTTGTCGGAGACCACAGGACTAGGAACCCTTCCCCCTTGGGGACTGTCTTTCCCTACAGAGGAAGTAGCCTGATCAACCTCATTTTGCAGTGTATTACCAAACCTCCGTCCATGGTGGAACAGCACAGTCCTCTTCTTCTTCTTTTTCAACAGCAGAGTCTTCAATTCCTGTTGACCCTGGGCTAAGCTCATGACCAGCTCTTGAAACTGGGCGTTCTGGGCCTGGAGGGCCTTGATTGCTTGTTCATTGGATGATTCAGGATTCATGTTGACTGCTGAAATAAACAGCGAAGAAGATTAAGCAACCTGTAGAAAAAGGGTACCTGTGATGCATATGATGCATGGAATGCGTATGATTTATGTTTTTAAAGACAATTGGGATTCAGCTTTGTAAACAAAAAGGAAACACACTTCATTAGATTTAACTTTGAATTGTTCGAGAAATTGCCCTTAGGCGTTACATAAATGAAAATACTGAAAAGGAAATAAAAGCTGTAAAAGAAACATCCAAAGCCCAATCAGTTCTCCCATGGCCTCCTCTTCTCAGTATGGATGTAGTCATTCAGGGTTCGTTCGTTTTCCAATTGCTTAGTCAGCTTCTGGATTTTCGGTTCTTGTTCATTGAAACTTTCCCGATAAGAATCTCGTTCTTTCTGTAGTTGCGCCCAAGACCTCTTTAGTGTATCAACATCAGTAGGTATCTGAGGAGGGAGAATAGTTGGTGGAACCCCGTCTCTATCAAGAAATTCAAGAATGATAGGCCTGACAGCTTCGTACGGCATACCTAGCTTCTGAGCACGGATGCGGACCCCATCTGTAGTAAGATTCCATAGGCAGAGAAGTCTTTGATCCCAACTCATGTGGGTCAGCTTTATGAATTCTGTCCCAAGCCTTGATGAATCAACGACGCAACTCGTCACTATCTACCTGAAACTCAAAACTGATGTGAGGCACCAACATCTCATGAGGTCCTGCTCTTCTGGCTCTTCCAAACTGACGGAGAGCTAAACATGGATTATAAGAGATTCCTCCCTGGGTACCGATCAATGGAACGTTAGGATATTCTCCGCAACGATCAATAACAGCTACCTCATCCAAACCTCTGAGAGTCCAAATGATGTCATTATCAGTGACAGATATTAACCTGTGAGCCCAGCCTCTTCCTTCTTTGTTCTTCAGCACGAACTTAGGGAGGTGCGAAATAAACCACCTCACTAACAAAGGAGCACAACACCACAGAGTTCCCCGTCTTCGGGCAGTACGAGCATAGAGTTGTTGCAGGATATCACCCAAGAGAGTGGGTACAGGATTCCGAGACAAGAAGATCCTTATGGCATTGACATTAATAAAGTTATCAGGATTTGGAAACAGAACCAGACCATAGATTAAGAGAGCCAGAATGTCTTCGTACGCCCTGAAGTCTAAGTGATTCCATAAACTATTAGCTTTACCAATCAGAAACTTAGCCAAAAAGCCCTTAACTCCGCTTCTAGTCACCCAGTTATCCATTACCTCTTTGTTGGTCAAAGGAAGGGCTGCAGCAATCTCCTCAAGCCTAAGGGTCTTTTCCCAACCAGTGAAAGGAGTCTGCTCCAAAACAGGGACACCAAGCAAATCAGAGAATTCTTCCAGGGTAGGGACCAGCTGGAAGTCTTGAAAGGTGAAACAATGATATAGTGGATCATATAACTGGGTAAGGACACTCATCAGTTGTTGGTCCCACTTTGAAGTGACTAAACCGAGAAGAGAACCATGCCTCTGGATGAAGGAAGTAGTGTTTGGAATTCTGTCAACCAACCCTTTAAGCAAATCAGGTGGGTGAACAAAGTTAAGCCGGATAGTATTCCTTCGCACAGGCATCATAATGTCCTACAAAACAAAGCAAAGATGAAACCCTCTTGTCTTTGAAATGGGTCAGTCCTTATGCAGGATGCATGCAATGGTATGATGGCATGATGTTATGATAAAGCACACCACAAGTATTCACAAAGGCAAACATGATAAGGCACACAAGTCACACAAGACAGCCCTTAGAGTTTAGGCCAGCATGAAGTTCAGGTACTACCCTCTTTCAGTTTCGTTGGTTAAGACTTGTCCTATCAAAAGTAACCGGGTTCTAGAGGATCCCAATATCACTGACTACCCTCAATCGGTCATAACTCCAGCGTCGCAATCTTTTCTTGCGGCCAGAACCATCACGAGAGTTTAGCCTCAATGGGTGTAGCATACTGCTACTGTTCTATGGCCAAGTTGGGTCAATTTAGGGTTCTAAGGTCGGTTGGTGCTTAATGACTCCTCAGAAGACCCATATTCTCCTCGTTGCAACACAAGGGATATCGGTACAGACCAAGGTGCCACACCAACGTAGCCACTGCTTCACCCGTGTCGGTCTATGCCGGACAGGTCCCTCACAGCTTATGCTACCTAAAGGGTATTCCCCAGATCCGGGTTAGGATCTATGAAACTCCGATGCAAGCCCACAATATTAAAGTAAATAAAGCAAGCAATTGAAAACAAGGGTGGTCTAATCCTAAGGTACACCTCACTTTTATAAAGTCCCCAGCAGAGTTGCCAGTTCTGTGATCAGTGGAAATAGAACTGACTGTTTTTGAAATGCTGGTTCGCAAAATGTCGCGGTAAGCAAGAGTCTCCACCGTCTTTTATGTTCTCCAACATGGAAAGGACAAAAGCACGTCAAAATTCCTTCTTTGAGAATGTTTCTCGGTTCGGGAGGTAGATTATAGAAAGGGAAGGTGTTAGCACCCTTTCTATCCATGGTTATCCATGGGCTCTTAGGTACTTGCTCACTATGTTTTCAAAAATTGTTTGCTTTTCAAGTGTTTGTGGGTTTTGAAAAAAAGTTTCGTTTGAAAAATTTCTAAGTAACTCTTGTATCTGTCCTCAAGAGTGTATGAAAAATTTATTTGAAAACTTTTAGAAAGTGTCAGTGTGAAAAGTTTGTTTTGTTTGTTTTGAAAAGAGCAAGTACCCATGAGAAATCTACCTACTCTAAGGAATTAGGCTGTGTAAGAGTCCTTTAGATAGTGTTATCCCACCATTGAGAGGTAGGTAGCACCGTCGTTGGAGTTATTCGGGTCAATTCGATTATAAGGGACAATGTGGTCACCGAAGCAATAGTAGGACACCTTAGAAGTAACCCTAATGTCCTAGATCCTTTTTTATCTGAGGCAACCGTTTCGAGGAAACAGGATCTTTAGACAGGAGGGCGACCTCTAAGACACCCTATACTTGACGACCACGTTCGAGGCAACCAATGAGGCGTACCCTAGGAGTGGCATGTGCTTGTGTGTTATTTTCATGTTAAGTTATCTTTGATCATGCATTTGTGAGCTACGGATTGATTTTATTATCATACAGTCTTGCAGGCATAATTAACAGTTAAGAGTGCAGAAAATAAAGTGCGGAAATATGATCTACGCTATTACAAGGCGCGGGTCTATACATCGCCAAAAACATAACCCGTTTTAGAAAATAAATGCAGAAAGTAAAAGAAAGCGGTAAATCCTAATTAACTATTACATTCCGGAAACAGTTACATAAATGATCAAAATAAGAATAATGCGCGAAAGAATTTAATCAGGACGTCCTTAGGGTTTTGACCCTTTTTGAGAAAAGAAATTAATTTTTGTCCTTTTTTGCAATTTAATTAAAATATTAAACCTAGTACTAATTAATTATTTAATTAAAAAGAAAAAATGTTTTTTTTTTGTGTTTTTTATATTTTATGAAAATAAAAAGAAAAGGAATTAGAATTAAAAGTTAGTGAAACCTAATTCTAAGTTTATTTTATTTATTGTAAAAAAGTTAAAGTTAACCTAATTTAACTAATTTAGTTAATTTACATTTTATTTACAAAAATAATAATTAATAAATAAGAATAATGATAATAAGAAAACATGATTGAAAATTCTCAAACCCTAATTCTACATGTTTTTATTTATTTATAAAAAAAGATTAAAATTGACCTAATTTAAACTAAGTTAATTAATTAGAGTTTATTTACAAAAATAATAATAATTAGTAAAATAATGAATAATAAAAATATTATAAATATTATAAATATTTAAGTTTCTGAATTTAATATGAAAAATAATTTGTTTATGAATTAATAATAATAATTATAATAATTAAAAGAATTAAAAGGAAAGAAAATAAAAATAGCAAACCAGGGGGGTGTGATGACCCATGTATAGAGGTTTATTTTGCAGATTTTAGGCCCAAGAAGCTTAAGCCTGTTGACTTTCTGGATTTGCTATGCACGCTTTGACTGGAGAACATGGTGGTCAACCATCCCTAGCCTTTGGATTGAGCTTCATGGCCACTTGGCAGGCTGATTTGTGAGGTTGCATGATGGAATTCTGGACAAGCGTTGCATGTGAGCGTATTATGAAAAAATAGAATAAGCGTTTGGGGGGACCTGGGAATCGAACCCAGGTCCCATTGATTGCCAGACACGTCCTCTTCCATTAAGCCAAGCGCACGCTTTTGTTATAATAATAGGCAACAAATATATTATATAAAACAACAGCATATGCTAACAATTATGAAAAAGCGCGCGTTTCATTTAAATGGACCAATCATGCACACACACGTCTTCATCTTCATCCTTTTTCCTGTAAAACAAAAACAAGATAGCGGGGGTTTTTAACCCCCACAAAACATCATGGCCAAAAATAGCGATTAGGTCTGTAAGCTATATAAATAGGGCGCGAGCGTGGTGTTGAATTCGTCTTGTCATTCTGAGTTCAACCATGGGTATCATTGGTTCTGATTTTACTTATGCTGTAAAGCCCTAAATTGAGAGCTTTGAAAACCTAGAATTCGTCCATGGTAGTTTACGTTTCAGGGCACCATAATGCAATTAACCTATATCATCAGCTTCAGAAAGGTCATAGCAATGCAAAGCAACAATTATATCATGTTAAATATGCAAGAATTATGAGTTTCGATTCTAGAAAAATTAGGCAAACCGTGTGACTGAAGTGAGTGATTCTTTGAGTGTTAGAGCTTGTTTGTAATTGCAATGCGTTCCTGAATGTCCCAGCAAGGTATTGGAATCAAGAAAAGGGTTTGAATTGGCCTGGAAGCTTGAGTTCAGTTTTCAAATTTTCTTGAACTTTTGGAATTTGGTTTATGGTGTTTTACAGTAGCTTGCCCGTCTAGGGCTTTAGAGTTTGCTTCAGTATTTGTATGGGAATGGAATTAGGGTAAAAGTTTTGTCCAAGAATCCATGGAATAATGTTTTGCATCTTTGATTTCCAATCAAATATTTTTGCATCTTTTGATTGAGAAAACTTGCTAAAATTAGATGATTTTGTCTCCTTGATTGATACATGAAATCTTCAGCATGTGTTGAGCCTATTTGCTTCATAAAAAGATTTGAAAACCATATCTTTTGAATTTTCCTACAATTAAATGAATTAAATGAATTAATATTAATAACAATTCAATTAATTAATTAAAAATAAGAAAATAAATCAATTTAAGCTTAATGGGTCGTGCATAAGCCTTGGGCAAAGATTCAAGAAAGAATTTGGGGCCCATTAGCAAAAATGAGGTGTTTTGGGCAAAGTTGACTTTTGCAAATTCCCAAAAATTTCCCAACTTCTCCAATGCATATCTTGCTCAATTTTGATCATATGAACATGTTCTTGGACATTTTGGAAAGGTCTTGAAGTCCTCTAACCAATGCCTTTGGTCCCATGTCATTTTGATTTACCAATCTCAAGTTATGGTCTTTGACTTAAAGTGCCTTTTTGTTGACTTTTGAAATTGACCTATAATGTAGAAATTGATAACTTTTTGTGAGAGCATTTATTGGAATTGGAATGTGAAGATGAATTGTAGGAAATGTCATCCCCTTCAAAATGAGCATTGGATGGGATTTTTCTGATGAACCATGAAAAAGTTATGCCCTGGTCAAGTTACAGTTGACTTTTTAATTGTCCCAAAATAGAAACTTTTGCATCCTTGATGATTTCTGAGCCATTCTTGTGGAATCATGATCAAGGCTTGATCAAATGATGATTGTGGCTTCAAAATAAGATGTTGACCAAAAAGTTTGACTTTTGACTTCCAAATGACCATTTTACCCCTACAGTTGACTTTGAAGCAAACGGGACTTTTGACTGTGCAATCTGGCATTGTGAGACTTGAGACTTGACATGTAGGTGCTTGAAAATGTATATGAGCCCATGGGACTTGATTGGACCATTGAAAACCTCAACTTCCTTGCAAGAACTAAAACCCTAATTTTGTCTGGCTTAGGAGGCAGTTGGACTGTGCAATCTCCTTGAGTAGATTTGAGCAAATTGAGATGATGCTTGTCAAAACTTTGAAGAATATGGGAGGGCAAATTTTGGGGTACAACAGTGGTGCTCGAGCATAAACTATACTGCAGGGGATTCTCGATTCCCCTCCTGAAATGCATCGACGAATCCACAGTCCCCGGGGTATTACGGGAGATACACGAAGGGATTAACGCCCAGCACATGGGTGGCAAGTCCCTGGCGAGAAAAGCCCTGCGAGCGGGGTACTATTGGCTGACGATGCAGCAGGACGCCAAGGAACACGTCAAGAAGTGTGACAAGTGCCAAAGGCACGGTGACATGCACCTCACTCTGCCTCACGAGTTGAGCATACTGTCATCCCCGTGGCCGTTTGCATGGTGGGGGATGGATATCCTTGGACCTTTCGTGCAAGGAACTTATCAAAACAAGTTCCTCATTGTGGCCGTGGATTACTTCACGAAATGGATAGAGGCCGAGGCTCTTGCGAATATCACCTCGCACAACATCCTCCGTTTCTACAAAAGAAACATCCTCGCCAAATTCGGGATCCCGAGAGCACTAGTCATCGACAACGGCACCCAATTCACCGACCACGGATTCCAAAACTTCGTCACCAAACTGGGAACCAAACAACATTTCACCTCGGTCGAGCACCCTCAAACCAACGGGCAAGCCGAGGCTGAAAACAGAGTCATCCTCCGAGGACTCAAACGCCGGCTCGGCGAAGCTAAAAGAGGCTGGGTCGAGGAGCTGCACAGCGTCTTGTGGGCGTATCGCACCACGCCCCATTCGACGACGGGCGAGACCCCCTTTCGACTAACGTACGACACCGAAGCCGTCATCCTGGTAGAAATCAGGGAACCCTCCAGGCGGACAGAAACTCCCCTCGATGAAGAAATGAACGACGAGGCACTCAGGGACGAACTCGACTTAGTCGAGGAAATTCGATTGGGGGCAGCCCTGTGCGAGGCCACCCTAAAACAACGAGTGGCCCTGCGTCACAATGACAATGTCATCAAATGTGAGTTCAAGAGCGACAGCCTGGTACTATGAAGAAACCAGAAAGACTCCTGCGAAGGGAAATTGGCCGCGAACTGGGAAGGGCCTTACCGCGTCCACGGCGCCACAGGTATCGGGGCATACTACCTCGAGCATCTAAACGGAGAACCATTGCCACGACCCTGGAACGCTGCTAAACTAAAGCAGTACTATAGTTAAAAAACCCTTAAACACTAAGGACTCTCGTTGTCGAACATCCACATCCAGTCAACAGAGAGAAATGTCTCGACCACGTAGATAGGCCAAGGTACGGGCCCAATCTACGCCCAAACGACATAACACCGTTCAGCCACGCGAGGACGAACGACAGTTCCCGAAAAGGACACCTCAATCGAGATCCACTGTCGAAGTACCCATATGGCAGAACACCCAGCTCGCGATGGGCAGTTCACGCCATGGGCAAACGACCCCGATCTGGGTCATACGCCCGAGCAAGCGGGCTTTACTCTGCACAACCGGCGCATTTCGAAGTGCGTGGGATCACCAAATGGGTCGAAAGAATCTCCACTCGAGGACATAACTTAGGCAAATTTTGCCACAAAATAACAGTCGAGCACAAGCGTGACTCGAGGACGTAACTTAGGCAAACTTCACCACAAAGTAACAACCGAGCGCGAGCGTAACTCGAGGACATAACTTAGGAAAATTTCATCACAAAATAAAAATTTAGACACGAGCAAATTTAAAGGTCGAAGTGAACATCTATTTAAAAACTCATAAGCAAAAAACGAATAAAAAACCGACCAAGAAGGCCGACGATGTTCAGAAATTACAGGCTATAGCACAACGGCCAAAAGAAATGTGTACGGGCATGCAGGCCCCAAAATATGCACGGGCACGCAGGCCCCGAAACAAATACCAATAAACGGGTGCGCAGGCCCGATCAGAAATTCCACGGCTAGACTTCCCCGGGGCTACCAGCATCCACGACAGGAGACTCAGGAGGAGGCACGACCTGGCCGTCGATGATCTGAGACATGAAACCCACTCCCTCGGTATTCATGCCCATATTCAATAAAGCGAGGTGGCTAACCGCGGCCTCAAAACCGTCCGCTAAGGCACCAACACGGTCCGTTTCGAGGAGATGGATACGCGCGACCAGATCCGAACGACTCCGCAAGGGGGCTGTCTCCTCCGACTCATCTTCAGCAGGAAGCATGGCGGCCTTCAGCTCCTCGACCTCCTTAGACAGACGCTCGTTGTCAGCCTTCAAGCGTTCCCGGTCCAGACGAAAACAGTCCCTCTCTTCAGTAACCTTCCCCGAGTTTTCCTTCTCCATGGTCAGCAGCTCGGCTTGCTCGCGGAACATCTCCTCAGATCGCTCCAGAGCATCCTTCAACTTACGAGAGTCGGCGGCAAGGGCAACTTTCTCCAGCTCCAGTTCCCTGACGCGGTCAGAGGAGTCCGACCCCTCCTCAGCGAGGATAACGACCATCTCGGCCATCTTAACCATCCCGACCATACTAGCGGCCATATGTTTTCTCCGACTTTCTTTGTTGAGCCGCATGATGGTCTCAGCCTCCTCGGCACTCACTGTCAAGGGAAACCCCTCGAAAAAACCTTCCTCTTTAAAGCAGGGGGCAAGCTAAAGGCCCTCACCGCGACAGACTTGTCGCCGACTTCCGACTGGTTCTCTGCCCGGCTTCTCTTTCTCGTTATCAGCTTAGTGGGCTGCTCGACGTCAGGGGAGCCCGGGGACCTGCTAGAAGCATCGCTTGAACTGGTCGGCGGGCCCATCCTCGTGGCCTGTGGAGCTCGCACCAACCTTCTGTTCACTCTCTTGTCCTGAGACAGTTTTAAAAGCCTCTCCCTTCGATCAACCATATTACATGCAAAGAAGAAAGCTCGGGTTAGTTACGAGCAAGTAACAAACAAAGAAACTGGAACAAAACTATAAGACAAAAAGCAACCTAGTATATCTACGGCCTGCCCGTAGGATTGGCACTCGACAAGCGCCTTGGTATCGATAGGAAGAGCCTCAAAATTCGGGTGACCCCCCTCGTCAAGAATGTCTTCCCCATCCCTCGTGACCCACCGGGCAGGGAAGAAGCTGTCGACATACTTACAAAGGGTACCATAGGCTTCCTCATCCTCGGTACTCATCCCTCCCGCGGGCGTATGGTAGTGCCCGGTACCATGCTCGTAATGGCGCGAGCACCAATGCAACGGGAACTTGGATACACGCCCCACCACCGGGCGACCCTCAACGTCCATAAGAGGCTCCCCGTTCTCGTTGGCCACTGCGATTTCCTCTTCATACATAGAATCCAAAGTAGTCTGGGTGACCGGCTGCAGGACGTACCATTTGTCCTTGAAACCCTAGACCGAATCCATGTACATCCTGAACAGTCTTTTCGATTGTTTCAGGGAAACCCAGCTATGCCTGCCTCCTCGAGACTGGCGTTGCAAGTGAAAAACTATGAAGAAGATAGGAATGGTCGCCCCGATCCTCAAGAAGCGACATGTCAGCTCAAACGCCCGAAGAAAGGCAATCGAATTAGGGTGAAGCTACGAGGGGGCCAAGTCCAGATGGCAGAATACCCCGACCTGGAAATCACTGAAAGGGAGTTTAAGACCGAGATCCTTGAATGCGATTTCATACATTGGAAACCCATACTCGGAGAACTCCGAACAGATTCGCGCGTCGAGGGATGGCCTTGTCACAATAAAATTCTTCTGGAAGCCCGGCTGACGATAGTGTATGCACGCCGACTACGCCGACTATATGTCGAGGCAATCCCTCTGGGCTCAGCGCCCACCCAGTCCAACGAAGGATCATCGACAGTATCAACTAGAGTTACATTCTCCTCGGCACTCTGGTCCTCGACCTCATTATGCCCCGAAGACTCCGGTTCGTCAGCCATTTACCTGCAAAGCACAGGAAATCGGTGAAATTCGAGAGAAAATCCATATGCTCGCCACAATTGATGGGAAGTAGTGCACGACAAGCCAAGACACACTCTGCGCACGTTAAAACATTTAGGACTCGAACAAGACCCTAGTTTCGCCTCCCCGACGCTAAGGTACCACGATGAGTTATCCTACTCGCTTCCTAATGGGCCGACATCCCGGCCAGCCCATGGGTGCGCCGACCTAAACTATGAGTCTGACGAGCAACATCATGAATCCTAAAACTAGAACTATGGGTTTACCGGGCAGTATCATAGATTATGCGCCCAAAACCATGAAGGTCCCGGGCAGCATCGCGAGTCACATACCTAAAGCTATGCGTTTACTGGGCATAAACATGAATGTACCGGGCACTAATCCCAGATATGGGCTTCTAACATTCAAACAACGGTAAAATTACCTACAAATAAAGAAAAATTGGAGGGATAAACGCTTATTTGGAGGTAAAGGAGAATGTACGGCAACGGTGAGAGAAATCAATGGAGGAAGAGGCGGTAATCTTGCGAAGTTGTAGAAGAACAGCGGCGGCAAAGGCAGAGGAAGAAGGAGAAGCGCGAAGAGGAAAAACAAATTATGGGACCTAAGGATCCTATTTATACGAAACGTCGCCCCGGGGAACCACGAACTCCCCTCCTCGACGCCTACTCCCCTAGGCAATGATGGCCCTACCGTCGCTAGGGTGGCGTCACGGTTCCCAAGGGTTACCTCGTGTGCCCAACGAACACAGCCCGCGAGGAATCCCCCGAGCACGCATCGATGAGGATTACGCCACAAACGCAACTCATGAGAAACTTCTCGAGCAATCGCAAGGAAGCAAATATCCCGGGCAGGGCATCAGACCCCGTGGAAAAGGCGAGCTGAAGTCAAGTCATAGCTCCTGCTCCAGAAGCCATAACTTAGGGGGCTTCTGTTCTGGACTGGGCCCGCCCTGGCCCAAAAGCAAAGACAAAGGCCCAATCCAAGCAGCTCTTGGAGGAGAGCGCGCCCACGGATTCCCGCCAGCATGCCCGACCATAGACCGCAGCTGTGCTCGCTGATGCCCGCGACACATGGCCTCCCCAACCACGGGAGTTCCAGCTCGAGTACCCTCCTCGTAGGGTAGATTCTGATCGCTACCAAATCATCTGAACTCCAGAAAGACCGCGTCTTCGTCCCTCCTCATTTCTCGCAGAGCATCACCAGGAAGGGGGCCACGTGCGGGTCCCCACTATACACGTAGAACCTGGCAGTTCCTTCATTGGTCCAATTCTGGTCGGCCCAATGAGGGGACCTTGGCCCCACGCTGGGGGCTATAAATACCCTCTGCTCCTAGAGGGTCAGGTATTCATCTCTTACGCATACATACACTTTTTTGCCTGCTCATTTCGTCACTCATTTTAGCATCGGAGTGCCTTGCAGGTACCCCTCATCTCACTCAACGTCCACTCGGAGCCAGTCGTGACGGTCCAAGTCTGATCAGGTAAGATCAATTGTGTAAATGTGTTTTGGGTTAATAAGTGTTAGAATAGCAATATTGAGTATTAGGCCTTAAGTGTCACATTAGAATGGGTGGGTGAGATAAGCCCATTAGTGAAATAAGGGTTAGTAAGGTGTTGTGAAACAAAAGAGATAGAATTGTAAAACAAGAGAAGAGAAGAAAAGGAGAAAAAAAAGGGAGAAGAGGAGAAGAGATGAGTAAAAGCTTAGAAAGAATCTACATCTAAGGTAAAGATAGGATTTCTTGTTATTATGGGACTATATATAAGTATATAATGGGTAGTAACATGAGATTAGGAATTTGCTCTTCAATTTTTAGATTTTTACAAGTTAGGGTTTGAATGTGAAATCATGAGATTGATGTTAGAAATCATGTTTTGATGTTTGTATTTGATTTTGTATGTTAGATATAGGTTATAATACATTTAATTGGTGAAAAATGGGTGTTGGAATGAATTTTGTATGAAAATTCGTAACAAGACAGAACTGTCCGTAAGCAGATTTTCTGCATAATCGCAAGGGCGCTTAGCGCGATGAGGGGCGCTTAGTGTAGTCGCCTGTGAACAAAAATATTTTATTTTGTTTAATTGTATGGGGGTCTTGTATGTTATGATTTATTATTAATTTACATGAATTTTAATAATTTATTTGATGTGTTTTGGATTGGTTTTGGATGGATTTTGATGAGAAACATGACAATTGATTTTGTGTATGTAATTGTTGGGAATTGATATTGATTGAAGATAACATGGTTTGTACTTGTTTGCTACATGTTATAATGATGTTTTGAGATTATTAATTCTATGAAGATGTATTGTATGTGATTGGTGACATGATATATGTATGATGTACAAATTGGTGAAGATAATTCAAATGTGTTAAATTATGTGAAATATACTTGTATGATTAAGACTGAAGAATGGTCTTAATTGCATATGATTGTTAAGATTGCACATGTACATGTATCATTTGTGTCAAGAGGCAATGTTTGGTAATTCCGTGGGAATCATTGACTTGTTCCAAACCTAATGCCGAATGGGGTTTGAAAGCTTAAGGTTGAATCAAACTTTTATTAGTGGTTATCTGTTTGAGGGATGGACCTGGCTGGACCGGTAAGGATAACATTTGGTACCACATACATATTTCATTGAGTTGTGTTAGAGTCACATGTGTTGATGTGAATTTTTGAATTGGTGTGCATTATGTAATATTAGTGTGAATGTTACATATGTGGTATTTATGAGTGATTATTTTTAAATCTTGAATCGTTTAGCAATGTTGTATATGTAATCATGTGAATTGTGTTGAAGCATGTTGAATACATAATTATGTGAAGTGTGGTGAATTCATTTGATGTATGTTTATTATGCATTACTTGTTATTATATATTTCTATAATGATATGAATTCTCACCCTTCTGTTGGAATGATGTTTTATACAATATCTCTCAGGTACTGAGGATAGCGGTGGTGCTTCTATCAAGGATTAGTCGGAGGAGATTAGATCCTTGTTTATCCATTTAATAGGTAGTGGGTCATGCTCTGGTCTATGTAACATGGGGAACTTTTGGATTCATGTTATGTTTATGATATTCATGTTTATTTGAGAGATGTTGTTATACTCTCTAGATATTTATGTTTGATTGAGATGTATTTGATGATGGCCTTTAGTGCCTAGTATTTTATGATATGATTGTCAGTATGGGATTTCAATCATTAATATTATTATTTTGAGTTAAGAAGTATTCCGCTGCGAGATACTTATGTATTATGGTATAAAACATGATTCTAAATGCGCGTTATGAATATGACCAGTGTATATATGTTTCTTGAGTTTCGTGAAGTAAATGTAACGCCCTCTCGTGATATGCATGATATTTACTCTGATTATATTATATATTTGTGCGGGGTAAAAGTAGGGTGTTACATTAGTGATATCAAAGCATGGTTGGTTAGTTGGCCAAGTTATTAATGTGTTTATTCCTTTTTTGTATTCGATGTGTGTTATATACAGAATTAGTACTGTTTGTTTGATGAGTGTTGTTGGTTGTTTGGAATTCTAGGACGATGGTTGCCATAAGGAATGACGATGCCATTTGTAAAGCGTTGGCTATGTTGGCCGGTGCGATTGGGAAATAGCCACACGTCAATGTTGGTAATAGGAATGAAGATGATGCGTTTCGTGCTTTGGGGAAGTTCCAGAGGAACAATCCGCCAATCTTTGAAGGAGCTCATGAACTTGACAAGGCACAGATTTGGCTGAAAGCGATTGAGAAGATCTTTTGGGTCATGAATTATTTTGATGCGCATAAGGTGCAGTTTGGCACCCATATGCTTGAGAAGGAAGCTGGGGATTGGTGGAACAACACTGTTCAGAGGTTTGATGAAGACGAGATTGAGGTTACTTGGGCACTTTTTAGGGATGTATTTTTAGAGAAGTATTTCCCTGAAGATGTGCATGGCAAGAAGGAGATTGAGTTTCTTGAGCTGAAGTAGGGTAATGGTAGTGTGGTGGAGTATACTGCAAAGTTTGAGGAGCTAATTAAGTTTTGTCCTCATTACAACACTACTAATGCTGAGAAATCTAAGTGTCTTAATTTTTTGAAAGATTTGAGACCTGAAATCAAGAAGGCTATGGGTTATCAGTAGATTTCTAGATTTTCTGAGCTAGTTAACAAGATTAGGATCTATGATGAGGATAGTCGAGATAATTTTTCTTATTATAAGGCTTTGCATGACAAGAAGGGTAAATGGAAATTTAATGGGAAGTCGTATATGACTCTTGTTGGTAAAGGGAAAAAGAGAGCTGGTGATGACAAGAAGCTGAGTGGAGGAGGAGCTTCTACTTCGGTTAGGTGCTACAGGTGTGGTGTCGAAGGAGAACATGCTCCTTAGTGCAAAAGTATTGATGTGAAGTGTCTCAAGTGTGACAAGCTAGGTCACACGTCTCCTGATTGCAGAGGTGTTTCGAGTGTGACTTGCTACAACTGTGGTGAGCAAGGTCACATTAGTTTCAAGTGTGACAAGCTGAAGAAGAACCAAACTAGATGGAAAGTGTTTGCTTTATCTACTTATGAGAATGCTGCCAAGGATAGACTAATCTGAGGTACGTGCTTTATTAATGGTACATCTTTGATTGTTATTATTGATATTGGTGCAACACATTCTTTCATTTCTTTGGATTGTGTTAAGAGGTTCAATCTCGAGTTATCTAATATGAATGGAAATATGGTTATTGATACTTGTGATCGGTGGATCTGGAACTGACTGTTTAATGCTGGTTCGCGAAATGTCGCGGAAGCAAGAGTCGCCACCGTCTTTTATTTTCTCCAAATGGAAAGGACAAAAGCACAGAAAAATTCCTTAAAGAGATTGCTCTCGGTTCGGGAGGTAGGTTATAGAAAGGGAAGGTGTTAGCACCCTTTCTATCCATGGTTATCCATGGGCTCTTAGATACTTGCTCATTTGTGTTTTCAAAATTTGTTTGTTTTTCAATTGTGGGTTTAAAAAAAGTTTCTTTGAAAAATTTCAGTTCGACTCGTACGTCAGAGTGTTTGAAAAATTTGCTTTTGAAAGCTTTTGAAAAAGTGTCAGTGTGAAAAGGTTTTTTCGTTTGTTTTTGAAGAGAGCAAGTATCCATGAGAACCTACCTACTCTAAGAAATTCGTCTGTGTAAATGTCCTTAAAAGTAGTGCCATCCCACCATGGAGAGGTAGGTAGCACCACCGTTGGAGGTGTTCGGGTCAATTCGAGTTTGTAGGGACATGGTGATCACCAGAGCAATGGGAAGACACCTTAGAAGCTACCCTCATGCCAGGTTCCCGGATCATGAGGACTTACTAAGACATCCTCTACTCGACGATCACCTTTCGAAAGGCAACAGTGAGGCGTACCCTAGGGGTGGTGTGTGCGAATTTGTGTGTCAGTTTCATCGATATTTGTCTTGTCATGTTCATTGTGATCTACGCTTGATTTTAATTAGGGCCATTCATTCTTTCATGCTTATTTAACAGTTAAAAGTTGCGGGAAAATAAATCTACAACTATTACAAATGGCGCGGGTCCACATCGCCAAAATTAAACCGGACCCGATTTGACGGAAAGTAAATAAAGCAATAAAATAAAAGTGCGAGAAATAAAATCGTTACAACGCTTTGGGAGAATTACATAATTATAATAAACGACATAAAATAAATGCGCGAAATTAAATAAATTACGAACATGGGCGTTGGACCCTTTTGCAAAAAATTTAAAGTTAATGAAGGGTTGAAATTAAAATTGAAAAGAAAATGTTTTTTTAGTATTTTATGTTTTTTTAAGATTTAAAAGAAGAAGAATTTATTAGAATGAAATTTGAAATGTAAACCCTAATTCTAGTGTTTTTTTAGATTTATTATGAAAATATTGAAATTTGACCTAATTTAAACCTAATTATTTTTATGTATACTTTAATTATGAAAATAATAAATAAATAAGTATTATGATAAAAAGAGAAAATTAAAAAGGAATAAAAAGTTATTAAACCTAAATTCTATATTTTTTATATTTTTTATGAAAGGAATTAAAATTGCAAAAAAACCTAATTATACTAAATTCAATTATACAATTCATTCATGAAAATAATTAAAATAAATATTATTACATTTTTTATCTTTTTCTGGATTTTTTATGATGTTTTTATATTTTGTAAAAAAAAGAAAATTAATTAATTAAAACAATAAAAATAAATAACACAATAATTAAAAAAATAAAATATGAAAAAGAAAAGCAAACCAGGGGGGGTTCAGGCCCCAAAGTGAGGTGTTGGTCCAAGAATCCAGGCCCATTAAGCATTGAAATCCGTTGACTTTTGTGCAAGCATGTGATGCGTCTGACTATGGTACATGGTGTTCTTCAGATTCTTGGCCTTGGATTAAATCTCCAGATGAACGTGGCTGGCTTGATGATGGAGGCACATAGTATATCCACAAATCAAGCGCTGCATGGGATCAATTAATGAAAAATAATATTGAACATGTGAAAGACCTGGGGTTCGAACCCAGGTCATGTACCTCCACTACCAATCCTGCTTGCCAGCTGAGCTACACGCGCATTCAAATATATTGTGACAAATAAATAACAAAAGGAAAAAGCAAACGCATTAGTGGTTTAGCGCGCCAGTTTTCAAACCGGCCTATCACGTTTTGACAACGAGGTTGTCTTCTTCGTTGTTTTTTTATTTTTTTTTCTGAAACAAGCCTGTAAGGCAACGGTTTTGCAAACATGGTGTTAGATGGGTTTACAGAAAATAGCGACTAGGCTGTCTCTAAACATAAATTAGGCGCGAGTATATGAATCTCTTCGTCCAAGCGTGCTCATTCCAATGGTATTAACCACGAGTCCTAATTTTGTCTTGGATGGAAAGCCCTAATTCCTTATCCTGCAAACCCTAAAAAGCATACATGGTATAATCGCATATAACACAGCAAAACGCAATTAAACATGATGGTTAGCTTGTAAACTTCATCAGGAATGCAAAACACATATCAAAACTTATAAAAAATGCATGAATTGGTATGCACGATTGTGACTTTTATTCGATACAGTCTGCCCTCATATTACCGATTCTTGGAGCTTTTGTTGTTGTTTTTGATTGGAATATGATCAAGGAGACTCGAGGAAGCCAATGGAATGAATTGTAGGGTTTGAATCGACCTCTAAGGTTGATTTCAGAATTTGATTTTTATGGCAATTTTCCAAGTTTTCAGATTGGTCTAGAGCGCAGCTTGGAGTGTGTTAGCATTAGGTTTGTGATTCTGATTATGTATGGAAGCAATTAGGTTAAGAAACTCAATCAAATCTCTCATAATTATGGATTTTGAACATTTGATTTCAAGGATCTTTTTGAATCTTTTTTCATGTGCATTTTGTATCAATTATGATCAATTAGTCCAATTCTTTCCATGTTTGGGATGTGCACGAGATTTTGAAAGCAAAACATGCATAAAAAGATTTTTTAGGTCAAAGTAGATATTTTTCACATATTTAAATAATTTAAATGAATTAATATTAATATAAATTCAAGTAAATAAATAAAAATTGAGAAAATACTTCCCTTTGGGCCAAGTGGTCGTGCATATGCTTGGAATGATGAATCATGGAAGAAAAAAGGGCCCATTAGCAAATTTAGGTCATTTGAAGCATTGTTGACTTTTCAAAATATCCAAAAATTTCCCAACTTCCACAAGGCATAACTTGCTCAATGTTTAAGCTTTTCACATGTTCTTGGACATTTTGGAAAGGTCTTCGAGTCCTCTAACCAATGCCTTTGGTCCCATGTCATTTTGATTTACCAATCTCAAGTTATGGCCTTTGACTTAAAGTCCCTTTTTGTTGACTTTTGAAAATGCCCTATAATGTTGAAATTGATAACTTTTTGTGAGAGCATTTCTTGGACTTGAAGTATGAAGATGAGTTGTAGTAAATGTCTTTCTCTTCAAAATGAGCATTGGATGGAATTTTTCTGATAATCCATGTGAAAGTTATGCCCTGGTCAATTTCAGTTGACTTTTTCAGCTGTCCAAATATAGTAACTTTTGCATCTTTGATGATTTCTGAGCCAAATTTTGAGAATCATGATCAAGCATTGATCAAATGATGTTTGTGGCTTCAAAATGATGTGTTGACCAAAAATTTGAACTTTTGACTGTCAAATGACCATTTTGCCCCTACAGTTGACTGTAGTGCAATTTAGGGTTTTGACTGTGCAATTTTGAGCTGAATGCCTTGAAATTTGATATGAAGATGCTTGACCATCTTTGTAAGCATATGAGACTTGATTGGCCCCTTGAAAACTTTATTTTCCTGATCAGAACACAAACCCTAATTTTGACTGTATGGGAGCCCTTTGCACTGTGCAACCCTTGGGGAATTTTGTGACTTGGCTTGGCAATTTCTTGGAGAATATGGGAGGGCAAATTTTGGGGTACAACAGTTGCCCCTGTTCAATCTTCTTAGACCTGAGGATGTAGATTGGCTGCCGTGCCTTTCGTAATCCGAGGGTGGAAGATGATTGGACACTAGAGTGCCCAGAAATTTGCGCTCACATAGTAGCAGTGTGATGGGGGAATGGGCTTATAGATGCCATTTGGAGATTGCTGGATAGGGTGATGGGCTTATAGATGCCATCTGAATGTTGATTGCGTAGGAGATTCCTTAGCGAGAACCTGCATACCTGCAAAAGAACAAATGAATACCTGACACGTTGCAGGAGCTGATTTTAGATGCTTGGCATAGATGTGTCCTGACTGGTTACAGGAGCTGAATCTGGAGCTTCAAAAGATGATGAATGAACCAGGGATGGTTACTGCCTTGGCATGAATGGTAAGAGAACCTTGGGTGATTTTAACTTCAACAACGCTCGTTGAGAAAATCTTGGTGGGAAATACCATCTTCGCAGGATCGGAACGAGAACCATAGGCCATTATAATCTGAAAGGGAATCACCTCACTCGCCGTCGGAGAGGGAATCATAGGAAAAGGAATTGTCACCTCACGCACTTGTCGGAGAGGGAACCATAGGAGACTATCACCTCACACTCATCGTCGGAGAGGGAAACATCTGAAAAGGACTTACCACCTCACACACCGTCGGAGAGGGAACCATAAGAGACTATCACCTCACACTCATCGTCGGAGAGGGAAACATCTGAAAAAGGAATTACTACCTCACACACCGTCGGAGAGGGAACCATAGGAGACTATTACCTCACTCACCGTCAGAGAGGGAAACATCTGAAAAGGACTTACCACCTCACTCACTTGTCGGAGAGGGGACCATAGGAGACTATCACCTCACTCGCCGTCGGAGAGGGAAACATCTGAAAAGGACTTACCACCTCACTCACCGTCGGAGAGGGAACCATAGGAGACTATCACCTCACACTCATTGTCGGAGAGGGAAACATCTGAAAAAGGAATTACTACCTCACACACCGTCGGAGAGGGAACCATAGGAGACTATTACCTCACTCACCGTCAGAGAGGGAAACATCTGAAAAGGACTTACCACCTCACTCACTGTCGGAGAGGGAACCATAGGAGACTATCACCTCACACTCCGTCGGAGAGGGAAACATCTGAAAAGGCAATCTGGAAGCAGCATCAGAATGTCACCATATCTGGATCATATCTGAAACTATATCTAGAAGGATATCTGGAAGCAGCATCAGAACGTCACCCTATCTGGTTTACATCTGAAACTATATCGAGAAAGAATTCTGGAAGCAGCATCAGAACGTCACCATATCTGGATCATATCTGAAACTATATCAAGAAGGAATTCTGGAAGCAGCATCAGAATGTCACCATATCTGGATCATATCCGAAACTATATCTAGAAGGAAATCTGGAAGCAGCATCAGAACGTCACCATATCTAGATCATATCCGAAACTATATCTAGAAGGAAATCTGGAAGCAGCATCAGAACGTCACCATATCTGGATCATATCTGAAACTATATCTAGAAGGAAATCTGGAAGCAGCATCAGAACGTCACCATATCTGGATCATATCTGAAACTATATCTAGAAGGAATTGCGGTAGTTGATAGTAGTCATTTTTGTATTGATCTTTTTCCTGAAAAGGCAAGACATAATTGGATGCAAAATCATGATGCATGAACTGTATGTCTTCAAAATTAATGAGATTCGTGTAGTATGATGCATATGCATGCTATAATGTATGAAGATGTGATGTTTATGAATGTATTTTTGTCTAAGAAAATAAATCCTTGACGGGTGCCGGGAAGTCACTCCTGGGCTGATGTTGAAGAATAGCTTTTGCTTCCGCTGGGGATGATAGTTGCAAGTATACCGGTAGGAGAAGATGACTCCGTTGCGGAATAAACTTGGCGAATGAATAATTCTGCGGGGAGAAAAGATACTCTAGCGACCATGCTGGGGAGTGATACTCTGTGGGGATAGAGATGCTCTGCTGAATTGTTGATAACTTGCCGAGGATATCCTTGTTGTTGGAAGTGTTGGCAGACTTCGCTGGGGATAAGAAGATTCTGTCGACGACGATCTTTCCATGGCTTTTGGCTGAGGATAACCCAGTTATATCCTGTTGAGGAAATAACTCTTTAAATAAAGCCGGGCGACGCGTTCGTGTTCTGCGAGGGGAATAAGCTTCCAGAATCTACTGGGGATAAGCTTGCTGCTTGGGGATATGAATTCCAGCTTTCCTGGGGAGACTAGATTGGACTCTCCTGGGGAAGTATTGAACTGCATTGGTTATGTTCTTCAACGGATCCTACCTTGATACCCTGGAGGACAGAACAACCAGATTGCTTAGACCACCCATTATTGCCCCTGTTTCTATGGGGGAGGCACTTGTGGGGTGCTGATAGTCGTTGATGGACAAACCTTCTTCTGGTAGGCAGATGGCAGGACATAGTCGTACGCTTTAATCCCTAACTTTTGCCTGGACCGCCCTTTCGGGTCTTCAGTCCACCGGGATACCCATTTTTGCCCAAGCCGCCTTTTCAGGTTTTCGACTTGCCGGGTGTACAGATTTTTTTCATTTCATCCCTTCATTTTGCCCGAACCCTTTTGGTTCGCCGGGAAGCCCTAATTTTTGCCTAGGTATGTCAACCTAGCGGGTCTTTGATTTTGCGTAGTATTTTCGACTATGTCCACGCTCTTAGAATGCAGGGAGGTGCCCCTGGCTGCTTGTGTTGCCATATTAACAGAAGGTGTCTGATCGTGCAAGATTCGTTGCTGGACTGCCCCAAGTGACTCAGGCAGAGGTTTGCCCCAGGCTATTTGGCCTTTGAGAAATTCTCTGGATCTTGACTGGGCTGCCCCAGATGATAGACCATGATCATGCCGTGCCCCTGGATTGGAGATACTCTTGTTCATTAGACTTTCGTCATGCGAATTTCTATGTTGCTCAAACAAAAAGTCACATGCAAACAAAGTTATGTTAAAAATGCAAAGCTTATGTCTGTCTTGAAGATTTTGCAAATGCATTCTTTTTCCATAAAACAAGTGAATGTTTGTAAAACATGATGTCAACTCCGTATTTACCGTAGGCCTTAAGGAGTCAGGATACCTTTCGTGACAGTATGCTTTCGAACTAACCCATGCTTCAGCTAGGACTTTTAAGGGTTATAACGTGGCCTGGTTCACGGTTTAAGAAACAAAGGATAAAGGCTCAAATTATTCGTACCCACCCGCTCTTCGTGATGTTCTCCAAACCTAAACTCATTTGATCATGCGTTAGACCTTGCTTGAGTCTTTGCTTTGATGTTCCAATAATGGTTCAGATGTTGATGATTTATTCTGAATAGGCAGTCATTTTTGCTTTGGTTGAGGGTTTGTGAGACCTCTTTCTTGATTTTGTTATCCCTTTCTTTTTTTTTTTGCCTGAACTGTTTCCTTTTTTGGAATCACAGTCAGCGGGATGCCCCAGTTTCATAAGTCCCCTTTGTAGGTTTAGACTTTTTGGGCTTTTCATTTATGAATTTTGATGATGACTGCCTGTCCTTTTGATTGTTCTGAACCATTACTGTCTTTGTTCGTTTCGTAAAGATCTCTTCGGTGCCATTCGTCATGCACTTGGATCAACTGAGGGAACTACCCTGCCCCAGGTTATGATTAAGGGTTTCAATTTTCGAAAATAAAACTCCTACTTCTTTGGCTCAGATGGGTTGACGAGGGATTATCTTCCTTATAACTCCAGTGTTTAGGATTTGAAACAATGCCTGTACCTCATCAGCGGGGTCTGTTCAAAAGCATACTGTAAAAGATAGCGGTATCGTTTTCGTCATCCTCCCTCAAGAGGCTCAGAATTATTAACCAAGAGTTGATCATCAGAAAAATATGAAAAGAATTTTGAATATAATGAAAACAATTGTATTAATTCCCAAAACAGACATATGCGATGCATTAATAGAATAAAAGAGTTTGCTATGACATTAATTGTTTGTATAAGCAAAGAAAAATACAACTCAAAAATTCAAATAAACAAAAGGCTTCAATGATTGGGCAACGGAGCAGTGATTATGTTCGGAGTCTCTGGCACTTCAAACTGAATCTCTCTGGCGTCAATCATATCCTGGATCTTGTTCTTGAGAGGCCAGCAGTTGTCTGTAGTATGCCCCGGGCTATCTGAATGATATGCGCACCTATCGTTGGGATGATAGTTGGGAGCAGAAGTGTTCGGATTCCGGAGAGGAGCCCTTAAGGTGATCAGTCCTGCTTTCAACATTTGTTGCAGTGCTTGATCCAACGACATGTTGAGTTTGGTATACTGCCGTTTCTCCTTGCGCTGCTGCCCCTGTCCTTGTTGAGCAGGTCCAGGATTGGAGATCTGGATTGCCCCTATCTCATGACGGCTCTTTTTACCGTGCACAGCATTGGATTCTTTCTTCCCATGATGAGGCTTCTTATCAGAAGGTGCAGCTTCTTGAATTTTCCCAGACCGGATGCCAGCTTCTATTCGCTCCCCAGTCAAGATAAGATCTGTGAATCCAGCAGACGAATTCCCAATTAGGTGGTTGTAGAACGGACCAGACAGGGTCCCCAAGAACATATCAACAAGTTCCCGATCAGTCAGAGGTGGTTGTACCCTTCCAGCAAGGTCCCTCCATTTCTGCGCATATTCTTTAAAACCTTCACTTGATCCTAACGACATACCCTGGAGTTGGGTACGCGTAGGAGCAAGGTCGGCATTATACTGATACTGCTTGTAGAAAGCAGTAACCAACTCCTCCCAGTTACGAACCTTGGTCCCATCTAGCTGATAGAACCATTCGAGATGAGTCCCTGAAAGACTCTCCTGGAAGAAGTGGATCCACAAATTCTTGTCCGCAGAGTACGGCTGAATTTTCCGAACATAGGACCTTAAATGCAGCTTGGGACAAGACGCCCCGTCATACTTAGTAAAGGATGGTGCTTTGAACTTCCGAGGAATAAACACACCAGTTGACAAACCCAAATCTCCAAGATCCAGCCCAGGTACCTGTTGGATCTCCATAGCATTCAGCATATCCTCCAACTGTTTGTACTTGTCCTCAGCCGGAGGGTACTGTTCGTCGTCGAAATCGGTTTCATTGTCAGAGACCTCTGGACTGGGCACCCTTTCCTCTTGATGACTGCTTTTTCCCACAGATGGGGTTGTCCTCTCAGTTTCAATTTGCGGTGTGTTCCCAGATCTGCGTCTAGGGCTGAACAAAACAGTCCTCTTCTTCTTCTTGTCCTTCTTCAAGAGCAGAGCCTTCAGATCTTGTTGCCCCTGAGTCAAATTCATGATCAGCTCTTGGAACTGGGCGTTCTGAGCCTGGAGGTCCTTGATAGTCTGCTCGGCTGATGATTCAGGATTCATGATGATCGGCTGAAATAAACAGCGGAGAAGGGTAAGCAACCTGTCAAAGGGATACCTGCGATACAATGAGATGTATGACATGCATGTAATGTTTTCAAGGACCTCGCGGGGTAAACAGAGAAACTTTGTTAGCATTTGGAATCGGTAGCTTGATTGTAAGAACTTCATTTTGTTGAGAGTCCTTCGTCAAGGGTCAAAGGCTCACCATATCCAGTGGGTCATAGCCCCTGACAACCTTGGCTAGAGGAAAATAAATCCTCTTTGCCCCTGGCTAGACAGTTGGTTCATCATGACCTGCATCACAAGCCCTTGAGATCCTTGAAATGGGTTAGGATGTATGCAATGGTATGATGTCATGCTATGCATGGGGTGATGTAGGTAAACCCTGTTATGAGTCCCAATTAAGGACTATAAACAACCCTGCAAGAAATTTAGTACCCTGTTATGAGTCCCAATTAAGGACTATAAACAACCCTGCAAGAAATTTGGTACCCTGTTATGAGTCCCAATTAAGGACTATAAACAACCCTGCAAGAAATTCGGTACCCTGTTATGAGTCCCAATTAAGGACTATAAACAACCCTGCAAGAAATTCGGTACCCTGTTATGAGTCCCAATTAAGGACTATAAACAACCCTGCAAGAAATTCAGTATACTTTGTTATGAGTCCCAATTAAGGACTATAAACAAAACCTGCAAGAAATTTGGTAAACCTTGTTATGAGTCCTAGTTAAGGACTATAAACAAAACCTGCAAGTAGTTCATGTGTCAGCTAACAAGCATGCAAGTAGGCAAGTACAAAGGCACACAAGTCACACAAAAGAGCCCTTAGAGTTTAGGCCAGCATGAGGTCTAGGTATTACCCTCTTGAAGTTGGTGGGTTCAACCTGTCCTAATCAAAGTAACCGGGTTCTAAGGTTCCCAATATCACGGGATTGCTTTCATTGTTCATCGTTTCGATTTAGCCACTGAACTGGCGACCGAAATATTCCAGGAAAGCAACCCTCAATTGAGTGTAGTATCGAGTATCAACCAACCTCGGACTGCACCAAAGTCAGTTATCTCACTACCCTAAAGAGGCCAAGATAGTTCAATTAAGGTTACTAAGGTCTGTTGATGCTTCACGAAACCACGCGGAGGCCCCGTACTCTCCTTGACTGAACTCAAGGGTTACCGGTACACACCAAAGTGCCACATCAACGTAGCAGACTGTTTCAACCATGTCGGTATACCCCGCACAGTTCCCTCACAGCCCTGTTGCTACTTTCTAAGAAGGTATCCCCAGATCCGGGTTAGGATCTATAGAACTCCCAAGCAACCCACAATAATAAAGCAAGCAAAGAAGACAATTGAAAACATAGTTATGACCTAGCCCTAAGGTACACCCCACTTTATAAGTTTAGTCCCCAGCAGAGTCGCCAGTTCTGTGATCGGTGGATCTGGAACTGACTGTTTAATGCTGGTTCGCAAAATGTCGCGGAAGCAAGAGTCGCCACCGTCTTTTATTTCCTCCAAATGGAAAGGACAAAAGCACAGAAAAATTCCTTAAAGAGATTGCTCTCGGTTCGGGAGGTAGGTTATAGAAAGGGAAGGTGTTAGCACCCTTTCTATCCATGGTTATCCATGGGCTCTTAGATACTTGCTCATTTGTGTTTTCAAAATTTGTTTGTTTTTCAATTGTGGGTTTAAAAAAAGTTTCTTTGAAAAATTTCAGTTCGACTCTGTGATACGGTGGGAGAACTGACTTGAGGTTTTGCGTTTGTATTCGCAAATGTTGCGGTTAGCAAGAGTCGCCACCGACTTTTTATTTTATCCTAAAGGAAAGGTTAAAAAGCACAGCAAAAACCTTTTGAGATATTTCGTGGGTTCGGGGGGTAGATTATGAAAAGGGAAGGTATTAGCACCCTTTTCATCCATGGTTATCCATGGGCTCTTAGTTACTTGGTTTTTTTAGATCACTTGCCTTGTTTTTCGATTGCTTTGAAAATGGTGTGTGTGTGTTTTTTTGAAAATGTTTTGGAAAAAAGATGCCTTGTCTTAGGCAACTAATGTATTTGACTCGTGTTTGAGTGTTTTACAAAAGTGTGAATCTTTTCGAAAAGATGTTTTCAAATGTTTTTGAGAGTTTGTTTGAAAGTGTGGTGGATTGTGGTTTTTGAAAAGAAGGCAAATGTTTTTGCAAGTTCGATCTCAAGTAACTAAGAGTTTTGTCTACCCTATTATACTCGAAAGATTATTGCTATGTTTTAACCTTTTTAACAAGTTTGTTCCTCCATTGTATTGGGTGGACAATCTTGTGTTAGGATGTGAAAGGGACGGGCGCGGGTCATCGTTTAGACCATAATTGCAATGGTGCCAAGTGTCTTTGGGCATTTTCCTTAAGGGACTTGATCATTCTGAAAAAAGAAATATTACCGAGGGACTATGATCATTTTAAATTGTTTGTTTTGCCCAAAGAGACCTAACATGCAATATGGCCCAATTTTGGAAGGCAACAAAGTGGAATACCCTAGGGGTGTTAATGTGCAAGTGTGTTTTATTGCATACAAGAGTTTTTCTTTGAATTAGGTTTTTCTATTTCATTGAGTTTTATCTTGCCATACACGTCCTAATTACTAGCAATAAGAAGCGGGAATGTAAAATCCTACGCTATTACAATAGTTAGGGGAGGGGGATACACATTTGTACATGGGGGGTTCAACGAGAAAAATAGACAAAAAAGAAAATAGCGAAAAACAAGATATATAGAGAGAGAGAGGGAGGCCGCACGCTGTTGGGAGGCCGTCAGAAGTTCTGACCCAGATCCGCTGTCAGATGATCAACCTGTTGATGAAACTGGATGAGTCAGAACTTCTGACTCTGGAACCTGCAAAACAGAATCTGGTTAGTGGGGAAACCAGAGGTTCTGATTTCCCTGCGCTGCAAGACAGAAGTTTGTTAGTGGAGAACCCAGAAGTTCAGATTCTGCTGAAAAGGCAATAACTCTCAGAGGTTCTGAGGTCATTGGCAGCAAAACAGGCTTCAGATGTGCTAACGTCAAAGTCAGCACTAGGCTTTTTCCTGCACTAATCAGAACATATGCAATCCTGTTGTTACTCCACAAAACAGAAAACATATTTGGAACAGATCCAACAAAATAGCAAAAATGTCCCAGAGGTCAGAATCACCAAAGTCACAGGCAAGTCCTAAACTGGCTCAGAACGTCCTGAGGTAGGAGAGTCCTCAGAACATAAACAGCGATAACATGAATATTTACATTATGTTATTTGAATATGCACAGCTGATGATGCTTAACAGTGTGGTGAGGGTCAGCAGGTGCTTACCTGACTTTCTGGAAAATGGTGGGTGAAAGTTAGCTTTTGGTTCTGGTGGTGTTCTGGACAGATTTGGAAAAGGGGAAGTGAAGGTGTAAACGTGTATAGGGTCAGAAGTTTTGGAAAGAACGCTTTGGTTTACAGAAAAGAGCTGGGTGTTTGATGAGATTGAAGGTGAGAAACTTAAAGTTATGAAACAAAACTGGAAATTTTGGCAGAGTTTCAGAAGGTTATATTGCTAGGAGTTTTGTTTCTCTCTTAGCAATTTTTTTGTTTTTCTTGAACTTCTTGAACATCTTTTGCAGTGGTGAAAGCTTTCTATTTATAGGCAAAGTTCTTGTGGATATCTTGAACATTTAAGGCGCCAACAGAGTTTGAAGTTGTTCTTTGACAGAAATTCCTGGGAAGTTGTGATAACAGCTATTTTTCAGCCTAGGTAGCAGCAGCAGGCGTGGATTGGGGGAAGTGACCTCTGAAATGGGCGGTGGCGTGAAGACCCATGCCAGAATCTGTGCAAAAGCATTTTTCAAGCCACACGTGAACGCTCAGGAGTGGTTGGAAGCATTAATGGGCATTAAATGGTGACAAGACCTGTCAATACCAACATTCTGGTTGTTGAATCAGCAGCGTAAACCATGCTCTGGCCTTGGCTACCTGTTGTTTCAGCAAACTCTGGAGATTCTCCTGGTTTTCTGGTACGTTCCTTGGATCTACTTCTGGATAATCTGGGCTTAGAGATTCTATATCAATGTGACACCTATCCCTCTGACCTTTCATCTTCTGACTTCAACCTGTTCTGAAGGAGCCTTTATACTTTCATATTTCTTTTACATTCCTTTAGCAAGTTCTGACTGAGCTTGTGTAACTGCTGAAGGGGCATGTTCTGTTCGAGGCTTACACTCTGAACCACGTTTACAACTTCTGATTGAACTGATATAACTGCTGAAGAGCCAACTTCTGACCACGCTGAGCCAAACTTGCAACTTCTGACCGTCTTCATCTGGAATGGGCCCAGAAGTTCTGAAGCGCTGATTTTTTTCTAAAAAACACTTATTTTAAAGAAACATTCTAAGCACTTTAGAATTTGATTTTCCTCAAGATGAAAGCGTTGTTTCTGGAGTTCGGGAGATCATCTTGCTCTTGTGAGTGGCTTGCTTGGGCAAAAGGATAACCCAGGACTTGGATTTGTTCCAGGGGACTTTGAAAAATCTAAGATGGTTTCCTGGAGGGCAAATTTTGGGGTACAACAGTTGCCCCTGTTCAATCTTCTTGAACCTGAAGAGTTAGATTGGCGAGTTTGCCTTTCGCGACTCGAAGGTAAAAGAAGATTGGACACCAGAGTGCCCGAAAATTTGCACTCGCCTAGTAGAGTATCAGCAATGGAAATGGGCTTATAGATGCCATTTGGAGAGGCGGTAGATAGGGAGATGGGCTTACAGATGCCATCCGGAGACGTGACAGAACCTTGTCGGGAATGGGCTTATGGATGCCATTTGGAAGTGTCGATCGCATAAGAGATTCCTTAGCGAGAACTTGTGTATTTGAGAAAGACAGATGTTTTCCTGGCTTGTTACAGGTGTTTGATCTCCAATCTCCTCATGCAGATATGCCCTGGCTAGATACAGGTGTCGAATCTACAATTGGTTGCTCACAGATGTGCCCTGGCTGGATACAGGAATCGAATCCGGAAATCTTCAGACGTGCCCTGGCTAGATACAGGAATCGAATCTGGAAATAGTTGTAGTTGATAGATGTGCCCTGGCTGGATACAGGAATCGAATCTTTGAACTCTTCAGACGTGCCCTGGCTAGATACAAGAGTCGAGTCTGGAAACGTGACAGTTGATAGATGTGCCCTGGCTGGATACAGGAATCGAATCTTTGAACTCTTCAGACGTGCCCTGGCTAGATACAGGAATCGAGTCTGGAAACGTGACAGTTGATAGATGTGCCCTGGCTGGATACAGGAATCGAATCTTTGAACTCTTCAGACGTGCCCTGGCTAGATACAGGAATCGAGTCTGGAAACGTGACAGTTGATAGATGTGCCCTGGCTGGATACAGGAATCGAATCTTTGAACTCTTCAGACGTGCCCTGGCTAGATACAGGAATCGAGTCTGGAAACGTGACAGTTGATAGATGTGCCCTGGCTGGATACAGGAATCGAATCTTTGAACTCTTCAGACGTGCCCTGGCTAGATACAGGAATCGAGTCTGGAAACGTGACAGTTGAAGGTAGTTGCTTTCGGGATTGTCTTTTTCCTGAAAAGGCAAAAACGTAAGTTGTATGCAATGTCATGATATATGATGTGCATGATATCATGATGTTCAACATGAAATGTTGTATGCGTTTCATCATGTAGGTAAGCAAGATGCATGCAAATGTGAAATGTTTATGAATGTAATTTCATCTTAGGAAAATAAATCCTTGACGAACGGCCGGGAAGCTGCTCTGCGGAAGAGATGCTTGGCCGAAGTTCTGATGAGAGGCCTGCTGAGGACTCTAACGATGGATTCCGTTGAGGATAATGATGGTAAACTCCGCTGGGGAACTCCAAAGATAAACTCTGCTTGGGAATACTAAAGATAGACTTCGCTGGGGATTGAAGGAACTTTGCCGAGAGCGATCTTCCGTGGCTTTTAGCTGAGGATAACCCAGTTATAAGTCTTTGTGAGGAAATAACTCTTAAATAAAACTCGGGCGAGACGTCCGTACTTTGCAGGGGATGAGCTTGCAGAATCTACTGGGGATGAGCTTTTAAGACCTGCCGGGGAATGTTGTGCCTTTTTAGGATCGACGGGGGACCAACTCTGCCTGGGGAAAGTATTGCTGAACCTTGTTTTACTCTGCGGGGAGTTAAGATGATTTGGCCACATTTTTCAGTTGAACCTACCTTGGTGCCTTGGCGGACAAAACAACCAGACTGCAATAGACAACCCCACATTGCCCCTGTCTTTGATGTCACCGGTAATTAATCTCTTGTTTCATATGCGAATATTTATGAATCAACAATTCAATGTCAAATGCATATATCAAAAAATGAACATTGGACGTTCTTCGCAAGACAAAACAGAAAAAAGGGGAAAACAATGGTAATTTGTATGAACAAGTGAATTTGTATTGATTTAAACTTTTGCCTGTGAATAGGCGTTTTTTGTACAAGAGACTGACATCCTAGTAAGAGGACATCGCCAAATAGTATAGAGTTTACATTTTGAAAAAAGAAAACAAAACAGCTATGTGAACAATCCCACTGGGTTCCAACTCTGCTATCGCCTTTATGTTTTCGAATGTCTCATCGCCTTACTGCCAAATCTGAAGATGAAGCTGATTGGTCAATGCCGAAATTTGGGGCCAGATAGTTGATGCCGAATTCCGGATGCGAAGTGATCCAATGAGACATAGTGTTACGCTTTCATCCCTAACTTTTGCCTGGACCGCCCTTTCGGGTTTTCAGTCCACCGGGATACCCATTTTTGCCCAAGCCGCCCTTTCAGGTTTTCGACTTGCCGGGTGTACAGATTTTTATTCATTTCATCCCTTATTTTTGCCCGAACCCTTTTGGTTCGCCGAGAAGCCCTTATTTTTGCCTAGGTATGTCAACCTAGCGGGTCTTTTATTTATGCGTAGTATTTTTTCACTATGTCTGCATTGGCGGGGTGAGGAAGGTCGTCACCGTCCATGGTGGTTAGGATCATGGCTCCTCCTGAGAACACACGCTTAACCACAAATGGCCCTTCGTAAGTAGGGGTCCATTTGCCCCGGGGATCACTTTGAGGAAGGATGATGCGTTTGATTACCAGGTCCCCAACTTGATACTCTTGCGGTCTGACTTTCTTGTTAAATGCCCTGATCATCCGTTTTTGATACGTCTGACCATGACAGATAGCAGCGAGCATCTTTTCGTCAATTAGATTTAATTGATCAAGTCGAGTCTGGATCCAATCATCTTCATTCAAGTCTGCATCCTTCATTATCCGGAGAGAGGGTATCTGGATTTCGATCGGCAAGACTGCCTCCATGCCATAGACCAAGGAGAAAGGAGTTGCCCCGGTTGATGTCCTTGCTGAGGTGCGGTACCCATGAAGAGCGAACGGTAACATCTCGTGCCAATCTTTATAGGTCACTGTCATCTTCTGCACAATTTTCTTGATATTTTTATTGGCTGCCTCTACAGCCCCATTCATCTTCGGCCGGTAGGGAGAAGAATTGTGGTGCTGTATCTTGAATTGTTCACAGAGTTCAGTGACCATTTTGTTATTGAGATTGGTACCATTGTCCGTAATGATTCTTTCCGGGACTCCGTACCGACAGATCAGATTATGCCGGATGAAACGCGCCACGACGCTCTTGGTTACTGTGGTATAGGAAGCTGCCTCAACCCATTTCGTGAAGTAATCGATCGCCACCAAGATGAAGCGATGCCCATTGGATGCCGTTGGTCGGATCTCACCGATCATATCGATGCCCCACATTGCGAAAGGCCAAGGTGCCGTTAGGACATTCAAAGGAACTGGAGGGATATGTACCTTGTCAGCATAGATCTGGCACTTATGACAAGTTCGGGAGTGTTGGTAACAATCGGCTTCCATTGTGGACCAGAAATATCCTGCCCGAAGGATTTTCTTAGCCATGGTGTGTCCACTGGAATGTGTTCCAAATGTACCTTCATGCAGTTCCGTCATAATTTTCTCTGCTTCTATCTTATCCACACAACGTAGCAGGGTTGAATCATGATTCCGCTTGTAGAGAATGTCGTTGCTGAGGAAGAATTTTGCAGCAAATCTCCTCATGAACTTCTTATCATTGACAGATGCACCTTCAGGATATTCCTGGGCTTCCAAGTACCTCTTCACCTCGTGATACCAGGGTTTTTTCAGTCACCTGCTCCGCCTCGAGCTCGCAGCAGTATGCTGGTTCATCCAACTTCCAGATTATGATTCGGGGAGCCTCATTGTCCCATTTAACTTTGAACATTGACGACATCGTGGCTAGTGCGTCTGCTAGCTGATTCTCCTCTCTGGGGAAATGCTCAAAAGTTATCTCTTCAAAGTGAGGGAGCAAGGTCGACACATATTCCTTGTAAGGAATGAGATTCGGGTGTTTCGTATCCCACTCGCCTTTGACCTGATTGATCACGAGAGCGGAATCTCCGAAAACACTTAGAAACTTGATCCTCAAATCGATTGCAGCTTGTAAACCCATGATACATGCCTCATATTCTGCCATATTGTTGGTACAGCTGAAACATAATCGGGCGGTGAGTGGAGTATGAGTCCCCTTGGGAGATATGATTACAGCGCCGACGCCGTTACCCAAAGCATTGGAGGCTCCATCAAAATGCATAGACCATCGGGATCCTTCCTCAGGTCCTTCATCCGGTCCAGGTACTTCACAGTCAGTTACCACCATGATGTCTTCGTCTGGAAAATCAAAGTTCAATGATTGATAATCGTCTACAGGTTGGTGTGCCAAATGATCCGCCAGTACACTTCCCTTAATTGATTTCTGGGTTGTATACTGGATATCATATTCTGTCAGGATCATTTGCCATCTCGCTATTCTTCCAGACAGAGCGGGCTTTTCAAATATGTACTTTATGGGATCCATCTTTGAAATCAATAAAGTAGTGTGAGTCAGCATATACTGTCTCAGCCGGCGAGCAGCCCATACAAGAGCGCAGCAAGTTTTCTCAAGCAGTGAGTAACGAGACTCACAGTCGGTAAACTTTTTGCTCAAGTAATAAATAGCATGCTCTTTTCGGCCAGACTCGTCATGCTGCCCCAGCACACACCCCATTGAATTATCAAGCACTGTTAAGTATAGTATCAGAGGTCTTCCTTCCACCGGTGGCATAAGAATGGGTGGCTCTTGGAGATATTCCTTTATCCTTTCAAAGGCGGCCTGACATTCATCATTCCAGCGTACCACTTGATCTTTCTTTAGTAATTTGAAGATTGGCTCACAAGTAGCAGTTAGATGTGAGATGAATCGGGCAATGTAATTCAGTCGTCCTAGGAAACCTCTGACTTCTTTCTCTGTTTTTGGAGTCGGCATCTCTTGTATGGCTTTTACCTTGGCAGGGTCCACCTGAATACCTTTGTCACTTACAATGAAACCTAGCAATTTTCCGGACCTCACCCCAAAGGTGCATTTGTTGGGATTCAACCTCAGCTTGTATATCTTGAGTCGATCAAACAACTTCCTCAGATGGTCAAGGTGCTCCTCCTCAGTTTGAGACCTTGCAATCATGTCATCAACGTATACCTCAATTTCATGATGGATCATATCATGAAACAAAGCAACCATGGCACGTTGATAGGTTGCCCCAGCATTTTTCAACCCGAATGGCATGACCTTATAACAGAAGGTACCCCACTGAGTCACAAATGTAGTCTTCTCCATATCTTCCGGAGCCATCTTGATCTGATTGTACCCTGAAAAACCATCCATGAAGGAGAAAACCTTGTGTTGAGCTGTATTGTCAACAAGGACATCAATGTGAGGTAGGGGGAAGTCATCCTTGGGGCTGGCCCTGTTCAGATCCCTGTAGTCAACACACATTCTGACCTTTCCGTCCTTCTTCGGTACTGGCACCACATTGGCAACCCACTGAGGGTAAGAAGTCACTGCAAGGAACCCGGCATCAAACTGCTTCATAACCTCGGCCTTGATCTTTTCAGACATCTCTGGACGCATCCGTCGAACTTTCTGCTTTACCGGAGGGCAATCTTCCTTGGTTGGCAAATGGTGAACTACAATGTCGGCATCCAAACCAGGCATATCTTCATAGGACCAAGCAAAGATCTCCATGTAGTCCTGTAGCATCTGGATCAATCGTTGCTTCACGCTGAGCTCTAGATTGGCACCAATCTTGACTTCTTTCCTATCTGTCTCAGTACCCAAGTTAATTGTCTCCACAGGCTCTTCATGTGGTTGAATAGCCCTCTCTTCCTGTAGTAGCAGTCTTGCGAGTTTACCAGGCACTTCGCAATCATCTTCACCTTCGTCTTCGGCCAAGTTGATCGGATTTTCGAAGTCATAACTGGCGGTAGCAGAGCTGTTACCAGTGAGATCCAGAGTGGATTGAAACCTGTATAAGTGAGTGTGTGTAAATACAGCTGTTTTGCAATATATATAACACAGAAAGAGCAAAAGATTTGAAATGCAACAAACGTCCAATGTTTTGATTGATGATATATGAAAATGTCATACAAAAAACCCTCACAAATGGAGCTACGATGCCCCGGGTAGGACACCGAGCCAACAGAGTTTTAACATATTGTTTGTTACAGATTGGAAATCAAAAGAAATCAATTACTGCGTGACAAATGTGATAGGGGTAAAATCCTTTGCCGTCCAGTTGCTTGGTCCGTTGCTGGTAGTCGGGTAGATCCAACTGTCAAACTCAGCTTCCTCCACATCCTCCTCAATAGCATTCACCCTTGAGCTGGAAATAAACACCGGAGCCTTTCCGATCTTCTCTTTGCGCACCGCCTTCTGAGCCTCTGCAGTAAAGCCTAGCCCAAACTTGTCGTTCTTCTGAGTGAAGTCAGGAAGCTGACCCCAGTGTGCACAATTGCCTTTCTGAACCACAGCCCGGGCATCCCTTAGGGAAGCCATCTTCAAGGAATCATTCTCTTCGGCCATTGTCTCTGCAGCTGCTGAAATTGGATGCACCTCCTCGAAATGCTGGAAGGGGGTTTCAATGAACTCTCCGTCCATCTCGATGTACCTGAAGGAATTCAAATGGCTAACCATATACTCCTCTTCTCCTTGTACAGTGACGATCTTCCCCCTGACGGGATACTTCAACTTCTGGTGCAAGGTGGAGGTCACGGCCCCAGCTTTATGGATCCAAGGTCGACCCAACAGACAAGAATACGACGGACGTATATCCATCACGTAAAAGGTAGAGTCAAACACTTGAGAGCCCACACGGATAGGGATGTTAACCTCTCCATGAACCATCCTCTTGGAACCGTCAAAGGCCCTGACGATGATATTGCTGGGTTTCAACTCCAGGCCTTCATAATCCAGGCGATCCAAAGCCTTTTTCGGTAGAACATTCAAGGAAGAACCAGTATCCACCAATACATGTGCCAGAGTAGTGCCCCTGCATTCAATAGAGACATGCAGGGCATCATTGTGGTCTCTCCCTTTTGCGGTCAGGTCAGCGTCTGAAAACCCCAAGCCGTTGTCCGCCGTCAGATTCGCTATGCAGTCAGTGAACTGGACTGCAGACGTTTCCTGCGGCACATGGGCCGTCTTGAGAAATGAGATCAAGGCCTTAGCATGGGCCTCAGAGCATAGCAATAAGGAGAGCAGGGAGATCTTGGAGGGTGTATGCCCCAACTGTTCGACAACATTAAAATCACTTTTCTTTATTATTTTCAGAATCTCCTCCATTTCTTGTCGGGAGGCCTCAGCATTTATGGGTATCGGCGCCTCCATCCGGGCAGGCTCTTCTTCAATCCCTTTGCCCTGAGCATTTGATGACTCGGTAGCAGGGGACACAATTTGATCAGCAACAGGACTAGGTAAACTTGCAGGTTTTATGAGGAGGGGTTTTCGAATAGCGGGCGGCGCAATGTCAGGCGAGAAGAGCCTGCCACTGCGGGTGACTTTAGCTGGACCAGTGATATCGCAGATACTGGCACTAGCGTCAAATTCTTGCTTGATTCCATTTACATACACGTCTGCCCCATAATGCCAGGGGACAGCTTTATCAGACACATAGGAGAGGGGTCCTGGAACAGTAATGATCACAGGCGCAACTGTCAAGATTTGAATAGGCTTCTTCGGGGAAGCCTTGATTGGATTTTTGAAGATGGTAATCACGGAAACTTCTTTCATCGGAACCAAATGAACAGCAGTCTTTTTGAATAGAATCTCCTTGCTATCCATTAGGCCTTGGATGCCTAACCTTAGCAAGGGACAATCAGATAGGGAAATAGCACAGAATGGGCAACCTTCGCCGCAACCCGGAAATAAACCGGCCCGCAGTAGGTTCTTCTTAACAGTCTTCAAAGGGGTAACAACTTCATCTACCGAAACAGCGTACACTTCTTCCTCAATGGCATTTACCTTATGCTGGGGCATAGGAGCCGTTACAACATTCGGTCTTTCCGGCGCTTCAAACTGAATTTCTTTTGCGTCAATTAGATCTTGCACTTTGTTTCTCAAGGCCCAGCAATCATCAGTAGTGTGCCCGGGACTATCAGAATGATAAGCACACCGGGCATTCGGGTTGTATTTAGGAGACGCAGTGTTGACGACCTTAGGAGCTTCTTTGAGGGTCACCAGGTTGGTGGATAACAGTTGGGGTAAAATTTGAGATAATGTCATACTCAGTCGGGTATACTGCCTCTTGGGCCTTTCACTTCTTTGTTGATTGTACAGCTGAGGGGCAGCAACAGGTTTGGAGATGACCAAAGCATTGACGGCTCGGCGACTTTCGGGCTTGACTTGTCTTCTAGGACCATAGACGGCGCTTGCTTCTTTCTTAAACGGCCTCTTCTCAGCACTTGTAGAGGCAGCCTTCTGTATCTTGCCTGACCTGATGCCAGCTTCAATTCTTTCTCCCGTTAATATCAAATCTGTGAACCCAGCGGAGGAGTTACCAACCAAATGATTGAAAAACGGACCAGACAAAGTCCCAAGGAACATATCAACCAGCTCTCGGTCAGTTAATGAAGGCTGCACCCTGCCAGCCAAATCTCTCCATTTTTGAGCGTACTCTTTGAACCCTTCACCCGTCCCTAGAGACATACCCTGAAGTTGGGTACGCGTAGGAGCGAGATCAGAATTGTATTGGTATTGTCTGTAGAATGCGGTTGCCAAATCTTCCCAGTGCCGGATGCTAGCTCCGTCCAATTGGTAGAACCATTCAAGTTGTGACCCCGAGAGGCTATCTTGGAAGAAGTGAATCCAGAGGTTCTTATCCGCCGTGTAAGGTTGGATTTTCCTTACGTACGACCTTAGATGCAGCTTTAGGCAGGAGACCCCATCATACTTGGCGAAGGCAGGCGCCTTAAACTTGTGTGGAATGACTACCCCAGAAGATAACCCCAAATCTCCGAAATCCAGTCCTGGCACATTCTGAATTTCCATAGCGCTCAAGCGGTCCTCCAATTGCTTGTATCTGTCAGCAGCAGGTGGGTATTGTTCATCGTTATAGTCCGTCTCGTTGTCGGAGACTGCGGGACTAGGAGCTCCTCCCCCCTGGGGACTGTTTTTCTCAGCAGAAGAAGTGGTTGGATCAGCTTCATTGTGGAGTGTGTTCCCAAATCTGCGTCCAGTGTTGAACAATGCAGTCCTCTTTTTCTTCTTCTTCTTCAGGAGTAGAGTCTTCAACTCTTGCTGACCTTGGGCTATGCTTAGGACCATCTCTTGAAACTGTGCACTTTGGGCCTGAAGGGCCTTGATTGCTTGCTCACTGGAGGACTCTGGATTCATGATGACTGTGCACATAAACAGCGAAGAAAATTAAGCAACCTGCGAAATAGGGTACCTGCTATGCATATGGTGCAATGGAATGCGTATGTATGCAATGCATTCAAGGATTTAGAATATTCAAAATTTGTTGTAGACAAAAAGGAACGCACATTACATTAATAAGGGGAAATTCGTTAGTACATAAATGCCTCATGGGCCAAATATTACAAAATAACTCCTTAAGATAAAAAAACATTGCGCATCCTCTTTGGTGCGATGTAGGTGTTGAGATTCCTTTCCTCGTGCAGCAGGCGGGTGAGTTCCAGGACCTTCTTTTCACTAGCATGTAGATTGGTCTCAAGAGAATTCCGTTCTTCCTTAAGCTGGACCCAGCTCTTCTGCATCTCTTCCCAGGAGGTGGGCATGTCAGGATGTTGAATGGTGTAGGATGCCTCTCCTTCCCAGACTGGTTCTTTGATCACAGGAAGCATATGAGGATAAGGCATCACTAATTTCTGGGAGCGGGCTCGTACCCACTTGAGGTAAGGTTCCAACGGGATGGAGTTCCGGTGCCCCAATGTCTTGCTGTCTATCCTACTTGGCATCCTCCAAGCTCTGATAAATCTCTGACGAAGTCCTTGAGTATCGTTGTCGAAGTCAAAAACTATGTCGGGAATTAACATGTCATGAGGGCCATCCTTCCGAGCATAGCCAAACTGTCTCCAAGCCAGGCATGGGTTGTAGGTGATACCTCCTTTGATTTCAAATAAAGGAACATTAGGGTACTCCCCACAACGATCAATGATAGTGACGTCTTCCCTGGACCTAGGACACCAATGTATATCTGCATGCGTGAGAGTCATTAACCGTTGTGACCATCTCAAACCCCGCTCGTTCTTCAAAACTGATTGTGGAAGGTGCGAAATAAACCACCTTCCCAAGAGAGGGGTGCAACACATAAGGACACCCCTTCTCCTCATGGTTCGAGTGTAACATGAGTGAAGGATGTCCCCCAACAGTGTAGGTACAGGATTCCTGGTCATAAAGATCTGGACAGCACTGATATCAATAAGCTGATCTGGGTTAGGGAACAACACCAAACCATAGACAAGGAGGGCTACAACTTCTTCAAAAGCTCGTAGGTCAAGAGAGTTCCAACATTCTTGGGCCTTTTCAAACAGAAACCTAGCTAAGAACCCTTTGATACCACTTCTAACTTCCCAATGTCCTTTGAGGTCAGATGTCTGTAAGTGCAAGGCTTTAGCAATCTCTTCAAGCTTGGGCTCCTTTTCCGTACCGTTGTAGGGTAGTTGATCGAGGATAGGGACCTTCAGAAGTCGGGAGAATTCTTCCAATGTAGGCACCAACTGATAATCCGGGAAGGTGAAGCAGTGATGCAGAGGGTCAAAGAATTGGAACAGGACCTTTATCAGGTCCTCCTCAATGTTGGTGTTAACCAAGTTGATGAGTCTTCCATGTCTCTCACTGAATGAAGAACCCTCGGGAATCCTGGACAGAAGCTCCTTAAGCTGAGGAGGGATTCTTACAAGGCTAATCTGAATTGTCTTTCTGCGAGCAGTTTCCATGTCCTATAAAACAAGAACAAAGATGAAGATTCGAAACCCTTGAAATGGTTAGTCAATGCTCATGATGTTTGTATGATGTAATGATGTGATGATTAAATGTACTATAAACATTCACAGAGGCAAAACATGGTAAGGCACACAAGTCACACCAACCCTTAGAGTTTAGGCCTGCATGGGGTCTGGGTGTTACCCTCTTGAAGCTTGGTGGGTTCAACCTGTCCTATCAAAAGTAACCGGGTTCTAAAGGTCCCAATATCACTGGATTGCTTTCATTGTTCATCGTTTCGATTTAGCCACTGAACTGGCGACCGAAATATTCCAGGAAAGCAACCCTCAATTGAGTGTAGTATCGAGTATCAACCAACCTCGGACTGCACCAAAGTCAGTTATCTCACTACCCTAAAAAGGCCAAGATGGTCCAATTAAGGTTCCTAAGGTCAGTTGATGCTTCATGACACCACGCGGCGGCCCCGTACTCTCCTTGACTGAACTCAAGGGTTACCGGTACACACCAAAGTGCCACATCAACGTAGCAGACTGCTTCAACCATGTCGGTATACCCCGCACAGTTCCCTCACAGCCTTGTTGCTACCTAAAAGGGTTTCCCCAGATCCGGGTTAGGACCTATAAAACTCCGATACAAAGCCCACAATATGTAAAAGCAAACAAAGCAAACAATTGAAAACAAAGGTGATCTAAACCCTAAGGTTACTCCACTTTAAAAGAAATCCCCAGCAGAGTCGCCAGTTCTGTGATACGGTGGGAGAACTGACTTGAGGTTTTGCGTTTGTATTCGCAAATGTTGCGGTTAGCAAGAGTCGCCACCGACTTTTTATTTTATCCTAAAGGAAAGGTTAAAAAGCACAGCAAAAACCTTTTGAGATATTTCGTGGGTTCGGGGGGTAGATTATGAAAAGGGAAGGTATTAGCACCCTTTTCATCCATGGTTATCCATGGGCTCTTAGTTACTTGGTTTTTTTAGATCACTTGCCTTGTTTTTCGATTGCTTTGAAAATGGTGTGTGTGTGTTTTTTTGAAAATGTTTTGGAAAAAAGATGCCTTGTCTTAGGCAACTAATGTATTTGACTCGTGTTTGAGTGTTTTACAAAAGTGTGAATCTTTTCGAAAAGATGTTTTCAAATGTTTTTGAGAGTTTGTTTGAAAGTGTGGTGGATTGTGGTTTTTGAAAAGAAGGCAAATGTTTTTGCAAGTTCGATCTCAAGTAACTAAGAGTTTTGTCTACCCTATTATACTCGAAAGATTATTGCTATGTTTTAACCTTTTTAACAAGTTTGTTCCTCCATTGTATTGGGTGGACAATCTTGTGTTAGGATGTGAAAGGGACGGGCGCGGGTCATCGTTTAGACCATAATTGCAATGGTGCCAAGTGTCTTTGGGCATTTTCCTTAAGGGACTTGATCATTCTGAAAAAAGAAATATTACCGAGGGACTATGATCATTTTAAATTGTTTGTTTTGCCCAAAGAGACCTAACATGCAATATGGCCCAATTTTGGAAGGCAACAAAGTGGAATACCCTAGGGGTGTTAATGTGCAAGTGTGTTTTATTGCATACAAGAGTTTTTCTTTGAATTAGGTTTTTCTATTTCATTGAGTTTTATCTTGCCATACACGTCCTAATTACTAGCAATAAGAAGCGGGAATGTAAAATCCTACGCTATTACAATAGTTAGGGGAGGGGGATACACATTTGTACATGGGGGGTTCAACGAGAAAAATAGACAAAAAAGAAAATAGCGAAAAACAAGATATATAGAGAGAGAGAGGGAGGCCGCGCGCTGTTGGGAGGCCGTCAGAAGTTCTGACCCAGATCCGCTGTCAGATGATCAACCTGTTGATGAAACTGGATGAGTCAGAACTTCTGACTCTGGAACCTGCAAAACAGAATCTGGTTAGTGGGGAAACCAGAGGTTCTGATTTCCCTGCGCTGCAAGACAGAAGTTTGTTAGTGGAGAACCCAGAAGTTCAGATTCTGCTGAAAAGGCAATAACTCTCAGAGGTTCTGAGGTCATTGGCAGCAAAACAGGCTTCAGATGTGCTAACGTCAAAGTCAGCACTAGGCTTTTTCCTGCACTAATCAGAACATCTGCAATCCTGTTGTTACTCCACAAAACAGAAAACATATTTGGAACAGATCCAGCAAAATAGCAAAAATGTCCCAGAGGTCAGAATCACCAAAGTCACAGGCAAGTCCTAAACTGGCTCAGAACGTCCTGAGGTAGGAGAGTCCTCAGAACATAAACAGCGATAACATGAATATTTACATTATGTTATTTGAATATGCACAGCTGATGATGCTTAACAGTGTGGTGAGGGTCAGCAGGTGCTTACCTGACTTTCTGGAAAATGGTGGGTGAAAGTTAGCTTTTGGTTCTGGTGGTGTTCTGGACAGATTTGGAAAAGGGGAAGTGAAGGTGTAAACGTGTATAGGGTCAGAAGTTTTGGAAAGAACGCTTTGGTTTACAGAAAAGAGCTGGGTGTTTGATGAGATTGAAGGTGAGAAACTTAAAGTTATGAAACAAAACTGGAAATTTTGGCAGAGTTTCAGAAGGTTATATTGCTAGGAGTTTTGTTTCTCTCTTAGCAATTTTTTTGTTTTTCTTGAACTTCTTGAACATCTTTTGCAGTGGTGAAAGCTTTCTATTTATAGGCAAAGTTCTTGTGGATATCTTGAACATTTAAGGCGCCAACAGAGTTTGAAGTTGTTCTTTGACAGAAATTCCTGGGAAGTTGTGATAACAGCTATTTTTCAGCCTAGGTAGCAGCAGCAGGCGTGGATTGGGGGAAGTGACCTCTGAAATGGGCGGTGGCGTGAAGACCCATGCCAGAATCTGTGCAAAAGCATTTTTCAAGCCACACGTGAACGCTCAGGAGTGGTTGGAAGCATTAATGGGCATTAAATGGTGACAAGACCTGTCAATACCAACATTCTGGTTGTTGAATCAGCAGCGTAAACCATGCTCTGGCCTTGGCTACCTGTTGTTTCAGCAAACTCTGGAGATTCTCCTGGTTTTCTGGTACGTTCCTTGGATCTACTTCTGGATAATCTGGGCTTAGAGATTCTATATCAATGTGACACCTATCCCTCTGACCTTTCATCTTCTGACTTCAACCTGTTCTGAAGGAGCCTTTATACTTTCATATTTCTTTTACATTCCTTTAGCAAGTTCTGACTGAGCTTGTGTAACTGCTGAAGGGGCATGTTCTGTTCGAGGCTTACACTCTGAACCACGTTTACAACTTCTGATTGAACTGATATAACTGCTGAAGAGCCAACTTCTGACCACGCTGAGCCAAACTTGCAACTTCTGACCGTCTTCATCTGGAATGGGCCCAGAAGTTCTGAAGCGCTGATTTTTTTCTAAAAAACACTTATTTTAAAGAAACATTCTAAGCACTTTAGAATTTGATTTTCCTCAAGATGAAAGCGTTGTTTCTGGAGTTCGGGAGATCATCTTGCTCTTGTGAGTGGCTTGCTTGGGCAAAAGGATAACCCAGGACTTGGATTTGTTCCAGGGGACTTTGAAAAATCTAAGATGGTTTCCTGGAGGGCAAATTTTGGGGTACAACAGACTCGTACGTCAGAGTGTTTGAAAAATTTGCTTTTGGAAGCTTTTGAAAAAGTGTCAGTGTGAAAAGGTTTTTTCGTTTGTTTTTGAAGAGAGCAAGTATCCATGAGAACCTACCTACTCTAAGAAATTCGTCTGTGTAAATGTCCTTAAAAGTAGTGCCATCCCACCATGGAGAGGTAGGTAGCACCACCGTTGGAGGTGTTCGGGTCAATTCGAGTTTGTAGGGACATGGTGATCACCAGAGCAATGGGAAGACACCTTAGAAGCTACCCTCATGCCAGGTTCCCGGATCATGAGGACTTACTAAGACATCCTCTACTCGACGATCACCTTTCGAAAGGCAACAGTGAGGCGTACCCTAGGGGTGGTGTGTGCGAATTTGTGTGTCAGTTTCATCGATATTTGTCTTGTCATGTTCATTGTGATCTACGCTTGATTTTAATTAGGGCCATTCATTCTTTCATGCTTATTTAACAGTTAAAAGTTGCGGGAAAATAAATCTACAACTATTACAAATGGCGCGGGTCCACATCGCCAAAATTAAACCGGACCCGATTTGACGGAAAGTAAATAAAGCAATAAAATAAAAGTGCGAGAAATAAAATCGTTACAACGCTTTGGGAGAATTACATAATTATAATAAACGACATAAAATAAATGCGCGAAATTAAATAAATTACGAACATGGGCGTTGGACCCTTTTGCAAAAAATTTAAAGTTAATGAAGGGTTGAAATTAAAATTGAAAAGAAAATGTTTTTTTAGTATTTTATGTTTTTTTAAGATTTAAAAGAAGAAGAATTTATTAGAATGAAATTTGAAATGTAAACCCTAATTCTAGTGTTTTTTTAGATTTATTATGAAAATATTGAAATTTGACCTAATTTAAACCTAATTATTTTTATGTATACTTTAATTATGAAAATAATAAATAAATAAGTATTATGATAAAAAGAGAAAATTAAAAAGGAATAAAAAGTTATTAAACCTAAATTCTATATTTTTTATATTTTTTATGAAAGGAATTAAAATTGCAAAAAAACCTAATTATACTAAATTCAATTATACAATTCATTCATGAAAATAATTAAAATAAATATTATTACATTTTTTATCTTTTTCTGGATTTTTTATGATGTTTTTATATTTTGTAAAAAAAAGAAAATTAATTAATTAAAACAATAAAAATAAATAACACAATAATTAAAAAAATAAAATATGAAAAAGAAAAGCAAACCAGGGGGGGTTCAGGCCCCAAAGTGAGGTGTTGGTCCAAGAATCCAGGCCCATTAAGCATTGAAATCCGTTGACTTTTGTGCAAGCATGTGATGCGTCTGACTATGGTACATGGTGTTCTTCAGATTCTTGGCCTTGGATTAAATCTCCAGATGAACGTGGCTGGCTTGATGATGGAGGCACATAGTATATCCACAAATCAAGCGCTGCATGGGATCAATTAATGAAAAATAATATTGAACATGTGAAAGACCTGGGGTTCGAACCCAGGTCATGTACCTCCACTACCAATCCTGCTTGCCAGCTGAGCTACACGTGCATTCAAATATATTGTGACAAATAAATAACAAAAGGAAAAAGCAAACGCATTAGTGGTTTAGCGCGCCAGTTTTCAAACCGGCCTATCACGTTTTGACAACGAGGTTGTCTTCTTCGTTGTTTTTTTATTTTTTTTTCTGAAACAAGCCTGTAAGGCAACGGTTTTGCAAACATGGTGTTAGATGGGTTTACAGAAAATAGCGACTAGGCTGTCTCTAAACATAAATTAGGCGCGAGTATATGAATCTCTTCGTCCAAGCGTGCTCATTCCAATGGTATTAACCACGAGTCCTAATTTTGTCTTGGATGGAAAGCCCTAATTCCTTATCCTGCAAACCCTAAAAAGCATACATGGTATAATCGCATATAACACAGCAAAACGCAATTAAACATGATGGTTAGCTTGTAAACTTCATCAGGAATGCAAAACACATATCAAAACTTATAAAAAATGCATGAATTGGTATGCACGATTGTGACTTTTATTCGATACAGTCTGCCCTCATATTACCGATTCTTGGAGCTTTTGTTGTTGTTTTTGATTGGAATATGATCAAGGAGACTCGAGGAAGCCAATGGAATGAATTGTAGGGTTTGAATCGACCTCTAAGGTTGATTTCAGAATTTGATTTTTATGGCAATTTTCCAAGTTTTCAGATTGGTCTAGAGCGCAGCTTGGAGTGTGTTAGCATTAGGTTTGTGATTCTGATTATGTATGGAAGCAATTAGGTTAAGAAACTCAATCAAATCTCTCATAATTATGGATTTTGAACATTTGATTTCAAGGATCTTTTTGAATCTTTTTTCATGTGCATTTTGTATCAATTATGATCAATTAGTCCAATTCTTTCCATGTTTGGGATGTGCACGAGATTTTGAAAGCAAAACATGCATAAAAAGATTTTTTAGGTCAAAGTAGATATTTTTCACATATTTAAATAATTTAAATGAATTAATATTAATATAAATTCAAGTAAATAAATAAAAATTGAGAAAATACTTCCCTTTGGGCCAAGTGGTCGTGCATATGCTTGGAATGATGAATCATGGAAGAAAAAAGGGCCCATTAGCAAATTTAGGTCATTTGAAGCATTGTTGACTTTTCAAAATATCCAAAAATTTCCCAACTTCCACAAGGCATAACTTGCTCAATTTTTAAGCTTTTCACATGTTCTTGGACATTTTGGAAAGGTCTTCGAGTCCTCTAACCAATACCTTTGGTCCCATGTCATTTTGATTTACCAATCTCAAGTTATGGCCTTTGACTTAAAGTCCCTTTTTGTTGACTTTTGAAAATGCCCTATAATGTTGAAATTGATAACTTTTTGTGAGAGCATTTCTTGGACTTGAAGTATGAAGATGAGTTGTAGTAAATGTCTTTCTCTTCAAAATGAGCATTGGATGGAATTTTTCTGATAATCCATGTGAAAGTTATGCCCTGGTCAATTTCAGTTGACTTTTTCAGCTGTCCAAATATAGTAACTTTTGCATCTTTGATGATTTCTGAGCCAAATTTTGAGAATCATGATCAAGCATTGATCAAATGATGTTTGTGGCTTCAAAATGATGTGTTGACCAAAAATTTGAACTTTTGACTGTCAAATGACCATTTTGCCCCTACAGTTGACTGTAGTGCAATTTAGGGTTTTGACTGTGCAATTTTGAGCTGAATGCCTTGAAATTTGATATGAAGATGCTTGACCATCTTTGTAAGCATATGAGACTTGATTGGCCCCTTGAAAACTTTATTTTCCTGATCATAACACAAACCCTAATTTTGACTGTATGGGAGCCCTTTGCACTGTGCAACCCTTGGGGAATTTTGTGACTTGGCTTGGCAATTTCTTGGAGAATATGGGAGGGCAAATTTTGGGGTACAACAATACTCCTGATATGGGTTCAGTGACTACTTCTTATATGTGTTCGAATTGTCCATTGAGTATTTTTGGTAAAGACTTTGGAATTGATTTAGTGTGTATTTCGTTAGATCAACTTGATGTTATTCTTAGGATGAGCTGGTTGGAATACAATCATGTTTACATCAACTGTTTTGATAAGACGGTTATCTTTCTTGATTCTAGTTTTGAGAGAGTTTTGTTTATGTCTGCCAAGTAAGTCAATGAGTCTATGAAGGATGATGCTGTGTTGTTGGCTTTAATGGCAACATTGGAAATTTGTGGAAAACGAACAATTCGTGAATTGTCAATAGTTCATGATTTTCCCGAGGTATTTCCTGAATATTTAAGTTATTTGTGGTCAGAATGTGAGGTGGAATTTGTGATTGATTTGATTTCTGGTACTAGTCTGGTATCAATGGCTCTATATCGAATTTCAGAATCTGAATTAAAAGAATTGAAGAGTCAACTTGAGGATTTACTTGAGAAAAGGTTTATTCATCCTAGTGTGTCGCTGTGGGATGCACCTGTTTTGTTGGTTAAGAAGAAAGTGTTAGAACATAGTTTGATTCTACAACCCTTGATTAGAGTTTTGATGATAGCAAATACAAAGAATAAATAAATACAAAGAATATATACAAAGAACAAATATGCTCCTTAAAAATATGTTTTATGTATGCAGAAGTTCTGATCAAAATCAGCATCAGAAGATCAGCAATAAAGTATTACACGCTGAAGCAATCAGATTATACGCAGAAGATTGGTGACAAGAATCTACGCTCAACTACAATAAACTCCAATTCTGATCAAAGACATATCAACCAAGTCATCAATATTCTGAAGCGTCATCAGCAGTTAAGGAAAGAAAACTCTGAAGCGTTACTGTATATTCAAGACAAAATTAATGCCAACAGCTTTCTTCAGACAAGATCTTCTACAAAAGGAAAGTGTGTTATTAACATTAAACTTTCTTTATGGACAACGTCTTTGCCTTGCCTATATAAACAAGTCTGCTGGCAAAAAGAAGCGCGTACGCACGCACACAACAATTTGCTAAGAATTCCAAACCACACATATTCAAGCTCTAGCAAATTTATTCTATATTCTAAGCTTAACCTGTGTAATTTATCACAGTTGTGATAAACTGTTTTGTTAGAAAATAATAACACATTCTTGTTCAATCATTTGTAAAAGAATTCCTTGAGATTAACCGGATTGTGGTTTTACTCAAGAAGACTTTAATAGTTGTTAAAGTAGCTGTTGTAATTTTTTGAGATTAGTGGATTAAGACCTCGTTGGAGAGAGGTGAAATCACCTTGACGGGTGGACTGGAGAAGTTTGAGATCAAACGAACCAGGATAAAAATACTGTGTCATTAAGCTGTTTTAGATCCAAGTTTTTCAATTCAACCCCCCCTTCTTGTGTTTTTCACATCTTCAGAAAGAAGGTACTATGAGGTTATGTGTTGATTATAGACAACTGAACAAGGTGACTATCAAGAATAAGTATCCACTTCCGATGATTGATGATTTGATGGATCAGTTGGTTGGTGCTAGTGTTTTTAGTAAGATAGATTTGAGGTTTGGGTATCATCAGATTCGTGTGAAGGCTGAAGATATTCAGAAGACTGCTTTTAGAATAAGGTATGGTCATTATGATTATTCCGTTACGTTGTTCGGTGTGACCAATGCACTTGGTGTATTTATGGAATACATGAACATGGTTTTTCATCAGTATTTGGACAAGTTTGTTGATATGTTCATTAATGATATTTTGGTCTATTCGAAGAGTGAAGAGGATCATGCTGAGCATCTAAACATTGTGTTATCTGTGTTGAAAGAGAAGCAGTTGTATGCTAAGTTTTCTAAGTGTGAGTTTTGGTTGAAGGAAGTGAGTTTCCTTGGTCATGTAATATCAAGTGGTGGTATTTTTGTTGATCCATCAAAGATTGAGGCTGTGTCTTAATGGAAAGCTCTAAAATCTATTTCTGAGATCAAAAGTTTTCTTAGTTTAGCAGGTTATTATCAGAGGTTTATTGAAGGCTTTTCCAAGTTATCTTTTTTATTGATGCAGTTGACTAGGAAGGGTCAAGCTTTTATTTGGACTGCACAACGTGAAGCTGGTTTTCAAGAGCTTAAGAGAAGGTTCACAACTGCTCCTATTTTGATTTTTCCTGATCCAACAAAACTGTTTGTTGTGTATTGTGATGCTTCATTGATGGGTCTAGGAGGTGTGTTAATGCAGAATTGACAAGTTGTAGCTTATGCTTCAAGGAAACATAAAGTGCATGAAAGGAATTATCCGACTCATGATTTGGAGTTAATTGTTATTGTGTTTGTATTGAAACTTTGGAGGCATTATTTGTTTGGATCGAGATTTGACGTGTTTAGTGATCACAAGAGTTTGAAGTATCTGTTTGATTAAAAAGAGTTGAATATGAGGCAAATAAGATGGTTGGAATTATTGAAGGATTATGAATTTAGTTTGAATTACCATCCCGGTAAAACAAATGTTGTGGTTGATGTATTAAGTAGGAAGTCGTTTTATATGTCGATGTTGATGGTGCGAGAGTTGGAATTACTTCAACAATTTTGAGATATGAGTTTGGTTTGTGAAGAGACTTCTTCTTGTGTTAAGCTTGGTATGTTGAAGCTTACTAGTGGCATTCTTGATGAGATTTGAGAAGTTCGGAAATCTAATTTGAGTTTGGTGGATCAATTGACGTTGATTAATCAAGTTCAAGGTGGTGATTTTCATATTGATGAGAATGGTATTATGAGATGTCGTGATAGAGTTTGTGTTCCGGATATATCTAATTTGAGAAAAAGGATTCTTGAGGAAGGACACCGTAGTGGATTGAGTATTCATCCTTGAGCTACTAAGATGCATCAAGATTTGAGGAAATTATTTTGGTGGCCAGGTATGAAGAAAGAGATTGTGGAATTTGTGTATTCTTATTTGACTTGTCAGAAGTCAAATATTGAGCATCAAAAGTCGTCTGGTTTGTTGCAACCGTTATCTGTTCCTGAATGGAAATGGGATAGTATTTCTATGGATTTTGTTTCTGGTTTACCTAGAACTCCGAGTAATTGTGAAGTTGTTTGGGTTATTATGGACAGGTTGACGAAATCTGCACACTTTATTCCGATTAGTGGATTATCCGATGGAGAGACTTGCAAAATTGTACATTGTGAGGATTGTAAGTTTGCATGGTATTCCATTGAGTATTGTGTCAAATAGGGATACGAGGTTTACTTCGATATTTTGGGAAGGTTTGCAGAACACTTTGGGTACGAAGTTTCATTTGAGTTCTGCTTATCATCCTCAAACATATGATCAGATTGAGAGGACAAATCAGTCACTTGAGGATATTTTGAGAGCTTGTGTTTTGGAACAAGGAGGTGCTTGTGTTAGTTACTTGCCTTTGATTGAGTTTACTTATAACAACAATTTCTATTTGAGTATTGGAATGACATTGTTTGAGGCTTTGTATGGTAGAAGGTGTATGACACCTTTGTCTTGGTATGTGTTGTACCCCAAAATTTGCCCTCCCATATTCTTCAATAAATTGCCAAGTCAAGCTTCAAAATCTCCCCAAGGGTTGCACAGTGTAAGAGCCTCATGAACAGTCAAAATTAGGGTTTTGGTCCTGATCAAGAAAATGAAGTTTCCAAAGGTCCAATCAAGTCTCACATGCCTATAAATATGGTCAAGCATCCTCATACCAAGTTTCAAGACTTTCAGCATAAAATTGCACAGTCAAAACCCTAATTGCACTACAGTCAACTGTAGGGGCAAAATGGTCATTTGGCAGTCAAAAGTTCAAATTTTTGGTCAACATCTCATTTTGAAGCCACAAACATCATTTGATCAATGCTTGATCATGATTCTCAAAGCTAGGCTCAAAAATCATCAAGATGCAAAAGTTTCCTTATTTGGATAGTTGAAAAAGTCAACTGTAAATTGACCAGGGCATAACTTTCACATGGATTATCAGAAAAATTCCATCCAAAGCTCATTTTGAAGAGAAATACATTTCCTACAACTCCTCTTCACACTCCAAGTCCAAGAAATGCTCTCACAAAAAGTTATCAATTTCAACATTATAGGTCATTTTCAAAAGTCAACAAAAAGGGACTTTAAGTCAAAGGCCATAACTTGAGATTGGTAAATCAAAATGACATGGGACCAAAGACATTGGTTATAGGACTCAAAGACCTTTCCAAAATGTCCAAGAACATGAGCAAAGCTTAAAAATTGAGCAAGTTATGCCTTGTGGAAGTTGGGAAATTTTTGGATATTTTGAAAAGTCAACTTTGCTTCAAATGACTTAAAATTGCTAATGGGCCTATTTTTCTTCCATAATTCATCATCCAAGACATGTGCACGACCACTTGGCCCAAAGGGAAGTTTTTCTTCACTATTTGTTTATTTATTTGGATTTTTATTATTAATAATTCATTTTAATTAAATAAATACATGAAAAATGCTAAACCTAGGTTTTAAATCTTTTTATGCACATAATATACTCAAGATTTCGTGCCTAACCAAATATAGAAAGAATCATTTGAATTGGTCATGATTTGGTAGCAAAAGCATGTGAAAAAGATTTGAAAATCATGGTTAAAAAATCAAATATCATATTCATTAATGCATGGATTTTGATCAAATTTCTTTAACCCTAATCATTCACAGGTACATATAGAGGCAAAACCTAATCCTAAAAACCCCTAAGCTGCGCTACAGACCAAGCATTGAACTTGAGTTTTTGGTTGAAAATTTGAAAACTGAAAACAAGGTTAGAGGACGATTCCAGGCAAAAGACTTGTGCCATCACCTTCCTGAAGCTTCAAGGAAGGATTTCCAATCGAATTCAATCATCCCAACACCCAGAATTGGTATACAGAAATCAAGTTTTCTCATATTTTTTTCAAAATCGTATTTCAAGATTTAGACATTTTCATGGCATTTTGATTGTGTATTCATACTGAGTAATGTATTCTGAAGCTAACCATATGGATTAATTGTATTTTTATACACTATATGCAAATATGCCATTGTTGTTTATTAGGGTTCATGAAGCTCCGAATTGGGGGTTTTAAAATATGGAAAAATTGAAGCTTGAAACTTAGGCCATTCAATTCAGTGCACTTGGACGGAGAGAATGAGGCCACCGCGCTCAATTTATGGAGCCCCAGGGGCTATTCGCTATTTTCTCTAATGATGCCTAAGGGAACAATATGAAAACCGTGGCCTATGTTTTTATGTTTCAGGAAAAATAAAACAATGAGGAAGACGACTCGGTGGCATAAGCTGATTGGTTAATTCAAAATCTCGCGCGAAAAAAAGAGCGTTGACGTTTGTTTGTTTTATTATATTTATTGATTATATTATTAACAGATAAACAAAATGGCAGGGTTGGTAAAGCGCTTGGTTGATAACGTTCAGGACCTGGGTTCGAGCCCCAGGTCCTCACCCCCTTTCATATTTTTCTTCATTTAACATTCATGTGCAGCGTCAGCGTAGTGGAGCACCATACGTCCAGGAAATCTTGCCATCCACGTGCCCATGGAGATTCAATCAATGGCCACAATCTGAAGAACATGATGCACTCAGTCAACAAAGATCTATGCCAGCGCAAAAGTCTTACAGGCCAAGGTTATTGGGCTTAAATTGCTAGCCATTTACCTCACAATTGGGGACAACACCCCCCTGAGGTTTGCAATGTTTTTTTTCTTTTTTTCATTCTTTTTTTTACTTTCAATTATTATTTTTAATTAATTCTGTTAATTTAATTATATTTTCATAAAAATACAAAACAATAAAAAATCATAAAAGACAAAAAAATTAAATATATTTATCTAATTAATATTTTGTAAATAAATTCATTAATTAACTAGTTTTAAATTAGGTTTTAATCTTAACTTTTTTAATAAAAATCTAAAAAAATATAGAATTAGGGTTTAATTAATTTTTTGTCCTTTTTTATTTTCTTTCATAATAATTAAATATTAAATATTTATTTTTGTAATTAAATTGCATGTAAATTAATTAGGGTTAATTTTAGGTTAAAATCCAATCTTTTCTTAATAAATTAAAAAACAACTAGAATTAGGGTTAGCATTTATTTTAATTAATTCTTTTTTCATTAAAATCATAAAATACCAAAAAATACCAAAAACAATTTCTTTTCTTTTTTTTTAATTAATTAATTTCATCATTTAATTTAATTTTGCAAAAAAGGGTCCAACGCCCTCGTTTAATTCTCATTTAATTTGCGTGTTTATTTCTTTTTCGTTTAATATTTATGTACCTCTCCCAAGGCTTTGTAAATTAATTTCTCGCACTTTATTTTCATTAATTCTTTATTTTTCTGTCAAATCGGGTTCTGGAAATTTTGGCGATGTGGACCCGCGCCTTTTGTAATAGCTTAGAATCTTTTACTTCTCGCACTTTTAACTGTTAATCAAGGCATGAAAGAATGAATGGACAAAAATAAAAACAAACGCTAGATCACCAATAACATGACAAAAGACAAAAATATCTGAAAACGACACACAAATCACACACCACCCCTAGGGTACGCCTCACTGTTGCCTTGCCTCGAAAGGTGATCGTCGAGTAGAGGATGTCTTAGTAAGTCCTCATGATCCGGGAACCTGGCATGAGGGTAGCTTCTAAGGTGTCTTCCCATTGCTCTGGTGATCACCATGTCCCGAACCTTCGAATTGACCCGAATACCTCCAACGGTGGTGCTACCTACCTCTCAATGGTGGGATGACACTACTTTAAAGGACATTTACACAGACGAATTCCTTAGGGTAGGTAGACGACTCTAGATACTTGCTCTAAATTTCAAAACAAATCAAAAATACTTTTCACACCGGCACCTTTTCAAAAAGCTTTCGAAAGCAATTTTTCAAACACTCTTGAGGACCGATACAAGAGTCGAACTGAAATTTTCAAAGAAACTTTTTAAAACCCATAGTTGAAAAGCAAACAAACCATTTTGAAAACACAAATGAGCAAGTATCTAAGAGCCCATGGATAACCATGGATAGAAAGGGTGCTAACACCTTCCCTTTCTATAATCTACCTCCCGAACCGAGAGCAATCTCTTTTAGGAATTTTTCTGTGCTTTTGTCCTTTCCATTTGGAGAAAATAAAAGACGGTGGCGACTCTTGCTTCCGCGACATTTCGCGAACCAGCGTTAAACAGTCAGTTCCAGATCCACCGATCACAGAACTGGCGACTCTGCTGGGGACTTTTTTTTAAAGTGAGGTGTACCTTAGGGTTAGTTCATAACTGTGTTTTCAATTGCTTTCCTTGTGTGCTTTAAATTGTGGGTTGCTTGGGAGTTCTATAGATCCTAACCCGGATCTGGGGATACCCTGTTTAGGTAGCATAAGCTGTGAGGGACCTGTCCGGCGTAGACCGACACGGGTGAAGCAGTGGCTACGTTGGTGTGGCACCTTGGTCTGTACCGATATCCCTTGTGTCGCAACGAGGAGAATATGGGTCTTCTGAGGAGTCATTAAGCACCAACAACCTTAGAACCTTAATTGACACAACTTGGCCTTTAGAATTGTAGCAGTATGCTACGCCCATTGAGGCTAAACTCTCGTGATGGTTCTGGCCGCAAGAAAAGATTGCGACGCTGGAGTTATGACCGATTGAGGGTAGTCAATGATATTGGGATCCTCTAAGAACCCGGTTACTTTGATAGGATAGGTATGAACCAACAAACTGAAAGAGGGTAGTACCTAGGCCTCATGCTGGCCTAAACTTTAGGGGCTTGCCTTGTGTGACTTGTGTGCCTTACCATGTTTGCCTTTGTATCTATTTGTGGTGTGCTTTATCATAACATCATAACATCATGAGCATTGCATGCATCCTGCATAAGGACTGACCATTTCCAAGACAAGAGGGTTTCACCTTTGCTCTGTTTTGTAGGACATTATGATGCCTGTGCGAAGGAATACTATCTGGTTCAACTTTGTTCGTTCACCTAAGTTGCTTGATGAGTTGGTTAGCAGAATTCCAAATACCACTTCCTTCATTCAGAGGCATGGTTCTCTTCTCAGTTTAGTCACTGCAAAGCGGGATCAACAGTTGATGAGTGTTCTGACCCAGTTCTATGACCCTCTGTACCAGTGCTTCACCTTTCAAGACTTCCAGCTGGTCCCTACCCTGGAAGAGTTCTCTGATTTGCTTGGTATCCCTATCTTGGATCAGACTCCCTTTACTGGTTGGGAAAAGACCCTCAGACTTGAGGATGTTGCTGCAGTTCTTCCCCTGACACATCAAGAGGTAATGGACAACTGGGTGACTAGAAGCGGAGTTAAGGGTTTCTTGGCCAAGTTTCTGATTGGTAAAGCTAACAGTTTCTAGAATGACCTGGACTTTAGGGCATATGAAGACATTTTGGCTCTCCTAATCTATGGGTTAGTCCTGTTTCCTAATCCTGACAACTTCATCAATGTCACTGCCATAAGGATCTTTATGTCTCAGAATCCGGTGCCCACTCTCTTGGGTGACATCTTGCAACAACTTCATGCTCGTACTACCCGAAGACGAGGAACCCTATGGTGTTGTATCCCTTTGTTAGTTAGGTGGTTTATTTCGCACCTCCCTAAGTTCGTACTGAAGAACCAAGAAGGAAGAGGTTGGGCTCACAGGTTAATGTCTCTCACCGACAAAGACATCATTTGGACTTGCAGAGGTTTGGATGAGATAACTGTCATTGATCGATGCGGGGAATACCCTAATGTTCCTCTAATTGGTACCCAAGGAGGGATCTCTTACAATCCATGTCTAGCGCTCCGTCAGTTTGGAAGAGCAAGAAGAGCAGGTCCCCATGAGATGTTGGTGCCTCACATCAGTTTTGAGTTTCAGGTGGATAGTGACGAGCTGCGTCGTAGGTTCATCAAGGCTTGGGATAAAGTTCATAAAGCTGACCCACAAGAGTTAGGGCCAAAGACTTCTTTACCTATGGAAGCCTACTACAAATGGGTTCGCATCCGTTCTCAGAGGTTAGGTATGCCGTATGAAGCCGTCAGACCCATCATTCTTGAGTCTCCTGATAAAGATGGTGTTCCTCCAACTGTCCTTCCTCCTCAGGTACCCACTGATTATGAGACATTGAAGAGATCTTGGTCGCAACTGCGAGAAGAGCGGGATTCTTACCGGGAAAAGTTCAATGAGCAGGAATTAAAGATCCAGAAGCTGAAAAAGCAGTTGGAGAATGAGAGAGCTCTGAATGCCTACATCCGTACTGAGAAGAGGAGACCATGGGATCAATAAGGAGCTCCGGATGTTCTTTTGCAGTTTTATTTCCCTTTTTCAGTATTTTCCTTTCATGTAACGCCTAAGGGCAACCTGTTGAATAATTTCAGTTTCAAAGTTGAATCTAATGAAGTGTGTTCCTTTTTTGTTTACAAAGTTGATTCCCGATTGTCTTTGAAAACATAATTCATACGCATCTCATACATCATGTGCATAGCAGGTTTTTCCTCTTTTCAGGTTGCTTACAGTTCTTCGCTGTTTATTTCAGCATCATGAATCTTGACTCGTCATCAACTGAGACATCCATCAAAGCTCTTCAGGCGCAGAATGCGCAATTTCAGGAATTAATCAAGGGTTTGGCTCAAGGCCAAGAAGAGCTGAAGGCCCTACTCCTGAAGAAGGAGAAGAAGAAGAAGAGAAGAACTATTCTGTTTAGCTCGGGCCGAAGGTTTGGCAATACTCTGCAGAATGAAGAGGCTGGTTCTTCTATTGGCAAGAGTACTCCTCAAGCAGAAAAAGGTCCTAGTCCGGTATTTTCCGACAACGAGACTGATTTTGATGAAGAGCAATACCCTTCTGCAGAAGACCGTTACAAGCAACTGAAAGACAGGCTGAATGCTATGGAAATACAACAGGTACCTGGGCTGGATTTTGGAGATCTGGGTTTGTCTACTGGTGTGATCATTCCTCAGAAGTTCAAAGCACCATCTTTCACTAAATATGACGGGGCATCTTGTCCCAAGCTACATCTCAGGTCCTATGTTCGAAAAATCCAACCGTACTCAGCGGATAAGAATTTGTAGATCCACTTCTTCCAGGAGAGTCTTTCAGGGACTCATCTCGAATGGTTCTATCAGCTGGATGGGACCAAGGTTTGTAACTGGGAGGAGTTGGCTACTGCTTTCTACAAGCAGTATCAATATAATGCCGACCTTGCCCCTACACGTACCCAACTCCAGGGTATGTCGTTAGGTTCAAATGAAGGTTTTAAGGAGTACGCTTAGAAGTGGAGAGACCTGGTTGGCAGGGTGCAGCCTCCGTTGACTGATCGGGAGTTGGTAGACATGTTCTTGGGGACCCTATCTGGGCCATTTTTCAACCATCTCATCGGGAACTCGTCTGCAGGGTTCACTGATCTGATTCTGACTGGAGAAAGAATTGAGGCGGGGTTGAAGTCTGGAAAGATTCCGAAGGGTGCATCGTCTAGTTCTGAGAAGAAACCCTTCAAAAAGGAGGCTAGTGCTGTATATGGTTCCAAGAGACCAGAGAGATCTGAGCGCCGCCAATCTGTCAGTGCGGTAATGATTGCTAAGCCTGCTGCCGCTCCCCGGCCGACCAATCCTCAAAGGGCTGAAAGACCCCAGAGAGAATTTACCCGTTTGAGCATGACCTTGTCACAGATCTTACCACGGTTGCTCTCAACCAACTTAGTAACCGTCAGAGAGGCTCCGAAGTTTCCAAATACTACATCTCCTAAGTACAACCCGAATGCTCGTTGTGCTTACCATTCTGATAGCCCGGGGCATTCCACTGATGACTGTTGGGCACTAAGGAGTAAGGTGCAAGACCTTATTGACGCGAAGGAAATACAGTTCGAAGCGCCTGAGAGGCCGAATGTGGTTACTGCTCCTATGCCCTAGCATGGAGTAAATGCTGTTGACGAAGATGTTTACGCTGTTTCTGTGGATGATCTAGTTACTCCTTTGAAGACCGTCAAGAGGAACCTACTGCTGGCCGGTTTATTTCCGGGTTGCAGTGAGGGTTGCATGTTCTGTGCTGTTTCCCTATCTGGTTGTCCCTTGCTGAAGTTAGGCATCCAAAGCCTAATGGATAGCAAGGAGATTCTGTTTAAGAAGTCTGCTGTTCAGTTGGTTCCGGTAGAAGAAGTTTCTGTGGTTACCATCTTTAATAATCCAATCAAGGCTCTCCCGAAGAAGCCTGTTCAAATCATGACTGTTGCACCTGTGGTTATCACTGTTCCGGGACCTCTTCCCTATGTATCTGATAAAGTTGTCCCCTGGCATTATGGGGAAGATGTGTATGTAAATGGGATTAAACAAGAGTTCAACGCTGGCGCCAGTATTTGTGATATCACTGGCCCAGCCAAGGTTACCCGCAGTGGCAGGCTCTTCTCGCCTGACATTGCACCGCCTGTTACCCGAAGACCACTCCTTATAACTCCTACAAGTATACCTGTTCCTGTTGCTGATCAAGTTGTTTCTCCTGCCGCCGAGTCATCCAATGCTCGGGGCAAAGGAATTGAAGTTGAGCCTGCCCAGATGGAGGCACCTATACCTATAACTACTGAGGCCTCCCAACAAGAAATGGAGGAGATTTTAAAAATTATAAAGAAGAGTGACTTCAATGTTGTGGAACAGCTGGGGCACACGCCCTCCAAAATCTCCATGCTCTCTTTATTGTTGTGCTCCGAAGCCCATGCTAAGGCCTTGATCTCGTTCCTCAAGACGGCCCATGTGCCACAGGAGACATCTGCAGTCCAGTTCACTGATTGCGTAGCAAATCTGACTGCAGACAATGGCTTGGGTTTCTCAGATGCTGACCTGACCGCGAAAGGAAGAGACCACAATGACGCCCTGCATGTCTCTATTGAATGCAGGGGCACTACTCTGGCGCATGTATTGGTGGATACTGGTTCTTCCTTAAATGTGCTACCCAAGAAGGCTTTAGACCGTTTGGATTGTGAAGGCCTGGAATTAAAACCCAACAATATCATCGTCAGGGCCTTTGACGGTTCAAAAAGGATGGTTCATGGGGAGGTTGACATTCCTATTCGGGTGGGCTCTCAGGTGTTTGACTCTACTTTTTATGTGATGGATATCCGTCCATCGTACTCTTGTCTACTGGGTCGACCTTGGATCCATAAAGCTGGGGCAGTGACCTCTACCTTGCACCAGAAGCTGAAGTACCCCGTCAGAGGGAAGATCGTCACTGTGCAAGGAGAGGAGGAATACATGGTAAGCCATCTGAATTCTTTCAGATACATTGAGATGGACGGGGAGTTTATTGAAACCCCCTTTCAGCATTTCGAGGAGGTGCTTCCAATTGCAGCAGCAGCAGAAACAGCAGCAGAAGAAAATGTTCCTTTGAAGATGGCTTCCCTGAAGGATGCCCGGGCTGTGGTTCAAAAAGGTGACTGTGCTAACTGGGGCAGGCTTCCAGACTTTACACAGAAAACTGATAAATTTGGGCTGGGTTTTACTGCAGAGGGTCAGAAAGCTATGCGGAAGGCAAAGACCAGAAGACCTCCCGTGTTCATTACAAATCCAGGAGTGAATGTTGTAGGGGAAGACAACGAAGTGGATGAAGCAGAATTCAATAGCTGGATCTACCCGACAACCGAAGGCGGATTGAACAATTGGATTGCCAGAGACCATACTCCTGTTACCTTTGTGACGCAGTAATAAATTTCTTTGTTTCGTTATTTGTAATAAACAATAAATAAACTCTATGGCCCGGTGTCTCACCCGAGACACCGTGGTTCTATTTGTGAGGGCATATAAATTGTCATTTCATATATCATGAATGAAAATCTTGGACGTTTTCTCGCATTGCAAATCTTATGCTCCTTTTCTGTCTTTATTTCTTTTACATATATTTCAAAACAGCTGTATTTACACACACACTCACTCATACAGGTTCCAATCCACTCTGGATCTCACTGGTAACGACTCTGCTACTGCCAATTATGACTTCGAAAATCCGATCAACTTAGCCGAAGACGAAGGTGAAGATGATTGCGAAGTGCCTGGCGAGCTTGCAGACTGTTACTTCAGGAAGAGAGGGCAATTCAACCCCATGAAGAGCCAGTGGAAACAATAAACTTGGGTACTGAAGAAGACAGAAAAGAGGTAAAGATTGGTGCCAACCTAGAGCTCAGCGTGAAGCAACGGTTGACTCAAATGCTGCATGATTATATGGAGATCTTTGCCTGGTCCTACGAAGACATGCCCGGGTTGGATACCGATATTGTGGTACATCACTTGCCTACTAAGGAAGACTGCCCTCCGGTTAAGCAAAAGGTCTGTCGTATGCGTCCAGAGATGTCTGAGAAGATCAAGGCCGAGGTTATGAAGCAGTTTGATGCCGGGTTCCTTGCAGTGACTTCTTACCCTCAGTGGGTTGCTAATGTGGTGTCGGTACCTAAGAAGGAAGGTAAGGTCAGAATGTGTGTCGACTACAGGGATCTGAACAGGGCCAGCCCCAAGGATGACTTCCCTCTACCTCACATTGATGTCCTTGTTGACAATATTGCTCAGCATAAGGTGTTCTCTTTCATGGATGGCTTTTCAGGTTACAATCAGATCAAGATGGCACCTGAAGACATGGAAAAGACTACATTTGTTACTCAGTGGGGCACCTTCTGCTACAAGGTCATGCCTTTCGGACTAAAGAACGCTGGGGCAACCTACCAACATGCCATGGTTGCTTTATTTCATGACATGATCCATCATGAGATAGAAGTGTATGTTGACGACATGATCGCAAGGTCCCAGACTGAGGAAGAGCATCTAGATCATCTGCAGAAGTTGTTTGACCGGTTGAAACTATACAAGCTGAGGTTGAACCCGAACAAGTGCACCTTCGGGGTAAGATCTGGAAAGTTGCTAGGCTTTGTGGTAAGTGATAAGGGCATTCAAGTGGACCCTGCCAAGGTTAAAGCTATCCAAGAGATGCCAGTTCCTAGGACAGAGAAGGAGGTCAGAGGTTTTTTAGGACGCCTGAATTACATTGCTCGCTTCATCTCACACCTAACTGCTACCTGTGAGCCAATCTTCAAGCTGCTGAAGAAAGACCAGGTAGTACGTTGGAACGATGAATGTCAGGCTGCTTTCGACAGAATCAAAGAATATCTCCAAGAACCACCTATCCTTATGCCACCGGTTGAAGGGAGGCCTCTAATACTATATCTAACAGTGCTTGACAACTCAATGGGGTGTGTGCTGGGGCAGCATGACGAGTCTGGCCGAAAAGAGCATGCCATTTATTACCTTAGCAAAAAGTTTACCGACTGTGAGACCCGATACTCACTGCTTGAGAAAACTTGCTGCTCTTTGGTATGGGCTGCTCGCCGGCTGAGACAGTATATGCTGACTCACACTACCTTGTTGATCTCAAAGATGGATCCTATAAAGTACATATTCGAAAAGCCTGCTCTATCTGGGAGAATAGCAAGATGGCAAATGATCTTGACGGAATACGACATTCAGTACACGACCCAGAAAGCCATCAAGGGAAGTGTATTGGCAGACCACTTGGCACATCAGGCCGTAGACGACTATCAGTCAATGAACTTCGAGTTTCCAGACGAAAGCATCATGATTGTGATTGATTGTGAAGTACCTGGACCGGATGAAGGACCTGAACCAGGATCCCGATGGTCTATGCACTTTGACGGAGCCTCCAATGCCTTGGGAAACGGTATCGGCGCTATAATCATATCTCCGCAAGGCACTCATACTCCACTTACCGCCCGGTTATGTTTCAACTGTACCAACAACATGGCAGAGTATGAGGCGTGCATCATGGGTCTTCAAGCTGCGATCGACCTAAGGATTAAGTTTCTGAGTGTCTTCGGAGATTCCGCTCTTGTGATCAATCAGATCAAAGGAGAGTGGGATACGAAACATCCGAACCTTATTCCTTACAGAGAATGTGTGTTGACTTTGATCCCCCACTTTACAGAGATAACCTTTGAACACTTCCCGAGAGAAGAGAATCAGTTGGCGGACGCGTTAGCTACAATGTCTTCTATGTTCAAAGTTAAGTGGGATAATGAGGCTCCCCGGATCATCATCTGGAAACTGGACGAATCGGCATACTGTTGTGATCTCGAGACTGAATTAGTGACTGAGAAACCTTGGTACCACGAGGTGAAGAGATATTTGGAAGCTCAGGAATACCCCGAAGGGGCATCTGTCAATGATAAGAAGTTCCTGAGAAGGTTCGCGGCAAAATTCTTCCTTAGCAACGGCATCTTGTACAAGCGAAACCATGATTCAACCTTACTGCGTTGTGTGGATAAGACTGAAGCAGAAAGGATCATGGAAGAGCTACATGAAGGGACCTTTGGTACACATTCCAGTGGACATACAATGGCAAAGAAGATCCTTCGGGCAGGGTATTACTGGTCCACAATGGAAGCTGACTGTTACCAACATTCTAGGACGTGCCATAAGTGCCAGATTTATGCAGACAAGGTGCATGTTCCTCCAGTTCCTCTGAATGTTCTGACTGCGCCCTGGCCGTTTGCAATGTGGGGTATAGACATGATCAGTGAGATTAAACCTACGGCATTTAATGGGCATCGCTTCATCCTAGTGGTGATTGATTATTTTACGAAGTGGGTCGAAGCAGCGTCCTATGCTACGGTAACCAAGACTATTGTGGCACGGTTCATTCGACATAATCTGATATGTCGGTACGGCGTCCCATAGAGAATTATTACAGACAACGGTACCAATCTGAATAACAAGATGATCGCAGAGCTCTGCGAGCAGTTCAAAATACAGCACCGCAATTCTTCTCCTTACAGACCGAAGATGAATGGGGCTGTAGAGGCAGCAAATAAAAACATTAAGAAAATCGTGCAGAAAATGACAGTGACTTATAAAGATTGGCACGAGATGTTACCGTTTGCTCTACACGGATACCGTACCTCAGCTAGGACGTCAACCGGGGCAACTCCTTTCTCCTTGGCCTACGGCATGGAGGCAGTCTTACCAATCGAAGTGCAAATACCCTCTCTCCGGATAATGAAGGATGCAAATCTGAGCGAAGATGATTGGATCCAGACACGACTTGATCAGCTCAATCTCATTGATGAAAAGAGACTTGCTGCTATCTGTCATGGTCAGACGTATCAGAAACGGATGATCAGGGCATTTAACAAAAAGGTCAGACCACAGGAATATCAAGTTGGGGATCTGGTAATCAAGCGAATCATCCTTCCTCAGAATGATCCAAGGGGCAAATGGACTCCTACATACGAAGGGCCATTCGTGGTTAAACATGTGTTCTCAGGAGGAGCCATGATTCTAACCAACATGGATGGTGAAGACCTTCCTCACCCCGCCAACGCAGACATAGTAAAAAGATACTACGCATGAAAAAAAGACCCGCTAGGCTGACATGCCTAGGCAAAAATTAGGGCTTCCCGGCGAACCAAAAGGGTTCGGGCAAAATGAAGGGATGAAATGAAAAAATCTGTACACCCGGCAAGTCGAAAACCTGAAAAGGCGGCTTAGGCAAAAATGGGTATCCCGGTGGACTGAAAACCCGAAAGGGCGGTCCAGGAAAAAATTAGGGATAAAGCGTAATACTATGTCTCATTGATCACTTTGCATCCAGAATCCGGTATCTACATCAAGTTCAGACGGCATTGATCAGTCAGCTTCATTCTTCGTTTAGGTCATCAAGTGATGAGACGCTCGGAGTTATAAAGGCAATAGCAAAGTTGAAACCCAGTGGGATCGTTCATTTCACACAGCTGTTTTATTTTCTCTTGTACAAAAATTGTATAAACTCTTTTGCTCGGCGGCGTTCTCTTACTAGGACGTCAGCCTCTTGTACACAAAACGCCTATTTTCAGGCCATTCAAAATCAATAAAAAATATACTTTTCAGTTAAAAGGGCCAATTGTTTTTCTTTTTCTGTTTTGTTTTGCGAAGAACGTCCAAGGTTCAATTTTTGATATATGCATTGACAATAATTTGCTAACTCATAAATATTTACATACGAAACAAAGGATTAATTACAGGTAACATTAGAAACAGGGGCAATAAAAGAGTTGTCTAAGCAATCTAATTGCTCTATCCTCCAAGGTACCAAGGTAGGTTCAGCTAAAAAACACAACCGGCATATCTTAATTCCCCAGAGAGTGAGCCAGAAAGTCAGTGCACTCTCCTCAAGCAAAGTTATCAAATCTTTAAGAAGTTGGGTATCCTCCATCAGATCTCAACATTCCCCAGCAGCAATATACACAAGCATCCCCGGCAGTCTTGACCTAAAGATTGTTCCCCGGCGGTATATCAAACATTCAAAGGAATCACTTCCCCCGCAGTTCAAAACTTACCCAGGAGAGTCCAATCCAGTATACCCAGAAAAGTTGGAATTCATCTCCCCAAGCAGTAAGCTTATCCCCAGTAGATTCTGGAAGCTTATTCTCGCAGAACACAAACGCGTCGTCCGGCTTTATTCAAAGAGTTATTTCCCTACCAGGATATAACTGGGTTATCCTCATCCAAAAGCCACGGAAAGAGCGTCCTCGACGAAGTCTTCTTATCCCCAGCGAAGTCTATTAACACTTCCAACACAACAAGGGTATCCCCAGCAAGTTATTATCAACAACTCAACAAAGTATCTCTCTCCCCACAGAGTATTGCTTCCCAGCAAGATCACTAGAGTACTTTTCGCCCCGCAGAATATTCCATTCGCCAGGTTTATTCCCCAACGGAGTTATCTTCTCCTACCGGTATTCTTGCAACTATCATCTCCAGCAGAAGCAAAAGCTTATTCTTCAACATCAGCCCAGGAGTGACTTCCCGGCACCCGTCAAGGATTTACTTTCCTAGACGAAAAATACATTCATAAACATCGCACCTCCATACATAATTATAACATGCATAGACGCATCATACAAATCTCATTTATGTTGAGAACATCATTGCTTGGTCCATATCATGCATTGCATATGACTGACCTTTACCTTTCAGGAAAGATTCAGTTAAATTATCAATCATATTTCAAGACCTAGACCGGTTCAGTTAATCGACTCCAAAGATTTCTTATCCAGTCAAAGGCCTTCTCTAGTCCAGCTAAATCGACCCCAAACAGATTTTTCTGATGAAGACTCAGTAGAAGTTATCAAAGGTTTTTCTCAATGTTTGCTTTTGAGATTATAATTTCCTATGGTTCTCTCCCCAATGTTGCGGAGATGATAATTCCATTCCAGGTTTTTCTCAATGTTTGCTTTTGAGATTATAATTTCCTATGGTTCTCTCCCCAATGCTGCGGAGACGATAATTCCATTCCAGGTTTTTCTCAATGTTTGCTTTTGAGATTATAATTTCCTATGGTTCTCTCCCCAATGCTGCGGAGACGATAATTCCATTCCAGGTTTTTCTCAATGTTTGCTTTTGAGATTATAATTTCCTATGGTTCTCTCCCCAATACTGCGGAGACGATAATTCCATTCCAGGTTTTTCTCAATGTTTGCTTTTGAGATTATAATTTCCTATGGTTCTCTCCCCAATGCTGCGGAGACGATAATTCCATTCCAGGTTTTTCTCAATGTTTGCTTTTGAGATTATAATTTCCTATGGTTCTCTCCCCAATGCTGCGGAGACGATAATTCCATTCCAGGTTTTTCTCAATGTTTGCTTTTGAGATTATAATTTCCTATGGTTCTCTCCCCAATGCTGCGGAGACGATAATTCCATTCCAGGTTTTTCTCAATGTTTGCTTTTGAGATTATAATTTCCTATGGTTCTCTCCCCAATGCTGCGGAGATGGTAATTCCCATCAAGATCTCGCTCAATGATTGTTGTTGAAGTGAAGTTATCCAAGATTTTCCCAACAATTGCTGTTGAGGTTAAGGTCCTCCAAGGTTCTCTCACCGTTCCTGCTGAGGTAGTAACCACCCTTGGTTCATTCATCATCTTTTGAAGCTCCAGATTCAGCTCCTGTAACCAGTCAGGACACATCTACACCAAGCATCTGAAGACCAGCTCCTGCAATATGTCAGGTACTCATTTTTATTATGCAGGTACGCAAGTTCTCGCTAAGGAATCTCTTATGCGATTGACACCCAGATGGCATCTATAAGCCCATCATCCTATCCATCAATCTCCAAATGGCATCTATAAGCCCATTCCCATCATCACATTGCTACTATGTGAGCGCAAATTTCTGGGCACTCTAGTGTTCAATCATCTTCTACCCTCGGATTACGAAAGGCACGTCAGCCAATCTGCATCCTCAGGTCTAAGAAGATTGAACAGGGGCAACTGTTGTACCCCAAAATTTGCCCTCCCATATTCTTCAAGAAATTGCCAAGTCAAGCTTCAAAATCTCCCCAAGGGTTGCACAGTGTAAGAGCCTCATGAACAGTCAAAATTAGGGTTTTGGTCCTGATCAAGAAAATGAAGTTTCCAAAGGTACAATCAAGTCTCACATGCCTATAAATATGGTCAAGCATCCTCATACCAAGTTTCAAGACTTTCAGCACAAAATTGCACAGTCAAAACCCTAATTGCACTACAGTCAACTGTAGGGGCAAAATGGTCATTTGGCAGTCAAAAGTTCAAATTTTTGGTCAACATCTCATTTTGAAGCCACAAACATCATTTGATCAATGATTGATCATGATTCTCAAAGCTAGGCTCAAAAATCATCAAGATGCAAAAGTTTCCTTATTTGGATAGTTGAAAAAGTCAACTGTAAATTGACAAGGGCATAACTTTCACATGGATTATAAGAAAAATTCCATCCAAAGCTCATTTTGAAGAGAAAGACATTTCCTACAACTCCTCTTCACACTCCAAGTCCAAGAAATGCTCTCACAAAAAGTTATCAATTTCAACATTATAGGTCATTTTCAAAAGTCAACAAAAAGGGACTTTAAGTCAAAGGCCATAACTTGAGATTGGTAAATCAAAATGACATGGGACCAAAGACATTGGTTAGAGGAATCAAAGACCTTTCCAAAATGTCCAAGAACATGAGCAAAGCTTAAAAATTGAGCAAGTTATGCCTTGTGGAAGTTGGGAAATTTTTGGATATTTTGAAAAGTCAACTTTGCTTCAAATGACTTAAAATTGCTAATGGGCCTATTTTTCTTCCATAATTCATCATCCAAGACATGTGCACGACCACTTGGCCCAAAGGGAAGTTTTTCTTCACTATTTGTTTATTTATTTGGATTTTTATTATTAATAATTCATTTTAATTAAATAAATACATGAAAAATGCTAAACCTAGGTTTTAAATCTTTTTATGCACATAATATACTCAAGATTTCGTGCCTAACCAAATATAGAAAGAATCATTTGAATTGGTCATGATTTGGTAGCAAAAGCATGTGAAAAAGATTTGAAAATCATGGTTAAAAAATCAAATATCATATTCATTAATGCATGGATTTTGATCAAATTTCTTTAACCCTAATCATTCACAGGTACATATAGAGGCAAAACCTAATCCTAAAAACCCCTAAGCTGCGCTACAGACCAAGCATTGAACTTGAGTTTTTGGTTGAAAATTTGAAAACTGAAAACAAGGTTAGAGGACGATTCCAGGCAAAAGACTTGTGCCATCACCTTCCTGAAGCTTCAAGGAAGGATTTCCAATCGAATTCAATCATCCCAACACCCAGAATTGGTATACAGAAATCAAGTTTTCTCATATTTTTTTCAAAATCGTATTTCAAGATTTAGACATTTTCATGGCATTTTGATTGTGTATTCATACTGAGTAATGTATTCTGAAGCTAACCATATGGATTAATTGTATTTTTATACACTATATGCAAATATGCCATTGTTGTTTATTAGGGTTCATGAAGCTCCGAATTGGGGGTTTTAAAATATGGAAAAATTGAAGCTTGAAACTTAGGCCATTCAATTCAGTGCACTTGGACGGAGAGAATGAGGCCACCGCGCTCAATTTATGGAGCCCCAGGGGCTATTCGCTATTTTCTCTAATGATGCCTAAGGGAACAATATGAAAACCGTGGCCTATGTTTTTATGTTTCAGGAAAAATAAAACAATGAGGAAGATGACTCGGTGGCATAAGCTGATTGGTTAATTCAAAATCTCGCGCGAAAAAAAGAGCGTTGACGTTTGTTTGTTTTATTATATTTATTGATTATATTATTAACAGATAAACAAAATGGCAGGGTTGGTAAAGCGCTTGGTTGATAACGTTCAGGACCTGGGTTCGAGCCCCAGGTCCTCACCCCCTTTCATATTTTTCTTCATTTAACATTCATGTGCAGCGTCAGCGTAGTGGAGCACCATACGTCCAGGAAATCTTGCCATCCACGTGCCCATGGAGATTCAATCAATGGCCACAATCTGAAGAACATGATGCACTCAGTCAACAAAGATCTATGCCAGCGCAAAAGTCTTACAGGCCAAGGTTATTGGGCTTAAATTGCTAGCCATTTACCTCACAATTGGGGACAACACCCCCCTGAGGTTTGCAATGTTTTTTTTCTTTTTTTCATTCTTTTTTTTACTTTCAATTATTATTTTTAATTAATTCTGTTAATTTAATTATATTTTCATAAAAATACAAAACAATAAAAAATCATAAAAGACAAAAAAATTAAATATATTTATCTAATTAATATTTTGTAAATAAATTCATTAATTAACTAGTTTTAAATTAGGTTTTAATCTTAACTTTTTTAATAAAAATCTAAAAAAATATAGAATTAGGGTTTAATTAATTTTTTGTCCTTTTTTATTTTCTTTCATAATAATTAAATATTAAATATTTATTTTTGTAATTAAATTGCATGTAAATTAATTAGGGTTAATTTTAGGTTAAAATCCAATCTTTTCTTAATAAATTAAAAAACAACTAGAATTAGGGTTAGCATTTATTTTAATTAATTCTTTTTTCATTAAAATCATAAAATACCAAAAAATACCAAAAACAATTTCTTTTCTTTTTTTTTAATTAATTAATTTCATCATTTAATTTAATTTTGCAAAAAAGGGTCCAACGCCCTCGTTTAATTCTCATTTAATTTGCGTGTTTATTTCTTTTTCGTTTAATATTTATGTACCTCTCCCAAGGCTTTGTAAATTAATTTCTCGCACTTTATTTTCATTAATTCTTTATTTTTCTATCAAATCGGGTTCTGGAAATTTTGGCGATGTGGACCCGCGCCTTTTGTAATAGCTTAGAATCTTTTACTTCTCGCACTTTTAACTGTTAATCAAGGCATGAAAGAATGAATGGACAAAAATAAAAACAAACGCTAGATCACCAATAACATGACAAAAGACAAAAATATCTGAAAACGACACACAAATCACACACCACCCCTAGGGTACGCCTCACTGTTGCCTTGCCTCGAAAGGTGATCGTCGAGTAGAGGATGTCTTAGTAAGTCCTCATGATCCGGGAATCTGGCATGAGGGTAGCTTCTAAGGTGTCTTCCCATTTCTCTGGTGATCACCATGTCCCGAACCTTCGAATTGACCCGAATACCTCCAACGGTGGTGCTACCTACCTCTCAATGGTGGGATGGCACTACTTTAAAGGACATTTACACAGACGAATTCCTTAGGGTAGGTAGACGACTCTAGATACTTGCTCTAAATTTCAAAACAAATCAAAAATACTTTTCACACCGACACCTTTTCAAAAAGCTTTCGAAAGCAATTTTTCAAACACTCTTGAGGACCGATACAAGAGTCGAACTGAAATTTTCAAAGAAACTTTTTAAAACCCACAGTTGAAAAGCAAACAAACCATTTTGAAAACACAAATGAGCAAGTATCTAAGAGCCCATGGATAACCATGGATAGAAAGGGTGCTAACACCTTCCCTTTCTATAATCTACCTCCCGAACCGAGAGCAATCTCTTTAAGGAATTTTTCTGTGCTTTTGTCCTTTCCATTTGGAGAAAATAAAAGACGGTGGCGACTCTTGCTTCCGCGACATTTCGCGAACCAGCGTTAAACAGTCAGTTCCAGATCCACCGATCACAGAACTGGCGACTCTGCTGGGGACTTTTTTTTAAAGTGAGGTGTACCTTAGGGTTAGTTCATAACTGTGTTTTCAATTGCTTTCCTTGTGTGCTTTAAATTGTGGGTTGCTTGGGAGTTCTATAGATCCTAACCCGGATCTGGGGATACCCTGTTTAGGTAGCATAAGCTGTGAGGGACCTGTCCGGCATAGACCGACACGGGTGAAGCAGTGGCTACGTTGGTGTGGCACCTTGGTCTGTACCGATATCCCTTGTGTCGCAACGAGGAGAATATGGGTCTTCTGAGGAGTCATTAAGCACCAACAACCTTAGAACCTTAATTGACACAACTTGGCCTTTAGAATTGTAGCAGTATGCTACGCCCATTGAGGCTAAACTCTCGTGATGGTTCTGGCTGCAAGAAAAGATTGCGACGCTGGAGTTATGACCGATTGAGGGTAGTCAATGATATTGGGATCCTCTAAGAACCCGGTTACTTTGATAGGATAGGTATGAACCAACAAACTGAAATAGGGTAGTACCTAGGCCTCATGCTGGCCTAAACTTTAGGGGCTTGCCTTGTGTGACTTGTGTGCCTTACCATGTTTGCCTTTGTATCTATTTGTGGTGTGCTTTATCATAACATCATAACATCATGAGCATTGCATGCATCCTGCATAAGGACTGACCATTTTCAAGACAAGAGGGTTTCACCTTTGCTCTGTTTTGTAGGACATTATGATGCCTGTGCGAAGGAATACTATCCGGTTCAACTTTGTTCGTTCACCTAAGTTGCTTGATGAGTTGGTTAGCAGAATTCCAAATACCACTTCCTTCATTCAGAGGCATGGTTCTCTTCTCAATTTAGTCACTGCAAAGCGGGATCAACAGTTGATGAGTGTTCTGACCCAGTTCTATGACCCTCTGTACCAGTGCTTCACCTTTCAAGACTTCCAGCTGGTCCCTACCCTGGAAGAGTTCTCTGATTTGCTTGGTATCCCTATCTTGGATCAGACTCCCTTTACTAGTTGGGAAAAGACCCTCAGACTTGAGGATGTTGCTGCAGTTCTTCCCCTGACACATCAAGAGGTAATGGACAACTGGGTGACTAGAAGCGGAGTTAAGGGTTTCTTGGCCAAGTTTCTGATTGGTAAAGCTAACAGTTTCTGGAATGACCTGGACTTTAGGGCATATGAAGACATTTTGGCTCTCCTAATCTATGGGTTAGTCCTGTTTCCTAATCCTGACAACTTCATCAATGTCACTGCCATAAGGATCTTTATGTCTCAGAATCCGGTGCCCACTCTCTTGGGTGACATCTTGCAACAAAGAGAATCACTTTGATATCAAATAAATTGTTCTTATAAAGACAATAAAATAGAAAACTATTGTAGACTGTAAATCGTAAAGAATATAAATGACATGAAGAAATTTCATTAAATGTAAATAACTTTCGAATGTAAATATGGTGCATCATACGTACATGTCTCACTAACTCGTTTCTCTAACACTGGTACTTTGAGTATTTGAGTATATTGTACAAAGATGTGAACACCTTAAATCCTAACATCTAAGACTCCTATTTATACTAATTCGACCCTAACGGTCTTTCTATGAGATTACGCCATGTTCGACACCTTTTACATGCAGACATTCTGGAATTTCCACGTGTCTTTCTTGCGAAATGCATTAGTTTGAAATTTAAACTTCCCGCTCGAAGCTTTTTTGAATTCAACTTTGAATTCAACTTTGAATTCAACCAACGTGACTGTCGAAGTATTTCACATATCTTGAAATATTATTTTAAGTTCCTCTTTCGACATATCGAATCATAACTTTTTTTTCTTTTTACAAAAATAACCTTGTAAGGTCCAATTTCATGTTTTTTTTAGACCATGACCTTTTCACATCAACTTTCATATTTTTATCAAATATCGAAATCTTCAGCTAACAAATTGCCCCCAATAAATGTCCATTTCGAATCAATGTAGAAATGGCCAATTTTTGTAATCACCAGATTTCGACTAGCAACCTTTAATTTCCTTCATTTCCTAACGTCATAGTTAATCATGACTTACTTTTTCCAAAACGTCTCATCAAGGCATGTGTGCGACAGTTTCACCATCATTATATACCAACTTCCAAGGACATGAATAGTGATCTTTCACTTTCCTCCGTCAGATGTTGACACGTGCCCCACTAACTTCCTGAGGTGTAACCTCCCACATCTCCACTTACCATTATAAAAAAGTTACCTTTTTTATTATTCCTCTTTATACTTTTTCAAACTCAGAAATCTTCATACTCTCTCTGATTTTCACTCTTATTCCTTCTTGAAAAATTCATCAGTTCTTCAAATCAACAACAATGTCTTCTGGTAAACAAGATTCAAAACATGCTGAGAAATCTGGAATCTCTAAAGGTTCATGTTATCAAAACGTACCAACAAGCAAAATCATCACTTCTGGGAATCAAGAATTTATCACACCTCCCAAACTCACTAGGGAACAAAGAGCCATTTATGCTTCTCAGGTACTAATTTCTTCTTTGTTTTTTGGTAAAACCTTATGTTTCTTAGGGCCTTTAATCACTACAGGCGATTTAGAAAAATATGTGGAATTTTTTCCAACTTATCATGTTACCAAACCTTTAGCAAATAAAACTGCGGCTTCTGAAGAGAACATCGAGGATTCCACCAAGAAACCTAAAAAGTCTTCTAAGAAAACTTTTGAATGTAGTTCTTCAAACCCTAAGATAAAGAGAGAAGATTTCCAATTGGATTATATAACTGAGAGCTTTAGACCTTTTAGATCATGTCCAACCTTAGATAAATCTTACTTAGCTTGGCTTACTAAGGTTGAGAAGAAGAAAACTCAAGCTTGGAAAGAATTGGGAATTTTTGACCTAATTCAAATGTCGAAATTAGGCTTCAGTTATTGTAAGCCATTTCTATTAGCTTCCCTGTATTTCTGGGATAGTACCTATAACACTTTCACCTCCCTTGTGGGATGATAACTCCCACCTTCTTTGATATAGCTGCCATTACTGGACTTCCTCCTACTGGAGAGGCTTTTGATCCCTATTTGGAGTCGAAAAACACCATTTACTTTAATGTTAAAAATGCCTCTTTTAGTACTTACATAGATCTATATCATATGGACCGTAAAGAGGTTTATGATGTTAAGCATATAGCTTTCTTAGCTCTGTGGTTATCTAAATTCATTATTTGTTGCAAATCTCTGCAAGTGGCTAAGAGATTTCTAACCTTGGCGAACGAGTTACATTCTTGTCGAAAGGTATGCTTAAGTGAGTTGCTTTTATCCATTTTGTATGAAAGTTTAGGGGCCGCTGCAGCAAAACTAAAAGATTATGAAGCAGGTACCAACTTACTTCTATCTGAACCTTACTGGCTACTTCAATTGTGGCTAAATGCCACTTTTGAACCCTCTCTCCAAACTACTGGAAATATTGATGAAGAGGACCCCAAAATAGCAGGTCGGAGTATTGAAGGAATTAGACTCTTACAAATAACTCCCAGTGATGATGCTGAGACCCTTCAAGCTTGCCTCACTAAATATATGTTGATGTTTTCGAAACGTCACAATTTCACTCCCACTATGGCTCCTTTATCCAGTAGAACTCATGGTCCCACCTGGTTTACCTTGTCAATTGAAGATATTGTAAAGAATGCAGACACTGGCATTGAAAACATATGGCGCGCATTCCTTCTTCCTAGACTTCTAGTCTCTAGGATCTTACCAGTAAAGAGCCATGTTTGCTTATTATCTTATCAACCCAACTTTGTCTCTCGACAATTTGGATTGTGTCAACTTATCCCTGAGCCTCTTTTCAGTCGAAAACGTGAGATCTGCGTTGCAGGTGTAGATTACTCCGTTCAAGATATCCAGAAACACCAAGAGTACCATGCTAATTTTGCTGAATTTGGTCTCATTCCTTATCATCCTGCTTTCCATATGACCAAAGGCTTCTATACCTGGTGGACTGACTTTTATTCGAACAACATGTTTGACACTGCTCAAATAAATGAACATTTAACAAAAGCTTTTTTCCTTGTGTGGGAAAATGTCCCAAAAGGTAAACTAACTCATACTCAGGAAATTCAGGCTTTCCAGAAATTCTTTGAAACTGTCTATGATCCAACCAATCTTAGTCGAACCGTTTTCCAAGCAGTAGCTACTTTAAAAGAAAAATTTACAAATAAACTTCCACATTTAAAGATTCCCTCTTCTGTAAAACTCGAACATATATATGATTTTGCCTTTGAGTTGCAACCACCAAAATTTCCAAAATTTCCTAGTGCTGATTTCTCCTTAGCGTTCTTTCCACCCTATCCAGATTGGTTTACTTGTGGAAATATTTTCAATGAGTTAAAAATGACTCCCAAAAACCTGCTAAGAGGGTGGTTTCGACTAAGTGCACACTGGACAATTTCAAAGGTTTCCTTCACTATAACTTATCAGCAGTCTCTATTGTGTCTCCGACACATGAAGGTGTGGAACCAAAGGATTCCTTGGTCCTTTTAATTTTTTTTTTGGAAATTTCCAGTTTTGAGCATTTGACTAAACTTGATAGTGTTTTCTAGCTGTTGAAAGGAAGACTATAAAGAAGTAAAAACCTACAACGAAGGCGGATTCGGCTACTACCTCAAAAGCAGGAACTTCTTCCAGCCAAGGACTCTCTTCTGCAAAGGGTGCTTCCCCCAAAAAAGTAGCGAAGAATGTAAAGGTAGCATTTCTAAAAATCCTTCTTACTTTTTGCATTCTCTGACCATGACTTTCCTTGCAATCTTCTTTTTTTAGGTTAGTGGCTTACCCCCTAGAACACCAAAGAAAAGAAAAGCTTCTGACGAAGAAACAATCATTATTCCTGATGATGATGACGATGTCCCCCTCACTCCTTTCAAGGCCAAGAAGAAACATAAGAAAGCCACAACGTCGAAGGGTGTTCCATATCAAACTACCAATAAAAAAGATGTGGAAGTAAAAATCCTTCCTCCTCCTCAACGTGAAGTTCAACCTGCATCCTCCGTGGTTGTAATTTTGGAGCATATTGGCAGCAATGCTTCTAACCCTGATGATCAAAAGGTACATCTTTATTCCAATCTTTTACTTCTTGCTCAAATATCTTTTGACCTAACAACTTTTTTATCTGAAGGATCCACCACTCCTTCCATTTCTCCTATCAACCAAAATGCTCCTTTGAATACAGAGACTCCTTCGCCTCCTCCCACATCCAGTGGTGTTGTCCAAAATAAAGGGTCTTCGACTATGGTTCCCCAATCTAAAGCAGGTGATGTCCAAGTCGAACATGAGACTTCCTCTCCTAGTGAAGATGACTTGCCAGGGTTTGGCAAGCAAATATTGGAGGAAAATGAAGATTCTGAAAGCATCCCTAGAGATTCTTCTCTAAAAAGGGCTCAATTTCCTGCGGATTATGCCGAGGACGAAGAGCAATATTCAGATGGGGTTGAGACATACTTTAGAGAAGATGAGGACATGGAGGAGGTTGAACCATAACCTGAAGATACTCATCCGACACATCCTGATACTACTGATGAACCAAGCACACAAGCTCGATCAATTCCACATCCCATCCTGACTCCAACACTCACTGAGGAGGAAAAAATAGCGCTAAAGAAGAGTGATCCCCTAAAATATGTGGATTTGATGATGTCTCTAAAGGATTATTCTCTAGACAAAAGCGCTTCTGGGACTTCGACTCAATCTGACGCCAGTGCTAGTGAAGCTTCTTATGACGAACTCCTTCAGCAAGTGAAAAAAGTTGTATTCGAAGCTGATTTGTTCGAAGTGCTGAAAAGGGGTGTTACTGCTCGCTTTGGGGTGAAAAAGATGATTAATTGCATCAACATTATTGCCTGTCCTACTAATGTAGGCGAGGTCCTAATAGATATTCAAAATCTAAGTGACCAAATTTGCGCTGAGTACAGCAGGGAGGTTGATGCAACTTCGAAGCTTCAAGCAAAAGAACAGGAGAAAACTGCTGAATTTGACAAATCTCAGAGTGCTTCTAAAGCATCTAAGGATTTGTTGGCTTCGAGAAAGGCATCCCAAGCGGAATTCGACACTTACACCGCTTCGATCACACTTTGGGAGTCTCACATTGTGGAGTTGCATAAGAAAATAGCTGATGCTAGGGAAAAACAAACTGCTATCAAAGGATTGGACACTACTAAAGCTAATACTTTGGCTGCACAGAGCGTTGAGCATGTCGAAAGAGCTTCAGCCATGACTGAAGACATTGTACGCCTTAAAAGCATACACACCACTGTTTAATATAAGCTTGGCCTAGCAAAAATCAAGTATGAAAGGATGAAGAAAAATATCTCGTTTTGATTTATATAATAAACCATTCGTTGTATTTTCTTTGTATTATAAGCATGCTTAGACAAAGCCATTTTGGCACTTTTATGTTTTACACCATGTTGACTTCATTATTTCACTAATTTACTAGTTTGTCGCAATCTTTAAATCTTGAAGAAAAGGTTTGTATTTTTTCAAATATTTACCGTTAACTTCAAGATTCTTCGATCTTCTGCTAGTTCTTCGATTTCATAGGCATTATTAGTGAATGTTAGATGTTTTATTACTTTTTGCATGATTTAGACTAAAACCTTTTTCTTGGCAAATGCATTAAACACTCCAATACTACAAAAACCCTTTTCAAGGTAAAAACATCAACCAATTCAAACTCTATTTTGTCATTTGGATTTTCTTTTAAAACCCTTTTTCAAGATAAAAAACATATAACAAACCAAAACATGGGAGCCGAACTACGGAGCTCAGACTCCTCGGAAGGGATACGTAGGCATTACGTTGCGGGGTCTAGGTGAGCAAAACTTTGTAAATATTCCTCCTTTTCCCTGTATTTTCTTTTGCATGTATTCCCTCTTAGCATTAAGCTTTAGACATAGATTTTTTACACACCCTTAGATTAGAGAAAACTTAAGTAGATCCGGTGGAGTAACACAAACGTGTAGGGTGCTAATACCTTCTCCTTGCGCAACCGACTTTCATACCCTTTCTCTTGGTCGCAAGACCATCATATCCATTTCTTTGGGGGTTCTCTCGATATATTCCCTTCCTTCGGGATAAATAGAGTTCGGTGGGGACTCTGTGTTTTTTTCGCGGCGGGACAATTGGCGACTCTGCTAAAGACCTAGCAAGTCGATCCTAGATTTTGTTTACTTTCTTGTCTTTGGGTGTTTTATATGTTATTGCTTTATTGTTGGTTTATTTACATGCTTTCGTGCATATTTTTGCATAGAATTTTACCGCTTTCCATATACTCCTGTTGTGCTGGCTCTATTTCCTTGTTGGTGGTTGTTAATATTGAGGTAAAAGGCCCAATCCCTAGACCAGAGTGGTAAACTGTTAGGAACACATAGGAATAGAGTGGAACATGACGGCTAGGGTATGTAGATCTTTATAGTGCGGTCATGTCGTCCATGCTTAGATGAGGTTTTAATAAGGTACTATCATTATCACGTAGGTGTATGATGATAGTATTTTCAAGCGAACCCGAGATTCTGAGTGTTGTTCCCCAATTTTTGTCCCTAAGATTTCTCATCATCTCATGTCACAATGCATCAAGACTTACACATTAGGTTTTTTTCCTCTCTTTATCATATCTTTAAGTTTCTCTTTAGGGATTACCAAGCACCTTTAATTGTGTATCTTATACATGTGTTCTTTTAACTAACATTAATATATATATATATATATATATATATATATATATATATATATATATATATATATATATATATATATATATATATATATATATATATATATATATATATATATATATATATATATATATATATATATATATATATATATATATATATATATATATATATATATATATATATATATATATATATATATATATATATATATATATATATATATATATATATATATATATATATATATATATATATATATATATATATATATATATATATATATATATATTCCTTTAAGTGTTCATATTGTAGGTGATCACAATTGCATTCATCTCACCATCTAGGGTTTGAGGGGTGATTCTCAATCAAATGGTTCTCTAATGGATTGCAAGAGCTCAATATTCAAGGTCATGTCTATGAAATCAAAGATTTGTGGTTCAAGGAGCTCACTCACTTTATTTAAGTCAAGATTTCCTCAAAGTTGGTGGTGGAATTCATCAAGAAGAGTCATAGGTTCATGTGTTTATTTCCATGCCTTCTTCAACAAGCTTCATTGAGATTTAAGATCCATATTTGAGTGTGTGATTCAAGAAAACATCATTTCAAAGCCTCTTATGATTAATCATGCTTTATTTTTCCAATAAAGTTCAAAGAGATTCAAGGTTGGCTCAACAAGTTTGACCTAATTGAGCAAATGCTTGATTCAGTTATCAGAAGTGTATAACTCTCTCAATTTTAAACATTTTAAGTTGGTCATTTTTTCTATTGAATCTTATCATCATCAACAACAACCTCTCTTCACATGACAAGATCCAATTATGCAAGAAAAATTATCAAAAGTTGAAAGGGGTTTCAAGTCATTTTGATACTCTCTGAGATAGGGTTTGTTGACTTCTAAGGGCCATATCTTGATCATTTTTTCATATTTTTGAGTGACTCTAAATCCATGATTCTCTTTAAATTGTCTTTAATAAGATCTCTTCATAAGTCTAAGGCTAATTTTGAATGGAAGATCACTAAAAGTTGAGAAAGATTACAAGCCTCCATGAAGAGCCTTTGAATTTTAGGGTTTGACTTCAAATGATCATAACTTAGTCAATTTTTATCTCCTTGAGCCCATTTATTTCCAAAATAATCTTTAGAATGTGAACTTCATCTTTTCTTTTTGTGCAAAGCTTGAAAATGGTTAGAAGATGCCTTAAGAGCTCAAAATATTATAGGTCTTTTCATGGATTTTCATCAACTTCACAAGGTCATAACTTTCTCATTTTTGGAGTTTTTGAATGATTTAAGTTTCAAAATTATCTTTAAGAAGTCTACTTCATACCATCTTCATTGAAAAAAACCTAATTTTGAGTGGGAGCCCATGTATGAAGGCAAGAGATTATAGGTCACTTTTGAGCTCAAAACTTGGAAATTTTTTTAAGTCCACAAATCCACGTATTTTTTCCAATTTCAATTGATCATAACTTTCAACTCAGATCACCAAATGGAAACTTTCAAAGCACATTGTCAAGCTTGATTATTCAGATTTATAAAAAATCCAAGATTGTATCATAAAGATCCCTGAGTTATTTGCACCATGGTTGTAAAGTTGATGCTTTGAAACTAAAAAAATCACTTGCAGTCAGTTTACAATTTCCATAATATAGCTTCTAATCACCAAATTACCATGCATTTTCCACTTAAACATGATTAGCAAAGATGTTTGAATCATTTAGAGTGTCAAAACACATCATTTAGATGAGTTTTGATGCACATGTGGTCACACTTCTTCATGATCACAAGTGTGCATGATTTCAGCTCAAATTACATCATCCACTCTCCTCTCAATTCCATTCACTTCCCTATAAATAGAGGATGATATCCCACTAATTTGACAAGCTTTAGAGAGCCAAAGAACCTCTGTTGAATTCCCTCCATAACTCATAATTTTTCAACTTCGAATATAATTCTAAAGCATCTTTCGATCCAATTTTTTTGCTGATTCTTCATCCTTGAACTTCACTAAAGCTAACAGAATAAGAACCAAGCCTTGAGGTGCCCTGAGTCATGCTAGCCAACTCAAGTTTCAAATCTCAGAATTTGAACTTCAACAGGTAGATTCCTCCATCAATTCTCTCCAAACTTATTGCTACAATGTAGATCTCATCATTCTGATATTGGTCGCATCATTATTTTTTAACTGGAAGTGAGTTTTACTCATGAATTTTCAAATCTCTTTCCAACCTTTTTCTTCTAGTTTTTCTCAAATCGACTGAGTTGTGGTTTAAAGAAATTTTTCGCGAGGGTAGGGTTAGGATCGTCTTGAAGAGACGAATCCAATGATACCACTATGAGTTTCTTATTTTTCCATTTGAAGAAACTCACAAAAAGCCAACGCGTAGAGGTCTAGAGGTTGAAGACGACCTACGTGTCGCTCTTCAACCAATGATAGCGCGACAATTGTTTTATTTTGATTGGCTTGAATTTGTTTGATTTTGTCTGTTTCTCACTAAGGTCCATATCAAGTACAGTGCACCAGGTCCTTTGGATCTGTTTACTAACGCGTTTTGACTATGATCAGATGGTCCACATTATTTTGATATTATTTTTATTTTTTGATTTTTGATTTGATTGTTTTAAACTTCAAAAATTCATAAAAAATTCATTTCAACTTCTAAAATTATGAAAAGTTTCTCAAAAATACTTTTGATTTTTCTCTTTATGGTTTCTATTTTTTCACAATTTTATTTTGTGATTTGATATTTTTTATGATTTTTCACTTTATTTAACTTGTTTTAATTGTTTAAAAATATTTTTCTTGATTTTTAAATTCTGAAAATTTTATGGAAGGATCCAATGACCTCTTGATGAATATTGATGACCTCATTTTATTTTTATTTCTAATTTTACAATTTTTCACAAATTTTGGTTTATTTTTCTTATTTCTTTAAATCTTAAAAATAGTTTCTGACTTTAAAAAATTTTGAAATTTTTTGTCAACACTTATTGACCTTTATTTGACCACTGACCTTTTTTAGGATTTTTATTTGGTGTTTTAACACATCTTGTATATTTTTCCAATTATTTCCCTTTTACTAATCATTTAAATATTGTTTTATTAAGTATTATTTTATTTTTATTTTGTTTCTGATTTGGGTGTTATTTTGGGAGAAGTTCCTCAACCTCATTGGATCTTGGGTTTTGATAGGTTAAAAAACCAAATCCACCAAAATGGATGAATGATGTTGATGATATTTGAAACCCTAATTTCATCTGATACATCCCCTCCCTCTTCATCTTATCCTTTTCTTACTTGTGCTACATGTCATTGGAGAATAATATACATATCATTTCCCTAACATGTGGTACATAGATTGCTATTGACCGACCTCAAAATAGGTATGACTTCTACATCACTTACGATTGCTTAACATAGCGCTAAATTTGTCTTGATTCGAGAAATGATCATTCGTGGCCCAAACCTATATTTGCAAGCTCAAGTATGTTAATTTGAAACCTTTGATCCAATAACCTTGAGGTTCTTTGTTAGGAAGATTTAATCTTATCGATCCTATAATGAACTTTCATGAACTTTGCTCTAAGTGAATCATTTAAACATTGTTGATCATATATGCTTACCTTGAGTACTTGAAATGAATGATATACTTGACAAAAAACCAAATGAAACTTGTTGTTGAGAAGCTTTGATTTTACAATATTCTAATGAGTTTTCAAATGCAAGTTTCAAGATGGTCTTTCAGCTAACCTCTAACTTCTAATTCATTAACAATTGACTTTATTTTGTGCTTTTACTTTATGTCGTTTAATTAATGCCTTTACTTTTATGCACCATTTACATTTCATGTTATTTTCATCTTTACTCACTTGGGATTTTTTTTTGTCATTTTATCTTTGCACATTTGAGCATTTATCTTTATGTCCTCTGTTTTATTTTGCTCACTTAAGCTTTCTTTTCTTTTTGAATACACTTAATAACCAACTTGAATATTAAAAAACTTTAAGGTTACTTGGACTATTTGGTTACTATCCTTGGCATAATGGAGTTGTGGACCTCTTGGACTTAGGATTAGAAGCCTTGATTACCCTTGAGAACTTGTGACTCTGTTGTTATTTTTGTCTGAAGTTCTTGGGGTTTACCCTAAGACATTGGATTATTTTTCTTTGTGTGCAAGTTATTTTAGTTATATGCTTTGTCTGTGATTGAGAATTCCTCTGTATACAACCGTTACTCAACCCAATTTTTGTGAAGACTTAATTCCTATATAGCTTGGTGTTCTTGAGAGGTTTAGTATCTTTGCTTGCTTGATTTCAATCCAAAGGATAGGAATTCTACATTGACTTCTTTATGTCAAGTGTTGACTTCTTGTTGGTTATATGGTTCTTTTCCTTAACTTTTTACATTATTCTTTATGATAGTCCCTTCATCTCCTCCCATATTCTTAAATTTCAAAATCTTCTCCCTCCTTTTTAAAACTCTTCTTGTTTTCTAACTTGAACCACTTTCATAATAAACTTGGACTTAGGTCCATGCATTTTTCAAAAATCTTTTCTTAATCAAACTTTAATCAATTTAATCATACTTTAACTTTTTTTTGTGAGAATACTAAAATTCAATTAACCTCTGTGATCGGTGGATCTGGAACTGACTGTTTAACGCTGGTTCGCGAAATGTCGCGGAAGCAAGAGTCGCCACCGTCTTTTATTTTCTCCAAATGGAAAGGACAAAAGCACAGAAAAATTCCTTTAAAGAGATTGCTCTCGGTTCGGGAGGTAGATTATAGAAAGGGAAGGTGTTAGCACCCTTTCTATCCATGGTTATCCATGGGCTCTTAGATACTTGCTCATTTGTGTTTTCAAAATTGGTTTGTTTGCTTTTCAACTGTGGGTTTTAAAAAAAGTTTCTTTGAAAAATTTCAGTTCGACTCGTACGTCAGAGTGTTTGAAAAATTTGCTTTGAAAGCTTTTGAAAATGTGTTGTGAAAAGAGTTTTGTTTGTTTTTGAGATTAGAGCAAGTATCCTTGAGAACCTACCTACCCTAAGGAATTCGTCTGTGTAAATGTCCTTTAAAGTAGTGCCATCCCACCATTGAGAGGTAGGTAGCACCACCGTTGGAGGTGTTCGGGTCAATTCGATGTTCGGGACGTGGTGATCACCGGAGCAATGGGAAGACACCTTAGAAGCTACCCTCATGCCAGGTTCCCGGATCATGAGGACTTACTAAAACATCCTCTACTCGACGATCACCTTTCGAGGCAAGGCAACAGTGAGGCGTACCCTAGGGGTGGTGTGTGAATTGTGTGTCGTTTTCAAGTATTTTGTCTTTTGTCATGTCATCGTGATCTACGCTTGATTTTATTTTAAGTCCATTCATTCTTTCATGCTTGATTAACAGTTAATATTTGCGGGAAATGTAAATCTACAGCTATTACAAATGGCGCGGGTCCACATCGCCAAAATTAACCGGACCCGATTTAGCGGAAAATAAATAATGCGATAAAATGAAAGTGCGAAAAGTAAATTACATGGCTTAGGGACAATTACATAATTATAAAAACGATAAAAAGTAAATGCGCGAAATAAATAATTAACGACGGGCGTTGGACCCTTTTGCAAAAAAGATTAAAATTAATGAGAATTAAAATTAAAGTTTAAAAAGAAAAAGGTTTTTTAGTATTTTGTATTTTTTATGATTTAATATGAAAAGGAATTAATTTGAAATTAAATTGAAAGGGGCAAACCCTAATTCTATTGTTTTTTTTAAGTTTATTTTGAAAGAATTAAGTTAAGATCTAAATTAAACCTAAAAGTTTTTATGTACAATTTTAATTTACGAAAATAAAATAAATAAATAATAATTATTATGGTGAGAGAAAAAAGGAAAAAAAATATTAAAAGGAATAAATTAATCAACCTAATTCTATTTGGTTGGATTTTTATTAAAAAGGGATTAAAATTAAAACCTAATTAACTAAATATTTTACACTCTAATTTATTTATGAAAACAATTATGATAAAATAAACATTATGTTCTTTTTTGTATTTTTGATTTTTATGTTTTTTTATATTTTATGGAAAAATAATTAATTAAAACAAATAATTAAAATAAGCAATCAATTAAAATAAATGAAATAACAAAAAGAAATCAAACCAGAGTGGGGGTGCTGTCCCCAATTAAGGAGGTGTCTTTGTGAAAGGCCTGGGAATTATGGCCCATCAAGCCTTGAATTTGTTGACCATTTTGGATCACGCGTGGCATATTGACTTGTATCCATGGTGCGCTTCCAATCTGAACCATTGCATGGAACCCCTGGGACGCGTGTAGGCTTGATATGGATGGAATATGGTGTACATCATTATGAGCGCTGCATGGGAAACTGATTTGAAAAATATTATTGAGAATGTGAAAGACCTGGGGTTCGAACCCAGGTCAAGGGAATTGCTAACGCTTGCATCAACCACCTGAGCCAATGAACATATCTGATATATAATTAATCAATAAATATAATAAGAGGAAACGAAAGTTAATGCGTCAAAACGCGCGAAATTTCAAATCCTCCAATTAGCACTGGCCAGCACATCATCTTCTCCGTTTGGTTTATTTCCTGAAAATATAAAATAAATTAGCGGGGGTTCTGAACCCCCTCAATATATGCTCGTTTTGAAAATAGCGATTAGCACGCCCTAGGTCATAAATTTATCGCGAGCATCTCATCTCCTTCGTCCAAGCTTCCTGGTCATGATCATGGGGTTATCGTGTTCTAATTTTACAGAATGAAAGAATCCCCAATTGAGAACTCAAGAAACCCTAGGAGGCATCCATGGCAATATCACGTATAGAGTATAAAAACACAATCAAACTGCATAGTTAGCATCAGAGACTTATAACAAACACGAATCAATCAATCAAAATGGCAAAGCATGTATAAATTATGATGCACGATCCCATAAATTTTTGGACATAATTGAGGTTCAATCTACCAATTCTTGGAGTCTGAATGGGTGCTAACGATTGGAATCGCTTCAGGGAGTCTTGAGGAAGCTTTTGGAACAAGAATTAAGACCTGAATCAATGTCTAACCACGTTTTCAGTTTTGAGCTTTTAGGAGAAATTTTCAGGTTTTTTGCAATGGTTCTGTAGCGCAGCTTTTTGTCTCTAGGGCTTATGGTTGTGATGCTGAGCATATATGGTAGCTATTAGGTTAAAGATATTGAATGAAATCCAAAGCCATAATTGATTTTCAATCTTTGATTTCATGAAATCTTTTTGAATCTTTTTCCATGGCTTTTGTTCAATCATGTGCCAATCACCCCAAATCTTTCCTCATTTGCCTTCACACGAAATATTGAGCCTATAATGTGTATAAAAAGATTTTTTAGATTAGGTTTGATATTTTTCATATATTAAAATCATTTAAATGAATATAAATTAATATTAATTCAAATAAATAATTAAAAAATATGAGAATACTTCCCTTTGGGCCTAGTGGTCGTGCATAGGCTTGGCATGAAGAAATTTGGAAGAAAATTGGGCCCATTTGCATTTTTAGGCCTTTTGCATCAATGTTGACTTTCAAAAATTTCCAAAAATTTCCCAACTTCCACAAGGCATAACTTGGTCAATTTTTAAGCTTTTCACATGTTCTTGGACATTTTGGAAAGGTCTTTGAGTCCTTTAACCAATGCCTTTGGTCCCATGTCATTTTGATTTACCAATCTCAAGTTATGGCCTTTGACTTAAAGTCACTTTTTGTTGACTTTTGAAAATGACCTATAATGTTGAAATTGATAACTTTTTGTGAGAGCATTTCTTGGACTTGGAACATGAAGATGAATTGTAGGAAATGTCTTTCTCTTCAAAATGAGCTTTGGGTGGAATTTTTCTGATAATCCATGTGAAAGTTATGCCCTGGTCAATTTCAGTTGACTTTTTCAGCTGTCCAAATATAGCAACTTTTGCATCTTTGATGATTTCTAAGCCAAATTCTGAGAATCATGATCAAGCATTGATCAAATGATGTTTGTGGCTTCAAAATGATGTGTTGACCAAAAATTTGAACTTTTGACTGCCAAATGACCATTTTGCCCCTACAGTTGACTGTAGTGCAATTTAGGGTTTTGACTGTGCAATTTTGAGCTGAATGCCTTGAAACTTGACATGAAGACACTTGACCATCTTTTTAAGCATGTGAGACTTGATTGGGCCTTTGGAAAATTCATTTGCTTGACCAGAACTCAAACCCTAGTTTTGACTGTCTAGGAGACAGTTGAGCTGCACAACCCTTGGGGCATTTTGTGACCTTGACTTTGACAATTCTTGATGAATATGGGAGGGCAAATTTTGGGGTACAACAGTTGCCCCTGTTCAATCTTCTTAGACCTGAGGATGCAGATTGGCTGACGTGCCTTTCGTAATCCGAAGGTAAAAGATGATTGGACACTAGAGTGCCCAGAAATTTGCGCTCACATGTTAGCAGTGTGGCGGAAATGGGCTTATAGATGCCATTTTGAGATTGCTGGATAGGATGATGGGCTTATAGATGCCATCTGGATGTCGACCGCGTAGGAGATTCCTTGGCGAGAACCTGCATACCTGCGAAAGAAAAGTGAGTACCTGACACGTTGCAGGGGTTGATTTCAGATGCTTGATATAGATGTGTCCTGGTTGGTTACAGGAGCTGAGTCTGGAATATCGCACGCTGATGAACCAGGAATGGTTACTGCCTTAGCATGAATGGTAAGAGAATCCTGAATGATTTCAACCTCAACAACGCTCGTTGAGAAAATCTTGGTGAGGATTACCATCTTCGTAGTGCCAGGAAGAGAACCAAAGGACATTGTAATCTCAAAGGGAGTCACCTCATTCACCGTTGGAGAGGGAACCATTATAATCTGAAAGGAGATATCACCTCACGCTCATGCCGGAGAGGAAAACATCTGAAAAAGGAATTACCACCTCACACGCCGTTGGAGAGGGGACCATAAGAGAATATCACCTCACGCTCATGCCGGAGAGGGAAACATCTGAAAAAGGACTTCTGGAAGCAGTATCAGAACGTCACCATATCTGGTTTACATCTGAAACTATATCTGGAAGGAAATCTGGAAGCAGTATCAGAACGTCACCATCGCTGGGTTTACATCTGAAACTATATCGAGAAGGAATTCTGGAAGCAGTATCAGAACGTCACCATCGCTGGGTTTACATCCGAAACTATATCGAGAAGGAATTCTGGAAGCAGTATCAGAACGTCACCATCGCTGGGCTTACATCTGAAACTATATCGAGAAGGAATTCTGGAAGCAGTATCAGAACGTCACCATCGCTGGGCTTACATCTGAAACTATATCGAGAAGGAATTCTGGAAGCAGTATCAGAACGTCACCATCGCTGGGCTTACATCTGAAACTATATCGAGAAGGAATTCTGGAAGCAGTATCAGAACGTCACCATCGCTGGGCTTACATCTGAAACTATATCGAGAAGGAATTCTGGAAGCAGTATCAGAACGTCACCATCGCTGGGCTTACATCTGAAACTATATCGAGAAGGAATTCTGGAAGCAGTATCAGAACGTCACCATCGCTGGGCTTACATCTGAAACTATATCGAGAAGGAATTCTGGAAGCAGTATCAGAACGTCACCATCGCTGGGCTTACATCTGAAACTATATCGAGAAGGAATTCTGGAAGCAGTATCAGAACGTCACCATCGCTGGGCTTACATCTGAAACTATATCGAGAAGGAATTCTGGAAGCAGTATCAGAACGTCACCATCGCTGGGCTTACATCTGAAACTATATCGAGAAGGAATTCTGGAAGCAGTATCAGAACGTCACCATCGCTGGGCTTACATCTGAAACTATATCGAGAAGGAATTCTGGAAGCAGTATCAGAACGTCACCATCGCTGGGCTTACATCTGAAACTATATCGAGAAGGAATTCTGGAAGCAGTATCAGAACGTCACCATCGCTGGGCTTACATCTGAAACTATATCGAGAAGGAATTCTGGAAGCAGTATCAGAACGTCACCATCGCTGGGCTTACATCTGAAACTATATCGAGAAGGAATTCTGGAAGCAGTATCAGAACGTCACCATCGCTGGGCTTACATCTGAAACTATATCGAGAAGGAATTCTGGAAGCAGTATCAGAACGTCACCATCGCTGGGCTTACATCTGAAACTATATCGAGAAGGAATTCTGGAAGCAGTATCAGAACGTCACCATCGCTGGGCTTACATCTGAAACTATATCTAGAAAGAATTGCATTAGTTGATAATAGTCATTTTTGTATTGATCTTTTTCCTGAAAAGGTAGAACATAATTGTATGCAAAATCATGATGCATGAACTGTATGTTTTCAAGATCAATGAGATTCGTGTAGTATGATGCATATGCATGTTATAATGATGTATGTGACGTTTTATGAATGTATGTTTGTCTAAGAAAATAAGTCCTTGACGGGTGCCGGGAAGTCGCATCCTGGGCTGATGTTGAGGAATAGTTGCAAGAATTCCAATAGACGAAGATAACTCCGTTGGGGAATAAACTTGGCGAATGGAGGATTCTGCGGGGAGAAAAAGATATTCTAGCGACCATGCTGGGAAGAAATACTCTGTGGGGAGATGCTTTTGCTGAATTGTTGAGGATGACCCGCTGAGGATACCTTGCTGTATTGGAAGTATGAATGGACTTCGCTGGGGATAAGAAAACTGCGTCGACGACGATCTTTCCGTGGCTTTTGGCTGAGGATAACCCAGTTATATCCTGTTAAGGAAATAACTCTTTAAATCAAGCCGGACGACGCGTTCGTATTCTGCGAGGGATAAGCTTCCAGAATCTACTGGGGATAAGCTTACTGCTTGGGGAGATAAATTCCAAGCTTCCTGGGGAAATGGATTGGATTCTCTGGGGAAGTTTTGAACTGTATTGGTTATGTTCTTCCACGGAACCTACTCTGATACTTTGGAGGATAACAATCAGATTGCTTAGACCGCTCTTTATTGCCCCTGTTTCCATGGGGGAGGCACTTGTGGGGTGCTGATAGTTGTTGAGGGTCAAACCTTCTTCTGGTAGGCAGATGATAAGATGACGGGACATGGTCGTACGCTTTGATCCCTAACTTTTGCCTGGACCGCCCTTTCGGGTTTTCAGTCCACCGGGATACCCATTTTTGCCCAAGCCTCCTTTTCAGGTTTTCGACTTGCCGGGTGTACAGATTTTTCATTTCATCCCTTAATTTTGCCCGAACCCTTTTGGTTCGCCGGGAAGCCCTTATTTTTGCCTAGGCGTGTCAACCTAGCGGGTCTTTGATTTTGCGTAGTATCTTTTCCGACTATGTCCGTTCTCAGAAAGTAGGGAGTTGCCCCTGTTTAGAAGTGTTTAGCCACCAGAAGATGTTTGATTAGGCGAGATTTGTTGTTGAAATGCCCCAAGTGACTTAGGCAGAGATTTGCCCCAGGCTGGTTGGCCTTTTGAGAGATTCTCCAAATCTTGACTGGATTGTCCCAGATGATGGACAATAGTCATGCCATGCCCCTTGATTGGAGATACTCTTGTTCATTAGACTTTTATTGTGCGAATTTTCCTGCTGTTCAAACAAAAAGTCATATGCAGACAAAGTTATGTTAAAAATGCAAAGCTTATGTCTGTCTTGAAGATTTTGAAGATGCGTTCTTTTTCATAAAACATGTGATTGTTTGTAAAACATGATGTCAACTCGGTATTTACCGTAGGCCTTAAGGAGTCAGGATACCTTTCGCAACAGTATACTTTCGAACTAACCCATGCTTCAGCTAGGACTTTTAAGGGTTATAACGTGGCTTGGTTCACGGTTTAAGAAACAAAGGATAAAGGCTCAAATTATTTGTACCCGCCCGCTCTTCGTGATGTTCTTCAAACCTAAACTCAGTTGATCGTGCACTAGACCTTGCTTGAGTCTTTGCTTTGATGTTCCAATAATGGTTCAGATGTTGACGATTTCTTTTGAATAGGCAGTCATTTTTTGCTTTGGTTGAGGGCTTGTGAGACCTCTTTCTTGATTTTGTTATCTCTTTCTTTTTTTGCCTGAACTGTTTCTTTTTTTTTTTGGAATTGCAGTCAGCGGGATGCCCCAGTTTTGTAAGTCCCCTTTGTAGGTTTAGACTTTTTGGGTTTTTCATTCATGAATTTTGATGATGACTGCCTGTCCTTTTGATTGTTCTGAACCATCACTGTCTTTCTTCGTTTTGTAAAGACTTTTTGGTGCCATTTGTTATGCATTTGAATCGACCGAGAGACTACCCTGCCCCAGGTTACGATAAAGGGTTTCAATTTTCGAAAATAAAACTCCTACTTCTTTGGCTATGAGGGGTTGACGAGGGTTTATCATCCTTATAACTCCAGTGTTTAGGGGTTGAAACAATGCCTGTACCTCATAAGCGGGGTCTGTTCAAAAGCATACTGTAATGATCGTGGTATCGTTTTCGTCATCCTCCCTCAAGAGGCTCAGAATCATTAACCGAGAGTTGTCATCAGAAAAAAAATATGAAAAGAATATAACAAAAATAATTGTATTAATTCCCCAAAACAGACATATGCGATGCATTGATAGAATAAAAGAGTTTGCTATGACATTAATTGTTTGTATAAGCAAAGAAAAATACAACTCAAAAATTCAAATAAACAAAAGGTCTTCAATGATTGGGCAACGGAGCAGTGATTATGTTCGGAGTCTCTGGCACTTCAAACTGAATCTCTCCAGCGTCGATCATATCTTGAATCTTATTCTTGAGAGGCCAGCAATTGTCTGTAGTATGCCCCGGGCTATCTGAATGATATGCGCACCTATCGTTGGGATGATAGTTGGGTGCAGAAGTGTTCGGATTCCGGAGAGGAGCCCTTAAGGTGATCAGCCCTGTCTTCAACAGTTGTTGCAGTGCTTGATCCAGCGACATGTTGAGTTTGGTGTACTGTCGTTTCTCCTTGCGCTGCTGCCCCTGTCCTTGTTGAGCAGGTCCGGGATTGGAGATTTGGATTGCCCCTGCCTCATGACGGCTCTTTTTACCGTGCACAGCATTGGATTCTTTCTTTCCATGATGAGGCTTTTTATCAGAAGGTGCAGCCTCTTGAATTTTCCCAGACCGAATGCCAGCTTCTATTCGCTCTCCAGTCAAGATAAGATCTGTGAATCCAGCAGACGAATTCCCAATTAGGTGGTTGTAGAACGGACCAGACAGGGTCCCCAAGAACATATCAACAAGTTCCCGATCAGTCAGAGGTGGTTGTACCCTTCCAGCCAGATCCCTCCATTTCTGCGCATATTCTTTAAAACCTTCACTTGATCCTAACGACATACCCTGGAGTTGGGTACGCGTAGGAGCAAGGTCGGCATTATATTGATACTGCTTGTAGAAAGCAGTAGCCAACTCCTCCCAGTTACGAACCTTGGTCCCATCTAGCTGATAGAACCATTCGAGATGAGTCCCTGAAAGACTCTCCTGAAAGAAGTGGATCCACAAATTTTTGTCCACCGTATATGGTTGAATCTTCCGAACATAGGACCTGAGATGTAACTTGGGACAAGACGCCCCGTCATATTTGGTAAAGGATGGTGCTTTGAACTTCCGAGGAATAATCACACCAGTTGACAAACCCAGATCTCCAAAATCCAGCCCAGGTACCTGTTGGATCTCCATAGCATTCAGCCTATCCTCCAACTGTTTGTACTTGTCTTCGGCAGGAGGGTATTGTTCTTCGTTGAAATCTGTCTCGTTGTCGGAGACCACTGGACTGGGAACCCTTTCCTCCTGATGACTACCTTTCCCTACAGATGGAGTTGTCCTCTCAGTTTCAATCTGCGGTGTATTCCCAGATCTGCGTCTAGGGCTGAACAGAACAGTCCTCTTCTTTTTCTTGTCCTTCTTCAAAAGGAGAGCCTTCAGGTCTTGTTGCCCCTGGGTCAGATTCATAATCAGCTCTTGGAACTGGGCGTTCTGAGCCTGAAGGTCCTTGATAGTCTGCTCGGCTGATGGTTCAGGATTCATGACGAGCGGCTGAAATAAACAGCGGAGAAGGGTAAGCAATCTGTCAAGGGATACCTGCAATGCAATGAGATGTATGATATGCATGTAATGTTTTCAAGGACCTCGCGGGGTAAACAGAGAAACTTTGTTAGCATTTGGAACCGGTAGCTTGACTGAAGGAACTTCATGTTGTTGAGAGTCCTTCTTCAAGGGTCAAAGGCTCACCATATCCAGTGGGTCATAGCCCCTGACAACTCTGGCTAGAGGAAAATAAATCCTCTTTGCCCCTTGCTGGGATAGTTGTCCATCATGACCTGCATCACAAGCCCTTGAGATCCTTGAAATGGGTTAGGATGTATGCAATGGTATGCAATGGTATGATGTCATGCTATGCATGGGATGATGTGGGTAAACCCTGTTATGAGCCCCAATTAAGGACTATAAACAGACCCTGCAAGAAATTCAGTATACTTTGTTATGAGTCCCATTAAGGGCTATAAACAACACCTGCAAGAAATTTGGTAAACCTTGTTATGAGTCCTAGTTAAGGACTATAAACAAAACCTGCAAGAAATTTGGTAAACGTTGTTATAAGTCCCAATTAAGGACTATGAACAAAACCTGCAAGGAACCTAAGCAAAACCTGTCATGAATCCCAATTAGGGACTATAAACAGAACCTGCAAGTGGTTAGTATATCCTGTTATAAGTCCCAATTAAGGACTATGAACAAAACCTGCAAGACATCAAGGGTCAGATAACAAGCATGCAAGTAGGCAAGTACGAAGGCACACAAGTCACACAAGAGAAGCCCTTAGAGTTTAGGCCAGCATGAGGTATAGGTATTACCCTCTTTCAGTTCGTTGGTTCATACCTGTCCTATCAAAGTAACCGGGTTCTTAGAGGATCCCAATATCATTGACTACCCTCAATCGGTCATAACTCCAGCATCGCAATCTTTTCTTGCGGCCAGAACCATCACGAGAGTTTAGCCTCAATGGGCGTAGCATACTGCTACTGTTCTAATGGCCAAGTTGTGTCATTTAAGGTTCTAAGGTCTGTTGGTGCTTAATGACTCCTTGGAAGACCCATATTCTCCCTGTTTCAACACGAGGGATATCGGTACAGACCAAGGCGCCACACCAACGTAGCCACTGCTTCACCCATGTCGGTATACGCCGGACAGGTCCCTCACAGCTTATGCTACCTAAACAGGGTATCCCCAGATCCGGGTTAGGATCTATGTAACTCCGATACAACCCACAATAATAAAGCAAGCAAAGAAGACAATTGAAAACATAGTCATGAGCTAGCCCTAAGATACACCTCACTTTATAAGGATATCCCCAGCAGAGTCGCCAGTTCTGTGATCGGTGGATCTGGAACTGACTGTTTAACGCTGGTTCGCGAAATGTCGCGGAAGCAAGAGTCGCCACCGTCTTTTATTTTCTCCAAATGGAAAGGACAAAAGCACAGAAAAATTCCTTTAAAGAGATTGCTCTCGGTTCGGGAGGTAGATTATAGAAAGGGAAGGTGTTAGCACCCTTTCTATCCATGGTTATCCATGGGCTCTTAGATACTTGCTCATTTGTGTTTTCAAAATTGGTTTGTTTGCTTTTCAACTGTGGGTTTTAAAAAAAGTTTCTTTGAAAAATTTCAGTTCGACTCGTACGTCAGAGTGTTTGAAAAATTTGCTTTGAAAGCTTTTGAAAATGTGTTGTGAAAAGAGTTTTGTTTGTTTTTGAGATTAGAGCAAGTATCCTTGAGAACCTACCTACCCTAAGGAATTCGTCTGTGTAAATGTCCTTTAAAGTAGTGCCATCCCACCATTGAGAGGTAGGTAGCACCACCGTTGGAGGTGTTCGGGTCAATTCGATGTTCGGGACGTGGTGATCACCGGAGCAATGGGAAGACACCTTAGAAGCTACCCTCATGCCAGGTTCCCGGATCATGAGGACTTACTAAAACATCCTCTACTCGACGATCACCTTTCGAGGCAAGGCAACAGTGAGGCGTACCCTAGGGGTGGTGTGTGAATTGTGTGTCGTTTTCAAGTATTTTGTCTTTTGTCATGTCATCGTGATCTACGCTTGATTTTATTTTAAGTCCATTCATTCTTTCATGCTTGATTAACAGTTAATATTTGCGGGAAATGTAAATCTACAGCTATTACAAATGGCGCGGGTCCACATCGCCAAAATTAACCGGACCCGATTTAGCGGAAAATAAATAATGCGATAAAATGAAAGTGCGAAAAGTAAATTACATGGCTTAGGGACAATTACATAATTATAAAAACGATAAAAAGTAAATGCGCGAAATAAATAATTAACGACGGGCGTTGGACCCTTTTGCAAAAAAGATTAAAATTAATGAGAATTAAAATTAAAGTTTAAAAAGAAAAAGGTTTTTTAGTATTTTGTATTTTTTATGATTTAATATGAAAAGGAATTAATTTGAAATTAAATTGAAAGGGGCAAACCCTAATTCTATTGTTTTTTTTAAGTTTATTTTGAAAGAATTAAGTTAAGATCTAAATTAAACCTAAAAGTTTTTATGTACAATTTTAATTTACGAAAATAAAATAAATAAATAATAATTATTATGGTGAGAGAAAAAAGGAAAAAAAATATTAAAAGGAATAAATTAATCAACCTAATTCTATTTGGTTGGATTTTTATTAAAAAGGGATTAAAATTAAAACCTAATTAACTAAATATTTTACACTCTAATTTATTTATGAAAACAATTATGATAAAATAAACATTATGTTCTTTTTTGTATTTTTGATTTTTATGTTTTTTTATATTTTATGGAAAAATAATTAATTAAAACAAATAATTAAAATAAGCAATCAATTAAAATAAATGAAATAACAAAAAGAAATCAAACCAGAGTGGGGGTGCTGTCCCCAATTAAGGAGGTGTCTTTGTGAAAGGCCTGGGAATTATGGCCCATCAAGCCTTGAATTTGTTGACCATTTTGGATCACGCGTGGCATATTGACTTGTATCCATGGTGCGCTTCCAATCTGAACCATTGCATGGAACCCCTGGGACGCGTGTAGGCTTGATATGGATGGAATATGGTGTACATCATTATGAGCGCTGCATGGGAAACTGATTTGAAAAATATTATTGAGAATGTGAAAGACCTGGGGTTCGAACCCAGGTCAAGGGAATTGCTAACGCTTGCATCAACCACCTGAGCCAATGAACATATCTGATATATAATTAATCAATAAATATAATAAGAGGAAACGAAAGTTAATGCGTCAAAACGCGCGAAATTTCAAATCCTCCAATTAGCACTGGCCAGCACATCATCTTCTCCGTTTGGTTTATTTCCTGAAAATATAAAATAAATTAGCGGGGGTTCTGAACCCCCTCAATATATGCTCGTTTTGAAAATAGCGATTAGCACGCCCTAGGTCATAAATTTATCGCGAGCATCTCATCTCCTTCGTCCAAGCTTCCTGGTCATGATCATGGGGTTATCGTGTTCTAATTTTACAGAATGAAAGAATCCCCAATTGAGAACTCAAGAAACCCTAGGAGGCATCCATGGCAATATCACGTATAGAGTATAAAAACACAATCAAACTGCATAGTTAGCATCAGAGACTTATAACAAACACGAATCAATCAATCAAAATGGCAAAGCATGTATAAATTATGATGCACGATCCCATAAATTTTTGGACATAATTGAGGTTCAATCTACCAATTCTTGGAGTCTGAATGGGTGCTAACGATTGGAATCGCTTCAGGGAGTCTTGAGGAAGCTTTTGGAACAAGAATTAAGACCTGAATCAATGTCTAACCACGTTTTCAGTTTTGAGCTTTTAGGAGAAATTTTCAGGTTTTTTGCAATGGTTCTGTAGCGCAGCTTTTTGTCTCTAGGGCTTATGGTTGTGATGCTGAGCATATATGGTAGCTATTAGGTTAAAGATATTGAATGAAATCCAAAGCCATAATTGATTTTCAATCTTTGATTTCATGAAATCTTTTTGAATCTTTTTCCATGGCTTTTGTTCAATCATGTGCCAATCACCCCAAATCTTTCCTCATTTGCCTTCACACGAAATATTGAGCCTATAATGTGTATAAAAAGATTTTTTAGATTAGGTTTGATATTTTTCATATATTAAAATCATTTAAATGAATATAAATTAATATTAATTCAAATAAATAATTAAAAAATATGAGAATACTTCCCTTTGGGCCTAGTGGTCGTGCATAGGCTTGGCATGAAGAAATTTGGAAGAAAATTGGGCCCATTTGCATTTTTAGGCCTTTTGCATCAATGTTGACTTTCAAAAATTTCCAAAAATTTCCCAACTTCCACAAGGCATAACTTGGTCAATTTTTAAGCTTTTCACATGTTCTTGGACATTTTGGAAAGGTCTTTGAGTCCTTTAACCAATGCCTTTGGTCCCATGTCATTTTGATTTACCAATCTCAAGTTATGGCCTTTGACTTAAAGTCACTTTTTGTTGACTTTTGAAAATGACCTATAATGTTGAAATTGATAACTTTTTGTGAGAGCATTTCTTGGACTTGGAACATGAAGATGAATTGTAGGAAATGTCTTTCTCTTCAAAATGAGCTTTGGGTGGAATTTTTCTGATAATCCATGTGAAAGTTATGCCCTGGTCAATTTCAGTTGACTTTTTCAGCTGTCCAAATATAGCAACTTTTGCATCTTTGATGATTTCTAAGCCAAATTCTGAGAATCATGATCAAGCATTGATCAAATGATGTTTGTGGCTTCAAAATGATGTGTTGACCAAAAATTTGAACTTTTGACTGCCAAATGACCATTTTGCCCCTACAGTTGACTGTAGTGCAATTTAGGGTTTTGACTGTGCAATTTTGAGCTGAATGCCTTGAAACTTGACATGAAGACACTTGACCATCTTTTTAAGCATGTGAGACTTGATTGGGCCTTTGGAAAATTCATTTGCTTGACCAGAACTCAAACCCTAGTTTTGACTGTCTAGGAGACAGTTGAGCTGCACAACCCTTGGGGCATTTTGTGACCTTGACTTTGACAATTCTTGATGAATATGGGAGGGCAAATTTTGGGGTACAACAACCTCATTCAAACCATTTTTCCACTTTAGCTTTTTACTTTAAAACTTTTTTTCTCAAAAAGATTAGACTCTTTTTTATTCTTGTAGTGATGCAAGCTACTTTACTTCTATAATATATAGTGAAGTGAGATATTTTCTACTTGGGTGTTGAGTGAGGATTTTTTGATTTTAAAATCCAAGTCATATCCTTCACTTTGAGATGATGCAAATTCTCCTTTCTCATAGTCGTGGGTAGTAAGTATGTTTTCCACTCGGATATGACGATGATGTCACGTCTCTTAAAATTAACCAACACACTTGTGTTTTAAAATTTTTTTAGGTGAACTACGAGTACCCTGATCCCTATTGCATGGAAGGTGGTACATAGGCACTAAAGGTTCGCAACCGCGGCGGTTGCAAAATTGTAAAAAAAAATACTTCTTTTCTCATTTCCACCATCTATTTTTGTATACACCATTTATAGCCAAAATACACAGATTTTCAAAGAGGTCCTTGCGGAGTACCATAGATGTTTAGGGTGCTAATACCTTTCATTTGCATAACCAACCCCCATACCTAGATTCTCTCCCCGTAATTTTTGGGTTTATTCGCTCTTTTCCCATTCCTCTGGAAACAATAAAAAACAGTGGTGGTTTTTATTTAATCTGTGTGAGTCAAGTCAATCCAATGGGTTAGTCTCAACATTTCTACCGCTACACTAAGTTACCATTGATCTTACCCTCACCTATATTTCATCTTTTAGTGGGGCGTGATTGAATTTTACAGCTACAGTTGGTGACTCTGTGGTTCTTATGGTTCTGTTCTAGATTTCTGTTAGTGACTTGGTTCTCTTGTGTTCTGAAATGGTCCCGAACCTTTGATCTTGTGATGTTCAAATTGTTCATGTTGTACATTATTTATTCAGAAGATTGTACAGTATTTATTCAGGGCATTGTACAGTGGTTACCCAGATTCTATGGAGCCTTGATCCCATGTCGTTGGATACCATAACATCATATCTTTATGTATACACATCCTATTTCTAGGGAATTCCAAAGACGAGTCACTTTTACCGAGATTTTCAAAAGATGAATGATATTACCAGAATAATACTTATAGATAGACAAGTCTTTGGGTTTCCTTGGAAATGAAGGATGAAACACACATTCATAATATCATGCATTTCATTGTTCATAACAGAAGCTTATTGGGGCCCTTGTTTTCATTCAAAGTTCAGAATCAACGACAACAATTTCCCTACATTTGTGCCATACCAGAAGCAATCAACAATGACTAATGGATCTCTTTAAAAATAATCAGAATGCTTTCCGTTGGGACATGGACATTATGAGTGATAAAATGAATCAACTTTTCGAGACTCTTCAAGCTGTTGTTAAAGGTCAAGAAGAGCTTCGTCAAAGTGTTGCTAAGATTGCAAAATTTGCTTCTTCCACTTCTAATGGGTTCCCCAATCCTCCTAATGGGATTCACAAGGCTGCTACTGTTGTAATTACTCCTGAAACCCAGAAGAAGGTGGTTGACGACCATTACAATGTCATTGATCTTGATGATTCCCTGGGTGATCTCACTACTGATTTTCCTGAAACTGCTAAGATGTATCATGCTCTTGAAGAGCGTATAAAGGCTATAGAAGTTTCTAAGAAGTCTGGTTTCAATGCTTCAACAATGTGTCTTATTCCTGGGATTGTTATTACTCTAAAGTTCAAGGTTTTAGAATTCGACAAGTATAAGGACACCTCTTGCTCAGAGACTCATCTTTGTTCCTATTGTCGCAAGATGGCCGCTCATGTTGAGAATGAACCGTTACTCATGCACTTCTTTCAAGACAATTTGACCGGGGCACCTTTGGAATGGTATATGCATGTAGAAAAGACTCATGTTGGTGCTTAGGGAGAGCTTACTGGTGATTTCTTGAAACATTACCACCATAACATTGTTATGGCTCCTAGCCGTGCTCAGCTTCAGAATATGGTGCAGAAATTCGAAGAGTCTTTCAAAGGTTACGCCCAAAGGTGGCATGAATTAGCTGCAAGGGCTCAACCCCCTCTCTTGGATCAGATTTGATCGATTTGTTCATGGGCACCCTGCAAGACCCATACCTCCAACACATACTTGGGAATGCTCTAACTTTCTTTTCTGACTTGGTTACCATTGGGAAATGTGTCAAAGGATGCTTCAAGTCAGGCACAGTTCAGAGTGCATCTAGCACTATTAGTGGAAGTAACAAGAAACCTTTCTTTGGCCTTCTAAAGAAGAAAGAAGGAGAGACAGTGCTACTATTGACAAGGGGAAGGCCCGACATATCCTCAAGTTCAAGCTCCACACCGTCAGGCATCGGTTGTTCGTCCTAATCATTATGTTCCTCGAGCATATGCTACAACTTCGGATCAACATCCTTGGGAGGCTAGACAGCAGCCAATCCATCATCAACAACACTACATACCAAGACAATTGTATGTTCAACAAGCACAATTGTGCACCTCTTCACCTGAGTCAACAACCCCAAGGGCAACGAGGACAGAAGAGGAAGAGAGGTCCTGAAAGAAGGATGGATCCTATACATATGTCTTATGCTCAACTCCTCCCCCATTTATTAAAAGGCTAGATAGTTCAACTGAGAGAGCTTGGTCCTCCTTCTGATTCTCTCCCTCTAGGTTATGATGCCAATGCTTATTATGAATTTTATTCAGGGGCCCCAGGCCACACAATCGAGAATGGTAGGGCATTGAAACACAATGTCCAGGACCTCCTTGATGCCAAAGCTATCATATTCACTCCAAAAGGTCCAAATATGGATTGAATCCTCTTTCTCAGACCAGTGTCAAGATTACAAAGAGCATCCCCTCAAATAAGTCAATCCTGAAGAAGTTTCCTCAACATTGACAATCATTAGATCATTTATGCATTGTCATTTGTAATTATCCTTGTTCGTTAAATGTTACTTGCTTGTAAAAACTCATTTGTTTTTTATAATAATAATAATGCACTGCATATGTTTGTTTCGAATCAATTCATTCGTGTTCATTCGTTTATTTTCTTGTTTATTGATATCAAACTATTGTTTAAAGCAAAAAATCAAAAGGAGAATGATGAAAACAAATTGCGCGAAATCTTTGGTCGTATGCTTTTGAATAAAACCATGTTTACGATGTAAGGCATTGTTTTAAATCCCCAAACACCGGAGATATAAAGGAGTGAAACCCTCATTAATCCCTTTGAGCCTTGGAGTGGGACTTTCTTTTCTATATGAAAAAAACCCTCACATTTAACTCGGGGAAGGGTAGTCTTCATTTAATTTGACCGTGCATTCAAATTTCAAAATAAAAAGGAGTGTCCCATCTGAGGATCAACCATATAGTATCCCTCACACATCAAGAGGTCGGAAAGCGCAATACCATAATTGTTATCCCTCATCGACCAAGAAATGGGGCAGTCACAACCCTTCAAAAAAGTCAAAAGATCATGGATCACACGATTTGTTCAAAAGAAAAAGAATGAAATGAAAAAAGAAAAGAAAACAGAAAGCCAGCTAAGTCGAAACTTGAAAACAAGTCGCTTAGGAAAATATTAGGGCATCCTGCTGGAATTCAAAAATCAAAATTCAAAAGAATTTGTCCAGGTAAAAGTTAGGGAAAACAAAAAGAAAATGAAAAGCCTGAAGGGCAGAAAAAAGGATTGCCAAAGAAAAATCCTCTGCAAAAAAAAAACAAAGTCGCGTAATCAGATGCCAAAAACAAAAAAGTGAGTGATTGTCATGTCCAAGAAACGACAGTAATTCCTCAACCGTCATGAACTCCTCTTGAGAGATGAGTTCTCGTTTTGAGTTATCTGAATATAAGACTGGAGAACATCACGGGGAATGGGTGGGCACTAAATAACTTTGAGCCTTAAATCCTTCTTTTTAATCGTGAACCAAGCCACATTACAACCCTGGAAAGTCCTAACTGAAAGCATGGGTTAATTTGAAAGCAAAATTGTAACGAGAGTACGGCGACCTGACTCCTAGGAGGCTTGCTAAAACTTTTGAGTTGGTATCACTCTATCTTTTACAATCTTTTGTACACAAAATTTTTATGTTTCAACATATTTTCAATAAAAGTTTTCTAACTTCAAGACAAACATAGGATTTGCATTAGAATTATCATTCTTAGAAAAAACATTCTTCGCATATAAAAAAGTGCTTAAACATCAAGTGAGCTTGCATATTGAGCATCCGATGAAGAGTTTGATTATCCCGAGACACAAAATTGCTTCAAAAATTTGTCGAAAAGAAAATCATCTTAAAGAATGATCTTAATCTGGGGCAGACTTTCTAGTGACTTCGTTGAGTAAAAGAAGACCAGTTTGAGAAATGATCAGAAGCAGATCACGTGAGATCTTGATGTTTGTGTGGAAGCTTTGGTTGCTCGGAAGTCTCCATTGAGCAGTGGTGCATCCCTTTCAGTTGGTCCTAAGGGGCAGATTATTTCAAGTTTCTGTTTGAGCATGAAGCAGCTCAAGTTGAGAAGTACGGTTGGGTATTAGCCTACTTTCAGGATGTAAGTCAATCACCCTAAGGGTGTGTTGTCATCCAAGACTTTGTTGAGTAGGGGAAGTTATTTTCAATGGCAGTATTATGTTAAATAGAAGTAAAGTATCATAATCTGATTACCCTAAGGGGAAGAAGCATGTGAATACTTTGTTGAGTAAGAGTTCATCGATCTGAGGCTATCACATCGATAAATCTCTTCAAGTTAATATCAATCAAAGGTTGTCACGTTGATAAATCCCTTCAAGTTGCCATTAACCAGGGTTAATCATATTGATAAATCTCTTCAAGTTGCCATCAATCAGGGGAGATCACGTCGAGAAATCTATTCAAAATTCATTCGACCTAGGGAAATCACGTTGAAATTCGACAAATATCTCCAAGAAATTTGTAACCGGAGACAATTTATTTCGTGGCCCAAGACATTGGGGCGGGCCACCTCATGTCATATTGTGGCACGGATATTCCAGTCTTCTATTTAACGTAGATACCTTCATAAATCCTACAGACAGGGGCATTCCTCATCCATACTTACGAAGTCGCTCAAACAAATTTTGTCGTGCAAGACAATAATAATCAGGCTAAAAGCGCCATGACAGTCACCTTGACCCAACCAGCATTGCAAAATTTGTTCTCATTCCCTGCATATGTACCAAGTATACTCCTCAGCGGTAGAGTAAATCGGGGAACCCGAGATCTTTATGCAGCTCAGTGCACATATTCAACACGATTCCCCAGCAGCAGTGTAAACTTGGGGCACTCAGAGTCTTCGAGCGATTTAGCGTATGCATGTGCAATTCCCCAGTAGAGTAGACTTGGGGGAATTCAAGAGGTTTTACGTGATTTAGCATGTAATCTCCATAGAATCATCCTCTAATCTCTAGTAGAGAAGTAAACAGAGGCAGTTCAGGACGTCCATGTCCATCTCCTAAATTACCAATCAGTTCAAGGTGTATTTCCTCAGCATGAAGCAGACCCGGGGCATTCGAAGAGATCCAAGTAATTTTCAACATTAAATTCCCAACACGTTCATTCTACCATCCCCGAAGCAGTCAAGGATGTAAGGAAGTCAAGCCAGATCACTTCCTTCCCAACAAAGCTACAATTCAGTATTTAGCGGTGTACCTGAAAACTTGCTTCATTAGCAATTCAATTCCAAGTGATCTTTGGTACCACAAGCTTTCCAGCATTGGTCAGTATTGGTATCTCCAGACAACGAGCAATAAATCCCAATGAGCATATTCTTGTCCCTAGAGAGCTTATTCTTCGCACTCTGCATATAGTAATCACCACTACATTACATTGCATCCTCAAACGCGTAGCATATCCATCGAGATGGGTCATTACACCATAGAAAAATCCAAACATGCATACGAAGTATAAGCGAGATTTGATACCTTGCACGAAAGCCCAAATCATTCCACCACCAAAACATTGGTAAACCCCCAGCAGATGCACTTTACCACATCACAATCCCCAGCTAACGGTGCTAGTACCTTGTACTCTTAAATCCACAGCAAAATCAATACACTTTGTTATACGTGTCCAGTTCTCGTATGGTAGCCAGTTCTCGACTGACAATCAATTCTAAGTCCAGTTATCATCTGGTAGTCAGTTCTCGTCTGACAATCAACTCTAAGTCCAATACTCGTCTGGCAGTCAGTTCTCGTCTGACAGTTAATTCAAAAGTACAATCCTCGTCCGGGAAAACCCTTTCAAAGTCTAGTTCTTGTCTAGTAGTCAGTTCTCGTCTGATTCTAAACCCAGTTCTTGTCTAGTAGTAAGTTCTCGTCTGATCCTAAACCCAGTTCTCGTCTGATAATCAATCCTAAACTCAGTTCTCGTCTGGCAATCAATTCTAAGTCCAGTTCTCGTCTGACAAGTCATCCAAAGCCCAATTCTCGTCTAGTAGTAAGTTCTCGTCAGACAATCAATTCAAAGTCCAGTTCTCGTCTGGTAGTTCAGCTCCCGTCTGAAAATTAATTTAAAAACTAATTCTCGCCTGGTAGTCAGTTCTCGTCTAACAAGTTATCCAAAACCCAGTTCTTTTCTGGCAGTCAGTTCTCGTCTAATTTTAAACCCAGTTCTCGTCTGGTAGTCAGTTCCCGTCTGATAATCAGTCCTAAACCCAGTTCTCGTCTGATACTCAACTCCCATGTGATTCTAAACCCAGTTCTCCTCTAATAATCAATCCTAAACCCAGTTCTCATCTGGTAGTTAGTTCTGGTCTGATAGCCAAATCTCAATCAAGCCCAATTCTCACATGGTAGTCAATTCTCGTCTGACAGTTGATCTTTTCTCAGTTCTCGTCTGATATTTAGTTCTCCTTTGTCATTCTTTCCTTGGTCATTGATCATATGATGATCTTGACTTGTCTTCTTTTTGTTGGTTAGGTCGCATTGTAATCGATCTTTCCATTGTCATCAATCATATTCTTCCAACCATCTCCCTTGATAACATCGTATCGGCATAGTTACCGCGACACAAGTTATCACCATTCAATCACACTTATTCATCACATACCTTCTCACCAGAAGAACAAATATTATTTCCCCAACAGATATCATAAAATAAAATAACTCATTCACACCATCTCTTCAGAACAGATTCTAGGTCTTCGTATTTAATCTTCTTCTACCTCGAATGTTCGAAAGGCTAACGCCAATCTCACTTTCAGGTTTAAGACAATTAAATATGAGCAGCTGTCATACCCCAAATTTGTCATACCCTTTAATAAAATCATTTGGCTTATGCATCTTGCACTTCATTCATCGGCATCTACCTTCTATTAGGTCATTTTATACACCATGAATCATTAATCAATAACTTGGTTTGGGATCAGGAGTCTTGGTAATTAGGGTTTCTATTTGGTTTTGAGGCTCTTATCTTCATTCAAGGGATACAAGTTGTTTCTTAAACAATCAGAGCAAGATACTATGATTTTAACTTGGTATGCTTCGTTATGAGTTCAATTGGAGATCTTTGTAAGCTAGGGTTTTGGTTCCCTCGATTACCTTAAGCTACTTTCATTATCAATGGGCATCTAAAGCAAGAATCAGGGTTTCTTATCCACCACGCTTGAACTTTGTTAAGTCATCATCTGAGGTTCATCTGCTTCGGGTTTCACGGCACGTGTATCTTGGTGATCGTGTTTTCTCTATACTTCAAGCCTTATCTTCTACGAGATTCCTCAGGGCAAGGCTTTTGTCAAGACAATGTATTTTGTGGATTGAATTGAATTGTGGTACAAAAGGGAGGTTGTGGATTTATTTTGGATCAAGGCAATCTTTGTTCTCGTCAAGTACAATTGCAAGATAATTTGAAATTCAAAGTTAGGGGCTCAAGGTAATTTGAGTTTGTCATTGAGATTTGGAATCGAAGATTTGTCAAGATAATCAAAGTTTCTTAAAGTGCAAGTAATCCATTCATGATCTATGTTGAAATCAAGGAATAAGTCACAAGTTCCAATTCAAATTTGCAAGGCATGTTTCAAAGTCCATTCAAGTGTTTATTTTGATACAAATTTGATAAATGGATGCATATTCTAAGGATGGGAGATTTGGTCATGATTATAAGAAATTTCAAGGCATAGCTGAAGTTTCATTCAAAAGTGCAAGTAAAATTTCAAAATTAAAAACAGGACAAATATCATTCATCATCATTTTGCAAAGAATACAATTGTTAATTTGATCATTCTTGAAAAACTTTGAATTTTGGAGAAAAAAAAAAGAGATATCATTCAAATTGCATTGGAAACTTACAAGATTACAAAGTGAAAAAATTACACAAATACATAAAGGTCCTAAAGTCTAGTTTATCTTTCATCTTCTTTGCTGAAACTCCATGCCTTTACCAATCTTCTACCTTTGCCAAACTTTGCTTACATATCTGCATGATTCCAACAACATTATGCTATGCTTCATCAATATCCATGCCCAATTCTATGCTTGGAAACCTGTCACAAGACGTCATTACTTAACCATGTTAACATTGCCAAGAAAAATCGTCCAAAGCAATTCCCTAAGCTTAAGGTGGCAAACCTACAAATGTCAACAAAAGCATATTTCAATTTCATTTTAACCATTTCATGCTAAGCAATTAACTCATGAACCAGCTCTGTACATATAATTCTCTTAGCATTCTCTCATCTCCTCTTCGGCACCATGTTTTTCTGAATCGCTCTGCTTCACACCAATACATTTATTCACATCATCATCATCATCATCATCATTTTCTCATCTCCTCTGCGGCGCTTCGAGTGTAGAGGGGAAGAAGACTGTGTGTTTGCAATAGAAGCTGAACCATCATTTTCTTTACCCTAACATTGATTACAAAACGTGACCGTTCCTTTTATTTTTCTCAATTCTTTGTTGTTTTGTTTTATTTTAATTAAAATTCGTTGAGCTTAACACAATGGACTGAACTGTACTTCCATCCTTAGGCCCGTACACTACACCCTTCTTTTGAGCACATTTGGGCCTTGCTCCAGATTGGACTATTGGTCACATCCCCGTATCTAAAACATCTCTTGACTTTTTTAAATCTCATTAATATTTTAGTTTCTAGTTTTATTTTTCTCTTAATTGATAATAAAAAAATATACTAAAATATTAGAGTGTTTTAAAATATTTTAAGATTTCTCTTTAGGATTTCAATTAGGGTTTTTTTATTTTTGTAATGTGGAATGCTTAGAGATTAACTCGTTTGATCACTTATGAGAAGCATCTTCTGTAGAGTTTTCTCACCACTTGTGCGGTTTTGAAGAGGCAACATACCTTCTCCATTAAATATCATCGTGACTTTATTTTATTCCTCATTTCCGTATTGTCTTTTCGATGTCCTTGCCATGAGAAGTAAGAATAGAGATGCACGTCCGAGAGTCCCTACTTTAGGTTGGAAATCATGTTTAAAGTCCTCAAAGGAGGCGATGTTTGTGTTTGCATAAAGACCTCAAAATGAGGCAATGTTTTTGTTTGCAAAAGACTCCAAAAATGGCAATTTCTTGTTGTTTGTTTAAAGACCTCAAAAGGAGGCGTTTATGCAAAAGTCCTCGAAGTACGCAATTCCCCTTCCCTTTTAGTTTGTGCTTGCTATCGAGTCAATAAGTGGAACAGAGGATTCGTAATCGACCCCCACGCATTCTAGTCCGTGTCGTTCTTAGCTTGTGTTGTAGGTTGATGCTTTAAATTGTGCATATTCTTGTTATCGAGTCGGTCAGGTGGAAGACAGGGGTCCATAACCAACCTGTTGTACCCCAAAATTTTCCCTCTCATTTTCAAGATAATATGATTCAAGATATCTTCTCATGCTCATAAGGTTTCTCAAGTGCTCAAGACTACTCAAGAGTTGATCAGATGAATCCTCCTCCTAAGCAATGGCCTACAACGGGTTTTAGGTTTCTCAAAGAAAATTGGACTTATGATGCCTCAAGTGGACTTCATTGTTTCTCATATGTATCAAGGTATCCTCATGCCAAGTTTCATACATTGCAGTACAAGTTTGCTCAGTCAATTACTCAGATGATTGAAAATTAACTATATTGGACAAAAAGTCAACTTTGACCAATTTACAGTTAAACTTCAAGATTTTTGGTCAACATCAATATTTTCAAGTCACATTCATCATTTGATCAAGGTTTGATCATGATTCATCAAGAAAACTCAAGATTCATCAAAAGTCAAAAGTTACTAAATTAGGGTTCTCTTTAGGAGAAGTCAACTGAATTTTGACCAAGCAAAACTTTCACATGCTTCATCATAAAATTCTAAAACAAAGTCCATTTTGATGGAAATTAAATTCTCTACAACTTTGTCTCTCTAAGATCAAGGCCAAAATTTCTCCATTTGAGAGATATGAGACAAAACATTACAGGTCATTTTAAAAGTCAACAAAAAGACAATTTTTGTCAAAGCAATTTAAATCAATATAAATTCTTCAAATGTAAGAACGACAAACATGAAAGTTGTAAGGGACATCTTGAGGTTTGTAAGAAGTCCAAGATCACCTTAATATGACAAAAATTGAGAGAGTTATGATTGGTACAAGTTAGGAAATTTTGAGAAAATGCATGAAATCCAATTTGAGCAAACTTGAATCTTTGGGCTAATGGGCTTATCTTTCAGAGTCCAAACGTGTTCTTGACCTCATAACCTCTAAATCCATGCATGCACCATGTTAATTTTTATTTCATTTATTTTTATTTTTATTCATTTAAATTCAAAATTATATCAAATAAATATTATGTGGTGGTGTAAGGCATAAAAGGCTTTTGATTCAAATATTTTGGAGGCCCAAAGACATGTTGTAAACCGTGTGAACTTATTCTCAAAACAAATATTCATGTTTTATCTTATTCCAATCTTATTTTCAAACAAAATCAAAGATTTTTATACAAGAGGTCCAAGCCCATGTCTTAACCTAATATTATCCTATTATACCCTTCATATTCAGACAAGAGGGAGAACAGAAAAAAGCTGCAAGAGCACTCTCTCAAAAATATTAATTTTTGTCAAAGCTAGGGCAAACTTGCAATCCTATTTCCAGCCCTTCTCAAAGCAAACCATCCATCCAAATTGATTCCTGAGGTGCCATAGAGTAAGCTTGGATCACTCTTGATGATCAAAGAGCCATAAAACAAGCATTCCACACATCATCGTTTTACATGTTTTTATAAATTTCATTTTTCAATTTTCGTGATGCTTTGACTTGAACTAATGTTTGCAATGTGTTTCTGAGACAAAACAATGCAGGTTTGACCCTTCGCATGAAGCTCGTGATGCCAGAATCGTACACTACCATTATTACACCGATTTGTATTATTTTGTTCATATCTCTTTGTGCAGGAAAATTTAGAAAAAACTAAGGCCACCAATGGATTCGCAAGGGTAAATTTAGGGAGGTAGGGTTCTTTTTTATCACTTATGTGCTCTATTTTGCTGGTTGACAAAATTGTCTCACCGGAGAAAACGACCGGAGCTAGGGCTCTGGCTCCTCTCCAGTCCATATTTTATATCATATTCATGTTGTTTCATTTACATTACCGGATGAGGGAGTAGTACCGTTGGTCAAGGCGTTGGGTTGTGAATGTAAGGGCGTGTGTTCGATCCTTGCGCTTCACATATTTTTTAGCTATTTTTTAATTTGTGCAGGTTTCACATATAATGTTCACTACCTGTTTCCTAACACCAATAAACGCCTGGCGCAGTGGCAAGCAAGGCAGTGAGAAGACCAGGAGGGTGTGGGTTCAACACCCACCCCATGCAATGTTTTTTCCCTTATTTTGTTTAAACCTAATTTCATTGATTTTTCTTTCCCTAACCCTAACCATTAAAATAACTTTTTTCTAATACTAATTAATTAGGTTTAGGTTTTTAATTAATACTTAATTTTCTTGTTTTAATTAATTAATTAACTGACCTTTTTTTAAATATTAAAATTAATTAAAATTTTAGGTTTTGATTAATTATCACTTAAATTATTTTCTAAAAAATCATAAAAACCCTTCAACATTTTCTTTTCAATTTTCTTATCTTTTCTTTATTTTCATAGATCAAGTGTATAGGTTGCGACTATCGATTGTAATAACTTAGATTTCTTTCCGCATTTTTCCTGTTATGTAACTGCTCACGAAATGTAATAGCATAGATTTATTTTCCGTATTCTTTTCTATTATGTACCTCTCCCAAAGCCATGTAATAGCTTAGGACTTTACATTCCGCATATTATATTTTTAACTATTAGTAATTAGGGTTTGTATGGAAAGACTAAAATCAATCATTAGAAAAACCTAATTCACAAGATAAATATAATTGAATTGGACACAATTTTCACACTCACACCTCTAGGGTAACCTTTCTTCGTTTCCTTCGGAAATAATGGTCATGTCCCTTGAAGATAGGAATACTTTAGCAAAAAAAACCTTACAAATAAAGATCATAGTTCCTCGATGATCCTTTGATGTTACCTACGAAAAATGATCTAGTCCCTCTGATATAATTTCTAAAGTATCTCTACGTGTTGCCTTCAATGACCATTCGGTGACCCTTCGCCTCTCCTTTCACATCCAATAGATGGGATTAGCTACCAACTAATAGTATGGATAATACCATCTATAAAGGAGAAGGAAAATAACAAGAAAGACTTTAGTGGGTAAGAACTCCTAATTACTTGCTCACAAACTTTTCTCACAAACAATACACTTTCAAATAATATTTTCAAAACACTCTGTACGCATTCTTGAGGGCTGATACAAGAATCATTACAAAGTTAGCCTTACATAGGCTTTTCAAAATATTTTCAAACAAATCACACACACACACAAAGCAAGTTTTTAAAAGTGAGCTAAGCAATTAAGATCCAATAGATAACTACGAATGAAAAGGGTGCTAACACCTTCTATTTTCATAACTTACCCCCCGAACTCAAAATCTATCAAAGGTCTTTCCTGTTCTTTTCACCTTTCTTAAATATTGGATAAAAGAAAAGTCGGTGGAAACTCTTACTATCCGCACATTTGGATAAAACCAAAAAAGTAAGTTCTCCCACCGTATTACCGAATTGGCGACTCCGTTGGGGACTAACTTAAAAAAGAGGGGTCACCTTAGGGTTAAATCACTTTATTTTCTTTAATTGATTGTTTTTCTTGCTTTACTTTAAGGGTTTCTGCTTGGGTTTATTATTGCTTGTAAGATCCTACACTCGGATCTAGGGATGCCTTAGGTATGTAGCAATAGATCATGAAAATTGTACGGCATAAACCTATATGGTTGAAGTGATGGCTACAGTTAGTGTGACACTTTAGATTGTACTAATGTTCCTTGAGTTAGTCGAGGATAACATTAGGCTTCTGTGTGGTGTCATTAGAAATAACTAACTTTTAGAACCTTAATTGACCCATCTTGGACATTAGATGGTAGTGAGATGGCCGGCTTTGGTGTAGTCCATGGTTGGTTAATACTCGATGCTACACTCATTGAGATTCGACTCACGGGATGTTTTGGTGGCAAATCAGTTGTTGTACTAAAATAAAGCCTATGAGAAAGATCAATGATATGAGATTCCTAGAACCTGGTTACTATTTTTAGGACAGGTTGAGCCAACTTAACTTCAATAGAGAAGGGTACTTACCTATGGATCTCATGCAAGCCTTTAAAACTAAGGCTCTTATGTAATTTGTTTGTGTTTGCTACTTGTTTAAACATGAACATAACATCACGACATCATAACATCATGACATGGCATTTTTACTAACCATTTCAAGGATCTTAGGGACCTTTGGTGCAGGATTATCATAAGCCAGATTTCTAGCAAGGGGAAAGAGGATTTATTTTCCTCTAGCCAGATGTCGTCAAGGTCAAAGTACATTCTCTTGAGTCATAGGTTATGACCCATTTGATATGGTGAGCTTGATTCTTATAGAAGGATGCTCAAAGATGAAGACTCAAAGTTTTTCAGACAAAGCTGCAACCAGATTCAGTTTTCTAATATTTTAAATTTAAATCCCACGAGATCCTTGAAAACATTGCATATTGTGATACGGTGGGAGAACTGACTTGGGATTTGCGTTTTGTTTCGCACTTGTTCGGTTTAGCAAGAGTCACCACCGACTTTTTATTTTATCCTAAGGAAAGGTCAAAAAGCACAGGAAAGACCTTTGATATGTTTTCGTGGGTTCGGGGGGTAGATTATGAAAAGGGAAGGTGCTAGCACCCTTTTCATCCATGGTTATCCATGGGCTCTTAGCTACTTGTTTTAGATCACTTGCCTTTGCTTCTCAATTGTTTGAAATGGTGCTTTGTGTGTGTGGTTTTGTAAATGTTTTGAAAAAGATGCCTTGTCTAGGCAACCTTTGTAATGATTCTTGTTTGAATATATACAAAGGTGTGTGTCTTTTTGAAAAGATAATTCAATGTTTTGAAAGTTGTTTGGAAATTGTTTTTGAAGTTGTGTTGTGAAGTGTGTTTGAAAAATGGAAATGATGTTTTGCAAGATTTTTGATCAAGTAACTAAGAGTTGTCTACCCTATTTTACTCAAAGATTTTTCTTATGTTTTTGACCCTTTTAACAGTGTTGTTTCACCATTGTATTTGATGAACAACCTTGTATTAGGATGTTAAATGAGACGGGCGCGGGTCATCGTATACAATCATTGAAGGCAACTTGTGAGACGCTCTAGCAATTTTGTAAGGGACAAGATCGTTTTATCAAAGGCAACATCGAGAGTCATCGAGGGACTACGATCTTTGTTTATCGAAGGGACATTTGCTAGAGTGTCTCATACTCGAGGGACATGAATGCATTTTTCGAGGCAACAAGTGAAGCTACCCTATAGGTGCAAGTGTGAATTGTGTATTGATTTTCATGCATTTATCTTGTATTAGGTTATCTAGCGGTTTATTTTGAATCTTCGCATACAAACCCTAATTACTATACAGTATATGGAAAGCGATAAATTGCGGGAATTTAAAGTCTAAGTTATTACAAATAAGTATCCGGGGATGGGGGTACAAATGTTTACAAATGGGGATGAGTCTTATCAGAATAGTAATGTCCAAATATTATTTACAACCAAATTGAATCGCCGCATTCTCAATGTAAAAATATAACAAGGTATAAGAATCAAAGAAAATCAAAAGTATTGTGAAATGCATATGGTTATTTACAAATGATTAAATAAAATATTAACCTAACAAAAATTAAGTGTTTATTATTATTTTTGTGTTTTTGTTAGTTTTATATAAACAAAAAGGGTTTTAAAGGGAAAATTATTTAACTTAATAAATTCTATTTTATGTATTTTTGTTAATGTTATAAACAAACGTTTTAAGGAAAGAATTGTTTAAATAAAAACAATCTATTATTTATGTATTTTTGGTTTTTTAAGGTAATGAAAATTATTAATAAAATTTTATACAAAAAGGTAATATATTATTTAATAAAAAGAATTAGGTTATGAAAATGTAGTGATAAAATAAAAGAGTATTGGTTTTCAAAAGAAAAATATAAGAAAAGAAATTAGATTGGCTTGGAGAATGTATTTGGCCCAAAGAATGAAGATAAGATAAGACAAAAAAAGGGGGGGGGGTGGCGCTGAGAGTATTGGTTTTCAAAAGAAAAATATAAGAAAAGAAATTAGATGGGCTTTAGGGTTTGGTTTATGGGGCAGGCCCAAACGGCGCAAAATGTTTTTGTGTTAGGGTTTGCATTGGCTTTGCTCAGAATTAGGTTTGCAGTTCATGAACGACGCCGCTCTCCTCTCGTCTTCATCCTCTTCATCGTTTCTCAAACGGAGCTTCTGAACGTCCTCTCTAACCCTTAGGCAACCAGAACGCCACCTCCAACCTCTCCTCTCCGTGGTTACACTGGGCGACGATTAAAAAGGTATTAATTTCCTTCTTAACGCGTTTTAGGGTTTTTAGATTCGTGCATGTTTGCATGTTTTATTGTTTCCCAGGGTTGATCTTTTGATATTTGTGTTTGTGTGAGGTGCAAAACAGAAAGAGGGGATATATACCTTGAGGGCTTCGTCCCTGGAGAGGCGATGGAGAGGGAGCTTGGAATGGAGGCGCTCTAGGGTGGCCGGAGGAGGGAGAGTGTGATGACAAGCTTGCTTTCTGGTACTTTGTATCTTTAACTTTGAACTGTTTTGTGATGAGCTTCGTTCTGAACACCCTATTTCATTAGCTTCTGAATCTTCTCCTCTCTTTGGATTTTGTTGTCTTTTGATGAGGATATTATTTCTGAAAATGCTTGTTTGCTTCTGAGAGTATGTTTGTGATGATTAAATCTGAAACATTGCCTTTGATATGTTCTTTTTTGTTGGCTTTGTTGATTCTGTGATGAACTTATTTCTGAGAATGCTTGTTTGCTTCTGACTTTTCCTCTTCTTTGGGCTTTGTTGATTCTCAATGATGAGCTTTTGTTTTGAGATTTGTTTTTGATAAGTTCTTCTTTGTTGGCTTGACGAACTTTGAAGTTTGTTTGTTGTTCTTTGCACTTATAACTTCTTCCTCTTTGTGGAATTTGTTGATTTTCAATGATGATGAGCATGTGCTCTGAAAAAAAGAATGTTTGTTGTTATTGGTGTTTGGTATTTGATGATGAATTTCTGAGGATACTTGCTTCTGAGTTGTTTTTCTTTGAAGTCAAGTTTGGTGTTTTTGTGTTGGATTGCAGTTTGAAACAGGTTTGCCACCTTGTAGTGCTTGTGCTTACAAGCCAGTTTTGCAGGTTATGCAGGCCTGTAGTGCAGGTTTGAATGTTTTTAGGAAGGCTTGAGCTTTTCTTTGATAACTTGCAGTTTGCTTTAGGCAGACTTGAGGCTTCCTGTTGGTTTTGTTTGTTTGGAGGTTTTATGCAGGTTACAAGTTTGAGTTTGCTTTAGGCAGGCTTGAGGCTTCCTGTTGGTTTTGTTTGTTTGGAGGTTTTATGCAGGTTACAAGTTTGAGTTTGCTTTAGGCAGGCTTGAGGCTTCCTGTTGGTTTTGTTTGTTTGGAGGTTTTATGCAGGCTGGAAGTTATGCAGGCTTGAAGGCTTGTTACTTCTGTGGGTTTTGTGTTTGAACAGGTTTTTGCAAGTTGATAACTTGCAGCTTTTCTTCTGTTTACAGTTTGTGGTTTTTCTGTGTTCTCTCCCTTTTTTGAACTGTTAGAACAATGTTATATTTATTTTCTTTCTTCCTGCTCTGTATAGCCTGCCAAACTGCAAAGCCCACTTCACTCTCTCTTTCTCTCTCCATCAAAAAAGCATATTTAATTTCTTAATATATCTTTATTCTGAAAAGTTGTTGGCCAGGGAAATGATGAAATGTTTTGACAAGGTTGCTTGCTTGCATCTTGGTTTTCCTCTGCAATGTACTTCCATATTTCCTGCCTTGACAATTTTGTGTACTTTGACAACTTGGTTGACAGTTTCTTGACAACTTGGTTTTCTTTTATGCAACTTGGTTTGCTTAGTTTGTGTACTGTGCAACTTGGTTTGCTTTGTTTGACATTGCAATTTGGTTTGCTCAGTTTGACATTGTAATTTGGTTTGCTCAGTTTGTGCAACTTGTGCTTTCTTTGTGCCTTGTATTATATGTTTGCAAAAATAATTTTACTTTCCTATTTGTGAACCAAGAAGAGAAATCTTCTTGTGATTTGCAAAGAGGAAGAGTAAAATATGATGAAAACCAAAACAAACTGATTCCGGCCAACAATCTTTAATGATGAGCTTTTATTTATCTGCCTGAAACTGCTTTTTAATTTAACTGTACTGACTTCTTTTTCTGTTTTTGCAGGTAAATACCAGCTGAATAATGGAAGAAGCGGTAGAAGATAGGAGACTTCAAGAGATTTAGATTTTTAAATTTATTTTCTTTTCAATTATTGTAATAAATATCATTGTAAATATTGTAAATAAATTTACAGTATTCCAAATAACATTTGTAGCAACAATTGAAATAAATAAAAATCTTTTGTCAGATATTTCATTCTTTCTTTTACACTGTTTATTTAACTATTTAAATCTCTTGAATTAAAATGACTGGAAATGTATCCCAATTATCTTAACTCAGATAAAATAAATAATCAACAAACGTTGCAGTCTCACAACCTTGCATTAACCATAATACGCCCGACATTCCAATCAATCACATGCTTTGCACAGTTAAACAAAAAAACATCCATACACCTTTCACCTCATTGATCAAACCAATGCTCCAAACTTTCAATCAAAAGCCTCAGCTCCTAGCCCAGATGTTTATATTTTGAGAAACAAACAGCAATTTTGAACAAGCATAAACAATGCAACAGTCAACTTGAAATACTATGGATTCAAGTTCTTCTGAGAAATACGAGTGGAAAACCCTAATTCCAGATTTGCCGTCAAAGAAAAGTCTGCTTGATCGATTCCTGAGCCTCACTGAACAGAATCAAAATAAAACCTAATAATCTGTTTGACTGATTCAAAATCAATGGAAACCCTAATTTTGGATAGACTGACAAGAAAAGTCTGTTTGACTGATTCTTGAGCCAATCTGAAAAATCAGGGAAAATCCCGAAGCTGTGATGTCTTGTGAAAAAGGGAGGGCAAATTTTGGGGTACAACACATATGCATCTACATGTCATGTATATCATTACATAACAGGTATTCTCAAGACATGTTTTTTCATTTTCTTGCTATTTATTTGAGTAGAAAAAATGGATCTTGAACAAATAGTCAAAGATCTCCAAGCTCATAATGCCCAATTTCAACAGATGTTCCTGAACTTAGCCAAGGGGAGGGAAGAGTTCAAAGTACTTGTCACCAGTGAGAAAAAGAAGAAGACAAAGAAACCAATTGGCGTCCTTAACATGGGAAGAAGGTTTAGAGGTCCTGTCAAGCAAGCTCTAGATCTTAACATGCCATTCGATAAAGATGACGAACATGATAAAGATGGTAAGAGTGTGAAAACTGAAAGAAGCAGTCTTGGTTCTGACAAATTTCCTGATGAAGAGGAAGCTGATTACTTGGATGAGTAATATCCCCCTGCTGATGAGAAGTATAAGCTGTTGGAAGGGCGTCTAAGAGCTATGGAGATCATGAAGGTGCCTGGATTAAACTTTGATGATTTGGGTCTGGTTTCAGGAGTTGTCATCCCTCCTAAATTTAAAACTCATATCTTTTCTAAGTATGATGGTGTTTCTTGTCTAAAGCTGCATTTGAGGTTTTATGTTCGGAAAATCCAACCGCACACTACTGACAAGAAATTATGGTTACATTTCTTTCAAGAGAGTTTGTCTGGGGCACAATTGGAGTGGTACTATCAACTTGAAGGTGTCAATATTCACACTCGGGAAGATTTGGCTTTCGCCTTCTACAAACAATATTAATATAATTCTGTTCTGGCACCATAGAGTCTGAGGAAGGTTTCAAAGAATATGCATAGAAGTGGAGAGATCTTGCGGTCGGAGTCCAACCTCCTTTGGCTGATAGAGAGTTGGTTGATATTTTCATGAGTACACTGATCGGTCCTTTCTATAATCATCTGGTTGGAAGTTCTTCAGTTGTGTTCACTGAACTGATATTGATCGGGGAACATGTTGAGAATGGAATCAGAAGTGGTAAAATCCATGTGGCTGCATCTTCAAATACTGTGAAGAAGGCTTATAATGGAAAGAGAGAATCCAATGTTGTGTACGGCCAGAAGGGTCGTAGTAAGAGTGAGCGCAACTAATATGTAGGGGCAGTACTGATCTCTAATCCTGCACAAGTGCAACAACAACAACAGAATAACCAGCGTAGGCAGGATATGCCCAGGAGACAGTTTACAAAAATCAACATGTCGTTGGCTCAAGCATTACAACACATGTTAAAGGTAAAGCTGGTTACATTGAGAGAACCTCCTCAGAATCCCGACACTTCCTCTCCCCGCTACAATCCCAACGCAAGATGTGTGTATCACTCTGACAGCCCTGGGTATGACACTAGCAATTGTTGGGCTCTGAAGAATAAGATCCAGGACATGATTGATTCTAAGGAAATTGAATTTGATCCTCCTCAGACTCCTAATGTGATTACCGCGCCTATGCCCAATCATGACAAGGGCGTTAATGTTATTGAAGATGTTTATTATGTTCCTACTGTGAATAACTTGACCACTCCTCTGATGATTTTTAAGGAGAAGTTGTTGTAAGCCAGTTTATTTTTGGGTTATGCTGAAGGCTATTGCTACTGTGCATCCCAATCCAATGGTTGTGCATTGTTGAAAAAGGGTATTCAATGTTTGATGGATGACTGTGTGATCCTATTTGAGAAGACTCCTTTTGAGAAGACTCCTTCCGTGGAGAGTATATCCCAATACCTGAATCTCAAATACGTGTCTACAATTTTTGGTACTCCTATAAGGATCACTTCTAAGGGTCTTGTGAATATTACTACCGAACCTAGAGTTACTCCTCTAATTATTACTGCACCTGGTCCAATTCCATATTCCTCTGATAAGGCTATCCCTTGGAATTATGGAGTTGTTGTCTACTATCATGGCGTCAAGCAAGAACAATTGACTGTTGAAGATGAAAATGCTGAAGTTACTGATCCCGATGTTGGCAATATTGTTGGGACTAGTAAGGTTACCAAAAGTGGAAGGGTTTTCTCTCCAGAGGTATCTCCTAAAGTCGTTACCACACCGGTTCGTATCACTACTACTACTGAAACTAGAGGTGAAGAACATATGATTGAACCTACCTAGGTTGAGGCACCAAAAGAGGTCACTATTGAAGACACCTCCAAGCAAGAGATGGAGGAAATATTGAAGATTATTTGAAAAAGAGACTACAAAATTGTTGAACAGTTAGGGAAAACTCCCTCCAAAATATCTATGATATCCTTGTTAGTATTCTCTGAAGCCCATGCTCAAGCTTTAGTGAAATTTATGAAATCTGCTCATGTACCAACGAAAATCTCTGTTGATCAGTTTGAAAATTATGTTGCTAATCTGACAACTGATAATGGGCTAGACTTTTCTGATGTTAATTTGACCCCCGCGGGAAGGGACCATAATAAGGCTCTACATGTATCTATTGAGTGTAGGGGCACTACCTTATCTCATGTGTTGGTGGACACATGTTCCTCATTGAACGTGTTGCCAAAAGCTGCTTTAGATAAACTTGACTATGAGGGGATTGTGCTGAAACCCAGTGACATTATGGTAAGAGAATTTGATGGTTCGAAAAGAATGGTGCATCGGGAGGTTGATCTTCCAATCAAAGTGGGTTCCCAGGTATTCGACTCCACTTTCTATGTAATGGACATTTGTCCAGCCTATTCTTGTTTGCTTGGACGCCCTTGGATTCATGGGGAAGGCGTTGTTACTTCTACCTTACACCATAAGTTGAAGTATCACGTGAAGGGGAAGATTGTTACAGTTTACGGTGAAGAAGAATACATGGTGATCCATTTGAACTCTTTCAAATATGTTGAGATAGATGGTGAATTCTTCGATACCCCTTGTCAGACCTTTGAATTTATTGATAAGACTTCTCCCGTTGTTCCTAAAACCCCATCAAAAATGGCTTTTCTGAAATACCTTAGGGTTGTGGTTGAAAAAGGTGGTTATACTATTTGGGGTCAGCTTCCCGATATTCCTTACAAGTCAAACAAATTTGGTTTGGATTTCACTTCTCAGGCTCAGAGGGTTGTCCATCATGCTCGTGCTAATTTTGAGAGACCGCCTTTTTGCATCAACAATAATGGAGTTTGAAACAATCATGTCAACATTGTGGAAGACCCTGATAGCGACTGCGTCATGGAAGGTTGGATCTTCCTTACTACCAGCAGTGGGCTAAATAATTGGAAGACTGAAGACTTTATACCAATCTCATTTAGTCATGAGTAAATGCTATTTCCTATTTTCTTACTTTCAAGTTTTTTTGGTTATGTAATTTAAACAATAAACTTTAAGCCTTGTGCCTTGCCCGGGCCACACGGTCCATTTGTTAGGGTTGTCATTATTCATCAACATATTTTCATTTAATAAATCATTGGACGTTTGCATTCAAATTTTGTGCTCTTTGTCTTTCTTTTACTTTATTGCTTTTAAAATAGCTATGTGTTCTTACACACACCCACACAACAAATTGGAGATCCATATCCACCCTGGATCCTATTGATAACAATTCTGCTATTGCCAATTATGACTTTGTAAATCCGATCTACCAAGCAGAGGACAAAGGTGGGGAAGATTTTGAAATACCTGGAGAGCTTGCCAGGCTCTTAATGCAAGAAGAAAAAGCCATACGACCACATGAAGAGACAATCGAGGTTGTAACCTTGGGTACTTAAGAGGACAAGAAAGAAATTAAGATAGGTGCCAACCTAGAAGACAGTTTCAAAAAGAGCTTAATCCAGATGTTATGTGACTATGTTAAGATCTTTGCTTAGCCGTATGAAGACATGCAAGGGCTTGACATTAATATTGTGGTTCACTGTTTACCGATGAAGAAAGGTTGTCCTCCTATAAAGCAGAAGGTTCGTCGTATGCGTCCCGAGATGTCTGAAAAGATAAAGGTTGAGGTTATGAAGTAGTTCGATGCAGATTTCTTAGTTGTGACGTCCTATCTGCAGTGGGTTGCAAATGTGGTACCAGCACCTAAGAAAGATGGTAAGGTTCATATAGGCTACATGGATCTGAATAGGGAAAGCCCCAAAGATGACTTTCCACTTTCACATATTGATGTTTTGGTTGACAACAATTCTCAGCACAAAGTATTTTCCTTTATGGATGGTTTCTCCGGTTATAATCAAATCAAATGGTGCCTGAGGACATGGAGAAGACTACTTTTGTCACACAGCGGGACACTTTCTTTTACAAAGTTATGCCTTTCAGTTTGAAGAACGCCGGTGCAACATATCTGCATGCTATGGTATCTTTGTTCCATGATATGATCCATCATGAGATAGAGGTTTACGTTGATGACATGATAGCCAGTGTAAGTGCCCTGGCTGGAGAGTTGGCTTCATTTATAAAACAAATAAGAAAGCAAGTTTACCCAGATCCCCTCTGTTGTTTTAATATGTGGTGTTGAAGAAGTTCAACATCTGGACCAACATGTTATGTAAGATGTCACAACATCAGCATGTGACATTGCGCCTGAAACTAAGTACTGTTTAAGTAACTATGCTATATGTTGAATGCTTGTAACAGCTGTGACTTATAACCTAACTATTCTAAGTGATCTAGGTTATTTGTTGTGTTGAAAAAGTTCGACATCTAGGAAAACATGTTAGATGTAATGTCATGACATCTGACTTGACATCACGACAACAGAATTGATAATTCAGTTACAGTTCTGGTACTTAAATACTCTGAGAATATATGTGGCGTTTCTTGTGGAGAATCTGAAGATCAATCAAGAATCAATCAGAATATTTGAAGAAAATACTGTTTCTAAATATGGAGATATTTTAGGAACTAGAAGATTGAAGACCTTGATTATAGGAGAAGATTGCTGCTGAGTTGTAACAGCAAGGAGAAAAACTTGCTGAGTTAGGTAATAGGTTATAAATAGCAGATTGTAACCTAGGGTTGTGATATACACACAATGTAACATTAGAAGGTGTTTTTAGGTAAACCTGTCGGTCTGTGGCAAGGTTACCATGTATGTAACTCGAAACCTGTAGGTAAGAGTTTGAGTGTTCTTGGATGAAGCTGTGAAGCAAGTCTAAGTATTTCTGCATTACTTCATATTCATTGTAATGTAGGAAACCAAGTGGGAGGGCACTGCTTCTTGAGTAGGAGTAAGACTTCTGTTGTTGCGACAATAGGAATGGAAACTGGTAGGTTTCTATCTAGGAGTTCCTAGGTATAGGTTGCACTGGGTAGATGATTAAGTGAAGGATGGGAACTTGTGAAGTTTAGTCCTGAATTAATATTGCTAATAGTGGATCTTCTTCCTGGCTTGGTATGCCCCCAGAGTAGGTGTATTACACCGAACTGGGTCAACAACTGATTTGTGTTTTTACCTTCAATACTTTATAATTCTGTCTGTTATACAACAAGGTAAAACTGTAATGTTGAAACAGATGATGTCTCAGAACATGTTAAGACATCATGCTGATATCTGTGCAGGAGAAACAGAACTGTGAAGGTTGCTTGTTCTCTGTTGATCATGGACAGAACTAGGTACATCGTGTGATCTATCCTCTGCACCTTCAAAGTGTATCTGGTACAGCTTGGATAAAACTGTGTGAATGTTACAGATGATGTCAAAAGAGATGAATGGATATCCTGCTGGTTTGTGTGCATGATAAACAGAACTAAGGGGTTTGTTTGCTTCATGGTATGTGATAGATGATGTTGCAACCAATGTTGAGACATCAGGCTATGAATGGATAGTTTACAAACCAAAGCTATTTGTTCGAGAACTGCAGATATGGCAACCTCTATGCTTCTGTTATACTGAATCACAAAAATTGGGTATCTACCTTGCAGTGTATGTATTATGTCATATCAGATGTCTAGACATTGAGTATAACATCTGAAGACTGGCATACACCAGAATTTCAATTGGTATCAGAGCAGGCATCCTGTTCTGTTTCTGGATGAGATCCATGGGTGATACTTTCTGGTATCTGCAAGGTCAATTTTAGTACTGAAGATTGTAACCTGGAATGGCTTGTTATTTCCCTGAATGGTCCCTTGAAGTGGGAGGATGGACTATTTGTGACAGGAGCTGTGTGTACATGTCTTTGGTGATTGGCATTTGGCCTGGTTGTGTGGTAGCTGCTCTAGGTTTGATTTATTTTCAAACCTAGGATGTGTGCTCACCTGAAGTTGTGTGTAGTAGTCATGCGAGGTTTGAACCATAGTCAAACTTGGTCTAGGCTAGTCTGGTGGAGTGTGTGTGCAAAGATTGGGTTGTATTATGTTTTTCCGCTATGTAATACCTGGCAAAACTCAAGCTCTGATGTGTTTCCCCTCTTGTGGATTGAAGGCCATTGTATTCAAGAATTCAACATAAACTATTGAAGATGTCACAGATACTTGAGTCCTCTCAAGTCCACTCATGAAGACGTTCTTCGTTCAGGTTGGTAAGAATCACATAACCATGGATTAGTGTTTGAAGAATTTCAAGGATGCAGCTACTAGTTGAAGAGCATATGTTTTGGGTGTCAAACAAAGGGATACCTTTGTTTGGAACCTACTCCTGACCTGGAAGAGGAGACATCTGTGTGTGCAAAGTTGACAATGGTAAAGTCAACTATGTCTGTGTACTCCCGAAGGTTACTTTAGGAGTCAGAACTCTAGAAGAAAAGCTGGTTGAGATGTAACATTGATCAGGGCTGAGCAATTGTTCCCTGAAGTACTATGGTGTGAAGAAAGACAAGCTCACTTGTTAATAAAAGCCAATGATGGTGCAGCACTATTGCTCCTTCATAGAAGTAGATTGGGATCATGAGTCTTGAATATGAAGACTCAGAGTTTGGTTAAGGTATAGCTCTTGGAGTTATGTAAATCTGGTAGGGATGTCATATGTCATATCGAGACATTTGTGCACAATACATGGATACTTTGTGTGGAGCTTCCATAACTGATAGCTTGAGGGGGAGATTTGGTTAACCTCCTCACATTAGTTCAGCCTTGTGTTTAGCTGGCTGTTGACCTATGTCACATGGGTTCTGGTTGTGTGACATATTTACAAGGAAGGATTCATCTCTCTCATTCCTAATGATGAATCTGATCTGGTAGGAGTCTCAAGTCGGTTGAAGTAAGTAGAGTTTGTTCAAAGAAAATTCTATTTACTTGAGTCAAGGGTGGCAACCTAGATATCTCAACTCTTTGGTCTCTCAAAGAAAGAGCTTGCAAGAAGAAGATATTAACACACGAAGAGTATGTCAAAGTATTCAAATGGTGAAAGTATCTTACTGGATAATGAGAAGGATTTATGATCAATTGCTATTTGTGACAAGTACAAGTATTTAATTGATTATCCTTGGTGTTCAAGATAACTGAAGTGGGAACATTCATTCTTCTAGACCCTGTGAAAAATCACAGGAAGAGTGATACCTTAGAGCTATCTCCTTGGTGACAGCAAAATCATTTAAAAGGTTTCCTGGAGACATGTTCAGACTTAAAACCACAAGAAGAAGAAGACATCATAATCTAGATGATGGTCACTTGGATCAGTCTGAAGATGAATTCAACAACTAGATGTTATAACATAATGCTGTAACATTTGGTTCAACATCAGATTCTTGCTTGGTAAGGTGGCTCATCAACTTAAGATAGGATGACCTACGAAGTTGAAGATTAGATCCTCCAAAAGGATCGTCTCTTTGCAACTCTTTGGAGTTGTTACATGTTCCTGTCTCAGTGTATCTAAGCCTTTTGTGATAACTTGTAACCTGAAGTTCAAATTTCAATTGGAAGATCAGAATACCTTTGGAAGAAGTCTGATAAACATGAAGGTGGCATTTGATTCATGAAGGAGATAATCAAACAGTGGCATTTGGTCTATCTCAGCAGTGGATTCTGAGAATCAAGATAATCAACATATGACAGCTGATTATTATCAAGAAAGTTTGATTCACAGTATGAATGCGTTCAAGCAATATTGTTGAACAAAGGGTGTGCTCTTGAAGACATGAAGATGCGTCTTATGTTTTCCATTCATCAAGGGGTCTTATTTACTTTGAATCAGAAGCTGCATTGAAGGACCAACTGAGTATTGAATGTGTCCTACTTGTTTCCATGAGGAGAAGTGATTGTCCCTAACAGGGGGAGTATTGGTTTGTACAAAAGGTCTTCATCAAACTCGTAGGATATAAAGTGTGGCACCTTATTAACTATTGGAATGATGTGTTCAAAACTGAAGAAGACTATGTCTGACCGAATGTCATCACATCGGTAATGACATTGTTCCTAATTTCCTCTAAAACTACAGACAGGAGGAAAATTGGATGAAGTATGGATTATTACTAATAAATCCATGTGTGCACAGTGGTATGACTCAGAGGGAGTAATCATCCTCTTTGAGAAAATGGAATGGCTTGAAGCTGCTAAATCTGAAAATAGCAGAATGTATAACGACATAGGATTTGAGCATGTTTTCATCTGCTAAGAAAACAGAGCTGTTGTGTCTCATTATGAAACAGTTTAGTGAGCTGGAATGTTTAGGTGATAACTTGTCATCTAATAAAGGTATTATATAACTAATGCAGAGTGTAATATACCAACGATGTTTCTTGGAAAGGGGATCCTAAGACAAGGGAGTAGTCTGTTCTAAAAGACAAATGTCTGTTTTAAAAGGGCATCCTGACATGGTCAAAGGGTCAAACCCAAGGGTAGGTACCTGCATTAAAACCAGTCCTAGGGCACTGAAACTGTCAGAGTAAAGTACCAAGGTCGTTACTATCTATGCCAAAGTTGCATTATTTATGAAGACTCTCTCTATTCCTTCTCTTCATCAGAGGGTTTCAGCAATATGAAGTTTGTTAGCATCTGGGAAAATTGTGCATGGGTATGGATCTGTATGGGCAGTCTTTGTCAAATTCTGGCCAAAAAGGGGGAGAAAGATAGGGGACTCAGGCGAGACTCAGGTGAAAGCAACAGACGGCAATGTCCAGCAAGACTCAGGAGAAAGCAACATGATCCATAAGTAAGTGACTTTGGTTGTGTCTTGTGTTCTGAGTTAAGAGGATAGTTGTGACTTGTGATCTGAGTTACATGATCACAAGTAATAATCTGGAGAAAAGAAATCCTCTTGGGGCATCGATGGAGTGGAGTTGCTCACAGTTGACGACAGAGGTGTGTTGTTTGCTCAAAGGACATCAGCCTCTACAAAAGAAGATGTTAGACAAGATGTTGTAACATCTCAACTGTGTTATGACCTGGTCCCAAAATACAACTTGCACTTATTTGTTTTAGCCAAAATTTGCCAAAGGGGGAGATTGTAAGTGCCCTGGCTGGAGAGTTGGCTTCATTTATAAAACAAATAAGAAAGCAAGTTTACCCAGATCCCCTCTGTTGTTTTAATATGTGGTGTTGAAGAAGTTCAACATCTGGACCAACATGTTATGTAAGATGTCACAACATCAGCATGTGACATTGCGCCTGAAACTAAGTACTGTTTAAGTAACTATGCTATATGTTGAATGCTTGTAACAGCTGTGACTTATAACCTAACTATTCTAAGTGATCTAGGTTATTTGTTGTGTTGAAAAAGTTCGACATCTAGGAAAACATGTTAGATGTAATGTCATGACATCTGACTTGACATCACGACAACAGAATTGATAATTCAGTTACAGTTCTGGTACTTAAATACTCTGAGAATATATGTGGCGTTTCTTGTGGAGAATCTGAAGATCAATCAAGAATCAATCAGAATATTTGAAGAAAATACTGTTTCTAAATATGGAGATATTTTAGGAACTAGAAGATTGAAGACCTTGATTATAGGAGAAGATTGCTGCTGAGTTGTAACAGCAAGGAGAAAAACTTGCTGAGTTAGGTAATAGGTTATAAATAGCAGATTGTAACCTAGGGTTGTGATATACACACAATGTAACATTAGAAGGTGTTTTTAGGTAAACCTGTCGGTCTGTGGCAAGGTTACCATGTATGTAACTCGAAACCTGTAGGTAAGAGTTTGAGTGTTCTTGGATGAAGCTGTGAAGCAAGTCTAAGTATTTCTGCATTACTTCATATTCATTGTAATGTAGGAAACCAAGTGGGAGGGCACTGCTTCTTGAGTAGGAGTAAGACTTCTGTTGTTGCGACAATAGGAATGGAAACTGGTAGGTTTCTATCTAGGAGTTCCTAGGTATAGGTTGCACTGGGTAGATGATTAAGTGAAGGATGGGAACTTGTGAAGTTTAGTCCTGAATTAATATTGCTAATAGTGGATCTTCTTCCTGGCTTGGTATGCCCCCAGAGTAGGTGTATTACACCGAACTGGGTCAACAACTGATTTGTGTTTTTACCTTCAATACTTTATAATTCTGTCTGTTATACAACAAGGTAAAACTGTAATGTTGAAACAGATGATGTCTCAGAACATGTTAAGACATCATGCTGATATCTGTGCAGGAGAAACAGAACTGTGAAGGTTGCTTGTTCTCTGTTGATCATGGACAGAACTAGGTACATCGTGTGATCTATCCTCTGCACCTTCAAAGTGTATCTGGTACAGCTTGGATAAAACTGTGTGAATGTTACAGATGATGTCAAAAGAGATGAATGGATATCCTGCTGGTTTGTGTGCATGATAAACAGAACTAAGGGGTTTGTTTGCTTCATGGTATGTGATAGATGATGTTGCAACCAATGTTGAGACATCAGGCTATGAATGGATAGTTTACAAACCAAAGCTATTTGTTCGAGAACTGCAGATATGGCAACCTCTATGCTTCTGTTATACTGAATCACAAAAATTGGGTATCTACCTTGCAGTGTATGTATTATGTCATATCAGATGTCTAGACATTGAGTATAACATCTGAAGACTGGCATACACCAGAATTTCAGCCAGGTCCCAAACTAAAGAAGAACAGCTTGAGCACCTGCACAAGCTGTTTGAGAGATTAAAGAAGTATAAATTGAGATTGAATCCAAACAAGTGCACCTTTGGGGTCAGATTCGGTAAACTCCTAGATTTCATCGTTAGTGGTAAAGGTATTGAAGTTGATCTTGCCAAGGATAAAGCTATTCAAGAAATTCCAGTTCCCCGTACTAAGAAGGAAGTCAGAGGTTTCCTGGGAGGATTAAACTACATTGCCGGATTTATTTCCCATTTGACTGAAACTTGTGAGCCAATCTTCAAGTTACTAAAAAAAGATCAGGTAGTGAAGTGGAACAACGATCATCAGATAGCCTTCGATAAAATTAAGGAGTACCTCTAGGAACTTCCGATTCTTATGCCACCAGTTGAAGGAAGACCTTTGATCATGTACTTACCAGTGTTAGAGAACTCAATGGGGTATGTATTGGGGCAACATGACAAGTCTGGTCGAAAAGAGCATGAAATATACTACCTTAACAAAAAGTTTACCGACTGTGAAATAAGATACTCATTGCTCGAGAAAAATTGTTGCACGTTGGCATGGGCTGCTCGTCGACTAAGACAATATATGTTGACTCATACTACTTTGTTGATCTCTAAGATGGATCCAATAAAATACATATTCGAGAAGCCCGCTCTCTCTGAAAGAATAGCAAGATGGCAAATGGTCTTGACATGATACGACATTCAATATACTACTCATAAGGAAATCAAAGGAAGTGTATTGGCAGATCATTTGGCCCATGAGGCTGTAGATGACTATCAGACCATAAATTTCGAGTTCTCGGGTGAGAATATTATGCTAATTATTGATTATGAAGAAACTGGGCCATGTGAAGGACCTGAGCTAGGATCCTAATAAACTATGGTTTTTGATGGAGCTTCCAACGCACTTGGCAATGGAATTGGCACCGTAATTGTCTCTCTCAAGGGTTGTCATACGCCTTTCACCATCAGGTTATGTTTTGATTGTACCAATAACATGGGCGAATACGAAGCATTCATCATGGGTATCAAGGCTACTATCAATATGAGAATTAAATTCTTGAATGTATATGGGGACTCAACCCTAGTAATAAGTCATATTAAGGGAGAATGGGATACGAAGCACCCGAATCTCATCTCTTATCAAGATGATGTGTTGACATTAATTCCATACTTCAAAGAAATCACTTTTGAACACATTCCGCGAGAAGAGAACCAATTGGTAGACGCAATGGCTACCATGTCATCTATGTTCAAAGTCAGATGGGACAATAAAGTTCCTCGAATTACCATTGAGAGACTAGATGAACCGACACATTTCTATAAAGTTGATACTGATGGAGTAGAGGAAAAGCCTTGGTACCACGAAGTAAAGAGATACCTCGAGACTAAAGAGTATCCTGAAAGGGAATCTATTAATGATAATAAATTTCTAAGGAGGTTCTCTGCCAAGTTCTTTTTGAGTAATAGAATCTTGTACAAGTGCAATTATGATTCGACTTTGCTTCATTGTATAGATAAGAAGTAAGCTGAGAAGATTATGGAAGATATGCATGAGGGAGTTTTTGGTACTCACTCCAGTGGATATACAATGACTAAGAAGATTCTGAGAGCGGGTTATTATTGGTCTACCATGGAAGCAGACTGCCACCATCATTCAAGAACTTGTCACAAATGCCAGATTTATGTTGACAAGGTACATGTGCCTTCGGTTCCTTTGAATGTCTTAACTCCTCCTTGGCCATTTGCAATGTGGGACATTGATGTGATTGGATAGATTAATTCTATCACTTCTAATGGGCATCGTTTCATCCTGGTTGCTATTGATTATTTCATGAAGTGGGTAGAAGCAACATTGTTTGCCTCCGTTACCAAGAATATTGTGGCTCGGTTCACTAAGTATAACTTTATCTATCAGTATGGCATACCCGATAGGATCATCACGAACAATGATACCAATCTTAACAATACTATGATCACGGAACTCTGCATGAAGTTCAAGATTAAGCACCATAATTCTTCTTCGTATCGACCAAAGATGAATGGCACAGTGGAAGCCGCCAACAAGAATATCAAGAAGATTTTGCAGAAGATGACGATGACATACAAAGACTGGCATGAGATGTTACCATTTGATCTTCATGGTTATCGCAGTTTAGTATGTACGTCAACTAGGGAAAACCCGTTCTCTCTAGTCTACGGTATGGAGGTTGTCTTACCTATCGAAGTCCATATTCCTTCCCTAAGGATTATGGAAGATACATGTTTAGATGAAGACAAATGGATTCATACTAGCCTTGACCAGATAAATTTGATTGATGAAAAAAGGCTTACGGTTGTTTGTCATGGTCAGATGTATCAGAAGCGTGTGATCAAGGCCTTTAATAAGAAAGTCAAGCAATAGGTGTATCAGGTTGGTGATTTGGTCATAAAGCGCATCATCCTACCACAAGGTGATCCCATGGGAAAATGGACTCCCATATACGAAGGGGCATTTGTGATCAAAAACATTTTCTCGGGTGGAGCAATGATTCTAACCACCATGGATGGTGACGATTTTCCACACCCTGTGAATGTAGACATAGTCAAAAAATACTACACATAAAAGAGACCCACTAGGTTGACTGGCCTAGGAAAAACTAAGGGCATCCCGGTGAACCAAAAGGGTTCGGGCAAAAATTAGGGGATATATATAAAAAATGTACATCCGGCAAGTCGAAAACCTGAAAAGGCGACTTGGGCAAAAAAGGATATCCTGGTGGACTGAAAACCTGAAAGGGTGGTCCAGGAAAAAGTTAGGGATTAAAGCGTACGACTATGTCCCATGGGATCACCCATCTACTTACAACCAGCATAATTACCGACGTCAAGTTCAAATGGTACAAATCAATTCAATCAACTTCTTCTAACAGTGAGGGATGAGATGTTCGAAGACATAAGGGCAATAGCAGAGTTGAAACTCGATGGGATTATTTCCACATAGTTGTTTTTCTTTATTCCCCTTTTCCTTTTATGACAATTTCCTATTACTAGGATTTCTGTATCTTTGTATAAAACTGTTTGTTTATAGGCAAACTTTCCAAATCAATACAAATATACTTCAGAATTCAAAATTATTTTTACTTCCTCTGTTTTGTTTGCAAAAACATCCAATGATTATATTAAATGAACATATGCATTTGAATATGATTATTGTTTACAAATATATGCATGAAATAGAATTAGCATTTATGAAAGACTCTAGGAGTTGGGATAACGTTCGAAGGTGACCATAAATTCCCACAGAGGAATTTCCTTAGATCTGTTTTCACAAGTTAATCCCCTCAATATAGTCTACAGGGTTTATTTCTCCGACGCAGTTTATTCCCCGACAAAATTCTCTTCTCCGACCAGATATCATCCAATGTTGTCCTCCTCAGAAGAGTTAATACTCATATTCGAAACCTAGACAGACGATACATCAGAAAAGATCCATCTCTTTTATCCCCGGTCAGAATACATAAGAATCGAATCCTTCACAGAATGATGAATGAAAAAATCTCCTTGAATGCTTTTATCCCCAAGCAGAAGTCAAAGATCCCCAGCCGAATGTCCTCAAACAAAAAGTAAAAATCCCCACTAAGGAAGTTCTAAACAAAAATTGAAGAACTATTGTCTTCATCCCCAACAACAGTCAGAAATTTATTTTCACCAGCCAGACATTGTTACACGAAGCTACTGATGTGCTCCAATGACATATTGCATCTATAAAAAAAATCATAACATGTGCATACAAAACACATATATTATTCTCATTTATTTTGAAAACATCATTACGAAATGCATTACATACATCATGACATGGCACAAAATTAACTTTTCCTTTTTCAGGTTAAGTTTGCAAACAGACAAATACTACCAGTAATTTATAGACAGGTTATGGATCAATTCCCGAAACAAGATGGGGTGACTATTTACATGACCAAGTGAATCCCTTGAGAAGTTTATTATGAAAAGCATTTCTCCTTCAGAGAATGAGTTCTGAAAATAGTTTCCCCTTTAGAGACCGAGATCTGAAAAGCATTTCCCCTTCAGAGACTAAGATCTGAAAAGCATTTCCCCTTCAGAGACCGAATTCTGAAAAGCATTCCCCTTCAGAATTTTATTCCGAAAAGCATTTCCCCCAGAGACTAAATTCTGGCGAGCATCTCCTTCAGGGCCTTTGTTCTAAAAAGCATTCTTCTTCAGAGGTTTATTTTGAAAAGCATTTCCTCTTCAGAGACCGAGTTCTGAAAAGCATTTCCCCTTCAGAGACCGAGTTCTGAAAAGCATTTCCCCTTTAGAGACCGAGTTCTAAAAAGCATTTCCCCCAGAGACTGAGTTCTGGCAAGCATCTCCTTCAGGGCCTTCGTTCTTAAAATCATTCTCCTTCAGAAGTTTATTTTGAAAAGCATTTCCCCTAGAGACTGAACTCTGGCGAGCATTCTTCTTCAGAGGTTTTCTCTAAAAAGTATCTCCTTCAGGGCCTTCGTTCTAAAAAGCATTCTCTTTCAGAGGTTTATTTTTAAAAGCATCCCAGGGCTTTGTTCTGAAAAGCATTTTCCTTCAGAGATTTTCTAAAAAGCATTCTTCAGATATAGTCAGACTTAGACTAATTCTGATACTCCTATCAACAGTTACTTCGGGTGGCATCTTTAAGCCCATCTCCGGCGACACTATATCACCTCTCTGAATGGAATATTTAATCCAGTTCAAATAGTAAAATAAACCAACAATGTTACTTTGTACATATGTGAGTGAAGAATTTTGGGCACTTAAGTGTCTAATCCTCTTCCACCTTCAGATTACGAATGGCGAGAATGTCAATCTAATTACTCAGGTTTAAGATGATTGAACAGGGGCAGCTGTTGTACCACAAAATTTTCCCTCCCATTTTCAAGATAATATGATTCAATATATCTTCTCATGCTCATAAGGTTTCTCAAGTGCTCAAGACTACTCAAGAGTTAATCAGATGAATCCTCCTCCTAAGCAATGGCCTACAACTAGGGTTTTGGTTTTCTCAAAGAAAATTGGACTTCTGATACCTCAAGTGGACTTCATGGTTTCTCATATGTATCAAGGTATCCTAATGCCAAGTTTTAAGCATTGCAGTACAAGTTTGCTCAGCCAATTGCTCAGATGATTGAAAATCAACTATATTGGACAAAAAGTCAACTTTGACCAATATGCAGTCAAACTTCAAGATTTTTGGTCAACATCAATATTTTTAAGTCACATTCATCATTTTATCAAGGGTTGATCATGATTCATCAAGAAAACTAAAGATTCATCAAAAGTCAAAAGTTACTAAATTAGGGTTTTCTTTAGGAGAAGTCAACTAAACTTTGACCAAGCATAACTTTCACATGATTCATCATAAAATTCTCAAAAAAAAAATCTTATTTTGATGGAAATTCAATTCTCTACATCTTTGTCTCTCTAAGCTCAAGGCCAAAAATGCTTCATTTGAGAGATATGAGCCAAAACATTACAGGTCATTTTAAAAGTCAACAAACAGACATTTTTTTCAAAGAAATTTACATCAATATAAATTCCTCAAAAGGAAAAATGACCAACATGAAGGTTGTAGGGGACATCTTGAGGTTTTCAAAAAGTCCAAGATCACCTTAATATGACAAAAATTGAGAGATTTATGATTGGTACAAGTTGGACAATTTTGAGAAAATGCATGAAATCCAATTTGAGCAAACTTGAATCTTTGGGATAATGGGCTTATCTTTCAGAGTCCAAACGTGTTCTTGACCTCATAAGGGACCTCTAAATCCATGCACTCACCATGTTAATTTTTATTTCATTTATTTTGATTTTTATTCATTTAAATTAAAAACTAAATCAAATAAATATTAAGTGGAGGTGTAAGGCATAAAAGGCTTTTGGTTCAAATATTTTGGAGGCCCAAAGACATGCTGTAAACTGTATGAACTTATTCTCATAACAAAACTTCATGTTTTGTCTTATTCCAATCTTATTTTCAAACAAAATCAAAGATTGTTTTACAAGAGGTCCAAGCCCATGTCTTAACCTAATCTTCTCCTATTTATACCCTTCATATTCAGACAGGGGGGAGAATGGACAAAAGATGCAAGAACACTCTCTCAAAAATATCAACTTTTGTCAAAGCTAGGGTAAACTTGCAATCCTATTTCCAGCCCTTCTCAAAGCAAACCATCCATCCAAATCAATTCCTGAGGTGCCATAGAGTAAGCTTGGATCACTCTTGATGATCAAAGAGCCCTAAAACCTGCATTCAACACATCATCGTTCTATATATTTTTATGAATTTCGTTTTTTAATTTTTGTGATGCTTTGGCTTGAACTAACATTTTCAATGTGTTTATGAGACAAAACAATGCAGGTTTGACCCTTTGCATGAAGTCCATGATTCCAGAATCGTACACCACCATTCCTACACTGGTTTGCATTTTTTTGTTCACATCTCTTTGTGCAGGACGATTTAGCCAAAACTGAGGGCACCAATGGATTTGCAAGGGTAAATTTATGGGGTGGGGTTCTTTTTTATCACTAATGTGCTCTATTTTGCAGGTTGACAAAATCGTCTCACCGAAGAAGACGATCGGAGTTAGGGCTCCGACGCCTCTCTGGTCCATGTTTTATATCATATTCATGTTGTTTCATTTACATTACTAGATGAGGGCATTGTACCGCTGGTCAAGGCATTGGGTTATGAATGTAAGGGTGTGGGTTTGATCCTTGCGTTTCACGTATTTTTTTGCTATTTTCCAATTTGTGCAAGTTTCACATATAATGTTCACTACCTGTTTCCTAACACTAATAAACGTTTGGCATAATGACAAGCAAGGCAGTGATAAGACCAGGAGGGCATGGGTTCAACACCCACTCCATTCAATTTTTCCCCCTTATTTTGTTTTAACCTAATTTCATTGATTTTTCTTTCCCTAATCCTAACCATTAAAATAACTTTTTTCTAATACTAATTAATTAGGTTTAGGTGTTTAATTAAAACTTAATTTTCTTGTTTTAATTAATTAATTAATTAATTAAACTTTTTTTGAAATATTAAAATTAATTAGAATTTTAGGTTTTGATTAATTATCACTTAAATTATTTTTTCAAAAATCATAAAAACCCTTCAACATTTTCTTTTCTATTTTCTTATCTTTTCTTTATTTTCATAGATCAAGTGTATATGTTGCGACTATCGATTGTAATAGCTTAGATTTCTTTCTGCATTTTTTCCTATTATGTAACTGCTCACAAGATGTAACAACATAGGTTTATTTTCCGCATTCTTTTCTATTATGTACCTCTCCCAAATCCATGTAATAGCTTAGGACTTTACATTTCACACATTATATTTTTAACTGTTAGTAATTAGGGTTTGCATGGAAAGACTAAAATCAATCATTAGAAAACTCTAATTTACATGATAAATATAACTGAACATGACACGCTTTTTATACTCACACCTCTAGGGTAACCTCTCTTTGTTGCCTTAGGAATAATGGTCATGTCTCTCGAAGATAGGGATACTTTAGGAAAAAAAACCTTAAGAATAAAGATCATAGTTCCTCGATGACCCTTAGGTGTTGCCTATGAAAAATGATCTAGTCCCTCTGATATAATTGCTAAAGTATCTCTACGTGTTGCCCTCAATAACCATTCGGTAACCCTTTGCCTGCCCCTTCACATCCAATAGATGGGATTATCTACCAACTAATAGTATGGATAATACTATCTCTAAAGGAGAAGGAAAATAACAAGAAAGAATTTATTAGGTAAGAACTCTTAATTTCTTGCCCACAAACTTTTCTCATAAACAATACACTTTCAAACAAATATTTTCAAAACACTTTGTACGCATTCTTGAGGATTGATACAAGAATCATTATAAAGTTAGCCTTACATAGGGTTTTCAAAATATTTTTTAAAAAATGACACACACACACACACACACACACACAAAGCAAGTTTTTTAAAAGTGAGCTAAGCAATTAAGAGCTCATAGATAACTACAGATGAAAAGGGTGCTAACACCTCCCCTTTTCATAACTTACCCCCAAACTCAAAATCTATCAAAGGTCTTTTCTGTTTTTTTCACCTTTCTTAAATATTGGATAAAAGAAAAGTCGGTGGAGACTCTTGTTATTCGCACATTTGGATAAAACCAAAAAAGTCAGTTCTCCCACCATATTACACAACCCCTCACGCTTTGTCATTTGTTTCGACGATGTTAGATCACACCGCTCTACGTTGATGCTCCGAGTTATTACTCGATTTTGGTGCTCGAGCAAATCAAGTGGAAAGAGTTATTTACTCCCACTTTGAGATCCATCGGACTATTTTGTTTTGTTTCTAGTTCGCACTCAATTTGATTTGTGTTTTTGGTTCAAATTTATTTATTCTCACTTGTGCTTGTGTTTCTCACTAAGTTGTAACCTTTGTATGCTCCCTTAGGATTCCTTGTTTCATTTCTGATGCAGGCTAGACATTAGGATCGTAATCAATACATGCTAACATAGGTAGAGATTTCCCTTTCAAACTCAATCTTAAGACCATCATTGTATGATAATATTAGGGATAGAGATAGATAGTTTCCCTTATATGTTTTCTTTCTTTTTTCATGATTAATACTAAAACCTTTTTCTTGGCAAATGCATAAAAACACTCGAATACTACAAAAACCCTTTTCAAGGTAAAAAATCACCAACCAATTCAAACTTCACTTTTCCGTCTGGCTTTTCTTTTAAAACCCTTTTTCAAGGTAAAAAAACATACAACAAACTGAAACATGTGAGCCGAACTATGGCGCTATGATTCTACATAAGGGATACGTAGGCACTAGGTCATGGAGTCTAGGCGAGCAAAACTTTGTAAATATTCCTTCTTTTCCCCATATTTTATTTCGCATGCATTCCCTATTACCATTAAGCTTTAGACATAGATTTTTTTACACACCCATATATTAGAGCAATTTTAAATGGATCCTGTGGAGTACCACAGACGGTGGGGTGCTAATACCTTTCCCTCGCGTAACCGAATTCCATACCCTTTCTCTTGGTCGCAAAACCATCTTATCCATTTCTTTGGGGTTCTATCGATAAATTCCATTCCTTCGGCATAAATAGAGTTTAGTGGCGACTTTGTACTTTTTTCGCGGCACGACACCCATTGGTGGAGGAACAATGCTTAAATGCCTCTTCTGGATCAGCTCCCAGATAGTCGATCATCCATTCAATCGCATCATTACGGTCGATCTGGGAGTGGTTAAGTAACCTCCCTCTGATATGAAGGTGTAGCAGGTGATATCATCAAGTGTGATCATCATCTCCCCAATAGGCAAGTAGAAAGAAGACGTCTCTTTGTGCCACCTCTACCCAAATGCCCCATGCATGCCGTGGCTGACGGTGTTGTAACCGGAACAACAAAGATCGGAAAGTATGGAGACAAAAACAGCCTCTCTGAATCAATTCTAATTAGGATGATACATCTCGAATATCTTCTACACGTGGTTCACGCACTTTAGTGGTCGTCGCTCCTGTAAAGATAAACAATTAATATCAATTTTAACATACTAGTACGTAAATCATTAAAATGAAGAATGTTACAAAAATTAAAATATATGTCCCTCCAAAATGTATTGAGCGACATGATCGGTGTAATAGATCAACAGGGAGGTTTCAAACGACCCTCCTGCAAAACCATGGTTAGCCTCCTCCTCGGGTTTCGAAACAAACTCTATTTCGGGTTCTGGAACCTGAACCTGCTCGGGTTCCTCCTCCTCGGCATCCCTAGCCGAGGACGCACGTGAAAGTCGCCTCTTCAGAGCAAAAATTGATGTTCCTTCCACTTCCACCCGCAATACTCGACCGCATCCTCGATAACTCGTAGTCTGCTCAGCTCTCTCTCGTCGAGCAGATGCAGTTTGGCTAGCTACCAAGTCTTAGTCTGTTGGGGTTCTCTGCCATTATTTTGAAAAAACAATCAATCATTAATCAAATCAAAGGTACAAGAACGAACAAGAACATCTATGAAAATTAAAAAAATCAACCCAAGCCTTTTTTCAGAGATGCATCTCCGAAACACATCAAATCAGAGGGGTTTTCAGAGATGTATCTTGGAAAAAACCTGCGACTTACATTCCAAAAACTTCAACCTAACAACACCATTCTTACACCAAAAATCCAATTTTTACACAACAAAACAACTTTTTATACAGTTCATACACGATATATACAATTTAAAATAGAAATGCAAAGATTAAAAGGGATTGGAGGACTTACTCAAATTTGAAGCTTTTAGAGTTGTTGAAATGTGTTGAAATTGGGAGTTGGAGTGAGTTGTAACAAAGGCAAATGAGTATACCAACTTGAAAGAGTTTTGAAATTACAAAATTTTGGAGGTTTTTGGGTGTTTAAGAGTTATATTTTAGATGAAATGAGAATAAGGGGGGTGGATGTTTGCATTTTTTCCTGTAATACCATATTTCAGAGATGCATCTCCGAAACACCTCTGATTTTGAAAAAAAAAGTGTTTCGGCAATGCATCTCCGAATTAACCCTAGAAAAACTAAATTGTAGTGTGTTCGGAGATATATCTATGAATTCTGGGAATAAAAACGATATTTCGCCAGAGGTAGCCAAAAAGGTGTAAACATGGGGAAAGAAATTTCGTTTTATCAATTTGAATCATTGCTGCTCTGTATATTTAGAAATTTTGGAAATTATAGCATCCTTTATAAGGCCCTCATTAGTATGTCAATCATGTGGTTTTAAATTGCAGTCTACAACCTCAATTGCAGATGCAATATTGTTTATGCAGTAGTCTCTACATCTGCATTGGACCGTAATTGTGGCATGATTGTAAATCACACATCCGACCACATTAAAATTCACATCAAACAAGTTCTCTGTGTTTCTTCAGATATTTTCATCAAAATTTGAGAATACAAAAACTCAAAAAAAACTATGGGAAACTAACTTTCATTAAACAATTGCCTAAATAAGAGAGTTACAAATGGGGGGCACTCAAGCCAAGACCTATAACCAAACAACTTATCCAAACCGTCAAGGTAGTGGGCATCCAAATTAGTGAGTTGTAATGTAAAATATTAAAATGAGTTTTTCAATTAAATATTTCAAATATACCTTAATTAAAATTCACGGTGCAACGGGTGTGATGCACATTTCAACTGCAATGGCCGCAATTGTAACACCCACCATAGTAACTGCATCTATGACCGCTGATCAGTGGTTTTTACACAAGAATTTAGCATTTATTTTAGTTATCGTAATTGATTGGTTTTTTATTTCAATTTACCGTGATTTATGCTTTGGTTTTGAATTTTAGTGTTTTCAGGTTCAAACAAATAAAATAGGACAAATCGGGACAGAAAAGTGCAGGATTCAAAGATTTGGAAAAAGTTCAGATTCGAGCAAGGCAGAAGGCGAAATGGGCGCCTGTGTCACACGACACGGACTATGTCAAGTTAGTTGATGCATGAATTGTTGGAGGAAGGACCGAAGGCGACACGGGCGCCCATGTCCCATGACACGGCCCGTGTCAATTTAGCTGGAACCTGAAATTAAATTGCGTAGATCATAGATTCTAACACAGGTGCTCGTGTCCAGTGACAGCGCCCGTGTCAGCTTAGGCGTGTGAAAGTCCAATTTTGAGATTTTCTTGTATTCTTGGATCTTTAAGGGTACTTTAGACATTTGGCATCACAGAGGGATGGCCTGACACTATAAATACCTGATTTTGAGAAGAAAAAGAGAACTTTTTAGACAATTGAAGAATTTTATGATAAAAGATTAAAGTCTATGCAAGTTTTGGGAGAACGAAGACCTTTCATGAGAGGAAGCAATTGAAGATCAAATTTTACCATTAATTTGTGTAATGTATATCGTTATTATTATTAAAATCTCGTTGAATATTATGTTCCGCTAAAACCCCAATGCTAGGGGATGTCCCTGATTTGCAAATGTATTGACTATGAATTTTTGATTTTAAATACAATAGTTTCCTTTCAATTTAATTGTTCAATGTTTCTAATGCTTTCTTGATCGAACATATTAGAATTGAGTTACGATTAACAACCAGCTGGATCGCGGTTGTTAAGGATTTTGTACGATTAGGCTATAGTAGATATCACCTAGGACTAGGGAAACCCTATAGTCACCAGATTTAACTCTCAGTAAGATAAAGGCTTGACTCCATCAGATATTTCTAAGGACTTTGGATTTAGGATGGATGGTTAAAGGTTTTCTCACTAAGGACTTAGGGGAAAGTAATCTTAAGGGATGGTAGTTGAAGGTAATGAACTTGTAGAAGAGATCAATAGTGAAGGTCATTCCAGGGTAAACCACACACTCACCTCTAGCATAGTATTCACAATAGTAAAAAAAGTCATAATTTACCTTCGTATATTTTTAATTATTGTTAAGTATAATAACCAAACCAAACCCAAAATTGAGTTTTGTTTAATTGAACCTCGCATTAAACTCAATAATTCTGTGCAGTCCTTGAGACCGACATTCGGGGAATTTTCCCTGTTATTAAAAGAGGCAAAATAGTACACTTGCTATTTTACCGATCAAGTTTTTGGCGCCGTTGCCGAGGACTGCCTAATCATTAAGTTTAATTGGAGTTCAATTAAAATTTTATTGTTCTGCAACTAAAATTTATTTTCTGTAATTTCCATATTTTTGTTTTACTGATTTTTCCTAACCTTTGCATGCGAGGAAAGTCCTCAGCTGAATTTCCATTTGACGCAGAAGTAGAAAGAACTTTTAACGCGTGGTGCAGACTAGCTCGGTTAGATAGGCAAGAGTCAGCAGGTTCTTCAGATCCTTCAGATTCAAAGTCTGAAGAGGTAAAACCAATGGCTGAAAATTTGCCACCAGAGAGACTTCTTGGGGACTACGGAGGGGCAAATGCTTCAGCAGGTCGGTTGACTATTGTGAATCAACCGGTTAATGTTGTAAACTTTCAACTGCATCCTTCAACCATCCGCCAGTTCGAGAGAAGATCTTTCACCGAAAAGATAAACTAAAATGCCAATAAGCATTTGCAGAGATTTCTCACCATGAGCACTACTTTGAAGATTGAGGGGCACTCTGAAGAAGCCAAGAAATTAAAGATGTTCCCGTTCATGTTGTGGCGGTAGAAATCTTGAGACTAACCATTGGATTGACTTGACTCGCACATATCAAAATAAAAATTGCCACCGCGCTTTATTATTTCCAGAGGAATGGGAAAAGAGAGAATAACCCAAAAATAAGGGGAGAGAATCTAAGTTCGGGGGTTGGTTATGCAAAGGGAAGGTATTAGCACCCTAAACATCTACGATACTCCACAAGAACCTCTTCAAAAATTTGTGTATTTTGGCTATAAGTGTTGTATACAAAAATAGATGGTGGAGGTGAGAAGAGAAATATTTTTTATAATTTTTGCACCCGTCGCGGTTGCGAACCTTTAGTACCTACATACCACCTTCCGTGCAATAGGTGATTAGGGTACTCGTAGTTCACCTTTAAAAATTTTAAAAATACAAATGTGTTGGTTAATTTTAAGAGACGAGACATCATCATTGTATCCGAGTGGAAGAATATACTTACTACCCATGATTATGAGAAAGGAGAATTTGCATCATCTCAAAGTGGAGGATATGGCTTGGATTTTAAAATCAACAAAACCTCACTCAAAACCCAAGTGGAAAATATCTCACTTCACTACATATTGTAGAAGTATAGTAGCTCGCGTCACTATAAAAATTGACAAGAGTCTAATCTTTTGAGAAAATTTTAAAGTAAAAATCCAAAGTGACAAAATGGTTTGAATGAGATTGATTTACTTTTAGTCTTCTCACAAAAAATATCAAAGTATTATTAAGTTGTTTAAAGTTTGATTAAGAAAATGATTTGAAAATGCAAGGACATAAGTCCAAGTTTATTGTGAAAGCGGTTCAAGTTTAGAAAACAAGAATAATTTTCAAAAGGAGGGAGAAGATTTTTGAAATTAAAGAAGATGAGAGGAGATGAAGGGACTATCCTAAAGCATAAGGTAAAAGTTAGGGAAAATAACCTTCTAACTAATAAGAAGCCAACACTTGACATAATGAGTCAATGTAGAATTCCCATCCCTTGGATTGAAACCAAACAAGAAAATATATTAAACCTTTTAAGGATACCATACTTCTAATGCATTAAGTCTTCAAAAAATTAGGTAGAGTAACGGCTGTATACAGAGGAATCCCAATCGCAGACAAGGCATATAATCAGAATAACCTGCACACAAAGAAAAAAACAATCCAATATCTCAGTTAAACCCTAAGAACTCCAGACAAAATAACAATAGAAGTCACAAGGTTCCAAGGTAGTCAAGGTCTCTAAGTCTAAGTCCAAGAAGTCCATAACTCCATAATGCCAAGGATAGTAACCAAATGGTCCAAGCAACCTTAAAGTTTTTTATTGTTCAAGTTGGTTATTAGGTATCTTCAAAAAAATGAAAATGAAAACTCAAGTGAGCAAAATAAAAATGACATAAAGATAAACGCTTAAGTGAGAAAAGATGAAAATAGCATGAAATGGTGCTTAAAGTAAGGACATAAAGTAAAAGCATAAAAATAAAATTCAATTGTTAATGGGTTAGAAATTAGGGTTAGTTGAATGACCATCTTGAAACTTGCATTTGAAAACTCATTAGAAGATTGATAAAATCAAATCCTCTCAACAACAAGTTTCATTTGCTTTTTCTCAAGTATATCATTCATTTCAAAATCTCGAGGCGACAACAAATGATCAACGATGTTTAAATGATTCACTTAGACCAAAGTTTATGAAGGTTCATTAGAGGATTGATAAGACCAAAGCCTCCTTACAATGAATCTCAGGGTTATTCGATCAAAAGTTTCAAATTAAACATACCTAGGCTTGCAAACATAGGTTTGGGCCACGAATGATCATTTCCCGAATCGGGACAAAATTAAGCGCTATTTTAAGCAATCGTAAGTGAACTTATGTAGAAGTCGCGCCTATTTTGAGGCCGATCAATAGCAATCTATGTACCATATGTTTGGAGAGATGATATGTAAATCATCCTCTAATAATATGTAGCACAAATAAGAAAGAGATAAGATGAAGAGAGAGGGGATGTATTTGAATCAAAGAATTTAATCAAACTATCATTAAAATCATTCATCCATTTTAGTGGAGTTAAACTCAACACCAAGATCCAACGATGTTAATGAAGTTCATGATCAAAAATCACATAATCAGAATATATTCAAAAAATAAATTGTATTTAATAAACAAAATAAAAAAGAAGATGATTTTTAAATTGTTTTTTTAAATAAAAGGAAAAATAGCAAACTATGTTCAAAGTATCAAAGAAAAATTAAAAGAGACCAAAGAAAAGTTAGAAATGGTCTCAAATATTTTTATAAATTTTTTGGCAATTTTTTTTAACAGAAAAGTATTTTTAAATTAATTAAAATCACTCAAATAAGTGAAAAAAAGATCAAAAATTGTAGAGGTCAAAATAAAATTCTAGAAAAAATTCAGAAAGTCAGAAATAAATAAAATGATCTTGATAAAAAAATTTAGAATTTAAAAATGCCAAGAAGTATTTTTAAAATAATTAAAATAAGGCAAACAATACAAAAATTATGAAAAATTTCAAACATTAAAATAAAAATATGAAAAAATATTCACAAAGTCATAAGTAATTCAAAGTATTTTGGTATATTTTATTTATAATTTTTGTATAAAAAATAAAAGAGTTGTGAATTTTTAATGATAAAGGGATTTTAAAAATAATTTTGTAAAACAAAATAAATCAGAAAAATCCACACGCGTTGGATCTCATTCACTTATACATGTTGGCATATCTAATAGATCTTAGGTGAGGGAGTATCATGAACCCAAGTCAATGCGCGTGTATGTAACACAAAAAAGTCCAACCAATTAAAATAAAACAATTGGCTGAGCATCATTGGTTGAAGAACGACATGTAGGTTGTCTTCAACCTCCAGCCTCTTACAAATAGGGAAAAACCATGATTCTTAAATCTGTAAATTTAGACGCTCATAGTGGTATCATCAGATGTATCTCTTCAAGACGATCACAACCATATCCTCACACCAAATTTATATGAAACACAACTTACTCGATTTGAAAAAAATCAGAGATGTTTTGAAAATTTTTAAATCGAAAACAGAAGCATCAAATGCATTGATTCACCAAAATTAAATTAATAGCAAGTGTCGTATCCCAAATTTTCCCTACCTTTTTTACTTTTGTCTGGCTTTGAACTTTGCATCCCATTTGCATCATGTTTACTAAGTCGTTTGCATATCTCGCATCTCATGGAATCAGGTGGCTTGGTTTGAGGTATTAGGGTTGTGCCCTCTTTATGTCTAATTTTGTTTTGAAGTTCTCTCATCAGGTCAAGGACAAATTCATCTGGGTCTTGAGCGGTGGATCGTGGAATGAAGTTCTGAGTTGTCATGGATTTCTTTCTCATCAAGTTACAAGGTTGTTTCTCATTTGAATTCCTCTGAGCCTGGATTAAGGTTTATTTCCCTATTATGGGCGAGATGCTAGGGTTTTGGATCCCTGGCTTTTGTGAAGATGTTTCTCTCGCCCTCCTCAAGGATAACTCAAGGTCAAGTACATTTGGTTATGGATTTCATCTCCTCGCACTTCAAGTTTTCTTTTTAAGATCTCTAAGTCAACGAGTCGAGAGTTTGAAGTTTAAGTTGACGAATGCAGGATTTGGGCATAAGAAATAAGGTTGAAGGTTCACGATGATCAATGCATGATTTTTTGCTTCAGTTACAAGTTACTTGTGGTTTGGACATCAAAGTTACGGTTCTCATTGAGAGTGCAAGTTGGGTTTGGACATGATACGAAGAGTGAAGTTAGAAGATAATGCATTGGGTTTTACTTGAAATACAAGTTACTAAGATCATGTTTGATTTCTTAAATTTCAAGTTACTAAGTGAGGAGTATTATTCAAACCATTCAAGTGGAAATTTCTATTCTTAATCAAGATTCAAGAATTTGTTTGATTTCCATACAATAAATTCATCATTCATAAAATTCACTCAAATTTTGTGTTCAAGTTACATTTTTGGACAATTTTCAAAAGGGATTACAATGCAAAATACAAGTTGGAATACAAGTTATATTTGTTTGTTTACAAAACAAAAAAAAAGAAATAAATGTTTGTTTCTTCAAGTATCTTTGCTTCATCTTCAAGCCACTCATCCACTCCTCGCCATGGCCTCTTCGTCTTTTAACCTTGCCTCGATCGTCCAATTCTCGTGTTCATGAAATAAGAAAAAAAAGGAAAAGTTAGCAATAATCAACATGTGAAAAATTCTAAAAAATTATTTGTTAATTAAGAAAGCTTGTCATTAGGGTTTGCATTTGGAATCAGAATTTAAAAAGGGTTTGTTTTTATCATGGGCTAACTCCTCCTACTTTTGTAAATCGCAAAAGGTGTGGGTTTTGGTTCACCAACGGGAAACGAAATGTGCAAATATTTTTAAACTGCTATACAACAAAACAAACTGCCAACAACATCAAAATGACAAGCGCCCAAGCCAAACACAAAAGCAACAAACAGCAGTTGCAACAAAGCATCACAAGCAATAAAACAATGCATCAAAACTGCAACATAGTGGGCAAGCCTGCATCTAAGCAAAATAGCGCAAAAAAGACAGCAAACAACAAATGTACAAGGCAACAATATCTAAAGCAGCACAAGCAATAAAACAAGGCAGCACATGTGAAAAGGGCAGCAACAAGCTGCTATACAAGCAAACAGGCCAGTAGACCAAGCAAGCAAGCCAAAGCAGCAACAAGTAAAAGCAAATAATATAGCAGCAAATCAAAATCCATAGCTCAAAACCCTGCATCATCATTCTCCTTAAATGGCAAACCCTTCAGAAATTTTCAAAAAGCAAAATGGCTTTGCATCACAGAAAGATAAAGAGGAAAAGGGGATAGGGTCAGGAAGATGTCACCCAACAATAATAGTCCCAAACCAGCAAAAGTCAACCCTGCACATTGCTATCAGGCCTGCAAAACCTACATCATACAAAACCTAACTAAAACCAGTGCAAACTTTGCTGCCCAAAACTCTGTCCAACCTGCACACAAACACCAAACAAAACAGGCCAAAGTTAGCACCAAAATAGACATAACCCAAACTTGTGCTCAAAAAGGCCACAAAGTCAGCTTGCCAATAATGTTCAAATTTCACCAATTCCCTACAATTCCCACCCTTATCTCATTATAAGAAGAACCATTGTCTCATTGAAAAAGGGAGAACATGTTTTGAGAAAGTGAGAGAACCATCCAGTAAGAAAACCAAGAGAGGGAGATTTACAGCATATAAACACATAGAAAACCAAAAGTGAGATAACAGAGCCAGAAAAACAAAAGTGAGATAACACAGCCAGCAAACCATAAATTTCTCAAAACTATCACAACAATCTCTGTTTTTATCAACCTGGAACTACCTTTCAAACCTATTGTCATCTTCTTGATCATCAAACTGCGTACATGTACACCATCTTACTACCTACCACCTGCAACAAAATACCAACAACAACAGACAGTAAGAATCCCAAATAGAAACAACAGAGAAACATACAACAAGTAAATGGAATCGATTTTCAGAAAGTAAAAAGAGTCTCAGAATTGTACCTGAGAATTTAAAGACCCATCGGAGGAGCTCCAACTCGGTAAATTCACTTTCCCTTTATTTGAATCTTGTTTCGTGTTGTTCTTTATGCTTTACATTTGTTGCTGTAGAATCCCACTACTGTGAATTAACTTAGATGAAAAAAACACAAAAACAAATTTGATTAAGGAAGTCAAGAATGACTTTTAACAACATCCCATAATTCCCTTCATCTGCTACTGTACCAACTCGTATGTCGTTTCCACCATGATAAACCTAGTTGCTCAATCCCGGGTCGCATTTGCCTATCTAACCTCTCACCGATCCGACCTATTTTCATGAAAACAGAAGAAATTCAGAATATAAAAAAAGGGGGCATAAAACCGCAAATGAATCGAGATTAAACAAAAAATGCATACCTGTTACATCCAAACATCGAACAAGTTCAGCAACCCTAACTCAACAATTACCAAAATCTTCATTTTACCTCAACCACCTTCTTCCACAATCAACAACAGTACCAAAAACGGTGTCCAAACCAAACCCTAATCTCCGAGACGCCTCCTCAAATTCGTGTCCTTCATCTTCTCACAAACGCTAACGACATGGTTCTTCTCGTCAATAATGCCAAGCAGGATCTGGGTCGCTCGGATCGCGTCCCAAACGAAGGGCTTGGAGATAAATTGACCGCCATACGAAAGCATATGGTATTGTAGAGTGGTTTGATGCTAGGGTGAATGGCAAGATCAAGGTTTAAAATCACGAATTTAGTGTGAGTCTGTAACTTAGGATTTGTCCTCTAGTGAGCGATTCCGGCCATTTCAGTTTAAGTTTTGCTAAGATTGATTTGATTTCTTTTGGACTGAGGATGTAAGATGAGAGAGGGTTTATGTTTAACAAATTGAAGAGTTGAAGTTCTAAGGAGGAGAGTGTTTGAATGCGATAATGAGAAAAAGAGCGTGAAGCGGAAAAGAGAGGGATGATTCGATTATCAGAGAGAAAGAGTAACAAACAGAGAAATTTAGACCGTGATATTTTAAGAGATGAAGGGATGGGTTTTCTGAGTTTAGGTTAGGATGATTGAAGCTTTACAAACCTTTTCCTCTATCCCTACAGTAACCAGCGACCCCTCTCCTTGTTTAGGTTTTTGCAACAATTGCACTTCTCATGGGCCTTGCCCTTAAGTCCGTTTTCCTGCTGATTTAAGTCCAATTTTGTTTTTTTGGGAAGATCACCTCTCTTGTTCTCTTTTTAAAAAAATACAGCAAATAATAAAAAATTCGATTGGGCTTTACCATTAAGCCCAACGAATCACTATCCCCACAACATCTCTTTCTGCCTTATACCCCCCTTTATTAACTTAAGTATTATTATTTCTTTCACTAACTTTTATTTAATTTTATTTATTTATTATTAATCTAGCTTACGTAGTAATTAATTGAATAAAAATGTTCTTTTTTGATAATTTCCTTTAATTAGTTTAGTTTCGATTATAGAATTAGGACTCCATTCCCTTTTAGTTTCTAAATTTTTATACATAAAATATATATGTAATAGGTTAATATTTTATTTTTCTTAACATAATAAAATACCCAAAGTGATTCAGAATTAGGTTTTGATATTTATTTTTTCAATAAAGTCATAAAAATATTATAGCACCATCTTCTTTTATTTAATATAAAACCACAAAAACATTTATAATTTAAGTTTCTTTATTTTGTTTATTCAAACTTCGATGCCATATTCTCTTAGGTAACTCCATGAGGCAATTAAATCCTGTTTCGATCGTCTTAGGTTGAGGTAGAGTTTTAGCCCCTTCAAGTACATAATAAAATTAGGGTAGAATTTCCCCTTTAGACTTTTTCTTTTGTAATTAAAACAAAAACTTAACATTACTCGAATTTGTTTAAACTCGCAAAACACTCAACCAATAAAAAAACTCCCCCCAAAGGGCATGTTATCTCCGTTCTACCGCGATACAGGCCATGCCTATTGCTAGAATGTGTGCGTTAACGTTGCCCACTAAAAATACTAACAAACCAACATTTTCTAGAAGAACTACGGTGTTCTGATTCCTTCACAGGATACATAGGCAAAGGGTCACGAAACCCTCACGAACGCAATAATAAAAAAACATTTATTTCCCCTTAAGCAAGTATAGTTGTAGATAAACACACCCTTAGAGACAAACAAACAAAATGGATCCCATTAAGTACAACGAATGTGACAGGTGCTAATACCTTCCCCTCGCATAACCGACTCCCTTACCCTTTTCTCTTGGTCGCAAGACCATCTTATCCATTCCCTTATGGTTTTATTGATATTTCCACTTCCTTTGGGATAAATAAAGTTCGGTGGCGACTCTGTGTTTTTCTGCCGGCAGCTTCAGCAAGCATCAGTGAACATCATAGACTATTCCAGTAATTTGAGTTAGAAGATTTGGTGCCTTAAACTACCTGAGCAAAGTCAGATGAACTTGCTCTGTAAATGGACTTGGCTAGCACGATTTAGGGCACCTCAAGGCTTGGTTCTTATTCTATTATCTTCAGTGAAGTTCAAGGATGGAGAATCAACGAAGAAATTAGATTGAAAAGTGGAGAAAAGAGGAATTCGAAAACTCATAAAAGTGAGTTATGGAGGGAGTTTGACAGGGTGACTTTGGATGTTCAAGCTTAAATAAGTGAGTGTAATAGAGCCTGTATTTATAGGAGAAGTAAATGGAATCAAGAGGAGGGGTGAATGATGCAATTTCACTTGAATTCGTGCACACCTATGATCACGAAGAAAGTGTGACCACATGTGCATCAAAACTCATCCAAATGATGCGTTTTAACACTCTAAATGATTCAAAAATATTTTATAATCATGTTTAAGTGGAAAATGTGTGGTAATTTAGTGATTAGAAGCCATATTATGAAGATTGCAATCTGACTTGAAGTGAAGCTTCAGTTTTAAGGTACCAACTTTGAATCAATGGTATTCCCAGCTCAAGTGGTCTTAGGGTATAATTCTTGAAGAATTTGAAAGATAAGGTCACCATCTTTGCAATGTGCCAAGAGTGAGATCAAATGGATTCTTGAGATAAAAGTTGTGATGAGTCAAAGTTGAGAAAAAGATGCTGACTTTTGTACTTTAGAAAAATTCTAAGTTTTTCTTCAAAAGTGACCTAAATGTTTTGATTTCAAACAAAGCCTTCCTCCAAAATCTTGCTTTTATTAATGATTCTAGCTTGAAGTGGACTTCCCAATGAGCATTGTAAAACTTGAATCACTCAAAAATACTAAATATTGAAAAATTTATGGCCTTGTGAAATTGGTGAAAATCCATGAGGTGACCTATAATCTTTTGAGTTGTCAAGGCATCTTCCAACCATTTTCAAGCTTTGAACATAAAATAAGAGTTGAATTTCACATTCTTAAGATCAATGTGGAAAAAGAATAGGCTCAAGGAGATAAAAATTGACCAAGTTATGATACTTTCAAGTCACATAATGGAATTTGATGGCCTATTTAGAGGACTTGTAATATTTCTTTATCACTAGGAATCTTCCATACAAAATTTGTTTGAAACTTTTGAAGTGATTGGTTGATAACTCTTTAAGGAGAAGCATATATTTGGAATCACTTAAAAACCTCAAAATATGAACAAGACATAGACCTTAGAAGTTCAAAATCCTAGCTCCTAAAGCACCAAAATGACTTGGAAACCCCTTTCAATTTTGACAATATTCCTTGCACAATAAATTTTTCCATGTGAATAGAAGTTACTGTGGATGATAATAAGAACCCATAGCAACAATAACCACTTACAAATATTAAGGTTTAAGAGAGTTATGCACTTGTGATCAAGGAAACAAGAAGTTGTACAATTAAGTCAAACTTCTTCAATCAATTCTTGCATCTTTTGACTTCATTTGACAAATTGAGACATGATGAATCATAGTAGACGTTGTCATGATATTAATTTAAAGAATACTCAATGATGAAGCTTGAATATCAATGAAACTTTGTTGAAGAAGACATGGAAATAAACTCATGAACCTATGAATCAACCTGATGAAATATGTTATGCCCTCACCTATAGTATCATCAATTAGAGTAAATATTCATTGTATTTGTTAGTGAAAAGCTAATCAACACAAGACATTTGTGATTACAATATACAAATCAAAGTGCTTGGTGATTCCTCATGAGCAAACCTAAAGATAGGGAGAAAAACCAAGCCCTAGTGTGATCTTGATATGATTGGGTTAATATAAGATGATGGAGGAATCTTAGGGGCAAAAATTAGGGTACAACAGCTGCCCTTATTTAAGTGTCTTCTATCCGGAGATACGAATGTTAAAATCTTCGTGTCGACGTGATTGAAGATACTTAAATATAAAACAAGACCTATTTTTGGCCCTAAGATGCCATGTAATGCTTATGATTATGCATGCAAACAAATGAATCCAAAGGTGATACGGAACACCATTGGGAAAACAGAAAATAAAATAAAGAAGCAAGAGGAAAATTCGACCAGGAAAATAAATCACGGGTGAACAAAAGACTTGAATCTGTTAGGGTAAAGCCCAAGGAGGAGATAAAACATCATCAACTCAAATATTGAGGATCAAAGTAAAGGATAACAACGATCGACAAATAACTGCAAACTATCCACTCACTGAGAAGATAGCAAAAATTAGCGTTGACTCACAGGAGAAAGAAATGGTAGGATAATACCAGTAAAAACTAATATTAGGGTAGGTAACAAATGATTAGCATCAGTAATTATGACTATAAAAAATGAATTTCCTTAGAGAAAAGTGAATCCCAACGATGAACTATCTCCCATAATGACCAGACTACCATTCATCGGAGTATAAATCTCAATAAAAAACTATCTCCCATAATGACGAGACTACCATTCATCGGAGTAACAAATCTCAATAATGAACTATCTCCCATAATGACGAGACTTCCATTCATCGGATTAACAAATCTCAACAATGAATTATCTCCCATAATGACGAGACTACCATCCATTGGAGTAATAAATCTTAACAACAAATTATCTCCCATAATGACGAGACTACCATCCATTGGAGTAACAAATCTCAACAACAAACTATCTCCCATAATGACGAAACTACTGTTCATCGGAGTAACAAATCTCAACAACGAACTATCTCCCATAATGACGAGACTATCATCCATTGGAGTAACAAATTTAAACAATGAACTATCTCCCATAATGACGAGACTACCATCCATTGGAGTAATAAATCTCAACAACAAACTATCTCCCATAATGACGAGACTACCATCCATTGGAGTAACAAATGAATATTCTCGGGGAACTAACAGACTTACTGAGAAAGTACAGGTTGCTCAAATAAAGAGACCTGCCACTTGTTGTTATAAGAAACCCTTCAGGCAAAGAAATATGACTTCTATAGGGAAGTTACAAGATATTCATACTAAGGATATAAAGTCCTCTCTGTGAAAAATAAATGCACACCCTCAATCCAGGGTTCGGAACCTATGGAAATAAAAATAATAATGTTTCCAGGAGCCACAGATCCAAATCAGAAATAAATCAGAGTGAAACAGTCAACCATGATAGCACCTGATGAGAAATAAACTCAAAAGGGAAACACGGACCTAACCAGACAATGAGCTGAGTAGGAATGCTTGAATCAAAATTCTTCCCCGAGGGATAGCTCAGTGGGGAAATTGAAAGAATATACACTTTCTGCTTAAGGTCAATGATTTATTGGAGAGAGGGTAACATGACTCTACAAAATAGGGTAATATACCAACAAAATATTAGAGAATGCAAATGAGAAATGAATTCTGATTCAGCTATGCGTGATGTATGTATGAATGTATGAATGTTATCATGTATATGCTAACAAAACAGACACACAACACTAGGAATAACCAGACAAAACCAGCTTGGATAAAGTCAACACTTGGCTAAATCACACCCAAGATGAAAATTTCATAAGAAAGTAAGCACCCACTGAGGAAACAAATTCTTATTTCACGGCTTAACTCCTCTGGGAAGAAACACAATCCGAAAGTAATCAAATCATAACAGTAAATTGAAACAGCTACAACGATATAACATCCTCCTCTAGACTTCACCGAAGAACATCACACAGACTTCAATGGGGAAAACAATGTTTCTACATCTAGACTTCCACTAGAGATGATAATATTGATTTCACTAGGAAGATGAAAACCACATCGTTGAGATATCAACTGGGGATCTCATACTGACATCATTGGGGAGGATAATACTACAACGTCGAGGGGAGCCCAACATACATTCTTCAATATCAAGAGTGAGGATTACACAAACTTCCCTGGAGAGAAATTATGAAACCACATGGGGATAACAAATTTCAAAGAGAAACATTATCTCAGCTTTACTTGGGGATTTAAGAAGTTTAAACAATACAGCAAGAAATCAAAATTATGGAGATTTTAAATCAAACCCAGCACTTGGCGGGAGAAAACCCAAAAAGTTTACAATTGTTTCAACACTTCTTAGAAAAGATGATGCCCTTATCTAGCTGCCTTGCTGGGGAATCCGGGATAGAGGCTTCAGACCATGCAAACCCAAAATTAAAATAATCAACAAATGAACCAAGATTTGACTGGGAAAATATGGGATTACAAATCCAACACCGCACCATACATCAATTGGTATCACCTCCAACTATTTGAGAAACACAAAGATAATGCGCATATCAACAAGAGTGACCTGGGAGAACTTTTCCTGGGGAATACACATTTCCAAAATTTCAGAGTTTGTCCATCCTCAGAATCACTACTTTTGTTTTCCTTGAATCACAAAATCTAAAGTAAAAATTAATTTGTAAATTCTTTCCAAAAACAATTTTATTGTTAAATCTCTTTGTTTTGAAAATTATTATCAATAATAAATGGAATCTTTGCAAACAAAATAAAATAAGAATTACAAAGAATTGGATAAAAGTTCAAACTTTATTAATAGAATGGTAGTCTGTGAATCGCAAGACACCATAGATGATTACAAAGTTTGGAAAATGGTAATATATTGGAAAATATACATCGAAATACAATGACCAATATTCTCCCTAACAACTTTGAATTACTGAGCAGCGACTTTTGTTAAAGTGTGGTGAGGATCCAAGAAGATTGTTGCTTCAATGATAAAGTCTTGTCTGACGCAGTTACTTGCCAAGAAAATCCCTAACTTTTTCCTAGGTTGCCCTTGCGGGTTTTCAGCCTAGCGGGAGAATTTATTCTGTTGGTGTCTCTTACTTTTGCCTAGACCTCCCTTTCAGGTTTTCAGCCTACCGAGACTCTCTTTTTTGCCTAAGTCGCCCTTTCGGGTTTTTAGCCTACTGAGACGCTCTTTTTTTGCCTAAGCCACCCTTTCGGGTTTTTGACTTAGCAAACTGTTATTTTATTTCTTTAGGCAAAGTATTTATTGACAATGTCAGCATTCATAGGACGTGGGAACTCCTCGCCATCCATAGTTTCAAGAATTAATGCATCTCCAGAGAAGGATTTCTTGACAACATATGGGCCTTCAAAATTGGGAGTCCACTTGCCTCTAGAATCAGCGTTAAAAGACATGATTTTTCTGAGCACGAGGTCGCCTTCTCTGAATTCGCGAGGTTTGACCTTCTTATCAAAAGCTTTCTTCATTCTCTTCTGGTATAACTGACCATGACACAAGGCCATCATTATCTTTTCTTCAATCAAATTCAATTGGTTAAACCTTTTCTGGACCCATTCAGACTCTGTCAATTAGGTTTCCATTACCACCCGTAAAGAGGGAATATCAACGTCAACATGGAGCACTGCTTCCATACCATACACAAGAGAGAAAGGGGTTGCCCCTTTTGAAGTGCGGACGGATGTACGATATCCATGCGAAGAAAAAGGGAGCATCTCATGCCAATCTTTATATGCAACAACCATTTTCTGGATGATCTTCTTGAGGTTTTTATTAGCAGCTTCAACAGCCCCCATTCATCTTTGGCCTGTAAGGAGATGAATTATGATGGACAATCTTGAATTCATTACAAAGTTCTGTCATTATCTTATTATTCAGATTCGAGCCATTGTCGGTGATAATCCTGTTTGGCACACCATACCTACATATAAGATTGTTCTTGATAAAGCGTACTACCACCTGCTTAGTGACGTTAGCATATGAAGCCGCTTCCACCCATTTTGTGAGGTAGCCTATTGCTACCAAGATGAAATGATGTCCATTCGATGATTTGGGTTCAATCATTCCAATTATGTCAATACCCCACATAGAAAAAGGCCACGGGGAAGAAATAACATTGAGAAGCGTCGGAGGCACGTGAATTTTGTCAGCATAAATCTGGCACTTATGGCACTTCTTTGCAAATTTGTAACAGTCAAATTCCATTATTATCCAATAGTAACCTGCCTTAAGCATCTTTTTTGCAATCGAATGTCCATTGGAATGCGTACCAAAGGAAACTTCATGGATTTCATGCATCAACATGTCTGCTTCATGTCTATCCACACATCTGAGGAAGACCATGTCATAATTTCTTTTGTATAGCACATCTTCATTGAGGAAAAAGTCGTATGCCAACCTTCTCAGTGTCTTTCTATCTTTGTTTGACGCACCAGCTGGGTATTCTTGAGTCTGGAGAAAATGTTTGATATCATAATACCAAGGTTTTTCGTCTGACGTTCCCTCTTTTTCAAAAACATGAGCTGGTCTATCTAGACGTTAAACTGTGATAGGAGGCACATCGTTCCAACTATTTACTTGATACATAGAAGCCAAAATGGCTAAAGCATCTGCCATATGATTCTCATCTCTGGGAATATGATGGAATTAAAATTTATTAAAGAAGGGTAATAATCTTCTAGCATAGTCTTTATAGGGAATCAAGCCAACGTAACAAGTATCCCATTCTCCTTTAATATGATTTATTACCAAAGTTGAATCGCCATATACATCTAGAATTTTGATTTTGAGATCTATAGCCTCTTCGAGACCCATGATAAAACATTCATACTTTGTCATGTTATTGGCACAATCAAATTCTAATCTTGCAGTAAAAGGGATATGTGACCCATGAGGAGTGATAATCACGACACCAATTCCTTTCCCATAAGCATTCACAGCTCCATCAAATACCATACCCCACTGGGATTCAGGATCACGACCTTCCTCAGGCAAAGGTTCATCACAATCTTTTATTTTCAAAAACATCACATCCTCATCAGGGAAATCATATTTAACAGACTGATAATCATCAACTGGTTGGTGAGCAAGATAATTTGCCAACACACTGCTTTTCATAGCTTTTTGAGTACGGTATTCAATATCATATTCAGACAACAACATCTGCCAATGGGAAATTCTTCCAGTAAGAGAAGGCTTTTCATAAATATACTTAATCAGATCCATTTTGGAAATCAACCAAGTAGTATGATTCAACATATATTGCCGCAACCATTTTTCCGCCCAGGCCAAAGCACAACATGTTTTTTCCAGCATAGAATACCACGACTCACAGTCAGTAAACTTCTTACAGAGATGATAAATGGCATATTCTTTTCTCCCCGTTTCATCTTATTGTCCCAAAATGAAGGCCATATAATTATCTAAGAATGTCAGATACATAATCAGTGGTCTTCCTTCAACATGAGGGAGCAAGATAGGAGGTTCAAGCAGATACTCTTTAATGCTTTCAAATTCCCTTTGGCAATCATCTGCCCATGCATAACCTTGATCTTTCTTTAACAACTTAAAGATCGGCTCACACATTACTGTCATATGGGAAATAAATCTGGAAATGTAGTTCAACCTCCCAGGGAAGCCTCAAACTTGCTTTTCAGTTCTTGGTGCACGCATATCTTGAATTGCCTTAACTTTGTCAAGATCAACTTCTATTCCTTTTTGGATGACAATGAAACCTAAAAATTTTCCTGATCGAACACCAAAGGTGCATTTATTTGGATTTAAGTGGGAACTGTTGTACCCAAAAATTTGCCCTCCCATTTTCACTCAAAAACATACTCCTAGAGGTCCTCAATTGTTCAAGTTGACTAAGGATTGACCAGACAAATCCTTCTCCTAAGACAATGAGCCTCAAACTAGGGTTTCACTCCTAATCAAGATGTTGGAGTTACAAGGGTCCTAAAATGGTTTCCATGGCCCTATTATGTCCTCAAGATCATCCATGTCAAGTTCCATGCCTTGCACAAGAAGTTTGCTCAGCCAACTGCTCATATGCTTGAAAATCAACTATACTAGGTCAAAAGTCAACTGTGACCCACATACAGTCAAACTTCAAGATTTTTGGTCAACATCAATATTTTGAAGTAATAACCATCATTTTATCAAAGGTTGATCATGATTCCTCAAGGAATGCCTCTAATTTATCAAAACTCAAAAGTTGCTAAATTAGGGTTCTATAGGAAAAGTCAACCAAACTTTGACCAGGCATAACTTCCTCATAATTTATCATAAATTTCTCATCAAAAGCTCATTTTGAATAGAATCCAATTCCCTACAATTAATATTTATCTCTCATGTTCAAGAAATGCACTCATGAAAAGATATAAATTCAGACATTATAGGTCATTTCAAAAAGTCAACAAAAAACATCTTTTAGGTCAAAGCTTCTTACATGAACATGGAAGATCCAATTGAGATGAAACCAAAAGGGTTGTTTAGAGGATATCCTAAGATTTAGAAAAAGTCAAAGAACACCCTTTTAGGGTCAAAATTGAGAGAGATATACATTGTCAAAGTTGGCCATTTTTGGAAGTTTGCACAAAGTCAACAATGCCCAAAATTGCATTTTTTCCCACATGGGTCCATCTTTTCAAGATTGAATCTCAGTCCTAGCATGGTCCACGACCTATGGGACCCTCCATGCTTTATTCACTTATTTATTTAACTTATTTTGATTTTATTTATTTAAAATTGAAATAAAATCAAGTTAAATCAAAGATAAATCAAATTTATGGAATAAGATTTGTTTTGCATTGAATTATAGATCTCATATGCTGTCAATGGCCAAAACAAATCGTGCAAGCTCCAAAACAAGAGGAAATATCCAATTTTGGAAAGGTTTGAATCAAAATTAAAGGCCATTACATCTTTGGATTTTTTCTAATTCTATTGACCTAATCTGATTCACTACTTATAACAATGCATTGCAACCCTAGAGAAGCGGGATTCATGCGCAGCCAGCCTCAAAAAGAGAAAGAAAAAGCTTCCAAAAATCCAAAGAAAAACAAAAATCGGATTCCATATTGCAGCCCTCCTCAAGGGGATTTGAAGATTGCAATATGTTCCTTGATACTCCCAAAAGCTTTTCCAATCGATTCCCAGCATCAAAGCATTAAGAATCACGTGCTACCATCGTCACAGTTTGCAACTTTTTTCTAAATTCATTTTCATTGATTTTGTCATTATCAACATGTTCTAAGTATATATTCATGCTTGTAATCATGTTTGCAATGTGTTTGGATGATTTAATTTGAGTTTACACGCATGAATTATGAAATACCATTCTTAGGATTTCAAAGCACGTTTAGGTTTTTTTGATATAGGAAAAATCAGGTTTGATTATGGGTACCATGGTGTTCAGGGCCTTAAACCCAATTGATCCATGGTCTTCATTTGAATTTATTGTGCGTGTGCTGCATTTTTGAAGTTGGCAGGTTTACAGCTACAGACGTTAGACCGTAGGTAAAAGTCCAGCACCTAAAACGACGGTTCTGGGGAAGAAGATGAAGGTGTGGCAGCATACCACTGGCAACGAATGATCAGCTTGGCTCAGTGGAAAAGGGAAGAGGTTTCAAGGCGCGCGTGTGTAGGAGGTCAGGGGTTCGATCCCTGCCTCCTACATAATATTTTTCTCACAACTTCTTTGCAGATCTAGTAGTATCATTCTAAATGCGCTTACCATGCACCTCAAAATCTCATCATTAGATCAATTTGTATCCAAATCCCACACCTCAAGCATGCAGGCGCATGGTGGGCTCTCTTGGCAATCTTCCAACTGGATCAGGCGCAACCATTGGGCCAGCTATTCTGGGCCTGGACAAATTCAGCATACACCCTCCAGAATTACTTCCAATATCAGGCCCATCTCATATTTTTTTTGTTTTAATTTCTTTAACTTTTTTTTGTTTTATTTATTTTTTAATTGTTTTAAAAATCCTTTTAATTAAATCTCAAAAATCATAAAAGTCACAAAAATTAGAATTAGGTTTTTTCATTAAATATTTAATTTCATTAATTAATTAGGTTAATTAGGATAATTTAAATTCTTTTTTTCATAATTAAAATTAATTAGAAATTAGGTTAATTTGCAAAATTAATTATTTTTTCCCAAAAAATCCAAAAAAAAATATTTTTCTTTATTTACTAAATTAAATATCTTTGAATATTGTTAATTCCCCATATTTAATTTTGTCGCGCGTATTTATTTATTCATTTTTCCAATTAATGTAATTGCTCCGAGTTTGTAATAGTTTCAACTTAGGTTTACTGTTTTCATTTACTGTTTTCCCCCTGGTTTTTGATTATGTAATCCCCCTCCTCAAAGCCTTGTAATAGTTAGGTTTAAATTTCTCGCACTTTATTTTCGTCATTATAAACTGTTAGATGATTGATAATAGGATCGTATGCAAAAGATCATAATTTAAAACAGTAGAAAACCCTAAATGTGCAAAGATTGAATAAACTGAAAAATAAACACTTGCACATGCTCACTCCTAGGGTTTTCCCCACTTCGGTTGCCTTCGGTAAACGGTCATGAAGTATAGGGAGTTTTAGTGGTTGCCCTCTAGTCCCAAAAGATAAAAAATGACCCATTCGAACGTTGCCTCGGAAAGATCTTTAGGACTCTAGGGTAACTACTAAGATTTCCTAATCATTGCTTTAGTGATCGTGCTCGTCCCTCTCGATTTTCCCTTAAACTCCAACGATGGAGCTACCTACTCCTTAATAGTAGGATAACGTTGTCTAAAGGAAATAAGAAAATGAACAGACTTTTTCGAGTAGGTAGAAACTCTTAAGTACTTGCTCAAACAAACTTTTACACCATACACTTTCAAACCAACTTTTCAAACTAAAGTTTTCAAAAACACTTTATCACACCATTGAGGACTGATACAAGGGTTACCATAAAGTGAAACGCCGCACTAAGGAAAGTTTCAAAACTTTTTCAAACACACAAACACACAAAGGCAATTTCAAAAATGAGCAAGTACCTAAGAGCCCGTGGAAAACCATGGATAGAAAGGGTGCTAACACCTTCCCTTTCTATAATCTACCCCCCGTACTCAGAAACATCTCGAAAAAGGTTTTTTCTGTTCTTTTTCCCTTTTCCTTTGTTGGATGAAATAAAAGACGATGGCTACTCTTGCTTACCATACATTTGCAAACAAAAAACACAAAACCATTAGTAACAAAAAATAGTTGGTTCTGCCACCGTATCACATAAATGGCGGCTCAGCTGGGGACTTAATAAAGTGGGGTTTACCTTAGGATCTAGGTGATTTTTAATTGCTTTCCTTTTTGCTTTTCCTTCTTTATCTTTAAGGGTTTTTGCTTTGGTATTGTTAAAGATCCTACACCCGAATCTGGGGGCACCTTTTAGGTAAACAACAATAGATCGTGGAGACTGTACGGCATAGACTGATATGGTTTAAGCGATGGCTGTGTTGGTGTGACACTTTGGTTGGTACCGATATCCTTCGCGTGGAAACAAGGAGAATACGGGGCCACCACGTGGTGTCGTGAAGCACTAACGAACCTTAGAACCCTAGTTGAACAAACTTGGCCATTAGAAAGTAGTGAGATAGTCGGCCTCGGTATAAAGCTGAGGATTGGTTGATACTCAATGCTACACTCATTGAGATCAGACTTTCGGGATATTTCGGCCACAAGAAAAGATTGCCTGAGCTGAAACAATGCCTGATAAAGGATGATCTGTGATATTGAGAATCCTTAGAATCCAGTTACTTTTCTAAGACGGGTTTGAAACAAACTAAACTTCAAGAGGGTACTTACCTTTAACCTCATGCAAGCCTTTGAACCTAAGGTCTATTGTGTGATTTTCTTGTGTGTGATTTACTCTGTTTGAACATAACATCATGCATCATGACATAGCATCCATTCTTATTACACTAACCATTTCAAGGACCGAGGGAATTTATCTTTGTTCTGTTTTGCAGGTCATGGCTTCCGCTCATAGAAACACTATCTGAATCAGCTTTGTAAGAATACCTCTCTAACTCAAGGAGTTAGTATCAAGGGTTCCTGAAACTTCTTCATTCACTAAGAGATATGATCGACTTCTCAACCTGGTTACTTCGAGCTTTGATGAAAAGATGATGGGTGTACTCTTTCAGTTCTTTGACCCCAAGCACCACTACTTCATATTTCCAGACTATCAGTTGGTGCCTACCATGGAAGAGTTCTCTCAGTTATTGGATCTACCTATTCTTGACCAAATGCCTTTCACAGGTTTAGAAGAAGTTACCAAGCCAAAGATCATTGCCTCAGCTTTGCATCTGAAACGGGCCAACGTGGTATCCAATTGGGAAACAAGAAGCGGAGTCAAGGGTTTTCTAGCCATGTTCCTAATAGAGAAGGCCCAACTGTTTTGGAATGATTTGGACTTTCAGGCTTTTGAGGAGGTTTTGGCTCTTCTAATTTATGGGTTAGTACTGTTCCCTAATCCAGACTTACTCATAGATGTGAATGCTATCAAGATCTTCCTCTCTCGCAACCTTGTGCCTACTTTGCTCGGAGATATCTTGCATGCTCTCCACACTCGTACTATGAAGAGAAGAGGGGTTCTTATATGCTGCGTGCCATTATTGTCGAGGTGGTTTATTTCTCACCTCCCTAAGTCAGTGCTGAAGAATGAAGAAGGTTTGGGTTGGTCACAAAGAATAATGTCTCTTTCTCGCGCGGATATTCTCTGGTATTCCCGATCTATGGGAGATATTTCTATTATTGACCGCTGCGGGGAGTTCCCTAATGTCCCAATACTTGGCATTAGGGGAGGCATAACTTATAATCCTTCTTTGGCTCTGCGACAATTTGTTTACGCTCGAAGGGATGGTTCTCATGAGATGCTTGTCCAGGGCATTGTGTTTAACTATGAGGATGATGTTCAAGGGTATCTCCAGAGGTTCATACGAGATTGGGGCATGGTAAACAGATCAGATGTCAAGAATTTGGGGCCGAAGACTTCCATTCCTATGGAACCTTATCTCCAATGGGTACGAGCTCATGCACAAAAACTTATGATGCTATACATAGTTGTCTTACCAGTGATTATGGAACCTATTACTGAAGGGGATATTCCCTACACGGTTCTTCTCCTGATATGCCCACCGATCTTGAAGAATTACAGAGGTCCTAGATTCAGTTGAAGAAGGAGCGGGATACTTATAGGGACCAGTTCTATGCCCAAGAGAAGAAAGTTTTAGAGCTCACAAAGCAACTTCATGAGGAAAGAAGCCTTAATGTCTATCTCGACACGAAGAGGAAGCATCCATGGGAAACTTGATCTTTTTTTTAGTTTTTAGAATTTTCAATTGTAATGCCTAAAAGGCAATTGTATTTTGAATTCTACTAATAAAATCTTTGTTTCATTTTGGGTTCGCAAATTTAAATTTCCCAAAGTCATTGAAATCATTGCATACGCATATCATCCATGACATTGCATAAACAAGTTTCATAATAGGTTTCATAACGGGTTTCTCATTGTCTTCGCTGTTTATTTCAGCAATAATGACTTCTGAATAAAGTATCAAGGATCTCCAGGCACAAAATTCCCAATTTCAGCAAATGTTCGTAGCTTTGGCTAAAGGGCAGGAAGATCTGAAGGCCCTTATTTTGAAAGACAGAAAGAAGAAGACAAAGAAGACTGCTGGTGTCCTGAATCTGGGCAGAAGATTTAAGGGACCATTGAAGCAACCGGTTGATCTGACCTCTTCATCCAAAGAAAGGGAGAACCAAGAGGATGAGACAAGGGAGGAAGATCCTATCCCAAGAGTTTCTGAGGATGAATCTGATTACAATGATGAACAGTATCCTCCCACTGAGGATAGATACAAACAATTAGAGGATCGTCTGAGCGTAATGGAGATCCAGAGAGTACCAGGGCTGGATTTTGAAGAGCTGGGTTTGGTATCTGGGGTTGTCATCCCACCGAAGTTCAAGGCTCCAATATTTGCAAAGTATGATGAGGTTTCTTTTCCCAAGCTTCATATTCGTTCTTATGTGAGAAAGATTCATCCTCACACTCCTGATAGGAACTTATGGGTCCATTTCTTTCAGGACAGTCTGTCCAGGACTCAGCTCGAGTGGTTCTATCAGCTGGAGGGAACCAATGTCCGCAACTAGGAAGATCTGGCTACTGCTTTTTATATGCATTATCAATATAACACTGACCTTGCTCCTACCCGTACTCAACTCCAGAGTATGTCCATGGGTGCAAGCAAAGGTTTTAAGGACTATGCGCAGAAGTGGAGAGATCTGGAAGGGAGAGCCCAACCCCTTTTGTCTGATAGGGAGTTGGTGGACATGTTTCTTGGTACGATGTCCGGTCCTTTCTTCAATCACTTGATTGGTAGATCCTCAACTGGTTTCACCGAGCTGATATTAACTGGAGAAAGGGTAGAAGTTGGGATCCGAAGTGGAAAGATCCAAAAAAACACCTCTTCAAGTACGGTGAAGAATCCATTCACGGGTAAGAAGGAGGTCAGTGCTATTTATAATCCAAGAGGTCAGAGAAGAGCTGAGCGTCGTCCAACGGTATGGGCTTTGATGATACCTAAGCTCGTGGCTACTCAACAACGAAAAAATCAGCCAAGGGAAGAAAGACCTCAAAGGCAGTTCACCTAGATTAATATGACGTTGTCTGAGGTTTTACCCCATCTGTTAAGATCTAACTTGGCAACCTTAAAGAAGGCTCGCAAGAATCCCAACACCACATCTCCTTGTTATATTCCAAGCGCTCGGTGTGCTTACCATTTTGAGAGTCCAGGCCACGATACAAATGACTGTTGGCTCTGAGGAATAAGATATAGGATCTGATCAAATCCAAGAAGATTGAGTTTGATGCTCCTGAAACGCCTAATGTCATAACTGCTCCCACGCCCAAGCACAACCGTGGTGTTAATGTTGTTGATACTGATCTATTTGCTACCTTTGTTGATGAAGTCTCCACTCCTCTCATGATTGTCAAGAAGAATTTTTTTCTAGCCGGTTTATTTCCGGGTTATGGTGAATGTTGCCACATGTGTTTATCTTTGCCTTCTGGTTGTTATTTGCTGAAAGCAGGTGTTCAACGCCTGATGGATAATAGAGAGATTTTGTTCGAAAAGACTTCGATTCCGACTGTTCTGCATGAAGATGTTGCTATCATAACCATTTCCGCCAATCCTTCCAAGGTCTCCTCCAAAAGACCTTTAGGATTACACCTGCTCTAAGAATTGCTCCATTGATAATCACTTTTCCTGGACCTGTACCATACTCCTCGGACAAAGTTGTCCCTTGGAATTATGGTGCTGACATTTACTACCATGGCGTCAAGCAGGATTTGTTAACCGTTAAAGACGAAGAAGCTGAAGAGGCTAATCCCGATATCAGTAATATTGTCGAGACCAGGAAAATTACTCGAAGTGGAAGGGTTTTCTCTCCTGAGATCTCCCCGAAGACTGTTGCTAGGCCTGTTGTTATTCTGTCTGTTGTTCCTGCTAGTACTTCTGCTACTACTCCCATCCTTACTCCAGTTGTTACCCCCGCCGATGAGTAATCTGGGACTCGGGGCAAAGAAGCTATAGGTGAGCCTGCTCGGACGGAGGCACCTAGAAAAGTTATTTTGGAATCCTCTAAACAAGAAATGGAGGAAATTTTAAAAATAATCAAGAAAAGCGACTATAATGTGGTTGAACAGCTGGGGCAGACCCCTTCGAAGATATCAATGTTGTCTCTGCTATTGTATTTTGAGGCCCATGCAAAGGCTTTGATTACGTTTCTCAAGACTGCACATGTGCCGCAAGAAACCTTCGTTGACCAATTCAAAGACTGCGTGGCCAGTTTGACTGCTGACAATGGGTTGGGTTTTTCAGATGCCGATTTGACACCAAAGGGGAGAAAGCATAATGATGCTCTACATGTCTCGATCGAATGCAAGGGCACTACTATGGCCCATGTGCTAGTGGACATTGGATCGTCACTGAATGTTCTGCCCAAGAAGGATCTTGATAGGCTAGACTATGAGGGTTTGACCTTAAAGCCCAGTAATATTATGGTGAGGGCTTTCGACGGTTCAAAAAGAATGGTGCACGAGGAGGTGTACATCCCTGTCAAAGTGGGTTCCCAGATATTTTAATCCACCTTCTACGTGATGGACATCATGCCATCTTATTCTTGTCTGTTGGGTCGTCCTTGGATCCATGAAGCTGGAGCCGTTACTTCTACGCTGCACTAAATGTTGAAGTATCCAATGAAGGGGAAGATTGTCACTGTGCATGGTGAAGAGGAGTACATGGTAAGCCACATGAACTCTTTCAGGTATGTGGAGATGGATGGTGAGTTCATAGAGACCCCTTGTCAAAATTTTGAAGAGGTTCCCCAGATTATGGCATCAACCGAGACTATCACCAGTGCGCCGAAGATCACCAAACCTCCTTTGAAGATGGCTTCTCTCAAGGACGCCAGAGCATTAGTTGAAGAAGGTGGGTGTACCATTTGGGGACAGTGTAACGCCCGAATTTAACTAATTGGTTAATTAAATTATTTAAGAATTTAATTATTGGATTTTTTCGGTTTAATCGCAAAAATAATATTAAGAATAATATTATTTATTTATTGGTGTAATTTAATTGAGTTGGGCCAAGTAGCATTAAAATGCAGTTAATTGGAGGGGTGTGGATAGTAGGCCCATTTGGATTAATTAATTGTTGGAATAATATTGATACTATTATTATTATTATTTGGAGGAAAATTAATTAAAGATAAGTCAGCAGAGAAAATAAGGTTTTTGGAGAGAAAACAGAAGTTACGTGAAAACGGTGCAAAGAGGCAAGGTTGAAGACGGAGGAAAAGCCATCGAAGAGGCGATTACGATTAGAGAATCGAAGAACCGTCAATCCCAGGTAAGGGTGGAGTTCTGATTCTATAATCGGATGCATGATAGATGATATGTAGGATGGGATTTATCGAATTGCCCTATGTTTGGTGTGTTTTGATTATTGATGTGGTATTGATCATATTGTATGCCTTAGATCATTGCTATATGGTAGGAATTCGATTTTGATGGTTTTAGGATGTTTGGGGATGATTAGGAATGGGTTGGGGTGATTTTGGGAAGCATAAAAACGTGAAATATGGTGTTGCAGAGTCATCAACACGGGCCGTGTTGATGCACACGGGCACCCGTGTTGATCTTCTGTGTTGATGCTCGGGTAGGTTTTTCCCAAAAATCATTTCGGCCATAACTTTTGAACCGTAACTCCGATTTAGGCGCCGTTTGATGCGTTGGAAAGCTAGTGAAATTTTCTATATGATTATGAGGAATTAAGTAGCTTTAAGAGCTTATTTTAATAAGTGATTATTGGAGAAAGTGTTTATGTTTATAAGTGAATTTGATTGTTATGTATTTTAGTGAAGTGTTTGGAGATATTTGGGATTGGAGCTCTGAAGAACGACGAACAATCGCTCAAGAGTTCGAAGCTGCAATTTGATAAGGTAAGGGGGGCTACTACTCAATTTACATTTGCTTATGGGTTTAGATGCAATTGGTTGGATAATCGTAGGATAATCCCATTTTCTCTGATATTCTTAGTGATCGATAACTTTAGGGTCGAATTTCGTTAGAAAGGATTAGGTTCCCTAAAGGTTGTGAATCGATTAAGAAATTAATCCCTATTGTTGATTTAGATCGAAATTGTATGGTCGTGAATTTACCTTAGGTGTTCTAGGGATAACCTTGATGTTATCAGATTTCCCCAAAAGGACGAATAATCACTTTTAAGGTTACTATGATAATTGTTGGTAATTATGAAATTGATGTGTTGTTTTGAGTTATACAAAATCGATGTCGTTAGGTACCGAAATGCGCGTTGTGACTGGTATTTTTCGCGTTTGGCTGCTGTTCTGAGCTGCTGCAGGTTCAGGAAAAATCTGGCTCGCGCTCATCAACACGGGCCGTGTTGTTTCACACGGGCACCCGTGTTGATCCACTGTGTTGCCAAAAAAAATGTGTTTCCAGACACATTTCAACACGGGCCGTGTTGATTCACACGGGCACCCGTGTTGATCCCCTGTATTGGCAAAATAACGTGTTTTCTGGACACATTTCCACACGGGCAGTGTTGATTTACACGGGCACCCGTGTTAAACCTGCTGTGTTGTTTTCTGAATTTTGTTTTCTGTGCATGCTGTTATGTACGGGATTGATCCTGTTTTGATGCGCAGTGTTTGATATGTTTTGCATATGCTGTTCATTGATTTCCTAGTGTTGATTGATACTTGTATCGAATAACGATTGTATGTTATGATACCAACACTATATGGATCTTATTGTCATGCTTTTAGATGATGTTATCAAGCATGAATTATGATATAACTTGATATGATTGATGTTTAATAGTATGCTGAGTGATTACATGCTATCCATATCCTGTTATGATTGATGTTGTTGATGTTGCATGATATGTTGATTGATGTTAATAGTATGCTGAGTGTTACATACTTTACATATTATGTTGCATTTGTTAATTCCCATTGTGTGGAATTAACATAGTGGCCAATATACGTGTCCGCGATTTAATGGAACGTTGAGGTGGTAGCCGTGTCCGCGATATAATGGAACGGTGAGTTATCCGTGACCCGAGATTTAATGGGGCGGTAAAATGGTACCACATGCATGGGTGTGTTGCATTATATTGAATATAACATGAATGGATGATTTTCCAATGTTGTATTTAATTGATTGTATGCATGTATTGCTGCTAAATTGTTAATGATGTTTGATGTTAATTATAAGTATGAAAAGTGATATATTATGAATATATGAATTGTAAAGGTTTTCGTAAACTATGAAACATGCTAACTGTTTGGGTGATGCTTATGGTTTTCTGAATTGATTGTTATGAACGTATAATCAAATGTATAGTTGAGATGCTCACCCTTACTGTTGAATATTTCAGATTGAGGAGCTTCGTTCAGGTGCTTGGCGAAGGCTTGTTGTTTCTAGTTTATTTCCGTTTAAGTATTGTCCGGGTCATGCTCTGATAGTTGTAACTCCGGGAACATTTGTTTGTCGAGCTGCTTTAGTCAGACTCGTTTATTTCCTTATGTTTGTTATAATATGATGTTGATATATTCCAGGTGTTAATCCCTGATGATTTTGAAAATATTATAACATTGGTTTTGTTAATTAAATTATTCCGCTGTGTAAACATGTATGAGTTGCTTCTATGTTATGCATGACAGGAACTTGTTTTCATTAAAAGAGAATTGTGGCATCCTCGTTAATACATGTACTCTGAAAATATGATTTTAATTATTTACGAAATTTGTTCGGGGTTTTAGAGGGTGTTACAATAGTGGTATCAGAGCAGGCCGGTTCGTTCGGCCAATGTTGTTGAGTCAGTTGTGTAGCGTGACAGTTGAATATGGTTGATATGTTGTTTATCCTTTAGTGCGCGACAAGTGTGTGAAACACTGTCGGTACTTTTTGCTTTTCTAACTGTTTGTTGCAGGAGTTGACTTGAAGATAAGTGGGGGAGAAGCTTTTCTTCTCGGATGCGCTTCAGTTGTGATATGCCGGTTCAGGATGTTGCTGACGGCGACAATGCAAATGTTGTTGAAGTTTGGATGCTTCCTGAATGTGAAGGTGATATAGATTCAAGAATTTTGGTATGCTAGTGAACTCGTATGGGAAATTGAATTAAACTGCGTTGAAGAGATGCCGTCATGCAAAAATCCCTTTCTGTCTCGTACAGTTCGCGGCGCCAACTAGTGGTCGCGGCGCAAACTGCATATTTTTGCTGTCATCGCAGTGCGCGCTGGCCTTCACGGCGCGTACTGTGTGGTTTTTGTGGAAAATGGCTAAATTATGTTTTGATCTCTAATGGTCGGAAAGTGGAACTGAACCTTAGTTGATTACCTTGAGGAATATTTTGGATACTATTAGTGTAGTAATTGGACTAATCTCCTATGGTAGAATGCCACTAAAGTCAATGTATGTTGTTATGTTCGAAGAATTGTGTTGAAAACTTGGTGTGCGAGTTATTCTGGATGGTTGTAATTTACACTATTTCATCAAGTATCATGAAGTTGTTGAAGGCGACGTTGATTGGAAGAGTGCAAGGTCATTGAGTCGCTGTTGTTGCGAACCGGCGAGAGTATGGACTCATGAATCTGTATCGGTCAAGTTGAAAAGGTGGGTAGGTTTTTAGACGGTGAATTTAAGACAATTGAGAATAAAGTCTATTCCAAAGAAAATGATAAGTTGAAGGGATTAACTCGTCGGATTGTATGTCTTTAGTATAGTTGGATTAATATCGGATGATTTTCGTAGTTGGATAAAAAGAAAGGATGTGGGTGAATTTTGGAAGAAAGAGAGAAAGATGGAACTTATGTTCATCAATCTCAAATTCAGATTTTTGTAATTTTGGAGCAGCTGTTAGTAAAAGTGGTATAACCTTTTACTCGTGATTCCGATCAAAGCGGTTATTGACTTTTTGGAAAGCTTACGAAATTCCATATAGTTTGCATATAAGATTTGTCTTCGGAAAGTTCCTGAAGAAGGAGAAAAATGCATTTTAATATTTGGGTCTGATGCTGAATTTTGGAAAATTCTGCATGCGGGAATTATGAACCAGTCCCATTGCAAAGATGATAACTTTTTACTCGTAACTCGGATTTGAGCGATTCATGAAGTTATAGAATCTACAAGTAATTACCTTCATTATAGAATATAATTTTATGCTTGGGAGGCATGTATCGAAGGGAATAATTATGTTGGACGTTGGGTGTTTCTTGTTGAAAAATTGAAAGAGTGAAGAAGGATGTAAAGTATGGATAAAGAAATTTTATTCCGATGTTGTCGTAAGATGTGTTGTAGTAGGTTGTTGTATGACGTTAGTGTTCGTATTTTCGGATAACTTTGGGATCCGTATCTTGTGTTTGGATTGTTGGATTGATGTTCTGTTTGAACCTGCAAGGAGATAAAAGTATATTTCTTTTATATGAAAATGTTTCCAAGTGTGGTGGAAGTATTCTCATAGGGAGAGACTTTGAAGTCGGTTGAGGAATTATAAACTTTTTGGACATGGGTGGTTGTTATTGCAGTTGTTGAGACGAGTTCAATCGTAAAATGTTGTTTGGAAATGAGTTGAAAGACATGTTGTTCTGCATGGAAGGATGCGAAAGTGTCAGAGGTGGATCTTATGATGATTGGTAATTGTTGGATTATGATGTTGTGAATGACTTGAGAAAAAGTTCGGAAGGAACACTATTATAGTTTGGTAACGATGGTTTATGCTCCGTTATGGTTTTCGTCTATCTATTGGCAAATTGAGGAACTGATCACCCTTAATCTATTGTTGATAGTAGACGGAATCATAGTTGATGGATAGATGTGTTGTGTCGACTAGTATAGTGCATTCTGAAGAATATGTTGTTATTTTTGTTTCTTGTTGCTATTTAAAAGAAGTGAAATTATAAGTTTGTTTATTAAAGTGCGAGTTTGGTTGGAAGAAGATGAGTCATCTTGTTGGAATTAATTGGACCCATGTACTGTATGTGGTTGTAATGTGGTTATGTTTTTAAGACGATTTTTGAGGATTATGTTACTAAAAAGATGATAAAGTCGTAGTTATGTTTTATGACAATTGGGAATTCATGGAAGTATATGAATGTTTCATCCAAGAGTGGCAATTGGAGTAAACTTGGTAGAGTTGATACTTTATAAGTAATCGGAGTTGCGCATCTGAAGCGTGATGTGCCAGAGTATGTTGGTTTATTATAAATGTCAGTTGATTTAATAAGGATATTAATGTGGTTGTTGGTTTATGGAGAGTTGTATATAATTTTTGGATTAAGACCCGTAAGCAGATGTTATGAGAATTTTGTTTTCGTTGTTGTGATGTCAGTGTTGATTACTGAAAAGAATGGTAATATTTCAGATTGTGTTAAAGGTGATTTGGTCGGTTATGTGGATGTCACTATAAGAGTGATATGACGAGAGTAATCAAGTTGTAAGTATTTGGTTGTTAATTGGAATTCGTATATTAAGGAATGAATTGGCGCGTGAGTTTGTATTAAGAATGTTGTCAAGATGATAATATGATGGTTGTATGTTCAAGTATAAGTAGTTTACGGATGTTATTACTTCATAAGCGATGTATCAAGATGGTGTTGAGGGTGTCGATGAGCTAATATCGGGTATATCGTTATGATTAGTTGTGTATGTTTTGGTGTCGATATGGTCGCTAAGTTGATCATGTAATATTGTTAAGACGAAAAGACGATGTTGTGTGCCTGAGTGCAACAGTTTTTTGGTTGATAATACGTTGAGTGTTTGGTATGTCCAGAATTGGTGTTGAGAGTGGTTGTGTCGATTGGATTTTCGAGGACGAAAATATCCTAAGTGGGGGAGAGTTGTAACGCCCGAATTTAACTAATTGGTTAATTAAATTATTTAAGAATTTAATTATTGGATTTTGTCGGTTTAATCGCAAAAATAATATTAAGAATAATATTATTTATTTATTGGTGTAATTTAATTGAGTTGGGCCAAGTAGCATTAAAATGCAGTTAATTGGAGGGGTGTGGATAGTAGGCCCATTTGGATTAATTAATTGTTGGAATAATATTGATACTATTATTATTATTATTTGGAGGAAAATTAATTAAAGATAAGTCAGCAGAGAAAATAAGGTTTTTGGAGAGAAAACAGAAGTTACGTGAAAACGGTGCAAAGAGGCAAGGTTGAAGACGGCGGAAAAGCCATCGAAGAGGCGATTACGATTAGAGAATCGAAGAACCGTCAATCCCAGGTAAGGGTGGAGTTCTGATTCTATAATCGGATGCATGATAGATGATATGTAGGATGGGATTTATCGAATTGCCCTATGTTTGGTGTGTTTTGATTATTGATGTGGTATTGATCCTATTGTATGCCTTAGATCATTGCTATATGGTAGGAATTCGATTTTGATGGTTTTAGGATGTTTGGGGATGATTAGGAATGGGTTGGGGTGATTTTGGGAAGCATAAAAACGTGAAATATGGTGTTGCAGAGTCATCAACACGGGCCGTGTTGATGCACACGGGCACCCGTGTTGATCTTCTGTGTTGATGCTCGGGTAGGTTTTTCCCAAAAATCATTTCGGCCATAACTTTTGAACCGTAACTCCGATTTAGGCGCCGTTTGATGCGTTGGAAAGCTAGTGAAATTTTCTATATGATTATGAGGAATTAAGTAGCTTTAAGAGCTTATTTTAATAAGTGATTATTGGAGAAAGTGTTTATGTTTATAAGTGAATTTGATTGTTATGTATTTTAGTGAAGTGTTTGGAGATATTTGGGATTGGAGCTCTGAAGAACGACGAACAATCGCTCAAGAGTTCGAAGATGCAATTTGATAAGGTAAGGGGGGCTACTACTCAATTTACATTTGCTTATGGGTTTAGATGCAATTGGTTGGATAATCGTAGGATAATCCCATTTTCTCTGATATTCTTAGTGATCGATAACTTTAGGGTCGAATTTCGTTAGAAAGGATTAGGTTCCCTAAAGGTTGTGAATCGATTAAGAAATTAATCCCTATTGTTGATTTAGATCGAAATTGTATGGTCGTGAATTTACCTTAGGTGTTCTAGGGATAACCTTGATGTTATCAGATTTCCCCAAAAGGACGAATAATCACTTTTAAGGTTACTATGATAATTGTTGGTAATTATGAAATTGATGTGTTGTTTTGAGTTATACAAAATCGATGTCGTTAGGTACCGAAATGCGCGTTGTGACTGGTATTTTTCGCATTTGGCTGCTGTTCTGAGCTGCTGCAGGTTCAGGAAAAATCTGGCTCGCGCTCATCAACACGGGCCGTGTTGTTTCACACGGGCACCCGTGTTGATCCACTGTGTTGCCAAAAAAAATGTGTTTCCAGACACATTTCAACACGGGCCGTGTTGATTCACACGGGCACCCGTGTTGATCCCCTGTATTGGCAAAATAACGTGTTTTCTGGACACATTTCCACACGGGCAGTGTTGATTTACACGGGCACCCGTGTTAAACCTGCTGTGTTGTTTTCTGAATTTTGTTTTCTGTGCATGCTGTTATGTACGGGATTGATCCTGTTTTGATGCGCAGTGTTTGATATGTTTTGCATATGCTGTTCATTGATTTCCTAGGGTTGATTGATACTTGTATCGAATAACGATTGTATGTTATGATACCAACACTATATGGATCTTATTGTCATGCTTTTAGATGATGTTATCAAGCATGAATTATGATATAACTTGATATGATTGATGTTTAATAGTATGCTGAGTGATTACATGCTATCCATATCCTGTTATGATTGATGTTGTTGATGTTGCATGATATGTTGATTGATGTTAATAGTATGCTGAGTGTTACATACTTTACATATTATGTTGCATTTGTTAATTCCCATTGTGTGGAATTAACATGGTGGCCAATATACGTGTCCGCGATTTAATGGAATGTTGAGGTGGTAGCCGTGTCCGCGATATAATGGAACGGTGAGTTATCCGTGACCCGAGATTTAATGGGGCGGTAAAATGGTACCACATGCATGGGTGTGTTGCATTATATTGAATATAACATGAATGGATGATTTTCCAATGTTGTATTTAATTGATTGTATGCATGTATTGCTGCTAAATTGTTAATGATGTTTGATGTTAATTATAAGTATGAAAAGTGATATATTATGAATATATGAATTGTAAAGGTTTTCGTAAACTATGAAACATGCTAACTGTTTGGGTGATGCTTATGGTTTTCTGAATTGATTGTTATGAACGTATAATCAAATGTATAGTTGAGATGCTCACCCTTACTGTTGAATATTTCAGATTGAGGAGCTTCGTTCAGGTGCTTGGCAAAGGCTTGTTGTTTCTAGTTTATTTCCGTTTAAGTATTGTCCGGGTCATGCTTTGATAGTTGTAACTCCGGGAACGTTTGTTTGTCGAGCTGCTTTAGTCAGACTCGTTTATTTCCTTATGTTTGTTATAATATGATGTTGATAAATTCCAGGTGTTAATCCCTGATGATTTTGAAAATATTATAACATTGGTGTTGTACCCCAAAATTTTCCCTCCCATTTCCTCAACATTTTCTCATCACAAGACCCTTGAAGATCAAGATCCAGTTAGGGTTTCCTCTGCTCAAGACTTCTCCTTGCACTGTGGACTCAAATTAGGGTTTGTGTTTGCCCAAGGATGTTTTGACCTAGAATGCCTAAGATTACTTTCATGTTTCATATTGGACTCCCAAGTTTATCCTCACCAAGTTTCCAGTCTTGAGTCCAAGTTTTGCCCAGTCAATTAGACAGATGACCTAGAAATCAGCTGTATTGGGGAAAAAGTCAACTGTGGCCAATTGACAGTCAAACCTCATGAAATTTGACCCACATCAACATATTGAACTCATATGGACCATTTGATCAAGTTTGGATCACAATTCTCCAAGAAATTTGATCAGATCACCAAAAGGGCAAAATGGTCATTTTTAGGGTTTTGACTGTACAAAGGCAATTCTTGACTGTTTGACCTAGCCAATGGCAAATCAAGCTCACATATGGACTCAAGGACTCAATGAAATGGTCTTGACACATTCATCAAGCTCAAAAGATCCCAAGTACACAAGGTTGACAGTTGAATTTCCTAGTCAATTGATCAATTTTGACTGTATACTGAAAAGTCAAACTTTGACTTTTTGGTCAAAATCAAGAGTCAAGATTCATTTTTCATCAAAACATGCCAAATCATGAAGCTTGTTCACCAAGAAATCACAAAATGCAAATTAGGGTTAGAAAATGGAATTTTTCATAACTTAGAATTTTTCTAAGTTATGAAAAACCCTAATTTTTCCTCAACTTTGCCCCATCTTTTCACCAAGATCCATTTGGATTCAAACAAAAGTCAAAACATGAAAGTTGTAGCTTGTTGCATAATCTACAACTTTGATTCACAAAGTTTTCTCATTTGAAGCTTGTATCCCAAGTTACAATTTTTTGAATAAGGGCACTAAACCATTTTTAACTTAGTGGAATTTTAACCTATTTTGACAAGGTTTTCTACCCCACTTCAAGGCCATTTTTCATACCCTTCCACTTGGAATTTCAATTTTCATTTCAAAGATGGATTGTAGTACACATTCCAAGCTTTCCAAAATGTCCAAGAAATCATCAAACAACCTCATAACTTGAGAGATTCGAATTTCACAAGTTGGCAAAAATTCACTTTTTGTTCTTAACCAAAACATGCTCATAATCTTGCAATTTGAACTCAGCTTGCTTTAGGCTAGATTACAGGTCCTTAAACCAAGTTACACTCAAGAATTAAATGCAAAACCAATGTGCCAAGTTGTTATTCTAAGCATTTGGACATTACATGATGAACTAACCCTAAACTAGATAAAGTGAACTTTCCATTTTTGAAAAGATTAGCTTTATGTCCAATTGCAAATCAAGAAGGTACATAGCAAATCTGCTTGGCACAAGATTATGTGCATAACACACTGATCAAGAGAAGCATATGCAGCACATTAGGGGGTCCTCTACTGACCTAGAAAGCCAAGTTGCATTTTGTTGCTTAAGTGTGAAGAAAAGTCCATAACTTGTAACAACTCTCATCTCAGCATAGACACACAAGAACAAACTGATCAAACACCTTCAAAAGAACATAACCAAGCTAAGACACGACCCTTGCACCTCCAAAACACCCTCCATCTCAGAATCATCCTCAAACTGCAAAAACAGGGTTGCCTCTGCAGTTTGAGTGCCAACTTCATTTTCTCTCGAGCATTCTTGCTAAAATCAGTTCATACACATTCCCTAGCATATATGCAAGCTAACCATGACCTAAAACCTGACCTGTAATCCCTCTAACAGCTTCCACCATTTTCACATTTTTGACTTGCAGGTGAAGTTCTATAGCTTGATTCAGAAGCTCTCAAGACAAAGTAAGCATTGAAACAGCATCCCTGGACCTCAAGGAAGCTTTTCCAATCATCACCTTGCACTGGAAGTTCCTCATTCTCCAGATAGAAGTTCAACTGCACAGGTAAAACTTTGAACTCATATCTCTCTTATTATGTATCTTTAGTCTTAAGTTTGTGAAGAAACAAGGTTCTACTCATAGCCCTGAACATGTACATATCTTTACATTTCATTTCTTTTGCCTGAGTAGAGAGAATTTGGAGTTTGAAAATGGCAGAAAAACTAGGTTAGGATTTGGGGGAGGAGAAATTCTCCCTCATCTTAGAGAGTTAGATCAAGTTCCATACATGGTTAGAATCGTCTCTTCATGCTGAACATTTGTTGTGTTATGAGTTTTTGTTAAAAAGCCAGGAATCGAGAGTTGGACATTGAAGAACAGGGCGCGCGCATTTTCAAACATTGTGCTGGAGGTTGAAGACAGTGGCATTGGGCTGGGCTTGCTTTGTGTTTTTTTTTATTCACACCCCTTTTTTTGGTTTACACCCCCTAAGCCCATTTGCTTTATTTTTATTGGTTGTTGATATTTTCTTTTTTCATTTGACTCATTTATTTTTCTCAGCACATTAAAATTTTAAAAATATTTTTTCCATCATTTTTTGAATTTATTGCATATTTGTTTAGTTATTTCTTTTGTTTATACATAAATAAATACATATTATTATTAATAAATAGAAAAAAATAGTGTGAATATATTTTCATTTTTATTTTTATTTTATATTACCCTCTGAAAATATTTCATATAAAAAATACTATTTTCAAAAAAATTAATTATTATTATTATTTATATATATAATTCATATTTAGGATAATATAAATATACATATATATATATATATATATATATATATATATATATATATATATATATATATATATATATATATATATATATATATATATATATATATATATATATATATATATATATATATATATTAATATACTTAGAGTAAAAATACCAAAAAATGTACATATTTTATTTTTTAACATTTAATACTAAAAAATGCCTTTTTTACAAATATACCATGTTTTATTTTATTTTTGTATAATGAATATTATGTGAATTAATTAATTAATATACATCTTGATTAAAATTAGGGTTTTTGCCCTAAAAGTTGAAAATACTCAAAATAATACCTTTTTATTTTCTTATTTTATTTTACATAAACCATACTTTTCTCATACATATAAAAACTTTCTTTTTGCATTTTGCATATTTATTTAATTTCCATTTAATTATGCAATTTATTTACATTGCAAATATTCAAAATTGATGTGATAGTTTTAGGTTTAAATTACTTGTCAATATCCCCATTCAAACATTTGTACCCCCCTTCCCATATTTGGTTTTGTAATAGCTTAGTAAATTTATTTTCGCACTTTATTGCTTTCTAATGATAACATGTTAGAATTAGGGTTTGTATGCGAAAAACGACGAAAAAATAGTTATGACCTAATATCAAGATAAACAAGCATGAAAATGGACACACAAATCACACTTGCACCCCCTAGGGTACTCCACTTGTTGCCTTTCAAAATTGGGCCATATTGCATGTTAGGTCTCTTTGGGCAAAACAAACAAATTGAATGATCATAGTCCCTCGATAACATTTTTCAAAACAAACAAAAACAAATGATCAAGTCCCTTAAAGAAAATGCCCAAAGATACTTGGCACCATTGCAATTATGGTCTAAACGATGACCCACGCCCGTCCCTTTCACATCCTAAACATAAGATTGTCCACCAAATACAATGGTGGAACAAACTTGTTAAAAGGGTTAAAACATAGCAATAATCTTTTGAGAAATTTAGGAGTAGATAACCTCTTAGTTACTTGAATCAATCTTGCAAACTAAAACACTTGCCTATTTCAAAAACCACACATCACTACACTTTCAAAAACAACTTTCAAAAACAAATGAAAACATTTTTCAAAATACATACACCTTTGTATACATCCCCACATGGATCATTACAAAGGTTGCCACCACATTGGCTTCTTTTCAAAATATTTTCAAACCCACACACTCAAGCACCATTTAAAACAATTGAAAACAAAAAGGCAAGTGATCTAAGCAAGTAACTAAGAGCCCATGGATAACCATGGATAGAAAGGGTGCTAATACCTTCCCTTTCTATAATCTACTCCCCGAACCCAAGAAAACATCTCAAAAGGTTTTTGCTGTGCTTTTTAACCTTTCCTTAGGATAAAATAAAAAGTCGGTGGCGACTCTTGCTCAACCGAAACATTTGCGAATACGAACGCAAAACCTCAAGTCAGTTCTCCCACCGTATCACAGAACTGGAGACTCTGCTGGGGACTTCTTTAAAAGTGGAGTAACCTTAGGGCTTAGATCACCTTTGTTTTCAATTGTTTGCTTTGTTTGCTTTTATATTTGTGGGCTTTGCATCGGAGTTTCATAGATCCTAACCCGGATCTGGGAAATACCCTTTTTAGGTAGCATAATCTGTGAGGGACCTGTCCGGCGTAGACCGACATGGGTGAAGCAGTGGCTACGTTGGTGTGGCATCTTAGTCTGTACCTATATCCCTTGTGTTGCAACGGGGAGAATATAGGTCTTCTAAGGGGTCATTAAACACCAACCAACCTTAGAACCCTAAATTGACCAACTTGGCTATTAGGACAGTAGCAGTATGCTACACTCATTGAGGCTAAACTCTTGAGATGGTTCTGGCCGCGAGAAAAGATTGCGATGCTGGAGTTATGACCGATTGAGGGTAGCCAATGATTTGAGATCCTCTAGAGCCCGGTTACTTTTGATAGGACAGGTTTTAACCAACAAAACCAAAAGAGGGTAATACCTGAAACTCATGCTGGCCTGAAACCTAAGGGTATCTTGTGTGACTTGTGTGCCTTATTTACCTATGTGAATACTTGTGGTGTGCTTCATCATAGCATCATGCCATCATACCATTGCATGCATCCTGTATAAAGGGCTAACCCATTTCAAAGACAAAAGAGTTTCATCTTTGCTCTGTTTTGTAGGACATCATGATGCCCGTGCGTAGGAATACTGTCCGGCTCAACTTTGTTCAACCACCAGTTTTACTCAAGGATTTGGTTGGTAGGATTCCAAACACTTCTTCCTTCATCAACAGACATGGGTCTCTCCTTGGCTTGATCACTGCAAAATGGGACCAACAACTGATAAGTGTTCTGACCCAGTTTTATGACCCTCTGTACCATTGTTTCACCTTTCAAGACTTCCAGTTAGTTCCTACCCTGGAAGAATTCTCTTATTTGCTTGGGATCCCTGTCTTGGAACAAACTCCATTCACCGGTTTGGAAAAGACTCCTAGGCCTGAAGAGATTGCTGCAATTCTCCCCTTGACCAAAGAAGAGGTATTGTCCAACTGGGAAACTAGAAATGGGATCAAGGGCTTTTTGGTCAAATTTCTGGTTGGCAAAGCTAATGATTTCTGGAATGACTTGGACTTCAAGGCGTACGAGGATATTCTGGCTCTTTTGATCTATGGTCTGGTACTGTTTCCCAATCCTGACACCTTTATCAGTATCCATGTCATAAGGATCTTCATGTCTCGGAATCCGGTACCCACTCTTTTGGGTGATATTCTACAACAACTCTATGCTCGTACTGCTCGAAAACGGGGAACTCCGTGGTGTTGTGCTCCTTTGCTAGTAAGGTGGTTTATTTCGCACCTTCCTAAGTTCGCGCTGAAGAATGAAGAAGGAAAAGGTTGGGCTAGGAGGTTAATGGCTCTCACTGATAATGACATCACCTGGACTCTCAGAGGTTTGGATGAGGTAGCTGTTATTGACCGTTGCGGAGAATACCCTAACGTTCCGTTAATTGGTATCCAAGGAGGAATCTCTTACAATCCATGCTTAGCTCTCCGTCAGTTTGGAAGAGCCAGAGGAGATGGGCCTCATGAAATGCTGGTTCCTCACTTCCATTTTGAGTTTCAGGCAGACAGTGACAAACTACGCCAGGGATTCATTAGAGCCTGGGACAGAATCCACAAAGTCAACCCACATGAGTTGGGACCAAAGACTTCTCTGCCATTGAAGCCCTATTGCAAATGGGTCCGCATCCGTGCTCAAAGGTTAGGTATGCCCTACGAAGCTGTTAGACCTCTCATTCTTGAGTCTCCTGTTGAAGATGGGGTTCCTCCAACTGTCCTCCCTCCTCAGATACCCACTGATTTTGACACCATGAAGAGATCTTGGGCGCAGCTAAAGGAAGAACGGGATTTCTATCGGGAGAAATTCAACGAGCAGGAACGGAAGATCCAGAGGCTGACTAAGCAATTGGAGGAAGAACGGGTCCTGAACAACTACATCAGCACTGAAAAGAGGAGGCCATGGGAGCATTGATGAGCTTTGGATGTTTCCTTTTATAGTTTATTTCCTTTCCAGTATTTTTCATTCCTGTAATGCCTAAGGGCAAATTGTTGAACAATTGAAAATTTTAATCTAATGAAGTGTGTTTCCCTTTTTGTCTACAAAGTTGAATCTTGTTTGTCTTTGAAAACATAAAACATACGCATTCCATTGCACCATATGCATAGCAGGTACCCTATTTCACAGGTTGCTTAATCTCCTTCGCTGTTTATTTTGCACAGTCATCATGAATCCAGACTCCTCCAGTGAGCAAGCAATCAAAGCCCTTCAGGCCCAAAGTGCACAGTTTCAAGAGATGGTCCTAAGCCTAGCCCAAGGTCAGCAAGAGTTGAAGACTCTACTCCTGAAGAAGAAGAAGAAAAAGAGGACTGCGTTGTTCAACACCGGACGCAGATTTGGGAACACACTCCATAATGAAGCTGATCCAACCACTTCTTCTGCTGAGAAAAACAGTCCCCAAGGGGGAGGGGCTCCTAGTCCCACAGCCTCCGACAACGAGACGGACTATAACGACGAACAATACCCACCTGCTGCTGACAGATACAAGCAATTGGAGGACCGCTTAAGCGCCATGGAAATTCAGAATGTGTCGGGGCTGGATTTCGGAGATTTGGGGTTATCTTCTGGAGTAGTAATTCCACACAAGTTTAAGGCGCCTGCCTTCGCCAAGTATGATGGGGTCTCTTGCCCAAAGCTGCATCTAAGGTCGTACGTAAGGAAGATCCAACCTTATACGGCAGATAAGAACCTCTGGATTCACTTCTTCCAAGATAGCCTCTCGGGGTCACAGCTTGAATGGTTCTACCAATTAGATGGAACCAACATCCGACACTGGGAAGATTTGGCAACCGCATTCTACAGACAATACCAATACAATTCTGATCTCGCTCCTACACGTACCCAACTTCAGGGTATGTCTCTAGGAACGGGTGAAGGGTTCAAAGAGTACGCACAAAAATGGAGAGATTTGGCTGGCAGGGTGCAGCCTCCATTGACTGATCGTGAGCTGGTTGATATGTTTCTAGGACGTTGTCTGGTCCGTTTTTCAATCATTTGGTTGGTAACTCCTCCGCTGGGTTTACAGATTTGATATTGACGGGAGAAAGAATTGAAGCTGGCATCAGGTCAGGCAAGATACAAAAGGCTGCCTCCACAAGTGCTGAGAAGAGGCCGTTTAAGAAAGAAGCAAGTGCCGTCTATGGTCCTAGAAGACAAATCAAGCCCGAAAGTCGCCAAGCCGTCAATGCTTTGGTCATCTCAAAACCTGTTGCTGCTCCTCAGCAGTACAATCAACAAAGAAGCGAAAGGCCCAAGAGGCAGTATACCCGACTGAGTATGACCTTATCTCAAATTTTACCCCAACTGTTATCCACCAACCTGGTGACCCACAAAGAAGCTCCTAAGGTCGTCAACACTGCGTCTCCTAAGTATAACCCAAATGCCCGGTGTGCTTATCATTCTGATAGTCCCGGGCACACTACTGATGATTGCTGGGCCTTGAGAAACAAGGTGCAAGACCTGATCGACGCAAAGGAAATTCAGTTTGAAGCGCCAGAGAGACCAAATGTTGTAACTGCTCCTATGCCCCAGCATAGAGTAAATGCCATTGAGGAAGAACTGTATGCTGTTTCGGTAAATGAAGTTGTCACCCCTCTGAGGACTGTCAAGAAGAACCTACTGCGGGCCGGTTTGTTTCCGGGTTGCAGTGAAGGTTGCCTGTTCTGTGCTGTTTCCCTATCTAGTTGTCCCTTGCTGAGGTTAGGCGTCCAAAGCCTAATGGATAGCAAGGAGATTCTGTTTAAGAAGTCTGCTGTTCAGTTGGTTCCGGTAAAAGAAGTTTCCGTGGTTACCATCTTCAATAATCCAATCAAGGCTCTCCCGAAGAAGCCTGTTCAAATCATGACTGTTGCACCTGTGGTTATTACTGTTCCGGGGCCTCTCCCCTACGTATCTGATAAAGCTGTCCCCTGGCATTATGGGGCAGACGTATATGTAAATGGAATCAAACAAGAATTCGACACTGGCGCCAGTATCTGCGATATCACTGGTCCAGCCAAGGTCACCCGCAGTGGCAGGCTCTTCTCGCCTGACATTGCACCGCCCGCTATTCGAAGACCCCTCCTTATAACACCTACAAGTGTACCTGTTACTGTTGCTGATCAAGTTGTTTCCCCTGCCGCCGAGTCATCTAATGCTCGGGGCAAAGGGATTGAAGAGGAGCCTGCCCGGATGGAGGCACCAATACCTATAAATGCTGAGGCCTCCCAACAAGAAATGGAGGAGATCCTGAAAATAATAAAGAAAAGTGATTTCAATGTTGTCGAGCAGTTGGGGCATACGCCCTCCAAGATCTCCATGCTCTCTTTATTGCTATGCTCTGAGGCCCATGCTAAAGCCTTGATTTCATTTCTCAAGACGGCCCATGTGCCACAGGAGACATCTGCAGTCCAGTTCACTGATTGCGTAGCAAATCTGACAGCAGACAATGGCTTGGGTTTTTCAGATGCTGACCTGACTGCGAAGGGAAGAGACCACAATGATGCCCTACATGTCTCTATCGAATGCAGGGGCACTACTCTGGCGCATGTATTGGTGGATACTGGTTCTTCCTTGAATGTTCTACCGAAAAAGGCTTTAGACCGTTTGGATTATGAAGGCCTAGAACTGAAGCCCAGCAATATCATCGTCAGGGCCTTTGACGGTTCAAAAAGGATGGTTCATGGAGAGGTTGACATCCCTATTCGTGTGGGCTCTCAAGTTTTTGACTCTACTTTTTATGTGATGGATATACGTCCATCGTACTCTTGTCTACTGGGTCGACCTTGGATCCATAAAGCTGGGGCTGTGACCTCTACCTTGCACCAGAAGCTGAAGTACCCTGTCAGGGGGAAGATCGTCACTGTGCAAGGAGAAGAGGAGTATATGGTGAGCCATTTGAATTCCTTCAGATACATTGAGATGGACGGGGAGTTCATTGAAACCCCCTTTCAGCATTTCGAGGAGGTACATCCAATTTCAGCAGCAGCAGAAACAACAGTCGAAGAGAATGTTTCCTTGAGGATGGCTTCCCTAAGGGATGCCCGGGCTGTGGTTCAGAAAGGCAATTGTGCAAACTGGGGTCAGCTTCCTGACTTCACTCAGAAGAACGACAAGTTTGGGCTGGGCTTTACTGCAGAGGCTCAGAGGGCTGTGCGCAAGGAGAAGGTCAGAAAGGCTCCGGTGTTTATCTCCAGCTCAAGGGTGAATGCTATTGAGGAGGATGTAGAGGAAGCAGAATTTGACAGTTGGATCTACCCGACTACCAGCAACGGACCAAGCAACTGGACGGCAAAGGATTTTACGCCTATCACATTTGTCACGCAGTAATTAATTTCTTTTGATTTCCAATTTGTAACAAACAATATGTTAAAACTTTGTTGGCTCGGTGTCCTACCCGGGGCATCGTAGCTCCATTTGTGAGGGCTTTTTTGTATGACATTTTCATATATCATCAATCAAAACATTGGACGTTTGTTGCATTTCAAATCTTGTGCTCTTTTCCTTTCTGTGTTATATATTGCAAAACAGCTATATTTACACACACTCACTTATACAGGTTTCAATCCACTCTGGATCTCACTGGTAACAGCTCTGCTACCGCCAGTTATGACTTCGAAAATCCGATCAACTTAGCCGAAGACGAAGGTGAAGATGATTGCGAAGTGCCTGGTGAACTCGCAAGACTGCTACTCCAGGAAGAAAGAGCTATTCAGCCACATGAAGAGCCGGTGGAGACAATTAACCTGGGTACTGAGACAGATAGGAAAGAGGTCAAGATTGGTGCCAATCTAGAGCTCAGCGTGAAGCAACGATTGATCCAGATGCTACAGGATTACATGGAGATTTTTGCTTGGTCCTATGAAGATATGCCTGGTTTGGATGCCGACATTGTAGTTCACCACCTACCAACCAAGGAAGATTGCCCTCCGGTAAAGCAAAAAGTCCGATGGATGCGTCCAGAGATGTCTGAAAAGATCAAGGCCGAGGTTATGAAACAGTTTAATGCCGGGTTCCTTGCAGTGACCTCTTACCCTCAGTGGGTTGCTAATGTGGTACCAGTGCCGAAGAAGGACGGTAAAGTCAGAATGTGTGTCGACTACAGGGATTTGAACAGGGCCAGCCCTAAGGATGACTTCCCCCTACCTCACATTGATGTCCTTGTTGACAATACAGCTCAACACAAGGTGTTCTCCTTCATGGATGGCTTTTCAGGGTATAATCAAATCAAAATGGCTCCAGAAGATATGGAGAAGACTACCTTTGTGACTCAGTGGGGCACCTTCTGTTATAAGGTCATGCCATTCGGATTGAAAAATGCTGGGGCAACCTATCAACGTGCCATGGTTGCTTTATTTCATGATATGATCCATCATGAGATTGAGGTATACGTTGATGACATGATTGCAAGGTCTCAAACTGAGGAGGAGCACCTTGACCATCTAAGGAAGTTGTTTGACCGACTCAAGTTATACAAGCTGAGGTTGAATCCCAACAAATGCACCTTTGGGGTAAGATCCGGAAAATTGCTAGGTTTCATTGTAAGTGATAAAGGTATTCAGGTGGACCCTGCCAAGGTAAAAGCCATACAAGAGATGCCGACTCCAAAAATAGAGAAAGAAGTCAGAGGCTTCCTGGGACGACTGAATTACATTGCCCGATTCATCTCACACCTGACTGCTACTTGTGAGCCAATCTTCAAATTACTGAAGAAAGATCAAGTAGTACGTTGGAACGATGAATGTCAGGCCGCCTTTGAAAAGATAAAGGAATATCTCCAAGAGCCACCCATTCTTATGCCACCGGTGGAAGGAAGACCTCTGATACTATACTTGACAGTACTTGACAATTCAATGGGGTGTGTGCTGGGGCAGCATGACGAGTCTGGCCGAAAAGAGAACGCTATTTATTACTTGAGCAAAAAGTTTACCGACTGTGAGTCTCGTTACTCACTGCTTGAGAAAACTTGCTGCACTCTTGTATGGGCTGCTCGCCGGCTGAGACAGTATATGCTGACTCACACTACTTTATTGATTTCAAAGATGGATCCCATCAAGTACATATTTGAAAAGCCCGCTCTGTCTGGGAGAATAGCGAGATGGCAAATGATCTTGACAGAATATGACATCCAGTATACAACTCAGAAAGCAATTAAGGGAAGTGTATTGGCGGATCATTTGGCACACCAACCTGTGGACGATTACCAATCATTGAACTTTGATTTTCCGGACGAAGACATCATGGTGGTAACTGACTGTGAAGTACCTGGACCGGATGAAGGACCTGAGGAAGGATCCCGATGGTCTATGCATTTTGATGGAGCCTCCAATGCTTTGGGTAACGGCGTCGGCGCTGTAATCATATCTCCCAAAGGAACTCATACTCCCCTCACCGCCCGATTATGTTTCAGCTGCACCAACAACATGGCAGAATATGAGGCATGTATCATGGGTTTACAAGCTGCAATCGACTTAAGGATCAAATTTCTAAGTGTCTTCGGAGATTCCGCTCTCGTGATCAATCAGATCAAAGGCGAGTGGGATACGAAACACCCAAATCTTATTCCTTACAAGGAGTACGTGTTGACCTTACTCCCCCACTTTGAAGAAATAACTTTCGAACACTTCCCTAGAGAGGAGAATCAGCTAGCGGACGCACTAGCTACGATGTCTTCAATGTTCAAAGTCAAATGGGACAATGAGGCTCCCCGAATCATTATTTGGAAGTTGGATGAACCGGCGTACTGCTGCGAGCTGGAGGCTGAGAAGGTGACTGAAAAACCTTGGTATCATGAGGTGAAGAGGTACTTGGAAGCTCAGGAATACCCTGAAGGTGCATCTGTCAATGATAAGAAGTTCATGAGGAGGTTTGCTGCAAAATTCTTCCTCAGCAACGGCATTCTCTACAAACGGAATCATGATTCAACTCTGCTACGTTGTGTGGATAAGGCTGAAGCAGAGAAAATTATGATGGAATTACATGAAGGCGCATTTGTAACACATTCCAGTGGACACACCATGGCTAAGAAAATCCTTCGGGCAGGATATTTCTGGTCCACAATGGAAGCCGATTGTTACCAACACTCCTGAACTTGTCATAAATGCCAGATCTATGCTGACAAGGTGCATATCCCTCCGGTTCCTTTGAATGTCCTGACGGCACCTTGGCCTTTTGCAATGTGGGGCATCGATATGATCGGTGAGATCCGACCGACAGCATCCAATGGGAATCGCTTCATCTTGGTGGCGATCGATTACTTCACGAAGTGGGTTGAGGCAGCTTCCTACGCCACAGTAACCAAGAGCGTCGTGGCACGTTTCATCCGGTATAATCTGATCTGTCGGTACGGCGTCCCGGAAAGAATCATTAAGGACAATGGTACCAATCTCAATAATTCGATGATCACTGAACTCTGTGAACAATTCAAGATACAACACCACAATTCTTCTCCCTACCGGCCGAAGATGAATGGGGCTGTAGAGGCAGCCAATAAAAATATCAAGAAAATTGTGCAGAAGATGACAGTGACCTTTAAAGATTGGCACGAGATGTTACCATTCGCTCTTCATGGGTACCGCACCTCAGCAAGGACGTCAACCGGGGCAACTCCCTTCTCCTTGGTCTATGGCATGGAGGCAGTCTTGCCAATTGAAGTCCAGATACCCTCTCTCCGGATAATGAAGGATGCAGACTTGAGTGAAGATGACTGGATCCAGACTCGACTTGATCAATTAAATCTGATTGACGAAAAGAGGCTCACTGCTATCTGTCATGGTCAAACGTATCAAAAACGGATGATCAGGGCATTTAACAAGAAAGTCAGACCACAAGAGTATCAAGTTGGGGACCTGGTAATCAAACGCATCATCCTTCCTCAAAGTGATCCCCGGGGCAAATGGACCCCTACATACGAAGGGCCATTTGTGGTTAAACGTGTGTTCTCAGGAGGAGCCATGATCCTAACCACCATGGATGGTGACGACCTTCCTCACCCCGCCAATGCAGACATAGTGAAAAAATACTACGCATAAATAAAAGACCCGCTAGGTTGACATACCTAGACAAAAATAAGGGCTTCCCGGCGAACCAAAAGGGTTCGGGCAAAAATAAGGGATGAAATGAATAAAAATCTGTACACCCGGCAAGTCGAAAACCTGAAAAGGCGACTTGGGCAAAAATGGGTATCCCGGTGGACTGAAAACCCGAAAGGGCGGTCCAGGCAAAAGTTAGGGATAAAAGCGTAACACTATGTCTCATTGGATCGCTTCGCATCCGGAATTCGACATCAACTATCTGGCTCAGATTTCGGCATCGACCAATCAGCTTCATCTTCAACTAGGTAGCAAAGCGATGAGACATCCGAAGACATAAAGGCGATAACAGAGTTGGAACCCAGTGGGATTGTTCACATAGCTGTTTTGGTTTCTTTTTTTTCAAATTGTAAACTCTATGATTTTTGGCGGCGTCCTCTTACTAGGATGTCAGCCTCTTGTACAAAAACGCCTATTCACAGGCAAAGTTCAAATCAATACAAATTCACTTGTCCATACAAATTGCCATTGTTTTCCCTTTTTTCTGCTTTGTCTTGCGAAGAACGTCCAATGTTCATTTTTGATATATGCATTTGACATTAAAATTGTTGACTCATAAATATTCGCATATGAAACGAAAGATTAATTACAGGTGACATCAGAAACAGGGGCAATGTGGAGTTGTCTGATGCAGTCTGGTTATTTTGTCCGCCAAGGTACCAAGGTAGATTCGACTGAAGAATGTGACCAAATCATCTCAACGTCCCGCAGAGTAAGACAAGATTCAGCAATACTCTCCCCAAGCGGAGTTGACTCCCCGACAATCCTGAAAAGGCACAACATTCCCCGGCAGGTCTTAAAGCTCACTCCCCAGTAGATTCTGGAAGCTTGTTCCCTATAGTGCACGGACGTCTCTCCCGAGTGTTATTTAGAGTTATTTCCTCACAAGGACTTATAACTGGGTTATCCTCAGTTAAAATAATAATGATAATAACGGAAGATCTCCCTCGGCAAGTTCCTTCAATCCCCAGCGGAGTTTATCATCATTATCCCCAGCGGAATCCATCATTAAAGTCCTCAACAGGCCTCTCAGCAAAACTTCGGCCAAGTATCTCTTCCACAGAGCAACTCCCCGGCCGTTCGTCAAGGATTTATTTTCCTAAGACGAAATTACATTCATAAACATTTCACATTTTCATACATCTTGCTTACATATGTGATAAAGTGCATACAACACCATCTCATGTTGAACATCATGACATCATGCATATCATACATCATGACATTGCATACAACTTACGTTTTTGCCTTTTCAGGAAAAAGACAATCCCAAAAACAACTACCTTCAACTGTCACAACTCCAGATTCGATACCTGTATCTAGCCAGGGCACATCTGAGAGTGATCCGTTTCCAGACTCGATTCCTGTATCTAGCCAGGGCACGTCTGAAGAGTTCGAAGATTCGATTCCTGTATCCAGCCAGGGCACATCTATCAACTACAACATCTCCAGATTCGATTCCTGTATCCAGCCAGGGCATATCTGTTGACCACGGTTCCAGACTCGATTCCTGTATCTAGCCAGGGCACGTCTGAAGAATTCGAAGATTCGATTCCCGTATCCAGCCAGGGCACATCTATCAACTACAACATCTCCAGATTCGATTCCTGTATCCAGCCAGGGCATATCTGTTGACCATGTTTCCAGACTCGATTCCTGTATCTAGCCAGGGCACGTCTGAAGAGTTCGAAGATTCGATTCCTGTATCCAGCCAGGGCACATCTATTAACGACTATTTCCAGATTCGACTCCTGTATCCAGCCAGGGCACATTTGTGAGCAACCAATTGTAGATTCGATACCTGTATCTAGCCAGGGCATATCTTCATAAGGAGACTGAAGATCAAACACCTGTAACAAGCCAGGAAAACATCCGTCTTTCTCAAATATACAAGTTCTCGCTAAGGAGTCTCTTATGCGATCGACACTTCCAAATGGCATCTATAAGCCCATTCCCGACAAGGTTCTGTCACATCTCCAGATGGCATCTATAAGCCCATCTCCCTATCCACCACCTCTCCAAATGGCATCTGTAAGCCCATTCCTGACATCACATTGCTGATACTTCAACATGCGAGTGCAAATTTCCGGGCACTCTAGTGTCCAATCTCCTTTTACCCTCGAGTCGCGAAAGGCAAACTCACCAATCTAACTCTTCAGGTCCAAGAAGATTGAACAGGGGCAACTGTTGTACCCCAAAATTTGCCCTCCCATTTCCTCAATATTTTCTCATCACAAGACCCTTGAAGATCAAGATCCAGTTAGGGTTTCCTCTGCTCAAGACTTCTCCTTGCACTTTGGACTCAAATTAGGGTTTGTGTTTGCCCAAGGATGTTTTTACCTAGAATGCCTAAGATGACTTTCATGTTTCATATTGGACTCCCAAGTTTATCCTCACCAAGTTTCCAGTCTTGAGTCCAAGTTTTGCCCAGTCAATTAGACAGATGACCTATAAATCAGCTGTATTGGGGAAAAAGTCAACTGTGGCCAATTGACAGTCAAACCTCATGAAATTTGACCCACATCAACATATTGAACTCATATGGACCATTTGATCAAGTTTGGATCACAATTCTCCAAGAAATTTGATCAGATCACCAAAAGGGCAAAATGGTCATTTTTAGGGTTTTGACTGTACAAAGGCAATTCTTGACTGTTTGACCTAGCCAATGGCAAATCAAGCTCACATATGGACTCAAGGACTCAATGAAATGGTCTTGACACATTCATCAAGCTCAAAAGATCCCAAGTACACAAGGTTGACAGTTGAATTTCCCAGTCAATTGATCAATTTTGACTGTATACTGAAAAGTCAAACTTTGACTTTTTGGTCAAAATCAAGAGTCAAGATTCATTTTTCATCAAAACATGCCAAATCATGAAGCTTGTTCACCAAGAAATCACAAAATGCAAATTAGGGTTAGAAAATGGAATTTTTCATAACTTAGAATTTTTCTAAGTTATGAAAAACCCTAATTTTTTCCCAACTTTGCCCCATCTTTTCACCAAGATCCATTTGGATTCAAACAAAAGTCAAAACATGAAAGTTGTAGCTTGTTGCATAATCTACAAATTTGATTCACAAAGTTTTCTCATTTGAAGCTTGTATCCCAAGTTACAATTTTTTGAATAAGGGCACTAAACCATTTTTAACTTAGTGGAATTTTAACCTATTTTGACAAGGTTTTCTACCCCACTTCAAGGCCATTTTTCATACCCTTCCACTTGGAATTTCAATTTTCATTTCAAAGATGGATTGTAGTACACATTCCAAGCTTTCCAAAATGTCCAAGAACTCATCAAACAACCTCATAACTTGAGAGATTCGAATTTCACAAGTTGGCAAAAATTCACTTTTTGTTCTTAACCAAAACATGCTCATAATCTTGCAATTTGAACTCAGCTTGCTTTAGGCTAGATTACAGGTCCTTAAACCAAGTTACACTCAAGAATTAAATGCAAAACCAATGTGACAAGTTGTTATTCTAAGCATTTGGACATTACATGATGAACTAACCCTAAACTAGATAAAGTGAACTTTCCATTTTTGAAAAGATTAGCTTTATGTCCAATTGCAAATCAAGAAGGTACATAGCAAATCTGCTTGGCACAAGATTATGTGCATAACACACTGATCAAGAGAAGCATATGCAGCACATTAGGGGGTCCTCTACTGACCTAGAAAGCCAAGTTGCGTTTTGTTGCTTAAGTGTGAAGAAAAGTCCATAACTTGTAACAACTCTCATCTCAGCATAGACACACAAGAACAAACTGATCAAACACCTTCAAAAGAACATAACCAAGCTAAGACACGACCCTTGCACCTCCAAAACACCCTCCATCTCAGAATCATCCTCAAACTGCAAAAACAGGGTTGCCTCTGCAGTTTGAGTGCCAACTTCATTTTCTCTCGAGCATTCTTGCTAAAATCAGTTCATACACATTCCCTAGCATATATGCAAGCTAACCATGACCTAAAACCTGACCTGTAATCCCTCTAACAGCTTCCACCATTTTCACATTTTTGACTTGCAGGTGAAGTTCTATAGCTTGATTCAGAAGCTCTCAAGACAAAGTAAGCATTGAAACAACATCCCTGGACCTCAAGGAAGCTTTTCCAATCATCACCTTGCACTGGAAGTTCCTCATTCTCCAGATAGAAGTTCAACTGCACAGGTAAAACTTTGAACTCATATCTCTCTTATTATGTATCTTTAGTCTTAAGTTTGTGAAGAAACAAGGTTCTACTCATAGCCCTGAACATGTACATATCTTTACATTTCATTTCTTTTGCCTGAGTAGAGAGAATTTGGAGTTTGAAAATGGCAGAAAAACTAGGTTAGGATTTGGGGGAGGAGAAATTCTCCCTCATCTTAGAGAGTTAGATCAAGTTCCATACATGGTTAGAATCGTCTCTTCATGCTGAACATTTGTTGTGTTATGAGTTTTTGTTAAAAAGCCAGGAATCGAGAGTTGGACATTAAAGAACAGGGCGCGCGCATTTTCAAACATTGTGCTGGAGGTTGAAGACAGTGGCATTGGGCTGGGCTTGCTTTGTGTTTTTTTTTATTCACACCCCTTTTTTTGGTTTACACCCCCTAAGCCCATTTGCTTTATTTTTATTGGTTGTTGATATTTTCTTTTTTCATTTGACTCATTTATTTTTTCTCAGCACATTAAAAATTTAAAAATATTTTTTCCATCATTTTTTGAATTTATTGCATATTTGTTTAGTTATTTCTTTTGTTTATACATAAATAAATACATATTATTATTAATAAATAGAAAAAAATAGTGTGAATATATTTTCATTTTTATTTTTATTTTATATTACCCTCTGAAAATATTTCATATAAAAAATACTATTTTCAAAAAAATTAATTATTATTATTATTTATATATATAATTCATATTTAGGATAATATAAATATACATATATATATATATATATATATATATATATATATATATATATATTAATATACTTAGAGTAAAAATACCAAAAAATGTACATATTTTATTTTTTAACATTTAATACTAAAAAATGCCTTTTTTACAAATATACCATGTTTTATTTTATTTTTGTATAATGAATATTATGTGAATTAATTAATTAATATACATCTTGATTAAAATTAGGGTTTTTGCCCTAAAAGTTGAAAATACTCAAAATAATACCTTTTTATTTTCTTATTTTATTTTACATAAACCATACTTTTCTCATACATATAAAAACTTTCTTTTTGCATTTTGCATATTTATTTAATTTCCATTTAATTATGCAATTTATTTACATTGCAAATATTCAAAATTGATGTAATAGTTTTAGGTTTAAATTACTTGTCAATATCCCCATTCGAACATTTGTACCCCCCTTCCCATATTTGGTTTTGTAATAGCTTAGTAAATTTATTTTCGCACTTTATTGCTTTCTAATGATAACATGTTAGAATTAGGGTTTGTATGCGAAAAACGACGAAAAAATAGTTATGACCTAATATCAAGATAAACAAGCATGAAAATGGACACACAAATCACACTTGCACCCCCTAGGGTACTCCACTTGTTGCCTTTCAAAATTGGGCCATATTGCATGTTAGGTCTCTTTGGGCAAAACAAACAAATTGAATGATCATAGTCCCTCGATAACATTTTTCAAAACAAACAAAAACAAATGATCAAGTCCCTTAAAGAAAATGCCCAAAGATACTTGGCACCATTGCAATTATGGTCTAAACGATGACCCACGCCCGTCCCTTTCACATCCTAAACATAAGATTGTCCACCAAATACAATGGTGGAACAAACTTGTTAAAAGGGTTAAAACATAGCAATAATCTTTTGAGAAATTTAGGAGTAGATAACCTCTTAGTTACTTGAATCAATCTTGCAAACTAAAACACTTGCCTATTTCAAAAACCACACATCACTACACTTTCAAAAACAACTTTCAAAAACAAATGAAAACATTTTTCAAAAGACATACACCTTTGTATACATCCCCACATGGATCATTACAAAGGTTGCCACCACATTGGCTTCTTTTCAAAATATTTTCAAACCCACACACTCAAGCACCATTTAAAACAATTGAAAACAAAAAGGCAAGTGATCTAAGCAAGTAACTAAGAGCCCATGGATAACCATGGATAGAAAGGGTGCTAATACCTTCCCTTTCTATAATCTACTCCCCGAACCCAAGAAAACATCTCAAAAGGTTTTTGCTGTGCTTTTTAACCTTTCCTTAGGATAAAATAAAAAGTCGGTGGCGACTCTTGCTCAACCGAAACATTTGCGAATACGAACGCAAAACCTCAAGTCAGTTCTCCCACCGTATCACAATTGGTTTTGTTAATTAAATTATTCCGCTGTGTAAACATGTATGAGTTGCTTCTATGTTATGCATGACAGGAACTTGTTTTCATTAAAAGAGAATTGTGGCATCCTCGTTAATACATGTACTCTGAAAATATGATTTTAATTATTTGCGAAATTTGTTCGGGGTTTTAGAGGGTGTTACAGTCAGCTCCCTGATTTTCTTCATAAAACTGACAAATTTGGTTTGGGCTTTACTTCAGGAGCTCAAAGGGCTGTTCGACGTGCTCGGGCTGTAGGACCTCCCATGAGCATCAGCAATCATGGGGTTAACGCTATAGAAGACAATAATGAGGATTCTGATATTGACAGTTGGATCTACCCTGCTACCAACGGTGGACATAGTAACTAGACGGCCAAATATTTTGTGCCAATTTCTTTTATTCAACAGTAATTTGTCTTACTTGTTTTCTAGTTTTGTAATAAAAAATATAAACTCTATGGCCTTGTGTCTTACCCGAGGCACAATGGTTTATTTGTGAGGATTATTATATGTCATTATCATATGTCATCAATAAAACATTGGGGGTTCTTGCATACAAATTTTGCGCTCTCTATTTTTCTTTTCTGCTTTTCACTTTATCAATACAGCTATGCTCTTACACACACTCACATATCAAACTGTAGATCCATGTCCACTCTGGATCCCATTGATAATAGTTCTACTATTGCCAGTTATAACTTCGAAAATCCGATCAACCAAGCCGAGGACGAAGGTGAGAAAGATTGTGAGGTGCCTGGAGAACTCGCTAAACTGTTACAGTAGGAAGAGAAGGCTATAAAGCCCCATGAAGAGTTAGTTGAGACGATAAATATGGGCACAGAGGTAGACAGAAAAGAAGTCAAGATCGGCACAAATCTGGAGATTAATGTCAAACAGCGGTTGATACAGATGTTACACGATTATGTTGAGATCTTCTCCTGGTCATATGAAGACATGCCTGGTTTAGACACTGATATTATGGTACATCGTCTGCCGACTAAAGAAGATTTCCCTCCATTAAAGCAAAAGGTCCGTCGTATGTGCCCTGATATGTCAGAGAAGATCAAAGCATAGGTTATGAAACAGTTCAACGCTGGGTTCTTAACTGTCACTTCTTACCCCTGATGGATTTCCAATGTGGTGTTGGTGCCTAAAAAATACGGTAAGGTACGAATGTGTGTGGACTAAAGAGACCTGAACAGGGAAAGTCCCAAGGATGACTTCCCGCTTCCCCACATTGATGTTCTGGTTGACAACACCGTACAACATAAAATATTCTCCTTCATGGACGGTTTCTCTGGGTACAATCAGATCAAGATGGCTCCTGAAGACATGGATAAGACAACCTTCGTCACACAGTGGGGCACTTTCTGTTACAAGGTGATGCCTTTTGGATTAAAGAATGCTGGGGCAACGTATCAGCGAGCCATGGTAGCTTTTTTCTACGACATGATTCACCATGAGATAGAGGTTTATGTTGATGACATGATAGCCAGGTCTCAAACTGAGGAAGAGCACCTTGATCATCTACAAAAGCTGTTTGACAGGTTGAAGACATACAAGTTGAGGTTGAACTTGAAAAAGTGCACCTTCGGGATAAGGTCTGGTAAACTTCTGGGGTTCATCGTCAGTGACAAAGGTATTCAGGTAGACCCTGCAAAGGTGAAGGCCATACAAGAGATGTTGGCTCCCCGTACTAAGAAGGAGGTTAGAGGTTTCTTGGGAAACCTAAATTATATCGCCAGGTTCATTTCACATCTGACTGCTACTTGTGAGCTGGTCTTCAAACTCCTGAAGAAAGATCAAGTGGTAAAGTGGAATGAAAAATGCCAGACCGCTTTCGAAAGAATTAAGGAATACCTTCAAGAACCACCAATCCTGATGCCTCCAACTGAAGGAAGACCTTTAATAATGTACTTAACAATGTTAGACAATTCAATGGGGTGTGTGTTGGGGCAGCATGACGAGTCTGGTCAAAAAGAGCACGCAATATACTACCTTAGCAAAAAGTTTACCGACTGTGAGACAAGATACTCACTGCTCGATAAAACTTGTTGCGCTTTGGCATGGGCTGCTCGCCGACTAAGACAGTGTGATACGGTGGCAGAACCGACTGTTTTGAAATGCTGGTTTGCGTTTTGCATTTTGTGTTTGCAAAATGTCGCGGTAAGCAAGAGTCGCCACCGACTTTTATTTCATCCAATCGGAAAGGAAAAAAGTACAGAAAAAATCCTTTTTCGAGATATTCTGAGTACGGGGGGTAGATTATAGAAAGGGAAGGTGTTAGCACCCTTTCTATCCATGGTTTTCCATGGGCTCTTAGGTACTTGCTCATCTTTTTAAATTGCTTGTTTATGTGCTTTGTTTTTGAAAAGATTTTTAACTTCGTGATAACCCTTGTATCAGTCCTCAAAGGTGTGACGGAGTTGTTTTGAAAATTGTTTTGAAGTGTGTAAGTGCGAAAAGCTTTGATTTGAGCAAGTACCTACTAGCATTTACCTACTCTAAAAAGGATCGTTTCTATTCTTGCTTCCTTTAGACAGCGCTATCCCACTATTGAGAAATAGGTAGCACCGTCGTTGGAGTTGTAAGGGTTAATTCAAAAGGGACGTACAATCACTAAAGCAATGTTAGGACACCTTAGTAATAACCCTAGAGTCTTAAGATCATGTTCGAGGAAACATTTCCGAGGCAACATTCGAATGGGACGTTTGATCTTTTTCAGACAAGAAGGCAACCACTAAGACACCCTATGCTTAATGATCGTTTACTGAAGGCAACCAAAGTAAGAGCATACCCTAAGACTGATATGTGTGAGTGATTTGTTTCAGTTATTTATCTTTGCACATTAGGGTTTTCTAATTGTATTAAATTATCATGCAATCTTGTCATACAATCCTATCATACATCTAGACAGTTAAATATTTGCAGAAATTAAGACGCGGGAAAGTAAATCTACGTTATTACAAGGCTTCGGGGAGGGGGATTAATTACATAGCCAAAAACCGGGAATTTAAACAGTAAATAAAACCCTAAATTAAACTATTACAAACCAGTGAGGGTTACAACAATATTGGCAAAAATAAATAATAAGCGCGTGGTGAATTAAATGCGAGACGATTAGGGTTTTGACCCTTTGACTAATCCTATTTGTGATTGAAAAAAATGTTTTTTGTCTTGTTTTTTAAGAGAATAAATGAACTAAAAAAAGAAACCCTAGTTCTAATTAATTTTAAATCAAGAAAAATAAATTAATTCATTCTAAAAACATATTTTTGTATTTTGTTTATTTGAGAAAGAAAAGAAAACAAGGAAAAAATTAAATCAAGAGTTAACCTAATTTTCTAATTGAATTTTAGTTGTGAAAAAAAAATTAAGGTTGCCCTAATTTAATTAAACTAATCAATTAAAATATTTATTAAGAAAAATAATTTTTTTATTATCTTGATTGGTTGATTTAAAATAAAATGATTTTTGTGTTGATAAAAAAACAAAATAATTAGAGAAAAGAAATTAAAGAAAGAAAAAAAAGAAATAACCCAAGGGCCTGCTGTCAGCGGATCTGATTGGAGATGGATCCAGAAGATGATGGTCCAGAGGATGAGGTGTGCTGGATTTGATTCTGGATGATGGATCCAGAAGGTGATACGCTTCAGAAGATGCATGTGCTGGATCTGATGAAAACAAAGGAGAAAGTACGAAAAGCTCACGCCTGGGATCGAACCCAGAACGATGAGCTTCTGACTTCTTTCTTCTGACCAACTGCGTTGGATGTTAATTTGTTAATACAATAAAAACAAACAATATATCAGAACAACAGGTTTCTGGCCAGAATAACGCGCCAGAATTTAAATCAGCCAATCAGGTTGTAACACGTTGTTGTCTTCTTCCCTGGAACCATCGTTTTAAGTTCTGATTCTTTTACCGACAGACGCAGGTCTGTTGCTGAAACCTGTGTCATTCAAAAATTAAGTATATGCAATATGAATTCAATTAGGGACCATGGATCAGCTGGGATTGAAATTCTGATCATCATGGTACCCATTATCAGGCCTAATTTTGCTTGAGAATCAAAACCCCAAATTGGAGCACGAAAACCTAACAATGGCAAACGCTTATTCTTGCACTGTAACTCTAATCAAACTATCCAGAAACATTGCAAACATGATGATGAATACAAATACACAATTAAAACATGCTTAATATGCAATAATTACAGCAATTGAAGGTGGATAATTTTGAAAACCGTGAGAATGGTAGGAGGAGATTCTGGATGTGCTGACGCCGGCAATTGATTGGGAATGCTTCCTGCAACGTCAAGGAATTGATTTTTAGCTTTGAAACTCCTTGATTAGTGTTCTATTCAAGAATTTGGATCTCACTTTTTGTCAAGAATTCTGAGTTTCTTTTCTGGCAATTTCACGTCTCCAGCCCCTTTCTTTGATCTGCAAACCTTTCTTATATAACCTAGAATGAACTAGGTTAACAAACTTGGATTAAATCTTTGCATTTATCCAAGATTTGATTTGATTTTCAATGCATAGGATATTGTGATCGGTGGAATAGAACTGACTGTTTTTTAGCTGGTTTTGCGAAATGTCGCGGTAAGCAAGAGTCGCCACCGTCTTTTATGTTCTCCAACATGGAAAGGACAAAAGCACAGCAAAATTCCTTATTCGAGAATGTTTCTCGGTTCGGGAGGTAGATTTATAGAAAGGGAAGGTGTTAGCACCCTTTCTATCTGTGGTTATCCACGGGCATTTAGGTACTTGCTCTTATGTTTTAAAAAGATTTGTTTGCTTTTCAAATGTGTGTGGGTTTTGAAAAAGTTTCGTTTGAAAAATTTCTAAGTAACTCTTGTATCTGTCCTCAAGAGTGTATGAAAAATTTGTTTGAAAAACCTTTTGAAAGTGTGAGGTGTGGAAAGTTGTTTTGTTTGCTTGAAAAGAGCAAGTACCCAGGAGAATCTACCTATTCTAAGGAATTAAGCTGTGTAAGAGTCCTTTAGATAGTGCTATCCCACTATTGAGAAGTAGGTAGCACCGTCGTTGGAGGTGTTCGGGTCAATTCGATTAAGGGACATGTGTGGTCACCGAAGCAATGGTAGGACACCTTAGAAGTAACCCTAATGTCCTAGATCCTTTGTATCCGAGGCAACCATTTCGAGGCAACTGGATCTTTAGACAAAGGGCGACCTCTAAGACGTCCTATACTTGATGACCACGTACGAGGCAACTAGTGAGGCGTACTCTAGAAGTGGCATGTGCTTTGTGTGTTGTTTTTCAGTTAAGGTTATCTTGTACATGTTATTTGTGAGCTACGGATTGATTTTATTTACATACATTCTTTCATACATTGTTAACAGTTAGGGGTGCGGAAAATAAATTGCGGAAAGATAAATTCTAACTATTACAGGGCGCGGGTCTATACATCGCCAAAAAAACAAAAACCCGTTTTGGAAAATAAAGTGCGAGAAAATAAGGCGATAAACCTAATTAACTATTACATATCTGGAGACAATTACATAAATAATCAAAATAAATAAATACGCGCGAATAGAAATTTAATCGGGAACTTCCTAAGGGTTTTGACCCTTTTAAGAAAAGAATTGAATTTTGTCCTTTTTTTTTGTGATTAAATTAAAATTAAACCTAGTACTAATTAATTAATTAAAAGGAAAAAGAATGTTTTTGTGTTTTTATATTTTTAATGAAATAAAGTAAAAAAGAAATTAAAAAAAATGAAAGTGAAATACCTAATTCTAAATTAATTTTACTTATTAAAAAAATGTTAAAATTAAACTAATTAAACTAATTAATTTATTAGTATTTTATTTACAAAATAAGTTAATAAATAATAAAATGTTCTTTTTTTGTTTTTTTCTGAATTTTTATAAAAAATATTAGTTTATGAGGTAATTAAATAATAATAATAGTTAATAATAATAATTGGATAAAAGAAAATAAAAAGGAAAAGAAAACAAAAGAAAATAAAATAGAACCGAAGGGGTGTTGGGCCAGAATGGAGGGGTTTGTTAGCAAACTGAAGCCCATTTGCCTTCAAGCCACGTTGACTTCTTGGATCTGCTGAGCTGGCTTTGACTGAGACACATGGTGGTCATCCATCCCATGGCCATTAGATTGATCTTTGAGGCCACTTGGCGCCCTGGTATGTGAGGTGGTGCTCACCATTTGGAAACCTACACAAGAATGTATTAGAAAAAATAACATGGAATTATGGGGGGACCTGGGAATCGAACCCAGGTCCCAACAATTGCCAAGCACGTCATCAACCACTGAGCCATCGCGTTGTCTTTGTTAACGTAATAACCAACAAATATAATATATTAATAATGATAACTATGCTGGAAATCAGAAAAAACGCGCGCTAAGTTTGAATGCCCCAGTCACATGCTTCCACGTATCATCTTCTTCACCTGGCCTGTAACAAAAACAATCAAATAGCGGGGGTTTTAAACCCCCACAAAATGCAAACGTCAAAAATAGCGATTAGGGCTACATGTAATATAAAAAAGGCGCGACGGTTGGGTTGAATTCGTCTGGCCTTGACGAATTCAACCATATATGTCTCAAGGTCCAATTTTTCTGTATGTGCAAAGCCCTAAAATCCAAGCTTCGAAACCCTAGGTTGCTTCAATGGTGTTTTTTAATTCATAGCACCATAATCAAATCGAATCATACCAATAGCTTCAGAATGGTCTTATTAACACAAATCAATCCAAAAAAGAGGTTAAAAATGCACGAATAAGGATATGGGATTATGGAAAAATATTCAAACCGTGGGACTTGTTGTGGATGATTCTTTGAGTGTTAGAGCTCGTTCTTGGTTGCAAATTGTTTCTGGAGACTTATGCAAGGTGTTTGAATCAAGAAAAGGTTTTGAATTCGCCTGGAAGATTGATTTCGGTTTTCAACTTTTCTTCAAGTTTTTGGAATTTGGTTTGGCCGTTTCAATGAACTTTAGGTCGTGCTTGAGGTATGGAACACTTGCATATGTATGTATGAATGAGAATCAGTCACATTAAGAGCCAATGATCCATTGCAATGATTTTTTTGGATTTCTTCATAACCACCATTAAAGCATTTTCCAATTTTGTTCAAATTTGAATTTTCATGCTTAAAATGGCCCTGGCACGAATTGGTAGGTTGTTCATGACACATGAAAGCCATTCAAAACTCAAAGATACCATTTAATTTTTTTAATTTTATTTGAATTATTATGGATTAAAATGAATTAAATCCATAAAAATTAAATAAAAATGAAAAAAAAATGTTTGGTCTTGTAATTGGTCATGGGACACGTGGGTGGCATGACAAGGCTGAATCAAGTGGAAGAAAGTGGGCCCTTTTGTCAAAAATTGAAGTTTCAAGGATAGTTGACTTTTGCCATTTCACAAAAATTTCCCAACTTCTCCAATGCATATCTTGCTCAATTTTGATGATATGAACATGTTCTTGGACATTTTGGAAAGGTCTTGAAGTCCTCTAACCAATGCCTTTGGTCCCATGTCATTTTGATTTACCAATCTCAAGTTATGGTCTTTGACTTAAAATGCCTTTTTGTTGACTTTTGAAAATGACCTATAATGTTGAAATTGATAACTTTTTGTGAGAGCATTTCTTGGACTTAGAATGTGAAGATGAGTTGTAGGAAATGTCATCTCCTTCAAAATGAGCATTGGATAGGATTTTTCTGATGAACCATGAAAAAGTTATGCCTTGGTCAAGTTACAGTTGACTTTTCAGTTGTCCAAAAATAGAAACTTTTGCATCTTGATGATTTTTGAGCCATTCTTGTGAAATCATGGTCAAGATTTGACCAAATGATGATTTTTGCTTCAAAATAAGATGTTGACCAAAAATTTTGACTTTTGACTGCCAAATGACCATTTTACCCCTACAGTTGATTGTGAGGCAATTAGGGCTTTTGACTGTGCAACTTGATCTTGTGAGCCTTGAAACTTGGCATATGGATGCTTGGCAATATGTATAGGCATATGTGACTTGATTGAGCCCTTGAAAACCTCAACTTCCTTGAAGGAACCAAAACCCTAATTTGACTGGCTTAGGAGGGTGGTTGACTGTGTAGCCCTTGAGTAGACTTAAGCAAATTGAGATGATGCTTGTCAAAACTTTGAAGAATATGGGAGGGCAAATTTTGGGGTACAACAGTTGCCCCTGTTCAATCTTCTTATACCTGAGGATGTAGATTGGCTTGCGTGCCTTTCGTGATCCGAAGGTGGAAGATGATTGAACACTAGAGTGCCCAGAAATTTGCACTTACATAGTAGAGTATCAGCAGTGTGATGGCGGGAATGGGCTTACAGATGCCATTTGGAAAGATGGTGGATAGGGGGATAGGCCTATAGATGTCATCTGGAGATGTGACAGAACCTTGTCGGGAATGGGCTTATAGATGCCATTTGGAGATATGATGGATAGTTGTGGAGATGGGCTTATAGATGCCATCAGAAGGTGTCGATCGCGTAAGAGATTCCTTAGCAAGAACTTGCATACTTGAGAAAGGAAGATGGTTTCCTGGCCTGTTACAGGTGTTGATCTTCAAACTCTTCATGCAGATATGCCCTGGCTGGATACAGGTGTCGAATCTACAATTAATCGCTCACAGATATGCCCTGACTGGATACAGGAATTGAATCCGGAACTTTAAAAGGTTTCTTACAGACGTGCCCTGGCTGGATACAGGTATCGAATCTCTAAACTCTTCATGCAGACATGCCCTGGCTAGATACAGGTGTCGAATCTACAATCAAATACTCACAGATATGCCCTGGCTAGATACAGGAATCGAATCTGGAATTGGTTGTCTACAGATATGCCCTGGCTGGATACAGGTATCGAATCTATAAACTCTTCATGCAGACATGCCCTGGCTGGATACAGGAATCGAATCTGGAATTAGTCATCTACAGATATGCCCTGGCTGGATACAGGTATCGAATCTTCAAACTCTTCAGATATGCCCTGGCTAGATACAGGAATCGAATCTGGAATTAGTCATCTACAGATATGCCCTGGCTGGATACAGGTATCGAATCTTCAAACTCTTTAGATATGCCCTGGCTAGATACAGGAATCGAATATGGAATTAGTCATCTACAGATATGCCCTGGCTGGATACAGGTATCGAATCTTCAAACTCTTCAGATATGCCCTGGCTAGATACAGGAATCGAATCTGGAATTAGTCATCTACAGATATGCCCTGGCTAGATACAGGTATCGAATCTTCAAACTCTTCAGATATGCCCTGGCTTGATACAGGAATCGAATATGGAATTAGTCATCTACAGATATGCCCTGGCTGGATACAAGTATCGAATCTTCAAACTCTTCAGATATGCCTTGGCTAGATACAGGAATCGAATCTGGAATTAGTCATCTACAGATATGCCCTGGCTGGATACAGGTATCGAATCTTCAAACTCTTCAGATATGCCCTGGCTAGATACAGGAATCGAATCTGGAATTGCGACAGTTGATAGTAATCATCTTTGGATTGACCTTTTTCCTGAAAAGGAAAAACATCAGTTGTATGCAATGTCATGATGTATGAAATGCATGATGTCATGATGTTCTCAAGAGTAAATGAGATAATGTCGTATGCACTTTATCATGTATGTAAGGAGGATGTATGAAATGTGATATGTTTATGAATGTATTTTCGTCTAGGAAAATAAATCCTTGACGAATGCTGGGAAGTTAAATCCTGGGCTGATGTTGAAGAGTAGAGTTCTTCATTTCCGCTGGGGATGATGGTTGCAAGAATAAACCGGTAGTAGAAGATGACTCCGTTGAGGAATAAACTTGTTGGAGAGATTACTCTGCGGGGAATACTCTGTGGGAAGAGATACTTCGCTGAGGATTTGATGATAACTCCGCTGGGGAATCTGTTGATAAGCTTTGTTGAGGAATTTGATGAACTCTGCTGGGGATAGGAAGAGCTTCGCCGAGGACGATCTTTCCGTGGTAATTAGCTGAGGATAACCCAGTTATACCCTGGTGGGGAATAACCTTTGAATAAAGCCGGGGAGACGCGTTCATGCTCTGTAGGGGATAAGCTTCCAGAATCTACTGGGGAGATGGTTCAACTCTCCTGGGGAAACTTTTGAACTGTACTGGGGATATGGCTCCACTGGGGTGCTTGGTATTCCGCCGGGGAACAATCTTAGATCAAGACTGCCGGGGATGCTTGCCTAGGAACATCTGTATACTCCGCTGGGGAATATTGAGATCTTCTGGGGATACCCACTTCCTTAAGGCTAACGGTAGATTAACTCTGCTTGGGGAGAGTATCGCTGACTTGCTGGATATTGTGCCTTGTTAGGGCTACCGGGAGACCAACTCTGCTCGGGGGAGAGTACTGCTGAATCTTGATTTACTCTGGGAGTGAAGGTATCCTGGTTACGTTCTTCAGCCGAACCTACCTTGGTACCTTGGTGGACGGAGCAACTAGATTGCTTGGACAACTCATTATTGCCCCTGTTTCTAATGTAATTTGTAATTAATCCTTTGTTTCGTATGCAAATATTTATGAGTTAGCCATTAATGTCAAATGCATATATCAAAAATGAACATTGGATGTTCTTCGCAAAACAAAACAGAAAAAGGAAAAACAATTGGCAATTTGTCTGAAAAAGTGAATTTGTATTGATTTTTGAATTTGCCTGTAAATAGGCGTTTATGTACAAGAGGCTGACGTCCTAGTAAGAGAACTCCGCCGAACAAGAGAGTTTATACAATTTTGTGCAAAAACGAAACAACTATGTGAACAAATCCACTGGGTTCCAACTCTGCTATCGCCTTTATGTATTCAAGCGTCTCATCACTTGGCTACTTAGTTGAAGATGAAGTTGATTGATTGATGTCGTCTGAACCTGATAGTTGATGCCGAATTCTGGATGCAGGGTGATCCAATGAGACATAGTAATACGCTTTAATCCCTAACTTTTGCCTAGACCGCCCTTTCGGATTTTCAGTCCATCGGGATACCCATTTTTGCCCAAGCTGCCCTTTCAGGTTTTCGACTTGCCGGGTGTACAGATTTTTTTTATTTCATCCCTTATTTTTGCCCGAACCCTTTTGGTTCGCCGGGAAGCCCTTATTTTTTCCTAGGTGTGTCAACCTAGCGGGTCTTTTATTCATGCGTAGTATCTTTTTACTATGTCTGCATTGGCGGGGTGAGGAAGGTCGTCACCATCCATGGTGGTTAGAATCATGGCTCCTCCTGAGAAGACATGTTTAACCACAAATGGCCCTTCGTACGTAGGGGTCCATTTGCCCCTGGGATCACTTTGAGGAAGAATGATGCGCTTGATTACCAGGTCTCCGACTTGATACTCTTGTCGTCTGACCTTCTTGTTAAACGCCCTGATCATCCGTTTTTGGTACGTCTGACCATGACACATAGCAGTGAGTCTTTTTTCGTCAATTAGGTTTAATTGATCAAGCCGAGTCTGGATCCAGTCATCTTCGTTCAAACCTGCATCCTTCATTATCCGGAGAGAGGGCATCTGGACTTCAATAGGCAAGACTGCCTCCATGCCATAGACCAAAGAAAAGGGAGTTGCCCCTGTTGACGTCCTTGCTGAGGTACGGTATCCATGAAGAGCAAACGGTAACATATCATGCCAATATTTGTAGGTCACTGTCATCTTCTGCACAATCTTCTTGATATTTTATTTGCCGCCTCTACAGCCCCATTCATCTTCGGCCGGTAAGGAGAAGAGTTGTGGTGTTGTATCTTGAATTGCTCGCAGAGCTCAATGATTATCTTGTTATTAAGATTGGTACCATTGTCCGTAATGATCCTCTCAGGTACGCCGTATCGACAGATCAGGTTATGCCGAATGAACCGTTCCACGACGTTCTTGGTTACCGTAGCGTAGGAAGCTGCTTCAACCCACTTTGTGAAGTAATCAATCGCCACCAGGATGAAGTGATGCCCGTTAGATGCCGTAGGTCTGATCTCGCCGATCATATCAATACCCCACATTGCAAAAGGCCAAGGTGCTATCAAAACGTTCAGAGGGACTGGAGGAACGTGCACCTTATCAGCATAGATCTGGCATTTGTGACACGTCCGAGAATGTTGGTAACAATCAGCTTCCATTGTGGACCAGAAATATCCTTCCCGAAGGATTTTCTTTGCCATGGTGTGTCCACTGGAATGTGTTCCGAAGGTACCTTCATGCAGTTCTGCCATGATCTTTTCTGCTTCAGTCTTATCCACACAACGCAGTAAGGTTGAATCATGGTTTCGCTTGTACAAAATGTCGTTGCTGAGGAAGAACTTTGCGGCGAACCTTCTCAGAAACTTTTTGTCGTTAACAGATGCACCCTCGGGGTATTCTTGAGCTTCCAAGTACCTCTTCACTTCATGATACCAAGGTTTTTCAGTTACCTCTTTAGCCTCAAGATCACAGCAATGTGCAGGTTCGTCCAATTTCCAGATGATGATCCGGGGAGCTTCGTTATCCCATTTGACTTTCAACATAGAAGACATCGTAGCCAACGCGTCCGCCAACTGATTCTCCTCTCTTGGGAAGTGTTCAAAAGTTATCTCCTCGAAGTGGGGGATCAATGTCAACACATACTCTTTGTAAGGAATAAGATTTGGGTGTTTTGTATCCCACTCGCCTTTGATCTGATTGATCACGAGAGCGGAATCTCCGAAAACACTCAGAAACTTGATCCTTAAGTCAATTGCAGCTTGAAGACCCATGATACATGCTTCATACTCCACCATGTTGTTGGTGCAGTTGAAACATAGCCGGGCAGTGAGTGGAGTATGAGTGCCTTTAGGGGATATGATCACGGCGCCAATACCGTTACCCAAAGCGTTTGAGGCTCCGTCAAAGTGCATAGACCATCGGGATCCTTCCTCAGGTCCTTCATCCGGTCCAGGGACTTCACAATCAGTCACTACCATGATATTCTCGTCTGGAAATTCAAAGTTCATCGACTGGTAATCGTCTACTGCCTGGTGTGCCAAATGGTCTGCCAATACACTTCCTTTGATTGCTTTCTGAGTTGTGTACTGGATGTCATATTCGGTCAAGATCATTTGCCATCTTGCTATTCTTCCGGACAAGGCAGGCTTTTCGAATATGTACTTTATTGGATCCATTTTTGAGATCAACAGAGTAGTGTGAGTCAACATATACTGTCTCAGCCGACGAGCAGCCCATACCAAAGCGCAGCAAGTTTTCTCGAGCAGTGAGTATCGGGTCTCACAGTCGGTAAACTTTTTGCTAAGGTAATAAATGGCGTGCTCTTTTCGGCCAGACTCGTCATGCTGCCCCAGCACACACCCCATTGAACTGTCAAGTACTGTCAAGTATAAGATTAGAGGTCTCCCTTAAACCGGGGGCATAAGAATGGGTGGTTCTTGGAGATACTCTTTGATCCTTTCGAAAACGGCCTGACATTCATCGTTCCAACGTACTACTTGATCTTTCTTCAGCAGCTTGAAGATTGGTTCACAGGTAGCAGTTAGATGTTAGATGAATCGGGCAATGTAGTTCAGTCGTCCTAGAAAACCTCTGACTTCTTTTTCTATCTTGGGAGCTGGCATCTCTTGTATGGCTTTCACCTTGGCAGGTTCCACTTGAATACCTTTGTCACTTACGACGAAGCCTAGCAATTTTCCAGACCTCACCCCAAAGGTGCACTTGTTCGGGTTCAACCTCAGCTTGTACAACTTCAGATGGTCAAACAGTTTCTGTAGATGGTCAAGGTGTTCCTCCTCAGTTTGGGACCTCGCAATCATATCGTCGACATACACTTCGATCTCATGATGGATCATGTCATGAAATAAAGCAACCATGGCACGTTGGTAGGTTGCTCCAGCATTTTTCAACCCAAAAGGCATGACCTTGTAGCAAAAGGTGCCCCACTGAGTAACAAAAGTGGTCTTCTCCATGTCTTCAGGAGCCATCTTGATTTAATTATAACCGGAGAATCCGTCCATGAAGGAGAATACCTTATGCTGAGCAGTATTGTCAACCAGAACGTCGATATGAGGCAGAGGGAAATCATTCTTAGGGCTCGCCCTGTTCAAATCCCTGTAATCAACACACATTCGGACCTTACCATCTTTCTTTGGTACTGGAACCATGTTGGCAACCCACTGAGGGTAAGAAGTTACTGCTAGAAACCCGGCATCAAATTGTTTCATAACCTCAGCTTTGATTTTCTCGGACATCTCTGGACGCATACGGCGGACCTTCTGTTTAACCGGAGGGCAGTCTTCCTTAGTAGGCAGGTGATGAACCACAATGTCGGTATCCAACCCAGGCATGTCTTCGTAAGACCAGGCAAAGATTTCCACATAGTCATGCAGCATCTGAATCAACCGTTGTTTCACACTGAGTTCTAGATTGGCACCAATCTTGACTTCCTTTCTGTCTGTCTCAGTACCCAGATTTACCGTTTCCACTGGCTCTTCATGTGGCTGAATGTCCCTCTCTTCCTGGAGTAGCAGTCTTGCAAGCTCACCAGGCACTTCGCAATCATCTTCACCTTCGTCTTTGGCTAAGTTGATCGGATTTTCGAAGTCATAACTGGCAGTAGCAGAGTCGTTACCAGTGAGATCCAGAGTGGATTGGAACCTGTATAAGTGAGTGTGTGTAAATATAGCTGTTTTGCAATATATAAAGAAAGGGAGCACAAGATTTGAAATGCGAAAAACGTCCAATGCTTTTATTCATGATATATGAAAGTGACAAATAACAAGCCCTCACAAATGAAGCCACGGTGCCCCGGGTAAGACACCGGGCCATAGAGTTTCAAATTATTGTTCGTTACAAATTCAAAATGAAGGAGTTCATTACTGAGTGACAAAAGTAATAGGTATGAAATCTTTCGCCGTCCAGTTGCTTGGTCCATATTTGGTCGTTGGGTAGATCCAGCTGTCGAATTCGGATTCTTCCACTTCATCATCCATCCTGATAGCATTTACTCCATGGTTGGGCATGGGAGCTGTCACCACATTAGGCCTCTCGGGCGCCTCGAACTGAACCTCTTTAGCATCAATAAGGTCCTGAACCTTATTCCTCAGAGCCCAACAATCATCTGTGTTATGCCCCGGGCTATCAGAGTGATAAGCGCAACGGGCGTTAGGGTTGTACTTCGGAGATGCTGTGTTTACCACCTTCGGAGCTTCCTTGACAGTTACCAGGCTGGTTGACAGCAGTTGCGGTAATATCTGAGAGAGGGTCATGCTGAGCCGAGTATACTATCTTTTGGGCCTCTCAACTCTTGGTTGGTTATATTGTTGAGGAGCAACAGCAGGCTTTGAAATTACCACCGCGTTGACAGCTTGGCGGTGTTCTGGTTTATTCTGTCTTCTGGGACCATACACAACACTAGCTTCTTTCTTGAAGGGCTTCTTTTCAGAGCTCGAGGAGGCACCTTTCTGTATCTTCCCCGATTTGATACCAGCTTCGATCCTCTCACCAGTCAGGATCAGGTCTGTAAACCCAGCAGAGGAATTACCAATCAGATGGTTGAAAAATGGACCAGACAGGGTCCCCAAGAACATGTCCACGAGTTCACGATCAGTCAACGGTGGCTGCACCCTGCCAGCCAGATCTCTCCACTTCTGCGCGTACTCCTTAAAACCTTCACCCGTCCCAAGTGACATACCCTGGAGTTGGGTACGCGTGGGAGCGAGGTCGGAATTGTACTGATACTGCTTATAAAAAGCAGTAGCCAAGTCCTCCCAGTTACGAATGTTGGTTCCATCCAGCTGATAGAACCATTCGAGATGAGTCCCTGAAAGACTCTCCTGGAAGAAATGGATCCATAAGTTCTTGTCTGCAGTGTAAGGCTGGATCTTCCTTACATAAGAACGGAGGTGCAGCTTAGGACAGGAAGCCCCGTCGTACTTCACAAAGGCAGGTGCCTTGAACTTGTGTGGGATTACCACCCCAGAAGATAACCCTAAGTCTCCAAAATCCAACCCAGGCACACGTTGAATCTCCATAGCATTTAGTCGGTCCTCCAGCTGTTTGTACCTGTCCTCAGCAGGAGGGTACTGTTCATCATTGAAGTCTGTCTCGGTGTCAGAGATCACGGGACTAGGAACCCTTCCCTCCTGGTGACTACCTTCCCCAACAGATGGAGTAGTCAGCTCAGCTTCATTCTGCAGTGTATTCCCGAGTCTGCGTTCAGTGTTGAACAACACAGTCCTCTTCTTCTTCTTCTTTTTCAGGAGCAAAGCCTTCAACTCCTGTTGTCCTTGGGCTAAGCTCATGACCAACTCTTGAAACTGGGTGTTCTGGGCCTGGAGGGCCTTGATAGCTTGTTCGATAGTTGGTTCAGGATTCATGATGATTGAGTGCTGAAATAAACAGCGAAGAAGATTAAGCAACCTGTAGAAAAAGGGTACCTGTGATGCATATGATGAATGAAATGCGTATGAATTATGTTTTCAAAGACAATCGGGAATCAACTTTGTAGACAAAAGGAACACACTTTATTAGATTTAAACTTTGGAATTTAAATTGTTCAACAAATTGCCCTTAGGCGTTACAGGAATGAAAATACTGAAAAGGAAATAAAAGCTATAAAGGAAACATCCAAAGCCAATCAGTGCTCCCATGGCCTCCTCTTCTCAGTACAGATATAGTCATTCATGATCCGTTCGTTCTCCAATTGCTTGGTCAGCTTCTAGATCTTCTGTTCCTGTTCGTTGAACTTTTCCCGATAAGAATCCCGCTCTTCCTATAGTTGCGCCCAAGACCTCTTTAGTGTATCAACATCAGTGGGTATCTGAGGAGGGAGTATGGTTGGAGGAACCCCGTCTCCTTCAGGAATTTCAAGAATGATAGGCCTGACAGCTTCATATGGCATACCTAACTTCTGAGCACGGATGCGGACCCATCTGTAATAGGGTTCCATTGGTAGAGAAGTCTTTGGTCCCAACTCATGTGGGTCAGCTTTGTGAATTCCGTCCCAAGCTTTGATGAATCTACGGCGCAGTTCGTCACTATCCACCTGAAACTCAAAACTGATGTGAGGTACCAACATCTCATGAGGCCCTGCTCTTCTGGGTCTTCCAAATTGATGGAGAGCTAAACATGGATTATAAGAGATTCCTCCCTGGGTACCGATCAATGGAACATTAGGATACTCTCCACAACGATCAATAACAGCCACCTCATCTAAACCTCTGAGAGTCCAAATGATGTCCTTATCAGTGAGAGACATTAACCTATGAGCCCAGCCTCTTCCTTCTTGGTTCTTCAGCACGAACTTGGGGAGGTGCGAAATAAACCACCTCACTAACAAAGGAGTACAACACCACAAAGTTCCTCGTCTTCGGGCAGTATGAGCATAGAGGTGTTGCAGGATATCACCCAAGAGAGTGGGTACAGGATTCTGAGACATGAAGATCCTTATGGCATTGATATTGACAAAGTTATCAGGATTTGGAAACAATACTAGACCATAGATTAAGAGAGCCAGAATGTCCTCGTACGCCCTGAAGTCTAAGTCATTCCAGAAACTGTTACCTTTACCAATCAGAAACTTAGCCAAGAAGCCCTTAACTCCGCTTCTAGTCACCCAGTTGTCCATTACCTCCTTGTTGGTCAAGGGAAGGGCTGCAGCAATCTCCTCAAGCCTAAGAGTCTTTTCCCAACCAGTGAATGGGGTCTGATCCAAGATAGGGATACCAAGCAAATCAGAGAATTCTTCCAGGGTAGGGACCAGTTGGAAGTCTTGAAAGGTGAAGCAATTATACAAGGGATCATAAAACTGGGTCAAGACACTCATCAGTTGTTGGTCCCATTTTGAAGTGACTAAACCGAGAAGAGAACCATGCCTCTGGATGAAGGAAGCAGTGTTTGGAATTATGTCAACCAACTCTTTAAGAAAATCAGGTGGGTGAACAAAGTTGAGCCGGATAGTGTTCCTTCGCACAGGCATCATGATATCCTACAAAACAGAGCAAAGGTGAAACCCTCTTGTCTTTGAAATAGGTCAGTCCTTATGCAGGATGCATGCAATGGTATGATGGTATGATGTTATGGTAAAGCACACCACAAGTATTCACAAAGGCAAACATGATAAGGCACACAAGTCACACCAGACATCCCTTAGAGTTTAGGCCAGCATGAAGTTCAGGTACTACCCTCTTTCAGTTTCGTTGGTTAAGACCTGTCCTATCAAAAGTAACCGGGTTCTAGAGGATCCCAATATCCCTGACTACCCTCAATCGGTCATAACTCCAGCGTCGCAATCTTTTTCTTACGGCCATAACCATCGTGAGAGTTTAGCCTCAATGGGTGTAGCATACTGCTACTGTTCTATGGCCAAGTTGGGTCACATTAGGGTTCTAAGGTCGGTTGGTGCTTAATGACTCCTCAGAAGACCCATATTCTCCTCGTTGCAACACAAGGGATATCGGTACAGACCAAGGTGCCACACCAACGTAGCCACTGCTTCACCTGTGTCGGTCTACGCCGGACAGGTCCCTCACAGCTTATGCTACCTAAAAGGGTATCCCCAGATCCGGGTTAGGATCTATGAAACTCCAATGCAAAGCCCACAAATATAAAGCAATCAAAGTAAAGCAATTGAAAACATAAGTATGATCTAATCCTAAGGTACACCTCACTTTTATATTCCCCAGCAGAGTCGCCAGTTCTGTGATCGGTGGAAATAGAACTGACTGTTTTTTAGCTGGTTTCGCGAAATGTCGTGGTAAGCAAGAGTCACCACCGTCTTTTATGTTCTCCAACATGGAAAGGACAAAAGCACAGCAAAATTCCTTATTCGAGAATGTTTCTCGGTTCGAGAGGTAGATTTATAGAAAGGGAAGGTGTTAGCACCCTTTCTATCCGTGGTTATCCACGGACTCTTAGGTACTTGCTCTTATGTTTTCAAAAGATTTGTTTGCTTTTCAAATGTGTGTGGGTTTTGAAAAAGTTTCGTTTGAAAAATTTCTAAGTAACTCTTGTATCTGTCCTCAAGAGTGTATGAAAAATTTGTTTGAAAAATCTTTTGAAAGTGTGAGGTGTGGAAAGTTGTTTTGTTTGCTTGAAAAGAGCAAGTACCCAGGAGAATCTACCTACTCTAAGGAATTAAGTTGTGTAAGAGTCCTTTAGATAGTGCTATCCCACTATTGAGAAGTAGGTAGCACCGTCGTTGGAGGTGTTCGGGTCAATTCGATTAAGGGACATGTGTGGTCACCGAAACAATGGTAGGACACCTTAGAAGTAACCCTAATGTCCTAGATCCTTTGTATCTGAGGCAACCATTTCGAGTCAACTGGATCTTTAGACAAAGGGCGACCTCTAAGACGTCCTATACTTGATGACCACGTACGAGGCAACTAGTGAGGCGTACCCTAGAAGTGGCATGTGCTTTGTGTGTTGTTTTTCAGTTAAGGTTATCTTGTACATGTTATTTGTGAGCTACGGATTGATTTTATTTACATACATTATTTCATGCATTGTTAACAGTTAGGGGTGCGGAAAATAAATTGCGGAAAGATAAATTCTAACTATTACAGGGCGCAGGTCTATACATCGCCAAAAAAACAAAAAACCCGTTTTGGAAAATAAAGTGCGAGAAAATAAGGCGATAAACCTAATTAACTATTACATATCTGGAGACAGTTACATAAATAATCAAAATAAATAAATACGCGCGAATAGAAATTTAATCGGGAACGTCCTAAGGGTTTTGACCCTTTTAAGAAAAGAATTGAATTTTGTCCTTTTTTTTTGTGATTAAATTAAAATTAAACCTAGTACTAATTAATTAATTAAAAGGAAAAGGAATGTTTTTGTGTTTTTATATTTTTAATGAAATAAAGTAAAAAAGAAATTAAAAAAAATGAAAGTGAAAGACCTAATTCTAAATTAATTTTACTTATTAAAAAAATGTTAAAATTAAACTAATTAAACTAATTAATTTATTAGTATTTTATTTACAAAATAAGTTAATAAATAATAAAATGTTCTTTTTTTGTTTTTTTTTGAATTTTTATAAAAAATATTAGTTTATGAGGTAATTAAATAATAATAATAGTTAATAATAATAATTGGATAAAAGAAAATAAAAAGGAAAAGAAAACAAAAGAAAATAAAATAGAACCGAAGGGGTGTTGGGCCAGAATGGAGGGGTTTGTTAGCAAACTGAAGCCCATTTGCCTTCAAGCCACATTGACTTCTTGGATCTGATGAGCTGGCTTTGACTGAGAAACATGGTGGTCATCCATCCCATGGCCATTAAATTGATCTTTGAGGCCACTTGGCGCCCTGGTATGTGAGGTTTATGGTGCTCACCATTTGGAAACCTACACAAGAATGTATTAGAAAAAATAACATGGAATTATGGGGGGACCTGGGAATCGAACCCAGGTCCTAACAATTGCCAAGCACGTCATCAACCACTGAGCCATCGCGTTGTCTTTGTTAACGTAATAACCAACAAATATAATATATTAATAATGATAACTATGCTGGAAATCAGAAAAAACGCACGCTAAGTTTGAATGCCCCAGTCAAATGCTTCCACGTATCATCTTCTTCACCTGGCCTGTAACAAAAACAATCAAATAGCGGGGGTTTTAAACCCCCACAAAATGCAAACGTCAAAAATAGCGATTAGGGCTACAGGAAATATAAAAAAGGCGCGGCGGTTGGGTTGAATTCGTCTGGCCTTGACGAATTCAACCATATATGTCTCAAGGTCCAATTTTTCTCTATGTGCAAAGCCCTAAAATCCAAGCTTCGAAACCCTAGGTTGCTTCAATGGTGTTTTTTAATTCAGAGCACCATAATCAAATTGAATCATACCAATAGCTTCAGAATGGTCCTATTAACACAAATCAATCCAAAAAAGAGGTTAAAAATGCACGAATAAGGATATGCGATTATGGAAAAATATTCAAACTGTGGCACTTGTTGTGGATGATTCTTTGAGTGTTAGAGCTCGTTCTTGGTTGCAAATTGTTTCTGGAGACTTATGCAAGGTGTTTGAATCAAGAAAAGGTTTTGAATTCGCCTGGAAGATTGATTTCGGTTTTCAATTTTTCTTCAAGTTTTTGGAATTTGGTTTGGCCGTTTCAATGAACTTTAGGTCGTGCTTGAGGTATGGAACACTTGCATATGTATTTATGAATGAGAATCAGTCACATTAAGAGCCAATGATCCATTGCAATGATGTTTTTGGATTTCTTCATAACCACCATTAAAGCATTTTCCAATTTTGTTCAAATTTGAATTTTCATGCTTAAAATGGCCCTGGCACGAAATTGGTAGGTTGTTCATGACACATGAAAGCCATTCAAAACTCAAAGATACCATTTAATTTTTTTGATTTTATTTGAATTATTATGGATTAAAATGAATTAAATCTATAAAAATTAAATAAAAATGAGAAAATAAATGTTTGGTCTTGTAATTGGTCATGTGACACGTGGGTGGCATGACAAGGCTGAATCAAGTGGAAGAAAGTGGGCCCTTTTGTTAAAAATTGAAGTTTCAAGGATAGTTGACTTTTGCCATTTCACAAAAATTTCCCAACTTCTCCAATGCATATCTTGCTCAATTTTGATCATATGAACATGTTCTTGGACATTTTGGAAAGGTCTTGAAGTCCTCTAACCAATGCCTTTGGTCCCATGTCATTTTGATTTACCAATATCAAGTTATGGTCTTTGACTTAAAATTCTTTTTTGTTGACATTTGAAAATGACCTATAATGTTGAAATTGATAACTTTTTGTGAGAGCATTTCTTGGACTTGGAATGTGAAGATGAGTTGTAGGAAATGTCATCTCCTTCAAAATGAGCATTGAATGGGATTTTTCTGATGAACCATGAAAAAGTTATGCCTTGGTCAAGTTACAGTTGACTTTTCAGCTGTCCAAAAATAGAAACTTTTGCATCTTGATGATTTTTGAGCCATTCTTGTGAAATCATGGTCAAGATTTGACCAAATGATGATTGTGGCTTCAAAATAAGATGTTGACCAAAAATTTTGACTTTTGACTGCCAAATGACCATTTTACCCCTACAGTTGATTGTGAGGCAATTAGGGCTTTTGACTGTGCAACTTGATCTTGTGAGCCTTGAAACTTGGCATATGGATGCTTGGCAATGTGTATAGGCATATGTAACTTGATTGAGCCCTTGAAAACCTCAACTTCCTTGAAGGAACCAAAACCCTAATTTGACTGGCTTAGGAGGGTGGTTGACTGTGTAACCCTTGAGTAGACTTGAGCAAATTGAGATGATGCTTGTCAAAACTTTGAAGAATATGGGAGGGCAAATTTTGGGGTACAACAGATATCCTTCTATTTTCATGCCAATCGTGCCTTTCTTGTACCAATTGCCATTGATGAGATTTGATTCTGATATGCCAACATTATGAGCTTGTGATTCTGTCCCAAACTCCAATCAAAGCAAATTTTTGCTATTATTTACCAATTATTTGATTTAATTCAATTTTTAGTAAATAAAAAATAAAAATAAAATAAATAATGAAGAAAATAACATGTGGGTGAGAATTTGGGACGTGCACCATGTTATAAGTGAGGTGCAAGCATAAAAAGTTGGGTTCATTTAGCAAAAAATGCAAATTTGAGCATATTTGACTTTTGGCAATTTTGCAAAAATGGTCAACTTGGCCAATGCATAACTATCTCAATTTTGACCCTAGAGAGGTGTTCTTGGACTTTTTATAAATCTTAGGATGTCCTCTAAGCAACCCTTTTGGTCTCATCTCAATTGAGTCTTCCATGTTCATGTATGAAGCTTTGACCCAAAAGGTGTTTTTGTTGACTTTTCAAAATGACCTACAATGTCCAAATTCATATCTTCTTGTGAGTGCATATTTTGAACTTGGGAGCTGAAGATGAATTGTAGGGAATTGCATCCTGTTCAAAATCAGCTTTGGATGGGTCATTTTTGATAAAGTATGAGAAAGTTATGCTTGGTCAAAGTTGAGTTGACTTTTTCTGCAAAACCCTAATTTAGCAACTTTTGGGTTTTGATGAATTATGAGCAATCCTTGATGAATCATGATCAACCCTTGACCAAATGATGAATTATACTTCAAAATGAGGATGTTGACCAAAAATCTTGAAGTTTGACTGTATGTGGGCCACAGTTGACTTTTGACATAGCACAGTCGATTTCCAGGTATTTGAGCAATTTGAGGACCATACTTGACATGTATTTGAGAAATATGGGGGGGGGGGGGGGGGAGGGGCGCAAATTTTGGGGTACAACAGATAGTATATATTGACCCACACTACTTTGTTGATATCTAGGATGGATCCAATCAAGTACATATTCGAGAAGCTCGTTCTCTCCGGAAGAATAGCAAGATGGCAGATGATCTTAACCGAATGCGATATATAATATACAACCCATAAAGCAATCAAGGGAAGTGTATTGGCTGATCATTTGGCTCATCTGGCCGTAGATGACTACCAGTCCATGAATTTTGAGTTCCTGAATGAGAATATTGTGCTAGTGACCGACTACGAAGAACCTAGACCGGATGAAGGACCTGAAGAAGGATCCCGATGGACTAGGGTTTTTGACAGAGCTTCAAACGCACTCAGTAATGGCATTGGCGCTGTAATCATATCTCCCGAGGCTGCCATAATCCTTTCACTTCCCGACTGTGCCTCAACTGTACTAACAACATGGCGGAGTATGAAGCCTGTATCATGGATCTAAAAGCTGCTATTGACCTGAGAATCAAGTTCTTAAAAATTTTCGGGGATTCAGCCTTGGTGATAAGTCAGATCAAAGGAGAATAGGATATGAAGCACCCGAATCTCATCCCGTACAAAGAGCACGTGCTGACATTGCTCCCACACTTTGAGGAGGTAACCTTTAAACATTTCCCACGAGAGGAGAATCAGTTAGCGGACGCGCTAGATACCATGTCTTCTATGTTCAAGGTCAGGTGGGACAACGAAGCTCCCCGAATCACCATTGAGAGGTTGGATGAACCAGCGTACTACTGTGAGATCGATACTAAAGAGGTAGCAGACAAACCTTAGTTTCACGAAGTAAAAAGGTATCTTGAGGCTCAAGAGTATCCTGAGGGGGAATCTGTCAATGATAAGAAGTTTCTGAGAAGGTTCGCCGCGAAATTCTTCCTCAGTAATGGAATCCTCTATAAGCGCAACCATGACTCTACCTTACTGCGGTGCGTAGACAAGAGAGAAGCATAGAGGATTATGACAAATCTACACGAAGGTACCTTCGGAACCCATTCAAGTGGATATACCATGGCTAAAAAGATCCTACGAGCAAGTTACTATTGGTCCACTATGGAAACAAATTGTTACCAGCACTCCCGAACTTGTCATAAATGCCAGATCTATGCTGGTAAGGTGCATGTGCCTCCGGTTCCCTTGAATGTCTTGAAGTCTCCTTGGCCCTTTGCAATGTAGGGCATTGACATGATCGGAGAGATTATACCTACCGCTTCCAATGGGCATCGCTTCATCCTGGTGGCCATTAATTACTTCACGAAGTGGGTTGAAGCTGCCTCTTTTGCTACTGTTACCAAGAATGTTGTGGCGCAGATTATCAAGTATAACTTGGTTTATCGTTACGGTGTTCCCAAAAGAATCATCACGGACAATGGTACGAATCTCAATAACACGATTATCACCAAACTCTATAAGAAATTCAAGATACAACATCATAACTCTTCTCCCTACCGTTCAAAGATGAATGGCGTTGTTAAAGCTGCTAACAAGAATATCAAGAAGATCATACAGAAGATGACAGTGACATACAAAGACTGGCGTGAGATGTTACCATTCGCTCTTCATGGGTACCGCACCTCCACACGAACATCGACAGGGGAAACACCCTACTCTCTTATACATGGCATGGAGGTTGTCCTGCCTATTGAGGTCCAGATCTATTCTCTGAGGCTTATGAAGGATGCGGGTTTGAACAAAAACGATTGGATCCAGACTCGACTTGATCAACTGAATCTGATTGATGAGAAGAGACTTACTGTTGTCTGTCATTGTCAAATGTATCAAAAACGGATGGTCAAGGCTTTCAACAAAAAAGTCAGACGCCAAGAATATCAAGTCGGGGATCTAGTGATCAAGCGCATCATACTGCTGCAAGGTGATCCCAGGGGAAAATGGACTCCCACATACGAAGGTCCATTTGTGATCAAAAACATTTTCTCGGGTGGAGCCATGATTCTAACCACCATGGACGGTGACGACCTTCCTCACCCTGTCAATGCGTACATAGTGGAAAGATACTACGCATAATTAAAGACCCGCTAGGTTGACTGGTCTAGGCAAAAATAAGGGCTTCCCGGTGAACCAAAAGGGTTCAGGAAAAAATTAGGGATGAAAACAAAAAATCCGTACACCTGGCAAGTCGAAAACCTGAAAAGGCGGCTTGGGCAATGTTGTACCCCAAAATTTGCCCTCCCATATTTCTCAAGACAGTCAAATCATCTCCTAAGGCAGTCAATTCAAAATTAGGGTTTTATGTTGCATCAAGGTCCTTACATCCAAATGACCTCAAGTGCTCCTTAATGTCCTAACGTATGTTTAAATTCAGAAGGTATCCGACTGTGTGAGTTTTCTCGAAGAAATATGGTGAAAAAAGTGTGCTGAAAGTGCAGTTTTTACGCGCTAAAAAATTCATAACTTGAAGATCGTAGCTTGTTTTGAACCCGTTCCGGTGGCCAAAATTCCGTCTTGACATTATCTACGTTTTCATCTCTCATGACTGGAAGCCAATTTCGATCAGAAGGTCTTCAAAAATGTAGATTTATCAAGTATTTTCGTACAGAAAATTTGTGACAGAAGTTTATTTGCGTCATGTTCAGAAAATCATAACTTGGTCGATTTTCATCGTATCGAGCTGGTTCCGGCGCCAAAATTTCACAAATTGAGTTGGCTATATTTTCACAGAAGGTATTGAGTTCAAACGGTATTCAAAAGGCCTTCATTTTTTGCTCAGAGTGCGTGATACACCGAAAATCCTGAATGCTGAATAATATCTCATCTGGGCCGAAACTTCGAAAATTCATAACTCGGTCAATTTTTATCAGATTAGGCTCTTATTTTATGCTCCGATCAATACCAGTTTTTTATTGAAGAACGTGTCAGAGTCGACACTGGAGCCCAAAATAAGTTTGTCTGAGCTGAAACTTCAAAAATTCATAACTAATTCACCGTTTATCCGATTGAGCCGATTTTCGGACAGGAGTTAGTTCTCGATGTCGGCTACATTTTGTTTTCACATTTCAACTTCAAAAATTGCACTTAAGTCCCTGCGATTTATCCTGGAAAGTGACAAACTCAAGTGAACATTGGAGGCCCAATTGCACATTCGAAGCCCATTTTCTTTACCCTAATTTCCATTATATAATCACCTTCTTTTCACACAAACCAGAGAGGAGAAAAAAGAGAAAAAAAACTTTGCCACAACACTGTTAGAATATCAAATTCTTTCAAAAACTCTAAAACCTTGAAATCCTTATTACAAATCTCTCTCTCACTACAAACAAGTCATCCCAGTTACAAACCAACATCTCACTACAAACAAGCCATCTCAGTTACAAACCAACATCTCACTACTTCTTCAGTAAGGGTAAGGCTGGCTTGATCTCCATGATCAAAAGGGCATAAAAGCATTCATGTCACTAATTTTCCAGTAAGGGTAAGATTGATTTGATCTCCATGATCAAAAGGGTATAATCATTCATACATGCCATATTGTGCCTAAACATTAAATTTCTTCATATATTGGCTTTATTTGCATTTTATGATTTTATTTAATGTGTTCATGAGATTCAACACTGCAGATTTTAGACAGGATCCCATGCAGGTTCATTAAGGAACGTTGAGGCCAGAACACAATTGGCCAAAAGCCAAATGGCCAAAACAGAACAGCTTACACATGACACCAATACATGGCGAGGCAGACATCTTGAGAAGGTTAAGGAACGTTGAAGGCAGAACACAAATGGCCAAAAGCCAAAAGCCAAATGGCCAAAACAAAACAGTTTACACATGACGCCAACAACTGTTTCACCCCTCCAATCAGGCTCGTATACTCCTAAACTCTCTCTCTATTTGTATTATGTTCCTTTAATTAATTAATCGTTATTATTTTTATTAATCACTAACCAATTAACATTTTTTCCTAATAAAATCAAAAACACAAAAAAATATTTTATTTATTAAAATTAACTTCATCACTTTTATTTTTGTAAATAAATTAATTTAACCAATTTAGCTTTAATTAGATTTAACTTTTAATATTTTTTGCAATATTTAAAATCAATTTAGAATATTAGGTTTTTATTAGCATTAATTCAATTTATTTTATTTCTTTAAAAACTCAAAAATCCAAAAATATTTTAATTAATTAATTAGTTTATTAATTTAATTGTTAACTTAATTTAATTTCTTTTAATCCAAAAATAACCAAAAAAACCACTTTCTTTCAAAAAAGGGTCAAAACCCCAAAAAATTCGCATTCGATTTAATTTCCCGCACGCGATCCATTTTATCATATTATTGTATCTGTTTCCCGGAATGTAATAGCTTTTAATTAGGACTTTAATTATTTACCGCTTTATTTTACTTTCTGCAATTTAAATTAAAGGGTTTGTTTTTGGCGATGTAAATACCTGATGCCTTGTAATAGCTTAATTTAATTTTCCGCAATTTACTTCCCGCAAATTATTAAACTGTTAATTATGCATGACAAGATTTGTATGACAAATAAAATCAACCCGTAGCTCACAATGATGCATGTTCAAAGATAAATATAAACTGAAACAACACACATGCACATGCCACTCCTAGGGTACGCCTCACTCGTTGCCTTCGAAGGTGGTCGTCAAGTATAGGATGTTTTAGAGGTCGCCCTCCTGTCTAAAGATCCAGTTGCCTCGAAACGGTTGCCTCGGATAAAAAGGATCTAGGACATTAGGGTTACTTCTAAGGTGTCCTACTATTGCTTCGGTGACCACATTGTCCCTAATAATTGAATTGACCTGAATACCTCCAACGATAGTGCTACCTACCTCTCAATGGTGGGATAACACTATCTAAAGGACTCTTACACAGCCTAATTCCTTAGAGTAGGTAGATCTCATGGGTACTTGCTCTTTTCAAACAAACAAAACATCTTTTCACACTGACACTTTCAAAAAGGTTTTCAAACAAATTTTTCATACACTCTTGAGGACAGATACAAGAGTTACTTAGAAATTTTTCAAACGAAACTTTTTCAAAACCCACACACATGAAAAGCAAACAAAATTTTGAAAACATAAGAGCAAGTACCTAAGATCCCATGGATAACCATGGATAGAAAGGGTGCTAACACATTCCCTTTCTATAAATATACCTCCCGAACCGAGAGACATCTCAAAGAAGGAATTTTGTTGTGCTTTTGTCCTTTCCATGTTGGAGAACATAAAAGACGATGGCGACTCTTGCTTACCGCGACATTTCGCGAACCAGCATTTCAAAACAGTCAGTTCTATTTCCACCGATCACAGAACTGGCGACTCTGCTGGGGAATATTTATAAGTGAGGTGTACCTTAGGATTAGATCATACTTATGTTTTCAATTGCCTGTTTTGATTGCTTTAATATTGTGGGCCTGTTTTTGGAGTTCTATAGATCCTAACCCGGATCTGGGGATACCTTTTAGGTAGCAACAAACTGTGAGGGAACTGTGCGGGGTATACCGACACGGTTGAAGCAGTTGCTACGTTGATGTGGCACTTTGGTGAGTACCGGTAACCCTTGAGTCAAGTCAAGGAGAGTACGGGGCCGCCGCGTGGTGTCGTGAAGCATCAACTGACCTTAGGAACCGTACTTGACCATCCTGGCCTCTTTAGGGGTAGTGAGATGACCGACTTTGGTGCAGTCCGAAGTTGGTAGATACTCGATACTACACTCATTGAGGGTTGCTTTCTTGGAATATTTTGATCGCCAGTTCAGTGGCTAAATCAAAACAATGAACACAGAAAACAACCCAATGATATTGAGATCCTTAGAACCCGGTTACTTTTGATAGGACAGGTTTTGAACCCACCAACTTCAAGAGGGTAGTACCTGAGCTTCATGCTGGCCTAAACTCTAAGGGCTTCATGTGTGACTTGTGTGCCTTCAAACTTGACTACTTGCATGCTTGTTATCTGACACATGAGTTCCTTGCAGGTTTTGTTTACAGTCCTTAATCTGGACTCATAACAGGGTTCACTTACATCACTCCCCGCATAGCATAGCATCATGCCATCATACCATTGCATACATCCCGCATAAGGACTAACCCATTTCAAGGATCTCAAGGGTTTGTGATGCAGGTCATGATGAACCATAATGTCTAGCAAGGGGCAAAGGGGATTTATTTTCTTCTAGCCAGGTTGATGACTTGAGTCAGGGGCTATGATCCACTCGATATGGTGAGCCTTGACTCTTGAAGAAGGACTCTCAACAATATGCAGTGCCTTCCATCAAGCTACGAAATGCAAATTCTAACAATTTTCCTGTTTACCCCGCGAGATCCTTGAAAACATTGCATATCATACATATCATTTCATTACAGGTACCCTTTTGACAGGTCACTTATTTTCTTCGCTGTTTATTTCAGCAATCATCATGAATCCTGAATCATCCAATGAACAAGCTATCAAGGCCCTCCAGGCCCAGAATGCCCAGTTCCAAGAGATGGTTATGAGCCTAGCCCAGGGTCAACAGGATTTGAAGACTCTGCTTCTGAAAGAGAAGAAGAAGAAGAAGAGGACTGTTTTGTTCAACCCTAGACGCAGATCTGGGAAGGGATCACAAAATGAGGTTGAGCTGACTACCTCATCTGTGGGCAAAGACAATCCCCAAGAGAGAAGGGTTCCTAGTCCCGTGGTCTCCGACAACGAGACGAATTTCAATGATGAACAGTACCCTCCAGCTGAGGACAGGTACAAACAGCTAGAAGACTGTCTAAGTGCTATGGAGATACAGAAAGTGCCCGGCCTGGATTTCGAAGATCTAGGTTTATCCTCTGGGGTGGTGATCCCTCACAAATTCAAAGCACCTGCTTTTGCAAAATACGACGGGGCATCCTGTCCTAAGCTGCATCTCATATCATATGTGAGGAAGATCCAACTGTATACCGTTGACAAGAATCTATGGATCCATTTCTTCCAGGAAAGTCTTTCAGGGACTCAACTCGAATGGTTCTATCAGCTAGATGGAGCCAGTATTCGTAACTGGGAGGACTTGGCTACTGCATTCTACAAGTAGTATCAGTATAATTCCGACCTCGCTCCTACGCGTACCCAACTCCGGGTTATGTCACTAGGGACGGGTGAAGGATTCAAGGAATATGCGCAAAAGTGGAGAGACCTTGCTGGAAGGGTGCAACCACCTCTGACCGACCGTGAGCTCGTTGATATGTTCCTGGGGACCCTGTCTGGTCCGTTCTTCCACCATCTGATTGGTAATTCTTCTGCTGGGTTTACATACCTGATTTTAACCGGGGAGAGGATTGAAGCGGGTATCAAAGCTGGAAAGATTCAAGAAGCTGCACCTTCTGATGCTCATAAAAAGCCTTACCATGGGAAAAAGGAGTCCAATGTTGTGCATGGTAAAAAGAGTCGTCATGATCAACATGTAGGGGCAACCCAGATCTCTAATCCTATGCCTGCTCAGCAAAGACAGGGGCAACAACGTAAGGAGGTCGCACCCAAACGACAGTTCACTAAGATCAACATGTCATTGGATCAAGCACTACAACAAATGTTGAAGGCAGGGATGATTACCTTAAGGGCTCCTCTTCAGAATCCAAACACTTCCGCTCCTAACTATCATCCCAATGAAAGGTGCGCATACCATTCTGATAGCCCGGGGCATACTACGGACAACTGTTGGGCTCTGAAGAACAAGGTCCAAGACATGATCGATGCCAAGGAAATCCAGTTCGAAGCACCAGAGACTCCAAACATAATCACGGCTCCTCTGCCAAATCATTGAAGACTTTTGTTCATTCGAATGTTCAAGTTGTATTTTCTTTGATTGTTCAAACATTTTATTCATGTCAAACATTGTTATTTCATTAATGCATTACGCATGTCTGTTTTGAATTAATCCAATTATATTCACTATATTCAAATTGCTTTCATATTTTTTTGATGTCAACTCTCGATTAAATTCTAAGCCTCTTGAGGGAGGATGACGAAAACGATACCATATCTTTACAATATGCTTTTGAACAGACCCCGCTGATGAGGTACAGGCATTGTTTCAATTCCTAAACACCGGAGTTATAAGGAAGATAATCCCTCGTCAACCCCTTCGAGCCAAAGAAGTAGGAGTTTTTTTTCTTTTTACAAAAAAAATTAAAACCCTTAATCATAACCTGGGGCAGGGTAGTCTTCTCAGTTGATCCAGGTGCACAATGAATGGCATCAAAGGAGTCCTTCCAAAGCAAAAGACAGTGATGGTTCTGAATAATCGTCAAGACAGGCAGTCATTACCAAAAAGAAATTAAAACCCATTAAGTCAAAACCTATGAAGGAGACTTACAAAACTGGGGCATCCCGCTGACTGTAATCACAAAAGAAACAGTTCAGGCAAAAAACAGGGATAACAAAATCAAAAAAGAAAGAGGTCCTACAAAACCTCAACAAAAAGGAAATGACTGCCTATTCAAAATAAATGGTCAATATCCGAACCATCATTGGAATATCAGGACAAAGACTCAAACAAGGTCTAACGCACGATCAGTTGAGTTTAGGTTTGAAGAACATCACGAAGAACGGGTGGGTACAAATACAATTCGAGCCTTTATCCTTTGTTTCTTAAAACCGTGAACCAGGCCACGTTATAACCCTCAAAAAGTCCTAGCTGAAGCATGGGTTAGTTCGAAAGCATACTGTTACGAAAGGTATCCTGACTCCTTAAGGCTTGCAGTAAAATAACGAGTTGACATCACATTTTTCAAAATTTGCTTGTTTTACTGAAAAATGCATTTTCAAAAACTTCAAAACAGACATAAGCTTTGCATTCTTTAAACAACATTGTTTGCATATGACTATTTGTTCAAACAGCAGAGAAAATTCGCACGAAGAATATCTAATGAACAAAAGCACCTCCAATCAAGGGGCACGGCATGATCATGGTCTATCATCTGGGGCAGTCAAGTCAAGATTCGGAGAATCTCTCAAATGCCAAATGGTCAGGGGCAAATCTCCACCACTTGGGGCATTGGACGATCAAACGAAGATCTTCTGGTGGTATGACAACGCAACACTACTGACAGGGGCAACTCCCTACATCCCGAGAACGTGGACATAGTCGAAAAAAATACTGCACATAAGCAAAGACCCGCTAGGTTGACACGCCTAGGCAAAAATAAGGGCTTCCCGGCGAACCAAAAGGGTTCGGGAAAAAATAAGGGATGAAATGAAAAAAATCTGTACACCCGGCAAGTCGAAAACCTGAAAAGGCGGCTTGGGCAAAAATGGGTATCCCGGTGGACTGAAAACCCGAAAGGGCGGTCCAGGCAAAAATTAGGGATTTAAGCGTACGACTATGTCCCGGTATCTCGTCACTTGCCTACCAGAAGAAGAATTGTCAACCGGCAGTTATCAAGACCTCCACAGGTACCTTCTCCCGCAGAAACTGGGGCAATAAGAATTGTCTAAGCGATCTAGCTGCTCTGTCCACTGAGGTACCAAGGTAAGTTCAGCTGAAGAACATGACCAAGTTACCTCCACTCCTCGCAGAGTAAGACATACTCAACAATACTCTCTCCAAGCAGAGTTGGTCTCCCGTCAGTCCTAAAAAGTCACAATATCTCCAGCAAGTCAGCAACACTCTCCCCAAGCAGAGTTAGTCTACTGTCAGCCTTAAGGAAGTGGGGTACCCCCAGAAGATCTCAACATTCCCTAGTGGAGTATACAGATGTGCCTAAGCAAGCATCCCCGGCAATCTTAATATAAGATTGTTCTCCAGCGGAATACCAGACACCCCAGTGGAGCCATTTCCCAAGTACAGTTCAAAAATTTCCCCAGGAGAGTTGAATCATCCTCCCCAGTAGATTCTGGAAGCTTATCCCCAGTATATTCTGGGAGCTTGTCACCTGCAGAGTACGAACGCTCTCCCCGGCTTTATTCAGAAGGTTATTCCCCACCAGAGCTTATAACTGGGTTATCCTCAGCTAATTGCCACAGAAAGATCGTCCTCGGCGAAGTTCTTCCTATCCCCCCAGCGGAGTTCATCAAATTCCTCAGCATAACTTATCAACGGAATCCCCAGCGGAGTTATCATCAAAATCTCAGTGAAGTATCTCTTCCCACAGGGTAATTCCCTGCAGAGTAATCTCTTCAACAAGTTTATTCCCCAACGGAGTCATCTTCTCCTACCGGTTTATTCTTGCAATCATTATCCCCAGCGGAAACGAAGAACTCTACTCTTCGACATCAGCCCAGGACTCAACAAATTTCCCGGCATTCGTCAAGGATTTATTTTCCTAGACGAAAATACATTCATAGACATTTCACATTTCATACATCCTATTCATATACATGATAAAATGCATACGGCACAATCTCATTTATTGTTGAGAACATCATGACATCATGCATCATGACATTGCATACAACTGATGTTTTACCTTTTCAGGAAAAAGGACAACCCAAAGATGATTACTATCAACTGTCGTAATTCCAGATTCGATACCTGTATCTAGCCAGGGCATATCTGTGAGCGATTGATTGTGGATTCGATACCTGTATCTAGCCAGGGCATATCTACATTAAAGAAATTTTAGAGATAGCTTAGAGATGCTCCGGATGCGGATGTTATTCTATTGCTTATTCAGACTTCCTTCTAGAGATAACTTAGAGATGCTTCCGACGCGGATGATATTCTATTGCTTATTAAGATTTCCTTTCAGAGATAACTTAGAGATGCTCCGGATGCGGATGTTATTCTATTGCTTATTCAGACTTCCTACTAGAGATAGCTTAGAGATGCTCCGGACACAGATGCTATTCTATTGCTTATTCAGATGTCCTTCTAGAGATGGTTCAGATGCGATCCAGACATGGCTACATTCTGATACTTATTCCAGATTCCCTTCTAGAGATGGTTCAGATGCGACCCAGATATGGCTACATTGTGATACTTATTCAGATTTCTTCTCAGAAATGGCTTAGAGATGCTCCGGACCCGGATGCTATTCTATCGCTTATTCAGAGTTTCTTCCCAGAAATGGCTTGGAAATGCTCCAGATATGGATGCTATTCTTTTGCTTATTCAGAGATAGCTTGGAAATGCTCCAGACATGGATGCTATTCTTTTGCTTATTCAAGTTTCCTTTCAGAGATGGCTTAGAGATACTCCTGACCCGGATGTTATTCTACTGCTTATTCAGATTTCTCTTCAGAGATAGCTTGGAAATGCTCCTGATATGGATGCTATTCTTTTTCTTATTCAAGAGTTTCCTTTCAGATATAGCCTAGATATGCTCCAAACCGGATGCTATTCTTTTGCTTATTCAAAGTTTCTTCTCATAGATAGTTCAGATATGCTCCAAACCGGATGCCATTCTGTTGCTTATTCAGAGTTGCTTTTCAGAGACGGCTTAGAGATGCTCCGGACACGGATGTTATTCTATTGCTTATTCAGATTTCCTTTCAGATATAGCTGGGAAATGCTCCAGATATGGATGTTGTTCTTTTGCTTATTCAGATTGTCTCTTCAGAGATAGTTTAGAGATGCTCCAGATATGGATGTTATTCTATCGCTTATTCAGAGTTTCTTTTCAGATATAGCTGGGAAATGCTCCAGAGATGGATGTTATTCTTTTGCTTATTCAGAGGTTCTTCTCAGAGATAGTTCAGATATGCTCCAAACCGGATGCTATTATGTTGCTTATTCAGAGTTGCTTTTCAGAGATAACTTAGAGATGCTCCAACCACAGATGCTATTCTATTGTTTATTCAGAGATTCCTTCTAGATATAGTTCAGATGCGATCCAGACATGGCTACATTCTGATACTTATTCCAGATTCCCTTCTAGAGATAGTTCAGATGCGACCCAGATATGGCTACATTCTGATACTTATTCCAGATTCCCTTCTAGAGATGGTTCAGATGCGACCCAGATATGGCTACATTCTGATACTTATTCCAGATTCCCTTTCGGAGATAGCTTGGAAATGCTCCAGATATGGATGATATTCTTTCGCTTATTCAAGAGTTTCCTTTCAGATATAGCTGGGAAATGCTCCAGATATGGATGCTGTTCTTTTGCTTATTCAGATTTTCTCTCCAGAGATAGCTTAGAAATGCTCCAGATATGGATGATATTCTATTGCTTATTCAGATTCCCTCTCAGATAGCTTAGAGATGCTCCGGACCCGGATGCTATTCTATCTCTTATTCAGAGTTTCTTCCCAGAAATGGCTCGGAAATGCTCCAGATCCGGACGCTATTCTATTGCTTATTCAGATTCCCTTTCAGAGATAGCTTAGAGATGCTCCCGACGCGGATGATATTCTATTGCTTATTCAGATTCCCTTTCAGAGATAGCTTAGAGATGCTCCCGACGCGGATGATATTCTACTGCTTATTCAGATTTCTCTCCGGAGATGGCCTAGAGATGCTCTTGACCCGGATGTTATTCTACTGCTTATTCAGATTCAAACTTCTAAAGATAACTTAGAGACGCTCCAGACCCGGAGGCCATTCTATTGTTTAGTCCAGATTCCTTCAAGAGACAGTCCAGATACGATCCAGATTCGGATGACATTCTGTCACTCACTCAGATACAATATGGATATACCCCAGACGCGGCGGTCATTCTACTATTTTTTCAGACGTCAGCAATCAGATATAGACTAGATATGCTCCAGACACGGAAGCTATTCTATTTCTTATTCAGATTCAACTATCCATTACACTTCCAAATGGCATCTATAAGCCCATTCCCGACAAGATTCTGTCACATTTCCAAATGGCGTCTATAAGCCCATTCCCGACAAGATTCTGTCACATTTCCAAATGGCGTCTATAAGCCCATTCCCGACAAGGTTCTGTCACATCTCTAGATGGCATCTATAAGCCCATCCTCTTATCCACCACATCTCCAAATGACATCTATAAGCCCATTCTCGCCATCACATTGCTGATACTACACCATGCGAGTGCAAATTTCTGGGCACTCTAGTGTTCAATCATCTTCCACCTTTGGATCACGAAAGGCACGCAAGCCAATCTACATCCTCAGGTTTAAGAAGATTGAACAGGGGCAACTGTTGTACCCCAAAATTTGCCCTCCCATATTTCTCAAGACAGTCAAATCATCTCCTAAGGCAGTCAATTCAAAATTAGGGTTTTGTGTTGCATCAAGGTCCTTACATCCAAATGACCTCAAGTTCTCCTTAATGTCCTAACGTATGTTCAAATTCAGAAGGCATCCGTCTGTGTGAGTTTTCTCGAAGAAATATGGTGAAAAAAGTGTGCTGAAAGTGCAGTTTTTACGCGCTAAAAAATTCATAACTTGAAGATCGTAGCTCGTTTTGAACCCGTTCCAGTGGCCAAAATTTCGTCTTAACATTATCTACGTTTTCATCTCTCACGGCTGGAAGCCAATTTCGATCAGAAGGTCTTCAAAAATGTAGATTTATCAAGTATTTTCGTACAGAAAATTTTTGACAGAAGTTTATTTGCGTCATGTTCAGAAAATCATAACTTGGTCGATTTTCATTGTATCGAGCTGGTTCCGGTGCCAAAATTTCACAAATTGAGTTGGCTACGTTTTCACAGAAGGTATTGAGTTCAAATGGTATTCAAAAGGCCTTCATTTTTTGCTCAGAATGCGTGACACGCTGAAAATCCTGAATGCTGAATATTATTTCATCTGGGCCGAAACTTCGAAAATTCACAACTCAGACAATTTTTATCGGATTAGGCTCATATTTTTACACAAGGTGACTGACTCATAGATCTACAACTTTGCTTCAAAAGTCGAGACCGGATTATGCTCCGATCAATACCAGTTTTTTATTGAAGAACGTGTCAGAGTCGACACTGGAGCCCAAAATAAGTTTGTCTGAGCTGAAACTTCAAAAATTCATAACTAATTCACCGTTTATCCGATTGAGCCGATTTTCGGACAGGAGTTAGTTCTCGATGTCGGCTACATTTTGTTTTCACATTTCAACTTCAAAAATTGCACTTAAGTCCCTGCGATTTAGCCTGGAAAGTGACGAACTCAAGTGAACATTGGAGGCCCAATTGCACATTCAAAGTCCATTTTCTTTACCCTAATTTCCATTATATAATCACCTTCTTTTCACACAAACCAGAGAGGAGAAAAAAGAGAGAAAAAACTTTGCCACAACACTGTTAGAATATCAAATTCTTTCAAGAACCCTAAAACCTTGAAATCCTTATTACAAATCCCTCTCTCACTACAAACAAGTCATCCCAGTTACAAACCAACATCTCACTACAAACAAGCCATCTCAGTTACAAACCAACATCTCACTACTTCTTCAGTAAGGGTAAGGCTGACTTGATCTCCATGATCAAAAGGGCATAAAAGCATTCATGTCACTAATTTTCCAGTAAGGGTAAGATTGATTTGATCTCCATGATCAAAAGGGTATAATCATTCATACATGCCATATTGTGCCTAAACATTAAATTTCTTCATATGTTAGCTTTATTTGCATTATATGATTTTATTTAATGTGTTCATGAGATTCAACACTGCAGATTTTAGACAGGATCTCATACAGGTTCATTAAGGAACGTTGAGGCCAGAACACAAATGGCCAAAAGCCAAATGGCCAAAACAGAACAGCTTACACATGACACCAATACATGGCGAGGCAGACATCTTGAGAAGGTTAAGGAACGTTGAAGGCAGAACACAAATGGCCAAAAGCCAAAAGCCAAATGGCCAAAACAAAACAGTTTACACATGACGCCAACAGCTGTTTCACCCCTCAAATCAGGCTCGTATACTCCTAAACTCTCTCTCTATTTGTATTATGTTCCTTTAATTAATTAATCGTTATTATTTTTATTAATCACTAACCAATTAACATTTTTTCCTAATAAAATCAAAAACACAAAAAAATATTTTATTTATTAAAATTAACTTCATCACTTTTATTTTTGTAAATAAATTAATTTAATCAATTTAGCTTTAATTAGATTTAACTTTTAATATTTTTTGCAATATTTAAAATCAATTTAGAATATTAGGTTTTTATTAGCATTAATTCAATTTATTTTATTTCTTTAAAAACTCAAAAATCCAAAAATATTTTAATTAATTAATTAGTTTATTAATTTAATTGTTAACTTAATTTAATTTCTTTTAATCCAAAAATAACCAAAAAAACCACTTTCTTTCAAAAAAGGGTCAAAACCCCAAAAAATTCGCATCCGATTTAATTTCCCGCACGCGATCCATTTTATCATGTTATTGTATCTGTTTCCCGGAATGTAATAGCTTTTAATTAGGACTTTAATTATTTACCGCTTTATTTTACTTTCTGCAATTTAAATTAAAGGGTTTGTTTTTGGCGATGTAAATACCCGACGCCTTGTAATAGCTTAGATTTAATTTTCCGCAATTTACTTCTCGCAAATTATTAAACTGTTAATTATGCATGACAAGATTTGTATGACAAATAAAATCAACCCGTAGCTCACAATGATGCATGTTCAAAGATAAATATAAACTGAAACAACACACATGCACATGCCACTCCTAGGGTACGCCTCACTCGTTGCCTTCGAAGGTGGTCGTCAAGTATAGGATGTTTTAGAGGTCGCCCTCTTGTCTAAAGATCTAGTTGCCTCGAAACGGTTGCCTCGGATAAAAAGGATCTAGGACATTAGGGTTACTTCTAAGGTGTCCTACTATTGCTTCGGTGACCACACTGTCCCTAATAATCAAATTGACCTGAATACCTCCAACGACGGTGCTACCTACCTCTCAATGGTGGGATAGCACTATCTAAAGGACTCTTACACAGTCTAATTCCTTAGAGTAGGTAGATCTCATGGGTACTTTCTCTTTTCAAACAAACAAAACATCTTTTCACACTGACACTTTCAAAAAGGTTTTCAAACAAATTTTTCATACACTCTTGAGGACAGATACAAGAGTTACTTAGAAATTTTTCAAACGAAACTTTTTCAAAACCCACACACATGAAAAGCAAACAAATTTTTGAAAACATAAGAGCAAGTACCTAAGAGCCCATGGATAACCATGGATATAAAGGGTGCTAACACCTTCCCTTTCTATAAATCTACCTCCCGAACCGAGAGACATCTCAAAGAAGGAATTTTGCTGTGCTTTTGTCCTTTCCATGTTGGAGAACATAAAAGACGGTGGCGACTCTTGCTTACCGCGACATTTCGCGAACCAGCATTTCAAAACAGTCAGTTCTATTTCCACCGATCACAGGCAAAAAAGGGTATCCGGTGGACAGAAAACCCGAAAGGACGGTCCAGGAAAAAGTTAGGGATGTAAAGTGTATCACTATATCCCATTGGATCACCTTGCAATCAGACCTCAGTATTAACTATCAAGCTCGAACGACACCAATTAATCTAATTAGCTTCGGACAAGCAGCAAAGTAATAAGACGCTCGAAGACATAACGACAATAGAAAAATTGAAACTCAATGGGATTATTGCACGTAGCTGTTTTCTTCTCTTTGTACAAAATATTGTATAGCTTTCATTTTCAGGGTGGCATTCTCTTACTAGAGCGTCAACTTCCTTGTACAAAAACGCCTGTTGTAGGCCAACTTCAAGGAATTAATACAAGTCATTTTCACAAAACCATTTGTTTTTCTTTTTCTGTTTTGTCTTGCGAAAAACGTCCAATGATTTATTCTTGACATATGCCTTTGAATATAATTGATATTCACAAATATTTGCATAAAATAACATAAAGATAGTTGCTCATGACTTAAGGAATGGGGCAAAAAACTAAAAAATATTTCAATCACGACAGTTACTCTGTTCAGCATGGTACAGGGGCAGATGCAGTTTTGAAACAAGGTCACCATTGCATGCGACCCTGTGACATCTACACTCCCTACAGAGTAGAGGCAATCAAAGCGTTGATATCAGTTTCCCCGAATAGGAGTTACTATCCCCAGCAAGGCTCCCTCAGAGAGTTGACATCTATATTCCCCATGCGAGTTTTCATAATTGCAAACGGTTTATGAAGCTTTCCCCCGTGAAGAGTTTATTTCTCTGACTGCAGAAACTCCTCCCAAGCAGAGTTTATTTCTCTGAATGCGGAAGCTCAATCCCTAACAGAGTTTATTTCTCCAACTACGAAAATTCATCCCCCAGCGGAGTTTATTCCTCCGAATCGGCAAAATCTTCCAAAACAAAGTTATTCCTCCGCAGAGTTATTCTCAAACAGAGTCTCTCCCCAGCATAATATTCACAAACAGAAAGGAGTAAATCCACGGCATAGTCATCTCCGTTCACCATCCCCAACAGAAGTAGAAGAACCACTTTTTTCTACAACAGTCAGGAATTCAATTTCCAATACTCTCTAGCAGCAGTCATGGATTTATTTTCCCAGACTCGGATATGTCACAATAGCATTTCATGTTCATACATCATGACATGCGCATACATATTGCATACAACATAATCTCATTTATTTTGAGAACATCATCACACAATGCATTTCATGCATCGCATATAATTAATCTTGTACCTTTTCAGGAAAGATGGTTATCATCAACAATTCCCATAGTTCAAGATTAAATCCATGAAGCGTTACACGTCATATCTACAGACAACTAATGGAAAATCAGTTCTCAAAACCAAATGGGTTAACTAATCTACGTGATCAAATGAGGTAAGCCCTACTATCCAGGCTTTCATTTCGAAGTAACCCTACTATCCAGGTTCCTTCTCACAGCCCTACTATCCAGGCTTTTATTTCGAAGTAACCCTACTATCCAGGTTCCTTCTCACAGCCATACTATCCAGGCTTTCATTTCGAAGTAACCCTACTATCCAGGTTCCTTCTCACAACCCTACTATCCAAGCTTTTATTTCGAAGTAACATTACTATCCAGGTTCCTTCTCACAGCCCTACTATCCAGGCTTTCATTTCGAAGTAACCCTACTATCCAGGTTTCTTCTCACAGCCCTATTATCCAGGCTTTCATTTCAAAGTAACCCTACTACCCAGGTTCCTTCTCATAGCCCAACTATCCAGGATTTCATTTCGAAGTAACCCTACTACCCAGGTTCCTTCTCATAGCCCTACTATCCAGGCTTTCATTTCGAAGTAACCCTACTATCCAGGTTCCTTCTCACAACCCTACTATCCAGGCTTTCATTTTGAAGTAACCCTACTATCCAGGTCCCTTCTCACAGCCCTACTATCCAGGATTTCATTTCGAAGTAACCCTGTTATCCAGGTTCCTTCTCACAACCCTACTATCTAGGCTTTCATTTCTAAGTAACCCTACTACCCAGGTTCCTTCTCATAGCCCTACTATTCAGGCTTTCATTTCGAAGTAACCCTACTATCAAGGTTCCTTCTCACAACCCTACTATCCAGGCTTTCATTTCGAAGTAACCCTACTATCCAGGTTCCTTCTCACAACCCTACTATCCAGTATTTCATTTCGAAGCAACCCTACTATCCAGGTTCCTTCTCATAGCCCTACTATCCTGACTTTCATTTCGAAGTAACCCTACTATCCAGGTTCCTTCTCATAGCGCTACTATCCAGGCTTTCATTTCTAAGTAACCCTACTATCCAGGTTCCTTCTCAGAGCCCTACTATCCAGGCTTTCATTTCGAAGTAACCCTACTATCCAGGTTCCTTCTCTTCTATCTTCGGACAACAGATACAGTCGATTTCATATTCCCCAGTAAGTCGTCGTGAAGCCTGGGATACAACCAGATAATAACTCATTTTGTCTAATCAATCACGAGTTAATTCCCTAGTAGCGTAATGGACAACTGAAGTTCCTAGACTCTATTTCCCAGGTCATAAATCAACATTCCCCGGTGAAGTCCTCTCCAACAGCAGGTACAGGAATTCTCGCAAAGGAGTCTCTTATGCAATCAATATTTTTTCTGGATGGCATCTTTAAAACCATCTCTGACGATTCTCCGTCGCCTTCCAAATGGCATCTGTAATCCTATTCCCGATATTATCGATCAATATTACTTCATGCGAGTGCAAATTTCTGGGCACTCTAGTGTTCAATCATCTTCCACCTTCAGATCACGAAAGGCAGACCAGCCAATCTACATCCTCGGGTTTAAGAATATTGACCAGGGGCAGCTGTTGTACCCCAAAATTTTCCCTCCCATTTTCACTCAAAAACATACTCCTAGAGGTCCTCAATTGTTCAAGTTGACTGAGGATTGACCAGACAAATCCTTCTCTTAAGACAATGGGCCTCAAACTAGGGTTTCACTCCTCATCAATATGTTGGAGTTACAAGGGTCCTAAAATGGTTTCCATAGACCTAGTATGACCTCAAGATCATCCATGTCAAGTTTCATGCCTTGCACAAGAAGTTTTCTCAGTCAACTGCTCAAATGCCTGAAAATCAACTATACTAGGTCAAAAGTCAACTATGACCCACATAGAGTCAAACTTCAAGATTTTTTGTCAACATCAACATTTTGAAGTAATAGCCATAATTTGATAAAAGGTTGATCATGATTCCTCAAGGAATGCCTCTAATTCATCAAAACTCAAAAGTTGCTAAATTAGGGTTCTATAGAAAAAGTCAAACAAACTTTGACCAGGCATAACTTCCTCATACTTTATCAGAAATTTCTCATCCAAGGCTCATTTTGAAGATAATCCAATTCCCTATAGTTCATCTTCGGCTCTCATGTTCAAGAAATGCACTCATGAAAAGATATAAATTTAGACATTATAGGTCATTTCAAAAAGTCAACAAAAACACCTTTTGGGTCAAAGCTTATTACATGAACATGGAAGATCCAATTGAGATGAAGTCAAAAGGGGTTTTTAGAGGACATCCTAAGATTTCTAAAAAGTCCAAGAAAACCCTCTTAGGGTAAAAATTGAGAGAGATATGCATTGTCAAAGTTGGCCATTTTTGTAAGTTTGCTCAAAGTCAACAATGCCCAAAATTGCATTTTTTTCCACATGGGCCCATCTTTTCAAGATTGAATCTCAATCCTAGCATGGTCCATGACCTATGGGACCCTCCATGCCTTATTCACTTATTTATTTAATTTATTTTGATTTTATTTATTTAAAATTCAAATAAAATAAAGTTAAATCAAAGATAAATCAAATTTGTGGAATGAGATTTGTTTTGCATTGAATTATAGATCTCATATGCTGTCAATGGCCAAAACAAATCGTGCAAGCTCCAAAACAAGAGGAAATATCCAATTTTGGAAAGATTTGAATCAAAATTCAAGGTCATTACATCTTTGGATTATTTCTAATTCTATTGACCTAATCTGATTCACTACTTATAACAATGCATTGTAACCCTATAGAAGGAGAATTCATGCGCAACCAACCTCAAAAAGAGAAAGAAAAAGCTTCCAAAATTTCAAAGAAAAACTCAAATCAGATTCCACATTGCAGCCCTCCTCAAGGGGATTTGAAGATTACAATACGTTCCTTGGTACTCCCATAAGCTTTTCCAATCGATTCCCAGCATCAAAGCATCAAGAATCACGTGCTACCACCCTCACGGTTTGCAACTTTTTTCTAAATTATTTTTCATTGATTCTATCATTATCAACATGTTCTAAGTATATATTCATGCTTGTAATCATGTTTGTAATGTGTTTGGATGATTTAATTTGAGTTTACGCGCGGGAATTATGAAACACCATTCTTAGGGTTTCAAAGCACGTTTTAGGTTTTTTTTATATAGGCAAAATCAGGTTTGATTATGGGTACCATGGTCTTCATTTGAATTTATTGTACGTGTGCTGCATTTTTGAAGTTAGCAGGTTTATAGGTACAGGAGTTAGACCGTAGGTAAAAGTCCAGCACCTAAAACGACAGTTCTGGGGAAGAAGATGAAGGCGTGGCAGCATACCGCTGGCCCATTTGAAATTCGCACATTTTTTCTTATAATACTGACTCATGATTTAATATATTATTTGTTGTTTGTTTGTATCAACGAATGATCAGCTTGGCTCAGTGGAAAAGGGAAGAGGTTTCAAGGCGCGCATGTGTAGGAGGTCAAGGGTTCGATCCCTGCCTCCTACATAATATTTTTCTCATAACTTCTTTGCAGATCAAGTAGTATCATTCTAAATGCGCTTACCATGCACCTAAACATCTCATCATTAGATCAATCTGTATCCAGATCCCACGCCTCAAGCATGCAGGCGCGTGGTGGGCTCTCTTGGCAAGCTTCCCACTGGATTAGGCGCAGCCATTGGGCCAGCTATTTTGGGCCTGGACAAATTCAGCATACACCCCCCAGAATTGCTTCCAATATCAGGCCCATCTCAATCTTTTTTGTTTTAATTTCTTTAACTTTTTTTTTGTTTTATTTATTTTTAATTGTTTTAAAAATATTTTTAATTAAGTCTCAAAAATCACAAAAGTTACAAAAATTAGAATTAGGTTTTTTCATAAAATATTTAATTTCATTAATTAATTAGGTTAATTAAGTTATTTAAATTCTTTTTTTTTCATAATTAACATTAATTAGAAATTAGGTTAATTTGCAAAATTAATGATTTTTTCTCAAAAAATCCAAAAAAATATTTTTCTTTATTTACTAAATTAAATATCTTTGAATATTGTCAATTCCCCATATTTAATTTTGTCGCGCAAATTTATTTATTCATTTTTCCAATTAATGTAATTGCTCTGAGTTTGTAATAGTTTCAACTTAGGTTTACTGTTTTCATTTACTGTTTTTCCTTCGGTTTTTGATTATGTAATCCCCATCCCCAAAGCCTTGTAATAGTTAGGTTTAAATTTCTCGCACTTTATTTTCGTCATTATAAACTGTTAGATGATTGATAATAGGATTGTATGCAAAAGATCATAATTTAAAATAGTAGAAAACCCTAAATGTGCAAAGATTGAATAAACTGAAAAATAAACACTTGCACATGCTCACTCCTAGGGTTTCCCCCACTTCGGTTGCCTTCGGTAAACGGTCATAAATTATAGGGAGTTTTAGTGGTTGCCCTCTAGTCCCAAAAGGTAAAAAATGACCCATTCCATTGTTGCCTCGGAAAGATCTTTAGGACTCTAGGGTAACTACTAAGATTTCCTAATCATTGCTTTAATGATCGTACTCGTCCCTTTTGATTGTCCCTTAAACTCCAATGATGGAGCTACCTACTCCTTAATAGTAGGATAACGTTGTCTAAAGGAAATAAGAAAATGAACAGACTTTTTCGAGTAGGTAGAAACTCTTAAGTACTTGCTCAAACAAACTTTTACACCATACACTTTCAAACCAACTTTTCAAACTAAAGTTTTCAAAAACACTTTATCACACCCTTGAGGACTGATACAAGGGTTAGCATAAAGTGAAACGCCACATTAAGGCAAATTTCAAAACTTTTTCAAACACACAAAAGCAATTTCAAAAATGAGCAAGTACCTAAGAGCCCGTGGAAAACCACAGATAGAAAGGGTGCTAACACCTTCCCTTTCTATAATCTACCCCCGTACTCAGAAACATCTTGAAAAAGGTTTTTTCTGTTCTTTTTCCCTTTTCCTTTGTTGGATGAAATAAAAGACGGTGGCGACTCTTGCTTACCGTACATTTGTGAACAAAAAACGCAAAACCAGTAGTAACAAAAAACAGTCGGTTCTGCCACCGTATTATAGGGACAATACTTCCTCAAACGCTGAAACAGTTTCAACAAATCTTCTATATGCCCTTCTTCAGTCTGGGATTTGGAAATCAAATCATCAACATATACCTCAATTTCCTTGTGCATGAGATCATGGAATAGGGTTGTCATAGCCCTATGGTATGTTTCACCAACGTTCTTCAACCCGAAGGGCATCACTCTGTAACAGAATGTTCCCCAGGGTGTGATAAACATTGTTTTTTCCATGTCCTCGGGAGCCATTTGGATTTGATTATATCTGTAAAATCCGTCCATGAACGAGAATACTTTGAATTTTGTTGTATTGTCAACCAACATATTAATATATGGTAATGGAAAGTCACCTTTTAGACTAGTTTTATTTAAATCTCTATAATCAACGCACATGCGAACTTTTCCGTCTTTCTTTGGTACTGGGACAATATTGGCAACCCACTGAGGGTACACTGATGTTACAAGAAAACCAGCATTAATCTGCTTTAAAACTTTTTCTTTAATTTTCACTTCCATATCTGGGTGAGTTCTTTGCAACTTCTGCTTGATTGGCAGGCATTCTGGCTTCAGCGGCAAAGGATGTTCCACAATATCAGTATCCAACCCTGGTATACCTTGGTAAGACCAAGAAAAGATGTCTACATACTCTTTCAGTAATTCAATTAACCTTCTCTTCACATCGGGATGAAGCAGTGCTCCAATCTTGACTTCTTTTGGATCTTCCTCTGAACCCAAATTAATCGTCTCCAATGGCTCTTTATATGGTTGAATGGTACTTTCCTTGTGCTCAAGCAACCGTGAAACATCTTCTAGGATTTCATCATATTCTTCTTCTTTGGCCACATACGTAGGGTATTCAAATTTGGGAGAGGGTGCAGGGTCATTGTACTCAACGGGTTTTTTAATTAATCTGCACATTTGATTTATGATGGCTTTTAGAAACTGACACATATAACAAGTGATTATGCAGATTTATTTACAGTTATTATTTATCTTGAAAGGATTTTTTTTATTACCATTTTTGAATAAAAAGCAGAGAATAAAGACACAACTTAGGAATCAAAAACAACTTTTATTAATGATTTTAAATATCAAAATAACAAATATGCCCATTCAATATCAATACTTTCACCTTGGGCAGGGTGAACGATTTTTTTTGAAAAGATTAACAAAGAAGAAATTACTTTGAAATATGAATGCAAGAGGGAACATCAATAGTGATCCAATTTTGGAATCTGACTCCATGCGTCACATAGTTCAACATCTCTTGCTCTAATTCACCTTCCAGAATAGCATTGAGCTTAGGAATAGTTGGATAAAGATAACCTCCGCTGTGAAAGATGTCTTTATATTTGCCCAAAGCCTACTCCGGCTTCATAATCTCACATTTACTATTCTTCACTGAGAAAACTAAACCAGCTCTATTCTTATTCATAGGTGGATCAACAATATGCCCCCACACCTTGCTAGGGCCATTACGCACTACCTATTGAGCATCCTTAAACGAAGCTACAAAATTCTCATTTTCCCTTACATTATCAATAGGTAAAGCTTGGAAATGAGTACCAATAGCATCTTCATCAGCTTCCACAACACTGAAAGAGGATAAATGAGATATTAACAAATCCTGCTCTCCATTTATGATGGCCACCTTTCCTTCACGAACAAAATTCAGCTTCTGGTGCAAAGTTGAAGTAAGAGCCCCTGCCTCGTGGATCTATCCATAACCTGGAAAGTGATCTGAAATAAGTGCGGGCCTATGTGAATAGGCAAATATATTTCTCTGACGGCAGACTTCCTCGAGCCATCAAAAGCTTTCACAATGATGCCACTCGGGTGCATGGGAGTTCCCTGGTACTTCAGCTTCATGAGTGTGCTCCTCGGTATGACATTTAAAGCAGACCCATTGTCAATTAGCACATTGGACAAAGAGTCATTCTTACAATTCATGGAGATGTGGAGAGCCAGGTTATGATTCCTTCCTTCATCGAGCAATGCATCATCACAGAAACTCAGGTTATTACAAGATGTGATATTCCCTACAACACTACAGAATTGGTCTAGAGACATATCACTTTCCACAAAAGCCTGATCCAATACTTTGATCAAATATTCCTTATGGGCATAAGAGTTCATTAATAATGCTAGAATTGATATCTTAGATGGAGTCTGCAATAACTGATCTACAATCTTGTAGTCACTCATCTTTATAATCTTCAACAGGTCGTCCACATCTTTTTCTGAAGCAGTACCACTAGATTCCCCCACTGCTTTCTTAGGTTCAGTACTTTCAGCAATCCTTTTATCAGTATTAACATTCCCTTGAATGACAGGGGCAAAAACCCGACCACTGCGGGTCACTCTGCTGGCTTCAACAATATTCTTGACACCAGACAAAGGTTGGATGGGAATTTCCACACCATCCTCCAAGATTGTCGCATTGTATTTATATAGCACGGCTCTGTCTGATTCTTATGGTATAGGGCCTGGTAGGAAAATAAGCACTGGAGAAACAGTTGTCTTGCTATGGTACTCAATCTCTATAGGGGAGGGAACACCAAAACACGGCACAATAACATTCACCCCTTCTTCAGAATACTTAGACATCACAGAATCATCGTTAGAGGACATTTCTTCATCAGAAGAAAAGAACTCATATGCAGAAACATACTCATCATCTGACACAGTCTCGGCCGAGCAATCTTCAAATACGTTAATCCCATTGTAATCATCTCTATTTCCCGAGAATTTGATAGTACCATTGTCTAACAACAACTGAACGCCCCTTTTCACAATGGAACAACCACGGGAATCTCTGTAGCAGATCTGGCAAGACCCATAATGGTGTTCTTCTTGGCCATCTATGTTATAAAATGTAGCGTGCAACTGCACCAAATCATCATTCATATGCTTCACGTCAAAAATTAGGAATTCACCGGGTCATCCATAAACCATATTCACATCTTCTTCGTACTATGCCCTAGGCCTAATTATATGAATGAGACCATCGTCCATCATTTCCTGAAGATCAGCTTTTATCTTATCACATCCCTGGATATTTATACTACAAATACTACAACCAGCATAGTCGTGCATATAGTAGCTGAATCCGCAGAGGTCAGCATGCATCTTTACCAAATCTCCTCTAACCAAGATGATATCAAAAATCCAGAAGTCCCCAGGATAACCAGCAACCATGTTTACAGCATTTGCTCCTACATGTTTAGCAAAAGGATTATCTTTCATGTTAGGGTCAACATCTTTAAAGGATAGGAGGCCAGATCTCACCATCTTTTGTACTTCAGATTTCAAAGGATAATAGTTCTTGATATTGTACCGTGGGGGCTCCTTGATGAAAAGTGCACGCCTGATATGCCTTATAATACCCGGTTAAAGGTGAAGGTATAGCAGGGGGAGGCCTGGTTTGAACCAACTTCTTCTGAATCAAAGCTGGGAATAACTCTGCATATCTCATTGGAATAAATTCAAAGGCCTCTCTCTTATGACTTTGCCCTTGATTCCCCCGAGGAGATGGTCTCTGATAGGCAACAGTGGTTGGAGCTACATTGACAATTGGAGTCACGGAAGCAACTTGTTACTGGTACTGATGGCGTCTTCTATGTGGTTTAATCTTCCTCTCCGCAATAACAACATTAGTTTCACTTTCTTTCTTTTGAGAGAGCCCGTACAATGATTTCTTTATCCCTTCATCTTTCGTCAAGCGTCCTTCCCTGACAGCTTCTTCTAAACGAACACCCATGCTTACCATTTCAGTGAAATCACTCGGTGCACTGGCGACTATTATTTCATAATAAAATGATCCAAGGGTTTTCAGGAAGACCTTGGTCATTTCTTGTTCTCCCATAGGTGGTGCCACCCGGGCAACTATCTCGTGTCAACGCTGCGCATATTCTTTGAACGACTCCTTGTCTCTCTGAGTCATTTCCCTCAACTGGTCACGGTCAGGTGCCATGAACATATTGTACTTATACTGCTTGATGAAGGCTTACCCTAGATCATTGAAGGTGCAGATATTTCTACTATCCAAACTCATATACCACTTCAAAGCGGCACCGATTAAACTATCCTGGAAAAAATGAATGAGCAAACGTTGATCATCAGTATGGGTGGACATTTTTCTGATATACATCACCAGGTGGTCATGAGGACAAGAGTTTCCCTTGTACCTCTCAAATTCTGGCACTTTAAACTTTGCTGGCACTTTTATGTTGGGAACTAGGAAGAGTTCGCTGACGTTCTGTCCAAACAATTCTTTTCCTTGAAGGGCCTTCATTTCCTTCTGTATTTCATTGAGTTGATCCTGAAAATCATCCAATAGGTCATAGAAACCCACACTTTCACTTGGTGGAGGAACAGGTCGATAAAATTCATTATTAACAAACGGCATAGCATTCACCGAAAGAGGTACAATATAGTGAATCTCATTTCTAGCCATAGGAGTAACATGCACCATAAGAGGTGTAGGAGTAGAAACATCTTGAACAACTTGTGCAACTTGAGCATCAAGATTGTAACCTTCTGGCATGGAATTTTCAAGCATTCCCCACGGGTAACCCTGAGGCATACGGTTCTAAGCAGTAGTAACTGGAATAGCAGAAACGGGAACTGATTGACCTTCAGAAGTTACTGTTGTTTGTTGTGGTTTAGCAGAAGGAGGAACAAGTGGTGGCTGGTTCTGAGAAGCCACCAATGATTCCATCAAAATAGTCAGATTATCCATACTGACCTTCAAAGCAGTAACCTCTTTGCGTAGCTCGCGATTCTCTTCTTCAAGATTCTTTATTTTCTTCCTGGAATTAGCCCGAGTATTATACCAGTAAGACATTTTTCTTCTAAACGAGGTAGAGAAACACAATAAGACACCTAGGTATGAAAGGAAATTCAAGAAATATGTGCACGATGATGCATGATATGCAATGCACATGATTTATTTATGATTAGTAATTTCAAAGGACTCAAAGAATTATAGACGATCTGCAAATATTAGAGTACTCACACATTTTGAAATACTGAAAATCTCGTTATAATAATTTCAAAATGAATTACAACTTTTAGTACAAGTTTCAACAATCCTAAGTACAAGAGAATATAGAATCTAAAATCCTAAGGAGGCAAAGCTGATGAAGATCTCTCCACACACTGACGCTTTCCCATGAGTCTTACAATCTGAGCCTTCAACTACTTGTTCTCTTCTGTATACCTGTCGATGACCTCTTTCTAATCACCAGAGTCAGGAAGTGAGTAACTAAGTCCTGATTGAGCTCTATAGGAAAATAAATCCTCTTGCTTCTCCATCATCTCTACAACACGACTCTCAATAATTTCAATTAAGTTATCCTTTTCTTTTAAGTCTGCTCGGTAGGACATCTCTAAAGTCTGACACTTTCTCTTCCAAGCCTGCTTCTCCTGCTGTATCCTAACTAGGGAAAGCTAAAGCTCTTACACATCATCGAAAAGTGGAGGAGTGGTCTTCATAAATATATCAGGTATAGTTCTTCACAGGAATATGGCATCTTCAGCTGAATTGCCCTTGCTTGTACCCACCGGAGATGAGGCTCCAAAGAAACAGCTCCTCTTGGTCCCAAGTCTTTTATGCTCTTCCTGTAAATATGGCGCCAAGCCTTTTCAATTTCCTCCTTATCTTCCTTATGATCTTCTCCTCTTTGAGAAAGAAACCACTCAAATGAATATTATTTTCCTTGTCTCTCATCAGGTATCCAAGCTGATGTCATGCAAGAACGAGATTGCAGTTAATTCCTCCCTTTGTACTGAGAAGAGGTACATTGGGGAAACTACCACAACTATCGACAATCTCCACATCATAGTAAGCCTAATGATACCAAACAATTTCAGAATGAGTAAGGTCCATAATCTTCCACTACGCCAAACAAGACTTTAGACAACGCTTTTTTGGCTTTAGACAACGCTTTAAAGTGCTGTCTATTCCAGCGCTGCTGTAGGTAAAGACAGCGCTTTGTTAAAAGTAAAAGTGCTGTTAAATCCCCCCTATTAGGCAGCCCTTTTACTTTGAAAGTGCTGCTAAAGGCCCCTTTTAGCCAGCGCTTTTACTTTTAAAGCGCTGCTAAAGGCCCCCTTTAGCTAACGCTTTTACTTTTAAAGCGCTGCTAAATGCCCCATTTAGCCAGCACTTTTTCTGAAACAAAAAAATAAAAATAAAAATAAAAATCCCCTTTAGGAAGCGCTTTTAATGTTAAAGCATTGTCTAAAGCCCTTTTTAGGCAGCGCTTTTTATTAAAGTGCTGCTAAAGGCCCCCTTTAGCCAGCGCTTTTTCAGAAACAAAAATATTTTAAAAAAAGAGCCCCTTTAGGTAGCACTTTTACAGTAAAAGCACTGTCTAAAGGGGGCTTTAGACAACATTTTTTAAAGCGCTGTCTAATGTCCACAAAATTTTTTATATAACCTTTTTGAAAAAAAGTGTTGTTTGATATATACAATTTTATATGCACATATTTTAACCATATTTGCACCAAGTTTTCACCATATTTCGCACATGTGTATACCATTACAAATTTCACCAGATTTTCACTAATATTGGAGCTTCAATCCAATAAAAAATAATACCAAAAGATATTATACATTTACACCAATGTACTTATATATACTATTACTCTTATACATATATACTTTTACAAAAAAAACAACACCAAAACAACACCATTATATACCATTACAAAATCTATTCATCTCTGTCTTCTAAATATGCACATATAACCTGAAACAACACCAAAATATCATAATTCATACCATGATACAAATAAAATATATATAATTTACCACATGACAAACAACAACAAAATTGCAACACTAGAATATACTCAAAATTCTCATCAATTAAAGTAAGATTATAATATACCTTATATAACTTTCGTCTCAATAATGTATTGACACCAATCCTCCTTAAGTTCATCCAACTGAGAACTTGAGTAATAAGCACACATGAATTCACCAAAGTACTACATAATAATATAACATAGTATGTTTAAGTTAAAACTATTTAATTATATGAGAAATATGTGTTAAATATTAAAATAACTCCTAAGTTAGAAATCCATACCTTAGATAGAATCTCTATTTGATCCAAAAGAAGGATTTCTCTCATAAACCTCAACATGTAAAAATCGCAATCTACTTCATTACGCTGTCGAGGACACTACACATGAAAAGAAAATATGGATAATGCCTAAGTTTTATCAAGAATCATCACTATTAATATAATCAAAATTGTGATAATTAATTAATATACCTCCACTATAATCTATGTAATGTTGTTGGCTTTACTCTTTGGTACTTGAGTACCTCTTTGTGCTCGAAAAAATTGTATAATGCTAATAAAACATAAACACATATTTATAACAATTCACATAAATAAATAAATAAATAAATGTACACACGAATATTTAGAATAATTTCACTTACATATCAACCATATTCTTCATATCTTGGTATGTACTTGGATCATTGCGTAAAGAATCTAGATAATATACAACTTCTCTTATAGGATTAATCGCGACCAACAACTAATGTCCACTGTAAGATTAAACAAATGTGAGATGAAAACTTTCTACACAATGTCAAAATATGAAAAATTATAATAGATGAATTTAGAATGAAAATCTAACCCGTTGCCAGTATTAAGCGGTAAAAAGAACAACTTTTCGGTATCTTTGCCGGCCATAAAGCACTCAAGTACATACGCCACGACTTCATCCAGTTTATGCATGATGAACCCTAAGTTGGTATTTTAAGGAGATAAGAAAGTGAATCTTTGCTCCAATCCACTCGGGCGTATCAATTTTTCATACAAAAACCTTAAATAAAAGACCTTATTAACATTTGAAATGAGTAAATGAATTGATCAATTAATTAGACAAAGTAGATCAGATATACCTTATGTATGTATTAGCAACACCGAGGCCTAATTGCGTATGTTGTAAAACTTGATCAAAATCCTCCATACCAATTGTTTCGGAATATTCAAAACCAAAAATACCAAACTCCATAGGTATAAGACGAGTATTTCCTTTCGGAATATCAGACATTTCTAAAAATGTCCCAAGGCACGACCTAAACTTGGAAGTAGGTTTTATTTTAGCCGCGGTCTTCTTAGAAACAACCTTTTTTGTGTGGAAATGTTGCTAACTTTAGGATTCTTACCCCTACCGACATCTTCATTCTCTTTAGCATGAATCTAAAGATCATATAATTAGTTATGTGAAGTATAAGATCACGAATTAACATTTTTCATGCATAAATATCATATAATTGTGATGTACCTATTTTATTGATGCAACTGACTCAGTTTTCTGCAGAATCCCCTTGTCTTTTGCTTTGGATTTTGTTGGAGTCTAATTAACATAACCATGTAAAATTAAATGTACGTAAAATGCGTCTAAAAATTTTGAATACTCAAAGCTTCATACATATACCTCATCATCTACACTAATGAGGCTTGAAGGCCATGTAACAAACGATCCTATTGCATCTCCCACCAGTGTGGCATCTGAAACATCGTCAGGATGTGGTAATAACACATCCTTCTCCAAAGCAATATCAACCGATACTTTCAAATAGCCAGTAGGGAGCGGTTTAGTGTGAAGTAATTCTCCCAAAGTGTTATGCACTTTTCCCTTTCCAACCATCTAATAAGTTGGTGATGATAAGTAAAGTTGACAAGGTGAAATGCCCTTAAACTAATAATAAATTTTAAATTGTTATTGTGTATATATTTCAATTAAATAAATTAAGCTACTTTAATTTCATAATGATATATATAATTACCTCTGGAAGATTCAGTTGAAAATTACAATCGATACTACCTTTGTCACTAGTAGCTTTAAAACCTGAAGCTTGCTCTCTTAATTCTTTTACCCTTCTCAATTCACGGCCTTCAGCTTGTAGTGCTTCCAAGGTTTCCTGCAGTTCTTTATTGCTAGGAGTCTTTTGTGTTTTCATCTTCAAGGATTTTGGAGTGATTCCAAATCCCTTACGCCTCACCCGACCAGAATACTCACGAACATCTAATGCTCGACTAAGTATGCTCCTGCAATCATTATCTTCATTTGGACATATAGACTGAGATGGGTCTCATGAAATTCATATGAATATTGAAAATTTGTCTTAATTATATGTTACTAAACTTTTGATTTAACTAAAGAGATAATGCTATACTTACACATTTCTTAAAAACTTTTTGAATATCTTCTTTGACAACTCCATCCTTATCCACACGGGCTTCCTTCCATAAAACATGTGCCGGAAGAGATGTTTCAAAACTATTCTCCTTTGTTAACTGCACATTAAGCCAAATAATATAATCAAATATAATTCATGATGAACAAGTATATCATTGCGATTTATAGATACTTACGATAGACTATTCTAAGCGCCCATATCCAATAATCCCTTTTCTGTATGGATACGCGGGATTTGATGCTCTTTGCCGATTTGTTTCACTTACACTATGAAATTCTTGGGTTTTTCGTTTGGCATTAAACGTTTCCCATTCTTTAGGTGAAACCAAACTTGCATATTTAGATGGAAGCTCTGCATCAGCAAAAAATTTATCCGCATCCCTAAGAAACTTGATATTTAAAAAAGTCCAAAACCCTCTTAGTTTTCCGGCCAATCGGAGACAAAAAGTTCTTCTAGCATCATCAATGTTGTTGAAAGACCTCTACGAAAAACATACACAGAGTGCATTAGTACAAGTAATTTAAAGACATAATCGTCATTAAAAACAAATTGGAACTTTATTAAATATGGTACCTGTATCTCACTCCAAATTTTTTCTTTAGCTTCTTTCAACTCTCGTTTTCTCCAATCATCACAAGTAATTGGAACTTCATTCCTTACAAGTGCACCAATAAAACTTGTCACTGTTGAACCGTTAGGCTCAATTAGTTGGCGACTTTGGCTCCAATGCGCATCTAATTTTATGCCTCGGTCTCTATCACGAATTACTTTCTTCATAACTGTTATTCCCTGTCTAATTTCCGCTTCCTGATCGATAACAGTCTCATGATCTCCATCATCAATAGCATCATCATGCGGGTGATCCTCGTTACTATCCAACTAACCTATAATAAAGAAAAACATAAAACCAATATAAAAATCCATAATCAATTGAATATATAACAAATGACAAATAAAGAAGAGCATATAAATTTATTGAAAATGACATAATATATAACATTTTACTATATTACCTCTTTCACTAACATCTCTTTCTTTTCTTGGTTGGAATATGAATGACTTGTTTCTTAGTAATGGGGACGTCAGAATTGATCCAAATTCCCTCGTTATGATCATTTCTAATATATGGTTCATCTGCTATAATATTCTCATCTTGATCATTTCGTCTAATACATGACTGATTCTCAACATCAATATCACCATGATCTACACCGGTATCATCAATCACTTTGTTAGATAAAATCACTATAGACCATTTCGTACTCGTCGGGTCAGTGACATGGAACACTTGTTTATCTTGAGATGCTAGAATAAAAGGCTCGTCTTTGTACCCTACCCTATTAAGATCAACTTGCAGAAATCCTGACTTATCCATTCGTATGCCACTACTATTTACACACTTGCAACCAAAGATAGGAATCTGAAACTTCTCATAATCAAACACCCAAACATGCTCAATAACCCCAAAATATGACAAATTTGCATATTTGGGGTTTAAGTCCTTCATACTTGATATGTGAATCGCTTCAGCTAGCACGGTGACACCACTATTTTTCATAGTACTTTTATCATCTTGGTCTTTGGTATAAAATGTGTATCCATTTATTGCGTATGCGCTATGAGAAAACACATGCAAACTTGGACCATATTCCAAACATATCAACCTTTTTGTTATTGAAGCGGGATCTGAAGAGCGCTTTGAATAAATATGATCATTAAACCATTGTATAAAACTTTGATTGTGCTCTCGTACTATCCAATTTTCATTTCTGTTATGATTTAACCCTCGGAGTACAGCCTTGTGCATTTCAACATATGGCTCAATCTCATTGTAATTGTGCAGAACATACAAATGCACTTGCTCCCGTTCATCCCTTGATATTGTCTCAATTTTATTTCCAATTAATTTTTTACCTTCCTTTTTTTCAAAAATATGAGTTTTGGGGAGCCCAACAGATTGAACATTGGACAAATATTCAGTACAAAAATCAACCGCTTCTTCAACAATGTATCATTCAACAATACAACCCTCTGAACGACTTCGGTTTTTCACGTACCCTTTTAATATTTTCATATAAAGTTCAACAGGGTACATCCATCTCATATAAGCTGGTCCACACAACTGTGTCTCTTTCACAAGATGAACAACTAGATGTACCATTATGTTAAAAAAAGGTAGGAAAATACATCTCAAGCTCACACAAGGTAATAACCATTTCTTTTTGCAATGTTGGTAAGATCTTAGGATCGATCACCTTACTACAAATTGACCTGAATAAAAAACACAATTTAGTTATGGCGCTTCTTACTTTTTCTGGAAAAATAGAACGTATACCTATTGGTAGAAATGCTCCATTATAACATGACAATCATGTGTCTTTAAACTCTTCAACTTGAAGTCTTTCGTAGACATAAGTCTTTTAATATCTGAAGAGTATCCTTCTGGAACTTTAACATCACTTAGAAACTTGCACAATATTTTTCTCTCCTTTCTAGATAGAGTAAAAGCAGCAGGTGGTAGATATGTTCATCTTCCTTTCTTCACGGGTCCTAATTCAGTTCTTATTCCCATCTTTAACATGTCCTCCCTTGCTTTAAGGCCATCCTTATACTTTCCTTTTATATTGAGTAACGTACCAATAACACTTTCGAATATATATTTTTTAATATGCATAACATCGAGAAAATGTCTCACATACAAAGGGCTTGCCAAACTGAGTACACACATCTTTCACCTTTTCAAAAATTTGGTCACCTGACAATGCAGGTGGAGCTTTACGTTGTTCGATGTCTCCATTAAATGCTTTTCTCCACCCACGGTAGTGATGTTTAGAATGTAAAATCTATGATGACCGAGAAACACATTCTTCTGAAAAGTTCCAATCGTGTCGTATCGGTTCCATCTTCACAAACAGGACACGCATGTTGACCTTTAATTCTATACCCAGATAGATTCCCGTATGCTGGAAAATCATTAATTGTGCTAAACAACATCGCCCTTAAATTGAAACTTTCTTTCCTATATCCATCATAAACCTCCAAACTGTTCCCCCACAAAATCTTTAAATCTTCGATCAAAGGTGTCAAGTATACGTCTATGTCATTCCCTGGTTGTTTAGGCCCAGAAATCAACATAGATAACATCATGTACTTACGCTTCATACATAGCCATGGAGGTAGGTTATAAATCATAAGAATCATATGCCATGTGGTATGTGATCGGTGGAAATAGAACTGACTGTTTTGAAATGCTGGTTCGCGAAATGTCGCGGTAAGCAAGAGTCGCCACCGTCTTTTATTTTCTCCAACAAGGAAAGGACAAAAGCACATCAAAATTCCTTTTCGAGATGTTTCTCGGTTCGGGAGGTAGATTATAGAAAGGGAAGGTGTTAGCACCCTTTCTATCCGTGGTTATCCACGGGCTCTTGGGTACTTGCTCACTATGTTTTCAAAAATGTTTGCTTTTCTTGTGTTTGTGGGTTTTGAAAAAGTTTCATTTTGAAAACTTCTAGGTAACTCTTGTATCAGTCCTAAGAGTGTATGAAGTGTTTGATTGAAAACTTTTTGAAAGTGTAGGTGCGAAAAGTTGTTTTTTGTTTTTGAAAGAGCAAGTACCCAGGAGAAATCTACCTACTCTAAGGAATTAAGTTGTGTAAGAGTCCTTTAGACAGTACCATCCCACTATTGAGAAGTAGGTAGCACCGTCGTTGGAGTTATTCGGGTCAATTCGATTATAGGGACATGTATGGTCACCAAAGCAATAGTAGAACGCCTTAGCGGTAACCCTAATTTCCTAGATCCTTTTTATCCAAGGCAACTGTTTCGAGGCAACTGGATCTTTAGACAGGAGGGCGACCTCTAAAACACCCTATACTCAATGACCACGTCGAGGCAACCAAGTGAGGCGTACCCTAGGAGTGGCATGTGCATGTGTGTTAGGTTTCATGTTTAAATTATCTTTGCACATGTATTATGGTGAGCTACGAGTTGGTTTTAATTTTCAAGCAAGTCTTGTCATGCATAATTAACAGTTAACAATTGTGCAGAAAGTAAATTGCGGAAAGTGAATCTACGCTATTACAAGGCGCCGGGTATTTACATTGCCAAAAACATAACCCTTGAAAGATAAATTGCGGAAAAATAAAGAAGGCGATAAAAGTCCTAATTATCTATTACATCATCTGAACAGTTACATCAATATGATCAAAAAATAATATGCGCGCGATAAAAATTAAAGCGGGGACGTCCTTAGGGTTTTGACCCTTTTTGAGAAAAGAATGAATTTTGGTCCTTTTTTGCATTTAATTAAATATTAAACCTAATTTACTAATCAATTAATTAATTAAAAGAAAAAAGTATTTTTGTGTTTTTTAGGTCTTTAATGAAAATAAAATTAAAAAAAAATAAAGTCAAAAGTTAGTAAAACCTAATTCTAATTTATTTTATTTATTATAAAAAAAGTCAAAGTAAACCTAATTAACTAAATTAATTATATTTAGAATTTATTTACAAAATAATAAAGTGAAATTAATAAATAATAATAATAAGAAAAATATTTACATTTTTTTTATTCTGAATTTATTATGAAAAATATTAGTTTGTGAATTAATTAAATAATAATAATAATAATTATAATTAATAAAATAATTGAATAGAAATTAAAAGAGAAAAAATGAGAAATAAAACCCTGGGGGTGATGGGCCCATTAGGAGGTTTGTAAGCAATTGTTGGCCCATTAAGCTCAAGACTTGTTTGACTTCTGGAATTGTATGCACGTTGGTTGACTAGGGAGTATGGTGTTCTTCATCTCCTGGCCAACAGATTTAAGCATGTGGCCACTTGGCGCCTGATGGTTTGAGGTGCATGGTGGAACGCTGTTGGAAATCTGCACACAATCATGTTAAACAAAATAATATAGAGTTTTGGGTGGACCTGGGAATCGAACCCATGTCCCAATGGATACCAGTCAGCGCATCTACCACTGAACCACTTGCCTGCATTTGTTAGTATAATGATTAGTAAAAGTAATATATGGAAAATAAGCAACATGTTGAACAATAAAGAAAACGCGCGTTTTTTGAATCGTCCATTCACACGCTTACAACTCATCATCGTCTTCCTTTTTCCCTGTAAAAGACAAACAGATAGCGGGGGTTTTTAACCCCCACAAAACAAGATGACCAATAATAGCGAATAGCTCAATGCTAAATATAAATATGGCGCGATGGTCTCAGTGTGTTCGTCTGGATGCAACGGTTTCAACCATAGGTCTTAGAGGTCCCAATTTTGCCTGGTTACTGAATCCCCAAATTCAAGGTTTATGAACCCTAGAATTCATCAATGGTGATTCTTGATTATGTGCATCATAATCCAATTAACCTGTACCATTAGCTTCCTATGGACTCAAACAATGCAAAACAAACAATAAATCGTGTTAATGATGCATGAAATAAGCAATTTGATTTTCAAAATAACCAGCAAACTGTGAAGCTGTTCTTGGTGATTTCTTGAGATTAAACGCTTGGTTTTGGTTCCTACACCTTCCTGGGGACCCCTGCAATGTGTTAGAATAAATAAAAAGCTCTGAATTAGCCTGGAACTAGGAAAACAGTTTTCAAGTTTCTTTGATTTTTTTCAATGTTGCTATGGCTTTTCTGCAGCAATTTTCCCGTTTAATGCATTAGGTTTAGGTTGTGTACTTATAGTAGAATAGAATTAGGTTAAATCTTGGCCAAGAAATCCATGGAATTGATGTTTGTATATTTGATTGAAAATCAAATATTTTTCAATCTTTTTTATTGGAAAAACTTGCCAAACTTGGATATTTTTGTCCTCTTGATGTGCACACGAGTTTGCCATCTCTTTTAGGTCATATTTGCTTCATGAAAAGATTGAAAAACCATATCTTGATATTTCCTACAATTTAAATTAATTAAATGAATTAAAATTGATTAAAAATCCAGTTAATTAATAAAAAATAAGAAAATAAATCAATTTAAGCTTGATGGGTCGTGCATAGGCCTTGGATAAAGTTTCAAGAAGAAATTTGAGGCCCATTAGCAAAAACAAAGTATTTTGAGCAAAGTTGACTTTTGCAAATTCACAAAAATTTCCCAACTTCTCCAATGCATATCTTGCTCAATTTTGATCATATGGACATGTTCTTGGACATTTTGAAAAGCTCTTGAAGTCCTCTAACCAATGCCTTTGGTCCCATGTCATTTGGATTTACCAATCTCAAGTTATGGTCTTTGACTTAAAATGCCTTTTTGTTGACTTTTGAAATTGACCTATAATGTAGAAATTGATAACTTTTTGTGAGAGCATTTCTTGGACTTGGAATGTGAAGATTAGTTGTAGGAAATGTCATCTCTTTCAAAATGAGCATTGGATGGTATTTTTCTGATGAACCATGAAAAAGTTATGCCTTGGTCAAGATACAGTTGACTTTTCTACTGTCCAAAAATAGTAACTTTTTGCATCTTGATGATTTTTGAGCCATTCTTGTGGAATCATGATCAAGACTTGATAAAATTATGATTGTGGCCTCAAAATAGGATGTTGACCAAAAATTTTTACTTTTGACTGTAAAATGACCATTTTACCCCTGCAGTTGACTGTGAAGCAAATGAAGCTTTTGACTGTGCAAACTGGCATTGTGAGACTTGAGACTTGACATGTAGGTGCTTGACAATGTGTATAGGCATATGTGACTTGATTGAGCCATTAAAAAACCTCAAATTCCTTGTAAGAAACAAAACCCTAATTTTGACTGGCTTAAGAGGCATTTGGACTGTGCAACCCTTGAGTAATCTTGAACCATTTGGAGATGACTCTTGATAAACCTTGAAGAATATGGGAGGGCAAATTTTGGGGTACAACATGGTATATGAGATACTTTGAAGACCATGTGGGTTCATACCATCAGTAGATAATGCCAAGCGAAGGTTTCTTGCTTCTTCTCCAAAATCAGGATAATCATCATCAATTTTCGACCACTGTGATGAATCTGCCGGATATCGATACTTTCCATCAATAATTCTTTCATCTGCATGCCAAGTCAAGTGTCTTGCATCGGTTTCACTATAAAACATGCGCCTAAATATAAGAATTATAGGAAAATACCATAAGACTTTTGTTTGAGACAATTTTTTCTTATATCGAGATAAACCGCATTAAGGGCACTCATTTAACGATGCATATTCGTTTCGAAACAAAACACAATCGTTTGGACAAGCATGTATCTTATCATAGCTCATGTCAATAGAGCATAAATTTTTTTTGGCCTCATAGGTTCGATTAGGAAGAACATTATCCTCCAGAAACATATCTCTCATAAGGGCTAATAACTCTGAAACTTTTATCCAACCATCCATTGCCCGCCTTTAAGTTGTACAACTTTAATACCGCAGACAGTCTTGTGAATTTAGTGCAAACTTTATACAAAGGTTTCTCTGCATCGCTTACCAACCTCTCAAACATTTTAGGACAATCCTTAAGATCTTCTTCAAGTGCTTCTTCAATCTCTTCGACTCGATCTTAATCGTATGTATCTGTGTCATTTTCGTATGGAGCATAGGTCGTCGTTGTTAGAACATAGTTTGATTCTACAACCCTTGATTAGAGTTTTGATGATAACAAAATACAAGAATAAATAAATTCAAAGATATATATATATATATATATATATATATATATATATATATATATATATATATATATATATATATATATATATATATATAAAACATATATGCTACTTAAAATTATGGTTTGTGTTTACAGAAGTTCTGATGGAATCATCATCAGAAGATCATATCAGCATCAGAAGATCAATAACATGTGCTACACGCTGAAGCTACCAGATCATATGCTGAAGCTTGATGACCAGAATCTACGCATAAACATATACACTCTGACTCTGATCAAGATCCTCACCAAGTCATCAGCACTCAGAAGCGTCAGCATAAGCTAAAGCAAAGAACACTCTGATTATCATAAAGAACACTCTGAAGCATTACTAAGTATTCAAGACAGATTAATTGCTAACGGCTCTCTTCAAGACAAGATCTTCTCAAAAAGGAAAGAACGTTATTATCATTGAAAGTGATTTATGGACAACAACGTATCTTTTCCTTGGCTATATAAACAAGTCTGTGTGAGAAAAGTAAACGCTAATCTTCACGCACGCACTCATACAATTGCTAAGCTTTCAAACCATGCTTACTCAAACGCATTAGCAATCCGTTTTTATTCTAAGCTTAAATTTGTGTATTATCACAGTTGTGATATATAGTTTTGTTAGAAAATATTAACACACATCATTGTTCAATCATCTGTAAAGAGATTTCCTTGAGATAAACCGGTTTGTGGTTATACTCAAGAAGGCTTTAACAGTTGTTAAAGTAGTTGTTGTAATCCTATTGAATATAGTGGATTAAGACCTCGTTGGAGAGAGGCGAAATCACCTTGACGGGTGGACTGGAGTAGTTTGAGATCAAACGAACCAGGATAAAAATACAGTTTTGTCTAAGTTTTTATTTTAAGATTTACAATTCAACCCCCCTTCTTGTGTTTTTCACATCTTCAATTGGCATCAGAGCGCCTGGTTCTGAGCTTATAACACTTAACCGTGTCAGTACAAGATCCAGCGTCAGAAAAACACAATGGCAGGACCACATCAAAACATTAGCAATGACAACAATGAAGAAAGAGACAAATTCAGTGGCAAACCTCCAGTCTTTGATAGAGAGAACTTTGACTACTGGAAAGACAGAATTGAGAGTTTCTTTCTGGCCTATGATGCTGATCTGTGGGACATGGTGACAGATGGATACACGCACCCAGTAGATGGAAATGGTTAGAAGATTGACAGGAAAACAATGTCTAATCAGTAAAAGCGTGATTTCAGAAATCATCACAAGGCCAGAACAATTCTTCTCAGCGCCATCTCTTATTCAGAATATGAGAAGATATCAAACAGAGACACTGTAAAGAATATGTTTGACTCTCTGAGAATGACGCATGAAGGCAACATTCAAGTCAAAGAAACCAAAGCCCTTGCACTCATTCAGAAGTATGAGGCATTCAAGATGGAAGAGAGTGAATCAATAGAGACTATGTTTTGAAGATTTCAAATTCTTGTTGCTGGTCTGAAAGTTCTTGACAAAGGGTATTCCACTGCTGATCATGTTAAGAAGATCATCAAAAGCTTGCCAAAACAGTGGAGGCCAATGGTCACAACGCTTAAGCTAGCCAAGGATCTCAACAAAATCTCTCTGGAGGAACTTGTCAGCTCCCTCAAAAGTCACGACATAGAGCTAGAAGCAGATGAACCTCAAAAGCAAGGTAAGCCATTAGCTTTAAAATCTAACAAAAAATCTGACTCCAAAGTTTTGTAGGTTGTTGAAGAAACCTCTGATGGGTCCTCATCAGAAGAAGATGAACTATCTATCCTCTCCAGAAGGGTGAACCAATTATGGAAGCAGAGGCAAAGGAAGTTCAGGAATCCCAGAAGATCAGAAAATCAGAATGAATCCTTCTCCAGATACAGAAGGTCAGAATCCTCCTCTGGACACAGAAGATCTGAAGGTTCTTCAGAAAACAGAAAGCCAAACAACAAAGACATCATCTGCTATGAATGTAACGAGCAAGGGCACTATAAAAGTAATTGCCCAAAGCTTCAGAAGGAAAAGCCCAAAAAGAAGTTTGGCAAGGAAAAGAAGAAAAGTCTCATGGCTACATGGGATGATTCTGAAACATCTGAAGCTGACTCAGAATCAGATGATGAAAGAGCAAACATAGCTCTCATGGCAAACATAACAGAAGACAGTGAAGCTTCTGAGTCAGAATCTGAATCAGATACAAAAGAGGTATTCCCTGACTTTACTATAAACTTTACTAAGGCTGAACTAGCTGAAAGCCTTAATGAAATTCTGGAAAGATATCAGCAGATCAGAGTCAAATTCAGAAACCTGAAAAGGGATCTTGCTTCGGACTCTGATAAGACTGAGAGTCTCAAATTGGAGAATTCTGAGTTAAAAGATGAAATTTCAAAATTAGAAAACCAATTGCAAAACTCTCAGAAGGAAACAATCCCTGAAACTCCCAGCAGTGCTGATGAGATCATCAAGGAGTATGATCACAGCTTTCAGAAGTTTCTAGCTAAAAACATAGACAGAAGCAAAATGGCTTCAATGATCTATGGAGTTAGCAGAAATGGAAGAAAAGGAATAGGATACCAAGGTAAGGTACCTACACCAAAAAATTCCATGGATTTAGTTATAAAACGTACTCCACTTGATTCACACTTTATATATGGGCACACACATGACATCAAATATACAAGTAGTAATTATTCTGTCAAACCAAAATTCAACCAGAGTTTTGGTAAAACTAACAAATCAGGACCCAAGAAAATATGGGTACCTAAGGATAAAATAATACATGTGGCAGATATCTATAGCAGCAAAGCAGAAACACCAATCATGGTACCTGGACTCTGGCTTCTCACGACACATGACGGGAAGAAGGCATATGTTCCAAAGCCTGGAACTTAAGCCTGGAGGCCATGTAGGTTTTGGAGGCAATCAGAGAGGAAAGACCATTGGCTCTGGAACAGTAGGTAATGGAAATCTTCCCTCTATAAGTAATGTTTTATTAGTAGATGGATTAATGCATAACATGTTATCCATAAGTCAATTAAGTGATAACGGTTATGATATAATCTTTAATCAAAATTCATGCAAAGTCGTGAGTCAGAAAGATGGGACTATCCTATTTAATGGAAAGAGGAGAAACAACATTTATAAAATAAAACTTTCTGAACTAAAAAGTCAGAATGTAAAGTGTCTTCTGTCTGTTAACAACGAGCAATGGATCTGGCACAGAAGATTGGGACATGTTAGTATGAGAAGAATATCTCAGATTAACAAACTCAATCTGGTCAGAGGACTTCCTAACCTGAAGTTCAATTCAGATGCTCTGTGTGAAGCATGTCAGAAAGGCAAGTTTGCAAAACCAGCTTTCAAATCCAAAAACGTTGTTTCCACCTCTAAGCCATTAGAACTTCTGCACATTGACTTATTTGGACCAGTTAAAACTGCTTCAGTCAGTGGCAAGAAGTATGGGTTAGTAATCGTAGATGACTATAGCAGATGGATATGGGTAAAGTTCTTAAGACACAAGGACGAGTCACACTCTGTGTTTGTCACCTTCTGCAACCAAGTTCAGAATGAAAAGGATCTTAGAATCGTCAAAGTCAGAAGTGATCATGGTGGAGAGTTTGAAAACAAAGATTTTGAGTCATTCTTTAATGACAAAGGCATTCTGAATGATTTCTCTTGTCCTAGAACTCCCCAGCAAAATGGAGTTGTAGAACGAAAGAATAGAACATTGCAAGAAATGGCCAGAACCATGATCAACGAGACTAACGTTGCTAAGATCTTCTGGGCAGAGGCAATAAACACAGCATGTTACATTCAGAATAGAATCTACATAAGACCTATTCTGGAAAAGACTCCATATGAATTGTGGAAGAACAGAAATCCCAACATTTCCTATTTTCATCCATTTGGATGTACATGCTTTATTTTGAATACAAAAAATTATTTGAACAAGTTTGACTCTAAAGCACAAAAGTGTATTATGTTAGGATACTCTGAACGCTCAAGAGGGTACAGAGTATACAATACAGAAACACAGATTGTGGAAGAATCAATCAGTATTCGTTTTGATGATAAGCTTGACTCTCAAAAGTCAAAGCAGAATGAATTCCTTGCAGGTATGGAAGTTGAACTCACAGGTACTATTGACAAATCATCAGAAGCTCTCAATAGAGACACTCCCTCAACATCATAAAGAGTAACTGCAAGAAATCCAGCACCTTCTGTTGATCAACTTCAGAAAAGACCATCCAGAAGTAGCATGGATCACCCAGAAGAAACAATCTTAGGAAGAAAGGAAGATCCAATCAAAACAAGAGCTAGATTCAGAAACTCTGAAGAATCCCTCATGGGACTTGTTTCTCTAATTGAACCAACAATAATTGATGAAGCACTTCTGGACAATGACTGGATTCTAGCAATGCAAGAGGAGCTAAATCAATTCACAAGAAATGACGTATGGGATCTTGTTCCCAAACCAAAAGGATCCAACGTCATTGGAACAAAATGGGTGTTCAGAAACAAACTGAATGAACAAGGTGAAGTCATCAGAAACAAAGCACGATTGGTAGCACAAGGTTATAGTCAGCAAGAGGGGATAGACTATACAGAAACCTTTGCTCCATTCTCCAGGTTAGAATCTACCAGAATCTTAATTTCATTTGCTGTTAATAAAGGCATCACTCTGTATCAGATGGATGTTAAGAGTGCATTCTTAAATGGCTATATAGAAGAATAGGTATATGTGCACCAACTCCCTGGTTTTGAAAGTTCCAAAAATCCAGAATATGTTTTCAAACTAAAGAAGTCACTCTATGGTCTGAAACAAGCTCCCAGAGCTTGGTATGAAAGACTAAGTAACTTCCTGTTAGAAAAGGAATTCACCAGAGGGAAAGTGGACACAACTCTATTCTGTAAGACAGTTAAGAATGACATTTTAGTATGTTAGATTTATGTTGATGACATCATATTTGGATCTACTAAACCCTCTCTAGGAAGAAAGTTTGCTAAATGTATGCAGGCAGAATTTGAGATGAGCCTAATGGGGGAACTAAAATTCTTTCTGGGCATTCAGATCAATCAAACCCCAGAAGGAACTTACATTCATCAGAGCAAATATGTCAGAGAACTTATGAAGAAATTTGATCTCTCAGAGTGTAAGCCATCAAAGATTCCAATGCATCCCACGTGCGTTCTAGAAAGAGAAGAGGTAAGTAAAAAGGTAGAACAGAAGGTCTACAGAGGTATGATTGGTTCTCTTATATATCTGACGGCTTCAAGGCCTGACATTTTATTCAGTGTTTGCATTTATGCTAGATTCCAATCAGATCCTAGAGAATCTCACTTAACAGCAGTTAAGCGAATTTTCAAGTATCTGAAAGGTACTACTAATCTGAGTTTGTTTTATAGAAAATCAAGTGATTACAGCTTAGTAGGATATTGTGATGCTGATTTCGCTGGAGACAGAGTAGAACGTAAAAGTACTTCTGGAAGCTGCCAGTTTCTGGGAGAAAATCTAATCTCATGGTCCAGCAAAAGACAATCCACAATTGCTCTATCAACAGCAGAAGCTGAATACATAGCAGCAGCTGGATGCAGCACACAAATGCTCTGGATGAAAAGTCAACTTGAGGACTTCCAGATATTTGAGAATAACATTCCTATCCTCTGTGACAATACTTCTGCTATTTGTCTTAGTAAGAATCCTATTTTGCATTCCAGGGCTAAGCATATAGAAATAAAACATCATTTTATTAGGGACTATATTCAGAAAGGGATTTTAAATTTTAAGTTTATTAACATAGACCATCAATGGGCTGATATTTTTACAAAACTTCTTTCTGAAGATAGGTTCAACTTCATTCTGAAACATCTCAGCATGAAGCTCTTCCCAGAATAAAATTATTTTGATTCCATATATTAACCTTCAGAACTTTGTTTATTTTTCTGTGAACTACTGATCAATCTTTCTTCAGATCTTTAGAAGTACATATTGTATCAGAAACTATCCATGAAGATCTGAGCGTTTCATTTCAAGGATAGAAATGTGTTGTTCACTCAAGCAAACAAGTGTCATCCAGTCATCAACTATTTTCTGAGGCTGAACACGCGTTCACGTTTCTGAAAAGGCAAAAGCACTGATTGGATGCATTGAGACACATGTCATGGGTAACCGTTCCAAATATCTTTCTGAATCCCCTAAAATCAGCTATCATTAAATGCTAATAATCATTATTAATTTCTCTCTCTTTACGTTTATGTTTTCAAAACCTTTTTAGAAATCTATTTAAACACACTTCACACCATTTACACTCTTTACCTTCACTTTCATTTTCTCTTAATCTTACTGATTTCAGTTTGCATATTTTCTCAAAACCCTTTCATTTTCTTCACAAAAACCTTCGTGTGAACATGGCTTCCTCCAGCATTCCTACTTCAGGTTCCCAGAAATCAGTTTCATCTGAACAATACGAAGAACCCTTCAGAACGCTTCTCACACCAATCAAAAATCTAGAGGTTCTGTCAGAATTAATCGTGGATTTCAACAGTCTTCAGGAGAATGGGTTTAATCTATCTGAAGAGGTTAAGGCTCAAGGCTGGGAAAAGTATTTTGACCGTCTGGTGGGTCCAACATTTCCTATTATGGTAAAGGAATTTTGGATTCACGCTTCTTCTTCAAATCATCAAGTTACGTCTTACATCATGGGAAAGAAGATTGTTATTACTGAGGACCTGATAGCAAGACTCATAGGCTACAGTGGTGGTGGTGTTCATTGCATTGACATGACAGAAAGGTGCGCTGATGCTGCCCTAATTGCAAGGGAAATCTTCACTCTGGGGCTTCCCTTCAGCAAGATAAGGGATTTAAAGGACAAACACAGAATTTGGGCCAAGATCATTCTGGGCTGCATAAACCACAGGAAGCCTACCAGCTCTCCTGATTACATTAATATTGATCAGCAGTTTATGATCTACTTCATCTCTTAGAAGGTCAAGGTAAATCTGGCTCACCTTCTGTTTAACCATCTCAGGACCAGTGTCAAATAAACAAGAGAATAGGAGCGAACAAAAAGGGATTGGATACCCTTAGGAAGACTGATTTCAGATATTCTAACAGAGAATAAGCTGATTGATCATCTGACAGAGGCTCGGGAAATCAGCCCTCTGGAAGCTACTGTTGGCAAGCAACTGAATGCCAAAAATCTGAAGAAAATGAAGTTGATTGAGAACATCAAGAAGGAGCCCAACGTCACTCCTTGTACTGCAATCTCCAGCAGAAGAGTCCCTCTGGATGACTTCCCACTGTTCTCAGAAATTGACTATAAACCTGATATCATACTCAGATATCTGGATGCTTGCAAGGCTGATGGTACAACACCATATCTGAATATTCAAGATCTTCAGCAGAAGGCTCCAGAGGTTGTTCTGAAGAAGACAAAGAAAAGAAAGGCTGTAGCAGAAGGATCATCTCAGCAGACTCCTAAGAAGAGAGGTAATCCTTCTTCTGTAACTGTTTTAGATTCAATTGTTGTATCAACATCTATCCCAATACCCACTCCATCTGAAAACCCAACACCTCAAACTTTCGATGATTTTGACTTTGACCCCTCTGAATCCTTAACCCTCAGAAGATCTCGCTCCCAACCACAAAATCCAAATACTGAAGCCATACCAGAACAAGAACTTGCAAAAGTTCTTTCTGATATAGACCAACACACTTCTGCTCCCGAACCAGAAAATCCAAATCCAAACACAGAACCACAACCAAAAATTCCCATCTCACCACAACCAGATATTCCCCTCTCTCCAGAACCAGAAATCCCACTACCTTCATCTCCTCCACCAGAAATTAATCCACCCTCTCCTCAACCTGAACAATCTCCACAACCTGAGATTCAAACCTCTGAGGCTCAACCCTCTGAATCCCCTGAACCAGAACCTCAGAATCAAACTGTTGATTCTGATACCTCTCCCATTCCTGGAATCACAGAACCTTTGGCCATTCATATGCCCTTTGGCACCATTGTGAACTTTCCCCAACTTCCCTCTTCACCAGAATTAACTCCACCAAATTCCCCATCAAGTCCAATCATAATTCCTGACTCTCCCACTCCCTCACCAAAAGACAATCCAGAAGACAACATCAAGACTGTCATTGACTTAACAGTTTTTGAACGTCTTGCTGCCATCAACCACAAAACTGCTATCCCAAAACCAAAACATCCAGATGTTGGTACCAGTATATTGAACTTTGAAACAGAAGTACAGAAGTGGATTACTTCTCTGAAACAAGCTAGTCTTGAGCTGGTTGATCCTGCTGCATCAGACTACCTTTGGACAAAGTTCAGAAGATGGGTATGCTCTGAAACCTTTAAGTTGCAAGAACAGAGCTATGGACAAGCTCAACAGAACTTCAGCAATCTTCTGAAAGAAATTGAAGGTCCAGTTCTGAGCAAGCTGCTTAAAGAAGAAGTTCTCCCTCTGGACAATGCTCCTTGGTCTGAACACCGTCCAGCATCCAAAGTTCAATCTGATACTCAAGATCTGATGGTTCCTGCTGAAGCACTGGTTCAAGAAGAAGATATTGCAGAAAGATCTGAGAAGCATCATGTGTCTGAAGATCCTCAAGCTTCCTCCATTGACAGGCAGACTCTTGAAGACTTGAAAAGATCTGATATGCTGATGAAGGAGATAATGGATAAGCAAGACAAAAAAATTGATGCAATAGCAAACATGTTAACTCAGCAACAGGAAACCAACACCCAAACCAAGAGCATGTTGGAAGCTCTGTTCACACGTCTTCCTCCTCCCTCTTAGAATTTTCCCTATTTTTAAAACATGTTTGTTTGTAATATTCGTACATTACTGCTATTCTGAACTTATCATTGCTTCCTTTTTGAATATAAATGCATTTTGACTCTGATTATTTGTACTTTTTGATAACTGACAAAAAGGGGGAGAAAGAATGAATTTTTCAATAACGGATTACTGAGACATAAGTCTCAAACATTTTGATCTATTTAAATGTTGTCTCTTCTGAAAAGCTTACAGGTACAAAATTCTGATGGAAGATACAGTAAAGTACAGTAAAGTTCTAATGCTTAAAGTCTCATGGAATTAAAGGGAAGTAATCAACTCAGGGGGAGTTTTCTCTTCTTAACTCTGATACCTTTTATTATTTATTTTTAATTGAAAAAATCTGGTTTTTGTCATCATCAAAAAGGGGGAGATTGTTAGAACATAGTTTGATTCTACAACCCTTGATTAGAGTTTTGATGATAACAAAATACAAGAATAAATAAATTCAAAGATATATATATATATATATATATATATAGAACATATATACTACTTAAAATTATGGTTTGTGTTTACAGAAGTTCTGATGGAATCAGCATCAGAAGATCATATCAGCATCAGAAGATCAATAACATGTGCTACACGCTGAAGCTACCAGATCATACGCTGAAGCTTGATGACCAGAATCTGCGCATAAACATATACACTCTGACTCTGATCAAGATCCTCACCAAGTCATCAGCACTCAGAAGCGTCAGCATAAGCTAAAGCAAAGAACACTCTGATTATCATAAAGAACACTCTGAAGCGTTACTAAGTATTCAAGACAGATTAATTGCTAACGGCTCTCTTAAAGACAAGATCTTCTCAAAAAGGAAAGAACGTTATTATCATTGAAAGTGATTTATAGACAACAATGTATCTTTGCCTTGGCTATATAAACAAGTCTGTATGAGAAAAGTAAACGCTAATCTTCACGCACGCACTCATACAATTGCTAAGCTTTCAAACCACGCTTACTCAAACGCATTAGCAATCCGTTTTTATTCTAAGCTTAAATTTGTGTATTATCACAGTTGTGATATATAGTTTTGTTAGAAAACATTAACACGCATCATTGTTCAATTATCTGTAAAGAGATTTCCTTGAGATAAACTGGTTTGTGGTTATACTCAAGAAGGCTTTAATAGTTGTTAAAGTAGTTGTTGTAATCCTATTGAATATAGTGGATTAAGACCTCGTTGGAGAGAGGCGAAATCACTTTGACGGGTGGACTGGAGTAGTTTGAGATCAAACGAACCAGGATAAAAATACAGTGTTGTCTAAGTTTTTATTTTAAGATTTACAATTCAACCCCCCTTCTTGTGTTTTTCACATCTTCAGTCGTATTACTTTTCTCCCCCGGTTCAACATTATCGTTAATTTCCTCACCATGATATATCCAACATTTATAACTTCGATCAATGCCACGCGTTAGTAAATGCAATTTCAATCCATCTGCGTCAACCCAACCCACATAACAACAACCCAAGCAAGGAAATTTCATTCGACTAGAGTCTTTGACATGTTCAACAGCAAAATTAACGAATTCCAATACCCCATTCTCGTACTCTTTTGACAATCGATCGGAAGTCATCCATTTTTTATCCATGGAATTACTACTCATTAAGGTAAACAAAAACACTATAATTATTCACGCAACTATTTCAAAAGAACATAAAGAAAAACACTTTCGCTAAACAAAAAGAATATTAATACAAACTTTTAGAAATATTTCGTAAGATTTAATCGGATTAGTTCTAGATATATATAGGCTAAAATTAATTATTTCTATATAAAAATTAATTGTGCTTTTTAATTGATATAGATAGAATGTTTTATAATTTAGGAAGCAAATAGTAAATAAATAAACGAGTCGATAATGTTGAATTTGAACTTGACTTACCAAAGAAAGAAGAGGGGTTATTGGTGCTGACGGCGGATGCTGCTGCTTTGATGTTCTTCAAATCAGTGATGGTCTTCGACTAACTACACCAATACAAAAAAGTCTTAACCAACTTTTAAGTAAGCACACTAACATTGAAAATGCATAGAGTTGAGAATAAAATCACGATACCAATCCTCAAATGAAAATAAAATCAAAGAAATCATTTTGTTACACAATTTAAGAATCGGAACATGGAAAATTGATTTCAACACGTGATTTATTCGATTAAACAAAAACCGGACAGCAACTATAACAAGTTATAAATGCTCGATAGTTTCAACTCAAGAAGATTCGAAACAAAATGGGAAAGCACCCGATGTCACAACCATGCGAACTTTTGAATTTAAATCAAATTACACAATAAAGTTGTCTGAATCTCAAAGCAATGGTAAAAGATGAATTGCTTCCCCATGAATGGTTCTCGACTATATCTTATGCGAATAATGCGGCATAGACACCAAGCGCTTATATTAACAACTTATGCGAATATCGTTTCAACTTTACATTATCATTAAATAATTACTTATATTATCAACTTTACACCGTCGACTATATGAGTTCTTTCAATTTCATTTCAATTGTATGTGAAGTGCTTTCAATTTCAACACTATAAGTGTTATTACGACAACCTCTAAAACCAAAATGTATAGGTCAATTAATTGTATATGAACATATTTTCTCTCAATCAATACATGCAATATTCATTGTGACATTTACATAAACACCTTACACGCAAAACTCATTGTGACATTTTCACAAACACCTTACATGCAAAAACCACATGCCACACAAAACACAACATAAACATTATCATTACTAAATCAACACTATCAACTAAACCAAATACAACATTATATATCAACATTATCAAATATATCAAAAATCACACCTAGAGGAGAAGAGAACCTTGGTTGTGAATGGAAGAAAGGATGAAATGGTCTTGAATGGAAGAAGGATGAGACCCTTGAATGATGTGGAACAAATAGGAGCGACTATCGTTTAGAATCAAACAAAAAAAGAGAACTTTTGGCGTTGTTATCTTGGGAGAGAGCGAAGAGGGTTCGTGTGAGAAGAGCTTATGGAAATAATAATGTTACTGTGTGTTTGGGCGTGTTCCATTTTTTTTAATAATAGGACTTTAGGCAGCGCTTCTATGAAGCCCTGTCTAATGTGGGCCTTTAGTAGTGCTTTCTCTATCTTTAGCAGCACTTTCTAATATGGGCCTTTAGCAGCACTTCATACGTAGACTTTTAGCAGTGTTTTTAAGAAGCATTGTCTAAGGTGGGCCTTTTAGCAGCGCTTTCTCTTTCTTTAGCAGTGCTTTCTAATATGGGCCTTTGTAAGTGCTTTCTCTTTCTTTAGCAGCACTTTCTAATATGGGCCTTTAGTGGCGCTTCATACGTAGGCCTCTAGCAGCGCTTTTAAGAAGAGCTGTCTAAGGTGGGCCTTTTAGCAGCGCTTTGAAGAAGCGCTTTTTAATATAGGCCTTTAGCAGCACTTCATACGTGGGCCTTTAGCAGTGCTTCTAAGAAGCATTGTCTAATGTGGGCCTTTGGAGAAGCGCTTTCTAAAGTGGGCCTTTTAGCAGCGCTTTGGAGAAGCGATGTCTAAAGTGGGCCTTTTAGCAGCGCTTTTACATAATTTCATTAATATTTTCTGTGTTTTATTTTTTATTTAACTTATAGATGATATTTTTGAATAAAGCGTTGTCTAAGGTGCGCTGCCTAAAACCCTTTTTGGTGTAGTGTTCAGAGCCCAACAAGGTTCCTTCTTGACACCCCAGAAAGCATGGGACCGAGGTAAGTGAGAAATAAACCACTGATATAACAAAGGCGTGCAACAAATGATCATCCCTCCATGATAAGAATCCCGAAGATGAATGGAGTAATAAGCATCTCCTAATAATGTAGGAATTGGATTCCCAATCAAAAAGATCCTGATGGCGTTGATATCCACAAATCTGTCGATGTTAGGAAATAAGAACAACCCGTAGGCAAGTAGAGCAAAGATGGCCTCAAAAGCAACCGTACTCTTCATCCTAGCAAAGTAGCGAGCTTTCTCCAATAAAAACTGAGCGGGTAATCCTCTGATTTCTCCTTTGGTAGTCATGTTGGCCTCAATCTCAGACTTCCCCAAATGAATCACGACAACAATCTCATGAGGCTTGGGCTCTCCCTCCAAATCGGTGAAAGGAACACGATCGGTAACAGGTAAACCCAGTAGGTAGGAATACTCCTCCAATGTTTAAATCAAATGATAATCATGGAAAGTAAAACATTTATACATCGGATCATAGAACTGGACCAAAGTCGAGAGAACACCCTCCTTCATCTTGAGCTTTATAAGAGACACGATGGATCCATATTTCTTCCAAGAATCAGTAGAACTCTCGATCTCGGGAATCAGACTCATAAAATTATCTATCTTAGGATCCTTAAAATTGTACTTCTGAGTTTTTCTTTTTCCATAATCTATGGCTAAACAGTACCTGAGATATTCGCAAAAAGTCAACTTTAAGTCCCTTGAAACAAATGTTTTAAAAGATGCTCATGGGTGCATGAATGCATGATGCAACAATCACACACAAGATCAGAAACATGGTGGATTCATAGGTTTGACATCACAAGAATGAGGTCAAAGGTACTACCCGCAAGGTATGGACTAATAGTTTATCACCTTCCGAATAAGGTTCTAAGAGGTTCCCATAGTCTACATCCTTCTTTCGGACATTACCAATGTCTTGATTGACTCGATAATTAGCAATATTCTCAAGAAAAACTCGTCTGAGTGTAGTATCGTGTGACAACTATTTGTGGATTAATCTGTCATAGCTTCCGCACTACACCTAAAAGGCCAAGATGGGTTAAGGGTTCTACGGTCCTCAGCTTCAGCAGGCTCCCAAGTTGAAAGCAACACGTCTTCCCGATTACTTGGTAAACAATACTACACTCGAACAGGGCCTCCACTGAGTGGGGGATCTCATGCCTCCTTTTTAAGGATTACTTCCTCAAGGTTAACATGACTATACCGCCCGTCCTATCTTAAGTTTGCCCAAGTCCGGGTATAGGACTTATGAAAAATCACCAAGCACCCTGAAAACCAGGAAAATATAGACAAACATATATAACACATAATATATAACAAATAATAACACATACACAGATAAACAAAGATAGGCTCAACCCACTTAGGGATAGACTAGCAATTGGTCAATCTTTCCCCAGCAGAGTCACCATTTTTTTCTATAACGGTAGAAATGTTAAGACTAAGCCATTGGATTGACTTGACTCGCGCAAATCAAAATAAAAATCGTCACCGCGTTTTATTGTTTCCAGAGGAATGAGAAAAGAGCGAATAACCCAAAAAGAAGGGGGAGAGAATCTAAGTTCGGGGGATGGTTATGCAAAGGGAATGTATTAGCACCCTAAATATCTACGGTACTCCGCAGGAACCTCTTTGAAAATTTGTGTGTTTTGGCTATAAGTGTTGTATACAAAAATAGATGGTGGAGGTGAGAATAGAAGTATTTTTTTACAACTTTTACACCCATCATGGTTGTGAACCTTTAGTTCCTATGGACCATCTTCTGTGCAATAGGGGATCAGGGTACTCATAGTTCACTTTTAAAAATTTTAAAAACACAAATGTGTTGGTTAATTTTAAGAGACGAGACATCATCGTTGTATCCGAGTGGAAGAACATGCTTACTACCCATGATTATGAGAAATGAGAATTTGCGCCATATTAAAGTGGAGGATGTGGCTTGGATCTTAAAATTAACAAAACCTCACTCAACACCCAAGTGGAAAATACCTCACTTTACTACATATCATAGAAGTATAGTAGCTCGCATCACTACAAAGATTGACAAGAGTCTAATCTTTTGAGAAAATTTTAAAGTAAAACGCCAAAGTGGCAAAATGGTTTGAATGAGATTGATTGACTTTTAGTCTTCTCGCAAAAAATGTCAAAGTATTATTAAGTTGTTTAAATTTGATTAAGAAAATGATTTAAAAATGCATGGACATAAGTCCAAGTTTATTGTGAAAGCGGTTCAAAATTAGAAAATAAGAATAGTTTTAAAAAGGAGGGAGAAGATTTTTGAAATTAAAGAAGATGGGAGGAGATGAAGGGACTATCCTAAAACATAAGGTAAAAGCTAGGGAAAAGAATCGTCTAACTAACGAGAAGCCAACACTTGACATAATGAGTCAATGTAGAATTCCCATCCTTTGGATTGAAATCAAATAATCAAAGATATTAAACCTTTTAAAGATACCAAACTTCAAATGCATTAAGTCTTCACAAATATTGGTCAGAGTAACGGTTGTATACAGAGGAATTCTCAATCACAGATAAAGCATATAATTAGAATAACCTACACATAAAAAAAACAACCCAATGTCTCGGGGTAAACCCCAAGAACTCCAGACAAAATAACAATAGAAGTCACAAGGTTCCAAGGTAGTCAAGGTCTCTAATCCTAAGTCCAAGAAGTCCATAACTCCATAATGCCAAGGATAGTAACCAAATAGTTCAAGCAACCTCAAAGTTTTTTATTGTTTAAGTTGGTTATTAGGTATCTTTAAAAAAAAGAAAATGAAAACTCAAGTGAGCAAAATAAAAATGACATAAAGATAAATCCTCAAGTGAGCAAGGAAAAAAATAATATGAAATGGAAATGCTAAAATAAATGGTGCTTAAAGTAAGGACATAAAGTAAAAGCATAAAAATAAAAGTCAATTGTTAATAGGTTAGAAATTAGAGGTTAGTTGAATAACCATCTTGAAACTTGCATTTGAAAACTCATTAGAAGATTGATAAAATCAAAGCCTCTCAACAACAAGTTCATTTGCTTTTTGTCAAGTATATCATATATTTCAAAATAACGAGGCAACAACAAATGATCAACGATGTTTAAGTGATTCACTTGGACCAAATTTTATGAAGGTTCATTAGAGTATTGATAAGACCAAAGCCTCCTAACAATTAATCTAAGGTTATTGGATCAAAAGTTTCAAATTAAACATATTTGGGCTTACAAACATAGGTTTGGGCCACGAATGATCATTTCTTGAATCGGGATAAAATTTAGCGCTATGTTAAACAATCGTAAGTCGACTTATGTAGAAGTCGCACCTATTTTGAGATCGGTCAATAGCAATATATATGCCATATGTTTGGAGAGATGATATGTAAATCATCCTCTAATAATATGTAGCACAAATAAGAAAGGGATGGGATGAAGAGGGAGGGGATGTATTTGAATCAAAGATTTTAATCAAAATATTATTAAAATCATTCATCCATTTTAGTGGAGTTAAACTCAACACCCAAGATCCAACGATGTTAATGAAGTTCATGATCAAAAATCACATTATCAGAGTATATTAAAAAAAATTGTATTTAATAAACAAAATAAAAAAGAAGATGATTTTTAAATTGTTTTATTTTAAACAAAAGGTAAAATAGCAAACTATATTCAAAGTATCAAAGAAAAATTAAAAGAGACCAAAGAAAAGTCAGAAATAATCTCAAATGTTTTTATAAATTTTTTGATAATTTTTTTTAACAGAAAAGATCAAAAATTGTTGAAGTCAAACTAAAATTCTAGAAAAAATTCAGAAAGTCAGAAAAAAAGAAAATGATTTTGATAAAAAATTTTAGAATTTAAAAGTGCCAAGAAGTATTTTTAAAACAATTAAAATAAGGAAAACAATACAAAAATTATGAAAAATATCAAACATTAAAATAAAAATATGAAAAATTACTCACAAAGTAAAAAATAATTCAAAGTATTTTTGCATATTTTTTTCATAATTTTTGGATAAAAAAAAAGAGTTATGAATTTTTAAAGATAAAGGGATTTTAAAAATAATTTTGTAAAATAAAATAAATCAAAAAACCACATGCGTTGGATCTCATTAACTTATGCACACTGGCAGATCTAATGGATCTCAGACGAAGGAGTATCATGAACCCAAGTCAATGCGCGCGTATGTAACACAAAAAAGTCTAACCAATCAAAATAAAACAATTGGCTGAACATCATTGGTTGAAGAACAACATGTAGGTCATCTTCAACCTCCAGCCTCCTGCAAATAGGGAAAAACCATGATTCTTAAATCTGTAAATTTAGACGCTCATAGTGGTATCATCAGATGCATCTCTTCAAGACGATCACAGCCATATCCTCGCGCCAAATTTATATGAAACACAACTTACTCGATTTAAAAAAAAATCAGAGATGTTTTAAAAATTTTGAAATCGAAAACAGGAGCATTAAATGCATTGATTCACCAAAATTGAATTAATAGCAAGCATTAGTGAACATCATAGACCATTCCAGTAATTTGAGTTAGAAGATTTGGTGCCTTAAACTACATGAACGAAGTCAGATGAACTTGCTTTGTAAATAGACTTGGCTAGCACGATTTAAGGCACCTCAAGGCTTGGTTCTTTTTCTGTTAGCTTCAGTGAAGTTCAAGGATGAAGGATCAACGAAGAAATTGGATTGAAAAGTGGAGAAAAGAGGAATTCAAAAACTCAAAAGTGAGCTATGTAGGGAGTTTGACAAGGTGATTTTGGCTGTTCAAGCTTGCAAAAATGAGTGGAATAGAGCCTGTATTTATAAGAGAAGTGAATGGAATCAAGAGGAGGGGTGAGTGATGCAATTTCACTTGAATTCATGCACACCTGTGATCATGAAGAAATTTTGACCACATGTGCATCAAAACTCATCCAAATGATGCGTTTTAACACTATAAATAATTCAAACATATTTTCTAATCATGTTTAAATGGAAAACGCGTGGTAATTTGGTGATTAGAAGCCATATTATGAAATTGAAATCTAACTTGAAGTGAAACTTCAGTTTCAAGGTACCAACTTTGAATCAATGGTATTCCCATCTCAAGTGGTCTTAGGGTATAATTCTTGAAGGATTTGAAAGATAAGGTCACCATCTTTGAAATTTTCCAAGAGTTAGATCAAATGGATGCTTGAGCTAAAAATTGTGATGAGTCAAAGTTGAGAAAAAGATGCTGACTTTTGTACTTAGAAAAAATCTAAGTTTTTCTTCAAAAGTGACCTATAATATTTTGATTGCAAACAAAGCCTTCCTCCAAAATCTTGCTTGATTAATGATGCTATCTTGAAGTGGACTTCCCAAAGAGCATTGTGAAACTTGAATCACTCGAAAATACCAAATATTGAAAAGGTTATGTCCTTATGAAATTGGTGAAAATCCATGAGGTGACCTATAATATTTTGAGTTCTTAAGGCATCTTACAACCATTTTCAAGCTTTGCACATAAAAGAAGAGTTGAAGTTCACATTCTTAAGATCAATATGAAAAATTAATGGACTCAAGGAGATAAAAATTGACCAAGTTATGATCCTTTGAAGTCACATAAGGGAATTTGATGGCCTGCCTAGAGGACTTATAATCTTTCTTCATCACTAGGAATCTTTCACACAAAATTTGTTTGAAACTTTTGAAGTGATTGGTTGATAACACTTTAAGGATAAGCATATCTTTGGAATCACTCAAAAATCTCAAAATATGAACAAGACATAGCCCTTAGAAGTTCAAAACCCTAGCTCCTAAAGCACAAAAATGACTTGGAAACCCCTTTCAATTTTGACAATCTTCCTTGTACAATAACTTTTTCCATGTGAATAGAAGTTGTTTTGGATGATAATAAGAACCCATAGAAACAATAACCACTCCCAAATATTAAGGATTTAGAGAGTTATGCACTTGTGATCAAGGAAACAAGAACTTATCCAATTAGGTCAAACTTCTTCTATCAATTCTTGCATCTTTTGACTTCCTTTGACAAATTGAGGCGTGATGAATCATAGTAGACCTTGTCATAATATTACTTTAAATCATCCTAAATGATGAAGCTTGAATCTCAATGAAACTTTGTTGAAGAAGGCATGGAAATAAACTCATGAACCTATGAATCAACCTGATGAAATGTATTGTGCCCTCACCTATAGTATCATCAATTAGAGCAAACATTCATTGTATTTATTAGTTAAGAGATAATCAACACAAGACATTTGTGATTACAATATACAAATCAAAGTGCTTCGTGATTCCTCATGAGCAAACCTAGAGATAGGGAGAAAAACCAAGCCCTATTGTGATCTTGATATGATTGGGTTGATATAAGATGATAGAGGAATCTTAGGGGCAAAAATTGGAGTACAACACACGCTGTCTGAAGATGCTGAAGAGTGGTTCTACTCATTGCCTGCTGAAAGTATCACCACTTGGGAACAGATGGAGAAGACTTTTCTTGATGAGAACTTTCCTACTTCTGTTTACATTCGTAAAAGATATGAAATTGTGAATTTTAAGCAGAAAGAAGGAAAGTCACTAGGTGATGCTTACAAGAGATTCAAGAGGTTACTAGTAGCCTGTCCAAAGCATAACATGAGTAAAACTAAGCAAATGCAGATGTTTGTAAATGGCCTCCGAATGAAGACAAAGCAGCTTATTAATACAACAATCGGTGGCTCAGCCAACTTTGCAACAGCCATTGGTGTGAAGAAAATTATTGAAGCAAATACTGTAAATGAGCATCTGGAGCTATATGACAGAGTTGTAAGCAAACTAGAGGGAGTGATTGATCTGAAATTGGAAACCAATCAGCAACTAAAAATTGAAGAAGCCATTGATGCAGAAGTAGAGAAAAAGCTGAAAGCAATGGACATGGATACTCAATAGGTAACTCGGGTTCAACAGGTACAGAAGATAGCTTGTGAAATTTCTAGTGGATCGCACAGTATTGTGCAATGTCTTGCAACGCCACAACAAATTGAGGGGATAAAGTTCTTGAGGAAAAATAACCCATATTCTAACACATATAATCCTTGGTGGAAGAATCATCCTAATTTCTCCTGGAAAGATCAGCAGCAACAAGCTCCTCAAAAGGCAGGGTGGATGGTGGCTATTGAAAAGATGACTGCCCAGACCTCTCAGTTTCAAGAAGAGACAAGGAGCAGTCATAGAAATGCCACAGCTGCAATAAAAAATTTGGAAGTTCAAATGGGACAGATTGCACAACAGGGAGCTCTGCAAGCACAAGAAAGACAGAAAAGTCATGAGAATGTGAATGTTGTCAAAACAAGGAATGATAAAGTGGATAGAGAAAAACTAGATGAGGTGAAGTTTGACGATAATATCATAGAAGTGGAGTTGGAAGTGAGAGAGAACAAGACAAAAAGGAAGAAGTGGCATCACCTGCAAAGCCAGTTGAAGAGAAGACTAAACCAGAAATTAAGTTGTCGTATCCATCTCGAATGGCAAAGAAGGACACAAAAGAAAAAGATTTTGAGAAATTTGTCAAAATTTTCCAAAAGCTAGAAATTCACATATCGTTCTTTGAAGCACTCGACAAAATGCCTTTGTAACAGAAATTCATGAAGGATGTACTTTCTAAAAATAGAACAACAAAAGATGGTCACGTACCCGTTGATGAGAAATTATGTACAATTGCGCCAGAGAGAAAAATATCTGTCAAGCTGAGGGATACGGGGTCAGTTGCAATACTGTGCACAATAAAAGACAGAGCTTTCAAGAGGATTCTAGTTAATTTTGGATCGAGTGTGAGTTTAATGTCATTATCAATTTTCAAGAAGCTCAGTATTGAGAAAATAAGCGGGAATGGAACAAAATTGAAATTTGATGACCATACTATCAAGCAGTCATATGGGATAGTTGAAGATGTCCTAGTGGAAATTGGCAATTTTGTTTTCCCATTTGATTTTCAGATCATGGACATACCTGAAGATGAAGAGACTCCTATCATTCTAGGTCGATCGTTTATACTGACTAGTCAATGCAATTTTGATATCGAGACTGGTAAACTGACACTGAACTCATTTGATGAGGAGATAACCTTGAAAGTGTCGGAAATAAGGAAGCAAGTTATAGGTGGAAAGGATAAATCTTCGGTCAGAATGATCAAAGTAGAAGAAGAAGGCAACAACTCAAAATCACAACCAGAAGTAGCAGGAAAAATTTCTCAGGTGGCATCAATAAAAATTCATAAATACAGTCACCAAAGAAAGAAGAGAAAGAAAACGGAGCATCAAGCTGAAAAGATAGAAGTTGGAAGTGGCTGGAAGCACAAATGGGTTGAGACTTGTGATTTCAATTAGTTCATGATTGCGGAAGAAACATGCAACAAGGTGTGGAAGAGGAAGTATCCCCCATAAGGGGATGAACAGTCGAGCCTGGCGACGTTAAACGAAGCGCTTTGATGGAAGTAACCCACACTTTTAATAACTTAATTTTTCTTTTTGTTTTATATGCAGGTAATAAAAAGGGAGTCTTATTGGTGAGAGCTAGGAGGCTGCATCATGTGTTGCATTATCCTCTGTGAGTCACATTCTCGAGCTTATTCTGAAACATTGGGGTCAATGTTCAGTTCAAGTTTGGGGGAGTTTTATTGCTTTTCTTCTTTTCGAATTATTTGTTAGTGCTCTGTGAATTGTTGTATAAATCCACGAATTGAAGTCTTTCAAGTTGATCGAAAATTTTTGTTTTGATCAAAAACTTGATTCTCATAGAGTTCGGGAATAGTATATAGAGACAAAGAAATGGTTATTCGAGGGTAGGAAGTTCGGAATAACGTGACAAGATACGAGTCTAACGTGTAGATTTGTACCATAGTGCTTAAATCCTGAGAAGTACTCCTAAAGTAGGTTATCCTCACAATCTGGCATAACATAGATTCACATGCATGTACGATTGAAAGAGAATGAAATAAATTTGGAACCAAATGATGAAAAGACGGTAAAAGACAACTGGCTCGCTAAGTTGGGTAGCCCTCACCGGGTTATTCAGCCCAAAGGGGGTTGATCCCCAAACGTCGTCCATAAAGGACAATATATAAACAGAAAAGTTTTGAAAATTTCATTTGAATTTATAAAGGAGAAAAAGCTCTTATTTGGTGCCTGAGCAAAAATCTCTCTTAATCAGTCTTGTGCGTGTGATGATCATTAATAATTATCATTGCCTTAATTTGACTGTCCAAATGAAAAAGGAGGAAAATCGGAAAGAGACTTAAGTACAAAGCATAGTTAGAGAGGCATCTGAAGAAGAAACTCTAAATTTAAAGATTCTTAAGCAAACTCTTCGCGTCATGTGAACATCAGACGAACTACTTTTTGATCAATTTGAACAAATGTTTCACGTATGAGTAACGAGCTGCTATGATTTTCTTGAAGTTCTTGTAATGGTCACTTGAGGTCAAACAACAATTTAAGTTTGAGGGAGTTTGATCAATGGTTTTTACACAAGAGTTTAACATTTATTTTAGTTATCATTTCGTTTAATTGATTGGTGTTTTATTTCATTTTACCGCATTTTATGCTTTGGTTTTGTATTTTAGTGTTTTCAGGTTCAAACAAATAAAACATGACAAATCAGGACAGAAAAGTGCAGGACTCTGAGATTTGGAAATAGTTCAGATTCGAGCAAGACAGAAGGCGACACGGGTGCCCGTGTCACACGACACGACCCGTGTGAAGTTAGATGATGCATGAATTGTTGGAGGAAGGACCGAAGGCGACACGGGCACCCGTGTCCCATGACACGGCCTGTGTCAATTTAGCTGGAACCTGAAATTGAATAGCGCAAATCACATATTCTGACACAGGTGCCCGTGTCCGGTGACACGGCCCGTGTCAACTTAGGAGTGTGAAAGTCTATTTTGAGATTTTCTTGTATTCTTGGAACATTAAGTGTACTTTGGACATTTGGCATCACAGAGGGATGACTTGACACTATACATACCTAGTTTGGAGAAGAAAAAGAGAACTTTTTGGACGATTGAAGAATTTGACGATAAAAGATTGAAGTCTATGCAAGTTTTGGGATAAAGAAGACCTTTCATGAGCATAAGTCATTGAAGATCAGAGTTCATCATTAATTTGTGTAATTTGTATCGTTATTATTATTAAAATCTCGTTGAATATTATGTGCGACTAAACCTCTAATGCTAAGGGTGTACCTAATTTGCAAATGTATTGACTATGAATTATTGATTTTAAATACAATAGTTTCCTTTCAATTTAATCTTTCAAGGTTTCTAATACTTTACCGATTAGGATTGAGTTATGGTTAACAACCAGTTGTACCGCGGTTGTTAAGATTTTTGTACGATTAGGCTATAGCATATATCACCTAGGACTAGGGATACCCTATAGTCACCGGATTTAACCTTGATAAAATAAAGGATATTTCTAAGGACTTAGGATTTATGATTGATGGTTAAAGATTTTCTCACTAAAGACTTAGGGGAAAATAATCTAAAAGGCCAGTAGTTGAAGATAATGAACTTGTAGAAGAGATCAATTGTGAAGGTCATTCCAGGGCAAACCACACACTCATCCCTAACATAGCATTCGCACTAGTAAAAAAAGTCATAATTAACTTCGCATATTTTTAATTATTGTTAAGTACAATAACCAAACCAAACCTAAAACTGAATTTTGTTTAATTGAACCTCGCATTAATCTCGATAATTTTGTGCAATCATTGAGACCGACATTCGAGGAATTTTCCTAATTATTACAAGAGACAAAATAGTTCATATTTTACTCATCAACCGCAATTTAAAACTCAATCAAAATATGTTGGGTTTCAAACAACTAATTTTCTATAGATATGAAACTCTGTTTTTATTAGCATCACATTATAAAAGGAAAGAAAATGGCCATCAATTCAAAAAGATCAGAACTATGACGATATTTCAAGAGGCATGGAAGGAATTCAGATCAAATAGTACAGAAAATCAATGCAGAACCATATCAATGCAACTTCAAAAAAATAACTAAATAAATGCAGAAAAAGTGCAGGCTAGAATATATTGAAATTCACAAATAAACTAATATTTCTACGCGTTTTTGAGGCAAAATTAAAATAAAAACATAACAACTAGTATTTGTAATTTGTAAATTGATATTCCAGGACCAGATATACGATCGTATCAGTTCAATGAATTAGTAACAAAGAGATGCATTTCACATAAGTATAACATCCCTAGAGGAAGAAACTTGCCTCGATCATTTACATTATTGATCTTGTCTCCTCTACGGTTAACATCATCATCGGCTACGAACCAGGCGCAACAGCACAGTATAGGAGTGTCATGAAATATAATTTGAATCCCATTGGTAATCAAACTCAACAACAATTACAACATTTCCTTGATAAAATCAAGGTTAAGAGTATCGCGAATAATAAGGTATAACCCGAGAATCAAAACAAGCATAATTCCCGATGACATGATCCGTTGCTCCACCTCTATAGGTAGCTTTCTCCCTCCCCTAGCAGCTTCAACGAGAATCAACGCCAATGTTCCTCCATCCAAAGCAGGCAAAGGAAGAAGGTTGATAATAGCAAGGTTAATATTGAGTATGGCTGCAAATTGATACAAACCATCGATGTTTGACCGTGCAACTTCCGCACCGACCGCAATAATTGCAACAGGTCCCGAAACCTTACTAGCCGTCTGAGAAAAGTTCAAAAATGTCTGCTTTAACCCATCGAGAACATTCGACGATAAACCCCAAAACTCTTTCGCAGTAAATGTCACAGCTTCCACTACGTTTTTTGGTCTAACTTCAGATAACTTAATATTCGGAGCCAACTGAACTCCAATTTTACCAGTTCCATCGAAACTCTCATCCGGTGTTACCCGAATTTCAAAATCTTCTCCCCCTCGCTTGACCTTAAGCAAAACATATTTCTTGGGACTACTCTTAATGACATCAACAACTTCAGAAACAGAATTAGGACCAGGTTTAACAAGCTCATTTCCGTTAACTTCAAGTATCACATCACCCGAAAGCAATCCATCTCGAGACGCAGCCGAAAAAGGCCGAACCTCGGGGACATTCACACCGGGAAATATCTCTTGAACAGGCAAACCAACAGCAAGGATTTGAACGAAGATAATAACTAATGCAAAAACAACATTTGCAACAACACCAGCTGAAACCACAATGATTCTATCTAAGATTGGTCTATTCTTAAGCAAATTTACATCATCAACAGGAATATCACTATCTGGATCATTATCAGGGAACCCTACAAATCCACCCAGTGGAAAAGCTCTAATGGAATATTCAACGTTTTTTGCATTAAACTTAGCTAAAATTGGACCAAACCCAACAGCAAATTTACTCACATGAATCCCTTGAAGAGAAGCAGCAAGGAAGTGACCACTTTCATGAACAACAATGATAGCTGTCAACACAGCAGCAGCTTCAAGCACAGACTGAGGACCTTCAAAGCTTCCATAATCAAATCCACCAATAGCACATGTTTTAAAGTCAACAACCCTATTTCTGTTTTGGTGTAAAAACTGCTTCTTGGTGGTGAGTTTTACGGTTGGGGAAGTGAATGAAGGAGAAAGAAGTGATTTTGAGAAATGGGTTTTGAACTTTAATGGCGATTCTAAAATGGGTCGCTTTGAATTGGAGAATTTAATGATGGGAGATGAATGGGAAGGTGGAGAGGGAGAGAGGTATATGACCATGGTTTCGGAGAAGTTGAAGTGGTGGTAATAAGGTTGAAAAAGCTTGGTGGTTGTGTGTGGGAGAAGTGTACATAAAGTGGGTTTGGATAATTCATTTTGTTTTATTTTCTCTTGTTTGGAATTGTGGAGGAGAAGTGAGAGACATGTCTTCCTCTTATTTTCCACAAGTTGTTTTGTTTGTCACGTTTTGATAACCGTTTATTTGGGTTGAAACCTCACAATTAAAAGCAAAGCCCATGGGCTTATGGAGTATAGTTTATTTGTCATATCAATCGAATCAAGATTTTCAGCTTGTACGCGTAAGCCTATACCTCATATCCCAACATTTAGAAATGGTAAATGAGTGTGTTCGTCCAGTTTAGGTTTTTTTCAAAAAAAATTGTGTTTTGGACTGGTCCGACAGTTAGAGTGGGTTGAGTCTAACTCCTTCTTTCGGTACGGCCCGTATACCCATGACCCGCTCTCTGTCGGACAACACCGACCATTTGCCCTCCTAAACTGGCGTTGTCCCAAGATGATCGACGAGCACCTCTCAGTCTGCCCGACTTCAAGTCGTGCAGACAACCAGGAACTGACAAGATTGATGCCCGTAACCTACCCCCTCTTCGGATCTAACGGCTAGTTGCGGGCACACATGCCCGGTATGACCAAGTCCTAGCAGTTACCTATTTTTGCGGACCCGCATATCCAGGCCCAAAAATAAGAACCAATGGCCATGCGCCAGGGGCATTATATAAACCCTCACACATGTGAGGGCCAGATATCGAATATTCATTATTCACCACTAACACCCTAATATTTTGCTCGTATCTCTTTGTTCCCACACTTACTTGATTGTCGGAGTGCCTTGTAGGTACAACCCTCTTTTTTCCTCCTCGACATCACAACCCGATTGAAGATCATCATTCGGCTACCTTGCAGGTTCTAATCAACCGGTAAGATCAGTGGCGTCGTCTGTGGGAACCTGCTCTCCCTATCTTTCCCTTCCAGGAACTCAAAAATCAAAGCAGATATCCAAGATTCCATTCACCAATCATGGTCGACCATGATGATCTCCTCCTACACGGAAAGATCCCACTTTCCCCGGTGCACGAGACTGACGGAGGTCAGGGACATCCTCACCTCGAGGATAACTTCGACCTTCGCGACTGTCAAATCGCATCTCCAGACTCCATCAGTGCCCAGCGCGACGAACAACAATTCTTGGACGGACAGCGCCCTAAGATCCCCATTGAGGAACTGCCAAAGATTCTACAACCAGTTCCTATCCCTCAGAGCGTCGATTCGGCCATCACAACACTGCTCGCTGCCATCAACCAAACCAACGCCCTCATCTTGCAGCTGAACGAAAAGATGGGGGCCTGGGTACAGAAGCAGTCAAGATCTCCTCCTCAGAGATCCCGACGATGATATTCCCCCAACACATCTCCACCAAAGCGTGGCCATCCACCAACAAAGGAGAAGCGCAATGTTTTTTTCTTCAAGAAACTCGACCGCTCACCGCCACTAAAAGATCAAGACCTTATACCGTCCAAGAGAAAGAAAGACGACCGCCAAGCCGACTACTATCGATCATCGTCGCCCGAGCTAAGGCAGCAGTGGAGGAGTCATTCCCCCCGTCGAGACCATGACACCCGACGGGGACGGAATCATCACTCCGTTTCTCCATCTCCTGTAGATAGCGACGACAATGAACCCCGTGGACCATTGTCAAGGGAAATCACATAAGCACCTCTTTCAGTCGGACTAGAGAAACCACCACCCTTGGGGACGTACGACGGGACGACGGACCCTGACGAACATATCGAGAACATCGACGCTCTCCTCGACTACCGAGGGGTAAGAGGAGCCATCAAATGCAGGTTGTTCCCAACCACACTCAGAAAGGGAGTTATGTCCTGGTACAAGAGTCTCCCAGATGAATCCATCACCTTCTGGAAGCAACTTAGGAATATGTTCTCGAGGCACTTCACAGCCTTACATTTACACCTGAAGTTGGAAGCTTCGCTCAAAGTGATCATCCAAGGCAGGGATGAATCTCTCCGGGTGTATATCGATTGCTTCAACAAGGAAGCGTGTTGTACCCCAAAATTTTCCCTCTCATGTTTTCCAAAATCTTCCTTTTTTGCATGGTGGTTACAAACATTTACTTAAAGAAAATAAGAATTTTGAAGATAAACAAGGTGTCTTCGATTGGCATTGAAACAAGGTGTCTTCGATTGGCATTGAAATAAGATATATTCGATTGGCATTGAAACAAGGTGTCTTCGATTGACATTGAAACAAGGTTGTCTTTGATTGGCATTGAGACAAGGTGTTTTCAATTGGCATTGAAACAAGGTGTTTTCGATTGGTCTTGTGACAAGGTGTTTTCGATTGACATCTGAGTAGGTTATCCTTTGATTGGCATCTGGACAAGGAGCTTCGATCGGATGTCCAAAATCCTTCGACACAAGCTTGGTTCACAAGACTTCGACTGAGCATGGGCTGTTTCATGCCTGATTCGATTGACAAGGAAATGACTTTTCATGTGCGTGCCTTTAGCATACAAGGCTAAGACTTCTTCAGACTTGCCTTCAATCCACTAGCCAAAAAGCTTCCTTCGACCCACAAGGCAAATACCTCTTCATGCATACCTTCGTTTCACCAAGCACAAGATTGCTACATTATGAACATGTTGGTGGCCCATTGGAAGAATGTATAAGGCATACATATGAGCTATTCGAAAGACACACAAAAGGGCCATTCAAAGGATATACATGTGGTCCATTCGAAGGAGGAAATTCTGGGCCAATCGAAGAGCAAAGATAAAGTATACTTCGAAGACATGTTAACAAAGTATCCTTCGATTGGCATATCAGAACAAGACATCTTTGGATAAGCATATCAACAAAATCAAGCAATAAATGTAGAAGTTAGCTGATCGAAGAAGCTCTAATAAAGAAGTTTCTGAACACTTTGAATCAAAACTCAGGGCAAATCGAAGGGCAAGGCATGTGGGGAATTTGAAAGAGTCAGGGGGAAACATGTCCAGGTTCACTCAAGATTTAAGAAAGGCAAGAATTATCCAAATATGGCCAACTTTCAATGTGATGGATTCTTGTCTCATGGCCTTCAAAGCCTAGTCAATGGTTGTCCCTTACCATTTCCATGCACATCATATCCCTATAAATACACATACATACGCACAAGGAAAGGGACGAATACACGGCCTAGAGAGAACGCTCCAAAATTGCAAAAATATCCAAAGTTGTGAAGTTCCAAAATCCATCCTCCAGCCTTCCTCCATTCAAACCAGGAATTGCAACGTGCTCCTGAGGCCTCCAAGAGTCATCTCCTAAACCTTGTTCTAGCCAATTCACGCCCAGAAGTGCCAAATCGAAGCCTCCCATCATTGGTAAATTTTCAAATTCATATTTATGATTTCATAATGTATTAATGTTTGTTCAATGTTTGATTCATGCTCAGGATATTATGTAGCTCTGTTCGATTTATACTCAAATCTAAGGGCCTGGTTTTGACACCAGGTTCACATTTTTTTTATTTATCTCTAACGCCTATACTACAGATCTAGCCTAAAACAAGCCAACATGTACAGGATCGAAGGACCTGGGTTCAACACCCAGGTCATGCTTTTATTTTTGCTAACATTGTTCTTGCAGGTTTAGATCGAAAACCACCTCCTTCCCTGGATCGAAGAGAATAACTTCCTTCCCTAGATTGAAGAAAACAATTTCTTTCCCTGAGTCGAAAGAACCATATCATTCCCAGGATCGAAGGATCATTTCCTTCCCTGGATCGAAGGACCTCTTTTCATTTTCTTTTTTTGGTTTTTGTTTTTTTATCAATATTAAACAAAATCACAAAAAATTAGATCTAGTATTTTACTATTAAAATCAATTTCTTTAAATTAATTAACTTTAACATTTTTTTTTCAAAATTAAAATAAGTTAGTACTTAGGGCCTAATTTATGTTTCAATATTTTCTTAATAAAAATACAAAAATATTAGAATTTAGGTTTAATTTCTTTTAATATTTTTTAATTGAACTTAGATTTAAGTTAGTTTAAGTAGTTTCTTAAAATAAATAAAAACCAAAAATATTTTCTTATTTCACTTAGATTCTTTTTAGGTTCTTAGACGTCTCGTTCAAATTCACGCGTGTTTTTTATTTTCACATTTTTTATACTAATTTATCTGCTGAGGGAATGTAATAGAATTAACTAGGGCTTTTACTATTTTCTTTATTTTTTCCCCATTTTTGGACATGTAAATACCCCCTTTCCAAAGCCTTGCAATAGCATAGGATTTACGATTTCCGCATTTTAAATTTCTGCAAAATATTAACTGTTAGTAACTAGGCTTGTATGGAAAGACTGAAAACAAAGCGCTAGCAAACCTAACACAAAAGACTAAAATAACTGAACATAGCACACCTTGCACATATTAACCTATAGGGTACTCCTACTTCGGTTGCCTTCAGAAATAGTCACAACTCTCGAAACGTGAGAGGTTTTAGTGGCTATCCTCTGGTTCAAAAAGATCATAAGTCCCTCGATGACCCTCTCGACGTTGCCTTGGTAAAAATATGATCTTAGAAACACAGAATAGTTACTAAAACTTCTTGCCAAGTTTCCTTTGTGACTATAAAAATGTCCCTTCGAATGTCCCTCAAACATCCAAGGATAGGGCTACCTACATACTAATAGTAGGATAGCACTGTCTAAAGGATAGGAGCGAATCTTTTCGAGTATAAGTAGATAGTTACTAGATGCTTTCTCAAAATGAAACTTTCACACTCACACCAAAACATTTCAAAAATACTTTCAAAAACATTCGCTTTGTCAACACTCTTGGGAACTGATACAAGAGTTATCATAAAGCGAATCGCCGTACTAAGGCATTTTCAAACTAATTTTTTTCCAAAACACAAAGCACGAGGTATTTCAAAATGAGCTAGCATCTAAGAGCCCATAGAAAACCACAGATGGAAAGGGTGATAACACCTTCCCTTTCCATAATCTACCCCCCTTACTCTGAAAATTCTTGAAAAGGTCTTTTTCTATTCTTTTTACCCTTTCCTTAACTTGGACAAATGAAAAGTCGGTGGCGACTCTTGCTTACTGCAAAATTTGCGAATACAAATGTAAAACCAGTATAAATAGTCGGTTCTTCCACTGTATCACAGAACTGGTGACTCTGCTGGGGAGATATCAATAGAAAGTGGGGTTACCTTAAGATTTAGTTCATTTTAAAATTGTTTTGATTGCTTGCTTTGTATGCTTTATCCTTGGAGGGTTGTTTGGGTTGTTACGATAGATCCTACACCCGGATCTGGGGGCATCTTTTTAGGTAAACAACAATAGATCATGGAGACTGTACAGCGTAGATCGATATGGTTGAAGCGATAGCTGTGTTGGTGTGACACTTTGGTTGGTACCGGTATTCCTTGTGTTGAATCGAGGAGAATACGGGGCCGCTGCATGGTGTCGTGAAGCACTAACAGACCTTATAACCTTAGTTGAACAAACTTGGCCATTAGAAAGTAGTGAGGTAGCCGACCTCGGTGTAAATCTGGGGATTGGTTGATACTCGATGCTATACTATTTGAGATTGGACTTTCGAGATGTTTCGACCGCAAGAAAAGATTGCTAAGCTGAAATAATGCTCGATAAAGAAAGATAAGTGATATTGAGACTCCTTAGAACCCAGTTACTTTTCTAAGACAGGTTGAACCAACTAAACTTCAAGAGGTTATTTACCTATAAACTCCATCAATCCTAAACCTAAGGTCTTGTGTGTTTTTCTTGTGTGTGATTAATTTGCTTAAACACGACATCATGCATCATAACATACATTTTTCATTACACTGACCATTTCAAGGACCAAGGGAATTTATCTTTGTTCTGTTTTGCAGATCATGACTTCCGCTCGTAGAAATACTATCTGAATCAGCTTTGTAAGAATACCTCTCCAACTCAAAAAGCTAGTATCAAGGGTTCCTGAGACTTCTTCGTTCACCAAGAAATACAGTCGACTTCTCAATCTAGTTACCCCGAGCTTTGATAAGAAGATGATGAGTGTACTCTTTAAATTCTTCGACCCTAAACACCATTGCTCCACTTTCCCAGACTATCAGTTGGTACCCACCATGGAAGAATTCTCTCAAATATTAGGTATATCTATTCTTGATCAGATGCCTTTCACCGGTTTAGAAGAAGCTCCAAATCTAGAAGCCATTGCAATAGATTTACATCTGAAACAGTCAGACATTGTATCCAACTGGGAAACAAGAAGCAGAGTCAAGGGTTTTCTAGTCAAATTCCTATTAGAGAAGGCTCAGCTGTTTTGGGATGATCTAGATTTCCAAGCTTTTGAGGAGGTCATGTCCCTTCTAATCTATGGTTTAGTGTTGTTCCCTAATCCAGACTGACTCATAGATGTGAATGCTATCAAGCTTTTCCTCTCTCATAACCCTGTGCCTACTCTACTCGGAGACATCTTATATACCCTCCACACCCGCACCATGAAGAGTGTGATCGGTGGATCTGGAACTGACTGTTTAACGATGGTTCGCGAAATGTCGCGGAAGCAAGAGTCGCCACCGTCTTTTATTTTCTCCAATATGGACAGGACAAAAGCACAGCAAAATTCCTTGTGAGATAGTTTCTCGGTTCGGGAGGTAGATTTATAGAAAGGGAAGGTGTTAGCACCCTTTCTATCCGTGGTTATCCACGGGCTCTTAGGTACTTGCTCATTTGTGTTTTCAAAATGTTTGTTTGCTTTTCAATCGTGAGTGAGTTTGAAAAAAGTTTCGTTTAAAGATTTCAGATCAACTCTTATATCAATCCTCAAGAGTGTTTGAAAAGTTGTTTTTGAAAGCTTTTTGAAAAGTGTCGGTGTGAAAAGAAGTTTTGATTTGTTTTGAATTAGAGCAAGTATCTACGAGTCATCTACCTACCCTAAGGAATTAGGCTGTGTTAGAGTCCTTTAGATAGTGCTATCCCACCATTGAGAGGTAGGTAGCACCGTCGTTGGAGGTGTTCGGGTCAATTCGTTTGTAGGGACAGTGTGGTCACCAGAGCAACAGTAGGACACCTTAGAAGCTACCCTTATGCCATGTTCATGGACATAAAGACTTACTAAAACGTCCTATACTCGACGACCACGTTTCGAGGGGCAAGGCAACAGTGAGGCGTACCCTAGGGGTGGTGTGTGAATTGTGTGTCATTTTCAGTTATGTTTCATCTTGATCATGCATTGGGTGAGCTACGCTTTGATTTTATTTGGGCCATTCATTCTTTCATGCAATAGTTTAGCAGTTTTAATTGGTGCGGAAATTAAAGTACAGAAAATAAAGTCCTACGCTATTACAAGGCGCGGGTCTATACATCGCCAAATTAACAAAGACCCATTTTTTAATAAAATGCGGAAAATAAATAAGTTTCCTAATTACTATTACAAGGCTTGAGCAATTACATAATATTAAAAATGGAAAATAAGAATAAACGTGCGAAAAGAAATTGGAATCGAATGTGCGAGGGCGTTGGACCCTTTAAAGAAATTAAATTGAAATTGAAAATTAATTGATGATTAAATAAAGAAAAGAAGTTATTATTTTTTTGTGGTTTTTGGTATTTATGAAATAAAGAAAACTTAAAATTAAAAGAAACCCTAATTCTAAATATTTTTAATTATTAAAGAAAAGTTAAAGTTTAAAACCTAATCTACCCTAATTAATTTATTACATGTTTATTTACAAAATTAATTAATAGTTAATACTAATGATAATAAGAAAAAAAATTGTTTATTAAAAGGATAAAAAATGTTAAAAAAACCTAATTTCTACATATTTTAGTTATTTTAAAAAAACATTAAAATTTTAACCTAATTTTACTAAATTGATTATTAAAAGATTTATTTACAAAAATATTAATGACTTAAATATTAAATAAAACATATTTTTATTTTTATGATTTCTGATTTTTTTGGGTTATGAAAATTAATTTTGTGGATTAAATAAAACAAATAAAATAATTAAAAGAAAAGAAAAGGAGAGAAAAAGAAATACAAACAATGGGGGGTCTGACCCAGTTTAGGAGGTGTATTGGAGTGATTTTTGGCCCAAGAATGCAGGGCCCTTTGGACTTTCTTGAATTGCGTATGGCATGGTTGACCAGCGTACATGGTGGAATTCACATGATGGCCTTTGGATGAGATCTCCTGGGCGCGTGGCAAGCAAGCGGGCGAGGGTGCATGATGAACCATTGGATGAGTGCAACGCTGGAACATGTTTTGACAAAAATCATTGAGATTATGGGGGACCTGGGAATCGAACCCAGGTCCCAATACCTGCAAGTCAGCGCATCAACCAATGGAGCTAGTGCGTTTCTTTGTTAGTTTAGTGGGACATGAATAATATAATAGAAAAAAGCAATATTATGCTGAACAAATCAAAAACGCGCCAATTATTCAAACTAACCAACCACATTCCAACAACTCAGCGTCCTCTTCCTTGTTTCTTCGTTTTGCCTGAAAATAACAAATAGATAGCGGGGGTTTTAAACCCCCACTAAATGGCACCTGCAAATAATAGCGAATACGCCCATGATTATCATAAATTGAGCGCGAGGTGTGAGTTCAATTCGTCAGAATGTCACGATTTTAATGGTATCAATTTGGTCATCCAATTTTTCCAGATGAGGAAACCCCTAAATCAAAACTTCTGAAACCCTAGAGGACATCCATGGTGAATTCCTATTTAGGCAGCCATTCTTCAATTGAATTGTACCATTAGCTTCAGGATGTCATGGTTAGTATAAATCCACATTAAAAACAGATGAAAAATGCATGTTAATCATAAAACGATAATGGATAATTTTCAAGAAAGTATGATATCGTTCTACCAACCCTTGAAGTCTGGAGACTTGGTTTCGATTGCAATAGTTTCCTGGATCCCTCAACAATGTTTTGGAACACTTTTCAGGCCTTGAAACACCTTGTAATTAGGTTTTCAGTTTTCAATATTTTTGTCAAAAATGCAAGTTTGTTTCTGTGTTCTGAGCGCAGCTTCCGTGTTATGAGCATTAGGGTTATGTTCTATATGTATCTGAGCATGATTAGGTTAAGAAAAACAAGCCCAAAGTCTATGCATTCATGATTTGGAGATTTGATTTTTAAGCATATCAATTTCAATATTTTTCATGCCAATCATGCCAAATATGGAAGATTTTGTTCCCTTGAGAATGTGCACGAAATATTTAGGTCATGATGGAAGGATTTGCTGCACCAAAAAGATTTAAAATCATTATTTAGTATTTTTCTCATAATTAATTTTAATTAAATGAATTAATAGGATTAAAAATTCAATTAATTAATTAAAAATAAGAAAATAACTCCCTTTTAGCTTAATGGGTCGTGCATAGCCTTTGGGTGATGATTCATGGAAGGAATTGAGGCCCATTAGCATTTTTGAGGCATTTGAAGCAAAGTTGACTTTCCAAAATTCCCAAAAATTTCCCAACTTCCACAAGGCATATCTTGATCAATTTTTAAGCTTTGATCATGTTCTTGGACATTTTGGAAAGGTATTGAAGTCCTCTAACCAATGTCCTTGGTCCCATGTCATTTTGATTTACCAATATCAAGTTATGGTCTTTGACTTAAAGTGCCTTTTTGTTGACTTTTGAAAATGACCTATAATGTTGAGATTGATAAGTTTTTATGAGAGCATTTCTTGGACTTGAAGTGTGAAGATGAGTTGTAGGAAATGTCATTCTATTCAAAATGAGTTTTGGATGGAATTTTTCTGATAACCCATGTGGAAGTTATGCCCTGGTCAATTTGCAGTTGACTTTTTCAACTGTCCAAAAATGGAAACTTTTGCATATTGAGACTTTTTGAGCCATGCCTTGAGAATCATGATCAAGAATTGATCAAATGATGTTTGTGGCTTCAAAATAAGATGTTGACCAAAAATTTTGACTTTTGACTGTCAAATGACCATTTTGCCCCTGCAGTTGACTGTGAAGCATTTAGGGTTTTTGACTGTGCAATTTGATGCTGTGAGTCTTGAAACTTGACATAAGGATGCTTGACAATGTATGTAGGCATGTGGGACTTGTTTGGACCCTTGGAAGCTTCAATTTCTTTGCCAGAACCAAAACCCTAATTTTTTACTGTTAGGAGGCAATTGGACTGTGCAACCCTTGAGAGATTTTGAACCTTGATCTTGGCAAATCTTGAAGAATATGGGAGGGCAAATTTTGGGGTACAACAAAGAGAAAAGGGATTCTTATGCGTTACGTGCCATTGATGTCAAGGTGGTTTATTTCTCACCTCCCTAAATCAGTATTGAAGAATGAAGAAGGTTTGGGTTGGTCGCGAAGGATAATGTCACTTTCTCACTCGGATATTCTCTGGTATTCCCGATCTGTGGGAGATATTTATATTATTGACCGTTGTGGGGAATTCCCTAATGTCCCACTACTTGGCATTAGGGGAGGCATAACTTATAATCCTTCTCTGGATCTGCGATAATTTGTTTATGCTCAAAGGGATGGTCCCCACGATATGCTTATCCAGGGAATTATGTTTAACTACGAGGATGATGTTCAAGGGTATCGTCAGAGGTTCATACGATCTTAGGGCATGGTAAACAGATTTGATACCAAGAATTTGGGGCCTAAGACTTCCATCCCTACGGAACCTTATCTCAAATGGGTACGAGCTCGCGCTCAGAACCTTATAATGGCGTATATAGCCATCTTACCAGTGGTTGTGGAGCCCATCACCGAAGGAGAGGTTCCTTATATAGTCCTCCATCCTGACATGCCCACTGATCTTGAAGAGCTGCAGAGATCCTGGATTCAGTTGAAGAAAGAACGGGATATCTTTAGATATCTTTTCTATGTCAATGAGAAGAAAGTGTTGGAGCTCACGAAGCAACTTCACAAAGAAAAAAGTCTTAATGTCTATCTCTGCACAAAGAGGAAGCGCCCATGGGAAACCTTATTTCTTGGATTTTAGAATTTTGTTTCAATTGCTAGCCTAAAAGTCAATTATATTTTGAATTCTACTAATAAAATCTTTATTTCATTTTGGTTCACAAATTTAAATTTCCCGAAGTCCTTGAAAACATCGCATAAGCATATTGTAATACAGTGGCAGAACCGACTGTTAATACTGGTTTGCATTTTGCGTTTTGTGTTTGCAAAATGTCGCGGTAAGCAAGAGTCGTCACCGACTTTTATTTCATCCAATCATGGAAAGGAAAAAGAACAGAAAAAACCTTTTTCGATATGTTTCCGAGTACGGGGGGTAGATTATAGAAAGGGAAGGTGTTAGCACCCTTTCTATCCGTAGTTTTCTACGGGCTCTTAGGTACTTGCTCATTTTTAAATTGCTTGTGTGTGCTTTGTTTGAAAAGTTTTGTTTTACTTTGTGATAACCCTTGTATCAGTCCTCAAGGATGTGACGAAGTTGTTTTGAAATTTGTTTAAAAAGTGTACGTGTGAAATTTTTTTATTGAGCAAGTACCTACTAGCATCTACTTACTCGAAAAAAGATTGTTTCTATTCTTGTTTCCTTTAGACAGCGCTATCCTACTATTGAGAAATAGGTAGCACCGTCGTTGGAGTTTGTAAGGGTCAATTCGAAAGGGACGTACGATCACTAAAGCAATATTAGGATACCTTAGTAGTAACCCTAGAGTCTTAAGATCTTCTCGATGCAACATTTCTGAGGCAACATTCGAATGGGACATTTGATCTTGTTAGACAGGAGGGAAACCACTAAGACACCCTATGCTTAATGATCATTTACCGAAGGCAACTGAAGTGAGAGTATACTCTAAGAGTGATATGTGCGAGTGATTTGTTTTCAGTTTATCATCTTTGCACATTATGGTTTTCTAACTGTATTAATTTTTCATGCATTCTTGCCATACAATTCTATTAGCATACATCTAGACAGTTGAATATTTGCGGGAATTAAAAATGCGAGAAAATAAACCTACACTATTACAAGGCTTCGGGGAGGGGGATTAATTACATAACCAAAAATTGGGGATTTAAACAGTAAATAAAAACCCTAAATTAACTATTACAAACCATGAGCAGTTACAAAATATTGGCAAAATAATTAACAGGCGCGCGATGAATTAAATACGAGACGATTAGGGTTTTGACCCTTTGACTAATCCTACTTGAGATTGATTGAAGAAAAATGTTTTTTTTGGTCATATTTTGTTATTTGAGAAAATAATGAATAATTAAATTAGAAAAAGACCCTAATTACTAATTAATTTTAATTAAGAAAAATAAATTAATTCATTCTAAAAAACCTATTTTTGTATTTTTATTTGATTTGCAAAAAGAAAGCTATTAAATCAAGAATTAAACCTAATTTTTCTAGTTGATTTTAATTGTGTAAAACAAATTAAAGTTACCCTAAATTAAATTAAACTAAATTAAATTAAATTTGATTAAAAAAATCTAATTCTAATTTTTGTGAACTCTTGATTTTGTGATTTTATGAAAAAATTTGATTCTTAAAATAAAATAAATAAAGAATTAAAAATAAAGCAAAACAAAATAATAAGAAAAAATGAGGAATGGGCCTGATAGTGTTAGCAATTCTGGGGGGTTTGAAGTTGAATATCTAGGCCCAAAAACTCCAAGCCTGTTTGACCACGCTTGATTTGGTGTGGCTGTTGACTTGAGGAGCATGGTAGACCTCTCATTGTTGGCACATTGGATCTAGCTAGGGGAACATTAGATGGCTGGATGTTGATGGACCATGGTGGACATCATGATGAGAGATGCGCTGGATCTATTGAATGTAAATAAAATAAATGAACGCTGGGACTTGGGGATCAAACTCAGGTCCTTATGCTTAAGTCTAATGCTACGCGGCCAGCTGAGCCATGATGGTTAGGTATGATTATAATAATAATATAATATAATATAAGAAAAGCAAAAGAACTGATTTCAAAATGCGCGAAATTCAAACGGACGAGTGGCTGGCTGACACGCAAGCGTCTTCTTCTTGGCAACCATCATTTTAGATGAAGAGGCTTTTACCTACAGACGTTCATTGTAGGTATAACCCTGCACATTTCAAAAATCCTGTACAAGCAATATAAATGAAAGGTAAGGGTACCAATCAACTCGTCTCATCCTCACAAGCATCATGGTACCAGAATCAAGGCCTAATTTTACTTGTACTGAAAACCCCTAAAACGAACACAGAAACCCTAGCAATGGCAATATCACGTACATACATAAAAAATGCAATTAAATGGCATGGTTATCTTGTAATCATGATGACAAACATGAATATAACAATCAAAAGTGTTAATGATGCAAGAATTGTGATAATCGAATTAAGAAAATATGCCAAACCGTGTGAAGCGTAACGCACATTTTTGGGCGTGTTGAAGCTTGCAAAGGATGTTGTTAGCTTCATGAGATGTCTAGCAATCGATTGGAATGGCTAGGATGGCTTGAGATAGCATGTGGAATGTAAACTAACTCTCACTTTTCTTTGAATTTTTCAGTTTTGTTCTGTGCTTTACACGACCTCTAACCCCTTTTTTTTTATCTGGAAAGCCTCATTATATAACCTAGAATGAATTAGGTTAACAAACTTGGATCCAATCTTGAGAATTCATGAATGGAATATTTGATTTTTAATCCATATGATATCTTTCTATTTTCATGCCAATCATGCTCTTTTTGTACCAATTATGCTTTAACTCGAGAGTGCTGATAACAATCGGCTTCCACAGTGGACCAATAATATCCTGCCCGTAGGATCTTCTTTGCCATGGTATGTCCACTGGAATGAGTTCCGAAGGTACCTTCATGTAACTCTGCCATGATCTTTTCTGCCTCGTTCTTGTCCATACATTGCAGTAAGGTTGAATCTTGGTTACGCTTGTAAAGGATACCATTACTGATGAAGAACTTCACAACGAATCTCCTCAGAAACTTCTTATCATTAACAGATGCACCCTCGGGGTACTCTTGAGTCTCAAGATACCTTTTCACCTCGTGAAACCAGGGTTTATCTGCTACCTCTTCAATCTCATTGTCACAGCAATGTGCGGGTTCGTCCAACCTCTCAATGGTAATATGGGGAGCTTCATTGTCCCACCTGACCTTGAACATAGAAGACATGGTAGCTAGCGCGTCCGCTAACTGGTTCTCCTCTCTTGGGAAGTGTTCAAAGGTTATCTCCTCAAAATGTGGAAGCAATGTCAGTACATACTCTTTGTAAGGAATAAGATTTGGGTGCTTCGTATCCCACTCGCCTTTGATCTGACTGATCACTAGAGCGGAATCTCCGAATACACTCAAGAACTTAATCCTTAGGTCAATAGCAACTTGAAGACCCATGATGCATGCTTCATACTCCGCCATATTGTTGGTGCAGTTAAAACATACTCGGATGGTGAATAGAGTATGACAGCCCTCAGGAGATATGATCACAGCGCCAATGCCATTACCCAATGCGTTTGATGCTCCATCAAAATACATAGACCATCGGGATCCTTCCTCAAGTCCTTCATCTGGTCCAGGTTCTTCACAATCAGTTGCCAACATGATGTTCTCATCCGGGAACTCAAAATTCATGGATTAATAGTCATCCACGGCCTGATGCGCCAAATGATCCACCAATACACTCCCCTTGATTTCTTTTTGGGTTGTGTATTAGATGTCGTACTCAGTTAAGATCATCTGCCATCTTGCTATTCTTCCGGACAAGGAAGGCTTCTCGAAGATATACTTGATTAGATCCATCTTTGATATCAATAAGGTGGTGTGAGTCAGCATATACTGTCTCAGTCGGCGAGCAGCCCATGCCAAAGCATATGGCCTCCTTTGTACCCAAATTTACTGATTCCACTAGCTCTTCGTGAGGCTGTATGGCCCTCTCTTCCTGCAGTAACAGTCTAGCAAGTTCTCCAGGTACCTCACAATCATCCTCACCTTCGTCCTTGGCTTGGTTGATCGGAATTTCGAAGTCATAACTGGCAGTAGCAGAGTTGTTATCAATGGGATCCAGAGTGGATATGGATCTGCATTATGATATGTGAGTGTGTGTAAGAGAATAGCTGTTTTTGATAAAGCGAGAGATAGAAAAAGAAAAACAAGGAGCTCAAAACTTGTAATGCAAGAAAACTTCTGATGCTTTATTGATGATATATGAAAATGACAAATAATAAGCCCTCACAACAAAGCCAAGGTGCCTCGGGCAAAGCACCAGGCCGTAAAGTTTTAGACTGTCTGTTACAAATCTCAAAATAAAAGTCTATTATTGTGTAATAAAAGAAACGGGTATGAAGTCTTTCATCATCCAGTTGTTCAATCCACCATTGGTCGTATGGTAGATCCAACTGTCGATATCTGAATCTTCTTCATCATATTCAATTGCGTTCACTCCCTGATTACTGATATACAGAAGAGGCCTTCCAATCCGCGCGCGTCTAACAGCCCTCTGAGCCCCTATAGTAAAGCCCAAACCAAACTTGTTAGTTTTGTGTGTGAAATCAGGGAGCTGACCCCAATTTGCACACCCACCTTTTTCAATTACAGCCCTGGAATCCTTGAGGGAGGCCATCTTCATCGGAGGTTTGTCAGTAGTAACTTCAGTCGACGCCAAAGTCTGGGGGACCTCTTCAAAGTTCTGACACGGGGTTTCGATGAACTCCCCATCCATCTCCACATAACAAAAGGAATTAAGATGACTCACCATGTACTCCTCTTCGCCTCGTACCGTGACGATCTTCCCTTTTACTGGATATTTCAACATTTGATGGAGCGTAGAAGTTATTGCCCCAGCCTTATGAATCCAAGGGCGACCCAACAAGCAAGAATAAGATGGACGGATATCCATCACGTAGAAAGTAGATGCAAAAGTCGGAGATCCAACTTTAACAGGGACGTCCACCTCCCCGTGCACCATCCTTTTTGACCCGTCGAAAGCCCTGACCATAATATTACTCGGCTTTAGAATCAAACCTTCACAGTCCAGACGGTCTAATGATTTATTTGGCAAAACATTTAATGAGGATCCGGTATCCACCAATACATGGGCCATAGTAGTGCCCCTGCACTCGATTGAGACGTGAAGAGCGTCATTATGATTTCTTCCTTTAGCAGTCAGATCCGCATCTGAGAAACCCAATCCATTGTCGGCAGTCAAACTAGCTACGCAGTCTTTGAATTGATCGGCAGAAGTTTCCTGCGGCACATGCGCAGTTTTGAGGAAAGCAATTAAAGCCTTTGCATGGGCTTCAGAACACAATAACAAGGACAACATGGATATTTTCGACGGGGTCTGCCTCAACTGCTCGACTATGTTGTAGTCGCTTTTCTTGATAATCTTCAGAATTTCCTCTATCTCCTGCTTAGAGGTTTCTACAATGATCTTCTTAGGTGCCTCCATCCGGGCAGGCTCACCTGTGATTTCTTTGCCCCGAGTCCCAGATGGCTCGGCCACAGGGGTGATAACTGGAATAGGAACTGAGATAGTAGCTGATGTACTAGCAGATGGAATTACAACAGGTTTGGGGATAGTCGGAGGGGAAATCTCGGGAGAAAAGAGTCTTCCACTTCTGGTTACCTTGCTAGCCCCGACAGTATTACTGATATTAGCATCAGCTTCTTCAATCTTTAAGTCTTGCTTAACTCCATGGTAATACACATCAGCCCCATAGTGCCAAGGGACAACCTTATCCGAAGTGTATGGGATAGGACCAGGGACAATAATGATTAACGAAGCGATTTTTGGAACGGGTGTAATCCTACAGGCTTTCTCGAGGAAGCCTTGGAAGGATTGGCAGAAATGGTTATGATGGAAACATCTTCAATTGGAACCAACGAGATCATAGTCTTTTCGAACAGGATCTCTTTGTTATACATCAGGCGTTGAACACCTGATTTCAGTAAGTGGCAACCAGCAGGAAGAATTGAACATATGTGGCAACCTTCGCCACAGCCCGAAAATAAACCGGCCAGCAATAGATTCTTCTTAACTGTCATCAAAGGAGTAGAAATTTCTTCCACGGAGGTCACAAATAAATCATCGTCCACGGCATTCACTTTATGACCGTGTTTGGGCATAGGAGCAGTTATGACATTGGGTTTCTCCGGAGCGTCATACTCAATCTCTTTAGCTTCGATCAAGTCTTGTACCTTATTCTTCAAGGCCCAACAGTTGTTTGTATCATGATCTGGGCCATCAGAGTGATAGGCGCAGCGAGCATTCAGGTTATACAGCGGAGATATGGTGTTGGGATTTTTCGGGGCCTCCCTCAGAGTTACCAGGTTGGTCTTCAATAATTGTGGTAGAATTTGAGACAAGGTCATATTGAGCCGAGTGAACTGTCTCTATGGTCTTTTTGCCCTTTGTTGATTGTTGCATTGTGGAGCAACTGTGGGTCTTGATATCACTACCGCATTTACCGCTTGACGGTGTTCAGGTCTGCTTTGGCCCCTCGGGCCGTAGACTGCACTAGCTTCTTTCTTACCGGTGAAAGGTTTCTTCACCGTACTTGATGAAGTATCCTTCTGTATCTTACCACTTCGGATACCAGCTTCTACTCTCTCCCCAGTCAAAATCAATTTAGTAAACCCATATGACAAACTGCCTAAGATGATTGAAAAATGGACCAGATAGCATCCCCAGAAATATGTCAACCAATTCCCTGTCAGACAAAGGGGGTTGTACTCTTCCAGCCAAGTCTCTCCACTTCTGAGCATAGTCCTTAAAGCCTTCGCTTTCACCCATAGACATACCCTGAAGCTGAGTACGAGTGAGAGCAAGGTCGGTGTTATATTGGTACTGCCTGTAGAAAGCAGCAGCAAGGTCCTCCCAGTTTCGGACATTAGCTCCATCCAATTGATAAAACCATTCAAGCTGAGTCCCTGACAGACTGTCTTGAAAGAAGTGCACCCACAAATTTCTATCAGCAGTGTGAGGTTAGATTTTTCTGACGTACGAGCGGAGATAGAGTTTTGGACAGGATACTCCATCGTACTTGGCAAAAACCGGAGCTTTGAACTTATGAGGGATCACCACTCCAGATACCAGTCCCAAATATCCGAAATCTAAACCAGGGATCTTCTGAATCTCCATAGCACTCAGACGGTCTTCTAATTGCTTGTACTTATCCTTGGCAGAAGGATATTGCTCCTCATCATAATCAATATCATTATCAGAGACTGCAGGACTGGGGCCCTTTTCTTCTTCTTGGTCCTCCCCTTCCTTGGATGAAAAGGACAGATCAGCTTGTTGTTTCAACCTATCCATAAACCTTTTGCCCATATTCAGAAGAACAACCTTCTTCTTCTTCTTCTCTTTCTCTTTCAAAATGAGAGCTTTTAGATCCTATTGCCCTTTAGCCAGACTTAAGAACATCTGCTGGAATTGGGCGTTCTGTTCTTGAAGATCTTTGATAGCTTGATTGGAAGACATTTCTGCTAAAATAAACAGCGAAGAAGATGAGAAACCTGTAATGGTACATGTAATGGTGTGCATGATAATGGGATGCGTATGTAATGATTTCAAAGACTTTGGGAGATTTAAATTTGCAAACCAAAAAACAAACAAACTTTATTAGATTAAACTTGTAAAAAGGTTCAACAATGCCTTTAAGGTGTTACAAAGAAGTAAATGAAAAACCAAATATAAACTAGAAAAAGCAAGATCAGAAATCCCATGGATGCTTCCCCTTCGTGTTGACATAGTCATTAATCGTCCTTTCATTCTCGAGTTGCCTGGTGAGCTTCAAGATCTTTCTTTCTTGCTCATGGTACTTTTCCCGGTAGGTATCCCTCTCCTCTTTCAGCTGAATCCAGGATCTCTTCAATGCCCCAAGATCAGTGGGCATGTAGGGATAAAGGACTGTATAAGGAATGCCCTTTTCATTGGTGGGCTTCACAATCACCAGCAATACGACTTCATAAGGAATCCCAAGCTTCTGAGCACGAGCTCGTACCCACTGGAGATAAGGCTGCATAGGGAGAGAAGTCCTTGGTCCTAGCTCTTGAGGGTCAGATCTGTTCACCATACCCCAAGCTCGTATAAACCTTCAGCGATGCTCGTCAACATCTTCCTTGTAGTCAAATGCAATATCCGTAAGAAGTAGCTCATGAGGGCCATATCTCCGAGCACGACCAAACTGCCGCAAAGATAAACAAGGACTGTAGGTTATACCCCCTCTGATTCCAAGCAACGGGACATTAGGGTATCCTCCACAATGATCAATGACAACAGTGTTTTCCATAGCCTTGGAACTCCAAAAAATGTTTTTATGGGCAAGGGACATTATCCTGTAAGACCATCCTAAACCCTCTTCATTCTTCAACACGGGCTTGGGGAGGTGCGAAATAAACCACCTCGCCAGCAGCGGCATGCAACACATAAGAGTCCCTCTTCTCCGCACAGTACGAGTGTAGAGGGCATGCAAGATATCACCCAGTAAAGCAGGCACAGGATTACGAGACAGGAAGATCTTAACGACATTCACATCTACAAAGGAATCCGAATTCAGGAAGAGAACCAAACCGTAGATAAGGAGAGCCAAGATGTCTTCAAAAGCCTGAAAATCCAAGTTATCCCAGAACAACTGAGCCTGATCCATCAGAAACTTGGCCAAAAAACCTTCAACCCCGCTTCGTGTTTCCCAATTGGATACTATATCAGCTCTTTTTAAATGTAGAGCTGAAGCAATGTCTTCTGGTCTAGGAATCTCTTCCAAACCTGTGAAGGGCATTTGGTCAAGGATGGATATACCCAGTAAGTGAGAAAACTCTTCCAAAGTGGGAACTAGCTGATAATCCGGGAAGGTGAAGCAATGATGCATAGGATCGAAGAACTGGAAAATCACACTCATCATCTGCTCATCAAACTTTGAGGTAACCAAGCTAAGGAGATGACCATGTCTCTTAATGAAGGAAGAAGTCTCGGAAACTCTTGAGACTAACTATTTAAGTTGAGCAGGTATTTGCACAAAGTTAACTCAGATGGTGTTTCTGCGCACGGAAGCCATAATCTGCAAAACAGAACAAAGATAAATCCCCTCGGTCTTTGAAATGGTTAGTATAATGAAGTATACATGCTATGTCATGATGCATAATATCATGATAAAAGCAACACAGGTATAGCAGATAACAGACATGGCAAAGGCAAACAAGTCACACAAAAGCCCTTAAGTTTAAGGCTTGCATGGGGTCTAGGTATTACCCTCTTGAAGTTCAGTTGGTTTCAACCTGTCCTAATAATAGTAACCGGGTTCTAGAGGTTCTCAATATCACTGACCATCCTCCATCGGTCATGGTTTCAGCTCACACAATCTTTTCTTGCAGCCGGAACTATCTCGAGAGTATGATCTCAATGAGTGTAGTATCGAGTATCAACCAGTTCTCAGCTTTACACTGAGGCCGGCTATCTCACTACTTCCTACTGGCCAAGTTGGTCGATTAAAGGTTCTAAGGTCAGTTGATGCTTAACGACACACATAGCAGCCCCGTATTCTCCTCGTTTCTCCACAAGGGATACCGGTACCAACCAATGTGCCACATCAACGTAGCTACTACTCCAACCGTATCGGTCTATGCTGTATAGTTTCCTCACAGTTTATTGCTACTTACCTAAAAGGTGTCCCCAGATCCGGGTTAGGATCTATAGTAACTCCCAAACAAAACCCTTAAAAGTAAAGCAACCAAAACAAACAAGAGAAGCAATTTATGATGACCTAGATCCTAAGGTATACCCCACTTATTATCCCCGACAGAGTCGCCAGTTCTGTGATACGGTGGCAGAACCGACTGTTTAATACTGGTTTGCGTTTTTTGTTCGCAAAATGTCGCGGTAAGCAAGAGTCTCCACCGACTTTTATTTTATCCAACAAAGGAAAAGGAAAAAGAACAGAAAAAACCTTTTTCGAGATGTTTCTGAGTACGGGGGGTAGATTATAGAAAGGGAAGGTGTTAGCACCCTTTCTATCAGTAGTTATCTACGGGCTCTTAGGTGCTTGCTTATCTTTTAAATTGCTTGGGTGTGTTTGTTTTGAAAAGTTTTGTTTTACTTCGTTTTAACCCTTGTTTCTGTCCTCAAGAGTGTTACGAAGTGTTTTGAAAACTTAGTTTGAAAAGTTTGTTTGAAAGTGTATGGTGTAAAAAGTTTGATTTTGAGCAAGTACCTACTAGCATCTACCTACTCGAAAAAGGATTGTTTCTATTCTCGTTTCCTTTAGACAGCGCCATCCTACTATTGAGAAATAGGTAGCACCGTCGTTGGAATTTGTAAGGGTTAATTCAAAAGGGACGTAATGGTCATTGAAGGCAACATGTAAGGATACCTTAGAATTTCGAAGGGACTGTCATCATATATTCGTAGGCAACATCGAGGGACAAGATCATTTTCTCGTAGGCAACTCGAGGGACGTTGAGGGACTATGATCTTTATGATGACTTTTAGATTGAGGGTCATTTGCTAAGATATCCCTACGTTCGAGGGACATGACCATTGTTTTCCGAGTCAACCAAATGAGAGTATACCCTAGGATTGCGCATGTGCGAGTGATTTGATTTCGATTATTATCTTTGCACATTTAGGGTTTGCTAGACATTTTAAATTGTCATACATTCTTGTCATGCAATCCTATTATCATACATCTAACAGTTAATATTTGCGAGAATTAAAATACGGAAAATAAAACTACGCTATTACAAAGGCTTCGGGAAGGGGGATTAATTACATAGCCAAAAACCCGTAAAACGATAAAAGAAAATCCTAATTAAACTATTACATACCATGAGCAGTTACATTAATATCACAAAAAATAGTAAACGCGTGCGATGAATTAAGAACAAGAAAAATTAGGGTTTTGACCCCGTCTAAACCTAATTGAAAGAAAAATCATATTTTTTTTGTGGTTTTTTGTGTTATTTTGAGAAAATAAGATTTTTGTTGAATAAATAAAGAAAACCTAATGACTAATTATTTTTATTTGAGAAAAATAATTAAATTAACTATTTTTTGTATTTTTGGTATTTTAAAAAATATAATCAAGAACAAACCTAATTTTCTAATTTGATTTTAATTATTTACCAAAAGAGTTAGAATTAAACCTAAACTAAAAACTAATATAAAATTAATTTTGATAAAATAAAATAAAACCTAAATTCTAATTTGATGAAATTGATTTTATGATTTTTTTGTAAAAAAAAGAATTTAATTTGGTTAGAAAATAATTAAATAAAAGAAATTTAAATAAGATAAAAAATTAGAAAAGAAATAAGAGAGGGTCTGGTTTTGTAGCAAGAAGGGGGGGTGCCAATCTGACTTTTAGGCCCAACAATTTCTGGCCTTTATTGACTTTTCCAAATCCTGTGCATTGGCTTGACTCACGCCCATGATAGGCCCTCATGTGAGAAGCCTTGGATTTGTCTTGTTGTGGATCTGATGGTTGAAAGCTGATGGCGCATGGTGGTCTCCTTGTATGCACGTGCGCAGTGCAGTTCTGGGCGTTAGGAGGCTTGTTAATGATTGTAAAAGGATCCTAGAACGTCCAGGAAGTGATTTGTGTGACTGGAATGGCTTGAGGAAGCCTGGAACTAAGAAAACAGTTTGCAACTTTTCTTGAGTTTTTGCAATTCTGATTTCTGTTTTACATGCCTCCCTTCCCCTTTCTTTTGATCTGTACTTGTTCTATATGTACCCTAGAATGAATTAGGTTACAAATTTGCTTCAAATCTTTTTCAATTAAGATGATTGAATCATGATTTGATCCTTATGCAAATATTTTCAAATCAAGCAAAATCCAATCTTTTTGTATCCAAATGAAGCTTGCACGATTTTATTCTCTTTCCAGCTGTATAACAGGCCTAAACATGCATAAAATCTCAAACTTTGATTAGTTTTGATATTTTTCATGATTTTATTTTGATTTTATTTGATTTAATTGAAATAAAATTCAAATAAATGGAAAAAATAAAAGAATGATAAATGGGAAGGATCATGGGTCGTGGGTCATGCCACAAACTCAATGCAAACATAAAAAGTTGGGCCCATTTGACAAAATTTGCAATTTTGGGCACATTTGACTTTTGACAATTTTGCAAAAAAAGTCAACTTTTCCAATGCATAACTCCTTCAATTTTGACACTAGAGATGTGTTCTTGGACTTTTTAGAAAGCTTAGGATGTCCTCTAAGCAACCCTTTTGGTCTCATATCAATTGAGTCTTCCATGTTCATGTATGAAGCTTTGACAAAAAAGGTGTATTTGTTGACTTTTCAAATTGACCTATAATGTCCAAATTCATATCTTCTTGTGAGTGCATATTTTGAACTTGGGAGATGAATATTAATTGTAGGAAATTACATCCTCTTCAAAATGAGCTTTGGATGGGTCATTTTTGATAAATTATGAGAAAGTTATGCTTGGTCAAAGTTGAGTTGACTTTTCCTACAAAACCCCAATTTAGCAACTTTTGGGTTTTGATGAATTGTGAGAAATACTTGAGGAATAATGATCAACCCTTGATAAAATTATGAATAATACTTCAAAATGAGGATGTTGACCAAAAATCTTGAAGTTTGACTGTATGTGGGCCACAGTTGTCTTTTGCCCTAACACAGTCGATTTTCAGGCCTTTGAGTAATTGACTGAGCAAACTTCCTCTGCAAGGCTTGGAACTTGACATGGATGATCTTGAGAACATATTAGGACAATGGTGAGAATTTGGGATCCTTTAGACTCAAGTACCTTGATGCAAACTGAAATCCTAATTTGAGGTAGACTGCTTTAGGAGAGGGTTTGTCTAGTCAACCCTTGGACTTCCTTGAGCAATTTGAGGACCTCACTTGAAATGTATTGAAAAATATGGGAGAGCAAATTTTTGGGTACAACAAGTGCCCATAAATTTTCACTCGCATGAAGTGGCACTTGATTTGTGATATCAGGAATGGGCTTGTAGATGCCATTTGGAAGTTGCTAGAGAATTGTCGGAGATGGGATTAAAGATGCCATCCGAAGAAGTGTCGATCGCATAAGAGATTCTTTTGTGAGAAATCGTATACCTATTGTTGAGGAGGACTTCGCTGGGGAATGCTGGTCTCTGTCTTGGGAGAAATAGAGTTTTAGGAGCTTCAGTTGTCCGTTGCTCTACTTGGGAATAACTCCCGTTTAGGGAGGCAGAAATGAACTGCGTATCTGGTTGGGGTATATGCTGCACCGTGACTTTCTGGGGAAATGTGAAATCAATTGTGTTTGATCGGGTCCTGATCTTACAGTGTTGTGGACTGTTGTCTGGGGATCAAAGAGGCAGAACGCGGATAGTAAGGTTATGAGAAGGAACCTGGATAGTAGGGTTACTTCGAGATGAAAGCCTGGATAATAGGGATGTGAGAAGGAACCTGGATAGTAGGGTTACTTTGAGATGAAAGCTTGGATAGTAGGGCTGTGAGAAGGAACCTGGATAGTGGGGCTACTTCAAAATGAGTTTGGGTAAAACTGCAGAGGGAATCTGGGTAAGGTTGCTTTGTGATGAGTCTGTGTAAAACTTCAGAAGGAACCTGGGTAAGGTTGCATTTGTCGCACCGATAATTACTCTGTTTAGCTTCGAGTGTTGATCCTGGACCCGCTGGAAATTGTTGATAATAATTTGTCTTTCCTGAAAGAAATACAGGGTTAGTTATGTGCGATGCATGAGATGCATTGTGATGAGGTTCTCAAAATAACTGAGATTATGTTATGTAATGTATACACATGTCATGATGTATGAACATGAAATGCTGACGTTAATCTGAGTCTGGGAAAATAAATCCCTGACTGCTGTTTGGAGAGTATGGAATATGGTATTCTCGATTGCTGTAAAAAACCATGGTTCTTCTACTTCTGTTGGGGATGGTGAACAAAGATGATTAACGAGGGATTCACATCCGTTCGGTTGGTGGATATTTTGCCGGAAGAGACCTTATTTGAGGATAAATCTGCGGGGAATAACTCTGTTGGATATGAGATAACCTGTTGATAGGTCTACTGCTTTGGAGAAATAAATTCGGATGGGGATGATGAATTTCCGTTGCTGGTGATAATGAATCCAGTTGGAGATTGAATTTCTTCTTGTGAGAGAAATAAACTCTGCTTGGGGAAATATTTACTGACTCACTCGCGATTGTGAACCTCAACTAGGGAGAGTTATATCCTACTCGGGAAAGCTAACATCACTGTCTTTGGATACTTTTTACTCTGTTGGGAGTGTATGTACCACTGCTCATGTTCTCAAGTTGGCCCTATCCCGGTACCTGATGGGCAGAGTAACTGTAAGGTTTGGGCACTTCTTGTTTTCCTTGTTTTTGGTATTACGAGTAATTGCCTTTTGTTTCTTATGTAAATATTTATGAGCAGCAATCATTTTCAAATGCATATATCAAAAATAAATCATTGGACGTTCTTGCAAAATAAAGCAGAAAAAGAAAAATGAATTGAAATTTCTTGTGAAAATGAATTGTATTGATTTTTTTTGAAGTTAGCCTATAATAGGTGTTTTGTACAAGGAGGATGACGTCCTAGTAAGAGAACACCGCCGAAAGATAGAAATTATAATTTGTGTTAAAGAAATAAAGACAGCTATGTAAAACAATCCCATTGGGTTCCAACTCTGCTATTGCCTTTATATCTTCAAGCGTCTCATCACTTTTCTACTTGGTCGAAGGTGGATCAGATTGATTGGCACCGTCTGAGCTTGATAGTCGATACCGAAGTCTGGTTGCAAAATGATTCCATGAGACATAGTGTTACGCTTTGATCCCTAATTTTTTCCTGGACCGCCCTTTCGGGTTTTCAGTCCACCAGGATACCCTTTTTTACCCAAGTTTCCTTTTCAGGTTTTCGAATTACCGGGTGTATAATTTTTTTTCATTTTCATCCCTTACTTTTGCCCGAACCCTTTTGGTTCGCCGGGAAGCCCTTATTTTTGCCTAGGCTAGTCGACCTAGTGGGTCTTTGGTTATGCGTAGTATCTTTTCACTATGTCTGCATTGACGGGGTGAGGAAGGTCGTCACCGTCCATGGTGGTTAGAATCATAGCTCCTCCCGAGAAAATGTTTTTAACCACAAATGGCCCTTCATATGTGGGGGTCCATTTGCCCCTGGGATCACCTTGCGGTAATATGATGCATTTGATCACTAGATCCCTAACTTGATATTCTTGACGTCTGACTTTCTTGTTAAAAGCCTTGATCATTCGCTTTTGATACGTCTGACCATGACAGATAGCAGTAAGTCTCTTTTCATCGATTAGGTTCAGCTGATCAAGTCGGGTTTGGATCCATTCGTCTTTATTCAAACCCGCATCCTTCATAATCCAGAGAGAGGGTATCTGGACTTCGATGGGTAGGACTGCCTCCATGCTATATACCAAGGAATAGGGTGTTTCCCCTATCGATGTCCGCGCTGAGGTACGGTACCCATGAAGAGCGAATGGTAACATCTCGTGCCAGTCTTTATATGTCACCGTCATCTTCTGCACAATCTTCTTGATGTTCTTGTTAGCTGCTTCAACAACGCCATTCATCTTCGGCCGATAGGGAGAAGAATTATGATGTTGTATCTTGAACTGTTTATAGAGCCCGGTGATCATTGTGTTGTTGAGATTTGTACGATTGTCAGTAATAATTCTCTCTGGGACACCATATCGACAGATCAGATTGTGTCGGATGAATCGCGCCATGAAATTCTTGGTTACTGTAGCAAAGGAAGTTGCCTCAACCCACTTTGTGAAGTAATCAAGTGATACCAAAATGAAGCGATTCCCGTTAGACGCAGTGGGTCTGATCTCGCCGATCATGTCGATGCCCAACATTTCAAAGGGCCAAGGAGCTGTCAAGACATTCAGAGGGACTGGAGGCACATGCACCATATCAGCATAGATTTGGCACTTATGACAGGTTCGAGAGTGCTGATAACAATCAACTTCCATAGTGGACCAATGATATCCTACCCGTAGGATTTTCTTTGCCATGGTATGTCCACTGGAATGAGTTCCGAAGGTACCTTCGTGTAATTCTGCCATGATCCTTTCTGCCTCGGTCTTGTCCACACACCACAGTAAGGTTGAATCATGGTTACGCTTATAGAGGATACCATTACTGATGAAGAACTTCGCAGCGAACCTTCTCAGAAACTTCTTATCATTAATAGATGCCCCCTCGGTGTATTCTTGAGCCTCAAGATATCTCTTTACCTCGTGAAAACAGGGTTTATCTGCTACCTCTTTAGTCTCAATGTCACAGCAATGTGCAGGTTCGTCCAACCTCTCGATGGTAATCTGGGGAGCTTCATTGTCCCACCTAACTCTGAACATAGAAGACATAGTAGCTAGCATGTCCGCCAACTGGTTCTCTTCTTGCGGGAAATGTTCAAAGGTTATCTCCTCAAAGTGTGGGAGCAATGTCAGTACATACTCTTTATAAGGAATAAGATTCAGGTGCTTCGTATCCCACTCGCCTTTGATCTGACTTATTACCAGAGCGGAATCTCCGAATACTCTCAAGAACTTAATCCTCAGGTCAATGGCGGCTCGAATACCCATGATGCATGCTTCATACTCTGCCATATTGTTGGCGCAGTTAAAACATAATCGGGAAGTGAACGGAGTATGACAGCCCTCAGGGGATATAATTACAGTGCCAATGTCGTTACCCAATGCGTTCGAGGCTCTGTCAAAATACATAGACCATCGGGATCCCTCCTCGGGTCCTTCATCCGGTCAAGGTTCTTCGCAGTCGGTTACCAACATGATATTCTCATCCGGGAACTCGAAATTCATGGACTGGTAGTCATCCACGGCCTGATGCACCAAATGATCTGCCAATAAACTCCCCTTGATTGCTTTTTTGGTTGTGTATTGGATATCGTACTCGGTTAAGATCATCTGCCATCTTGCTATTCTTCCGGATAAGGCGGGCTTCTCAAAAATACACTTGATCGGATCCATCTTTGATATCAACAAAGTAGTGTGAGTCAGCATATACTGTCTCAGTCAGTGAGCAGCCCATGCCAAAGCGCAACAAGTTTTCTCGAGCAATGAGTATCGGGTCTCACAGTCGGTAAACTTTTTGCTAAGGTAATAAATGGCGTGCTCTTTTCGACAAGACTCGTCATGCTGCCCCAACACACACCCCATTGAACTGTCTAGCACTATCAGGTATAATATTAAAGGTCTTCCTTTAACTGGAGGCATCACAATGGGTGGTTCTTAAAGGTATTCCTTGATTCTTTCGAAAGCGGTCTGGCATTCATCATTCCACTTTACCACTTGATCTTTCTTCAGCAGCTTGAAGATTGGCTCACAAGTAGCAGTCAGATGTGAAATGAACCTGGCGATGTAATTCACGCGTCCCAAGAAACCTCTGACTTATTTTTCTGTGCGGGGAGCCAACATCTCTTGTATGGCTTTTACCTTTGCAGGGTCTACCTGAATACCTTTGTCACTGACAACAAAACCCAGAAGCTTTCCAGACCTTACCCCGAAGGTACACTTGTTCAGATTCAACCTCAGCTTGTACGTCTTCAACCTGTCAAACAATTTCTAGAGATGATCAAGGTGCTCTTCCTCAGTCTGGGACCTGGCTATCATATCATCAACATAAACCTCGATCTCGTGGTGAATCATATCGTGGAACAAAGCGACCATGGCGCGCTGATAAGTTGCCCCAGCATTCTTCAACCCAAAAGGCATTACCTTGTAACAGAAGGTGCCCCACTGCGTAACGAAGGTTGTCTTGTCCATGTCTTCAGGAGCCATCTTGATCTGGTTTTAGCCAAAAAAACCATCCATGAAGGAAAATATTTTGTGTTGCACGGTGTTGTCGACTAGAACATCAATGTGAGGAAGTGGGAAGTCATCCTTGGGGCTTGCCCTGTTCAGATCTCTGTAGTCCACTCACATCCGTACCTTACCGTCCTTCTTAGGTACCGGAACGACGCTGGCAACCCACTGTGGATAAGAAGTGATAACTAAGAATCCTGCGTCAAACTATTTCATGACCTCTGCCTTGATTTTCTCTAACATCTCAGGGCACATACGACGAACCTTCTGCTTTACCAGAGGGCAGTCTTCTTTATTCGGCAGGAGATGTACCACAATATCAGTGTCCAAACCAGGCATGGCTTCATAGGACCAGGCGAAGATCTCAACATAGTCATGTAGCATCTGTATTAACCGTTGTTTGAAACTAGGCTCCAGATTCACACCTATTTTAACCTCTTTCCTGTCTTCCTCTGTACCCAAATTCACTGACTCAACTGGCTCTTCATGAGGCTGTATGGCCCTTTCTTCCTGCTGTAATAGTCTAGGAAGTTCTCCAGGCACCTCACAATCATCCTCACCTTCGTCCTCGGCTTGGTTGATCGGATTTTTGAAGTCATAACTGGCAGTAGCAGAGTTGTTATCAATGGGATCCAGAGTGGATATGGATCTGCAGTATGATACTTGAGTGTGTGTAAGAGAATAGCTGTTTTGATAAAGTGAGAGACGAAAAAGAAAAACAAAGAGTGCAAATTTTGTATGCAAGAAACGTCCAATGCTTTATTAACGATATATGAAATGACAAATAATAGCCCTCACAAGCAAAGCCAAGGTGCCTCGGGCAAGGCACCGGGCCGTAAAGTTTCAAATTGTTTATTACAAATCTTAAAACAAATGAGTCAATTACTGCGGAATAAAAGAAACAGGTATGAAGTCCCTAGCCGTCCAGTTATTCGGTCCACCGTTGGTTGTTGGGTAGATCCAACTGTCGATGTCTGAATCCTCTTTACTGTCCTCCGTTGCATTAATTCCCCGATTGCTGATGTGTAGAGGAGGTCTTCCAGCCCGAGCACGCCTAACAGCCCTTTGAGCCCCTTCTTCAATCACAGCCCTGACGTCCTTGAGAGAAGCCATATTCGACAAAGGTTTGTTGGTAGTAACTTCAGTTGATGCCAAGACCTGAGGGACCTCCTCGAAATTATGACAAGGAGTTTCTATGAATTCCCCGTCCATCTCTATGTAGCGGAAGGAATTGAGGTGACTCACCATATATTCTTCTTCACCTCACACTGTGACAATCTTCCCCTTCACCGGATACTTCAGCATTTGATGGAGTGTGGAAGTAACTGCCCCAGCCTCATGGATCCAAGGACGACCCAGCAAGCAAGAATACAACGACCTGATATCCATTACGTAGAAAGTGGACCCAAAAGTATGAGAACCCACTTTGACAGGGATGTCCACCTCCCCGTGCACCATTCTCTTTGATCCGTCAAAAGCCCTTACCACAATTTACTAGGCTTTAGAGTCAAACCCTCACAATCCAAATGGTCCAACGCTTTCTTTGGTAGAACATTCAGTGAAGACCCGATATCTACCAGCACATGAGCCATACTGGTGCCCCTGCACTCAATCGAGACATGCAGAGCATCATTATGATTCCTTCCTTTCGGTGTTAGATCTGCATCTGAAAAACCCAACCCATTGTCAGCAGTCAGACTGGCCACACAATCTTTGAACTGATCTGCTGAAGTTTCCTGTGGCACGTGCGCAGTCTTGTGAAATGCAATCAAAGCCTTCACATGGGCTTCAGAACACAACAACAGAGACAACATGGATATCTTTGATGGGGTCTGCCCCAGCTGCTCGACCACATTGTAGTCGCTCTTCTTAATAATTTTCAGTATTTCCTCTATTTCTTGTTTAGAGGCTTCCACAATGATTTTTCTAGGCGCCTCCGTCCGGGCAGGCTCACCTATAATTTCCTTGCCCCGAGTCCCAGATGGCTCAGCAGCAGGGGTGATAACTTGAGTAAGAACTGGAACAATAGTTGATGTACTAGCGGGAACAACAGATGGAATGACAATAGGCTTCTTGACAGTCTCAGGGGAAATCTCGGGAGAGAAGATCCTTCCACTTCGGGTAACTTTACTAGTCCTGACAATATTACTGACATTAGTATCATCTTCTTCATTCTTCAGATCTTGCTTAATGCCATGATAGTACACATCAACACCATAATGCCATGGGACAACCTTGTCTGAGGTGTACGGGATGGGACCAGGAACAATGATTATTAGCGAAGCAATTCTTTGAACAGGTGTAATCCTAACAGGTTTTCTCGAGGAAATCATGGAAGGATTGGCAGAAATGGTTATAATAGCAACGTCTTCATTTGGAACAACGAAATCATAGTCTTCTCGAACAGAATCTCTTTATTATCCATCAGGCGCTGAACACCGAACTTCAAAGAATGACAACCAGAAGTTAGAATCGAACACATGTGGCAACCTTCACCACAACCGGAAATAAACCGTCCAACAACAAATTCTTCTTAACAATCATAAGAGGAGTAGAAATTTCTTCAATAGAGGTCACAGACAAATCAATGTCAACAATATTAACTCCACGACCATGTTTGGGTATGGGAGCAGTTATAACATTCGGCTTTTCTGGAGCATCGAATTCTATCTCCTTGACTTCAAGCAAGTCTTGTACTTTGTTTCTCAGGGCCCAACAATCATTTGTATCGTGGCCAGGACTCTCAGAATGGTAGGCACACCATGCATTGGGATTGTATCTGGGAGAGGTAGTGTTTGGATTCTTGGGAGCCTCTCTCAAGGTCGCCAAGTTGGATTTTAATAAATGAGGTAAAAATTCAGCCAAAGTCACGCTGATGTGGGTAAACTGCCGTTGTGGTCTTTCCACCCTTTGTTGATTGTTGAATTGTGGAGCAACTGCGGGTCTTGGTATCACTACAGCATTTACCGTTTGACAGTGTTCAGATCTGCTTTGGCCCCTCGGGCTGTAGATGGCACTGGCTTCCTTCTTACCAGTGAAAGGCTTCTTTGTTGAACTCGAGGAGGCATCCTTCTATATTTTACCACTCCGAATTCCATCTTCTACTCTTTCTCCAGTTAAAGTCAACTTGGTGAAACCAGATGACGAGCTGCCGATTAAGTGATTGAAAAATGGACCGGATAGCGTCCCTAGAAACATATCAACCAACTCCCTATCAGACAAAGGGGGCTGAACTATCCCAGCCAAATCTCTCCATTTCTGAGCATAATCTTTAAAACCCTCACCTGCACCCATGGACATACTCTGAAGTTGAGTATGAGTGGGAGCAAGGTAGGCATTATACTGATACTGCTTGTAGAAAGCAGCAACAAGATCTTCCCAGTTTCGGACACTGGCTCCCTCCAACTGGTAGAACCATTCAAACTGAGTCACTGACAGACTATTTTGAAAGAAGTGGACCCACAGATTTCTATCAGTTGTGTGGGGTTGAATCTTCCTGACATACAAGCGGAGACGGAGTTTCGGGAAGGACACTCCATCATACTTGGCAAAAACCAGAGCTTTGAACTTCTGAGGGATGACCACTCCCGATACCAGCCCCAATTCTCTGAAATACAAACCAGGTATCTTCTGAACTTCCATGGCACTCAGACGATCTTCTAGCTGTTTGTACCTATCCTCATCAGGAGGATATTGCTCATCATCATAATCAGTATCATTGTCAGAGATTGCAGGACTAGGGTCCTTCTCCCTTTCTTGGTTCTCCCCTTCCTTGGATGAAGAGGTCAGATCAGTTTGATGCTTCAACCTTTCTCTAAATCTTCTGCCCATATTCAGAATACCAGTCTTCTTCTTCTTATTCTCTTTCAGAATGAGGGCTTTCAGATCCTCTTGCCCCTTTGCCAGACTGATGAACATCTGTTGGAACTGGGCGTTATGTGCCTGAAGATCTTTGATGACTTGACCAGAAGACATTTCTGCTGAAATAAACAGTAAAGAAGATGAGAAACCTGTACCGGTACCTGTAATGATATGCATGATAATGGGATGCGCATGTAATGATTTCAAAGACTTCAGGAAATTTAAATTTGCAAACCAAAATAAACAACTTTATTAGCTTAAATTTGAAGGTTCAACATGCCTTTAAGGCGTTACAAATAAGTAAATAAAACAAATCTAAAACTAGAAAAGAAAAATCAAAAGTACCATGGACGCTTCCTCTTTGTGCTGATATAATCATTGAGCACTCTTTCTTCCTCGAGCTGCCTGGTGAGCTTTAAAACCTTCCTCTCTTGATCATGGAAATGTTCCCTGTAAGTATCCCGCTCATTCCTCAGCTGAATCCAAGACCTCTGTAACTCCCCAAGATCAGTGGGCATGTAAGGATAGAGAACCGTGTAAGGAATGCCTTCTTCAGTAGTGGGCTCTATAATCACTGGTAATACGGCCACATAAGGCATCATAAGATTCTGGGCACGAGCTCGTACCCATTGGAGGTAAGGATGCATAGGAATGAAAGTATTTAGTCCCAAGTCTTTGGGGTCAGATATGTTTACCATGCCCCAAGCTCGTATGAACCTCCGACGATACTCCTTAACATCATCCTCATAGTTGAATACAATGCTCTCAATAAGTAACTCATGGAGACCATCCCTTCGAGCACGACCAAATTGTCGCAAGGCTAGACAAGTATTGTAAGTTATACCCTCTCTGATACCAAGTAATGGGACATTAGGGTACTCCCCACAGCGGTCAATGATAACAACGTCTTCCATAGCTCGGGAACACCAAAGAATATCCGTATGAGCGAGTGGCATTATTCTGTGCGACCAACCCAAACCTTCTTCATTCTTTAGTACATACCTAGGGAGGTGAGAAATAAACCACCTCGACAACAACGACATGCAACACATAAGAGTCCCTCTTCTCTTCATGGTACGAGTATGGATAGCGTGCAAAATATCTCTGAGCAAGGTAGGCACAGGGTTGTGAGAAAGGAAAATCTTGATAGCATTCACATCTACGAAGGAGTCCGGATTAGGGAAGAGAACTAAACCATAGATAAGAAGAGCTAAGACATCCTCAAAAGCCTGAAAATCCATATCATCCCAAAATATCTGAGCCTTGTCTATCAGAAATTTGGCTAGAAAACCCTCAACTCTGCTTCGAGTTTCCCAATTGGATACCATGTCGGCCCGTTTCAAATGCAAAGCTGAGGCAATGAATTATGGCTTAGGAACTTCTTCCATACCTGTATAGGGTAACTGTTCAAGAATGGATATGCCCAATAGCTGAGAGAATTCTTCCAAGGTGGGTACCAACTGATAATCTGGAAAGGTGAAGCAGTGATGCTTGTGATCGAAGAACTGAAAAAGTACGCTCATCATCTGTTCATCTGGGTTTGAAGTAACCAGTATGAGAAGTTGACTGTGTCTCTTAATGAACATAGAAGTTTCAGAAACTCTTGATACTAGCTCTTTGAGTTAGGAAGGTATCTCTACAAAGCTAACTCAGATAGTATTTCTATGCACGGAAGCCATGATCTACAAAACAGAACAAAGATGAATTCCCTTGGTCTTTGAAATGGTTAGTGTAATGAATCATGAATGCCATGTTATGATGCATGATGTCATGATAAACAACAGGTATAGCAAACACAGGTATTGCAAACACAGTCAAATCACACAAAGCCCTTAGGTTTAAGGCTTGCATGAGGTCAAAGGTAATACCCTCTTGAAGTTAAGTTGGTTCAACCTGTCCTAGAAAAGTAACCAGGTTCTAGAGGATCTCAATATCACTGACCATCCTTCATCGGTCATGGTTTCAGCTTACGTAATCTTTTCTTGCAGCCAGAATATTCCGAAAGTATAATCTTAATGAGTGTAGCATCAAGTATCAACCAGTTCTCAGCTCTACACCGAGGCCGACTATCTCACTACTTTCTAATGGCCAAGTTGGGCAATTAAAGGTTCTAAGGTCAGTTGATGCTTCATGACACCATGCAGCGGCCCCGTATTCTCCTCGTTTCACCACAAGGGATACCGGTACCAACCAAAGTGCCACACCAACGTAGCTACTACTTCAACCGTATCGGTCTATGCTGTACAGTTCCCTCACAGTCTATTGCTACTTACCTAAAAGGTGTTCCCCAGATCCGGGTGTAGGATCTAGAGTAACCCCAAACAAAACCCTCAAAAATAAAGCAAACAAAACAATCAAGAGAAGCAATTTTAAATGACCTAGATCCTAAGGTATACTCCACTTATATGTCCCCAGCAGAGTCTCCAGTTCTGTGATACGGTGGCAGAACCGACTGTTAATACTGGTTTGCATTTTGTGTTTTGTGTTTGCAAAATGTCGCGGTAAGCAAGAGTCGCCACCGACTTTTATTTCATCCAATCATGGAAAGGGAAAAGAACAGAAAAAACCTTTTTCGAGATGTTTCTGAGTACGGGGGTAGATTATAGAAAGGGAAGGTGTTAGCACCCTTTCTATCCGTAGTTTTCTACGGGCTCTTAGGTACTTGCTCATTTTTAAATTTATTATGTGTGCTTTGTTTGAAAAGTTTTGTTTTACTTCGTGATAACCCTTGTATCAGTCCTCAAGGATGTGACGAAGTTGTTTTGAAAATTTGTTTAAAAAGTGTACGTGTGAAAAGTTTTGATTTGAGCAAGTACATACTAGCATCTACTTACTCGAAAAAAGATCGTTTCTATTCTTGTTTCCTTTAGACATCACTATCTTACTATTGAGAAATAGGTAGCACCGTCGTTGGAGTTTGTAAGGGTCAATTCGAAAGGGACGTACGGTCACTAAAGCAATATTAGGACATCTTAGTAGTAACCCTAGAGTCTTAAGATCTTCTCGAGGCAACATTTCTGAGGCAACGTTCGAATAGGACATTTGATCTTGTTAGACAGGAGGGAAACCACTAAGACACCCTATGCTTAATGATCGTTTACCGAAGGCAACCGAAGTGAGAGTATACCCTAAGAGTGATATGTGCGAGTGATTTGTTTTTAGTTTATTATCTTTGCATATTAGGGTTTTCTAATTGTATTAATTTGTCATGCATTCTTGCCATACAATCCTATTAGCATACATCTAGACAGTTGAATATTTGCGGGAATTAAAAATGCGAGAAAATAAACCTACACTATTACAAGGCTTTGGGGAGGGGGATTAATTACATAACCAAAAATCGGGGATTTAAACAGTAAATAAAAACCCTAAATTAACTATTACAAACCATGAGAATTTACAAAATATTAGCAAAATAATTAACAGGCGCGCGACGAATTAAATACGAGACGATTAGGGTTTTGACCCTTTGACTAATCCTACTTGCGATTGATTGAAGAAAAATGTTTTTTTGTCATGTTTTGTTATTTGAGAAAATAATGAATAATTAAATTAGAAAAAAGACCCTAATTACGAATTAATTTTAATTAAGAAAAATAAATTAATTCATTCTAAAAAACCTATTTTTGTATTTTTATTTGATTTGCAAAAAGAAAGCTATTAAATCAAGAATTAAACCTAATTTTTATAGTTGATTTTAATTGTGAAAAACAAATTAAAGTTACCCTAAATTAAATTAAACTAAATTAAATTAAATTTGATAAAAAAAAACCTAATTCTAATTTTTGTGAACTCTTGATTTTGTGATTTTATGAAAAAATTTGATTTTTAAAATAAAATAAATAAAGAATTAAAAATAAAGCAATACAAAATAATAAGAAAAAATGAGGAATGGGCCTGATAGTGTTAGCAATTCTGGGGGGTTTGAAGTTGAATATCTGGGCCCAAAAACTCCAAGCCTGTTTGACCACGCTTGATTTGGTGTGGGTGTTGACTTGAGGAGCATGGTAGACCTCTCATTGTTGGCACATTGGATCTGGATAGGGGCACATCAGATGGATGGATGTTGATGGAGCATGGTGGACATCATGATGAGAGATGTGCTGGATCTATTGAATGCAAATAAAATAAATGAACACTGGGATCTAGGGATTGAACCCAGGTCCTTATGCTTAAGTCCAATGCTACGCTGCCAACTGAGGCATGATGGTTAGTTGTGATTATAATAATAATACAATATAATATAAGAAAAGCAAAAGAACTGATTCCAAAATGCACAAAATTCAAACGGACGAGTGGCTGGCTGACACGCAAGCGTCTTCTTCTTGGCAACCGTCGTTTTAGAAGAAGAGGCTTTTACCTACATACGTTCACTGTAGGTATAACCCTGCACATTTCAAAAATCCTATCCAAGCAATATAAATGAAAGGTAAGGGTACTAATCAACTCGTCTCATCCTCACGAGCATCTTGGTACCAGAATCAAGGCCTAATTTTACTTGTACTGAAAACCCCTAAAACGAACACAAAAACCCTATCAATGGAAATATCACGTACAGACATCAAAAATGCAATTAAATGACATGCTTAGCTTGCAATCATGATGACAAACATGAATATAACAATCAAAAGTGCTAATGATGCAAGAATTGTGATAATCGAATTAAGAAAATATGCCAAATCATGTGAAGCGTAGTGCGCATTTCTAGGCGTGTTGAAGCTTGCAAAGGATGTTGTTAGCTTCCTGAGATGTCTAGAAAGCGATTGGAATGGCTAAGATGGCTTGAGATAGCCTGTGGAATGAAAACCAACTCTCACTTTTCTTTGAATTTTTCAGTTTGTTATGTGCTTTACACGACCTCTAACCCTTGTTTTTTGATCTAGAAAGCCTCATTATATAACCTAGAATGAATTAGGTTAACAAACTTAGATCCAATCTTGAGAATTCATGAATGGAATATTTGATTTTTAATCCATATGATATATTTCTATTTTCATGCCAATCATGCTCTTTTTGTACCAATTATGCTTTAACTCGAATTGATCTTGTAATCTCAGCATATCTTGATTGCTAAACTGTCAAAAAACAAATCAAATCATATCTTTGATAATTCTCATCATTTATTTGATTTAATTCACTTTTTAATTAATAGAAAATCAAAATAAATTTAAAAATGAAGCACATAATGAGTGAGTGAACATTTGAGTCGTGGACCACATTATAATTGAGGTGCAAGCATAAATAGTTGGGCCCATTTAGCAAAAAATGCAAATTTGAGCACATTTGACTTTTGGCAATTTTGCAAAAATGGTCAACTTGGCCAATGCATAACTCTCTCAATTTTGACCCTAGAGATGTGTTCTTGGACTTTTTAGAAATCTTAGGATGTCCTCTAAATAACCCTTTAGGTCTCATCTCAATTGATTATTTTTGTGAGAGCATATTCTGAACTTGGGAGATGAAGATGCATTGAAGGGAATTGCATCCTATTCAAAATGAGCTTTGGATGGGTCATTTCTGATAAAGTATGAGAAAGTTACGCTTGGTCAAAGTTGAGTTGACTTTTCCTATAAAACCCTAATTTAGCAACTTTTGGGTTTTGATGAATTGTGAGCAATCCTTAAGGAATCATGATCAACCTTTGATCAAATGATGAATAATACTTAAAAATGAGGACGTTGACCAAAAATATTGAAGTTTGACTGTATGTGGGCCACAATTGACTTTTGACCTAGTATAGTTGATTTTCAGGCATTTGAGCAATTGACTGAGGAAACTTCTTCTGCAAGGCTTGAAACTTGACATGGATGATCTTGAGAATATATTAAGACAACGGTGAGCATTTATGTCCTTTGTGGTTAACACATCTTGATGAAAATAGAAACCCTAATTTGGGGTATACTGCTTTAGGAGAGAGTTTGTCTGGTCAACTCTTGGACTTCCTTGAGCAATTTGGGGACCTCACTTGACATTTGTTGAGAAATATGGGAGGGAAAATTTTGGGGGTACAACACATTTCATACACTTCATTGCATAAGCAGGTATTTCAAGACAAGTTTCTTATTCTTTTCGCTGTTTATTTTAGCAAAAGAAATGCCTCTCAAACAAACAGTAAAGGATCTTCAAGCTCAAAATGCTCAGTTTCTGCAGATGTTCCTGGCTCTGGCCAAGGGGCAAGAAGATCTGAAAGCTCTGGTCATCAAGGAGAAGACCAAAAATCCAAAGAAACCAGCCGGTATCTTGAATTTAGGTAGAAGGTTCATAGGTCCGGCCAAGCGAGTTCTATATTTCGTAACCACGTTGAATGAAGGGGATAATCAAGAAGAAAAGCCCAAGGAGGGAGAGAACAACCCATGGTCTGAGGAAGATGAACCTGACTATTCTGAGGAGCAGTATCCTCCTGTTGATGATAAATACAAACAGCTGGAGGATCGGCTCAATGCTATGGAGATCCAGAGGATACCCGGGCTGGATTTTGAGGAGTTGGGACTGGTCTCAGGGGTGGTCATCCCGCAGAAATTTAAGATCCCTACATTTTCTAAGTACGACGTTGTTTCCTGTCCTAAGCTCCATTTAAGGTTATATGTCAGGAAGATACAACCCCACACTACTGATAGGAATCTGTGGGTACACTTCTTCCAGGAAAGTTTATCAGGGAATTAGCTGGAATGGTTCTATCAACTGGAAAAGAACCAATATTCGTAATTGGGAAGATCTGGCTGCTTCTTTCTACAAGCATTACCAATATAATGCTGACCCCGCCCCAACTCGTACGCAATTACAAAGTATATCTATGGGTTTCGGTGAAGGTTTTAGAGATTATGACCAAAAGTGGAGAGACCTTGCGGGAAGAGTCTAGCCTTCATTGTCTGATAGGGAGCTGGTGGACATGTTCTTCGGCACGTTGTCTGGTTCGTTCTTTAACCATATGATTGGAAGTTCTTCTGTTGGGTTTACTGAATTAATACTGACTAGTGAACGGGTAGAAGCTAGCATCAAAAGTGGTAAAATCCAGAGAGATACATCCTCCAGCACAGAAAAGAAAACTTTCACTGGAAAGAAGGAGGTCAGTGCTGCTTACAGCCAAAGAAATCAAAACAAAACCGAACGTCGTTCGGCAGTAGGGGCTGTTATGATTTCTAATCTTGCCTCAAACCAACAAGGAAACAATCAGCATAGGCTAGATTCGCCCAGAAGACAGTTCACCCGGATCAACATGACCTTATTCCAGGTATTGCCACACCTGCTGAAGTCCAATATGGTGACCCTGAAGGAGGCCCCGGAGAATCCTAATATTGCCTTTCCCCGCTATAACCCAAATGCTCGATGTGTCTACCATTCTGAAACTCCAGGGCATGATACAAACGATTGTTGGGCTTTGAAGAACAAGGTGCAACACCTTATTGATGCAAAGGAGGTTGAATTTGATTCCCCTGAGACTCCCAACATCATAACCGCACCTATGCCCAAGCATGGCCCGAGAATCAGTGCTATTGATGTTGTCTCCGTCATAGAAGATACTGACAGTAGCTATGACTTGGATAAGTGGATCTTCCCAACTATCAACGGTGGACTCAGCAATTGGGAGGCCAAAGATTTTGTTCCCATCTCTTTTGTTCAAGAGTAATTTGTCTTTTTTTAGGATATGTAATATTTGAACAATTGAAACTTTAAAGCTTTGTGTCTTACCCGAGGCACATTGGTCTATTTGTGAGGGTCATTACTTCATTTTCATATGTAATTAATAAAACATTGGATGTTTTGCATACAAATTTTACACTCTTTGTTTTTCTTTTCTGCCTCTTTACTTTATAAAAAAATAATACAGTTATGCTCTTACACATACCCACATATCAAACTGCATATCCACATCCAATCTAGATCCCATTGATAATGGTTATGTGTTGTACCCCAAAATTTGCCCTCCCATATTCTTCAAGATTTGCCAAGATCAAGCTTCAAAATCTCTCAAGGGTTGCACAGTCCAATTGCCTCCCAACAGTCAAAATTAGGGTTTTGGTTCTGGCAAAGAAATTGAAGTTTCCAAGGGTCCAAACAAGTCCCACATGCCTACATACATTGTCAAACATCCATATTCCAAGTTTCAAGGCTCACAACATCAAATTGCACAATCAAAAACCCTAAATGCTTCACAGTCAACTGCAGGGGCAAAATAGTCATTTGACAGTCAAAAGTCAAAATTTTTGGTCAACATCTTATTTTGAAGCCACAAACATCATTTGATCAATTCTTGATCATGATTCTCAAAGCATGGCTCAAAAAGTCTCAAGATGCAAAAGTTTCTATTTTTGGACAGTTGAAAAAGTCAACTGCAAATTGACCAGGGCATAACTTCCACATGGTTTATCAGAAAAATTCCATCCAAAGCTCATTTTGAAGAAAATGACATTTCCTACAACTTATCTTCACACTTCAAGTCCAAGAAATGCTCTCAAAAAAAGTTATCAATTTCAACATTATAGGTCATTTTCAAAAGTCAACAAAAAGGCACTTTAAGTCAAAGACCATAACTTGATATTGGTAAATCAAAATGACATGGGACCAAAGGCATTGGTTAGAGGACTTCAATAGCTTTCCAAAATGTACAAGAACATGATCAAAGCTTAAAAATTGAGCAAGATATGCCTTGTAGAAGTTAGGAAATATTTGGGAATTTTGAAAAGTCAACTTTGCATAAAAGGGTTCAAAAATGCTAATGGGCCTCAATTTCTTCCATGAATCATTACCCAAAGGCTATGCACGACCCATTAAGCTAAAAGGGAGTTATTTTCTTATTTTTAATTAATTAATTGAATTTTTAATCTTATTAATTCATTTAATTAAAATTAATTATGAGAAAAATACTAAATCATGTTTTTCAAATCTTTTTGTGCAACCAATTCACTCATTATGACCTAAATATTTTGTGCATCAATCAAAAGGGACAATATCTTCCATATTTGGCATAATTGGCATGAAAAAGATTGGATTTTATATGATTGGAAATCAAATATCAAAAACATGAATGCATGGATTATGGGCTGGTTTTCTTGACCTAATCCACTCACATACATATGCAAGACTGAAACCTAATGCAACAGACACAGAAGCTGCGCTCAAAACCATAGAAAAAACTTGCAATTTTGGACAAAATATTGAAAAACTGTTTTGATACCTAGAGCTCGTTTCAAAGCTCAAAAAGCATTCCAACACATTGCCAAGGGATCCAGGAAGCTTTTGCAATCGAAACCAAGCCTCCACGTGCAGAGAATTGGTAGAACAGAACTGCTTTCTTTTCAAAAAATTTCATAATCGTGTTTTAAGTTCCATGCATGATTCATGATTTTTAATGGTTGATTTATACTAACATGAATGTTCTGAAGCTAATGGTACCCTTGAATTGAACTAAGAATGCCTGTGTCAAAAGTTGCCATTAACGCCCTCTAGGGTTTCCGAAGCTTTGATTTAGGGCTTTATACATATGGTAAAATCAGGCCTTGAAACCTATACCAATGGATTCGTACATCCAAACGAAGCAAGTCCACACCTCGCACTCTTTTTATATTTGCTTATGTGCTAATCGTTATTTCTCCTGGCCTTGTTTAGTGGGGGTTTAAAACCCCCGCTATTTGTTCATGTTACAGGCAAAAAGATGAAGACGAAGCTGGCGTGTCCATACATGACTGGGTGATTCAAATCTTGGCGCGTGATTTTTTCTTTCTACCAATAACGCTTGCTTTTCTCTTATATTAATCACGTTCCATTATACATACAAATAAACGCGTTGGTTTGGTTGGTGGATGAAGTGGCATGCAGGTACTGGGACCTGGGTTCGATTCCCAGGTCCCCTTGTATATTTCATAATTTTTTCCATAACATGCTTCCGTGTAGCGCCTCTCCCAGGGTTCATCATGCAACCCCATGCCCAAGCCAGCCAAGTGTCCCTGAGGGTCAATCCAAAGGCCAGAACATGCAGCCTACCATACGCGTTAGTCAACTGCTCCCCACGTGATCACTGAAAGTAAAAAAAGGGCTTGCATTCTTGGGCCAAACTGCTCCCAATACACCTCCCTTTGGGGTCTGAATACCCCCCATGGTTTGTTCAATTTTCAATTTTTATTTATTTTTCCTTTTATTCTTTTAATTGTTCTTTTTAATTAATTGTTTCCTTTAAATTGCACAAAATAATTTTCACAATAATAAATACAGAAAAATACAAAAAATGTTTTATTGTTATTAACCTTAATTTAATTCATTAATATTTTTGTAAATAAATCTTTAAACCATTAATTTAGTAAAATTAGGTTTTCAATTTTAATCTTTTCTTAAATAACTAAAATATGTAGAAATTAGGTTTTTTAGCATTTTTATTCTTTTTCTTAATAAATAATTTCTTCTTCTTCTTATTATTATTATTAATTATTAATTATTTTGTAAATACCCATGTAATTAATTAACTAGTGTAAATTAGGTTAAAACTTTAATATCTTTCATTAAAAATTAAAAATAACTTAGAACTAGGGTTTTATTTAACTTCTAATTTTAATTAATTTTCTTTATTCTCATTAAATACCAAAAACATAAAAAATATTCCTTTTCTTTTTATTAAATAATTAATTAATTTTTAATTTCAATTTAATTTCAAAAGGGTCCAACGCCCTCGAACATTCGATTCTAATTTCTTTTCGCACGTTTATTCTTATGTTTCTTTTTTAATATTATGTAATTGCCCAAGCCTTGTAATAGTAATTAGGAATTTATTTACTTTCCGCATTTTTTATTCAAAACGGGTCTTTGTTAATTTGGCGATGTATAGACCCGCGCCTTGTAATAGCGTAGGACTTTATTTTCCGCACTTTAATTTCCGCACTTTTAAATTATAATTGCATGAAAGAATGAATGGCCTAAATTAAAAGCAATGCGTAGATCACCATAATGCATGACAAGATAAAACATAACTGAAAACAATACACAAATTCACACACCACTCTTAGGGTACGCCTCACTGTTGCCTTGCCCCTCGAAACGTGGTCGTCGAGTATAGGACGTTTTAGTAAGTCCTTATGTCCATGACCCATGGCATAAGGGTAGCTTCTAAGGTGTCCTACTGTTGCTCTGGTGACCACACTGTCCCTATAAACGAATTGACCCGAACACCTCCAACGGTGGTGCTACCGACCTCTCAATGGTGGGATGGCACTACCTTAAGGACATTTACACAGCCTAATTCCTTAGGGTAGGTGGATGACTCATAGATACTTGCTCTATTAAAAAACAAATCAAAACTCTTTTCACACCAACACTTTCAAAAAGCTTTCAAAACAATTTTTTCAAACACTCTTGAGGACTGATACAAGAGTCGATCTGAAATCTTTAAACGAAACTTTTTTCAAACTCACTCACGATTGAAAAGCAGACAAACATTTTGAAAACACAAATGAGCAAGTATCTAAGAGCCCATGGATAACCATGGATAGAAAGGGTGCTAACACCTTCCCTTTCTATAAATCAACCTCCCGAACCGAGAAACTATCTCATAAGGAATTTTGCTGTGCTTTTGTCCTGTCCATGTTGGAGAAAATAAAAGACGGTGGCGACTCTTGCTTCCGCGACATTTCGCGAAACTAGCGTTAAACAGTCAGTTCCAGATCCACCGATCACAGAACTGGCGACTCTGCTGGGGATACTTAAAGTGAGGTGTACCTTAGGACTAAGATCACTTGTGTTTTCAATGGTTGTGCCTGTTTGCTTTATTATTATGGGACTGTCTCGGGAGTTTCATAGATCCTAACCCGGATCTGGGGATACCTTCTTAGAAAGTAGCAACAAGGCTGTGAGGGAACTGTGCGGGGTATACCGACATGGTTAAAGCAGTCTGCTACGTTGATGTGGCACTTTGGTATGTACCGGTAACCCTTGAGTTCAGTCAAGGAGAGTACGGGGCCTCCGCGTGGTGCCGTGAAGCATCAACTGACCTTAGGAACCTTAATTGAACCATCTTGGCCTCTTTAGGGTAGTGAGATAACTGACTTTGGTGCAGTCCGAGGTTGGTTGATACTCGATACTACACTCAATTGAGGGTTGTTTTCTTGGAATATTTCAGTCGCCAGTTCAGTGGCTTAATCGAAACGATGAACAATGAAAGCAATCTAGTGATATTGGGACCCTTAGAACCCGGTTACTTCCGATAGGACAGGTTGAGCCCACCAACTTCAAGAGGGTAATACCTAGACCCCATGCTGGCCTAAACTCTAAGGGCTGTGGTGTGACTTGTGTGCCTTACCATGTTTGCTCTTGTGAATATTTGTGGTGTGTTTAATCATAGCATCATGACATCATGCAGCATCTTATGCATTGACTAACCATTTCAGGGGTTCGAATCTTCATCTTTGTTCTTGTTTTGTAGGACATGGAAACTGTTCGCAGAAAGACAATTCAGATCAGCCTTGTAAGGATCCCTCCTCAACTTAAGGAACTTATATCCAGGATTCCTGAGAACTCTTATTTCAGTGAGAGGCATGGAAGACTCATCAGCTTGGTCAACACCAACATTGAGGAAGATATGATAAAGGTTCTCTTCCAATTCTTTGACCCTCTGCATCACTGTTTCACTTTCCTGGATTATCAACTGGTGCCTACATTGGAAGAGTTCTCCCGGCTTCTGAAGATCCCTATCCTTGATCAACCTACAATGGTACGGAAAAGGAACCCAAACTTGAAGAGATTGCTAAAGCACTACGCCTACAACCCTCTGACCTCAAGGGACATTGGGAAGTCAAAAGTGGTATCAAAGGGTTCTTAGCCAGGTTTCTGTTTGAGAAGGCCCAAGAATGTTGGAACTCCCTTGACCTCCAAGATTTTGAAGAAGTTGTGGCCCTCCTTGTCTATGGTTTGGTGTTGTTCCCTAATCCAGATCAGCTTATAGATATCAGTGCTGTCCAGATCTTCATGTCCTGGAATCCTATACCTACGTTGCTTGGGGACATCCTTCACTCATGTTACACTCGAACCATGAGAAAAAGAGGTGTTCTTATGTGCTGCACTCCTCTCCTGGGAAGGTGGTTTATTTCGCACCTTCCACAATCAGTCTTGAAAAATGAGCGGGGTTTGAGATGGTCACAATGATTGATGACTCTTACACATGCTGATATACATTGGTGCTCTCGGTCCAGAGAGGATGTCACTATCATTGATCGTTGCGGGGAGTACCCTAATGTTCCTTTACTTGGAATCAGAGGAGGTATTACTTACAACCCGTGTTTGGCTTGGAGACAGTTTGGTTATGCTCGGAGGGACGACCCTCATGACATGTTAATTCCTGACATAGTTTTTGACTTCGACAACGATGCACAAGGACTTCGCCAGAGATTTATCAGAGCTTGGAGGATGCCAAGTAGGATAGACAGCAAGACACTGGGGCATAGGAACTCCATCCCGTTGGAACCTTATCTCAAGTGGGTACGAGCCCGCTCCCAGAAGTTAGTAATGCCTTACCCTCATGTTCTCCCTGTGATCAAAGAGCCAGTATTGGAAGGGGAGGTGTCCTACACCATTCAACATCCTGACATGCCCACGTCCTGGGAAGAGATGCAGAAGAGATGGATCCAGCTTAAGGAAGAACGGAATTCTCTTGAGACCAGTCTACATGCCAGTGAGAAGAAGGTTTTGGAGCTCACCCGCCTACTGCACGAGGAAAGGAATCTCAACACTTACATTGCTCCAAAGAGGATGCGTAGTGTCTTCTGGGATTGATTCACTTTTGTAATGTTTTACCCATGAGGATTTGATGTACCGAACAATTACTTCTTAATGATAACGTGTGTTCTTTTTGTCTACAACAAATTTGAACTTTCTAACCCTTGAATGCATTGCATAAACACATATCATTCATCATGTGCATAGCAGGTACTTTTCTTTTCAGGTTGTTTAATGTCCTTCGCTGTTTATTTCAGCATCATGAACCCTGAATCATCTACCGAGCAGTCTATCAAGGCCCTTCAGGCTCAGAACGCACAATTCCAAGAGCTAATTATGAGTTTGGCCCAAGGTCAAGAGGAGCTGAAGGCTCTGCTGGTTAAGAAGAAGAAGAAGAGAACTGTTCTGTTCAACACGGGCCAGAGGTTTGGTAACACACTGCAGAATGAGGAAGCTGGTTCTTCTGTAGGCAAAGACAGTCCCCAGGGGGGAAGGGCTCCTAGTCCAGTGGTCTCTGACAATGAGACTGATTTTAATGAGGAACAGTATCCTCCAGCTGAAGACAAGTACAAGCAGTTGGAAGACCGTCTGAATGCCATGGAAATTCAACAAGTGCCTGGGTTAGATTTTGGAGACTTGGGTTTATCTTCTGGTGTGATCATCCTGCACAAGTTTAAAGCACCATCTTTCGCAAAGTACGACGGGGCGTCCTGCCCTAAGCTACATCTCAGATCTTATGTGCGGAAGATTCAGCCGTATACAGTGGATAAGAACTTGTGGATCCACTTCTTCCAGGAGAGTCTTTCAGGGACTCATCTCGAATGGTTCTATCAGCTGGATGGAACCAAGGTTCGTAACTGGGAGGAGTTGGCTACTGCTTTTTACAAGCAGTATCAATATAATGCCGACCTCGCTCCTACACGTACCCAACTCCAGGGTATGTCGCTAGGATCGGGAGAAGGTTTTAAAGAGTATGCGCAGAAGTGGAGGGACCTGGCTGGAAGGGTGCAGCCTCCGTTAACTGACCGTGAATGGGTAGATATGTTCTTGGGGACCCTATCCGGGCCGTTCTTTAATGATCTTATTGGCAACTCATCTGCAGGGTTCACAGATCTCATTCTGATGGGGGAAAGGATAGAGGCTGGTATGAAGTCAGGAAATATTCAAAAGAGTGCGTCCTCGAGTTCTGAGAAGAAACCTTTTAAAAAGGAGGCCAGTGCTGTGTATGGGCCTAGAAGGCAGAATAAACCAGAACACCGCCAAACTGTCAACGCGGTGGTGATTGCTAAGCCTGCCGCCACTCCTCGGCAACCCAACCAACCCAGGGCTGAGAGACCCAGAAGAGAATTCACTCGGCTGAGTATGACCTTGTCACAAATCTTGCCGCAACTGCTATCGACCAACTTGGTGACCATCAGAGAAGCTCTAAAGGTTGTGAATACTGCATCTCCTAAGTATAATCCCAATGCCCGTTGTGCTTATCACTCCGATAGCCCGGGGCATTCTACTGATGATTGCTGGGCCCTGAGAAATAAGGTTCAAGACCTTATTGACGCGAAGGAAATACAATTTGAGGCGCCTGAGAGACCAAATGTTGTGACTGCTCCTATGCCCCAGCATGGAGTAAATGCCATTGATGAAGACTTGTATGCCGTTTCTGTGAATGATGTAGCTACCCCTCTGATGACTGTTAAGAGGAACCTGTTGCTAGCCGGTTTATTTCCGGGTTGTAGCGAGGGTTGCCTTTTGTGTGCTGTTTCCCTTACTGGTTGTCTGTTGCTGAAGTCAGGCATCCAAAGCCTGATGGACAGCAAAGAGATTTTGTTCAAGAAGACCGCTGTTCCTTGTGTTCCCGCTGAAGAAGTATCTGTCGTTACAATTTTCAACAATCCAATCAAGGCTCCCCCGAGGAAGCCAGTTAAAATCATGTCCGTTGCACCCATCATTATTACTGTTCCGGGGCCCATCCCCTATGAATCTGACAAGGCTGTCCCATGGCATTATGGGGCAGATGTGTATGTACTTGGAATAAAGCAAGAGTTCAACACCGGTACCAGTATCAGCAACATCACCGGTCCCGCCAAAGTAACTCGCAGTGGCAGGCTCTTCTCGCCTGACATTGCGCCACCAGTTATTCGAAGACCTCTCATAATAATGCCTGCAAAGTGCACCTGTGTCCACTTCTGATCAAGTTGCTTCCCCTGCTGCCGAGTCATCTAATACCCGGGGCAAAGGGATTGATGATGAGCCTGCCCGGATGGAGGCACCAAAGTCTGTGAATGTTGAAGCCTCCCAGCAAGAGATGGAGGAAATTCTTAAGATAATCAAGAAGAGTGACTTCAATGTCGTTGAACAGCTGGGGCATACCCCCTCCAAGATCTCTATGCTCTCATTGCTGCTGTGCTCAGAGGCCCATGCCAAGGCCCTGATTTCATTTCTGAAGACGGCCCATGTGCCACAAGAGACATCTGCAGATCAATTCACTGACTGTGTGGCCAATTTGACAGCTGACAATGGTTTGGGTTTCTCGGATGCTGACCTTACCGCCAAGGGAAAGAACCACAATGATGCCCTGCATGTATCCATTGAATGCAGGGGCACTACCCTTGCACACGTGTTGGTGGACACTGGTTCTTCCCTGAATGTATTGCCCAAAAAGGCCTTATACCGGTTGGATTGTGAGGGTCTGGAGTTGAAACCTAGCAACATCATTGTCCGAGCCTTTGACGGGTCGAAGAGGATGGTTCATGGTGAAGTAGACATTCCTATTCGTGTGGGTTCTCAAGTATTCGACTCAACTTTCTATGTGATGGATATTCGTCCATCTTATTCTTGTCTACTGGGTCGACCTTGGATTCATAAAGCTGGGGCAGTGACTTCCACTCTACACCAGAAGCTCAAGTATCCTGTCAGAGGGAAGATTGTTACTATGCAGGGGGAGGAAGAATACATGGTTAGTCATCTAAATTCCTTCCGGTATATTGAGATGGACGGGGAGTTTATTGAAACCCCCTTTCAACATTTTGAAGAGGTACCTCCAACATTAGCGTCAGCTGAGACGGTAATTGAAGAAGACTTTCCTTTGAAGATGGCTTCCCTGAAGGACGCCCGGGCTGTAATTGAGAAAGGTGAATGTGCTAACTGGGGCAGGCTCCCTGATTTCACTCCTAAAACTGACAAGTTTGGACTGGGTTTTACTGCAGAGGCTCAGAGGGCTGTGCGCAAAGCTAGGATCGAAAGACCTCCTGTGCTCATCACCAACCCAGGAGTGAATGCTATTGGGGATGAAGACGAAGTGGAAGAATCAGAGTTCGATAGCTGGATCTACCCGACGACTGACGGTGGATTGAACAATTGGACCGCAAAAGATTATATACCTGTTACTTTTGTTACGCAGTAATGAATTCCTTTGTTTTTTATTTGTAATAAACAATAAACTGAAACTTTATGGCCCAGTGTCTTACCCGGGGCACCGTTGGCTTCATTTGTGAGGGCTTATTACTTGTCATCTCCATATATCATGAATAAAGACCTTGGACGTTTTTTCGCATTTCAAATCTTGTGCTCCCTTTCTTTCTTTCTTTCTTTATATATTGCAAAACAGCTATATTTACACACACTCACCCATACAGGTTTCAATCCACTCTGGATCTCACTGGTAACGACTCTGCTACTGCCAGTTATGACTTCGAAAATCCGATCAACTTAGCCGAAGACGAAGGTGAAGATGATTGCGAAGTGCCTGGTGAGCTTGCAAGACTGTTACTCCAGGAAGAGAGGGCAATTCAACCACATGAAGAGCCAGTAGAAACAATAAATCTGGGTACTGAGGCAGACAGAAAGGAAGTCAAGATTGGTGCTAATCTGGAGCTCAGCGTAAAACAACGGTTGATTCAGATGTTGCATGATTATGTGGAGATCTTTGCCTGGTCCTACAAATACATGCCTGGGTTGGATACTGATATTGTGGTCCATCATTTGCCTACCAAGGAAGACTGCCCTCCGGTTAAGCAAAAGGTCCGCCGTATGCGTCCAGAGATGTCTGAGAAGATCAAAGCTGAGGTTATGAAGCAATTCGATGCTGGGTTTCTTGCAGTGACTTCTTACCCTCAGTGGGTTGCCAACGTGGTGCCGGTGCCGAAGAAAGATGGTAAGGTCAGAATGTGTGTCGATTACAGGGATCTGAACAGGGCCAGCCCCAAGGATGACTTCCCCCTACCTCACATTGACGTTCTTGTTAACAATACTGCTCAGCACAAGGTGTTCTCCTTCATGGATGGTTTTTCAGGTTATAACCAGATCAAGATGGATCCTGAAGATATGGAAAAGACTACCTTTGTTACTCAGTGGGGCACCTTCTGCTACAAGGTCATGCCTTTTGGATTGAAAAATGCTGGGGCAACCTACCAACGTGCCATGGTTGCTTTATTTCATGACATGATTCATCATGAGATTGAAGTGTATGTCGACGATATGATCGCAAGGTCCCAAACTGAGGAGGAACACCTTGACCATCTGCAGAAACTGTTTGACCGTTTGAAACTGTACAAGCTGAGGTTGAACCCGAACAAGTGCACCTTCGTGGTAAGATCTGGAAAATTGCTAGGCTTCGTTGTAAGTGACAAGGGTATTCAAGTGGACCCTGCCAAGGTTAAGGCCATTCAAGAGATGCCAGTTCCTAGGACAAAGAAAGAGGTCAGAGGCTTTCTAGGACGTCTGAATTACATTGCCCGATTCATCTCGCATCTGACTGCTACTTGTGAACCAATCTTCAAGCTGCTGAAGAAAGATCAGGTAGTACGTTGGAATGATGAATGTCAGGCCGCTTTCGACAAAATCAAAGAGTATCTCCAAGAACCACCCATTCTTATGCCACCGGTTGAAGGGAGACCTCTGATACTATACCTGACAGTACTTGACAGCTCAATGGGGTGTGTGCTGGGACAACATGACGAGTATGGCCGAAAAGAGCACGCCATTTATTACCTTAGTAAAAAGTTTACCGACTGTGAGACCCGGTACTCACTGCTCGAGAAAACTTGCTGCGCTTTGGTATGGGCTGCTCGCCGGCTGAGACAGTATATGCTGACTCACACTACCTTGTTGATCTCAAAGATGGATCCAATAAAGTACATATTTGAAAAGCCTGCTCTGTCTGGGAGGATAGCAAGATGGCAAATGATCTTGACAGAATACGACATCCAGTACACGACTCAGAAAGCTATCAAAGGAAGTGTATTGGCAGACCATTTGGCACACCAGGCAGTAGACGACTATCAGTCAATGATCTTTGAGTTTCCAGACGAGAGCATCATGATAGTGACTGATTGTGAAGTACCTGGACCGGATGAAGGACCTGAGGAAGGATCCCGATGGTCTATGCACTTTGATGGAGCCTCCAACACTTTGGGTAACGGTATCGGCGCTGTGATCATATCCCCTCAAGGCACTCATACTCCACTCACTGCCCGACTATGCTTCAACTGCACCAACAACATGGCAGAGTATGAGGCATGCATCATGGGACTTCAAGCTGCGATTGACTTAAGGATCAAGTTTCTGAGTGTCTTCGGAGATTCCGCTCTCGTGATCAATCAGATCAAAGGAGAGTGGGATACGAAACACCCGAACCTTATTCCTTACAAAGAATGTGTGTTGACATTGATCCCCCATTTCACAGAGATAACTTTTGAACATTTCCCAAGAGAGGAGAATCAGTTGGCGGACGCGTTGGCTACGATGTCTTCCATGTTCAAAGTCAAATGGGACAACGAGGCTCCCCAGATTATCATCTGGAAATTGGACGAACCGGCATACTGTTGCGATCTTGAGGCTGAGGTAGTAACTGAAAAACCTTGGTACCATGAGGTGAAGAGATACTTTGAAGCTCAGGAATACACTGAAGGTGCATCTGTCAACGACAAGAAGTTTCTGAGAAGGTTCGCAGCAAAGTTCTTCCTTAGCAACGGCATTCTGTACAAGCGAAACCATGATTCGACCTTACTGCGTTGTGTGGATAAGACTGAAGCAGAAAGAATCATGGCAGAGCTGCATGAAGGTACCTTCGGAACACATTCTAGTGGACACACCATGGCAAAGAAGATCCTTCGGGCAGGGTATTTCTGGTCCACAATGGAAGCTGATTGTTACCAACGTTCTCGGACATGCCACAAATGCCAGATATATGCGGATAAGGTGCATGTTCCTCCAGTTCCTCTAAATGTCTTGACTGCACCTTAGCCTTTTGCAATGTGGGGCATCGATATGATCGGCGAGATCAAACCTACGGCATCTAACGGGCATCGCTTCATCCTGGTGGCGATCGATTACTTTACAAAGTGGGTTGAAGTAGCTTCCTATGCCACTGTAACCAAGAATGTCGTAGCACGGTTCATTCGGCACAACCTGATCTGTCGATACGGCGTCCCGGAAAGAATCATTACAGATAACGGTACCAATCTTAACAACAAGATGATCACTGAGCTCTGCGAGCAATTCAAGATACAGCACCACAACTCTTCTCCCTACCGGCCGAAGATGAATGGGGCTGTAGAAGCAGCGAATAAGAATATCAAGAAGATTGTGCAAAAGATGACAGTGACCTATAAAGATTGGCACGAGATGTTACCGTTCGCTCTTCATGGGTACCGTACCTCAGCAAGAACGTCAACCGGGGCAACTCCTTTTTCCTTGGTCTACGGCATGGAGGCAGTCTTACCGATTGAAGTGCAAATACCCTATCTCTGGATAATGAAGGATGCAAACCTGAGCGAAGATGATTGGATCCAGACACGACTTGATCAATTAAATCTAATTGACGAAAAGAGACTCACTGCTATATGTCATGGTCAAACGTACCAAAAACGGATGATCAGGGCATTTAACAAGAAAGTCAGACCACAAGAGTATCAAGTTGGGGATCTGGTAATCAAACGCATCATCCTTCCTCAGAGTGATCCCAGGGGCAAATGGACCCCCACATACGAAGGGCCATTTGTGGTTAAACATGTGTTCTCAGGAGGAGCCATGATTCTAACCACCATGGATGGTGACGACCTTCCTCACCCCGCCAATGCAGACATAGTAAAAAGATACTACGCATGATAAAAGACCCGCTAGGTTGACATACCTAGGCAAAAATTAGGGCTTCCCGACGAACCAAAAGGGTTCGGGAAAAATGAGGGATGAAATGAAAAAAATCTGTACACCCGGCAAGTCGAAAACCTGAAAAGGCGGCTTGGGAAAAATGGGTATCCCGGTGGACTGAAAACCCGAAAGGGCGGTCCAGGCAAAAGTTAGGGATAAAGCGTAATACTATGTCTCATTGGATCACCTTGCATCCAGAATCCGGTATCAACATCAAGTTCAAACGGCATCGATCAATCAGCTTCATCATCAACTGAGCAGCAAAGTGATGAGACGCTCGAAGATATAAAGGCGATATCAGAGTTGGAACCCAGTGGGATTATTCTTTTCACATAGCTGTTTTATTTTCCCTTTTTCACAAAATTGTATAAACTCTTTTATTCAGCGGCATTCTCCTACTAGGACGTCAACCTCTTGTACATAAAAACGCCTATTTACAGGCAAAATCAATATAAATTCACTTTTCAGCTAAAGTTGCCAATTGTTTTTTCTTTTCTGTTTTGTTTTGCGAAGAACGTCCAAGGTTCAATTTGTGATATATGCATTTGACAATGATTGCTAACTCATAAATGTTTGCATACGAAACAAAAGATCAATTACAGGTAACATTAGAAACAGGGGCAATAATAAGTTGTCTAAGCGATCTAATTGCTCTATCCACCAAGGTACCAAGGTAGGTTCAGCTGAAGAACATAACCAAGATATCTTAAGTCCCCAGAGAATGAGCCAGCAAGTCAATGTACACTCCCCAAGCAGAGTTATCCCGTCAGCCTCAAGGAAATTGGGTATCCTCCAGCAGATCTCAACATTCCTCAATGCAATATACAAACATTCTTAACAAGCATCCCCGACAGTCTTGATCTAAGATTGTTCCCCGACGGTATACCAGACATTCGGTGGAGCCACTTCCCCAGTATATCTCAAAACTTTCCCCAGGAGAGTCCAATCCAAGAATTTCCCCAGGAAAGTTCAATCCATATCCCCAGCAGGTCTTGAAGCTTATCCCCAGTAGATTCTGGAAGCTTGTCACCTGCAGAGCACGAACGCGTCTCCCGACTTTATTCAAAGGTTATTTCCCTACCAGGATATAACTGGGTTATCCTCAGCCAAAAGCCATGGAAAGATCGTCGTCGGCAAAGTCTTCATATCCTCAGCGAAGTCTATTAATTCCTTCAACATAACACATCAATGGTATCCCCAGCGAAGTTATCATCAACATCTCAACAGAGTACCTCTCTTCCCACAGAGTATTGTTCCCCAGCAAGATCGCTAGAATAATTTTCCCCCGCAGAGTAATCTCCAAATATATTCCCCAACGGAGTCATCTTCTCCTACCGGTATTCTCGCAACCATCACTCCCCAGTGGAAACAAAGAATGCTATTCACATCAGCCCAGGATTTAACTTCCCGGCATCCGTCAAGGATTTATTTTCCTAAGACGAAAACATACATTCATAAACATCGCATTTTCATACATTACAGCATGCATATACGCATCATGAACATACAATCTCATCTCGCATGTCATACATCATGACATTACGCACAACTAATGTTTTGTCTTTTCAGGACAAAGGTTAATACAAAGATAATTACTATCAACGGTCGCAACTAAAGATCCGATTCCTGTATCTTGCCAGGGTGTATCTGTTGACGACTGATTCCAGACCCGATTCCTGTATCTTTCCAGAGTGCGTCTGAAGAGTTCGAGGATCCGATTCCTGTATCTTGCCAAGGTGTATCTGTTGACGACTAACATTACCAGACCCGATTCATGTATCTTGCCAGGGTGCGTCTGAAGAGTTTGAGGATCCGATTCCTGTATCTTGCCAGGGTGTATCTGTTGACGACTAACATTACCAGACCCGATTCCTGTATCTTGCCAGGGTGCGTCTGAAGAGTTTGAGGATCTGATTCCTGTATCTCTCCAGGGTGTATCTGTTGATGACCAACATTACCAGACCCGATTCCTGTATCTTGCCAGGATGTATCTGTTGACGACTAACATTACCAGACCCGATTCCTGTATCTTGCCAGGGTGCGTCTGAAGAGTTTGAGGATCTGATTCCTGTATCTTGCTAGGGTGTATCTGTTGACGACTAACATTACCAGACCCGATTCCTATATCTTGCCAGGGTGCGTCTGAAGAGTTTGAGGATCCGATTCCTGTATCTTGCCAGGGTGTATCTGTTGACGACTAACATTACCAGACTCGATTCCTGTATCTTGCCAGGGCACGTCTGAAGGGTTCGAAGATCCGATTCCTGTATCTCGCCAGGGTGTATCTGTTGACGACCAACATTACCAGACCCGATTCCTGTATCTTGCCAGGGTGCGTCTGAAGAGTTTGAGGATCTGATTCCTGTATCTTGCCAGGGTGTATCTGTTGACGACTAACATTACCAGACCCAATTCCTGTATCTTACCAGGGTGCGTCTGAAGGGTTCGAAGATCTGATTCCTGTATCTTGCCGAGGTGTATCTGTTGACGACCAACATTACCAGACTCGATTCCTGTATCTTGCCAGGGCACGTCTGAAGAGTTTGAGGATCCGATTCCTGTATCTTGCCAGGGTGTATCTGTTGACGACTAACATTACCAGACCTGATTCCTGTATCTTGCCAGGGTGCGTCTGAAGGGTTCGAAGATCCGATTCCTGTATCTTGCCAGGATGTATCTGTTGACGACCAACATTACCAGACTCGATTCCTGTATCCAGCCAGGGCACATCTACCTAAAGAGTTTGAAGGTCAATTCCTGTAAACAAGCCAGGTAATTATTTTTCTTTCTCAGGTACGCAAGTTCTCGCTAAGGAATCTCTTACGCAATCGACAACCTCCCGATGGCATCTATAAGCCCATCTCTCCACATACCAACAGTCTCCAGATGGCATCTGTAAGCCCATCTTCCTACCCCACAGTCTCCAAATGGCATTTGTAAGCCCATTCCCATCATCACGCTGCTGACATTCTACTATGTGAGTGCAAATTTCTGGGCACTCTAGTGTTCAATCATCTTCCACCTTCGGATTACGAAAGGCAAGCCAGACAATCTACACCCTCAAGTTTAAGAAGATTGAACAGGGGCAACTGTTGTACCCCAAAATTTGCCCTCCCATATTCTTCAAGATTTGCCAAGATCAAGCTTCAAAATCTCTCAAGGGTTGCACAGTCCAATTGCCTCCCAACAGTCAAAATTAGGGTTTTGGTTATGGAAAAGAAATTGAAGTTTCCAAGGGTCCAAACAAGTCCCACATGCCTACATACATTGTCAAACATCCATATGCCAAGTTTCAAGGCTCACAACATCAAATTGCACAGTCAAAAACCCTAAATGCTTCACAGTCAACTGTAGGGGCAAAATGGTCATTTGACAGTCAAAAGTCAAAAATTTTGGTCAACATCTTATTTTGAAGCCACAAACATCATTTGATCAATTCTTGATCATGATTCTCAAAGCATGGCTCAAAAAGTCTCAAGATGCAAAAGTTTCTATTTTTGGACAGTTGAAAAAGTCAACTGCAAATTGACCAGGGCATAACTTCCACATGGTTTATCAGAAAAATTCCATCCAAAGCTCATTTTGAAGAAAATGACATTTTCTATAACTCATCTTCACACTTCAAGTCCAAGAAATTCTCTCACAAAAAGTTATCAATTTCAACATTATAGGTCATTTTCAAAAGTCAACAAAAAGGCACTTTAAGTCAAAGACCATAACTTGAGATTGGTAAATCAAAATGACATGGGACCAAAGGCATTGGTTATAGGACTTCAAGACCTTTCCAAAATGTCCAAGAACATGATCAAAGCTTAAACATTGAGCAAGATATGCCTTGTAGAAGTTGGGAAATTTTTGGGAATTTTGAAAAGTCAACTTTGCATAAAAGGGTTCAAAAATGCTAATGGGCCTCAATTTCTTCCATGAATCATTACCCAAAGGCTATGCACGACCCATTAAGCTAAAAGGGAGTTATTTTATTATTTTTAATTAATTAATTGAATTTTTAATCTTATTAATTCATTTAATTAAAATTAATTATGAGAAAAATACTAAATCATGTTTTTCAAATCTTTTTGTGCAGTCAATTCACTCATTATGACCTAAATATTTCGTGCATCAATCAAAAGGGACAATATCTTCCATATTTGGCATAATTGGCATGAAAAAGATTGGATTTTATATGATTGGAAATCAAATATCAAAAACATGAATGCATGGATTATGGGCTGGTTTTCTTGACCTAATCCACTCACATACATATGCAAGACTGAAACCTAATGCAACAGACACAGAAGCTGCGCTCAAAACCATAGAAAAAACTTGCAATTTTGGACAAAATATTGAAAAACTGTTTTGATACCTAGAGCTCGTTTCAAAGCTCAAAAAGCATTCCAACACATTGCCAAGGGATCCATGAAGCTTTTGCAATCGAAACCAAGCCTCCACGTGCAGAGAATTGGTAGAACAAAACTGCTTTCTTTTCAAAAAATTTCATAATCGTGTTTTAAGTTCCATGCATGATTCATGATTTTTAATGGTTGATTTATACTAACATGAATGTTCTGAAGCTAATGGTACCCTTGAATTGAACTAAGAATGCATGTGTTAAAAGTTGCCATTAACGCCCTCTAGGGTTTCCGAAGCTTTGATTTAGGGCTTTATACACATGGTAAAATCAGGCCTTGAAACCTATACCAATGGATTCGTGACATCCAAACGAAGCAAGTCCACACCTCGCGCTCTTTTTATATTTGCTTATGTGCTAATCGTTATTTTTCCTGGCCTTGTTTAGTGGGGGTTTAAAACCCCCGCTATTTGTTCATGTTACAGGCAAAAAGATGAAGACGAAGCTGGCGTGTCCATACATGACTGGGTGATTCAAATCTTGGTGCGTGATTTTTGCTTTCTACCAATAACGCTTGCTTTTCTCTTATATTAATCACGTTCCATTATACATACAAATAAACGCGTTGGTTTGGTTGGTGGATGAAGTGGCATGCAGGTACTGGGACCTGGGTTCGATTCCCAGGTCCCCTTGTATATTTCATAATTTTTTCCATAACATGCTTCCGTGTAGCGCCTCTCCCAGGGTTCATCATGCAACCCCACGCCCAAGCCAACCAAGTGTCCCTGAGGGTCAATCCAAAGGCCAGAACATGCAGCCTACCATACGCGTTAGTCAACTGCTCCCCACGTGATCACTGAAAGTAAAAAAAAGGGCTTGCATTCTTGGGCCAAACTGCTCCCAATACACCTCCCTTTGGGGTCTGAATACCCCCCATGGTTTGTTCAATTTTCAATTTTTATTTATTTTTCCTTTTATTCTTTTAATTGTTCTTTTTAATTAATTGTTTCCTTTAAATTGCACAAAATATTTTTCACAATAATAAATACAGAAAAATACAAAAAATGTTTTATTGTTATTAACCTTAATTTAATTCATTAATATTTTTGTAAATAAATCTTTAAACCATTAATTTAGTAAAATTAGGTTTTCAATTTTAATCTTTTCTTAAATAACTAAAATATGTAGAAATTAGGTTTTTTTAGCATTTTTATTCTTTTTCTTAATAAATAATTTCTTCTTCTTATTATTATTATTAATTATTAATTATTTTGTAAATACCCATGTAATTAATTAACTAGTGTAAATTAGGTTAAAACTTTAATATCTTTCATTAAAAATTAAAAATAACTTAGAACTAGGGTTTTATTTAACTTCTAATTTTAATTAATTTTCTTTATTCTCATTAAATACCAAAAACATAAAAAATATTCCTTTTCTTTTTATTAAATAATTAATTAATTTTTAATTTCAATTTAATTTCAAAAGGGTCCAACGCCCTCGAACATTCGATTCTAATTTATTTTCGCACGTTTATTCTTATGTTTCTTTTTTAATATTATGTAATTGCCCAAGCCTTGTAATAGTAATTAGGAATTTATTTACTTTCCGCATTTTTTTATTCAAAACGGGTCTTTGTTAATTTGGCGATGTATAGACCCGCGCCTTGTAATAGCGTAGGACTTTATTTTCTGCACTTTAATTTCCGCACTTTTAAATTATAATTGCATGAAAGAATGAATGGCCTAAATTAAAAGCAATGCGTAGATCACCATAATGCATGACAAGATAAAACATAACTGAAAACAATACACAAATTCACACACCACTCTTAGGGTACGCCTCACTGTTGCCTTGCCCCTCGAAACGTGGTCGTCGAGTATAGGACGTTTTAGTAAGTCCTTATGTCCATGACCCATGGCATAAGGGTAGCTTCTAAGGTGTCCTACTGTTGCTCTGGTGACCACACTGTCCCTATAAACGAATTGACCCGAACACCTCCAACGGTGGTGCTACCTACCTCTCAATGGTGGGATGGCACTACCTTAAGGACATTTATACAGCCTAATTCCTTAGGGTAGGTGGATGACTCATAGATACTTGCTCTATTCAAAAACAAATCAAAACTCTTTTCACATCGACACTTTCAAAAAGCTTTCAAAACAATTTTTTCAAACACTCTTGAGGACTGATACAAGAGTCGATCTGAAATCTTTAAACGAAACTTTTTTCAAACTCACTCACGATTGAAAAGCTTTGAAAACACAAATGAGCAAGTATCTAAGAGCCCATGGATAACCATGGATAGAAAGGGTGCTAACACCTTCCCTTTCTATAAATGTACCTCCCGAACCGAGAAACTATCTCATAAGGAATTTTGCTGTGCTTTTGTCCTGTCCATGTTGGAGAAAATAAAAGACGGTGGCGACTCTTGCTTCCGTGACATTTCGCGAAACCAACGTTAAACAGTCAGTTTCAGATCCACCGATCACATTCTGCTATTACCGACTATGACTTTGAAAGTCCGATCTACCAAGCCGAGGACGAAGGCGAGGAAGATTGTGAAGTACCAGGAGAACTTGCCAGACTGCTACAACAGGAAGAAAGGGAAATATAGCCTCATGAAGATCCGGTTGAGACAATGAACTTGGGTACTGAAGAGGATAAGAAAGACGTCAAGATAGGTGCCGATCTGGAGCATAATGTCAAAGAGCAGTTAATACAGATGCTACATGACTATGTTGAGGTTTTTTCCTGGTTATACAAAGACATGCCAGGACTTGACACTGATATTGTGGTTCATCGCCTACCAACAAAAGAGGATTTCCCTCCAGTGAAACAGAAGGTTCGTCGCATGCGACCAGAGATGTCAGAAAAGATCAAGGTTGAAGTCATGAAACAATTCAGCGCTGGTTTCTTAGTTGTCACCTCTTACCCATAATGGGATGCCAATTTTGTTCCATTACCTAAGAAGGACGATAAGGTACGTATGTGTGTGGATTACAAAGACCTTAATAGGGAAAGCCCCAAGGATGACTTTTCGCTTCCCCATATCGATGTTCTGGTTGACAACATCACACAACATAAGGTATTCTTCTTCATGGATGGTTTCTCCAGGTATAATCAGATCAAAATGTCACCTGGGGACATGGAGAAAACAACCTTCGTCATGCAGTGGGGCACTTTCTGTTACAAAGTTATGCCGTTTGGACTAAAGAACATCGGGGTAATCTATCAACGTGCCATGGTAGCTTTATTTCACGATATAATCCATCACGAGATAGAGGTTTATGTTGATGACATGATAGCCAGGTCTCAGACTGAAGAAGAGCACCCGATCACCTACAAAAGCTATTTGAAATGTTAAAGAAGTACAAACTGAGGCTGAACCCAAATAAGTGCACCTTTGGGGTAAGATCTGGTAAGCTCTTAGGCTTCATTGTCAGCGACAAAGGCATTAAAGTGGACCCTACAAAGTTAAAGCTATACAATAAATTCCAACTCCTTGCACTGAGAAGGAGGCCAGGGGATTCTTAGGACATCTGAATTACATTTCCAGATTCATTTCACATATGACCGCTACTTGCGAGCCAATCTTGAAATTACTGAAGAAAGATCAAGCAGTGAAGTGGAATGACGACTGCCAGAACGCCTTTGACAAAATCAAGGAATATCTTGAAGAGCCTATAATCTTGATTCCGCCAGTTGAAGGAAGACCTCTGATCATGTACTTAACAGTGTTAGAGAACTCAATGGGGTGTGTGTTGGGGCAGCATGACGAGTCTGGTCGAAAAGAGAATGCAATATACTACCTTAGCAAAAAATTTACCGACTGTGAAATAAGATACTCACTACTCGAGAAAACTTGATGCGCTTTGGCATGGGATACTCGCCGACTAAGACAGTATATGTTGACTCACATTACTTTGTTGATATCTAAATTGGACCCTATCAAGTACATATTTGAGAAGCCCGCTCTCTCCAAAAGAATAGCAGGATGGAAGATGATCCTGACCGAATACGACATTCAGTACATAACCCAGAAAGCAATTAAGGGAAGTGTACTAGCTGATCATTTGGCTCATCAGGCCGTGGATGACTACTAATCCATGAATTTTGAGTTCCCGGATGAGAACATCATGCTAATAACTGATTGTGAAGAACCTGGACCGGATGAAGGACCTGAAAAAGGATCCTGATGGACTATGGTTTTTGACGGAGCTTCCAAAGCTCTTGGAAATGGAATCGACGATGTGATCATATCTTCAGAAGGCTGTCATACTCCTTTCACTGCCATATTATGTTTCAATTGTACCAACAATATGGCTGAGTATGAAGACTGCATTATGGGTCTCAAAGCTACTATCGACTTGAGGATCAAATTATTGAGTGTATTTGGAGACTCAGTGTGATATGGTGTCCAGAACCGGGACTGTTTTTTAGGAATGCTGGTTTTCATTTTGCGTTTGTGTTTGCAAAATGTCGCGGTAAGTAAGAGTCTCCACTGACTTTTATTTTATCCAACAAGGAAAGGAAAAAAGCATAGAAAAAAAATTCCTTTTTCGAGATATTTCTGAGTACGGGGGGTAGATTATAGAAAGGGAAGGTATTAACACCCTTTCTATCCGTAGTTCTCTACGGGCTCTTAGGTACTTGCTAATCATTTTCAAAATTTCTTCTTTGTGTTTGTGTGATTTGAAAAGCTTTTATTTGACTTCGATTTAACTCTTGCTTCTGTCTTCAAGAGTGTAACGAAGTGTTTTTGAAAACTTTGTTTGAAAAGGAGTGTAAGTGTGAAAAAAGTTTGTTTGAGCAAGTACTTAAGAGCTAATCTACCTACTCGAAAAAAGAATCGTTCTATGTTCGTTTCCTTTAGACAATGCTATCCACTATTAGTGAGTAGGTCGCACCGTCGTTGGAGTTTTGAGGGTCAATTCGAAAGGGACGTACGGTCACTAAAGCAATGTTAGGACGTCTTAGTAATAACCCTAATGTCTTAGATCAATTATCCGAGGCAACAATATCCGAGGCAACCTTTCCGAGGCAACTTTGATCTTTGAGACAAAAAGGACGACCACTAAAATACCCTATACTCAATGACCGTTTACCGAAGGCAACCAAGTGGGAGTGTACTCTAGAAGTGCGCATGTGCGAGTGATTCAATTTCAAGTTATTATCCTTGCACATTTTAGGGTTATCTAACTGTTTTAAAGTTTTACATACATTCTTGTCATGCAACCCTAATCATACATCTAACAGTTAATATTTTGCGGAATTTAAAAATGCGGAAATTAAACTACGCTATTACAAGGCTTCGGGTATTTACATAGCCAAAAACAAACCCTTAAATAATAAAGCGATAAATGAAAATAAAAGTCCTAATTAACTATTACAAATTGTGAGCAGTTACATTAATAGGATAAAAATAAAACAATAAAGTGCGCGCGATGAAATTAGAACGAGAGAGAATTAGGGTTTTGACCCTTCTAACCTAATCAAAAGAAAACTTGTTTTTTGTTGTTTTTAATTATTTTTTAAGAAAAGAATTATGTTTTTAAATTAAGTACAAAATTAATTAGCTAATTAAATTAATTAATAAAAATAATTACATGGCCTATTTTGGTGTTTTAGTTATTTTAAGGAAAAAGAGATAGAATTAAATTAGAAACAAAACCCTAATTATTCTAATTGATTTTAAATTTATTTACAAAATAATTAAAGTTATATATAATTAACAACCTAATTAAATTAATTTAATTTTTGACAAAAAATAAACCTAAGTCTAATTGGGTGAAAAATATTTTTATGTGATTTTTTGATAAAGGAAAAATTAATTTTGTTAGTAAATAAATAAACTAAATTAAATAAAGCAACAAATTAATAAAAAAAAGAAAAGAAAAGAGAAAGAGTTATTGGGCCTGAGCAATTTGGGGGTGTAAACAACAATTTTATGGCCCAAGAAGGATTGACCCACGTTAACTCTTTGCAATTGCATGCCATACGTTTGACTAGGTGTATCATGGTCCTTCGTTGATGGCCTTTGGATCTGGATCTCAGGACACTTGGCTGATTGGATGGTGAGGTCATATGGTGGACCTTGGCTTTGTAACCGCATGCAGTTCCTGAAAGAAAAATAATGTGAAGAAATTGGGGGACCTGGGATTCGAACCCAGGTCCTGAAGTGTTTTGCACACACTCCACTACCATCTACGCTGGTTGTTTTGTTTGTATGTAAGATAAGAAATAATTATAATATATAAAACCAATACACACTAAGTCCAAAACGCGTGAATTTTCAAATAAGCGAATGGTTGTTCGCCACGTCTTCATCTTCCCCAAGGATCTGTTGTTTTAGACAACAGACCTTTACCAACGGACACTCACCGTGGCTAAAAACCTGGGCATATCAAAAATCATGTACAATCACAATAAATCAATGGTGATGGTACCAATCCATTCGTCTCAGTCTCACGAACTTCATGGTACCCTAATCGTAGCCCAATTTCACCTGTACACCAAGATCCAAATTTGAACCAAAAAACCCTAACAATGGTGAAATCTCATACAGTTCATGAAAATGCAATTAATTGTTACAGAAAGCTTGCAAATGTTCTAAGGATTAAGAATCTACAAATATTTCATTCTATAGATGCCACAATTACGCAATTTGAATTCAAGAAAATAACAAAGTCGTGACTGACTTGCAGCGCGTTTTGGTACTGGAAAGGCCTTGTTATTGATTGATTTCGCTTGCTTACACTCCCAGGAAGCGATTGGGACAACTAGAAGTCCTTGAGGATGCCTGGAAGTATCAATTCATGTTTTCACTTTTTCTTGTTTTTTTTCAAGTTTTGTTCTTAATGCTGCGCCTCTCTCTAGCCTTGTTTTAGGTCTGCATACCTTCTATATGTACTGAGGAATGAACTAGGGTTCAGAAACTGATCTCAATCTTCCTCCATCAATGAATTTGATTTGATTCTTTTGAATATAATTCCAAAAATAGCCTAAAACCAATCTTTTTGTCCACACCAATGCTTTGCATGATTTCAAATATTTTCCAACTGGATTTAAGACCTGAAACAAGCATAAGATCTTTGAATTTCAATGTTTTGGATTTTCTATGATTTGTTTTGATTTAAAATGATTTAATTCAAATAAAAATCAAAATAAATAATAAAAACAAGATAATGACAAGTGGAAAAGGCTAGGGTTCGTGGAACATGTTTTTAACTCAAAACAAGTGCAAAAGATTGGGCCCATTTAACAAAAATTGAAGTTTTAGGCATAGTTGACTTTTGGCAATTTTGCAAAAAAGGTCAACTTCACCAATGCATAACTTTCTCAATTTTGACTCTTTGAAGGTGTTCTTTGACTTTTTAGAAAGCTTGATATGTCCTATAAGAAACCCTTTTGGCCTCATATCAATTTGGTATTCCATGTTCATGTATGAAGCTTTGACAAAAAAGGTTTTTTTGTTGACTTTTCAAAATGACCTATAATCTCTAAATTCATAACTTTTTGTGAGTGCATATTTTGAACTTGGTAGATGAAGATGGATTGTAGAGTATGGCATCCTCTTAAAAATGAGCTTTGGATGGGTCATTGATCATAAAGTATGAGAAAATTTATGCTTGGTCAATGTTGAGTTTACTTTTCCTGTAAAACCCTAATTTAGCAACTTTTGGTTCTTGATGAATTATGAGCAATCCATGATGAATCATGATCAAACCTTGATCAAATGATGAAATATACTTCAAAATTAGGATTTTGACCAAAAATCTTGAAGTTTGACTGTATGTGGGCCACAATTGACTTTTGCCCTAACACAGTCGATTTTTGGGCCTTTGAGCAATTGACTGAGCAAATTTTCTCTAAAAGGCTTGAAACTTGAGATGGATGATCTTGAGAACATATTAGGACATTGGTGAGCATTTGGGATCCCTTGGACTCAAGTATCTTGATGCAACATGAAACCCTAATTTGAGGTATACTGCCTTATGAGAGAGCTTGTCTGGTCAACCCTTGGACTTCCTTGAGCAACTTGAGGATCTTTCTTGAAATGTATTGAGAAATATGGGAGGGAAAATTTTGGGGTACAACAACTTCCCCTGTTCAATCTTTTGAAACCTGAGGATGTCGATTGGCTTGCTTTGCCTTTCGTGATCCGAAGGTGGAAGATGATTGAACACCAGAGTGCCCAGAAATTTTCACTCGTATGAAGTGGTAATTGTCTTGTGATATTGGGAATGGGATTATAGATGACATTTGGAAATTGATGATGGGAGATGGGCTTAAAGATGCCATCCGAAGGAGTGTCGATCGCATAAGAGATTCCTTAGCGAGAGCCTGTGTACCTGTTGTTGAGGAAGATTCTGCTGGGGAATGTTGATCTCTGTCTTGGAAGAAATAGAATTTTAGGAGCTTCGGTCGTCCGTTATTCTACTGGTGAATCGTCTCTGTTTGAATTTTAGGAGCTTTGGTCGTCCGTTATTCTAATGAGGAATCGTCTCTTAGTTGAAGAGGTGAGAATAAACTACTATCTGGTCGTAATCCAGGCTTCATAGTGATAAGATCAACTACTATCTGGTTGTAATCTAGGCTTCACAATGACTTAATGGGGATATGAGATTAAACTTGCTATCCGATCGTAATCCGGGCTTCGCAATTCATCGATTCTTATCTGGTCGTAATCCAGGCTTCAGAAGGAATTCAATTGTTATTCAGTCGCATGCTTTAACTTGAATTTAGGGCACACTAATATCCAGTCGACTTCGGGCTTCTTAGTAATTGTCCATGTAAACCGCTATTTGGTCGAAATCCAAGCTTAGCAGTGTTTTGTACCGCTATCTGGTCGTAATCCAGGCTTCACGATGTGTTATACCATTATCTGGTCGGATCCAGGCTTCATGGTGTTCTGTACTGCTATCTGGTCGTAATCCAGGCTTCACAATACCTTACTTCTTATCTGGTCGAAATCCAGGCTTCAGAAGAAATCAAGTGGTTATCCGATCGCATCCAGGCTTCCGTTTGACTGCGGGCTTACTAATATCCGGTCGAATCCGGACTTCAGAGTAATTGGTCGGGTAAACTGCTATTTGGTCGTAATCCAAGCTTCACAGTGTCCCTCATTGTTATCTGGTCGTAATCCAGGCTTCAGTGTCTCTTACCGCTATCTGGTCGTAATCCAGGCTTCACGACGTCTCATACCACTATCTGGTCAAATCCAGGCTTCATGGTGTTCAGAGGAAATCAAGGTACTATCCGGTCGTAATCCGGGCTTCATAACTTTTATTAAAGATATACCATTATCTGGTCGTAATCCAGGCTTTGCGGTGTCTTTGGTTGCTATCTGGTCATAATCCAGGCTTCACAATGTCTTCTACCATTATCTGGTCATAATCCAGGCTTCATGGTTAGTGTTTATGATAATACAATTATCTGGTCGAATCCAGGCTTCATGGTACTTGCTAAGCTGCTATCCGATCGTGATTCGGGCTTCACGGCTTGTTGGGGATTAAACTATTATCCGGTCGAATCCGGGCTTTATATCTTGCTTTTAATAGATACCACTATCTGGTCATAATCCAGGCTTTACGGTTGTCTGATGCTGTTATCCGATCATTCTCCGGGCTTCACAATATGCTGTAGGAATCAAGATACTATCCGGTCGTGCCCGGGCTTCATAGCTTGAATTTTGTGAGAATTTGATTATATCTTTCCTGAAAGGTAAAGGTTAGTCGGATGTAATGTCATGATGCATGACATGTATCGAGCAATGATGTTCTCAAAATAAATGAGATTATGCTATATGATGCATATGCATATGTCGTGATGTATAGATGTGTAATGTTTTTATGATATTTTCTAGGTGAGGGAAAATAAATCTCGGACTGCATGCTGGAGAATATGAAGAATTTCGCTCGCTGGGGATAACGACCGAAGATGATTGGGAGAATAATCCTGCTGGAGAATATATTGGTGAGAGAATGACTCTGTGGGGAAGAAATGCTCTGTTGAGGATTTGCTGAGAAATAACCTCGGCTGTGGATGAATTACCGTTGCTGATGATAAACTCTGTCGGGGATGAATTTCTTGTTTGTGAAAGGAATGAACTCCACTGGGGATAATCTTTTAGTGGTGACTTCACCGGGGATAATCTTCCATACCCTACTGGGGATAATCCTCTAGTGCTGATGATAGATAAACTCAGCTTGGGGAGAATCTTACTGACTCATTTGCGATTGCGAGCCTTAGTTGGGGAGAATTAACACCAATGTCCTTTTCTTACTCTGCAGGGAGTGTATGCATTTCTTTAGTCATATTCTTCAGCTAGGTCTATCCCTGTACCAGATGAATATAGCAACTGTAAGGCTCAGACATTTCTTGTTTTCCCCTGTTCCTGATATTACGAGTAATCATCTTTTGTTTCACATGTAAACATTTATGAGCAGCAATTATTGTCGAATGCATATATCAAAAATGAACATTGGATGTTCTTGCAAAACAAAACAGAAAAAGAAAAACAATTTGAAATTTCTTTGTGAAAATGAATCATATTGATTTTGAAGTTTGGCCTGTAAATAGGCGTTTTTGTACAAGAGGTTGACGTCCTAGTAAGAGAACGCCGCCGAATGATAGAATTTACACAGTTTGTGAAAAACAAAGAAAAACAGCTATGTGAACAATCCCACCAGGTTCCAACTCTGCTATTGCCTTTATGTCTTCGAGCGTCTCATCACTTTTATACTTGGTTGAAGGTAGATCAGATTGATTGGTGCCGTCCGAGCTTGATAGTCGATACTGAATTCTGGTTGTAAAGTGATCCAATGAGACATAGTGTTACGCTTTGATCCCTAATTTTTGCCTGGACTTCCCTTTCGGGTTTTAAGTCCATCGGGATACCCTTTTTTGCCTAAGCCGCCTTTTCGGGTTTTTGACTTGCCGGGTGTACAGTTTTTTTTCATTTCATCCCTTATTTTTGTCCGAACCCTTTTGGTTCGCCGGGAAGCCCTTATTTTTGACTAGGATAGTCGACCTAGCGGGTCTTTGATTATGCGTAGTATCTTTTCACTATGTATGCATTGACGGGGTGAGGAAGGTCGTCACCATCCATGGTGGTTAGAATCATAACTCCTCCCGAGAAAATGTTCTTAACCACAAATGGCCCTTCATACGTGGGGGTCCATTTGCCCCTGGGATCATCTTGTGGCAGTATGATGCGTTTGATTACCAGATCCCCGACTTGATACTCTTGTCGTCTGACTTTCTTGTTAAAAGCCTTGATCATCCACTTTTGATACGTCTGACCATGACAAATAGCAGTAAGTCTCTTCTTATCGATTAGATTCAGCTGATCAAGCTGGGTCTGGATCCAATCGTCCTTGTTCAATCCTGCATCCTTCATAATCCGGAGAGAGGGTATTTGAACTTCAATGGGCAAGACTGCCTCCATGCCATATACCAAAGAATAGGGTGTTGCCCATGTTGACGTCCGCGCTGAGGTACAGTACCCATGAAGAGCAAATGATAACATCTCATGCTAGTCTTTGTAGGTCACCGTCATCTTTTGCACAATCTTCTTGATGTTCTTATTAGCTGCTTCAACGACCCCATTCATCTTTGGCCGGTAAGGAGAAGAGTTGTGATGCTGTATCTTAAACTGTTTGCAGAGCTCGATGATCATCGTGTTGTTGAGATTTGTACCATTGTCTGTGATGATCCTCTCTGGTACACCGTATCGACATATCAAGTTGTGTCGGATAAACCGCGCCACGACGTTCTTGGTTACTATAACGAAAGAAGCTGCCTCAACCCACTTTGTAAAGTAATCAATAGCCACCAGAATGAAACGATGCCCGTTAGACGCAGTAGGTATGATCTCGCCGATCATATCGATGCCCCACATTGCGAAAGGCCAAGGAGCCGTCAAGACGTTCAGAGGAACCGGAGGTACATGCACCTTATCAGCATAGACTTGGCACTTATGACAAGTCCGAGAATGCTGATAACAATCGGCTTCCATAGTAGACCAATAATATCCAGCCCGTAGGATTTTCTTTTCCATGGTGTGTCCAATGGAATGAGTTCCGAAGGTACCTTCATGTAATTCTGCGATGATCCTTTCTGCCTCGCTTTTTTCCATACATCGCAGTAAGGTCGAATCATGGTTACACTTATAAAGGATCCCATTACTGATGAAGAACTTCGCAGCGAATCTTCTCAAGAACTTCTTATCACTAACAAATGCACCCTCGGGGTATTCTTGAGCCTCAAGATACCTCTTTACCTCGTGGAACCAGGGTTTATCCGCTACCTCTTCAGTCTCAATGTCACAACAATGTGCGGGTTCGTCCAACCTCTCGATGGTAATCTGGGGAGCTTCATTGTCCCACCTGACCTTGAACATAGAAGACATGGTAGCTAGCGCGTCCGCTAACTGATTCTCCTCTCTTGGGAAGTGTTCAAAGGTTATCTCTTCAAAGTGCGGAAGCAAAGTCAACACATACTCCTTGTAAGGAATAAGATTTGGGTGCTTCGTATCCAACTCGCCTTTGATCTAGATGATCACTAGAGCAGAATCTCTGAATACACTCAAGAACTTAATCCTCAGGTCAATAGCAGCTCGAAGACCCATGATGCACGCTTCATACTCCGCCATATTGTTGGTGAAGTTAAAACATAATCGGGCAGTGAACGGAGTATGACAACCCTCAGGAGATATGATCACAGCGCCAATGCCATTACCCAACGCGTTTGAAGCTCCTTCAAAATACATAGACCATCGGGATCCTTCCTCAGGTCCTTCATCCAGTCCAGGTTCTTCACAGTCGGTCACCAACATGATATTCTCATCCGGGAACTCGAAATTCATGGACTGGTAGTCGTCCATGGCCTGATGCGCCAAATGATCGACCAATACACTCCCCTTGATTGCTTTTTGGGTTGTGTATTGGATGTCATACTCAGTTAAGATCATCTTCCATCTTGCTATCCTTCCAGAGAGAGCAAGCTTCTCAAACATATACTTGATTGGATCCATTTTTGAGATCAATAAGGTGGTGTGAGTCAGCATATACTATCTCAGCCGACGAGCAACCCATGCCAAAGCGCATCAAGTTTTCTAAAGCAGTGAGTATCGGGTCTCACAGTCGGTAAACTTTTTGCTAAGGTAGTAAATAGCGTGCTTTTTTCGGCCAGACTCGTCATGCTGCCCCAGCACGCACCCCATTGAATTATCCAGTAAAGTCAAGTATAAGATCAAAGGTCTCCCTTCAACTGGAGGCATCAGAATAATTGGCTCTTGGAGGTATTCCTTGATCCTTTTGAAAGCGGTCTGACATTCATCATTCCATCTTACCACTTGATCTTTCTTTAGTAACTTGAATATTGGCTCACAAGTAGCAGTCAGATGTGAAATTAATCAGACAATGTAATTTAGACGTCCCAAAAAGCCTCTGACTTCCTTTTCTGTTCGGGGAGATGGCATCTCCTGTATGGCTTTTACCTTGGCAGGATCCACTTGAATACCTTTATCACTGACAACGAAACCCAGCAGCTTACCAGACCTTACCCCGAAGGTGCACTTGTTCGGGTTTAACCTCAACTTGTACATCTTCAACCGGTCAAATAGTTTCTGGAGATGGTCAAGGTGCTCTTTCTCAGTCTGGGACCTTGCGATCATGTCATCAACATAAACTTCGATATCATGGTGAATCATGTCATGGAACAAAGCGACCATGGCGCGCTGATAAGTTTCCCTGGCATTCTTCAACCCGAAAGGCATTACCTTGTAACAGAAGGTGCCCCACTGCGTAACGAAGGTCGTCTTCTCCATGTCTTCGGGATCCATCTTGATCTGATTGTAACCAGAAAAACCGTCCATAAAGGAGAAGATCTTATGCTGCGCGGTGTTGTCGACCAAAACATTGATGTGAGGAAGCGGGAAATCATCCTTGGGGCTTGCCCGGTTCAGATCTCTATAGTCCACACACATCCGCACCTTACCATCTTTCTTAGGCACCAGAACAACATTGGCAACCCACTACGGGTAAGAGGTGACAGCTAGAAATTCGGCGTCAAACTGTTTCATGACCCCAACTTTAATTTTCTGAGACATCTCAGGGCGCATACGGCGAACCTTCTGCTTTATCGGAGGACAATCTTCTTTGGTTGGTAGGCGGTGAACCATAATGTCAGTGTCAAAACCAGGCATATCTTCATATGACCAAGCGAATATCTCAACATAGTCGCGTAGCATCTGTATCAACTGTTGCTTGACACTAGGCTCCAGATTCGCACCTATCTTGACCTCTTTCTTGTCTTCCTTTGTACCCAGATTCACTGATTCAACTGGCTCTTCATGAGGCTGTATGGCCCTCTCTTCCTGTAGTAACAGTCTAGCAAGTTCTCCGGGCACCTCACAATCATCCTCACCTTCGTCCTCGGCTTGGTTGATCGGATTTTCGAAGTCGTAACTAGTAGTAGCAGAGTTGTTATCAATGGGATCCAGAGTGGATGTGGATCTGCATTATGATACGTGAGTGTGTGTAAGACAAAAGCTGTTTTTGATAAAGCGAGAGACAGAAAAAGAAAAACAAGGGGCGCAAAATTTGTAATTCAAGAAACGTCCAATGTTTTATTGATGATATATGAAATGACAGATAATAAGCCCTTACAAGCAAAGCCAAGGTGCCTCGGGAAAGGCACCGGGCCGTAGAGTTTCAAATTGTTTATTACAAATCTCAAAACAAAAGTCAGTTACTGTGTAATAAAAGAAACATGTATGAAGTCCTTCGCCGTCCAGTTGTTCAATCCACCATTGGTCGTAGGGTAGATCCAGTTGTCGATATCTGAATCTTCTTCACCATATTCAATTGCATTCACTCCCTGATTGCTGATGTGCAAAGGAGGTCTTCCAATCCGTGCACGCCGAACAGCCCTCTGAGCCCCTGTAGTAAAGCCCAAACCAAACTTTTCAGTCTTGTGTGTGAAATCATGGAGCTGACCCCAATTTGCACACCCACCTTTTTCAATTACAGCCCTGGCATCCTTGAGGGAAGCCATCTTCATCGGGGGTTTGTCAGCAACAACCTCAGTCGACGCCAAAGTCTGAGGTACCTCTTCAAAGTTCTGACAAGGGGTTTCGATGAATTCCCCATCCATCTCCACATAACGACAGGAATTGAGATGACTCACCATGTACTCCTCTTCACCTTGTACCATGACAATCTTCCCTTTTACCATATATTTCACATTTGATGGAGCGTAGAAGTCACTGCCCCAGCTTTATGAATCCAAGGACGACCCAATAAGCAAGAATATGATGGTCTAATATCCATCACGTAGAAGGTGGATGCAAAAGTCTGAGAGCCAACTTTAACAGGGATGTCCACCTCCCCATGCACCATCCTTTTTGACCCGTCGAAAGCCTTGACCATAATATTGCTCGGCTTTAGAATCAAACCTTCACAGTCCAGACGGTCTAATGCTTTCTTGGGCAAAACATTCAATGAGGACCCGATATCCACCAGTACATAGGCCATAACAGTGCCCCTGCCCTCAATCGAGACGTGTAGAGCATCATTGTGATTCCTTCCTTTAGTAGTCAGATCTGCGTCTGAGAAACCCAACTCGTTGTCGGCAGTCAAACTAGCTACACAATCTTTGAATTGATCAATCGAAGTTTCCTGCGGCACGTGCGCAGTTTTGAGGAAAGAAATTAAAGCCTTTGCACGAGCTTCAGAACACAATAACAAGTACAACATGGAGATTTTTGACGGGGTCTGCCCCAACTGCTCGACTACGTTATAGTCGCTCTTCTTGATAATCTTCATAATTTCCTCTATCTCTTGCTTAGAGGTTTCTACGATGATCTTCTTAGGCGCCTCCGCCCGGGCAGGCTCACCTGTGATTTCTTTGCCCCGATTCCCAGATGGCTCGACGATAGGGGTGAAAACTAGAATAGGAACTGGGACAGTAGCTGATGTACCAGCAGATGGAATGACAACAGGTTTGTGAACAGTCGGAGGGGAAATCTCAGGAGAAAAGAGTCTTCCGCTTCTGGTGACCTTTCTAGCCCCGACAATATTGCTGACATCAACATCATCCTCTTCACTCTTTAAGTCTTGTTTAACTCCATGGTAATACACATCGGTACCATAGTGCCAAGGGATAGCCTTATCTGAAGTGTATGGGATAGGACCAGGGACAGTAATGATTAATGGAGCAATTCTTGGAACGAATGTAATCCTAATAGGATTTCTCGAGGAAGCCTTGGAAGGATTGGCGGAAATGGTTATGATGGCAACTTCTTCAATTGGAACCAACGGAATCACAGTCTTCACGAATAGGATCTCTTTGTTATCCATCAGGCGCTGAACACCTGATTTCAATAAATGGCAACCAGCAGGCAGAATTGAACACATGTGGCAACCTTCGCCATAACCCGGAAATAAACCGGCCAACAATAGATTCTTCTTAACTGTCATCAAAGGAGAATAAATTTCTTCCACAGAGGTCACAAATAAATCATCGTCCACATCATTTATTTCATGATCGTGTTTGGGCATAGGAGCAGTTATGACGTTGGGCTTCTCCGGAGCGTCAAACTCAATCTCTTTGGCTTCGATCAAGTCTTGCACCTTATTCTTCAAGGCCCAAATGTTGTTTGTATCATGACCTTGGTCATCAGAGTGATAGGCACAGCGGGCATTCGGGTTATATAGCGGAGATGTGGTGTTGGGATTCTTCGGGGCCTCCCTCAGAGTTACCAGGTTGGTCTTCAATAACTGTGGTAGAATTTGAGACAAGGTCATATTGAGCCGAGTATACTGTCTCTGTGGTCTTTCCACCCTTTGTTGATTGTTGCATTGTGGAGCAACTGTGGGTCTTGATATCACTACCGCATTCACCGCTTGATGGTTTTCAGGTCTGCTATGGCCCCTCGGGTCGTAGACTGCACTAGCTTCTTTCCTACCGGTGAAAGGCTTCTTCACTGCACTTGATGAAGTATTTTTCTGTATCTTACCACTTCAGATACCAGCTTCTACTCTCTCTCCAGTCAAAATTAACTCAGTAAACCCAGATGACGAACTGCCGATTAAATGATTGAAGAATGGACCAGATAGCGTCTCTAGAAACATGTCAACCAACTCCTTGTCAGACAAAGGGGGTTGGACTCTTCCAGCTAAATCTCTCCACTTCTGAGCATAGTCCTTAAAACCTTCACTTGCACCCATTGACATACCCTGAAGCTGAGTACGAGTGGGAGCAAGGTCGGCGTTATACTGATACTGCCTGTAGAAAGCAGCAGCAAGGTCCTCCCAGTTTTAGACATTAGCTCCTTCCAATTGATAAAACCATTCAAGTTGAGTCCCTGACAGACTATCTTGAAGGAAGTGTACCCACAAATTTCTATCAGCCGTATGGGATTGAATTTTCCTGACATACGAGCGAAAGTGGAGTTTTGGACAGGATACTCCATCGTATTTGGCAAAAACCGGAGCTTTGAACTTATGAGGGATCACCACTCCAGATACCAGTCCCAACTCTCCAAAATCCAAACCAGGGATCTTCTGAATCTCCATAGTACTCAGACGGTCTTCTAATTGCTTGTACCTATCCTCGGCAGGAGGATATTGCTCCTCATCATAATCTGTATCATTATCAGAAACTGCAGGACTGGGACCCTTTTCTTCTTCTTGGTCCTCCCCTTCCTTGGATGAAAAGGACAGATGAGCTTGCTGTTTCAACCTATCCCTAAAACTTTTGCCCATACTTAGCAGAACGAACTTCTTCTTCTTCTTCTTCTTCTTCTTCTTCTTCTTCTTCTCTTTCTCTTTCATAATGAGAGCTTTCAAGTCCTCTTTCCCTTTAGCCAAGCTCAAGAACATCTCTTGGAATTGGGCAATTTGTGCCTGAAGACCTTTGATAGCTTGATCGGAAGACATTTCTGCTGAAATAAACAGTGAAGAAGATGAGAAACCTGTAATGGTGTGCATGATAATGGGATGCGTATGTAATGATTTCAAAGACTTTGGGAGATTTAAATTTGCAAACCAAAAAAACAAACAAACTTTATTAGATTAACTTGTAAAAAAGGTTCAACAATGCCTTTGAGGTGTTACAAAGAAATAAATGAAAAACAAATCTAAACTAGAAAAAGCAAAATCATAAATCCCATGGACGCTTCCCCTTGGTGCTGACGTAGTCATTGATCGTTCTTTCATTCTCGAGTTGCCTGGTGAGCTTCAAGATCTTCCTTTCTTGCTCATGGTACTTTTCCCGGTAGGTATCCCTCTCCTCTTTCAGCTAAATCCAGGATCTCTTTAATGCCCCAAGATCAGTGGGCATGTAGGAATAAAGGACTGTATAAGGAATGCCCTATTCATTGGCGGGCTCCACTATCACTGGCAACACAGCTTCATAAGGCATTCCAAGTTTCTGAGCACGAGCTCGGACCCACTCGAGATAAGGCTGCATAAGGAGGGAAGTACTTGGTCCTAGCTCTTGGGGATCAGATCTATTCACTATGCCCCAAGCTCATATAAACCTATGGCGATGCTTGTCAACGTCTTCCTTATAGTCAAAAGCAATATCTATAATAAGTAGCTCATGAGGACCGTCTCCCCGAGCACGACCAAATTGTCGCAAAGCTAAACAAGGACTGTAGGTTATTCCCCCTCTGATTCCAAGTAGCGGGACATTAGGGTATCCCCCACAACAATCAATAACAGTAGTGCTTTCCATAGCCTTGGAACTCCAAAGAATGTCTGTATGAGTAAGGGACATTATCCTGTAAGACCATCCTAAATCTTCTTCATTCTTCAACACAGACTTAGGGAGGTGCGAAATAAATGACCTTGATAGCAACGACATGCAGCACATAAGGGTCCCTCTTCTACGCACAGTACGAGTGTAGAGAGCATGCAAGATATCACCCAGTAGAGTAGGCACAGGATTGTGAGACAAGAAGATCTTAACCGCATTCACATCTATAAGGAATCTGGATTCGGGAAGAGAACCAAACCGTAGATAAGGAGAGCCAAGATGTCTTCGAAAGCCTGAAAATCCAAACTATCCCATAATAGCTGAGCTTGATCTATCAGAAACTTGGCTAAGAAACCTTCAACCCTGCTTTGTGTTTCCCAATTGGATACTACATCATCCCTTTTTAGATGCAGAGCTAAGGCAATGTCTTCTGGTCTAGGATTCTCTTCCAAACTTGTGAAGGGCATCTGCTCAAGGACGGATATGCCCAATAAGTGAGAAAACTCTTCCAAAGTGGGAACCAGCTAATAATCGGGGAAAGTGAAGCAGTGATGCACATGATCAAAGAACTGGAAAAGCACACTCATCATCTGCTCATCAAACTTTGAGGTAACCAAGCTAAGAAGCTGACCATGTCTCTTAATGAATGAAGAAGTCTCAGAAACTTTTGAGACTAACTGTTTGAGTTGAGTAGGTATTTGCACAAAGTTAACTCGGATGGTGTTTCTGCGCATGGAAACCATAATCTGCAAAACAGAACAAAGATAAATTCCCTTGGTCTTTGAAATGGTTAGTATAATGAAGTATGCATGCTATGTTATGATGCATGATGTCATGATAAAAGCAACACTGGTATAACAGATAACAGACATGGCAAAGGCAATCAAGTCACACAAAAGCCCTTAAGTTTAAGGCTTGCATGGTGTTGTACCCTAAAATTTGCCCTCCCATATTCTTCAAGATTTGTCAAGAATCATCTTCAAATGGTTCAAGATTTCTCAAGGGTTGCACAGTCCAAATGCCTCCTAAGCCAGTCAAAATTAGGGTTTTGTTTCTTTCTAAGAATTTGAGGTTTTCAATGGCTCAATCAAGTCTCATATGCCTATATACATTGTCAAGCATCTACATGTCAAGTCTCAAGACTCACAGTGCCAAATTCCACAGTCAAAAGCCCTATTTGATCCACAGTCAACTGCAGGGGCAAAATGGTCATTTCACAGTCAAAAGTAAGAATTTTTGGTCAACATCTTATTTTGAGTCCACAATCATCATTTGATCAAGTCTTGATCATGATTCCATAAGCATGGCTCAAAAATCATCAAGGATGCAAAAGTTACTATTTTTGGACAGTAGAAAAGTCAACTGTATCTTGACCAAGGCATAACTTTTTCATGGTTCATCAAAAAAATCCCATCCAACGCTAATTTTTAAGAGGATGAAATTACCTACAATCCATATTCACACTCCAAGTCCAAGAAATGCTCTCATAAAAAGTTATCAATGTCTACATTATAGGTCAAATTCAAAAGTCAACAAAAATGCACTTTAAGTCAAAGACCATAACTTGAGATTGGTAAATCCAAATGACATGGGACCAAAGGCATTGGTTAGAGGACTTCAAGACCTTTCCAAAATGTCCAAGAACATGTTCATATGATCAAAATTGAGCAAGATATCCATTGGAGAAGTTGGGAAATTTTTGTGAATTTGCAAAAGTCAACTTTGCTCAAAACACTTTGTTTTTGCTAATGGGCCTCAAATTTCTTCTTGAAACTTTATCCAAGGCCTATGAACGACCCATCAAGCATAAATTGAATTATTTTCTTATTTTTTATTAATTAATTGGATTTTTAATCAATTTTAATTCATTTAATTAATTTAAATTGTAGGAAATACAAAGATTTGATTTTTCAATCTTTTTGTGAAGCAAAAGTGGTCAATATATGCTGGAAATTTCGTGTGCAAATCAAAGGGACAAGAATCTCCAAGTTTGGCAAGTTTTTCCAATCAAAAAGATTCAAAAATATATGATTGCAAATCAAATATTCAAACCATTATTCAATGGATCTTTGCTCAAGGATTTGACCTAATTATATTCTACTATAAGTACACAAGCCAACCCTAATGCTGCAGACGTGAATTTGCTGCAAGAAAGCCATAACCACATTCAAAAAAATTCAAAGAAAAGTGAAAACTGTTTTCTATAGTTTAGCACGATTCAAAGGCTTTTGTGGTTTCTAATACATTGCAGGGGTTCCCAGAGACGTATTGCAATCAAAAACAAGTGCTAAGGCCTAAGAAATCATCATTTATAGTCACACGGTTTGATGCTTTTTCTCATGATCGAAACTCATATTTCATGCATAATTAACATGTTTTAATCATTGTTTTGTGTTGCTTGAATTCATATAAAGCTAATGGTATTAGTTAATTGCATTATAATGCCCAGAATCACAAATTACCATTGAAGAAATCTAGAGTTCTTGAGCTTCCAGATTGGGGATTTACAATATATGGAAAATTGAGACCCCTAATGCATATGGTTGGAATCGTCAAGGCCAGACGAACACAAAGCTGCCATCGCGAAATATTTATATAGCCTGTAGGGCTATTCGCTATTTTTCCTCATGATGTTTTATGGGGGTTAAAAACCCCCGCTATCTAACTCTGTTTTTACAGGCAAATGAAGAAGACGAAGGACGTGGTGATATTCTATTGGACAATTCAAATGGCGCGCGTTTTCGTTTGTTTTTCAGCACATGCATTAATTTTGTATATATTATAATTGTTTGTTAATATTATATCAAAAGCAAGCAAATGGCCTGGTGGTTGATGCGCTGGACGGTGATCATTGGGACCTGGGTTCGATTCCCAGGTCCCCCAAAAACACTTCTATTATTTTTCTATACAGGATTACATGCAGGCTTCAGGAAGTGGTACACCATGCACTTTCAAATCCCAGGCGCCAAGTGGCCACATGCACAAATCTGATGGTCAGGATGGGAAGACCACCATGCTCCCAATCAACACGCACTCTGGAGGATCCCAAAAAGTCAATGGACTGGGATTGTGAATGGGCCTGAAAATTGCTTTCTAACCTCCATATTTGGGCCATCACCCCCCTGGTTTCTTTGTTCTTTCCTTTTTATTTTCTTTTCCTTTTAATTTCTTTTATTAATTATTATTATTATTAGTTAATTAACTCACAAATTAATTATTTTTCATAAAAAATTCAGAAACCTAAAATAGAATTTATTTTTATTATTTATTAATTTCACTACTAATTATTATTTTGTAAATAAATTCTAACAAATTAATTTAGTTAATTAGGTTAAATTTGACTATTTTTTGCAATAAATAAAATCCATGTAGAATTAGGCTTTTGACAACTTTTAATTTCTTTTATTCTATTCTCATTAAAACATAAAAAACTTAAAAAAACATTTCTTTTAATTAATTAATTAGAATTAGGTTTAATTAATTGCAAAGAGGACCAAAATTCCATTCTTTTCTCAAAAATGGTCAAAACCCTAAGGACGTCCCCGATTCAATTTCTTTTCGCGCATAATATTTTCAATTATATTTATGTAATTGCTCCGAGAATGTAATAGCGTAATTAGGACTTTTATCGCTTTCTTTATTTTCTCGCATTTATCTTTTCAAGGGTTGTGTTTTTGGCGATGTAAATACCCGACGCCTTGTAATAGCGTAGATTTACTTTCCGCAATTTACTTTCCGCAAATTATTAACTGTTAACTATGTATGACAAGACTTGCTTGAAAATAAAATCAAAACGTAGCTCACAATAACATGTGCAAAGATAATCTTAAATTGAATCCTGACACACATGCACATGCCACTCCTAGGGTACGCCTCACTTGGTTGCCTCGAGGTGGTCATTAAGTATAAGGTGTTTTAGAGGTCGCCCTCCTGTCTAAAGATCCAGTTGCCTCGAAACGGTCGCCTCGGATAAAAAGGATCTAGGACATTAGGGTTACCGCTAAGGCGTCCTACTATTGCTTTGGTGACCACACATGTCCCTATAATCGAATTGACCCGAATAACTCCAACGACGGTGCTACCTACTTCTCAATAGTGGGATAGTACTGTCTAATGGACATTTACACAGCTTAATTCTTTTGAGTAGGTAGAGGTTCTAAGGTACTTGCTCTTTCAAAACAAAAACAACTTTTCGCACTCACACTTTTCTGACAAAAGTTTTCAAACAAACACTTCATGACACTCTTGAGGACTGATACAAGAGTTAAAACGAAGTTTTCAAACAAACTTTTTTCAAAACCCATAAACACAAGAAAAGCAAACATTTTTGAAAACATAGTGAGCAAGTACCTAAGAGCCTGTGGATAACCACAAATAGAAAGGGTGCTAACACCTTCCCTTTCTATAATCTACCTCCCGAACCGAGAAACATCTCGAAAAGGAATTTTGTTGTGCTTTTGTCCTTTCCTTGTTGGAGAAAATAAAAGACGGTGGCGACTCTTGCTTACCGCGACATTTCGCAAACCAGCATTTCAAAACAGTCAGTTCTATTTCCACCGATCACAGAACTGGCGACTCTGCTGGGGAATATTAATAAGTGAGGTGTACCTTAGGATTAAATCATTCTATGTTTTCAATTGAATGCTTTGTTTGCTTTAATATTATGGGCTTGCATCGGAGTGTCATAGATCCTAACCCGGATCTGGGGAATACCCTTTAGGTAGCAATAAACTGTGAGGGACTTGTCCGACGTAGACCGACACGGGTGAAGCAATAGCTACGTTGGTGTGACACCTTGGTCTGTACCGATATCCCTTGTGTTGGAACAAGGAGAATATGGGTCTTCTGAGGAGTCATTAAGCACCAACCGACCTTAGAACCCTAAATTGACCCAACTTGGCCATAGAACAGTAGCAGTATGCTACACTCATTGAGACTAAACTCTCGCGATGGTTCTGGCCACAAGAAAAGATTGCGAAGCTGGAGTTATGACCGAGTGAGGGTAGTCAGTGATATTGAGATCCTCTAGAACCCGGTTACTATTTTCTAGGACAGGTCTTAACCAACTGAAACTGAAAGAGGGTAGTACCTAAACTTCATGCTGGCCTAAACTCTATGGGCTGTCTTGTGTGACTGGTGTGCCTTGCCATGTTTGCCTTTTGTGAATACTTGTGGTGTGCTTTATCATAACATCATACCATCATAACATCGCATGCATCCTGAATAAGGACTAACCCATTTCAAAGACAAAAGGGTTTCATCTTTGCTCTGTTTTGTAGGACATCATGATGCATGTGCGAAGGAATACTATCCGGCTCAACTTTTTTCACCCACCTGATTTTCTTAAAGAATTGGTTGATAGGATCCCAAATACTACTTCCTTCATCAAGAGGCATGGTTCTCTTCTCGGTTTAGTCACTTCAAAATGGGACCAACAACTAATGAGTGTCCTGACCCAGTTTTATGATCCCCTATACCATTGCTTCACCTTTCAAGACTTCCAGCTGGTCCCTACCCTGGAAGAATTCTCTGATTTGCTTGGTATCCCTGTTTTGGAACAGACTCCATTCACTGGTTGGGAAAAGACTCTTAGGCTTGAGGAGATTGCTGCAGCCCTTCCTTTGACCAACAAAGAGACTTCATGGCGTACGAAGACATTCTGGATCTCTTAATCTATGGTCTGGTTTTGTTTCCAAATCCTGATACCTTTGTTAATGTCAATGCCATAAGGATCTTCATCTCTCGGAATCCTGTACCCACTCTCTTGGGTGATATCCTGCAACAACTCTATGCTCGTACTGCCCGAAGACGGGGAACTTTGTGGTGTTGTGCTCCTTTGTTAGTGAGGTGGTTTATTTCGCACCTCCTTAAGTTCGTACTGAAGAACAAAGAAGGAAGGGGCTGGGCTTATAGGTTAATGTCTCTCACTGATAATGACATCATTTGGACTCTTAGAGGTTTAGATGAGGTGGCTGTTATTGATCGTTGTGGAGAGTATCCTAATGTTCCATTGATCGGTACCCAGGGAGGAATCTCTTATAATCCATGTTTAGCTCTCCGTCAATTTGGAAGAGCCAGAAGAGCAGGGCCTCATGAGATGTTGGTACCTCACATCAGTTTTGAGTTTCAGGTAGACAGTGACGAGCTGCATCGTAGATTCATCCGGGCTTGGGATAGAATTCACAAGGCTGACCCACATGAGTTGGGACCAAAGACTTCTCTGCCTATGGAATCCTACTACAGATGGGTCCGCATCCGTTCTCAGAAGTTAGGTATGCCATACGAAGCCTTCAGACCTATTACTCTTGAAGTTCCTGAGAGAGACGGGGTTCCTCCAACTATACTCCCTCCTCAGATACCCGCTGATGTTGATACGCTAAAGAGGTCTTGGGTGCAACTACAGGAAGAACGGGATTCTTATCGAGAAAGGTTCAATGAACAAGAACAGAAAATCCAGAAGCTGACGAAGCAATTGGAGAACGAGCGGATCTTGAATGACTATATCCGTACTGAGAAGAAGAGGCCATGGGAGCACTGATGGGCTTTGGATGTTTCTTTTATAGCTTTTATTCCCTTTTCAGTATTTTCATTTATGTAACGCCTAAGGGAAATTTCTTGAACAATTTAAAGTTTGAATCTAATAAAGTGTGTTTCCTTTTTGTCTACAAAGTTGAATCCCGATTGTCTTTGAAAACATAAATCATACGCATTCCATTCATCATATACATAACAGGTACCCTTTTTATAGGTCACTTATCTTCTTCGCTGTTTATTTCAGCAATCATCATGTCTTATGAACCTACTACTGAACAAGCTATCAAGGCCCTCCAGGCCCAGAATGCCCAGTTCCAAGAGATGGTTATGAGCCTAGCCCAGTGTCAACAGGAGTTGAAGACCCTGCTTATGAAGAAGAAGAAGAAGAGGACTGTCTTGTTCAATACTGGACGTAGATATGGGAATGCACTGCAGAATGAGGTTGAGCTGACTACCCCATCTGTAAGGAAAGACAGTCCCCAAGAGAGAAGGGTTCCTAGTCCCGTGGTCTCCGACAACGAGACGGATTATAATGATAAACAGTACCCTCCTGCTGAGGACAGGTACAAACAGCTGGAGGATTGCTTAAGTGCTATGGAGATTCAACATGTGCCCGGGTTGGACTTTGGAGACCTAGGCTTATCCTCTGGGGTGGTGATTCCCCACAAGTTCAAGGCGCCTGCCTTTGCAAAGTACGACGGAGCTTCCTGTCCTAAGCTGCACCTCCGATCGTATGTCAGGAAGATCCAACCTTATACAGCTGACAAGAATTTGTGGATCCATTTCTTCCAGGATAGTCTTTCAGGGACTCAACTCGAATGGTTCTATCAGCTGGATGGAGCCAGTATTCGTAACTGGGAGGACTTGGCTACTGCGTTCTATAAGCAGTATCAGTATAATTCCGACCTCGCTCCTACGCGTACCCAACTCCAGGGTATGTCACTAAGGACGGGTGAAGGATTTAAGGAATATGCCCAAAAGTGGAGAGACCTGGCTGGAAGGGTGCAACCACCTTTGACAGACTGTGAGCTTTTTGATATGTTCTTGGGGACCCTGTCTGGTCCGTTCTTCAACCATCTGATTGGAAATTCTTCTGCGGGGTTTACAGATCTGATCTTGACTGGTGAGAGAATAGAAGCTGGTATCAAGTCTGGGAAGATACAAAAGGGTGCCTCCTCGAGCACTGAGAAGAAGCCCTTCAAGAAAGAATCTAGTGCTGTTTATGGTTCAAGGAGACAGAATAAACCGGAACGCCGCCAAGCTGTCAACGCGGTGGTTATTTCTAAGCTTGCTGCTGCTCCTCAGAAATATAACCAACCAAGGGGTGAGAGACCCAGAAGGCAGTTCACTCGACTCAGTATGACCTTGTCCCAGATATTGCCGCAGTTACTGTCAACCAATCTGGTAACCATAAAAGAAGCTCCAAAGGTTGTGAACACAACATCTCCAAAGTACAATCCCAACGCCCGCTGCTCTTATCACTCTGAAAGCCCGGGGCATACTATGGATGATTGTTGGGCTCTGAGGAATAAGGTTCAGGACCTTATTGATGCTAAAGAGATAGAGTTCGAGGCGCCCGAAAGGCCCAATGTTGTGACTGCTCCCATGCCCAAGCATGGAGCGAATGCTGTAGAGGAAGACCTGTATGTAGCCTCCGTGGATGATATTGTTACTCCGTTGTTGACTGTCAAGAGGAACCTGTTGCTAGCCGGTTTATTTCCGGGATGTAGTAAAGGTTGCCTTCTATGTTCCGTTTCACCTGCTGGTTGTCCATCTTTGAAGTCAGGTATCCAGAGCCTGATGGATAATTAAGAGATCTTGTTCGAGAAGATTGTCGTTCCTGCTACCCCTACTGAAGAAGTGTCCATTGTTACTATTTTCAACAACTCTCCTAAGGCTCCCTCAAAGAAGCCTGTCAAAATCATGTCTGCTCAGAAGATTGCACCCATAATCATTACTGTTCCGGGGCCCATCCCCTATACATCTGACAAAGCTGTCCCGTGGCACTATGGGACAGATGTTTATGTGTTTGGAGTTAAACAAGAGTTTGATACTAGTACCGACGTCAGCAACATCCCCGGGCCTGCCAAAGTCACCCGCAGTGGTAGGATCTTCTCACCAGATATTGCGCCACCAGCTATTCAGAGACCTATTGTCATCACACCCGCAAGTGTGCCTGCTCCCTTTCCTGACCAAGTCCCTATTTCTACCCCTGCTGCCGAGTCATCTGACGCTCGGGGCAAAGGGATTGCTACTGATACGCCTTCCCAGACGGAGGCACCAAAGACAACCAATGTTGAAGCTTCCAAGCAGGAGATGAAAGAGATCCTTAAGATTATCAAGAAGAGTGATTTTAATGTGGTTGAGCAACTGGGGCACACCCCATCAAAAGTTTCTATGCTATCACTGTTGTTATGTTCAGAGGCCTATGCCAAGGCTCTGATTACCTTCTTGAAGACGGCGCACATGCCACAAGAGACATCTACTGATCAATTTACTGATTGTGTAGCCAACTTAACTGCTGGTAATGGTTTGGGTTTCTCCGACGTCGATCTGACTGCTAAAGGGAAGAACCATAATGATGCCCTGCATGTCTCCATTGAATGCAGGGGCACTACTCTTGCCCATGTGCTGGTTGACACTGGTTCTTCGTTAAACGTATTGCCCAAGAAAGCTCTAGACAGGCTGGATTGTGAGGGTTTAGAGCTCAAGCCAAGTAACATTGTTGTCCGGGCCTTTGACGGGTCCAAAAGGATGGTGCATGGTGAAGTTGACATTCCAATCAGGGTTGGTTCGCAGGTCTTTGATTCTACTTTCTATGTGATGGACATCCGACCGTCCTACTCTTGTTTGCTGGGTCGTCCATGGATCCATAAGGCTGGAGCTGTGACCTCCACACTGCATCAGAAGCTGAAGTACCCGGTCATAGGAAAGATTGTGACACTACAGGGGGAGGAAGAATATATGGTCAGCCACCTCAACTCGTTCCGGTACATAGAGATGGATGGGGAATTTATCGAGACTCCGTTTCAACACTTCGAAGAGGTCCCTCAGACACTGGCGTCAGCCGAGACTGTGATTGAAGATCCTCCTTTGAAGATGGCCTCCTTAAAGGACGCTCGGGCTGTTATTGAGAAGGGTGAGTGCGCAAACTGGGGCCGACTTCCTGATTTCACTCCGAAGACTGACAAATTTGGTTTGGGTTTCACTGCAGAAGCTCAGAGGGCTGTTCGTAAGGCAAGGATTGGAAGACCTCCTGTATTCATCACCAACCCGGGAGTAAATGCTATTGAAGAGGACGTCGAGGAATCTGAATTCGACAGCTGGATCTACCCCACAACCAACGGTGGACCAAGCAACTGGACTGCAAAAGACTTCATACCTATTACTTTTGTCACTCAGTAATGAACTCCTTTGTTTTGAATTTGTAACAGACAATATTACTAAACTTTATGGCCCGATGTCTTACCCGGGACACCGTGGCTTCATTTGTGAGGGCTTTTGTGTGTCATTTTCATATATCATTAATAAAAGCATTTGGACGTTTTTTGCATTTCAAATCTTGCGCTCATTGTCTTTCTTTATTATATATTGCAAAACAGCTATATTTACACACACTCACCTATACAGGTTCCAATCCACTCTGGATCTCACTGGTAACGACTCTGCTACTACCAGTTATGACTTCGAGAATCTGATCAACTTAGCCGAAGACGAAGGTGAAGATGATTGTGAAGTGCCCGGTGAGCTTGCAAGACTGCTACTTCAGGAAGAGAGGGCCATTCAGCCACATGAAGAGCCAGTGGAAACGGTAAATCTGGGTACTGAGACAGACATAAAGGAAGTCAAGATTGGTGCCAATCTAGAGTCTAGTGTGAAACAACGGTTGATTCAGATGCTGCACGACTACGTGGAAATCTTTGCCTGGTCTTACGAGGATATGCCTGAGTTGGATACTGACATTGTGGTTCATCACTTGCCTACCAAGGAAGAATGCCCTCCGGTAAAACAGAAGGTCCGCCATATGCGTCCAGAGATGTCCGAGAAAATCAAAGCTGAGGTTATGAAACAATTCGACACCGTTTTTCTAGCAGTGACTTCTTACCCTCAGTGGGTTGCCAATGTGGTTCCAGTGCCAAAGAAAGATGGTAAGGTCAGAATGTATGTTGATTACAGGGATTTGAACAGGGCGAGCCCTAAGGATGATTTCCCTCTGCCTCATATCGACGTTCTGGTTGACAATACTGCTCAGCATAAGGTATTCTCCTTCATGGACGGGTTCTCCGGTTATAATCAGATCAAGATGGCTCCTGAAGACATGGAGAAGACCACTTTTGTTACTCAGTGGGGCACCTTTTGTTACAAGGTCATGCCTTTTGGGTTGAAAAATGCTGGGGCAACTTACCAACGTGCCATGGTTGCTCTGTTTCATGACATGATCCATCATGAAATTGAGGTATATGTTGACGATATGATTGCAAGGTCCCAAACTAAGGAGGAACACCTTGACCATCTACAGAAGCTGTTTGACCGGTTGAAGTTGTACAAGCTGAGGTTGAACCCAAACAAGTGCACGTTTGGGGTGAGATCTGGAAAATTGCTAGGCTTCGTCGTGAGCGATAAAGGTATTCAAGTGGACCCTGCCAAAGTGAAAGCCATACAAGAAATGCCAATTCCCAAGACAGATAAAGAAGTCAGAGGCTTTCTAGGACGGTTGAACTACATTGCCCGATTCATCTCACATCTAACTGCTACCTGTGAACCAATCTTCAAGCTACTGAAGAAAGATCAAGTAGTACGTTGGAACGATGAATGTCAGGCCGCTTTCGAAAGAATCAAAGAGTATCTCCAAGAGCCACCTATTCTTATGCCACCGGTTGAAGGGAGACCTCTAATCTTATACTTGACAGTACTTGACAGCTCAATGGGGTGTGTGCTGGGGCAGCATGACGAGTCTGGCCGAAAAGAGCACGCTATTTATTACCTTAGCAAAAAGTTTACCGACTGTGAGACCCGATACTCACTGCTCGAGAAAACTTGCTGCGCTTTGGTATGGGCTGCTCGCCGGCTAAGACAGTATATGTTGACTCACACTACTCTGTTAATTTCAAAGATGGATCCAATCAAGTACATCTTCGAAAAGCCTGCCTTGTCCGGAAGAATAGCAAGATGGCAGATGATCTTGACTGAATATGACATCCAGTACACGACTCAGAAAGCAATCAAGGGAAGTGTATTGGCAGACCATTTGTCACATCAGGTAGTGGATGACTACCAATCTATGAACTTTGAATTTCCAGACGAGAACATCATGGTGGTAACTGATTGTGAAGTACCTGGACCGGATGAAGGACCTGAGGAAGGATCCCGATGGTCTATGCACTTTGACGGAGCCTCAAACGCTTTGGGTAATGGCATTGGCGCTGTGATCATATCCCCTAAAGGAACTCATACTCCACTTACTGCCCGGCTATGTTTCAACTGCACCAACAACATGGCGGAGTATGAAGCATGCATCATGGGTCTTCGAGCTGCAATTGACTTAAGGATCAAGTTTCTGAGTGTCTTCGGAGATTCCGCTCTTGTGATCAGTCAGATCAAAGGCGAGTGGGATATGAAACACCCAAATCTTATTCCTTACAAGGAGTATGTATTGGCGTTGATTCCACATTTCGAGGAGATAACTTTTGAACACTTCCCAAGAGAGGAGAATCAGTTGGCGGACGCGTTAGCTACGATGTCTTCTATGTTCAAAGTCAAATGGGACAACGAGGCTCCCCGGGTCATTATTTGGAAATTGGATGAACCTGCACATTGTTGCGATCTTGAGACCGAAGAGGTAACAAAAAAGCCGTGGTATCATGAAGTGAAACGGTACCTTGAAGCTCAAGAATACCCCGAGGGTGCATCCGTTAATGACAAGAAGTTTCTGAGAAGGTTCGCGGCGAAGTTCTTCCTCAACAATGACATTCTCTACAAGCGAAACCATGATTCGACCTTACTGCGTTGTGTGGATAAGGCTGAAGCAGAAAGGATCATGGCAGAGCTGCATGAAGGTACCTTCGTAATGCATTCTAGTGGGCATACTAAGGCAAAGAAAATCCTTCGGGCGAGATATTACTGGTCTACAATGGAAGCCGACTGTTATCAGCATTCTCGAACTTGTCACAAATGCCAGATCTATGCTGATAAGGTGCACATTCCTCCAGTTCCTTTGAACGTCTTGACAACACCCTGGCCTTTTGCAATGTGGGGCATTGATATGATTGGCGAGATCAGACCTACGGCATCCAACGGGCATCATTTCATCCTGGTAGTGATTGATTACTTCACGAAGTGGGTTGAAGCAGCTTCCTTTGCCACCATAACCAAGAACGTCGTGGCACGGTTCATTCGGCACAACCTGATCTGTCGATACGGTGTACCTGAGAGGATCATTACGGATAATGGTACCAATCTCATCAACAAGATGATCACTGAGCTCTGCGAGCAATTCAAGATACATCATAACAACTCTTCTCCCTACCGACTGAAGATGAATGGGGTTGTAGAAGCGGCTAATAATAATACCAAGAAGATTGTGCAGAAGATGACAGTGACCTACAAAGATTGGCACGAGATGTTACCGTTTGCTCTTCATGGGTACCGTACCTCAGCACGGACGTCAACAGGGGCAACACCCTTTTCCTTGGTATATGGCATGGAGGAAGTCCTACCCATCGAAGTTCAGATACCCTCTCTCCGAATCATGAAGGATGAAGGTTTGAGCAAAGATGACTGGATCCAGACTCAGCTTGATCAACTGAACCTAATCGACGAAAAGAGACTCACTGCTATTTGTCATGGTCAGACGTACCAAAAACGGATGATCAAGGCATTTAACAAGAAAGTCAGACGACAAGAATATCAAGTTGGGGACCTGGTAATCAAGCGCATCATTCTACCTCAAGGTGATCCCAGGGGCAAATGGACTCCCACATACGAAGGGCCATTTGTGGTTAAGAACATATTCTCAGGAGGTGCAATGATTCTAACCACCATGGATGGTGACGACCTTCCTCACCCCGCCAATGCAGACATAGTAAAAAGATACTACGCATGATAAAAGACCCGCTAGGTCGACTGGCCTAGGCAAAAATAAGGGCTTCCCGGCGAACCAAAAGGGTTCGGGCAAAAATAAGGGATGAAATGAAAAAATCTGTACACCCGGCAAGTCGAAAACCTGAAAAGGCGGCTTGGGCAAAAATGGGTATCCCAGAGGACCGAAAACCCGAAAGGGCGGTCCAGGCAAAAGTTAGGGATAAGCGTAATACTATGTCTCATTGGATCACCCTGCATCCAGACTTTGGTATCGACCATCAGGCTCAGACGACACCAATTAGTCAGCTTCATCTCCAACTAAGCAGCAAAGTGATGAGACGCTTGAAGACATAAAGGCAATAGCAGAGTTGGAACCCAGTGGGATTTTTCACATAGCTGTTTTGTTTTCTTTTCACAAATTGTATAAACTCTATTTTTCGGCGGCGTTCTCTTACTAGGACGTCAACCTCTTGTACACAAAACGCCTATTTACAGGCAAACTTCAAAATCAATACAAGCTCATTTTTTCAGACAAATTGCCAATTGTTTTTCCTTTATCTGTTTTGTTTTGCAAAGAACGTCCAATATTCAATTTTGATATATGCATTTGACATTAATTGCTATTCATAAATATTTGCATGCGAAACAAAGGACTAATTACAGGTGACATCAGAAACAGGGGCAATAAGAATCGTTTAAACGATCTAGTTGCTTTGTCCATCGAGGTACCAAGGTAAGTTCAGCTGAAGAATGTAACCAGAATACCTTCATTCCCCACAGGGTAAGACAAGAATCAGCAATACTCTCCCCAAGAAGAGTTGGTCTCCCGTCAGCCCTAAAAGGCACAGTATCTCCAGCAAGTCAGCAATACTCTCCCTCAAGCAGAGTTGGTCTACCATCAGTCCTAGAAAGTTGGGTACCCCCAGAAGATCTTAATATTCCCTAGCAGAGTATACAGATATTCCTCAGCAAGCATCCCCGACAGTCTTAATATTCGTCAACAAAATATAAGATTGTTCCCCGGCGGAATACAGACACCCCAGTGGAGCCACTTCCCCAGTGAAGTCCAAAAGTTTCTCCAGGAGAGTTGAATCAATCTCCCTAGTAGATTCTGAAAGCTTGTCTCCTGCAGAGTACAAATATCGCCCCATCCATATTCAAAGGTTATCCCCACTAGAGTCTAACTGGGTTATCCTCAGCAAATTGCAACGGAAAGATCATCCCCAACGAAGTTCTTTCTATCCTCCAGCGGAGTTCATCATCAAGATCCCCAATAGAGCTTATCAACGGAATCCCCAGCAGAATTATCATTAAAATCTCAGCGAAGCATCTCTTCCCCACAGAGTATTTCCCCGCAGAGTAATCTCTTCACCAAGTTTATCCCCTAACGGAGTCATCTTCTCCTACAGGCTTATTCTTGCAATCATCTTCGTTCATCATCCCCAGCAGAGACGAAGAACTCTACTCTTCAACATCAGCCTAGGATTCAACAAGCTCCCGACATTCGTCAAGGATTTATTTTCCCAGACGAAAATACATTCATAAACATTTCACATTTCATATCTCCTATTTACATACATGATAAAGTGCATACGACACAATCTCATTATTTTGAGAACATCATGACATCATGAATTTCATACATCATGACATTGCATACAACTAATGTTTTGTCTTTTCAGGAAAAGGTCAATCCAAAGATGATTATCATCAACCTTTTGAAGTTCCAGATTCGATACCTGTATCTAGCCAGGGCATATCTGTGAGCGACTGATTGTAGATCTACACCTGTATCTATCCAGGAAAGTATCTGCATGAAGAGTTTGAAGATCAACACCTGTAATAGGCCAGGAAATTATCTTTCATTCTCAGGTCAGAGATCTACACCTGTATCCAGCCAGGAAAGCTATCTCGACCAACCTTTTGAAGTTCCAGATTCGATACCTGTATCTAGCCAGGGCATGTCTGTGAGCGATTGATTGTAGATCTATACCTGTATCTAGCCAGGAAAGTATCTGCATGAAGAGATTGAAGATCAATACCTGTTGTTGTACCCCAAAATTTGCCCTCCCATATTCTTCAAGAATTGCAAAGAGCATGCTTCAAAATCTCCCAAGGGTTGCACAGTTCAAGGGCCTCCTAACAGTCGAAAATTAGGGTTTTGGTTCTGACAAAGAAAATGAAGTTTCCAAGGGTCCAATCAAGTCCCACATGCCTATAAACATGGTCAAGCATCCTCATACCAAGTGTCAAGACTTACAGCACAAAATTGCACAGTCAAAAACCCTAATTGCACTACAGTCAACTGCAGGGGCAAAAGGGTCATTTGACAGTCAAAAGTTCAAATTTTTGGTCAACATCTCATTTTGAAGCCACAAACATCATTTGATCAATTCTTGATCATGATTCTCAAAGCTTGGCTCAAAAAGTCTCAAGATGCAAAAGTTTCCATATTTGGACAGTTGAAAAAGTCAACTGTAACTTGACCAAGGCATAACTTCCACATGGATTATCATAAAAATTCCATCCAAAGCCCATTGTGAAGATAAAGACATTTCCTACAACTCCTCTTCACACTTCAAGTCCAAGAAATGCTCTCACAAAAAGTTATCAATTTCAACATTATAGGTCATTTTCAAAAGTCAACAAAAAGGGACTTTAACTCAAAGGCCATAACTTGAGATTGGTAAATCAAAATGACATGGGACCAAAGGCACTGGTTAGAGGACTTCAAGACCTTTCCAAAATGTCCAAGAACATGAGCAAAGATTAAAAATTGAGCAAGATATGCCTTGTGGAAGTTGGGAAATTTTTGGGTATTTTGAAAAGTCAACTTTGCTTCAAATGTCCTAAAATTGCTAATGGGCCACATTTTCTTCCAAAATCCATCATCCAAAGCATGTGCACGACCATTTGGCCCAAAGGGAAGCTTTTCATCATTTTTATTTATTTATTTGAATTTTTAATTGCTAATAATTCATTTAATTAATTAAAATATGGAAAAAATACCAAGGCAAACTTTTTAAATCTTTTTATGCATGAAATAGTCTCAAGATTTCGTGCATAATCAGTTAGGGAAAGAATCAAGTTGATTGGACATGATTTGTATCAAATATGCATGGAAAAGATTGAAAATTATATGCATGAAAATCCAATATTCTCTACATCAATTCATTGATTCTTTGGACCAAAAACCTTACCCTAATCGTTCCATACATAAGCAGGATGAAAACCCTAGTGCTCATAACCGCTAAGCTGCGCAAGAACACCATAACCAAGTTTGCATTTTTTCAAGAAAACTCCAAAACTGAAAACCACCTTCCAGTGCGATTCAAGGCCAAATAATCATTCCATTGTGTTCCTGAGGCTTCAAGGAACGTGTCTGAATCAAAATCATTATCCCTAACGCCCAGAATTGGTAGAACAACTTCGTCCTGTTCATGCTTTTTTCCATGTTCTTGCATCATGATTCATGCCTTGTTTGTTATTTTTAATGATTGATTTGTGTTATTTGACTCATTACGAAGCTAACCATGTGTGTTAATTAAGTTTTCATGCATCGTGCGTGATTTCACCATTAAAGCCAGCTAGGGTTCTTCAAGCTCTAAATTGGGCATTCTTGAATACTGTAAAATTGGGACTTCTCAATGCCATGGTTGAAATCAGGAAGCTTGGACGAATATAATGCACCCCTCGCGCCTAATTTATGTGTCAATATGGGCTAATCGCTATTTCTAAAAAGGTTGCATTTTGGGGGGGTTTAAAACCCCCGTTAACTCTTTTTATGTTTCAGGGAAAATCCAAACAAGGAAGAAGAAGAGTAGGTGGCACCATCTGGTTGGAGCATTTGAATTTCGCGCTAAAATCAGCCATTAACGCTTGTTTTATCTTATGTTATTTATTTGTTATTATATATTCAAAGCGCATCAATAGCTCCACTGGTCAAGCGTAGCACTGGTAACCTCTGCGACCTGGGTTCGAATCCCAGGTCCCCTTCCCTTTCCATATTATTTTTCTAATCACGCTTATGTGTAGTTCGCTTCCTGAGTTCCAGCGTACACTCCACAATCTCCACGCGCCACATGGCCTGTAACCTCAATCCAAGGGTACTGATTGGAAGAACACCCTGGACGTTGGTCAAGCATGCCACATGCTTCCTGAAAAAGTCAGAATGGCCAGGATCTATTGGGCCAAAAATGTTGAGTTAACCTCCCAATTGGGGACAGAACCCCCCAAGGTTTTGCAATTCTCTTCCTTTTCATTTTATTTGTATTAATTCAATTGTTTCTTTTTCTTAATTCTTTAAATTAATTTATTTTTCATAAAACATAAAAATAATAAAAAACCAGAAATCATAAAAATTAAAATATATTTTATATATTATTTTTATAAATAAAAATCATTAATTAATTTAGTTTTATTCTTAAACTTAATTTTAATATTTTCCAATAAACTTAAAATTCGTAGAATTAAGGTTTAATTATTTTTACCTTTTCTTTTTTCATAATTAATTATATTTTCTTGTAAATAAAATTACATTAATTAATTAGGTTTAATTCTAGGTTCAATTTTAATATTTTTCTTAATAAATAAAAGTTGTAGAGTTAGGGTCAATTTAATTTTAATTTCATCTAATCTCCTCATTAAAAAAATCATAAATACAAAAAACCTCAAAAATAATTTCTTTTCCTTTTAATTTAATTAATTTGTTAATATAATTTAATTTCATAAAAAGGGTCCAACGCCCTCGTTTCCAATTTTAATTCAATTCGCGCATTTATTTCTTTTCTTTTAAATATTAATGTAATTCTCCCAAAGCCATGTAACTCGGACATTTTATATTTCTCGCACCTTATTTCTTTATTTTATGTCAAATCGGGTCCTGGATTTAATTTGGCGATGTGGACCCGCGCCATTGTAATAGTTTAGGAACTTTAATTTCTGCACTTTTTTAACTGTTAATTAAATTGCATGCAAGAATGAATGTTAAATTAAAAACAAGCGTAGATCACCCCTGACATGACAAGACAAAAATAACTGAACATGACACACACATCACACACCACTCCTAGGGTACGCTTCACTGTTGCCTTGCCTCGAAAGGTGATCGTCGAGTAGAGGATGTCTTAGTAAGTCCTCATGATCCGGGAACCTGGCATGAGGGTAGCTTCTAAGGTGTCTTCCTATTGCTCTGGTGATCACCATGTCCCGAACCTTCGAATTGACCCGAACACCTCCAACGGTGGTGCTACCTACCCCTCAATGGTAGGATGACACTACTTTAAAGGACATTTACACAGACGAATCCCTTAGGGTAGGTAGACGACTCTAGATACTTGCTCTAATTTCAAAAACAAATCAAAAATACTTTTCACACCGACACCTTTTCAAAAAGCTTTCGAAAGCAATTTTTCAAACACTCTTGAGGACCGATACAAGAGTCGAACTGGAATTTTCAAAGAAACTTTTTTAAAACCCACAGTTGAAAAGAAAACAAACCATTTTTGAAAACACAAATGAGCAAGTATCTAAGAGCCCATGGATAACCATGGATAGAAAGGGTGCTAACACCTTCCCTTTCTATAATCTACCTCCCGAACCGAGAGCAATCTCTATAAGGAATTTTTCTGTGCTTTTGTCCTTTCCATTTGGAGAAAATAAAAGACGGTGGCGACTCTTGCTTCCGCGACATTTCGCGAACCAGCGTTAAACAGTCAGTTCCAGATCCACCGATCACACCTGTATCTAGCCAGGAAGTCATCTTTCATTCTCAGGTCAGAGGTCTACACCTGTATCCAGCCAGGAAAGCTATCTCGACCAACCTTTTTGAGTTCCAGATTCGATACCTGTATCTAGCCAGGGCATGTCTGTGAGCGACTAATTGTAGATCTATACCTGTATCTAGCCAGGAAAGTATCTGCATGAAGAGATTGAAGATCAATACCTATATCTAGCCAGGAAGTCATCTTTCATTCTCAGGTCAGAGGTCTACACCTGTATCCAGCCAGGAAAGCTATCTCTACCAACCTTTTTGAGTTCCAGATTCGATACCTGTATCTAGCCAGGGCATGTCTGTGAGCGGCTGATTGTAGATCTATACCTGTATCTAGCCAGGAAAGTATCTGCATGAAGAGATTGAAGATCAATACCTGTATCTATCCAGGAAGTCATCTTTCATTCTCAGGTTAGAGGTCTACACCTGTATCCAGCCAGGAAAGCTATCTCTACCAACCTTTTTGAGTTCCAGATTCGATACCTGTATCTAGCCAGGGCATGTCTGTGAGCGACTGATTATAGATCTATACCTGTATCTAGACAGGAAAGTATCTGCATGAAGAGATTGAAGATCAATACCTGTATCTAGCCAGGAAGTCATCTTTCATTCTCAGGTCAGAGGTCTACACCTGTATCCAGCCAGGAAAGCTATCTCTACCAACCTTTTTGAGTTACAGATTCGATACCTGTATCTAGCCAGGGCATATCTGTGAGCGATTGATTGTAGATCTATACCTGTATCTAGGCAGGAAAGTATCTGCATGAAGAGTTTGAAGATCAACACCTGTAACAGGCCAGGAAATTATCTTTCATTCTCAGGTCAGAGGTCTACACCTGTATCCAGCTAGGAAAGCCATCTCGACCAACCTTTTGAAGTTCCAGATTCGATACCTGTATCTAGCCAGGGTATATCTGTGAGCGATTGATTGTAGATCTATACCTGTATCTAGCCAGGAAAGTATCTGCATGAAGAGATTGAAGATCAATACCTGTAGCAAGCCAGGAAGTCATCTTTATTTCTCAGGCCAGAGATCTGCACCTGTATCCAGCCAGGAAAGCTATCTTTACCCACCTCTTTTATTAAGTTCTGGATCAACACTTGTAACTAGCCAGGAAAAATCTGTGGACGACGAATTGTAGATTAATACCTGAAACCAGACAGGACAACTATCTACTCGACCAGCTCGAACAATTCAACAATTACTCCTAGATGGCATCTTTAAGCCCATCTCCACAACTATCCATTACATTTCCAGATGGCATCTATAAGCCCATCCCCGACAGGATTCTGTCACATCTCCAGATGGCATCTATAAGCCCATCCTCCTATCCATCATATCTCCAAATGGCATCTGTAAGCCCATTCCCGACATCACATTGCTGATACCATACTATGCGAGTGCAAATTTCTGGGCATTTTAGTGTTCAATCATCTTCCACCTTCGGATCACGAAAGGCACGCAAGCCAATCTACATCCTCAGGTCTAAGAAGATTGAACAGGGGCAACTGTTGTACCCAAAAATTTGCCCTCCCATATTCTTCAATATTTGTCAAGAATCATCTTCAAATGGTTCAAGATTTCTCAAGGGTTGCACAGTCCAAATGCCTCCTAAGCCAGTCAAAATTAGGGTTTTGTTTCTTTCTAAGAATTTGAGGTTTTCAATGGCTCAATCAAGTCTCATATGCCTATATACATTGTCAAGCATCTACATGTCAAGTCTCAAGACTCACAGTGCCAAATTCCACAGTCAAAAGCCGTATTTGATCCACAGTCAACTACAGGGGCAAAATGGTCATTTCACAGCCAAAAGTCAGAATTTTTGGTAAACATCTTATTTTGAGTCCACAATCATCATTTGATCAAGTCTTGATCATGATTCCACAAGCATGGCTCAAAAATCATCAAGGATGCAAAAGTTACTATTTTTGGACAGTAGAAAAGTCAACTGTATCTTGACCAAGGCATAACTTTTTCATGGTTCATCAGAAAAATCCCATCCAATTCACATTTTGAAGGGGATGACATTTCCTACAATCCATCTTCACACTCCAAGTCCAAGAAATTCTCTCATAAAAAGTTATCAATTTCTACATTATAGGTCAAATTCAAAAGTCAACAAAAATGCACTTTAAGTCAAAGACCATAACTTGAGATTGGTAAATCCAAATGACATGGGACCAAAGACATTGTTTATAGGACTTCAAGAGCTTTCCAAAATGTCCAATAACATGTTCATATGATCAAAATTGAGCAAGATATGCATTGGAGAAGTTGGGAAATTTTTGTGAATTTGCAAAAGTCAACTTTGCTCAAAACACTTTGTTTTTGCTAATGGGCCTCAAATTTCTTCTTGAAACTTTATCCAAGGCCTATGCACGACCCATCAAGCTTAAATTGAATTATTTTCTTATTTTTTATTAATTAATTGGATTTTTAATCAATTTTAATTCATTTAATTAATTTAAATTGTAGGAAATACAAAGATTTGATTTTTAAATCTTTTTGTGAAGCAAAAGTGGTCAATATATGCTGGAAATTTCGTGTGCAAATCAAAGGGACAAGAATCTCCAACTTTGGCAAGTTTTTCCAATCAAAAAGATTCAAAAATATATGATTGCAAATCAAATATTCAAACCATTATTCAATGGATCTTTGCTCAAGGATTTGACCTAATTCTATTATACTATAAGTACACAAGCCAACCCTAATGCTGCAGACGTGAATTTGCTGCAAGAAAGCCATAACCACATTCAAAAAAATTCAAAGAAAGGTGAAAATTGTTTTCTATAGTTTAGCACGATTCAAAGGCTTTTGTGGTTTCTAATACATTGCAGGGGTTCCCAGAGACGTATTGCAATCAAAACCAAGTGCTAAGGCCTAAGAAATCATCATTTACAGTCACACGGTTTGATGCTTTTTCTCATGATCGAAACTCATATTTCATGCATAATTAACATGTTTTAATCATTGTTTTGTGTTGCTTGAATTCATATAAAGCTAATGGTATTAGTTAATTGCATTATAATGCCTAGAATCACAAATTACCATTGAAGAAATCTAGGGTTCTTAAGCTTTCAGATTGGGGCTTTACAATATAGGGAAAATTGAGACCCCTAATGCATATGGTTGGAATCGTCAAGGCCAGACGAACACAAAGCTGCCATCGCGAAATATTTATATAGCCTGTAGGGCTATTCGCTATTTTTCCTCATGATGTTTTGTGGGGGTTAAAAACCCCCGCTATCTAACTCTGTTTTTACAGGCAAATGAGGAAGACGAAGGACGTGGTGATATGCTATTGGACAATTCAAATGGCACGCGTTTTCGTTTGTTTTTCAGCACATGCATTAATTTTGTATATATTATAATTGTTTGTTAATATTATATCAAAAGCAAGCAAATGGCCTGGTGGTTGATGCGCTGGACGGTGATCATTGGGACCTGGGTTCGACTCCCAGGTCCCCCAAAGACACTTCTATTATTTTTCTATACAGGATTACATGCAGGCTTCAGGAAGTGGTACACCATGCACTTTCAAATCCCAGGCGCCAAGTGGCCACATGCACAAATCTGATGGTCAGGATGGGAAGACCACCATGCTCCCAGTCAACACGCACTCTGGAGGATCCCAAAAAGTCAATGGACTGGGATTGTTAATGGGCCTGAAAATTGCTTTCTAACCTCCATATTTGGGCCATCACCCCCCTGGTTTCTTTGTTCTTTCCTTTTTATTTTATTTTCCTTTTAATTTCTTTTATTAATTATTATTATTATTAGTTAATTAACTCACAAATTAATTATTTTTCATAATAAATTTAGAAACCTAAAATAGAATTTATTTTTATTATTTATTAATTTCACTATTAATTATTATTTTGTAAATAAATTCTAACAAATTAATTTAGTTAATTAGGTTAAATTTGACTATTTTTTGAAATAAATAAAATCCATGTAGAATTAGGCTTTTGACAACTTTTAATTTCTTTTATTCTATTCTCATTAAAACATAAAAAACTTAAAAAACATTTCTTTTAATTAATTAATTAGAATTAGGTTTAATTAATTGCAAAGAGGACCAAAATTCCATTCTTTTCTCAAAAAGGGTCAAAACCCTAAGGACGTCCCCGATTCAATTTCTTTTCGCGCATAATATTTTCGATTATATTTATGTAATTGCTCCGAGAATGTAATAGCGTAATTAGGACTTTTATCGCTTTCTTTATTTTCTCGCATTTATCTTTTCAAGGGTTATGTTTTTGGCGATGTAAATACCCGACCGACGCCTTGTAATAGTGTAGATTTACTTTCCGCAATTTACTTTCCGCAAATTATTAACTGTTAACTATGCATGACAAGACTTGCCTGAAAATAAAATCAAAACGTAGCTCACAATAACATGTGCAAAGATAATCTTAAATTGAATCCTGACACACATGCACATGCCACTCCTAGGGTACGCCTCACTTGGTTGCCTCAATGTGGTCATTAAGTATAGGGTGTTTTAGAGGCCGCCCTCCTGTCTAAAGATCCAGTTGCCTCGAAACGGTCGCCTCAGATAAAAAGGATCTAGGACATTAGGGTTACCTCTAAGGCGTCCTACTATTGCTTTGGTGACCACACATGTCCCTATAATCGAATTGACCCGAATAACTCCAATGACGGTGCTACCTACTTCTCAATAGTGGGATAGTACTGTCTAAAGTACATTTACACATCTTAATTATTTTGAGTAGTTAGAGGTTCTAAGGTACTTGCTCTTTCAAAACAAAAACAACTTTTCGCACTCACACTTTTCTGACAAAAGTTTTCAAACAAACACTTCATGACACTCTTGAGGACTGATACAAGAGTTAAAACGAAGTTTTCAAACAAACTTTTTTCAAAACCCATAAACACAAGAAAAGCAAACATTTTTGAAAACATAGTGAGCAAGTACCTAAGAGCCCGTGGATAACCACGGATAAAAAGGGTGCTAACACCTTCCCTTTCTATAATCTACCTCCCAAACCGAGAAACATCTCGAAAAGGAATGCTGCTGTGCTTTTGTCCTTTCCTTGTTGGAGAAAATAAAAGACGGTGGCGACTCTTGCTTACCGCGACATTTTGCGAACCAGCATTTCAAACCAGTCAGTTCTATTTCCACCGATCACACATGGGGTCAAAGGTATTACCCTCTTGAAGTTAAGTTGGTTTCAACCTGTCCTAGCAAAAGTAACCGGGTTCTAGAGGTTCTCAATATCACTGACCATCCTCCATCGGTCATGGTTTCAGCTCACACAATCTTTTCTTGCAGCCGGAACTATCTCGAGAGTATGGTCTCAATGAGTGTAGCATCGAGTATCAACCAGTTCTCAGCTTTACACTGAGACCGGCTATCTCACTACTTCTTAATGGCCAAGTTAGTCTATTAAGGGTTCTAAGGTCAGTTGATGCTTAACGACACACATACCAACCCCGTATTCTCCTTGTTTCTCCATAAGGGATACCAGTATCAACCAATGTGCTGCATCAACGTAGCTACTGCTTCAACCGTATCGGTCTACGCCGTACAGTTCCCTCATAGTTTATTGCTACTTACCTAAAAGGTGTCCCCCAAATCTGGGTTAGGACCTATAGTAACTCCCAATATAAAACCTTTTAATAGTAAAGCAACCAAAACAAACAAGAGAAGAAATTTATGATGAACTAATCCTAAGGTATACCCCACTTATTAATCCCCAGCAGAGTCGCCAGTTTTGTGATACGGTGGCAGAACCGACTGTTTTGGAAAATGCTGGTTTGCGTTTTGCATTTGTGTTCGCAAAATGTCGCGGTAAGCAAGAGTCGCCATCGACTTTTATTTTATCCAACTAGAAAGGAAAAAATCACAGAAAAATTCCTTTTTCGAGATTTTGAGTACGGGGGGTAGATTATAGAAAGGGAAGGTATTAGCACCCTTTCTATCCATGGTTTTCCATGGGCTCTTAGGTACTTGCTCATCATTTTGAAAATTGCTTGTGTGCGTTGGTTTTGAAAAGTTTTGTTTGACTTCGTTTTAACCCTTGCTTTTGTCTTTAAGAGTGTTACGAAGTTTGTTTTTTGAAAACTTTGATTGAAAAAGTGTAAGTGTGAAAAAAGTTTGATGTTGAGCAAGTACCTACTAGCATCTACCTACTCGAAAAAGATTGTTTCTATTCTCGTTTCCTTTAGACAATGCTATCCTACTATTGAGAAATAGGAAGCACCGTCGTTGGAGTTGTAAGGGTCAATTCGAAAGGGACATACGATCACTAAAGCAATGTTAGGACGTCTTAGTAATAACCCTAGTGTCTTAAGATCATATTCGAGGCAACATTTCCGAGGTAACATTTCCGAACGGGACTTGTGATCTTTGTTTAGACAAGAGGACAACCACTAAGACACCCTATACTTAATGATCATTTACCGAAGGCAACCGAAGTGAGAGTATACCCTAGGAGTGCGCATGTGCGAGTGATTTAATTTCAGTTATTATCTTTGCACATTAGGGTTTGCTAGTCATTTTAAGTTAACATACAGTCTTGTCATGCAATCCTATTATCATACCTCTAACAGTTAATATTTGCAAGAACTAAAAGGCGAGAAATAAAAACCTACGCTATTACAAGGCTTCAGGGAGGGGGATTAATTACATAGCCAAAAACCCGTAAGAACGATAAATAAAGAAAATCCTAATTAAACTATTACATACTATGAGTAGTTACATTAATATCGTAAAAATAATAAATGCGCGCGATGAATCGAGAACGAGAAAAATTAGGGTTTTGACCCCGTCTAAACCTAATTGAAAGAAAAATCACATTTTTGTGGTTTTTGTGTTATTTTGAGAAAAATAGAGTTTAATTGAATAAATAAAGAAAACCTAATGACTAATTAATTTTATTTAAGAAAAATAATTAAATTAACTATTTTTGTATTTTTCTTTTGTGAAAAGAAAATAAAAATTAAATTACATGCTAAACCTAATTTTTTCTATTTGATTTTAATTATTTACAAAAAAAGTTAGAATTAAACCTAAATTAAAACTAATATAAAATTGATTTTGATAAAATAAAGTAAAACCTAAATTCTAAATTGATTAAATTGATTTTATGATTTTTTTTGTAAAAAGAAATTAATTTGTGTTAGAAAATAATTAAATAAAAGAAATTAAATAAAAAGAGAAAAATTAGAAGAAAAAAAAAAGAAATGAGAATGGGCCTGTTTTGTAGCAAAAGGGGGGGGTCTGAATTGCAATTTCTGAGTCCAAAAGCGCCTAGCCCATTTGACTTTTCCAGATCCCATGTACACGCTTGACTGATGTCCATGGTAGACCTTCATTGGGAATCCTTGGATCTAGCATGTGGATGATCTGATTGGTTGGACATTAAGGACGCATGGTGGACTTGTTGTGTACCTGTGTACCTAATTATACATAGAAAAAATATAGAAAGCAAAGTTGGGGACTTAGGGATCGAACCCAGGCCCTTTGGCATTTTCACAACACACGCTGACCATCTGAGTTGGCTTGTTTTTCTGTATGAATAATAATAAACAAGCATTATATGATAAAGACAAAGAGTGGATTCTGAAAACGCGCAAAATTCGAATGGGCCATTCAGGGAAGGCCACAATATCATCTCCTTCCTCCATCCGTTGCTAAAAGTTTTTGGACTTTTACCTACGGTCACCTGGGTATAGGTATAAGCCTGCGTTTCTCCAAAATCTTATGCAAGAAAGATAAATGCACAATAATGGTACCAATAAACTCGTGGCAACCTCACGAGCATCATGGTACCCTTATTCATGGCCAATTGTACCTGTACACAAAATACCTAAAAAGGAAACTAAAACCCTAGCCATGGCAACTTGCTGTATAGCCAATAAAAATGCAATTGGATATTACCATTAGCTTGCAAACACCATAAGGATTAAGAATGTGTTAATAAAACATGCTAACAATGCCATAATTGATGAATTCGAAATCAAGAAAATATGAAAACCGCGTGATACTTACATTGCGTTTCAAGGCTTGAGGGAGCTTTCTAAGGGTTGCAATGTGATCTTTGGATGTCCAGCAAACGAATGGTGTGCCTGGAATGGCTTGAGGAAGCCTGGAACTAAGAAATCAGATTGCAACTTTTCCTTGAAATTTTGAGATTTGTTCTCTTCTTTTCACACTTCTAACCCCCCTGCTTTTGGTCTGCACATGTTCCTTATGTACCCTAGAACGAATTAGGATTACAAACTTGTTCCAAATCTTCCTCAATTAAGATCATTGATTCAAGATTTGATCCTTATGCAAATATTTCCAAATCAAGCCAAATCCAATCTTTTTGTGTCCAAATGAAGCTTGCACGATTTTATTCTCTTTCCAGCTGCATAATAGGCCTAAACATGCAAAAAATCTCAAGCTTTGATTAGTTTTGATATTTTCATGATTTTATTTTGATTTTATTTGATTTAATTGAAATAAAATCAAAATAAATGACAAAAATAAAATAAAGACAAGTGGGAGAGATCATGGATCGTGGGTCATGTTTCAAACTTAATGCAAGCATAAAAAGTTGGGCCCATTTGATAAAAATTGCAATTTGAGACACTTTTGACTTTTGGCAATTTTGTAAAAAAAGTCAACTTTCCCAATGCATAACTCCCTCAATTTTGACCCTAGAGAGGTGTTCTTGGACTTTTTAGAAAGCTTAAGATGTCCTATAAGCAACCCTTTCAGTCTCATCTTAACTGGGTCTTCCATGTTCATGTATGAAGCTTTTACAAAAAATGTGTTTTTGTTGACTTTTCAAAGTGACCTATAATGTCCAAATTCATATCTTCTTGTGAGTGCATATTTTGAACTTGGGAGCTGAAGATGAATTGTAGGGAATTCCATCCTATTCAAAATTAGCTTTGTATGGGTCCTTTTTGATAAAGTATGAGAAAGTTATGCTTGGTCAAAGTTGAGTTGACTTTTCCTATAAAACCCTAATTTAGCAACTTTTGGGTTTTGATGAATTGTGAGCAATCCTTGAGGAATCATGATCAACCCTTAATAAAATTATGAATAATACTTGAAAATGAGGATGTTGACCAAAAATCTTAAAGTTTGACTACATGTGGGCCACAGTTGACTTTTTCCCTAGCATAGTCGATTTTCAGGCTTTTGAGCAATTGACTGAGCAAACTTCCTCTGCAAGGCTCGAAACTTGACATGGATAATCTTGAGAACATAGTAGGACAATGGTGAGCATTTGGGACCCTTTGGATCCAAACATCTTGATGCAAGCTGAAACCCTAATTTGAGATAGACTGTCTTAGGAGAGAGTTTGTCTGGTCAACCCTTGGACTTCCTTGAGAAATTTGAGGACCTCACTTGAAATTTATTGAGAAATATGGGAGGGCAAATTTTGGGGTACAACAGTAGGGTTACCTCGATATGAAACCCTGGATAGCAGGGCTGTGAGAAGGAACCTGGATAGTAGGGTTACTTCGATATGAAAGCCTAGATAGTAGGGCTGTGAGAAGGAACCTGGATAGTAGGGTTACTTCGATATGAAAGCCTGGGTAGTATGGCTGTAAGAAGGAATCTGGATAGTAGGGTTACTTCGATATGAAATCCTGGATAGTAGAGCTATTAGAAGGAACCTGGATAGTAGGGTTACTTCGATATGAAAGCCTGGATAGTAAAGCTGTGAGAAGGAACCTGGATAGTAGGGTTACTTTGATATGAAAGCCTGACAAGTAGGGCTGTGAGAAGGAACCTGGATAGTAGGGTTAATTCGATGTGAAAGCCTGGATAGTAGGGCTATGAGAAGGAACCTGGATAGTAGGGTTACTTCGATATGAAAGCCTGGATAGTAGGGCTATGAGAAGGAACCTGGATAGTAGGGTTACTTCGATATGAAAGCCTGGATAGTAGGGCTGTGAGAAGGAACCTGGATAGTAGGGTTACTTCGATATGAAAGCCTGGATAGTAGGGCTGTGAGAAGGAACCTGGATAGTAGGGTTACTTCGATATGAAAGCCTGGATAGTAGGGCTGTGAGAAGGAACTTGGATAGTAGAGTTACTTTGATATGAAAGCCTGGATAATAGGGTTATGAGAAGGAACCTGGATAGTAGGGTTACTTCGATATGAAAGCCTAGATATTAGGGCTGTGAGAAGGAACCTGGATAGTAGGGTTACTTCGATATGAAAGCCTAGATAGTAGGGCTGTGAGAAGGAACCTGGATAGTAGGGTTACTTCGATATGAAAGCCTGAATAGTAGGGCTATGAGAAGGAACCTGGATAGTAGGGTTACTTCGATATGAAGCCTGGATAGTAGGGATGTGAGAAGGAACCTGGATAGCAGGGTTACTTCGATATGAAAGCCTGGATAGTAGGGTTGTGAGAAGGAACCTGGATAGTAGGGTTACTTCGATATGAAAGCCTAGATAGTAGGGCTATGAGAAGGAAATGGATAGTAGGGTTACTTCGATATGAAAGCCTGAATAGTAGGGTTGTGAGAAGGAAGCTAGATAGTAGGGTTACTTCGATATGAAAGCCTAAATAGTAGGGCTGTGAGAAGGAACCTGGATAGTTGGGTTACTTCGATATGAAATCCTGGATAATAGGGCTGTGAGAAGAAACTTGGATAGTATGGTTACTTCGATGTGAAAGCCTGGATATTAGGGCTATGAGAAGGAACCTGGATAGTAGGGGTACTTCGATATGAAAGCCTTAATAGTAGGGCTGTGAGAAGGAACATGAATAGTAAGGTTACTTAGATATGAAAGCCTGGATAGTAGGGCTATAAGAAGGAACCTGGATAGTAGGGTTACTTCGATGTGAAAGCCGGGATAGTAGGGTTGTGAGAAGGAACCGGGATAATAGGGTTACTTCGGGCTAAGTTTATGTAAAACTTCAGCATGAACCGGGGTAAGGTTACGAATTGTGTAAAACTTCAGGATGAATCGGGGTAAGGTTACTTTGATATGATAATGTAGATTAGTTGACCCGCTTGATTTTGGGAACTAAGTTTCCATTAGTTGTCTGTAGATGTGATCTGTACAACTGCTGGATTTGTTGAAGCTAATCGTCTTTTCCTGAAAAATACCAGGGTTAGTTATATGCGATGCATGAAATGCAGGGCGAGATGATGTTCTCAAAATAAGTGAGATTATGCTGTATATGTCATGTATGTGCATGTCATGATGTATGTTTATGAAATGCTATCGGGGTATGCTCGCGTCTGGGAAAATAAATCCTTGATTATTGCTGGAGAATTGTGAATATTCCGCCAGGAAGAAGATGCTGGAGAATAAACTTTGTGGGGGCCAAACTTTGAGGGAAGAGATACTCTGTTGGTATACCTGCTGACTTGGAGGAATAAATTTAGCTGGGGATGAAATTTTGTTGCTGGAAGTGATAAGCTCTGTTAGAGATGGAGCTTCTGTATCTGTGGAAATACACTCCGCTTGGGGGATGAAATTTATGGACTCGCCTACGATTACGAACTTCGGCTGGGGATAGTTACGTCCTGTTTCTAGGAAACCAACATCAATGCTATTGGATACTTTTACTCTGTGGGGAGTGTAGATGTTACTGGGGCGCATTCTGTGGATATGACAATGACTTCGCATCAAGACTTTTCTGCCCCTGTGCCTGTTGGAGAAAGTGCCTGCGGAGGCCTTGTGGATTGAGTGTCATCCCAACTAAAGCGCGCAGAAAATTAAATATGGGAGAAATTAGGGTTTTGACCCTTGACTAAACCTAATTGCAATTGATTAAAAAAAACAATTATTTTTGTCGTTTTTTGTATTATTTAAGAAAATAAGGAATAATAAAAAACCTAAGTACTAATTAATTTATATAAGTAAATCACATATTTTTGGTTTTTTGTTTGTTTGAAGAAAAGAAAATAATTAAATCAAAAAGTTAAACCTAGTTTTCTAATTGATTTTAATTACAAAAAATAAGTTAAAATTTCCCTAAATTAAATAAGCTAATTAATTTAATTAAACTTGATAAAAAACCTAATTCTAATTTTTATTACTTTTTGATTTTTTATGATTTTATAAAAAGAAAACTGATTTTAAAAATAAAATAAATAAGTAAATTGAAAAGAACAAAATAATAAAAAAGAGAAAGAATGAGAATTGGGCCTGTGTTGAATAGCAAATCTGGGGGGTGTATGTTGAACTTCTGAAACCTAGAAGGATGGCCCAGATTCTGGCGCTTGATCCAATGAGACCATCTTCTGGGGACTCATGGTGGACCTGCGTATGCTGGCGTTAGATCTGGATGGAGATGGATCCAGAGGATGAGATCAGAGGGTGCTTGATGATCCTCAAAAGGTGAGGTGTGCTGGATCTGGCTGGAGATGGATCCAGAGGATGAGATCAGAGGGTGCTTGATGATCCTTAGAAGGTGAGGTGTGCTGGATCTGGCTGGAGATGGATCCAAAGGATGAGATCGGAGGGCGCTTGATGATCCTCAGAAGGTGAGGTGTGCTGGATCTGGCTGAAGATGGATCCAGAGGATGAGATCAGATGGCGCTTAATGATCCTCAGAAGGTGAGGTGTACTGAATCTGGCTGGAGATGGATCCAGAGGATGAGATCAGAGGGTGCTTGATGATCCTCAGAAGGTGAGGCGTGCTGGATCTGGTGAAAATAATGGAGAAAATGCCAAAAGCTCACGCCTGGGATCAAACCTAGGACACGAGCTTCTGACTTCCTTCCTCTGACCAATTGCATTGGATGTCTCAATTGTTAATATAATAATGAACATATAATATATTGGAAAACAAGTTAGTGGCCAGAAAACGAGCGCCAAATTTGAATTGGCCAACCATGCTTTCACACGCATCATCTTCTTCCTTGGACCGTCGTCTTAGGCTCTGGTACTTTTACCTACGGACAAAGGTCTGTAGCTACAAACCTGTCCATCTCAAAAATCATGTACATGCAATATAAATCAATTGTAATGGTACCAATCAACTCATCTTGGTCTCACGAGTGTCATGGTACCCCATTCATGGTCCAATTTTCCTTGTAACAAAAATCCCCAAATTGAGCTCTTAAACCCTAGCAATGGTGAATATGGATTCCTGCACTGTTAGTACAATTAAGCTATACATAAATCTTGCAATCATGATTATGAACAAGAATATATGGATAACATGCGTTTAGGATGCGTAAAACATTAAAATCGAGTTTGAGTTTTTTGTGCAAACCGTGAGGTCGTAATGTGATGATTCTGGATGCTTCAAGGCTGGCAAACGATGCTATTAGCTTCCTGAGATGTCCAGGAATGGATTAGAAGCCTTGGAATGGTTCGAATTGTCCTGTGGAAGAAGATAGGTCTCACACTTTTCTTTGAAATTTTTGAGTTTTCTTCTTGCAGTTTCACGCCTCCAATCCTTGTTCTCTTAATCTGGAATTGTTATGCCCTTATAGTAGACTAAATTAGGTCAACAAATTTGTATCAAATCTTTGAGAATTATGAAAATTGGATTTGATTTGCTTCATGTATGATTTCTTTCCAAACTTGCTTCAATATAATCTTCTTCAACCCTAATGAACCTTGTACGAATTGGCTGGCATGCTAGCTGTACATGGACTCAAAATGTGCATAAAAATCTCAAGATTTGATTTGTTTTCATTTTTTACCATTTATTTTGATTTATTTTGATTTAAATGAATAAAAAATCAAAATAAATGATAAAAATAATAAAATAATAGGTGGAAAAGCTCAAGGGTCGTGGGTCCTATTAGAAACATGTTTCAAGCAAGAAAACATGGGCCCCTTTGGAAAAAATGCAAGTTTGATCAATGTTGACCTTTTGACAATTCTCCAAAAATTGCCAACTTTGATAATGAATAACTCTCTCAATTTTGACCCTAGTAAGGTGTTCTTGGACTTTTTAGAAAGCTTAGGATTTCCCCTAACCAACCCTTTTGGTCTCATCTCAATTGGATCTTCCATGTTCATGTATGAAGCTTTGACCCAAAAGGTGTTTTTGTTGACTTTTCAAAATGACCTATAATGTCAAAATTCATATCTTATTGTGAGTTCATATTTTGAACTTGTGGGATGAAGATGGATTGTAAGGAATTGTATCCTCTTCAAAATGAGCTTTGGTTGGAAAATTTCTGATAGAGTATGAAGAAGTTATGCTTGGTCAAAGTTGGGTTGACTTTTCCTACAAAACCCTAATTTGGCAACTTTTGGGTTTTGATGAATTTGGAGCATCCCTTGAGGAATCCTGATCAAACCTTGATAAAAATGATGGATAACACTTCAAAATGATGATGTTGACCAAAAATCTTGAAGTTTGACTGTATGTGGGCCACACTTGACTTTTGACCTAATATAGTCGATTCTCAAGCATCTGAGCAGTTGGCTGAGCAAACTTCTTGTGCTAGGCATGAAACTTGACATGGATGATCTTGGTAACATATTAGGACCTTGGAAGGCATTTGGTATCCTTTGGACTCAAGCATCTTGATGAAAAATGAAACCCTAATTTGAGGTATACTGCCTTAGGAGAGAGTTGGTCTAGTCAACTCTTGGACTTCCTTGAGCAACTTGGGGACCTCAATTGACATGTATTGAGTAAAATGAGAGAGAAAATTTTGGGGTACAACACCTCCCATCAAATCCACCTGGATTGGTCCACATACATCATAGTATATGACTTAAAGACTAGCCTTTGACATGCTTCTTGCATCCTTGCTGAAGCTATTCTTGTGTTGCTTCACCTGCACATATTCCTCACACACCTCATTTGGAATGTCGATTTCTGGAAATCCTGAAACCATATTTCTTCTCTTCAAATCTCTTATGTCTCTGAAGTTGAGATGGCCTAGTCTATAATTCCATATCCATTCATCTCTGGTAGTTGCAGTCGAAAGGCACTTGTGCTCCATCACATTTAGTTCAATCTTGAAGGTTCGATTCTGAGACAAAGGAGCCTTCAAGATTAATATCCCATTTGCATCAACGACTCTCATCATCTTATCTTTGATTGACACTTTATAATTCTTTTTGATCAACTGCCCTATACTGAGCAAATTGCTCTTCATGCTTGGTATGTACAACACATTGGAGATTACTGAACTTTTGCCATCTTTCCTCATAATCATAACGTCACCAATACCTTCAGCTGCTAGGGTATTGTCATTTGCAAATTTTACCATATTTTTCATTGAGGGCTTTATATTGACAAACCAGTCTTTCCTTCCAGACTTATGTGATGAACATCCTGAATCCAAGTACCATTGATCCTTGAATCTATCTTCATCTTTTGTTGTGACCATCAGCATTATCTCTTCTTCTTCTTCTTCATGTTTTGCAAGCTTTGCATCACTTTCTTGATTCTTTCGTTTTTCTGGACAATCACTCGAATAGTGATCATACTTCTAACAATTGTAACATTGAATGTGACTCTTATCAGGTTTTCGACCACCACCTCTTCCTCTATTTGCAACACCGCCTCTTTGGTTGCCTTGGTATGGTCTTCTTTTATTTGACATGTTTCCTTCGATTTGGTTTCCTCTACCATTCGATTTGTTGTAGCCACCTCTACCTTTGTTAAAACACTTTCCTTTGCCTTTGGTCTCTTTTGCTGAATGTGCCTGCAAGGCCACATCACTCTTCGATTTTCCTACAGCTCTTTCGTTCATTCTTTGTTCATGAGATTCAAGCGTCCCTTGAAGCTCTTCCTTTGTCAATTTCGACAAGTCTTTCCCCTCTTCTATCGCCACCACTATGTGGTCGAACTTAGGAGCTAAAGATCTCAAGATCTTCGAAACAAAAACTCTTGTTGTTAACGCTTCTCCACATATCTTGATTTGATTTACTAGTTTTGTAACTCTAGTGAAGAAATCAGATATGCTTTCACTGTCTTCCATCTGAAGCAGTTCATACATCCTTTTGTGAGTTTGTAACCTCACTTCTTTCACCTTCTCAGCGCCTCCAAAAGACTTCTCAAGGATTTCCCAAGCTTCTTTTGCAGATTCTGAATCACTAACCTTTTCAAAATTGTCTGGGCTGACACATTGATGAATTATAAATAATGCTTTATAACTCAGCTTCTCAGATTCTGTATATTTCTTCTTTTCTTCTTCTGAAGCATTTTCTCCAAGCCCTTCGACTCTATCTTTTACAAGGTCCCAAAGACCTTGACACTTGAATAAGACTTTCATCTGTTTGCACCAATTCTCATAGTTGTCAACTTTCAAAATTGGTAGGGTTGCTGGATAGTTTGCATTCCCATAACTTGTCATCATGAATTCTTCAATCGTTCTTGATTGATACTTCTCTTGAATCGAAACAAAAGCTCTTGGTACCAGATGTTGGAAATCCACCAAAGTCTATGATGAATTTCTACCACAATGACAATTTAATTATGAGACAAACAAAGAAAAGAAGACAAGACAAATAATTTTTGCAGAGTTTCTCTCTGCTCACAAATTGTGAAAACTTTCTTATTCACTTTGCAACTGCAAAATACTATGAATGACTTGCTTACAAAAATAGGGGTTACTCCCTCTATTTATAACTGAGCTTACACCCTAAGCCTAGAGCCCAAAATATCTATTTTGTTACAAAATCAAATCTAATTTATTCTAGACTTAAATCAAATCTACTTAAATCTAAACAAATTAAATCTTTTCGCACATAGTTTCGACACACTGAATTACAATTTAACATATTTTACTCAAATGAAGATAATAATGTATTGATAAATGAAAACAGTGTCAATAATATATTATTTTTTAATTTCTCTAACAATAATTAATTTACATTTGTTTAGTTATAAAAACAAAATGATATTTAAAGAAAGGAAAATCCTAACTAAAAGACCATAACAAACTTATCATTTATCATTTAATTCATATTTACAAACATTTGTTGTTGATTAAAACAACCCGGAACAATATAAATTCGACAAGATAATTTTGGTCATACAAAAATTGATTCAATAATTTTGGTCCTGCAAAAATTGATTCTATAAATTAGTTAAAAGTTAATTTTGGATTGTAAATAATTATTTACAATAAATAATAAATAATAGAGTTTATTTTTGTTTTAATTTTGACAATAAATGTTTTAATATAATATTGCCTTTACAGATGCAACACATTAGAATAAATATCCTTTATATATCCTCTATCCTATATTTCCGTAAATAAATATCCTTTATATATGTTTTATATCAAATAATTGATTTTTTCATTGGAATAACTGATTTTGTAAATATTTAATTTCACCGATCACTTTCAACACTAAAACATTATTCTATTTTAATAAGTGATTATCTCTTTTATTTTTAAAATGTTAATACTTATATGATTGATTTTATAATTATTTGATATATTTAAAATTATATGATTATTATTGATTTTACAGTTTTTAATTAATATATCATTTATTTTCTATGAAGATCTCAATACATATTATTATTATTATTATTATTAATATTATTATTATTATTAATATTATTATTATTATATCAATAAATATTATTTAATCAATTAAGTATTATTTATTTTACATTTGTTTAAAAACAATCATATACTTTATAGAAACCTGAAGATTAGCTGAGCAATACCACCTTCGATTGCATGAAAATTGAAATGAGATTAATATATTTTTTAAAATATTAATTGAAAAGAATAAATTAATAAAATCAAATAAAAAATATTATGTTTTTAAATTTAATTTCTTATAAATAACAAATATTTTTAAAGAAAAAAATCGACTTGAAACAAAATTAGATTCTTAATGATAAAAAGTTAACATTATACTAAAAATGATACAAATATTTATTTTTATAAAAATAACATGAGACAATAATGATTAGTGAATACACAAATTTTGTATGAATACACAAATGTCTTATTCTTTTAAAAATGACCAATAAAAACTATGCTACATAAAAGGTGTGTTGCATCATATGTTTGGTCACATTGGAAATATCAGCAAATTCATGAGTTAAAATTATGACAATAATAATGATACATTATTAATATCAATATGGTGAGTAAAAAATAATAAATGTTAATAATAAAAATTTATTATTATTTATTATTATTTAATTATAATAATATATTAAAATTATTATTATTAATAATATTTAATTTATGAATTTTTAAAATAGAAAAATCTTACACATTTATGTATTATGTATATTGTCAAAATAGTTCTTAGGAATTAAAAATGAGAAAATGTTCATTAAAGCGTTTTTAACATTCTAAAATAAAAAATTAACGGTCTGATTTGCACCGATACGAAGCAATATTGCCTCATACTCAATGAGTACCCATAAAAAATCCCCTTAACGATAGGGTAAAAATCCGCAAAATAGGTACGGATACTGACATGAGAAATTACCCATTAAAATAAGCGGTTATGAGTGCTGGCACGAGTACCTTAGTACCCTCTCTGCTCCATACTCACACTTCATATTTATATAATATCATTTGTATTATTATATACAAATGCACATATATCAATTTTTAAAAAACATATCACTATTAATTTATTACACATTTTAATAAAAGTGTTTATTTATTTCTTAACTCAACAATAAATTCATAATTTTTGTAATGTTACAAAAAATTAAAATTAAATGATAATTTATAATTAATTGATTGAATTTTATTACGAATGTGGATAAACAGGTGCGGGTATGGGTATTGCGATACCAATAGAGTATGGATACAGGTGTGAACATTAGTGTCCACGCGGATTTGGACTCGGGTACAAAGATTTTTTTGGTATGGGGACGGGTATTATAGTACTCTGCCCGTTGTCATCCCTAATCAATACCCGAGTACGGGTAAAAATATATACTTTAATAAAGAAGAAAATAATTTCACAAATATTTAATTATCTATATTTAAGTATCCCAAATTCCATTTTTCACAAATATTTAATTATCTATATTTAAGTATCCCAAAGTCCATTTTTCTTAAATTCCAACAAGACATAAGATAGATCAAGTACCAGTAAAATACAACCACATATCCAAAGTTCTATAAAACAAAGATAAAGTGATATATTTTTGTTCTTAATTTCACACATAAAAACGACATGGCACGACTCGTGCGAATGCACATTGCTTTAGTAGTATTTAAAAAAACAGACAAATTGACAACCACATATTTGATAAATGACAAGATCACCTATTTAAATTACATAATATTTGAAGAATGAACAAAAACACCAATATAATTTCTACATGTATTGCAAGATGGGAAGACTCACTACAAGAAAATTGGCAGATTGCGACAGGTATTTTTGTAGATTACGACGGTTAAAACCGTCGCAATTTGCTTTCCACGACGGTTGCTTTACCGTCGCAGAAGTGTGTGTCCCTAACCTATTTCGCGACGGTTACAAAAACTGTCGTTCAAGTTTACGACGGGTTTGGAGTTGACATAATCAAGTATTGGTGACTGTTTGATACCGTCATGACTATCTTTTGAGTTTCTTTTAATTATTAATGGCGACGGTTCGATACTGTCGTGAATATCTTTTGAAATTGATTAAATTGTTTATGGCGACGGTTCGATACCGTCATGACTTTTGTTGATTATTTTTAATTGTTGATTACGACGGTTCGGTACTGTTGTACCCCAATATTTACCCTCCCATATTCTTCAAGAAATTGCCAAGTCAACCTTCAAAATTCTCCAAGGGTTGCACAGTGTAAGAACCTCCTGAACAGTCAAAATTAGGGTTTTTATTCCGATCAAGAAAATGAAGTTTCCAAGGGCCCAATCAAGTCCCACATGCCTACAAATATGGTCAAGCATCCTCATATCAAGTTTCAAGGCTTTCAGCACAAGATTACACAGTCAAAACCCTAATTGCACTACAGTCAACTGTAGGGGCAAAATGGTCATTTGACAGTCAAAAGTTCAAATTTTTGGTCAACATATCATTTTGAAGCCACAAACATCATTTGATCAATGCTTGATCATGATTCTCAAAGCTTGGCTCAAAAATCATCAAGATGCAAAAGTTTCCTTATTTGGACAGTTGAAAAAGTCAACTGTAAATTGACCAGGGCATAACTTTCACATGGATTATTATAAAAATTCCATCCAAAGATCATTTTGAAGAGAAAGACATTTCCTACAACTCATCTTCATACTTAAAGTCCAAGAAATGCTCTCACAAAAAGTTATCAATTTCAACATTATAGGTCATTTTCAAAAGTCAACAAAAAGGGACTTTAAGTCAAAGGCCATAACTTGAGATTGGTAAATCAAACTGACATGGGACCAAAGGCATTAGTTAGAGGACTCAAATACCTTTCCAAAATGTCCAAAAACATGAGCAAAGCTTAAAAATTGAGCAAGTTATGCCTTGTGGAAGTTGGGAAATTTTTGGATATTTTGAAAAGTCAACATTGGTTCAAATGACCTAAAATTGCTAATGGGCCCATTTTTCTTCCACAATTCATCATCCCAAGCATGTGCACGACCACTTGGCCCAAAGGGAAGTATTTCTTCATTTTTTATTTATTTATTTGAATTTTTATTAATAATAATTCATTTAAATCAAATTAAATACATGAAAAATATTTAACCTAAGTTTTACAATCTTTTTGTGCATGAAATCTACTCAATAATTCGTGTACAATTAAATAGGGAAAGATTTGGATTGATTGGATCATGATTGGTATAAAATTGCATGAAAAAGATTGAAAAAATAATGATTGAAAATCAAATCTCATAAACCATGAATACAAGAGATTTTGATCAAGTTTGTTGACCTAATTGGTTCATTACATAAGCCTGAACACAAACCTAATCCTAGAGACCATTGAGCTGCGCTAGAAACCAATTCACAAACTTGAAATTTTTGCAACGAAACTCAAAACTGAAAACCTCATTCTAGGGCGATTCAAGGCACGATTTTTGTTTCATTAGCTTGCTGAAGCTTCATAGAACGATTCCCAATCAAAAACACTCATCAAAACCTCAAGAATCGGTATACAAAATTCAAAATATTTCATGAAAAATGCATATTCGTGTTTTGATTTGCAGGCATCCTCGTGACATTTTGTTCATTGGTTCATACTCCTTATGCAATTCTGAAGCTAACCCATATGTTTAATTGCATTTTTATGCATTATACGCGATTATGCCATTGTTGTTCATTAGGGTTTACAGGATTTCAAATTAGGGGTTTTAACATGAGGCAAAATTGGGACACCACGTTACCATGGTCATGATCAGCGCATTTGGACGAAGAAGAAGCTACCCTCGCGCTCAATTTATGAGCATCCTAGAGCTAGTCGCTATTTTCCCAAAACCTGCCTAAGAAAACGCTCAGAAAACCGTGGCCTACGTTTTTGTGTTTCAGGGACGAAGAAGAAGACGATATCGTGGCGTTAGATGGTTGGCCGGTTTAAATTTCGCGCGGAAAACGAAACACTAACATATATTTATTTTGTTATATTTGTTTGTCATATTAATTACAGAAAAGCAAACTGGCACGGTTGGCAAGCATAGTGGTTGGTAAAGTACATGACCTGGGTTCGAGCCCCAGGTCTTCACTCTCTCCATTTGTTTTTTTTCAATTAACATTCACATGTAGTGCCCATGCTGAAGCGCACCATACACTTCCAAATCAAGCTTGCCACGTCCATCTCAAGATCAATCAGAAGGCCATGGATTGGAGAACACAATGCACCCTGGTCAGCGCACATACACGTGTCCAGTAAAAGTCCAAACAGGCTAAGGTTATTGGGCCAGATTTCTCAAGATTAACCTCCACTTTGGGGTCTGAACCCCCTAGGTTTGCATTTTCACATTCTTTCTTTTTTTGTTTTCTTTTCTTTCTTTCTTTTAATTATTATTTGTTTAATCAATTAATTATTTTCATAAAACACAAAAAAACATAAAAAAATCAGAAAAAGAAAAAATAATAATAATAATAATAAATATTTTTTTATTTTAATATTTCTTGTAAATAAATTTGCATGTAAATTAATTAGTTTTAAATTAGGGTTTAACTTAATATTTTCATAACAAAAATCTAAAAAATGTAGAAATAGGGTTTAATTAATAATTTTTCATCCTTTTTATTTTTCTTCCATAATAATTAAATAATTAAATATTTATTTTTTATAATTAAATTTGTATATAAAAATTAGGGTTAATTTAGGTTAAAATTCAATGTTTTCTTAATAAATTAAAAGCCATTAGAATTAGGGTTAGTATTTATTTTAATTAATTCTTTTTTTATATTAAATCTTAAAAATTAAAAAATACCGAAAACATTTCTTTTTCTTAATTAATTAATTCCATGTAATTTTAATTTTGCAAAAAAGGGTCCAACGCCCTCGTTTCGATTTAATTCTTATGCGCATATTTATTTTATTTCTTTATAATATTTATGTATCTCTCCCAAGACCATGTAACCTTTTAATTTGCTCGCACTTTTAATTTCTTTATTTTCGTTAATTCTTTATTTTTCTGTCAAATCGGGTCCTGGTTTAATTTTGGCGATGTGGACCCGCGCCTTTTGTAATAGCTTAGAGTTTTTACTTTCCCGCAATATTTTTAACTGTTAACAAATGGCATGAAAGAATGTATGGACCAAAATAAAAACAAGCGTAGAACACCAATAACATGACAAGATAAATGCAAATGAAAACGACACACAAATCGCACACACCACCCCTAGGGTACGCCTCACTGTTGCCTTGCCTCGAAAGGTGATCGTCGAGTAGAGGATGTCTTAGTAAGTCCTCATGATCCGGGAACCTGGCATGAGGGTAGCTTCTAAGGTGTCTTCCTATTGCTCTGGTGATCACCATGTCCCGAACTTCGAATTGACCCGAACACCTCCAACGGTGGTGCTACCTACCTCTCAATGGTGGGATGGCACTACTTTAAAGGACATTTACACAGACGAATTCCTTAGGGTAGGTAGGTTCTCGTAGATACTTGCTCTAATTTCAAAACAAATTCAAAAATACTTTTCACACCAACACATTTTCAAAAGCTTTCGAAAGCAATTTTTCAAACACTCTTGAGGACCGATACAAGAGCCGAACTGAAAATTTTCAAAGAAACTTTTTAAAACCCACATTGAAAAGCAAACAAACCAATTTTGAAAACACAATGAGCAAGTATCTAAGAGCCCATGGATAACCATGGATAGAAAGGGTGCTAACACCTTCCCTTTCTATAATCTACCTCCCGAACCGAGAACAATCTCTATAAGGAATTTTTCTGTGCTTTTGTCCTTTCCATTTGGAGAAAATAAAAGACGGTGGCGACTCTTGCTTCCGCGACATTTCGCGAACCAGCGTTTAACAGTCAGTTCCAGATCCACCGATCACAGAACTGGCGACTCTGCTGGGGACTCTTATAAAGTGAGGTGTACCTTAGGACTAAGATCACTGTGTTTTCAATTGTATTGACTTGCTTGCTTTATTATTGTAGGACTGTCTTGGGAGTTCTATAGATCCTAACCCGGATCTGGGGAATACCTTCTTAGAAAGTAGCAACAAGGCTGTGAGGGAACTGTGCGGGGTATACCGACATGGTTGAAACAGTCTGCTACGTTGATGTGGCACTTTGGTGTGTACCGGTAACCCTTGAGTTCAGTCAAGGAGAGTACGGGGCCTCCGCGTGGTGTCGTGAAGCATCAACAGACCTTAGGATCCTTAATTGAACTATCTTGGCCTCTTTAGGGTAGTGAGATAACTGACTTTGGTGCAGTCCGAGGTTGGTTGATACTCGATACTACACCCAATTGAGGGTTGCTTTCCTGGAATATTTCGGTCGCCAGTTCAGTGGCTAAATCGAAACGATGAACAATGAAAGCAATCCCGTGATATTGGGACCCTTAGAACCCGGTTACTTTGATAGGACAGGTTGAACCCACCAACTTCAAGAGGGTACTACCCAGACCCCATGCTGGCCTTAAACCTTAAGGGCTTGCCTTGTGTGCCTTGTGTGCCTTACATGTTTGTCTTTGTAAATATCTGTGGTGTGTTTAATCATAGCATCATGACATCATCCAGCATCATATGCATTGACTAACCATTTCAGGGGTTCGAATTTTCATCTTTGTTCTTGTTTTGTAGGACATGGAAACTGTTCGTAGAAAGACAATTCAAATCAGTCTTGCAAGGATCCCTCCTCAGCTTAAAGAGCTTATATCCAGGATTCCTGAGAACTCATCATTCAGTGAAAGACATGGAAGCCTCATCAGCTTGGTCAATACCAACATGGAGGAAGATATGATTAAGGTCCTGTTCCAATTCTTTGACCCTCTGCATCACTGTTTCACCTTCTTGGATTATCAGTTGGTACCTACATTGGAGGAGTTCTCCCGGCTCCTGAAGATCCCTATCCTTGATCAGCTACCCTTCAACGGTACAGAAAAAGAACCTAAGCTTGAAGAGATTGCTAAAGCCTTGCACCTACAGTCATCTGACCTCAAGGGACATTGGGAAGTTAGAAGTGGTATCAAAGGGTTCTTAGCCAGGTTTCTGTTTGAAAAGGCCCATGAATGTTGGAACTCCCTTGACTTGCAAGCTTTTGAAGAGGTTGTGGCCCTCCTTGTCTATGGTTTGGTATTGTTCCCTAACCCAGATCAGCTTATTGATATCAGTGCTGTCCAGATCTTTATGTCCAGGAATCCTATACCTACATTGCTGGGGGACATCCTTCACTCATGTTACACTCGAACCATGAGAAAAAGAGGTGTCCTTATGTGTTGCACTTCTCTCCTGGGAAGGTGGTTTATTTCGCACCTTCCACAATCAGTTTTGAAGAATGAGTGGGGTTTGAGATGGTCACAACGGTTGATGACTCTTACCCATGCAGATATACATTGGTGCCCTAGGTCCAGAGAAGATGTCACTATCATTGATCGTTGCGGGGAGTACCCTAATGTTCCTTTACTTGGAATCAGAGGAGGTATTACTTACAGTCCATTCCTGGCTTGGAGACAGTTTGGTTACGCTCGGAGGGATGGTCCTCATGACATGTTAATTCCTGACATAGTTTTTGACTTCGACAACGATACTCAAGGACTTCGCCAGAGATTTATCAGAGCCTGGGGGATGCCCAGTAGGATAGACAGCAAGACACTGGGGCACAGGAACTCCATCCTATTGGAACCTTATCTCAAGTGGGTACGCGCCCGCTCCCAGAAGTTAGTGATGCCTTATCCCCATATGCTCCCTGTGATCAAAGAGCCAGTCTTGGAAGGGGAAGTGTCCTACACTATTCAGCACCCTGATATGCCCACATCCTGGGAAGAGATGCAGAAGAGCTGGATCCAGCTTAAGGAAGAACGGAATTCTCTTGAGACCAGTCTACATGCCAGTGAAAAGAAGGTCTTGGAACTCACCCGCCTGCTACATGAGGAGAGGAATCTCAACACTTACATAGCTCCGAAGAGGATGCGCAACATATTTTGGGATTGATTTGATTTTTGTATTATTTTGCCCATGAGGCTTTGATGTACTAAACAGTTATTTCCTTAATGATAACGTGTGTTCCTTTTTGTCTACAACAAAGTTGAATTTTCGAACCCTTGAATGCATTGCATAAACACATATCATTCATCATGTGCATAGCAGGTTTTCCCCTTTTCAGGTTGCTTACAGTTCTTCGCTGTTTATTTCAGCATCATGAATCCTGACTCGTCATCAACTGAGACATCCATCAAGGCTCTTCAGGCGCAGAATGCGCAGTTTCAGGAATTAATCAAGGGTTTGGCTCAAGGCCAAGAAGAGCTGAAGGCTATGCTCCTGAAGAAGGAGAAGAAGAAGAAGAGAAGAACTGTTCTGTTCAACTCGGGCTGAGGGTTTAGCAATGCTCTGCAACAGGAAGAGGCTGGTTCTTCTGTTGGCAAGAGTACTCCTCAAGAGGTAAGGGTTCCTAGTCCGGTAGTCTCCGACAACGAGACTGATTTTGATGAAGAGCAATATCCTCCGGCAGAAGACCGTTACAAGCAGTTTGAGGACAGGTTGAAGGCTATGGAAATACAACAGGTACCTGGGCTGGATTTCGGAGATCTGGGTTTGTCCACTGGTGTGATTATCCCTCACAAGTTCAAAGAACCATCCTTTTCTAAGTACGACAGGGCGTCTTGTCCCAAGCTACATCTCAGGTCCTATGTTCGGAAAATTCAACCGTACTCTGCGGATAAAAATTTGTGGATCCACTTCTTCCAGGAGAGTCTTTCAGGGACTCATCTCGAATGGTTCTATCAGCTGGATGGGACCAAGGTTCGTAACTGGGAGGAGTTGGCTACTGCTTTCTATAAACAGTATCAATATAATGCCGACCTTGCCCCTACACGTACCCAACTCCAGGGTATGTCGTTAGGTTCAAGTGAAGGTTTTAAGGAGTACGCTCAGAAGTGGAGAGACCTGGCGGGCAGGGTACAGCCTCCGTTGACTGATCGGGAGTTGGTAGACATGTTCTTGGGGACCCTATCTGGGCCATTTTTCAACCATCTTATCGGGAATTCGTCTGCAGGGTTCACTGATTTGATTCTGACTGGAGAAAGAATTGAGGCTGGGTTGAAGTCTGGAAAGATTCCGAAGGGTGCATCGTCTAGTTCTGAGAAGAAACCCTTCAAGAAGGAGGCTAGTGCTGTATATGGTTCCAAGAGATCAGAGAGACCTGAGCGCCGCCAATCTGTCAGTGCGGTAATGATTGTTAAGCCTGCTGCCGCTCCTCGGCCGACCAATCCTCAAAGGGCTGAAAGACCCCGGAGAGAGTTCACCCGCTTGAATATGACATTATCACAGATCTTGCCACAGTTACTCTCAACCAATTTAGTGACTTTCAGAGAGGCTCCGAAGTTCCCCAATACCGCATCTCCTAAGTACAACCCGAATGCTCGTTGTGCTTACCATTCTGATAGCCCGGGGCATTCCACTGATGATTGTTGGGCATTAAGGAGTAAGGTGCAAGACCTTATCGATGCAAAGGAGATACAGTTTGAAGCGCCTGAGAGGCCGAATGTAGTTACTGCTCCTATGCCTCAGCATGGGGTAAATGCTGTTGACGAAGATGTTTATGCTGTTTCTGTGGATGATCTAGCCACTCCTCTGAAGACTGTCAAGAAGAACCTGCTGCTGGCCGGTTTATTTCCGGGTTGCAGTGAGGGTTGCCTGTTCTGTGCTGTGTCCCTATCTGGTTGTCCCTTGCTGAAGATAGGCATCCAAAGCCTAATGGATAGCAAGGAGATTCTGTTTAAGAAGTCTGCTGTTCAGTTGGTTCCAGTGGAAGAAGTTTATGTGGTTACCATCTTCAACAATCCGATCAAGGCTCTCCCAAAGAAGCTCGTTCAAATCATGACCGTCGCACCTATTGTTATCACTGTTCCGGGGCCCCTGCCCTATGTATCTGATAAAGCTGTCCCCTGGCATTATGGGGCAGATGTGTATGTAAATGGGATTAAACAAGAGTTCAATGCAGGCGCCAGCATCTGTGACATCACTGGCCCAGCCAAAGTTACCCGCAGTGGCAGGCTCTTCTCGCCTGACATTGCACCGCCCGCCGCTCGAAGACCACTTCTTATAACTCCTACAAGTATACCTGTTCCTATTGCTGATCAAGTTGTTTCCCCTACTGCCGAGTCATCCAATGCTCGGGGCAAAGGAATTGAAGTTGAGCCTGCCCAGATGGAGGCACCTATACCCGTAACTGCTGAAGCCTCCCAACAAGAGATGGAGGAAATCTTGAAAATAATAAAGAAGAGTGACTTCAATGTTGTGGAACAGCTGGGGCACACGCCCTCCAAGATCTCCATGCTCTCTTTATTGCTGTGCTCCGAGGCCCATGCTAAGGCCTTAATCTCATTCCTCAAGACGGCCCATGTGCCACACGAGACATCTGCAGTCCAGTTCACTGATTGCGTAGCAAATCTGACAGCAGACAATGGCTTGGGTTTCTCAGATGCTGACCTGACCGCGAAGGGAAGAGACCACAATGATGCCCTGCATGTCTCTATCGAATGCAGGGGCACTACTCTGGCATATGTATTGGTGGATACTGGTTCTTCTTTGAATGTGCTGCCCAAGAAGGCTTTGGACCGTTTAGATTGTGAAGGCCTGGAATTGAAACCCAGCAATATCATCGTCAGGGCCTTTGACGGTTCAAAAAGGATGGTTCATGGAGAGGTTGACATTCCGATTCGTGTGGGCTCTCAGGTGTTTGACTCTACATTTTATGTGATGGATATCCGTCCATCTTACTCTTGTCTATTGGGTCGACCTTGGATACATAAGGCTGGGGCAGTGACCTCTACCTTGCACCAGAAGCTGAAGTACCCCGTCAGAGGGAAGATCGTCACTGTGCAAGGAGAGGAGGAATATATGGTGAGCCACTTGAACTCCTTCAGATACATTGAGATGGACGGGGAGTTTATTGAAACCCCCTTTCAGCATTTCGAGGAGGTGCTTCCAATTGCAGCAGCAGCAGAAACAGCAGCGGAAGAAAGTGTTCCTTTGAAGATGGCCTCCCTGAAGGATGCCCGGGCCGTGGTTCAAAAGGGTGAATGTGCTAACTGGGGCAGGCTTCCAGACTTCACACAGAAGACTGATAAATTTGGGCTGGGTTTTACTGCAGAGGGCCGGAAAGCTATGCAGAAAGCGAAGACCGGAAGACCTCCCGTGATCATTACAAATCCAGGAGTGAATGATGTTGGGGAAGACAATGAAGTGGATGAAGCTGAATTCAATAGCTGGATCTACCCGACAACCGAAGGCGGATTGAACAATTGGATTGCTAAAGACCATACTCCTGTTACCTTTGTGACGCAGTAATAAATTTCTTTGTTTCGTTATTTGTAAAAAACAATAAATAAACTCTATGGCCCGGTGTCTTACCCGAGGCACTGTGGTTTCATTTGTGAGGGCATATAAATTGTCATTTCATATATCATAAATGAAAATCTTGGACGTTTTATCGCATCGCAAATCTTATGCTCCTTTTCTGTCTTTCCTTTACATATTTTTCAAAACAGCTGTATTTACACACACACTCACTCATACAGGTTTCAATCCACTCTGGATCTCACTGATAACGACTCCGCTACTGCCAGTTATGACTTCGAAAATCCGATCAACTTAGCCGAAGACGAAGGTGAAGATGATTGCGAAGTGCCTGGTGAGCTTGCAAGACTGTTGCTTCAGGAAGAGAGGGCAATTCAACCACATGAAGAGCCAGTGGAAACAATAAACTTGGGTACTGAGACAGACAGGAAAGAGGTAAAGATTGGTGCCAACCTAGAGCTCAGCGTGAAGCAACGGTTGACTAAGATGCTGCATGATTATATGGAGATCTTTGCCTGGTCCTACGAAGACATGCCCGGGTTGGATACCGATATTGTGGTCCATCACTTGCCAACTAAGGAAGACTTCCCTCCAGTTAAGCAAAAGGTCCGTCGGATGCGTCCAGAGATGTCTGAGAAGATTAAGGCCGAGGTTATGAAACAGTTTGACGCTGGGTTCCTTGCAGTGACTTCTTACCCTCAGTGGGTTGCTAATGTGGTACCGGTGCCAAAGAAAGACGGTAAGGTCAGAATGTGTGTCGACTACAGGGATCTGAATAGGGCCAGCCCCAAGGATGACTTCCCCTTACCTCACATTGATGTCATTGTTGATAATACAACTCAGCATAAAGTGTTCTCTTTCATGGATGGTTTCTCAGGTTACAATCAGATCAAGATGGCACCCGAAGACATGGAAAAGACTACATTTGTTACTCAGTGGGGCACCTTCTGGTACAAGGTCATGCCTTTTGGACTGAAGAACGCTGGGGCAACCTACCAACGTGCCATGGTTGCTTTATTTCATGATATGATCCATCATGAGATAGAAGTGTATGTTGACGACATGATCGCTAGGTCCCAGACTGAGGAAGAGCACCTAGATCATCTGCAGAAACTATTTGACCGGTTGAAACTGTACAAGCTGAGATTGAACCCGAACAAGTGTACCTTCGGGGTAAGATCTGGAAAGTTGCTAGGCTTCGTGGTAAGTGATAAGGGCATTCAAGTGGACCCTGCTAAAGTCAAAGCTATTCAAGAGATGCCAGTTCCTAAGACAGAGAAGGAAGTCAGAGGCTTTTTAGGACGCCTGAATTACATTGCTCGATTCATCTCACATCTGACTGCTACCTGTGAGCCAATCTTCAAGCTGCTGAAGAAAGATCAGGTAGTGCGTTGGAACGATGAATGTCAGGCTGCTTTTGACAGAATCAAGGAGTATCTCCAAGAACCACCTATCCTTATGCCACCGGTTGAAGGGAGACCTCTGATACTATATCTAACAGTGCTTGACAACTCAATGGGGTGTGTGCTGGGGCAGCATGACGAGTCTGGCCGAAAAGAGCATGCCATTTATTACCTTAGCAAAAAGTTTACCGACTGTGAGACCCGATACTCACTGCTTGAGAAAACTTGCTGCGCTTTAGTATGGGCTCCTCGCCGGCTGAGACAGTATATGCTGACTCACACTACCTTGTTAATCTCAAAGATGGATCCTATAAAGTACATATTTGAAAAGCCTGCTTTGTCCGGGAGAATTGCAAGATGGCAAATGATCTTGACGGAATACGACATTCAGTACACAACCCAGAAAGCCATCAAGGGAAGCGTATTGGCAGACCACTTGGCACATCAAGCTGTAGATGACTATCAGTCAATGAACTTCGAGTTTCCGGATGAAAGCATCATGATTGTAACTGATTGTGAAGTACCTGGACCGGATGAAGGACCTGAGGAAGGATCCCGATGGTCTATGCACTTTGACGGAGCCTCCAATGCTTTGGGTAACGGTATCGGCGCCATAATCATATCACCTCAAGGTACTCATACTCCGCTCACTGCCCGGCTATGTTTCAACTGTACCAACAACATGGCGGAGTATGAGGCGTGCATCATGGGTCTTCAAGCTGCGATCGACTTAAGGATCAAGTTTCTCAGGGTCTTCGGAGATTCCGCTCTCGTGATCAATCAGATCAAAGGAGAGTGGGATACGAAACATCCAAACCTGATTCCTTACAGAGAATGTGTGTTGACCTTGATCCCCCACTTCACAGAGATAACCTTTGAACACTTTCCAAGAGAAGAGAATCATCTGGCGGACGCGTTAACTACAATGTCTTCTATGTTCAAAGTTAAATGGGATAATGAGGCTCCCCGGATCATCATCTGGAAACTGGACGAACCGGCATACTGTTGCGATCTCGAGACTGAATTGGTGACTGAGAAGCCTTGGTACCATGAGGTAAAGAGATATCTGGAAACTCAGGAGTACCCTGAAGGTGCCTCTATCAATGATAAGAAATTCCTGAGGAGGTTCGCGGCAAAGTTCTTCCTCAGCAACGACATCTTGTACAATCGAAACCATGATTCAACCTTACTGCGTTATGTGGATAAAACGGAAGCAGAAAGGATCATGGAAGAGCTACATGAAGGGACCTTTGGTACACATTCCAGTGGACACACAATGGCTAAGAAAATCCTACGGGCAGGATATTACTGGTCCACAATGGAAGCTGACTGCTACCAACATTCTAGGACATGCCATAAATGCCAGATTTACGCAGACAAGGTGCATGTTCCCCCAGTCCCCCTGAATGTTCTGACTGCGCCTTGGCCGTTTGCAATGTGGGGCATAGACATGATTGGCGAGATTAAACCTACGGCATCTAATGGGCATCGCTTCATCCTAGTAGCGATTGATTATTTCACGAAGTGGGTCGAGGCAGCATCCTATGCTACGGTAACCAAGACTGTTGTGGCACGGTTCATTCGGCATAATCTGATCTGTCGGTACGGCGTCCCCGAGAGAATTCTTACAGACAACGGTACCAATCTGAATAACAAGATGATCGCTGAGCTCTGCGAACAGTTCAAGATACAGCACCACAATTCTTCTCCTTACAGACCGAAGATGAATGGGGCTGTAGAAGCAGCAAATAAGAACATCAAAAAAATCGTGCAGAAGATGACAGTGACTTATAAAGATTGGCACGAGATGTTACCGTTCTCTCTACATGGGTACCGTACCTCAGCTAGGACGTCAACCGGGGCAACTCCTTTCTCCTTGGTTTATGGTATGGAGGCAGTCTTACCGATCGAAGTGCAAATACCCTCTCTCTGGATAATGAAGGATGCAAATCTGAACGAGGATGATTGGATCCATACACGACTTGATCAGCTCAACCTCATTGATGAAAAGAGACTTGCTGCTATCTGTCATGGTCAGACATATCAGAAACGGATGATCAGGGCATTTAACAAAAAGGTCAGACCACAGGAATATCAAGTTGGGGATCTGGTAATCAAGAGAATCATCCTTCCTCAGAGTGATCCAAGGGGCAAATGGACCCCTATGTACGAAGGGCCATTTGTGGTTAAACATGTGTTCTCAGGAGGAGCAATGATACTAACCAACATGGATGGTGACGACCTTCCACACCCCGCCAATGCAGACATAGTAAAAAAATACTACGCATGAAAAAGACCCGCTAGGCTGACATGCCTAGGCAAAAATTAGGGCTTCCCGTCGAACCAAAAGGGTTCGGGCAAAATGAAGGGATGAAATGAAAAATCTGTACACCCGGCAAGTCGAAAACCTGAAAAGGCGGCTTGGGCAAAAATGGGTATCCCGGTGGACTGAAAACCCGAAAGGGAGGTCCAGGCAAAAATTAGGGATAAAGCGTAATACTATGTCTCATTGATCGCGTTGCATCCAGAATCCGGTATCTACATCAAGTTTAGACGGCATCGATCAGTCAGCTTCACCTTCAACCAAGGTCATCAAGTGATGAGACGCTCGGAGTTGTAAAGGCAATAGCAGAGTTGAAACCCAGTGGGATCATTCATTTCACACAGCTGTTTTATTTTCTTTTGTACAAATTTGTATAAACTCTTTTGCTCGGCGGCGTTCTCTTACTAGGACGTCAGCCTCTTGTACACAAAACGCCTATTTTCAGGCCATTCAAAAATCAATACAAATATACTTTTCAGTTAAAAGTGCCAATTGTTTTTCTTTTTCTGTTTTGTTTTACGAAGAACGTCCAAGGTTCAATTTGTGATATATGCATTGACAATAATTTGCTAACTCATAAATATTTGCATACGAAACAAAGGATTAATTACAGGTGACACTAGAAACAGGGGCAATAAAGAGTTGTCCAAGCAATCTAATTGTTCTGTCCTCCAAGGTACCAAGGTAGGCTCAGCCAAAGAACATGACCAGTACATCTTAATTCCCCAGAGAGTAAGTCAACAGTCAGTGCATTCTTCTCCAAGCAGAGTTATCAAACCTTAAGGAAAGTGGGTATCCTCCAGCAGATCCCAACATTCCCCAGCAGCATACATATATTCTTCACAAATATCCCCGGCAGTCTTGGTCTAAAGATTGTTCCCCGGCGGCATGTCAAACATTCAATGGAATCACTCCCCCCACAGTTCAAAACTTCCCCAGGAGAGTCCAATTAGTTTCCCCAGGAAAGTTGGAATTCATCTCCCCAAGCAGTAAGCTTATCCCCAGTAGATTCTGGAAGCTTATCCCCTCGCAGAGCACGAACGCGTCGTCCGGCTTTATTCAAAGAGTTATTTCCTTAACAGGATATAACTGGGTTATCCTCAGCCAAAAGCCACGGAAAGGTCGTCGTCAATACAATCTTCTTATCCCCAGCGAAGTCTATTAACACTTCTGATACAGCAAAAATATCCCCAGCAAGTTATTATCAACACTCAGCAAAGTATCTCTCTCCCCACAGAGTATCGCTCCCCAGCATGGTCGCTAGAGTACTTTTCTCCCCGCAGAATCTTCCGTTTGCCAAGTTTATTCCTCAACGGAGTCATCTTCTCCTACCGGTATTCTTGCAGTTATCATCCCCAGCGGAAGCGAAAGCTTATTCTTCAATATCAGCCCAGGATATGACTTCCCGGCACCCGTCAAGGATCTACTTTCCTAGACGAAAACATACATACATAAACATCACATACATCATTATAGCATGCATAGACGCATCATATCATACAAATCTCATTTATGTTGAGAACATCATTGCTTGATCCATATCATGCATTGGATATGACTGACTTTTACCTTTCAGGAAAGATTCAGTTAAATTCTCAATCATCTTTCAAGACCTAGACCGGTTCGGTTAATCAACTCCAAAGATTTCTTATCCAGTCCAAGGCCTTCTCTAGTCCAGCTAAATCGACCCCAAACAGATTTTTCTGATGAAGACTCAGTAGAAGTTATCAGATTATAATTTCCTATGGTTCTCTCCCCGACGGTGCGTGAGATGTAATTCCCTTTCAGGTTATAATTTCCTATGGTTCTCTCCCCGACGGTGCGTGAGATGTAATTCCCTTTCAGGTTATAATTTCCTATGGTTCTCTCCCCGACGGTGCGTGAGATGTAATTCCCTTTCAGGTTATAATTTTCTATGGTTCTCTCCCCGACGGTGCGTGAGATGTAATTCCCTTTCAGGTTATAATTTCCTATGGTTCTCTCCCCGACGGTGCGTGAGATGTAATTCCCTTTCAGGTTATAATTTCCTATGGTTCTCTCCCCGACGGTGCGTGAGATGTAATTCCCTTTCAGGTTATAATTTCCTATGGTTCTCTCCCCGACGGTGCGTGAGATGTAATTCCCTTTCAGGTTATAATTTCCTATGGTTCTCTCCCCGACGGTGCGTGAGATGTAATTCCCTTTCAGGTTATAATTTCCTATGGTTCTCTCCCCGACGGTGCGTGAGATGTAATTCCCTTTCAGGTTATAATTTCCTATAGTTCTCTCCCCGACGGTGCGTGAGATGTAATTCCCTTTCAGGTTATAATTTCCTATGGTTCTCTCCCCGACGGTGCGTGAGATGTAATTCCCTTTCAGATTATAATTTCCTATGGTTCTCTCCCCGACGGTGCGTGAGATGATAATTCCAACCCAGGTTTTTTCTCAAACATCCTCTTTTGAGATTATAATGGCCTATGGTTCTCTTCCCGATACTGCGAAGATGATAATTCCCGCCAAGATTTTCTCAACGAGCGTTGTTGAGGTTAAAGTCGCCCAAGGTTCTCTTACCGTTCATGCTAAGGCAGCAACCACCCCTGGTTCATTCATCACCGTTTGAAGCTCCAGGTCCAGCTCCTGTAACCAGTCAGGACATATCTATACCAAGCATCTGAAAACGGCTCCTGCAACATGTCAGGTACTCATTTTTCTTTTACAAGTATGCAGGTTCTCGCTAAGGAATCTCTTACGCGATCAACATCCAGATGGCATCTATAAGCCCATCATCCTATTCACCAATCTCTAAATGGCATCTGTAAGCCCATTCCATCATCACACTGCTACTATGTGAGCGCAAATTTCTGGGCACTCTAGTGTTCAATCATCTTCTACCCTCGGACTACGAAAGGCACATCAGCCAATCTGCATCCTCAGGTCTAAGAAGATTGAACAGGGGCAACTGTTGTACCCCAAAATTTGCCCTCCCATATTCTTCAAGAAATTTCCAAGTCAAGCTTCAAAATTCTCCAAGGGTTGCATAGTGTAAGAACCTCCTGAACAGTCAAAATTAGGGTTTTTATTCTGATCAAGAAAATGAAGTTTCCAAGGGCCCAATCAAGTCCCACATGCCTACAAATATGGTCAAGCATCCTCATATCAAGTTTCAAGGCTTTCAACACAAGATTGCACAGTCAAAACCCTAATTGCACTACAGTCAACTGTAGGGGCAAAATGGTCATTTGACAGTCAAAAGTTCAAATTTTTGGTCAACATATCATTTTGAAGCCACAAACATCATTTGATCAATGCTTGATCATGATTCTCAAAGCTTGGCTCAAAAATCATCAAGATGCAAAAGTTTCCTTATTTGGACAGCTGAAAAAGTCAATTGTAAATTGACCAGGGCATAACTTTCACATGGATTATCAGAAAAATTCCATCCAAAGATCATTTTGAAGAGAAATACATTTCCTACAACTCATCTTCATACTTCAAGTCCAAGAAATGCTCTCACAAAAAGTTATCAATTTCAACATTATAGGTCATTTTCAAAAGTCAACAAAAAGGGACTTTAAGTCAAAGGCCATAACTTGAGATTGGTAAATCAAAATGACATGGGACCAAAGGCATTGGTTAGAGGACTCAAAGACCTTTCCAAAATGTCCAAAAACATGAGCAAAGCTTAAAAATTGAGCAAGTTATGCCTTGTGGAAGTTGGGAAATTTTGGATATTTTGAAAAGTCAACATTGGTTCAAATGACCTAAAATTGCTAATGGGCCCATTTTTCTTCCACAATTCATCATCCCAAGCATGTGCACGACCACTTGGCCCAAAGGGAAGTATTTCTTCATTTTTTATTTATTTATTTGAATTTTTATTAATAATAATTCATTTAAATCAAATTAAATACATGAAAAATATTTAACCTAAGTTTTACAATCTTTTTGTGCATGAAATCTACTCAATAATTCGTGTACAATTAAATAGGGAAAGATTTGGATTGATTGGATCATGATTGGTACAAAATTGCATGAAAAAGATTGAAAAAATAATGATTGAAAATCAAATCTCATAAACCATGAATACAAGAGATTTTGATCAAGTTTGTTGACCTAATTGGTTCATTACATAAGCCTGAACACAAACCTAATCCTAGAGACCATTGAGCTGCGCTAGAAACCAATTCACAAACTTGAAATTTTTGCAAAGAAACTCAAAACTGAAAACCTCATTCTAGGGCGATTCAAGGCACGATTTTTGTTTCATTAGCTTGCTGAAGCTTCATAGAACGATTCCCAATCAAAAACACTCATCAAAACCTCAAGAATCGGTATACAGAATTCAAAATATTTCATGAAAAATGCATATTCGTGTTTTGATTTGCAGGCATCCTCATGACATTTTGTTCATTGGTTCATACTCCTTATGCAATTCTGAAGCTAACCCATATGTTTAATTGCATTTTTATACATTATACGCGATTATGCCATTGTTGTTCATTAGGGTTTACAGGATTTCAAATTAGGGGTTTTAACATGAGGCAAAATTGGGACACCACGTTACCATGGTCATGATCAGCGCATTTGGACGAAGAAGAAGCTACCCTCGCGCTCAATTTATGAGCATCCTAGAGCTAGTCGCTATTTTCCCAAAACCTGCCTAAGAAAACGCTCAGAAAACCGTGGCCTATGTTTTTGTGTTTCAGGGACGAAGAAGAAGACGATATCGTGGCGTTAGATGGTTGGCCGGTTTAAATTTCGCGCGGAAAACGAAACACTAACATATATTTATTTTATTATATTTGTTTATCATATTAATTACAGAAAAGCAAACTGGCACGGTTGGCAAGCATAGTGGTTGGTAAAGTACATGACCTGGGTTCGAGCCCCAGGTCTTCACTCTCTCCATTTGTTTTTTTTCAATTAACATTCACATGTAGTGCCCATGCTGAAGCGCACCATACACTTCCAAATCAAGCTTGCCACGTCCATCTCAAGATCAATCAGAAGGCCATGGATTGGAGAACACAATGCACCCTGGTCAGCGCACATACACGTGTCCAGCAAAAGTCCAAACAGGCTAAGGTTATTGGGCCAGATTTCTCAAGATTAACCTCCACTTTGGGGTCTGAACCCCCTAGGTTTGCATTTTCACATTCTTTCTTTTTTTGTTTTCTTTTCTTTCTTTCTTTTAATTATTATTTGTTTAATCAATTAATTATTTTCATAAAACACAAAAAAACATAAAAAAATCAGAAAAAGAAAAAATAATAATAATAATAAATATTTTTTTATTTTAATATTTCTTGTAAATAAATTTGCATGTAAATTAATTAGTTTTAAATTAGGGTTTAACTTAATATTTTCATAACAAAAATCTAAAAAATGTAGAAATAGGGTTTAATTAATAATTTTTCATCCTTTTTATTTTTCTTCCATAATAATTAAATAATTAAATATTTATTTTTTATAATTAAATTTGTATATAAAAATTAGGGTTAATTTAGGTTAAAATTCAATGTTTTCTTAATAAATTAAAAGCCATTAGAATTAGGGTTAGTATTTATTTTAATTAATTCTTTTTTTATATTAAATCTTAAAAATTAAAAAATACCGAAAACATTTCTTTTTCTTAATTAATTAATTCCATGTAATTTTAATTTTGCAAAAAAGGGTCCAACGCCCTCGTTTCGATTTAATTCTTATGCGCATATTTATTTTATTTCTTTATAATATTTATGTATCTCTCCCAAGGCCATGTAACCTTTTAATTTGCTCGCACTTTTAATTTCTTTATTTTCGTTAATTCTTTATTTTTCTGTCAAATCGGGTCCTGGTTTAATTTTGGCGATGTGGACCCGCGCCTTTTGTAATAGCTTAGAGTTTTTACTTTCCCGCAATATTTTTAACTGTTAACAAATGGCATGAAAGAATGTATGGACCAAAATAAAAACAAGCGTAGAACACCAATAACATGACAAGATAAATGCAAATGAAAACGACACACAAATCGCACACACCACCCCTAGGGTACGCCTCACTGTTGCCTTGCCTCGAAAGGTGATCGTCGAGTAGAGGATGTCTTAGTAAGTCCTCATGATCCGGGAACCTGGCATGAGGGTAGCTTCTAAGGTGTCTTCCTATTGCTCTGGTGATCACCATGTCCCGAACTTCGAATTGACCCGAACACCTCCAACGGTGGTGCTACCTACCTCTCAATGGTGGGATGGCACTACTTTAAAGGACATTTACACAGACGAATTCCTTAGGGTAGGTAGGTTCTCGTAGATACTTGCTCTAATTTCAAAACAAATTCAAAAATACTTTTCACACCAACACATTTTCAAAAGCTTTCGAAAGCAATTTTTCAAACACTCTTGAGGACCGATACAAGAGTCGAACTGAAAATTTTCAAAGAAACTTTTTAAAACCCACATTGAAAAGGAAACAAACCAATTTTGAAAACACAATGAGCAAGTATCTAAGAGCCCATGGATAACCATGGATAGAAAGGGTGCTAACACCTTCCCTTTCTATAATCTACCTCCCGAACCGAGAACAATCTCTATAAGGAATTTTTCTGTGCTCTTGTCCTTTCCATTTGGAGAAAATAAAAGACGGTGGCGACTCTTGCTTCCGCGACATTTCGCGAACCAGCGTTAAACAATCAGTTCCAGATCCACCGATCACAGGTACTGTCGCCATGACTTTTGTTTATGTCTTGATTTTTTTTTCTTCTATTATATATATTTTTTATTTAAATTATTATCTATGTAAAAAATTTTAAATATAGTTTTTTTTGTGTTATTTTTTTCTTTAAATTATTTCTTCTTTAATATATTTATTTATAGTATTATTTTTTGTTTTATTTTCTATCACTTTGTAATATAGTAAAAATAATTTCAATAAAAAATATTTAACATCAAATAAGCATTATAATATCCAAAAAAATGTGTGTTTCATAATCATGTAAAATGCGAGTTCCATAATCATGTCAAGTAGTACAAAAAACCCAAAATATATCAATTCCTAATCTTATAATAATAAGTATCATTATGCCAAAAATACATGAGAAAGTTCACAATCTAATTATCTCGATCATAGCAAAGTCTAATTTGTCCCCCCTGAAGTTCCATTATCTCCAATACGGTAGCTAGACTCAAATGAACGTCTACCATCAGCGGGTGATTCCAATCCCTAAAAAAAGGTATTAAAATAATAATCTTTAAAATAATACTCATAAAATTTAACTTTAAATGCGTCAAAATAATATACCTGTCTTCCACTAAAATTCTGCATTTGCATTAAGAGTTCAATTTCCTTTGTACTCGCCTTGTCCCTTTGCGTTAAGAATATGATTGCTTGTGTTAATTCATCAATTTTTGAATTCTTTTCTTTAAGTGCATTAATTTCTTCTTGCATTTCCTTTATTTGTTCACTTTTTGCAGAAGAAGATGTCGATCTCGTAGATCTATTAATTTGAGATGGTGTAACTCCAAGTCCCATACTACGAACATATCCATGCTTTTCTTTTCCAAATACTTTCTGAAATGCCTCATTTTCAGACACAGAATCCTTAATTGCAGCTTGTAATTTTTTCTGCACATGAAAAAGAAAAAATTGAGCTATTGTTTATATAACAAGAATAATATATTGGGGGAGAACCTCTTGATCAAATCATGGACTTCCATATATACGTAAAAAGAAGTTGGCACAAACTAGGAGGTGGCACAAAGTATTGCAAATGTGACATGGAGAATTGTTTACAAGAAGTTTAGTAAAGCTTGCTATCCACCATTCTTCAGTATAAACAAAATCACTCTAGGATATTTATTCTGAAATTTCCCACTAAAGTTACCCCACAGTTTTCAATGTTTCAAATATATGTCAAATGCAGCATAGGTGATTTTTCCATTACAACTTACGCTTCTAATCTATGCAGGTATGATGCCTCTTATTTCCTGTGTTCTACTGGTTGGTCTCTTTATTTTGCAACACCGTGGCTCCCACGCGATTGCTTTCATGTTTCCTCCCATAATCATCCTATGGTTACTATCTATTGGAAGTATAAATGGTTAAAGTATTGGATAATGTAAATGCAATTCACCAAAGAAAAACTCACCTGCAAAATGCATCCAACTGTGCTAGTAGAAGTTTATTAGACAAGTTTGATGATTCCCCTACATCTTTTGATGTGTTATAAAATGTAAGCTCTGGACCAACAGCCTGCAAACAGATATTCTGGCTAAGACATTAAAATAGAAAAAAGACAAACAAGATACTTGTAAGTGAGAACCGTTACTTGTTGTGGTAATTGTCTTTGTTGAAAATTTCATATCAAAAGGACAATATATTTTACTGCATAAAAATAAAATATGCAAGAAGCAAAATGTCACGACATGATCCTGCACTTGGGTGAGTGAGGTTTCAAGGGTATACTCAAGGAGAAAAAAAACTGTTAGGGTTAGTGGGTCAGTTTTAAGCGGTTATAGAAGGAATGATATGTAATTAATTTCTGTAAAAAAGATGATAGATAATTAAAATGTTGAAATAATAATAGGAAAGCAACTTTTGGGAAAATGAATAAAATCAATATTTTCATAGTAGGATTAGAGAAAACCACTTGTAAGAGGACTCCAAACCAATATATGTGAGAAGGAAACTCTGTTCAGAGATTTATTCCTTAAACTCCCTTTTCTTTGTCACCATAGGATTTATACTTGTTTGTTTCAGCTGATGGCAGATCTTTTACTTTGATAATAGATTTTCCCTTGGTCTATTTATCATTGTTTTCTTCAAACGGGTGGGTTCTATTGGATTGATTTTACTATTAGGAATTTATCACTTAAGAAATAGCTACAATACTACAAATGATTAGCGAAACAATAGAATGAACTGAGTTTAGGGGTGTAGATGAACTAAAATTACAAATATTACAATGTTAGGATGCATAAGAAGTTAGTGTAAAGGAAAAAATAGGAGTCCGAGTTGGAAATAGAACCATATTAATATTCCACACTTCCAAGTAGTTTTTGGTAATTAGTATTGACAGTTATAGCTATTGTAGTCAGGCTGTGAACTAGAGAATATCACACGTGCACTTAATGAAGTATCAATGCTATTAATCTCCTTGTAAATATAAATTGTGTTTATTATTGAGGGTATATAGAAGAACAGCTGAGAGCAACTTACTAAATTCCAAGTATTCACATTAAGAATACAACTAATAAAAAGAAAATTGGAATAGCACTCATTCTAAAAAATATTTGACTCTTGTATTGAGTGATTTGGAAATGAGTGGGGAATTACCCGTAGAACCTTAGTAAGAAGGGTTGACGGAATGAAAAGTAGTCCATCCAATAGTTAGTCTGAGAGTTTTTGGTTGGGACTAAATCATCCCTTCATACCCAACACGGTGAAAGGGTTGTAGGCTGCAACAATTAGGTGGCTAAGGGGAGAGTGCAACGAAGGCGAAATTTCCAACACACCCCTCTTTGGGGCCAATCCTGAAGTGTGGACGATGCAGGAAATCCAACAACATATTTAGAATAGACTCTACCATCTTAGAAATTGAATTGAGTTTAACTCAACCTTTTAAAACCAGCTTGTAAGATGTAGATTGTCCCTACTTATAAACATATATTCAAGTCATCTTTCATTGTGGTAAACCATGATGTGGTATTATCTATGTATTCACTCAGACCTCGTGATAAATGGTATGAAAGGGTGAAATTCCAACAGTTTGCTAAAAGTGGTTGTTTATATGAATGTCGCTAACAACAATTCACAACTCCAAGCAAAAGTACACTTACACAACTCTCCCATCATTACAATCAACCACACATTCAATAATTCGCAAGTGTATAAATATTTAACTTTATCAACACTTAACCTGAAGCTCAACGATAACCTCCGCAGAGCTATTAGCTGCATTATTCTGGGATGGTCCTTCATGCACGCTACCTCTCGGAGATATTGCCTGAGGACTTTCAACTGATTGTTCCAAATAGACATGGTCATCATTTAAAGCTGAATAACTACTATTTTCCCCAAGAAAAACACAAGAATCCAAGTGCTGTCCACCCTGCAAACAGATAACCAGGGAAATTAGTTTGGGCATGCATCGAAATCTTAAATTCATAGAGTAGTCAGAGAACAAAATGGATAAAGTGAGGCACTGAAACCTTAATAACAACATTTCTAAATTTCAATTTTTTCCCATTTCCAATATAGATTATAGCCTCTGAGCTAGCTGATGTAAGATTCAAACCCCGCCCATCTTTTAAATATAAAATTCCACCATCCCCATCATAAATGAAATGATCAAAATTTTCATCATCAACTATTAAAGGCTTTTGAGGTGAGAGGGAAAATTCAACACAAGGTTGCTTGTAGATAGACTGATCTATGATGATTGCATTCAGCATGGAGGAATTGTGTTCTTCAAATGATAGCATACTGCTGACTGTTGGAACAAAAAACTCAACTACAACAAGAAGAAAATCTAGTGCAACAAGTAACTGAGGTCTCTGGATACACACAGAAACAAATGTTGAATCCGGACCAAATTTCATATCAACAATGAGCATTGTTTGAACTGGTTCAAAATTATTCCCTTTACTTGAGCTACTATCAATTGACTCCTGATTTTCATAATACGACAGTGTACTTGGAGGACTGGCTCCAATGCTCTCAGGCTTTCCTATTGCTAACCGAAATCCTTGTTCAACTCCTTCCTGGTCACCAAAAACACTGAAACCTTGTAGTGTTGCAGAAAGGAATCCATTTCCTGCTGTACTGGATTTGTACAGTAGCCATGCACTGCTGACCTGCACAAGAGAAACAAGAGTAGAACAATTCAATAGTTAATTGTACTATCATCCTTCATCATTTGATTGCGGGTATGGGGCAGGTTAAAGTATTGGATAATGTAAATGCATCCATAGTTGCTTTAATCAAAATAGTATAAGTTATAACATTTGGCCTACAATTATCTTTCAACAAGTGATCCATAACCCTTAAAGAGTAACGGTATGCATACGGAGATGTGAGAGGGTATGGGGATTATCTAATTCATTTGTATCGACTGCAGAGGCTTTGGATGCAATAGTTCTGCAGCCGCTACAGAAGTTCCAAATCCTAAGGAAAAAACAAAATGACTCGGTATAAATCATAATAATATACACAAATTTATGCATAACAAATCACAACCCCGGCAAAAAAATTTCTTTAAAACAACTTATATAGTTGCAAAAGCATGCAGCAAAACAGGAGATTTTTAAATTGGATCACATGTGATAAGATTAATCTAATACATTATTCATACACAACAAAGAAAACTGCCAATTTGGTGTTTCAACTGCTAGGTTCCTTTCTATACTAATGTTGTTGCTGAATCTATGGGGGTAAAGAAAAGCGAAAAACAATTGAGAGACTCATCTTGAGGAAGGGTATGCATCTTGATTCGTATCGCACACATCATCACTTGGGCTCTTTCAGAAAATGTAGCTTGATAAGTGCTGGAAGTTCTGCTAACTCAACCCGAGGTTTCCCGAGTAAAATACCTTTTAACTTCTCATCACAGTTTACCATGTTCTTGTTATTTGGATCCTGCACAAGCAAGGAAACAACCAATTCTAATCACTGATTCAAAGTTTAAATTCTCCAATCCTGAAAACAGAACAATAACAACAATTACTTTGATGTGAATCAATTTTCATGAGTTGAAAAAACAAAGCAGAACCTGAAGATTGTTGGTTTTGACGTAGGACCAAACACGCATGAAACAGGTTAATCGAGAAGTCTGAGATTGACCGACGAAGTCTCTGAGAGTGGGAGGAAGGTTAACGAGATCGATCAAGTTTGCGAGCTTTTTAGGGTTATCAGTAACGACTTTCTTCATTCGCTGAGGAAGCATTCTTCACTTCAATACACGATTTGTAATGGCTGCGAGATGGGTTTATCAAAATTCTAATTTCAGAGGAAATGTGAAACTCAATTTGTGTTTAGTTAGGATTAGGTATAAATTTAATAATAACATTGTGTTTCAACTATATATGTGAATATTATGTCAAGCTCTATGTATATACTTTAGCTCATGATAAATGATTATTTAGGTATAAACTTAAAATCATTTTTCAACATCAATTAAATCCACATATCATGTTATAAAAGTTATGTCTTTCGAGGCATAACCATAAGTTACCCTTGGTCTAGTCCTATCAGACCGTCTCGACATCTCATAGATCCTCCTCAAGCATAATACAAATATACCAAGCATTGAGAAAAAGATGAAAGATTAAATTTATTTGATTGATTAAATTGAACATAACACCATTGTCGTATCAAATTCATAGAATATATAATAATGCATAAACTTAACCTTAACAAGAGAGAACTTAAATATACATAACAATTATAATTAGATAAAATATATAAGTTAGCAAGAGATTTTTAAAGGTTTTGGGTGCGACGGTTGTTTTACCGTCGTGAAATTAATTTTAGGACGGATAATTTTACCGTCGTGAAAGGTTTAAGGGTGCGACGGGTGCTTTACCGTCGTGATATGCCTTTTAGGACGGTTAATTTTACCGTCGTGACTAGTTGTTGGTGAAAAATCAATGTTAAAAGTGTTAAATGGGGGCCGACGGTTGTTTTACCGTCGTAATAATAATATTATGATGGTTAAATATACCGTCGCAAAATAAATATTAGGGACGGTTGGTGTCAACTGTCGTAAACACTGTCTCTATATGTCAATTACGACAGTTATCACATAACTGTCGCAATTTTTGTGTCGTTAAACACTAATTTTCTTGTAGTGACTGAATAACTCAAACTCATAAAATAGAGGATGATATCTCGTCTATAAATGAATCATATCTAATCTTGGAAAAAAGTTTTAAAAGAGAAACGTTGCACAAGCACACAAAATGTTTTGAATGAGGTTGAAGTGTTTTTGTTGGGATCAATAGAAAATGGATCCCACTGGAGGGACAGTCACTATGTCTCCACTTATTTGTAAAAGGGTTTGTGAATTGAATCATAATGAAGTTCGGAAATGGAAGAAAAAACAAGGTTCAGTCTGTATTGCCTCATCCTACCCCAAAAGACTCAACTGCATAAGATTCATATATTTATTTATTAAGTGTTTTAAGTTTAATAAAGAGAAAGAGGTTTGAAAAGAGAGTCACTCGAAGAAGTCGAGGTTTATTATGAAACTGTTTAAAGTTTAGAAAACAAAGAAGGTTTTGAAAAAGATGAGAAGGTTTTGAAAATTAAATAATTTGAAGGAGATGAAGAGAGTATCCTATATACAGGACGGTAAAAGATAAGGTAAGGAAGGTCTGACCGAACATAAGCTCATACTTGATATAAAGAAATCAATATAACATTCCCATCCTTTTGGATTAAAAGCCATAAGCAGTTAAATAAGTCAAGAGTATACCAAACCTCAGGTGAAAATAAATCACACAAGCAGACATCATCAAAGACACCCTTGCGTCAGATAATACTCAAAGGAACGGGTAAAGTGCATCAGGTGAAAATAAACCACAACAGAGAATGCATTAGGTAAGAATAAATCACAAGCAGCGAATGCATCAGGTAAACTCAAGGTGTCATATAAAGCTCAAAGTATCATCAAGATATCAGATAAGAATCCTTGCATCAGATAAAACACAAAGACATAACCAGAATAATAGAGAAATAATTCGAATATCTCAGATAAGTCTCAATAGTAGGCTACGAGACCGGAATGGATTAAATTGAAAGCCACAAAATAAACCGGTCAATGGAGTCTATGCATCCATACGTATTTGAAAGCTAATATTTAAATTAGCTTGATAATCGCAATGCAATGAAGAAAATAGAAACACAACTTGAATTTATTTCCAAGTAAATCAAATAAAGTATAAAGCCAAAAATTCCATGTCTATTCTATTTGCATCACAAATATTAAACCAAAGAAAGGTGTATAAATTATTAACAATAGAAAAAAAAATTTGGAGGTGCATAATTGGAATGTTGGTGTAAATAAAGACTAAAAAAATTAAATTAGTAGATGTTACTATGATAATAAATTAAAAGCTTTTCAAATTTCCTCTGTGTTTGGAAAACCATGTGCACCAGTATTATGACTAAAAACCATTTCTCACCGATTAACCAATATGCTTGTGGTCTTGTTCCAATCATACACATTCAACACTAAAATAAATTTTACTAATCTTTGAAGGAGTCTATTTTAATATATAAAAAGTTACTACTACCTTTTTTTACAAATAATTTAAAACTAATTATTTTCTAAAATTATGGTTAAATAGGTCATTATTAATTTTTTAATTAAAATTAGTTCAGACATTTGGAATATTTTCTTCTTTTTACACACAAAATTAATGTGATTCTTGGCCACATCTATTATCAAATCTACTGATATAATTACTATCAACTTTACCTATTCCAACAATCCACATTAATTATTTCATCAATTAATTTTAGAAGTTGAAAAAAAAAAAACCTTATCTCACTCTTTCATTTCTTTTATCTTTTCTTCATTTTTGGAAAGACAACCAACACAAAAAATAGAACCATTAATTTCTCTCTGTTTCAGTTTTTCAAAGACACAGTAACACAATCAAACACCAACAAACAAACATACAAAATCAATACCCAAACTCAATAATCCTTAATTTCTCATTATTTTTCATAGGCTTTACAGAGTAAAAGATTTCAAAATAGAAATTATGTAAATTTGATTACAACATCATAAGACGAATGTTTAATTCTGGTTCCCCTTCTACCTCTTCTTCTTGACTCTTTTGATCTTCTGAGTTGTAGGTTAGTCGTGTGTTGTGTTGGTGTCTGCGTGAGATGTAGGACTCTGATGGCGTGGTTATATGAATTTATGCGGTAGTGAAGGGAAAATGCTAGGGGCTTCGAACAATACAGTGACGAAAATTTGTTTTGTGGTTTGTAAGTTTTTTCTTTTTTATTTTTATTTTTCACCTGTAGTTTGTATGTTTATTAATTACACATTCAGATTTACCTATGCCGACTAAAACAAAGACTGTCATCAAGGATGTGAAGATTGACCTCTCCGAAGACTACAATGGGTTCAATAACAAAAAAAGGATACTCACTAATCTCATTCTTTTGCAGAGGAAGTTTTAAAATTAGGTTATACGAATTTTAGACCGATAGCTTATGTTTCTATAATATCTTGCTAATTGCCATGAATTTCTCTATTCAATTTCATTATATTTGTCATTATGTTATAGGTGTAGACTGTTTTGTCCTTAATATACAAGTTTGTTAATGTCAAGTTCTTGGTTAAACTGTGGTCCACAATCCAAGAGGGTTATCAGACAATATATGTGACTTTTAAAGAAGCATAAAAGAATTATAGATGGTATACGAGTTTTGTTGATGTTTGAAGAGAGCTTTTAAGTTGGTAATGGTAATACAACTTTTATCTCTTTGGGGAAACATTAATTCCAAATAGATTAAATGTTTTGGAGAAGAGAAGAACTTTACACAACAACTGTCAACAATATCAAAATAATACTAAGACTATTGATAGCATTGTTTCCTATTTTACTCTCATAATAGCTTTTGATCTTTGATTTTTATTTATGAATTCCTAGTAGAACATACATTGCAAAATTCAATCTAAATTACAAATTGTAATTATTTTATGGGATTTAGTTTTGATTCCACAACCAATTTTAGTAAAGTTGACTATACACAGAATTGGAATCAGCTGACTCTCTCAATGATCAATGATTTTGGGTGTAGCATGGTTTTCATTTCTATTTTCTTCCAAGTGATGCTGATATTTGTTGTCCATAAATTTTTAAATGGAGTGATGTATAAATTTTTTACTGTTGTTTAACATATTAACAAAGTATTTGAATAAAATGCAGGATGAAAAGGGAACTAATTCAGTTAGTTGTATCCAAAAGTAAGAACTCAAAAAATATGAGATTTGAGAGTATTCCTCCATCTTATCATAACGAAACTATGATTTGGTTTTTCTAATCACATGTTACAAAAAGAAACTACTCAAAATAATAAGATAATATAAATTTCTGCTTTTTCTCTCTCTTCTGTGTTGCAAATGGGAAAAATAGAGCTTCTTTATTTATTATTAATATTCTCATTTATTTCTTTTACTATTAATAAATGTATTTAAAATATTATTTATTTAATTAATAAATTATTACTTATTAAAGTTGCATAAAAATATTCTACGAATAATTATGAGTTACTCACTATTTATTTAGTATTTATTCGCGATGGAGAATTGTTTATATTCACAAATTCAGATACTATGTACATGCTTCCTTCATTAATAATTTTTGTTTATATTTTATTTTTTTAAGGTTTCTTCATGATAATTGCATCAGATCTTAATTTTTATTTTAAATATTTGATGAGTTAATTAATATATATTTTCAACATTTGATTGATTTGAATTTATTAAGTTAAATTATTTTAACAATTTTGTTGCCCTTAGTAATGATACCCATTCTACATTTTACTCAAATGAAGATAATAATGTATTGGTAAAAGACAACAGTGTCAATATTATTTTTTAATTTCTCCAACAATAATTAATTTATTTTTGTTTACTTATAAAAACAAAATGATATTTATAAGAAAGGAAAATCCTAACTGAAAGACCATAACAAACTTATCATTTATCAATGAAGTTATATTTACAAACATTTTTTTTAATAAAACAACACGAAACAATACAAGTTTGACAAGATAATTTTGGTCATACAAAAATTGATTCAATAATTTTGGTCCTGCAAAAATTCATTCAATAAATTAGTTAAAAGTTAATTTTGGATTGTAAACAGTTATTTATATGAGATAAATATATTTTTTTAAATAACAAATATTTTTAAATAAAAAAATTTACTAGAAAAAAATTAGCTTTTTAATGATAAAAAGTTAACATTTATACAAAAAAAATGATACAAATATTTATTTTTATAAAAATAACATGAGACGATTATGATATCTGAGGTCGTAATGTGATGATTCTGGATGCTTCAAGGCTGGAAAACGATGCTATTAGCTTCCTGAGATGTCCAGGAATGGATTAGAAGCCTTGGAATGGTTCAAATTGGCCTGTGGAAGAAGATAGGTCTCACACTTTTCTTTGAAATTTTTGAGTTTTCTTCTTGCAGTTTCACGCCTCCAATCCTTGTTCTCTTAATATGGAATTATTATGCCCTTATAGTAGACTGAATTAGGTCAACAAATTTGTATCAAATCTTTGAGAATTATGAAAATTGGATTTGATTTGCTTCATGTATGATTTCTTTCCAAACTTGCTTCAATACAATCTTCTTCAACCCTAATGAACCTTGTACGAATTGGCTGGCATGCTAGTTGTACATGGACTCAAAATGTGCATAAAAATCTCAAGATTTGATTTTTTTTTCATTTTTACCATTTATTTTGATTTAAATGAATAAAAAATCAAAATAAATGATAAAAGTAATAAAATAATAGGTGGAAAAGCTCAAGGGTCGTGGGTCCTATTATAAACATGTTTCAAGCAAGAAAACATGGGCCCCTTGGAAAAAATGCAAGTTTGATCAATGTTGACCTTTTGACAATTCTCCAAAAATTGCCAACTTTGACAATGAACAACTCTCTCAATTTTGACCCTAGGAAGGTGTTCTTGGACTTTTTAGAAAGCTTAGGATGTCCCCTAACCAACCCTTTTGGTCTCATATCAATTGGATCTTTCATGTTCATGTATGAAGCTTTGACCCAAAAGGTGTTTTTGTTGACTTTTCAAAATGACCTATAATGTCAAAATTCATATCTTATTGTGAGTTCATATTTTGAACTTGTGGGATGAAGATGGATTGTAAGGAATTGTATCCTCTTCAAAATGAGCTTTGGGTGGAAAATATCTGATAGAGTATGAAGAATTTATGCTTGGTCAAAGTTGGGTTGACTTTTCCTACAAAACCCTAATTTGGCAACTTTTGGGTTTTGATGAATTTGGAGCATCCATTGAGGAATCCTGATCAAAACTTGATAAAATGATGGATAACACTTCAAAATGATGATGTTGACCAAAAATCTTGAAGTTTGACTGTATGTGGGCCACAATTGACTTTTGACCTAATATAGTTAATTCTCAAGCATCTGAGCAGTTGGCTGAGCAAACTTCTTGTGCTAGGCATGAAACTTGACATGGATGATCTTGGGAACATATTAGGACCTTGGAAGGAATTTGGTATCCTTTGGACTCAAGCATCTTGATGAAAAATGAAACCATAATTTGAGGTATACTGCCTTAGGAGAGAGTTGGTCTAGTCAACTCTTGGACTTCCTTGAGCAACTTGGGGACCTCAATTGACATGTATTGAGTAAAATGAGAGAGAAAATTTTGGGGTACAACACCTCCCATCAAATCCAACTGGATTGGTCCACATACATCAGAGTATATGACTTCAAGACTAGCCTTTGACATGCTTCCTGCATCCTTGCTGAAGCTATTCTTGTGTTGCTTCGCCTGCACACATTCCTCACATACCTCGTTTGGAATGTCAATTTCTGGAAATCCTGAAACCATATTTCTTCTCTTCAAATCTCTGATGTCTCTGAAGTTGAGATGTCCTAGTCTATAATGCCATATCCATTCATCTCTGGTAGCTGCAGTCGAAAGGCACTTGTGCTCCATCACATTTAGTTCAATCTTGAAGGTTCAATTATGAGACATAAGAGCCTTCAAGATTAATATCCCATTTGCACCAACGACTCTCATCATCTTATCTTCGTTTGACACTTTATAATTCTTTTCGATCAACTGCCCTATACTGAGCAAATTGCTCTTCATGCCTGGTATGTACAACACATTGGAGATTACTGAACTTTTGCCATCTTTCCTCATAATCATAACATCACCAATACCTTCAGCTGCTAGGGTATTGTCATTTGCAAATTTTACCATATTTTTCATTGAGAGCTTTATATTGACAAACCAGTCTTTCCTTCCAGACTTATGTGATGAACATCCTGAATCCAAGTACCATTGATCCTTGAATCTATCTTCATATTTTATTGTGACCGTCAGCATCATCTCTTCTTCTTCTTCTTCTTCTTCTTCTTCATGTTTTGCAAGCTTTGCATCACTTTCTTGATTCTTTCGTTTTTCTAGACAATCACTCGAATAGTGATCATACCTCTGACAATTGTAACATTGAATGTGACTCTTATCAGGTTTTCGACCACCACCTCTTCCTCTATTTGCAACACCGCCTCTTTGGTTGCCTTGGTATGGTCTTCTTTGATTCGACACGTTTCCTTCGATTTGGTTTCCTCTACCATTCGATTTGTTGTAGCCACCTCTACCTTTGTTGAAACACTTTCCTTTGCCTTTGGTCTCTTTTGCTGAATGTGCCTGCAAGGCCACATCACTCTTCGATTTTCCTACAGCTCTTTTGTTCATTCTTTGTTCATGAGATTCAAGCGTCCCTTGAAGCTCCTCCTTTGTCAATTTCGACAAGTCTTTCCCCTCTTCTATCGCCACCACTATGTGGTCGAACTTAGGAGCTAAAGATCTCAAGATCTTTGAAACAAAAACTTTTGTTGTTAACGCTTCTCCACATATCTTGATTTGATTTACTAGTTTTGTAACTCTAGTGAAGAAATCAGATATGCTTTCACTGTCTTCCATCTGAAGCAGTTCATACATCCTTTTGTGAGTTTGTAACCTCACTTTTTTCACCTTCTCAGCGCCTCCAAAAGACTTCTCAAGGATTTCCCAAGCTTCTTTTGCAGATTCTGAATCACTAACCTTTTCGAAATTGTCTGGGCTGACACATTGATGAATTATAAATAATGCTTTATAACTCAGCTTCTCAGATTCTGTATATTTCTTCTTTTCTTCTTATGAAGCATTTTCTCCAAGCGCTTCGACTCCATCTTTTACAAGGTCCCAAAGACCTTGACACTTGAATAAGACTTTCATATGTTTGCACCAATTCTCATAGTTGTCAACTTTCAGAATTGGTAGGGTTGCTGGATAGTTTGCATTCCCATAACTTGTCATCGTGAATTCTTCAATCGTTCTTGATTGATACTTCCCTTGAAATGAAATAAAAGCTCTTGGTACCAGATGTTGGAAATCCACCAAAGTCTATGATGAATTTCTACCATAATGACAATTTAATTATGAGACAAACAAAGAAAAGAAAACAAGACAAATAATTTTTGCAGAGTTTCTCTCTGCTCACAAATTGTGAAAACTTTCTTATTCACTTTGCAACTGCAAAATACTGTGAATGACTTGCTTGACTTGCTTACAAAAATAGGGGTTACTCCCTCTATTTATAACTGAGCTTACACCCTAAGCCCAGAGCCCAAAATATATATTTTGTTACAAAATCAAATCTAATTTATTCTAGACTTAAATCAAATCTATTTAAATCTAAACAAATCAAATCTTTTCGCACATAGTTTCGACACACTGAATTACAATTTAACACATTTTACTCAAATAAAGATAATAATGTATTGGTAAATGAAAACAGTGTCAATAATATATTATTTTTTAATTTCTCTAACAATAATTAATTTACTTTTGTTTAGTTATAAAAACAAAATGATATTTAAAGAAAGGAAAATCCTAACTAAAAGACCATAACAAACTTATCATTTATCATTTAATTCATATTTACAAACATTTGTTGTTGATTAAAACAACCCGAAACAATATAAATTTGACAAGATAATTTTGGTCATACAAAAATTGATTCAATAATTTTGGTCCTGCAAAAATTGATTCTATAAATTAGTTAAAAGTTAATTTTGGATTGTAAATAATTATTTACAATAAATAATAAATAATAGAGTTTATTTTTGTTTTAATTTTGACAATAAATATTTTAATATAATATTGCCTTTACAGATGCAACACATTAGAATAAATATCCTTTATATATCCTCTATCCTATATTTCCGTAAATAAATATCCTTTATATATGTTTTATATCAAATAATTGATTTTCTCATTGGAATAATTGATTTTGTAAATATTTAATTTCACCGATCACTTTCAACACTAAAACATTATTCTATTTTAATAAGTGATTATCTCTTTTATTTTTAAAATGTTAATACTTATATGATTGATTTTATGATTATTTAATATATTTAAAATTATATGATTATTATTGATTTTACAATTTTTAATTAATATATCATTTATTTTCTATGAAGATCTCAATACATATTATTATTATTATTATTATTATTATTATTATTAATATTATTATTATTATATCAATAAATATTATTTAATCAATTAAGTATTATTTATTTTACATTTGTTTAAAAATAATCATATACTTTATAGAAACATGAAGATTAGCTGAGCAATACCACGTTCGATTGCATGAAAATTGAAATGAGATTAATATATTTTTTAAAATATTAATTGAAAAGAATAAATTAATAAAATCAAATAAAAAATATTATGTTTTTAAATTTAATTTCTTATAAATAACAAATATTTTTAAAGAAAAAAATCGACTTGAAACAAAATTAGATTCTTAATGATAAAAAGTTAACATTATACTAAAAATGATACAAATATTTATTTTTATAAAAATAACATGAGACAATAATGATTAGTGAATACACAAATTTTGTATGAATATACAAATGTTTTATTCTTTTAAAAATGACCAATAGAAACTATGCTACATAAAAGGTGTGTTGCATCATATGTTTGGTCACATTGGAAATATCAGCAAATTCATATGAGTTAAAATTATGACAATAATAATGATACATTATTAATATCAATATGGTGAGTAAAAAATAATAAATGTTAATAATAAAAATGTATTATTATTTATTATTATTTAATTATAATAATATATTAAAATTATTATTATTAATAATATTTAATTTATGAATTTTTAAAATAGAAAAATCTTACACATTTATGTATTATGTATATTGTCAAAATAGTTCTTAGGAATTAAAAATGAGAAAATGTTCATTAAAGCGTTTTTAACATTCTAAAATAAAAAATTAACGGTCTGATTTGCACCGATACGAAGCAATATTGCCTCATACTCAATGAGTACCCATAAAAAATACCCTCAACGATAGGGTAAAAATCCGCAAAATAGGTACGGATACTGACACGAGAAATTACCCATTAAAATAAGCGGTTATGAGTGTTGGCACGAGTACCTTAGTATCCTCTCTGCTCCATACTCACACTTCATATTTATATAATATCATTTGTATTATTATATACAAATGCACATATATCAATTTTTAAAAAACATATCACTATTAATTTATTACACATTTTAATAAAAGTGTTTATTTATTTCTTAACTCAACAATAAATTCATAATTTTTGTAATGTAACAAAAAATTAAAATTAAATGATAATTTATAATTAATTGATTGAATTTTACTACGAATGTGGATAAACAGGCGCGGGTATGTGTATTGCGATACCAATAGAGTATGGATACAAGTGTGAACATTAGTGTCCATGCGGGTTTGGACTCGGGTACAAAGATTTTTTTGGTATGGGAACGTGTATTGTAGTACTCTGCCCGTTGCCATCCCTAATCAATACCCGAGTACGGGTAAAAATATATACTTTAATAAAGAAGAAAATAATTTCACAAATATTTAATTATCTATATTTAAGTATCCCAAATTCCATTTTTTCACAAATATTTAATTATCTATATTTAAGTATCCCAAATTCCATTTTTCTTAAATTCCAATAAGACATAAGATAGATCAAGTGATTACACCAGTCAAATATAACCACATATCCAAAGTTCTATAAAACAAAGATAGAGTGATATATTTTTGTTCTTAATTTCACACATAAAAACGACATGGCACGACTCGTGCGAATGCACATTGCTTTAGTAGTATTTAAAAAAACAGACAAATTGACAACCACTTACTTGACAAATGACAAGATCACCTATTTAAATTACATAATATTCGAAGAATGAACAAAAACACCAATATAATTTATACATGTATTGCAAGATGGGAAGACTGAATAACTCAAACTCATAAAATAGAGGATGATATCTCGTCTATAAATGAATCATATCTAATCTTGGAAAAAAGTTTTAAAAGAGAAACGTTGCACAAGCACACAAAATGTTTTGAATGAGGTTGAAGTGTTTTTGTTGGGATCAATAGAAAATGGATCCCACTGGAGGGACAGTCACTATGTCTCCACTTATTTGTAAAAGGGTTTGTGAATTGAATCATAATGAAGTTCGGAAATGGAAGAAAAAACAAGGTTCAGTCTGTATTGCCTCATCCTACCCCAAAAGACTCAACTGCATAAGATTCATATATTTATTTATTAAGTGTTTTAAGTTTAATAAAGAGAAAGAGGTTTGAAAAGAGAGTCACTCGAAGAAGTCGAGGTTTATTATGAAACTGTTTAAAGTTTAGAAAACAAAGAAGGTTTTGAAAAAGATGAGAAGGTTTTGAAAATTAAATAATTTGAAGGAGATGAAGAGAGTATCCTATATACAGGACGGTAAAAGATAAGGTAAGGAAGGTCTGACCGAACATAAGCTCATACTTGATATAAAGAAATCAATATAACATTCCCATCCTTTTGGATTAAAAGCCATAAGCAGTTAAATAAGTCAAGAGTATACCAAACCTCAGGTGAAAATAAATCACACAAGCAGACATCATCAAAGACACCCTTGCGTCAGATAATACTCAAAGGAACGGGTAAAGTGCATCAGGTGAAAATAAACCACAACAGAGAATGCATTAGGTAAGAATAAATCACAAGCAGCGAATGCATCAGGTAAACTCAAGGTGTCATATAAAGCTCAAAGTATCATCAAGATATCAGATAAGAATCCTTGCATCAGATAAAACACAAAGACATAACCAGAATAATAGAGAAATAATTCGAATATCTCAGATAAGTCTCAATAGTAGGCTACGAGACCGGAATGGATTAAATTGAAAGCCACAAAATAAACCGGTCAATGGAGTCTATGCATCCATACGTATTTGAAAGCTAATATTTAAATTAGCTTGATAATCGCAATGCAATGAAGAAAATAGAAACACAACTTGAATTTATTTCCAAGTAAATCAAATAAAGTATAAAGCCAAAAATTCCATGTCTATTCTATTTGCATCACAAATATTAAACCAAAGAAAGGTGTATAAATTATTAACAATAGAAAAAAAAATTTGGAGGTGCATAATTGGAATGTTGGTGTAAATAAAGACTAAAAAAATTAAATTAGTAGATGTTACTATGATAATAAATTAAAAGCTTTTCAAATTTCCTCTGTGTTTGGAAAACCATGTGCACCAGTATTATGACTAAAAACCATTTCTCACCGATTAACCAATATGCTTGTGGTCTTGTTCCAATCATACACATTCAACACTAAAATAAATACCACATTCGGTTGAATGAAAATTAAAATGAGATTAATATATTTTTTAAAATAATAATTGAAAATAATAAATTAATAAAATCAAATAACAAATATTATATTTTAAAATTTAATTTTATATAAATAACAAATATTATTAAAGAAAAAAATCGAATTGAAACAAAATTAAATTCTTAATGATAAAAAGTTAACATTTATACTAAAAAATGATACAAATATTTATTTTTATAAAATAACATGAGAGAATAATGATTAGTGAATACCCAAATTTTTTATGAATACACAAATTTTTTATTCTTTTAAAAATGACCAATAAAAACTATGCTACATAAAGGTGTGCTACATCACATGTTTGGCCACATTGGAAATATCAGCAAATTCATATGAGTTAAAAATATGAACATAATAATGATACATTATTAATATCAATATGGTGAGTAAAAAATAATAAATTTTAATAATAAAAATTTATTATTTATTATTATTTTATTATTATAATATATTAAAATTATTATTATTATTAATATTTAATTTATGAATTTTTAAAATAGAAAAATCTTACATATTTACGTATTATGTATATTGTCAAAATAGTTCGTAGGAATTAAAAATGAGAAAATGTTCATTAAAACATTTTTAAGTTCTAATTAAAAATTAACAATCTGATTTGCACCGATACGAATCAATACATTGCTCATACTCAATGGATACCCACATAAAATACCCTCAACGAGTAGGGTAAAAATCCGCAAAATAGGTATGGATGCTGACACGAGTAATTACCCATTAAAATAAGCGGTTATGAGTGCTGGCACGAGTACCTTAGTATCCACTCCGCTTCATACTCACACTTCATATTTATATAATATCATTTGTATTATTATATACAAATGCACATATATCAATTTTTAAAAACATATCACTATTAAACTATTACACATTTTAATAAAAGTGTTTATTTATTTCTAAAATCAACAATAACAATCATAATTTTTTTATGTTAAAAAAACTTAAAATTATATGATAATTTATAATTAATTGATTGAATTTTACTACGAATGTGGATAAACGGGTGCAGGTATGGGTATTGAGATACCCATAAATTATGGATATGGGTGTGAACAGTGTCCACGCGGGTTTGGGCTCGGGTACAGAGATTTTTTTGGTATGGGGACGGGAATTGTAGTACTCTTCCCATTGCCATCCCTAATCAATAGCCGAGTACGGGTAAAAAAATATACTTAATAAAGAAGAAAATAATTTCACAAATATTTAATTATCTATATTTAAGTATCCCAAAGTCCATTTTTCACAAATATTTAATTATCTATATTTAAGTATCCCAAAGTCCATTTTTCCTATATTCCAACAAGACATAAGATAGATCAAGTGATTACACCAGTAAAATACAACCTTATATCCAAAGTTCTATAAAACAAAGATAGGATGATATATTTTTGTTCTTAATTTCACACATAAAAGCGACATGGCACCACGCGTGCAAATGCACACGTGCTTTAGTAGTATTTAAAAAAGCAGACAAATTGACAACCACATACTTGATAAAATATAACATCACCTATTTAAATTACATAATATTTGAAGAATGAACAAAAACACCAATATAATTTCTACATGTATTGCAAGATGGGAAAACTGAATAAGTCAAACTCACAAAATAGAGGATGGTATCTCGTCTATAAATGAATCATATCTAATCTTGGAAAAAAGTTTTAGAAGAGAAACGTTGCACAAAGACACAAAATGGTTTGAATGAGGTTGAAGTGTTTTTGTTGGGATCAATAGCAAATGGATCCCACTAAAGGGACAGTCACTATGTCTCCACATATTTGTGAAGGGTTTGTGAATTGAATCGTAATGAAGTTCGGAAATGGAAGAAAAAACAAGGTTCAGTCTGTATCGCCTCATCCTACCCCAAAATACTCAACTGCATAAGATTCATATCTTTATTTATTAAGTGTTTTAAGTTTGATAAAGAGAAAGAGGTTTGAAAAGAGAGTCACTCGAAGAAGTCGAGGTTTTTTATGGAACTGGTTAAAGTTTAGAAAACAAATAAGGTTTTGAAAAAGATGAGAAGGTTTTGAAAATTAAAGAATTTGAAGGAGATGAAGAGAATATCCTATGTACAGGACGGTAAAAGATAAGGTAAGGAAGGTCTCGCCGAACATAAGCTCATACTTGATATAAAGAAATCAATATAGCATTCCCATCCCTTTGGATTGAAAGCCATAAGCAGTTAAATAAGCCAAGAGTATACCAAACCTCAGGTGAAAATAAATCACACAAGCATACATCATCAAAGACACCATTGCGTAAGATAATACTCAAAGGAATGGATAAAGTTCATCAGGTGAAAATAAACCACAACAGAGAAAGCATTAGGTAAGAATAAATCACAAGCAGCAAATGCATCAGGTAAACTCAAGGTGTCAGATAAAGCTTAAAGTTTCAATAAGATATCAAATAAGAATCCCTGCAACAGATAAAACACACTGACAGAACCAGGATAACAGAGAAATAATCCAAATGTCTCAGATAAGGCTCAAGAGTAGGCTACGAGACTGGAATTGATTGAATTGAAAGCGACAAAATAAACCCGTCAATGGAATCTATGCATCCATACGTATTCGAAAGCTAATATTTAAATTAACTTTATAATCGCAGCGCAATGAAGAAAATATCAACACAACTTGAATTTATTTACAAGTAAATCAAATAAAGTGTAAAGCCAAAAATTCCATGTCTATTGTATTTACATCAAAAATATTAAACCAAAAAAGATGTATAAATTATTAACAATAGACAAACAAAATTCGGTGGTGCATAATTGGAATGGTAGTGTAAATAAAGACTAAAAAAATATTAAATTAGTAGATGTTACTATGATAATAAATTAAAAGCTTTGCAAATTTCCTTTGTGTTTGGAAAACCATACGCACCAGTATTACAACTAAAAACCATTTCTCACTGATTAACCAATATGTTTGTGGTCTATTTCCAATCATACACATTCAACACAAAAAGAAATGTTACTAATCTAAGAAGGAGTCTGTTTTAATATATAAAAAGTGACTACTACCATTTTTTACAAATAATTTAAAACTAATTACATTTCAAAAATTAGGGTTAAATAGGTCATTATAAATTTTTCAATTAAAGTTAATTCAGACATTTTGAATATTTGCTTCTTTTTATATACAAAATTAATGTGATTGTTGGCCATTTCTATTACCAAAGCTACTAATATAATTACTATCAACTTTACCTATTCCAGCAATCCACATTAATTATTCCATCTATTAATTTTAGAACATAAAAGGCACAATGAAAAGAAAATTAGAAGAAAAAAAACCTTCTCTATCATTTTATTTAACTTTGCTTCATTTTTGGAAAGAGAACCAACACAAAAGATAGAACAATTGATTTCTCTCTGCTTCTATTTTTCAAAGACGCACTAAAACAATCAAACACCAACAAACAAATATACAAAATCCATACCCAAACACAACAATCCTTAATTTCTCGTTATTTTTCATAGGCTTTACAGGGTACAAGATTTCAAAATGGAAACTATGTAAATTTGATTACTACACGAATGTTTAATTCTGGTTCCGCTTCTACCTCTTCTTGACTCTTTTGATCTTCTAAGTTGTAGGTCAATTTTCTGTTGTGTTGGTGTCTCCGTGAGATATAGGACTTTGATGGCGTAGTTGTATGAATTTGTGCAGTAGTGAAGAGAAAATGTGAGGGGCTTCGAACAATACAGTGACTGCAAGGTGTTTTTTGGTTTGTTAGGTTTTTCATTTATTTATTTATTTTTACATGAAGTTTGTATGTTTATTAGTTACATATTCAGATTTACCTATGGTGACTAAAAAGGTATACTCACTAATCTCATTCTTTCAAAGAGGAAGTTTTAAAATTTGGTTATACGAATCTTAGACTGTAGCTTATGTTTCTGTATTATCTTGGTAATTGCGATGAATTTTTCTGTTGAGTTTAATTATATTTGTCATTATGTTATAGGTGTAGACTATTTTGTACTTAATATACAAGTTTGTTAATGTCAAGTTCTTGGTTAAATTATGGTCCAAAACAAAAGAGGATTATCAGAGAAAGTATATGTGACTTTTAAAGAAGTAGAAAAGAATTATAGATGGTATACGGGTTTTGTTGATGTTTGAAGAGAGCTTTAAGTTGGTAATGGTAATACAACATTGATCTATGTGGGGAAACATTAATTCCAAATAGATTAAAAAATTTGGAGAAGAGAAGAACTTTATACAACAACCGTCAACAGTATCAAAATAATACTAAGATAATTGATAACATTGTCTTATTTTACACTCATAATAGCTTTTGATCTTTGACTTTTATTTATGAATTCCTGGTAGAACAGTCATTGCAAAATTCAATCTAAATTACAAATTGTAATTATTCCGTGGGATTTAGCTTTGATTCCACTGACAAATTTTAGTAAAGTTTACCTTAAACAGAATTGGAATCGGGTGACTCTCTCACTGATTTTGGGTAAAACATGGTTTTCATTTCTATTTTCTTCCAGTGATGCTGATATTTGTTATCCATAAATTTTTAAATAGAGTGATGTATATTGTCTGATGTTTAGTGTCTTTTAACATACTAACAAAGTATTTGAATAAAATGCAGGATGAAAAGTTAGATGATTCAGTTAGTTGTATCTATATTAAAACAGATAAAGGTTTTTGTCAAAATTAAGAACTCAATAAATATGAGATTTAATAGTATTCCTCCAGTTTATTATTAATGAAACTATGATTTGGTTTTTGTAATCACATGTTACAAAAAGAAACTACTCAAAAAAGTAAGATAATATACATTTTTGCATTTTTATTTCTCTTCTGTGTTGCAAATGGGAAAAATATAGCTTCTTTATTTATTATTAATGTTCCATAAAAATATTCTACGAATAATTATGAGTTATTCACTATTTATTTAGTATTTATTCGCGATACAGAATTGTTTATATTCACAAATTCAGATATTAGGTACATGTTTCCTTCATTAATAATTTTTGTTTTTGTTTTATTTTTTTAAGGTTTCTTCGTGACAATTGCAACCAGATCTTAATTTTTATTTTAAATATTTGATGAGTTAATTAATATATATTTTAAACATTTGATTGAGTTGAATTTATTATGTTAAATTATTTTAACAAAGATAATAATGTATTGGTAAAAGAAAATGGTGTCAATAATATATTATTTTTTAATTTCTCTAACAATAATAAATTTACTTTTGTTTAGTTATAAAAACAAAATCATATTTATAAATAGGAAAAATCCTAACTGAAAGACCATAACAAACTTATCATTTATCATCTAATTAATATTTACAAACATTTGTTGTTGATTAAAACAACCCGGAACAATATAAATTTGACAAGATAATTTTGGTCATACAAAAATTGATTAAGTAATTTTGGTCCTGCAAAAATTATTCAATAAATCAGTTAAAAGTTAATTTTGGATTGTAAATAATTATTTATAATAAATAATAAATAATAGACTTTATTTTTTTTTAATTTTAACATTAATTAACCGTTTTTAGGATTGTGTTAGAATAAATAAAAAATAATTTTTTTTTGTAAATAAATGTTTTAATATAATATTGCCTTTACAGATGTAACACATTAGAATAAATATCCTTTATATATCTTCTATCCTATCTTTCCGTAAACAAATATCCTTTATATTTTTTTTACATAAAATAATTGATTTTTTCATTGGAATAAGTGATTTTGTAAATGTTTAATTTCACGATCACTTTCAACACAAAAGCATTATTCTATTTTAATAAGTGATTATCTCTTTTATTTTTAAAATGTTAATACTTATATGATTGATTTTATGATTATTTTGATATATTTAAAATTATATGATTAATATTGATTTTACAGTTATTAATTAATATATCATTTATTTTCTATGAAGATTTCAATACATATTATTATTATTATTTTATTATTATTATTATTATTATTATTATTATTATTATTATTATTATTATAATTATATCAATAAATATTATTCAATCAATTAAGTATTATTTATTTTAGATTTGTTTAAAAACTATCATATACTTTATAGAAACATGAAGATTAGCTGAACAATACCACGTTCGGTTGCATGAAAATTGAAATGAGATTAATATATTTTTTAAAATAATAAATTAATAAAATCAAATAACAAATATTATATTTTTAGATTTAATTTCATATAAATAACAAATAATTTAAAGAAAAAAATTGACTTGAAACAAAATTAGATTCTTAAGGATAAAAAGTTAACGTTTATACTAAAAAAATGATACAAATATCTTTTTTTTATAAAAATAACATGAGGACAATAATGATTAGTGAATACATAAATTTTGTATGAATATACAAAATTTTAATTCTTTTAAAAATGACCAATAAAAACTCTGCTGCATTAAAGGTGTGCTGCATCATATGTTTGGTCACATTGGAAATATCAACAAATACATATGAGTTTAAAATATGACAATAATAATGATACATTATTAATATCAATATGGTGAGTAAATAATAATAAATGTTAATAATAAAAATTTATTATTATCTAATTATAATAATATATTAAAATTATTATTATTATTAATATTTAATTAATGAATCTTTAAAATAGAAAAATCTTACACATTTATGTATTATGTATATTGTCCAAATAGTGCCTAGGAATTAAAAACGAGAAAATGTTCATTAAAACATTTTCAACATTCTAAATTAAAAATTTAATTATCCCAAAGTCCATTTTTCACAAATATTTAATTATCTATATTTAAGTATCCCAAATTCCATTTTTCTTAAATTCCAATAAGACATAAGATAGATCAAGTGATTACACCAGTAAAATATAACCACATATCCAAAGTTCTATAAAACAAAGATAGAGTGATATATTTTTGTTCTCAATTTCACACATAAAAACGACATGGCACGACTCGTGCGAATGCACATTGCTTTAGTAGTATTTAAATAAGCAGACAAATTGACAACCACATACTTGATAAAATACAACATCACCTATTTAAATTACATAATATTTGAAGAATGAACAAAAACACCAATATAATTTCTACATGTATTGCAAGATGGGAAAACTGAATAACTCAAACTCACAAAATAGAGGATGGTATCTCGTCTATAAATGAATCATATCTAATCTTGGAAAAAAGTTTTAGAAGAGAAACGTTGCACAAAGACACAAAATGGTTTGAATGAGGTTGAAGTGTTTTTGTTGGGATCAATAGCAAATGGATCCCACAGGAGGGACAGTCACTATGTCTCCACATATTTGTGAAAGGGTTTGTGAATTGAATCGTAATGAAGTTCGGAACTGGAAGAAAAAACAAGGTTCAGTCTGTATCGCCTCATCCTACCACAAAATACTCAACTGAATAAGATTCATATCTTTATTTATTAAGTGTTTTAAGTTTGATAAAGAGAAAGAGGTTTGAAAAGAGAGTCACTCGAAGAAGTCGGGGTTTTTTATGGAACTGGTTAAAGTTTAGAAAACAAATAAGATTTTGAAAAAGATGAGAAGGTTTAGAAAATTAAAGAATTTGAAGGAGATGAAGAGAATATCCTATGTACAGGACGGTAAAAGATAAGGTAAGGAAGGTCTGGCCGAACATAAGCTCATACTTGATATAAAGAAATCAATATAGCATTCCCATCCCTTTGGATTGAAAGCCATAAGCAGTTAAATAAGCCAAGAGTATACCAAACCTCAGGTGAAAATAAATCACACAAGCAGACATCATCAAAGACACCATTGCGTAAGATAATACTCAAAGGAATGGATAAAGTTCATCAGGTGAAAATAAACCACAACAGAGAATGCATTAGGTAAGAATAAATCACAAGCAGCGAATGCATCAGGTAAACTCAAGGTGTCAGATAAAGCTTAAAGTATCAATAAGATATCAAATAAGAATCCCTGCAACAGATAAAACACACTGACAGAACCAGGATAACAGAGAAATAATCCAAATGTCTCAGATAAGGCTTAAGAGTAGGCTACGGGACTGGAATTGATTGAATTGAAAGCGACAAAATAAACCCGTCAATGGAGTCTATGCATCCATACGTATTCGAAAGCTAATATTTAAATTAACTTTATAATCGCAGCGCAATGAAGAAAATATCAACACAACTTGAATTTATTTACAAATAAATAAAATAAAGTGTAAAGCCAAAAATTCCATGTCTATTGTATTTACATCAAAAATATTAAACCAAAAAAGATGTATAAATTATTAACAATAGACAAACAAAATTCGGTGGTGCATAATTGGAATGGTAGTGTAAATAAAGACTAAAAAAATATTAAATTAGTAGATGTTACTATGATAATAAATTAAAAGCTTTGCAAATTTCCTTTGTGTTTGGAAAACCATACGCACCAGTATTACAACTAAAAACCATTTCTCACTGATTAACCAATATGTTTGTGGTCTTGTTCCAATCATACACATTCAACACAAAAAGAAATGTTACTAATCTTAGAAGGAGTCTAATATATAAAAAGTGACTACTACCATTTTTTACAAATAATTTAAAACTAATTACATTTCAAAAATTAGGGTTAAATAGGTCATTATAAATTTTTTAATTAAAGTTAATTCAGACATTTTGAATATTTGCTTCTTTTTATATACAAAATTAATGTGATTGTTGGCCATTTCTATTACCAAAGCTACTAATATAATTACTGTCAACTTTATCTATTCCAGCAATCCACATTAATTATTCCATCTATTAATTTTAGAACATAAAAGGCACAATGAAAAAGAAAATTAGAAGAAAAAAAACCTTCTCTATCATTTTATTTAACTTTGCTTCATTTTTGGAAAGACAACCAACACAAAAGATAGAACAATTGATTTCTCTCTGCTTCTATTTTTCAAAGACGCACTAAAACAATCAAACACCAACAAACAAATATACAAAATCCATACCCAAACACAACAATCCTTAATTTCTCGTTATTTTTCATAGGCTTTACAGGGTACAAGATTTCAAAATGGAAACTATGTAAATTTGATTACTACATGAATGTTTAATTCTGGTTCCGCTTCTACCTCTTCTTGACTCTTTTGATCTTCTATGTTGTAGGTCAGTTTTCTATTGTGTTGGTGTCTCCGTGAGATGTAGGACTTTGATGGCGTAGTTGTATGAATTTGTGCAGTAGTGAAGAGAAAATGTGAGGGGCTTCGAACAATACAGTTGTTGTACCCCAAAATTTGCCCTCCCATATTCTTCAAGATTTGTCTAGATCAAGCTTCAAAATCTCCCAAGGGTTGCACAGTCCAATTGCCTCCTAACAGTAAAAAATTAGGGTTTTGGTGGTGACAAAGAAATTGAAGTTTCCAAGGGTCCAAACAAGTCCCACATGCCTACAAACATTGTCAAGCATCCATATTCCAAGTTTCAAGACTCACAACATCAAACTGCACAGTCAAAAACCCTAATTGCCCTACAGTCAACTGCAGGGGCAAAATGGTCATTTGACAGTCAAAAGTCAAAATTTTTGGTCAACATCTTATTTTGAAGCCACAAATATCATTTTATCAATTCTTTATCATGATTCTCAAAGCATGGCTCAAAAAGTCTCAAGATGCAAAAGTTTCTATTTTTGGACAGCTGAAAAAGTCAACTACAAATTGACCAAGGCATAACTTCCACATGGTTTATCAGAAAAATTCCCTCCAAATCTCATTTTGAAGAGAATGACATTTCCTAAAACTCATCTTCACACTTCAAGTCCAAGAAATGCTCTCACAAAAAGTTATCAATCTCAACATTATAGGTCATTTTCAAAAGTCAACAAAAAGGCACTTTATGTCAAAGACCATAACTTAAGATTGTTAAATCAAAATTACATGGGACAAAAGACATTGGTTAGAGGACATCAAGACCTTTCCAAAATGTCCAAGAACATGATCAAAGCTTAAAAATTGAGCAAGATATGCCTTGTGGAAGTTGGGAAAATTTTGGGAATTTTGAAAAGTCAACTTTGCTTCAAATGCCTCAAAAATGCTAATGGGCCTCAATTTATTTCACGAATCATCACCCAAAGGCTATGCACGATCCATTGACCTCCAAGGGAGTTATTTTCTCATTTTTTATTAATTATTTGAATTTTTATTATTATTAATTCACTTAATTAAAATTAAATATGAAAAAATAGAAAATAATACATTTCAAATCTTTTTGTGCAGAGATTTCATCCATTATAAATCAAATATTTCGTGAATCACTCAAAAGGGAAAGATTCTACATGATTGGCATTAGTTTCATGGCAAAAAGATTGAATTTGATATCATTGAAAACCAAATATCCAAATCATCAATGCATGGATTATGGGCTTGTTTTTCTTAACCTAATCATGCTCAGATACATATAGAACATAACCCTAATGCACAAGACACAGAAGCTGCGCCCAAGACCAAGAACAACTTTGCACTTTTTTCACAAAAACCTTGAAACTTTTTTCATAGCTACTGCACGTTTCAAAGCCAAAAAGCCATTCCAATACACTCCTGACACTACCAGGAAGCTTTTGCAATCGAAACCAACCCTCCATACTCAAGGAATTGGTATAACTGGATTGCACTTTTCATGAAATTTTTCATATTCGTGTTTGCACTTTCATGCATTTTTCATGCGTTTTAAATGTTGATTTACACTAACATGAATGTTCTGAAGCTATTGGTGCCCTCTAATTAAACTGATAATGTCTGTATATGAAAGCCTGGATAGTAGGGCTATGAGAAGGAACCTGGATAGTAGGGTTACTTCGATATGAAAGCCTGGATAGTAGGGCTGTGAGAAGGAACCTGGATAGTAGGGTTACTTCGATATGAAAGCCTGGATAGTAGGGCTGTGAGAAGGAACCTGGATAGTAGGGTTACTTCGATATGAAAGCTTGGATAGTAGGGCTGTGAGAAGGAACCTGGATAGTAGGGTTACTTCGATATGAAAGCCTGGATAGTAGGGCTATGAGAAGGAACCTGGATAGTAGGGTTACTTCAATATGAAAGCCTAGATAGTAGGGCTATGAGAAGGAACTTGGATAGTAGGGTTACTTCGATATGAAAGCCTGGATAGTAGGGCTGTGAGAAGGAACCTGGATAGTAGGGTTACTTCGATATGAAAGCCTGAATAGTAGGGCTATGAGAAGGAACCTGGATAGTAAGGTTACTTTGATATGAAGCCTGGATAGTAGGGCTGTGAGAAGGAACCTGGATAGTAGGGTTACTTCAATATGAAAGCCTGTATAGTAGGGTTGTGAGAAGGAACCTAGATAGTAGGGTTACTTCGATATGAAAGCCTAGATAGTAGGGCTATGAGAAGGAACTGGATAGTAGGGTTACTTCGATATGATAGCCTGAGTAGTAGGGTTGTGAGAAGGAAGCTAGATAGTAAGGTTACTTCGATATGAAAGCCTAAATAGTAGGGCTGTGAGAAGGAACCTGGATAGTAGGGTTACTTCGATATGAAATCCTGGATAGTAGGGCTGTGAGAAGAAACTTGGATAGTAGGGTTACTTCGATGTGAAAGCCTGGATATTAAGGCTATGAGAAGGAACCTGGATAGTAGGGTTACTTCGATATGAAAGCCTTAATAGTAGGGCTGTGAGAAGGAACCTGGATAGTAAGGTTACTTCGATATGAAAGCCTAGATAGTAGGGCTATGAGAAGGAACCTGGATAATAGGGTTACTTCGATGTGAAAGCCGGGATAGTAGGGCTGTGAGAAGGAACCTGGATAGTAGGGTTACTTCGGGCTAAGTTTATGTAAAACTTCAGCATGAACTGGGGTAAGGTTACGAATTGTGTAAAACTTCAGGATGAATCGAGGTAAGGTTACTTTGATATGATAATGTAGATTAGTTGACCCTCTTGATTTTGGGAACTAAGTTTCCATTAGTTGTCTGTAGATGTGATCTGTACAACTGTTGGATTTGTTGAAGCTAATCGTCTTTTTCTGAAAAATACCAGGGTTAGTTATATGCGATGCATGAAATGCAGGGCGAGACGATGTTCTCAAAATAAGTGAGATTATGCTGTATATGTCATGTATGCGCATGTCATGATGTATGTTTATGAAATGTTATCGGGGTATGCTCGCGTCTGGGAAAATAAATCCCTGATTATTGCTGGAGAATTGTGAATATTCTGTCAGGAAGAAGATGCTGGAGAATAAACTTTGTGGGGGCCAAACTTTGATGGAAGAGATACTCTGTTGGTATACCTGCTGACTTGGAGGAATAAATTTAGCTGGGGATGAAATTTTGTTGCTGGAAGTGATAAGCTCTGTTAGAGATGGAGCTTCTATATCTGTGGAAATACACTCCGCTTGGGGGATGAAATTTATGGACTCGCCTACGATTACGAACTTCGGCTGGGGATAGTTACGTCCTGTTTCTAGGAAACCAACATCAATGCTCTTGGATACTTTTACTCGGTGGGGAGTGTAGATGTTACTGGGGCGCATTCTGAGGATATGACAATGACTTCGCATCAAGACTTTTCTGCCCCTGTGCCTGTTGGAGAAAGTGCCTGCGGAGGCCTTGTGGATTGAGTGTCATCCCAACTAAAGCGTGCGGAAAATTAAATATGGGAGAAATTAGGGTTTTGACCCTTGACTAAACCTAATTGCAATTGATTAAAAAAAACAATTATTTTTTTCGTTTTTTGTATTATTTAAGAAAATAAGGAATAATAAAAAACCTAACTACTAATTAATTTATATAAGTAAATCACATATTTTTGGTTTTTTGTTTGTTTGAAGAAAAGAAAATAATTAAATCAAAAAGTTAAACCTAGTTTTCTAATTGATTTTAATTACAAAAAATAAGTTAAATTTTCCCTAAATTAAATAAGCTAATTAATTTAATTAAACTTGATAAAAAACCTAATTCTAATTTTTATTACTTTTTGATTTTTTATGATTTTATAAAAAGAAAACTGATTTTAAAAATAAAATAAATAAGTAAATTGAAAAGAACAAAATAATAAAAAAGAGAAATATTGAGAATTGGGCATGTGTTGAATAGCAAATCTGGGGGGTGTATGTTGAACTTCTGAAACCCAGAAGGATGGCCCAGATTCTGGCGCTTGATCCAATGAGACCATCTTCTGGGGACTCATGGTGGACCTGCGTATGCTGGCGTTGGATCTGGATGGAGATGGATCCAGAGGATGAGATTAGAGGGTGCTTGATGATCCTCAGAAGGTGAGGTGTGCTGGATCTGGCTGGAGATGGATCCAGAGGATGAGATCAGAGGGTGCTTGATGATCCTTAGAAGGTGAGGTGTGATGGATCTGGCTGGAGATGGATCTAAAGGATGAGATCAGAGGGCGCTTGATGATCCTCAGAAGGTGAGGTGTGCTGGATCTGGCTGGAGATGGATCCAGAGGATGAGATCAGATGGCGCTTAATGATCCTCAGAAGGTGAGGTGTGCTGGATCTGGCTGGAGATGGACCCAGAGGATGAGACCAGAGGGCGCTTGATGATCCTCAGAAGGTGAGGCGTGCTGGATCTGGTGAAAATAATGGAGAAAATTCCAAAAGCTCACGCCTGGGATCAAACCCAGGACATGAGCTTCTGACTTCCTTCCTCTGACCAATTGCATTGGATGTCTCAAATGTTAATATAATAATGAACATATAATATATTGGAAAACAAGTTAGTGGCCAGAAAACGCGCGCCAAATTTGAATTGGCCAACCATGCTTTCACACGCATCATCTTCTTCCTTGGACCGTCGTCTTAGGCTCTGGTACTTTTACCTACGGACAAAGGTCTGTAGCTACAAACCTGTCCATCTCAAAAATCATGTACATGCAATATAAATCAATTGTAATGGTACCAATCAACTCATATTAGTCTCACGAGTGTCATGGTACCCCATTCATGGTCCAATTTTCCCTGTAACAAAAATCCCCAAATTGAGCTCTTAAACCCTAGCAATGGTGAATATGGATTCCTGCACTGTTAGTACAATTAAGCTATACATAAAGCTTGCAATCATGATTATGAACAAGAATATATGGATAACATGCGTTTAGGATGCGTAAAACATTGAAATCGAGTTTGAGTTTTTTGTGCAAACCGTGAGGTCGTAATGTGATGATTCTGGATGCTTCAAGGCTGGCAAACGATGCTATTAGCTTCCTGAGATGTCCAGGAATGGATTAGAAGCCTTGGAATGGTTCGAATTGGCCTGTGGAAGAAGATAGGTCTCACACTTTTCTTTGAAATTTTTGAGTTTTCTTCCTGCAGTTTCACGCCTCCAATCCTTGTTCTCTTAATCTGGAATTGTTATGCCCTTATAGTAGACTAAATTAGGTCAACAAATTTGTATCAAATCTTTGAGAATTATGAAAATTGGATTTGATTTGCTTCATGTATGATTTCTTTCCAAACTTGCTTCAATACAATCTTCTTCAACCCTAATAAACCTTGTACGAATTGGCTGGCATGCTAGCTGTACATGGACTCAAAATGTGCATAAAAATCTCAAGATTTGATTTGTTTTCATTTTTTACCATTTATTTTGATTTAAATGAATAAAAAATCAAAATAAATGATAAAAGTAATAAAATAATAGGTGGAAAAGCTCAAGGGTCGTGGGTCCTATTAGAAACATGTTTCAAGCAAGAAAACATGGGCCCCTTTGGAAAAAATGCAAGTTTGATCAATGTTGACCTTTTGACAATTCTCCAAAAATTGCCAACTTTGATAATGAACAACTCTCTCAATTTTGACCCTAGGAAGGTGTTCTTGGACTTTTTAGAAAGCTTAGGATGTCCCCTAACCAACCCTTTTGGTCTCATCTCAATTGGATCTTCCATGTTCATGTATGAAGCTTTGACCCAAAAGGTGTTTTTGTTGACTTTTCAAAATGACCTATAATGTCAAAATTCATATCTTATTGTGAGTTCATATTTTTAACTTGTGGGATGAAGATGTATTGTAAGGAATTGTATCCTCTTCAAAATGAGCTTTGGATGGAAAATTTCTGATAGAGTATGAAGAAGTTATGCTTGGTCAAAGTTGGGTTGACTTTTCCTACAAAACCCTAATTTGGCAACTTTTGGGTTTTGATGAATTTGGAGCATCCCTTGAGGAATCCTGATCAAACCTTGATAAAATGATGGATAACACTTAAAAATTATGATGTTGACCAAAAATCTTGAAGTTTGACTGTATGTGGGCCACAATTGACTTTTGACCTAATATAGTCGATTCTCAAGCATCTGAGCAGTTGGCTGAGAAAACATCTTGTGCTAGGCATGAAACTTGACATGGATGATCTTGGGAACATATTAGGACATTGGAAGGAATTTGGTATCCTTTGGACTCAAGCATCTTGATGAAAAATGAAACCCTAATTTGAGGTATACTGCCTTAGGAGAGAGTTGGTCTAGTTAACTCTTGGACTTCCTTGAGCAACTTGCGGACCTCAATTGACATGTATTGAGTAAAATGAGAGAGAAATTTTGGGGTACAACACCTCCCATCAAATCCACCTGGATTGGTCCACATACATCAGAGTATATGACTTCAAGACTAGCCTTTGACATGCTTCTTGCATCCTTGCTGAAGCTATTCTTGTGTTGCTTCGCCTGCACACATTCCTCACATACCTCGTTTGGAATGTCGATTTCTGGAAATCCTGAAACCATATTTCTTCTCTTCAAATCTCTTATGTCTCTGAAGTTGAGATGGCCTAGTTTATAATTCCATATCCATTCATCTCTAGTAGCTGCAGTCGAAAGGCACTTGTGCTCCATCACATTTAGTTCAATCTTGAAGGTTCGATTCTGAGACATAGGAGCCTTCAAGATTAATATCCCATTTACATCAACGACTCTCATCATCTTATCTTTGATTGACACTTTATAATTCTTTTCGATCAGCTGCCCTATACTGAGCAAATTTCTCTTCATGCCTGGTACAACACATTGGAGATTACTGAACTTTTGCCATCTTTCCTCATAATCATAACGTCACCAATACCTTCAGCTGCTAGGGTATTGTCATTTGCAAATTTTACCATATTTTTCATTGAGGGCTTTATATTGACAAACCAGTCTTTCCTTCCAGACTTATGTGATGAACATCCTGAATCCAAGTACCATTGATCCTTGAATCTATCTTCATCTTTTGTTGTGACCATCAGCATTATCTCTTCTTCTTCTTCTTCTTCTTCATGTTTTGCAAGATTTACATCACTTTCTTGATCCTTTCGTTTTTCTGGACAATCACTCGAATAGTGATCATACTTCTGACAATTGTAACATTGAATGTGACTCTTATCAGGTTTTCGACCACCACCTCTTCCTCTATTTGCAACACCTCCTCTTTGGTTGCCTTGGTATGGTCTACTTTGATTCGACACGTTTCCTTCAATTTGGTTTCCTCTACCATTAGATTTGTTGTAGCCACCTCTACCTTTGTTGAAACACTTTCCTTTGACTTTGGTCTCTTTTGCTGAATGTGCCTGCAAGGCCACATCACTCTTCGATTTTCCTACAGATCTTTTGTTCATTCTTTGTTCATGAGATTCATGCGTCCCTTGAAGCTCTTCCTTTGTCAATTTCGACAAGTCTTTCCCCTCTTCTATCGCCACCACTATGTGGTTGAACTTAGGAGCTAAAGATCTCAAGATCTTCGAAACAAAAACTCTTGTTGTTAACGCTTCTCCACATATCTTGATTTGATTTACTAGTTTTGTAACTCTAGTGAAGAAATCATATATGCTTTCACTGTCTTCCATCTGAAGCAGTTCATACATCCTTTTGTGAGTTTTTAACCTCACTTCTTTCATCTTCTCAGCGCCTCCAAAAGACTTCTCAAGGATTTCCCAAGCTTCTTTTGCAGATTCTGAATCACTAACCTTTTCGAAATTGTCTGGGCTGACACATTGATGAATTATAAATAATGCTTTATAACTCAGCTTCTCAGATTCTGTATATTTCTTCTTTTCTTCTTCTGAAGCATTTTCTCCAAGCGCTTCGACTCCATCTTTTACAAGGTCCCAAAGACCTTGACACTTGAATAAGACTTTCATATGTTTGCACCAATTCTCATAACTTGTCATCGTGAATTCTCATAACTTGTCATCGTGAATTCTTCAATCGTTCTTGATTGATACTTCCCTTGAATCGAAACAAAAGCTCTTGGTACCAGATGTTGGAAATCCACCAAAGTCTATGATGAATTTCTACCACAATGATAATTTAATTATGAGACAAACAAAGAAAAGAAGACAAGACAAATAATTTTTTCAGAGTTTCTCTCTGCTCACAAATTGTGAAAACTTTCTTATTCACTTTGCAACTGCAAAATACTGTGAATGACTTGCTTGACTTGCTTACAAAAATAGGGGTTACTCCCTCTATTTATAACTGAGCTTACACCCTAAGCCCAGAGCCCAAAATATCTATTTTGTTACAAAATCAAATCTAATTTATTCTAGACTTAAATCAAATCTATTTAAATCTAAACAAATCAAATCTTTTCGCACATAGTTTCGACACACTGAATTACAATTTAACATATTTTACTCAAATGAAGATAATAATGTATTGGTAAATGAAAACAGTGTCAATAATATATTATTTTTTAATTTCTCTAACAATAATTAATTTAAATTTGTTTAGTTATAAAAACAAAATGATATTTAAAGAAAGGAAAATCCTAACTAAAAGACCATAACAAACTTATCATTTATCATTTAATTCATACTTACAAACATTTGTTTTTGATTAAAACAACCCGGAACAATATAAATTCAACAAGATAATTTTGGTCATACAAAAATTGATTCAATAATTTTGGTCCTGCAAAAATTGATTCTATAAATTAGTTAAAAGTTAATTTTGGATTGTAAATAATTATTTACAATAAATAATAAATAATAGAGTTTATTTTTGTTTTAATTTTGACAATAAATGTTTTAATATAATATTGCCTTTACAAATGCAACACATTAGAATAAATATCCTTTATATATCCTCTATCCTATATTTCCGTAAATAAATATCCTTTATATATGTTTTATATCAAATAATTGATTTTCTCATTGGAATAATTGATTTTGTAAATATTTAATTTCACCGATCACTTTCAACACTAAAACATTATTCTATTTTAATAAGTGATTATCTCTTTTATTTTTAAAATGTTAATACTTATATGATTGATTTTATGATTATTTGATATATTTAAAATTATATGATTATTATTGATTTTACAGTTTTAAATTAATATATCATTTATTTTCTATGAAGATCTCAATACATATTATTATTATTATTATTATTATTATTAATATTATTATTATTATATCAATAAATATTATTTAATCAATTAAGTGTTATTTATTTTACATTTGTTTAAAAACAATCATATACTTTATAGAAACATGAAGATTAGCCGAGCAATACCACGTTCGATTGCATGAAAATTGAAATGAGATTAATATATTTTTTAAAATACTAATTGAAAAGAATAAATTAATAAAATCAAATAAAAATATTATGTTTTTAAATTTAATTTCTTAGAAATAACAAATATTTTTAAAGAAAAAAATCGACTTGAAACAAAATTAGATTCTTAATGATAAAAAGTTAACATTATACTAAAAATGATACAAATATTTATTTTTATAAATATAACATGAGACAATAATGATTAGTGAATACACAAATTTTGTATGAATACACAAATGTTTTATTCTTTTAAAAATGAACAATAAAAACTATGCTACATAAAAGGTGTGTTGCATCATATGTTTGGTCACATTGGAAATATCGGCAAATTCATATGAGTTAAAATTATGACAATAATAATGATACATTATTAATATCAATATGGTGAGTAAAAAATAATAAATGTTAATAATAAAAATTTATTATTATTTATTATTACTTAATTATAATAATATATTAAAATTATTATTATTAATAATATTTAATTTATGAATTTTTAAAATAGAAAAATCTTACACATTTATGTATTATGTATATTGTCAAAATAGTTCTTAGGAATTAAAAATGAGAAAATGTTCATTAAAGCGTTTTTAACATTCTAAAATAAAAAATTAACGGTCTGATTTGCACCGATACGAAGCAATATTGCCTCATACTCAATGAGTACCCATAAAAAATACCCTCAACGATAAGGTAAAAATCCGCAAAATAGGTATGGATACTGACACGAGAAATTACCCATTAAAATAAGTGGTTATGAGTGCTGGCACGAGTACCTTAGTACCCTCTCTGCTCCATACTCACACTTCATATTTATATAATATCATTTGTATTATTATATACAAATGCACATATCTTAATTTTTAAAAAACATATCACTATTAATTTATTACACATTTTAATAAAACTGTTTATTTATTTCTTAACTCAACAATAAATTCATAATTTTTGTAATGTTACAAAAAATGAAAATTAAATGATAATTTATAATTAATTCATTGAATTTTACTACGAATGTGGATAAACAGGTGCGGGTATGGGTATTGCGATACCAATAGAGTATGGATACAGGTGTGAACATTAGTGTCCACGCGGGTTTGGTCTCGGGTACAAAGATTTTTTTGGTATGGGGACGGATATTGTAGTACCATGCCCGTTGCCATCCCTAATCAATACCCGAGTACGGGTAAAAATATATACTTTAATAAAGAAGAAAATAATTTCACAAATATTTAATTATCTATATTTAAGTATCCCAAATTCCATTTTTCACAAATATTTAATTATCTATATTTAAGTATCCCAAAGTCCATTTTTCTTAAATTCCAACAAGACATAAGATAGATCAAGTACCAGTAAAATACAACCACATATCCAAAGTTCTATAAAACAAAGATATAGTGATATATTTTTGTTCTTAATTTCACACATAAAAACGACATGGCACGACTCGTGCGAATGCACATTGCTTTAGTAGTATTTAAAAAAACAGACAAATTGACAACCACATACTTGATAAATGACAAGATCACCTATTTAAATTACATAATATTTGAAGAATGAACAAAAACACCAATATAATTTCTACATGTGTTGCAAGATGGGAAGACTGAATAACTCAAACTCATAAAATAGAGGATGATATCTCGTCTATAAATGAATCATATCTAATCTTGGAAAAAAATTTTAAAAGAGAAACGTTGCACAAGCACATAAAATGTTTTGAATGAGGTTGAAGTGTTTTGGTTGGGATCAATAGAAAATGGATCCCACTGGAGGGACAGTCACTATGTCTCCACTTATTTGTAAAAGGGTTTGTGAATTGAATCATAATGAAGTTCGGAAATGGAAGAAAAAACAAGGTTCAGTCTGTATCGCCTCATCCTACCCCAAAAGACTCAACTGCATAAGATTCATATATTTATTTATTAAGTGTTTTAAGTTTAATAAAGAGAAAGAGGTTTGAAAAGAGAGTCACTCGAAGAAGTCGAGGTTTATTATGAAACTGTTTAAAGTTTAGAAAACAAAGAAGGTTTTGAAAAAGATGAGAAGGTTTTGAAAATTAAATAATTTGAAGGAGATGAAGAGAGTATCCTATATACAAGACTGTAAAAGATAAGGTAAGGAAGGTCTGACCGAACATAAGCTCATACTTGATATAAAGAAATCAATATAGCATTCCCATCCTTTTGGATTAAAAGCCATAAGCAGTTAAATAAGCCAAGAGTATACCAAACCTCAGGTGAAAATAAATCACACAAGCAGACATCATCAAAGACACCCTTGCGTCAGATAATACTCAAAGGAACGGGTAAAGTGCACTAGGTGAAAATAAAGCACAACAGAGAATGCATTAGGTAAGAAGAAATCACAAGCAGCGAATGCATCAGGTAAACTCAAGGTGTCATATAAAGCTCAAAGTATCATCAAGATATCAGATAAGAATCCTTGCATCAGATAAAACACAAAGACATAACCAGAATAATAGAGAAATAATTCGAATATCTCAGATAAGTCTCAATAGTAGGCTACGAGACCAAATGGATTGAATTGAAAGCCACAAAATAAACCGGTCAATGGAGTCTATGCATCCATACGTATTTGAAAGCTAATATTTAAATTAGCTTTATAATCGCAATGCAATGAAGAAAATAGAAACACAACTTGAATTTATTTACAAGTAAATCAAATAAAGTATAAAGCCAAAAATTCCATGTCTATTCTATTTGCATCACAAATATTAAACCAAAGAAAGGTGTATAAATTATTAACAATAGAAAAAAAAAATTTGGAGGTGCATAATTGGAATGTTGGTGTAAATAAAGACTAAAAAAAATTAAATTAGTAGATGTTACTATGATAATAAATTAAAAGCTTTTCAAATTTCCTCTGTGTTTGGAAAACCATGTGCACCAGTATTACGACTAAAAACGATTTCTCACCGATTAACCAATATGCTTGTGGTCTTGTTCCAATCACACACATTCAACACAAAAATAAATTTTACTAATCTTAGAAGGAGTCTATTTTAATATATAAAAAGTTACTACTACCTTTTTTTACAAATAATTTAAAACTAATTATTTTCTAAAATTATGGTTAAATAGGTCATTATTAATTTTTTAATTAAAATTAGTTCAGACATTTGGAATATTTTCTTCTTTTTACACACAAAATTAATGTGATTGTTGGCCACATCTATTACCAAATCTACTGATATAATTACTATCAACTTTACCTATTCCAACAATCCACATTAATTATTTCATCAATTAATTTTAGAAGTGAAAAAAAAAAACAAAACCTTCTCTCACTCTTTCATTTCTTTTATCTTTTCTTCATTTTTGGAAAGACAACCAACACAAAAAATAGAACCATTAAGTTCTCTCTGTTTTGGTTTTTCAAAGACACAATAACACAATCAAACACCAACAAACAAACATACAAAATCAATACCCAAACTCAATAATCCTTAATTTCTCATTATTTTTCATAGGCTTTACAGAGTAAAAGATTTCAAAATAGAAATTATGTAAATTTGATTACAACATCATAAGACGGATGTTTAATTCTGGTTCCCCTTCTACCTCTTCTTCTTGACTCTTTTGATCTTCTGAGTTGTAGGTTAGTCGTGTGTTGTGTTGGTGTCTGCGTGAGATGTAGGACTCTGATGGCGTGGTTATATGAATTTATGCGGTAGTGAAGGGAAAATGCGAGGGGCTTCGAACAATACAGTGACAAAAATTTGTTTTGTGGTTTGTGAGGTTTTTCTTTTTTCTTTTTATTTTTCACCTGTAGTTTGTATGTTTATTAATTACACATTTAGATTTACCTATGCCGACTAAAACAAAGACTGTCATCAAGGATGTGAAGATTGACCTCTCCGAAGACGACGATGGGTTCAATAACAAAAAAAGGATACTCCCTAATCTCATTCTTTTGCAGAGGATGTTTTAAAATTAGGTTATACGAATTTTAGACCGGTAGCTTATGTTTCTATAATATCTTGCTAATTGCCATGAATTTCTCTATTCAGTTTCATTATATTTGTCATTAGGTTATAGGTGTAGACTGTTTTGTCCTTAATATACAAGTTTGTTAATGTCAAGTTCTTGGTTAAACTGTGGTCCACAATCAAAGAGGGTTATCAGACAATATATGTGACTTTTAAAGAAGCATAAAAGAATTATAGATGGTATACGAGTTTTGTTGATGTTTGAAGAGAGCTTTTAAGTTGGTAATGGTAATACAACTTTTATCTCCGTGGGGAAACATTAATTCCAAATAGATTAAATGTTTTGGAGAAGAGAAGAACTTTACACATCAACTGTCAATAATATCAAAATAATACTAAGACTATTGATAGCATTTTACTATTTTACCCTCATAATAGCTTTTGATCTTTGATTTTTATTTATGAATTCCTAGTAGAACATACATTGCAAAATTCAATCTAAATTACAAATTGTAATTATTTTATGGGATTTAGTTTTGATTCCACAACCAATTTTAGTAAAGTTGACTATACACAGAATTGGAATCAGCTGACTCTCTCAATGATCAATGATTTTGGGTGTAGCATGGTTTTCATTTCTATTTTCTTCCAAGTGATGCTGATATTTGTTGTCCATAAATTTTTAAATGGAGTGATGTATATTGTATGATGTTTACTGTTGTTTAACATATTAACAAAGTATTTGAATAAAATGCAGGGTGAAAAGGGAACTAATTCAGTTAGTTGTATCCAAAGTAAGAACTCAAAAAATATGAGATTTGATAGTATTCCTCCATCTTATCATAACGAAACTATGATTTGGTTTTTCTAATCACATGTTACAAAAAGAAACTACTCAAAATAATAAGATAATATAAATTTCTGCTTTTTCTCTCTCTTCTGTGTTGCAAATGGGAAAAATAGAGCTTCTTTATTTATTATTAATATTCTCATTTATTTCTTTTACTATTAATAAATGTATTTAAAATATTATTTATTTAATTAATAAATTATTACTTATTAAAGTTGCATAAAAATATTCTACGAATAATTATGAGTTACTCACTATTTATTTAGTATTTATTCGCGATGGAGAATTGTTTATATTCACAAATTCAGATACTATGTACATGCTTCCTTCATTAATAATTTTTGTTTATATTTTATTTTTTTAAGGTTTCTTCATGATAATTGCATCAGATCTTAATTTTTATTTTAAATATTTGATGAGTTAATTAATATATATTTTCAACATTTGATTGATTTGAATTTATTAAGTTAAATTATTTTAACAATTTTGTTGCCCTTAGTAATGATACCCATTCTACATTTTACTCAAATGAAGATAATAATGTATTGGTAAAAGACAACGGTGTCAATATTATTTTTTAATTTCTCCAACAATAATTAATTTATTTTTGTTTACTTATAAAAACAAAATGATATTTATAAGAAAGGAAAATCCTAACTGAAAGACCATAACAAACTTATCATTTATCAATGAAGTTATATTTACAAACATTTTTTTTAATAAAACAACACGAAACAATACAAGTTTGACAAGATAATTTTGGTCATACAAAAATTGATTCAATAATTTTGGTCTTGCAAAAATTCATTCAATAAATTAGTTAAAAGTTAATTTTGGATTGTAAACAGTTATTTATATGAGATAAATATATTTTTTTAAATAACAAATATTTTTAAATAAAAAAATTTACTAGAAAAAAATTAGCTTTTTAATGATAAAAAGTTAACATTTATACAAAAAAAATGATACAAATATTTATTTTTATAAAAATAACATGAGACAATTATGATATGTGAGGTCGTAATGTGATGATTCTGGATGCTTCAAGGCTGGCAAACGATGCTATTAGCTTCCTGAGATGTCCAGGAATGGATTAGAAGCCTTGGAATGGTTCAAATTGGCCTGTGGAAGAAGATAGGTCTCACACTTTTCTTTGAAATTTTTGAGTTTTCTTCTTGCACTTTCACGCCTCCAATCCTTGTTCTCTTAATATGGAATTATTATGCCCTTATAGTAGACTGAATTAGGTCAACAAATTTGTATCAAATTTTTGAGAATTATGAAAATTGGATTTGATTTGCTTCATGTATGATTTCTTTCCAAACTTGCTTCAATACAATCTTCTTCAACCCTAATGAACCTTGTACGAATTGGCTGGCATGCTAGTTGTACATGGACTCAAAATGTGCATAAAAATCTCAAGATTTGATTTTGTTTCATTTTTTACCATTTATTTTGATTTAAATGAATAAAAAATCAAAATAAATGATAAAAGTAATAAAATAATAGGTGGAAAAGCTCAAGGGTCGTGGGTCCTATTATAAACATGTTTCAAGCAAGAAAACATGGGCCCCTTTGGAAAAAATGCAAGTTTGATCAATGTTGACCTTTTGACAATTCTCCATAAATTGCCAAATTTGACAATGAGCAACTCTCTCAATTTTGACCCTAGGAAGGTGTTCTTGGACTTTTTAGAAATCTTAGGATGTCCCCTAACCAACCCTTTTGGTCTCATATCAATTGGATCTTTCATGTTCATGTATGAAGCTTTGACCCAAAAGGTGTTTTTGTTGACTTTTCAAAATGACCTATAATGTCAAAATTCATATCTTATTGTGAGTTCATATTTTGAACTTGTGGGATGAAGATGGATTGTAAGTAATTGTATCCTCTTCAAAATGAGCTTTGGATGGAAAATTTCTGATAGAGTATGAAGAATTTATGCTTGGTCAAAGTTGGGTTGTTTTTTCCTACAAAACCCTAATTTGGCAACTTTTGGGTTTTGATGAATTTGGAGCATCCCTTGAGGAATCCTGATCAAAACTTGATAAAATGATGGATAACACTTCAAAATGATGATGTTGACCAAAAATCTTGAAGTTTGACTGTATGTGGGCCACAATTGACTTTTGACCTAATATAGTCGATTCTCAAGCATCTGAGCAGTTGGCTGAGCAAACTTCTTGTGCTAGGCATGAAACTTGACATGGATGATCTTGGGAACATATTAGGATCTTGGAAGGAATTTGGTATCCTTTGGACTCAAGCATCTTGATGAAAAATGAAACCCTAATTTGAGGTATACTGCCTTAGGAGAGAGTTGGTCTAGTCAACTCTTGGACTTCCTTGAGCAACTTGGGGACCTCAATTGACATGTATTGAGTAAAATGAGAGAGAAAACTTTGGGGTACAACACCTCCCATCAAATCCACCTGGATTGGTCCACATACATCAGAGTATATGACTTCAAGACTAGCCTTTGACATGCTTCCTGCATCCTTGCTGAAGCTATTCTTGTGTTGCTTCGCCTGCACACATTCCTCACATACCTCGTTTGGAATGTCGATTTCTGGAAATCCTGAAACCATATTTCTTCTCTTCAAATCTCTGATGTCTCTGAAGTTGAGATGTCCTAGTCTATAATGCCATATCCATTCATCTCTGGTAGCTGCAGTCGAAAGGCACTTGTGCTCCATCACATTTAGTTCAATCTTGAAGGTTCAATTATGAGACATAAGAGCCTTCAACATTAATATCCCATTTGCATCAACGACTCTCATCATCTTATCTTCGTTTGACACTTTATAATTCTTTTCGATCAACTGCCCTATACTGAGCAAATTGCTCTTCATGCCTGGTATGTAGAACACATTGGAGATTACTGAACTTTTGCCATCTTTCCTCATAATCATAACATCACCAATACCTTCAGCTGCTAGGGTATTGTCATTTGCAAATTTTACCATATTTTTCATTGAGGGCTTTATATTGACAAACCAGTCTTTCCTTCCAGACTTATGTGATGAACATCCTGAATCCAAGTACCATTGATCCTTGAATCTATCTTCATATTTTGTTGTGACCATCATCATCATCTCTTCTTCTTCTTCTTCTTCTTCTCCTTCTTCATGTTTTGCAAGCTTTGCATCACTTTCTTGATTCTTTCGTTTTTCTAGACAATCACTCGAATAATGATCATACTTCTGACAATTGTAACATTGAATGTGACTCTTATCAGGTTTTCGACCACCACCTCTTCCTCTATTTGCAACACCGCCTCTTTGGTTGCCTTGGTATGGTCTTCTTTGATTCGACACGTTTCCTTCGATTTGGTTTCCTCTACCATTCGATTTGTTGTAGCCACCTCTACCTTTGTTGAAACACTTTCCTTTGCCTTTGGTCTCTTTTGCTGAATGTGCCTGCAAGGCCATATCACTCTTCGATTTTCCTACAGCTCTTTTGTTCATTCTTTGTTCATGAGATTCAAGCGTCCCTTGAAGCTCTTCCTTTGTCAATTTCGACAAGTCTTTCCCCTCTTCTATCGCCACCACTACGTGGTCGAACTTAGGAGCTAAAGATCTCAAGATCTTTGAAACAAAAACTTTTGTTGTTAACGCTTCTCCACATATCTTTATTTGATTTACTAGTTTTGTAACTCTAGTGAAGAAATCAGATATGCTTTCACTGTCTTCCATCTGAAGCAGTTCATACATCCTTTTGTGAGTTTGTAACCTCACTTTTTTCACCTTCTCAGCGCCTCCAAAAGACTTCTCAAGGATTTCCCAAGCTTCTTTTGCAGATTCTGAATCACTAACCTTTTCGAAGTTGTCTGGGCTGACACATTGATGAATTATAAATAATGATTTATAACTCAGCTTCTCAGATTCTGTATATTTCTTCTTTTCTTCTTATGAAGCATTTTCTCCAAGCGCTTCGACTCCATCTTTTACAAGGTCCCAAAGACCTTGACACTTGAATAAGACTTTCATATGTTTGCACCAATTCTCATAGTTGTCAATTTTCAGAATTGGTAGGGTTGCTGGATAGTTTGCATTCCCATAACTTGTCATCGTGAATTCTTCAATCGTTCTTGATTGATACTTCCCTTGAAATGAAACAAAAGCTCTTGGTACCAGATGTTGAAAGTCCACCAAAGTCTATGATGAATTTCTACAATAATGACAATTTAATTATGAGACAAACAAAGAAAAGAAGACAAGACAAATAATTTTTGCAGAGTTTCTCTCTGCTCACAAATTGTGAAAACTTTCTTATTCACTTTGCAACTGCAAAATACTGTGAATGACTTGCTTACAAAAATAGGGGTTACTCCCTCTATTTATAACTGAGCTTACACCCTAAGCCCAGAGCCCAAAATATCTATTTTGTTACAAAATCAAATCTAATTTATTCTAGACTTAAATCAAATCTATTTAAATCTAAACAAATCAAATCTTTTCGCACATAATTTCGACACACTGAATTACAATTTAACACATTTTACTCAAATGAAGATAATAATGTATTGGTAAATAAAAACAGTGTCAATAATATATTATTTTTTAATTTCTCTAACAATAATTAATTTACTTTTGTTTAGTTATAAAAACAAAATGATATTTAAAGAAAGTAAAATCCTAACTAAAAGACCATAACAAACTTATCATTTATCATTTAATTCATATTTACAAACATTTGTTGTTGATTAAAACAACCCGGAACAATATAAAATTGACAAGATAATTTTGGTCATACAAAAATTGATTCAATAATTTTGGTCCTGCAAAAATTGATTCTATAAATTAGTTAAAAGTTAATTTTGGATTGTAAATAATTATTTACAATAAATAATAAATAATAGAGTTTATTTTTGTTTTAATTTTGACAATAAATATTTTAATATAATATTGCCTTTACAGATGCAACACATTAGAATAAATATCCTTTATATATCCTCTATCCTATATTTCCGTAAATAAATATCCTTTATATATGTTTTATATCAAATAATTGATTTTCTCATTGGAATAATTGATTTTGTAAATATTTAATTTCACCGATCACTTTCAACACTAAAACATTATTCTATTTTAATAAGTTATTATCTCTTTTATTTTTAAAATTTTAATACTTATATGATTGATTTTATGATTATTTAATATATTTAAAATTATATGATTATTATTGATTTTACAGTTTTTAATTAATATATCATTTATTTTCTATAAAGATCTCAATACATATTATTATTATTATTATTATTATTATTAATATTATTATTATTATATCAATAAATATTATTTAATCAATTAAGTATTATTTATTTTACATTTGTTTAAAAATAATCATATACTTTATAGAAACATGAAGATTAGCTGAGCAATACCACGTTCGATTGCATGAAAATTGAAATGAGATTAATATATTTTTTAAAATATTAATTGAAAAGAATAAATTAATAAAATCAAATAAAAAATATTATGTTTTTAAATTTAATTTCTTATAAATAACAAATATTTTTAAAGAAAAAAATCGACTTGAAACAAAATTAGATTCTTAATGATAAAAAGTTAACATTATACTAAAAATGATACAAATATTTATTTTTATAAAAATAACATGAGACAATAATGATTAGTGAATACACAAATTTTGTATGAATACACAAATGTTTTATTCTTTTAAAAATGACCAATAGAAACTATGCTACATAAAAGGTGTGTTGCATCATATGTTTGGTAACATTGGAAATATCTGCAAATTCATATGAGTTAAAATTATGACAATAATAATGATACATTATTAATATCAATATGGTGAGTAAAAAATAATAAATGTTAATAATAAAAATGTATTATTATTTATTATTATTTAATTATAATAATATATTAAAATTATTATTATTAATAATATTTAATTTATGAATTTTTAAAATAGAAAAATCTTACACATTTATGTATTATGTATATTGTCAAAATAGTTCTTAGGAATTAAAAATGAGAAAATGTTCATTAAAGCGTTTTTAACATTCTAAAATAAAAAATTAACGGTCTGATTTGCACCGATACGAAGCAATATTGCCTCATACTCAATGAGTACCCATAAAAAATACCCTCAACGATACGGTAAAAATCTGCAAAATAGGTACGGATACTGACACGAGAAATTACCCATTAAAATAAGCGGTTATGAGTGCTGGCACGAGTACCTTAGTACCCTCTCTGCTCCATACTCACACTTCATATTTATATAATATCATTTGTATTATTATATACAAATGCACATATATCAATTTTTAAAAAACATATCACTATTAATTTATTACACATTTTAATAAAAGTGTTTATTTATTTCTTAACTCAACAATAAATTCATAATTTTTGTAATGTTACAAAAAATTAAAATTAAATGATAATTTATAATTAATTGATTGAATTTTACTACGAATATGGATAAACAGGCGCGGGTATGTGTATTGCGATACCAATAGAGTATGGATACAAGTGTGACTAGTGCAGAAATGACTTTTTACATCGGGTAAAATTGACTTTTTACATCGGTTTTGGATCCGATGTAAAGTCAGGTGATATAGTAAATCAGGGACTTTTTACATCGGTTCTGGGACCGATGTAAAAAGTCCCTTTTTTACATCGGTTATAATATCAGAACCGATGTAATAACCTGTTATTATGCACATTTTTTAAAAAATTGATCCAGTTTTTTACATTGGTTGGAAGTAATACCCGATGTAAAAAGTACCTTTTTTACATCGGTTATAATATATGAACCGATGTAAAAAACAATTATTATGCACATTTTTTTAAAAAATTGATCCAGTTTTTTACATCGGTTGGAAGTAATACCCGATGTAAAAAGTCCCCAGTGACGCGACTTTTTACACCGGGTATTACTTCCAACCGATGTAAAAAGTCCCTTATTGAAAGTTTTTACATCAGTTTTACTAATAACCGATGTAAAATGTATGAAATTTTTTTGGAATAGATTATTTATTTTCTGGGTTTCCCTATACAAATATAATTTGTACCCATTTTTTCATATTTTTCCAATATTAAACAGACTATATTTATGTCGCTATATAGATTTCATAGCTTTCCAACATCACATATATCACATTTAGGACGATGTTTTCATATTTTTCACAACAAACTTACAAATTGAACAATTGTATTGCAAACTTGTATTGTATTACAACATATAAACTTACAATTACAAATTCTTAACAAAATATAAAACAATATTCAACTATTTATAAGTCTTTTTCAAAACTTACAATTACATAATATTCACAAAATATACATATACTAAAATATTCAACTTTTTCTAAGATTCCAAACTTGAATTACCAATATAAAATCTTCGGTAGACAACACCAAAATCATATTGCCTGACAATAAATAATAACAATTAACATCAGCAAAAAAATCAAGAAACTCAACACATGAGCAAAAACCACATGTATTGTGCAAAAACCACAACTTATACAATTCTATAAAACTCACCAGCTAAACTTAAGTTCCATGTAAGTCAAAGAAACATTTTGCCCAACGAAGTCGCAAATCATACAAATCATCTGGTGTTAATTCTGTTGGGTCATCAAATACCTATAATACATAAATATAACAATATAGAGTTATTTTTAAAAAATTCATATTAAGTCGAAAAACAAAAAGTAAAGAACAAAGTAAAGTTATTTTTAGTACCTGCATCCAATTCTCGGTTATATTAGCAGAGACAATATCCAACATATTTTTCATCACATAGTATCCACAATCATTAGAGTTATGTTGTTGCCTTGTCTACAATTGAATGACATAATTAGTGAATATTTATCGTATATATTTAACTATAGAATTATAATTTACATCACACTTACATTGGGATGAAGCCATGTAGCCTTTTTTCTATTTCCATTTGCCATTTGATGAATCCCAAAAGAACTAATACAGAAAGATATAAACATCACATAACTAAATATACTCGCCAATGAAAAATCACATAACTATTAGTTGTCAATGAAAGTCACATGAAAGATAAACTTACTTTGTAATAATTTTCTTCGTGTTCTGGTCAATTTCCCGATGAAGTGAACAAAATACGACAACTAAATTGTCTCTTGGACACATGACTATTAATTGCCAATGTCTCCTGTACGTGTGTGTGGAAACAGAAAAGTCGCATAAAATATATATGTTATCAAAATCAAAATTAAATAACATAAATCACAATTTCATAAAAATTCTTACCCATGAATTAATGGTAGTAAGTGGCACGCTCTGTTTTCATCACGTAACTTTTCTAGCACGTAATTTTTAACATCTTCTTGAGATTTCGCTACATTATCATTATAAATACACCTAGCAGGGTCCATAAATCCATATAATTCTGAAACGGAATTCTCAAGACAAACACGATGAATATACCTGAATAGTTTTAAAATTAACATTAGAATCAAAGTGATGAGAGATATAACATATTAATAGAGATTGACTTTAATAAAACAATAAAATTTACTTACGTGCACCAAATTTGAAGAATAGACACGTCAAGCCAATGACCTAAACCCACCAATAACTCTCTGATACATTTAGCTGAAACATAAAAATTAGAGACACTCGCACAATGACTTAATTGTATTTCCAAATGGTTATCATCCAATTTCAAAACCATGAGTAGCAATCTCTGAACATCATCAACTTCCACGTCTTTTGTGCTCTCTTTTGTGCTTCCCTTTGCAGCTGAACAACTTCCTTTTCCGCTTCCATCAATAATTTCCAATTTTTGAATGCATTTAATATCACCTGTGCTTTGTGATAAACCCATAGACTTAAGTGTCTCCATTAATGATTGCTGAAACATCTTACGCTCTTCAACCAACTTTTCTTCAAGTTCAGCTCTAAGTTTTGTTTCCAATATTGCAAGTTGTTCATTTACGTCGATATGTTGACTTTTTCTTCCAAAGTAAGTGCTTTGTTTATGGTGTTTTCCAACACCACGGACACGACCTCCATGCTCAGATGTTCCAATGGCTAATGATAAGATATCGTTACGTCCATCTGGAACAATTGCACCTTTTTCAGCTTCTTGAACAAGAGAATCCTACAAAATGCAAAAACATCAATTAATCAATCACAAATATAATTATACTTTGTAATAATTTTTCGTTGTTTACTTACAATTTTTTGGGCAACCTCTTGTGTAGATTTTGATGTGTATTCTCCTCCTTTCTTTTGTCGTGCTCTCTTCCATAACTCATGGCGTGATGGTGGAGATTGACTATCATTATCATCTAATGTGGAATTATCTCTCGATGATGACTTTTCTTTCATAATTTTCTCCTCAAGTAAGCGATACCCTCCACGAGACAATACATGTGGGTATAAATTCTTGGCCACATTATCCTTACCCTTCTGACTTTTTTCCTATTATAAACTCAAACAAATAATTAATCACTAAATATAATAAAAATGTTATGCACACAAAAATATATAACTCCTACTAACCTTAAATTCAGGGGTATCTCGAATCTTGAGAAACTCTTTCCAGGCGTCTTCTGTAATAAAGTTATACTTGACATATGGAGGAGGATCATTTTCTATGGGATGATGAATATATCTATCTGTGAGTTGTGTCTTAAAACCTCTCCATCGCTCTCCCGCATATTTAATCCATTCTTTCTTCAACCTATCATTCTTTGGATCTTTACATTCTGGAATAGTAAAATGAGCCTACAAATGTAGTATATGTCATATGTTGTTAATTAGTATATGATTATAAAATATAATAAAGTATTGTATTTAAAATACCTGAATATCAGTCCAAATAGTATCTTTTACGCCTTCATCTACTTCTTTCCAATCATTTTTCACAATGCTACAATACTGTCGAGCAAGAGATGCTATATAACTCTTGAAATTTGTAGCATTTTTACCAACACCAATACATTCATAGGTTCTTGCATTAAACTCGACCTTTATCTTTTCACCTGTTTGATGAACTTTGTCAATTTGTGTCATTAAAGTGGGACCTCTAACTCTTCTTTTATTGGGGTTTGAATCACCCATGTATCTGCTTACACAAAACAAAAATAATTAGAAATAATATTAAGCACAAAATAAAAACAATTAGAAATAAAATTAAGCACAAAATAAAAACAATTAGAAAATAAAGTAACGTGGAATTAACTTATACAAAAAATCTTACTAGTCCTCCCATATCCCTTCTTCATGGTCCATGCGAATAGCATGCACATCATCCCCTTCATTTTCTTCAGTGAATGTAGTCACATTTGTTGAGAAAGGATGAGTTTCAGAAATATCAAGGTTCTCATCATGATTTTAGTCACTATCATGGACCTTTCCTTGTAAAACCACTGACAACTTTTTATTAGAAGGATCTGTGACATAAAACACTTGTTTTGCTTGAGATGCCATGATGAATGGTTCGTTCGCATAAGCTAACTTGCTAAGATCAACCAGTGTAACTCCAAATTCATCGATTCTGACACCACTGTTGATATCAATCCATTTGCATTTAAACACAGGAACTTTAAACACAACATAATTAACTTCCCAAATCTCTTCAATCACCCCAAAGTACGGTGTAGATGCCATAACCGGGTTTTTATCTTTAGCATTAGAGAAGTGCATGGACTCAGCCACAATCATTACCCCACTATTTTGCGTGGTACTACGGTCATCCTTTGACTTTGTATAAAAAGAGGTTTTATTAATATCATATCCACTCCAAGTTATTAGGTTACATTTAGGCCCATAAGACAACCACTTAATTGTATTAGAAACACTATCTTCATTAGCAATTCTTTCTTTAAACCACTCAGTGAAACTCTTATTATGCTCTTTTAACAACCCTCTTTCATTCATCTTGGGGTACTTTTTCTTTACGATGCTTTTGTGAGCAGATAAGTAAGGTTGAACTTCATATATGTTATTCAATATATACAAATGCGCTTGAACAACCACATCAATACTTAAGCTCTTGACTTTTAAACCTTGTGTACCCACACCCTCATATCTTCCATCATGACGAGACTTAGGAACCCCTACAACATCCACTCCTGACAAATAGTTAGAACAAAACTCAATTGCTTCTTCTGCAATGTACCTCTCAATAATCGATGCTTCCGGACGGTGTGGGTTTTTTGTATACCCTTTTAGAATCTTCATGTATCGCTCTATTGGATACATCCACCGTAAAAAAACTGGACCACATAATCTAATCTCCCTTACTAGATGAACAATCAAGTGAACCATAATGTCAAAAAATGAAGGAGGAAAATACATCTCTAATTGGCACAAGATAACTGCAGCCTCATTTTCCAAATCGTCTAACTTTAGTGGATCAATGGTTTTACAACAAATTGCATTGAAAAATAAGCATAACCTAGTTATGGTCTTCCTTACGTTGTTAGGCAATATCCCACGAATAGCCAATGGTAGTAGTTGTTGCATTAAGACATGACAGTCGTGAGATTTTAAGCCAACTAATTTAAAATCTTTAACTGATACAAGCCTCTTGACATTTGATGAGTAACCATGCGGCACTTTGATACTTTGTAAACACTCACAAAAACTTGTTTTCTCTTTTTTAGACAAAGTGTAGCAGGCAGGAGGCAAATATGTCTTGTTACCTATATATTGTGGGGTTAACTCTTCTCGTATACCCATCAAACCCAAATCCAGACGAGCATTAATACCATCTTTTGTCTTGCCTTGAATGTTGAGAAGTGTTCCGATTACACTATCGCATACATTTTTCTCCACATGCATCACATCAATACAATGTCTTACATCAAGACTAGACCAATATGGAAGATAGAAGAAAATCGATCTCTTTTTCCATACATTTTTCACAGTAGATCGTTTTTGGTACTTTCCAAAGATAACATCAAGTCCCTGTTGTCGCTGATAAACTTCCTCTCCAGACAAGGGCTTTGGAGCAACACCATGCTCTTGTTCCCCATTGAAAGCTTTCCGCAATCTACGATATGGATGATAACGTTTTAGAAATTTTCGATGCCCGAGATAAACGGTCTTCTTTCCTTTTTCAAGCTGATGGTAACAAGTGTCTTTTTCACATATAGGACATGCATTATGCCCTTTAACTTTATACCCAGACAAATTACCATATGCCGGAAAATCATTGATGGTGCAAAACAACATGGCACGCATATTGAACTGTTCGCCAGAATACGCATCAAAAACATCCACCCCTTCATCCCACAACACTCTTAAATCATCAATCAGTGGACTTAGATAAACGTCTATGTCATTTCCTGGTTGTTTTGGGCTCGATATCATCATCGATAACATAATATATTTACGCTTCATGCACAGCCTAGGAGATAGGTTGTAAATCATAAAGAGAACAGGCCAAGAACTATGGTTAGTACTCAGATTACCGAACGGATTCATTCCATCAGTAGCAAGTCCAAGTCTAAGGTTTCTCGACTCTTTGCCAAAATTTGGAAACAAAGAATCTATTTTCCTCCATTGCAAAGAATCAGCTACATGACGAATTTGTCCATCATATTTTCTTTCTTCTGCATGCCATCTAAGATTCTTTGCGTCATCTGCATTGGCGAATAATCTCTTGAACCTTGAAATTATTGGTAGGTACCATACCACTTTCGCAGGAGGACCCTTTTTTACCACCTCATCATCAATTGACTCACCATCTTTCTTTTTGTAGCGTGAAGCCTTACACTTTGGACAATGATTATACTTTTCATACTCTTTTCTGTATAATATGCAATCATTAGGGCATGCGTGTATCTTTTCATACTCCAAACCCATTGGACACAATATTTTCTTCGCCTCGTAATAACGACTTGGCATTACATTACCTTCTGGAAGCATTTCGGTCAACAATTCAAGCAACTCGGTAAAACTTTTGTCAGTCCACCCATTCTTTGCCTTCAGATTAAATAATTTTAACACGGCTGACAGACGTGTAAATTTTTTGCATCCCGGGTACAATGGTTTATCCTTGTCATTGCATATAGTATCATACATATGTGCCCTCTTAAACGAATCTTGTCCAATATCACGCATCATGTCTTCTAGATGATCATCCATTTCTACACTAACACCATCTCTTTGAGACACGTTTGACTTTGCTACTACTTCACCGTGCCATATCCATTTTGTATAACTTTGACAAATCCCTACACAAATTATATGATCCATGATTTCTTTCTTACTACGTTTTGGTTCTTTATTTGCACAACGAATACATGGACAGAGAAAAAGCGTAGGAAGACTTTTGTCAGCATTACTTTCAGCAAACTGTAGAAATTCCATCACTCCATGTTCGTACTCGTCACTTAATCGATTAGCTCTCATCCAACTACGATCCATAACTATGTTCACACGGAGGAAGGTCTGACGAACGGTGTGTCCGCGGCTGTGCTACTTCACGGAGATTCCGAGATTGCAAGTTGCGCTGCTTCGCGGAGAAAGACAAATAGAATCAAATTTCAATGGCAAGGTGATAACTCTATTAACAATTTATTACTAATTGTTATTATTTTTACACTTTGCACCACTAATACATAACTGATTCTCACTGGTTTCCTTTTCTAATAATTTCAAAACGATCACCATATATTCAATTTTTGTCTCAGAACCTGTAAATACTTAATAATATAACAATCTTCATGTTTCACTCTTCACCATCATGATCATGAAATTTCACACTGCACAAACACTAACATACACCATATTTTCTTGAAACAAGTAGCTTGTTGCATTAGTTAAAGTTACTAAGTTTAGTATCTATAAACATGTATAACTTTATCTTAAGGAAGAACCATAGAAATTTAAACTATCGTATACTAGCCAACTGCATAATATTGATATGTAATGTAACATAGCGTAAATGCATAAAAATGCTGAAATTTTAATGAAAAAGAAAATGCAAAAAAAAAAGAAATAGAATTAGAACGAACCCCAGAATGATTTGCAGAATGATTTGCAGAAGACGGGACCGATGAATCGGCGACGAGGAAGCAGTAGAATGGGTGTTGGAGGCGGTATGCGTCGCGGAAGTGGTGTTGGCGGCGACGGTGTAGGCAACGACAACTATTTAAAATTGTTATCGCAAAATAAAAATTGATTAAAACATGAACAAACCCCCACAAGCAAGAATAACATATTAACATGATAATGACATTGAAACTTCAACCAAATTAAAATCAAGTGAACATATTATTGACGAACAAAAATCTCATTCAAATTTAAAACAAGCGAAAAAACAACCTCGCAACACGATCACAAGCACATTGACAAACCGAAACTCCATTATCAACTTCAAAATACCGATGTCAAACTATAATTATCATATCATCAAAGTTTATCTTTCGATTCCAAACCAAAAATCTCACAAATATATGAATAGAAATGAAATGTATGATCAGAAATGCAGCAAAACTTCCACTGTCAAACCAACAGAATATCAGCTATTCTCGCTCGAAAATATCAGACCCAAACAGCATATCTAACTTGTTTCCCAGAACAGAAACACAATTTAAACAAATTACTACACTGATGAAAGGAAATCGAGATTTACCGATAATGACGAAATCACTGTGATGCAAAGGAGTTTGTGACTGAAATCGACGCGGCGAACTGAACTGAAATCGCTTTACTAGCTGAGATGTCGCGAAGCAAATGAACAGTAGGCGGAGGAAAATGGGTCGGAATCGGCGAATGGTAGGCGGAGGGATGAACGTCGCGGCGAAAATGGGTCGAAAATGGGTCGGAAGAACGGGTCGTGACAGTCGGCGAAAATCGGCGAAAATGGGTCGCGGCGAAAATCGTCGAAAATGGGTCGTGACAGTCGGCGAAAGCGACGTTCACAGCGAAATGGGTCGTGACAGTAGTTTTCGGGAATAAAGCGGCGGTCGGCGAAAATGGGTCGGAAAAGGGTCGGAGTGGCAAATGAACAGTTTTCGGGAATAAATGAAAATTCTGTTTAGAACTTTTTACATCGGTGGAATATTTGACCGATATAAGGGGAAGGCTTTTACATCGGTGGAAACTTCCACCGATTTAATAGGTCATTTTTTTTTAAATAATGCTTAGGCTATTACATCAGTGGAGACTCCCACCGATTTAATAGGTCTTTTTTTTTTAAAAATAATTCTTAGGCTTTTACATCGGTGGAAACTTCCACCGATTTAATAGGTTATTTTATTTTTTTTTAAATAATTCTTAGGCTTTTACATCGGTGGAAACTTCCACCGATTTAATAGGTCATTTTTTTTTTAAATAATGCTTAGGCTTTTACATCGGTGGAAACTTCCACCGATTTAATAGGTTTTTTTTTTTCCACGTTTTTATTCATTTTCAATATAATTTATATATTAATTCAAAGAATCACTTTTTACATCGGTTTGTCTTTAGACCGATGTAATAGATTTCTTATATTTTTTTTAACTTTTTTGTCACCTTGTTTCTTATTTACAAAAATGCCACCGTGTTTTTTTTCTGGAAATCTTTTACATCGGTGGATGAGATTACCCGATGTAATAGGTGACGAAAAAAATTTTTTCCCTTATTTTTTATATCATTGGAAATAAATACCTGATGTAAAAAGTTTGTTAACTGTATTTTTTACATCACCTATCTTTTACACGCGGGTTTGGACTCGGGTACAAAGATTTTTTTGGTATGGGGACGTGTATTGTAGTACTCTGCCCGTTGCCATCCCTAATCAATACCCGAGTACGGGTAAAAATATATACTTTAATAAAGAAGAAAATAATTTCACAAATATTTAATTATCTATATTTAAGTATCCCAAATTCCATTTTTTCACAAATATTTAATTATCTATATTTAAGTATCCCAAATTCCATTTTTCTTAAATTCCAATAAGACATAAGATAGATCAAGTGATTACACCAGTAAAATATAACCACATATCCAAAGTTCTATAAAACAAAGATAGAGTGATATATTTTTGTTCTTAATTTCACACATAAAAACGACATGGCACGACTCGTGCGAATGCACATTGCTTTAGTAGTATTTAAAAAAACAGACAAATTGACAACCACATACTTGATAAATGACAAGATCACCTATTTAAATTACATAATATTTGAAGAATGAACAAAAACACCAATATAATTTCTACATGTGTTGCAAGATGGGAAGACTGAATAACTCAAACTCATAAAATAGAGGATGATATCTCGTCTATAAATGAATCATATCTAATCTTGGAAAATTTTTTTAAAAGAGAAACGTTGCACAAGCACATAAAATGTTTTGAATGAGGTTGAAGTGTTTTGGTTGGGATCAATAGAAAATGGATCCCACTGGAGGGACAGTCACTATGTCTCCACTTATTTGTAAAAGGGTTTGTGAATTGAATCATAATGAAGTTCGGAAATGGAAGAAAAAACAAGGTTCAGTCTGTATCGCCTCATCCTACCCCAAAAGACTCAACTGCATAAGATTCATATATTTATTTATTAAGTGTTTTAAGTTTAATAAAGAGAAAGAGGTTTGAAAAGAGAGTCACTCGAAGAAGTCGAGGTTTATTATGAAACTGTTTAAAGTTTAGAAAACAAAGAAGGTTTTGAAAAAGATGAGAAGGTTTTGAAAATTAAATAATTTGAAGGAGATGAAGAGAGTATCCTATATACAAGACTGTAAAAGATAAGGTAAGGAAGGTCTGACCGAACATAAGCTCATACTTGATATAAAGAAATCAATATAGCATTCCCATCCTTTTGGATTAAAAGCCATAAGCAGTTAAATAAGTCAAGAGTATACCAAACCTCAGGTGAAAATAAATCACACAAGCAGACATCATCAAAGACACCCTTGCGTCAGATAATACTCAAAGGAACGGGTAAAGTGCATCAGGTGAAAATAAAGCACAACAGAGAATGCATTAGGTAAGAAGAAATCACAAGCAGCGAATGCATCAGGTAAACTCAAGGTGTCATATAAAGCTCAAAGTATCATCAAGATATCAGATAAGAATCCTTGCATCAGATAAAACACAAAGACATAACCAGAATAATAGAGAAATAATTCGAATATCTCAGATAAGTCTCAATAGTAGGCTACGAGACCGAATGGATTGAATAGAAAGCCACAAAATAAACCGGTCAATGGAGTCTATGCATCCATACGTATTTGAAAGCTGATATTTAAATTAGCTTTATAATCGCAATGCAATGAAGAAAATAGAAACACAACTTGAATTTATTTACAAGTAAATCAAATAAAGTATAAAGCCAAAAATTCCATGTCTATTCTATTTGCATCACAAATATTAAACCAAAGAAAGGTGTATAAATTATTAACAATAGAAAAAAAAATTTGGAGGTGCATAATTGGAATGTTGGTGTAAATAAAGACTAAAAAAAATTAAATTAGTAGATGTTACTATGATAATAAATTAAAAGCTTTTCAAATTTCCTCTGTGTTTGGAAAACCATGTGCACCAGTATTACGACTAAAAACGATTTCTCACCGATTAACCAATATGCTTGTGGTCTTGTTCCAATCACACACATTCAACACAAAAATAAATTTTACTAATCTTAGAAGGAGTCTATTTTAATATATAAAAAGTTACTACTACCTTTTTTTACAAATAATTTAAAACTAATTATTTTCTAAAATTATGGTTAAATAGGTCATTATTAATTTTTTAATTAAAATTAGTTCAGACATTTGGAATATTTTCTTCTTTTTACACACAAAATTAATGTGATTGTTGGCCACATCTATTACCAAATCTACTGATATAATTACTATCAACTTTACCTATTCCAACAATCCACATTAATTATTTCATCAATTAATTTTAGAAGTGAAAAAAAAAAAAAAACCTTCTCTCACTCTTTCATTTCTTTTATCTTTTCTTCATTTTTGGAAAGACAACCAACACAAAAAATAGAACCATTAAGTTCTCTCTGTTTTGGTTTTTCAAAGACACAATAACACAATCAAACACCAACAAACAAACATACAAAATCAATACCCAAACTCAATAATCCTTAATTTCTCATTATTTTTCATAGGCTTTACAGAGTAAAAGATTTCAAAATAGAAATTATGTAAATTTGATTACAACATCATAAGACGGATGTTTAATTCTGGTTCCCCTTCTACCTCTTCTTCTTGACTCTTTTGATCTTCTGAGTTGTAGGTTAGTCGTGTGTTGTGTTGGTGTCTGCGTGAGATGTAGGACTCTGATGGCGTGGTTATATGAATTTATGCGGTAGTGAAGGGAAAATGCGAGGGGCTTCGAACAATACAGTGACGAAAATTTGTTTTGTGGTTTGTGAGGTTTTTCTTTTTTCTTTTTATTTTTCACCTGTAGTTTGTATGTTTATTAATTACACATTTAGATTTACCTATGCCGACTAAAACAAAGACTGTCATCAAGGATGTGAAGATTGACCTCTCCGAAGACGACGATGGGTTCAATAACAAAAAAAGGATACTCACTAATCTCATTCTTTTGCAGAGGATGTTTTAAAATTAGGTTATACGAATTTTAGACCGGTAGCTTATGTTTCTATAATATCTTGCTAATTGCCATGAATTTCTCTATTCAGTTTCATTATATTTGTCATTATGTTATAGGTGTAGACTGTTTTGTCCTTAATATACAAGTTTGTTAATGTCAAGTTCTTGGTTAAACTGTGGTCCACAATCAAAGAGGGTTATCAGACAATATATGTGACTTTTAAAGAAGCATAAAAGAATTATAGATGGTATACGAGTTTTGTTGATGTTTGAAGAGAGCTTTTAAGTTGGTAATGGTAATACAACTTTTATCTCCGTGGGGAAACATTAATTCCAAATAGATTAAATATTTTGGAGAAGATAAGAACTTTACACAACAACTGTCAATAATATCAAAATAATACTAAGACTATTGATAGCATTTTACTATTTTACCCTCATAATAGCTTTTGATCTTTGATTTTTATTTATGAATTCCTAGTAGAACATACATTGCAAAATTCAATCTAAATTACAAATTGTAATTATTTTATGGGATTTAGTTTTGATTCTACAACCAATTTTAGTAAAGTTGACTATACACAGAATTGGAATCAGCTGACTATCTCAATGATCAATGATTTTGGGTGTAGCATGGTTTTCATTTCTATTTTCTTCCAAGTGATGCTGATATTTGTTGTCCATAAATTTTTAAATGGAGTGATGTATATTGTCTGATGTTTACTGTTGTTTAACATATTAACAATGTATTTGAATAAAATGCAGGGTGAAAAGGGAACTAATTCAGTTAGTTGTATCCAAAAGTAAGAACTCAAAAAATATGAGATTTGATAGTATTCCTCCATCTTATCATAACGAAACTATGATTTGGTTTTTCTAATCACATGTTACAAAAAGAAACTACTCAAAATAATAAGATAATATAAATTTCTGCTTTTTCTCTCTCTTCTGTGTTGCAAATGGGAAAAATAGAGCTTTTTTATTTATTATTAATATTCTCATTTATTTCTTTTACTATTAATAAATGTATTTAAAATATTATTTATTTAATTAATAAATTATTACTTATTAAAGTTGCATAAAAATATTCTACGAATAATTATGAGTTACTCACTATTTATTTAGTATTTATTCGCGATGGAGAATTGTTTATATTCACAAATTCAGATACTATGTACATGCTTCCTTCATTAATAATTTTTGTTTATATTTTATTTTTTTAAGGTTTCTTCATGATAATTGCATCAGATCTTAATTTTTATTTTAAATATTTGATGAGTTAATTAATATATATTTTCAACATTTGATTGATTTGAATTTATTAAGTTAAATTATTTTAACAATTTTGTTGCCCTTAGTAATGATACCCATTCTACATTTTACTCAAATGAAGATAATAATGTATTGGTAAAAGACAACAGTGTCAATATTATTTTTTAATTTCTCCAACAATAATTAATTTATTTTTGTTTACTTATAAAAACAAAATGATATTTATAAGAAAGGAAAATCCTAACTGAAAGACCATAACAAACTTATCATTTATCAATGAAGTTATATTTACAAACATTTTTTTTTAATAAAACAACACGAAACAATACAAGTTTGACAAGATAATTTTGGTCATACAAAAATTGATTCAATAATTTTGGTCCTGCAAAAATTCATTCAATAAATTAGTTAAAAGTTAATTTTGGATTGTAAACAGTTATTTATATGAGATAAATATATTTTTTTAAATAACAAATATTTTTAAATAAAAAAATTTACTAGAAAAAATATTAGCTTTTTAATGATAAAAAGTTAACATTTATACAAAAAAAATGATACAAATATTTATTTTTATAAAAATAACATGAGACAATTATGATTAGTGAATACACAATTTTTTTATGAATACACAAATTTGTTATTCTTTTTAAAATGACCAATAAAAACTATGCTGCATTAAAGGTGTGTTGCATCTAGAGGTGGGAAAGCGGGCGGCCCGCCCCATTTAAGCCCGTCCAAAAGCGGGGTGGGGCGGGCCAACTTAGGGGTCCGAGCTCAAAAGTCTAGTCTGCCCCGTTTACCAACCTGCCAAATTTTTATTTTATTTTATTTGACAATTTGATTTACTACATAATTTTAAAAAATATTTATTATCAAAGAGGTCAATTAAAGATTTTATTTTACAATGAATAATAGAACTTCAACATTATGAATAAACAAAACATATCATCCTAATCATATTTAAAAACTAAATACTAAAAGAACCCAATTATGAGTTTACACAAGACACACATTGACAATAATTACACTGCATAAAACAACACACTGCATAAAATATCAACACTTGACTTTTTACTGTTTACATTATATAGACTCTTATATTGACTGATTCCTTAATAGTTAAATCCTAAATTTGTCACATGTATATACTAATAAAATCCTTCATTTTCTTAAAATCAACAACTATTTCAAAAGAAAATATGTGAGCTAATGCATTGGCAACTTAATAGTTTTGCATGCCATACAATTATTTTTTTATTTCAAGTTTTTCCAATTAACACATGTATTAGAAAGTTTAGAAATAATGTTACAATTATAATTCAATTTGTCTGTATAATAATTTATAATAATTTCATTCAACAAAATCCTACGAGAAGAGTATAGTTTTAATAGTTAAAATTATTTTAAGTCTAAGTAAAAAAATAAAATGTGTTAACAAAAAGCCCACGGGCAAAACCCGCCCCGCCCCGCCTCGACCCGCCTTTTTTAACGGGTTAGGAGGGTCGGGCCAACTTAAGGTACATAGCGGAAAACCTCAGCCCAGTCCGCCAAAAATGGTGGGTCAAACGGGCCAACTTGGTGGGCTCGACCCATTTTTTCACCCCTAGCTGCATCATATGTTTGGTCACAAATCTTAGCAAATTCATGAGTTAAAAATATGACAATAATGATGATACATTATTAATGTCAATATGGTGAGTAAAAAATAATAAATGTTAATAATAAAAATTTATTATTATTTATTATTATTTATTATTATTTAATAATAATAATAATAATATATTAGTATTATTATTATTATTAATATTTAATTTATGAATTTTTAAAATAGAAAAACCTTACACATTTATGTATTATGTATATTGTCAAAATAATTCTTAGGAATTAAAAATGAGAAAAATGTTCATTAAAGCATTTTTAACTTTCTAAAATAAAAAATTAAGAGTATGTTTTGCACCGATACGAATCAGCACCAATATGAATCAATACTAGCTCATACTCAATGAGTAACCACAAAAAATACCCTCAACGAGTAGGGTAAAAATCCACAAAATAGGTACGGATTTTGGCACGAGTAATTACCCATTAAAATAAGCCGTTATGAGTGCTGGTACGAGTACCTTAGTTCCCACTCCGCTCCATACCCGAACTTCATATTTATATAATATCATTGGTATTATTATATACAAATGCACATATATCACTTTTTAAAAAACATATCACTATTAAAATATTACACGTTTTAATAAAAATGTTTATTTATTTCTTAACTCAGCAATAACATTCATAATATTTTTAATGTTAAAAAAACTTAAAATTATATGATAATTTATAATTAATTGATTGAATTTTACTACGAATGTGGATAAACGGGTGCGGGTATGGGTATTGAGATACCCATAGAGTATGTATACAGGTGTGAACATTAGTGTTCACGCGGGTTTGGGCTCGGGTACAAAGATTTTTTTGGTATGGGGACGGGTATTGTAGTACTCTGCCCATTGCCATCCCTAATCAATACCCGAGTGGGTAGAAAAATATACTTAAAAAAAGATGAAAATTATTTCATAAATATTTAATTATCTATATTTAAGTATCCCAAAGTCCATTTTTCCCAAATATTTAAACATCTATATTTAAGTATCCCAAAGTCCAATATTCTTATATTGCAACAAGGCATAAGATAGATAAGGTGATTACACTAGTAAAATATAACCACATATCCAAAGTTATATAAAACAAAGTAAGAATGATATATTTTTGTTCTTAATTTCCACATAAAAATTTAAAAAATAAAAAAATCTAGCAACTTCACAAATAAAAACGACATGGCGCGACTCGTGCAAACGCATGCGTGCTTTACTAGCATTTAGTAAAACAGATAAATTGACAACCACATACTTGATAAATGACAACATCACCTATTTAAATTACATAATATTTGAAGAATTAACCAAAACACCAACATAATTTCTACATGTATTGCAAGGCGGGGAGACTGAATAACTCAAACTCACCAAATAGAGGATGATATCTCGATTATAAATGAATCACATCTAATTTTGGAAAAAAGTTTTAAAATAGAAAAGGTGCACAAGCAAACAAAAAGGTTTTAATGAGGTTGAAGTGTTTTTATTGGGATCAATGGCAAATGGATCCCACTGGAGGGAAACTCATTATGTCTCCACTTATTTGTGAAAGGGTTTGCGAATTGAATCATAATGAAGTTCAAAAATGGAAGAAAGAACAAAGTTCAATCTGTATTTCTTCATCCTACCTTAAAAGACTCAACTACATACGATTCATATCTTTATTTGTTAAGTGTTTTAAGTTTGATAAAGAGAAAGAAGTTTGAATAGAGAGCCACTCGAAGAAGTCGAGATTTATTATGAATGTGGTTAAAGTTTAGAAAGCAAATAAGGTTTTGAAAAAGATGAGAAGGTTTTGAAAATTAAAGAATAAGGAGACGAAGAGAATATCCTATGTAAAAGAAGGTAAAAGATAAGGTAAGAAAGGTCTAAACAAACGGAAGCTCATACTTGATATAAAGAAATAAAAATAGGGCTCCCATCCCTTTGGATTAAAAGCCATAAGCAGATAAATAAGCCAAGAGTATACCAAATCTTAGATGAAAATAAATCACACAAACAAACAACATCAAAGAAACCCATGCGTCAGATAATACTCAAAGGAACGGGTAAAGTGCATTAGGTGAAAATAAACCACAATAGAGAATGCATAAGGTAAGAATAAATCACAAGAAGCGAATGTATCAGGTAAGCTTAAGGTGTCAAATAAAGCTCAAAGTATCAACAAGATATTAGATAAGAGTCACTGCATAAGATAAAACACATTGACAGAACCAGGATTACAGAGAAATAATCCAAATGTCTCAGATAAGACTCAAGAGTAGGCTACAGGACTAGAATGGATTGAATTGAAAGCCACAAAATAAACGGGTCAAGGGAGTCTATGCATCCATACACATTCGAAAGCTAATATTTAAATTAAAATTATAAGCGCAACGCAATGAAGAAAATATTAACACAAATTGAATTTATTTACAAGTAAATTAAATAAAGTATAAAGCCAAAAATTCCATGTCTGTTGTATTTACATCACAAATATTAAAATAAAAAAGGTGTATAAATTATTAACAATAGACAAACAAAATTTGGAGGTGCATGATTGGAATGGTAGTGTAAATATAGACTAAAAAAAAGATTAAATTATTAGATGTTACTATGATAATAAATTAAAAGCTTTGCAAATTTCCTTTGCGTTTGGAAAACCATGTGCACCAGTATTACGACTAAAAACCATTTCTCACTATGCGCGTGGTCTTATTCCAACCATACACATTCAACACAAAAATAAATGTTACTAATCTTAGAAGGAGTCTATTTTAATATATAAAAAGTGACTACTATCATTTTTACAAATAATTTAAAACTAATTATATTTGTAAAATTAGTGTTAAATAGGTCATTATAAATTTTTTAATTAAAATTAATTCAAACATTAGGAAGATTTACTTCCTTTTATACCCAAAATTAATGTGATTGTTGGCCACGTCTATTACCAAAGCTACTAATATAATTACTATCAACTTTATCTATTCCAACAATCCACATTAATTATTCCACCAATTAATTTTAGAACATAAAAGGCACGATGAAAAGAAAATTAGAAAAAACAAACCTTCTCTTTCATTTTATTTAACTTTGCTTCATTTTTGGAAAGACAACCAACACAAAAGATAGAATCATTGATTTCTCTCTGCTTCTGTTTTTCAAAGACGCAGTAACACAATCAAACACCAACAAACAAACATACAAAATCAAAACCCAAACATAATAATCCTTAATTTCTCATTATTTTTCATAGGCTTTACAGAGTACAAAATTTCAAAATGGAAATTATGTAAATTTAATTACTACATCACAAGACGAATGTTTAATTCTGGTTCCGCTTCTACCTCTTCTTGACTCTTTTAATCTTATAAGTTGTAGGTCAGTTGTCTGTTGTGTTGGTGTCTCCGTGAGATGTAGGTTTTTGATGCCATAGTGGTATGAATTTGTGCAGTAGTGAAGAGAAAATGTGAGGGGCTTCGAACAATACAATGACTGCAAGTTGTTTTGTGGTTTGTGAGGTTCTTCATTTTTTTTACTTTACCTGAAGTTTGTATGTTTATTAGTTACATATTTGGATTTACCTATGGTGACTAATAAGATATACTCACTAATCTCATTCTTTTACAGAGGAAGTTTTAAAATTTGGTTATATGAATCTTATACCGTAGCTTAAGTTTCTATAATATCTTGCTAATTGCGATGAATTTCTCTGTTGAGTTTCATTATATTTGTCATTATGTTATAGGTGTAGACTATTTTCTCCTTAATATACAAGTTTGTTAATGTCAAGTTCTTGGTTAAACTGTGCTCCAAAACAAAAGAGGGTTATCAGAGAGAGTATATGTGACTTTTAAAGAAGCAAAAAAGAATTATAGATGGTATACGTGTTTTATTGATGTTTGAAGAGAGCTTTAAGTTGGTAATAGTAATACAAATTTGATCTCTGTGGAGAAACTTTAATTCCAAATAATTAAAAAAAATTGGAGAAGAGAAGAACTTTATACAACAATCGTCAACCGTATCAAAATAATACTAAGATAATTGATAGCATTTTCTTATTTAACACTCATAATAGCTTTTGATCTTTGATTTTTATTTATGAAGTCCTCGTAGGACAGTCATTGCAAATTTCAATCTAAATTACAAATTGAAATTATTCTGTGGAATTTAGTGATTCCACTGCCAATTTTAGTAAAGTTTACGTAAAACAGAATTGGAATCAGCTTACTCTCTCACTAATTTTGGGTAAAACATGGTTTTCATTTCTATTTTTTTCCGCGTGATGCTGATATTTGTTGTCCATAAATTTTTAAGTAGAGTGATGTATATTGTCTGATGTTTAGTGTCTTTTAACATATTAACAAAGTATTTGAATAAAATACAAGGTGAAAAGTTAGCTGATTCAGTTAGTTGTATCCATATTAGAACAGATAAATGTTTTTGTCAAAATTAAGAACTCAGTAAATATGAGATTTAATAGTATTCCTCCAGGTTATTATTTAGGAAACTATAATTTGGTTTTTCTAATCACATGTTACAAAAAGAAACTACTCAAAAAATAAGATAATATAAATTTATGCTTTTTTTTCTCTCTTCTGTGTTGCAAATGGGAAAAACAAAGCTTCTTTATTTATTATTAATATACTCAATTATTTTTTTTACTATTAATAACTATATTTAATTTTTTTTTGTTAATTAATAAGTTATTAGTTATTAAAGTTCCATAAAAATATTCTACGAATAATTATGAGTTACTCACTGCAACCCGATCTTAATTTTTATTTTAAATATTTGATGAGTTAATTAATATATATTTTAAACATTTTATTAAGTTAAATTTATTATGTCAAATTATTTTAACAATTTTGTTGCCCTTAGTAATGATACCCATTCTACATTTTACTCAAATGAAGATAATAATGTATTGGTAAAAGAAAACAGTGTCAATAACATATTATTTTTTAATTTCTCTAACAATAATTAATTTACTTACCATAACAAACTTATCATTTATCATTTAATTCAGATTTACAAATATTTGTTTTTGATTAAAACAACCCGGAACAATACAAATTTGACAAGATTATTTTGTTCATACAAAAATTGATTCAATAATTTTGGTCATGAAAAAATTGATTCAATAAATCAGTTAAAAGTAAAATTTGGATTGTAAATAATTATTTATAATAAATAATAAATAATAAATAATAGAGTTTATTTTTTTTAATTTTGACACTAATTAACCGTTTTTAGGATTGTGTTAGAATAAAAAAAAATAAAAAATCTTTGTAAATAAATATTTTAATATAATATTGAGATGCAACACATTAGAATAAATATCCTTTATATATCCTCTATCCGATCTTTCGGTAAATCAATATCCTTTATATAATTTGTATATCAAACTATTAATTTTTTCATTGGAATAATTGATTTTGTAAATGTTTAGTTTCACCGATCATTTTCAACACAATAATATTATTCTATTTTAGTAAGTGATTATCTGTTTTATTTTTAAAATGTTAATACTTATATGATTGATTTTATGATTATTTAATATGGTTAAAATTATATGATTATTATTGATTTTGCAGTTATTAATTAATATATCAATACATATTATTATTATTATTATTATTAATATTATTATTATTATTATTATATCAATATATATTATTCAATCAATTAAGTATTATTTATTTTAGATTTGTTAAAAAACAATCTTATACTTTATAGAAACATGAAGATTAGCTGCGCAATACCATGTTCGGTTGCATGAAAATTGAAATGAGATTAATACATTTTTTAAAATAATAATTGAAAAGAATAATTTAATAAAATCAAATAACAATATTATATTTTTAAATTAAATTTCATATAAATAACAAATATCTTTAAAGAAAAAAAATTGACTTGAAACAAAATTAGCTTCTTAATGATAAAGCCAAAAATTCCATGTCTATTGTATTTACATCAAAAATATTAAACCAAAAAAAGGTGTATAAATTATTAACAATAGACAAACAAAATTTGGAGGTGCATAATTGGAATGGTAGTGTAAATAAAGACTAAAAAAAAGATTAAATTAGTAGATGTTACTATGATAATAAATTAAAAGCTTTGCAAATTTCCTTTGCGTTTGGAAAACCATGTGCACCAGTATTACGACTAAAAACCATTTCTCACTGATTAACCAATATGCATGTGGTCTTGTTCCAATCTACACATTCAACACAAAAAATGTTACTAATCTTAGAAGGAATCTGTTTTAATATATAAAAAGTGACTACTACCATTTTTACAAATAATTTAAAACTAATTACATTTCTAAAATTAGGGTTAAATAGGTCATTATAAATTTTGTAATTAAAATTAATTCAGACATTTTGAATATTTGCTTCTTTTTATACACAAAATTAATGTGATTGTTGGTCATGTCTATTACCAAAGCTACTAATATAATTACTATCAACTTTATCTATTCCAACAATCTACATTAATTATTCCATCTATCAATTTTATATTAAATTAGAAAAAAAAAAACCTTTTCTTTCATTTTATTTAACTTTGCTTCATTTTTGGAAAGACAACCAACACAAAAGATATAACAATTAATTTCTCCCTGCTTCTATTTTTCAAAGACGCAGTAACACCATCAAACAAACATACAAAATCAATACCCAAACACAATAATCCTTAATTTCTCATTATTTTCATAGGCTTTACAGAGTACAAGATTTCGAAATGGAAATTATGTAAATTTGATTACTACACGAATGTTTAATTCTGGTTCCGCTTCTACCTCTTCATAACTCTTTTGATCTTCTAAGTTGTAGGTCAATTGTCTGTTGTGTTGGTGTCTCCACGAGATATAGGATTTTGATGGCGAAGTTGTATGAATTTGTGCAGTAGTGAAGAGAAAATGTGAGAGGCTTCGAACAATACAATGATTGCAAGTTGTTTTGTGGTTTGTTAGGTTTTTCGTTTTTTTACCTGAAGTTTGTATGTTTATTAGTTACATATTCAGATTTACCTATGGTGACTTAAAATGTATACTCACTAATCTCATTCTTTCACAGAGGAAGTTTTAAAATTTGGTTATACGAATCTTAGACCGTAGCTTATGTTTCTATAATATCTTGCTAATTGCGATGAATTTCTCTGTTGAGTTTCATTATATTTGTCATCATGTTATAGGTGTAGAGTATTTTGTACCTAACATACAAGTTTGTTAATGTCAAGTTCTTGGTTAAACCGTGGTCCAAAACAAAAGAGGGTTATCATGTCACTTTTAAAGAAGCAGAAAAGAATTATAGATGGTATACGGGTTTTGTTGATGTTTGAAGAGAGCTTTAAGTTGGTAATGGTAATACAACTTTGATCTATGTGGGGAAACATTAATTCCAAATAGATTAATTGGAGAAGAGAAGAACATTATACAACAACCGTCAACAGTATCAAAATAATACTAAGATAATTGATAGAGTTTTCTTATTTTACACTCATAATAGCTTTTGATCTTTGATTTTTAAATAGAGTGATGTATATTGTCTGATGTTTAGTGTCTATTAACATATTAACAAAGTATTTCAATAAAATGCAGGATGAAAAGTTAGCTGATTCAGTTAGTTGTATCCATATTAGAACAGATAAAGGTTTTCTTCAAAATTAAGAACTCAGTAAATATGAGATTTGATAGTATTCCTCCAACTTATTATTAATGAAACTATGATTTGGTTTTTCTAATCACATGTTACAAAAAGAAACTACTTAAAAAATAAGATAATTTACATTTTTGATTTTTTTTCTCTTCTGTGTTGCAAATGGGAAAAATAGAGATTCTTTATTTATTATTAATATTCTCAATTTTTTTTTACTATTAATAACTATATTGAAAATATATATTTTTTTTGTTAATTAATAAGTTATTCGTTATTAAAGTTGCATAAAAATATTCTACGAATAATTATGAGTTATTCACTATTTATTTAGTATTTATTCGCGATGCAGAATTTTATATATTAACAAATTCAGATACCATGTACATGCTACCTTCATTAATAATTTTTGTTTTTGTTTTATTTTTTAAAAGTTTCTTCATGAAAATTGCAACCAGATCTTCACTTTTATTTTAAATATTTGATGAGTTAATTAATATATATTTTAAACATTTGATTGATTTGAATTTATTATGTTAAATTATTTTAACAATTTTGTTGCCCTTAGTAATGATACCCAATCTACATTTTACTCAAATGAAGATAATAATGTATTGGTAAAAGAAAATAGTGTCAATAATATATTATTTTTTAATTTTTCTAACAATAATTAATTTACTTTTTGTTTAGTTATATTAAACAATATGATATTTATAAAAAGGAAAATCCTAATTGAAAAACCATAACAAACTTATCATTTATCATTTAATTCATATTTACAAATATTTGTTATTGATTAAAACAACCTGGAACAATATAAATTTGACAAGATAATTTTGGTCATACAAAAATTGATTAAATAATTTTGGTCCTGCAAAAATTGATTCAACAAATTAGTTAAAAGTTAATTTTGGATTGTAAATAATTATTTATAATAAATAATAAATAATAGAGTTTATTTTTGTTTTAATTTTGACATTAATTAACCGTTTTTAGGATTGTGTAAGAATAAATAAAAAATAAAAAATCTTTGTAAATAAATGTTTTAATATCTTATTGCCTTTATAGATGCAACACATTAGAATAAATATCCTTTATATATCCTCTATCCTATCTTTCTGTAAATAAATATCCTTTATATATTTTTTATATCAAATAATTGATTTTTTCATTGGAATAATTGATTTTGTAAAGGTTTAATTTCACCGATCACTTTCAACACAAAAACATTATTCTATTTTAATAAATTATCTCTTTTATTTTTAAAATGTTAATACTTATATGATTGATTTTATGATTATTTAATATATTTCAAATTATATGATTATTATTGATTTTACAGTTATTAATTAATATATCATTTATTTTCTATGAAGATCTCAATACATATTATTATTATTATTATTATTATTATTATTATTATTATTATTATTATTATTATATCAATAAATATTATTCAGTCAATTAAGTATTATTTATTTTAGATTTGTTTAAAAACAATCATATACGTTATAGAAAACATGAAGATTAGCTGAGTAATACCACGTTCGGTTGAATGAAAATTGAAATGAGATTAATATATTTTTTAAAATAATAATTGAAAATAATAAATTAATAAAATCAAATAACAAATATTATATTTTAAAATTTAATTTCATATAAATAACAAATATTATTAAAGAAAAAAATCGAATTGAAACAAAATTAAATTCTTAATGATAAAAAGTTAACATTTATACTAAAAAATGATACAAATATTTATTTTTATAAAATAACATGAGAGAATAATGATTAGTGAATACCCAAATTTTTTATGAATACACAAATTTTTTATTCTTTTAAAAATGACCAATAAAAACTATGCTACATAAAGGTGTGCTACATCATATGTTTGGCCACATTGGAAATATCAGCAAATTCATATGAGTTACAAATATGAACATAATAATGATACATTATTAATATCAATATGGTGAGTAAAAAATAATAAATTTTAATAATAAAAATTTATTATTTATTATTATTATTTTATTATAATAATATATTAAAATTATTATTATTATTAATATTTAATTTATGAATTTTTAAAATAGAAAAATCTTACATATTTACGTATTATGTATATTGTCAAAATAGTTCTTAGGAATTAAAAATGAGAAAATGTTCATTAAAGCATTTTTAACGTTCTAAATTAAAAACTAACAATCTGATTTGCACCGATACGAATCAATACATTGCTCATACTCAATGGATATCCACATAAAATACCCTCAACGAGTAGGGTAAAAATCCGCAAAATAGGTATGGATGCTGACACGAGTAATTACCCATTAAAATAAGCGGTTATGAGTGTTGGCACGAGTACCTTAGTATCCACTCCGCTTCATACTCACACTTCATATTTATATAATATCATTTGTATTATTATATACAAATACACATATATCAATTTTAAAAAACATATCACTATTAAACTATTACACATTTTAATAAAAGTGTTTATCTATTTCTAAAATCAACAATAACAATCATAATTTTTTTATGTTAAAAAAACTTAAAATTATATGATAATTTATAATTAATTGATTGAATTTTACTACGAATGTGGATAAACGGGTGCAGGTATGGGTATTGAGATACCCATAGATTATGGATATGGGTGTGAACAGTGTCCACGCGGGTTTGGGCTCGGTTACGGAGATTTTTTTGGTATGGGGACGGGTATTGTAGTACTCTGCCCATTGCCATCCCTAATCAATACCCGAGTACGGGTAAAAAAATATACTTAATAAAGAAGAAAATAATTTCACAAATATTTAATTATCTATATTTAAGTATCCCAAAGTCCATTTTTCACAAATATTTAATTATCTATATTTAAGTATCCCAAAGTCCATTTTTCCTATATTCCAACAAGACATAAGATAGATCAAGTGATTACACCAGTAAAATACAACCTTATATCCAAAGTTCTATAAAACAAAGATAGGATGATATATTTTTGTTCTTAATTTCACACATAAAAACGACATGGCACCACTCGTGCGAATGCACACGTGCTTTAGTAGTATTTAAAAAGCAGACAAATTGACAACCACATACTTGATAAAATACAACATCACCTATTTAAATTACATAATATTTGAAGAATGAACAAAAACACCAATATAATTTCTACATGTATTGCAAGATGGGAAAACTGAATAAGTCAAACTCACAAAATAGAGGATGGTATCTCGTCTATAAATGAATCATATCTAATCTTGGAAAAAAGTTTTAGAAGAGAAACGTTGCACAAAGACACAAAATGGTTTGAATGAGGTTGAAGTGTTTTTGTTGGGATCAATAGCAAATGGATCCCACAGGAGGGACAGTCACTATGTCTCCACATATTTGTGAAAGGGTTTGTGAATTGAATCGTAATGAAGTTCGGAAATGGAAGAAAAAACAAGGTTCAGTCTGTATCGCCTCATCCTACCCCAAAATACTCAACTGCATAAGATTCATATCTTTATTTATTAAGTGTTTTAAGTTTGATAAAGAGAAAGAGGTTTGAAAAGAGAGTCACTCGAAGAAGTCGAGGTTTTTTATGGAACTGGTTAAAGTTTAGAAAACAAATAAGATTTTGAAAAAGATGAGAAGGTTTTGAAAATTAAAGAATTTGAAGTAGATGAAGAGAATATCCTATGTACAGGACGGTAAAAGATAAGGTAAGGAAGGTCTGGCCGAACATAAGCTCATACTTGATATAAAGAAATCAATATAGCATTCCCATCCCTTTGGATTGAAAGCCATAAGCAGTTAAATAAGCCAAGAGTATACCAAACCTCAGGTGAAAATAAATCACACAAGCATACATCATCAAAGACACCATTGCGTAAGATAATACTCAAAGGAATGGATAAAGTTCATCAGGTGAAAATAAACCACAACAGAGAATGCATTAGGTAAGAATAAATCACAAGCAGCAAATGCATCAGGTAAACTCAAGGTGTCAGATAAAGCTTAAAGTATCAATAAGATATCAAATAAGAATCCCTGCAACAGATAAAACACACTGACAGAACCAGGATAACAGAGAAATAATCCAAATGTCTCAGATAAGGCTCAAGAGTAGGCTACGGGACTGGAATTGATTGAATTGAAAGCGACAAAATAAACCCGTCAATGGAGTCTATGCACCCATACGTATTCGAAAGCTAATATTTAAATTAACTTTATAATCGCAGCGCAATGAAGAAAATATCAACACAACTTAAATTTATTTACAAGTAAATCAAATAAAGTGTAAAGCCAAAAATTCCATGTCTATTGTATTTACATCAAAAATATTAAACCAAAAAAAATGTATAAATTATTAACAATAGACAAACAAAATTCGGTGGTGCATAATTGGAATGGTAGTGTAAATAAAGACTAAAAAAATATTAAATTAGTAGATGTTACTATGATAATAAATTAAAAGCTTTGCAAATTTCCTTTGTGTTTGGAAAACAATACGCACAAGTATTACAACTAAAACCCATTTCTCACTGATTAACCAATATGTTTGTGGTCTTGTTCCAATCATACACATTCAACACAAAAAGAAATGTTACTAATCTTAGAAGGAGTCTGTTTTAATATATAAAAAGTGACTACTACCATTTTTTACAAATAATTTAAAACTTATTACATTTCAAAAATTAGGGTTAAATAGGTCATTATAAATTTTTTAATTAAAGTTAATTCAGATATTTTGAATATTTGCTTCTTTTTATATACAAAATTAATGTGATTGTTGGCAGTTTCTATTACCAAAGCTACTAATATAATTACTATCAACTTTACCTATTCGAGCAATCCACATTAATTATTCCATCTATTAATTTTAGAACATAAAAGGCACAATGAAAAGAAAATTAGAAGAAAAAAAACCTTCTCTATCATTTTATTTAACTTTGCTTCATTTTTGGAAAGACAACCAACACAAAAGATAGAACAATTGATTTCTCTCTGCTTCTATTTTTCAAAGACGCACTAAAACAATCAAACACCAACAAACAAATATACAAAATCCATACCCAAACACAACAATCCTTAATTTCTCGTTATTTTTCATAGGCTTTATAGGGTACAAGATTTCAAAATGGAAACTATGTAAATTTGATTAGTACACGAATGTTTAATTCTGGTTCCGCTTCTACCTCTTCTTGACTCTTTTGATCTTCTAAGTTGTAGGTCAGTTTTCTGTTGTGTTGGTGTCTCCGTGAGATGTAGGAATTTGATGGCGTAGTTGTATGAATTTGTGCAGTAGTGAAGAGAAAATGTGAGGGGCTTCGAACAATACAGTGACTGCAAGGTGTTTTTTGGTTTGTTAGGTTTTTCATTTATTTATTTATTTTTACATGAAGTTTGTATGTTTATTAGTTACATATTCAGATTTACCTATGGTGACTAAAAAGGTATACTCACTAATCTCATTCTTTCAAAGAGGAAGTTTTAAAATTTGGTTATACGAATCTTAGACTGTAGCTTATGTTTCTGTATTATCTTGGTAATTGCGATGAATTTTTCTGTTGAGTTTAATTATATTTGTCATTATGTTATAGGTGTAGACTATTTTGTACTTAATATACAAGTTTGTTAATGTCAAGTTCTTGGTTAAATTATGGTCCAAAACAAAAGAGGATTATCAGAGAGAGTATATGTGACTTTTAAAGAAGTAGAAAAGAATTATAGATGGTATACGGGTTTTGTTGATGTTTGAAGAGAGCTTTAAGTTGGTAATGGTAATACAACTTTGATCTATGTGGGGAAACATTAATTCCAAATAGATTAAAAAATTTGGAGAAGAGAAGAACTTTATACAACAACCGTCAACAGTATCAAAATAATACTAAGATAATTGATAACATTGTCTTATTTTACACTCATAATAGCTTTTGATCTTTGACTTTTATTTATGAATTCCCGGTAGAACAGTCATTGCAAAATTCAATCTAAATTACAAACTGTAATTATTCCGTGGGATTTAGCTTTAATTCCACTGCCAATTTTAGTAAAGTTTACCTTAAACAGAATTGGAATCGGGTGACTCTCTCACTGATTTTGGGTAAAACATGGTTTTCATTTCTATTTTCTTCCAGTGATGCTGATATTTGTTATCCATAAATTTTTAAATAAAGTGATGTATATTGTCTGATTTTTAGTGTCTTTTAACATATTAACAAAGTATTTGAATAAAATGCAGGATGAAAAGTTAGATGATTCAATTAGTTGTATCTATATTAAAACAGATAAAGGTTTTTGTCAAAATTAAGAACTCAATAACTATGAGATTTAATAGTATTCCTCCAGTTTATTATTAATGAAACTATGATTTGGTTTTTGTAATCACATGTTACAAAAAGAAACTACTCAAAAAGTAAGATAATATACATTTTTGTATTTTTATTTCTCTTCTGTGTTGCAAACGGGAAAAATAGAGCTTCTTTATTTATTATTAATTTATTATTAATGTTCCATAAAAATATTCTACGAATAATTATGAGTTATTCACTATTTATTTAGTATTTATTCGCGATACAGAATTGTTTATATTCACAAATTCAGATATTATGTACATGTTTCCTTCATTAATAATTTTTGTTTTTGTTTTATTTTTTTAAGGTTTCTTCATGACAATTGCAACAAGATCTTAATTTTTATTTTAAATATTTCATGAGTTAATTAATATATATTTTAAACATTTGATTGAGTTGAATTTATTATGTTAAATTATTTTAACAGAGATAATAATGTATTGGTAAAAGAAAATGGTGTCAATAATATATTATTTTTTAATTTCTCTAACAATAATAAATTTACTTTTGTTTAGTTATAAAAACAAAATGATATTTATAAATAGGAAAAATCCTAACTGAAAGACCATAACAAACTTATCATTTATCATCTAATTCATATTTACAAACAATTGTTGTTGATTAAAACAACCCGGAACAATATAAATTTGACAAGATAATTTGGTCATACAAAAATTGATTAAATAATTTTGGTCCTGCAAAAATTGATTCAATAAATCAGTTAAAAGTTAATTTTGGATTGTAAATAATTATTTATAATAAATAATAGACTTTATTTTTGTTTTAATTTTAACATTAATTAACCGTTTTTAGGATTGTGTTAGAATAAATAAAAAATAAATATTTTTTGTAAATAAATGTTTTAATATAATATTGCCTTTACAGATGTAACACATAGAATAAATATGCTTTATATATCTTCTATCCTATCTTTCCGTAAACAAATATCCTTTATATATTTTTTACATTAAATAATTGATTTTTTCATTGGAATAAGTGATTTTGTAAATGTTTAATTTCACGATCACTTTCAACACTATTTTAATAAGTGATTATCTCTTTTATTTTTAAAATGTTAATACTTATATGACTGATTTTATGATTATTTTGATATATTTAAAATTATATGATTATTATTGATTTTACAGTTATTAATTAATATAGCATTTATTTTCTATGAAGAATTCAATACATATTATTATTATTATTATTTTATTATACTTTTTTTATTATTTTATTATTATTTTATTATTATTATTATTATTTTAATTATATCAATAAATATTATTCAATCAATTAAGTATTATTTATTTTAGATTTGTTTAAAAACAATCATATACTTTATAGAAACATGAAGATTAGCTAAGCCATACCATGTTCGGTTGCATGGAAATTGAAATGAGATTAATATATTTTTTAAAATAATAAATTAATAAAATCAAATTACAAATATTATATTTTTAGATTTAATTTCATATAAATAACAAATAATTTAAAGAAAAAAATTGACTTGAAACAAAATTAGATTCTTAAGGATAAAAAGTTAACGTTTATACTAAAAAAATTGATACAAATATTTTTTATTTATAAAAATAACATGAGGACAATAATGATTAGTGAATACATAAATTTTGTATGAATATACAAAATTTTAATTCTTTTAAAAATGACCAATAAAAACTCTGCTGCATTAAAGGTGTGCTGCATCATATGTTTGGTCACATTGGAAATATCAACAAATACATATGAGTTTAAAATATGACAATAATAATGATACATTATTAATATCAATATGGTGAGTAAATAATAATAAATGTTAATAATAAAAATTTATTATTATTTATTTTTATCTAATTATAATAATATATTAAAATTATTATTATTATTAATAATTAATTAATGAATCTTTAAAATAGAAAAATCTTGCACATTTATGTATTATGTATATTGTCCAAATAGTGCTTAGGAATTAAAAACGAGAAAATGTTCATTAAAACATTTTCAACATTCTAAATTAAAAATTTAATTATCCCAAAGTCCATTTTTCACAAATATTTAATTATCTATATTTAAGTATCCCAAATTCCATTTTTCTTAAATTCCAATAAGACATAAGATAGATCAAGTGATTACACCAGTAAAATATAACCACATATCTAAAGTTCTATAAAACAAAGATAGAGTGATATATTTTTGTTCTTAATTTCACACATAAAAACGACATGGCACGACTCGTGCGAATGCACATTGCTTTAGTAGTATTTAAAAAAACAGACAAATTGACAACCACTTACTTGACAAATGACAAGATCACCTATTTAAATTACATAATATTCGAAGAATGAACAAAAACACCAATATAATTTCTACATGTATTGCAAGATGGGAAGACTGAATAACTCAAACTCATAAAATAGAGGATGATATCTCGTCTATAAACGAATCATATCTAATCTTGGAAAAAAGTTTTAAAAGAGAAACGTTGCACAATCACACAAAATGTTTTGAATGAGGTTGAAGTGTTTTTGTAGGGATCAATAGAAAATGGAACCCACTAGAGGGACATTCACTATGTCTCCACTTATTTGTAAAAGGGTTTGTGAATTAAATCCTAATGAAGTTCGGAAATGGAAGAAAAAACAAGGTTCAGTCTGTATCGCCTCATCCTACCCCAAAAGACTCAATTGCATAAGATTCATATATTTATTTATTAAGTGTTTTAAGTTTAATAAAGAGAAAGAGGTTTGAAAAGAGAGTCACTCGAAGAAGTCGAGGTTTATTATGAAACTGTTTAAAGTTTAGAAAACAAAGAAGGTTTTGAAAAAGAGGAGAAGGTTTTGAAAATTAAATAATTTGAAGGAGATGAAGAGAGTATCCTATATACAGGACGATAAAAGATAAGGTAAGGAAGGTCTGACCGAACATAAGCTCATACTTGATATAAAGAAATCAATATAGCATTCCCATCCTTTTGGATTAAAAGCCATGAGCAGTTAAATAAGCCAATAGTATACCAAACCTCAGGTGAAAATAAATCAAACAAGCAGACATCATCAAAGACACCCTTGCGTCAGATAATACTCAAAGGAACGGGTAAAGTGCATCAGGTGAAAATAAAGCACAACAGAGAATGCATTAGGTAAGAATAAATCACAAGCAGCGAATGTATCAGGTAAACTCAAGGTGTCATATAAAGCTCAAAGTATCATCAAGATATCACATAAGAATCCTTGCATCAGATAAAACACAAAGACATAACCAGAATAATAGAGAAATAATTCAAATATCTCAGATAAGTCTCAATAGTAGGCTACGAGACCGGAATGGATTGAATTGAAAGCCACAAAATAAACCGGTCAATGGAGTCTATGCATCCATACGTATTTGAAAGCAAATATTTAAATTAGCTTTATAATCGCAATGCAATGAAGAAAATAGAAACACAACTTGAATTTATTTACAAGTAAATCAAATAAAGTATAAAGCCAAAAATTCCATGTCTATTCTATTTGCATCACAAATATTAAACCAAAGAAAGGTGTATAAATTATTAACAATAGAAAAAAAAATTTGGAGGTGCATAATTGTAATGTTGGCGTAAATAAAGACTAAAAAAATTAAATTAGTAGATGTTACTATGATAATAAATTAAAAGCTTTTCAAATTTCCTCTGTGTTTGGAAAACCATGTGCACCAGTATTACGACTAAAAACGATTTCTCACCGATTAACCAATATGCTTGTGGTCTTGTTCCAATCACACACATTCAACACAAAAATAAATTTTACTAATCTTAGAAGGAGTCTATTTTAATATATAAAAAGTTACTACTACCTTTTTTTACAAATAATTTAAAACTAATTATTTTCTAAAATTATGGTTAAATAGGTCATTATTAATTTTTTAATTAAAATTAGTTCAGACATTTGGAATATTTTCTTCTTTTTACACACAAAATTAATGTGATTGTTGGCCACATCTATTACCAAATCTACTGATATAATTACTATCAACTTTACCTATTCCAACAATCCACATTAATTATTTCATCAATTAATTTTAGAAGTGAAAAAAAAAAACAAAACCTTCTCTCAGTCTTTCATTTCTTTTATCTTTTCTTCATTTTTGGAAAGACAACCAACACAAAAAATAGAACCATTAATTTCTCTCTGTTTCGGTTTTTCAAAGACACAATAACACAATCAAACACCAACAAACAAACATACAAAATCAATACCCAAACTCAATAATCCTTAATTTCTCATTATTTTTCATAGGCTTTACAGAGTAAAAGATTTCAAAATAGAAATTATGTAAATTTGATTACAACATCATAAGACGGATGATTAATTCTGGTTCCCCTTCTACCTCTTCTTCTTGACTCTTTTGATCTTCTGAGTTGTAGGTTAGTCGTGTGTTGTGTTGGTGTCTGCGTGAGATGTAGGACTCTGATGGCGTGGTTATATAAATTTATGCGGTAGTGAAGGGAAAATGCGAGGGGCTTCGAACAATACAGTGACGAAAATTTGTTTTGTGGTTTGTGAGGTTTTTCTTTTTTCTTTTTATTTTTCACCTTAGTTTGTATGTTTATTAATTAGACATTTAGATTTACCTATGCCGACTAAAACAAAGACTGTCATCAAGGATGTGAAGATTGACCTCTCCGAAGACGACGATGGGTTCAATAACAAAAAAAGGATACTCACTAATCTCATTCTTTTGCAGAGGAAGTTTTAAAATTAGGTTATACGAATTTTAGACCGGTAGCTTATGTTTCTATAATATCTTGCTAATTGCCATGAATTTCTCTATTCAGTTTCATTATATTTGTCATTATGTTATAGGTGTAGACTGTTTTGTCCTTAATATACAAGTTTGTTAATGTCAAGTTCTTGGTTAAACTGTGGTCCACAATCAAAGAGGGTTATCAGACAATATATGTGACTTTTAAAGAAGCATAAAAGAATTATAGATGGTATACGAGTTTTGTTGATGTTTGAAGAGAGCTTTTAAGTTGGTAATGATAATACAACTTTTATCTCCGTGGGGAAACATTAATTCCAAATAGATTAAATGTTTTGGAGAAGAGAAGAACTTTACACAACAACTGTCAACAATATCAAAATAATACTAAGACTATTGATAGCATTTTACTATTTTACCCTCATAATAGCTTTTGATCTTTGATTTTTATTTATGAATTCCTAGAAGAACATACATTGCAAAATTCAATCTAAATTACAAATTGTAATTATTTTATGGGATTTAGTTTTGATTCCACAACCAATTTTAGTAAAGTTGACTATACACAGAATTGGAATCAGCTGACTCTCTCAATGATCAATGATTTTGGGTGTAGCATGGTTTTCATTTCTATTTTCTTCCAAGTGATGCTGATATTTGTTGTCCATAAATTTTTAAATGGAGTGATGTATATTGTCTGATGTTTACTGTTGTTTAACATATTAACAAAGTATTTGAATAAAATGCAGGGTGAAAAGGGAACTAATTCAGTTAGTTGTATCCAAAAGTAAGAACTCAAAAAATATGAGATTTGATAGTATTCCTCCATCTTATCATAACGAAACTATGATTTGGTTTTTCTAATCACATGTTACAAAAAGAAACTACTCAAAATAATAAGATAATATAAATTTCTGCTTTTTCTCTCTCTTCTGTGTTGCAAATGGGAAAAATAGAGTTTCTTTATTTATTATTAATATTCTCATTTATTTCTTTTACTATTAATAAATGTATTTAAAATATTATTTATTTAATTAATAAATTATTACTTATTAAAGTTGCATAAAAATATTCTACGAATAATTATGAGTTACTCACTATTTATTTAGTATTTATTCGCGATGGAGAATTGTTTATATTCACAAATTCAGATACTATGTACATGCTTCCTTCATTAATATTTTTTGTTTATATTTTATTTTTTTAAGGTTTCTTCATGATAATTGCATCAGATCTTAATTTTTATTTTAAATATTTGATGAGTTAATTAATATATATTTTCAACATTTGATTGATTTGAATTTATTAAGTTAAATTATTTTAACAATTTTGTTGCCCTTAGTAATGATACCCATTCTACATTTTACTCAAATGAAGATAATAATGTATTGGTAAAAGACAACAGTGTCAATATTATTTTTTAATTTCTCCAACAATAATTAATTTATTTTTGTTTACTTATAAAAACAAAATGATATTTATAAGAAAGGAAAATCCTAACTGAAAGACCATAATACATTTTTTTTTAATAAAACAACACGAAACAATACAAGTTTGACAAGATAATTTTGGTCATACAAAAATTGATTCAATAATTTTGGTCCTGCAAAAATCCATTCAATAAATTAGTTAAAAGTTAATTTTGGATTGTAAACAGTTATTTATATGAGATAAATATATTTTTTTAAATAACAAATATTTTTAAATAAAAAAATTTACTAGAAAAAATATTAGCTTTTTAATGATAAAAAGTTAACATTTATACAAAAAAAAATGATACAAATATTTATTTTTATAAAAATAACATGAGACAATTATGATATGTGAGGTCGTAATGTGATGATTCTGGATGCTTCAAGGCTGGAAAACGATGCTATTAGCTTCCTGAGATGTCCATGAATGGATTAGAAGCCTTGGAATGGTTCAAATTGGCCTGTGGAAGAAGATAGGTCTCACACTTTTCTTTGAAATTTTTGAGTTTTCTTCTTGCAGTTTCACGCCTCCAATCCTTGTTCTCTTAATATGGAATTGTTATGCCCTTATAGTAGACTGAATTAGGTCAACAAATTTGTATCAAATCTTTGAGAATTATGAAAATTGGATTTGATTTGCTTCATGTATGATTTCTTTCCAAACTTGCTTCAATACAATCTTCTTCAACCCTAATGAACCTTGTACGAATTGGCTGGCATGCTAGTTGTACATGGACTCAAAATGTGCATAAAAATCTCAAGATTTGATTTGTTTTCATTTTTTACCATTTATTTTGATTTAAATGAATAAAAAATCAAAATAAATGATAAAAGTAATAAAATAATAGGTGGAAAAGCTCAAGGGTTGTGGGTCCTATTATAAAGATGTTTCAAGCAAGAAAACATGGGCCCCTTTGGAAAAAATGCAAGTTTGATCAATGTTGACCTTTTGACAATTCTCCAAAAATTGCCAACTTTGACAATGAACAACTCTCTCAATTTTGACCCTAGGAAGGTGTTCTTGGACTTTTTAAAAAGCTTAGGATGTCCCCTAACCAACCCTTTTGGTCTCATATCAATTGGATCTTTCATGTTCATGTATGAAGCTTTGACCCAAAAGGTGTTTTTGTTGACTTTTCAAAATGACCTATAATGTCAAAATTCATATCTTATTGTGAGTTCATATTTTGAACTTCTGGGATGAAGATGGATTGTAAGGAATTGTATCCTCTTCAAAATGAGCTTTGGATGGAAAATTTCTGATAGAGTATGAAGAATTTATGCTTGGTCAAAGTTGGGTTGACTTTTCCTACAAAACCCTATTTTGGCAACTTTTGGGTTTTGATGAATTTGGAGCATCCCTTGAGGAATCCTGATCAAAACTTGATAAAATGATGGATAACACTTCATAATGATGATGTTGACCAAAAATCTTGAAGTTTGACTGTATGTGGGCCACAATTGACTTTTGACCTAATATAGTCGATTCTCAAGCATCTGAGCAGTTGGCTGAGCAAACTTCTTGTGCTAGGCATGAAACATGACATGGATGATCTTGGGAACATATTAGGACCTTGGAAGGAATTTGGTATCCTTTGGACTCAAGCATCTTGATGAAAAATGAAACCCTAATTTGAGTTATACTGCCTTAGGAGAGAGTTGGTCTAGTCAACTCTTGGACTTCCTTGAGCAACTTGGGGACCTCAATTGACATGTATTGAGTAAAATGAGAGAGAAAATTTTGGGTTACAACACCTCCCATCAAATCCACCTGGATTGGTCCACATACATCAGAGTATATGACTTCAAGACTAGCCTTTGACATGCTTCCTGCATCCTTGCTTAAGCTATTCTTGTGTTGCTTCGCCTGCACACATTCCTCACATACCTCATTTGGAATGTCGATTTCTGGAAATCCTGAAACCATATTTCTTCTCTTCAAATCTCTAATGTCTCTGAAGTTGAGATGTCCTAGTCTATAATGCCATATCCATTCATCTCTGGTAGCTGCAGTCGAAAGGCACTTGTGCTCCATCACATTTAGTTCAATCTTGAAGGTTCAATTATGAGACATAAGAGCCTTCAAGATTAATATCCCATTTGCATCAACGACTCTCATCATCTTATCTTCGTTTGACACTTTATAATTCTTTTCGATCAACTGCCCTATACTGAGCAAATTGCTCTTCATGCCTGGTATGTACAACACATTGGAGATTACTGAACTTTTGCCATCTTTCCTCATAATCATAACATCACCAATACCTTCAGCTGCTAGGGTATTGTCATTTGCAAATTTTACCATATTTTTCATTGAGAGCTTTATATTGACAAACCAGTCTTTCCTTCCAGACTTATGTGATGAACATCCTGAATCCAAGTACCATTGATCCTTGAATCTATCTTCATATTTTGTTGTGACCATCAGCATCATCTCTTCTTCTTCTTCTTCTTCATGTTTTGCAAGCTTTGCATCACTTTCTTGATTCTTTCGTTTTTCTGGACAATCACTCGAATAGTGATCATACTTCTGACAATTGTAACATTGAATGTGACTCTTATCAGGTTTTCGACCACCACCTCTTCCTCTATTTGCAACACCGCCTCTTTGGTTGCCTTGGTATGGTCTTCTTTGATTCGACACGTTTCCTTCGATTTGGTTTCCTCTACCATTCGATTTGTTGTAGCCACCTCTACCTTTGTTGAAACACTTTCCTATGCCTTTGGTCTCTTTTGCTGAATGTGCCTGCAAGGCCACACCACTCTTCGATTTTCCTACAGCTCTTTTGTTCATTCTTTGTTCATGAGATTCAAGCGTCCCTTAAAGCTCTTCCTTTGTCAATTTCGACAAGTCTTTCCCCTCTTCTATCGCCACCACTACGTGGTCGAACTTAGGAGCTAAAGATCTCAAGATCTTTGAAACAAAAACTTTTTTTAAGTAGTTTCTTCATGAAAATTGCAACCAGATCTTAATTTTTATTTTAAATATTTGATGAGTTAATTAATATATATTTTAAACATTTGATTGATTTGAATTTATTATGTTAAATTATTTTAACAATTTTGTTGCCCTTAGTAATGATACCCATTCTACATTTTACTCAAATGAAGATAATAATGTATTGGTAAAAGAAAATAGTGTCAATAATATATTATTTTTTAATTTTTCTAACAATAATTAATTTACTTTTTGTTTAGTTATATTAAACAATATGATATTTATAAAAAGGAAAATCCTAATTGAAAAACCATAACAAACTTATCATTTATCATTTAATTCATATTTACAAATATTTGTTATTGATTAAAACAACCTGGAACAATATAAATTTGACAAGATAATTTTGGTCATACAAAAATTGATTAAATAATTTTGGTCCTGCAAAAATGGATTCAACAAATTAGTTAAAAGTTAATTTTGGATTGTAAATAATTATTTATAATAAATAATAAATAATAGAGTTTATTTTTGTTTTAATTTTGACATTAATTAACCGTTTTTAGGATTGTGTAAGAATAAATAAAAAATAAAAAATCTTTGTAAATAAATGTTTTAATATATTATTGCCTTTATAGATGCAACACATTAGAATAAATATCCTTTATATATCCTCTATCCTATCTTTCTGTAAATAAATATCTTTTATATATTTTTTATATCAAATAATTGATTTTTTCATTGGAATAATTGATTTTGTAAAGGTTTAATTTCACCGATCACTTTCAACACAAAAACATTATTCTATTTTAATAAATTATCTCTTTTATTTTTAAAATGTTAATACTTATATGATTGATTTTATGATTATTTAATATATTTCAAATTATATGATTATTATTGATTTTACAGTTATTAATTAATATATCATTTATTTTATATGAAGATCTCAATACATATTATTATTATTATTATTATTATTATTATTATTATTATTATTATTATTATTATTATTATTATTATTATTATTATTATTATTATTATTATTATTATTATTATTATTATTATATCAATAAATATTATTCAATCAATTAAGTATTATTTATTTTAGATTTGTTTAAAAACAATCATATACGTTATAGAAAACATGAAGATTAGCTGAGCAATACCACGTTCGGTTGAATGAAAATTGAAATGAGATTAATATATTTTTTAATATAATAATTGAAAATAATAAATTAATAAAATCAAATAACGAATATTATATTTTAAAATTTAATTTCATATAAATAACAAATATTATTAAAGAAAAAAATCGAATTGAAACAAAATTAAATTCTTAATGATAAAAAGTTAACATTTATACTAAAAAATGATACAAATATTTATTTTTATAAAATAACATGAGAGAATAATGATTAGTGAATACCCAAATTTTTTATGAATACACAAATTTTTTATTCTTTTAAAAATGACCAATAAAAACTATGCTACATAAAGGTGTGCTACATCATATGCTTGGCCACATTGGAAATATCAGCAAATTCATGAGTTAAAAATATGAACATAATAATGATACATTATTAATATCAATATGGTGAGTAAAAAATAATAAATGTTTATAATAAAAATTTATTATTATTTATTATTATTTTATTATAATAATATATTAAAATTATTATTATTATTAATATTTAATTTATGAATTTTTAAAATAGAAAAATCTTACATATTTACGTATTATGTATATTGTCAAAATAGTTCTTAGGAATTAAAAATGAGAAAATGTTCATTAAAACATTTTTAACGTTCTAAATTAAAAATTAACAATCTGATTTGCACCGATACGAATCAATACATTGCTCATACTCAATGGATACCCACATAAAATACCCTCAACGAGTAGGGTAAAAATCCGCAAAATAGGTATGGATGCTGACACGAGTAATTACCCATTAAAATAAGCGGTTATGAGTGCTGGCACGAGTACCTTAGTATCCACTCCGCTTCATACTCACACTTCATATTTATATAATATCATTCGTATTATTATATACAAATGCACATATATCAATTTTTAAAAACATATCACTATTAAACTATTTCACATTTTAATAAAAGTGTTTATTTATTTCTAAAATCAACAATAACAATCATAATTTTTTTAAGTTAAAAAAACTTAAAATTATATGATAATTTATAATTAATTGATTGAATTTTACTACGAATGTGGATAAACGGGTGCAGGTATGGGTATTGAGATACCCATAGATTATGGATATGGGTGTGAACAGTGTCCACGCGGGTTTGGGCTCGGGTACGGAGATTTTTTTGGTATGGGGACGGGTATTGTAGTACTCTGCCCATTGCCATCCCTAATCAATACCCGAGTACGGGTAAAAAAATATACTTAATAAAGAAGAAAATAATTTCACAAATATTTAATTATCTATATTTAAGTATCCCAAAGTCCATTTTTCACAAATATTTAATTATCTATATTTAAGTATCCCAAAGTCCATTTTTCCTATATTCCAACAAGACATAAGATAGATCAAGTGATTACACCAGTAAAATACAACCTTATATCCAAAGTTCTATAAAACAAAGATAGGATGATATATTTTTGTTCTTAATTTCACACATAAAAACGACATGGCACCACTCGTGCGAATGCACACGTGCTTTAGTAGTATTTAAAAAAGCAGACAAATTGACAACCACATACTTGATAAAATACAACATCACCTATTTAAATTACATAATATTTAAAGAATGAACAAAAACACCAATATAATTTCTACATGTATTGCAAGATGGGAAAACGGAATAACTCAAACTCACAAAATAGAGGATGGTATCTCGTCTATAAATGAATCATATCTAATCTTGGAAAAAAGTTTTAGAAGAGAAACGTTGCACAAAGACACAAAATGGTTTGAATGAGGTTGAAGTGTTTTTGTTGGGATCAATAGCAAATGGATCCCACAGGAGGGACAGTCACTATGTCTCCACATATTTGTGAAAGGGTTTGTGAATTGAATCGTAATGAAGTTCGGAAATGGAAGAAAAAACAAGGTTCAGTCTGTATCGCCTCATCCTACCCCAAAATACTCAACTGAATAAGATTCATATCTTTATTTATTAAGTGTTTTAAATTTGATAAAGAGAAAGAGGTTTGAAAAGAGAGTCACTCGAAGAAGTCGGGGTTTTTTATGGAACTGGTTAAAGTTTAGAAAACAAATAAGATTTTGAAAAAGATGAGAAGGTTTAGAAAATTAAAGAATTTGAAGGAGATGAAGAGAATATCCTATGTACAGGACGGTAAAAGATAAGGTAAGGAAGGTCTGGCCGAACATAAGCTCATACTTGATATAAAGAAATCAATATAGCATTCCCATCCCTTTGGATTGAAAGCCATAAGCAGTTAAATAAGCCAAGAGTATACCAAACCACAGGTGAAAATAAATCACACAAGCAGACATCATCAAAGACACCATTGCGTAAGATAATACTCAAAGGAATGGATAAAGTTCATCAGGTGAAAATAAACCACAACAGAGAATGCATTAGGTAAGAATAAATCACAAGCAGCGAATGCATCAGGTAAACTCAAGGTGTCAGATAAAGCTTAAAGTATCAATAAGATATCAAATAAGAATCCCTGCAACAGATAAAACACACTGACAGAACCAGGATAACAGAGAAATAATCCAAATGTCTCAGATAAGGCTCAAGAGTAGGCTACGGGACTGGAATTGATTGAATTGAAAGCGACAAAATAAACCGGTCAATGGAGTCTATGCATCCATACGTATTCGAAAGCTAATATTTAAATTAACTTTATAATCGCAGCGCAATGAAGAAAATATCAACACAACTTGAATTTATTTACAAGTAAATCAAATAAAGTGTAAAGCCAAAAATTCCATGTCTATTGTATTTACATCAAAAATATTAAACCAAAAAAGATGTATAAATTATTAACAATAGACAAACAAAATTCGGTGGGGCATAATTGGAATGGTAGTGTAAATAAAGACTAAAAAAATATTAAATTAGTAGATGTTACTATGATAATAAATTAAAAGCTTTGCAAATTTCCTTTGTGTTTGGAAAACCATACGCACCAGTATTACAACTAAAAACCATTTCTCACTGATTAACCAATATGTTTGTGGTCTTGTTCCAATCATACACATTAACCACAAAAAGAAATGTTACTAATCTTAGAAGGAGTCTTTTTTAATATATAAAAAGTGACTACTACCATTTTTTACAAATAATTTAAAACTAATTACATTTCAAAAATTAGGGTTAAATAGGTCATTATAAATTTTTTAATTAAAGTTAATTCAGACATTTTGAATATTTGCTTCTTTTTATATACAAAATTAATGTGATTGTTGTCCATTTCTATTACCAAAGCTACTAATATAATTACTGTCAACTTTATCTATTCCAGCAATCCACATTAATTATTCCATCTATTAATTTTAGAACATAAAAGGCACAATGAAAAAGAAAATTAGAAGAAAAAAAACCTTCTCTATCATTTTATTTAACTTTGCTTCATTTTTGGAAAGACAACCAACACAAAAGATAGAACAATTGATTTCTCTCTGCTTCTATTTTTTAAAGACGCACTAAAACAATCAAACACCAACAAACAAATATACAAAATCCATACCCAAACACAACAATCCTTAATTTCTCGTTATTTTTCATAGGCTTTACAGGGTACAAGATTTCAAAATGGAAACTATGTAAATTTGATTACTACATGAATGTTTAATTCTGGTTCCGCTTCTACCTCTTCTTGACTCTTTTGATCTTCTAAGTTGTAGGTCAGTTTTCTGTTGTGTTGGTGTCTCCGTGAGATGTAGGACTTTGATGGCGTAGTTGTATGAATTTGTGCAGTAGTGAAGAGAAAATGTGAGGGGCTTCGAACAATACAGTTGTTGTACCCCAAAATTTGCCCTCCCATATTCTTCAAGATTTGTCAAGATCAAGCTTCAAAATCTCCTAAGGGTTGCACAGTCCAATTGCCTCCTAACAGTCAAAAATTAGGGTTTTGGTGCTGACAAAGAAATTGAAGTTTCCAAGGGTCCAAACAAGTCCCACATGCCTACAAACATTGTCAAGCATCCATATGCCAAGTTTCAAGACTCACAACATCAAACTGCACAGTCAAAAATGCTAATGGGCCTCAATTTCTTTCATGAATCATCACCCAAAGGCTATGCACGATCCATTGACCTCCAAGGGAGTTATTTTCTCATTTTTTATTAATTATTTGAATTTTTATTATTATTAATTCACTTAATTAAAATTAAATATGAAAAAATAGCAAATAATACATTTCAAATCTTTTTGTGCAGAGATTTCATCCATTATGAATCAAATATTTCGTGCATCACTCAAAAGGGAAAGATTCTACATGATTGGCATTAGTTTCATGGCAAAAAGATTGAATTTGATATCATTGAAAACCAAATATCCAAATCATCAATGCATGGATTATGGGCTTGTTTTTCTTAACCTAATCATGCTCAGATACATATAGAACATAACCCTAATGCACAAGACACAGAAGCTGCGCCCAAGACCAAGAACAACTTTGCACTTTTTTCACAAAAACCTTGAAACTGTTTTCATAGCTACTGCACGTTTCAAAGCCAAAAAGCCATTCCAATACACTCCTGACACCACCAGGAAGCTTTTGCAATCGAAACCAACCCTCCATACTCAAGGAATTGGTATAACTGGATTGCACTTTTCATGAAATTTTTCATATTCGTGTTTGCACTTTCATGCATTTTTCATGCGTTTTAAATGTTGATTTACACTAACATGAATGTTCTGAAGCTATTGGTGCCCTCTAATTGAATTGATAATGTCTGTATCAAAAATTGCCATGGACGTTCGCTAGGGTTTCAGACCTCCAGATTTGGGGCTTTACACATCTGGAAAAATTGGCCATTCAAACTAGTACCATTGAGATCAGGACATCCAGACGATATCATTCCACACCTCGCGCTCAATTTATGATAAACTATGTGCTAATCGCTATTTTCTAACATTTGTTTTTGTGGGGGTTTAAAACCCCCGCTATTTACTTGTATTTGCAGGAAAAAAGATAAAGACGATGCATATATGTCCAAGCATGACTGGATAATTCAAATGTTCGCGCATGATTTTCTGTTTTACACCACTAGCGCTTGTCTTCCATTATAATGATCACGTTCCATAATACTAACAAATAAACGCGTTGGTTCAATTGGCAAATGAAGTGGCATACAGGTATTGGGACCTGGGTTCGATTCCCAGGTCCCCCATATTCTCAATAACTTTTGTTGTAACGTGATCAGGTGCAGTTTCTACGCAGTGATCCACCATATATGCATACGTGTGTGCCTGCCAAGTGTCCAGGAACTCCAATCTAATGGCCAGAATGGGAAGATCATCATGCACGCCAGTCAATGGAACCACACACAATTCCTGAAAGTCAAAAAGGGCCTCATTCTGTTGGGCCAAACTGCTTTCAATACACCTCTCAATTGGGTCAGCCACCCCCATGGTTTGCATATTTTTGTTCTTTATTTTAATTTTCCTTTTTATTCTTTTATTTGTTTTATTGTTTTATTTAATTCACAAAAATAATTTTTACAATAATAAATACAGAAAAATACAAGAAAATGTTTTATGTTTACTTAATATTCAAATCATTAATATTTTTGTAAATAAATCTTTTAATAATCAATTTAGTAAAATTAGGTTTTATTTTAATCTTTTCTTAAATAAACTAAAATATGTAGAAATTAGGTTTTTAGCATTTTTTCTTTTTCTTACTAAAATAATTTCTTCTTCTCATTATTATTATTAATTGGTAATTGTTTTGTAAATACCCATGTGATTAAATAATTAGTATAAATTAAGTTAAAACTTTAATCTTTTTCTTTAATAATTAAAAATATTTAGAATTAGGGTTTTATTTAACTTCTAATTTTAAGCAATTTTCTTTATTTTCATTAAATACAAAAAAAACATAAAAAAATAACTTCTTCTCTTTATTAAATAATTAATTATTAATTTCATTTAATTCCTTTAAAGGGTCCAACGCCCTCGAACATTCGATTCTAATTTCTTTTCGCGCGTTTGTCCTTACTTTCCATTTTAAATATTATGTAATTACCCAAGCTTTGTAATAGTAATTAGGAAATTTATTTACTTTCCGCATTTGATTCAAAAACGGGTCTTTGTTAATTTGGCGATGTACAGACCCGCGCCTTGTAATAGTGTAGGACTTTATTTTCCGCACTTTAATTTCCGCATCCTTAACTGCTAAACTTTGCATGAAAGAATGAATGGCCCAAATAAAATCATAGCGTAGATCACCATAATGCATGACAAGATAAAACATAACTAAAAACAATACACAAATTCACACACCACTCTTAGGGTACGCCTCACTGTTGCCTTGCCCCTCGAAAAGTGGTCGTCGAGTATAGGACGTTTTAGTAAGTCCTTATGTCCATGAACATGGCATAAGGGTAGCTTCTAAGGTGTCCTACTGTTGCTCTGGTGACCACACTGTCCCTAACAATCGAATTGACCCGAACACCTCCAACGGTGGTGCTACCTACCTCTCAATGGTGTGATGGCACTGCCTTAAGGACATTTACACAGCCTAATTCCTTAGGGTAGGTAGATGACTCATAGATACTTGCTCTAAAAAAAACAAATCAAAACTCTTTTCACACTGACACTTTTCAAAAAGCTTTCAAAACAATTTTTCAAACACTCTTGAGGACCGATACAAGAGTCGATCTGAAATCTTTAAACGAAACTTTTTCAAACCCACTCACACTTTGAAAAGCAAACACTTTTGAAAACACAATGAGCAAGTATCTAAGAGCCCATGGATAACCATGGATAGAAAGGGTGCTAAAACCTTCCCTTTCTATAAATCTACCTCCCGAACCGAGAAACAATCTCATAAGGAATTTTGCTGTGCTTTTGTCCTGTCCATGTTGGAGAAAATAAAAGACGGTGGCGACTCTTGCTTCCGCGACATTTCGCGAACCAGCGTTAAACAGTCAGTTCCATATCCACCGATCACAGAACTGGCGACTCTGCTGGGGAATCTTTAAAGTGAGGTGTACCTTAGGACTAAGATCACTTGTGTTTTCAATTGCTTTGAATTGCTTTCTTTATTCTTTGTGGGTTTTGTCTTGGAGTTACATATATCCTAACCCGGATTTGGGGATACCCTGTTAGGTAGCATAAGCTGTGAGGGACCTGTCCGGCGTAGACCGACATGGGTGAAGCAGTGGCTACGTTGGTGTGGCGCCTTGGTCTGTACTGATATCCCTTGTGTTGCAACGAGGAGAATATGGGTCTTCTGAGGAGTCATTAAGCACCAACCGACCTTAGAACCTTAAATGACCCAACTTGGCCAATAGAACAATAGCAGTATGCTACACCCATTGAGGCTAAACTCTCGTGATGGTTCTGGCCGCAAGAAAAGATTGCGATGCTGGAGTTATGACCGATTGAGGGTAGTTAGTGATATTGGGATCCTCTAGAACCCGGTTACTTCTGATAGGACAGGTATGAACCAACAAACTGAAAGAGGGTAATACCTAGACCTCATGCTGGCCTAAACTCTAAGGGCTTGTCTTGTGTGACTTCTGTGCCTTATCATGTTTGCCTTTGTAAATATTTATGGTGTGCTTTATCATAACATCATGCCATCATGAACATTTCATGCATCCTGCATAAGGACTGGCCATTTCAAAGACAAGAGGGTTTCACCTTTGCTCTGTTTTGTAGGACATCATGATGCCTATGCGAAGGAATACTATCCGGTTCAACTTTGTTCACCCACTTGAGTTACTTGAAGAGTTGGTTAGCAGAATTCCAAATACTACTTCTTTCATCCAGAGGCATGGTTCTCTTCTCAGTTTAGTCACGGCAAAGTGGGGCCAACAGCTGATGAGTGTCCTGACACAGTTTTATGATCCTCTATACCTGTGCTTCACCTTTCAAGACTTCCAGCTGGTCCCTACCCTGGAAGAGTTCTCTGATTTGCTTGGTATCCCTATCTTGGATCAGACTCCCTTCACTGGTTGGGAAAAGACTCTTAGGCTTGAGGAGGTTGCTGCAGATCTTCCCTTGACTCACCAAGAAGTAATGGACAACTGGGTGACTAGGAGCGGAGTTAAGGGTTTCTTGGCCAAGTTCCTGGTTGGTAAAGCTAACAGTTTCTGGAATGACTTGGACTTTAGGGCATATGAGGACATCCTGGCTCTCTTAATCTATGGTTTAGTCTTGTTTCCTAATCCTGTTAACTTCATTAACGTCACTGCCATAAGGATCTTCATGTCCCGGAACCCTGTACCCACTCTCTTGGGTGACATCCTGCAACAACTCTATGCTCGTGCTGCCCGAAGACGAGGAACTCTATGGTGTTGCATCCCTTTGTTAGTGAGGTGGTTTATTTCGCACCTCCCTAAGTTCGTGCTGAAGAACAAAGAAGGAAGAGGTTGGGCTCATAGGTTAATGTCTCTGACTGATCAGGACATCATTTGGACTCTCAGAGGTTTGGACGAGGTAGCTGTTATTGATCGTTGCGGAGAATATCCTAATGTCCCTTTGATTGGTACCCAAGGAGGAATCTCTTATAGTCCATGTCTAGCACTCCGTCAGTTTGGAAGAGCCAGAAGAGCAGGGCCTCATGAGATGTTGGTACCTCACATCAGTTTTGAGTTTCAGGTGGATAGTGACGAGCTGCGTCGTAGGTTCATCAAGGCTTGGGACAGAATTCACAAAGCTGACCCACAAGAGTTGGGGCCAAAGACTTCTCTACCTATGGAAGCCTACTACAAATGGGTCTGCATCCGTGCTCAGAAGTTAGGTATGCCATATGAAGCTGTCAGACCCGTCATTCTTGAGTATCCTGATAAAGATAGGGCTCCTCCAACTGTCCTCCCTCCTCAGATACCTACTGATTATGAGACATTAAAGAGGTCTTGGGCGCAACTGCGAGAAGAACAGGATTCTTATCGGGAAAAGTTCAACGAGCAGGAATCGAAGATCCAGAAGCTGACAAAGCAGTTGGAGAACGAGCGAGCTTTGAATGACTACATCCGTACTGAGAAGAGGAGACCCTGGGATCAATGATAAGCTTTGGATGTTCTTTTACAGTTTTATTTCCCTTTTCAGCATTTCCATTTTTTATGTAACGCCTAAGGGCAGTCTGTTGAACAATTTAAATTTCAAAGTTGAATCTAATGAAGTGTGTTCCTTTTGTTTACAAAGTTGATTCCCGATTGTCTTTGAAAACATAAATCATACGCATTCCATTCATCATGTGCATAGCAGGTACTCTTCTTTTCAGGTTGCTTATTGTTCTTCGCTGTTTATTTCAGCATCATGAACCCTGAATCATCTACCGAGCAGTCTATCAAGGCCCTTCAGGCCCAGAACGCCCAATTTCAAGAGCTGATCATGGGTTTGGCCCAAGGACAGGCGGAACTGAAGGCCCTGTTGGTCAAAAAGAAGAAGAAGAGAACTGTTCTATTCAACACGGGCCGGAGATTTGGTAACACACTGCAGAATGAGGAAGCTGGTTCTTCTGTAGGAAAAGACAGTCCCCTGGGGGGAAGGGCTCCAAGTCTGGTGGTCTCTGACAACGAGACTGATTTTAATGAGGAACAGTATCCTCCAGCCAAAGACAGATACAAGTAGTTGGAAGACCGTCTGAATGCCATGGAAATTCAACAAGTGCCTGGTTTGGATTTCGGAGACTTGGGTCTATCTTCTGGTGTGATTATCCCGCACAAGTTTAAAGCACCATCTTTCGTAAAGTATGACGGGGCGTCCTGCCCTAAGCTACACCTGAGATCTTATGTGCGGAAGATTCAGCCGTATACAGTGGACAAGAACTTGTGGATCCACTTCTTCCAGGAGAGTCTTTCAGGGACTCATCTCGAATGGTTCTATCAGCTGGATGGAACCAAAGTTCGTAACTGGGAGGAGTTGGCTACTGCTTTTTACAAGCAGTATCAATATAATGTCGACCTCGCTCCTACCCGTACCTAACTCCAGGGTATGTCGTTAGGATCGGGAGAAGGTTTTAAAGAGTATGCGCAGAAGTGGAGGGACCTGGCTGGCAGGGTGCAGCCACCATTAACTGACCGTGAATTGGTAGATATGTTCTTGGGGACCCTATCCGGGCCATTCTTTAATTATCTCATTGGCAATTCATCTGCAGGGTTCACAGACCTTATTCTGACTGGGGAAAGGATAGAGGCTGGTATGAAATCAGGTAAAATTCAGAAAGGTGCATCCTCAAGTGCTGAGAAGAAACCTTTTAAAAAGGAGGCCAGTGTTGTGTATGGGCCTAGGTGGCAAGACAAACCAGAGCGCCGCCAAACTGTCAACGCGGTGGTGATTGTTAAGCCTGCTGCCGCTCCTCGGCAACTTAACCAACCAAGGGCTGAGAGACCCAGAAGAGAATTTACCCGGCTGAGTATGACTTTGTCACAGATCTTGCCACAGCTACTATCAACCAACTTGGTGACTGTTAGAGAGGCCCCGAAGGTTGTGAACACTACCTCTCCTAAGTATAACCCAAATGCCTGCTGTGCTTATCACTCCGATAGCCCGGGGCACTCTACTGATGACTGCTGGGACCTGAGGAATAAGGTGCAGGACCTTATTGATGCAAAGGAGATACAATTTGAGGCGCCTGAGAGGCCAAATGTTATGACTGCTCCTATGCCCCAGCATGGAGTAAATGCCATTGATGAAGACTTGTATGCAGTTTCTGTGAATGATGTAGCTACTCCTCTATTGACTGTTAAGAGGAACCTGTTGCTGGCCGGTTTATTTCCGGGTTGTAGCAAGGGTTGCCTTTTGTGTGTTGTTACCCCTACTGGTTATCCGTTGCTGAAGTTAGGCATCCAAAGCCTGATGGACAGCAAAGAGATTTTGTTCAAGAAGACCGTTGTTCCTTTTGTTCTTGTGGAAGAAGTATCTGTCGTTACAATTTTCAACAATCCAATCAAGGATCCCCCGAGGAATCCAGTCAAGATCATGACTGTTGCACCCGTTATTATTACTGTTCCGGGGCCCCTCCCCTATGAATCTGACAAGGCTGTCCCATGGCACTATGGGGCAGATGTGTATGTACTTGGAATAAAGCAAGAGTTCAACACCGGTACCAGTATCAGCAATATTACCGGTCCAGCTAAAGTTACCCGCAGTGGCAGGCTCTTCTCGCCTGACATTGCTCCACCAGTTATCCGAAGACCTCTCATAATAACGCCTAAAAGTGCGCCTGTTTCCACTTCTGATCAAGTTGCTTCCCCTGTTGCCGAGTCATCTAATACTCGGGGCAAAGGGATTGATGATGAGCCTGCCCGGATGGATGCGCCAAAGTCTGTGAATGTTGAAGCCTCCCAGCAAGAGATGGAGGAAATTCTTAAGATAATCAAAAGGAGCGACTTCAATGTCGTTGAACAGCTGGGGCATACCTCCTCCAAGATCTCTATGCTCTCATTACTGCTATGCTCAGAGGCCCATGCCAAGGCCCTGATTTCATTTCTGAAGACGGCTCATGTGCCACAAGAGACATCTGCAGATCAATTCACTGACTGCGTGGCTAATCTAACCGCCTACAATGGTTTGGGTTTCTCGGATGCTGATCTTACCGCCAAGGGAAAGAACCACAATAATGCCATGCATGTCTCTATAGAATGCAGGGGCACTACTCTTGCTCACGTGTTGGTGGACACCGGTTCTTCCCTGAATGTATTACCCAAGAAGGCCTTAGACCGGTTGGATTGTGAGGGCCTGGAATTGAAGCCTAGTAACATCATTGTTAGAGCCTTCGACGGTTCTAAGAGGATGGTTCATGGTGAGGTAGACATCCCGATTCGTGTGGGTTCTCAAGTATTTGACTCGACGTACTATGTGATGGACATCCGTCCATCTTATTCCTGTTTGCTGGGTCGACCTTGGATTCACAAAGCTGGGGCAGTGACATCCACTCTACACCAGAAGCTCAAGTACCCTGTCAGAGGGAAGATTGTCACTGTGCAGGGGGAGGAAGAATACATGGTTAGTCATTTGAATTCCTTCCGGTATATTGAGATGGACGGGGAGTTTATTGAAACCCCCTTTCAACATTTTGAAGAGGTGCCTCCAACATTGGCAGCAGCAGAAGCAGTGACCGAAGAGAGTTCTCCTTTGAAGATGGCCTCCTTAAAGGACGCCCGGGCTGTAATTGAGAAAGGTGAATGTGCTAACTGGGGCAGGCTCCCTGATTTCACTCCTAAAACTGACAAGTTTGGACTAGGTTTTACTGCAGAGGCTCAGAGGGTTGTACGCAAGGCAAGGATCAGAAGACCTCCTGTGCTCATCACCAATCCAGGAGTGAATGCTGTTGGGGATGAAGACGAAGTGGAAGAATCAGAGTTCGATAGCTGGATCTACCCGACGGCTGACGGTGGATTGAACAATTGGATCGCAAAAGATCATACACCTGTTACTTTTGTTACGCAGTAATGAATTCCTTTGTTTTTGTTATTTGTAATAAACAATAAACTGAAACTTTATGGCCCGGTGTCTTACCCGGGGCACCGTTGACTTCATTTGTGAGGGCTTATAACTGTCATTTCCATATATCATGAATAAAGACCTTGGACGTTTTTCGCATTTCAAATCTTGTGCTCCCTTTCTTTCTTTCCTTTCTTTATATATTGCAAAACAGTTGTATTTACACACACTCACCCATACAGGTTTCAATCCACTCTGGATCTCACTGGTAACGACTCTGCTACTACCAGTTATGACTTCGAAAATCCGATCAACTTAGCCGAAGACGAAGGTGAAGATGATTGCGAAGTGCCTGGCGAGCTTGCAAGACTGTTACTCCAGGAAGAGAGGGCAATTCAGCCACATGAACAGCCAGTGGAAACGATAAATTTGGGTACTGAGACAGATAGGAAGGAAGTCAAGATTGGTGCCAATCTGGAGCTCAGCGTAAAACAACGGTTGATTCAGATGTTACATGATTATGTGGAGATCCTTGCCTGGTCCTACGATGACATGCCCGGGTTGGATACCGACATTGTGGTCCATCATTTGCCTACCAAGGAAGACTGCCCTCCGGTTAAACAAAAGGTCTGCCGTATGCGTCCAGAGATGTCTGAGAAGATCAAAGCTGAGGTTATGAAGCAATTCGATGTCGGGTTCCTAACAGTGACTTCTTACCCTCAGTGGGTTGCCAACGTGGTGCCGGTACCTAAGAAAGATGGTAAGGTCAGAATGTGTGTTGATTACAGGGATCTGAACAGGGCCAGCCCCAAGGATGACTTCCCCTTGCCTCACATTGACGTTCTGGTTGACAATACTACTCAGCACAAGGTATTCTCCTTCATGGATGGTTTTTTGGGTTATAATCAGATCAAGATGGCTCCTGAAGATATGGAAAAGACTACCTTTGTTACTCAGTGGGGCACCTTCTGCTACAAGGTCATGCCTTTTGGATTGAAAAATGTTGGGGCAACCTACCAATGTGCCATGGTCGCTTTATTTCATTACATGATCCATCATGAGATTTAAGTGTATGTTGACGACATGATTGCAAGGTCCCAAACTGAGGAAGAACACCTTGACCATCTGCAAAAGCTGTTTGACCGTCTGAAATTGTACAAGCTGAGGTTGAACCCGAACAAGTGCACCTTCGGGGTAAGATCTGGAAAGTTGCTAGGCTTCGTCGTAAGTGACAAGGGTATTCAAGTGGACCCTGCCAAGGTTAAATCCATTCAAGAGATGCCAGTGCCCAAGACAGAGAAAGAGGTCAAAGGCTTTCTAGGACGTCTGAATTACATTGCTCGATTCATCTTGCATCTAACTGCTACTTGTGAACCGATCTTCAAGTTGCTGAAGAAAGATCAGGCGGTACGTTAGAATGATGAATGTCAGGCCGCTTTCGACAGAATTAAAGAGTATCTCTAAGAACCACCCATCCTCATGCCACCAGTTGAAGGGAGACCTCTGATAATATACCTGACAGTACTTGACAACTCAATGGGGTGTGTGCTGGGGCAGCATGACGAGTCTGGCCGAAAAGAGCACGCCATTTATTACCTTAGCAAAAAGTTTACCGACTGTGAGACCCGATACTCACTGCTCGAGAAAACTTGCTGCGCTTTGGTATGGGCTGCTCGCCGGCTGAGACAGTATATGCTGACTCACACTACCTTGTTGATCTCAAGGATGGATCCAATAAAGTACATATTTCAAAAGCCCGCTCTGTCTGGAAGAATAGCAAGATGGCAAATGATCTTGACAGAATACGACATCCAGTACACAACTCAGAAAGCTATCAAAGGAAGTGTATTGGCAGACCATTTGGCATATCAGGCAGTAGATGACTATCAGTCAATGAATTTCGAGTTTCCAGACGAGAGCATCATGATAGTGACTGATTGTGAAGTACCTGGACCGGATGAAGGACCTGAGGAAGGATCCCGATGGTCTATGCACTTTGATGGAGCCTCCAACGCTTTGGGTAACGGTATCGGCGCTGTAATCATATCCCCTCAAGGCACTCATACTCCACTCACTGCCCGGCTATGTTTCAACTGCACCAACAACATGGCGGAGTATGAGGCATGTATCATGGGTCTTCAAGCTGCCATTGACTTAAGGATTAAGTTTCTGAGTGTCTTCGGAGATTCCGCTCTCGTGATCAATCAGATCAAAGGCGAGTGGGATACGAAACATCCGAATCTTATTCCTTACAGAGAATGTGTGTTGACATTGATTCCCCATTTCACAGAGATAACTTTTGAACATTTCCCAAGAGAGGAGAATCAGTTTGCGGACGCGTTAGCTACGATTTCTTCCATGTTCAAAGTCAAGTGGGACAATGAGGCTCCCCGGATCATCATCTGGAAACTGGACGAACCGGCATACTGTTGTGATCTTGAGGCTGAGGTAGTGACTGAAAAACCCTGGTACCATGAGGTGAAGAGATACTTGGAAGCTCAGGAATACCCTGAAGGTGCGTCTGTCAACGACAAGAAGTTTCTGAGAAGGTTCGCAGCGAAGTTCTTCCTTAGAAACGGCATTTTGTACAAGCGAAACCATGATTCAACCTTACTGCGTTGTGTGGATAAGACTGAAGCAGAAAGGATCATGGTAGAGCTACATGAAGGTACCTTCGGAACACATTCCAGTGGACATACTATGGCAAAGAAAATCCTTCGGGCAGGATATTACTGGTCCACAATTGAAGCTGATTGTTACCAACATTCTCGGACATGTCATAAGTGCCAGATTTACGCTGATAAGGTGCACGTTCCTCCTGTTCCTCTGAATGTCTTGACAGCACCTTGGCCGTTTGCAATGTGGGGCATAGATATGATCGGCGAGATTAAACCTACAGCATCTAACGGACATCGCTTTATCCTGGTGGCGATCGATTACTTTACAAAGTGGGTTGAAGCAGCTTCCTACGCTACAGTAAACAAGAACGTTGTGGCACGGTTCATTCGGCATAATCTGATCTGTCGATACGGCTTCCTAGAAAGGATTATTACAGACAATGGTACCAATCTCAATAACAAGATGATCACTGAGCTCTGCGAGCAATTCAAGATACAGCACCACAACTCTTCTCCTTACCGACCGAAGATGAATGGGGCTGTAGAAGCAGCGAATAAGAATATCAAGAAAATTGTGCAGAAGATGACGGTGACCTATAAAGATTGGCATGAGATGTTACCGTTCTCTCTTCATGGGTACCGTACCTCCGCAAGAACATCAACTGGGGCAACTCCTTTTTCCTTAGTCTACGGCATGGAGGCAGTCTTACCGATTGAAGTGCAAATACCCTCTCTCCGGATAATGAAGGATGCAGACCTGAGCGAAGATGATTAGATCCAGACACGACTTGATCAATTAAATCTAATTGACGAAAAGAGACTTACTGCTATTTGTCATGGTCAAATGTATCAAAAACGGATGATCAGGGCATTTAACAAAAAGGTCAGACCACAAGAGTATCAAGTCGGGGACCTGGTAATCAAATGCATCATCCTTCCTCAGAGTGATCCCAGGGGAAAATGGACCCCCACGTACGAAGGGCCATTTGTGGTTAAACATGTGTTCTCAGGAGGAGCCATGATTCTAACTACCATTGATGGTGACGACCTTCCTCACCCCGCCAATGCAGACATAGTAAAAAAATACTACGCATGATAAAAGACCCGCTAGGTTGACATACCTAGGCAAAAATTAGGGCTTCCCGACGAACCAAAAGGGTTCGGGCAAAATGAGGGATGAAATGAAAAAATCTGTACACCCGGCAAGTCGAAAACCTGAAAAGGCGGCTTGGGCAAAAATGGGTATCCCGGTTGACCGAAAACCCGAAAGGGCGGTCCAGGCAAAAGTTAGGGATAAAGCGTAATACTATGTCTCATTGGATCACCTTGCATCCAGAATCCGGTATCAACATCAAGTTCAAACGGCATCGATCAATCAGCTTCATTGTCAACTGAGCAGCAAAGTGATGAGACGCTCGAAGAAATAAAGGCGATAGCAGAGTTGGAACCCAGTGGGATTATTCTTCCTTCACACAGCTGTTTTGTTTTCCCTTTTTCACAAAATTGTATAAACTCTTTTATTCGGCGGTGTTCTCTTACTAGGACGTCAGCCTCTTGTACATAAACGCCTATTTACAGGCAAATTCAAAAATCAATATAAATTCACTTTTCAGCTAAAATTGCCAATTGTTTTTCCTTTTTCTATTTTGTTTTGCGAAGAACGTCCAAGGTTCAAATTGTGATATATGCATTTGACACTAATTGCTAACTCATAAATATTTGCATACGAAATAAAGGATTAATTACAGGTAACAATAGAAACGGGGGAAATAATGAGTCGTCTAAGCGATCTAATTGCTCTGTCCACCAAGGTACCGAGGTAAGTTCAGCTGAAGAACATAACCAAAATATCTTAAGTCCCCAGAGAGTGAGCCAGCAAGTCAATGCACTCTCCCCAAGCAGAGTTACCCTGTCAGCCTCATGGAAATTGGGTATTCTCCAGCAGATCTCAACATTCCCCAACACAATATATGAACATCCCTAACAAGCATCCCCGACAGTCTTGATCTAAGATTGTTCCCCGGCGGTATATCAGACATCCAGTGGAGCCACTTCCCCAATACATCTCAAAAAAATTTCCCCAGGAGAATCCAGTCTGAAGTTCCCCCAGGAAAGTGGAATCCATCTCCCCAGCAGTAAGCTTATCCCCAGTAGATTCTAGAAGCTTATCCCCTGCAGAGCACGAACGCGTCTCCCGACTTTATTCAAAGGTTATTTCCCTACCAGGTTATAACTGGGTTATCCTCAGCCAATAGCCATGGACAGATCATCGTCGGTACAGTCTTCCTATCCCCAGCGAAGTCTATTAATTCCTTCAACTTCTAACATATCAACGGTATCCCCATCGAAGTTATCATCAACATCTCAACAGAGTACCTCTCTCCCCACAGAGTATTGTTCCCCAGCAAGGTCGCTAGAGTAATTTTCTCCCCGCAGAGTAATCCATTCGCCAAGTTTATTCCCCAACGGAGTTATCTTCTCCTACCGGTATTCTTGCAACAATTATCCCCAGCGGAAACAAAGCTCTATTCAGCATCAGCCCAGGATTTAACTTCCCAGCGTCCGTCAAGGATTTATTTTCCTAAGACGAAAACATACGTTCATAAACATCGCATCTTCATACATTATAGCATGCACATACGCATCATAAACATACAATCTCACTTATTTTTGAGAGCATCACGCATGTCATACATCATGACATTGCACACAACTAACGTTTTGTCTTTTCAGGACAAAGGTTAATACCAAGATGATTACCATCAACAGTCGCAACTAAAGATACGATTCATGTATCTTGCCAGGTGTATCTGTTGACGACTGATACCAGACCCGATTCCTGTATCTTGCCAGGGTGCGTCTGAAGAGTTCGAGGATCCGATGCCTGTATCTTGCCAGGTGTAGCGATAAAAAATGTAGCGGGGTAAATCGGAGATCGAATTATTGATTAATTCGTCTCACAAAAGCAAGAGTCGCCACCGCGCTTTATTGTTTCCAAGGGGAAAGGGGAAAGAGCGAAATAAAACCCTAAATATGCAATGTAAATAATACTTTTTTTTTAAAAGTAATAAAAATACAAGGCGTTTTTGAAAAGAGATCTATGGTTCGGGGGTTGGTTATACAGTGGGAAGGTATTAGCACCCAATGTATCTATAGTACTCTATAGGAACCTTTTGAAATATCTGTTTATTAAAATTGTTCGTTTGATTGAAAAATAAATTGTTTTGGCCGAAAAGGGGTACGGACGGGTATTTGAAGATACGAAGACCTAATGTCGATGTTTTGACTTAAAAGGTGTGAGTTTTTGAAGAAATTGGATATTTGGGAAAAATTATCCTAAGTTTTAATGAAATGCGAATGCTCGCGTGATCGGACTTGAGGACATGAAGTCAACAAATTTAATCGTTTTTCCCTTGGATTTAGACGTAAACAGAATAATCATGTAAATATGAAATGATTAAACAGAAAAATTATGCGGATAATGATATATAACAATTAAATAAAAGACTAAGTGTGTGAACGTGCATTTTTGTATTTTTGTTTAATATTAATAAAACAAGAGAATTGATTAAAGAAAAGATAAAATGTTTTAATCTTAAATTCTATTTTTTTTTTATATTTTTGTATTAGTAATAACTAAAGCGAGGGAAATAATTAAATAAAAATGTTTTTTAAAGTTCTATTTTTTATATGTTTTTTAAAGTTTTTTATTAAAGCATTATTTCATTTAGTATTAAATAATTAAACTAAATTAAAACTTAAAAGGTTATTAACTTAAATCTAATTAAAAGGAATACTAAAAATTATTAAATTAGTCCTAAAGTTAACCTAATAAAATGATCAAATTATTAAAATGTTTTAATTAAATACATCTCTTATTTTGATTACACTTACTAATTATCTAGACTAATGAAATTCTAAAAGAAAAAACTAAAGGAAAAATAGAAAAAAGGTATATATAAAAAAAATGGATGATAAATAATATATGGGCTAAAGGTCTAAAGGGGCCAATCAAAACTGAAAACAGGGGGGGGGGGGGGGGGTGCATTAAAAATTCGTTTGGGCTTTGGCATTTGAGGTTTAGTCCAATATGCTTCATAGTCTGTTTTTAGGGTTAAACAAAATTGTTAGTTGAAATAGGGTTAATCTGAAAGTTTACTGCGCCTCTCTCTCTTGTTCACGCGTTCGTCTTCTTCGTTTCGCGTTCTTCTCCGATCGTCCTCTTCGCCTTTGCCTCGCTTCTGAGTCCTTTGCCATGGCCACCAGCTTCTCCACTTTCTTCTTCCCTCCAATGGACGCTAGGGGGCGAGGATTTACGGTATAATCGTTTTCTTATTTCGTGGATTTTTGTTACAATGCATGTTTGTGATTTGATTCTGTTTTGATTCTTACTTCATTTTTTCTCACATGATTATTGAGGTATTATGAAAGAAAACAAAGAGGGTGAAAATGCTACCTGGAGAAGGAGGAGGGAGGTAGGGGCGAGCTAGGAGGCCGGGGCGAGGAAAGTTGACGCCGTGAGCTCGCTTCGGACTACCGGTATTTTGTTCTTATTTTCTCTGATTTGGTGGCTTGATGATGACCTCTGCATGATATTTTCTTCTTCTTCTGTTGCCTCGTTGTATGCTTCTATTGCCTTTGAAAACTTTTCCTATCTCAGTTGCCTTGAATTTGTCCTATGATGAATGTTTGAGGTTTGATGCTTGAATGCTATTGTTGAAATATATCTTTCGTTTTGACTAGCTTCTTTTCTTCTTCTTCTCGCCTTGCTACTGTATGCTTTTTTAATGGGCAATGATGAACATATCTGAGGCGTTCGTGTTTGGACATGTTACTGTTTTGACATTGGTTTGATAAAAAGCTTGCATTGTCCTGGGTTTTGCTTTGGTTGGATGGTTAAGGGGTTATGGTTTTAGGCTATTACAGGTTGCACTGGTTTTGGTTTAGGCCATGGTTATGTGACAGGTTATTGAAACAGGTTTATCGGTTTTGATATGGTTTGAGGTTAAGGCTTGTGTTTAACAGGTTATGGAACAGGTTGGTGGTTTATGAGATAGCAGGTTAATGGTTTTTAGGCCATATGGTTTGATGGTTTATGAGATAGCAGGTTAATGGTTTTTAGGCCATAGTACTTGATATGGTTTTGATTTTGGTGATGTTTCTACTGGTTTTATGCAGTAGGTTCTATGGTATATGCAGGTTAATGGTTGTATGCCATATTTGTTTGAAAATGGTTATATGGTTTTTTGGTTTGACAGTAGACTCTACTGGTTTTTCTTTGAGACTTGGAGAAAAAAAGGTTTTGCTTTGATAGTTTTTAGTGTGGAAGGCTTTTGCAGGTTATGAACTCTTTTTCATTTGAAGGTGTTTGTAAGGTTGTATATAACAATTGCTGGCTTGGTTTACGTTATAGGCTTATGGTATATTTTAATATATTTCTTTAGCCTTCTGCACATCTGCTTCATACAGTTTTGTTTGGTATTCTATTTTCATGCTTTTCACTTCTTATTGAGTTACTGTTGTTCTGTTTCTATCCTCTTCCTGCCTAAACCAAAACCTGCAAAACCATACTTCTATCTCTCTTCTCTCTCTCCAATACAAATTGACATAAAAATGATATGTTATGTATTTTGTTCTGAAAAAGCAATAGTGCTGGAAAATGATGTAAATGGAAATGTTTTCATGCTTGCATATTTGATTCAAAAATTGCATGCCTCTCTTTGACTTGCAATGTAACAGTAGGAGCCTATTGTTTTGGCCTCTTCCTATATGGTTGCATGTTTACGTTGGCTTTTGTGAGAAACTTGCATATGCTGTTGATTTTTTTATCCTGTGTGTATTTTTTGAAATATGCAGTTTTTTGACAAAAAGAAATTATGCATATTTGAAATATGCAGTTGGCTTTTTAATTATGCAGTTTTGAAAACAAAAATGAATTTGTGCATCTTTAAATTGTGCATTCATTTTGAAAATAAAATCCATCCCTTTTTGTGAACCGGGAGAAATTCCGCGATTTGCAAAAATGGTAAAAACTGATTCCAGCCGTTTGCTTTTAATGATGAACACTAAAAAATAATTTTTTGCTTTTAATTATTTATTTATTTCTGACTTTTTCTTTTAATTGTTTTGCAGGTAAAATTAAATGAGCAAACAAAAAATGCATTGGATAGAAGATGAAGATTTAGAATTTAGGAAAAATTAGAATAGTTTTTATTTTACTTTAAGCCTTTTATATAATTGTTATTGTAAATATTTTGTAAATAATACATTATTTAAATAACAATTGTAATAATTAGAATAAAGTAAATAAAATTCCAATATTTTACCAATTAATTCTTTCTTCTTTCCAATTATTTATTTATCGTTTATAATTCTTTAAATTATATAGTAATTAAAAATCAATTTCAATTACTTAAATTCAGAATACTAAACAAATAAATAAACATCATTGATCAATAAACTTCTCTTCAATCTATTCCATTATTTATAATTCTCTAAATTATAATAACTGAAAAAATAAATTTCAACTATTAAACTTAGGATAATAAATAATTAAATAACATTGCTGATCAATTAATGAATTTCCCTTCAAATATTTATTATATTATTTATAAATCTTTAAATTATATAATAACTGAAAATAAATTCCAATTATTTAAATTTAAGATAATAAATAATAAATAAACACTGTCTGAACGATTAATATGCCTCCTTTCAAATATTTACTTTATTATTTATAGATCTTTGAATTATATAATAACTGAAAATAAATTCCAATTATTTAAATTTAAGATGATAAATAATTAATAAACATCATTTAAGTCTTGATCAGTTAATAAATTTAGCGTTCAAAAAATAAACAGCTCTCGACTCGAAAAAGTTATGAATTTTAAAAATCAAAATATCCAAACGCTCGCAATGTAACGATGTAGATGAGAGATTGTACCTTAGGTCAAAATTTGGGGTACAACAGCTGCCCCCATTTAAGTTTCTTCTATCCGGAGATATGAAGATTAAAATCTTCGTTTCGACGAGATTGAAGGTACTTAAATACATAATACGCAAATTTTTACCCTAAGATACCGCCATTATGTTTGATATGAATGCAGTGGTTGAATTCACAGAGAAAGATATCGTATGAAACAAGACAATGCTGGAGAAATCAAACACCAACAAAACAGAGACATGGATTATACACTACTGGGGAAACGAGCTATCAACTTCAAACGACAGACTCTTGACAGCGAATAAAATTGAGTGAATACGACCTCTGACCCTAACAAAGAAGACATCTTGCATAGGCCATAAAAAAGATTATTGACCCAAAACAATGAGTTCACAACTCAAGGTCGAAGATAAACGAAAAGTATCAATCTTGCTGATGATGGATTACCGACTTCTGAAGGTAATGATTCATGACAAGCTTCTCTGCGAGATTTTCTGAGATATACTCATTAATGCTGAGATAATATGGTTGTAGATACGCAAGCTGCTCAAATAAAGAAGCTGCCATCTGCCGTCTTGCCAACAAATATTATGACATACAAGCTACTCAAATAAAGAGGCTGCCACTTGCTGTCGTCCAAAAACTATGACATACAAGCTGCTCAAATAAAGAGGCTGCCACTTGCTGTTTTCCAAAGAAAATACCAATAACATACAAGCTGCTCAAATAAAGAGGCTGCCACTTGCTGTCTTCCAAAAAATAATCACATACAAGTTGCTCGTGAAGAGCTGCCGCTTGTCGTTTTCCAAAAATAATAATAACGCACAAGTTGCTCATGAAGAGCTGCCGCTTGTCGTTTTCCAAAAATAATAATAACGCACAAGTTGCTCGTGAAGAGCTGCCGCTTGTCGTTTTCCGATGTCTATAACGTACAAGTTGCTCGTGAAGAGCTGCCGCTTGTCGTTTTCCAAAAATAATAATAACGCACAAGTTGCTCGTGAAGAGCTGCCGCTTGTCGTTTTCTGATGTCTATAACGTACAAGTTGCTCGTGAAGAGCTGCCGCTTGTCGTTTTCCAAAAATAATTCAGAAGGGAATTGCAATGACACTGGCAGAGAATAGAATCTTCGTCAAAGAAAATCATGAATCAATCCTTCCCGAGGAGATCACATATAAATGTGCAAAATAAATTCACCATACGTCTAGGTTGTGACTTCACTGGGGAAAATCATGAGATAGCCTATGCGAGAGATAACAACTTCATCCAGGAATAACTAGAGAGAAAACAGTCAAACAAGACTCCACCCAATGAGAAAGCCACTCGATTGGGGAATTCATCATATCCAGAAATGGACAAGGTGAGCTAAATCAAAAATCATCCATGAGGATTAGCTCAGTTGGCGAATTTAGAAAGGAAGCACATTTTCGGCCTAAGCTAACCTTCTACTTGGAAAGAAACATGTACGTTATTTGAATAAACAAAGTACAACCCAAAATCGATGGCAAATGTGAATATGTATGTGTGATATAAGTGTAAATAAATGAATGTTATGCTGACAAAACGAACAGATGGAATATCTTGAAGACGATAAGATGTCACGACAAGATAGATACTCGGCCAATCTTAAAAAGACGGAAGATAACTGGAACTGGAAACACAAAGTAACATCGGAGCGTATCACGCTACAAGGCTCAAATCTTCTGAGGAGAAAAGTATTCAAAACCAATCTTCTAACACCAATAGACCACTGTCAAGAGACAAAGCGTACCGCACTTCAGAAATCTCCCAAACAAAGATAATTGAAACAAATCCTAACTGGAACAACTGGGGAGTCACCAAACTTAGTACCACCAGAAACACAAGCTTACACAACCAACACCTCATGACGATTTTGAAACGAAACATGTTCATCATGCAAGGATAAAATACTGTACTGTTGCATTTCATGGCTTGACCATCCTTGGAACAACTGTTAATATTCCTTTCGTTATTCACGACACATTTTTAAAATAAGAATACTTTAAATAAATTCGTTTCAAGTATTTCCAAAAAAATTAAAATTTTGCCCACAAAAGGTAAATGCTCAAATTTCATTAATAATATGGTAGTTCGCTAACAATGCGACTCCAACGGTTTACAAAAGTTTGGGAAATAGTACATGAAATAAAAAGGTTACACAAAAAACCATGATCACTATTCTCCCTAACAACTTCGAATTCCGAAATGTGCTCAAATGCCAAGACTGGTCTGACCAAAAGCTTGCTTAAGCCGCCCCTTCGGGTTTTCAACTTAGCAAACTGCCAACTCAAACTTAAGAGAAATACTTCTTGACTGCATCGGCGTTCATGGGACGCGGGAGCTCTTCACCGTCCATATTGGTGAGAATCAAAGCACCTCTAGAGAAAACTTTCTTAACAACATACGGTCCTTCATAATTCGGAGCCCACTTGCCCCTAGAATCAGGTTGGAAAGATAATATCTTCTTGAGCACAAGGTCACCTTCTCTGAACTCGCATGGTCGAACCTTCTTATCAAAAGCCTTCTTCATTCTCTGCTGATACAATTGACCGTGACACAATGCTGCCAATCTATTCTCTTCGATTAAATTCAACTGATCATACCTACTCTGACACCACTCAGCCTCAGAAAGTTTAGCTTCCATCAACACTCTCATAGACGGAATCTCAACCTCCACGGGGAGTACTACTTCCATACCATAAACTAGGGAAAATGGGGTTGCGTCTGTTGAAGTTCGAACTGAAGTACGATATCCATGTAAAGCAAACGGAAGCATTTCATGCCAATCTTTATAAGTTACCACCATCTTCTGGACAATCTTTTTGATATTCTTGTTAGCAGCTTCAACAACCCCATTCATCTTCGGCCTGTAAGGAGAAGAATTATGATGTTCGATCTTGAACTCTTCACAGAGCTCCTTCATCATATTGTTATTCAAATTCGAACCATTATCAATGATGATCTTGCTCGGGATACCGTATCGACAAATGATCTGATTCATGATAAATCTGACTACCACCTGTCTGGTTACATTAGCATAAGATGCTGCTTCCACCCATTTAGTAAAATAATCGATCGCTACCAAGATGAAACGATGACCATTTGAAGCTTTGGGTTCAATCATTCCAATCATATCAATGCCCCACATAGAGAAAGGCCAAGGTGAAGAGATAACATTGAGGAGGGTCGGCGGCACGTGCATCCTGTCCGCATAAATCTGGCATTTATGACATTTCTTCACATACTTGCAGCAATCAGATTCCATTGTCATCCAATAGTAACCAGCTCTCAACATCCTTCTAGCCATTGCATGTCCGTTGGCATGAGTGCCAAAGGATCCTTCATGTACTTCTTGCATCAGCATGTCTGCTTCACGTCTGTCTACGCATCTGAGCAAGACCATGTCGTAATTCCTCTTATATAAAACTTCTTCATTGAGAAAGAAACTGCTTGCTAATCTTCTCAACGTCTTCCTATCTTTATTGGATGCCCCAGGCGGGTACTCTTGAGTCTGAAGAACACGTTTAATGTCATAGAACCACGGTTTGTCGTCAGTGACCTCTTCTACTGAGAACACATGAGCAGGTCTGTCGAGGCGCATAACCCGAATCGTAGGCACATCGTTCCAACGATTCACTTGAAACATTGAAGACAAAGTAGCTAAAGCATCAGCCATTTGGTTCTCATCTCTAGGTGTGATCGGTGGATCTGGAACTGACTGTTTAACGCTGGTTCGCGAAATGTCGCGGAAGCAAGAGTCGCCACCGTCTTTTATTTTCTCCAACATGGAAAGGACAAAAGCACAGAAAAATTCCTTAAAGAGATTGCTCTCGGTTCGGGAGGTAGGTTATAGAAAGGGAAGGTGTTAGCACCCTTTCTATCCATGGTTATCCATGGGCTCTTAGATACTTGCTCAACGTGTTTTCAAAATGTTTGCTTGCTTTTCAATGTGGGTTTTAAAAAGATTCTTTGAAAAATTTCAGATCGACTCATACGTCAGAGTGTTTGAAAAATTTGCTTTTGAAAGCTTTTGAAAATGTGTTGGTGAAAAGATGTTTTGATTTGTTTGAAATTAGAGCAAGTATCCTTGAGAACCTACCTACCCTAAGGAATTCGTCTGTGTAAGAGTCCTTTAAAGTAGTGCCATCCCACCATTGAGAGGTAGGTAGCACCACCGTTGGAGGTGTTCGGGTCAATTCGAGTTTAGGGACGTGGTGATCACCAGAGCAATGGGAATACACCTTAGAAGCTACCCTCATGCCAGGTTCCCGGATCATGAGGACTTACTAAAACATCCTCTACTCGACGATCACCTTTCGAAAGGCAACAGTGAGGCGTACCCTAGGGGTGGTGTGTGCGAATTGTGTGTCATGTTTCAGTTATTTGTCTTGTCATGTCATTGTGATCTACGCTTGATTTTAACTTATCCATTCATTCTTGCATGCATATTTAACAGTTTATATCTTGCGGGAAAATAAATCTACGACTATTACAACGGCGCGGGTCCACATCGCCAAAATTAAACCGGACCCGATTTAGCGGAAAATAAATAAAGCGATAAATAAAAGTGCGAACAATAAAGTTACATGGCTTTGGGAGAGATACAGAATTATGATAAACAATAAAGTAAATGCGCAAAAGAAAATAATTAAAACAAAACTAGGGCGTTGGACCCTTTTGCAAATAATTAAAATTAATAAGGAATTAAAAATTAATATTAAATGAAGATGATGTTTTTGTGTTTTTTTGGATTTAATAAGGAAAAGAAATTAATTGAAATTAAATCAAAAGGCAAACCCTAATTCTAATATTTTTTAATTATTAAGAAAGAATTAAAATATGATCTAAATTAAACCCTAATTTATTTATGCACAATTTTTAATCATAAAATAACTAAATAATATTATTCTGAAAAAAAGGAAAAATTAAAAGAGAAATCAAAAAAAGATATTAAACCTAAATTCTATTTTTGGTGTTTTTTATTAAAAAGATTAAAACTATAACCTAATTAACTAAATATTTACATATATTAATTTATTGATGAAAATAATTACAATAAAATATTTATTATTTTTTTGGTCTTTTCTGATTTTTATAATGTTTTTATATTTTGTAGAAAAAATAAATTAATTGAATTAAGACAATAAAATAAATAAAACAACAAAAATAAAAGTGAGAAGAAAAATATAAAATGCAAACCAGGGTGGGGTGTAGCCCCAGATTGTGAGGTACAGGCCTGGACTTTTGGCCCATCAAGCCTTGAATCCATTGACTTTTCAAGATTCCATATGATGCATTGACTGGAGTCTAATGTGCGCCTGGGATCCACGCCTCTGATTTGGTTGTTTGGGACACGTGTATGGCTGGATGATGAGAGAATATAGTGTACCTGAACGTTAGCGTAGCATAGGAACAATTATTGAAAAATAAGATTGAACATTTGCCAGACCTGGGACTTGAACCCAGGTCTTGAAGGTCACACGCATTAGTCCCTGCCAGCTGAGCTACGTGAATCAATTGATATATTATAATAAACAAATAACAAAAAAGCAAAACCAACGCATGATAAATAAAACGCGCGTAAATTTGAAACACCCAACCAGGGCCTGACAACGCATCATCGTCTCCATCCCTTTTTTTATTTTTTCTGAAACATAAGCATACGGCAACGGTTTTAGAAACGTTGCATTAGGGGGGATTCAAGAAAATAGCGAATAGCCCTCCTTGATACATAAATCCATCGCGAGGTATGTTTCTTGTTCATGGGAACACGCTGATTGCAATGGTCTTAATCTTGAATCCCAATTGTTCCTTGGGTGAGAAACCCCAAATCAAGAACTCTGAAAACCTAAATTTCGATCATGGTGAATTCGTGTACAACATGTAAAACTTCAATCAAGCATAAGGGTTAGTTTCAGAAACTCAAAACAAACATGATGCAATGAATAGAATGCTATAAAAGTGCTTAAAAAATGCTATACGATTTCAAGAAATTCTTGGTACAGTTTGAGTTCTAACTACCACTTCTTGAGGTTTTAATTGTTGTTATTGATTGGAATGTGTCCAGCAATTGCCACTGAAGCTTTTGGAACAGGTTTGGAGGTTTGAATCGACTCCTAGAACTGATTTCAGTTTTTGATTTTTGGAGAAATTTCTCAAGTTTGTGAAGGGTCTTTGGGCGCAGCTTGCAGTCTAGGAACATTAGGGTTATCATGCTGAGTATGTATAGAGACTATTAGGTTAAAAACTTTGCACAAAATCTCAAGCATTCATGGTTTCACATATTTGATTTTGGAAAATCTTTTTCATATCTTTTCATGTGCAATTTGGTTCAAATCTGATCAATTCTCATCAAAACTTGCTTAATTAAGAAGTGCACGAAATATTGACCTTGGAATGTGCATAAAAAGATTTTTTTGGGTTAGGTTTATATTTTTCATGTATTAAAATGATTTAAATGAATATAAATTAATATTAATTAATATTAATTCAAATAAATAATTAAAAAATATGAAAATACTTCCCTTTGGGCCTAGTGGTCGTGCATAGGCTTGGCATGAAGAAACTTGGAAGAAAAATGAGCCCATTTGCATTTTTAGGCCTTTTGCATCAATGTTGACTTTTCAAAATTCCTAAAAATTTCCCAACTTCCACAAGGCATAACTTGGTCAATTTTTAAGCTTTTCACATGTTCTTGGACAATTTGGAAAGGTCTTTGAGTCCTCTAACCAATGCCTTTGGTCCCATGTCATTTTGATTTACCAATCTCAAGTTATGGCCTTTGACTTAAAGTCACTTTTTGTTGACTTTTGAAAATGACCTATAATGTTGAAATTGATAAATTTTTGTGAGAGCATTTCTTGGACTTGGAACATGAAGATGAATTGTAGGAAATGTCTTTCTCTTCAAAATGAGCTTTGGATGGAATTTTTCTGATAATCCATGTGAAAGTTATGCCCTGGTCAATTTCAGTTGACTTTTTCAGCTGTCCAAATATAGCAACTTTTGCATCTTTGATGATTTCTGAGCCAAACTTTGAGAATCATGATCAAGCATTGATCAAATGATGTTTGTGGCTTCAAAATGATATGTTGACCAAAAATTTGAACTTTTGACTGTCAAATGACCATTTTGCCCCTACAGTTGACTGTAGTGCAATCTAGGGTTTTGACTGTGCAATTTTGAGCTGAATGCCTTGAAACTTGACATGAGGATGCTTGACCATCTTTGTAAGCATATGAGACTTGATTGGGCCTTTGAAAAGTTCATTTGCTTGACCAGAACTCAAACCCTAGTTTTGACTGTATAGGAGCCAGTTGAGCTGCACAACCCTGGGGGAATTTTGTGACCTTGACTTGGTAATTTCTTGATGAATATGGGAGGGCAAATTTTGGGGTACAACAGTTGCCCCTGTTCAATCTTCTTAGACCTGAGGATGCAGATTGGCTGACGTGCCCTTCGTAATCCGAGGGTAGAAGATGATTGGACACTAGAGTGCCCAGAAATTTGCGCTCACATAGTAGCAATGATGATGAGGGAATGGGCTTATAGATGCCATTTGGAGATTGCTGGATAGGATGATGGGCTTATAGATGCCATCTGGATGTTGATCGCGTCAGGGATTCCTTCGCGAGAACTTGCATACCTGCAAAAGAGAAAATGAGTACCTGACACGTTACAGGAGTTGATTTTAGATGCTTGGTATAGATGTATCCTGATTGGTTACAGGAGCTGAGTCTGGAGCTTCAAACGCTGATGAATGAACCAGGGATGGTTACTGCCTTAGCATGAATGGTAAGAGAATCCTGAATGATTTCAACCTCAACAACGCTCGTTGAGAAAATCTTGGTGAGAATTACCATCTTCATAGTGTCAGGAAGAGAACCAAAGGACATTATAATCTCAAAGGGAGTCACCTCACTCACCGTTGGAGAGGGAACTATAGGAAATTATAATCTGAAAGGAAATATCACCTCACGCTCATGCCGGAGAGGGAAACATCTGAAGAAGGAATTACCACCTCACGCGCCGTTGGAGAGGGGACCATAAGAGAATATCACCTCACGCTCATGCCGGAGAGGGAAACATCTGAAGAAGGAATTACCACCTCACACGCCGTTGGAGAGGGGACCATAAGAGAATATCACCTCACGCTCATGCCGGAGAGGGAAACATCTGAAGAAGGAATTACCACCTCACACGCCGTTGGAGAGGGGACCATAAGAGAATATCACCTCACGCTCATGCCGGAGAGGGAAACATCTGAAGAAGGAATTACCACCTCACACGCCGCTGGAGAGGGGACCATAAGAGAATATCACCTCACGCTCATGCCGGAGAGGGAAACATCTGAAGAAGGAATTACCACCTCACACGCCGCTGGAGAGGGGACCATAAGAGAATATCACCTCACGCTCATGCCGGAGAGGGGAACATCTGAAGAAGGAATTACCACCTCACACGCCGCTGGAGAGGGGACCATAAGAGAATATCACCTCACGCTCATGCCAGAGAGGGAAACATCTGAAGAAGGAATTACCACCTCACACGCCGCTGGAGAGGGAACCATAAGAGAACTTCTACTGAGCCTTTATCAGAAAAATCTGTTTTGGAGTCGATTTAACTGGACTAGAGAAGTCCTTGAAATATGTTTGAGAATTTCAACTGTACCCTTCCTGAAAGGTAGAGGTCAGTTATATGCGATGCATGATATGGATCAAGCAAACATGGATACGATTTATATGATATGATGTGTACATGCATGCTGTAATGATGTATGTGATGATTCATGTATGTTTTCGTCTAGGAAAATAAATCCTTGACGGGTGCCGGGAAGTCATATCCTGGGCTGATGTTGAGGAAGAGATTTTGCTTCCGCTGTGGATGATTCGTTGCAAGAATACCGGTAGGCGGAGATAACTCTGTTGAGGAATGAAATAATTCTGCGGGAGCAAAGATACTCTAGCGATCATGCTGGGGAGTGCTACTCTGTGGGGATAGCGATGCTTTGCTGAGTTGATGAAGATAACTCCGCTGGGGATACCATTGATGAGTTATGCTGGGGATATCCTTGTTGTGCTGGAAGTGTTGATAGACTTCGCTGGGGGTAGGAAGATATTTTGCCGAGGACGCTCTTTCCGTGGCTTTTGGCTGAGGATAACCCAGTTATATCCTGTTACGGAAATAACTCTTTAAATCAAGCCGGGACGACGCGTTCGTGCTCTGCGAGGGGATAAGCTTCCAGAATCTACTGGGGATAAGCTTATTGCTTGGGGATATGACTTCCAATTTTGCTGGTGAAGCCGGATTGGACTCTTCTGGGGAGTTTTGATATGCTGGGGAGGTGATTCCTTTGAATGTTGATATACCGCCGGGGAACAATCTTTAGACCAAGACTGCCGGGGATACTTGTTAAGAATATATGTATTGCTGCTGAGGAATGTTTGAGATCGACTGGTGGATACTAAATTTCCTTGATATTTGATGATTCTGCTTGGAGAAGAGTGTATTGTTTTGTTGAACCACTCTCTGGGGAATTAAGATGTACTTGGTCGTGTTCTTTAGCTGAACCTACCTTGGTATCTTGGAGTATAGGACAATTGGATTGCTCAGACAACTCTTTATTGCCCCTGTTTCCAGTGTCACCTGCAATTAATTCCTTTGTTTCGTATGCAAATATTTATGAGTTAGCAAGTTATTGTCAATGCATACATCACAAATTGAACCTTGGACGTTCTTCGCAAAACAAAACAGAAAAAAGAAAAACACTTGGGCACGTTTAACTGGAAATATATTTTTATTGATTTTTGAATGGCCTGAATAGGCGTTTTGTATACAAGAGGCTGACGTCCTAGTAAGAGGTACGTCGCCGATCAAAAGAGTTTATACAAGTTTTGTACAAAAGAAAATGAAACAGCTGTGTGAAAGATGAATGATCCACTGAGTTTCAACTCTGCTATTGCCTTTATAACTCCGAGCGTCTCATCACTTGATGACCTTGGTTGAAGGTGAAGCTGACTGATCGATGCCGTCTGAACTTGATGTAGGTACCGGATTCTGGATGCAAAGTGATCAATGAGACATAGTTTTACGCTTTTATCCCTAATTTTTGCCTGGACCGCCCTTTCGGGTTTTCAGTCCACCGGGATACCCATTTTTGCCCAAGCCGCCCTTTCAGGTTTTCGACTTGCCGGGTGTACAGATTTTTTCATTTTCATCCCTACATTTTGCCCGAACCCTTTTGGTTCGACGGGAAGCCCTAATTTTTGCCTAGGCATGTCAGCCTAGCGGGTCTTTTTTATGCGTAGTATTTTTTAACTATGTCTGCATTGGCGGGGTGAGGAAGGTCGTCACCATCCATATTGGTTAAGATCATTGCTCCTCCTGAGAACACATGCTTAACCACAAATGGCCCTTCGTACGTAGGGGTCCATTTGCCCCTTGGATCACTCTGAGGAAGGATGATTCTCTTGATCACCAGATCCCCGACTTGATACTCCTGTGGCCTGACCTTTTTGTTAAATGCCCTGATCATCCGTTTCTGATACGTCTGACCATGACAGATAGCAGCAAGTCTCTTTTCGTCAATGAGGTTGAGTTGGTCAAGTCGTGTCTGGATCCAATCCTCTTCATTTAGATTTGCATCCTTCATTATCCAGAGAGAGGGAATTTGCACTTCGATTGGCAAGACTGCCTCCATGCCATAAACTAAAGAGAAAGGAGTTGCCCCGGTTGACGTCCTTGCTGAAGTACGGTACCCATGCAGAGCGAACGGTAACATCTCGTGCCAATCTTTGTAAGTTACTGTCATTTTCTGCACGATCTTCTTGATGTTCTTGTTAGCTGCTTCTACAGCCCCATTCATCTTCGGTCTGTAAGGAGAAGAATTGTGGTGCTGTATCTTGAACTGTTCGCAAAGCTCAGCAATCATCTTGTTGTTCAGATTGGTACCGTTGTCTGTAATAATCCGTTCAGGGACGCCGTATCGACAGATCAGGTTGTGCCGAATGAACCGTGCCACAGCAGTCTTGGTTACCGTAGCATAGGATGCTGCTTCAACCCACTTTGTAAAATAGTCAATCGCCACTAGGATGAAGCGATGTCCATTGGATGCCGTAGGTTTGATCTCGCCGATCATGTCTATGCCCCACATTGCAAACGGCCAAGGCGCAGTCAGAACGTTCAGGGGAACCGGAGGAACATGCACCTTATCTGCATAGATCTGGCATTTGTGGCATGTCCTAGAATGTTGGTAGCAGTCAGTTTCCATTGTGGACCAATAATATCCTGCCCGTAGGATCTTTTTAGCCATAGTGTGCCCACTGGAATGCGTACCAAAGGTCCCTTCATGCAGCTCTTCCATGATTCTTTCCGCTTCAGTCTTATCCACACAACGCAGTAAGGTTGAATCATGGTTTCGCTTGTACAAGATGCCGTTGCTTAGGAAGAACTTGGCTGCGAATCTCCTCAGGAATTTCTTGTCATTGACAGAGGCACCTTCAGGGTATTCCTGAGCTTCCAGATATCTCTTCACTTCGTGGTACCAAGGCTTCTCAGTTACCAGTTCAGTTTCGAGATCACAACAGTATGCCGGTTCGTCCAGTTTCCAGATGATGATCCGGGGAGCTTCATTATCCCATTTAACCTTGAACATTGAAGACATTGTAGCTAACGCGTCCGCTAACTGATTCTCTTCTCTTGGAAAATGTTCAAAGGTTATCTCTGTAAAGTGGGGAATCATGGTCAACACACATTCTCTGTAAGGAATCAAGTTTGGATGTTTCGTATCCCACTCTCCATTGATCTGATTGATCACTAGAGCGGAATCTCCGAAGACACTGAGGAACTTGATCCGTAAGTCGATCGCAGCTTGAAGACCCATGATACACGCCTCATAATCTGCCATGTTGTTGGTACAGTTGAAACACAGCCGGGCAGTGAGTGGAGTATGAGTACCTTGTGGAGATATGATAATGGCGCCGATACCATTTCCCCAAAGCATTGGAAGCTCCGTCAAAGTGCATAGACCATCGGGATCCTGGTTCAGGTCCTTCATCCGGTCCAGGTACTTCACAATCAGTTACTATCATGATGCTTTCATCCGGAAACTCGAAGTTCATTGATTGGTAGTCATCTACAGCTTGATGAGCTAAGTGGTCTGCCAATACACTCCCTTTGATGGCTTTCTGGGTTGTGTACTGAATGTCGTATTCCGTCAAGATCATTTGCCATCTTGCAATTCTCCCAGACAGAGCAGGCTTTTCGAATATGTACTTTATAGGATCCATTTTTGAGATCAACAAAGTAGTGTGAGTCAGCATATACTGTCTCAGCCGGCGAGCAGCCCATACCAAAGCGCAGCAAGTTTTCTCAAGCAGTGAGTATCGGGTCTCACAGTCGGTAAACTTTTTGCTAAGGTAATAAATGGCATGCTCTTTTCGGCCAGACTCGTCATGCTGCCCCAGCACACACCCCATTGAGTTGTCAAGCACTGTCAGATATAGTATCAGAGGTCTCCCTTCAACCGGTGGCATAAGGATGGGTGGTTCTTGGAGATACTCTTTGATTCTGTCGAAGGCAGCCTGACATTCATCGTTCCACCGTACTATCTGATCTTTCTTCAGCAGCTTGAAGATTGGCTCACAGGTAGCAGTCAGATGAGAGATGAATCGAGCAATGTAATTCAGGCGTCCTAAAAAGCCTCTGACCTCCTTCTCTGTTTTAGGAACTGGCATCTCTTGAATAGCTTTGACCTTAGCAGGGTCCACTTGAATACCTTTATCACTGACCACGAAGCCTAGCAACTTCCCGGATCTTACCCCGAAGGTGCACTTGTTCGGGTTCAATCTCAGCTTGTACAATTTCAACCGCTCAAACAACTTCTGCAGATGATCTAGATGCTCTTCCTCAGTCTGGGACCTAGCGATCATGTCGTCCACATACACTTCGATCTCATGATGGATCATATCATGAAATAAGGCAACCATGGCACGCTGGTAGGTTGCCCCAGCATTCTTTAATCCGAACGGCATGACCTTGTAACAGAAGGTGCCCCACTGAGTAACAAATGTAGTCTTTTCCATGTCTTCAGGTGCCATCTTGATCTGATTGTAGCCTGAAAAGCCGTCCATGAAAGAGAATACTTTGTGTTGGGCTGTATTATCAACGAGGACATCAATGTGAGGTAAGGGGAAGTCATCCTTGGGGCTGGCCCTGTTCAGATCCCTGTAATCAACACACATTCTGACCTTACCGTCCTTTTTAGGTACCGGCACCACGTTAGCAACCCACTGAGGGTAAGACGTTACTGCAAGGAACCCGGCATCAAACTGTTTCATGACCTCGGCTTTAATCTTTTCGGACATCTCTGGACGCATCCGACGAACCTTTTGCTTAACTGGAGGACAGTCTTCCTTAGTCGGTAAGTGATGAACAACAATATCGGTATCCAACCCTGGCATGTCTTCGTAGGACCAGGCAAAGATCTCCATATAGTCATGTAACATCTTGGTTAACCGTTGCTTCACGCTGAGCTCTAGGTTGGCACCAATCTTTACCTCTTTCCTGTCTGCCTCAGTACCCAGGTTTATGGTTTCCACTGGCTCTTCATGGGGTTGAATTGCCCTCTCTTCCTGAAGTAACAGTCTTGCAAGCTCGCCAGGCACTTCACAATCATCTTCACCTTCGTCTTCGGCTAAGTTGATCGGATTTTCGAAGTCATAATTGGCATTAGCGGAGCTGTTATCAGCGAGATCTAGAGTGGATTGGAACCTGTATGAGTGAGTGTGTGTGTAAATACAGCTGTTTTGAAAATTATGTAAAGGAAATGAAAGACAGAAAAGGAACACAATATTTGCAATGCGAAAAATACGTCCAAGATTTGCATTCATGATGTATAAAATGACAGTTCGTATGCCCTCACAAATAGAACCACGGTGCCTCGGGTAAGACACCGGGCCATAGAGTTTATCATTGTTTATTACAAAAAGATAACAAAACAAAGAAATTTATTACTTAGTAACCAAAGAAACATGGAGGTTGTCCTTTGCGCTCCAATTGTTGGGTCCACCATCAGTTGCCGGGTAAATCCAGCTATCGAACTCAGCTTCATCCACTTCCTCTTCATCACCAATAGCATTAACTCCATGAGCAGGCAGGGGAGCTGTCACCATATTAGGTTTGTCAGATGCCTCGAACTGTACCTCCTTAGCGTCAATGAGGTCCTGCAGCTTGTTCCTTAATGCCCAACAGTCGTCAGTGGCATGCCCCGGGCTGTCTGAATGGTAAGCACAACGGGCATTCGGGTTGTACTTAGGAGAGGTAGTGTTTGAGAACTTTGGCGCCTCCTTGACAGTCACCAAATTGGTGGATAGCAACTGTGGCAGGATTTGCGATAGGGTCATGCTTAACCGGGTGAACTCTCTCCGGGGTCTATCAGCCCTTTGAGGATTGTTTGGCCGGGGAGCGGCAGCAGGCTTAGCGATCATTACCGCGCTGACAGATTGGCGGTGATCAGGTCTTTCTGATTTCCTAGAACCATACACGGCACTAGACTCCTTTTTAAACGGCTTCTTTTCTGAACTAGAGGATGATGCCCCCTTTGCAATCTTCCCAGATTTCAGCCCAGCTTCAATCCTTTCTCCAGTCAAGATCAAATCGGTGAAACCAGCAGAAGAATTCCCAATGAGATGGTTAAAAAACGGCCCAGATAGGGTCCCCAAGAACATATCCACTAACTCTCGATCAGTCAAAGGTGGCTGCACCCTGCCAGCCAGATCTCTCCACTTCTGCGCGTACTCTTTAAAACCTTCACTTGCGCCTAACGACATACCCTGGAGTTGAGTACGTGTGGGGGCAAGGTCGGCATTATACTGATACTGCTTATAGAAAGCAGTAGCCAGCTCCTCCCAGTTACGAACTTTGGTCCCATCCAGCTGATAGAACCATTCGAGATGAGTCCCTGAAAGACTCTCCTGGAAGAAGTGGATCCATAGATTCTTGTCCGCAGAGTACGGCTGAATCTTTCGAACATAGGACCTCAAATGCAGCTTGGGACAGGACGCCCCGTCATACTTAGAAAAGGTTGGAGCTTTGAACTTGTGCGGGATAATTACACCAGTGGACAAACCCAGATCTCCAAAATCCAGCCCAGGTACCTGTTGAACTTCCATGGCTTTCAACCTGTCTTCCAGTTGTTTGTACTTGTCATCTGCAGGAGGGTACTGCTCCTCATCAAAATCTGTCTCGTTGTCGGAGACCACTGGAGTAGGAACCTTTACTTCTGCCTGAGAAGGACTCTTGCCAACAGAAGAAACAGCCTCTTCATGGTGCAGAGTATTACCCAACCTTCGGCCCGAGTTGAATATAACAGTTCTTCTTTTCTTCTTCTTCTCCTTCTTCAGGAGCATAGTCTTCAGTTCTTCTTGGCCTTTAGCTAGACCCAGGATTAGTTCTTGAAACTGCGCATTCTGCGCCTGGAGAGCCTTGATTGATGTCTCTGTAGATTCAGATCCGGGATTCATGATGCTGAAATAAACAGCGAAGAACTGTAAGCAACCTGAAAAAGGGGAAAAACCTGCTATGCACATGATGTATGAAATGCGTATGAATTATGTTTTCAAAGACAATCGGGAATCAACTTTGTAAACAAAAAAGGAACACACTTTATTAGATTCAACTTTGCAATTGAGATTATTCAACAAGTTGCCCTTAGGCGTTTACATGAAATGAAACAACTGGAAAGGAAATAAAAACTGTAAAGGCACATTCAGAATTCCTCATTGATCCCATGGTCTCCTCTTCTCAGTACGGAGGTAGGCATTCAGAGCTCTTTCATTCTCCAACTGCTTTGTCAGCTTCTGGATCTTTGATTCCTGCTCGTTGAACTTTTCCCGGTAAGAATCCCGCTCTTCTTGCAGTTGCGACCAAGATCTCTTCAATGTCTCATAATCAGTAGGTATCTGAGGAGGAAGGACAATTGGAGGAACACCATCTTTATCAGGACACTCAAGAATGACGGGTCTGACAGCTTCATACGGCATACCTAACTTTTGAGCACGGATGCGGACCCATTTGTAGTAGGCTTCCATAGGTAAAGAAGTCTTTGGCCCTAGCTCTTGTGGGTCAGCTTTATGAACCTTCTCCCAAGCCTTGATGAACCTACGACGCAGCTCGTCACTATCCACCTGAAACTCGAAACTGATGTGAGGCACCAACATCTCATGGGGGCCTGCTCTTCTTGCTCTTCCAAACTGACGGAGTGCTAGACATGGATTGTACGAGATCCCTCCTTGAGTACCAATCAGAGGAACATTAGGATACTCCCCGCATCGATCAATAATAGCTATCTCATCCAAACCTCTGCAAGTCCAAATGATGTCTTTATCGGTGAGAGACATTAACCTGTGAGCCCAACCTCTTCCTTCTTGGTTCTTCAGTACGGACTTAGGGAGGTGCGAAATAAACCACCTCACCAACAAAGGGATACAACACCATAGGGTTCCTCGTCTTCGGGTAGTACGGGCATGAAGTTGTTGCAAGATGTCACCCAAGAGAGTGGGCACAGGGTTCTGAGACATAAAGATCCTAATGGAAGTGACATTGATGAAGTTGTCAGGATTAGGAAACAGGACTAACCCATAGATTAGGAGAGCCAAGATGTCTTCATATGCCCTAAAGTCCAAGTCATTCCAGAAGCTGTTAGCTTTACCAATCAGAAACTTGGCCAAGAAACCCTTAACTCCGCTTCTAGTTACCCAGTTGTCTGTTACCTCTTGATGGGTCAAAGGAAGAGCTGCAGCAATGTCCTCAAGCCTGAGGGTCTTTTCCCAACCAGTAAAGGGAGTCTGATCCAAGATAGGGATACCAAGCAGATTAGAGAACTCTTCCAGGGTAGGGACCAGCTGGAAGTCTTGAAAGGTGAAGCACTGGTACTGAGGGTCATAGAACTGGGTCAGAACACTCATCAACTGTTGATCCCGCTTTGCAGTGACTAAACTGAGAAGAGAACCATGCCTCTGAATGAAGGAAGTGGTGTTTGGAATTCTGCTAACCAACTCATCAAGCAACTCAGGTGAACGAACAAAGTTGAACCGGATAGTATTCCTTCGCACAGGCATCATAATGTCCTACAAAACAGAGCAAAGATGAAACCCTCTTGTCTTTGAAATGGTCAGTTCTTATGCAGGATGCATGCAATGCTCATGATGCTATGATGTTATGATAAAGCACACCACATACAGATACAAAGGCAAACATAGTAAGGCACACAAGTCACACAAGGCAAGCCCCTAAAGTTTAGGCCAGCATGAGGTCTAGGTACTACCCTCTTTCAGTTTGTGGGTTCATACCTGTCCTAATCAAAAGTAACCGGGTTCTTAGAGGATCCCAATATCATTGACTACCCTCAATCGGTCATAACTCCAGCATCGCAATCTTTTCTTGCGGCCAGAACCATCACGAGAGTTTAGCCTCAATGGGCGTAGCATACTGCTACTGTTCTAAAGGCCAAGTTGTGTCAATTAAGGTTCTAAGGTTATTGGTGCTTAATGACTCCTTAGAAGACCCATATTCTCCTCGTTGCGACACAAGGGATATCGGTACAGACTAAGGTGTCACACCAACGTAGCCACTGCTTCACCTGTGTCGGTCTACGCCGGACAGGTCCCTCACAGCTTATGCTACCTAAACAGGGTATTCCCCAGATCCGGGTTAGGATCTATGTATCTCCGATGCAACCCACAATAGTAAAGCAAGCAAAACAATACAAGTGAAAACACAGTTATGACCTAGCCCTAAGGTACACCTCACTTTAAGTTAGTCCCCAGCAGAGTCGCCAGTTCTGTGATCGGTGGATCTGGAACTGACTGTTTAACGTTGGTTCGCGAAATGTCGCGGAAGCAAGAGTCGCCACCGTCTTTTATTTTCTCCAACATGGAAAGGACAAAAGCACAGAAAAATTCCTTAAAGAGATTGCTCTCGGTTCGGGAGGTAGGTTATAGAAAGGGAAGGTGTTAGCACCCTTTCTATCCATGGTTATCCATGGGCTCTTAGATACTTGCTCAACGTGTTTTCAAAATGTTTGCTTGCTTTTCAATGTGGGTTTTAAAAAGATTCTTTGAAAAATTTCAGATCGACTCATACGTCAGAGTGTTTGAAAAATTTGCTTTTGAAAGCTTTTGAAAATGTGTTGGTGAAAAGATGTTTTGATTTGTTTGAAATTAGAGCAAGTATCCTTGAGAACCTACCTACCCTAAGGAATTCGTCTGTGTAAGAGTCCTTTAAAGTAGTGCCATCCCACCATTGAGAGGTAGGTAGCACCACCGTTGGAGGTGTTCGGGTCAATTCGAGTTTAGGGACGTGGTGATCACCAGAGCAATGGGAAGACACCTTAGAAGCTACCCTCATGCCAGGTTCCCGGATCATGAGGACTTACTAAAACATCCTCTACTCGACGATCACCTTTCGAAAGGCAACAGTGAGGCGTACCCTAGGGGTGGTGTGTGCGAATTGTGTGTCATGTTTCAGTTATTTGTCTTGTCATGTCATTGTGATCTACGCTTGATTTTAACTTATCCATTCATTCTTGCATGCATATTTAACAGTTTATATCTTGCGGGAAAATAAATCTACGACTATTACAACGGCGCGGGTCCACATCGCCAAAATTAAACCGGACCCGATTTAGCGGAAAATAAATAAAGCGATAAATAAAAGTGCGAACAATAAAGTTACATGGCTTTGGGAGAGATACAGAATTATGATAAACAATAAAGTAAATGCGCAAAAGAAAATAATTAAAACAAAACTAGGGCGTTGGACCCTTTTGCAAATAATTAAAATTAATAAGGAATTAAAAATTAATATTAAATGAAGATGATGTTTTTGTGTTTTTTTGGATTTAATAAGGAAAAGAAATTAATTGAAATTAAATCAAAAGGCAAACCCTAATTCTAATATTTTTTAATTATTAAGAAAGAATTAAAATATGATCTAAATTAAACCCTAATTTATTTATGCACAATTTTTAATCATAAAATAACTAAATAATATTATTCTGAAAAAAAGGAAAAATTAAAAGAGAAATCAAAAAAAGATATTAAACCTAAATTCTATTTTTGGTGTTTTTTATTAAAAAGATTAAAACTATAACCTAATTAACTAAATATTTACATATATTAATTTATTGATGAAAATAATTACAATAAAATATTTATTATTTTTTTGGTCTTTTCTGATTTTTATAATGTTTTTATATTTTGTAGAAAAAATAAATTAATTGAATTAAGACAATAAAATAAATAAAACAACAAAAATAAAAGTGAGAAGAAAAATATAAAATGCAAACCAGGGTGGGGTGTAGCCCCAGATTGTGAGGTACAGGCCTGGACTTTTGGCCCATCAAGCCTTGAATCCATTGACTTTTCAAGATTCCATATGATGCATTGACTGGAGTCTAATGTGCGCTTGGGATCCACGCCTCTGATTTGGTTGTTTGGGACACGTGTATGGCTGGATGATGAGAGAATATAGTGTACCTGAACGTTAGCGTAGCATAGGAACAATTATTGAAAAATAAGATTGAACATTTGCCAGACCTGGGACTTGAACCCAGGTCTTGAAGGTCACACGCATTAGTCCCTGCCAGCTGAGCTACGTGAATCAATTGATATATTATAATAAACAAATAACAAAAAAGCAAAACCAACGCATGATAAATAAAACGCGCGTAAATTTGAAACACCCAACCAGGGCCTGACAACGCATCATCGTCTCCATCCCTTTTTTTATTTTTTCTGAAACATAAGCATACGGCAACGGTTTTAGAAACGTTGCATTAGGGGGGATTCAAGAAAATAGCGAATAGCCCTCCTTGATACATAAATCCATCGCGAGGTATGTTTCTTGTTCATGGGAACACGCTGATTGCAATGGTCTTAATCTTGAATCCCAATTGTTCCTTGGGTGAGAAACCCCAAATCAAGAACTCTGAAAACCTAAATTTCGATCATGGTGAATTCGTGTACAACATGTAAAACTTCAATCAAGCATAAGGGTTAGTTTCAGAAACTCAAAACAAACATGATGCAATGAATAGAATGCTATAAAAGTGCTTAAAAAATGCTATACGATTTCAAGAAATTCTTGGTACAGTTTGAGTTCTAACTACCACTTCTTGAGGTTTTAATTGTTGTTATTGATTGGAATGTGTCCAGCAATTGCCACTGAAGCTTTTGGAACAGGTTTGGAGGTTTGAATCGACTCCTAGAACTGATTTCAGTTTTGGATTTTTGGAGAAATTTCTCAAGTTTGTGAAGGGTCTTTGGGCGCAGCTTGCAGTCTAGGAACATTAGGGTTATCATGCTGAGTATGTATAGAGACTATTAGGTTAAAAACTTTGCACAAAATCTCAAGCATTCATGGTTTCACATATTTGATTTTGGAAAATCTTTTTCATATCTTTTCATGTGCAATTTGGTTCAAATCTGATCAATTCTCATCAAAACTTGCTTAATTAAGAAGTGCACGAAATATTGACCTTGGAATGTGCATAAAAAGATTTTTTTGGGTTAGGTTTATATTTTTCATGTATTAAAATGATTTAAATGAATATAAATTAATATTAATTAATATTAATTCAAATAAATAATTAAAAAATATGAAAATACTTCCCTTTGGGCCTAGTGGTCGTGCATAGGCTTGGCATGAAGAAACTTGGAAGAAAAATGAGCCCATTTGCATTTTTAGGCCTTTTGCATCAATGTTGACTTTTCAAAATTCCTAAAAATTTCCCAACTTCCACAAGGCATAACTTGGTCAATTTTTAAGCTTTTCACATGTTCTTGGACAATTTGGAAAGGTCTTTGAGTCCTCTAACCAATGCCTTTGGTCCCATGTCATTTTGATTTACCAATCTCAAGTTATGGCCTTTGACTTAAAGTCACTTTTTGTTGACTTTTGAAAATGACCTATAATGTTGAAATTGATAACTTTTTGTGAGAGCATTTCTTGGACTTGGAACATGAAGATGAATTGTAGGAAATGTCTTTCTCTTCAAAATGAGATTTGGATGGAATTTTTCTGATAATCCATGTGAAAGTTATGCCCTGGTCAATTTCAGTTGACTTTTTCAGCTGTCCAAATATATCAACTTTTGCATCTTTGATGATTTCTGAGCCAAACTTTGAGAATCATGATCAAGCATTGATCAAATGATGTTTGTGGCTTCAAAATGATATGTTGACCAAAAATTTGAACTTTTGACTGTCAAATGACCATTTTGCCCCTACAGTTGACTGTAGTGCAATCTAGGGTTTTGACTGTGCAATTTTGAGCTGAATGCCTTGAAACTTGACATGAGGATGCTTGACCATATTTGTAAGCATATGAGACTTGATTGGGCCTTTGAAAAGTTCATTTGCTTGACCAGAACTCAAACCCTAGTTTTGACTGTATAGGAGCCAGTTGAGCTGCACAACCCTGGGGGAATTTTGTGACCTTGACTTGGTAATTTCTTGATGAATATGGGAGGGCAAATTTTGGGGTACAACACTAGGGATATGATGTAATTCCACTTTGTTGAAGAAAGTTAACAATCTTCTAGCATAGTCTCTGTAAGGGATCAAACCAGGGTGACGAGTCTCCCATTCTCCTTTGATTTGATTAATTACCAATGCCGAATCTCCGTAAATATCAAGAATCTTAATCCTTAGATCCACTGCTTCTTCGAGACCCATAATACATGCCTCATATTCAGCCATGTTGTTCGTGCAGTCAAACTTCAATCTCGCTGTGAACGGGATATGAGTACCTCGGGGAGTGACAATGATTGCCCCAATTCCATTTCCATAGGAATTCACAGCTCCGTCAAATATCAAACCCCAATGCGATTCAGGATCAGGTCCTTCTTCAGGTAACGGCTCTTCACAATCTTTAGCTTTCAAGTACATAACATCTTCATCTGGGAAATCAAACTTGATGGATTGATAATCGTCAATTGGTTGGTGAGCCAAATGATCGGCTAAAATACTCCCTTTGATTGCTTTCTGAGTGTGATACTCAATGTCATATTCAGATAACAACATCTGCCAACGGGCTATTCTCCCAGATAAGGCGGGCTTCTCAAAGATATACTTGATCGGATCCATTTTGGAGATCAACCAAGTGGTGTGGTTAATCATATACTGGCGCAGACGGCGAGCAGCCCAAGCTAAAGCACAACAAGTTTTCTCAAGCAATGAGTACCGAGACTCACAGTCTGTGAATTTCTTACTCAGATAATATACAGCATGTTCCTTTCTTCCAGTCTCATCTTGTTGACCAAGCACACATCCCATGGAATCTTCCAATATAGTCAGGTACATAATCAAAGGTCTTCCTTCCACTGGAGGAATCAAAATGGGAGGTTCAAGCAAATATTCTTTGATGCTATCAAAAGCTCTCTGACAATCTTCTGTCCACACGCATCCTTGGTTCTTTCGGAGAAGCTTGAAAATCGACCCACAGGTAGCAGTCATATGAGATATAAACCTAGAAATGTAGTTCAGTCTCCCAAGGAATCCTCTTACTTGTTTTTCCGTCTTGGGTGCGGGCATTTCCCGAATAGCTTTGACTTTATCAGGATCTACCTCAATACCTTTCTGACTGACAATGAACCCCAGAAGTCTTCCAGAACGAACACCAAAAGTGCACTTGTTGGGATTCAGACGGAGTTTATACTTTCTCAAACGCTGGAATAACTTCAACAAGTGTTCCAAATGATCCTCCTCAGTTTGTGATTTGGCAATCATGTCATCCACATACACTTCTATCTCCTTATGCATCATGTCATGGAACAAAGCAGTCATCGCCCTTTGGTATGTCGCACCAGCATTCCTTAAACCAAACGGCATAACCCGATAACAAAATGTTCCCCAAGGCGTAATGAAAGTTGTCTTCTCCATATCTTCTGGTGCCATCTTGATTTGATTGTAACCAGAGAAAACGTCCATGAAAGAAAAGACTTTGAACTTTGCAGTACTGTCGACCAATACGTCAATGTGAGGTAATGGGAAGTCATCCTTTGGGCTAGCTCTATTCAGATCTCTATAGTCTACACACATCCGAACCTTGCCATCTTTCTTAGCAACAGGCACTATGTTGGCTAACCACTGAGGATAGACCGATGTAACAAGGAAACCTGCATTAATCTGTTTCTGAACTTCCTCTTTGATCTTGTCAGCCATATCGGGACGAATCCTTCTCAGCTTCTTCTTGATCGGCGGACATTCAGGTCTCAACGGTAAACGATGTTCCACAATATCGTTGTCCAAACCCGGCATATCTTGGTAGGACCAAGCAAACACATCAACATACTCTTTGAGAAGCTCCAACATTTTCTCTTTGACTTCCGGGATAAGCAATGCTCCGACTTTGACTTCCTTTCTATCTTCTTCATCACCCAAGTTGACCAACTCTACAGGTTCTTCAAATGGCTGGATAATCTTTTCATCATGATCAAGCAAACGGGAAATTTCAACAGGGATCTCTTCACTATCCTCTTCTTCGGCTCTGAACACAGGGAATTCAAAGTTGGGAGAGGGCATAGGATCATTGTTTTCGATGGTTAAGTCATGGATTAATCTGCACATATGATTATGCTTTAATTTAGAAATCGATTTGTGAAAATAAAACAAAAGGTTATTATATTTCCTATTACTACCAATTAATTTTCATTATCATTTTCCAGAAAAAGTGAAAAAATAAAACAGTAGTGGACAAAATAACATTTTATTCATTGACGGGAAATACTTGAAACAAAGGGCCCAGACATTTCTCTTTTGCCTTGGGCAGAGCAAAAGGAATTATTTTTCATAGCCTGACACAAAAATACTTTTCTCCTTGGGCAGAGCGAAAGTTTTTCAAAAACAAAACAAAACATTACTCGGAAAGGTGCATCACGACAGGAACATCAACAGCTATCCAGTTTTGGCAAGCCAATCCAGGCGTCACAAAATCGGGCAAATCTTCCTCGGAATCGTCTTCTATGATAGCATCAACCTCAAGATGTATAAAACCTGCACTTCGGAAAACCTCTTGAATCGGACGAACAACCACCTCCTTCTTGACTCTTGCAGACACTGGATGAAAACCAAGACCTTCTCCAGATTTGTTCTCGGGCAAAGTCAACACCTGGCCCCATCCTTCGGCCGAACCACTTTCCACCACTCGCCGCGCATCCTCAAAAGAAGAAATGGATGCCCCTTTCTTCTTCACTTCACTCTTGGCAACAGAAAGACCTTGGAACTGGGTTCCAATATCCTCGTCAGCATCAATAAAATAGAAGGATGATAAATGGCTTACCACCATAGCCTGCTCTCCACCGATCATTACTAGCTTCCCATGCATCACAAACTTCAGTCTCTGATGGAGCGTGGAAGTGACTGCCCCCGCATCATGGATCCATGGACGACCCAATAAGCAACTGTAGGCAGCACGAATATCCATCACTTGGAAAGTGATTTGAAAAGTATGAGGACCAATTACTATAGGAAGATCCACTTCACCAATGACAGTCTTCCTAGAACCATCAAACGCTTTGACAATTACCCCACTAGGTCTCATGGGAGCACCTGGATATGAGAGCCGAGATAAAGTAGTTTTGGGCATCACATTCAACGACGAACCTGTATCCACCAACACACTTGATAAGGTATCATTTCCACAACTTACTGAGATATGCAAAGCCATATTATGGTTTCTCCCCTCCTCCGGGAGTTCTTCATCACTGAAACCAAGATTGTTACACGAAGTAATATTTCCCACAATTCCATCAAATTGGTCAACCGTAACATCATGATCCATGAACGCCTGGTCCAAGACCTTCATCAAAGCTTCTCTATGGGCACCCGAATCTCTCAGTAAAGCAAGCAAAGAAATCTTGGAAGGAGTTTGCAAAAGTTGGTCCACAATCTTATATTCACTTCTCTTGATAAGCTTCAGAATCTCATCATCCTCAGGGCGAGGGATAGGTTCACCGAATCGGCCTATCTCAACCCTTGGTTCAACATTTCTCACTGGAATTTCCGCCGGTATGGGCCTCCTGACTTGAACTTCTGGTCTCTTCAAAGGTACTGCTGCAAAGACACGTCCGCTTCTCGTAACTCTACTCACATCAGCAATGTTAACAAAAGACGGTCTTGTTGGTATAGGGACTTCTACCCCATTCTCAATCATTATGGCATTATACTTATACGGTACAACTTGGTCTGAGTTGTAAGGCACAGGACCAGGTGGGTAAATAATCAAAGGATCAACAGGTGCAGTCTGACTATCGTAAACAATCTCTACTGATTCAGGCAAATTGAATTGTGGTATGATAACATTCACTTCATCCTCCGGATCTCTGTCATACGTAATAGTGATAACTCTCTGGTCTAATAACTTCTGAATATCCTCCTTCACAATAGGGCAATCAACCTCCCTTGAACAAAATTCACAAACGTCATAATCATGCTGATGCCTAACAAAGGCAAGTCTTCTCAAACTCTGATGTAACCTGATCAACGACTCTCTTATGTGTTCAACTTGAAAAACTCGAAACTTTCCCGGACAACCTTCCACCATATTCACTGATGCTGCCCTATGTCGAGGAAAAGGATTATCTCTAACATTTGGATTAACATCCTTAAAAGACAAGATACCATTCTTAATCAACCTCTGTACGTCCGCCTTCAGAGCAAAGCAATTCTCAAGGTTGTGCCCCGGCGACCCTTGATGATATTCACAAAACTGATCCGCCTTGTACCACGGAGAAGTACTGTTTGGTGCGACAGGAGGATGCTTTGTTGTTATGAGATTCTTTCTGATAAGAGCAGGGAACAATTCAGTATAAGTCATAGGAATGGCATCGAACTGCGGTTTTCTGGGTGAATGGTTTTGATTGTTGAATGGATAAGCCTGTTGTCGAGGCTGCTGCTGAAATGGCCGTTGTTGAGTTGGTGGGGTTTGATGAGCTGGGGTCATCAAAGCTGGGCGGATAGCCGGAGTGAATGCCGCAACGTGAGAGTAACCTCTCCTTGGTTTCCCTGGGAACAATGCGCTGACATCCTGCTCTTTTCTTTTTGGGAAAACACTTCCAAACTTCTTAGTACTGCTAGACGGACTTCCTTCTTTAACCAAACGCCCTTCACGAATCCCTTCCTCTAACCGCATGCCCATGCTTACCATTTCGGTGAAGTCACTGGGTACGCTGGCGATCATTCTTTCATAGTAAAAGGAACCTAAAGTCTTCAAAAATATCTTCGTCATCTCTTTCTCCTCAAGAGGTGGATAGATTTGAGCAGCAATTTCACGCCACCTCTGGGTGTATTCCTTAAAAGATTCTCGGTCTCTTTGCGACATCGCCCGGAGTTGATCCCTGTCCGGCGCCATGTCAACGTTGTACTTATACTGGTGGACAAAAGCTTCGCTAAGATCGTTGAAGTTGCGGATCCGAATACTGTCTAAACCCATATACCACTTTAGAGAAGCACCCGTCAAACTATCTTGAAAATAATGAATCAACAAGTCATGATCATCGGAATACGTAGACATCTTTCTCACGTACATAGTCAAATGACTTCGAGGACACGAATCACCCTTATATCTCTCAAAGTCTGGCACTTTGAATTTTGCTGGAATCTTGACATTCGGAACTAAACAAAGGTCATGCGTGTTCTTCCAAAACAAATCCTTCCCCTTTAACGCTCTGAGCTCCTTCTACATTTCTTGGAACTGATCTTGAAATTCTTCCATTCTATCAAAAAGACCCAAACTTTCAGCAGGCTCGGCAGGATAAGTAGGTTCATTCAAGTATGGCACGGAGTGGACCACAAGAGTGACAGTTGTCATTACCGGTTGCGGAAAAGGTGTTACAGACGGGATTACCGGCGACAAGGCAGTTGTCTCTGGCTGAGGAAGAGACAAAGCAGGTTGAAATAAAGGTTGTACGGCAGGCTGATACCCCTCTGGCACAAAGTTGTAAGGCATTCCCCACGGAAAACCTTTCGGCATCTGATGTTGAAGCGGAGAGTTGATTTGAGTCACAGATGTTGGAACGGTGACAATCTCGGAAACCACTGGAGTTGAAGTCTGAATCTCAGCAACTGTAGTCGATGACTGATTCTGAACAGCCACCAAACTTTCCACTAATGCAGTTAACTTTTCCATCTCGATACGAAGTGTAGCAACTTCCCCACGAAGCTCATGGTTTTCCTGTTCCAGATCTTCCATTTTCCTCTGACGATTGGCTCGAGTGTCGTATCGGTGAGACAGCTTGACAACCTTCGGAGTGGAAAAAGAAACAAGGATAAGACTCTAGAAAACATGTGAAGTGGAATGTTGAATGATGCATGATGTGTGATGCAAATGATGATTCATTTTAATAGTTTTTTCAAGGAACTTCGATAATTTTGCACACATCAATGGTAAAGGAATTTGGAACAACAAAAACTCAATCCATTAATCAAAAAGCGGTAAATTACAACTTACAACTTTGGAATAACAAAACAATAAATTACAACTTTGGGATAACAACCCAATAATAAAAGCAGTAAACTACAACTTTGGAACATGAAGTCCATAATAAAGCAATAAATTACAACTTTGAAACATGAAGTCCATAATAAAGCAATAAATTACAACTTCGGAACATTGAAGCCCTTAATAAATCAATAAATTACAACTTTGGGACATGAAGTCCATAATAAAGCAATAAATTACAACTTCGGAACATGAAGTTCATAATAAAGCAATAAATTACAACTTCAGAACATGAAGCCCTTTTACAAAGTTTTACAAAATGACATTAATAAAATAAAACTAAAAGCTAAAGATCACTCTGAAACATCGGATGAAGGGCCAAACACCAACAGTAACCGGAGCTTCTTGATCTTCTCTTCATAAAAGTCATCCATCAGTCAGCTTCATCTTCAACTGAGTAGCCAAGTGATGAGACGCTCGAAGATATAAAGGCGATATCAGAGTTGGAACCCAGTGGGATTGTTCTTTTCACATAGCTGTTTTGTTTTCCCTTTTCACAAAATTGTATAAACTCTGTTGTTCGGCGGCGTTCTCTTACTAGGACATCAGCCTCTTGTACATAAACGCCTATTTACAGGCAAATTCAAAAATCAATACAAATTCACTTTTCAGATAAATTGCCAATTGTTTTTTCCTTTTTCCGTTTTTTTTTGCGAAGAACGTCCAATGTTCAATTTTTGATATATGCATTTGACACTAATTGTTAACTCATAAGTATTTGAATACGAAACAAAGGATTAATTACAGGGAACATCAGAAACAGGGGCAATAATGAGTTGTCTAAGCAATATAATTGCTCTGTCCACCAAGGTACCAAGGTAAGTTCGACTGAAGAATATAACCCAGATACCTTCACTCCCCACCGAGTAAGACAAGATTCAACAATTCTCTCCCAAGCAGTTGGTCTCCCGTCAACCCTGAAAAGGCATAATATCTCCGGCAAGTCAGCAACACTCTCCCCGAGCAGAGTTATCCTCAGTCAGCCTTAAGGAAGTTTGATTATCCCCCAGAAGATCTCAACATTCCCCAACAGAGTACATAAACATTCCTAACAAACATCCCCAACAATCTTGATCTAAGATTGTTCCCCGGCGGGATACCGGACCACCCCAGTGGAACCATTCCCCAGTCCAATCTGAAAGGTCTCCCCAGGAGAGTTCAATCAATCTCCCAGTAGATTTAGGAAGCTTATCCCCAGTAGATTCTGGAAGCTTACCCCTGCAAAGCACGAACGCCCCTCCCGGCTTTATTCAGAAGGTTATTTCTCCACCAGGATATAACTGGGTTATCCTCAGCCAATTGCCACGGAAAGATCGTCCCCGACGAAGTCTTACTATCCCCAGCGGAGTTCATCAAAACTTCCAACAGAGCTCAACAATAGTATCCCCAGCGGAGTTATCATCAACATCTCAACAAAGTACCTCTCTTTCCCCACAGCAGCTCACTCCCCGCAGAGTAATCTATTCGCCAAGTTTATTCACCAACGGAGTCATCTTCTCCTACCGGTTTAGTCTTGCAACCATCATCCCCGGCGGAAACAAAGAGCTCTACTCCTCAACATCAGCCCAGGAGTTAACTTCCCGACATTCGTCAAAGGATTTACTTCCCTAGACAAAAATACACTCATAAACATCACATCTTCATACATTATAGCATGCACATACGCATCATGAACATACAATCTCATTTATTCTCTGAACATCACGACATCACGCATGTCATACATCATGACATCGCATACAACTAACGTTTTGTCTTTTCAGGACAAAGATCAGTACAAAGATGATTACTATCAACCGTTGCAATTCCAGATTCGATACCTGTATCTAGCCAGGGCACATCTGTGAGCGACTAATTCCAGACTCGATTCCTGTATCCTGCCAGGGCACGTCTGAAGAGTTCGAAGATCCGATTCCTGTATCTTGCCAGGGTGTATCTGTTGACGACTAATTCCAGACTCGATTCTTGTATCTTTCCAGGGCACGTCTGAAGAGTTTGAGGATCCGATTCCTGTATCCAGCCAGGGTGTATCTGTTGACGACTAATTCCAGACTCGAGTCCTGTAACCAGCCAGGGCACGTCTGAAGAGTTTGAAGATCCGATTCCTGTATCCAGCCAGGGTGTATCTGTTGACGACTAATTCCAGATTCGATTCCTGTATCCAGCCAGGGTGTATCTGTTGACGACTAATTCCAGATTCGATTCCTGTATCTAGACAGGGCACATCTGTGGGTAACTGATTGTAGACTCGATACTTGTATCCGGCCAGGGCACATCTACATGAGGAGTTTAGAGATTCGATACCTGTATCTAGCCAGGGCACATCCACATAAAGAGTTCAAAGATCAACCCCCGTAACAGGCCAGGTAATTATCTTTCTTTCTCAGGTACGCAATTTCTCGCTAAGGAATCTCTTACGCGATCGACAACATCTAGATGGCGTCTATAAGCCCATCCACATACCGACAGTCTCCAAATGGCATCCATAAGCCCATTCCCGACAAGGTTCTGTCACACTTCCAGATGGCATCTATAAGCCCATCCTCCTATCCATCAGTCTCCAAATGGCATCTGTAAGCCCATTCCCACCATCACACTGCTAACATGTGAGCGCAAATTTCTGGGCACTCTAGTGTTCAATCATCTTCTACCCTCAGGTTACGAAAGGCATGCCAGCCAATCTACATCCTCAGGTCTAAGAAGATTGAACAGGGGCAACTGTTGTACCCCAAAATTTGCCATCCCATATTCTTCAAGATTTGTCAAAGTCAATCTCCAAAAGCTTCAAAATCCCTCAAGGGTTGTACAGTCCAATTGCCTCATAACACAGTCAAAATTAGGGTTTTGGTTCTGGTAAAGAAATTGAGGTTTTCAAGGGTCCAATCAAGTCCCACATGCCTATATACATTGTCAAGCATCCATATGTCAAGTTTCAAGACTCACAGCATCAAGTTGCACAGTTAAAAACCCTAATTGCACCACAGTCAACTACAGGGGCAAAATGGTCATTTGACAGTCAAAAGTCAAAATTTTTGGTCAACATCTTATTTTGAAGCCACAATCATCATTTGATCAATTCTTGATCATGATTCTCAAAGCATGGCTCAAAAAGTCTCAAGATGCAAAAGTTTCTATTTTTGGACAGTTGAAAAAGTCAACTGCAAATTGACCAGGGCATAACTTCCTCATGGTTTATCAGAAAAATCCCATCCAAAGCTCATTTTGAAGGGGATGACATTTCCAACAACTCATCTTCACATTCCAAGTCCAAGAAATGCTCTCACAAAAAGTTATCAATTTCAACATTATAGGTCATTTTCAAAAGTCAACAAAAAGACACTTTAAGTCAAAGACCATAACTTGAGATTGGTAAATCAAAATTACATGGGACCAAAAGCATTGGTTATAGGACTTCAAGACCTTTCCAAAATGTCCAAGAACATGTTCATAGCTTCAAAATTGAGCAAGATATGCATTGGAGAAGTTGGGAAATTTTTGGGAACTTTCAAAAGTCAACTTTGCCTAAAACACCTCAAAATTGCTAATGGGCCTCAAATTCTTCCTTGAATCATTACCCAAAGCCTATGCACGACCCATTGAGCCCAAAATATTTTATTTTCTTATTTTTGATTAATTAATTGAATTTATATTTATATTAATTCATTTAATTAGATTTAATTATGAGAAAATTCAAAGATATGCTTTTTCAAATATTTTTATGCAGCAAATATACTCCAAATATGCTAAAGATTTCGTGCATCATCCAAGGGGACAAGATCTTCCACAATTGGCAAAGTTTTCATGGAAAAAGATTGGAAAATACATGATTGGCAATCAAATATTCAAGACATTAATTCATGGACTTATGAGCTTGTTTTTGACCTAGAATCATTCACATACATATGCACAAGGAAACCCTACTGATGCAGACACGAAAAAGCTGCTCATGCGCCATAACCAATTTGCAACTTTTCAACAAAAACTTGAAAACTGATTTCATAGTTGCAGTACAATTCAAGACCTGAAATTGCTTCTAATACATTGCTAGACCTTCCAGGAGTCTATTAGCATCAAGAACCAGTCCAAACGCGCAAGGAATCGAAGAACACAAGTCATACGGTTTGCATATTTTCCAGAAACTCATATCATAATTCATGCGCATTTGATGCATATTGTTGGTTGTTTTGTATTCACAGGAACATTCTGAAGCTAATGATACGGTTTAATTGCATTATAGCGTCCTGTATCAAAATCTACCATTGAAGAATATTAGGTTTTCAGAACATCCAAATTAGGGCTTTCCTTGTATGGAAAAATTGGACTTCCAAACCTATATGGACAGAATCGTTGCAGCAAGACGAATCAAATGATACCCTCGCGCCCTTTTTATATTTCCTCCTCTTCTAATTGCTATTTTCAGGATTTTCAGTTTGTGGGGGTTTAAAACCCCCGCTATCTTATTCATAGTTGCAGGGAAAACAAAGACGAAGACGGACGTGGCATTGCATGACTGGAATATTCAAATCTGGCGCGCTTTCTTTTTGTGCTAGACCATTAATGCTTATTTTTTTATATTATATTTGTTGCCTATACATTTAACAAATGCGCTTGGTGGTTCAGTTGGTTGAGGACGTGTACTGCAGGCATTGGGACCTGGGTTCGATTCCCAGGTCCCCCCATATAATGCATAATTTTTGTTTTAACATGTTCACATGCAGCAATGGTTCAGTGGTCCACCATACGTACCCATGCTCATGCTTGCCAAGTGGCTTTGATGATCAATCTGAAGGCCACAAAATGGAGTCTAGGGTATGGCGCAGTCAACCAACGTGCACACAAGCAGGGAAAGTCAAATGAGCCTTGTGCTAGTGGGCCTGAATTACTTCCAACAAACCTCCATTTGGGCCTGAAACCCCCTTTGGTTTGCATCCTTTTTATTTTATTTTCTTTTCTTTTCTAATTCTTCTTAATTGTTTTAATTGTTTTTTCACCATAAAATAATTTTTCATAATAAAAAATCAGAAACCAAAAAATGTTTTATATTTAATTATTATTAATTTCATCACTAACCTATTTTTTGTAAATAAATAACTAACAATTAATTTAGTTAATTTAGGTTTTAATTTTAACACTTTTTCTTAATAAATAAAAAATATATAGAATTAGGTTTTTTTGACATTTTCATCTTTTTCTTAAATAAATTATTAATCATCATTATTTATTATTATTATTAATTATTATTTTTGTAAATAAATATGTAAATTAACTATTTAGTTTAAATTAGGTCAACTTTGACGTTTATTAATAATTAAAATAATTTAGAACTAGGGTTTCCTTCTAATTTTAATTTTCTTTATTTTCATAAATACCAAAAACCTAAAAAACACCTTTCTTTAATTAAATAATAATTAGTTCTTAATTCAATTTAATTTCTCAAAAGGGCCCAACACCCTCGAACGTTCATCTTAATTCTTTTCGCACATTATTCTTTTTTCTTATTGATCATTATGTAACTGCTTTCCGGATGTAATAGTAATTAGGTATTCTTTTACTTTCCGCACTTTTATCAAAACGGGTCTTTGTATTTTGGCGATGTATAGACCCGCGCCTGGTAATAGCGTAGCTTTTATCTTTCCGTCTTTTAATTTTCCGCACTCTTAAATTCTAACTTTATATGAAAGAATGTATGCTAATTAAAAAACAAGCGTAGCTCACAATGCCATGATCAAAGATAACTGTTAAACTGAAAATAACACACAAATACACACACCACTTCTAGGGTACGCCTCACCTGTTGCCTTCGAAACGTGGTCGTCGAGTATAGGACGTTTTAGCGGTCGCTCTGATGTCTAAGATCCAGTCGCCTCGAAACGGTTGCCTCGGATAAAAGGATCTAGGATATTAGGGTAGCTTCTAAGGTGTCTTACTGTTGCTCTGGTGACCACACTGTCCCTACAATCGAATTGACTCGAACACCTCCAACGGTGGTGCTACCTACCTCTCAATGGTGGAATGGCACTACCTTAAGGACTTTTACACAGCCTAATTCCTTAGGGTAGGTAGATGACTCATGGATACTTGCTCTTCAAAAACAAATCAAAACTCTTTTCACACCGACACTTTCAAAAAGCTTTCAAAACAATTTTTCAAACACTCTTGAGGACAGATACAAGAGTCATTCAGAAATCTTTCAATGAAACTTTTTCAAACCCACTCACATTTTGAAAAGCAAACATTTTGAAAACATAAGAGCAAGTATCTAAGAGCCCATGGATAACCATGGATAGAAAGGGTGCTAACACCTTCCCTTTCTATAAATCTACCTCCCGAACCGAGAAACTATCTCATAAGGAATTTTGCTGTGCTTTTGTCCTGTCCATGTTGGAGAAAATAAAAGACGGTGGCGACTCTTGCTTCCGCGACATTTTGCGAAACCAGCTAAAAACAGTCAGTTCTATTTCCACCGATCACAATACCTATTCTACATTTTACTCAAATGAAGATAATAATGTATTGGTAAAAGAAAACAGTGTCAATAACATATTATTTTTTAATTTCTCTAACAATAATTAATTTACTTACCATAACAAACTTATCATTTATCATTTAATTCAGATTTACAAACATTTGTTTTTGATTAAAACAACCCGGAACAATACAAATTTGACAAGATTATTTTGTTCATACAAAAATTAATTCAATAATTTTGGTCATGAAAAAATTAATTCAATAAATCAGTTAAAAGTAAAATTTGGATTGTAAATAATTATTTATAATAAATAATAAATAATAGAGTTTATTTTTTTTAATTTTGACATTAATTAACCATTTTTAGGATTGTGTTAGAATAAAAAAAAATAAAAAATCTTTGTAAATAAATATTTTAATATAATATTGCCTTTACAGATGCAACACATTAGAATAAATATCCTTTATATATCCTCTATCCGATCTTTCGGTAAATCAATATCCTTTATATAATTTTTATATCAAACCATTGATTTTTTCATTGGAATAATTGATTTTGTAAATGTTTAGTTTCACCGATCATTTTCAACACAATAATATTATTCTATTTTAGTAAGTGATTATCTGTTTTATTTTTAAAATGTTAATACTTATATGATTGATTTTATGATTATTTATTATGGTTAAAATTATATGATTATTATTGATTTCGAAGTTATTAATTAATATATCAATACATATTATTATTATTATTATTATTATTATTATTATTATTATTATTATTATTATTATTATTATTATTATTATTATTATTATTATTATTATTATTATTATATCAATATATATTATTCAATCAATTAAGTATTATTTATTTTAGATTTGTTTAAAAACAATCTTATACTTTATAGAAACATGAAGATTAGCTGCGCAATACCATGTTCGGTTGCATGAAAATTGAAATGAGATTAATACATTTTTTAAAATAATAATTGAAAAGAATAAATTAATAAAATCAAATAACAATATTATATTTTTAAATTAAATTTCATATAAATAACAAATATTTTTAAAGAAAAAAAATTGACTTGAAACATAATTAGCTTCTTAATGATAAAGCCAAAAATTCCATGTCTATTGTATTTACATCAAAAATATTAAACCAAAAAAGGTGTATAAATTATTAACAATAGACAAACAAAATTTGGAGGTGCATAATTGGAATGGTAGTGTAAATAAAGACTAAAAAAAGATTAAATTAGTATTACGACAAGTATTACGACTAAAAACCATTTCTCACTGATTAACCAATATGCATGTGGTCTTGTTCCAATCATACACATTCAACACAAAAAGAAATGTTACTAATATTAGAAGGAGTCTGTTTTAATATATAAAAAGTGACTACTACCATTTTTACAAATAATTTAAAACTAATTACATTTCTAAAATTAGGGTTAAATAGGTCATTATAAATTTTGTAATTAAAATTAATTCAGACATTTTGAATATTTGCTTCTTTTTATACACAAAATTAATGTGATTGTTGGTCATGTCTATTACCAAAGCTACTAATATAATTACTATCAATTTATCTATTCCAACAATCTACATTAATTATTCCATCTATCAATTTTATAACATAAAAGGAACAATGAAAATTAAATTAGAAAAAAAACCTTCTCTTTCATTTTATTTAAATTTGCTTCATTTTTGGAAAAACAACCGACACAAAAGATAGAACCATTAATTTCTCCCTGCTTCTATTTTTCAAAGACGCAGTAACACCATCAAACAAACATACAAAATCAATACCCAAACACAATAATCCTTAATTTCTCATTATTTTCATAGACTTTACAGAGTACAAGATTTCGAAATGGAAATTATGTAAATTTGATTACTACACGAATGTTTAATTCTGGTTCCGCTTCTACCTCTTCTTAACTCTTTTGATCTTCTAAGTTGTAGGTCAATTGTCTGTTGTGTTGGTGTCTCCACGAGATATAGGATTTTGATGGCGAAGTTGTATGAAATTGTGCAGTAGTGAAGAGAAAATGTGAGAGGCTTCGAACAATACAATGATTGCAAGTTGTTTTGTGGTTTGTTAGGTTTTTCGTTTTTTTTTTTACCTGAAGTTTGTATGTTTATTAGTTACATATTCAGATTTACCTATGGTGACTAAAAATGTATACTCACTAATCTCATTCTTTCACAGAGGAAGTTTTAAAATTTGGTTATACGAATCTTAGACCGTAGCTTATGTTTCTATAATATCTTGCTAATTGCGATGAATTTCTCTGTTGAGTTTCATTATATTTGTCATCATGTTATAGGTGTAGAGTATTTTGTACTTAACATACAAGTTTGTTAATGTCAAGTTCTTGGTTAAAGTGTGGTCCAAAACAAAAGAGGGTTATCAGAGAGAGTATATGTCACTTTTAAAGAAGCAGAAAAGAATTATAGATGGTATACGGGTTTTGTTGATGTTTGAAGAGAGCTTTAAGTTGGTAATGGTAATACAACTTTGATCTAAGTGGGGAAACATTAATTCCAAATAGATTAATTGGAGAAGAGAAGAACATTATACAACAACCGTCAACAATATCAAAATAATACTAAGATAATTGATAGAGTTTTCCTATTTTACACTCATAATAGCTTTTGATCTTTGATTTTTATTTATGAATTCCAGGTAGAACAGTCATTGCAAAATTCAATCTAAATTACAAATTGTAATTATTCTGTGGAATTTAGTTTTGATTCCACTGCCAATTATAGTAAAGTTTACTTTAAACAGAATCGGAATCAGCTGACTCTCTCACTGACTCTCTCACTGATTTTGGGTAAAACATGGTTTTCATTTCTATTTTGTTCCAGTGATGCTGATATTTGTTGTCCATAAATTTTTAAATAGAGTGATGTATATTGTCTGATGTTTAGTGTCTATTAACATATTAACAAAGTATTTCAATAAAATGCAGGATGAAAAGTTAGCTGATTCAGTTAGTTGTATCCATATTAGAACAGATAAAGGTTTTTGTCAAAATTAAGAACTCAGTAAATATGAGATTTGATAGTATTCCTCCAACTTATTATTAATGAAACTATGATTTGGTTTTTCTAATCACATGTTACAAAAAGAAACTACTTAAAAAATAAGATAATTTACATTTTTGATTTTTTTTTCTCTTCTGTGTTGCAAATGGGAAAAATAGAGATTCTTTATTTATTATTAATATTCTCAATTTTTTTTACTATTAATAACTATATTGAAAAAATATATTTTTTTGTTAATTAATAAGTTATTAGTTATTAAAGTTGCATAAAAATATTCTACGAATAATTATGAGTTATTCACTATTTATTTAGTATTTATTCGCGATGCAGAATTTTATATATTAACAAATTCAGATACTATGTACATGCTACCTTCATTAATAATTTTTGTTTTTGTTTTATTTTTTTAAAGTTTCTTCATGAAAATTGAAACCTGATCTTAATTTTTATTTTAAATATTTGATGAGTTAATTAATATATATATTTTAAACATTTGATTGATTTGAATTTATTATGTTAAATTATTTTAACAATTTTGTTGCCCTTAGTAATGATACCCATTCTACATTTGACTCAAATCAAGATAATAATGTATTGGTAAAAGAAAATAGTGTCAATAATATATTACTTTTAATTTCTCTAACAATAATTAATTTACTTTTTGTTTAGTTATATTAAACAATATGATATTTATAAAAAGGTAAATCATATTTCAAAAAACCATAACAAACTTATCATTTATCATTTAATTCATATTTACAAATATTTGTTATTGATTAAAACAACTTGGAACAATATAAATTTGACAAGATAATTTTGGTCATACAAAAATTGATTAAATAATTTTGGTCCTGCAAAAATTGATTCAACAAATTAGTTAAAAGTTAATTTTGGATTGTAAATAATTATTTATAATAAATAATAAATAATAGAGTTTATTTTTGTTTTAATTTTGACATTAATTAACCGTTTTTAGGATTGTGTAAGAATAAATAAAAAATAAAAAATCTTTGTAAATAAATGTTTTAATATATTATTGCCTTTATAGATGCAACACATTAGAATAAATATCCTTTATATATCCTCTATCCTATCTTTCTGTAAATAAATATCCTTTATATATTTTTTATATCAAATAATTGATTTTTTCATTGGAATAATTGATTTTGTAAAGGTTTAATTTCACCGATCACTTTCAACACAAAAACATTATTCTATTTTAATAAATTATCTCTTTTATTTTTAAAATGTTAATACTTATATGATTGATTTTATGATTATTTAATATATTTCAAATTATATGATTATTATTGATTTTACAGTTATTAATTAATATATCATTTATTTTCTATGAAGATCTCAATACATATTATTATTATTATTATTATTATTATTATTATTATTATTATTATTATTATTATTATTATTATTATTATTATTATTATTATTATTATATCAATAAATATTATTCAATCAATTAAGTATTATTTATTTTATATTTGTTTAAAAACAATCATATACATTATAGAAAACATGAAGATTAGCTGAGCAATACCACGTTCGGTTGCATGAAAATTGAAATGAGATTAATATATTTTTTAAGATAATAATTGAAAATAATAAATTAATAAAATAAAATAACAAATATTATATTTTAAAATTTAATTTCATATAAATAACAAATATTATTAAAGAAAAAAAATCGAATTGAAACAAAATTAAATTCTTAATGATAAAAAGTTAACATTTATACTAAAAAATGATACAAATATTTATTTTTATAAAATAACATGAGAGAATAATGATTAGTGAATACACAAATTTTTTACGAATACACAAATTTTTTATTCTTTTAAAAATGAACAATAAAAACTATGCTACTTAAAGGTGTGCTACATCATATGTTTGGCCACATTGGAAATATCAGCAAATTCATATGAGTTAAAAATATGAACATAATAATGATACATTATTAATATCAATATCGTGAGTAAAAAATAATAAATTTTAATAATAAAAATTTATTATTATTTACTAATATTTTATTATAATAATATATTAAAATTATTATTATTATTAATATTTAATTTATGAATTTTTAAAATAGAAAAATCTTACATATTTACGTATTATGTATACTGTCAAAATAGTTCTTAGGAATTAAAAATGAGAAAATGTTCATTAAAACATTTTTAACGTACTAAATTAAAAATTAACAATCTGATTTGCACCGATACGAATCAATACATTGCTCATACTCAATGGATACCCATATAAAATACCCTCAACGAGTAGGGTAAAAATCCACAAAATAGGTATGGATGCTGACACGAGTAATTACCCATTAAAATAAGCGGTTATGAGTGCTGGCGCGAGTACCTTAGTACCCACTCTGCTTCATACTCACACTTCATATTTATATAATATCATTTGTATTATTATATACAAATGCACATATATCAATTTTTAAAAACATATCACTATTAAACTATTACACATTTTAATAAAAGTGTTTATTTATTTCTAAAATCAACAATAACAATCATAATTTTTTTATGTTAAAAAAACTTAAAATTATATGATAATTTATAATTAATTGATTGAATTTTACTACGAATGTGGATAAACGGGTGCGGGTATGGGTATTGAGATACCCATAGATTATGGATATGGGTGTGAACAGTGTCCACGCGGGTTTGGGCTCGGGTACGGAGATTTTTTTGGTATGGGGACGGGTATTGTAGTACTCTGCCCATTGCCATCCCTAATCAATACCCGAGTACGGGTAAAAAAATATACTTAATAAAGAAGAAAATAATTTCACAAATATTTAATTATCTATATTTAAGTATCCCAAAGTCCATTTTTCACAAATATTTAATTATCTATATTTAAGTATCCCAAAGTCCATTTTTCCTATATTCCAACAAGACAAAAGATAGATCAAGTAATTACACCAGTAAAATACAACCTTATATCCAAAGTTCTATAAAACAAAGATAGGATGATATATTTTTGTTCTTAATTTCACACATAAAAACGACATGGCACCACTCGTGCGAATGCACACGTGCTTTAGTAGTATTTAAAAAAGCAAGACAAATTGACAACCACATACTTGATAAAATACAACATCACCTATTTAAATTACATAATATTTGAAGAATGAACAAAAACACCAATATAATTTCTACATGTATTGCAAGATGGGAAAACTGAATAAGTCAAACTCACAAAATAGAGGATGATATCTCGTCTATAAATGAATCATATCTAATCTTGGAAAAAAGTTTTAGAAGAGAAACGTTGCACAAAGACACAAAATGGTTTGAATGAGGTTGAAGTGTTTTTGTTGGGATCAATAGCAAACGGATCCCACTGGAGGGACAGTTACTATGTCTCCACATATTTGTGAAAGGGTTTGTGAATTGAATCGTAATGAAGTTCGGAAATGAAAGAAAAAACAAGGTTCAGTCTGTATCGCCTCATCCTACCCCAAAATACTCAACTGTATAAGATTCATATCTTTATTTATTAAGTGTTTTAAGTTTGATAAAGAGAAAGAGGTTTGAAAAGAGAGTCATTCGAAGAAGTCGAGGTTTTTTATGGAACTGGTTAAAGTTTAGAAAACAAATAAGGTTTTGAAAATTAAAGAATTTGAAGGAGATGAAGAGAATATCCTATGTACAGAACGGTAAAAGATAAGGTAAGGAAGGTTTGGCCGAACATAAGCTCATACTTGATATAAAGAAATAAATATAGCATTCCCATCCCTTTGGATTGAAAGCCATAAGCAGTTAAATAAGCCAAGAGTATACCAAACCTCAGGTGAAAATAAATCACACAAGCATACATCATCAAAGACACCCTTGCGTAAGATAATACTCAAAGGAATGGATAAAGTTCATCAGGTGAAAATAAACCACAACAGAGAATGCATTAGGTAAGAATAAATCACAAGCAGCAAATGCATCAGGTAAACTCAAGGTGTCAGATAAAGCTTAAAGTATCAATAAGATATCAAATAAGAATCTCTGCAACAGATAAAACACACTGACAGAACCAGGATAACAGAGAAATAATACAAATGTCTCAGATAAGGCTCAAGAGTATGCTACGAGACTGGAATTGATTGAATTGAAAGCGACAAAATAAACCCGTCAATGGAGTCTATGCATCCATACGTATTCGAAAGCTAATATTTAAATTAACTTTATAATCGCAGCGCAATGAAGAAAATATCAACACAACTTGAATTTATTTACAAGTAAATCAAATAAAGTGTAAAGCCAAAAATTCCATGTCTATTGTATTTACATCAAAAATATTAAACCAAAAAAGATGTATAAATTATTAACAATAGACAAACAAAATTCGGTGGTGCATAATTGGAATGGTAGTGTAAATAAAGACTAAAAAAAAAATAAATTAGTAGATGTTACTATGATAATAAATTAAAAGCTTTGCAAATTTCCTTTGTGTTTGGAAAACCATACGCACCAGTATTACAACTAAAAACCATTTCTCACTCATTAACCAATATGTTTGTGGTCTTGTTCCAATCATACACATTCAACACAAAAAGAAATGTTACTAATCTTAGAAGGAGTCTGTTTTAATATATAAAAAGTGACTACTACCATTTTTTACAAATAATTTAAAACTAATTACATTTCAAAAATTAGGGTTAAATAGGTCATTATAAATTTTTTAATTAAAGTTAATTCCGACATTTTGAATATTTGCTTCTTTTTATATACAAAATTAATGTGATTGTTGGCCATTTCTATTACCAAAGCTACTAATATAATTACTATCAACTTTACCTATTCCAGCAATCCACATTAATTATTCCATATATTAATTTTAGAACATAAAAGGCACAATGAAAAGAAAATTAGAAGAAAAAAAACCATCTCTATCATTTTATTTAACTTTGCTTCATTTTTGGAAAGACAACCAACACAAAAGATAGAACAATTGATTTCTCTCTGCTTCTATTTTTCAAAGACGCGATAACACAATCAAACACCAACAATCCTTAATTTCTCGTTATTTTTCATAGGCTTTACAGGGTACAAGATTTCAAAATGGAAACTATGTAAATTTGATTACTACACGAATGTTTAATTCTGGTTCCGCTTCTACCTCTTCTTGACTCTTTTGATCTTCTAAGTTGTAGGTCAGTTTTCTGTTGTGTTGGTGTCTCCGTGAGATGTAGGACTTTGATGGCGAAGTTGTATGAAGTTGTGCAGTAGTGAAGAGAAAATGTGAGGGGCTTCGAACAATATAGTGACTGCAAGGTGTTTTTTGGTTTGTTAGGTTTTTCATTTATTTATTTATTTTTACATGAAGTTTGTATGTTTATTAGTTACATATTCAGATTTACCTATGGTGACTAAAAAGGTATACTCACTAATCTCATTCTTTCAAAGAGGAAGTTTTAAAATTTGGTTATACCAATCTTAGACCGTAGCTTATGTTTCTGTATTATCTTGGTAATTGCGATGAATTTTTCTGTTGAGTTTAATTATATTTCTCATTATGTTATAGGTGTAGACTATTTTGTACTTAATATACAAGTTTGTTAATGTCAAGTTCTTGGTTAAATTATGGTCTAAAACAAAAGAGGATTATCACAGATAGTATATGTGACTTTTAAAGAAGTAGAAAAGAATTATAGATGGTATACGGGTTTTGTTGATGTTTGAAGAGAGCTTTAAGTTGTTAATGGTAATACAACTTTGATCTATGTGGGGAAACATTAATTCCAAATAGATTAAAAAATTTGGAGAAGAGAAGAACTTTATACAACAACCGTCAACAGTATCAAAATAATACTAAGATAATTGATAGCATTGTCTTATTTTACACTCATAATAGCTTTTGATCTTTGACTTTTATTAATTGATAGCATTGCAAAATTCAATCTAAATTATAAATTGTAATTATTCCGTGGGATTTAGCTTTGATTCCACTGCCAATTTTAGTAAAGTTTACCTTAAACAGAATTGGAATCGGGTGACTCTCTCACTTATTTTGGGTAAAACATGGTTTTCATTTCTATTTTCTTCCAGTGATGCTGATATTTGTTGTCCATAAATTTTTAAATAGAGTGATGTATATTGTCTGATGTTTAGTGTCTTTTAACATATTAACAAAGTATTTGAATAAAATGCAGGATGAAAAGTTAGATGATTCAGATAATTGTATCTATATTAAAATAGATAAAGGTTTTTGTCAAAATTAAGAACTCAATAAATATGAGATTTAATAGTATTCCTCCATCTTATTATTAATGAAACTATGATTTGATTTTTGTAATCATATGTTACAAAAAGAAACTACTCAAAAAAGTAAGATAATATACATTTTTGCATTTTTATTTCTCTTCTGTGTTGCAAATGGAAAAATAGAGCTTCTTTTCTACGAATAATTATGAGTTATTCACTATTTATTTAGTATTTATTCGTGATACATAATTGTTTATATTCACAAATTCAGATATTATGTACATGTTTCCTTCATTAATAATTTTTGTTTTTGTTTTATTTTTTTAAGGTTTCTTCATGACAATTGCAACCGAATCTTAATTTTTATTTTAATTATTTGATGAGTTAATTAATATATATTTTAAACATTTGATTGAGTTGAATTTATTATGTTAAATTATTTTAACAAAGATAATAATGTATTGGTAAAAGAAAACGGTGTCAATAATATATTATTTTTTAATTTCTCTAACAATAATAAATTTACTTTTGTTTAGTTATAAAAACAAAATGATATTTATAAATAGGAAAAATCCTAACTGAAAGACCATAACAAACTTATCATTTATCATCTAATTCATATTTACAAACATTTGTTGTTGATTAAAACAACCCGAAACAATATAAATTTGACAAGATAATTTTTGTCATACAAAAATTGATTAAATAATTCAATAAATCAGTTAAAAGTTAATTTTGGATTGTAAATAATTATTTATAATAAATAATAAATAATAGACTTTATTTTTGTTTTAATTTTGACATTAATTAACCGTTTTTAAGATTGTGTTAGAATAAATAAAAAATAATTTTTTTTTGTAAATAAATGTTTTAATATAATATTGCCTTTACAGATGTAACACATTAGAATAAATATCCTTTATATATCTTCTATCCTATCTTTCCGTAAACAAATATCCTTAATATATTTTTTACATAAAATAATTGATTTTTTCATTGGAATAAGTGATTTTGTAAATGTTTAATTTCACGATCACTTTCAACACAAAAACTGATTTTATGATTATTTTGATATATTTAAAATTATATGACTATTATTGATTTTACAGTTATTAATTAATATATCATTTATTTTCTATGAAGATTTCAATACATATTATTATTATTATTATTTTATTATTATTATTATTATTATTATTATTATTATATCAATAAATATTATTCAATCAATTAAGTATTATTTATTTTAGATTTGTTTAAAAACAATCATATACTTTATAGAAACATGAAGATTAGCTGAGCAATACCACGTTCGGTTGCATGAAAATTGAATTGAGATTAATATATTTTTTAAAATAATAAATTAATAAAATCAAATAACAAATATTATATTTTTAGATTTAATTTCATATAAATAACAAATAAATTAAAGAAAAAAATTGACTTGAAACAAAATTAGATTCTTAAGGATAAAAAGTTAACGTTTACACTAAAAAATGATACAAATATTTTTTTTAATAAAAATAACATGAGGACAATAATGATTAGTGAATACATAAATTTTGTATGAATATACAAAATTTTAATTCTTTTAAAAATGACCAATAAAAACTATGCTGCATTAAAGGTGTACTGCATCATATGTTTGGTCACATTGGAAATATCAACAAATACATATGAGTTTAAAATATGACAATAATAATGATACATTATTAATATCAATATGGTGAGTAAATAATAATAAATGTTAATAATAAAAATTTATTATTATTTATTATTATCTAATTATAATAATATATTAAAATTAGTATTATTATTAATATTTAATTAATGAATCTTTAAAATAGAAAAATCTTACACATTTATGTATTATGTATATTTCAAAATAGTGCTTAGGAATTAAAAACGAGAAAATGTTCATTAAAATATTTTCAACATTCTAAATTAAAAATTTAATTATCCCAAAGTCCATTTTTCACAAATATTTAATTATCTATATTTAAGTATCCCAAAGTCCATTTTTTTTATATTCCAACAAGACATAAGATAGATCAAGTGATTACACCAGTAAAATACAACCACATATCCAAAGTTCTATAAAACAAAGATAGAAGGATAAATTTTTGTTCTTAATTTCACACATAAAAACGACATGACACAACTCCTGCAAATGCACACGTGCTTTAGTAGTATTTAAAAAAGCAGACAAATTGACAACCACATACTTGATAAATGAAAACATCACCTATTTAAATTACATAATATTTTAAGATTGAACAAAAACACTAACATAATTTCTACAGATGGGAAGACTGAATATCTCAAACTCATAAAATAGAGGATGGTATCTCGTCTTTAAATGAATCATATCTAATCTTGGAAAAAAGTTTTAGAAGAGAAACGTTGCACAAACACACAAAATGGTTTGAATGAGGTTGAAGTGTTTTTGTTGGGATCAATAGCAAATGGATCCCACTGGAGGGACAATCATTATGTCTCCACTTATTTGTGAAAGGGTTTGTGAATTGAATCGTAATGAAGTTCGGAAATGGAAGAAAAAAGAAGGTTCAGTTTGTATCTCCTCATCCTACCCCAAAAGACTCAACTGCATAAGATACATATCTTTATTTATTAAGTATTTTAAGTTTGATAAAGAGAAAGAGGTTTGAAAGGAGAGTTACTCGAAGAAGTCGAGGATTATTATGAAACTGGTTAAAGTTTAGAAAACGAAGAAGGTTTTTAAAAAGATGAGAATATTTTGAAAATTAAAGAATTTGCAGGAGATGAAGAAAATATCCTATGTACAGGATGATAAAAGATAAGGTAAGGAAGGTCTGACCGAACGTAATCTCATACTTGATATAAAGAAATCAATATAGAATTCACATCCCTTTGGATTAAAAGCCATAAGCAGATAAATAAGCCAATAGTATACCAAATCTTAGGTGAAAATATATCGCACAAGCAGACAACATCAAAGAAACACATGAGTCAGATAATACTCAAAGGAACGGGTAAAGTGCATCCGGTGAAAATAAACCACAACAGAGAATGCATAAGGAAAGAATAAATCGCAAGCAGCGAATGCATCAGGTAAACTAAGGTGTCAGATAAAGCTCAAAGTATCAACAAGATATCATATAAGAATCCCTGCATCAGATGAAACACACTGACAAAACCAGGATAACAGAGAAATAATCTGAATGTCTCAGATAAGGCTTAAGAGTAGGCTACGGGACCAGAATGGATTGAAATCCACAAAATAAACCGGTCAATGGAGTCTATGCATCCATACGTATTAGAAAGGTAATATTTAAATTAACTTTATAATCGCAACGCAATAAAGAAAATATAAACACAACTTGAATTTCTTTACAAGTAAATCAAATAAAGTATAAAGCCAAAAATTCCATGTCTATTGTATTTACCTAAAAAGTATTAAACCAAAAAAGGTGTATAAATTATTAACAATCGACAAACAAAATTTGGTGGTGCATAAATAATTGGAATGGTAGTGTAAATAAGGACTAAAAAAATAATATTAAATTAGTAGATGTTACTATGATAATAAATTAAAAGCTTTGAAAATTTCCTTTGTGTTTGGAAAACCATACGCACCAGTATTACAATTAAAAACCATTTCTCATTGATTAACCAATATGTCCGTGGTCTTGTTCCAATCATACACATTCAACACAAATAGAAATGTTACTAATCTTAGAAGGAGTCTTTTTAATATATAAAAAGTGACTACTACCATTTTTACAAATAATTTAAAATTATTTACATTTCTAAACTTAGGGTTAAATAGGTCATTATAAATTTTTTAATTAAAATTAATTCAAACATTTTGAATATTTGATTCTTTTTATACACAAAATTAATGCGATTGTTGGCCATTTCTATTACCAAAGCTACTAATATAATTACTATCAACTTTACATAATCCATTCCACATTAATTATTCCATCTATTAATTTTAGAACATAAAAGGCACAATGAAAAGAAAATTAGAAGAAAAAAAAAACCTTCTCTTTCAATCTATTTAACTTTGCTTCATTTTTGGAAAGACAACCAACACAAAAGATAGAACCATTGATTTCTCTCTGCTTCTGTTTTTCAAAAACACACTAACACAATCAAACACCAACAAACAAACATGCAAAATCCATCCCCAAACACAACAATCCTTAATTTCTCGTTATTTTTCAAAATGGAAAATATGTAAATTTGATTACTACACGAATGTTTAATTATGGTTCCGCTTCTACCTCTTCTTGACTCTTTTGATCTTCTAAGTTGTAGGTCAGTTTTCTGTTGTGTTGGTGTCTCCGTGAGATGTAGGACTTTAATGGCGTAGTTGTATGAATTTGTGCAGTAGTGAAGAGAAAATCTGAGGGGCTTCGAACAATACAGTGACTGCAAGTTGTTTTGTGGTTTGTTAGGTTTTTTGATTCGTTTTTATTTTTACCTGAAGTTTATATGTTTATTAGTTACATATTCAGATTTACCTATGGTGACTAAAAAGGTATACTCACTAATCTCATTCTTTCACGGAGGAAGTTTTAAAATTTGGTTAAACAAATCTTAGACCGTAACTTATGTTTTTTATAATATACTGGTAATTGCGATGAATTTCTCTGTTGAGTTTAATTATATTTATCATTATGTTATAGGTGTAGACTATTTTGTTCTTAATATACAAGTTTGTTAATGTCAAGTTCTTGGTTAAACTGTGGTCCAAAACAAAAGAGGGTTATCAGAGAGAGTATATGTGACTTTTAAAGAAGCAGAAAAAAATTATAGATGGTATACGGGTTTTGTTGATGTTTGAAGAAAGCTTTAAGTTGGTAATGGTAATACGACTTTGATCTTTGTGGGGAAACATTAATTCCAAATAAATTTAAAAAAATTGGAGAAGAGAAGAACTTTATACAAAAACCGTCAACAATATCAAAATAATACTAAGATAATTGATAACATTGTCTTATTTTACACTCATAATAGCTTTTGATCTTTGATTTTTATTTATGAATTCCTGGTAGAATAGACATTGCAAAATTCAATCTAAATTACAAATTGCAATTATTATGTGAGACATAGTTTTGATTCCACTGCCAATTTTAGTAAAGTTTGAGTTAAACAAAATTGGAATCAGCTCACTCTCTCACTGATTTTGGGTAAAACATGGTTTTCATTTCTATTTTCTTCCAGTGATGCTTATATTTGTTGTCCATAAAATTTTAAATAGAGTGATGTATATTGTCTGATGTTTAGTGTCTTTTAACATATTAACAAAGTATTTGAATAAAATGCAGGATGAAAAGTTAGCTTATTCAGTTAGTTGTATCCATATTAGAACAGATAAAGGCTTTTTTGTCAAAATTAAGAACTCAGTAAATATGAGATTTGATAGTATTCCTCCAGCTTATTATTAATGAAACTATGATTTGGTTTTTCTAATCACATGTTACAAAAAGAAACTACTCAAAAAAATAAGATAATATACATTTTTGCTTTTCTTTTTCTCTTCTGTGTTGCAAATGGGAAAAATAGAGCTTCTTTATTTATATTAATATTCTCAATTATTTCTTTACTATTAATAACTATATTTAAATTATTATTTTTTTAATTAATAAGTTATTAGTTATTAAAGTTGCATAAAAATATTCTACGAATAATTATGAGTCATTCACTATTTATTTAGTATTTATTCGCGATGCAGAATTGTTTAAATTTACAAATTTAGATACTATGTACATGCTTCCTTCATTAATAATTTTGGTTTTTGTTTTATTTTTTTAAGGTTTCTTCGTGACAATTGCAACCAGATCTTAATTTTTATTTTAAATATTTGATGAGTTAATTATTATATATATTTTGAACATTTGATTGATTTGAATTTATTATGTTAAATTATTTTAACAATTTTGTTGCCCTTAGTAATGATACCCATTCTACATTTTACTCAAATGAAGATAATAATGTATTGGTAAAACAAAACAGTGTCAATAATATATTATTTTTTTAATTTCTCTAACATTAACTAATTTACTTTTGTTTATTTATAAAAACAAAATGATATTTATAAAAAGGAAAATCCTAACTGAAAGACCATAACAAACTTATCATTTACCATTTAATTCATATTTACGAACATTTGTTGTTGATTAAAACAACCCGGAACAATATAAATTTGACAAGATAATTTTGGTCATACAAAAATTGATTAAATAATTTTGGTCCTACAAAAATTGATTCAATAAATTAGTTAAAAGTTAATTTTTGATTGTAAATAATTATTTATAATAAATAATAGAGTTTATTTTTGTTTTAATTTTGACATTAAATAACTGTTTTTAGGATTGTGTTAGAATAAATAAAAAATAAAAAATCTTTGTAAATAAATGTTTTAATATAAAATTGTCTTTACAGATACAACACATTAGAATAAATATCCTTTATATATCCTCTATCCTATCTTTCCGTAAATAAATATCCTTTATATATTTTTTACATTAAAGAATTGATTTTTTCATTGGAATAATTGATTTTGTAAATGTTTAATTTCACCGATCACGTTAACATAAAAAAAATATTCTATTTTAATAAGTGATTATCTCTTTTATTTTTAAAATGTTAATAATTAAATGATTGATTTTATAATTATTTTGATATATATAAAATTATATGATTATTATTGATTTTACAGTTATTAATTAATATATCATTTATTTTCTATGAAGATCTCAATACATATTATTATTATTATTATTATTATTATTATTATTATTATTATTATTATTATTATTATTATTATTGTTATTATATCAATAAATATTATTTAATCAATTAAGTATTATTTATTTTAGATTTGTTTAAAAACAATCATATAGTTTTTAGAAACATGAAGATTAGCTGAGCAATACCACGTTCGGTTGCATGAAAAATTGAAATGAGAATAATATATTTTTTAAAATAATAATTGAAAATAATAAATTAGTAAAATCAAATAACAAATATTATCTTTTTAAATTTAATTTCATATAAATAACAAATATTTTAAAGAAAAAAATCGACTTGAAACAAAGTTAGATTCTTAATGATAAAAAGTTAACATTTATACTAAAAAATGATACACATATTTATTTTTATAAAAATAACATGAGACAATAATGATTAGTGAATACACAAATTTTTTATGAATACTCAAATTTTTTATTCTTTAAAAAATGACCAATAAAAATTATGCTGCATAAAAGGTGTGTTGCATCGTATGTTTGGTCACATTGGAAATATCAGCAAATTCATATGACTTAAAAATATGACAATAATAATGATACTTTATTAATATCAATATGGTGAGTAAATAATAATAAATGTTAATAATAAAAATTTATTAATATTTATTATTATATAATTATAATAACATATTAAAATTATTATTATTATTAATATTTAAATTATGAATTTTTAAAATAGAAAAATCTTACACATTTATGTATTATGTATATTTTCAAAATAGTTCTTAGGAATTAAAAATGAGAAAATGTTCATAAAATGTTTTTAAGGTTCTAAATTAAAAATTAACGGTCTGATTTAAACCGATACAAATCAATACTGGCTCATACTCAATGAATACCCACAAAAAATACCCTCAACGATTAGGGTAAAAATCCGTAAAATAGGTACGAATACTAACACGAGTAATTACCCATTAAAATAAGCGGTTATGAGTGCTGGCATGAGTACCTTAGTACCCACTCCACTCCATACTCACACTTCATATTTATATAATATCATTTGTATTATTATATACAAATGCACATATATCAATTTTTAAATAACATATCACTATTAAACTATTACACATTTTAATAAAAGTATTTATTTATTTCTTAAATCAACAATAACATTCATAATTTTTTTAATGTTAAAAAACTTAAAATTATATCATAATTTATAATTAATTGATTGAATTTTACTACAAATATGGATAAACGGGTGCGGGTATGGGTATTGAGATACCCACATATTATGGATATGGGTGTGAACAGTGTCCACGCGGGTTTGGGCTCGGGTACAAAGATATTTTTGGTATGGGGACGGGTACTGTAGCACTCTTCCCATTGCCATCCCTGATCAATACCCGAGTACAGGTAAAAAAATATACATAAATAAAGAAGAAAATAATTTCACAAATATTTAATTATCTATATTTAATTATCCCAAAGTCCATTTTTCACAAATATTTAATTATCTATACTTAAGTATCCCAAAGTCCATTTTTCTTATATTCCAACAAGACATAAGATAGATCAAGTGATTACACCAGTAAAATACGACCACATATCCAAAGTTCTATAAAAACAAAGATAGGATGATATATTTTTGTTCTTAATTTCACACATAAAAATGACATGGCACGACTCGTGCGAATGCACACGTGCTTTAGTTGTATTTAAAAAAGCAGACAAATTGACAACCACAACTTGATAAAATAAAACATCACCTATTTAAATTACATAATATTTGAAGAATGAACAAAAACACCAACACAATTCGTACATGTATTGCAAGATGGGAAAATTGAATAAGTCAAACTCACAAAATAGAGGATGGTATCTCTTCTATAAATGAATCATATCTAATCTTGGAAAAAAGTTTTAGAAGAGAAACGTTGCATAAACACACAAAATGGTATGAATGAGGTTTAAGTGTTTTTGTTGGGATCAATAGGAAATGGATCCCACTGGAGGGACAGTCACTATGTCTCCACTTATTTGTGAAAGGGTTTGTGAATTGAATCGTAATGAAGTTCGGAAATTAAAGAAAAAACAAGGTTCAGTCTGTATCGCCTCATCCTACCCCAAAATACTCAACTGCATAAGATTCATATCCTTATTTATTAAGTGTTTTAAGTTTGATAAAAATAAAGAGGTTTGAAAAGAGAGTCACTCGAAGAAGTCGAGGTTTATTATGAAACTGGTTAAAGTTTAGAAAACAAAGAAGGTTTTGAAAAAGATGAGAAGGTTTTGAAAATTAAATAATTTGAAGGAGATGAAGAGAATATCCTATGTACAAGAAGGTTTGGCCGAACATAAGCTCATACTTGATATAAAGAAATCAATATAGCATTCACATTCCTTTGGATTAAAAGCCATAAGCAGTTAAATAAGCCAAGAGTATACCAAACCTCAGGTGAAAATAAATCACACAAACAGACATCATCAAAGACACCCTTTCGTCAGATAATACTCAAAGGAACGGATAAATTTCATCAGGTGAAAATAAACCACAACAGAGAATGCATTAGGTAAGAATAAATCACAAGCAGCAAATGCATCAGGTAAACTCAAGGTGTCAGATAAAGCTTAAAGTATCAATAAGATATCAAATAAGAATCCCTGCAATAGATAAAACACACTGACAGAACCAGGATAACAGAGAAATAATACAAATGTCTCAGATAAGGCTCAAGAGTATGCTACGAGACTGGAATTGATTGAATTGAAAGCGACACAATAAACCCGTCAATGGAGTCTATGCATCCATACGTATTCGAAATCTAATATTTAAATTAACTTTATAATCGCAGCGCAATGAAGAAAATATCAACACAACTTGAATTTATTTACAAGTAAATCAAATAAAGTGTAAAGCCAAAAATTCCATGTCTATTGTAGTTACATCAAAAATATTAAACCAAAAAAGATGTATAAATTATTAACAATAGACAAATAAAATTCGGTGGTGCATAATTGGAATGGTAGTGTAAATAAAGACTAAAAAAATATTAAATTAGTAGATGTTACTATGATAATAAATTAAAAGCTTTGCAAATTTCCTTTGTGTTTGGAAAACCATACGCACAGTATTACAACTAAAAACCATTTCTCACTGATTAACCAATATGTTTGTGGTTTTGTTCCAATCATACACATTCAACACAAAAATAAATGTTACTAATCTTAGAAGGAGTATGTTTTAATATATAAAAAGTGACTACTACCATTTTTTACAAATAATTTAAAACTAATTACATTTCTAAAATTAGGGTTAAATAGGTCATTATAAATTTTTTAATTAAAGTTAATTCAGACATTTTGAATATTTGGTTCTTTTTATATACAAAATTAATGTGATTGTTGGCCATTTCTATTACCAAAGCTACTAATATAATTACTGTCAACTTTACCTATTCCAGCCGTCCACATTAATTATTCCATATATTAATTTTAGAACATAAAAGGCACAATGAAAATAAAATTAGAAGAAAATAAACCTTCTCTATCATTTTATTTAACTTTACTTCATTTTTGGAAAGACAACCAACACAAAAGATAGAACAATTGATTTCTCTCTGCTTCTATTTTTCAAAGACGCAATAACACAATCAAACACCAACAATCCTTAATTTCTCGTTATTTTTCATAGGCTTTACAGGGTACAAGATTTCAAAATGGAAACTATGTAAATTTGATTACTACACGAATGTTTGATTCTGGTTCCGCTTCTACCTCTTCTTGACTCTTTTGATCTTCTAAGTTATAGGTCAGTTTTCTGTTGTGTTGGTGTCTCCGTGAGATGTAGGACTTTGATGGCGTAGTTGTATGAATTTGTGCAGTAGTGAAGAGAAAATGTGAGGGGCTTCGAACAATACAGTGACTGCAAGGTATTTTTTGGTTTGTTAGGTTTTTCATTTATTTATTTATTTTTACATGAAGTTTGTATGTTTATTAGTTACATATTCAAATTTACCTATGGTGACTAAAAAGGTATACTCACTAATCTCATTCTTTCAAAGAGGAAGTTTTAAAATTTGGTTATACGAATCTTAGACCGTAGCTTATGTTTCTGTATTATCTTGGTAATTGCGATGAATTTTTCTGTTGAGTTTAATTATATTTCTCATTATGTTATAGGTGTAGACTATTTTGTACTTAATATACAAGTTTGTTAATGTCAAGTTCTTGGTTAAATTATGGTCCAAAACAAAAGAGGATTATCAGAGATAGTATATGTGACTTTTAAAGAAGTAGAAAAGAATTATAGATGGTATACCGGTTTTGTTGATGTTTGAAGAGAGCTTTAAGTTGGTAATGGTAATACAACTTTGATCTATGTGGGGAAACATTAATTCCAAATAGATTAAAAAATTTGGAGAAGAGAAGAACTTTATACAACAACCGTCAACAATATCAAAATAATACTGTTGATCTTTGACTTTTATTTATGAATTCCTGGTAGAACAGTCATTGCGAAATTCAATCTAAATTACAAATTGTAATTATTCCGTGGGATTTAGCTTTGATTCCACTGCCAATTTTAGTAAAGTTTACCTTAAACAGAATTGGAATCGGGTGACTCTCTCACTGATTTTGGGTAAAACATGGTTTTCATTTCTGTTTTCTTCCAGTGATGCTGATATTTGTTGTCCATAAATTTTTAAATAGAGTGATGTATATTGTCTGATGTTTAGTGTCTTTTAACATATTAACAAAGTATTTGAATAAAATGCAGGATGAAAAGTTAGATGATTCAGTTAGTTGTATCTATATTAAAATAGATAAAGGTTTTTGTCAAAATTAAGAACTCAATAAATATGAGATTTAATAGTATTCCTCCAGCTTATTATTAATGAAACTATGATTTGGTTTTTGTAATCACATGTTACAAAAAGAAACTACTCAAAAAAGTAAGATAATATACATTTTTGCATTTTTGTTTCTCTTCTGTGTTGCAAATGGGAAAAATAGAGCTTCTTTATTTATTATTAAAGTTCCATAAAAATATTCTACGAATAATTATGAGTTATTCACTATTTATTTAGTATTTATTCGCGATACATAATTGTTTATATTCACAAATTCAGATATTATGTACATGTTTCCTTCATTAATAATTTTTGTTTTTGTTTTATTTTTTTAAGGTTTCTTCATGACAATTGCAACCAGATCTTAATTTTTATTTTAAATATTTGATGAGTTAATTAATATATATTTTAAACATTTGATTGAGTTGAATTTATTATGTTAAATTATTTTAACAAAGATAATAATGTATTGGTAAAAGAAAACGGTGTCAATAATATATTATTTTTTAATTTCTCTAACAATAATAAATTTACTTTTGTTTAGTTATAAAAACAAAATGATATTTATAAATAGGAAAAATCCTAACTGAAAGACCATAACAAACTTATCATTTATCATCTAATTCATATTTACAAACATTTGTTGTTGATTAAAACAACCCGAAACAATTAAATTTGACAAGATAATTTTTGTCATACAAAAATTGATTAAATAATTCAATAAATCAGTTAAAAGTTAATTTTGAATTGTAAATAATTATTTATAATAAATAATAAATAATAGACTTTATTTTTGTTTTAATTTTGACATTAATTAACCGTTTTTAGGATTGTGTTAGAATAAATAAAAAATAAAATTTTTTTGTAAATAAATGTTTTAATATAATATTGCCTACAGATGTAACACATTAGAATAAATATCCTTTATATATCTTCTATCCTATCTTTCCGTAAACAAATATCCTTTATATATTTTTTACATAAAATAATTGATTTTTTCATTGGAATAAGTGATTTTGTAAATGTTTAATTTCATGATCACTTTCAACACAAAAACATTATTCTATTTTAATAAGTGATTATCTCTTTTATTTTTAAAATGTTAATACTTATATGACTGATTTTATGATTATTTTGATATATTTAAAATTATATGACTATTATTGATTTTACAGTTATTAATTAATATATCATTTATTTTCTATGAAGATTTCAATACATATTATTATTATTATTATTATTTTATTATTTTTATTATTATTATTATATCAATAAATATTATTCAATCAATTAAGTATTATTTATTTTAGATTTGTTTAAAAACAATCATATACTTTATAGAAACATGAAGATTAGCTGAGCAATACCACGTTCGGTTGCATGAAAATTGAAATGAGATTAATATATTTTTTAAAATAATAAATTAATAAAATCAAATAACAAATATTATATTTTTAGATTTAATTTCATATAAATAACAAATAATTTAAAGAAAAAAATTGACTTGAAACAAAATTAGATTCTTAAGGATAAAAAGTTAACGTTTATACTAAAAAAATGATACAAATATTTTTTTTTATAAAAATAACATGAGGACAATAATGATTAGTGAATACATAAATTTTGTATGAATATACAAAATTTTAATTCTTTTAAAAATGACCAATAAAAACTATGCTGCATTAAAGGTGTACTGCATCATATGTTTGGTCACATTGGAAATATCAACAAATACATATGAGTTTAAAATATGACAATAATAATGATACATTATTAATATCAATATGGTGAGTAAATAATAATAAATGTTAATAATAAAAATTTATTATTATTTATTATTATCTAATTATAATAATATATTAAAATTAGTATTATTATTAATATTTAATTAATGAATCTTTAAAATAGAAAAATCTTACACATTTATGTATTATGTATATTTCAAAATAGTGCTTAGGAATTAAAAACGAGAAAATGTTCATTAAAATATTTTCAACATTCTAAATTAAAAATTTAATTATCCCAAAGTCCATTTTTCACAAATATTTAATTATCTATATTTAAGTATCGCAAAGTCCATTTTTCTTATATTCCAACCAGACATAAGATAGATCAAGTGATTACACCAGTAAAATACAACCACATATCCAAAGTTCTATAAAACAAAGATAGAAGGATAAATTTTTGTTCTTAATTTCACACATAAAAACGACATGGCACGACTCGTGCAAATGCACACGTGCTTTAGTAGTATTTAAAAAAGCAGACAAATTGACAACCACATACTTGATAAATGAAAACATCACGTATTTAAATTACATAATATTTTAAGATTGAACAAAAACACTAACATAATTTCTACATGTATTGCAAGATGGGAAGACTGAATATCTCAAACTCACAAAATAGAGGATGGTATCTCGTCTTTAAATGAATCATATCTAATCTTGAAAAAAATTTTTAGAAGAGAAACGTTGCACAAACACACAAAATGGTTTGAATGAGGTTGAAGTGTTTTTGTTGGGATCAATAGCAAATGGATCCCACTGGAGGGACAATCATTATGTCTCCACTTATTTGTGAAAGGGTTTGTGAATTGAATCGTAATGAAGTTAGGAAATGGAATAAAAAAGAAGGTTCAGTTTGTATCTCCTAATCCTACCCCAAAAGACTCAACTGCATAAGATTCATATCTTTATTTATTAAGTGTTTTAAGTTTGATAAAGAGAAAGAGGTTTGAAAGGAGAGTTACTCGAAGAAGTCGAGGTTTATTATGAAACTGGTTAAAGTTTAGAAAACGAAGAAGGTTTTTAAAAAGATGAGAATATTTTGAAAATTAAAGAATTTGCAGGAGATGAAGAAAATATCCTATGTACAGGATGATAAAAGATAAGGTAAGGAAGGTCTGACCGAACGTAATCTCATACTTGATATAAAGAAATCAATATAGAATTCACATCCCTTTGGATTAAAAGCCATAAGCAGATAAATAAGCCAATAGTATACCAAATCTCAGGTGAAAATATATCGCACAAGCAGACAACATCAAAGAAACACATGAGTCAGATAATACTCAAAGGAACGGGTAAAGTGCATCCGGTGAAAATAAACCACAACAGAGAATGCATAAGGAAAGAATAAATCGCAAGCAGCGAATGCATCTGGTAAACTAAGGTGTCAGATAAAGCTCAAAGTATCAACAAGATATCATATAAGAATCCCTACATCAGATGAAACACACTGACAAAATCAGGATAACAGAGAAATAATCTGAATGTCTCAGATAAGGCTTAAGAGTAGGCTACGGGACCGGAATGGATTGAAAGCCACAAAATAAACCGGTCAATGGAGTCTATGCATCCATACGTATTCGAAAGGTAATATTTAAATTAACTTTATAATCGCAACGCAATGAAGAAAATATAAACACAACTTGAATTTATTTACAAGTAAATCAAATAAAGTATAAAGCCAAAAATTCCATGTCTATTGTATTTACATAAAAAGTATTAAACCAAAAAAGGTGTATAAATTATTAACAATCGACAAACAAAATTTGGTGGTGCATAAATAATTGGAATGGTAGTGTAAATAAGGACTAAAAAAAATATTAAATTAGTAGATGTTACTATGATAATAAATTAAAAGCTTTGAAAATTTCCTTTGTGTTTGGAAAACCATACGCACCAGTATTACAACTAAAAACCATTTCTCATTGATTAACCAATATGTCCGTGGTCTTGTTCCAATCATACACATTCAACACAAATAGAAATGTTACTAATCTTAGAAGGAGTCTTTTTAATATATAAAAAGTGACTACTACCATTTTTACAAATAATTTAAAATTATTTACATTTCTAAATTTAGGGTTAAATAGGTCATTATAAATTTTTTAATTAAAATTAATTCAAACATTTTGAATATTTGATTCTTTTTATACACAAAATTAATGCGATTGTTGGCCATTTCTATTACCAAAGCTACTAATATAATTACTATCAACTTTACATAATCCATTCCATATAATTACTCCATCTATTAATTTTAGAACATAAAAGGCACAATGAAAAGAAAATTAGAAGAAAAAAAAACCTTCTCTTTCATTCTATTTAACTTTGCTTCATTTTTGGAAAGACAACCAACACAAAAGATAGAACCATTGATTTCTCTCTGCTTCTGTTTTTCAAAAACACACTAACACATCAAACACCAACAAACAAACATGTAAAATCCATCCCCAAACACAACAATCCTTAATTTCTCGTTATTTTTCAAAATGGAATTATGTAAATTTGATTACTACACGAATGTTTAATTATGGTTCCGCTTCTACCTCTTCTTGACTCTTTTGATCTTCTAAGTTGTAGGTCAGTTTTCTGTTGTGTTGGTGTCTCCGTGAGATGTAGGACTTTAATGGCGTAGTTGTATGAATTTGTGCAGTAGTGAAGAGAAAATGTGAGGGGCTTCGAACAATACAGTGACAGCAAGTTGTTTTGTGGTTTGTTAGGTTTTTTAATTCGTTTTTATTTTTACCTGAAGTTTGTATGTTTATTAGTTACATATTCAGATTTACCTATGGCGACTAAAAAGGTATACTCACTAATCTCATTCTTTCACGGAGGAAGTTTTAAAATTTGGTTAAACAAATCTTAGACCGTAGCTTATGTTTCTATAATATACTGGTAATTGCGATGAATTTCTCTGTTGAGTTTAATTATATTTATCATTATGTTATAGGTGTAGACTATTTTGTACTTAATATACAAGTTTGTTAATGTCAAGTTCTTGGTTAAAATGTGGTCAAAAACAAAAGAGGGTTATCAAAGAGAGTATATGTGACTTTTAAAGAAGCAGAAAAGAATTATAGATGGTATACAAGTTTTGTTGATGTTTGAAGAAAGCTTTAAGTTGGTAATGGTAATACGACTTTGATCTTTGTGGGGAAACATTAATTCCAAATAAATTTAAAAAAATTGGAGAAGAGAAGAACTTTATACAAAAACCGTCAACAATATCAAAATAATACTAAGATAATTGATAACATTGTCTTATTTTACACTCATAATAGCTTTTGATCTTTGATTTTTATTTATGAATTCATGGTAGAATAGACATTGCAAAATTCAATCTAAATTACAAATTGCAATTATTATGTGAGACATAGTTTTGATTCCACTGCCAATTTTAGTAAAGTTTGCGTTAAACAAAATTGGAATCAGCTCACTCTCTCACTGATTTTGGGTAAAACATGGTTTTCATTTCTATTTTCTTACAGTGATGCTTATATTTGTTGTCCATAAATTTTTAAATAGAGTGATGTATATTGTCTGATGTTTAGTGTCTTTTAACATATTAACAAAGTATTTGAATAAAATGCAGGATGAAAAGTTAGCTGATTCAGTTAGTTGTATCCATATTAGAACAAATTGTAGACTCGATACTTGTATCCGGCCAGGGCACATCTACATGAGGAGTTTAGAGATTCGATACCTGTATCTAGCCAGGGAACATCCACATAAAGAGTTCAAAGATCAACCCCCGTAACAGGCCAGGTAATTATCTTTCTTTCTCAGGTACGCAAGTTCTCGCTAAGGAATCTCTTACGCGATCGACAACATCTAGATGGCGTCTATAAGCCCATCCACATACCGACAGTCTCCAAATGGCATCCATAAGCCCATTCCCGACAAGGTTCTGTCACACTTCCAGATGGCATCTATAAGCCCATCCTCCTATCCATCAGTCTCCAAATGGCATCTGTAAGCCCATTCCCGCCATCACACTGCTAACATGTGAGCGCAAATTTCTGGGCACTCTAGTGTTCAATCATCTTCTACCCTCAGGTTACGAAAGGCACGCCAACCAATCTACATCCTCAGGTCTAAGAAGATTGAACAGGGGCAACTGTTGTACCCCAAAATTTTCCATCCCATATTCTTCAAGATTTGTCAAAGTCAATCTCCAAAAGCTTCAAAATCCCTCAAGGGTTGTACAGTCCAATTGCCTCATAACACAGTCAAAATTAGGGTTTTGGTTCTGGTAAAGAAATTGAGGTTTTCAAGGGTCCAATCAAGTCCCACATGCCTATATACATTGTCAAGCATCCATATGTCAAGTTTCAAGACTCACAGCATCAAGTTGCACAATCAAAAACCCTAATTGCACCACAGTCAACTACAGGGGCAAAATGGTCATTTGACAGTCAAAAGTCAAAAATTTTGGTCAACATCTTATTTTGAAGCCACAATCATCATTTGATCAATTCTTGATCATGATTCTCAAAGCATGGCTCAAAAAGTCTCAAGATGCAAAATTTTCTATTTTTGGACAGTTGAAAAAGTCAACTGCAAATTGACCAGGGCATAACTTCCTCATGGTTTATCAGAAAAATCCCATCCAAAGCTTATTTTGAAGGGGATGACATTTCCTACAACTCATCTTCACATTCCAAGTCCAAGAAATGCTCTCACAAAAAGTTATTAATTTCAACATTATAGGTCATTTTCAAAAGTCAACAAAAAGACACTTTAAGTCAAAGACCATAACTTGAGATTGGTAAATCAAAATGACATGGGAGCAAAAGCATTGGTTATAGGACTTCAAGACCTTTCCAAAATGTCCAAGAACATGTTCATAGCTTCAAAATTGAGCAAGATATGCATTGGAGAAGTTTGGAAATTTTTGGGAACTTTCAAAAGGCAACTTTGCCTAAAACACCTCAAAATTGCTAATGGGCCTCAAATTCTTCCTTGAATCATTACCCAAAGCCTATGCACGACCCATTGAGCCCAAAATATTTTATTTTCTTATTTTTGATTAATTAATTGAATTTATATTTATATTAATTCATTTAATTAGATTTAATTATGAGAAAATTCAAAGATATGCTTTTTCAAATCTTTTTATGCAGCAAATATACTCCAAATATGCTAAAGATTTCGTGCATCATCCAAGGGGACAAGATCTTCCACAATTGGCAAAGTTTTCATGGAAAAAGATTGGAAAATACATGATTGGCAATCAAATATTCAAGACATTAATTCATGGACTTATGGGCTTGTTTTTGACCTAGAATCATTCACATACATATGCACAAGGAAACCCTACTGATGCGGACACGAAAAAGCTGCTCATGCGCCATAACCAATTTGCAACTTTTCAACAAAAACTTGAAAACTGATTTCATAGTTGCAGTACAATTCAAGACCTGAAATTGCTTCTAATACATTGCTAGACCTTCCAGGAGTCTATTAGCATCAAGAACCAGTCCAAACACGCAAGGAATCGAAGAACACAAGTCATACGGTTTGCATATTTTCCAGAAACTCATATCATAATTCATGCGCATTTGATGCATATTGTTGGTTGTTTTGTATTCACAGGAACATTCTCAAGCTAATGATACGGTTTAATTGCATTATAGCATCCTGTATCAAAATCTACCATTGAAGAATATTAGGTTTTCAGAACATCCAAATTAGGGCTTTCCTTGTATGGAAAAATTGGACTTCCAAACCTATATGGACAGAATCGTTGCAGCAAGACGAATCAAATGATACCCTCGCGCCCTTTTTATATTTCCTCCTCTTCTAATTGCTATTTTCAGGATTTTCAGTTTGTGGGGGTTTAAAACCCCCGCTATCTTATTCATAGTTGCAGGGAAAACAAAGACGAAGACGGACGTGGCATTGCATGACTGGAATATTCAAATCTGGCGCGCTTTCTTTTTGTGCTAGACCATTAATGCTTGTTTTTTTATATTATATTTGTTGCCTATACATTTAACAAATGCGCTTGGTGGTTCAGTTGGTTGAGGACGTGTACTGCAGGCATTGGGACCTGGGTTCGATTCCCAGGTCCCCCCATATAATGCATAATTTTTGTTTTAACATGTTCACATGCAGCAATGGTTCAGTGGTCCACCATACGTACCCATGCTCATGCTTGCCAAGTGGCTTTGATGATCAATCTGAAGGCCACAAAATGGAGTCTAGGGTATGGCGCAGTCAACCAACGTGCACACAAGCAGGGAAAGTCAAATGAGCCTTGTGCTAGTGGGCCTGAATTACTTCCAACAAACCTCCATTTGGGCCTGAAACCCCCTTTGGTTTGCATCCTTTTTATTTTATTTTCTTTTCTTTTCTAATTCTTCTTAATTGTTTTAATTGTTTTTTCACCATAAAATAATTTTTCATAATAAAAAATCAGAAACCAAAAAATGTTTTATATTTAATTATTATTAATTTCATCACTAACCTATTTTTTGTAAATAAATAACTAACAATTAATTTAGTTAATTTAGGTTTTAATTTTAACACTTTTTCTTAATAAATAAAAAATATATAGAATTAGGTTTTTTTGACATTTTCATCTTTTTCTTAAATAAATTATTAATCATCATTATTTATTATTATTATTAATTATTATTTTTGTAAATAAATATGTAAATTAACTAATTAGTTTAAATTAGGTCAACTTTGACGTTTATTAATAATTAAAATAATTTAGAACTAGGGTTTCCTTCTAATTTTAATTTTCTTTATTTTCATAAATACCAAAAACCTAAAAAACACCTTTCTTTAATTAAATAATAATTAGTTCTTAATTCAATTTAATTTCTCAAAAGGGCCCAACACCCTCGAACGTTCATCTTAATTCTTTTCGCACATTATTCTTTTTTCTTATTGATCATTATGTAACTGCTTTCCGGATGTAATAGTAATTAGGTATTCTTTTACTTTCCGCACTTTTATCAAAACAGGTCTTTGTATTTTGGCGATGTATAGACCCGCGCCTTGTAATAGCGTAGCTTTTATCTTTCCGTCTTTTAATTTTCCGCACTCTTAAATTCTAACTTTGTATGAAAGAATGTATGCTAATTAAAAAACAAGCGTAGCTCACAATGCCATGATCAAAGATAACTGTTAAACTGAAAATAACACACAAATACACACACCACTTCTAGGGTACGCCTCACCTGTTGCCTTCGAAACGTGGTCGTCGAGTATAGGACGTTTTAGCGGTCGCTCTGATGTCTAAGATCCAGTCGCCTCGAAACGGTTGCCTCGGATAAAAGGATCTAGGATATTAGGGTAGCTTCTAAGGTGTCTTACTGTTGCTCTGGTGACCACACTGTCCCTACAATCGAATTGACCCGAACACCTCCAACGGTGGTGCTACCTACCTCTCAATGGTGGAATGGCACTACCTTAAGGACTTTTACACAGCCTAATTCCTTAGGGTAGGTAGATGACTCATGGATACTTGCTCTTCAAAAACAAATCAAAACTCTTTTCACACCGACACTTTCAAAAAGCTTTCAAAACAATTTTTCAAACACTCTTGAGGACAGATACAAGAGTCATTCAGAAATCTTTCAATGAAACTTTTTCAAACCCACTCAGATTTTGAAAAGCAAACATTTTAAAAACATAAGAGCAAGTATCTAAGAGCCCATGGATAACCATGGATAGAAAGGGTGCTAACACCTTCCCTTTCTATAAATCTACCTCCCGAACCGAGAAACTATCTCATAAGGAATTTTGCTGTGCTTTTGTCCTGTCCATGTTAGAGAAAATAAAAGACGGTGGCGACTCTTGCTTCCGCGACATTTCGCGAAACCAGCTAAAAACAGTCAGTTCTATTTCCACCGATCACAATACCTATTCTACATTTTACTCAAATGAAGATAATAATGTATTGGTAAAAGAAAACAGTGTCAATAACATATTATTTTTTAATTTCTCTAACAATAATTAATTTACTTACCATAACAAACTTATCATTTATCATTTAATTCAGATTTACAAACATTTGTTTTTGATTAAAACAACCCGGAACAATACAAATTTGACAAGATTATTTTGTTCATACAAAAATTAATTCAATAATTTTGGTCATGAAAAAATTGATTCAATAAATCAGTTAAAAGTAAAATTTGGATTGTAAATAATTATTTATAATAAATAATAAATAATAGAGTTTATTTTTTTTAATTTTGACATTAATTAACCGTTTTTAGGATTGTGTTAGAATAAAAAAAAATAAAAAATCTTTGTAAATAAATATTTTAATATAATATTGCCTTTACAGATGCAACACATTAGAATAAATATCCTTTATATATCCTCTATCCGATCTTTCGGTAAATCAATATCCTTTATATAATTTTTATATCAAACCATTGATTTTTTCATTGGAATAATTGATTTTGTAAATGTTTAGTTTCACCGATCATTTTCAACACAATAATATTATTCTATTTTAGTAAGTGATTATCTGTTTTATTTTTAAAATGTTAATACTTATATGATTGATTTTATGATTATTTATTATGGTTAAAATTATATGATTATTATTGATTTCGAAGTTATTAATTAATATATCAATACATATTATTATTATTATTATTATTATTATTATTATTATTATTAATATTATTATTATTATTATATCAATATATATTATTCAATCAATTAAGTATTATTTATTTTAGATTTGTTTAAAAACAATCTTATACTTTATAGAAACATGAAGATTAGCTGCGCAATACCATGTTCGGTTGCATGAAAATTGAAATGAGATTAATACATTTTTTAAAATAATAATTGAAAAGAATAAATTAATAAAATCAAATAACAATATTATATTTTTAAATTAAATTTCATATAAATAACAAATATTTTTAAAGAAAAAAAATTGACTTGAAACATAATTAGCTTCTTAATGATAAAGCCAAAAATTCCATGTCTATTGTATTTACATCAAAAATATTAAACCAAAAAAGGTGTATAAATTATTAACAATAGACAAACAAAATTTGGAGGTGCATAATTGGAATGGTAGTGTAAATAAAGACTAAAAAAAGATTAAATTAGTAGATGTTACTATGATAATAAATTAAAAGCTTTGCAAATTTCCTTTGCGTTTGGAAAACCATGTGCACAAGTATTACGACTAAAAACCATTTCTCACTGATTAACCAATATGCATGTGGTCTTGTTCCAATCATACACATTCAACACAAAAAGAAATGTTACTAATCTTAGAAGGAGTCTGTTTTAATATATAAAAAGTGACTACTACCATTTTTACAAATAATTTAAAACTAATTACATTTCTAAAATTAGGGTTAAATAGGTCATTATAAATTTTGTAAATAAAATTAATTCAGACATTTTGAATATTTGCTTCTTTTTATACACAAAATTAATGTGATTGTTGGTCATGTCTATTACCAAAGCTACTAATATAATTACTATCAATTTATCTATTCCAACAATCTACATTAATTATTCCATCTATCAATTTTATAACATAAAAGGAACAATGAAAATTAAATTAGAAAAAAAACCTTCTCTTTCATTTTATTTAAATTTGCTTCATTTTTGGAAAAACAACCGACACAAAAGATAGAACCATTAATTTCTCCCTGCTTCTATTTTTCAAAGACGCAGTAACACCATCAAACAAACATACAAAATCAATACCCAAACACAATAATCCTTAATTTCTCATTATTTTCATAGACTTTACAGAGTACAAGATTTCGAAATGGAAATTATGTAAATTTGATTACTACACGAATGTTTAATTCTGGTTCCGCTTCTACCTCTTCTTAACTCTTTTGATCTTCTAAGTTGTAGGTCAATTGTCTGTTGTGTTGGTGTCTCCACGAGATATAGGATTTTGATGGCGAAGTTGTATGAATTTGTGCAGTAGTGAAGAGAAAATGTGAGAGGCTTCGAACAATACAATGATTGCAAGTTGTTTTGTGGTTTGTTAGGTTTTTCATTTTTTTTTTTACCTGAAGTTTGTATGTTTATTAGTTACATATTCAGATTTACCTATGGTGACTAAAAATGTATACTCACTAATCTCATTCTTTCACAGAGGAAGTTTTAAAATTTGGTTATACGAATCTTAGACCGTAGCTTATGTTTCTATAATATCTTGCTAATTGCGATGAATTTCTCTGTTGAGTTTCATTATATTTGTCATCATGTTATAGGTGTAGAGTATTTTGTACTTAACATACAAGTTTGTTAATGTCAAGTTCTTGGTTAAAGTGTGGTCCAAAACAAAAGAGGGTTATCAGAGAGAGTATATGTCACTTTTAAAGAAGCAGAAAAGAATTATAGATGGTATACGGGTTTTGTTGATGTTTGAAGAGAGCTTTAAGTTGGTAATGGTAATACAACTTTGATCTAAGTGGGGAAACATTAATTCCAAATAGATTAATTGGAGAAGAGAAGAACATTATACAACAACCGTCAACAATATCAAAATAATACTAAGATAATTGATAGAGTTTTCTTATTTTACACTCATAATAGCTTTTGATCTTTGATTTTTATTTATGAATTCCAGGTAGAACAGTCATTGCAAAATTCAATCTAAATTACAAATTGTAATTATTCTGTGGAATTTAGTTTTGATTCCACTGCCAATTATAGTAATGTTTACGTTAAACAGAATCGGAATCAGCTGACTCTCTCACTGACTCTCTCACTGATTTTGGGTAAAACATGGTTTTCATTTCTATTTTGTTCCAGTGATGCTGATATTTGTTGTCCATAAATTTTTAAATAGAGTGATGTATATTGTCTGATGTTTAGTGTCTATTAACATATTAACAAAGTATTTCAATAAAATGCAGGATGAAAAGTTAGCTGATTCAGTTAGTTGTATCCATATTAGAACAGATAAAGGTTTTTGTCAAAATTAAGAACTCAGTAAATATGAGATTTGATAGTATTCCTCCAACTTATTATTAATGAAACTATGATTTGGTTTTTCTAATCACATGTTACAAAAAGAAACTACTTAAAAAATAAGGTAATTTACATTTTTGATTTTTTTTTCTCTTCTGTGTTGCAAATGGGAAAAATAGAGATTCTTTATTTATTATTAAAGTTCCATAAAAATATTCTACGAATAATTATGAGTTATTCACTATTTATTTAGTATTTATTCGCGATACATAATTGTTTATATTCACAAATTCAGATATTATGTACATGTTTCCTTCATTAATAATTTTTGTTTTTGTTTTATTTTTTTAAGGTTTCTTCATGACAATTGCAACTAGATCTTAATTTTTATTTTAAATATTTGATGAGTTAATTAATATATATTTTAAACATTTGATTGACTTGAATTTATTATGTTAAATTATTTTAACAAAGATAATAATGTATTGGTAAAAGAAAACGGTGTCAATAATATATTATTTTTTAATTTCTCTAACAATAATAAATTTACTTTTGTTTAGTTATAAAAACAAAATGATATTTATAAATAGGAAAAATCCTAACTGAAAGACCATAACAAACTTATCATTTATCATCTAATTCATATTTACAAACATTTGTTGTTGATTAAAACAACCCGAAACAATTAAATTTGACAAGATAATTTTTGTCATACAAAAATTGATTAAATAATTCAATAAATCAGTTAAAAGTTAATTTTGGGTTGTAAATAATTATTTATAATAAATAATAAATAATAGACTTTATTTTTGTTTTAATTTTGACATTAATTAACCGTTTTTAGGATTGTGTTAGAATAAATAAAAAATAAATTTTTTTTATAAATAAATGTTTTAATATAATATTGCCTTTACAGATGTAACACATTAGAATAAATATCCTTTATATATCTTCTATCCTATCTTTCCGTAAACAAATATCCTTTATATATTTTTTACATAAAATAATTGATTTTTTCATTGGAATAAGTGATTTTGTAAATGTTTAATTTCACGATCACTTTCAACACAAAAACATTATTCTATTTTAATAAGTGATTATCTCTTTTATTTTTAAAATGTTAATACTTATATGACTAATTTTATGATTATTTTGATATATTTAAAATTATATGACTATTATTGATTTTACAGTTATTAATTAATATATCATTTATTTTCTATGAAGATTTCAATACATATTATTATTATTATTATTTTAATATTATTATTATTATTATTATTATTATTATTATATCAATAAATATTATTCAATCAATTAAGTATTATTTATTTTAGATTTGTTTAAAAACAATCATATAATTTATAGAAACATGAAGATTAGCTGAGCAATACCACGTTCGGTTGCATGAAAATTGAAATGAGATTAATATATTTTTTAAAATAATAAATTAATAAAATCAAATAACAAATATTATATTTTTAGATTTAATTTCATATAAATAACAAATAATTTAAAGAAAAAAATTGACTTGAAACAAAATTAGATTCTTAAAGATAAAAAGTTAACGTTTATACTAAAAAAAATGATACAAATATTTTTTTTTATAAAAATAACATGAGGACAATAATGATTAGTGAATACATAAATTTTGTATGAATATACAAAATTTTAATTCTTTTAAAAATGACCAATAAAAACTATGCTGCATTAAAGGTGTACTGCATCATATGTTTGGTCACATTGGAAATATCAACAAATACATATGAGTTTAAAATATGACAATAATAATGATACATTATTAATATCAATATGGTGAGTAAATAATAATAAATGTTAATAATAAAAATTTATTATTATTTATTATTATCTAATTATAATAATATATTAAAATTAGTATTATTATTAATATTTAATTAATGAATCTTTAAAATAGAAAAATCTTACACATTTATGTATTATGTATATTTCAAAATAGTGCTTAGGAATTAAAAACGAGAAAATGTTCATTAAAATATTTTCAACATTCTAAATTAAAAATTTAATTATCCCAAAGTCCATTTTTCACAAATATTTAATTATCTATATTTAAGTATCGCAAAGTCCATTTTTCTTATATTCCAACCAGACATAAGATAGATCAAGTGATTACACCAGTAAAATACAACCACATATCCAAAGTTCTATAAAACAAAGATAGAAGGATAAATTTTTGTTCTTAATTTCACACATAAAAACGACATGGCACGACTCGTGCAAATGCACACGTGCTTTAGTAGTATTTAAAAAACCAGACAAATTGACAACCACATACTTGATAAATGAAAACATCACGTATTTAAATTACATAATATTTTAAGATTGAACAAAAACACTAACATAATTTCTACATGTATTGCAAGATGGGAAGACTGAATATCTCAAACTCACAAAATAGAGGATGGTATCTCGTCTTTAAATGAATCATATCTAATCTTGGAAAAAAGTTTTAGAAGAGAAACGTTGCACAAACACACAAAATGGTTTGAATGAGGTTGAAGTGTTTTTGTTGGGATCAATAGCAAATGGATCCCACTGGAGGGACAATCATTATGTCTCCACTTATTTGTGAAAGGGTTTGTGAATTGAATCGTAATGAAGTTCGGAAATGGAATAAAAAAGAAGGTTCAGTTTGTATCTCCTCATCCTACCCCAAAAGACTCAACTGCATAAGATTCATATCTTTATTTATTAAGTGTTTTAAGTTTGATAAAGAGAAAGAGGTTTGAAAGGAGAGTTACTCGAAGAAGTCGAGGTTTATTATGAAACTGGTTAAAGTTTAGAAAATGAAGAAGGTTTTTAAAAAGATGAGAATATTTTGAAAATTAAAGAATTTGCAGGAGATGAAGAAAATATCCTATGTACAGGATGATAAAAGATAAGGTAAGGAAGTTCTGACCGAACGTAATCTCATACTTGATATAAAGAAATCAATATAGAATTCACATCCCTTTGGATTAAAAGCCATAAGCAGATAAATAAGCCAATAGTATACCAAATCTCAGGTGAAAATATATCGCACAAGCAGACAACATCAAAGAAACACATGAGTCAGATAATACTCAAAGGAACGGGTAAAGTGCATCCGGTGAAAATAAACCACAACAGAGAATGCATAAGGAAAGAATAAATCGCAAGCAGCGAATGCATCTGGTAAACTAAGGTGTCAGATAAAGCTCAAAGTATCAACAAGATATCATATAAGAATCCCTGCATCAGATGAAACACACTGACAAAACCAGGATAACAGAGAAATAATCTGAATGTCTCAGATAAGGCTTAAGAGTAGGCTACGGGACCGGAATGGATTCAAAGCCACAAAATAAACCGGTCAATGGAGTCTATGCATCCATACGTATTCGAAAGGTAATATTTAAATTAACTTTATAATCGCAACGCAATGAAGAAAATATAAACACAACTTGAATTTATTTACAAGTAAATCAAATAAAGTATAAAGCCAAAAATTCCATGTCTATTGTATTTACATAAAAAGTATTAAACCAAAAAAGGTGTATAAATTATTAACAATCGACAAACAAAATTTGGTGGTGCATAAATAATTGGAATGGTAGTGTAAATAAGGACTAAAAAAAATATTAAATTAGTAGATGTTACTATGATAATAAATTAAAAGCTTTGAAAATTTCCTTTGTGTTTGGAAAACCATACGCACCAGTATTACAACTAAAAACCATTTCTCATTGATTAACCAATATGTCCGTGGTCTTGTTCCAATCATACACATTCAACACAAATAGAAATGTTACTAATCTTAGAAGGAGTCTTTTTAATATATAAAAAGTGACTACTACCATTTTTACAAATAATTTAAAATTATTTACATTTCTAAATTTAGGGTTAAATAGGTCATTATAAATTTTTTAATTAAAATTAATTCAAACATTTTGAATATTTGATTCTTTTTATACACAAAATTAATGCGATTGTTGGCCATTTCTATTACCAAAGCTACTAATATAATTACTATGAACTTTACATAATCCATTCCACATTAATTACTCCATCTATTAATTTTAGAACATAAAGGCACAATGAAAAGAAAATTAGAAGAAAAAAAAAACCTTCTCTTTCATTCTATTTAACTTTGCTTCATTTTTGGAAAGACAACCAACACAAAAGATAGAACCATTGATTTCTCTCTGCTTCTGTTTTTCTAAAACACACTAACACAATCAAACACCAACAAACAAACATGCAAAATCCATCCCCAAACACAACAATCCTTAATTTCTCGTTATTTTTCAAAATGGAATTATGTAAATTTGATTACTACACGAATGTTTAATTATGGTTCCGCTTCTACCTCTTCTTGACTCTTTTGATCTTCTAAGTTGTAGGTCAGTTTTCTGTTGTGTTGGTGTCTCCGTGAGATGTAGGACTTTAATGGCGTAGTTGTATGAATTTGTGCAGTAGTGAAGAGAAAATGTGAGGGGCTTCGAACAATACAGTGACTGCAAGTTGTTTTGTGGTTTGTTAGGTTTTTTAATTCGTTTTTATTTTTACCTGAAGTTTGTATGTTTATTAGTTACATATTCAGATTTACCTATGGCGACTAAAAAGGTATACTCACTAATCTCATTCTTTCACGGAGGATGTTTTAAAATTTGGTTAAACAAATCTTAGACCGTAGCTTATGTTTCTATAATATACTGGTAATTGCGATGAATTTCTCTGTTGAGTTTAATTATATTTATCATTATGTTATAGGTGTAGACTATTTTGTACTTAATATACAAGTTTGTTAATGTCAAGTTCTTGGTTAAAATGTGGTCCAAAACAAAAGAGGGTTATCAGAGAGAGTATATGTGACTTTTAAAGAAGCAGAAAAGAATTATAGATGGTATACGAGTTTTGTTGATGTTTGAAGAAAGCTTTAAGTTGGTAATGGTAATACGACTTTGATCTTTGTGGGGAAACATTAATTCCAAATAAATTTTAAAAAATTGGAGAAGAGAAGAACTTTATACAAAAACCGTCAACAATATCAAAATAATACTAAGATAATTGATAACATTGTCTTATTTTACACTCATAATAGCTTTTGATCTTTGATTTTTATTTATGAATTCCTGGTAGAACAGTCATTGTCAAAATTAAGAACTCAGTAAATATGAGATTTGATAGTATTCCTCCAGCTTATTATTAATGAAACTATGATTTGGTTTTTCTAATCACATGTTACAAAAAAGAAACTACTCAAAAAAATAAGATAATATACATTTTTGCTTTTCTTTTTCTCTTCTGTGTTGCAAATGGGAAAAATAGAGCTTCTTTATTTATATTAATATTCTCAATTATTTATTTACTATTAATAACTATATTTAAATTATTATTTTTTTAATTAATAAGTTATTAGTTATTAAAGTTGCATAAAAATATTCTACGAATAATTATGAGTTATTCACTATTTATTTAGTATTTATTCGCGATGCAGAATTGTTTAAATTTACAAATTTAGATACTATGTACATGCTTCCTTCATTAATAATTTTTGTTTTTGTTTTATTTTTTTAAGGTTTCTTCGTGACAATTGCAACCAGATCTTAATTTTTATTTTAAATATTTGATGAGTTAATTAATATATATTTTGAACATTTGATTGATTTGAATTTATTATGTTAAATTATTTTAACAATTTTGTTGCCCTTAGTAATGATACCCATTCTACATTTTACTCAAATGAAGATAATAATGTATTGGTAAAAGAAAACAGTGTCAATAATATATTATTTTTTTAATTTCTCTAACATTAACTAATTTACTTTTGTTTATTTATAAAAACAAAATGATATTTATAAAAAGGAAAATCCTAACTGAAAGACCATAACAAACTTATCATTTACCATTTAATTCATATTTACAAACATTTGTTGTTGATTAAAACAACCCGGAACAATATAAATTTGACAAGATAATTTTGGTCATATAGAAATTGATTAAATAATTTTGGTCCTACAAAAATTGATTCAATAAATTAGTTAAAAGTTAATTTTTGATTGTAAATAATTATTTATAATAAATAATAGAGTTTATTTTTGTTTTAATTTTGACATTAAATAACTGTTTTTAGGAATGTGTTAGAATAAATAAAAAATAAAAAATCTTTGTAAATAAATGTTTTAATATAATATTGTCTTTACAGATACAACACATTAGAATAAATATCCTTTATATATCCTCTATCCTATCTTTCCGTAAATAAATATCCTTTATATATTTTTTACATTAAAGAATTGATTTTTTCATTGGAATAATTGATTTTGTAAATGTTTAATTTCACCGATCACGTTAACATTAAAAAATTATTCTATTTTAATAAGTGATTATCTCTATTATTTTTAAAATGTTAATAATTAAATGATTGATTTTATAATTATTTTGATATATTTAAAATTATATGATTATTATTGATTTTACAGTTATTAATTAATATATCATTTATTTTCTATGAAGATCTCAATACATATTATTATTATTATTATTATTATTATTATTATTATTATTATTATTATTATTATTATTATTATTATTATTATTATTATTATTATTATTATATCAATAAATATTATTTAATCAATTAAGTATTATTTATTTTAGATTTGTTTAAAAACAATCATATACTTTTTAGAAACATGAAAATTAGCTGAGCAATACCATGTTCGGTTGCATGAAAAATTGAAATGAGAATAATATATTTTTTAAAATAATAATTGAAAATAATAAATTAATAAAATCAAATAACAAATATTATCTTTTTAAATTTAATTTCATATAAATAACAAATATTTTAAAGAAAAAAATCGACTTGAAACAAAGTTAGATTCTTAATGATAAAAAGTTAACATTTATACTAAAAAATGATACAAATATTTATTTTTATAAAAATAACATGAGACAATAATGATTAGTGAATACCCAAATTTTTTATGAATACACAAATTTTTTATTCTTTTAAAAATGACCAATAAAAATTATGCTGCATAAAAGGTGTGTTGCATCGTATGTTTGGTCACATTGGAAATATCAGCAAATTCATATGAATTAAAAATATGACAATAATAATGATACATTATTAATATAAATATGGTGAGTAAATAATAAAAAATGTTAATAATACAAATTTATTAATATTTATTATTATATAATTTTAATAACATATTAAAATTATTATTAGTAATATTTAAATTATGAATTTGTAAAATAGAAAAATCTTACACATTTATGTATTATGTATATTTTCAAAATAGTTCTTAGGAATTAAAAATGAGAAAATGTTCATAAAATGTTTTTAAGGTTCTAAATTAAAAATTAACGGTCTGATTTGCACCGATACGAATCAATACTGGCTCATACTCAATGAATACCCACAAAAAATACCCTCAACGATTAGGGTAAAAATCCGCAAAATAGGTACGAATACTAACACGAGTAATTACCCATTAAAATAAGCGGTTATGAGTGCTGGCATGAGTACCTTAGTACCCACTCCACTCCATACTCACACTTCATATTTATATAATATCATTTGTATTATTATATACAAATGCACATATATCAATTTTTAAAAAACATATCACTATTAAACTATTACACATTTTAATAAAAGTGTTTATTTATTTCTTAAATCAACAATAACATTCATAATTTTTTTAATGTTAAAAAACTTAAAATTATATCATAATTTATAATTAATTGATTGAATTTTACTACAAATGTGGATAAACGGGTGCGGGTATGGGTATTGAGATATGGGTGTGAACAGTGTCCACGCGGGTTTGGGCTCGGGTACGAAGATATTTTTGGTATGGGGACGTGTACTGTAGTACTCTTCCCATTGCCATCCCTGATCAATACCCGAGTACAGGTAAAAAAAATACATAAATAAAGAAGAAAATAATTTCACAAATATTTAATTATCTATATTTAATTATCCCAAAGTCTATTTTTCACAAATATTAAATTATCTATACTTAAGTATCCCAAAGTCCATTTTTCTTATATTCCAACAAGACATAAGATAGATCAAGTGATTACACCAGTAAAATACGACCACATATGAAAAGTTCTATAAAAACAAAGATAGGATGATATATTTTTGTTCTTAATTTCACACATAAAAATGACATGGCACGACTTGTGCGAATGCACACGTGCTTTAGTAGTATTTAAAAAAGCAGACAAATTGAAAACCACAACTTGATAAAATAAAACATCACCTATTTAAATTACATAATATTTGAAGAATGAACAAAAACACCAACACAATTCCTACATGTATTGCAAGATGGGAAAATTGAATAAGTCAAACTCACAAAATAGAGGATGGTATCTCTTCTATAAATGACTCATATCTAATCTTGGAAAAAAGTTTTAGAAGAGAAACGTTGCATAAACACACAAAATGGTATGAATGAGGTTTAAGTGTTTTTGTTGGGATCAATAGGAAATGGATCCCACTGGAGGGACAGTCACTATGTCTCCACTTATTTGTGAAAGGGTTTGTGAATTTAATCGTAATGAAGTTCGGAAATTAAAGAAAAAACAAGGTTCAGTCTGTATCGCCTCATCCTACCCCAAAATACTCAACTTCATAAGATTCATATCTTTATTTATTAAGTGTTTTAAGTTTGATAAAAATAAAGAGGTTTGAAAAGAGAGTCACTCGAAGAAGTCGAGGTTTATTATGAAACTGGTTAAAGTTTAGAAAACAAAGAAGGTTTTGAAAAAGATGAGAAGGTTTTGAAAATTAAATAATTTGAAGGAGATGAAGAGAATATCCTATGTACAAGAAGGTCTGGCCGAACATAAGCTCATACTTGATATAAAGAAATCAATATAGCATTCCCATCCCTTTGGATTAAAAGCCATAAGCAGTTAAATAAGCCAAGAGTATACCAAACCTCAGGTGAAAATAAATCACACAAACAGACATCATCAAAGACACCCTTTCGTCAGATAATACTCAAAGGAACGGATAAATTTCATCAGGTGAAAATAAACCACAACAGAGAATGCATTAGGTGAGAATAAATCACAAGCAGCGAATGCATCAGGTAAACTCAAGGTGTCAGATAAAGCTCAAAGTATCAATAAGATATCAAATAAGAATCCCTGCAACAGATAAAACACACTGACAGAACCAGGATAACAGAGAAATAATACAAATGTCTCAGATAAGGCTCAAGAGTATGCTACGGGACCGGAATGGATTGAATTGAAAGCCACAAAATAAACCGGTCAATAGAGTCTATGCATCCATATGTATTCGAAAGCTAATATTTAAATTAACTTTATAATCGTAATGCAATAAAGAAAATATCAACACAACTTGAATTTATTTACAAGTAAATCAAATAAAGTGTAAAGCCAAAAATTCCTTGTCTATTGTATTTACATCAAAAATATTAAACCAAAAAAGGTGTATAAATTATTAACAATCGACAAACAAAATTTGGTGGTGCATAATTGGAAGGGTAGTGTAAATAAGGACTAAAAAAAATATTAAATTAGTAGATGTTACTATGATAATAAATTAAAAGCTTTGCAAATTTCCTTTGTGTTTGGAAAACCATACGCACCAGTATTACAACTAAAAACCATTTCTCACTGATTAACCAATATGTTTGTGGTTTTGTTCCAATCATACACATTCAGCACAAAAATAAATGTTACTAATCTTAGAAGGAGTCTGTTTTAATATATAAAAAGTGACTACTACCATTTTTTACAAATAATTTAAAACTAATTACATTTCTAAAATTAGGGTTAAATAAGTCATTATAAATTTTTTAATTAAAGTTAATTCAGACATTTTGAATATTTGCTTCTTTTTATATACAAAATTAATGTGATTGTTGGCCATTTCTATTACCAAAGCTACTAATATAATTACTATCAAATTTACCTATTCCAACCATCCACATTAATTATTCCATCTATTAATTTTAGAACATAAAAGGCACAATGAAAAGAAAATTAGAAGAAAAAAAACCTTCTCTTTCATTTTATTTAACTTTGCTTCATTTTTGGAAATACAACCAACACAAAAGATAGAACCATTGATTTCTATCTACTTCTGTTTTTCAAAAATGCACTAACACAATCAAACACCAACAAACAAACATACAAAATACATCCCCAAACACAACAATCCTAAATTTCTCGTTATTTTTCATAGGCTTTACAGGGTACAGGATTTCAAAATGGAAATTATATAAATTTGATTACTACACGAATGTTTAATTCTGGTCACGCTTCTACCTCTTCTTGACTCTTTTGATCTTCAAAGTTGTAGGTCAGTTTTCTGTTGTGTTGGTGTCTCCGTGAGATGTAGGACTTTAATGGCGTAGTTGTATGAATTTGTGCAGTAGTGAAGAGAAAATGTGAGGGGCTTCGAACAATACAGTGACTGCAAGTTTTTTTATGGTTTCTTATGTTTTTCATTTTTTTTACATGAAGTTTGTATGTCTGTTAGTTACATAGTCAGATTTACATATGGTTACTAAAAAGGTATACTCACTAATCTCATTCTTTCATAGAGAAGTTTTAAAATTTGGTTAAATGAATCTTAGACCGTAGCTTATGTTTCTATAATATCTTGGTAATTGCGATGAATTTCTCTGTTGAGTTTAATTATATTTTTCATTATGTTATAGGTGTAGACTAATTTGTACTTAATATATAAGTTTGTTAATGTAAAGTTCTTGGTTAAATTGTGGTCCAAAACAAAAGAGGATTATCAGAGAGAGTATATGTGACTTTTAAAAAAGCAGAAAAGAATTATAGATGGTATACGGGTTTTGTTGATGTTTGAAGAGAGCTTTAAGTTGGTAATGGTAATACAACTTTGATCTATGTGGGGAAACATTAATTCCAAATAGATTAAAAAAATTTGGAGAAGAGAAGAACTTTATACAACAACCGTCAACAATATCAAAATAATACTAAGATAATTGATAGCATTGTCTTATTTTACACACATAATAGCTTTTGATCTTTGATTTTTATTTATGAATTACTGGTAGAATAGACTGCAAAATTCAATCTAAATTACAAATTGTAATTATTCTATGGGATTTAGTTTTGATTCCACTACCAATTATAATAAAGTTTACGTTAAACGGAATAGGAATCAGCTAACTCTCTCACTGATTTTGGGTAAAACATGGTTTTAATTTCTATGTTCTTCAAGGTGATGCTGATATTTCTTGTCCATAAATTTTTAAATATAGTGATGTATATTGTCTAATGTTTAGTGTCTTTTAACATATTAAAAAAGTATTTGAATAAAATGCACGATGAAAAGTTAGCTGATTCAATTAGTTGTATCCATATTAGAACATATAAATGTTTTTTATCAAAATTAAGAACTGAGTAAATATGAGATTCGATAGGATTCCTCCAGCTTATTATTAATGAAACTATGATTTGGTTTTTCTAATCACATGTTACAAAAAGAAACTACTCAAAAAAATAAGATAATATACATTTTTTTCTTTTTTTTCTCTTCTGTGTTGCAAATGGGAAAAATAGAGCTTCTTTATTTATTATTAATATTCTCAATTATTTTTTTACTATTAATAACTATATTTTAAAATTTTTTTTGTTAATTAATAAGTTATTAGTTATTAAAGTTGCATAAAAATATTCTACTAATAATTATGAGTTATTCACTATTTATTTTGTATTTATTCGCGATGCAGAATTGTTTATATTCACAAATTCAGATACATGCTTCCTTCATTAATAATTTTTGTTTTTGTTTTATTTTTTTAAGGTTTCTTCGTGACAATTGCAACCAGATCTTAAATTTTATTTTAAATATTTGATGAGTTAATTAACATATATTTTTAACATTTGATTGATTTGAATTTATTATGTTAAATTATTTTAACAATTTTGTTGCCCTTAGTAATGATACCCATTCTACATTCTACTCAAATGAAGGTAATAATGTATTGGTAAAAGAAAACAGTGTCAATAATATATTATGTTTTAATTTCTCTAACAATAATTAATTTACTTTTGTTTAGTTATAAAAACAAAATGATATTTATAAAAAGGAAAATCCTAACTGAAACACCATGACAAACTTATCATTTATCATTTAATTCATATTTACAAACATTTGTTGTTGATTAAAACAACCCGGAACAATATAGATTTGACAAGATAATTTTGGTCATACAAAAATTAATTAAATAATTTTGGTCCTGGAAAAATTGATTTAATAAATCAGTTAAATGTAAATTTTGGATTGTAAATAATTATTTATAATAAATAATAAATAATAGAGTTTATTTTTGTTTTAATTTTGACATTAATTAACTGTTTTTAGGATTGTGTTAGAATAAATAAAAAATAAAAAACCTTGGTAAATAAATGTTTTAATATAATATTGTCTTTACAGATGCAACACATTATAATAAATATCTTTTATATATCATTTATCCTATCTTTCCGTAAATAAATATCCTTTATATATTTTTTACATCAAACAATTGATTTTTTCATTGGAATAATTGATTTGTAAAAGTTTAATTTCACCGATCACTTTCAACACAAAAACATCATTCTATTTTAATAAGTTATTATCTCTTTGATTTTTAAAATTTTAATACTTCAATGATTGATTTTATGATTATTTTGATATATTTAAAATAATATGATTATTATTGATTTTACACATTTATTTTCTATGAAGATCTCAATATATATTTTTATTATTATTAATATTATTATTGTTATTATATCAATAAATATTATTCAATCAATTAAGTATTATTTATTTTAGATTTGTTTAAAAACAATCATATACTTTATAGAAACATGAATATTAGCTAAGCAATACCACGTTCGGTTGCATGAAAATTGAAATGAGAATAATATATTTTTTAAAATAATAATTAAAAATAATAATTAAAAATAATAAATTAATAAAATCAAATAACAAATATTATATTTTTAAATTTAATTTCATATAAATAACAAATATTTTGGAAGAAAAAAATCGACTTGAAACAAAATTAGATTCTTAATGATAAAAAGTTAACAATTCTAATAAAAAATGATACAAATATTTATTTTTATAAAAATAACATGAGACAATAATGATTAGTGAATACACAAATTTTGTATGAATACACAAATTTTTTATTCTTTTAAAAATGACCAATAAAAACAATGCTGCATAAAAGGTGTGTTGCATCATATGTTTGGTCACATTGGAAATATCAGCAAATTCATGAGTTAAAAAATGACAATAATAATGATACATTATTAATATCAATATGGTGAGTAAAAAATAATAAATGTTAATAATAAAAATTTATTAATATTTATTATTATATAATTATAATAACATATTAAAATTATTATTATCATTATCATTAATATTTAATTTATGAATTTTTAAAATAGAAAAATCTTACACATTTATGTATTATGTATATTTTCAAAATATTTCTTAGGAATTAAAAATCAGAAAATATTCATTAAAACGTTTTTAACGTTCTAAATTAAAAATTAACAGTCTGATTTGCAACAATACGAATCAATACTGGCTCATACTCAATGAGTACCCATAAAAATACCCTCAACGAGTAGGGTAAAAATCCACAAAATAGGTACGAATACTGACACAAGTAATTATCCATTAAAATAAGTGGTTATAAGTGCTGGCACGAGTACCTTAGTACCCACTCCGCTCCATACTCACACTTCATATTTATATAATATCATTTGTATTATTATATACAAATGCACATATATCAATTTTTAAAAAAAATATCACTATTAAACTATTACACATTTTAATAAAAGTGTTTATTTATTTCTTAAATCAACATTAACATAATTTTTTTAATGTTAAAAAAACTTAAAATTATATGATAATTTATAATTAATTGATTGAATTTTACTACAAATGTGGATAAACGGGTGCGGGTATGGGTATTGAGATACCCATAAATTATGGATATGGGTGTGAACAGTGTCCACGCGGGTTTGTGCTCGCGTACGAATATTTTTTTGGTATGGGGACGGGTATTGTAGTACTCTGCCCATTGCCATCCCTAATCAATACCCGAGTACAGGTAAAAAAATATACTTAAATAAAGAAGAAAATAATTTCACAAATATTTAATTATCTATATTTAAGTATCCCAAAGTCCATTTTTCACAAATATTTAATTATCTATATTTAAGTATCCCAAAGTCTATTTTTCTTATATTCCAACAAGACATAAGATAGATCAAGTGATTACACAAGTAAAATACAACCACATATCCAAAGTTCTATAAAACAAAGATAGGATGATATATTTTTGTTCTTAATTTCACACATAAAAATGACATGGCACGACTCGTGCGAATGCACATGTGCTTTAGTAGTATTTAAAAAAGCACTCAAATTGACAACCACATACTTGATAAAATAAAACATCACCTATTTAAATTACATAATATTTGAAGAATGAACAAAAACACTAACATAATTCCTACATGTATTACAAGATGGGAAAACTAAATAAGTCAAATTCACAAAATAGTGGATGGTATCTCTTCTATAAATGAATCATATATAATCTTGGAAAAAAGTTTTAGAAGAGAAACGTTGCACAATCACACAAAATGGTATGAATGAGGTTGAAGTGTTTTTCTGGGGATCAATAGCAAATGGATCCCACTGAAGGGACAATCACTATGTCTCCACTTATTTGTGAAAGGGTTTGTGAATTGAATCGCAATGAAGTTCGGAAATGGAAGAAAAAACAAGGTTCAGTCTGTATCGCCTCATCCTACCCCAAAATACTCAACTGCATAAGATTCATATCTTTATTTATTAAGTGTTTTAAGTTTGATAAAGAGAAAGAGGTTTGAAAAGAGAGTCACTCGAAGAAGTCGAGGTTTATTATGATACTGGTTAGAGTTTAGAAAATAAAGAAGGTTTTGAAAAAGATGAGAAGGTTTTGAAAATTAAAGAATTTGAAGGAGATGAAGAGAATATCCTATGTACAGGAAGGTCTGGCCGAACATAAACTCATACTTGATATAAAGAAATCAATATAGCATTCCAATCCCTTTGGATTAAAAGCCATAAGCAGTTAAATAAGCCAAGAGTATACCAAACCTCAGGTGAAAATAAATCACACAAACAGACATCATCAAAGACACCCTTGCGTCAGATAATACTTAAAGGAACAGATAAAGTTCATCTGGTGAAAATAAACCACAACAGAGAATGCATTAGGTAAGAATAAATCACAAGCAACGAATTAATCAGGTAAACTCAAGGTGTCAGATAAAGCTCAAAGTATCAATAAGATATCAAATAAGAATCCCTGCATCAGATAAAACACACTGACAGAACCAGGATAACAGAGAAATAATCTGAATGTCTCAGATAAGGCTTAAGAGTAGGCTACGGGACCGGAATAGATTGAATTGAAAGCCACAAAATAAACCGGTCAATGGAGTCTATGCATCCATACATATTCAAAAGCTAATATTTAAATTAACTTTATAATCGCAATGCAATGAAGAAAATATCAACACAACTTGAATTTATTTACAAGTAAATCAAATAAAGTATAAAGCTAAAAATTCCATGTCTATTGTATTTACATCAAAAATATTAAACCAAAAAAGGTGTATAAATTATTAACAATCGACAAACAATATTTGGTGGTGCATAATTGGAATGGTAGTGTAAATAAGGACTAAAAAATATTAAATTAGTAGATGTTACTATGTGTAGCGATAAAAAATGTAGCGGGGTAAATCGGAGATCGAATTATTGATTAATTCGTCTCACAAAAGCAAGATTCGCCACCGCGCTTTATTATTTCCAAGGGAAAAGGGAAAAGAGCGAAATAAAACCCTAAAGTATGCAATGTAAAATAATACTTTCTAAAAGTAATAAAAATACAAGGCGTTTTTGAAAAGAGATCTATGGTTCGGGGGTTGGTTATACAATGGGAAGGTATTAGCACCCAATGTATCTATAGTACTCTATAGGAACCTTTTGAAATATCTGTTTATTAAAATGTTCATTTGATTAAAAATAAATTGTTTCGGCCGAAAAGGGGTACGGACGGGTTTTTTGAAGGTATGACGACCTAATGTCGAAGTTTTGGCTTAAAAGGTATAAGTTTTGAAAAGATTGAATATTTGAGTAAAAATTGTCTTAAGTTTTAATGAGATGAAAATATTCGCGTGATTGGACTTGAGGACATGAAGTCAACAAGTTTAATCGTTTTTCTCTTGGATTTAGACGTAAACAGAATAATCAAATAAAGATGAAATAATCAAACAAAAAATTAGATAGATAAATGATATACAACCATAACAATGATTAAATAATAAACTAAAGGGTGTGAACATGCATTCTTATATTTTTTATTTAATAGGTATAATGCAAGAGAATTAATTAAGGAAAATAAAATGTTTTAACTCTTAAATTCTATTTTTTATATATTTTTTTGTATTAATATTAACTAAAGCGAGGGAATTAATTAAAGAAAATAAAATGTTTTTTAAGTTTTTATCATTTTTTGTTTCTATTTTTATATGTTTTTTTAATATTAATATAAAGTATTATTTAAGAATTATTAAATAATTTTAAACTAAATTAAAACTTAAAAGCTACTAACTTAAGTCTAATTAAAAAAGGAATACTAAAATTACCAAATTAAATCCTAAAGTTAAACTAATAAAAATCGGTCAAATATTAAAATTATCTAATTAGATTACCTCTATTTTTGATTAAACTTACTAATTAACTAATTTAATAAAATTCTAAAAAAAACTAAAGGAAAGTAAATAGAAAAAGGGTATCAAAAATAAAGGGATGGTGTTAGTAGGAAACGTTTGGGCTAAAGGGTTTTTAAAGGGCCCAATCAAAACAGAAAAAAAAGGGGGTGCATAAAGGGATTCGTTGGGCTTTTAGGCAGTTGAGCCCAACATTCCATAACTTGTTTTTTAGGGTTAAACATAATTTGTTTAGTTTTGGGGAAACAAGGGATTAGGGTTAAGCTAAGGGGACGGAGCGACGCTCCTCTTCGTTCACGTGTTTTTCTTCGCCTTTGCCTTCTTCGCTGCTCTCATGAAAACGCCTTCTTCTTTGCCTTCCCTTTCCCGAGCCACCAACGCCTCCTCTCCTCATGTGTCGCTCAGTGATACAGTGAAGGTGACGATTCTTCCATTAACGCGTTAAGTTTTTATGATTTTTGCATGTTATGATTTTGTGTCCATTTTTTATTTTGATTCTATTTTTACATGATGTTTCTGTTGAAATGGTGAAAAGGAAAAAAGAAAATCCAAGCTACCTTTATGGAGGAGGAGGGAGAGGCGTTATGGAGTCTTGCTGGAGGAGGAGGGGACGCAGTGGCTTGGAGTCCTGGTATTTCGTTCTTATTTTCTTTGGTGATGAAATCTTCTGTTGCCTTTGAATGCTTGTTGATATGTTTCAAGGATGAACCTTTGGGTTCTGAGAATTTTGTTGCCTTCGTTTGTATGCTTTTTCCACTTCTTCTTCTTGTCTCACTTCTGTTGCTATGCACCTCTGTTGCTATGTTTGTTCCTTGCCCAGTGATGGTATCCTGAGGGCCTGATGGGTTTGGAATTTGGTTCTTTTATCTTGATGCCTTGAGTTGAGTGGTAAGGTTTTACTGGTTTTCGTGAGGCTTAGCACCATGGCTTGGCAGGTTTAATGCTAGTTTTTGAGTTCATGTTTTTGGCATGGCCAAGGCTTAACAGGTTGGACAGAGTTATTTGTTGGTGATGGCTTATGTGGGTTATGCTTAGCAGGTTATGTTCTACTGGTTTTCGGTCATGGTTTTATGGTTTAGGCCATATTGGTTTAAAGTTTTTGGTGATGGAAACAGGGTGAACTGGTTTTTATGGTTTTTAGGCCATATTGGTTTATGTTACTATGGCTTTGCTTTTGAAATGGATGGACAGTGGTTTATGGTTTCATAGTTTATGCTGGTTTTGCTTCAGGTTTGGCCTTGAAATGGTCATGGTTTTTGACATGGTTTTTGAATGCAGGTTGTATGTATATTTTTTGGTTTATGTTGCAGTTTGAATTACTTGACTCAGTTTTGGTTTTTGGCTTCCAAACGGTTATGATATCTCCATTTTTTTTGAAGGGTTAGTTGTTGTTATAACAGTTAGTTCCTTGAGGCTTATGTTACAGGTTCTGAATATTTTACTATATTTTTCTTGATACTCTGCACTCTTACTGCTACATTCAGTTTGTTTGGTATCCTTTTTCATGCTTATCTTTTCTCTACTGGATGCTGCTGTTTTTGTTTTCTATTCCTTTTCTGCCTAAGCCAAAACCTGTAAAACCCACACTCTTTCTCTCTTCTCTCTCCTTAGTACAGTTGAAACACTAAAATGTTGTATGTATTTTTAAGTTCTGAAAAAGCACAAGCTGGAAAATGATGTGATTAGGAAATATATTGCTTGCACATTTGGTTTTAACTGCACACTTCCTCTTTGTCAACTGCATGTACAGCATGGAGCCTATTTTTTTGGCCTCTTCCCACATGCTTTGGGTAGTTTACGTTGCATATTGGCTTTGAAAAATGCATATGTTGTTGAACTATGCATATGATGTTGATTTTGAAATATGCTGTTTTGACAAAAAATTGAATTTGTGCATATGGTTTTGAACTATGTAGTTGGCTTTTGAAAATGTGCAATTGATTTTGGATTATGCAGTTTACAATAAAAATGTGCAATTTTAACAAAAGTGAATTTGTGCATATTTTTAACTTGTGCATTCATTTTTATCAATAAAAAATTCATCCCTTTTTGTGAACCGGGAGAAATCCCGTGATTTGCAAAGAGGGTAAAAACTGATTCCAGCCGTTTGCTTTTAATGATGAACGCTTAAATTAATTTTCTGCTTTTAATTATATTCATTTCTGACTTTTCTTTTAATTCTTTTGCAGGTAAAAACAAATGAGCATTAAAGAAGTATTGGATAGAAGATGAAGATTTAGAACTTAGAAAAATTAGGATAATTTTTATTTCACTTTAAACATTTGTAAGAATTGTCATTGTAAATACTTTGTTAAATAAGTATAGTATTTAAACAAACAATTGTAACAATTAGAATAAAATGAATAAAACTCCAATATTTTACCAGTTAATTCTCTCCTTCTTTCCAATTATTTATTTTATCGTTTATAATTCTTTAAATTATATAATAACTGAAAATCAATTCCAATTATTTAAATTTAGAATGATAAATAATCAAATAAACATCATTGACCAATTAACTTCTCTTCAATTATTTACTTCATTATTTATAATTCTCTAAATTGTAATAACTGAAAATAAAATTTCAACTATTTAAACTTAGAATAATAAATAATTAGATAAACATTGTTGATCAATTAATAAAATCTTTTCAAATATTTATTTTATTATTTATAAATCTTTAAATTATATAATAATTGAAAATAAATTCCAATTATTTAAATTTAAGATAATAAATAATTAATAAACATTGTCTGATCAATTAATAAACTTCTTTTCAAATATTTACTTTATTATTTATAAATCTTTAAATTATATAATAACTGAAAATAAATTCCAATTATTTAAATTTAAGATAATAAATAATTAATAAACATTGTTTTAGCATTGATCAATTAATAAATTTAGCGTTAAAAAATAAACAGCTCTCGACTTGAAAAAGTTATGAATTTAAAATCCGCTTTGAAAAATGATAAAAATAGGTCAAAACACTTGCAATGTAATGATGCAGATGGGAGATGGTATCTTAGGTCAAAATTTGGGGTACAACAGCTGCCCCTATTTAAGTTTCTTCTATCCGGAGATATGAAGATTAAAATCTTCGTTTCGACGAGATTGAAGGTACTTAAATACATAATACACAAATCTTTTCCCTAAGATACCGCCATTATGTTTGATATGAATGCAGTGATTGAATTCACAGAGAAAGATATTGTATGAAACAAAACAATGCTGGAGAAATCAAACACCAACAAAACACAGGGACAAGGATTATACACTACTGGGGAAACGAGCCATCGACTTCAAATGACAGACTCTTGACGGCGAATAAAATTGAGGGAATACGACCTCTGACCCTAACAAAGAAGGCATCTTGCATAGGCCATAAAACAGATTATTGACCCAAAAATATCAGTGACCTCACAACTCGAGGTCAATGATAGACAAAAAAAGTATCAATTTTGCTGATAATGGATTACCGACTTCGGAAGGTAATGATTCATAACGAGCCTCTCTGCGAGATTTTTCCAGAGGGATACCAATTAATGCTGAGATAATAATATGGTTGTAGATACACAAGCTGCTCAAATAAAGAAGCTTCCACTTGCTGTCGTCCAGGGATGCCAATAACATACAAGCTGCTCAAATAAAGAAGCCGCCACTTGCTGTATTCCAAAATACTATAACATACAAGCTGCTCAAATAAAGAAGCTGCCACTTGCTGTATTCCAGAAAAATAATAACGTACAAGTTGCTCAAATAAAGAGACTGCCGCTTTCCGTTTTCCAAAATAATAATAACGTACAAGTTGCTCATGAAGAGACCGCCGCTTGCCGTTTTCCAACGATGTCTATAACGTACAAGTTGCTCATGAAGAGACCGCCGCTTGCCGTTTTCCAACGATGTATATAACGTACAAGTTGCTCAAGAAGAGACCGCCACTTGCCGTTTTCCAAAATAATAACGTACAAGTTGCTCATGAAGAGACCGCCGCTTGTCGTTTTCCAACGATGTCTATAACGTACAAGTTGCTCATGAAGAGACCGCCGCTTGCTGTTTTCCAAAATAATAATAATAATGTACAAGTTGCTCATGAAGAGACCGCCGCTTGTCGTTTTCCAAAAAATAATAATAACGTACAAGTTTCTCATGAAGAGACCGACGCTTGTCGTTTTCCAACGATGTCTATAACGTACAAGTTGCTCATGAAGAGACCGCCGCTTGCCGTTTTCCAAAATAATAATAATAACGTACAAGTTGCTCATGAAGAGACCGCCGCTTGTCGTTTTCCAAAAAATAATAATAACGTACAAGTTGCTCATGAAGAGACCGCCGCTTGTCGTTTTCCAAAAAATAATAATAACGTACAAGTTGCTCATGAAGAGACCGCCGCTTGTCGTTTTCCAAAAATAATAACAACGCACAAGTTGCTCATGAAGAGACCGCCGCTTGTCGTTTTCCAAAAATAATTCAGAAGGAAATTGCGATGATACTGGCAGAGAATAAAATCTTCGTCAAAGAGAACCATGAATCAATCCTTCCCGAGGAGATCACATACTTAAAGGTGCAAAATAAATGCACCATTCATCTAGGTCGCGACTTCATTGGGAAAAATCATGAGATAGCCTATGCAAGAGGCAACAACTCCCTCCAGGAATAAACCAGAGAGAAAACAGTCAAACAAGACTCCAAACAATGAGAAAGTAACTCGATTGGGGAATTCATCCTATCCAAAAATGGACAAGGTAAGCTAACTCAAAACTCATCCATGAGGATTAGCTCAGTTGGGGAATTTAGAAAGGAAGCACATTTTCTGCCTAAGCTAACTTTCTACTTGGAAAGAAACTGTACCTTGTATTAAAAACAAAGTAAACAACCCAATATCAACGAGAAATGTGAATATGCATGCTGATATAAGTGTAAATGAGTAAATGAATGTTATGCTGACGAACCAAACAGACGGAATATCTTGAAGATAATAAGACGTCACGACATAATAGATACTCGGCCAATCTTAAAAAAGACGGAAGATAATTGGAACTGGAAACACAAAGCAACGTCAGAGCGTACCACGCTACACGCTCAAGTCTTCTGAGGAGAAAAGCATTCAAATCCAATCTTCTAATACCAATAGACTACTGGCATGAGACAAAGCGTACCACACTACAAAAATCTGTTCAAATAAAGGTAGCCAAAACAACGCTTAACTGGAACAACTGGGGAGTCAACAAACTTATTACCACCAGAAACACAAGTTTACACAACCAACACCTCATGACGATTTTGAAATAAAACATGTTCATCATGCAAGGATAAATTACTGTACTGTTTCGCATTTCATGGCTTGACCATCCTCGGAATAACTGTTAATATTCCTTTCATTACTCACAACACATTTTTAAAATAAGAATACTTTAAATAACTTTGTTTCAAATATTTCCATAAAATTAAAATTTTGCTCACAAAAGGTAAATGCTCAAATTTCATTAATAAGATGGTAGTTCTCTAACAACGCGACTCCAACGGTTTACAAAAGTTTGGGAAATAGTACATGAAAGAAAGGGTTACACAAAAACAATGATCACCATTCTCCCTAACAACTTCGAATTCCAAAATGTGCTCAAATGCCAAGACCAGTCTGACCAAAAGCTTGCCTAAGCCGCCCTTTCGGGTTTTCAACCTAGCAAACTGTCAACTCAAACCTAAGCGAAATATTTCTTGACTGCATCGGCGTTCATGGAGCGCGGGAGCTCTTCACCGTCCATATTTGTGAGAATCAAGGCACCTCAAGAGAAAACTTTCTTAACGACATACGGTCCTTCATAATTCGGAGCCCACTTGCCCCTAGAATCAGGTTGGAAAGATAATATCTTTTTGAGCACAAGGTCACCTTCTCTGAACTCGCATGGTCGAACCTTCTTATCAAAAGCCTTCTTCATTCTCTGCTGATACAATTGACCGTGACACAAAGCTGTCAATCTCTTTTCCTCAATTAAATTCAACTGATCATATCTACTTTGACACCATTCAGCCTCAGAAAGTTTATCTTCCATCAACACTCTCAAAGACGGAATCTCAACCTCCACGGGGAGTACTGCTTCCATACCATAAACTAGGGAAAAAGGGGTTGCGCCTGTTGAAGTTCGAACTGAAGTACGATATCCATGCAGAGCAAACGGAAGCATTTCATGCCAATCTTTATAAGTTACCACCATCTTCTGGACAATCTTTTTGATGTTCTTGTTAGCAGCTTCAACAGCCCCATTCATCTTCGGTCTGTAAGGAGAAGAATTATGATGTTCGATCTTGAACTCTTCACAAAGTTCTCTCATCATCTTGTTATTCAAATTTGAACCATTATCAGTGATGATCTTGCTCGGGATACCGTATCGACAAATGATCTGATTCTTGATAAATTTGACTACCACCTGTCTGGATACATTAGCATAAGATGCTGCTTCCACCCATTTAGTAAAATAATCGATCGCCACCAAGATGAAACGATGACCATTTGAAGCTTTGGGTTCAATCATTCCAATCATATCAATGCCCCACATAGAGAAAGTCCAAGGTGAAGAGATAACATTAAGGAGGGTCAGTGGCACATGTATCTTGTCCGCATAAATCTGGCATTTATGACATTTCTTCACATATTTGTAGCAATCAGATTCCATTGTCATCCAATAGTAACCAGCTCTCAACATCTTTCTAGCCATTGCATGTCCGTTGGCATGAGTGCCAAAAGATCCTTCATGTACTTCTTGCATCAGCATGTCTGCTTCACGTCTGTCTACACATCTGAGCAAGACCATGTCGTAATTCCTCTTATACAATACCTCTTCATTGAGGAAGAAACTGCTTGCTAATCTTCTCAACGTCTTCCTATCTTTATTGGATGCCCCAGGCGGGTACTCCTGAGTTTGAAGAACAAGTTTAATGTCATAGAACCACGGTTTGTCGTCGGTAACCTCTTCTACTGAGAACACATGAGCAGGTCTGTCGAGGCGCATAACCCGGATTATAGGCATGTCGTTCCAACCATTCACTTGAAACATTGAAGACAAAGTAGCTAAAGCATCATCCATTTGGTTTTCATCTCTAGGGATATGATGTAATTCCACTTTGATGAAGAAAGTTAACAATCTTCTAGCATAGTCTCTGTAAGGGATCAAACCAGGATGACGAGTCTCCCATTCTCCTTTGATTTGATTAATTACCAATGCCGAATCTCCGTAAATATCAAGAATCTTAATCCTTAGATCCACTGCTTCTTCGAGACCCATAATACATGCCTCATATTCAGCCATGTTGTTCGTGCAGTCAAACTTTAATCTCGCCGTGAACGGGATATGAGTACCTCGGGGAGTGACGATGATTGCCCCAATTCCATTTCCATAAGAATTTACAGCTCCGTCAAATATTAAACCCCAATCGGATTCGGGATCAGGTCCTTCTTCAGGTAACGGCTCTTCACAATCTTTAGCTTTCAAGTACATAACATCTTCATCTGGGAAATCAAACTTGATGGATTGATAATCGTCAATTGGTTGGTGAGCCAAATGATCGGCTAAAATACTCCCTTTGATTGCTTTCTGAGTGTGATACTCAATATCATATTCGGATAACAACATCTGCCAACGGGCTATTCTTCCAGATAAGGCGGGCTTCTCAAAGATATACTTGATCGGATCCAATTTGGAGATCAACCAAGTGGTGTGGTTAATCATATACTGGCGCAGACGGCGAGCAGCCCAAGCTAAAGCACAACAGGTTTTCTCAAGCAATGAGTATCGAGACTCACAGTCTGTGAATTTCTTACTCAGATAATATACAACATGTTCCTTTCTTCCAGTCTCATCTTGTTGACCAAGCACACATCCCATGGAATCTTCCAATATAGTCGGGTACATAATCAAAGGTCTTCCTTCCACCGGAGGAATCAAAATGGGAGGTTCAAGCAAATATTCTTTGATGCTATCAAAAGCTCTTTGACAATCTTCCGTCCACACACATCCTTGGTTCTTTCGGAGAAGCTTGAAAATCGGCCCACAGGTAGCAGTCATATGAGATATAAATCTAGAAATATAGTCCAGTCTCCCAAGGAATCCTCTTACTTGTTTTTCCGTCTTGGGTGCGGGCATTTCCCGAATAGCTTTGACTTTATCAGGATCTACCTCAATACCTTTCTGACTGACAATGAAACCCAGAAGTCTTCCAGAATGAACACCAAAAGTGCACTTGTTGGGATTCAGACGGAGTTTATACTTTCTCAAACACTGGAATAACTTCAATAAATGTTCCAAATGATCTTCTTCAGTTTGTGATTTGGCAATCATGTCATCCACATACACTTCTATCTCTTTATGCATCATGTCATGGAACAAAGCAGTCATGGCCCTTTGATATGTTGCACCAGCATTCCTCAAACCAAACGGCATAACCCGATAACAAAATGTTCCCCAAGGTGTAATGAAAGTTGTCTTCTCCATATCTTCTGGTGCCATCTTGATTTAATTGTAACCAGAGAAACCATCCATGAAAGAAAAGACGTTGAACTTGGCGGTACTGTCGACCAATACGTCAATGTGCGGTAATGGGAAGTCATCCTTTGGGCTAGCTCTATTCAGATCTCTATAGTCTACACACATTCGAACTTTGCCATCTTTCTTAGCAACAAGCACTATATTGGCTAACCATTGAGGATAGACCGATGTAACAAGGAAACCTGCATTAATATGTTTTTGAACTTCTTCTTTGATCTTGTCAGCCATATCGGGACGAGTCCTTCTCAACTTCTTCTTAATCGGCGGACATTCAGGTCTCAACGGTAAACGATGCTCCACAATATTGTTGTCCAAACCTGGCATATCTTGGTAGGACCAAGCAAACACATCAACATACTCTTTGAGAAGCTCCAACATTTTCTCTTTGACCTCTGGGATAAACAATGCTCTGACTTTGACTTCCTTTTTATCTTCTTCATCACCCAAATTGATCAACTCTATAGGTTCTTCAAACGGCTGAATAATATTTTCATCGTGCTCAAGCAAACGGGAAATTTCATCAAGAATCTCTTCACTATCCTCTTCTTCGGCCCTGAACACAGAGAATTCAAAGTTGGGAGAGGGCATAGGATCATTGTTTTCAATGGTTAAGTCATGGATTAATCTGCACATATGATTATGCTTTATTTTAGAAATTGACTAATATGAATGTTGTATAAATGAAACAAAATATTATTATATTTTCCTATTACTACCAATTAATTTTCATTACTATTTCCCAGAAAGTGTGAAAAATAAAACAGTAGTGGACAAAATAACATTTTTATTCATGACGGGAAATACTTGAAACAAAGAGCCCAGACATTTCTCTTTTGCCTTGGGCAGAGCAAAAGGATTTATTTTCATCATAGCTCGACACAAATACTTTTCGCCTTGGGCAGAGCGAAATTTTTTAAAAAATAAAACAAAACATTACTCAGAAATGTGCATCACAACAGGAACATCAACAGCAATCCAGTTCTGGCAAGCCACTCCATGCGTTACAAAATCGGGTAAATCCTCTTCAGAATCGTCTCCTATTACAGCATCAACCTCAGGAGGAGTCGGATGGATAAAACCTACGCTTCAGAAAACCTCTTGAATCGGACGAGTAACTACCTCTTGCTTGACTCTTGCAGACACGGGATGAAAACCAAGACCTTCTCCAGACTTGTTCTCGGGCAAAGTCAACACCTGGCCCCAACCTTCAGCCAAACCACTTTCAACCACTCGTCGCGCATCCTCAAAAGAAGAAATAGATGTCCCTTGCTTCTTCACTTCATTATTAGCAACAAATAGAGCTTGGAATTGGGTTCCAACATCCTCATCAGCATCAATAAAAGAGAAAGATGACAAATGGCTTACCACCATAGCCTGTTCTCCACCAATCATTACTAGCTTTCCATGCCTTACAAACTTCAATCTTTGATGGAGTGTGGAAGTGTCTTCCCCTGCATCATGGATCCATGGACGACCCAATAGGCAACTGTAGGCAGCACGAATATCCATTACTTGAAAAGTGATCTGAAAAGTATGAGGACCAATTACTATAGGAAGATCTACTTCACCAATGACAGTCTTCCTAGAACCATCAAATGCTTTAACAATTACTCCACTAGGTCTCATGGGAGCACCTGGATATGAGAGTCGAGATAATGTAGTTTTGGGCATTACATTTAACGACGAGCCTGTATCTACCAACACGCTTGATAAGGTATCATTTCCACAACTTATTGAGATATGCAAAGCAATATTATGGTTCCTTCCCTCCTCCGGAAGCTCTTCATCACTGAAACCAAGATTGTTACACGAAGTAATATTTCCCACAATTCCATCAAATTGGTCAACCGTCACATCATGATCCACGAATGCCTGGTCCAAGACCTTCATCAAAGCTTCTCTATGGGCACCAGAATCTCTCAGTAAACCAAGCAAAGAAATCTTGGAAGGAGTTTGCAACAGTTGGTCCACAATCTTATATTCACTTCTCTTGATAAGCTTCAGAATCTCATCATCCTCAGGATGAGGGATAGGTTCATTGGATCGGCCTATCTCAACCCTTGGTTCAACATTTCTCGCTGGAATTTCTGCCGGTATGGGTCTCCTGACTTGAACTTCTGGTCTCTTCAAAGGTACTGCTGCAAAGACACGTCCACTTCTCGTAACTCTACTCACATCAGCAATGTTAACAAAAGACGGCCTGGTTGGTATAGGGACTTCTACCCCATTCTCAATCATTGTGGCATTATACTTATACGGTATAGCTTGGTTTGAGTTGTAAGGCACAGGACCAGGTGTATAAATGATCAAAGGGGTAACAGGTGCAGTCTGACTGTCGTAAACGATCTCTACTGATTCAGGCAAATTGAATTGTGGTATTATAACATTCACTTCATCCTCCGGATCTCTGTCATATGTAATAGTGATAACCCTCTGGTCTAACAACTTTTGAATATCCTCCTTCACAATAGGGCAATCAACCTCTCTTGAACAAAATTCACAAACATCATAATCATGCTGATGCCTAACAAAGGCAAGTCTTCTTAAGCTCTGATGTAACCTGATCAACGACTCTCTTATGTGTTCAACTTGAAAAACTCGAAACTTTCCCGGACAATCTTCCACCATATTCACTGATGCTGCCCCATGTCGAGGCAAATGATTATCTCTAACATTTGGGTTAACATCCTTGAAAGACAAGATACCATTCTTAATCAACCTCTGCACGTCCACCTTCAGAGCAAAACAATTTTCCAGGTTGTGCCCCGACGACCCTTGATGATATTCACAAAACTGATCCGCCTTGTAGCACGGAGAAGTACTATTTGGTGCGACAGGAGGAGGCTTCGTCGTTATGAGGTTCTTTCTGATAAGAGTAGGGAACAGTTCAGTATAAGTCATAGGAATGGCATCGAATTGCGGTTTTCTTGGTGAACGGTTCTGGTTGTTGAATGGATAAGCCTGTTGTCGAGGCTGCTGCTGAAATGGCCGTTGTTGAGTTGGTGGGGTTTGATGAGCTGGGGTCATCAAAGCTAGGCGGACAGCCGGAGTGACTGCCGCAACGTGTGAGTAACCTCTCCTCGGTCTCCCTGGGAAGATTGCGCTGACATCCTGTTCTTTTCTTTTTGGGAAAACACTTCCAAACTTCTTAGTACTGCTAGACGGACTTCCTTCTTTAACCAAACGCCCTTCACGAATCCCTTCCTCTAACCGCATGCCCATGCTTACCATTTCGGTGAAGTCACTGGGTGCGCTGGCAATCATTCTTTCATAGTAAAAGGAACCTAAAGTCTTCAAGAATATCTTCGTCATCTCTTTCTCCTCAAGAGGAGGATAGATTTGAGTAGCAATTTCGCGCCACCTCTGGGCGTATTCCTTAAAAGACTCTCTGTCTCTCTGGGACATCACCCGGAGTTGATCCCTGTCCGGCGCCATGTCAACGTTATACTTATACTGGTGAACAAAAGCTTCGCTAAGATCGTTGATGTTGCGGATCCGAATGCTGTCTAAACCCATATACCACTTTAGAGCAGCGCCCGTCAAACTGTCTTGAAAATAGTGAATCAACAAGTCATGATCATCAGAATATGTAGACATCTTTCTCACATACATAGTCAAGTGACTCCGAGGACACAAATCACCCTTATATCTTTCAAAGTCTGGCACTTTGAATTTTGCTGGAATCTTGACATTCGGAACTAAACAAAGGTCATGAGTGTTCTTCCCAAACAAATCCTTCCCCTTTAACACTCTGAGCTCCTTCTGCATTTTTTGGAATTGGTCTTGAAATTCTTCCATTCTATCAAAAAGACCCAAACTTTCAGCAGGCTCGGCAGGATAAGTAGGTTCATTCAAGTATGGCACGGAGTGAACCACAGGAGCGACAGTTGTCATCACCGGTTGCGGGAAAGGTGTTGCAGACGGGATTACTGGCGGCATGGCAGTTGTCTCTGGTTGAGGAAGAGACAAAGTAGGTTGAAACAAAGGCTGTACGGCAGGCTGATACCCCTCTGGCACAAAGTTGTAAGGCATTCCCCACGGAAAACCTTTCGGAATCTGGTGTTGAAGCGGAGAGTTGATTTGAGTCACAGATGTTGGAACGGTGACAATCTCGGAAACCACAGTAGTTGAAGTCTGAATCTCAGCAGCTGTAGTCGATGGCTGATTCTGAGCAGCCATCAAACTTTCCACTAGCGCAATTAACTTTTCCATACCGACCCGAAGGGTGGCGACCTCCTCACGAAGCTCATGGTTTTCCTGTTCCAGATCTTCCATCTTCCTCTGACGATTAGCTCGAGTATCGTATCGATGAGACAACTTGACAATCTATCGGAGTGGAAAAAGAAACAAAGATAAGACTCTAGAAAACATGTGAAGTGGAATGTTGAATGATGCATGATGTGTGATGCAAATGATAATTCATTTTAATAGTTTTTCAAGGACCTTCAATGATTTTGCACACATCCAAGGTGAAGGAATTTGGAACAACAAAAACTCATCCATTAATCAAAAAGCGGTAAATTACAACTTACAACTTTGGAACAACAAAACAATAAATTACAACTTTGGGATAACAACCCGATAATAAAGCAGTAAACTACAACTTTGGAACATGAAGCCCATAATAAAAGCAGTAAATTACAACTTTGGAACATGAAGCCCTTTTACAGAGTTTTACAAAATGACAACAGCAAAATAAAACTAAAAGCTAAAGATCACTCAGAATCATCAGATGAAGGACCAAATGCCAACTGTAACTGGAGCTTCCTGATCTTCTCTTTATAAAAGTCTTCCATCTCTTTCTTCTCAGCTACCAGTCGATCAACGATTTCCTTTTGTGGATCAGGAACAAGAGCAACGCTTACCGAACCTTCCCTCTTTCTCTTCCTTTCACTAGCATACTTCTTCAGTAAAGCGTCCTTTTGACGAAGCTTCTCATCATGATCAATGAACCAGCCGTCTTGAATAAAGAGTAAATCCTCATTTTCCTTTAGTTGTCGAGCCAGGACCCGATTCTCATATTCAGACATATTATACTTTTCTTTCCAAGCATCTCTCTCGGACTTCATCCTAGCCAAATTTCCTTAGTATTCTCCCATATTCTCGATAGGGACATCAATAGATGATGATGCAACGGTAGGGAATAAAGGTTTCTCAGGTTTATAGGGCATCTTGAGAGCACAAGCCCTAGCACGGACCCATTGTAGGTAAGGCTCCAAAGAAACGGCACCTCTATGTGCTAACATGTCTCTCCCTTTCCTATGGATGTGGCGCCATGCTCCTTCGATCTCCCTCTTAGCTGCCTGGTGATCTTGTCCAAACTGACGGCGCGTGAGAACAGGGTTATAGTTAATTCCACCTTTCGTACCAAGAAGAGGCACGTTAGGAAAAGCACCACAGCTATCGATGATCTTCACGTCATAGTAAACTCGATTATACCAATCAATGTCGAAATGAGTAAGAGCCATAATTTTTGGCGCCCATCGCGGCTCCTTCCCGAGATCCCAAAAAACATCAGACCTAGGCAGATGAGAAACATACCACTGATACAACAACGGTGCACAACAAATAATCATCCCTCCTCGATAAGAGTTTCGAAGATGGATGGAGTAGTAGGTATCTCCTAGCAACGTAGGGACCGGATTTCCAATCAAGAAAATTCTGATGGCGTTGATATCCACAAACTTATCAACGTTAGGGAACAAGAAAAGACCATAAGCGAGTAAAGCAAAGACGTCTTCAAAGGCAATAGTATCTTTTATCTCAGCGAAATGACGAGCTTTCCTCAACAAAAACTGCGCAGACAAACCTCAGATTCCCCCTTTTGTAGTCATGTTCTCCTCTATCTATGACTTCTTCAAGTGGGTGATGGTCGCTATCTCGTGAGATTTGGGTTCCTCTTCTAAGCCAGAAAAAGGAACACAGTCGGTGATTGGCAAACCAAGTATGTAGGAGTACTCTTCTAAGGTGGGCATCAACTGGTAATCCGGAAAGGTGAAACATCGGTACAAAGGATCGTAGAATTGGACTAACGTATTAAGGATGCCTTCCTTCATCTTGCACTTCATGAGAGGTATAATGGACCCATACTTTTCTGAAAATCCGTCAGGTTCTTGATCTTAGGAATCAAACTCTTCAGTTCTTCAATCTCGGGCTCCTTAAAACTAAAACTTCGAGTGTTTCTTCTTCCAAATTCCATAATAGTAGTACTTGAGATGTCTGCAAGAATCATTCTTAAGTTCCTTGAAAAACAAGTTTTTTTTTTTTTCAAAAATGTTGATGAATGCATGAATGAATGATAATGCGACAGTTACACACAAGTTCACAAACATGGGGTTCAAAGGTTCAACGTTTCAGCATGGAGTCGAGGGTAAAGCCCACCCCAAGGTATGTACTAACGGTTCAATCACACCTGTAAGACAAGGTTCTAAGAGTTCCCAGAGTCTACATTCCTCCTTCGGATATTGCCAACGTTTTGATTACTCAATAATTATCAATATTCTCAAGAGGAACTCATCCGAGCGTAGCATCGCGTAACAACTACTTCCGAATTACTCCGTTATAGTCTCCGCGCTACACCTAAAAAGGCCAAGATGGGTTAGGGTTCTACGGTTCTCAATTTCTCTGGCTCCCAGGTCGAAAATAATAATGTCTTCCCGATTACTCGGTAAACAAATATTAAGTTCAAGAGGGCCTTCCATTGAGTGGGGGATCTCATGCCTCCTTCTTCGGGATTACTCCCTCAAAGTTAACATGACTGTACCGCCCGTCCTATTCCTTAAGTGTAACTCAATCCGGGTATAAGATTCGTCCTTTGCAAAAAACCCAAACAACCCCAATTTAAACACATAATCAAACAAATCAAATAATAATAAAACAGATAAGACAAATTAGGCTTAACCCACTTAGGGATGGACCAAGAAGAGGTCAATCTTTCCCCAGCAGAGTCGCCAATTCTGTAGCGATAAAAAATGTAGCGGGGTAAATCGGAGATCGAATTATTGATTAATGCGTCTCACAAAAGCAAGAGTCGCCACCGCGCTTTATTATTTCCAAGGGAAAAGGGAAAAGAGCGAAATAAAACCCTAAAGTATGCAATGTAAAATAATACTTTCTAAAAGTAATAAAAATACAAGGCGTTTTTGAAAAGAGATCTATGGTTCGGGGGTTGGTTATACAATGGGAAGGTATTAGCACCCAATGTATCTATAGTACTCTATAGGAACCTTTTGAAATATCTGTTTATTAAAATGTTCGTTTGATTAAAAATAAATTGTTTCGGCCGAAAAGGGGTACGGACGGGTTTTTTGAAGGTATGACGACCTAATGTCGAAGTTTTGGCTTAAAAGGTATAAGTTTTGAAAAGATTGAATATTTGAGGAAAAGTTGTCTTAAGTTTTAATGAGATGAAAATATTCGCGTGATTGGACTTGAGGACATGAAGTCAACAAGTTTAATCGTTTTTATCTTGGATTTAGACGTAAACAGAATAATCAAATAAAGATGAAATAATCAAACAAAAAATTAGATAGATAAATGATATACAACCATAACAATGATTAAATAATAAACTAAAGGGTGTGAACATGCATTCTTATATTTTTTATTTAATAGGTATAACGCAAGAGAATTAATTAAGGAAAATAAAATGTTTTAACTCTTAAATTCTATTTTTTTATATATATTTTTGTATTAATATTAACTAAAGTGATGGAATTAATTAAAGAAAATAAAATGTTTTTTATGTTTTTATTATTTTTTGTTTCTATTTTTATATGTTTTTTTAATATTAATATAAAGTATTATTTAAGAATTATTAAATAATTTTAAACTAAATTAAAACTTAAAAGCTACTAACTTAAGTCTAATTAAAAAAGGAATACTAAAATTACCAAATTAAATCCTAAAGTTAAACTAATAAAAATTGGTCAAATATTAAAATTATCTAATTAGATTACCTCTATTTTTGATTAAACTTACTAATTAACTAATTTAATAAAATTCTAAAAACAACTAAAGGAAAGTAAATAGAAAAAGGGTATCAAAAATAAAGGGATGGTGTTAGTAGGAAACGTTTGGGCTAAAGGGTTTTTAAAGGGCCCAATCAAAATAGAAAAAAAAGGGGGTGCATAAAGGGATTCGTTGGGCTTTTAGGCAGTTGAGCCCAACATTCCATAACTTGTTTTTTAGGGTTAAACATAATTTGTTTAGTTTTGGGGAAACAAGGGATTATGGTTAAGCTAAGGGGACGGAGCGGCGCTCCTCTTTGTTCACGCGTTCTTCTTCGCCTTTGCCTTCTTCGCTGCTCTCATGAAAACGCCTTCTTCGCTGCTCTCATGAAAACGCCTTCTTCTTTGCCTTCCCTTTCCCGAGCCACCAACGCCTCCTCTCCTCATGTGTCTCTCAGTGATACAGTGAAGGTGACGATTCGTCCATTAACGCGTTAAGTTTTTATGATTTTTGCATGTTATGATTTTGTGTCCATTTTTTATTCTGATTCTATTTTTACATGATGTTTCTGTTGAAATGGTGAAAAGGAAAAAAGAAAAGCCAAGCTACCTTTATGGAGGAGGAGGGAGAGGCGTTATGGAGGCTTGCTGGCGGAGGAGGGGACGCAGTGGCTTGGAGTCCTGGTATTTCGTTCTTATTTTCTTTGGTGATGAAATCTTCTGTTGCCTTTGAATGCTTGTTGATATGTTTCAAGGATGAACCTTTGGGTTCTGAGAATTTTGTTGCCTTCGTTTGTATGCTTTTTCCTCTTCTTCTTCTTGTATCACTTCTGTTTCTATGCACCTCTGTTGCTATGTTTGTTCCTTGCCCAATGATGGTATCTTGAGGGCCTGATGGGTTTGGAATTTGGTTCTTTTATCTTGATGCCTTGAGTTGAGTGGTAAGGTTTTACTGGTTTTCGTGAGGCTTAGCACCATGGCTTGGCAGGTTTAATGCTGGTTTTTGAGTTCCTATTTTTGGCATGGCCAAGGCTTAACAGGTTGGACAGAGTTATTTGTTGGTGATGGCTTATGTGGGTTATGCTTAGCAGGTTATGTTCTACTCGTTTTCGGTAATGGTTTTATGGTTTAGGCCATATTGGTTTAAAGTTTTTGGTGATGGAAACAGGGTGAACTAGTTTTTATGGTTTTTAGGCCATATTGGTTTATGTTACTATGGCTTTGCTTTTGAAATGGATGGACAGTGGTTTATGGTTTCATAGTTTATGTTGGTTTTGCTTCAGGTTTGGCCTTGAAATGGTCATGGTTTTTGACATGGTTTTTGAATGCAGGTTGTATGTATATTTTTTGGTTTATGTTGCAGTTTGAATTACTTGACTCAGTTTTGGTTTTTGGCTTCCAAACGGTTATGATATCTCCATTTTTTTTGAAGGGTTAGTTGTTGTTATAACAGTTAGTTCCTTGAGGCTTATGTTACATGTTCTGAATATTTTACTATATTTTTCTTGATACTCTGCACTCTTACTGCTACATTCAGTTTGTTTGGTATCCTTTTTCATGCTTATCTTTTCTCTACTGGATGCTGCTGTTTTTGTTTTCTATTCCTTTTCTGCCTAAGCGAAAACCTGTAAAACCCACACTCTTTCTCTCTTCTCTCTCCTTAGTACAGTTGAAACACTAAAATGTTGTATGTACTTTTAAGTTCTGAAAAAGCACAAGCTGGAAAATGATGTGATTAGGAAATATATTGCTTGCACATTTGGTTTTAACTGCACACTTCCTCTTTGTCAACTGCATGTACAGTATGGAGCCTATTTTTTTGGCCTCTTCCCACATGCTTTGGGTAGTTTACGTTGCATATTGGTTTTGAAAAATGCATATGTTGTTGAACTATGCATATGATGTTGATTTTGAAATATGCTGTTTTGACAAAAAAATGAATTTGTGCATATGGTTTTGAACTATGTAGTTGGCTTTTGAAAATGTGCAATTGATTTTGGATTATGCAGTTTACAATAAAAATGTGCAATTTTGACAAAAGTGAATTTGTGCATATTTTTAACTTGTGCATTCATTTTTATCAATAAAAAATTCATCCCTTTTTGTGAACCGGGAGAAATCCCGTGATTTGCAAAGAGGGTAAAAACTGATTCCAGCCGTTTGCTTTTAATGATGAACGCTTAAATTAATTTTCTGCTTTTAATTATATTCATTTTTGACTTTTCTTTTAATTCTTTTGCAGGTAAAAACAAATGAGCATTAAAGAAGTATTGGATAGAAGATTAAGATTTAGAACTTAGAAAAATTAGGATAATTTTTATTTCACTTTAAACATTTATAAGAATTGTCATTGTAAATACTTTGTTAAATAAGTATAGTATTTAAACAAACAATTGTAACAATTAGAATAAAATGAATAAAACTCCAATATTTTACCAGTTAATTCTCTCCTTCTTTCCAATTATTTATTTTATCGTTTATAATTCTTTAAATTATATAATAACTGAAAATCAATTCCAATTATTTAAATTTAGAATGATAAATAATCAAATAAACATCATTGACCAATTAACTTCTCTTCAATTATTTACTTCATTATTTATAATTCTCTAAATTGTAATAACTGAAAATAAAATTTCAACTATTTAAACTTAGAATAATAAATAATTAGATAAACATTGTTGATCAATTAATAAACTCTTTTCAAATATTTATTTTATTATTTATAAATCTTTAAATTATATAATAACTGAAAATAAATTCCAATTATTTAAATTTAAGATAATAAATAATTAATAAACATTGTCTGATCAATTAATAAACTTCTTTTCAAATATTTACTTTATTATTTATAAATCTTTAAATTATATAATAAATGAAAATAAATTTCAATTATTTAAATTTAAGATAATAAATAATTAATAAACATTGTTTTAGCATTGATCAATTAATAAATTTAGCGTTCAAAAATAAACAGCTCTCGACTTGAAAAAGTTATGAATTTAAAATCCGCTTTGAAAAATGATAAAAATAGGTCAAAACACTTGCAATGTAATGATGCAGATGGGAGATGGTATCTTCGGTCAAAATTTGGGGTACAACACTATGATAATAAATTAAAAGCTTTGCAAATTTCCTTTATGTTTGGAAAACCATACGCACCAGTATTACAACTAAAAACCATTTCTCACTGATTAACCAATATGCCTGTGGTCTTGTTCCAATCATACACATTCACCACAAAAAGAAATGTTACTAATCTTAGAAGGGGTCTGTTTTAATATATAAAAAGTGACTACTACCATTTTTACAAATAATTTAAAACTAATTACATTTCTAAAATTAGGGTTAAATAGATCATTATAAATTTTTTAATTAAAATTAATTCATACATCTTGAATATTTGCTTCTTTTTATACACAAAATTAATGTGATGGTTGGTCATTTCTATTACCAAAACTACTAATATAATTACTATCAACTTTACCTATTCCAACAATCCACATTAATTATTCCATCTATTAATGTTAGAACATAAAAGGCACAATGAAAAGAAAATTAGAAGAAAAAAACCTTCTCTTTCATTTTATTTAACTTTGCTTCATTTTTGCCAAGACAACCAACACAAAAGATAGAACCATTGATTTATCTCTGCTTCTATTTTTCAAAAACGCACTAACACAATCAAACACCAACAAACAAACATACAAAATAAATCCCCAAACACAACAATCCTTAATTTCTCGTTATTTTTCATAGGCTTTAAAGGGTACAAGATTTAAAAATGGAAATTATGTAAATTTAATTACTACACAAATGTTTAATTCTGGTTCTGCTTCTACCTCTTCTTGACTCTTTTGATCTTATAAGTTGTAGGTCAGTTTTCGGTTGTGTTGGTGTCTCCGTGAGATGTAGGACTTTAATGGCATAGTTGTATGAATTTGTGCAGTAGTGAAGAGAAAATGTGAGGGTCTTCGAACAATACAGTGACTGCAAGTTTTTTTGTGGTTTGTTAGGTTTTTCATTTTTTTTTACCTGAAGTTTGTATGTTTATTAGTTACATATTCAGATTTATCTATGGTGACTAAAAAGGTATACTCACTAATCTCATTCTTTCACATAGGAAGTTTTTAAATTTGGTTAAACGAATCTTAGACCGTAGCTTATGTTTCTATAATATCTTTGTAATTGCGATGAATTTCTCTGTTGAGTTTAATTATATTTGTCATTATGTTATAGGTGTAGACTATTTTGTACTTAATATACAAGTTTGTTAATGTCAAGTTCTTGGTTAAATTGTGGTCCAAAACAAAAGAGGATTATCAGAGAGAGTATATGTGACTTTTAAAGAAGCAGAAAAGAATTATAGATGGTATACGGGTTTTGTTGATGTTTGAAGAGAGCTTTAAGTTAGTAATGGTAATACGACTTTCATCTATGTGGGGAAACATTAATTCCAAATAGATTAAAAAAATTTGGAGAAGAGAAGAACTTTATACAACAACTGTCAACAGTATCAAAATAATACTAAGATAATTGATAGCATTGTCTTATTTTACACTCATAATAGCTTTTGATCTTTTATTTTTATTTATGAATTCGTGGTAGAATAGACATTGCAAAATTCAATCTAAATTACAAATTGTAATTATTCGGTGGTATTTAGTTTTGATTCCATTGCCAATTTTAGTAAAGTTTACGTTAAACTGAATAGGAATCACCTGACTCTCTCACTGATTTTGGGTAAACGATGGTTTTCATTTCTATTTTCTTCCAGGTGATGATGATATTTGTTGTCCATAAATTTTTAAATATAGTGATGTAGATTGTCTAATGTTTAGTGACTTTTAACATATTAACAAAGTATTTGAATAAAATGCACGATGAAAAGTTCGCTGATTCAGTTAGTTGTATCTATATTAGAATAGATAAAGGTTTTTTTTTCAAAATTAAGAACTCAGTAAATATTAGATTTGATAGTATTCCTCCAACTTATTAATGAAACTATGATATGGTTTTTCTAATGACATGTTACAAAAATAAACTACCCAAAAAAATAAAATAATATACATTTTTGCTTTTTTTTCTTCTCTTCTGTGTTCCAAATGGGAAAAATAGAGCTTCTTTATTTATTATTAATATTCTCAATTATTTTTTTTACTATTAATAACTATATTTAAAATATTTTTTTTGTTAATTAATAAGTTACTAGTTATTAAAGTTGCATAAAAATATTCTACGAATAATTATGAGTTATTCAATATTTATTAAGTATTTATTCGCGATGCAGAATTGTTTATATTCACAAATTCGATACTATGTACATGCTTCCTTCATTAATAGTTTTTGTTTTTGTTTTATTTTTTTAAGGTTTCTTCGTGACAATTGCAACTAGATCTTAATTTTTATTTTAAATATTTGATGAGTTAATTAATATATATTTTGAACATTTGATTGATTTGAATTTATTAGGTTAAATTATTTAAACAATTTTGTTTCCCTTAGTAATGATACCCAATCTACATTTTAATCAAATGAAGATAATAATATATTGGTAAAAGAAAACAGTGTCAATAATATATTATTTTTTAATTTCTCAAACAATAATTAATGTTCTTTTGTTTAGTTATAAAAACAAAATGATATTTATAAAAAGGAAAATCCTAACGGAAAGACATAACAAACTTATCATTTATCATTTAATTCATATTTACAAACATTTGTTGTTGATTAAAACAACTTGGAACAATAAATTTGACAAGATAATTTTGGTTATACAAAATTTGATTAAATAATTTTGGTCCTGCAAAAATTGATTCAATAAATTAGTTAAAAGTTAATTTTGGATTGTAAATAATTATTTATAATAAATAATAGAGTTTATTTTTGTTTTAATTTTGACATTAATTAACTGTTTTTAAGATTGTGTTAGAATAAATAAAAAATAAAAAATCTTTGTAAATAAATGTTTTAATATAATATTGCCTTTACAGATGCAACACCTTAGAATAAATATCCATTATATATCCTCTATCCTAACTTTCCGAAAATAAATATCCTATATATATTTTTTTAGATCAAACCATTGATTTTTTCATTGGAATAATTGATTTTGTAAATGTTTAATTTCACCGATCACTTTCAACACAAAAACATTATTCTATTTCAATAAGTGATTATCTCTTTTATTTTTAAAATGTTAATACTTAAATGATTGATTTTATGAATATTTAGATATATTTAAAATTATATGATTATTATTGATTTTACAGTTATTAATTAATATATCATTATTTTCTATTAAGATCTCAATACATATTATTATTATTATTATTATTATTATTACTTTTATTATTATTATTATTATTATTATTATTATTATTATTATTATTATTATTATTATTATTATTATTATTATTATATCAATAAATATTATTCAATCAATTAAGTATTATTTATTTTAGATTTGTTTAAAAACCATCATATACTTTATATAAACATGAAGATTAGCTAAGCAATACCATGTTCGGTTGCATGAAAATTGAAATGAGAATAATATATATTTTTAAAATAATAATTGAAAATAATAAATTAATAAAATAAAATAACAAATATTATATTTTTAAATTTAATTTCATATAACTAACAAATATTTTTAAAGAAAACAATCGACTTGAAACAAAATTAGATTCTTAATGATAAAAAGTTAACATTTATACTAAAAAATGATACAAATATTTATTTTTATAAATATAACATGAGACAATAATGATTAGTGAATACACAAATTTTGTAGGAATACACAAATTTTTTATTCTTTTAAAAATGACCAATAAAAACTATGCTGCATAAAAGGTGTGTTGCATCATATGTTTGGTCACATTGGAAATATGAGCAAATTCATATGAGTTAAAAATATGACAATAATAATGATACATTATTAATATCAATATGGTGAGTAAAACATAATAAATGTTAATAATAAAAACTTATTATTATTTATTATTATTTAATTATAATAACATATTAAAATTAAAATTATTATTATTATTTATATTTAATTTATGAATATTGTCAAAATAGTTTTTAGGAATTAAAATGAGAAAATGTTCATTAAAACAATTTTAATGTTCTAAATTAAAAATTTACGGTCTGATTTGCACCGATACGAATCAATACTGGCTCATACTCAATGAGTGCTGACACGATTAATTACCCATTAAAATAAGTGGTTCTGAGTGCTGGCACGAGTACCTTAGTACCCACTCCGCTCCATACTCACACTTCATATTTATATAATATCATTTGTATTATTATATACAAATACACATATATCAATTTTTCAAAAACATATCACTATTAAACTATTACACATTTTAATAAAAGTGTTTATTTATTTCTTAAATCAACAATAACATTCATAATTTTTTTAATGTTAAAAAAAACTTAAAATTTTATAATAATTTATAATTAATTGATTAATTTTACTAGGAATGTGGATAAACGGGTGCGGGTATGGGTATTGAGATACCCATAGATTATGGATACGGGTGTGAACATAGTGTCCACGCGGGTTTGGGCTCGGGTACGGATGATTTTTTTTGGTATGGGGACGGGTATTGTAGTACTCTGCCCGTTGCCATCCCTAATCAATACCCGAGTACGTGTAAAAAAGTACTTAAATAAAGAAGAAAATAGTTTCACAAATATTTAATTATCTCTATTTAAGTATCCCAAAGTCCATTTTTCACAAATATTTAATTATCTATATTTAAGTATCCCAAAGTCCATTTGTCTTATATTCCAACAAGACATAAGATAGATCAAGTGATTACACTAATAAAATACAACCACATATCCAAAGTTCTATAAAACAAAGATAGAATGATATATTTTTGTTCTTAATTTCACACATAAAAACGACATGGCACGACGCGTGCGAATGCACACGTGCTTTAGTAGTATTTAAAAAAGCAGACAAATTGACAATCGCTTACATGATAAAATAAAACATCACCTTTTTAAATTACATAATATTTAAAGAATTAACCAAAACACCAACATAATTTCTACATGTATTGCAAGATGGGAAGATTGAATAACTCAAACTCACAAAATAGAGGATGGTATCTCGTCTATAAATTAATCATATCTAGTCTTGGAAAAAAGTTTTAGAAGAGAAACGTTGCACAAACACACCAAATGGTTTGAATGAGGTTTAAGTGTTTTTGTTGGGATAAATAGCAAATGGATCCCGTGGGAGGGACAGTCACTATGTCTCCACTTATTTGTGAAAGGGTTTGTGAATTAAATCCTAACGAAGTTCGGAAATGGAAGAAAAAACAAGGTTCAATCTGTATCGCCTCATCCTACCCCAAAATACTCAACTGCATAAGATTCATATCTTTATTTATAAAGTGTTTTAAGTTTGATAAAGAGAAGGAGGTTTGAAAAGAGAGTCACTCGAAGAAGTCGAGGTTTATTATGAAACAGGTTAAAGTTTAGAAAATAAAGAAGGTTTTGAAAAAGATGAGAAGGTTTTGAAAATTAAAGAATTTGAAGGAGATGAAGAGAATATCCTATGTACAAGACGGTAAAAGATAAGGTAAGGAAGGTCTGGCCGAACATAAGCTCATACTTGATATAAAGAAATCAATATAACATTCCCATACCTTTGGATTAAAAGCCATAAGCAGTTAAATAAGCCAAGAGTATACCAAACCTCAGGTGAAAATAAATCACACAAGCACACATCATCAAAGACACCCTTGCGTCAGATAATACTCGAAGGAACGGGTAAAGTGCATCAGGTGAAAATAAACCACAGCAGAGAATGTATAAGGTAAGAATAAATCACAAGTAGCGAATGCATCAGGTAAACTCAAGGTGTCAGATAAATCTCAAAGTATCAACAAGATATCATATAAGAATCCCTGCATCAGATAAAACACACTGACAGAACTAGGATAACAGAGAAATAATCTGAATGTCTCAGATAAGGCTTAAGAGTAGTCTACGGGACTGGAATGGATTGAATTGAAAGTCACAAAATAAACCGGTCAATGGAGTCTATGCATCCAAACATATTCGAAAGGTAATATTTAAATTAACTTTATAATCGCAACACAATGAAGAAAACATCAACACAAGTTGAATTTTTTTACAAGTAAATCAAATAAAGTATAAAGCCAAAAATTCCATGTCTATTGTATTTACATCACAAATATTAAACCAAAAAAAGGTGTATAAATTATTAATAATAGAAGAAAAAAATTTGGAGGTGCATAATTGGAATGCTGGTGTAAATAAAGACTAAAAAAAGATTAAATTAGAAGATGGTACTATGATAATAAATTAAAAGCTTTGCAAATTTCGTTTGTGTTTGGAAAACCATGCGAACCAATATTATGACTAAAAACCATTTCTCACCGATTAACCAATATGCTTGTGGTCTTGTTCCAATCATACACATTCAACATAAAAAGAAATGTTACTAATCTTAGAAGGAGTCTATTTTAATATATAGAAAGTGAATACTACCGTTTTTACAAATAATTTAAAAGTAATTACATTTCTAAAATTAGGGTTAAATAGGTCATTATCGCATCATTTAATTTTTTAATTATAATTAATTCAGAGATTTGGAATATTTGCTTCGTTTTGTACACAAAATTAATGTGATTATTGGCCACGTCTATTACCAAAGCTACTAATATAATTACTATCAACTTTATCTATTCCAACAATCAACATTAATTATTCCATCATTAATTTTAGAACATAAAAGTCACGCTGAAAATAAAATAAGAAAACAAAACCTTCTCTCTTACTATTTCATTTTCTTTATCTTTGCTTCATTTTTGGAAAGACAAACAACACAAAAGACTGAACCATTGATTTCTCTCTGCTTCATTTTTTCAAAGACGCAGTAACATAATTAAACACCAACAAACAAACATACAAAATCAATATCCAAACCCAATAATCCTAAATTTCACATTATTTTTCATAGGATTTACAAGATTTCAAAATGAAAATTATGTAAATTTGATTAATAAATCACAAGACGAATGTTTAATTCTGGTTCCGCTTTTACCTCTTCTTGACTATTTTGATCTTCTGAGTTGTAGGTCAGTTGTGTGTTATGCTGGTGTATCCGTGAGATGTAGGATTTTGATGGCGTAGTTGTATGAATTTGTGTGGCAGTGAAGAGAAAATGTTCGGGGCTACAAACAAACAGTGACTTCAAGTTGTTTTGTAGTTTGTTATGTTTTTCATTTTTTTTCACCTGAAGTTTGTATGTTTATTAGTTACATATTCGGATTTAAGTATCACGACTAAAAATGTATACTCACTAATCTCATTCTTTCGCAGAGGAAGTTTTAAAATTTGGTTATACATGAATTTCTCTGTTGAGTTTCATTATATTTGTCATTATGTTATAGGTGTAGACTATTTTGTCCTTAATATACAAGTTTGTTAATGTTAAGTTCTTGGTTAAACTGTGGTCCCCAACAAAAGAGGGTTATCAGAGAGAGTATATGTGACTTTTAAAGAAGTAGAAAAGAATTATAGATGGTATACAGGTTTTGTTGATGTTTGAAGAGAGCTTCTAAGTTGGTAATGGTAATACAACTTTGATCTATATGGGGAAACACTAATTCCAAATAGATTAAAAATTTTGGAAAAGAGAAGAACTTTATACAACAACCGTCAACAGTATCAAAATAATACTAAGACTATTGATAGCATTTTCTTATTTTACACTCATAATAGCTTTTGATCTTTGATTTTTATTTATGAATTCCTGGTAGAACAACCATTGAAAAATTCAATATAAATTACAGATTGTGATTATTCTGTGGGATTTAGTTTTGTTTCCACTGCCAATTTTAGTAAAGTTTACGTTAAACAGAATTGGAATCAACTAACTCTCTCACTGATTTTGGGTATAACATGGTTTTCATTTCTATTTTCTTCCAGATGATGCTGATATTTGTTGTCCATAAATTTTTAAATGTTTTGATGTATATTGTCGGATAACTATTGTCTTTTAATCTATTAACAAAGTATTTGAATAAAATTATTGTCTTTTAACATATTAACAAAGTATTTGTATAAAATGCAGGGTGAAAAGTTAGCTGATTCAGTTAGTTGTATCCATATTAGAATAGATAAAGGTTTTTATCAAAAGTAAGAACTCAGTAAATATGTTGATAGTATTCCTCCCACTTATCATTAATGAATTTAAGATTTGGTTTTTCTAATCACATGTTACAAAAAGAAACTACTCAAAATAATAAGATAATATAAATTTCTGCTTTTTTTCTTCTCTTCTTGCAAATGGGAAAAATATAGCTTCTTTATTTATTATTAATATTCTCATTTTTTTACTATTAATAAATATATTTAAAATATTTTTTTTGTTAATTAAACTATTATTTATTAAAGTTGCATAAAAATATTCTACGAATAATTATGAGTTATTCACTATTTATTTAGTATTTATTCACTGTGTAGAATTGTTTATATTTACAAATTCAGATACTACGTTTATACTTCCTTCATTAATGATTTTTGTTTTTTATTTTATATTTTTGATTTAATTAATTTATATTTTAAACATTTGATTGATTTGAATTTATTATATTAAATTATTTTAACAATTTTGTTACCCTTAGTAATGATACTCATTCTACATTTTACTCAAATGAAGAAATAATGTATTGGTAAAAGAAAAGAGTGTCAATAATATATTATTTTTTAATTTCTCCAATAATAATTAATTTATTTTTATTTACTTATAAAAACAAAATGATATTTATAAGAAAGGAAAATCCTAAAGACCATAACAAACTTATCATTTATCATTTAATTCATATTTACAAACATTTGTTTTTGATTAAAAAAACACGAAACAATACAAATTTGACAAGATAATTTTGGTCATACAAAAATTGATTCAATAATTTTGGTCCTGCAAAAATTGACTCAATAAATTAGTTAAAAGTTTTAATATAATATTGCCTTTAAAGATGTAACATATTAGAATAATTATGCATTATATATCCTTTATCCTATCTATCCATAAATAAATATCCTTTATATATTTTTTATATCAAATAGTTGATTTTTACATTGGAATAATTGATTTTGTAAATGTTTAATTTCACTGATCACTTTCAACACAATAACATTATTCTATTTTAATAAGTGATTATCTCTTTTATTTTTAAAATTTTAATGCTTATATGATTTATTTTATGATTATTTAATATATTTAAAATTATATGATTATTATTGATTTTATAGTTATTAATTAATATATCATTTATTTTCTATGAAGATCTCCTTACATGTTATTATTATTATTATTATTATTTTATTATTCTTATTATTCTTATTATTATTATTATTATTATTATTATTATTATTATTATTATTATTATTATTATTATTATTATTATTATTATTATTTTATATTGTGATACGGTGGCAGAGTCGACTGTTATACTGGTTTTGCGTTTGTGTTCACAAATGTTGCGGTAAGCAAGAGTCGCCACTGGCTTTTCTTTTATCCAAATTAAGGAAAGGGTGAAAAGAACAGAAAAAGACCTTTTCGAGAATTTTCTAAGGGGGTAGATTATAGAAAGGGAAGGTGTTAGCACCCTTTCCATTCTTAGTTTTCTACGGGCTCTTAGATGCTTAGCTCATTTTAAAAGTACCTTGTGCTTTGTATGTTTTGAAATGCCTTAGTGCGACGATTTACTTCATGATAACTCTTGTATAAGTCCTCAAGAGTGTTTACAAAGCAAATATTATTTTTTGAAAGTTGTTTTTGAAATGTGTAAGTGTAAAACGTTTGTTTTGAGCATAGCATCTAAGAACTATCTACTTATACTTGAAAAGGTTGTTCTTTTCCTCCTGTCCTTTAGACAGTGTTATCCTACTATTAATGAGTAGGTAGCCCTATCATGTGATGTTTGAGGGACATTCAAAGGGACGTTACAGTCACGAAGGTAACTTGACAAGGAATTTTAGTAACTGTCCTAAAGTTCTAAGATCACTTTTATTACTGAGGCAACATCGAGAGGGTCATCGAGGGACTTGTGATCTTTCAAACTAGAGGACAATCACTAAAACTTTTCACGTTTCGATAATTGTGACCGTTTTCTGAAGGCAACCAAAGTGGGATACCCTAGAGGTGCGCATGTGCGATTGTGTTTACTTCAGCTATTTATCTTACACATTTAGGTTTGCTAACGTTTTAATTTTCCAGTCTTGTCATGCAATCCTAGTTACTAGCAGTTAATATGTACAGAAAAATGTAAAGTGCGAAAATATAACCCTACTTTATTACATGGCTTCGGGGAGGGGGATATTTACAATGTACAAAACTTGGGGGAAGAAAAATAAAGAAAGCGGTAAAAATCCTAATTAGTTTATTACATCCAGTATACAGGTACAATAATGTAAAAGTGCGAGAAATAAATAACGTGCGAAAGGTAAAGACGTCTAAAACCTAAGGCAATTCTAAATGAAATAAGAAAATCTTTTTTTGTTTATTTTTTTGATTTGAGAAATAATTAAATTAACTATCCTAAAGTCTATTTAGAAAATAAAGTTAATCAAGAAAAATAGTCTAAGCTCTTTTTTTATTTTATAGTTTTTCTATTATGAAAAGAAAATTATTAAATCTAAATCAAGTCCTAAGTTCTAATTCATTTTAAATTTAAGAAAATAGTTAAAATATTTATTTAATTTATTTACAAAATTAGTTTAATTAAAAAAATACTAACTTAATATATTTTTGTGATTTTTGTGATTATTTGTTTAATTAATAAATAAAGAAAAGAAAAATAAATAAAAATAAAACAATGCAATAAAAATGTTAGATGTGCCTGATAACAAAAGAAAAATAGGGGGTGCTATTTGAAATTCGCTAGGCCCAAAGCTGTGAAGCCCATACTTCATGCCTGATCCTTTGTGGATAAGTCTTGAAGGCATATGATATATTGTGCGCTTGGATGTGCTGGCTTGGATCATATATACATATAATGGCCTAGGCTGAGGGTGCATGGTGCACATCTGACCATACATTACATGGGATCTACATGAATATTGTTAGAAAAATGAGAAAATGCTGGACCTGGGACTCGAACCCAGGTCCTCTCCCTTTGCACAAACGTGCCTTACCAGCTGAGCTACTTGGTTATTCGTTACATAAAATAAAACAATAATATAATATAAGAAAAATTGGTCAGATATATTAAAAATGAAAAAAAAAACACGCGTTAGGTTTTAATGGGACAATGGGAAACTACCACGCCTTGTCTTCTTCCATGCTTCGTCGTTTTAGGTATAGAAACCTATAGTGACAGTTTTTGTTTGTCACTATAGCACCTGCATCTCGAAACATACAGAATACGCAGCATAAATTAAATGTGAGGCCATAGATCAATTGGCCTTGACCTTCTGAGCAAGATGGTAACCTTAGTTGGGTCTAATTTTGGCTGATTCGAAAAACCCCAATTCAGAGTTCCTAACCCTAACCATGGCCAAGCATCGTACCTGCATCAAAACTTAAATCCAGCTATACAGAAAGCTTGTAAACATTCATATGAACAAATATGCATGGTTGAAATGATCTTATATCACATGAATAAAATAAACGAATTTGAAAAAGAAATGCAAACCGTGTGAGTTGGTTAGGACGTCTCGTGATGCTTCAGGGCATGGTAATGATTGCAAAAGCTTCAGGGGACCTTCAGGAACGTGTTTGTGTCCTTTGTCTGGGTTGAGGATGGCTGGAAATGTGTTTTGGAGTTTGACAACTTTGCTTACTTTTCGTAATTTTGTATGACACTTTCAAGCTGTTTTTTTTTTGTCTAAGGCTTGAAAATGCCACCCTTATATAGAGAAGATGGAGGGGACCAGGTTAGAAGTAAAGAATTAAAGCTTTAAAGGCTATGATAAAGCCATGATCTCATTTTGAAAAACTGCCATAACTTGTGATTTCATGCCATGTTGGGAGCTGGATGAACCTGATCACTTCTTGCACGAATTATTGGGCCTTAAGGCAAAGCAAAACAACATCCCAAATGCAAAAACCCATCTCTAAATATTTTATGCAATTTACTTTGTATTTATTTGAAATAAATCAAAATAAACATGAGAAAAATAGATGAAATTTGCAAGGCAAGGTAAAAATGAGATTAGGGTCTTTTCATAAGGTCATGAAAGAGATTGAAGTCCAAAAAGTTGGGCCATTGCCTTAAAAGTTTAAGTTTGCTCAATGCACAAATCTTGAAATTTCCAAAATTTTCCCAAATTGAGCAAGCCATAACTTTATCAATTTTGATCTCATGATGATGATCTCGGACTTTTTGGAAATCCCAAGATGTCTACTACCATCCCTCTTTTGATAAATTTTGCATTTGAAGAATGTATCTTGATGTAAATGGTCTTGGCAAAAAGTGTCTTTTGTTGACTTTCTGAAAATGACCTGTAATGTATGAGCTTGTATCTTTCAAATGGTGCATCTCATGATCTTGAGGAAATAAGATAAGTTGAAGGGAATGAGATTATGTTAAATATGAGCTTTTGTTGGGGAACAATTACTGAAGTATGTGAAAGTTAAGCCTGGTCAAAGTTCAGTTGACTTTTCCTATAAAAACCCTAATTTAGCCATTTTTGACTTTTGATAGATTAGGAGTATTTCTTAAGGAATCATGATAAAACCTTGATAAAATGATGGATTTTACTTCAAAATGTTGATGTTGACCAAAAATCTTAAAGTTTGATTATACATGGGCCACAGTTGACTTTTGACCTAGTACTATTGATTTTCAAGCATTTGAGCAATTAACTGAGCAAAGTTGTAGTGGAAGGCATAAAATTTGTCATGGACAATCTTGAAGGCATATTGAGACTATGGAAAAGATTTGGGGCCTTTGGAGCTCACACATCTTGATGAAAAGTGAAACCGTAGATAGAGGTTCATTGCTTAGGAGGAGAATTTGTCTGGTCAATTCTTGGTCAACCTTGAGCAATTGAGGACCTCCAGGAGCATGTTTTGAGTAAAATTGGGAGGGAAAATTTTGGGGTACAACATATATCAATAAATATTATTCAATCAATTAAGTATTATTTATTTTAGATTTGTTTAAAAACAATCATATACTATATAGAAACATGAAGATTAGCTGAGCAATACCACGTCCGGTTGCATGAAAATTGAAATGAGATAAATATGTTTTTTAAAATAATATTTGAAAAGAATAAATTAATAAAACGAAATAACAAATATTTTATTTTTGAATTTAATTTCATATAAATAACAAATATTTTTAAAGAAAAAAAATTGACTTGAAAAAATATTAGCTTTTAAATGATAAAAAGTTAACATTTATACTAAAAAGTGATACAAATAATTATTTTTATAAAAATAACATGAGACAATTATGATTAGTGAATACACAATTTTTTTATGAATACACAAATTTTTTATTCTTTTTAAAATGACCAATAAAAACTATGCTACATAAAAGGTGTGCTACATCATATGTTTGGTCACGTTAGAAATCATAGAAAATTTATGTCAGTTAAAAATATGGCAATAATGATACATTATTAATATCAATATGGTGAGTAAAAAAAATAAATGTTAATAATAAAAATTTATTATTATTTATTATTATTTAATAATAAAAATATATTAGTATTATTAATATTAATATTTAATTTATGGATTTTTAAAATAGAAAAATCCTACACATTTATGTATTATGTATATTTTCAAAATAATTCTTAGGAATTAAAAATGAGAAAATGTTCATTAAAGCATTTTTAACATTCTAAAATAAAAAATTAACGATCTGCTTTGCACTGACACGAATCAACATCGATATGAATGAATACTGGCTCATACTCAATGAGTACCCACAAAAAATACCCTCATTGAATAGGGTAAAAATCCGCAAAATAGGTACGGATACTGACACGAGTAATAACCCATTAAAATAAGAGGTTATGGGTACATGCACGAGTACCTTAGTACCCACTCCGCTCCATACTTGCACTTCATACTTATATAATATCATTTGTATTATTATATACAAATGCACATATATCAATGTTTAAAAAACATATCACTATTAAACTATTACACATTTTAATAAAAGTGTTTATTTATTTCTTAACTCAACAATAATTATCATAATTTTTTTAATGTTAAAAAACTTAAAATTATATGATAATTTATAATTAACTGATTGGATTTTACTACAAATGTGGATAAACGAGTGCGGGGATATGGATACGGATGTGAACATTAATGTCCACGCGGGTTTGGGATCGGGTACTAAGATTTTTTTGGTATGGGGACGGGTATTGCAGTACTCTGCCCATTGCCATCCATAATCAATACCCGAGTTCTGGTAAAAAAATATACTTAAATAAAGAAGAAAATTATTTCACAAAATATTTAATTATCTATATTTAAGTATATCAAAGTCCATTTTTCACAAATATTTAATTATCTATATTTAAGTATCCCAAAGTCCATTTTTCTTATATTGCAAAAAGACATAAGATAGATCAAGGGATTACACCGATAAAATACAACCACATATCCAAAGTTCTATAAAACAAAGATGGAATGATATATTTTTGTTCTTAATTTCACACATAAAAATGACATGGCGCGACTCGTGCGAATGCACACGTGCTTTAGTAGTATTTAAAAAAGCAGACAAATTGACAACCACATACTTGATAAATGATAACATCGCCTATTTAATTACATTAAATTTGAAGAATGGACAAAAACACCAACATAATTTCTACATGTATTGCAAGATGGGAAGACTGAATAACTCAAACTCATAAAATAGAGGATGGTATCTCGTCTATAAATGAATCATATCTAATCTTGGAAAAAAAAATTTAAAAGAGAAATTTTGCACAAGCACACAAAAAGGTTTGAATGAGGTTGAAGTGTTTTTGTTGGGATCAATAGCAAGTGGATCCCACTGGAAGGACAATCAATATGTCTTTACTTATTTGTGAAAGGGTTTGTGAATTGAATCATAATGAAGTTCGGAAATGGAAGAAAGAACAAGGTTTCGTCTGTATCGCCCCATCCTACCCCAAAAGAATCAACTGCATAAGATTTGTATCTTTATTTATTAAATGTTTTATGTTTTATAAAGAGAAAGAGGTTTGAAAAGAGAGTCACTCGAATAAGTCGAGGTTTATTATGAAAGTGGTTAAAGTTTAGAAAATAAAGAAGGTTTTGAAAAATATGAGAAGGTTTGGAAAATAAAATATTTTGATGGAGATGAAGAGAATAACCTATGTACAAGACGGTAAAAGATAAGGTAAGGAAGGTCTGACCCAACATAAGCTCATACTTGATATAAAGAAATAAAGATAGCATTCCCATCCCTTAGGAATCAAAGCCATAAAAAGATAAATAAGTCAAGAGTATACAAAACCTCAGGTGAAAATAAATCACACAAGCAGATAACATCAAAGAAACCCTTACGTTAGATAATACTCAAAGGAACAGGTAAAGTGCATCAGGTGAAAATAAACCACAGCAGAGAATGCATCAGGTAGGAATAAATCGCACGCAACGAATGCATTAGTTAAACTCAATGTGTCAGATAAAGCTCAAAGTATCTTCAAGACATCATATAAGAATCCTTGTATCAGATAAAACACACAGACAAAACAAGAATAACAGAGAAATAATCTGAATGTCTCAGATAAGGCTTAAGAGTAGGCTACGGGACCAAAATGGATTTAATTGAAAGCCACAAAATAAACCGATTAATGGAGTCTATGCATCCATACGTATTCGAAAGCTAATATTTAAGTTAACTTTATAACCGCAATGCAATGAAGAAAATAGCAACACAACTTGAATTTACTTACAAGTAAATAAAATAAAGTATAAAGCCAAAAATCCCATGTCTATTCTATTTACATCACAAATATTAAGCCAAAGAAAGGTGTATAAATTATTAACAATAGAAAAGAAAGTTTGGAGGTGCATAATTGGAATGGTGGTGTAAATAAAGACTAAAAGAAATTAAATTAGTAGATGTTACTATTATAATAAATTTAAAGCTTTGCAAATTTCCTTTCTGTTTGGAAAACCATGCGCACCAATATTACGATTAAAAACCATTTCTCACTGATTAACCAATATGCTTATGGTCTTGTTCCAATCATACACATTCAACACAAAAATAAATATTACTAATCTTAGAAGGAGTCTATTTTAATATATAAAAAGTGACTACTACCTTTTTTTACAAATAATTTAAAACTAATTACATTTCTAAAATTATGGTTAAATAGGTCTTTATTAATTTTTTAATTAAAATTAGTTAAGATATTTGAATATTTGCTTCTTTTTGTACACAAAATTAATGTGATTGTTGGCCACGTCTATTACCAAAACTACTGATATAATTACTATCGACTTTACCTATTTCAACAATCCACATTAATTATTTCATCAATTAATTTTAGAACATAAAATACACCATGAAAAGAAAATTAGAAACAAAACCTTCTCTCTCACTCTTTCATTTCCTTTATATTTTCTTTATTTTTGGAAACACAACCAACACAAAAAATAGAACCATAGAACCATTAATTTCTCTCTGCTTCAGTTTTTCAAAGACACAATAACACAATCAAACACCAACAAACAAACATACAAAATCAATACCCAAACCCAATAATCCTTAATTTCTCATTATTTTTCATAGACTTTACAGATTAAAAGATTCCGAAATGGAAATTATGTAATTTTGATTACAACATCACAAGACGAATGTTTAATTCTGGTTCCCCTTCTACCTCTTCTTCTTGACTCTATTGATCTTCTGAGTTGTAGGTTAGTCGTGTGCAGGGGCGGATCCAGACTTTATATATTGGTGTGGCTAAATATAAAATAAATTATCGACTAAAATATAATGAAAATAAAAAATAATATTGTTTGATGAAGTGTATTTACAATGAAAACCGTCTAGTATCAATTTCTTGAAAATGAGCTAAAATAACATCATTGTTAATTGTTCCAAGAACATCTCTTTCTATAAAAGTTACAAGACGATCATTTAACCATTGATCACCCATTTTGTTACATAGCTGACTCTTCACAAACTTCATAGCTGAAAAAACACGTTCCACGCTCGCAGTTGCTACTGGCAAGACTAAAGCCAACTTCAGAAGCTTATAAACTATATCAAAAGTGTTGCATTTTTTTGTTTCCATAAGTTTTGCACAAAGATCTGAAAGTCCGTTTAAATTTGCAAATTTTGGATCACATCGAATATTTCTAACATAATTCTGAAGCTGATGTCGTACCGCCACTTCCGGCACATCTACAAAATCATTTGGATAAAGTTCAACCATCCTCAATAATTTTTTCACATCAAAAGATTCAAATGATGATGAGGGACTCAAACATGAAACACATTGTAAAAGTTCAGTATTCTCTTCATCAAACCTAGCATTGAGCTCATGCAACTGCAAATCTAAAACACTACATAAACAATCATGCTTATAATGATGCAAATTAGAAACACTAGAAGTGATATCATGTCGTCTAGGTTTCTTCCCTTGCACGTACACTGCATCCAAATCAGGCACATCAATATCATGCTTATTGCAAATTTCCATAACCTTAGATATAAGTTCTTCCCATCCATCATTTCTCATTTCTTGTAATTCCTGTTTGGTGGCTTTGACAAGTGATAAAGCATTCAAAAGATCTTGATCACGCTTTTGTAGCACTACACTTAAATCATTTGTAAATCCTAAAATCTCAACCATCATGTATAACATGAAAATAAAATCAAAGGACTGAAGCACATCTAGGAAAAGCATAGTTTCACCATATTTTTCAAATGACGTATCTTTCCCGACTTCTTCAAGTACCTCAATAATGGCACCATATAAAGTCATCAAACTAGTGAGAGTCCTAAAGTGGAAACCCCAACGAGTGTCACCCGCTCTAGCAATAGACGATTCTTGATTTAATCCACTACCAGTCTCTATCTCACCCTCTTCAATCAATTTAGCAAATTGAGATACTTGTTTGTCCCGAAGCAATTCTTATCTCTTGTTAGAAGACCGTATGAAATTAACAAGCATATTGACCTTACCGAAAAAACCACTAACATCTTTGTGAGTCTTAGCACATGCAACAAGTGCTAATTGAAGTTGATGGGCAAAACAATGCACATAATAAGCTGATGGATTTTCATTTTGAATTAAAGTTCTCAAACCACCAAACTTACCTCGCATATTGCTAGCTCCATCATATCCTTGCCCCCTTATGCTAGATAAACTCAAGCCATTAATAGACAACAACTTCTCAAGTGCCTCCTTAAGTGACTTAGCACTTGTTTCTTTAACACTAACAATCCCAAGAAACCTTTCTTTTACCAAACCATCACTATTAACATAGCGAATAACAACAACCATTTGTTCTTTACCAGCAACGTCACCGGATTCATCAATCAAAACACAAAACACATCATCCGCAATATCACATACAATTTGTTTAGTTATTTCACATGTACAAGCAGCAGCAAGATCCTTTTGAATCTTAGGGGCAGTCATAAAGTTATTTCCTGGAGCACAATTTATTACCTTAGCTATCTCTGGGTTAATTTCCTTTAGAGTGTCCACCAACTCAAGAAATGGCCTCTTAAATAAAGAGTTAAAGGACTCGTCACTCCCTCTAAATGGCATGCCACACCTCAAAAGAAACTTAATAGCTATAAGAGATGTGTTTACACGAACACGATATTCAGAATTCATTTGTTTAGTTTGATTAACAAATGCAGCCTTAATACTTTGGTTTGGGTTCATGAGAGCGTAACTCATATGCACACAATCAATATGACTATTGGAGGAAGTTCCATGATTAGCCAATATGTGAGAATTCTTCCAATCACCAAACCCCTCTGTCACAAAGTGATCTCCCCCATATTTAGAGACATTCTTAAACAAAAAACATGGCAAGCAAAATGCCAGGTCCTTAGATTCACTATAATCAATCCAATCATACAAATCAAACCAATTTTTGCAAAATCTACGTCTTTGATTACCTTGAACAGACCAAGGGTAAACAAAATTGTAAGGAGGTTTATGACGACCTATTTTTAAATAAGCTTTCCTTACCTCATTTTGGATGTCAGGATGATAGCTTGAAATTGGAGGCCTAATTCCTGGATCGGTTTCCAATAATTCATAATCGACAACTTTAATACTCTCACTTGGATGTTGAGTTTCTGATGCTTCTAGATTTACCGAAGAAGTAGCTTTGTCTCTAGAAAGCACAGGAAAAAATTTCTTCATCCTATAAAGAGAACAATGAAACCATTAAAATTAGCTATTCACTCTATAAAGAAAATAATAAGAACAATTTATTGTAAAGAAAATATTTATGAGAAATTGAAAATTTACTTTTTTAAAACAAATTGGGGTTTTAGGGTTCAACTCAAATAGAACAAAAGAATAAGAAAATTTTGAAGTAGTTAGTTTACCTTTGATTTTCAATCACCCATAAACAATGCAAAATGGTGGGGTTATTGGATTAATGAGAGAAAGAGATAAATATGGAAGTTGGTGGGGTTTGAGAAGAAGAGAAAGGGTTTACTGTGTGAGAGAGAAAGAAATAAAAGAGAGAGAAAATTAAGAAATAAAAGTGAGTTGAAGAGTTATATAATATTAAATATTAAAATTAATTAATTAATTAAATATATATTAATATTTGAAAAAAAAATCTGGTGTGGCTATAGCCACACCTAGCCTAAACGTACATCTGCCCCTGGTCGTGTGTTGTGTTGGTGTATGCGTGAGATGTAGGACTCTGATGGCGTGTTTGTATGAATTTATGCGGTAGTGAAGGGAAAATGTGAGGGGCTTTGAACAATACAGTGACTACAAGTTGTTTGGTGGTTTGTGGGGTTCTTCATTTTTATTTTTATTTTTCACCTAAAGTTTGTATGTTTATTAGTTACGCTTTCAAATTTACATATGGCGACTAAAACAAAGACTATCATCAAAGATATGAATATTGATCTCTCCGAAGACGACGATGGGTTCAATAACAAAAAAAGTATACTCACTAATCTCATTCTTTCGTTGAGGAAGTTTTAAAATTAGGTTATACGAATCTTAGACCGGTAGCTTATGTTTCTATAACACTTGCTAATTGCCATGAATTTCTCCATTGAGTTTCATTATATTTGTGATTATGTTATACACTATACCAAATTTGGCTTTTAGCAGCACCCCTACGAAAGCGCTTTTAGGAAAAGCGCTGGCATAGGCTTCGCTAAAGACAAAATTAAAAAACACGCTAAAAAAGCGCTCTGGTAAGGGGGGGTATGAGAGCGCTTTTGAAAAGCGCTTTGGTAAGGGGGGGTATGAGAGCGCTTTTGAAAAGCGCTTTGGTAAGGGGGGGTATGAGAGCGCTTTTCAAAAGCGCTCTGGTAGGGGGTGGGGTACAAGAGCGCTTTACCCTTAAAAGCGCTGGTATAGCTACATCTACTAAGGCGCTTTTCAAAAGCGCTTTCATAGCCTCTTTAAAATTAAAATTTTTAAAAACAAAATTATACAAACCCCATCCGTCTTCTCACATCAACCTTCACACTCCAAAGTCCAAACCTCAGTACTGTTACGAACTTCCATAACCTTCACTTCTGCCTCATCTCCATCCGTAAAACCCCATCCGCGACCGTTACTTCACTGCTGCCGCCATTCTTCTTCTATTTCCATTTGTTCCTCACCGTCACTTGCCGTCACTTCCTCAGCCATCTCCGTCGCTCCTACTTCAAAGCTCTTTGTCAAGTCCAAACGTGGTTCCCTGTTATCATCATCAACAACATCCAACTTCCAATTTTCTACAAATTATCTTAGGTAACATTACTTGATTTTCATAGTTTTGTTGAATACTTGAGTAATTTGATTTTGTTTATGTGAATTGTGCATGCATGAATTGATGAAGTAAATTAGTTTAGATCTAGAATTCTTGACATAGAATTTGTAATATTCTAGTACATATTATGTGTTTGTGATAATGTTTATGTGAATTTGTGATGTAGATTTTAACATAGATTTGTAGACATAACATTTGCACATTAGGTGTACGTAGAAATTCCTCATAGAATTGAATTGCTAATTCTTGACATAAGAACTAATTCTTGATATTGTGCTAATCTATTGACATAGAATCAATTGCAATTCTTTGTGTTGATGTTAGATTCTTGATATTGTGAATAAATATAGATAGATTCGGAATTGGATGAATCTTGAGCTTAATTGTGTTGTGCCTAAATGCTAATTTTCCAGAATCGTGATTACTAACTACTGTTGTGTTTGTTCTATGCTATTCACCTCAATGTGCACAATCATGTTTACTAATTTCTAGTAATGAAAATGATCTTTACAGTGTTCTTCACTATCCATTTCAATTGTTTTCAACAACAAACAAGCTAAAGCGCTCAAGATTTAAGGTATCACTATCTTTTGATGCTTCACTAAGTAAGTCATTTGTGATGGATGTCAAGGAAACTTGTGTATTTTTATACTCTTCATTCAACAGTTTCTTCAAACTAATGTCAAAGAAACTAATGTCATTGTTCTTGTTTACCCTAACCAATTGATATTTTCGCATTCCAGGAGAACAATTTCTTTCTCTCGTTCAATTGCTTAAGTAATCTCTCTCATTCAAGTAATCTCAATCCTCCAGAGGCCTTCACGAACTGGTTTTTAGAAGTCCATCTTCTTCATCTAACTTGCTTCCTTCCTCTTAAATCTTAAGTAAGATTTAACATTGTTTTTAAAAATTAATCTTGAAGTAATCTTGTGTTGTTGTAGGTTGGTGTTTTAGTTTGAAGTATAATATTGTGATAATGTGATAATGTGTTTTTGGTTTGTTTTATTAAGTTGATGTTCTGGTTTGAAGTATTGTGTTTGTATTGTGATAATGTGATAATTTTTTTTAGTTTGGTGCCTTAGAAGTTGAAATTTTGTAAACTTTAATTATTAGTTACATAAGACATTAATAGAAAAATGGTAGTGTTTATTTTTTAATTTGTTAGGAGTAGAAGGAATTTGTTTATATTAGAGGTGGTTATATTTTTAATGCGCTATAATGTAGTGGAATTGGAATTTAGAGAATTGGTACTTACTAATATGTGTAAGATTGGAACTTAGATAATTTTGAGATTTTGTTGTGTTGTGTTAATTTATTTAATTGATTATGCATCACAAAAGTGATAATGAAGAGTAGAAAAAATGATTCTTTTTTCAATAGGAAAGAAATAGATGAAGAGAACTTAACCCCTATTAGTAGTGGAAGTAATAGGATGGCCTTGAATCTGTGCAATTTAGGAATTCCAGTTATGAAAGTCATGGACATGCCTTCCAAAACAACATCAAGAATGGGGAGGGAATGTATTTGCTGTAGTAATGAAACTGTTATTTCCCACCCATAACAAACAATGTAGACTAAGGTTTATATATTTAAAGTTCCTTAAATAAGCTTATTGTTCTAATCTAAGGTTTATATTATTGTGTTTATGAAGTCTGTTTTGAACTTTGTGTGAGTTTTAATAGTTTTGTTCTTTGTGTGAAACTCGTCTCATTGGTTGAAGAATGTCGATGTTTATAAATTATCTTTAGTTTAGTCCTGATTCTTAAGCAACATAATTTTTTGATTCAAGTGTTAGCATATGTTCGGCCTTTATGTATCATGTTCTTAATAGAATTTAAATAATTAAGATGATGACAAATAGGTGAAAGAAATACTCTATAAATTTGAAGTGAAAGTTAGGTTAGTGTGAAACATGTTGTTAGATTATGATGACAAATAGGTGAAATAAATACTAAATTTGAAGTGAAAGTTAGGTTAGAGTGAATCATATATCTTATATATTAAAGTTGTGAAGTCTATTAAATTATTTTGGAGTTAGAATTAAGGTTTTTTTTTAGTAATTTTATATATTTATTTTATTTTATTTTATTAGTTATTTATTAAAATTAATTTCCTCTCAGTAACTCTTTAATTTCGTTTATCGTTAAGTGAGGTACTTACTAACTTTGTGAATTGAATTCGCCATAGGGGTTACTTGTGAAGAGTGAAAGTTTGACCGTTTTTGTTTAGCTTAATTAAGACATGGATAAGACATGGATGAATTCAAACCGATTGTCGAAAGAGTACGAGAAAGGGGTATGGGAATTTGTTGAGTTTGCGGTTGCGCACTCCAAAGACCCGCTTCGAATGCCGTGTCCTTGCTTGGGTTGCTGTTATGCCGGGGGTAAGGTTGACGGGAATCAGTTGGGATCTCATTTACTACGGTTTGGAATTGATAGAAGTTATACATGTTGGACAATGCATGGTGAGAAAAGTACCGGGAATGCTGAGTCGAGTTGTAATAGGAAGTATGCTTCAAACGACGATTGCACAGACACATACGATTGTGATCGAGTCGAAGAGATTGCAGAAGCGCTTGAAGAAGATCTTGCGGATTGTCCCAAAATGTTTGAGAGGTTGGTAAGCGATGCAGAGAAACCGTTGTATGTTGGTTGTTCAAAATTCACAAGATTGTCTGCGGTGTTAAAGTTGTACAACTTAAAGGCGGACAATGGATGGTCGGATAAAAGTTTCACAGAGTTATTAGCCCTTATGAAAGATATGCTACCAGAGGATAATGTTCTTCCCAATCGAACGTATGAAGCCAAAAAGATGTTGTCTTCTATTGGAATGAGCTATGATAAGATACATGCATGTCCAAACGATTGCGTTTTGTTTCGAAACGAGTATGCAGCGTTGAATGAGTGTCCTAAATGTGGTGCCCCTCGATATAAGAAAAAGTTGTCTCCTGCTAAAGTCTTATGGTATTTTCCTATAATTCCGAGATTTAGACGCATGTATCGTAGTGAGACCGATTCAAGACACTTGACTTGGCATGCAGATGAAAGAATTATTGATGGAAAGTTGCGACATCCGGCAGACTCACCACAATGGAGTAAAGTTGATACTGAATATCCTGAATTTGGAAAAGAAGCAAGAAACCTTCGGTTGTCATTGTCTACTGATGGAATGAACCCGCATGGTATTCAAAGTATCTCGCATAGCACATGGCCTGTGATTCTTATGATTTATAACTTACCTCCGTGGCTATGTATGAAGCGTAAGTACATGATGTTATCTATGCTAATTTCTGGGCCTAAACAACCAGGGAATGACATAGACGTATACTTGGCACCCTTAATCGAAGATTTAAAGTTTTTGATTTTCAATCACCCATAAACAATGCAAAATGGTGGGGTTATTGGATTAATGAGAGAAAGAGATAAATATGGAAGTTGGTGGGGTTTGAGAAGAAGAGAAAGGGTTTACTGTGTGAGAGAGAAAGAAATAAAAGAGAGAGAAAATTAAGAAATAAAAGTGAGTTGAAGAGTTATATAATATTAAATATTAAAATTAATTAATTAATTAAATATATATTAATATTTGAAAAAAAAATCTGGTGTGGCTATAGCCACACCTAGCCTAAACGTACATCTGCCCCTGGTCGTGTGTTGTGTTGGTGTATGCGTGAGATGTAGGACTCTGATGGCGTGTTTGTATGAATTTATGCGGTAGTGAAGGGAAAATGTGAGGGGCTTTGAACAATACAGTGACTACAAGTTGTTTGGTGGTTTGTGGGGTTCTTCATTTTTATTTTTATTTTTCACCTGAAGTTTGTATGTTTATTAGTTACGCTTTCAAATTTACATATGGCGACTAAAACAAAGACTATCATCAAAGATATGAATATTGATCTCTCCGAAGACGACGATGGGTTCAATAACAAAAAAAGTATACTCACTAATCTCATTCTTTCGTTGAGGAAGTTTTAAAATTAGGTTATACGAATCTTAGACCGGTAGCTTATGTTTCTATAACACTTGCTAATTGCCATGAATTTCTCCATTGAGTTTCATTATATTTGTGATTATGTTATAGGTGTAGACTATTTTGTCCTTAATATACAAGTTTGTTAATGTCAAGTTCTTGGTTAAACTGTGGTCCACAATGAAAGAGGGTTATCAGAGAGTATATGTGACTTTTAAAGAAGCAGAAAAGAATTATAGATGGTATACTGGTTTTATTGATGTTTGAAGAGAGCTTTTATGTTGGTAATGGTAATACAACATTTAGATATGTGGGGAAACACAAATTCCAAATAGATTAAAAAATTTGGAGAATAGAAGAACTTTATACAACAACCGTCAATAGTATCAAAATAATACTAAAACTATTGTTATCATTTTATTATTTTACACTCATAATAGCTTTTGATCTTTGATTTTTCTTTATAAATTTCTAGTAGAACAACCATTGCAAAATTCAATCTAAATTACAAATTGTAATTATTCTGTGGGATTTAGTTTTGATTTCACTGCCAATTTTAGTAAATTTTACGTTAAACAGAATTGGAATCAACTGACTCTCTCAACGATCATGATTTTGAATATAGCATGGTTTTCATTTCTATTTTCTTCCAAGAGATGCTGATATTTGTTGTCCACAATTTTTAAATGGAGTGATATATATTGTCTTATGTTTACTGTCTTTTAACATATTAACAAAGTATTTGAATAAAATGCAGGGTGAAAGCGAACTGATTCAATTAGTTGTATCCATATTACAACATATAAATGTTTTTTTAAAATCAAAAGTAAGAACCCAATAAATATGAGATTTGATAGTATTCCTCCATCTTATCATAACTAAACTATGATTTGGTTTTTCTAATCACATTTTACAAAAAGAAACTACTCAAAGTAATAAGATAATATAAATTTCTGCTTTTTTCTCTCTCTTTTCTGTGTTGCAAATGGAAAAAATAGAGCTTCTTTATTTATTATTAATATTCTCATTTTTTTTACTATTAATAAATATATTTAAAATTTTATTTATTTAGTTAATAAATTATTAGTTATTAAAGTTGAATAAAAATATTCTACGAATAATTATGAGTTACTCACTATTTATTTAGTATTTATTCGCGATGATAATTGTTTATATTCACAAATTCAGATACTATGTACATGCTTTCTTCATTAATAATTTTTGTTTATATTTTAATTTTTTAAGGTTTCTTCATGAGAATTGCAACCCGATCTTAATTTTTATTTTAAATATTTGATGAGTTAATTAATATATATTTTAAACATTTGATTGATTTGAATTTATTATGTTAAATTAATTTAACAATTTTGTTGCCCTTAGTAATGATTTCTACATTTTACTCAAATGAAGATAATAATGTATTGGTAAAAGACAACAGTGACAATAATATATTATTTTTAAATTTCTCCAACAATAATTAATTTATTTTTGTTTACTTATAAAAACAAAATGATATTTATAAGAAAGGAAAATACTAACTGAAAGACCATAACAAACTTATCATTTATCAATGAAGTCAAATTTACACACATTTGTTTTTGATTAAAACAACACAGAACAATACAAGTTTGAAACATAATTTTGTTCATAAAAAAATTGATTCAATAATTTTGGTCCATTTTTGGCATTATGTTAAAAATAAATAATTTTTTTTTTGAAAATAAATGTTTTAATATAATATTGCCTTTACAAATGCAACACATTAGAATAAATATCCTTTATATATCCTTTATCCAATATTTCCGTATATAAATATCCTTTATATATTTTTTATATCAAATAATTGATTTTTACATTCGAATAATTGATTTTTTAAATGTTTAATTTCACCGATCACTTTCAACACAATAATATTATTCTATTTTAATAAGCGATTATCTCTTTTATTTTTAAAATGTTAATACTTATATGGTTGATTTTATGACTATTTAATATATTTAAAATTATAATATTATTATTATTATTATTGATTTTACACTTATTAATAAATATATCATTAATTTTCTATGAAGATCCTCAACACATATTATTATTATTATTATTATTATTATTATTATTATTATTATTATTATTATTATTATTATTATTATTATTATTATTATTATTATTATTATTATTATTATTATTATTATTATTATTATTATTATTATTATATCAATAAATACTATTCAATCAATTAAGTATTTTATATTTTAGATTTGTTTAAAAAAATCATATACTTTATAGAAACATGAAGATTAGCTAAGCAATACCACGTGCGGTTGCATGAAAAATAAAATGAGATAAATATATTTTTTAAAATAATAATTGAAAAGAATAAATTAATAAAATCAAATAACAAATATTTTATTTTTAAATTTAATTTATTATAAATAACAAATATTTTTAAAGAAAAAATTTACTAGAAAAAATATTAGCTTTTTAATGATAAAAAGTTAACATTTATACAAAAAAATGATACAAATATTTATTTTTATAAAAATAATATGAGACAATTATGATTAGTGAATAAAACAATTTTTTATGAATACACAAATTTGTTACTCTTTTTAAAATGACCAATAAAAACTATGCTGCATAAAAGGTGTGCTGCATCTAGGGGTGGGAAAGCGGGCAGCCCGCCCCGTTTTGGCCTGCCCAATTTAAGGCTGTCCAAAAGCGGGGCGGGGCGGGGTGGGCCAACTTAGGGGTCCGAGTTCAAAAGTCAAGTCTGCCCCATTTACTTACGAGTTGGCGGGTTGGCGGGCCGGCCCGCCAAATTTTTATTTTATTTTATTTGACAATTTGATTTACTATATAATTTTAAAAAATATTTATTATCAAAGAGGTCAATAAAAGATTTTATTTTACAATGAATAATAGAACTTCAACATGTCTTAAGTCCAAACAGTTCAAAAAAATAAAATAAATAAAGACCAATTACAACAAAAAATAATGAAATAAACTCAAGCACAATAAAAAAATGTATCAAAATAAATAAACAAAACATATCATCCTAATCATATTTAAAAACTAAATACTAAAAGAACCCAATTATGAATTTATACAAGACACAAATTGATAACAATTACACTGCATAAAACAACACAATGCGTAAAATATCAACACTTGGCTTTTCACTGTTTACATTATATAGACTCTTATAATGACTGATTCCTTAATAGTTAAATCCTAAATTTGTCACATGTATATACTGATCAAATCCTTCATTTTCTTAAAATCTACATCTATTTCAAAAGAAAACATGTGAGCTAATGTATTGACAACTTAATAGTTTTGCATGCCATACAATTATTTTTTTATTACAAGTTTTTCCAAATAACACATGTATTAGAAAGTTTAGAAGTAATGTTACAATTATAATTTTATTTGTCTGTATAATAATTTAGAATAATTTCATTCAACATAATCCTATAAGAAGAGTATAGTTTTAATAGTTAAAATTATTTTATGTCTAAGTAAAAAAATATAATGTGTTAATAAAAAGCCCGCGGGAAAAATCCGCCCGACCCCCCCTCCACCCGCCTTTTTTAGTGTGTTAGGCGGGTCGGGCTAACTTAAGGTACCGAGCGAAAAACATCAGCCCAGCCCGCCAAAAATGGCGGGTCAAACGGGCCGACTCGGCGGGCCCGGCCCATTTTTCCACCCCTAGCTGCATCATATGTTTGGTCACGTTGGAAATCTTAACAAATTCATATGATTTAAAAATATGACAATAATAATGAGACATTATTAATGTCAATATGGTGATTACAAGACATAAGATAGATAAGGTGATTACACTAGTAAAATATAACCACATATCCAAAGTTATTTAAAACAAAGTAAGAATGATATATTTTTGTTCTTAAATTCCACATAAAAATTTAAAAAACAAAAAAAATCTAACAACTTGACAAACAAAAAGCGACATGGCGCGACTTGTGCGAACGCACGCGTGCTTTACTAGTATTTAGTAAAACAGACAAATTGACAACAACATACTTGATAAATGACATCATCGCCTATTTAAATTACATAATATTTGAAGAATGAACCATAACACCAACATAATTTCTACATGTATTACAAGGTGGGGAGACTGAATAAGTCAAACTCACCAAATAGAGGATGATATCTCGACTATAAATGAATCATATCTAATTTTGGAAAAAAGTTTTAAAAGAGAAAAGGTGCAAGTGTACACAAAAAGGTTTGAATGAGGTTGAAGTGTTTTTGTTGGGATCAACAGCAAATGGATCCCACTGGAGGGACACTCATTATGTCTCCACTTATTTGTGAAAGGGTTTGCGAATTGAATCATAATGAAGTACGGAAATGGAAGAAAGAATAAAGTTCAGTCTGTATTGCTTCATCCTACCCCAAAAAACTCAACTGCATACGATTCATATCTTTATTTATTAAGTGTTTTAAATTTGATAAAGAGAAAGAAGTCGAGGTTTATTATGAAAGTGGTTAAAGTGTAGAAAACAAAGAAGGTTTTGAAAAAGATGAGAATGTTTTGAAAATTAAAGAAAAGGAGACGAAGAGAATATCCTATGTACAGGAAGGTAAAAGATAAGGTAAAGAAGGTCTGAACGAACGAAAGCTCATACTTGATATAAAGAAATCAATATAGCGCTCCCATCCCTTTGGATTAAAAGCCATAAGCAGATAAATAAGCCAAGATGATACAAAATCTCAGATGAAAGTAAATAACACAAACAAACAGCATCAAAGAAACCCATGCGTCAGATGATAATCAAAGGAACGGGTAAAGTGCATCAGATGAAAATAAACCACAATAGCGAATGCATAAGGTAAGAATAAATCACAAGCAGCGAATGCATCAGGTAAACTCAAGGTTTTAGATAAAGCTCAATGTATCAGCGAGATATCAGATAAGAATCCCTGTATCAGATAAAACACACTAACAGAACCTGGATAACAGAGAAATAATCTGAATGTCTCAGATAAGGCTCAAGAGTAGGCTACAGGACCATAATGGATTAGATTGAAAGTCACAAAATAAACCGGTCAATGCAGTCTATGCATCCATAGGTATTCGAAAGCTAATATTTAAATTAACATTATAATCGCAATGCAATGAAGAAAATATCAACAAAACTTGAATTTATTTACAAGTAAATCAAATAAAGTATAAAGCAAAAAATTCCATGTCTATTGTATTTACATCACAAATATTAAACCAAAAAAGGTGTATAAATTATTAACATTAGACGAACAAAATTTGGAGGTGCATAATTGGAATGGTAGTGTAAATAAAGACTAAAAGAATATTAAATTAGTAGATGTTACTATGATAATAAATTAAAAGCTTTGCAAATTTCCTTTGTGTTTAGAAAACCATGCGGACCAATATTACGACTAAAAACCATTTCTCACTGATTAACCAATATGCTTGTGGTCTTGTTCCAATCATATACATTCAACACAAAAAGAAATGTTACTAATATTAGAAGGAGTCTATCTTAATATATAAAAAGCAACTACTACCATTTTTACAAATAATTTATAACTTATTACATTTCTAAAAATAGGATAAACTATGTAATTATAAATTTTTTAATTAAAATTAATTCATACATTTGGAATAATTGCTTCTTTTTATACACAAAATTAATGTGATTGTTGGCCACGTCTATTACCAAAGGTACTAATATAATTACTATCAACTTTACCTATTCCATCAATCCACATTAATTACTCTATCAATTAATTTTAGAACATAAAAGGCACGATGAATAGAAAATTAGAAAAAAAAACCTTCTCTTCCATTTTATTTAACTTTGCATCATTTTTGGAAAGACAACCAACACAAAAGATAGAACCATTGATTTCTCTCTGCTTCTGTTTTTCAAAGACGCAGTAACTCAAACACAATAATCCTTAATTTCTCATTATTTTTCATAGGTATTATAGAGTACAAGATTTCGAAATGGAAATTATGTAAATTTGATTACTACATCATAAGACGGATATTTAATTTTGGTTCCGCTTCTACCTCTTCTTGACTCTTTTGATCTTCTAAGTTGTAGGTCAATTGTGTGTTGTGTTGGTGTCTCCGTAAGGCATAGGATTTTGATGTAGGGGCTTCGAACAATACAGTGACTGCAAGTTGTTTTGTGGTTTGTTAGGTTTTTCGTTTTTTTATTATTTATTTTTACCCAAAGTTTGTATGTTTATTAGTTACATATTCAGATTTACCTATGGTGACTAAAAAGATATACTCACTAATCTCATTCTTTGACAAAGGAAATTTTAAAATTTGGTTATACGAATCTTAGACCGTAGCTTATGTTTCTATAATATCTCATTCTTTTCATTATATTTGTCATTATGTTATAGGTGTAGACTATTTTGTCCTTAATATACAAGTTTGTTAATGTCAAGTTCTTGGTTAAATTGTGCTCCAAAACAAAAGAGGTTTATTAGGGAGAGTATATGTGGCTTTTAAAGAAGCAGAAAAGAATTATAGATGGTATACGAGTTTTGTTGATGTTTGAAGAGAGCTTTAAATTGGTAATGGTAATACACTTTGATCTCTGTGGGGAAACATTAATTCTGAATAGATTAAAAAAAATTGGAGAAGAGAAGAACTTTATACAACAATCATCAACAGTATCAAAATAATACTAAGATAATTGATAGCATTTTCTTATTTTACACTCATAATAGCTTTTGATCTTTGATTTTTATTTATGAATTCATGGTAGAACAGTCATTGCAAAATTCAATCTAAATTACAAATGGTAAGTATTACCTGGGATTTGGTTTTGATTCCACTACCAATTCTAGTAAAGTATACGTTAAACAAAATTGGAATCAGCTGACTCTCTCACTGATTTTGGATAAAACATGGTTCTCATTTCTATTTTCCTCCAGGTGATGCTGATATTTGTTGTTCATAAATTTTTAAATAGAGTGATGTAGATTGTCTGCTGTTTAGTGTCTTTTAACTTATTAACAAAATATTTGAATAAAATGCAGGGTGAAAAGTTAGCTGATTCAGTTAGTTGTATCTATATTAGAACAGATAAAGGTTTTTGCCAAAATTAGGAACTCAGTAAATATGAGATTTGATAGTATTCCTTCAGCTTATTATTGATGAAACTATGATTTGGTTTTTCTAATCACATGTTACAAAGAGAAACTACTCAAAAAAATAGGTTAATACAAATTTTTACTTTTTTTTCTCTTCAGTGTTGCAAATGGGAAAAATAGAGCTTCTTTATTTATTATTAATATTATCATTTATTTTTTTAACATTAATAATTATATTTAAAATATTGTTTTGTTAATTAATAAGTTATTTGTTATTAAATTTGCTTAAAAATATTCTACGAATAATTATGAGTTATTCACTACTTATATAGTATTTATTCGTGATGTAGAATTGTTTATGTTCACAAATTCAGATACTATGTACATGCTTCCTTCATTAATAATTTTGTTTTCGTGTTATTTTTTTAAGGTTTCTTCATGACAATTGCAATCAGAACTTAATTTTTATTTTAAATATTTGATGAGTTAATTAATATATATTTTAAACATTTGATTGATTTGAATTTATTATGTTAAATTATTTTAACAATTTTGTTTCCCTTAGTAATGATAGCCATTCTTTACTCAAAAGAGGATAATAATGTATTAGTAAAAGAAAACAGTGTGAATAATATATTATTTTTTAATTTCTCTAACAATAATTAATTAACTTTTGTTTACTTATAAAAACAAAATGATATTTATAAAAAGGAAAATCCTAACTGAAACACCATGACAAACTTATCATTTATCATTTAATTCATATTTACAAACATTTGTTGTTGATTAAAACAACCCGGATCAATACAAATTTGACAAGATAATTTTGATCATACAAAAATTAATTAAATAATTTTGGTCCTGCAAAAATTGATTCAATAAATCAGTTAAAAGTTAATTTTGGATTGTAAATAATTATTTACAATAAATAATAAATAATATAGTTTATTTTTGTTTTAATTTTGACATTAATTAACTGTTTTTAGGATTGTGTTAGAATAAATAAAAAATAAAAAACCTTGGTAAATAAATGTTTTAATATAATATTGTCTTTACAGATGCAACACATTAGAATAAATATCTTTTATATATCCTTTATCCTATCTTTCCGTAAATAAATATCCTTTATATATTTTTTACATCAAACAATTGATTTTTTCATTGGAATAATTGATTTGTAAAAGTTTAATTTCACCGATCACTTTCAACACAAAAACATCATTCTATTTTAATAAGTTATTATCTCTTTTATTTTTAAAATTTTAATACTTAAATGATTGATTTTATGATTATTTTGATATATTTAAAATTATATGATTATTATTGATTTTACACATTTATTTTCTATGAAGATCTCAATACATATTTTTATTATTATTACTATTATTATTCTTATTATATCAATAAATATTATTCAATCAATTAAGTATTATTTATTTTAGATTTGTTTAAAAACAATCATATACTTTATAGAAACATGAATATTAGCTAAGCAATACCACGTTCGGTTGCATGAAAATTGAAATGAGAATAATATATTTTTTAAAATAATAATTGAAAATAATAAATTAATAAAATCAAACAAATATTATATTTTTAAATTTAATTTCATATAAATAAAAAATATTTTGAAAGAAAAAAATCAACTTGAAAGAAAATTAGATTCTTAATGATAAAAAGTTAACATTTATATTAAAAAATGATACAAATATTTATTTTTATAAAAATAACATGAGACAATAATGATTAGTGAATACACAAATTTTGTATGAATACACAAATTTTTTATTCTTTTAAAAATGACCAATAAAAACTATGCTGCATAAAAGGTGTGTTGCATCATATGTTTGGTCACATTGGAAATATGAGCAAATTCATATGAGTTAAAAAATGACAATAATAATGATACATTATTAATATCAATATGGTGAGTAAAAAATAATAAATGTTAATAATAAAAATGTATTAATATTTATTATTATATAATTATAATAACATATTAAAATTATTATTATCATTAATATTTAATTTATGAATTTTTAAAATAGAAAAATCTTACACATTTATGTATTATGTATATTTTCAAAATATTTCTTAGGAATTAAAAATCAGAAAATGCTCATTAAAACGTTTTTAACGTTCTAAATTAAAAATTAACAGTCTGATTTGCAACAATACGAATCAATACTGGCTCATACTCAATGAGTACCCATAAAAATACCCTCAACGAGTAGGGTAAAAATCCGCAAAATAGGTACGAATACTGACACAAGTAATTACCCATTAAAATAAGCGGTTATAAGTGCTGGCACGAGTACCTTAGTACCCACTCCGCTCCATACTCACACTCCATATTTATATAATATAATTTGTATTATTATATACAAATGCACATATATCAATTTTTAAAAAAAATACCACTATTAAACTATTACACATTTTAATAAAAGTGTTTATTTATTTCTTAAATCAACATAAACATAATTTTTTTAATGTTAAAAAAACTTAAAATTATATGATAATTTATAATTAATTGATTGAATTTTACTACAAATATGGATAAACGGGTGCGGGTATGGGTATTGAGATACCCATAGATTATGGATATGGGTGTGAACAGTGTCCACGCGGGTTTGGGCTCGGGTAAAAAGATTTTTTTGGTATGGGGACGGGTATTGTAGTACTCTGCCCATTGCCATCCCTAATCAATACCCGAGTACAGGTAAAAAATATACTTAAATAAAGAAGAAAATAATTTCACAAATATCTAGTTATCTATATTTAAGTATCCCAAAGTCCATTTTTCACAAATATTTAATTATCTATATTTAAGTATCCCAAAGTCTATTTTTCTTATATTCCAACAATACATAAGATAGATCAAGTGATTACACAAGTAAAATACAACCACATCCAAAGTTCTATAAAACAAAGATAGGATGATATATTTTTGTTCTTAATTTCACACATAAAAATGACATGGCACGACTCGTGCGAATGCACATGTGCTTTAGTAGTATTTAAAAAAGCACTCAAATTGACAACCACATACTTGATAAAATAAAACATCACCTATTTAAATTACATAATATTTGAAGAATGAACAAAAAGACTAACATAATTCCTACATGTATTACAAGATGGGAAAACTGAATAAGTCAAATTCACAAAATAGAGGATGGTATCTCTTCTATAAATGAATCATATATAATCTTGGAAAAAAGTTTTAGAAGTGAAACATTGCACAATCACACAAAATGGTATGAATGAGGTTGAAGTGTTTTTGTTGGGATCAATAGCAAATGGATCCCACTGAAGGGACAATCACTATGTCTCCACTTATTTGTGAAAGTGTTTGTGAATTGAATCGCAATAAAGTTCAGAAATGGAAGAAAAAACAAGGTTCAGTCTGTATCGCCTCATCCTACCCCAAAATACTCAACTGCATAAGATTCATATCTTTATTTATTAAGTGTTTTAAGTTTGATAAAGAGAAAGAGGTTTGAAAAGAGAGTCACTCGAAGAAGTCGAGGTTTATTATGATACTGGTTAGAGTGTAGAAAACAAAGAAAGTTTTGAAAAAGATGAGAAGGTTTTGAAAATTAAAGAATTTGAAGGAGATGGAGAGAATATCCTATGTACAGGAAGGTCTGGCCGAACATAAGCTCATACTTGATATAAAGAAATCAATATAGCATTCCCATCCCTTTGGATTAAAAGCCATAAGCAGTTAAATAAGCCAAGAGTATACCAAACCTCAGGTGAAAATAAATGACACAAACAGACATCATCAAAGACACCCTTGCGTCAGATAATACTTAAAGGAACAAATAAAGTTCATCAGGTGAAAATAAACCACAACAGAGAATGCATTAGGTAAGAATAAATCACAAGCAGCGAATGCATCAGGTAAACTCAAGGTGTCAGATAAAGCTCAAAGTATCAATAAGATATCTAATAAGAATCCCTACATCAGATAAAACACACTGACAAAACCAGGATAACCGAGAAATAATCTGAATGTCTCAGATAAGGCTTAAGAGTAGGCTACGGGACCGGAATGGATTGAATTGAAAGCCACAAAATAAACCGGTCAATGGAGTCTATGCATCCATACGTATTCGAAAGCTAATATTTAAATTAACTTTATAATCGCAATGCAATGAAGAAAATATCAACAAAACTTGAATTTATTTACAAGTAAATCAAATAAAGTATAAAGCTAAAAATTCCATGTCTATTGTATTTACATCAAAAATATTAAACCAAAAAAGGAGTATAAATTATTAACAATCGACAAATAATATTTGGTGGTGCATAATTGGAATGGTAGTGTAAATAAGAACTAAAAAAATATTAAATTAGTAGATGTTACTATGATAATAAATTAAAAGCTTTGCAAATTTCCTTTGTGTTTGGAAAACCATACGCACCAGTATTACAACTAAAAACCATTTCTCACTGATTAACCAATATGCATGTGGTCTTGTTCCAATCATACACATTCAACACAAAAAGAAATGTTACTAATCTTAGAAGGGGTCTGTTTTAATATATAAAAAGTGCTACTACCATTTTTACAAATAATTTAAAACTAATTACATTTCTAAAATTAGGGTTAAATAGATCATTATAAATTTTTTAATTAAAATTAATTCATACTTCTTGAATATTTGCTTCTTTTTATACACAAAATTAATGTGATTGTTGGTCATTTCTATTACCAAAACTACTAATATAATTACTATCAACTTTACCTATTCCAACAATCCACATTAATTATTCCATCTATTAATTTTAGAACATAAAAGACACAATGAAAAGAAAATTAGAAGAAAAAAACCTTCTCTTTCATTTTATTTAACTTTGCTTCATTTTTGGAAAGACAACCAACACAAAAGATAGAACCATTGATTTATCTCTGCTTCTATTTTTCAAAAACGCACTAACACAATCAAACACCAACAAACAAACATACAAAATAAATCCCCAAACACAACAATCCTTAATTTCTCGTTATTTTTCATAGGCTTTAAAGGGTACAAGATTTAAAAATGGAAATTATGTAAATTTAATTACTACACGAATGTTTAATTCTGGTTCCGCTTCTACCTCTTCTTGACTCTTTTGATCTTCTAAGTTGTAGGTCAGTTTTCGGTTGTGTTGGTGTCTCCGTGAGATGTAGGACTTTAATGGCATAGTTGTATGAATTTGTGCAGTAGTGAAGAGAAAGTGTGAGGGGCTTCGAACAATACAGTGACTGCAAGTTTTTTTGTGGTTTGTTAGGTTTTTTGATTCGTTTTTTTTACCTGAAGTTTGTATGTTTATTAGTTACATATTCAGATTTACCTATGGTGACTAAAAAGGTATACTCACTAATCTCATTCTTTCACATAGGATGTTTTTAAATTTGGTTAAACGAATCTTAGACCGTAGCTTATGTTTCTATAATATCTTTGTAATTGCGATGAATTTCTCTGTTGAGTTTAATTATATTTGTCATTATGTTATAGGTGTAGACTATTTTGTACTTAATATACAAGTTTGTTAATGTCAAGTTCTTGGTTAAATTGTGGTCCAAAACAAAAGAGGATTATCAGAGAGAGTATATGTGACTTTTAAAGAAGCAGAAAAGAATTATAGATGGTATACGGGTTTTGTTGATGTTTGAAGAGAGCTTTAAGTTAGTAATGGTAATACAACTTTGATATATGTCGGGAAACATTAATTCCAAATAGATTAAAAAAATTTGGAGAAGAGAAGAACTTTATACAACAACTGTCAACAGTATCAAAATAATACTAAGATAATTGATAGCATTGTCTTATTTTACACTCATAATAGCTTTTGATCTTTTATTTTTATTTATGAATTCCTGGTAGAATAGACATTGCAAAATTCAATCTAAATTACAAATTGTAATTATTCGGTGGGATTTAGTTTTGATTCCATTGCCAATTTTAGTAAAGTTTACGTTAAACTGATTAGGAATCACCTGACTCTCTCACTGATTTTGGGTAAAACATGGTTTTCATTTCTATTTTCTTCCAGGTGATGCTGATATTTGTTGTCCATAAATTTTTAAATATAGTGATGTAGATTGTCTAATGTTTAGTGTCTTTTAACATATTAACAAAGTATTCGAATAAAATGCACGATGAAAAGTTCGTTGATTCAGTTAGTTGTATCTATATTAGAACAGATAAAGGTTTTTTGTCAAAATTAAGAACTCAGTAAATATTAGATTTGATAGTATTCCTCCAACTTATTATTAATGAAACTATGATTTGGTTTTTCTAATCACATGTTACAAAAATAAACTACTCAAAAAAATAAGATAATATACATTTTTGCTTTTTTTTTCTCTTGTGTGTTGCAAATTGGAAAAATAGAGCTTCTTTATTTATTATTAATATTCTCAATTATTTTTTTACTATTAATAACTATATTTAAATTTTTTTTTTGTTAATTAATAAGTTACTAGTTATTAAAGTTGCATAAAAATATTCTACGAATAATTATGAGTTATTCAATATTTATTTAGTATTTATTCGCGATGCAGAATTGTTTATATTCACAAATTCGATACTATGTACATGCTTCCTTCATTAATAGTTTTTGTATTTGTTTTATTTTTTTAAGGTTTCTTCGTGACAATTGCAACCAGATCTTAATTTTTATTTTAAATATTTGATGAGTTAATTAATATATATTTTGAACATTTGATTGATTTGAATTTATTATGTTAAATTATTTAAACAAATTTGTTTCCCTCAGTAATGATACCCAATCTACATTTTAATCAAATGAAGATAATAATGTATTGGTAAAAGAAAACAGTCTCAATAATATATTATTTTTTAATTTCTCTAACAATAATTAATGTTCTTTTGTTTAGTTATAAAAACAAAATCATATTTATAAAAAGGAAAATCCTAACTGAAAGAGCATAACAAATTTATCATTTATCATTTAATTCATATTTACATACATTTGTTGTTGAGTAAAACAACTTGGAACAATATAAATTTGACAAGATTATTTTGGTTATACAAAATTTGATTAAATAATTTTGGTCCTGCAAAAATTGATTCAATAAATTAGTTAAAAGTTAACTTTGGATTGTAAATAATTATTTATAATAAATAATAGAGTTTATTTTTGTTTTAATTTTAACATTAATTAACTGTTTTTAGGATTGTGTTAGAATAAATAAAAAATAAAAAATCTTTGTAAATAAATCTTTTAATATAATACTGTCTTTACAGATGCAACACATTAGAATAAATATCCTTTATTTATCCTCTATCCAAACTTTCCGTAAATAAATATCCTGTATATATTTTTCACATCAAACAATTGATTTTTTCATTGGAATAATTGATTTTGTAAATGTTTAATTTCACCGATCACTTTCAATGCAAAAACACTATCCTATTTTAATAAGTGATTATCTTTTTTATTTTTAAAATGTTAATACTTAAATGATTGATTTTATGATTATCTTGATATATTTAAAATTATATGACTATTATTGATTTTACAGTTATTAATTAATATATCATTTAGTTTCTATGAAGATCTCAATACATATTATTATTATTATTATTATTATTATTATTATTATTATTATTATTATTATTATTATTATTATTATTATTATTATTGTTATTATATAAATAAATATTATTCAATCAATTAAGTATTATTTATTTTAGATTTGTTTAAAAACAATCATATACTTTATAGAAACATGAAGATTAGCTGAGCAATACCATGTTCGGTTGCATGAAAATTGAAATGAGAATAATATATTTTTTAAAATAATAATTGAAAATAATAAATTAATAAAATAAAATAACAAATATTGTATTTTAAAATTTAATTTCATATGAATAAAAAATATTTTTAAAGAAAAAAATCCACATGAAACAAAATTAGATTCTTAATGATCAAAAGTTAACATTTATACTAAAAAATGAGACAAATATTTATTTTTATAAAAATAACATGAGACAATAATGATTAGTGAATACACAAAATTTGTATGAATACCCAAATTTTTTATTCTTTAAAAAATGACCAATAAAAACTATGCTGCATAAAAGATGTGTTGCATCATATGTTTTGTCACATTGGAAATATCAGCAAATTCATATGAGTTAAAAATATGACAATAATAATGATACATTATTAATATCAATATGGTGAGTAAAAAATAATAAATGTAAATAATAAAAATTTATTAATATTTATTATTATATAATTATAATAACATATTAAAATTATTATTATTATTATTAATATTTAATTTATGAATTTTTAAAATAAAAAAATCTTACACATTTATGGATTATGTATATTTTCAAAATATTTCTTAGGAATAAAAAATGAGAAAATGTTCATTAAAACGTTTTTAACGTTCTAAGTTAAAAATTAACAGTCTGATTTGCACCAATACGAATCAATACTGGCTCATACTCAACGAGTACCGACAAAAAATACCCTCAACGAGGTAAAAATACGCAAAATAGGTACGAATACTGACACGAGTAATTACCCATTAATATAAGCGGTTATGAGTGCTGGCACGAGTACCTTAGTACCCACTCCACTCCATACTCACACTTCATATTTATATAATATCATTTGTATTATTATATAAAAATACACATATATCAATTTTTAAAAAACATATCACTATTAAACTATTACACATTTTAATAAAAGTGTTTATTTATTTCTTAAATCAACAATAACATTCATAATTTTTTTAATGTTAAAAAAACTTAAAATTATATGATAATTTATAATTAATTGATTGAATTTTACTACGAATGTGTATAAACGGGTGCGGGTATGGGTATTGAGATACCCATAGATTATGGATATGGGTGTAATTGTTTAGTTTCACCGATCATTTTCAACACAATAATATTATTCTATTTTAGTAAGTGATTATCTGTTTTATTTTTAAAATGTTAATACTTATATGATTGATTTTATGATTATTTAATATGGTTAAAATTATATGATTATTATTGATTTTGCAGTTATTAATTAATATATCAATACATATTATTATTATTATTATTATTATTATTATTATATCAATATATATTATTCAATCAATTAAGTATTATTTATTTTAGATTTGTTTAAAAACAATCTTATACTTTATAGAAACATGAAGATTAGCTGCGCAATACCATGTTCGGTTGCATGAAAATTGAAATGAGATTAATACATTTTTTAAAATAATAATTGAAAAGAATAAATTAATAAAATCAAATAACAATATTATATTTTTAAATTAAATTTCATATAAATAACAAATATTTTTAAAGAAAAAAAATGGACTTGAAACATAATTAGCTTCTTAATGATAAAGCCAAAAATTCCATGTCTATTGTATTTACATCAAAAATATTAAACCAAAAAAGGTGTATAAATTATTAACAATAGACAAACAAAATTTGGAGGTGACTAATTGGAATGGTAGTGTAAATAAAGACTAAAAAAAAGATTAAATTAGTAGATGTTACTATGATAATAAATTAAAAGCTTTGCAAATTTCCTTTGCGTTTGGAAAACCATGTGCACCAGTATTACGACTAAAAACCATTTCTCACTGATTAACCAATATGCACGTGGTCTTGTTCCAATCATACACATTCAACGCAAAAAGAAATGTTACTAATCTTAGAAGGAGTCTGTTTTAATATATAAAAAGTGACTACTACCATTTTTACAAATAATTTAAAACTAATTACATTTCTAAAATTAGGGTTAAATAGGTCATTATAAATTTTGTAATTAAAATTAATTCAGACATTTTGAATATTTGCTTCTTTTTATACACAAAATTAACGTGATTGTTGGTCATGTCTATTACCAAAGCTACTAATATAATTACTATCAACTTTATCTATTCCAACAATCTACATTAATTATTCCATCTATCAATTTTATAACATAAAAGGAACAATGAAAATTAAATTAAAAAAAAAAACCTTCTCTTTCATTTTATTTAACTTTGCTTCATTTTTGGAAAGACAACCAACACAAAAGATAGAACCATTAATTTCTCCCTGCTTCTATTTTTCAAAGACGCAGTAACACCACCAAACAAACAAACAAAATCAATACCCAAACACAATAATCCTTAATTTCTCATTATTTTCATAGGCTTTACAGAGTACAAGATTTCGAAATGGAAATGATGTAAATTTGGTTACTACACGAATGTTTAATTCTGGTTCCGCTTCTACCTCTTCTTAACTCTTTTGATCTTCTAAGTTGTAGGTCAATTGTCTGTTGTGTTGGTGTCTCCACGAGATATAGGATTTTGATGGCGAAGTTGTATGAATTTGTGCAGTAGTGAAGAGAAAATGTGAGAGGCTTCGAACAATACAATGATTGCAAGTTGTTTTGTGGTTTGTTAGGTTTTTCGTTTTGTTTTACCTGAAGTTTGTATGTTTATTAGTTACATATTCCGATTTACCTATGGTGACTAAAAATGTATACTCACTAATCTCATTCTTTCACAGAGGAATTTTTAAAATTTGGTTATACGAATCTTAGACCGTAGCTTATGTTTCTATAATATCTAGCTAATTGCGATGAATTTCTCTGTTGAGTTTCATTATATTTGTCATCATGTTATAGGTGTAGAGTATTTTGTACTTAACATACAAGTTTGTTAATGTCAAGTTCTTGGTTAAAGTGTGGTCCAAAACAAAAGAGGGTTATCAGAGAGAGTATATGTCACTTTTAAAGAAGCAGAAAAGAATTATAGATGGTATACGGGTTTTGTTGATGTTTGAAGAGAGCTTTAAGTTGGTAATGGTAATACAACTTTGATCTAAGTGGGGAAACATTAATTCCAAATAGATTAATTGGAGAAGAGAAGAACATTATACAACAACCGTCAACAGTATCAAAATAATACTAAGATAATTGATAGAGTTTTCTTATTTTACACTCATAATAGCTTTTGATCTTTGATTTTTATTTATGAATTCCAGGTAGAACAGTCATTGCAAAATTCAATCTAAATTTCAAATTGTAATTATTCTGTGGGATTTAGTTTTGATTCCACTGCCAATTATAGTAAAATTTACGTTAAACAGAATCGGAATATGCTGACTCTCTCACTGATTTTGGGTAAAACATGGTTTTCATTTCTATTTTGTTCCAGTGATGCTGATATTTGTTGTCCATAAATTTTTAAATAGAGTGATGTATATTGTCTAATGTTTAGTGTCTATTAACATATTAACAAAGTATTTCAATAAAATGTAGGATGAAAAGTTAGCTGATTCAGTTAGTTGTATCCATATTAGAACAGATAAAGGTTTTTGTCAAAATTAAGAACTCAGTAAATATGAGATTTGATAGTATTCCTCCAACTTATTATTAATGAAACTATGATTTGGTTTTTCTAATCGCATGTTACAAAAAGAAACTACTTAAAAAATAAGATAATTTACATTTTTGAATTTTTTTCTCTTTTGTGTTGCAAATGGGAAAAATAGAGATTCTTTATTTATTATTAATATTCTCACTTTTTTTACTATTAATAACTATATTGAAAATATATATTTTTTTGTTAATTAATAAGTTATTAGTTATTACAGTTGCATAAAAATATTCTACGAATAATTATGAGTTATTCACTATTTATTTAGTATTTATTCGCGATGCAGAATTTTATATATTAACAAAATCAGATACTATGTACATGTAGGGATGTCAATGGGGCGGGGCGGGGCCGGGGGGACACTTCCCCATCTTTTTCCCCGCCATCAAATTCATTCCCCGTCCCCGTCCCCGATCTCCGTCACGGGGGAATTTCTATCCCCATCCCCGTTCCCCGCGGATCCCCGTTCCCCGCGGGGCTCCCCATAGATCCTACATTTATTCATTAATATTTTATTTTTTTAAAATGTTTATATTTTCTATAAAAATAAAAAGCACAAAGAAGTCACATATTTATTATGTTATTAAAAAATACTAGTATTTACATTTCTCTCTCTTAATAAATACATGAATATTTATTTATTTATTTTTATAAATAAACATAAAGGAAATGACTAAAAAACCTAATCTAAAATATATATATTAAATTAACTATATTAAAATAATAGGCGGGGCGGGGTCCCCGCGGGGCCGGGGGTGTATTCCCCGTCCCCGTCCCCGAAATGCTTTCGGGGGAATTTTTCTCCCCATCCCCGCCCCCACGGGGGAAAATTCCCCATCTTTGGAGCCCCGAACGGGGCGTTCCCCGCGGGGATCCCCATTAACAGGTCCAAACTGACATCCCTATGTACATGCTACCTTCATTAATAATTTTTGTTTTTGTTTTATTTTTTTAAAGTTTCTTCATGAAAATTGCAACCTGATCTTAATTTTTATTTTAATTATTTGATGAGTTATTTAATATATATATTTTAAACATTTGATTGATTTGAATTTATTATGTTAAATTATTTTAAAAATTTTGTTGCCCTTAGTAATGATACCCATTCTACATTTTCCTCAAATGAAGATAATAATGTATTGGTAAAAGAAAATAGTGTCAATAATATATTATTTTTTAATTTCTCTAACAATAATTAATTTACTTTTTGTTTAGTTATATTAAACAATATGATATTTATAAAAAGGAAAATCCTAATTGAAAAACCATAACAAACTTATCATTTATCATTTAATTCATCTTTACAAATATTTGTTATTGATTAAAACAACCTGGAACAATATAAATTTGACAAGATAATTTTGGTCATACAAAAATTTATTAAATAATTTTGGTCCTGCAAAAATTGATTCAACAAATTAGTTAAAAGTTAATTTTGGATTGTAAATAATTATTTATAATAAATAATAAATAATAGAGTTTATTTTTGTTTTAATTTTGACATTAATTAATCGTTTTTAGGATTGTGTAAGGATAAATAAAAAATAAAAAATCTTTGTAAATAAATGTTTTAATATATTATTGCCTTTATAGATGCAACACATTAGAATAAATATCCTTTATATATCCTCTATCCTATCTTTCTGTAAATAAATATCCTTTATATATTTTTTAGATCAAATAATTGATTTTTTCATTGGAATAATTGATTTTGTAAAGGTTTAATTTCACCGATCACTTTCAACACAAAAACATTATTCTATTTTAATAAATTATCTCTTTTATTTTTAAAATGTTAATACTTATATGATTGATTTTATGATTATTTAATATATTTCAAATTATATGATTATTATTGATTTTACAGTTATTAATTAATATATCATTTATTTTCTATGAAGATCTCAATACATATTATTATTATTATTATTATTATTATTATTATTATTATTATTATTATTATTATTATTATTATTATTATTATTATTATATCAATAAATATTATTCAATCAATTAAGTATTATTTATTTTAGATTTGTTTAAAAACAATCATATACGTTATAGAAAACATGAAGATTAGCTGAGCAATACCACGTTCGGTTGCATGAAAATTGAAATGAGATTAATATATTTTTTAAAATAATAATTGAAAATAATAAATTAATAAAATCAAATAACAAATATTATATTTTAAAATTTAATTTCATATAAATAACAAATATTATTAAAGAAAAAAATCGAATTGAAACAAAATTAAATTCTTAATGATAAAAAGTTAACATTTATACTAAAAAATGATACAAATATTTATTTTTATAAAATAACATGAGAGAATAATGATTAGTGAATACACAAATTTTTTATGAATACACCAATTTTTTATTCTTTTTAGAATGACAATTAAAAACTATGCTACTTAAAGGTGTGCTACATCATATGTTTGGCCACATTGGAAATATCAGCAAATTCATATGAGTTAAAAATATGAACATAATAATGATACATTATTAATATCAATATCGTGAGTAAAAAATAATAAATTTTAATAATAAAAATTTATTATTATTTATTAATATTTTATTATAATAATATATTAAAATTATTATTATTATTAATATTTAATTTATGAATTTTTAAAATAGAAAAATCTTACATATTTACGTATTATATATATTGTCAAAATAGTTCTTAGGAATTAAAAATGAGAAAATGTTCATTAAAACATTTTTAACGTTCTAAATTAAAAATTAACAATCTGATTTGCACCGATACGAATCAATACATTGCTCATACTCAATGGATACCCACATAAAATACCCTCAACGAGTTGGGTAAAAATCCGATAAAGAGGTTTGAAAAGAGAGTCACTCGAAGAAGTCGAGGTTTATTATGAAACTGGTTAAAGTTTAGAAAACAAAGAAGGTTTTGAAAAAGATGAGAAGGTTTTGAAAATTAAATAATTTGAAGGAGATGAAGAGAATATCCTATGTACAAGAAGGTCTGGCCGAACATAAGCTCATACTTGATATAAAGAAATCAATATAGTATTCCCATCCCTTTGGATTAAAAGCCATAAGCAGTTAAATAAGCCAAGAGTATACCAAACCTCAGGTGAAAATAAATCACACAAACAGACATCATCAAAGACACCCTTTCGTCAGATAATACTCAAAGGAACGGATAAATTTCATTAGGTGAAAATAAACCACAACAGAGAATGCATTAGGTAAGAATAAATCACAAGCAGCGAATGCATCAGGTAAACTCAAGGTGTCAGATAAAGCTCAAAGTATCAATAAGATATCAAATAAGAATCCCTGCATCAGATAAAACACACTGACAGAACAGGATAACAGAGAAATAATCTGAATGTCTCAGATAAGGCAAAAGAGTAGGCTACGGGACCGGAATGGATTGAATTGAAAGCCACAAAATAAACCGGTCAATAGAGTCTATGCATCCATATGTATTCGAAAGCTAATATTTAAATTAACTTTATAATCGTAATGCAATAAAGAAAATATCAACACAACTTGAATTTATTTACAAGTAAATCAAATAAAGTATAAAGCCAAAAATTCCTTGTCTATTGTATATACATCAAAAATATTAAACCAAAAAAGGTGTATAAATTATTAACAATCGACAAACAAAATTTGGTGGTGCATAATTGGAATGGTAGTGTAAATAAGGACTAAAAAAAATATTAAATTAGTAGATGTTACTATGATAATAAATTAAAAGCTTTGAAAATTTCCTGTGTGTTTGGAAAACCATACGCACCAGTATTACAACTAAAACCCATTTCTCACTGATTAACCAATATGTCCGTGGTCTTGTTCCAATCATACACATTCAACACAAATAGAAATGTTACTAATATTAGAAGGAGTCTGTTTTAATATATAAAAAGTGACTACTACCATTTTTACAAATAATTTAAAATTAATTACATTTCTAGAATTAGGGTTAAATAGGTCATTATAAATTTTTTAAATAAAATTAATTCATACATTTTGAATATTTGCTTCTTTTTATACACAAAATTAATGTGATTGTTGGCCATTTCTATTACCAAAGCTACTAATATAATTACTATCAAATTTACCTATTCCAACAATCCCCATTAATTTTAGAACATAAAAGGCACAATGAAAAGAAAATTAGAAGGAAAAATACCTTCTCTTTCATTTTATTTAACTTTGCTTCATTTTTGGAAAGACAACCAACACAAAAGATAGAACCATTGATTTCTATCTACTTCTGTTTTTCAAAAATGCACTAACACAATCAAACACCAACAAACAAACATACAAAATACATCCCCAAACACAACAATCCTAAATTTCTCGTTATTTTTTATAGGCTTTACAGGGTACAGGATTTCAAAATGGAAATTATGTAAATTTGATTACTACACGAATGTTTAATTCTGGTCATGCTTCTACCTCTTCTTGACTCTTTTGATCTTCTAAGTTGTAGGTCAGTTTTCTATTGTGTTGGTGTCTCCGTGAGATGTAGGAATTTAATGGCGTAGTTGTATGAATTTGTGCAGTAGTGAAGAGAAAATGTGAGGGGCTTCGAACAATACAGTGACTGCAAGTTATTTTATGGTTTGTTATGTTTTTCATTTTTTTTTACCTGAAGTTTGTATGTCTGTTAGTTACATAGTCAGATTTACATATGGTTACTAAAAAGGTATACTCACTAATCTCATTCTTTCATAGAGAAGTTATAAAATTTGGTTAAATGAATCTTAGACAGTAGCTTATGTTTCTATAATATCTTGGTAATTGCGATGAATTTCTCTGTTGAGTTTAATTATATTTTTCATTATGTTATAGGTGTATACTATTTTGTACTTAATATATAAGTTTGTTAATGTAAAGTTCTTGGTTAAATTGTGGTCCAAAACAAAAGAGGATTATCAGACAGAGTATATGTCACTTTTAAAAAAACAGAAAAGAATTATAGATGGTATACGGGTTTTGTTGATGTTTGAAGAGAGCTTTAAGTTGGTAATGGTAATACAACTTTGATCTATGTGGGGAAACATTAATTCCAAATAGATTAAAAAAATTTGGAGAACAGAAGAACTTTATACAACAACCGTAAACAGTATCAAAATAATACTAAGATAATTGATTTTTATTTATGAATTACTGGTAGAATAAACATTGCAAAATTCAATCTAAATTACAAATTGTAATTATTCTATGGGATTTAGTTTTGATTCCACTACCAATTTTAGTAAAGTTAACGTTAAACGGAATAGGAATCAGCTTACTCTCTCACTGATTTATTTTTAAATATAGTGATGTATATTGTCTAATGTTTAGTGTCTTTTAACATATTAAAAAAATATTTGAATAAAATGCACGATGAAAAGTTAGTTGATTCAATTAGTTGTATCCATATTAGAACAGATAAAGGTTTTTTTGTCAAAATTAAGAACTGAGTAAATATGAGATTCGATAGGATTCCTCCAGCTTATTATTAATGAAACTATGATTTGGTTTTTCTAATCACATGTTACAAAAAGAAACTACTCATAAAAATAAGATAATATACATTTTTTCTTTTTTTTCTGTTCTGTGTTGCAAATGGGAAAAATAGAGCTTCTTTATTTATTATTAATATTCTCAATTATTTTTTTACTATTAATAACTATATTTTAAATTTTTTTTGTTAATTAATAAGTTATTAGTTATTAAAGTTGCATAAAAATATTCTACTAATAATTATGAGTTATTCACTATTTATTTTGTATTTATTCGCGATGCAGAATTGTTTATATTCACAAATTCAGATATTATGTACATGCTTCCTTCATTAATAATTTTTGTTTTTGTTTTATTTTTTTTTAAGGTTTCTTCGTGACAATTGCAACCAGATCTTAAATTTTATTTTAAATATTTGATGAGTTAATTAACATATATTTTGAACATTTGATTGATTTGAATTTATTATGTTAAATTATTTTAACAATTTTATTGCCCTTAGTAATGATACCCATTCTACATTCTACTCAAATGAAGATAATAATGTATTGGTAAAAGAAAACAGTGTCAATAATATATTATGTTTTAATTTCTCTAACAATAATTAATTTACTTTTGTTTAGTTATAAAAACAAAATGATATTTATAAAAAGGAAAATCCTAACTGAAACACCATGACAAACTTATCATTTATCATTTAATTCATATTTACAAACATTTGTTGTTGATTAAAACAACTCGGAACAATATAGATTTGACAAGATAATTTTGGTCATACAAAAATTAATTAAATAATTTTGGTCCTGGAAAAATTGATTCAATAAATCAGTTAAATGTAAATTTTGGATTGTAAATAATTATTTATAATAAATAATAAATAATAGAGTTTATTTTTGTTTTAATTTTGACATTAATTAACTGTTTTTAGGATTGTGTTAGAATAAATAAAAAATAAAAAACCTTGGTAAATAAATGTTTTAATATAATATTGTCTTACAGATGCAACACATTAGAATAAATATCTTTTATATATCATTTATCCTATCTTTCCGTAAATAAATATCCTTTATATATTTTTTACATCAAACTATTGATTTTTTCATTGGAATAATTGATTTGTAAAAGTTTAATTTCACCGATCACTTTCAACACAAAAACATCATTCTATTTTAATAAGTTATTATCTCTTTTATTTTAAAAATTTTAATACTTAAATGATTGATTTTATGATTATTTTGATATATTTAAAATTATATGATTATTATTGATTTTACATTTATTTTCTATGAAGATCTCAATACATATTTTTATTATTATTACTATTATTATTGTTATTATATCAATAAATATTATTCAATCAATTAAGTATTATTTATTTTAGATTTGTTTAAAAATAATCATATACTTTATAGAAACATGAATATTAGCTAAGCAATACCCCGTTCGGTTGCATGAAAATTGAAATGAGAATAATATATTTTTTAAAATAATAATTAAAAATAATAAATTAATAAAATCAAATAACAAATATTATATTTTTAAATTTAATTTCATATAAATAACAAATATTTTGAAAGAAAAAAATCGACTTGAAACAAAATTAGATTCTTAATGATAAAAAGTTAACAATTATAATAAAAAATGATACAAATATTTATTTTTATAAAAATAACATGAGACAATAATGATTAGTGAATACACAAATTTTGTATGAATACACAAATTTTTTATTCTTTTAAAAATGACCAATAAAAACTATGCTGCATAAAAGGTGTGTTGCATCATATGTTTGGTCACATTGGAAATATCAGCAAATTCATATGAGTTAAGAATGACAATAATAATGATACATTATTAATATCAATATGGTGAGTAAAAAATAATAAATGTTAATAATAAAAATTTATTAATATTTATTATTATATAATTATAATAACATGTTAAAATTATTATTATCATTATCATTAATATTTAATTTATGAATTTTTAAAATAGAAAAATCTTACACATTTATGTATTATGTATATTTTCAAAATATTTCTTAGGAATTAAAAATCAGAAAATGTTCATTAAAACGTTTTTAACGTTCTAAATTAAAAATTAACAGTCTGATTTGCAACAATACAAATCAATACTGGCTCATACTCAATGAGTACCCATAAAAATACGCTCAACGAGTAGGGTAAAAATCCGCAAAATAGGTACGAATACTGACACAAGTAATTACCCATTAAAATAAGCGGTTATAAGTGCTGGCACGAGTACCTTAGTACCCACTTCGCTCCATACTCACACTTCATATTTATATAATATCATTTGTATTATTATATACAAATGCACATATATCAATTTTTTAAAAAATATCACTATTAAACTATTACACATTTTAATAAAAGTGTTTATTTATTTCTTAAATCAACATTAACATAATTTTTTTAATGTTAAAAAAACTTAAAATTATATGATAATTTATAATTAATTGATTGAATTTTAATACAAATGTGGATAAACGGGTGCGGGTATGGGTATTGAGATACCCATAGATTATGGATATGGGTGTGAACAGTGTCCACGCGGGTTTGGGCTCGCGTACGAAGATTTTTTTGGTATGGGGACGGGTATTGTAGTACTCTGCCCATTGCCATCCCTAATCAATACCCGAGTACAGGTAAAAAAATATACTTAAATAAAGAAGAAAATAATTTCACAAATATCTAGTTATCTATATTTAAGTATCCCAAAGTCCATTTTTCACAAATATTTAATTATCTATATTTAAGTATCCTAAAGTCTATTTTTCTTATATTCCAACAAGACATAAGATAGATCAAGTGGTTACACAAGTAAAATACAACCACATCCAAAGTTCTATAAAACAAAGATAGGATGATATATTTTTGTTCTTAATTTCACACATAAAAATGACATGGCACGACTCGTGCGAATGCACATGTGCTTTAGTAGTATTTAAAAAAGCACTCAAATTGACAACCACATACTTGATAAAATAAAACATCACCTATTTAAATTACATAATATTTGAAGAATGAACAAAAACACTAACATAATTCATACATGTATTACAAGATGGGAAAACTGAATAAGTCAAATTCACAAAATAGAGGATGGTATCTCTTCTATAAATGAATCATATATAATCTTGGAAAAAAGTTTTAGAAGAGAAACGTTGCACAATCACACAAAATGGCATGAATGAGGATGAAGTGTTTTTTTTGGGATCAATAGCAAATGGATCCCACTGAAGGGACAATCACTATGTCTCCACTTATTTGTGAAAGGGTTTGTGAATTGAATCGTAATGAAGTTCGGAAATGAAAGAAAAAACAAGGTTCATTCTGTATTGCCTTATCCTACCCCAAAATACTCAACTGCATAAGAATCATATCTTTATTTATTAAGTGTTTTAAGTTTGATAAAGAGAAAGAGGTTTGAAAAGAGAGTCACTCGAAGAAGTCGAGGTTTATTATGACACTGGTTACAGTTTAGAAAACAAAGAAGGTTTTGAAAAAGATGAGAAGGTTTTGAAAATTAAAGAATTTGAAGGAGATGAAGAGAATATCCTATGTACAGGAAGGTCTGGCCGAACATAAGCTCATACTTGATATAAAGAAATCAATATAGCATTCCCATCCCTTTGGATTAAAATCCATAAGCAGTTAAATAAGCCAAGAGTATACCAAACCTCAGGTGAAAATAAATCACACAAGCACACATCATCAAAGACACCCTTGCGTCAGATAATACTCGAAGGAACGGGTAAAGTGCATCAGGTGAAAATAAACCACAGCAGAGAATGTATAAGGTAAGAATAAAACACAAGCAGCGAATGCATCAGGTAAACTCAAGGTGTCAGATAAATCTCAAAGTATCAACAAGATATCATATAAGAATCCCTGCATCAGATAAAACACACTGACAGAACTAGGATAACAGAGAAATAATCTGAATGTCTCAGATAAGGCTTAAGAGTAGTCTACGGGACTGGAATGGATTGAATTGAAAGTCACAAAATAAACCGGTCAATGGAGTCTATGCATCCAAACATATTCGAAAGGTAATATTTAAATTAACTTTATAATCGCAACACAATGAAGAAAATATCAACACAAGTTGAATTTTTTTACAAGTAAATCAAATAAAGTATAAAGCGAAAAACTTCATGTCTATTGTATTTACATCACAAATATTAAACCAAAAAAAGGTGTATAAATTATTAATAATAGAAGAAAAAAATTTGGAGGTGCATAATTGGAATGCTGGTGTAAATAAAGACTAAAAAAAAGATTAAATTAGTAGATGTTACTATGATAATAAATTAAAAGATTTGCAAATTTCGTTTGTGTTTGGAAAACCATGCGAACCAATATTATGACTAAAAACCATTTCTCACCGATTAACCAATATGCTTGTGGTCTTGTTCCAATCATACACATTCAACATAAAAAGAAATGTTACTAATCTTAGAAGGAGTCTATTTTAATATATAGAAAGTGAATACTACCGTTTTTACAAATAATTTAAAACTAATTACATTTCTAAAATTAGGGTTAAATAGGTCATTATCGCATCATTTAATTTTTTAATTATAATTAATTCAGAGATTTGGAATATTTGCTTCGTTTTGTACACAAAATTAATGTGATTATTGGCCACGTCTATTACCAAAGCTACTAATATAATTACTATCAACTTTATCTATTCCAACAATCAACATTAATTATTCCATCATTAATTTTAGAACATAAAAGCCACGCTGAAAAGCAAATAAGAAAACAAAACCTTCTCTCTTACTCTTTCATTTTCTTTATCTTTGCTTCATTTTTGGAAAGACAACCAACACAAAAGACTGAACCATTGATTTCTCTCTGCTTCAGTTTTTCAAAGACGCAGTAACATAATTAAACACCAACAAACAAACATACAAAATCAATATCCAAACCCAATAATCCTAAATTTCTCATTATTTTTCATAGGATTTACAAGATTTCAAAATGAAAATTATGTAAATTATTTTTCATATGAATTTGTGTGGCAGTGAAGAGAAAATGTTCGGGGCTACAAACAAACAGTGACTTCAAGTTGTTTTGTAGTTTGTTATGTTTTTCATTTTTTTCACCTGAAGTTTGTATGTTTATTAGTTACATATTCGTATTTAAGTATCACGACTAAAAAGGTATACTCACTAATCTCATTCTTTCGCAGAGGAAGTTTTAAAATTTGGTTATACATGAATTTCTCTGTTGAGTTTCATTATATTTGTCATTATGTTATAGGTGTAGACTATTTTGTCCTTAATATACAAGTTTGTTAATGTTAAGTTCTTGGTTAAACTGTGGTCCCCAACAAAAGAGGGTTATCAGAGAGAGTATATGTGACTTTTAAAGAAGCAGAAAAGAATTATAGATGGTATACAGGTTTTGTTGATGTTTGAAGAGAGCTTCTAAGTTGGTAATGGTAATACAACTTTGATCTATATGGCGAAACACTAATTCCAAATAGATTAAAAAATTTGAAAAAGAGAAGAACTTTATACAACAACCGTCAATAGTATCAAAATAATACTAAGACTATTGATAGCATTTTCTTATTTTACACTCATAATAGCTTTTGATCTTTGATTTTTATTTATGAATTCCTGGTAGAACAACCATTGAAAAATTCAATATAAATTACAGATTGTGATTATTCTGTGGGATTTAGTTTTGTTTCCACTGCCAATTTTAGTAAAGTTTACGTTAAACAGAATTGGAATCAACTAACTCTCTCACTGATTTTGGGTATAACATGGTTTTCATTTCTATTTTCTTCCAGATGATGCTGATATTTGTTGTCCATAAATTTTTAAATGTTTTGATGTATATTGTCTGATAACTATTGTCTTTTAACCTATTAACAAAGTATTTGAATAAAATTATTGTCTTTTAACATATTAACAAAGTATTTGTATAAAATGCAGGGTGAAAAGTTAGCTGATTCAGTTAGTTGTATCCATATTAGAATAGATAAAGGTTTTTATCAAAAGTAAGAACTCAGTAAATATGTTGATAGTATTCCTCCCACTTATCATTAATGAATTTATGATTTGGTTTTTCTAATCACATGTTACAAAAAGAAACTACTCAAAATAATAAGATAATATAAATTTCTGCTTTTTTTCTTCTCTTCTTGCAAATGGGAAAAATATAGCTTCTTTATTTATTATTAATATTCTCATTTTTTTTACTATTAATAAATATATTTATAATATTTTTTTTGTTAATTAAACTATTATTTATTAAAGTTGCATAAAAATATTCTACGAATAATTATGAGTTATTCACTATTTATTTAGTATTTATTCACTGTGTAGAATTGTTTATATTTACAAATTCAGATACTACGTTTATACTTCCTTCATTAATGATTTTTGTTTTTTATTTTATATTTTTGAGTTAATTAATTTATATTTTAAACATTTGATTGATTTGAATTTATTATATTAAATTATTTTAACAATTTTGTTACCCTTAGTAATGATACTCATTCTACATTTTACTCAAATGAAGATAATAATGTATTGGTAAGAGAAAAGAGTGTCAATAATATATTATTTTTTAATTTCTCCAATAATAATTAATTTATTTTTGTTTACTTATAAAAACAAAATGATATTTATAAGAAAGGAAAATCCTAACTGAAAGACCATAACAAACTTATCATTTATCATTTAATTCATATTTACAAACATTTGTTTTTGATTAAAAGAACACGAAACAATACAAATTTGACAAGATAATTTTGGTCATACAAAAATTGATTCAATAATTTTGGTCCTGCAAAAATTGACTCAATAAATTAGTTAAAAGTTTTAATATAATATTGCCTTTAAAGATGTAACATATTAGAATAAATATGCTTTATATATCCTTTATCCTATCTATCCATAAATAAATATCCTTTATATATTTTTTATATCAAATAATTGATTTTTACATTGGAATAATTGATTTTGTAAATGTTTAATTTCACTGATCACTTTCAACACAATAACATTATTCTATTTTAATAAGTGATTATCTCTTTTATTTTTAAAATGTTAATGCTTATATGATTTATTTTATGATTATTTAATATATTTAAAATTATATGATTCTTATTGATTTTATAGTTATTAATTAATATATCATTTATTTTCTATGAAGATCTCCTTACATGTTATTATTATTATTATTATTATTTTATTATTCTTATTATTATTATTATTATTATTATTATTATTATTTTATATTGTGATACGGTGGCAGATACGACTGTTATACTGGTTTTGCGTTTGTGTTCACAAATATTGCGGTAAGCAAGAGTCGCCACTGGCTTTTCTTTTATCCAAATTAAGGAAAGGGTGAAAAGAACAGAAAAAGACCTTTTCGAGAATTTTCTAAGGGGGTAGATTATAGAAAGGGAAGGTGTTAGCACCCTTTCCATCCTTAGTTTTCTACGGGCTCTTAGATGCTTAGCTCATTTTAAAAGTACCTTGTGCTTTGTATGTTTTGAAAAATGTTTTGAAATGCCTTAGTGCGGCGATTTACTTCATGATAACTCTTGTATAAGTCCTCAAGAGTGTTTACAAAGCAAATATTATTTTTTGAAAGTTGTTTTTGAAATGTGTAAGTGTAAAACGTTTGTTTTGAGCATAGCATCTAAGAACTATCTACTTATACTCGAAAAGGTTGTTCTTTTCCTCCTATCCTTTAGACAGTGTTATCCTACTATTAATGAGTAGGTAGCCCTATCATTGGATGTTTGAGGGACATTCAAAGGGACGTTACAGTCACGAAGGCAACTTGACAAGGAATTTTAGTAACTGTCCTAAAGTTCTAAGATCACTTTTATTACTGAGGCAACATCGAGAGGGTCATCGAGGGACTTGTGATCTTTCAAACTAGAGGACAATCACTAAAACTTTTCACGTTTCGATAATTGTGACCGTTTTCTGAAGGCAACCAAAGTGGGATACCCTAGAGGTGTGCATGTGCGATTGTGTTTAGTTCAGCTATTTATCTTGCACATTTAGGTTTGCTAACGTTTTAATTTTCCAGTCTTGTCATGCAATCCTAGTTATTAGCAGTTAATATGTACAGAAAAATGTAAAGTGCGAAAATATAACCCTACTTTATTACATGGCTTCGGGGAGGGGGATATTTACAATGTACAAAACTTGGGGGAATAAAAATAAAGAAAGCGGTAAAAATCCTAATTAGTCTATTACATCCAGTATACAAATACAATAATGTAAAAGTGCGAGAAATAAATAACGTGCGAAAGGTAAAGACGTCTAAAACCTAAGGCAATTCTAAATGAAATAATAAAATCTTTTTTTGTTTATTTTTTTGATTTGAGAAATAATTAAATTAACTATCCTAAAGTCTATTTAGAAAATAAAGTTAATCAAGAAAAATAGTCTAAGCTCTTTTTTTATTTTATAGTTTTTCTATTATGAAAAGAAAATTATTAAATCTAAATCAAGTCCTAAGTTCTAATTCATTTTAAATTAAAGAAAATAGTTAAAATATTTATTTAATTTATTTAAAAAATTAGTTTAATTAAAAAATACTAACTTAATATTTTTTTGTGATTTTTGTGATTATTTGTTTAATTAATAAATAAAGAAAAGAAAAATAAATAAAAATAAAACAATGCAATAAAAATGTTAGATGGGCCTGATAACAAAAGAAAAATAGGGGGTGCTATTCGAAATTCACTAGGCCCAAAGCTGTGAAGCCCATACTTCATGCCTGATCCTGTGTGGATAAGTCTTGAAGGCATATGATATATTGTGCCCTTGGATGTGCTGGCTTGGATCAGATGTACATATAATGGCCTAGGCTGAGGGTGCATTGTGCACATCTGACCATACATTACATGGGATCTACATGAATATTGTTAGAAAAATGAGAAAATGCTGGACCAGGGACTCGAACCCAGGTCTTCTCCCTTCGCACAAACGTGCCTTACCAACTGAGCTACATGGTTATTCGTTACATAAAATAAAACAATAATATAATATAAGAAAAATTGGTCAGATATATTAAAAATGAAAAAAAAACACGCGTTGGGTTTTAATGGGACAATGGGAAACTACCACGCCTTGTCTTCTTCCATGCTTCGTCGTTTTAGGTATAGAAACCTATAGTGACAGTTTTTGTTTGTCACTATAGCACCTGCATCTCGAAACATACAGAATACGCAGCATAAATTAAATGTGAGGCCATAGATCACTATGCCAAAAACAAGTTTTAGCAGCGCCTCTACTAAAGCGCTTATTGAAAAAGCGCTGCCATAGCCTTCACAAAAAACAAAATTAAAAAAAAGGGAAACCTACGAAGGCGCTTTTTTAAAAGCGCTGGCATAGGGTTCCCTACGAAAGCGCTTTTCAGAAAGCGCTTTCATAGGTATTTGAAATATCTAACCTACGAAAGCGCTTTTGAAAAGCGCTCTTATAGGGAACCCTATGCCAGCGCTTTTGAAAAGCGCTTTGAAAGGGGGACCTACGAAAGCGCTTTTTACCTCAGAAGCGCTCTTATAGGGAACCCTATGCCAGCGCTTTTTAAAAGCGCTTTCGTAGGTTGTTTTTATAATAAAAATAAAAATCCCTAAATCTGTTCTTTAGTCTTCTTCATTTTGTTTCGTTCATAATATCTTCTTCATTTCTTCCGTCGCCGCCACCGCCGGTCATTCCTTCCTCTTCAGTCGTCGCCACCGCCGGTCATTCCTTCCTCTTCAGTCGTCGCCACCGCCGGTCATTCCGTCTTCTCCACCTTGGTAAGATTTTGAATCAATATAGTGTAAATCAATATGCATGTGTTTAATGTTGTAATGAGTTAGTGAACTCTATTAGGTTTATCCAAGAACAGTTAAAAAATCAATGTGAAAAAAAATGAGGATACATTAATAGGAAGAGATAGTTAATGGACAAAATCACTATAATGTGATTCTTGTACGGATTTCATTAAATCTTGTGATTGTGAAAAAGGAACATGGATGAAAAAAATGGAATTGAATTGTTTTGAATTGTCTGATTTGTAGTGAAGTGTGGTTCTGTCCTTTAGCTTATGGCAAAGGAATAATAGTGTAGTAATAGTGAAACTGCAAATTTTGTTGGAAGGGTGTTAGTACTATGTGATTTTAATGTAAAAAGTTTCAAGCTTCTAAGGCTTAGTATTTTATAAGCATTTGCGCTATAAACTTATCTCGATGAAATCGTGGACCACAATGGGTTGGTTCACCGAAGAAATCAAAAAACACCCTTTTCTAAAGTTTTGTTCTCACTTCTTTGTTTTTGTTTCTCACACTCTTTCATGTGTGTTTCGTGTGTATTATAATGGCAACATGAATGCTATTTTTAGTCACAAATGATCGATTATATACACATTAATATTTCTAATTCAATTTGTTAGTGGTTAACCAAGTTATTAAGTAATAGAATATCTTACCTGTTACTTCATTAGGTTCTTTACTATAGTAAAGTTTGATAATGCAGCGCTTTAGATTTTTTCTTTTTTACTTTGGAATATTGTGTTGGTTTTCTTATATGAAAGCATCATTTGTTGAAATCCTTGTTTTATGTGGAGATAAAGGTTTAAATGGAACATGTGATAGGGGATTGATTCTGGTGACATTTTAAACTTTATGGTTAGCTTTATAGAAATTATTCAAGTGTTAGGTTAATATAATTGCCTTTGTTATTTTAAACATTTACCTCAAAAATTAGGTATTGTCCGTTTTAACATAATAGTAAAATTAGTGGTTGTTCGATTAAGATTAAATAATGCATAATTATAAAATAAAACATGTATTTATATGAATTATAAAATCGTGGTCTGAAGAATGTTGATATTATAAATGTGTGAATATAGAGTTCTTAAACTATCGGAGTTTGATTTTATTGTCCTAAAAAATTGATAAGGTTATTCTCCGCTTATAACATCAACATATGCATTCTAGCTAGTTTACGACTTATGATATGGACTTGAAAACAAAACCATCCCCTACAATATTCAATTATACCTTAATATTCATTCACTCATTTCCTTAACTAAAGGACACAACAACTTGAAAACGATGAGAGCCAAACCTTGTAAGCTAGTACAAAACCTAGGTTTGTGCATTATACTCATAATCACAATTTATATGAAGTCTTATCCAATATGCACTACACATTTTTGTATATATGTAATGAATGAAATGTGACGTTTTGGCTACGAATTTTTGTTTTCTTCTCTCTCTGAACCTTAGTATGAATTTTGATTGAATCACAGGGAGAAAGAATTAGCTGCTGTTAAGATAAATGCAGCAGATGTTGATATAATTGCAAACGAACTAGAGGTAACTTCTTCAACATGTACAGAAATCTATCTAGTAAGCTTACATTCCAATTAATTAACATACTTTTCTTATACAACAGTTGGACAAAAAGGTGGCTGAAAGAACCTTGCGTTGCTGCCATTCGTCATTTGCTTACTAGTATGGTGGAAACAAATAAGGGAATGTGATCTATATTGTCAATGAAAATGTTTTGTTTTTAGTTACTCCTAAGTTTAACATGTTGTTTACATTCAAATCATGCAGCGGATAGTTCAACGATTTAATATCAATTGTGGTAGGAAAAAGCTGTGAAACTTTCTCCGATTGAAGAAATTCGAACTGTCCTTGATCGTAGTGTACGCGGGACGCTCTCAACATTTTCAAAGGTTTATATCCTATTCTTGAACTGACTTGAATAACTGATTGTGTTTACTTTTATTTTCCGGCTCAGTGTGAATTTCTAATGATTATAGTTGAGTGGAATTCATGAGCTGCGGTTGTGTTTTTGTTTATATCCGACTTCACTAGTTAGTAATTAGTTATGAGTTGTTTAGCACGTGCTTAAGGTGAGGCAAGAATAACTATGAATTTGATTACCTGATATGTTGAATTTCTTTACAGGTAATTAATTATTATTTTGCTATAGTTGCGTGACTAATTAGTTGCTATAGTCAAACCATGGATAAAAAATGGATGACTGCCAATCGATTGTCGAAAGAGTATGAGGATGACTGCCAATTGATTACACGACAACTATAAAATATATTCTGTTTTTCTATGCAGTGTCCGTTACAGAATAACGATGTAGATTGCGGATACTTTTGCTTGAGGTTTATGAAAGAAATCCTTCATAAAAATCAAGTAGAGATTCCAAGCACGGTATGGATTTATAACTTAGAATAATTTTGTATGATTTCTACATTTAATAACATCATGCATATACTGAAGTAATAATTTCTTATGTAGTACTTTGATGACCTCTATACTATGTCGTACACGAAAGTTCAAGTGGAAGAAGTCAAAGAGGAAATATGTCAATTTTATGTTGAAAACAGATTATTCTGATGGGTATGAATAAAATATTATTGTACGTGTTAGTTTGATTGTGTTGGAGCCTTTAATATTGTTTGTTTAATTTACCGTGTTGTTCATATTCATACTTTGCAGGATGACGACCGTGTCGGTGGAGCATTATTTTCGATGTAATTATATATGATTTAGTTACATATGTATATATATATGGTTACAAATTAACACGATACTTTGTATGTGATTTAGTTATGGTTACAAATGTATATATGGTTACAAATTTAGTTATATATGATTTAGTTACATATATATATAGATAAGGAGTGAATATTATATGGTATACTGGTTTCTGTTAATATAATACCGGTTTCTGTGAATATTATAAGGATTGAATTACAGGTTAAATTATTGGACCAAAAAAAAATTACAGGCCGCACAGGGAACCTCAAATTATAGGTTTCACTTTAAAAAATTTGTATGAGCTACGAAAGCGCTTTTGGCTAAAAAGCGCTTTCGTAGGCAGGATAAATAAAAAAAAAATTAAATAGAAACCCCCTATCACAGCGCTTTTTATGGAAAAAGCGCTGTGAAAGACCCCCCTATCAAAGCGCTTTTTCCATAAAGCGCTGTAAAAGCCATGATAAATAAAAAAAAAATTAAATAGAAACCCCCTATCAAAGCGCTTTTTATGGAAAAAGCGCTGGGAAAGACCCCCCTATAAAAGCGCTTTTTCCATAAAAAGCGCTGTAAAAGGCCTGATAAATAAAAAAAAATAATTTAAATAGCACACCTATCAAAGCGCTTTTCAAAAAGCGCTGGGAAAGACCCCCCTATCAAAGCGCTTTTTAAGGAAAAAGCGCTGTGAGAGGTCCACCTACGACAGCGCTTTTGGCCAGAAAAAAGCGCTTTCGTAGCCTATGGCAGCGCTGGCTACGGCAGCGCTTTTAAGCGCTTTTAAAGGGCAAAAAAAAGCGCTGTGAAAGCCCATTTTCGTAGTAGTGGATCAATTGGCCTCGACCTTCTGAGCACGATGGTAACCTTAGTTGGGTCTAATTTTGGCTGATTCGAAAAACCCCAATTCAGAGTTCCTAACCCTAACCTTGGCCAAGCATCGTACCTGCATCAAAACTTAAATCCAGCTATACAGAAAGCTTGTAAACATTCATATGAACAAATATGCATGGTTGAAATGATCTTATATCACATGAATAAAATAAACGAATTTGAAAAAGAAATGCAAACCGTGTGAGTTGGTTAGGACGTCTCGTGATGCTTCAGGGCGTGGTAATGATTGCAAAAGCTTCAGGGGACCTTCAGGAACGTGTTTGTGTCCTTTGTTTGGGTTGAGGATGGCTGGAAATGTGTTTTGGAGTTTGACAACTTTGCTTACTTTTCGTAATTTTGTATGACACTTTCAGGCTGTTTTTTTTTTGTCTAAGGCTTGAAAATGCCACCCTTATATAGAGAAGATGGAGGGGACCAGGTAAGAAGGAAAGAATTAAAGCTTTAAAGGCTATGATAAAGCCATGATCTCATTTTGAAAAACTGCCATAACTTGTGATTTCATGCCATGTTAGGAGCTGGATGAACCTGATCACTTCTTGCACGAATTATTGGGCCTTAAGGCAAAGCAAAACAACATCCCAAATGCAAAAACCCATCTCTAAATATTTTATGCAATTTACTTTGTATTTATTTGAAATAAATCAAAATAAACATGATAAAAATAGATGAAATTTGCAAGGCAAGGTAAAAATGAGATTAGAGGCTTTTCATAAGGTCGTGAAAGAGATTGAAGTCCAAAAATTTGGGCCATTGCCTTAAAAGTTTAAGTTTGCTCAATGCACAAATCTTGAAATTTCCAAAATTTTCCCAACTTGAGCAAGCCATAACTTTATCAATTTTGATCTCATGATGATGATCTCGGACTTTTTGGAAATCCCAAGATGTCTACTTCCATCCCTCTTCTGATAAATTTTGCATTTGAAGAATGTATCTTGATGTAAATGGTCTTGGCAAAAAGTGTCTTTTGTTGACTTTCTGAAAATGACCTGTAATGTATGAGCTTGTATCTTTCAAATGGTGCATCTCTTGATCTTGAGGAAATAAGATAAGTTGAAGGGAATGAGATTATGTTAAATATGAGGTTTGGATGGGGAACAATTACTGAAGTATGTGAAAGTTAAGCCTGGTCAAGGTTCAGTTGACTTTTCCTATAGAAACCCTAATTTAGCCATTTTTGACTTTTGATAGATTAGGAGTATTTCTTAAGGAATCATGATAAAACCTTGATAAAATGATGGATTTAACTTCAAAATGTTGATGTTGACCAAAAATCTTAAAGTTTGATTATACATGGGCCACAATTGACTTTTGACTAGTACTATTGATTTTCAAGCATTTGAGCAATTGACTGAGCAAACTTGTAGTGGAAGGCATAAAGTTTGTCATAGACAATCTTGAAGGCATATTTAGACTATGGAAAAGATTTGGGACCTTTGGAGCTCACACATCTTGATGAAAAGTGAAACCGTAGATAGAGGTTGATTGCTTAGGAGGAGAATTTGTCTGGTCAATTCTTGGTCAACCTTGAGCAATTGAGGACCTCCAAGAGCATGTTTTGAGTAAAATTGGGAGGGAAAATTTTGGGGTACAACATATATCAATAAATATTATTCAATCAATTAAGTATTATTTATTTTAGATTTGTTTAAAAACAATCATATACTATATAGAAACATGAAGATTAGGTGAGCAATACCACGTCCGGTTGCATGAAAATTGAAATGAGATAAATATATTTTTTAAAATAATATTTGAAAAGAATAAATTAATAAAATCAAATAACAAATATTTTATTTTTGAATTTAATTTCATATAAATAACAAATATTTTTAAATAAAAAAAATTGACTTGAAAAAATATTAGCTTTTAAATGATAAAAATTAACATTTATACTAAAAAGTGATACAAATAATTATTTTTATAAAAATAACATGAGACAATTATGATTAGTGAATACACAATTTTTTTATGAATACACGAATTTTTTATTCTTTTTAAAATGACCAATAAAAACTATGCTGCATAAAAGGTGTGCTGCATCATATGTTTAGTCACGTTAGAAATCATAGAAAATTTATGTCAGTTAAAAATATGGCAATAATGATACATTATTAATATCAATATGGTGAGTAAAAAAAATAAATGTTAATAATAAAAATTTATTATTATTTATTATTATTTAATAATAAAAATATATTAGTATTATTAATATTAATATTTAATTTATGCATTTTTAAAATAGAAAAATCCTACACATTTATGTATTATGTATATTTTCAAAATAATTCTTAGGAATTAAAAATGAGAAAATGTTCATTAAAGCATTTTTAACATTCTAAAATAAAAAATTAACGATCTGCTTTGCACTGACACGAATCAACATCGATATGAATGAATACTGGCTCATACTCAATGAGTACCCACAAAAAATACCCTCATTGAATAGGGTAAAAATCCGCAAAATAGGTACGGATACTGACACGAGTAATAACCCATTAAAATAAGAGGTTATGGGTACATGCACGAGTACCTTAGTACCCATTCCGCTCCATACTTGCACTTCATACTTATATAATATCATTTGTATTATTATATACAAATGCACATATATCAATGTTTAAAAAACATATCACTATTAAACTATTACACATTTTAATAAAAGTGTTTATTTATTTCTGAACTCAAGAATAATTATCATAATTTTTTTAATGTTAAAAAACTTAAAATTATATGATAATTTATAATTAACTGATTGGATTTTACTACAAATGTGGATAAACGGGTGCGGGGATATGGATACGGGTGTGAACATTAATGTCCACGCGGGTTTGGGATCGGGTACTAAGATTTTTTTGGTATGGGGACGGGTATTGCAGTACTCTGCCCATTGCCATCCGTAATCAATACCCGAGTACTGGTAAAAAAATATACTTAAATAAAGAAGAAAATTATTTCACAAAATATTTAATTATCTATATTTAAGTATATCAAAGTCCATTTTTCACAAATATTTAATTATCTATATTTAAGTATCCCAAAGTCCATTTTTCTTATATTGCAAAAAGACATAAGATAGATCAAGGGATTACACCGGTAAAATACAACCACATATCCAAAGTTCTATAAAACAAAGATGGAATGGTATATTTTTGTTCTTAATTTCACACATAAAAATGACATGGCGCGACTCGTGCGAATGCACACGTGCTTTAGTAGTATTTAAAAAAGCAGACAAATTGACAACCACATACTTGATAAATGATAACATCGCCTATTTAATTACATAAAATTTGAAGAATGGACAAAATCACCAACATAATTTCTACATGTATTGCAAGATGGGAAGACTGAATAACTCAAACTCACAAAATAGAGGATGGTATCTCGTCTATAAATGATTCATATCTAATCTTGGAAAAAAAATTTAAAAGAGAAATTTTGCACAAGCACACAAAAAGGTTTGAATGAGGTTGAAGTGTTTTTGTTGGGATCAATAGCAAGTTGATCCCACTGGAAGGACAATCAATATGTCTCTACTTATTTGTGAAAGGGTTTGTGAATTGAATCGTAATGAAGTTCGGAAATGGAAGAAAGAACAAGGTTTCGTCTGTATCGCCCCATCCTACCCCAAAAGAATCAACTGCATGAGATTCATATCTTTATTTATTAAATGTTTTATGTTTAATAAAGAGAAAGAAGATTGAAAAGAGAGTCACTCGAATAAGTCGAGGTTTATTATGAAAGTGGTTAAAGTTTAGAAAATAAAGAAGGTTTTGAAAAAGATGAGAAGGTTTGGAAAATAAAATATTTTGATGGAGATGAAGAGAATAACCTATGTACAAGACGGTAAAAGATAAGGTAAGGAAGGTCTGACCGAACATAAGCTCATACTTGATATAAAGAAATAAAGATAGTGTTCCCATCCCTTAGGAATCAAAGCCATAAAAAGATAAATAAGTCAAGAGTATACCAAACCTCAGGTGAAAATAAATCACACAAGCAGATAACATCAAAGAAACCCTTACGTTAGATAATACTCAAAGGAACAGGTAAAGTGCATCAGGTGAAAATAAACCACAACAGAGAATGCATCAGGTAGGAATCAATCGCACGCAGCGAATGCATTAGTTAAACTCAATGTGTCAGATAAAGCTCAAAGTATCATCAAGACATCATATAAGAATCCTTGTATCAGATAAAACACACAGACAAAACAAGAATAACAGAGAAATAATTTGAATGTCTCAGATAAGGCTCAAGAGTAGGCTACGGGACCAAAATGGATTTAATTGAAAGCCACAAAATAAACCGATTAATGGAGTCTATGCATCCATACGTATTCGAAAGCTAATATTTAAGTTAACTTTATAACCGCAATGCAATGAAGAAAATAACAACACAACTTGAATTTACTTACAAGTAAATAAAATAAAGTATAAAGCCAAAAATTCCATGTCTATTCTATTTACATCACAAATATTAAGCCAAAGAAAGGTGTATAAATTATTAACAATAGAAAAAAAAGTTTGGAGGTGCATAATTGGAATGGTGGTGTAAATAAAGACTAAAAGAAATTAAATTAGTAGATGTTACTATTATAATAAATTTAAAGCTTTGCAAATTTCCTTTATGTTTGGAAAACCATGCGCACCAATATTACGATTAAAAACCATTTCTCACCGATTAACCAATATGCTTATGGTCTTGTTCCAATCATACACATTCAACACAAAAATAAATATTACTAATCTTAGAAGGAGTCTATTTTAATATATAAAAAGTGACTACTACCTTTTTTTACAAATAATTTAAAACTAATTACATTTCTAAAATTATGGTTAAATAGGTCTTTATTAATTTTTTAATTAAAATTAGTTAAGATATTTGGAATATTTGCTTCTTTTTGTACACAAAATTAATGTGATTGTTGGCCACGTCTATTACCAAAACTACTGATATAATTACTATCGACTTTACCTATTACAAAAATCCACATTAATTATTTCATCAATTAATTTTAGAACATAAAATACACCATGAAAAGAAAATTAGAAACGAAACCTTCTCTCTCACTCCTTCATTTCCTTTATATTTTCTTTATTTTTGGAAACACAACCAACACAAAAAATAGAACCATAGAACCATTAATTTCTCTCTGCTTCAGTTTTTCAAAGACACAATAACACAATCAAACACCAACAAACAAAAATACAAAATCAATACCCAAACTCAATAATCCTTAATTTCTCATTATTTTTCATAGACTTTACAGATTAAAAGATTTCGAAATGGAAATTATGTAATTTTGATTACAACATCACAAGACGAATGTTTAATTCTGGTTCCCCTTCTACCTCTTCTTCTTGACTCTATTGATCTTCTGAGTTGTAGGTTAGTCGTGTGTTGTGTTGGTGTATGCGTGAGATGTAGGACTCTGATGGCGTGTTTGTATGAATTTATGCGGTAGTGAGGGGAAAATGTGAGGGGCTTTGAACAATACAGTGACTACAAGTTGTTTGGTGGTTTGTGGGGTTCTTCATTTTTATTTTTATTTTTCACCTGAAGTTTGTATGTTTATTAGTTACGCTTTCAAATTTACATATGACGACTAAAACAAAGACTATCATCAAAGATGTGCATATTGATCTCTCCGAAGACGACGATGGGTTCAATAACAAAAAAAGTATACTCACTAATCTCATTCTTTCGTTGAGGAAGTTTTAAAATTAGGTTATACGAATCTTAGACCGGTAGCTTATGTTTCTATAACACTTTCTAATTGCCATGAATTTCTCCATTGAGTTTCATTATATTTGTGATTATGTTATAGGTGTAGACTATTTTGTCCTTAATATACAAGTTTGTTAATGTCAAGTTCTTGGTTAAACTGTGGTCCACAATGAAAGAGGGTTATCGGAGAGTATATGTGACTTTTAAAGAAGCAGAAAAGAATTATAGATGGTATACTGGTTTTATTGATGTTTGAAGAGAGCTTTTATGTTGGTAATGGTAATACAACATTTAGATCTGTGGGGAAACACAAATTCCAAATTGATTAAAAAATTTGGAGAATAGAAGAACTTTATACAACAACCATCAACAGTATCAAAATAATACTAAAACTATTGTTATCATTTTATTATTTTACACTCATAATAGCTTTTGATCTTTGATTTTTCTTTATAAATTTCTAGTAGAACAACCATTTCAAAATTAAATCTAAATTACAAATTGTAATTATTCTGTGGGATTTAGTTTTGATTTCACTGCCAATTTTAGTAAATTTTACGTTAAACAGAATTGGAATCAACGGACTCTCTCAACGATCATGATTTTGAATATAGCATGGTTTTCATTTCTATTTTCTTCCAATAGATGCTGATATTTGTTGTCCACAATTTTTAAATGGAGTGATATATATTGTCTTATGTTTACTGTCTTTTAACATATTAACAAAGTATTTGAATAAAATGCAGGGTGAAAGCGAACTGATTCAATTAGTTGTATCCATATTACAACATATAAAGGTTTTTTTTTAATCAAAAGTAAGAACCCAATAAATATGAGATTTGATAGTATTCCTCCATCTTATCATAACTAAACTATGATTTGGTTTTTCTAATCACATTTTACAAAAAGAAACTACTCAAAGTAATAAGATAATATAAATTTCTGCTTTTTTCTCTCTCTTTTCTGTGTTGCAAATGGGAAAAATAGAGCTTCTTTATTTATTATTAATATTCTCATTTTTTTTACTATTAATAAATATATTTAAAATATTATTTATTTAGTTAATAAATTATTAGTTATTAAAGTTGAATAAAAATATTCTACGAATAATTATGAGTTACTCACTATTTATTTAGTATTTATTCGCGATGCATAATTGTTTATATTCACAAATTCAGATACTATGTACATGCTTTCTTCATTAATAATTTTTGTTTATATTTGAATTTTTTAAGGTTTCTTCATGAGAATTGCAACCCGATCTTAATTTTTATTTTAAATATTTGATGAGTTAATTAATATATATTTTAAACATTTGATTGATTTGAATTTATTATGTTAAATTAATTTAACAATTTTGTTGCCCTTAGTAATGATTTCTACATTTTACTCAAATGAAGATAATAATGTATTGGTAAAAGACAACAGTGACAATAATATATTATTTTTAAATTTCTCCAATAATAATTAATTTATTTTTGTTTACTTATAAAAACAAAATGATATTTATAAGAAAGGAAAATACTAACTGAAAGACCATAACAAACTTATCATTTATCAATGAAGTCAAATTTACACACATTTGTTTTTGATTAAAACAACACAGAACAATACAAGTTTGAAACATAATTTTGGTCATACAAAAATTGATTCAATAATTTTGGCCCTACAAAATTTGATTCAATAAATTAGTTAAAAGTTAATTTTGGATTGTAAATAGTTATTTATAATAAATAATAGAGTTTATTTTAATTTTAATTTTGACATTAATTAACCATTTTTGGGCATTATGTTAGAAATAAATAATTTTTTTTTTTGAAAATAAATGTTTTAATATAATATTGCCTTTACAAATGCAACACATTAGAATAAATATCCTTTATATATCCTTTATCCAATATTTCCGTATATAAATATCCTTTATATATTTTTTATATCAAATAATTGATTTTTACATTCGAGTAATTGATTTTTTAAATGTTTAATTTCACCGATCACTTTCAACACAATAATATTATTCTATTTTAATAAGCGATTATCTCTTTTATTTTTAAAATGTTAATACTTATATGATTGATTTTATGACTATTTAATATATTTAAAATTATATTATTATTATTATTGATTTTACACTTATTAATAAATATATCATTAATTTTCTATGAAGATCTCAACACATATTATTATTATTATTATTATTATTATTATTATTATTATTATTATTATTATTATTATTATTATTATTATTATTATTATTATTATTACTATTATTATTATTATTATTATTATTATTGTTATTATTATTATTATATCAATAAATACTATTCAATCAATTAAGTATTTTATATTTTAGATTTGTTTAAAAAAATCATATACTTTATAGAAACATGAAGATTAGCTAAGCAATACCACGTGCGGTTGCATGAAAAATAAAATGAGATAAATATATTTTTTAAAATAATAATTGAAAAGAATAAATTAATAAAATCAAATAACAAATATTTTATTTTTAAATTTAATTTATTATAAATAACAAATATTTTAAAAGAAAAAATTTACTAGAAAAAATATTAGCATTTTAATGATAAAAAGTTAACATTTATACAAAAAAATGATACAAATATTTATTTTTATAAAAATAATATGAGACAATTATGATTAGTGAATAAAACAATTTTTTATGAATACACAAATTTGTTATTCTTTTTAAAATGACAAATAAAAACTATGCTGCATAAAAGGTGTGCTGCATCTAGGGGTGGGAAAGCGGGCGGCCCGCCCCGTTTTGGCCTGCCCAATTTAAGGCTGTCCAAAAGCGGGGTGGGGCGGGGTGGGCCAACTTAGGGGTCCGAGTTCAAAAGTCAAGTCTGCCCCATTTACTTACGAGTTGGCGGGTTGGCGGGCCGGCCCGCCAAATTTTTATTTTATTTTATTTTACAATTTGATTGACTATATAATTTTAAAAAATATTTATTATCAAAGAGGTCAATAAAAGATTTTATTTTACAATGAATAATAGAACTTCAACATGTCTTAAGTCCAAACAGTTCAAAAAAATAAAATAAATAAAAACCAATTACAACAAAAAATAATGAAATAAACTCAAGCACAATAAAAAAATGTATCAAAATAAATAAACAAAACATATCATCCTAATCATATTTAAAAACTAAATACTAAAAGAACCCAATTATGAATTTACACAAGACACACATTGATAACAATTACACTGCATAAAACAACACAATGCATAAAATATCAACACTTGGCTTTTCACTGTTTACATTATATAGACTCTTATAATGATTGATTCCTTAATAGTTAAATCCTAAATTTGTCACATGTATATACTGATCAAATCCTTCATTTTCTTAAAATCTACATCTATTTCAAAAGAAAACATGTGAGCTAATGTATTGACAACTTAATAGTTTTGCATGCCATACAATTATTTTTTTATTACAAGTTTTTCCAATTAACACATGTATTAGAAAGTTTAGAAGTAATGTTACAATTATAACTTAATTTGTCTGTATAATAATTTAGAATAATTTTATTCAACATAATCCTATAAGAAGAGTATAGTTTTAATAGTTAAAATTATTTTATGTCTAAGTAAAAAAATATAATGTGTTAACAAAAAGCCCGCGGGAAAAATCCGCCCGGCCCCCCCTCCACCCACCTTTTTTAGTGGGTTAGGCGGGTCGGGCTAACTTAAGGTACCGAGCGAAAAACATCAGCCCAGCCCGCCAAAAATGGCGGGTCAAACGGGCCGACTCGGCGGAGCCGGCCCATTTTTCCACCCCTAGCTGCATGATATGTTTGGTCACGTTGGAAATCTTAACAAATTCATATGATTTAAAAATATGACAATAATAATGAGACATTATTAATGTCAATATGGTGAGTAAAAATCAATAAATGTTAATAATAAAAATTTATTATTATTATTTATTATTATTTAATAATAATAATATCTTAGTATTATCATTATTAATATTTAATTTATGAATTTTTAAAATAGAAAAATCTTACACATTTATGTATTATGTATATTGTCAAAATAGTTCTTAGGAATTAAAAATAAGAAAATGTTCATTAAAGCGTTCATTGTAGTACCCTGCCCATCGGCATCCCTAATCAGTACCCGAGCATGCGTAAAAAAATATACTTAAATAAAGAAGACAATTATTTCACAAATATTTAATTATTTATATTTAAGTATTCTAAAGTCCATTTTCCCTAAATATTTAATTATATATATTTAAGTATCCCAAAGTCTATTATTCTTATATTGCAACAAGACATAAGATAGATAAGGTGATTACACTAGTAAAATATAACCACATATCCAAAGTTATATAAAACAAAGTAAGAATGATATATTTTTGTTCTTAAATTCCACATAAAAATTTAAAAAACAAAAAAAAATCTAACAACTTGACAAATAAAAAGCGACATGGCGCGACTTGTGCGAACGCATGCGTGCTTTACTAGTATTTAGTAAAACAGACAAATTGACAACAACATACTTGATAAATGACATCATCGCCTATTTAAATTACATAATATTTGAAGAATGAACCATAACACCAACATAATTTCTACATGTATTACAAGGTGGGGAGACTGAATAACTCAAACTCACCAAATAGAGGATGATATCTCGACTATAAATGAATCATGTCTAATTTTGGATAAAAGTTTTAAAAGAGAAAAGGTGCAAGTGTACACAAAAAGGTTTGAATGAGGTTTAAGTGTTTTTGTTGGGATCAACAGCAAATGGATCCCACTGGAGGGACACTCATTATGTATCCACTTATTTGTGAAAGGGTTTGCGAATTGAATCATAATGAAGTACGAAAATGGAAGAAAGAATAAAGTTCAGTCTGTATTGCTTCATCCTACCCCAAAAAACTCAACTGCATACGATTCGTATCTTTATTTATTAAGTGTTTTAAATTTGATAAAGAGAAAGAAGTTGAGGTTTATTATGAAAGTGGTTAAAGTGTAGAAAACAAAGAAGGTTTTGAAAAAGATGAGAATGTTTTGAAAATTAAAGAAAAGGAGACGAAGTGAATATCCTATGTACAGGAAGGTAAAAGATAAGGTAAGGAAGGTCTGAACGAACGAAAGCTCATACTTGATATAAAGAAATCAATATAGTGCTCCCATCCCTTTGGATTAAAAGCCATAAGAAGATAAATAAGCCAAGATGATACAAAATCTCAGATGAAAGTAAATCACACAAACAGACAGCATCAAAGAAACCCATGCGTCAGATGATAATCAAAGGAACGGGTAAAGTGCATCAGCTGAAAATAAACCACAATAGCGAATGCATAAGGTAAGAATAAATCACAAGCAGCGAATGCATCAGGCAAACTCAAGGTTTTAGATAAAGCTCAATGTATCAGCGAGATATCAGATAAGAATCCCTGTATCAGATAAAACACACTAACAGAACCTGGATAACAGAGAAATAATCTGAATGTCTCAGATAAGGCTCAAGAGTAGGCTACGGGACCATAATGGATTGGATTGAAAGCCACAAAATAAACCGGTCAATGCAGTCTATGCATCCATAGGTATTCGAAAGCTAATATTTAAATTAACATTATAATCGCAACGCAATGAAGAAAATATCAACAAAACTTGAATTTATTTACAAGTAAATCAAATAAAGTATAAAGCCAAAAATTCCATGTCTATTGTAGTTACATCACAAATATTAAACCAAAAAAGGTGTATAAATTATTAACATTAGACAAACAATATTTGGAGGTGCATAATTGGAATGGTAGTGTAAATAAAGACTAAAAAAAGATTAAATTAGTAGATGTTACTATGATAATAAATTAAAAGCTTTGCAAATTTCCTTTGTGTTTAGAAAACCATGCGCACCAGTATTACGACTAAAAACCATTTCTCACCGATTAACCAATATGCTTGTGGTCTTGTTCCAATCATATACATTCAACACCAAAAGAAATGTTACTAATATTAGAAGGAGTCTATCTTAATATATAAAAAGCAACTACTACCATTTTTACAAATAATTTAAAACTTATTACATTTCTAAAAATAGGATAAACTATGTCATTATAAATTTTTTAATTAAAATTAATTCAGACATTTGGACTAATTGCTTCTTTTTATACACAAAATTAATGTGATTGTTGGCCACGTCTATTACCAAAGGTACTAATATAATTACTATCAACTTTACCTATTCCAACAATCCACATTAATTATTCTATCAATTAATTTTAGAACATAAAAGGCACGATGAATAGAAAATTAGAAAAAAAAACCTTCTCTTTCATTTTATTTAACTTTGCATCATTTTTGGAAAGACAACCAACACAAAAGATAGAACCATTGATTTCTCTCTGCTTCTGTTTTTCAAAGAGGCAGTAACCCAAACACAATAATCCTTAATTTCTCATTATTTTTCATAGGTATTATAGAGTACAAGATTTCGAAATGGAAATTATGTAAATTTGATTACTACATCATAAGACGCATATTTAATTTTGGTTCCGCTTCTATCTCTTCTTGACTCTTTTGATCTTCTAAGTTGTAGGTCAATTGTGTGTTGTGTTGGTGTCTCCGTAAGGCATAGGATTTTGATGTAGGGGCTTCGAACAATACAGTGACTGCAAGTTGTTTTGTGGTTTGTTAGGTTTTTCGTTTTTTTATTATTTATTTTTACCCAAAGTTTGTATGTTTATTAGTTACATATTCAGATTTACCTATGGTGACTAAAAACATATACTCACTAATCTCATTCTTTGACAAAGGAAATTTTAAATTTTGGTTATACGAATCTTAGACCGTAGCTTATGTTTCTATAATATCTCATTCTTTTCATTATATTTGTCATTATGTTATAGGTGTAGACTATTTTGTCCTTAATATACAAGTTTGTTAATGTCAAGTTCTTGGTTAAATTGTGCTCCAAAACAAAAGAGGTTTATTAGGGAGAGTATATGTGGCTTTTAAAGAAGCAAAAAAGAATTATAGATGGTATACGAGTTTTGTTGATGTTTGAAGAGAGCTTTAAGTTGGTAATGGTAATACACTTTAATCTCTGTGGGGAAACATTAATTCTGAATAGATTAAAAAAATTTGGAGAAGAGAAGAACTTTATACAACAATCATCAACAGTATCAAAATAATACTAAGATAACTGATAGCATTTTCTTATTTTACACTCATAATAGCTTTTGATCTTTGATTTTTATTTATGAATTCCTGGTAGAACAGTCATTGCAAAATTCAATCTAAATTACAAATTGTAATTATTACGTGGGATTTGGTTTTGATTCCACTACCAATTTTAGTAAAGTATACGTTAAACAGAATTGGAATCAGCTGACTCTCTCACTGATTTTGGATAAAACATGGTTTTCATTTCTATTTTCCTCCAGGTGATGCTGATATTTGTTGTCCATAAATTTTTAAATAGAGTGATGTATATTGTCTGGTGTTTAGTGTCTTTTAACTTATTATCAAAATATTTGAATAAAATGCAGGGTGAAAAGTAAGCTGATTCAGTTAGTTGTATCTATATTAGAACAGATAAAGGTTTTTGTCAAAATTAGGAACTCAGTAAATATGAGATTTGATAGTATTCCTTCAGCTTATTATTGATGAAACTATGATTTGGTTTTTCTAATCACATGTTATAAAGAGAAACTACTCAAAAAAATAGGTTAATACAAATTTTTACTTTTTTTTCTCTTCAGTGTTGCAAATGGGAAAAAAAGAGCTTCTTTATTTATTATTAATATTCTCATTTATTTTTTTAACATTAATAACTATATTTAAAATATTGTTTTGTTAATTAATAAGTTATTTGTTATTAAAGTAGCTTAAAAATATTCTACGAATAATTATGAGTTATTCACTACTTATATAGTATTTATTTGTGATGTAGAATTGTTTATGTTCACAAATTCAGATACTATGTACATGCTTCCTTCATTAATAATTTTGTTTTCGTGTTATTTTTTTAAGGTTTCTTCATGACAATTGCAATCAGAACTTAATTTTTATTTTAAATATTTGATGAGTTAATTAATATATATTTTAAACATTTGATTGATTTGAATTTATTATGTTAAATTATTTTAACAATTTTGTTTCCCTTAGTAATGATAGCCATTCTACATTTTACTCAAAAGAGGATAATAATGTATTGGTAAAAGAAAACAGTATCAATAATATATTATTTTTTAATTTCTCTAACAATAATTAATTAACTTTTGTTTACTTATAAAAACAAAATGATATTTATAAAAAGGAAAATCCTAACTGAAACACCATGACAAACTTATCATTTATCATTTAATTCATATTTACAAACATTTGTTGTTGATTAAAACAACCCGGATCAATACAAATTTGACAAGATAATTTTGATCATACAAAAATTAATTAAATAATTTTGGTCCTGCAAAAATTGATTCAATAAATCAGTTAAAAGTTAATTTTGGATTGTAAATAATTATTTATAATAAATAATAAATAATATAGTTTATTTTTGTTTTAATTTGACATTAATTAACTGTTTTTAGGATTGTGTTAGAATAAATAAAAAATAAAAAACCTTGGTAAATAAATGTTTTAATATAATATTGTCTTTACAGATGCAACACATTAGAATAAATATCTTTTATATATCCTTTATCGTATCTTTCCGTAAATAAATATCCTTTATATATTTTTTACATCAAACTATTGATTTTTTCATTGGAATAATTGATTTGTAAAAGTTTAATTTCACCGATCACTTTCAACACAAAAACATCATTCTATTTTAATAACTTATTATCTCTTTTATTTTTTAAATTTTAATACTTAAATGATTGATTTTATGATTATTTGGATATATTTAAAATTATATGATTATTATTGACTTTACACATTTATTTTCTATGAAGATCTCAATACATATTTTTATTATTATTACTATTATTATTCTTATTATATCAATAATATTATTCAATCAATTAAGTATTATTTATTTTAGATTTGTTTAAAAACAATCATATACTTTATAGAAACATGAATATTAGCAAAGCAATACCACGTTCGGTTGTATGAAAATTGAAATGAGAATAATATATTTTTTAAAATAATAATTGAAAATAATAAATTAATAAAATCAAACAAATATTATATTTTTAAATTTAATTTCATATAAATAACAAATATTTTGAAAGAAAAAAACCGACTTGAAACAAAATTAGATTCTTAATGATAAAAAGTTAACATTTATATTAAAAAATGATACAAATATTTATTTTTATAAAAATAACATGAGACAATAATGATTAGTGAATACACAAATTTTGTATGAATACACAAATTTTTTATTCTTTTAAAAATGACCAATAAAAACTATGCTGCATAAAAGGTGTGTTGCATCATATGTTTGGTCACATTGGAAGTATCAGCAAATTCATATGAGTTAAAAAATGACAATAATAATGATACATTATTAATATCAATATGTTGAGTAAAAAATAATAAATGTTAATAATAAAAATTTATTAATATTTATTATTATATAATTATAATAACATATTAAAATTATTATTATCATTAATATTTAATTTATGAATTTTTAAAATAAAAAAATCTTACACATTTATGTATTATGTATATTTTCAAAATATTTCTTAGGAATTAAAAATCAGAAAATGTTCATTAAAACGTTTTCAACGTTCTAAATTATAAATTAACAGTCTGATTTGCAACAATACGAATCAATACTGGCTCATACTCAATGAGTACCCATAAAAATACCCTCAACGAGTAGGGTAAAAATCCGCAAAATAGGTACGAATACTGACACAAGTAATTACCCATTAAAATAAGCGGTTATAAGTGCTGCCACGAGTACCTTAGTACCCACTCCGCTCCATACTCACACTTCATATTTATATAATATCATTTGTATTATTATATACAAATGCACATATATCAATTTTAAAAAAATATCACTATTAAACTATTACACATTTTAATAAAAGTATTTATTTATTTCTTAAATCAACATAAGCATAATTTTTTTAATGTTAAAAAAACTTAAAATTATATGATAATTTATAATTAATTGATTGAATTTTACTACAAATGTGGATAAACGGGTGCGGGTATGGGTATTGAGATACCCATAGATTATGGATATGGGTGTGAACAGTGTCCACGCGGGTTTGGGCTCGGGTAAGAAGATTTTTTTGGTATGGGGACGGGTATTGTAGTACTCTGCCCATTGCCATCCGTAATCAATACACGAGTACAGGTAAAAAAATATACTTAAATAAAGAAGAAAATAATTTCACAAATATTTCATTATCTATATTTAAGTATCCCAAAGTCCATTTTTCACAAATATTTAATTATCTATATTCAAGTATCCCAAAGTCTATTTTTCTTATATTCCAACAAGACATAAGATAGATCAAGTGATTACACAAGTAAAATACAACCACATATCCAAAGTTCTATAAAACAAAGATAGGATGATATATTTTTGTTCTTAACTTCACACATAAAAATGACATGGCACGACTCGTGCGAATGCACATGTGCTTTTGTAGTATTTAGAAAAGCACTCAAATTGACAACCACATACTTGATAAAATAAAACATCACCTATTTAAATTACATAATATTTGAAGAATGAACAAAAACACTAACATAATTCCTATATGTATTACAAGATGGGAAAACTGAATAAGTCAAATTCACAAAATAGAGGATGGTATCTCTTCTATAAATGAATCATATATAATCTTGGAAAAAAGTTTTAGAAGAGAAACGTTGCACAATCACACAAAATGGTATGAATGAGGTTGAAGTGTTTTTGTTGGGATCAATAGCAAATGGATCCCACTGAAGGGACAATCACTATGTCTCCACTTATTTGTGAAAGTGTTTGTGAATTGAATCGCAATGAAGTTCGGAAATGGAAGAAAAAACAAGGTTCAGTCTGTATCGCCTCATCCTACCCCAAAATACTCAACTGCATAAGATTCATATCTTTATTTATTAAGTGTTTTAAGTTTGATAAAGAGAAAGAGGTTTGAAAAGAGAGTCACTCGAAGAAGTCGAGGTTTTTTATGATACTGGTTAGAGTTTAGAAAACAAAGAAAGTTTTGAAAAAGATGAGAAGGTTTTGAAAATTAAAGAATTTGAAGGAGATGGAGAGAATATCCTATGTACAGGAAGGTCTGGCCGAACATAAGCTCATACTTGATATAAAGAAATCAATATAGCATTCCCATCCCTTTGGATTAAAAGCCATAAGAAGTTAAATAAGCCAAGAGTATACCAAACCTCAGGTGAAAATAAATCACACAAACAGACATCATCAAAGAGACCCATGCGTCAGATAATACTTAAAGGAACAGATAAAGTTCATCAAGTGAAAATTAACCACAACAGAGAATGCATTAGGTAAGAATAAATCACAAGCAACGAATTAATCAGGTAAACTCAAGGTGTCAGATAAAGCTCAAAGTATCAATGAGATATCAAATAAGAATCCCTGCATCAGATAAAACACACTGACAGAACCAGGATAACAGAGAAATAATCTGAATGTCTCAGATAAGGCTTAAGAGTAGGCTACGGGACCGGAATAGATTGAATTGAAAGCCACAAAATAAACCGGTCAATGGAGTCTATGCATCCATACGTATTCAAAAGCTAATATTTAAATTAACTTTATAATCGCAATGCAATGAAGAAAATATCAACACAACTTGAATTTATTTACAAGTAAATCAAATAAAGTATAAAGCTAAAAATTCCATGTCTATTGTATTTACATCAAAAATATTAAACCAAAAAAGGTGTATAAATTATTAACAATCGACAAACAATATTTGGTGGTGCATAATTGGAATGGTAGTGTAAATAAGGACTAAAAAATATTAAATTAGTAGATGTTACTATGTGTAGCGATAAAAAATGTAGCGGGGTAAATCGGAGATCGAATTATTGATTAATTTGTCTCACAAAAGCAAGAGTCGCCACCGCGCTTTATTATTTCCAAGGAAAAAGGGAAAAGAGCGAAATAAAACCCTAAAGTATGCAATGTAAAATAATACTTTCTAAAAGTAATAAAAATACAAGGCGTTTTTGAAAAGAGATCTATGGTTCGGGGGTTGGTTATACAATGGGAAGGTATTAGCACCCAATGTATCTATAGTACTCTATAGGAACCTTTTGAAATATCTGTTTATTAAAATGTTCGTTTGATTAAAAATAAATTGTTTCGACCGAAAAGGGATACGGACGGGTTTTTTGAAGGTATGACGACCTAATGTCGAAGTTTTGGCTTAAAAGGTATAAGTTTTGAAAAGATTGAATATTTGAGGAAAAATTGTCTTAAGTTTTAATGAGATGAAAATATTCGCGTGATTGGACTTGAGGACATGAAGTCAACAAGTTTAATCATTTTTCTCTTGGATTTAGACGTAAACAGAATAATCAAACAAAAAATTAGATAGATAAATGATATACAACCATAACAATGATTAAATAATAAACTAAAGGGTGTGAACATGCATTCTTATATTTTTTATTTAATAGGTATAACGCAAGAGAATTAATTAAGGAAAATAAAATGTTTTAACTCTTAAATTCTAGGTGTCAGATAAAGCTCAAAGTATCAATAAGATATCTAATAAGAATCCCTGCATCAGATAAAACACACTGACAAAACCAGGATAACAGAGAAATAATCTGAATGTCTCAGATAAGGCTTAAGAGTAGGCTACGGGACCGGAATGGATTGAATTGAAAGCCACAAAATAAACCGGTCAATGGAGTCTATGCATCCATACGTATTCGAAAGCTAATATTTAAATTAACTTTATAATCGCAATGCAATGAAGAAAATATCAACACAACTTGAATTTATTTAAAAGTAAATCAAATAAAGTATAAAGCTAAAAATTCCATGTCTATTGTATTTACATCAAAAATATTAAACCAAAAAAGGTGTATAAATTATTAACAATCGACAAATAATATATGGTGGTGCATAATTGGAATGGTAGTGTAAATAAGAACTAAAAAATATTAAATTAGTAGATGTTACTATGATAATAAATTAAAAGCTTTGCAAATTTCCTTTGTGTTTGGAAAACCATACGCATCAGTATTACAACTAAAAACCATTTCTCACTGATTAACCAATATGCATGTGGTCTTGTTCCAATCATACACATTCAACACAAAAAGAAATGTTACTAATCTTAGAAGGGGTCTGTTTTAATATATAAAAAGTGACTACTACCATTTTTACAAATAATTTAAAACTAATTACATTTCTAAAATTAGGGTTAAATAGATCATTATAAATTTTTTAATTAAAATTAATTCATACTTCTTGAATATTTGTTTCTTTTTATACACAAAATTAATGTGATTGTTGGTCATTTCTATTACCAAAACTACTAATATAATTACTATCAACTTTACCTATTCCAACAATCCACGTTAATTATTCCATCTATTAATTTTAGAACATAAAAGGCACAATGAAAAGAAAATTAGAAGAAAAAAACCTTCTCTTTCATTTTATTTAACTTTGCTTCATTTTTGGAAAGACAACCAACACAAAAGATAGAACCATTGATTTATCTCTGCTTCTATTTTTCAAAAACGCACTAACACAATCAAACACCAACAAACAAACATACAAAATAAATTCCCAAACACAACAATCCTTAATTTCTCGTTATTTTTCATAGGCTTTAAAGGGTACAAGATTTAAAAATGGAAATTATGTAAATTTAATTACTACACGAATGTTTGATTCTGGTTCCGCTTCTACCTCTTCTTGACTCTTTTAATCTTCTAAGTTGTAGGTCAGTTTTCGGTTGTGTTGGTGTCTCTGTGAGATGTAGGACTTTAATGGCATAGTTGTATGAATTTGTGCAGTAGTGAAGAGAAAGTGTGAGGGGCTTCGAACAATACAGTGACTGCAAGTTTTTTTGTGGTTTGTTAGATTTTTCGTTTTTTTTACCTGAAGTTTGTATGTTTATTAGTTACATATTCAGATTTACCTATGGTGACTAAAAAGGTATACTCACTAATCTCATTCTGTCACATAGGATGTTTTTAAATTTGGTTAAACGAATCTTAGACCGTAGCTTATGTTTCTATAATATCTTTGTAATTGCGATGAATTTCTCTGTTGAGTTTAATTATATTTGTCATTATGTTATAGGTGTAGACTATTTTGTACTTAATATACAAGTTTGTTAATGTCAAGTTCTTGGTTAAATTGTGGTCCAAAACAAAAGAGGATTATCAGAGAGAGTATATGTGACTTTTAAAGAAGCAGAAAAGAATTATAGATGGTATACGGGTTTTGTTGATGTTTGAAGAGAGCTTTAAGTTAGTAATGGTAATACAACTTTGATCTATGTCGGGAAACATTAATTCCAAATAGATTAAAAACATTTGGAGAAGAGAAGAACTTTATACAACAACTGTCAACAGTATCAAAATAATACTAAGATAATTGATATCATTGTCTTATTTTACACTCATAATAGCTTTTGATCTTTTATTTTTTTTTATGAATTCCTGGTAGAATAGACATTGCAAAATTCAATCTAAATTACAAATTGTAATTATTCGGTGGGATTTAGTTTTGATTCCATTGCCAATTTTAGTAAAGTTTACGTTAAACTGAATAGGAATCACCTGACTCTCTCACTGATTTTGGGTAAAACATGGTTTTCATTTCTATTTTCTTCCAGGTGATGCTGATATTTGTTGTCCATAAATTTTTAAATATAGTGATGTAAATTGTCTAATGTTTAGTGTCTTTTAACATATTTGAATAAAATGCACGATGAAAAGTTCGTTGATTCAGTTAGTTGTATCTATATTAGAACAGATAAAGATTTTTTGTCAAAATTAAGAACTCCGTAAATATTAGATTTGATAGTATTCCTCCAACTTATTATTAATGAAACTATGATTTGGTTTTTCTAATCACATGTTACAAAAATAAACTACTCAAAAAAATAAGATAATATACATTATTGCTTTTTTTTCTTTCTCTTTTGTGTTGCAAATGGGAAAAATAGAGCTTCTTTATTTATTATTAATATTCTCAATTATTTTTTTACTATTAATAACTATATTTAAAAAAAAAATTGTTAATTAATAAGTTACTAGTTATTAAAGTTGCATAAAAATATTCTACAAATAATTATGAGTTATTCAATATTTATTTAGTATTTATTCGCGATGCAGAATTGTTTATATTCACAAATTCGATACTATGTACATGCTTCCTTCATTAATAGTTTTTGTATTTGTTTTATTTTTTTAAGGTTTCTTCGTGACAATTGCAACCAGATCTTAATTTTTATTTTAAATATTTGATGAGTTAATTAATATATATTTTGAACATTTGATTGATTTGAATTTATTATGTTAAATTATTTAAACAATTTTGTTTTCCTTAGTAATGATACCCAATCTACATTTTAATCAAATGAATATAATAATGTATTGGTAAAAGAAAATAGTGTCAATAATATATTATTTTTTAATTTCTCTAACAATAATTAATGTTCTTTTGTTTAGTTATAAAATCAAAATGATATTTATAAAAAGGAAAATCCTAACTGAAAGACCATAACAACTTATCATTTATCATTTAATTCATATTTACAAACATTTGTTGTTGAGTAAAACAACTTGGAACAATATAAATTTGACAAGATAATTTTGGTTATACAAAATTTGATTAAATAATTTTGGTCCTGCAAAAATTGATTCAATAAATTAGTTAAAAGTTAACTTTGGATTGTAAATAATTATTTATAATAAATAATAGAGTTTATTTTTGTTTTAATTTTGACATTAATTAATTGTTTTTAGGATTGTGTTAGAATAAATAAAAAATAAAAAATCTTTGTAAATAAATGTTTTAATATAATACTGTCTTTACAGATGCAACACATTAGAATAAATATCCTTTATATATCCTCTATCCTAACTTTCCGTAAATAAATATCCTGTATATATTTTTGACATCAAACAATTAATTTTTTCATTGGAATAATTGATTTTGTAAATGTTTAATTTCACCGATCACCTTCAACACAAAAACATTATCCTATTTTAATAAGTGATTATCTTTTTTATTTTTAAAATGTTAATACTTAAATGATTGATTTTACGATTATCTTGATATATTTAAAATTATATGACTATTATTGATTTTACAGTTATTAATTAATATATCATTTAGTTTCTATGAAGATCTCAATAGTTATTATTATTATTATTATTATTATTATTATTATTATTATTATTATTATTATTATTATTATTATTATTATTATTATTATTATTATTATTATTGTTATTTTAGATTTGTTTAAAAACAATCATATACTTTATAGAAACATGAAGATTAGCTGAGCAATACCATGTTCGGTTGCATGAAAATTGAAATGAGAATAATATATATTTTAAAATAATAATTGAAAATAATAAATTAATAAAATAAAATAACAAATATTGTATTTTTAAATTTAATATCATATAAATAAAAAATATTTTTAAAGAAAAAAATCGACATGAAACAAAATTAGATTCTTAATGATCAAAAGTTAACATTTATACTAAAAAATGAGACAAATATTTATTTTTATAAAAGTAACATGAGACAATAATGATTAGTGAATACACAAATTTTGTATGAATACCCAAATTTTTTATTTTTTTAAAAATGACCAATAAAAACTATGCTGCATAAAAGATGTGTTCATCATATGTTTTGTCACATTGGAAATATCAGCAAATTCATATGAGTTAAAAATATGACAATAATAATGATACATTATTAATATCAATATGGTGAGTAAAAAATACTAAATGTAAATAATAAAAATTTATTTATATTTATTATTATATAATTATAATAACATATTAAAATTATTATTATTATTATTAATATTTAATTTATGAATTTTTAAAATAAAAAAATCTTACACATTTATGTATTATGTATATTTTCAAAATATTTCTTAGGAATTAAAAATGAGAAAATGTTCATTAAAATGTTTTTAACGTTCTAAGTTAAAATTTAACAGTCTGATTTGCACCAATACGAATCAATACTGGCTCATACTCAACGAGTACCCACAAAAAATACCCTCAACGAGTAGGGTAAAAATACGCAAAATAGGTACGAATACTGACACGAGTAATTACCCATTAATATAAGCGGTTATGAGTGCTGGCACGAGTACCTTAGTACCCACTCCACTCCATACTCACACTTCATATTTATATAATATCATTTTTATTATTATATAAAAATACACATATATCAATTTTTAAAAAACATATCACTATTAAACTATTACACATTTTAATAAAAGTGTTTATTTATTTCTTAAATCAACAATAACATTCATAATTTTTTTAATGTTAAAAAAACTTAAAATTATATGATAATTTATAATTAATTGATTGAATTTTACTACGAATGTGTATAAACGGGTGCGGGTATGGGTATTGAGATACCCATAGATTATGGATATGGGTGTAATTGTTTAGTTTCACCGATCATTTTCAACACAATAATATTATTCTATTTTAGTAAGTGATTATCTGTTTTATTTTTTAAAATGTTAATACTTATATGATTGATTTTATGAATATTTAATATGGTTAAAATTATATGATTATTATTGATTTTGCAGTTATTAATTAATATATCAATACATATTATTATTATTATTGTTATTATTATTATTATTATTATATCAATATATATTTTTCAATCAATTAAGTATTATTTATTTTAGATTTGTTTAAAAACAATCTTATACTTTATAGAAACATGAAGATTAGCTGCGCAATACCATGTTCGGTTGCATGAAAATTGAAATGAGATTAATACATTTTTTAAAATAATAATTGAAAAGAATAAATTAATAAAATAAAATAACAATATTATATTTTTAAATTAAATTTCATATAAATAACAAATGTTTTTAAAGAAAAAAAATTGACTTGAAACATAATTAGCTTCTTAATGATAAAGCCAAAAATTCCATGTCTATTGTATTTACATCAAAAATATTAAACCAAAAAAGGTGTATAAATTATTAACAATAGACAAACAAAATTTGGAGGTGCATAATTGGAATGGTAGTGTAAATAAAGACTAAAAAAAAGATTAAATTAGTAGATGTTACTATGATAATAAATTAAAAGCTTTGCAAATTTCCTTTGCGTTTGGAAAACCATGTGCACCAGTATTACGACTAAAAACCATTTCTCACTGATTAACCAATATGCACGTGGTCTTGTTCCAATCATACACATTCAACACAAAAAGAAATGTTACTAATCTTAGAAGGAGTCTGTTTTAATATATAAAAAGTGACTACTACCATTTTTACAAATAATTTAAAACTAATTACATTTATCAAATTAGGGTTAAATAGGTTATTATAAATTTTGTAATTAAAATTAATTCAGACATTTTGAATATTTGCTTCTTTTTATACACAAAATTAACGTGATTGTTGGTCATGTCTATTACCAAAGCTACTAATATAATTACTATCAACTTTATCTATTCCAACAATCTACATTAATTATTCCATCTATCAATTTTATAACATAAAAGGAACAATGAAAATTAAATTAGAAAAAAAAACCTTCTCTTTCATTTTATTTAACTTTGCTTCATTTTTGGAAAGACAACCAACACAAAAGATAGAACCATTAATTTCTCCCTGCTTCTATTTTTCAAGGACGCAATAACACCATCAAACAAACATACAAAATCAATACCCAAACACAATAATCCTTAATTTCTCATTATTTTCATAGGCTTTACAGAGTACAAGATTTCGAAATGGAAATTATGTAAATTTGATTACTACACGAATGTTTAATTCTGGTTCCGCTTCTACCTCTTCTTAACTCTTTTGATCTTCTAAGTTGTAGGTCAATTGTCTGTTGTGTTGGTGTCTCCACGAGATATAGGATTTTGATGGCGAAGTTGTATGAATTTGTGCAGTAGTGAAGAGAAAATGTGAGAGGCTTCGAACAATACAATGATTGCAAGTTGTTTTGTGGTTTGTTAGGTTTTTCGTTTTTTTTTACCTGAAGTTTGTATGTTTATTAGTTACATATTCAGATTTACCTATGGTGACTAAAAATGTATACTCACTAATCTCATTCTTTCACAGAGGAAGTTTTAAAATTTGGTTATACGAATCTTAGACCGTAGCTTATGTTTCTATAATATCTTGCTAATTGCGATAAATTTCTCTGTTGAGTTTCATTATATTTGTCATCATGTTATAGGTGTAGAGTATTTTGTACTTAACATACAAGTTTGTTAATGTCAAGTTCTTGGTTAAACTGTGGTCCAAAACAAAAGAGAGTTATCAGAGAGAGTATATGTCACTTTTAAAGAAGCAGAAAAGAATTATAGATGGTATACGAGTTTTGTTGATGTTTGAAGAGAGCTTTAAGTTGGTAATGGTAATACAACATTGATCTAAGTGGGGAAACATTAATTCCAAATAGATTAATTGGAGAAGAGAAGAACATTATACAACAATCGTCAACAGTATCAAAATAATACTAAGATAATTGATAGAGTTTTCTTATTTTACACTCATAATAGCTTTTGATATTTGATTTTTATTTATGAATTCCAGGTAGAACAGTCATTGCAAAATTCAATCTAAATTACAAATTGTAATTATTCTGTGGGATTTAGTTTTGATTCCACTGCCATCCCTCTTTTGATAAATTTTGCATTTGAAGAATGTATCTTGATGTAAATGGTCTTGGCAAAAAGTGTCTTTTGTTGACTTTCTGAAAATGACCTGTAATGTATGAGCTTGTATCTTTCAAATGGTGCATCTCATGATCTTGAGGAAATAAGATAAGTTGAAGGGAATGAGATTATGTTAAATATGAGCTTTTGTTGGGGAACAATTACTGAAGTATGTGAAAGTTAAGCCTGGTCAAAGTTCAGTTGACTTTTCCTATAAAAACCCTAATTTAGCCATTTTTGACTTTTGATAGATTAGGAGTATTTCTTAAGGAATCATGATAAAACCTTGATAAAATGATGGATTTTACTTCAAAATGTTGATGTTGACCAAAAATCTTAAAGTTTGATTATACATGGGCCACAGTTGACTTTTGACCTAGTACTATTGATTTTCAAGCATTTGAGCAATTGACTGAGCAAACTTGTAGTGGAAGGCATAAAATTTGTCATGGACAATCTTGAAGGCATATTGAGACTATGGAAAAGATTTGGGGCCTTTGGAGCTCACACATCTTGATGAAAAGTGAAACCGTAGATAGAGGTTCATTGCTTAGGAGGAGAATTTGTCTGGTCAATTCTTGGTCAACCTTGAGCAATTGAGGACCTCCAGGAGCATGTTTTGAGTAAAATTGGGAGGGAAAATTTTGGGGTACAACATATATCAATAAATATTATTCAATCAATTAAGTATTATTTATTTTAGATTTGTTTAAAAACAATCATATACTATATAGAAACATGAAGATTAGCTGAGCAATACCACGTCCGGTTGCATGAAAATTGAAATGAGATAAATATGTTTTTTAAAATAATATTTGAAAAGAATAAATTAATAAAACGAAATAACAAATATTTTATTTTTGAATTTAATTTCATATAAATAACAAATATTTTTAAAGAAAAAAAATTGACTTGAAAAAATATTAGCTTTTAAATGATAAAAAGTTAACATTTATACTAAAAAGTGATACAAATAATTATTTTTATAAAAATAACATGAGACAATTATGATTAGTGAATACACAATTTTTTTATGAATACACAAATTTTTTATTCTTTTTAAAATGACCAATAAAAACTATGCTGCATAAAAGGTGTGCTACATCATATGTTTGGTCACGTTAGGAATCATAGAAAATTTATGTCAGTTAAAAATATGGCAATAATGATACATTATTAATATCAATATGGTGAGTAAAAAAAATAAATGTTAATAATAAAAATTTATTATTATTTATTATTATTTAATAATAAAAATATATTAGTATTATTAATATTAATATTTAATTTATGCATTTTTAAAATAGAAAAATCCTACACATTTATGTATTATGTATATTTTCAAAATAATTCTTAGGAATTAAAAATGAGAAAATGTTCATTAAAGCATTTTTAACATTCTAAAATAAAAAATTAACGATCTGCTTTGCACTGACACGAATCAACATCGATATGAATGAATACTGGCTCATACTCAATGAGTACCCACAAAAAATACCCTCATTGAATAGGGTAAAAATCCGCAAAATAGGTACGGATACTGACACGAGTAATAACCCATTAAAATAAGAGGTTATGGGTACATGCACGAGTACCTTAGTACCCACTCCGCTCCATACTTGCACTTCATACTTATATAATATCATTTGTATTATTATATACAAATGCACATATATCAATGTTTAAAAAACATATCACTATTAAACTATTACACATTTTAATAAAAGTGTTTATTTATTTCTTAACTCAACAATAATTATCATAATTTTTTTAATGTTAAAAAACTTAAAATTATATGATAATTTATAATTAACTGATTGGATTTTACTACAAATGTGGATAAACGGGTGCGGGGATATGGATACGGATGTGAACATTAATGTCCACGCGGGTTTGGGATCGGGTACTAAGATTTTTTTGGTATGGGGACGGGTATTGCAGTACTCTGCCCATTGCCATCCATAATCAATACCCGAGTTCTGGTAAAAAAATATACTTAAATAAAGAAGAAAATTATTTCACAAAATATTTAATTATCTATATTTAAGTATATCAAAGTCCATTTTTCACAAATATTTAATTATCTATATTTAAGTATCCCAAAGTCCATTTTTCTTATATTGCAAAAAGACATAAGATAGATCAAGGGATTACACCGATAAAATACAACCACATATCCAAAGTTCTATAAAACAAAGATGGAATGATATATTTTTGTTCTTAATTTCACACATAAAAATGACATGGCGCGACTCGTGCGAATGCACACGTGCTTTAGTAGTATTTAAAAAAGCAGACAAATTGACAACCACATACTTGATAAATGATAACATCGCCTATTTAATTACATAAAATTTGAAGAATGGACAAAAACACCAACATAATTTCTACATGTATTGCAAGATGGGAAGACTGAATAACTCAAACTCATAAAATAGAGGATGGTATCTCGTCTATAAATGAATCATATCTAATCTTGGAAAAAAAAATTTAAAAGAGAAATTTTGCACAAGCACACAAAAAGGTTTGAATGAGGTTGAAGTGTTTTTGTTGGGATCAATAGCAAGTGGATCCCACTGGAAGGACAATCAATATGTCTTTACTTATTTGTGAAAGGGTTTGTGAATTGAATCATAATGAAGTTCGGAAATGGAAGAAAGAACAAGGTTTCGTCTGTATCGCCCCATCCTACCCCAAAAGAATCAACTGCATAAGATTTGTATCTTTATTTATTAAATGTTTTATGTTTTATAAAGAGAAAGAGGTTTGAAAAGAGAGTCACTCGAATAAGTCGAGGTTTATTATGAAAGTGGTTAAAGTTTAGAAAATAAAGAAGGTTTTGAAAAATATGAGAAGGTTTGGAAAATAAAATATTTTGATGGAGATGAAGAGAATAACCTATGTACAAGACGGTAAAAGATAAGGTAAGGAAGGTCTGACCCAACATAAGCTCATACTTGATATAAAGAAATAAAGATAGCATTCCCATCCCTTAGGAATCAAAGCCATAAAAAGATAAATAAGTCAAGAGTATACAAAACCTCAGGTGAAAATAAATCACACAAGCAGATAACATCAAAGAAACCCTTACGTTAGATAATACTCAAAGGAACAGGTAAAGTGCATCAGGTGAAAATAAACCACAGCAGAGAATGCATCAGGTAGGAATAAATCGCACGCAACGAATGCATTAGTTAAACTCAATGTGTCAGATAAAGCTCAAAGTATCATCAAGACATCATATAAGAATCCTTGTATCAGATAAAACACACAGACAAAACAAGAATAACAGAGAAATAATCTGAATGTCTCAGATAAGGCTTAAGAGTAGGCTACGGGACCAAAATGGATTTAATTGAAAGCCACAAAATAAACCGATTAATGGAGTCTATGCATCCATACGTATTCGAAAGCTAATATTTAAGTTAACTTTATAACCGCAATGCAATGAAGAAAATAGCAACACAACTTGAATTTACTTACAAGTAAATAAAATAAAGTATAAAGCCAAAAATCCCATGTCTATTCTATTTACATCACAAATATTAAGCCAAAGAAAGGTGTATAAATTATTAACAATAGAAAAGAAAGTTTGGAGGTGCATAATTGGAATGGTGGTGTAAATAAAGACTAAAAGAAATTAAATTAGTAGATGTTACTATTATAATAAATTTAAAGCTTTGCAAATTTCCTTTCTGTTTGGAAAACCATGCGCACCAATATTACGATTAAAAACCATTTCTCACTGATTAACCAATATGCTTATGGTCTTGTTCCAATCATACACATTCAACACAAAAATAAATATTACTAATCTTAGAAGGAGTCTATTTTAATATATAAAAAGTGACTACTACCTTTTTTTACAAATAATTTAAAACTAATTACATTTCTAAAATTATGGTTAAATAGGTCTTTATTAATTTTTTAATTAAAATTAGTTAAGATATTTGGAATATTTGCTTCTTTTTGTACACAAAATTAATGTGATTGTTGGCCACGTCTATTACCAAAACTACTGATATAATTACTATCGACTTTACCTATTTCAACAATCCACATTAATTATTTCATCAATTAATTTTAGAACATAAAATACACCATGAAAAGAAAATTAGAAACAAAACCTTCTCTCTCACTCTTTCATTTCCTTTATATTTTCTTTATTTTTGGAAACACAACCAACACAAAAAATAGAACCATAGAACCATTAATTTCTCTCTGCTTCAGTTTTTCAAAGACACAATAACACAATCAAACACCAACAAACAAACATACAAAATCAATACCCAAACCCAATAATCCTTAATTTCTCATTATTTTTCATAGACTTTACAGATTAAAAGATTCCGAAATGGAAATTATGTAATTTTGATTACAACATCACAAGACGAATGTTTAATTCTGGTTCCCCTTCTACCTCTTCTTCTTGACTCTATTGATCTTCTGAGTTGTAGGTTAGTCGTGTGCAGGGGCGGATCCAGACTTTATATATTGGTGTGGCTAAATATAAAATAAATTATCGACTAAAATATAATGAAAATAAAAAATAATATTGTTTGATGAAGTGTATTTACAATGAAAACCGTCTAGTATCAATTTCTTGAAAATGAGCTAAAATAACATCATTGTTAATTGTTCCAAGAACATCTCTTTCTATAAAAGTTACAAGACGATCATTTAACCATTGATCACCCATTTTGTTACATAGCTGACTCTTTACAAACTTCATAGCTGAAAAAACACGTTCCACGCTCGCAGTTGCTACTGGCAAGACTAAAGCCAACTTCAGAAGCTTATAAACTATATCAAAAGTGTTGCATTTTTTTGTTTCCACAAGTTTTGCACAAAGATCTGAAAGTCCGTTTAAATTTGCAAATTTTGGATCACATCGAATATTTCTAACATAATTCTGAAGCTGATGTCGTACCGCCACTTCCGGCACATCTACAAAATCATTTGGATAAAGTTCAACCATCCTCAATAATTTTTTCACATCAAAAGATTCAAATGATGATGAGGGACTCAAACATGAAACACATTGTAAAAGTTCAGTATTCTCTTCATCAAACCTAGCATTGAGCTCATGCAACTGCAAATCTAAAACACTACATAAACAATCATGCTTATAATGATGCAAATTAGAAACACTAGAAGTGATATCATGTCGTCTAGGTTTCTTCCCTTGCACGTACACTGCATCCAAATCAGGCACATCAATATCATGCTTATTGCAAATTTCCATAACCTTAGATATAAGTTCTTCCCATCCATCATTTCTCATTTCTTGTAATTCCTGTTTGGTGGCTTTGACAAGTGATAAAGCATTCAAAAGATCTTGATCACGCTTTTGTAGCACTACACTTAAATCATTTGTAAATCCTAAAATCTCAACCATCATGTATAACATGAAAATAAAATCAAAGGACTGAAGCACATCTAGGAAAAGCATAGTTTCACCATATTTTTCAAATGACGTATCTTTCCCGACTTCTTCAAGTACCTCAATAATGGCACCATATAAAGTCATCAAACTAGTGAGAGTCCTAAAGTGGAAACCCCAACGAGTGTCACCCGCTCTAGCAATAGACGATTCTTGATTTAATCCACTACCAGTCTCTATCTCACCCTCTTCAATCAATTTAGCAAATTGAGATACTTGTTTGTCCCGAAGCAATTCTTATCTCTTGTTAGAAGACCGTATGAAATTAACAAGCATATTGACCTTACCGAAAAAACCACTAACATCTTTGTGAGTCTTAGCACATGCAACAAGTGCTAATTGAAGTTGATGGGCAAAACAATGCACATAATAAGCTGATGGATTTTCATTTTGAATTAAAGTTCTCAAACCACCAAACTTACCTCGCATATTGCTAGCTCCATCATATCCTTGCCCCCTTATGCTAGATAAACTCAAGCCATTAATAGACAACAACTTCTCAAGTGCCTCCTTAAGTGACTTAGCACTTGTTTCTTTAACACTAACAATCCCAAGAAACCTTTCTTTTACCAAACCATCACTATTAACATAGCGAATAACAACAACCATTTGTTCTTTACCAGCAACGTCACCGGATTCATCAATCAAAACACAAAACACATCATCCGCAATATCACATACAATTTGTTTAGTTATTTCACATGTACAAGCAGCAGCAAGATCCTTTTGAATCTTAGGGGCAGTCATAAAGTTATTTCCTGGAGCACAATTTATTACCTTAGCTATCTCTGGGTTAATTTCCTTTAGAGTGTCCACCAACTCAAGAAATGGCCTCTTAAATAAAGAGTTAAAGGACTCGTCACTCCCTCTAAATGGCATGCCACACCTCAAAAGAAACTTAATAGCTATAAGAGATGTGTTTACACGAACACGATATTCAGAATTCATTTGTTTAGTTTGATTAACAAATGCAGCCTTAATACTTTGGTTTGGGTTCATGAGAGCGTAACTCATATGCACACAATCAATATGACTATTGGAGGAAGTTCCATGATTAGCCAATCTGTGAGAATTCTTCCAATCACCAAACCCCTCTGTCACAAAGTGATCTCCCCCATATTTAGAGACATTCTTAAACAAAAAACATGGCAAGCAAAATGCCAGGTCCTTAGATTCACTATAATCAATCCAATCATACAAATCAAACCAATTTTTGCAAAATCTACGTCTTTGATTACCTTGAACAGACCAAGGGTAAACAAAATTGTAAGGAGGTTTATGACGACCTATTTTTAAATAAGCTTTCCTTACCTCATTTTGGATGTCAGGATGATAGCTTGAAATTGGAGGCCTAATTCCTGGATCGGTTTCCAATAATTCATAATCGACAACTTTAATACTCTCACTTGGATGTTGAGTTTCTGATGCTTCTAGATTTACCGAAGAAGTAGCTTTGTCTCTAGAAAGCACAGGAAAAAATTTCTTCATCCTATAAAGAGAACAATGAAACCATTAAAATTAGCTATTCACTCTATAAAGAAAATAATAAGAACAATTTATTGTAAAGAAAATATTTATGAGAAATTGAAAATTTACTTTTTTAAAACAAATTGGGGTTTTAGGGTTCAACTCAAATAGAACAAAAGAATAAGAAAATTTTGAAGTAGTTAGTTTACCTTTGATTTTCAATCACCCATAAACAATGCAAAATGGTGGGGTTATTGGATTAATGAGAGAAAGAGATAAATATGGAAGTTGGTGGGGTTTGAGAAGAAGAGAAAGGGTTTACTGTGTGAGAGAGAAAGAAATAAAAGAGAGAGAAAATTAAGAAATAAAAGTGAGTTGAAGAGTTATATAATATTAAATATTAAAATTAATTAATTAATTAAATATATATTAATATTTGAAAAAAAAATCTGGTGTGGCTATAGCCACACCTAGCCTAAACGTACATCTGCCCCTGGTCGTGTGTTGTGTTGGTGTATGCGTGAGATGTAGGACTCTGATGGCGTGTTTGTATGAATTTATGCGGTAGTGAAGGGAAAATGTGAGGGGCTTTGAACAATACAGTGACTACAAGTTGTTTGGTGGTTTGTGGGGTTCTTCATTTTTATTTTTATTTTTCACCTGAAGTTTGTATGTTTATTAGTTACGCTTTCAAATTTACATATGGCGACTAAAACAAAGACTATCATCAAAGATATGAATATTGATCTCTCCGAAGACGACGATGGGTTCAATAACAAAAAAAGTATACTCACTAATCTCATTCTTTCGTTGAGGAAGTTTTAAAATTAGGTTATACGAATCTTAGACCGGTAGCTTATGTTTCTATAACACTTGCTAATTGCCATGAATTTCTCCATTGAGTTTCATTATATTTGTGATTATGTTATAGGTGTAGACTATTTTGTCCTTAATATACAAGTTTGTTAATGTCAAGTTCTTGGTTAAACTGTGGTCCACAATGAAAGAGGGTTATCAGAGAGTATATGTGACTTTTAAAGAAGCAGAAAAGAATTATAGATGGTATACTGGTTTTATTGATGTTTGAAGAGAGCTTTTATGTTGGTAATGGTAATACAACATTTAGATATGTGGGGAAACACAAATTCCAAATAGATTAAAAAATTTGGAGAATAGAAGAACTTTATACAACAACCGTCAATAGTATCAAAATAATACTAAAACTATTGTTATCATTTTATTATTTTACACTCATAATAGCTTTTGATCTTTGATTTTTCTTTATAAATTTCTAGTAGAACAACCATTGCAAAATTCAATCTAAATTACAAATTGTAATTATTCTGTGGGATTTAGTTTTGATTTCACTGCCAATTTTAGTAAATTTTACGTTAAACAGAATTGGAATCAACTGACTCTCTCAACGATCATGATTTTGAATATAGCATGGTTTTCATTTCTATTTTCTTCCAAGAGATGCTGATATTTGTTGTCCACAATTTTTAAATGGAGTGATATATATTGTCTTATGTTTACTGTCTTTTAACATATTAACAAAGTATTTGAATAAAATGCAGGGTGAAAGCGAACTGATTCAATTAGTTGTATCCATATTACAACATATAAATGTTTTTTTAAAATCAAAAGTAAGAACCCAATAAATATGAGATTTGATAGTATTCCTCCATCTTATCATAACTAAACTATGATTTGGTTTTTCTAATCACATTTTACAAAAAGAAACTACTCAAAGTAATAAGATAATATAAATTTCTGCTTTTTTCTCTCTCTTTTCTGTGTTGCAAATGGAAAAAATAGAGCTTCTTTATTTATTATTAATATTCTCATTTTTTTTAATATTAATAAATATATTTAAAATTTTATTTATTTAGTTAATAAATTATTAGTTATTAAAGTTGAATAAAAATATTCTACGAATAATTATGAGTTACTCACTATTTATTTAGTATTTATTCGCGATGCATAATTGTTTATATTCACAAATTCAGATACTATGTACATGCTTTCTTCATTAATAATTTTTGTTTATATTTTAATTTTTTAAGGTTTCTTCATGAGAATTGCAACCCGATCTTAATTTTTATTTTAAATATTTGATGAGTTAATTAATATATATTTTAAACATTTGATTGATTTGAATTTATTATGTTAAATTAATTTAACAATTTTGTTGCCCTTAGTAATGATTTCTACATTTTACTCAAATGAAGATAATAATGTATTGGTAAAAGACAACAGTGACAATAATATATTATTTTTAAATTTCTCCAACAATAATTAATTTATTTTTGTTTACTTATAAAAACAAAATGATATTTATAAGAAAGGAAAATACTAACTGAAAGACCATAACAAACTTATCATTTATCAATGAAGTCAAATTTACACACATTTGTTTTTGATTAAAACAACACAGAACAATACAAGTTTGAAACATAATTTTGTTCATAAAAAAATTGATTCAATAATTTTGGTCCATTTTTGGCATTATGTTAAAAATAAATAATTTTTTTTTTGAAAATAAATGTTTTAATATAATATTGCCTTTACAAATGCAACACATTAGAATAAATATCCTTTATATATCCTTTATCCAATATTTCCGTATATAAATATCCTTTATATATTTTTTATATCAAATAATTGATTTTTACATTCGAATAATTGATTTTTTAAATGTTTAATTTCACCGATCACTTTCAACACAATAATATTATTCTATTTTAATAAGCGATTATCTCTTTTATTTTTAAAATGTTAATACTTATATGGTTGATTTTATGACTATTTAATATATTTAAAATTATAATATTATTATTATTATTATTGATTTTACACTTATTAATAAATATATCATTAATTTTCTATGAAGATCCTCAACACATATTATTATTATTATTATTATTATTATTATTATTATTATTATTATTATTATTATTATTATTATTATTATTATTATTATTATTATTATTATTATTATTATTATTATTATTATTATTATTATTATTATTATTATTATTATTATTATTATATCAATAAATACTATTCAATCAATTAAGTATTTTATATTTTAGATTTGTTTAAAAAAATCATATACTTTATAGAAACATGAAGATTAGCTAAGCAATACCACGTGCGGTTGCATGAAAAATAAAATGAGATAAATATATTTTTTAAAATAATAATTGAAAAGAATAAATTAATAAAATCAAATAACAAATATTTTATTTTTAAATTTAATTTATTATAAATAACAAATATTTTTAAAGAAAAAATTTACTAGAAAAAATATTAGCTTTTTAATGATAAAAAGTTAACATTTATACAAAAAAATGATACAAATATTTATTTTTATAAAAATAATATGAGACAATTATGATTAGTGAATAAAACAATTTTTTATGAATACACAAATTTGTTACTCTTTTTAAAATGACCAATAAAAACTATGCTGCATAAAAGGTGTGCTGCATCTAGGGGTGGGAAAGCGGGCAGCCCGCCCCGTTTTGGCCTGCCCAATTTAAGGCTGTCCAAAAGCGGGGCGGGGCGGGGTGGGCCAACTTAGGGGTCCGAGTTCAAAAGTCAAGTCTGCCCCATTTACTTACGAGTTGGCGGGCCGGCCCGCCAAATTTTTATTTTATTTTATTTGACAATTTGATTTACTATATAATTTTAAAAAATATTTATTATCAAAGAGGTCAATAAAAGATTTTATTTTACAATGAATAATAGAACTTCAACATGTCTTAAGTCCAAACAGTTCAAAAAAATAAAATAAATAAAGACCAATTACAACAAAAAATAATGAAATAAACTCAAGCACAATAAAAAAATGTATCAAAATAAATAAACAAAACATATCATCCTAATCATATTTAAAAACTAAATACTAAAAGAACCCAATTATGAATTTATACAAGACACAAATTGATAACAATTACACTGCATAAAACAACACAATGCGTAAAATATCAACACTTGGCTTTTCACTGTTTACATTATATAGACTCTTATAATGACTGATTCCTTAATAGTTAAATCCTAAATTTGTCACATGTATATACTGATCAAATCCTTCATTTTCTTAAAATCTACATCTATTTCAAAAGAAAACATGTGAGCTAATGTATTGACAACTTAATAGTTTTGCATGGCATACAATTATTTTTTTATTACAAGTTTTTCCAAATAACACATGTATTAGAAAGTTTAGAAGTAATGTTACAATTATAATTTTATTTGTCTGTATAATAATTTAGAATAATTTCATTCAACATAATCCTATAAGAAGAGTATAGTTTTAATAGTTAAAATTATTTTATGTCTAAGTAAAAAAATATAATGTGTTAATAAAAAGCCCGCGGGAAACATCCGCCCGACCCCCCCTCCACCCGCCTTTTTTAGTGTGTTAGGCGGGTCGGGCTAACTTAAGGTACCGAGCGAAAAACATCAGCCCAGCCCGCCAAAAATGGCGGGTCAAACGGGCCGACTCGGCGGGCCCGGCCCATTTTTCCACCCCTAGCTGCATCATATGTTTGGTCACGTTGGAAATCTTAACAAATTCATATGATTTAAAAATATGACAATAATAATGAGACATTATTAATGTCAATATGGTGATTACAAGACATAAGATAGATAAGGTGATTACACTAGTAAAATATAACCACATATCCAAAGTTATTTAAAACAAAGTAAGAATGATATATTTTTGTTCTTAAATTCCACATAAAAATTTAAAAAACAAAAAAAATCTAACAACTTGACAAACAAAAAGCGACATGGCGCGACTTGTGCGAACGCACGCGTGCTTTACTAGTATTTAGTAAAACAGACAAATTGACAACAACATACTTGATAAATGACATCATCGCCTATTTAAATTACATAATATTTGAAGAATGAACCATAACACCAACATAATTTCTACATGTATTACAAGGTGGGGAGACTGAATAAGTCAAACTCACCAAATAGAGGATGATATCTCGACTATAAATGAATCATATCTAATTTTGGAAAAAAGTTTTAAAAGAGAAAAGGTGCAAGTGTACACAAAAAGGTTTGAATGAGGTTGAAGTGTTTTTGTTGGGATCAACAGCAAATGGATCCCACTGGAGGGACACTCATTATGTCTCCACTTATTTGTGAAAGGGTTTGCGAATTGAATCATAATGAAGTACGGAAATGGAAGAAAGAATAAAGTTCAGTCTGTATTGCTTCATCCTACCCCAAAAAACTCAACTGCATACGATTCATATCTTTATTTATTAAGTGTTTTAAATTTGATAAAGAGAAAGAAGTCGAGGTTTATTATGAAAGTGGTTAAAGTGTAGAAAACAAAGAAGGTTTTGAAAAAGATGAGAATGTTTTGAAAATTAAAGAAAAGGAGACGAAGAGAATATCCTATGTACAGGAAGGTAAAAGATAAGGTAAAGAAGGTCTGAACGAACGAAAGCTCATACTTGATATAAAGAAATCAATATAGCGCTCCCATCCCTTTGGATTAAAAGCCATAAGCAGATAAATAAGCCAAGATGATACAAAATCTCAGATGAAAGTAAATAACACAAACAAACAGCATCAAAGAAACCCATGCGTCAGATGATAATCAAAGGAACGGGTAAAGTGCATCAGATGAAAATAAACCACAATAGCGAATGCATAAGGTAAGAATAAATCACAAGCAGCGAATGCATCAGGTAAACTCAAGGTTTTAGATAAAGCTCAATGTATCAGCGAGATATCAGATAAGAATCCCTGTATCAGATAAAACACACTAACAGAACCTGGATAACAGAGAAATAATCTGAATGTCTCAGATAAGGCTCAAGAGTAGGCTACAGGACCATAATGGATTAGATTGAAAGTCACAAAATAAACCGGTCAATGCAGTCTATGCATCCATAGGTATTCGAAAGCTAATATTTAAATTAACATTATAATCGCAATGCAATGAAGAAAATATCAAAAAAACTTGAATTTATTTACAAGTAAATCAAATAAAGTATAAAGCAAAAAATTCCATGTCTATTGTATTTACATCACAAATATTAAACCAAAAAAGGTGTATAAATTATTAACATTAGACGAACAAAATTTGGAGGTGCATAATTGGAATGGTAGTGTAAATAAAGACTAAAAGAATATTAAATTAGTAGATGTTACTATGATAATAAATTAAAAGCTTTGCAAATTTCCTTTGTGTTTAGAAAACCATGCGGACCAATATTACGACTAAAAACCATTTCTCACTGATTAACCAATATGCTTGTGGTCTTGTTCCAATCATATACATTCAACACAAAAAGAAATGTTACTAATATTAGAAGGAGTCTATCTTAATATATAAAAAGCAACTACTACCATTTTTACAAATAATTTATAACTTATTACATTTCTAAAAATAGGATAAACTATGTAATTATAAATTTTTTAATTAAAATTAATTCATACATTTGGAATAATTGCTTCTTTTTATACACAAAATTAATGTGATTGTTGGCCACGTCTATTACCAAAGGTACTAATATAATTACTATCAACTTTACCTATTCCATCAATCCACATTAATTACTCTATCAATTAATTTTAGAACATAAAAGGCACGATGAATAGAAAATTAGAAAAAAAAAACCTTCTCTTCCATTTTATTTAACTTTGCATCATTTTTGGAAAGACAACCAACACAAAAGATAGAACCATTGATTTCTCTCTGCTTCTGTTTTTCAAAGACGCAGTAACTCAAACACAATAATCCTTAATTTCTCATTATTTTTCATAGGTATTATAGAGTACAAGATTTCGAAATGGAAATTATGTAAATTTGATTACTACATCATAAGACGGATATTTAATTTTGGTTCCGCTTCTACCTCTTCTTGACTCTTTTGATCTTCTAAGTTGTAGGTCAATTGTGTGTTGTGTTGGTGTCTCCGTAAGGCATAGGATTTTGATGTAGGGGCTTCGAACAATACAGTGACTGCAAGTTGTTTTGTGGTTTGTTAGGTTTTTCGTTTTTTTATTATTTATTTTTACCCAAAGTTTGTATGTTTATTAGTTACATATTCAGATTTACCTATGGTGACTAAAAAGATATACTCACTAATCTCATTCTTTGACAAAGGAAATTTTAAAATTTGGTTATACGAATCTTAGACCGTAGCTTATGTTTCTATAATATCTCATTCTTTTCATTATATTTGTCATTATGTTATAGGTGTAGACTATTTTGTCCTTAATATACAAGTTTGTTAATGTCAAGTTCTTGGTTAAATTGTGCTCCAAAACAAAAGAGGTTTATTAGGGAGAGTATATGTGGCTTTTAAAGAAGCAGAAAAGAATTATAGATGGTATACGAGTTTTGTTGATGTTTGAAGAGAGCTTTAAATTGGTAATGGTAATACACTTTGATCTCTGTGGGGAAACATTAATTCTGAATAGATTAAAAAAATTTGGAGAAGAGAAGAACTTTATACAACAATCATCAACAGTATCAAAATAATACTAAGATAATTGATAGCATTTTCTTATTTTACACTCATAATAGCTTTTGATCTTTGATTTTTATTTATGAATTCATGGTAGAACAGTCATTGCAAAATTCAATCTAAATTACAAATGGTAAGTATTACGTGGGATTTGGTTTTGATTCCACTACCAATTCTAGTAAAGTATACGTTAAACAAAATTGGAATCAGCTGACTCTCTCACTGATTTTGGATAAAACATGGTTCTCATTTCTATTTTCCTCCAGGTGATGCTGATATTTGTTGTTCATAAATTTTTAAATAGAGTGATGTAGATTGTCTGCTGTTTAGTGTCTTTTAACTTATTAACAAAATATTTGAATAAAATGCAGGGTGAAAAGTTAGCTGATTCAGTTAGTTGTATCTATATTAGAACAGATAAAGGTTTTTGCCAAAATTAGGAACTCAGTAAATATGAGATTTGATAGTATTCCTTCAGCTTATTATTGATGAAACTATGATTTGGTTTTTCTAATCACATGTTACAAAGAGAAACTACTCAAAAAAATAGGTTAATACAAATTTTTACTTTTTTTTCTCTTCAGTGTTGCAAATGGGAAAAATAGAGCTTCTTTATTTATTATTAATATTATCATTTATTTTTTTAACATTAATAATTATATTTAAAATATTGTTTTGTTAATTAATAAGTTATTTGTTATTAAAGTTGCTTAAAAATATTCTACGAATAATTATGAGTTATTCACTACTTATATAGTATTTATTCGTGATGTAGAATTGTTTATGTTCACAAATTCAGATACTATGTACATGCTTCCTTCATTAATAATTTTGTTTTCGTGTTATTTTTTTAAGGTTTCTTCATGACAATTGCAATCAGAACTTAATTTTTATTTTAAATATTTGATGAGTTAATTAATATATATTTTAAACATTTGATTGATTTGAATTTATTATGTTAAATTATTTTAACAATTTTGTTTCCCTTAGTAATGATAGCCATTCTTTACTCAAAAGAGGATAATAATGTATTAGTAAAAGAAAACAGTGTGAATAATATATTATTTTTTAATTTCTCTAACAATAATTAATTAACTTTTGTTTACTTATAAAAACAAAATGATATTTATAAAAAGGAAAATCCTAACTGAAACACCATGACAAACTTATCATTTATCATTTAATTCATATTTACAAACATTTGTTGTTGATTAAAACAACCCGGATCAATACAAATTTGACAAGATAATTTTGATCATACAAAAATTAATTAAATAATTTTGGTCCTGCAAAAATTGATTCAATAAATCAGTTAAAAGTTAATTTTGGATTGTAAATAATTATTTACAATAAATAATAAATAATATAGTTTATTTTTGTTTTAATTTTGACATTAATTAACTGTTTTTAGGATTGTGTTAGAATAAATAAAAAATAAAAAACCTTGGTAAATAAATGTTTTAATATAATATTGTCTTTACAGATGCAACACATTAGAATAAATATCTTTTATATATCCTTTATCCTATCTTTCCGTAAATAAATATCCTTTATATATTTTTTACATCAAACAATTGATTTTTTCATTGGAATAATTGATTTGTAAAAGTTTAATTTCACCGATCACTTTCAACACAAAAACATCATTCTATTTTAATAAGTTATTATCTCTTTTATTTTTAAAATTTTAATACTTAAATGATTGATTTTATGATTATTTTGATATATTTAAAATTATATGATTATTATTGATTTTACACATTTATTTTCTATGAAGATCTCAATACATATTTTTATTATTATTACTATTATTATTCTTATTATATCAATAAATATTATTCAATCAATTAAGTATTATTTATTTTAGATTTGTTTAAAAACAATCATATACTTTATAGAAACATGAATATTAGCTAAGCAATACCACGTTCGGTTGCATGAAAATTGAAATGAGAATAATATATTTTTTAAAATAATAATTGAAAATAATAAATTAATAAAATCAAACAAATATTATATTTTTAAATTTAATTTCATATAAATAAAAAATATTTTGAAAGAAAAAAATCAACTTGAAACAAAATTAGATTCTTAATGATAAAAAGTTAACATTTATATTAAAATATGATACAAATATTTATTTTTATAAAAATAACATGAGACAATAATGATTAGTGAATACACAAATTTTGTATGAATACACAAATTTTTTATTCTTTTAAAAATGACCAATAAAAACTATGCTGCATAAAAGGTGTGTTGCATCATATGTTTGGTCACATTGGAAATATCAGCAAATTCATATGAGTTAAAAAATGACAATAATAATGATACATTATTAATATCAATATGGTGAGTAAAAAATAATAAATGTTAATAATAAAAATGTATTAATATTTATTATTATATAATTATAATAACATATTAAAATTATTATTATCATTAATATTTAATTTATGAATTTTTAAAATAGAAAAATCTTACACATTTATGTATTATGTATATTTTCAAAATATTTCTTAGGAATTAAAAATCAGAAAATGCTCATTAAAACGTTTTTAACATTCTAAATTAAAAATTAACAGTCTGATTTGCAACAATACGAATCAATACTGGCTCATACTCAATGAGTACCCATAAAAATACCCTCAACGAGTAGGGTAAAAATCCGCAAAATAGGTACGAATACTGACACAAGTAATTACCCATTAAAATAAGCGGTTATAAGTGCTGGCACGAGTACCTTAGTACCCACTCCGCTCCATACTCACACTCCATATTTATATAATATAATTTGTATTATTATATACAAATGCACATATATCAATTTTTAAAAAAAATACCACTATTAAACTATTACACATTTTAATAAAAGTGTTTATTTATTTCTTAAATCAACATAAACATAATTTTTTTAATGTTAAAAAAACTTAAAATTATATGATAATTTATAATTAATTGATTGAATTTTACTACAAATATGGATAAACGGGTGCGGGTATGGGTATTGAGATACCCATAGATTATGGATATGGGTGTGAACAGTGTCCACGCGGGTTTGGGCTCGGGTAAAAAGATTTTTTTAGTATGGGGACGGGTATTGTAGTACTCTGCCCATTGCCATCCCTAATCAATACCCGAGTACAGGTAAAAAATATACTTAAATAAAGAAGAAAATAATTTCACAAATATCTAGTTATCTATATTTAAGTATCCCAAAGTCCATTTTTCACAAATATTTAATTATCTATATTTAAGTATCCCAAAGTCTATTTTTCTTATATTCCAACAATACATAAGATAGATCAAGTGATTACACAAGTAAAATACAACCACATCCAAAGTTCTATAAAACAAAGATAGGATGATATATTTTTGTTCTTAATTTCACACATAAAAATGACATGGCACGACTCGTGCGAATGCACATGTGCTTTAGTAGTATTTAAAAAAGCACTCAAATTGACAACCACATACTTGATAAAATAAAACATCACCTATTTAAATTACATAATATTTGAAGAATGAACAAAAACACTAACATAATTCCTACATGTATTACAAGATGGGAAAACTGAATAAGTCAAATTCACAAAATAGAGGATGGTATCTCTTCTATAAATGAATCATATATAATCTTGGAAAAAAGTTTTAGAAGTGAAACATTGCACAATCACACAAAATGGTATGAATGAGGTTGAAGTGTTTTTGTTGGGATCAATAGCAAATGGATCCCACTGAAGGGACAATCACTATGTCTCCACTTATTTGTGAAAGTGTTTGTTAATTGAATCGCAATAAAGTTCAGAAATGGAAGAAAAAACAAGGTTCAGTCTGTATCGCCTCATCCTACCCCAAAATACTCAACTGCATAAGATTCATATCTTTATTTATTAAGTGTTTTAAGTTTGATAAAGAGAAAGAGGTTTGAAAAGAGAGTCACTCGAAGAAGTCGAGGTTTATTATGATACTGGTTAGAGTGTAGAAAACAAAGAAAGTTTTGAAAAAGATGAGAAGGTTTTGAAAATTAAAGAATTTGAAGGAGATGGAGAGAATATCCTATGTACAGGAAGGTCTGGCCAAACATAAGCTCATACTTGATATAAAGAAATCAATATAGCATTCCCATCCCTTTGGATTAAAAGCCATAAGCAGTTAAATAAGCCAAGAGTATACCAAACCTCAGGTGAAAATAAATGACACAAACAGACATCATCAAAGACACCCTTGCGTCAGATAATACTTAAAGGAACAAATAAAGTTCATCAAGTGAAAATAAACCACAACAGAGAATGCATTAGGTAAGAATAAATCACAAGCAGCGAATGCATCAGGTAAACTCAAGGTGTCAGATAAAGCTCAAAGTATCAATAAGATATCTAATAAGAATCCCTACATCAGATAAAACACACTGACAAAACCAGGATAACAGAGAAATAATCTGAATGTCTCAGATAAGGCTTAAGAGTAGGCTACGGGACCGGAATGGATTGAATTGAAAGCCACAAAATAAACCGGTCAATGGAGTCTATGCATCCATACGTATTCGAAAGCTAATATTTAAATTAACTTTATAATCGCAATGCAATGAAGAAAATATCAACAAAACTTGAATTTATTTACAAGTAAATCAAATAAAGTATAAAGCTAAAAATTCCATGTCTATTGTATTTACATCAAAAATATTAAACCAAAAAAGGAGTATAAATTATTAACAATCGACAAATAATATTTGGTGGTGCATAATTGGAATGGTAGTGTAAATAAGAACTAAAAAAATATTAAATTAGTAGATGTTACTATGATAATAAATTAAAAGCTTTGCAAATTTCCTTTGTGTTTGGAAAACCATACGCACCAGTATTACAACTAAAAACCATTTCTCACTGATTAACCAATATGCATGTGGTCTTGTTCCAATCATACACATTCAACACAAAAAGAAATGTTACTAATCTTAGAAGGGGTCTGTTTTAATATATAAAAAGTGCTACTACCATTTTTACAAATAATTTAAAACTAATTACATTTCTAAAATTAGGGTTAAATAGATCATTATAAATTTTTTAATTAAAATTAATTCATACTTCTTGAATATTTGCTTCTTTTTATACACAAAATTAATGTGATTGTTGGTCATTTCTATTACCAAAACTACTAATATAATTAATATCAACTTTACCTATTCCAACAATCCACATTAATTATTCCATCTATTAATTTTAGAACATAAAAGACACAATGAAAAGAAAATTAGAAGAAAAAAACCTTCTCTTTCATTTTATTTAACTTTGCTTCATTTTTGGAAAGACAACCAACACAAAAGATAGAACCATTGATTTATCTCTGCTTCTATTTTTCAAAAACGCACTAACACAATCAAACACCAACAAACAAACATACAAAATAAATCCCCAAACACAACAATCCTTAATTTCTCGTTATTTTTCATAGGATTTAAAGGGTACAAGATTTAAAAATGGAAATTATGTAAATTTAATTACTACACGAATGTTTAATTCTGGTTCCGCTTCTACCTCTTCTTGACTCTTTTGATCTTCTAAGTTGTAGGTCAGTTTTCGGTTGTGTTGGTGTCTCCGTGAGATGTAGGACTTTAATGGCATAGTTGTATGAATTTGTGCAGTAGTGAAGAGAAAGTGTGAGGGGCTTCGAACAATACAGTGACTGCAAGTTTTTTTGTGGTTTGTTAGGTTTTTTGATTCGTTTTTTTTACCTGAAGTTTGTATGTTTATTAGTTACATATTCAGATTTACCTATGGTGACTAAAAAGGTATACTCACTAATCTCATTCTTTCACATAGGATGTTTTTAAATTTGGTTAAACGAATCTTAGACCGTAGCTTATGTTTCTATAATATCTTTGTAATTGCGATGAATTTCTCTGTTGAGTTTAATTATATTTGTCATTATGTTATAGGTGTAGACTATTTTGTACTTAATATACAAGTTTGTTAATGTCAAGTTCTTGGTTAAATTGTGGTCCAAAACAAAAGAGGATTATCAGAGAGAGTATATGTGACTTTTAAAGAAGCAGAAAAGAATTATAGATGGTATACGGGTTTTGTTGATGCTTGAAGAGAGCTTTAAGTTAGTAATGGTAATACAACTTTGATATATGTCGGGAAACATTAATTCCAAATAGATTAAAAAAATTTGGAGAAGAGAAGAACTTTATACAACAACTGTCAACAGTATCAAAATAATACTAAGATAATTGATAGCATTGTCTTATTTTACACTCATAATAGCTTTTGATCTTTTATTTTTATTTATGAATTCCTGGTAGAATAGACATTGCAAAATTCAATCTAAATTACAAATTGTAATTATTCGGTGGGATTTAGTTTTGATTCCATTGCCAATTTTAGTAAAGTTTACGTTAAACTGATTAGGAATCACCTGACTCTCTCACTGATTTTGGGTAAAACATGGTTTTCATTTCTATTTTCTTCCAGGTGATGCTGATATTTGTTGTCCATAAATTTTTAAATATAGTGATGTAGATTGTCTAATGTTTAGTGTCTTTTAACATATTAACAAAGTATTTGAATAAAATGCACGATGAAAAGTTCGTTGATTCAGTTAGTTGTATCTATATTAGAACAGATAAAGGTTTTTTGTCAAAATTAAGAACTCAGTAAATATTAGATTTGATAGTATTCCTCCAACTTATTATTAATGAAACTATGATTTGGTTTTTCTAATCACATGTTACAAAAATAAACTACTCAAAAAAATAAGATAATATACATTTTTGCTTTTTTTTTCTCTTGTGTGTTGCAAATTGGAAAAATAGAGCTTCTTTATTTATTATTAATATTCTCAATTATTTTTTTACTATTAATAACTATATTTAAATTTTTTTTTTTTGTTAATTAATAAGTTACTAGTTATTAAAGTTGCATAAAAATATTCTACGAATAATTATGAGTTATTCAATATTTATTTAGTATTTATTCGCGATGCAGAATTGTTTATATTCACAAATTCGATACTATGTACATGCTTCCTTCATTAATAGTTTTTGTATTTGTTTTATTTTTTTAAGGTTTCTTCGTGACAATTGCAACCAGATCTTAATTTTTATTTTAAATATTTGATGAGTTAATTAATATATATTTTGAACATTTGATTGATTTGAATTTATTATGTTAAATTATTTAAACAAATTTGTTTCCCTTAGTAATGATACCCAATCTACATTTTAATCAAATGAAGATAATAATGTATTGGTAAAAGAAAACAGTCTCAATAATATATTATTTTTTAATTTCTCTAACAATAATTAATGTTCTTTTGTTTAGTTATAAAAACAAAATGATATTTATAAAAAGGAAAATCCTAACTGAAAGAGCATAACAAATTTATCATTTATCATTTAATTCATATTTACATACATTTGTTGTTGAGTAAAACAACTTGGAACAATATAAATTTGACAAGATTATTTTGGTTATACAAAATTTGATTAAATAATTTTGGTCCTGCAAAAATTGATTCAATAAATTAGTTAAAAGTTAACTTTGGATTGTAAATAATTATTTATAATAAATAATAGAGTTTATTTTTGTTTTAATTTTAACATTAATTAACTGTTTTTAGGATTGTGTTAGAATAAATAAAAAATAAAAAATCTTTGTAAATAAATCTTTTAATATAATACTGTCTTTACAGATGCAACACATTAGAATAAATATCCTTTATTTATCCTCTATCCAAACTTTCCGTAAATAAATATCCTGTATATATTTTTCACATCAAACAATTGATTTTTTCATTGGAATAATTGATTTTGTAAATGTTTAATTTCACCGATCACTTTCAATGCAAAAACACTATCCTATTTTAATAAGTGATTATCTTTTTTATTTTTAAAATGTTAATACTTAAATGATTGATTTTATGATTATCTTGATATATTTAAAATTATATGACTATTATTGATTTTACAGTTATTAATTAATATATCATTTAGTTTCTATGAAGATCTCAATACATATTATTATTATTATTATTATTATTATTATTATTATTATTATTATTATTATTATTATTATTATTATTATTATTATTATTATTGTTATTATATAAATAAATATTATTCAATCAATTAAGTATTATTTATTTTAGATTTGTTTAAAAACAATCATATACTTTATAGAAACATGAAGATTAGCTGAGCAATACCATGTTCGGTTGCATGAAAATTGAAATGAGAATAATATATTTTTTAAAATAATAATTGAAAATAATAAATTAATAAAATAAAATAACAAATATTGTATTTTAAAATTTAATTTCATATGAATAAAAAATATTTTTAAAGAAAAAAATCCACATGAAACAAAATTAGATTCTTAATGATCAAAAGTTAACATTTATACTAAAAAATGAGACAAATATTTATTTTTATAAAAATAACATGAGACAATAATGATTAGTGAATACACAAAATTTGTATGAATACCCAAATTTTTTATTCTTTAAAAAATGACCAATAAAAACTATGCTGCATAAAAGATGTGTTGCATCATATGTTTTGTCACATTGGAAATATCAGCAAATTCATATGAGTTAAAAATATGACAATAATAATGATACATTATTAATATCAATATGGTGAGTCAAAAATAATAAATGTAAATAATAAAAATTTATTAATATTTATTATTATATAATTATAATAACATATTAAAATTATTATTATTATTATTAATATTTAATTTATGAATTTTTAAAATAAAAAAATCTTACACATTTATGTATTATGTATATTTTCAAAATATTTCTTAGGAATTAAAAATGAGAAAATGTTCATTAAAACGTTTTTAACGTTCTAAGTTAAAAATTAACAGTCTGATTTGCACCAATACGAATCAATACTGGCTCATACTCAACGAGTACCGACAAAAAATACCCTCAACGAGGTAAAAATACGCAAAATAGGTACGAATACTGACACGAGTAATTACCCATTAATATAAGCGGTTATGAGTGCTGGCACGAGTACCTTAGTACCCACTCCACTCCATACTCACACTTCATATTTATATAATATCATTTGTATTATTATATAAAAATACACATATATCAATTTTTAAAAAACATATCACTATTAAACTATTACACATTTTAATAAAAGTGTTTATTTATTTCTTAAATCAACAATAACATTCATAATTTTTTTAATGTTAAAAAAACTTAAAATTATATGATAATTTATAATTAATTGATTGAATTTTACTACGAATGTGTATAAACGGGTGCGGGTATGGGTATTGAGATACCCATAGATTATGGATATGGGTGTAATTGTTTAGTTTCACCGATCATTTTCAACACAATAATATTATTCTATTTTAGTAAGTGATTATCTGTTTTATTTTTAAAATGTTAATACTTATATGATTGATTTTATGATTATTTAATATGGTTAAAATTATATGATTATTATTGATTTTGCAGTTATTAATTAATATATCAATACATATTATTATTATTATTATTATTATTATTATATCAATATATATTATTCAATCAATTAAGTATTATTTATTTTAGATTTGTTTAAAAACAATCTTATACTTTATAGAAACATGAAGATTAGCTGCGCAATACCATGTTCGGTTGCATGAAAATTGAAATGAGATTAATACATTTTTTAAAATAATAATTGAAAAGAATAAATTAATAAAATCAAATAACAATATTATATTTTTAAATTAAATTTCATATAAATAACAAATATTTTTAAAGAAAAAAAATGGACTTGAAACATAATTAGCTTCTTAATGATAAAGCCAAAAATTCCATGTCTATTGTATTTACATCAAAAATATTAAACCAAAAAAGGTGTATAAATTATTAACAATAGACAAACAAAATTTGGAGGTGCATAATTGGAATGGTAGTGTAAATAAAGACTAAAAAAAAGATTAAATTAGTAGATGTTACTATGATAATAAATTAAAAGCTTTGCAAATTTCCTTTGCGTTTGGAAAACCATGTGCACCAGTATTACGACTAAAAACCATTTCTCACTGATTAACCAATATGCACGTGGTCTTGTTCCAATCATACACATTCAACGCAAAAAGAAATGTTACTAATCTTAGAAGGAGTCTGTTTTAATATATAAAAAGTGACTACTACCATTTTTACAAATAATTTAAAACTAATTACATTTCTAAAATTAGGGTTAAATAGGTCATTATAAATTTTCTAATTAAAATTAATTCAGACATTTTGAATATTTGCTTCTTTTTATACACAAAATTAACGTGATTGTTGGTCATGTCTATTACCAAAGCTACTAATATAATTACTATCAACTTTATCTATTCCAACAATCTACATTAATTATTCCATCTATCAATTTTATAACATAAAAGGAACAATGAAAATTAAATTAAAAAAAAAAACCTTCTCTTTCATTTTATTTAACTTTGCTTCATTTTTGGAAAGACAACCAACACAAAAGATAGAACCATTAATTTCTCCCTGCTTCTATTTTTCAAAGACGCAGTAACACCACCAAACAAACAAACAAAATCAATACCCAAACACAATAATCCTTAATTTCTCATTATTTTCATAGGCTTTACAGAGTACAAGATTTCGAAATGGAAATGATGTAAATTTGGTTACTACACGAATGTTTAATTCTGGTTCCGCTTCTACCTCTTCTTAACTCTTTTGATCTTCTAAGTTGTAGGTCAATTGTCTGTTGTGTTGGTGTCTCCATGAGATATAGGATTTTGATGGCGAAGTTGTATGAATTTGTGCAGTAGTGAAGAGAAAATGTGAGAGGCTTCGAACAATACAATGATTGCAAGTTGTTTTGTGGTTTGTTAGGTTTTTCGTTTTTTTTTACCTGAAGTTTGTATGTTTATTAGTTACATATTCCGATTTACCTATGGTGACTAAAAATGTATACTCACTAATCTCATTCTTTCACAGAGGAAGTTTTAAAATTTGGTTATACGAATCTTAGACCGTAGCTTATGTTTCTATAATATCTAGCTAATTGCGATGAATTTCTCTGTTGAGTTTCATTATATTTGTCATCATGTTATAGGTGTAGAGTATTTTGTACTTAACATACAAGTTTGTTAATGTCAAGTTCTTGGTTAAAGTGTGGTCCAAAACAAAAGAGGGTTATCAGAGAGAGTATATGTCACTTTTAAAGAAGCAGAAAAGAATTATAGATGGTATACGGGTTTTGTTGATGTTTGAAGAGAGCTTTAAGTTGGTAATGGTAATACAACTTTGATCTAAGTGGGGAAACATTAATTCCAAATAGATTAATTGGAGAAGAGAAGAACATTATACAACAACCGTCAACAGTATCAAAATAATACTAAGATAATTGATAGAGTTTTCTTATTTTACACTCATAATAGCTTTTGATCTTTGATTTTTATTTATGAATTCCAGGTAGAACAGTCATTGCAAAATTCAATCTAAATTTCAAACTGTAATTATTCTGTGGGATTTAGTTTTGATTCCACTGCCAATTATAGTAAAATTTACGTTAAACAGAATCGGAATATGCTGACTCTCTCACTGATTTTGGGTAAAACATGGTTTTCATTTCTATTTTGTTCCAGTGATGCTGATATTTGTTGTCCATAAATTTTTAAATAGAGTGATGTATATTGTCTGATGTTTAGTGTCTATTAACATATTAACAAAGTATTTCAATAAAATGTAGGATGAAAAGTTAGCTGATTCAGTTAGTTGTATCCATATTAGAACAGATAAAGGTTTTTGTCAAAATTAAGAACTCAATAAATATGAGATTTGATAGTATTCCTCCAACTTATTATTAATGAAACTATGATTTGGTTTTTCTAATCGCATGTTACAAAAAGAAACTACTTAAAAAATAAGATAATTTACATTTTTGAATTTTTTTCTCTTTTGTGTTGCAAATGGAAAAAATAGAGATTCTTTATTTATTATTAATATTCTCACTTTTTTTACTATTAATAACTATATTGAAAATATATATTTTTTTGTTAATTAATAAGTTATTAGTTATTACAGTTGCATAAAAATATTCTACGAATAATTATGAGTTATTCACTATTTATTTAGTATTTATTCGCGATGCAGAATTTTATATATTAACAAAATCAGATACTATGTACATGTAGGGATGTCAATGGGGCGGGGCGGGGCCGGGGGGACACTTCCCCATCTTTTTCCCCGCCATCAAATTCATTCCCCGTCCCCGTCCCCGATCTCCGTCACGGGGGAATTTCTATCCCCATCCCCGTTCCCCGCAGATCCCCGTTCCCCGCGGGGCTCCCCATAGATCCTACATTTATTCATTAATATTTTATTTTTTTAAAATGTTTATATTTTCTATAAAAATAAAAAGCACAAAGAAGTCACATATTTATTATGTTATTAAAAAATACTAGTATTTACATTTCTCTCTCTTAATAAATACATGAATATTTATTTATTTATTTTTATAAATAAACATAAAGGAAATGACTAAAAAACCTAATCTAAAATATATATATTAAATTAACTATATTAAAATAATAGGCGGGGCGGGGTCCCCGCGGGGCCGGGGGTGTATTCCCCGTCCCCGTCCCCGAAATGCTTTCGGGGGAATTTTTCTCCCCATCCCCGCCCCCACGGGGGAAAATTCCCCATCTTTGGAGCCCCGAACGGGGCGTTCCCCGCGGGGATCCCCATTAACAGGTCCAAACTGACATCCCTATGTACATGCTACCTTCATTAATAATTTTTGTTTTTGTTTTATTTTTTTAAAGTTTCTTCATGAAAATTGCAACCTGATCTTAATTTTTATTTTAATTATTTGATGAGTTATTTAATATATATATTTTAAACATTTGATTGATTTGAATTTATTATGTTAAATTATTTTAAAAATTTTGTTGCCCTTAGTAATGATACCCATTCTACATTTTCCTCAAATGAAGATAATAATGTATTGGTAAAAGAAAATAGTGTCAATAATATATTATTTTTTAATTTCTCTAACAATAATTAATTTACTTTTTGTTTAGTTATATTAAACAATATGATATTTATAAAAAGGAAAATCCTAATTGAAAAACCATAACAAACTTATCATTTATCATTTAATTCATCTTTACAAATATTTGTTATTGATTAAAACAACATGGAACAATATAAATTTGACAAGATAATTTTGGTCATACAAAAATTTATTAAATAATTTTGGTCCTGCAAAAATTGATTCAACAAATTAGTTAAAAGTTAATTTTGGATTGTAAATAATTATTTATAATAAATAATAAATAATAGAGTTTATTTTTGTTTTAATTTTGACATTAATTAATCGTTTTTAGGATTGTGTAAGGATAAATAAAAAATAAAAAATCTTTGTAAATAAATGTTTTAATATATTATTGCCTTTATAGATGCAACACATTAGAATAAATATCCTTTATATATCCTCTATCCTATCTTTCTGTAAATAAATATCCTTTATATATTTTTTATATCAAATAATTGATTTTTTCATTGGAATAATTGATTTTGTAAAGGTTTAATTTCACCGATCACTTTCAACACAAAAACATTATTCTATTTTAATAAATTATCTCTTTTATTTTTAAAATGTTAATACTTATATGATTGATTTTATGATTATTTAATATATTTCAAATTATATGATTATTATTGATTTTACAGTTATTAATTAATATATCATTTATTTTCTATGAAGATCTCAATACATATTATTATTATTATTATTATTATTATTATTATTATTATTATTATTATTATTATTATTATTATTATATCAATAAATATTATTCAATCAATTAAGTATTATTTATTTTAGATTTGTTTAAAAACAATCATATACGTTATAGAAAACATGAAGATTAGCTGAGCAATACCACGTTCGGTTGCATGAAAATTGAAATGAGATTAATATATTTTTTAAAATAATAATTGAAAATAATAAATTAATAAAATCAAATAACAAATATTATATTTTAAAATTTAATTTCATATAAATAACAAATATTATTAAAGAAAAAAATCGAATTGAAACAAAATTAAATTCTTAATGATAAAAAGTTAACATTTATACTAAAAAATGATACAAATATTTATTTTTATAAAATAACATGAGAGAATAATGATTAGTGAATACACAAATTTTTTATGAATACACCAATTTTTTATTCTTTTTAGAATGACAATTAAAAACTATGCTACTTAAAGGTGTGCTACATCATATGTTTGGCCACATTGGAAATATCAGCAAATTCATATGAGTTAAAAATATGAACATAATAATGATACATTATTAATATCAATATCGTGAGTAAAAAATAATAAATTTTAATAATAAAAATTTATTATTATTTATTAATATTTTATTATAATAATATATTAAAATTATTATTATTATTAATATTTAATTTATGAATTTTTAAAATAGAAAAATCTTACATATTTACGTATTATATATATTGTCAAAATAGTTCTTAGGAATTAAAAATGAGAAAATGTTCATTAAAACATTTTTAACGTTCTAAATTAAAAATTAACAATCTGATTTGCACCGATACGAATCAATACATTGCTCATACTCAATGGATACCCACATAAAATACCCTCAACGAGTTGGGTAAAAATCCGATAAAGAGGTTTGAAAAGAGAGTCACTCGAAGAAGTCGAGGTTTATTATGAAACTGGTTAAAGTTTAGAAAACAAAGAAGGTTTTGAAAAAGATGAGAAGGTTTTGAAAATTAAATAATTTGAAGGAGATGAAGAGAATATCCTATGTACAAGAAGGTCTGGCCGAACATAAGCTCATACTTGATATAAAGAAATCAATATAGTATTCCCACCCCTTTGGATTAAAAGCCATAAGCAGTTAAATAAGCCAAGAGTATACCAAACCTCAGGTGAAAATAAATCACACAAACAGACATCATCAAAGACACCCTTTCGTCAGATAATACTCAAAGGAACGGATAAATTTCATTAGGTGAAAATAAACCACAACAGAGAATGCATTAGGTAAGAATAAATCACAAGCAGCGAATGCATCAGGTAAACTCAAGGTGTCAGATAAAGCTCAAAGTATCAATAAGATATCAAATAAGAATCCCTGCATCAGATAAAACACACTGACAGAACAGGATAACAGAGAAATAATCTGAATGTCTCAGATAAGGCAAAAGAGTAGGCTACGGGACCGGAATGGATTGAATTGAAAGCCACAAAATAAACCGGTTAATAGAGTCTATGCATCCATATGTATTCGAAAGCTAATATTTAAATTAACTTTATAATCGTAATGCAATAAAGAAAATATCAACACAACTTGAATTTATTTACAAGTAAATCAAATAAAGTATAAAGCCAAAAATTCCTTGTCTATTGTATATACATCAAAAATATTAAACCAAAAAAGGTGTATAAATTATTAACAATCGACAAACAAAATTTGGTGGTGCATAATTGGAATGGTAGTGTAAATAAGGACTAAAAAAAATATTAAATTAGTAGATGTTACTATGATAATAAATTAAAAGCTTTGAAAATTTCCTGTGTGTTTGGAAAACCATACGCACCAGTATTACAACTAAAAACCATTTCTCACTGATTAACCAATATGTCCGTGGTCTTGTTCCAATCATACACATTCAACACAAATAGAAATGTTACTAATATTAGAAGGAGTCTGTTTTAATATATAAAAAGTGACTACTACCATTTTTACAAATAATTTAAAATTAATTACATTTCTAGAATTAGGGTTAAATAGGTCATTATAAATTTTTTAAATAAAATTAATTCATACATTTTGAATATTTGCTTCTTTTTATACACAAAATTAATGTGATTGTTGGCCATTTCTATTACCAAAGCTACTAATATAATTACTTTCAAATTTACCTATTCCAACAATCCCCATTAATTTTAGAACATAAAAGGCACAATGAAAAGAAAATTAGAAGGAAAAATACCTTCTCTTTCATTTTATTTAACTTTGCTTCATTTTTGGAAAGACAACCAACACAAAAGATAGAACCATTGATTTCTATCTACTTCTGTTTTTCAAAAATGCACTAACACAATCAAACACCAACAAACAAACATACAAAATACATCCCCAAACACAACAATCCTAAATTTCTCGTTATTTTTTATAGGCTTTACAGGGTACAGGATTTCAAAATGGAAATTATGTAAATTTGATTACTACACGAATGTTTAATTCTGGTCATGCTTCTACCTCTTCTTGACTCTTTTGATCTTCTAAGTTGTAGGTCAGTTTTCTATTGTGTTGGTGTCTCCGTGAGATGTAGGAATTTAATGGCGTAGTTGTATGAATTTGTGCAGTAGTGAAGAGAAAATGTGAGGGGCTTCGAACAATACAGTGACTGCAAGTTATTTTATGGTTTGTTATGTTTTTCATTTTTTTTTACCTGAAGTTTGTATGTCTGTTAGTTACATAGTCAGATTTACATATGGTTACTAAAAAGGTATACTCACTAATCTCATTCTTTCATAGAGAAGTTATAAAATTTGGTTAAATGAATCTTAGACCGTAGCTTATGTTTCTATAATATCTTGGTAATTGCGATGAATTTCTCTGTTGAGTTTAATTATATTTTTCATTATGTTATAGGTGTATACTATTTTGTACTTAATATATAAGTTTGTTAATGTAAAGTTCTTGGTTAAATTGTCGTCCAAAACAAAAGAGGATTATCAGACAGAGTATATGTCACTTTTAAAAAAACAGAAAAGAATTATAGATGGTATACGGGTTTTGTTGATGTTTGAAGAGAGCTTTAAGTTGGTAATGGTAATACAACTTTGATCTATGTGGGGAAACATTAATTCCAAATAGATTAAAAAAATTTGGAGAACAGAAGAACTTTATACAACAACCGTAAACAGTATCAAAATAATACTAAGATAATTGATTTTTATTTATGAATTACTGGTAGAATAAACATTGCAAAATTCAATCTAAATTACAAATTGTAATTATTCTATGGGATTTAGTTTTGATTCCACTACCAATTTTAGTAAAGTTAACGTTAAACGGAATAGGAATCAGCTTACTCTCTCACTGATTTATTTTTAAATATAGTGATGTATATTGTCTAATGTTTAGTGTCTTTTAACATATTAAAAAAATATTTGAATAAAATGCACGATGAAAAGTTAGTTGATTCAATTAGTTGTATCCATATTAGAACAGATAAAGGTTTTTTTGTCAAAATTAAGAACTGAGTAAATATGAGATTCGATAGGATTCCTCCAGCTTATTATTAATGAAACTATGATTTGGTTTTTCTAATCACATGTTACAAAAAGAAACTACTCATAAAAATAAGATAATATACATTTTTTCTTTTTTTTTCTGTTCTGTGTTGCAAATGGGAAAAATAGAGCTTCTTTATTTATTATTAATATTCTCAATTATTTTTTTACTATTAATAACTATATTTTAAATTTTTTTTGTTAATTAATAAGTTATTAGTTATTAAAGTTGCATAAAAATATTCTACTAATAATTATGAGTTATTCACTATTTATTTTGTATTTATTCGCGATGCAGAATTGTTTATATTCACAAATTCAGATATTATGTACATGCTTCCTTCATTAATAATTTTTGTTTTTGTTTTATTTTTTTTTAAGGTTTCTTCGTGACAATTGCAACCAGATCTTAAATTTTATTTTAAATATTTGATGAGTTAATTAACATATATTTTGAACATTTGATTGATTTGAATTTATTATGTTAAATTATTTTAACAATTTTATTGCCCTTAGTAATGATACCCATTCTACATTCTACTCAAATGAAGATAATAATGTATTGGTAAAAGAAAACAGTGTCAATAATATATTATGTTTTAATTTCTCTAACAATAATTAATTTACTTTTGTTTAGTTATAAAAACAAAATGATATTTATAAAAAGGAAAATCCTAACTGAAACACCATGACAAACTTATCATTTATCATTTAATTCATATTTACAAACATTTGTTGTTGATTAAAACAACTCGGAACAATATAGATTTGACAAGATAATTTTGGTCATACAAAAATTAATTAAATAATTTTGGTCCTGGAAAAATTGATTCAATAAATCAGTTAAATGTAAATTTTGGATTGTAAATAATTATTTATAATAAATAATAAATAATAGAGTTTATTTTTGTTTTAATTTTGACATTAATTAACTGTTTTTAGGATTGTGTTAGAATAAATAAAAAATAAAAAACCTTGGTAAATAAATGTTTTAATATAATATTGTCTTTACAGATGCAACACATTAGAATAAATATCTTTTATATATCATTTATCCTATCTTTCCGTAAATAAATATCCTTTATATATTTTTTACATCAAACTATTGATTTTTTCATTGGAATAATTGATTTGTAAAAGTTTAATTTCACCGATCACTTTCAACACAAAAACATCATTCTATTTTAATAAGTTATTATCTCTTTTATTTTAAAAATTTTAATACTTAAATGATTGATTTTATGATTATTTTGATATATTTAAAATTATATGATTATTATTGATTTTACATTTATTTTCTATGAAGATCTCAATACATATTTTTATTATTATTACTATTATTATTGTTATTATATCAATAAATATTATTCAATCAATTAAGTATTATTTATTTTAGATTTGTTTAAAAATAATCATATACTTTATAGAAACATGAATATTAGCTAAGCAATACCCCGTTCGGTTGCATGAAAATTGAAATGAGAATAATATATTTTTTAAAATAATAATTAAAAATAATAAATTAATAAAATCAAATAACAAATATTATATTTTTAAATTTAATTTCATATAAATAACAAATATTTTGAAAGAAAAAAATCGACTTGAAACAAAATTAGATTCTTAATGATAAAAAGTTAACAATTATAATAAAAAATGATACAAATATTTATTTTTATAAAAATAACATGAGACAATAATGATTAGTGAATACACAAATTTTGTATGAATACACAAATTTTTTATTCTTTTAAAAATGACCAATAAAAACTATGCTGCATAAAAGGTGTGTTGCATCATATGTTTGGTCACATTGGAAATATCAGCAAATTCATATGAGTTAAGAATGACAATAATAATGATACATTATTAATATCAATATGGTGAGTAAAAAATAATAAATGTTAATAATAAAAATTTATTAATATTTATTATTATATAATTATAATAACATGTTAAAATTATTATTATCATTATCATTAATATTTAATTTATGAATTTTTAAAATAGAAAAATCTTACACATTTATGTATTATGTATATTTTCAAAATATTTCTTAGGAATTAAAAATCAGAAAATGTTCATTAAAACGTTTTTAACGTTCTAAATTAAAAATTAACAGTCTGATTTGCAACAATACAAATCAATACTGGCTCATACTCAATGAGTACCCATAAAAATACGCTCAACGAGTAGGGTAAAAATCCGCAAAATAGGTACGAATACTGACACAAGTAATTACCCATTAAAATAAGCGGTTATAAGTGCTGGCACGAGTACCTTAGTACCCACTTCGCTCCATACTCACACTTCATATTTATATAATATCATTTGTATTATTATATACAAATGCACATATATCAATTTTTTAAAAAATATCACTATTAAACTATTACACATTTTAATAAAAGTGTTTATTTATTTCTTAAATCAACATTAACATAATTTTTTTAATGTTAAAAAAACTTAAAATTATATGATAATTTATAATTAATTGATTGAATTTTAATACAAATGTGGATAAACGGGTGCGGGTATGGGTATTGAGATACCCATAGATTATGGATATGGGTGTGAACAGTGTCCACGCGGGTTTGGGCTCGCGTACGAAGATTTTTTTGGTATGGGGACGGGTATTGTAGTACTCTGCCCATTGCCATCCCTAATCAATACCCGAGTACAGGTAAAAAAATATACTTAAATAAAGAAGAAAATAATTTCACAAATATCTAGTTATCTATATTTAAGTATCCCAAAGTCCATTTTTCACAAATATTTAATTATCTATATTTAAGTATCCTAAAGTCTATTTTTCTTATATTCCAACAAGACATAAGATAGATCAAGTGGTTACACAAGTAAAATACAACCACATCCAAAGTTCTATAAAACAAAGATAGGATGATATATTTTTGTTCTTAATTTCACACATAAAAATGACATGGCACGACTCGTGCGAATGCACATGTGCTTTAGTAGTATTTAAAAAAGCACTCAAATTGACAACCACATACTTGATAAAATAAAACATCACCTATTTAAATTACATAATATTTGAAGAATGAACAAAAACACTAACATAATTCATACATGTATTACAAGATGGGAAAACTGAATAAGTCAAATTCACAAAATAGAGGATGGTATCTCTTCTATAAATGAATCATATATAATCTTGGAAAAAAGTTTTAGAAGAGAAACGTTGCACAATCACACAAAATGGCATGAATGAGGATGAAGTGTTTTTTTTGGGATCAATAGCAAATGGATCCCACTGAAGGGACAATCACTATGTCTCCACTTATTTGTGAAAGGGTTTGTGAATTGAATCGTAATGAAGTTCGGAAATGAAAGAAAAAACAAGGTTCAGTCTGTATTGCCTTATCCTACCCCAAAATACTCAACTGCATAAGAATCATATCTTTATTTATTAAGTGTTTTAAGTTTGATAAAGAGAAAGAGGTTTGAAAAGAGAGTCACTCGAAGAAGTCGAGGTTTATTATGACACTGGTTACAGTTTAGAAAACAAAGAAGGTTTTGAAAAAGATGAGAAGGTTTTGAAAATTAAAGAATTTGAAGGAGATGAAGAGAATATCCTATGTACAGGAAGGTCTGGCCGAACATAATCTCATACTTGATATAAAGAAATCAATATAGCATTCCCATCCCTTTGGATTAAAATCCATAAGCAGTTAAATAAGCCAAGAGTATACCAAACCTCAGGTGAAAATAAATCACACAAGCACACATCATCAAAGACACCCTTGCGTCAGATAATACTCGAAGGAACGGGTAAAGTGCATCAGGTGAAAATAAACCACGGCAGAGAATGTATAAGGTAAGAATAAAACACAAGCAGCGAATGCATCAGGTAAACTCAAGGTGTCAGATAAATCTCAAAGTATCAACAAGATATCATATAAGAATCCCTGCATCAGATAAAACACACTGACAGAACTAGGATAACAGAGAAATAATCTGAATGTCTCAGATAAGGCTTAAGAGTAGTCTACGGGACTGGAATGGATTGAATTGAAAGTCACAAAATAAACCGGTCAATGGAGTCTATGCATCCAAACATATTCGAAAGGTAATATTTAAATTAACTTTATAATCGCAACACAATGAAGAAAATATCAACACAAGTAGAATTTTTTTACAAGTAAATCAAATAAAGTATAAAGCGAAAAACTTCATGTCTATTGTATTTACATCACAAATATTAAACCAAAAAAAGGTGTATAAATTATTAATAATAGAAGAAAAAAATTTGGAGGTGCATAATTGGAATGCTGGTGTAAATAAAGACTAAAAAAAAGATTAAATTAGTAGATGTTACTATGATAATAAATTAAAAGATTTGCAAATTTCGTTTGTGTTTGGAAAACCATGCGAACCAATATTATGACTAAAAACCATTTCTCACCGATTAACCAATATGCTTGTGGTCTTGTTCCAATCATACACATTCAACATAAAAAGAAATGTTACTAATCTTAGAAGGAGTCTATTTTAATATATAGAAAGTGAATACTACCGTTTTTACAAATAATTTAAAACTAATTACATTTCTAAAATTAGGGTTAAATAGGTCATTATCGCATCATTTAATTTTTTAATTATAATTAATTCAGAGATTTGGAATATTTGCTTCGTTTTGTACACAAAATTAATGTGATTATTGGCCACGTCTGTTACCAAAGCTACTAATATAATTACTATCAACTTTATCTATTCCAACAATCAACATTAATTATTCCATCATTAATTTTAGAACATAAAAGCCACGCTGAAAAGCAAATAAGAAAACAAAAACCTTCTCTCTTACTCTTTCATTTTCTTTATCTTTGCTTCATTTTTGGAAAGACAACCAACACAAAAGACTGAACCATTGATTTCTCTCTGCTTCAGTTTTTCAAAGACGCAGTAACATAATTAAACACCAACAAACAAACATACAAAATCAATATCCAAACCCAATAATCCTAAATTTCTCATTATTTTTCATAGGATTTACAAGATTTCAAAATGAAAATTATGTAAATTATTTTTCATATGAATTTGTGTGGCAGTGAAGAGAAAATGTTCGGGGCTACAAACAAACAGTGACTTCAAGTTGTTTTGTAGTTTGTTATGTTTTTCATTTTTTTCACCTGAAGTTTGTATGTTTATTAGTTACATATTCGTATTTAAGTATCACGACTAAAAAGGTATACTCACTAATCTCATTCTTTCGCAGAGGAAGTTTTAAAATTTGGTTATACATGAATTTCTCTGTTGAGTTTCATTATATTTGTCATTATGTTATAGGTGTAGACTATTTTGTCCTTAATATACAAGTTTGTTAATGTTAAGTTCTTGGTTAAACTGTGGTCCCCAACAAAAGAGGGTTATCAGAGAGAGTATATGTGACTTTTAAAGAAGCAGAAAAGAATTATAGATGGTATACAGGTTTTGTTGATGTTTGAAGAGAGCTTCTAAGTTGGTAATGGTAATACAACTTTGATCTATATGGCGAAACACTAATTCCAAATAGATTAAAAAATTTGAAAAAGAGAAGAACTTTATACAACAACCGTCAACAGTATCAAAATAATACTAAGACTATTGATAGCATTTTCTTATTTTACACTCATAATAGCTTTTGATCTTTGATTTTTATTTATGAATTCCTGGTAGAACAACCATTGAAAAATTCAATATAAATTACAGATTGTGATTATTCTGTGGGATTTAGTTTTGTTTCCACTGCCAATTTTAGTAAAGTTTACGTTAAACAGAATTGGAATCAACTAACTCTCTCACTGATTTTGGGTATAACATGGTTTTCATTTCTATTTTCTTCCAGATGATGCTGATATTTGTTGTCCATAAATTTTTAAATGTTTTGATGTATATTGTCTGATAACTATTGTCTTTTAACCTATTAACAAAGTATTTGAATAAAATTATTGTCTTTTAACATATTAACAAAGTATTTGTATAAAATGCAGGGTGAAAAGTTAGCTGATTCAGTTAGTTGTATCCATATTAGAATAGATAAAGGTTTTTATCAAAAGTAAGAACTCAGTAAATATGTTGATAGTATTCCTCCCACTTATCATTAATGAATTTATGATTTGGTTTTTCTAATCACATGTTACAAAAAGAAACTACTCAAAATAATAAGATAATATAAATTTCTGCTTTTTTTCTTCTCTTCTTGCAAATGGGAAAAATATAGCTTCTTTATTTATTATTAATATTCTCATTTTTTTTACTATTAATAAATATATTTATAATATTTTTTTTGTTAATTAAACTATTATTTATTAAAGTTGCATAAAAATATTCTACGAATAATTATGAGTTATTCACTATTTATTTAGTATTTATTCACTGTGTAGAATTGTTTATATTTACAAATTCAGATACTACGTTTATACTTCCTTCATTAATGATTTTTGTTTTTTATTTTATATTTTTGAGTTAATTAATTTATATTTTAAACATTTGATTGATTTGAATTTATTATATTAATTATTTTAACAATTTTGTTACCCTTAGTAATGATACTCATTCTACATTTTACTCAAATGAAGATAATAATGTATTGGTAAGAGAAAAGAGTGTCAATAATATATTATTTTTTAATTTCTCCAATAATAATTAATTTATTTTTGTTTACTTATAAAATCAAAATGATATTTATAAGAAAGGAAAATCCTAACTGAAAGACCATAACAAACTTATCATTTATCATTTAATTCATATTTACAAACATTTGTTTTTGATTAAAAGAACACGAAACAATACAAATTTGACAAGATAATTTTGGTCATACAAAAATTGATTCAATAATTTTGGTCCTGCAAAAATTGACTCAATAAATTAGTTAAAAGTTTTAATATAATATTGCCTTTAAAGATGTAACATATTAGAATAAATATGCTTTATATATCCTTTATCCTATCTATCCATAAATAAATATCCTTTATATATTTTTTATATCAAATAATTGATTTTTACATTGGAATAATTGATTTTGTAAATGTTTAATTTCACTGATCACTTTCAACACAATAACATTATTCTATTTTAATAAGTGATTATCTCTTTTATTTTTAAAATGTTAATGCTTATATGATTTATTTTATGATTATTTAATATATTTAAAATTATATGATTCTTATTGATTTTATAGTTATTAATTAATATATCATTTATTTTCTATGAAGATCTCCTTACATGTTATTATTATTATTATTATTATTTTATTATTCTTATTATTATTATTATTATTATTATTATTATTATTTTATATTGTGATACGGTGGCAGATACGACTGTTATACTGGTTTTGCGTTTGTGTTCACAAATATTGCGGTAAGCAAGAGTCGCCACTGGCTTTTCTTTTATCCAAATTAAGGAAAGGGTGAAAAGAACAGAAAAAGACCTTTTCGAGAATTTTCTAAGGGGGTAGATTATAGAAAGGGAAGGTGTTAGCACCCTTTCCATCCTTAGTTTTCTACGGGCTCTTAGATGCTTAGCTCATTTTAAAAGTACCTTGTGCTTTGTATGTTTTGAAAAATGTTTTGAAATGCCTTAGTGCGGCGATTTACTTCATGATAACTCTTGTATAAGTCCTCAAGAGTGTTTACAAAGCAAATATTATTTTTTGAAAGTTGTTTTTGAAATGTGTAAGTGTAAAACGTTTGTTTTGAGCATAGCATCTAAGAACTATCTACTTATACTCGAAAAGGTTGTTCTTTTCCTCCTATCCTTTAGACAGTGTTATCCTACTATTAATGAGTAGGTAGCCCTATCATTGGATGTTTGAGGGACATTCAAAGGGACGTTACAGTCACGAAGGCAACTTGACAAGGAATTTTAGTAACTGTCCTAAAGTTCTAAGATCACTTTTATTACTGAGGCAACATCGAGAGGGTCATCGAGGGACTTGTGATCTTTCAAACTAGAGGACAATCACTAAAACTTTTCACGTTTCGATAATTGTGACCGTTTTCTGAAGGCAACCAAAGTGGGATACCCTAGAGGTGTGCATGTGCGATTGTGTTTAGTTCAGCTATTTATCTTGCACATTTAGGTTTGCTAACGTTTTAATTTTCCAGTCTTGTCATGCAATCCTAGTTATTAGCAGTTAATATGTACAGAAAAATGTAAAGTGCGAAAATATAACCCTACTTTATTACATGGCTTCGGGGAGGGGGATATTTACAATGTACAAAACTTGGGGGAATAAAAATAAAGAAAGCGGTAAAAATCCTAATTAGTCTATTACATCCAGTATACAAATACAATAATGTAAAAGTGCGAGAAATAAATAACGTGCGAAAGGTAAAGACGTCTAAAACCTAAGGCAATTCTAAATGAAATAATAAAATCTTTTTTTGTTTATTTTTTTGATTTGAGAAATAATTAAATTAACTATCCTAAAGTCTATTTAGAAAATAAAGTTAATCAAGAAAAATAGTCTAAGCTCTTTTTTTATTTTATAGTTTTTCTATTATGAAAAGAAAATTATTAAATCTAAATCAAGTCCTAAGTTCTAATTCATTTTAAATTAAAGAAAATAGTTAAAATATTTATTTAATTTATTTAAAAAATTAGTTTAATTAAAAAATACTAACTTAATATTTTTTTGTGATTTTTGTGATTATTTGTTTAATTAATAAATAAAGAAAAGAAAAATAAATAAAAATAAAACAATGCAATAAAAATGTTAGATGGGCCTGATAACAAAAGAAAAATAGGGGGTGCTATTCGAAATTCACTAGGCCCAAAGCTGTGAAGCCCATACTTCATGCCTGATCCTGTGTGGATAAGTCTTGAAGGCATATGATATATTGTGCCCTTGGATGTGCTGGCTTGGATCAGATGTACATATAATGGCCTAGGCTGAGGGTGCATTGTGCACATCTGACCATACATTACATGGGATCTACATGAATATTGTTAGAAAAATGAGAAAATGCTGGACCAGGGACTCGAACCCAGGTCTTCTCCCTTCGCACAAACGTGCCTTACCAACTGAGCTACATGGTTATTCGTTACATAAAATAAAACAATAATATAATATAAGAAAAATTGGTCAGATATATTAAAAATGAAAAAAAAACACGCGTTGGGTTTTAATGGGACAATGGGAAACTACCACGCCTTGTCTTCTTCCATGCTTCGTCGTTTTAGGTATAGAAACCTATAGTGACAGTTTTTGTTTGTCACTATAGCACCTGCATCTCGAAACATACAGAATACGCAGCATAAATTAAATGTGAGGCCATAGATCACTATGCCAAAAACAAGTTTTAGCAGCGCCTCTACTAAAGCGCTTATTGAAAAAGCGCTGCCATAGCCTTCACAAAAAACAAAATTAAAAAAAAGGGAAACCTACGAAGGCGCTTTTTTAAAAGCGCTGGCATAGGGTTCCCTACGAAAGCGCTTTTCAGAAAGCGCTTTCATAGGTATTTGAAATATCTAACCTACGAAAGCGCTTTTGAAAAGCGCTCTTATAGGGAACCCTATGCCAGCGCTTTTGAAAAGCGCTTTGAAAGGGGGACCTACGAAAGCGCTTTTTACCTCAGAAGCGCTCTTATAGGGAACCCTATGCCAGCGCTTTTTAAAAGCGCTTTCGTAGGTTGTTTTTATAATAAAAATAAAAATCCCTAAATCTGTTCTTTAGTCTTCTTCATTTTGTTTCGTTCAGAATATCTTCTTCATTTCTTCCGTCGCCGCCACCGCCGGTCATTCCTTCCTCTTCAGTCGTCGCCACCGCCGGTTATTCCTTCCTCTTCAGTCGTCGCCACCGCCGGCCATTCCGTCTTCTCCACCTTGGTAAGATTCTGAATCAATATAGTGTAAATCAATATGCATGTGTTTAATGTTGTAATGAGTTAGTGAACTCTATTAGGTTTATCCAAGAACAGTTAAAAAATCAATGTGAAAAAAAATGAGGATACATTAATAGGAAGAGATAGTTAATGGACAAAATCACTATAATGTGATTCTTGTACGGATTTCATTAAATCTTGTGATTGTGAAAAAGGAACATGGATGAAAAAAATGGAATTGAATTGTTTTGAATTGTCTGATTTGTAGTGAAGTGTGGTTCTGTCCTTTAGCTTATGGCAAAGGAATAATAGTGTAGTAATAGTGAAACTGCAAATTTTGTTGGAAGGGTGTTAGTACTATGTGATTTTAATGTAAAAAGTTTCAAGCTTCTAAGGCTTAGTATTTTATAAGCATTTGCGCTATAAACTTATCTCGATGAAATCGTGGACCACAATGGGTTGGTTCACCGAAGAAATCAAAAAACACCCTTTTCTAAAGTTTTGTTCTCACTTCTTTGTTTTTGTTTCTCACACTCTTTCATGTGTGTTTCGTGTGTATTATAATGGCAACATGAATGCTATTTTTAGTCACAAATGATCGATTATATACACATTAATATTTCTAATTCAATTTGTTAGTGGTTAACCAAGTTATTAAGTAATAGAATATCTTACCTGTTACTTCATTAGGTTCTTTACTATAGTAAAGTTTGATAATGCAGCGCTTTAGATTTTTTCTTTTTTACTTTGGAATATTGTGTTGGTTTTCTTATATGAAAGCATCATTTGTTGAAATCCTTGTTTTATGTGGAGATAAAGGTTTAAATGGAACATGTGATAGGGGATTGATTCTGGTGACATTTTAAACTTTATGGTTAGCTTTATAGAAATTATTCAAGTGTTAGGTTAATATAATTGCCTTTGTTATTTTAAACATTTACCTCAAAAATTAGGTATTGTCCGTTTTAACATAATAGTAAAATTAGTGGTTGTTCGATTAAGATTAAATAATGCATAATTATAAAATAAAACATGTATTTATATGAATTATAAAATCGTGGTCTGAAGAATGTTGATATTATAAATGTGTGAATATAGAGTTCTTAAACTATCGGAGTTTGATTTTATTGTCCTAAAAAATTGATAAGGTTATTCTCCGCTTATAACATCAACATATGCATTCTAGCTAGTTTACGACTTATGATATGGACTTGAAAACAAAACCATCCCCTACAATATTCAATTATACCTTAATATTCATTCACTCATTTCCTTAACTAAAGGACACAACAACTTGAAAACGATGAGAGCCAAACCTTGTAAGCTAGTACAAAACCTAGGTTTGTGCATTATACTCATAATCACAATTTATATGAAGTCTTATCCAATATGCACTACACATTTTTGTATATATGTAATGAATGAAATGTGACGTTTTGGCTACGAATTTTTGTTTTCTTCTCTCTCTGAACCTTAGTATGAATTTTGATTGAATCACAGGGAGAAAGAATTAGCTGCTGTTAAGATAAATGCAGCAGATGTTGATATAATTGCAAACGAACTAGAGGTAACTTCTTCAACATGTACAGAAATCTATCTAGTAAGCTTACATTCCAATTAATTAACATACTTTTCTTATACAACAGTTGGACAAAAAGGTGGCTGAAAGAACCTTGCGTTGCTGCCATTCGTCATTTGCTTACTAGTATGGTGGAAACAAATAAGGGAATGTGATCTATATTGTCAATGAAAATGTTTTGTTTTTAGTTACTCCTAAGTTTAACATGTTGTTTACATTCAAATCATGCAGCGGATAGTTCAACGATTTAATATCAATTGTGGTAGGAAAAAGCTGTGAAACTTTCTCCGATTGAAGAAATTCGAACTGTCCTTGATCGTAGTGTACGCGGGACGCTCTCAACATTTTCAAAGGTTTATATCCTATTCTTGAACTGACTTGAATAACTGATTGTGTTTACTTTTATTTTCCGGCTCAGTGTGAATTTCTAATGATTATAGTTGAGTGGAATTCATGAGCTGCGGTTGTGTTTTTGTTTATATCCTACTTCACTAGTTAGTAATTAGTTATGAGTTGTTTAGCACGTGCTTAAGGTGAGGCAAGAATAACTATGAATTTGATTACCTGATATGTTGAATTTCTTTACAGGTAATTAATTATTATTTTGCTATAGTTGCGTGACTAATTAGTTGCTATAGTCAAACCATGGATAAAAAATGGATGACTGCCAATCGATTGTCGAAAGAGTATGAGGATGACTGCCAATTGATTACACGACAACTATAAAATATATTCTGTTTTTCTATGCAGTGTCCGTTACAGAATAACGATGTAGATTGCGGATACTTTTGCTTGAGGTTTATGAAAGAAATCCTTCATAAAAATCAAGTAGAGATTCCAAGCACGGTATGGATTTATAACTTAGAATAATTTTGTATGATTTCTACATTTAATAACATCATGCATATACTGAAGTAATAATTTCTTATGTAGTACTTTGATGACCTCTATACTATGTCGTACACGAAAGTTCAAGTGGAAGAAGTCAAAGAGGAAATATGTCAATTTTATGTTGAAAACAGATTATTCTGATGGGTATGAATAAAATATTATTGTACGTGTTAGTTTGATTGTGTTGGAGCCTTTAATATTGTTTGTTTAATTTACCGTGTTGTTCATATTCATACTTTGCAGGATGACGACCGTGTCGGTGGAGCATTATTTTCGATGTAATTATATATGATTTAGTTACATATGTATATATATATGGTTACAAATTAACACGATACTTTGTATGTGATTTAGTTATGGTTACAAATGTATATATGGTTACAAATTTAGTTATATATGATTTAGTTACATATATATATAGATAAGGAGTGAATATTATATGGTATACCGGTTTCTGTTAATATAATACCGGTTTCTGTTAATATTATAAGGATTGAATTACAGGTTAAATTATTGGACCAAAAAAAAATTACAGGCTGCACAGGGAACCTCAAATTATAGGTTTCACTTTAAAAAATTTGTATGAGCTACGAAAGCGCTTTTGGCTAAAAAGCGCTTTCGTAGGCAGGATAAATAAAAAAAAATTAAATAGAAACCCCCTATCAAAGCGCTTTTTATGGAAAAAGCGCTGTGAAAGACCCCCCCTATCAAAGCGCTTTTTCCATAAAGCGCTGTAAAAGCCATGATAAATAAAAAAAAATATTAAATAGAAACCCCCTATCAAAGCGCTTTTTATGGAAAAAGCGCTGGGAAAGACCCCCCTATAAAAGCGCTTTTTCCATAAAAAGCGCTGTAAAAGGCCTGATAAATAAAAAAAAAAAATTTAAATAGCACACCTATCAAAGCGCTTTTCAAAAAGCGCTGGGAAAGACCCCCCTATCAAAGCGCTTTTTAAGGAAAAAGCGCTGTGAGAGGTCCACCTACGACAGCGCTTTTGGCCAGAAAAAAGCGCTTTCGTAGCCTACGGCAGCGCTGGCTACGGCAGCGCTTTTAAGCGCTTTTAAAGGGCAAAAAAAAGCGCTGTGAAAGCCCATTTTCGTAGTAGTGGATCAATTGGCCTCGACCTTCTGAGCACGATGGTAACCTTAGTTGGGTCTAATTTTGGCTGATTCGAAAAACCCCAATTCAGAGTTCCTAACCCTAACCTTGGCCAAGCATCGTACCTGCATCAAAACTTAAATCCAGCTATACAGAAAGCTTGTAAACATTCATATGAACAAATATGCATGGTTGAAATGATCTTATATCACATGAATAAAATAAACGAATTTGAAAAAGAAATGCAAACCGTGTGAGTTGGTTAGGACGTCTCGTGATGCTTCAGGGCGTGGTAATGATTGCAAAAGCTTCAGGGGACCTTCAGGAACGTGTTTGTGTCCTTTGTTTGGGTTGAGGATGGCTGGAAATGTGTTTTGGAGTTTGACAACTTTGCTTACTTTTCGTAATTTTGTATGACACTTTCAGGCTGTTTTTTTTTTGTCTAAGGCTTGGAAATGCCACCCTTATATAGAGAAGATGGAGGGGACCAGGTAAGAAGGAAAGAATTAAAGCTTTAAAGGCTATGATAAAGCCATGATCTCATTTTGAAAAACTGCCATAACTTGTGATTTCATGCCATGTTAGGAGCTGGATGAACCTGATCACTTCTTGCACGAATTATTGGGCCTTAAGGCAAAGCAAAACAACATCCCAAATGCAAAAACCCATCTCTAAATATTTTATGCAATTTACTTTGTATTTATTTGAAATAAATCAAAATAAACATGATAAAAATAGATGAAATTTGCAAGGCAAGGTAAAAATGAGATTAGAGGCTTTTCATAAGGTCGTGAAAGAGATTGAAGTCCAAAAATTTGGGCCATTGCCTTAAAAGTTTAAGTTTGCTCAATGCACAAATCTTGAAATTTCCAAAATTTTCCCAACTTGAGCAAGCCATAACTTTATCAATTTTGATCTCATGATGATGATCTCGGACTTTTTGGAAATCCCAAGATGTCTACTTCCATCCCTCTTTTGATAAATTTTGCATTTGAAGAATGTATCTTGATGTAAATGGTCTTGGCAAAAAGTGTCTTTTGTTGACTTTCTGAAAATGACCTGTAATGTATGAGCTTGTATCTTTCAAATGGTGCATCTCTTGATCTTGAGGAAATAAGGTAAGTTGAAGGGAATGAGATTATGTTAAATATGAGGTTTGGATGGGGAACAATTACTGAAGTATGTGAAAGTTAAGCCTGGTCAAAGTTCAGTTGACTTTTCCTATAGAAACCCTAATTTAGCCATTTTTGACTTTTGATAGATTAGGAGTATTTCTTAAGGAATCATGATAAAACCTTGATAAAATGATGGATTTAACTTCAAAACGTTGATGTTGACCAAAAATCTTAAAGTTTGATTATACATGGGCCACAATTGACTTTTGACCTAGTACTATTGATTTTCAAGCATTTGAGCAATTGACTGAGCAAACTTGTAGTGGAAGGCATAAAGTTTGTCATAGACAATCTTGAAGGCATATTTAGACTATGGAAAAGATTTGGGACCTTTGGAGCTCACACATCTTGATGAAAAGTGAAACCGTAGATAGAGGTTGATTGCTTAGGAGGAGAATTTGTCTGGTCAATTCTTGGTCAACCTTGAGCAATTGAGGACCTCCAAGAGCATGTTTTGAGTAAAATTGGGAGGGAAAATTTTGGGGTACAACATATATCAATAAATATTATTCAATCAATTAAGTATTATTTATTTTAGATTTGTTTAAAAACAATCATATACTATATAGAAACATGAAGATTAGGTGAGCAATACCACGTCCGGTTGCATGAAAATTGAAATGAGATAAATATATTTTTTAAAATAATATTTGAAAAGAATAAATTAATAAAATCAAATAACAAATATTTTATTTTTGAATTTAATTTCATATAAATAACAAATATTTTTAAATAAAAAAAATTGACTTGAAAAAATATTAGCTTTTAAATGATAAAAATTAACATTTATACTAAAAAGTGATACAAATAATTATTTTTATAAAAATAACATGAGACAATTATGATTAGTGAATACACAATTTTTTTATGAATACACGAATTTTTTATTCTTTTTAAAATGACCAATAAAAACTATGCTGCATAAAAGGTGTGCTGCATCATATGTTTAGTCACGTTAGAAATCATAGAAAATTTATGTCAGTTAAAAATATGGCAATAATGATACATTATTAATATCAATATGGTGAGTAAAAAAAATAAATGTTAATAATAAAAATTTATTATTATTTATTATTATTTAATAATAAAAATATATTAGTATTATTAATATTAATATTTAATTTATGCATTTTTAAAATAGAAAAATCCTACACATTTATGTATTATGTATATTTTCAAAATAATTCTTAGGAATTAAAAATGAGAAAATGTTCATTAAAGCATTTTTAACATTCTAAAATAAAAAATTAACGATCTGCTTTGCACTGACACGAATCAACATCGATATGAATGAATACTGGCTCATACTCAATGAGTACCCACAAAAAATACCCTCATTGAATAGGGTAAAAATCCGCAAAATAGGTACGGATACTGACACGAGTAATAACCCATTAAAATAAGAGGTTATGGGTACATGCACGAGTACCTTAGTACCCATTCCGCTCCATACTTGCACTTCATACTTATATAATATCATTTGTATTATTATATACAAATGCACATATATCAATGTTTAAAAAACATATCACTATTAAACTATTACACATTTTAATAAAAGTGTTTATTTATTTCTGAACTCAAGAATAATTATCATAATTTTTTTAATGTTAAAAAACTTAAAATTATATGATAATTTATAATTAACTGATTGGATTTTACTACAAATGTGGATAAACGGGTGCGGGGATATGGATACGGGTGTGAACATTAATGTCCACGCGGGTTTGGGATCGGGTACTAAGATTTTTTTGGTATGGGGACGGGTATTGCAGTACTCTGCCCATTGCCATCCGTAATCAATACCCGAGTACTGGTAAAAAAATATACTTAAATAAAGAAGAAAATTATTTCACAAAATATTTAATTATCTATATTTAAGTATATCAAAGTCCATTTTTCACAAATATTTAATTATCTATATTTAAGTATCCCAAAGTCCATTTTTCTTATATTGCAAAAAGACATAAGATAGATCAAGGGATTACACCGGTAAAATACAACCACATATCCAAAGTTCTATAAAACAAAGATGGAATGGTATATTTTTGTTCTTAATTTCACACATAAAAATGACATGGCGCGACTCGTGCGAATGCACACGTGCTTTAGTAGTATTTAAAAAAGCAGACAAATTGACAACCACATACTTGATAAATGATAACATCGCCTATTTAATTACATAAAATTTGAAGAATGGACAAAATCACCAACATAATTTCTACATGTATTGCAAGATGGGAAGACTGAATAACTCAAACTCACAAAATAGAGGATGGTATCTCGTCTATAAATGATTCATATCTAATCTTGGAAAAAAAATTTAAAAGAGAAATTTTGCACAAGCACACAAAAAGGTTTGAATGAGGTTGAAGTGTTTTTGTTGGGATCAATAGCAAGTTGATCCCACTGGAAGGACAATCAATATGTCTCTACTTATTTGTGAAAGGGTTTGTGAATTGAATCGTAATGAAGTTCGGAAATGGAAGAAAGAACAAGGTTTCGTCTGTATCGCCCCATCCTACCCCAAAAGAATCAACTGCATGAGATTCATATCTTTATTTATTAAATGTTTTATGTTTAATAAAGAGAAAGAAGATTGAAAAGAGAGTCACTCGAATAAGTCGAGGTTTATTATGAAAGTGGTTAAAGTTTAGAAAATAAAGAAGGTTTTGAAAAAGATGAGAAGGTTTGGAAAATAAAATATTTTGATGGAGATGAAGAGAATAACCTATGTACAAGACGGTAAAAGATAAGGTAAGGAAGGTCTGACCGAACATAAGCTCATACTTGATATAAAGAAATAAAGATAGTGTTCCCATCCCTTAGGAATCAAAGCCATAAAAAGATAAATAAGTCAAGAGTATACCAAACCTCAGGTGAAAATAAATCACACAAGCAGATAACATCAAAGAAACCCTTACGTTAGATAATACTCAAAGGAACAGGTAAAGTGCATCAGGTGAAAATAAACCACAACAGAGAATGCATCAGGTAGGAATCAATCGCACGCAGCGAATGCATTAGTTAAACTCAATGTGTCAGATAAAGCTCAAAGTATCATCAAGACATCATATAATAATCCTTGTATCAGATAAAACACACAGACAAAACAAGAATAACAGAGAAATAATTTGAATGTCTCAGATAAGGCTCAAGAGTAGGCTACGGGACCAAAATGGATTTAATTGAAAGCCACAAAATAAACCGATTAATGGAGTCTATGCATCCATACGTATTCGAAAGCTAATATTTAAGTTAACTTTATAACCGCAATGCAATGAAGAAAATAACAACACAACTTGAATTTACTTACAAGTAAATAAAATAAAGTATAAAGCCAAAAATTCCATGTCTATTCTATTTACATCACAAATATTAAGCCAAAGAAAGGTGTATAAATTATTAACAATAGAAAAAAAAGTTTGGAGGTGCATAATTGGAATGGTGGTGTAAATAAAGACTAAAAGAAATTAAATTAGTAGATGTTACTATTATAATAAATTTAAAGCTTTGCAAATTTCCTTTATGTTTGGAAAACCATGCGCACCAATATTACGATTAAAAACCATTTCTCACCGATTAACCAATATGCTTATGGTCTTGTTCCAATCATACACATTCAACACAAAAATAAATATTACTAATCTTAGAAGGAGTCTATTTTAATATATAAAAAGTGACTACTACCTTTTTTTACAAATAATTTAAAACTAATTACATTTCTAAAATTATGGTTAAATAGGTCTTTATTAATTTTTTAATTAAAATTAGTTAAGATATTTGGAATATTTGCTTCTTTTTGTACACAAAATTAATGTGATTGTTGGCCACGTCTATTACCAAAACTACTGATATAATTACTATCGACTTTACCTATTACAAAAATCCACATTAATTATTTCATCAATTAATTTTAGAACATAAAATACACCATGAAAAGAAAATTAGAAACGAAACCTTCTCTCTCACTCTTTCATTTCCTTTATATTTTCTTTATTTTTGGAAACACAACCAACACAAAAAATAGAACCATAGAACCATTAATTTCTCTCTGCTTCAGTTTTTCAAAGACACAATAACACAATCAAACACCAACAAACAAAAATACAAAATCAATACCCAAACTCAATAATCCTTAATTTCTCATTATTTTTCATAGACTTTACAGATTAAAAGATTTCGAAATGGAAATTATGTAATTTTGATTACAACATCACAAGACGAATGTTTAATTCTGGTTCCCCTTCTACCTCTTCTTCTTGACTCTATTGATCTTCTGAGTTGTAGGTTAGTCGTGTGTTGTGTTGGTGTATGCGTGAGATGTAGAACTCTGATGGCGTGTTTGTATGAATTTATGCGGTAGTGAGGGGAAAATGTGAGGGGCTTTGAACAATACAGTGACTACAAGTTGTTTGGTGGTTTGTGGGGTTCTTCATTTTTATTTTTATTTTTCACCTGAAGTTTGTATGTTTATTAGTTACGCTTTCAAATTTACATATGACGACTAAAACAAAGACTATCATCAAAGATGTGCATATTGATCTCTCCGAAGACGACGATGGGTTCAATAACAAAAAAAGTATACTCACTAATCTCATTCTTTCGTTGAGGAAGTTTTAAAATTAGGTTATACGAATCTTAGACCGGTAGCTTATGTTTCTATAACACTTTCTAATTGCCATGAATTTCTCCATTGAGTTTCATTATATTTGTGATTATGTTATAGGTGTAGACTATTTTGTCCTTAATATACAAGTTTGTTAATGTCAAGTTCTTGGTTAAACTGTGGTCCACAATGAAAGAGGGTTATCGGAGAGTATATGTGACTTTTAAAGAAGCAGAAAAGAATTATAGATGGTATACTGGTTTTATTGATGTTTGAAGAGAGCTTTTATGTTGGTAATGGTAATACAACATTTAGATCTGTGGGGAAACACAAATTCCAAATTGATTAAAAAATTTGGAGAATAGAAGAACTTTATACAACAACCATCAACAGTATCAAAATAATACTAAAACTATTGTTATCATTTTATTATTTTACACTCATAATAGCTTTTGATCTTTGATTTTTCTTTATAAATTTCTAGTAGAACAACCATTTCAAAATTAAATCTAAATTACAAATTGTAATTATTCTGTGGGATTTAGTTTTGATTTCACTGCCAATTTTAGTAATTTTTACGTTAAACAGAATTGGAATCAACGGACTCTCTCAACGATCATGATTTTGAATATAGCATGGTTTTCATTTCTATTTTCTTCCAATAGATGCTGATATTTGTTGTCCACAATTTTTAAATGGAGTGATATATATTGTCTTATGTTTACTGTCTTTTAACATATTAACAAAGTATTTGAATAAAATGCAGGGTGAAAGCGAACTGATTCAATTAGTTGTATCCATATTACAACATATAAAGGTTTTTTTTTAATCAAAAGTAAGAACCCAATAAATATGAGATTTGATAGTATTCCTCCATCTTATCATAACTAAACTATGATTTGGTTTTTCTAATCACATTTTACAAAAAGAAACTACTCAAAGTAATAAGATAATATAAATTTCTGCTTTTTTCTCTCTCTTTTCTGTGTTGCAAATGGGAAAAATAGAGCTTCTTTATTTATTATTAATATTCTCATTTTTTTTACTATTAATAAATATATTTAAAATATTATTTATTTAGTTAATAAATTATTAGTTATTAAAGTTGAATAAAAATATTCTACGAATAATTATGAGTTACTCACTATTTATTTAGTATTTATTCGCGATGCATAATTGTTTATATTCACAAATTCAGATACTATGTACATGCTTTCTTCATTAATAATTTTTGTTTATATTTGAATTTTTTAAGGTTTCTTCATGAGAATTGCAACCCGATCTTAATTTTTATTTTAAATATTTGATGAGTTAATTAATATATATTTTAAACATTTGATTGATTTGAATTTATTATGTTAAATTAATTTAACAATTTTGTTGCCCTTAGTAATGATTTCTACATTTTACTCAAATGAAGATAATAATGTATTGGTAAAAGACAACAGTGACAATAATATATTATTTTTAAATTTCTCCAATAATAATTAATTTATTTTTGTTTACTTATAAAAACAAAATGATATTTATAAGAAAGGAAAATACTAACTGAAAGACCATAACAAACTTATCATTTATCAATGAAGTCAAATTTACACACATTTGTTTTTGATTAAAACAACACAGAACAATACAAGTTTGAAACATAATTTTGGTCATACAAAAATTGATTCAATAATTTTGGCCCTACAAAATTTGATTAAATAAATTAGTTAAAAGTTAATTTTGGATTGTAAATAGTTATTTATAATAAATAATAGAGTTTATTTTAATTTTAATTTTGACATTAATTAACCATTTTTGGGCATTATGTTAGAAATAAATAATTTTTTTTTTTGAAAATAAATGTTTTAATATAATATTGCCTTTACAAATGCAACACATTAGAATAAATATCCTTTATATATCCTTTATCCAATATTTCCGTATATAAATATCCTTTATATATTTTTTATATCAAATAATTGATTTTTACATTCGAGTAATTGATTTTTTAAATGTTTAATTTCACCGATCACTTTCAACACAATAATATTATTCTATTTTAATAAGCGATTATCTCTTTTATTTTTAAAATGTTAATACTTATATGATTGATTTTATGACTATTTAATATATTTAAAATTATATTATTATTATTATTGATTTTACACTTATTAATAAATATATCATTAATTTTCTATGAAGATCTCAACACATATTATTATTATTATTATTATTATAATTATTATTATTATTATTATTATTATTATTATTATTATTATTATTACTATTATTATTATTATTATTATTATTATTGTTATTATTATTATATCAATAAATACTATTCAATCAATTAAGTATTTTATATTTTAGATTTGTTTAAAAAAATCATATACTTTATAGAAACATGAAGATTAGCTAAGCAATACCACGTGCGGTTGCATGAAAAATAAAATGAGATAAATATATTTTTTAAAATAATAATTGAAAAGAATAAATTAATAAAATCAAATAACAAATATTTTATTTTTAAATTTAATTTATTATAAATAACAAATATTTTAAAAGAAAAAATTTACTAGAAAAAATATTAGCATTTTAATGATAAAAAGTTAACATTTATACAAAAAAATGATACAAATATTTATTTTTATAAAAATAATATGAGACAATTATGATTAGTGAATAAAACAATTTTTTATGAATACACAAATTTGTTATTCTTTTTAAAATGACAAATAAAAACTATGCTGCATAAAAGGTGTGCTGCATCTAGGGGTGGGAAAGCGGGCGGCCCGCCCCGTTTTGGCCTGCCCAATTTAAGGCTGTCCAAAAGCGGGGTGGGGCGGGGTGGGCCAACTTAGGGGTCCGAGTTCAAAAGTCAAGTCTGCCCCATTTACTTACGAGTTGGCGGGTTGGCGGGCCGGCCCGCCAAATTTTTATTTTATTTTATTTTACAATTTGATTGACTATATAATTTTAAAAAATATTTATTATCAAAGAGGTCAATAAAAGATTTTATTTTACAATGAATAATAGAACTTCAACATGTCTTAAGTCCAAACAGTTCAAAAAAATAAAATAAATAAAAACCAATTACAACAAAAAATAATGAAATAAACTCAAGCACAATAAAAAAATGTATCAAAATAAATAAACAAAACATATCATCCTAATCATATTTAAAAACTAAATACTAAAAGAACCCAATTATGAATTTACACAAGACACACATTGATAACAATTACACTGCATAAAACAACACAATGCATAAAATATCAACACTTGGCTTTTCACTGTTTACATTATATAGACTCTTATAATGATTGATTCCTTAATAGTTAAATCCTAAATTTGTCACATGTATATACTGATCAAATCCTTCATTTTCTTAAAATCTACATCTATTTCAAAAGAAAACATGTGAGCTAATGTATTGACAACTTAATAGTTTTGCATGCCATACAATTATTTTTTTATTACAAGTTTTTCCAATTAACACATGTATTAGAAAGTTTAGAAGTAATGTTACAATTATAACTTAATTTGTCTGTATAATAATTTAGAATAATTTTATTCAACATAATCCTATAAGAAGAGTATAGTTTTAATAGTTAAAATTATTTTATGTCTAAGTAAAAAAATATAATGTGTTAACAAAAAGCCCGCGGGAAAAATCCGCCCGGCCCCCCCTCCACCCACCTTTTTTAGTGGGTTAGGCGGGTCGGGCTAACTTAAGGTACCGAGCGAAAAACATCAGCCCAGCCCGCCAAAAATGGCGGGTCAAACGGGCCGACTCGGTGGAGCCGGCCCATTTTTCCACCCCTAGCTGCATGATATGTTTGGTCACGTTGGAAATCTTAACAAATTCATATGATTTAAAAATATGACAATAATAATGAGACATTATTAATGTCAATATGGTGAGTAAAAATCAATAAATGTTAATAATAAAAATTTATTATTATTATTTATTATTATTTAATAATAATAATATCTTAGTATTATCATTATTAATATTTAATTTATGAATTTTTAAAATAGAAAAATCTTACACATTTATGTATTATGTATATTGTCAAAATAGTTCTTAGGAATTAAAAATAAGAAAATGTTCATTAAAGCGTTCATTGTAGTACCCTGCCCATCGGCATCCCTAATCAGTACCCGAGCATGCGTAAAAAAATATACTTAAATAAAGAAGACAATTATTTCACAAATATTTAATTATTTATATTTAAGTATTCTAAAGTCCATTTTCCCTAAATATTTAATTATATATATTTAAGTATCCCAAAGTCTATTATTCTTATATTGCAACAAGACATAAGATAGATAAGGTGATTACACTAGTAAAATATAACCACATATCCAAAGTTATATAAAACAAAGTAAGAATGATATATTTTTGTTCTTAAATTCCACATAAAAATTTAAAAAACAAAAAAAAATCTAACAACTTGACAAATAAAAAGCGACATGGCGCGACTTGTGCGAACGCATGCGTGCTTTACTAGTATTTAGTAAAACAGACAAATTGACAACAACATACTTGATAAATGACATCATCGCCTATTTAAATTACATAATATTTGAAGAATGAACCATAACACCAACATAATTTCTACATGTATTACAAGGTGGGGAGACTGAATAACTCAAACTCACCAAATAGAGGATGATATCTCGACTATAAATGAATCATGTCTAATTTTGGATAAAAGTTTTAAAAGAGAAAAGGTGCAAGTGTACACAAAAAGGTTTGAATGAGGTTGAAGTGTTTTTGTTGGGATCAACAGCAAATGGATCCCACTGGAGGGACACTCATTATGTATCCACTTATTTGTGAAAGGGTTTGCGAATTGAATCATAATGAAGTACGAAAATGGAAGAAAGAATAAAGTTCAGTCTGTATTGCTTCATCCTACCCCAAAAAACTCAACTGCATACGATTCGTATCTTTATTTATTAAGTGTTTTAAATTTGATAAAGAGAAAGAAGTTGAGGTTTATTATGAAAGTGGTTAAAGTGTAGAAAACAAAGAAGGTTTTGAAAAAGATGAGAATGTTTTGAAAATTAAAGAAAAGGAGACGAAGTGAATATCCTATGTACAGGAAGGTAAAAGATAAGGTAAGGAAGGTCTGAACGAACGAAAGCTCATACTTGATATAAAGAAATCAATATAGTGCTCCCATCCCTTTGGATTAAAAGCCATAAGAAGATAAATAAGCCAAGATGATACAAAATCTCAGATGAAAGTAAATCACACAAACAGACAGCATCAAAGAAACCCATGCGTCAGATGATAATCAAAGGAACGGGTAAAGTGCATCAGCTGAAAATAAACCACAATAGCGAATGCATAAGGTAAGAATAAATCACAAGCAGCGAATGCATCAGGCAAACTCAAGGTTTTAGATAAAGCTCAATGTATCAGCGAGATATCAGATAAGAATCCCTGTATCAGATAAAACACACTAACAGAACCTGGATAACAGAGAAATAATCTGAATGTCTCAGATAAGGCTCAAGAGTAGGCTACGGGACCATAATGGATTGGATTGAAAGCCACAAAATAAACCGGTCAATGCAGTCTATGCATCCATAGGTATTCGAAAGCTAATATTTAAAATAACATTATAATCGCAACGCAATGAAGAAAATATCAACAAAACTTGAATTTATTTACAAGTAAATCAAATAAAGTATAAAGCCAAAAATTCCATGTCTATTGTAGTTACATCACAAATATTAAACCAAAAAAGGTGTATAAATTATTAACATTAGACAAACAATATTTGGAGGTGCATAATTGGAATGGTAGTGTAAATAAAGACTAAAAAAAGATTAAATTAGTAGATGTTACTATGATAATAAATTAAAAGCTTTGCAAATTTCCTTTGTGTTTAGAAAACCATGCGCACCAGTATTACGACTAAAAACCATTTCTCACCGATTAACCAATATGCTTGTGGTCTTGTTCCAATCATATACATTCAACACCAAAAGAAATGTTACTAATATTAGAAGGAGTCTATCTTAATATATAAAAAGCAACTACTACCATTTTTACAAATAATTTAAAACTTATTACATTTCTAAAAATAGGATAAACTATGTCATTATAAATTTTTTAATTAAAATTAATTCAGACATTTGGACTAATTGCTTCTTTTTATACACAAAATTAATGTGATTGTTGGCCACGTCTATTACCAAAGGTACTAATATAATTACTATCAACTTTACCTATTCCAACAATCCACATTAATTATTCTATCAATTAATTTTAGAACATAAAAGGCACGATGAATAGAAAATTAGAAAAAAAAACCTTCTCTTTCATTTTATTTAACTTTGCATCATTTTTGGAAAGACAACCAACACAAAAGATAGAACCATTGATTTCTCTCTGCTTCTGTTTTTCAAAGAGGCAGTAACCCAAACACAATAATCCTTAATTTCTCATTATTTTTCATAGGTATTATAGAGTACAAGATTTCGAAATGGAAATTATGTAAATTTGATTACTACATCATAAGACGCATATTTAATTTTGGTTCCGCTTCTATCTCTTCTTGACTCTTTTGATCTTCTAAGTTGTAGGTCAATTGTGTGTTGTGTTGGTGTCTCCGTAAGGCATAGGATTTTGATGTAGGGGCTTCGAACAATACAGTGACTGCAAGTTGTTTTGTGGTTTGTTAGGTTTTTCGTTTTTTTATTATTTATTTTTACCCAAAGTTTGTATGTTTATTAGTTACATATTCAGATTTACCTATGGTGACTAAAAACATATACTCACTAATCTCATTCTTTGACAAAGGAAATTTTAAATTTTGGTTATACGAATCTTAGACCGTAGCTTATGTTTCTATAATATCTCATTCTTTTCATTATATTTGTCATTATGTTATAGGTGTAGACTATTTTGTCCTTAATATACAAGTTTGTTAATGTCAAGTTCTTGGTTAAATTGTGCTCCAAAACAAAAGAGGTTTATTAGGGAGAGTATATGTGGCTTTTAAAGAAGCAAAAAAGAATTATAGATGGTATACGAGTTTTGTTGATGTTTGAAGAGAGCTTTAAGTTGGTAATGGTAATACACTTTAATCTCTGTGGGGAAACATTAATTCTGAATAGATTAAAAAAATTTGGAGAAGAGAAGAACTTTATACAACAATCATCAACAGTATCAAAATAATACTAAGATAACTGATAGCATTTTCTTATTTTACACTCATAATAGCTTTTGATCTTTGATTTTTATTTATGAATTCCTGGTAGAACAGTCATTGCAAAATTCAATCTAAATTACAAATTGTAATTATTACGTGGGATTTGGTTTTGATTCCACTACCAATTTTAGTAAAGTATACGTTAAACAGAATTGGAATCAGCTGACTCTCTCACTGATTTTGGATAAAACATGGTTTTCATTTCTATTTTCCTCCAGGTGATGCTGATATTTGTTGTCCATAAATTTTTAAATAGAGTGATGTATATTGTCTGGTGTTTAGTGTCTTTTAACTTATTATCAAAATATTTGAATAAAATGCAGGGTGAAAAGTAAGCTGATTCAGTTAGTTGTATCTATATTAGAACAAATAAAGGTTTTTGTCAAAATTAGGAACTCAGTAAATATGAGATTTGATAGTATTCCTTCAGCTTATTATTGATGAAACTATGATTTGGTTTTTCTAATCACATGTTATAAAGAGAAACTACTCAAAAAAATAGGTTAATACAAATTTTTACTTTTTTTTCTCTTCAGTGTTGCAAATGGGAAAAAAAGAGCTTCTTTATTTATTATTAATATTCTCATTTATTTTTTTAACATTAATAACTATATTTAAAATATTGTTTTGTTAATTAATAAGTTATTTGTTATTAAAGTAGCTTAAAAATATTCTACGAATAATTATGAGTTATTCACTACTTATATAGTATTTATTTGTGATGTAGAATTGTTTATGTTCACAAATTCAGATACTATGTACATGCTTCCTTCATTAATAATTTTGTTTTCGTGTTATTTTTTTAAGGTTTCTTCATGACAATTGCAATCAGAACTTAATTTTTATTTTAAATATTTGATGAGTTAATTAATATATATTTTAAACATTTGATTGATTTGAATTTATTATGTTAAATTATTTTAACAATTTTGTTTCCCTTAGTAATGATAGCCATTCTACATTTTACTCAAAAGAGGATAATAATGTATTGGTAAAAGAAAACAGTATCAATAATATATTATTTTTTAATTTCTCTAACAATAATTAATTAACTTTTGTTTACTTATAAAAACAAAATGATATTTATAAAAAGGAAAATCCTAACTGAAACACCATGACAAACTTATCATTTATCATTTAATTCATATTTACAAACATTTGTTGTTGATTAAAACAACCCGGATCAATACAAATTTGACAAGATAATTTTGATCATACAAAAATTAATTAAATAATTTTGGTCCTGCAAAAATTGATTCAATAAATCAGTTAAAAGTTAATTTTGGATTGTAAATAATTATTTATAATAAATAATAAATAATATAGTTTATTTTTGTTTTAATTTGACATTAATTAACTGTTTTTAGGATTGTGTTAGAATAAATAAAAAATAAAAAACCTTGGTAAATAAATGTTTTAATATAATATTGTCTTTACAGATGCAACACATTAGAATAAATATCTTTTATATATCCTTTATCGTATCTTTCCGTAAATAAATATCCTTTATATATTTTTTACATCAAACTATTGATTTTTTCATTGGAATAATTGATTTGTAAAAGTTTAATTTCACCGATCACTTTCAACACAAAAACATCATTCTATTTTAATAACTTATTATCTCTTTTATTTTTTAAATTTTAATACTTAAATGATTGATTTTATGATTATTTGGATATATTTAAAATTATATGATTATTATTGACTTTACACATTTATTTTCTATGAAGATCTCAATACATATTTTTATTATTATTACTATTATTATTCTTATTATATCAATAATATTATTCAATCAATTAAGTATTATTTATTTTAGATTTGTTTAAAAACAATCATATACTTTATAGAAACATGAATATTAGCAAAGCAATACCACGTTCGGTTGTATGAAAATTGAAATGAGAATAATATATTTTTTAAAATAATAATTGAAAATAATAAATTAATAAAATCAAACAAATATTATATTTTTAAATTTAATTTCATATAAATAACAAATATTTTGAAAGAAAAAAACCGACTTGAAACAAAATTAGATTCTTAATGATAAAAAGTTAACATTTATATTAAAAAATGATACAAATATTTATTTTTATAAAAATAACATGAGACAATAATGATTAGTGAATACACAAATTTTGTATGAATACACAAATTTTTTATTCTTTTAAAAATGACCAATAAAAACTATGCTGCATAAAAGGTGTGTTGCATCATATGTTTGGTCACATTGGAAGTATCAGCAAATTCATATGAGTTAAAAAATGACAATAATAATGATACATTATTAATATCAATATGTTGAGTAAAAAATAATAAATGTTAATAATAAAAATTTATTAATATTTATTATTATATAATTATAATAACATATTAAAATTATTATTATCATTAATATTTAATTTATGAATTTTTAAAATAAAAAAATCTTACACATTTATGTATTATGTATATTTTCAAAATATTTCTTAGGAATTAAAAATCAGAAAATGTTCATTAAAACGTTTTCAACGTTCTAAATTATAAATTAACAGTCTGATTTGCAACAATACGAATCAATACTGGCTCATACTCAATGAGTACCCATAAAAATACCCTCAACGAGTAGGGTAAAAATCCGCAAAATAGGTACGAATACTGACACAAGTAATTACCCATTAAAATAAGCGGTTATAAGTGCTGCCACGAGTACCTTAGTACCCACTCCGCTCCATACTCACACTTCATATTTATATAATATCATTTGTATTATTATATACAAATGCACATATATCAATTTTAAAAAAATATCACTATTAAACTATTACACATTTTAATAAAAGTATTTATTTATTTCTTAAATCAACATAAGCATAATTTTTTTAATGTTAAAAAAACTTAAAATTATATGATAATTTATAATTAATTGATTGAATTTTACTACAAATGTGGATAAACGGGTGCGGGTATGGGTATTGAGATACCCATAGATTATGGATATGGGTGTGAACAGTGTCCACGCGGGTTTGGGCTCGGGTAAGAAGATTTTTTTGGTATGGGGACGGGTATTGTAGTACTCTGCCCATTGCCATCCCTAATCAATACACGAGTACAGGTAAAAAAATATACTTAAATAAAGAAGAAAATAATTTCACAAATATTTAATTATCTATATTTAAGTATCCCAAAGTCCATTTTTCACAAATATTTAATTATCTATATTCAAGTATCCCAAAGTCTATTTTTCTTATATTCCAACAAGACATAAGATAGATCAAGTGATTACACAAGTAAAATACAACCACATATCCAAAGTTCTATAAAACAAAGATAGGATGATATATTTTTGTTCTTAACTTCACACATAAAAATGACATGGCACGACTCGTGCGAATGCACATGTGCTTTTGTAGTATTTAGAAAAGCACTCAAATTGACAACCACATACTTGATAAAATAAAACATCACCTATTTAAATTACATAATATTTGAAGAATGAACAAAAACACTAACATAATTCCTATATGTATTACAAGATGGGAAAACTGAATAAGTCAAATTCACAAAATAGAGGATGGTATCTCTTCTATAAATGAATCATATATAATCTTGGAAAAAAGTTTTAGAAGAGAAACGTTGCACAATCACACAAAATGGTATGAATGAGGTTGAAGTGTTTTTGTTGGGATCAATAGCAAATGGATCCCACTGAAGGGACAATCACTATGTCTCCACTTATTTGTGAAAGTGTTTGTGAATTGAATCGCAATGAAGTTCGGAAATGGAAGAAAAAACAAGGTTCAGTCTGTATCGCCTCATCCTACCCCAAAATACTCAACTGCATAAGATTCATATCTTTATTTATTAAGTGTTTTAAGTTTGATAAAGAGAAAGAGGTTTGAAAAGAGAGTCACTCGAAGAAGTCGAGGTTTTTTATGATACTGGTTAGAGTTTAGAAAACAAAGAAAGTTTTGAAAAAGATGAGAAGGTTTTGAAAATTAAAGAATTTGAAGGAGATGGAGAGAATATCCTATGTACAGGAAGGTCTGGCCGAACATAAGCTCATACTTGATATAAAGAAATCAATATAGCATTCCCATCCCTTTGGATTAAAAGCCATAAGAAGTTAAATAAGCCAAGAGTATACCAAACCTCAGGTGAAAATAAATCACACAAACAGACATCATCAAAGAGACCCATGCGTCAGATAATACTTAAAGGAACAGATAAAGTTCATCAAGTGAAAATTAACCACAACAGAGAATGCATTAGGTAAGAATAAATCACAAGCAACGAATTAATCAGGTAAACTCAAGGTGTCAGATAAAGCTCAAAGTATCAATGAGATATCAAATAAGAATCCCTGCATCAGATAAAACACACTGACAGAACCAGGATAACAGAGAAATAATCTGAATGTCTCAGATAAGGCTTAAGAGTAGGCTACGGGACCGGAATAGATTGAATTGAAAGCCACAAAATAAACCGGTCAATGGAGTCTATGCATCCATACGTATTCAAAAGCTAATATTTAAATTAACTTTATAATCGCAATGCAATGAAGAAAATATCAACACAACTTGAATTTATTTACAAGTAAATCAAATAAAGTATAAAGCTAAAAATTCCATGTCTATTGTATTTACATCAAAAATATTAAACCAAAAAAGGTGTATAAATTATTAACAATCGACAAACAATATTTGGTGGTGCATAATTGGAATGGTAGTGTAAATAAGGACTAAAAAATATTAAATTAGTAGATGTTACTATGTGTAGCGATAAAAAATGTAGCGGGGTAAATCGGAGATCGAATTATTGATTAATTTGTCTCACAAAAGCAAGAGTCGCCACCGCGCTTTATTATTTCCAAGGAAAAAGGGAAAAGAGCGAAATAAAACCCTAAAGTATGCAATGTAAAATAATACTTTCTAAAAGTAATAAAAATACAAGGCGTTTTTGAAAAGAGATCTATGGTTCGGGGGTTGGTTATACAATGGGAAGGTATTAGCACCCAATGTATCTATAGTACTCTATAGGAACCTTTTGAAATATCTGTTTATTAAAATGTTCGTTTGATTAAAAATAAATTGTTTCGACCGAAAAGGGATACGGACGGGTTTTTTGAAGGTATGACGACCTAATGTCGAAGTTTTGGCTTAAAAGGTATAAGTTTTGAAAAGATTGAATATTTGAGGAAAAATTGTCTTAAGTTTTAATGAGATGAAAATATTCGCGTGATTGGACTTGAGGACATGAAGTCAACAAGTTTAATCGTTTTTCTCTTGGATTTAGACGTAAACAGAATAATCAAACAAAAAATTAGATAGATAAATGATATACAACCATAACAATGATTAAATAATAAACTAAAGGGTGTGAACATGCATTCTTATATTTTTTATTTAATAGGTATAACGCAAGAGAATTAATTAAGGAAAATAAAATGTTTTAACTCTTAAATTCTAGGTGTCAGATAAAGCTCAAAGTATCAATAAGATATCTAATAAGAATCCCTGCATCAGATAAAACACACTGACAAAACCAGGATAACAGAGAAATAATCTGAATGTCTCAGATAAGGCTTAAGAGTAGGCTACGGGACCGGAATGGATTGAATTGAAAGCCACAAAATAAACCGGTCAATGGAGTCTATGCATCCATACGTATTCGAAAGCTAATATTTAAATTAACTTTATAATCGCAATGCAATGAAGAAAATATCAACACAACTTGAATTTATTTAAAAGTAAATCAAATAAAGTATAAAGCTAAAAATTCCATGTCTATTGTATTTACATCAAAAATATTAAACCAAAAAAGGTGTATAAATTATTAACAATCGACAAATAATATATGGTGGTGCATAATTGGAATGGTAGTGTAAATAAGAACTAAAAAATATTAAATTAGTAGATGTTACTATGATAATAAATTAAAAGCTTTGCAAATTTCCTTTGTGTTTGGAAAACCATACGCATCAGTATTACAACTAAAAACCATTTCTCACTGATTAACCAATATGCATGTGGTCTTGTTCCAATCATACACATTCAACACAAAAAGAAATGTTACTAATCTTAGAAGGGGTCTGTTTTAATATATAAAAAGTGACTACTACCATTTTTACAAATAATTTAAAACTAATTACATTTCTAAAATTAGGGTTAAATAGATCATTATAAATTTTTTAATTAAAATTAATTCATACTTCTTGAATATTTGTTTCTTTTTATACACAAAATTAATGTGATTGTTGGTCATTTCTATTACCAAAACTACTAATATAATTACTATCAACTTTACCTATTCCAACAATCCACGTTAATTATTCCATCTATTAATTTTAGAACATAAAAGGCACAATGAAAAGAAAATTAGAAGAAAAAAACCTTCTCTTTCATTTTATTTAACTTTGCTTCATTTTTGGAAAGACAACCAACACAAAAGATAGAACCATTGATTTATCTCTGCTTCTATTTTTCAAAAACGCACTAACACAATCAAACACCAACAAACAAACATACAAAATAAATTCCCAAACACAACAATCCTTAATTTCTCGTTATTTTTCATAGGCTTTAAAGGGTACAAGATTTAAAAATGAAAATTATGTAAATTTAATTACTACACGAATGTTTGATTCTGGTTCCGCTTCTACCTCTTCTTGACTCTTTTGATCTTCTAAGTTGTAGGTCAGTTTTCGGTTGTGTTGGTGTCTCTGTGAGATGTAGGACTTTAATGGCATAGTTGTATGAATTTGTGCAGTAGTGAAGAGAAAGTGTGAGGGGCTTCGAACAATACAGTGACTGCAAGTTTTTTTGTGGTTTGTTAGATTTTTCGTTTTTTTTTACCTGAAGTTTGTATGTTTATTAGTTACATATTCAGATTTACCTATGGTGACTAAAAAGGTATACTCACTAATCTCATTCTGTCACATAGGATGTTTTTAAATTTGGTTAAACGAATCTTAGACCGTAGCTTATGTTTCTATAATATCTTTGTAATTGCGATGAATTTCTCTGTTGAGTTTAATTATATTTGTCATTATGTTATAGGTGTAGACTATTTTGTACTTAATATACAAGTTTGTTAATGTCAAGTTCTTGGTTAAATTGTGGTCCAAAACAAAAGAGGATTATCAGAGAGAGTATATGTGACTTTTAAAGAAGCAGAAAAGAATTATAGATGGTATACGGGTTTTGTTGATGTTTGAAGAGAGCTTTAAGTTAGTAATGGTAATACAACTTTGATCTATGTCGGGAAACATTAATTCCAAATAGATTAAAAACATTTGGAGAAGAGAAGAACTTTATACAACAACTGTCAACAGTATCAAAATAATACTAAGATAATTGATATCATTGTCTTATTTTACACTCATAATAGCTTTTGATCTTTTATTTTTTTTTATGAATTCCTGGTAGAATAGACATTGCAAAATTCAATCTAAATTACAAATTGTAATTATTCGGTGGGATTTAGTTTTGATTCCATTGCCAATTTTAGTAAAGTTTACGTTAAACTGAATAGGAATCACCTGACTCTCTCACTGATTTTGGGTAAAACATGGTTTTCATTTCTATTTTCTTCCAGGTGATGCTGATATTTGTTGTCCATAAATTTTTAAATATAGTGATGTAAATTGTCTAATGTTTAGTGTCTTTTAACATATTTGAATAAAATGCACGATGAAAAGTTCGTTGATTCAGTTAGTTGTATCTATATTAGAATAGATAAAGATTTTTTTTTCATAATTAAGAACTCCGTAAATATTAGATTTCATAGTATTCCTCCAACTTATTATTAATGAAACTATGATTTGGTTTTTCTAATCACATGTTACAAAAATAAACTACTCAAAAAAATAAGATAATATACATTATTGCTTTTTTTTTTCTCTTTTGTGTTGCAAATGGGAAAAATAGAGCTTCTTTATTTATTATTAATATTCTCAATTATTTTTTTACTATTAATAACTATATTTAAAAAAAAAATTGTTAATTAATAAGTTACTAGTTATTAAAGTTGCATAAAAATATTCTACAAATAATTATGAGTTATTCAATATTTATTTAGTATTTATTCGCGATGCAGAATTGTTTATATTCACAAATTCGATACTATGTACATGCTTCCTTCATTAATAGTTTTTGTATTTGTTTTATTTTTTTAAGGTTTCTTCGTGACAATTGCAACCAGATCTTAATTTTTATTTTAAATATTTGATGAGTTAATTAATATATATTTTGAACATTTGATTGATTTGAATTTATTATGTTAAATTATTTAAACAATTTTGTTTTCCTTAGTAATGATACCCAATCTACATTTTAATCAAATGAATATAATAATGTATTGGTAAAAGAAAATAGTGTCAATAATATATTATTTTTTAATTTCTCTAACAATAATTAATGTTCTTTTGTTTAGTTATAAAATCAAAATGATATTTATAAAAAGGAAAATCCTAACTGAAAGACCATAACAACTTATCATTTATCATTTAATTCATATTTACAAACATTTGTTGTTGAGTAAAACAACTTGGAACAATATAAATTTGACAAGATAATTTTGGTTATACAAAATTTGATTAAATAATTTTGGTCCTGCAAAAATTGATTCAATAAATTAGTTAAAAGTTAACTTTGGATTGTAAATAATTATTTATAATAAATAATAGAGTTTATTTTTGTTTTAATTTTGACATTAATTAATTGTTTTTAGGATTGTGTTAGAATAAATAAAAAATAAAAAATCTTTGTAAATAAATGTTTTAATATAATACTGTCTTTACAGATGCAACACATTAGAATAAATATCCTTTATATATCCTCTATCCTAACTTTCCGTAAATAAATATCCTGTATATATTTTTGACATCAAACAATTAATTTTTTCATTGGAATAATTGATTTTGTAAATGTTTAATTTCACCGATCACCTTCAACACAAAAACATTATCCTATTTTAATAAGTGATTATCTTTTTTATTTTTAAAATGTTAATACTTAAATGATTGATTTTACGATTATCTTGATATATTTAAAATTATATGACTATTATTGATTTTACAGTTATTAATTAATATATCATTTAGTTTCTATGAAGATCTCAATAGTTATTATTATTATTATTATTATTATTATTATTATTATTATTATTATTATTATTATTATTATTATTATTATTATTATTATTATTATTGTTATTTTAGATTTGTTTAAAAACAATCATATACTTTATAGAAACATGAAGATTAGCTGAGCAATACCATGTTCGGTTGCATGAAAATTGAAATGAGAATAATATATATTTTAAAATAATAATTGAAAATAATAAATTAATAAAATAAAATAACAAATATTGTATTTTTAAATTTAATATCATATAAATAAAAAATATTTTTAAAGAAAAAAATCGACATGAAACAAAATTAGATTCTTAATGATCAAAAGTTAACATTTATACTAAAAAATGAGACAAATATTTATTTTTATAAAAGTAACATGAGACAATAATGATTAGTGAATACACAAATTTTGTATGAATACCCAAATTTTTTATTTTTTTAAAAATGACCAATAAAAACTATGCTGCATAAAAGATGTGTTCATCATATGTTTTGTCACATTGGAAATATCAGCAAATTCATATGAGTTAAAAATATGACAATAATAATGATACATTATTAATATCAATATGGTGAGTAAAAAATACTAAATGTAAATAATAAAAATTTATTTATATTTATTATTATATAATTATAATAACATATTAAAATTATTATTATTATTATTAATATTTAATTTATGAATTTTTAAAATAAAAAAATCTTACACATTTATGTATTATGTATATTTTCAAAATATTTCTTAGGAATTAAAAATGAGAAAATGTTCATTAAAATGTTTTTAACGTTCTAAGTTAAAATTTAACAGTCTGATTTGCACCAATACGAATCAATACTGGCTCATACTCAACGAGTACCCACAAAAAATACCCTCAACGAGTAGGGTAAAAATACGCAAAATAGGTACGAATACTGACACGAGTAATTACCCATTAATATAAGCGGTTATGAGTGCTGGCACGAGTACCTTAGTACCCACTCCACTCCATACTCACACTTCATATTTATATAATATCATTTTTATTATTATATAAAAATACACATATATCAATTTTTAAAAAACATATCACTATTAAACTATTACACATTTTAATAAAAGTGTTTATTTATTTCTTAAATCAACAATAACATTCATAATTTTTTTAATGTTAAAAAAACTTAAAATTATATGATAATTTATAATTAATTGATTGAATTTTACTACGAATGTGTATAAACGGGTGCGGGTATGGGTATTGAGATACCCATAGATTATGGATATGGGTGTAATTGTTTAGTTTCACCGATCATTTTCAACACAATAATATTATTCTATTTTAGTAAGTGATTATCTGTTTTATTTTTTAAAATGTTAATACTTATATGATTGATTTTATGATTATTTAATATGGTTAAAATTATATGATTATTATTGATTTTGCAGTTATTAATTAATATATCAATACATATTATTATTATTATTGTTATTATTATTATTATTATTATATCAATATATATTTTTCAATCAATTAAGTATTATTTATTTTAGATTTGTTTAAAAACAATCTTATACTTTATAGAAACATGAAGATTAGCTGCGCAATACCATGTTCGGTTGCATGAAAATTGAAATGAGATTAATACATTTTTTAAAATAATAATTGAAAAGAATAAATTAATAAAATAAAATAACAATATTATATTTTTAAATTAAATTTCATATAAATAACAAATGTTTTTAAAGAAAAAAAATTGACTTGAAACATAATTAGCTTCTTAATGATAAAGCCAAAAATTCCATGTCTATTGTATTTACATCAAAAATATTAAACCAAAAAAGGTGTATAAATTATTAACAATAGACAAACAAAATTTGGAGGTGCATAATTGGAATGGTAGTGTAAATAAAGACTAAAAAAAAGATTAAATTAGTAGATGTTACTATGATAATAAATTAAAAGCTTTGCAAATTTCCTTTGCGTTTGGAAAACCATGTGCACCAGTATTACGACTAAAAACCATTTCTCACTGATTAACCAATATGCACGTGGTCTTGTTCCAATCATACACATTCAACACAAAAAGAAATGTTACTAATCTTAGAAGGAGTCTGTTTTAATATATAAAAAGTGACTACTACCATTTTTACAAATAATTTAAAACTAATTACATTTATCAAATTAGGGTTAAATAGGTTATTATAAATTTTGTAATTAAAATTAATTCAGACATTTTGAATATTTGCTTCTTTTTATACACAAAATTAACGTGATTGTTGGTCATGTCTATTACCAAAGCTACTAATATAATTACTATCAACTTTATCTATTCCAACAATCTACATTAATTATTCCATCTATCAATTTTATAACATAAAAGGAACAATGAAAATTAAATTAGAAAAAAAAAACCTTCTCTTTCATTTTATTTAACTTTGCTTCATTTTTGGAAAGACAACCAACACAAAAGATATAACCATTAATTTCTCCCTGCTTCTATTTTTCAAGGACGCAATAACACCATCAAACAAACATACAAAATCAATACCCAAACACAATAATCCTTAATTTCTCATTATTTTCATAGGCTTTACAGAGTACAAGATTTCGAAATGGAAATTATGTAAATTTGATTACTACACGAATGTTTAATTCTGGTTCCGCTTCTACCTCTTCTTAACTCTTTTGATCTTCTAAGTTGTAGGTCAATTGTCTGTTGTGTTGGTGTCTCCACGAGATATAGGATTTTGATGGCGAAGTTGTATGAATTTGTGCAGTAGTGAAGAGAAAATGTGAGAGGCTTCGAACAATACAATGATTGCAAGTTGTTTTGTGGTTTGTTAGGTTTTTCGTTTTTTTTTACCTGAAGTTTGTATGTTTATTAGTTACATATTCAGATTTACCTATGGTGACTAAAAATGTATACTCACTAATCTCATTCTTTCACAGAGGAAGTTTTAAAATTTGGTTATACGAATCTTAGACCGTAGCTTATGTTTCTATAATATCTTGCTAATTGCGATAAATTTCTCTGTTGAGTTTCATTATATTTGTCATCATGTTATAGGTGTAGAGTATTTTGTACTTAACATACAAGTTTGTTAATGTCAAGTTCTTGGTTAAACTGTGGTCCAAAACAAAAGAGAGTTATCAGAGAGAGTATATGTCACTTTTAAAGAAGCAGAAAAGAATTATAGATGGTATACGAGTTTTGTTGATGTTTGAAGAGAGCTTTAAGTTGGTAATGGTAATACAACATTGATCTAAGTGGGGAAACATTAATTCCAAATAGATTAATTGGAGAAGAGAAGAACATTATACAACAATCGTCAACAGTATCAAAATAATACTAAGATAATTGATAGAGTTTTCTTATTTTACACTCATAATAGCTTTTGATCTTTGATTTTTATTTATGAATTCCAGGTAGAACAGTCATTGCAAAATTCAATCTAAATTACAAATTGTAATTATTCTGTGGGATTTAGTTTTGATTCCACTGCCAATTATAGTAAAATTTACGTTAAACTGAATCAGAATCAGCTGACTCTCTCACTGATTTTGGGTAAAACATGGTTTTCATTTCTATTTTGTTCCAGTGATGCTAATATTTGTTGTCCATAAATTTTTAAATAGAGTGATGTATATTGTCTGATGTTTAGTGTCTATTAACATATTAACAAAGTATTTCAATAAAATGCAGGATGAAAAGTTAGCTGATTCAGTTAGTTGTATCCATATTAGAACAGATAAAGGTTTTTGTCAAAATTAAGAACTCAGTAAATATGAGATTTGATAGTATTCCTCCAACTTATTATTAATGAAACTATGATTTGGTTTTTCTAATCACATGTTACAAAAAGAAACTACTTAAAAAAATAAGATAATTTACATTTTTGATTTTTTTTCTCTTCTGTGTTGCAAATGGGAAAAATAGAGATTCATTATTTATTATTAATATTCTCAATTTTTTTTACTATTAATAACTATATTGAAAATATATATTTTTTTGTTAATTAATAAGTTATTAGTTATTAAAGTTGCATAAAAATATTCTATGAATAATTATGAGTTATTCACTATTTATTTAGTATTTATTCGCGATGCAGAATTTTATATATTAACAAATTCAGATACTATGTACATGCTACCTTCATTAATAATTTTTGTTTTTGTTTTATTTTTTTAAAGTTTCTTCATGAAAATTGCAACCTGATCTTAATTTTTATTTTAAATATTTGATGAGTTAATTAATATATATATTTTAAACATTTGATTGATTTGAATTTATTATGTTAAATTATTTTAACAATTTTGTTGCCCTTAGTAATGATACCCATTCTACATTTTACTCAAAATGAAGATAATAATGTATTGGTAAAAGAAAATAGTGTCAATAATATATTATTTTTTAATTTCTCTAACAATAATTAATTTACTTTTTGTTTAGTTATATTAAACAATATGATATTTATAAAAAGGAAAATCCTAATTGAAAAACCATAACAAACTTATCATTTATCATTTAATTCATATTTACAAATATTTGTTATTGATTAAAACAACCTGGAACAATATAAATTTGACAAGATAATTTTGGTCATACAAAAATTGATTAAATAATTTTGGTCCTGCAAAAATTGATTCAACAAATTAGTTAAAAGTTAATTTTGGATTGTAAATAATTATTTATAATAAATAATAAATAATAGAGTTTATTTTTGTTTTAATTTTGACATTAATTAACCGTTTTTAGGATTGTGTAAGAATAAATAAAAAATAAAAAATCTTTGTAAATAAATGTTTTAATATATTATTGCCTTTATAGATGTAACACATTAGAATAAATATCCTTTATATATCCTCTATCCTATCTTTCTGTAAATAAATATCCTTTATATATTTTTTATATCAAATAATTGATTTTTTCATTGGAATAATTGATTTTGTAAAGGTTTAATTTCACCGATCACTTTCAACACAAAAAGATTATTATATTTTAATAAATTATATCTTTTATTTTTAAAATGTTAATACTTATATGATTGATTTTATGATTATTTAATATATTTCAAATTACATGATTATTATTGATTTTACAGTTATTAATTAATATATCATTTATTTTCTATGAAGATCTCCATACTTATTATTATTATTATTATTATTATTATTATTATTATTATTATTATTATTATTATATCAATAAATATTATTCAATCAATTAAGTATTATTTATTTTAGATTTGTTTAAAAAAAATCATATACGTTATAGAAAACATGAAGATTAGCTGAGCAATACCACGTTCGGTTGCATGAAAATTGAAATGAGATTAATATATTTTTTAAAATAATAATTGAAAATAATAAATTAATAAAATCAAATAACAAATATTATATTTTAAAATTTAATTTCATATAAATAACAAATATTATTAAAGAAAAAAATTGAATTGAAACAAAATTAAATTCTTAATGATAAAAAGTTAACATTTATACTAAAAAATGATACAAATATTTATTTTTATAAAATAACATGAGAGAATAATGATTAGTGAATACATAAATTTTTTATGAATACCCAAATTTTTTATTCTTTTAAAAATGACCAATAAAAACTATGCTACTTAAAGGTGTGCTACATCATATGTTTGGCCACATTGGAAATATCAGCAAATTCATATGAGTTAAAAATATGAACATAATAATGATACATTATTAATATCAATATCGTGAGTAAAAAATAATAAATTTTAATAATACATTGCTCATACTCAACGGATACCCACATAAATTAAAAATTAACAATCTGATTTGCACCGATACGAATCAATACATTGCTCATACTCAATGGATACCCACATAAAATACCCTCAACGAGTAGGGTAAAAATCCACAAAATAGGTATGGATGCTGACAGGAGTAATTACCCATTAAAATAAGCGGTTATGAGTGCTGGCACGAGTACCTTAGTACCCACTCCGCTTCATACTCACACTTCATATTTATATAATATCATTTATATTATTATATACAAATGCACATATATCAATTTTTAAAAACATATCACTATTAAACTATTACACATTTTAATAAAAGTATTTATTTATTTCTAAAATCAACAATAACAATCATAATTTTTTTATGTTAAAAAAACTTAAAATTATATGATAATTTATAATTAATTGATTGAATTTTACTACGAATGTGGATAAACGGATGCGGGTATGGGTATTGAGATACCCATAGATTATGGATATGGGTGTGAACAGTGTCCACGCGAGTTTGGGCTCGGCACGGAGATTTTTTTGTTATGGGGACGGGTATTGTAGTACTCTGCCCATTGCCATCCCTAATCAATACCCAAGTACGGGTAAAAAAATATACTTAATAAAGAAGAAAATAATTTCACAAATATTTAATTATCTATATTTAAGTATCCCAAAGTCCATTTTCACAAATATTTAATTATCTATATTTAAGTATCCCAAAGTCCATTTTTCCTATATTCCAACAAGACATAAGATAGATCAAGTGATTACACCAGTAAAATACAACCTTATATCCAAAGTTCTATAAAACAAAGATAGGATGATATATTTTTGTTCTTAATTTCACACATAAAAACGACATGGCACCACTCGTGCGAATGCACACGTGCTTTAGTAGTATTTAAAGAAGCAGACAAATTGAGAACCACATACTTGATAAAATACAACATTACCTATTTAAATTACATAATATTTGGAGAATGAACAAAAACACCAATATAATTTCTACATGTATTGCAAGATGGGAAAACTGAATAAGTCAAACTCACAAAATAGAGGATGATATCTCGTCTATAAATGAATCATATCTAATCTTGGAAAAAAGTTTTAGAAGAGAAACGTTGCACAAAGACACAAAATGGTTTGAATGAGGTTGAAGTGTTTTTGTTGGGATCAATAGCAAATGGATCCCACTGGAGGGACAGTTACTATGTCTCCACATATTTGTGAAAGGGTTTGTGAATTGAATCGTAATGAAGTTCGGAAATGGAAGAAAAAACAAGGTTCAGTCTGTATCGCCTCATCCTACCCCAAAATACTCAACTGCATAAGATTCATATCTTTATTTATTAAGTGTTTTAAGTTTGATAAAGAGAAAGAGGTTTGAAAAGAGAGTCACTCGAAGAAGTCGAGGTTTTTTATGGAACTCGTTAAATTTTAGAAAACAAATAAGGTTTTGAAAATTAAAGAATTTGAAGGAGATGAAGAGAATATCCTATGTACAGGACGGTAAAAGATAAGGTAAGGAAGGTTTGGCCGAACATAAGCTCATACTTGATATAAAGAAATCAATATAGCATTCCCATCCCTTTGGATTGAGAGCCATAAGCAGTTAAATAAGCCAAGAGTATACCAAACCTCAGGTGAAAATAAATCACACAAGCATACATCATCAAAGCCACCCTTGCGTAAGATAATACTCAAAGGAATGGATAAAGTTCATCAGGTGAAAATAAACCACAACAGAGAATGCATTAGGTAAGAATAAATCAGAAGCAGCAAATGCATCAGGTAAACTCAAGTTGTCAGATAAAGCTTAAAGTATCAATAAGATATCAAATAAGAATCCCTGCAACAGATAAAACACACTGACAGAACCAGGATAACAGAGAAATAATACAAATGTCTCAGATAAGGCTCAAGAGTATGCTACGAGACTGGAATTGATTGAATTGAAAGCGACAAAATAAACCCGTCAATGGAGTCTATGCATCCATACGTATTCGAAAGCTAATATTTAAATTAACTTTATAATCGCAGCGCAATGAAGAAAATATCAACACAACTTGAATTTATTTACAAGTAAATCAAATAAAGTGTAAAGCCAAAAATTCCATGTCTATTGTATTTACATCAAAAATATTAAACCAAAAAAGATGTATAAATTATTAACAATAGACAAATAAAATTCGGTGGTGCATAATTGGAATGGTAGTGTAAATAAAGACTAAAAAAATATTAAATTAGTAGATGTTACTATGATAATAAATTAAAAGCTTTGCAAATTTCCTTTGTGTTTGGAAAACCATACGCACCAGTATTACAACTAAAAACCATTTCTCACTGATTAACCAATATGTTTGTCGTATTGTTCCAATCATACACATTCAACACAAAAAGAAATGTTACTAATCTTAGAAGGAGTCTGTTTTAATATATAAAAAGTGACTACTACCATTTTTTACAAATAATTTAAAACTAATTACATTTCTAAAAATAGGATAAACTATGTCATTATAAATTTTTTAATTAAAATTAATTCAGACATTTGGACTAATTGCTTCTTTTTATACACAAAATTAATGTGATTGTTGGCCACGTCTATTACCAAAGGTACTAATATAATTACTATCAACTTTACCTATTTCAACAATCCACATTAATTATTCTATCAATTAATTTTAGAACATAAAAGGCACGATGAATAGAAAATTAGAAAAAAAAACCTTCTCTTTCATTTTATTTAACTTTGCATCATTTTTGGAAAGACAACCAACACAAAAGATAGAACCATTGATTTCTCTCTGCTTCTGTTTTTCAAAGAGGCAGTAACCCAAACACAATAATCCTTAATTTCTCATTATTTTTCATAGGTATTATAGAGTACAAGATTTCGAAATGGAAATTATGTAAATTTGATTACTACATCATAAGACGCATATTTAATTTTGGTTCCGCTTCTATCTCTTCTTGACTCTTTTGATCTTCTAAGTTGTAGGTCAATTGTGTGTTGTGTTGGTGTCTCCGTAAGGCTTAGGATTTTGATGTAGGGGCTTCGAACAATACAGTGACTGCAAGTTGTTTTGTGGTTTGTTAGGTTTTTCGTTTTTTTATTATTTATTTTTACCCAAAGTTTGTATGTTTATTAGTTACATATTCAGATTTACCTATGGTGACTAAAAACATATACTCACTAATCTCATTCTTTGACAAAGGAAATTTTAAATTTTGGTTATACGAATCTTAGACCGTAGCTTATGTTTCTATAATATCTCATTCTTTTCATTATATTTGTCATTATGTTATAGGTGTAGACTATTTTGTCCTTAATATACAAGTTTGTTAATGTCAAGTTCTTGGTTAAATTGTGCTCCAAAACAAAAGAGGTTTATTAGGGAGAGTATATGTGGCTTTTAAAGAAGCAAAAAAGAATTATAGATGGTATACGAGTTTTGTTGATGTTTGAAGAGAGCTTTAAGTTGGTAATGGTAATACACTTTAATCTCTGTGGGGAAACATTAATTCTGAATAGATTAAAAAAATTTGGAGAAGAGAAGAACTTTATACAACAATCATCAACAGTATCAAAATAATACTAAGATAACTGATAGCATTTTCTTATTTTACACTCATAATAGCTTTTGATCTTTGATTTTTATTTATGAATTCCTGGTAGAACAGTCATTGCAAAATTCAATCTAAATTACAAATTGTAATTATTACGTGGGATTTGGTTTTGATTCCACTACCAATTTTAGTAAAGTATACGTTAAACAGAATTGGAATCAGCTGACTCTCTCACTGATTTTGGATAAAACATGGTTTTCATTTCTATTTTCCTCCAGGTGATGCTGATATTTGTTGTCCATAAATTTTTAAATAGAGTGATGTATATTGTCTGCTGTTTAGTGTCTTTTAACTTATTAACAAAATATTTGAATAAAATGCAGGGTGAAAAGTAAGCTGATTCAGTTAGTTGTATCTATATTAGAACAGATAAAGGTTTTTGTCAAAATTAGGAACTCAGTAAATATGAGATTTGATAGTATTCCTTCAGCTTATTATTGATGAAACTATGATTTGGTTTTTCTAATCACATGTTATAAAGAGAAACTACTCAAAAAAATAGGTTAATACAAATTTTTACTTTTTTTTCTCTTCAGTGTTGCAAATGGGAAAAAAAGAGCTTCTTTATTTATTATTAATATTCTCATTTATTTTTTTAACATTAATAACTATATTTAAAATATTGTTTTGTTAATTAATAAGTTATTTGTTATTAAAGTAGCTTAAAAATATTCTACGAATAATTATGAGTTATTCACTACTTATATAGTATTTATTTGTGATGTAGAATTGTTTATGTTCACAAATTCAGATACTATGTACATGCTTCCTTCATTAATAATTTTGTTTTCGTGTTAGTTTTTTAAGGTTTCTTCATGACAATTGCAATCAGAACTTAATTTTTATTTTAAATATTTGATGAGTTAATTAATATATATTTTAAACATTTGATTGATTTGAATTTATTATGTTAAATTATTTTAACAATTTTGTTTCCCATAGTAATGATAGCCATTCTACATTTTACTCAAAAGAGGATAATAATGTATTGGTAAAAGAAAACAGTATCAATAATATATTATTTTTTAATTTCTCTAACAATAATTAATTAACTTTTGTTTACTTATAAAAACAAAATGATATTTATAAAAAGGAAAATCCTAACTGAAACACCATGACAAACTTATCATTTATCATTTAATTCATATTTACAAACATTTGTTGTTGATTAAAACAACCCGGATCAATACAAATTTGACAAGATAATTTTGATCATACAAAAATTAATTAAATAATTTTGGTCCTGCAAAAATTGATTCAATAAATCAGTTAAAAGTTAATTTTGGATTGTAAATAATTATTTATAATAAATAATAAATAATATAGTTTATTTTTGTTTTAATTTGACATTAATTAACTGTTTTTAGGATTGTGTTAGAATAAATAAAAAATAAAAAACCTTGGTAAATAAATGTTTTAATATAATATTGTCTTTACAGATGCAACACATTAGAATAAATATCTTTTATATATCCTTTATCGTATCTTTCCGTAAATAAATATCCTTTATATATTTTTTACATCAAACTATTGATTTTTTCATTGGAATAATTGATTTGTAAAAGTTTAATTTCACCGATCACTTTCAACACAAAAACTCTATTTTAATAACTTATTATCTCTTTTATTTTTTAAATTTTAATACTTAAATGATTGATTTTATGATTATTTGGATATATTTAAAATTATATGATTATTATTGACTTTACACATTTATTTTCTATGAAGATCTCAATACATATTTTTATTATTATTACTATTATTATTCTTATTATATCAATAATATTATTCAATCAATTAAGTATTATTTATTTTAGATTTGTTTAAAAACAATCATATACTTTATAGAAACACGAATATTAGCAAAGCAATACCACGTTCGGTTGTATGAAAATTGAAATGAGAATAATATATTTTTTAAAATAATAATTGAAAATAATAAATTAATAAAATCAAACAAATATTATATTTTTAAATTTAATTTCATATAAATAACAAATATTTTGAAAGAAAAAAACCGACTTGAAACAAAATTAGATTCTTAATGATAAAAAGTTAACATTTATATTAAAAAATGATACAAATATTTATTTTTATAAAAATAACATGAGACAATAATGATTAGTGAATACACAAATTTTATATGAATACACAAATTTTTTATTCTTTTAAAAATGACCAATAAAAACTATGCTGCATAAAAGGTGTGTTGCATCATATGTTTGGTCACATTGGAAGTATCAGCAAATTCATATGAGTTAAAAAATGACAATAATAATGATACATTATTAATATCAATATGTTGAGTAAAAAATAATAAATGTTAATAATAAAAATTTATTAATATTTATTATTATATAATTATAATAACATATTAAAATTATTATTATCATTAATATTTAATTTATGAATTTTTAATATAAAAAAATCTTACACATTTATGTATTATGTATATTTTCAAAATATTTCTTAGGAATTAAAAATCAGAAAATGTTCATTAAAACGTTTTCAACGTTCTAAATTATAAATTAACAGTCTGATTTGCAACAATACGAATCAATACTGGCTCATACTCAATGAGTACCCATAAAAATACCCTCAACGAGTAGGGTAAAAATCCGCAAAATAGGTACGAATACTGACACAAGTAATTACCCATTAAAATAAGCGGTTATAAGTGCTGCCACGAGTACCTTAGTACCCACTCCGCTCCATACTCACACTTCATATTTATATAATATCATTTGTATTATTATATACAAATGCACATATATCAATTTTAAAAAAAATATCACTATTAAACTATTACACATTTTAATAAAAGTATTTATTTATTTCTTAAATCAACATAAGCATAATTTTTTTAATGTTAAAAAAACTTAAAATTATATGATAATTTATAATTAATTGATTGAATTTTACTACAAATGTGGATAAACGGGTGCGGGTATGGGTATTGAGATACCCATAGATTATGGATATGGGTGTGAACAGTGTCCACGCGGGTTTGGGCTCGGGTAAGAAGATTTTTTTGGTATGGGGACGGGTATTGTAGTACTCTGCCCATTGCCATCCCTAATCAATACACGAGTACAGGTAAAAAAATATACTTAAATAAAGAAGAAAATAATTTCACAAATATTTAATTATCTATATTTAAGTATCCGAAAGTCCATTTTTCACAAATATTTAATTATCTATATTCAAGTATCCCAAAGTCTATTTTTCTTATATTCCAACAAGACATAAGATAGATCAAGTGATTACACAAGTAAAATACAACCACATATCCAAAGTTCTATAAAACAAAGATAGGATGATATATTTTTGTTCTTAACTTCACACATAAAAATGACATGGCACGACTCGTGCGAATGCACATGTGCTTTTGTAGTATTTAGAAAAGCACTCAAATTGACAACCACATACTTGATAAAATAAAACATCACCTATTTAAATTACATAATATTTGAAGAATGAACAAAAACACTAACATAATTCCTATATGTATTACAAGATGGGAAAACTGAATAAGTCAAATTCACAAAATAGAGGATGGTATCTCTTCTATAAATGAATCATATATAATCTTGGAAAAAAGTTTTAGAAGAGAAACGTTGCACAATCACACAAAATGGTATGAATGAGGTTGAAGTGTTTTTGTTGGGATCAATAGCAAATGGATCCCACTGAAGGGACAATCACTATGTCTCCACTTATTTGTGAAAGTGTTTGTGAATTGAATCGCAATGAAGTTCGGAAATGGAAGAAAAAACAAGGTTCAGTCTGTATCGCCTCATCCTACCCCAAAATACTCAACTGCATAAGATTCATATCTTTATTTATTAAGTGTTTTAAGTTTGATAAAGAGAAAGAGGTTTGAAAAGAGAGTCACTCGAAGAAGTCGAGGTTTATTATGATACTGGTTAGAGTTTAGAAAACAAAGAAAGTTTTGAAAAAGATGAGAAGGTTTTGAAAATTAAAGAATTTGAAGGAGATGGAGAGAATATCCTATGTACAGGAAGGTCTGGCCGAACATAAGCTCATACTTGATATAAAGAAATCAATATAGCATTCCCATCCCTTTGGATTAAAAGCCATAAGAAGTTAAATAAGCCAAGAGTATACCAAACCTCAGGTGAAAATAAATCACACAAACAGACATCATCAAAGAGACCCATGCGTCAGATAATACTTAAAGGAACAGATAAAGTTCATCAAGTGAAAATTAACCACAACAGAGAATGCATTAGGTAAGAATAAATCACAAGCAACGAATTAATCAGGTAAACTCAAGGTGTCAGATAAAGCTCAAAGTATCAATGAGATATCAAATAAGAATCCCTGCATCAGATAAAACACACTGACAGAACCAGGATAACAGAGAAATAATCTGAATGTCTCAGATAAGGCTTAAGAGTAGGCTACGGGACCGGAATAGATTGAATTGAAAGCCACAAAATAAACCGGTCAATGGAGTCTATGCATCCATACGTATTCAAAAGCTAATATTTAAATTAACTTTATAATCGCAATGCAATGAAGAAAATATCAACACAACTTGAATTTATTTACAAGTAAATCAAATAAAGTATAAAGCTAAAAATTCCATGTCTATTGTATTTACATCAAAAATATTAAACCAAAAAAGGTGTATAAATTATTAACAATCGACAAACAATATTTGGTGGTGCATAATTGGAATGGTAGTGTAAATAAGGACTAAAAAATATTAAATTAGTAGATGTTACTATGTGTAGCGATAAAAAATGTAGCGGGGTAAATCGGAGATCGAATTATTGATTAATTTGTCTCACAAAAGCAAGAGTCGCCACCGCGCTTTATTATTTCCAAGGAAAAAGGGAAAAGAGCGAAATAAAACCCTAAAGTATGCAATGTAAAATAATACTTTCTAAAAGTAATAAAAATACAAGGCGTTTTTGAAAAGAGATCTATGGTTCGGGGGTTGGTTATACAATGGGAAGGTATTAGCACCCAATGTATCTATAGTACTCTATAGGAACCTTTTGAAATATATGTTTATTAAAATGTTCGTTTGATTAAAAATAAATTGTTTCGACCGAAAAGGGATACGAACGGGTTTTTTGAAGGTATGACGACCTAATGTCGAAGTTTTGGCTTAAAAGGTATAAGTTTTGAAAAGATTGAATATTTGAGGAAAAATTGTCTTAAGTTTTAATGAGATGAAAATATTCGCGTGATTGGACTTGAGGACATGAAGTCAACAAGTTTAATCGTTTTTCTCTTGGATTTAGACGTAAACAGAATAATCAAACAAAAAATTAGATAGATAAATGATATACAACCATAACAATGATTAAATAATAAACTAAAGGGTGTGAACATGCATTCTTATATTTTTTATTTAATAGGTATAACGCAAGAGAATTAATTAAGGAAAATAAAATGTTTTAACTCTTAAATTCTAGGTGTCAGATAAAGCTCAAAGTATCAATAAGATATCTAATAAGAATCCTTGCATCAGATAAAACACACTGACAAAACCAGGATAACAGAGAAATAATCTGAATGTCTCAGATAAGGCTTAAGAGTAGGCTACGGGACCGGAATGGATTGAATTGAAAGCCACAAAATAAACCGGTCAATGGAGTCTATGCATCCATACGTATTCGAAAGCTAATATTTAAATTAACTTTATAATCGCAATGCAATGAAGAAAATATCAACACAACTTGAATTTATTTAAAAGTAAATCAAATAAAGTATAAAGCTAAAAATTCCATGTCTATTGTATTTACATCAAAAATATTAAACCAAAAAAGGTGTATAAATTATTAACAATCGACAAATAATATATGGTGGTGCATAATTGGAATGGTAGTGTAAATAAGAACTAAAAAAATATTAAATTAGTAGATGTTACTATGATAATAAATTAAAAGCTTTGCAAATTTCCTTTGTGTTTGGAAAACCATACGCATCAGTATTACAACTAAAAACCATTTCTCACTGATTAACCAATATGCATGTGGTCTTGTTCCAATCATACACATTCAACACAAAAAGAAATGTTACTAATCTTAGAAGGGGTCTGTTTTAATATATAAAAAGTGACTACTACCATTTTTACAAATAATTTAAAACTAATTACATTTCTAAAATTAGGGTTAAATAGATCATTATAAATTTTTTAATTAAAATTAATTCATACTTCTTGAATATTTGCTTCTTTTTATACACAAAATTAATGTGATTGTTGGTCATTTCTATTACCAAAACTACTAATATAATTACTATGAACTTTACCTATTCCAACAATCCACGTTAATTATTCCATCTATTAATTTTAGAACATAAAAGGCACAATGAAAAGAAAATTAGAAGAAAAAAACCTTCTCTTTCATTTTATTTAACTTTGCTTCATTTTTGGAAAGACAACCAACACAAAAGATAGAACCATTGATTTATCTCTGCTTCTATTTTTCAAAAACGCACTAACACAATCAAACACCAACAAACAAACATACAAAATAAATTCCCAAACACAACAATCCTTAATTTCTCGTTATTTTTCATAGGCTTTAAAGGGTACAAGATTTAAAAATGGAAATTATGTAAATTTAATTACTACACGAATGTTTGATTCTGGTTCCGCTTCTACCTCTTCTTGACTCTTTTGATCTTCTAAGTTGTAGGTCAGTTTTCGGTTGTGTTGGTGTCTCCGTGAGATGTAGGACTTTAATGGCATAGTTGTATGAATTTGGGCAGTAGTGAAGAGAAAGTGTGAGGGGCTTCGAACAATACAGTGACTGCAAGTTTTTTTGTGGTTTGTTAGATTTTTCGTTTTTTTTTACCTGAAGTTTGTATGTTTATTAGTTACATATTCAGATTTACCTATGGTGACTAAAAAGGTATACTCACTAATCTCATTCTTTCACATAGGATGTTTTTAAATTTGGTTAAACGAATCTTAGACCGTAGCTTATGTTTCTATAATATCTTTGTAATTGCGATGAATTTCTCTGTTGAGTTTAATTATATTTGTCATTATGTTATAGGTGTAGACTATTTTGTACTTAATATACAAGTTTGTTAATGTCAAGTTCTTGGTTAAATTGTGGTCCAAAACAAAAGAGGATTATCAGAGAGAGTATATGTGACTTTTAAAGAAGCAGAAAAGAATTATAGATGGTATACGGGTTTTGTTGATGTTTGAAGAGAGCTTTAAGTTAGTAATGGTAATACAACTTTGATCTATGTCGGGAAACATTAATTCCAAATAGATTAAAAACATTTGGAGAAGAGAAGAACTTTATACAACAACTGTCAACAGTATCAAAATAATACTAAGATAATTGATAGCATTGTCTTATTTTACACTCATAATAGCTTTTGATCTTTTATTTTTATTTATGAATTCCTGGTAGAATAGACATTGCAAAATTCAATCTAAATTACAAATTGTAATTATTCGGTGGGATTTAGTTTTGATTCCATTGCCAATTTTAGTAAAGTTTACGTTAAACTGAATAGGAATCACCTGACTCTCTCACTGATTTTGGGTAAAACATGGTTTTCATTTCTATTTTCTTCCAGGTGATGCTGATATTTGTTGTCCATAAATTTTTAAATATAGTGATGTAAATTGTCTAATGTTTAGTGTCTTTTAACATATTTGAATAAAATGCACGATGAAAAGTTCGTTGATTCAGTTAGTTGTATCTATATTAGAACAGATAAAGGTTTTTTGTCAAAATTAAGAACTCCGTAAATATTAGATTTGATAGTATTCCTCCAACTTATTATTAATGAAACTATGATTTGGTTTTTCTAATCACATGTTACAAAAATAAACTACTCAAAAAAATAAGATAATATACATTTTTGCTTTTTTTTTTTCTCTTTTGTGTTGCAAATGGGAAAAATAGAGCTTCTTTATTTATTATTAATATTCTCAATTATTTTTTTACTATTAATAACTATATTTAAAAAAAAAAATTGTTAATTAATAAGTTACTAGTTATTAAAGTTGCATAAAAATATTCTACAAATAATTATGAGTTATTCAATATTTATTTAGTATTTATTCGCGATGCAGAATTGTTTATATTCACAAATTCGATACTATGTACATGCTTCCTTCATTAATAGTTTTTGTATTTGTTTTATTTTTTTAAGGTTTCTTCGTGACAATTGCAACCAGATCTTAATTTTTATTTTAAATATTTGATGAGTTAATTAATATATATTTTGAACATTTGATTGATTTGAATTTATCATGTTAAATTATTTAAACAATTTTGTTTTCCTTAGTAATGATACCAATCTACATTTTAATCAAATGAATATAATAATGTATTGGTAAAAGAAAATAGTGTCAATAATATATTATTTTTTAATTTCTCTAACAATAATTAATGTTCTTTTGTTTAGTTATAAAATCAAAATGATATTTATAAAAAGGAAAATCCTAACTGAAAGACCATAACAACTTATCATTTATCATTTAATTCATATTTACAAACATTTGTTGTTGAGTAAAACAACTTGGAACAATATAAATTTGACAAGATAATTTTGGTTATACAAAATTTGATTAAATAATTTTGGTCCTGCAAAAATTGATTCAATAAATTAGTTAAAAGTTAACTTTGGATTGTAAATAATTATTTATAATAAATAATAGAGTTTATTTTTGTTTTAATTTTGACATTAATTAATTGTTTTTAGGATTGTGTTAGAATAAATAAAAAATAAAAAATCTTTGTAGATAAATATTTTAATATAATACTGTCTTTACAGATGCAACACATTAGAATAAATATCCTTTATATATCCTCTATCCTAACTTTCCGTAAATAAATATCCTGTATATATTTTTCACATCAAACAATTAATTTTTTCATTGGAATAATTGATTTTGTAAATGTTTAATTTCACCGATCACCTTCAACACAAAAACATTATCCTATTTTAATAAGTGATTATCTTTTTTATTTTTAAAATGTTAATACTTAAATGATTGATTTTATGATTATCTTGATATATTTAAAATTATATGACTATTATTGATTTTACAGTTATTAATTAATATATCATTTAGTTTCTATGAAGATCTCAATAGTTATTATTATTATTATTATTATTATTATTATTATTATTATTATTATTATTATTATTATTATTATTATTATTATTGTTATTTTAGATTTGTTTAAAAACAATCATATACTTTATAGAAACATGAAGATTAGCTGAGCAATACCATGTTCGGTTGCATGAAAATTGAAATGAGAATAATATATATTTTAAAATAATAATTGAAAATAATAAATTAATAAAATAAAATAACAAATATTGTATTTTTAAATTTAATATCATATAAATAAAAAATATTTTTAAAGAAAAAAATCGACATGAAACAAAATTAGATTCTTAATGATCAAAAGTTAACATTTATACTAAAAAATGAGACAAATATTTATTTTTATAAAAGTAACATAAGACAATAATGATTAGTGAATACACAAATTTTGTATGAATACCCAAATTTTTTATTTTTTTAAAAATGACCAATAAAAACTATGCTGCATAAAAGATGTGTTCATCATATGTTTTGTCACATTCGAAATATCAGCAAATTCATATGAGTTAAAAATATGACAATAATAATGATACATTATTAATATCAATATGGTGAGTAAAAAATACTAAATGTAAATAATAAAAATTTATTTATATTTATTATTATATAATTATAATAACATATTAAAATTATTATTATTATTAATATTTAATTTATGAATTTTTAAAATAAAAAAATCTTACACATTTATGTATTATGTATATTTTCAAAATATTTCTTAGGAATTAAAAATGAGAAAATGTTCATTAAAATGTTTTTAACGTTCTAAGTTAAAATTTAACAGTCTGATTTGCACCAATACGAATCAATACTGGCTCATACTCAACGAGTACCCACAAAAAATACCCTCAACGAGTAGGGTAAAAATACGCAAAATAGGTACGAATACTGACACGAGTAATTACCCATTAATATAAGCGGTTATGAGTGCTGGCACGAGTACCTTAGTACCCACTCCACTCCATACTCACACTTCATATTTATATAATATCATTTTTATTATTATATAAAAATACACATATATCAATTTTTAAAAAACATATCACTATTAAACTATTACACATTTTAATAAAAGTGTTTATTTATTTCTTAAATCAACAATAACATTCATAATTTTTTTAATGTTAAAAAAACTTAAAATTATATGATAATTTATAATTAATTGATTGAATTTTACTACGAATGTGTATAAACGGGTGCGGGTATGGGTATTGAGATACCCATAGATTATGGATATGGGTGTAATTGTTTAGTTTCCCCGGTCATTTTCAACACAATAATATTATTCTAATTTAGTAAGTGATTATCTGTTTTATTTTTTAAAATGTTAATACTTATATGATTGATTTTATGATTATTTAATATGGTTAAAATTATATGATTATTATTGATTTTGCAGTTATTAATTAATATATCAATACATATTATTATTATTATTGTTATTATTATTATTATTATTATTATTATATCAATATATATTTTTCAATCAATTAAGTATTATTTATTTTAGATTTGTTTAAAAACAATCTTATACTTTATAGAAACATGAAGATTAGCTGCGCAATACCATGTTCGGTTGCATGAAAATTGAAATGAGATTAATACATTTTTTAAAATAATAATTGAAAAGAATAAATTAATAAAATCAAATAACAATATTATATTTTTAAATTAAATTTCATATAAATAACAAATATTTTTAAAGAAAAAAAATTGACTTGAAACATAATTAGCTTCTTAATGATAAAGCCAAAAATTCCATGTCTATTGTATTTACATCAAAAATATTAAACCAAAAAAGGTGTATAAATTATTAACAATAGACAAACAAAATTTGGAGGTGCATAATTGGAATGGTAGTGTAAATAAAGACTAAAAAAAAGATTAAATTAGTAGATGTTACTATGATAATAAATTAAAAGCTTTGCAAATTTCCTTTGCGTTTGGAAAACCATGTGCACCAGTATTACGACTAAAAACCATTTCTCACTGATTAACCAATATGCACGTGGTCTTGTTCCAATCATACACATTTAACGCAAAAAGAAATGTTACTAATCTTAGAAGGAGTCTGTTTTAATATATAAAAAGTGACTACTACCATTTTTACAAATAATTTAAAACTAATTACATTTCTAAAATTAGGGTTAAATAGGTCATTATAAATTTTGTAATTAAAATTAATTCAGACATTTTGAATATTTGCTTCTTTTTATACACAAAATTAACGTGATTGTTGGTCATGTCTATTACCAAAGCTACTAATATAATTACTATCAACTTTATCTATTCCAACAATCTACATTAATTATTCCATCTATCAATTTTATAACATAAAAGGAACAATGAAAATTAAATTAAAAAAAAAAACCTTCTCTTTCATTTTATTTAACTTTGCTTCATTTTTGGAAAGACAACCAACACAAAAGATAGAACCATTAATTTCTCCCTGCTTCTATTTTTCAAAGACGCAATAACACCATCAAACAAACATACAAAATCAATACCCAAACACAATAATCCTTAATTTCTCATTATTTTCATAGGCTTTACAGAGTACAAGATTTCGAAATGGAAATTATGTAAATTTGATTACTACACGAATGTTTAATTCTGGTTCCGCTTCTACCTCTTCTTAACTCTTTTGATCTTCTAAGTTGTAGGTCAATTGTCTGTTGTGTTGGTGTCTCCACGAGATATAGGATTTTGATGGCGAAGTTGTATGAATTTGTGCAGTAGTGAAGAGAAAATGTGAGAGGCTTCGAACAATACAATGATTGCAAGTTGTTTTGTGGTTTGTTAGGTTTTTCGTTTTTTTTTTACCTGAAGTTTGTATGTTTATTAGTTACATATTCAGATTTACCTATGGTGACTAAAAATGTATACTCACTAATCTCATTCTTTCACAGAGGAAGTTTTAAAATTTGGTTATACGAATCTTAGACCGTAGCTTATGTTTCTATAATATCTTGCTAATTGCGATAAATTTCTCTGTTGAGTTTCATTATATTTGTCATCATGTTATAGGTGTAGAGTATTTTGTACTTAACATACAAGTTTGTTAATGTCAAGTTCTTGGTTAAACTGTGGTCCAAAACAAAAGAGAGTTATCAGAGAGAGTATATGTCACTTTTAAAGAAGCAGAAAAGAATTATAGATGGTATACGAGTTTTGTTGATGTTTGAAGAGAGCTTTAAGTTGGTAATGGTAATACAACATTGATCTAAGTGGGGAAACATTAATTCCAAATAGATTAATTGGAGAAGAGAAGAACATTATACAACAACCGTCAACAGTATCAAAATAATACTAAGATAATTGATAGAGTTTTCTTATTTTACACTCATAATAGCTTTTGATCTTTGATTTTTATTTATGAATTCCAGGTAGAACAGTCATTGCAAAATTCAATCTAAATTACAAATTGTAATTATTCTGTGGGATTTAGTTTTGATTCCACTGCCAATTATAGTAAAATTTACGTTAAACTGAATCAGAATCAGCTGACTCTCTCACTGATTTTGGGTAAAACATGGTTTTCATTTCTATTTTGTTCCAGTGATGCTAATATTTGTTGTCCATAAATTTTTAAATAGAGTGATGTATATTGTCTGATGTTTAGTGTCTATTAACATATTAACAAAGTATTTCAATAAAATGCAGGATGAAAAGTTAGCTGATTCAGTTAGTTGTATCCATATTAGAACAGATAAAGGTTTTTGTCAAAATTAAGAACTCAGTAAATATGAGATTTGATAGTATTCCTCCAACTTATTATTAATGAAACTATGATTTGGTTTTTCTAATCACATGTTACAAAAAGAAACTACTTAAAAAAATAAGATAATTTACATTTTTGATTTTTTTTCTCTTCTGTGTTGCAAATGGGAAAAATAGAGATTCATTATTTATTATTAATATTCTCAATTTTTTTTACTATTAATAACTATATTGAAAATATATATTTTTTTGTTAATTAATAAGTTATTAGTTATTAAAGTTGCATAAAAATATTCTATGAATAATTATGAGTTTTTCACTATTTATTTAGTATTTATTCGCGATGCAGAATTTTATATATTAACAAATTCAGATACTATGTACATGCTACCTTTATTAATAATTTTTGTTTTTGTTTTATTTTTTTAAAGTTTCTTCATGAAAATTGCAACCTGATCTTAATTTTTATTTTAAATATTTGATGAGTTAATTAATATATATATTTTAAACATTTGATTGATTTGAATTTATTATGTTAAATTATTTTAACAATTTTGTTGCCCTTAGTAATGATACCCATTCTACATTTTACTCAAATGAAGATAATAATGTATTGGTAAAAGAAAATAGTGTCAATAATATAATATTTTTTAATTTCTCTAACAATAATTAATTTACTTTTTGTTTAGTTATATTAAACAATATGATATTTATAAAAAGGAAAATCATAATTGAAAAACCATAACAAACTTATCATTTATCATTTAATTCATATTTACAAATATTTGTTATTGATTAAAACAACCTGGAACAATATAAATTTGACAAGATAATTTTGGTCATACAAAAATTGATTAAATAATTTTGGTCCTGCAAAAATTGATTCAACAAATTAGTTAAAAGTTAATTTTGGATTGTAAATAATTATTTATAATAAATAATAAATAATAGAGTTTATTTTTGTTTTAATTTTGACATTAATTAACCGTTTTTAGGATTGTGTAAGAATAAATAAAAAATAAAAAATCTTTGTAAATAAATGTTTTAATATATTATTGCCTTTATAGATGCAACACATTAGAATAAATATCCTTTATATATCCTCTATCCTATCTTTCTGTAAATAAATATCCTTTATATATTTTTTATATCAAATAATTGATTTTTTCATTGGAATAATTGATTTTGTAAAGGTTTAATTTCACCGATCACTTTCAACACAAAAACATTATTATATTTTAATAAATTATATCTTTTATTTTTAAAATGTTAATACTTATATGATTGATTTTATGATTATTTAATATATTTCAAATTACATGATTATTATTGATTTTACAGTTATTAATTAATATATCATTTATTTTCTATGAAGATCTCCATACTTATTATTATTATTATTATTATTATTATTATTATTATTATTATTATTATTATTATTATTATTATTATTATTATATCAATAAATATTATTCAATCAATTAAGTATTATTTATTTTAGATTTGTTTAAAAACAATCATATACGTTATAGAAAACATGAAGATTAGCTGAGCAATACCACGTTCGGTTGCATGAAAATTGAAATGAGATTAATATATTTTTTAAAATAATAATTGAAAATAATAAATTAATAAAATCAAATAACAAATATTATATTTTAAAATTTAATTTCATATAAATAACAAATATTATTAAAGAAAAAAATCGAATTGAAACAAAATTAAATTCTTAATGATAAAAAGTTAACATTTATACTAAAAAATGATACAAATATTTATTTTTATAAAATAACATTAGAGAATAATGATTAGTGAATACATAAATTTTTTATGAATACCCAAATTTTTTATTCTTTTAAAAATGACCAATAAAAACTATGCTACTTAAAGGTGTGCTACATCATATGTTTGGCCACATTGGAAATATCAGCAAATTCATATGAGTTAAAAATATGAACATAATAATGATACATTATTAATATCAATATCGTGAGTAAAAAATAATAAATTTTAATAATACATTGCTCATACTCAACGGATACCCACATAAATTAAAAATTAACAATCTGATTTGCATCGATACGAATCAATACATTGCTCATACTCAATGGATACCCACATAAAATACCCTACACGAGTAGGGTAAAAATCCGCAAAATAGGTATGGATGCTGACAGGAGTAATTACCCATTAAAATAAGCGGTTATGAGTGCTGGCACGAGTACCTTAGTACCCACTCCGCTTCATACTCACACTTCATATTTATATAATATCATTTATATTATTATATACAAATGCACATATATCAATTTTTAAAAACATATCACTATTAAACTATTACACATTTTAATAAAAGTATTTATTTATTTCTAAAATCAACAATAACAATCATAATTTTTTTATGTTAAAAAAACTTAAAATTATATGATAATTTATAATTAATTGATTGAATTTTACTACGAATGTGGATAAACGGGTGCGGGTATGGTTATTGAGATACCCATAGATTATGGATATGGGTGTGAACAGTGTCCACGCGAGTTTGGGCTCGGCACGGAGATTTTTTTGGTATGGGGACGGGTATTGTAGTACTCTGCCCATTGCCATCCCTAATCAATACCCGAGTACGGGTAAAAAAATATACTTAATAAAGAAGAAAATAATTTCACAAATATTTAATTATCTATATTTAAGTATCCCAAAGTCCATTTTCACAAATATTTAATTATCTATATTTAAGTATCCCAAAGTCCATTTTTCCTATATTCCAACAAGACATAAGATAGATCAAGTGATTACACCAGTAAAATACAACCTTATATCCAAAGTTCTATAAAACAAAGATAGGATGATATATTTTTGTTCTTAATTTCACACATAAAAACGACATGGCACCACTCGTGCGAATGCACACGTGCTTTAGTAGTATTTAAAGAAGCAGACAAATTGAGAACCACATACTTGATAAAATACAACATCACCTATTTAAATTACATAATATTTGGAGAATGAACAAAAACACCAATATAATTTCTACATGTATTGCAAGATGGGAAAACTGAATAAGTCAAACTCACAAAATAGAGGATGATATCTCGTCTATAAATGAATCATATCTAATCTTGGAAAAAAGTTTTAGAAGAGAAACGTTGCACAAAGACACAAAATGGTTTGAATGAGGTTGAAGTGTTTTTGTTGGGATCAATAGCAAATGGATCCCACTGGAGGGACAGTTACTATGTCTCCACATATTTGTGAAAGGGTTTGTGAATTGAATCGTAATGAAGTTCGGAAATGGAAGAAAAAACAAGGTTCAGTCTGTATCGCCTTATCCTACCCCAAAATACTCAACTGCATAAGATTCATATCTTTATTTATTAAGTGTTTTAAGTTTGATAAAGAGAAAGAGGTTTGAAAAGAGAGTCACTCGAAGAAGTCGAGGTTTTTTATGGAACTCGTTAAATTTTAGAAAACAAATAAGGTTTTGAAAATTAAAGAATTTGAAGGAGATGAAGAGAATATCCTATGTACAGGACGGTAAAAGATAAGGTAAGGAAGGTTTGGCCGAACATAAGCTCATACTTGATATAAAGAAATCAATATAGCATTCCCATCCCTTTGGATTGAGAGCCATAAGCAGTTAAATAAGCCAAGAGTATACCAAACCTCAGGTGAAAATAAATCACACAAGCATACATCATCAAAGCCACCCTTGCGTAAGATAATACTCAAAGGAATGGATAAAGTTCATCAGGTGAAAATAAACCACAACAGAGAATGCATTAGGTAAGAATAAATCAGAAGCAGCAAATGCATTAGGTAAACTCAAGGTGTCAGATAAAGCTTAAAGTATCAATAAGATATCAAATAAGAATCCCTGCAACAGATAAAACACACTGACAGAACCAGGATAACAGAGATATAATACAAATGTCTCAGATAAGGCTCAAGAGTATGCTACGAGACTGGAATTGATTGAATTGAAAGCGACAAAATAAACCCGTCAATGGAGTCTATGCATCCATACGTATTCGAAAGCTAATATTTAAATTAACTTTATAATCGCAGCGCAATGAAGAAAATATCAACACAACTTGAATTTATTTACAAGTAAATCAAATAAAGTGTAAAGCCAAAAATTCCATGTCTATTGTATTTACATCAAAAATATTAAACCAAAAAAGATGTATAAATTATTAACAATAGACAAATAAAATTCGGTGGTGCATAATTGGAATGGTAGTGTAAATAAAGACTAAAAAAATATTAAATTAGTAGATGTTACTATGATAATAAATTAAAAGCTTTGCAAATTTCCTTTGTGTTTGGAAAACCATACGCACCAGTATTACAACTAAAAACCATTTCTCACTGATTAACCAATATGTTTGTCGTCTTGTTCCAATCATACACATTCAACACAAAAAGAAATGTTACTAATCTTAGAAGGAGTCTGTTTTAATATATAAAAAGTGACTACTACCATTTTTTACAAATAATTTAAAACTAATTACATTTCTAAAATTAGGGTTAAATAGGTCATTATAAATTTTTTAATTAAAGTTAATTCAGACATTTTGAATATTTGCTTCTTTTTATATACAAAATTAATGTGATTGTTGGCCATTTCTATTACCAAAGCTACTATTATAATTACTATCAACTTTACCTATTCCAGCAATCCACATTAATTATTCCATCTATTAATTTTAGAACATGAAAGGCACAATGAAAAGAAAATTAGAAGAAAAAAAACCTTCTCTATCATTTTATTTAACTTTGCTTCATTTTTGGAAAGACAACTAACACAAAAGATAGAACAATTGATTTCTCTCTTCTTTTATTTTTCAAAGACGCAATAACACAATCAAACACCAACAATCCTTAATTTCTCGTTATTTTTCATAGGCTTTACAGGGTACAAGATTTCAAAATGGAAACTATGTAAATTTGATTACTGCACGAATGTTTAATTCTAGTTCCGCTTCTACCTCTTCTTGACTCTTTTGATCTTCTAAGTTGTAGGTCAGTTTTCTGTTGTGTTGGTGTCTCCGTGAGATGTAGGACTTTGATTGCGTAGTTGTATGAATTTGTGCAGTAGTGAAGAGAAAATGTGAGGGGCTTCGAACAATACAGTGACTGCAAGGTGTTTTTTGGTTTGTTAGGTTTTTCATTTATTTATTTATTTTTACATGAAGTTTGTATGTTTATTAGTTACATATTCAGATTTACCTATGGTGACTAAAAAGGTATACTCACTAATCTCATTCTTTCAAAGAGGAAGTTTTAAAATTTGGTTATACGAATCTTAGACTGTAGCTTATGTTTATGTATTATCTTGGTAATTGCGATGAATTTTTCTGTTGAGTTTAATTATATTTGTCATTATGTTATAGGTGTAGACTATTTTGTACTTAATATACAAGTTTGTTAATGTCAAGTTCTTGGTTAAATTATGGTCCAAAACAAAAGAGGATTATCAGAGATAGTATATTTGACTTTTAAAGAAGTAGAAAAGAATTATAGATGGTATACGGGTTTTGTTGATGTTTGAAGAGAGCTTTAAGTTGGTAATGGTAATACAACTTTGATCTATGTGGGGAAACATTAATTCCAAATAGATTAAAAAATTTGGAGAAGAGAAGAACTTTATACAACAACCGTCAACAGTATCAAAATAATACTAAGATAATTGATAGCATTGTCTTATTTTACACTAATAATAGCTTTTGATCTTTGACTTTTATTTATGAATTCCTGGTAGAACAGTCATTGCAAAATTCAATCTAAATTACAAATTGTAATTATTCCGTGGGATTTAGCTTTGATTCCACTGCCAATTTTAGTAAAGTTTACCTTAAACAGAATTGGAATCGGGTGACTCTCTCACTGATTTTGGGTAAAACATGGTTTTCATTTCTATTTCATTTTTAAATAGAGTGATGTATATTGTCTGATGTTTAGTGTCTTTTAACATATTAACAAAGTATTTAAATAAAATGCAGGATGAAAAGTTAGATGATTCAGTTAGTTGTATCTATATTAAAATAGATAAAGGTTTTTGTCAAAATTAAGAACTCAATAAATATGAGATTTAATAGTATTCCTCCAGCTTATTATTAATGAAACTATGATTTGGTTTTTGTAATCACATGTTACAAAAAGAAACTACTCAAAAAAGTAAGATAATATACATTTTTGCATTTTTATTTCTCTTCTGTGTTGCAAATGGGAAAAATAGAGCTTCTTTATTTATTATTAAAGTTCCATAAAAATATTCTACGAATAATTATGAGTTATTCACTATTTATTTAGTATTTATTCGCGATACATAATTGTTTATATTCACAAATTCAGATATTATGTACATGTTTCCTTCATTAATAATTTTTGTTTTTGTTTTATTTTTTTAAGGTTTCTTCATGACAATTGCAACCAGGTCTTAATTTTTATTTTAAATATTTGATGAGTTAATTAATATATATTTTAAACATTTGATTGAGTTGAATTTATTATGTTAAATTATTTTAACAAAGATAATAATGTATTGGTAAAAGAAAACGGTGTCAATATTATATTATTTTTTAATTTCTCTAACAATAATAAATTTACTTTTGTTTAGTTATAAAAACAAAATGATATTTATAAATAGGAAAAATCCTAACTGAAAGACCATAACAAACTTATCATTTATCATCTAATTCATATTTACAAACATTTGTTGTTGATTAAAACAACCCGAAACAATATAAATTTGACAAGATGATTTTTGTCATACAAAAATTGATTAAATAATTTTGGTCCTGCAAAAATTGATTCAATAAATCAGTTAAAAGTTAAGTTTGGATTGTAAATAATTATTTATAATAAATAATAAATAATAGACTTTATTTTTGTTTTAATTTTGACATTAATTAACCGTTTTTAGGATTGTGTTAGAATAAATAAAAAATAAATTTTTTTTGTAAATAAATGTTTTAATATAATATTGCCTTTACAGATGTAACACATTAGAATAAATATCCTTTATATATCTTCTATCCTATCTTTCCGTAAACAAATATCCTTTATATAATTTTTACATAAAATAATTGATTTTTTCATTGGAATAAGTGATTTTGTAAATGTTTAATTTCAGGATCATTTTCAACACAAAAACATTATTCTATTTTAATAAGTGATTATCTCTTTTATTTTTAAAATGTTAATACTTATATGACTGATTTTATGATTATTCTGATATATTTAAAATTATATGACTATTATTGATTTTACAGTTATTAATTAATATATCGTTTATTTTCTATGAAGATTTCAATACATATTATTATTATTATTATTTTATTATTATTATTATTATTATTATTATTATAATTATATCAATAAATATTATTCAATCAATTAAGTATTATTTATTTTAGATTTGTTTAAAAACAATCATATACTTTATAGAAACATGAAGATTAGCTGAGCAATACCACGTTCGGTTGCATGAAAATTGAAATGAGATTAATATATTTTTTAAAATAATAAATTAATAAAATCAAATAACAAATATTATATTTTTAGATTTAATTTCATATAAATAACAAATAATTTAAAGAAAAAAATTGACTTGAAACAAAATTAGATTCTTAAGGATAAAAAGTTAACGTTTATACTAAAAAAATGAGACAAATATTTTTTTTTATAAAAATAACATGAGGACAATAATGATTAGTGAATACATAAATTTTGTATGAATATACAAAATTTTAATTCTTTTACAAATGACCAATAAAAACTATGCTGCATTAAAGGTGTACTGCATCATATGTTTGGTCACATTGGAAATATCAACAAATACATATGAGTTTAAAATATGACAATAATAATGATACATTATTAATATCAATATGGTGAGTAAATAATAATAAATGTTAATAATAAAAATTTATTATTATTTATTATTATCTAATTATAATAATATATTAAAATTAGTATTATTATTAATATTTAATTAATGAATCTTTAAAATAGAAAAATCTTACACATTTATGTATTATGTATATTTCAAAATAGTCCTTAGGAATTAAAAACGAGAAAATGTTCATTAAAACATTTTCAACATTCTAAATTAAAAATTTAATTATCCCAAAGTCCATTTTTCACAAATATTTAATTATCTATATTTAAGTATCCCAAAGTCCATTTTTCTTATATTCCAACAAGACATAAGATAGATCAAGTGATTACACCAGTAAAATACAACCACATATCCAAAGTTCTATAAAACAAAGATAGAAGGATAAATTTTTGTTCTTAATTTCACACATAAAAACGACATGGCACGACTCGTGCAAATGCACACGTGCTTTAGTAGTGTTTAAAAAAGCAGACAAATTGACAACCACATACTTGATAAATGAAAGATTCACCTATTTAAATTACATAATATTTTAAGATTGAACAAAAACACTAACATAATTTCTACATGTATTGCAAGATGGGAAGACTGAATATCTCAAACTCACAAAATAGAGGATGGTATCTCGTCTTTAAATGAATCATATCTAATCTTGGAAAAAAGTTTTAGAAGAGAAACGTTGCACAAACACACAAAATGGTTTGAATGAGGTTGAAGTGTTTTTGTTGGGATCAATAGCAAATGGATCCCACTGGAGGGACAGTTACTATGTCTCCACATATTTGTGAAAGGGTTTGTGAATTGAATCGTAATGAAGTTCGGAAATGGAAGAAAAAACAAGGTTCAGTCTGTATCTCCTCATCCTACCCCAAAAGACTCAACTGCATAAGATTCATATCTTTATTTATTAAGTGTTTTAAGTTTGATAAAGAGAAAGAGGTTTTAAAGGAGAGTTACTCGAAGAAGTCGAGGTTTATTATGAAACTGGTTAAAGTTTAGAAAACGGAGAAGGTTTTTAAAAAGATGAGAATATTTTGAAAATTAAAGAATTTGCAGGAGATGAAGAAAATATCCTATGTACAGGATGATAAAAGATAAGGTAAGGAAGGTCTGACGGAACGTAATCTCATACTTGATATAAAGAAATCAATATAGAATTCACATCCCTTTGGATTAAAAGCCATAAGCAGATAAATAAGCCAAGAGTATACCAAATCTCAAGTGAAAATATATCGCACAAGCAGGCAACATCAAAGAAACACATGAGTCAGATAATACTCAAAGGAACGGGTAAAGTGCATTCGGTGAAAATAAACCACAACAGAGAATGCATAAGGAAAGAATAAATCGCAAGCAGCGAATGCATCAGGTAAACTAAGGTGTCAGATAAAGCTCAAAGTATCAACAAGATATCATATAAGAATCCCTGCATCAGATGAAACACACTGACAAAACCAGGATAACAGAGAAATAATCTGAATGTCTCAGATAAGGCTTAAGAGTAGGCTACGGGACCAGAATGGATTGAATTGAAAGCCACAAAATAAACCGGTCAATGGAGTCTATGCATCCATACGTATTCGAAAGGTAATATTTAAATTAACTTTATAATCGCAACGCAATGAAGAAAATATAAACACAACTTGAATTTATCTACAAGTAAATCAAATAAAGTATAAAGCCAAAAATTCCATGTCTATTGTATTTACATAAAAAGTATTAAACCAAAAAAGGTGTATAAATTATTAACAATCGACAAACAAAATTTGGTGGTGCATAATTGGAATGGTAGTGTAAATAAGGACTTAAAAAAATATTAAATTAGTAGATGTTACTATGATAATAAATTAAAAGCTTTGAAAATTTCCTTTGTGTTTGGAAAACCATACGCACTAGTATCTATTATCTATCTATAAAAATCATAGTTCCTGGAAATTACCATAACACCACAGCTGAAAAAATCCATTGTTAGTCTATTGTATTGGGGTAAAATTGGAAACTCCAAAATATCTTGCACCACATTGATTTGAATCTGATGTGGCACTCCCACAAATTTTCACCACATTTTCAATTTTTTGTTCCAAATAAATCCATGCCAAACCATTATGCCTCTCTTCCTCTTCCCCATGCCAAACAATTATTCCTTTCCATTCATTGTGCCTCTCTTCCTCTTCCCCATGCCAAACCATTATGCCTCTCTTAATCAGAATTCAAATTCAAATGGAACCCTAAAAGGTGTTTCACTCTTCCTTCATTGCTACAGACGTTGTAGTCATTTTCCATTGCTTAACACCTTCCAGTCTCTGCGCTGTTACGAATCGCTGCGTGACGATGGCGCGCCCAATCGAGTATATCAGTAGCATTGACGATTCGAAGGATTTGTGGAAGGTTGTTGTTAGATGTAAGCATATTTGGTCTGTTACCAGTTCTCAGAATAGAGAGCACTTAGAGCTTATTATGTTTGATTCAAAGGTATAATACAATCTAAACGTTTCTGCTTTGCCATATTGATTTTGTTGTAACAGTACTGGTATATGATACTGATTTCAAGATGTTTGTATTTTCACAGTTGGATTTGATTCAAGCCATTGTGCCATCTTATTTGGTATCAAAATTCAAAACACAGCTTGAACTTGGTTGTTCCTACATAATGCAGAATTTCAAAGTTTCCAGCAATGATTTCTCCTTCAAATCCACTGATCATAAGTTCAAATTGATTTTCTGTGGTTCAACTTCCGTCAAAAAGGTCCAACTTGCTGACATACCTCTGAACCACCTCAAGTTAATTGGAATAAATGCTATTATTGAGGGTAAATACAGAACGAATTTGTTATATGGTGAGTTACATTTTTACTGTTATAATAGAACGCATTGTATTGTGACTTCTCCGTTATACATAACTGTCTGTGGTGAACTTTTGTGCAGATATAATTGGTGGGGTTACTGAAATATCCCAAGCCCAGATAATTCCTGATAACAACAAAAGCAAGGTTGTGTTTTCATTAACTGATCTGAGGTAGGTGTTTCATTTTGTTTGTTAACATTGATGCTGATAAATATAAAAGTCTAACATGTTCGTGTAGTTTGTTTTGTAATTCCTGTCAATCAGCAAACATCATGTGCAATGTACTCTTTGGGGTAAATTAGCTGTGCAACTGAATGAGTATTATACGACTCATAAGGCTGATGGTAGTATTGTTCTCCTACTTATGAATGCAAGGATCAAGGAACCTCAAGGTATGCTATGTGACTATTTCTTATTATATCCAATTATTATATCCAACTTTAAGTTTTGTCATTTATAAATATCTCAATTTTTAGGAAATTATCCTTTAAATGTATCAAATGCTTGGAACGGCACAAAACTGCTCATCAATGATTTGTCTATTGAGGAGGTTAAAAACCTTAAAGAGAAGTAAGTGATTTTATTATGAAGTTATGAATTAGCAACCTATGATTACTAACAGCCTGTTTTCATTCTGATCTATGTACATCAGACTTAAAGATGATCTGCCGACACTCTCATCCTCGAGCATGCAAATGGAAACCACAAATACCTCTATTTTTTCTGATTTGGACAAATTTGTATGGAAAGCTGAAGTGTTGAGTCTGTCTGATATTGCATATCTGCAGACAGTAAGTTACTCTTTAATACATGACTGTCTTAGATTGAGGAATTACACAGACTGGGTTCTAATCCATTTTTTGAGACATCATCCCATCTTTCTGTTTCAGGAAACTACATGTGTGACTGTTGCGACTCTGGAGAAGTTTGAATGTGGGCATTCAGGATGGTATTATGATGGATGTAGTGAATGTACCAAAAGTGTGACTTTGAAGGATGGAAAATTCATGTGTTATTCCAAACACATCAGTTCTGAGCCAGTCCCAAGGTAACTTCTAAGTATTGCATATCAATGATTATCATCATATAACCAAACGCTTCATTGCTGACAATTTCTTATTTTGATCACGCATGGTATAGGTTTAAGCTTGAAGTGCTTGCCTCCGATGGAAAGTTAAAATACAAGTTCGTATTTTGGGATGTAGATTGTGTAAAGTTGATTGGGAAGTCCGCCCTTCAGATGAAGTTGGATTTGATGGAGGTATTTTCCATTTGGCTAATATGTAAGTTAGATAATTACCATATAAATAAAATATATTGTTTTAATCATTTAGACTGGAGATTTTGATCCCCTTGAATTCCCTTATGAACTTGATGTGATGCTGAAGAAGGAGTTGGCTATAAGAGCAGTGTTTCAACCAAACAAGGCCAGTCTTTCTGTAATCGGATTTAAGGCAGATGAAGTGCTACGTACCAAAATAAAGGAGAGGTTTAAATGTGAAGAGGTACTGCTGTACTCATGTTTTACTGTTGTTAAAATCAGTATCATGTGCATTGGATTTTTTTAACAATTGTTTAAAACTTGCAGCACACTTCAAAGATTGTCGTCTCAACAGATGACACTCGGGATGATATGCATACAACATCGGTATGTTTTAAATAGGAACGACCTATTACTCTTGCCATCACATTTTGAACAATTGTCTAACGTTTATTTCTTGCGTTTTTTAACTTGCAGTGTACTCCGACCATCAGCACCTCAGAAAAACAGTCTCATACTGATCCACAAACAGTTTTAGTGCGTCTTTTTTTAGCTTTCAACATTAACAAATTAGCCTATTAAACAATGTCTTACTTCCTTTTTTATGCTACTGATTTTGTAATGACTCTTTAATGGCAGGATCCGTTATCAATCACTGCAGATTATGACCCTTCAGTTGCCAACTCTGCACTTACACCGTCAAAAAGATCTATTCCTGAGACAGTTGAAGAACTCGACAGTGCCCAACTATCGTCCACCAAGATAATAAGGGACATCAAGCTGGAGAAATGATGCAGTCAATTATCGTCGATGATTTATTTTTACTTTAAGTTGTTTTGGACAACTTTGCACACCTTATTTTGATTGATGTAATGAAATATTTCTGGTTTACATTTTGTTTATTCTGGTTTATGAGGATTTGATTTGTCATTCTTGCTTTTTGTTTGATCATTTTGTAATTGTATATGAAAGAATGATATGATTTTAGTCATTTAAGCTGCAAAAAACTATGCATAATTTACACTACAAAAAGCAATATGATGTTGGTAATTCCTTGTTTTGTTTAATATAATAAACTTATTTTGGACAAAAATGTTTCTCTTTATGTCTTGATGCTGGACAACCATATTGTTTTGCATACTTTATGCATAATACACGGTAGTATATCAGCATACTGTACATTAATCTAAAAAACTGATACATGAATAACAGATTATGCATAGCAGAAATCCATGACACTTGATTAATATAAATTGTTACCGGATAATACCGGAAACGATATTCAATTATCTCATCAACGCAAGATATGGAACTAATTTCGTATCATCCCATTTAACATATCATAAGCAGATTGTACATTGAGCCGTAGCGCAACAATATCAAATAACAAAACTAATAACAAAGACAAATGGGCATCAAATAGATTTTCAAAACAAATAGTTATGCATTTCCGCCCATACAAAAATAATCCCTCCTTTTTGCCATGATGCTTCCCATGTAATCCAATCAACAACTCCTTTCAATGCTACCCTCTCTCAACTTTGACCAATATACGTTCCACAGGAGGATGCTCTACACTGAATAAGAGAACGTCACCATTCGACAGCTCTTTGTCCTTTGCAAATTTTAACCAGCCCCTTGACAGAAACTTCTCGGTCATGTTCTCCCTGGATTTGAAAACACATTGGTACGTAATACCCGAGTCTGTGTCATGAAGATCAATATATGATCTTGGTTCCATGAAGATTTCCTTGATGACTACTGCTGGAAAGTGCTGCAACATTAAAACTTTATTAGCTATGTCTATTCATTCAATGTTATGCATCCTTACGAACTGTAACAGCAAACAGATAAAGAGCTTACAAGAACTTGATTTTTTATCTGGCTGCTGCTCTTAACAACTTTCTGCCATCTGCAAACAAGTTTCTCTTGCATGGCAGGAGGTTGTACAACATCAGCAGCATCAGTAGTGTTGTTCTCCTCGCTGCATTAACAAACACGATTATTTAAACTACTAATTTGCAAACTCAAATATTCAAATGTATATATGTAACCTAAAAGCCCTTGCCTGTCAAACACATCGCCCGCTGATTCCATTGCTTCACCAGTGGAATTCTGTTCAGGCTCATCGTCTGATATGTCAACAAGCCATCCCTCCTCTCTGGCTATTTCAAAGTACTTTTCCCGTGATAGACAGCTTCTCACCTTTCCTGTTCTCAGTTTGTACGATTCCTCTCTTTCGACATACTCATAGTAGTTGTCCATAAGTTCAGCACATGTAAATTTTCTGCAACTCCTGCTGCTTAATCAAAAAAACAACAAACATCATGCATTCAGTTTTTTGTTTTTTGCACTATCCAGAATACTGTTTTACCTTGAAGAACTTTCAGCTTCCTCTTTCCTCCTCTTAGCCTCTACATGCAACTTTCTCCATTCTTCTGCTCTGTCCCGCTTATCCTCTGATTGCTTCCAAACCTTTTGGATAGCCAGATTTTTCCATTTACGATTAGGAGTCGTGGTTGTGTGACTTCTACCAACGAATCCCCTGCATATAAATGCATTCATGCCCATCATGCACACAAACATCTTTGTATAAACCCTAAATGATCTCATTGCAAGTTTAGAAACATGTGTGTCAAAACGGAAGAACTTACCCGCGGGAACACCAACGTAGATCCTCTTTCTTCATCGTATTGGTTGGTCGGCGTTGTCTGGAGCAAAACGCTGTTTCAAAGGTGTACCGTCTTCTTGGAATGTTGTTTCTGATGGAAAACCGAAGAGACAGGGAGATGGAGTAAAACAGACGTTAGACAATATCTTTTGTTGGCCCAACAAGCAAGCATTAGTTACATAAGACACTATACATGACATGTAGAATACAAACAGTTTCTGATCATTCCATTTTATATCCCTTGGAAAATGTATATTTTTGGAAGTACTTTTAATTTTACACATTTACATCAAACCATGGTTACATGTTACAAAAAAAAAATGAATATAGTATAGAATACAATAGGAATAAACTTTGGTTTCCAATGGCAATTTTGTGTTTCCAACATAACAGTATTTAATGTCATATTATAATATTTGGTGTTCTAATAATTGTTTAAAGTTTGGCCAACATATGGTATTCATGTGACATTAACTTTTTTAACCTCTACCCATAATTGTTAAGCTTTGGTAGCATATAATGTAATGATGAAACACAATTAATGTTATATAGCAACTTCACTGATGCAATGCACTGTACCCTATTTCATATCCAATGTACAAATAGAGTATCTGAGTACACTTAAAAATTAGAATACAAATGTTATGAACTGCAAAACCAAACAATTCCATATAGGTTTGTTACTCTTACATTCATTATGTTATACTTATGAAGAGTTGTAAGTTATCAACCATATTCTCTTTCAACTATGAACAACCATTTTGTAGATAGGAAATACTCTACATCACTTGCAAGACAAAAGAGGAAGCATGTTCTTGATGAAAGAAGATTTCAGAAGAATAGAGTTAATGAAAATTCAACTGAGCACAACCATGACCTAAAGAATTCAAGTTATGTAAGCAGACATCATACAAGACAGCCATTGTCAGATATCAGTTCTGTTTTTGTCAATGGCCATGGAGATGTTTCTGCACGAACAGAGTGAGTAATGCTTAATTCCCAACAAAGGAGAAGGAGTGTTGGTTTTAACCAGTGCACAACCCCAACACCTGCATCTTCCCCCAGCTTCTCATGCATTTCTACTGATACAATTTCTCCCAAACAAATTTCTGCTTCAGCACGTCAAAGAAGGAGGTCAATAATGAAGCGTAAGATTCCCCAAAACAATAGCCATCGTGGTCATCTGCAGATCAAACTCGCTGATAGAATGCCCTTTTGTTCCCCTTTACCGTTTGATGCTAACACACCTCTGAATGGCGTTACCTCCTCATCAAGTATTAAATGCACAAATAATTCATATGGACTACCGAATTCCTATGCATCTTCATCCAACAAACATCTTGATCCAAATCTAATTCGTTCAACGACTGCGAATCTATTAAAAACCTTTTCAAGTGTTACAGAAACGACGTCAACTTCACTTAATACCAATCTGTTCAGAAGTGCTGAATCAGTGAACCCAGTTCAACAATCAGTTGCAGACTATTCATCCGATGAATCTTTAACCGATAGTTCGTGTGAATTCAATCTAAATTTCAAATTGTAATTATTCTGTGGGATTTAGTTTTGATTCCACTGCCAATTATAGTAAAATTTACGTTAAACAGAATCAGAATCAGCTGACTCTCTCACTGATTTTGGGTAAAACATGGTTTTCATTTCTATTTTGTTCCAGTGATGCTGATATTTGTTGTCCATAAATTTTTAAATAGAGTGATGTATATTGTCTGATGTTTAGTGTCTATTAATATATTAACAAAGTATTTCAATAAAATGCAGGATGAAAAGTTAGCTGATTCAGTTAGTTGTATCCATATTAGAACAGATAAAGGTTTTTGTCAAAATTAAGAACTCAGTAAATATGAGATTTGATAGTATTCCTCCAACTTATTATTAATGAAACTATGATTTGGTTTTTCTAATCGCATGTTACAAAAAGAAACTACTTAAAAAATAAGATAATTTACATTTTTGAATTTTTTTCTCTTTTGTGTTGCAAATGGGAAAAATAGAGATTCTTTATTTATTATTAATATTCTCACTTTTTTTACTATTAATAACTATATTGAAAATATATATTTTTTTGTTAATTAATAAGTTATTAGTTATTACAGTTGCATAAAAATATTCTACGAATAATTATGAGTTATTCACTATTTATTTAGTATTTATTCGCGATGCAGAATTTTATATATTAACAAAATCAGATACTATGTACATGTAGGGATGTCAATGGGGCGGGGCGGGGCCGGGGGGACACTTCCCCATCTTTTTCCCCGCCATCAAATTCATTCCCCGTCCCCGTCCCCGATCTCCGTCACGGGGGAATTTCTATCCCCATCCCCGTTCCCCGCGGATCCCCGTTCCCCGCGGGGCTCCCCATCATTAATATTTTATTTTTTTAAAATGTTTATATTTTCTATAAAAATAAAAAGCACAAAGAAGTCACATATTTATTATGTTATTAAAAAATACTAGTATTTACATTTCTCTCTCTTAATAAATACATGAATATTTATTTATTTATTTTTATAAATAAACATAAAGGAAATGACTAAAAAACCTAATCTAAAATATATATATTAAATTAACTATATTAAAATAATAGGCGGGGCGGGGTCCCCGCGGGGCCGGGGGTGTATTCCCCGTCCCCGTCCCCGAAATGCTTTCGGGAGAATTTTTCTCCCCATCCCCGCCCCCACGGGGGAAAATTCCCCATCTTTGGAGCCCCGAACGGGGCGTTCCCCGCGGGGATCCCCATTAACAGGTCCAAATTGACATCCCTATGTACATGCTACCTTCATTAATAATTTTTGTTTTTGTTTTATTTTTTTAAAGTTTCTTCATGAAAATTGCAACCTGATCTTAATTTTTATTTTAATTATTTGATGAGTTATATAATATATATATTTTAAACATTTGATTGATTTGAATTTATTATGTTAAATTATTTTAAAAATTTTGTTGCCCTTAGTAATGATACCCATTCTACATTTTCCTCAAATGAAGATAATAATGTATTGGTAAAAGAAAATAGTGTCAATAATATATTATTTTTTAATTTCTCTAACAATAATTACTTTTTGTTTAGTTATATTAAACAATATGATATTTATAAAAAGGAAAATCCTAATTGAAAAACCATAACAAACTTATCATTTATCATTTAATTCATCTTTACAAATATTTGTTATTGATTAAAACAACCTGGAACAATATAAATTTGACAAGATAATTTTGGTCATACAAAAATTTATTAAATAATTTTGGTCCTGCAAAAATTGATTCAACAAATTAGTTAAAAGTTAATTTTGGATTGTAAATAATTATTTATAATAAATAATAAATAATAGAGTTTATTTTTGTTTTAATTTTGACATTAATTAATCGTTTTTAGGATTGTAAGGATAAATAAAAAATAAAAAATCTTTGTAAATAAATGTTTTAATATATTATTGCCTTTATAGATGCAACACATTAGAATAAATATCCTTTATATATCCTCTATCCTATCTTTCTGTAAATAAATATCCTTTATATATTTTTTATATCAAATAATTGATTTTTTCATTGGAATAATTGATTTTGTAAAGGTTTAATTTCACCGATCACTTTCAACACAAAAACATTATTCTATTTTAATAAATTATCTCTTTTATTTTTAAAATGTTAATACTTATATGATTGATTTTATGATTATTTAATATATTTCAAATTATATGATTATTATTGATTTTACAGTTATTAATTAATATATCATTTATTTTCTATGAAGATCTCAATACATATTATTATTATTATTATTATTATTATTATTATTATTATTATTATTATTATTATTATTATTATTATTATATCAATAAATATTATTCAATCAATTAAGTATTATTTATTTTAGATTTGTTTAAAAACAATCATATACGTTATAGAAAACATGAAGATTAGCTGAGCAATACCACGTTCGGTTGCATGAAAATTGAAATGAGATTAATATATTTTTTAAAATAATAATTGAAAATAATAAATTAATAAAATCAAATAACAAATATTATATTTTAAAATTTAATTTCATATAAATAACAAATATTATTAAAGAAAAAAATCGAATTGAAACAAAATTAAATTCTTAATGATAAAAAGTTAACATTTATACTAAAAAATGATACAAATATTTATTTTTATAAAATAACATGAGAGAATAATGATTAGTGAATACACAAATTTTTTATGAATACACCAATTTTTTATTCTTTTTAAAATGACAATTAAAAACTATGCTACTTAAAGGTGTGCTACATCATATGTTTGGCCACATTGGAAATATCAGCAAATTCATATGAGTTAAAAATATGAACATAATAATGATACATTATTAATATCAATATCGTGAGTAAAAAATAATAAATTTTAATAATAAAAATTTATTATTATTTATTAATATTTTATTATAATAATATATTAAAATTATTATTATTATTAATATTTAATTTATGAATTTTTAAAATAGAAAAATCTTACATATTTACGTATTATATATATTGTCAAAATAGTTCTTAGGAATTAAAAATGAGAAAATGTTCATTAAAACATTTTTAACGTTCTAAATTAAAAATTAACAATCTGATTTGCACCGATACGAATCAATACATTGCTCATACTCAATGGATACCCATATAAAATACCCTCAACGAGTTGGGTAAAAATCCGATAAAGAGGTTTGAAAAGAGAGTCACTCGAAGAAGTCGAGGTTTATTATGAAACTGGTTAAAGTTTAGAAAACAAAGAAGGTTTTGAAAAAGATGAGAAGGTTTTGAAAATTAAATAATTTGAAGGAGATGAAGAGAATATCCTATGTACAAGAAGGTCTGGCCGAACATAAGCTCATACTTGATATAAAGAAATCAATATAGTATTCCCATCCCTTTGGATTAAAAGCCATAAGCAGTTAAATAAGCCAAGAGTATACCAAACCTCAGGTGAAAATAAATCACACAAACAGACATCATCAAAGACACCCTTTCGTCAGATAATACTCAAAGGAACGGATAAATTTCATTAGGTGAAAATAAACCACAACAGAGAATGCATTAGGTAAGAATAAATCACAAGCAGCGAATGCATCAGGTAAACTCAAGGTGTCAGATAAAGCTCAAAGTATCAATAAGATATCAAATAAGAATCCCTGCATCAGATAAAACACACTGACAGAACAGGATAACAGAGAAATAATCTGAATGTCTCAGATAAGGCAAAAGAGTAGGCTACGGGACCGGAATGGATTGAATTGAAAGCCACAAAATAAACCGGTCAATAGAGTCTATGCATCCATATGTATTCGAAAGCTAATATTTAAATTAACTTTATAATCGTAATGCAATAAAGAAAATATCAACACAACTTGAATTTATTTACAAGTAAATCAAATAAAGTATAAAGCCAAAAATTCCTTGTCTATTGTATTTACATCAAAAATATTAAACCAAAAAAGGTGTATAAATTATTAACAATCGACAAACAAAATTTGGTGGTGCATAATTGGAATGGTAGTGTAAATAAGGACTAAAAAAAATATTAAATTAGTAGATGTTACTATGATAATAAATTAAAAGCTTTGAAAATTTCCTGTGTGTTTGGAAAACCATACGCACCAGTATTACAACTAAAAACCATTTCTCACTGATTAACCAATATGTCCGTGGTCTTGTTCCAATCATACACATTCAACACAAATAGAAATGTTACTAATATTAGAAGGAGTCTGTTTTAATATATAAAAAGTGACTACTACCATTTTTACAAATAATTTAAAATTAATTACATTTCTAGAATTAGGGTTAAATAGGTCATTATAAATTTTTTAAATAAAATTAATTCATACATTTTGAATATTTGCTTCTTTTTATACACAAAATTAATGTGATTGTTGGCCATTTCTATTACCAAAGCTACTAATATAATTACTATCAAATTTACCTATTCCAACAATCCCCATTAATTATTCCATCTATTAATTTTAGAACATAAAAGGCACAATGAAAAGAAAATTAGAAGGAAAAATACCTTCTCTTTCATTTTATTTAACTTTGCTTCATTTTTGGAAAGACAACCAACACAAAAGATAGAACCATTGATTTCTATCTACTTCTGTTTTTCAAAAATGCACTAACACAATCAAACACCAACAAACAAACATACAAAATACATCCCCAAACACAACAATCCTAAATTTCTCGTTATTTTTTATAGGCTTTACAGGGTACAGGATTTCAAAATGGAAATTATGTAAATTTGATTACTACACAAATGTTTAATTCTGGTCATGCTTCTACCTCTTCTTGACTCTTTTGATCTTCTAAGTTGTAGGTCAGTTTTCTATTGTGTTGGTGTCTCCGTGAGATGTAGGAATTTAATGGCGTAGTTGTATGAATTTGTGCAGTAGTGAAGAGAAAATGTGAGGGGCTTCGAACAATACAGTGACTGCAAGTTATTTTATGGTTTGTTATGTTTTTCATTTTTTTTTACCTGAAGTTTGTATGTCTGTTAGTTACATAGTCAGATTTACATATGGTTACTAAAATGGTATACTCACTAATCTCATTCTTTCATAGAGAAGTTTTAAAATTTGGTTAAATGAATCTTAAACCGTAGCTTATGTTTCTATAATATCTTGGTAATTGCGATGAATTTCTCTGTTGAGTTTAATTATATTTTTCATTATGTTATAGGTGTATACTATTTTGTACTTAATATATAAGTTTGTTAATGTAAAGTTCTTGGTTAAATTGTGGTCCAAAACAAAAGAGGATTATCAGACAGAGTATATGTCACTTTTAAAAAACAGAAAAGAATTATAGATGGTATACGGGTTTTTTTGATGTTTGAAGAGAGCTTTAAGTTGGTAATGGTAATACAACTTTGATCTATGTGGGGAAACATTAATTCCAAATAGATTAAAAAAATTTGGAGAACAGAAGAACTTTATACAACAACCGTAAACAGTATCAAAATAATACTAAGATAATTGATTTTTATTTATGAATTACTGGTAGAATAAACATTGCAAAATTCAATCTAAATTACAAATTGTAATTATTCTATGGGATTTAGTTTTGATTCCACTACCAATTTTAGTAAAGTTAACGTTAAACGGAATAGGAATCAGCTAACTCTCTCACTGATTTTGGGTAAAACATGGTTTTAATTTCTATGTTCTTCCAGGTGATGCTGATATTTCTTGTCCATAAATTTTTAAATATAGTGATGTATATTGTCTAATGTTTAGTGTCTTTTAACATATTAAAAAAATATTTGAACAAAATGCACGATGAAAAGTTAGTTGATTCAATTAGTTGTATCCATATTAGAACAGATAAAGGTTTTTTTGTCAAAATTAAGAACTGAGTAAATATGAGATTCGATAGGATTCCTCCAGCTTATTATTAATGAAACTATGATTTGGTTTTTCTAATCACATGTTACAAAAAGAAACTACTCATAAAAATAAGATAATATACATTTTTTCTTTTTTTTTCTGTTCTGTGTTGCAAATGGGAAAAATAGAGCTTCTTTATTTATTATTAATATTCTCAATTATTTTTTTACTATTAATAACTATATTTTAAATTTTTTTTGTTAATTAATAAGTTATTAGTTATTAAAGTTGCATAAAAATATTCTACTAATAATTATGAGTTATTCACTATTTATTTTGTATTTATTCGCGATGCAGAATTGTTTATATTCACAAATTCAGATATTATGTACATGCTTCCTTCATTAATAATTTTTGTTTTTGTTTTATTTTTTTTTAAGGTTTCTTCGTGACAATTGCAACCAGATCTTAAATTTTATTTTAAATATTTGATGAGTTAATTAACATATATTTTGAACATTTGATTGATTTGAATTTATTATGTTAAATTATTTTAACAATTTTATTGCCCTTAGTAATGATACCCATTCTACATTCTACTCAAATGAAGATAATAATGTATTGGTAAAAGAAAACAATGTCAATAATATATTATGTTTTAATTTCTCTAACAATAATTAATTTACTTTTGTTTAGTTATAAAAACAAAATGATATTTATAAAAAGGAAAATCCTAACTGAAACACCATGACAAACTTATCATTTATCATTTAATTCATATTTACAAACATTTGTTGTTGATTAAAACAACTCGGAACAATATAGATTTGACAAGATAATTTTGGTCATACAAAAATTAATTAAATAATTTTGGTCCTGGAAAAATTAATTCAATAAATCAGTTAAATGTAAATTTTGGATTGTAAATAATTATTTATAATAAATAATAAATAATAGAGTTTATTTTTGTTTTAATTTTGACATTAATTAACTGTTTTTAGGATTGTGTTAGAATAAATAAAAAATAAAAAACCTTGGTAAATAAATGTTTTAATATAATATTGTCTTTACAGATGCAACACATTAGAATAAATATCTTTTATATATCATTTATCCTATCTTTCCGTAAATAAATATCCTTTATATATTTTTTACATCAAACTATTGATTTTTTCATTGGAATAATTGATTCGTAAAAGTTTAATTTCACCGATCACTTTCAACACAAAAACATCATTCTATTTTAATAAGTTATTATCTCTTTTATTTTTAAAATTTTAATACTTAAATGATTGATTTTATGATTATTTTGATATATTTAAAATTATATGATTATTATTGATTTTACACATTTATTTTCTATGAAGATCTCAATACATATTTTTATTATTATTACTATTATTATTGTTATTATATCAATAAATATTATTCAATCAATTAAGTATTATTTATTTTAGATTTGTTTAAAAATAATCATATACTTTATAGAAACATGAATATTAGCTAAGCAATACCCCGTTCGGTTGCATGAAAATTGAAATGAGAATAATATATTTTTTAAAATAATAATTAAAAATAATAAATTAATAAAATCAAATAACAAATATTATATTTTTAAATTTAATTTCATATAAATAACAAATATTTTGAAAGAAAAAAATCGACTTGAAACAAAATTAGATTCTTAATGATAAAAAGTTAACAATTATAATAAAAAATGATACAAATATTTATTTTTATAAAAATAACATGAGACAATAATGATTAGTGAATACACAAATTTTGTATGAATACACAAATTTTTTATTCTTTTAAAAATGACCAATAAAAACTATGCTGCATAAAAGGTGTGTTGCATCATATGTTTGGTCACATTGGAAATATCAGCAAATTCATATGAGTTAAGAATGACAATAATAATGATACATTATTAATATCAATATGGTGAGTAAAAAATAATAAATGTTAATAATAAAAATTTATTAATATTTATTATTATATAATTATAATAACATGTTAAAATTATTATTATCATTATCATTAATATTTAATTTATGAATTTTTAAAATAGAAAAATCTTACACATTTATGTATTATGTATATTTTCAAAATACTTCTTAGGAATTAAAAATCAGAAAATGTTCATTAAAACGTTTTTAACGTTCTAAATTAAAAATTAACAGTCTGATTTGCAACAATACAAATCAATACTGGCTCATACTCAATGAGTACCCATAAAAATACGCTCAACGAGTAGGGTAAAAATCCGCAAAATAGGTACGAATACTGACACAAGTAATTACCCATTAAAATAAGCGGTTATAAGTGCTGGCACGAGTACCTTAGTACCCACTTCGCTCCATACTCACACTTCATATTTATATAATATCATTTGTATTATTATATACAAATGCACATATATCAATTTTTTAAAAAAATATCACTATTAAACTATTACACATTTTAATAAAAGTGTTTATTTATTTCTTAAATCAACATTAACATAATTTTTTTAATGTTAAAAAAACTTAAAATTATATGATAATTTATAATTAATTGATTGAATTTTAATACAAATGTGGATAAACGGGTGCGGGTATGGGTATTGAGATACCCATAGATTATGGATATGGGTGTGAACAGTGTCCACGCGGGTTTGGGCTCGCGTACGAAGATTTTTTTGGTATGGGGACGGGTATTGTAGTACTCTGCCCATTGCCATCCCTAATCAGTACCCGGGTACAGGTAAAAAAATATACTTAAATAAAGAAGAAAATAATTTCACAAATATCTAGTTATCTATATTTAAGTATCCCAAAGTCCATTTTTCACAAATATTTAATTATCTATATTTAAGTATCCTAAAGTCTATTTTTCTTATATTCCAACAAGACATAAGATAGATCAAGTGATTACACAAGTAAAATACAACCACATCCAAAGTTCTATAAAACAAAGATAGGATGATATATTTTTGTTCTTAATTTCACACATAAAAATGACATGGCACGACTCGTGCGAATGCACATGTGCTTTAGTAGTATTTAAAAAAGCACTCAAATTGACAACCACATACTTGATAAAATAAAACATCACCTATTTAAATTACATAATATTTGAAGAATGAACAAAAACACTAACATAATTCCTACATGTATTACAAGATGGGAAAACTGAATAAGTCAAATTCACAAAATAGAGGATGGTATCTCTTCTATAAATGAATCATATATAATCTTGGAAAAAAGTTTTAGAAGAGAAACGTTGCACAATCACACAAAATGGCATGAATGAGGATGAAGTGTTTTTTTTGGGATCAATAGCAAATGGATCCCACTGAAGGGACAATCACTATGTCTCCACTTATTTGTGAAAGGGTTTGTGAATTGAATCGTAATGAAGTTCGGAAATGAAAGAAAAAACAAGGTTCAGTCTGTATCGCCTTATCCTACCCCAAAATACTCAACTGCATAAGAATCATATCTTTATTTATTAAGTGTTTTAAGTTTGATAAAGAGAAAGAGGTTTGAAAAGAGAGTCACTCGAAGAAGTCGAGGTTTATTATGACACTGGTTACAGTTTAGAAAACAAAGAAGGTTTTGAAAAAGATGAGAAGGTTTTGAAAATTAAAGAATTTGAAGGAGATGAAGAGAATATCCTATGTACAGGAAGGTCTGGCCGAACATAAGCTCATACTTGATATAAAGAAATCAATATAGCATTCCCATCCCTTTGGATTAAAATCCATAAGCAGTTAAATAAGCCAAGAGTATACCAAACCTCAGGTGAAAATAAATCACACAAGCACACATCATCAAAGACACCCTTGCGTCAGATAATACTCGAAGGAACGGGTAAAGTGCATCAGGTGAAAATAAACCACAGCAGAGAATGTATAAGGTAAGAATAAAACACAAGCAGCGAATGCATCAGGTAAACTCAAGGTGTCAGATAAATCTCAAAGTATCAACAAGATATCATATAAGAATCCCTGCATCAGATAAAACACACTGACAGAACTAGGATAACAGAGAAATAATCTGAATGTCTCAGATAAGGCTTAAGAGTAGTCTACGGGACTGGAATGGATTGAATTGAAAGTCACAAAATAAACCGGTCAATGGAGTCTATGCATCCAAACATATTCGAAAGGTAATATTTAAATTAACTTTATAATCGCAACACAATGAAGAAAATATCAACACAAGTTGAATTTTTTTACAAGTAAATCAAATAAAGTATAAAGCGAAAAACTTCATGTCTATTGTATTTACATCACAAATATTAAACCAAAAAAAGGTGTATAAATTATTAATAATAGAAGAAAAAAATTTGGAGGTGCATAATTGGAATGCTGGTGTAAATAAAGACTAAAAAAAAGATTAAATTAGTAGATGTTACTATGATAATAAATTAAAAGATTTGCAAATTTCGTTTGTGTTTGGAAAACCATGCGAACCAATATTATGACTAAAACCATTTCTCACCGATTAACCAATATGCTTGTGGTCTTGTTCCAATCATACACATTCAACATAAAAAGAAATGTTACTAATCTTAGAAGGAGTCTATTTTAATATATAGAAAGTGAATACTACCGTTTTTACAAATAATTTAAAACTAATTACATTTCTAAAATTAGGGTTAAATAGGTCATTATCGCATCATTTAATTTTTTAATTATAATTAATTCAGAGATTTGGAATATTTGCTTCGTTTTGTACACAAAATTAATGTGATTATTGGCCACGTCTATTACCAAAGCTACTAATATAATTACTATCAACTTTATCTATTCCAACAATCAACATTAATTATTCCATCATTAATTTTAGAACATAAAATCCACGCTGAAAAGAAAATAAGAAAACAAAACCTTCTCTCTTACTCTTTCATTTTCTTTATCTTTGCTTCATTTTTGGAAAGACAACCAACACAAAAGACTGAACCATTGATTTCTCTCTGCTTCAGTTTTTCAAAGACGCAGTAACATAATTAAACACCAACAAACAAACATACAAAATCAATATCCAAACCCAATAATCCTAAATTTCTCATTATTTTTCATAGGATTTACAAGATTTCAAAATGAAAATTATGTAAATTATTTTTCATATGAATTTGTGTGGCAGTGAAGAGAAAATGTTCGGGGCTACAAACAAACAGTGACTTCAAGTTGTTTTGTAGTTTGTTATGTTTTTCATTTTTTTCACCTGAAGTTTGTATGTTTATTAGTTACATATTCGTATTTAAGTATCACGACTAAAAAGGTATACTCACTAATCTCATTCTTTCGCAGAGGAAGTTTTAAAATTTGGTTATACATGAATTTCTCTGTTGAGTTTCATTATATTTGTCATTATGTTATAGGTGTAGACTATTTTGTCCTTAATATACAAGTTTGTTAATGTTAAGTTCTTGGTTAAACTGTGGTCCCCAACAAAAGAGGGTTATCAGAGAGAGTATATGTGACTTTTAAAGAAGCAGAAAAGAATTATAGATGGTATACAGGTTTTGTTGATGTTTGAAGAGAGCTTCTAAGTTGGTAATGGTAATACAACTTTGATCTATATGGCGAAACACTAATTCCAAATAGATTAAAAAATTTGAAAAAGAGAAGAACTTTATACAACAACCGTCAACAGTATCAAAATAATACTAAGACTATTGATAGCATTTTCTTATTTTACACTCATAATAGCTTTTGATCTTTGATTTTTATTTATGAATTCCTGGTAGAACAACCATTGAAAAATTCAATATAAATTACAGATTGTGATTATTCTGTGGGATTTAGTTTTGTTTCCACTGCCAATTTTAGTAAAGTTTACGTTAAACAGAATTGGAATCAACTAACTCTCTCACTGATTTTGGGTATAACATGGTTTTCATTTCTATTTTCTTCCAGATGATGCTGATATTTGTTGTCCATAAATTTTTAAATGTTTTGATGTATATTGTCTGATAACTATTGTCTTTTAACCTATTAACAAAGTATTTGAAAAAATTATTGTCTTTTAACATATTAACAAAGTATTTGTATAAAATGCAGGGTGAAAAGTTAGCTGATTCAGTTAGTTGTATCCATATTAGAATAGATAAAGGTTTTTATCAAAAGTAAGAACTCAGTAAATATGTTGATAGTATTCCTCCCACTTATCATTAATGAATTTATGATTTGGTTTTTCTAATCACATGTTACAAAAAGAAACTACTCAAAATAATAAGATAATATAAATTTCTGCTTTTTTTCTTCTCTTCTTGCAAATGGGAAAAATATAGCTTCTTTATTTATTATTAATATTCTCATTTTTTTTACTATTAATAAATATATTTATAATATTTTTTTTGTTAATTAAACTATTATTTATTAAAGTTGCATAAAAATATTCTACGAATAATTATGAGTTATTCACTATTTATTTAGTATTTATTCACTGTGTAGAATTGTTTATATTTACAAATTCGGATACTACGTTTATACTTCCTTCATTAATGATTTTTTATTTATTTTATATTTTTGAGTTAATTAATTTATGTTTTAAACATTTGATTGATTTGAATTTATTATATTAAATTATTTTAACAATTTTGTTACCCTTAGTAATGATACTCATTCTACATTTTACTCAAATGAAGATAATAATGTATTGGTAAGAGAAAAGAGTGTCAATAATATATTATTTTTTAATTTCTCCAATAATAATTAATTTATTTTTGTTTACTTATAAAAACAAAATGATATTTATAAGAAAGGAAAATCCTAACTGAAAGACCATAACAAACTTATCATTTATCATTTAATTCATATTTACAAACATTTGTTTTTGATTAAAAGAACACGAAACAATACAAATTTGACAAGATAATTTTGGTCATACAAAAATTGATTCAATAATTTTGGTCCTGCAAAAATTGACTCAATAAATTAGTTAAAAGTTTTAATATAATATTGCCTTTAAAGATGTAACATATTAGAATAAATATGCTTTATATATCCTTTATCCTATCTATCCATAAATAAATATCCTTTATATATTTTTTATATCAAATAATTGATTTTTACATTGGAATAATTGATTTTGTAAATGTTTAATTTCACTGATCACTTTCAACACAATAACATTATTCTATTTTAATAAGTGATTATCTCTTTTATTTTTAAAATGTTAATGCTTATATGATTTATTTTATGATTATTTAATATATTTAAAATTATATGATTATTATTGATTTTATAGTTATTAATTAATATATCATTTATTTTCTATGAAGATCTCCTTACATGTTATTATTATTATTATTATTATTTTATTATTCTTATTATTATTATTATTATTATTATTATTATTATTATTATTATTATTATTTTATATTGTGATACGGTGGCAGATACGACTGTTATACTGGTTTTGCGTTTGTGTTCACAAATATTGCGGTAAGCAAGAGTTGCCACTGGCTTTTCTTTTATCCAAATTAAGGAAAGGGTGAAAAGAACAGAAAAAGACCTTTTCGAGAATTTTCTAAGGGGTAGATTATAGAAAGGGAAGGTGTTAGCACCCTTTCCATCCTTAGTTTTCTATGGGCTCTTAGATGCTTAGCTCATTTTAAAAGTACCTTGTGCTTTGTATGTTTTGAAAAATGTTTTGAAATGCCTTAGTGCGGCGATTTACTTCATGATAAATCTTGTATAAGTCCTCAAGAGTGTTTACAAAGCAAATATTATTTTTTGAAAGTTGTTTTTGAAATGTGTAAGTGTAAAACGTTTGTTTTGAGCATAGCATCTAAGAACTATCTACTTATACTCGAAAAGGTTGTTCTTTTCCTCCTATCCTTTAGACAGTGTTATCCTACTATTAATGAGTAGGTAGCCCTATCATTGGATGTTTGAGGGACATTCAAAGGGACGTTACAGTCACGAAGGCAACTTGACAAGGAATTTTAGTAACTGTCCTAAAGTTCTAAGATCACTTTTATTACTGAGGCAACATCGAGAGGGTCATCGAGGGACTTGTGATCTTTCAAACTAGAGGACAATCACTAAAACTTTTCACGTTTCGATAATTGTGACCGTTTTCTGAAGGCAACTAAAGTGGGATACCCTAGAGGTGTGCATGTGCGATTGTGTTTAGTTCAGCTATTTATCTTGCACATTTAGGTTTGCTAACGTTTTAATTTTCCAGTCTTGTCATGCAATCCTAGTTACTAGCAGTTAATATGTACAGAAAAATGTAAAGTGCGAAAATATAACCCTACTTTATTACATGGCTTCGGGGAGGGGGATATTTACAATGTACAAAACTTGGGGGAATAAAAATAAAGAAAGCGGTAAAAATCCTAATTAGTCTATTACATCCAGTATACAAATACAATAATGTAAAAGTGCGAGAAATAAATAACGTGCGAAAGGTAAAGACGTCTAAAACCTAAGGCAATTCTAAATGAAATAAGAAAATCTTTTTTTGTTTATTTTTTTGATTTGAGAAATAATTAAATTAACTATCCTAAAGTCTATTTAGAAAATAAAGTTAATCAAGAAAAATAGTCTAAGCTCTTTTTTTATTTTATAGTTTTTCTATTATGAAAAGAAAATTATTAAATCTAAATCAAGTCCTAAGTTCTAATTCATTTTAAATTAAAGAAAATAGTTAAAATATTTATTTAATTTATTTAAAAAATTAGTTTAATTAAAAAATACTAACTTAATATTTTTTTGTGATTTTTGTGATTATTTGTTTAATTAATAAATAAAGAAAAGAAAAATAAATAAAAATAAAACAATGCAATAAAAATGTTAGATGGGCCTGATAACAAAAGAAAAATAGGGGGTGCTATTTGAAATTCACTAGGCCCAAAGCTGTGAAGCCCATACTTCATGCCTGATCCTGTGTGGATAAGTCTTGAAGGCATATGATATATTGTGCGCTTGGATGTGCTGGCTTGGATCAGATGTACATATAATGGCCTAGGCTGAGGGTGCATGGTGCACATCTGACCATACATTACATGGGATCTACATGAATATTGTTAGAAAAATGAGAAAATGCTGGACCAGGGACTCGAACCCAGGTCTTCTCCCTTCGCACAAACGTGCCTTACCAACTGAGCTACATGGTTATTCGTTACATAAAATAAAACAATAATATAATATAAGAAAAATTGGTCAGATATATTAAAAATGAAAAAAAACACGCGTTGGGTTTTAATGGGACAATGGGAAACTACCACGCCTTGTCTTCTTCCATGCTTCGTCGTTTTAGGTATAGAAACCTATAGTGACAGTTTTTGTTTGTCACTATAGCACCTGCATCTCGAAACATACAGAATACGCAGCATAAATTAAATGTGAGGCCATAGATCAATTGGCCTCGACCTTCTGAGCACGATGGTAACCTTAGTTGGGTCTAATTTTGGCTGATTCGAAAAACCCCAATTCAGAGTTCCTAACCCTAACCTTGGCCAAGCATCGTACCTGCATCAAAACTTAAATCCAGCTATACAGAAAGCTTGTAAACATTCATATGAACAAATATGCATGGTTAAAATGATCTTATATCACATGAATAAAATAAACGAATTTGAAAAAGAAATGCAAACCGTGTGAGTTGGTTAGGACGTCTCGTGATGCTTCAGGGCGTGGTAATGATTGCAAAAGCTTCAGGGGACCTTCAGGAACGTGTTTGTGTCCTTTGTTTGGGTTGAGGATGGCTGGAAATGTGTTTTGGAGTTTGACAACTTTGCTTACTTTTCGTAATTTTGTATGACACTTTCAGGCTGTTTTTTTTTTTGTCTAAGGCTTGAAAATGCCACCCTTATATAGAGAAGATGGAGGGGACCAGGTAAGAAGGACAGAATTAAAGCTTTAAAGGCTATGATAAAGCCATGATCTCATTTTGAAAAACTGCCATAACTTGTGATTTCATGCCATGTTAGGAGCTGGATGAACCTGATCACTTCTTGCACGAATTATTGGGCCTTAAGGCAAAGCAAAACAACATCCCAAATGCAAAAACCCATCTCTAAATATTTTATGCAATTTACTTTGTATTTATTTGAAATAAATCAAAATAAACATGATAAAAATAGATGAAATTTGCAAGGCAAGGTAAAAATGAGATTAGGGGCTTTTCATAAGGTCGTGAAAGAGATTGAAGTCCAAAAATTTGGGCCATTGCCTTAAAAGTTTAAGTTTGCTCAATGCACAAATCTTGAAATTTCCAAAATTTTCCCAACTTGAGCAAGCCATAACTTTATCAATTTTGATCTCATGATGATGATCTCGGACTTTTTGGAAATCCCAAGATGTCTACTTCCATCCCTCTTTTGATAAATTTTGCATTTGAAGAATGTATCTTGATGTAAATGGTCTTGGCAAAAAGTGTCTTTTGTTGACTTTCTGAAAATGACCTGTAATGTATGAGCTTGTATCTTTCAAATGGTGCATCTCTTGATCTTGAAGAAATAAGATAAGTTGAAGGGAATGAGATTATGTTAAATATGAGGTTTGGCTGGGGAACAATTACTGAAGTATGTGAAAGTTAAGCCTGGTCAAAGTTCAGTTGACTTTTCCTATAGAAACCCTAATTTAGCCATTTTTGACTTTTGATAGATTAGGAGTATTTCTTAAGGAATCATGATAAAACCTTGATAAAATGATGGATTTAACTTCAAAATGTTGATGTTGACCAAAAATCTTAAAGTTTGATTATACATGGGCCACAATTGACTTTTGACCTAGTACTATTGATTTTCAAGCATTTGAGCAATTGACTGAGCAAACTTGTAGTGGAAGGCATAAAATTTGTCATAGACAATCTTGAAGGCATATTTAGACTATGGAAAAGATTTCGGACCTTTGGAGCTCACACATCTTGATGAAAAGTGAAACCGTAGATAGAGGTTGATTGCTTAGGAGGAGAATTTGTCTGGTCAATTCTTGGTCAACCTTGAGCAATTGAGGACCTCCAGGAGCATGTTTTGAGTAAAATTGGGAGGGAAAATTTTGGGGTACAACATATATCAATAAATATTATTCAATCAATTAAGTATTATTTATTTTAGATTTGTTTAAAAACAATCATATACTATATAGAAACATGAAGATTAGGTGAGCAATACCACGTCCGGTTGCATGAAAATTGAAATGAGATAAATATATTTTTTAAAATAATATTTGAAAAGAATAAATTAATAAAATCAAATAACAAATATTTTATTTTTGAATTTAATTTCATATAAATAACAAATATTTTTAAATAAAAAAAATTGACTTGAAAAAATATTAGCTTTTAAATGATAAAAAGTTAACATTTATACTAAAAAGTGATACAAATAATTATTTTTATAAAAATAACATGAGACAATTATGATTAGTGAATACACAATTTTTTTATGAATACACAAATTTTTTATTCTTTTTAAAATGACCAATAAAAACTATGCTGCATAAAAGGTGTGCTGCATCATATGTTTAGTCACGTTAGAAATCATAGAAAATTTATGTCAGTTAAAAATATGGCAATAATGATACATTATTAATATCAATATGGTGAGTAAAAAAAATAAATGTTAATAATAAAAATTTATTATTATTTATTATTATTTAATAATAAAAATATATTAGTATTATTAATATTAATATTTAATTTATGCATTTTTAAAATAGAAAAATCCTACACATTTATGTATTATGTATATTTTCAAAATAATTCTTAGGAATTAAAAATGAGAAAATGTTCATTAAAGCATTTTTAACATTCTAAAATAAAAAATTAACGATCTGCTTTGCACTGACACGAATCAACATCGATATGAATGAATACTGGCTCATACTCAATGAGTACCCACAAAAAATACCCTCATTGAATAGGGTAAAAATCCGCAAAATAGGTACGGATACTGACACGAGTAATAACCCATTAAAATAAGAGGTTATGGGTACATGCACGAGTACCTTAGTACCCATTCCGCTCCATACTTGCACTTCATACTTATATAATATCATTTGTATTATTATATACAAATGCACATATATCAATGTTTAAAAAACATATCACTATTAAACTATTACACATTTTAATAAAAGTGTTTATTTATTTCTGAACTCAAGAATAATTATCATAATTTTTTTAATGTTAAAAAACTTAAAATTATATGATAATTTATAATTAACTGATTGGATTTTACTACAAATGTGGATAAACGGGTGCGGGGATATGGATACGGGTGTGAACATTAATGTCCACATGGGTTTGGGATCGGGTACTAAGATTTTTTTGGTATGGGGACGGGTATTGCAGTACTCTGCCCATTGCCATCCGTAATCAATACCCGAGTACTGGTAAAAAAATATACTTAAATAAAGAAGAAAATTATTTCACAAAATATTTAATTATCTATATTTAAGTATATCAAAGTCCATTTTCACAAATATTTAATTATCTATATTTAAGTATCCCAAAGTCCATTTTTCTTATATTGCAAAAAGACATAAGATAGATCAAGGGATTACACCGGTAAAATACAACCACATATCCAAAGTTCTATAAAACAAAGATGGAATGGTATATTTTTGTTCTTAATTTCACACATAAAAATGACATGGCGCGACTCGTGCGAATGCACACGTGCTTTAGTAGTATTTAAAAAAGCAGACAAATTGACAACCACATACTTGATAAATGATAACATCGCCTATTTAATTACATAAAATTTGAAGAATGGACAAAATCACCAACATAATTTCTACATGTATTGCAAGATGGGAAGACTGAATAACTCAAACTCACAAAATAGAGGATGGTATCTCGTCTATAAATGATTCATATCTAATCTTGGAAAAAAAATTTAAAAGAGAAATTTTGCACAAGCACACAAAAAGGTTTGAATGAGGTTGAAGTGTTTTTGTTGGGACCAATAGCAAGTGGATCCCACTGGAAGGACAATCAATATGTCTCTACTTATTTGTGAAAGGGTTTGTGAATTGAATCGTAATGAAGTTCGGAAATGGAAGAAAGAACAAGGTTTCGTCTGTATCGCCCCATCCTACCCCAAAAGAATCAACTGCATGAGATTCATATCTTTATTTATTAAATGTTTTATGTTTAATAAAGAGAAAGAAGATTGAAAAGAGAGTCACTCGAATAAGTCGAGGTTTATTATGAAAGTGGTTAAAGTTTAGAAAATAAAGAAGGTTTTGAAAAAGATGAGAAGGTTTGGAAAATAAAATATTTTGATGGAGATGAAGAGAATAACCTATGTACAAGACGGTAAAAGATAAGGTAAGGAAGGTCTGACCGAACATAAGCTCATACTTGATATAAAGAAATAAAGATAGTGTTCCCATCCCTTAGGAATCAAAGCCATAAAAAGATAAATAAGTCAAGAGTATACCAAACCTCAGGTGAAAATAAATCACACAAGCAGATAACATCAAAGAAACCCTTACGTTAGATAATACTCAAAGGAACAGGTAAAGTGCATCAGGTGAAAATAAACCACAACAGAGAATGCATCAGGTAGGAATCAATCGCACGCAGCGAATGCATTAGTTAAACTCAATGTGTCAGATAAAGTTCAAAGTATCATCAAGACATCATATAAGAATCCTTGTATCAGATAAAACACACAGACAAAACAAGAATAACAGAGAAATAATTTGAATGTCTCAGATAAGGCTCAAGAGTAGGCTACGGGACCAAAATGGATTTAATTGAAAGCCACAAAATAAACCGATTAATGGAGTCTATGCATCCATACGTATTCGAAAGCTAATATTTAAGTTAACTTTATAACCGCAATGCAATGAAGAAAATAACAACACAACTTGAATTTACTTACAAGTAAATAAAATAAAGTATAAAGCCAAAAATTCCATGTCTATTCTATTTACATCACAAATATTAAGCCAAAGAAAGGTGTATAAATTATTAACAATAGAAAAAAAAGTTTGGAGGTGCATAATTGGAATGTTGGTGTAAATAAAGACTAAAAGAAATTAAATTAGTAGATGTTACTATTATAATAAATTTAAAGCTTTGCAAATTTCCTTTATGTTTGGAAAACCATGCGCACCAATATTACGATTAAAAACCATTTCTCACCGATTAACCAATATGCTTATGGTCTTGTTCCAATCATACACATTCAACACAAAAATAAATATTACTAATCTTAGAAGGAGTCTATTTTAATATATAAAAAGTGACTACTACCTTTTTTTACAAATAATTTAAAACTAATTACATTTCTAAAATTATGGTTAAATAGGTCTTTATTAATTTTTTAATTAAAATTAGTTAAGATATTTGGAATATTTGCTTCTTTTTGTACACAAAATTAATGTGATTGTTGGCCACGTCTATTACCAAAACTACTGATATAATTACTATCGACTTTACCTATTACAAAAATCCACATTAATTATTTCATCAATTAATTTTAGAACATAAAATACACCATGAAAAGAAAATTAGAAACGAAACCTTCTCTCTCACTCTTTCATTTCCTTTATATTTTCTTTATTTTTGGAAACACAACCAACACAAAAAATAGAACCATAGAACCATTAATTTCTCTCTGCTTCAGTTTTTCAAAGACACAATAACACAATCAAACACCAACAAACAAAAATACAAAATCAATACCCAAACTCAATAATCCTTAATTTCTCATTATTTTTCATAGACTTTACAGATTAAAATATTTCGAAATGGAAATTATGTAATTTTGATTACAACATCACAAGACGAATGTTTAATTCTGGTTCCCCTTCTACCTCTTCTTCTTGACTCTATTGATCTTCTGAGTTGTAGGTTAGTCGTGTGTTGTGTTGGTGTATGCGTGAGATGTAGGACTCTGATGGCGTGTTTGTATGAATTTATGCGGTAGTGAGGGGAAAATGTGAGGGGCTTTGAACAATACATTGACTACAAGTTGTTTGGTGGTTTGTGGGGTTCTTCATTTTTATTTTTATTTTTCACCTGAAGTTTGTATGTTTATTAGTTACGCTTTCAAATTTACATATGACGACTAAAACAAAGACTATCATCAAAGATGTGCATATTGATCTCTCCGAAGACGACGATGGGTTCAATAACAAAAAAAGTATACTCACTAATCTCATTCTTTCGTTGAGGAAGTTTTAAAATTAGGTTATACGAATCTTAGACCGGTAGCTTATGTTTCTATAACACTTTCTAATTGCCATGAATTTCTCCATTGAGTTTCATTATATTTGTGATTATGTTATAGGTGTAGACTATTTTGTCCTTAATATACAAGTTTGTTAATGTCAAGTTCTTGGTTAAACTGTGGTCCACAATGAAAGAGGGTTATCGGAGAGTATATGTGACTTTTAAAGAAGCAGAAAAGAATTATAGATGGTATACTGGTTTTATTGATGTTTGAAGAGAGCTTTTATGTTGGTAATGGTAATACAACATTTAGATCTGTGGGGAAACACAAATTCCAAATTGATTAAAAAATTTGGAGAATAGAAGAACTTTATACAACAACCGTCAACAGTATCAAAATAATACTAAAACTATTGTTATCATTTTATTATTTTACACTCATAATAGCTTTTGATCTTTGATTTTTCTTTATAAATTTCTAGTAGAACAACCATTTCAAAATTAAATCTAAATTACAAATTGTAATTATTCTGTGGGATTTAGTTTTGATTTCACTGCCAATTTTAGTAAATTTTACGTTAAACAGAATTGGAATCAACGGACTCTCTCAACGATCATGATTTTGAATATAGCATGGTTTTCATTTCTATTTTCTTCCAATAGATGCTGATATTTGTTGTCCACAATTTTTAAATGGAGTGATATATATTGTCTTATGTTTACTGTCTTTTAACATATTAACAAAGTATTTGAATAAAATGCAGGGTGAAAGCGAACTGATTCAATTAGTTGTATCCATATTACAACATATAAAGGTTTTTTTTTAATCAAAAGTAAGAACCCAATAAATATGAGATTTGATAGTATTCCTCCATCTTATCATAACTAAACTATGATTTGGTTTTTCTAATCACATTTTACAAAAAGAAACTACTCAAAGTAATAAGATAATATAAATTTCTGCTTTTTTCTCTCTCTTTTCTGTGTTGCAAATGGGAAAAATAGAGCTTCTTTATTTATTATTAATATTCTCATTTTTTTTACTATTAATAAATATATTTAAAATATTATTTATTTAGTTAATAAATTATTAGTTATTAAAGTTGAATAAAAATATTCTACGAATAATTATGAGTTACTCACTATTTATTTAGTATTTATTCGCGATGCATAATTGTTTATATTCACAAATTCAGATACTATGTACATGCTTTCTTCATTAATAATTTTTGTTTATATTTGAATTTTTTAAGGTTTCTTCATGAGAATTGCAACCCGATCTTAATTTTTATTTTAAATATTTGATGAGTTAATTAATATATATTTTAAACATTTGATTGATTTGAATTTATTATGTTAAATTAATTTAACAATTTTGTTGGCCTTAGTAATGATTTCTACATTTTACTCAAATGAAGATAATAATGTATTGGTAAAAGACAACAGTGACAATAATATATTATTTTTAAATTTCTCCAACAATAATTAATTTATTTTTGTTTACTTATAAAAACAAAATGATATTTATAAGAAAGGAAAATACTAACTGAAAGACCATAACAAACTTATCATTTATCAATGAAGTCAAATTTACACACATTTGTTTTTGATTAAAACAACACAGAACAATACAAGTTTGAAACATAATTTTGGTCATACAAAAATTGATTCAATAATTTTGGCCCTACAAAATTTGATTCAATAAATTAGTTAAAAGTTAATTTTGGATTGTAAATAGTTATTTATAATAAATAATAGAGTTTATTTTAATTTTAATTTTGACATTAATTAAACATTTTTGGGCATTATGTTAGAAATAAATAATTTTTTTTTTTGAAAATAAATGTTTTAATATAATATTGCCTTTACAAATGCAACACATTAGAATAAATATCCTTTATATATCCTTTATCCAATATTTCCGTATATAAATATCCTTTATATAGTTTTTATATCAAATAATTGATTTTTACATTCGAGTAATTGATTTTTTAAATGTTTAATTTCACCGATCACTTTCAACACAATAATATTATTCTATTTTAATAAGCGATTATCTCTTTTATTTTTAAAATGTTAATACTTATATGATTGATTTTATGACTATTTAATATATTTAAAATTATATTATTATTATTATTGATTTTACACTTATTAATAAATATATCATTAATTTTCTATGAAGATCTCAACACATATTATTATTATTATTATTATTATTATAATAATAATTATTATTATTATTATTATTATTATTATTATTATTACTATTATTATTATTATTATTATTATTATTGTTATTATTATTATTATATCAATAAATACTATTCAATCAATTAAGTATTTTATATTTTAGATTTGTTTAAAAAAATCATATACTTTATAGAAACATGAAGATTAGCTAAGCAATACCACGTGCGGTTGCATGAAAAATAAAATGAGATAAATATATTTTTTAAAATAATAATTGAAAAGAATAAATTAATAAAATCAAATAACAAATATTTTATTTTTAAATTTAATTTATTATAAATAACAAATATTTTAAAAGAAAAAATTTACTAGAAAAAATAATAGCATTTTAATGATAAAAAGTTCACATTTATACAAAAAAATGATACAAATATTTATTTTTATAAAAATAATATGAGACAATTATGATTAGTGAATAAAACAATTTTTTATGAATACACAAATTTGTTATTCTTTTTAAAATGACCAATAAAAACTATGCTGCATAAAAGGTGTGCTGCATCTAGGGGTGGGAAAGCGGGCGGCCCGCCCCGTTTTGGCCTGCCCAATTTAAGGCTGTCCAAAAGCGGGGTGGGGCGGGGTGGGCCAACTTAGGGGTCCGAGTTCAAAAGTCAAGTCTGCCCCATTTACTTACGAGTTGGCAGGTTGGCGGGCCGGTCCGCCAAATTTTTATTTTATTTTATTTTACAATTTGATTGACTATATAATTTTAAAAAATATTTATTATCAAAGAGGTCAATAAAAGATTTTATTTTACAATGAATAATAGAACTTCAACATGTCTTAAGTCCAAACAGTTCAAAAAAATAAAATAAATAAAGACCAATTACAACAAAAAATAATGAAATAAACTCAAGCACAATAAAAAAATGTATCAAAATAAATAAACAAAACATATCATCCTAATCATATTTAAAAACTAAATACTAAAAGAACCCAATTATGAATTTACACAAGACACACATTGATAACAATTACACTGCATAAAACAACACAATGCATAAAATATCAACACTTGGCTTTTCACTGTTTACATTATATAGACTCTTATAATGATTGATTCCTTAATAGTTAAATCCTAAATTTGTCACATGTATATACTGATCAAATCCTTCATTTTCTTAAAATCTACATCTATTTCAAAAGAAAACATGTGAGCTAATGTATTGACAACTTAATAGTTTTGCATGCCATACAATTATTTTTTTATTACAAGTTTTTCCAATTAACACATGTATTAGAAAGTTTAGAAGTAATGTTACAATTATAACTTAATTTGTCTGTATAATAATTTAGAATAATTTTATTCAACATAATCCTATAAGAAGAGTATAGTTTTAATAGTTAAAATTATTTTATTTCTAAGTAAAAAAATATAATGTGTTAACAAAAAGCCCGCGGGAAAAATCCGCCCGGCCCCCCCTCCACCCACCTTTTTTAGTGGGTTAGGCGGGTCGGGCTAACTTAAGGTACCGAGCGAAAAACATCAGCCCAGCCCGCCAAAAATGGCGGGTCAAACGGGCCGACTCGGCGGAGCCGGCCCATTTTTCCACCCCTAGCTGCATGATATGTTTGGTCACGTTGGAAATCTTAACAAATTCATATGATTTAAAAATATGACAATAATAATGAGACATTATTAATGTCAATATGGTGAGTAAAAATCAATAAATGTTAATAATAAAAATTTATTATTATTATTTATTATTATTTAATAATAATAATATCTTAGTATTATCATTATTAATATTTAATTTATGAATTTTTAAAATAGAAAAATCTTACACATTTATGTATTATGTATATTGTCAAAATAGTTCTTAGGAATTAAAAATAAGAAAATGTTCATTAAAGCGTTCATTGTAGTACCCTGCCCATCGGCATCCCTAATCAGTACCCGAGCATGCGTAAAAAAATATAGTTAAATAAAGAAGACAATTATTTCACAAATATTTAATTATTTATATTTAAGTATTCTAAAGTCCATTTTCCCTAAATATTTAATTATATATATTTAAGTATCCCAAAGTCTATTATTCTTATATTGCAACAAGACATAAGATAGATAAGGTGATTACACTAGTAAAATATAACCACATATCCAAAGTTATATAAAACAAAGTAAGAATGATATATTTTTGTTCTTAAATTCCACATAAAAATTTAAAAAACAAAAAAAAATCTAACAACTTGACAAATAAAAAGCGACATGGCGCGACTTGTGCGAACGCATGCGTGCTTTACTAGTATTTAGTAAAACAGACAAATTGACAACAACATACTTGATAAATGACATCATCGCCTATTTAAATTACATAATATTTGAAGAATGAACCATAACACCAACATAATTTCTACATGTATTACAAGGTGGGGAGACTGAATAACTCAAACTCACCAAATAGAGGATGATATCTCGACTATAAATGAATCATGTCTAATTTTGGATAAAAGTTTTAAAAGAGAAAAGGTGCAAGTGTACACAAAAAGGTTTGAATGAGGTTGAAGTGTTTTTGTTGGGATCAACAGCAAATGGATCCCACTGGAGGGACACTCATTATGTATCCACTTATTTGTGAAAGGGTTTGCGAATTGAATCATAATGAAGTACGAAAATGGAAGAAAGAATAAAGTTCAGTCTGTATTGCTTCATCCTACCCCAAAAAACTCAACTGCATACGATTCGTATCTTTATTTATTAAGTGTTTTAAATTTGATAAAGAGAAAGAAGTTGAGGTTTATTATGAAAGTGGTTAAAGTGTAGAAAACAAAGAAGGTTTTGAAAAAGATGAGAATGTTTTGAAAATTAAAGAAAAGGAGACGAAGTGAATATCCTATGTACAGGAAGGTAAAAGATAAGGTAAGGAAGGTCTGAACGAACGAAAGCTCATACTTGATATAAAGAAATCAATATAGCGCTCCCATCCCTTTGGATTAAAAGCCATAAGAAGATAAATAAGCCAAGATGATACAAAATCTCAGATGAAAGTAAATCACACAAACAGACAACATCAAAGAAACCCATGCGTCAGATGATAATCAAAGGAACGGGTAAAGTGCATCAGCTGAAAATAAACCACAATAGCGAATGCATAAGGTAAGAATAAATCACAAGCAGCGAATGCATCAGGCAAACTCAAGGTTTTAGATAAAGCTCAATGTATCAGCGAGATATCAGATAAGAATCCCTGTATCAGATAAAACACACTAACAGAACCTGGATAACAGAGAAATAATCTGAATGTCTCAGATAAGGCTCAAGAGTAGGCTACGGGACCATAATGGATTGGATTGAAAGCCACAAAATAAACCGGTCAATGCAGTCTATGCATCCATAGGTATTCGAAAGCTAATATTTAAATTAACATTATAATCGCAACGCAATGAAGAAAATATCAACAAAACTTGAATTTATTTACAAGTAAATCAAATAAAGTATAAAGCCAAAAATTCCATGTCTATTGTAGTTACATCACAAATATTAAACCAAAAAAGGTGTATAAATTATTAACATTAGACAAACAAAATTTGGAGGTGCATAATTGGAATGGTAGTGTAAATAAAGACTAAAAAAAGATTAAATTAGTAGATGTTACTATGATAATAAATTAAAAGCTTTGCAAATTTCCTTTGTGTTTAGAAAACCATGCGCACCAGTATTACGACTAAAAACCATTTCTCACCGATTAACCAATATGCTTGTGGTCTTGTTCCAATCATATACATTCAACACAAAAAGAAATGTTACTAATATTAGAAGGAGTCTATCTTAATATATAAAAAGCAACTACTACCATTTTTACAAATAATTTAAAACTTATTACATTTCTAAAAATAGGATAAACTATGTCATTATAAATTTTTTAATTAAAATTAATTCAGACATTTGGACTAATTGCTTCTTTTTATACACAAAATTAATGTGATTGTTGGCCACGTCTATTACCAAAGGTACTAATATAATTACTATCAACTTTACCTATTCCAACAATCCACATTAATTATTCTATCAATTAATTTTAGAACATAAAAGGCACGATGAATAGAAAATTAGAAAAAAAAACCTTCTCTTTCATTTTATTTAACTTTGCATCATATTTGGAAAGACAACTAACACAAAAGATAGAACCATTGATTTCTCTCTGCTTCTGTTTTTCAAAGAGGCAGTAACCCAAACACAATAATCCTTAATTTCTCATTATTTTTCATAGGTATTATAGAGTACAAGATTTCGAAATGGAAATTATGTAAATTTGATTACTACATCATAAGACGCATATTTAATTTTGGTTCCGCTTCTATCTCTTCTTGACTCTTTTGATCTTCTAAGTTGTAGGTCAATTGTGTGTTGTGTTGGTGTCTCCGTAAGGCATAGGATTTTGATGTAGGGGCTTCGAACAATACAGTGACTGCAAGTTGTTTTGTGGTTTGTTAGGTTTTTCGTTTTTTTATTATTTATTTTTACCCAAAATTTGTATGTTTATTAGTTACATATTCAGATTTACCTATGGTGACTAAAAACATATACTCACTAATCTCATTCTTTGACAAAGGAAATTTTAAATTTTGGTTATACGAATCTTAGACCGTAGCTTATGTTTCTATAATATCTCATTCTTTTCATTATATTTGTCATTATGTTATAGGTGTAGACTATTTTGTCCTTAATATACAAGTTTGTTAATGTCAAGTTCTTGGTTAAATTGTGCTCCAAAACAAAAGAGGTTTATTAGGGAGAGTATATGTGGCTTTTAAAGAAGCAAAAAAGAATTATAGATGGTATACGAGTTTTGTTGATGTTTGAAGAGAGCTTTAAGTTGGTAATGGTAATACACTTTAATCTCTGTGGGGAAACATTAATTCTGAATAGATTAAAAAAATTTGGAGAAGAGAAGAACTTTATACAACAATCATCAACAGTATCAAAATAATACTAAGATAACTGATAGCATTTTCTTATTTTACACTCATAATAGCTTTTGATCTTTGATTTTTATTTATGAATTCCTGGTAGAACAGTCATTGCAAAATTCAATCTAAATTACAAATTGTAATTATTACGTGGGATTTGGTTTTGATTCCACTACCAATTTTAGTAAAGTATACGTTAAACAGAATTGGAATCAGCTGACTCTCTCACTGATTTTGGATAAAACATGGTTTTCATTTCTATTTTCCTCCAGGTGATGCTGATATTTGTTGTCCATAAATTTTTAAATAGAGTGATGTATATTGTCTGCTGTTTAGTGTCTTTTAACTTATTAACAAAATATTTGAATAAAATGCAAGGTGAAAAGTAAGCTGATTCAGTTAGTTGTATCTATATTAGAACAGATAAAGGTTTTTGTCAAAATTAGGAACTCAGTAAATATGAGATTTGATAGTATTCCTTCAGCTTATTATTGATGAAACTATGATTTGGTTTTTCTAATCACATGTTATAAAGAGAAACTACTCAAAAAAATAGGTTAATACAAATTTTTACTTTTTTTTCTCTTCAGTGTTGCAAATGGGAAAAAAAGAGCTTCTTTATTTATTATTAATATTCTCATTTATTTTTTTAACATTAATAACTATATTTAAAATATTGTTTTGTTAATTAATAAGTTATTTGTTATTAAAGTAGCTTAAAAATATTCTACGAATAATTATGAGTTATTCACTACTTATATAGTATTTATTTGTGATGTAGAATTGTTTATGTTCACAAATTCAGATACTATGTACATGCTTCCTTCATTAATAATTTTGTTTTCGTGTTATTTTTTTAAGGTTTCTTCATGACAATTGCAATCAGAACTTAATTTTTATTTTAAATATTTGATGAGTTAATTAATATATATTTTAAACATTTGATTGATTTGAATTTATTATGTTAAATTATTTTAACAATTTTGTTTCCCTTAGTAATGATAGCCATTCTACATTTTACTCAAAAGAGGATAATAATGTATTGGTAAAAGAAAACAGTATCAATAATATATTATTTTTTAATTTCTCTAACAATAATTAATTAACTTTTGTTTACTTATAAAAACAAAATGATATTTATAAAAAGGAAAATCCTAACTGAAACACCATGACAAACTTATCATTTATCATTTAATTCATATTTACAAACATTTGTTGTTGATTAAAACAACCCGGATCAATACAAATTTGACAAGATAATTTTGATCATACAAAAATTAATTAAATAATTTTGGTCCTGCAAAAATTGATTCAATAAATCAGTTAAAAGTTAATTTTGGATTGTAAATAATTATTTATAATAAATAATAAATAATATAGTTTATTTTTGTTTTAATTTGACATTAATTAACTGTTTTTAGGATTGTGTTAGAATAAATAAAAAATAAAAAACGTTGGTAAATAAATGTTTTAATATAATATTGTCTTTACAGATGCAACACATTAGAATAAATATCTTTTATATATCCTTTATCGTATCTTTCGTAAATAAATATCCTTTATATATTTTTTACATCAAACTATTGATTTTTTCATTGGAATAATTGATTTGTAAAAGTTTAATTTCACCGATCACTTTCAACACAAAAACATCATTCTATTTTAATAACTTATTATCTCTTTTATTTTTTAAATTTTAATACTTAAATGATTGATTTTATGATTATTTGGATATATTTAAAATTATATGATTATTATTGACTTTACACATTTATTTTCTATGAAGATCTCAATACATATTTTTATTATTATTACTATTATTATTCTTATTATATCAATAATATTATTCAATCAATTAAGTATTATTTATTTTAGATTTGTTTAAAAACAATCATATACTATATAGAAACATGAATATTAGCAAAGCAATACCACGTTCGGTTGTATGAAAATGAAATGAGAATAATATATTTTTTAAAATAATAATTGAAAATAATAAATTAATAAAATCAAACAAATATTATATTTTTAAATTTAATTTCATATAAATAACAAATATTTTGAAAGAAAAAAACCGACTTGAAACAAAATTAGATTCTTAATGATAAAAAGTTAACATTTATATTAAAAAATGATACAAATATTTATTTTTATAAAAATAACATGAGACAATAATGATTAGTGAATACACAAATTTTGTATGAATACACAAATTTTTTATTCTTTTAAAAATGACCAATAAAAACTATGCTGCATAAAAGGTGTGTTGCATCATATGTTTGGTCACATTGGAAGTATCAGCAAATTCATATGAGTTAAAAAATGACAATAATAATGATACATTATTAATATCAATATGTTGAGTAAAAAATAATAAATGTTAATAATAAAAATTTATTAATATTTATTATTATATAATTATAATAACATATTAAAATTATTATTATCATTAATATTTAATTTATGAATTTTTAAAATAAAAAAATCTTACACATTTATGTATTATGTATATTTTCAAAATATTTCTTAGGAATTAAAAATCAGAAAATGTTCATTAAAACGTTTTCAACGTTCTAAATTATAAATTAACAGTCTGATTTGCAACAATACGAATCAATACTGGCTCATACTCAATGAGTACCCATAAAAATACCCTCAACGAGTAGGGTAAAAATCCGCAAAATAGGTACGAATACTGACACAAGTAATTACCCATTAAAATAAGCGGTTATAAGTGTTGCCACGAGTACCTTAGTACCCACTCCACTCCATACTCACACTTCATATTTATATAATATCATTTGTATTATTATATACAAATGCACATATATCAATTTTAAAAAAAATATCACTATTAAACTATTACACATTTTAATAAAAGTATTTATTTATTTCTTAAATCAACATAAGCATAATTTTTTTAATGTTAAAAAAACTTAAAATTATATGATAATTTATAATTAATTGATTGAATTTTACTACAAATGTGGATAAACGGGTGCGGGTATGGGTATTGAGATACCCATAGATTATGGATATGGGTGTGAACAGTGTCCACGCGGGTTTGGGCTCGGGTAAGAAGATTTTTTTGGTATGGGGACGGGTATTGTAGTACTCTGCCCATTGCCATCCCTAATCAATACACGAGTACAGGTAAAAAAATATACTTAAATAAAGAAGAAAATAATTTCACAAATATTTAATTATCTATATTTAAGTATCCCAAAGTCCATTTTTCACAAATATTTAATTATCTATATTCAAGTATCCCAAAGTCTATTTTTCTTATATTCCAACAAGACATAAGATAGATCAAGTGATTACACAAGTAAAATACAACCACATATCCAAAGTTCTATAAAACAAAGATAGGATGATATATTTTTGTTCTTAACTTCACACATAAAAATGACATGGCACGACTCGTGCGAATGCACATGTGCTTTTGTAGTATTTAGAAAAGCACTCAAATTGACAACCACATACTTGATAAAATAAAACATCACCTATTTAAATTACATAATATTTGAAGAATGAACAAAAACACTAACATAATTCCTATATGTATTACAAGATGGGAAAACTGAATAAGTCAAATTCACAAAATAGAGGATGGTATCTCTTCTATAAATGAATCATATATAATCTTGGAAAAAAGTTTTAGAAGAGAAACGTTGCACAATCACACAAAATGGTATGAATGAGGTTGAAGTGTTTTTGTTGGGATCAATAGCAAATGGATCCCACTGAAGGGACAATCACTATGTCTCCACTTATTTGTGAAAGTGTTTGTGAATTGAATCGCAATGAAGTTCGGAAATGGAAGAAAAAACAAGGTTCAGTCTGTATCGCCTCATCCTACCCCAAAATACTCAACTGCATAAGATTCATATCTTTATTTATTAAGTGTTTTAAGTTTGATAAAGAGAAAGAGGTTTGAAAAGAGAGTCACTCGAAGAAGTCGAGGTTTATTATGATACTGGTTAGAGTTTAGAAAACAAAGAAAGTTTTGAAAAAGATGAGAAGGTTTTGAAAATTAAAGAATTTGAAGGAGATGGAGAGAATATCCTATGTACAGGAAGGTCTGGCCGAACATAAGCTCATACTTGATATAAAGAAATCAATATAGCATTCCCATCCCTTTGGATTAAAAGCCATAAGAAGTTAAATAAGCCAAGAGTATACCAAACCTCAGGTGAAAATAAATCACACAAACAGACATCATCAAAGAGACCCATGCGTCAGATAATACTTAAAGGAACAGATAAAGTTCATCAAGTGAAAATTAACCACAACAGAGAATGCATTAGGTAAGAATAAATCACAAGCAACGAATTAATCAGGTAAACTCAAGGTGTCAGATAAAGCTCAAAGTATCAATGAGATATCAAATAAGAATCCCTGCATCAGATAAAACACACTGACAGAACCAGGATAACAGAGAAATAATCTGAATGTCTCAGATAAGGCTTAAGAGTAGGCTACGGGACCGGAATAGATTGAATTGAAAGCCACAAAATAAACCGGTCAATGGAGTCTATGCATCCATACGTATTCAAAAGCTAATATTTAAATTAACTTTATAATCGCAATGCAATGAAGAAAATATCAACACAACTTGAATTTATTTACAAGTAAATCAAATAAAGTATAAAGCTAAAAATTCCATGTCTATTGTATTTACATCAAAAATATTAAACCAAAAAAGGTGTATAAATTATTAACAATCAACAAACAATATTTGGTGGTGCATAATTGGAATGGTAGTGTAAATAAGGACTAAAAAATATTAAATTAGTAGATGTTACTATGTGTAGCGATAAAAAATGTAGCGGGGTAAATCGGAGATCGAATTATTGATTAATTTGTCTCACAAAAGCAAGAGTCGCCACCGCGCTTTATTATTTCCAAGGAAAAAGGGAAAAGAGCGAAATAAAACCCTAAAGTATGCAATGTAAAATAATACTTTCTAAAAGTAATAAAAATACAAGGCGTTTTTGAAAAGAGATCTATGGTTCGGGGGTTGGTTATACAATGGGAAGGTATTAGCACCCAATGTATCTATAGTACTCTATAGGAACCTTTTGAAATATCTGTTTATTAAAATGTTCGTTTGATTAAAAATAAATTGTTTCGACCGAAAAGGGATACAGACGGGTTTTTTGAAGGTATGACGACCTAATGTCGAAGTTTTGGCTTAAAAGGTATAAGTTTTGAAAAGATTGAATATTTGAGGAAAAATTGTCTTAAGTTTTAATGAGATGAAAATATTCGCGTGATTGGACTTGAGGACATGAAGTCAACAAGTTTAATCGTTTTTCTCTTGGATTTAGACGTAAACAGAATAATCAAACAAAAAATTAGATAGATAAATGATATACAACCATAACAATGATTAAATAATAAACTAAAGGGTGTGAACATGCATTCTTATATTTTTTATTTAATAGGTATAACGCAAGAGAATTAATTAAGGAAAATAAAATGTTTTAACTCTTAAATTCTAGGTGTCAGATAAAGCTCAAAGTATCAATAAGATATCTAATAAGAATCCCTGCATCAGATAAAACACACTGACAAAACCAGGATAACAGAGAAATAATCTGAATGTCTCAGATAAGGCTTAAGAGTAGGCTACGGGACCGGAATGGATTGAATTGAAAGCCACAAAATAAACCGGTCAATGGAGTCTATGCATCCATACGTATTCGAAAGCTAATATTTAAATTAACTTTATAATCGCAATGCAATGAAGAAAATATCAACACAACTTGAATTTATTTAAAAGTAAATCAAATAAAGTATAAAGCTAAAAATTCCATGTCTATTGTATTTACATCAAAAATATTAAACCAAAAAAGGTGTATAAATTATTAACAATCGACAAATAATATATGGTGGTGCATAATTGGAATGGTAGTGTAAATAAGAACTAAAAAAATATTAAATTAGTAGATGTTACTATGATAATAAATTAAAAGCTTTGCAAATTTCCTTTGTGTTTGGAAAACCATACGCATCAGTATTACAACTAAAAACCATTTCTCACTGATTAACCAATATGCATGTGGTCTTGTTCCAATCATACACATTCAACACAAAAAGAAATGTTACTAATCTTAGAAGGGGTCTGTTTTAATATATAAAAAGTGATTACTACCATTTTTACAAATAATTTAAAACTAATTACATTTCTAAAATTAGGGTTAAATAGATCATTATAAATTTTTTAATTAAAATTAATTCATACTTCTTGAATATTTGCTTCTTTTTATACACAAAATTAATGTGATTGTTGGTCATTTCTATTACCAAAACTACTAATATAATTACTATCAACTTTACCTATTCCAACAATCCACGTTAATTATTCCATCTATTAATTTTAGAACATAAAAGGCACAATGAAAAGAAAATTAGAAGAAAAAAACCTTCTCTTTCATTTTATTTAACTTTGCTTCATTTTTGGAAAGACAACCAACACAAAAGATAGAACCATTGATTTATCTCTGCTTCTATTTTTCAAAAACGCACTAACACAATCAAACACCAACAAACAAACATACAAAATAAATTCCCAAACACAACAATCCTTAATTTCTCGTTATTTTTCATAGGCTTTAAAGGGTACAAGATTTAAAAATGGAAATTATGTAAATTTAATTACTACACGAATGTTTGATTCTGGTTCCGCTTCTACCTCTTCTTGACTCTTTTGATCTTCTAAGTTGTAGGTCAGTTTTCGGTTGTGTTGGTGTCTCTGTGAGATGTAGGACTTTAATGGCATAGTTGTATGAATTTGTGCAGTAGTGAAGAGAAAGTGTGAGGGGCTTCGAACAATACAGTGACTGCAAGTTTTTTTGTGGTTTGTTAGATTTTTCGTTTTTTTTTACCTGAAGTTTGTATGTTTATTAGTTACATATTCAGATTTACCTATGGTGACTAAAAAGATATACTCATTAATCTCATTCTGTCACATAGGATGTTTTTAAATTTGGTTAAACGAATCTTAGACCGTAGCTTATGTTTCTATAATATCTTTGTAATTGCGATGAATTTCTCTGTTGAGTTTAATTATATTTGTCATTATGTTATAGGTGTAGACTATTTTGTACTTAATATACAAGTTTGTTAATGTCAAGTTCTTGGTTAAATTGTGGTCCAAAACAAAAGAGGATTATCAGAGAGAGTATATGTGACTTTTAAAGAAGCAGAAAAGAATTATAGATGGTATACGGGTTTTGTTGATGTTTGAAGAGAGCTTTAAGTTAGTAATGGTAATACAACTTTGATCTATGTCGGGAAACATTAATTCCAAATAGATTAAAAACATTTGGAGAAGAGAAGAACTTTATACAACAACTGTCAACAGTATCAAAATAATACTAAGATAATTGATATCATTGTCTTATTTTACACTCATAATAGCTTTTGATCTTTTATTTTTATTTATGAATTCCTGGTAGAATAGACATTGCAAAATTCAATCTAAATTACAAATTGTAATTATTCGGTGGGATTTAGTTTTGATTCCATTGCCAATTTTAGTAAAGTTTACGTTAAACTGAATAGGAATCACCTGACTCTCTCACTGATTTTGGGTAAAACATGGTTTTCATTTCTATTTTCTTCCAGGTGATGCTGATATTTGTTGTCCATAAATTTTTAAATATAGTGATGTAAATTGTCTAATGTTTAGTGTCTTTTAACATATTTGAATAAAATGCACGGTGAAAAGTTCGTTGATTCAGTTAGTTGTATCTATATTAGAACAGATAAAGATTTTTTGTCAAAATTAAGAACTCCGTAAATATTAGATTTGATAGTATTCCTCCAACTTATTATTAATGAAACTATGATTTGGTTTTTCTAATCACATGTTACAAAAATAAACTACTCAAAAAAATAAGATAATATACATTTTTGCTTTTTTTTTTCTCTTTTGTGTTGCAAATGGGAAAAATAGAGCTTCTTTATTTATTATTAATATTCTCAATTATTTTTTTACTATTAATAACTATATTTAAAAAAAAAATTTGTTAATTAATAAGTTACTAGTTATTAAAGTTGCATAAAAATATTCTACAAATAATTATGAGTTATTCAATATTTATTTAGTATTTATTCGCGATGCAGAATTGTTTATATTCACAAATTCGATACTATGTACATGCTTCCTTCATTAATAGTTTTTGTATTTGTTTTATTTTTTTAAGGTTTCTTCGTGACAATTGCAACCAGATCTTAATTTTTATTTTAAATATTTGATGAGTTAATTAATATATATTTTGAACATTTGATTGATTTGAATTTATTATGTTAAATTATTTAAACAATTTTGTTTTCCTTAGTAATGATACCCAATCTACATTTTAATCAAATGAATATAATAATGTATTGGTAAAAGAAAATAGTGTCAATAATATATTATTTTTTAATTTCTCTAACAATAATTAATGTTCTTTTGTTTAGTTATAAAATCAAAATGATATTTATAAAAAGGAAAATCCTAACTGAAAGACCATAACAACTTATCATTTATCATTTAATTCATATTTACAAACATTTGTTGTTGAGTAAAACAACTTGGAACAATATAAATTTGACAAGATAATTTTGGTTATACAAAATTTGATTAAATAATTTTGGTCCTGCAAAAATTGATTCAATAAATTAGTTAAAAGTTAACTTTGGATTGTAAATAATTATTTATAATAAATAATAGAGTTTATTTTTGTTTTAATTTTGACATTAATTAATTGTTTTTAGGATTGTGTTAGAATAAATAAAAAATAAAAAATCTTTGTAAATAAATGTTTTAATATAATACTGTCTTTACAGATGCAACACATTAGAATAAATATCCTTTATATATCCTCTATCCTAACTTTCCGTAAATAAATATCCTGTATATATTTTTCACATCAAACAATTAATTTTTTCATTGGAATAATTGATTTTGTAAATGTTTAATTTCACCGATCACCTTCAACACAAAAACATTATCCTATTTTAATAAGTGATTATCTTTTTTATTTTTAAAATGTTAATACTTAAATGATTGATTTTACGATTATCTTGATATATTTAAAATTATATGACTATTATTGATTTTACAGTTATTAATTAATATATCATTTAGTTTCTATGAAGATCTCAATAGTTATTATTATTATTATTATTATTATTATTATTATTATTATTATTATTATTATTATTATTATTATTATTATTATTATTATTATTATTGTTATTTTAGATTTGTTTAAAAACAATCATATACTTTATAGAAACATGAAGATTAGCTGAGCAATACCATGTTCGGTTGCATGAAAATTGAAATGAGAATAATATATATTTTAAAATAATAATTGAAAATAATAAATTAATAAAATAAAATAACAAATATTGTATTTTTAAATTTAATATCATATAAATAAAAAATATTTTTAAAGAAAAAAATCGACATGAAACAAAATTAGATTCTTAATGATCAAAAGTTAACATTTATACTAAAAAATGAGACAAATATTTATTTTTATAAAAGTAACATGACACAATAATGATTAGTGAATACACAAATTTTGTATGAATACCCAAATTTTTTATTTTTTTAAAAATGACCAATAAAAACTATGCTGCATAAAAGATGTGTTCATCATATGTTTTGTCACATTGGAAATATCAGCAAATTCATATGAGTTAAAAATATGACAATAATAATGATACATTATTAATATCAATATGGTGAGTAAAAAATACTAAATGTAAATAATAAAAATTTATTTATATTTATTATTATATAATTATAATAACATATTAAAATTATTATTATTATTATTAATATTTAATTTATGAATTTTTAAAATAAAAAAATCTTACACATTTATGTATTATGTATATTTTCAAAATATTTCTTAGGAATTAAAAATGAGAAAATGTTCATTAAAATGTTTTTAACGTTCTAAGTTAAAATTTAACAGTCTGATTTGCACCAATACGAATCAATACTGGCTCATACTCAACGAGTACCCACAAAAAATACCCTCAACGAGTAGGGTAAAAATACGCAAAATAGGTACGAATACGTAATTACCCATTAATATAAGCGGTTATGAGTGCTGGCACGAGTACCTTAGTACCCACTCCACTCCATACTCACACTTCATATTTATATAATATCATTTTTATTATTATATAAAAATACACATATATCAATTTTTAAAAAACATATCACTATTAAACTATTACACATTTTAATAAAAGTGTTTATTTATTTCTTAAATCAACAATAACATTCATAATTTTTTTAATGTTAAAAAAACTTAAAATTATATGATAATTTATAAATAATTGATTGAATTTTACTACGAATGTGTATAAACGGGTGCGGGTATGGGTATTGAGATACCCATAGATTATGGATATGGGTGTAATTGTTTAGTTTCACCGATCATTTTCAACACAATAATATTATTCTATTTTAGTAAGTGATTATCTGTTTTATTTTTTAAAATGTTAATACTTATATGATTGATTTTATGATTATTTAATATGGTTAAAATTATATGATTATTATTGATTTTGCAGTTATTAATTAATATATCAATACATATTATTATTATTATTGTTATTATTATTATTATTATATCAATATATATTTTTCAATCAATTAAGTATTATTTATTTTAGATTTGTTTAAAAACAATCTTATACTTTATAGAAACATGAAGATTAGCTGCGCAATACCATGTTCGGTTGCATGAAAATTGAAATGAGATTAATACATTTTTTAAAATAATAATTGAAAAGAATAAATTAATAAAATCAAATAACAATATTATATTTTTAAATTAAATTTCATATAAATAACAAATATTTTTAAAGAAAAAAAATTGACTTGAAACATAATTAGCTTCTTAATGATAAAGCCAAAAATTCCATGTCTATTGTATTTACATCAAAAATATTAAACCAAAAAAGGTGTATAAATTATTAACAATAGACAAACAAAATTTGGAGGTGCATAATTGGAATGGTAGTGTAAATAAAGACTAAAAAAAAGATTAAATTAGTAGATGTTACTATGATAATAAATTAAAAGCTTTGCAAATTTCCTTTGCGTTTGGAAAACCATGTGCACCAGTATTACGACTAAAAACCATTTCTCACTGATTAACCAATATGCACGTGGTCTTGTTCCAATCATACACATTCAACACAAAAAGAAATGTTACTAATCTTAGAAGGAGTCTGTTTTAATATATAAAAAGTGACTACTACCATTTTTACAAATAATTTAAAACTAATTACATTTATCAAATTAGGGTTAAATAGGTTATTATAAATTTTGTAATTAAAATTAATTCAGACATTTTGAATATTTGCTTCTTTTTATACACAAAATTAACGTGATTGTTGGTCATGTCTATTACCAAAGCTACTAATATAATTACTATCAACTTTATCTATTCCAACAATCTACATTAATTATTCCATCTATCAATTTTATAACATAAAAGGAACAATGAAAATTAAATTAGAAAAAAAAACCTTCTCTTTCATTTTATTTAACTTTGCTTCATTTTTGGAAAGACAACCAACACAAAAGATAGAACCATTAATTTCTCCCTGCTTCTATTTTTCAAAGACGCAATAACACCATCAAACAAACATACAAAATCAATACCCAAACACAATAATCCTTAATTTCTCATTATTTTCATAGGCTTTACAGAGTACAAGATTTCGAAATGGAAATTATGTAAATTTGATTACTACACGAATGTTTAATTCTGGTTCCGCTTCTACCTCTTCTTAACTCTTTTGATCTTCTAAGTTGTAGGTCAATTGTCTGTTGTGTTGGTGTCTCCACGAGATATAGGATTTTGATGGCGAAGTTGTATGAATTTGTGCAGTAGTGAAGAGAAAATGTGAGAGGCTTCGAACAATACAATGATTGCAAGTTGTTTTGTGGTTTGTTAGGTTTTTCGTTTTTTTTTTACCTGAAGTTTGTATGTTTATTAGTTACATATTCAGATTTACCTATGGTGACTAAAAATGTATACTCACTAATCTCATTCTTTCACAGAGGAAGTTTTAAAATTTGGTTATACGAATCTTAGACCGTAGCTTATGTTTCTATAATATCTTGCTAATTGCGATAAATTTCTCTGTTGAGTTTCATTATATTTGTCATCATGTTATAGGTGTAGAGTATTTTGTACTTAACATACAAGTTTGTTAATGTCAAGTTCTTGGTTAAACTGTGGTCCAAAACAAAAGAGAGTTATCAGAGAGAGTATATGTCACTTTTAAAGAAGCAGAAAAGAATTATAGATGGTATACGAGTTTTGTTGATGTTTGAAGAGAGCTTTAAGTTGGTAATGGTAATACAACATTGATCTAAGTGGGGAAACATTAATTCCAAATAGATTAATTGGAGAAGAGAAGAACATTATACAACAACCGTCAACAGTATCAAAATAATACTAAGATAATTGATAGAGTTTTCTTATTTTACACTCATAATAGCTTTTGATCTTTGATTTTTATTTATGAATTCCAGGTAGAACAGTCATTGCAAAATTCAATCTAAATTACAAATTGTAATTATTCTGTGGGATTTAGTTTTGATTCCACTGCCAATTATAGTAAAATTTACGTTAAACAGAATCAGAATCAGCTGACTCTCTCACTGATTTTGGGTAAAACATGGTTTTCATTTCTATTTTGTTCCAGTGATGCTAATATTTGTTGTCCATAAATTTTTAAATAGAGTGATGTATATTGTCTGATGTTTAGTGTCTATTAACATATTAACAAAGTATTTCAATAAAATGCAGGATGAAAAGTTAGCTGATTCAGTTAGTTGTATCCATATTAGAACAGATAAAGGTTTTTGTCAAAATTAAGAACTCAGTAAATATGAGATTTGATAGTATTCCTCCAACTTATTATTAATGAAACTATGATTTGGTTTTTCTAATCACATGTTACAAAAAGAAACTACTTAAAAAAATAAGATAATTTACATTTTTGATTTTTTTTCTCTTCTGTGTTGCAAATGGGAAAAATAGAGATTCATTATTTATTATTAATATTCTCAATTTTTTTTACTATTAATAACTATATTGAAAATATATATTTTTTTGTTAATTAATAAGTTATTAGTTATTAAAGTTGCATAAAAATATTCTATGAATAATTATGAGTTTTTCACTATTTATTTAGTATTTATTCGCGATGCAGAATTTTATATATTAACAAATTCAGATACTATGTACATGCTACCTTTATTAATAATTTTTGTTTTTGTTTTATTTTTTTAAAGTTTCTTCATGAAAATTGCAACCTGATCTTAATTTTTATTTTAAATATTTGATTAAGTTAATTAATATATATATTTTAAACATTTGATTGATTTGAATTTATTATGTTAAATTATTTTAACAATTTTGTTGCCCTTAGTAATGATACCCATTCTACATTTTACTCAAATGAAGATAATAATGTATTGGTAAAAGAAAATAGTGTCAATAATATATTATTTTTTAATTTCTCTAACAATAATTAATTTACTTTTTGTTTAGTTATATTAAACAATATGATATTTATAAAAAGGAAAATCCTAATTGAAAAACCATAACAAACTTATCATTTATCATTTAATTCATATTTACAAATATTTGTTATTGATTAAAACAACCTGGAACAATATAAATTTGACAAGATAATTTTGGTCATACAAAAATTGATTAAATAATTTTGGTCCTGCAAAAATTGATTCAACAAATTAGTTAAAAGTTAATTTTGGATTGTAAATAATTATTTATAATAAATAATAAATAATAGAGTTTATTTTTGTTTTAATTTTGACATTAATTAACCGTTTTTAGGATTGTGTAAGCATAAATAAAAAATAAAAAATCTTTGTAAATAAATGTTTTAATATATTATTGCCTTTATAGATGCAACACATTAGAATAAATATCCTTTATATATCCTCTATCCTATCTTTCTGTAAATAAATATCCTTTATATATTTTTTATATCAAATAATTGATTTTTTCATTGGAATAATTGATTTTGTAAAGGTTTAATTTCACCGATCACTTTCAACACAAAAACATTATTATATTTTAATAAATTATATCTTTTATTTTTAAAATGTTAATACTTATATGATTGATTTTATGATTATTTAATATATTTCAAATTACATGATTATTATTGATTTTACAGTTATTAATTAATATATCATTTATTTTCTATGAAGATCTCCATACTTATTATTATTATTATTATTATTATTATTATTATTATTATTATTATTATATCAATAAATATTATTCAATCAATTAAGTATTATTTATTTTAGATTTGTTTAAAAACAATCATATACGTTATAGAAAACATGAAGATTAGCTGAGCAATACCACGTTCGGTTGCATGAAAATTGAAATGAGATTAATATATTTTTTAAAATAATAATTGAAAATAATAAATTAATAAAATCAAATAACAAATATTATATTTTAAAATTTAATTTCATATAAATAACAAATATTATTAAAGAAAAAAATCGAATTGAAACAAAATTAAATTCTTAATGATAAAAAGTTAACATTTATACTAAAAAATGATACAAATATTTATTTTTATAAAATAACATGAGAGAATAATGATTAGTGAATACATAAATTTTTTATGAATACCCAAATTTTTTATTCTTTTAAAAATGACCAATAAAAACTATGCTACTTAAAGGTGTGCTACATCATATGTTTGGCCACATTGGAAATATCAGCAAATTCATATGAGTTAAAAATATGAACATAATAATGATACATTATTAATATCAATATCGTGAGTAAAAAATAATAAATTTTAATAATACATTGCTCATACTCAACGGATACCCACATAAATTAAAAATTAACAATCTGATTTGCATCGATACGAATCAATACATTGCTCATACTCAATGGATACCCACATAAAATACCCTCAACGAGTAGGGTAAAAATCCGCAAAATAGGTATGGATGCTGACAGGAGTAATTACCCATTAAAATAAGCGGTTATGAGTGCTGGCACGAGTACCTTAGTACCCACTCCGCTTCATACTCACACTTCATATTTATATAATATCATTTATATTATTATATACAAATGCACATATATCAATTTTTAAAAACATATCACTATTAAACTATTACACATTTTAATAAAAGTATTTATTTATTTCTAAAATCAACAATAACAATCATAATTTTTTTATGTTAAAAAAACTTAAAATTATATGATAATTTGTTATTGAGATACCCATAGATTATGGATATGGGTGTGAACAGTGTCCACGCGAGTTTGGGCTCGGCACGGAGATTTTTTTGGTATGGGGACGGGTATTGTAGTACTCTGCCCATTGCCATCCCTAATCAATACCCGAGTACGGGTAAAAAAATATACTTAATAAAGAAGAAAATAATTTCCCAAATATTTAATTATCTATATTTAAGTATTCCAAAGTCCATTTTCACAAATATTTAATTATCTATATTTAAGTATCCCAAAGTCCATTTTTCCTATATTCCAACAAGACATAAGATAGATCAAGTGATTACACCAGTAAAATACAACCTTATATCCAAAGTTCTATAAAACAAAGATAGGATGATATATTTTTGTTCTTAATTTCACACATAAAAACGACATGGCACCACTCGTGCGAATGCACACGTGCTTTAGTAGTATTTAAAGAAGCAGACAAATTGAGAACCACATACTTGATAAAATACAACATCACCTATTTAAATTACATAATATTTGGAGAATGAACAAAAACACCAATATAATTTCTACATGTATTGCAAGATGGGAAAACTGAATAAGTCAAACTCACAAAATAGAGGATGATATCTCGTCTATAAATGAATCATATCTAATCTTGGAAAAAAGTTTTAGAAGAGAAACGTTGCACAAAGACACAAAATGGTTTGAATGAGGTTGAAGTGTTTTTGTTGGGATCAATAGCAAATGGATCCCACTGGAGGGACAGTTACTATGTCTCCACATATTTGTGAAAGGGTTTGTGAATTGAATCGTAATGAAGTTCGGAAATGGAAGAAAAAACAAGGTTCAGTCTGTATCGCCTCATCCTACCCCAAAATACTCAACTGCATAAGATTCATATCTTTATTTATTAAGTGTTTTAAGTTTGATAAAGAGAAAGAGGTTTGAAAAGAGAGTCACTCGAAGAAGTCGAGGTTTTTTATGGAACTCGTTAAATTTTAGAAAACAAATAAGGTTTTGAAAATTAAAGAATTTGAAGGAGATGAAGAGAATATCCTATGTACAGGACGGTAAAAGATAAGGTAAGGAAGGTTTGGCCGAACATAAGCTCATACTTGATATAAAGAAATCAATATAGCATTCCCATCCCTTTGGATTGAGAGCCATAAGCAGTTAAATAAGCCAAGAGTATACCAAACCTCAGGTGAAAATAAATCACACAAGCATACATCATCAAAGCCACCCTTGCGTAAGATAATACTCAAAGGAATGGATAAAGTTCATCAGGTGAAAATAAACCACAACAGAGAATGCATTAGGTAAGAATAAATCAGAAGCAGCAAATGCATCAGGTAAACTCAAGGTGTCAGATAAAGCTTAAAGTATCAATAAGATATCAAATAAGAATCCCTGCAACAGATAAAACACACTGACAGAACCAGGATAACAGAGATATAATACAAATGTCTCAGATAAGGCTCAAGAGTATGCTACGAGACTGGAATTGATTGAATTGAAAGCGACAAAATAAACCCGTCAATGGAGTCTATGCATCCATACGTATTCGAAAGCTAATATTTAAATTAACTTTATAATCGCAGCGCAATGAAGAAAATATCAACACAACTTGAATTTATTTACAAGTAAATCAAATAAAGTGTAAAGCCAAAAATTCCATGTCTATTGTATTTACATCAAAAATATTAAACCAAAAAAGATGTATAAATTATTAACAATAGACAAATAAAATTCGGTGGTGCATAATTGGAATGGTAGTGTAAATAAAGACTAAAAAAATATTAAATTAGTAGATGTTACTATGATAATAAATTAAAAGCTTTGCAAATTTCCTTTGTGTTTGGAAAACCATACGCACCAGTATTACAACTAAAAACCATTTCTCACTGATTAACCAATATGTTTGTCATCTTGTTCCAATCATACACATTCAACACAAAAAGAAATGTTACTAATCTTAGAAGGAGTCTGTTTTAATATATAAAAAGTGACTACTACCATTTTTTACAAATAATTTAAAACTAATTACATTTCTAAAATTAGGGTTAAATAGGTCATTATAAATTTTTTAATTAAAGTTAATTCAGACATTTTGAATATTTGCTTCTTTTTATATACAAAATTAATGTGATTGTTGGCCATTTCTATTACCAAAGCTACTAATATAATTACTATCAACTTTACCTATTCCAGCAATCCACATTAATTATTCCATCTATTAATTTTAGAACATGAAAGGCACAATGAAAAGAAAATTAGAAGAAAAAAAACCTTCTCTATCATTTTATTTAACTTTGCTTCATTTTTGGAAAGACAACTAACACAAAAGATAGAACAATTGATTTCTCTCTTCTTTTATTTTTCAAAGACGCAATAACACAATCAAACACCAACAATCCTTAATTTCTCGTTATTTTTCATAGGCTTTACAGGGTACAAGATTTCAAAATGGAAACTATGTAAATTTGATTACTACACGAATGTTTAATTCTGGTTCCGCTTCTACCTCTTCTTGACTCTTTTGATCTTCTAAGTTGTAGGTCAGTTTTCTGTTGTGTTGGTGTCTCCGTGAGATGTAGGACTTTGATTGCGTAGTTGTATGAATTTGTGCAGTAGTGAAGAGAAAATGTGAGGGGCTTCGAACAATACAGTGACTGCAAGGTGTTTTTTGGTTTGTTAGGTTTTTCATTTATTTATTTATTTTTACATGAAGTTTGTATGTTTATTAGTTACATATTCAGATTTACCTATGGTGACTTAAAAGGTATACTCACTAATCTCATTCTTTCAAAGAGGAAGTTTTAAAATTTGGTTATACGAATCTTAGACCGTAGCTTATGTTTATGTATTATCTTGGTAATTGCGATGAATTTTTCTGTTGAGTTTAATTATATTTGTCATTATGTTATAGGTGTAGACTATTTTGTACTTAATATACAAGTTTGTTAATGTCAAGTTCTTGGTTAAATTATGGTCCAAAACAAAAGAGGATTATCAGAGATAGTATATTTGACTTTTAAAGAAGTAGAAAAGAATTATAGATGGTATACGAGTTTTGTTGATGTTTGAAGAGAGCTTTAAGTTGGTAATGGTAATACAACTTTGATCTATGTGGGGAAACATTAATTCCAAATAGATTAAAAAATTTGGAGAAGAGAAGAACTTTATACAACAACCGTCAACAGTATCAAAATAATACTAAGATAATTGATAGCATTGTCTTATTTTACGCTAATAATAGCTTTTGATCTTTGACTTTTATTTATGAATTCCTGGTAGAACAGTCATTGCAAAATTCAATCTAAATTACAAATTGTAATTATTCCGTGGGATTTAGCTTTGATTCCACTGCCAATTTTAGTAAAGTTTACCTTAAACAGAATTGGAATCGGGTGACTGTCTCACTGATTTTGGGTAAAACATGGTTTTCATTTCTATTTCATTTTTAAATAGAGTGATGTATATTGTCTGATGTTTAGTGTCTTTTAACATATTAACAAAGTATTTAAATAAAATGCAGGATGAAAAGTTAGATGATTCAGTTAGTTGTATCTATATTAAAATAGATAAAGGTTTTTGTCAAAATTAAGAACTCAATAAATATGAGATTTAATAGTATTCCTCCAGCTTATTATTAATGAAACTATGATTTGGTTTTTGTAATCACATGTTACAAAAAGAAACTACTCAAAAAAGTAAGATAATATACATTTTTGCATTTTTATTTCTCTTCTGTGTTGCAAATGGGAAAAATAGAGCTTCTTTATTTATTATTAAAGTTCCATAAAAATATTCTACGAATAATTATGAGTTATTCACTATTTATTTAGTATTTATTCGCGATACATAATTGTTTATATTCACAAATTCAGATATTATGTACATGTTTCCTTCATTAATAATTTTTGTTTTTGTTTTATTTTTTTAAGGTTTCTTCATGACAATTGCAACCGGGTCTTAATTTTTATTTTAAATATTTGATGAGTTAATTAATATATATTTTAAACATTTGATTGAGTTGAATTTATTATGTTAAATTATTTTAACAAAGATAATAATGTATTGGTAAAAGAAAACGGTGTCAATATTATATTATTTTTTAATTTCTCTAACAATAATAAATTTACTTTTGTTTAGTTATAAAAACAAAATGATATTTATAAATAGGAAAAATCCTAACTGAAAGACCATAACAAACTTATCATTTATCATCTAATTCATATTTACAAACATTTGTTGTTGATTAAAACAACCCGAAACAATATAAATTTGACAAGATGATTTTTGTCATACAAAAATTGATTAAATAATTTTGGTCCTGCAAAAATTGATTCAATAAATCAGTTAAAAGTTAAGTTTGGATTGTAAATAATTATTTATAATAAATAATAAATAATAGACTTTATTTTTGTTTTAATTTTGACATTAATTAACCGTTTTTAGGATTGTGTTAGAATAAATAAAAAATAAATTTTTTTTGTAAATAAATGTTTTAATATAATATTGCCTTTACAGATGTAACACATTAGAATAAATATCCTTTATATATCTTCTATCCTATCTTTCCGTAAAAAATATCCTTTATATAATTTTTACATAAAATAATTGATTTTTTCATTGGAATAAGTGATTTTGTAAATGTTTAATTTCAGGATCATTTTCAACACAAAAACATTATTCTATTTTAATAAGTGATTATCTCTTTTATTTTTAAAATGTTAATACTTATATGACTGATTTTATGATTATTTTGATATATTTAAAATTATATGACTATTATTGATTTTACAGTTATTAATTAATATATCGTTTATTTTCTATGAAGATTTCAATACATATTATTATTATTATTATTTTATTATTATTATTATTATTATTATTATTATTATTATTATTATTATTATAATTATATCAATAAATATTATTCAATCAATTAAGTATTATTTATTTTAGATTTGTTTAAAAACAATCATATACTTTATAGAAACATGAAGATTAGCTGAGCAATACCACGTTCGGTTGCATGAAAATTGAAATGAGATTAATATATTTTTTAAAATAATAAATTAATAAAGTCAAATAACAAATATTATATTTTTAGATTTAATTTCATATAAATAACAAATAATTTAAAGAAAAAAATTGACTTGAAACAAAATTAGATTCTTAAGGATAAAAAGTTAACGTTTATACTAAAAAAATGATACAAATATTTTTTTTTATAAAAATAACATGAGGACAATAATGATTAGTGAATACATAAATTTTGTATGAATATACAAAATTTTAATTCTTTTACAAATGACCAATAAAAACTATGCTGCATTAAAGGTGTACTGCATCATATGTTTGGTCACATTGGAAATATCAACAAATACATATGAGTTTAAAATATGACAATAATAATGATACATTATTAATATCAATATGGTGAGTAAATAATAATAAATGTTAATAATAAAAATTTATTATTATTTATTATTATCTAATTATAATAATATATTAAAATTAGTATTATTATTAATATTTAATTAATGAATCTTTAAAATAGAAAAATCTTACACATTTATGTATTATGTATATTTCAAAATAGTCCTTAGGAATTAAAAACGAGAAAATGTTCATTAAAACATTTTCAACATTCTAAATTAAAAATTTAATTATCCCAAAGTCCATTTTTCACAAATATTTAATTATCTATATTTAAGTATCCCAAAGTCCATTTTTCTTATATTCCAACAAGACATAAGATAGATCAAGTGATTACACCAGTAAAATACAACCACATATCCAAAGTTCTATAAAACAAAGATAGAAGGATAAATTTTTGTTCTTAATTTCACACATAAAAACGACATGGCACGACTCGTGCAAATGCACACGTGCTTTAGTAGTGTTTAAAAAAGCAGACAAATTGACAACCACATACTTGATAAATGAAATATTCACCTATTTAAATTACATAATATTTTAAGATTGAACAAAAACACTAACATAATTTCTACATGTATTGCAAGATGGGAAGACTGAATATCTCAAACTCACAAAATAGAGGATGGTATCTCGTCTTTAAATGAATCATATCTAATCTTGGAAAAAAGTTTTAGAAGAGAAACGTTGCACAAACACACAAAATGGTTTGAATGAGGTTGAAGTGTTTTTGTTGGGATCAATAGCAAATGGATCCCACTGGAGGGACAATCATTATGTCTCCACTTATTTGTGAAAGGGTTTGTGAATTGAATCGTAATGAAGTTCGGAAATGGAAGAAAAAAGAAGGTTCAGTTTGTATCTCCTCATCCTACCCCAAAAGACTCAACTGCATAAGATTCATATCTTTATTTATTAAGTGTTTTAAGTTTGATAAAGAGAAAGAGGTTTTAAAGGAGAGTTACTCGAAGAAGTCGAGGTTTATTATGAAACTGGTTAAAGTTTAGAAAACGGAGAAGGTTTTTAAAAAGATGAGAATATTTTGAAAATTAAAGAATTTGCAGGAGATGAAGAAAATATCCTATGTACAGGATGATAAAAGATAAGGTAAGGAAGGTCTGACGGAACGTAATCTCATACTTGATATAAAGAAATCAATATAGAATTCACATCCCTTTGGATTAAAAGCCATAAGCAGATAAATAAGCCAAGAGTATACCAAATCTCAAGTGAAAATATATCGCACAAGCAGGCAACATCAAAGAAACACATGAGTCAGATAATACTCAAAGGAACGGGTAAAGTGCATTCGGTGAAAATAAACCACAACAGAGAATGCATAAGGAAAGAATAAATCGCAAGCAGCGAATGCATCAGTTAAACTAAGGTGTCAGATAAAGCTCAAAGTATCAACAAGATATCATATAATAATCCCTGCATCAGATGAAACACACTGACAAAACCAGGATAACAGAGAAATAATCTGAATGTCTCAGATAAGGCTTAAGAGTAGGCTACGGGACCAGAATGGATTGAATTGAAAGCCACAAAATAAACCGGTCAATGGAGTCTATGCATCCATACGTATTCGAAAGGTAATATTTAAATTAACTTTATAATCGCAACGCAATGAAGAAAATATAAACACAACTTGAATTTATCTACAAGTAAATCAAATAAAGTATAAAGCCAAAAATTCCATGTCTATTGTATTTACATAAAAAGTATTAAACCAAAAAAGGTGTATAAATTATTAACAATCGACAAACAAAATTTGGTGGTGCATAATTGGAATGGTAGTGTAAATAAGGACTTAAAAAAATATTAAATTAGTAGATGTTACTATGATAATAAATTAAAAGCTTTGAAAATTTCCTTTGTGTTTGGAAAACCATACGCACTAGTATCTATTATCTATCTATAAAAATCATAGTTCCTGGAAATTACCACAACACCACAGCTGAAAAAATCCATTGTTAGTCTATTGTATTGGGGTAAAATTGGAAACTCCAAAATATCTTGCACCACATTGATTTGAATCTGATGTGGCACTCCCACAAATTTTCACCACATTTTCAATTTTTTGTTCCAAATAAATCCATGCCAAACCATTATGCCTCTCTTCCTCTTCCCCATGCCAAACAATTATTCCTTTCCATTCATTGTGCCTCTCTTCCTCTTCCCCATGCCAAACCATTATGCCTCTCTTAATCAGAATTCAAATTCAAATGGAACCCTAAAAGGTGTTTCACTCTTCCTTCATTGCTACAGACGTTGTAGTCATTTTCCATTGCTTAACACCTTCCAGTCTCTGCGCTGTTACGAATCGCTGCGAGACGATGGCGCGCCCAATCGAGTATATCAGTAGCATTGACGATTCGAAGGATTTGTGGAAGGTTGTTGTTAGATGTAAGCATATGTGGTCTGTTACCAGTTCTCAGAATAGAGAGCACTTAGAGCTTATTATGTTTGATTCAAAGGTATAATACAATCTAAACGTTTCTGCTTTGCCATATTGATTTTGTTGTAATAGTACTGGTATATGATACTGATTTCAAGATGTTTGTATTTTCACAGTTGGATTTGATTCAAGCCATTGTGCCATCTTATTTGGTATCAAAATTCAAAACACAGCTTGAACTTGGTTGTTCCTACATAATGCAGAATTTCAAAGTTTTCAGCAATGATTTCTCCTTCAAATCCACTGATCATAAGTTCAAATTGATTTTCTGTGGTTCAACTTCCGTCAAAAAGGTCCAACTTGCTGACATACCTCTGAACCACCTCAAGTTAATTGGAATAAATGCTATTATTGAGGGTAAATACAGAACGAATTTGTTATATGGTGAGTTACATTTTTACTGTTATAATAGAATGCATTGTATTGTGACTTCTCCGTTATACATAACTGTCTGTGGTGAACTTTTGTGCAGATATAATTGGTGGGGTTACTGAAATATCCCAAGCCCAGATAATTCCTGATAACAACAAAAGCAAGGTTGTGTTTTCATTAACTGATCTGAGGTAGGTGTTTCATTTTGTTTGTTAACATTGATGCTGATAAATATAAAAGTCTAACATGTTCGTGTAGTTTGTTTTGTAATTCCTGTCAATCAGCAAACATCATGTGCAATGTACTCTTTGGGGTAAATTAGCTGTGCAACTGAATGAGTATTATACGACTCATAAGGCTGATGGTAGTATTGTTCTCCTACTTATGAATGCAAGGATCAAGGAACCTCAAGGTATGCTATGTGACTATTTCTTATTATATCCAATTATTATATCCAACTTTAAGTTTTGTCATTTATAAATATCTCAATTTTTAGGAAATTATCCTTTAAATGTATCAAATGCTTGGAACGGCACAAAACTGCTCATCAATGATTTGTCTATTGAGGAGGTTAAAAACCTTAAAGAGAAGTAAGTGATTTTATTATGAAGTTATGAATTAGCAACCTATGATTACTAACAGCCTGTTTTCATTCTGATCTATGTACATCAGACTTAAAGATGATCTGCCGACACTCTCATCCTCGAGCATGCAAATGGAAACCACAAATACCTCTATTTTTTCTGATTTGGACAAATTTGTATGGAAAGCTGAAGTGTTGAGTCTGTCTGATATTGCATATCTGCAGACAGTAAGTTACTCTTTAATACATGACTGTCTTAGATTGAGGAATTACACAGACTGGGTTCTAATCCATTTTTTGAGACATCATCCCATCTTTCTGTTTCAGGAAACTACATGTGTGACTGTTGCGACTCTGGAGAAGTTTGAATGTGGGCATTCAGGATGGTATTATGATGGATGTAGTGAATGTACCAAAAGTGTGACTTTGAAGGATGGAAAATCCATGTGTTATTCCAAACACATCAGTTCTGAGCCAGTCCCAAGGTAACTTCTAAGTATTGCATATCAATGATTATCATCATATAACCAAACGCTTCATTGCTGACAATTTCTTATTTGGATCACGCATGGTATAGGTTTAAGCTTGAAGTGCTTGCCTCCGATGGAAAGTTAAAATACAAGTTCGTATTTTGGGATGTAGATTGTGTAAAGTTGATTGGGAAGTCCGCCCTTCAGATGAAGTTGGATTTGATGGAGGTATTTTCCATTTGGCTAATATGTAAGTTAGATAATTACCATATAAATAAAATATATTGTTTTAATCATTTAGACTGGAGATTTTGATCCCCTTGAATTCCCTTATGAACTTGATGTGATGCTGAAGAAGGAGTTGGCTATAAGAGCAGTGTTTCAACCAAACAAGGCCAGTCTTTCTGTAATCGGATTTAAGGCAGATGAAGTGCTACGTACCAAAATAAAGGAGAGGTTTAAATGTGAAGAGGTACTGCTGTACTCATGTTTTACTGTTGTTAAAATCAGTATCATGTGCATTGGATTTTTTTAACAATTGTTTAAAACTTGCAGCATACTTCAAAGATTGTCGTCTCAACAGATGACACTCGGGATGATATGCATACAACATCGGTATGTTTTAAATAGGAACGACCTATTACTCTTGCCATCACATTTTGAACAATTGTCTAACGTTTATTTCTTGCGTTTTTTAACTTGCAGTGTACTCCGACCATCAGCACCTCAGAAAAACAGTCTCATACTGATCCACAAACAGTTTTAGTGCGTCTTTTTTTAGCTTTCAACATTAACAAATTAGCCTATTAAACAATGTCTTACTTCCTTTTTTATGCTACTGATTTTGTAATGACTCTTTAATGGCAGGATCCGTTATCAATCACTGCAGATTATGACCCTTCAGTTGCCAACTCTGCACTTACACCGTCAAAAAGATCTATTCCTGAGACAGTTGAAGAACTCGACAGTGCCCAACTATCGTCCACCAAGATAATAAGGGACATCAAGCTGGAGAAATGATGCAGTCAATTATCGTCGATGATTTATTTTTACTTTAAGCTGTTTTGGACAACTTTGCACACCTTATTTTGATTGATGTAATGAAATATTTCTGGTTTACATTTTGTTTATTCTGGTTTATGAGGATTTGATTTGTCATTCTTGCTTTTTGTTTGATCATTTTGTAATTGTATATGAAAGAATGATATGATTTTAGTCATTTAAGCTGCAAAAAACTATGCATAATTTACACTACAAAAAGCAATATGATGTTGGTAATTCCTTATTTTGTTTAATATAATAAACTTATTTTGGACAAAAATGTTTCTCTTTATGTCTTGATGCTGGACAACCATATTGTTTTGCATACTTTATGCATAATACACGGTAGTATATCAGCATACTGTACATTAATCTAAAAAACTGATACATGAATAACAGATTATGCATAGCAGAAATCCATGACACTTGATTAATATAAATTGTTACCGGATAATACCGGAAACGATATTCAATTATCTCATCAACGCAAGATATGGAACTAATTTCGTATCATCCCATTTAACATATCATAAGCAGATTGTACATTGAGCCGTAGCGCAACAATATCAAATAACAAAACTAATAACAAAGACAAATGGGCATCAAATAGATTTTCAAAACAAATAGTTATGCATTTCCGCCCATACAAAAATAATCCCTCCTTTTTGCCATGATGCTTCCCATGTAATCCAATCAACAACTCCTTTCAATGCTACCCTCTCTCAACTTTGACCAATATACGTTCCACAGGAGGATGCTCTACACTGAATAAGAGAACGTCACCTTTCGACAGCTCTTTGTCCTTTGCAAATTTTAACCAGCCCCTTGACAGAAACTTCTCGGTCATGTTCTCCCTGGATTTGAAAACACATTGGTACGTAATACCCGAGTCTGTGTCATGAAGATCAATATATGATCTTGGTTCCATGAAGATTTCCTTGATGACTACTGCTGGAAAGTGCTGCAACATTAAAACTTTATTAGCTATGTCTATTCATTCAATGTTATGCATCCTTACGAACTGTAACAGCAAACAGATAAAGAGCTTACAAGAACTTGATTTTTTATCTGGCTGCTGCTCTTAACAACTTTCTGCCATCTGCAAACAAGTTTCTCTTGCATGGCAGGAGGTTGTACAACATCAGCAGCATCAGTAGTGTTGTTCTCCTCGCTGAATTAACAAACACGATTATTTAAACTACTAATTTGCAAACTCAAATATTCAAATGTATATATGTAACCTAAAAGCCCTTTCCTGTCAAACACATCGCCCGCTGATTCAATTGCTTCATCAGTGGAATTCTGTTCAGGCTCATCGTCTGATATGTCAACAAGCCATCCCTCCTCTCTGGCTATTTCAAAGTACTTTTCCCGTGATAGACAGCTTCTCACCTTTCCTGTTCTCAGTTTGTACGATTCCTCTCTTTCGACATACTCATAGTAGTTGTCCATAAGTTCAGCACATGTAAATTTTCTGCAACTCCTGCTGCTTAATCAAAAAAACAACAAACATCATGCATTCAGTTTTTTGTTTTTTTCACTATCCAGAATACTGTTTTACCTTGAAGAACTTTCAGCTTCCTCTTTCCTCCTCTTAGCCTCTACATGCAACTTTCTCCATTCTTCTGCTCTGTCCCGCTTATCCTCTGATTGCTTCCAAACCTTTTGGATAGCCAGATTTTTCCATTTACGATTAGGAGTCGTGGTTGTGTGACTTCTACCAACGAATCCCCTGCATATAAATGCATTCATGCCCATCATGCACACAAACATCTTTGTATAAACCCTAAATGATCTCATTGCAAGTTTAGAAACATGTGTGTCAAAACGGAAGAACTTACCCGCGGGAACACCAACGTAGATCCTCTTTCTTCATCGTATTGGTTGCTCGGCGTTGTCTGGAGCAAAACGCTGTTTCAAAGGTGTACCGTCTTCTTGGAATGTTGTTTCTGATGGAAAACCGAAGAGACAGGGAGATGGAGTAAAACAGACGTTAGACAATATCTTTTGTTGGCCCAACAAGCAAGCATTAGTTACATAAGACACTATACATGACATGTAGAATACAAACAGTTTCTGATCATTCCATTTTATATCCCTTGGAAAATGTATATTTTTGGAAGTACTTTTAATTTTACACATTTACATCAAACCATGGTTACATGTTACAAAAAAAAAATGAATATAGTATAGAATACAATAGGAATAAACTTTGGTTTCCAATGGCAATTTTGTGTTTCCAACATAACAGTATTTAATGTCATATTATAATATTTGGTGTTCTAATAATTGTTTAAAGTTTGGCCAACATATGGTATTCATGTGACATTAACTTTTTTAACCTCTACCCATAATTGTTAAGCTTTGGTAGCATATAATGTAATGATGAAACACAATTAATGTTATATAGCAACTTCACTGATGCAATGCACTGTACCCTATTTCATATCCAATGTACAAATAGAGTATCTGAGTACACTTAAAAATTAGAATACAAATGTTATGAACTGCAAAACCAAACAATTCCATATAGGTTTGTTACTCTTACATTCATTATGTTATACTTATGAAGAGTTGTAAGTTATCAACCATATTCTCTTTCAACTATGAACAACCATTTTGTAGATAGGAAATACTCTACATCACTTGCAAGACAAAAGAGGAAGCATGTTCTTGATGAAAGAAGATTTCAGAAGAATAGAGTTAATGAAAATTCAACTGAGCACAACCATGACCTAAAGAATTCAAGTTATGTAAGCAGACATCATACAAGACAGCCATTGTCAGATATCAGTTCTGTTTTTGTCAATGGCCATGGAGATGTTTCTGCACGAACAGAGTGAGTAATGCTTAATTCCCAACAAAGGAGAAGGAGTGTTGGTTTTAACCAGTGCACAACCCCAACACCTGCATCTTCCCCCAGCTTCTCATGCATTTCTACTGATACAATTTCTCCCAAACAAATTTCTGCTTCAGCACGTCAAAGAAGGAGGTCAATAATGAAGCGTAAGAGTCCCCAAAACAACAGCCATCGTGGTCATCTGCAGATCAAACTTGCTGATAGAATGCCCTTTTGTTCCCCTTTACCGTTTGATGCTAACACACCTCTGAATGGCGTTACCTCCTCATCAAGTATTAAATGCACAAATAATTCATATGGACTACCGAATTCTTATGCATCTTCATCCAACAAACATCTTGATCCAAATCTAATTCGTTCAACGACTGCGAATCTATTAAAAACCTTTTCAAGTGTTACAGAAACGACGTCAACTTCACTTAATACCAATCTGTTCAGAAGTGCTGAATCAGTGAACCCAGTTCAACAATCAGTTGCAGACTATTCATCCGATGAATCTTTAACCGATAGTTCGTGTGAATTCAATCTAAATTTCAAATTGTAATTATTCTGTGGGATTTAGTTTTGATTCCACTGCCAATTATAGTAAAATTTACGTTAAACAGAATCGGAATCAGCTGACTCTCTCACTGATTTTGGGTAAAACATGGTTTTCATTTCTATTTTGTTCCAGTGATGCTGATATTTGTTGTCCATAAATTTTTAAATAGAGTGATGTATATTGTCTGATGTTTAGTGTCTATTAACATATTAACAAAGTATTTCAATAAAATGCAGGATGAAAAGTTAGCTGATTCAGTTAGTTGTATCCATATTAGAACAGATAAAGGTTTTTGTCAAAATTAAGAACTCAGTAAATATGAGATTTGATAGTATTCCTCCAACTTATTATTAATGAAACTATGATTTGGTTTTTCTAATCGCATGTTACAAAAAGAAACTACTTAAAAAATAAGATAATTTACATTTTTGAATTTTTTTCTCTTTTGTGTTGCAAATGGGAAAAATAGAGATTCTTTATTTATTATTAATATTCTCACTTTTTTTACTATTAATAACTATATTGAAAATATATATTTTTTTGTTAATTAATAAGTTATTAGTTATTACAGTTGCATAAAAATATTCTACGAATAATTATGAGTTATTCACTATTTATTTAGTATTTATTCGCGATGCAGAATTTTATATATTAACAAAATCAGATACTATGTACATGTAGGGATGTCAATGGGGCGGGGCGGGGCCGGGGGACACTTCCCCATCTTTTTCCCCGCCATCAAATTCATTCCCCGTCCCCGTCCCTGATCTCCGTCACGGGGGAATTTCTATCCCCATCCCCGTTCCCCGCGGATCCCTGTTCCCCGCGGGGCTCCCCATAGATCCTACATTTATTCATTAATATTTTATTTTTTTAAAATGTTTATATTTTCTATAAAAATAAAAAGCACAAAGAAGTCACATATTTATTATGTTATTAAAAAATACTAGTATTTACATTTCTCTCTCTTAATAAATACATGAATATTTATTTATTTATTTTTATAAATAAACATAAAGGAAATGACTAAAAAACCTAATCTAAAATATATATATTAAATTAACTATATTAAAATAATAGGCGGGGCAGGGTCCCCGCGGGGCCGGGGGTGTATTCCCCGTCCCCGTCCCCGAAATGCTTTCGGGGGAATTTTTCTCCCCATCCCCGCCCCCACGGGGGAAAATTCCCCATCTTTGGAGCCCCGAACGGGGCGTTCCCCGCGGGGATCCCCATTAACAGGTCCAAACTGACATCCCTATGTACATGCTACCTTCATTAATAATTTTTGTTTTTGTTTTATTTTTTTAAAGTTTCTTCATGAAAATTGCAACCTGATCTTAATTTTTATTTTAATTATTTGATGAGTTATTTAATATATATATTTTAAACATTTGATTGATTTGAATTTATTATGTTAAATTATTTTAAAAATTTTGTTGCCCTTAGTAATGATACCCATTCTACATTTTCCTCAAATGAAGATAATAATGTATTGGTAAAAGAAAATAGTGTCAATAATATATTATTTTTTAATTTCTCTAACAATAATTAATTTACTTTTTGTTTAGTTATATTAAACAATATGATATTTATAAAAAGGAAAATCCTAATTGAAAAACCATAACAAACTTATCATTTATCATTTAATTCATCTTTACAAATATTTGTTATTGATTAAAACAACCTGGAACAATATAAATTTGACAAGATAATTTTGGTCATACAAAAATTTATTAAATAATTTTGGTCCTGCAAAAATTGATTCAACAAATTAGTTAAAAGTTAATTTTGGATTGTAAATAATTATTTATAATAAATAATAAATAATAGAGTTTATTTTTGTTTTAATTTTGACATTAATTAATCGTTTTTAGGATTGTGTAAGGATAAATAAAAAATAAAAAATCTTTGTAAATAAATGTTTTAATATATTATTGCCTTTATAGATGCAACACATTAGAATAAATATCCTTTATATATCCTCTATCCTATCTTTCTGTAAATAAATATCCTTTATATATTTTTTATATCAAATAATTGATTTTTTCATTGGAATAATTGATTTTGTAAAGGTTTAATTTCACCGATCACTTTCAACACAAAAACATTATTCTATTTTAATAAATTATCTCTTTTATTTTTAAAATGTTAATACTTATATGATTGATTTTATGATTATTTAATATATTTCAAATTATATGATTATTATTGATTTTACAGTTATTAATTAATATATCATTTATTTTCTATGAAGATCTCAATACATATTATTATTATTATTATTATTATTATTATTATTATTATTATTATTATTATTATTATTATTATTATTATATCAATAAATATTATTCAATCAATTAAGTATTATTTATTTTAGATTTGTTTAAAAACAATCATATACGTTATAGAAAACATGAAGATTAGCTGAGCAATACCACGTTCGGTTGCATGAAAATTGAAATGAGATTAATATATTTTTTAAAATAATAATTGAAAATAATAAATTAATAAAATCAAATAACAAATATTATATTTTAAAATTTAATTTCATATAAATAACAAATATTATTAAAGAAAAAAATCGAATTGAAACAAATTAAATTCTTAATGATAAAAAGTTAACATTTATACTAAAAAATGATACAAATATTTATTTTTATAAAATAACATGAGAGAATAATGATTAGTGAATACACAAATTTTTTATGAATACACCAATTTTTTATTCTTTTTAAAATGACAATTAAAAACTATGCTACTTAAAGGTGTGCTACATCATATGTTTGGCCACATTGGAAATATCAGCAAATTCATATGAGTTAAAAATATGAACATAATAATGATACATTATTAATATCAATATCGTGAGTAAAAATAATAAATTTTAATAATAAAAATTTATTATTATTTATTAATATTTTATTATAATAATATATTAAAATTATTATTATTATTAATATTTAATTTATGAATTTTTAAAATAGAAAAATCTTACATATTTACGTATTATATATATTGTCAAAATAGTTCTTAGGAATTAAAAATGAGAAAATGTTCATTAAAACATTTTTAACGTTCTAAATTAAAAATTAACAATCTGATTTGCACCGATACGAATCAATACATTGCTCATACTCAATGGATACCCACATAAAATACCCTCAACGAGTTGGGTAAAAATCCGATAAAGAGGTTTGAAAAGAGAGTCACTCGAAGAAGTCGAGGTTTATTATGAAACTGGTTAAAGTTTAGAAAACAAAGAAGGTTTTGAAAAAGATGAGAAGGTTTTGAAAATTAAATAATTTGAAGGAGATGAAGAGAATATCCTATGTACAAGAAGGTCTGGCCGAACATAAGCTCATACTTGATATAAAGAAATCAATATAGTATTCCCATCCCTTTGGATTAAAAGCCATAAGCAGTTAAATAAGCCAAGAGTATACCAAACCTCAGGTGAAAATAAATCACACAAACAGACATCATCAAAGACACCCTTTCGTCAGATAATACTCAAAGGAACGGATAAATTTCATTAGGTGAAAATAAACCACAACAGAGAATGCATTAGGTAAGAATAAATCACAAGCACCGAATGCATCAGGTAAACTCAAGGTGTCAGATAAAGCTCAAAGTATCAATAAGATATCAAATAAGAATCCCTGCATCAGATAAAACACACTGACAGAACAGGATAACAGAGAAATAATCTGAATGTCTCAGATAAGGCAAAAGAGTAGGCTACGGGACCGGAATGGATTGAATTGAAAGCCACAAAATAAACCGGTCAATAGAGTCTATGCATCCATATGTATTCGAAAGCTAATATTTAAATTAACTTTATAATCGTAATGCAATAAAGAAAATATCAACACAACTTGAATTTATTTACAAGTAAATCAAATAAAGTATAAAGCCAAAAATTCCTTGTCTATTGTATTTACATCAAAAATATTAAACCAAAAAAGGTGTATAAATTATTAACAATCGACAAACAAAACTTGGTGGTGCATAATTGGAATGGTAGTGTAAATAAGGACTAAAAAAAATATTAAATTAGTAGATGTTACTATGATAATAAATTAAAAGCTTTGAAAATTTCCTGTGTGTTTGGAAAACCATACGCACCAGTATTACAACTAAAAACCATTTCTCACTGATTAACCAATATGTCCGTGGTCTTGTTCCAATCATACACATTCAACACAAATAGAAATGTTACTAATATTAGAAGGAGTCTGTTTTAATATATAAAAAGTGACTACTACCATTTTTACAAATAATTTAAAATTAATTACATTTCTAGAATTAGGGTTAAATAGGTCATTATAAATTTTTTAAATAAAATTAATTCATACATTTTGAATATTTTCTTCTTTTTATACACAAAATTAATGTGATTGTTGGCCATTTCTATTACCAAAGCTACTAATATAATTACTATCAAATTTACCTATTCCAACAATCCCCATTAATTATTCCATCTATTAATTTTAGAACATAAAAGGCACAATGAAAAGAAAATTAGAAGGAAAAATACCTTCTCTTTCATTTTATTTAACTTTGCTTCATTTTTGGAAAGACAACCAACACAAAAGATAGAACCATTGATTTCTATCTACTTCTGTTTTTCAAAAATGCACTAACACAATCAAACACCAACAAACAAACATACAAAATACATCCCCAAACACAACAATCCTAAATTTCTCGTTATTTTTTATAGGCTTTACAGGGTACAGGATTTCAAAATGGAAATTATGTAAATTTGATTACTACACGAATGTTTAATTCTGGTCATGCTTCTACCTCTTCTTGACTCTTTTGATCTTCTAAGTTGTAGGTCAGTTTTCTATTGTGTTGGTGTCTCCGTGAGATGTAGGAATTTAATGGCGTAGTTGTATGAATTTGTGCATTAGTGAAGAGAAAATGTGAGGGGCTTCGAACAATACAGTGACTGCAAGTTATTTTATGGTTTGTTATGTTTTTCATTTTTTTTTACCTGAAGTTTGTATGTCTGTTAGTTACATAGTCAGATTTACATATGGTTACTAAAAAGGTATACTCACTAATCTCATTCTTTCATAGAGAAGTTTTAAAATTTGGTTAAATGAATCTTAGACCGTAGCTTATGTTTCTATAATATCTTGGTAATTGCGATGAATTTCTCTGTTGAGTTTAATTATATTTTTCATTATGTTATAGGTGTATACTATTTTGTACTTAATATATAAGTTTGTTAATGTAAAGTTCTTGGTTAAATTGTGGTCCAAAACAAAAGAGGATTATCAGACAGAGTATATGTCACTTTTAAAAAAACAGAAAAGAATTATAGATGGTATACGGGTTTTGTTGATGTTTGAAGAGAGCTTTAAGTTGGTAATGGTAATACAACTTTGATCTATGTGGGGAAACATTAATTCCAAATAGATTAAAAAAATTTGGAGAACAGAAGAACTTTATACAACAACCGTAAACAGTATCAAAATAATACTAAGATAATTGATTTTTATTTATGAATTACTGGTAGAATAAACATTGCAAAATTCAATCTAAATTACAAATTGTAATTATTCTATGGGATTTAGTTTTGATTCCACTACCAATTTTAGTAAAGTTAACGTTAAACGGAATAGGAATCAGCTAACTCTCTCACTGATTTTGGGTAAAACATGGTTTTAATTTCTATGTTCTTCCAGGTGATGCTGATATTTCTTGTCCATAAATTTTTAAATATAGTGATGTATATTGTCTAATGTTTAGTGTCTTTTAACATATTAAAAAAATATTTGAATAAAATGCACGATGAAAAGTTAGTTGATTCAATTAGTTGTATCCATATTAGAACAGATAAAGGTTTTTTTGTCAAAATTAAGAACTGAGTAAATATGAGATTCGATAGGATTCCTCCAGCTTATTATTAATGAAACTATGATTTGGTTTTTCTAATCACATGTTACAAAAAGAAACTACTCATAAAAATAAGATAATATACATTTTTTCTTTTTTTTTCTGTTCTGTGTTGCAAATGGGAAAAATAGAGCTTCTTTATTTATTATTAATATTCTCAATTATTTTTTTACTATTAATAACTATATTTTAAATTTTTTTTGTTAATTAATAAGTTATTAGTTATTAAAGTTGCATAAAAATATTCTACTAATAATTATGAGTTATTCACTATTTATTTTGTATTTATTCGCGATGCAGAATTGTTTATATTCACAAATTCAGATATTATGTACATGCTTCCTTCATTAATAATTTTTGTTTTTGTTTTATTTTTTTTAAGGTTTCTTCGTGACAATTGCAACCAGATCTTAAATTTTATTTTAAATATTTGATGAGTTAATTAACATATATTTTGAACATTTGATTGATTTGAATTTATTATGTTAAATTATTTTAACAATTTTATTGCCCTTAGTAATGATACCCATTCTACATTCTACTCAAATGAAGATAATAATGTATTGGTAAAAGAAAACAGTGTCAATAATATATTATGTTTTAATTTCTCTAACAATAATTAATTTACTTTTGTTTAGTTATAAAAACAAAATGATATTTATAAAAAGGAAAATCCTAACTGAAACACCATGACAAACTTATCATTTATCATTTAATTCATATTTACAAACATTTGTTGTTGATTAAAACAACTCGGAACAATATAGATTTGACAAGATAATTTTGGTCATACAAAAATTAATTAAATAATTTTGGTCCTGGAAAAATTGATTCAATAAATCAGTTAAATGTAAATTTTGGATTGTAAATAATTATTTATAATAAATAATAAATAATAGAGTTTATTTTTGTTTTAACTTTGACATTAATTAACTGTTTTTAGGATTGTGTTAGAATAAATAAAAAATAAAAAACCTTGGTAAATAAATGTTTTAATATAATATTGTCTTTACAGATGCAACACATTAGAATAAATATCTTTTATATATCATTTATCCTATCTTTCCGTAAATAAATATCCTTTATATATTTTTTACATCAAACTATTGATTTTTTCATTGGAATAATTGATTTGTAAAAGTTTAATTTCACCGATCACTTTCAACACAAAAACATCATTCTATTTTAATAAGTTATTATCTCTTTTATTTTTAAAATTTTAATACTTAAATGATTGATTTTATGATTATTTTGATATATTTAAAATTATATGATTATTATTGATTTTACACATTTATTTTCTATGAAGATCTCAATACATATTTTTATTATTATTACTATTATTATTGTTATTATATCAATAAATATTATTCAATCAATTAAGTATTATTTATTTTAGATTTGTTTAAAAATAATCATATGCTTTATAGAAACATGAATATTAGCTAAGCAATACCCCGTTCGGTTGCATGAAAATTGAAATGAGAATAATATATTTTTTAAAATAATAATTAAAAATAATAAATTAATAAAATCAAATAACAAATATTATATTTTTAAATTTAATTTCATATAAGTAACAAATATTTTGAAAGAAAAAAATCGACTTGAAACAAAATTAGATTCTTAATGATAAAAAGTTAACAATTATAATAAAAAATGATACAAATATTTATTTTTATAAAACTAACATGAGACAATAATGATTAGTGAATACACAAATTTTGTATAAATACACAAATTTTTTATTCTTTTAAAAATGACCAATAAAAACTATGCTGCATAAAAGGTGTGTTGCATCATATGTTTGGTCACATTGGAAATATCAGCAAATTCATATGAGTTAAGAATGACAATAATAATGATACATTATTAATATCAATATGGTGAGTAAAAAATAATAAATGTTAATAATAAAAATTTATTAATATTTATTATTATATAATTATAATAACATGTTAAAATTATTATTATCATTATCATTAATATTTAATTTATGAATTTTTAAAATAGAAAAATCTTACACATTTATGTATTATGTATATTTTCAAAATATTTCTTAGGAATTAAAAATCAGAAAATGTTCATTAAAACGTTTTTAACGTTCTAAATTAAAAATTAACAGTCTGATTTGCAACAATACAAATCAATACTGGCTCATACTCAATGAGTACCCATAAAAATACGCTCAACGAGTAGCGTAAAAATCCGCAAAATAGGTACGAATACTGACACAAATAATTACCCATTAAAATAAGCCGTTATAAGTGTTGGCACGAGTACCTTAGTACCCACTTCGCTCCATACTCACACTTCATATTTATATAATATCATTTGTATTATTATATACAAATGCACATATATCAATTTTTTAAAAAAATATCACTATTAAACTATTACACATTTTAATAAAAGTGTTTATTTATTTCTTAAATCAACATTAACATAATTTTTTTAATGTTAAAAAAACTTAAAATTATATGATAATTTATAATTAATTGATTGAATTTTAATACAAATGTGGATAAACGGGTGCGGGTATGGGTATTGAGATACCCATAGATTATGGATATGGGTGTGAACAGTGTCCACGCGGGTTTGGGCTCGCGTACGAAGATTTTTTTGGTATGGGGACGGGTATTGTAGTACTCTGCCCATTGCCATCCCTAATCAATACCCGAGTACAGGTAAAAAAATATACTTAAATAAAGAAGAAAATAATTTCACAAATATCTAGTTATCTATATTTAAGTATCCCAAAGTCCATTTTTCACAAATATTTAATTATCTATATTTAAGTATCCTAAAGTCTATTTTTCTTATATTCCAACAAGACATAAGATAGATCAAGTGATTACACAAGTAAAATACAACCACATCCAAAGTTCTATAAAACAAAGATAGGATGATATATTTTTGTTCTTAATTTCACACATAAAAATGACATGGCACGACTCGTGCGAATGCACATGTGCTTTAGTAGTATTTAAAAAAGCACTCAAATTGACAACCACATACTTGATAAAATAAAACATCACCTATTTAAATTACATAATATTTGAAGAATGAACAAAAACACTAACATAATTCCTACATGTATTACAAGATGGGAAAACTGAATAAGTCAAATTCACAAAATAGAGGATGGTATCTCTTCTATAAATGAATCATATATAATCTTGGAAAAAAGTTTTAGAAGAGAAACGTTGCACAATCACACAAAATGGCATGAATGAGGATGAAGTGTTTTTTTTGGGATCAATAGAAAATGGATCCCACTGAAGGGACAATCACTATGTCTCCACTTATTTGTGAAAGGGTTTGTGAATTGAATCGTAATGAAGTTCGTAAATGAAAGAAAAAACAAGGTTCAGTCTGTATCGCCTTATCCTACCCCAAAATACTCAACTGCATAAGAATCATATCTTTATTTATTAAGTGTTTTAAGTTTGATAAAGAGAAAGAGGTTTGAAAAGAGAGTCACTCGAAGAAGTCGAGGTTTATTATGACACTGGTTACAGTTTAGAAAACAAAGAAGGTTTTGAAAAAGATGAGAAGGTTTTGAAAATTAAAGAATTTGAAGGAGATGAAGAGAATATCCTATGTACAGGAAGGTCTGGCCGAACATAAGCTCATACTTGATATAAAGAAATCAATATAGCATTCCCATCCCTTTGGATTAAAATCCATAAGCAGTTAAATAAGCCAAGAGTATACCAAACCTCAGGTGAAAATAAATCACACAAGCACACATCATCAAAGACACCCTTGCGTCAGATAATACTCGAAGGAACGGGTAAAGTGCATCAGGTGAAAATAAACCACAGCAGAGAATGTATAAGGTAAGAATAAAACACAAGCAGCGAATGCATCAGGTAAACTCAAGGTGTCAGATAAATCTCAAAGTATCAACAAGATATCATATAAGAATCCCTGCATCAGATAAAACACACTGACAGAACTAGGATAACAGAGAAATAATCTGAATGTCTCAGATAAGGCTTAAGAGTAGTCTACGGGACTGGAATGGATTGAATTGAAAGTCACAAAATAAACCGGTCAATGGAGTCTATGCATCCAAACATATTCGAAAGGTAATATTTAAATTAACTTTATAATCGCAACACAATGAAGAAAATATCAACACAAGTTGAATTTTTTTACAAGTAAATCAAATAAAGTATAAAGCGAAAAACTTCATGTCTATTGTATTTTCATCACAAATATTAAACCAAAAAAAGGTGTATAAATTATTAATAATAGAAGAAAAAAATTTGGAGGTGCATAATTGGAATGCTGGTGTAAATAAAGACTAAAAAAAAGATTAAATTAGTAGATGTTACTATGATAATAAATTAAAAGATTTGCAAATTTCGTTTGTGTTTGGAAAACCATGCGAACCAATATTATGACTAAAAACCATTTCTCACCGATTAACCAATATGCTTGTGGTCTTGTTCCAATCATACACATTCAACATAAAAAGAAATGTTACTAATCTTAGAAGGAGTCTATTTTAATATATAGAAAGTGAATACTACCGTTTTTACAAATAATTTAAAACTAATTACATTTCTAAAATTAGGGTTAAATAGGTCATTATCGCATCATTTAATTTTTTAATTATAATTAATTCAGAGATTTGGAATATTTGCTTCGTTTTGTACACAAAATTAATGTGATTATTGGCCACGTCTATTACCAAAGCTACTAATATAATTACTATCAACTTTATCTATTCCAACAATCAACATTAATTATTCCATCATTAATTTTAGAACATAAAATCCACGCTGAAAAGAAAATAAGAAAACAAAACCTTCTCTCTTACTCTTTCATTTTCTTTATCTTTGCTTCATTTTTGGAAAGACAACCAACACAAAAGACTGAACCATTGATTTCTCTCTGCTTCAGTTTTTCAAAGACGCAGTAACATAATTAAACACCAACAAACAAACATACAAAATCAATATCCAAACCCAATAATCCTAAATTTCTCATTATTTTTCATAGGATTTACAAGATTTCAAAATGAAAATTATGTAAATTATTTTTCATATGAATTTGTGTGGCAGTGAAGAGAAAATGTTCGGGGCTACAAACAAACAGTGACTTCAAGTTGTTTTGTAGTTTGTTATGTTTTTCATTTTTTTCACCTGAAGTTTGTATGTTTATTAGTTACATATTCGTATTTAAGTATCACGACTAAAAAGGTATACTCACTAATCTCATTCTTTCGCAGAGGAAGTTTTAAAATTTGGTTATACATGAATTTCTCTGTTGAGTTTCATTATATTTGTCATTATGTTATAGGTGTAGACTATTTTGTCCTTAATATACAAGTTTGTTAATGTTAAGTTCTTGGTTAAACTGTGGTCCCCAACAAAAGAGGGTTATCAGAGAGAGTATATGTGACTTTTAAAGAAGCAGAAAAGAATTATAGATGGTATACAGGTTTTGTTGATGTTTGAAGAGAGCTTCTAAGTTGGTAATGGTAATACAACTTTGATCTATATGGCGAAACACTAATTCCAAATAGATTAAAAAATTTGAAAAAGAGAAGAACTTTATACAACAACCGTCAACAGTATCAAAATAATACTAAGACTATTGATAGCATTTTCTTATTTTACACTCATAATAGCTTTTGATCTTTGATTTTTATTTATGAATTCCTGGTAGAACAACCATTGAAAAATTCAATATAAATTACAGATTGTGATTATTCTGTGGGATTTAGTTTTGTTTCCACTGCCAATTTTAGTAAAGTTTACGTTAAACAGAATTGGAATCAACTAACTCTCTCACTGATTTTGGGTATAACATGGTTTTCATTTCTATTTTCTTCCAGATGATGCTGATATTTGTTGTCCATAAATTTTTAAATGTTTTGATGTATATTGACTGATAACTATTGTCTTTTAACCTATTAACAAAGTATTTGAATAAAATTATTGTCTTTTAACATATTAACAAAGTATTTGTATAAAATGCAGGGTGAAAAGTTAGCTGATTCAGTTAGTTGTATCCATATTAGAATAGATAAAGGTTTTTATCAAAAGTAAGAACTCAGTAAATATGTTGATAGTATTCCTCCCACTTATCATTAATGAATTTATGATTTGGTTTTTCTAATCACATGTTACAAAAAGAAACTACTCAAAATAATAAGATAATATAAATTTCTGCTTTTTTTCTTCTCTTCTTGCAAATGGGAAAAATATAGCTTCTTTATTTATTATTAATATTCTCATTTTTTTACTATTAATAAATATATTTATAATATTTTTTTTGTTAATTAAACTATTATTTATTAAAGTTGCATAAAAATATTCTACGAATAATTATGAGTTATTCACTATTTATTTAGTATTTATTCACTGTGTAGAATTGTTTATATTTACAAATTCAGATACTACGTTTATACTTCCTTCATTAATGATTTTTTTATTTTATTTTATATTTTTGAGTTAATTAATTTATATTTTAAACATTTGATTGATTTGAATTTATTATATTAAATTATTTTAACAATTTTGTTACCCTTAGTAATGATACTCATTCTACATTTTACTCAAATGAAGATAATAATGTATTGGTAAGAGAAAAGAGTGTCAATAATATATTATTTTTTAATTTCTCCAATAATAATTAATTTATTTTTGTTTATTTATAAAAACAAAATGATATTTATAAGAAAGGAAAATCCTAACTGAAAGACCATAACAAACTTATCATTTATCATTTAATTCATATTTACAAACATTTGTTTTTGATTAAAAGAACACGAAACAATACAAATTTGACAAGATAATTTTGGTCATAAAAAAATTGATTCAATAATTTTGGTCCTGCAAAAATTGACTCAATAAATTAGTTAAAAGTTTTAATATAATATTGCCTTTAAAGATGTAACATATTAGAATAAATATGCTTTATATATCCTTTATCCTATCTATCCATAAATAAATATCCTTTATATATTTTTTATATCAAATAATTGATTTTTACATTGGAATAATTGATTTTGTAAATGTTTAATTTCACTGATCACTTTCAACACAATAACATTATTCTATTTTAATAAGTGATTATCTCTTTTATTTTTAAAATGTTAATGCTTATATGATTTATTTTATGATTATTTAATATATTTAAAATTATATGATTATTATTGATTTTATAGTTATTAATTAATATATCATTTATTTTCTATGAAGATCTCCTTACATGTTATTATTATTATTATTATTATTTTATTATTCTTATTATTATTATTATTATTATTATTATTATTATTATTATTATTATTATTATTATTATTATTTTATATTGTGATACGGTGGCAGATACGACTGTTATACTGGTTTTGCGTTTGTGTTCACAAATATTGCGGTAAGCAAGAGTCACCACTGGCTTTTCTTTTATCCAAATTAAGGAAAGGGTGAAAAGAACAGAAAAAGACCTTTTCGAGAATTTTCTAAGGGGTAGATTATAGAAAGGGAAGGTGTTAGCACCCTTTCCATCCTTAGTTTTCTACGGGCTCTTAGATGCTTAGCTCATTTTAAAAGTACCTTGTGCTTTGTATGTTTTGAAAAATGTTTTGAAATGCCTTAGTGCGGCGATTTACTTCATGATAACTCTTGTATAAGTCCTCAAGAGTGTTTACAAAGCAAATATTATTTTTTGAAAGTTGTTTTTGAAATGTGTAAGTGTAAAACGTTTGTTTTGAGCATAGCATCTAAGAACTATCTACTTATACTCGAAAAGGTTGTTCTTTTCCTCCTATCCTTTAGACAGTGTTATCCTACTATTAATGAGTAGGTAGCCCTATCATTGGATGTTTGAGGGACATTCAAAGGGACGTTACAGTCACGAAGGCAACTTGACAAGGAATTTTAGTAACTGTCCTAAAGTTCTAAGATCACTTTTATTACTGAGGCAACATCGAGAGGGTCATCGAGGGACTTGTGATCTTTCAAACTAGAGGACAATCACTAAAACTTTTCACGTTTCGATAATTGTGACCGTTTTCTGAAGGCAACTAAAGTGGGATACCCTAGAGGTGTGCATGTGCGATTGTGTTTAGTTCAGCTATTTATCTTGCACATTTAGGTTTGCTAACGTTTTAATTTTCCAGTCTTGTCATGCAATCCTAGTTACTAGCAGTTAATATGTACAGAAAAATGTAAAGTGCGAAAATATAACCCTACTTTATTACATGGCTTCGGGGAGGGGGATATTTACAATGTACAAAACTTGGGGGAATAAAAATAAAGAAAGCGGTAAAAATCCTAATTAGTCTATTACATCCAGTATACAAATACAATAATGTAAAAGTGCGAGAAATAAATAACGTGCGAAAGGTAAAGACGTCTAAAACCTAAGGCAATTCTAAATGAAATAAGAAAATATTTTTTTGTTTATTTTTTTGATTTGAGAAATAATTAAATTAACTATCCTAAAGTCTATTTAGAAAATAAAGTTAATCAAGAAAAATAGTCTAAGCTCTTTTTTTATTTTATAGTTTTTCTATTATGAAAAGAAAATTATTAAATCTAAATCAAGTCCTAAGTTCTAATTCATTTTAAATTAAAGAAAATAGTTAAAATATTTATTTAATTTATTTAAAAAATTAGTTTAATTAAAAAATACTAACTTAATATTTTTTTGTGATTTTTGTGATTATTTGTTTAATTAATAAATAAAGAAAAGAAAAATAAATAAAAATAAAACAATGCAATAAAAATGTTAGATGGGCCTGATAACAAAAGAAAAATAGGGGGTGCTATTTGAAATTCACTAGGCCCAAAGCTGTGAAGCCCATACTTCATGCCTGATCCTGTGTGGATAAGTCTTGAAGGCATATGATATATTGTGCGCTTGGATGTGCTGGCTTGGATCAGATGTACATATAATGGCCTAGGCTGAGGGTGCATGGTGCACATCTGACCATACATTACATGGGATCTACATGAATATTGTTAGAAAAATGAGAAAATGCTGGACCAGGGACTCGAACCCAGGTCTTCTCCCTTCGCACAAACGTGCCTTACCAACTGAGCTACATGGTTATTCGTTACATAAAATAAAACAATAATATAATATAAGAAAAATTGGTCAGATATATTAAAAATGAAAAAAAAACACGCGTTGGGTTTTAATGGGACAATGGGAAACTACCACGCCTTGTCTTCTTCCATGCTTCGTCGTTTTAGGTATAGAAACCTATAGTGACAGTTTTTGTTTGTAACTATAGCACCTGCATCTCGAAACATACAGAATACGCAGCATAAATTAAATGTGAGGCCATAGATCAATTGGCCTCGACCTTCTGAGCACGATGGTAACCTTAGTTGGGTCTAATTTTGGCTGATTCGAAAAACCCCAATTCAGAGTTCCTAACCCTAACCTTGGCCAAGCATCGTACCTGCATCAAAACTTAAATCCAGCTATACAGAAAGCTTGTAAACATTCATATGAACAAATATGCATGGTTGAAATGATCTTATATCACATGAATAAAATAAACGAATTTGAAAAAGAAATGCAAACCGTGTGAGTTGGTTAGGACGTCTCGTGATGCTTCAGGGCGTGGTAATGATTGCAAAAGCTTCAGGGGACCTTCAGGAACGTGTTTGTGTCCTTTGTTTGGGTTGAGGATGGCTGGAAATGTGTTTTGGAGTTTGACAACTTTGCTTACTTTTCGTAATTTTGTATGACACTTTCAGGCTGTTTTTTTTTTGTCTAAGGCTTGAAAATGCCACCCTTATATAGAGAAGATGGAGGGGACCAGGTAAGAAGGAAAGAATTAAAGCTTTAAAGGCTATGATAAAGCCATGATCTCATTTTGAAAAACTGCCATAACTTGTGATTTCATGCCATGTTAGGAGCTGGATGAACCTGATCACTTCTTGCACGAATTATTGGGCCTTAAGGCAAAGCAAAACAACATCCCAAATGCAAAAACCCATCTCTAAATATTTTATGCAATTTACTTTGTATTTATTTGAAATAAATCAAAATAAACATGATAAAAATAGATGAAATTTGCAAGGCAAGGTAAAAATGAGATTATGGGCTTTTCATAAGGTCGTGAAAGAGATTGAAGTCCAAAAATTTGGGCCATTGCCTTAAAAGTTTAAGTTTGCTCAATGCACAAATCTTGAAATTTCCAAAATTTTCCCAACTTGAGCAAGCCATAACTTTATCAATTTTGATCTCATGATGATGATCTCGGACTTTTTGGAAATCCCAAGATGTCTACTTCCATCCCTCTTTTGATAAATTTTGCATTTGAAGAATGTATCTTGATGTAAATGGTCTTGGCAAAAAGTGTCTTTTGTTGACTTTCTGAAAATGACCTGTAATGTATGAGCTTGTATCTTTCAAATGGTGCATCTCTTGATCTTGAGGAAATAAGATAAGTTGAAGGGAATGAGATTATGTTAAATATGAGGTTTGGCTGGGGAACAATTACTGAAGTATGTGAAAGTTAAGCCTGGTCAAAGTTCAGTTGACTTTTCATATAGAAACCCTAATTTAGCCATTTTTGATTTTTGATAGATTAGGAGTATTTCTTAAGGAATCATGATAAAACCTTGATAAAATGATGGATTTAACTTCAAAATGTTGATGTTGACCAAAAATCTTAAAGTTTGATTATACATGGGCCACAATTGACTTTTGACCTAGTACTATTGATTTTCAAGCATTTGAGCAATTGACTGAGCAAACTTGTAGTGGAAGGCATAAAATTTGTCATAGACAATCTTGAAGGCATATTTAGACTATGGAAAAGATTTGGGACCTTTGGAGCTCACACATCTTGATGAAAAGTGAAACCGTAGATAGAGGTTGATTGCTTAGGAGGAGAATTTGTCTGGTCAATTCTTGGTCAACCTTGAGCAATTGAGGACCTCCAGGAGCATGTTTTGAGTAAAATTGGGAGGGAAAATTTTGGGGTACAACATATATCAATAAATATTATTCAATCAATTAAGTATTATTTATTTTAGATTTGTTTAAAAACAATCATATACTATATAGAAACATGAAGATTAGGTGAGCAATACCACGTCCGGTTGCATGAAAATTGAAATGAGATAAATATATTTTTTAAAATAATATTTGAAAAGAATAAATTAATAAAATCAAATAACAATTATTTTATTTTTGAATTTAATTTCATATAAATAACAAATATTTTTAAATAAAAAAAATTGACTTGAAAAAATATTAGGTTTTAAATGATAAAAAGTTAACATTTATACTAAAAAGTGATACAAATAATTATTTTTATAAAAATAACATGAGACAATTATGATTAGTAAATACACAATTTTTTTATGAATACACAAATTTTTTATTCTTTTTAAAATGACCAATAAAAACTATGCTGCATAAAAGGTGTGCTGCATCATATGTTTAGTCACGTTAGAAATCATAGAAAATTTATGTCAGTTAAAAATATGGCAATAATGATACATTATTAATATCAATATGGTGAGTAAAAAAAATAAATGTTAATAATAAAAATTTATTATTATTTATTATTATTTAATAATAAAAATATATTAGTATTATTAATATTAATATTTAATTTATGCATTTTTAAAATAGAAAAATCCTACACATTTATGTATTATGTATATTTTCAAAATAATTCTTAGGAATTAAAAATGAGAAAATGTTCATTAAAGCATTTTTAACATTCTAAAATAAAAAATTAACGATCTGCTTTGCACTTACACGAATCAACATCGATATGAATGAATACTGGCTCATACTCAATGAGTACCCACAAAAAATACCCTCATTGAATAGGGTAAAAATCCGCAAAATAGGTACGGATACTGACACGAGTAATAACCCATTAAAATAAGAGGTTATGGGTACATGCACGAGTACCTTAGTACCCATTCCGCTCCATACTTGCACTTCATACTTATATAATATCATTTGTATTATAATATACAAATGCACATATATCAATGTTTAAAAAACATATCATTATTAAACTATTACACATTTTAATAAAAGTGTTTATTTATTTTTGAACTCAAGAATAATTATCATAATTTTTTTAATGTTAAAAAACTTAAAATTATATGATAATTTATAATTAACTGATTGGATTTTACTACAAATGTGGATAAACGGGTGCGGGGATATGGATACGGGTGTGAACATTAATGTCCACGCGGGTTTGGGATCGGGTACTAAGATTTTTTTGGTATGGGGACGAGTATTGCAGTACTCTGCCCATTGCCATCCGTAATCAATACCCGAGTACTGGTAAAAAAATATACTTAAATAAAGAAGAAAATTATTTCACAAAATATTTAATTATCTATATTTAAGTATATCAAAGTCCATTTTTCACAAATATTTAATTATCTATATTTAAGTATCCCAAAGTCCATTTTTCTTATATTGCAAAAAGACATAAGATAGATCAAGGGATTACACCGGTAAAATACAACCACATATCCAAAGTTCTATAAAACAAAGATGGAATGGTATATTTTTGTTCTTAATTTCACACATAAAAATGACATGGCGCGACTCGTGCGAATGCACACGTGCTTTAGTAGTATTTAAAAAAGCAGACAAATTGACAACCACATACTTGATAAATGATAACATCGCCTATTTAATTACATAAAATTTGAAGAATGGACAAAATCACCAACATAATTTCTACATGTATTGCAAGATTGGAAGACTGAATAACTCAAACTCACAAAATAGAGGATGGTATCTCGTCTATAAATGATTCATATCTAATCTTGGAAAAAAAATTTAAAAGAGAAATTTTGCACAAGCACACAAAAAGGTTTGAATGAGGTTGAAGTGTTTTTGTTGGGATCAATAGCAAGTGGATCCCACTGGAAGGACAATCAATATGTCTCTACTTATTTGTGAAAGGGTTTGTGAATTGAATCGTAATGAAGTTCGGAAATGGAAGAAAGAACAAGGTTTCGTCTGTATCGCCCCATCCTACCCCAAAAGAATCAACTGCATGAGATTCATATCTTTATTTATTAAATGTTTTATGTTTAATAAAGAGAAAGAAGATTGAAAAGAGAGTCACTCGAATAAGTCGAGGTTTATTATGAAAGTGGTTAAAGTTTAGAAAATAAAGAAGGTTTTGAAAAAGATGAGAAGGTTTGGAAAATAAAATATTTTGATGGAGATGAAGAGAATAACCTATGTACAAGACGGTAAAAGATAAGGTAAGGAAGGTCTGACCGAACATAAGCTCATACTTGATATAAAGAAATAAAGATAGTGTTCCCATCCCTTAGGAATCAAAGCCATAAAAAGATAAATAAGTCAAGAGTATACCAAACCTCAGGTGAAAATAAATCACACAAGCAGATAACATCAAAGAAACCCTTACGTTAGATAATACTCAAAGGAACAGGTAAAGTGCATCAGGTGAAAATAAACCACAACAGAGAATGCATCAGGTAGGAATCAATCGCACGCAGCGAATGCATTAGTTAAACTCAATGTGTCAGATAAAGCTCAAAGTATCATCAAGACATCATATAAGAATCCTTGTATCAGATAAAACACACAGACAAAACAAGAATAACAGAGAAATAATTTGAATGTCTCAGATAAGGCTCAAGAGTAGGCTACGGGACCAAAATGGATTTAATTGAAAGCCACAAAATAAACCGATTAATGGAGTCTATGCATCCATACGTATTCGAAAGCTAATATTTAAGTTAACTTTATAACCGCAATGCAATGAAGAAAATAACAACACAACTTGAATTTACTTACAAGTAAATAAAATAAAGTATAAAGCCAAAAATTCCATGTCTATTCTATTTACATGACAAATATTAAGCCAAAGAAAGGTGTATAAATTATTAACAATAGAAAAAAAAGTTTGGAGGTGCATAATTGGAATGGTGGTGTAAATAAAGACTAAAAGAAATTAAATTAGTAGATGTTACTATTATAATAAATTTAAAGCTTTGCAAATTTCCTTTATGTTTGGAAAACCATGCGCACCAATATTACGATTAAAAACCATTTCTCACCGATTAACCAATATGCTTATGGTCTTGTTCCAATCATACACATTCAACACAAAAATAAATATTACTAATCTTAGAAGGAGTCTATTTTAATATATAAAAAGTGACTACTACCTTTTTTTACAAATAATTTAAAACTAATTACATTTCTAAAATTATGGTTAAATAGGTCTTTATTAATTTTTTAATTAAAATTAGTTAAGATATTTGGAATATTTGCTTCTTTTTGTACACAAAATTAATGTGATTGTTGGCCACGTCTATTACCAAAACTACTGATATAATTACTATCGACTTTACCTATTACAAAAATCCACATTAATTATTTCATCAATTAATTTTAGAACATAAAATACACCATGAAAAGAAAATTAGAAACGAAACCTTCTCTCTCACTCTTTCATTTCCTTTATATTTTCTTTATTTTTGGAAACACAACCAACACAAAAAATAGAACCATAGAACCATTAATTTCTCTCTTCTTCAGTTTTTCAAAGACACAATAACACAATCAAACACCAACAAACAAAAATACAAAATCAATACCCAAACTCAATAATCCTTAATTTCTCATTATTTTTCATAGACTTTACAGATTAAAAGATTTCGAAATGGAAATTATGTAATTTTGATTACAACATCACAAGACGAATGTTTAATTCTGGTTCCCCTTCTACCTCTTCTTCTTGACTCTATTGATCTTCTGAGTTGTAGGTTAGTCGTGTGTTGTGTTGGTGTATGCGTGAGATGTAGGACTCTGATGGCGTGTTTGTATGAATTTATGCGGTAGTGAGGGGAAAATGTGAGGGGCTTTGAACAATACAGTGACTACAAGTTGTTTGGTGGTTTGTGGGGTTCTTCATTTTTATTTTTATTTTTCACCTGAAGTTTGTATGTTTATTAGTTACGCTTTCAAATTTACATATGACGACTAAAACAAAGACTATCATCAAAGATGTGCATATTGATCTCTCCGAAGACGACGATGGGTTCAATAACAAAAAAAGTATACTCACTAATCTCATTCTTTCGTTGAGGAAGTTTTAAAATTAGGTTATACGAATCTTAGACCGGTAGCTTATGTTTCTATAACACTTTCTAATTGCCATGAATTTCTCCATTGAGTTTCATTATATTTGTGATTATGTTATAGGTGTAGACTATTTTGTCCTTAATATACAAGTTTGTTAATGTCAAGTTCTTGGTTAAACTGTGGTCCACAATGAAAGAGGGTTATCGGAGAGTATATGTGACTTTTAAAGAAGCAGAAAAGAATTATAGATGGTATACTGGTTTTATTGATGTTTGAAGAGAGCTTTTATGTTGGTAATGGTAATACAACATTTAGATCTGTGGGGAAACACAAATTCCAAATTGATTAAAAAATTTGGAGAATAGAAGAACTTTATACAACAACCGTCAACAGTATCAAAATAATACTAAAACTATTGTTATCATTTTATTATTTTACACTCATAATAGCTTTTGATCTTTGATTTTTCTTTATAAATTTCTAGTAGAACAACCATTTCAAAATTAAATCTAAATTACAAATTGTAATTATTCTGTGGGATTTAGTTTTGATTTCACTGCCAATTTTAGTAAATTTTACGTTAAACAGAATTGGAATCAACGGACTCTCTCAACGATCATGATTTTGAATATAGCATGGTTTTCATTTCTATTTTCTTCCAATAGATGCTGATATTTGTTGTCCACAATTTTTAAATGGAGTGATATATATTGTCTTATGTTTACTGTCTTTTAACATATTAACAAAGTATTTGAATAAAATGCAGGGTGAAAGCGAACTGATTCAATTAGTTGTATCCATATTACAACATATAAAGGTTTTTTTTTAATCAAAAGTAAGAACCCAATAAATATGAGATTTGATAGTATTCCTCCATCTTATCATAACTAAACTATGATTTGGTTTTTCTAATCACATTTTACAAAAAGAAACTACTCAAAGTAATAAGATAATATAAATTTCTGCTTTTTTCTCTCTCTTTTCTGTGTTGCAAATGGGAAAAATAGAGCTTCTTTATTTATTATTAATATTCTCATTTTTTTTACTATTAATAAATATATTTAAAATATTATTTATTTAGTTAATAAATTATTAGTTATTAAAGTTGAATAAAAATATTCTACGAATAATTATGAGTTACTCACTATTTATTTAGTATTTATTCGCGATGCATAATTGTTTATATTCACAAATTCAGATACTATGTACATGCTTTCTTCATTAATAATTTTTGTTTATATTTGAATTTTTTAAGGTTTCTTCATGAGAATTGCAACCCGATCTTAATTTTTATTTTAAATATTTGATGAGTTAATTAATATATATTTTAAACATTTGATTGATTTGAATTTATTATGTTAAATTAATTTAACAATTTTGTTGGCCTTAGTAATGATTTCTACATTTTACTCAAATGAAGATAATAATGTATTGGTAAAAGACAACAGTGACAATAATATATTATTTTTAAATTTCTCCAACAATAATTAATTTATTTTTGTTTACTTATAAAAACAAAATGATATTTATAAGAAAGGAAAATACTAACTGAAAGACCATAACAAACTTATCATTTATCAATGAAGTCAAATTTACACACATTTGTTTTTGATTAAAACAACACAGAACAATACAAGTTTGAAACATCATTTTGGTCATACAAAAATTGATTCAATAATTTTGGCCCTACAAAATTTGATTCAATAAATTAGTTAAAAGTTAATTTTGAATTGTAAATAGTTATTTATAATAAATAATAGAGTTTATTTTAATTTTAATTTTGACATTAATTAACCATTTTTGGGCATTATGTTAGAAATAAATAATTTTTTTTTTTGAAAATAAATGTTTTAATATAATATTGCCTTGACAAATGCAACACATTAGAATAAATATCCTTTATATATCCTTTATCCAATATTTCCGTATATAAATATCCTTTATATATTTTTTATATCAAATAATTGATTTTTACATTCGAGTAATTGATTTTTTAAATGTTTAATTTCACCGATCACTTTCAACACAATAATATTATTCTATTTTAATAAGCGATTATCTCTTTTATTTTTAAAATGTTAATACTTATATGATTGATTTTATGACTATTTAATATATTTAAAATTATATTATTATTATTATTGATTTTACACTTATTAATAAATATATCATTAATTTTCTATGAAGATCTCAACACATATTATTATTATTATTATTATTATAATTATTATTATTATTATTATTATTATTATTATTATTATTATTATTATTATTATTATTATTATTATTATTATTACTATTATTATTATTATTATTATTGTTATTATTATTATTATATCAATAAATACTATTCAATCAATTAAGTATTTTATATTTTAGATTTGTTTAAAAAAATCATATACTTTATAGAAACATGAAGATTAGCTAAGCAATACCACGTGCGGTTGCATGAAAAATTAAATGAGATAAATATATTTTTTAAAATAATAATTGAAAAGAATAAATTAATAAAATCAAATAACAAATATTTTATTTTTAAATTTAATTTATTATAAATAACAAATATTTTAAAAGAAAAAATTTACTAGAAAAAATATTAGCATTTTAATGATAAAAAGTTAACATTTATACAAAAAAATGATACAAATATTTATTTTTATAAAAATAATATGAGACAATTATGATTAGTGAATAAAACAATTTTTTATGAATACACAAATTTGTTATTCTTTTTAAAATGACCAATAAAAACTATGCTGCATAAAAGGTGTGCTGCATCTAGGGGTGGGAAAGCGGGCGGCCCGCCCCGTTTTGGCCTGCCCAATTTAAGGCTGTCCAAAAGCGGCGTGGGGCGGGGTGGGCCAACTTAGGGGTCCGAGTTCAAAAGTCAAGTCTGCCCCATTTACTTACGAGTTGGCGGGTTGGCGGGCCGGCCCGCCAAATTTTTATTTTATTTTATTTTACAATTTGATTGACTATATAATTTTAAAAAATATTTATTATCAAAGAGGTCAATAAAAGATTTTATTTTACAATGAATAATAGAACTTCAACATGTCTTAAGTCCAAACAGTTCAAAAAAATAAAATAAATAAAGATCAATTACAACAAAAAATAATGAAATAAACTCAAGCACAATAAAAAAATGTATCAAAATAAATAAACAAAACATATCATCCTAATCATATTTAAAAACTAAATACTAAAAGAACCCAATTATGAATTTACACAAGACACACATTGATAACAATTACACTGCATAAAACAACACAATGCATAAAATATCAACACTTGGCTTTTCACTGTTTACATTATATAGACTCTTATAATGATTGATTCCTTAATAGTTAAATCTTAAATTTGTCACATGTATATACTGATCAAATCCTTCATTTTCTTAAAATCTACATCTATTTCAAAAGAAAACATGTGAGCTAATGTATTGACAACTTAATAGTTTTGCATGCCATACAATTATTTTTTTATTACAAGTTTTTCCAATTAACACATGTATTAGAAAGTTTAGAAGTAATGTTACAATTATAACTTAATTTGTCTGTATAATAATTTAGAATAATTTTATTCAACATAATCCTATAAGAAGAGTATAGTTTTAATAGTTAAAATTATTTTATGTCTAAGTAAAAAAATATAATGTGTTAACAAAAAGCCCGCGGGAAAAATCCGCCCGGCCCCCCCTCCACCCACCTTTTTTAGTGGGTTAGGCGGGTCGGGCTAACTTAAGGTACCGAGCGAAAAACATCAGCCCAGCCCGCCAAAAATGGCGGGTCAAACGGGCCGACTCGGCGGAGCCGGCCCATTTTTCCACCCCTAGCTGCATGATATGTTTGGTCACGTTGGAAATCTTAACAAATTCATATGATTTAAAAATATGACAATAATAATGAGACATTATTAATGTCAATATGGTGAGTAAAAATCAATAAATGTTAATAATAAAAATTTATTATTATTATTTATTATTATTTAATAATAATAATATCTTATTATTATCATTATTAATATTTAATTTATGAATTTTTAAAATTGAAAAATCTTACACATTTATGTATTATGTATATTGTCAAAATAGTTCTTAGGAATTAAAAATAAGAAAATGTTCATTAAAGCGTTCATTGTAGTACCCTGCCCATCGGCATCCCTAATCAGTACCCGAGCATGCGTAAAAAAATATACTTAAATAAAGAAGACAATTATTTCACAAATATTTAATTATTTATATTTAAGTATTCTAAAGTCCATTTTCCCTAAATATTTAATTATATATATTTAAGTATCCCAAAGTCTATTATTCTTATATTGCAACAAGACATAAGATAGATAAGGTGATTACACTAGTAAAATATAACCACATATCCAAAGTTATATAAAACAAAGTAAGAATGATATATTTTTGTTCTTAAATTCCACATAAAAATTTAAAAAACAAAAAAAAATCTAACAACTTGACAAATAAAAAGCGACATGGCGCGACTTGTGCGAACGCATGCGTGCTTTACTAGTATTTAGTAAAACAGACAAATTGACAACAACATACTTGATAAATGACATCATCGCCTATTTAAATTACATAATATTTGAAGAATGAACCATAACACCAACATAATTTCTACATGTATTACAAGGTGGGGAGACTGAATAACTCAAACTCACCAAATAGAGGATGATATCTCGACTATAAATGAATCATGTCTAATTTTGGATAAAAGTTTTAAAAGAGAAAAGGTGCAAGTGTACACAAAAAGGTTTGAATGAGGTTGAAGTGTTTTTGTTGGGATCAACAGCAAATGGATCCCACTGGAGGGACACTCATTATGTATCCACTTATTTGTGAAAGGGTTTGCGAATTGAATCATAATGAAGTACGAAAATGGAAGAAAGAATAAAGTTCAGTCTGTATTGCTTCATCCTACCCCAAAAAACTCAACTGCATACGATTCGTATCTTTATTTATTAAGTGTTTTAAATTTGATAAAGAGAAAGAAGTTGAGGTTTATTATGAAAGTGGTTAAAGTGTAGAAAACAAAGAAGGTTTTGAAAAAGATGAGAATGTTTTGAAAATTAAAGAAAAGGAGACGAAGTGAATATCCTATGTACAGGAAGGTAAAAGATAAGGTAAGGAAGGTCTGAACGAACGAAAGCTCATACTTGATATAAAGAAATCAATATAGCGCTCCCATCCCTTTGGATTAAAAGCCATAAGAAGATAAATAAGCCAAGATGATACAAAATCTCAGATGAAAGTAAATCACACAAACAGATAGCATCAAAGAAACCCATGCGTCAGATGATAATCAAAGGAACGGGTAAAGTGCATCAGCTGAAAATAAACCACAATAGCGAATGCATAAGGTAAGAATAAATCACAAGCAGCGAATGCATCAGGCAAACTCAAGGTTTTAGATAAAGCTCAATGTATCAGCGAGATATCAGATAAGAATCCCTGTATCAGATAAAACACACTAACAGAACCTGGATAACAGAGAAATAATCTGAATGTCTCAGATAAGGCTCAAGAGTAGGCTACGGGACCATAATGGATTGGATTGAAAGCCACAAAATAAACCGGTCAATGCAGTCTATGCATCCATAGGTATTCGAAAGCTAATATTTAAATTAACATTATAATCGCAACGCAATGAAGAAAATATCAACAAAACTTGAATTTATTTACAAGTAAATCAAATAAAGTATAAAGCCAAAAATTCCATGTCTATTGTAGTTACATCACAAATATTAAACCAAAAAAGGTGTATAAATTATTAACATTAGACAAACAAAATTTGGAGGTGCATAATTGGAATGGTAGTGTAAATAAAGACTAAAAAAAGATTAAATTAGTAGATGTTACTATGATAATAAATTAAAAGCTTTGCAAATTTCCTTTGTGTTTAGAAAACCATGCGCACCAGTATTACGACTAAAAACCATTTCTCACCGATTAACCAATATGCTTGTGGTCTTGTTCCAATCATATACATTCAACACAAAAAGAAATGTTACTAATATTAGAAGGAGTCTATCTTAATATATAAAAAGCAACTACTACCATTTTTACAAATAATTTAAAACTTATTACATTTCTAAAAATAGGATAAACTATGTCATTATAAATTTTTTAATTAAAATTAATTCAGACATTTGGACTAATTGCTTCTTTTTATACACAAAATTAATGTGATTGTTGGCCACGTCTATTACCAAAGGTACTAATATAATTACTATCAACTTTACCTATTCCAACAATCCACATTAATTATTCTATCAATTAATTTTAGAACATAAAAGGCACGATGAATAGAAAATTAGAAAAAAAAACCTTCTCTTTCATTTTATTTAACTTTGCATCATTTTTGGAAAGACAACCAACACAAAAGATAGAACCATTGATTTCTCTCTGCTTCTGTTTTTCAAAGAGGCAGTAACCCAAACACAATAATCCTTAATTTCTCATTATTTTTCATAGGTATTATAGAGTACAAGATTTCGAAATGGAAATTATGTAAATTTGATTACTACATCATAAGACGCATATTTAATTTTGGTTCCGCTTCTATCTCTTCTTGACTCTTTTGATCTTCTAAGTTGTAGGTCAATTGTGTGTTGTGTTGGTGTCTCCGTAAGGCATAGGATTTTGATGTAGGGGCTTCGAACAATACAGTGACTGCAAGTTGTTTTGTGGTTTGTTAGGTTTTTCGTTTTTTTATTATTTATTTTTACCCAAAGTTTGTATGTTTATTAGTTACATATTCAGATTTACCTATGGTGACTAAAAACATATACTCACTAATCTCATTCTTTGACAAAGGAAATTTTAAATTTTGGTTATACGAATCTTAGACCGTAGCTTATGTTTCTATAATATCTCATTCTTTTCATTATATTTGTCATTATGTTATAGGTGTAGACTATTTTGTCCTTAATATACAAGTTTGTTAATGTCAAGTTCTTGGTTAAATTGTGCTCCAAAACAAAAGAGGTTTATTAGGGAGAGTATATGTGGCTTTTAAAGAAGCAAAAAAGAATTATATATGGTATACGAGTTTTGTTGATGTTTGAAGAGAGCTTTAAGTTGGTAATGGTAATACACTTTAATCTCTGTGGGGAAACATTAATTCTGAATAGATTAAAAAAATTTGGAGAAGAGAAGAACTTTATACAACAATCATCAACAGTATCAAAATAATACTAAGATAACTGATAGCATTTTCTTATTTTACACTCATAATAGCTTTTGATCTTTGATTTTTATTTATGAATTCCTGGTAGAACAGTCATTGCAAAATTCAATCTAAATTACAAATTGTAATTATTACGTGGGATTTGGTTTTGATTCCACTACCAATTTTAGTAAAGTATACGTTAAACAGAATTGGAATCAGCTGACTCTCTCACTGATTTTGGATAAAACATGGTTTTCATTTCTATTTTCCTCCAGGTGATGCTGATATTTGTTGTCCATAAATTTTTAAATAGAGTGATGTATATTGTCTGCTGTTTAGTGTCTTTTAACTTATTAACAAAATATTTGAATAAAATGCAGGGTGAAAAGTAAGCTGATTCAGTTAGTTGTATCTATATTAGAACAGATAAAGGTTTTTGTCAAAATTAGGAACTCAGTAAATATGAGATTTGATAGTATTCCTTCAGCTTATTATTGATGAAACTATGATTTGGTTTTTCTAATCACATGTTATAAAGAGAAACTACTCAAAAAAATAGGTTAATACAAATTTTTACTTTTTTTTCTCTTCAGTGTTGCAAATGGGAAAAAAAGAGCTTCTTTATTTATTATTAATATTCTCATTTATTTTTTTAACATTAATAACTATATTTAAAATATTGTTTTGTTAATTAATAAGTTATTTGTTATTAAAGTAGCTTAAAAATATTCTACGAATAATTATGAGTTATTCACTACTTATATAGTATTTATTTGTGATGTAGAATTGTTTATGTTCACAAATTCAGATACTATGTACATGCTTCCTTCATTAATAATTTTGTTTTCGTGTTATTTTTTTAAGGTTTCTTCATGACAATTGCAATCAGAACTTAATTTTTATTTTAAATATTTGATGAGTTAATTAATATATATTTTAAACATTTGATTGATTTGAATTTATTATGTTAAATTATTTTAACAATTTTGTTTCCCTTAGTAATGATAGCCATTCTACATTTTACTCAAAAGAGGATAATAATGTATTGGTAAAAGAAAACAGTATCAATAATATATTATTTTTTAATTTCTCTAACAATAATTAATTAACTTTTGTTTACTTATAAAAACAAAATGATATTTATAAAAAGGAAAATCCTAACTGAAACACCATGACAAACTTATCATTTATCATTTAATTCATATTTACAAACATTTGTTGTTGATTAAAACAACCCGGATCAATACAAATTTGACAAGATAATTTTGATCATACAAAAATTAATTAAATAATTTTGGTCCTGCAAAAATTGATTCAATAAATCAGTTAAAAGTTAATTTTGGATTATAAATAATTATTTATAATAAATAATAAATAATATAGTTTATTTTTGTTTTAATTTGACATTAATTAACTATTTTTAGGATTGTGTTAGAATAAATAAAAAATAAAAAACCTTGGTAAATAAATGTTTTAATATAATATTGTCTTTACAGATGCAACACATTAGAATAAATATCTTTTATATATCCTTTATCGTATCTTTCCGTAAATAAATATCCTTTATATATTTTTTACATCAAACTATTGATTTTTTCATTGGAATAATTGATTTGTAAAAGTTTAATTTCACCGATCACTTTCAACACAAAAACATCATTCTATTTTAATAACTTATTATCTCTTTTATTTTTTAAATTTTAATACTTAAATGATTGATTTTATGATTATTTGGATATATTTAAAATTATATGATTATTATTGACTTTACACATTTATTTTCTATGAAGATCTCAATACATATTTTTATTATTATTACTATTATTATTCTTATTATATCAATAATATTATTCAATCAATTAAGTATTATTTATTTTAGATTTGTTTAAAAACAATCATATACTTTATAGAAACATGAATATTAGCAAAGCAATACCACGTTCGGTTGTATGAAAATTGAAATGAGAATAATATATTTTTTAAAATAATAATTGAAAATAATAAATTAATAAAATCAAACAAATATTATATTTTTAAATTTAATTTCATATAAATAACAAATATTTTGAAAGAAAAAAACCGACTTGAAACAAAATTAGATTCTTAATGATAAAAAGTTAACATTTATATTAAAAAATGATACAAATATTTATTTTTATAAAAATAACATGAGACAATAATGATTAGTGAATACACAAATTTTGTATGAATACACAAATTTTTTATTCTTTTAAAAATGACCAATAAAAACTATGCTGCATAAAAGGTGTGTTGCATCATATGTTTGGTCACATTGGAAGTATCAGCAAATTCATATGAGTTAAAAAATGACAATAATAATGATACATTATTAATATCAATATGTTGAGTAAAAAATAATAAATGTTAATAATAAAAATTTATTAATATTTATTATTATATAATTATAATAACATATTAAAATTATTATTATCATTAATATTTAATTTATGAATTTTTAAAATAAAAAAATCTTACACATTTATGTATTATGTATATTTTCAAAATATTTCTTAGGAATTAAAAATCAGAAAATGTTCATTAAAACGTTTTCAACGTTCTAAATTATAAATTAACAGTCTGATTTGCAACAATACGAATCAATACTGGCTCATACTCAATGAGTACCCATAAAAATACCCTCAACGAGTAGGGTAAAAATCCGCAAAATAGGTACGAATACTGACACAAGTAATTACCTGTTAAAATAAGCGGTTATAAGTGCTGCCACGAGTACCTTAGTACCCACTCCGCTCCATACTCACACTTCATATTTATATAATATCATTTGTATTATTATATACAAATGCACATATATCAATTTTAAAAAAAATATCACTATTAAACTATTACACATTTTAATAAAAGTATTTATTTATTTCTTAAATCAACATAAGCATAATTTTTTTAATGTTAAAAAAACTTAAAATTATATGATAATTTATAATTAATTGATTGAATTTTACTACAAATGTGGATAAACGGGTGCGGGTATGGGTATTGAGATACCCATAGATTATGGATATGGGTGTGAACAGTGTCCGCGCGGGTTTGGGCTCGGGTAAGAAGATTTTTTTGGTATGGGGACGGGTATTGTAGTACTCTGCCCATTGCCATCCCTAATCAATACACGAGTACAGGTAAAAAAATATACTTAAATAAAGAAGAAAATAATTTCACAAATATTTAATTATCTATATTTAAGTATCCCAAAGTCCATTTTTCACAAATATTTAATTATCTATATTCAAGTATCCCAAAGTCTATTTTTCTTATATTCCAACAAGACATAAGATAGATCAAGTGATTACACAAGTAAAATACAACCACATATCCAAAGTTCTATAAAACAAAGATAGGATGATATATTTTTGTTCTTAACTTCACACATAAAAATGACATGGCACGACTCGTGCGAATGCACATGTGCTTTTGTAGTATTTAGAAAAGCACTCAAATTGACAACCACATACTTGATAAAATAAAACATCACCTATTTAAATTACATAATATTTGAAGAATGAACAAAAACACTAACATAATTCCTATATGTATTACAAGATGGGAAAACTGAATAAGTCAAATTCACAAAATAGAGGATGGTATCTCTTCTATAAATGAATCATATATAATCTTGGAAAAAAGTTTTAGAAGAGAAACGTTGCACAATCACACAAAATGGTATGAATGAGGTTGAAGTGTTTTTGTTGGGATCAATAGCAAATGGATCCCACTGAAGGGACAATCACTATGTCTCCACTTATTTGTGAAAGTGTTTGTGAATTGAATCGCAATGAAGTTCGGAAATGGAAGAAAAAACAAGGTTCAGTCTGTATCGCCTCATCCTACCCCAAAATACTCAACTGCATAAGATTCATATCTTTATTTATTAAGTGTTTTAAGTTTGATAAAGAGAAAGAGGTTTGAAAAGAGAGTCACTCGAAGAAGTCGAGGTTTATTATGACACTGGTTACAGTTTAGAAAACAAAGAAGGTTTTGAAAAAGATGAGAAGGTTTTGAAAATTAAAGAATTTGAAGGAGATGAAGAGAATATCCTATGTACAGGAAGGTCTGGCCGAACATAAGCTCATACTTGATATAAAGAAATCAATATAGCATTCCCATCCCTTTGGATTAAAATCCATAAGCAGTTAAATAAGCCAAGAGTATACCAAACCTCAGGTGAAAATAAATCACACAAGCACACATCATCAAAGACACCCTTGCGTCAGATAATACTTAAAGGAACAGATAAAGTTCATCAAGTGAAAATTAACCACAACAGAGAATGCATTAGGTAAGAATAAATCACAAGCAACGAATTAATCAGGTAAACTCAAGGTGTCAGATAAAGCTCAAAGTATCAATGAGATATCAAATAAGAATCCCTGCATCAGATAAAACACACTGACAGAACCAGGATAACAGAGAAATAATCTGAATGTCTCAGATAAGGCTTAAGAGTAGGCTACGGGACCGAAATAGATTGAATTGAAAGCCACAAAATAAACCGGTCAATGGAGTCTATGCATCCATACGTATTCAAAAGCTAATATTTAAATTAACTTTATAATCGCAATGCAATGAAGAAAATATCAACACAACTTGAATTTATTTACAAGTAAATCAAATAAAGTATAAAGCTAAAAATTCCATGTCTATTGTATTTACATCAAAAATATTAAACCAAAAAAGGTGTATAAATTATTAACAATCGACAAACAATATTTGGTGGTGCATAATTGGAATGGTAGTGTAAATAAGGACTAAAAAATATTAAATTAGTAGATGTTACTATGTGTAGCGATAAAAAATGTAGCGGGGTAAATCGGAGATCGAATTATTGATTAATTTGTCTCACAAAAGCAAGAGTCGCCACCGCGCTTTATTATTTCCAAGGAAAAAGGGAAAAGAGCGAAATAAAACCCTAAAGTATGCAATGTAAAATAATACTTTCTAAAAGTAATAAAAATACAAGGCGTTTTTGAAAAGAGATCTATGGTTCGGGGGTTGGTTATACAATGGGAAGGTATTAGCACCCAATGTATCTATAGTACTCTATAGGAACCTTTTGAAATATCTGTTTATTAAAATGTTCGTTTGATTAAAAATAAATTATTTCGACCGAAAAGGGATACGGACGGGTTTTTTGAAGGTATGACGACCTAATGTCGAAGTTTTGGCTTAAAAGGTATAAGTTTTGAAAAGATTGAATATTTGAGGAAAAATTGTCTTAAGTTTTAATGAGATGAAAATATTCGCGTGATTGGACTTGAGGACATGAAGTCAACAAGTTTAATCGTTTTTCTCTTGGATTTAGACGTAAATAGAATAATCAAACAAAAAATTAGATAGATAAATGATATACAACCATAACAATGATTAAATAATAAACTAAAGGGTGTGAACATGCATTCTTATATTTTTTATTTAATAGGTATAACGCAAGATAATTAATTAAGGAAAATAAAATGTTTTAACTCTTAAATTCTAGGTGTCAGATAAAGCTCAAAGTATCAATAAGATATCTAATAAGAATCCCTGCATCAGATAAAACATACTGACAAAATCAGGATAACAGAGAAATAATCTGAATGTCTCAGATAAGGCTTAAGAGTAGGCTACGGGACCGGAATGGATTGAATTGAAAGCCACAAAATAAACCGGTCAATGGAGTCTATGCATCCATACGTATTCGAAAGCTAATATTTAAATTAACTTTATAATCGCAATGCAATGAAGAAAATATCAACACAACTTGAATTTATTTAAAAGTAAATCAAATAAAGTATAAAGCTAAAAATTCCATGTCTATTGTATTTACATCAAAAATATTAAACCAAAAAAGGTGTATAAATTATTAACAATCGACAAATAATATATGGTGGTGCATAATTGGAATGGTAGTGTAAATAAGAACTAAAAAAATATTAAATTAGTAGATGTTACTATGATAATAAATTAAAAGCTTTGCAAATTTCCTTTGTGTTTGGAAAACCATACGCATCAGTATTACAACTAAAAACCATTTCTCCTTGATTAACCAATATGCATGTGGTCTTGTTCCAATCATACACATTCAACACAAAAAGAAATGTTACTAATCTTAGAAGGGGTCTGTTTTAATATATAAAAAGTGACTACTACCATTTTTACAAATAATTTAAAACTAATTACATTTCTAAAATTAGGGTTAAATAGATCATTATAAATTTTTTAATTAAAATTAATTCATACTTCTTGAATATTTGCTTCTTTTTATACACAAAATTAATGTGATTGTTGGTCATTTCTATTACCAAAACTACTAATATAATTACTATCAACTTTACCTATTCCAACAATCCACGTTAATTATTCCATCTATTAATTTTAGAACATAAAAGGCACAATGAAAAGAAAATTAGAAGAAAAAAACCTTCTCTTTCATTTTATTTAACTTTGCTTCATTTTTGGAAAGACAACCAACACAAAAGATAGAACCATTGATTTATCTCTGCTTCTATTTTTCAAAAACGCACTAACACAATCAAACACCAACAAACAAACATACAAAATAAATTCCCAAACACAACAATCCTTTATTTCTCGTTATTTTTCATAGGCTTTAAAGGGTACAAGATTTAAAAATGGAAATTATGTAAATTTAATTACTACACGAATGTTTGATTCTGGTTCCGCTTCTACCTCTTCTTGACTCTTTTGATCTTCTAAGTTGTAGGTCAGTTTTCGGTTATGTTGGTGTCTCTGTGAGATGTAGGACTTTAATGGCATAGTTGTATGAATTTGTGCAGTAGTGAAGAGAAAGTGTGAGGGGCTTCGAACAATACAGTGACTGCAAGTTTTTTTGTGGTTTGTTAGATTTTTCGTTTTTTTTTACCTGAAGTTTGTATGTTTATTAGTTACATATTCAGATTTACCTATGGTGACTAAAAAGGTATACTCACTAATCTCATTCTTTCACATAGGATGTTTTTAAATTTGGTTAAACGAATCTTAGACCGTAGCTTATGTTTCTATAATATCTTTGTAATTGCGATGAATTTCTCTGTTGAGTTTAATTATATTTGTCATTATGTTATAGGTGTAGACTATTTTGTACTTAATATACAAGTTTGTTAATGTCAAGTTCTTGGTTAAATTGTGGTCCAAAACAAAAGAGGATTATCAGAGAGAGTATATGTGACTTTTAAAGAAGCAGAAAAGAATTATAGATGGTATACGGGTTTTGTTGATGTTTGAAGAGAGCTTTAAGTTAGTAATGGTAATACAACTTTGATCTATGTCGGGAAACATTAATTCCAAATAGATTAAAAACATTTGGAGAAGAGAAGAACTTTATACAACAACTGTCAACAGTATCAAAATAATACTAAGATAATTGATAGCATTGTCTTATTTTACACTCATAATAGCTTTTGATCTTTTATTTTTATTTATGAATTCCTGGTAGAATAGACATTGCAAAATTCAATCTAAATTACAAATTGTAATTATTCGGTGGGATTTAGTTTTGATTCCATTGCCAATTTTAGTAAAGTTTACGTTAAACTGAATAGGAATCACCTGACTCTCTCACTGATTTTGGGTAAAACATGGTTTTCATTTCTATTTTCTTCCAGGTGATGCTGATATTTGTTGTCCATAAATTTTTAAATATAGTGATGTAAATTGTCTAATGTTTAGTGTCTTTTAACATATTTGAATAAAATGCACGATTAAAAGTTCGTTGATTCAGTTAGTTGTATCTATATTAGAACAGATAAAGGTTTTTTGTCAAAATTAAGAACTCCGTAAATATTAGATTTGATATTATTCCTCCAACTTATTATTAATGAAACTATGATTTGGTTTTTCTAATCACATGTTACAAAAATAAACTACTCAAAAAAATAAGATAATATACATTTTTGCTTTTTTTTTCTCTTTTGTGTTGCAAATGGGAAAAATAGAGCTTCTTTATTTATTATTAATATTCTCAATTATTTTTTTACTATTAATAACTATATTTAAAAAAAAAATTTGTTAATTAATAAGTTACTAGTTATTAAAGTTGCATAAAAATATTCTACAAATAATTATGAGTTATTCAATATTTATTTAGTATTTATTCGCGATGCAGAATTGTTTATATTCACAAATTCGATACTATGTACATGCTTCCTTCATTAATAGTTTTTGTATTTGTTTTATTTTTTTAAGGTTTCTTCGTGACAATTGCAACCAGATCTTAATTTTTATTTTAAATATTTGATGAGTTAATTAATATATATTTTGAACATTTGATTGATTTGAATTTATTATGTTAAATTATTTAAACAATTTTGTTTTCCTTAGTAATGATACCCAATCTACATTTTAATCAAATGAATATAATAATGTATTGGTAAAAGAAAATAGTGTCAATAATATATTATTTTTTAATTTCTCTAACAATAATTAATGTTCTTTTGTTTAGTTATAAAATCAAAATGATATTTATAAAAAGGAAAATCCTAACTGAAAGACCATAACAACTTATCATTTATCATTTAATTCATATTTACAAACATTTGTTGTTGAGTAAAACAACTTGGAACAATATAAATTTGACAAGATAATTTTGGTTATACAAAATTTGATTAAATAATTTTGGTCCTGCAAAAATTGATTCAATAAATTAGTTAAAAGTTAACTTTGGATTGTAAATAATTATTTATAATAAATAATAGAGTTTATTTTTGTTTTAATTTTTACATTAATTAATTGTTTTTAGGATTGTGTTAGAATAAATAAAAAATAAAAAATCTTTGTAAATAAATGTTTTAATATAATACTGTCTTTACAGATGCAACACATTAGAATAAATATCCTTTATATATCCTCTATCCTAACTTTCCGTAAATAAATATCCTGTATATATTTTTCACATCAAACAATTAATTTTTTCATTGGAATAATTGATTTTGTAAATGTTTAATTTCACCGATCACCTTCAACACAAAAACATTATCCTATTTTAATAAGTGATTATCTTTTTTATTTTTAAAATGTTAATACTTAAATGATTGATTTTACGATTATCTTGATATATTTAAAATTATATGACTATTATTGATTTTACAGTTATTAATTAATATATCATTTAGTTTCTATGAAGATCTCAATAGTTATTATTATTATTATTATTATTATTATTATTATTATTATTATTATTATTATTATTATTATTATTATTATTATTATTATTGTTATTTTAGATTTGTTTAAAAACAATCATATACTTTATAGAAACATGAAGATTAGCTGAGCAATACCATGTTCGGTTGCATGAAAATTGAAATGAGAATAATATATATTTTAAAATAATAATTGAAAATAATAAATTAATAAAATAAAATAACAAATATTGTATTTTTAAATTTAATATCATATAAATAAAAAATATTTTTAAAGAAAAAAATCGACATGAAACAAAATTAGATTCTTAATGATCAAAAGTTAACATTTATACTAAAAAATGAGACAAATATTTATTTTTATAAAAGTAACATGAGACAATAATGATTAGTGAATACACAAATTTTGTATGAATACCCAAATTTTTTATTTTTTTAAAAATGACCAATAAAAACTATGCTGCATAAAAGATGTGTTCATCATATGTTTTGTCACATTGGAAATATCAGCAAATTCATATGAGTTAAAAATATGACAATAATAATGATACATTATTAATATCAATATGGTGAGTAAAAAATACTAAATGTAAATAATAAAAATTTATTTATATTTATTATTATATAATTATAATAACATATTAAAATTATTATTATTATTATTAATATTTAATTTATGAATTTTTAAAATAAAAAAATCTTACACATTTATGTATTATGTATATTTTCAAAATATTTCTTAGGAATTAAAAATGAGAAAATGTTCATTAAAATGTTTTTAACGTTCTAAGTTAAAATTTAACAGTCTGATTTGCACCAATACGAATCAATACTGGCTCATACTCAACGAGTACCCACAAAAAATACCCTCAACGAGTAGGGTAAAAATACGCAAAATAGGTACGAATACTGACACGAGTAATTACCCATTAATATAAGCGGTTATGAGTGCTGGCACGAGTACCTTAGTACCCACTCCACTCCATACTCACACTTCATATTTATATAATATCATTTTTATTATTATATAAAAATACACATATATCAATTTTTAAAAAACATATCACTATTAAACTATTACACATTTTAATAAAAGTGTTTATTTATTTCTTAAATCAACAATAACATTCATAATTTTTTTAATGTTAAAAAAACTTAAAATTATATGATAATTTGTAATTAATTGATTGAATTTTACTACGAATGTGTATAAACGGGTGCGGGTATGGGTATTGAGATACCCATAGATTATGGATATGGGTGTAATTGTTTAGTTTCACCGATCATTTTCAACACAATAATATTATTCTATTTTAGTAAGTGATTATCTGTTTTATTTTTTAAAATGTTAATACTTATATGATTGATTTTATGATTATTTAATATGGTTAAAATTATATGATTATTATTGATTTTGCAGTTATTAATTAATATATCAATACATATTATTATTATTATTGTTATTATTATTATTATTATTATTATATCAATATATATTTTTCAATCAATTAAGTATTATTTATTTTAGATTTGTTTAAAAACAATCTTATACTTTATAGAAACATGAAGATTAGCTGCGCAATACCATGTTCGGTTGCATGAAAATTGAAATGAGATTAATACATTTTTTAAAATAATAATTGAAAAGAATAAATTAATAAAATCAAATAACAATATTATATTTTTAAATTAAATTTCATATAAATAACAAATATTTTTAAAGAAAAAAAATTGACTTGAAACATAATTAGCTTCTTAATGATAAAGCCAAAAATTCCATGTCTATTGTATTTACATCAAAAATATTAAACCAAAAAAGGTGTATAAATTATTAACAATAGACAAACAAAATTTGGAGGTGCATAATTGGAATGGTAGTGTAAATAAAGACTAAAAAAAAGATTAAATTAGTAGATGTTACTATGATAATAAATTAAAAGCTTTGCAAATTTCCTTTGCGTTTGGAAAACCATGTGCACCAATATTACGACTAAAAACCATTTCTCACTGATTAACCAATATGCACGTGGTCTTGTTCCAATCATACACATTCAACACAAAAAGAAATGTTACTAATCTTAGAAGGAGTCTGTTTTAATATATAAAAAGTGACTACTACCATTTTTACAAATAATTTAAAACTAATTACATTTATCAAATTAGGGTTAAATAGGTTATTATAAATTTTGTAATTAAAATTAATTCAGACATTTTGAATATTTGCTTCTTTTTATACACAAAATTAACGTGATTGTTGGTCATGTCTATTACCAAAGCTACTAATATAATTACTATCAACTTTATCTATTCCAACAATCTACATTAATTATTCCATCTATCAATTTTATAACATAAAAGGAACAATGAAAATTAAATTAGAAAAAAAAACCTTCTCTTTCATTTTATTTAACTTTGCTTCATTTTTGGAAAGACAACCAACACAAAAGATAGAACCATTAATTTCTCCCTGCTTCTATTTTTCAAAGACGCAATAACACCATCAAACAAACATACAAAATCAATACCCAAACACAATAATCCTTAATTTCTCATTATTTTCATAGGCTTTACAGAGTACAAGATTTCGAAATGGAAATTATGTAAATTTGATTACTACACGAATGTTTAATTCTGGTTCCGCTTCTACCTCTTCTTAACTCTTTTGATCTTCTAAGTTGTAGGTCAATTGTCTGTTGTGTTGGTGTCTCCACGAGATATAGGATTTTGATGGCGAAGTTGTATGAATTTGTGCAGTAGTGAAGAGAAAATGTGAGAGGCTTCGAACAATACAATGATTGCAAGTTGTTTTGTGGTTTGTTAGGTTTTTCGTTTTTTTTTTTACCTGAAGTTTGTATGTTTATTAGTTACATATTCAGATTTACCTATGGTGACTAAAAATGTATACTCACTAATCTCATTCTTTCACAGAGGAAGTTTTAAAATTTGGTTATACGAATCTTAGACCGTAGCTTATGTTTCTATAATATCTTGCTAATTGCGATAAATTTCTCTGTTGAGTTTCATTATATTTGTCATCATGTTATAGGTGTAGAGTATTTTGTACTTAACATACAAGTTTGTTAATGTCAAGTTCTTGGTTAAACTGTGGTCCAAAACAAAAGAGAGTTATCAGAGAGAGTATATGTCACTTTTAAAGAAGCAGAAAAGAATTATAGATGGTATACGAGTTTTGTTGATGTTTGAAGAGAGCTTTAAGTTGGTAATGGTAATACAACATTGATCTAAGTGGGGAAACATTAATTCCAAATAGATTAATTGGAGAAGAGAAGAACATTATACAACAACCGTCAACAGTATCAAAATAATACTAAGATAATTGATAGAGTTTTCTTATTTTACACTCATAATAGCTTTTGATCTTTGATTTTTATTTATGAATTCCAGGTAGAACAGTCATTGCAAAATTCAATCTAAATTACAAATTGTAATTATTCTGTGGGATTTAGTTTTGATTCCACTGCCAATTATAGTAAAATTTACGTTAAACTGAATCAGAATCAGCTGACTCTGTCACTGATTTTGGGTAAAACATGGTTTTCATTTCTATTTTGTTCCAGTGATGCTAATATTTGTTGTCCATAAATTTTTAAATAGAGTGATGTATATTGTCTGATGTTTAGTGTCTATTAACATATTAACAAAGTATTTCAATAAAATGCAGGATGAAAAGTTAGCTGATTCAGTTAGTTGTATCCATATTAGAACAGATAAAGGTTTTTGTCAAAATTAAGAACTCAGTAAATATGAGATTTGATAGTATTCCTCCAACTTATTATTAATGAAACTATGATTTGGTTTTTCTAATCACATGTTACAAAAAGAAACTACTTAAAAAAATAAGATAAGTTACATTTTTGATTTTTTTTCTCTTCTGCGTTGCAAATGGGAAAAATAGAGATTCATTATTTATTATTAATATTCTCAATTTTTTTTACTATTAATAACTATATTCAAAATATATATTTTTTTGTTAATTAATAAGTTATTAGTTATTAAAGTTGCATAAAAATATTCTATGAAAAATTATGAGTTATTCACTATTTATTTAGTATTTATTCGCGATGCAGAATTTTATATATTAACAAATTCAGATACTATGTACATGCTACCTTCGTTAATAATTTTTGTTTTTGTTTTATTTTTTTAAAGTTTCTTCATGAAAATTGCAACCTGATCTTAATTTTTATTTTAAATATTTGATGAGTTAATTAATATATATATTTTAAACATTTGATTGATTTGAATTTATTATGTTAAATTATTTTAACAATTTTGTTGCCCTTAGTAATGATACCCATTCTACATTTTACTCAAATGAAGATAATAATGTATTGGTAAAAGAAAATAGTGTCAATAATATATTATTTTTTAATTTCTCTAACAATAATTAATTTACTTTTTGTTTAGTTATATTAAACAATATGATATTTATAAAAAGGAAAATCCTAATTGAAAAACCATAACAAACTTATCATTTATCATTTAATTCATATTTACAAATATTTGTTATTGATTAAAACAACCTGGAACAATATAAATTTGACAAGATAATTTTGGTCATACAAAAATTGATTAAATAATTTTGGTCCTGCAAAAATTGATTCAACAAATTAGTTAAAAGTTAATTTTGGATTGTAAATAATTATTTATAATAAATAATAAATAATAGAGTTTATTTTTGTTTTAATTTTGACATTAATTAACCGTTTTTAGGATTGTGTAAGAATAAATAAAAAATAAAAAATCTTTGTAAATAAATGTTTTAATATATTATTGCCTTTATAGATGCAACACATTAGAATAAATATCCTTTATATATCCTCTATCCTATCTTTCTGTAAATAAATATCCTTTATATATTTTTTATATCAAATAATTGATTTTTTCATTGGAATAATTGATTTTGTAAAGGTTTAATTTCACCGATCACTTTCAACACAAAAACATTATTATATTTTAATAAATTATATCTTTTATTTTTAAAATGTTAATACTTATATGATTGATTTTATGATTATTTAATATATTTCAAATTACATGATTATTATTGATTTTACAGTTATTAATTAATATATCATTTATTTTCTATGAAGATCTCCATACTTATTATTATTATTATTATTATTATTATTATTATTATTATTATTATTATTATTATTATTATATCAATAAATATTATTCAATCAATTAAGTATTATTTATTTTAGATTTGTTTAAAAACAATCATATACGTTATAGAAAACATGAAGATTAGCTGAGCAATACCACGTTCGGTTGCATGAAAATTGAAATGAGATTAATATATTTTTTAAAATAATAATTGAAAATAATAAATTAATAAAATCAAATAACAAATATTATATTTTAAAATTTAATTTCATATAAATAACAAATATTATTAAAGAAAAAAATCGAATTGAAACAAAATTAAATTCTTAATGATAAAAAGTTAACATTTATACTAAAAAATGATACAAATATTTATTTTTATAAAATAACATGAGAGAATAATGATTAGTGAATACATAAATTTTTTATGAATACCCAAATTTTTTATTCTTTTAAAAATGACCAATAAAAACTATGCTACTTAAAGGTGTGCTACATCATATGTTTGGCCACATTGGAAATATCAGCAAATTCATATGAGTTAAAAATATGAACATAATAATGATACATTATTAATATCAATATCGTGAGTAAAAAATAATAAATTTTAATAATACATTGCTCATACTCAACGGATACCCACATAAATTAAAAATTAACAATCTGATTTGCATCGATACGAATCAATACATTGCTCATACTCAATGGATACCCACATAAAATACCCTCAACGAGTAGGGTAAAAATCCGCAAAATAGGTATGGATGCTGACAGGAGTAATTACCCATTAAAATAAGCGGTTATGAGTGCTGGCACGAGTACCTTAGTACCCACTCCGCTTCATACTCACACTTCATATTTATATAATATCATTTATATTATTATATACAAATGCACATATATCAATTTTTAAAAACATATCACTATTAAACTATTACACATTTTAATAAAAGTATTTATTTATTTCTAAAATCAACAATAACAATCATAATTTTTTTATGTTAAAAAAACTTAAAATTATATGATAATTTATAATTAATTGATTGAATTTTACTACGAATGTGGATAAACGGGTGCGGGTATGGTTATTGAGATACCCATAGATTATGGATATGGGTGTGAACAGTGTCCACGCGAGTTTGGGCTCGGCACGGAGATTTTTTTGGTATGGGGACGGGTATTGTAGTACTCTGCCCATTGCCATCCCTAATCAATACCCGAGTACGGGTAAAAAAATATACTTAATAAAGAAGAAAATAATTTCACAAATATTTAATTATCTATATTTAAGTATCCCAAAGTCCATTTTCACAAATATTTAATTATCTATATTTAAGTATCCCAAAGTCCATTTTTCCTATATTCCAACAAAACATAAGATAGATCAAGTGATTACACCAGTAAAATACAACCTTATATCCAAAGTTCTATAAAACAAAGATAGGATGATATATTTTTGTTCTTAATTTCACACATAAAAACGACATGGCACCACTCGTGCGAATGCACACGTGCTTTAGTAGTATTTAAAGAAGCAGACAAATTGAGAACCACATACTTGATAAAATACAACATCACCTATTTAAATTACATAATATTTGGAGAATGAACAAAAACACCAATATAATTTCTACATGTATTGCAAGATGGGAAAACTGAATAAGTCAAACTCACAAAATAGAGGATGATATCTCGTCTATAAATGAATCATATCTAATCTTGGAAAAAAGTTTTAGAAGAGAAACGTTGCACAAAGACACAAAATGGTTTGAATGAGGTTGAAGTGTTTTTGTTGGGATCAATAGCAAATGGATCCCACTGGAGGGACAGTTACTATGTCTCCACATATTTGTGAAAGGGTTTGTGAATTGAATCGTAATGAAGTTCGGAAATGGAAGAAAAAACAAGGTTCAGTCTGTATCGCCTCATCCTACCCCAAAATACTCAACTGCATAAGATTCATATCTTTATTTATTAAGTGTTTTAAGTTTGATAAAGAGAAAGAGGTTTGAAAAGAGAGTCACTCGAAGAAGTCGAGGTTTTTTATGGAACTCGTTAAATTTTAGAAAACAAATAAGGTTTTGAAAATTAAAGAATTTGAAGGAGATGAAGAGAATATCCTATGTACAGGACGGTAAAAGATAAGGTAAGGAAGGTTTGGCCGAACATAAGCTCATACTTGATATAAAGAAATCAATATAGCATTCCCATCCCTTTGGATTGAGAGCCATAAGCAGTTAAATAAGCCAAGAGTATACCAAACCTCAGGTGAAAATAAATCACACAAGCATACATCATCAAAGCCACCCTTGCGTAAGATAATACTCAAAGGAATGGATAAAGTTCATCAGGTGAAAATAAACCACAACAGAGAATGCATTAGGTAAGAATAAATCAGAAGCAGCAAATGCATCAGGTAAACTCAAGGTGTCAGATAAAGCTTAAAGTATCAATAAGATATCAAATAAGAATCCCTGCAACAGATAAAACACACTGACAGAACAAGGATAACAGAGAAATAATACAAATGTCTCAGATAAGGCTCAAGAGTATGCTACGAGACTGGAATTAATTGAATTGAAAGCGACAAAATAAACCCGTCAATGGAGTCTATGCATCCATACGTATTCGAAAGCTAATATTTAAATTAACTTTATAATCGCAGCGCAATGAAGAAAATATCAACACAACTTGAATTTATTTACAAGTAAATCAAATAAAGTGTAAAGCCAAAAATTCCATGTCTATTGTATTTACATCAAAAATATTAAACCAAAAAAGATGTATAAATTATTAACAATAGACAAATAAAATTCGGTGGTGCATAATTGGAATGGTAGTGTAAATAAAGACTAAAAAAATATTAAATTAGTAGATGTTACTATGATAATAAATTAAAAGCTTTGCAAATTTCCTTTGTGTTTGGAAAACCATACGCACCAGTATTACAACTAAAAACCATTTCTCACTGATTAACCAATATGTTTGTCGTCTTGTTCCAATCAGACACATTCAACACAAAAAAAAATGTTACTAATCTTAGAAGGAGTCTGTTTTAATATATAAAAAGTGACTACTACCATTTTTTACAAATAATTTAAAACTAATTACATTTCTAAAATTAGGGTTAAATAGGTCATTATAAATTTTTTAATTAAAGTTAATTCAGACATTTTGAATATTTGCTTCTTTTTATATACAAAATTAATGTGATTGTTGGCCATTTCTATTACCAAAGCTACTAATATAATTACTATCAACTTTACCTATTCCAGCAATCCACATTAATTATTCCATCTATTAATTTTAGAACATGAAAGGCACAATGAAAAGAAAATTAGAAGAAAAAAAACCTTCTCTATCATTTTATTTAACTTTGCTTCATTTTTGGAAAGACAACTAACACAAAAGATAGAACAATTGATTTCTCTCTTCTTTTATTTTTCAAAGACGCAATAACACAATCAAACACCAACAATCCTTAATTTCTCGTTATTTTTCATAGGCTTTACAGGGTACAAGATTTCAAAATGGAAACTATGTAAATTTGATTACTGCACGAATGTTTAATTCTGGTTCCGCTTCTACCTCTTCTTGACTCTTTTGATCTTCTAAGTTGTAGGTCAGTTTTCTGTTGTGTTGGTGTCTCCGTGAGATGTAGGACTTTGATTGCGTAGTTGTATGAATTTGTGCAGTAGTGAAGAGAAAATGTGAGGGGCTTCGAACAATACAGTGACTGCAAGGTGTTTTTTGGTTTGTTAGGTTTTTCATTTATTTATTTATTTTTACATGAAGTTTGTATGTTTATTAGTTACATATTCAGATTTACCTATTGTGACTAAAAAGGTATACTCACTAATCTCATTCTTTCAAAGAGGAAGTTTTAAAATTTGGTTATACGAATCTTAGACCGTAGCTTATGTTTATGTATTATCTTGGTAATTGCGATGAATTTTTCTGTTGAGTTTAATTATATTTGTCATTATGTTATAGGTGTAGACTATTTTGTACTTAATATACAAGTTTGTTAATGTCAAGTTCTTGGTTAAATTATGGTCCAAAACAAAAGAGGATTATCAGAGATAGTATATTTGACTTTTAAAGAAGTAGAAAAGAATTATAGATGGTATACGGGTTTTGTTGATGTTTGAAGAGAGCTTTAAGTTGGTAATGGTAATACAACTTTGATCTATGTGGGGAAACATTAATTCCAAATAGATTAAAAAATTTGGAGAAGAGAAGAACTTTATACAACAACCGTCAACAGTATCAAAATAATACTAAGATAATTCATAGCATTGTCTTATTTTACACTAATAATAGCTTTTGATCTTTGACTTTTATTTATGAATTCCTGGTAGAACAGTCATTGCAAAATTCAATCTAAATTACAAATTGTAATTATTCCGTGGGATTTAGCTTTGATTCCACTGCCAATTTTAGTAAAGTTTACCTTAAACAGAATTGGAATCGGGTGACTCTCTCAATGATTTTGGGTAAAACATGGTTTTCATTTCTATTTCATTTTTAAATAGAGTGATGTATATTGTCTGATGTTTAGTGTCTTTTAACATATTAACAAAGTATTTAAATAAAATGCAGGATGAAAAGTTAGATGATTCAGTTAGTTGTATCTATATTAAAATAGATAAAGGTTTTTGTCAAAATTAAGAACTCAATAAATATGAGATTTAATAGTATTCCTCCAGCTTATTATTAATGAAACTATGATTTGGTTTTTGTAATCACATGTTACAAAAAGAAACTACTCAAAAAAGTAAGATAATATACATTTTTGCATTTTTATTTCTCTTCTGTGTTGCAAATGGGAAAAATAGAGCTTCTTTATTTATTATTAAAGTTCCATAAAAATATTCTACGAATAATTATGAGTTATTCACTATTTATTTAGTATTTATTCGCGATACATAATTGTTTATATTCACAAATTCAGATATTATGTACATGTTTCCTTCATTAATAATTTTTGTTTTTGTTTTATTTTTTTAAGGTTTCTTCATGACAATTGCAACCAGGTCTTAATTTTTATTTTAAATATTTGATGAGTTAATTAATATATATTTTAAACATATGATTGAGTTGAATTTATTATGTTAAATTATTTTAACAAAGATAATAATGTATTGGTAAAAGAAAACGGTGTCAATATTATATTATTTTTTAATTTCTCTAACAATAATAAATTTACTTTTGTTTAGTTATAAAAACAAAATGATATTTATAAATAGGAAAAATCCTAACTGAAAGACCATAACAAACTTATCATTTATCATCTAATTCATATTTACAAACATTTGTTGTTGATTAAAACAACCCGAAACAATATAAATTTGACAAGATGATTTTTGTCATACAAAAATTGATTAAATAATTTTGGTCCTGCAAAAATTGATTCAATAAATCAGTTAAAAGTTAAGTTTGGATTGTAAATAATTATTTATAATAAATAATAAATAATAGACTTTATTTTTGTTTTAATTTTGACATTAATTAACCGTTTTTAGGATTGTGTTAGAATAAATAAAAAATAAATTTTTTTTGTAAATAAATGTTTTAATATAATATTGCCTTTACAGATGTAACACATTAGAATAAATATCCTTTATATATCTTCTATCCTATCTTTCCGTAAACAAATATCCTTTATATAATTTTTACATAAAATAATTGATTTTTTCATTGGAATAAGTGATTTTGTATATGTTTAATTTCATGATCATTTTCAACACAAAAACATTATTCTATTTTAATAAGTGATTATCTCTTTTATTTTTAAAATGTTAATACTTATATGACTGATTTTATGATTATTTTGATATATTTAAAATTATATGACTATTATTGATTTTACAGTTATTAATTAATATATCGTTTATTTTCTATGAAGATTTCAATACATATTATTATTATTATTATTTTATTATTATTATTATTATTATTATTATTATTATAATTATATCAATAAATATTATTCAATCAATTAAGTATTATTTATTTTAGATTTGTTTAAAAACAATCATATACTTTATAGAAACATGAAGATTAGCTGAGCAATACCACGTTCGGTTGCATGAAAATTGAAATGAGATTAATATATTTTTTAAAATAATAAATTAATAAAATCAAATAACAAATATTATATTTTTAGATTTAATTTCATATAAATAAAAAATAATTTAAAGAAAAAAATTGACTTGAAACAAAATTAGATTCTTAAGGATAAAAAGTTAACGCTTATACTAAAAAAATGATACAAATATTTTTTTTTATAAAAATAACATGAGGACAATAATGATTAGTGAATACATAAATTTTGTATGAATATACAAAATTTTAATTCTTTTACAAATGACCAATAAAAACTATGCTGCATTAAAGGTGTACTGCATCATATGTTTGGTCACATTGGAAATATCAACAAATACATATGAGTTTAAAATATGACAATAATAATGATACATTATTAATATTAATATGGTGAGTAAATAATAATAAATGTTAATAATAAAAATTTATTATTATTTATTATTATCTAATTATAATAATATATTAAAATTAGTATTATTATTAATATTTAATTAATGAATCTTTAAAATAGAAAAATCTTACACATTTATGTATTATGTATATTTCAAAATAGTCCTTAGGAATTAAAAACGAGAAAATGTTCATTAAAACATTTTCAACATTCTAAATTAAAAATTTAATTATCCCAAAGTCCATTTTTCACAAATATTTAATTATCTATATTTAAGTATCCCAAAGTCCATTTTTCTTATATTCCAAGAAGACATAAGATAGATCAAGTGATTACACCAGTAAAATACAACCACATATCCAAAGTTCTATAAAACAAAGATAGAAGGATAAATTTTTGTTCTTAATTTCACACATAAAAACGACATGGCACGACTCGTGCAAATGCACACGTGCTTTAGTAGTGTTTAAAAAAGCAGACAAATTGACAACCACATACTTGATAAATGAAATATTCACCTATTTAAATTACATAATATTTTAAGATTGAACAAAAACACTAACATAATTTCTACATGTATTGCAAGATGGGAAGACTGAATATCTCAAACTCACAAAATAGAGGATGGTATCTCGTCTTTAAATGAATCATATCTAATCTTGGAAAAAAGTTTTAGAAGAGAAACGTTGCACAAACACACAAAATGGTTTGAATGAGGTTGAAGTGTTTTTGTTGGGATCAATAGCAAATGGATCCCACTGGAGGGACAATCATTATGTCTCCACTTATTTGTGAAAGGGTTTGTGAATTGAATCGTAATGAAGTTCGGAAATGGAAGAAAAAAGAAGGTTCAGTTTGTATCTCCTCATCCTACCCCAAAAGACTCAACTGCATAAGATTCATATCTTTATTTATTAAGTGTTTTAAGTTTGATAAAGAGAAAGAGGTTTTAAAGGAGAGTTACTCGAAGAAGTCGAGGTTTATTATGAAACTGGTTAAATTTTAGAAAACGGAGAAGGTTTTTAAAAAGATGAGAATATTTTGAAAATTAAAGAATTTGCAGGAGATGAAGAAAATATCCTATGTACAGGATGATAAAAGATAAGGTAAGGAAGGTCTGACGGAACGTAATCTCATACTTGATATAAAGAAATCAATATAGAATTCACATCCCTTTGGATTAAAGCCATAAGCAGATAAATAAGCCAAGAGTATACCAAATCTCAAGTGAAAATATATCGCACAAGCAGGCAACATCAAAGAAACACATGAGTCAGATAATACTCAAAGGAACGGGTAAAGTGCATTCGGTGAAAATAAACCACAACAGAGAATGCATAAGGAAAGAATAAATCGCAAGCAGCGAATGCATCAGGTAAACTAAGGTGTCAGATAAAGCTCAAAGTATCAACAAGATATCATATAAGAATCCCTGCATCAGATGAAACACACTGACAAAACCAGGATAACAGAGAAATAATCTGAATGTCTCAGATAAGGCTTAAGAGTAGGCTACGGGACCAGAATGGATTGAATTGAAAGCCACAAAATAAACCGGTCAATGGAGTCTATGCATCCATACGTATTCGAAAGGTAATATTTAAATTAACTTTATAATCGCAACGCAATGAAGAAAATATAAACACAACTTGAATTTATCTACAAGTAAATCAAATAAAGTATAAAGCCAAAAATTCCATGTCTATTGTATTTACATAAAAAGTATTAAACCAAAAAAGGTGTATAAATTATTAACAATCGACAAACAAAATTTGGTGGTGCATAATTGGAATGGTAGTGTAAATAAGGACTTAAAAAAATATTAAATTAGTAGATGTTACTATGATAATAAATTAAAAGCTTTGAAAATTTCCTTTGTGTTTGGAAAACCATACGCACTAGTATCTATTATCTATCTATAAAAATCATAGTTCCTGGAAATTACCACAACACCACAGCTGAAAAAATCCATTGTTAGTCTATTGTATTGGGGTAAAATTGGAAACTCCAAAATATCTTGCACCACATTGATTTGAATCTGATGTGGCACTCCCACAAATTTTCACCACATTTTCAATTTTTTGTTCCAAATAAATCCATGCCAAACCATTATGCCTCTCTTCCTCTTCCCCATGCCAAACAATTATTCCTTTCCATTCATTGTGCCTCTCTTCCTCTTCCCCATGCCAAACCATTATGCCTCTCTTAATCAGAATTCAAATTCAAATGGAACCCTAAAAGGTGTTTCACTCTTCCTTCATTGCTACAGACGTTGTAGTCATTTTCCATTGCTTAACACCTTCCAGTCTCTGCGCTGTTACGAATCGCTGCGTGACGATGGCGCGCCCAATCGAGTATATCAGTAGCATTGACGATTCGAAGGATTTGTGAAAGGTTGTTGTTAGATGTAAGCATATGTGGTCTGTTACCAGTTCTCAGAATAGAGAGCACTTAGAGCTTATTATGTTTGATTCAAAGGTATAATACAATCTAAATGTTTCTGCTTTGCCATATTGATTTTGTTGTAACAGTACTGGTATATGATACTGATTTCAAGATGTTTGTATTTTCACAGTTGGATTTGATTCAAGCCATTGTGCCATCTTATTTGGTATCAAAATTCAAAACACAGCTTGAACTTGGTTGTTCCTACATAATGCAGAATTTCAAAGTTTCCAGCAATGATTTCTCCTTCAAATCCACTGATCATAAGTTCAAATTGATTTTCTGTGGTTCAACTTCCGTCAAAAAGGTCCAACTTGCTGACATACCTCTGAACCACCTCAAGTTAATTGGAATAAATGCTATTATTGAGGGTAAATACAGAACGAATTTGTTATATGGTGAGTTACATTTTTACTGTTATAATAGAACGCATTGTATTGTGACTTCTCCGTTATACATAACTGTCTGTGGTGAACTTTTGTGCAGATATAATTGGTGGGGTTACTGAAATATCCCAAGCCCAGATAATTCCTGATAACAACAAAAGCAAGGTTGTGTTTTCATTAACTGATCTGAGGTAGGTGTTTCATTTTGTTTGTTAACATTGATGCTGATAAATATAAAAGTCTAACATGTTCGTGTAGTTTGTTTTGTAATTCCTGTCAATCAGCAAACATCATGTGCAATGTACTCTTTGGGGTAAATTAGCTGTGCAACTGAATGAGTATTATACGACTCATAAGGCTGATGGTAGTATTGTTCTCCTACTTATGAATGCAAGGATCAAGGAACCTCAAGGTATGCTATGTGACTATTTCTTATTATATCCAATTATTATATCCAACTTTAAGTTTTGTCATTTATAAATATCTCAATTTTTAGGAAATTATCCTTTAAATGTATCAAATGCTTGGAACGGCAAAAAACTGCTCATCAATGATTTGTCTATTGAGGAGGTTAAAAACCTTAAAGAGAAGTAAGTGATTTTATTATGAAGTTATGAATTAGCAAACTATGATTACTAACAGCCTGTTTTCATTCTGATCTATGTACATCATACTTAAAGATGATCTGCCGACACTCTCATCCTCGAGCATGCAAATGGAAACCACAAATACCTCTATTTTTTCTGATTTGGACAAATTTGTATGGAAAGCTGAAGTGTTGAGTCTGTCTGATATTGCATATCTGCAGACAGTAAGTTACTCTTTAATACATGACTGTCTTAGATTGAGGAATTACACAGACTGGGTTCTAATCCATTTTTTGAGACATCATCCCATCTTTCTGTTTCAGGAAACTACATGTGTGACTGTTGCGACTCTGGAGAAGTTTGAATGTGGGCATTCAGGATGGTATTATGATGGATGTAGTGAATGTACCAAAAGTGTGACTTTGAAGGATGGAAAATTCATGTGTTATTCCAAACACATCAGTTCTGAGCCAGTCCCAAGGTAACTTCTAAGTATTGCATATCAATGATTATCATCATATAACCAAACGCTTCATTGCTGACAATTTCTTATTTTGATCACGCATGGTATAGGTTTAAGCTTGAAGTGCTTGCCTCCGATGGAAAGTTAAAATACAAGTTCGTATTTTGGGATGTAGATTGTGTAAAGTTGATTGGGAAGTCCGCCCTTCAGATGAAGTTGGATTTGATGGAGGTATTTTCCATTTGGCTAATATGTAAGTTAGATAATTACCATATAAATAAAATATATTGTTTTAATCATTTAGACTGGAGATTTTGATCCCCTTGAATTCCCTTATGAACTTGATGTGATGCTGAAGAAGGAGTTGGCTATAAGAGCAGTGTTTCAACCAAACAAGGCCAGTCTTTCTGTAATCGGATTTAAGGCAGATGAAGTGCTACGTACCAAAATAAAGGAGAGGTTTAAATGTGAAGAGGTACTGCTGTACTCATGTTTTACTGTTGTTAAAATCAGTATCATGTGCATTGGATTTTTTTAACAATTGTTTAAAACTTGCAGCACACTTCAAAGATTGTCGTCTCAACAGATGACACTCGGGATGATATGCATACAACATCGGTATGTTTTAAATAGGAACGACCTATTACTCTTGCCATCACATTTTGAACAATTGTCTAACGTTTATTTCTTGCGTTTTTTAACTTGCAGTGTACTCCGACCATCAGCACCTCAGAAAAACAGTCTCATACTGATCCACAAACAGTTTTAGTGCGTCTTTTTTTAGCTTTCAACATTAACAAATTAGCCTATTAAACAATGTCTTACTTCCTTTTTTATGCTACTGATTTTGTAATGACTCTTTAATGGCAGGATTCGTTATCAATCACTGCAGATTATGACCCTTCAGTTGCCAACTCTGCACTTACACCGTCAAAAAGATCTATTCCTGAGACAGTTGAAGAACTCGACAGTGCCCAACTATCGTCCACCAAGATAATAAGGGACATCAAGCTGGAGAAATGATGCAGTCAATTATCGTCGATGATTTATTTTTACTTTAAGCTGTTTTGGACAACTTTGCACACCTTATTTTGATTGATGTAATGAAATATTTCTGGTTTACATTTTGTTTATTCTGGTTTATGAGGATTTGATTTGTCATTCTTGCTTTTTGTTTGATCATTTTGTAATTGTATATGAAAGAATGATATGATTTTAGTCATTTAAGCTGCAAAAAACTATGCATAATTTACACTACAAAAAGCAATATGATGTTGGTAATTCCTTATTTTGTTTAATATAATAAACTTATTTTGGACAAAAATGTTTCTCTTTATGTCTTGATGCTGGACAACCATATTGTTTTGCATACTTTATGCATAATACACGGTAGTATATCAGCATATTGTACATTAATCTAAAAAACTGATACATGAATAACAGATTATGCATAGCAGAAATCCATGACACTTGATTAATATAAATTGTTACCGGATAATACCGGAAACGATATGCAATTATCTCATCAATGCAAGATATGGAACTAATTTTGTATCATCCCATTTAACATATCATAAGCAGATTGTACATTGAGCCGTAGCGCAACAATATCAAATAACAAAACTAATAACAAAGACAAATGGGCATCAAATAGATTTTCAAAACAAATAGTTATGCATTTCCGCCCATACAAAAATAATCCCTCCTTTTTGCCATGATGCTTCCCATGTAATCCAATCAACAACTCCTTTCAATGCTACCCTCTCTCAACTTTGACCAATATATGTTCCACAGGAGGATGCTCTACACTGAATAAGAGAACGTCACCTTTCGACAGCTCTTTGTCCTTTGCAAATTTTAACCAGCCCCTTGACAGAAACTTCTCGGTCATGTTCTCCCTGGATTTGAAAACACATTGGTACGTAATACCCGAGTCTGTGTCATGAAGATCAATATATGATCTTGGTTCCATGAAGATTTCCTTGATGACTACTGCTGGAAAGTGCTGCAACATTAAAACTTTATTAGCTATGTCTATTCATTCAATGTTATGCATCCTTACGAACTGTAACAGCAAACAGATAAAGAGCTTACAAGAACTTGATTTTTTATCTGGCTGCTGCTCTTAACAACTTTCTGCCATCTGCAAACAAGTTTCTCTTGCATGGCAGGAGGTTGTACAACATCAGCAGCATCAGTAGTGTTGTTCTCCTCGCTGCATTAACAAACACGATTATTTAAACTACTAATTTGCAAACTCAAATATTCAAATGTATATATGTAACCTAAAAGCCCTTGCCTGTCAAACACATCGCCCGCTGATTCCATTGCTTCATCAGTGGAATTCTGTTCAGGCTCATCGTCTGATATGTCAACAAGCCATCCCTCCTCTCTGGCTATTTCAAAGTACTTTTCCCGTGATAGACAGCTTCTCACCTTTCCTGTTCTCAGTTTGTACGATTCCTCTCTTTCGACATACTCATAGTAGTTGTCCATAAGTTCAGCACATGTAAATTTTCTGCAACTCCTGCTGCTTAATCAAAAAAACAACAAACATCATGCATTCAGTTTTTTGTTTTTTTCACTATCCAGAATACTGTTTTACCTTGAAGAACTTTCAGCTTCCTCTTTCCTCCTCTTAGCCTCTACATGCAACTTTCTCCATTCTTCTGCTCTGTCCCGCTTATCCTCTGATTGCTTCCAAACCTTTTGGATAGCCAGATTTTTCCATTTACGATTAGGAGTCGTGGTTGTGTGACTTCTACCAACGAATCCCCTGCATATAAATGCATTCATGCCCATCATGCACACAAACATCTTTGTATAAACCCTAAATAATCTCATTGCAAGTTTAGAAACATGTGTGTCAAAACGGAAGAACTTACCCGCGAGAACACCAACGTAGATCCTCTTTCTTCATCGTATTGGTTGGTCGGCGTTGTCTGGAGCAAAACGCTGTTTCAATGGTGTACCGTCTTCTTGGAATGTTGTTTCTGATGGAAAACCGAAGAGACAGGGAGATGGAGTAAAACAGACGTTAGACAATATCTTTTGTTGGCCCAACAAGCAAGCATTAGTTACATAAGACACTATACATGACATGTAGAATACAAACAGTTTCTGATCATTCCATTTTATATCCCTTGGAAAATGTATATTTTTGGAAGTACTTTTAATTTTACACATTTACATCAAACCATGGTTACATGTTACAAAAAAAAAATGAATATAGTATAGAATACAATAGGAATAAACTTTGGTTTCCAATGGCAATTTTGTGTTTCCAACATAACAGTATTTAATGTCATATTATAATATTTGGTGTTCTAATAATTGTTTAAAGTTTGGCCAACATATGGTATTCATGTGACATTAACTTTTTTAACCTCTACCCATAATTGTTAAGCTTTGGTAGCATATAATGTAATGATGAAACACAATTAATGTTATATAGCAACTTCACTGATGCAATGCACTGTACCCTATTTCATATCCAATGTACAAATAGAGTATCTGAGTACACTTAAAAATTAGAATACAAATAACAAATATTTTGAAAGAAAAAAACCGACTTGAAACAAAATTAGATTCTTAATGATAAAAAGTTAACATTTATATTAAAAAATGATACAAATATTTATTTTTATAAAAATAACATGAGACAATAATGATTAGTGAATACACAAATTTTGTATGAATACACAAATTTTTTATTCTTTTAAAAATGACCAATAAAAACTATGCTGCATAAAAGGTGTGTTGCATCATATGTTTGGTCACATTGGAAGTATCAGCAAATTCATATGAGTTAAAAAATGACAATAATAATGATACATTATTAATATCAATATGTTGAGTAAAAAATAATAAATGTTAATAATAAAAATTTATTAATATTTATTATTATATAATTATAATAACATATTAAAATTATTATTATCATTAATATTTAATTTATGAATTTTTAAAATAAAAAAATCTTACACATTTATGTATTATGTATATTTTCAAAATATTTCTTAGGAATTAAAAATCAGAAAATGTTCATTAAAACGTTTTCAACGTTCTAAATTATAAATTAACAGTCTGATTTGCAACAATACGAATCAATACTGGCTCATACTCAATGAGTACCCATAAAAATACCCTCAACGAGTAGGGTAAAAATCCGCAAAATAGGTACGAATACTGACACAAGTAATTACCTGTTAAAATAAGCGGTTATAAGTGCTGCCACGAGTACCTTAGTACCCACTCCGCTCCATACTCACACTTCATATTTATATAATATCATTTGTATTATTATATACAAATGCACATATATCAATTTTAAAAAAAATATCACTATTAAACTATTACACATTTTAATAAAAGTATTTATTTATTTCTTAAATCAACATAAGCATAATTTTTTTAATGTTAAAAAAACTTAAAATTATATGATAATTTATAATTAATTGATTGAATTTTACTACAAATGTGGATAAACGGGTGCGGGTATGGGTATTGAGATACCCATAGATTATGGATATGGGTGTGAACAGTGTCCGCGCGGGTTTGGGCTCGGGTAAGAAGATTTTTTTGGTATGGGGACGGGTATTGTAGTACTCTGCCCATTGCCATCCCTAATCAATACACGAGTACAGGTAAAAAAATATACTTAAATAAAGAAGAAAATAATTTCACAAATATTTAATTATCTATATTTAAGTATCCCAAAGTCCATTTTTCACAAATATTTAATTATCTATATTCAAGTATCCCAAAGTCTATTTTTCTTATATTCCAACAAGACATAAGATAGATCAAGTGATTACACAAGTAAAATACAACCACATATCCAAAGTTCTATAAAACAAAGATAGGATGATATATTTTTGTTCTTAACTTCACACATAAAAATGACATGGCACGACTCGTGCGAATGCACATGTGCTTTTGTAGTATTTAGAAAAGCACTCAAATTGACAACCACATACTTGATAAAATAAAACATCACCTATTTAAATTACATAATATTTGAAGAATGAACAAAAACACTAACATAATTCCTATATGTATTACAAGATGGGAAAACTGAATAAGTCAAATTCACAAAATAGAGGATGGTATCTCTTCTATAAATGAATCATATATAATCTTGGAAAAAAGTTTTAGAAGAGAAACGTTGCACAATCACACAAAATGGTATGAATGAGGTTGAAGTGTTTTTGTTGGGATCAATAGCAAATGGATCCCACTGAAGGGACAATCACTATGTCTCCACTTATTTGTGAAAGTGTTTGTGAATTGAATCGCAATGAAGTTCGGAAATGGAAGAAAAAACAAGGTTCAGTCTGTATCGCCTCATCCTACCCCAAAATACTCAACTGCATAAGATTCATATCTTTATTTATTAAGTGTTTTAAGTTTGATAAAGAGAAAGAGGTTTGAAAAGAGAGTCACTCGAAGAAGTCGAGGTTTATTATGACACTGGTTACAGTTTAGAAAACAAAGAAGGTTTTGAAAAAGATGAGAAGGTTTTGAAAATTAAAGAATTTGAAGGAGATGAAGAGAATATCCTATGTACAGGAAGGTCTGGCCGAACATAAGCTCATACTTGATATAAAGAAATCAATATAGCATTCCCATCCCTTTGGATTAAAATCCATAAGCAGTTAAATAAGCCAAGAGTATACCAAACCTCAGGTGAAAATAAATCACACAAGCACACATCATCAAAGACACCCTTGCGTCAGATAATACTTAAAGGAACAGATAAAGTTCATCAAGTGAAAATTAACCACAACAGAGAATGCATTAGGTAAGAATAAATCACAAGCAACGAATTAATCAGGTAAACTCAAGGTGTCAGATAAAGCTCAAAGTATCAATGAGATATCAAATAAGAATCCCTGCATCAGATAAAACACACTGACAGAACCAGGATAACAGAGAAATAATCTGAATGTCTCAGATAAGGCTTAAGAGTAGGCTACGGGACCGAAATAGATTGAATTGAAAGCCACAAAATAAACCGGTCAATGGAGTCTATGCATCCATACGTATTCAAAAGCTAATATTTAAATTAACTTTATAATCGCAATGCAATGAAGAAAATATCAACACAACTTGAATTTATTTACAAGTAAATCAAATAAAGTATAAAGCTAAAAATTCCATGTCTATTGTATTTACATCAAAAATATTAAACCAAAAAAGGTGTATAAATTATTAACAATCGACAAACAATATTTGGTGGTGCATAATTGGAATGGTAGTGTAAATAAGGACTAAAAAATATTAAATTAGTAGATGTTACTATGTGTAGCGATAAAAAATGTAGCGGGGTAAATCGGAGATCGAATTATTGATTAATTTGTCTCACAAAAGCAAGAGTCGCCACCGCGCTTTATTATTTCCAAGGAAAAAGGGAAAAGAGCGAAATAAAACCCTAAAGTATGCAATGTAAAATAATACTTTCTAAAAGTAATAAAAATACAAGGCGTTTTTGAAAAGAGATCTATGGTTCGGGGGTTGGTTATACAATGGGAAGGTATTAGCACCCAATGTATCTATAGTACTCTATAGGAACCTTTTGAAATATCTGTTTATTAAAATGTTCGTTTGATTAAAAATAAATTATTTCGACCGAAAAGGGATACGGACGGGTTTTTTGAAGGTATGACGACCTAATGTCGAAGTTTTGGCTTAAAAGGTATAAGTTTTGAAAAGATTGAATATTTGAGGAAAAATTGTCTTAAGTTTTAATGAGATGAAAATATTCGCGTGATTGGACTTGAGGACATGAAGTCAACAAGTTTAATCGTTTTTCTCTTGGATTTAGACGTAAATAGAATAATCAAACAAAAAATTAGATAGATAAATGATATACAACCATAACAATGATTAAATAATAAACTAAAGGGTGTGAACATGCATTCTTATATTTTTTATTTAATAGGTATAACGCAAGATAATTAATTAAGGAAAATAAAATGTTTTAACTCTTAAATTCTAGGTGTCAGATAAAGCTCAAAGTATCAATAAGATATCTAATAAGAATCCCTGCATCAGATAAAACATACTGACAAAATCAGGATAACAGAGAAATAATCTGAATGTCTCAGATAAGGCTTAAGAGTAGGCTACGGGACCGGAATGGATTGAATTGAAAGCCACAAAATAAACCGGTCAATGGAGTCTATGCATCCATACGTATTCGAAAGCTAATATTTAAATTAACTTTATAATCGCAATGCAATGAAGAAAATATCAACACAACTTGAATTTATTTAAAAGTAAATCAAATAAAGTATAAAGCTAAAAATTCCATGTCTATTGTATTTACATCAAAAATATTAAACCAAAAAAGGTGTATAAATTATTAACAATCGACAAATAATATATGGTGGTGCATAATTGGAATGGTAGTGTAAATAAGAACTAAAAAAATATTAAATTAGTAGATGTTACTATGATAATAAATTAAAAGCTTTGCAAATTTCCTTTGTGTTTGGAAAACCATACGCATCAGTATTACAACTAAAAACCATTTCTCCTTGATTAACCAATATGCATGTGGTCTTGTTCCAATCATACACATTCAACACAAAAAGAAATGTTACTAATCTTAGAAGGGGTCTGTTTTAATATATAAAAAGTGACTACTACCATTTTTACAAATAATTTAAAACTAATTACATTTCTAAAATTAGGGTTAAATAGATCATTATAAATTTTTTAATTAAAATTAATTCATACTTCTTGAATATTTGCTTCTTTTTATACACAAAATTAATGTGATTGTTGGTCATTTCTATTACCAAAACTACTAATATAATTACTATCAACTTTACCTATTCCAACAATCCACGTTAATTATTCCATCTATTAATTTTAGAACATAAAAGGCACAATGAAAAGAAAATTAGAAGAAAAAAACCTTCTCTTTCATTTTATTTAACTTTGCTTCATTTTTGGAAAGACAACCAACACAAAAGATAGAACCATTGATTTATCTCTGCTTCTATTTTTCAAAAACGCACTAACACAATCAAACACCAACAAACAAACATACAAAATAAATTCCCAAACACAACAATCCTTTATTTCTCGTTATTTTTCATAGGCTTTAAAGGGTACAAGATTTAAAAATGGAAATTATGTAAATTTAATTACTACACGAATGTTTGATTCTGGTTCCGCTTCTACCTCTTCTTGACTCTTTTGATCTTCTAAGTTGTAGGTCAGTTTTCGGTTATGTTGGTGTCTCTGTGAGATGTAGGACTTTAATGGCATAGTTGTATGAATTTGTGCAGTAGTGAAGAGAAAGTGTGAGGGGCTTCGAACAATACAGTGACTGCAAGTTTTTTTGTGGTTTGTTAGATTTTTCGTTTTTTTTTACCTGAAGTTTGTATGTTTATTAGTTACATATTCAGATTTACCTATGGTGACTAAAAAGGTATACTCACTAATCTCATTCTTTCACATAGGATGTTTTTAAATTTGGTTAAACGAATCTTAGACCGTAGCTTATGTTTCTATAATATCTTTGTAATTGCGATGAATTTCTCTGTTGAGTTTAATTATATTTGTCATTATGTTATAGGTGTAGACTATTTTGTACTTAATATACAAGTTTGTTAATGTCAAGTTCTTGGTTAAATTGTGGTCCAAAACAAAAGAGGATTATCAGAGAGAGTATATGTGACTTTTAAAGAAGCAGAAAAGAATTATAGATGGTATACGGGTTTTGTTGATGTTTGAAGAGAGCTTTAAGTTAGTAATGGTAATACAACTTTGATCTATGTCGGGAAACATTAATTCCAAATAGATTAAAAACATTTGGAGAAGAGAAGAACTTTATACAACAACTGTCAACAGTATCAAAATAATACTAAGATAATTGATAGCATTGTCTTATTTTACACTCATAATAGCTTTTGATCTTTTATTTTTATTTATGAATTCCTGGTAGAATAGACATTGCAAAATTCAATCTAAATTACAAATTGTAATTATTCGGTGGGATTTAGTTTTGATTCCATTGCCAATTTTAGTAAAGTTTACGTTAAACTGAATAGGAATCACCTGACTCTCTCACTGATTTTGGGTAAAACATGGTTTTCATTTCTATTTTCTTCCAGGTGATGCTGATATTTGTTGTCCATAAATTTTTAAATATAGTGATGTAAATTGTCTAATGTTTAGTGTCTTTTAACATATTTGAATAAAATGCACGATTAAAAGTTCGTTGATTCAGTTAGTTGTATCTATATTAGAACAGATAAAGGTTTTTTGTCAAAATTAAGAACTCCGTAAATATTAGATTTGATATTATTCCTCCAACTTATTATTAATGAAACTATGATTTGGTTTTTCTAATCACATGTTACAAAAATAAACTACTCAAAAAAATAAGATAATATACATTTTTGCTTTTTTTTTCTCTTTTGTGTTGCAAATGGGAAAAATAGAGCTTCTTTATTTATTATTAATATTCTCAATTATTTTTTTACTATTAATAACTATATTTAAAAAAAAAATTTGTTAATTAATAAGTTACTAGTTATTAAAGTTGCATAAAAATATTCTACAAATAATTATGAGTTATTCAATATTTATTTAGTATTTATTCGCGATGCAGAATTGTTTATATTCACAAATTCGATACTATGTACATGCTTCCTTCATTAATAGTTTTTGTATTTGTTTTATTTTTTTAAGGTTTCTTCGTGACAATTGCAACCAGATCTTAATTTTTATTTTAAATATTTGATGAGTTAATTAATATATATTTTGAACATTTGATTGATTTGAATTTATTATGTTAAATTATTTAAACAATTTTGTTTTCCTTAGTAATGATACCCAATCTACATTTTAATCAAATGAATATAATAATGTATTGGTAAAAGAAAATAGTGTCAATAATATATTATTTTTTAATTTCTCTAACAATAATTAATGTTCTTTTGTTTAGTTATAAAATCAAAATGATATTTATAAAAAGGAAAATCCTAACTGAAAGACCATAACAACTTATCATTTATCATTTAATTCATATTTACAAACATTTGTTGTTGAGTAAAACAACTTGGAACAATATAAATTTGACAAGATAATTTTGGTTATACAAAATTTGATTAAATAATTTTGGTCCTGCAAAAATTGATTCAATAAATTAGTTAAAAGTTAACTTTGGATTGTAAATAATTATTTATAATAAATAATAGAGTTTATTTTTGTTTTAATTTTTACATTAATTAATTGTTTTTAGGATTGTGTTAGAATAAATAAAAAATAAAAAATCTTTGTAAATAAATGTTTTAATATAATACTGTCTTTACAGATGCAACACATTAGAATAAATATCCTTTATATATCCTCTATCCTAACTTTCCGTAAATAAATATCCTGTATATATTTTTCACATCAAACAATTAATTTTTTCATTGGAATAATTGATTTTGTAAATGTTTAATTTCACCGATCACCTTCAACACAAAAACATTATCCTATTTTAATAAGTGATTATCTTTTTTATTTTTAAAATGTTAATACTTAAATGATTGATTTTACGATTATCTTGATATATTTAAAATTATATGACTATTATTGATTTTACAGTTATTAATTAATATATCATTTAGTTTCTATGAAGATCTCAATAGTTATTATTATTATTATTATTATTATTATTATTATTATTATTATTATTATTATTATTATTATTATTATTATTATTATTATTGTTATTTTAGATTTGTTTAAAAACAATCATATACTTTATAGAAACATGAAGATTAGCTGAGCAATACCATGTTCGGTTGCATGAAAATTGAAATGAGAATAATATATATTTTAAAATAATAATTGAAAATAATAAATTAATAAAATAAAATAACAAATATTGTATTTTTAAATTTAATATCATATAAATAAAAAATATTTTTAAAGAAAAAAATCGACATGAAACAAAATTAGATTCTTAATGATCAAAAGTTAACATTTATACTAAAAAATGAGACAAATATTTATTTTTATAAAAGTAACATGAGACAATAATGATTAGTGAATACACAAATTTTGTATGAATACCCAAATTTTTTATTTTTTTAAAAATGACCAATAAAAACTATGCTGCATAAAAGATGTGTTCATCATATGTTTTGTCACATTGGAAATATCAGCAAATTCATATGAGTTAAAAATATGACAATAATAATGATACATTATTAATATCAATATGGTGAGTAAAAAATACTAAATGTAAATAATAAAAATTTATTTATATTTATTATTATATAATTATAATAACATATTAAAATTATTATTATTATTATTAATATTTAATTTATGAATTTTTAAAATAAAAAAATCTTACACATTTATGTATTATGTATATTTTCAAAATATTTCTTAGGAATTAAAAATGAGAAAATGTTCATTAAAATGTTTTTAACGTTCTAAGTTAAAATTTAACAGTCTGATTTGCACCAATACGAATCAATACTGGCTCATACTCAACGAGTACCCACAAAAAATACCCTCAACGAGTAGGGTAAAAATACGCAAAATAGGTACGAATACTGACACGAGTAATTACCCATTAATATAAGCGGTTATGAGTGCTGGCACGAGTACCTTAGTACCCACTCCACTCCATACTCACACTTCATATTTATATAATATCATTTTTATTATTATATAAAAATACACATATATCAATTTTTAAAAAACATATCACTATTAAACTATTACACATTTTAATAAAAGTGTTTATTTATTTCTTAAATCAACAATAACATTCATAATTTTTTTAATGTTAAAAAAACTTAAAATTATATGATAATTTGTAATTAATTGATTGAATTTTACTACGAATGTGTATAAACGGGTGCGGGTATGGGTATTGAGATACCCATAGATTATGGATATGGGTGTAATTGTTTAGTTTCACCGATCATTTTCAACACAATAATATTATTCTATTTTAGTAAGTGATTATCTGTTTTATTTTTTAAAATGTTAATACTTATATGATTGATTTTATGATTATTTAATATGGTTAAAATTATATGATTATTATTGATTTTGCAGTTATTAATTAATATATCAATACATATTATTATTATTATTGTTATTATTATTATTATTATTATTATATCAATATATATTTTTCAATCAATTAAGTATTATTTATTTTAGATTTGTTTAAAAACAATCTTATACTTTATAGAAACATGAAGATTAGCTGCGCAATACCATGTTCGGTTGCATGAAAATTGAAATGAGATTAATACATTTTTTAAAATAATAATTGAAAAGAATAAATTAATAAAATCAAATAACAATATTATATTTTTAAATTAAATTTCATATAAATAACAAATATTTTTAAAGAAAAAAAATTGACTTGAAACATAATTAGCTTCTTAATGATAAAGCCAAAAATTCCATGTCTATTGTATTTACATCAAAAATATTAAACCAAAAAAGGTGTATAAATTATTAACAATAGACAAACAAAATTTGGAGGTGCATAATTGGAATGGTAGTGTAAATAAAGACTAAAAAAAAGATTAAATTAGTAGATGTTACTATGATAATAAATTAAAAGCTTTGCAAATTTCCTTTGCGTTTGGAAAACCATGTGCACCAATATTACGACTAAAAACCATTTCTCACTGATTAACCAATATGCACGTGGTCTTGTTCCAATCATACACATTCAACACAAAAAGAAATGTTACTAATCTTAGAAGGAGTCTGTTTTAATATATAAAAAGTGACTACTACCATTTTTACAAATAATTTAAAACTAATTACATTTATCAAATTAGGGTTAAATAGGTTATTATAAATTTTGTAATTAAAATTAATTCAGACATTTTGAATATTTGCTTCTTTTTATACACAAAATTAACGTGATTGTTGGTCATGTCTATTACCAAAGCTACTAATATAATTACTATCAACTTTATCTATTCCAACAATCTACATTAATTATTCCATCTATCAATTTTATAACATAAAAGGAACAATGAAAATTAAATTAGAAAAAAAAACCTTCTCTTTCATTTTATTTAACTTTGCTTCATTTTTGGAAAGACAACCAACACAAAAGATAGAACCATTAATTTCTCCCTGCTTCTATTTTTCAAAGACGCAATAACACCATCAAACAAACATACAAAATCAATACCCAAACACAATAATCCTTAATTTCTCATTATTTTCATAGGCTTTACAGAGTACAAGATTTCGAAATGGAAATTATGTAAATTTGATTACTACACGAATGTTTAATTCTGGTTCCGCTTCTACCTCTTCTTAACTCTTTTGATCTTCTAAGTTGTAGGTCAATTGTCTGTTGTGTTGGTGTCTCCACGAGATATAGGATTTTGATGGCGAAGTTGTATGAATTTGTGCAGTAGTGAAGAGAAAATGTGAGAGGCTTCGAACAATACAATGATTGCAAGTTGTTTTGTGGTTTGTTAGGTTTTTCGTTTTTTTTTTTACCTGAAGTTTGTATGTTTATTAGTTACATATTCAGATTTACCTATGGTGACTAAAAATGTATACTCACTAATCTCATTCTTTCACAGAGGAAGTTTTAAAATTTGGTTATACGAATCTTAGACCGTAGCTTATGTTTCTATAATATCTTGCTAATTGCGATAAATTTCTCTGTTGAGTTTCATTATATTTGTCATCATGTTATAGGTGTAGAGTATTTTGTACTTAACATACAAGTTTGTTAATGTCAAGTTCTTGGTTAAACTGTGGTCCAAAACAAAAGAGAGTTATCAGAGAGAGTATATGTCACTTTTAAAGAAGCAGAAAAGAATTATAGATGGTATACGAGTTTTGTTGATGTTTGAAGAGAGCTTTAAGTTGGTAATGGTAATACAACATTGATCTAAGTGGGGAAACATTAATTCCAAATAGATTAATTGGAGAAGAGAAGAACATTATACAACAACCGTCAACAGTATCAAAATAATACTAAGATAATTGATAGAGTTTTCTTATTTTACACTCATAATAGCTTTTGATCTTTGATTTTTATTTATGAATTCCAGGTAGAACAGTCATTGCAAAATTCAATCTAAATTACAAATTGTAATTATTCTGTGGGATTTAGTTTTGATTCCACTGCCAATTATAGTAAAATTTACGTTAAACTGAATCAGAATCAGCTGACTCTGTCACTGATTTTGGGTAAAACATGGTTTTCATTTCTATTTTGTTCCAGTGATGCTAATATTTGTTGTCCATAAATTTTTAAATAGAGTGATGTATATTGTCTGATGTTTAGTGTCTATTAACATATTAACAAAGTATTTCAATAAAATGCAGGATGAAAAGTTAGCTGATTCAGTTAGTTGTATCCATATTAGAACAGATAAAGGTTTTTGTCAAAATTAAGAACTCAGTAAATATGAGATTTGATAGTATTCCTCCAACTTATTATTAATGAAACTATGATTTGGTTTTTCTAATCACATGTTACAAAAAGAAACTACTTAAAAAAATAAGATAAGTTACATTTTTGATTTTTTTTCTCTTCTGCGTTGCAAATGGGAAAAATAGAGATTCATTATTTATTATTAATATTCTCAATTTTTTTTACTATTAATAACTATATTCAAAATATATATTTTTTTGTTAATTAATAAGTTATTAGTTATTAAAGTTGCATAAAAATATTCTATGAAAAATTATGAGTTATTCACTATTTATTTAGTATTTATTCGCGATGCAGAATTTTATATATTAACAAATTCAGATACTATGTACATGCTACCTTCGTTAATAATTTTTGTTTTTGTTTTATTTTTTTAAAGTTTCTTCATGAAAATTGCAACCTGATCTTAATTTTTATTTTAAATATTTGATGAGTTAATTAATATATATATTTTAAACATTTGATTGATTTGAATTTATTATGTTAAATTATTTTAACAATTTTGTTGCCCTTAGTAATGATACCCATTCTACATTTTACTCAAATGAAGATAATAATGTATTGGTAAAAGAAAATAGTGTCAATAATATATTATTTTTTAATTTCTCTAACAATAATTAATTTACTTTTTGTTTAGTTATATTAAACAATATGATATTTATAAAAAGGAAAATCCTAATTGAAAAACCATAACAAACTTATCATTTATCATTTAATTCATATTTACAAATATTTGTTATTGATTAAAACAACCTGGAACAATATAAATTTGACAAGATAATTTTGGTCATACAAAAATTGATTAAATAATTTTGGTCCTGCAAAAATTGATTCAACAAATTAGTTAAAAGTTAATTTTGGATTGTAAATAATTATTTATAATAAATAATAAATAATAGAGTTTATTTTTGTTTTAATTTTGACATTAATTAACCGTTTTTAGGATTGTGTAAGAATAAATAAAAAATAAAAAATCTTTGTAAATAAATGTTTTAATATATTATTGCCTTTATAGATGCAACACATTAGAATAAATATCCTTTATATATCCTCTATCCTATCTTTCTGTAAATAAATATCCTTTATATATTTTTTATATCAAATAATTGATTTTTTCATTGGAATAATTGATTTTGTAAAGGTTTAATTTCACCGATCACTTTCAACACAAAAACATTATTATATTTTAATAAATTATATCTTTTATTTTTAAAATGTTAATACTTATATGATTGATTTTATGATTATTTAATATATTTCAAATTACATGATTATTATTGATTTTACAGTTATTAATTAATATATCATTTATTTTCTATGAAGATCTCCATACTTATTATTATTATTATTATTATTATTATTATTATTATTATTATTATTATTATTATTATATCAATAAATATTATTCAATCAATTAAGTATTATTTATTTTAGATTTGTTTAAAAACAATCATATACGTTATAGAAAACATGAAGATTAGCTGAGCAATACCACGTTCGGTTGCATGAAAATTGAAATGAGATTAATATATTTTTTAAAATAATAATTGAAAATAATAAATTAATAAAATCAAATAACAAATATTATATTTTAAAATTTAATTTCATATAAATAACAAATATTATTAAAGAAAAAAATCGAATTGAAACAAAATTAAATTCTTAATGATAAAAAGTTAACATTTATACTAAAAAATGATACAAATATTTATTTTTATAAAATAACATGAGAGAATAATGATTAGTGAATACATAAATTTTTTATGAATACCCAAATTTTTTATTCTTTTAAAAATGACCAATAAAAACTATGCTACTTAAAGGTGTGCTACATCATATGTTTGGCCACATTGGAAATATCAGCAAATTCATATGAGTTAAAAATATGAACATAATAATGATACATTATTAATATCAATATCGTGAGTAAAAAATAATAAATTTTAATAATACATTGCTCATACTCAACGGATACCCACATAAATTAAAAATTAACAATCTGATTTGCATCGATACGAATCAATACATTGCTCATACTCAATGGATACCCACATAAAATACCCTCAACGAGTAGGGTAAAAATCCGCAAAATAGGTATGGATGCTGACAGGAGTAATTACCCATTAAAATAAGCGGTTATGAGTGCTGGCACGAGTACCTTAGTACCCACTCCGCTTCATACTCACACTTCATATTTATATAATATCATTTATATTATTATATACAAATGCACATATATCAATTTTTAAAAACATATCACTATTAAACTATTACACATTTTAATAAAAGTATTTATTTATTTCTAAAATCAACAATAACAATCATAATTTTTTTATGTTAAAAAAACTTAAAATTATATGATAATTTATAATTAATTGATTGAATTTTACTACGAATGTGGATAAACGGGTGCGGGTATGGTTATTGAGATACCCATAGATTATGGATATGGGTGTGAACAGTGTCCACGCGAGTTTGGGCTCGGCACGGAGATTTTTTTGGTATGGGGACGGGTATTGTAGTACTCTGCCCATTGCCATCCCTAATCAATACCCGAGTACGGGTAAAAAAATATACTTAATAAAGAAGAAAATAATTTCACAAATATTTAATTATCTATATTTAAGTATCCCAAAGTCCATTTTCACAAATATTTAATTATCTATATTTAAGTATCCCAAAGTCCATTTTTCCTATATTCCAACAAAACATAAGATAGATCAAGTGATTACACCAGTAAAATACAACCTTATATCCAAAGTTCTATAAAACAAAGATAGGATGATATATTTTTGTTCTTAATTTCACACATAAAAACGACATGGCACCACTCGTGCGAATGCACACGTGCTTTAGTAGTATTTAAAGAAGCAGACAAATTGAGAACCACATACTTGATAAAATACAACATCACCTATTTAAATTACATAATATTTGGAGAATGAACAAAAACACCAATATAATTTCTACATGTATTGCAAGATGGGAAAACTGAATAAGTCAAACTCACAAAATAGAGGATGATATCTCGTCTATAAATGAATCATATCTAATCTTGGAAAAAAGTTTTAGAAGAGAAACGTTGCACAAAGACACAAAATGGTTTGAATGAGGTTGAAGTGTTTTTGTTGGGATCAATAGCAAATGGATCCCACTGGAGGGACAGTTACTATGTCTCCACATATTTGTGAAAGGGTTTGTGAATTGAATCGTAATGAAGTTCGGAAATGGAAGAAAAAACAAGGTTCAGTCTGTATCGCCTCATCCTACCCCAAAATACTCAACTGCATAAGATTCATATCTTTATTTATTAAGTGTTTTAAGTTTGATAAAGAGAAAGAGGTTTGAAAAGAGAGTCACTCGAAGAAGTCGAGGTTTTTTATGGAACTCGTTAAATTTTAGAAAACAAATAAGGTTTTGAAAATTAAAGAATTTGAAGGAGATGAAGAGAATATCCTATGTACAGGACGGTAAAAGATAAGGTAAGGAAGGTTTGGCCGAACATAAGCTCATACTTGATATAAAGAAATCAATATAGCATTCCCATCCCTTTGGATTGAGAGCCATAAGCAGTTAAATAAGCCAAGAGTATACCAAACCTCAGGTGAAAATAAATCACACAAGCATACATCATCAAAGCCACCCTTGCGTAAGATAATACTCAAAGGAATGGATAAAGTTCATCAGGTGAAAATAAACCACAACAGAGAATGCATTAGGTAAGAATAAATCAGAAGCAGCAAATGCATCAGGTAAACTCAAGGTGTCAGATAAAGCTTAAAGTATCAATAAGATATCAAATAAGAATCCCTGCAACAGATAAAACACACTGACAGAACAAGGATAACAGAGAAATAATACAAATGTCTCAGATAAGGCTCAAGAGTATGCTACGAGACTGGAATTAATTGAATTGAAAGCGACAAAATAAACCCGTCAATGGAGTCTATGCATCCATACGTATTCGAAAGCTAATATTTAAATTAACTTTATAATCGCAGCGCAATGAAGAAAATATCAACACAACTTGAATTTATTTACAAGTAAATCAAATAAAGTGTAAAGCCAAAAATTCCATGTCTATTGTATTTACATCAAAAATATTAAACCAAAAAAGATGTATAAATTATTAACAATAGACAAATAAAATTCGGTGGTGCATAATTGGAATGGTAGTGTAAATAAAGACTAAAAAAATATTAAATTAGTAGATGTTACTATGATAATAAATTAAAAGCTTTGCAAATTTCCTTTGTGTTTGGAAAACCATACGCACCAGTATTACAACTAAAAACCATTTCTCACTGATTAACCAATATGTTTGTCGTCTTGTTCCAATCAGACACATTCAACACAAAAAAAAATGTTACTAATCTTAGAAGGAGTCTGTTTTAATATATAAAAAGTGACTACTACCATTTTTTACAAATAATTTAAAACTAATTACATTTCTAAAATTAGGGTTAAATAGGTCATTATAAATTTTTTAATTAAAGTTAATTCAGACATTTTGAATATTTGCTTCTTTTTATATACAAAATTAATGTGATTGTTGGCCATTTCTATTACCAAAGCTACTAATATAATTACTATCAACTTTACCTATTCCAGCAATCCACATTAATTATTCCATCTATTAATTTTAGAACATGAAAGGCACAATGAAAAGAAAATTAGAAGAAAAAAAACCTTCTCTATCATTTTATTTAACTTTGCTTCATTTTTGGAAAGACAACTAACACAAAAGATAGAACAATTGATTTCTCTCTTCTTTTATTTTTCAAAGACGCAATAACACAATCAAACACCAACAATCCTTAATTTCTCGTTATTTTTCATAGGCTTTACAGGGTACAAGATTTCAAAATGGAAACTATGTAAATTTGATTACTGCACGAATGTTTAATTCTGGTTCCGCTTCTACCTCTTCTTGACTCTTTTGATCTTCTAAGTTGTAGGTCAGTTTTCTGTTGTGTTGGTGTCTCCGTGAGATGTAGGACTTTGATTGCGTAGTTGTATGAATTTGTGCAGTAGTGAAGAGAAAATGTGAGGGGCTTCGAACAATACAGTGACTGCAAGGTGTTTTTTGGTTTGTTAGGTTTTTCATTTATTTATTTATTTTTACATGAAGTTTGTATGTTTATTAGTTACATATTCAGATTTACCTATTGTGACTAAAAAGGTATACTCACTAATCTCATTCTTTCAAAGAGGAAGTTTTAAAATTTGGTTATACGAATCTTAGACCGTAGCTTATGTTTATGTATTATCTTGGTAATTGCGATGAATTTTTCTGTTGAGTTTAATTATATTTGTCATTATGTTATAGGTGTAGACTATTTTGTACTTAATATACAAGTTTGTTAATGTCAAGTTCTTGGTTAAATTATGGTCCAAAACAAAAGAGGATTATCAGAGATAGTATATTTGACTTTTAAAGAAGTAGAAAAGAATTATAGATGGTATACGGGTTTTGTTGATGTTTGAAGAGAGCTTTAAGTTGGTAATGGTAATACAACTTTGATCTATGTGGGGAAACATTAATTCCAAATAGATTAAAAAATTTGGAGAAGAGAAGAACTTTATACAACAACCGTCAACAGTATCAAAATAATACTAAGATAATTCATAGCATTGTCTTATTTTACACTAATAATAGCTTTTGATCTTTGACTTTTATTTATGAATTCCTGGTAGAACAGTCATTGCAAAATTCAATCTAAATTACAAATTGTAATTATTCCGTGGGATTTAGCTTTGATTCCACTGCCAATTTTAGTAAAGTTTACCTTAAACAGAATTGGAATCGGGTGACTCTCTCAATGATTTTGGGTAAAACATGGTTTTCATTTCTATTTCATTTTTAAATAGAGTGATGTATATTGTCTGATGTTTAGTGTCTTTTAACATATTAACAAAGTATTTAAATAAAATGCAGGATGAAAAGTTAGATGATTCAGTTAGTTGTATCTATATTAAAATAGATAAAGGTTTTTGTCAAAATTAAGAACTCAATAAATATGAGATTTAATAGTATTCCTCCAGCTTATTATTAATGAAACTATGATTTGGTTTTTGTAATCACATGTTACAAAAAGAAACTACTCAAAAAAGTAAGATAATATACATTTTTGCATTTTTATTTCTCTTCTGTGTTGCAAATGGGAAAAATAGAGCTTCTTTATTTATTATTAAAGTTCCATAAAAATATTCTACGAATAATTATGAGTTATTCACTATTTATTTAGTATTTATTCGCGATACATAATTGTTTATATTCACAAATTCAGATATTATGTACATGTTTCCTTCATTAATAATTTTTGTTTTTGTTTTATTTTTTTAAGGTTTCTTCATGACAATTGCAACCAGGTCTTAATTTTTATTTTAAATATTTGATGAGTTAATTAATATATATTTTAAACATATGATTGAGTTGAATTTATTATGTTAAATTATTTTAACAAAGATAATAATGTATTGGTAAAAGAAAACGGTGTCAATATTATATTATTTTTTAATTTCTCTAACAATAATAAATTTACTTTTGTTTAGTTATAAAAACAAAATGATATTTATAAATAGGAAAAATCCTAACTGAAAGACCATAACAAACTTATCATTTATCATCTAATTCATATTTACAAACATTTGTTGTTGATTAAAACAACCCGAAACAATATAAATTTGACAAGATGATTTTTGTCATACAAAAATTGATTAAATAATTTTGGTCCTGCAAAAATTGATTCAATAAATCAGTTAAAAGTTAAGTTTGGATTGTAAATAATTATTTATAATAAATAATAAATAATAGACTTTATTTTTGTTTTAATTTTGACATTAATTAACCGTTTTTAGGATTGTGTTAGAATAAATAAAAAATAAATTTTTTTTGTAAATAAATGTTTTAATATAATATTGCCTTTACAGATGTAACACATTAGAATAAATATCCTTTATATATCTTCTATCCTATCTTTCCGTAAACAAATATCCTTTATATAATTTTTACATAAAATAATTGATTTTTTCATTGGAATAAGTGATTTTGTATATGTTTAATTTCATGATCATTTTCAACACAAAAACATTATTCTATTTTAATAAGTGATTATCTCTTTTATTTTTAAAATGTTAATACTTATATGACTGATTTTATGATTATTTTGATATATTTAAAATTATATGACTATTATTGATTTTACAGTTATTAATTAATATATCGTTTATTTTCTATGAAGATTTCAATACATATTATTATTATTATTATTTTATTATTATTATTATTATTATTATTATTATTATAATTATATCAATAAATATTATTCAATCAATTAAGTATTATTTATTTTAGATTTGTTTAAAAACAATCATATACTTTATAGAAACATGAAGATTAGCTGAGCAATACCACGTTCGGTTGCATGAAAATTGAAATGAGATTAATATATTTTTTAAAATAATAAATTAATAAAATCAAATAACAAATATTATATTTTTAGATTTAATTTCATATAAATAACAAATAATTTAAAGAAAAAAATTGACTTGAAACAAAATTAGATTCTTAAGGATAAAAAGTTAACGCTTATACTAAAAAAATGATACAAATATTTTTTTTTATAAAAATAACATGAGGACAATAATGATTAGTGAATACATAAATTTTGTATGAATATACAAAATTTTAATTCTTTTACAAATGACCAATAAAAACTATGCTGCATTAAAGGTGTACTGCATCATATGTTTGGTCACATTGGAAATATCAACAAATACATATGAGTTTAAAATATGACAATAATAATGATACATTATTAATATTAATATGGTGAGTAAATAATAATAAATGTTAATAATAAAAATTTATTATTATTTATTATTATCTAATTATAATAATATATTAAAATTAGTATTATTATTAATATTTAATTAATGAATCTTTAAAATAGAAAAATCTTACACATTTATGTATTATGTATATTTCAAAATAGTCCTTAGGAATTAAAAACGAGAAAATGTTCATTAAAACATTTTCAACATTCTAAATTAAAAATTTAATTATCCCAAAGTCCATTTTTCACAAATATTTAATTATCTATATTTAAGTATCCCAAAGTCCATTTTTCTTATATTCCAAGAAGACATAAGATAGATCAAGTGATTACACCAGTAAAATACAACCACATATCCAAAGTTCTATAAAACAAAGATAGAAGGATAAATTTTTGTTCTTAATTTCACACATAAAAACGACATGGCACGACTCGTGCAAATGCACACGTGCTTTAGTAGTGTTTAAAAAAGCAGACAAATTGACAACCACATACTTGATAAATGAAATATTCACCTATTTAAATTACATAATATTTTAAGATTGAACAAAAACACTAACATAATTTCTACATGTATTGCAAGATGGGAAGACTGAATATCTCAAACTCACAAAATAGAGGATGGTATCTCGTCTTTAAATGAATCATATCTAATCTTGGAAAAAAGTTTTAGAAGAGAAACGTTGCACAAACACACAAAATGGTTTGAATGAGGTTGAAGTGTTTTTGTTGGGATCAATAGCAAATGGATCCCACTGGAGGGACAATCATTATGTCTCCACTTATTTGTGAAAGGGTTTGTGAATTGAATCGTAATGAAGTTCGGAAATGGAAGAAAAAAGAAGGTTCAGTTTGTATCTCCTCATCCTACCCCAAAAGACTCAACTGCATAAGATTCATATCTTTATTTATTAAGTGTTTTAAGTTTGATAAAGAGAAAGAGGTTTTAAAGGAGAGTTACTCGAAGAAGTCGAGGTTTATTATGAAACTGGTTAAATTTTAGAAAACGGAGAAGGTTTTTAAAAAGATGAGAATATTTTGAAAATTAAAGAATTTGCAGGAGATGAAGAAAATATCCTATGTACAGGATGATAAAAGATAAGGTAAGGAAGGTCTGACGGAACGTAATCTCATACTTGATATAAAGAAATCAATATAGAATTCACATCCCTTTGGATTAAAAGCCATAAGCAGATAAATAAGCCAAGAGTATACCAAATCTCAAGTGAAAATATATCGCACAAGCAGGCAACATCAAAGAAACACATGAGTCAGATAATACTCAAAGGAACGGGTAAAGTGCATTCGGTGAAAATAAACCACAACAGAGAATGCATAAGGAAAGAATAAATCGCAAGCAGCGAATGCATCAGGTAAACTAAGGTGTCAGATAAAGCTCAAAGTATCAACAAGATATCATATAAGAATCCCTGCATCAGATGAAACACACTGACAAAACCAGGATAACAGAGAAATAATCTGAATGTCTCAGATAAGGCTTAAGAGTAGGCTACGGGACCAGAATGGATTGAATTGAAAGCCACAAAATAAACCGGTCAATGGAGTCTATGCATCCATACGTATTCGAAAGGTAATATTTAAATTAACTTTATAATCGCAACGCAATGAAGAAAATATAAACACAACTTGAATTTATCTACAAGTAAATCAAATAAAGTATAAAGCCAAAAATTCCATGTCTATTGTATTTACATAAAAAGTATTAAACCAAAAAAGGTGTATAAATTATTAACAATCGACAAACAAAATTTGGTGGTGCATAATTGGAATGGTAGTGTAAATAAGGACTTAAAAAAATATTAAATTAGTAGATGTTACTATGATAATAAATTAAAAGCTTTGAAAATTTCCTTTGTGTTTGGAAAACCATACGCACTAGTATCTATTATCTATCTATAAAAATCATAGTTCCTGGAAATTACCACAACACCACAGCTGAAAAAATCCATTGTTAGTCTATTGTATTGGGGTAAAATTGGAAACTCCAAAATATCTTGCACCACATTGATTTGAATCTGATGTGGCACTCCCACAAATTTTCACCACATTTTCAATTTTTTGTTCCAAATAAATCCATGCCAAACCATTATGCCTCTCTTCCTCTTCCCCATGCCAAACAATTATTCCTTTCCATTCATTGTGCCTCTCTTCCTCTTCCCCATGCCAAACCATTATGCCTCTCTTAATCAGAATTCAAATTCAAATGGAACCCTAAAAGGTGTTTCACTCTTCCTTCATTGCTACAAACGTTGTAGTCATTTTCCATTGCTTAACACCTTCCAGTCTCTGCGCTGTTACGAATCGCTGCGTGACGATGGCGCGCCCAATCGAGTATATCAGTAGCATTGACGATTCGAAGGATTTGTGAAAGGTTGTTGTTAGATGTAAGCATATGTGGTCTGTTACCAGTTCTCAGAATAGAGAGCACTTAGAGCTTATTATGTTTGATTCAAAGGTATAATACAATCTAAATGTTTCTGCTTTGCCATATTGATTTTGTTGTAACAGTACTGGTATATGATACTGATTTCAAGATGTTTGTATTTTCACAGTTGGATTTGATTCAAGCCATTGTGCCATCTTATTTGGTATCAAAATTCAAAACACAGCTTGAACTTGGTTGTTCCTACATAATGCAGAATTTCAAAGTTTCCAGCAATGATTTCTCCTTCAAATCCACTGATCATAAGTTCAAATTGATTTTCTGTGGTTCAACTTCCGTCAAAAAGGTCCAACTTGCTGACATACCTCTGAACCACCTCAAGTTAATTGGAATAAATGCTATTATTGAGGGTAAATACAGAACGAATTTGTTATATGGTGAGTTACATTTTTACTGTTATAATAGAACGCATTGTATTGTGACTTCTCCGTTATACATAACTGTCTGTGGTGAACTTTTGTGCAGATATAATTGGTGGGGTTACTGAAATATCCCAAGCCCAGATAATTCCTGATAACAACAAAAGCAAGGTTGTGTTTTCATTAACTGATCTGAGGTAGGTGTTTCATTTTGTTTGTTAACATTGATGCTGATAAATATAAAAGTCTAACATGTTCGTGTAGTTTGTTTTGTAATTCCTGTCAATCAGCAAACATCATGTGCAATGTACTCTTTGGGGTAAATTAGCTGTGCAACTGAATGAGTATTATACGACTCATAAGGCTGATGGTAGTATTGTTCTCCTACTTATGAATGCAAGGATCAAGGAACCTCAAGGTATGCTATGTGACTATTTCTTATTATATCCAATTATTATATCCAACTTTAAGTTTTGTCATTTATAAATATCTCAATTTTTAGGAAATTATCCTTTAAATGTATCAAATGCTTGGAACGGCAAAAAACTGCTCATCAATGATTTGTCTATTGAGGAGGTTAAAAACCTTAAAGAGAAGTAAGTGATTTTATTATGAAGTTATGAATTAGCAAACTATGATTACTAACAGCCTGTTTTCATTCTGATCTATGTACATCATACTTAAAGATGATCTGCCGACACTCTCATCCTCGAGCATGCAAATGGAAACCACAAATACCTCTATTTTTTCTGATTTGGACAAATTTGTATGGAAAGCTGAAGTGTTGAGTCTGTCTGATATTGCATATCTGCAGACAGTAAGTTACTCTTTAATACATGACTGTCTTAGATTGAGGAATTACACAGACTGGGTTCTAATCCATTTTTTGAGACATCATCCCATCTTTCTGTTTCAGGAAACTACATGTGTGACTGTTGCGACTCTGGAGAAGTTTGAATGTGGGCATTCAGGATGGTATTATGATGGATGTAGTGAATGTACCAAAAGTGTGACTTTGAAGGATGGAAAATTCATGTGTTATTCCAAACACATCAGTTCTGAGCCAGTCCCAAGGTAACTTCTAAGTATTGCATATCAATGATTATCATCATATAACCAAACGCTTCATTGCTGACAATTTCTTATTTTGATCACGCATGGTATAGGTTTAAGCTTGAAGTGCTTGCCTCCGATGGAAAGTTAAAATACAAGTTCGTATTTTGGGATGTAGATTGTGTAAAGTTGATTGGGAAGTCCGCCCTTCAGATGAAGTTGGATTTGATGGAGGTATTTTCCATTTGGCTAATATGTAAGTTAGATAATTACCATATAAATAAAATATATTGTTTTAATCATTTAGACTGGAGATTTTGATCCCCTTGAATTCCCTTATGAACTTGATGTGATGCTGAAGAAGGAGTTGGCTATAAGAGCAGTGTTTCAACCAAACAAGGCCAGTCTTTCTGTAATCGGATTTAAGGCAGATGAAGTGCTACGTACCAAAATAAAGGAGAGGTTTAAATGTGAAGAGGTACTGCTGTACTCATGTTTTACTGTTGTTAAAATCAGTATCATGTGCATTGGATTTTTTTAACAATTGTTTAAAACTTGCAGCACACTTCAAAGATTGTCGTCTCAACAGATGACACTCGGGATGATATGCATACAACATCGGTATGTTTTAAATAGGAACGACCTATTACTCTTTCCATCACATTTTGAACAATTGTCTAACGTTTATTTCTTGCGTTTTTTAACTTGCAGTGTACTCCGACCATCAGCACCTCAGAAAAACAGTCTCATACTGATCCACAAACAGTTTTAGTGCGTCTTTTTTTAGCTTTCAACATTAACAAATTAGCCTATTAAACAATGTCTTACTTCCTTTTTTATGCTACTGATTTTGTAATGACTCTTTAATGGCAGGATTCGTTATCAATCACTGCAGATTATGACCCTTCAGTTGCCAACTCTGCACTTACACCGTCAAAAAGATCTATTCCTGAGACAGTTGAAGAACTCGACAGTGCCCAACTATCGTCCACCAAGATAATAAGGGACATCAAGCTGGAGAAATGATGCAGTCAATTATCGTCGATGATTTATTTTTACTTTAAGCTGTTTTGGACAACTTTGCACACCTTATTTTGATTGATGTAATGAAATATTTCTGGTTTACATTTTGTTTATTCTGGTTTATGAGGATTTGATTTGTCATTCTTGCTTTTTGTTTGATCATTTTGTAATTGTATATGAAAGAATGATATGATTTTAGTCATTTAAGCTGCAAAAAACTATGCATAATTTACACTACAAAAAGCAATATGATGTTGGTAATTCCTTATTTTGTTTAATATAATAAACTTATTTTGGACAAAAATGTTTCTCTTTATGTCTTGATGCTGGACAACCATATTGTTTTGCATACTTTATGCATAATACACGGTAGTATATCAGCATATTGTACATTAATCTAAAAAACTGATACATGAATAACAGATTATGCATAGCAGAAATCCATGACACTTGATTAATATAAATTGTTACCGGATAATACCGGAAACGATATGCAATTATCTCATCAATGCAAGATATGGAACTAATTTTGTATCATCCCATTTAACATATCATAAGCAGATTGTACATTGAGCCGTAGCGCAACAATATCAAATAACAAAACTAATAACAAAGACAAATGGGCATCAAATAGATTTTCAAAACAAATAGTTATGCATTTCCGCCCATACAAAAATAATCCCTCCTTTTTGCCATGATGCTTCCCATGTAATCCAATCAACAACTCCTTTCAATGCTACCCTCTCTCAACTTTGACCAATATATGTTCCACAGGAGGATGCTCTACACTGAATAAGAGAACGTCACCTTTCGACAGCTCTTTGTCCTTTGCAAATTTTAACCAGCCCCTTGACAGAAACTTCTCGGTCATGTTCTCCCTGGATTTGAAAACACATTGGTACGTAATACCCGAGTCTGTGTCATGAAGATCAATATATGATCTTGGTTCCATGAAGATTTCCTTGATGACTACTGCTGGAAAGTGCTGCAACATTAAAACTTTATTAGCTATGTCTATTCATTCAATGTTATGCATCCTTACGAACTGTAACAGCAAACAGATAAAGAGCTTACAAGAACTTGATTTTTTATCTGGCTGCTGCTCTTAACAACTTTCTGCCATCTGCAAACAAGTTTCTCTTGCATGGCAGGAGGTTGTACAACATCAGCAGCATCAGTAGTGTTGTTCTCCTCGCTGCATTAACAAACACGATTATTTAAACTACTAATTTGCAAACTCAAATATTCAAATGTATATATGTAACCTAAAAGCCCTTGCCTGTCAAACACATCGCCCGCTGATTCCATTGCTTCATCAGTGGAATTCTGTTCAGGCTCATCGTCTGATATGTCAACAAGCCATCCCTCCTCTCTGGCTATTTCAAAGTACTTTTCCCGTGATAGACAGCTTCTCACCTTTCCTGTTCTCAGTTTGTACGATTCCTCTCTTTCGACATACTCATAGTAGTTGTCCATAAGTTCAGCACATGTAAATTTTCTGCAACTCCTGCTGCTTAATCAAAAAAACAACAAACATCATGCATTCAGTTTTTTGTTTTTTTCACTATCCAGAATACTGTTTTACCTTGAAGAACTTTCAGCTTCCTCTTTCCTCCTCTTAGCCTCTACATGCAACTTTCTCCATTCTTCTGCTCTGTCCCGCTTATCCTCTGATTGCTTCCAAACCTTTTGGATAGCCAGATTTTTCCATTTACGATTAGGAGTCGTGGTTGTGTGACTTCTACCAACGAATCCCCTGCATATAAATGCATTCATGCCCATCATGCACACAAACATCTTTGTATAAACCCTAAATAATCTCATTGCAAGTTTAGAAACATGTGTGTCAAAACGGAAGAACTTACCCGCGAGAACACCAACGTAGATCCTCTTTCTTCATCGTATTGGTTGGTCGGCGTTGTCTGGAGCAAAACGCTGTTTCAATGGTGTACCGTCTTCTTGGAATGTTGTTTCTGATGGAAAACCGAAGAGACAGGGAGATGGAGTAAAACAGACGTTAGACAATATCTTTTGTTGGCCCAACAAGCAAGCATTAGTTACATAAGACACTATACATGACATGTAGAATACAAACAGTTTCTGATCATTCCATTTTATATCCCTTGGAAAATGTATATTTTTGGAAGTACTTTTAATTTTACACATTTACATCAAACCATGGTTACATGTTACAAAAAAAAAATGAATATAGTATAGAATACAATAGGAATAAACTTTGGTTTCCAATGGCAATTTTGTGTTTCCAACATAACAGTATTTAATGTCATATTATAATATTTGGTGTTCTAATAATTGTTTAAAGTTTGGCCAACATATGGTATTCATGTGACATTAACTTTTTTAACCTCTACCCATAATTGTTAAGCTTTGGTAGCATATAATGTAATGATGAAACACAATTAATGTTATATAGCAACTTCACTGATGCAATGCACTGTACCCTATTTCATATCCAATGTACAAATAGAGTATCTGAGTACACTTAAAAATTAGAATACAAATGTTATGAACTGCAAAACCAAACAATTCCATATAGGTTTGTTACTCTTACATTCATTATGTTATACTTATGAAGAGTTGTAAGTTATCAACCATATTCTCTTTCAACTATGAACAACCATTTTGTAGATAGGAAATACTCTACATCACTTGCAAGACAAAAGAGGAAGCATGTTCTTGATGAAAGAAGATTTCAGAAGAATAGAGTTAATGAAAATTCAACTGAGCACAACCATGACCTAAAGAATTCAAGTTATGTAAGCAGACATCATACAAGACAGCCATTGTCAGATATCAGTTCTATTTTTGTCAATGGCCATGGAGATGTTTCTGCACGAACAGAGTGCGTAATGCTTAATTCCCAACAAAGGAGAAGGAGTGTTGGTTTTAACCAGTGCACAACCCCAACACCTGCATCTTCCCCCAGCTTCTCATGCATTTCTACTGATACAATTTCTCCCAAACAAATTTCTGCTTCAGCACGTCAAAGAAGGAGGTCAATAATGAAGCGTAAGAGTCCCCAAAACAACAGCCATTGTGGTCATCTGCAGATCAAACTCGCTGATAGAATGCCCTTTTGTTCCCCTTTACCGTTTGATGCTAACACACCTCTGAATGGCGTTACCTCCTCATCAAGTATTAAATGCACAAATAATTCATATGGACTACCGAATTCCTATGCATCTTCATCCAACAAACATCTTGATCCAAATCTAATTCGTTCAACGACTGCGAATCTATTAAAAACCTTTTCAAGTGTTACAGAAACGACGTCAACTTCACTTAATACCAATATGTTCAGAAGTGCTGAATCAGTGAACCCAGTTCAACAATCAGTTGCAGACTATTCATCCGATGAATCTTTAACAGATAGTTCGTGTGAATTCATAAATGAAGATCCGAATTATGATACAAGTTCAAGTCTGGACAACGACGAAGATCATTCTGCAAATGTCCCAACAATTGATTGCACAAATGCTGGTATGTATTGCTGGAATTATTATTAATAGCAAACCATAACTTAAATTCACTGTCATGCAGTTTGGTGTCTATGAATATACTGATGTGTATAAGATATATGATGTTTCGTTCTATCTGATAAATACAGGATATTCAGATATTGGTGATCCTTCCATTGAATGCAATCAGTGTGGAGCACAAATGTGGTATCAGGAGAAGGTTGTCAAGAGAAAACATAGTGCAGTGCCTAAGTTCCAATTATGTTGTGGAAAGGGTAAAGTTGTGTTGCCACTTCTGAGAACACCACCACCGTTTCTTAAACATCTTCTGTCGAATGAAAACGATGTACTATGTAGAAATTATCAGCAGAATTGCAGACAGTACAACATAATGTTTGCATTTACGTCTCCTGGAATGAAAATTGACAATAGATTCAATAATGGAAATGGACCACCTAACATGAGAATTCAAGGGAAGGCTTGCCATAGAATTGGTAGCATGATGCCTGTGCATGGCGAAAAACCGAAATTCGCTCAGCTTTATATATACGACACTGACAATGAGATTCATCATAGGATGCAAGGAATAGGGTTATGTTTCTTAAGCCAACTGAGATGCCTACTTTATATTACCTTTGTTATTATCGTGCATGACATGTGTCTAATTTTTTAATGCAGCAACAACCAGAATATTATTGAAGAAACTGTTAGCCGAATACAGAACATGCTTGACGAATTCAACACACATGCTAAATCTTTTAGAATGGCATCAGCTAGACTAAAGGATTGTCCTATACCTGACCTCAAGTTGAAGTTAATATCTGATAGAAACAAAATGGACGCCGTCAAGAAACAAAACGGAGGGGTGTTTTTTTTACATGGATACGGCGGAACCGGTAAAACGTTTATGTGGAGGACATTATCAAGTGCACTTCGTTCAGATAAAAAAATTGTTCTGGCTGTTGCTTCAAGTGGCATAGCTTCCTTATTATTGCCAGGTGGTAGAACAGCCCATTCGAAGTTCAAAATTCCCATTCCAACGCTTGACAACTCTACTTGCAATGTTGACAAAGACTCTGAGCATTCACAGTTATTCGAAGCTACTGATGTCATAATATGGGACGAAGCACCCATGGCTCATAAGAATTGTTTTGAGGCCTTGGATAAGACCCTTAAGGATGTCATGAGCGATAAGGGTTTTGCAAATACAATTTTTGGTGGCAAGGTAGTTATATTTGGAGGAGATTTTCGACAGATACTTCCAGTTGTTCCAAGAGCAGGCCGTTCTGATATTGTTCATGCTTCCATTTGTTCTTCTTATGTGTGGGACTATTGCCAAGTCTTAACACTAACCAAAAACATGAGACTAAAGAATGGGAGGGACGGTACAACTTCTGATGAACTTGCAGAATTCTCTAAATGGATATTAAATGTTGGCGACGGTAAAATATGTGAACCTAACGATGGATTAGCTGATATAGAAATTCTTCCGGATTTGTTAATTTACAATTTTGAGGATCCAATAAGAGCTATAGTTGAAAGAACATACCCAAATTTGCTTGCCGACTTTCAAAATGTAGAATTTCTACAAGGAAAAGAAATACTTGCTTCAACCATTGAAGTTGTTGATAAAATTAATCATTACGTGTTAGACATGATACCGGGTAAACTATTTTTTCTTTTGATGTTTATTTTCGTGTAGATGTTTCGTTATTAAATTATTCTTGAAAAAACATTATGGATTGATTCGCGCTTTCCCATTTCTTAGGTGAGGACAAAGAGTATTTGAGTTTTGATTCGATTGATAGAACTGATTCAAGTTACACCGAAGCCTATGAATGTCTTACTCCAGAATTTCTTAGCAAGCTTAGGACTTCAGCTGTCCCAAATCACAAACTCAGATTAAAGGTTGGTACACCAATAATGCTTATGAGGAATTTGGACCAAAACGATGGTTTGTGTAACGGAACTAGACTAATTGTTACAAGGTTGGCAAATCACGTTATTGAGGCAAAGATCATGTCTGGTAAGAATGTTGGTAACATCTTTTACATCCCTCGAATGTCTATGTCACCTTCCGAGTCACCGTGGCCATTTAAGTTGATTAGGAGACAGTTCCCAATTATTGTGTCGTACGCAATGACAATTAATAAGTCTCAAGGCCAATCACTTGATACAGTTGGATTGTATTTGCCTACTCCTGTATTCAGTCATGGCCAGTTGTATGTAGCCATTTCAAGAGTTACAAGCAAAAGTGGTCTGAAGATCTTAATACATGATAGTATGAATGTATCAACATCTATCACTATAAATGTTGTATACAAAGAAGTTTTCCAATCTCTTTGTTGATCGGTAAGTACATAATAACAAATATTTTCTTTAATATAAATTGTTTCCGTAAATGCTGTCTAATTTTTGCATAATTTATTGTGCGGGTCAAAAAGTTGAAAACATCGTTTCCAAGCTGGTTGCGTTGTATCTGAAGACTCGTGATAGTTTCTTATTTTGAAGAGTCATCACAGTTACTTATTTTGTTACACAATCATGATTCCAGTTTACATTTTTTAATGTTGTCAAATAAGTTTGATACACTAAATTTGGCCGAATTAGATGAACTTTTATTGAATTACATAAAAACGAATTTACTGTCACATGACAACACCATGTTTTATGAATTCTCGACCGGCCCCGTGCGACAGCACGGGTTATCGACTAGTTACAACTAAAAACCATTTCTCATTGATTAACCAATATGTCCGTGGTCTTGTTCCTATCATACACATTCAACACAAATAAAAATGTTACTATTCTTAGAAGGAGTCTTTTTAATATATAAAAAGTGACTACTACCATTTTTACAAATAATTTAAAATTATTTACATTTCTAAATTTAGGGTTAAATAGGTCATTATAAATTTTTTAATTAAAATTAATTCAAACATTTTGAATATTTGATTCTTTTTATACACAAAATTAATGTGATTGTTGGCCATTTCTATTACCAAAGCTACTAATATAATTACTATCAACTTTACATAATCCATTCCACATTAATTATTCCATCTATTAATTTTAGAACATAAAAGGCACAATGAAAAGAAAATTAGAAGAAAAAAAAAACCTTCTCTTTCATTCTATTTAACTTTGCTTCATTTTTGGAAAGACAACCAACACAAAATATAGAACCATTGATTTCTCTCTGCTTCTGTTTTTCAAAAACACACTAACACAATCAAACACCAACAAACAAACATGCAAAATCCATCCCCAAACACAACAATCCTTAATTTCTCGTTATTTTTCAAAATGGAATTATGTAAATTTGATTACTACACGAATGTTTAATTATGGTTCCGCTTCTACCTCTTCTTGACTCTTTTGATCTTCTAAGTTGTAGGTCAGTTTTCTGTTGTGTTGGTGTCTCCGTGAGATGTAGGACTTTAATGGCGTAGTTGTATGAATTTGTGCAGTAGTGAAGAGAAAATGTGAGGGGCTTCGAACAATACAGTGACTGCAAGTTGTTTTGTGGTTTGTTAGGTTTTTTGATTCGTTTTTATTTTTACCTGAAGTTTGTATGTTTATTAGTTACATATTCAGATTTACCTATGGTGACTAAAAAGGTATACTCACTAATCTCATTCTTTCACAGAGGAAGTTTTAAAATTTGGTTAAACAAATCTTAGACCGTAGCTTATGTTTCTATAATATACTGGTAATTGCGATGAATTTCTCTGTTGAGTTTAATTATATTTATCATTATGTTATAGGTGTAGACTATTTTGTACTTAATATACAAGTTTGTTAATGTCAAGTTCTTGGTTAAACTGTGGTCCAAAACAAAAGAGGGTTATCAGAGAGAGTATATGTGACTTTTAAAGAAGCAGAAAAGAATTATAGATGGTATACGGGTTTTGTTGATGTTTGAAGAAAGCTTTAAGTTGGTAATGGTAATACGACTTTGATCTTTGTGGGGAAACATTAATTCCAAATAAATTTAAAAAAATTGGAGAAGAGAAGAACTTTATACAAAAACCGTCAACAATATCAAAATAATACTAAGATAATTGATAACATTGTCTTATTTTACACTCATAATAGCTTTTGATCTTTGATTTTTATTTATGAATTCCTGGTAGAATAGACATTGCAAAATTCAATCTAAATTACAAATTACAATTATTATGTGAGACATAGTTTTGATTCCACTGCCAATTTTAGTAAAGTTTGTGTTAAACAAAATTGGAATCAGCTCACTCTCTCACTGATTTTGGGTAAAACATGGTTTTCATTTCTATTTTCTTCCAGTGATGCTTATATTTGTTGTCCATAAATTTTTAAATAGAGTGATGTATATTGTCTGATGTTTAGTGTCTTTTAACATATTAACAAAGTATTTGAATAAAATGCAGGATGAAAAGTTAGCTGATTCAGTTAGTTGTATCCATATTAGAATAGATAAAGGTTTTTTTGTCAAAATTAAGAACTCAGTAAATATGAGATTTGATAGTATTCCTCCAGCTTATTATTAATGAAACTATGATTTGGTTTTTCTAATCACATGTTACAAAAAGAAACTACTTAAAAAAATAAGATAATTTACATTTTTGATTTTCTTTTTCTCTTCTGTCTTGCAAATGGGAAAAATAGAGCTTCTTTATTTATATTAATATTCTCAATTATTTCTTTACTATTAATAACTATATTTAAATTATTATTTTTTTAATTAATAAGTTATTAGTTATTAAAGTTGCATAAAAATATTCTACGAATAATTATGAGTTATTCACTATTTATTTAGTATTTATTCGCGATGCAGAATTGTTTAAATTCACAAATTTAGATACTATGTACATGCTTCCTTCATTAATAATTTTTGTTTTTGTTTTATTTTTTTAAGGTTTCTTCGTGACAATTGCAACAAGATCTTAATTTTTATTTTAAATATTTGATGAGTTAATTAATATATATTTTGAACATTTGATTGATTTAAATTTATTATGTTAAATTATTTTAACAATTTTGTTGCCCTTAGTAATGATACCCATTCTACATTTTACTCAAATGAAGATAATAACGTATTGGTAAAAGGAAACAGTGTCAATAATATATTATTTTTTTAATTTCTCTAACATTAACTAATTTACTTTTGTTTATTTATAAAAACAAAATGATCATTTACCATTTAATTCATATTTACAAACATTTGTTGTTGATTAAAACAATCCGGAACAATATAAATTTGACAAGATAATTTTGGTCATATAAAAATTGATTAAATAATTTTGGTCCTACAAAAATTGATTCAATAAATTAGTTAAAAGTTAATTTTTGATTGTAAATAATTATTTATAATAAATAATAGAGTTTATTTTTGTTTTAATTTTGACATTAAATAACTGTTTTTAGGATTGTGTTAGAATAAATAAAAAATAAAAAATCTTTGTAAATAAATGTTTTAATATAATATTGTCTTTACAGATACAACACATTAGAATAAATATCCTTTATATATCCTCTATCCTATCTTTCCGTAAATAAATATCCTTTATATATATTTTACATTAAACAATTGACTTTTTCATTGGAATAATTGATTTTGTAAATGTTTAATTTCACCGATCACGTTAACATAAAAAAATTATTCTATTTTAATAAGTGATTATCTCTTTTATTTTTAAAATGTTAATAATTAAATGATTGATTTTATAATTATTTTGATATATTTAAAATTATATGATTATTATTGATTTTACAGTTATTAATTAATATATCATTTATTTTCTATGAAGATCTCAATATATATTATTATTATTATTATTATTATTATTATTATTATTATTATTATTATTATTATTATTATTATTATTATTATTATTATTATTGTTATTATATCAATAAATATTATTTAATCAATTAAGTATTATTTATTTTAGATTTGTTTAAAAACAATCATATACTTTTTAGAAACATGACGATTAGCTGAGCAATACCACGTTCGGTTGCATGAAAAATTGAAATGAGAATAATATATTTTTTAAAATAATAATTGAAAATAATAAATTAATAAAATTAAATAACGAATATTATCTTTTTAAATTTAATTTCATATAAATAACAAATATTTTAAAGAAAAAAATCGACTTGAAACAAAGTTAGATTTTTTATGAATACACAAATTTTTTATTCTTTTAAAAATGACCAATAAAAATTCTGCTGCATAAAAGGTGTGTTGCATCGTATGTTTGGTCACATTGGAAATATCAGCAAATTCATATGACTTAAAAATATGACAATAATAATGATACATTATTAATATCAATATGGTGAGTAAACAATAATAAATGTTAATAATAAAAATTTATTAATATTTATTATTATATAATTATAATAACATATTAAAATTATTATTATTATTAATATTTAAATTATGAATTTTTAAAATAGAAAAATCTTACACATTTATGTATTATGTATATTTTCAAAATAGTTCTTAGGAATTAAAAATGAGAAAATGTTCATAAAAATGTTTTTAAGGTTCTAAATTAAAAATTAACGGTCTGATTTGCACCGATACGAATCAATACTGGCTCATACTCAATGAATACCCACAAAAAATACCCTCAACGATTAGGGTAAAAATCTGCAAAATAGGTACGAATACTAACACTAGTAATTACCCATTAAAATAAGTGGTTATGAGTGCTGGCACGAGTACCTTAGTACCCACTCCACTCCCTACTCACACTTCATATTTATATAATATCATTTGTATTATTATATAAAAATACACATATATCAATTTTTCAAAAACATATCACTATTAAACTATTACACATTTTAATAAAAGTGTTTATTTATTTCTTAAATCAACAATAACATTCATAATTTTTTTAATGTTAAAAAAACTTAAAATTATATGATAATTTATAATTAATTGATTGAATTTTACTACGAATGTGTATAAACGGGTGCGTGTATGGGTATTGAGATACCCGTAGATTATGGATATGGGTGTGAACAGTTTCCACGAGGGTTTGGGCTTGGGTACGAAAATTTTTTTGGTATGGGGACGGGTATTATAATACTCAGCCCATTGCCATCCCTAATCAATACCCTTGTACAGGTAAAAAAAATATACTTAAATAAAGAAGAAAATAATTTCACAAATATTTAATTATCTATATTTAAGTATACCAAAGTTCATTTTTCACAAATATTTAATTATCTATATTTAAGTATCCCAAAGTCCATTTTTCTTATATTCCAACAAGACATAAGATATATCAAGTGATTACACCAGTAAAATACAACCACATATCCAAAGTTCTATAAAATAAAGATAGGATGATATATTTTTGTTCTTAATTTCACAATTAAAAATGACTTGGCACGACTCGTGCGGATGCACACGTGCTTTAGTAGTATTTAAAAAAGCAGACAAATTGACAACCGCTTACTTGATAAAATAAAACATCACCTATTTAACTTACATAATATTTGAAGAATGAACAAAAACACCAACATAATTCCCAAATGTATTGCAAGATGGGAAAACTGAATAAGTCAAACTCACAAAATAAAGGATGGTATCTCTTCTATAAATGAATCATATCTAATCTTGGAAAAAAGTTTTATAAGAGAAACGTTGCACAAACACACAAAATGGTATGAATGAGGTTGAAGTGTTTTTGTTCGGATCAACAGCTAATGGATCCCACTGGAGGGACAGTCACTATGTCTCCACTTATTAGTGAAAGGGTTTGTGAATTGAATCGTAATGAAGTTCGAAAATGGAAGAAAAAACAAGGTTCAGTTTGTATCGCCTCATCCTACCCCAAAATACTCAACTGCATAAGATTCATATCTTTATTTATTAAGTGTTTTAAGTTTGATAAAAAGAAAGAGGTTTGAAAAGAGAGTCACTCGAAGAAGTCGAGGTTTGTTATGAAACTGGTTAAAGTTTAGAAAACAAAGAAGGTTTTGAAAAAGATGAGAAGGTTTTTAAAATTAAAGAATTTGAAGGAGATGAAGAGAATATCCTATGTACAGGAAGGTCTGGCCGAGCATAAGCTCATACTTGATATAAAGAAACCAATATAGCATTCCCATCCCTTTGGATTAAAAGCCATAAGCAGTTAAATAAGCCAAGAGTATACCAAACCTCAGGTGAAAATAAATCACACAAGCAGACATCATCAAAGACACCCTTGCGTCAGATAATACTTAAAGGAACAGATAAAGTTCATCAGGTGAAAATAAACCACAACATAGAATGCATTAGGTAAGAATAAATCACAAGCAGCAAATGCATCAGGTAAACTCAAGGTGTCAGATAAAGCTCAAAGTATCAACAAGATATCAAATAAGAATCCCTGCATTAGATAAAACACACTGACAGAACCAGGATAACAGAGAAATAATCTGAATGTCACAGATAAGGCTTAAGAGTAGGCTACGGGACCGAAATGGATTGAATTGATGCCACAAAATAAACCGGTCAATGGAGTCTAGGCATCCATACGTATTCGAAAGCTAATATTTAAATTAACTTTATAATCGTAACGCAATGAAGAAAATATCAACACAACTTGAATTTATTTACAAGTAAATCAAATAAAGTATAAAGCCAAAAATTCCATGTCTAATGTATTTACATCAAAAATATTAAACCAAATAAGGTGTATAAATTATTAACAATCGACAAACAAAATTTGGTGGTGCATAATTGGAATGGTAGTGTAAATTAGAACTAAAAAAAATATTAAATTAGTAGATGTTACTATGATAATAAATTAAAAGCTTTGCAAATTTCCTATGTGTTTGGAAAACCATACGCAACAGTATTACAACTAAAAACCATTTCTCACTGATTAACCAATATGTCTGTGGTTTTGTTCCAATCATACACATTCAACACAAAAAGAAATGTTACTAATCTTAGAAGGAGTTTGTTTTAATATATAAAAAGTGACTACTACCATTTTTAAAAATAATTTAAAACTAATTACATTTCTAAAATTAGGGTTAAATAGGTCATTATAAATTTTTTAATTAAAATTAATTTAGACATTTTGAATATTTGCTTCTTTTTATACACAAAATTAATGTGATTGTTGGCCATTTCTATTACAAAAGCTACTAATATAATTACTATCAACTTTACCTATTCCAACAATCCACATTAATTATTCCATCTATTAATTTTAGAACATAAAAGGCACAATGAAAATAAAATTAGAAGAAAAAAAACCTTCTCTTTCATTTTATTTAACTTTGCTTCATTTTTGGAAAGACAACCAACAGAAAAGATAGAACCATCGATTTCTCTCTGCTTCTGTTTTTCAAAAACGCACTAACACAATCAAGCACCAACAAACAAACATACAAAATCAATCCCCAAACACAATAATCCTTAATTTCTCGTTATTTTTCATAGGCTTTACAGGGTACAAGATTTCAGAATGGAAATTATGTAAATTTGGTTACTACACGAATGATTTATTTTGGTTCCGCTTCTACTTCTTATTGACTCTTTTGATCTTCTAAGTTGTAGACCAGTTTTCTGTAGTGTTGGTGTCTCCGTGATATGTAGGACTTTGATGGCGTAGTTGTATGAATTTGTGCAGTAGTGAAGAGAAAATGTGAGGGGCTTCGAACAATACAGTGACTGCAAGTTGTTTTGTGGTTGTTTCCAGTGATTTCTGGTAAACAACCGCTAGTCTTCTAAACTATCGAATAATCTTTCTGACTGTTATTCAATTCCTCTGGTAACTCACAGGATCGACTAGATTGATCCTAGGACTCCTTGGATATTAAGGTTACTCTCACGATCGAACAGATATTCATGGTTGATATTGTATATGTGTTTGGCTTATTTCAATTTCTCTCTCTAAAAGTCTAAAGATGCAATCAAAATGTGTGTGAAAACTAAGTTACATGAATAAATGCTAATTGTAATGCTAATTGTAAAGACATGTAAAACTGCATAAAAGTGAAGTAAATGGTTTCGACTTACAAAACAGTTAATATAAAGGATTTCTGGAACGTAAAAGGTTTGACTTTAAGGCTTGAAGGTAAAGGTATGGAAAATATGACAGTTTTCTGAAATATAAAGTGCTTGAAATATGAAGAAAACATTAAAATGTAAAACTTTGAAGAAGAGATTTCGAAGTGAAAAGAATGTAAATAAGAAAACTTGTAAATGTTATTTGACAAAAGGGATAAAGGAAAGTACTGGAAATGGTAAAAGGTTTTCATTAAATCAGAAATACATGGTGCTATCATACATACATTTCTCTTGCATTCGTTTCCCTTGCCATGTGGTAGTTTGAATGTTACTGAGTATTTTGTATAATAGATATGACACACAAAATCCTAATACTAAGACTTCTATTTATACTAATTCGACCATAACGGTCTTGCTATAGGATTATGCCACGTTTAGAACATGCAGGACAATACCTCTTTCATCTTTCCATGTGTCCCCAAATGCTCCAACACATAACTTTCAAACTTCGAAAGTCCCGCTTCCATTTGAATTTCAAATGCTTTGGTGCTTCTCCGTTTCGAACGCTCTTCCCAGATACAGCCTTGTTTTTATTTCGAGACTTCTTTAGATATGTTCCCATAATTGCCACTCGAAGCTCCAAGCTTTGACACACTTATTCGAAACACTGCTTCTGCTACTTCGAAACATGACGCTTTTACCTCATTTCGATCAAAACGTTTAAGTCATTTGGCTTCTAATAACATTATCAAAATCTTCAGCCAACAAATTGCCCCTTTAAAATATTTATTTCGATTCCTCTGAGAAATACCTATTTTAAACACCTACACAAGATTTTGATGGGACTTTCGAATCATCGTAACAATTAATGCATTTGACTCCAGTCACGTCAATCATAGCACCTTTTGGATTCTTTAACCTCGTGGAGCCACTTCACAGCGTGGTGCAGTTACAAATAATGATTATCTTTAAATCACGCCTATTACCCATGTTAACTTTACGCCACCTCTTCATCACACCAACCCATGATCTCCACGTATCACACCTTTATTCGGTGGATGCTTAAACTTCCCCATTATAAAACATTAACTTAATCTTCTTTTTTTCTTTTCACACTCTAAATCTTTCACCCTCTAAATCTTTTACCCTCCTTCTCTCGTAAAACAATCCAAGCTTTCAACATCTTTCAAAAATGTCTTCTTCTACTTCATCCCAACTCAAGAAAGTCTCCAAGAAGAAAGGAAAAATTGTAGGAGCTACCATGGAAAGTAAAATCATCACTCTCCAAGCACAATCTGCTCTTGCCCCTCAGATGATTTCAAAAGAAAAAGAAATGCTGTATGCGTCACAGGTACTCATTCCTACCAACGTTGCTGGTAAGAGGTTAGCTTTAAATGGCCCTCTTACGGATTTTGAAATATTAAAAGACACCAGGACGATTTTCCCAGTTTGTTATAGCTTCAAACCCTTATTTAACAAAATGGACGCCCCTAAGGCAGTAGAATCTCCTAGTTCAAATACCATAGAAACCCCAACTGTTCCTCCTAAGGACCCCTTTGTTTTGGATTATGTAAAAAGTAATTTTAAGCCATTTCGATCTTGCCCCACTTCTGATATTGCTTATCAAAATTGGTTCACGAAAGTAGAAGCTAAGAAATCCCAACAATGGGAAGAATTAGGCATCTATAACCTGATTAAGCTATCGAAGCCTGGTTTCACCTACAGCCACCCTCTGCTATTCGCGTCCCTTTATTTCTGGGACAGTACCTATAACACTTTCCATCTCCCAGGTGGAATGATCACCCCAACCTTCTTCGACCTAGCGGCCATCACTGGGCTATCGCCAGTGGGAGAAACTTATATACCCGACAACAAAGAGCACTCAAGCATAATTGACTTCGAAGTCAAGCTAGCCAGTTTTTCCAAATTTATCAGTCATTACCATGCTGAGGGGGACAATGTGTCTGACGTAGAGCACATTGCTTTCTTAACCCTGTGGCTGTCAAGATACGTTTTCTGCAGTAGATCCCTACAAGTAGTTAGTAGGTTCATTCCTCTAGCTAGGGACTTGCATGAAAATCGAAAAGTGTGCCTAAGTGAACTGCTCTTAGTTGACCTCTATGAAAGCCTGAGGTCAGCTGTTTCGAGCCTCAAATCCCACACCTCCAAAAATATTCTATTGGCTTGCCCCTTTTGGTTACTCCAACTATGGCTAAATGCCATGTTCGAACCCTCCTTATCAACCGCCAACACCATTGATGAGCAAGATTCTGAGATAAGTGATAGGATAGTCGAAGGCACTAGGCTTCGAAGATTAACTCCCAATGACGACAAAGATGACTTCAAAGTTCAATTCTCGAAGTACATCATGATATTCTCCAAAAGGCACAAATTCGAAGAGAGCATGGCGCCTTTTGCTTCGAGGGCTCATGGACCTTCTTGGTTCACCATGGCTCTCTCAGAAGCTATCAAGAGCAAGGAGATTCAGGATGTATGGAGAGCTTTTTTGCTGCCTAGACTCATTTCTTCAAGAATAACCCCATCCAAGAACCAAATTTTTCTCTTTGCCTACCAACCAAACTTTGTTTCGAGGCAGTTTGGCTTATGCCAACTGATTCCTGAACCTTTATTTCAAACTGAGAGCGCCATCACTTCTGGACGAACTTTCAAGGCACGGGAAGCCAAAATACAGCAAGAACAATATCAAGGCTTTGCCCAATTTGAGCTGATAACCTTCGAACCTACCCATCTCGCGGCTAAAGGATTTCTGGAATGGTGGACCAAGTTTTATCAAACTTATATGTTCGATACACTTACAATTCGACAGAAACTAATTGATGCCTTTGATGTGCAGGTACCAACAAAGAAAGGTATGTTTACTCATGCCAAAGAGATTAAATCTTTCCAAAATTATTTTGAAACTACTTACGACCCCACGCGCTTGGACTCCACTGTGCATCAAGCAGCTGAGACCTTGAAGGAAAAATTTAAACAAAAAGTTTCTAAGTTAAAACTTCCTTCAGGGCTGTCACCTGAGGATAGGTATAGGTTGGCATTCGAAATGCATCCACCTAAATTTCCCAGATTACCTACCTCAGGACTGGCTCTAGCTTGGTTTCCCCCATATCCATGGTGGTTTACTTGCAAAGAGATGTTCAAATATCTTCAAAGGAAACCAAAGCCATCTGAGACTGTGACATGGGCTCGATACTGGCTTCATGATTTCCCAGGACACCTTCGATACGACCTTTCTGCCATGTCAATTAAATCTGATCAAGGCACAGGTACGAATGCTTGGGAAAATCCCAAATGTCTTTTATTTTCCATATCTTTAACCTTTTCTTTAATTGTTTCGATTTTCAGCTATCAGGATAAAGACAGCTGCCTCGAAGTCGAAAGAAGGGAGTGCCTCTCAAGCCTCCATCGAAACTACTGACAAAGTGACTCCACCCGAAACAACCACTACTGCTGCAACCATAACAACAACAATAATACCAACAACAACCAGTGTTCCAATTCCAACGGTAATCACTTAGCCTTGATGTTTCGAATTCACTCATGCTTTATGGTTTACATCTAACTCTTCGTTTAAAATTCTTTCAGACCAACAAGCTTCCTCCTACTACTCCCAAGAAGCAAAAATCAAGCACCACTGGGGAAGACCCCAAGGCTGGAGGAAACTTAAATACTGCTTCGAAGAAGAAGCCAAAGAAAGATATTTCGAAAAGCACCGTTCCAACTAGTGTCTCTGGACTTGATTCCAGGGATGCTGCTCCCTTACCCAAATCCAAAAATCCACCTTCGACCTCCAACCCACCGTTGGAACGTATATCTAGTAACCTCTCCTCTGAGAGTCCACAGGTAAATTGAACCTTTAAATTTTTTTACAATACTAACTTCTTATTACCTTGGTGAATGTTTTTCCTTAACATTCTGTTGTTCCTTGCAGAACATCTTGAATCCAGCTTCCACTATTTCAACCTCACCATCCAGAGCTGCTGCTCCGCTCAACTCCTCTCCTCAAGGAGATTCCAGCAACCTGGTCCAAAATAAAGGTTCCTCCAATATGGCGGTTCTGGATGGAACTTCTGAACAGCAGGATGATCAAGGCACCTCCATTCCTCTGAAAGAGATAAACGAAACAACACTTCAAACGTCTGCAGAGGATTTGCAAAGGGCTTCTCTTCAAAAGTCCCCTCTTGAAACTCTTCAAGAGGACCCAAAGGACACTCAAACTGAAGAAGAGAAAGCTGATTCTGGGCAAAGAGTCGAAGAATCTACAGACGAAGAATTTGAGGAGGAAAATGCCAATGACGGTTCGACTGTTGGGACGGAGTCCAACGCAAATAGCAGTGAAAGGGATGGTATCGAAGTGGTGGACTTGGACGAGGATGAAGAAGACCAAGAGCATGAAACGAATGAAGGGGATGGTAATGCAACCAACGAACCCCTAGAGGTTGAAATAAACGTGGCTCCCCTACGTGTGGAACTCCCTCAATCCTCTCTGTCTCGAATGACTGACGAGGAACTGGCACTTCTGAGACGAAATGACCTTATTGGGTACATGAAGGCAAAGTTGGCTCAGAGGGACGTCCCACTCGCTAGGGCTGGCACAAGTTCGACCAGCTATCCTCTTCCCACAGATGAAAGAATTGTTCTTCTTAACAAAATTAGGAAAACCATTCTCAATGTGGATATATTCGAAGTGCTTAAGCAAGATAGTACTGCTTGCTATACTATGAAGGAGCTGCTCACAAAGGTCAATCTTTCCACCTGCTCCTTGCCAGTTAGTACTCTCTTGTTCGATCTTCAGAATTTGCTGGACAACGTAACTGGTTACCTTCTCCAAGACGAATCTGCTGCCAAGAAGGTTCAAGAGAAACGCATTGCCATGGATGCCGCTTATGAACAAGCTTCGAAACTCTCTCAAGAAGCTGAGGATCAAGCTATGCATCTGAAGCAGGCGAAAACTGATTATGAGGCTCGAGCTGAGTCCATCCTTCTTTGGGAAAGGCAGATTCTGGAACTTCAACAGAAGGTTAAGGAGGCTAAAGAACAACAACTAGCCTTCGAAACCAATTCTGTTGGTAACCAATTCGAAGAGCTTCTCAACCAGGGGCTTGCGGAAATGGAGACTGCAGAACAACTTAAAGGAGAAGTGGCAACCTTGGAAGGAGCCAGGCGGTTCGCTCAGCAGAAACTTGAATCATTTCGAAGCACTTTTAATCGATTGAAAAATAATTCTTATTTCTAGATTTGGTTGTTTATTTGACTATAATTTTGGTTTCTTACATGTAATATTCGAACAACGCCATTTTGGCATTTTATCTTGCCATCTTGGCTTTTTATAATATCTTGTTTACGTTGTTACTATTCGAATCTCCCGCAGGCTTAGCTTATATTTCTTTAAATATTTCCCATTAACCTTTAGGACACGTTTATCATCCATGAGTTCTTCGATTTCGTATGCATTGTTTGAGAATACTTTTAATATTCGAAAAGGTCCTTCCCAATGAGGTGACCATTTACCTAACGCTTTATTCTTCTTGTCCATAGGTAATATGACTCTCCAAACCAAGTCATTAATAATGAATACTTTTTTCTTCACCCTTTTATTGTATGTTCTGGCCACTCTTTCTTTTTGCCTCATCAAAATTTCCAATGCATGTAATCTAATTTCGTCCAACTCAACTAATTCATTCATCATCATTTCCCAATATAATGCAGTTGGGATTTCGTTTTGTCTCTGAGTTCGAACTGATTGCAGATGAATTTCTACTGGCAACACTGCATCATGACCAAATGTGAGTTGGAAAGGCGTAGTGTTAGTAGCTTCCTTAGGAGATGTTCTACAAGCCCATAATATTTGGTCCAGAGTTTTGTGCCAGTTTCTTGGCTTTTTTCCAATATGCTTCTTGATTAATCCTATTATTACTTTATTTGCTGCTTCGACTTGTCTGTTTGCTTGAGCATAATATGGCGTTGATGTTAGCAATCTAAACCCCATTTCTTGGGCAAATCCTTGCATCTTTCTACCAGTAAACACAGAGCCTTGGTCTGTAGTTATGCTCTCTGGCAATCCGAACCTATAGATAACGTGCTTTTGTATAAATTCAATAATAGCCTCTTGATCAGCAACTACCAGTGGTATAGCTTCGATCCATTTGGTAAAATAATCTATTCCCACCAAGATGTATTTCTGTCCTTTGGACGAAGCATGATTTATTTCTCCTATCAAATCCAATGCCCATCCTCTAAATGGCCATGGTTTGATGATCAAATGCAACTCACTTGCAGGGGCATGTTGAATTCCTGCATGTTTCTGACATTCCTCACATCCTTTAGCAAAGTCTATGCAATCTTTGAGCATGCTAGGCCAATACAAGCCGTATCGAAATAACAACCATTTCATTTTATGGCCTGCTTGATGTGCCCCACATGCCCCATTATGGACTTCAGACAATGCTAAGTATGCCTCACTTTCTCCTAGGCATTTCAATAATACACCCTCTTGGGTCTTTTTAAACAATTCGTTCCCCATGAGGAGATATGACAATGCTCTATATTTTGTTTTTCTATCCACCTTTAGAGTTGGGTCTGCTAAATAACTCTTCAATGGACTTCGCCAATCTGCATCTGACAAAGTATTTATGGCTAATATTTCGAATCCCTGTTTCTCAGCATATCCCAATCTCATACTTTCCAGATCCGATGGTGTGAATCTAGTAGCCATAACTCTTCCCCTTAATTCGACCAAATCCTTGAAGTTCTTGGTAGACACTTTATAACCTGAAGCCAACTGCGCTAAGTCATTTGCTTCTTGGTTCTCTATTCTTGGTATGTGTTGAATATCCATGTATTCAAATTTCCTTAATAGCCTATTGACTATGACGAAGTATACCATTAAATTTTCCTTTATGCACTTGTATTCCTTTGTGATTTGTTTGACCATTAATTCAGAGTCTCCTTTAATTTCGACTCTGGTTGCCCCCAATTCCAACAAAGCTTCAAGTCCGACAATGAGCGCTTCATACTCAGCTTCGTTGTTTGAACAACGAGGACCATCTAATTTATACTTGAATTTTGTTGGAATTCCTTCAGGAGAAATCAGAAGGACTCCAACACCACTTCCATTCCTGTGGGTTGAACCATCAAAGTACAATTTCCATGGTTGCATTTCGACGTAACTCATGACCGTCTGCTCAACCAACGAATGGTCCACAATGAAGTCAGGAATCACTTGACCTTTCATAGCTTTTAAAGGCATGAAAGTCAACGAATATTCTGTTAAGGCTAAAGCCCACTTGCCAACTCTGCTATGCATTATTGGTTTTGAAAGCATATGTTTAATGACATCGAAATGAGATGAAACATAAACATCAACAGGTTTTATATAATACTTGAGTTTCATACAAGAGAAATACAAACAGAGACATAGCTTTTCTAAATTGCAATATCTGGTCTCTGCATCATTTAGCACTCTACTTAAATAGTATATGGCTCTTTCGATGCCATTGCTATCCTCTTGTGCTAGCATACTACCTATACTAACTTTAGAGGCAGATATGTACAATCTCATGGGCTTCCCCCATGAAGGTGGAGAAAAAATAGGAGGCTGAGAAAGGTATTCTTTTATTCTGTCAAACGCCTCCTGGTGAGCTTCGTTCCATTCGAAGGCTTGACCTTGCTTTAGACGAAGTAACTGAGAGAAAGCTTGGGTTCTTCCACTTAGGTTCGAGATGAATCTTCTGAGGAAGTTAATTTTCCCTAGCAGAGATTGCAACTCCCTTTTTGACGCAGGTGCTTTCGTCTCCATTATGGCTTTGGTTTTGTTCTGGTTGATTTCGATTCCTTTCTTGTGAACCACAAAACCAAGAAAATCTCCAGCCTGCACAAAAAATGCACATTTAAGGGGATTCATCTTTAAGCCATGTTTTCTCATTCGCTCGAATGATTGGCTTAAATGATGCAAATGTGTTTCTGCAGATATAGATTTGATGACTATATCGTCAATATACACCTGCATGAAGGTTTCAATGAAATCATGAAAAATTGAATTCATTGCCCTTTGATAAGTTGCCCCAGCATTCTTTAAACCACAAGGCATCACCACCCATTCGTAGGTGCCTAAGGCTCCTGGGCAACGAAATGATGTCTTTGCAACATCTTCTTCAGCAATGAAAATCTGGTTATACCCAGAGTATCCATCTAACATACTCAAGTATTTGAACCCTGCAGCAGAATCTACTAGCATTTCTGCCACGGGCATGGAATATTCATCTTTAGGGGTTGCAGTGTTTAAATCCCTAAAATCTATGCAAATTCTTAAAGAACCATTTTTCTTAATAACGGGTACTATGTTTGCTAACCATTCGACGTACCTTGTTGTTCTGATGAATTTGCAACGCAGCAACCTTTCGATCTCAGCTTTAATTTTTGTGAGAACCGCTGGTGCGAATCTTCTGGGAGTGTGTTTGATGGGCCTCTTGCCATCTTTGATTGGCAGTCTGTGTTCGACCAACTCCCTCTTTAAACCAGGCATCTCGTCATAATCCCATGCGAAGCAATCTTTGTTTTCCTTAAGGACTTCGATCACTTCCTTCTTGAGGCCTGGGCTAAGTTTAGCACTTATGTAGGTTACTCTTTTCGTTTTTTCATCCCCTAAGTTGACTTCTTCGAGTGGATCCTGTGCCAACATTTTGGCACCTGAGTTTATGGGGTCCCTTTCGAAGCCTAAGGATTCTTTATCATAGATGGCATCCAACCTTTGATCCATCTCAAACTCTTTGAAGGGTGAGCATTTCGAACCCTCCCCACTGACTTCGTTCGTCTTTATAGTTGATTTATTTATTTCAGCCTCTAAGGCCGCTTTTGATTCGTTCTCAGCCATATAGGCCGAAATCCTTTCGAAAAAGGTAGACTCAGTCATGGCTAAGGTTGTCGAAGTCCCAGCCTGCTGGCCGTTTTTGTATAGTGCTTTCGACTCCCTCTTCTTCACTGATTATTGTTCTATCCCAGTAAAGGCCATCATGACGAAGGGTCATGTAGTAGTGGGCGTTTCTAGTTTCATTAATCTCATCATTTGGAACACACGGAGCAATCTTTGCCAGATTTTTATCATAATCCCTCTTGTCAACTAAATTGACAGTTGACATAAAGTAACTCTGGTCTGCTTCGATGTTTTCCACGATTCCATCATCTCTCCACAGAACTAGTCGCTGATGCATTGACGAAGGAACTGCCCCCACGCCATGGATCCACTCTCTTCCCAGCAGTAGGTTATAGTTGGCCTTGGCTTCGATCACCATAAACATGGTGGGCCTACAGCTTGAGCCTATTGTCAATTCCAACTGGACCACCCCCAGTGTTTTGCCCACTTTTCCCTCATAATTGGACAAAACCATATTATGGGGCTTTATGTCTCCTTCACGGATCTCTAATCTTTTTAGCATGAAATAGGGTATCAAATTGACTGCAGCACCCCCATCCACTAGAACTTTGTTCACACCATGGACACCAACTTTCGCCCGAATGAAAAGTGGCTTGAGATGGTTCTTCATTGCAGGTTCTGGACGTTCGAAGAACGCATTTTGTTCCTCAACAGCCCCATTGTCCATCACATAGTAGCACACGGGCCTATGTTTCATCAAATCTGTGGTGTCTTCCTCCTCATATTCGTTGATTTCGGTTTCCTGCCCAAATTCGCAGGGAAGCACAGACACCACGTTACAGTTCAAGTTAAATGAAGACTCCCCCTCCGATTCGAAGTTATCTGTTATCATATCTTCGTCCTCTTCCGGGCCTGGAGTGTATTCCTTTGGTTCATCGCGTTGTTCTTCAGAGAAGAGCCTCCTATTGACTGGAGGTTTGTCTTCAGTTTGATTTTTTGGTTTGTTGGTGCTAGATTCACCTTGGTTTTTCGTTGAAGTAACCCCTTTGTTTGCCACAGCTTCTCTCTCATCCTTTCGAATCCTTTGTTGTCTGCGCCACTGGGATCTTGACATGGGGTTCCTTCCTTTGTAATTTTCTAATCTCATTTCCTCCCTTTTTGCTGTGTTAAATTGCCTCCTGTATGTCACAGCATGGCGTGCATTTCGTTCAGCGTTTCTCCATCTATCTTTGCCTTTGTCATTTCTGACCTGTAACCATCTATCGGTTGGCACTTCAGCAGGGAGTTTGAAAGTCACTCTTCGAGCAGCCTTGGGGTGAGGGCTATCAGGCCTTCGCTGTTTGTGTCTGCTGTCGAAACATGGGCCCATCTGGGCAGTTTCTTGATGGTTCCAGCAAGGGGCAAAGGGAATCGTTTCGAAGGCCCTGGCCATGCTTTGGTCATACACAGCAGAACACCTTAGGCAAATCAAGCACTTGGTTGCCCCTTTGTAGCAGCGAAACACAAATTCCAGCAAACTTTCTCCAGCCTTGGGATAACACCTAAAAAGCTGGTTATCCTGGCGCCAATTGTTGCCAGTTCGAGTCCTCTGTACCCTTTCGAAATTCGCAGCGATTCTTTGATTGCAGAGGATGCTGCACCTAGGGCACAATATCATGCCTGAATCTCCTTTGTGGCATGTCATGAGATAATCCTTGAGACTAGCATCTCCAGTGTGATTATCCCCCATTCTATACTTTTCTTTTTCTAAGTATTTTTCCACTTCCTCCATCTCAGAGCGAGGTCTTTCCATATCCACCATATTTATTTCCACATCTCCCTCTTTAGCTTCATCATCACCCCATCCTGTGGGCTTTATATCCTCAATCTGAACCTTTGAACTCTCTGGGGCAGAATATTTGACCAAATAGTCAAATTTTCCACTGGGTTCCCCTAGAGTGTCCCATATTTCTTTCTGGAGGGAAATTGGCTGTGTGATTTGGACTTTCTCCAATTCCAGCCTCAAGCCTTCAGTGACTTGTGTTAATTCTTGGTTTTGATTTCCCTGGCCTTCAGTAGCCTGGGTTTCTCTTGCAACAGCTACAGGGGCGGCAATCGGAGTCTCTGGCGTATTCTGGATGTCTTCAGTGACCTCCTCGCTGACTTCGACCATCACCCAGTTTTCAACTCCAGTACCCTTCTCTCCTGTTAGGGCGTCGCTTTGATCAGTTTCCACCATGTTGACCTCTCCAATGCATGCAGGCTCGGAGTAGTTGGTGTCTGCGACGTCCAAGGGATCTTCGTCCACTTTCATCTTCACCTTATCAGCAAACTTTAGTCTGCCATCTTTGATCGCGTTTTGAATCAGGTCCCTGAAAAGAAAACATTGTGAGGTTTTGTAGCCTAGGAAACTATGATATTTGCAAAATCCTCTCTTCTTTCTCTGATCCAAAGGAGGTATTTTGACATTTGATGGCACAATTAGTTGGCCATCTTTGACAAGTAAGTCAAAAATCTCGTCACATTTAGTGACATCGAAGGTATAAACCTTCTTTGGAAATTTGTCACTTTTTTCATTTTCAACAATATCTTTCCCTTTTGTGGGAACTAACAATTTGCAGGAATAAGGCGGGGCCTGTTTTAATTCAGCGAGGTCGATTTCGACCTCTTCGAATTCGAATTCAGGATATTCTTCTGCTTCCTCAGTCCCAACATAGGAAATCCTCTCTTTCTTGCTATTCTTAAAGACTCTGGCTTTTTCGGCCTTTAGTCTTTTGACCTGTCGAACCCTATCGGCTAACTGAGCCATATCCCTCAAATACTGAGTGTCTAGTTTCTTTCGAATAGAATAATCCAAGCCACCAGCGGCCATTTCGACTAACTCATGTTCAGGCACTACTGTGTAACATCTGGATTTCAAAAGCCTAAATCTATTTAAATAATCATCTATGGGTTCGGTGAACTTTCTCTTAACACTGGCCAGTTCCTTCAAACTTATTTTCGACTGTCCCATGTAAAATTGTTCATGGAATAATCTCTCTAAGAGAGCCCAAGTGTCAATGGACCCAGGAGGCAAAGTGGTAAACCATGTGAAGGCGTTTTTTGTCAAGGAACTTGGGAAGTATTTGATCCTGAGATCTTCATTATTGGCTATATCTCCCGCTTCGGTTAGATATCTCGCTATGTGTTCGACTGTTGACTCATTGGTATCCCCAGCGAACTTTGTAAATTTAGGGACTTTATATCCCCTTGGTAAATCAGTATGCATTATGCAATCCAATATAGGAGAAGCGTAATTTGGCCTCCTCATTCCTGTGTTGAGGCCATTCTGGGCCATGACTCTCTCTATCATGGTGGTTAGGTTATTTTCTGCCAAGATGTTATCGTTTCGAATTCTATGAACGACGACATCGGCATCTTGATTTCGACCAACCAAAACAACTCCCCTAGGTTGTTCTTCTCGAAACTCTGGGGCTTCTAGCCTTTCGACCCTTGCCCCTGGTTCCATAATTTCCCTTTGTGGGCCCGGGATTATTGGGGCTTCTAACCTTGGTGCCCTGGCCCCTAAGTTAACTTCTTCTTCTCTGGGTGGTCTATAAATTGGGTCGTTAGAAATTTGTTCTATAACAGGCATGTTTGTTCGAAATCCCGCCTGATTCTGCCTACGCCTTTCTGGGGGAGCAAAGAAATCTGCTATTCGACTCATATTGTCAGCGTTTTCCCTGTTTGTCACAGTCACATTTTGCACTATTGGGGCAAATATCTCCTGCATGGTTTGTGCTAACACCCCTATCATATTATGGTTACTGTCATCCATCAATTGCCTAAAAGCCAACTGGTTGTCTGTGGTTAGGATAGGCATTGTGCTATAACCCACCGACCCTTGGTTATTTGTCATAAACTGATTCGCCCCAGACACAGACCCTAGTTGTGGAGATGAATTCGATGTGGAATTGTGTAAACCTACCATAAAAGATGTTGGCATTCCATAAGAGGAATCTCTGGTTCTATTCCCATCGAAACCGGGTGGTCTAGTTAATGGAGTGGCAAAATGGGATTGTGTCCCTGATGGTGGAACGAATCCCCTAGGGTAGCCAATGGTTCCAGTATTTCCTAAGATCGAACTATTAGTTGATATGCCACTTACTCCATTGGTGGCTATGTTACTGGTCGAAGATGCAACAGACTGTGCATTCGAAGGGATTACATTAGATGTTCCGATCGAAGTGGACGCGTTAGTGCCTGTTGCATGTGGGCCATTTTGGTCCCCTTGTTGATTGTCTGAATTAGACATTTTGTCCAAACGTTTTCTTCTGGATAAAGGTTGGTTGTTGTTGGTTATCTTACCACTTCTCAGGTTCATAAAACAGCAAACTTCTTAGGTTCAAACGTTTTTGTAATGGTTATGTCTCAACAATCCTTATTTCTAATATCCAATTATTGGTCCCACCAGGTGTGCCAATTTGTTTCCAGTGATTTCTGGTAAACAACCGCTAGTCTTCCAAAATATCGAATAATCTTTCTGACTGTTATTCAATTCCTCTGGTAACTCACAGGATCGACTAGATTGATCCTAGGACTCCTTGGATATTAAGGTTACTCTCACGATCGAACAGATATTCATGGTTGATATTGTATATGTGTTTGGCTTATTTCGATTTCTCTCTCTAAAAGTCTAAAGATGTAATCAAAATGTGTGTGAAAACTAAGTTACATGAATAAATGCTAATTGTAATGCTAATTGTAAAGACATGTAAAACTGCATAAAAGTGAAGTAAATGGTTTCGACTTACAAAACAGTTAATATAAAGGATTTCTGGAACGTAAAAGGTTTGACTTTAAGGCTTGAAGGTAAAGGTATGGAAAATATGACAGTTTTCTGAAATATAAAGTGCTTGAAATATGAAGAAAATATTAAAATGTAAAACTTTGAAGAAGAGATTTCGAAGTGAAAAGACTGTAAATAAGAAAACTTGTAAATGTTATTTGACAAAAGGGATAAAGGAAAGTACTGGAAATGGTAAAAGGTTTTCATTAAATCAGAAATACATGGTGCTATCATACATACATTTCTCTTGCATTCGTTTCCCTTGCCATGTGGTAGTTTGAATGTTACTGAGTATTTTGTATAATAGATATGACACACGAAATCCTAATACTAAGACTTCTATTTATACTAATTCGACCATAACAGTCTTGCTATAGGATTATGCCACGTTTAGAACATGCAGGACAATGCCTCTTTCATCTTTCCATGTGTCCCCAAATGCTCCAACACATAACTTTCAAACTTCGAAAGTCCCGCTTCCATTTGAATTTCAAATGCTTTGGTGCTTCTCCGTTTCGAACGCTCTTCCCAGACACAGCCTTGTTGTTATTTCGAGACTTCTTTAGATATGTTCCCATAATTGCCACTCGAAGCTCCAAGCTTTGACACACTTATTCGAAACACTGCTTCTGCTACTTCGAAACATGACGCTTTTACCTCATTTCGATCAAAACGTTTAAGTCATTTGGCTTCTAATAACATTATCAAAATCTTCAGCCAACAGTGGTTTGTTAGGTTTTTCGTTTTTTTATACCTGAAGTTTATATGTTTATTAGTTACATATTTAGATTTACCTATGGTGACTAAAAAGGTATACTCACTAATCTCATTCTTTCACCGAGGAAGTTTTAAAATCTTGGTAATGTCAAGTTCTTAAATCTTATGTTTCTATAATATCTTGGTAATTGCGATGAATTTCTCTGTTGAGTTTAATTATATTTGTCATTATGTTATAGGTGTAGACTATTTTGTACTTAATATACAAGTTTGTTAATGTCAAGTTCTTGGTTAATTTGTGGTCCAAAACAAAAGAGGATTATCAGAGAGAGTATATGTGACTTTTAAAGAAGCAGAAAAGAATTATAGATGGTATACGGATTTTGTTGATGTTTGAAGAGAGCTTTAAGTTGGTAATGGTAATACAACTTTGATCTATGTGGGGAAACATTAATTCCAAATAGATTAAAAAAATTTGGAGAAGAGAAGTACTTTATACAACAACCTTCAACAATATCAAAATAATACTAAGATAATTGATATCATTGTCTTATTTTACACTCATAATAGATTTTGATCTTTGATTTTTATTTATGAATTCCTGATAGAATAGACATTGTAAAATTCAACCTAAATTACAAATTGTAATTATTCTGTGGGATTTAGTTTTGATTCCACTGCCAATTTTAGTAAAGTTTACGTTAAACAGAATTGGAATTAGCGGACTCTCTAAGTGATTTTGGGTAAAACATGGTTTTTATTTCTATTTTCTTCCAGGTGATATTGATATTTGTTGTCCATAAATTTTTAATTATAGTGATGTATATTGTCTGATGTGTAGTGTCTTTTAACATATTAAAAAAGTATTTGAATAAAATGCACGATGAAAAGTTAGCTGATTCAGTTAGTTGTATCCATATTAGAACAGATAAAGGTTTTTTTGTCAAAATTAAGAAATAAGCAAATATGAAATTTGATAGTATTCCTCCAGCTTATTATTAATGAAACTATGATTTGGTTTTTCTAATCACATGTTACAAAAAGAAACTACTAAAAAAAGATAATATAGATTTTTTCTTTTTTTTTTCTCTTCTGTGTTGCAAATGGGAAAAATAGAGCTTCTCTATTTATTATTAATATTCTAATTATTTTTTTACTATTAATAACTATATTTAAAATATTTTTTTTGTTCATTAATAAGTTATTAGTTATTAAAGTTGCATAAAAATATTCTACGAATAATTATGGGTTATTCACTATATATTTAGTATTTATTCGCGATGCCGAATTGTTTATATTCACAAATTCAGATATTTTGTACATGCTTCCATCATTAATAGTTTTTGTTTTGTTTTATTTTTTTAAGGTTTCTACGTGACAATTGCAACCAGATCTTAATTTTTATTTTAAATCTTTGATGAGTTAATTAATATATATTTTGAACATTTGATTGATTTGAATTTATTATGTTAAATTATTTTAACAATTTTGTTGCCCTTAGTAATGATACCCATTCTAAATTTTACTCAAATGAAGATAATAATGTATTGGTAAAAGAAAACAGTATCAATAATATATTATTTTTTAATTTCTCTAACAATAATTAATTTACTTTTGTTTAGTTATAAAAACAAAATGATATTCATAAAAAGGAAAATCATAACTGAAAGACCATAACAAACTTATCATTTATCATTTAATTCATATTTACAAACATTTGTTGTTGATTAAAACAACCCGGAACGATATAAATTTGACCAGATAATTTTGGTGATACAAAAATTGATTAAATAATTTTGGTCCTGCAAAAATTTATTCTTTATTAGTTAAAAGTTAATTTTGGATTGTAAATAATTATTTATAATAAATAATAAATAATAAAGTTTATTTTGGTTTTAATTTTGACATTAATTAACCGTTTTTAGGATTGTGTTAGAATAAATAATAAATAAATAATCTTTGTAAATAAATGTTTTAATATAATATTGCCTTTACAGATGCAACACCTTAGAATAAATATCCTTTATATATCCTCTATCCTAACTTTCCGTAAATAAATATCCTATATATATTTTTTACATCAAACCATTGATTTTTTCATTGGAATAAATGATTTTGTAAATGTTTAATTTCACCGATCACTTTCAACACAAAAACATTATTCTATTTTAATAAATGATTATCTCTTTTATTTTTAAAATGTTAATACTTAAATGATTTATTTTATGAATATTTTGATATATTTAAAATTATATGATTATTATTGATTTTACAGTTATTAATTAATATATCATTATTTTCTATTAAGATCTCAATACATATTATTATTATTATTATTATTATTATTATTATTATTATTATTACTTTTATTATTATTATTATTATTATTATTATTATATCAATAAATATTATTCAATCAATTAAGTATTATTTATTTTAGATTTGTTTAAAAACCATCATATACTTTATAGAAACACGAAGATTAGTTGATCAATACCATGTTCGGTTGCATGAAAATTGAAATGAGAATAATATATATTTTTAAAGTAATAATTGAAAATAATAAATTAATAAAATAAAATAACAAATATTATATTTTTAAATTTAATTTTATATAACTAACAAATAATTTTAAAGAAAACAATCGACTTGAAACAAAATTAGATTCTTAATGATAAAAAGTTAACATTTATACTAAAAAATGATACAAGTATTTATTTTTATAAAAATAACATGAGACAATAATGATTAGTGAATACACAAATTTTGTATGAATACACAAATTTTTTTATTTTTTTAAAAATGACCAATAAAAACTATGCAGCATAAAGGGTGTGTTGCATCATATGTTTGGTGACATTGGAAATATGAGCAAATTCATATGAGTTAAAAATATGACAATAATAATGATACATTATTAATATCAATATGGTGAGTAAAACATAATAAATGTTAATAATAAAAATTTATTATTATTTATTATTATTTAATTATAATAACATATTAAAATTATTATTATTATTAATATTTAATTTATGAATTTTTAAAAATAGAAAAATCTTACATATTTATGTATTATGTATATTGTCAAAATAGTTTTTAGGAATTAAAATGAGAAAATGTTCATTAAAACAATTTTAATGTTCTAAATTAAAAATTTACGGTCTGATTTGCACCGATACGAATCAATAGTGGCTCATACTCAATGAGTGCTGACACGATTAATTACCCATTAAAATAAGTAGTTATGAGTGCTGGCACGAGTACCTTAGTACCCACCCCGCTCCATACTCACACTTCATATTTATATAATATCATTTGTATTATTATATACAAATACACATATATCATTTTTTCAAAAACATATCACTATTAAACTATTACACATTTTAACAAAAGTGTTTATTTATTTCTTAAATCAACAATAACATTCATAATTTTTTTAATGTTAAAAAAACATAAAATTTTATAATAATTTATAATTAATTAACTGAATTTTACTTGGAATGTGGATAAACGAGTGCGGGTATGGGTATTGAGATACCCATAGATTATGGATACGGGTGTGAACATAGTGTCCACGCGGGTTTGGGCTCGGGTACGGAGATTTTTTTTGGTATGGGGACGGGTATTGTAGTACTCTACCCATTGCCATCCCTAATCAATACCCGAGTACGTGTAAAAAAGTACTTAAATAAAGAAGAAAATAATTTCACAAATATTTAATTATCTATATTTAAGTATCCCAAAGTCCATTTTTCACAAATATTTAATTATCTATATTTAAGTATCCCAAAGTCCATTTTTCTTATATTCCAACAAGACATAAGATAGATCAAGTGATTACACTTGTAAAATACAACCACATATCCAAAGTTCTATAAAACAAAGATAGAATGATATATTTTTGTTCTTAATTTCACACATAAAAACGACATGGCACGACGCGTGCGAATTCACACGTGCTTTAGTAGTATTTAAAAAAGCAGACAAATTGACAACCACATACTTGATAAATGACAACATCACCTTTTTAAATTACATAATATTTAAAGAATTAACCAAAACACCAACATAATTTCTACATGTATTGCAAGATGGGAAGATTGAATAACTCAAACTCACAAAATAAAGGATGGTATCTCGTCTATAAATGAATCATATCGAGTCTTGGAAAAAAGTTTTAGAAGAGAAACGTTGCACAAACACACCAAATGGTTTGAATGAGGTTGAAGTGTTTTTGTTGGGATAAATAGCAAATGGATCCCGTGGGAGGGACAATCACTATGTCTCCACTTATTTGTGAAAGGGTTTGTGAATTAAATCCTAACGAAGTTCGGAAATGGAAGAAAAAACAAGGTTCAATCTGTATCGCCTCATCCTACCCCAAAAGACTCAACTGCGTAAGATTCATATCTTTATTTATTAAGTGTTTTAAGTTTGATAAAGAGAAGGAGGTTTGAAAAGAGAGTCACTCGAAGAAGTCGAGGTTTATTATGAAACTGGTTAAAGTTTAGAAAATAAAAAAGGTTTTGAAAAAGATGAGAAGGTTTTGAAAATTAAAGAATTTGAAGGAGATGAAGAGAATATCCTATGTACAAGACGGTAAAAGATAAGGTAAGGAAGGTCTGGCCGAACATAAGCTCATACTTGATATAAAGAAATCAATATAACATTCCCATCCCTTGGGATTAAAAGCCATAAGCAGTTAAATAAGCCAAGAGTATACCAAACCTCAGGTGAAAATAAATCACACAAGCACACATCATCAAAGACACCCTTGCGTCAGATAATACTCGAAGGAACAGGTAAAGTGCATCAGGTGAAAATAAACCACAGCAGAGAATGTATAAGGTAAGAATAAATCACAAGCAGCGAATGCATCAGGTAAACTTAAGGTGTAAGATAAATCTTAAAGTATCAACAAGATATCATATAAGAATCCCTGCATCAGATAAAACACACTGACAGAACTAGGATAATAGAGAAATAATCTGAATGTCTCAGATAAGGCTTAAGAGTAGTCTACGGGACTGGAATGGATTGAATTGAAAGTCACAAAATAAACCGGTCAATGGAGTCTATGCATCCAAACATATTCGAAAGGTAATATTTAAATTAACTTTATAATCGCAATACAATGAAGAAAATATCAACACAAGTTGAATTTTTTTACAAGTAAATCAAATAAAGTATAAAGCCAAAAATTCCATGTCTATTGTATTTACATCACAAATATTAAACCAAAAAAAGGTGTATAAATTATTAATAATAGAAGAAAAAAATTTGGAGGTGCATAATTGGAATGCTGGTGTAAATAAAGACTAAAAAAAAGATTAAATTAGTAGATGTTACTATGTTAATAAATTAAAAGCTTTGCAAATTTCGTTTGTGTTGTGAAAACCATGCGAACCAATATTATGACTAAAAACCATTTCTCACCGATTAACCAAGCATATATGCTTGTGGTCTTGTTCCAATCATACACATTCAACATAAAAACAAATGTTACTAATCTTAGAATGAGTCTATTTTAATATATAGAAAGTGAATACTACCGTTTTTACAAATAATTTAAAACTAATTACATTTCTAAAATTAGGGTTAAATAGGTCATTATCGCATCATTAAATTTTTTAATTATAATTAATTCAGAGATTTGGAATATTTGCTTCTTTTTGTACACAAAATTAATGTGATTATTGGCCACGTCTATTACCAAAGCTACTAATATAATTACTATCAACTTTATCTATTCCAACAATCAACATTAATTATTCCATCATTAATTTTAGAACATAAAAGCCATGCTGAAAAGAAAATAAGAAAACAAAACCTTCTCTCTTACTCTTTCATTTTCTTTATCTTTGCTTCATTTTTGGAAAGACAACCAACACAAAAGACTGAACCATTGATTTCTCTCTGCTTCAGTTTTTCAAAGACGCAGTAACATAATTAAACACCAACAAACAAACATACAAAATCAATATCCAAACCCAATAATCCTAAATTTCTCATTATTTTTCATAGGATTTACAAGATTTCAAAATGAAAATTATGTAAATTTGATTAATACATCACAAGACGAATGTTTAATTTTGGTTCCGCTTCTACCTCTTCTTGACTCTTTTGATCTTCTGAGTTGTAGGTCAGTTGTGTGTTATGCTGGTGTATCCGTGAGATGTAGGATTTTGATGGCGTAGTTGTATGAATTTGTGCGGCAGTAAAGAGAAAATGTTCGGGGCTACAAACAAACAGTGACTTCAAGTTGTTTTGTAGTTTGTTATGTTTTTCATTTTTTTGACCTGAAGTTTGTATGTTTATTAGTTACATATTCGGATTTAAGTATCACGACTAAAAAGGTATACTCACTAATCTCATTCTTTCGCAGAGGAAGTTTTAAAATTTGGTTATACATGAATTTCTCTGTTGAGTTTCATTATATTTGTCATTATGTTATAGGTGTAGACTATTTTGTCATTAATATACATGTTTGTTAATGTTAAGTTCTTGGTTAAACTGTGGTCCCCAACAAAAGAGGGTTATTAGAGAGAGTATATGTGACTTTTAAAGAAGCAGAAAAGAATTATAGATGGTATACAGGTTTTGTTGATGTTTGAAGAGAGCTTCTAAGTTGGTAATGGTAATACAACTTTGATATATATGGGGAAACACTAATTCCAAATAGATTTAAAAATTTGGAAAAGAGAAGAACTTTATACAACAACCGTCAACAGTATCAAAATAATACTAAGACTATTTATAGCATTTTCTTATTTTACACTCATAATAGCTTTTGATCTTTGATTTTTATTTATGAATTCCTGGTAGAACAACCATTGAAAAATTCAATATAAATTACAGATTGTGATTATTCTGTGGGATTTAGTTTTGTTTCCACTGCCAATTTTAGTAAAGTTTACGTTAAACAGAATTGGAATCAACTAACTCTCTCACTGATTTTGGGTATAACATGATTTTCATTTCTATTTTCTTCCAGATGATGCTGATATTTGTTGTCCATAAATTTTTAAATGTTTTGATGTATATTGTCTGATAACTATTGTCTTTTAACCTATTAACAAAGTATTTGAATAAAATTATTGTCTTTTAACATATTAACAAAGTATTTGTATAAAATGCAGGGTGAAAAGTTAGCTGATTCAGTTAGTTGTATCCATATTAGAATAGATAAAGGTTTTTATCAAAAGTAAGAACTTAGTAAATATGTTGATAGTATTCCTCCCACTTATCATTAATGAATTTATGATTTGGTTTTTCTAATCACATGTTACAAAAAGAAACTACTCAAAATAATAAGATAATATAAATTTCTTCTTTTTTTCTTCTCTTCTTGCAAATGGGAAAAATATAGCTTCTTTATTTATTATTAATATTCTCATTTTTTTTACTATTAATAAGTATATTTAAAATATTTTTTTTGTTAATTAAACTATTATTTATTAAAGTTGCATAAAAATATTCTAGGAATAATTATGAGTTATTCACTATTTATTTAGTATTTATTCACCGTGTAGAATTGTTTATATTTACAAATTCAGATACTACGTTTATACTTCCTTCATTAATGATTTTTGTTTTTTATTTTATATTTTTGAGTTAATTAATTTATATTTTAAACATTTGATTGATTTGAATTTATTATATTAAATTATTTTAGCAATTTTGTTACCCTTAGTAATGATACTCATTCTACATTTTACTCAAATGAAGATAATAATGTATTGGTAAAAGAAAAGAGTGTCAATAATATATTATTTTTTTATTTCTTCAATAATAATTTATTTATTTTTGTTTACTTATAAAAACAAAATGATATTTATAAGAAAGGAAAATCCTAACTGAAAGACCATAACAAACTTATCATTTATCATTTAATTCATATTTACAAACATTTGTTTTTGATTAAAGGAACACGAAACAATACAAATTTGACAAGATAATTTTGGTCATACAAAAATTGATTCAATAATTTTGGTCCTGCAAAAATTGACTCAATAAATTAGTTAAAAGTTAATTTTGGATTGTAAGTAATTATTTATAATAAATAATAAATAACTTTTTTATTTTAATTTTGACATTAATTTACCGTTTTTTGGATTGTGTTAGAAATAAATAAAAAATAAAAAATCTTTGAAAATAAATGTTTTAATATAATATTGCCTTTAAAGATGTAACATATTAGAATAAATATGCTTTATATATCCTTTATCCTATCTATCCATAAATAAATATCCTTTATATATTTTTATATCAAATAATTGATTTTTACATTGGAATAATTGATTTTGTAAATGTTTAATTTCACTGATCACTTTCAACACAATAACATTATTCTATTTTAATAAGTGATTATCTCTTTTATTTTTAAAATGTTAATGCTTATATGATTTATTTTATGATTATTTAATATATTTAAAATTATATGATTATTATTGATTTTATAGTTATTAATTAATATATCATTTATTTTCTATGAAGATCTCCTTACATGTTATTATTATTATTATTATTATTTTATTATTCTTATTATTATTATTATTATTATTTTATATTGTGATACGGTGGCAGAGTCGACTGTTATACTGGTTTTGCGTTTGTGTTCACAAATATTGCGGTAAGCAAGAGTCGCCACTGGCTTTTCTTTTATCCAAATTAAGGAAAGGGTAAAAAGAACAGAAAAAGACCTTTTCGAGAATTTTCTAAGGGGGTAGATTATAGAAAGGGAAGGTGTTAGCACCCTTTCCATCCTTAGTTTTCTACGGGCTCTTAGATGCTTAGCTCATTTTAAAAGTACCTTGTGCTTTGTATGTTTTGAAAAATGTTTTGAAATGCCTTAGTGCGGCGATTTACTTCATGATAACTCTTGTATCAGTCCTCAAGAGTGTTTACAAAGAAAATATTATTTTTTGAAAGTTGTTTTTGAAATGTGTAAGTGCAAAACGTTTGTTTTGAGCATTGCATCTAAGAACTATCTACTTATACTCGAAAAGGTTGTTCTTTTCCTCCTATCCTTTAGACAGTGTTATCCTACTATTAATGAGTAGGTAGCCCTATCATTGGATGTTTGAGGGACATTCAAAGGGACGTTACAGTCACGAAGGCAACTTGACAAGGAACTTTAGTAACTGTCCTAAAGTTCTAAGATCACTTTTATTACTGAGGCAATGTCGAGAGGGTCATCGAGGGACTTGTGATCTTTCAAACTAGAGGACAATCACTAAAACTTTTCACGTTTCGATAATTGTGACCGTTTTCTGAAGGCAACCAAAGTGGGATACCCTAGAGGTGCGCATCTGGGATTGTGTTTAGTTCAGCTATTTATCTTGCACATTTAGGTTTGCTAACGTTTTAATTTTCCAGTCTTGTCATGCAATCCTAGTTACTAGCAGTTAATATGTACAGAAAAATGTAAAGTGCGAAAATATAACCCTACTTTATTACATGGCTTCGGGGAGGGGGATATTTACAATGTACAAAACTTGGGGGAAGAAAAATAAAGAAAGCGGTAAAAATCCTAATTAGTCTATTACATCCAGTATACAGGTACAATAATGTAAAAGTGCGAGAAATAAATAACGTGCGAAAGGTAAAGACGTCTAAAACCTAAGGCAATTCTAAATGAAATAAGAAAATCTTTTTTTGTTTATTTTTTTGATTTGCGAAATAATTAAATTAATTATCCTAAAGTCTATTTAGAAAATAAAGTTAATCAAGAAAAATAGTCTAAGCTCTTTTTTTAATTTATAGTTTTTCTATTATGAAAAGAAAATTATTAAATCTAAATCAAGTCCTAAGTTCTAATTCATTTTAAATTAAAGAAAATAGTTAAAATATTTATTTAATTTATTTACAAAATTAGTTTAATTAAAAAATACTAACTTAATATTTTTTTGTGATTTTTGTGATTATTTGTTTAATTAATAAATAAAGAAAAGAAAAATAAATAAAAATAAAACAATGCAATAAAATGTTAGATGGGCCTGATAACAAAAGAAAAATAGGGGGTGCTATTTGAAATTCGCTAGGCCCAAAGCTGTGAAGCCCATACTTCATGCCTGATCCTGTGTGGATAAGTCTTGAAGGCATATGATATATTGTGCGCTTGGATGTGCTGGCTTGGATCAGATGTACATATAATGGCCTAGGCTGAGGGTGCATGGTGCATATCTGACCATACATTACATGGGATCTACATGAATATTGTTAGAAAAATGAGAAAATGCTGGACCTAGGACTCGAACCCAGGTCCTCTCCCTTTGCACAAACGTGCCTTACCAGCTGAGCTACTTGGTTATTCATAGATAAAATAAAACAATAATATAATATAAGAAAAATTGGTCAGATATATTAAAAATGAAAAAAAAACACTCGTTGGGTTTTAATGGGACAATGGGAAACTACCACGCCTTGTCTTCTTCCATGCTTCGTCGTTTTAGGTATAGAAACCTATAGTGACAGTTTTTGTTTGTCACTATAGCACCTGCATCTCGAAACATACAGAATACGCAGCATAAATTAAATGTGAGGCCATAGATCAATTGGCCTCGACCTTCTGAGCACGATGGTAACCTTAGTTGGGTCTAATTTTGGCTGATTCGAAAAACCCCAATTCAGAGTTCCTAACCCTAACCATGGCCAAGCATCGTACCTGCATCAAAACTTAAATGCAGCTATACAGAAAGCTTGTAAACATTCATATGAACAAATATGCATGGTTGAAATGATCTTATATCACATGAATAAAATAAATGAATTTGAAAAAGAAATGCAAACCGTGTGAGTTGGTTAGGACGTCTCGTGATGCTTCAGGGCGTGGTAATGATTGCAAAAGCTTCAGGGGACCTTCAGGAACGTGTTTGTGTCCTTTGTTTGGGTTGAGGATGGCTGGAAATGTGTTTTGGAGTTTGACAACTTTGCTTACTTTTCGTAATTTTGTATGTCACTTTCAGGCTGTTTTTTTTTTGTCTAAGGCTTGAAAATGCCACCCTTATATAGAGAAGATGGAGGGGACCAGGTAAGAAAGAATTAAAGCTTTAAAGGCTATGATAAAGCCATGATCTCATTTTGAAAAACTGCCATAACTTGTGATTTCATGCCATGTTGGGAGCTGGATGAACCTGATCACTTCTTGCACGAATTATTGGGCCTTAAGGCAAAGCAAAACAACATCCCAAATGCAAAAACCCATCTCTAAATATTTTATGCAATTTACTTTGTATTTATTTGAAATAAATCAAAATAAACATGAGAAAAATAGATGAAATTTGAAAGGCAAGGTAAAAATGAGATTAGGGGCTTTTCATAAGGTCATGAAAGAGATTGAAGTCCAAAAAGTTGTGTCATTGCCTTAAAAGTTTAAGTTTGCTCAATGCACAAATCTTGAAATTTCCAAAATTTTCCCAACTTGAGCAAGCCATAACTTTATCAATTTTGATCTCATGATGATGATCTCTGACTTTTTGGAAATCCCAAGATGTCTAATTCCATCCCTCTTTTGATAAATTTTGCATTTGAAGAATGTATCTTGATGTAAATGGTCTTGGCAAAAAGTGTCTTTTGTTGACTTTCTGAAAATGACCTGTAATGTATGAGCTTGTATCTTTCAAATGGTGCATCTCTTGATCTTGAGGAAAAAAGATAAGTTGAAGGGAATGATATTATGTTAAATATGAGCTTTGGTTGGGGAACAATTACTGAAGTATGTGAAAGTTAAGCCTGGTCAAAGTTCAGTTGACTTTTCCTATAGAAACCCTAATTTAGCCATTTTTGACTTTTGATAGATTAGGAGTATTTCTTAAGGAATCATGATAAAACCTTGATAAAATGATGGATTTTACTTCAAAATGTTGATGTTGACCAAAAATCTTAAAGTTTGATTATACATGGGCCACAATTGACTTTTGACCTAGTACTATTGATTTTCAAGCATTTGAGCAATTGACTGAGCAAACTTGTAGTGGAAGGCATAAAATTTGTCATGGACAATCTTGAAGGCATATTGAGACTATGGAAAAGATTTGGGACCTTTGGAGCTCACACATCTTGATGAAAAGTGAAACCGTAGATAGAGGTTCATTGCTTAGGAGGAGAATTTGTCTGGTCAATTCTTGGTCAACCTTGAGCAATTGAGGACCTCCAGGAGCATGTTTTGAGTAAAATTGGGAGGGAAAATTTTGGAGTACAACATATATCAATAAATATTATTCAATCAATTAAGTATTATTTATTTTAGATTTGTTTAAAAACAATGATATACTATATAGAAACATGAAGATTAGCTGAGTAATACCACGTCCGGTTGCATGAAAATTGAAATGAGATAAATATATTTTATAAAATAATATTTGAAAAGAATAAATTAATAAAATCAAATAACAAATATTTTATTTTTGAATTTAATTTCATATAAATAACAAATATTTTTAAAGAAAAAATATTGACATGAAAAAATATTAGCTTTTAAATGATAAAAAGTTAACATTTATACTAAAAAGTGATACAAATAATTATTTTTATAAAAATAACATGAGACAATTATGATTAGTGAATACACAATTTTTTTATGAATACACAAATTTTTTATTCTTTTTAAAATGACCAATAAAAACTATGTTGCATAAAAGGTGTGCTGCATCATATGTTTGGTCACGTTAGAAATCATAGAAAATTTATGCCAGTTAAAAATATGGCAATAATGATACATTATTAATATCAATATGGTGAGTAAAAAAAATAAATGTTAATAATAAAAATTTATTATTATTTATTATTATTTAATAATAAAAATATATTAGTATTATTAATATTAATATTTAATTTATGCATTTTTAAAATAGAAAAATCCTACACATTTATGTATTATGTATATTTTCAAAATAATTCTTAGAAATTAAAAATGAGAAAATGTTCATTAAAGAATTTTTAACATTCTAAAATAAAAAATTAACGATCTGCTTTGCACTGACACGAATCAACATCGATATGAATGAATACTGGCTCATACTCAATGAGTACCCACAAAAAATACCCTCATTGAATAGGGTAAAAATCCGCAAAATAGGTACGGATACTGACACGAGTAATAACCCATTAAAATAAGAGGTTATGGGTACATGCACGAGTACCTTAGTACCCACTCCGCTCCATACTTGCACTTCATACTTATATAATATCATTTGTATTATTATATACAAATGCACATATATCAATGTTTAAAAAACATATCACTATTAAACTATTACACATTTTAATAAAAGTGTTTATTTATTTCTTAACTCAACAATAATTATCATAATTTTTTTAACGTTAAAAAACTTAAAATTATATGATAATTTATAATTAACTGATTGGATTTTACTACAAATATGGATAAACGGGTGCGGGATATGGATACGGGTGTGAACATTAATGTCCACGCGGGTTTGGGATCGGGTACTAAGATTTTTTTGGTATGGGGACGGGTATTGCAATACTCTGCCCATTGCCATCCGTAATCAATACCCGAGTACTGGTAAAAAATATACTTAAATAAAGAAGAAAATTATTTCACAAAATATTTAATTATCTATATTTAAGTATATCAAAGTCCATTTTTCACAAATATTTAATTATCTATATTTAAGTATCCCAAAGTCCATTTTTCTTATATTGCAAAAAGACATAAGATAGATCAAGGGATTACACCGGTAAAATACAACCACATATCCAAAGTTCTATAAAACAAAGATGGAATGATATATTTTTGTTCTTAATTTCACACATAAAAATGACATGGCGCGACTCGTGCGAATGCACACGTGCTTTAGTAGTATTTAAAAAAGCAGACAAATTGACAACCACATACTTGATAAATGATAACATCGCCTATTTAATTACATAAAATTTGAAGAATGGACAAAAACGCCAACATAATTTCTACATGTATTGCAAGATGGGAAGACTGAATAATTCAAACTCACAAAATAGAGGATGGTATCTCGTCTATAAATGAATCATATCTAATCTTGGAAAAAAAATTTAAAAGATAAATTTTGCACAAGCACACAAAAAGGTTCGAATGAGGTTGAAGTGTTTTTGTTGGGATAAATAGCAAGTGGATCCCACTGGAAGGACAATCAATATGTCTCTACTTATTTGTGAAAGGGTTTGTGAATTGAATCGTAATGAAGTTCGGAAATGGAAGAAAGAACAAGGTTTCGTCTGTATCGCCCCATCCTACCCCAAAAGAATCAACTGCATAAGATTCGTATCTTTATTTATTAAATGTTTTATGTTTGATAAAGAGAAAGAGGTTTGAAAAGAGAGTCACTCGAATAATTCGAGGTTTATTATGAAAGTTGTTAAAGTTTAGAAAATAAAGAAGGTTTTGAAAAAGATGAGAAGGTTTGGAAAATAAAATATTTTGATGGAGATGAAGAGAATAACCTATGTACAAGACGGTAAAAGATAAGGTAAGGAAGGTCTGACCGAACATAAGCTCATACTTGATATAAAGAAATAAAGATAGTGTTCCCATCCCTTAGGAATCAAAGCCATAAAAAGATAAATAAGTCAAGAGTATACCAAACCTCAGGTGAAAATAAATCACACAAGCAGATAACATCAAAGAAACCCTTACGTTAGATAATACTCAAAGGAACAGGTAAAGTGCATCAGGTGAAAATAAATCACAGTAGAGAATGCATCAGGTAGGAATAAATCGCACGCAGCGAATGCATTAGTTAAACTCAATGTGTCAGATAAAGCTCAAAGTATCATCAAGACATCATATAAGAATCCTTGTATCAGATAAAACACACAGACAAAACAAGAATAACAGAGAAATAATATGAATGTCTCAGATAAGGCTCAAGAGAAGGCTACGGGACCAAAATGGATTTAATTGAAAGCCACAAAATAAACCGATTAATGGAGTCTATGCATCCATACGTATTCGAAAGCTAATATTTAAAATAACTTTATAACCGCAATGCAATGAAGAAAATAGCAACACAACTTGAATTTACTTAAAAGTAAATAAAATAAAGTATAAAGCCAAAAATTCCATGTCTATTCTATTTACATCACAAATATTAAGCCAAAGAAAGGTGTATAAATTATTAACAATAGAAAAAAAAGTTTGGAGGTGCATAATTGGAATGGTGGTGTAAATAAAGGCTAAAAGAAATTAAATTAGTAGATGTTACTATTATAATAAATTTAAAGCTTTGCAAATTTCCTTTCTGTTTGGAAAACCATGCGCACCAATATTACGATTAAAAACCATTTATCACCGATTAACCAATATGCTTATGGTCTTGTTCCAATCATACACATTCAACACAAAAATAAATATTACTAATCTTAGAAGGAGTCTATTTTAATATATAAAAAGTGACTACTACTTTTTTTACAAATAATTTAAAACTAATTACATTTCTAAAATTATGGTTAAATAGGTCTTTATTAATTTTTTAATTAAAATTAGTTAAGATATTTGGAATATTTGCTTCTTTTTGTACACAAAATTAATGTGATTGTTGGCCACGTCTATTACCAAAACTACTGATATAATTACTATCGACTTTACCTATTCCAACAATCCACATTAATTATTTCATCAATTAATTTTAGAACATAAAATACACCATGAAAAGAAAATTAGAAACAAAACCTTCTCTCTCACTCTTTCATTTCCTTTATATTTTCTTTATTTTTGGAAACACAACCAACACGAAAAATAGAACCATAGAACCATTAATTTCTCTCTGCTTCAGTTTTTCAAAAACACAATAACACAATCAAACACCAACAAACAAACATACAAAATCAATACCCAAACTCAATAATCCTTAATTTCTCATTATTTTTCATAGACTTTACAGATTAAAAGATTTCGAAATGGAAATTATGTAATTTTAATTACAACATCACAAGACGAATGTTTAATTCTGGTTCCCCTTCTACCTCTTCTTCTTGACTCTATTGATCTTCTGAGTTGTAGGTTAGTCGTGTGTTGTGTTGGTGTATGCGTGAGATGTAGGACTCTGATGGCATGTTTGTATGAATTTATGCGGTAGTGAAGGGAAAATGTGAGGGGCTTTGAACAATACAGTGACTACAAGTTGTTTGGTGGTTTGTGGGGTTCTTCATTTTTATTTTTATTTTTCACCTGAAGTTTGTATGTTTATTAGTTACGCTTTCAAATTTACATATGGCGACTAAAACAAAGACTATCATCAAAGATGTGAATATTGATCTCTCCGAAGACGACGATGGGTTCAATAACAAAAAAAGTATACTCACTAATCTCATTCTTTCGTTGAGGAAGTTTTAAAATTAGGTTATACGAATCTTAGACCGGTAGCTTATGTTTCTATAACACTTGCTAATTGCCATGAATTTCTCCATTGAGTTTAATTATATTTGTGATTATGTTATAGGTGTAGACTATTTTGTCCTTAATATACAAGTTTGTTAATGTCAAGTTCTTGGTTAAACTGTGGTCCACAATGAAAGAGGGTTATCAGAGAGTATATGTGACTTTTAAAGAAGCAGAAAAGAATTATAGATGGTATGCTGGTTTTATTGATGTTTGAAGAGAGCTTTTATGTTGGTAATGGTAATACAACATTTAGATCGGTGGGGAAACACAAATTCCAAATAGATTAAAAAATTTGGAGAATAGAAGAACTTTATACAACAACCGTCAACAGTATCAAAATAATACTAAAACTATTGTTATCATTTTATTATTTTACACTCATAATAGCTTTTGATCTTTGATTTTTCTTTATAAATTTCTAGTAGAACAACCATTGCAAAATTTAATCTAAATTACAAATTGTAATTATTCTGTGGGATTTAGTTTTGATTTCACTGCCAATTTTAGTAAATTTTACGGTAAACAGAATTGGAATCAACTGACTCTCTCAACGATCATGATTTTGGATATAGCATGGTTTTCATTTCTATTTTCTTCCAAGAGATGCTGATATTTGTTGTCCACAATTTTTAAATGGAGTGATATATATTGTCTTATGTTTACTGTCTTTTACCATATTAACAAAGTATTTGAATAAAATGCAGGGTGAAATCGAACTGATTCAATTAGTTGTATCCATATTACAACATATAAAGGTTTTTTTTAATCAAAAGTAAGAACCCAATAAATATGAGATTTGATAGTATTCCTCCATCTTATCATAACTAAACTATGATTTGGTTTTTCTAATCACATTTTACAAAAAGAAACTACTCAAAGTAATAAGATAATATAAATTTATGCTTTTTTCTCTCTCTTTTCTGTGTTGCAAATGGGAAAAATAGAGCTTCTTTATTTATTATTAATATTCTCATTTTTTTTACTATTAATAAATATATTTAAAATATTATTTATTTAGTTAATAAATTATTAGTTATTAAAGTTGAATAAAATATTCTACGAATAATTATGAGTTACTCACTATTTATTTAGTATTTATTCGCGATGCAGAATTGTTTATATTCACAAATTCAGATACTATGTACATGCTTTCTTCATTAATAATTTTTGTTTATATTTTAATTTTTTAAGGTTTCTTCATGAGAATTGCAACCCGATCTTAATTTTTATTTTAAATATTTGATGAGTTAATTAATATATATTTTAAACATTTGATTGATTTGAATTTATTATGTGACTTTTATAGAATTATAGATGGTATACGAGTTTTGTTGATGTTTGAAGAGAGCTTTAAGTTGGTAATGGTAATACAACTTTGACCTCTGTGGGGAAACATTAATTCCAAATAGATTAAAATTTTTTGGAGAATAGAAGAACTTATACAAGAACCGTCAACAGTATCAAAATAATACTAAGATAATTGATAGCATTTTCTTATTTCACACTCATAGTAGCTTTTGATATTTGATTTTTATTTATGAATTCTTGGTAGAAAAGTCATTGCAAAATTCAATATAAATTACAAATTGTAATTATTACGTGGGATTTAGTTTTGATTCCACTGCCAATTTTAGTAAAGTATACGTTTAACAGAATTGGAATCAGCTGACTCTCTCACTGATTTTGGGTAAAACATGATTTTCATTTCTATTTTCCTCCAGGTGATGCTGATATTTGTTGTCCATAAATTTTCAAATAGAGTGATGTATATTGTCTGATGTTTAGTGTCTTTTAACTTATTAACAAAGTATTTGAATAAAATGAAAGGTGAAATGTTAGTTGATTCAGTCAGTTGTATCTATATCAGAACAGATAAAGGTTTTTGTCAAAATTAAGAACTCAGTAAATATGAGATTTCATAGTATTCCTCCAGCTTATTATTGATGAAACTATTATTTGGTTTTTCTAATCACGTGTTACAAAAAGAAACTACTCGAAAAAATTAGTTAATATAAATTTTTGCTTTTTTTTTTCTCTTCTGTGTTGCAAATGGGAAAAATAGAGTTTCTTTATTTATTATTAATATTCTCATTTATTTTTTTAACATTAATAACTATATTTAAAATACTTTTTTTTGTTAATTAATAAGTTATTAGTTATTAAAGTTGCATATAAATATTCTACAAATAATTATGAGTTATTCACTATTTATATAGTATTTATTCGTGATATAGAATTGTTTATATTCACAAATTCAGATACTATGTACATGCTTCCTTCATTAATATTTTTTTTTGTGTTATTTTTTTAAGGTTTCTTCATGACAATTGCAATAAGATCTTAATTTTTATTTTAAATATTTGATGAGTTAATTAATATATATTTTAAAATTTGATTGATTTGAGTTTATTATGTTAAATTATTTTAATAATTTTGTTGCCCTTAGTAATGATAGCCATTCTACATTTTACTCAAAAGAGGATAAGAATGTATTGGTAAAATAAAACAGTGTCAATAATATATTATTTTTTAATTTCTCTAACAATAATTAATTAACTTTTGTTTACTTATAAAAACAAAATGATATTTATAAAAAGGAAAATCCTAACTGAAGGACCATAACAAACTTATCATTTATCATTTAATTCATATTTACAAACATTTGTTTTTGATTAAAACAACCCGAAACAATACAAATTTGACAAGATAATTTTGATCATACAAAAATTCATTCAATAATTTTGGTCTTGCAAAAATTGATTCAATAAATTAGTTAAAAGTTAATTTTGGATTTTAAATAATTATTTATAATAAATAATAAATAATATAGTTTATTATTATTTTAATTTTGACATTAATTAACTACTTTTGGATTGTTTTAGAATAAATAAAAAATAAAAAAAATTGTAAATAAATGTTTTCATATAATATTGCCTTTACATATGCAACACATTAGAATAAATATCCTTTATATATCCTCTATCCTATATTTCCGTAAATAAATATGCTTTATATATATTATATATCAAACAATTGATTTTTTCATTGGAATAAGTGATTTTTTAAATGTTTAATTTCACCTATCACTTTCAACACAAAAACATTATTCTATTTTAATAAGTGATTATCTCTTTTCTTTTTAAAATGTTAATACTCATTTGATTGATTTTATGAATATTTATTATATTTAAAATTATATGATTATTATTGATTTTACATTTATTAATTAATATATCATTTATTTTCTATGAAGATCTCAATACATATTATTATTATTATATCAATAAATATTATTCAATCAATTAAGTATTATTTATTTAAGATTTTTTTAAAAACAGTCATAAACTTTATAGAAACATGAAGATTAGTTGTGCAATACCACGTTCAGTTGCATGAAAATTAAAATGAGATTAATATATTTTTTAAAATAATAATTGAAAATAATAAATTAATAAAATTAAATAACAAATATTATATTTTTAAATTTAATTTTATATAAATAAAAAATATTTTTAAAGAAAAAAAATAGACTTAAAACAAATCTTCTACCGTAGCTTATGCTTCTATAATATCTTGCTAATCGCGATGAATTTCTCTGTTGAGTTTCATTATATTTGTCATTATGTTATAGGTGTAGAATATTTTTCCCTTAATATACAAGTTTGTTAATGTCAAGTTCTTGGTTAAATTGTGCTCCAAAATAAAAGAGAGTTATCAGAGAGAGTATATGTGACTTTTATAGAATTATAGATGGTATACGAGTTTTGTTGATGTTTGAAGAGAGCTTTAAGTTGGTAATGGTAATACAACTTTGACCTCTGTGGGGAAACATTAATTCCAAATAGATTAAAATTTTTTGGAGAATAGAAGAACTTATACAAGAACCGTCAACAGTATCAAAATAATACTAAGATAATTGATAGCATTTTCTTATTTCACACTCATAGTAGCTTTTGATATTTGATTTTTATTTATGAATTCTTGGTAGAAAAGTCATTGCAAAATTCAATATAAATTACAAATTGTAATTATTACGTGGGATTTAGTTTTGATTCCACTGCCAATTTTAGTAAAGTATACGTTTAACAGAATTGGAATCAGCTGACTCTCTCACTGATTTTGGGTAAAACATGATTTTCATTTCTATTTTCCTCCAGGTGATGCTGATATTTGTTGTCCATAAATTTTCAAATAGAGTGATGTATATTGTCTGATGTTTAGTGTCTTTTAACTTATTAACAAAGTATTTGAATAAAATGAAAGGTGAAATGTTAGTTGATTCAGTCAGTTGTATCTATATCAGAACAGATAAAGGTTTTTGTCAAAATTAAGAACTCAGTAAATATGAGATTTCATAGTATTCCTCCAGCTTATTATTGATGAAACTATTATTTGGTTTTTCTAATCACGTGTTACAAAAAGAAACTACTCGAAAAAATTAGTTAATATAAATTTTTGCTTTTTTTTTTCTCTTCTGTGTTGCAAATGGGAAAAATAGAGTTTCTTTATTTATTATTAATACTCTCATTTATTTTTTTAACATTAATAACTATATTTAAAATACTTTTTTTTGTTAATTAATAAGTTATTAGTTATTAAAGTTGCATATAAATATTCTACAAATAATTATGAGTTATTCACTATTTATATAGTATTTATTCGTGATATAGAATTGTTTATATTCACAAATTCAGATACTATGTACATGCTTCCTTCATTAATATTTTTTTTTTGTGTTATTTTTTTAAGGTTTCTTCATGACAATTGCAATAAGATCTTAATTTTTATTTTAAATATTTGATGAGTTAATTAATATATATTTTAAAATTTGATTGATTTGAGTTTATTATGTTAAATTATTTTAATAATTTTGTTGCCCTTAGTAATGATAGCCATTCTACATTTTACTCAAAAGAGGATAAGAATGTATTGGTAAAATAAAACAGTGTCAATAATATATTATTTTTTAATTTCTCTAACAATAATTAATTAACTTTTGTTTACTTATAAAAACAAAATGATATTTATAAAAAGGAAAATCCTAACTGAAGGACCATAACAAACTTATCATTTATCATTTAATTCATATTTACAAACATTTGTTTTTGATTAAAACAACCCGAAACAATACAAATTTGACAAGATAATTTTGATCATACAAAAATTCATTCAATAATTTTGGTCTTGCAAAAATTGATTCAATAAATTAGTTAAAAGTTAATTTTGGATTTTAAATAATTATTTATAATAAATAATAAATAATATAGTTTATTATTATTTTAATTTTGACATTAATTAACTACTTTTGGATTGTTTTAGAATAAATAAAAAATAAAAAAAATTGTAAATAAATGTTTTCATATAATATTGCCTTTACATATGCAACACATTAGAATAAATATCCTTTATATATCCTCTATCCTATATTTCCGTAAATAAATATGCTTTATATATATTATATATCAAACAATTGATTTTTTCATTGGAATAAGTGATTTTTTAAATGTTTAATTTCACCTATCACTTTCAACACAAAAACATTATTCTATTTTAATAAGTGATTATCTCTTTTCTTTTTAAAATGTTAATACTCATTTGATTGATTTTATGAATATTTATTATATTTAAAATTATATGATTATTATTGATTTTACATTTATTAATTAATATATCATTTATTTTCTATGAAGATCTCAATACATATTATTATTATTATATCAATAAATATTATTCAATCAATTAAGTATTATTTATTTAAGATTTTTTTAAAAACAGTCATAAACTTTATAGAAACATGAAGATTAGTTGTGCAATACCACGTTCAGTTGCATGAAAATTAAAATGAGATTAATATATTTTTTAAAATAATAATTGAAAATAATAAATTAATAAAATTAAATAACAAATATTATATTTTTAAATTTAATTTTATATAAATAAAAAATATTTTTAAAGAAAAAAAATAGACTTAAAACAAATCTTCTACCGTAGCTTATGCTTCTATAATATCTTGCTAATCGCGATGAATTTCTCTGTTGAGTTTCATTATATTTGTCATTATGTTATAGGTGTAGAATATTTTTCCCTTAATATACAAGTTTGTTAATGTCAAGTTCTTGGTTAAACTGTGCTCCAAAATAAAAGAGAGTTATCAGAGAGAGTATATGTGACTTTTATAGAATTATAGATGGTATACGAGTTTTGTTGATGTTTGAAGAGAGCTTTAAGTTGGTAATGGTAATACAACTTTGACCTCTGTGGGGAAACATTAATTCCAAATAGATTAAAATTTTTTGGAGAATAGAAGAACTTATACAAGAACCGTCAACAGTATCAAAATAATACTAAGATAATTGATAGCATTTTCTTATTTCACACTCATAGTAGCTTTTGATATTTGATTTTTATTTATGAATTCTTGGTAGAAAAGTCATTGCAAAATTCAATATAAATTACAAATTGTAATTATTACGTGGGATTTAGTTTTGATTCCACTGCCAATTTTAGTAAAGTATACGTTTAACAGAATTGGAATCAGCTGACTCTCTCACTGATTTTGGGTAAAACATGATTTTCATTTCTATTTTCCTCCAGGTGATGCTGATATTTGTTGTCCATAAATTTTCAAATAGAGTGATGTATATTGTCTGATGTTTAGTGTCTTTTAACTTATTAACAAAGTATTTGAATAAAATGAAAGGTGAAATGTTAGTTGATTTAGTCAGTTGTATCTATATCAGAACAGATAAAGGTTTTTGTCAAAATTAAGAACTCAGTAAATATGATATTTCATAGTATTCCTCCAGCTTATTATTGATGAAACTATTATTTGGTTTTTCTAATCACGTGTTACAAAAAGAAACTACTCGAAAAAATTAGTTAATATAAATTTTTGCTTTTTTTTTCTCTTCTGTGTTGCAAATGGGAAAAATAGAGTTTCTTTATTTATTATTAATATTCTCATTTATTTTTTTAACATTAATAACTATATTTAAAATACTTTTTTTTGTTAATTAATAAGTTATTAGTTATTAAAGTTGCATATAAATATTCTACAAATAATTATGAGTTATTCACTATTTATATAGTATTTATTCGTGATATAGAATTGTTTATATTCACAAATTCAGATACTATGTACATGCTTCCTTCATTAATATTTTTTTTTGTGTTATTTTTTTAAGGTTTCTTCATGACAATTGCAATAAGATCTTAATTTTTATTTTAAATATTTGATGAGTTAATTAATATATATTTTAAAATTTGATTGATTTGAGTTTATTATGTTAAATTATTTTAATAATTTTGTTGCCCTTAGTAATGATAGCCATTCTACATTTTACTCAAAAGAGGATAAGAATGTATTGGTAAAATAAAACAGTGTCAATAATATATTATTTTTTAATTTCTCTAACAATAATTAATTAACTTTTGTTTACTTATAAAAACAAAATGATATTTATAAAAAGGAAAATCCTAACTGAAGGACCATAACAAACTTATCATTTATCATTTAATTCATATTTACAAACATTTGTTTTTGATTAAAACAACCCGAAACAATACAAATTTGACAAGATAATTTTGATCATACAAAAATTCATTCAATAATTTTGGTCTTGCAAAAATTGATTCAATAAATTAGTTAAAAGTTAATTTTGGATTTTAAATAATTATTTATAATAAATAATAAATAATATAGTTTATTATTATTTTAATTTTGACATTAATTAACTACTTTTGGATTGTTTTAGAATAAATAAAAAATAAAAAAATTGTAAATAAATGTTTTCATATAATATTGCCTTTACATATGCAACACATTAGAATAAATATCCTTTATATATCCTCTATCCTATATTTCCGTAAATAAATATGCTTTATATATATTATATATCAAACAATTGATTTTTTCATTGGAATAAGTGATTTTTTAAATGTTTAATTTCACCTATCACTTTCAACACAAAAACATTATTCTATTTTAATAAGTGATTATCTCTTTTCTTTTTAAAATGTTAATACTCATTTGATTGATTTTATGAATATTTATTATATTTAAAATTATATGATTATTATTGATTTTACATTTATTAATTAATATATCATTTATTTTCTATGAAGATCTCAATACATATTATTATTATTATATCAATAAATATTATTCAATCAATTAAGTATTATTTATTTAAGATTTTTTTAAAAACAGTCATAAACTTTATAGAAACATGAAGATTAGTTGTGCAATACCACGTTCAGTTGCATGAAAATTAAAATGAGATTAATATATTTTTTAAAATAATAATTGAAAATAATAAATTAATAAAATTAAATAACAAATATTATATTTTTAAATTTAATTTTATATAAATAAAAAATATTTTTAAAGAAAAAAAATAGACTTAAAACAAATCTTCTACCGTAGCTTATGCTTCTATAATATCTTGCTAATCGCGATGAATTTCTCTGTTCAGTTTCATTATATTTGTCATTATGTTATAGGTGAAGAATATTTTTCCCTTAATATACAAGTTTGTTAATGTCAAGTTCTTGGTTAAACTGTGCTCCAAAATAAAAGAGAGTTATCAGAGAGAGTATATGTGACTTTTATAGAATTATAGATGGTATACGAGTTTTGTTGATGTTTGAAGAGAGCTTTAAGTTGGTAATGGTAATACAACTTTGACCTCTGTGGGGAAACATTAATTCCAAATAGATTAAAATTTTTTGGAGAATGGAAGAACTTATACAAGAACCGTCAACAGTATCAAAATAATACTAAGATAATTGATAGCATTTTCTTATTTCACACTCATAGTAGCTTTTGATATTTGATTTTTATTTATGAATTCTTGGTAGAAAAGTCATTGCAAAATTCAATATAAATTACAAATTGTAATTATTACGTGGGATTTAGTTTTGATTCCACTGCCAATTTTAGTAAAGTATACGTTTAACAGAATTGGAATCAGCTGACTCTCTCACTGATTTTGGGTAAAACATGATTTTCATTTCTATTTTCCTCCAGGTGATGCTGATATTTGTTGTCCATAAATTTTCAAATAGAGTGATGTATATTGTCTGATGTTTAGTGTCTTTTAACTTATTAACAAAGTATTTGAATAAAATGAAAGGTGAAATGTTAGTTGATTCAGTCAGTTGTATCTATATCAGAACAGATAAAGGTTTTTGTCAAAATTAAGAACTCAGTAAATATGAGATTTCATAGTATTCCTCCAGCTTATTATTGATGAAACTATTATTTGGTTTTTCTAATCACGTGTTACAAAAAGAAACTACTCTAAAAAATTAGTTAATATAAATTTTTGCTTTTTTTTTTCTCTTCTGTGTTGCAAATGGGAAAAATAGAGTTTCTTTATTTATTATTAATATTCTCATTTATTTTTTTAACATTAATAACTATATTTAAAATACTTTTTTTTGTTAATTAATAAGTTATTAGTTATTAAAGTTGCATATAAATATTCTACAAATAATTATGAGTTATTCACTATTTATATAGTATTTATTCGTGATATAGAATTGTTTATATTCACAAATTCAGATACTATGTACATGCTTCCTTCATTAATATTTTTTTTTGTGTTATTTTTTTAAGGTTTCTTCATGACAATTGCAATAAGATCTTAATTTTTATTTTAAATATTTGATGAGTTAATTAATATATATTTTAAAATTTGATTGATTTGAGTTTATTATGTTAAATTATTTTAATAATTTTGTTGCCCTTAGTAATGATAGCCATTCTACATTTTACTCAAAAGAGAATAAGAATGTATTGGTAAAATAAAACAGTGTCAATAATATATTATTTTTTAATTTCTCTAACAATAATTAATTAACTTTTGTTTACTTATAAAAACAAAATGATATTTATAAAAAGGAAAATCCTAACTGAAGGACCATAACAAACTTATCATTTATCATTTAATTCATATTTACAAACATTTGTTTTTGATTAAAACAACCCGAAACAATACAAATTTGACAAGATAATTTTGATCATACAAAAATTCATTCAATAATTTTGGTCTTGCAAAAATTGATTCAATAAATTAGTTAAAAGTTAATTTTGGATTTTAAATAATTATTTATAATAAATAATAAATAATATAGTTTATTATTATTTTAATTTTGACATTAATTAACTACTTTTGGATTGTTTTAGAATAAATAAAAAATAAAAAAAATTGTAAATAAATGTTTTCATATAATATTGCCTTTACATATGCAACACATTAGAATAAATATCCTTTATATATCCTCTATCCTATATTTCCCTAAATAAATATGCTTTATATATTTTAAATATCAAACAATTGATTTTTTCATTGGAATAATTTATTTTTTAAATGTTTAATTTCACCTATCACTTTCAACACAAAAACATTATTCTATTTTAATAAGTGATTATCTCTTTTCTTTTTAAAATGTTAATACTCATTTGATTGATTTTATGAATATTTATTATATTTAAAATTATATGATTATTATTGATTTTACATTTATTAATTAATATATCATTTATTTTCTATGAAGATCTCAATACATATTATTATTATTATATCAATAAATATTATTCAATCAATTAAGTATTATTTATTTAAGATTTTTTTAAAAACAGTCATAAACTTTATAGAAACATGAAGATTAGTTGTGCAATACCACGTTCAGTTGCATGAAAATTAAAATGAGATTAATATATTTTTTAAAATAATAATTGAAAATAATAAATTAATAAAATTAAATAACAAATATTATATTTTTAAATTTAATTTTATATAAATAAAAAATATTTTTAAAGAAAAAAAATAGACTTAAAACAAATCTTCTACCGTAGCTTATGCTTCTATAATATCTTGCTAATCGCGATGAATTTCTCTGTTCAGTTTCATTATATTTGTCATTATGTTATAGGTGAAGAATATTTTTCCCTTAATATACAAGTTTGTTAATGTCAAGTTCTTGGTTAAACTGTGCTCCAAAATAAAAGAGAGTTATCAGAGAGAGTATATGTGACTTTTATAGAATTATAGATGGTATACGAGTTTTGTTGATGTTTGAAGAGAGCTTTAAGTTGGTAATGGTAATACAACTTTGACCTCTGTGGGGAAACATTAATTCCAAATAGATTAAAATTTTTTGGAGAATGGAAGAACTTATACAAGAACCGTCAACAGTATCAAAATAATACTAAGATAATTGATAGCATTTTCTTATTTCACACTCATAGTAGCTTTTGATATTTGATTTTTATTTATGAATTCTTGGTAGAAAAGTCATTGCAAAATTCAATATAAATTACAAATTGTAATTATTACGTGGGATTTAGTTTTGATTCCACTGCCAATTTTAGTAAAGTATACGTTTAACAGAATTGGAATCAGCTGACTCTCTCACTGATTTTGGGTAAAACATGATTTTCATTTCTATTTTCCTCCAGGTGATGCTGATATTTGTTGTCCATAAATTTTCAAATAGAGTGATGTATATTGTCTGATGTTTAGTGTCTTTTAACTTATTAACAAAGTATTTGAATAAAATGAAAGGTGAAATGTTAGTTGATTCAGTCAGTTGTATCTATATCAGAACAGATAAAGGTTTTTGTCAAAATTAAGAACTCAGTAAATATGAGATTTCATAGTATTCCTCCAGCTTATTATTGATGAAACTATTATTTGGTTTTTCTAATCACGTGTTACAAAAAGAAACTACTCTAAAAAATTAGTTAATATAAATTTTTGCTTTTTTTTTCTCTTCTGTGTTGCAAATGGGAAAAATAGAGTTTCTTTATTTATTATTAATATTCTCATTTATTTTTTTAACATTAATAACTATATTTAAAATACTTTTTTTTGTTAATTAATAAGTTATTAGTTATTAAAGTTGCATATAAATATTCTACAAATAATTATGAGTTATTCACTATTTATATAGTATTTATTCGTGATATAGAATTGTTTATATTCACAAATTCAGATACTATGTACATGCTTCCTTCATTAATATTTTTTTTTGTGTTATTTTTTTAAGGTTTCTTCATGACAATTGCAATAAGATCTTAATTTTTATTTTAAATATTTGATGAGTTAATTAATATATATTTTAAAATTTGATTGATTTGAGTTTATTATGTTAAATTATTTTAATAATTTTGTTGCCCTTAGTAATGATAGCCATTCTACATTTTACTCAAAAGAGAATAAGAATGTATTGGTAAAATAAAACAGTGTCAATAATATATTATTTTTTAATTTCTCTAACAATAATTAATTAACTTTTGTTTACTTATAAAAACAAAATGATATTTATAAAAAGGAAAATCCTAACTGAAGGACCATAACAAACTTATCATTTATCATTTAATTCATATTTACAAACATTTGTTTTTGATTAAAACAACCCGAAACAATACAAATTTGACAAGATAATTTTGATCATACAAAAATTCATTCAATAATTTTGGTCTTGCAAAAATTGATTCAATAAATTAGTTAAAAGTTAATTTTGGATTTTAAATAATTATTTATAATAAATAATAAATAATATAGTTTATTATTATTTTAATTTTGACATTAATTAACTACTTTTGGATTGTTTTAGAATAAATAAAAAATAAAAAAAATTGTAAATAAATGTTTTCATATAATATTGCCTTTACATATGCAACACATTAGAATAAATATCCTTTATATATCCTCTATCCTATATTTCCCTAAATAAATATGCTTTATATATTTTAAATATCAAACAATTGATTTTTTCATTGGAATAATTTATTTTTTAAATGTTTAATTTCACCTATCACTTTCAACACAAAAACATTATTCTATTTTAATAAGTGATTATCTCTTTTATTTTTAAAATATTAATACTTATTTGATTGATTTTATGATTATTTAATATATTTAAAATTATATGATGATTATTATTGATTTTACACATTTATTTTCTATGAAGATCTCAATACATATTATTATTATTATTATTATTATTATTATTATTATTATTATTATTATATCAATAAATATTATTCAATCAATTAATTATTATTTATTTAAGAATTTTTTAAAAACAGTCATTAACTTTATAGAAACATGAAGATTAGTTGTGCAATACCACGTTCGGTTGCATGAAAATTGAAATGAGGTTAATGTATTTTTTAAAATAATAATTGAAAAGAATAAATTAATAAAATTAAATAACAAATATTATATTTTTAAATTTAATTTTATATAAATAAAAAATATTTTTAAAGAAAAAAAATAGACTTAAAACAAATCTTAGACCGTAGCTTATGCTTCTATAATATCTTGCTAATCGAGATGAATTTCTCTGTTGAGTTTAATTATATTTGTCATTATGTTATAGGTGTAGATTATTTTGTCCTTAATATACAAGTTTGTTAATGTCAAGTTCTTGGTTAAACTGTGCTCCAAAATAAAAGAGATTTATTAGAGAGAGTATATGTGACTTTTAAAGAATTATAGATGGTATACGAGTTTTGTTGATGTTTGAAGAGAGCTTTAAGTTGGTAATGGTAATACAACTTTGATCTGTGTGGGGAAACATTAATTCCAAATAGATTAAAAAAATTGTAGAAGAGAAGAACTTTATACAAGAACCGTCAACAGTATCCAAATAATACTAAGATAATTGATAGCATTTTCTTATTTCACACTCATAATAGCTTTTGATATTTGATTTTTACTTATGAATTCCTGATAGAAAAGTCATTGCAAAATTCAATCTAAATTACAAACTGTAACTATTACGTGGGATTTAGTTTTGATTCCACTGCCAGTTTTAGTAAAGTATACGTTAAACAGAATCCCAGAATCAGCTGACTCTCTCACTGATTTTGGGTAAAACATGATTTTCATTTCTATTTTCCTCCAGGTGATGTTGATATTTGTTGTCCATAAATTTTCAAATAGAGTGATGTATATTGTCTGATGTTTAGTGTCTTTTAACTTATTAACAAAGTATTTGAATAAAATGCAGGGTGAAAAGTTAGTTGATTCAGTTAGTTGTATCTATATCAGAATAGATAAAGGTTTTTGTCAAAATTAAGAACTCAGTAAATATTAGATTTCATAGAATTCCTCCAGCTTATTATTGATGAAACTATGATTTGGTTTTTCTAATCAGGTGTTACAAAAAGAAACTACTCAAAAAAATAGGTTAATATAAATTTTTACTTATTGTTTTCTCTTCTGTGTTGCAAATGGGAAAAATAGAGTTTCTTTATTTATTATTAATATTATAATTTATTTTTTTTAACATTAATAACTTTATTTAAAATATTATTTTTGTAAATTAATAAGTTATTAGTTATTAAAGTTGCATAAAAATATTCTACGAATAATTATGAGTTATTCACTATTTATATAGTATTTATTCGTGATGCAGAATTGTTTATATTCACAAATTCAGATACTATGTACATGCTTCCTTCATTAATAATTTTTGTTTTTGTGTTATTTTTTTAAGGTTTCTTCATGACAATTGCAATAAGATCTTAATTTTTATTTTAAATATTTAATTAGTTAATTAATATATATTTTAAACATTTGATTGATTTGAATTTATTATGTTAAATTATTTTAACAATTTTGTTGCCATTAGTAATGATAACCATTCTACATTTTACTTAAAAGAGGATAATAATGTATTGGTAAAAGAAAACAGTGTCAATAATATATTATTTTTTATTCTCTAACAATAATTAATTAACTTTTGTTTACTTATAAAAACAAAATGATATTTATAAAAAGGAAAATCCTAACTGAAAGACCATAAAAAACTTATCATTTATCATTTAATTCATATTTACAAACATTTGTTTTTGATTAAAACAACCCGGACAATACAAATTTGACAAGATAATTTTTATCATACAAAAATTCATTCAATAATTTTGGTCTTGCAAAAATTAATTCAATAAATTATTTAAAAGTTAATTTTGGATTGTAAATAATTATTTATAATAAATAATATAGTTTATTTTTATTTTAATTTTGACATTAATTAACTACTTTTGGATTGTTTTAGAATAAATAAAAAAATAAAAATAAATTGTAAATGAATGTTTTACTATAATATTGCCTTTACATATGCAACACATTAGAATAAATATCCTTTATATATCCTTGTGATCGGTGGAAATAGAACTGACTGGTTTTTAAGCTGGTTCGTGAAATGTCGCGGTAAGCAAGAGTCGCCACCTACTTTTATGTTCTCCAACATGGAAAGGACAAAAGCACAGCAAAATTCCTTTTCGAGATGTTTCTCGGTTCGGGAGGTAGATTATAGAAAGGGAAGGTGTTAGCACCCTTTCTATCCGTGGTTATCCACGGGCTCTTAGGTACTTGCTCACTATGTTTTCAAAAATGTTTGTTTTTCCTGTGTTTGTGGGTTTTGAAAAAGTTTAGTTTGAAAACCTCTAGGTAACTCTTGTATCTGTCCTCAAGAGTGTATGAAGTATTGTTTCAAAACTTTTTGAAAGTATAAGTGCGAAAAGATTGTTTTTTTTTTGTTTTGAAAGAGCAAGTACCCAGGAGAAATCTACCTACTCTAAGGAATTAAACTGTGTAAGAGTCCTTTAGACAGTACTATCCCACTACTGAGAAGTAGGTAGCACCGTCGTTGGAGTTATTCAGGTCAATTCGATTATTAGGGACATGTGGTCACCAAAGCAATAGTAGGACGCCTTAGCGGTAACCCTAATGTCCTAGATCCTTTTTATCCGAGGCAACCGTTTCGAGGCAACTGGATCTTTAGACAGGAGGGCGACCTCTAAAACACCCTATACTTGACGACCACATCGAGGCAACCAAGTGAGGCGTACCCTAGGAGTGACATGTGCATGTGTGTCAGGATTCAGTTTATGTTTATCTTTGAACATGTTATTTGTGAGCTACGGGTTGATTTTATTTTTCATACAAGTCTTGAAGGCATAATTAACAGTTTAATAAAGTGCGGAAAAGGTAAATCTATGCTATTACAAGGCGTCGGGTTTTACATCGCCAAAAACATAACCCTTTGGAAAATAAATACGAGAAATTAAAGAAAGCGATAAAAGCCTAATTAACTATTACATCCTCGGAGCAGATACATAAATATGATCAAAATAATATGATGCGCGTAAAAGAATCGAATCAGGACGTCCTTAGGGTTTTGACCCTTTTTGAGAAAAGAATGGAATTTGCCCTTTTTTTGCAATTAATTAAATATTAAACCTAATTTACTAATTAATTAATTAATTAAAAGAAAAAATGTTTTTTTTGTGTTTTTTATGTTTTAATGAAAATAAAAATAAAAAGAAATTAAAAGTCAAGAGAAAAACCCTAATTCTAAGTTTGTTTTATTTATTAAAAAAAAGATTAAAATTAAACCTAATTAACAAAAAGACTAAATTAATTAATTTGCATTTTATTTACAAAAATAATTATTAATAATGAAAATAATAACTAATAAAAATAAACAATATTTTAAGTTTCTGATTTTATTATGAAAAATAATTTATGAATTAATTAGATAATAGTAATAATAATTATTAAAAGAAAATAAAAAGAAAGAAAATAAAAAAGAAATAGAAACCAGGGGGGTGTTGGACCCAAATGGAGGTGAGAAAAGCAATCTGAAGCCCATTAAGCACAAAGCCACGTTTGACTTCTGGAATTGTCTGGAGCGTGCTTTGACTTGGAGCATGGTGTCCAGCATTGAAATTCTGGCTGCAGATACTCAATGTCACAATCAATGTTATGACACCGTATCTAACTTTCTATAAGACAGTAAATATAAAAACAGTAAAGAACACAGTCAATTGTTCACCCAGTTCAGTGTGCAACAACACCTACTCTGGGGGCTACCAAGCCAGGGAGGAAATCCACTATAAGAGATATTAATTCAGGAATAAACCTACCAGTTTATCTCCTTCACTTAAGACCTACCCAATGCAACTTCAATCTAAGTACAACTTAAACCTGAGTTCCTACTCACTCCTCCTCAATCACAGCAGTGATACTTAAAATAATTGACTAATGAATTAATGAAGACACTCTTCAAAACATACACTTGATTATGCTTCACAGCTTTTTAGTCAAGCAACACAAACACTCTTGCTTCACAGCTTTGAGTGATACATAAACCTAACTTGACTTTGCTTCAAAGCTATAGTCAGGAGACACAAAAACACTCTTGCTTCACAGCTTTGAGTGATACATAAACCTAACTTGACTTTGCTTCAAAGCTTTAGTCAAGAGACACAAAAACACTCTTGCTTCAAAGCTTTGAGTGATACACAACCCTTACAATTAAAACCTATTCCAAGTCACTTATCACAATGATACTTGCTTGGATTACAATAGTTAAAACTATACAGCTTCTAAATGATCTTCTGTCAAAAAGGGATGAATTCCAAACAGCAGCCCTGTTGAATATATATAGCAGATGCATCTTCAGTTAGGGTTTCCACAAAATGCTAGGGTTAATTCCGTTTGACCTTAATACTTGGTCACAGGACTTTATCAACCAGGTTAGGGTTGAGCTAGATTAACCCCAAGTCCACGAGATTTTGTGTTCTGGAAAGACTGAGTCATTTTCCTGAAAAAGCTCGGAATTACCCAAACTGCATAACTGTTAGTTCAGAACAGGATGTCTTAACATTTGTTATGACATCTGAATTCCTGTCTACTGATTTTGGTAAATGTGATCTTTTTGCAAAATGCTCAGATACACACTCATAAACAACAACACCTGTATAACAATATTTTTCTGCAAAGGTACCTAATAAATCAGTACCTAATAAACTAGAATGTTATGACATCAGTCATGACATTCACACACCTGGTTTTACCAAAAATGCATGCCAATAACTAAACAACTACAAACTCCCCCTTTGGCAGATTTTTGGCTAAAGCCCCTAAGCAATCAGAGAATAGATAGCAGCAGAATAAATATGACTGCAGAAAAATAAAGTCTAATAATGTCTACCAAAATATATCTCCCCCTCTTTAGCCACAAATGGGCCAAAGATACATGTTCTTAAATGTTTATACAGTCATCCAGAAACAATAATAAAAACAACAATTAACATCTGAACACACTTGCAAACTCCACCAGGGACCAGCATCAACTCCACCAACCTTTAAGCACTGTCCCCTTCAGAGGAGCTAGTTTCTTCAGTATTGAGTTGATCTTCAGCAGCACCCTCTTCCCTTCTGTTTCCTTCAGCTTCCTCCTTTTCTAACCTGGCAATTAGGTTTTCTAGGGTCTTTTTCCTAGTCTCCAGCTCTTTGCAGGTCTCTTTCAATACAGCTATAACATCAGATGTTTTGGACTGAGTCTTTACAGATGATGTCTCAGCTGATGTTATGACAATATCAGGATCATGAGATCCCTGAAACAGCTTGTAGTGTAACCCAAGAGCAGGAGCTCTTTTGCAAGCAGTATCTCTTGCCACCAGGATATCAGGGTACTGTGCAAGGATAATTCCACACAGGAGGGAGGGAAAGGCAATAGGGCCTTTGACAGCAAAGCTACCAGCATGTTTTAGAGTTTGTTCAAAAATATACCTGCCATAGTCAAATTCAGTCTTGGTTCCCACAGCATAAATAAATCTCCCCAATCCTGTGGAGATAGTAGATTTATGGTTTGTAGGGACCCAGTTGGCTGCACCAATCTTGTGCAGGATGGCAAATTTCATGCTTAGTTTGCTGGCATTCAGCTTGCCTTTCAAGGGCCAGCACTTGACTTGTCTTGCTGTGATGGTTTGACAAACTTCATTGTCAGTGACTTCCAGTTCAGGGCAATCCTCATTTGATCTTCCAAGAAATTTGTTAATTTATGATGGAGAGAAATTAACCCTTCTTCCTCTAACATAAACACATTCAAAGTTAGCTGACCTTCCATCAGCACATTCATCAGACAAGTTCACTATAAATTCCTTGACCAGATTTTCATAGCACTTGGTAAATTTTACCACAGTCTTCATCAGTCTAGCAGCTTTGATCAGGTCCATGATTTCCTTGAAATCCATGGCATCATTGTTTAGTTCTCTTTCTAAAGCTATTCTCTTCAAACAAACATACTTCCATCTGTTGGCATTGCCAGGATGGTGAAAAGAGATGTTGTCTGTTGGGACTTCAGGAACTCTAGCAATTTTGCTGGAAGGGAGTTTCCTTCTAATAGGAATTTCTTCAGCATCAATCTCAAACTCTGATTCCTCATCAGAATCAGAAGACTCGGGTTCTTTTCTTTTCTTTGTAATTGGTTGTCTACCAGTATGCACTTGGGCTTTCACCTTCCCTTTGGACTGACCAGTTTTCACAGATTCTACCTTAGTCTTGCCTTCAGCCTTGGATTTCTTATTAGCATGTTTCTCTTTGGTCATACATTGTGCAGCATTCTGATTGCCCTTTCTTTTCATCATTCTCCTAGCTATGCTAGGGTTTACATTGGCAATTAGATCATTGTCTGAGTATTCCTCGTCCACATCAATGACAGGTGGATCAACAGTTTTCTCTGAAGGGTTCTAAATGTTGTCATTTGGTGTCACAACATTCTCAGAGACATCTACATTTGCTTCAACATTTGGGCTTGCTGATTCTTGATTTAATGGGACAGAAATCCCCGGTACATAGTGGTTTTCGCTTAGTATTCTTGTAACAAGCCTAGCAATTGCTTGATGTACATGAGTTGATCCTTCCCTATTAGGTACAGAAGAAGAAGGTTGAGAGGGATTACCGGAAGACGTCGCATGAGACCTCCCTGCATGCCTAGTTCTTAGTTTTTTGACTTTGGAAGGGTTAGTTGAAATTTCTCTTAGAGGAGTAATCTCCAGGACCTCGGAATCTATGCATGTGGTAATTGCTCGAGAATCTTGATCAGATGATGAAGATGAAACGGTTGTCTTGGATGAAGATGAAGTATGAGACATTTTGATTGACTTGGAAAACCAGTGGCAACTAGGGAGAAAACTTTGAATGAGTGAAAAAGAGATGTTGCAAAGTCGAGAGTGGAAGGAGGCAAATGTGTGTCTATTCAACTTCTTAGTAATTTTGAAAGAATTTGGGAAATATATGATTAACCCACTTAAAATAGACTTAACACAAATAACTCCTTCAACCATTGTTTTGAGAAAAATTAATTGCTATAATTTCTCATGTTGACAAATACCCATCTTGCCCCTCAAGTTTTCAAGTTGATTTCCATCAAGAGCCTTGGTAAAAAATTCAGCCAGCTGTAGCTTAATGACACCATGTTCCAGTTTAATTGTCTTCTTCTCTAAAAGGTCTCTGATAAAGTCAATGTGCTTGGTCCTGCTATGCTGAATAGGGTTCTTGAAAAAATTGATTGTATTCAGATTGTCACAATACAATGTCACAACATCTTGTGAGACATTATACTCAGTGAGCATCTGTTTTGTCCAAATAATTTGAGAATAGCTACTACCAGCTGCAACTATCTCAGCACAGAGTTGAAAAGGCATTCTTTTGACATGAATCATAGCTTTGGCAGATTCCTGTATGATCCTATTTTTCCTTCTGTCAACTCCATTTTGTTGATGACTCATTCCTTCTGAGAAACAGAACTTATTAAACTTGTTGTTTCCAAATTCCTTGTCATGATCACTTCTGATTCTGACAATACATCCTTCTTTTTGAGTTTTCTTGCATTGTTCTCTAAAAAATTCAAGGTTATTCACCACATCATAGACATATCTCTTTTTACCAAGCCTTTCAATTTGATGTTCACCACAAACCCTCCTTTTATCAATTTTCAGTCTTGGAATCCTTCTGACTGCTTCTATAGAGATAGTTCTTTTCATTCTTCTTAGATGAAGATGGTCAAGTTTATGGTGCCACAGTTTCATCTCTTTTTCTTCTTTGGTAATAGAACACATAGTGGAGTTATTAGTGTTCTCAGGCTGCCACAAGTAACAGTTATCTTTAAATCTGATTCCTTTCATTACAACTTCTAGTTTTTCATTAATTACTAGACATTCAGATTTTGAGAAGTTGACCTTGAATCCTAGATCACACAATTGACTGATACTAATGAGATTAGCAGTCAGACTTTTTACCAATAGTACTTCATTCAGATTTGGAACTTCAGGGAAGTCCAAATTACCAACTCCTTTGATTTCACCTTTAGCACCATCTCCAAAGGTCACATAACTAGTGGTGTGAGGTTTAACATGATTGAGAATGTTCTTTATTCCAGTCATGTGCTTAGAGCACCCACTGTCAAAGTACCAGCCCTCCTTTGCAGAGACTCTCAGGGAAGTCTGGGCTATCAGGGCAGTAGCCTTTTTCTTCCATTGAGGAGTATGTGGTACCCTTTTTGACTTAGGTTTAACACCTGAGTTTTGATTAGGATATCCATGCAATTTGAATCAGAAAGGCTTTATGTGGCCATACCTCCCACAATGATGACATCTCCATCTTTGGTACTTTTTCTTCATATATCTCTGTTCCTGATGTTGAGAGTTGTGTTGAGACATCTGCTTTGACATTTGTTTAACAGGCCTGATCTTCTTGTCTGCACCAGATTTCTTAGCTTCCACAAATCCTAGTCCAGATTTGTTTCCCACATTTTGTCCAACTTGAAGAATCTCTTCCAATTTGTCTGTTCCATTAGTCAGCATTTTGACAGATTTGGTCATTTGGTTCAGTTGTGAGTTCAGCAATTGAACTTCCCCTTCTAGATGACTTATAGTTTCAAGGTCTGCCCTTTTTTCGGCCTCCAGCTTTATGATGAGTTTTGATTGTTTCTCATTCTGCACACAGACTTCAGCACTTCTGATACACAATTTCTTGTAAGTATCAGCCAATTCTTCAAATGTCACTTCTTCATCACTAGTGTCACTTTCAGAGGTACAAACACCAGTTAGAGCAGTAACTAGTTTGGCAGATTCTTCTTCAGAATTACTTTCTGAATCATAGTCAGACCAAGTAACAGTCATTCCTTTCTTTTGTTTCTTAAGAAAGGTAGGACATTCAGCTCGAATATGCCCATATCCTTCACAACCATGGCATTGAATTCCTCTGCCTTGATTTCCCTTCTCTTCTGACCTTAGTCTTCTGCTGGAACTGTCAATGTCAGAGGGAATGTGTGATCGGTGCATCTGGAACTGACTGTTTAACGCTGGTTCGCGAAATGTCGCGGAAGCAAGAGTCTCCACCGTCTTTTATTTTCTCCAAATGAAAAGGACAAAAGCACAGAAAAATTCCTTATAGAGATTGCTCTCGGTTCGGGAGGTAGATTTATAGAAAGGGAAGGTATTAACACCCTTTCTATCCATGGTTATCCATGGGCTCTTAGATACTTGCTCATTTGTGTTTTCAAAATTTGTTTGTTTGCTTTTCAATTGTGGGTTTAAAAAAAGTTTCTTTGAAAATTTCAGTTCGACTCTTGTATCAGTCCTCAAGACTGTTTGAAAAGTTGCTTTCGAAAGCTTTTTGAAAAAGTGTCGGTGTGAAAAGTATTTTTTGATTTGTTTTGAAATTAGAGCAAGTATCTAGAGTCGTCTACCTACCCTAAGGAATTCGTCTGTGTAAATGTCCTTAAAGTAGTGCCATCCCACCATTGAGGGGTAGGTAGCACCACCGTTGGAGGTGTTCGGGTCAATTCGAGGGTTCGGGACATGGTGATCACCGGAGAAATGGGAAGACACCTTAGAATCTACCCTCATGCCATGTTCATGGACATGAGGACTTACTAAAACGTCCTCTACTCGACGACCACCTTTCGAGGGGCAAGGCAACAATGAGGCGTACCCTAGGGGTGGTGTGTGATTTGTGTGTCGTTTTCAGATATTTTTGTCTTGTCATGTATTGGTGATCTACGCGTTGCTTTTATTTTGACACTCATTCTTTCATGCAAATTAATTAACAGTTAAAAAGATGCGGAATTAAAAGGTCTACGCTATTACAAAGGCGCGGGTCTACATCGCCAAATTAATCCAAGACCCGATTTGAAATAAAATAAAAATACGGAAAAGATAAATGTCTAATTAGGCTATTACATGGCTTTGGGAGAATTACATGAAATTTATGAAAAGAGGAAATAAAAATGAAATGCGAGAATAAGTAAAATCGGGAATGCGGGGGCGTTGGGCCCTTTTAAGGAAATTAAATTACAATTATGAAATTAATTAAATTTAATGAAAAAAAAAAGAGAAGTTATTTTTTTGAGTTTTTGTATTTATGGAGTTTAAGAAAATTAATGGAATTAAAACCTAATTCTAAACTATTTTTAATTTATTAAAAAAAATGTTAAAATTAAACCTAGAATTAACCTAATTATTTAATGGCAAGTTTATTTACAAAATAATAATTAATAATTAAATAGGGTGAAAAAAGAAAAAAGGAAAAAAGCATAAAACCCTAATTCTACATTTTTTAGTTTATTACAAAAAAATATTAAAATTCAAACCTAGAATTAAAACTAACTTAATTGTTAAATTTATTTACAAAAACAAGCATTAAATAAAATATATTTTTATTTTTGTCTTTCTGATTTTTTTTATTTATATTTAAAAGATCAATTTTATGGAATTAAATAAAATAGAGAAAAGAATTAAAATAACTAATAGAAAAGAATAAAAGAAATAGAAAAAAGAATGCAAACATGGGGGGTTTGTAGGCCCATTTGGAGGTATGATCAGCAGGAATTTGGTCCATTGAAGCTTGGCCTAGTTGACTTTTCAGTGCGCGTGTGGCATGGTCAATAGAGGTGTATGATGGACCTCTCATCCTGGCTTTTGATTTGATCTTAGTGGCCGTGTGGCACGCTTGGATAGTGAACGTATGGTGGACGTCTGGGCTTGTGGAGTACCTGAACGTATTGCAAAGAAAAATAAACAAGAATATGGGGGGACCTGGGATTCGAACCCAGGTCCCATTTCTTACCAAGCCAATGCCTTGCCAGCTGCGCTGTTGTGTTGCTTTATTAATATAATGAGACGTGAATAATAAAAGAGAAAAAATGCAAGTTAGTGGAACAACTAAAAAAAGCGCCAATTATTTGAATCAGCCAATTGTAGTCCAACACGCATCATCTTCTCCACTCGTTTCTGCATTTGCCTGAAAAACAAAACAAGATTGCGGGGGTTTTAAACCTCCACTAAACGTTGCACACAAAAATAGCGATTAGAAGCCTGTCGATCATAAATTGATCGTGAGGTGTGGAATCACTTAGTCATAAGCTTCTGGTTTCAATGGCGTGGGTCTTATGTCTCAATTTTTCCTGAAGGGGAAACCCCTAATTCGTGACCTCTGAAAACCTAGAAGGCTCCAATGGTAACTTCGCATACAAAGCACGAAAACTCAATTAAATTGCATGGTTAGTTTCAGCATGATTAGATTAGTGTAAAACAACAATCAAACTGTATGGAAAATGCCTAGAAAACAGTAAAGAACACAGTCAATTGTTCACCCAGTTCAGTGTGCAACAACACCTACTCTGGGGGCTACCAAGCCAGAGAGGAAATCCACTATAAGAGATATTAATTCAGGAATAAACCTACCAGTTTATCTCCTTCACTTAAGACCTACCCAATGCAACTTCAATCTAAGTACAACTTAAACCTGAGTTCCTACTCACTCCCCCTCAATCACAGCAGTGATAATTAAAACAATTGACTAATGAATTAATGAAGACACTCTTCAAAACATACACTTGATTATGCTCCACAGCTTTTTAATCAAGCAACACAAACACTCTTGCTTCACAGCTTTGAGTGATACATAAACCTAACTTGACTTTGCTTCAAAGCTTTAGTCAAGAGACACAAAAACACTCTTGCTTCACAGCTTTGAGTGATACATAAACCTAACTTGACTTTGCTTCAAAGCTTTAGTCAAGAGACACAAAAACACTCTTGCCCAGAAATTGAAACACGACTATGCATAAAGTATGAGAAATTTTGAGTTCTATATACCAATTCTTGATGCTATGGGCGTGGAAAAGGATTCAGTCAGGTTCAGTGATGCCTCAGAAAGCTTTTTCAATTGGTTAGAAGCCTTGAATCCAACTCTACTGCAGTTTTCACTTTTCACTTTTTTCACAAAAATTGCAAAGTGTGTTTGTGATCTGGGGCACATCTTGAAGGTTCTCTTCATTAGGTTTGCATTCTGACTTATGTATGGGACGAATTAGGGTTGAATTTTGAGCCAAAAGATCAATGCATTGATGTATCAAATATTTGATCTTCAATGAATATTTTTTCAATCTTTTTCATGTGTTTTTAATTCCAATCATGGCCAATCTTTCCAATTTGGGTGTTCACGAATCTTCAGCAACCAATGAGAGCAAATGCTGCATAAAAAGATTCACATACATTTGTTTTAGTATTTTTTTCATATTTTATTTTATTAAATGAATTAATTGTGATTAAAAATTCAAATAAATAATAAAAATTATGAAATAAATCCCCTTTGGGCCAAATGGTCGTGCATAGTCTTTGGATCATGATTCTTGGAAGAAAATGTGGCCCATTAGCAATTTTGAGGCATTTGAAGCAAAGTTGACTTTTCAAAATTCCCCAAAATTTCCCAACTTCCACAAGGCATATCTTGCTCAATGTTTAAGCTTTGATCATGTTCTTGGACATTTTGGAAAGGTCTTGAAGTCCTCTAACCAATGCCTTTGGTCCCATGTAATTTTGATTTACCAATATCAAGTTATGGCCTTTGACTTAAAGTCCCTTTTTGTTGACTTTTGAAAATGACCTATAATGTTGAAATTGATAACTTTTTGTGAGAGCATTTCTTGGTCTTGGAGTGTGAAGAGGAGTTGTAGGAAATGTCTTTATCTTCAAAATGAGCTTTGGATGGAATTTTTCTGATAAACCATGTGGAAGTTATGCCTTGGTCAAGTTACAGTTGACTTTTTCAACTGTCCAAATATGGAAACTTTTGCATCTTGAGACTTTTTGAGCCATACCTTGAAAATCATGATCAAGATTTGATCAAATGATGTTTGTGGCTTCAAAATGAGATGTTGACCAAAAATTTGAACTTTTGACTGTCAAATGACCATTTTGCCCCTGCAGTTGACTGTAGGGCAATTAGGGTTTCTGACTGTGCAATTTTGTGCTGTAAGTCTTGAAACTTGGCATGAGGATGCTTGACCATGTTTGTAGGAATGTGGGACTTGTTTGGGCCCTTGGAAACTTCATTTTCTTTGACAGCACCAAAACCCTAGTTTTTGACTGTTAGGAGGCCCTTGAACTGTGCAACCCTTGGGGAGATTTTGAAGCATGCTCTTGGCCATTCTTGAAGAATATGGGAGGGAAAATTTTGGGGTACAACAGTTGCCCCTGTTCAATCTTCTTAGACCTAAGGATGCAGATTGGCTGACGTGCCTTTCGTAATCCGAAGGTGGAAGATGATTGAACACTAGAGTGCCCAGAAATTTGCGCTCACATAGTAGTGTGATGGTGGGAATGGGCTTATAGATGCCATTTGGAGATTGATGGATAGGATGATGGGCTTATAGATGCCATCTGGATGTCGATCGCGTAAGAGATTCCTTAGCGAGAACTTGCGTACCTGAAAAAGAAAATGATTACCTGGCCTGTTACAGGAGCTGGTCTCCGAATTCTTTGTGTAGATGTGTCCTGACTGGTTACAGGAGCTGGATCTGGAGCTTCAAAAGGTGATGAATTAACCAGGGATGGTTACTACCTCAACGAGACGGTGAGAGAACCTTGGGCGATTACTACCTCAACAGGGACGCTGAGAGAATCTTGGGGCGATTGCTACCTCAACAGGAACGCTGAGAGAATCATAGGCGACTTCAACCTCAACAGTAACGCTGAGAGAATCTTGGGCGACTTCAACCTCAACAGTAACGCTGAGAGAATCTTGGGTGTCTTCTACTGAGTCTTCATCAGGAAAATCTTTTAGGGATCGATTTAACTGGACTAGAGAAGGCCTTTGATTGGATAAGAATCAAGAAAAATCTTAGGGTCGACTTAACTGAACCAAGAAAGGTCTTGGAATCTTCAACTGGATAAGAAACAGGGAGATCTTAGGGTCGATCTGACTGAACCAGAGAAGGCCTTTGACTGGATAAGAAACAGGAAAATCTTAGTGTCGATTTAACTGAACCGGTCTAGGTCTTGAAATCTTCAACTGGATAAGAAACAGGGAGATCTTAGGGTTGATCTGACTGAACCAGAGAAGGCCTTTGACTGGATAAGAATCAGGAAAATCTTAGGGTCGATTTAACTGAACCGGACAAGGTCTTGAAATCTTCAACTGGATAAGAAACAAGGAGATCTTAGGGTCGATCTGACTGAACCAGAGAAGGCCTTTGACTGGATAAGAATCAGGAAAACCTTAGTGTCGATTTAACTGAACCGGACAAGGTCTTGGAATCTTCAACTGGGTAAGAATCATGGAGATCTTAGGGTCGATCTGACTGAACCAGAGAAGGCCTTTGACTGGATAAGAATCAGGAAAATCTTAGGGTCGATTTAACTGAACCGGACAAGGTCTTGAAATATCTTCAACTGGATAAGAATCAGGGAGATCTTAGGGTCGATCGAACTGAACCAGAGAAGGCCTTTGACTGGATAAGAATCAGGAAAACCTTAGGGTCGATTTAACTGAACCGGACAAGGTCTTGGAATCTTCAACTGGGTAAGAATCAGGGAGATCTTAGGGTCGACCTGACTGAACCAGAGAAGGCCTTTGACTGGATAAGAATCAGGAAAATCTTAGGGTCGATTTAACTGAACCGGACAAGGTCTTGAAATATCTTCAACTGGATAAGAATCAGGTAGATCATAGGGTCGATCGGACTGAACCAGAGAAGGCCTTTGACTGGATAAGAATTAGGAAAATCTTAGGGTCGATTTAACTGAACCGGTCTAGGTCTTGAAATATAGCTGAGAACTTAACTGGATCTTTCCTGAAAGGTAAAGGTCAGTCATATGCAATGCATGATATGGATCAAGCAATGATGTTCTCAACATAAATGAGATTTGTAAGATATGATGCATATATGCATGCTATAATGTATGGAAGTGTGATGTTTATGAATGTGTGCTTTCGTCTTAGGAAAATAAATCCTTGACGGGTGCCGGGAGGTCACTCTTGGGCTGATGTAGAGCTTCTGTTTCCACTGGGGAGTGATAGTTGCAAGAATACCGGTAGGAGAAGATAACTCCGTTGGGGAATAAAATTGGCGAATGGATTACTCTACGGGGAGAAAAATACTCTAGTGATCTTGTTGGGGAGCAGTACTCTGTGGGGAGAGAGATACTTTGCTAGGATATATTGATGGTAATCTCACTAGGGATACCGTTGATGTTGGAAGTGTTAATAGACTTCGCTGGGGATAAGAAGACTTCGTCGAGGACGATCTTTCTGTGGCTTTTGGCTGAGGATAACCCAGTTATATCCTGGTAGGGAAATAACCTTTTAATAAAGCCGGAGGACGCGTTCGTGCTCTGCGGGGGAGAAGCTTCCAGAATCTACTGGGGATAAGCTTCCTGCTGGGGCGATAACTCCAACTTTCCTGGGGAAACTTGATTGAACTCTCCTGGGGAAATTTTGAACTATATTGGGGAAGTGACTCCGTTGAATGTTTGACATGCCGCTGGGGAACAATCATTAGGTCAAGACTGCCGGGGATGCTTGTTAAGAATGTTTGTATATCGTGCTGGGGAATGTTGAGATCTGCTGGAGGATACTCAACTTCCTTAAGGCTGATAATAGCTTTGCTTGGGAAGAGTGCACTGACTTGCTGGTTCACTCTCTGGGGGGTTAAGACATACTGGTTGTGTTCTTCAGCCGAACTTACCTTGGTACCTTGGTGGACAGGACAATTAGATCGCTTAGACCATTCATTATTGCCCCTGTTTCTGAGGTGGGAGAGGAAGACCCGTGAGGTGCTGATAGTTGTTGATGGACCAACCTTCTTCTGGTAGGCAGGTGGCAATATAGTCATATGCTTTTGATCCCTAACTTTTGCCTGGACCGCCCTTTCGGGTTTTCAGTCCACCGGGATACCCATTTTTTCCCAAGCCGCCTTTTCAGGTTTTCGAATTGCCGGGTGTACAGATTTTTTCATTTCATCCCTCCTTTTGCCCGAACCCTTTTGGTTCGCCGGGAAGCCCTTATTTTTGCCTAGGTATGTCAACCTAGCGGGTCTTCGATTGCGCGTAGTATTTTTCGACTATGTCCACGTTCTTAGGATGTAGGGAGATGCCCATGTTGTTGTGTTTTGTCATGCCACCAGAAGGTGTTTTATTAGGCAAGATTCGTTGCTGGAATGCCCCAAGTGACTCAGGAGGAGATTTGTCCCAAGCTGCTTGGCATTGTTGAGAGATTCTCTGAATCTTGACTTAACTGCCCCGGATGATAGATCAAGATCATGTCACGCCCCTTGATTGGAAGTGCTTCTGTTCATTAGGCATTCGTCGTGCGAATTTTCCTGCTGTTCAAACAGATAGTTATATGCAAACAATGTTATATCGAAAATGCAAAGCTTATGTCTGTCTTGAAGATTTTGAAAATGCATTCTCTTTCATAAAACAAGTGAATGTTTGTAAAACGTGATGTCAACTTGTTATTTTATTGCGAGCCTTAAGGAGTCAGGATACCTTTTGTAACAGTATGCTTTCGAACCAACCCATGCTTCAGTTAGGACTTTTAAGGGTTATAACGTGGCCTGGTTCATGGTTTAAGAAACAAAGGATAAAGGCTCAAATTTTATTTGTACCCACCCGCTCTTCGTGATGTTCTCCAAACCTAAACTCAGTTGATCATACGTTAGACCTTGTTTGAGTCTTTGCTCTGATTTTCCGGTGATGGTTCGGATGTTGATAACTTATTTTGAATAGGCAGTCATTTTTGTCGAGGGTTTGTAAGACCTCTTTCCTTTTTTTATTTTTGTTATCCCTTTTTCTTTTTTGCCTGAACTGTTTCTTTCGTGATTACAGTCAGCGGGATGCCCCAGTTTTGTAAGTCTCCTTCATAGGTTTTGACTTATTGGGTTTTCATTTTTGAGATATAATGACTGCCTTTCTTTATTGATTATTCGGAACCATCACTGTCTTTTGTTTTGTAAGGACCTCTTTGGTGCCATTCGTTATGCACTTGGATCAACTGAGAGACTACCCTGCCCCAGGTTATGATTAAGGGTTTTAAATTTCGAAAAGAAAAACGCCTACTTCTTTGGCTCAGAGGGGTTGACGAGGGATTATCTTCCTCATAACTCCAATGTTTAGGAATTGAAGCAATGCTTGTACCTCATCAGCGGGGTCTGTTCAAAAGCATACTGTAAAGATCGTGGTATCGTTTTCGTCCTCCTCCCTCAAGAGGCTTAGCATTATTGAGAGTTGATCATCAGAAAAAAATATGAAAATAATTTTCATATAGTGAATACGAATATATTGCTTCAAAACAGACATATGCGATGCATTAATGGAATAACAATGTTCAACATGAGTAAATGCTTGAACAAAAGAAAGTTACAACTTGAAAATCCTAATGAACAAAAGTCTTTTCATCTTCAGGGCTTGCTACTTCAAATGGTGAGCCTTGGAGGGATGGTAGAAAAACTCAGCCTGACCATCTTGTGTGAACTCCAATGCTCCTTCATCAATCAGGTCCTGGATCTTGTTCTTCAGAGCCCAACACTCATTTGTATCATGTCCTGGGCTAGCAGAGTGGTAGGCACACCTTTTATTGGGATCATAGATAGGAGATGATGTGTTGGGGTTCCGGGGATGAGCCCTTAATGTGATTAGATTCAACCTCAACAGGCGTTGTAAAGCTTGAAACAACGACATGTTGAGTTGGGTGAATTGCATCCTGGGCTTGTCCAGCTGAAGCTGGTGAAGTTGCTGCTGAGTTTGTGACCCTGAAGCCATTTGAGAAACTCTCCCCTTATCTCCTTGTCTCAAAGATGGTTGAATGATGACTGGCCCTTCAACCTTAGATGTTTGCCCCAGTTGGTTACCCCGAAGCAGTTGGTTGACGAGAACCCCGAGCTCATGTTGTCTTTGAGCTAAGTCTTGGATGATAGTCACCTGCCCCAGCATCTGGGCTCTTATTGCATCCACTTCAGCTTGCAGACGTCTCAGCCGTTCGTCCTCCGCGCTGTTCCTGACCAAAGTCCCCATGAGAAGTGCTCTCAGATCCTCCTGCCCCTTGGATAGATTCAGGAGGATTGCCTCGACCCGAGTCTTTTGAGCAAGAAGGTCCTGGTTATCTTGTTGGGAAGCCATTGCTGAAATAAACAGCGAGAAAGGTAAGTGACCTGTAACAAGGGTACCTGTAATGCAATGATATATATGATGTGCAATGTTTTCAAGGACCTCGCGGGATAAACAAGAAAATTTGTTAGAATTTGGGTCTGGTAGCTTGATTGAAGGAACTTCCTGTTGTTGAGAGTCCTTCTTCAAGGGTCAATGCTCACCATATCTAGTGGGTCATAGCCCCTGACAACCTTGGCTAGGGGAACCTTCTTCAAGTGTCAAAGCTCACCATATCAAGTGGGTCATAGCCTCTGACAACCTTGGCTAGAGGAAAATAAATCCTCTTTGCCCCTTGCCAGACATGTTGGTTCATCATGACCTGCATCACAAGCCCTTGAGATCCTTGAAATGGGTTAGTCTTTATGCAGGATGTATGCAATGGTATGATGGTATGCTATGTATGGGGTAATGTAAGTAACCCTGTTATGAGTTAAGGACTGCCAACCAAAACCTGCAAGAAACTTGGTAAACTCTGTTATGAGTCCTAATTAAGGACTGCAAACCAAAACCTGCAAGAAACTTAGTAAACCCTGTTATGAGTCCCAATTAAGGACTATAAACAAAACCTGCAAGTAGTTCCTGTGTCAGATAACAAGCATGCAAGCAGTCAAGTACGAAGGCACACAAGTCACACAAGAGGAGCCCTTAAAGTTTGGGCCAGCATGAGGTCTAGGTATTACCCTCTTTCAGTTGGTTGGTTCATACCTGTCCTATTAGAAGTAACCGGGTTCTAAGGGTCCCAATATCACTAGATTGCTTTCATTGTTCATCGTTTCGATTTAGCCACTGAACTGGCGACCGAAATATTCCAGGAAAGCAACCCTCAATTGAGTGTAGTATCGAGTATCAACCAACCTCGGACTGCACCAAAGTCAGTTATCTCACTACCCTAAAGAGGACAAGATAGTTCAATTAAGGTTCCTAAGGTCATTTGATGCTTCACGACACCACGCGGAGGCCCCATACTCTCCTTGACTGAACTCAAGGGTTACCGGTACACACCAAAGTGCCACATCAACGTAGCAGACTGCTTCAACCATGTCGGTATACCCCGCACAGTTCCCTCACAGCCTTGTTGCTACTTTCTAAGAAGGTATCCCCAGATCCGGGTTAGGATCTATAGAACTCCCAAGACAGTCCCACAATTTAAAGCAAACAAGTCAAAGCAATTGAAAACACGGTGATCTTAGTCCTAAGGTACACCTCACTTTAAGAGTCCCCAGCAGAGTCGCCAGTTCTGTGATCGGTGGATCTGGAACTGACTGTTTAACGCTGGTTCGCGAAATGTCGTGGAAGCAAGAGTCGCCACCGTCTTTTATTTTCTCCAAATGGAAAGGACAAAAGCACAGAAAAATTCCTTATAGAGATTGCTCTCGGTTCGGGAGGTAGATTTATAGAAAGGGAAGGTATTAGCACCCTTTCTATCCATGGTTATCCATGGGCTCTTAGATACTTGCTCATTTGTGTTTTCAAAATTTGTTTGTTTGCTTTTCAACTGTGGGTTTAAAAAAAGTTTCTTTGAAAATTTCAGTTCGACTCTTGTATCAGTCCTCAAGAGTGTTTGAAAAGTTGCTTTCGAAAGCTTTTTGAAAAAGTGTCGGTGTGAAAAGTATTTTTTGATTTGTTTTGAAATTAGAGCAAGTATCTAGACTCGTCTACCTACCCTAAGGAATTCGTTTGTGTAAATGTCCTTAAAGTAGTGCCATCCCACCATTGAGGGGTAGGTAGCACCACCGTTGGAGGTGTTCGGGTCAATTCGAGGGTTCGGGACATGGTGATCACCGGAGCAATGGGAAGACACCTTAGAAGCTACCCTCATGCCATGTTCATGGACATGAGGACTTACTAAAACGTCCTCTACTCGACGACCACCTTTCGAGGGGCAAGGCAACAATGAGGCGTACCCTAGGGGTGGTGTGTGATTTGTGTGTCGTTTTCAGATATTTTTGTCTTGTCATGTATTGGTGATCTACGCGTTGCTTTTATTTTGACATTCATTCTTTCATGCAAATTAATTAACAGTTAAAAAGATGCGGAATTAAAAGGTCTACCCTATTACAAAGGCGCGGGTCTACATCGCCAAATTAATCCAAGACCCGATTTGAAATAAAATAAAAATACGGAAAAGATAAATGTCTAATTAGGCTATTACATGGCTTTGGGAGAATTACATGAAATTTATGAAAAGAGGAAATAAAAATGAAATGCGAGAATAAGTAAAATCGGGAATGCGAGGGCGTTGGGCCCTTTTAAGGAAATTAAATTACAATTATGAAATTAATTAAATTTAATGAAAAAAAAAAGAGAAGTTATTTTTTTGAGTTTTTGTATTTATGGAGTTTAAGAAAATTAATGGAATTAAAACCTAATTCTAAACTATTTTTAATTTATTAAAAAAAATGTTAAAATTAAACCTAGAATTAACCTAATTATTTAATGGCAAGTTTATTTACAAAATAATAATTAATAATTAAATAGGGTGAAAAAAGAAAAAAGGAAAAAAGCATAAAACCCTAATTCTACATTTTTTAGTTTATTACAAAAAAATATTAAAATTCAAACCTAGAATTAAAACTAACTTAATTGTTAAATTTATTTACAAAAACAAGCATTAAATAAAATATATTTTTATTTTTGTCTTTCTGATTTTTTTGATTTATATTTAAAAGATCAATTTTATGGAATTAAATAAAATAGAGAAAAGAATTAAAATAACTAATAGAAAAGAATAAAAGAAATAGAAAAAAGAATGCAAACATGGGGGGTTTGTAGGCCCATTTGGAGGTATGATCAGCAGGAATTTGGCCCATTGAAGCTTGGCCTGGTTGACTTTTCAGTGCGCGTGTGGCATGGTCAATAGAGGTGTATGATGGACCTCTCATCCTGGCTTTTGATTTGATCTTAGTGGCCGTGTGGCACGCTTGGATAGTGAACGTATGGTGGACGTCTGGGCTTGTGAATTACCTGAACGTATTGCAAAGAAAAATAAACAAGAATATGGGGGGACCTGGGATTCGAACCCAGGTCCAATTGCTTACCAAGCCAATGCCTTGCCAGCTGCGCTGTTGTGTTGCTTTGTTAATATAATGAGACGTGAATAATAAAAGAGAAAAAATGCAAGTTAGTGGAACAACTAAAAAAAGCGCCAATTATTTGAATCATCCAATTGCAGTCCAACACGCATCATCTTCTCCACTCGTTTCTGCATTTGCCTGAAAAATAAAACAAGATTGCGGGGGTTTTAAACCCCCACTAAACGTTGCACACAAAAATAGCGATTAGAAGCCTGTCGATCATAAATTGTTCGCGAGGTGTGGAATCACTTAGTCATAAGCTTCTGGTTTCAATGGCGTGGGTCTTATGTCTCAATTTTTCCTGAAGGGGAAACCCCTAATTTGTGACCTCTGAAAACCTAGAAGGCTCCAATGGTAACTTCGCATACAAAGCACGAAAACTCAATTAAATTGCATGATTAGTTTCAGCATGATTAGATTAGTGTAAAACAACAATCAAACTGTATGGAAAATGCCCAGAAAACAGTAAAGAACACAGTCAATTGTTCACCCAGTTCAGTGTGCAACAACACCTACTCTGGGGGCTACCAAGCCAGGGAGGAAATCCACTATAAGAGATATTAATTCAGGAATAAACCTACCAGTTTATCTCCTTCACTTAAGACCTACCCAATGCAACTTCAATCTAAGTACAACTTAAACCTGAGTTCCTACTCACTCCCCCTCAATCACAGCAGTGATACTTAAAACAATTGACTAATGAATTAATGAAGACACTCTTCAAAACATACACTTGATTATGCTTCACAGCTTTTTAATCAAGCAACACAAACACTCTTGCTTCACAGCTTTGAGTGATACATAAACCTAACTTGACTTTGCTTCAAAGCTTTAGTCAAGAGACACAAAAACACTCTTGCTTCACAGCTTTGAGTGATACATAAACCTAACTTGACTTTGCTTCAAAGCTTTAGTCAAGAGACACAAAAACACTCTTGCTTCACAGCTTTGAGTGATACATAAACCTAACTTGACTTTGCTTCAAAGCTTTAGTCAAGAGACACAAAAACACTCTTGCTTCAAAGCTTTGAGTGATACACAACCCTTACAATTAAAACCTATTCCAAGTCACTTATCACAATGATACTTGCTTGGATTACAATAGTTAAAACTATACAGCTTCTAAATGATCTTCTGTCAAAAAGGGATGAATTCCAAACATCAGCCCTGTTGAATATATATAGTAGCTGTATCTTCAGTTAGGGTTTCCACAAAAAGCTAGGGTTAATTCTGTTTGACCTTAAGACTTGGTCACAGGACTTTATCAACCAGGTTAGGGTTGAGCTAGATTAACCCCAAGTCCACGAGATTTTCTGTTCTGGAAAGATTGAGTCATTTTCCTGAAAAAGATAAGAATTACCCAAACTGCATAATTGTTAGTTCAGAACAGGATGTCTTAACATTTGTTATGACATCTGAATTCCTTTCTACTGATTTTGGTAAATGTGATCTTTTTGCAAAATGCTCAGATACACACTCATAAACAGCAGCACCTGTATGACAATATTTTTTTGCAAAGGTACCTAATAAATCAGTACCTAATAAACTAGAATGTTATGACATCAGTCATGACATTCACACACCTGGTTTTACCAAAAATGCATGCCAATAACTAAACAACTACAAGCATCTCATAGCCATCAGATATATGCTTTAGGACACATGGCACCTAGGATTGGAACGTGCACGGTGGACATCACTGGAAAGCGCTGCATGAGAATATGTTATGAAAAAATAGAAACAAAGGTTTGGGGGACCTGGGAATCGAACCCATGTCCCAGTGATTCACAGCCACATCACCTTCCACTACGCCATTACGTTGCATCTGTTAATATGATGGATAATGAAAATAATATATAAAAAGATCAATTATGCTGGAAATAAATAAAAGCGCGCATTATATTTGAATCATCCAATAACATGTCAACAACTCATCATCGTCTTCCCTAAACCTGCAAAACAAAGGTTAGATAGCGGGGGTTTTTAACCCCCACAACCTGCATCAATGAAAAATAGCGAATAGGCGTGTGTGCAATATAAATTGTTAGCGAGCATGGATTCTGATTCGTCTGGTTGCAACGAATTCAACCATGTGTCTTAGAAGGCTTGATTTTTCCTATGCTGAAAAGCCCTAATCTGGAAGCTTGGAAACCCTAAAATTCATTAATGGTGGTTTCTGTTTCAGGGCTTTTTAGTCCAATTAACCTATGCCAAAAGCTTTGTATGAACTCAAGCAAGGCAAAACAAGAGTTAGAACATGTTAATTATGCACAAATCATGAGTTACGATTATGAAAAAGAATAAGCAAACCGTGAGTTATTCTGAACAATTTCTGTAGCCTTAAGACTTGGTTTTGATTGTAAATCGTTTCTCACACCTCCAGGAATGTATTGGAATCAAGAAAAGGCTTTGAATTGGCGTGGAAAGTAGAATTCAGTTTTCAAGTTTCTTTGATATTTTTCAATGTTGTTATGGCCTCTCTTGCAGCAATCTCACGTGTGCATGATTAGGTTTAGGTTCGGTACATATAGTAGAACTGAATTAGGGTAAATCTTGGTCCGAAAATCCATGGAATTATGATTTGTATATTTGATTTTCAATCAAATATTTTTGCATCTTTTTGATTGAAAAACCTTTCCAAATTGGGAGATTTTGTCCCCTTGATGTGTACACGAAATCTCCAGCATATGTTGACCACTTTTGCTTCACAAAAAGATTTAGAAATCATATCTTGGTATTTTCCTACAATTAAATTAATTAAATGAATTAAAAATCAATTAAAAATACAATTAATTAATAAAAATAAGAAAATAATTCAATTTAATCTCAATGGGTCGTGCATAAGCCTTGGATAAAGTTTCAAGAAGGAATTTGAGGCCCATTAGCAAAAATGATGTGTTTTGAGCAAAGTTGACTTTTGCAAATTCACAAAAATTTCCCAACTTCTCCAATGCATATCTTGCTCAATTTTGATCATATGAACATGTTCTTGGACATTTTGGAAAGGTCTTGAAGTCCTCTAACCAATGCCTTTGGTCCCATGTCATTTGGATTTACCAATCTCAAGTTATGGTCTTTGACTTAAAGTGCATTTTTGTTGACTTTTGAAATTGACCTATAATGTAGAAATTGATAACTTTTTGTGAGAGCATTTCTTGGACTTGGAATGTGAAGATGAGTTGTAGGAAATGTCATCCCCTTCAAAATGAGCATTGGATGGGATTTTTCTGATGAACCATGAAAAAGTTATGCCCTGGTCAATATACAGTTGACTTTTCAACTGTCCAAAAATAGTAACTTTTGCATCTTTGATGATTTTTGAGCCATGCTTGTGGAATCATGATCAAGTTTTGATCAAATGATGATTGTGTGCTCAAAATAAGATGTTGACCAAAAATTCTGACTTTTGACTGTAAAATGACCATTTTGCCCCTGCAGTTGATTGTGAACCAAATAGGGCTTTTGACTGTGCAACTTGCCTCTGTGAGTCTTGAAACTTGACATGTAGATGCTTGACAATTCATATAGGCCTATGGGACTTGATTGAGCCATTGAAAACCTCAACTTCCTTGAAAGAACCAAAACCCTAATTTTGACTGGCTTAGGAGGATGTTTGGACTGTGCAACCCTTGAGATATCTTGAACCATTTGAAGATGATTCTTGATAAACTTTGAAGAATATGGGAGGGAAAATTTTGGGGTACAACAGTTTCCCCTGTTCAATCTTCTTAAACCTGAGGATGTAGATTGGCTTGCGTGCCTTTCGTGATCCGAAGGTGGAAGATGATTGAACACTAGAGTGCCCAGAAATTTGCACTCGCATAGTAGAATATCAGCAACGTGATGTCGGAAATGGGCTTACAGATGCCATTTGAAAAAATGGTGGATAGGAGGATGGGCTTATAGATGCCATCTGAAGATGTGACAGAGTCTTGTCGGGAATGGGCTTATAAATGCCATTTGGAAATGCAATGGATAGTTGTGGAGATGGGCTTAAAGATGCCATCCGGGGTGTCGATCGGGTAAGAGATTCCTTAGCGAGAACTTGCGTACCTGAGAAAGAAAGATAATTTCCTGGCTTGCTACAGGTATTGATCTTCAAACTCTTCATGCAGATATGCCCTGGCTAGATACAGGTATCGAATCTACAATCAATCGCTCACAGATATGCCCTGGCTAGATACAGGTATCGAATCTGGATATGGTCGTCTACAGATATGCCCTGGCTGGATACAGGTGTCGAATCTGGAATTAGTCGTCTACAGATATGCCCTGGTTGGATACAGGTATCGAATCTCTAAACTCTTCATGCAGATATGCCCTGGCTAGATACAAGCGTCGAATCTACAATTAATCGCTGACAGATTTGCCCTGGCTAGATACAGGTATCGAATCTGGAACTGGTCGTCTACAGATATGCCCTGGCTGGATACAGGTATTGAATCTCTAAATTCTTCATGCAGATATGCCCTGGCTAGATATAGGTGTCGAATCCACAATCAATCACTCACAGATGTGCCCTGGCTAGATACAGGTATCGAATCTGGAATTAGTCGTCTACAGATATGCCCTGGCTAGATACAGGTGTCGAATCTGGAATTAGTCATCTACAGATATGCCCTGGCTGGATACAGGTATCGAATCTTTAAACTCTTCATGCAGATATGCCCTAGCTAGATACAGGTGTCGAATCTACAATTAATCGCTCACAGATATGCCCTGGCTAGATACATGTATCGACTGGAACTGCGATAGTTGATAGTAATCATCTTTGGATTGACCTTTTTCCTGAAAAGGCAAAACATCAGTTGTATGCAATGTCATGATGTATGAAATGCATGATGTCATGATGTTCTCAAGAATAAATGAGATTGTGTCGTATGCCCTTTATCATGTATGTAAGCAGGATGTATAAAATGTGAAATGTTTATGAATGTATTTTCGTCTAGGAAAATAAATCCTTAACGAATGTCGGGAGCTTGTTGAATCCTGGGCTGATGTTGAAGAGTAGAGTTCTTCGTTTCCGCTGGGGATGATGATTGCATGAATAAACCGGTAGGAGAAGATGACTCCGTTGGGGAATAAAATTGTTGGAGAGATTACTCTGCAGGGAGTTACTCTGTGGGGAGAGATACTTCGCTGAGAATTCGATGATAACTCCGCTGGGGATTCCATTGATAAGTTATGTTGGGGAATTTGAGGATCTCCGCTGGGGATAGGAAGAACTTCGCTGAGGACGATCTTTCCGTGGTAATTAGCTGAGGATAACCCAGTTAGACCCTGGTGGGGAGTAATCCTTCTGAATAAAGCCGGGGAGATATATTGTACTCTGCGGGGGATAAGCTTCCAGAATCTACTGGGGATAAGCTTCCAGAATCTACTGGGGAGGATGATTCAACTCTCCTGGGGAAACTTAGGGACTGTACTGGGGAGATTAATTCCACTGGGGTGTCTGATATTCCGCCGGGGAACAATCTTATATTAAGACTGCCGGGGATGCTTGCTTGGGAATATCTGTATACTCCGCTGGGGAATATTGAGATCTTCTGGGGATATCCAACTTCCTTAAGACTGACAGTAGACTAACTCTGCTTGGGGAGAGTATCGCTGACTTGTTGGAGATACTGTGCCTTCTCGGGGCTGATGGGAGACCAATTCTGCTTGGGGAGAAGTATTGTTGGTTCTTGTCTTATCCTGCGGGGAGTGAAGGTATCCTGGTTACATTCTTCAGCCGAACCTACCTTGGTACCTTGGTGGACAGAGCAACTAGATCGCTTAGACAATTCATTATTGCCCCTGTTTCTGATATCACCGGTAATTAGTCATTTGTTTCGCATGCAAATATTTATGATTAGCAATTAATGTCAAATGCATATATCAAAAATGAACATTGGACGTTCTTTGCAAAACAAAACAGATAAAGGAAAAATAATTGGCAATTTGTCTGAAAAGTGAGCTTGTATTGATTTTTGGAATTTTCCTGTAAATAGGCGTTTTGTGTACAAGAGGCTGACGTCCTAGTAAGAGAACGCCGCCGAATAACATAGAGCTTATACAATTTTGTGAAAAGGAAAACAAAACAACTATGTGAAAAGTCCCACTGGGTTCCAACTCTGCTATCGCCTTTATGTCTTCGAGCGTCTCATCACTTTGCTGCTTAGTTGAAGAGGAATTTGATTGATTAGTGCCGTCCGAGCCTGATAGTTGATGCCGAATTCTGGATGCAAGGTGATCCAATGAGACATAGTATTACGCTTATCCCTAACTTTTGCCTGGACTGCCCTTTCGGGTTTTCAGTCCACCGGGATACCCATTTTTGCCCAAGCCGCCTTTTCAGGTTTTCGACTTGCCGGGTGTACAAATTTTTTCATTTCATCCCTTATTTTTTCCCGAACCCTTTTGGTTCGCCGGGAAGCCCTTATTTTTGCCTAGGTGTGTCAACCTAGCGGGTCTTTAATTCATGTGTAGTATCTTTTTACTATGTCTGCATTGGCGGGGTGAGGATGGTCGTCACCATCCATGGTGGTTAGAATCATTGCTCCTCATGAGAGGATATGTTTAACCACAAATGGCCCTTCGTACGTAGGGGTCCATTTGCCCCTGGGATCACTTTGAGGAAGAATGATGCGCTTGATTACCAGGTCTTCGACTTGATACTCTTGTCGTCTGACTTTCTTGTTAAATGCCTTGATCATCCGTTTTTGGTACGTCTGACCATGACAAATAGCAGTGAGTCTCTTTTCGTCAATTAGGTTTAATTGATCAAGCCGAGTCTGGATCCAGTCATCTTCGCTTAAACCTGCATCCTTCATTATCCGGAGAGAGGGTATCTGGACTTCAATAGGCAAGACTGCCTCCATACCATAGACCAAGGAAAAGGGTGTTTCCCCTGTTGACGTCCTTGTTGAGGTACGGTACTCATGAAGAGCAAATGGTAACATATCATGCCAATCTTTGTAGGTCACTGTCATCTTCTGCACAATCTTCTTGATATTCTTATTGGCTGCTTCTATAGCCCCATTCATCTTCGGTCGATAAGGAGAAGAGTTGTGGTGCTGTATCTTGAATTGCTCGTAGAGCTCAGTGATCATCTTGTTGTTAAGATTGGTACCATTGTCCGTAATGATCCTCTCAGGTACACCGTATCGACAAATCAGGTTATGCCGAATGAACCGTGCCACGACGTTCTTGGTTACGGTGGCGTAGGAAGCTGCTTCGACCCACTTCGTGAAATAATCAATCGCTACCAGGATGAAACGATGCCTGTTGGATGTCGTAGGTCTAATCTCGCCGATCATATCAATGCCCCACATTGCAAAAGGCCAAGGTGCTGTCAAGACGTTCAAAGGAATCAGAGGAATGTGCACCTTATCAGCATAGATCTGACATTTGTGACATGTCCGAGAATGTTGATAACAGTTGGCTTCCATTGTGGACCAGTAATATCCTGCCCGAAGGATTTTCTTTGCCATGGTGTGTCCACTGGAATGCGTTCCAAAGGTACCTTCATGCAGCTCTGCCATGATCCTTTCTGCTTCAGTCTTATCCACACAACGCAGTAAGGTTGAATCATGGTTTCGCTTGTATAGAATGCCATTGCTGAGGAAGAACTTTGCCGCAAACCTTCTCAGGAACTTCTTGTCATTAACAGATGCACCCTCTAGGTATTCTTGAGCTTCCAAGTACCTCTTCACTTCATGATACCAAGGTTTTTCAGTTACCTCTTCAGCCTCAAGATCGCAGCAATGTGCAGGTTCATCCAATTTCCAGATAATGATTCGGGGAGCTTCGTTATCCCATTTGACTTTGAACATAGAAGACATCGTAGCCAGCGCATCCGCCAACTGATTCTCCTCTCTTGGGAAGTGTTCAAAAGTTATCTCCTCGAAATGGGGAAGCAACATCAATACATACTCCTTGTAAGGAACAAGATTTGGGTGTTTCGTATCCCACTCGCCTTTGATCTTACTGATCACAAGAGCGGAATCTCCGAAGACACTCAGAAACTTGATCCTTAGGTCAATTTCAGCTTGAAGACCCATAATGCATGCTTCATACTCCGCCATGTTGTTGGTGCAGTTGAAACATAGCCGGGCAGTGAGTGGAGTGTGAGTGCCCTTGGGGGATATGATCACGGCGCCAATACCGTTACCCAAGGCGTTTGAGGCTCCATCAAAGTGCATAGACCATCGGGATCCTTCCCCAGGTCCTTCATCCGGTCCAGGTACTCCACAATCAGTTACTACCATGATATTCTCGTCTGGAAATTCAAAGTTCATAGATTGGTAGTCATCCACTGCCTGGTGCGCCAATTGGTCTGCCAATACACTTCCCTTGATTGCTTTCTGAGTCATGTACTGGATGTCGTATTCTGTCAAGCATCTGCCATCTTGCTATTCTTCCAGACAAGGCAGGCTTTTCGAAGATGTACTTGATCGGATCCATTTTTGAAATCAATAGAGTAGTGTGAGTCAACATATACTGTCTCAGTCGGCGAGCAGCCCATACCAAAGCGCAGCAAGTTTTCTCGAGCAGTGAGTATCGGGTCTCAGTCGGTAAACTTTTTGCTAAGGTAATAAATGGCGTGCTCTTTTCGGCCAGACTCGTCATGCTGCCCCAGCACACACCCCATTGAGCTGTCCAATACTGTCAAGTATAAGATTAGAGGTCTCCCTTCAACTGGTGGCATAAGAATGGGTGGCTCTTGGAGATACTCTTTTTTATTCTGTCGAAAGCGGCCTGACATTCATCGTTCCAACGTACTACTTGATCTTTCTTCAGTAGCTTGAAGATTGGTTCACAGGTAGCAGTTAGATGTGAGATGAATCGGGCAATATAATTCAGCCGTCCTAGAAAGCCTGACTTCTTTTTCTGTCTTGGGAACTGGCATCTCTTGTATGGCTTTCACCTTGGCAGGGTCCACTTGAATACCTTTGTCGCTTACGACGAAGCCTAGCAATTTTCCAGATCTCACCCCAAAGGTGCACTTGTTCGGGTTCAACCTCAGCTTGTACAACTTTAGACGGTCAAACAGCTTCTGTAGATGGTCAAGGTGTTCCTCCTCAGTTTGGGACCTTGCAATCATATCATTGACATATACTTCAATCTCATGGTGGATCATGTCATGAAATAAAGCAACCATGGCACGTTGGTAGGTTGCCCCAGCATTTTTTCAATCCAAACGGCATGACCTTGTAGCAAAAGGTGCCCCACTGAGTAACAAAGGGGGTCTTCTCCATGTCTTCAGAAGCCATCTTGATTTGATTATAACCGGAGAAGCCGTCCATGAAGGAGAATACCTTATGCTGAGCAGTATTGTCAACCAGGACGTCGATGTGAGGCAGAGGGAAATCATCCTTAGGGCTCGCCCTGTTCAAATCCCTGTAATCAACACACATTCGGACCTTACCATCCTTCTTCGGTACCGGAACCACATTGGCAACCCACTGAGGGTAAGAATTCACTGCTAGAAAACCGACATCAAATTGTTTCATAACCTTAGCTTTGATTTTCTCGGACATCTCTGGACGCATACGGCGGACCTTCTGTTTTACCGGAGGGATTCTTCCTTGGAAGGCAAGTGATGAACCACGATGTCAGTATCCAACCCAGGCATGTCTTCGTAATACCAGGCAAAGATTTCCCCGTAGTCATGCAGCATCTAAATCAACTGTTGTTTCACACTGAGCTCTAGATTGGCACCAATCTTAACTTCCTTTCTGTCTGTCTCAGTACCCAGATTTACCGTTTCCACTGGCTCTTCATGTGGCTGAATGGCCCTCTCTTCCTGGAGTAGCAGTCTTGCAAGCTCGCCAGGCACTTCGCAATCATCTTCACCTTCGTCTTCAGCTAAGTTGATCAGATTTTCGAAGTCATAACTGGCAGTAGCAAAGTCGTTACCAGTGGGATCCAGAGTGGATTGGAACCTGTATAGGTGAGTGTGTGTAAATATAGCTGTTTTGCAATATATATAAGAAAGAAAAGGAGCGCGATATTTGAAATGCGAAAAACGTCCAATGCTTTTATTCATGATATATGAAAATGACAAATAATAAGCCCTCACAAATGAAGCCACGGTGCCCCGGGTAAGACACCAGGCCATAAAGTTTCAAATTATTGTTCGTTACAAATTCGAAACAAAGGAGTTCATTACTGGGTGACAAAAGTAATAGGTATGTAGTCTTTCGCAGTCTAGTTGCTTGGTCCACCGTTGGTCGTTGGGTAGATCCAGCTGTCAAATTCGGATTCCTCTACGTCGCCTTCAATAGCATTTACTCTCGGGTTGGTGATGAATACAGGAGGTCTTCCAATCCTTGCCTTACGCACAGCCCTCTGAGCCTCTGCAGTGAAACCCAAATCAAATTTGTCAGTCTTCGGAGTGAAATCAGGAAGTCGGCCCCAGTTTGCGCACTTACCCTTCTCGACCACAGCTCGGGCATCCTTCAAGGAAGCCATATTCGAAGGAGAATCTTCTTCAGTTACAGTCTCTGCTGACGCCAGTGTCTGAGGAACCTCTTCAAAATGTTGAAAGGGGGTCTCAATGAACTCCCCATCCATCTCTATGTACCGGAACGAGTTGAGGTGGCTGACCATATATTCTTCCTCCCCTTGAATTGTTACGATCTTCCCTCTGACCAGGTATTTCAGCTTCTGATGCAGAGTTGAGGTCACAGCTCCTGCCTTATGGATCCACAAACGAACCAGCAAACAAGAATAGGATGGACGAATGTCCATCACATAGAAAGTAGAATCAAAAACTTGAGAACCAACCCTGATTGGAATGTCAACTTCACCATGTACCCTCATCTTAGACCCATCAAAGGCCCGGACAACAATGTTACTAGGCTTGAGCTCTAAACCCTCACAATCCAGCCTGTCTAGAGCTTTCTTGGGTAATACGTTCAACGAAGAACCGGTGTCTACCAACACATGGGCCAGAGTAGTGCCCATGCATTCAATGGAGACATGCAGGGCGTCGTTATGGTTCTTTCCCTTGGCAGTCAGATCGGCGTCAGAGAAACCCAACCCACTATCAGCAGTCAAGTTGGCCACACAATCGGTAAATTTATCAGCAGACGTTTCTTGTGGCACATGGGCCGTCTTCAGGAAGGAAATCAAGGCCTTGGCATGGGCCTCTGAACACAACAACAGCGATAGCATAGAAATCTTTGATGGGGTGTGCCCCAGCTGCTCAACTACATTGAAATCACTCTTCTTGATAATCTTGAGAATCTCTTCCATCTCTTGCTTGGAAGCTTCAACATTGACGGTCTTCGGTGCCTCCGCCTGGGCAGGCACATCAGTAGCAATCCCTTTGCCCCGAGCGTCAGATGACTCGGCAGCAGGGGTAGAAATAGGAACTTGATCAGGCAGGGAAGTGGGCACACTTGCAGGTGTGATGACAATAGGTCTCTGAATAGCTAGAGGTGCAATATCTGGTGAGAAGAGCCTACCACTACGAGTGACTTTAGCAGGCCCGGTGATGTTGCTGACACCGGTACTAGTATCAAAATCTTGTTTTACTCCAAGAACATAAACATCTGCCTCATAGTGCCACGGGACAGCTTTGTCAGATTTATAGGGGATGGGCCCCGGAACAGTGATGATGATAGGTGCAACCTTCTGAGTGGACATGATTTTGACAGGCTTCTTTGAGGGAGCCTTAGGAGAGTTGTTGAAAATAGTAACAATGGACACTTCTTCAGCAGGGATAGCAGGAACAACAACCTTTTCAAACAAGATCTCTTTGTTATTCATCAGGTTTTGGACGCCTCACTTCAACAAAGGACAACCAGCAGGTGAAACAGCACATAGATGGAAACCTTTACTACATCCCGGAAATAAACCGGCTAGCAACAGGTTCCTTTTGATAGTCAATAACGGAGTAACAATCTCATCCACAGAGGCTACATACAGGTCTTCTTCCACAACATTCACTCCATGCTGGGGCATGGGAGCAGTCACAACATTGGGCCTTTCGGGCGCCTCGAACTGTATTTCTTTAGCATCAATAAGGTCCTGCACCTTATTCCTCAGTGCCCAACAATCATCCGTAGTATGCCCCGGGCTGTCAGAGTGATAAGCGCAACGGGCGTTGGGATTGTACTTTGGAGATGTAGTGTTCACTACCTTCAGAGCTTCTTTGACAGTTACCATATTGGTTGACAGCAGTTGCGGCAATATTTGAGACAGGGTCATACTGAGCCGAGTGTATTGCCTTTTGGGTCTCTCACCCCTTGGTTGGTTGTACTGCTGAGGAGCAGCAGCATGCTTTGAAATTACCACCGCTTTGACAGCTTGGCGGCGTTCCGGTTTATTTTGTCTCCTTGAACCATAAACAACACTGGATTCTTTCTTGAAGGGCTTCTTTTCAGAGCTCGAGGAGGCACCTTTTTGTATCTTCCCAGACTTAATACCAGCTTCTATCCTCTCACCAGTTAAGATCAGATCTATAAACCCAGCAGAAGAATTACCAATCAGGTGGTTAAAGAATGGACCAGACAGGGTCCCCAAGAACATGTCCACGAGTTCACGGTCAGTCAAAGGTGGCTGCACCCTTCCAGCCAGGTCTCTCCACTTTTGCGCGTACTTCTTAAAACCTTCACCCGTCCCTAGTGACATACCCTTGAGTTGGGTACGCGTAGGAGCGAGGTCGGAATTATACTGATATTGCTTATAAAACGCAGTAGCCAAGTCTTCCCAGTTACGAATGCTGGTTCCATCCAGCTGATAGAACCATTCGAGTTGAGTCCCTGAAAGACTATCCTGGAAGAAATGGATCCATAGATTCTTGTCTGCAGTATAAGGTTGGATCTTCCTTAAATATGATCTGAGATGCAGCTTAGGGCAAGACGCCCCGTCGTACTTCGCAAAAGTCGGTGCCTTGAACTTGTGAGGGATCACCACCCCAGAAGATAAACCTAGATCTCCAAAATCCAACCCGGGCACATGTTGAATCTCCATAACACTTAGACGGTCCTCTAGTTGTTTGTGCCTGTCCTCAGCAGGAGGGTACTGTTCATCATTGTAATCTGTCTCGTTGTCGGAGACCACGGGACTAGGAACCCTTCCCCCTTGGGGACTATCTTTCCCTACAGAGGAAGTAGCCTGATCAGCCTCATTCTGCAGTGTATTCCCAAACCTCCGTCCAGTGTTGAACAGCACAGTCCTCTTCTTCTTCTTAACAAATATTATCTTTTTAAATTTAATTTCATATAAATAAAAAATATTTTAAAGAAAAAAATCGACTTGAAACAAAGTTAGATTCTTAATGATAAAAAGTTAACATTTATACTAAAAAATGATACAAATATTTATTTTTATAAAAATAACATGAGACAATAATGATTAGTGAATACACAAGTTTTTTATGAATACACAAATTTTTTATTCTTTTAAAAATGACCAATAAAAATTATGCTGCATAAAAGGTGTGTTGCATTGTATGTTTGGTCACATTGGAAATATCAGCAAATTCATATGACTTAAAAATATAACAATAATAATGATACATTATTAATATCAATATGGTGAGTAAATAATAATAAATGTTAATAATAAAAATTTATTAATATTTATTATTATATAATTATAATAACATATTAAAATTATTATTATTATTAATATTTAAATTATGAATTTTTAAAATAGAAAAATCTTACACATTTATGAATTATGTATATTTTCAAAATAGTTCTTAGGAATTAAAAATGAGAAAATGTTCATAAAAATGTTTTTAAGGTTCTAAATTAAAAATTAACGGTTTGATTTGCACCGATACGAATCAATACTGGCTCATACTCAATGAATACCCACAAAAAATACCCTCAACGATTAGGGTAAAAATCCGCAAAATAGGTACGAATACTAACACGAGTAATTACCCATTAAAATAAGCGATTATGAGTGCTGGCATGAGTACCTTAGTACCCACTCCACTCCATACTCACACTTCATATTTATATAATATCATTTGTATTATTATATACAAATGCACATATATCAATTTTTAAAAAACATATCACTATTAAACTATTACACATTTTAATAAAGGTATTTATTTATTTCTTAAATCAACAATAATATTCATAATTTTTTTAATGTTAAAAAACTTAAAATTATATCATAATTTATAATTAATTGATTGAATTTTACTACAAATGTGGATAAACGGGTGCGGGTATGGGTATTGAGATACCCACATATTATGGATATGGGTGTGAACAGTGTCCACGCGGGTTTGGGCTCGGGTACGAAGATATTTTTGGTATGGGGACGGGTACTGTAGTACTCTTCCCATTGCCATCCCTGATCAATACCCGAGTACAGGTAAAAAAATATACATAAATAAAGAAGAAAATAATTTCACAAATATTTAATTATCTATATTTAAGTATCCCAAAGTCCATTTTTCACAAATATTTAATTATCTATACTTAAGTATCCCAAAGTCCATTTTTCTTATATTCCAACAAGACATAAGATAGATCAAGTGATTACACCAGTAAAATACGACCACATATCCAAAGTTCTATAAAAACAAAGATAGGATGATATATTTTTGTTCTTAATTTCACACATAAAAATGACATGGCACGACTCGTGCGAATGCACACGTGCTTTAGTAGTATTTAAAAAAGCAGACAAATTGACAACCACAACTTGATAAAATAAAACATCACCTATTTAAATTACATAATATTTGAAGAATGAACAAAAACACCAACACAATTCCTACATGTATTGCAAGATGGGAAAATTGAATAAGTCAAACTCACAAAATAGAGGATGGTATCTCTTCTATAAATGAATCATATCTAATCTTGGAAAAAAGTTTTAGAAGAGAAACGTTGCATAAACACACAAAATGGTATGAATGAGGTTTAAGTGTTTTTGTTGGGATCAATAGGAAATGGATCCCACTGGAGGGACAGTCACTATGTCTCCACTTATTTGTGAAAGGGTTTGTGAATTGAATCGTAATGAAGTTCGGAAATTAAAGAAAAAACAAGGTTCAGTCTGTATCGCCTCATCCTACCCAAAAATACTCAACTGTATAAGATTCATATCTTTATTTATTAAGTGTTTTAAGTTTGATAAAAATAAAGAGGTTTGAAAAGAGAGTCACTCGAAGAAGTCGAGGTTTATTATGAAACTGGTTAAAGTTTAGAAAACAAAGAAGGTTTTGAAAAAGATGAGAAGGTTTTGAAAATTAAATAATTTGAAGGAGATGAAGAGAATATCCTATGTACAAGAAGGTCTGGCCGAACATAAGCTCATACTTGATATAAAGAAATCAATATAGCATTTCCATCCCTTTGGATTAAAATCCATAAGCAGTTAAGTAAGCCAAGAGTATACCAAACCTCAGGTGAAAATAAATCACACAAACAGACATCATCAAAGACACCCTTTCGTCAAATAATACTCAAAGGAACGGATAAATTTCATCAGGTGAAAATAAACCACAACAGAGAATGCATTAGGTAAGAATAAATCACAAGCAGCGAATGCATCAGGTAAACTCAAGGTGTCAGATAAAGCTCAAAGTATCAATAAGATATCAAATAAGAATCCCTGCATCAGATAAAACACACTGACAGAAAAGGATAACAGAGAAATAATCTAAATGTCTCAGATAAGGCATAAGAGTAGGCTACGGGACCGGAATGGATTGAATTGAAAGCCACAAAATAAACCGGTCAATAGAGTCTATGCATCCATATGTATTCGAAAGGTAATATTTAAATTAACTTTATAATCGCAACATAATGAAGAAAATATCAACACAAGTTGAATTTTTTTACAAGTAAATCAAATAAAGTATAAAGCCAAAAATTCCATGTCTATTGTATTTACATCACAAATATTAAACCAAAAAAAGGTGTATAAATTATTAATAATAGATGAAAAAAATTTGGAGGTGCATAATTGGAATGCTGGTGTAAATAAAGACTAAAAAAAGATTAAATGAGTAGATGTTACTATGATAATAAATTAAAAGCTTTGCAAATTTCGTTTGTGTTTGGAAAACCATGCGAACCAATATTATGACTAAAAACCATTTCTCACCGATTAACCAATATGCTTGCGGTCTTGTTCCAATCATACACATTCAACATAAAAAAAAATGTTACTAATCTTAGAAGGAGTCTATTTTAATATATAGAAAGTGAATACTACCGTTTTTACAAATAATTTAAAACTAATTACATTTCTAAAATTAGGGTTAAATAGGTCATTATCGCATTATTTAATTTTTTAATTATAATTAATTCAGAGATTTGGAATATTTGCTTCGTTTTGTACACAAAATTAATGTGATTATTGGCCACGTCTATTACCAAAGCTACTAATATAATTACTATCAACTTTATCTATTCCAACAATCAACATTAATTATTCCATCATTAATTTTAGAACATAAAAGCCATGCTGAAAAAGAAAATAAGAAAACAAAACCTTCTCTCTTACTCTTTCATTTTCTTTATCTTTACTTCATTTTTGGAAAGACAACCAACACAAAAGACTGAACCATTGATTTCTCTCTGCTTCAATTTTTCAAAGACGCAGTAACATAATTAAACACCAACAAACAAACATACAAAATCAATATCCAAACCCAATAATCCTAAATTTCTCATTATTTTTCATAGGATTTACAAGATTTCAAAATCAAAATTATGTAAATTTGATTAATAAATCACAAGACGAATGTTTAATTCTGGTTCCGCTTCTACCTCTTCTTGACTCTTTTGATCTTCTGAGTTGTAGGTCAGTTGTGTGTTATGATGGTGTATCCGTGAGATGTAGGATTTTGATGGCGTAGTTATATGAATTTGTGTGGCAGTGAAGAGAAAATGTTCGGGGCTACAAACAAACAGTGACTTCAAGTTGTTTTGTAGTTTGTTATGTTTTTCATTTTTTTTCACCTGAAGTTTGTATGTTTATTAGTTACATATTTGGATTTAAGTATCACGACTAAAAAGGTATACTCACTAATCTCATTCTTTCGCAGAGGAAGTTTTAAAATTTGGTTATACATGAATTTCTCTGTTGAGTTTCATTATATTTGTCATTATGTTATAGGTGTAGACTATTTTGTACTTAATATACAAGTTTGTTAATGTTAAGTTCTTGGTTAAACTGTGGTCCCCAACAAAAGAGGGTTATCAGAGAGAGTATATGTGACTTTTAAAGAAGCAGAAAAGAATTATAGATGGTATACATGTTTTGTTGATGTTTGAAGAGAGCTTCTAAGTTGGTAATGGTAATACAACTTTGATCTATATGGGGAAACACTAATTCCAAATAGATTAAAAAATTTGGAAAAGAGAATAACTTTATACAACAACCGTCAACAGTATCAAAATAATACTAAGACTATTGATAGCATTTTCTTATTTTACACTCATAATAGCTTTTGATCTTTGATTTTTATTTATGAATTCTTGGTAGAACAACCATTGAAAAATTCAATATAAATTACAGATTGTGATTATTCTGTGGGATTTAGTTTTGTTTCCACTGCCAATTTTAGTAAAGTTTACGTTAAAGAGAATTGGAATCAACTAACTCTCTCACTGATTTTGGGTATAACATGGTTTTCATTTCTATTTTCTTCCACATGATGCTGATATTTGTTGTCCATAAATTTTTAAATGTTTTGATGTATATTGTCTGATAACTATTGTCTTTTAACCTATTAACAAAGTATTTGAATATAATTATTGTCTTTTAACATATTAACAAAGTATTTGTATAAAATGCAGGGTGAAAAGTTAGCTGATTCAGTTAGTTGTATCCATATTAGAATAGATAAAGGTTTTTATCAAAAGTAAGAACTCAATAAATATGTTGATAGTATTCCTCCCACTTATCATTAATGAATTTTTGATTTGGTTTTTCTAATCACATGTTACAAAAAGAAACTACTCAAAATAATAAGATAATATAAATTTCTGCTTTTTTTCTTCTCTTCTTGCAAATGGGAAAAATATAGCTTCTTTATTTATTATTAATATTCTCATTTTTTTTACTATTAATAAATATATTTAAAATATTTTTTTTGTTAATTAAACTATTATTTATTAAAGTTGCATAAAAATATTCTACGAATAATTATGAGTTATTCACTATTTATTTAGTATTTATTCACTGTGTAGAATTGTTTATATTTACAAATTCAGATACTACGTTTATACTTCCTTCATTAATGATTTTTGTTTTTTATTTTATATTTTTGAGTTAATTAATTTATATTTTAAACATTTGATTGATTTGAATTTATTATATTAAATTATTTTAACAATTTTGTTACCCTTAATAATGATACTCATTCTACATTTTACTCAAATGAAGATAATAATGTATTGGTAAAAGAAAAGAGTGTCAATAATATATTATTTTTTAATTTCTCCAATAATAATTAATTTATTTTTGTTTACTTATAAAAACAAAATGATATTTATAAGAAAGGAAAATCCTAAGACCATAACAAACTTATCATTTATCATTTAATTCATATTTACAAACATTTGTTTTTGATTAAAAGAACACGAAACAATACAAATTTGACAAGATAATTTTGGTCATACAAAAATTGATTCAATAATTTTGGTCCTGCAAAAATTGACTCAATAAATTAGTTAAAAGTTTTAATATAATATTGCCTTTAAAGATGTAACATATTAGAATAAATATGCTTTATATATCCTTTATCCTATCTATCCATAAATAAATATCCTTTATATATTTTTTATATCAAATAATTGATTTTTACATTGGAATAATTGATTTTGTAAATGTTTAATTTCACTGATCACTTTCAACACAATAACATTATTCTATTTTAATAAGTGATTATCTCTTTTATTTTTAAAATGTTAATGCTTATATGATTTATTTTATGATTATTTAATATATTTAAAATTATATGATTATTATTGATTTTATAGTTATTAATTAATATATCATTTATTTTCTATGAAGATCTCCTTACATGTTATTATTATTATTATTATTATTTTATTATTCTTATTATTATTATTATTATTATTATTATTATTTTATATTGTGATACGGTGGCAGAGTCGACTGTTATACTGGTTTTGCATTTGTGTTCACAAATGTTGTGGTAAGCAAGAGTTGCCACTCGCTTTTCTTTTATACAAATTAAGGAAAGCGTGAAAAGAACCGAAAAAGACCTTTTCGAGAATTTTCTAAGGGGGTAGATTATAGAAAGGGAAGGTGTTAGCACCCTTTCCATCCTTAGTTTTCTACGGGCTCTTAGATGCTTAGCTCATTTTAAAAGTACCTTGTGCTTTGTATGTTTTGAAAAATGTTTTGAAATGCCTTAGTGCGGCGATTTACTTCATGATAACTCTTGTATCATTCCTCAAGAGTGTTTACAAAGAAAATATTATTTTTTGAAAGTTGTTTTTGAAATGTGTAAGTGTAAAACGTTTGTTTTGAGCATAGCATCTAAGAACTATCTACTTATACTCGAAAAGGTTGTTCTTTTCCTTCTATCCTTTAGACAGTGTTATCCTACTATTAATGAGTAGGTAGCCCTATCATTGGATGTTTGAGGGACATTCAAAGGGACGTTACAGTCACGAAGGCAACTTGACAAGGAATTTTAGTAACTGTCCTAAAGTTCTAAGATCACTTTTATTACTGAGGCAACATCGAGAGGGTCATCGAGGGACTTGTGATCTTTCAAACTAGAGGACAATCACTAAAACTTTTCACGTTTCGATAATTGTGACTGTTTTCTGAAGGCAACCAAAGTGGGATACCCTAGAGGTGCGCATGTGCAATTGTGTTTAGTTCAGCTATTTATCTTGCACATTTAGGTTTTCTAACGTTTTAATTTTCCAGTCTTGTCATGCAATCCTAGTTACTAGCAGTTAATATGTACAGAAAAATGTAAAGTGTGAAAATATAACCCTACTTTATTACATGGCTTCGGGGAGGGGGATATTTACAATGTACAAAACTTGGGGGAAGAAAAATAAAGAAAGCGGTAAAAATCCTAATTAGTCTATTACATCCAGTATACAGGTACAATAATGTAAAAGTGCGAGAAATAAATAACGTGCGAAAGGTAAAGACGTCTAAAACCTAAGGCAATTCTAAATGAAATAAGAAAATCTTTTTTTGTTTATTTTTTTTGATTTGAGAAATAATTAAATTAACTATCCTAAAGTCTATTTAGAAAATAAAGTTAATCAAGAAAAATAGTCTAAGCTCTTTTTTTATTTTATAGTTTTTCTATTATGAAAAGAAAATTATTAAATCTAAATCAAGTCCTAAGTTCTAATTCATTTTAAATTAAAGAAAATAGTTAAAATATTTATTTAATTTATTTACAAAATTAGTTTAATTAAAAAATGCTAACTTAATATTTTTTTGTGATTTTTGTGATTATTTGTTTAATTAATAAATAAAGAAAAGAAAAATAAATAAAAATAAAACAATGCAATAAAAATGTTAGATGGGCCTGATAACAAAAGAAAAATAGGGGGTGCTATTTGAAATTCGCTAGGCCCAAAGCTGTGAAGCCCATACTTCATGCCTGATCCTGTGTGGATAAGTCTTGAAGGCATATGATATATTGTGCGCTTGGATGTGCTGGCTTGGATCAGATGTACATATAATGGCCTAGGCTAAGGGTGCATGGTGCACATCTGACCATACATTACATGGGATCTACATGAATATTGTTAGAAAAATGAGAAAATGCTGGACCTGGGACTCAAACCCAGGTCCTCTCCGTTCGTACAAACGTGCCTTACCAGCTGAGCTACTTGGTTATTCGTTACATAAAATAAAACAATAATATAATATAAGAAAAATTGGTCAGATATATTAAAAATGGAAAAAAAAACACGCGTTGGGTTTTAATGGGACAATGGGAAACTACCACACCTTGTATTCTTCCATGCTTCGTCGTTTTAGGTATAGAAACCTATAGTGACAGTTTTTGTTTGTCACTATAGCACCTGCATCTCGAAACATACAGAATACGCAGCATAAATTAAATGTGAGGCCATAGATCAATTGGCCTCGACCTTCTGAGCACGATGGTAACCTTAGTTGGGTCTAATTTTGGCTGATTCGAAAAACCCCAATTCAGAGTTCCTAACCCTAACCATGGCCAAGCATCGTACCTGCATCAAAACTTAAATCCAGCTATACAGAAAGCTTGTAAACATTCATATGAACAAATATGCATGGTTGAAATGATCTTATATCACATGAATAAAATAAACGAATTTGAAAAAGAAATGCAAACCGTGTGAGTTGGTTAGGACGTCTCGTGATGCTTCAGGGCGTGGTAATGATTGCAAAAGCTTCAGGGGACCTTCAGGAACGTGTTTGTGTCCTTTGTTTGGGTTGAGGATGGATGGAAATGTGTTTTGGAGTTTGACAACTTAGCTTACCTTTCGTAATTTTGTATGTCACTTTCAGGCTGTTTTTTTTTTGTCTAAGGCTTGAAAATGCCACCCTTATATAGAGAAGATGGAGGGGACCAGGTAAGAAGGAAAGAATTAAAGCTTTAAAGGCTATGATAAAGCCATGATCTCATTTTGAAAAACTGCCATAACTTGTGATTTCATGCCATGTTGGGAGCTGGATGAACCTGATCACTTCTTGCACGAATTATTGGGCCTTAAGGCAAAGCAAAACAACATCCCAAATGCAAAAACCCATCTCTAAATATTTTATGCAATTTACTTTGTATTTATTTGAAATAAATCAAAATAAACATGAGAAAAATAGATGAAATTTGCAAGGCAAGGTAAAAATGAGATTAGGGGCTTTTCATAAGGTCATGAAAGAGATTGAAGTCCAAAAAGTTGGGCCATTGCCTTAAAAGTTTAAGTTTGCTCAATGCACAAATCTTGAAATTTCCAAAATTTTCCCAACTTGAGCAAGCCATAACTTTATCAATTTTGATCTCATGATGATGATCTCGGGCTTTTTGGAAATCCCAAGATGTCTACTTCCATCCCTCTGTTGATAAATTTTGCATTTGAAGAATGTATCTTGATGTAAATGGTCTTGGCAAAAAGTGTCTTTTGTTGACTTTCTGAAAATGACCTGTAATGTATGAGCTTGTATCTTTCAAATGGTGCATCTCTTGATCTTGAAGAAATAAGATAAGTTGAAGGGAATGATATTATGTTAAATATGAGCTTTGGTTGGGGAACAATTACTGAAGTATGTGAAAGTTAAGCTTGGTCAAAGTTCAGTTGACTTTTCCTATAGAAACCCTAATTTAGCCATTTTTGACTTTTGATAGATTAGGAGTATTTCTTAAGGAATCATGATAAAACCTTGATAAAATGATGGATTTTACTTCAAAATGTTGATGTTGACAAAAAATCTTAAAGTTTGTTATACATGGGCCACAGTTGACTTTTGACCTAGTACAATTGATTTTCAAGCATTTGAGCAATTGACTGAGCAAACTTGTAGTGGAAGGCATAAAATTTGTCATGGACAATCTTGAAGGCATATTGAGACTATGGAAAAGATTTGGGACCTTTGGAGCTCACACATCTTTATGAAAAGTGAAACCGTAGATAGAGGTTCATTGCTTAGGAGGAGAATTTGTCTGGTCAATTCTTGGTCAACCTTGAGCAATTGAGGACCTCCAGGAGCATGTTTTGAGTAAAATTGGGAGGGAAAATTTTGGGGTACAACATATATCAATAAATATTATTCAATCAATTAAGTATTATTTATTTTAGATTTGTTTAAAAACAATCATATACTCTATATAAACATGAAGATTAGCTGAGCAAAATAATTTTTTAAACATGAGATAAATATATTTTTTAAAATAATATTTGAAAAGAATAAATTAATAAAATCAAATAACAAATATTTTATTTTTGAATTTAATTTCATATAAATAACAAATATTTTTAAATAAAAAAAATTGACTTGAAAAAATATTAGCTTTTAAATGATAAAAAGTTAACATTTATACTAAAAAGTGATACAAATAATTATTTTTATAAAAATAACATGAGACAATTATGATTAGTGAATACACAATTTTTTTATGAATACACAAATTTTTTATTCTTTTTAAAATGACCAATAAAAGCTATGCTGCATAAAAGGTGTGTTGGATCATATGTTTGGTCACATTGGAAATATCAGCAAATTCATATGAGTTAAAAATATGACAATAATAATGATACATTATTAATATCAATATGGTGAGTAAAAAAAATAAATGTTAATAATAAAAATTTATTATTATTTATTATTATTTAATAACAAAAATATATTAGTATTATTAATATTAATATTTAATTTATGCATTTTTAAAATAGAAAAATCCTACACATTTATGTATTATGTATATTTTCAAAATAATTCTTAGGAATTAAAAATGAGAAAATGTTCATTAAAGCATTTTTAACATTCTAAAATAAAAAATTAACGATCTGCTTTGCACTGACACGAATCTACATCAATATGAATGAATACTGGCTCATACTCAATGAGTACCCACAAAAAATACCCTCATTGAATAGGGTAAAAATCCGCAAAATAGGTACGGATACTGACATGAGTAATAACCCATTAAAATAAGAGGTTATGGGTACATGCACGAGTACCTTAGTACCCACTCCGCTCCATACTTGCACTTCATACTTATATAATATCATTTGTATTATTATATACAAATACACATATATCAATGTTTAAAAAACATATCACTATTAAACTATTACACATTTTAATAAAAGTGTTTATTCATTTCTTAACTCAACAATAATTATCATAATTTTTTTAATGTTAAAAAACTTAAAGTTATATGATAATTTATAATTAACTGATTGGATTTTACTACAAATGTGGATAAACGGGTGCGGGGATATGGATACGGGTGTGAACATTAATGTCCACGCGGGTTTGGGATCGGGTACTAAGATTTTTTTGGTATCGGGACGGGTATTGCAGTACTCTGCCCATTGCCATCCGTAATCAATACCCGAGTACTGGTAAAAAAATATACTTAAATAAAGAAGAAAATTATTTCACAAAATATTTAATTATCTATATTTAAGTATATCAAAGTCCATTTTTCACAAATATTTAATTATCTATATTTAAGTATCCCAAAGTCCATTTTTCTTATATTGCAAAAAGACATAAGATAGATCAAGGGATTACACCGGTAAAATACAACCACATATCCAAAGTTCTATAAAACAAAGATGGAATGATATATTTTTGTTCTTAATTTCACACATAAAAATTACATGGCGCGACTTGTGCGAATGCACACGTGCTTTAGTAGTATTTAAAAAAGCAGACAAATTGACAACCACATACTTGATAAATGATAACATCGCCTATTTAATTACATAAAATTTGAAGAATGGACAAAAACACCAACATAATTTCTACATGTATTGCAAGATGGGTAGACTGAATAACTCAAACTCACAAAATAGAGGATGGTATCTCGTCTATAAATGAATCATATCTAATCTTGGAAAAAAAATTTAAAAGAGAAATTTTGCACAAGCACACAAAAAGGTTTGAATGAGGTTGAAGTGTTTTTGTTGGGATCAATAGCAAGTGGATCCCACTGGAAGGACAATCAATATGTCTCTACTTTTTTGTGAAAGGGTTTGTGAATTGAATCGTAATGAAGTTCGGAAATGGAAGAAAGAACAAGGTTTTGTCTGTATCGCCCCATCCCACCCCAAAAGAATCAACTGCATAAGATTCGTATCTTTATTTATTAAATGTTTTATGTTTGATAAAGAGAAAGAGGTTTGAAAAGAGAGTCACTCGAATAAGTCGAGGTTTATTATGAAAGTGGTTAAAGTTTAGAAAATAAAGAAGGTTTTGAAAAAGATGAGAAGGTTTGGAAAATAAAATATTTTGATGGAGATGAAGAGAATAACCTATGTACAAGACGGTAAAAGATAAGGTAAGGAAGGTCTGACCGAACATAAGCTCATACTTGATATAAAGAAATAAAGATAGCGTTCCCATCCCTTAGGAATCAAAGCCATAAAAAGATAAATAAGTCAAGAGTATACCAAACCTCAGGTGAAAATAAATCACACAAGCAGATAACATCAAAGAAACCCTTACGACGAATGCATTAGTTAAACTCAATGTGTCAGATAAAGCTCAAAGTATCATCAAGACATCATATAAGAATCCTTGTATCAGATAAAACACACAGACAAAACAAGAATAACATAGAAATAATCTGAATGTCTCAGATAAGGCTCAAGAGTAGGCTACGGGACCAAAATGGATTTAATTGAAAGCCACAAAATAAACCGATTAATGGAGTCTATGCATCCATACGTATTCGAAAGCTAATATTTAAGTTAACTTTATAACCGCAATGCAATGAAGAAAATAGCAACACAACTTGAATTTACTTACAAGTAAATAAAATAAAGTATAAAGCCAAAAATTCCATGTCTATTCTATTTACATCACAAATATTAAGCCAAAGAAAGGTGTATAAATTATTAACAATAGAAAAAAAAGTTTGGAGGTGCATAATTGGAACGGTGGTGTAAATAAAGACTAAAACAAATTAAATTAGTAGATGTTACTATTATGATAAATTTAAAGCTTTGCAAATTTCCTTTCTGTTTGGAAAACCATGCGCACCAATATTACGATTAAAAACCATTTCTCACCGATTAACCAATATGCTTATGGTCTTGTTCCAATCATACACATTCAACACAAAAATAAATATTACTAATCTTAGAAGGAGTCTATTTTAATATATAAAAAGTGACTACTACCTTTTTTTACAAATAATTTAAAACTAATTACATTTCTAAAATTATTGTTAAATAGGTCTTTATTAATTTTTTAATTAAAATTAGTTAAGATATTTGGAATATTTGCTTCTTTTTGTACACAAAATTAATGTGATTGTTGGCCACGTCTATTACCAAAACTACTGATATAATTACTATCGACTTTACCTATTCCAACAATCCACATTAATTATTTCATCAATTAATTTTAGAACATAAAATACACCATGAAAAGAAAATTAGAAACAAAACATTCTCTCTCACTCTTTCATTTCCTTTATATTTTCTTTATTTTTGGAAACACAACCAACACAAAAAATAGAACCATAGAACCATTAATTTCTCTCTTCTTCAGTTTTTCAAAGACACAATAACACAATCAAACACCAACAAACAAACATACAAAATCAATACCCAAACTCAATAATGCTTAATTTTTCATTATTTTTCATAGACTTTACAGATTAAAAGATTTCGAAATGGAAATTATGTAATTTTGATTACAACATCACAAGACGAATGTTTAATTCTGGTTCCCCTTCCACCTCTTCTTCTTGACTCTATTGATCTTCTGAGTTGTAGGTTAGTCGTGTGTTGTGTTGGTGTATGCGTGAGATGTAGTACTCTGAAGGCGTGTTTGTATGAATTTATGCGGTAGTGAAGGGAAAATGTGAGGGGCTTTGAACAATACAGTGACTACAAGTTGTTCGATGGTTTGTGGGGTTCTTCATTTTTATTTTTATTTTTCACCTGAAGTTTGTATGTTTATTAGTTACGCTTTCAAATTTACATATGGCGACTAAAACAAAGACTATCATCAAAGATGTGAATATTGATCTCTCCGAAGACGACGATGGGTTCAATAACAAAAAAAGTATACTCACTAATCTCATTCTTTCGTTGAGGAAGTTTTAAAATTAGGTTATACGAATCTTAGACCGGTAGCTTATGTTTCTATAACACTTGCTAATTTCCATGAATTTCTCCATTGAGTTTCATTATATTTGTGATTATGTTATAGGTGTAGACTATTTTGTCCTTAATATACAAGTTTGTTAAGGTTAAGTTCTTGGTTAAACTGTGGTCCACAATGAAAGAGGGTTATCAGAGAGTATATGTGACTTTTAAAGAAGCAGAAAAGAATTATAGATGGTATACTGGTTTTATTGATGTTTGAAGAGAGCTTTTATGTTGGTAATGGTAATACAACATTTAGATCTGTGGGGAAACACAAATTCCAAATAGATTAAAAAATTTGGAGAATAGAAGAACTTTATACAACAACCGTCAACAGTATCAAAATAATACTAAAACTATTGTTATCATTTTATTATTTTACACTCATAATAGCTTTTGATCTTTGATTTTTCTTTATAAATTTCTAGTAGAACAACCATTGCAAAATTCAATCTAAATTACAAATTGTAATTATTCTGTGGGATCTAGTTTTGATTTCACTGCCAATTTTAGTAAATTTTACGTTAAACAGAATTGGAATCAACTGACGCTCTCAACGATCATGATTTTGAATATAGAATGGTTTTCATTTCTATTTTCTTCCAAGAGATGCTGATATTTGTTGTCCACAATTTTTAAATGGAGTGATATATATTGTCTTATGTTTACTGTCTTTTAACATATTAACAAAGTATTTGAATAAAATGCAGGGTGAAAGCGAACTGATTCAATTAGTTGTATCCATATTACAACATATAAAGGTTTTTTTAAAATCAAAAGTAAGAACCCAATAAATATGAGATTTGATAGTATTCCTCCATCTTATCATAACTAAACTATGATTTGGTTTTTCTAATCACATTTTACAAAAAGAAACTACTCAAAGTAATAAGATAATATAAATTTCTGCTTTTTTCTCTCTCTTTTCTGTGTTGCAAATGGGAAAAATAGAGCTTCTTTATTTATTATTAATATTCTCATTTTTTTTACTATTAATTAATATATTTAAAATATTATTTATTTAGTTAATAAATTATTAGTTATTAAAGTTGAATAAAAATATTCTACGAATAATTATGAGTTACTCACTATTTATTTAGTATTTATTCTCGATGCATAATTGTTTATATTCACAAATTCAGATACTATGTACATGCTTTGTTCATTAATAATTTTTGTTTATATTTTAATTTTTTAAGGTTTCTTCATGAGAATCGCAACCCGATCTTAATTTTTATTTTAAATATTTGATGAGTTAATTAATATATATTTTAAACATTTGATTGATTTGAATTTATTATGTTAAATTAATTTAACAATTTTGTTGCCCTTAGTAATGATTTCTACATTTTACTCAAATGAAGATAATAATGTATTGGTAAAAGACAACAGTGACAATAATATATTATTTTTTAAATTTCTCCAACAATTATTAATTTATTTTTGTTTACTTATAAAAACAAAATGATATTTATAAGAAAGGAAAATACTAACTGAAAGACCATAACAAACTTATCATTTATCAATGAAGTCAAATTTACACGCATTTGTTTTTGATTAAAACAACACAGAACAATACAAGTTTGAAACATAATTTTGGTCATACAAAAATTGATTCAATAATTTTGGTCCTTCAAAATTTGATTCAATAAATTAGTTAAAAGTTAATTTTGGATTGTAAATAGTTATTTATAATAAATAGTAGAGTTTATTTTAATTTTAATTTTGACATTAATTAACCATTTTTGGCATTATGTTAGAAATAAATAATTTTTTTTTTGAAAATAAATGTTTTAATATAATATTGCCTTTACAAATGCAACACATTAGAATAAATATGCTTTATATATCCTTTATCCAATATTTCCGTATATAAATATCCTTTATATATTTTTTATATCAAATAATTGATTTTTACATTCGAGTAATTGATTTTTTAAATGTTTAATTTCACCGATCACTTTCAACACAATAATATTATTCTATTTTAGTAAGCGATTATCTCTTTTATTTTTAAAATGTTAATACTTATATGATTGATTTTATGACTATTTAATATATTTAAAATTATATTATTATTATTATTATTATTATTATTGATTTTACACTTATTAATAAATATATCATTAATTTTCTATGAAGATCTCAACACTTATTATTACTATTATTATTATTATTATTATTATTATTATTATTATTATTATTATTATTATTATTATTATTATTATTATTATTATAATATCAATAAATACTATTCAATCAATTAAGTATTTTATATTTTAGATTTGTTTAAAAAAATCATATACTTTATAGAAACATGAAGATTAGCTAAGCAATACCACGTGCGGTTGCATGAAAAATAAAATGAGATAAATATATTTTTTAAAATAATAATTGAAAAGAATAAATTAATAAAATCAAATAACAAATATTTTATTTTTATATTTAATTTATTATAAATAACAAATATTTTTAAAGAAAGAATTTACTAGAAAAAATATTAGCTTTTTAATGATAAAAAGTTAACATTTATACAAAAAAATGATACAAATATTTATTTTTATAAAAATAATATGAGACAATTATGATTAGTGAATAAAAAATTTTTTTATGAATACACAAATTTGTTATTCTTTTTAAAATGACCAATAAAAACTATGCTGCATAAAAGGTGTGCTGCATCTAGGGGTGGGAAAGCGGGCGGCCCGCCCCGTTTTGGCCTGCCCAATTTAAGGATGTCCAAAAGCGGGGCGGGGCGGGGTGGGCCAACTTAGGGGTCCGAGTTCAAAAGTCAAGTCTGCTCCATTTACTTACGAGTTGGCGGGTTGGCGGGCCGGCCCGCCAAATTTTTATTTTATTTTATTTGACAATTTGATTTACTATATAATTTTAAAAAATATTTATTATCAAAGAGGTCAATAAAAGATTTTATTTTACAATGAATAATAGAACTTCAACATGTCTTAAGTCCAAACAGTTCAAAAAAATAAAATAAATAAAGACCAATTACAACAAAATATAATGAAATAAACTCAAGCACAATAAAAAAATGTATCAAAATAAATAAACAAAACATATCATCCTAATCATATTTAAAAACTAAATACTAAAAGAAGCCAATTATGAATTTACACAAGACACACATTGATAACAATTACACTGCATAAAACAACACAATGCATAAAATATCAACACTTGGCTTTTCACTGTTTACATTATATAGACTCTTATAATGACTGATTCCTTAATAGTTAAATCCTAAATTTGTCACATGTATATACTGATCAAATCCTTCATTTTCTTAAAATCTACATCTATTTCAAAAGAAAACATGTGAGCTAATGTATTGACAACTTAATAGTTTTGCATGCCATATAATTATTTTTTTATTACAAGTTTTTCCAATTAACACATGTATTAGAAAGTTTAGAAGTAATGTTACAATTATAACTTAATTTGTCTGTATAATAATTTAGAATAATTTTATTCAACATAATCCTATAAGAAGAGTATAGTTTTAATAGTTAAAATTATTTTATGTCTAAGTAAAAAAATATAATGTGTTAACAAAAAGCCCGCGGGAAAAATCCGCCCGGCCCCCACTCCACCCGCCTTTTTTAGTGGGTTAGGCGGGTTGGGTTAACTTAAGGTACCGAGCGAAAAACATCAGCCCAGCCCGCCAAAAATGGCGGGTCAAACGGGCCGACTCGGCGGGCCCGACCCATTTTTCCACCCCTAGCTGCATCATATGTTTGGTCACGTTGGAAATCATAACAAATTCATATGATTTAAAAATATGACAATAATAATGAGACATTATTAATGTCAATATGGTGAGTAAAAATCAATAAATGTTAATAATAAAAATTTATTATTATTATTTATTATTATTTAATAATAATAATATCTTAGTATTATCATTATTAATATTTAATTTATGAATTTTTAAAATAGAAAAATCTTACACATTTATGTATTATGTATATTGTCAAAATAGTTCTTAGGAATTAAAAATAAGAAAATGTTCATTAAAGCGTTTATTGTAGTACCCTGCCCATCGTCATCCCTAATCAGTACCCGAGCATGTGTAAAAAAATATACTTAAATAAAGAAGAAAATTATTTCACAAATATTTAATTATTTATATTTAAGTATTCTAAAGTCCATTTTCCCTAAATATTTAATTATATATATTTAAGTATCCCAAAGTCCATTATTCTTATATTGCAACAAGACATAAGATAAATAAGGTGATTACACTAGTAAAATATAACCACATATCCAAAGTTATATAAAACAAAGTAAGAATGATATATTTTTGTTCATAAATTCCACATAAAAATTTAAAAAACAAAAAAAATCTAACAAATAAAAAGCGACATGGCGCGACTTGTGCGAACGCATGCGTGCTTTACTAGTATTTAGTAAAACAGACAAATTGACAACAACATACTTGATAAATGACATCATCGCCTATTTAAATTACATAATATTTGAAGAATGAACCATAACACCAACATAATTTCTACATGTATTACAAGGTGGGGAGACTGAATAACTCAAACTCACCAAATAGAGGATGATATCTCGACTATAAATGAATCATATCTAATTTTGGATAAAAGTTTTAAAAGAGAAAAGGTGCAAGTGTACACAAAAAGGTTTGAATGAGGTTGAAGTGTTTTTGTTGGGATCAACAGCAAATGGATCCCACTGGAGGGACACTCATTATGTCTCCACTTATTTGTGAAAGGGTTTGCAAATTGAATCATAATGAAGTACGGAAATGGAAGAAAGAATAAAGTTCAGTCTGTATTGCTTCATCCTACCCCAAAAAACTCAACTGCATACGATTCGTATCTTTATTTATTAAGTGTTTTAAATTTGATAAGGAGAAAGAAGTCGAGGTTTATTATGAAAGTGGTTAAAGTGTAGAAAACAAAGAAGGTTTTGAAAAAGATGAGAATGTTTTGAAAATTAAAGAAAAGGAGACGGAGAGAATATCCTATGTACAGGAAGGTAAAAGATAAGGTAAGGAAGGTCTGAACGAACGAAAGCTCATACTTGATATAAAGAAATCAATATAGCGCTCCCATCCCTTTGGATTAAAAGCCATAAGCAGATAAATAAGCCAAGATGATACAAAATCTCAGATGAAAGTAAATCACACAAACAAACAGCATCAAAGAAACCCATGCGTCAGATAATAATCAAAGGAACGGGTAAAGTGCATCAGCTGAAAATAAACCACAATAGCGAATGCATAAGGTAAGAATAAATCACAAGCAGCGAATGCATCAGGCAAACTCAAGGTTTTAGATAAAGCTCAATGTATCAGCGAGATATCAGATAAGAATCCCTGTATCAGATAAAACACACTAACAGAACCTGGATATCAGAGAAATAATCTGAATGTCTCAGATAAGGCTCAAGAGTAGGCTACGGGACCATAATGGATTGGATTGAAAGCCACAAAATAAACCGGTCAATGCAGTCTATGCATCCATAGGTATTCGAAAGCTAATATTTAAATTAACATTATAATCGCAACGCAATAAAGAAAATATCAACAAAACTTGAATTTATTTACAAGTAAATCAAATAAAGTATAAAGCCAAAAATTCCATGTCTATTGTATTTACATCACAAATATTAAACCAAAAAAGGTGTATAAATTATTAACATTAGACGAATAAAATTTGGAGGTGCATAATTGGAATGGTAGTGTAAATAAAGACTAAAAAAGATTAAATTAGTAGATGTTACTATGATAATAAATTAAAAGCTTTTCAAATTTCCTTTGTGTTTGGAAAACCATGCGCACCAGTATTACGACTAAAAACCATTTCTCACCGATTAACCAATATGCTTGTGGTCTTGTTCCAATCATATACATTCAACACAAAAAGAAATGTTACTAATATTAGAAGGAGCCTATCTTAATATATAAAAAGCAACTACTACCATTTTTACAAATAATTTAAAACTTATTACATTTCTAAAAATAGGATAAACTATGTCATTATAAATTTTTTAATTAAAATTAATTCAGACATTTGGAATAATTGCTTCGTTTTATACACAAAATTAATGTGATTGTTGGCCACGTCTATTACCAAAGGTACTAATATAATTACTATCAACTTTACCTATTCCAACAATCCACATTAATTATTCTATCAATTAATTTTAGAACATAAAAGGCACGATGAATAGAAAATTAGAAAAAAAAACCTTCTCTTTCATTTTATTTAACTTTGCATCATTTTTGGAAAGACAACCAACACAAAAGATAGAACCATTGATTTCTCTCTGCTTCTGTTTTTCAAAGAGGCAGTAACCCAAACACAATAATCCTTAATTTCTCATTATTTTTGATAGGTATTATAGAGTACAAGATTTCAAAATGGAAATTATGTAAATTTGATTACTACATCATAAGACGGATATTTAATTTTGGTTCCGCTTCTACCTCTTCTTGACTCTTTTGATCTTCTAAGTTGTAGGTCAATTGTGTGTTGTGTTGGTGTCTCCGTAAGGCTTAGGATTTTGATGTAGGGGCTTCGAACAATACAATGACTGCAAGTTGTTTTATGGTTTGTTAGGTTTTTTGTTTTTTTATTATTTATTTTTACCCAAAGTTTGTATGTTTATTAGTTACATATTCAGATTTACCTATGGTGACTAAAAAGATATACTCACTAATCTCATTCTTTGACAAAGGAAATTTTAAAATTTGGTTATACGAATCTTAGACCGTAGCTTATGTTTCTATAATATCTCACTATTTTCATTATATTTGTCATTATGTTATAGGTGTAGACTATTTTGTCCTTAATATATAAGTTTGTTAATGTCAAGTTCTTGGTTAAATTGTGCTTCAAAACAAAAGAGGTTTATTAGGGAGAGTATATGTGGCTTTTAAAGAAGCAGAAAAGAGTTTTGTTGATGTTTGAAGAGAGCTTTAAGTTGGTAATGGTAATGCACTTTGATCTCTGTGGGGAAACATTAATTCTGAATAGATTAAAAAAATTTGGAGAAGAGAAGAACTTTATACAACAATCATCAACAATATCAAAATAATACTAAGATAACTGATAGCATTTTCTTATTTTACACTCATAATAGCTTTTGATCTTTGATTTTTATTTATGAATTCATGGTAGAACAGTCATTGCAAAATTCAATCTAAATTACAAATTGTAATTATTACGTGGGATTTGGTTTTGATTCCACTACCAATTTTAGTAAACTATACGTTAAACAGAATTGGAATCAGCTGACTCTCTCACTGATTTTGGATAAAACATGGTTTTCATTTCTATTTTCCTCCAGGTGATGCTGATATTTGTTGTCCATAAATTTTTAAATAGAGTGATGTATATTGTCTGCTGTTTAGTGTCTTTTAACTTATTAACAAAATATTTGAATAAAATGCAGGGTGAAAAGTGAGCTGATTCAGTTAGTTGTATCTATATTAGAACAAATAAAGGTTTTTGTCAAAATTAGGAACTCAGTAAATATGAGATTTGATAGTATTCCTTCAGCTTATTATTGATGAAACTATGATTTGGTTTTTCTAATCACATGTTACAAAGAGAAACTACTCAAAAAAAATAGGTTAATACAAATTTTTACTTTTTTTTCTCTTCAGTGTTGCAAATGGGAAAAATAGAGCTTCTTTGTTTATTATTAATATTCTCATTTATTTTTTTAACATTAATAACTATATTTAAAATATTGTTTTGTTAATTAATAAGTTATTTGTTATTAAAGTTGCTTAAAAATATTCTACGAATAATTATGAGTTATTCACTACTTATATAGTATTTATTCGTGATGTAGAATTGTTTATGTTCACAAATTCAGATACTATGTACATGCTTCCTTCATTAATAATTTTGTTTTCGTGTTATTTTTTTAAGGTTTCTTCATGACAATTGCAATCAAAACTTAATTTTTATTTTAAATATTTGATGAGTTAATTAACATATATTTTAAACATTTGATTGATTTGAATTTATTATGTTAAATTATTTTAACAATTTTGTTTCCCTTAGTAATGATAGCCATTCTACATTTTACTCAAAAGAGGATAATAATGTATTGGTAAAAGAAAACAGTGTCAATAATATATTATTTTTTAATTTCTCTAACAATAATTAATTAACTTTTGTTTACTTATAAAAACAAAATGATATTTATAAAAAGGAAAATCCTAACTGAAACACCATGACAAACTTATCATTTATCATTTAATTCATATTTACAAACATTTGTTGTTGATTAAAACAACCCGGATCAATACAAATTTGACAAGATAATTTTGATCATACAAAAATTAATTAAATAATTTTGGTCCTGCAATAATTGATTCAATAAATCAGTTAAAAGTTAATTTTGGATTGCAAATAATTATTTACAATAAATAATAAATAATATAGTTTATTTTTGTTTTAATTTTGACATTAATTAACTGTTTTTAGGATTGTGTTAGAATAAATAAAAAATAAAAAACCTTGGTAAATAAATGTTTTAATATAATATTATCTTTACAGATGCAACACATTAGAATAAATATCTTTTATATATCCTTTATCCTATCTTTCCGTAAATAAATATCCTTTATATATTTTTTACATCAAACAATTGATTTTTTCATTGGAATAATTGATTTGTAAAACTTTAATTTCAGCGATCACTTTCAACACAAAAACATCATTCTATTTTAATAAGTTATTATCTCTTTTATTTTAAAAATTTTAATACTTAAATGATTGATTTTATGATTATTTTGATATATTTAAAATTATAGGATTATTATTGATTTTACACATTTATTTTCTATGAAGATCTCAATACATATTTTTATTATTATTACTGTTATTATTCTTATTATATCAATATTATTATTCAATCAATTAAGTATTATTTATTTTAGATTTGTTTAAAAACAATCATATACTTTATAGAAACATGAATATTAGCTAAGCAATACCACGTTTGGTTGCATGAAAATTGAAATGAGAATAATATATTTTTTAAAATAATAATTGAAAATAATAAATTAATAAAATTAAACAAATATTATATTTTTAAATTTAATTTCATATAAATAACAAATATTTTGAAAGAAAAAAATCGACTTGAAACAAAATTAGATTCTTAATGATAAAAAGTTAACATTTATATTAAAAAATCATACAAATATTTATTTTTTTATAAAAATAACATGAGACAATAATGATTAGTGAATACACACATTTTGTATGAATACACAAATTTTTTATTCTTTTAAAAATGACCAATAAAAACTATGCTGCATAAAAGATGTGTTGCATCATATGTTTGGTCACATTGGAAATATCAACAAATTCATATGAGTTAAAAAATGACAATAATAATGATACATTATTAATATCAATATGGTGAGTAAAAAATAATAAATCTTACACATTATTGTATTATGTATATTTTCAAAATATTTCTTAGGAATTAAAAATCAGAAAATGTTCATTAAAACGTATTTAACGTTCTAAATTATAAATTAACAGTCTGATTTGCAACAATACGAATCAATACTGGCTCATACTCAATGAGTACCCATAAAAATACCCTCAACGAGTAGGGTAAAAATCCGCAAAATAGGTACGAATACTGACACAAGTAATTACCCATTAAAATAAGCGGTTATAAGTGCTGACACGAGTACCTTAGTACCCACTCCGCTCCATACTCACACTTCATATTTATATAATATCATTTGTATTATTATATACAAATGCACATATATCAATTTTAAAAAAAAATATCACTATTAAACTATTACACATTTTAATAAAAGTGTTTATTTATTTCTTAAATCAACATAAACATAATTTTTTTAATGTTAAAAAAACTTTAAATTATATGATAATTTATAATTAATTGATTGAATTTTACTAGGAATGTGGATAAACGGGTGCGGGTATGGGTATTGAGATACCCATAGATTATGGATATGGGTGTGAACAGTGTCCACGCGGGTTTGGGCTCGGGTAAGAAGATTTTTTTGGTATGGGGACGGGTATTGTAGTACTCTGCCCATTGCCATCCCTAATCAATACCCGAGTACATGTAAAAAAATATACTTAAATAAAGAAGAAAATAATTTCACAAATATTTAATTATCTATATTTAAGTATCCCAAAGTCCATTTTTCACAAATATTTAATTATCTATATTCAAGTATCCCAAAGTCTATTTTTCTTATATTCCAACAAGACATAAGATAGATCAAGTGATTACACAAGTAAAATACAACCACATATCCAAAGTTCTATAAAACAAAGATAGGATGATATATTTTTGTTCTTAATTTCACACTTAAAAATGACTTGGCACGACTCGTGCGGATGCACACGTGCTTTAGTAGTATTTAAAAAAGAAGACAAATTGACAACCACATACTTGATAAAATAAAACATCACCTATTTAAATTACATAATATTTGAAGAATGAACAAAAACACCAACATAATTCCCAAATGTATTGCAAGATGGGAAAACTGAATAAGTCAAACTCACAAAATAAAGGATGGTATCTCTTCTATAAATGAATCATATCTAATCTTGGAAAAAAGTTTTATAAGAGAAACGTTGCACAAACATACAAAATGGTATGAATGAGGTTGAAGTGTTTTTGTTGGGATCAATAGCTAATGGATCCCATTGGAGGGACAGTCACTATGTCTCCACTTATTAGTGAAAGGGTTTGTGAATTGAATCGTAATGAAGTTCGAAAATGGAAGAAAAAACAAGGTTCAGTCTGTATCGCCTCATCCTACCCAAAAATACTCAACTGCATAAGATTCATATCTTTATTTATTAAGTGTTTTAAGTTTGATAAAAAGAAAGAGGTTTGAAAAGAGAGTCACTCGAAGAAGTCGAGGTTTATTATGAAACTGGTTAAAGTTTAGAAAACAAAGAAGGTTTTGAAAAAGATGAGAAGGTTTTGAAAATTAAAGAATTTGAAGGAGATGAAGAGAATATCCTATGTACAGGAAGGTCTGGCCGAACATAAGCTCATACTTGATATAAAGAAACCAATATAGCATTCCCATCTCTTTGGATTAAAAGCCATAAGCAGTTAAATAAGCCAAGAGTATACCAAACCTCAGGTGAAAATAAATCACACAAGCAGACATCATCAAATCACACCCTTGCGTCAGATAATACTCAAAGGAACGGATAAAGTTCATCAGGTGAAAATAAACCACAACATAGAATGCAATAGGTAAGAATAAATCACAAGCAGCAAATGCATCAGGTAAACTCAAGGTTTCAGATAAAGCTCAAAGTATCAACAAGATATCAAATAAGAATCCATGCATTAGATAAAACACACTGACAGAACCAGGATAACAGAGAAATAATCTGAATGTCTCAGATAAGGCTTAAGAGTAGGCTACGAGACCAAAATGGATTGAATTGAAGCCACAAAATAAACCGGTCAATGGAGTCTAGGCATCCATACGTATTTGAAAGCTAATATTTAAATTAACTTTATCTTCGCAACGCAATGAAGAAAATATCAACACAACTTGAATTTATTTACAAGTAAATCAAATAAAGTATAAAGCCAAAAATTCCATGTCTATTGTATTTACATCAAATATATTAAACCAAATAAGGTGTATAAATTATGAACAATTGACAAACAAAATTTTGTGGTGCATAATTGGAATGGTAGTGTAAATTAGAACTAAAAAAAATATTAAATTAGTAGATGTTACTATGATAATAAATTAAAAGCTTTGCAAATTTCCTTTGTGTTTGGAAAACCATACGCAACAGTATTACAACTAAAAACCATTTCTCACTGATTAACCAATATGTATGTGGTCTTGTTCCAATCATACACATTCAACACAAAAAGAAATGTTACTAATCTTAGAAGGAGTTTGTTTTAATATATAAAAAGTGACTACTACCATTTTTAAAAATAATTTAAAACTAATTACATTTCTAAAATTAGGGTTAAATAGGTCATTATAAATTTTTTAATTAAAATTAATTTAGACATTTTGAATATTTGCTTCTTTTTATGCACAAAATTAATGTGATTGTTGGCCATTTCTATTACCAAAGCTACTATTATAATTACTATCAACTTTACCTATTCCAACAATCCACATTAATTATTCCATCTATTAATTTTAGAACATAAAAGGCACAATGAAAATAAAACTAGAAGAAAAAAAACCTTCTCTTTCATTTTATTTAACTTTGCTTCATTTTTGGAAAGACAACCAACACAAAAGATAGAACCATTGATTTCTCTCTGCTTCTGTTTTTCAAAAACGCACTAACACAATCAAGCACCAACAAAAAAACATACAAAATCAATCCCCAAACATAATAATCCTTAATTTCTCGTTATTTTTCATAGGCTTTACAGGGTACAAGATTTCAGAATGGAAATTATGTAAATTTGATTACTACACGAATGCTTTATTTTGGTTCCGCTTCTACTTCTTATTGACTCTTTTGATCTTCTAAGTTGTAGGCCAGTTTTCTGTTGTGTTGGTGTCTCCGTGATATGTAGGACTTTGATGGCGTAGTTGTATGAATTTGTGCAGTAGTGAAGAGAAAATGTGAGGGGCTTCGAACAATACAGTGACTGCAAGTTGTTTTGTGGTTTGTTAGGTTTTTCGTTTTTTTATACCTGAAGTTTGTATGTTTATTAGTTACATATTTAGATTTACCTATGGTGACTAAAAAGGTATACTCACTAATCTCATTCTTTCACCGAGGAAGTTTTAAAATTTGGTTATACGAATCTTTAGACCGTAGCTTATGTTTTCTATAATATCTTGGTAATTGCGATGAATTTCTCTGTTGAGTTTAATTATATTTGTCATTATGTTATAGGTGTAGACTATTTTGTACTTAATATACAAGTTTGTTAATGTCAAGTTCTTGGTTAAATTGTGGTCCAAAACAAAAGAGGATTATCAGAGAGAGTATATGTGACTTTTAAAGAAGCAGAAAAGAATTATAGATGGTATACGGGTTTTGTTGATGTTTGAAGAGAGCTTTAAGTTGGTAATGGTAATAAAACTTTGATCTATGTGGGGAAACATTAATTCCAAATAGATTAAAAAAATTTGGAGAAGAGAAGTACTTTATACAACAACCGTCAACAATATCAAAATAATACTAAGATAATTGATAGCATTGTCTTATTTTACACTCATAATAGATTTTGATCTTTGATTTTTATTTATGAATTCCTGAAAGAATAGACATTGTAAAATTCAACCTAAATTACAAATTGTAATTATTCCCTGGGATTTAGTTTTGATTCCACTGCCAATTTTAGTAAAGTTTACGTTAAATAGAATTGGAATTAGCGGACTCTCTAAGTGATTTTGGGTAAAACATGGTTTTTATTTCTATTTTCTTCCAGTTGATGCTGGTATTTGTTGTCCATCAATTTTTAATTATAGTGATGTATATTGTCTGATGTTTAGTGTCTTTTAACATATTAAAAAAGTATTTGAATAAAATGCACGATGAAAAGTTAGCTGATTCAGTTAGTTGTATCCATATTAGAACAGATAAAGGTTTTTTTTGTCAAAATTAAGAAATAAGCAAATATGACATTTGATAGTATTCCTCCAGCTTATTATTAATGAAACTATGATTTGGTTTTTCTAATCACATGTTACAAAAAGAAACTACTAAAAAAAATATAATATAGATTTTTGCTTTTTTTTTTCTCTTCTGTGTTGCAAATGGGAAAAATAGAGCTTCTCTATTTATTATTAAAATTCTAATTATTTTTTTACTATTAATAACTATATTTAAAATATTTTTTTTGTTAATTAATAAGTTATTAGTTATTAAAGTTGCATAAAAATATTCTACGAATAATTATGGGTTATTCACTATATATTTAGTATTTATTCGCGATGCCGAATTGTTTATATTCACAAATTCAGATATTTTGTACATGCTTCCATCATTAATAGTTTTTGTTTTGTTTTGTTTTTTTAAAGGTTTTTACGTGACAATTGCAACCAGATCTTAATTTTTATTTTAAATCTTTGATGAGTTAATTAATATATATTTTGAACATTTGATTGATTTGAATTTATTATGTTAAATTATTTTAACAATTTTGTTGCCCTTAGTAATGATACCCATTCTAAATTTTACTCAAATGAAGATAATAATGTATTGGTAAAAGAAAACAGTATCAATAATATATTATTTTTTAATTTCTCTAACAATAATTAATTTACTTTTGTTTAGTTATAAAAACAAAATGATATTCATAAAAAGGAAAATCCTAACTGAAAGACCATAACAAACTTATCATTTATCATTTAATTCATATTTACAAACATTTGTTGTTGATTAAAACAACCCGGAACGATATAAATTTGACCAGATAATTTTGGTCATACAAAAATTGATTAAATAATTTTGGTCCTGCAAAAATTTATTCTTTATTAGTTAAAAGTTAATTTTGGATTGTAAATAATTATTTATAATAAATAATAAATAATAAATAATAAAGTTTATTTTGTTTTTAATTTTGACATTAATTAACCGTTTTTAAGATTGTGTTAGAATAAATAAAAAATCTTTGTAAATAAATCTTTTAATATAATATTGCCTTTACAGATGCAACACCTTAGAATAAATATCCTTTATATATCCTCTATCCTAACTTTCCGTAAATAAATATCCTATATATATTTTTTACATCAAACCATTGATTTTTTTCATTGGAATAAATGATTTTGTAAATGTTTAATTTCACCTATCACTTTCAACACAAAAACATTATTCTATTTTAATAAATGATTATCTCTTTTATTTTTAATATGTTAATACTTAAATGATTTATTTTATGAATATTTTGATATATTTAAAATTATATGATTATTATTGATTTTACAGTTATTAATTAATATATCATTATTTTCTATTAAGATCTCAATACATATTATTATTATTATTACTTTTATTATTATTATTATTATTATTATTATTATTATATCAATAAATATTATTCAATCAATTAATTATTATTTATTTTAGATTTGTTTAAAAACTATCATATACTTTATAGAAACATGAAGATTAGCTGATCAATACCATGTTCGGTTGCATGAAAATTGAAATGAGAATAATATATATTTTTAAAATAATAATTGAAAATAATAAATTAATAAAATAAAATAACAAATATTGTATTTTTAAATTTAATTTCATATAACTAACAAATAATTTTAAAGAAAACAATCGACTTGAAACAAAATTAGATTCTTAATGATAAAAAGTTAACATTTATACTAAAAAATGATACAAATATTTATTTTTATAAAAATAGCATGAGACAATAATGATTAGTGAATACACAAATTTTGTATGAATACACAAATTTTTTATTTTTTTAAAAATGACCAATAAAAACTATGCTGCATAAAAGGTGTGTTGCATCATATGTTTGGTCACATTGGAAATACCAGCAAATTCATATGAGTTAAAAATATGACAATAATAATGATACATTATTAATATCAATATGGTGAGTAAAACATAATCAATGTTAATAATAAAAATTTATTATTATTTATTATTAATTAATTATAATAACATATTAAAATTATTATTATTATTATTATTATTATTAATATTTAATTTATGAATTTTTAAAAATAGAAAAATCTTACATATTTATGTATTATGTATATTGTCAAAATAGTTTTTAGGAATTAAAATGAGAAAATGTTCATTAAAACAATTTTAATGTTCTAAATTAAAAATTTACGGTCTGATTTGCACCGATACGAATCAATACTGGCTCATACTCAATGAGTGCTGACACGATTAATTACCCGTTAAAATAAGTGGTTATGAGTGCTGGCACGAGTACCTTAGTACCCACTCCGCTCCATACTCACACTTCATATTTATATAATATCATTTGTATTATTATATACAAATACACATATATCAATTTTTCAAAAACATATCACTATTAAACTATTAGACATTTTAATAAAAGTGTTTATTTATTTCTTAACTCAACAATAACATTCATAATTTTTTTAATGTTAAAAAAACTTAAAATTTTATAATAATTTATAATTAATTGATTAATTTTACTAGGAATGTGGATAAACGGGTGCGGGTATGGGTATTGAGATACCCATAGATTATGGATACGGGTGTGAACATAGTGTCCACGCGGGTTTGGGCTCGGGTACGGAGATTTTTTTTGGTATGGGGACGGGTATTGTAGTACTCTGCCCATTGCCATCCCTAATCAATACCCGAGTACGTGTAAAAAAGTACTTAAATAAAGAAGAAAATAGTTTCACAAATATTTAATTATCTCTATTTAAGTATCCCAAAGTCCATTTTTCACAAATATTTAATTATCTATATTTAAGTATCCCAAAGTCCATTTGTCTTATATTCCAACAAGACATAAGATAGATCAAGTGATTACACTAGTAAAATACAACCACATATCCAAAGTTCTATAAAACAAAGATAGAATGATATATTTTTGTTCTTAATTTCACACATAAAAACGACATGGCACGACGCGTGCGAATGCACACGTGCTTTAGTAGTATTTAAAAAAGCAGACAAATTGACAACCACATACTTGATAAATGACAACATCACCTTTTTAAATTACATAATATTTAAAGAATTAACCAAAACACCAACATAATTTCTACATGTATTGCAAGATGGGAAGATTGAATAACTCAAACTCACAAAATAGAGGATGGTATCTCGTCTATAAATTAATCATATCTAGTCTTGGAAAAAAGTTTTAGAAGAGAAACGTTGCACAAACACACCAAATGGTTTGAATGAGGTTTAAGTGTTTTTGTTGGGATAAATAGCAAATGGATCCCGTGGGAGGGACAGTCACTATGTCTCCACTTATTTGTGAAAGGGTTTGTGAATTAAATCCTAACGAAGTTCGGAAATGGAAGAAAAAACAAGGTTCAATCTGTATCGCCTCATCCTACCCCAAAATACTCAACTGCATAAGATTCATATCTTTATTTATAAAGTGTTTTAAGTTTGATAAAGAGAAGGAGGTTTGAAAAGAGAGTCACTCGAAGAAGTCGAGGTTTATTATGAAACTGGTTAAAGTTTAGAAAATAAAGAAGGTTTTGAAAAAGATGAGAAGGTTTTGAAAATTAAAGAATTTGAAGGAGATGAAGAGAATATCCTATGTACAAGACGGTAAAAGATAAGGTAAGGAAGGTCTGGCCGAACATAAGCTCATACTTGATATAAAGAAATCAATATAACATTCCCATCCCTTTGGATTAAAAGCCATAAGCAGTTAAATAAGCCAAGAGTATGCCAAACCTCAGGTGAAAATAAATCACACAAGCACACATCATCAAAGACACCTGTGCGTCAGATAATACTCGAAGGAACGGGTAAAGTGCATCAGGTGAAAATAATCCACAGCAGAGAATGTATAAGGTAAGAATAAATCACAAGCAGCGAATGCATCAGGTAACCTCAAGGTGTCAGATAAATCTCAAAGTATCAACAAGATATCATATAAGAATCCCTGCATCAGATAAAACACACTGACAGAACTAGGATAACAGAGAAATAATATGAATGTCTCAGATAAGGCTTAAGAGTAGTCTACGGGACTGGAATGGATTGAATTGAAAGTCACAAAATAAATCGGTCAATGGAGTCTATGCATCCAAACATATCCGAAAGGTAATATTTAAATTAATTTTATAATCGCAACATAATGAAGAAAATATCAACACAAGTTGAATTTTTTTACAAGTAAATCAAATAAAGTATAAAGCCAAAAATTCCATGTCTATTGTATTTACATCACAAATATTAAACCAAAAAAAGGTTTATAAATTATTAATAATAGAAGAAAAAAATTTGGAGGTGAATAATTGGAATGCTGGTGTAAATAAAGACTAAAAAAAGATTAAATTAGTAGATGTTACTATGATAATAAATTAAAAGCTTTGCAAATTTCGTTTGTGTTTGGAAAACCATGCGAACCAATATTATGACTAAAAACCATTTCTCACCGATTAACCAATATGCTTGTGGTCTTGTTCCAATCATACACATTCAACATAAAAAGAAATGTTACTAATCTTAGAAGGAGTCTATTTTAATATACAGAAAGTGAATACTACCGTTTTTACAAATAATTTAAAACTAAGGTTACCGTCGACCTTCTGAGCACGATGGTAACCTTAGTTGGGTCCAATTTTGGCTGATTCGAAAAACCCCAATTCAGAGTTCCTAACCCTAACCATGGCCAAGCATCGTACCTGCATCAAAACTTAAATCCAGCTATACAGAAAGCTTGTAAACATTCATATGAACAAATATGCATGGTTGAAATGATCTTATATCACATGAATAAAATAAACGAATTTGAAAAAGAAATGCAAACCGTGTGAGTTGGTTAGGACATCTCGTGATGCTTCAGGGCGTGGTAATGATTGCAAAAGCTTCAGGGGACCTTCAGGAACGTGTTTGTGTCCTTTGTTTGGGTTGAGGATGGCTGGAAATTTGTTTTGGAGTTTGATAACTTTGCTTACTTTTCGTAATTTTGTATGACACTTTCAGGCTGTTTTTTTTTGTCTAAGGCTTGAAAATGGCACCCTTATATAGAAAAGATGGAGGGGACCAGGTAAGAAGGAAAGAATTAAAGCTTTAAAGGCTATGATAAAGCCATGATCTCATTTTGAAAAACTGCCATAACTTGTGATTTCATGCCATGTTAGGAGCTGGATGAACCTGATCACTTCTTGCACGAATTATTGGGCCTTAAGGCAAAGCTAAACAACATCCCAAATGCAAAAACCCATCTCTAAAGATTTTATGCAATTTACTTTGTATTTATTTGAAATAAATCAAAATAAACATGAGAAAAATAGATGAAATTTTCAAGGCAAGGTAAAAATGAGATTAGGGGATTTTCATAAGGTCATGAAAGAGATTGAAGTCCAAAAAGTTGGGCCATTGCCTTAAAAGTTTAAGTTTGCTCAATGCACAAATCTTGAAATTTCCAAAATTTTCCCAAATTGAGCAAGCCATAACTTTATCAATTTTGATCTCATGATGATGATCTCCGACTTTTTGGAAATACCAAGATGTCTACTTCCACCCCTCTTTTGATAAATTTTGCATTTGAAGAATGTATCCTGATGTAAATGGTCTTGGCAAAAAGTGTCTTTTGTTGACTTTCTGAAAATGACCTGTAATGTATGAGCTTGTATCTTTCAAATGGTGCATCTCTTGATATTGAAGAAATAAGATAAGTTGAAGGGAATGAGATTATGTTAAATATGAGCATTGGTTGGGGAACAATTACTGAAGTATGTGAAAGTTAAGCCTGGTCAAAGTTCAGTTGACTTTTCCTATAGAAACCCTAATTTAGCCATTTTTGACTTTTGATAGATTAGGAGTATTTCTTAAGGAATCATGATAAAACCTTGATAAAATGATGGATTTTACTTCAAAATGTTGATGTTGACCAAAAATCTTAAAGTTTGATTATACATGGGCCACAATTGACTTTTGACCCAGTACAATTGATTTTCAAGCATTTGAGCAATTGACTGAGCAAACTTGTAGTGGAAGGCATAAAATTTGTCATGGACAATCTTGAAGGCATATTGAGACTATGGAAAAGATTTGGGACCTTTGGAGCTCACACATCTTGATGAAAAGTGAAACCGTAGATAGAGGTTCATTGCTTAGGAGGAGAATTTGTCTGGTCAATTCTTGGTCAACCTTGAGCAATTGAGGACCTCCAGGAGCATGTTTTGAGTAAAATTGGGAGGGAAAATTTTGGGGTACAACATATATCAATAAATATTATTCAATCAATTAAGTATTATTTATTTTAGATTTGTTTAAAAACAATCATATACTCTATAGAAACATGAAGATTAGCTGAGCAATACCACGTCCGGTTGCATGAAAATTGAAATGAGATAAATATATTTTTTAAAATAATATTTGAAAAGAATAAATTAATAAAATCAAATAACAAATATTTTATTTTTGAATTTAATTTCATATAAATAACAAATATTTTTAAATAAAAAAAATTGACTTGAAAAAATATTAGCTTTTAAATGATAAAAAGTTAACATTTATACTAAAAAGTGATACAAATAATTATTTTTATAAAAATAACATGAGACAATTATGATTAGTGAATACACAATTTTTTTATGAATACACAAATTTTTTATTCTTCTTAAAATGACCAATAAAAACTATGCTGCATAAAAGGTGTGTTGCATCATATGTTTGGTCACATTGGAAATATCAGCAAATTCATATGAGTTAAAAATATGACAATAATAATGATACATTATTAATATCAATATGGTGAGTAAAAAAAATAAATGTTAATAATAAAAATTTATTATTATTTATTATTATTTAATAATAAAAATATATTAGTATTATTAATATTAATATTTAATTTATGCATTTTTAAAATAGAAAAATCCTACACATTTATGTATTATGTATATTTTCAAAATAATTCTTAGGAATTAAAAATGAGAAAATGTTCATTAAAGCATTTTTAACATTCTAAAATAAAAAATTAACGATCTGCTTTGCACTGACACGAATCAACATCGATATGAATGAATACTGGCTCATACTCAATGAGTACCCACAAAAAATACCCTCATTGAATAGGGTAAAAATCCGCAAAATAGGTACGGAAAATGACACGAGTAATAACCCATTAAAATAAGAGGTTATGGGTACATGCACGAGTACCTTAGTACCCACTCCGCTCCATACTTGCACTTCATACTTATATAATATCATTTGTATTATTATATACAAATGCACATATATCAATGTTTAAAAAACATATCACTATTAAACTATTACACATTTTAATAAAAGTGTTTATTCATTTCTTAACTCAACAATAATTATCATAATTTTTTTAATGTTAAAAAACTTAAAATTATATGATAATTTATAATTAACTGATTGGATTTTACTACAAATGTGGATAAACGGGTGCGGGGATATGGATACGGGTGTGAACATTAATGTCCACGCGGGTTTGGGATCGGGTACTAAGATTATTTTGGTATCGGGACGGGTATTGCAGTACTCTGCCCATTGCCATCCGTAATCAATACCCGAGTACTGGTAAAAAAATATACTTAAATAAAGAAGAAAATTATTTCACAAAATATTTAATTATCTATATTTAAGTATATCAAAGTCCATTTTTCACAAATATTTAATTATCTATATTTAAGTATCCCAAAGTCCATTTTTCTTATATTGCAAAAAGACATAAGATAGATCAAGGGATTACACCGGTAAAATACAACCACATATCCAAAGTTCTATAAAACAAAGATGGAATGATATATTTTTGTTCTTAATTTCACACATAAAAATTACATGGCGCGACTTGTGCGAATGCACACGTGCTTTAGTAGTATTTAAAAAAGCAGACAAATTGACAACCACATACTTGATAAATGATAACATCGCCTATTTAATTACATAAAATTTGAAGAATGGACAAAAACACCAACATAATTTCTACATGTATTGCAAGATGGGAAGACTGAATAACTCAAACTCACAAAATAGAGGATGGTATCTCGTCTATAAATGAATCATATCTAATCTTGGAAAAAAAATTTAAAAGAGAAATTTTGCACAAGCACACAAAAAGGTTTGAATGAGGTTGAAGTGTTTTTGTTGGGATCAATAGCAAGTGGATCCCACTGGAAGGACAATCAATATGTCTCTACTTTTTTGTGAAAGGGTTTGTGAATTGAATCGTAATGAAGCTCGGAAATGGAAGAAAGAACAAGGTTTTGTCTGTATCGCCCCATCCTACCCCAAAAGAATCAACTGCATAAGATTCGTATCTTTATTTATTAAATGTTTTATGTTTGATAAAGAGAAAGAGGTTTGAAAAGAGAGTCACTCGAATAAGTCGAGGTTTATTATGAAAGTGGTTAAAGTTTAGAAAATAAAGAAGGTTTTGAAAAAGATGAGAAGGTTTGGAAAATAAAATATTTTGATGGAGATGAAGAGAATAACCTATGTACAAGACGGTAAAAGATAAGGTAAGGAAGGTCTGACCGAACATAAGCTCATACTTGATATAAAGAAATAAAGATAGCGTTCCCATCCCTTAGGAATCAAAGCCATAAAAAGATAAATAAGTCAAGAGTATACAGGTGAAAATAAATCACACAAGCAGATAACATCAAAGAAACCCTTACGACGAATGCATTAGTTAAACTCAATGTGTCAGATAAAGCTCAAAGTATCATCAAGACATCATATAAGAATCCTTGTATCAGATAAAACACACAGACAAAACAAGAATAACAGAGAAATAATTTGAATGTCTCAGATAAGGCTCAAGAGTAGGCTACGGGACCAAAATGGATTTAATTGAAAGCCACAAAATAAACCGATTAATGGAGTCTATGCATCCATACGTATTCGAAAGCTAATATTTAAGTTAACTTTATAACCGCAATGCAATGAAGAAAATAGCAACACAACTTGAATTTACTTACAAGTAAATAAAATAAAGTATAAAGCCAAAAATTCCATGTCTATTCTATTTACATCACAAATATTAAGCCAAAGAAAGGTGTATAAATTATTAACAATAGAAAAAAAAGTTTGGAGGTGCATAATTGGAACGGTGGTGTAAATAAAGACTAAAACAAATTAAATTAGTAGATATTACTATTATGATAAATTTAAAGCTTTGCAAATTTCCTTTCTGTTTGGAAAACCATGCACACCAATATTACGATTAAAAACCATTTCTCACCGATTAACCAATATGCTTATGGTCTTGTTCCAATCATACACATTCAACACAAAAATAAATATTACTAATCTTAGAAGGAGTCTATTTTAATATATAAAAAGTGACTACTACCTTTTTTTACAAATAATTTAAAACTAATTACATTTCTAAAATTATTGTTAAATAGGTCTTTATTAATTTTTTAATTAAAATTAGTTAAGATATTTGGAATATTTGCTTCTTTTTGTACACAAAATTAATGTGATTGTTGGCCACGTCTATTACCAAAACTACTGATATAATTACTATCGACTTTACCTATTCCAACAATCCACATTAATTATTTCATCAATTAATTTTAGAACATAAAATACACCATGAAAAGAAAATTAGAAACAAAACATTCTCTCTCACTCTTTCATTTCCTTTATATTTTCTTTATTTTTGGAAACACAACCAACACAAAAAATAGAACCATAGAACCATTAATTTCTCTCTTCTTCAGTTTTTCAAAGACACAATAAAACAATCAAACACCAACAAACAAACATACAAAATCAATACCCAAACTCAATAATGCTTAATTTTTCATTATTTTTCATAGACTTTACAGATTAAAAGATTTCGAAATGGAAATTATGTAATTTTGATTACAACATCACAAGACGAATGTTTAATTCTGGTTCCCCTTCCACCTCTTCTTCTTGACTCTATTGATCTTCTGAGTTGTAGGTTAGTCATGTGTTGTGTTGGTGTATGCGTGAGATGTAGGACTCTGAAGGCGTGTTTGTATGAATTTATGCGGTAGTGAAGGGAAAATGTGAGGGGCTTTGAACAATACAGTGACTACAAGTTGTTCGATGGTTTGTGGGGTTCTTCATTTTTATTTTTATTTTTCACCTGAAGTTTGTATGTTTATTAGTTATGCTTTCAAATTTACATATGGCGACTAAAACAAAGACTATCATCAAAGATGTGAATATTGATCTCTCCGAAGACGACGATGGGTTCAATAACAAAAAAAGTATACTCACTAATCTCATTCTTTCGTTGAGGAAGTTTTAAAATTAGGTTATACGAATCTTAGACCGGTAGCTTATGTTTCTATAACACTTGCTAATTGCCATGAATTTCTCCATTGAGTTTCATTATATTTGTGATTATGTTATAGGTGTAGACTATTTTGTCCTTAATATACAAGTTTGTTAATGTTAAGTTCTTGGTTAAACTGTGGTCCACAATGAAAGAGGGTTATCAGAGAGTATATGTGACTTTTAAAGAAGCAGAAAAGAATTATAGATGGTATACTGGTTTTATTGATGTTTGAAGAGAGCTTTTATGTTGGTAATGGTAATACAACATTTAGATCTGTGGGGAAACACAAATTCCAAATAGATTAAAAAATTTGGAGAATAGAAGAACTTTATACAACAACCGTCAACAGTATCAAAATAATACTAAAACTATTGTTATCATTTTATTATTTTACACTCATAATAGCTTTTGATCTTTGATTTTTCTTTATAAATTTCTAGTAGAACAACCATTGCAAAATTCAATCTAAATTACAAATTGTAATTATTCTGTGGGATCTAGTTTTGATTTCACTGCCAATTTTAGTAAATTTTACGTTAAACAGAATTGGAATCAACTGACGCTCTCAACGATCATGATTTTGAATATAGCATGGTTTTCATTTCTATTTTCTTCCAAGAGATGCTGATATTTGTTGTCCACAATTTTTAAATGGAGTGATATATATTGTCTTATGTTTACTGTCTTTTAACATATTAACAAAGTATTTGAATAAAATGCAGGGTGAAAGCGAACTGATTCAATTAGTTGTATCCATATTACAACATATAAAGGTTTTTTTTAAATCAAAAGTAAGAACCCAATAAATATGAGATTTGATAGTATTCCTCCATCTTATCATAACTAAACTATGATTTGGTTTTTCTAATCACATTTTACAAAAAGAAACTACTCAAAGTAATAAGATAATATAAATTTCTGCTTTTTTCTCTCTCTTTTCTGTGTTGCAAATGGGAAAAATAGAGCTTCTTTATTTATTATTAATATTCTCATTTTTTTTACTATTAATTAATATATTTAAAATATTATTTATTTAGTTAATAAATTATTAGTTATTAAAGTTGAATAAAAATATTCTACGAATAATTATGAGTTACTCACTATTTATTTAGTATTTATTCGCGATGCATAATTGTTTATATTCACAAATTCAGATACTATGTACATGCTTTGTTCATTAATAATTTTTGTTTATATTTTAATTTTTTAAGGTTTCTTCATGAGAATCGCAACCCGATCTTAATTTTTATTTTAAATATTTGATGAGTTAATTAATATATATTTTAAACATTTGATTGATTTGAATTTATTATGTTAAATTAATTTAACAATTTTGTTGCCCTTAGTAATGATTTCTACATTTTACTCAAATGAAGATAATAATGTATTGGTAAAAGACAACAGTGACAATAATATATTATTTTTTAAATTTCTCCAACAATTATTAATTTATTTTTGTTTACTTATAAAAACAAAATGATATTTATAAGAAAGGAAAATACTAACTGAAAGACCATAACAAACTTATCATTTATCAATGAAGTCAAATTTACACGCATTTGTTTTTGATTAAAACAACACAGAACAATACAAGTTTGAAACATAATTTTGGTCATACAAAAATTGATTCAATAATTTTGGTCCTTCAAAATTTGATTCAATAAATTAGTTAAAAGTTAATTTTGGATTGTAAATAGTTATTTATAATAAATAGTAGAGTTTATTTTAATTTTAATTTTGACATTAATTAACCATTTTTGGCATTATGTTAGAAATAAATAATTTTTTTTTTGAAAATAAATGTTTTAATATAATATTGCCTTTACAAATGCAACACATTAGAATAAATATGCTTTATATATCCTTTATCCAATATTTCCGTATATAAATATCCTTTATATATTTTTTATATCAAATAATTGATTTTTACATTCGAGTAATTGATTTTTTAAATGTTTAATTTCACCGATCACTTTCAACACAATAATATTATTCTATTTTAGTAAGCGATTATCTCTTTTATTTTTAAAATGTTAATACTTATATGATTGATTTTATGACTATTTAATATATTTAAAATTATATTATTATTATTATTATTATTATTATTGATTTTACACTTATTAATAAATATATCATTAATTTTCTATGAAGATCTCAACACTTATTATTACTATTATTATTATTATTATTATTATTATTATTATTATTATTATTATTATTATTATTATTATTATTATTATTATAATATCAATAAATACTATTCAATCAATTAAGTATTTTATATTTTAGATTTGTTTAAAAAAATCATATACTTTATAGAAACATGAAGATTAGCTAAGCAATACCACGTGCGGTTGCATGAAAAATAAAATGAGATAAATATATTTTTTAAAATAATAATTGAAAAGAATAAATTAATAAAATCAAATAACAAATATTTTATTTTTATATTTAATTTATTATAAATAACAAATATTTTTAAAGAAAGAATTTACTAGAAAAAATATTAGCTTTTTAATGATAAAAAGTTAACATTTATACAAAAAAATGATACAAATATTTATTTTTATAAAAATAATATGAGACAATTATGATTAGTGAATAAAACAATTTTTTATGAATACACAAATTTGTTATTCTTTTTAAAATGACCAATAAAAACTATGCTGCATAAAAGGTGTGCTGCTTCTAGGGGTGGGAAAGCGGGCGGCCCGCCCCGTTTTGGCCTGCCCAATTTAAGGATGTCCAAAAGCGGGGCGGGGCGGGGTGGGCCAACTTAGGGGTCCGAGTTCAAAAGTCAAGTCTGCTCCATTTACTTACGAGTTGGCGGGTTGGCGGGCCGGCCCGCCAAATTTTTATTTTATTTTATTTGACAATTTGATTTACTATATAATTTTAAAAAATATTTATTATCAAAGAGGTCAATAAAAGATTTTATTTTACAATGAATAATAGAACTTCAACATGTCTTAAGTCCAAACAGTTCAAAAAAATAAAATAAATAAAGACCAATTACAACAAAATATAATGAAATAAACTCAAGCACAATAAAAAAATGTATCAAAATAAATAAACAAAACATATCATCCTAATCATATTTAAAAACTAAATACTAAAAGAAGCCAATTATGAATTTACACAAGACACACATTGATAACAATTACACTGCATAAAACAACACAATGCATAAAATATCAACACTTGGCTTTTCACTGTTTACATTATATAGACTCTTATAATGACTGATTCCTTAATAGTTAAATCCTAAATTTGTCACATGTATATACTGATCAAATCCTTCATTTTCTTAAAATCTACATCTATTTCAAAAGAAAACATGTGAGCTAATGTATTGACAACTTAATAGTTTTGCATGCCATATAATTATTTTTTTATTACAAGTTTTTCCAATTAACACATGTATTAGAAAGTTTAGAAGTAATGTTACAATTATAACTTAATTTGTCTGTATAATAATTTAGAATAATTTTATTCAACATAATCCTATAAGAAGAGTATAGTTTTAATAGTTAAAATTATTTTATGTCTAAGTAAAAAAATATAATGTGTTAACAAAAAGCCCGCGGGAAAAATCCGCCCGGCCCCCACTCCACCCGCCTTTTTTAGTGGGTTAGGCGGGTTGGGTTAACTTAAGGTACCGAGCGAAAAACATCAGCCCAGCCCGCCAAAAATGGCGGGTCAAACGGGCCGACTCGGCGGGCCCGACCCATTTTTCCACCCCTAGCTGCATCATATGTTTGGTCACGTTGGAAATCATAACAAATTCATATGATTTAAAAATATGACAATAATAATGAGACATTATTAATGTCAATATGGTGAGTAAAAATCAATAAATGTTAATAATAAAAATTTATTATTATTATTTATTATTATTTAATAATAATAATATCTTAGTATTATCATTATTAATATTTAATTTATGAATTTTTAAAATAGAAAAATCTTACACATTTATGTATTATGTATATTGTCAAAATAGTTCTTAGGAATTAAAAATAAGAAAATGTTCATTAAAGCGTTTATTGTAGTACCCTGCCCATCGTCATCCCTAATCAGTACCCGAGCATGTGTAAAAAAATATACTTAAATAAAGAAGAAAATTATTTCACAAATATTTAATTATTTATATTTAAGTATTCTAAAGTCCATTTTCCCTAAATATTTAATTATATATATTTAAGTATCCCAAAGTCCATTATTCTTATATTGCAACAAGACATAAGATAAATAAGGTGATTACACTAGTAAAATATAACCACATATCCAAAGTTATATAAAACAAAGTAAGAATGATATATTTTTGTTCATAAATTCCACATAAAAATTTAAAAAACAAAAAAAATCTAACAAATAAAAAGCGACATGGCGCGACTTGTGCGAACGCATGCGTGCTTTACTAGTATTTAGTAAAACAGACAAATTGACAACAACATACTTGATAAATGACATCATCGCCTATTTAAATTACATAATATTTGAAGAATGAACCATAACACCAACATAATTTCTACATGTATTACAAGGTGGGGAGACTGAATAACTCAAACTCACCAAATAGAGGATGATATCTCGACTATAAATGAATCATATCTAATTTTGGATAAAAGTTTTAAAAGAGAAAAGGTGCAAGTGTACACAAAAAGGTTTGAATGAGGTTGAAGTGTTTTTGTTGGGATCAACAGCAAATGGATCCCACTGGAGGGACACTCATTATGTCTCCACTTATTTGTGAAAGGGTTTGCAAATTGAATCATAATGAAGTACGGAAATGGAAGAAAGAATAAAGTTCAGTCTGTATTGCTTCATCCTACCCCAAAAAACTCAACTGCATACGATTCGTATATTTATTTATTAAGTGTTTTAAATTTGATAAGGAGAAAGAAGTCGAGGTTTATTATGAAAGTGGTTAAAGTGTAGAAAACAAAGAAGGTTTTGAAAAAGATGAGAATGTTTTGAAAATTAAAGAAAAGGAGACGGAGAGAATATCCTATGTACAGGAAGGTAAAAGATAAGGTAAGGAAGGTCTGAACGAACGAAAGCTCATACTTGATATAAAGAAATCAATATAGCGCTCCCATCCCTTTGGATTAAAAGCCATAAGCAGATAAATAAGCCAAGATGATACAAAATCTCAGATGAAAGTAAATCACACAAACAAACAGCATCAAAGAAACCCATGCGTCAGATAATAATCAAAGGAACGGGTAAAGTGCATCAGCTGAAAATAAACCACAATAGCGAATGCATAAGGTAAGAATAAATCACAAGCAGCGAATGCATCAGGCAAACTCAAGGTTTTAGATAAAGCTCAATGTATCAGCGAGATATCAGATAAGAATCCCTGTATCAGATAAAACACACTAACAGAACCTGGATATCAGAGAAATAATCTGAATGTCTCAGATAAGGCTCAAGAGTAGGCTACGGGACCATAATGGATTGGATTGAAAGCCACAAAATAAACCGGTCAATGCAGTCTATGCATCCATAGGTATTCGAAAGCTAATATTTAAATTAACATTATAATCGCAACGCAATAAAGAAAATATCAACAAAACTTGAATTTATTTACAAGTAAATCAAATAAAGTATAAAGCCAAAAATTCCATGTCTATTGTATTTACATCACAAATATTAAACCAAAAAAGGTGTATAAATTATTAACATTAGACGAATAAAATTTGGAGGTGCATAATTGGAATGGTAGTGTAAATAAAGACTAAAAAAGATTAAATTAGTAGATGTTACTATGATAATAAATTAAAAGCTTTTCAAATTTCCTTTGTGTTTGGAAAACCATGCGCACCAGTATTACGACTAAAAACCATTTCTCACCGATGAACCAATATGCTTGTGGTCTTGTTCCAATCATATACATTCAACACAAAAAGAAATGTTACTAATATTAGAAGGAGCCTATCTTAATATATAAAAAGCAACTACTACCATTTTTACAAATAATTTAAAACTTATTACATTTCTAAAAATAGGATAAACTATGTCATTATAAATTTTTTAATTAAAATTAATTCAGACATTTGGAATAATTGCTTCGTTTTATACACAAAATTAATGTGATTGTTGGCCACGTCTATTACCAAAGGTACTAATATAATTACTATCAACTTTACCTATTCCAACAATCCACATTAATTATTCTATCAATTAATTTTAGAACATAAAAGGCACGATGAATAGAAAATTAGAAAAAAAAACCTTCTCTTTCATTTTATTTAACTTTGCATCATTTTTGGAAAGACAACCAACACAAAAGATAGAACCATTGATTTCTCTCTGCTTCTGTTTTTCAAAGAGGCAGTAACCCAAACACAATAATCCTTAATTTCTCATTATTTTTTATAGGTATTATAGAGTACAAGATTTCAAAATGGAAATTATGTAAATTTGATTACTACATCATAAGACGGATATTTAATTTTGGTTCCGCTTCTACCTCTTCTTGACTCTTTTGATCTTCTAAGTTGTAGGTCAATTGTGTGTTGTGTTGGTGTCTCCGTAAGGCTTAGGATTTTGATGTAGGGGCTTCGAACAATACAATGACTGCAAGTTGTTTTATGGTTTGTTAGGTTTTTTGTTTTTTTATTATTTATTTTTACCCAAAGTTTGTATGTTTATTAGTTACATATTCAGATTTACCTATGGTGACTAAAAAGATATACTCACTAATCTCATTCTTTGACAAAGGAAATTTTAAAATTTGGTTATACGAATCTTAGACCGTAGCTTATGTTTCTATAATATCTCACTATTTTCATTATATTTGTCATTATGTTATAGGTGTAGACTATTTTGTCCTTAATATATAAGTTTGTTAATGTCAAGTTCTTGGTTAAATTGTGCTTCAAAACAAAAGAGGTTTATTAGGGAGAGTATATGTGGCTTTTAAAGAAGCAGAAAAGAGTTTTGTTGATGTTTGAAGAGAGCTTTAAGTTGGTAATGGTAATGCACTTTGATCTCTGTGGGGAAACATTAATTCTGAATAGATTAAAAAAATTTGGAGAAGAGAAGAACTTTATACAACAATCATCAACAATATCAAAATAATACTAAGATAACTGATAGCATTTTCTTATTTTACACTCATAATAGCTTTTGATCTTTGATTTTTATTTATGAATTCATGGTAGAACAGTCATTGCAAAATTCAATCTAAATTACAAATTGTAATTATTACGTGGGATTTGGTTTTGATTCCACTACCAATTTTAGTAAACTATACGTTAAACAGAATTGGAATCAGCTGACTCTCTCACTGATTTTGGATAAAACATGGTTTTCATTTCTATTTTCCTCCAGGTGATGCTGATATTTGTTGTCCATAAATTTTTAAATAGAGTGATGTATATTGTCTGCTGTTTAGTGTCTTTTAACTTATTAACAAAATATTTGAATAAAATGCAGGGTGAAAAGTGAGCTGATTCAGTTAGTTGTATCTATATTAGAACAAATAAAGGTTTTTGTCAAAATTAGGAACTCAGTAAATATGAGATTTGATAGTATTCCTTCAGCTTATTATTGATGAAACTATGATTTGGTTTTTCTAATCACATGTTACAAAGAGAAACTACTCAAAAAAAATAGGTTAATACAAATTTTTACTTTTTTTTCTCTTCAGTGTTGCAAATGGGAAAAATAGAGCTTCTTTGTTTATTATTAATATTCTCATTTATTTTTTTAACATTAATAACTATATTTAAAATATTGTTTTGTTAATTAATAAGTTATTTGTTATTAAAGTTGCTTAAAAATATTCTACGAATAATTATGAGTTATTCACTACTTATATAGTATTTATTCGTGATGTAGAATTGTTTATGTTCACAAATTCAGATACTATGTACATGCTTCCTTCATTAATAATTTTGTTTTCGTGTTATTTTTTTAAGGTTTCTTCATGACAATTGCAATCAAAACTTAATTTTTATTTTAAATATTTGATGAGTTAATTAACATATATTTTAAACATTTGATTGATTTGAATTTATTATGTTAAATTATTTTAACAATTTTGTTTCCCTTAGTAATGATAGCCATTCTACATTTTACTCAAAAGAGGATAATAATGTATTGGTAAAAGAAAACAGTGTCAATAATATATTATTTTTTAATTTCTCTAACAATAATTAATTAACTTTTGTTTACTTATAAAAACAAAATGATATTTATAAAAAGGAAAATCCTAACTGAAACACCATGACAAACTTATCATTTATCATTTAATTCATATTTACAAACATTTGTTGTTGATTAAAACAACCCGGATCAATACAAATTTGACAAGATAATTTTGATCATACAAAAATTAATTAAATAATTTTGGTCCTGCAATAATTGATTCAATAAATCAGTTAAAAGTTAATTTTGGATTGCAAATAATTATTTACAATAAATAATAAATAATATAGTTTATTTTTGTTTTAATTTTGACATTAATTAACTGTTTTTAGGATTGTGTTAGAATAAATAAAAAATAAAAAACCTTGGTAAATAAATGTTTTAATATAATATTATCTTTACAGATGCAACACATTAGAATAAATATCTTTTATATATCCTTTATCCTATCTTTCCGTAAATAAATATCCTTTATATATTTTTTACATCAAACAATTGATTTTTTCATTGGAATAATTGATTTGTAAAACTTTAATTTCAGCGATCACTTTCAACACAAAAACATCATTCTATTTTAATAAGTTATTATCTCTTTTATTTTAAAAATTTTAATACTTAAATGATTGATTTTATGATTATTTTGATATATTTAAAATTATAGGATTATTATTGATTTTACACATTTATTTTCTATGAAGATCTCAATACATATTTTTATTATTATTACTGTTATTATTCTTATTATATCAATAATATTATTCAATCAATTAAGTATTATTTATTTTAGATTTGTTTAAAAACAATCATATACTTTATAGAAACATGAATATTAGCTAAGCAATACCACGTTTGGTTGCATGAAAATTGAAATGAGAATAATATATTTTTTAAAATAATAATTGAAAATAATAAATTAATAAAATTAAACAAATATTATATTTTTAAATTTAATTTCATATAAATAACAAATATTTTGAAAGAAAAAAATCGACTTGAAACAAAATTAGATTCTTAATGATAAAAAGTTAACATTTATATTAAAAAATCATACAAATATTTATTTTTTTATAAAAATAACATGAGACAATAATGATTAGTGAATACACACATTTTGTATGAATACACAAATTTTTTATTCTTTTAAAAATGACCAATAAAAACTATGCTGCATAAAAGATGTGTTGCATCATATGTTTGGTCACATTGGAAATATCAACAAATTCATATGAGTTAAAAAATGACAATAATAATGATACATTATTAATATCAATATGGTGAGTAAAAAATAATAAATCTTACACATTATTGTATTATGTATATTTTCAAAATATTTCTTAGGAATTAAAAATCAGAAAATGTTCATTAAAACGTATTTAACGTTCTAAATTATAAATTAACAGTCTGATTTGCAACAATACGAATCAATACTGGCTCATACTCAATGAGTACCCATAAAAATACCCTCAACGAGTAGGGTAAAAATCCGCAAAATAGGTACGAATACTGACACAAGTAATTACCCATTAAAATAAGCGGTTATAAGTGCTGACACGAGTACCTTAGTACCCACTCCGCTCCATACTCACACTTCATATTTATATAATATCATTTGTATTATTATATACAAATGCACATATATCAATTTTAAAAAAAAATATCACTATTAAACTATTACACATTTTAATAAAAGTGTTTATTTATTTCTTAAATCAACATAAACATAATTTTTTTAATGTTAAAAAAACTTTAAATTATATGATAATTTATAATTAATTGATTGAATTTTACTAGGAATGTGGATAAACGGGTGCGGGTATGGGTATTGAGATACCCATAGATTATGGATATGGGTGTGAACAGTGTCCACGCGGGTTTGGGCTCGGGTAAGAAGATTTTTTTGGTATGGGGACGGGTATTGTAGTACTCTGCCCATTGCCATCCCTAATCAATACCCGAGTACATGTAAAAAAATATACTTAAATAAAGAAGAAAATAATTTCACATATATTTAATTATCTATATTTAAGTATCCCAAAGTCCATTTTTCACAAATATTTAATTATCTATATTCAAGTATCCCAAAGTCTATTTTTCTTATATTCCAACAAGACATAAGATAGATCAAGTGATTACACAAGTAAAATACAACCACATATCCAAAGTTCTATAAAACAAAGATAGGATGATATATTTTTGTTCTTAATTTCACACTTAAAAATGACTTGGCACGACTCGTGCGGATGCACACGTGCTTTAGTAGTATTTAAAAAGCAGACAAATTGACAACCACATACTTGATAAAATAAAACATCACCTATTTAAATTACATAATATTTGAAGAATGAACAAAAACACCAACATAATTCCCAAATGTATTGCAAGATGGGAAAACTGAATAAGTCAAACTCACAAAATAAAGGATGGTATCTCTTCTATAAATGAATCATATCTAATCTTGGAAAAAAGTTTTATAAGAGAAACGTTGCACAAACATACAAAATGGTATGAATGAGGTTGAAGTGTTTTTGTTGGGATCAATAGCTAATGGATCCCATTGGAGGGACAGTCACTATGTCTCCACTTATTAGTGAAAGGGTTTGTGAATTGAATCGTAATGAAGTTCGAAAATGGAAGAAAAAACAAGGTTCAGTCTGTATCGCCTCATCCTACCCCAAAATACTCAACTGCATAAGATTCATATCTTTATTTATTAAGTGTTTTAAGTTTGATAAAAAGAAAGAGGTTTGAAAAGAGAGTCACTCGAAGAAGTCGAGGTTTATTATGAAACTGGTTAAAGTTTAGAAAACAAAGAAGGTTTTGAAAAAGATGAGAAGGTTTTGAAAATTAAAGAATTTGAAGGAGATGAAGAGAATATCCTATGTACAGGAAGGTCTGGCCGAACATAAGCTCATACTTGATATAAAGAAACCAATATAGCATTCCCATCTCTTTGGATTAAAAGCCATAAGCAGTTAAATAAGCCAAGAGTATACCAAACCTCAGGTGAAAATAAATCACACAAGCAGACATCATCAAATCACACCCTTGCGTCAGATAATACTCAAAGGAACGGATAAAGTTCATCAGGTGAAAATAAACCACAACATAGAATGCAATAGGTAAGAATAAATCACAAGCAGCAAATGCATCAGGTAAACTCAAGGTTTCAGATAAAGCTCAAAGTATCAACAAGATATCAAATAAGAATCCATGCATTAGATAAAACACACTGACAGAACCAGGATAACAGAGAAATAATCTGAATGTCTCAGATAAGGCTTAAGAGTAGGCTACGAGACCAAAATGGATTGAATTGAAGCCACAAAATAAACCGGTCAATGGAGTCTAGGCATCCATACGTATTTGAAAGCTAATATTTAAATTAACTTTATCTTCGCAACGCAATGAAGAAAATATCAACACAACTTGAATTTATTTACAAGTAAATCAAATAAAGTATAAAGCCAAAAATTCCATGTCTATTGTATTTACAACAAATATATTAAACCAAATAAGGTGTATAAATTATGAACAATTGACAAACAAAATTTTGTGGTGCATAATTGGAATGGTAGTGTAAATTAGAACTAAAAAAAATATTAAATTAGTAGATGTTACTATGATAATAAATTAAAAGCTTTGCAAATTTCCTTTGTGTTTGGAAAACCATACGCAACAGTATTACAACTAAAAACCATTTCTCACTGATTAACCAATATGTATGTGGTCTTGTTCCAATCATACACATTCAACACAAAAAGAAATGTTACTAATCTTAGAAGGAGTTTGTTTTAATATATAAAAAGTGACTACTACCATTTTTAAAAATAATTTAAAACTAATTACATTTCTAAAATTAGGGTTAAATAGGTCATTATAAATTTTTTAATTAAAATTAATTTAGACATTTTGAATATTTGCTTCTTTTTATGCACAAAATTAATGTGATTGTTGGCCATTTCTATTACCAAAGCTACTATTATAATTACTATTAACTTTACCTATTCCAACAATCCACATTAATTATTCCATCTATTAATTTTAGAACATAAAAGGCACAATGAAAATAAAACTAGAAGAAAAAAAACCTTCTCTTTCATTTTATTTAACTTTGCTTCATTTTTGGAAAGACAACCAACACAAAAGATAGAACCATTGATTTCTCTCTGCTTCTGTTTTTCAAAAACGCACTAACACAATCAAGCACCAACAAAAAAACATACAAAATCAATCCCCAAACATAATAATCCTTAATTTCTCGTTATTTTTCATAGGCTTTACAGGGTACAAGATTTCAGAATGGAAATTATGTAAATTTGATTACTACACGAATGCTTTATTTTGGTTCCGCTTCTACTTCTTATTGACTCTTTTGATCTTCTAAGTTGTAGGCCAGTTTTCTGTTGTGTTGGTGTCTCCGTGATATGTAGGACTTTGATGGCGTAGTTGTATGAATTTGTGCAGTAGTGAAGAGAAAATGTGAGGGGCTTCGAACAATACAGTGACTGCAAGTTGTTTTGTGGTTTGTTAGGTTTTTCGTTTTTTTATACCTGAAGTTTGTATGTTTATTAGTTACATATTTAGATTTACCTATGGTGACTAAAAAGGTATACTCACTAATCTCATTCTTTCACCGAGGAAGTTTTAAAATTTGGTTATACGAATCTTTAGACCGTAGCTTATGTTTTCTATAATATCTTGGTAATTGCGATGAATTTCTCTGTTGAGTTTAATTATATTTGTCATTATGTTATAGGTGTAGACTATTTTGTACTTAATATACAAGTTTGTTAATGTCAAGTTCTTGGTTAAATTGTGGTCCAAAACAAAAGAGGATTATCAGAGAGAGTATATGTGACTTTTAAAGAAGCAGAAAAGAATTATAGATGGTATACGGGTTTTGTTGATGTTTGAAGAGAGCTTTAAGTTGGTAATGGTAATAAAACTTTGATCTATGTGGGGAAACATTAATTCCAAATAGATTAAAAAAATTTGGAGAAGAGAAGTACTTTATACAACAACCGTCAACAATATCAAAATAATACTAAGATAATTGATAGCATTGTCTTATTTTACACTCATAATAGATTTTGATCTTTGATTTTTATTTATGAATTCCTGAAAGAATAGACATTGTAAAATTCAACCTAAATTACAAATTGTAATTATTCCCTGGGATTTAGTTTTGATTCCACTGCCAATTTTAGTAAAGTTTACGTTAAATAGAATTGGAATTAGCGGACTCTCTAAGTGATTTTGGGTAAAACATGGTTTTTATTTCTATTTTCTTCCAGTTGATGCTGATATTTGTTGTCCATCAATTTTTAATTATAGTGATGTATATTGTCTGATGTTTAGTGTCTTTTAACATATTAAAAAAGTATTTGAATAAAATGCACGATGAAAAGTTAGCTGATTCAGTTAGTTGTATCCATATTAGAACAGATAAAGGTTTTTTTTGTCAAAATTAAGAAATAAGCAAATATGACATTTGATAGTATTCCTCCAGCTTATTATTAATGAAACTATGATTTGGTTTTTCTAATCACATGTTACAAAAAGAAACTACTAAAAAAAATATAATATAGATTTTTGCTTTTTTTTTTCTCTTCTGTGTTGCAAATGGGAAAAATAGAGCTTCTCTATTTATTATTAATATTCTAATTATTTTTTTACTATTAATAACTATATTTAAAATATTTTTTTTGTTAATTAATAAGTTATTAGTTATTAAAGTTGCATAAAAATATTCTACGAATAATTATGGGTTATTCACTATATATTTAGTATTTATTCGCGATGCCGAATTGTTTATATTCACAAATTCAGATATTTTGTACATGCTTCCATCATTAATAGTTTTTGTTTTGTTTTATTTTTTTAAAGGTTTTTACGTGACAATTGCAACCAGATCTTAATTTTTATTTTAAATCTTTGATGAGTTAATTAATATATATTTTGAACATTTGATTGATTTGAATTTATTATGTTAAATTATTTTAACAATTTTGTTGCCCTTAGTAATGATACCCATTCTAAATTTTACTCAAATGAAGATAATAATGTATTGGTAAAAGAAAACAGTATCAATAATATATTATTTTTTAATTTCTCTAACAATAATTAATTTACTTTTGTTTAGTTATAAAAACAAAATGATATTCATAAAAAGGAAAATCCTAACTGAAAGACCATAACAAACTTATCATTTATCATTTAATTCATATTTACAAACATTTGTTGTTGATTAAAACAACCCGGAACGATATAAATTTGACCAGATAATTTTGGTCATACAAAAATTGATTAAATAATTTTGGTCCTGCAAAAATTTATTCTTTATTAGTTAAAAGTTAATTTTGGATTGTAAATAATTATTTATAATAAATAATAAATAATAAATAATAAAGTTTATTTTGTTTTTAATTTTGACATTAATTAACCGTTTTTAAGATTGTGTTAGAATAAATAAAAAATCTTTGTAAATAAATCTTTTAATATAATATTGCCTTTACAGATGCAACACCTTAAAATAAATATCCTTTATATATCCTCTATCCTAACTTTCCGTAAATAAATATCCTATATATATTTTTTACATCAAACCATTGATTTTTTTCATTGGAATAAATGATTTTGTAAATGTTTAATTTCACCTATCACTTTCAACACAAAAACATTATTCTATTTTAATAAATGATTATCTCTTTTATTTTTAATATGTTAATACTTAAATGATTTATTTTATGAATATTTTGATATATTTAAAATTATATGATTATTATTGATTTTACAGTTATTAATTAATATATCATTATTTTCTATTAAGATCTCAATACATATTATTATTATTATTACTTTTATTATTATTATTATTATTATTATTATTATATCAATAAATATTATTCAATCAATTAATTATTATTTATTTTAGATTTGTTTAAAAACTATCATATACTTTATAGAAACATGAAGATTAGCTGATCAATACCATGTTCGGTTGCATGAAAATTGAAATGAGAATAATATATATTTTTAAAATAATAATTGAAAATAATAAATTAATAAAATAAAATAACAAATATTGTATTTTTAAATTTAATTTCATATAACTAACAAATAATTTTAAAGAAAACAATCGACTTGAAACAAAATTAGATTCTTAATGATAAAAAGTTAACATTTATACTAAAAAATGATACAAATATTTATTTTTATAAAAATAGCATGAGACAATAATGATTAGTGAATACACAAATTTTGTATGAATACACAAATTTTTTATTTTTTTAAAAATGACCAATAAAAACTATGCTGCATAAAAGGTGTGTTGCATCATATGTTTGGTCACATTGGAAATACCAGCAAATTCATGAGTTAAAAATATGACAATAATAATGATACATTATTAATATCAATATGGTGAGTAAAACATAATCAATGTTAATAATAAAAATTTATTATTATTTATTATTAATTAATTATAATAACATATTAAAATTATTATTATTATTATTATTATTATTAATATTTAATTTATGAATTTTTAAAAATAGAAAAATCTTACATATTTATGTATTATGTATATTGTCAAAATAGTTTTTAGGAATTAAAATGAGAAAATGTTCATTAAAACAATTTTAATGTTCTAAATTAAAAATTTACGGTCTGATTTGCACCGATACGAATCAATACTGGCTCATACTCAATGAGTGCTGACACGATTAATTACCCATTAAAATAAGTGGTTATGAGTGCTGGCACGAGTACCTTAGTACCCACTCCGCTCCATACTCACACTTCATATTTATATAATATCATTTGTATTATTATATACAAATACACATATATCAATTTTTCAAAAACATATCACTATTAAACTATTAGACATTTTAATAAAAGTGTTTATTTATTTCTTAACTCAACAATAACATTCATAATTTTTTTAATGTTAAAAAAACTTAAAATTTTATAATAATTTATAATTAATTGATTAATTTTACTAGGAATGTGGATAAACGGGTGCGGGTATGGGTATTGAGATACCCATAGATTATGGATACGGGTGTGAACATAGTGTCCACGCGGGTTTGGGCTCGGGTACGGAGATTTTTTTTGGTATGGGGACGGGTATTGTAGTACTCTGCCCATTGCCATCCCTAATCAATACCCGAGTACGTGTAAAAAAGTACTTAAATAAAGAAGAAAATAGTTTCACAAATATTTAATTATCTCTATTTAAGTATCCCAAAGTCCATTTTTCACAAATATTTAATTATCTATATTTAAGTATCCCAAAGTCCATTTGTCTTATATTCCAACAAGACATAAGATAGATCAAGTGATTACACTAGTAAAATACAACCACATATCCAAAGTTCTATAAAACAAAGATAGAATGATATATTTTTGTTCTTAATTTCACACATAAAAACGACATGGCACGACGCGTGCGAATGCACACGTGCTTTAGTAGTATTTAAAAAAGCAGACAAATTGACAACCACATACTTGATAAATGACAACATCACCTTTTTAAATTACATAATATTTAAAGAATTAACCAAAACACCAACATAATTTCTACATGTATTGCAAGATGGGAAGATTGAATAACTCAAACTCACAAAATAGAGGATGGTATCTCGTCTATAAATTAATCATATCTAGTCTTGGAAAAAAGTTTTAGAAGAGAAACGTTGCACAAACACACCAAATGGTTTGAATGAGGTTTAAGTGTTTTTGTTGGGATAAATAGCAAATGGATCCCGTGGGAGGGACAGTCACTATGTCTCCACTTATTTGTGAAAGGGTTTGTGAATTAAATCCTAACGAAGTTCGGAAATGGAAGAAAAAACAAGGTTCAATCTGTATCGCCTCATCCTACCCCAAAATACTCAACTGCATAAGATTCATATCTTTATTTATAAAGTGTTTTAAGTTTGATAAAGAGAAGGAGGTTTGAAAAGAGAGTCACTCGAAGAAGTCGAGGTTTATTATGAAACTGGTTAAAGTTTAGAAAATAAAGAAGGTTTTGAAAAAGATGAGAAGGTTTTGAAAATTAAAGAATTTGAAGGAGATGAAGAGAATATCCTATGTACAAGACGGTAAAAGATAAGGTAAGGAAGGTCTGGCCGAACATAAGCTCATACTTGATATAAAGAAATCAATATAACATTCCCATCCCTTTGGATTAAAAGCCATAAGCAGTTAAATAAGCCAAGAGTATGCCAAACCTCAGGTGAAAATAAATCACACAAGCACACATCATCAAAGACACCTGTGCGTCAGATAATACTCGAAGGAACGGGTAAAGTGCATCAGGTGAAAATAATCCACAGCAGAGAATGTATAAGGTAAGAATAAATCACAAGCAGCGAATGCATCAGGTAACCTCAAGGTGTCAGATAAATCTCAAAGTATCAACAAGATATCATATAAGAATCCCTGCATCAGATAAAACACACTGACAGAACTAGGATAACAGAGAAATAATATGAATGTCTCAGATAAGGCTTAAGAGTAGTCTACAGGACTGGAATGGATTGAATTGAAAGTCACAAAATAAATCGGTCAATGGAGTCTATGCATCCAAACATATCCGAAAGGTAATATTTAAATTAACTTTATAATCGCAACATAATGAAGAAAATATCAACACAAGTTGAATTTTTTTACAAGTAAATCAAATAAAGTATAAAGCCAAAAATTCCATGTCTATTGTATTTACATCACAAATATTAAACCAAAAAAAGGTTTATAAATTATTAATAATAGAAGAAAAAAATTTGGAGGTGAATAATTGGAATGCTGGTGTAAATAAAGACTAAAAAAAGATTAAATTAGTAGATGTTACTATGATAATAAATTAAAAGCTTTGCAAATTTCGTTTGTGTTTGGAAAACCATGCGAACCAATATTATGACTAAAAACCATTTCTCACCGATTAACCAATATGCTTGTGGTCTTGTTCCAATCATACACATTCAACATAAAAAGAAATGTTACTAATCTTAGAAGGAGTCTATTTTAATATACAGAAAGTGAATACTACCGTTTTTACAAATAATTTAAAACTAAGGTTACCGTCGACCTTCTGAGCACGATGGTAACCTTAGTTGGGTCCAATTTTGGCTGATTCGAAAAACCCCAATTCAGAGTTCCTAACCCTAACCATGGCCAAGCATCGTACCTGCATCAAAACTTAAATCCAGCTATACAGAAAGCTTGTAAACATTCATATGAACAAATATGCATGGTTGAAATGATCTTATATCACATGAATAAAATAAACGAATTTGAAAAAGAAATGCAAACCGTGTGAGTTGGTTAGGACATCTCGTGATGCTTCAGGGCGTGGTAATGATTGCAAAAGCTTCAGGGGACCTTCAGGAACGTGTTTGTGTCCTTTGTTTGGGTTGAGGATGGCTGGAAATTTGTTTTGGAGTTTGATAACTTTGCTTACTTTTCGTAATTTTGTATGACACTTTCAGGCTGTTTTTTTTTGTCTAAGGCTTGAAAATGGCACCCTTATATAGAAAAGATGGAGGGGACCAGGTAAGAAGGAAAGAATTAAAGCTTTAAAGGCTATGATAAAGCCATGATCTCATTTTGAAAAACTGCCATAACTTGTGATTTCATGCCATGTTAGGAGCTGGATGAACCTGATCACTTCTTGCACGAATTATTGGGCCTTAAGGCAAAGCTAAACAACATCCCAAATGCAATAACCCATCTCTAAAGATTTTATGCAATTTACTTTGTATTTATTTGAAATAAATCAAAATAAACATGAGAAAAATAGATGAAATTTTCAAGGCAAGGTAAAAATGAGATTAGGGGATTTTCATAAGGTCATGAAAGAGATTGAAGTCCAAAAAGTTGGGCCATTGCCTTAAAAGTTTAAGTTTGCTCAATGCACAAATCTTGAAATTTCCAAAATTTTCCCAAATTGAGCAAGCCATAACTTTATCAATTTTGATCTCATGATGATGATCTCCGACTTTTTGGAAATACCAAGATGTCTACTTCCACCCCTCTTTTGATAAATTTTGCATTTGAAGAATGTATCCTGATGTAAATGGTCTTGGCAAAAAGTGTCTTTTGTTGACTTTCTGAAAATGACCTGTAATGTATGAGCTTGTATCTTTCAAATGGTGCATCTCTTGATATTGAAGAAATAAGATAAGTTGAAGGGAATGAGATTATGTTAAATATGAGCATTGGTTGGGGAACAATTACTGAAGTATGTGAAAGTTAAGCCTGGTCAAAGTTCAGTTGACTTTTCCTATAGAAACCCTAATTTAGCCATTTTTGACTTTTGATAGATTAGGAGTATTTCTTAAGGAATCATGATAAAACCTTGATAAAATGATGGATTTTACTTCAAAATGTTGATGTTGACCAAAAATCTTAAAGTTTGATTATACATGGGCCACAATTGACTTTTGACCCAGTACAATTGATTTTCAAGCATTTGAGCAATTGACTGAGCAAACTTGTAGTGGAAGGCATAAAATTTGTCATGGACAATCTTGAAGGCATATTGAGACTATGGAAAAGATTTGGGACCTTTGGAGCTCACACATCTTGATGAAAAGTGAAACCGTAGATAGAGGTTCATTGCTTAGGAGGAGAATTTGTCTGGTCAATTCTTGGTCAACCTTGAGCAATTGAGGACCTCCAGGAGCATGTTTTGAGTAAAATTGGGAGGGAAAATTTTGGGGTACAACATATATCAATAAATATTATTCAATCAATTAAGTATTATTTATTTTAGATTTGTTTAAAAACAATCATATACTCTATAGAAACATGAAGATTAGCTGAGCAATACCACGTCCGGTTGCATGAAAATTGAAATGAGATAAATATATTTTTTAAAATAATATTTGAAAAGAATAAATTAATAAAATCAAATAACAAATATTTTATTTTTGAATTTAATTTCATATAAATAACAAATATTTTTAAATAAAAAAAATTGACTTGAAAAAATATTAGCTTTTAAATGATAAAAAGTTAACATTTATACTAAAAAGTGATACAAATAATTATTTTTATAAAAATAACATGAGACAATTATGATTAGTGAATACACAATTTTTTTATGAATACACAAATTTTTTATTCTTCTTAAAATGACCAATAAAAACTATGCTGCATAAAAGGTGTGTTGCATCATATGTTTGGTCACATTGGAAATATCAGCAAATTCATATGAGTTAAAAATATGACAATAATAATGATACATTATTAATATCAATATGGTGAGTAAAAAAAATAAATGTTAATAATAAAAATTTATTATTATTTATTATTATTTAATAATAAAAATATATTAGTATTATTAATATTAATATTTAATTTATGCATTTTTAAAATAGAAAAATCCTACACATTTATGTATTATGTATATTTTCAAAATAATTCTTAGGAATTAAAAATGAGAAAATGTTCATTAAAGCATTTTTAACATTCTAAAATAAAAAATTAACGATCTGCTTTGCACTGACACGAATCAACATCGATATGAATGAATACTGGCTCATACTCAATGAGTACCCACAAAAAATACCCTCATTGAATAGGGTAAAAATCCGCAAAATAGGTACGGAAAATGACACGAGTAATAACCCATTAAAATAAGAGGTTATGGGTACATGCACAAGTACCTTAGTACCCACTCCGCTCCATACTTGCACTTCATACTTATATAATATCATTTGTATTATTATATACAAATGCACATATATCAATGTTTAAAAAACATATCACTATTAAACTATTACACATTTTAATAAAAGTGTTTATTCATTTCTTAACTCAACAATAATTATCATAATTTTTTTAATGTTAAAAAACTTAAAATTATATGATAATTTATAATTAACTGATTGGATTTTACTACAAATGTGGATAAACGGGTGCGGGGATATGGATACGGGTGTGAACATTAATGTCCACGCGGGTTTGGGATCGGGTACTAAGATTATTTTGGTATCGGGACGGGTATTGCAGTACTCTGCCCATTGCCATCCGTAATCAATACCCGAGTACTGGTAAAAAAATATACTTAAATAAAGAAGAAAATTATTTCACAAAATATTTAATTATCTATATTTAAGTATATCAAAGTCCATTTTTCACAAATATTTAATTATCTATATTTAAGTATCCCAAAGTCCATTTTTCTTATATTGCAAAAAGACATAAGATAGATCAAGGGATTACACCGGTAAAATACAACCACATATCCAAAGTTCTATAAAACAAAGATGGAATGATATATTTTTGTTCTTAATTTCACACATAAAAATTACATGGCGCGACTTGTGCGAATGCACACGTGCTTTAGTAGTATTTAAAAAAGCAGACAAATTGACAACCACATACTTGATAAATGATAACATCGCCTATTTAATTACATAAAATTTGAAGAATGGACAAAAACACCAACATAATTTCTACATGTATTGCAAGATGGGAAGACTGAATAACTCAAACTCACAAAATAGAGGATGGTATCTCGTCTATAAATGAATCATATCTAATCTTGGAAAAAAAATTTAAAAGAGAAATTTTGCACAAGCACACAAAAAGGTTTGAATGAGGTTGAAGTGTTTTTGTTGGGATCAATAGCAAGTGGATCCCACTGGAAGGATAATCAATATGTCTCTACTTTTTTGTGAAAGGGTTTGTGAATTGAATCGTAATGAAGCTCGGAAATGGAAGAAAGAACAAGGTTTTGTCTGTATCGCCCCATCCTACCCCAAAAGAATCAACTGCATAAGATTCGTATCTTTATTTATTAAATGTTTTATGTTTGATAAAGAGAAAGAGGTTTGAAAAGAGAGTCACTCGAATAAGTCGAGGTTTATTATGAAAGTGGTTAAAGTTTAGAAAATAAAGAAGGTTTTGAAAAAGATGAGAAGGTTTGGAAAATAAAATATTTTGATGGAGATGAAGAGAATAACCTATGTACAAGACGGTAAAAGATAAGGTAAGGAAGGTCTGACCGAACATAAGCTCATACTTGATATAAAGAAATAAAGATAGCGTTCCCATCCCTTAGGAATCAAAGCCATAAAAAGATAAATAAGTCAAGAGTATACAGGTGAAAATAAATCACACAAGCAGATAACATCAAAGAAACCCTTACGACGAATGCATTAGTTAAACTCAATGTGTCAGATAAAGCTCAAAGTATCATCAAGACATCATATAAGAATCCTTGTATCAGATAAAACACACAGACAAAACAAGAATAACAGAGAAATAATCTGAATGTCTCAGATAAGGCTCAAGAGTAGGCTACGGGACCAAAATGGATTTAATTGAAAGCCACAAAATAAACCGATTAATGGAGTCTATGCATCCATACGTATTCGAAAGCTAATATTTAAGTTAACTTTATAACCGCAATGCAATGAAGAAAATAGCAACACAACTTGAATTTACTTACAAGTAAATAAAATAAAGTATAAAGCCAAAAATTCCATGTCTATTCTATTTACATCACAAATATTAAGCCAAAGAAAGGTGTATAAATTATTAACAATAGAAAAAAAAGTTTGGAGGTGCATAATTGGAACGGTGGTGTAAATAAAGACTAAAACAAATTAAATTAGTAGATATTACTATTATGATAAATTTAAAGCTTTGCAAATTTCCTTTCTGTTTGGAAAACCATGCACACCAATATTACGATTAAAAACCATTTCTCACCGATTAACCAATATGCTTATGGTCTTGTTCCAATCATACACATTCAACACAAAAATAAATATTACTAATCTTAGAAGGAGTCTATTTTAATATATAAAAAGTGACTACTACCTTTTTTTACAAATAATTTAAAACTAATTACATTTCTAAAATTATTGTTAAATAGGTCTTTATTAATTTTTTAATTAAAATTAGTTAAGATATTTGGAATATTTGCTTCTTTTTGTACACAAAATTAATGTGATTGTTGGCCACGTCTATTACCAAAACTACTGATATAATTACTATCGACTTTACCTATTCCAACAATCCACATTAATTATTTCATCAATTAATTTTAGAACATAAAATACACCATGAAAAGAAAATTAGAAACAAAACATTCTCTCTCACTCTTTCATTTCCTTTATATTTTCTTTATTTTTGGAAACACAACCAACACAAAAAATAGAACCATAGAACCATTAATTTCTCTCTTCTTCAGTTTTTCAAAGACACAATAACACAATCAAACACCAACAAACAAACATACAAAATCAATACCCAAACTCAATAATGCTTAATTTTTCATTATTTTTCATAGACTTTACAGATTAAAAGATTTCGAAATGGAAATTATGTAATTTTGATTACAACATCACAAGACGAATGTTTAATTCTGGTTCCCCTTCCACCTCTTCTTCTTGACTCTATTGATCTTCTGAGTTGTAGGTTAGTCGTGTGTTGTGTTGGTGTATGCGTGAGATGTAGGACTCTGAAGGCGTGTTTGTATGAATTTATGCGGTAGTGAAGGGAAAATGTGAGGGGCTTTGAACAATACAGTGACTACAAGTTGTTCGATGGTTTGTGGGGTTCTTCATTTTTATTTTTATTTTTCACCTGAAGTTTGTATGTTTATTAGTTACGCTTTCAAATTTACATATGGCGACTAAAACAAAGACTATCATCAAAGATGTGAATATTGATCTCTCCGAAGACGACGATGGGTTCAATAACAAAAAAAGTATACTCACTAATCTCATTCTTTCGTTGAGGAAGTTTTAAAATTAGGTTATACGAATCTTAGACCGGTAGCTTATGTTTCTATAACACTTGCTAATTGCCATGAATTTCTCCATTGAGTTTCATTATATTTGTGATTATGTTATAGGTGTAGACTATTTTGTCCTTAATATACAAGTTTGTTAATGTTAAGTTCTTGGTTAAACTGTGGTCCACAATGAAAGAGGGTTATCAGAGAGTATATGTGACTTTTAAAGAAGCAGAAAAGAATTATAGATGGTATACTGGTTTTATTGATGTTTGAAGAGAGCTTTTATGTTGGTAATGGTAATACAACATTTAGATCTGTGGGGAAACACAAATTCCAAATAGATTAAAAAATTTGGAGAATAGAAGAACTTTATACAACAACCGTCAACAGTATCAAAATAATACTAAAACTATTGTTATCATTTTATTATTTTACACTCATAATAGCTTTTGATCTTTGATTTTTCTTTATAAATTTCTAGTAGAACAACCATTGCAAAATTCAATCTAAATTACAAATTGTAATTATTCTGTGGGATCTAGTTTTGATTTCACTGCCAATTTTAGTAAATTTTACGTTAAACAGAATTGGAATCAACTGACGCTCTCAACGATCATGATTTTGAATATAGCATGGTTTTCATTTCTATTTTCTTCCAAGAGATGCTGATATTTGTTGTCCACAATTTTTAAATGGAGTGATATATATTGTCTTATGTTTACTGTCTTTTAACATATTAACAAAGTATTTGAATAAAATGCAGGGTGAAAGCGAACTGATTCAATTAGTTGTATCCATATTACAACATATAAAGGTTTTTTTTAAATCAAAAGTAAGAACCCAATAAATATGAGATTTGATAGTATTCCTCCATCTTATCATAACTAAACTATGATTTGGTTTTTCTAATCACATTTTACAAAAAGAAACTACTCAAAGTAATAAGATAATATAAATTTCTGCTTTTTTCTCTCTCTTTTCTGTGTTGCAAATGGGAAAAATAGAGCTTCTTTATTTATTATTAATATTCTCATTTTTTTTACTATTAATTAATATATTTAAAATATTATTTATTTAGTTAATAAATTATTAGTTATTAAAGTTGAATAAAAATATTCTACGAATAATTATGAGTTACTCACTATTTATTTAGTATTTATTCGCGATGCATAATTGTTTATATTCACAAATTCAGATACTATGTACATGCTTTGTTCATTAATAATTTTTGTTTATATTTTAATTTTTTAAGGTTTCTTCATGAGAATCGCAACCCGATCTTAATTTTTATTTTAAATATTTGATGAGTTAATTAATATATATTTTAAACATTTGATTGATTTGAATTTATTATGTTAAATTAATTTAACAATTTTGTTGCCCTTAGTAATGATTTCTACATTTTACTCAAATGAAGATAATAATGTATTGGTAAAAGACAACAGTGACAATAATATATTATTTTTTAAATTTCTCCAACAATTATTAATTTATTTTTGTTTACTTATAAAAACAAAATGATATTTATAAGAAAGGAAAATACTAACTGAAAGACCATAACAAACTTATCATTTATCAATGAAGTCAAATTTACACGCATTTGTTTTTGATTAAAACAACACAGAACAATACAAGTTTGAAACATAATTTTGGTCATACAAAAATTGATTCAATAATTTTGGTCCTTCAAAATTTGATTCAATAAATTAGTTAAAAGTTAATTTTGGATTGTAAATAGTTATTTATAATAAATAGTAGAGTTTATTTTAATTTTAATTTTGACATTAATTAACCATTTTTGGCATTATGTTAGAAATAAATAATTTTTTTTTTGAAAATAAATGTTTTAATATAATATTGCCTTTACAAATGCAACACATTAGAATAAATATGCTTTATATATCCTTTATCCAATATTTCCGTATATAAATATCCTTTATATATTTTTTATATCAAATAATTGATTTTTACATTCGAGTAATTGATTTTTTAAATGTTTAATTTCACCGATCACTTTCAACACAATAATATTATTCTATTTTAGTAAGCGATTATCTCTTTTATTTTTAAAATGTTAATACTTATATGATTGATTTTATGACTATTTAATATATTTAAAATTATATTATTATTATTATTATTATTATTATTATTGATTTTACACTTATTAATAAATATATCATTAATTTTCTATGAAGATCTCAACACTTATTATTACTATTATTATTATTATTATTATTATTATTATTATTATTATTATTATTATTATTATTATTATTATTATTATTATTATTATTATTATAATATCAATAAATACTATTCAATCAATTAAGTATTTTATATTTTAGATTTGTTTAAAAAAATCATATACTTTATAGAAACATGAAGATTAGCTAAGCAATACCACGTGCGGTTGCATGAAAAATAAAATGAGATAAATATATTTTTTAAAATAATAATTGAAAAGAATAAATTAATAAAATCAAATAACAAATATTTTATTTTTATATTTAATTTATTATAAATAACAAATATTTTTAAAGAAAGAATTTACTAGAAAAAATATTAGCTTTTTAATGATAAAAAGTTAACATTTATACAAAAAAATGATACAAATATTTATTTTTATAAAAATAATATGAGACAATTATGATTAGTGAATAAAACAATTTTTTATGAATACACAAATTTGTTATTCTTTTTAAAATGACCAATAAAAACTATGCTGCATAAAAGGTGTGCTGCATCTAGGGGTGGGAAAGCGGGCGGCCCGCCCCGTTTTGGCCTGCCCAATTTAAGGATGTCCAAAAGCGGGGCGGGGCGGGGTGGGCCAACTTAGGGGTCCGAGTTCAAAAGTCAAGTCTGCTCCATTTACTTACGAGTTGGCGGGTTGGCGGGCCGGCCCGCCAAATTTTTATTTTATTTTATTTGACAATTTGATTTACTATATAATTTTAAAAAATATTTATTATCAAAGAGGTCAATAAAAGATTTTATTTTACAATGAATAATAGAACTTCAACATGTCTTAAGTCCAAACAGTTCAAAAAAATAAAATAAATAAAGACCAATTACAACAAAATATAATGAAATAAACTCAAGCACAATAAAAAAATGTATCAAAATAAATAAACAAAACATATCATCCTAATCATATTTAAAAACTAAATACTAAAAGAAGCCAATTATGAATTTACACAAGACACACATTGATAACAATTACACTGCATAAAACAACACAATGCATAAAATATCAACACTTGGCTTTTCACTGTTTACATTATATAGACTCTTATAATGACTGATTCCTTAATAGTTAAATCCTAAATTTGTCACATGTATATACTGATCAAATCCTTCATTTTCTTAAAATCTACATCTATTTCAAAAGAAAACATGTGAGCTAATGTATTGACAACTTAATAGTTTTGCATGCCATATAATTATTTTTTTATTACAAGTTTTTCCAATTAACACATGTATTAGAAAGTTTAGAAGTAATGTTACAATTATAACTTAATTTGTCTGTATAATAATTTAGAATAATTTTATTCAACATAATCCTATAAGAAGAGTATAGTTTTAATAGTTAAAATTATTTTATGTCTAAGTAAAAAAATATAATGTGTTAACAAAAAGCCCGCGGGAAAAATCCGCCCGGCCCCCACTCCACCCGCCTTTTTTAGTGGGTTAGGCGGGTTGGGTTAACTTAAGGTACCGAGCGAAAAACATCAGCCCAGCCCGCCAAAAATGGCGGGTCAAACGGGCCGACTCGACGGGCCCGACCCATTTTTCCACCCCTAGCTGCATCATATGTTTGGTCACGTTGGAAATCATAACAAATTCATATGATTTAAAAATATGACAATAATAATGAGACATTATTAATGTCAATATGGTGAGTAAAAATCAATAAATGTTAATAATAAAAATTTATTATTATTATTTATTATTATTTAATAATAATAATATCTTAGTATTATCATTATTAATATTTAATTTATGAATTTTTAAAATAGAAAAATCTTACACATTTATGTATTATGTATATTGTCAAAATAGTTCTTAGGAATTAAAAATAAGAAAATGTTCATTAAAGCGTTTATTGTAGTACCCTGCCCATCGGCATCCCTAATCAGTACCCGAGCATGCGTAAAAAAATATACTTAAATAAAGAAGAAAATTATTTCACAAATATTTAATTATTTATATTTAAGTATTCTAAAGTCCATTTTCCCTAAATATTTAATTATATATATTTAAGTATCCCAAAGTCCATTATTCTTATATTGCAACAAGACATAAGATAAATAAGGTGATTACACTAGTAAAATATAACCACATATCCAAAGTTATATAAAACAAAGTAAGAATGATATATTTTTGTTCATAAATTCCACATAAAAAATCTAACAAATAAAAAGCGACATGGCGCGACTTGTGCGAACGCATGCGTGCTTTACTAGTATTTAGTAAAACAGACAAATTGACAACAACATACTTGATAAATGACATCATCGCCTATTTAAATTACATAATATTTGAAGAATGAACCATAACACCAACATAATTTCTACATGTATTACAAGGTGGGGAGACTGAATAACTCAAACTCACCAAATAGAGGATGATATCTCGACTATAAATGAATCATATCTAATTTTGGATAAAAGTTTTAAAAGAGAAAAGGTGCAAGTGTACACAAAAAGGTTTGAATGAGGTTGAAGTGTTTTTGTTGGGATCAACAGCAAATGGATCCCACTGGAGGGACACTCATTATGTCTCCACTTATTTGTGAAAGGGTTTGCAAATTGAATCATAATGAAGTACGGAAATGGAAGAAAGAATAAAGTTCAGTCTGTATTGCTTCATCCTACCCCAAAAAACTCAATTGCATACGATTCGTATCTTTATTTATTAAGTGTTTTAAATTTGATAAGGAGAAAGAAGTCGAGGTTTATTATGAAAGTGGTTAAAGTGTAGAAGACAAAGAAGGTTTTGAAAAAGATGAGAATGTTTTGAAAATTAAAGAAAAGGAGACGGAGAGAATATCCTATGTACAGGAAGGTAAAAGATAAGGTAAGGAAGGTCTGAACGAACGAAAGCTCATACTTGATATAAAGAAATCAATATAGCGCTCCCATCCCTTTGGATTAAAAGCCATAAGCAGATAAATAAGCCAAGATGATACAAAATCTCAGATGAAAGTAAATCACACAAACAAACAGCATCAAAGAAACCCATGCGTCAGATAATAATCAAAGGAACGGGTAAAGTGCATCAGCTGAAAATAAACCACAATAGCGAATGCATAAGGTAAGAATAAATCACAAGCAGCGAATGCATCAGGCAAACTCAAGGTTTTAGATAAAGCTCAATGTATCAGCGAGATATCAGATAAGAATCCCTGTATCAGATAAAACACACTAACAGAACCTGGATATCAGAGAAATAATCTGAATGTCTCAGATAAGGCTCAAGAGTAGGCTACGGGACCATAATGGATTGGATTGAAAGCCACAAAATAAACCGGTCAATGCAGTCTATGCATCCATAGGTATTCGAAAGCTAATATTTAAATTAACATTATAATCGCAACGCAATAAAGAAAATATCAACAAAACTTGAATTTATTTACAAGTAAATCAAATAAAGTATAAAGCCAAAAATTCCATGTCTATTGTATTTACATCACAAATATTAAACCAAAAAAGGTGTATAAATTATTAACATTAGACGAATAAAATTTGGAGGTGCATAATTGGAATGGTAGTGTAAATAAAGACTAAAAAAGATTAAATTAGTAGATGTTACTATGATAATAAATTAAAAGCTTTTCAAATTTCCTTTGTGTTTGGAAAACCATGCGCACCAGTATTACGACTAAAAACCATTTCTCACCGATTAACCAATATGCTTGTGGTCTTGTTCCAATCATATACATTCAACACAAAAAGAAATGTTACTAATATTAGAAGGAGCCTATCTTAATATATAAAAAGCAACTACTACCATTTTTACAAATAATTTAAAACTTATTACATTTCTAAAAATAGGATAAACTATGTCATTATAAATTTTTTAATTAAAATTAATTCAGACATTTGGAATAATTGCTTCGTTTTATACACAAAATTAATGTGATTGTTGGCCACGTCTATTACCAAAGGTACTAATATAATTACTATCAACTTTACCTATTCCAACAATCCACATTAATTATTCTATCAATTAATTTTAGAACATAAAAGGCACGATGAATAGAAAATTAGAAAAAAAAACCTTCTCTTTCATTTTATTTAACTTTGCATCATTTTTGGAAAGACAACCAACACAAAAGATAGAACCATTGATTTCTCTCTGCTTCTGTTTTTCAAAGAGGCAGTAACCCAAACACAATAATCCTTAATTTCTCATTATTTTTGATAGGTATTATAGAGTACAAGATTTCAAAATGGAAATTATGTAAATTTGATTACTACATCATAAGACGGATATTTAATTTTGGTTCCGCTTCTACCTCTTCTTGACTCTTTTGATCTTCTAAGTTGTAGGTCAATTGTGTGTTGTGTTGGTGTCTCCGTAAGGCATAGGATTTTGATGTAGGGGCTTCGAACAATACAATGACTGCAAGTTGTTTTATGGTTTGTTAGGTTTTTTGTTTTTTTATTATTTATTTTTACCCAAAGTTTGTATGTTTATTAGTTACATATTCAGATTTACCTATGGTGACTAAAAAGATATACTCACTAATCTCATTCTTTGACAAAGGAAATTTTAAAATTTGGTTATACGAATCATAGACCGTAGCTTATGTTTCTATAATATCTCACTATTTTCATTATATTTGTCATTATGTTATAGGTGTAGACTATTTTGTCCTTAATATATAAGTTTGTTAATGTCAAGTTCTTGGTTAAATTGTGCTTCAAAACAAAAGAGGTTTATTAGGGAGAGTATATGTGGCTTTTAAAGAAGCAGAAAAGAATTATAGATGGTATACGAGTTTTGTTGATGTTTGAAGAGAGCTTTAAGTTGGTAATGGTAATGCACTTTGATCTCTGTGGGGAAACATTAATTCTGAATAGATTAAAAAAATTTGGAGAAGAGAAGAACTTTATACAACAATCATCAACAATATCAAAATAATACTAAGATAACTGATAGCATTTTCTTATTTTACACTCATAATAGCTTTTGATCTTTGATTTTTATTTATGAATTCATGGTAGAACAGTCATTGCAAAATTCAATCTAAATTACAAATTGTAATTATTACGTGGGATTTGGTTTTGATTCCACTACCAATTTTAGTAAACTATACGTTAAACAGAATTGGAATCAGCTGACTCTCTCACTGATTTTGGATAAAACATGGTTTTCATTTCTATTTTCCTCCAGGTGATGCTGATATTTGTTGTCCATAAATTTTTAAATAGAGTGATGTATATTGTCTGCTGTTTAGTGTCTTTTAACTTATTAACAAAATATTTGAATAAAATGCAGGGTGAAAAGTGAGCTGATTCAGTTAGTTGTATCTATATTAGAACAGATAAAGGTTTTTGTCAAAATTAGGAACTCAGTAAATATGAGATTTGATAGTATTCCTTCAGCTTATTATTGATGAAACTATGATTTGGTTTTTCTAATCACATGTTACAAAGAGAAACTACTCAAAAAAAATAGGTTAATACAAATTTTTACTTTTTTTCTCTTTAGTGTTGCAAATGGGAAAAATAGAGCTTCTTTGTTTATTATTAATATTCTCATTTATTTTTTTAACATTAATAACTATATTTAAAATATTGTTTTGTTAATTAATAAGTTATTTGTTATTAAAGTTGCTTAAAAATATTCTACGAATAATTATGAGTTATTCACTACTTATATAGTATTTATTCGTGATGTAGAATTGTTTATGTTCACAAATTCAGATACTATGTACATGCTTCCTTCATTAATAATTTTGTTTTCGTGTTATTTTTTTAAGGTTTCTTCATGACAATTGCAATCAAAACTTAATTTTTATTTTAAATATTTGATGAGTTAATTAACATATATTTTAAACATTTGATTGATTTGAATTTATTATGTTAAATTATTTTAACAATTTTGTTTCCCTTAGTAATGATAGCCATTCTACATTTTACTCAAAAGAGGATAATAATGTATTGGTAAAAGAAAACAGTGTCAATAATATATTATTTTTTAATTTCTCTAACAATAATTAATTAACTTTTGTTTACTTATAAAAACAAAATGATATTTATAAAAAGGAAAATCCTAACTGAAACACCATGACAAACTTATCATTTATCATTTAATTCATATTTACAAACATTTGTTGTTGATTAAAACAACCCGGATCAATACAAATTTGACAAGATAATTTTGATCATACAAAAATTAATTAAATAATTTTGGTCCTGCAATAATTGATTCAATAAATCAGTTAAAAGTTAATTTTGGATTGCAAATAATTATTTACAATAAATAATAAATAATATAGTTTATTTTTGTTTTAATTTTGACTTTAATTAACTGTTTTTAGGATTGTGTTAGAATAAATAAAAAATAAAAAACCTTGGTAAATAAATGTTTTAATATAATATTATCTTTACAGATGCAACACATTAGAATAAATATCTTTTATATATCCTTTATCCTATCTTTCCGTAAATAAATATCCTTTATATATTTTTTACATCAAACAATTGATTTTTTCATTGGAATAATTGATTTGTAAAACTTTAATTTCAGCGATCACTTTCAACACAAAAACATCATTCTATTTTAATAAGTTATTATCTCTTTTATTTTAAAAATTTTAATACTTAAATGATTGATTTTATGATTATTTTGATATATTTAAAATTATAGGATTATTATTGATTTTACACATTTATTTTCTATGAAGATCTCAATACATATTTTTATTATTATTACTGTTATTATTCTTATTATATCAATAATATTATTCAATCAATTAAGTATTATTTATTTTAGATTTGTTTAAAAACAATCATATACTTTATAGAAACATGAATATTAGCTAAGCAATACCACGTTTGGTTGCATGAAAATTGAAATGAGAATAATATATTTTTTAAAATAATAATTGAAAATAATAAATTAATAAAATTAAACAAATATTATATTTTTAAATTTAATTTCATATAAATAACAAATATTTTGAAAGAAAAAAATCGACTTGAAACAAAATTAGATTCTTAATGATAAAAAGTTAACATTTATATTAAAAAATGATACAAATATTTATTTTTATAAAAATAACATGAGACAATAATGATTAGTGAATACACACATTTTGTATGAATACACAAATTTTTTATTCTTTTAAAAATGACCAATAAAAACTATGCTGCATAAAAGATGTGTTGCATCATATGTTTGGTCACATTGGAAATATCAACAAATTCATATGAGTTAAAAAATGACAATAATAATGATACATTATTAATATCAATATGGTGAGTAAAAAATAATAAATCTTACACATTATTGTATTATGTATATTTTCAAAATATTTCTTAGGAATTAAAAATCAGAAAATGTTCATTAAAACGTATTTAACGTTCTAAATTATAAATTAACAGTCTGATTTGCAACAATACGAATCAATACTGGCTCATACAAAATGAGTACCCATAAAAATACCCTCAACGAGTAGGGTAAAAATCCGCAAAATAGGTACGAATACTGACACAAGTAATTACCCATTAAAATAAGCGGTTATAAGTGCTGACACGAGTACCTTAGTACCCACTCCGCTCCATACTCACACTTCATATTTATATAATATCATTTGTATTATTATATACAAATGCACATATATCAATTTTAAAAAAAAATATCACTATTAAACTATTACACATTTTAATAAAAGTGTTTATTTATTTCTTAAATCAACATAAACATAATTTTTTTAATGTTAAAAAAACTTTAAATTATATGATAATTTATAATTAATTGATTGAATTTTACTAGGAATGTGGATAAACGGGTGCGGGTATGGGTATTGAGATACCCATAGATTATGGATATGGGTGTGAACAGTGTCCACGCGGGTTTGGGCTCGGGTAAGAAGATTTTTTTGGTATGGGGACGGGTATTGTAGTACTCTGCCCATTGCCATCCCTAATCAATACCCGAGTACATGTAAAAAAATATACTTAAATAAAGAAGAAAATAATTTCACAAATATTTAATTATCTATATTTAAGTATCCCAAAGTCCATTTTTCACAAATATTTAATTATCTATATTCAAGTATCCCAAAGTCTATTTTTCTTATATTCCAACAAGACATAAGATAGATCAAGTGATTACACAAGTAAAATACAACCACATATCCAAAGTTCTATAAAACAAAGATAGGATGATATATTTTTGTTCTTAATTTCACACTTAAAAATGACTTGGCACGACTCGTGCGGATGCACACGTGCTTTAGTAGTATTTAAAAAAGCAGACAAATTGACAACCACATACTTGATAAAATAAAACATCACCTATTTAAATTACATAATATTTGAAGAATGAACAAAAACACCAACATAATTCCCAAATGTATTGCAAGATGGGAAAACTGAATAAGTCAAACTCACAAAATAAATGATGGTATCTCTTCTATAAATGAATCATATCTAATCTTGGAAAAAAGTTTTATAAGAGAAACGTTGCACAAACATACAAAATGGTATGAATGAGGTTGAAGTGTTTTTGTTGGGATCAATAGCTAATGGATCCCATTGGAGGGACAGTCACTATGTCTCCACTTATTAGTGAAAGGGTTTGTGAATTGAATCGTAATGAAGTTCGAAAATGGAAGAAAAAACAAGGTTCAGTCTGTATCGCCTCATCCTACCCCAAAATACTCAACTACATAAGATTCATATCTTTATTTATTAAGTGTTTTAAGTTTGATAAAAAGAAAGAGGTTTGAAAAGAGAGTCACTCGAAGAAGTCGAGGTTTATTATGAAACTGGTTAAAGTTTAGAAAACAAAGAAGGTTTTGAAAAAGATGAGAAGGTTTTGAAAATTAAAGAATTTGAAGGAGATGAAGAGAATATCCTATGTACAGGAAGGTCTGGCCGAACATAAGCTCATACTTGATATAAAGAAACCAATATAGCATTCCCATCTCTTTGGATTAAAAGCCATAAGCAGTTAAATAAGCCAAGAGTATACCAAACCTCAGGTGAAAATAAATCACACAAGCAGACATCATCAAATCACACCCTTGCGTCAGATAATACTCAAAGGAACGGATAAAGTTCATCAGGTGAAAATAAACCACAACATAGAATGCAATAGGTAAGAATAAATCACAAGCAGCAAATGCATCAGGTAAACTCAAGGTTTCAGATAAAGCTCAAAGTATCAACAAGATATCAAATAAGAATCCATGCATTAGATAAAACACACTGACAGAACCAGGATAACAGAGAAATAATCTGAATGTCTCAGATAAGGCTTAAGAGTAGGCTACGAGACCAAAATGGATTGAATTGAAGCCACAAAATAAACCGGTCAATGGAGTCTAGGCATCCATACGTATTTGAAAGCTAATATTTAAATTAACTTTATCTTCGCAACGCAATGAAGAAAATATCAACACAACTTGAATTTATTTACAAGTAAATCAAATAAAGTATAAAGCCAAAAATTCCATGTCTATTGTATTTACATCAAATATATTAAACCAAATAAGGTGTATAAATTATGAACAATCGACAAACAAAATTTTGTGGTGCATAATTGGAATGGTAGTGTAAATTAGAACTAAAAAAAATATTAAATTAGTAGATGTTACTATGATAATAAATTAAAAGCTTTGCAAATTTCCTTTGTGTTTGGAAAACCATACGCAACAGTATTACAACTAAAAACCATTTCTCACTGATTAACCAATATGTATGTGGTCTTGTTCCAATCATACACATTCAACACAAAAAGAAATGTTACTAATCTTAGAAGGAGTTTGTTTTAATATATAAAAAGTGACTACTACCATTTTTAAAAATAATTTAAAACTAATTACATTTCTAAAATTAGGGTTAAATAGGTCATTATAAATTTTTTAATTAAAATTAATTTAGACATTTTGAATATTTGCTTCTTTTTATGCACAAAATTAATGTGATTGTTGGCCATTTCTATTACCAAAGCTACTAATATAATTACTATCAACTTTACCTATTCCAACAATCCACATTAATTATTCCATCTATTAATTTTAGAACATAAAAGGCACAATGAAAATAAAACTAGAAGAAAAAAAACCTTCTCTTTCATTTTATTTAACTTTGCTTCATTTTTGGAAAGACAACCAACACAAAAGATAGAACCATTGATTTCTCTCTGCTTCTGTTTTTCAAAAACGCACTAACACAATCAAGCACCAACAAAAAAACATACAAAATCAATCCCCAAACATAATAATCCTTAATTTCTCGTTATTTTTCATAGGCTTTACAGGGTACAAGATTTCAGAATGGAAATTATGTAAATTTGATTACTACACGAATGCTTTATTTTGGTTCCGCTTCTACTTCTTATTGACTCTTTTGATCTTCTAAGTTGTAGGCCAGTTTTCTGTTGTGTTGGTGTCTCCGTGATATGTAGGACTTTGATGGCGTAGTTGTATGAATTTGTGCAGTAGTGAAGAGAAAATGTGAGGGGCTTCGAACAATACAGTGACTGCAAGTTGTTTTGTGGTTTGTTAGGTTTTTCGTTTTTTTATACCTGAAGTTTGTATGTTTATTAGTTACATATTTAGATTTACCTATGGTGACTAAAAAGGTATACTCACTAATCTCATTCTTTCACCGAGGAAGTTTTAAAATTTGGTTATACGAATCTTTAGACCGTAGCTTATGTTTTCTATAATATCTTGGTAATTGCGATGAATTTCTCTGTTGAGTTTAATTATATTTGTCATTATGTTATAGGTGTAGACTATTTTGTACTTAATATACAAGTTTGTTAATGTCAAGTTCTTGGTTAAATTGTGGTCCAAAACAAAAGAGGATTATCAGAGAGAGTATATGTGACTTTTAAAGAAGCAGAAAAGAATTATAGATGGTATACGGGTTTTGTTGATGTTTGAAGAGAGCTTTAAGTTGGTAATGGTAATAAAACTTTGATCTATGTGGGGAAACATTAATTCCAAATAGATTAAAAAAATTTGGAGAAGAGAAGTACTTTATACAACAATCGTCAACAATATCAAAATAATACTAAGATAATTGATAGCATTGTCTTATTTTACACTCATAATAGATTTTGATCTTTGATTTTTATTTATGAATTCCTGAAAGAATAGACATTGTAAAATTCAACCTAAATTACAAATTGTAATTATTCCCTGGGATTTAGTTTTGATTCCACTGCCAATTTTAGTAAAGTTTACGTTAAATAGAATTGGAATTAGCGGACTCTCTAAGTGATTTTGGGTAAAACATGGTTTTTATTTCTATTTTCTTCCAGTTGATGCTGATATTTGATGTCCATCAATTTTTAATTATAGTGATGTATATTGTCTGATGTTTAGTGTCTTTTAACATATTAAAAAAGTATTTGAATAAAATGCACGATGAAAAGTTAGCTGATTCAGTTAGTTGTATCCATATTAGAACAGATAAAGGTTTTTTTTGTCAAAATTAAGAAATAAGCAAATATGACATTTGATAGTATTCCTCCAGCTTATTATTAATGAAACTATGATTTGGTTTTTCTAATCACATGTTACAAAAAGAAACTACTAAAAAAAATATAATATAGATTTTTGCTTTTTTTTTTTCTCTTTTGTGTTGCAAATGGGAAAAATAGAGCTTCTCTATTTATTATTAATATTCTAATTATTTTTTTACTATTAATAACTATATTTAAAATATTTTTTTTGTTAATTAATAAGTTATTAGTTATTAAAGTTGCATAAAAATATTCTACGAATAATTATGGGTTATTCACTGTATATTTAGTATTTATTCGCGATGCCGAATTGTTTATATTCACAAATTCAGATATTTTGTACATGCTTCCATCATTAATAGTTTTTGTTTTGTTTTATTTTTTTAAGGTTTCTGCGTGACAATTGCAACCAGATCTTAATTTTTATTTTAAATCTTTGATGAGTTAATTAATATATATTTTGAATATTTGATTGATTTGAATTTATTATGTTAAATTATTTTAACAATTTTGTTGCCCTTAGTAATGATACCCATTCTAAATTTTACTCAAATGAAGATAATAATGTATTGGTAAAAGAAAACAGTATCAATAATATATTATTTTTTAATTTCTCTAACAATAATTAATTTACTTTTGTTTAGTTATAAAAACAAAATGATATTCATAAAAAGGAAAATCCTAACTGAAAGACCATAACAAACTTATCATTTATCATTTAATTCATATTTACAAACATTTGTTGTTGATTAAAACAACCCGGAACGATATAAATTTGACCAGATAATTTTGGTCATACAAAAATTGATTAAATAATTTTGGTCCTGCAAAAATTTATTCTTTATTATTTAAAAGTTAATTTTGGATTGTAAATAATTATTTATAATAAATAATAAATAATAAATAATAAAGTTTATTTTGTTTTTAATTTTGACATTAATTAACCGTTTTTAAGATTGTGTTAGAATAAATAAAAAATCTTTGTAAATAAATCTTTTAATATAATATTGCCTTTACAGATGCAACACCTTAGAATAAATATCCTTTATATATCCTCTATCCTAACTTTCCGTAAATAAATATCCTATATATATTTTTTACATCAAACCATTGATTTTTTTCATTGGAATAAATGATTTTGTAAATGTTTAATTTCACCTATCACTTTCAACACAAAAACATTATTCTATTTTAATAAATGATTATCTCTTTTATTTTTAATATGTTAATACTTAAATGATTTATTTTATGAATATTTTGATATATTTAAAATTATATGATTATTATTGATTTTACAGTTATTAATTAATATATCATTATTTTCTATTAAGATCTCAATACATATTATTATTATTATTACTTTTATTATTATTATTATTATTATTATTATATCAATAAATATTATTCAATCAATTAAGTATTATTTATTTTAGATTTGTTTAAAAACTATCATATACTTTATAGAAACATGAAGATTAGCTGATCAATACCATGTTCGGTTGCATGAAAATTGAAATGAGAATAATATATATTTTTAAAATAATAATTGAAAATAATAAATTAATAAAATAAAATAACAAATATTGTATTTTTAAATTTAATTTCATATAACTAACAAATAATTTTAAAGAAAACAATCGACTTGAAACAAAATTAGATTCTTAATGATAAAAAGTTAACATTTATACTAAAAAATGATACAAATATTTATTTTTATAAAAATAACATGAGACAATAATGATTAGTGAATACACAAATTTTGTATGAATACACAAATTTTTTATTTTTTTAAAAATGACCAATAAAAACTATGCTGCATAAAAGGTGTGTTGCATCATATGTTTGGTCACATTGGAAATATCAGCAAATTCATATGAGTTAAAAATATGACAACAATAATGATACATTATTAATATCAATATGGTGAGTAAAACATAATCAATGTTAATAATAAAAATTTATTATTATTTATTATTAATTAATTATAATAACATATTAAAATTATTAATATTATTATTATTATTATTAATATTTAATTTATGAATTTTTAAAAATAGAAAAATCTTACATATTTATGTATTATGTATATTGTCAAAATAGTTTTTAGGAATTAAAATGAGAAAATGTTCATTAAAACAATTTTAATGTTCTAAATTAAAAATTTACGGTCTGATTTGCACCGATACGAATCAATACTGGCTCATACTCAATGAGTGCTGACACGATTAATTACCCATTAAAATAAGTGGTTATGAGTGCTGGCACGAGTACCTTAGTACCCACTCCGCTCCATACTCACACTTCATATTTATATAATATCATTTGTATTATTATATACAAATACACATATATCAATTTTTCAAAAACATATCACTATTAAACTATTAGACATTTTAATAAAAGTGTTTATTTATTTCTTAAATCAACAATAACATTCATAATTTTTTTAATGTTAAAAAAACTTAAAATTTTATAATAATTTATAATTAATTGATTAATTTTACTAGGAATGTGGATAAACGGGTGCGGGTATGGGTATTGAGATACCCATAGATTATGGATACGGGTGTGAACATAGTGTCCACGCGGGTTTGGGCTCGGGTACGGAGATTTTTTTTGGTATGGGGACGGGTATTGTAGTACTCTGCCCATTGCCATCCCTAATCAATACCCGAGTACGTGTAAAAAAGTACTTAAATAAAGAAGAAAATAGTTTCACAAATATTTAATTATCTCTATTTAAGTATCCCAAAGTCCATTTTTCACAAATATTTAATTATCTATATTTAAGTATCCCAAAGTCCATTTGTCTTATATTCCAACAAGACATAAGATAGATCAAGTGATTACACTAGTAAAATACAACCACATATCCAAAGTTCTATAAAACAAAGATAGAATGATATATTTTTGTTCTTAATTTCACACATAAAAACGACATGGCACGACGCGTGCGAATGCACACGTGCTTTAGTAGTATTTAAAAAAGCAGACAAATTGACAACCACATACTTGATAAATGACAACATCACCTTTTTAAATTACATAATATTTAAAGAATTAACCAAAACACCAACATAATTTCTACATGTATTGCAAGATGGGAAGATTGAATAACTCAAACTCACAAAATAGAGGATGGTATCTCGTCTATAAATTAATCATATCTAGTCTTGGAAAAAAGTTTTAGAACAGAAACGTTGCACAAACACACCAAATGGTTTGAATGAGGTTTAAGTGTTTTTTTGGGATAAATAGCAAATGGATCCCGTGGGAGGGACAGTCACTATGTCTCCACTTATTTGTGAAAGGGTTTGTGAATTAAATCCTAACGAAGTTCGGAAATGGAAGAAAAAACAAGGTTCAATCTGTATCGCCTCATCCTACCCCAAAATACTCAACTGCATAAGATTCATATCTTTATTTATAAAGTGTTTTAGGTTTGATAAAGAGAAGGAGGTTTGAAAAGAGAGTCACTCGAAGAAGTCGAGGTTTATTATGAAACTGGTTAAAGTTTAGAAAATAAAGAAGGTTTTGAAAAAGATGAGAAGGTTTTGAAAATTAAAGAATTTGAATGAGATGAAGAGAATATCCTATGTACAAGACGATAAAAGATAAGGTAAGGAAGGTCTGGCCGAACATAAGCTCATACTTGATATAAAGAAATCAATATAACATTCCCATCCCTTTGGATTAAAAGCCATAAGCAGTTAAATAAGCCAAGAGTATGCCAAACCTCAGGTGAAAATAAATCACACAAGCACACATCATCAAAGACACCTGTGCGTCAGATAATACTCGAAGGAACGGGTAAAGTGCATCAGGTGAAAATAATCCACAGCAGAGAATGTATAAGGTAAGAATAAATCACAAGCAGCGAATGCATCAGGTAACCTCAAGGTGTCAGATAAATCTCAAAGTATCAACAAGATATCATATAAGAATCCCTGCATCAGATAAAACACACTGACAGAACTAGGATAACAGAGAAATAATATGAATGTCTCAGATAAGGCTTAAGAGTAGTCTACGGGACTGGAATGGATTGAATTGAAAGTCACAAAATAAATCGGTCAATGGAGTCTATGCATCCAAACATATCCGAAAGGTAATATTTAAATTAACTTTATAATCGCAACACAATGAAGAAAATATCAACACAAGTTGAATTTTTTTACAAGTAAATCAAATAAAGTATAAAGCCAAAAATTCCATGTCTATTGTATTTACATCACAAATATTAAACCAAAAAAAGGTGTATAAATTATTAATAATAGAAGAAAAAAATTTGGAGGTGAATAATTGGAATGCTGGTGTAAATAAAGACTAAAAAAAAGATTAAATTAGTAGATGTTACTATGATAATAAATTAAAAGCTTTGCAAATTTCGTTTGTGTTTGGAAAACCATGCGAACCAATATTATGACTAAAAACCATTTCTCACCGATTAACCAATATGCTTGTGGTCTTGTTCCAATCATACACATTCAACATAAAAAGAAATGTTACTAATCTTAGAAGGAGTCTATTTTAATATACAGAAAGTGAATACTACCGTTTTTACAAATAATTTAAAACTAAGGTTACCGTCGACCTTCTGAGCACGATGGTAACCTTAGTTGGGTCCAATTTTGGCTGATTCGAAAAACCCCAATTCAGAGTTCCTAACCCTAACCATGGCCAAGCATCGTACCTGCATCAAAACTTAAATCCAGCTATACAGAAAGCTTGTAAACATTCATATGAACAAATATGCATGGTTGAAATGATCTTATATCACATGAATAAAATAAACGAATTTGAAAAAGAAATGCAAACCGTGTGAGTTGGTTAGGACATCTCGTGATTCTTCAGGGCGTGGTAATGATTGCAAAAGCTTCAGGGGACCTTCAGGAACGTGTTTGTGTCCTTTGTTTGGGTTGAGGATGGCTGGAAATTTGTTTTGGAGTTTGATAACTTTGCTTACTTTTCGTAATTTTGTATGACACTTTCAGGCTGTTTTTTTTTTGTCTAAGGCTTGAAAATGGCACCCTTATATAGAAAAGATGGAGGGGACCAGGTAAGAAGGAAAGAATTAAAGCTTTAAAGGCTATGATAAAGCCATGATCTCATTTTGAAAAACTGCCATAACTTGTGATTTCATGCCATGTTAGGAGCTGGATGAACCTGATCACTTCTTGCACGAATTATTGGGCCTTAAGGCAAAGCTAAACAACATCCCAAATGCAAAAACCCATCTCTAAAGATTTTATGCAATTTACTTTGTATTTATTTGAAATAAATCAAAATAAACATGAGAAAAATAGATGAAATTTTCAAGGCATGGTAAAAATGAGATTAGGGGATTTTCATAAGGTCATGAAAGAGATTGAAGTCCAAAAAGTTGGGCCATTGCCTTAAAAGTTTAAGTTTGCTCAATGCACAAATCTTGAAATTTCCAAAATTTTCCCAAATTGAGCAAGCCATAACTTTATCAATTTTGATCTCATGATGATGATCTCCGACTTTTTGGAAATCCCAAGATGTCTACTTCCACCCCTCTTTTGATAAATTTTGCATTTGAAGAATGTATCCTGATGTAAATGGTCTTGGCAAAAAGTGTCTTTTGTTGACTTTCTGAAAATGACCTGTAATGTATGAGCTTGTATCTTTCAAATGGTGCATCTCTTGATATTGAAGAAATAAGATAAGTTGAAGGGAATGAGATTATGTTAAATATGAGCATTGGTTGGGGAACAATTACTGAAGTATGTGAAAGTTAAGCCTGGTCAAAGTTCAGTTGACTTTTCCTATAGAAACCCTAATTTAGCCATTTTTGACTTTTGATAGATTAGGAGTATTTCTTAAGGAATCATGATAAAACCTTGATAAAATGATGGATTTTACTTCAAAATGTTGATGTTGACCAAAAATCTTACAGTTTGATTATACATGGGCCACAATTGACTTTTGACCCAGTACAATTGATTTTCAAGCATTTGAGCAATTGACTGAGCAAACTTGCAGTGGAAGGCATAAAATTTGTCATGGACAATCTTGAAGGCATATTGAGACTATGGAAAAGATTTGGGACCTTTGGAGCTCACACATCTTGATGAAAAGTGAAACCGTAGATAGAAGTTCATTGCTTAGGAGGAGAATTTGTCTGGTCAATTCTTGGTCAACCTTGAGCAATTGAGGACCTCCAGGAGCATGTTTTGAGTAAAATTGGGAGGGAAAATTTTGGGGTACAACATATATCAATAAATATTATTCAATCAATTAAGTATTATTTATTTTAGATTTGTTTAAAAACAATCATATACTCTATAGAAACATGAAGATTAGCTGAGCAATACCACGTCCGATTGCATGAAAATTGAAATGAGATAAATATATTTTTTAAAATAATATTTGAAAAGAATAAATTAATAAAATCAAATAACAAATATTTTATTTTTGAATTTAATTTCATATAAATAACAAATATTTTTAAATAAAAAAAATTGACTTGAAAAAATATTAGCTTTTAAATGATAAAAAGTTAACATTTATACTAAAAAGTGATACAAATAATTATTTTTATAAAAATAACATGAGACAATTATGATTAGTGAATACACAATTTTTTTATGAATACACAAATTTTTTATTCTTCTTAAAATGACCAATAAAAACTATGCTGCATAAAAGGTGTGTTGCATCATATGTTTGGTCACATTGGAAATATCAGCAAATTCATATGAGTTAAAAATATGACAATAATAATGATACATTATTAATATCAATATGGTGAGTAAAAAAAATAAATGTTAATAATAAAAATTTATTATTATTTATTATTATTTAATAATAAAAATATATTAGTATTATTAATATTAATATTTAATTTATGCATTTTTAAAATAGAAAAATCCTACACATTTATGTATTATGTATATTTTCAAAATAATTCTTAGGAATTAAAAATGAGAAAATGTTCATTAAAGCATTTTTAACATTCTAAAATAAAAAATTAACGATCTGCTTTGCACTGACACGAATCAACATCGATATGAATGAATACTGGCTCATACTCAATGAGTACCCACAAAAAATACCCTCATTGAATAGGGTAAAAATCCGCAAAATAGGTACGGATACTGACACGAGTAATAACCCATTAAAATAAGAGGTTATGGGTACATGCACGAGTACCTTAGTACCCACTCCGCTCCATACTTGCACTTCATACTTATATAATATCATTTGTATTATTATATACAAATGCACATATATCAATGTTTAAAAAACATATCACTATTAAACTTTTACACATTTTAATAAAAGTGTTTATTTATTTCTTAACTCAACAATAATTATCATAATTTTTTTAATGTTAAAAAACTTAAAATTATATGATAATTTATAATTAACTGATTGGATTTTACTACAAATGTGGATAAACGGGTGAGGGGATATGGATACGGGTGTGAACATTAATGTCCACGCGGGTTTGGGATCGGGTACTAAGATTTTTTTGGTATGGTGACGGGTATTGCAGTACTTTGCCCATTGCCATCCGTAATCAATACCCGAGTACTGGTAAAAAAATATACTTAAATAAAGAAGAAAATTATTTCACAAAATATTTAATTATCTATATTTAAGTATATCAAAGTCCATTTTTCACAAATATTTAATTATCTATATTTAAGTATCCCAAAGTCCATTTTTCTTATATTGCAAAAAGACATAAGATAGATCAAGGGATTACACCGGTAAAATACAACCACATATCCAAAGTTCTATAAAACAAAGATGGAATGATATATTTTTGTTCTTAATTTCACACATAAAAATTACATGGCGCGACTCGTGCGAATGCACACGTGCTTTAGTAGTATTTAAAAAAGTAGACAAATTGACAACCACATACTTGATAAATGATAACATCGCCTATTTAATTACATAAAATTTGAAGAATGGACAAAAACACCAACATAATTTCTACATGTATTGCAAGATGGGAAGACTGAATAACTCAAACTCACAAAATAGAGGATGGTATCTCGTCTATAAATGAATCATATCTAATTTTGCACAAGCACACAAAAAGGTTTGAATGAGGTTGAAGTGTTTTTGTTGGGATCAATAGCAAGTGGATCCCACTAGAAGGACAATCAATATGTCTCTACTTTTTTGTGAAAGGGTTTTTGAATTGAATCGTAATGAAGTTCAGAAATGGAAGAAAGAACAAGGTTTCGTCTGTATCGCCCCATCCTACCCCAAAAGAATCAACTGCATAAGATTCGTATCTTTATTTATTAAATGTTTTATGTTTGATAAAGAGAAAGAGGTTTGAAAAGAGAGTCACTCGAATAAGTCGAGGTTTATTATGAAAGTGGTTAAAGTTTAGAAAATAAAGAAGGTTTTGAAAAAGATGAGAAGGTTTGGAAAATAAAATATTTTGATGGAGATGAAGAGAATAACCTATGTACAAGACGGTAAAAGATAAGGTAAGGAAGGTCTGACCGAACATAAGCTCATACTTGATATAAAGAAATAAAGATAGTGTTCCCATCCCTTAGGAATCAAAGCCATAAAAAGATGAATAAGTCAAGAGTATACCAAACCTCAGGTGAAAATAAATCACACAAGCAGATAACATCAAAGAAACCCTTACGTTAGATAATACTCAAAGGAACAGGTAAAGTGCATCAGGTGAAAATAAACCACAGCAGAGAATGCATCAGGTAGGAATAAATCACACGCAGCGAATGCATTAGTTAAACTCAATGTGTCATATAAAGCTCAAAGTATCATCAAGACATCATATAAGAATCCTTGTATCAGATAAAACACACAGACAAAACAAGAATAACAGAGAAATAATCTGAATGTCTCAGATAAGGCTCAAGAGTAGGCTACGGGACCAAAATGGATTTAATTGAAAGCCACAAAATAAACCGATTAATGGAGTCTATGCATCGATACGTATTCGAAAGCTAATATTTAAGTTAACTTTATAACCGCAATGCAATGAAGAAAATAGCAACACAACTTGAATTTACTTACAAGTAAATAAAATAAAGTATAAAGCCAAAAATTCCATGTTTATTCTATTTACATCACAAATATTAAGCCAAAGAAAGGTGTACAAATTATTAACAATAGAAAAAAAAGTTTGGAGGTGCATAATTGGAATGGTGGTGTAAATAAAGACTAAAAGAAATTAAATTAGTAGATGTTACTATTATAATAAATTTAAAGCTTTGCAAATTTCCTTTCTGTTTGGAAAACCATGCGCACCAATATTACGATTAAAAACCATTTCTCACCGATTAACCAATATGCTTATGGTCTTGTTCCAATCATACACATTCAACACAAAAATAAATATTACTAATCTTAGAAGGAGTCTATTTTAATATATAAAAAGTGACTACTACCTTTTTTTACAAATAATTTAAAACTAATTATATTTCTAAAATTATGGTTAAATAGGTCTTTATTAATTTTTTAATTAAAATTAGTTAAGATATTTGGAATATTTGCTTCTTTTTGTACACAAAATTAATGTGATTGTTGGCAACGTTTATTACCAAAACTACTGATATAATTACTATCGACTTTACCTATTCCAACAATCCACATTAATTATTTCATCAATTAATTTTAGAACATAAAATACACCATGAAAAGAAAATTAGAAACAAAACCTTCTCTCTCACTCTTTCATTTCCTTTATATTTTCTTTATTTTTGGAAACACAACCAACACAAAAAATAGAACCATAGAACCATTCATTTCTCTCTTCTTTAGTTTTTCAAAGACACAATAACACAATCAAACACCAACAAACAAACATACAAAATCAATACCCAAACTCAATAATGCTTAATTTCTCATTATTTTTCATAGACTTTACAGATTAAAAGATTTCGAAATGGAAATTATGTAATTTTGATTACAACATCACAAGACGAATGTTTAATTCTGGTTCCCCTTCTACCTCTTCTTCTTGACTCTATTGATCTTCTGAGTTGTAGGTTAGTCGTGTGTTGTGTTGGTGTATGCGTGAGATGTAGGACTCTGATGGCGTGTTTGTATGAATTTATGCGGTAGTGAAGGGAAAATGTGAGGGGCTTTGAACAATACAGTGACTACAAGTTGTTCGGTGGTTTGTGGGGTTCTTCATTTTTATTTTTATTTTTCACCTGAAGTTTGTATGTTTATTAGTTACGCTTTCAAATTTAAATATGGCGACTAAAACAAAGACTATTATCAAAGATGTGAATATTGATCTCTCCGAAGACGACGATGGGTTCAATAACAAAAAAAGTATACTCACTAATCTCATTCTTTCGTTGAGGAAGTTTTAAAATTAGGTTATACGAATCTTAGACCGGTAGCTTATGTTTCTATAACACTTGCTAATTGCCATGAATTTATCCATTGAGTTTCATTATATTTGTGATTATGTTATAGGTGTAGACTATTTTGTCCTTAATATACAAGTTTGTTAATGTCAAGTTCTTGGTTAAACTGTGGTCCACAATGAAAGAGGGTTATCAGAGAGTATATGTGACTTTTAAAGAAGCAGAAAAGAATTATAGATGGTATACTGGTTTTATTGATGTTTGAAGAGAGCTTTTATGTTGGTAATGGTAATACAACATTTAGATCTGTGGGGAAACACAAATTCCAAATAGATTAAAAATTTTGGAGAATAGAAGAACTTTATACAACAACCGTCAACAGTATCAAAATAATACTAAAACTATTGTTATCATTTTATTATTTTACACTCATAATAGCTTTTGATCTTTGATTTTTCTTTATAAATTTCTAGTAGAACAACCATTGCAAAATTCAATCTAAATTACAAATTGTAATTTTTCTGTGGGATTTAGTTTTGATTTCACTGCCAATTTTAGTAAATTTTACGTTAAACAGAATTGGAATCAACTGACTCTCTCAACGATCATGATTTTGAATATAGCATGGTTTTCATTTCTATTTTCTTCCAAGAGATGCTGATTTTTGTTGTCCACAATTTTTAAATGGAGTGATATATATTGTCTTATGTTTACTGTCTTTTAACATATTAACAAAGTATTTGAATAAAATGCAGGGTGAAAGCGAACTGATTCAATTAGTTGTATCCATATTACAACATATAAAGGTTTTTTTTAATCAAAAGTAAGAACCCAATAAATATGAGATTTGATAGTATTCCTCCATCTTATCATAACTAAACTATGATTTGGTTTTTCTAATCACATTTTACATAAAGAAACTACTCAAAGTAATAAGATAATATAAATTTCTTCTTTTTTCTCTCTCTTTTCTGTGTTGCAAATGGGAAAAATAGAGCTTCTTTATTTATTATTAATATTCTCATTTTTTTTACTATTAATAAATATATTTAAAATATTATTTATTTAGTTAATAAATTATTAGTTATTAAAGTTGAATAAAAATATTCTACGAATAATTATGAGTTACTCACTATTTATTTAGTATTTATTCGCGACGCATAATTGTTTATATTCACAAATTCAGATACTATGTACATGCTTTCTTCATTAATAATTTTTGTTTATATTTTAATTTTTTAAGGTTTCTTCATGACAATTGCAACCCGGTCTTAATTTTTATTTTAAATATTTGATGAGTTAATTAATATATAATTTAAACATTTGATTGATTTGAATTTATCATGTTAAATTAATTTAACAATTTTGTTGCCCTTAGTAATGATTTCTACATTTTAATCAAATGAAGATGATAATGTATTGGTAAAAGACAACAGTGACAATAATATATTATTTTTTAAATTTCTCCAACAATTATTAATTTATTTTTGTTTACTTATAAAAACAAAATGATATTTATAAGAAAGGAAAATACTAACTGAAAGACCATAACAAACTTATCATTTATCAATGAAGTCAAATTTACACACATTTGTTTTTGATTAAAACAACACAGAACAATACAAGTTTGAAACATAATTTTGGTCATACAAAAATTGATTCAATAGTTTTGGTCCTACAAAATTTGATTCAGTAAATTAGTTAAAAGTTAATTTTGGATTGTAAATAGTTATTTATAATAAATAATAGAGTTTATTTTAATTTTAATTTTGACACTAATTAACCATTTTTGGCATTATGTTAGAAATAAATAATTTTTTTTTTGAAAATAAATGTTTTAATATAATATTGCCTTTACAAATGCAACACATTAGAATAAATATCCTTTATATATCCTTTATCCAATATTTCCGTATATAAATATCCTTTATATATTTTTTATATCAAATAATTGATTTTTACATTCGAGTAATTGATTTTTTAAATGTTTAATTTCACCGATCACTTTCAACACAATAATATTATTCTATTTTAATAAGCGATTATCTCTTTTATTTTTAAAATGTTAATACTTATAAGATTGATTTTATGACTATTTAATATATTTAAAATTATATTATTATTATTATTATTGATTTTACACTTATTAATAAATATATCATTAATTTTCTATGAAGATCTCAACACATATTATTATTATTATTATTATTATTATTATTATTATTATTATTATTATTATTATTATTATATCAATAAATACTATTCAATCAATTAAGTATTTTATATTTTAGATTTGTTTAAAAAAATCATATACTTTATAGAAACATGAAGATTAGCTAAGCAATACCACGTGCGGTTGCATGAAAAATAAAACGAGATAAATATATTTTTTAAAATAATAATTGAAAAGAATAAATTAATAAAATCAAATAACAAATATTTTATTTTTAAATTTAATTTATTATAAATAACAAATATATTTAAAGAAAAAATTTACTAGAAAAAATATTAGCTTTTTAATGATAAAAAGTTAACATTTATACAAAAAAATGATACAAATATTTATTTTTATAAAAATAATATGAGACAATTATGATTAGTGAATAAAACAATTTTTTATGAATACACAATTTTGTTATTCTTTTTAAAATGACCAATAAAAATTATGCTGCATAAAAGGTGTGCTGCATCTAGGGGTGGCAAAGCGGGCGGCCCGCCCCGTTTTGGCCTGCCCAATTTAAGGCTGTCCAAAAGCGGGGCGGGGCGGGGTGGGCCAACTTAGGGATCCGAGTTCAAAAGTCAAGTATGCTCCATTTACTTACGAGTTGGCGGGTTGGCGGGCCGGCTCGCCAAATTTTTATTTTATTTTATTTGACAATTTGATTTACTATATAATTTTAAAAAATATTTATTATCAAAGAGGTCAATAAAAGATTTTATTTTACAATGAATAATAGAACTTCAACATGTCTTAAGTCCAAACAGTTCAAAAAAATAAAATAAATAAAGACCAATTACAACAAAAAATAATGAAATAAACTCAAGCACAATAAAAAAATGTATCAAAATAAATAAACAAAACATATCATCCTAATCATATTTAAAAACTAAATACTAAAAGAACCTAATTATTAATTTACACAAGACACACATTGATAACAATTACACTGCATAAAACAACACAATGCATAAAATATCAACACTTGGCTTTTCACTGTTTACATTATATAGACTCTTATAATGACTGATTCCTTAATAGTTAAATCATAAATTTGTCACATGTATATATTGATCAAATCCTTCATTTTCTTAAAATCTACATCTATTTCAAAAGAAAACATGTGAGCTAATGTATTGACAACTTAATAGTTTTGCATGCCATACAATTATTTTTTTATTACAAGTTTTTCCAATTAACACATGTATTAGAAAGTTTAGAAGTAATGTTACAATTATAACTTAATTTGTCTGTATAATAATTTAGAATAATTTTATTCAACATAATCCTATAAGAAGAGTATAGTTTTAATAGTTAAAATTATTTTATGTCTAAGTAAAAAAAATATAATGTGTTAACAAAAAGCCCGCGGGAAAAATCCGCTCGGCCCCCCCTCCACCCGCCTTTTTTAGTGGGTTAGGCGGGTCGGGCTAACTTAAGGTACCGAGCGAAAAACATCAGCCCAGCCCGCCAAAAATGGCGGGTCAAACGGGCCGACTCGGCGGGCCCGACCCATTTTTCCACCCCTAGCTGCATCATATGTTTGGTCACGTTGGAAATCTTAACAAATTCATATGATTTAAAAATATGACAATAATAATGAGACATTATTAATGTCAATATGGTGAGTAAAAATCAATCAATGTTAATAATAAAAATTTATTATTATTATTTATTATTATTTAATAATAATAATATCTTAGTATTATCATTATTAATATTTAATTTATGAATTTTTAAAATAGAAAAATCTTACACATTTATGTATTATGTATATTGTCAAAATAGTTCTTAGGAATTAAAAATAAGAAAATGTTCATTAAAGCGTTTATTGTAGTACCCTGCCCATCGACATCCCTAATCAGTACCCGAGCATGCGTAAAAAAATATACTTAAATAAAGAAGAAAATTATTTCACAAATATTTAATTATTTATATTTAAGTATTCTAAAGTCCATTTTCCCTAGATATTTAATTATATATATTTAAGTATCCCAAAGTCCATTATTCTTATATTGCAACAAGACATAAGATAGATAAGGTGATTACACTAGTAAAATATAACCACATATCCAAAGTTATATAAAACAAAGTAAGAATGATATATTTTTGTTCTTAAATTCCACATAAAAATTTAAAAAACAAAAAAAATCTAACAACTTGACAAATAAAAAGCGACATGGCGCGACTTGTGCGAACGCATGCGTGCTTTACTAGTATTTAGTAAAACAGACAAATTGACAACAACATACTTGATAAATGACATCATCGCCTATTTAAATTACATAATATTTGAAGAATGAACCATAACACCAACATAATTTCTACATGTATTACAAGGTGGGGAGACTGAATAACTCAAACTCACCAAATAGAAGATGATATCTCGACTATAAATGAATCATATCTAATTTTGGATAAAAGTTTTAAAAGAGAAAAGGTGCAAGTGTACACAAAAAGGTTTGAATGAGGTTGAAGTGTTTTTGTTGGGATCAACAGCAAATGGATCCCACTGGAGGGACACTCATTATGTCTCCACTTATTTGTGAAAGGGTTTGCGAATTGAATCATAATGAAGTACGGAAATGGAAGAAAGAATAAAGTTCAGTCTGTATTGCTTCATCCTACCCCAAAAAACTCAACTGCATACGATTCGTATCTTTATTTATTAAGTGTTTTAAATTTGATAAAGAGAAAGAAGTCGAGGTTTATTATGAAAGTGGTTAAAGTGTAGAAAACAAAGAAGGTTTTGAAAAAGATGAGAATGTTTTGAAAATTAAAGAAAAGGAGACGAAGAGAATATCCTATGTACAGGAAGGTAAAAGATAATGTAAGGAAGGTCTAAACGAACGAAAGCTCATACTTGATATAAAGAAATCAATATAGCGCTCCCATCCCTTTGGATTAAAAGACATAAGCAGATAAATAAGCCAAGATGATACAAAATCTCAGATGAAAGTAAATCACTCAAACAGACAGCATCAACGAAACCCATGCGTCAGATGATAATCAAAGGAACGGGTAAAGTGCATCAGCTGAAAATAAACCACAATAGCGAATGCATAAGGTAAGAATAAATCACAAGCAGCGAATGCATCAGGCAAACTCAAGGTTTTAGATAAAGCTCAATGTATCAGCGAGATATCAGATAAGAATCCCTGTATCAGATAAAACCCACTAACAGAACCTGGATAACAGAGAAATAATCTGAATGTCTCAGATAAGGCTCAAGAGTAGGCTACGGGACCATAATGGATTGGATTGAAAGCCACAAAATAAACCGGTCAATGTAGTCTATGCATCCATAGGTATTCGAAAGCTAATATTTAAATTAACATTATAATCGCAACGCAATGAAGAAAATATCAACAAAACTTGAATTTATTTACAAGTAAATCAAATAAAGTATAAAGCCAAAAATTCCATGTCTATTGTATTTACATCACAAATATTAAACCAAAAAAGGTGTATAAATTATTAACATTAGACGAACAAAATTTGGAGGTGCATAATTGGAATGGTAGTGTAAATAAAGACTAAAAAAAGATTAAATTAGTAGATGTTACTATGATAATAAATTAAAAGCTTTGCAAATTTCCTTTGTGTTTAGAAAACCATGCGCACCAGTATTATGACTAAAAACCATTTCTCACCGATTAACCAATATGCTTGTGGCCTTGTTCCAATCATATACATTCAACACAAAAAGAAATGTTACTAATATTAGAAGGAGTCTATCTTAATATATAAAAAGCAACTACTACCATTTTTACAAATAATTTAAAACTTATTACATTTCTAAAAATAGGATAAACTATGTCACTATAAATTTTTTAATTAAAATTAATTCAGACATTTGGAATAATTGCTTCTTTTTATACACAAAATTAATGTGATTGTTGGCCACGTCTATTACCAAAGGTACTAATATAATTACTATCAAATTTACCTATTCCAACAATCCACATTAATTATTGTATCAATTAATTTTAGAACATAAAAGGCACGATAAATACAAAATTAGAAAAAAAAAACTTCTCTTTCATTTTATTTAACTTTGCATCATTTTTGGAAAGACAACCAACACAAAAGATAGAACCATTGATCTCTCTGCTTCTGTTTTTCAAAGAGGCAGTAACCCAAACACAATAATCCTTAATTTCTCATTATTTTTCATAGGTATTATAGAGTACAAGATTTCGAAATGGAAATTATGTAAATTTGATTACTACATCATAAGACGGATATTTAATTTTGGTACCGCTTCTACCTCTTCTTGACTCTTTTGTTCTTCTAAGTTGTAGGTCAATTGTGTTTTGTGTTGGTGTCTCCGTAAGGCATAGGATTTTGATGTAGGGGCTTCGAACAATACAATGACTGCAACTTGTTTTGTGGTTTGTTAGGTTTTTCGTTTTTTTATTATTTATTTTTACCCAAAATTTGTATGTTTATTAGTTACATATTCAGATTTACCTATGATGACTAAAAAGATATACTCACTAATCTCATTCTTTGACAAAGAAAATTTTAAAATTTGGTTATACGAATCTTAGACCGTAGCTTATGCTTCTATAATATCTCATTATTTTCATTATATTTGTCATTATGTTATAGGTGTAGACTATTTTGTCCTTAATATACAAGTTTGTTAATGTCAAGTTCTTGGTTAAATTGTGCTCCAAAACAAAAGAGGTTTATTAGGGAGAGTATATGTGGCTTTTAAAGAAGCAGAAAAGAATTATAGATGGTATACGAGTTTTGTTGATGTTTGAAGAGAGCTTTAAGTTGGTAATGGTAATACACTTTGATCTCTGTGGGGAAACATTAATTCTGAATAGATTAAAAAATTTGGAGAAGAGAAGAACTTTATACAACAATCATCAACAGTATCAAAATAATACTAAGATAACTGATAGCATTTTCTTATTTTACACTCATAATAGCTTTTGATCTTTGAATTTTATTTATGAATTCCAGGTAGAACAGTCATTGCAAAATTCAATCTAAATTACAAATCGTAATTATTACGTGGGATTTGGTTTTGATTCCACTACCAATTTTAGTAAAGTATACGTTAAACAGAATTTGAATCAGCTGACTCTCTCACTGATTTTGGATAAAACATGGTTTTCATTTCTATTTTCCTCTAGGTGATGCTGATATTTGTTGTCCATAAATTTTTAAATAGAATGATGTATATTGTCTGTTGTTTAGTGTCTTTTAACTTATTAACAAAATATTTGAATAAAATGCAGGGTGAAAAGTTAGCTGATTCAGTTAGTTGTATCTATATTAGAACAGATAAAGGTTTTTGTCAAAATTAGGAACTCAGTAAATATGAGATTTGATAGTATTCCTTCACCTTATTATTGATGAAACTATGATTTGGTTTTTCTAATCTCATGTTACAAAGAGAAACTACTCAAAAAAATAGGTTAATACAAATTTTTACTTTTTTTCTCTTCAGTGTTGCAAATGGGAAAAATAGAGCTTCTTTATTTATTATTAATATTCTCATTTATTTTTTTAACATTAATAACTATATTTAAAATATTGTTTTGTTAATTAATAAGTTATTTGTTATTAAAGTTGCTTAAAAATATTCTACGAATAATTATGAGTTATTCACTACTTATATAGTATTTATTCGTGATGTAGAATTGTTTATGTTCACAAATTCAGATACTATGTACATGCTTCCTTCATTAATAATTTTTGTTTTTGTTTTATTTTTTTAAGGTTTCTTCGTGACAATTGCAACCAGATCTTAATTTTTATTTTAAATATTTGATGAGTTAATTAATATATATTTTGAACATTTGATTGATTTGAATTTATTATGTTAAATTATTTTAACAATTTTGTTGCCCTTAGTAATGATACCCATTCTACATTTTATTCAAATGAAGATAATAATGTATTGGTAAAAGAAAACAGTGTCAACAATATATTATTTTTTTAATTTCTCTAACATTAACTAATTTAGTTTTGTTTATTTATAAAAACAAAATGATATTTATAAAAAGGAAAATCCTAACTGAAAGACCATAACAAACTTATCATTTACCATTTAATTCATATTTACAAACATTTGTTGTTGATTAAAACAACCCGGAACAATATAAATTTGACAAGATAATTTTGGTCATACAAAAATTGATTAAATAATTTTGGTCCTACAAAAATTGATTCAATAAATTAGTTAAAAGTTAATTTTTGATTGTAAATAATTATTTATAATAAATAATAGAGTTTATTTCTGTTTTAATTTTGACATTAAATAACTGTTTTTAGGATTGTGTTAGAATAAATAAAAAATAAAAAATCTTTGTAAATAAATGTTTTAATATAATATTGTCTTTACAAATACAACACATTAGAATAAATATCCTTTATATATCCTCTATCCTATCTTTCTGTAAATAAATATCTTTTATATATTTTTTACATTAAACAATTGATTTTTTCATTGGAATAATTGATTTTGTAAATGTTTAATTTCACTGATCACGTTAACATAAAAAAAATTATTCTATTTTAATAAGTGATTATCTCTTTTATTTTTAAAATGTTAATAATTAAATGATTGATTTTATAATTATTTTGATATATTTAAAATTATATGATTATTATTGATTTTACAGTTATTAATTAATATATCATTTATTTTCTAAGAAGATCTCAATACATATTATTATTATTATTATTATTATTATTATTATTATTGTTATTATATCAATAAATATTATTTAATCAATTAAGTATTATTTATTTTAGATTTGTTTAAAAACAATCATATACTTTTTAGAAACATGAAGATTAGCTGAGCAATACCACGTTCGGTTGCATGAAAAATTGAAATGAGAATAATATATTTTTTAAAATAATAATTGAAAATAATAAATTAATAAAATCAAATAACAAAAAATATCTTTTTAAATTTAACTTCATATAAATAACAAATATTTTAAAGAAAAAAATCGACTTGAAACAAAGTTAGATTCTTAATGATAAAAAGTTAACATTTATACTAAAAAATGATACAAATATTTATTTTTATAAAAATAACATGAGACAATAATGATTAGTGAATACACAAATTTTATATGAATACACAAATTTTTTATTCTTTTAAAAATGACCAATAAAAATTATGCTGCATAAAAGGTGTGTTGCATCGTATGTTTGGTCACATTGGAAATATCAGCAAATTCATATGACTTAAAAATATGACAATAATAATGATACATTATTAATATCAATATGGTGAGTAAATAATAATAAATGTTAATAATAAAAATTTATTAATATTTATTATTATATAATTATAATAACATATTAAAATTATTATTATTATTAATATTTAAATTATTAATTTTTAAAATAGAAAAATCTTACACATTTATGTATTATGTATATTTTCAAAATAGTTCTTAGGAATTAAAAATGAGAAAATGTTCATAAAAATGTTTTTAAGGTTCTAAATTAAACATTAACGGTCTGATTTGCACCGATACGAATCAATACTGGCTCATACTCAATGAATACCCACGAAAAATACCCTCAACGATTAGGGTAAAAATCCTCAAAATAGGTACGAATACTAACACGAGTAATTACCCATTAAAATAAGCGGTTACGAGTGCTGGCATGAGTACCTTAGTACCCACTCCGCTCCATATTCACACTTCATATTTATATAATATCATTTGTATTATTATATACAAATGCACATATATCAATTTTTAAAAAACATATCACTATTCAACTATTACACATTTTAATAAAAGTGTTTATTTATTTCTTAAATACACAATAACATTCATAATTTTTTTAATGTTAAAAAACTTAAAATTATATCATAATTTATAATTAATTGATTGAATTTTACTACAAATGTGGATAAACGGGTGCGGGTATGGGTATTGAGATGCCCACATATTATGGATATGGGTGTGAACAGTGTCCACGCGGGTTTGGGCTCGGGTACGAAGATATTTTTGGTATGGGGACGGGTACTGTAGTACTCTTCCCATTGCCATCCCTGATCAATACGCGAGTACAGGTATAAAAATATACATAAATAAAGAAGAAAATAATTTCACAAATATTTAATTATCTATATTTAAGTATCCCAAAGTCCATTTTTCACAAATATTTAATTATCTATACTTAGGTATCCCAAAGTCCATTTTTCTTATATTCCAACAAGACATAAGATAGATCAAGTGATTACACTAGTAAAATACGACCACATATCCAAAGTTCTATAAAAACAAAGATAGGATGATATATTTTTGTTCTTAATTTCACACATAAAATGACATGGCACGACTCGTGCGAATGCACACGTGCTTTAGTAGTATTTAAAAAATTAATTAAATAATTTTGGTCCTGCAAAAATTGATTTAATAAATCAGTTAAAAGTTAATTTTGGATTGTAAATAATTATTTACAATAAATAATAAATAATATAGTTTATTTTTGTTTTAATTTTGACATTAATTAACTGTTTTTAGGATTGTGTTAGAATAAATAAAAAATAAAAAACCTTGGTAAATAAATGTTTTATTATAATATTATCTGTTACAGATGCAACACATTAGAATAAATATCTTTTATATATCCTTTATCCTATCTTTCCCTAAATAAATATCCTTTATATATTTTTTACATCAAACAATTGATATTTTCATTGGAATAATTGATTTGTAAAAGTTTAATTTCACCGATCACTTTCAACACAAAAACATCATTCTATTTTAATAATTTATTATCTCTTTTATTTTTAAAATTTTAATACTTAAATGATTGATTTTATGATTATTTTGATATATTTAAAATTATATGATTATTATTGATTTTACACATTTATTTTCTATGAAGATCTCAATACATATTTTTATTATTATTACTATTATTATTCTTATTATATCAATAATATTATTCAATCAATTAAGTATTATTTATTTTAGATTTGTTTAAAAACAATCATATACTTTATAGAAACAAGAATATTAGCTAAGCAATACCACGTTTGGTTGCATGAAAATTGAAATGAGAATAATATATTTTTTAAAATAATAATTGAAAATAATAAATTAATAAAATCAAACAAATTTTATATTTTTAAATTTAATTTCATATAAATAACAAATATTTTGAAAGAAAAAAATCGACTTGAAACAAAATTAGATTCTTAATGATAAAAAGTTAACATTTATATTAAAAAATGATACAATATTTATTTTTATAAAAATAACATGAGACAATAATGATTAGTGAATACACAAATTTTGTATGAATACACAAATTTTTTATTCTTTTAAAAATGACCAATAAAAACTATGCTGCATAAAAGGTGTGTTGCATCATATGTTTGGTCACATTGGAAATATCAACAAATTCATATGAGTTAAAAAATGACAATAATAATGATACATTATTAATATCAATATGGTGAGTAAATAATAATAAATCTTACACATTATTGTATTATGTATATTTTCAAAATATTTCTTAGGAATTAAAAATCAGAAAATGTTCATTAAAACGTTTTTAACGTTCTAAATTATAAATTAACAGTCTGATTTGCAACAATACGAATCAATACTGGCTCATACTCAATGAGTACCCACAAAAATACCCTCAACGAGTAGGGTAAAAATCCGCAAAATAGGTACGAATACTGACACAAGTAATTACCCATTAAAATAAGCGGTTATAAGTGCTGGCACGAGTACCTTAGTACCCACTCCGCTCCATACTCACACTTCATATTTATATAATATCATTTGTATTATTATATACAAATGCACATATATCAATTTAAAAAACAATATCACTATTAAACTATTACACATTTTAATAAAAGTGTTTATTTATTTCTTAAATCAACATAAACATAATTTTTTTAATGTTAAAAAAACTTAAAATTATATGATAATTTATAATTAATTAATTGAATTTTACTACAAATGTGGATAAACGGGTGCGGGTATGGGTATTGAGATACCCAGAGATTATGGATATGGGTGTGACCAGTGTCCACGCGGGTTTGGGCTCGGGTAAGAAGATTTTTTTGGTATGGGGACGGGTATTGTAGTACTCTGCCCATTTCCATCCCTAATCAATACCCGAGTACAGGTAGAAAAATATACTTAAATAAAGAAGAAAATAATTTCACAAATATTTAATTATCTATATTTAAGTATCCCAAAGTCCATTTTTCACAAATATTTAATTATCTATATTCAAGTATCCCAAAGTCTATTTTTCTTATATTCCAACAAGACATAAGATAGATCAAGTGATTACACAAGTAAAATACAACCACATATCCAAAGTTCTATAAAACAAAGATAGGATGATATATTTTTGTTCTTAATTTCACACATAAAAATGACATGGCACGACTCGTGCGAATGCACATGTGCTTTAGTAGTATTTAAAAAAGCACTCAAATTGACAACCACATACTTGATAAAATAAAACATCACCTATTTAAATTACATAATATTTGAAGAATGAACAAAAACACTAACATAATTCCTACATGTATTACAAGATGGGAAAACTGAATAAGTCAAATTCACAAAATAGAGGATGGTATCTCTTCTATAAATGAATCATATATAATCTTGGAAAAAAGTTTTAGAAGAGAGACGTTGCACAATCACACAAAATGGTATGAATGAGGTTGAAGTGTTTTTGTTGGGATCAATAGCAAATGGATCCCATTGAAGGGATAATCACTATGTCTCCACTTATTTGTGAAAGTGTTTGTGAATTGAATCGCAATGAAGTTCGGAAATGGAAGAAAAAATAAGGTTCAGTCTGTATCGCCTCATCCTACCCCAAAATACTCAACTGCATAAGATTCATATCTTTATTTATTAAGTGTTTTAAGTTTGATAAAGAGAAAGAGGTTTGAAAAGAGAGTCACTCGAAGAAGTCGAGGTTTATTATGATACTGGTTAGAGTTTAGAAAACAAAGAAAGTTTTGAAAAAGATGAGAAGGTTTTGAAAATTAAAGAATTTGAAGGAGATGGAGAGAATATCCTATGTACAGGAAGGTCTGGCCGAACATAAGCTCATACTTGATATAAAGAAATCAATATAGCATTCCCATCCCTTTGGATTAAAAGCCATAAGCAGTTAAATAAGCCAAGAGTATACCAAACCTCAGGTAAAAATAAATCACACAAACAGACATCATCAAAGACACCCTTGCGTCAGATAATACTTAAAGGAACAGATAAAGTTCATCAGGTGAAAATAAACCACAACAGAGAATGCATTAGGTAAGAACAAATCACAAGCAGCGAATGCATCAGGTAAATTCAAGGTGTCAGATAAAGCTCAAAGTATCAATAAGATATCTAATAAGAATCCCTGCATCAGATAAAACACACTGACAAAACCAGGATTACAGAGAAATAATCTGAATGTCTCAGATAAGGCTTAAGAGTTGCCTACGGGACCGAAATGGATTGAATTGAAAGCCACAAAATAAACCGGTCAATGGAGTCTATGCATCCATACGTATTCGAAAGCTAATATTTAAATTAACTTTATAATCGCAATGCAATGAAGAAAATATAAACACAACTTGAATTTATTTACAAGTAAATCAAATAAAGTATAAAGCTAAAAATTCCATGTCTATTGTATTTACATCAAAAATATTAAACCAAAAAAGGTGTATAAATTATTAACAATCGACAAATAATATTTGGTGGTGCATAATTGGAATGGTAGTGTAAATAAGAACTAAAAAAATATTAAATTAGTAGATGTTACTATGATAATAAATTAAAAGCTTTGCAAATTTCCTTTGTGTTTGGAAAACCATACGCACCAGTATTACAACTAAAAACCATTTCTCACTGATTAACCAATATGCATGTGGTCTTGTTCCAATCATACACATTCACCACAAAAAGAAATGTTACTAATCTTAGAAGGGGTCTGTTTTAATATATAAAAAGTGACTACTACCATTTTTACAAATAATTTAAAACTAATTACATTTCTAAAATTAGGGTTAAATAGATCATTATAAATTTTTTAATTAAAATTAATTCATACTTCTTGAATATTTGCTTCTTTTTATACACAGAATTAATGTGATTGTTGGTCATTTCTATTACCAAAACTACTAATATAATTAGTATCAACTTTACATATTCCAACAATCCATATTAATTATTCCATCTATTAATTTTAGAACATAAAAGGCACAATGAAAAGAAAATTAGAAGAAAAAAACCTTCTCTTTCATTTTATTTAACTTTGCTTCATTTTTGGAAAGACAACCAACACAAAAGATAGAACCATTGATTTATCTCTGCTTCTATTTTTCAAAAACGCACTAACACAATCAAACACCAACAAACAAACATACAAAATAAATCCCCAAACACAAAAATCCTTAATTTCTCGATATTTTTCATAGGCTTTAAAGGGTACAAGATTTAAAAATGGAAATTATGTAAATTTAATTACTACACGAATGTTTAATTCTGGTTCCGCTTCTACCTCTTCTTGATTCTTTTGATCTTCTAAGTTGTAGGTCAGTTTTCGGTTTTGTTGGTGTCTCCGTGAGATGTAGGACTTTAATGGCATAGTTGTATGAATTTGTGCAGTAGTGAAGAGAAAGTGTGAGGGGCTTCGAACAATACAGCGACTGCAAGTTTTTTTGTGGTTTGTTAGGTTTTTCGTTTTTTTTACCTGAAGTTTGTATGTTTATTAGTTACATATTCAGATTTACCTATGGTGACTAAAAAGGTACACTCACTAATCTCATTCTTTCACATAGGATGTTTTTAAATTTGGTTAAACGAATCTTAGACCGTAGCTTATGTTTCTATAATATCTTTGTAATTGCGATGAATTTCTCTGTTGATTTAATTATATTTGTCATTATGTTATAGGTGTAGACTATTTTGTACTTAATATACAAGTTTGTTAATGTCAAGTTCTTGGTTAAATTATGGTCCAAAACAAAAGAGGATTATCAGAGAGAGTATATGTGACTTTTAAAGAAGGAGAAAAGAATTATAGATGGTATACGGGTTTTGTTGATGTTTGAAGAGAGCTTTAAGTTAGTAATGGTAATACAACTTTGATCTATGTCGGGAAACATTAATTCCAAATAGATTAAAAAAATTTGGAGAAGAGAAGAACTTTATACAACAACTGTCAACAGTATCAAAATAATACTAAGATAATTGATAGCATTGTCTTACTTTACACTCATAATAGCTTTTGATATTTTATTTTTATTTATGAATTCCTGGTAGAATAGACATTGCAAAATTCAATCTAAATTACAAATTGTAATTATTCGGTGGGATTTAGTTTTGATTCCATTGCCAATTTTAGTAAAGTTTACGTTAAACTGAATAGGAATCACCTGACTCTCTCACTAATTTTGGGTAAAACATGGTTTTCATTTCTATTTTCTTCCAGGTGATGCTGATATTTGTTGTCCATAAATTTTTAAATATAGTGATGTAGATTGTCTAATGTTTAGTGTCTTTTAACATATTAACAAAGTATTTGAATAAAATGCACGATGAAAAGTTCGTTGATTCAGTTAGTTGTATCTATATTAGAACAGATAAAGGTTTTTTGTCAAAATTAAGAACTCAGTAAATATTAGATTTGATAGTATTCCTCCAACTTATTATTAATGAAACTATGATTTGGTTTTTCTAATCACATGTTACAAAAATAAACTACTCAAAAAAATAAGATAATATACATTTTTGCTTTTTTTTTTCTTTTTCTCTTCTGTGTTGCAAATGGGAAAAATAGAGCTTCTTTATTTATTATTAATATTCTCAATTATTTTTTTACTATTAATAACTATATTTAAAATATATTTTTTGTTAATTAATAAGTTACTAGTTATTAAAGTTGCATAAAAATATTCTACGAATAATTATGAGTTATTCAATATTTATTTAGTATTTATTCGCGATGCATAATTGTTTATATTCACAAATTCGATACTATGTACATGCTTCCTTCATTAATAGTTTTTGTATTTGTTTTATTTTTTTAAGGTTACTTTGTGACAATTGCAACCGGATCTTAATTTTTATTTTAAATATTTGATGAGTTAATTAATATATATTTTGAACATTTCATTGATTTGAATTTATTATGTTAAATTATTTAAACAATTTTGTTTCCCTTAGTAATGATACCCAATCTACATTTTAATCAAATGAAGATAATAATGTATTGGTAAAAGAAAACAGTGTCAATAATATATTATTTTTTAATTTCTCTAACAATAATTAATGTTCTTTTGTTTAGTTATAAAAACAAAATGATATTTATAAAAAGGAAAATCCTAACTGAAAGACCATAACAAACTTATTATTTATCATTTAATTCATATTTACAAACATTTGTCGTTGAGTAAAACAACTTGGAACAATATAAATTTGTCAAGATAATTTTGGTTATACAAAATTTGATTAAATAATTTTGGTCCTGCAAAAATTGATTCAATAAATTAGTTAAAAGTTAACTTTGGATTGTAAATAATTATTTATAATAAATAATAGAGTTTATTTTTGTTTTAATATTGACATTAATTAACCGTTTTTAGGATTGTGTTAGAATAAATAAAAAATAAAAAATCTTTGTAAATAAATGTTTTAATATAATACTGTCTTTACAGATGCAACACATTAGAATAAATATCCTTTATATATCCTCTATCCTAACTTTCTGTAAATAAATATCCTGTATATATTTTTCACATCAAACAATTGATTTTTTCATTGGAATAATTGATTTTGTAAATGTTTAATTTCACCGATCACTTTCGACACAAAAACATTATCCTATTTTAATAAGTGTTTATCTTTTTTATTTTTAAAATGTTAATACTTAAATGATTGATTTTATGATTATCTTGATATATTTAAAATTATATGACTATTATTGATTTTACAGTTATTAATTAATATATCATTTAGTTTCTATGAAGATCTCAATACATATTATTATTATTATTATTATTATTATTATTATTATTATTATTATTATTATTATTATTATTATTATTATTATTATTGTTATTATTGTTATTATATAAATAAATATTATTCAATCAATTAAATATTATTTATTTTAGATTTGTTTAAAAACAATCATATACTTTATAGAAACATGAAGATTAGCTGAGCAATACCATGTTCGGTTGCATGAAAATTGAAATGAGAATAATATATTTTTTAAAATAATAATTGAAAATAATAAATTAATAAAATAAAATAACAAATATTGTATTTTTATATTTAATTTCATATAAATAAAAAATATTTTTAAAGAAAAAAATCAACATGAAACAAAATTAGATTCTTAATGATCAAAAGTTAACATTTATACTAAAAAATGATACAAATATTTATTTTTATAAAAATAACATGAGACAATAATGTTTAGTGAATACACAAATTTTGTATGAATACCCAAATTTTTTATTCTTTTAAAAATGACCAATAAAAACTATGCTGCATAAAATATGTGTTGCATCATATGTTTTGTCACATTGGAAATATCAGCAAATTCATATGAGTTAAAAATATGACAATAATAATGATACATTATTAATATCAATAACGCGAGTAAAAAATAATAAATGTAAATAATAAAAATTTATTAATATTTATTATTATATAATTATAATAACATATTAAAATTATTATTATTATTATTAATATTTAATTTATGAATTTTTAAAATAAAAAAATCTTACACATTTATGTATTATGTATATTTTCAAAATATTTCTTAGGAATTAAAAATGAGAAAATGTTCATTAAAACGTTTTTAACGTTCTAAGTTAAAAATTAACAGTCTGATTTGCACCAATACGAATCAATACTGGCTCATACTCAACGAGTACCCACAAAAAATACCCTCAACGAGTAGGGTAAAAATACGCAAAATAGGTACGAATACTGACACGAGTAATTACCCATTAATTTAAGCGGTTATGAGTGCTGGCACGAGTACCTTAGTACCCACTCCACTCCATACTCACACTTCATATTTATATAATATCATTTGTATTATTATATAAAAATACACATATATCAATTTTTAAAAAACATATCACTATTAAACTATTACACATTTTAATAAAAGTGTTTATTTATTTCTTAAATCAACAATAACATTCATAATTTTTTTAATGTTAAAAAAACTTAAAATTATATGATAATTTATAATTAATTGATTGAATTTTACTACGAATGTGTATAAACGGGTGCGGGTATGGGTATTGAGATACCCATAGATTATGGATATGGGTGTAATTGTTTAGTTTCACCGATCATTTTCAACACAATAATATTATTCTATTTTAGTAAGTGATTATCTGTTTTATTTTTAAAATGTTAATACTTATATGATTGATTTTATGATTATTTAATATGGTTAAAATTATATGATTATTATTGATTTTGCAATTATTAATTAATATATCAATACATATTATTATTATTATTATTATTATTATTAATATTATTATTATTATTATTATATCAATATATATTATTCAATCAATTAAGTATTATTTATTTTATATTTGTTTAAAAACAATCTTATACTTTGTAGAAACATGAAGATTAGCTGCGCAATACCATGTTCGGTTGCATGAAAATTGAAATGAGATTAATATATTTTTTAAAATAATAATTGAAAAGAATAAATTAATAAAATCAAATAACAATATTATATTTTTAAATTAAATTTCATATAAATAACAAATATTTTTAAAGAAAAAAAATTGACTTGAAACATAATTAGCTTCTTAATGATAAAGCCAAAAATTCCATGTCTATTGTATTTACATCAAAAATATTAAACCAAAAAAGGTGTATAAATTATTAACAATAGATAAACAAAATTTGGAGGTGCATAATTGGAATGGTTGTGTAAATAAAGACTAAAAAAAAGATTAAATTAGTAGATGTTACTGTGATAATAAATTAAAAGCTTTGCAAATTTCCTTTGCGTTTGGAAAACCATGTGCACCAGTATTACGACTAAAAACCATTTCTCACTGATTAACCTATCTGCATGTGGTCTTGTTCCAATCATACACATTCAACACAAAAAGAAATGTTACTAATCTTAGAAGGATTCTGTTTTAATATATAAAAAGTGACTACTACCATTTTTACAAATAATTTAAAACTAATTACATTTCTAAAATTAGGGTTAAATAGATCATTATAAATTTTTTAATTAAAATTAATTCATACATCTTGAATATTAGCTTCTTTTTATACACAAAATTAATTTGATTGTTGGTCATTTCTATTACCAAAACTACTAATATATTTCCTATCAACTTTACCTATTCCAGCAATCCACATTAATTATTCCATCTATTAATTTTAGAACATAAAAGGCACAATGAAAAGAAAATTAGAATAAAAAAAACCTTCTCTATCATTTTATTTAACTTTGCTTCATTTTTGGAAAGACAACCAACACAAAAGATAGAACCATTGATTTATCTCTGCTTCTATTTTTCAAAGACGCACTAACACAATCAAACAAACATACAAAATCAATACCCAAACACAATAATCCTTAATTTCTCATTATTTTCATAGGCTTTATAGAGTACAAGATTTCGAAATGGAAATTATGTAAATTTGATTACTACACGAATGTTTAATTCTGGTTCCGCTTCTACCTCTTCTTAACTCTTTTGATCTTCTAAGTTGTAGGTCAATTGTCTGTTGTTTTGGTGTCTCCACGAGATATAGGATTTTGATGGCGAAGTTGTATGAATTTGTGCAGTAGTGAAGAGAAAATGTGAGAGGCTTCGACTAATACAATGATTGCAAGTTGTTTTGTGGTTTGTTAGGTTTTTCGTTTTTTTTTTTACCTGAAGTTTGTATGTTTATTAGTTACATATTCAGATTTACCTATGGTGACTAAAAATGTATACTCACTAATCTCATTCTTTCACAGAGGAAGTTTTAAAATTTGGTTATACGAATCTTAGACCGTAGCTTATGTTTCTATAATATCTTTCTAATTGCGATAAATTTCTCTGTTGAGTTTCATTATATTTGTCATCATGTTATAGGTGTAGAGTATTTTGTACTTAACATACAAGTTTGTTAATGTCAAGTTCTTGGTTAAACTGTGGTCCAAAACAAAAGAGGGTTATCAGAGAGAGTATATGTCACTTTTAAAGAAGCAGAAAAGAATTATAGATGGTATACGGGTTTTGTTGATGTTTGAAGAGAGCTTTAAGTTGGTAATGGTAATACAACTTTGATCTAAGTGGGGAAACATTAATTCCAAATAGATTAATTGGAGAAGAGAAGAACATTATACAACAACCGTCAACAGTATCAAAATAATACTAAGATAATTGATAGAGTTTTCTTATTTTACACTCATAATAGCTTTTGATCTTTGATTTTTATTTATGAATTCCAGGTAGAACAGATATTGCAAAATTCAATCTAAATTACAAATTGTAATTATTCCTGACTCTCTCACTGATTTTGGGTATAACATGGTTTTCATTTCTATTTTGTTCCAGTTATGCTGATATTTGTTGTCCATAAATTTTTAAATAGAGTGATGTATATTGTCTGATGTTTAGTGTCTATTAACATATTAACAAAGTATTTCAATAAAATGCAGGATGAAAAGTTAGTTGATTCAGTTAGTTGTATCCATATTAGAACAGATAAAGGTTTTTGTCAAAATTAAGAACTCAGTAAATATGAGATTTGATAGTATTCCTCCAACTTATTACTAATGAAACTATGATTTGGTTTTTCTAATCAAATGTTACAAAAAGAAACTACTTAAAAAAATAAGATAATTTACATTTTTGATTTTTTTTCTCTTCTGTGTTGCAAATGGGAAAAATAGAGATTCTTTATTTATTATTAATATTCTCAATTTTTTTTACTATTAATAACTATATTGAAAATATATATTTTTTTGTTAATTAATAAGTTATTATTTATTAAAGTTGCATAAAAATATTCTACAAATAATTATGAGTTATTCACTATTTATTTAGTATTTATTCGCGATGCAGAATTTTATATATTAACAAATTCAGATACTATGTACATGCTCTCTTCATTAATAATTTTTGTTTTTGTTTTATTTTTTTAAAGTTTCTTCACGAAAATTGCAACCAGATCTTAATTTTTATTTTAAATATTTGATGAGTTAATTAATATATATTTTAAACATTTTATTGATTTGAATTTATTATGTTAAATTATTTTAACAATTTTGTTTCCCTTAGTAATGATACCCATTCTACATTTTACTCAAATGAAGATAATAATGTATTGGTAAAAGAAAATAGTGTCAATAATATATTATTTTTTAATTTCTCTAACAATAATTAATTTACTTTTTGTTTAGTTATATTAAACAATATGATATTTATAAAAAGGAAAATCCTAATTGAAAAACCATAACAAACTTATCATTTATCATTTAATTCATATTTACAAATATTTGTTATTGATTAAAACACCCTGGAACAATATAAATTTGACAAGATAATTTTGGTCATACAAAAATTGATTAAATAATTTTGTTCCTGCAAAAATTGATTCAACAAATTAGTTAAAAGTTAATTTTGGATTGTAAATAATTATTTATAATAAATAATAAATAATAGAGTTTATTTTTGTTTTAATTTTGACATTAATTAACCGTTTTTAGGATTGTGTAAGAATAAATAAAAAATAAAAAATATTTGTAAATAAATGTTTTAATATATTATTGCCTTTATAGATGCAACACATTAGAATAAATATCCTTTATATATCCTCTATCCTATCTTTCTGTAAATAAATATCCTCTATATATTTTTTTATATCAAATAATTGATTTTTTCATTGGAATAATTGATTTTGTAATAGTTTAATTTCACCGATCACTTTCAACACAAAAACATTATTCTATTTTAATAAATTATCTCTTTTATTTTTAAATTGTTAATACTTATATGATTGATTTTGTGATTATTTAATATATTTCAAATTATATGATTATTATTTATTTTACAGTTATTAATTAATATATCATTTATTTTCTATGAAGATCTCAATAATATTATTATTATTATTATTATTATTATTATATCAATAAATATTATTCAATCAATTAACTATTATTTATTTTAGATTTGTTTAAAAACAATCATATACGTTATAGAAAACATGAAGATTAGTTGAGCAATACCACATTCGGTTGCATGAAAATTGAAATGAGATTAATATATTTTTTAAAATAATAATTGAAAATAATAAATAAATAAAATCAAATAACAAATATTATATTTTAAAATTTAATTTCATATAAATAACAAATATTATTAAACAAAAAAATCGAATTGAAACAAAATTAAATTCTTAATGATAAAAAGTTAACATTTATACTAAAAAATGATACAAATATTTATTTTTATAAAATAACATGAGAGAATAATGATTAGTGAATACACAAATTTTTTATGAATACACAAATTTTTTATTCTTTTAAAAATGACCAATAAAAACTATGCTACATAAAGGTATGCTACATCATATGTTTGGCCACATTGGAAATATCAGCAAATTCATATGAGTTAAAAATATGAACATAATAATGATACATTATTAATATCAATATCGTGAGTAAAAATTAATAAATTTTAATAATAAAAATTTATTATTATTTATTATTATTTTATTATAATAATATATTAAAATTATTATTAATATTAATATTTAATTTATGAATTTTTAAAATAGAAAAATCTTACATATTTACGTATTATGTATATTGTCAAAATAGTTCTTAGGAATTAAAAATGAGAAAATGTTCATTAAAACATTTTTAACGTTCTAAATTAAAAATTAACAATCTGATTTGCACCGATACGAATCAATACATTGCTCATACTCAATGGATACCCACATAAAATACCCTCAACGAGTAGGGTAAAAATCTGCAAAATAGGTATGGATGCTGACACGAGTAATTACCCATTAAAATAAGCGGTTATGAGTGTTGGCACGAGTACCTTAGTACCCATTCTACTTCATACTCACACTTCATATTTATATAATATCATTTGTATTATTATATACAAATGCACATATATCAATTTTTAAAAACATATCACTATTAAACTATTACACATTTTAATAAAAGTGTTTATTTATTTCTAAAATCAACAATAACAATCATAATTTTTTTATGTTAAAAAAACTTAAAATTATATGATAATTTATAATTAATTAATTGAATTTTACTACGAATATGGATAAACGGGTGCGGGTATGGGTATTGAGATACCCATAGATTATGGATATGGGTGTGAACAGTGTCCACGCGGGTTTGGGCTCGGGTACAGAGATTTTTTTGGTATGGGGACGGGTATTCTAGTACTCTGCCCATTGCCATCCCTAATCAATACCCGAGTACGGGTAAAAAAATATACTTAATAAAGAAGAAAATAATTTCACAAATATTTAATTATCTATATTTAAGTATCCCAAAGTCAATTTTTTACAAATATTTAATTATCTATATTTAAGTATCCCAAAGTCCATTTTTCCTATATTCCAACAAGACATAAGATAGATCAAGTGATTACAGCAGTAAAATACAACCTTATATCCAAAGTTCTATAAAACAAAGATAGGATGATATATTTTTGTTCTTAATTTCACACATAAAAACGACATGGCACCACTCGTGCGAATGCACACGTGCTTTAGTAGTATTTAAAAAAGCAGACAAATTGACAACCACATACTTGATAAAATACAACATCACCTATTTAAATTACATAATATTTGAAGAATGAACAAAAACACCAATATAATTTCTACATGTATTGCAAGATGGGAAAACTGAATAAGTCAAACTCACAAAATAGAGGATGGTATCTCGTCTATAAATGAATCATATCTAATCTTGGAAAAAAGTTTTAGAAGAGAAACGTTGCACAAAGACACAAAATGGTTTGAATGAGGTTGAAGTGTTTTTGTTGGGATCAATAGCAAATGGATCCCACTGGAGGGACAGTTACTATGTCTCCACATATTTGTGAAAGGGTTTGTGAATTGAATCGTAATGAAGTTCGGAAATGGAAGAAAAAACAAGGTTCAGTCTATATCGCCTCATCCTACCCCAAAATACTCAACTGCATAAGATTCATATCTTTATTTATTAAGTGGTTTAAGTTTGATAAAGAGAAAGAGTTTTGAAAAGAGAGTCACTCGAAGAAGTCGAGGTTTTTTATGGAACTGGTTAAAGTTTAGAAAACAAAGAAGGTTTTGAAAAAGATGAGAAGGTTTTGAAAATTAAAGAATTTGAAGGAGATGAAGAGAATATCCTATGTACAGGACGGTCTGGCCGAACATAAGCTCATACTTGATATAAAGAAACCAATATAGCATTCCCATCCCTTTGGATTAAAAGCCATAAGGAGTTAAATAAGCCAAGAGTATACCAAACCTCAGGTGAAAATAAATCACACAAGCAGACATCATCAAATCACACCCTTGCGTCAGATAATACTCAAAGGAACGGATAAAGTTCATCAGGTGAAAATAAACCACAACATAGAATGCATTAGGTAAGAATAAATCACAAGCAGCAAATGCATCAGGTAAACTCAAGGTCTCAGATAAGGCTTAAGAGTAGGCTACGAGACCAAAATGGATTTAATTGAAGCCACAAAATAAACCGGTCAATGGAGTCTAGGCATCCATACGTATTTGAAAGCTAATATTTAAATTAACTTTATAATCGCAACGCAATGAAGAAAATATCAACACAACTTGAATTTATTTACAAGTAAATCAAATAAAGTATAAAGCCAAAAATTCCATGTCTATTGTATTTACATCAAAAATATTAAACCAAATAAGGTGTATAAATTATGAACAATCGACAAACAAAATTTGGTGGTGCATAATTGGAATGGTAGTGTAAATTAGAACTAAAAAAAATATTAAATTACTAGATGTTACTATGATAATAAATTAAAAGCTTTGCAAATTTCCTTTGTGTTTGGAAAACCATACGCAACAGTATTACAACTAAAAACCATTTCTCACTGATTAACCAATATGTTTGTGGTCTTGTTCCAATCATACACATTCAACACAAAAAGAAATGTTACTAATCTTAGAAGGAGTTTGTTTTAATATATAAAAAGTGACTACTACCATTTTTAAAAATAATTTAAAACTAATTACATTTCTAAAATTAGGGTTAAATAGGTCATTATAAATTTTTTAATTAAAATTAATTTAGACATTTTGAATATTTGCTTCTTTTTATGCACAAAATTAATGTGATTGTTGGCCATTTCTATTACCAAACTACTAATATAATTACTATCAACTTTACCTATTCCAACAATCCACATTAATTATTCCATCTATTAATTTTAGAACATAAAAGGCACAATGAAAATAAAACTAGAAGAAAAAAAACCTTCTCTTTCATTTTATTTAACTTTGCTTCATTTTTGGAAAGACAACCAACACAAAAGATAGAACCATTGATTTCTCTCTGCTTCTGTTTTTCAAAAACGCACTAACACAATCAAGCACCAACAAAAAAACATACAAAATCAATCCCCAAACATAATAATCCTTAATTTCTCGTTATTTTTCATAGGCTTTACAGGGTACAAGATTTCAGAATGGAAATTATGTAAATTTGATTACTACACGAATGCTTTATTTTGGTTCCGCTTCTACTTCTTATTGACTCTTTTGATCTTCTAAGTTGTAGGCCAGTTTTATGTTGTGTTGGTGTCTCCGTGATATGTAGGACTTTGATGGCGTAGTTGTATGAATTTGTGCAGTAGTGAAGAGAAAATGTGAGGGGCTTCGAACAATACAGTGACTGCAAGTTGTTTTGTGGTTTGTTAGGTTTTTCGTTTTTTTATACCTGAAGTTTGTATGTTTATTAGTTACATATTTAGATTTACCTATGGTGACTAAAAAGGTATACTCACTAATCTCATTCTTTCACCGAGGAAGTTTTAAAATTTGGTTATACGAATCTTTAGACCGTAGCTTATGTTTCTATAATATCTTGGTAATTGCGATGAATTTCTCTGTTGAGTTTAATTATATTTGTCATTATGTTATAGGTGTAGACTATTTTGTACTTAATATACAAGTTTGTTAATGTCAAGTTCTTGGTTAAATTGTGGTCCAAAACAAAAGAGGATTATCAGAGAGAGTATATGTGACTTTTAAAGAAGCAGAAAAGAATTATAGATGGTATACGGGTTTTGTTGATGTTTGAAGAGAGCTTTAAGTTGGTAATGGTAATAAAACTTTGATCTATGTGGGGAAACATTAATTCCAAATAGATTAAAAAAATTTGGAGAAGAGAAGTACTTTATACAACAACCGTCAACAATATCAAAATAATACTAAGATAATTGATAGCATTGTCTTATTTTACACTCATAATAGATTTTGATCTTTGATTTTTATTTATGAATTCCTGAAAGAATAGACATTGTAAAATTCAACCTAAATTACAAATTGTAATTATTCCCTGGGATTTAGTTTTGATTCCACTGCCAATTTTAGTAAAGTTTACGTTAAATAGAATTGGAATTAGCGGACTCTCTAAGTGATTTTGGGTAAAACATGGTTTTTATTTCTATTTTCTTCCAGTTGATGCTGATATTTGTTGTCCATCAATTTTTAATTATAGTGATGTATATTGTCTGATGTTTAGTGTCTTTTAACATATTAAAAAAGTATTTGAATAAAATGCACGATGAAAAGTTAGCTGATTCAGTTAGTTGTATCCATATTAGAACAGATAAAGGTTTTTTTTGTCAAAATTAAGAAATAAGCAAATATGACATTTGATAGTATTCCTCCAGCTTATTATTAATGAAACTATGATTTGGTTTTTCTAATCACATGTTACAAAAAGAAACTACTAAAAAAAATATAATATAGATTTTTGCTTTTTTTTTTCTCTTCTGTGTTGCAAATGGGAAAAATAGAGCTTCTCTATTTATTATTAATATTCTAATTATTTTTTTACTATTAATACCTATATTTAAAATATTTTTTTTGTTAATTAATAAGTTATTAGTTATTAAAGTTGCATAAAAATATTCTACGAATAATTATGGGTTATTCACTATATATTTAGTATTTATTCGCGATGCCGAATTGTTTATATTCACAAATTCAGATATTTTGTACATGCTTCCATCATTAATAGTTTTTGTTTTGTTTTATTTTTTTAAGGTTTCTGCGTGACAATTGCAACCAGATCTTAATTTTTATTTTAAATCTTTGATGAGTTAATTAATATATATTTTGAATATTTGATTGATTTGAATTTATTATGTTAAATTATTTTAATAATTTTGTTGCCCTTAGTAATGATACCCATTCTAAATTTTACTCAAATGAAGATTATAATGTATTGGTAAAAGAAAACAGTATCAATAATATATTATTTTTTAATTTCTCTAACAATAATTAATTTACTTTTGTTTAGTTATAAAAACAAAATGATATTCATAAAAAGGAAAATCCTAACTGAAAGACCATAACAAACTTATCATTTATCATTTAATTCATATTTACAAACATTTGTTGTTGATTAAAACAACCCGGAACGATATAAATTTGACCAGATAATTTTGGTCATACAAAAATTGATTAAATAATTTTGGTCCTGCAAAAATTTATTCTTTATTAGTTAAAAGTTAATTTTGGATTGTAAATAATTATTTATAATAAATAATAAATAATAAATAATAAAGTTTATTTTGGTTTTAATTTTGACATTAATTAACCGTTTTTAAGATTGTGTTAGAATAAATAAAAAATCTTTGTAAATAAATCTTTTAATATAATATTGCCTTTACAGATGCAACACCTTAGAATAAATATCCTTTATATATCCTCTATCCTAACTTTCCGTAAATAAATATCCTATATATATTTTTTACATCAAACCATTGATTTTTTTCATTGGAATAAATGATTTTGTAAATGTTTAATTTCACCTATCACTTTCAACACAAAAACATTATTCTATTTTAATAAATGATTATCTCTTTTATTTTTAATATGTTAATACTTAAATGATTTATTTTATGAATATTTTGATATATTTAAAATTATATGATTATTATTGATTTTACAGTTATTAATTAATATATCATTATTTTCTATTAAGATCTCAATACATATTATTATTATTATTACTTTTATTATTATTATTATTATTATTATTATATCAATAAATATTATTCAATCAATTAAGTATTATTTATTTTAGATTTGTTTAAAAACTATCATATACTTTATAGAAACATGAAGATTAGCTGATCAATACCATGTTCGGTTGCATGAAAATTGAAATGAGAATAATATATATTTTTAAAATAATAATTGAAAATAATAAATTAATAAAATAAAATAACAAATATTTTATTTTTAAATTTAATTTCATATAACTAACAAATAATTTTAAAGAAAACAATCGACTTGAAACAAAATTAGATTCTTAATGATAAAAAGTTAAATTTATACTAAAAAATGATACAAATATTTATTTTTATAAAAATAACATGAGACAATAATGATTAGTGAATACACAAATTTTGTATGAATACACAAATGTTTTTATTTTTTTAAAAATGACCAATAAAAACTATGCTGCATAAAAGGTGTGTTGCATCATATGTTTGGTCACATTGGAAATATCAGCAAATTCATATGAGTTAAAAATATGACAATAATAATGATACATTATTAATATCAATATGGTGAGTAAAACATAATAAATGTTAATAATAAAAATTTATTATTATTTATTATTATTTAATTATAATAACATATTAAAATTATTATTATTATTATTATTATTATTAATATTTAATTTATGAATTTTTAAAAATAGAAAAATCTTACATATTTATGTATTATGTATATTGTCAAAATAGTTTTTAGGAATTAAAATGAGAAAATGTTCATTAAAACAATTTTAATGTTCTAAATTAAAAATTTACGGTCTGATTTGCACCGATACGAATCAATACTGGCTCATACTCAATGAGTGCTGACACGATTAATTACCCATTAAAATAAGTGGTTATGAGTGCTGGCACGAGTACCTTAGTACCCACTCCGCTCCATACTCACACTTCATATTTATATAATATCATTTGTATTATTATATACAAATACACATATATCAATTTTTCAAAAACATATCACTATTAAACTATTACACATTTTAATAAAAGTGTTTATTTATTTCTTAAATCAACAATAACATTCATAATTTTTTTAATGTTAAAAAAACTTAAAATTTTATAATAATTTATAATTAATTGATTAATTTTACTAGGAATGTGGATAAACGGGTGCGGGTATGGGTATTGAGATACCCATAGATTATGGATACGGGTGTGAACATAGTGTCCACGCGGGTTTGGGCTCGGGTACGGAGATTTTTTTTGGTATGGGGACGGGTATTGTAGTACTCTGCCCATTGCCATCCCTAATCAATACCCGAGTACGTGTAAAAAAGTACTTAAATAAAGAAGAAAATTGTTTCACAAATATTTAATTATCTCTATTTAAGTATCCCAAAGTCCATTTTTCACAAATATTTAATTATCTATATTTAAGTATCCCAAAGTCCATTTGTCTTATATTCCAACAAGACATAAGATAGATCAAGTGATTACACTAGTAAAATACAACCACGTATCCAAAGTTCTATAAAACAAAGATAGAATGATATATTTTTGTTCTTAATTTCACACATAAAAACGACATGGCACGACGCGTGCGAATGCACACGTGCTTTAGTAGTATTTAAAAAAGCAGACAAATTGACAACCACATACTTGATAAATGACAACATCACCTTTTTAAATTACATAATATTTAAAGAATTAACCAAAACACCAACATAATTTCTACATGTATTGCAAGATGGGAAGATTGAATAACTCAAACTCACAAAATAGAGGATGGTATCTCGTCTATAAATTAATCATATCTAGTCTTGGAAAAAAGTTTTAGAAGAGAAACGTTGCACAAACACACCAAATGGTTTGAATGAGGTTTAAGTGTTTTTGTTGGGATAAATAGCAAATGGATCCTGTGGGAGGGACTGTCACTATGTCTCCATTTATTTGTGAAAGGGTTTGTGAATTAAATCCTAACGAAGTTCGGAAATGGAAGAAAAAACAAGGTTCAATCTGTATCGCCTCATCCTACCCCAAAATACTCAACTGCATAAGATTCATATCTTTATTTATAAAGTGTTTTAAGTTTGATAAAGAGAAGGAGGTTTGAAAAGAGAGTCACTCGAAGAAGTCGAGGTTTATTATGAAACTGGTTAAAGTTTAGAAAATAAAGAAGGTTTTGAAAAAGATGAGAAGGTTTTGAAAATTAAAGAATTTGAAGGAGATGAAGAGAATATCCTATGTACAAGACGGTAAAAGATAAGGTAAGGAAGGTCTGGCCGAACATAAGCTCATACTTGATATAAAGAAATAAATATAACATTCCCATCCCTCAGGTGAAAATAAATCACACAAGCACACATCATCAAAGACACCCGTGCGTCAGATAATACTCGAAGGAACGGGTAAAGTGCATCAGGTTAAAATAATCCACAGCAAAGAATGTATAAGGTAAGAATAAATCACAAGCAGCGAATGCATCAGGTAACCTCAAGGTTTCAGATAAATCTCAAAGTATCAACAAGATATCATATAAGAATCCCTGCATCAGATAAAACACACTGACAGAACTAGGATAACAGAGAAATAATATGAATGTCTCAGATAAGGCTTAAGAGTAGTCTACGGGACTGGAATGGATTGAATTGAAAGTCACAAAATAAATCGGTCAATGGAGTCTATGCATCCAATTATATCCGAAAGGTAATATTTAAATTAACTTTATAATCGCAACACAATGAAGAAAATATCAACACAAGTTGAATTTTTTTACAAGTAAATCAAATAAAGTATAAAGCCAAAAATTCCATGTCTATTGTATTTACATCACAAATATTAAACCAAAAAAAGGTGTATAAATTATTAATAATAGAAGAAAAAAATTTGGAGGTGCATAATTGGAATGCTGGTGTAAATAAACACTAAAAAAAAGATTAAATTAGTAGATGTTACTATGATAATAAATTAAAAGCTTTGCAAATTTCGTTTGTGTTTGGAAAACCATGCGAACCAATATTATGACTAAAAACCATTTCTCACCGATTAACCAATATGCTTGTGGTCTTGTTCCAATCATACACATTCAACATAAAAAGAAATGTTACTAATCTTAGAAGGAGTCTATTTTAATATACAGAAAGTGAATACTACCGTTTTTACAAATAATTTAAAACTAAGGTTACCGTCGACCTTCTGAGCACGATGGTAACCTTAGTTGGGTCCAATTTTGGCTGATTCGAAAAACCCCAATTCAGAGTTCCTAACCCTAACCATGGCCAAGCATCGTACCTGCATCAAAACTTAAATCCAGCTATACAGAAAGCTTGTAAACATTCATATGAACAAATATGCATGGTTGAAATGATCTTATATCACATGAATAAAATAAACGAATTTGAAAAAGAAATGCAAACCGTGTGAGTTGGTTAGGACATCTCGTGATGCTTCAGGGCGTGGTAATGATTGCAAAAGCTTCAGGGGACCTTCAGGAACGTGTTTGTGTCCTTTGTTTGGGTTGAGGATGGCTGGAAATGTGTTTTGGAGTTTGATAACTTTGCTTACTTTTCGTAATTTTGTATGACACTTTCAGGCTGTTTTTTTTTTGTCTAAGGCTTGAAAATGGCACCCTTATATAGAGAAGATGGAGGGGACCAGGTAAGAAGGAAAGAATTAAAGCTTTAAAGGCTATGATAAAGCCATGATCTCATTTTGAAAAACTGTCATAACTTGTGATTTCATGCCATGTTAGGAGCTGGATGAACCTGATCACTTCTTGCACGAATTATTGGGCCTTAAGGCAAAGCTAAACAACATCCCAAATGCAAAAACCCATCTCTAAAGATTTTATGCAATTTACTTTGTATTTATTTGAAATAAATCAAAATAAACATGAGAAAAATAGATGAAATTTTCAAGGCAAGGTAAAAATGAGATTAGGGGATTTTCATAAGGTCATGAAAGAGATTGAAGTCCAAAAAGTTGGGTCATTGCCTTAAAAGTTTAAGTTTGCTCAATGCACAAATCTTGAAATTTCCAAAATTTTCCCAAATTGAGCAAGCCATAACTTTATCAATTTTGATCTCATGATGATGATCTCGGACTTTTTGGAAATCCCAAGATGTCTACTTCCACCCCTCTTTTGATAAATTTTGCATTTGAAGAATGTATCCTGATGTAAATGGTCTTGGCAAAAAGTGTCTTTTGTTGACTTTCTGAAAATGACCTGTAATGTATGAGCTTGTATCTTTCAAATGGTGCATCTCTTGATATTGAAGAAATAAGATATGTTGAAGGGAATGAGATTATGTTAAATATGAGCATTGGTTGGGGAACAATTACTGAAGTATGTGAAAGTTAAGCCTGGTCAAAGTTCAGTTGACTTTTCCTATAGAAACCCTAATTTAGCCATTTTTGACTTTTGATAGATTAGGAGTATTTCTTAAGGAATCATGATAAAACCTTGATAAAATGATGGATTTTACTTCAAAATGTTGATGTTGACCAAAAATCTTAAAGTTTGATTATACATGGGCCACAGTTGACTTTTGACCTAGTACAATTGATTTTCAAGCATTTGAGCAATTGACTGAGCAAACTTGTAGTGGAAGGCATAAAATTTGTCATGGACAATCTTGAAGGCATATTGAGACTATGGAAAAAATTTGGGACCTTTGGAGCTCACACATCTTGATGAAAAGTGAAACCGTAGATAGAGGTTCATTACTTAGGAGGAGAATTTGTCTGGTCAATTCTTGGTCAACCTTGAGCAATTGAGGACCTCCAGGAGCATGTTTTGAGTAAAATTGGGAGGGAAAATTTTGGGGTACAACATATATCAATAAATATTATTCAATCAATTAAGTATTATTTATTTTAGATTTGTTTAAAAACAATCATATACTATATAGAAACATGAAGATTAGCTGAGCAATACCACGTCCGGTTGCATGAAAATTGAAATGAGATAAATATATTTTTTAAAATAATATTTGAAAAGAATAAATTAATAAAATCAAATAACAAATATTTTATTTTTGAATTTAATTTCATATAAATAACAAATATTTTTAAATAAAAAAAATTGACTTGAAAAAATATTAGCTTTTAAATGATAAAAAGTTAACATTTATACTAAAAAGTGATACAAATAATTATTTTTATAAAAATAACATGAGACAATTATGATTAGTGAATACACAATTTTTTTATGAATACACAAATTTTTTATTCTTCTTAAAATGACCAATAACAACTATGCTGCATAAAAGGTGTGTTGCATCATATGTTTGGTCACATTGGAAATATCAGCAAATTCATATGAGTTAAAAATATGACAATAATAATGATACATTATTAATATCAATATGGTGAGTAAAAAAAATAAATGTTAATAATAAAAATTTATTATTATTTATTATTATTTAATAATAAAAATTTATTAGTATTATTAATATTAATATTTAATTTATGCATTTTTAAAATAGAAAAATCCTACACATTTATGTATTATGTATATTTTCAAAATAATTCTTAGGAATTAAAAATGAGAAAATGTTCATTAAAGCATTTTTAACATTCTAAAATAAAAAATTAACGATCTGCTTTGCACTGACACGAATCAACATCGATATGAATGAATACTGGCTCATACTCAATGAGTACCCACAAAAAATACCCTCATTGAATAGGGTAAAAATCCGCAAAATAGGTATGGATACTGACACGAGTAATAACCCATTAAAATAAGAGGTTATGGGTACATGCACGAGTACCTTAGTACCCACTCCGCTCCATACTTGCACTTCATACTTATATAATATCATTTGTATTATTATATACAAATGCACATATATCAATGTTTAAAAAACATATCACTATTAAACTTTTACACATTTTAATAAAAGTGTTTATTTATTTCTTAACTCAACAATAATTATCATAATTTTTTTAATGTTAAAAAACTTAAAATTATATGATAATTTATAATTAACTGATTGGATTTTACTACAAATGTGGATAAACGGGTGAGGGGATATGGATACGGGTGTGAACATTAATGTCCACGCGGGTTTGGGATCGGGTACTAAGATTTTTTTGGTATGGTGACGGGTATTGCAGTACTCTGCCCATTGCCATCCGTAATCAATACCCGAGTACTGGTAAAAAAATATACTTAAATAAAGAAGAAAATTATTTCACAAAATATTTAATTATCTATATTTATGTATATCAAAGTCCATTTTTCACAAATATTTAATTATCTATATTTAAGTATCCCAAAGTCCATTTTTCTTATATTGCAAAAAGACATAAGATAGATCAAGGGATTACACCGGTAAAATACAACCACATATCCAAAGTTCTATAAAACAAAGATGGAATGATATATTTTTGTTCTTAATTTCACACATAAAAATTACATGGCGCGACTCGTGCGAATGCACACGTGCTTTAGTAGTATTTAAAAAAGTAGACAAATTGACAACCACATACTTGATAAATGATAACATCGCCTATTTAATTACATAAAATTTGAAGAATGGACAAAAACACCAACATAATTTCTACATGTATTGCAAGATGGGAAGACTGAATAACTCAAACTCAGAAAATAGAGGATGGTATCTCGTCTATAAATGAATCATATCTAATTTTGCACAAGCACACAAAAAGGTTTTAATGAGGTTGAACAGTTTTTGTTGGGATCAATAGCAAGTGGATCCCACTAGAAGGACAATCAATATGTCTCTACTTTTTTGTGAAAGGGTTTGTGAATTGAATCGTAATGAAGTTCGGAAATGGAAGAAAGAACAAGGTTTCGTCTGTATCGCCCCATCCTACCCCAAAAGAATCAACTGCATAAGATTCGTATCTTTATTTATTAAATGTTTTATGTTTGATAAAGAGAAAGAGGTTTGAAAAGAGAGTCACTCGAATAAGTCGAGGTTTATTATGAAAGTGGTTAAAGTTTAGAAAATAAAGAAGGTTTTGAAAAAGATGAGAAGGTTTGGAAAATAAAATATTTTGATGGAGATGAAGAGAATAACCTATGTACAAGACGGTAAAAGATAAGGTAAGGAAGGTCTGACCGAACATAAGCTCATACTTGATATAAAGAAATAAAGATAGTGTTCCCATCCCTTAGGAATCAAAGCCATAAAAATATGAATAAGTCAAGAGTATACCAAACCTCAGGTGAAAATAAATCACACAAGCAGATAACATCAAAGAAACCCTTACGTTAGATAATACTCAAAGGAACAGGTAAAGTGCATCAGGTGAAAATAAACCACAGCAGAGAATGCATCAGGTAGGAATAAATCACACACAGCGAATGCATTAGTTAAACTCAATGTGTCATATAAAGCTCAAAGTATCATCAAGACATCATATAAGAATCCTTGTATCAGATAAAACACACAGACAAAACAAGAATAACAGAGAAATAATCTGAATGTCTCAGATAAGGCTCAAGAGTAGGCTACGGGACCAAAATGGATTTAATTGAAAGCCACAAAATAAACCGATTAATGGAGTCTATGCATCCATACGTATTCGAAAGCTAATATTTAAGTTAACTTTATAACCGCAATGCAATGAAGAAAATAGCAACACAACTTGAATTTACTTACAAGTAAATAAAATAAAGTATAAAGCCAAAAATTCCATGTCTATTCTATTTACATCACAAATATTAAGCCAAAGAAAGGTGTATAAATTATTAACAATAGAAAAAAAAGTTTGGAGGTGCATAATTGGAATGGTGGTGAAATAAAGACTAAAAGAAATTAAATTAGTAGATGTTACTATTATAATAAATTTAAAGCTTTGCAAATTTCCTTTCTGTTTGGAAAACCATGCGCACCAATATTACGATTAAAAACCATTTCTCACCGATTAACCAATATGCTTATGGTCTTGTTCCAATCATACACATTCAACACAAAAATAAATATTACTAATCTTAGAAGGAGTCTATTTTAATTTATAAAAAGTGACTACTACCTTTTTTTACAAATAATTTAAAACAAATTACATTTCTAAAATTATGGTTAAATAGGTCTTTATTAATTTTTTAATTACAATTAGTTAAGATATTTGGAATATTTGCTTCTTTTTATACACAAAATTAATGTGATTGTTGGCCACGTCTATTACCAAAACTACTGATATAATTACTATCGACTTTACCTATTCCAACAATCCACATTAATTATTTCATCAATTAATTTTAGAACATAAAATACACCATGAAAAGAAAATTAGAAACAAAACCTTCTCTCTCACTCTTTCATTTCCTTTATATTTTCTTTATTTTTGGAAACACAACCAACACAAAAAATAGAACCATAGAACCATTAATTTCTCTCTTCTTTAGTTTTTCAAAGACACAATAACACAATCAAACACCAACAAACAAACATACAAAATCAATACCCAAACTCAATAATGCTTAATTTCTCATTATTTTTCATAGACTTTACAGATTAAAAGATTTCGAAATGGAAATTATGTAATTTTGATTACAACATCACAAGACGAATGTTTAATTCTGGTTCCCCTTCTACCTCTTCTTCTTGACTCTATTGATCTTCTGAGTTGTAGGTTAGTCGTGTGTTGTGTCGGTGTATGCGTGAGATATAGGACTCTGATGGCGTGTTTGTATGAATTTATGCGGTAGTGAAGGGAAAATGTGAGGGGCTTTGAACAATACAGTGACTACAAGTTGTTCGGTGGTTTGTGGGGTTCTTCATTTTTATTTTTATTTTTCACCTGAAGTTTGTATGTTTATTAGTTACGCTTTCAAATTTACATATGGCGACTAAAACAAAGACTATTATCAAAGATGTGAATATTGATCTCTCTGAAGACGACGATGGGTTCAATAACAAAAAAAGTATACTCACTAATCTCATTCTTTCGTTGAGGAAGTTTTAAAATTAGGTTATACGAATCTTAGACCGGTAGCTTATGTTTCTATAACACTTGCTAATTGCCATGAATTTATCCATTGAGTTTCATTATATTTGTGATTATGTTATAGGTGTAGACTATTTTGTCCTTAATATACAAGTTTGTTAATGTCAAGTTCTTGGTTAAACTGTGGTCCACAATGAAAGAGGGTTATCAGAGAGTATATGTGACTTTTAAAGAAGCAGAAAAGAATTATAGATGGTATACTGGTTTTATTGATGTTTGAAGAGAGCTTTTATGTTGGTAATGGTAATACAACATTTAGATCTGTGGGGAAACACAAATTCCAAATAGATTAAAAATTTTGGAGAATAGAAGAACTTTATACAACAACCGTCAACAGTATCAAAATAATACTAAAACTATTGTTATGATTTTATTATTTTATACTCATAATAGCTTTTGATCTTTGATTTTTCTTTATAAATTTCTAGTAGAACAACCATTGCAAAATTCAATCTAAATTACAAATTGTAATTTTTCTGTGGGATTTAGTTTTGATTTCACTGCCAATTTTAGTAAATTTTACGTTAAACAGAATTGGAATCAACTGACTCTCTCAACGATCATGATTTTGAATATAGCATGGTTTTCATTTCTATTTTCTTCCAAGAGATGCTGATATTTGTTGTCCACAATTTTTAAATGGAGTGATATATATTGTCTTATGTTTACTGTCTTTTAACATATTAACAAAGTATTTGAATAAAATGCAGGGTGAAAGCGAACTGATTCAATTAGTTGTATCCATATTACAACATATAAAGGTTTTTTTTTAATCAAAAGTAAGAACCCAATAAATATGAGATTTGATAGTATTCCTCCATCTTGTCATAACTAAACTATGATTTGGTTTTTCTAATCACATTTTACAAAAAGAAACTACTCAAAGTAATAAGATAATATAAATTTCTTCTTTTTTCTCTCTCTTTTCTGTGTTGCAAATGGGAAAAATAGAGCTTCTTTATTTATTATTAATATTCTCATTTTTTTTACTATTAATAAATATATTTAAAATATTATTTATTTAGTTAATAAATTATTAGTTATTAAAGTTGAATAAAAATATTCTACGAATAATTATGAGTTACTCACTATTTATTTAGTATTTATTCGCGATGCATAATTGTTTATATTCACAAATTCAGATACTATGTACATGCTTTCTTCATTAATAATTTTTGTTTATATTTTAATTTTTTAAGGTTTCTTCATGACAATTGCAACCCGGTCTTAATTTTTATTTTAAATATTTGATGAGTTAATTAATATATATTTTAAACATTTGATTGATTTGAATTTATTATGTTAAATTAATTTAACAATTTTGTTGCCCTTAGTAATGATTTCTACATTTTAATCAAATGAAGATAATAATGTATTGGTAAAAGACAACAGTGACAATAATATATTATTTTTTAAATTTCTCCAACAATTATTAATTTATTTTTGTTTACTTATAAAAACAAAATGATATTTATAAGAAAGGAAAATACTAAGTGAAAGACCATAACAAACTTATCATTTATCAATGAAGTCAAATTTACACACATTTGTTTTTGATTAAAACAACACAGAACAATACAAGTTTGAAACATAATTTTGGTCATACAAAAATTGATTCAATAGTTTTGGTCCTATAAAATTTGATTCAGTAAATTAGTTAAAAGTTAATTTTGGATTGTAAATAGTTATTTATAATAAATAATAGAGTTTATTTTAATTTTAATTTTGACATTAATTAACCATTTTTGGCATTATGTTAGAAATAAATAATTTTTTTTTTGAAAATAAATGTTTTATTATAATATTGCCTTTACAAATGCAACACATTAGAATAAATATCCTTTATATATCCTTTATCCAATATTTCCGTATATAAATATCCTTTATATATTTTTTATATCAAATAATTGATTTTTACATTCGAGTAATTGATTTTTTACATGTTTAATTTCACCGATCACTTTCAACACAATAATATTATTCTATTTTAATAAGCGATTATCTCTTTTATTTTTAAAATGTTAATACTTATAAGATTGATTTTATGACTATTTAATATATTTAAAATTATATTATTATTATTATTATTATTGATTTTACACTTATTAATAAATATATCATTAATTTTCTATGAAGATCTCAACACATATTATTATTATTATTATTATTATTATTATTATTATTATTATTATTATTATTATTATTATTATTATTATTATTATATCAATAAATACTATTCAATCAATTAAGTATTTTATATTTTATATTTGTTTAAAAAAATCATATACTTTATAGAAACATGAAGATTAGCTAAGCAATACCACGTGCGGTTGCATGAAAAATAAAACGAGATAAATATATTTTTAAAAATAATAATTGAAAAGAATAAATTAATAAAATCAAATAACAAATATTTTATTTTTAAATTTAATTTATTATAAATAACAAATATATTTAAAGAAAAAATTTACTAGAAAAAATATTAGCTTTTTAATGATAAAAAGTTAACATTTATACAAAAAAATGATACAAATATTTATTTTTATAAAAATAATATGAGACAATTATGATTAGTGAATAAAACAATTTTTTATGAATACACAATTTTGTTATTCTTTTTAAAATGACCAATAAAAATTATGCTGCATAAAAGGTGTGCTGCATCTAGGGGTGGGAAAGCGGGCGGCCCGCCCCGTTTTGGCCTGCCCAATTTAAGGCTGTCCAAAAGCGGGGTGGGCCAACTTAGGGATCCGAGTTCAAAAGTCAAGTATGCTCCATTTACTTACGAGTTGGCGGGTTGGCTGGCCGGCCCGCCAAATTTTTATTTTATTTTATTTGACAATTTGATTTACTATATAATTTTAAAAAATATTTATTATCAAAGAGGTCAATAAAAGATTTCATTTTACAATGAATAATAGAACTTCAACATGTCTTAAGTCCAAACAGTTCAAAAAAATAAAATAAATAAAGACCAATTACAACAAAAAATAATGAAATAAACTCAAGCACAATAAAAAAATGTATCAAAATAAATAAACAAAACATATCATCCTAATCATATTTAAAAACTCAATACTAAAAGAACCCAATTATTAATTTACACAAGACACACATTGATAACAATTACACTGCATAAAACAACACAATGCATAAAATATCAACACTTGGCTTTTCACTGTTTACATTATATAGACTCTTATAATGACTGATTCCTTAATAGTTAAATCATAAATTTGTCACATGTATATACTGATCAAATCCTTCATTTTCTTAAAATCTACATCTATTTCAAAAGAAAACATGTGAGCTAATGTATTGACAACTTAATAGTTTTGCATGCCATACAATTATTTTTTTATTACAAGTTTTTCCAATTAACACATGTATTAGAAAGTTTAGAAGTAATGTTACAATTATAACTTAATTTGTCTGTATAATAATTTAGAATAATTTTATTCAACATAATCCTATAAGAAGAGTATAGTTTTAATAGTTAAAATTATTTTATGTCTAAGTAAAAAAAATATAATGTGTTAACAAAAAGCCCGCGGGAAAAATCCGCTCGGCCCCCCCTCCACCCGCCTTTTTTAGTGGGTTAGGCGGGTCGGGCTAACTTAAGGTACCGAGCGAAAAACATCAGCCCAGCCCGCCAAAAATGGCGGGTCAAACGGGCCGACTCGGCGGGCCCGACCCATTTTTCCACCCCTAGCTGCATCATATGTTTGGTCACGTTGGAAATCTTAACAAATTCATATGATTTAAAAATATGACAATAATAATGAGACATTATTAATGTCAATATGGTGAGTAAAAATCAATAAATGTTAATAATAAAAATTTATTATTATTATTTATTATTATTTAATAATAATAATATCTTAGTATTATCATTATTAATATTTAATTTATGAATTTTTAAAATAGAAAAATCTTACACATTTATGTATTATGTATATTGTCAAAATAGTTCTTAGGAATTAAAAATAAGAAAATGTTCATTAAAGCGTTTATTGTAGTACCCTGCCCATCGGCATCCCTAATCAGTACCCGAACATGCGTAAAAAAATATACTTAAATAAAGAAGAAAATTATTTCACAAATATTTAATTATTTATATTTAAGTATTCTAAAGTCCATTTTCCCTAGATATTTAATTATATATATATTTAAGTATCCCAAAGTCCATTATTCTTATATTGCAACAAGACATAAGATAGATAAGGTGATTACACTAGTAAAATATAACCACATATCCAAAGTTATATAAAACAAAGTAAGAATGATATATTTTTGTTCTTAAATTCCACATAAAAATTTAAAAAACAAAAAAAATCTAACAACTTGACAAATAAAAAGCGACATGGCGCGACTTTTGCGAACGCATGCGTGCTTTACTAGTATTTAGTAAAACAGACAAATTGACAACAACATACTTGATAAATGACATCATCGCCTATTTAAATTACATAATATTTGAAGAATGAACCATAACACCAACATAATTTCTACATGTATTACAAGGTGGGGAGACTGAATAACTCAAACTCACCAAATAGAAGATGATATCTCGACTATAAATGAATCATATCTAATTTTGGATAAAAGTTTTAAAAGAGAAAAGGTGCAAGTGTACACAAAAAGGTTTGAATGAGGTTGAAGTGTTTTTGTTGGGATCAACAGCAAATGGATCCCACTGGAGGGACACTCATTATGTCTCCACTTATTTGTGAAAGGGTTTGCGAATTGAATCATAATGAAGTACGGAAATGGAAGAAAGAATAAAGTTCAGTCTGTATTGCTTCATCCTACCCCAAAAAACTCAACTGCATACGATTCGTATCTTTATTTATTAAGTGTTTTAAATTTGATAAAGAGAAAGAAGTCGAGGTTTATTATGAAAGTGGTTAAAGTGTAGAAAACAAAGAAGGTTTTGAAAAAGATGAGAATGTTTTGAAAATTAAAGAAAAGGAGACGAAGAGAATATCCTATGTACAGGAAGGTAAAAGATAAGGTAAGGAAGGTCTGAACGAACGAAAGCTCATACTTGATATAAAGAAATCAATATAGCGCTCCCATCCCTTTGGATTAAAAGACATAAGCAGATAAATAAGCCAAGATGATACAAAATCTCAGATGAAAGTAAATCACTCAAACAGACAGCATCAACGAAACCCATGCGTCAGATGATAATCAAAGGAACGGGTAAAGTGCATCAGCTGAAAATAAACCACAATAGCGAATGCATAAGGTAATAATAAATCACAAGCAGCGAATGCATCAGGCAAACTCAAGGTTTTAGATAAAGCTCAATGTATCAGCGAGATATCAGATAAGAATCCCTGTATCAGATAAAACCCACTAACAGAACCTGGATAACAGAGAAATAATCTGAATGTCTCAGATAAGGCTCAAGAGTAGGCTACGGGACCATAATGGATTGGATTGAAAGCCACAAAATAAACCGGTCAATGTAGTCTATGCATCCATAGGTATTCGAAAGCTAATATTTAAATTAACATTATAATCGCAACGCAATGAAGAAAATATCAACAAAACTTGAATTTATTTACAAGTAAATCAAATAAAGTATAAAGCCAAAAATTCCATGTCTATTGTATTTACATCACAAATATTAAACCAAAAAAGGTGTATAAATTATTAACATTAGACGAACAAAATTTGGAGGTGCATAATTGGAATGGTAGTGTAAATAAAGACTAAAAAAAGATTAAATTAGTAGATGTTACTATGATAATAAATTAAAAGCTTTGCAAATTTCCTTTGTGTTTAGAAAACCATGCGCACCAGTATTACGACTAAAAACCATTTCTCACCGATTAACCAATATGCTTGTGGTCTTGTTCCAATCATATACATTCAACACAAAAGGAAATGTTACTAATATTAGAAGGAGTCTATCTTAATATATAAAAAGCAACTACTACCATTTTTACAAATAATTTAAAACTTATTACATTTCTAAAAATAGGATAAACTATGTCACTATAAATTTTTTAATTAAAATTAATTCAGACATTTGGAATAATTGCTTCTTTTTATACACAAAATTAATGTGATTGTTGGCCACGTCTATTACCAAAGGTACTAATATAATTACTATCAAATTTACCTATTCCAACAATCCACATTAATTATTCTATCAATTAATTTTAGAACATAAAAGGCACGATGAATAGAAAATTAGAAGAAAAAAATCTTCTCTTTCATTTTATTTAACTTTGCATCATTTTTGGAAAGACAACCAACACAAAAGATAGAACCATTGATCTCTCTGCTTCTGTTTTTCAAAGAGGCAGTAACCCAAACACAATAATCCTTAATTTCTCATTATTTTTCATAGGTATTATAGAGTACAAGATTTCGAAATGGAAATTATGTAAATTTGATTACTACATCATAAGACGGATATTTAATTTTGGTACCGCTTCTACCTCTTCTTGACTCTTTTGATCTTCTAAGTTGTAGGTCAATTGTGTTTTGTGTTGGTGTCTCCGTAAGGCATAGGATTTTGATGTAGGGGCTTCGAACAATACAGTGACTGCAAGTTGTTTTGTGGTTTGTTAGGTTTTTCGTTTTTTTATTATTTATTTTTACCCAAAATTTGTATGTTTATTAGTTACATATTCAGATTTACCTATGGTGACTAAAAAGATATACTCACTAATCTCATTCTTTGACAAAGAAAATTTTAAAATTTGGTTATACGAATCTTAGACCGTAGCTTATGCTTCTATAATATCTCATTATTTTCATTATATTTGTCATTATGTTATAGGTGTAGACTATTTTGTCCTTAATATACAAGTTTGTTAATGTCAAGTTCTTGGTTAAATTGTGCTCCAAAACAAAAGAGGTTTATTAGGGAGAGTATATGTGGCTTTTAAAGAAGCAAAAAAGAATTATAGATGGTATACGAGTTTTGTTGATGTTTGAAGAGAGCTTTAAGTTGGTAATGGTAATACACTTTGATCTCTGTGGGGAAACATTAATTCTGAATAGATTAAAAAAATTTGGAGAAGAGAAGAACTTTATACAACAATCATCAACAGTATCAAAATAATACTAAGATAACTGATAGCATTTTCTTATTTTACACTCATAATAGCTTTTGATCTTAGATTTTTATTTATGAATTCCAGGTAGAACAGTCATTGCAAAATTCAATCTAAATTACAAATCGTAATTATTACGTGGGATTTGGTTTTGATTCCACTACCAATTTTAGTAAAGTATACGTTAAACAGAATTTGAATCAGCTGACTCTCTCACTGATTTTGGATAAAACATGGTTTTCATTTCTATTTTCCTCCAGGTGATGCTGATATTTGTTGTCCATAAATTTTTAAATAGAATGATGTATATTGTCTGTTGTTTAGTGTCTTTTAACTTATTAACAAAATATTTGAATAAAATGCAGGGTGAAAAGTTAGCTGATTCAGTTAGTTGTATCTATATTAGAACAGATAAAGGTTTTTGTCAAAATTAGGAACTCAGTAAATATGAGATTTGATAGTATTCCTTCAGCTTATTATTGATGAAACTATGATTTGGTTTTTCTAATCTCATGTTACAAAGAGAAACTACTCAAAAAAATAGGTTAATACAAATTTTTACTTTTTTTTCTCTTCAGTGTTGCAAATGGGAAAAATAGAGCTTCTTTATTTATTATTAATATTCTCATTTATTTTTTTAACATTAATAACTATATTTAAAATATTGTTTTGTTAATTAATAAGTTATTTGTTATTAAAGTTGCTTAAAAATATTCTACGAATATATATGAGTTATTCACTACTTATATAGTATTTATTCGTGATGTAGAATTGTTTATGTTCACAAATTCAGATACTATGTACATGCTTCCTTCATTAATAATTTTTGTTTTTGTTTTATTTTTTTTAAGGTTTCTTCGTGACAATTGCAACCAGATCTTAATTTTTATTTTAAATATTTGATGAGTTAATTAATATATATTTTGAACATTTGATTGATTTGAATTTATTATGTTAAATTATTTTAACAATTTTGTTGCCCTTAGTAATGATACCCATTCTACATTTTATTCAAATGAAGATAATAATGTATTGGTAAAAGAAAACAGTGTCAATAATATATTATTTTTTTAATTTCTCTAACATTAACTAATTTAGTTTTGTTTATTTATAAAAACAAAATGATATTTATAAAAAGGAAAATCCTAACTGAAAGACCTTAACAAACTTATCATTTACCATTTAATTCATATTTACAAACATTTGTTGTTGATTAAAACAACCCGGAACAATATAAATTTGACAAGATAATTTTGGTCATACAAAAATTGATTAAATAATTTTGGTCCTACAAAAATTGATTCAATAAATTAGTTAAAAGTTAATTTTTGATTGTAAATAATTATTTATAATAAATAATAGAGTTTATTTTTGTTTTAATTTTGACATTAAATAACTGTTTTTAGGATTGTGTTAGAATAAATAAAAAATAAAAAATCTTTGTAAATAAATGTTTTAATATAATATTGTCTTTACAAATACAACACATTAGAATAAATATCCTTTATATATCCTCTATCCTATCTTTCTGTAAATAAATATCTTTTATATATTTTTTACATTAAACAATTGATTTTTTCATTGGAATAATTGATTTTGTAAATGTTTAATTTCACCGATCACGTTAACATAAAAAAATTATTCTATTTTAATAAGTGATTATCTCTTTTATTTTTAAAATGTTAATAATTAAATGATTGATTTTATAATTATTTTGATATATTTAAAATTATATGATTATTATTGATTTTACAGTTATTAATTAATATATCATTTATTTTCTAAGAAGATCTCAATACATATTATTATTATTATTATTATTATTATTATTATTATTATTATTATTCTTATTATATCAATAAATATTATTTAATCAATTAAGTATTATTTATTTTAGATTTGTTTAAAAACAATCATATACTTTTTAGAAACATGAAGATTAGCTGAGCAATACCACGTTCGGTTGCATGAAAAATTGAAATGAGAATAATATATTTTTTAAAATAATAATTGAAAATAATAAATTAATAAAATCAAATAACAAAAATTATCTTTTTAAATTTAACTTCATATAAATAACAAATATTTTAAAGAAAAAAATCGACTTGAAACAAAGTTAGATTCTTAATGATAAAAAGTTAACATTTATACTAAAAAATGATACAAATATTTATTTTTATGAAAATAACATGAGACAATAATGATTAGTGAATACACAAATTTTTTATGAATACACAAATTTTTTATTCTTTTAAAAATGACCAATAAAAATTATGCTGCATAAAAGGTGTGTTGCATCATATGTTTGGTCACATTGGAAATATCAGCAAATTCATATGACTTAAAAATATGACAATAATAATGATACATGATTAATATCAATATGGTGAGTAAATAATAATAAATGTTAATAATAAAAATTTATTAATATTTATTATTATATAATTATAATAACATATTAAAATTATTATTATTATTAATATTTAAATTATTAATTTTTAAAATAGAAAAATCTTACACATTTATGTATTATGTATATTTTCAAAATAGTTCTTAGGAATTAAAAATGAGAAAATGTTCATAAAAATGTTTTTAAGGTTCTAAATTAAACATTAACGGTCTGATTTGCACCGATACGAATCAATACTGGCTCATACTCAATGAATATCCACAAAAAATACCCTCAACGATTAGGGTAAAAATCCTCAAAATAGGTACGAATACTAACACGAGTAATTACCCAATAAAATAAGCGGTTACGAGTGCTGGCATGAGTACCTTAGTACCCACTCCACTCCATACTCACACTTCATATTTATATAATATCATTTGTATTATTATATACAAATGCACATATATCAATTTTTAAAAAACATATCAATATTAAACTATTACACATTTTAATAAAAGTGTTTATTTATTTCTTAAATACACAATAACATTCATAATTTTTTTAATGTTAAAAAACTTAAAATTATATCATAATTTATAATTAATTGATTGAATTTTACTACAAATGTGGATAAACGGGTGCGGGTATGGGTATTGAGATACCCACATATTATGGATATGGGTGTGAACAGTGTCCACGCGGGTTTGGGCTCGGGTACGAAGATATTTTTGGTATGGGGACGGGTACTGTAGTACTCTTCCCATTGCCATCCCTGATCAATACGCGAGTACAGGTAAAAAAATATACATAAATAAAGAAGAAAATAATTTCACAAATATTTAATTATCTATATTTAAGTATCCCAAAGTCCTTTTTTCACAAATATTTAATTATCTATACTTAGGTATCCCAAAGTCCATTTTTCTTATATTCCAACAAGACATAAGATATATCAAGTGATTACACTAGTAAAATACGACCACATATCCAAAGTTCTATAAAAACAAAGATAGGATGATATATTTTTGTTCTTAATTTCACACATAAAATGACATGGCACGACTCGTGCGAATGCACACGTGCTTTAGTAGTATTTAAAAAATTAATTAAATAATTTTGGTCCTGCAAAAATTGATTTAATAAATCAGTTAAAAGTTAATTTTGGATTGTAAATAATTATTTACAATAAATAATAAATAATATAGTTTATTTTTGTTTTAATTTTGACATTAATTAACTGTTTTTAGGATTGTGTTAGAATAAATAAAAAATAAAAAACCTTGGTAAATAAATGTTTTAATATAATATTGTCTTTACAGATGCAACACATTAGAATAAATATCTTTTATATATCCTTTATCCTATCTTTCCGTAAATAAATATCCTTTATATATTTTTTACATCAAACAATTGATTTTTTCATTGGAATAATTGATTTGTAAAAGTTTAATTTCACCGATCACTTTCAACACAAAAACATCATTCTATTTTAATAAGTTATTATCTCTTTTATTGTTAAAATTTTAATACTTAAATGATTGATTTTATGATTATTTTGATATATTTAAAATTATATGATTATTATTGATTTTACACATTTATTTTCTATGAAGATCTCAATACATATTTTTATTATTATTACTATTATTATTCTTATTATATCAATAATATTATTCAATCAATTAAGTATTATTTATTTTAGATTTGTTTAAAAACAATCATATACTTTATAGAAACAAGAATATTAGCTAAGCAATACCACGTTTGGTTGCATGAAAATTGAAATGAGAATAATATATTTTTTAAAATAATAATTGAAAATAATAAATTAATAAAATCAAACAAATTTTATATTTTTAAATTTAATTTCATATAAATAACAAATATTTTGAAAGAAAAAAATCGACTTGAAACAAAATTAGATTCTTAATGATAAAAAGTTAACATTTATATTAAAAAATGATACAATATTTATTTTTATAAAAATAACATGAGACAACAATGATTAGTGAATACACAAATTTTGTATGAATACACAAATTTTTTATTCTTTTAAAAATGACCAATAAAAACTATGCTGCATAAAAGGTGTGTTGCATCATATGTTTGGTCACATTGGAAATATCAGCAAATTCATATGAGTTAAAAAATGACAATAATAATGATACATTATTAATATCAATATGGTGAGTAAATAATAATAAATCTTACACATTATTGTATTATGTATATTTTCAAAATATTTCTTAGGAATTAAAAATCAGAAAATGTTCATTAAAACGTTTTTAACGTTCTAAATTATAAATTAACAGTCTGATTTGCAACAATACGAATCAATACTGGCTCATACTCAATGAGTACCCACAAAAATACCCTCAACGAGTAGGGTAAAAATCCGCAAAATAGGTACGAATACTGACACAAGTAATTACCCATTAAAATAAGCGGTTATAAGTGCTGGCACGAGTACCTTAGTACCCACTCCACTCCATACTCACACTTCATATTTTATAATATCATTTGTATTATTATATACAAATGCACATATATCAATTTAAAAAAAAAATATCACTATTAAACTATTACACATTTTAATAAAAGTGTTTATTTATTTCTTAAATCAACATAAACATAATTTTTTTAATGTTAAAAAAACTTAAAATTATATGATAATTTATAATTAATTGATTGAATTTTACTACAAATGTGGATAAACGGGTGCGGGTATGGGTATTGAGATACCCATAGATTATGGATATGGGTGTGACCAGTGTCCACGCGGGTTTGGGCTCGGGTAAGAAGATTTTTTTGGTATGGGGACGGGTATTGTAGTACTCTGCCCATTTCCATCCCTAATCAATATCCGAGTACAGGTAGAAAAATATACTTAAATAAAGAAGAAAATAATTTCACAAATATTTAATTATCTATATTTAAGTATCCCAAAGTCCATTTTTCACAAATATTTAATTATCTATATTCAAGTATCCCAATGTCTATTTTTCTTATATTCCAACAAGACATAAGATAGATCAAGTGATTACACAAGTAAAATACAACCACATATCCAAAGTTCTATAAAACAAAGATAGGATGATATATTTTTGTTCTTAATTTCACACATAAAAATGACATGGCACGACTCGTGCGAATGCACATGTGCTTTAGTAGTATTTAAAAAAGCACTCAAATTGACAACCACATACTTGATAAAATAAAACATCACCTATTTAAATTACATAATATTTGAAGAATGAACAAAAACACTAACATAATTCCTACATGTATTACAAGATGGGAAAACTGAATAAGTCAAATTCACAAAATAGAGGATGGTATCTCTTCTATAAATGAATCATATATAATCTTGGAAAAAAGTTTTAGAAGAGAAACGTTGCACAATCACACAAAATGGTATGAATGAGGTTGAAGTGTTTTTGTTGGGATCAATAGCAAATGGATCCCATTGAAGGGACAATCACTATGTCTCCACTTATTTGTGAAAGTGTTTGTGAATTGAATCGCAATGAAGTTCGGAAATGGAAGAAAAAATGAGGTTAAGTCTGTATCGCCTCATCCTACCCCAAAATACTCAACTGCATAAGATTCATATCTTTATTTATTAAGTGTTTTAAGTTTGATAAAGAGAAAGAGGTTTGAAAAGAGAGTCACTCGAAGAAGTCGAGGTTTATTATGATACTGGTTAGAGTTTAGAAAACAAAGAAAGTTTTGAAAAAGATGAGAAGGTTTTGAAAATTAAAGAATTTGAAGGAGATGGAGAGAATATCCTATGTACAGGAAGGTCTGGCCGAACATAAGCTCATACTTGATATAAAGAAATCAATATAGCATTCCCATCCCTTTGGATTAAAAGCCATAAGCAGTTAAATAAGCCAAGAGTATACCAAACCTCAGGTGAAAATAAATCACACAAATAGACATCATCAAAGACACCCTTGCGTCAGATAATACTTAAAGGAACAGATAAAGTTCATCAGGTGAAAATAAACCACAACAGAGAATGCATTAGGTAAGAATAAATCACAAGCAGCGAATGCATCAGGTAAATTCAAGGTGTCAGATAAAGCTCAAAGTATCAATAAGATATCTAATAAGAATCCCTGCATCAGATAAAACACACTGACAAAACCAGGATAACAGAGAAATAATCTGAATGTCTCAGATAAGGCTTAAGAGTAGGCTACGGGACCGGAATGGATTGAATTGAAAGCCACAAAATAAACCGGTCAATGGAGTCTATGCATCCATACGTATTCGAAAGCTAATATTTAAATTAACTTTATAATCGCAATGCAATGAAGAAAATATAAACACAACTTGAATTTATTTACAAGTAAATCAAATAAAGTATAAAGCTAAAAATTGCATGTCTATTGTACTTACATCAAAAATATTAAACCAAAAAAGGTGTATAAATTATTAACAATCGACAAATAATATTTGGTGGTGCATAATTGGAATGGTAGTGTAAATAAGAACTAAAAAAATATTAAATTAGTAGATGTTACTATGATAATAAATTAAAAGCTTTTTAAATTTCCTTTGTGTTTGGAAAACCATATGCACCAGTATTACAACTAAAAACCATTTCTCACTGATTAACCAATATGCATGTGGTCTTGTTCCAATCATACACATTCAACACAAAAAGAAATGTTATTAATCTTAGAAGGGGTCTGTTTTAATATATAAAAAGTGACTACTACCATTTTTACAAATAATTTAAAACTAATTACATTTCTAAAATTAGGGTTAAATAGATCATTATAAATTTTTTAATTAAAATTAATTCATACTTCTTGAATATTTGCTTCTTTTTATACACAGAATTAATGTGATTGTTGGTCATTTCTATTACCAAAACTACTAATATAATTAGTATCAACTTTACATATTCCAACAATCCATATTAATTATTCCATCTATTAATTTTAGAACATAAAAGGCATAATGAAAAGAAAATTAGAAGAAAAAAACCTTCTCTTTCATTTTATTTAACTTTGCTTCATTTTTGGAAAGACAACCAACACAAAAGATAGAACCATTGATTTATCTCTGCTTCTATTTTTCAAAAACGCACTAACACAATCAAACACCAACAAACAAACATACAAAATAAATCCCCAAACACAAAAATCCTTAATTTCTCGTTATTTTTCATAGGCTTTAAAGGGTACAAGATTTAAAAATGGAAATTATGTAAATATAATTACTACACGAATGTTTAATTCTGGTTCCGCTTCTACCTCTTCTTGACTCTTTTGATCTTCTAAGTTGTAGGTCAGTTTTCGGTTGTGTTGGTGTCTCCGTGAGATGTAGGACTTTAATGGCATAGTTGTATGAATTTGTGCAGTAGTGAAGAGAAAGTGTGAGGGGCTTCGAACAATACAGTGACTGCAAGTTTTTTTGTGGTTTATTAGGTTTTTCGTTTTTTTTACCTGAAGTTTGTATGTTTATTAGTTACATATTCAGATTTACCTATGGTGACTAAAAAGGTACACTCACTAATCTCATTCTTTCACATAGGATGTTTTTAAATTTGGTTAAACAAATCTTAGACCGTAGCTTATGTTTCTATAATATCTTTGTAATTGCGATGAATTTCTCTGTTGATTTAATTATATTTGTCATTATGTTATAGGTGTAGACTATTTTGTACTTAATATACAAGTTTGTTAATGTCAAGTTCTTGGTTAAATTATGGTCCAAAACAAAAGAGGATTATCAGAGAGAGTATATGTGACTTTTAAAGAAGGAGAAAAGAATTATAGATGGTATACGGGTTTTGTTGATGTTTGAAGAGAGCTTTAAGTTAGTAATGGTAATACAACTTTGATCTATGTCGGGAAACATTAATTCCAAATAGATTAAAAAATTTTGGAGAAGAGAAGAACTTTATACAACAACTGTCAACAGTATCAAAATAATACTAAGATAATTGATAGCATTGTCTTATTTTACACTCATAATAGCTTTTGATCTTTTATTTTTATTTATGAATTCCTGGTAGAATAGACATTGCAAAATTCAATCTAAATTACAAATTGTAATTATTCGGTGGGATTTAGTTTTGATTCCATTGCCAATTTTAGTAAAGTTTACGTTAAACTGAATAGGAATCACCTGACTCTCTCACTAATTTTGGGTAAAACATGGTTTTCATTTCTATTTTCTTCCAGGTGATGCTGATATTTGTTGTCCATAAATTTTTAAATATAGTGATGTAGATTGTCTAATGTTTAGTGTCTTTTAACATATTAACAAAGTATTTGAATAAAATGCACGATGAAAAGTTCGTTGATTCAGTTAGTTGTATCTATATTAGAACAGATAAAGGTTTTTTGTCAAAATTAAGAACTCAGTAAATATTAGATTTGATAGTATTCCTCCAACTTATTATTAATGAAACTATGATTTGGTTTTTCTAATCACATGTTACAAAAATAAACTACTCAAAAAAATAAGATAATATACATTTTTGCTTTTTTTTTCTTTTTCTCTTCTGTGTTGCAAATGGGAAAAATAGAGCTTCTTTATTTATTATTAATATTCTCAATTATTTTTTTACTATTAATAACTATATTTAAAATATATTTTTTGTTAATTAATAAGTTACTAGTTATTAAAGTTGCATAAAAATATTCTACGAATAATTATGAGTTATTCAATATTTATTTAGTATTTATTCGCGATGCAGAATTGTTTATATTCACAAATTCGATACTATGTACATGCTTCCTTCATTAATAGTTTTTGTATTTGTTTTATTTTTTTAAGGTTTCTTCGTGACAATTGCAACCGGATCTTAATTTTTATTTTAAATATTTGATGAGTTAATTAATATATATTTTGAACATTTCATTGATTTGAATTTATTATGTTAAATTATTTAAACAATTTTGTTTCCCTTAGTAATGATACCCAATCTACATTTTAATCAAATGAAGATAATAATGTATTGGTAAAAGAAAACAGTGTCAATAATATATTATTTTTTAATTTCTCTAACAATAATTAATGTTCTTTTGTTTAGTTATAAAAACAAAATGATATTTATAAAAAGGAAAATCCTAACTGAAAGACCATAACAAACTTATTATTTATCATTTAATTCATATTTACAAACATTTGTTGTTGAGTAAAACAACTTGGAACAATATAAATTTGACAAGATAATTTTGGTTATACAAAATTTGATTAAATAATTTTGGTCCTGCAAAAATTGATTCAATAAATTAGTTAAAAGTTAACTTTGGATTGTAAATAATTATTTATAATAAATAATAGAGTTTATTTTTGTTTTAATTTTGACATTAATTAACCGTTTTTAGGATTGTGTTAGAATAAATAAAAAATAAAAAATCTTTGTAAATAAATGTTTTAATATAATACTGTCTTTACAGATGCAACACATTAGAATAAATATCCTTTATATATCCTCTATAATAACTTTCTGTAAATAAATATCCTGTATATATTTTTCACATCAAACAGTTGATTTTTTCATTGGAATAATTGATTTTGTAAATGTTTAATTTCACCGATCACTTTCGACACAAAAACATTATCCTATTTTAATAAGTGTTTATCTTTTTTATTTTTAAAATGTCAATACTTAAATGATTGATTTTATGATTATCTTGATATATTTAAAATTATATGACTATTATTGATTTTACAGTTATTAATTAATATATCATTTAGTTTCTATGAAGATCTCAATACATATTATTATTATTATTATTATTATTATTATTATTATTATTATTATTATTATTATTATTATTATTGTTATTATATAAATAAATATTATTCAATCAATTAAATATTATTTATTTTAGATTTTTTTTAAAAACAATCATATACTTTATAGAAACATGAAGATTAGCTGAGCAATACCATGTTCGGTTGCATGAAAATTGAAATGAGAATAATATATTTTTTAAAATAATAATTGAAAATAATAAATTAATAAAATAAAATAACAAATTTTGTATTTTTAAATTTAATTTCATATAAATAAAAAATATTTTTAAAGAAAAAAATCAACATGAAACAAAATTAGATTCTTAATGATCAAAAGTTAACATTTATACTAAAAAATGATACAAATATTTATTTTTATAAAAATAACATGAGACAATAATGTTTAGTGAATACACAAATTTTGTATGAATACCCAAATTTTTTATTCTTTTAAAAATGACCAATAAAAACTATGCTGCATAAAAGATGTGTTGCATCATATGTTTTGTCACATTGGAAATATCAGCAAATTCATATGAGTTAAAAATATGACAATAATAATGATACATTATTAATATCAATATGGTGAGTAAAAAATAATAAATGTAAATAATAAAAATTTATTAATATTTATTATTATATAATTATAATAACATATTAAAATTATTATTATTATTATTAATATTTAATTTATGAATTTTTAAAATAAAAAAATCTTACACATTTATGTATTATGTATATTTTCAAAATATTTCTTAGGAATTAAAAATGAGAAAATGTTCATTAAAACGTTTTTAACGTTCTAAGTTAAAAATTAACAGTCTGATTTGCACCAATACGAATCAATACTGGCTCATACTCAACGAGTACCCACAAAAAATACCCTCAACGAGTAGGGTAAAAATACGCAAAATAGGTACGAATACTGACACGAGTAATTACCCATTAATATAAGCGGTTATGAGTGCTGGCACGAGTACCTTAGTACCCACTCCACTCCATACTCACACTTCATATTTATATAATATCATTTGTATTATTATATAAAAATACACATATATCAATTTTTAAAAAACATATCACTATTAAACTATTACACATTTTAATAAAAGTGTTTATTTATTTCTTAAATCAACAATAACATTCATAATTTTTTTAATGTTAAAAAAACTTAAAATTATATGATAATTTATAATTAATTGATTGAATTTTACTACGAATGTGTATAAACGGGTGCGGGTATGGGTATTGAGATACCCATAGATTATGGATATGGGTGTAATTGTTTAGTTTCACCGATCATTTTCAACACAATAATATTATTCTATTTTAGTAAGTGATTATCTGTTTCATTTTTAAAATGTTAATACTTATATGATTGATTTTATGATTATTTAATATGGTTAAAATTATATGATTATTATTGATTTTGCAATTATTAATTAATATATCAATACATATTATTATTATTATTATTATTATTAATATTATTATTATTATTATATCAATATATATTATTCAATCAATTAAGTATTATTTATTTTATATTTGTTTAAAAACAATCTTATACTTTATAGAAACATGAAGATTAGTTGCGCAATACCATGTTCGGTTGCATGAAAATTGAAATGAGATTAATATATTTTTTAAAATAATAATTGAAAAGAATAAATTAATAAAATCAAATAACAATATTATATTTTTAAATTAAATTTCATATAAATAACAAATATTTTTAAAGAAAAAAAATTGACTTGAAACATAATTAGCTTCTTAATGATAAAGCCAAAAATTCCATGTCTATTGTATTTACATCAAAAATATTAAACCAAAAAAGGTGTATAAATTATTAACAATAGAAAAACAAAATTTGGAGGTGCATAATTGGAATGGTTGTGTAAATAAAGACTAAAAAAAAGATTAAATTAGTGGATGTTACTGTGATAATAAATTAAAAGCTTTGCAAATTTCCTTTGCGTTTGGAAAACCATGTGCACCAGTATTACGACTAAAAACCATTTCTCACTGATTAACCTATATGCATGTGGTCTTGTTCCAATCATACACATTCAACACAAAAAGAAATGTTACTAATCTTAGAAGGAGTCTGTTTTAATATATAAAAAGTGACTACTACCATTTTTACAAATAATTTAAAACTAATTACATTTCTAAAATTAGGGTTAAATAGGTCATTATAAATTTTGTAATTAAAATTAATTCAGACATTTTGAATATTTGCTTCTTTTTATACACAAAATTAATGTGATTGTTGGTCATGTCTATTACCAAAGCTACTAATATAATTACTATCAACTTTATCTATTCCAACCATCTACATTAATTATTCCATCTATCAATTTTAAAACATAAAAGGAACAATGAAAATTAAATTAGAAAAAAAAACCTTCTCTTTCATTTTATTTAACTTTGCTTCATTTTTGGAAAGACAACCAACACAAAAGATAGAACCATTAATTTCTCCCTACCTCTATTTTTCAAAGACGCAGTAACACCATCAAACAAACATACAAAATCAATACCCAAACACAATAATCCTTAATTTCTCATTATTTTCATAGGCTTTATAGAGTACAAGATTTCGAAATGGAAATTATGTAAATTTGATTACTACACGAATGTTTAATTCTGGTTCCGCTTCTACCTCTTCTTAACTCTTTTGATCTTCTAAGTTGTAGGTCAATTGTCTGTTGTGTTGGTGTCTCCACGAGATATAGGATTTTGATGGCGAAGTTGTATGAATTTGTGCAGTAGTGAAGAGAAAATGTGAGAGGCTTCGAACAATACAACGATTGCAAGTTGTTTTGTGGTTTGTTAGGTTTTTCGTTTTTTTTTACCTGAAGTTTGTATGTTTATTAGTTAAATATTCAGATTTACCTATGGTGACTAAAAATGTATACTCACTAATCTCATTCTTTCACAGAGGAAGTTTTAAAATTTGGTTATACGAATCTTAGACCAGTAGCTTATGTTTCTATAATATCTTGCTAATTGCGATAAATTTCTCTGTTGAGTTTCATTATATTTGTCATCATGTTATAGGTATAGAGTATTTTGTACTTAACATACAAGTTTGTTAATATCAAGTTCTTGGTTAAACTGTGGTCCAAAACAAAAGAGGGTTATCAGAGAGAGTATATGTGACTTTTAAAGAAGCAGAAAAGAATTATAGATTGTATACGGGTTTTGTTGATGTTTGAAGAGAGCTTTAAGTTGGTAATGGTAATACAACTTTGATCTAAGTGGGGAAACATTAATTCCAAATAGATTAATTGGAGAAGAGAAGAACATTATACAACAACCGTCAACAGTATCAAAATAATACTAAGATAATTGATAGAGTTTTCTTATTTTACACTCATAATAGCTTTTGATCTTTGATTTTTATTTATGAATTCCAGGTAGAACAGTCATTGCAAAATTCAATCTAAATTACAAATTGTAATTATTCTGTGGGATTTAGTTTTGATTCCACTGCCAATTATAGTAAAATTTACGTTAAACAGAATCGGAATCAGCTGACTCTCTCACTGATTTTGGGTAAAACATGGTTTTCATTTCTATTTTGTTCCAGTGATGCTGATATTTGTTGTCCATAAATTTTTAAATAGAGTGATGTATATTGTCTGATGTTTAGTGTCTATTAACATATTAACAACGTATTTCAATAAAATGCAGGATGAAAAGTTAGTTGATTCAGTTAGTTGTATCCATATTAGAACAGATAAAGGTTTTTGTCAAAATTAAGAACTCAGTAAATATGAGATTCGATAGTATTCCTCCAACTTATTATTAATGAAACTATGATTTGGTTTTTCTAATCACATGTTACAAAAAGAAACTACTTAAAAAAAAGATAATTTACATTTTTGATTTTTTTTCTCTTCTGTGTTGCAAATGGGAAAAATAGAGATTCTTTATTTATTATTAATATTCTCAAATTTTTTTACTATTAATAACTATATTGAAAATATATTTTTTTTTGTTAATTATTAAGTTATTAGTTATTAAAGTGGCATAAAAATATTCTACGAATAATTATGAGTTATTCACTATTTATTTAGTATTTATTCGCGATGCAGAATTTTATATATTAACAAATTCAGATACTATGTACATGCTACCTTCATTAATAATTTTTGTTTTTGTTTTATTTTTTTAAAGTTTCTTCATGAAAATTGCAACCAGATCTTAATTTTTATTTTAAATATTTGATGAGTTAATTAATATATATTTTAAACATTTTATTGATTTGAATTTATTATGGTAAATTATTTTAAGAATTTTGTTTCCCTTAGTAATGATACCCATTCTACATTTTACTCAAATGAAGATAATAATGTATTGGTAAAAGAAAATAGTGTCAATAATATATTATTTTTTAATTTCTCTAACAATAATTAATTTACTTTTTGTTTAGTTATATTAAACAATATGATATTTATAAAAAGGAAAATCCTAATTGAAAAACCATAACAAACTTATCATTTATCATTTAATTCATATTTACAAATATTTGTTATTGATTAAAACAACCTGGAACAATTAAAATTTGACAAGATAATTTTGATCATACAAAAATTGATTAAATAATTTTGGTCCTGCAAAAATTGATTCAACAAATTAGTTAAAAGTTAATTTTGGATTGTAAATAATTATTTATAATAAATAATAAATAATAGAGTTTATTTTTGTTTTAATTTTGACATTAAATAACCGTTTTTAGGATTGTGTAAGAATAAATAAAAAATAAAAAATCTTTGTAAATAAATGTTTTAATATATTATTGCCTTTATAGATGCAACACATTAGAATAAATATCCTTTATATATCCTCTATCCTATCTTTCTGTAAATAAATATCCTTTATATATTTTTTATATCAAATAATTGATTTTTTCATTGGAATAATTGATTTTGTAAAGGTTTAATTTCACCGATCACTTTCAACACAAAAACATTATTCTATTTTAATAAATTATCTCTTTTATTTTTAAATTGTTAATACTTATATGATTGATTTTATGATTATTTAATATATTTCAAATTATATAATTATTATTGATTTTACGGTTATTAATTAATATATCATTTATTTTCTATGAAGATCTCAATACATATTATTATTATTATTATTATTATTATTATTATTATTATTATTATTATTATTATTATATCAATAAATATTATTCAATCAATTAACTATTATTTATTTTAGATTTTTTTAAAAACAATCATATACGTTATAGAAAACATGAAGATTAGCTGAGCAATACCACGTTCGGTTGCATGAAAATTGAAATAAGATTAATATATTTTTTAAAATAATAATTGAAAATAATAAATAAATAAAATCCAATAACAAATATTATATTTTAAAATTTAATTTCATATAAATAACAAATATTATTAAAGAAAAAAATCGAATTGAAACAAAATTAAATTCTTAATGATAAAAAGTTAACATTTATACTAAAAAATGATACAAATATTTATTTTTATAAAATAACATGAGAGAATAATGATTAGTGAATACACAAATTTTTTATGAATACACAAATTTTTTATTCTTTTAAAAATGACCAATAAAAACTATGCTACATAAAGGTATGCTACATCATATGTTTGGCCACATTGGAAATATCAGCAAATTCATATGAGTTAAAAATATGAACATAATAATGATACATTATTAATATCAATATCGTGAGTAAAAAATAATAAATTTTAATAATAAAATTTTATTATTATTTATTATTATTTTATTATAATAATATATTAAAATTATTATTATTATTTATATTTAATTTATGAATTTTAAAAATAGAAAAATCTTACATATTTACGTATTATGTATATTGTCAAAATAGTTCTTAGGAATTAAAAATGAGAAAATGTTCATTAAAACATTTTTAACGTTCTAAATTAAAAATTAACAATCTGATTTGCACCGATACGAATCAATACATTGCTCATACTCAATGTATACCCACATAAAATACCCTCAACGAGTAGGGTAAAAATCCGCAAAATAGGTATGGATGCTGACACGAGTAATTACCCATTAAAATAAGCGGTTATGAGTGCTGGCACGAGTACCTTAGTACCCATTCTGCTTCATACTCACACTTCATATTTATATAATATCATTTGTATTATTATATACAAATGCACATATATCAATTTTTAAAAACATATCACTATTAAACTATTACACATTTTAATAAAAGTGTTTATTTATTTCTAAAATCAACAATAACAATCATAATTTTTTTATGTTAAAAAAACTTAAAATTATATGATAATTTATAATTAATTGATTGAATTTTACTACGAATATGGATAAACGGGTGCGGGTATGGGTATTGAGATACCCATAGATTATGGATATGGGTGTGAACAGTGTCCACGCGGGTTTGGGCTCGGGTACAGAGATTTTTTTGGTATGGGGACGGGTATTCTAGTACTCTGCCCATTGCCATCCCTAATCAATACCCGAGTACGGGTAAAAAAATATACTTAATAAAGAAGAAAATAATTTCACAAATATTTAATTATCTATATTTAAGTATCCCAAAGTCCATTTTTTACAAATATTTAATTATCTATATTTAAGTATCCCAAAGTCTATTTTTCCTATATTCCAACAAGACATAAGATAGATCAAGTGATTACACCAGTAAAATACAACCTTATATCCAAAGTTCTATAAAACAAAGATAGGATGATATATTTTTGTTCTTAATTTCACACATAAAAACGACATGGCACCACTCGTGCGAATGCACACGTGCTTTAGTAGTATTTAAAAAAGCAGACAAATTGACAACCACATACTTGATAAAATACAACATCACCTATTTAAATTACATAATATTTGAAGAATGAATAAAAACACCAATATAATTTCTACATGTATTGCAAGATGGGAAAACTGAATAAGTCAAACTCACAAAATAGAGGATGGTATCTCGTCTATAAATGAATCATATCTAATTTTGGAAAAAAGTTTTAGAAGAAAAACGTTGCACAAAGACACAAAATGGTTTGAATGAGGTTGAAGTGTTTTTGTTGGGATCAATAGCAAATGGATCCCACTGGAGGTACAGTTACTATGTCTCCACATATTTGTGAAAGGGTTTGTGAATTGAATCGTAATGAAGTTCGGAAATGGAAGAAAAAACAAGGTTCAGTCTGTATCGCCTCATCCTACCCCAAAATACTCAACTGCATAAGATTCATATCTTTATTTATTAAGTGGTTTAAGTTTGATAAAGAGAAAGAGTTTTGAAAAGAGAGTCACTCGAAGAAGTCGAGGTTTTTTATGGAACTGGTTAAAGTTTAGAAAACAAAGAAGGTTTTGAAAAATATGAGAAGGTTTTGAAAATTAAAGAATTTGAAGGAGATGAAGAGAATATCCTATGTACAGGACGGTAAAAGATAAGGTAAGGAAGGTCTGGCCGAACATAAGCTCATACTTGATATAAAGAAATCAATATAGCATTCCCATCCCTTTGGATTGAAAGCCATAAGCAGTTAAATAAGTCAAGAGTATACCAAACCTCAGGTGAAAATAAATCACACAAGCATACATCATCAAAGACACCCTTGCGTAAGATAATACTCAAAGGAATGGATAAAGTTCATCAGGTGAAAATAAACCACAACAGAGAATGCATCTATTAATTATTCCACATTAACTTTACCTATTCCAGCAATCCACATTAATTATTCCATCTATTAATTTTAGAACATAAAAGGCACAATGAAAAGAAAATTAGAAGAAAAAAAACCTTCTCTATCATTTTATTTAACTTTGCTTCATTTTTGGAAAGACAACCAACACAAAAGATAGAACAATTGATTTCTCTCTGCTTCTATTTTTCAAAGACGCAATAACACAATCAAACACCAACAAAAAAATATACAAAATCCATACCCAAACACAACAATCCTTAATTTCTCGTTATTTTTCATAGGATTTACAGGGTACAAGATTTCAAAATGGAAAAAATGTAAATTTGATTACTACACGAATGTTTAATTCTGGTTCCGCTTCTACCTCTTCTTGAATCTTTTGATCTTCTAAGTTGTAGGTCAGTTTTCTGTTGTGTTGGTGTCTCCGTGAGATGTAGGACTTTGATGGCGTAGTTGTATGAATTTGTGCAGTAGTGAAGAGAAAATGTGAGGGGCTTCGAACAATACGGTGACTGCAAGGTGTTTTTTGGTTTGTTAGGTTTTTCATTTATTTATTTATTTTTACATGAAGTTTGTATGTTTATTAGTTACATATTCAGATTTACCTATGGTGTCTAAAAAGGTATACTCACTAATCTCATTCTTTCAAAGAGGAAGTTTTAAAAGTTGGTTATACGAGTCTTAGACCGTAGCTTATGTTTCTGTATTATGTTGGTAATTGCAATGAATTTTTCTGTTGAGTTTAATTATATTTGTCATTATGTTATAGGTGTAGACTATTTTGTACTTAATATACAAGTTTGTTAACGTCAAGTTCTTGGTTAAATTATGGTCCAAAACAAAAGAGGATTATCAGAGAGAATATAAGTGACTTTTAAAGAAGTAGAAAAGAATTATAGATGGTATACGGGTTTTGTTGATGTTTGAAGAGAGCTTTAAGTTGGTAATGGTAATACAACTTTGATCTATGTGGAGAAACATTAATTCCAAATAGATTAAAAAATTTGGAGAAGAGAAGAACTTTATACAACAACTGTCAACAGTATCAAAATAATACTAAGATAATTGATAGCATTGTCTTATTTTACACTCATAATAGCTTTTGATCTTTGACTTTTTCTTCCAGTGATGCTGATATTTGTTGTCCATAAATTTTTAAATAGAGTGATGTATATTGTCTGATGTTTAGTGTCTTTTAACATATAACAAAGTATTGGAATAAAATGCAGGATGAAAAGTTAGATGATTCAGTTAGTTGTATCTATATTAAAATAGAAAAAGGTTTTTGTCAAAATTAAGAACTCAATAAATATGAGATTTAATAGTATTCCTCCAGCTTATTATTAATGAAACTATGATTTGGTTTTTGTAATCACATGTTACAAAAAGAAACTACTCAAAAAAGTAAGATAATATACATTTTTGCATTTTTATTTCTCTTCTGTGTTGCAAATGGGAAAAATAGAGCTTCTTTATTTATTATTAAAGTTCCATAAAAATATTCTACGAATAATTATGAGTTATTCACTATTAATTTAGTATTTATTCGCGATACAGAATTGTTTATATTCACAAATTCAGATATTATGTACATGTTTCCTTCATTAATAATTTTTGTTTTTGTTTTATTTTTTTAAGGTTTCTTCATGACAATTGCAACCAGATCTTAATTTTTATTTTAAATATTTGATGAGTTAATTAATATATATTTTAAACATTTGATTGAGTTGAATTTATTATGTTAAATTATTTTAACAAAGATAATAATGTATTGGTAAAAGAAAACGGTGTCAATAATATATTATTTTTTAATTTCTCTAACAATAATAAATTTACTTTTGTTTAGTTATAAAAACAAAATGATATTTATAAATAGGAAAAATCCTAACTGAAAGACCATAACAAACTTATCATTTATCATCTAATTCATATTTACAAACATTTGTTGTTGATTAAAACAACCCGAAACAATATAAATTTGACAAGATAATTTTTGTCATACAAAAATTGATTAAATAATTTTGGTCCTGCAAAAATTGATTCAATAAATCAGTTAAAAGTTAATTTTGGATTGTAAATAATTATTTATAATAAATAATAAATAATAGACTTTATTTTTGTTTTAATTTTGACATTAATTAACCGTTTTTAGGATTGTGTTAGAATAAATAAAAAATAATTTTTTTTTGTAAATAAATGTTTTAATATAATATTGCCTTTACAGATGTAACACATTAGAATAAATATCCTTTATATATCTTCTATCCTATCTTTCCCTAAACAAATATCCTTTATATATTTTTTACATAAAATAATTGATTTTTTCATTGGAATAAGTGATTTTGTAAATGTTTAATTTCACGATCACTTTCAACACAAAAACATTATTCTATTTTAATAAGTGATTATCTCTTTTATTTTTAAAATGTTAATACTTATATGACTGATTTTATGATTATTTTGATATATTTAAAATTATATGATTATTATTGATTTTACAGTTATTAATTAATATATCATTTATTTTCTATGAAGATTTCAACACATATTATTATTATTATTATTTTATTATTATTATTATTATTATTATTATTATTATTATAATTATATCAATAAATATTATTCAATCAATTAAGTATTATTTATTTTAGATTTGTTTAAAAATAATCATATACTTTATAGAAACATGAAGATTAGGTGAGCAATACCACGTTCGGTTGCATGAAAATTGAAATGAGATTAATATATTTTTTAAAATAATAAATTAATAAAATCAAATAACAAATATTATATTTTTAGATTTAATTTCATATAAATAACAAATAATTTAAAGAAAAAAATTGACTTGAAACAAAATTAGATTCTTAAGGATAAAATGTTAACGTTTATACTAAAAAAATGATACGAATATTTTTTTTTATAAAAATAACATGAGGACGATAATGATTAGTGAATACATAAATTTTGTATGAATATACAAAATTTTAATTCTTTTAAAAATGACCAATAAAAACTATGCTGCATTAAAGGTGTACTGCATCATATGTTTGGTCACATTGGAAATATCAACAAATACATATGAGTTTAAAATATGACAATAATAATGATACATTATTAATATCAATATGGTGAGTAAATAATAATAAATGATAATAATAAAAATTTATTATTATTTATTATTATCTAATTATAATAATATATTAAAATTAGTATTATTATTAATATTTAATTAATAAATCTTTAAAATAGAAAAATCTTACACATTTATGTATTATGTATATTTCAAAATAGTGCTTAGGAATTAAAAACGAGAAAATGTTCATTAAAACATTTTCAACATTCTAAATTAAAAATTTAATTATCCCAAAGTCCATTTTTCACAAATATTTAATTATCTATATTTAAGTATCCCAAAGTCCATTTTTCTTATATTCCAACAAGACATAAGATAGATCAAGTGATTACACCAGTAAAATACAACCACATATCCAAAGTTCTATAAAACAAAGATAGAAGGATAAATTTTTGTTCTTAATTTCACACATAAAAACGACATGGCACGACTCGTGCAAATGCACACGTGCTTTAGTAGTATTTAAAAAAGCAGACAAATTGACAACCACATACTTGATAAATGAAAACATCACCTATTTAAATTACATAATATTTTAAGATTGAACAAAAACACTAACATAATTTCTACATGTATTGCAAGATGGGAAGACTGAATATCTCAAACTCATAAAATAGAGGATGGTATCTCGTCTATAAATGAATCATATCTAATCTTGGAAAAAAGTTTTAGAAGAGAAACGTTGCACAAACACACAAAATGGTTTGAATGAGGTTGAAGTGTTTTTGTTGGGATCAATTGCAAATGGATCCCACTGGAGGGACAATCATTATGTCTCCACTTATTTGTGAAAGGGTTTGTGAATTGAATCGTAATGAAGTTCGGAAATGGAAGAAAAAAGAAGGTTCAGTTTGTATCTCCTCATCCTACCCTAAAAGACTCAACTGCATAAGATTCATATCTTTATTTATTAAGTGTTTTAAGTTTGATAAAGAGAAAGAGGTTTGAAAGGAGAGTTACTCGAAGAAGTCGAGGTTTATTATGAAACTGGTTAAAGTTTAGAAAACGAAGAAGGTTTTTAAAAAGATTAAAATATTTTGAAAATTAAAGAATTTGCAGGAGATGAAGAAAATATCCTATGTACAGGATGATAAAAGATAAGGTAAGGAAGGTCTGACCGAACGTAATCTCATACTTGATATAAAGAAATCAATATAGAATTCACATCCCTTTGGATTAAAAGCCATAAGCAGATAAATAAGCCAAGAGTATACCAAATCTCAGGTGAAAATATATCGCACAAGCAGACAACATCAAAGAAACACATGAGTCAGATAATACTCAAAGGAACGGGTAAAGTGCATCCGTTGAAAATAAACCACAACAGAGAATGCATAATGAAAGAAAAAATCGCAAGCAGCGAATGCATCAGGTAAACTAAGGTGTCAGATAAATCTCAAAGTATCAACAAGATATCATATAAGAATCCCTGCATCAGATGAAACATACTGACAAAACCAGGATAACAGAGAAATAATCTGAATGTCTCAGATAAGGCTTAAGAGTAGGCTACGGGACCGGAATGGATTGAATTGAAAGCCACAAAATAAACCGGTCAATGGAGTCTATGCATCCATACGTATTCGAAAGGAAATATTTAAATTAACTTTATAATCGCAACGCAATGAAGAAAATATAAACACAACTTGAATTTATTTACAAGTAAATCAAATAAAGTATAAAGCGAAAAAAATTCCATGTCTATTGTATTTACATAAAAAGTATTAAACCAAAAAAGGTGTATAAATTATTAACAATCGACAAACAAAATTTGGTGGTGCATAATTGGAATGGTAGTGTAAATAAGGACTAAAAAAAATATTAATTAGTAGATGTTACTATGATAATAAATTAAAAGCTTTGAAAATTTCCTTTGTGTTTGGAAAACCATACGCACCAGTATTACAACTAAAAACCATTTCTCATTGATTAACCAATATGTTCGTGGTCTTGTTCCAATCATACACATTCAACACAAATAGAAATGTTACTAATCTTAGAAGGAGTCTTTTTAATATATAAAAAGTGACTACTACCATTTTTACAAATAATTTAAAATTATTTACATTTCTAAATTTAGGGTTAAATAGGTCATTATAAATTTTTTAGTTAAAATTAATTCAAACATTTTGAATATTTGATTCTTTTTATACACAAAATTAATGCGATTGTTGGCCATTTCTATTACCAAAGCTACTAATATAATTACTATCAACTTTACCTAATCCATTCCACATTAATTATTCCATCTATTAATTTTAGAACATAAAAGGCACAATGAAAAGAAAATTAGAAGAAAAAAAAAACCTTCTCTTTCATTCTATTTAACTTTGCTTCATTTTTGGAAAGACAACCAACACAAAAGATAGAACCATTGATTTCTCTCTGCTTCTGTTTTTCAAAAACACACTAACACAATCAAACACCAACAAACAAACATGTAAAATCAATCCCCAAACACAACAATCCTTAATTTCTCGTTATTATTCAAAATGGAATTATGTAAATTTGATTACTACACGAATGTTTAATTATGGTTCCGCTTCTACACTTCTTGACTCTTTTGATCTTCTAAGTTGTAGGTCGGTTTTCTGTTGTGTTGGTGTCTCTGTGAGATGTAGGACTTTAATGGCGTAGTTGTATGAATTTGTGCAGTAGTGAAGAGAAAATGTGAGGGGCTTCGAACAATACAGTGACTGCAAGTTGTTTTGTGGTTTGTTAGGTTTTTTGATTTGTTTTTATTTTTACCTGAAGTTTGTATGTATATTAGTTACATATTCAGATTTACCTATGGTGACTAAAAAGGTATACTCACTAATCTCATTCTTTCACAGAGGAAGTTTTAAAATTTGGTTAAACAAATCTTAGACCGTAGCTTATGTTTCTATAATATACTGGTAATTGCGATGAATTTCTCTGTTGAGTTTAATTATATTTGTCATTATGTTATAGGTGTAGACTATTTTTTACTTAATATACAAGTTTGTTAATGTCAAGTTCTTGGTTAAGTTATGGTCCAAAACAAAAGAGGATTATCAGAGAGAGTATATGTGACTTTTAAAGAAGCAGAAAAGAATTATAGATGGTATACGGGTTTTGTTGATGTTTGAAGAGAGCTTTAAGTTGGTAATGGTAATACAAATTTGATCTATGTGGGGAAACATTAATTCCAAATAGATTAAAAAATTTGGAGAAGAGAAGAACTTTATACAACAACTGTCAACAGTATCAAAATAATACTAAGATAATTGATAGCATTGTCTTATTTTACACTCATAATAGCTTTTGATCTTTGACTTTTTCTTCCAGTGATGCTGATATTTGTTGTCCATAATTTTTTAAATAGAGTGATGTATATTGTCTGATGTTTAGTGTCTTTTAACATATTAACAAAGTATTGGAATAAAATGCAGGATGAAAAGTTAGATGATTCAGTTAGTTGTATCTATATTAAAATAGGTAAAGGTTTTTGTCAAAATTAAGAACTGAATAAATATGAGATTTAATAGTATTCCTCCAGCTTATTATTAATGAAACTATGATTTGGTTTTTGTAATCACATGTTACAAGAAGAAACTACTCAAAAAAGTAAGATAATATACATTTTTGCATTTTTATTTCTCTTCTGTGTTGCAAATGGGAAAAATAGAGCTTCTTTATTTATTATTAAAGTTCCATAAAAATATTCTATGAATAATTATGAGTTATTCACTATTTATTTAGTATTTATTCGCGATACATAATTGTTTATATTCACAAATTCAGATATTATGTACATGTTTCCTTCATTAATAATTTTTGTTTTTCTTTTATTTTTTTAAGGTTTCTTCATGACAATTGCAACCAGATCTTAATTTTTATTTTAAATATTTGATGAGTTAATTAATATATATTTTAAACATTTGATTGAGTTGAATTTATTATGTTAAATTATTTTAACAAAGATAATAATGTATTGGTAAAAGAAAACGGTGTCAATAATATATTATTTTTTAATTTCTCTAACAATAATAAATTTACTTTTGTTTAGTTATAAAAACAAAATGATATTTATAAATAGGAAAAATCCTAACTGAAAGACCATAACAAACTTATCATTTATCATCTAATTCATATTTACAAACATTTGTTGTTGATTAAAACAACCCGAAACAATATAAATTTGACAAGATAATTTTTGTCATACAAAAATTGATTAAATAATTTTGGTCCTGCAAAAATTGATTCAATAAATCAGTTAAAAGTTAATTTTGGATTGTAAATAATTATTTATAATAAATAATAAATAATAGACTTTATTTTTGTTTTAATTTTGACATTAATTAACCGTTTTTAGGATTGTGTTAGAATAAATAAAAAATATTTTTTTTTTGTAAATAAATGTTTTAATATAATATTGCCTTTACAGTTATTAATTAATATGAAGATCTCAATACCTATTATTATTATTATTATTATTATTATTATTATTATTATTGTTATTATATAAATAAATATTATTCAATCAATTAAATATTATTTATTTTAGATTTGTTTAAAAACAATCATATACTTTATAGAAACATGAAGATTAGCTGAGCAATACCATGTTCGGTTGCATGAAAATTGAAATGAGAATAATATATTTTTTAAAATAATAATTGAGAATAATAAATTAATAAAATAAAATAACAAATATTGTATTTTTAAATTTAATTTCATATAAATAAAAAATATTTTTAAAGAAAAAAATCAACATGAAACAAAATTAGATTCTTAATGATCAAAAGTTAACATTTATACTAAAAAATGATACAAATATTTATTTTTATAAAAATAACATGAGACAATAATGTTTAGTGAATACACAAATTTTGTATGAATACCCAAATTTTTTATTCTTTTAAAAATGACCAATAAAAACTATGCTGCATAAAAGATGTGTTGCATCATATGTTTTGTCACATTGGAAATATCAGCAAATTCATATGAGTTAAAAATATGACAATAATAATGATACATTATTAATATCAATATGGTGAGTAAAAAATAATAAATGTAAATAATAAAAATTTATTAATATTTATTATTATATAATTATAATCACATAATAAAATTATTATTATTATTATTATTATTATTATTAATATTTAATTTATGAATTTTTAAAATAAAAAAATCTTACACATTTATGTATTATGTATATTTTCAAAATATTTCTTAGGAATTAAAAATGAGAAAATGTTCATTAAAACGTTTTTAACGTTCTAAGTTAAAAATTAACAGTCTGATTTGCACCAATACGAATCAATACTGGCTCATACTCAACGAGTACCCACAAAAAATACCCTCAACGAGTAGGGTAAAAATACACAAAATAGGTACGAATACTGACACGAGTAATTACCCATTAATATAAGCGGTTATGAGTGCTGGCACGAGTACCTTAGTACCCACTCCACTCCATACTCACACTTCATATTTATATAATATCATTTGTATTATTATATAAAAATACACATATATCAATTTTAAAAAAACATATCACTATTAAACTATTACACATTTTAATAAAAGTGTTTATTTATTTCTTAAATCAACAATAACATTCATAATTTTTTTAATGTTAAAAAAACTTAAAATTATATGATAATTTATAATTAATTGATTGAATTTTACTACGAATGTGTATAAAGGGGTGCGGGTATGGGTATTGAGATACCCATAGATTATGGATATGGGTGTAATTGTTTAGTTTCACCGATCATTTTCAACACAATAATATTATTCTATTTTAGTAAGTGATTATCTGTTTTATTTTTAAAATGTTAATACTTATATGATTGATTTTATGATTATTTAATATGGTTAAAATTATATGATTATTATTGATTTTGCAATTATTAATTAATATATCAATACATATTATTATTATTATTATTATTATTAATATTATTATTATTATATCAATATATATTATTCAATCAATTAAGTATTATTTATTTTATATTTGTTTAAAAACAATCTTATACTTTATAGAAACATGAAGATTAGCTGCGCAATACCATGTTCGGTTGCATGAAAATTGAAATGAGATTAATATATTTTTTAAAATAATAATTGAAAAGAATAAATTAATAAAATCAAATAACAATATTATATTTTTAAATTAAATTTCATATAGATAACAAATATTTTTAAAGAAAAAAAATTGACTTGAAACATAATTAGCTTCTTAATGATAAAGCCAAAAATTCCATGTCTATTGTATTTACATCAAAAATATTAAACCAAAAAAGGTGTATAAATTATTAACAATAGACAAACAAAAATTTGGAGGTGCATAATTGGAATGGTTGTGTAAATAAAGACTAAAAAAAAGATTAAATTAGTAGATGTTACTGTGATAATAAATTAAAAGCTTTGCAAATTTGCTTTGCGTTTGGAAAACCATGTGCACCAGTATTACGACTAAAAACCATTTCTCACTGATTAACCTATATGCATGTGGTCTTGTTCCAATCATACACATTCAACACAAAAAGAAATGTTACTAATCTTAGAAGGAGTCTGTTTTAATATATAAAAAGTGACTACTACCATTTTTACAAATAATTTAAAACTAATTACATTTCTAAAATTAGGGTTAAATAGGTCATTATAAATTTTGTAATTAAAATTAATTCAGACATTTTGAATATTTGCTTCTTTTTATACACAAAATTAATGTGATTGTTGGTCATGTCTATTACCAAAGCTACTAATATAATTACTATCAACTTTATCTATTCCAACCATCTACATTAATTATTCCATCTATCAATTTTATAACATAAAAGGAACAATGAAAATTAAATTAGAAAAAAAAACCTTCTCTTTCATTTTATTTAACTTTGCTTCATTTTTGGAAAGACAACCAACACAAAAGATAGAACCATTAATTTCTCCCTGCTTCTATTTTTCAAAGACGCAGTAACACCATCAAACAAACATACAAAATCAATACCCAAAAACAATAATCCTTAATTTCTCATTATTTTCATAGGCTTTATAGAGTACAAGATTTCGAAATGGAAATTATGTAAATTTGATTACTACACGAATGTTTAATTCTGGTTCCGCTTCTACCTCTTCTTAACTCTTTTGATCTTCTAAGTTGTAGGTCAATTGTCTGTTGTGTTGGTGTCTCCACGAGATATAGGATTTTGATGGCGAAGTTGTATGAATTTGTGCAGTAGTGAAGAGAAAATGTGAGAGGCTTCGAACAATACAACGATTGCAAGTTGTTTTGTGGTTTGTTAGGTTTTTCGTTTTTTTTTTACCTGAAGTTTGTATGTTTATTAGTTAAATATTCAGATTTACCTATGGTGACTAAAAATGTATACTCACTAATTTCATTCTTTCACAGAGGAAGTTTTAAAATTTGGTTATACGAATCTTAGACCGTAGCTTATGTTTCTATAATATCTTACTAATTGCGATAAATTTCTCTGTTGAGTTTCGTTATATTTGTCATCATGTTATAGGTGTAGAGTATTTTGTACTTAACATACAAGTTTGTTAATGTCAAGTTCTTGGTTAAACTGTGGTCCAAAACAAAAGAGGGTTATCAGAGAGAGTATATGTGACTTTTAAAGAAGCAGAAAAGAATTATAGATGGTATACGGGTTTTGTTGATGTTTGAAGAGAGCTTTAAGTTGGTAATGGTAATACAACTTTGATCTAAGTGGGGAAACATTAATTCCAAATAGATTAATTGGAGAAGAGAAGAACATTATACAACAACCGTCAACAGTATCAAAATAATACTAAGATAATTGATAGAGTTTTCTTATTTTACACTCATAATAGCTTTTGATCTTTGATTTTTATTTATGAATTCCAGGTAGAACAGTCATTGCAAAATTCAATCTAAATTACAAATTGTAATTATTCTGTGGGATTTAGTTTTGATTCCACTGCCAATTATAGTAAAATTTACGTTAAACAGAATCGGAATCAGCTGACTCTCTCACTGATTTTGGGTAAAACATGGTTTTCATTTCTATTTTGTTCCAGTGATGCTGATATTTGTTGTCCATAAATTTTTAAATAGAGTGATGTATATTGTCTGATGTTTAGTGTCTATTAACATATTAACAACGTATTTCAATAAAATGCAGGATGAAAAGTTAGTTGATTCAGTTAGTTGTATCCATATTAGAACAGATAAAGGTTTTTGTCAAAATTAAGAACTCAGTAAATATGAGATTCGATAGTATTCCTCCAACTTATTATTAATGAAACTATGATTTGGTTTTTCTAATCACATGTTACAAAAAGAAACTACTTAAAAAAAAAAGATAATTTACATTTTTGATTTTTTTTCTCTTCTGTGTTGCAAATGGGAAAAATAGAGATTCTTTATTTATTATTAATATTCTCAATTTTTTTTACTATTAATAACTATATTGAAAATATATATATTTTTTGTTAATTATTAAGTTATTAGTTATTAAAGTGGCATAAAAATATTCTACGAATAATTATGAGTTATTCACTATTTATTTAGTATTTATTCGCGATGCAGAATTTTATATATTAACAAATTCAGATACTATGTACATTCTACCTTCATTAATAATTTTTGTTTTTGTTTTATTTTTTTAAAGTTTCTTCATGAAAATTGCAACCAGATCTTAATTTTTATTTTAAATATTTGATGAGTTAATTAATATATATTTTAAACATTTTATTGATTTGAATTTATTATGGTAAATTATTTTAAGAATTTTGTTTCCCTTAGTAATGATACCCATTCTACATTTTACTCAAATGAAGATAATAATGTATTGGTAAAAGAAAATAGTGTCAATAATATATTATTTTTTAATTTCTCTAACAATAATTAATTTACTTTTTGTTTAGTTATATTAAACAATATGATATTTATAAAAAGGAAAATCCTAATTGAAAAACCATAACAAACTTATCATTTATCATTTAATTCATATTTACAAATATTTGTTATTGATTAAAACAACCTGGAACAATATAAATTTGACAAGATAATTTTGATCATACAAAAATTGATTAAATAATTTTGGTCCTGCAAAAATTGATTCAACAAATTAGTTAAAAGTTAATTTTGGATTGTAAATAGTTATTTATAATAAATAATAAATAATAGAGTTTAATTTTGTTTTAATTTTGACATTAAATAACCGTTTTTAGGATTGTGTAAGAATAAATAAAAAATAAAAAATCTTTGTAAATAAATGTTTTAATATATTATTGCCTTTATAGATGCAACACATTAGAATAAATATCCTTTATATATCCTCTATCCTATCTTTCTGTAAATAAATATCCTTTATATATTTTTTATATCATATAATTGATTTTTTCATTGGAATAATTGATTTTGTAAAGGTTTAATTTCACCGATCACTTTCAACACAAAAACATTATTCTATTTTAATAAATTATCTCTTTTATTTTTAAATTGTTAATACTTATATGATTGATTTTATGATTATTTAATATATTTCAAATTATATGATTATTATTGATTTTACGGTTATTAATTAATATATCATTTATTTTCTATGAAGATCTCAATATATATTATTATTATCATTATTATTATTATTATTATTATTATTATTATTATTATTATATCAATAAATATTATTCAATCAATTAACTATTATTTATTTTAGATTTGTTTAAAAACAATCATATACGTTATAGAAAACATGAAGATTAGCTGAGCAATACCACGTTCGGTTGCATGAAAATTGAAATAAGATTAATATATTTTTTAAAATAATAATTGAAAATAATAAATAAATAAAATCAAATAACAAATATTATATTTTAAAATTTAATTTCATATAAATAACAAATATTATTAAAGAAAAAAATCGAATTGAAACAAAATTAAATTCTTAATGATAAAAAGTTAACATTTATACTAAAAAATGATACAAATATTTATTTTTATAAAATAACATGAGAGAATAATGATTAGTGAATACACAAATTTTTTATGAATACACAAATTTTTTATTCTTTTAAAAATGACCAATAAAAACTATGCTACATAAAGGTATGCTACATCATATGTTTGGCCACATTGGAAATATCAGCAAATTCATATGAGTTAAAAATATGAACATAATAATGATACATTATTAATATCAATATCGTGAGTAAAAAATAATAAATTTTAATAATAAAATTTTATTATTATTTATTATTATTTTATTATAATAATATATTAAAATTATTATTATTATTAATATTTAATTTATGAATTTTAAAAATAGAAAAATCTTACATATTTACGTATTATGTATATTGTCAAAATAGTTCTTAGGAATTAAAAATGAGAAAATGTTCATTAAAACATTTTTAACGTTCTAAATTAAAAATTAACAATCTGATTTGCACCGATACGAATCAATACATTGCTCATACTCAATGTATACCCACATAAAATACCCTCAACGAGTAGGGTAAAAATCCGCAAAATAGGTATGGATGCTGACACGAGTAATTACCCATTAAAATAAGCGGTTATGAGTGCTGGCACGAGTACCTTAGTACCCATTCTGCTTCATACTCACACTTCATATTTATATAATATCATTTGTATTATTATATACAAATGCACATATATCAATTTTTAAAAACATATCACTATTAAACTATTACACATTTTAATAAAAGTGTTTATTTATTTCTAAAATCAACAATAACAATCATAATTTTTTTATGTTAAAAAAACTTAAAATTATATGATAATTTATAATTAATTGATTGAATTTTACTACGAATGTGGATAAACGGGTGCGGGTATGGGTATTGAGATACCCATAGATTATGGATATGGGTGTGAACAGTGTCCACGCGGGTTTGGGCTCCGGTACGATGATTTTTTTGGTATGGGAACAAGTATTGTAGTACTCTGCCCATTGCCATCCCTAATCAATACCGAGTACGGGTAAAAAAATATACTTAATAAAGAAGAAAATAATTTCACAAATATTTAATTATCTATATTTAAGTATCCCAAAGTCCATTTTTCACAAATATTTAATTATCTATATTTAAGTATCCCAAAGTCCATTTTTCCTATATTCCAACAAGTTATAAGATAGATCAAGTGATTACACCAGTAAAATACAACCTTATATCCAAAGTTCTATAAAACAAAGATAGGATGATATATTTTTGTTCTTAATTTCACACATAAAAATGACATGGCACAACTCGTGCGAATGCACACGTGCTTTAGTAGTATTTAAAAAAGCAGACAAATTGACAACCACATACTTGATAAAATACAACATCACCTATTTAAATTACATAATATTTGAAGAATGAACAAAAACACCAATATAATTTCTACATGTATTGCAAGATGGGAAAACTGAATAAGTCAAAGTCACAAAATAGAGGATGGTATCTCGTCTATAAATGAATCATATATAATCTTGGAAAAATGTTTTAGAAGAGAAACGTTGCACAAAGACACAAAATGGTTTGAATGAGGTTGAAGTGTTTTTGTTGGGATCAATAGCAAATGGATCCCACTGGAGGGACAGTTACTATGTCTCCACATATTTGTGAAAGGGTTTGTGAATTGAATCGTAATGAAGTTCGGAAATGGAAGAAAAAACAAGGTTCAGACTGTATCGCCTCATCCTACCCCAAAATACTCAACTGCATAAGATTCATATCTTTATTTATTAAGTGTTTTAAGTTTGATAAAGAGAAAGAGGTTTGAAAAGAGAGTCACTCGAAGAAGTCGAGGTTTTTTATGGAACTGGTTAAAGTTTAGAAAACAAATAAGGTTTTGAAAAAGATGAGAAGGTTTTGAAAATTAAAGAATTTGAAGGAGATGAAGAGAATATCCTATGTACAGGACGGTAAAAGATATGGTAAGGAAGGTCTGGCCGAACATAAGCTCATACTTGATATAAAGAAATCAATATAGCATTCCCATCCCTTTGGATTGAAAGCCATAAGCAGTTAAATAAGTCAAGAGTATACCAAACCTCAGGTGAAAATAAATCACTCAAGCATACATCATCAAAGACACCCTTGCGTAAGATAATACTCAAAGGAATGGATAAAGTTCATCAGGTGAAAATAAACCACAACAGAGAATGCATCTATTAATTATTCCACATTAACTTTACCTATTCCAGCAATCCACATTAATTATTCCATCTATTAATTTTAGAACATAAAAGGCACAATGAAAAGAAAATTAGAAGAAAAAAAACCTTCTCTATCATTATATTTAACTTTGCTTCATTTTTGGAAAGACAACCAACACAAAAGATAGAACAAATTGATTTCTCTCTGCTTCTATTTTTCAAAGACGCAATAACACAATCAAACACCAACAAACAAATATACAAAATCCATACCCAAACACAACAATCCTTAATTTCTCGTTATTTTTCATAGGCTTTACAGGGTACAAGATTTCAAAATGGAAACAATGTAAATTTGATTACTACACGAATGTTTAATTCTGGTTCTGCTTCTACCTCTTCTTGAATCTTTTGATCTTCTAAGTTGTAGGTCAGTTTTCTGTTGTGTTGGTGTCTCCGTGAGATGTAGGACTTTGATGGCGTAGTTGTATGAATTTGTGCAGTAGTGAAGAGAAAATGTGAGGGGCTTCGAACAATACGGTGACTGCAAGGTGTTTTTTGGTTTGTTAGGTTTTTCATTTATTTATTTATTTTTACCCGAAGTTTGTATGTTTATTAGTTAAATATTCAGATTTACCTATGGTGACTAAAAATGTATACTCACTAATCTCATTCTTTCACAGAGGAAGTTTTAAAATTTGGTTATACGAATCTTAGACCGTAGCTTATGTTTCTGTATTATCTTGGTAATTGCAATGAATTTTTCTGTTGAGTTTAATTATATTTGTCATTATGTTATAGGTGTAGACTATTTTGTACTTAATATACAAGTTTGTTAATGTCAAGTTCTTGGTTAAATTATGGTCCAAAACAAAAGAGGATTATCAGAGAGAGTATATGTGACTTTTAAAGAAGTAGAAAAGAATTATAGATGGTATACAGGTTTTGTTGATATTTGAAGAGAGCTTTAAGTTGGTAATGGTAATACAACTTTGATCTATGTGGGGAAACATTAATTCCAAATAGATTAAAAAATTTGGAGAAGAGAAGAACTTTATACAACAACTGTCAACAGTATCAAAATAATACTAAGATAATTGATAGCATTGTCTTATTTTACACTCATAATAGCTTTTGATCTTTGAGAATAAATAAAAAATAAATTTTTTTGTAAATCAATGTTTTAATATAATATTGCCTTTACAGATGTAACACATTAGAATAAATATCCTTTATATATCTTCTATCCTATCTTTCCCTAAACAAATATCCTTTATATATTTTTACATAAAATAATTGATTTTTTCATTGGAATAAGTGATTTTGTAAATGTTTAATTTCACGATCACTTTCAACACAAAAACATTATTCTATTTTAATAAGTGATTATCTCTTTTATTTTTAAAATGTTAATACTTATATGACTGATTTTATGATTATTTTGATATATTTAAAATTATATGATTATTATTGATTTTACAGTTATTAATTAATATATCATTTATTTTCTATGAAGATTTCAATACATATTATTATTATTATTATTTTATTATTATTATTATTATTATTATTATTATTATTATTATTATTATTATTATTATTATTATTATTATTATTATTATAATTATATCAATAAATATTATTCAATCAATTAAGTATTATTTATTTTAGATTTGTTTAAAAACAATCATATACTTTATAGAAACATGAAGATTAGCTGAGCAATACCACGTTCGGTTGCATGAAAATTGAAATTAGATTAATATATTTTTTAAAATAATAAATTAATAAAATCAAATAACAAATATTATAATTTTAGATTTAATTTCATATAAATAACAAATAATTTAAAGAAAAAAATTGACTTGAAACAAAATTAGATTCTTAAGGATAAAAAGTTAACGTTTATACTAAAAAAGTGATACAAATATTTTTTTTTATAAAAATAACATGAGGACGATAATGATTAGTGAATACATAAATTTTGTATGAATATACAAAATTTTAATTCTTTTAAAAATGACCAATAAAAACTATGATGCATTAAAGGTGTACTGCATCATATGTTTGGTCACATTGGAAATATCAACAAATACATATGAGTTTAAAATTTGACAATAATAATGATACATTATTAATATCAATATGGTGAGTAAATAATAATAAATGTTAATAATAAAAATTTATTATTATCTAATTATAATAATATATTAAAATTAGTATTATTATTAATATTTAATTAATGAATCTTTAAAATAGAAAAATCTTACACATTTATGTATTATGTATATTTCAAAATAGTGCTTAGGAATTAAAAACGAGAAAATGTTCATTAAAACATTTTCAACATTCTAAATTAAAAATTTAATTATCCCAAAGTCCATTTTTGACAAATATTTAATTATCTATATTTAAGTATGCCAAAGTGCATTTTTCTTATATTCCAACAAGACATAAGATAGATCAAGTGATTACACCAGTAAAATACAACCACATATCCAAAGTTCTATAAAACAAAGATAGAAGGATAAATTTTTGTTCTTAATTTCACACATAAAAACGACATGGCACGACTCGTGCAAATGCACACGTGCTTTAGTAGTATTTAAAAAAGCAGAAAAATTGACAACCACATACTTGATAAATGAAAACATCACCTATTTAAATTACATAATATTTTAAGATTGAACAAAAACACTAACATAATTTCTACATGTATTGCAAGATGGGAAGACTGAATATCTCAAACTCACAAAATAGAGGATGGTATCTCGTCTATAAATGAATCATATCTAATCTTGGAAAAAAGTTTTAGAAGAGAAACGTTGCACAAACACACAGAATGGTTTGAATGAGGTTGAAGTGTTTTTGTTGGGATCAATAGCAAATGGATCCCACTGGAGGGACAATCATTATGTCTCCACTTATTTGTGAAAGGGTTTGTGAATTGAATCGTAATGAAGTTCGGAAATGGAAGAAAAAAGAAGGTTCAGTTTGTATCTCCTCATCCTACCCCAAAAGAATCAACTGCATAAGATTCATATCTTTATTTATTAAGTGTTTTAAGTTTGATAAAGAGAAAGAGGTTTGAAAGGAGAGTTACTCGAAGAAGTCGAGGTTTATTATAAAACTTGTTAAAGTTTAGAAAACGAAGAAGGTTTTTAAAAAGATTAGAATATTTTGAAAATTAAAGAATTGGCAGGAGATGAAGAAAATATCCTATGTACAGGATGAAAAAAGATAAGGTAAGGAAGGTCTGACCGAACGTAATCTCATACTTGATATAAAGAAATCAATATAGAATTCACATCCCTTTGGATTAAAAGCCATAAGCAGATAAATAAGCCAAGAGTATACCAAATCTCGGGTGAAAATATATCGCACAAGCAGACAACATCAAAGAAACACATGAGTCAGATAATACTCAAAGGAACGGGTAAAGTGCATCCGGTGAAAATAAACCACAACAGAGAATGCATAAGGAAAGAAAAAATCGCAAGCAGCGAATGCATCAGGTAAACTAAGGTGTCAGATAAAGCTCAAAGTATCAACAAGATATCATATAAGAATCCCTGCATCAGATGTAACATACTGACAAAACCAGGATAACAGAGAAATAATAAGGCTTAAGAGTAGGCTACGGGACCGGAATGGATTGAATTGAAAGCCACAAAATAAACCGGTCAATGGAGTCTATGCATCCATACGTATTCGAAAGGAAATATTTAAATTAACTTTATAATCGCAACGCAATGAAGAAAATATAAACACAACTTGAATTTATTTACAAGTAAATCAAATAAAGTATAAAGCGAAAAAAATTCCATGTCTATTGTATTTACATAAAAAGTATTAAACCAAAAAAGGTGTATAAATTATTAACAATCGACAAACAAAATTTGGTGGTGCATAATTGGAATGGTAGTGTAAATAAGGACTAAAAAAAATATTAATTAGTAGATGTTACTATGATAATAAATTAAAAGCTTTGAAAATTTCCTTTGTGTTTGGAAAACCATACGCACCAGTATTACAACTAAAAACCATTTCTCATTGATTAACCAATATGTTCGTGGTCTTGTTCCAATCATACACATTCAACACAAATAGAAATGTTACTAATCTTAGAAGGAGTCTTTTTAATATATAAAAAGTGACTACTACCATTTTTACAAATAATTTAAAATTATTTACATTTCTAAATTTAGGGTTAAATAGGTCATTATAAATTTTTTAGTTAAAATTAATTCAAACATTTTGAATATTTGATTCTTTTTATACACAAAATTAATGCGATTTTTGGCCATTTCTATTACCAAAGCTACTAATATAATTACTATCAACTTTACCTAATCCATTCCACATTAATTATTCCATCTATTAATTTTAGAACATAAAAGGCACAATGAAAAGAAAATTAGAAGAAAAAAAAAACCTTCTCTTTCATTCTATTTAACTTTGCTTCATTTTTGGAAAGACAACCAACACAAAAGATAGAACCATTGATTTCTCTCTGCTTCTGTTTTTCAAAAACACACTAACACAATCAAACACCAACAAAAAAACATGCAAAATCAATCCCCAAACACAACAATCCTTAATTTCTCGTTATTTTTCAAAATGGAATTATGTAAATTTGATTACTACACGAATGTTTAATTATGGTTCCGCTTCTACCTCTTCTTGACTCTTTTGATCTTCTAAGTTGTAGGTCAGTTTTCTGTTGTGTTGGTGTCTCTGTGAGATGTAGGACTTTAATGGCGTAGTTGTATGAATTTGTGCAAGTTGTTTTGTGGTTTGTTAGGTTTTTTGATTTGTTTTTATTTTTACCTGAGGGTTGTATGTTTATTAGTTACATATTCAGATTTACCTATGGTGACTAAAAAGGTATACTCACTAATCTCATTCTTTCACAGAGGAAGTTTTAAAATTTGGTTAAACAAATCTTAGACCGTAGCATATGTTTCTATAATATACTGGTAATTGCGATGAATTTCTCTGTAGAGTTTAATTATATTTATCATTATGTTATAGGTGTAGACTATTTTGTACTTAATATACAAGTTTGTTAATGTCAAGTTCTTGGTTAAACTGTGGTCCAAAACAAAAGAGGGTTATCAGAGAGAGTATATGTGACATTTAAAGAAGCAGAAAAGAATTATAGATGGTATACAAGTTTTGTTGATGTTTGAACAAAGCTTTAAGTTGGTAATGGTAATACGACTTTGATCTTTGTGGGGAAACATTAATTCCAAATAAATTTAAGAAAATTGGAGAAGAGAAGAACTTTATACAAAAACCGTCAACAATATCAAAATAATACTAAGATAATTGATAACATTGTCTTATTTTACACTCATAATAGCTTTTGATCTTTGATTTTTATTTATGAATTCCTGGTAGAATAGACATTGCAAAATTCAATCTAAATTACAAATTGCAATTATTATGTGAGACATAGTTTTGATTCCACTGCCAATTTTAGTAAAGTTTGCGTTAAACAAAATTGGAATCAGCTCACTCTCTCACTGATTTTAGGTAAAACATGGTTTTCATTTCTATTTTCTTCCAGTGATGCTTATATTTGTTGTCCATAAATTTTTAAATTGAGTGATGTATATTGTCTGATGTTTAGTGTCTTTTAACATATTAAGAAAAGTATTTGAATAAAATGCAGGATGAAAAGTTAGCTGATTCAGTTAGTTGTATCCATATTAGAACAGATAAAGGTTTTTGTCAAAATTAAGAACTCAGTAAATATGAGATTTGATAGTATTCCTCCAGCTTATTATTAATGAAACTATGATTTGGTTTTTCTAATCACATGTTACAAAAAGAAACTACTCAAAAAAATAAGATAATATACATTTTTGCTTTTCTTTTTCTCTTCTGTGTTGCAAATGGGAAAAATAGAGCTTCTTTATTTATATTAATATTCTCAATTATTTCTTTACTATTAATAACTATATTTAAATTATTATTTTTTTAATTAATAAGTTATTAGTTATTAAAGTTGCATAAAAATATTCTACGAATAATTATGAGTTAATCACTATTTATTTAGTATTTATTCGCGATGCAGAATTGTTTAAATTCACAAATTCAGATACTATGTACATGCTTCCTTCATTAATAATTTTTGTTTTTGTTTTATTTTTTTAAGGTTTCTTCGTGACAATTGCAACCAGATCTTAATTTTTATTTTAAATATTTGATGAGTTAATTAATATATATTCTGAACATTTGATTGATTTGAATTTATTATGTTAAATTATTTTAACAATTTTGTTGCCCTTAGTAATGATACCCATTCTACATTTTACTCAAATGAAGATAATAATGTATTGGTAAAAGAAAACATTGTCAATAATATATTATTTTTTTAATTTCTCTAACATTAACTAATTTACTTTTGTTTATTTATAAAAACAAAATGATATTTATAAAAAGGAAAATCCTAACTGAAAGACCATAACAAACTTATCATTTACCATTTAATTCATATTTACAAACATTTGTTGTTGATTAAAACAACCCGGAACAATATAAATTTGACAAGATAATTTTGGTCATACAAAAATTGATTAAATAATTTTGGTCCTACAAAAATTGATTCAATAAATTAGTTAAAAGTTAATTTTTGATTGTAAATAATTATTTATAATAAATAATAGAGTTTATTTTTGTTTTAATTTTGACATTAAATAACTGTTTTTAGGATTGTGTTAGAATAAATAAAAAATAAAAAATCTTTGTAAATAAATGTTTTAATATAATAATGTCTTTACAGATACAACACATTAGAATAAATATCCTTTATATATCCTCTATCCTATCTTTCCGTAAATAAATATCCTTTATATATTTTTTACATTAAACAATTGATTTTTTCATTGGAATAATAAATTTTGTAAATGTTTAATTTCACTGATCACGTTAACATAAAAAAATTATTCTATTTTAATAAGTGATTATCTCTTTTATTTTTAAAATGTTAATAATTAAATGATTGATTTTATAATTATTTTGATATATTTAAAATTATGTGATTATTATTGATTTTACAGTTATTAATTAATATATCATTTATTTTCTAAGAAGATCTCAATACATATTATTATTATTATTATTATTATTATTATTATTATTATTATTATTATTATTATTATTATTATTATTATTATTATTATTATTATTATTATATCAATAAATATTATTTAATCAATTAAGTATTATTTATTTTAGATTTGTTTAAAAACAATCATATACTTTTTAGAAACATGAAGATTAGCTGAGCAATACCACGTTCGGTTGCATGAAAAATTGAAATGAGAATAATATATTTTTTAAAATAATAATTGAAAATAATAAATTAATAAAATCAAATAACAAATATTATCTTTTTAAATTTAATTTCATATAAATAACAAATATTCTAAAGAAAAAAATCGACTTGAAACAAAGTTAGATTCTTAATGATAAAAAGTTAACATTTATACTAAAAAATGATACAAATATTTATTTTTATAAAAATAACATGAGACAATAATGATTAGTGAATACACAAATTTTTTATGAATACACCAATTTTTTATTCTTTTAAAAATGACCAATAAAAATTATGCTGCATAAAAGGTGTGTTGCATCGTATGTTTGGTCACATTGGAAATATCAGCAAATTCATATGACTTAAAAATATGACAATAATAATGATACATTATTAATATCAATATGGTGAGTAAATAATAATAAATGTTAATAATAAAAATTTATTAATATTTATTATTATATAATTATAATAACATATTAAAATTATTATTATTATTAATATTTAAATTATGTTTAAAATAGAAAAATCTTACACATTTATGTATTATGTATATTTTCAAAATAGTTCTTAGGAATTAAAAATGAGAAAATGTTCATAAAAATATTTTTAAGGTTCTAAATTAAAAATTAAGGGTCTGATTTGCACCGATACGAATCAATACTGGCTCATACTCAATGAATACCCACAAAAAATACCCTCTACGATTAGGGTAAAAATCCGCAAAATAGGTACGAATACTAAGACGAGTAATTACCCATTAAAATAAGCGGTTATGAGTGCTGGCATGAGTACCTTAGTACCCACTCCACTCCATACTCACACTTCATATTTATATAATATCATTTGTATTATTATATACAAATGCACATATATCAATTTTTAAAAAACATATCACTATTAATCTATTACACATTTTAATAAAAGTGTTTATTTGTTTCTTAATTCAACAATAACATTCATAATTTTTTTAATGTTAAAAAACTTAAAATTATATCATAATTTATAATTAATTGATTGAATTTTACTACAAATGTGGATAAACGGGTGCGGGTATGGGTATTGAGATACCCACATATTATGGATATGGGTGTGAACAGTTTCCACGCGGGTTTGGGCTCGGGTACAAAGATATTTTTGGTATGGGGACGGGTACTGTAGTACTCTTCCCATTGCCATCCCTGATCAATACCCGAGTACAGGTAAAAAAATATACATAAATAAAGAAGAAAATAATTTCACAAATATTTAATTATCTATATTTAAGTATCCCAAAGTCCATTTTTCACAAATATTTAATTATCTATACTTAGGTATCCCAAAGTCCATTTTTCTTATATTCCAACAAGACATAAGATAGATCAAGTGATTACACCAGTAAAATACGACCACATATCCAAAGTTCTATAAAAACAAAGATAGGATGATATATTTTTGTTCTTAATTTCACACATAAAAATGACATGGCACGACTCGTGCGAATGCACACGTGCTTTAGTAGTTTTTAAAAAAGCAGACAAATTGACAACCACAACTTGATAAAATAAAACATCACCTATTTAAATTACATAATATTTGAAGAATGAACAAAAACACCAACACAATTCCTACATGTATTGCAAGATGGGAAAATTGAATAAGTCAAACTCACAAAATAGAGGATGGTATCTCTTCTATAAATGAATCATATCTAATCTTGGAAAAAAGTTTTAGAAGAGAAACGTTGCATAAACACACAAAATGGTATGAATGAGGTTTAAGTGTTTTGTTGGGATCAATAGGAAATGGATCCCACTGGAGGGACAGTCACTATGTCTCCACTTATTTGTGAAAGGGTTTGTGAATAGAATCGTAATGAAGTTCGGAAATTAAAGAAAAAACAAGGTTCAGTCTGTATCGCCTCATCCTACCCCAAAATACTCAACTGCATAAGATTCATATCTTTATTTATTAAGTGTTTTAAGTTTGATAAAAATAAAGAGGTTTGAAAAGAGAGTCACTCGAAGAAGTCGAGGTTTATTATGAAACTGGTTAAAGTTTAGAAAACAATGAAGGTTTTGAAAAAGATGAGAAGGTTTTGAAAATTAAATAATTTGAAGGAGATGAAGTGAATGCATCAGGTAAACTCAAGGTGTCAGATAAAGCTCAAAGTATCAATAAGATATCTAATAAGAATCCCTGCATCAGATAAAACACACTGACAAAATCAGGATAACAGAGAAATAATATGAATGTCTCAGATAAGGCTTAAGAGTAGGCTACGGGACCGGAATGGATTGAATTGAAAGCCACAAAATAAACCGGTCAATGGAGTCTATGCATCCATACGTATTCGAAAGCTAATATTTAAATTAACTTTATAATCGCAATGCAATGAAGAAAATATCAACACAACTTGAATTTATTTACAAGTAAATCAAATAAAGTATAAAGCTAAAAATTCCATGTCTATTGTATTTACATCAAAAATATTAAACCAAAAAAGGTGTATAAATTATTAACAATCGACAAATAATATTTGGTGGTGCATAATTGGAATGGTAGTGTAAATAAGAACTAAAAAAATATTAAATTAGTAGATGTTACTATGATAATAAATTAAAAGCTTTGCAAATTTCCTTTGTGTTTGGAAAACCATACGCACCAATATTACAACTAAAAACCATTTCTCACTGATTAACCAATATGCCTGTGGTCTTGTTCCAATCATACACATTCAACACAAAAAGAAATGTTACTAATCTTAGAAGGGGTCTGTTTTAATATATAAAAAGTGACTACTACCATTTTTACAAATAATTTAAAACTAATTACATTTCTAAAATTAGGGTTAAATAGATCATTATAAATTTTTTAATTAAAATTAATTCATACATCTTGAATATTTGCTTCTTTTTATACACAAAATTAATTTGATTGTTGGTCATTTCTATTACCAAAACTACTAATATAATTACTATCAACTTTACCTATTCCAACAATCCACATTAATTATTCCATCTATTAATTTTAGAACATAAAAGGAACAATGAAAATAAAATTAGAAGAAAAAAACCTTCTCTTTCATTTTATTTAACTTTGCTTCATTTTTGGAAAGACAACCAACACAAAAGATAGAACCATTGATTTATCTCTGCTTCTATTTTTCAAAAACGCACTAACACAATCAAACACCAACAAAAAAACATACAAAATAAATCCCCAAACACAACAATCCTTAATTTCTCGTTATTTTTCATAGGCTTTAAAGGGTACAAGATTTAAAAATGGAAATTATGTAAATTTAATTACTACACGAATGTTTAATTCTGGTTCCGCTTCTACCTCTTCTTGACTCTTTTGATCTTCTAAGTTGTAGGTCAGTTTTCGGTTGTGTTGGTGTCTCCGTGAGATGTAGGACTTTAATGGCATAGTTGTATGAATTTGTGCAGTAGTGAAGAGAAAATATGAGGGTCTTCGAACAATACAGTGACTGCAAGTTTTTTTGTGGTTTGTTAGGTTTTTCGTTTATTTTTACCTGAAGTTTGTATGTTTATTAGTTACATATTCAGATTTACCTATGGTGACTAAAAAGGTATACTCACTAATCTCATTCTTTCACATAGGAAGTTTTTAAATTTGGTTAAACGAATCTTAGACCGTAGCTTATGTTTCTATAATATCTTTGTAATTGCGATGAATTTCTCTGTTGAGTTTAATTATATTTGTCATTATGTTATAGGTGTAGACTATTTTGTACTTAATATACAAGTTTGTTAATGTCAAGTTCTTGGTTAAATTATGGTCCAAAACAAAAGAGGATTATCAGAGAGAGTATATGTGACTTTTAAGTAAGCAGAAAAGAATTATAGATGGTATACGGGTTCTGTTGATGTTTGAAGAGAGCTTTAAGTTAGTAATGGTAATACAACTTTGATCTATGTGGGGAAACATTAATTCCAAATAGATTAAAAAAATTTGGAGAAGAGAAGAACTTTATACAACAACGGTCAACAATATCAAAATAATACTAAGATAATTGATAGAATTGTCTTATTTTACACTCATAATAGCTTTTGATCTTTTATTTTTATTTATGAATTCCTAGTAGAATAGACATTGCAAAATTCAATCTAAATTACAAATTGTAATTATTCGATGGGATTTAGTTTTGATTCCATTGCCAATTTTAGTAAAGTTTAGTTAAACTGAATAGGAATCACCTGACTCTCTAAGTGATTTTGGGTAAAACATGGTTTTTATTTCTATTTTCTTCCAGGCGATGCTGATATTTGTTGTCCATAAATTTTTAAATATAGTGATGTAGATTGTCTAATGTTTAGTGTCTTTTAACATATTAACAAAGTATTTGAATAAAATGCACGATGAAAAGTTCGCTGATTCAATTAGTTGTATCCATATTAGAACAGATAAAGGTTTTTTGTCAAAATTAAGAACTCAGTAAATATGACATTTGATAGTATTCCTCCAACTTATTATTAATGAAACTATGATTTGGTTTTTGTAATCACATGTTACAAAAAGAAACTACTCAAAAAAATAAGATAATATACATTTTTGCTTTTTTTTTTCTCTTCTGTGTTGCAAATGGGAAAAATAGAGCTTCTTTATTTATTATTAATATTCTCAATTATTTTTTTTACTATTAATAACTATATTTAAAATATTTTTTTTGTTAATTAATAAGTTACTACTTATTAAAGTTGCATAAAAATATTCTACGAATAATTATGAGTTATTCAATATTTATTTAGTATTTATTCGCGATGCAGAATTGTTTATATTCACAAATTCGATACTATGTACATGCTTCCTTCATTAATAGTTTTTGTTTTTGTTTTATTTTTTTTAAGGTTTCTTCGTGACAATTGCAACCAGATCTTAATTTTTATTTTAAATATTTGATGAGTTAATTAATATATATTTTTAACATTTGATTGATTTGAATTTATTATGTTAAATTATTTAAACAATTTTGTTTCCCTTAGTAATGATACCCAATCTACATTTTAATCAAATGAAGATAATAATGTATTGGTAAAAGAAAACAGTGTCAATAATATATTATTTTTTAATTTCTGAAACAATAATTAATGTTCTTTTGTTTAGTTATAAAAACAAAATGATATTTATAAAAAGGAAAATCCTAACTGAAAGACCATAACAAACTTATCATTTATCATTTAATTCATATTTACAAACATTTGTTGTTGATTAAAACAACTTGGAACAATATAAATTTGACAAGATAATTTTGGTTATACAAAATTTGATTAAATAATTATGGTCCTGCAAAAATTGATTCAATAAATTAGTTAAAATTTAATTTTGGATTGTAAATAATTATTTATAATAAATAATACAGTTTATTTTTGTTTTAATTTTGACATTAATTAACTGTTTTTAGTATTGTGTTAGAATAAATAAAAAATAAAAAATCCTTGTAAATAAATGTTTTAATATAATATTGCCTTTACAGATTCAACACCTTAGAATAAATATCCTTTATATATCCTCTATCCTAACTTTCCGAAAATAAATATCCTATATATATTTTTTAGATCAAACCATTGATTTTTTCATTGGAATAATTCATCTTGTAAATGTTTAATTTCACCGATCACTTTCAACACAAAAACATTATTCTATTTCAATAAGTGATTATCTCTTTTATTTTTAAAATGTTAATACTTAAATGATTGATTTTATGAATATTTTGATATATTTAAAATTATATGATTATTATTGATTTTACAGTTATTAATTAATATATCATTATTTTCTATTAAGATCTCAATACATATTATTATTATTATTACTTTTATTATTATTATTATTATTATTATTATTATTATTATTATTATTATTATTATTATATCAATAAATATTATTCAATCAATTAAGTATTATTTATTTTAGATTTGTTTAAAAACCATCATATACTTTATAGAAACATGAAGATTAGCTGAGCAATACCATGTTCGGTTGTATGAAAATTGAAATGAGAATAATATATATTTTTAAAATAATAATTGAAAATAATAAATTAATAAAATAAAATAACAAATATTACATTTTTAAATTTAATTTCATATAAATAACAAATATTTTTAAAGAAAACAATCGACTTGAAACAAAATTAGATTCTTAACGATAAAAAGTTAACATTTATACTAAAAAATGATACAAATATTTATTTTTATAAAAATAACATGAGACAATAATGATTAGTGAATACACAAATTTTGTATGAATACACAAATTTTTTATTCTTTTAAAAATTACAAATAAAAACTATGCTGCATAAAAGGTGTGTTGCATCATATGTTTGGTCACATTGGAAATATCAGCAAATTCATATGAGTTAAAAATATGACAATAATAATGATACATTATTAATATCAATATGGTGAGTAAAACATAATAAATGTTAATAATAAAAATTTATTATTATTTATTATTATTTAATTATAATAACATATTAAAATTAAAATTATTATTATTATTAATATTTAATTTATGAATTTATGAAAATAGAAAAATCTTACATATTTATGTATTATGTATATTGTCAAAATAGTTTTTAGGAATTAAAAATGAGAAAATGTTCATTAAAACAATTTTAATGTTCTAAATTAAAAATTTACGGTCTGATTTGCACCGATACGAATCAATACTGGCTCATACTCAATGAGTGCTGACACGAGTAATTACCCATTAAAATAAGCGGTTATGAGTGTTGGCACGAGTACCTTAGTACCCATTCTGCTTCATACTCACACTTCATATTTATATAATATCATTTGTATTATTATATACAAATGCACATATATCAATTTTTAAAAACATATCACTATTAAACTATTACACATTTTAATAAAAGTGTTTATTTATTTCTAAAATCAACAATAACAATCATAATTTTTTTATGTTAAAAAAACTTAAAATTATATGATAATTTATAATTAATTAATTGAATTTTACTACGAATATGGATAAACGGTTGCGGGTATGGGTATTGAGATACCCATAGATTATGGATATGGGTGTGAACAGTGTCCATGCGGGTTTGGGCTCGGGTACAGAGATTTTTTTGGTATGGGGACGGGTATTCTAGTACTCTGCCCATTGCCATCCCTAATCAATACCCGAGTACGGGTAAAAAAATATACTTAATAAAGAAGAAAATAATTTCACAAATATTTAATTATCTATATTTCAGTATCCCAAAGTCCATTTTTGACAAATATTTAATTATCTATATTTAAGTATCCCAAAGTCCATTTTTCCTATATTCCAACAAGACATAAGATAGATCAAGTGATTACACCAGTAAAATACAACCTTATATCCAAAGTTCTATAAAACAAAGATACAACCTTACACCAGTATCTTAATTTCACACATAAAAACGACATGGCACCACTCGTGCGAATGCACACGTGCTTTAGTAGTATTTAAAAAAGCAGACAAATTGACAACCACATACTTGATAAAATACAACATCACCTATTTAAATTACATAATATTTGAAGAACGAACAAAAACACAAATATAATTTCTACATGTATTGCAAGATGGGAAAACTGAATAAGTCAAACTCACAAAATAGAGGATGGTATCTCGTCTATAAATGAATCATATCTAATCTTGGAAAAACGTTTTAGAAGTGAAACGTTGCACAAAGACACAAAATGGTTTGAATGAGGTTGAAGTGTTTTTGTTGGGATCAATAGCAAATGGATCCCACTGGAGGGACAGTTACTATGTCTCCACATATTTGTGAAAGGGTTTGTGAATTGAATCGTAATGAAGTTCGGAAATGGAAGAAAAAACAAGGTTCAGTCTGTATCGCCTCATCCTACCCCAAAATACTCAACTGCATAAGATTCATATCTTTATTTATTAAGTGGTTTAAGTTTGATAAAGAGAAAGAGTTTTGAAAAGAGAGTCACTCGAAGAAGTCGAGGTTTTTTATGGAACTGGTTAAAGTTTAGAAAACAAAGAAGGTTTTGAAAAATATGAGAAGGTTTTGAAAATTAAAGAATTTGAAGGAGATGAAGAGAATATCCTATGTACAGGACGGTAAAAGATAAGGTAAGGAAGGTCTGGCCGAACATAAGCTCATACTTGATATAAAGAAATCAATATAGCATTCCCATCCCTTTGGATTGAAAGCCATAAGCAGTTAAATAAGTCAAGAGTATACCAAACCTCAGGTGAAAATAAATCACACAAGCATACATCATCAAAGACACCCTTGCGTAAGATAATACTCAAAGGAATGGATAAAGTTCATCAGGTGAAAATAAACCACAACAGAGAATGCATCTATTAATTATTCCACATTAACTTTACCTATTCCAGCAATCCACATTAATTATTCCATCTATTAATTTTAGAACATAAAAGGCACAATGAAAAGAAAATTAGAAGAAAAAAAACCTTCTCTATCATTTTATTTAACTTTGCTTCATTTTTGGAAAGACAACCAACACAAAAGATAGAACAATTGATTTCTCTCTGCTTCTATTTTTCAAAGACGCAATAACACAATCAAACACCAACAAAAAAATATACAAAATCCTTACCCAAACACAACAATCCTTAATTTCTCTTTATTTTTCATAGGATTTACAGGGTACAAGATTTCAAAATGGAAACAATGTAAATTTGATTACTACACGAATGTTTAATTCTGGTTCCGCTTCTACCTCTTCTTTAATCTTTTGATCTTCTAAGTTGTAGGTCAGTTTTCTGTTGTGTTGGTGTCTCCGTGAGATGTAGGACTTTGATGGCGTAGTTGTATGAATTTGTGCAGTAGTGAAGAGAAAATGTGAGGGGCTTCGAACAATACGGTGACTGCAAGGTGTTTTTTGGTTTGTTAGGTTTTTCATTTATTTATTTATTTTTACATGAAGTTTGTATGTTTATTAGTTACATATTCAGATTTACCTATGGTGACTAAAAAGGTATACTCACTAATCTCATTCTTTCAAAGAGGAAGTTTTAAAAGTTGGTTATACGAGTCTTAGACCGTAGCTTATGTTTCTGTATTATGTTGGTAATTGCAATGAATTTTTCTGTTGAGTTTAATTATATTTGTCATTATGTTATAGGTGTAGACTATTTTGTACTTAATATACAAGTTTGTTAACGTCAAGTTCTTGGTTAAATTATGGTCCAAAACAAAAGAGGATTATCAGAGAGAATATATGTGACTTTTAAAGAAGTAGAAAAGAATTATAGATGGTATACGGGTTTTGTTGATGTTTGAAGAGAGCTTTAAGTTGGTAATGGTAATACAACTTTGATCTATGTGGGGAAACATTAATTCCAAATAGATTAAAAAATTTGGAGAAGAGAAGAACTTTATACAACAACTGTCAACAATATCAAAATAATACTAAGATAATTGATAGCATTGTCTTATTTTACACTCATAATAGCTTTTGATCTTTGACTTTTTCTTCCAGTGATGCTGATATTTGTTGTCCATAAATTTTTAAATAGAGTGATGTATATTGTCTGATGTTTAGTGTCTTTTAACATATAACAAAGTATTGGAATAAAATGCAGGATGAAAAGTTAGATGATTCAGTTAGTTGTATCTATATTAAAATAGATAAAGGTTTTTGTCAAAATTAAGAACTCAATAAATATGAGATTTAATAGTATTCCTCCAGCTTATTATTAATGAAACTATGATTTGGTTTTTGTAATCACATGTTACAAAAAGAAACTACTCAAAAAAGTAAGATAATATACATTTTTGCATTTTTATTTCTCTTCTGTGTTGCAAATGGGAAAAATAGAGCTTCTTTATTTATTATTAAAGTTCCATAAAAATATTCTACGAATAATTATGAGTTATTCACTATTAATTTAGTATTTATTCGCGATACAAAATTGTTTATATTCACAAATTCAGATATTATGTACATGTTTCCTTCATTAATAATTTTTGTTTTTGTTTTATTTTTTTAAGGTTTCTTCATGACAATTGCAACCAGATCTTAATTTTTATTTTAAATATTTGATGAGTTAATTAATATATATTTTAAACATTTGATTGAGTTGAATTTATTATGTTAAATTATTTTAACAAAGATAATAATGTATTGGTAAAAGAAAACGGTGTCAATAATATATTATTTTTTAATTTCTCTAACAATAATAAATTTACTTTTGTTTAGTTATAAAAACAAAATGATATTTATAAATAGGAAAAATCCTAACTGAAAGACCATAACAAACTTATCATTTATCATCTAATTCATATTTACAAACATTTGTTGTTGATTAAAACAACCCGAAACAATATAAATTTGACAAGATAATTTTTGTCATACAAAAATTGATTAAATAATTTTGGTCCTGCAAAAATTGATTCAATAAATCAGTTAAAAGTTAATTTTGGATTGTAAATAATTATTTATAATAAATAATAAATAATAGACTTTATTTTTGTTTTAATTTTGACATTAATTAACCGTTTTTAGGATTGTGTTAGAATAAATAAAAAATAATTTTTTTTTGTAAATAAATGTTTTAATATAATATTGCCTTTACAGATGTAACACATTAGAATAAATATATCTTCTATCCTATCTTTCCCTAAACAAATATCCTTTATATATTTTTTACATAAAATAATTGATTTTTTCATTGGAATAAGTGATTTTGTAAATGTTTAATTTCACGATCACTTTCAAGACAAAAACATTATTCTATTTTAATAAGTGATTATCTCTTTTATTTTTAAAATGTTAATACTTATATGACTGATTTTATGATTATTTTGATATATTTAAAATTATATGATTATTATTGATTTTACAGTTATTAATTAATATATCATTTATTTTCTATGAAGATTTCAATACATATTATTATTATTATTATTTTATTATTATTATTATTATTATTATTATTATTATTATTATTATTATTATTATTATTATAATTATATCAATAAATATTATTCAATCAATTAAGTATTATTTATTTTAGATTTGTTTAAAAATAATCATATACTTTATAGAAACATGAAGATTAGGTGAGCAATACCACGTTCGGTTGCATGAAAATTGAAATGAGATTAATATATTTTTTAAAATAATAAATTAATAAAATCAAATAACAAATATTATATTTTTAGATTTAATTTCATATAAATAACAAATAATTTAAAGAAAAAAATTGACTTGAAACAAAATTAGATTCTTAAGGATAAAAAGTTAACGTTTATACTAAAAAAAATGATACAAATATTTTTTTTTATAAAAATAACATGAGGACGATAATGATTAGTGAATACATAAATTTTGTATGAATATACAAAATTTTAATTCTTTTAAAAATGACCAATAAAAACTATGCTGCATTAAAGGTGTACTACATCATATGTTTGGTCACATTGGAAATATCAACAAATACATATGAGTTTAAAATATGACAATAATAATGATACATTATTAATATCAATATGGTGAGTAAATAATAATAAATGTTAATAATAAAAATTTATTATTATTTATTATTATCTAATTATAATAATATATTAAAATTAGTATTATTATTAATATTTAATTAATGAATCTTTAAAATAGAAAAATCATACACATTTATGCATTATGTATATTTCAAAATAGTGCTTAGGAATTAAAAACGAGAAAATGTTCATTAAAACATTTTCAACATTCTAAATTAAAAATTTAATTATCCCAAAGTCCATTTTTCACAAATATTTAATTATCTATATTTAAGTATCCCAAAGTCCATCTTTCTTATATTCCAACAAGACATAAGATAGATCAAGTGATTACACCAGTAAAATACAACCACATATCCAAAGTTCTATAAAACAAAGATAGAAGGATAAATTTTTGTTCTTAATTTCACACATAAAAACGACATGGCACGACTCGTGCAAATGCACACGTGCTTTAGTAGTATTTAAAAAAGCAGACAAATTGACAACCACATACTTGATAAATGAAAACATCACCTATTTAAATTACATAATATTTTAAGATTGAACAAAAACACTAACATAATTTCTACATGTATTGCAAGATGGGAAGACTGAATATCTCAAACTCATAAAATAGAGGATGGTATCTCGTCTATAAATGAATCATATCTAATCTTGGAAAAAAGTTTTAGAAGAGAAACGTTGCACAAACACACAAAATGGTTTGAATGAGGTTGAAGTGTTTTTGTTGGGATCAATTGCAAATGGATCCCACTGGAGGGACAATCATTATGTCTCCACTTATTTGTGAAAGGGTTTGTGAATTGAATTGTAATGAAGTTCGGAAATGGAAGAAAAAAGAAGGTTCAGTTTGTATCTCCTCATCCTACCCTAAAAGACTCAACTGCATAAGATTCATATCTTTATTTATTAAGTGTTTTAAGTTTGATAAAGAGAAAGAGGTTTGAAAGGAGAGTTACTCGAAGAAGTCGAGGTTTATTATGAAACTGGTTAAAGTTTAGAAAACGAAGAAGGTTTTTAAAAAGATTAAAATATTTTGAAAATTAAAGAATTTGCAGGAGATGAAGAAAATATCCTATGTACAGGATGATAAAAGATAAGGTAAGGAAGGTCTGACCGAACGTAATCTCATACTTGATATAAAGAAATCAATATAGAATTCACATCCCTTTGGATTAAAAGCCATAAGCAGATAAATAAGCCAAGAGTATACCAAATCTCAGGTGAAAATATATCGCACAAGCAGACAACATCAAAGAAACACATGAGTCAGATAATACTCAAAGGAACGGGTAAAGTGCATCCGTTGAAAATAAACCACAACAGAGAATGCATAATGAAAGAAAAAATCGCAAGCAGCGAATGCATCAGGTAAACTAAGGTGTCAGATAAATCTCAAAGTATCAACAAGATATCATATAAGAATCCCTGCATCAGATGAAACATACTGACAAAACCAGGATAACAGAGAAATAATCTGAATGTCTCAGATAAGGCTTAAGAGTAGGCTACGGGACCGGAATAGATTGAATTGAAAGCCACAAAATAAACCGGTCAATGGAGTCTATGCATCCATACGTATTCGAAAGGTAATATTTAAATTAACTTTATAATCGCAACGCAATGAAGAAAATATAAACACAACTTGAATTTATTTACAAGTAAATCAAATAAAGTATAAAGCGAAAAAAATTCCATGTCTATTGTATTTACATAAAAAGTATTAAACCAAAAAAGGTGTATAAATTATTAACAATCGACAAACAAAATTTGGTGGTGCATAATTGGAATGGTAGTGTAAATAAGGACTAAAAAAAATATTAATTAGTAGATGTTACTATGATAATAAATTAAAAGCTTTGAAAATTTCGTGTGTGTTTGGAAAACCATACGCACCAGTATTACAACTAAAAACCATTTCTCATTGATTAACCAATATGTCCGTGGTCTTGTTCCAATCATACACATTCAACACAAATAAAAATGTTACTAATCTTAGAAGGAGTCTTTTTAATATATAAAAAGTGACTACTACCATTTTTACAAATAATTTAAAATTATTTACATTTCTAAATTTAGGGTTAAATAGGTCATTATAAATTTTTTAATTAAAATTAATTCAAACATTTTGAATATTTGATTCTTTTTATACACAAAATTAATGCGATTGTTGGCCATTTCTATTACCAAAGCTACTAATATAATTACTATCAACTTTACCTAATCCATTCCACATTAATTATTCCATCTATTAATTTTAGAACATAAAATGCACAATGAAAAGAAAATTAGAAGAAAAAAAAAACCTTCTCTTTCATTCTATTTAACTTTGCTTCATTTTTGGAAAGACAACCAACACAAAAGATAGAACCATTGATTTCTCTCTGCTTCTGTTTTTCAAAAACACACTAACACAATCAAACACCAACAAACAAACATGCAAAATCAATCCCCAAACACAACAATCCTTAATTTCTCGTTATTTTTCAAAATGGAATTATGTAAATTTGATTACTACATGAATGTTTAATTATGGTTCCGCTTCTAAACTTCTTGACTCTTTTGATCTTCTAAGTTGTAGGTCGGTTTTCTGTTGTGTTGGTGTCTCTGTGAGATGTAGGACTTTAATGGCGTAGTTGTATGAATTTGTGCAGTAGTGAAGAGAAAATGTGAGGGGCTTCGAACAATACAGTGACTGCAAGTTGTTTTGTGGTTTGTTAGGTTTTTTGATTTGTTTTTATTTTTACCTGAAGTTTGTATGTATATTAGTTACATATTCAGATTTACCTATGGTGACTAAAAAGGTATACTCACTAATCTCATTCTTTCACAGAGGAAGTTTTAAAATTTGGTTAAACAAATCTTAGACCGTAGCTTATGTTTCTATAATATACTGGTAATTGCGATGAATTTCTCTGTTGAGTTTAATTATATTTGTCATTATGTTATAGGTGTAGACTATTTTTTACTTAATATACAAGTTTGTTAATGTCAAGTTCTTGGTTAAGTTATGGTCCAAAACAAAAGAGGATTATCAGAGAGAGTATATGTGACTTTTAAAGAAGCAGAAAAGAATTATAGATGGTATACGGGTTTTGTTGATGTTTGAAGAGAGCTTTAAGTTGGTAATGGTAATACAAATTTGATCTATGTGGGGAAACATTAATTCCAAATAGATTAAAAAATTTGGAGAAGAGAAGAACTTTATACAACAACTGTCAACAGTATCAAAATAATACTAAGATAATTGATAGCATTGTCTTATTTTACACTCATAATAGCTTTTGATCTTTGACTTTTTCTTCCAGTGATATTGATATTTGTTGTCCATAATTTTTTAAATAGAGTGATGTATATTGTCTGATGTTTAGTGTCTTTTAACATATAACAAAGTATTGGAATAAAATGCAGGATGAAAAGTTAGATGATTCAGTTAGTTGTATCTATATTAAAATAGATAAAGGTTTTTGTCAAAATTAAGAACTCAATAAATATGAGATTTAATAGTATTCCTCCAGCTTATTATTAATGAAACTATGATTTGGTTTTTGTAATCACATGTTACAAAAAGAAACTACTCAAAAAAGTAAGATAATATACATTTTTGCATTTTTATTTCTCTTCTGTGTTGCAAATGGGAAAAATAGAGCTTCTTTATTTATTATTAAAGTTCCATAAAAATATTCTACGAATAATTATGAGTTATTCACTATTAATTTAGTATTTATTCGCGATACAAAATTGTTTATATTCACAAATTCAGATATTATGTACATGTTTCCTTCATTAATAATTTTTGTTTTTGTTTTATTTTTTTAAGGTTTCTTCATGACAATTGCAACCAGATCTTAATTTTTATTTTAAATATTTGATGAGTTAATTAATATATATTTTAAACATTTGATTGAGTTGAATTTATTATGTTAAATTATTTTAACAAAGATAATAATGTATTGGTAAAAGAAAACGGTGTCAATAATATATTATTTTTTAATTTCTCTAACAATAATAAATTTACTTTTGTTTAGTTATAAAAACAAAATGATATTTATAAATAGGAAAAATCCTAACTGAAAGACCATAACAAACTTATCATTTATCATCTAATTCATATTTACAAACATTTGTTGTTGATTAAAACAACCCGAAACAATATAAATTTGACAAGATAATTTTTGTCATACAAAAATTGATTAAATAATTTTGGTCCTGCAAAAATTGATTCAATAAATCAGTTAAAAGTTAATTTTGGATTGTAAATAATTATTTATAATAAATAATAAATAATAGACTTTATTTTTGTTTTAATTTTGACATTAATTAACCGTTTTTAGGATTGTGTTAGAATAAATAAAAAATAATTTTTTTTTGTAAATAAATGTTTTAATATAATATTGCCTTTACAGATGTAACACATTAGAATAAATATATCTTCTATCCTATCTTTCCCTAAACAAATATCCTTTATATATTTTTTACATAAAATAATTGATTTTTTCATTGGAATAAGTGATTTTGTAAATGTTTAATTTCACGATCACTTTCAAGACAAAAACATTATTCTATTTTAATAAGTGATTATCTCTTTTATTTTTAAAATGTTAATACTTATATGACTGATTTTATGATTATTTTGATATATTTAAAATTATATGATTATTATTGATTTTACAGTTATTAATTAATATATCATTTATTTTCTATGAAGATTTCAATACATATTATTATTATTATTATTTTATTATTATTATTATTATTATTATTATTATTATTATTATTATTATTATTATAATTATATCAATAAATATTATTCAATCAATTAAGTATTATTTATTTTAGATTTGTTTAAAAATAATCATATACTTTATAGAAACATGAAGATTAGGTGAGCAATACCACGTTCGGTTGCATGAAAATTGAAATGAGATTAATATATTTTTTAAAATAATAAATTAATAAAATCAAATAACAAATATTATATTTTTAGATTTAATTTCATATAAATAACAAATAATTTAAAGAAAAAAATTGACTTGAAACAAAATTAGATTCTTAAGGATAAAAAGTTAACGTTTATACTAAAAAAAATGATACAAATATTTTTTTTTATAAAAATAACATGAGGACGATAATGATTAGTGAATACATAAATTTTGTATGAATATACAAAATTTTAATTCTTTTAAAAATGACCAATAAAAACTATGCTGCATTAAAGGTGTACTACATCATATGTTTGGTCACATTGGAAATATCAACAAATACATATGAGTTTAAAATATGACAATAATAATGATACATTATTAATATCAATATGGTGAGTAAATAATAATAAATGTTAATAATAAAAATTTATTATTATTTATTATTATCTAATTATAATAATATATTAAAATTAGTATTATTATTAATATTTAATTAATGAATCTTTAAAATAGAAAAATCATACACATTTATGCATTATGTATATTTCAAAATAGTGCTTAGGAATTAAAAACGAGAAAATGTTCATTAAAACATTTTCAACATTCTAAATTAAAAATTTAATTATCCCAAAGTCCATTTTTCACAAATATTTAATTATCTATATTTAAGTATCCCAAAGTCCATTTTTCTTATATTCCAACAAGACATAAGATAGATCAAGTGATTACACCAGTAAAATACAACCACATATCCAAAGTTCTATAAAACAAAGATAGAAGGATAAATTTTTGTTCTTAATTTCACACATAAAAACGACATGGCACGACTCGTGCAAATGCACACGTGCTTTAGTAGTATTTAAAAAAGCAGACAAATTGACAACCACATACTTGATAAATGAAAACATCACCTATTTAAATTACATAATATTTTAAGATTGAACAAAAACACTAACATAATTTCTACATGTATTGCAAGATGGGAAGACTGAATATCTCAAACTCATAAAATAGAGGATGGTATCTCGTCTATAAATGAATCATATCTAATCTTGGAAAAAAGTTTTAGAAGAGAAACGTTGCACAAACACACAAAATGGTTTGAATGAGGTTGAAGTGTTTTTGTTGGGATCAATTGCAAATGGATCCCACTGGAGGGACAATCATTATGTCTCCACTTATTTGTGAAAGGGTTTGTGAATTGAATTGTAATGAAGTTCGGAAATGGAAGAAAAAAGAAGGTTCAGTTTGTATCTCCTCATCCTACCCTAAAAGACTCAACTGCATAAGATTCATATCTTTATTTATTAAGTGTTTTAAGTTTGATAAAGAGAAAGAGGTTTGAAAGGAGAGTTACTCGAAGAAGTCGAGGTTTATTATGAAACTGGTTAAAGTTTAGAAAACGAAGAAGGTTTTTAAAAAGATTAAAATATTTTGAAAATTAAAGAATTTGCAGGAGATGAAGAAAATATCCTATGTACAGGATGATAAAAGATAAGGTAAGGAAGGTCTGACCGAACGTAATCTCATACTTGATATAAAGAAATCAATATAGAATTCACATCCCTTTGGATTAAAAGCCATAAGCAGATAAATAAGCCAAGAGTATACCAAATCTCAGGTGAAAATATATCGCACAAGCAGACAACATCAAAGAAACACATGAGTCAGATAATACTCAAAGGAACGGGTAAAGTGCATCCGTTGAAAATAAACCACAACAGAGAATGCATAATGAAAGAAAAAATCGCAAGCAGCGAATGCATCAGGTAAACTAAGGTGTCAGATAAATCTCAAAGTATCAACAAGATATCATATAAGAATCCCTGCATCAGATGAAACATACTGACAAAACCAGGATAACAGAGAAATAATCTGAATGTCTCAGATAAGGCTTAAGAGTAGGCTACGGGACCGGAATAGATTGAATTGAAAGCCACAAAATAAACCGGTCAATGGAGTCTATGCATCCATACGTATTCGAAAGGTAATATTTAAATTAACTTTATAATCGCAACGCAATGAAGAAAATATAAACACAACTTGAATTTATTTACAAGTAAATCAAATAAAGTATAAAGCGAAAAAAATTCCATGTCTATTGTATTTACATAAAAAGTATTAAACCAAAAAAGGTGTATAAATTATTAACAATCGACAAACAAAATTTGGTGGTGCATAATTGGAATGGTAGTGTAAATAAGGACTAAAAAAAATATTAATTAGTAGATGTTACTATGATAATAAATTAAAAGCTTTGAAAATTTCGTGTGTGTTTGGAAAACCATACGCACCAGTATTACAACTAAAAACCATTTCTCATTGATTAACCAATATGTCCGTGGTCTTGTTCCAATCATACACATTCAACACAAATAAAAATGTTACTAATCTTAGAAGGAGTCTTTTTAATATATAAAAAGTGACTACTACCATTTTTACAAATAATTTAAAATTATTTACATTTCTAAATTTAGGGTTAAATAGGTCATTATAAATTTTTTAATTAAAATTAATTCAAACATTTTGAATATTTGATTCTTTTTATACACAAAATTAATGCGATTGTTGGCCATTTCTATTACCAAAGCTACTAATATAATTACTATCAACTTTACCTAATCCATTCCACATTAATTATTCCATCTATTAATTTTAGAACATAAAATGCACAATGAAAAGAAAATTAGAAGAAAAAAAAACCTTCTCTTTCATTCTATTTAACTTTGCTTCATTTTTGGAAAGACAACCAACACAAAAGATAGAACCATTGATTTCTCTCTGCTTCTGTTTTTCAAAAACACACTAACACAATCAAACACCAACAAACAAACATGCAAAATCAATCCCCAAACACAACAATCCTTAATTTCTCGTTATTTTTCAAAATGGAATTATGTAAATTTGATTACTACATGAATGTTTAATTATGGTTCCGCTTCTAAACTTCTTGACTCTTTTGATCTTCTAAGTTGTAGGTCGGTTTTCTGTTGTGTTGGTGTCTCTGTGAGATGTAGGACTTTAATGGCGTAGTTGTATGAATTTGTGCAGTAGTGAAGAGAAAATGTGAGGGGCTTCGAACAATACAGTGACTGCAAGTTGTTTTGTGGTTTGTTAGGTTTTTTGATTTGTTTTTATTTTTACCTGAAGTTTGTATGTATATTAGTTACATATTCAGATTTACCTATGGTGACTAAAAAGGTATACTCACTAATCTCATTCTTTCACAGAGGAAGTTTTAAAATTTGGTTAAACAAATCTTAGACCGTAGCTTATGTTTCTATAATATACTGGTAATTGCGATGAATTTCTCTGTTGAGTTTAATTATATTTGTCATTATGTTATAGGTGTAGACTATTTTTTACTTAATATACAAGTTTGTTAATGTCAAGTTCTTGGTTAAGTTATGGTCCAAAACAAAAGAGGATTATCAGAGAGAGTATATGTGACTTTTAAAGAAGCAGAAAAGAATTATAGATGGTATACGGGTTTTGTTGATGTTTGAAGAGAGCTTTAAGTTGGTAATGGTAATACAAATTTGATCTATGTGGGGAAACATTAATTCCAAATAGATTAAAAAATTTGGAGAAGAGAAGAACTTTATACAACAACTGTCAACAGTATCAAAATAATACTAAGATAATTGATAGCATTGTCTTATTTTACACTCATAATAGCTTTTGATCTTTGACTTTTTCTTCCAGTGATATTGATATTTGTTGTCCATAATTTTTTAAATAGAGTGATGTATATTGTCTGATGTTTAGTGTCTTTTAACATATAACAAAGTATTGGAATAAAATGCAGGATGAAAAGTTAGATGATTCAGTTAGTTGTATCTATATTAAAATAGATAAAGGTTTTTGTCAAAATTAAGAACTCAATAAATATGAGATTTAATAGTATTCCTCCAGCTTATTATTAATGAAACTATGATTTGGTTTTTGTAATCACATGTTACAAAAAGAAACTACTCAAAAAAGTAAGATAATATACATTTTTGCATTTTTATTTCTCTTCTGTGTTGCAAATGGGAAAAATAGAGCTTCTTTATTTATTATTAAAGTTCCATAAAAATATTCTACGAATAATTATGAGTTATTCACTATTAATTTAGTATTTATTCGCGATACAAAATTGTTTATATTCACAAATTCAGATATTATGTACATGTTTCCTTCATTAATAATTTTTGTTTTTGTTTTATTTTTTTAAGGTTTCTTCATGACAATTGCAACCAGATCTTAATTTTTATTTTAAATATTTGATGAGTTAATTAATATATATTTTAAACATTTGATTGAGTTGAATTTATTATGTTAAATTATTTTAACAAAGATAATAATGTATTGGTAAAAGAAAACGGTGTCAATAATATATTATTTTTTAATTTCTCTAACAATAATAAATTTACTTTTGTTTAGTTATAAAAACAAAATGATATTTATAAATAGGAAAAATCCTAACTGAAAGACCATAACAAACTTATCATTTATCATCTAATTCATATTTACAAACATTTGTTGTTGATTAAAACAACCCGAAACAATATAAATTTGACAAGATAATTTTTGTCATACAAAAATTGATTAAATAATTTTGGTCCTGCAAAAATTGATTCAATAAATCAGTTAAAAGTTAATTTTGGATTGTAAATAATTATTTATAATAAATAATAAATAATAGACTTTATTTTTGTTTTAATTTTGACATTAATTAACCGTTTTTAGGATTGTGTTAGAATAAATAAAAAATAATTTTTTTTTGTAAATAAATGTTTTAATATAATATTGCCTTTACAGATGTAACACATTAGAATAAATATATCTTCTATCCTATCTTTCCCTAAACAAATATCCTTTATATATTTTTTACATAAAATAATTGATTTTTTCATTGGAATAAGTGATTTTGTAAATGTTTAATTTCACGATCACTTTCAAGACAAAAACATTATTCTATTTTAATAAGTGATTATCTCTTTTATTTTTAAAATGTTAATACTTATATGACTGATTTTATGATTATTTTGATATATTTAAAATTATATGATTATTATTGATTTTACAGTTATTAATTAATATATCATTTATTTTCTATGAAGATTTCAATACATATTATTATTATTATTATTTTATTATTATTATTATTATTATTATTATTATTATTATTATTATTATTATTATTATTATTATTATAATTATATCAATAAATATTATTCAATCAATTAAGTATTATTTATTTTAGATTTGTTTAAAAATAATCATATACTTTATAGAAACATGAAGATTAGGTGAGCAATACCACGTTCGGTTGCATGAAAATTGAAATGAGATTAATATATTTTTTAAAATAATAAATTAATAAAATCAAATAACAAATATTATATTTTTAGATTTAATTTCATATAAATAACAAATAATTTAAAGAAAAAAATTGACTTGAAACAAAATTAGATTCTTAAGGATAAAAAGTTAACGTTTATACTAAAAAAAATGATACAAATATTTTTTTTTATAAAAATAACATGAGGACGATAATGATTAGTGAATACATAAATTTTGTATGAATATACAAAATTTTAATTCTTTTAAAAATGACCAATAAAAACTATGCTGCATTAAAGGTGTACTACATCATATGTTTGGTCACATTGGAAATATCAACAAATACATATGAGTTTAAAATATGACAATAATAATGATACATTATTAATATCAATATGGTGAGTAAATAATAATAAATGTTAATAATAAAAATTTATTATTATTTATTATTATCTAATTATAATAATATATTAAAATTAGTATTATTATTAATATTTAATTAATGAATCTTTAAAATAGAAAAATCATACACATTTATGCATTATGTATATTTCAAAATAGTGCTTAGGAATTAAAAACGAGAAAATGTTCATTAAAACATTTTCAACATTCTAAATTAAAAATTTAATTATCCCAAAGTCCATTTTTCACAAATATTTAATTATCTATATTTAAGTATCCCAAAGTCCATTTTTCTTATATTCCAACAAGACATAAGATAGATCAAGTGATTACACCAGTAAAATACAACCACATATCCAAAGTTCTATAAAACAAAGATAGAAGGATAAATTTTTGTTCTTAATTTCACACATAAAAACGACATGGCACGACTCGTGCAAATGCACACGTGCTTTAGTAGTATTTAAAAAAGCAGACAAATTGACAACCACATACTTGATAAATGAAAACATCACCTATTTAAATTACATAATATTTTAAGATTGAACAAAAACACTAACATAATTTCTACATGTATTGCAAGATGGGAAGACTGAATATCTCAAACTCATAAAATAGAGGATGGTATCTCGTCTATAAATGAATCATATCTAATCTTGGAAAAAAGTTTTAGAAGAGAAACGTTGCACAAACACACAAAATGGTTTGAATGAGGTTGAAGTGTTTTTGTTGGGATCAATTGCAAATGGATCCCACTGGAGGGACAATCATTATGTCTCCACTTATTTGTGAAAGGGTTTGTGAATTGAATTGTAATGAAGTTCGGAAATGGAAGAAAAAAGAAGGTTCAGTTTGTATCTCCTCATCCTACCCTAAAAGACTCAACTGCATAAGATTCATATCTTTATTTATTAAGTGTTTTAAGTTTGATAAAGAGAAAGAGGTTTGAAAGGAGAGTTACTCGAAGAAGTCGAGGTTTATTATGAAACTGGTTAAAGTTTAGAAAACGAAGAAGGTTTTTAAAAAGATTAAAATATTTTGAAAATTAAAGAATTTGCAGGAGATGAAGAAAATATCCTATGTACAGGATGATAAAAGATAAGGTAAGGAAGGTCTGACCGAACGTAATCTCATACTTGATATAAAGAAATCAATATAGAATTCACATCCCTTTGGATTAAAAGCCATAAGCAGATAAATAAGCCAAGAGTATACCAAATCTCAGGTGAAAATATATCGCACAAGCAGACAACATCAAAGAAACACATGAGTCAGATAATACTCAAAGGAACGGGTAAAGTGCATCCGTTGAAAATAAACCACAACAGAGAATGCATAATGAAAGAAAAAATCGCAAGCAGCGAATGCATCAGGTAAACTAAGGTGTCAGATAAATCTCAAAGTATCAACAAGATATCATATAAGAATCCCTGCATCAGATGAAACATACTGACAAAACCAGGATAACAGAGAAATAATCTGAATGTCTCAGATAAGGCTTAAGAGTAGGCTACGGGACCGGAATAGATTGAATTGAAAGCCACAAAATAAACCGGTCAATGGAGTCTATGCATCCATACGTATTCGAAAGGTAATATTTAAATTAACTTTATAATCGCAACGCAATGAAGAAAATATAAACACAACTTGAATTTATTTACAAGTAAATCAAATAAAGTATAAAGCGAAAAAAATTCCATGTCTATTGTATTTACATAAAAAGTATTAAACCAAAAAAGGTGTATAAATTATTAACAATCGACAAACAAAATTTGGTGGTGCATAATTGGAATGGTAGTGTAAATAAGGACTAAAAAAAATATTAATTAGTAGATGTTACTATGATAATAAATTAAAAGCTTTGAAAATTTCGTGTGTGTTTGGAAAACCATACGCACCAGTATTACAACTAAAAACCATTTCTCATTGATTAACCAATATGTCCGTGGTCTTGTTCCAATCATACACATTCAACACAAATAAAAATGTTACTAATCTTAGAAGGAGTCTTTTTAATATATAAAAAGTGACTACTACCATTTTTACAAATAATTTAAAATTATTTACATTTCTAAATTTAGGGTTAAATAGGTCATTATAAATTTTTTAATTAAAATTAATTCAAACATTTTGAATATTTGATTCTTTTTATACACAAAATTAATGCGATTGTTGGCCATTTCTATTACCAAAGCTACTAATATAATTACTATCAACTTTACCTAATCCATTCCACATTAATTATTCCATCTATTAATTTTAGAACATAAAATGCACAATGAAAAGAAAATTAGAAGAAAAAAAAAACCTTCTCTTTCATTCTATTTAACTTTGCTTCATTTTTGGAAAGACAACCAACACAAAAGATAGAACCATTGATTTCTCTCTGCTTCTGTTTTTCAAAAACACACTAACACAATCAAACACCAACAAACAAACATGCAAAATCAATCCCCAAACACAACAATCCTTAATTTCTCGTTATTTTTCAAAATGGAATTATGTAAATTTGATTACTACATGAATGTTTAATTATGGTTCCGCTTCTAAACTTCTTGACTCTTTTGATCTTCTAAGTTGTAGGTCGGTTTTCTGTTGTGTTGGTGTCTCTGTGAGATGTAGGACTTTAATGGCGTAGTTGTATGAATTTGTGCAGTAGTGAAGAGAAAATGTGAGGGGCTTCGAACAATACAGTGACTGCAAGTTGTTTTGTGGTTTGTTAGGTTTTTTGATTTGTTTTTATTTTTACCTGAAGTTTGTATGTATATTAGTTACATATTCAGATTTACCTATGGTGACTAAAAAGGTATACTCACTAATCTCATTCTTTCACAGAGGAAGTTTTAAAATTTGGTTAAACAAATCTTAGACCGTAGCTTATGTTTCTATAATATACTGGTAATTGCGATGAATTTCTCTGTTGAGTTTAATTATATTTGTCATTATGTTATAGGTGTAGACTATTTTTTACTTAATATACAAGTTTGTTAATGTCAAGTTCTTGGTTAAGTTATGGTCCAAAACAAAAGAGGATTATCAGAGAGAGTATATGTGACTTTTAAAGAAGCAGAAAAGAATTATAGATGGTATACGGGTTTTGTTGATGTTTGAAGAGAGCTTTAAGTTGGTAATGGTAATACAAATTTGATCTATGTGGGGAAACATTAATTCCAAATAGATTAAAAAATTTGGAGAAGAGAAGAACTTTATACAACAACTGTCAACAGTATCAAAATAATACTAAGATAATTGATAGCATTGTCTTATTTTACACTCATAATAGCTTTTGATCTTTGACTTTTTCTTCCAGTGATATTGATATTTGTTGTCCATAATTTTTTAAATAGAGTGATGTATATTGTCTGATGTTTAGTGTCTTTTAACATATTAACAAAGTATTGGAATAAAATGCAGGATGAAAAGTTAGATGATTCAGTTAGTTGTATCTATATTAAAATAGATAAAGGTTTTTGTCAAAATTAAGAACTCAATAAATATGAGATTTAATAGTATTCCTCCAGCTTATTATTAATGAAACTATGATTTGGTTTTTGTAATCACATGTTACAAGAAGAAACTACTCAAAAAAGTAAGATAATATACATTTTTAAATTTTTATTTCTCTTCTGTGTTACAAATGGGAAAAATAGAGCTTCTTTATTTATTATTAAAGTTCCATAAAAATATTCCACGAATAATTATGAGTTATTCACTATTTATTTAGTATTTATTCGCGATACATAATTGTTTATATTCACAAATTCAGATTTTATGTACATGTTTCCTTCATTAATAATTTTTGTTTTTCTTTTATTTTTTTAAGGTTTCTTCATGACAATTGCAACCAGATCTTAATTTTTATTTTAAATATTTGATGAGTTAATTAATATATATTTTAAACATTTGATTGAGTTGAATTTATTATGTTAAATTATTTTAACAAAGATAATAATGTATTGGTAAAAGAAAACGGTGTCAATAATATATTATTTTTTAATTTCTCTAACAATAATAAATTTACTTTTGTTTAGTTATAAAAACAAAATGATATTTATAAATAGGAAAAATCCTAACTGAAAGACCATAACAAACTTATCATTTATCATCTAATTCATATTTACAAACATTTGTTGTTGATTAAAACAACCCGAAACAATATAAATTTGACAAGATAATTTTTGTCATACAAAAATTGATTAAATAATTTTTGTCCTGCAAAAATTGATTCAATAAATCAGTTAAAAGTTAATTTTGGATTGTAAATAATTATTTATAATAAATAATAAATAATAGACTTTATTTTTGTTTTAATTTTGACATTAATTAACCGTTTTTAGGATTGTGTTAGAATAAATAAAAAATATTTTTTTTTTGTAAATAAATGTTTTAATATAATATTGCCTTTACAGTTATTAATTAATATGAAGATCTCAATACCTATTATTATTATTATTATTATTATTATTATTATTGTTATTATATAAATAAATATTATTCAATCAATTAAATATTATTTATTTTAGATTTGTTTAAAAACAATCATATACTTTATAGAAACATGAAGATTAGGTGAGCAATACCAAGTTCAGTTGCATGAAAATTGAAATGAGAATAATATATTTTTTAAAATAATAATTGAAAATAATAAATTAATAAAATAAAATAACAAATATTGTATTTTTAAATTTAATTTCATATAAATAAAAAATATTTTTAAAGAAAAAAATCAACATGAAACAAAATTAGATTCTTAATGATTAAAAGTTAACATTTATACTAAAAAATGATACAAATATTTATTTTTATAAAAATAACATGAGACAATAATGTTTAGTGAATACACAAATTTTGTATGAATACCCAAATTTTTTATTCTTTTAAAAATGACCAATAAAAACTATGCTGCATAAAAGATGTGTTGCATCATATGTTTTGTCACATTGGAAATATCAGCAAATTCATATGAGTTAAAAATATGACAATAATAATGATACATTATTAATATCAATATGGTGAGTAAAAAATAATAAATGTAAATAATAAAAATTTATTAATATTTATTATTATATAATTATAATAACATATTTAAAATTATTATTATTACTATCAACTTTACCTAATCCATTCCACATTAATTATTCCATCTATTAATTTTAGAACATAAAAGGCACAATGAAAAGAAAATTAGAAGAAAAAAAAAACCTTCTCTTTCATTCTATTTAACTTTGCTTCATTTTTGGAAAGACAACCAACACAAAAGATAGAACCATTGATTTCTCTCTGCTTCTGTTTTTCAAAAACACACTAACACAATCAAACACCAACAAAAAAACATGCAAAATCAATCCCCAAACACAACAATCCTTAATTTCTCGTTATTTTTCAAAATGGAATTATGTAAATTTGATTACTACACGAATGTTTAATTATGGTTCCGCTTCTACCTCTTCTTGACTCTTTTGATCTTCTAAGTTGTAGGTCAGTTTTCTGTTGTGTTGGTGTCTCTGTGAGATGTAGGACTTTAATGGCGTAGTTGTATGAATTTGTGCAAGTTGTTTTGTGGTTTGTTAGGTTTTTTGATTTGTTTTTATTTTTACCTGAGGGTTGTATGTTTATTAGTTACATATTCAGATTTACCTATGGTGACTAAAAAGGTATACTCACTAATCTCATTCTTTCACAGAGGAAGTTTTAAAATTTGGTTAAACAAATCTTAGACCGTAGCATATGTTTCTATAATATACTGGTAATTGCGATGAATTTCTCTGTAGAGTTTAATTATATTTATCATTATGTTATAGGTGTAGACTATTTTGTACTTAATATACAAGTTTGTTAATGTCAAGTTCTTGGTTAAACTGTGGTCCAAAACAAAAGAGGGTTATCAGAGAGAGTATATGTGACATTTAAAGAAGCAGAAAAGAATTATAGATGGTATACAAGTTTTGTTGATGTTTGAACAAAGCTTTAAGTTGGTAATGGTAATACGACTTTGATCTTTGTGGGGAAACATTAATTCCAAATAAATTTAAGAAAATTGGAGAAGAGAAGAACTTTATACAAAAACCGTCAACAATATCAAAATAATACTAAGATAATTGATAACATTGTCTTATTTTACACTCATAATAGCTTTTGATCTTTGATTTTTATTTATGAATTCCTGGTAGAATAGACATTGCAAAATTCAATCTAAATTACAAATTGCAATTATTATGTGAGACATAGTTTTGATTCCACTGCCAATTTTAGTAAAGTTTGCGTTAAACAAAATTGGAATCAGCTCACTCTCTCACTGATTTTAGGTAAAACATGGTTTTCATTTCTATTTTCTTCCAGTGATGCTTATATTTGTTGTCCATAAATTTTTAAATTGAGTGATGTATATTGTCTGATGTTTAGTGTCTTTTAACATATTAAGAAAAGTATTTGAATAAAATGCAGGATGAAAAGTTAGCTGATTCAGTTAGTTGTATCCATATTAGAACAGATAAAGGTTTTTGTCAAAATTAAGAACTCAGTAAATATGAGATTTGATAGTATTCCTCCAGCTTATTATTAATGAAACTATGATTTGGTTTTTCTAATCACATGTTACAAAAAGAAACTACTCAAAAAAATAAGATAATATACATTTTTGCTTTTCTTTTTCTCTTCTGTGTTGCAAATGGGAAAAATAGAGCTTCTTTATTTATATTAATATTCTCAATTATTTCTTTACTATTAATAACTATATTTAAATTATTATTTTTTTAATTAATAAGTTATTAGTTATTAAAGTTGCATAAAAATATTCTACGAATAATTATGAGTTAATCACTATTTATTTAGTATTTATTCGCGATGCAGAATTGTTTAAATTCACAAATTCAGATACTATGTACATGCTTCCTTCATTAATAATTTTTGTTTTTGTTTTATTTTTTTAAGGTTTCTTCGTGACAATTGCAACCAGATCTTAATTTTTATTTTAAATATTTGATGAGTTAATTAATATATATTCTGAACATTTGATTGATTTGAATTTATTATGTTAAATTATTTTAACAATTTTGTTGCCCTTAGTAATGATACCCATTCTACATTTTACTCAAATGAAGATAATAATGTATTGGTAAAAGAAAACATTGTCAATAATATATTATTTTTTTAATTTCTCTAACATTAACTAATTTACTTTTGTTTATTTATAAAAACAAAATGATATTTATAAAAAGGAAAATCCTAACTGAAAGACCATAACAAACTTATCATTTACCATTTAATTCATATTTACAAACATTTGTTGTTGATTAAAACAACCCGGAACAATATAAATTTGACAAGATAATTTTGGTCATACAAAAATTGATTAAATAATTTTGGTCCTACAAAAATTGATTCAATAAATTAGTTAAAAGTTAATTTTTGATTGTAAATAATTATTTATAATAAATAATAGAGTTTATTTTTGTTTTAATTTTGACATTAAATAACTGTTTTTAGGATTGTGTTAGAATAAATAAAAAATAAAAAATCTTTGTAAATAAATGTTTTAATATAATAATGTCTTTACAGATACAACACATTAGAATAAATATCCTTTATATATCCTCTATCCTATCTTTCCGTAAATAAATATCCTTTATATATTTTTTACATTAAACAATTGATTTTTTCATTGGAATAATAAATTTTGTAAATGTTTAATTTCACTGATCACGTTAACATAAAAAAATTATTCTATTTTAATAAGTGATTATCTCTTTTATTTTTAAAATGTTAATAATTAAATGATTGATTTTATAATTATTTTGATATATTTAAAATTATGTGATTATTATTGATTTTACAGTTATTAATTAATATATCATTTATTTTCTAAGAAGATCTCAATACATATTATTATTATTATTATTATTATTATTATTATTATTATTATTATTATTATTATTATTATTATTATTATTATTATTATTATTATTATTATATCAATAAATATTATTTAATCAATTAAGTATTATTTATTTTAGATTTGTTTAAAAACAATCATATACTTTTTAGAAACATGAAGATTAGCTGAGCAATACCACGTTCGGTTGCATGAAAAATTGAAATGAGAATAATATATTTTTTAAAATAATAATTGAAAATAATAAATTAATAAAATCAAATAACAAATATTATCTTTTTAAATTTAATTTCATATAAATAACAAATATTCTAAAGAAAAAAATCGACTTGAAACAAAGTTAGATTCTTAATGATAAAAAGTTAACATTTATACTAAAAAATGATACAAATATTTATTTTTATAAAAATAACATGAGACAATAATGATTAGTGAATACACAAATTTTTTATGAATACACCAATTTTTTATTCTTTTAAAAATGACCAATAAAAATTATGCTGCATAAAAGGTGTGTTGCATCGTATGTTTGGTCACATTGGAAATATCAGCAAATTCATATGACTTAAAAATATGACAATAATAATGATACATTATTAATATCAATATGGTGAGTAAATAATAATAAATGTTAATAATAAAAATTTATTAATATTTATTATTATATAATTATAATAACATATTAAAATTATTATTATTATTAATATTTAAATTATGTTTAAAATAGAAAAATCTTACACATTTATGTATTATGTATATTTTCAAAATAGTTCTTAGGAATTAAAAATGAGAAAATGTTCATAAAAATATTTTTAAGGTTCTAAATTAAAAATTAAGGGTCTGATTTGCACCGATACGAATCAATACTGGCTCATACTCAATGAATACCCACAAAAAATACCCTCTACGATTAGGGTAAAAATCCGCAAAATAGGTACGAATACTAAGACGAGTAATTACCCATTAAAATAAGCGGTTATGAGTGCTGGCATGAGTACCTTAGTACCCACTCCACTCCATACTCACACTTCATATTTATATAATATCATTTGTATTATTATATACAAATGCACATATATCAATTTTTAAAAAACATATCACTATTAATCTATTACACATTTTAATAAAAGTGTTTATTTGTTTCTTAATTCAACAATAACATTCATAATTTTTTTAATGTTAAAAAACTTAAAATTATATCATAATTTATAATTAATTGATTGAATTTTACTACAAATGTGGATAAACGGGTGCGGGTATGGGTATTGAGATACCCACATATTATGGATATGGGTGTGAACAGTTTCCACGCGGGTTTGGGCTCGGGTACAAAGATATTTTTGGTATGGGGACGGGTACTGTAGTACTCTTCCCATTGCCATCCCTGATCAATACCCGAGTACAGGTAAAAAAATATACATAAATAAAGAAGAAAATAATTTCACAAATATTTAATTATCTATATTTAAGTATCCCAAAGTCCATTTTTCACAAATATTTAATTATCTATACTTAGGTATCCCAAAGTCCATTTTTCTTATATTCCAACAAGACATAAGATAGATCAAGTGATTACACCAGTAAAATACGACCACATATCCAAAGTTCTATAAAAACAAAGATAGGATGATATATTTTTGTTCTTAATTTCACACATAAAAATGACATGGCACGACTCGTGCGAATGCACACGTGCTTTAGTAGTTTTTAAAAAAGCAGACAAATTGACAACCACAACTTGATAAAATAAAACATCACCTATTTAAATTACATAATATTTGAAGAATGAACAAAAACACCAACACAATTCCTACATGTATTGCAAGATGGGAAAATTGAATAAGTCAAACTCACAAAATAGAGGATGGTATCTCTTCTATAAATGAATCATATCTAATCTTGGAAAAAAGTTTTAGAAGAGAAACGTTGCATAAACACACAAAATGGTATGAATGAGGTTTAAGTGTTTTGTTGGGATCAATAGGAAATGGATCCCACTGGAGGGACAGTCACTATGTCTCCACTTATTTGTGAAAGGGTTTGTGAATAGAATCGTAATGAAGTTCGGAAATTAAAGAAAAAACAAGGTTCAGTCTGTATCGCCTCATCCTACCCCAAAATACTCAACTGCATAAGATTCATATCTTTATTTATTAAGTGTTTTAAGTTTGATAAAAATAAAGAGGTTTGAAAAGAGAGTCACTCGAAGAAGTCGAGGTTTATTATGAAACTGGTTAAAGTTTAGAAAACAATGAAGGTTTTGAAAAAGATGAGAAGGTTTTGAAAATTAAATAATTTGAAGGAGATGAAGTGAATGCATCAGGTAAACTCAAGGTGTCAGATAAAGCTCAAAGTATCAATAAGATATCTAATAAGAATCCCTGCATCAGATAAAACACACTGACAAAATCAGGATAACAGAGAAATAATATGAATGTCTCAGATAAGGCTTAAGAGTAGGCTACGGGACCGGAATGGATTGAATTGAAAGCCACAAAATAAACCGGTCAATGGAGTCTATGCATCCATACGTATTCGAAAGCTAATATTTAAATTAACTTTATAATCGCAATGCAATGAAGAAAATATCAACACAACTTGAATTTATTTACAAGTAAATCAAATAAAGTATAAAGCTAAAAATTCCATGTCTATTGTATTTACATCAAAAATATTAAACCAAAAAAGGTGTATAAATTATTAACAATCGACAAATAATATTTGGTGGTGCATAATTGGAATGGTAGTGTAAATAAGAACTAAAAAAATATTAAATTAGTAGATGTTACTATGATAATAAATTAAAAGCTTTGCAAATTTCCTTTGTGTTTGGAAAACCATACGCACCAATATTACAACTAAAAACCATTTCTCACTGATTAACCAATATGCCTGTGGTCTTGTTCCAATCATACACATTCAACACAAAAAGAAATGTTACTAATCTTAGAAGGGGTCTGTTTTAATATATAAAAAGTGACTACTACCATTTTTACAAATAATTTAAAACTAATTACATTTCTAAAATTAGGGTTAAATAGATCATTATAAATTTTTTAATTAAAATTAATTCATACATCTTGAATATTTGCTTCTTTTTATACACAAAATTAATTTGATTGTTGGTCATTTCTATTACCAAAACTACTAATATAATTACTATCAACTTTACCTATTCCAACAATCCACATTAATTATTCCATCTATTAATTTTAGAACATAAAAGGAACAATGAAAATAAAATTAGAAGAAAAAAACCTTCTCTTTCATTTTATTTAACTTTGCTTCATTTTTGGAAAGACAACCAACACAAAAGATAGAACCATTGATTTATCTCTGCTTCTATTTTTCAAAAACGCACTAACACAATCAAACACCAACAAAAAAACATACAAAATAAATCCCCAAACACAACAATCCTTAATTTCTCGTTATTTTTCATAGGCTTTAAAGGGTACAAGATTTAAAAATGGAAATTATGTAAATTTAATTACTACACGAATGTTTAATTCTGGTTCCGCTTCTACCTCTTCTTGACTCTTTTGATCTTCTAAGTTGTAGGTCAGTTTTCGGTTGTGTTGGTGTCTCCGTGAGATGTAGGACTTTAATGGCATAGTTGTATGAATTTGTGCAGTAGTGAAGAGAAAATATGAGGGTCTTCGAACAATACAGTGACTGCAAGTTTTTTTGTGGTTTGTTAGGTTTTTCGTTTATTTTTACCTGAAGTTTGTATGTTTATTAGTTACATATTCAGATTTACCTATGGTGACTAAAAAGGTATACTCACTAATCTCATTCTTTCACATAGGAAGTTTTTAAATTTGGTTAAACGAATCTTAGACCGTAGCTTATGTTTCTATAATATCTTTGTAATTGCGATGAATTTCTCTGTTGAGTTTAATTATATTTGTCATTATGTTATAGGTGTAGACTATTTTGTACTTAATATACAAGTTTGTTAATGTCAAGTTCTTGGTTAAATTATGGTCCAAAACAAAAGAGGATTATCAGAGAGAGTATATGTGACTTTTAAGTAAGCAGAAAAGAATTATAGATGGTATACGGGTTCTGTTGATGTTTGAAGAGAGCTTTAAGTTAGTAATGGTAATACAACTTTGATCTATGTGGGGAAACATTAATTCCAAATAGATTAAAAAAATTTGGAGAAGAGAAGAACTTTATACAACAACGGTCAACAATATCAAAATAATACTAAGATAATTGATAGAATTGTCTTATTTTACACTCATAATAGCTTTTGATCTTTTATTTTTATTTATGAATTCCTAGTAGAATAGACATTGCAAAATTCAATCTAAATTACAAATTGTAATTATTCGATGGGATTTAGTTTTGATTCCATTGCCAATTTTAGTAAAGTTTAGTTAAACTGAATAGGAATCACCTGACTCTCTAAGTGATTTTGGGTAAAACATGGTTTTTATTTCTATTTTCTTCCAGGCGATGCTGATATTTGTTGTCCATAAATTTTTAAATATAGTGATGTAGATTGTCTAATGTTTAGTGTCTTTTAACATATTAACAAAGTATTTGAATAAAATGCACGATGAAAAGTTCGCTGATTCAATTAGTTGTATCCATATTAGAACAGATAAAGGTTTTTTGTCAAAATTAAGAACTCAGTAAATATGACATTTGATAGTATTCCTCCAACTTATTATTAATGAAACTATGATTTGGTTTTTGTAATCACATGTTACAAAAAGAAACTACTCAAAAAAATAAGATAATATACATTTTTGCTTTTTTTTTTCTCTTCTGTGTTGCAAATGGGAAAAATAGAGCTTCTTTATTTATTATTAATATTCTCAATTATTTTTTTTACTATTAATAACTATATTTAAAATATTTTTTTTGTTAATTAATAAGTTACTACTTATTAAAGTTGCATAAAAATATTCTACGAATAATTATGAGTTATTCAATATTTATTTAGTATTTATTCGCGATGCAGAATTGTTTATATTCACAAATTCGATACTATGTACATGCTTCCTTCATTAATAGTTTTTGTTTTTGTTTTATTTTTTTTAAGGTTTCTTCGTGACAATTGCAACCAGATCTTAATTTTTATTTTAAATATTTGATGAGTTAATTAATATATATTTTTAACATTTGATTGATTTGAATTTATTATGTTAAATTATTTAAACAATTTTGTTTCCCTTAGTAATGATACCCAATCTACATTTTAATCAAATGAAGATAATAATGTATTGGTAAAAGAAAACAGTGTCAATAATATATTATTTTTTAATTTCTGAAACAATAATTAATGTTCTTTTGTTTAGTTATAAAAACAAAATGATATTTATAAAAAGGAAAATCCTAACTGAAAGACCATAACAAACTTATCATTTATCATTTAATTCATATTTACAAACATTTGTTGTTGATTAAAACAACTTGGAACAATATAAATTTGACAAGATAATTTTGGTTATACAAAATTTGATTAAATAATTATGGTCCTGCAAAAATTGATTCAATAAATTAGTTAAAATTTAATTTTGGATTGTAAATAATTATTTATAATAAATAATACAGTTTATTTTTGTTTTAATTTTGACATTAATTAACTGTTTTTAGTATTGTGTTAGAATAAATAAAAAATAAAAAATCCTTGTAAATAAATGTTTTAATATAATATTGCCTTTACAGATTCAACACCTTAGAATAAATATCCTTTATATATCCTCTATCCTAACTTTCCGAAAATAAATATCCTATATATATTTTTTAGATCAAACCATTGATTTTTTCATTGGAATAATTCATCTTGTAAATGTTTAATTTCACCGATCACTTTCAACACAAAAACATTATTCTATTTCAATAAGTGATTATCTCTTTTATTTTTAAAATGTTAATACTTAAATGATTGATTTTATGAATATTTTGATATATTTAAAATTATATGATTATTATTGATTTTACAGTTATTAATTAATATATCATTATTTTCTATTAAGATCTCAATACATATTATTATTATTATTACTTTTATTATTATTATTATTATTATTATTATTATTATTATTATTATTATTATTATTATATCAATAAATATTATTCAATCAATTAAGTATTATTTATTTTAGATTTGTTTAAAAACCATCATATACTTTATAGAAACATGAAGATTAGCTGAGCAATACCATGTTCGGTTGTATGAAAATTGAAATGAGAATAATATATATTTTTAAAATAATAATTGAAAATAATAAATTAATAAAATAAAATAACAAATATTACATTTTTAAATTTAATTTCATATAAATAACAAATATTTTTAAAGAAAACAATCGACTTGAAACAAAATTAGATTCTTAACGATAAAAAGTTAACATTTATACTAAAAAATGATACAAATATTTATTTTTATAAAAATAACATGAGACAATAATGATTAGTGAATACACAAATTTTGTATGAATACACAAATTTTTTATTCTTTTAAAAATTACAAATAAAAACTATGCTGCATAAAAGGTGTGTTGCATCATATGTTTGGTCACATTGGAAATATCAGCAAATTCATATGAGTTAAAAATATGACAATAATAATGATACATTATTAATATCAATATGGTGAGTAAAACATAATAAATGTTAATAATAAAAATTTATTATTATTTATTATTATTTAATTATAATAACATATTAAAATTAAAATTATTATTATTATTAATATTTAATTTATGAATTTATGAAAATAGAAAAATCTTACATATTTATGTATTATGTATATTGTCAAAATAGTTTTTAGGAATTAAAAATGAGAAAATGTTCATTAAAACAATTTTAATGTTCTAAATTAAAAATTTACGGTCTGATTTGCACCGATACGAATCAATACTGGCTCATACTCAATGAGTGCTGACACGAGTAATTACCCATTAAAATAAGCGGTTATGAGTGTTGGCACGAGTACCTTAGTACCCATTCTGCTTCATACTCACACTTCATATTTATATAATATCATTTGTATTATTATATACAAATGCACATATATCAATTTTTAAAAACATATCACTATTAAACTATTACACATTTTAATAAAAGTGTTTATTTATTTCTAAAATCAACAATAACAATCATAATTTTTTTATGTTAAAAAAACTTAAAATTATATGATAATTTATAATTAATTAATTGAATTTTACTACGAATATGGATAAACGGTTGCGGGTATGGGTATTGAGATACCCATAGATTATGGATATGGGTGTGAACAGTGTCCATGCGGGTTTGGGCTCGGGTACAGAGATTTTTTTGGTATGGGGACGGGTATTCTAGTACTCTGCCCATTGCCATCCCTAATCAATACCCGAGTACGGGTAAAAAAATATACTTAATAAAGAAGAAAATAATTTCACAAATATTTAATTATCTATATTTCAGTATCCCAAAGTCCATTTTTGACAAATATTTAATTATCTATATTTAAGTATCCCAAAGTCCATTTTTCCTATATTCCAACAAGACATAAGATAGATCAAGTGATTACACCAGTAAAATACAACCTTATATCCAAAGTTCTATAAAACAAAGATACAACCTTACACCAGTATCTTAATTTCACACATAAAAACGACATGGCACCACTCGTGCGAATGCACACGTGCTTTAGTAGTATTTAAAAAAGCAGACAAATTGACAACCACATACTTGATAAAATACAACATCACCTATTTAAATTACATAATATTTGAAGAACGAACAAAAACACAAATATAATTTCTACATGTATTGCAAGATGGGAAAACTGAATAAGTCAAACTCACAAAATAGAGGATGGTATCTCGTCTATAAATGAATCATATCTAATCTTGGAAAAACGTTTTAGAAGTGAAACGTTGCACAAAGACACAAAATGGTTTGAATGAGGTTGAAGTGTTTTTGTTGGGATCAATAGCAAATGGATCCCACTGGAGGGACAGTTACTATGTCTCCACATATTTGTGAAAGGGTTTGTGAATTGAATCGTAATGAAGTTCGGAAATGGAAGAAAAAACAAGGTTCAGTCTGTATCGCCTCATCCTACCCCAAAATACTCAACTGCATAAGATTCATATCTTTATTTATTAAGTGGTTTAAGTTTGATAAAGAGAAAGAGTTTTGAAAAGAGAGTCACTCGAAGAAGTCGAGGTTTTTTATGGAACTGGTTAAAGTTTAGAAAACAAAGAAGGTTTTGAAAAATATGAGAAGGTTTTGAAAATTAAAGAATTTGAAGGAGATGAAGAGAATATCCTATGTACAGGACGGTAAAAGATAAGGTAAGGAAGGTCTGGCCGAACATAAGCTCATACTTGATATAAAGAAATCAATATAGCATTCCCATCCCTTTGGATTGAAAGCCATAAGCAGTTAAATAAGTCAAGAGTATACCAAACCTCAGGTGAAAATAAATCACACAAGCATACATCATCAAAGACACCCTTGCGTAAGATAATACTCAAAGGAATGGATAAAGTTCATCAGGTGAAAATAAACCACAACAGAGAATGCATCTATTAATTATTCCACATTAACTTTACCTATTCCAGCAATCCACATTAATTATTCCATCTATTAATTTTAGAACATAAAAGGCACAATGAAAAGAAAATTAGAAGAAAAAAAACCTTCTCTATCATTTTATTTAACTTTGCTTCATTTTTGGAAAGACAACCAACACAAAAGATAGAACAATTGATTTCTCTCTGCTTCTATTTTTCAAAGACGCAATAACACAATCAAACACCAACAAAAAAATATACAAAATCCTTACCCAAACACAACAATCCTTAATTTCTCTTTATTTTTCATAGGATTTACAGGGTACAAGATTTCAAAATGGAAACAATGTAAATTTGATTACTACACGAATGTTTAATTCTGGTTCCGCTTCTACCTCTTCTTTAATCTTTTGATCTTCTAAGTTGTAGGTCAGTTTTCTGTTGTGTTGGTGTCTCCGTGAGATGTAGGACTTTGATGGCGTAGTTGTATGAATTTGTGCAGTAGTGAAGAGAAAATGTGAGGGGCTTCGAACAATACGGTGACTGCAAGGTGTTTTTTGGTTTGTTAGGTTTTTCATTTATTTATTTATTTTTACATGAAGTTTGTATGTTTATTAGTTACATATTCAGATTTACCTATGGTGACTAAAAAGGTATACTCACTAATCTCATTCTTTCAAAGAGGAAGTTTTAAAAGTTGGTTATACGAGTCTTAGACCGTAGCTTATGTTTCTGTATTATGTTGGTAATTGCAATGAATTTTTCTGTTGAGTTTAATTATATTTGTCATTATGTTATAGGTGTAGACTATTTTGTACTTAATATACAAGTTTGTTAACGTCAAGTTCTTGGTTAAATTATGGTCCAAAACAAAAGAGGATTATCAGAGAGAATATATGTGACTTTTAAAGAAGTAGAAAAGAATTATAGATGGTATACGGGTTTTGTTGATGTTTGAAGAGAGCTTTAAGTTGGTAATGGTAATACAACTTTGATCTATGTGGGGAAACATTAATTCCAAATAGATTAAAAAATTTGGAGAAGAGAAGAACTTTATACAACAACTGTCAACAATATCAAAATAATACTAAGATAATTGATAGCATTGTCTTATTTTACACTCATAATAGCTTTTGATCTTTGACTTTTTCTTCCAGTGATGCTGATATTTGTTGTCCATAAATTTTTAAATAGAGTGATGTATATTGTCTGATGTTTAGTGTCTTTTAACATATAACAAAGTATTGGAATAAAATGCAGGATGAAAAGTTAGATGATTCAGTTAGTTGTATCTATATTAAAATAGATAAAGGTTTTTGTCAAAATTAAGAACTCAATAAATATGAGATTTAATAGTATTCCTCCAGCTTATTATTAATGAAACTATGATTTGGTTTTTGTAATCACATGTTACAAAAAGAAACTACTCAAAAAAGTAAGATAATATACATTTTTGCATTTTTATTTCTCTTCTGTGTTGCAAATGGGAAAAATAGAGCTTCTTTATTTATTATTAAAGTTCCATAAAAATATTCTACGAATAATTATGAGTTATTCACTATTAATTTAGTATTTATTCGCGATACAAAATTGTTTATATTCACAAATTCAGATATTATGTACATGTTTCCTTCATTAATAATTTTTGTTTTTGTTTTATTTTTTTAAGGTTTCTTCATGACAATTGCAACCAGATCTTAATTTTTATTTTAAATATTTGATGAGTTAATTAATATATATTTTAAACATTTGATTGAGTTGAATTTATTATGTTAAATTATTTTAACAAAGATAATAATGTATTGGTAAAAGAAAACGGTGTCAATAATATATTATTTTTTAATTTCTCTAACAATAATAAATTTACTTTTGTTTAGTTATAAAAACAAAATGATATTTATAAATAGGAAAAATCCTAACTGAAAGACCATAACAAACTTATCATTTATCATCTAATTCATATTTACAAACATTTGTTGTTGATTAAAACAACCCGAAACAATATAAATTTGACAAGATAATTTTTGTCATACAAAAATTGATTAAATAATTTTGGTCCTGCAAAAATTGATTCAATAAATCAGTTAAAAGTTAATTTTGGATTGTAAATAATTATTTATAATAAATAATAAATAATAGACTTTATTTTTGTTTTAATTTTGACATTAATTAACCGTTTTTAGGATTGTGTTAGAATAAATAAAAAATAATTTTTTTTTGTAAATAAATGTTTTAATATAATATTGCCTTTACAGATGTAACACATTAGAATAAATATATCTTCTATCCTATCTTTCCCTAAACAAATATCCTTTATATATTTTTTACATAAAATAATTGATTTTTTCATTGGAATAAGTGATTTTGTAAATGTTTAATTTCACGATCACTTTCAAGACAAAAACATTATTCTATTTTAATAAGTGATTATCTCTTTTATTTTTAAAATGTTAATACTTATATGACTGATTTTATGATTATTTTGATATATTTAAAATTATATGATTATTATTGATTTTACAGTTATTAATTAATATATCATTTATTTTCTATGAAGATTTCAATACATATTATTATTATTATTATTTTATTATTATTATTATTATTATTATTATTATTATTATTATTATTATTATTATTATTATAATTATATCAATAAATATTATTCAATCAATTAAGTATTATTTATTTTAGATTTGTTTAAAAATAATCATATACTTTATAGAAACATGAAGATTAGGTGAGCAATACCACGTTCGGTTGCATGAAAATTGAAATGAGATTAATATATTTTTTAAAATAATAAATTAATAAAATCAAATAACAAATATTATATTTTTAGATTTAATTTCATATAAATAACAAATAATTTAAAGAAAAAAATTGACTTGAAACAAAATTAGATTCTTAAGGATAAAAAGTTAACGTTTATACTAAAAAAAATGATACAAATATTTTTTTTTATAAAAATAACATGAGGACGATAATGATTAGTGAATACATAAATTTTGTATGAATATACAAAATTTTAATTCTTTTAAAAATGACCAATAAAAACTATGCTGCATTAAAGGTGTACTACATCATATGTTTGGTCACATTGGAAATATCAACAAATACATATGAGTTTAAAATATGACAATAATAATGATACATTATTAATATCAATATGGTGAGTAAATAATAATAAATGTTAATAATAAAAATTTATTATTATTTATTATTATCTAATTATAATAATATATTAAAATTAGTATTATTATTAATATTTAATTAATGAATCTTTAAAATAGAAAAATCATACACATTTATGCATTATGTATATTTCAAAATAGTGCTTAGGAATTAAAAACGAGAAAATGTTCATTAAAACATTTTCAACATTCTAAATTAAAAATTTAATTATCCCAAAGTCCATTTTTCACAAATATTTAATTATCTATATTTAAGTATCCCAAAGTCCATCTTTCTTATATTCCAACAAGACATAAGATAGATCAAGTGATTACACCAGTAAAATACAACCACATATCCAAAGTTCTATAAAACAAAGATAGAAGGATAAATTTTTGTTCTTAATTTCACACATAAAAACGACATGGCACGACTCGTGCAAATGCACACGTGCTTTAGTAGTATTTAAAAAAGCAGACAAATTGACAACCACATACTTGATAAATGAAAACATCACCTATTTAAATTACATAATATTTTAAGATTGAACAAAAACACTAACATAATTTCTACATGTATTGCAAGATGGGAAGACTGAATATCTCAAACTCATAAAATAGAGGATGGTATCTCGTCTATAAATGAATCATATCTAATCTTGGAAAAAAGTTTTAGAAGAGAAACGTTGCACAAACACACAAAATGGTTTGAATGAGGTTGAAGTGTTTTTGTTGGGATCAATTGCAAATGGATCCCACTGGAGGGACAATCATTATGTCTCCACTTATTTGTGAAAGGGTTTGTGAATTGAATTGTAATGAAGTTCGGAAATGGAAGAAAAAAGAAGGTTCAGTTTGTATCTCCTCATCCTACCCTAAAAGACTCAACTGCATAAGATTCATATCTTTATTTATTAAGTGTTTTAAGTTTGATAAAGAGAAAGAGGTTTGAAAGGAGAGTTACTCGAAGAAGTCGAGGTTTATTATGAAACTGGTTAAAGTTTAGAAAACGAAGAAGGTTTTTAAAAAGATTAAAATATTTTGAAAATTAAAGAATTTGCAGGAGATGAAGAAAATATCCTATGTACAGGATGATAAAAGATAAGGTAAGGAAGGTCTGACCGAACGTAATCTCATACTTGATATAAAGAAATCAATATAGAATTCACATCCCTTTGGATTAAAAGCCATAAGCAGATAAATAAGCCAAGAGTATACCAAATCTCAGGTGAAAATATATCGCACAAGCAGACAACATCAAAGAAACACATGAGTCAGATAATACTCAAAGGAACGGGTAAAGTGCATCCGTTGAAAATAAACCACAACAGAGAATGCATAATGAAAGAAAAAATCGCAAGCAGCGAATGCATCAGGTAAACTAAGGTGTCAGATAAATCTCAAAGTATCAACAAGATATCATATAAGAATCCCTGCATCAGATGAAACATACTGACAAAACCAGGATAACAGAGAAATAATCTGAATGTCTCAGATAAGGCTTAAGAGTAGGCTACGGGACCGGAATAGATTGAATTGAAAGCCACAAAATAAACCGGTCAATGGAGTCTATGCATCCATACGTATTCGAAAGGTAATATTTAAATTAACTTTATAATCGCAACGCAATGAAGAAAATATAAACACAACTTGAATTTATTTACAAGTAAATCAAATAAAGTATAAAGCGAAAAAAATTCCATGTCTATTGTATTTACATAAAAAGTATTAAACCAAAAAAGGTGTATAAATTATTAACAATCGACAAACAAAATTTGGTGGTGCATAATTGGAATGGTAGTGTAAATAAGGACTAAAAAAAATATTAATTAGTAGATGTTACTATGATAATAAATTAAAAGCTTTGAAAATTTCGTGTGTGTTTGGAAAACCATACGCACCAGTATTACAACTAAAAACCATTTCTCATTGATTAACCAATATGTCCGTGGTCTTGTTCCAATCATACACATTCAACACAAATAAAAATGTTACTAATCTTAGAAGGAGTCTTTTTAATATATAAAAAGTGACTACTACCATTTTTACAAATAATTTAAAATTATTTACATTTCTAAATTTAGGGTTAAATAGGTCATTATAAATTTTTTAATTAAAATTAATTCAAACATTTTGAATATTTGATTCTTTTTATACACAAAATTAATGCGATTGTTGGCCATTTCTATTACCAAAGCTACTAATATAATTACTATCAACTTTACCTAATCCATTCCACATTAATTATTCCATCTATTAATTTTAGAACATAAAATGCACAATGAAAAGAAAATTAGAAGAAAAAAAAAACCTTCTCTTTCATTCTATTTAACTTTGCTTCATTTTTGGAAAGACAACCAACACAAAAGATAGAACCATTGATTTCTCTCTGCTTCTGTTTTTCAAAAACACACTAACACAATCAAACACCAACAAACAAACATGCAAAATCAATCCCCAAACACAACAATCCTTAATTTCTCGTTATTTTTCAAAATGGAATTATGTAAATTTGATTACTACATGAATGTTTAATTATGGTTCCGCTTCTAAACTTCTTGACTCTTTTGATCTTCTAAGTTGTAGGTCGGTTTTCTGTTGTGTTGGTGTCTCTGTGAGATGTAGGACTTTAATGGCGTAGTTGTATGAATTTGTGCAGTAGTGAAGAGAAAATGTGAGGGGCTTCGAACAATACAGTGACTGCAAGTTGTTTTGTGGTTTGTTAGGTTTTTTGATTTGTTTTTATTTTTACCTGAAGTTTGTATGTATATTAGTTACATATTCAGATTTACCTATGGTGACTAAAAAGGTATACTCACTAATCTCATTCTTTCACAGAGGAAGTTTTAAAATTTGGTTAAACAAATCTTAGACCGTAGCTTATGTTTCTATAATATACTGGTAATTGCGATGAATTTCTCTGTTGAGTTTAATTATATTTGTCATTATGTTATAGGTGTAGACTATTTTTTACTTAATATACAAGTTTGTTAATGTCAAGTTCTTGGTTAAGTTATGGTCCAAAACAAAAGAGGATTATCAGAGAGAGTATATGTGACTTTTAAAGAAGCAGAAAAGAATTATAGATGGTATACGGGTTTTGTTGATGTTTGAAGAGAGCTTTAAGTTGGTAATGGTAATACAAATTTGATCTATGTGGGGAAACATTAATTCCAAATAGATTAAAAAATTTGGAGAAGAGAAGAACTTTATACAACAACTGTCAACAGTATCAAAATAATACTAAGATAATTGATAGCATTGTCTTATTTTACACTCATAATAGCTTTTGATCTTTGACTTTTTCTTCCAGTGATATTGATATTTGTTGTCCATAATTTTTTAAATAGAGTGATGTATATTGTCTGATGTTTAGTGTCTTTTAACATATAACAAAGTATTGGAATAAAATGCAGGATGAAAAGTTAGATGATTCAGTTAGTTGTATCTATATTAAAATAGATAAAGGTTTTTGTCAAAATTAAGAACTCAATAAATATGAGATTTAATAGTATTCCTCCAGCTTATTATTAATGAAACTATGATTTGGTTTTTGTAATCACATGTTACAAAAAGAAACTACTCAAAAAAGTAAGATAATATACATTTTTGCATTTTTATTTCTCTTCTGTGTTGCAAATGGGAAAAATAGAGCTTCTTTATTTATTATTAAAGTTCCATAAAAATATTCTACGAATAATTATGAGTTATTCACTATTAATTTAGTATTTATTCGCGATACAAAATTGTTTATATTCACAAATTCAGATATTATGTACATGTTTCCTTCATTAATAATTTTTGTTTTTGTTTTATTTTTTTAAGGTTTCTTCATGACAATTGCAACCAGATCTTAATTTTTATTTTAAATATTTGATGAGTTAATTAATATATATTTTAAACATTTGATTGAGTTGAATTTATTATGTTAAATTATTTTAACAAAGATAATAATGTATTGGTAAAAGAAAACGGTGTCAATAATATATTATTTTTTAATTTCTCTAACAATAATAAATTTACTTTTGTTTAGTTATAAAAACAAAATGATATTTATAAATAGGAAAAATCCTAACTGAAAGACCATAACAAACTTATCATTTATCATCTAATTCATATTTACAAACATTTGTTGTTGATTAAAACAACCCGAAACAATATAAATTTGACAAGATAATTTTTGTCATACAAAAATTGATTAAATAATTTTGGTCCTGCAAAAATTGATTCAATAAATCAGTTAAAAGTTAATTTTGGATTGTAAATAATTATTTATAATAAATAATAAATAATAGACTTTATTTTTGTTTTAATTTTGACATTAATTAACCGTTTTTAGGATTGTGTTAGAATAAATAAAAAATAATTTTTTTTTGTAAATAAATGTTTTAATATAATATTGCCTTTACAGATGTAACACATTAGAATAAATATATCTTCTATCCTATCTTTCCCTAAACAAATATCCTTTATATATTTTTTACATAAAATAATTGATTTTTTCATTGGAATAAGTGATTTTGTAAATGTTTAATTTCACGATCACTTTCAAGACAAAAACATTATTCTATTTTAATAAGTGATTATCTCTTTTATTTTTAAAATGTTAATACTTATATGACTGATTTTATGATTATTTTGATATATTTAAAATTATATGATTATTATTGATTTTACAGTTATTAATTAATATATCATTTATTTTCTATGAAGATTTCAATACATATTATTATTATTATTATTTTATTATTATTATTATTATTATTATTATTATTATTATTATTATTATTATTATAATTATATCAATAAATATTATTCAATCAATTAAGTATTATTTATTTTAGATTTGTTTAAAAATAATCATATACTTTATAGAAACATGAAGATTAGGTGAGCAATACCACGTTCGGTTGCATGAAAATTGAAATGAGATTAATATATTTTTTAAAATAATAAATTAATAAAATCAAATAACAAATATTATATTTTTAGATTTAATTTCATATAAATAACAAATAATTTAAAGAAAAAAATTGACTTGAAACAAAATTAGATTCTTAAGGATAAAAAGTTAACGTTTATACTAAAAAAAATGATACAAATATTTTTTTTTATAAAAATAACATGAGGACGATAATGATTAGTGAATACATAAATTTTGTATGAATATACAAAATTTTAATTCTTTTAAAAATGACCAATAAAAACTATGCTGCATTAAAGGTGTACTACATCATATGTTTGGTCACATTGGAAATATCAACAAATACATATGAGTTTAAAATATGACAATAATAATGATACATTATTAATATCAATATGGTGAGTAAATAATAATAAATGTTAATAATAAAAATTTATTATTATTTATTATTATCTAATTATAATAATATATTAAAATTAGTATTATTATTAATATTTAATTAATGAATCTTTAAAATAGAAAAATCATACACATTTATGCATTATGTATATTTCAAAATAGTGCTTAGGAATTAAAAACGAGAAAATGTTCATTAAAACATTTTCAACATTCTAAATTAAAAATTTAATTATCCCAAAGTCCATTTTTCACAAATATTTAATTATCTATATTTAAGTATCCCAAAGTCCATTTTTCTTATATTCCAACAAGACATAAGATAGATCAAGTGATTACACCAGTAAAATACAACCACATATCCAAAGTTCTATAAAACAAAGATAGAAGGATAAATTTTTGTTCTTAATTTCACACATAAAAACGACATGGCACGACTCGTGCAAATGCACACGTGCTTTAGTAGTATTTAAAAAAGCAGACAAATTGACAACCACATACTTGATAAATGAAAACATCACCTATTTAAATTACATAATATTTTAAGATTGAACAAAAACACTAACATAATTTCTACATGTATTGCAAGATGGGAAGACTGAATATCTCAAACTCATAAAATAGAGGATGGTATCTCGTCTATAAATGAATCATATCTAATCTTGGAAAAAAGTTTTAGAAGAGAAACGTTGCACAAACACACAAAATGGTTTGAATGAGGTTGAAGTGTTTTTGTTGGGATCAATTGCAAATGGATCCCACTGGAGGGACAATCATTATGTCTCCACTTATTTGTGAAAGGGTTTGTGAATTGAATTGTAATGAAGTTCGGAAATGGAAGAAAAAAGAAGGTTCAGTTTGTATCTCCTCATCCTACCCTAAAAGACTCAACTGCATAAGATTCATATCTTTATTTATTAAGTGTTTTAAGTTTGATAAAGAGAAAGAGGTTTGAAAGGAGAGTTACTCGAAGAAGTCGAGGTTTATTATGAAACTGGTTAAAGTTTAGAAAACGAAGAAGGTTTTTAAAAAGATTAAAATATTTTGAAAATTAAAGAATTTGCAGGAGATGAAGAAAATATCCTATGTACAGGATGATAAAAGATAAGGTAAGGAAGGTCTGACCGAACGTAATCTCATACTTGATATAAAGAAATCAATATAGAATTCACATCCCTTTGGATTAAAAGCCATAAGCAGATAAATAAGCCAAGAGTATACCAAATCTCAGGTGAAAATATATCGCACAAGCAGACAACATCAAAGAAACACATGAGTCAGATAATACTCAAAGGAACGGGTAAAGTGCATCCGTTGAAAATAAACCACAACAGAGAATGCATAATGAAAGAAAAAATCGCAAGCAGCGAATGCATCAGGTAAACTAAGGTGTCAGATAAATCTCAAAGTATCAACAAGATATCATATAAGAATCCCTGCATCAGATGAAACATACTGACAAAACCAGGATAACAGAGAAATAATCTGAATGTCTCAGATAAGGCTTAAGAGTAGGCTACGGGACCGGAATAGATTGAATTGAAAGCCACAAAATAAACCGGTCAATGGAGTCTATGCATCCATACGTATTCGAAAGGTAATATTTAAATTAACTTTATAATCGCAACGCAATGAAGAAAATATAAACACAACTTGAATTTATTTACAAGTAAATCAAATAAAGTATAAAGCGAAAAAAATTCCATGTCTATTGTATTTACATAAAAAGTATTAAACCAAAAAAGGTGTATAAATTATTAACAATCGACAAACAAAATTTGGTGGTGCATAATTGGAATGGTAGTGTAAATAAGGACTAAAAAAAATATTAATTAGTAGATGTTACTATGATAATAAATTAAAAGCTTTGAAAATTTCGTGTGTGTTTGGAAAACCATACGCACCAGTATTACAACTAAAAACCATTTCTCATTGATTAACCAATATGTCCGTGGTCTTGTTCCAATCATACACATTCAACACAAATAAAAATGTTACTAATCTTAGAAGGAGTCTTTTTAATATATAAAAAGTGACTACTACCATTTTTACAAATAATTTAAAATTATTTACATTTCTAAATTTAGGGTTAAATAGGTCATTATAAATTTTTTAATTAAAATTAATTCAAACATTTTGAATATTTGATTCTTTTTATACACAAAATTAATGCGATTGTTGGCCATTTCTATTACCAAAGCTACTAATATAATTACTATCAACTTTACCTAATCCATTCCACATTAATTATTCCATCTATTAATTTTAGAACATAAAATGCACAATGAAAAGAAAATTAGAAGAAAAAAAAACCTTCTCTTTCATTCTATTTAACTTTGCTTCATTTTTGGAAAGACAACCAACACAAAAGATAGAACCATTGATTTCTCTCTGCTTCTGTTTTTCAAAAACACACTAACACAATCAAACACCAACAAACAAACATGCAAAATCAATCCCCAAACACAACAATCCTTAATTTCTCGTTATTTTTCAAAATGGAATTATGTAAATTTGATTACTACATGAATGTTTAATTATGGTTCCGCTTCTAAACTTCTTGACTCTTTTGATCTTCTAAGTTGTAGGTCGGTTTTCTGTTGTGTTGGTGTCTCTGTGAGATGTAGGACTTTAATGGCGTAGTTGTATGAATTTGTGCAGTAGTGAAGAGAAAATGTGAGGGGCTTCGAACAATACAGTGACTGCAAGTTGTTTTGTGGTTTGTTAGGTTTTTTGATTTGTTTTTATTTTTACCTGAAGTTTGTATGTATATTAGTTACATATTCAGATTTACCTATGGTGACTAAAAAGGTATACTCACTAATCTCATTCTTTCACAGAGGAAGTTTTAAAATTTGGTTAAACAAATCTTAGACCGTAGCTTATGTTTCTATAATATACTGGTAATTGCGATGAATTTCTCTGTTGAGTTTAATTATATTTGTCATTATGTTATAGGTGTAGACTATTTTTTACTTAATATACAAGTTTGTTAATGTCAAGTTCTTGGTTAAGTTATGGTCCAAAACAAAAGAGGATTATCAGAGAGAGTATATGTGACTTTTAAAGAAGCAGAAAAGAATTATAGATGGTATACGGGTTTTGTTGATGTTTGAAGAGAGCTTTAAGTTGGTAATGGTAATACAAATTTGATCTATGTGGGGAAACATTAATTCCAAATAGATTAAAAAATTTGGAGAAGAGAAGAACTTTATACAACAACTGTCAACAGTATCAAAATAATACTAAGATAATTGATAGCATTGTCTTATTTTACACTCATAATAGCTTTTGATCTTTGACTTTTTCTTCCAGTGATATTGATATTTGTTGTCCATAATTTTTTAAATAGAGTGATGTATATTGTCTGATGTTTAGTGTCTTTTAACATATAACAAAGTATTGGAATAAAATGCAGGATGAAAAGTTAGATGATTCAGTTAGTTGTATCTATATTAAAATAGATAAAGGTTTTTGTCAAAATTAAGAACTCAATAAATATGAGATTTAATAGTATTCCTCCAGCTTATTATTAATGAAACTATGATTTGGTTTTTGTAATCACATGTTACAAAAAGAAACTACTCAAAAAAGTAAGATAATATACATTTTTGCATTTTTATTTCTCTTCTGTGTTGCAAATGGGAAAAATAGAGCTTCTTTATTTATTATTAAAGTTCCATAAAAATATTCTACGAATAATTATGAGTTATTCACTATTAATTTAGTATTTATTCGCGATACAAAATTGTTTATATTCACAAATTCAGATATTATGTACATGTTTCCTTCATTAATAATTTTTGTTTTTGTTTTATTTTTTTAAGGTTTCTTCATGACAATTGCAACCAGATCTTAATTTTTATTTTAAATATTTGATGAGTTAATTAATATATATTTTAAACATTTGATTGAGTTGAATTTATTATGTTAAATTATTTTAACAAAGATAATAATGTATTGGTAAAAGAAAACGGTGTCAATAATATATTATTTTTTAATTTCTCTAACAATAATAAATTTACTTTTGTTTAGTTATAAAAACAAAATGATATTTATAAATAGGAAAAATCCTAACTGAAAGACCATAACAAACTTATCATTTATCATCTAATTCATATTTACAAACATTTGTTGTTGATTAAAACAACCCGAAACAATATAAATTTGACAAGATAATTTTTGTCATACAAAAATTGATTAAATAATTTTGGTCCTGCAAAAATTGATTCAATAAATCAGTTAAAAGTTAATTTTGGATTGTAAATAATTATTTATAATAAATAATAAATAATAGACTTTATTTTTGTTTTAATTTTGACATTAATTAACCGTTTTTAGGATTGTGTTAGAATAAATAAAAAATAATTTTTTTTTGTAAATAAATGTTTTAATATAATATTGCCTTTACAGATGTAACACATTAGAATAAATATATCTTCTATCCTATCTTTCCCTAAACAAATATCCTTTATATATTTTTTACATAAAATAATTGATTTTTTCATTGGAATAAGTGATTTTGTAAATGTTTAATTTCACGATCACTTTCAAGACAAAAACATTATTCTATTTTAATAAGTGATTATCTCTTTTATTTTTAAAATGTTAATACTTATATGACTGATTTTATGATTATTTTGATATATTTAAAATTATATGATTATTATTGATTTTACAGTTATTAATTAATATATCATTTATTTTCTATGAAGATTTCAATACATATTATTATTATTATTATTTTATTATTATTATTATTATTATTATTATTATTATTATTATTATTATTATTATTATTATTATTATAATTATATCAATAAATATTATTCAATCAATTAAGTATTATTTATTTTAGATTTGTTTAAAAATAATCATATACTTTATAGAAACATGAAGATTAGGTGAGCAATACCACGTTCGGTTGCATGAAAATTGAAATGAGATTAATATATTTTTTAAAATAATAAATTAATAAAATCAAATAACAAATATTATATTTTTAGATTTAATTTCATATAAATAACAAATAATTTAAAGAAAAAAATTGACTTGAAACAAAATTAGATTCTTAAGGATAAAAAGTTAACGTTTATACTAAAAAAAATGATACAAATATTTTTTTTTATAAAAATAACATGAGGACGATAATGATTAGTGAATACATAAATTTTGTATGAATATACAAAATTTTAATTCTTTTAAAAATGACCAATAAAAACTATGCTGCATTAAAGGTGTACTACATCATATGTTTGGTCACATTGGAAATATCAACAAATACATATGAGTTTAAAATATGACAATAATAATGATACATTATTAATATCAATATGGTGAGTAAATAATAATAAATGTTAATAATAAAAATTTATTATTATTTATTATTATCTAATTATAATAATATATTAAAATTAGTATTATTATTAATATTTAATTAATGAATCTTTAAAATAGAAAAATCATACACATTTATGCATTATGTATATTTCAAAATAGTGCTTAGGAATTAAAAACGAGAAAATGTTCATTAAAACATTTTCAACATTCTAAATTAAAAATTTAATTATCCCAAAGTCCATTTTTCACAAATATTTAATTATCTATATTTAAGTATCCCAAAGTCCATTTTTCTTATATTCCAACAAGACATAAGATAGATCAAGTGATTACACCAGTAAAATACAACCACATATCCAAAGTTCTATAAAACAAAGATAGAAGGATAAATTTTTGTTCTTAATTTCACACATAAAAACGACATGGCACGACTCGTGCAAATGCACACGTGCTTTAGTAGTATTTAAAAAAGCAGACAAATTGACAACCACATACTTGATAAATGAAAACATCACCTATTTAAATTACATAATATTTTAAGATTGAACAAAAACACTAACATAATTTCTACATGTATTGCAAGATGGGAAGACTGAATATCTCAAACTCATAAAATAGAGGATGGTATCTCGTCTATAAATGAATCATATCTAATCTTGGAAAAAAGTTTTAGAAGAGAAACGTTGCACAAACACACAAAATGGTTTGAATGAGGTTGAAGTGTTTTTGTTGGGATCAATTGCAAATGGATCCCACTGGAGGGACAATCATTATGTCTCCACTTATTTGTGAAAGGGTTTGTGAATTGAATTGTAATGAAGTTCGGAAATGGAAGAAAAAAGAAGGTTCAGTTTGTATCTCCTCATCCTACCCTAAAAGACTCAACTGCATAAGATTCATATCTTTATTTATTAAGTGTTTTAAGTTTGATAAAGAGAAAGAGGTTTGAAAGGAGAGTTACTCGAAGAAGTCGAGGTTTATTATGAAACTGGTTAAAGTTTAGAAAACGAAGAAGGTTTTTAAAAAGATTAAAATATTTTGAAAATTAAAGAATTTGCAGGAGATGAAGAAAATATCCTATGTACAGGATGATAAAAGATAAGGTAAGGAAGGTCTGACCGAACGTAATCTCATACTTGATATAAAGAAATCAATATAGAATTCACATCCCTTTGGATTAAAAGCCATAAGCAGATAAATAAGCCAAGAGTATACCAAATCTCAGGTGAAAATATATCGCACAAGCAGACAACATCAAAGAAACACATGAGTCAGATAATACTCAAAGGAACGGGTAAAGTGCATCCGTTGAAAATAAACCACAACAGAGAATGCATAATGAAAGAAAAAATCGCAAGCAGCGAATGCATCAGGTAAACTAAGGTGTCAGATAAATCTCAAAGTATCAACAAGATATCATATAAGAATCCCTGCATCAGATGAAACATACTGACAAAACCAGGATAACAGAGAAATAATCTGAATGTCTCAGATAAGGCTTAAGAGTAGGCTACGGGACCGGAATAGATTGAATTGAAAGCCACAAAATAAACCGGTCAATGGAGTCTATGCATCCATACGTATTCGAAAGGTAATATTTAAATTAACTTTATAATCGCAACGCAATGAAGAAAATATAAACACAACTTGAATTTATTTACAAGTAAATCAAATAAAGTATAAAGCGAAAAAAATTCCATGTCTATTGTATTTACATAAAAAGTATTAAACCAAAAAAGGTGTATAAATTATTAACAATCGACAAACAAAATTTGGTGGTGCATAATTGGAATGGTAGTGTAAATAAGGACTAAAAAAAATATTAATTAGTAGATGTTACTATGATAATAAATTAAAAGCTTTGAAAATTTCGTGTGTGTTTGGAAAACCATACGCACCAGTATTACAACTAAAAACCATTTCTCATTGATTAACCAATATGTCCGTGGTCTTGTTCCAATCATACACATTCAACACAAATAAAAATGTTACTAATCTTAGAAGGAGTCTTTTTAATATATAAAAAGTGACTACTACCATTTTTACAAATAATTTAAAATTATTTACATTTCTAAATTTAGGGTTAAATAGGTCATTATAAATTTTTTAATTAAAATTAATTCAAACATTTTGAATATTTGATTCTTTTTATACACAAAATTAATGCGATTGTTGGCCATTTCTATTACCAAAGCTACTAATATAATTACTATCAACTTTACCTAATCCATTCCACATTAATTATTCCATCTATTAATTTTAGAACATAAAATGCACAATGAAAAGAAAATTAGAAGAAAAAAAAAACCTTCTCTTTCATTCTATTTAACTTTGCTTCATTTTTGGAAAGACAACCAACACAAAAGATAGAACCATTGATTTCTCTCTGCTTCTGTTTTTCAAAAACACACTAACACAATCAAACACCAACAAACAAACATGCAAAATCAATCCCCAAACACAACAATCCTTAATTTCTCGTTATTTTTCAAAATGGAATTATGTAAATTTGATTACTACATGAATGTTTAATTATGGTTCCGCTTCTAAACTTCTTGACTCTTTTGATCTTCTAAGTTGTAGGTCGGTTTTCTGTTGTGTTGGTGTCTCTGTGAGATGTAGGACTTTAATGGCGTAGTTGTATGAATTTGTGCAGTAGTGAAGAGAAAATGTGAGGGGCTTCGAACAATACAGTGACTGCAAGTTGTTTTGTGGTTTGTTAGGTTTTTTGATTTGTTTTTATTTTTACCTGAAGTTTGTATGTATATTAGTTACATATTCAGATTTACCTATGGTGACTAAAAAGGTATACTCACTAATCTCATTCTTTCACAGAGGAAGTTTTAAAATTTGGTTAAACAAATCTTAGACCGTAGCTTATGTTTCTATAATATACTGGTAATTGCGATGAATTTCTCTGTTGAGTTTAATTATATTTGTCATTATGTTATAGGTGTAGACTATTTTTTACTTAATATACAAGTTTGTTAATGTCAAGTTCTTGGTTAAGTTATGGTCCAAAACAAAAGAGGATTATCAGAGAGAGTATATGTGACTTTTAAAGAAGCAGAAAAGAATTATAGATGGTATACGGGTTTTGTTGATGTTTGAAGAGAGCTTTAAGTTGGTAATGGTAATACAAATTTGATCTATGTGGGGAAACATTAATTCCAAATAGATTAAAAAATTTGGAGAAGAGAAGAACTTTATACAACAACTGTCAACAGTATCAAAATAATACTAAGATAATTGATAGCATTGTCTTATTTTACACTCATAATAGCTTTTGATCTTTGACTTTTTCTTCCAGTGATATTGATATTTGTTGTCCATAATTTTTTAAATAGAGTGATGTATATTGTCTGATGTTTAGTGTCTTTTAACATATTAACAAAGTATTGGAATAAAATGCAGGATGAAAAGTTAGATGATTCAGTTAGTTGTATCTATATTAAAATAGATAAAGGTTTTTGTCAAAATTAAGAACTCAATAAATATGAGATTTAATAGTATTCCTCCAGCTTATTATTAATGAAACTATGATTTGGTTTTTGTAATCACATGTTACAAGAAGAAACTACTCAAAAAAGTAAGATAATATACATTTTTAAATTTTTATTTCTCTTCTGTGTTACAAATGGGAAAAATAGAGCTTCTTTATTTATTATTAAAGTTCCATAAAAATATTCCACGAATAATTATGAGTTATTCACTATTTATTTAGTATTTATTCGCGATACATAATTGTTTATATTCACAAATTCAGATTTTATGTACATGTTTCCTTCATTAATAATTTTTGTTTTTCTTTTATTTTTTTAAGGTTTCTTCATGACAATTGCAACCAGATCTTAATTTTTATTTTAAATATTTGATGAGTTAATTAATATATATTTTAAACATTTGATTGAGTTGAATTTATTATGTTAAATTATTTTAACAAAGATAATAATGTATTGGTAAAAGAAAACGGTGTCAATAATATATTATTTTTTAATTTCTCTAACAATAATAAATTTACTTTTGTTTAGTTATAAAAACAAAATGATATTTATAAATAGGAAAAATCCTAACTGAAAGACCATAACAAACTTATCATTTATCATCTAATTCATATTTACAAACATTTGTTGTTGATTAAAACAACCCGAAACAATATAAATTTGACAAGATAATTTTTGTCATACAAAAATTGATTAAATAATTTTTGTCCTGCAAAAATTGATTCAATAAATCAGTTAAAAGTTAATTTTGGATTGTAAATAATTATTTATAATAAATAATAAATAATAGACTTTATTTTTGTTTTAATTTTGACATTAATTAACCGTTTTTAGGATTGTGTTAGAATAAATAAAAAATATTTTTTTTTTGTAAATAAATGTTTTAATATAATATTGCCTTTACAGTTATTAATTAATATGAAGATCTCAATACCTATTATTATTATTATTATTATTATTATTATTATTGTTATTATATAAATAAATATTATTCAATCAATTAAATATTATTTATTTTAGATTTGTTTAAAAACAATCATATACTTTATAGAAACATGAAGATTAGGTGAGCAATACCAAGTTCAGTTGCATGAAAATTGAAATGAGAATAATATATTTTTTAAAATAATAATTGAAAATAATAAATTAATAAAATAAAATAACAAATATTGTATTTTTAAATTTAATTTCATATAAATAAAAAATATTTTTAAAGAAAAAAATCAACATGAAACAAAATTAGATTCTTAATGATTAAAAGTTAACATTTATACTAAAAAATGATACAAATATTTATTTTTATAAAAATAACATGAGACAATAATGTTTAGTGAATACACAAATTTTGTATGAATACCCAAATTTTTTATTCTTTTAAAAATGACCAATAAAAACTATGCTGCATAAAAGATGTGTTGCATCATATGTTTTGTCACATTGGAAATATCAGCAAATTCATATGAGTTAAAAATATGACAATAATAATGATACATTATTAATATCAATATGGTGAGTAAAAAATAATAAATGTAAATAATAAAAATTTATTAATATTTATTATTATATAATTATAATAACATATTAAAATTATTATTATTATTATTAATATTTAATTTATGAATTTTTAAAATAAAAAAATCTTACACATTTATGTATTATGTATATTTTCAAAATATTTCTTAGGAATTAAAAATGAGAAAATGTTCATTAAAACGTTTTTAACGTTCTAAGTTAAAAATTAACAGTCTGATTTGCACCAATACGAATCAATACTGGCTCATACTCAACGAGTACCCACAAAAAATACCCTTAACGAGTAGGGTAAAAATACGCAAAATAGGTACGAATACTGACACGAGTAATTACCCATTAATATAAGCGGTTATGAGTGCTGGCACGAGTACCTTAGTACCCACTCCACTCCATACTCACACTTCATATTTATATAATATCATTTGTATTATTATATAAAAATACACATATATCAATTTTTAAAAAACATATCACTATTAAACTATTACACATTTTAATAAAAGTGTTTATTTATTTCTTAAATCAACAATAACATTCATAATTTTTTTAATGTTAAAAAAACTTAAAATTATATGATAATTTATAATTAATTGATTGAATTTTACTACGAATGTGTATAAACGGGTGCGGGTATGGGTATTGAGATACCCATAGATTATGGATATGGGTGTAATTGTTTAGTTTCACCGATCATTTTCAACACAATAATATTATTCTATTTTAGTAAGTGATTATCTGTTTTATTTTTAAAATGTTAATACTTATACGATTGATTTTATGATTATTTAATATGGTTAAAATTATATGATTATTATTGATTTTTCAATTATTAATTAATATATCAATACATATTATTATTATTATTATTACTAATATTATTATTATTATTATATAAATATATATTATTCAATCAATTAAGTATTATTTATTTTATATTTGTTTAAAAACAATCTTATACTTTATAGAAACATGAAGATTAGTTGCGCAATACCATGTTCGGTTGCATGAAAATTGAAATGAGATTAATATATTTTTTAAAATAATAATTGAAAAGAATAAATTAATAAAATCAAATAACAATATTATATTTTTAAATTAAATTTCATATAAATAACAAATATTTTTAAAGAAAAAAAATTGACTTGAAACATAATTAGCTTCTTAATGATAAAGCCAAAAATTCCATGTCTATTGTATTTACATCAAAAATATTAAACCAAAAAAGGTGTATAAATTATTAACAATAGACAAACAAAATTTGGAGGTGCATAATTGGAATGGTTGTGTAAATAAAGACTAAAAAAAAGATTAAATTAGTAGATGTTACTGTGATAATAAATTAAAAGCTTTGCAAATTTCCTTTGCGTTTGGAAAACCATGTGCACCAGTATTACGACTAAAAACCATTTCTCACTGATTAACCTATATGCATGTGGTCTTGTTCCAATCATACACATTCAACACAAAAAGAAATGTTACTAATCTTAGAAGGAGTCTGTTTTAATATATAAAAAGTGACTACTACCATTTTTACAAATAATTTAAAACTAATTACATTTCTAAAATTAGGGTTAAATAGGTCATTATAAATTTTGTAATTAAAATTAATTCAGACATTTTGAATATTTGCTTCTTTTTATACACAAAATTAATGTGATTGTTGGTCATGTCTATTACCAAAGCTACTAATATAATTACTATCAACTTTATCTATTCCAACCATCTACATTAATTATTCCATCTATCAATTTTAAAACATAAAAGGAACAATGAAAATTAAATTAGAAAAAAAAACCTTCTCTTTCATTTTATTTAACTTTGCTTCATTTTTGGAAAGACAACCAACACAAAAGATAGAACCATTAATTTCTCCCTGCCTCTATTTTTCAAAGACGCAGTAACACCATCAAACAAACATACAAAATCAATACCCAAACACAATAATCCTTAATTTCTCATTATTTTCATAGGCTTTATAGAGTACAAGATTTCGAAATGGAAATTATGTAAATTTGATTACTTCACGAATGTTTAATTTTGGTTCCGCTTCTACCTCTTCTTAACTCTTTTGATCTTCTAAGTTGTAGGTCAATTGTCTGTTGTGTTGGTGTCTCCACGAGATATAGGATTTTGATGGCGAAGTTGTATGAATTTGTGCAGTAGTGAAGAGAAAATGTGAGAGGCTTCGAACAATACAACGATTGCAAGTTGTTTTGTGGTTTGTTAGGTTTTTCGTTTTTTTTTTACCTGAAGTTTGTATGTTTATTAGTTAAATATTCAGATTTACCTATGGTGACTAAAAATGTATACTCACTAATCTCATTCTTTCACAGAGGAAGTTTTAAAATTTGGTTATACGAATCTTAGACCAGTAGCTTATGTTTCTATAATATCTTGCTAATTGCGATAAATTTCTCTGTTGAGTTTCATTATATTTGTCATCATGTTATAGGTATAGAGTATTTTCTACTTAACATACAAGTTTGTTAATATCAAGTTCTTGGTTAAACTGTGGTCCAAAACAAAAGAGGGTTATCAGAGAGAGTATATGTGACTTTTAAAGAAGCAGAAAAGAATTATAGATGGTATACGGGTTTTGTTGATGTTTGAAGAGAGCTTTAAGTTGGTAATGGTAATACAACTTTGATCTAAGTGGGGAAACATTAATTCCAAATAGATTAATTGGAGAAGAGAAGAACATTATACAACAACCGTCAACAGTATCAAAATAATACTAAGATAATTGATAGAGTTTTCTTATTTTACACTCATAATAGCTTTTGATCTTTGATTTTTATTTATGAATTCCAGGTAGAACAGTCATTGCAAAATTCAATCTAAATTACAAATTGTAATTATTCTGTGGGATTTAGTTTTGATTCCACTGCCAATTATAGTAAAATTTACGTTAAACAGAATCGGAATCAGCTGACTCTCTCACTGATTTTGGGTAAAACATGGTTTTCATTTCTATTTTGTTCCAGTGATGCTGATATTTGTTGTCCATAAATTTTTAAATAGAGTGATGTATATTGTCTGATGTTTAGTGTCTATTAACATATTAACAACGTATTTCAATAAAATGCAGGATGAAAAGTTAGTTGATTCAGTTAGTTGTATCCATATTAGAACAGATAAAGGTTTTTGTCAAAATTAAGAACTCAGTAAATATGAGATTCGATAGTATTCCTCCAACTTATTATTAATGAAACTATGATTTGGTTTTTCTAATCACATGTTACAAAAAGAAACTACTTAAAAAAAAAAAGATAATTTACATTTTTGATTTTTTTTCTCTTCTGTGTTGCAAATGGGAAAAATAGAGATTCTTTATTTATTATTAATATTCTCAAATTTTTTTACTATTAATAACTATATTGAAAATATTTTTTTTTTGTTAATTATTAAGTTATTAGTTATTAAAGTGGCATAAAAATATTCTACGAATAATTATGAGTTATTCACTATTTATTTAATATTTATTCGCGATGCAGAATTTTATATATTAACAAATTCAGATACTATGTAAATGCTACCTTCATTAATAATTTTTGTTTTTGTTTTATTTTTTTAAAGTTTCTTCATGAAAATTGCAACCAGATCTTAATTTTTATTTTAAATATTTGATGAGTTAATTAATATATATTTTAAACATTTTATTGATTTGAATTTATTATGGTAAATTATTTTAAGAATTTTGTTTCCCTTAGTAATGATACCCATTCTACATTTTACTCAAATGAAGATAATAATGTATTGGTAAAAGAAAATAGTGTCAATAATATATTATTTTTTAATTTCTCTAACAATAATTAATTTACTTTTTGTTTAGTTATATTAAACAATATGATATTTATAAAAAGGAAAATCCTAATTGAAAAACCATAACAAACTTATCATTTATCATTTAATTCATATTTACAAATATTTGTTATTGATTAAAACAACCTGGAACAATATAAATTTGACAAGATAATTTTGATCATACAAAAATTGATTAAATAATTTTGGTCCTGCAAAAATTGATTCAACAAATTAGTTAAAAGTTAATTTTGGATTGTAAATAATTATTTATAATAAATAATAAATAATAGAGTTTATTTTTGTTTTAATTTTGACATTAAATAACCGTTTTTAGGATTGTGTAAGAATAAATAAAAAATAAAAAATCTTTGTAAATAAATGTTTTAATATATTATTGCCTTTATAGATGCAACACATTAGAATAAATATCCTTTATATATCCTCATCCTATCTTTCTGTAAATAAATATCCTTTATATATTTTTTATATCAAATAATTGATTTTTTGATTGGAATAATTGATTTTGTAAAGGTTTAATTTCACCGATCACTTTCAACACAAAAACATTATTCTATTTTAATAAATTATCTGTTTTATTTTTAAATTGTTAATACTTATATGATTGATTTTATGATTATTTAATATATTTCAAATTATATGATTATTATTGATTTTACGGTTATTAATTAATATATCATTTATTTTCTATGAAGATCTCAATACATATTATTATTATCATTATTATTATTATTATTATTATTATTATTATTATTATTATTATTATTATTATATCAATAAATATTATTCAATCAATTAACTATTATTTATTTTAGATTTGTTTAAAAACAATCATATACGTTATAGAAAACATGAAGATTAGCTGAGCAATACCACGTTCGGTTGCATGAAAATTGAAATAAGATTAATATATTTTTTAAAATAATAATTGAAAATAATAAATAAATAAAATCAAATAACAAATATTATATTTTAAAATTTAATTTCATATAAATAACAAATATTATTAAAGAAAAAAATCGAATTGAAACAAAATTAAATTCTTAATGATAAAAAGTTAACATTTATACTAAAAAATGATACAAATATTTATTTTTATAAAATAACATGAGAGAATAATGATTAGTGAATACACAAATTTTTTATGAATACACAAATTTTTTATTCTTTTAAAAATGACCAATAAAAACTATGCTACATAAAGGTATGCTACATCATATGTTTGGCCACATTGGAAATATCAGCAAATTCATATGAGTTAAAAATATGAACATAATAATGATACATTATTAATATCAATATCGTGAGTAAAAAATAATAAATTTTAATAATAAAATTTTATTATTATTTATTATTATTTTATTATAATAATATATTAAAATTATTATTATTATTAATATTTAATTTATGAATTTTTAAAATAGAAAAATCTTACATATTTACGTATTATGTATATTGTCAAAATAGTTCTTAGGAATTAAAAATGAGAAAATGTTCATTAAAAGATTTTTAACGTTCTAAATTAAAAATTAACAATCTGATTTGCACCGATACGAATCAATACATTGCTCATACTCAATGTATACCCACATAAAATACCCTCAACGAGTAGGGTAAAAATCCGCAAAATAGGTATCGATGCTGACACGAGTAATTACCCATTAAAATAAGCGGTTATGAGTGTTGGCACGAGTACCTTAGTACCCATTCTGCTTCATACTCACACTTCATATTTATATAATATCATTTGTATTATTATATACAAATGCACATATATCAATTTTTAAAAACATATCACTATTAAACTATTACATATTTTAATAAAAGTGTTTATTTATTTCTAAAATCAACAATAACAATCATAATTTTTTTATGTTAAAAAAACTTAAAATTATATGATAATTTATAATTAATTGATTGAATTTTACTACGAATATGGATAAACAGGTGCGGGTATGGGTATTGAGATACCCATAGATTATGGATATGGGTGTGAACAGTGTCCACGCGGGTTTGGGCTCGGGTACAGAGATTTTTTTGGTATGGGGACGGGTATTCTAGTACTCTGCCCATTGCCATCCCTAATCAATACCCGAGTACGGGTAAAAAAATATACTTAATAAAGAAGAAAATAATTTCACAAATATTTAATTATCTATATTTAAGTATCCCAAAGTCCATTTTTTACAAATATTTAATTATCTATATTTAAGTATCCCAAAGTCCATTTTTCCTATATTCCAACAAGACATAAGATAGATCAAGTGATTACACCAGTAAAATACGACCACATATCCAAAGTTCTATAAAAACAAAGATAGGATGATATATTTTTGTTCTTAATTTCACACATAAAAATGACATGGCACGACTCGTGCGAATGCACACGTGCTTTAGTAGTATTTAAAAAAGCAGACAAATTGACAACCACAACTTGATAAAATAAAACATCACCTATTTAAATTACATAATATTTGAGGAATGAACAAAAACACCAACACAATTCCTACATGTATTGCAAGATGGGAAAATTGAATAAGTCAAACTCACAAATAGAGGATGGTATCTCTTCTATAAATGAATCATATCTAATCTTGGAAAAAAGTTTTAGAAGAGAAACGTTGCATAAACACACAAAATGGTATGAATGAGGTTTAAGTGTTTTGTTGGGATCAATAGGAAATGGATCCCACTGGAGGGACAGTCACTATGTCTCCACTTATTTGTGAAAGGGTTTGTGAATAGAATCGTAATGAAGTTCGGAAATTAAAGAAAAAACAAGGTTCAGTCTGTATCGCCTCATCCTACCCCAAAATACTCAACTGCATAAGATTCATATCTTTATTTATTAAGTGTTTTAAGTTTGATAAAGAGAAAGAGTTTTGAAAAGAGAGTCACTCGAAGAAGTCGAGGTTTATTATGAAACTGGTTAAAGTTTAGAAAACAAAGAAGGTTTTGAAAAAGATGAGAAGGTTTTGAAAATTAAATAATTTGAAGGAGATGAAGAGAATATCCTATGTACAGGACGGTAAAAGATAAGGTAAGGAAGGTCTGGCCGAACATAAGCTCATACTTGATATAAAGAAATCAATATAGCATTCCCATCCCTTTGGATTGAAAGCCATAAGCAGTTAAATAAGTCAAGAGTATACCAAACCTCAGGTGAAAATAAATCACACAAGCATACATCATCAAAGACACCCTTGCGTAAGATAATACTCAAAGGAATGGATAAAGTTCATCAGGTGAAAATAAACCACAACAGAGAATGCATCTATTAATTATTCCACATTAACTTTACCTATTCCAGCAATCCACATTAATTATTCCATCTATTAATTTTAGAACATAAAAGGCACAATGAAAAGAAAATTAGAAGAAAAAAAACCTTCTCTATCATTTTATTTAACTTTGCTTCATTTTTGGAAAGACAACCAACACAAAAGATAGAACAATTGATTTCTCTCTGCTTCTATTTTTCAAAGACGCAATAACACAATCAAACACCAACAAAAAAATATACAAAATCCATACCCAAACACAACAATCCTTAATTTCTCTTTATTTTTCATAGGATTTACAGGGTACAAGATTTCAAAATGGAAACAATGTAAATTTGATTACTACACGAATGTTTAATTCTGGTTCCGCTTCTACCTCTTCTTGAATCTTTTGATCTTCTAAGTTGTAGGTCAGTTTTCTGTTGTGTTGGTGTCTCCGTGAGATGTAGGACTTTGATGGCGTAGTTGTATGAATTTGTGCAGTAGTGAAGAGAAAATGTGAGGGGCTTCGAACAATACGGTGACTGCAAGGTGTTTTTTGGTTTGTTAGGTTTTTCATTTATTTATTTATTTTTACATGAAGTTTGTATGTTTATTAGTTACATATTCAGATTTACCTATGGTGACTAAAAAGGTATACTCACTAATCTCATTCTTTCAAAGAGGAAGTTTTAAAAGTTGGTTATACGAGTCTTAGACCGTAGCTTATGTTTCTGTATTATGTTGGTAATTGCAATGAATTTTTCTGTTGAGTTTAATTATATTTGTCATTATGTTATAGGTGTAGACTATTTTGTACTTAATATACAAGTTTGTTAACGTCAAGTTCTTGGTTAAATTATGGTCCAAAACAAAAGAGGATTATCAGAGAGAATATATGTGACTTTTAAAGAAGTAGAAAAGAATTATAGATGGTATACAGGTTTTGTTGATGTTTGAAGAGAGCTTTAAGTTGGTAATGGTAATACAACTTTGATCTATGTGGGGAAACATTAATTCCAAATAGATTAAAAATTTTGGAGAAGAGAAGAACTTTATACAACAACTGTCAACAATATCAAAATAATACTAAGATAATTGATAGCATTGTCTTATTTTACACTCATAATAGCTTTTGATCTTTGACTTTTTCTTCCAGTGATGCTGATATTTGTTGTCCATAAATTTTTAAATAGAGTGATGTATATTGTCTGATGTTTAGTGTCTTTTAACATATAACAAAGTATTGGAATAAAATGCAGGATGAAAAGTTAGATGATTCAGTTAGTTGTATCTATATTAAAATAGATAAAGGTTTTTGTCAAAATTAAGAACTCAATAAATATGAGATTTAATAGTATTCCTCCAGCTTATTATTAATGAAACTATGATTTGGTTTTTGTAATCACATGTTACAAAAAGAAACTACTCAAAAAAGTAAGATAATATACATTTTTGCATTTTTATTTCTCTTCTGTGTTGCAAATGGGAAAAATAGAGCTTCTTTATTTATTATTAAAGTTCCATAAAAATATTCTACGAATAATTATGAGTTATTCACTATTAATTTAGTATTTATTCGCGATACAGAATTGTTTATATTCACAAATTCAGATATTATGTACATGTTTCCTTCATTAATAATTTTTGTTTTTGTTTTATTTTTTTAAGGTTTCTTCATGACAATTGCAACCAGATCTTAATTTTTATTTTAAATATTTGATGAGTTAATTAATATATATTTTAAACAGTTGATTGAGTTGAATTTATTATGTTAAATTATTTTAACAAAGATAATAATGTATTGGTAAAAGAAAACGGTGTAAATAATATATTATTTTTTAATTTCTCTAACAATAATAAATTTACTTTTGTTTAGTTATAAAAACAAAATGATATTTATAAATAGGAAAAATCCTAACTGAAAGACCATAACAAACTTATCATTTATCATCTAATTCATATTTACAAACATTTGTTGTTGATTAAAACAACCCGAAACAATATAAATTTGACAAGATAATTTTTGTCATACAAAAATTGATTAAATAATTTTGGTCCTGCAAAAATTGATTCAATAAATCAGTTAAAAGTTAATTTTGGATTGTAAATAATTATTTATAATAAATAATAAATAATAGACTTTATTTTTGTTTTAATTTTGACATTAATTAACCATTTTTAGGATTGTGTTAGAATAAATAAAAAATAATTTTTTTTTGTAAATAAATGTTTTAATATAATATTGCCTTTACAGATGTAACACATTAGAATAAATATCCTTTATATATCTTCTATCCTATCTTTCCCTAAACAAATATCCTTTATATATTTTTTACATAAAATAATTGATTTTTTCATTGGAATAAGTGATTTTGTAAATGTTTAATTTCACGATCACTTTCAACACAAAAACATTATTCTATTTTAATAAGTGATTATCTCTTTTATTTTTAAAATGTTAATACTTATATGACTGATTTTATGATTATTTTGATATATTTAAAATTATATGATTATTATTGATTTTACAGTTATTAATTAATATATCATTTATTTTCTATGAAGATTTCAATACATATTATTATTATTATTATTTTATTATTATTATTATTATTATTATTATTATTATTATTATTATTATATCAATAAATATTATTCAATCAATTAAGTATTATTTATTTTAGATTTGTTTAAAAATAATCATATACTTTATAGAAACATGAAGATTAGGTGAGCAATACCACGTTCGGTTGCATGAAAATTGAAATGAGATTAATATATTTTTTAAAATAATAAATTAATAAAATCAAATAACAAATATTATATTTTTAGATTTAATTTCATATAAATAACAAATAATTTAAAGAAAAAAATTGACTTGAAACAAAATTAGATTCTTAAGGATAAAAAGTTAACGTTTATACTCAAAAAAATGATACAAATATTTTTTTTTATAAAAATAACATGAGGACGATAATGATTAGTGAATACATAAATTTTGTATGAATATACAAAATTTTAATTCTTTTAAAAATGACCAATAAAAACTATGCTGCATTAAAGGTGTACTGCATCATATGTTTGGTCACATTGGAAATATCAACAAATACATATGAGTTTAAAATATGACAATAATAATGATACATTATTAATATCAATATGGTGAGTAAATAATAATAAATGTTAATAATAAAAATTTATTATTATTTATTATTATCTAATTATAATAATATATTAAAATTAGTATTATTATTAATATTTAATTAATGAATCTTTAAAATAGAAAAATCTTACACATTTATGTATTATGTATATTTCAAAATAGTGCTTAGGAATTAAAAACGAGAAAATGTTCATTAAAACATTTTCAACATTCTAAATTAAAAATTTAATTATCCCAAAGTCCATTTTTCACAAATATTTAATTATCTATATTTAAGTATCCCAAAGTCCATTTTTCTTATATTCCAACAAGACATAAGATAGATCAAGTGATTACACCAGTAAAATACAACCACATATCCAAAGTTCTATAAAACAAAGATAGAAGGATAAATTTTTGTTCTTAATTTCACACATAAAAACGACATGGCACGACTCGTGCAAATGCACACGTGCTTTAGTAGTATTTAAAAAAGCAGACAAATTGACAACCACATACTTGATAAATGAAAACATCACCTATTTAAATTACATAATATTTTAAGATTGAACAAAAACACTAACATAATTTCTACATGTATTGCAAGATGGGAAGACTGAATATCTCAAACTCATAAAATAGAGGATGGTATCTCGTCTATAAATGAATCATATCTAATCTTGGAAAAAAGTTTTAGAAGAGAAACGTTGCACAAACACACAAAATGGTTTGAATGAGGTTGAAGTGTTTTTGTTGGGATCAATTGCAAATGGATCCCACTGGAGGGACAATCATTATGTCTCCACTTATTTGTGAAAGGGTTTGTGAATTGAATCGTAACGAAGTTCGGAAATGGAAGAAAAAAGAAGGTTCAGTTTGTATCTCCTCATCCTACCCTAAAAGACTCAACTGCATAAGATTCATATCTTTATTTATTAAGTGTTTTAAGTTTGATAAAGAGAAAGAGGTTTGAAAGGAGAGTTACTCGAAGAAGTCGAGGTTTATTATGAAACTGGTTAAAGTTTAGAAAACGAAGAAGGTTTTTAAAAAGATTAAAATATTTTGAAAATTAAAGAATTTGCAGGAGATGAAGAAAATATCCTATGTACAGGATGATAAAAGATAAGGTAAGGAAGGTCTGACCGAACGTAATCTCATACTTGATATAAAGAAATCAATATAGAATTCACATCCCTTTGGATTAAAAGCCATAAGCAGATAAATAAGCCAAGAGTATACCAAATCTCAGGTGAAAATATATTGCACAAGCAGACAACATCAAAGAAACACATGAGTCAGATAATACTCAAAGGAACGGGTAAAGTGCATCTGTTGAAAATAAACCACAACAGAGAATGCATAATGAAAGAAAAAATCGCAAGCAGCGAATGCATCAGGTAAACTAAGGTGTCAGATAAATCTCAAAGTATCAACAAGATATCATATAAGAATCCCTGCATCAGATGAAACATACTGACAAAACCAGGATAACAGAGAAATAATCTGAATGTCTCAGATAAGGCTTAAGAGTAGGCTACGGGACCGGAATGGATTGAATTGAAAGCCACAAAATAAACCGGTCAATGGAGTCTATGCATCTATACGTATTCGAAAGGTAATATTTAAATTAACTTTATAATCGCAACGCAATGAAGAAAATATAAACACAACTTGAATTTATTTACAAGTAAATCAAATAAAGTATAAAGCGAAAAAAATTCCATGTCTATTGTATTTACATAAAAAGTATTAAACCAAAAAAGGTGTATAAATTATTAACAATCGACAAACAAAATTTGGTGGTGCATAATTGGAATGGTAGTGTAAATAAGGACTAAAAAAAATATTAATTAGTAGATGTTACTATGATAATAAATTAAAAGCTTTGAAAATTTCCTTTGTGTTTGGAAAACCATACGCACCAGTATTACAACTAAAAACCATTTCTCATTGATTAACCAATATGTCCGTGGTCTTGTTCCAATCATACACATTCAACACAAATAAAAATGTTACTAATCTTAGAAGGAGTCTTTTTAATATATAAAAAGTGACTACTACCATTTTTACAAATAATTTAAAATTATTTACATTTCTAAATTTAGGGTTAAATAGGTCATTATAAATTTTTTAATTAAAATTAATTCAAACATTTTGAATATTTGATTCTTTTTATACACAAAATTAATGCGATTGTTGGCCATTTCTATTACCAAAGCTACTAATATAATTACTATCAACTTTACCTAATCCATTCCACATTAATTATTCCATCTATTAATTTTAGAACATAAAATGCACAATGAAAAGAAAATTAGAAGAAAAAAAAAACCTTCTCTTTCATTCTATTTAACTTTGCTTCATTTTTGGAAAGACAACCAACACAAAAGATAGAACCATTGATTTCTCTCTGCTTCTGTTTTTCAAAAACACACTAACACAATCAAACACCAACAAACAAACATGCAAAATCAATCCCCAAACACAACAATCCTTAATTTCTCGTTATTTTTCAAAATGGAATTATGTAAATTTGATTACTACACGAATGTTTAATTATGGTTCCGCTTCTAAACTTCTTGACTCTTTTGATCTTCTAAGTTGTAGGTCGGTTTTCTGTTGTGTTGGTGTCTCTGTGAGATGTAGGACTTTAATGGCGTAGTTGTATGAATTTGTGCAGTAGTGAAGAGAAAATGTGAGGGGCTTCGAACAATACAGTGACTGCAAGTTGTTTTGTGGTTTGTTAGGTTTTTTGATTTGTTTTTATTTTTACCTGAAGTTTGTATGTATATTAGTTACATATTCAGATTTACCTATGGTGACTAAAAAGGTATACTCACTAATCTCATTCTTTCACAGAGGAAGTTTTAAAATTTGGTTAAACAAATCTTAGACCGTAGCTTATGTTTCTATAATATACTGGTAATTGCGATGAATTTCTCTGTTGAGTTTAATTATATTTGTCATTATGTTATAGGTGTAGACTATTTTTTACTTAATATACAAGTTTGTTAATGTCAAGTTCTTGGTTAAGTTATGGTCCAAAACAAAAGAGGATTATCAGAGAGAGTATATGTGACTTTTAAAGAAGCAGAAAAGAATTATAGATGGTATACGGGTTTTGTTGATGTTTGAAGAGAGCTTTAAGTTGGTAATGGTAATACAAATTTGATCTATGTGGGGAAACATTAATTCCAAATAGATTAAAAAATTTGGAGAAGAGAAGAACTTTATACAACAACTGTCAACAGTATCAAAATAATACTAAGATAATTGATAGCATTGTCTTATTTTACACTCATAATAGCTTTTGATCTTTGACTTTTTCTTCCAGTGATATTGATATTTGTTGTCCATAATTTTTTAAATAGAGTGATGTATATTGTCTGATGTTTAGTGTCTTTTAACATATTAACAAAGTATTGGAATAAAATGCAGGATGAAAAGTTAGATGATTCAGTTAGTTGTATCTATATTAAAATAGATAAAGGTTTTTGTCAAAATTAAGAACTCAATAAATATGAGATTTAATAGTATTCCTCCAGCTTATTATTAATGAAACTATGATTTGGTTTTTGTAATCACATGTTACAAGAAGAAACTACTCAAAAAAGTAAGATAATATACATTTTTAAATTTTTATTTCTCTTCTGTGTTGCAAATGGGAAAAATAGAGCTTCTTTATTTATTATTAAAGTTCCATAAAAATATTCCACGAATAATTATGAGTTATTCACTATTTATTTAGTATTTATTCGCGATACATAATTGTTTATATTCACAAATTCAGATTTTATGTACATGTTTCCTTCATTAATAATTTTTGTTTTTCTTTTATTTTTTTAAGGTTTCTTCATGACAATTGCAACCAGATCTTAATTTTTATTTTAAATATTTGATGAGTTAATTAATATATATTTTAAACATTTGATTGAGTTGAATTTATTATGTTAAATTATTTTAACAAAGATAATAATGTATTGGTAAAAGAAAACGGTGTCAATAATATATTATTTTTTAATTTCTCTAACAATAATAAATTTACTTTTGTTTAGTTATAAAAACAAAATGATATTTATAAATAGGAAAAATCCTAATTGAAAGACCATAACAAACTTATCATTTATCATCTAATTCATATTTACAAACATTTGTTGTTGATTAAAACAACCCGAAACAATATAAATTTGACAAGATAATTTTTGTCATACAAAAATTGATTAAATAATTTTTGTCCTGCAAAAATTGATTCAATAAATCAGTTAAAAGTTAATTTTGGATTGTAAATAATTATTTATAATAAATAATAAATAATAGACTTTATTTTTGTTTTAATTTTGACATTAATTAACCGTTTTTAGGATTGTGTTAGAATAAATAAAAAAAATTTTTTTTTTGTAAATAAATGTTTTAATATAATATTGCCTTTACAGTTATTAATTAATATGAAGATCTCAATACCTATTATTATTATTATTATTATTATTATTATTATTGTTATTATATAAATAAATATTATTCAATCAATTAAATATTATTTATTTTAGATTTGTTTAAAAACAATCATATACTTTATAGAAACATGAAGATTAGCTGAGCAATACCAAGTTCGGTTGCATGAAAATTGAAATGAGAATAATATATTTTTTAAAATAATAATTGTAAATAATAAATTAATAAAATAAAATAACAAATATTGTATTTTTAAATTTAATTTCATATAAATAAAAAATATTTTTAAAGAAAAAAATCAACATGAAACAAAATTAGATTCTTAATGATCAAAAGTTAACATTTATACTAAAAAATGATACAAATATTTATTTTTATAAAAATAACATGAGACAATAATGTTTAGTGAATACACAAATTTTGTATGAATACCCAAATTTTTTATTCTTTTAAAAATGACCAATAAAAACTATGCTGCATAAAAGATGTGTTGCATCATATGTTTTGTCACATTGGAAATATCAGCAAATTCATATGAGTTAAAAATATGACAATAATAATGATACATTATTAATATCAATATGGTGAGTAAAAAATAATAAATGTAAATAATAAAAATTTATTAATATTTATTATTATATAATTATAATAACATATTAAAATTATTATTATTATTATTAATATTTAATTTATGAATTTTTAAAATAAAAAAATCTTACACATTTATGTATTATGTATATTTTCAAAATATTTCTTAGGAATTAAAAATGAGAAAATGTTCATTAAAACGTTTTTAACGTTCTAAGTTAAAAATTAACAGTCTGATTTGCACCAATACGAATCAATACTGGCTCATACTCAACGAGTACCCACTCAAAATACCCTCAACGAGTAGGGTAAAAATACGCAAAATAGGTACGAATACTGACACGAGTAATTACCCATTAATATAAGCGGTTATGAGTGCTGGCACGAGTACCTTAGTACCCACTCCACTCCATACTCACACTTCATATTTATATAATATCATTTGTATTATTATATAAAAATACACATATATCAATTTTTAAAAAACATATCACTATTAAACTATTACACATTTTAATAAAAGTGTTTATTTATTTCTTAAATCAACAATAACATTCATAATTTTTTTAATGTTAAAAAAACTTAAAATTATATGATAATTTATAATTAATTGATTGAATTTTACTACGAATGTGTATAAACGGGTGCGTGTATGGGTATTGAGATACCCATAGATTATGGATATGGGTGTAATTGTTTAGTTTCACCGATCATTTCAACACAATAATATTATTCTATTTTAGTAAGTGATTATCTGTTTTATTTTTAAAATGTTAATACTTATACGATTGATTTTATGATTATTTAATATGGTTAAAATTATATGATTATTATTGATTTTGCAATTATTAATTAATATATCAATACATATTATTATTATTATTATTATTATTAATATTATTATTATTATTATATCAATATATATTATTCAATCAATTAAGTATTATTTATTTTATATTTGTTTAAAAACAATCTTATACTTTATAGAAACATGAAGATTAGTTGCGCAATACCATGTTCGGTTGCATGAAAATTGAAATGAGATTAATATATTTTTTAAAATAATAATTGAAAAGAATAAATTAATAAAATCAAATAACAATATTATATTTTTAAATTAAATTTCATATAAATAACAAATATTTTTAAAGAAAAAAAATTGACTTGAAACATAATTAGCTTCTTAATGATAAAGCCAAAAATTCCATGTCTATTGTATTTACATCAAAAATATTAAACCAAAAAAGGTGTATAAATTATTAACAATAGACAAACAAAATTTGGAGGTGCATAATTGGAATGGTTGTGTAAATAAAGACTAAAAAAAAGATTAAATTAGTAGATGTTACTGTGATAATAAATTAAAAGCTTTGCAAATTTCTTTGCGTTTGGAAAACCATGTGCACCAGTATTACGACTAAAAACCATTTCTCACTGATTAACCTATATGCATGTGGTCTTGTTCCAATCATACACATTCAACACAAAAAGAAATGTTACTAATCTTAGAAGGAGTGTGTTTTAATATATAAAAAGTGACTACTACCATTTTTACAAATAATTTAAAACTAATTACATTTCTAAAATTAGGGTTAAATAGGTCATTATAAATTTTGTAATTAAAATTAATTCAGACATTTTGAATATTTGCTTCTTTTTATACACAAAATTAATGTGATTGTTGGTCATGTCTATTACCAAAGCTACTAATATAATTACTATCAACTTTATCTATTCCAACCATCTACATTAATTATTCCATCTATCAATTTTAAAACATAAAAGGAACAATGAAAATTAAATTAGAAAAAAAAACCTTCTCTTTCATTTTATTTAACTTTGCTTCATTTTTGGAAAGACAACCAACACAAAAGATAGAACCATTAATTTCTCCCTGCCTCTATTTTTCAAAGACGCAGTAACACCATCAAACAAACATACAAAATCAATACCCAAACACAATAATCCTTAATTTCTCATTATTTTCATAGGCTTTATAGAGTACAAGATTTCGAAATGGAAATTATGTAAATTTGATTACTACACAAATGTTTAATTCTGGTTCCGCTTCTACCTCTTCTTAACTCTTTTGATCTTCTAAGTTGTAGGTCAATTGTCTGTTGTGTTGGTGTCTCCACGAGATATAGGATTTTGATGGCGAAGTTGTATGAATTTGTGCAGTAGTGAAGAGAAAATGTGAGAGGCTTCGAACAATACAACGATTGCAAGTTGTTTTGTGGTTTGTTAGGTTTTTCGTTTTTTTTTTACCTGAAGTTTGTATGTTTATTAGTTAAATATTCAGATTTACCTATGGTGACTAAAAATGTATACTCACTAATCTCATTCTTTCACAGAGGAAGTTTTAAAATTTGGTTATACGAATCTTAGACCAGTAGCTTATGTTTCTATAATATCTTGCTAATTGCGATAAATTTCTCTGTTGAGTTTCATTATATTTGTCAACATGTTATAGGTATAGAGTATTTTGTACTTAACATACAAGTTTGTTAATATCAAGTTCTTGATTAAACTGTGGTCCAAAACAAAAGAGGGTTATCAGAGAGAGTATATGTGACTTTTAAAGAAGCAGAAAAGAATTATAGATGGTATACGGGTTTTGTTGATGTTTGAAGAGAGCTTTAAGTTGGTAATGGTAATACAACTTTGATCTAAGTGGGGAAACATTAATTCCAAATAGATTAATTGGAGAAGAGAAGAACATTATACAACAACCGTCAACAGTATCAAAATAATACTAAGATAATTGATAGAGTTTTCTTATTTTACACTCATAATAGCTTTTGATCTTTGATTTTTATTTATGAATTCCAGGTAGAACAGTCATTGCAAAATTCAATCTAAATTACAAATTGTAATTATTCTGTGGGATTTAGTTTTGATTCCACTGCCAATTATAGTAAAATTTACGTTAAACAGAATCGGAATCAGCTGACTCTCTCACTGATTTTGGGTAAAACATGGTTTTCATTTCTATTTTGTTCCAGTGATGCTGATATTTGTTGTCCATAAATTTTTAAATAGAGTGATGTATATTGTCTGATGTTTAGTGTCTATTAACATATTAACAACGTATTTCAATAAAATGCAGGATGAAAAGTTAGATGATTCAGTTAGTTGTATCCATATTAGAACAGATAAAGGTTTTTGTCAAAATTAAGAACTTAGTAAATATGAGATTCGATAGTATTCCTCCAACTTATTATTAATGAAACTATGATTTGGTTTTTCTAATCACATGTTACAAAAAGAAACTACTTAAAAAAAAAAAGATAATTTACATTTTTGATTTTTTTTTCTCTTCTGTGTTGCAAATGGGAAAAATAGAGATTCTTTATTTATTATTAATATTCTCAAATTTTTTTACTATTAATAACTATATTGAAAATATTTTTTTTTTTGTTAATTATTAAGTTATTAGTTATTAAAGTGGCATAAAAATATTCTACGAATAATTATGAGTTATTCACTATTTATTTAGTATTTATTCGCGATGCAGAATTTTATATATTAACAAATTCAGATACTATGTACATGCTACCTTCATTAATAATTTTTGTTTTTGTTTTATTTTTTTAAAGTTTCTTCATGAAAATTGCAACCAGATCTTAATTTTTATTTTAAATATTTGATGAGTTAATTAATATATATTTTAAACATTTTATTGATTTGAATTTATTATGGTAAATTATTTTAAGAATTTTGTTTCCCTTAGTAATGATACCCATTCTACATTTTACTCAAATGAAGATAATAATGTATTGGTAAAAGAAAATAGTGTCAATTATATATTATTTTTTAATTTCTCTAACAATAATTAATTTACTTTTTGTTTAGTTATATTAAACAATATGATATTTATAAAAAGGAAAATCCTAATTGAAAAACCATAACAAACTTTGTTAAATTGTAATTCATAGGTGTCAAAATAAGATTTGATTTGTTTAGATTTAAATAGATTTGAATTTAAATCTAGATTAGATTTGATTTAGTAAAGAGATATTTTGGGCTTGTGTTTAGCTTAGGGAGCAAGCTAACCTAAATCTATAAATAAGAGGGAGTAACCCTTATTTTGTAATTCAAATCAAGTCATTCACAGTATTTTGCAGTTGCAAAGTGAATTAATAAAGATTCCACAGTTTGTGGGCAGAATAGAAATTATGCAGAAATATCTCCATTGTTCTTTTCTTTGTTTGTTTCATAACTAATCATCAAGTGGTGGTCGAAATTCATCATAGTGTATTGGTGGATTTCCAACATCTGGTATCAAGAGCTTGTGTTTCGATTCAAGGGAAGTGTCAATCAAGAACGATTGAAGAATTCACGATGACAAGTTATGGGAATGCAAACTATCCAGCAACGCTGCCAATTCTGAAAGTTGACAACTATGAGAATTGGTGCAAGCAGATGAAAGTCCTATTAAGGTGTCAAGGCCTTTGGGACCTTGTAAAAGATGGAGTCGAAGCGCTTGGCGAAAACGCTTCAGAAGAAGAAAAGAAGAAATATACAGAATCTGAAAAGCAGAGTTATAAAGCATTGTTTATAATTCATCAATGTGTCAGCCTAGACAATTTCGAGAAGATTGGTGATTCAGAATCTGCAAAAGAAGCTTGGGAGATTCTTGAGAAGTCTTTTGGAGGCGCTGAGAAGGTGAAAGAAGTGAGGTTACAAACTCACAAAAGAACCTATGAACTGCTTCAGATGGAAGACAGTGAAAACATATCTGATTTCTTCACTAGAGTTACAAAACTAGTGAATCAAATCAAAACATGTGGAGAAACATTAACAACAAGAGCTGTTGTTTCGAAGATCCTGAGATCCTTAGCCCCGAAGTTCGACCACATAGTGGTGGCGATAGAAGAAGGGAAAGACTTGTCGAAATTGACAAAGGAAGAGCTTCAAGGGACGCTCGAATCTCATGAACAAAGAATGAACGAAAGAGCTGCAGGAAAATCGAAGAGTGATGTAGCCTTGCAGGCACATTCAGCAAAAGAAACCAAAGGCAAAGGAAAGTATTTCGACAGAAGTAGAGGTGGCTACAACAAATCGAATGGTAGAGGAAACCAAATCGAAGGAGACGTGTCGAATCAAAGAAGACCACACCACGGCAACCAAAGAGGTGGTGCTGCAAACAGAGGAAGAGGTGGTGGTCGAAAACCTGATAAGAGTCACATTCAATGTTACAATTGTCAGAAGTATGGTCACTATTCGAGTGATTGTCCAGAAAAACGAAAGAATCAAGAAAGTGATGCAAAGCTGGAAAAACATGAAGAAGAAGAAGAGATGATGCTGATGGTCACAACAAGAGATGAAAATAGATTCAAGGACCAATGGTACTTGGATTCAGGATGTTCATCACATATGTCTGGAAGGAAAGACTGGTTCGTCAACATAAAACCCTCAACGAAAAATTTGGTAAAATTTGCGAATGACAACACCCTAGCAGCTGAAGGTATTGGTGATGTTATGATCATGAGGAAAGATGGCAAGAAGTCAGTAATTTCGAATGTATTATACATACCAGACATGAAGAGCAATTTGCTCAGTATAGGGCAGTTGGTCGAAAAGAATTATAAAGTGTCAATCGAAGATAAGTTGATGAGAGTCGTTGATGCAAATGGGAGATTAATCTTGAAGGCTCCTATGTCTCAGAATCGAACCTTCAAGATTGAACTAAATGTGATGGAGCACAAGTGCCTTTCGACTGCAGCTAGCAGAGATGAATGGATATGGCATTATAGACTTGGTCATCTCAACTTCAGAGACATCAGAGATTTGAAGAGAAGAAATATGGTTTCAGGATTGCCTGAAATTGACATTCCAAACGAAGTATGTGAAGAATGTGTGCAGGCGAAGCAACACAAGAACAGCTTCAGCAAGGATGCAGGAAGAAGATCGAAGGCTAATCTCGAAGTCATATACTCTGATGTATGTGGACCAATTCAGGTGGATTCGATGGGAGGTAACAAATACTTTGTTACATTCATAGATGATTTCAGTCGAAAGCTATGGACTTACCTGATCAAGAAGAAAAGTGAAGTGTTCGAAGTATTTATCAAGTTCAAGTCCATGGTCGAAAGACAAAGTGGTCGAAAGCTCAAAGTTTTGAGAACTGATGGTGGAGGAGAATATGTGTCGAAAGACTTCGACAGATTATGTGAAAAAGAAGGGATTGTGCATGAGGTGGTGCCACCCTATACTCCACAGCAAAATGGAATTGCAGAAAGGAAAAATCGAACCATCATGAACATGGTGAGAAGTATGTTGAAAGGCAAGAATTTACCCAAAGAGTTCTGGGGTGAAGCTGTTTCGACTGCAACATACATTTTGAACAGAAGTCCTACAAAAAAGCTAGAAGGAATTACTCCAGAAGAATGTTGGTCTGGTGTGAAGCCTAGCTTAAGTCATCTAAAAGTATTTGGATCTATTGCACATAGACATGTGCCAGATCAGTTGAGAAAGAAACTTGATGACAAGTCAAGTCAAATGATCCTAGTTGGATATCATTCGACAGGAGGCTACAAGTTGTTCGATCCAGAGAACAAGAAGATTGTGATCAGCAGGGACGTGATCATAGATGAGTTCAAAGAATGGGATTGGACTGTAAATGTCAAGAAAGATTCAGTGGGAATCTTATTCGAAGAGCCAGAAACTCAAGTCGAAAGAGAAGTTCGACAAGAGGAGCCAGTAGATATACCCAATACAAGCAGACCTCAAAGAACAAGACGCATGCCTGCAAGATTGCAAGATTGTGTGATTACATCAGATGATGTAATAGATGATGAAGGTGAGCTGGTACATTATGCTTTCTATGCAGATGTCGAACCTGTTAATGCAGCTGAAGCATTAAAGGATTCGAAGTGGGTGAAAGCAATGAACGAAGAAGTAAAGTCTATCGAAGACAACAACACTTGGTCACTTGTTGAATTGCCTCAAGGCAAGAAGGCAATTGATGTCAAGTGGGTATACAAAGTGAAGACAAATTCGAAAGGTGAAGTAACTCGACACAAAGCAAGACTTGTGGCGAAAGGATTTCTACAGAAAGAAGGAATAGACTTCGACGAAGTTTTTGCACCTGTTGCTAGGATCGAAACAATCAGGTTGGTTGTTGGTCTAGCAGAAATCAACAGTTGGCACATATGTCAGATGGACGTGAAGTGTGCATTCCTAAATGGACCCTTAGATGAAGAAGTTTATGTTAAACAACCAGTTGGGTTTGTGAAACATGACGAAGAAAGAAAGGTGCACAGGCTACATAAAGCCCTGTATGGTTTGAAACAAGCTCCAAGGGCTTGGAATAAGAAAATTGATAGTTTTCTAAGGGAGAAGGAATTTGTGAAGTGCATAACTGAACATGGAGTATATGTAAGAAGAAGCAAGAGTAGATTGCTTATACTATGTCTCTATGTAGATGATTTGTTAATAACAGGTAGCTGCAAGAGTGAGATCGAAGACTTCAAAGTTGACCTTAGCAAGGAATTCGAAATGTCTGATTTGGGTGAGATTTCATATTTCCTTGGTATCGAATTCCACAAGAGCAGTAGAGGTTTGATGATGCATCAAAGAAGATATGTAGGGGAAATTCTCAAGAGGTTTGAGATGGAAAAATTCAACTCAACTTCGACACCTGCAGAACCAAGACTACAACTGTCGAAAGATGCAGATGAAGATGATGTTGATCCAACCCAATACAGAAGACTTATTGGATCATTGAGATACCTTTGTCATACAAGGCCTGACTTAGCATACAGTGTAGGTATGGTAAGTAGATTCATGCAGAAGCCAAAGGTATCACATCTAGCAGTTGTGAAGAGGATACTAAGGTATCTCAAAGGAACTTTCGATTATGGCATTCTGTTTCCTGCAGTTGATAAAGGAAAAGAATGCAAGTTAGTGGGATACACTGATTCGAGTTGGTGTAGTGATGCTGAAGATCGAAAGTCAACAGCAGGATATGTGTTTATGCTAGGTGGTGCAACAATTGCTTGGAGTTCGAGAAAAGAACCAGTAGTAGCATTATCATCATGCGAAGCAGAATACATAGCTGCTTCTCTTTGTGCATGCCAAGCAACCTGGATGGTGAACTTGGTCGAAGAGATAACAGGGAAAAATCATGGAGCAATTACCATGAAGATAGACAGCATGTCAGCTATCAACCTGGCAAAGAACCCAATAGCACATGGTCGAAGTAAGCACATCGAAATGAGGTTCCATTATCTTCGAGAGCAGGTAGCAGATGGGAAGATGAATTTGGAACACTGCAGAACTGAGAATCAGATTGCAGACATCATGACAAAGGGAGTACAGGTCGAAGTATTCAGAAAGCTAAGGGCCATGATGAACATAGACAGTTTAGACACAATGAATTAGGTGGTGTGTTAAATTGTAATTCATAGGTGTCAAAATAAGATTTGATTTGTTTAGATTTAAATAGATTTGAATTTAAATCTAGATTAGATTTGATTTAGTAAAGAGATATTTTGGGCTTGTGTTTAGCTTAGGGAGCAAGCTAACCTAAATCTATAAATAAGAGGGAGTAACCCTTATTTTGTAATTCAAATCAAGTCATTCACAGTATTTTGCAGTTGCAAAGTGAATTAATAAAGATTCCACAGTTTGTGGGCAGAATAGAAATTATGCAGAAATATCTCCATTGTTCTTTTCTTTGTTTGTTTCATAACTAATCATCAAGTGGTGGTCGAAATTCATCATAGTGTATTGGTGGATTTCCAACAAACTTATCATTTATCATTTAATTCATATTTACAAATATTTGTTATTGATTAAAACAACCTGGAACAATATAAATTTGACAAGATAATTTTGATCATACAAAAATTGATTAAATAATTTTGGTCCTGCAAAAATTATTCAACAAATTAGTTAAAAGTTAATTTTGGATTGTAAATAATTATTTATAATAAATAATAAATAATAGAGTTTATTTTTGTTTTAATTTTGACATTAAATAACCGTTTTTAGGATTGTGTAAGAATAAATAAAAATAAAAAATCTTTGTAAATAAATGTTTTAATATATTATTGCCTTTATAGATGCAACACATTAGAATAAATATCCTTTATATATCCTCTATCCTATCTTTCTGTAAATAAATATCCTTTATATATTTTTTATATCAAATAATTGATTTTTTCATTGGAATAATTGATTTTGTAATGGTTTAATTCACCGATCACTTTCAACACAAAAACATTATTCTATTTTAATAAATTATCTGTTTTATTTTTAAATTGTTAATACTTATATGATTGATTTTATGATTATTTAATATATTTCAAATTATATGATTATTATTGATTTTACGGTTATTAATTAATATATCATTTATTTTCTATGAAGATCTCAATACATATTATTATTATCATTATTATTATTATTATTATTATTATTATTATTATTATTATTATTATTATTATTATTATTATTATTATTATTATATCAATAAATATTATTCAATCAATTAACTATTATTTATTTTAGATTTGTTTAAAAACAATCATATACGTTATAGAAAACATGAAGATTAGCTGAGCAATACCACGTTCGGTTGCATGAAAATTGAAATAAGATTAATATATTTTTTAAAATAATAATTGAAAATAATAAATAAATAAAATCAAATAACAAATATTATATTTTCAAATTTAATTTCATATAAATAACAAATATTATTAAAGAAAAAAATCGAATTGAAACAAAATTAAATTCTTAATGATAAAAAGTTAACATTTATACTAAAAAATGATACAAATATTTATTTTTATAAAATAACATGAGAGAATAATGATTAGTGAATACACAAATTTTTTATGAATACACAAATTTTTTATTCTTTTAAAAATGACCAATAAAAACTATGCTACATAAAGGTATGCTACATCATATGTTTGGCCACATTGGAAATATCAGCAAATTCATATGAGTTAAAAATATGAACATAATAATGATACATTATTAATATCAATTTCGTGAGTAAAAAATAATAAATTTTAATAATAAAATTTTATTATTATTTATTATTATTTTATTATAATAATATATTAAAATTATTATTATTATTAATATTTAATTTATGAATTTTTAAAATAGAAAAATCTTACATATTTACGTATTATGTATATTGTCAAAATAGTTCTTAGGAATTAAAAATGAGAAAATGTTCATTAAAACATTTTTAACGTTCTAAATTAAAAATTAACAATCTGATTTGCACCGATACGAATCAATACATTGCTCATACTCAATGTATACCCACATAAAATACCCTCAACGAGTAGGGTAAAAATCCGCAAAATAGGTATCGATGCTGACACGAGTAATTACCCATTAAAATAAGCGGTTATGAGTGCTGGCACGAGTACCTTAGTACCCATTCTGCTTCATACTCACACTTCATATTTATATAATATCATTTGTATTATTATATACAAATGCACATATATCAATTTTTAAAAACATATCACTATTAAACTATTACATATTTTAATAAAAGTGTTTATTTATTTCTAAAATCAACAATAACAATCATAATTTTTTTATGTTAAAAAAACTTAAAATTATATGATAATTTATAATTAATTGATTGAATTTTACTACGAATATGGATAAACGGGTGCGGGTATGGGTATTGAGATACCCATAGATTATGGATATGGGTGTGAACAGTGTCCACGCGGGTTTGGGCTCGGGTACAGAGATTTTTTTGGTATGGGGACGGGTATTCTAGTAATCTGCCCATTGCCATCCCTAATCAATACCCGAGTACGGGTAAAAAAATATACTTAATAAAGAAGAAAATAATTTCACAAATATTTAATTATCTATATTTAAGTATCCCAAAGTCCATTTTTTACAAATATTTAATTATCTATATTTAAGTATCCCAAAGTCCATTTTTCCTATATTCCAACAAGACATAAGATAGATCAAGTGATTACACCAGTAAAATACAACCTTATATCTAAAGTTCTATAAAACAAAGATAGGATGATATATTTTTGTTCTTAATTTCACACATAAAAACGACATGGCACCACTCGTGCGAATGCACACGTGCTTTAGTAGTATTTAAAAAAGCAGACAAATTGACAACCACATACTTGATAAAATACAACATCACCTATTTAAATTACATAATATTTGAAGAACGAACAAAAACACCAATATAATTTCTACATGTATTGCAAGATGGGAAAACTGAATAAGTCAAACTCACAAAATAGAGGATGGTATCTCGTCTATAAATGAATCATATCTAATCTTGGAAAAAAGTTTTAGAAGAGAAACGTTGCACAAAGACACAAAATGGTTTGAATGAGGTTGAAGTGTTTTTGTTGGGATCAATAGCAAATGGATCCCACTGGAGGGACAGTTACTATGTCTCCACATATTTGTGAAAGGGTTTGTGAATTGAATCGTAATGAAGTTCGGAAATGGAAGAAAAAACAAGGTTCAGTCTGTATCGCCTCATCCTACCCCAAAATACTCAACTGCATAAGATTCATATCTTTATTTATTAAGTGGTTTAAGTTTGATAAAGATAAAGAGTTTTGAAAAGAGAGTCACTCGAAGAAGTCGAGGTTTTTTATGGAACTGGTTAAAGTTTAGAAAACAAAGAAGGTTTTGAAAAAGATGAGAAGGTTTTGAAAATTAAAGAATTTGAAGGAGATGAAGAGAATATTCTATGTACAGGACGGTAAAAGATAAGGTAAGGAAGGTCTGGCCGAACATAAGCTCATACTTGATATAAAGAAATCAATATAGCATTCCCATCCCTTTGGATTGAAAGCCATAAGCAGTTAAATAAGTCAAGAGTATACCAAACCTCAGGTGAAAATAAATCACACAAGCATACATCATCAAAGACACCCTTGCGTAAGATAATACTCAAAGGAATGGATAAAGTTCATCAGGTGAAAATAAACCACAATAGAGAATGCATCTATTAATTATTCCACATTAACTTTACCTATTCCAGCAATCCACATTAATTATTCCATCTATTAATTTTAGAACATAAAAGGCACAATGAAAAGAAAATTAGAAGAAAAAAAACCTTCTCTATCATTTTATTTAACTTTGCTTCATTTTTGGAAAGACAACCAACACAAAAGATAGAACAATTGATTTCTCTCTGCTTCTATTTTTCAAAGACGCAATAACACAATCAAACACCAACAAAAAAATATACAAAATCCATACCCAAACACAACAATCCTTAATTTATCGTTATTTTTCATAGGATTTACAGGGTACAAGATTTCAAAATGGAAACAATGTAAATTTGATTACTACACGAATGTTTAATTCTGGTTCCGCTTCTACCTCTTCTTGAATCTTTTGATCTTCTAAGTTGTAGGTCAGTTTTCTGTTGTGTTGGTGTCTCCGTGAGATGTAGGACTTTGATGGCGTAGTTGTATGAATTTGTGCAGTAGTGAAGAGAAAATGTGAGGGGCTTCGAACAATACGGTGACTGCAAGGTGTTTTTTGGTTTGTTAGGTTTTTCATTTATTTATTTATTTTTACATGAAGTTTGTATGTTTATTAGTTACATATTCAGATTTACCTATGGTGACTAAAAAGGTATACTCACTAATCTCATTCTTTCAAAGAGGAAGTTTTAAAAGTTGGTTATACGAGTCTTAGACCGTAGCTTATGTTTCTGTATTATGTTGGTAATTGCAATGAATTTTTCTGTTGAGCTTAATTATATTTGTCATTATGTTATAGGTGTAGACTATTTTGTACTTAATATACAAGTTTGTTAACGTCAAGTTCTTGGTTAAATTATGGTCCAAAACAAAAGAGGATTATCAGAGAGAATATATGTGACTTTTAAAGAAGTAGAAAAGAATTATAGATGGTATACGGGTTTTGTTGATGTTTGAAGAGAGCTTTAAGTTGGAAATGGTAATACAACTTTGATCTATGTGGGGAAACATTAATTCCAAATAGATTAAAAAATTTGGAGAAGAGAAGAACTTTATACAACAACTGTCAACAGTATCAAAATAATACTAAGATAATTGATAGCATTGTCTTATTTTACACTCATAATAGCTTTTGATCTTTGACTTTTTCTTCCAGTGATGCTGATATTTGTTGTCCATAAATTTTTAAATAGAGTGATGTATATTGTCTGATGTTTAGTGTCTTTTAACATATAACAAAGTATTGGAATAAAATGCAGGATGAAAAGTTAGATGATTCAGTTAGTTGTATCTATATTAAAATAGATAAAGGTTTTTGTCAAAATTAAGAACTCAATAAATATGAGATTTAATAGTATTCCTCCGGCTTATTATTAATGAAACTATTATTTGGTTTTTGTAATCACGTGTTACAAAAAGAAACTACTCAAAAAAGTAAGATAATATACATTTTTGCATTTTTATTTCTCTTCTGTGTTGCAAATGGGAAAAATAGAGCTTCTTTATTTATTATTAAAGTTCCATAAAAATATTCTACGAATAATTATGAGTTATTCACTATTAATTTAGTATTTATTCGCGATACATAATTGTTTATATTCACAAATTCAGATATTATGTACATGTTTCCTTCATTAATAATTTTTGTTTTTGTTTTATTTTTTTAAGGTTTCTTCGTGACAATTGCAACCAGATCTTAATTTTTATTTTAAATATTTGATGAGTTAATTAATATATATTCTGAACATTTGATTGATTTGAATTTATTATGTTAAATTATTTTAACAAAGATAATAATGTATTGGTAAAAGAAAACGGTGTCAATAATATATTATTTTTTAATTTTTCTAACAATAATAAATTTACTTTTGTTTAGTTATAAAAACAAAATGATATTTATAAATAGGAAAAATCCTAACTGAAAGACCATAACAAACTTATCATTTATCATCTAATTCATATTTACAAACATTTGTTGTTGATTAAAACAACCCGAAACAATATAAATTTGACAAGATAATTTTTGTCATACAAAAATTGATTAAATAATTTTGGTCCTGCAAAAATTGATTCAATAAATCAGTTAAAAGTTAATTTTGGATTGTTAAAAATTATTTATAATAAATAATAAATAATAGACTTTATTTTTGTTTTAATTATGACATTAATTAACCGTTTTTAGGATTGTGTTAGAATAAATAAAAAATAATTTTTTTATGTAAATAAATGTTTTAATATAATATTGCCTTTACAGATGTAACACATTAGAATAAATATCCTTTATATATCTTCTATCCTATCTTTCCCTAAACAAATATCCTTTATATATTTTTTACATAAAATAATTGATTTTTTCATTGGAATAAGTGATTTTGTAAATGTTTAATTTCACGATCACTTTCAACACAAAAACATTATTCTATTTTAATAAGTGATTATCTCTTTTATTTTTAAAATGTTAATACTTATATGACTGATTTTATGATTATTTTGATATATTTAAAATTATATGATTATAATTGATTTTACAGTTATTAATTAATATATCATTTATTTTCTATGAAGATTTCAATACATATTATTATTATTATTATTTTATTATTATTATTATTATTATTATTATTATTATAATTATATCAATAAATATTATTCAATCAATTAAGTATTATTTATTTTAGATTTGTTTAAAAATAATCATATACTTTATAGAAACATGAAGATTAGGTGAGCAATACCACGTTCGGTTGCATGAAAATTGAAATGAGATTAATATATTTTTTAAAATAATAAATTAATAAAATCAAATAACAAATATTATATTTTTAGATTTAATTTCATATAAATAACAAATAATTTAAAGAAAAAAATTGACTTGAAACAAAATTAGATTCTTACGGATAAAATGTTAACGTTTATACTAAAAAAATGATACAAATATTTTTTTTTATAAAAATAACATGAGGACGATAATGATTAGTGAATACATAAATTTTGTATGAATATACAAAATTTTAATTCTTTTAAAAATGACCAATAAAAACTATGCTGCATTAAAGGTGTACTGCATCATATGTTTGGTCACATTGGAAATATCAACAAATACATATGAGTTTAAAATATGACAATAATAATGATACATTATTAATATCAATATGGTGAGTAAATAATAATAAATGTTAATAATAAAAATTTATTATTATTTATTATTATCTAATTATAATAATATATTAAAATTAGTATTATTATTAATATTTAATTAATGAATCTTTAAAATAGAAAAATCTTACACATTTATGTATTATGTATATTTCAAAATAGTGCTTAGGAATTAAAAACGAGAAAATGTTCATTAAAACATTTTCAACATCCTAAATTAAAAATTTAATTATCCCAAAGTCCATTTTTCACAAATATTTAATTATCTATATTTAAGTATCCCAAAGTCCATTTTTCTTATATTCCAACAAGACATAAGATAGATCAAGTGATTACACCAGTAAAATACAACCACATATCCAAAGTTCTATAAAACAAAGATAGAAGGATAAATTTTTGTTCTTAATTTCACACATAAAAACGACATGGCACGACTCGTGCAAATGCACACGTGCTTTAGTAGTATTTAAAAAAGCAGACAAATTGACAACCACATACTTGATAAATGAAAACATCACCTATTTAAATTACATAATATTTTAAGATTGAACAAAAACACTAACATAATTTCTACATGTATTGCAAGATGGGAAGACTGAATATCTCAAACTCATAAAATAGAGGATGGTATCTCGTCTATAAATGAATCATATCTAATCTTGGAAAAAAGTTTTAGAAGAGAAACGTTGCACAAACACACAAAATGGTTTGAATGAGGTTGAAGTGTTTTTGTTGGGATCAATTGCAAATGGATCCCACTGGAGGGACAATCATTATGTCTCCACTTATTTGTGAAAGGGTTTGTGAATTGAATCGTAATGAAGTTCGGAAATGGAAGAAAAAAGAAGGTTCAGTTTGTATCTCCTCATCCTACCCTAAAAGACTCAACTGCATAAGATTCATATCTTTATTTATTAAGTGTTTTAAGTTTGATAAAGAGAAAGAGGTTTGAAAGGAGAGTTACTCGAAGAAGTCGAGGTTTATTATGAAACTGGTTAAAGTTTAGAAAATGAAGAAGGTTTTTAAAAAGATTAAAATATTTTGAAAATTAAAGAATTTGCAGGAGATGAAGAAAATATCCTATGTACAGGATGATAAAAGATAAGGTAAGGAAGGTCTGACCGAACGTAATCTCATACTTAATATAAAGAAATCAATATAGAATTCACATCCCTTTGGATTAAAAGCCATAAGCAGATAAATAAGCCAAGAGTATACCAAATCTCAGATGAAAATATATCGCACAAGCAGACAACATCAAAGAAACACATGAGTCAGATAATACTCAAAGGAACGGGTAAAGTGCATCCGTTGAAAATAAACCACAACAGAGAATGCATAATGAAAGAAAAAATCGCAAGCAGCGAATGCATCAGGTAAACTAAGGTGTCAGATAAATCTCAAAGTATCAACAAGATATCATATAAGAATCCCTGCATCAGATGAAACATACTGACAAAACCAGAATAACAGAGAAATAATCTGAATGTCTCAGATAAGGTTTAAGAGTAGGCTACGGGACCGGAATGGATTGAATTGAAAGCCACAAAATAAACCGGTCAATGGAGTCTATGCATCCATACGTAATCGAAAGGAAATATTTAAATTTACTTTATAATCGCAACGCAATGAAGAAAATATAAACACAACTTGAATTTATTTACAAGTAAATCAAATAAAGTATAAAGCGGAAAAAATTCCATGTCTATTGTATTTACATAAAAAGTATTAAACCAAAAAAGGTGTATAAATTATTAACAATCGACAAACAAAATTTGGTGGTGCATAATTGGAATGGTAGTGTAAATAAGGACTAAAAAAAATATTAATTAGTAGATGTTACTATGATAATAAATTAAAAGCTTTGAAAATTTCCTTTGTGTTTGGAAAACCATACGCACCAGTATTACAACTAAAAACCATTTCTCATTGATTAACCAATATGTTCGTGGTCTTGTTCCAATCATACACATTCAACACAAATAGAAATGTTACTAATCTTAGAAGGAGTCTTTTTAATATATAAAAAGTGACTACTACCATTTTTACAAATAATTTAAAATTATTTACATTTCTAAATTTAGGGTTAAATAGGTCATTATAAATTTTTTAATTAAAATTAATTCAAACATTTTGAATATTTGATTCTTTTTATACACAAAATTAATGCGATTGTTGGCCATTTCTATTACCAAAGCTACTAATATAATTACTATCAACTTTACCTAATCCATTCCACATTAATTATTCCATCTATTAATTTTAGAACATAAAAGGCACAATGAAAAGAAAATTAGAAGAAAAAAAACCTTCTCTATCATTTTATTTAACTTTGCTTCATTTTTGGAAAGACAACCAACACAAAAGATAGAACAATTGATTTCTCTCTGCTTCTATTTTTCAAAGACGCAATAACACAATCAAACACCAACAAAAAAATATACAAAATCCATACCCAAACACAACAATCCTTAATTTATCGTTATTTTTCATAGGATTTACAGGGTACAAGATTTCAAAATGGAAACAATGTAAATTTGATTACTACACGAATGTTTAATTCTGGTTCCGCTTCTACCTCTTCTTGAATCTTTTGATCTTCTAAGTTGTAGGTCAGTTTTCTGTTGTGTTGGTGTCTCCGTGAGATGTAGGACTTTGATGGCGTAGTTGTATGAATTTGTGCAGTAGTGAAGAGAAAATGTGAGGGGCTTCGAACAATACGGTGACTGCAAGGTGTTTTTTGGTTTGTTAGGTTTTTCATTTATTTATTTATTTTTACATGAAGTTTGTATGTTTATTAGTTACATATTCAGATTTACCTATGGTGACTAAAAAGGTATACTCACTAATCTCATTCTTTCAAAGAGGAAGTTTTAAAAGTTTGTTATACGAGTCTTAGACCGTAGCTTATGTTTCTGTATTATGTTGGTAATTGCAATGAATTTTTCTGTTGAGCTTAATTATATTTGTCATTATGTTATAGGTGTAGACTATTTTGTACTTAATATACAAGTTTGTTAACGTCAAGTTCTTGGTTAAATTATGGTCCAAAACAAAAGAGGATTATCAGAGAGAATATATGTGACTTTTAAAGAAGTAGAAAAGAATTATAGATGGTATACGGGTTTTGTTGATGTTTGAAGAGAGCTTTAAGTTGGAAATGGTAATACAACTTTGATCTATGTGGGGAAACATTAATTCCAAATAGATTAAAAAATTTGGAGAAGAGAAGAACTTTATACAACAACTGTCAACAGTATCAAAATAATACTAAGATAATTGATAGCATTGTCTTATTTTACACTCATAATAGCTTTTGATCTTTGACTTTTTCTTCCAGTGATGCTGATATTTGTTGTCCATAAATTTTTAAATAGAGTGATGTATATTGTCTGATGTTTAGTGTCTTTTAACATATAACAAAGTATTGGAATAAAATGCAGGATGAAAAGTTAGATGATTCAGTTAGTTGTATCTATATTAAAATAGATAAAGGTTTTTGTCAAAATTAAGAACTCAATAAATATGAGATTTAATAGTATTCCTCCGGCTTATTATTAATGAAACTATTATTTGGTTTTTGTAATCACATGTTACAAAAAGAAACTACTCAAAAAAGTAAGATAATATACATTTTTGCATTTTTATTTCTCTTCTGTGTTGCAAATGGGAAAAATAGAGCTTCTTTATTTATTATTAAAGTTCCATAAAAATATTCTACGAATAATTATGAGTTATTCACTATTAATTTAGTATTTATTCGCGATACATAATTGTTTATATTCACAAATTCAGATATTATGTACATGTTTCCTTCATTAATAATTTTTGTTTTTGTTTTATTTTTTTAAGGTTTCTTCGTGACAATTGCAACCAGATCTTAATTTTTATTTTAAATATTTGATGAGTTAATTAATATATATTCTGAACATTTGATTGATTTGAATTTATTATGTTAAATTATTTTAACAAAGATAATAATGTATTGGTAAAAGAAAACGGTGTCAATAATATATTATTTTTTAATTTTTCTAACAATAATAAATTTACTTTTGTTTAGTTATAAAAACAAAATGATATTTATAAATAGGAAAAATCCTAACTGAAAGACCATAACAAACTTATCATTTATCATCTAATTCATATTTACAAACATTTGTTGTTGATTAAAACAACCCGAAACAATATAAATTTGACAAGATAATTTTTGTCATACAAAAATTGATTAAATAATTTTGGTCCTGCAAAAATTGATTCAATAAATCAGTTAAAAGTTAATTTTGGATTGTTAAAAATTATTTATAATAAATAATAAATAATAGACTTTATTTTTGTTTTAATTATGACATTAATTAACCGTTTTTAGGATTGTGTTAGAATAAATAAAAAATAATTTTTTTATGTAAATAAATGTTTTAATATAATATTGCCTTTACAGATGTAACACATTAGAATAAATATCCTTTATATATCTTCTATCCTATCTTTCCCTAAACAAATATCCTTTATATATTTTTTACATAAAATAATTGATTTTTTCATTGGAATAAGTGATTTTGTAAATGTTTAATTTCACGATCACTTTCAACACAAAAACATTATTCTATTTTAATAAGTGATTATCTCTTTTATTTTTAAAATGTTAATACTTATATGACTGATTTTATGATTATTTTGATATATTTAAAATTATATGATTATAATTGATTTTACAGTTATTAATTAATATATCATTTATTTTCTATGAAGATTTCAATACATATTATTATTATTATTATTATTTTATTATTATTATTATTATTATTATTATTATTATAATTATATCAATAAATATTATTCAATCAATTAAGTATTATTTATTTTAGATTTGTTTAAAAATAATCATATACTTTATAGAAACATGAAGATTAGGTGAGCAATACCACGTTCGGTTGCATGAAAATTGAAATGAGATTAATATATTTTTTAAAATAATAAATTAATAAAATCAAATAACAAATATTATATTTTTAGATTTAATTTCATATAAATAACAAATAATTTAAAGAAAAAAATTGACTTGAAACAAAATTAGATTCTTAAGGATAAAATGTTAACGTTTATACTAAAAAAATGATACAAATATTTTTTTTTATAAAAATAACATGAGGACGATAATGATTAGTGAATACATAAATTTTGTATGAATATACAAAATTTTAATTCTTTTAAAAATGACCAATAAAAACTATGCTGCATTAAAGGTGTACTGCATCATATGTTTGGTCACATTGGAAATATCAACAAATACATATGAGTTTAAAATATGACAATAATAATGATACATTATTAATATCAATATGGTGAGTAAATAATAATAAATGTTAATAATAAAAATTTATTATTATTTATTATTATCTAATTATAATAATATATTAAAATTAGTATTATTATTAATATTTAATTAATGAATCTTTAAAATAGAAAAATCTTACACATTTATGTATTATGTATATTTCAAAATAGTGCTTAGGAATTAAAAACGAGAAAATGTTCATTAAAACATTTTCAACATTCTAAATTAAAAATTTAATTATCCCAAAGTCCATTTTTCACAAATATTTAATTATCTATATTTAAGTATCCCAAAGTCCATTTTTCTTATATTCCAACAAGACATAAGATAGATCAAGTGATTACACCAGTAAAATACAACCACATATCCAAAGTTCTATAAAACAAAGATAGAAGGATAAATTTTTGTTCTTAATTTCACACATAAAAACGACATGGCACGACTCGTGCAAATGCACACGTGCTTTAGTAGTATTTAAAAAAGCAGACAAATTGACAACCACATACTTGATAAATGAAAACATCACCTATTTAAATTACATAATATTTTAAGATTGAACAAAAACACTAACATAATTTCTACATGTATTGCAAGATGGGAAGACTGAATATCTCAAACTCATAAAATAGAGGATGGTATCTCGTCTATAAATGAATCATATCTAATCTTGGAAAAAAGTTTTAGAAGAGAAACGTTGCACAAACACACAAAATGGTTTGAATGAGGTTGAAGTGTTTTTGTTGGGATCAATTGCAAATGGATCCCACTGGAGGGACAATCATTATGTCTCCACTTATTTGTGAAAGGGTTTGTGAATTGAATCGTAATGAAGTTCGGAAATGGAAGAAAAAAGAAGGTTCAGTTTGTATCTCCTCATCCTACCCTAAAAGACTCAACTGCATAAGATTCATATCTTTATTTATTAAGTGTTTTAAGTTTGATAAAGAGAAAGAGGTTTGAAAGGAGAGTTACTCGAAGAAGTCGAGGTTTATTATGAAACTGGTTAAAGTTTAGAAAATGAAGAAGGTTTTTAAAAAGATTAAAATATTTTGAAAATTAAAGAATTTGCAGGAGATGAAGAAAATATCCTATGTACAGGATGATAAAAGATAAGGTAAGGAAGGTCTGACCGAACGTAATCTCATACTTAATATAAAGAAATCAATATAGAATTCACATCCCTTTGGATTAAAAGCCATAAGCAGATAAATAAGCCAAGAGTATACCAAATCTCAGGTGAAAATATATCGCACAAGCAGACAACATCAAAGAAACACATGAGTCAGATAATACTCAAAGGAACGGGTAAAGTGCATCCGTTGAAAATAAACCACAACAGAGAATGCATAATGAAAGAAAAAATCGCAAGCAGCGAATGCATCAGGTAAACTAAGGTATCAGATAAATCTCAAAGTATCAACAAGATATCATATAAGAATCCCTGCATCAGATGAAACATACTGACAAAACCAGAATAACAGAGAAATAATCTGAATGTCTCAGATAAGGTTTAAGAGTAGGCTACGGGACCGGAATGGATTGAATTGAAAGCCACAAAATAAACCGGTCAATGGAGTCTATGCATCCATACGTATTCGAAAGGAAATATTTAAATTAACTTTATAATCGCAACGCAATGAAGAAAATATAAACACAACTTGAATTTATTTACAAGTAAATCAAATAAAGTATAAAGCGGAAAAAATTCCATGTCTATTGTATTTACATAAAAAGTATTAAACCAAAAAAGGTGTATAAATTATTAACAATCGACAAACAAAATTTGGTGGTGCATAATTGGAATGGTAGTGTAAATAAGGACTAAAAAAAATATTAATTAGTAGATGTTACTATGATAATAAATTAAAAGCTTTGAAAATTTCCTTTGTGTTTGGAAAACCATACGCACCAGTATTACAACTAAAAACCATTTCTCATTGATTAACCAATATGTTCGTGGTCTTGTTCCAATCATACACATTCAACACAAATAGAAATGTTACTAATCTTAGAAGGAGTCTTTTTAATATATAAAAAGTGACTACTACCATTTTTACAAATAATTTAAAATTATTTACATTTCTAAATTTAGGGTTAAATAGGTCATTATAAATTTTTTAATTAAAATTAATTCAAACATTTTGAATATTTCATTCTTTTTATACACAAAATTAATGCGATTGTTGGCCATTTCTATTACCAAAGCTACTAATATAATTACTATCAACTTTACCTAATCCATTCCACATTAATTATTCCATCTATTAATTTTAGAACATAAAAGGCACAATGAAAAGAAAATTAGAAGAAAAAAAAAACCTTCTCTTTCATTCTATTTAACTTTGCTTCATTTTTGGAAAGACAACCAACACAAAAGATAGAACCATTGATTTCTCTCTGCTTCTGTTTTTCAAAAACACACTAACACAATCAAACACCAACAAACAAACATGCAAAATCAATCCCCAAACACAACAATCCTTAATTTCTCGTTATTTTTCAAAATGGAATTATGTAAATTTGATTACTACACGAAAGTTTAATTATGGTTCCGCTTCTACACTTCTTGACTCTTTTGATCTTCTAAGTTGTAGGTCGGTTTTCTGTTGTGTTGGTGTCTCTGTGAGATGTAGGACTTTAATGGCGTAGTTGTATGAATTTGTGCAGTAGTGAAGAGAAAATGTGAGGGGCTTCAAACAATACAGTGACTGCAAGTTGTTTTGTGGTTTGTTAGGTTTTTTGATTTGTTTTTATTTTTACCTGAAGTTTGTATGTATATTAGTTACATATTCAGATTTACCTATGGTGACTAAAAAGGTATACTCACTAATCTCGTTCTTTCACAGAGGAAGTTTTAAAATTTGGTTAAACAAATCTTAGACCGTAGCTTATGTTTCTATAATATACTGGTAATTGCGATGAATTTCTCTGTTGAGTTTAATTATATTTGTCATTATGTTATAGGTGTAGACTATTTTTTTCTTAATATACAAGTTTGTTAATGTCAAGTTCTTGGTTAAGTTATGGTCCAAAACAAAAGAGGATTATCAGAGAGAGTATATGTGACTTTTAAAGAAGCAGAAAAGAATTATAGATGGTATACGGGTTTTGTTGATGTTTGAAGAGAGCTTTAAGTTGGTAATGGTAATACAAATTTGATCTATGTGGGGAAACATTAATTCCAAATAGATTAAAAAATTTGGAGAAGAGAAGAACTTTATACAACAACTGTCAACAGTATCAAAATAATACTAAGATAATTGATAGCATTGTCTTATTTTACACTCATAATAGCTTTTGATCTTTGACTTTTTCTTCCAGTGATGCTGATATTTGTTGTCCATAATTTTTTAAATAGAGTGATGTATATTGTCTGATGTTTAGTGTCTTTTAACATATTAACAAAGTATTGGAATAAAATGCAGGATGAAAAGTTAGATGATTCAGTTAGTTGTATCTATATTAAAATAGATAAAGGTTTTTGTCAAAATTAAGAACTCAATAAATATGAGATTTAATAGTATTCCTCCAGCTTATTATTAATGAAACTATGATTTGGTTTTTGTAATCACATGTTACAAGAAGAAACTACTCAAAAAAGTAAGATAATATACATTTTTGCATTTTTATTTCTCTTCTGTGTTGCAAATGGGAAAAATAGAGCTTCTTTATTTATTATTAAAGTTCCATAAAAATATTCTATGAATAATTATGAGTTATTCACTATTTATTTAGTATTTATTCGCGATACATAATTGTTTATATTCACAAATTCAGATATTATGTACATGTTTCCTTCATTAATAATTTTTGTTTTTCTTTTATTTTTTTAAGGTTTCTTCATGACAATTGCAACCAGATCTTAATTTTTATTTTAAATATTTGATGAGTTAATTAATATATATTTTTAACATTTGATTGAGTTGAATTTATTATGTTAAATTATTTTAACAAAGATAATAATGTATTGGTAAAAGAAAACGGTGTCAATAATATATTATTTTTTAATTTCTCTAACAATAATAAATTTACTTTTGTTTAGTTATAAAAACAAAATGATATTTATAAATAGGAAAAATCCTAACTGAAAGATCATAACAAACTTATCATTTATCATCTAATTCATATTTACAAACATTTGTTGTTGATTAAAACAACCCGAAACAATATAAATTTGACAAGATAATTTTTGTCATACAAAAATTGATTAAATAATTTTGGTCCTGCAAAAATTGATTCAATAAATCAGTTAAAAGTTAATTTTGGATTGTAAATAATTATTTATAATAAATAATAAATAATAGACTTTATTTTTGTTTTAATTTTGACATTAATTAACCGTTTTTAGGATTGTGTTAGAATAAATAAAAAATATTTTTTTTTTGTAAATAAATGTTTTAATATAATATTGCCTTTACAGTTATTAATTAATATGAAGATCTCAATACCTATTATTATTATTATTATTATTATTATTATTATTATTATTATTATTGTTATTATATAAATAAATATTATTCAATCAATTAAATATTATTTATTTTAGATTTGTTTAAAAACAATCATATACTTTATAGAAACATGAAGATTAGCTGAGCAATACCATGTTCGGTTGCATGAAAATTGAAATGAGAATAATATATTTTTTAAAATAATAATTGAAAATAATAAATTAATAAAATAAAATAACAAATATTGTATTTTTAAATTTAATTTCATATAAATAAAAAATATTTTTAAAGAAAAAAATCAACATGAAACAAAATTAGATTCTTAATGATCAAAAGTTAACATTTATACTAAAAAATGATACAAATATTTATTTTTATAAAAATAACATGAGACAATAATGTTTAGTGAATACACAAATTTTGTATGAATACCCAAATTTTTTATTCTTTTAAAAATGACCAATAAAAACTATGCTCCATAAAAGATGTGTTGCATCATATGTTTTGTCACATTGGAAATATCAGCAAATTCATATGAGTTAAAAATATGACAATAATAATGATACATTATTAATATCAATATGGTGAGTAAAAAATAATAAATGTAAATAATAAAAATTTATTAATATTTATTATTATATAATTATAATAACATAATAAAATTATTATTATTATTATTAATATTTAATTTATGAATTTTTAAAATAAAAAAATCTTACACATTTATGTATTATGTATATTTTCAAAATATTTCTTAGGAATTAAAAATGAGAAAATGTTCATTAAAACGTTTTTAACGTTCTAAGTTAAAAATTAACAGTCTGATTTGCACAAATACGAATCAATACTGGCTCATACTCAACGAGTACCCACAAAAAATACCCTCAACGAGTAGGGTAAAAATACGCAAAATAGGTACGAATACTGACACGAGTAATTACCCATTAATATAAGCGGTTATGAGTGCTGGCACGAGTACCTTAGTACCCACTCCACTCCATACTCACACTTCATATTTATATAATATCATTTGTATTATTATATAAAAATACACATATATCAATTTTTAAAAAACATATCACTATTAAACTATTACACATTTTAATAAAAGTGTTTATTTATTTCTTAAGTCAACAATAACATTCATAATTTTTTTAATGTTAAAAAAACTTAAAATTATATGATAATTTATAATTAATTGATTGAATTTTACTACGAATGTGTATAAACGGGTGCGGGTATGGGTATTGAGATACCCATAGATTATGGATATGGGTGTAATTGTTTAGTTTCACCGATCATTTTCAACACAATAATATTATTCTATTTTAGTAAGTGATTATCTGTTTTATTTTTAAAATGTTAATACTTATATGATTGATTTTATGATTATTTAATATGGTTAAAATTATATGATTATTATTGATTTTGCAATTATTAATTAATATATCAATACATATTATTATTATTATTATTATTATTATTAATATTATTATTATTATTATATCAATATATATTATTCATTCAATTAAGTATTATTTATTTTATATTTGTTTAAAAACAATCTTATACTTTATAGAAACATGAAGATTAGCTGCGCAATACCATGTTCGGTTGCATGAAAATTGAAATGAGATTAATATATTTTTTAAAATAATAATTGAAAAGAATAAATTAATAAAATCAAATAACAATATTATATTTTTAAATTAAATTTCATATAAATAACAAATATTTTTAAAGAAAAAAAATTGACTTGAAACATAATTAGCTTCTTAATGATAAAGCCAAAAATTCCATGTCTATTGTATTTACATCAAAAATATTAAACCAAAAAAGGTGTATAAATTATTAACAATAGACAAACAAAAATTTGGAGGTGCATAATTGGAATGGTTGTGTAAATAAAGACTAAAAAAAAGATTAAATTAGTAGATGTTACTGTGATAATAAATTAAAAGCTTTGCAAATTTGCTTTGCGTTTGGAAAACCATGTGCACCAGTATTACGACTAAAAACCATTTCTCACTGATTAACCTATATGCATGTGGTCTTGTTCCAATCATACACATTCAACACAAAAAGAAATGTTACTAATCTTAGAAGGAGTTTGTTTTAATATATAAAAAGTGACTACTACCATTTTTACAAATAATTTAAAACTAATTACATTTCTAAAATTAGGGTTAAATAGGTCATTATAAATTTTATAATTAAAATTAATTCAGACATTTTGAATATTTGCTTCTTTTTATACACAAAATTAATGTGATTGTTGGTCATGTCTATTACCAAAGCTACTAATATAATTACTATCAACTTTATCTATTCCAACCATCTACATTAATTATTCCATCTATCAATTTTATAACATAAAAGGAACAATGAAAATTAAATTAGAAAAAAAAACCTTCTCTTTCATTTTATTTAACTTTGCTTCATTTTTGGAAAGACAACCAACACAAAAGATAGAACCATTAATTTCTCCCTGCTTCTATTTTTCAAATACGCAGTAACACCATCAAACAAACATACAAAATCAATACCCAAACACAATAATCCTTAATTTCTCATTATTTTCATAGGCTTTATAGAGTACAAGATTTCGAAATGGAAATTATGTAAATTTGATTACTACACGAATGTTTAATTCTGGTTCCGCTTCTACCTCTTCTTAACTCTTTTGATCTTCTAAGTTGTAGGTCAATTGTCTGTTGTGTTGGTGTCTCCACGAGATATAGGATTTTGATGGCGAAGTTGTATGAATTTGTGCAGTAGTGAAGAGAAAATATGAGAGGCTTCGAACAATACAACGATTGCAAGTTGTTTTGTGGTTTGTTAGGTTTTTCGTTTTTTTTTACCTGAAGTTTGTATGTTTATTAGTTAAATATTCAGATTTACCTATGGTGACTAAAAATGTATACTCACTAATCTCATTCTTTCACAGAGGAAGTTTATAAAAATTTGGTTATACGAATCTTAGACCGTAGCTTATGTTTCTATAATATCTTGCTAATTGCGATAAATTTCTCGGTTGAGTTTCATTATATTTGTCATCATGTTATAGGTGTAGAGTATTTTGTACTTAACATACAAGTTTGTTAATGTCAAGTTCTTGGTTAAATTGTGGTCCAAAACAAAAGAGGGTTATCAGAGAGAGTATATGTGACTTTTAAAGAAGCAGAAAAGAATTATAGATGATATACGGGTTTTGTTGATGTTTGAAGAGAGCTTTAAGTTGGTAATGGTAATACAACTTTGATCTAAGTGGGGAAACATTAATTCCAAATAGATTAATTGGAGAAGAGAAGAACATTATACAAAAACCGTCAACAATATCAAAATAATACTAAGATAATTGATAGAGTTTTCTTATTTTACACTCATAATAGCTTTTGATCTTTGATTTTTATTTATGAATTCCTGGTAGAATAGACCTTGCAAAATTCAATCTAAATTACAAATTGCAATTATTATGTGAGACATAGTTTTGATTCCACTGCCAATTTTAGTAAAGTTTGCGTTAAACAAAATTGGAATCAGCTCACTCTCTCACTGATTTTGGGTAAAACATGGTTTTCATTTCTATTTTCTTCCAGCGATGCTTATATTTGTTGTCCATAAATTTTTAAATAGAGTGATGTATATTGTCTGATGTTTAGTGTCTTTTAACATATTAAGAAAAGTATTTGAATAAAATGCAGGATGAAAAGTTAGCTGATTCAGTTAGTTGTATCCATATTAGAACAGATAAAGGTTTTTGTCAAAATTAAGAACTCAGTAAATATGAGATTTGATAGTATTCCTCCAGCTTATTATTAATGAAACTATGATTTGGTTTTTCTAATCACATGTTACAAAAAGAAACTACTCAAAAAAATAAGATAATATACATTTTTGCTTTTCTTTTTCTCTTCTGTGTTGCAAATGGGAAAAATAGAGCTTCTTTATTTATATTAATATTCTCAATTATTTCTTTACTATTAATAACTATATTTAAATTATTATTTTTTTAATTAATAAGTTATTAGTTATTAAAGTTGCATAAAAATATTCTACGAATAATTATGAGTTAATCACTATTTATTTAGTATTTATTCGCGATGCAGAATTGTTTAAATTCACAAATTCAGATACTATGTACATGCTTCCTTCATTAATAATTTTTGTTTTTGTTTTATTTTTTTAAGGTTTCTTCGTGACAATTGCAACCAGATCTTAATTTTTATTTTAAATATTTGATGAGTTAATTAATATATATTCTGAACATTTGATTGATTTGAATTTATTATGTTAAATTATTTTAACAATTTTGTTGCCCTTAGTAATGATACCCATTCTACATTTTACTCAAATGAAGATAATAATGTATTGGTAAAAGAAAACATTGTCAATAATATATTATTTTTTTAATTTCTCTAACATTAACTAATTTACTTTTGTTTATTTATAAAAACAAAATGATATTTATAAAAAGGAAAATCCTAACTGAAAGACCATAACAAACTTATCATTTACCATTTAATTCATATTTACAAACATTTGTTGTTGATTAAAACAACCCGGAACAATATAAATTTGACAAGATAATTTTGGTCATACAAAAATTGATTAGATAATTTTGGTCCTGCAAAAATTGATTCAACAAATTAGTTAAAAGTTAATTTTGGATTGTAAATAATTATTTATAATAAATAATAGAGTTTATTTTTGTTTTAATTTTGACATTAAATAACTGTTTTTAGGATTGTGTTAGAATAAATAAAAAATAAAAAATCTTTGTAAATAAATGTTTTAATATAATAATGTCTTTACAGATACAACACATTAGAATAAATATCCTTTATATATCCTCTATCCTATCTTTCCGTAAATAAATATCCTTTATATATTTTTTACATTAAACAATTGATTTTTTCATTGGAATAATAAATTTTGTAAATGATTAATTTCACCGATCACGTTAACATAAAAAAATTATTCTATTTTAATAAGTGATTATCTCTTTTATTTTTAAAATGTTAATAATTAAATGATTTATTTTATAATTTTTTTGATATATTTAAAATTATATGATTATTATTGATTTTACAGTTATTAATTAATATATCATTTATTTTCTAAGAAGATCTCAATACATATTATTATTATTATTATTATTATTATTATTATTATTATTATTATTGTTATTATATCAATAAATATTATTTAATCAATTAAGTATTATTTATTTTAGATTTGTTTAAAAACAATCATATACTTTTTAGAAACATGAAGATTAGCTGAGCAATACCACGTTCGGTTGCATGAAAAATTGAAATGAGAATAATATATTTTTTAAAATAATAATTGAAAATAATAAATTAATAAAATCAAATAACAAATATTATCTTTTTAAATTTAATTTCATATAAATAACAAATATTCTAAAGAAAAAAATCGACTTGAAACAAAGTTAGATTCTTAATGATAAAAAGTTAACATTTATACTAAAAAATGATACAAATATTTATTTTTATAAAAATAACATGAGACAATAATGATTAGTGAATACACAAATTTTTTATGAATACACAAATTTTTTATTCTTTTAAAAATGACCAATAAAAATTATGCTGCATAAAAGGTGTGTTGCATCGTATGTTTGGTCACATTGGAAATATCAGCAAATTCATATGACTTAAAAATATGACAATAATAATGATACATTATTAATATCAATATGGTGAGTAAATAATAATAAATGTTAATAATAAAAATTTATTAATATTTATTATTATATAATTATAATAACATATTAAAATTATTATTATTATTAATATTTAAATTATGTTTAAAATAGAAAAATCTTACACATTTATGTATTATGTATATTTTCAAAATAGTTCTTAGGAATTAAAAATGAGAAAATGTTCATAAAAATATTTTTAAGGTTCTAAATTAAAAATTAAGGGTCTGATTTGCACCGATACGAATCAATACTGGCTCATACTCAATGAATACCCACAAAAAATACCCTCTACGATTAGGGTAAAAATCCGCAAAATAGGTACGAATACTAAGACGAGTAATTACCCATAAAAATAAGCCGTTATGAGTGCTGGCATGAGTACCTTAGTACCCACTCCACTCCATACTCACACTTCATATTTATATAATATCATTTGTATTATTATATACAAATGCACATATATCAATTTTTAAAAAACATATCACTATTAATCTATTACACATTTTAATAAAAGTGTTTATTTGTTTCTTAATTCAACAATAACATTCATAATTTTTTTAATGTTAAAAAACTTAAAATTATATCATAATTTATAATTAATTGATTGAATTTTACTACAAATGTGGATAAACGGGTGCGGGTATGGGTATTGAGATACCCACATATTATGGATATGGGTGTGAACAGTGTCCACGCGGGTTTGGGCTCGGGTACAAAGATATTTTTGGTATGGGGACGGGTACTGTAGTACTCTTCCCATTGCCATCCCTGATCAATACCCGAGTACAGGTAAAAAAATATACATAAATAAAGAAGAAAATAATTTCACAAATATTTAATTATCTATATTTAAGTATCCCAAAGTCCATTTTTCACAAATATTTAATTATCTATACTTAGGTATCCCAAAGTCCATTTTTCTGATATTCCAACAAGACATAAGATAGATCAAGTGATTACACCAGTAAAATACGACCACATATCCAAAGTTCTATAAAAACAAAGATAGGATGATATATTTTTGTTCTTAATTTCACACATAAAAATGACATGGCACGACTCGTGCGAATCCACACGTGCTTTAGTAGTTTTTAAAAAAACAGACAAATTGACAACCACAACTTGATAAAATAAAACATCACCTATTTAAATTACATAATATTTGAAGAATGAACAAAAACACCAACACAATTCCTACATGTATTGCAAGATGGGAAAATTGAATAAGTCAAACTCACAAAATAGAGGATGGTATCTCTTCTATAAATGAATCATATCTAATCTTGGAAAAAAGTTTTAGAAGATAAACGTTGCATAAACACACAAAATGGTATGAATGAGGTTTAAGTGTTTTGTTGGGATCAATAGGAAATGGATACCACTGGAGGGACAGTCACTATGTCTCCACTTATTTGTGAAAGGGTTTGTGAATAGAATCGTAATGAAGTTCGGAAATTAAAGAAAAAACAAGGTTCAGTCTGTATCGCCTCATCCTACCCCAAAATACTCAACTGCATAAGATTCATATCTTTATTTATTAAGTGTTTTAAGTTTGATAAAAATAAAGAGGTTTGAAAAGAGAGTCACTCGAAGAAGTCGAGGTTTATTATGAAACTGGTTAAAGTTTAGAAAACAATGAAGGTTTTGAAAAAGATGAGAAGGTTTTGAAAATTAAATAATTTGAAGGAGATGAAGTGAATGCATCAGGTAAACTCAAGGTGTCAGATAAAGCTCAAAGTATCAATAAGATATCTAATAAGAATCCCTGCATCAGATAAAACACACTGACAAAATCAGGATAACAGAGAAATAATCTGAATGTCTCAGATAAGGCTTAAGAGTAGGCTACGGGACCGGAATGGATTGAATTGAAAGCCACAAAATAAACCGGTCAATGGAGTCTATGCATCCATACGTATTTGAAAGCTAATATTTAAATTAACTTTATAATCGCAATGCAATGAAGAAAATATCAACACAACTTGAATTTATTTACAAGTAAATCAAATAAAGTATAAAGCTAAAAATTCCATGTCTATTGTATTTACATCAAAAATATTAAACCAAAAAAGGTGTATAAATTATTAACAGTCGACAAATAATATTTGGTGGTGCATAATTGGAATGGTAGTGTAAATAAGAACTAAAAAAATATTAAATTAGTAGATGTTACTATGATAATAAATTAAAAGCTTTGCAAATTTCCTTTGTGTTTGGAAAACCATACGCACCAGTATTACAACTAAAAACCATTTCTCACTGATTAACCAATATGCCTGTGGTCTTGTTCCAATCATACACATTCAACACAAAAAGAAATGTTACTAATCTTAGAAGGGGTCTGTTTTAATATATAAAAAGTGACTACTACCATTTTTACAAATAATTTAAAACTAATTACATTTCTAAAATTAGGGTTAAATAGATCATTATAAATTTTTTAATTAAAATTAATTCATACATCTTGAATATTTGCTTCTTTTTATACACAAAATTAATTTGATTGTTGGTCATTTCTATTACCAAAACTACTAATATAATTACTATCAACTTTACCTATTCCAACAATCCACATTAATTATTCCATCTATTAATTTTAGAACATAAAAGGCACAATGAAAAGAAAATTAGAAGAAAAAACCTTCTCTTTCATTTTATTTAACTTTTCTTCATTTTTGGAAAGACAACCAACACAAAAGATAGAACCATTGATTTATCTCGGCTTCTATTTTTCAAAAACGCACTAACACAATCAAACACCAACAAACAAACATACAAAATAAATCCCCAAACACAACAATCCTTAATTTCTCGTTATTTTTCATAGGCTTTAAAGGGTACAAGATTTAAAAATGGAAATTATGTAAATTTAATTACTACACGAATGTTTAATTCTGGTTTCGCTTCTACCTCTTCTTGACTCTTTTGATCTTCTAAGTTGTAGGTCAGTTTTCGGTTGTGTTGGTGTCTCCGTGAGATGTAGGACTTTAATGGCATAGTTGTATGAATTTGTGCAGTAGTGAAGAGAAAATATGAGGGTCTTCGAACAATACAGTGACTGCAAGTTTTTTTGTGGTTTGTTAGGTTTTTCGTTTATTTTTACCTGAAGTTTGTATGTTTATTAGTTACATATTCAGATTTACCTATGGTGACTAAAAAGGTATAATCACTAATCTCATTCTTTCACATAGGAAGTTTTTAAATTTGGTTAAACGAATCTTAGACCGTAGCTTATGTTTCTATAATATCTTTGTAATTGCGATGAATTTCTCTGTTGAGTTTAATTATATTTGTCATTATGTTATAGGTGTAGACTATTTTGTACTTAATATACAAGTTTGTTAATGTCAAGTTCTTGGTTAAATTATGGTCCAAAACAAAAGAGGATTATCAGAGAGAGTATATGTGACTTTTAAGTAAGCAGAAAAGAATTATAGATGGTATACGGGTTTTGTTGATGTTTGAAGAGAGCTTTAAGTTAGTAATGGTAATACAACTTTGATCTATGTGGGGAAACATTAATTCCAAATAGATTAAAAAAATTTGGAGAAGAGAAGAACTTTATACAACAACGGTCAACAATATCAAAATAATACTAAGATAATTGATAGAATTGTCTTATTTTACACTCATAATAGCTTTTGATCTTTTATTTTTATTTATGAATTCCTAGTAGAATAGACATTGCAAAATTCAATCTAAATTACAAATTGTAATTATTCGGTGGGATTTAGTTTTGATTCCATTGCCAATTTTAGTAAAGTTTAGTTAAACTGAATAGGAATCACCTGACTCTCTAAGTGATTTTGGGTAAAACATGGTTTTTATTTCTATTTTCTTCCAGGCGATGCTGATATTTGTTGTCCATAAATTTTTAAATATAGTGATGTAGATTGTCTAATGTTTAGTGTCTTTTAACATATTAACAAAGTATTTGAATAAAATGCACGATGAAAAGTTCGCTGATTCAATTAGTTGTATCCATATTAGAACAGATAAAGGTTTTTTTGTCAAAATTAAGAACTCAGTAAATATGACATTTGATAGTATTCCTCCAACTTATTATTAATGAAACTATGATTTGGTTTTTGTAATCACATGTTACAAAAAGAAACTACTCAAAAAAAATAAGATAATATACATTTTTGCTTTTTTTTTTCTCTTCTGTGTTGCAAATGGGAAAAATAGAGCTTCTTTATTTATTATTAATATTCTCAATTATTTTTTTTACTATTAATAACTATATTTAAAATATTTTTTTTGTTAATTAATAAGTTACTACTTATTAAAGTTGCATAAAAATAATCTACGAATAATTATGAGTTATTCAATATTTATTTAGTATTTATTCGCGATGCAGAATTGTTTATATTCACAAATTCGATACTATGTACATGCTTCCTTCATTAATAGTTTTTGTTTTTGTTTTATTTTTTTTAAGGTTTCTTCGTGACAATTGCAACCAGATCTTAATTTTTATTTTAAATATTTGATGAGTTAATTAATATATATTTTTAACATTTGATTGATTTGAATTTATTATGTTAAATTATTTAAACAATTTTGTTTCCCTATGTAATGATACCCAATCTACATTTTAATCAAATGAAGATAATAATGTATTGGTAAAAGAAAACAGTGTCAATAATATATTATTTTTTAATTTCTGAAACAATAATTAATGTTCTTTTGTTTAGTTATAAAAACAAAATGATATTTATAAAAAGGAAAATCCTAACTGAAAGACCATAACAAACTTATCATTTATCATTTAATTCATATTTACAAACATTTGTTGTTGATTAAAACAACTTGGAACAATATAAATTTGACAAGATAATTTTGGTTATACAAAATTTGATTAAATAATTATGGTCCTGCAAAAATTGATTCAATAAATTAGTTAAAATTTAATTTTGGATTGTAAATAATTATTTATAATAAATAATAGAGTTTATTTTTGTTTTAATTTTGAGATTAATTAACTGTTTTTAGGATTGTGTTAGAATAAATGAAAAATAAAAAATCCTTGTAAATAAATGTTTTAATATAATATTGCCTTAACAGATTCAACACCTTAGAATAAATATCCTTTATATATCCTCTATCCTAACTTTCCGAAAATAAATATCCTATATATATATTTTAGATCAAACCATTGATTTTTTCATTGGAATAATTCATCTTGTAAATGTTTAATTTCACCGATCACTTTCAACACAAAAACATTATTCTATTTCAATAAGTGATTATCTCTTTTATTTTTAAAATGTTAATACTTAAATGATTGATTTTATGAATATTTTGATATATTTAAAATTATATGATTATTATTGATTTTACAGTTATTAATTAATATATCATTATTTTCTATTAAGATCTCAATACATATTATTATTATTATTACTTTTATTATTATTATTATTATTATTATTATTATTATTATTATTATTATTATTATTATTATTATTATTATTATATCAATAAATATTATTCAATCAATTAAGTATTATTTATTTTAGATTTGTTTAAAAACCATCATATACTTTATAGAAACATGAAGATTAGCTGAGCAATACCATGTTCGATGGTATGAAAATTGAAATGAGAATAATATATATTTTTAAAATAATAATTGAAAATAATAAATTAATAAAATAAAATAACAAATATTACATTTTTAAATTTAATTTCATATAAATAACAAATATTTTTAAAGAAAACAATCGACTTGAAACAAAATTAGATTCTTAACGATAAAAAGTTAACATTTATACTAAAAAATGATACAAATATTTATTTTTATAAAAATAACATGAGACAATAATGATTAGTGAATACACAAATTTTGTATGAATACACAAATTTTTTATTCTTTTAAAAATGACCAATAAAAACTATGCTGCATAAAAGGTGTGTTGCATCATATGTTTGGTCACATTGGAAATATCAGCAAATTCATATGAGTTAAAAATATGACAATAATAATAATACATTATTAATATCAATATGGTGAGTAAAACATAATAAATGTTAATAATAAAAATTTATTATTATTTATTATTATTTAATTATAATAACATATTAAAATTAAAATTATTATTATTATTAATATTTAATTTATGAATTTATAAAAATAGAAAAATCTTACATATTTATGTATTATGTATATTGTCAAAATAGTTTTTAGGAATTAAAAATGAGAAAATGTTCATTAAAACAATTTTAATGTTCTAAATTAAAAATTTACGGTCTGATTTGCATCGATACCAATCAATACTGGCTCATACTCAATGAGTGCTGACACGATTAATTACCCATTAAAATAAGTGGTTATGAGTGCTGGCACGAGTACCTTAGTATCCACTCCGCTCCATACTCACACTTCATATTTATATAATATTATTTGTATTATTATATACAAATACACATATATCAATTTTTCAAAAACATATCACTATTAAACTATTACACATTTTAATAAAAGTGTTTATTTATTTCTTAAATCAACAATAACATTCATAATTTTTTTAATGTTAAAAAAACTTAAAATTATATGATAATTTATAATTAATTGATTGAATTTTACTAGGAATGTGGATAAACGGGTGCGGGTATGGGTATTGAGATACCCATAGATTATGGATATGGGTGTGAACAGTTTCCACGAGGGTTTGGGCTTGGGTACGAAGATTTTTTTGGTATGGGGACGGGTATTATAATACTCTGCCCATTGCCATCCCTAATCAATACCCTTGTACAGGTAAAAAAAAATATACTGAAATAAAGAAGAAAATAATTTCACAAATATTTAATTATCTATATTTAAGTATACCAAAGTTCATTTTTCACAAATATTTAATTATCTATATTTAAGTATCCCAAAGTCCATTTTTCTTATATTCCAACAAGACATAAGATAGATCAAGTGATTACACCAGTAAAATACAACCACATATCCAAAGTTCTATAAAATAAAGATAGGATGATATATTTTTGTTCTTAATTTCACACTTAAAAATGACTTGGCACGACTCGTGCGGATGCACACGTGCTTTAGTAGTATTTAAAAAAGCAGACAAATTGACAACCGCTTACTTGATAAAATAAAACATCACCTATTTAACTTACATAATATTTGAAGAATGAACAAAAACACCAACATAATTCCCAAATGTATTGCAAGATGGGAAAACTGAATAAGTCAAACTCACAAAATAAAGGATGGTATCTCTTCTATAAATGAATCATATCTAATCTTGGAAAAAAGTTTTATAAGATAAATGTTGCACAAACACACAAAATGGTATGAATGAGGTTGAAGTGTTTTTGTTGGGATCAATAGCTAATGGATCCCACTGGAGGGACAATCACTATGTCTCCACTTATTAGTGAAAGGGTTTGTGAATTGAATCATAATGAAGTTCGAAAATGGAAGAAAAAACAAGGTTCAGTCTGTATCGCCTCATCCTACCCCAAAATACTCAACTGCATAAGATTCATATCTTTATTTATTAAGTGTTTTAAGTTTGATAAAAAGAAAGAGGTTTGAAAAGAGAGTCACTCGAAGAAGTCGAGGTTTATTATGAAACTGGTTAAAGTTTAGAAAACAAAGAAGGTTTTGAAAAAGATGAGAAGGTTTTGAAAATTAAAGAATTTGAAGGAGATGAAGAGAATATCCTATGTACAGGAAGGTCTGGCCGAACATAAGCTCATACTTGATATAAAGAAACCAATATAGCATTCACATCCCTTTGGATTAAAAGCCATAAGCAGTTAAATAAGCCAAGAGTATACCAAACCTCAGGTAAAAATAAATCACACAAGCAGACATCATCAAAGACACCCTTGCGTCAGATAATACTTAAAGGAACGGATAAAGTTCATCAGGTGAAAATAAACCACAACATAGAATGCATTAGGTAAGAATAAATCACAAGCAGCAAATGCATCAGGTAAACTCATGGTGTCAGATAAAGCTCAAAGTATCAACAAGATATCAAATAAGAATCCATGCATTAGATAAAACACACTGACAGAACCAGGATAACAGAGAAATAATCTGAATATCTCAGATAAGGCTTAAGAGTAGGCTACGGGACCGAAATGGATTGAATTGAAGCCACAAAATAAACCGGTCAATGGAGTCTAGGCATCCATACGTATTCGAAAGCTAATATTTAAATTAATTTTATAATCGCAACGCAATGAAGAAAATATCAACACAACTTGAATTTATTTACAAGTAAATCAAATAAAGTATAAAGCCAAAAATTCAATGTCTATTGTATTTGCATCAAAAATATTAAACCAAATAAGGTGTATAAATTATAAACAATCGACAAACAAAATTTGGTGGTGCATAATTGGAATGGTAGTGTAAATTAGAACTAAAAAAAATATTAAATTAGTAGATGTTACTATGATAATAAATTAAAAGCTTTGCAAATTTCCTTTGTGTTTGGAAAACCATACGCAACAGTATTACAACTAAAAACCATTTCTCACGTATTAACCAATATGTTTGTGGTCTTGTTCCAATCATACACATTCAACACAAAAAGAAATGTTACTAATCTTAGAAGGAGTTTGTTTTAATATATAAAAAGTGACTACTACCATTTTTAAAAATAATTTAAAACTAATTACATTTCTAAAATTAGGGTTAAATAGGTCATTATAAATTTTTTAATTAAAATTAATTTAGACATTTTGAATATTTGCTTCTTTTTATACACAAAATTAATGTGATTGTTGGCCATTTTTATTACCAAAGCTACTAATATAATTACTATCAACTTTACCTATTCCAACAATCCGCATTAATTATTCCATCTATTAATTTTAGAACATAAAAGGCACAATGAAAATAAAATTAGAAGAAAAAAAAACCTTCTCTTTCATTTTATTTAACTTTGCTTCATTTTTGGAAAGACAACCAACACAAAAGATAGAACCATTGATTTATCTCTGCTTCTATTTTTCAAAAACGCACTAACACAATCAAACACCAACAAACAAACATACAAAATAAATCCCCAAACACAACAATCCTTAATTTCTCGTTATTTTTCATAGGCTTTAAAGGGTACAAGATTTAAAAATGGAAATTATGTAAATTTAATTACTACACGAATGTTTAATTCTGGTTCCGCTTCTACCTCTTCTTGACTCTTTTGATCTTCTAAGTTGTAGGTCAGTTTTCGGTTGTGTTGGTGTCTCCGTGAGATGTAGGACTTTAATGGCATAGTTGTATGAATTTGTGCAGTAGTGAAGAGAAAATGTGAGGGGCTTCGAACAATACAGTGACTGCAAGTTGTTTTGTGGTTTGTTAGGTTTTTCGTTTTTTTATACCTGAAGTTTGTATGTTTATTAGTTACATATTTAGATTTACCTATGGTGACTAAAAAGGTATACTCACTAATCTCATTCTTTCACCGAGGAAGTTTTAAAATTTGGTTATACGAATCTTAGACCGTAGCTTATGTTTCTATAATATCTTGGTAATTGCGATGAATTTCTCTGTTGAGTTTAATTATATTTGTCATTATGTTATAGGTGTAGACTATTTTGTACTTAATATACAAGTTTGTTAATGTCAAGTTCTTGGTTAAATTGTGGTCCAAAACAAAAGAGGATTATCAGAGAGAGTATATGTGACTTTTAAAGAAGCAGAAAAGAATTATAGATGGTATACGGGTTTTGTTGATGTTTGAAGAGAGCTTTAAGTTGGTAATGGTAATACAACTTTGATCTATGTGGGGAAACATTAATTCCAAATAGATTAAAAAATTTTGGAGAAGAGAAGTACTTTATACAACAACCGTCAACAATATCGAAATAATACTAAGATAATTGATAGCATTGTCTTATTTTACACTCATAATAGATTTTGATCTTTGATTTTTATTTATGAATTCCTGATAGAATACATTGTAAAATTCAACCTAAATTACAAATTGTAATTTTTCCGTGGGATTTAGTTTTGATTCCACTGCCAATTTTAGTAAAGTTTACGTTAAATAGAATTGGAATTAGCGGACTCTCTAAGTGATTTTGGGTAAAACATGGTTTTTATTTCTATTTTCTTCAAGGTGATGCTGATATTTCTTGTCCATAAATTTTTAATTATAGTGATGTATATTGTCTGATGTTTAGTGTCTTTTAACATATTAAAAAAGTATTTGAATAAAATGCACGATGAAAAGTTACTGATTCAATTAGTTGTATCCATATTAGAACAGATAAAGGTTTTTTTTTGTCAAAATTAAGAAATAAGAAAATATGACATTTGATAGTATTCCTCCAGCTTATTATTAATGAAACTATGATTTGGTTTTTCTAATCACATGTTACAAAAAGAAACTACTAAAAAAAGATAATATAGATTTTTGCTTTTTTTTTTCTCTTCTGTGTTGCAAATGGGAAAAATAGAGCTTCTCTATTTATTATTAATATTCTAATTATTTTTTTACTATTAATATCTATATTTAAAATATTTTTTTTGTTAATTAATAAGTCATTAGTTATTAAAGTTGCATAAAAATATTCTACGAATAATTATGGGTTATTCACTATATATATTTAGTATTTATTCGCGATGCAGAATTGGTTATATTCACAAATTCAGATATTTTGTACATGCTTCCATCATTAATAGTTTTTGTTTTGTTTTATATTTTTTAAGGTTTTTACGTGACAATTGCAACCAGATCTTAATTTTTATTTTAAATCTTTGATGAGTTAATTAATATATATTTTGAACATTTGATTGATTTGAATTTATTATGTTAAATTATTTTAACAATTTTGTTGCCCTTAGTAATGATACCCATTCTAAATTTTACTCAAATGAAGATAATAATGTATTGGTAAAAGAAAACAGTATCAATAATATATTATTTTTTAATTTCTCTAACAATAATTAATTTACTTTTGTTTAGTTATAAAAACAAAATGATATTCTTAAAAAGGAAAATCCTAACTGAAAGACCATAACAAACTTATCATTTATCATTTAATTCATATTTACAAACATTTGTTGTTGATTAAAACAACCCGGAACGATATAAATTTGACCAGATAATTTTGGTCATACAAAAATTGATTAAATAATTTTGGTGTGCAAAAATTTATTCTTTATTAGTTAAAAGTTAATTTTGGATTGTAAATAATTATTTATAATAAATAATAAATAATAAAGTTTATTTTGGTTTTAATTTTGACATTAATTAACGGTTTTTAGGATTGTGTTAGAATAAATAATAAACAAAAAATCTTTGTAAATAAATGTTTTAATATAATATTGCCTTTACAGATGCAACACCTTAAAATAAATATCCTTTATATATCCTCTATCCTAACTTTCCGTAAATAAATATCCTATATATATTTTTTACATCAAACCAAGGATTTTTTCATTGGAATAAATGATTTTGTAAATGTTTAATTTCACCGATCACTTTCAACACAAAAACATTATTCTATTTTAATAAATGATTATCTCTTTTATTTTTAAAATGTTAATACTTAAATGATTTATTTTATGAATATTTTGATATATTTAAAATTATATGATTATTATTGATTTTACAGTTATTAATTAATATATCATTATTTTCTATTAAGATCTCAATACATATTATTATTATTATTATTATTATTATTATTATTATTATTACTTTTATTATTATTATTATTATTATTATTATTATTATTATTATTATTATTATTATATCAATAAATATTATTCAATCAATTAAGTATTATTTATTTTAGATTTGTTTAAAAACCATCATATACTTTATAGAAACATGAAGATTAGCTGATCAATACCATGTTCGGTTGCATGAAAATTGAAATGAGAATAATATATATTTTTAAAATAATAATTGAAAATAATAAATTAATAAAATAAAATAACAAATATTATATTTTTAAATTTAATTTTATATAACTAACAAATAATTTTAAAGAAAACAATCGACTTGAAACAAAATTAGATTCTTAATGATAAAAAGATAACATTTATACTAAAAAATGATACAAATATTTATTTTTATAAAAATAACATGAGACAATAATGATTAGTGAATACACAAATTTTGTATGAATACACAAATTTTTTTATTTTTTTAAAAATGACCAATAAAAACTATGCTGCATAAAAGGTGTGTTGCATCATATGTTTGGTGACATTGGAAATATCAGCAAATTCATATGAGTTAAAAATATGACAATAATAATGATACATTACTAATATCAATATGGTGAGTAAAACATAATAAATGTTAATAATAAAAATTTATTATTATTTATTATTATTTAATTATAATAACATATTAAAATTATTATTATTATTAATATTTAATTTATGAATTTTTAAAAATAGAAAAATCTTACATATTTATGTATTATGTATATTGTCAAAATAGTTTTTAGGAATTAAAATGAGAAAATGTTCATTAAAACAATTTTAATGTTCTAAATTAAAAATTTACGGTCTGATTTGTACCGATACGAATCAATAGTGGCTCATATTCAATGAGTGCTGACACGATTAATTACCCATTAAAATAAGTGGTTATGAGTGCTGGCACGAGTACCTTAGTACCCACTCCGCTCCATACTCACACTTCATATTTATATAATTTCATTTGTATTATTATATACAAATACACATATATCAATTTTTCAAAAACATATCACTATTAAACTATTACACATTTTAATAAAAGTGTTTATTTATTTCTTAAATCAACAATAACATTCATAATTTTTTTAATGTTAAAAAAACATAAAATTTTATAATAATTTATAATTAATTGATTGAATTTTACTAGGAATATGGATAAACGGGTGCGGGTATGGGTATTGAGATACCCATAGATTATGGATACGGGTGTGAACATAGTGTCCACGCGGGTTTGGGCTCGGGTACGGAGATTTTTTTTGGTATGGGGACGGGTATTGTAGTACTCTGCCCATTGCCATCCCTAATCAATACCCGAGTACGTGTAAAAAAGTACTTAAATAAAGAAGAAAATAATTTCACAAATATTTAATTATCTATATTTAAGTATCCCAAAGTCCATTTTTCACAAATATTTAATTATCTATATTTAAGTATCCCAAAGTCCATTTTTCTTATATTCCAACAAGACATAAGATAGATCAAGTGATTACACTAGTAAAATACAACCACATATCCAAAGTTCTATAAAACAAAGATAGAATGATATATTTTTGTTCTTAATTTAACACATAAAAACGACATGGCACGACGCGTGCGAATGCACATGTGCTTTAGTAGTATTTAAAAAAGCAGACAAATTGACAACCACATACTTGATAAATGACAACATCACCTTTTTAAATTACATAATATTTAAAGAATTAACCAAAACACAAACATAATTTCTACATGTATTGCAAGATGGGAAGATTGAATAACTCAAACTCACAAAATAAAGGATGGTATCTCGTCTATAAATGAATCATATCTAGTCTTGGAAAAAAGTTTTAGAAGAGAAACGTTGCACAAACACACCAAATGGTTTGAATGAGGTTGAAGTGTTTTTGTTGGGATAAATAGCAAATGGATCCCGTGGGAGGGACAGTCACTATGTCTCCACTTATTTGTGAAAGGGTTTGTGAATTAAATCCTAACGAAGTTCGGAAATGGAAGAAAAAACAAGGTTCAATCTGTATCGCCTCATCCTACCCCAAAAGACTCAACTGCGTAAGATTCATATCTTTATTTATTAAGTGTTTTAAGTTTGATAAAGAGAAGGAGGTTTGAAAAGAGAGTCACTCGAAGAAGTCGAGGTTTATTATGAAACTGGTTAAAGTTTAGAAAATAAAGAAGGTTTTGAAAAATATGAGAAGGTTTTGAAAATTAAAGAATTTGAAGGAGATGAAGAGAATTTCATATGTACAAGACGGTAAAAGATAAGGTAAGGAAGGTCTGGCCGAACATAAGCTCATACTTGATATAAAGAAATCAATATAAGATTCCCACCCCTTGGGATTAAAAGCCATAAGCAGTTAAATAAGCCAAGAGTATACCAAACCTCAGGTGAAAATAAATCACACAAGCAAACATCATCAAAGACACCCTTGCGTCAGATAATACTCGAAGGAACGGGTAAAGTGCATCAGGTGAAAATAAACCACAGCAGAGAATGTATAAGGTAAGAATAAATCACAAGCAGTGAATGCATCAGGTAAACTTAAGGTGTCAGATAAATCTCAAAGTATCAACAAGATATCATATAAGAATCCCTGCATCAGATAAAACACACTGACGGAACTAGGATAACAGAGAAATAATCTGAATGTCTCAAATAAGGCTTAAGAGTAGTCTACGGGACTGGAATGGATTGAATTGAAAGTCACAAAATAAACCGGTCAATGGAGTCTATGCATCCAAACATATTCGAAAGGTAATATTTAAATTAACTTTATAATCGCAACACAATGAAGATAATATCAACACAAGTTGAATTTTTTTACAAGTAAATCAAATAAAGTATAAAGCCAAAAATTCCATGTCTATTGTATTTACATCACAAATATTAAACCAAAAAAAGGTGTATAAATTATTAATAATAGAAGAAAAAAATTTGGAGGTGCATAATTGGAATGCTGGTGTAAATAAAGACTAAAAAAAGATTAAATTAGTAGATGTTACTATGATAATAAATTAAAAGCTTTGCAAATTTCGTTTGTGTTTGGAAAACCATGCGAACCAATATTATGACTAAAAACCATTTCTCATCGATTAACCAATATGCTTGTGGTCTTGTTCCAATCATACACATTCAACATAAAAACAAATGTTACTAATCTTAGAATGAGTCTATTTTAATATATACAAAGTGAATACTACCGTTTTTACAAATAATTTAAAACTAATTACATTTCTAAAATTAGGGTTAAATAGGTCATTATCGCATCATTTAATTTTTTAATTATAATTAATTCAGAGATTTGGAATATTTGCTTCGTTTTGTACACAAAATTAATGTGATTATTGGCCACGTCTATTACCAAAGCTACTAATATAATTACTATCAACTTTATCTATTCCAACAATCAACATTAATTATTCCATCATTAATTTTAGAACATAAAAGCCACGCTGAAAAGAAAATAAGAAAACAAAACCTTCTCTCTTACTCTTTCATTTTCTTTATCTTTGCTTCATTTTTGGAAAGACAACCAACACAAAAGACTGAACCATTGATTTCTCTCTGCTTCAGTTTTTCAAAGACGCAGTAACATAATTAAACACCAACAAACAAACATACAAAATCAATATCCAAACCCAATAATCCTAAATTTCTCATTATTTTTTATAGGATTTACAAGATTTCAAAATGAAAATTATGTAAATTTGATTAATACATCACAAGACGAATGTTTAATTCTGGTTCCGCTTCTACCTCTTCTTGACTCTTTTGATCTTCTGAGTTGTAGGTCAGATGTGTGTTATGCTGGTGTATCCGTGAGATGTAGGATTTTGATGGCGTATGTGTATGAATTTGTGCGGCAGTGAAGAGAAAATGTTCGGGGCTACAAACAAATAGTGACTTCAAGTTGTTTTGTAGTTTGTTATGTTTTCAATTTTTTTCACCTGAAGTTTGTATGTTTATTAGTTACATATTCGGATTTAAGTATCATAACTAAAAAGGTATACTCACTAATCTCATTCTTTCGCAGAGGAAGTTTTAAAATTTGGTTATACATGAATTTCTCTGTTGAGTTTCATTATATTTGTAATTATGTTATAGGTGTAGACTATTTTGTCCTTAATATACAAGTTTGTTAATGTTAAGTTCTTGGTTAAACTGTGGTCCCCAACAAAAGAGGGTTATCAGAGAGAGTATATGTGACTTTTAAAGAAGCAGAAAAGAATTATAGATGGTATACAGGTTTTGTTGATGTTTGAAGAGAGCTTCTAAGTTGGTAATGGTAATACAACTTTGATCTATATGGGGAAACACTAATTCCAAATAGATTAAAAAATTTGGAAAAGAGAAGAACTTTATACAACAACCGTCAACAGTATCAAAATAATACTAAGACTATTGATAGCATTTTCTTATTTTACACTCATAATAGCTTTTGATCTTTGATTTTTATTTATGAATTCCTGGTAGAACAACCATTGAAAAATTCAATATAAATTACAGATTGTGATTATTCTGTGGGATTTAGTTTTGTTTCCACTGCCAATTTTAGTAAAGTTTATGTTAAACAGAATTGGAATCAACTAACTCTCTCACTGATTTTGGGTATAACATGATTTTCATTTCTATTTTCTTCCAGATGATGCTGATATTTGTTGTCCATAAATTTTTAAATGTTTTGATGTATATTGTCTGATAACTATTGTCTTTTAACCTATTAACAAAGTATTTGAATACAATTATTGTCTTTTAACATATTAACAAAGTATTTGTATAAAATGCAGGGTGAAAAGTTAGCTGATTCAGTTAGTTGTATCCATATTATAATAGATAAAGGTTTTTATCAAAAGTAAGAACTCAATAAATATGTTGATAGTATTCCTCCCACTTATCATTAATGAATTTATGATTTGGTTTTTCTAATCACATGTTACAAAAAGAAACTACTCAAAATAATAAGATAATATAAATTTCTGCTTTTTTTCTTCTCTTCTTGCAAATGGGAAAAATATAGCTTCTTTATTTATTATTAATATTCTCATTTTTTTTACTATTAATAAATATATTTAAAATATTTTTTTTGTTAATTAAACTATTATTTATTAAAGTTGCATAAAAATATTCTACGAATAATTATGAGTTATTCACTATTTATTTAGTATTTATTCACTGTGTAGAATTGTTTATATTTACAAATTCAGATACTACGTTTATACTTCCTTCATTAATGATTTTTGTTTTTTATTTTATATTTTTGAGTTAATTAATTTATATTTTAAACATTTGATTGATTTGAATTTATTATATTAAATTATTTTAACAATTTTGTTACCCTTAGTAATGATACTCATTCTACCTTTTACTCAAATGAAGATAATAATGTATTGGTAAAAGAAAAGAGTGTCAATAATATATTATTTTTTAATTTCTCCAATAATAATTAATTTATTTTTGTTTACTTATAAAAACAAAATGATATTTATAAGAAAGGAAAATTCTAACTGAAAGACCATAATAAACTTATCATTTATCATTTAATTCATATTTACAAACATTTGTTTTTGATTAAAAGAACACGAAACAATACAAATTTGACAAGATAATTTTGGTCATACAAAAATTGATTCAATAATTTTGGTCCTGCAAAAATTGACTCAATAAATTAGTTAAAAGTTAATTTTGGATTGTAAGTAATTATTTATAATAAATAATAAATAACTTTTTTATTTTAATTTTGACATTAATTTACCGTTTTTTGGATTGTGTTAGAAACAAATAAAAAATAAAAAATCTTTGAAAATAAATGTTTTAATATAATATTGCCTTTAAAGATGTAACATATTAGAATAAATATGCTTTATATATCCTTTATCCTATCTATCCATAAATAAATATCCTTTATATATTTTTATATCAAATAATTGATTTTTATATGAATAATTGATTTTGTAAATGTTTAATTTCACTGCTCACTTTCAACACAATAACATTATTCTATTTTAATAAGTGATTATCTCTTTTATTTTTAAAATGTTAATGCTTATATGATTTATTTTATGATTATTTAATATATTTAAAATTATATGATTATTATTGATTTTATAGTTATTAATTAATATATCATTTATTTTCTATGAAGATCTCCTTACATGTTATTATTATTATTATTATTATTATTTTATTATTCTTATTATTATTATTATTATTATTATTATTATTATTTTATATTGTGATACGGTGGCAGAGTCGACTGTTATACTGGTTTTGCGTTTCTGTTCACAAATGTTGCGGTAAGCAAGAGTCGCCACTGGCTTTTCTTTTATCCAAATTAAGGAAAGGGTGAAAAGAACAGAAAAAGACCTTTTCGAGAATTTTCTAAGGGGGTAGATTATAGAAAGGGAAGGTGTTAGCACCCTTTCCATCCTTAGTTTTCTACGGGCTCTTAGATGCTTAGCTCATTTTAAAAGTACCTTGTACTTTGTATGTTTTGAAAAATGTTTTGAAATGCCTTAGTGCGGCGATTTACTTCATGATAACTCTTGTATCAGTCCTCAAGAGTGTTTAAAAAGCAAATATTATTTTTTGAAAGTTGTTTTTGAAATGTGTAAGTGTAAAACGTTTGTTTTGAGCATAGCATCTAAGAACTATCTACTTATACTCGAAAAGGTTGTTCTTTTCCTCCTATCCTTTAGACAGTGTTATCCTACTATTAATGAGTAGGTAGCCCTATCATTGGATGTTTGAGGGACATTCAAAGGGACGTTACAGTCACGAAGGCAACTTGACAAGGAACTTTAGTAACTGTCCTAAAGTTCTAAGATCACTTTTATTACTGAGGTAATGTTGAGAGGGTCATCGAGGGACTTGTGATCTTTCAAACTAGAGGACAATCACTAAAACTTTTCACATTTCGATAATTGTGACCATTTTCTGAAGGCAACCAAAGTGGGATACCCTAGAGGTGCGCATGTGCGATTGTGTTTAGTTCAGCTATTTATCTTGCACATTTAGGTTTGCTAACGTTTTAATTTTCCAGTCTTGTCATGCAATCCTAGTTACTAGCAGTTAATATGTACAGAAAAATGTAAAGTGCGAAAATATAACCCTACTTTATTACATGGCTTCGGGGAGGGGGATATTTACAATGTATAAAACTTGGGGGAAGAAAAATAAAGAAAGCGGTAAAAATCCTAATTAGTCTATTACATCCCGTATACAGGTACAATAATGTAAAAGTGAGAGAAATAAATAACGTGCGAAAGGTAAAGACGTCTAAAACCTAAGGAAATTCTAAATGAAATAAGAAAATCTTTTTTTGTTTATTTTTTTGATTTGAGAAATAATTAAATTAACTATTCTAAAGTCTATTTAGAAAATAAAGTTAATCAAGAAAAATAGTCTAAGCTCTTTTTTTATTTTATAGTTTTTCTATTATGAAAAGAAAATTATTAAATCTAAATCAAGTCCTAAGTTCTAATTCATTTTAAATTAAAGAAAATAGTTAAAATATTTATTTAATTTATTTACAAAATTAGTTTAATTAAAAAATACTAACTTAATATTTTTTTGTGATTTTTGTGATTATTTGTTTAATTAATAAATAAAGAAAAGAAAAATAAATAAAAATAAAACAATGCAATAAAATGTTAGATGGGCCTGATAACAAAAGAAAAATAGGGGGTGCTATTTGAAATTCGCTAGGCCCAAAGCTGTGAAGCCCATACTTCATGCCTGATCCTGTGTGGATAAGTCTTGAAGGCATATGATATATTGTGCGCTTGGATGTGCTGGCTTGGATCAGATGTACATATAATGGCCTAGGCTGAGGGTGCATGGTGCACATCTGACCATACATTACATGGGATCTACATGAATATTGTTAGAAAAATGAGAAAATGCTGGACCTGGGACTCGAACCCAGGTCCTCTCCCTTCGCACAAACGTGCCTTACCAGCTGAGCTACTTGGTTATTCGTTACATAAAATAAAACAATAATATAATATAAGAAAAATTGGTCAGATATATTAAAAATGAAAAAAAAAACACGCGTTGGGTTTTAATGGGACAATGGGAAACTACCACGCCTTGTCTTCTTCCATGCTTCGTCGTTTTAGGTATAGAAACCTATAGTGACAGTTTTTGTTTTCCACTATAGCACCTGCATCTCGAAACATACAGAATACGCAGCATAAATTAAATGTGAGGCCATAGATCAATTGGCCTCGACCTTCTGAGCACGATGGTAACCTTAGTTGGGTCTAATTTTGGCTGATTCGAAAAACCCCAATTCAGAGTTCCTAACCCTAACCATGGCCAAGCATCGTACCTGCATCAAAACTTAAATCCAGCTATATAGAAAGCTTGTAAACATTCATATGAACAAATATGCATGGTTGAAATGATCTTATATCACATGAATAAAATAAACGAATTTGAAAAAGAAATGCAAACCGTGTGAGTTGGTTAGGACATCTCGTGATGCTTCAGGGCGTGGTAATGATTGCAAAAGCTTCAGGGGACCTTCAGGAACGTGTTTGTGTCCTTTGTTTGGGTTGAGGATGGCTGGAAATGTGTTTTGGAGTTTGACAACTTTGCTTACTTTTCGTAATTTTGTATGACACTTTCAGGCTGTTTTTTTTTTGTCTAAGGCTTGAAAATGCCACCCTTATATAGAGAAGATGGAGGGGACCAGGTAAGAAGGAAAGAATTAAAGCTTTAAAGGCTATAATAAAGCCATGATCTCATTTTGAAAAACTGCCATAACTTGTGATTTCATGCCATGTTGGAAGCTGGATGAACCTGAACACTTCTTGCACGAATTATTGGGCCTTAAGGCAAAGCAAAACAACATCCCAAATGCAAAAACCCATCTCTAAATATTTTATGCAATTTACTTTGTATTTATTTGAAATAAATCAAAATAAACATGAGAAAAATAGATGAAATTTGCAAGGCAAGGTAAAAATCAGATTAGGGGCTTTTCCTAAGGTCATGAAAGAGATTGAAGTCCAAAAAGTTGGGCCATTGCCTTAAAAGTTTAAGTTTGCTCAATGCACAAATCTTGAAATTTCCAAAATTTTCCCAACTTGAGCAAGCCATAACTTTATCAATTTTGATCTCATGATGATGATCTCAGACTTTTTGGAAATCCCAAGATGTCTAATTCCATCCCTCTTTTGATAAATTTTGCATTTGAAGAATGTATCTTGATGTAAATGGTCTTGGAAAAAAGTGTCTTTTGTTGACTTTTTGAAAATGACCTGTAATGTATGAGCTTGTATCTTTCAAATAGTGCATCTCTTGATCTTGAGGAAACAAGATAAGTTGAAGGGAATGAGATTATGTTAAATATGAGCTTTGGTTGGGGGAAAATTACTGAAGTATGTGAAAGTTAAGCCTGGTCAAAGTTCAGTTGACTTTTCCTATAGAAACCCTAATTTAGCCATTTTTGACTTTTGATAGATTAGGAGTATTTCTTAAGGAATCATGATAAAACCTTGATAAAATGATGGATTTTACTTCAAAATGTTGATTTTGACCAAAAATCTTAAAGTTTGATTATACATGGGCCACAGTTGACTTTTGACCTAGTACTATTGATTTTCAAGCATTTGAGCAACTGACTGAGCAAACTTGTAGTGGAAGGCATAAAATTTGTCATGGACAATCTTGAAGGCATATTGAGACTATGGAAAAGATTTGGGACCTTTGGAGCTCACACATCTTGATGAAAAGTGAAACCGTAGATAGAGGTTCATTGCTTAGGAGGAGAATTTGTCTGGTCAATTCTTGGTCAACCTTGAGCAATTGAGGACCTCCAGGAGCATGTTTTGAGTAAAATTGGGAGGGAAAATTTTGGGGTACAACATATATCAATAAATATTATTCAATCAATTAAGTATTATTTATTTTAGATTTGTTTAAAAACAATCATATACTATATAGAAACATGAAGATTAGCTGAGCAATACCACGTCCGGTTGCATGAAAATTGAAATGAGATAAATATATTTTTTAAAATAATATTTGAAAAGAATAAATTAATAAAATCAAATAACAAATATTTTATTTTTGAATTTAATTTCATATAAATAACAAATATTTTTAAAGAAAAAAAATATTAGCTTTTAAATGATAAAAAGTTAACATTTATACTAAAAAGTGATACAAATGATTATTTTTATAAAAATAACATGAGACAATTATGATTAATGAAACTATGATTTGGTTTTTCTAATCACATGTTACAAAAAGAAACTACTCAAAAAATAAGATAATATACATTTTTGCTTTTCTTTTTCTCTTCTGTGTTGCAAATGGGAAAAATAGAGCTTCTTTATTTATATTAATATTCTCAATTATTTCTTTACTATTAATAACTATATTTAAATTATTATTTTTTTAATTAATAAGTTATTAGTTATTAAAGTTGCATAAAAATATTCTACGAATAATTATGAGTTATTCACTATTTATTTAGTATTTATTTGCGATGCAGAATTGTTTAAATTCACAAATTCATATATTATTATTATTATTATTGTTATTATATCAATAAATATTATTTAATCAATTAAGTATTATTTATTTTAGATTTGTTTAAAAACAATCATATACTTTTTAGAAACATGAAGATTAGCTGAGCAATACCATGTTCGACTGTATGAAAAATTGAAATGAGAATAATATATTTTTTAAAATAATAATTGAAAATAATAAATTTATAAAATCAAATAACAAATATTATCTTTTTAAATTTAATTTCACATAAATAACAAATATTTTAAAGAAAAAAATCGACTTGAAACAAAGTTAGATTCTTAATGATAAAAAGTTAACATTTATACTAAAAAATGATACAAATATTTATTTTTATAAAAATAACATGAGACAATAATGATTAGTGAATACACAAATTTTTTATGAATACACAAATTTTTTATTCTTTTAAAAATGACCAATAAAAATTATGCTGCATAAAAGGTGTGTTGCATCGTATGTTTGGTCACATTGGAAATATCAGCAAATTCATATGACTTAAAAATATGACAATAATAATGATACATTATTAATATCAATATGGTGAGTAAATAATAATAAATGTTAATAATAAAAATTTATTAATATTTATTATTATATAATTATAATAACATATTAAAATTATTATTATTATTAATATTTAAATTATGAATTTTTAAAATAGAAAAATCTTACACATTTATGTATTATGTATATTTTCAAAATAGTTCTTAGGAATTAAAAATGAGAAAATGTTAATAAAAATGTTTTTAAGGTTCTAAATTAAAAATTAACGGTCTGATTTGCACCGATACGAATCAATACTGGCTCATACTCAATGAATACCCACAAAAAGTACCCTCAACGATTAGGGTAAAAATCCGCAAAATAGGTACGAATACTAACACGAGTAATTACCCATTAAAATAAGCGGTTATGAGTGCTGGCATGAGTACCTTAGTACCCACTCCACTCCATACTCACACTTCATATTTATATAATATCATTTGTATTATTATATACAAATGCACATATATCAATTTTTTAAAAACATATCACTATTAAACTATTACACATTTTAATAAAAGTGTTTATTTATTTCTTAAATCAACAATAACATTCATAATTTTTTTAATGTTAAAAAACTTAAAATTATATCATAATTTATAATTAATTGATTGAATTTTACTACAAATGTGGATAAACGGGTGCGGGTATGGGTATTGAGATACCCACATATTATGGATATGGGTGTGAACAGTGTCCACGCGGGTTTGGGCTCGGGTACAAAGATATATTTGGTATGGGGACGGGTACTGTAGTACTCTTCCCATTGCCATCCCTGATCAATACCCGAGTACAGGTAAAAAAATATACATAAATAAAGAAGAAAATAATTTCACAAATATTTAATTATCTATATTTAAGTATCCCAAAGTCTATTTTTCACAAATATTTAATTATCTATACTTAGGTATCCCAAAGTCCATTTTTCTTATATTCCAACAAGACATAAGATATATCAAGTGATTACACCAGTAAAATACGACCACATATCCAAAGTTCTATAAAAACAAAGATAGGATGATATATTTTTGTTCTTAATTTCACACATAAAAATGACATGGCACGACTCGTGCGAATGCACACGTGCTTTAGTAGTATTTAAAAAAGCAGACAAATTGACAACCACAACTTGATAAAATAAAACATCACCTATTTAAATTACATAATATTTGAAGAATGAACAAAAACACCAACACAATTCCTACATGTATTGCAAGATGGGAAAATTGAATAAGTCAAACACACAAAATAGAGGATGGTATCTCTTCTATAAATGAATCATATCTAATCTTGCAAAAAAGTTTTAGAAGAGAAACGTTGCATAAACACACAAAATGGTATGAATGAGGTTTAAGTGTTTTGTTGGGATCAATAGGAAATGGATTCCACTGGAGGGACAGCCACTATGTCTCCACTTATTTGTGAAAGGGTTTGTGAATTGAATCGTAATGAAGTTCGGAAATTAAAGAAAAAACAAGGTTCAGTCTGTATTGTCTCATCCTACCCCAAAATACTCAACTGCATAAGATTCATATCTTTATTTATTAAGTGTTTTAAGTTTGATAAAAATAAAGAGGTTTGAAAAGAGAGTCACTCGAAGAAGTCGAGGTTTATTATGAAACTGGTTAAAGCTTAGAAAACAAAGAAGGTTTTGAAAAATATGAGAAGGTTTTGAAAATTAAATAATTTGAAGGAGATGAAGTGAATGCATCAGGTAAACTCAAGGTGTCAGATAAAGCTCAAAGTATCAATAAGATATCTAATAAGAATCCCTGCATCAGATAAAACACACTGACAAAACCAGGATAACAGAGAAATAATCTGAATGTCTCAGATAAGGCTTAAGAGTAGGCTACGGGACCGGAATGGATTGAATTGAAAGCCACAAAATAAACCGGTCAATGGAGTCTATGCATCCATACGTATTCGAAAGCTAATATTTAAATTAACTTTATAATCGCAATGCAATGAAGAAAATATCAACACAACTTGAATTTATTTACAAGTAAATCAAATAAAGTATAAAGCTAAAAATTCCATGTCTATTGTATTTACATCAAAAATATTAAACCAAAAAAGGTGTAAAAATTATTAACAATCGACAAATAATATTTGGTGGTGCATAATTGGAATGGTAGTGTAAATAAGAACTAAAAAAATATTAAATTAGTAGATGTTACTATGATAATAAATTAAAAGCTTTGCAAATTTCCTTTGTGTTTGGAAAACCATACGCACCAGTATTACAACTAAAAACCATTTCTCACTGACTAACCAATATGTCTGTGGTCTTGTTCCAATCATACACATTCAACACAAAAAGAAATGTTACTAATCTTAGAAGGGGTCTGTTTTAATATATAAAAAGTGCCTACTACCATTTTTACAAATAATTTAAAACTAATTACATTTCTAAAATTAGGGTTAAATAGATCATTATAAATTTTTTAATTAAAATTAATTCATACATCTTGAATATTTGCTTCTTTTTATACACAAAATTAATTTGATTGTTGGTCATTTCTATTACCAAAACTACTAATATAATTACTATCAACTTTACCTATTCCAACAATCCACATTAATTATTCCATCTATTAATTTTAGAACATAAAAGGCACAATGAAAAGAAAATTAGAAGAAAAAAACCTTCTCCTTCATTTTATTTAACTTTGCTTCATTTTTGGAAAGACAACCAACACAAAAGATAGAACCATTGATTTATCTCTGCTTCTATTTTTCAAAAACGCACTAACACAATCAAACACCAACAAACAAACATACAAAATAAATCCCCAAACACAACAATCCTTAATTTCTCGTTATTTTTCATAGGCTTTAAAGGGTACGAGATTTAAAAATGGAAATTATGTAAATTTAATTACTACACGAATGTTTAATTCTGGTTCCGCTTCTACCTCTTCTTGACTCTTTTGATCTTCTAAGTTGTAGGTCAGTTTTCGGTTGTGTTGGTGTCTCCGTGAGATGTAGGACTTTAATGGCATAGTTGTATGAATTTGTGTAGTAGTGAAGAGAAAATGTGAGGGTCTTCGAACAATACAGTGACTGCAAGTTTTTTTGTGGTTTGCTAGGTTTTTCGTTTATTTTTACCTGAAGTTTGTATGTTTATTAGTTACATATTCAGATTTACCTATGGTGACTAAAAAGGTATACTCACTAATCTCATTCTTTCACATAGGAAGTTTTTAAATTTGGTTAAACGAATCTTAGACCGTAGCTTATGTTTTTATAATATCTTTGTAATTGCGATGAATTTCTCTGTTGAGTTTAATTATATTTGTCATTATGTTATAGGTATAGACTATTTTGTACTTAATATACAAGTTTGTTAATGTCAAGTTCTTGGTTAAATTATGGTCCAAAACAAAAGAGGATTATCAGAGAGAGTATATGTGACTTTTAAAGAAGCAGAAAAGAATTATAGATGGTATACGGGTTTTGTTGATGTTTGAAGAGAGCTTTAAGTTAGTAATGGTAATACAACTTCGATCTATGTGGGGAAACATTAATTCCAAATAGATTAAAAAAATTTGGAGAAGAGAAGAACTTTATACAACAACTGTCAACAGTATCAAAATAATACTAAGATAATTGATAGAATTGTCTTATTTTACACTCATAATAGCTTTTGATCTTTTTTTTTTATTTATGAATTCCTGGTAGAATAGACATTGCAAAATTCAATCTAAATTACAAATTGCAATTATTATGTGAGACATAGTTTTGATTCCACTGCCAATTTTAGTAAAGTTTGCATTAAACAAAATTGGAATCAGCTCACTCTCTCACTGATATTGGGTAAAACAAGGTTTTCATTTCTATTTTCTTCCAGGTGATTCTGATATTTGTTGTCCATAAATTTTTAAATATAGTGATGTAGATTGTCTAATGTTTAGTGTCTTTTAACATATTAACAAAGTATTTGAATAAAATGCACGATGAAAAGTTCGTTGATTCAGTTAGTTGTATCTATATTAGAACAGATAAAGGTTTTTTTGTCAAAATTAAGAACTCAGTAAATATTAGATTTGATAGTATTCCTCCAACTTATTATTAATGAAACTATGATTTGGTTTTTCTAATCACATGTTACAAAAATAAACTACTCAAAAAAAAAAGATAATATACATTTTTGCTTTTTTTTTTCTCTTCTGTGTTGCAAATGGGAAAAATAGAGCTTCTTTATTTATTATTAATATTCTCAATTATTTTTTTTACTATTAATAACTATATTTAAAATATTTTTTTTGTTAATTAATAAGTTACTACTTATTAAAGTTGCATAAAAATATTCTACGAATAACTATGAGTTATTCAATATTTATTTAGTATTTATTCGCGATGCAGAATTGTTTACATTCACAAATTCGATACTATGTACATGCTTCCTTCATTAATAGTTTTTGTTTTTGTTTTATTTTTTTAAGGTTTCTTCGTGACAATTGCAACCAGATCTTAATTTTTATTTTAAATATTTTATGAGTTAATTAATATATATTTTGAACATTTGATTGATTTGAATTTATTATGTTAAATTATTTAAACAATTTTGTTTCCCTTAGTAATGATACCCAATCTACATTTTAATCAAATGAAGATAATAATGTATTGGTAAAAGAAAACAGTGTCAATAATATATTATTTTTTAATTTCTCAAACAATAATTAATGTTCTTTTGTTTAGTTATAAAAACAAAATGATATTTATAAAAAGGAAAATCCTAACTGAAAGACCATAACAAACTTATCATTTATCATTTAATTCATATTTACAAACATTTGTTGTTGATTAAAACAACTTGGAACAATATAAATTCGACAAGATAATTTTGGTTATACAAAATTTGATTAAATAATTATGGTCCTGCAAAAATTGATTCAATAAATTAGTTAAAAGTTAATTTTGGATTGTAAATAATTATTTATAATAAATAATAGAGTCTATTTTTGTTTTAATTTTGACATTAATTAACTGTTTTTAGGATTGTGTTAGAATAAATAAAAAATAAAAAATCTTTGTAAATAAATGTTTTAATATAATATTGCCTTTACAGATGCAACACCTTAGAATAAATATCCTTTATATATCCTCTATCCTAACTTTCCGAAAATAAATATCCTATATATATTTTTTAGATCAAACCATTGATTTTTTCATTGGAATAATTGATCTTGTAAATGTTTAATTTCACCGATCACTTTGAACACAAAAACATTATTCTATTTCAATAAGTGATTATCTCTTTAATTTTTAAAAAGTTAATACTTAAATGATTGATTTTATGAATATTTTGATATATTTAAAATTATATGATTATTATTGATTTTACAGTTATTAATTAATATATCATTATTTTCTATTAAGATCTCAATACATATTATTATTATTATTACTTTTATTATTATTATTATTATTATTATTATTATTATTATTATTATTATTATTATATCAATAAATATTATTCAATCAATTAAGTATTATTTATTTTAGATTTGTTTAAAAACCATCATATACTTTATAGAAACATGAAGATTAGCTGAGCAATACCATGTTCGGTTGCATGAAAATTGAAATGAGAATAATATATATTTTTAAAATAATAATTGAAAATAATAAATTAATAAAATAAAATAACAAATATTATATTTTTAAATTTAATTTCATATAACTAACAAATATTTTTAAAGAAAACAATCGACTTGAAACAAAATTAGATTCTTTACGATAAAAAGTTAACATTTATACTAAAAAATGATACAAATATTTATTTTTATAAAAATAACATGAGACAATAATGATTAGTGAATACACAAATTTTGTATGAATACACAAATTTTTTATTCTTTTAAAAATGACCAATAAAAACTATGATGCATAAAAGGTGTGTTGCATCATATGTTTGGTGACATTGGAAATATCAGCAAATTCATATGAGTTAAAAATATGACAATAATAATGATACATTATTAATATCAATATGGTGAGTAAAACATAATAAATGTTAATAATAAAAATTTATTATTATTTAATTATAATAACATATTAAAATTAAAAATATTATTATTATTAATTTTTAATTTATGAATTTTTAAAAATAGAAAAATCTTACATATTTATGTATTATGTATATTGTCAAAATAGTTTTTAGGAATTAAAAATGAGAAAATGTTCATTAAAACAATTTTAATGTTTTAAATTAAAATTTTACGGTCTGATTTGCACCGATACGAATCAATACTAGCTCATACTCAATGAGTGCTGACACGATTAATTACCCATTAAAATAAGTGGTTATGAGTGTTGGCACGAGTACCTTAGTACCCACTCTGCTCCATACTCACACTTCATATTTATATAATATCATTTGTATTATTATATACAAATACACATATATCAATTTTTCAAAAACATATCACTATTAAACTATTACACATTTTAATAAAAGTGTTTATTTATTTCTTAAATCAACAATAACATTCATAATTTTTTTAATCTTAAAAAAACTTAAAATTATATGATAATTTATAATTAATTGATTGAATTTTACTAGGAATGTGGATAAACGGGTGCGGGTATGGGTATTGAGATACCCATAGATTATGGATATGGGTGTGAACAGTTTCCACGAGGGTTTGGGCTTGGGTACGAAGATTTTTTTGGTATGGGGACGGGTATTATAATACTCTTCCCATTGCCATCCCTAATCAATACCCTTGTACAGGTAAAAAAAAATACTTAAATAAAGAATAAAATAATTTCACAAATATTTAATTATCTATATTTAAGTATCCCAAAGTCCATTTTTCACAAATATTTAATCATCTATATTTAAGTATCCCAAAGTCCATTTTTCTTATATTCCAACAAGACATAAGATAGATCAAGTGATTACACTAGTAAAATACAACCACATATCCAAAGTTCTATAAAACAAAGATAGAATGATATATTTTTGTTCTTAATTTCACACATAAAAACGACATGGCACGACGCGTGCGAATGCACATGTGCTTTAGTAGTATTTAAAAAAGCAGACAAATTGACATCCAGATACTTGATAAATGACAACATCACCTTTTTAAATTACATAATATTTAAAGAATTAACCAAAACACCAACATAATTTCTACATGTATTGCAAGATGGGAAGATTGAATAACTCAAACTCACAAAATAAAGGATGGTATCTCGTCTATAAATGAATCATATCTAGTCTTGGAAAAAAGTTTTAGAAGAGAAACGTTGCACAAACACACCAAATGGTTTGAATGAGGTTGAAGTGTTTTTGTTGGGATAAATAGCAAATGGATCCCGTGGGAGGGACAGTCACTATGTCTCCACTTATTTGTGAAAGGGTACTTGTGAATTAAATCCTAACGAAGTTCGGAAATGGAAGAAAAAACAAGGTTCAATCTGTATCGCCTCATCCTACCCCAAAAGACTCAACTGCGTAAGATTCATATCTTTATTTATTATGTGTTTTAAGTTTGATAAAGAGAAGGAGGTTTGAAAAGAGAGTCACTCGAAGAAGTCGAGGTTTATTATGAAACTGGTTAAAGTTTAGAAAATAAAGAAGGTTTTGAAAAAGATGAGAAGGTTTTGAAAATTAAAGAATTTGAAGGAGATGAAGAGAATATCCTATGTACAAGACGGTAAAAGATAAGGTAAGGAAGGTCTGGCCGAACATAAGCTCATACTTGATATAAAGAAATCAATATAACATTCACATCCCTTGGGATTAAAAGCCATAAGCAGTTAAATAAGCCAAGAGTATACCAAACCTCAGGTGAAAATAAATCACACAAGCAAACATCATCAAAGACACCCTTGCTTCAGATAATACTCGAAGGAACGGGTAAAGTGCATCAGGTGAAAATAAACCACAACAGAGAATGTATAAGGTAAGAATAAATCACAAGCAGCGAATGCATCAGGTAAACTTAAGGTGTCAGATAAATCTCAAAGTATCAACAAGATATCATATAAGAATCCCTGCAACAGATAAAACACACTGACAGAACTAGGATAATAGAGAAATAATCTGAATGTCTCAGATAAGGCTTAAGAGTAGTCTACGGGACTGGAATGGATTGAATTGAAAGTCACAAAATAAACCGGTCAATGGAGTCTATGCATCCAAACATATTCGAAAGGTAATATTTAAATTAACTTTATAATCGCAACACAATGAAGATAATATCAACACAAGTTGAATTTTTTTACAAGTAAATCAAATAAAGTATAAAGCCAAAAATTCCATGTCTATTGTATTTACATCACAAATATTAAACCAAAAAAAGGTGTATAAATTATTAATAATAGAAGAAAAAAATTTGGAGGTGCATAATTGGAATGCTGGTGTAAATAAAGACTAAAAAAAGATTAAATTAGTAGATGTTACTATGATAATAAATTAAAAGCTTTGCAAATTTCGTTTGTGTTTGGAAAACCATGCGAACCAATATTATGACTAAAAACCATTTCTCACCGATTAACCAATATGCTTGTGGTCTTGTTCCAATCATGCACATTCAACATAAAAACAAATGTTACTAATCTTAGAATGAGTCTATTTTAATATATAGAAAGTGAATACTACCGTTTTTACAAATAATTTAAAACTAATTACATTTCTAAAATTAGGGTTAAATAGGTCATTATCGCATCATTTAATTTTTTAATTATAATTAATTCAGAGATTTGGAATATTTGCTTCGTTTTGTACACAAAATTAATGTGATTATTGGCCACGTCTATTACCAAAGCTACTAATATAATTACTATCAACTTTATCTATTCCAACAATCAACATTAATTATTCCATCATTAATTTTAGAACATAAAAGCCACACTGAAAAGAAAATAAGAAAACAAAACCTTCTCTCTTACTCTTTCATTTTCTTTATCTTTGCTTCATTTTTGGAAAGACAACCAACACAAAAGACTGAACCATTGATTTCTCTCTACTTCAGTTTTTCAAAGACGCAGTAACATAATTAAACACCAACAAACAAACATACAAAATCAATATCCAAACCCAATAATCCTAAATTTCTCATTATTTTTGATAGGATTTACAAGATTTCAAAATGAAAATTATGTAAATTTGATTAATACATCACAAGACGAATGTTTAATTCTGGTTCCGCTTCTACCTCTTCTTGACTCTTTTGATCTTCTGAGTTGTAGGTCAGTTGTGTGTTATGTTGGTGTATCCGTGAGATGTAGGATTTTGATGGCGTAGTTGTATGAATTTGTGCGGCAGTGAAGAGAAAATGTTCGGGGCTACAAACAAACAGTGACTTCAAGTTTTTTTGTAGTTTGTTATGTTTTTCATTTTTTTTCACCTGAAGTTTGTATGTTTATTAGTTACATATTCGGATTTAAGTATCACGACTAAAAAGGTATACTCACTAATCTCATTCTTTCGCAGAGGAAGTTTTAAAATTTGGTTATACATGAATTTCTCTGTTGAGTTTCATTATATTTGTCATTATGTTATAGGTGTAGACTATTTTGTCCTTAATATACAAGTTTGTTAATGTTAAGTTCTTGGTTAAACTGTGGTCCCCAACAAAAGAGGGTTATCAGAGAGAGTATATGTGACTTTTAAAGAAGCAGAAAAGAATTATAGATGGTATACAGGTTTTGTTGATGTTTGAAGAGAGCTTCTAAGTTGGTAATGGTAATACAACTTTGATCTATATGGGGAAACACTAATTCCAAATAGATTAAAAAATTTGTAAAAGAGAAGAACTTTATACAACAACAGTCAACAGTATCAAAATAATACTAAGACTATTGATAGCATTTTCTTATTTTACACTCATAATAGCTTTTGATCTTTGATTTTTATTTATGAATTCCTGGTAGAACAACCATTGAAAAATTCAATATAAATTACAGATTGTGATTATTCTGTGGGATTTAGTTTTGTTTCCACTGCCAATTTTAGTAAAGTTTACGTTAAACAGAATTGGAATCAACTAACTCTCTCACTGATTTTGGGTATAACATGATTTTCATTTCTATTTTCTTCCAGATGATGCTGATATTTGTTGTCCATAAATTTTTAAATGTTTTGATGTATATTGTCTGATAACTATTGTCTTTTAACCTATTAACAAAGTATTTGAATAAAATTATTGTCTTTTAACATATTAACAAAGTATTTGTATAAAATGCAGGGTGAAAAGTTAGCTGATTCCGTTAGTTGTATCCATATTATAATAGATAAAGGTTTTTATCAAAAGTAAGAACTCAGTAAATATGTTGATAGTATTCCTCCCACTTATCATTAATGAATTTATGATTTGGTTTTTCTAATCACATGTTACAAAAAGAAACTACTCAAAATAATAAGATAATATAAATTTCTGCTTTTTTTCTTCTCTTCTTGCAAATGGGAAAAATATAGCTTCTTTATTTATTATTAATATTCTCATTTTTTTTACTATTAATAAATATATTTAAAATATTTTTTTTGTTAATTAAACTATTATTTATTAAAGTTGCATAAAAATATTCTACGAATAATTATGAGTTATTCACTATTTATTTAGTATTTATTCACTGTGTAGAATAGTTTATATTTACAAATTCAGATACTACGTTTATACTTCCTTCATTAATGATTTTTGTTTTTTATTTTATATTTTTGAGTTAATTAATTTATATTTTAAACATTTGATTGATTTGAATTTATTATATTAAATTATTTTAACAATTTTGTTACCCTTAGTAATGATACTCATTCTACATTTTACTCAAATGAAGATAATAATGTATTGGTAAAAGAAAAGAGTGTCAATAATATATTATTTTTTAATTTCTCCAATAATAATTAATTTATTTTTGTTTACTTATAAAAACAAAATGATATTTATAAGAAAGGAAAATCCTAACTGAAAGACCATAACAAACTTATCATTTATCATTTAATTCATATTTACAAACATTTGTTTTTGATTAAAAGAACACGAAACAATACAAATTTGACAAGATAATTTTGGTCATACAAAAATTGATTCAATAATTTTGATCCTGCAAAAATTGACTCAATAAATTAGTTAAAAGTTAATTTTGGATTGTAAGTAATTATTTATAATAAATAATAAATAACTTTTTTATTTTAATTTTGACATTAATTTACCATTTTTTGGATTGTGTTAGAAATAAATAAAAAATAAAAAATCTTTGAAAATAAATGTTTTAATATAATATTGCCTTTAAAGATGTAACATATTAGAATAAATATGCTTTATATATCCTTTATCCTATCTATCCATAAATAAATATCCTTTATATATTTTTATATCAAATAATTGATTTTTACATTGGAATAATTGATTTTGTAAATGTTTAATTTCACTGATCACTTTCAACACAATAACATTATTCTATTTTAATAAGTGATTATCTCTTTTATTTTTAAAATGTTAATGCTTATATGATTTATTTTATGATTATTTAATATATTTAAAATTATATGATTATTATTGATTTTATAGTTATTAATTAATATATCATTTATTTTCTATGAAGATCTCCTTACATGTTATTATTATTATTATTATTATTTTATTATTCTTATTATTATTATTATTTTATATTGTGATACGGTGGCAGAGTCGACTGTTATACTGGTTTTGCGTTTGTGTTCACAAATATTGCGGTAAGCAAGAGTCGCCACTGGCTTTTCTTTTATCCAAATTAAGGAAAGGGTGAAAAGAACAGAAAAAGACCTTTTCGAGAATTTTCTAAGGGGGTAGATTATAGAAAGGGAAGGTGTTAGCACCCTTTCCATCCTTAGTTTTCTACGGGCTCTTAGATGCTTAGCTCATTTTAAAAGTACCTTGTGCTTTGTATGTTTTGAAAAATGTTTTGAAATGCCTTAGTGCGGCGATTTACTTCATGATAACTCTTGTATCAGTCCTCAAGAGTGTTTACAAAGCAAATATTATTTTTTGAAAGTTGTTTTTGAAATGTGTAAGTGTAAAACGTTTGTTTTGAGCATATCATCTAAGAACTATCTACTTATACTCGAAAATGTTGTTCTTTTCTTCCTATCCTTTAGACAGTGTTATCCTACTATTAATGAGTAGGTAGCCCTATCATTGGATGTTTGAGGGACATTCAAAGGGACGTTACAGTCACGAAGGCAACTTGACAAGGAACTTTAGTAACTGTCCTAAAGTTCTAAGATCACTTTTATTACTGAGGCAATGTCGAGAGGGTCATCGAGGGACTTGTGATCTTTCAAACTAGAGGACAATCACTAAAACTTTTCACGTTTCGATAATTGTGACCGTTTTCTGAAGGCAACTAAAGTGGGATACCCTAGAGGTGCGCATGTGCGATTGTGTTTAGTTCAGCTATTTATCTTGCACATTTAGGTTTGCTAACGTTTTAATTTTCCAGTCTTGTCATGCAATCCTAGTTACTAGCAGTTAATATGTACAGAAAAATGTAAAGTGCGAAAATATAACCCTACTTTATTACATGGCTTCGGGGAGGGGGATATTTACAATGTATAAAACTTGGGGGAAGAAAAATAAAGAAAGCGGTAAAAATCCTAATTAGTCTATTACATCCAGTATACAGGTACAATAATGTAAAAGTGCGAGAAATAAATAACGTGCGAAAGGTAAAGACGTCTAAAACCTAAGGCAATTCTAAATGAAATAAGAAAATCTTTTTTTGTTTATTTTTTTGATTTGAGAAATAATTAAATTAACTATCCTAAAGTCTATTTAGAAAATAAAGTTAATCAAGAAAAATAGTCTAAGCTCTTTTTTTATTTTATAGTTTTTCTATTATGAAAAGAAAATTATTAAATCTAAATCAAGTCCTAAGTTCTAATTCATTTTAAATTAAAGAAAATAGTTAAAATATTTATTTAATTTATTTACAAAATTAGTTTAATTAAAAAATACTAACTTAATATTTTTTTGTGATTTTTGTGATTATTTGTTTAATTAATAAATAAAGAAAATAAAAATAAAACAATGCAATAAAATGTTAGATGGGCCTGATAACAAAAGAAAAATAGGGGGTGCTATTTGAAATTCGCTAGGCCCAAAGCTGTGAAGCCCATACTTCATGCCTGATCCTATGTGGATAAGTCTTGAAGGCATATGATATATTGTGCGCTTGGATATGCTGGCTTGGATCAGATGTACATATAATGGCCTAGGCTGAGGGTGCATGGTGCACATCTGACCATACATTACATGGGATCTACATGAATATTGTTAGAAAAATGAGAAAATGCTGGACCTGGGACTCGAACCCAGGTCCTCTCCCTTCGCACAAACGTGCCTTACCAGCTGAGCTACTTGGTTATTCGTTACATAAAATAAAACAATAATATAATATAAGAAAAATTGGTCAGATATATTAAAAATGAAGAAAAAAAACACGCGTTGGGTTTTAATGGGACAATGGGAAACTACCACGCCTTGTCTTCTTCCATGCTTCGTCGTTTTAGGTATAGAAACCTATAGTGACAGTTTTTGTTTGTCACTATAGCACCTGCATCTCGAAACATACAGAATACGCAGCATAAATTAAATGTGAGGCCATAGATCAATTGGCCTCGACCTTCTGAGCACGATGGTAACCTTAGTTGGGTCTAATTTTGGCTGATTCGAAAAACCCCAATTCAGAGTTCCTAACCCTAACCATGGCCAAGCATCGTACCTGCATCAAAACTTAAATCCAGCTATATAGACAGCTTGTAAACATTCATATGAACAAATATGCATGGTTGAAATGATCTTATATCACATGAATAAAATAAACGAATTTGAAAAAGAAATGCAAACCGTGTGAGTTGGTTAGGACGTCTCGTTATGCTTCAGGGCGTGGTAATGATTGCAAAAGCTTCAGGGGACCTTCAGGAACGTGTTTGTGTCCTTTGTTTGGGTTGAGGATGGCTGGAAATGTGTTTTGGAGTTTGACAACTTTGCTTACTTTTCGTAATTTTGTATGACACTTTCAGGCTGTTTTTTTTTTGTCTAAGGCTTGAAAATGCCACCCTTATATAGAGAAGATGGAGGGGACCAGGTAAGAAGGAAAGAATTAAAGCTTTAAAGGCTATGATAAAGCCATGATCTCATTTTGAAAAACTGCCATAACTTGTGATTTCATGCCATGTTGGGAGCTGGATGAACCTGAACACTTCTTGCACGAATTATTGGGCCTTAAGGCAAAGCAAAACAACATCCCAAATGCAAAAACCCATCTCTAAATATTTTATGCAATTTACTTTGTATTTATTTGAAATAAATCAAAATAAACATGAGAAAAATAGATGAAATTTGCAAGGCAAGGTAAAAATGAGATTAGGGGCTTTTCATAAGGTCATGAAAGAGATTGAAGTCCAAAAAGTTGGGCCATTGCCTTAAAAGTTTAAGTTTGCTCAATGCACAAATCTTTAAATTTCCAAAATTTTCCCAACTTGAGCAAGCCATAACTTTATCAATTTTGATCTCATGATGATGATCTCGGACTTTTTGGAAATCCCAAGATGTCTAATTCCATCCCTCTTTTGATTAATTTTGCATTTGAAGAATGTATCTTGATGTAAATGGTCTTGGCAAAAAGTGTCTTTTGTTGACTTTCTGAAAATGACATGTAATGTATGAGCTTGTATCTTTCAAATGGTGCATCTCTTGATCTTGAGGAAAAAAGATAAGTTGAAGGGAATGAGATTATGTTAAATATGAGCTTTGGTTGGGAAACAATTACTGAAGTATGTGAAAGTTAAGCCTGGTCAAAGTTCAGTTGACTTTTCCTATAGAAACCCTAATTTAGCCATTTTTGACTTTTGATAGATTAGGAGTATTTCTTAAGGAATCATGATAAAACCTTGATAAAATGATGGATTTTACTTCAAAATGTTGATGTTGACCAAAAATCTTAAAGTTTGATTATACATGGGCCACAGTTGACTTTTGACCTAGTACTATTGATTTTCAAGCATTTGAGAAATTGACTGAGCAAACTTGTAGTGGAAGGCATAAAATTTGTCATGGACAATCTTGAAGGCATATTGAGACTATGGAAAAGATTTGGGACCTTTGGAGCTCACACATCTTGATGAAAAGTGAAACCGTAGATAGAGGTTCATTGCTTAGGAGGAGAATTTGTCTGGTCAATTCTTGGTCAACCTTGAGCAATTGAGGACCTCCAGGAGCATGTTTTGAGTAAAATTGGGAGGGAAAATTTATGGGTACAACATATATCAATAAATATTATTCAATCAATTAAGTATTATTTATTTTAGATTTGTTTAAAAACAATCATATACTATATAGAAACATGAAGATTAGTTGAGCAATACCACGTCCGGTTGCATGAAAATTGAAATGAGATAAATATATTTTTTAAAATAATATTTGAAAAGAATAAATTAATAAAATCAAATAACAAATATTTTATTTTTGAATTTAATTTCATATAAATAACAAATATTTTTAAAGAAAAAAAATTGACTTGAAAAAATATTAGCTTTTAAATGATAAAAAGTTAACATTTATACTAAAAAGTGATACAAATAATTATTTTTATAAAAATAACATGAGACAATTATGATTAGTGAATACACAATTTTTTTATGAATACACAAATTTTTTATTCTTTTTAAAATGACCAATAAAAACTATGCTGCATAAAAGGTGTGCTGCATCATATGTTTGGTCACGTTAGAAATCATAGAAAATTTATGTCAGTTAAAAATATGGCAATAATGATACATTATTAATATCAATATGGTGAGTAAAAAAAATAAATGTTAATAATAAAAATTTATTATTATTTAATAATAAAAATATATTAGTATTATTAATATTAATATTTAATTTATGCATTTTTAAAATAGAAAAATCCTACACATTTATGTATTATGTATATTTTAAAAATAATTCTTAGGAATTAAAAATGAGAAAATGTTCATTAAAGCATTTTTAACATTCTAAAATAAAAAATAACGATCTGCTTTGCACTGACACGATCAACATCGATTTGAATGAATACTGGCTCATACTCAATGAGTACCCACAAAAAATACCCTCATTGAATAGGGTAAAAATCCGCAAAATAGGTACGGATACTGACACGAGTAATAACCCATTAAAATAAGAGGTTATGGGTACATGCACGAGTACCTTAGTACCCACGCCGCTCCATACTTGCACTTCATACTTATATAATATCATTTGTATTATTATATACAAATGCACATATATCAATGTTTAAAAAACATATCACTATTAAACTATTACACATTTTAATAAAAGTGTTTATTTATTTCTTAACTCAACAATAATTATCATAATTTTTTTAATGTTAAAAAACTTAAAATTATATGATAATTTATAATTAACTAATTGGATTTTACTACAAATGTGGATAAACGGGTGCGGGATATGGATACGGGTGTGAACATTAATGTCCACGCGGGTTTGGGATCGGGTACTAAGATTTTTTTGGTATGGGGACGGGTATTGCAGTACTCTGCCCATTGCCATCTGTAATCAATACCCGAGTACTGGTAAAAATATATACTTAAATAAAGAAGAAAATTATTTCACAAAATATTTAATTATCTATATTTAAGTATATCAAAGTCCATTTTTCACAAATATTTAATTATCTATATTTAAGTATCCCAAAGTCCATTTTTCTTATATTGCAAAAAGACATAAGATAGATCAAGGGATTACACCGGTAAAATACAACCACATATCCAAAGTTCTATAAAACAAAGATGGAATGATATATTTTTGTTCTTAATTTCACACATAAAAATGACATGGCGCGACTCGTGCGAATGCACACGTGCTTTAGTAGTATTTAAAAAAGCAAACAAATTGACAACCACATACTTGATAAATGATAACATCGCCTATTTAATTACATAAAATTTGAAGAATGGACAAAAACACCAACATAATTTCTACATGTATTGCAAGATGGGAAGACTGAATAACTCAAACTCACAAAATAGAGGATGGTATCTCGTCTATAAATGAATCATATCTAATCTTGGAAAAAAAATTTAAAAGATAAATTTTGCACAAGCACACAAAAAGGTTTGAATGAGGTTGAAGTGTTTTTGTTGGGATCAATAGCAAGTGGATCCCACTGGAAGGACAATCAATATGTCTCTACTTATTTGTGAAAGGGTTTGTGAATTGAATCGTAATGAAGTTCGGAAATGGAAGAAAGAACAAGGTTTCGTCTGTATCGCCCCATCCTACCCCATAAGAATCAACTGCATAAGATTCGTATCTTTATTTATTAAATGTTTTATGTTTGATAAAGAGAAAGAGGTTTGAAAAGAGAGTCACTCGAATAAGTCGAGGTTTATTATGAAAGTTGTTAAAGTTTAGAAAATAAAGAAGGTTTTCAAAAAGATGAGAAGGTTTGTGAAAATAAAATATTTTGATGGAGATGAAGAGAATAACCTATGTACAAGACGGTAAAAGATAAGGTAAGGAAGGTCTGACCGAACATAAGCTCATACTTGTGTTTACAGTGATTTCTGGTAAACAACCGCTAGTCTTCCAAACTATCGAATAAACTTACTGACTGTTATTCAATTTCTCTGGTAACTCGCAGGATCGACTAGATTGATCCTAGGACGTGTTGGTTATTAGGGTAACTCTCATGATCGAACAGGTATTCATGGTCGGTATTTAAATGTTGTGTAGGTGTTTAACTCATTTCGATTTTTTCTTAAAGATCTAAAGGTATGATCAAAATAAATGTGCGCGAAACTTAATTGCATGAATAAAGGTTAATTGTAAAGACATATAAAACTGCGTAAAAGACAAGTAAATGACTTCGAATTATAAAAACAGTTAATGTAAAAGATGCTCTGGAATGTAAGAGATTCGAATTATGAAGAAAGCGTTTGATGCAAGAAAACTGTAAAATGACTTTGAATGAAAAAGGTGTTCGAAGGATAAAAACTTGAAGATAAAGGCATGAAATGTATAACAGTTTCTAAAATGTAAAGTGTTTGAAACGGAAGGAAAGCATTTAAACGTAAGGCATCAGTAAAAGATTTCGAATGAAAGTACTTTAAATGCAAAAACTTGTAAATGGTATTTGACAAAAAGATAAAGGAAAGTACTGGAAATGATAAAGGGTTTTCATTAAATCATAAATATGTGGTGTTATCATACGTACATTGCTCTTGCATTCGTTTCCCTAGCCATGTGGTAATTTGAATGTTTACTGAGTATTTTTGTACAATAGATATGACCCACGAAATCCTAATGATAAGACTTCTATTTATACTACTTCGACCATAACGGTCTTGCTATAAGATTCTGCCACGTTCAGAACATGCAGAACAATGCCTCTCTCTTGTTTCCACGTGTCTTCGAATGCTATAGCGCATACATTTCAAACTTCGAACATCCCGCTTTCATTTGAATTTCAAATGCTTTGGCACTTCTTCGCTTCGAACGCATTCCTTAGGTACAGTCTTGTTGTCATTTCGAAACTTCTTTGGATATATTCTCATAATTGCCACTCGAAGCTCCAAGCTTTGATATGCTCATTCGAAACACTGCTTCTGCTATTTCGAAACATGACGTTTTGTTTCATTTCAATCGAAACGTCCACTTTACTTTGCTTCTAATAATATTATCAAAATCTTCAGCCAACAAAATGCCCCTTTAAAATATGTATTTCGATTCCTTTGAGAAATACTTATTTTAAACATATACACAAGATTTTGATGCGACCTTCGAATCATCGTAACATTTAATGCATTTGACTCCAGTCACGTCAATCATAACACCTTTAAGATTCCTTAACCGCCTGGAACCACTTCACAGTATGGTGCAACTACAAAACAATGATTATCTTTAATCACGCTTACTACCAAAGTTAACTTCACGCCACCTCTTCATCAAACCAACCCATGATTTCCACGTATCACAACCTTATTCAGTGGATGCTTAAACTTCCACATTATAAAACCCATCAACTTAGTCTTTTTCTTTTCTTCCCACATTCTGAATATTTTCTCCTTCTTTTCTCACCGAAACCCTAAGCTTTCAACATCCTTCTAACAATGTCTTCTTCTACTTCATCCCAACTAAAAAAGGTTTCCAAGAAGAAAGGAAAGACCGCAGGAACTACAATGGAAAGTAAGGTTGTCACTCACCAAGGTCAATCTGTCCTTGTTCCCCAGATGATCTCAAAAGAAAAAGAAATGCTTTATGCATCCCAGGTACTTATTCCTACCACCGCTGCTGGCAAGAGGTTAGCTTTAATGGGCCCTCTTACAGTTTTTGAAATTTTAAAAGATACCAGGAAAATTTTCCCAGTTTGCTATAGTTTCAAACCCTTGTTTAATAAAATGGACGCCCCTAAGGCAATAGAATCTTCTGGCTCAAACACTGTGGAAAACCCAATTGTTCCTCCTAAGGATCCTTTTGTATTAGACTATGTAAAGAGTAACTTTAAACCGTTTCGATCTTGCCCCACCTCCGACACTGCTTATCAAAACTGGTTCAATAAGGTAGAAGCTAAGAAATCCCAGCAATGGGAAGAATTAGGTATCTACAACTTAATTAAGCTGTCGAAGCCAGGTTTTAATTACAGCCACCCATTGCTATTCGCGTCCCTATATTTCTGGGACAGTACTTATAATACTTTCCATCTCCCTGGTGGAATGATTACTCCTACCTTCTTTGACATAGCGGCCATCACTGGGCTATCACCAGTAGGAGAAACATATATCCCTGACAACAAAGAACATTCGAGTATAATTGACTTCGAAGTCAAACTAGCAAGCTTTTCAAAGTTTATCAGCCACTATCATGCTGAAGGAGACAGTGTATCTGATGTAGAACACATTGCTTTCCTTACCTTATGGCTGTCAAGATATGTCTTCTGCAGTAGATCCCTACAGATAGCCAGTAGGTTTATTCCTCTAGCTAGGGATTTGCACGAGAATCGAAGAGTGTGCTTGAGCGAATTGCTACTAGTTGATCTTTATGAAAGCCTAAGGTCAGCTGTTTCGAGCCTAAAATCTCATACCTCCAAGAATATCCTGTTAGCTGGCCCTTTTTGGTTACTTCAGCTATGGCTAAACGCCATGTTCGAACCTTCATTGTCAACTGCCAACACCATTGATGAACAAGACCCTGAAATAACTGATAGAATCATTGAAGGCACTAGGCTGCGAAGGCTAACTCCGAACGATGATAAGGATGACTTCAAAGTCCTATTCTCGAAATACATCATGATATTCTCCAAGAGACATAAGTTCGAAGAGACTATGGCGCCTTTTGCTTCAAGGGCTCATGGACCTTCATGGTTCACCATGGCTCTCTCAGAAGCTGTCAAAAGCAAAGAGATTCAAGATGTATGGAGAGCCTTTTTGCTACCTAGACTAATCTCTTCAAGAATAACTCCTGCCAAGAATCAGATTTTCCTTTTCGCTTACCAGGCAAATTTTGTTTCGAGACAGTTTGGCTTATGGCAACTAATTCCTGAACCCTTATTTCAAACTGAGAGTGCCATTACCTCTGGGCGAACCTTCAAGGCACAGGAAGCCAAATTACAGCAAGAACAATACCAAGGCTTTGCCCAGTTTGAGCTAATAACTCTCGAACCTACCCATCTTACAGAAAAGGGGTTTTTGGAATGGTGGACAAAGTTTTATCAAACTTATATGTTCGATACTCTTACAATTCAGCAGAAACCAACTGATGCCTTCAATGTGCAGGTACCATCCAAGAAAGGTATGTTTACTCATGCCAAAGAGATTAAAGCTTTTCAAAATTATTTCGAAACTACTTATGATCCCACACACTTGGAATCCACTGTGCATCAAGCGGTTGAGACCTTGAAGGAAAAATTCAAAGAAAAAGTTTCTAAGTTAAAACTTCCTTCAGGGTTTTCACCTGAGGATAGGTATAGGTTGGCATTCGAAATGCATCCACCTAAATTTCCTAGATTACCTACCTCAGAACTGGCTCTGGCTTGGTTTCGCTCATACCCTTGGTGGTTCACTTGCAAAGAGATGTTAAAACATCTTCAAAAGAAACCAAAGCCATCTGAGACTGTGACATGGGCTCGACACTGGCTCCACGATTTCCCAGGACACCTTCGTTACGACCTTTCTGCCATGTCGATTAAATCTGATCAAGGCACAGGTGCGAATGCTTGGGAAAATCCCAAACGTTTCTCATTTTCTATATCTTTAACTTTGCCTTAATTGTTTCGATTTTCAGCCATCAGGATAAAAACTACTGCTTCGAAGTCGAAAGAAGGGAGAACCTCTCAAGCCTCTATCGAAACCACTGACAATGTGACTACATCCTAAACAACAACCATTGCTGCAACAACAACAACAACAACAACACCAACACCAATAATAACCAGTGCTCCAACTCCACAGGTAATCACTTAGCCCTGATGTTTCGAATTCACTAATATTTCAAATATTTGCATCTAACTCTTTGTTTAAATCTTTTCAGACCAACAAACTTCCGCCTACTACTCCAAAGAAGCGAAAATCAAACACCACTGGGGAAGACCCCAAGGCTGGAGGAAACTTACCAACTGCTTCGAAGAAGAAGCAGAAGAAGGATATTTCAAAGAGCACTGTACCAACTAGTGTCTCTGGACTCGATTCCAGGGATGCTGCTCTCTCACCCAAATCCAAAATTCCATCTTCGACCTCCAACGTAATGTTGGAACGCATAGCTAGCAACCTCTCTTCCGAGAGTCCACAGGTAAATCGAACTTCAAATCTTTTTGAAAATAATAATTTCTCATTACCTTGGTGCATGCTTTAAATATTCTTTCGCTCCTTGCAGAATATCTTAAATCCAGCTTCCACTACTTCGACCTCACCATCAAAAGCTGCTGCTCCACTCAACTCCTCTCCTCAAGGAGATTCCAGCAACCTTGTACAGAACAAAGGATCCTCCAATATGGCAGTTCTGGCAGGGGCTTCTGAGCAGCAGGATGATCAGAGTACTTCTCCTCCTCTAAAAGAACCCAATGAAGCAACACTCCATGAATCTGTAGAGGCTTTGCAAAGAACTTCTCTCCAAAAGTCCCCTCTCGAAACCCTTCAAGAGGACCCAAAGGACACTCACGCTGAAGGAGAGAAAGCTGATTCTGGTCAAAGAAACGAAGAATCTGCAGAAGAAGAGTCTGAGGAGGAGGATGCCAACGATGGTTCGAATGCTGGGACAGAGTCCAATGCAAATAGAAGCGAATAAGAAGACATCGAAGTGGTGGACTTGGATGACGATGAAGAAGATAATGAGCACGAAACAAATGAAGGGGATGGTGACACAACCAATCAACCCATGGAAGTCGAAGTGGACGTGACTCCCCTACGTGTGGAACTCCCTCAATCGTCTTTGTCTCGAATGACTGATGAGGAGCTTGCACTCCTGAGACGAAATGACCCTATTGGGTACATGAAGGCGAAGCTGGCTCAAAGGGACATTCCACTTGCTAGGGCTGGCACAAGTTCGACTAGCTATCCTCTTCCCACAGATGAAAGAATTGTACTTCTTAACAGGATCAGGAAAACAATTCTTAATGTGGATATATTCGAAGTGCTCAAACAAGATAGCACTGCTTGCTACACTATGAAGGAGTTGCTTACAAAAGTCAATCTTGTTATCTGCTCCTTGCCAGTTAGTACTATCTTGTTCGATCTTCAAACTTTGTTGGACAACGTAACTGGTTACCTTCTCCAAGATGAATCTGCTGCCAGAAAGGTTCAAGAAAAACGCATTGCAATGGATGTTGCTTATGAACAAGCTTCGAAACTCTCTCAAGAAGCTGAGGATCAAGCCATGCATCTAAAGCAAGCAAAAACTGATTATGAGGCTCGAGCTGAGTCCATACTTCTCTGGGAAAGGCAGATTCAGGAGCTTCAACAGAAGGTTAAAGAGGCTAAAGAACAACAAATAGCCTTCGAAACCAATACTGCTGGTAACCAATTCGAAGAGCTTCTCAACCAAGGGCTTGCAGAAATGGAAACTGCAGAACAACTCAAGGGAGAAGTGGCAACCTTGGAAGGAGCCAGGCGTTTTGCTCAACAGAGACTTGAATCTTTTCTAAGTACCTTCAACAGACTGAAGAATAATTCTTATTTCTAAATTCTAGTGTTAATTTGATTACAATTTGGTTTTTTTATATGTAATATTCGAACAACGCCATTTTGGCATCTCAACTTGCCATTTTGGCATTTTTATAATATTTTGGTTACGTTGTTACCATTCGAATCTCCTGCAGGCGTGGCTTATATTTCTTTAAATATTTCCCATTAACCTTTAGGATACGCTTATCATCCATTAGCTCTTCGATCTCATATGCATTGTTTGAGAATACTTTTAATATTCAAAATGGTCCTTCCCAATGAGGTGACCATTTACCTAGTGTTTTATTTTTCTTGTCCATGGGCAATATGACTTTCCAGACTAAGTCATTAATAATAAATGCTTTTTTCTTCACCCTTTTGTTATATGTCCTGGCCTCTCTTTCTTTTTGTCTCATCAAGATTTCCAATGCATGTAATTTGACTTCGTCCAACTCAACTAATTCATTCATCATCATCTCCCAATATAATGCAGCTGGGATTTCGTTTTGTCTTTGAATTCGAACTGATTGTAGATGAATTTCTACTGGCAGCACTGCATCATGACCAAATGTGAGTTGGAAAGGCGTAGTGTTAGTAGCTTCCTTAGGAGATGTTCTACAGGCCCATAGTATTTGGTCCAAAGTTTTGTGCCAGTTTCTTGGCTTTTTACCAATATGTTTCTTGATTAACCCTATTATTACCTTATTGGCTGCTTCGACTTGACCATTTGCTTGAGCATAATATGGCGTTGATGTTAACAATCTAAACCCCATTTCTTGGGCAAATTCTTGCATCTTTCTACCAGTAAACACAGAGCCTTGGTCTGTGGTTATGCTCTCTGGCAATCCGAACCTATAGATAATGTGCTTCTGTATAAACTCAATAATAGCCTCTTGATCAGCAACTATTAATGGTATAGCTTCGATCCACTTGGTAAAATAATCTATTCCTACCAAGATATATTTCTGTCCTTTAGACGAAGCAGGATTTATTTCTCCTATCAAATCCAATGCCCATCCTCTAAATGGCCATGGTTTGATGATTGAATGCAACTCACTTGCAGGGGCATGTTGAATCCCTGCATGTTTCTGACATTCCTCACATCCTTTAGCAAAGTCTATACAATCTTTGAGCATGCTAGGCCAATACATGCCATATCGAAATAACAGCCATTTCATTTTATGACCTGCTTGATGTGCCCAACATGCCCCATTGTGGACTTTTGACAATGCTAAGTATTCCTCACTTTCTCCTAGGCATTTCAATAATACGCCCTCTTGGGTCTTTTTGAACAATTCGTTCCCCATGAGGAGATATGATAATGCTCTGTATTTTGTCTTTCTATCCACATTCAGAGTTGGGTTTGCTAAATAACTCACCAGTGGACTTCGCCAATCTGCATCTGATAAAGTGTTTATGGCTAATATTTCGAACTGATGCTTCTCAGCATATCCCAATTTCATACTTTCTAGATCTGATGGTGTGAATCTAGTAGCCATAACTCTACCCCTTAATTCAACTAAATCCTCAAAGTTCCTGACAGAAAGTTTATAACTCTAAGCCAACTGTGCTAAGTCATTTGCTTCTTGGTTCTCTATTCTTGGTATGTGTTGAATATCCATGTATTCAAATTTCCTAAGTAGCCTGTTGACTATGACGAAGTATATCATCAAGTTTTCCTTTATGCATTTATACTCCTTTGTTATTTGTTTGACCACTAATTCTGAGTCTCCTTTAATTTCGACTCTAGTTGCCCCCAATTCCAACAAAGCTTCAAGTCCAACAATGAGCGCTTCATACTCAGCTTCGTTGTTCGAGCAACGAGGACCATATAATTTATACTTGAATTTTGTTGGAATTCCTTCAGGAGAAATTAGAAGGACTCCAACACCACTTCCATTCCTGTGGGTTGAACCATCAAAGTATAATTTCCATGGTTGCATTTCGACGTAACTCATGACAGTCTGTTCAACCAATGAATGGTCCACAATAAAATCAGAAATCACTTGGCCTTTCACAGCTTTTAAAGGCATGAAAGTCAAAGAATATTCTGTTAAGGCTAAAGCCCATTTACCAACTCTGCTATGCATTATTGGTTTTGAAAGCATGTGTTTAATGACATCGAAATGAGATGAAACATAAACATCAACAGGCTTTATATAATACTTGAGTTTCATACAAGAGAAATACAAACAGAGACATAGCTTTTCTAAATTGCTATATCTGGTCTCTGCGTCATTTAGTACTCTACTTAAATAGTATATGGCTCTTTCGATACCATTGTTATCTTCTTGTGCTAACATACTACCTATACTAACTTCAGAGGCAGATATGTACAATCTCATGGGCTTCCCCCATGAAGGTGGAGACAAGATAGGAGGCTGAGAGAGGTATCTTTTTATCCTGTCAAATGCCTCCTGATGGGCTTCATTCCATTCGAAGGCTTGGCCTTGCTTTAGACGAAGCAACGGAGAGAAAGCTTGGGTTCTTCCACTCAGATTCGAAATGAATCTTCTGAGGAAGTTAATCTTCCCTAGCAGAGATTGCAACTCCCTTTTTGACGTAGGTGCTTTCGTCTCCATTATGGCTTTGGTTTTGTTCTGGTTGATCTCAATCCCTTTCTTGTGAACCACAAAACCAAGGAAATCTCCAGCCTGCACAAAAAATGCACATTTAAGGGGATTCATCTTTAAGCCATGTTTTCTCATTCGTTCGAATGATTGGCTCAAATGATGAAAATGTGTTTCTGCAGATATAGATTTGATGACTATATCATCAATATACACCTGCATAAAGGTTTCAATGAAATCATGAAAAATCGAATTCATTGCCCTTTGATAAGTTGCCCCAGCGTTCTTTAAACCAAAAGGCATCACCACCCATTCGTAGGTGCCTAAGGCTCCTGGGCAACGAAATGCTGTCTTGGCAACGTCTTCTTCAGCAATAAAAATCTGATTATACCCAGAGTATCCATCTAACATACTCAAGTATTCGAACCATGCAGCAGAATCTACTAACATTTCTGCCACAGGCATAGAGTACTCATCCTTAGGGGTTGTAGTGTTTAAGTCCCTAAAATCTATGCAAATTCTTAAAGAACCATTTTTCTTAATATCAGGTACTATATTTGCTAACCATTCGACGTACCTTGTGGTTCTGATGAATTTGCAACGCAGCAACCTTTCGATCTCAGCTTTAATCTTTGTGAGAATCGCTGGTGCGAATCTTCTAGGAGTTTGTTTGATGGGCTTCTTGCCATCTTTGATTGGCAGTCTGTGTTCGACCAACTCCCTCTTTAAACCAGGCATTTCGTCATAATCCCATGCGAAGCAATCTTTGTTTTTCTTGAGGACTTCGATTACTTCCTGCTTGAGGCCTGGGCTAAGTTTTGCACTTATGTAGGTTATTCTTTTCATTTTTTCATCCCCTAAGTTGACTTCTTCGAGTGGATCCTGTGCCAACATTTTGGCACCTGAGTCTATGGGGTCCCTTTCGAAGCCTAAGGGTTCTTTATCGTAGATGGAGTCCAACCTTTGATCCATCTCAAGTTCTTTAAAGGGTGAGCATTTCGAGCCATCCCCACTTATTTCGTTCATCTTCACAGCTAATTTATTTATTTCAGCCTCTAGGGCCGCCTTTGATTCGTTCTCAGCCATATAGGCCGAAATCCTTTCGAAAAAGGTGGACTCAGTCATGGATAAGGTTGTCGAAGTCCCGACCTGCTGGCCGTCTTTGTATAGTACTTTCGACTCCCTCGTCTTCGCTGATTATTCTTCTATCCCAGTATAGGCCATCATGGCGAAGGGTCATGTAGTAGTGGGCGTTTTTGGTTTCGTTGATCTCATCATTTGGAACACATGAAGCAATCTTTGCCAAATGTTTATCATAATCCCTCTTGTCAACTAAATTGACTGTTGACATAAAGTAACTCTGGTCTGCTTCGATGTTTTCCACGATCCCATCTTCTCTCCATATAACTAATCGCTGATGCATTGACGAAGGTACTTCCCCTACGCCATGGATCCACTCCCTTCCCAGCAATAAGTTGTAATTGGCCTTGGCTTCGATCACCATAAACATGGTGGGCCTACAGCTTGAGCCTATTGTCAAATCCAACTGAACCACCCCCAGTGTTTTGCCCATTTTTCCTTCATAATTGGATAGAACCATATTGTGGGGCTTGATGTCCCCTTCGCGTATTTCTAACCTTTTCAGCATGAAGTGGGGTATCAAATTGACTGCAGCACCCCCATCCACTAGAACTTTATTCACGCCATGGGCACCAACTTTTGCCCGAATAAATAGTGGCTTAAGATGGTTCTTCATAGCAGGTTCTGGACGTTCGAAGAACGCATTTTGCTCCTCGATAGCCCCATTGTCCATCACATAGTAGCACACAGGCCTATGCTTCATCAAGTCTATGGTATCTTCTTCCTCATATTCATCAATTTCGGTTTCCTGTCCAAATTCACAGGGAAGCACAGATACCACGTTGCAGTTTAGGTTGAATGAAGACTCCCCCTCCGATTCGAAGTTATCTGTTATCATATCTTCGTCTTCTTCTGGGCCTGGAGTGTATTCCTTTGGTTCATCTAGTTGTACTTCAGAGAAAAGCCTCCTATTAACTGGAGGTTTGCCTTCAGTTTGATTTTTTGGTGAGGGTTTGTTGGTGCTAGATTCACCTTGGTTCTTTGTTGAAGTGACCCCTTTATTTGCCCCACCTTCCCTCTCAGCTTTTCGAATCCTCTGTTGCCTGCGCCACTGGGATCTCGACATGGGGTTCCTTCCCTTGTAGTTTTATAATCTTACTTCTTCCCTCTTGGCTATGTTGAATTTCCTTCTGTATGTCATAGCATGGCGTGCATTTCGTTCGGTGTTTCTCCATCTGTCTTTGCCTTTGTCATTTCTGACTTGCAGCCATCTGTCGGTTGGCACTTCAGCAGGGAGTTTGAACGTCACTCTTCGAGCACCCCTGGGATGAGGACTATCGGGCCTTCGTTGTTTGTATTTGCTATCGAAACGTGGGCCCATCTGCACAGTTTCTTGATGGTTCCAGCAAGGGGCGAAGGGAATTGTTTCGAAGGCTCTGGCCATGCTTTGATCATACACAGCTGAACACCTTGGGCATATCAAGCACTTGGTTGCCCCTTTTAAGCAGCGAAACACAAATTCCAGCAAACTTTCTCCAGCCTTAGGATAACACTTGAATAACTGGTTATCCTGGCGCCAATTGTTGCCAGTTCGAGCCCTCTGTACCCTTTCGAAGTTCGCAGCGATTCTATGATTGCAGAGGATGTTGCACCTAGGGCAGAGTATCATTCCTGTATCTCCCTTGTGCCACGTCATGAGGTAATCCTTGAGACTAGCATCTCCAGCATGATTATCCTCCATTTTATACTTCTCTTTTTCCAAGTATCTCTCTACCTCCTCCATCTCAGAGTGAGGTCTTTCCATGTCCACCATGTTTACCTCAACATCCTCCCCTTCAGCTTCATCATCACCCCATCCTGTGGGTTTTATATCTTCAATGTGGACCTCCGAACTCTCTGGGGCAGAATATTTGACCAAATAGTCAAATTTTCCACTGGGTTCCCCTAGCGTGTCCCATATTTCCTTCTGGGGGGAAGTTGGCTTTGCAATTTGGAGTTTCTCCAATTCTAGCCTCAGGCCTTCAGTGACCTGTGTTAGCTCTTGGTTTTGATTTTCCTGGCCTTCAGTAGCCTGGATTTCTTCTGCAACAGCTAAAGGCGCTGCTTCAATCGAAGTCTCTTGTTGCTTCTGGACGTCTTCAGTGACCTCCTTATCGACTTCGACTATCACCCAGCTTTCGTTTTCAGTACCTTTCTCTCCTGTTGGGACATCACTTTGGTCAGCTTCCACCATGTTAATCTCTCCAATGCATGCAGGCTCGGAGTAGTTGGTGTCTGCGACGTCCAAGGGATCTTCGTCCACTTTCATCTTTGCTTTCTCAGCAAACTTCAGTCTGCCATCTTTGATTGCATTCTGAATTAGGTCCCTGAAAAGAAAACACTGTGAGGTTTTGTGGCCTAGGAAACTATGATATTTGCAAAATCCTCTCTTCTTTCTTTGATCTAAAGGAGGAATTTTGACATTTGATGGCACAATGAGTTGGCCATCTTTGACAAGTAAATCAAAAATCTCGTCACATTTAGTGACATCAAAGGTATAAACCTTCTTTGGGAATTTGTCACTTTTTTCATTCTCGACAATCTCTTTCCCTTTTGTGGGGACTAATAACTTGCAGGAGTAAGGTGGTGCCTGTTTTAATTCGGCGAGGTCGATTTCGACCTCTTCGAATTCGAATTCAGGATAATCTTCTGCTTCCTCAGTTCCAACATAGGAGATCCTTTCCTTCTTGTTATTTTTGAAGACTCTGGCCTTTTCGGCTTTTAGCCTTTCGACATGTCGAACCCTGTCGGCTAACTGAGCCATGTCCCTCAGGTATTGAGTATCTAGTTTCTTTCGAATAGAGTAATCCAAGCCACCAGCGGCCATTTCGACTAACTCATGTTCAGGCACTACTGTGTAACATCTGGATTTCAAAAGCCTAAATCTATTCAGATACTCATCTATGGGTTTAGTGAACTTTCTCTTGACACTGGCTAATTCCTTCAAGCTTATTTTCAACTGTCCCATGTAAAACTGTTCATGGAATAATCTCTCCAAAAGAGCCCAAGTATCAATAGACCCAGGAGGCAAAGTGGTGAACCATGTGAAGGCATTTTTAGTCAGGGAACTTGGGAAGTATTTGATCCCGAGATCTTCATTATTGGCTATATCTCCCGCTTCGGTTAGATATCTGGCTATATGTTCGACTGTTGACTCATTGGTATCCCCAGCGAACTTTGTAAACTTAGGGACTTTATACCCCCTTGGTAAATCAGTATGCATTATGCAATCTAATATAGGAGAAGCATAATTTGGCCTTCTAATTCCTGTGTTGAGGCCATTCTGGACCATGGCTCTCTCTATCATAGTGGTTAAATTGTTTTCTGCCAAGATGTTGTCGTTCCGAATTCTATGAACGATTGCATCAGCATCTTGATTTCGACCCACCATGACAACCCCCCTAGGTTGTTCTTCTCGAAACTCTGGGACTTCCAGCCTTTCGACCCTTGCCCCTGGTTCCATAATTTCTCTTTGTGGGCCTAGGATTATTGGGGCTTCTAGCCTTTGTGCCCTTGCCCCCAAGTTAACTTCTTCTCTAGGTGGTCTATAGTTTGGGTCATTAGCAACTTGTTCCATAATAGGTAAGTTTGCTCGAACTCCCGCCTGATTCTGCCTACGCCTCTCTGGGGGAGCAAAGAAATCTGCTATTCGACTCATGTTATCAGCGTTTTCTCTGTTTGTCAGAGTCATATTTTGTACTATTGGGGCAAATATTTCCTGCATAGTTTGTGCTAACACCCCTATCATATTATGGTTACTGTAATCCATCAATGGCCTAAAGGCCAACTGATTTTCTGTGGTTAAAATAGGCATTATGCTATAACCCACTGACCCTTGGTTATTTGTCATAAACTGATTCGCCCCAGACCCAGACCCTAATTGTGGTGATGAATTCGATGTGGAATTGTGTAAACTTGCCATAAAAGATGTTGGCATTCCATAAGATGAGTTTCTGGTTCTATTACCATCGAAACCGGGTGGTCTAGTTAGTGGGGTGGCGAAATGGGTTTGCGTTCCTGATGGTGGAACGAATCCCCCAGGATAACCAATGGTTCCAGTATTTCCTAAGATCGAACTATTAGTTGATATGCCACTTACTCCATTAGTGGCTATATTACTGGTAGAAGATGCAACAGACTGTGCATTCGAAGGGACCACATTAGACGTTCCCATCGAAGCGGATGCATTAGTGCCTGTTGTATATGGGGCATTTTGTTCCCCTTGTTGATTGTCAGAACTAGACATCTTGTTCAAACGTTTTCTTCTGGATAAGGGTTGGTTGCTGTTGGTTATTTTACCACTTCTTAGGTTCATAAAACAGCAAACTTATCACTCATAGGGTATTTTTATAATGGTTACGTCTCAACAATCTTTATTTCTGTTCTAAATTCCGTAATGTCCAACGATTGGTCCCATCAGGTGTGCCAATTTGTTTACAGTGATTTCTGGTAAACAACCGCTAGTCTTCCAAACTATCGAATAAACTTACTGACTGTTATTCAATTTCTCTGGTAACTCGCAGGATCGACTAGATTGATCCTAGGACGTGTTGGTTATTAGGGTAACTCTCATGATCGAACAGGTATTCATGGTCGGTATTTAAATGTTGTGTAGGTGTTTAACTCATTTCGATTTTTTCTTAAAGATCTAAAGGTATGATCAAAATAAATGTGCGCGAAACTAAATTGCATGAATAAAGGTTAATTGTAAAGACATATAAAACTGCGTAAAAGACAAGTAAATGACTTCGAATTATAAAAACAGTTAATGTAAAAGATGCTCTGGAATGTAAGAGATTCGAATTATGAAGAAAGCGTTTGATGCAAGAAAACTGTAAAATGACTTTGAATGAAAAAGGTGTTCGAAGGATAAAAACTTGAAGATAAAGGCATGAAATGTATAACAGTTTCTAAAATGTAAAGTGTTTGAAACGGAAGGAAAGCATTTAAACGTAAGGCATCAGTAAAAGATTTCGAATGAAAGTACTTTAAATGCAAAAACTTGTAAATGGTATTTGACAAAAAGATAAAGGAAAGTACTGGAAATGATAAAGGGTTTTCATTAAATCATAAATATGTGGTGTTATCATACGTACATTGCTCTTGCATTCGTTTCCCTAGCCATGTGGTAATTTGAATGTTTACTGAGTATTTTTGTACAATAGATATGACCCACGAAATCCTAATGATAAGACTTCTATTTATACTACTTCGACCATAACGGTCTTGCTATAAGATTCTGCCACGTTCAGAACATGCAGAACAATGCCTCTCTCTTGTTTCCACGTGTCTTCGAATGCTACAGCGCATACATTTCAAACTTCGAACATCCCGCTTTCATTTGAATTTCAAATGCTTTGGCACTTCTTCGCTTCGAACGCATTCCTTAGGTACAGTCTTGTTGTCATTTCGAAACTTCTTTGGATATATTCTCATAATTGCCACTCGAAGCTCCAAGCTTTGATATGCTCATTCGAAACACTGCTTCTGCTATTTCGAAACATGACGTTTTGTTTCATTTCAATCGAAACGTCCACTTTACTTTGCTTCTAATAATATTATCAAAATCTTCAGCCAACAACTTGATATAAAGAAATAAAGATAGTGTTCCCATCCCTTAGGAATCAAAGCCATAAAAAGATAAATAAGTCAAGAGTATACCAAACCTCAGGTGAACATAAATCACACAAGCAGATAACATCAAAGAAACCCTTACGTTAGATAATACTCAAAGGAACAGGTAAAGTGCATCAGGTGAAAATAAACCACAGCAGAGAATGCATCAGGTAGGAATAAATCGCACGCAGCGAATGCATTAGTTAAACTCAATGTGTCAGATAAAGCTCAAAGTATCATCAAGACATCATATAAGAATCCTTGTATCAGATAAAACACACAGACAAAACAAGAATAACAGAGAAATAATATGAATGTCTCAGATAAGGCTCAAGAGAAGGCTACGGGACCAAAATGGATTTAATTGAAAGCCACAAAATAAACCGATTAATGGAGTCTATGCATCCATACGTATTCGAAAGCTAATATTTAAATTAACTTTATAACCGCAATGCAATGAAGAAAATAGCAACACAACTTGAATTTACTTAAAAGTAAATAAAATAAAGTATAAAGCCAAAAATTCCATGTCTATTCTATTTACATCACAAATATTAAGCCAAAGAAAGGTGTATAAATTATTAACAATAGAAAAAAAAGTTTGGAGGTGCATAATTGGAATGGTGGTGTAAATAAAGGCTAAAAGAAATTAAATTAGTAGATGTTACTATTATAATAAATTTAAAGCTTTGCAAATTTCCTTTCTGTTTGGAAAACCATGCGCACCAATATTACGATTAAAAACCATTTATCACCGATTAACCAATATGCTTATGGTCTTGTTCCAATCATACACATTCAACACAAAAATAAATATTACTAATCTTAGAAGGAGTCTATTTTAATATATAAAAAGTGACTACTACCTTTTTTTACAAATAATTTAAAACTAATTACATTTCTAAAATTATGGTTAAATAGGTCTTTATTAATTTTTTAATTAAAATTAGTTAAGATATTTGGAATATTTTCTTCTTTTTGTACACAAAATTAATGTGATTGTTGGCCACGTCTATTACCAAAACTACTGATATAATTACTATCGACTTTACCTATTCCAACAATCCACATTAATTATTTCATCAATTAATTTTAGAACATAAAATACACCATGAAAATAAAATTAGAAACAAAACCTTCTCTCTCACTCTTTCATTTCCTTTATATTTTCTTTATTTTTGGAAACACAACCAACACAAAAAATAGAACCATAGAACCATTAATTTCTCTCTGCTTCAGTTTTTCAAAGACACAATAACACAATCAAACACCAACAAACAAACATACAAAATCAATACCCAAACTCAATAATCCTTAATTTCTCATTATTTTTCATAGACTTTACAGATTAAAAGATTTCGAAATGGAAATTATGTAATTTTAATTACAACATCACAAGACGAATGTTTAATTCTGGTTCCCCTTTTACCTCTTCTTCTTGACTCTATTGATCTTCTGAGTTGTAGGTTAGTCGTGTGTTGTGTTGGTGTATGCGTGAGATGTAGGACTCTGATGGCATGTTTGTATGAATTTATGCGGTAGTGAAGGGAAAATGTGAGGGGCTTTGAACAATACAGTGACTACAAGTTGTTTGGTGGTTTGTGGGGTTCTTCATTTTTATTTTTATTTTTCACCTGAAGTTTGTATGTTTATTAGTTACGCTTTCAAATTTACATATGGCGACTAAAACAAAGACTATCATCAAAGATGTGAATATTGATCTCTCCGAAGACGACGATGGGTTCAATAACAAAAAAAGTATACTCACTAATCTCATTCTTTCGTTGAGGAAGTTTTAAAATTAGGTTATACGAATCTTAGACCGGTAGCTTATGTTTCTATAACACTTGCTAATTGCCATGAATTTCTCCATTGAGTTTCATTATATTTGTGATTATGTTATAGGTGTAGACTATTTTGTCCTTAATATACAAGTTTGTTAATGTCAAGTTCTTGGTTAAACTGTGTTCCACAATGAAAGAGGGTTATTAGAGAGTATATGTGACTTTTAAAGAAGAAGAAAAGAATTATAGATGGTATACTGGTTTTTTTGATGTTTGAAGAGAGCTTTTATGTTGGTAATGGTAATACAACATTTAGATCTGTGGGGAAACACAAATTCCAAATAGATTAAAAAATTTGGAGAATAGAAGAACTTTATACAACAACCGTCAACAGTATCAAAATAATACTAAAACTATTGTTATCATTTTATTATTTTACACTCATAATAGCTTTTGATCTTTGATTTTTCTTTATAAATTTCTAGTAGAACAACCATTGCAAAATTTAATCTAAATTACAAATTGTAATTATTCTGTGGGATTTAGTTTTGATTTCACTGCCAATTTTAGTAAATTTTACGTTAAACAGAATTAGAATCAACTGACTCTCTCAACGATCATGATTTTGGATATAGCATGGTTTTCATTTCTAGTTTCTTCCAAGAGATGCTGATATTTGTTGTCCACAATTTTTAAATGGAGTGATATATATTGTCTTATGGTTACTGTCTTTTAACATATTAACAAAGTATTTGAATAAAATGCAGGGTGAAAGTGAACTGATTCAATTAGTTGTATCCATATTACAACATATAAAGGTTTTTTTTAAAATCAAAAGTAAGAACCCAATAAATATGAGATTTGATAGTATTCCTCTATCTTATCATAACTAAACTATGATTTGGTTTTTCTAATCACATTTTACAAAAAGAAACTACTCAAAAAAATAAGATAATATAAATTTATGCTTTTTTCTCTCTCTTTTCTGTGTTGCAAATGGGAAAAATAGAGCTTCTTTATTTATTATTAATATTCTCATTTTTTTTACTATTAATAAATATATTTAAAATATTATTTATTTAGTTAATAAATGATTAGTTATTAAAGTTGAATAAAATATTCTACGAATAATTATGAGTTACTCACTATTTATTTAGTATTTATTCGCGATGCAGAATTGTTTATATTCACAAATTCAGATACTATGTACATGCTTTCTTCATTAATAATTTTTGTTTATATTTTAATTTTTTAAGGTTTCTTCATGAGAATTGCAACCCGATCTTAATTTTTATTTTAAATATTTGATGAGTTAATTAATATATATTTTAAACATTTGATTGATTTGAATTTATTATGTAAAATAAATTTAACAATTTTGTTGCCCTTAGTAATGATTTCTACATTTTACTCAAATGAAGATAATAATGTATTGGTAAAAGACAACAGTGACAATAATATATTATTTTAAAATTTCTCCAACAATAATTAATTTATTTTTGTTTACATATAAAAACAATATGATATTTATAAGAAAGGAAAATACTAACTGAAAGACCATAACAAACTTATCATTTATCAATGAAGTCAAATTTACACACATTTGTTTTTGATTAAAACAACACAGAACAATACAAGTTTGAAACATAATTTTGGTCATACAAAAATTGATTCAATAATTTTGGTCCTACAAAATTTGATTCAATAAATTAGTTAAAAGTTAATTTTGGATTGTAAATAGTTATTTATAATAAATAATAGAGTTTATTTTAATTTTAATTTTGACATTAATTAACCATTTTTGGCATTATGTTAGAAATAAATAAATTTTTTTTAAAAATAAATGTTTTAATATAATATTGCCTTTACAAATGCAACACATTAGAATAAATATCCTTTATATATCCTTTATCCAATATTTCCGTATATAAATATCCTTTATATATTTTTTATATCAAATAATTGATTTTTACATTCGAATAATTGATTTTTTAAATGTTTAATTTCACCGATCACTTTCAACACAATAATATTATTCTATTTTAATAAGCGATTATCTCTTTTATTTTTAAAATGTTAATACTTATATGATTGATTTTATGACTATTTAATATATTTAAAATTATATTATTATTATTATTATTGATTTTACACTTATTAATATATATATCATTAATTTTCTATGAAGATCTCAACACATATTATTATTATTATTATTATTATTATTATTATTATTATTATTATTATTATTATTATTATTATTATTATATCAATAAATACTATTCAATCAATTAAGTATTTTATATTTTAGATTTGTTTAAAAAAATCATATACTTTATAGAAACATGAAGATTAGCTAAGCAATACCACGTGCGGTTGCATGAAAAATAAAATGAGATAAATATATTTTTTAAAATAATAATTGAAAAGAATAAATTAATAAAATCAAATAAAAAATATTTTATTTTTAAATTTAATTTATTATAAATAACAAATATTTTTAAAGGAAAAATTTACTAGAAAAAATATTAGCTTTTTAATGATAAAAAGTTAACATTTATACAAAAAAAATGATACAAATATTTATTTTTATAAAAATAATATGAGACAATTATGATTAGTGAATAAAACAATTTTTTATGAATACACAAATTTGTTATTCTTTTTAAAATGACCAATAAAAACTATGCTGCATAAAAGGTGTGCTGCATCTAGGGGTGGGAAAGCGGGCGGCCCGCCCCGTTTTGGCCTGCCCAATTTAAGGCTGTCCAAAAGCGGGGCGGGGCGGGGTGGGCCAACTTAGGGGTCCGAGTTCAAAAGTCAAGTCTGCCCCATTTACTTACGAGTTGGCGGGTTGGCGGGCTGGCCCGCCAAATTTTTATTTTATTTTATTGGACAATTTGATTTACTATATAATTTTAAAAAATATTTATTATCAAAGAGGTCAATAAAAGATTTTATTTTACAATGAATAATAGAACTTCAACATGTCTTAAGTCCAAACAGTTCAAAAAAATAAAATAAATAAAGACCAATTACAACAAAAAATAATGAAATAAACTCAAGCACAATAAAAAAAATGTATCAAAATAAATAAACAAAACATATCTTCCTAATCATATTTAAAAACTAAATACTAAAAGAACCCAATTATGAATTTACACAAGACACACATTGATAACAATTACACTGCATAAAACAACACAATGCATAAAATATCAACACTTGGCTTTTCACTGTTTACATTATATAGACTCTTATAATGATTGATTCCTTAATAGTTAAATCCTAAATTTGTCACATGTATATACTGATCAAATCCTTCATTTTCTTAAAATCTACATCTATTTCAAAAGAAAACATGTGAGCTAATGTATTGACAACTTAATAGTTTTGCATGCCATACAATAATTTTTTTTATTACAAGTTTTTCCAATTAACACATGTATTAGAAAGTTTAGAAGTAATGTTACAATTATAATTTAATTTGTCTGTATAATAATTTAGAATAATTTCATTCAACATAATCCTATAAGAAGAGTATAGTTTTAATAGTTAAAATTATTTTATGTCTAAGTAAAAAAATATAATGTGTTAACAAAAAGCCCGCGGGAAAAATCCGCCCGGCCCCCCCTCCACCCGCCTTTTTTAGTGGGTTAGGCGGGTCGGGCTAACTTAAGGTACCGAGCGAAAAACATCAGCCCAGCCTGCCAAAAATGGCGGGTCAAACGGGCCGACTCGGCGGGCCCGGCCCATTTTTCCACCCCTAGCTGCATCATATGTTTGGTCACGTTGGAAATCTTAACAAATTCATATGATTTAAAAATATGACAATAATAATGAGACATTATTAATGTCAATATGGTGAGTAAAAATCAATAAATGTTAATAATAAAAATTTATTATTATTATTTATTATTATTTAATAATAATAATATTTTAGTATTATCATTATTAATATTTAATTTATGAATTTTTAAAATAGAAAAATCTTACACATTTATGTATTATGTATATTGTCAAAATAGTTCTTAGGAATTAAAAATAAGAAAATGTTCATTAAAGCGTTCATTGTAGTACCCTGCCCATCGGCATCCCTAATCAGTACCCGAGTATGCGTAAAAAAATATACTTAAATAAAGAAGAAAATTATTTCACAAATATTTAATTATTTATATTTAAGTATTCTGAAGTCCATTTTCCCTAAATATTTAATTATATATATTTAAGTATCCCAAAGTCCATTATTCTTATATTGCAACAAGACATAAGATAGATAAGGTGATTACACTAGTAAAATATAACCACATATCCAAAGTTATATAAAACAAAGTAAGAATGATATATTTTTGTTCTTAAATTCCACATAAAAATTTAAAAAACAAAAAAAATCTAACAACTTGACAAATAAAAAGCGACATGGCGCGACTTGTGCGAACGCACGCGTGCTTTACTAGTATTTAGTAAAACAGACAAATTGACAACAACATACTTGATAAATGACATCATCGCCTATTTAAATTAAATAATATTTGAAGAATGAAGCATAACACCAACATAATTTCTACATGTATTACAAGGTGGGGAGACTGAATAACTCAAACTCACCAAATAGAGGATGATATCTCGACTATAAATGAATTATATCTAATTTTGGATAAAAGTTTTAAAAGAGAAAAGGTGCAAGTGTACACAAAAAGGTTTGAATGAGGTTGAAGTGTTTTTGTTGGCATCAACAGCAAATGGATCCCACTGGAGGGACACTCATTATGTCTCCACTTATTTGTGAAAGGGTTTGCAAATTGAATCATAATGAAGTACGAAAATGGAAGAAAAAATAAAGTTCAGTCTGTATTGCTTCATCCTACCCCAAAAAACTCAACTGCATACGATTCATATCTTTATTTATTAAGTGTTTTAAATTTGATAAAGAGAAAGAAGTCGGGGTTTATTATGAAAGTGGTTAAAGTGTAGAAAACAAAGAAGGTTTTGAAAAAGATGAGAATGTTTTGAAAATTAAAGAAAAGGAGACGAAGAGAATATCCTATGTACAGGAAGGTAAAAGATAAGGTAAGGAAGGTCTGAACGAACGAAAGCTCATACTTGATATAAAGAAACCAATATAGCGCTCCCATCCCTTTGGATTAAAAGCCATAAGCAGATAAATAAGCCAAGATGATACAAAATCTCAGATGAAAGTAAATCACACAAACAGACAGCATCAAAGAAACCCATGCGTCAGATGATAATCAAAGGAACGGGTAAAGTGCATCAGCTGAAAATAAACCACAATAGCGAATGCATAAGGTAAGAATAAATCACAAGCAGTGAATACATCAGGTAAACTCAAGGTTTTAGATAAAGCTCAATGTATCAACGAGATATCAGATAAGAATCCCTGTATCAGATAAAACACACTAACAGAACCTGGATAACAGAGAAATAATCGGAATGTCTCAGATAAGGCTCAAGAGTAGGCTACGGGACCATAATGGATTTGATTGAAAGCCACAAAATAAACCAGTCAATGCAGTCTATGCATCCATAGGTATTCGAAAGCTAATATTTAAATTAACATTATAATCGCAACGCAATGAAGAAAATATCAACAAAACTTGAATTTATTTACAAGTAAATCAAATAAAGTATAAAGCCAAAAATTTCATATCTATTGTATTTACATCACAAATATTAAACCAAAAAAGGTGTATAAATTATTAACATTAGACGAACAAAATTTGGAGGTGCATAATTGGAATGGTAGTGTAAATAAAGACTAAAAAAAGATTAAATTAGTAGATGTTACTATGATAATAAATTAAAAGCTTTGCAAATTTCCTTTGTGTTTAGAAAACCATGCGCACCAGTATTACGACTAAAAACCATTTCTCACCGATTAACCAATATGCTTGTGGTCTTGTTCCAATCATATACATTCAACACAAAAAGAAATGTTACTAATATTAGAAGGAGTCTATCTTAATATATAAAAAGCAACTACTACCATTTTTACAAATAATTTAAAACTTATTACATTTCTAAAAATAGGATAAACTATTTCTAAAAATAGGATAAACTATGTCATTATAAATTTTTTAGTTAAAATTAATTCAGACATTTGGAATAATTGCTTCTTTTTATACACAAAATTAATGTGATTGTTGGCCACGTCTATTACCAAAGGTACTAATATAATTACTATCAACTTTACCTATTCCAACCATCCACATTAATTATTCTATCAATTAATTTTAGAACATAAAAGGCACGATGAATAGAAAATTAGAAAAAAAAACCTTTTCTTTCATTTTATTTAACTTTGCATCATTTTTGGAAAGACAACCAACACAAAAGATAGAACCATTGATTTCTCTCTGCTTCTGTTTTTCAAAGACGCAGTAACCCAAACACAATAATCCTTAATTTCTCATTATTTTTCATAGGTATTATATAGTACAAGATTTCGAAATGGAAATTATGTAAATTTGATTACTACATCATAAGACGGATATTTAATTTTGGTTCCGCTTCTACCTCTTCTTGACTCTTTTGATCTTCTAAGTTGTAGGTCAATTGTGTGTTGTGTTGGTGTCTCCGTAAGGCATAGGATTTTGATGTAGGGGCTTCGAACAATACAGTGACTGCAAGTTGTTTTATGGTTTGTTAGGTTTTTCGTTTTTTTATTATTTATTTTTACCCAAAGTTTGTATGTTTATTAGTTACATATTCAGATTTACCTATGGTGACTAAAAAGATATACTCACTAATCTCATTCTTTGACAAAGGAAATTTTAAAATTTGGTTATACGAATCTTAGACCGTAGCTTATGTTTCTATAATATCTCATTCTTTTCATTATATTTTTCATTATATTACAGGTGTAGACTATTTTGTCCTTAATATACAAGTTTGTTAATGTCAAGTTCTTGGTTAAATTGTGCTCCAAAACAAAAGAGGTTTATTAGGGAGAGTATATGTGGCTTTTAAAGAAGCAGAAAAGAATTATAGATGGTATACGAGTTTTGTTGATGTTTGAAGAGAGCTTTAAGTTGGTAATGGTAATACACCTTGATCTCTGTGGGGAAACATTAATTCTGAATAGATTAAAATTTTTTGGAGAAGAGAAGAACTTTATACAACAATCATCAACAATATCAAAATAATACTAAGATAACTGATAGCATTTTCTTATTTTACACTCATAATAGCTTTTGATCTTTGATTTTTATTTATGAATTCCTGGTAGAATAGTCATTGCAAAATTCAATCTAAATTACAAATTGTAATTATTACGTGGGATTTGGTTTTGATTCCACTACCAATTTTAGTAAAGTATACGTTAAACAGAATTGGAATCAGCTGACTCTTTCACTGATTTTGGATAAAACATGGTTTTCATTTCTATTTTCCTCCAGGTGATGCTGATATTTGTTGTCCATAAATTTTTAAATAGAGTGATGTATTTGTCTGCTGTTTAGTGTCTTTTAACTTATTAACAAAGTATTTGAATAAAATGCAGGGTGAAAAGTTAGCTGATTCAGTGAGTTGTATCTATATTAGAACAGATAAAGGTTTTTGTCAAAATTAGGAACTCAGTAAATATGAGATTTGATAGTATTCCTTCAGCTTATTATTGATGAAACTATGATTTGGTTTTTCTAATCACATGTTACAAAGAGAAACTACTCAAAAAAATAGGTTAATACACATTTTTACTTTTTTTTCTCTTCAGTGTTGCAAATGGGAAAAATAGAGCTTCTTTATTTATTATTAATATTCTCATTTATTTTTTTAACATTAATAACTATATTTAAAATATTGTTTTGTTAATTAATAAGTTATTTGTTATTAAAGTTGCTTAAAAATATTCTACGAATAATTATGAGTTATTCACTACTTATATAGTATTTATTCGTGATGTAGAATTGTTTATGTTCACAAATTCAGATACTATGTACATGCTTCCTTCATTAATAACTTTGTTTTCGTGTTATATTTTTAAGGTTCCTTCATGACAATTGCAATCAGATCTTAATTTTTATTTTAAATATTTGATGAGTTAATTAATATATATTTTAAACATTTGATTGATTTGAATTTATTATGTTAAATTATTTTAACAATTTTGTTTCCCTTAGTAATGATAGCCATTCTACATTTTACTCAAAAGAGGATAATAATGTATTGGTAAAAGAAAACAGTGTCAATAATATATTATTTTTTAATTTCTCTAACAATAATTAATTAACTTTTGTTTACTTATAAAAACAAAATGATATATATAAAAAGGAAAATCCTAACTGAAAGACCATAACAAACTTATCATATATCATTTAATTCATATTTACAAACATTTGTTGTTGATTAAAACAACCCGGATCAATACAAATTTGACAAGATAATTTTGATCATTCAAAAATTGATTCAATAATTTTGGTCTTGCAAAAATTGATTCAATAAAATAGTTAAAAGTTAATTTTGGATTTTAAATAATTATTTACAATAAATAATAAATAATATAGTTTATTTTTATTTTAATTTTGACATTAATTAACCATTTTTTGGATTGTGTTAGTATAAACAATTTTTTTTGTTTGTAAATAAATGTTTTAATATAATATTGCCTTTACATATGCAACACATTAGAATAAATGTCCTTTATATATCCTCTATCCTATATTTCCCTAAATAAATATGCTTTATATATTTTATATATCAAACAATTGATTTTTTCATTGGAATAATTTATTTTTTAAATGTTTAATTTCACCTATCACTTTCAACACAAAAACATTATTCTATTTTAATAAGTGATTATCTCTTTTATTTTTAAAATATTAATACTTATTTGATTGATTTTATGATTATTTAATATATTTAAAATTATATGATTATTATTGATTTTACACATTTATTTTCTATGGAGATCTCAATACATATTATTATTATTATTATTATTATTATTATTATTATTATTATTATTATTATTATTATTATTATTATTATTATTATTATTATAATTATTATTATTATTATTATTATATCAATAAATACTATTCAATCAATTAATTATAATTTATTTAAGAATTTTTTAAAAACAGTCATAAACTTTATAGAAACATGAAGATTAGCTGTGCAATACCACGTTCGGTTGCATGAAAATTGAAATGAGATTAATATATTTTTTAAAATAATAATTGAAAAGAATAAATTAATAAAATTAAATAACAAATATTATATTTTTAAATTTAATTTTATATAAATAAAAAATATTTTTAAAGAAAAAAAATAGACTTAAAACAAGTCTTAGACCGTAGCTTATGCTTCTATAATATCTTGCTAGTCGAGATGAATTTCTCTATTGAGTTTAATTATATTTGTCATTATGTTATAGGTGTAGAATATTTTCTCCTTAATATACCAGTTTGTTAATGTCAAGTTCTTGGTTAAACTGTGCTCCAAAATAAAAGAGATTTATTAGAGAGAGTATATGTGACTTTTAAAGAATTATAGATGGTATACGAGTTTTGTTGATGATTGAAGAGAGCTTTAAGTTGGTAATGGTAATAAAACTTCGATCTCTATGGGGAAACATTAATTCCAAATAGATTAAAAAAAATTGTAGAAGAGAAGAACTTTATACAAGAACCGTCAACAGTATCAAAATAATACTAAGATAATTGATAGCATTTTCTTATTTCACACTCATAATAGCTTTTGATATTTGATTTTTACTTATGAATTCCTGGTAGAAAAGTCATTGCAAAATTCAACTGCCAATTTTAGTTTTGATTCCACTGCCAATTTTAGTAAAGTATACGTTAAACAGAATCCCAGAATCAGCTGACTCTCTCACTGATTTTGAGTAAAACATGATTTTCATTTCTATTTTCCTCCAGGTGAAGTTGATATTTTTTGTCCATAAATTTTCAAATAGAGTGATGTATATTGTATGATGTTTAGAGTCTTTTAACTTATTAACAAAGTATTTGAATAAAATGCAGGGTGAAAAGTTAGTTGATTCAGTCAGTTGTATCTATATCAGAACAGATAAAGGTTTTTGTCAAAATTAAGAACTCAGTAAATATGAGATTTCATAGTATTCCTCCAGCTTATTATTGATGAAACTATTATTTGGTTTTTCTAATCACGTGTTACAAAAAGAAACTACTCGAAAAAATAAGTTAATATAAATTTTTGCTTTTTTTTCCTCTTCTGTGTTGCAAATGGCAAAAATAGAGCTTCTTTATTTATTATTAATATTCTCATTTATTTTTTTAACATTAATAACTATATTTAAAATACTTTTTTTGTTAATTAATAAGTTATTAGTTATTAAAGTTGCATATAAATATTCTACAAATAATTATGAGTTATTCACTATTTATATAGTATTTATTCGTGATATAGAATTGTTTATATTCACAAATTCAGATACTATCCTTCATTAATAATTTTTTTTTGTGTTATTTTTTTAAGGTTTCTTCATGACAATTGCAATAAGATCTTAATTTATATTTTAAATATTTGATGAGTTAATTAATATATATTTTAAACATTTGATTGATTTGAGTTTATTATGTTAAATTATCTTAATAATTTTGTTGCCCTTAGTAATGATAGCCATTCTACATTTTACTCAAAAGAGGATAATAATGTATTGGTAAAATAAAACAGTGTCAATAATATATTATTTTTTAATTTCTCTAACAATAATTAATTAACTTTTGTTTACTTATAAAAACAAAATGATATTTATAAAAAGGAAAATCCTAACTGAAGGACCATAACAAACTTATCATTTATCATTTAATTCATATTTACAAACATTTGTTTTTGATTAAAACAACCCGAAACAATACAAATTTGACAAGATAATTTTGATCATACAAAAATTCATTCAATAATTTTGGTCTTGCAAAAATTCATTCAATAAATTAGTTAAAAGTTAATTTTGGATTTTAAATAATTATTTATAATAAACAATAAATAATATAGTTTATTATTATTTTAATTTTGACATTAATTAACTACTTTTGGATTGTTTTAGAATAAATAAATAAAAAAAATTGTAAATAAATGTTTTAATATAATATTGCCTTTACATATGCAACACATTAGAATAAATATCCTTTATATATCCTCTATCCTATATTTCCCTAAATAAATATGCTTTATATATTTTATATATCAAACAATTGATTTTTTCATTGGAATAATTTATTTTTTAAATGTTTAATTTCACCTATCACTTTCAACACAAAAACATTATTCTATTTTAATAAGTGATTATCTCTTTTATTTTTAAAATATTAATACTTATTTGATTGATTTTATGATTATTTAATATATTTAAAATTATATGATTATTATTGATTTTACACATTTATTTTCTATGGAGATCTCAATACATATTATTATTATTATTATTATTATTATTATTATTATTATTATTGTTATTATTATTATATCAATAAATACTATTCAATCAATTAATTATTATTTATTTAAGAATTTTTTAAAAACAGTCATAAACTTTATAGAAACATGAAGATTAGTTGTGCAATACCACGTTCGGTTGCATGAAAATTGAAATGAGATTAATATATTTTTTAAAATAATAATTGAAAAGAATAAATTAATAAAATTAAATAACAAATATTATATTTTTAAATTTAATTTTATATAAATAAAAAATATTTTTAAAGAAAAAAAATAGACTTAAAACAAGTCTTAGACCGTAGCTTATGCTTCTATAATATCTTGCTAGTCGAGATGAATTTCTCTGTTGAGTTTAATTATATTTGTCATTATGTTATAGGTGTAGATTATTTTGTCCTTAATATACCAGTTTGTTAATGTCAAGTTCTTGGTTAAACTGTGCTCCAAAATAAAAGAGATTTATTAGAGAGAGTATATGTGACTTTTAAAGAATTATAGATGGTATACGAGTTTTGTTGATGTTTGAAGAGAGCTTTAAGTTGGTAATGGTAATACAACTTTGATCTCTATGGGGAAACATTAATTCCAAATAGATTAAAAAAATTTGTAGAAGAGAACAACTTTATACAAGAACCGTCAACAGTATCAAAATAATACTAAGATAATTGATAGCATTTTCTTATTTCACACTCATAATAGCTTTTGATATTTGATTTTTACTTATGAATTCCTGGTAGAAAAGTCATTGCAAAATTCAACTGCCAATTTTAGTTTTGATTCCACTGCCAATTTTAGTAAAGTATACGTTAAACAGAATCCCAGAATCAGCTGACTCTCTCACTGATTTTGAGTAAAACATGATTTTCATTTCTATTTTCCTCCAGGTGAAGTTGATATTTGTTGTCCATAAATTTTCAAATAGAGTGATGTATATTGTATGATGTTTAGTGTCTTTTAACTTATTAACAAAGTATTTGAATAAAATGCAGGGTGAAAAGTTAGTTGATTCAGTCAGTTGTATCTATATCAGAACAGATAAAGGTTTTTGTCAAAATTAAGAACTCAGTAAATATGAGATTTCATAGTATTCCTCCAGCTTATTATTGATGAAACTATTATTTGGTTTTTCTAATCACGTGTTACAAAAAGAAACTACTCGAAAAAATATGTTAATATAAATTTTTGCTTTTTTTTCCTCTTCTGTGTTGCAAATGGGAAAAATAGAGCTTCTTTATTTATTATTAATATTCTCATTTATTTTTTTAACATTAATAACTATATTTAAAATACTTTTTTTGTTAATTAATAAGTTATTAGTTATTAAAGTTGCATATAAATATTCTACAAATAATTATGAGTTATTCACTATTTATATAGTATTTATTCGTGATATAGAATTGTTTATATTCACAAATTCAGATACTATGTACATGCTTCCTTCATTAATAATTTTTTTTTGTGTTATTTTTTTAAGGTTTCTTCATGACAATTGCAATAAGATCTTAATTTTTATTTTAAATATTTGATGAGTTAATTAATATATATTTTAAACATTTGATTGATTTGATTATTATGTTAAATTATTTTAATAATTTTGTTGCCCTTAGTAATGATAGCCATTCTACATTTTACTCAAAAGAGGATAATAATGTATTGGTAAAATAAAACAGTGTCAATAATATATTATTTTTTAATTTCTCTAACAATAATTAATTAACTTTTGTTTACTTATAATAACAAAATGATATTTATAAAAAGGAAAATCCTAACTGAAGGACCATAACAAACTTATCATTTATCATTTAATTCATATTTACAAACATTTGTTTTTGATTAAAACAACCCGAAACAATACAAATTTGACAAGATAATTTTGATCATACAAAAATTCATTCAATAATTTTGGTCTTGCAAAAATTCATTCAATAAATTAGTTAAAAGTTAATTTTGGATTTTAAATAATTATTTATAATAAATAATAAATAATATAGTTTATTATTATTTTAATTTTGACATTAATTAACTACTTTTGGATTGTTGTAGAATAAATAAATAAAACAAAATTGTAAATAAATGTTTTAATATAATATTGCCTTTACATATGCAACACATTAGAATAAATATCCTTTATATATCCTCTATCCTATATTTCCCTAAATAAATATGCTTTATATATTTTATATATCAAACAATTGATTTTTTCATTGGAATAATTTATTTTTTAAATGTTTAATTTCACCTATCACTTTCAACACAAAAACATTATTCTATTTTAATAAGTGATTATCTCTTTTATTTTTAAAATATTAATACTTATTTGATTGATTTTATGATTATTTAATATATTTAAAATTATATGATTATTATTGATTTTACACATTTATTTTCTATGGAGATCTCAATACATATTATTATTATTATTATTATTATTATTATTATTATTATTATATCAATAAATACTATTCAATCAATTAATTATTATTTATTTAAGAATTTTTTAAAAACAGTCATAAACTTTATAGAAACATGAAGATTAGCTGTGCAATACCACGTTCGGTTGCATGAAAATTGAAATGAGATTAATATATTTTTTAAAATAATAATTGAAAAGAATAAATTAATAAAATTAAATAACAAATATTATATTTTTAAATTTAATTTTATATAAATAAAAAATATTTTTAAAGAAAAAAAATAGACTTAAAACAAGTCTTAGACCGTAGCTTATGCTTCTATAATATCTTGCTAGTCGAGATGAATTTCTCTGTTGAGTTTAATTATATTTGTCATTATGTTATAGGTGTAGATTATTTTGTCCTTAATATACCAGTTTGTTAATGTCAAGTTCTTGGTTAAACTGTGCTCCAAAATAAAAGAGATTTATTAGAGAGAGTATATGTGACTTTTAAAGAATTATAGATGGTATACGAGTTTTGTTGATGTTTGAAGAGAGCTTTAAGTTGGTAATGGTAATAAAACTTTGATCTCTATGGGGAAACATTAATTCCAAATAGATTAAAAAAAATTGTAGAAGAGAAGAACTTTATACAAGAACCGTCAACAGTATCAAAATAATACTAAGATAATTGATAGCATTTTCTTATTTCACACTCATAATAGCTTTTGATATTTGATTTTTACTTATGAATTCCTGGTAGAAAAGTCATTGCAAAATTCAACTGCCAATTTTAGTTTTGATTCCACTGCCAATTTTAGTAAAGTATACGTTAAACAGAATCCTAGAATCAGCTGACTCTCTCACTAATTTTGAGTAAAACATGATTTTCATTTCTATTTTCCTCCAGGTGATGTTGATATTTGTTGTCCATAAATTTTCAAATAGAGTGATGTATATTGTCTGATGTTTAGTGGCTTTTAACTTATTAACAAAGTATTTGAATAAAATGCAGGGTGAAAAGTTAGTTGATTCAGTCAGTTGTATCTATATCAGAACAGATAAAGGTTTTTGTCAAAATTAAGAACTCAGTAAATATGAGATTTCATAGTATTCCTCCAGCTTATTATTGATGAAACTATTATTTGGTTTTTCTAATCACGTGTTACAAAAAGAAACTACTCGAAAAAATAAGTTAATATAAATTTTCGCTTTTTTTTCCTCTTCCGTGTTGCAAATGGGAAAAATAGAGCTTCTTTATTTATTATTAATATTCTCATTTATTTTTTTAACATTAATAACTATATTTAAAATACTTTTTTTGTTAATTAATAAGTTATTAGTTATTAAAGTTGCATATAAATATTCTACAAATAATTATGAGTTATTCACTATTTATATAGTATTTATTCGTGATATAGAATTGTTTATATTCACAAATTTAGATACTATGTACATGCTTCCTTCATTAATAATTTTTTTTTGTGTTATTTTTTTAAGGTTTCTTCATGACAATTGCAATAAGATCTTAATTTTTATTTTAAATATTTGATGAGTTAATTAATATATATTTTAAACATTTGATTGATTTGATTATTATGTTAAATTATTTTAATAATTTTGTTGCCCTTAGTAATGATAGCCATTCTACATTTTACTCAAAAGAGGATAATAATGTATTGGTAAAATAAAACAGTGTCAATAATATATTATTTTTTAATTTCTCTAACAATAATTAATTAACTTTTGTTTACTTATAATAACAAAATGATATTTATAAAAAGGAAAATCCTAACTGAAGGACCATAACAAACTTATCATTTATCATTTAATTCATATTTACAAACATTTGTTTTTGATTAAAACAACCCGAAACAATACAAATTTGACAAGATAATTTTGATCATACAAAAATTCATTCAATAATTTTGGTCTTGCAAAAATTCATTCAATAAATTAGTTAAAAGTTAATTTTGGATTTTAAATAATTATTTATAATAAATAATAAATAATATAGTTTATTATTATTTTAATTTTGACATTAATTAACTACTTTTGGATTGTTGTAGAATAAATAAATAAAACAAAATTGTAAATAAATGTTTTAATATAATATTGCCTTTACATATGCAACACATTAGAATAAATATCCTTTATATATCCTCTATCCTATATTTCCCTAAATAAATATGCTTTATATATTTTATATATCAAACAATTGATTTTTTCATTGGAATAATTTATTTTTTAAATGTTTAATTTCACCTATCACTTTCAACACAAAAACATTATTCTATTTTAATAAGTGATTATCTCTTTTATTTTTAAAATATTAATACTTATTTGATTGATTTTATGATTATTTAATATATTTAAAATTATATGATTATTATTGATTTTACACATTTATTTTCTATGGAGATCTCAATACATATTATTATTATTATTATTATTATTATTATTATTATTATTATTATATCAATAAATACTATTCAATCAATTAATTATTATTTATTTAAGAATTTTTTAAAAACAGTCATAAACTTTATAGAAACATGAAGATTAGCTGTGCAATACCACGTTCGGTTGCATGAAAATTGAAATGAGATTAATATATTTTTTAAAATAATAATTGAAAAGAATAAATTAATAAAATTAAATAACAAATATTATATTTTTAAATTTAATTTTATATAAATAAAAAATATTTTTAAAGAAAAAAAATAGACTTAAAACAAGTCTTAGACCGTAGCTTATGCTTCTATAATATCTTGCTAGTCGAGATGAATTTCTCTGTTGAGTTTAATTATATTTGTCATTATGTTATAGGTGTAGATTATTTTGTCCTTAATATACCAGTTTGTTAATGTCAAGTTCTTGGTTAAACTGTGCTCCAAAATAAAAGAGATTTATTAGAGAGAGTATATGTGACTTTTAAAGAATTATAGATGGTATACGAGTTTTGTTGATGTTTGAAGAGAGCTTTAAGTTGGTAATGGTAATAAAACTTTGATCTCTATGGGGAAACATTAATTCCAAATAGATTAAAAAAAATTGTAGAAGAGAAGAACTTTATACAAGAACCGTCAACAGTATCAAAATAATACTAAGATAATTGATAGCATTTTCTTATTTCACACTCATAATAGCTTTTGATATTTGATTTTTACTTATGAATTCCTGGTAGAAAAGTCATTGCAAAATTCAACTGCCAATTTTAGTTTTGATTCCACTGCCAATTTTAGTAAAGTATACGTTAAACAGAATCCTAGAATCAGCTGACTCTCTCACTAATTTTGAGTAAAACATGATTTTCATTTCTATTTTCCTCCAGGTGATGTTGATATTTGTTGTCCATAAATTTTCAAATAGAGTGATGTATATTGTCTGATGTTTAGTGGCTTTTAACTTATTAACAAAGTATTTGAATAAAATGCAGGGTGAAAAGTTAGTTGATTCAGTCAGTTGTATCTATATCAGAACAGATAAAGGTTTTTGTCAAAATTAAGAACTCAGTAAATATGAGATTTCATAGTATTCCTCCAGCTTATTATTGATGAAACTATTATTTGGTTTTTCTAATCACGTGTTACAAAAAGAAACTACTCGAAAAAATAAGTTAATATAAATTTTCGCTTTTTTTTCCTCTTCCGTGTTGCAAATGGGAAAAATAGAGCTTCTTTATTTATTATTAATATTCTCATTTATTTTTTTAACATTAATAACTATATTTAAAATACTTTTTTTGTTAATTAATAAGTTATTAGTTATTAAAGTTGCATATAAATATTCTACAAATAATTATGAGTTATTCACTATTTATATAGTATTTATTCGTGATATAGAATTGTTTATATTCACAAATTCAGATACTATGTACATGCTTCCTTCATTAATAATTTTTTTTTGTGTTATTTTTTTAAGGTTTCTTCATGACAATTGCAATAAGATCTTAATTTTTATTTTAAATATTTGATGAGTTAATTAATATATATTTTAAACATTTGATTGATTTGAGTTTATTATGTTAAATTATTTTAATAATTTTGTTGCCCTTAGTAATGATAGCCATTCTACATTTTACTCAAAAGAGGATAATAATGTATTGGTAAAATAAAACAGTGTCAATATTATATTATTTTTTAATTTCTCTAACAATAATTAATTAACTTTTGTTTACTTATAAAAACAAAATGATATTTATAAAAACGAAAATCCTAACTGAAGGACCATAACAAACTTATCATTTATCATTTAATTCATATTTACAAACATTTGTTTTTGATTAAAACAACCCAAAACAATACAAATTTGACAAGATAATTTTGATCATACAAAAATTCATTCAATAATTTTGGTCTTGCAAAAATTGATTCAATAAATTAGTTAAAAGTTAATTTTGGATTTTAAATAATTATTTATAATAAATAATAAATAATATAGTTTATTATCATTTTAATTTTGACATTAATTAACTACTTTTGGATTGTTTTAGAATAAATAAATAAATAAAAATTGTAAATAAATGTTTTAATATAATATTGCCTTTACATATGCAACACATTAGAATAAATATCCTTTATATATCCTCTATCCTATATTTCCCTAAATAAATATGCTTTATATATTTTATATATCAAACAATTGATTTTTTCATTGGAATAATTTATTTTTTAAATGTTTAATTTCACCTATCACTTTCAACACAAAAACATTATTCTATTTTAATAAGTGATTATCTCTTTTATTTTTAAAATATTAATACTTATTTGATTGATTTTATGATTATTTAATATATTTAAAATTATATGATTATTATTTATTTTACACATTTATTTTCTATGGAGATCTCAATACATATTATTATTATTATTATTATTATTATTATTATTATTATTATTATTATTATATCAATAAATACTATTCAATCAATTAATTATTATTTATTTAAGAATTTTCTAAAAACAGTCATAAACTTTATAGAAACATGAAGATTAGCTGTGCAATACCACGTTCGGTTGCATGAAAATTGAAATGAGATTAATATATTTTTTAAAATAATAATTGAAAAGAATAAATTAATAAAATTAAATAACAAATATTATATTTTTAAATTTAATTTTATATAAATAAAAAATATTTTTAAAGAAAAAAAATAGACTTAAAACAAATCTTAGACCGGAGCTTATGCTTCTATAATATCTTGCTAGTCGAGATGAATTTCTCTGTTGAGTTTAATTATATTTGTCATTATGTTATAGGTGTAGATTATTTTGTCCTTAATATACCAGTTTGTTAATGTCAAGTTCTTGGTTAAACTGTGCTCCAAAATAAAAGAGATTTATTAGAGAGAGTATATGTGACTTTTAAAGAATTATAGATGGTATACGAGTTTTGTTGATGTTTGAAGAGAGCTTTAAGTTGGTAATGGTAATACAACTTTGATCTCTATGGGGAAACATTAATTCCAAATAGATTAAAAATAATTGTAGAAGAGAAGAACTTTATACAAGAACCGTCAACAGTATCAAAATAATACTAAGATAATTGATAGCATTTTCTTATTTCACACTCATAATAGCTTTTGATATTTGATTTTTACTTATGAATTCCTGGTAGAAAAGTCATTGCAAAATTCAACTGCCAATTTTAGTTTTGATTCCACTGCCAATTTTAGTAAAGTATACGTTAAACAGAATCCTAGAATCAACTGACTCTCTCACTGATTTTGAGTAAAACATGATTTTCATTTCTATTTTCCTCCAGGTGATGTTGATATTTGTTGTCCATAAATTTTCAAATAGAGTGATGTATATTGTCTGATGTTTAGTGTCTTTTAACTTATTAACAAAGTATTTGAATAAAATGCAGGGTGAAAAGTTAGTTGATTCAGTTAGTTGTATCTATATCAGAATAGATAAAGGTTTTTGTCAAAATTAAGAACTCAGTAAATATGAGATTTCATAGAATTCCTCCAGCTTATTATTGATGAAACTATGATTTGGTTTTTCTAATCACATGTTACAAAAAGAAACTACTCAAAAAAATAGGTTAATATAAATTTTTACTTATTGTTTTCTCTTCTGTGTTGCAAATGGGAAAAATAGAGTTTCTTTATTTATTATTAATATTACAATTTATTTTTTTTAACATTAATAACTTTATTTAAAATATTTTTTTTGTTAATTAATAAGTTATTAGTTATTAAAGTTGCATAAAAATATTCTACGAATAATTATGAGTTATTCACTATTTATATAGTATTTATTCGTGATGCAGAATTGTTTATACTCACAAATTCAGATACTATGTACATGCTTCCTTCATTAATAATTTTTGTTTTTGTGTTATTTTTTTAAGGTTTCTTCATGACAATTGCAATAAGATCTTGATTTTTATTTTAAATATTTGATGAGTTAATTAATATATATTTTAAACATTTGATTGATTTGAATTTATTATGTTAAATTATTTTAACAATTTTGTTGCCCTTAGTAATGATAACCATTCTACATTTTACTTAAAAGAGGATAATAATGTATTGGTAAAAGAAAACAGTGTCAATAATATATTATTTTATATTCTCTAACAATAATTAATTAACTTTTGTTTACTTATAAAAACAAAATGATATTTATAAAAAGGAAAATCCTAACTGAAAGACCATAAAAAACTTATCATTTATCATTTAATTCATATTTACAAACATTTGTTTTTGATTAAAACAACCCGGATAATACAAATTTGACAAGATAATTTTTATCATACAAAAATTCATTCAATAATTTTGGTCTTGCAAAAATTAATTCAATAAATTATTTAAAAGTTAATTTTGGATTGTAAATAATTATTTATAATAAATAATATAGTTTATTTTTATTTTAATTTTGACATTAATTAACTACTTTTGGATTGTTTTAGAATAAATAAAAAAATAAAAAAAAATTGTAAATGAATGTTTTACTATAATATTGCCTTTACATATGCAACACATTAGAATAAATATCCTTTATATATCCTTGTGATCGGTGGAAATAGAACTGACTTGTTTTTAAGCTGGTTCGTGAAATGTCGCGGTAAGCAAGAGTCGCCACCGCCTTTTATGTTCTCAAACATGGAAAGGACAAAAGCACAACAAAATTCCTTTTCGAGATGTTTCTCGGTTTGGGAGGTAGATTATAGAAAGGTAAGGTGTTAGCACCCTTTCTATCCGTGGTTATCCACGGGTTCTTAGGTACTTGCTCACTATGTTTTAAAAAATGTTTGCTTTTCCTGTGTTTGTGGGTTTTGAAAAAGTTTAGTTTGAAAACTTCTAGGTAACTCTTGTATCTGTCCTCAAGAGTGTATGAAGTATTGTTTGAAAACTTTTTGAAAGTATAAGTGCGAAAAGATTGTTTTTTTTGTTTTGAAAGAGTAAGTACCCAGGAGAAATCTACCTACTCTAAGGAATTAAACTGTGTAAGAGTCCTTTAGACAGTACTATCCCACTATTGAGAAGTAGGTAGCACCGTCGTTGGAGTTATTCAGGTCAATTCGATTATTAGGGACATGTGGTCACCAAAGCAATAGTAGGACGCCTTAGCGGTAACCCTAATGTCCTAGATCCTTTTTATCCGAGGCAACCGTTTCGAGGCAACTGGATCTTTAGACAGGAGGGCGACCTCTAAAACACCCTATACTTGACGACCACGTCGAGGCAACCAAGTGAGGCGTACCCTAGGAGTGACATGTGCATGTGTGTCAGGATTCAGTTTGTGTTTATCTTTGAACATGTTATTTGTGAGCTACGGGTTGATTTTATTTTTCATACAAGTCTTACAGGCATAATTAACAGTTTAATAAAGTGCGGAAAATAAAGTGCGGAAAAGGTAAATCTATGCTATTACAAGGCGTCGGGTTTTACATCGCCAAAAACATAACCCTTTGGAAAATAAATACGAGAAATTAAAGAAAGCGATAAAAGCCTAATTAACTATTACATCCTCGGAGCAGATACATAAATATGATCAAAATAATATGATGCGCGTAAAAGAATCGAATCAGGACGTCCTTAGGGTTTTGACCCTTTTTGAGAAAAGAATGGAATTTGCCCTTTTTTTGCAATTAATTAAATATTAAACCTAATTTACTAATTAATTAATTAAAAGAAAAAATGTTTTTTTTGTGTTTTTTATGTTTTAATGAAAATAAAAATAAAAAGAAATTAAAAGTCAAGAGAAAAACCCTAATTCTAAGTTTGTTTTATTTATTAAAAAAAAGATTAAAATTAAACCTAATTAACAAAAAGACTAAATTAATTAATTTTCATTTTATTTACAAAAATAATTATTAATAGTGAAAATAATAACTAATAAAAATAAACAATATTTTAAGTTTCTGATTTTATTATGAAAAATAATTTATGAATTAATTAGATAATAGTAATAATAATTATTAAAAGAAAATAAAAAGAAAGAAAATAAAAAAGAAATAGAAACCAGGGGGGTGTTGGACCCAAATGGAGGTGAGAAAAGCAATCTGAAGCCCATTAAGCACAAAGCCACGTTTGACTTCTGGAATTGTCTGGAGCGTGCTTTGACTTGGAGCATGGTGTCCAGCATTGAAATTCTGGCTGCAGATACTCAATGTCACGTTCAATGTTATGACACTGTATCTGACTTTCTATAAGACAGTAAATACAAAAACAGTAAAGAACACAGTCAATTGTTCACCCAGTTCAGTGTGCAACAACACCTACTCTGGGGGCTACCAAGCCAGGGAGGAAATCCACTATAAGAGATATTAATTCAGGAATAAACCTACCAGTTTATCTCCTTCACTTAAGACCTACCCAATGCAACTTCAATCTAAGTACAACTTAAACTTGAGTTCCTACTCACTCCCTCTCAATCACAACAGTGATACTTAAAACAATTGACTAATGAATTGATGAAGACACTCTTCAAAACATACACTTGATTATGCTTCACAGCTTTTTAATCAAGCAACACAAACACTCTTGCTTCACAGCTTTGAGTGATACATAAACCTAACTTGACTTTGCTTCAAAGCTTTAGTCAAGAGACACAAAAACACTCTTGCTTCACAGCTTTGAGTGATACATAAACCTAACTTGACTTTGCTTCAAATCTTTAGTAAAGAGACACAAAAACACTCTTGCTTCAAAGCTTTGAGTGATACACAACCCTTACAATTAAAACCTATTCCAAGTCACTTATCACAATGATACTTGCTTGGATTACAATAGTTAAAACTATACAGCTTCTAAATGATCTTCTGTCAAAAAGGGATGAATTCCAAACAGCAGCCCTGTTGAATATATATAGCAGCTGCATCTTCAGTTAGGGTTTCCACAAAAAGCTAGGGTTAATTCCGTTTGACCTTAAGACTTGGTCACAGGACTTTATCAACCAGGTTAGGGTTGAGCTAGATTAACCCCAAGTCCACGAGATTTTCTGTTCTGGAAAGACTGAGTCATTTTCATGAAAAAGCTCAGAATTACCCAAACTGCATAACTGTTAGTTCAGAACAGGATGTCTTAACATTTGTTATGACATCTGAATTCCTGTCTACTGATTTTGGTAAATGTGATCTTTTTGCAAAATGCTCAGATACACACTCATAAACAGCAGCACCTGTATGACAATATTTTTCTGCAAAGGTACCTAATAAATCAGTACCTAATAAACTAGAATGTTATGACATCAATCATGACATTCACACACCTGGTTTTACCAAAAATGCATGCCAATAACTAAACAACTACAAACTCCCCCTTTGGCAGATTTTTGGCTAAAGCCCCTAAGCAATCAGAGAATAGATAGCAGCAGAATAAATATGACTGCAGAAAAATAGAGTCTACAAATGTCTACCAAAATATATCTCCCCCTCTTTAGCCACAAATGGGCCAAAGATACATGTTCTTAAATGTTTATACAGTCATCCAGAAACAGTAATAAAAACAACAATTAACATCTGAACACACTTGCAAACTCCACCAGGGACCAGCATCAACTCCACCAACCTTTAAGCACTGTCCCCTTCAGAGGAGCTAGTTTCTTCAGTATTGAGTTGATCTTCAGCAGCACCCTCTTCCCTTCTGTTTCCTTCAGCTTCCTCCTTTTCTAACCTGGCAATTAGGTTTTCTAGGGTCTTTTTCCTAGTCTTCAGCTCTTTGCAGGTCTCTTTCAATACAACTATAACATCAGATGTTTTGGACTGAGTCTTTACAGATGATGTCTCAGCTGATGTTATGACAATATCAGGAGCATGAGATCCCTGAAACAGCTTGTAGTGTAACCCAAGAGCAGGAGCTCTTTTTCAAGCAGTATCTCTTGCCACCAGGATATCAGGGTACTGTGCAAGGATAATTCCACACAGGAGGGAGGGAAAGGCAATAGGGCCTTTGACAGCAAAGCTACCAGCATGTTTTAGAGTTTGTTCAAAAATATACCTTCCATAGTCAAATTCAGTCTTGGTTCCCACAGCATAAATAAATCTCCCCAATCCTGTGGAGATAGTAGATTTATGGTTTGTAGGGACCCAGTTGGCTGCACCAATCTTGTGCAGGATGGCAAATTTCATGCTTAGTTTGCTGGCATTCAGCTTGCCTTTCAAGGGCCAGCACTTGACTTGTCTTGCTGTGATGGTTTGACAAACTTCATTGTCAGTGACTTCCAGTTCAGGGCAATCCTCATTTGAACTTCTAAGAAATTTGTTAATTTCTGATGGAGAGAAATTAACCCTTCTTCCTCTAACATAAACACATTCAAAGTCAGCTGACCTTCCATCAGCACATTCATCAGACAAGTTCATTATAAATTCCTTGACCAGATTTTCATAGCACTTGGTAAATTTTACCACAGTCTTCATCAGTCCAGCAGCTTTGATCAGGTCCATGATTTCCTTGCAATCCATGGCATCATTGTTTAGTTCTCTTTCTAAAGCTATTATCTTCAAACAAACATACTTCCATCTGTTGGCATTGTCAGGATGGTGAAAAGAGATGTTGTCTGTTGGGACTTCAGGAACTCTAGCAATTTTGCTGGAAGGGAGTTTCCTTCTGATAGGAATTTCTTCAGCATCAATCTCAAACTCTGATTCCTCATCAGAATCAGAAGACTCAGGTTCTTTTCTTTTCTTTGTAATTGGTTGTCTACCAGTATGCACTTGGGCTTTCACCTTCCCTTTGGACTGACCAGTTTTCACAGATTCTACCTCAGTCTTGCCTTCAGCCTTGGATTTCTTATTAGCAGGTTTCTCTTTGGTCATACATTGTGCAGCATTCTGATTTCCCTTTCTTTTCATCATTCTCCTAGCTATGCTAGGGTTTACATTGGCAATTAGATCATTGTCTGAGTATTCCTCGTCCACATCAATGACAGGTGGATCAACAGTTTTCTCTGAAGGGTTCTGAATGTTGTCATTTGGTGTCACAACATTCTCAGAGACATCTAGATTTGCTTCAACATTTGGGCTTGCTGATTCTTGATTTAATGGGACAGAAATCCCCGGTACAAAGTGGTTTTCGCTTAGTATTCTTGTAACAAGCCTAGCAATTGCTTGATGTACATGAGATGATCCTTCCCTATTAGGTACAGAAGAAGAAGGTTGAGAGGGATTACCGGAAGACGTCGCCTGAGACCTCCCTGCATGCCTAGTTCTTAGTTTTCTGACTTTGGAAGGGTTAGTTGCAATTTCTCTGAGAGGAGTAATCTCCAGGACCTCGGAATCTATGCATGTGGTAATTGCTCGAGAATCTTGATCAGATGATGAAGATGAAACAGTTGTCTTGGATGAAGATGAAGTATGAGACATTTTGATTGACTTGGAAAACCAGTGGCAACTAGGGAGAAAACTTTGAATGAGTGAAAAAGAGATGTTGCAAAGTCGAGAGTGGAAGGAGGCAAATGTGTATCTATTCAACTTCTTAGTAATTTTGAAAGAATTTGGGAAATATATGATTAACCCACTTAATAGTACTACCCTCTGTCGCAATCTTTTCTTGCAGCCAGAACCATCGCGAGAGTTTAGCCTCAACGAGTGTAGCATACTGCTACTGTTCTATGGCCATGTTGGGTCAATTTAGGGTTTTAAGGTCGGTTGGTGCTTAATGACTCCTCAGAAGACCCATATTCTCCTCGTTCCAACACAAGGGATATCGGTACAGACCAAGGTGTCACACCAACGTAGCTACTGCTTCACCCGTGTCGGTCTACGCCGGACAGGTCTCTCACAGCTTATGCTACCTAAAGGGTATTCCCCAGATTTGGGTTAGGATCTATGAAACTCCGATGCAAGCCCACAAATATAAATCAAACAAAGAAAGCAATTGAAAACAAGAGTGGTCTAATCCTAAGGTACACCTCAGTTATTAAATGTCCCCAGCAGAGTCGCCAGTTCTGTGATAGGTGGAAATAGAACTGACTGTTTTTTAAGCTGGTTCGCGAAATGTCGCGGTAAGCAAGATTCGCCACCGTCTTTTATGTTCTCCAACATGGAAAGGACAAAAGCACAGCAAAATTCCTTTTCGAGATGTTTCTCGGTTCGGGAGGTAGATTATAGAAAGGGAAGGTGTTAGCACCCTTTCTATCCGTGGTTATCCACGGGCTCTTAGGTACTTGCTCACTATGTTTTCAAAAATGTTTGCTTTTCCTGTGTTTGTGGGTTTTGAAAAAGTTTAGTTTGAAAACTTCTAGGTAACTCTTGTATCTGTCCTCAAGAGTGTATGAAGTATTGTTTGAAAACTTTTTTAAAGTATAAGTGCGAAAAGATTGTTTTTTTTTGTTTTGAAAGAGCAAGTACCCAGGAGAAATCTACCTACTCTAAGGAATTAAGCTGTGTAAGAGTCCTTTAGACAGTACTATCCCACTATTGAGAAGTAGGTAGCACCGTCGTTGGAGTTATTCGGGTCAATTCGATTATTAGGGACATGTGGTCACCAAAGCAATAGTAGGACGCCTTAGCGGTAACCCTAATGTCCTAGATCCTTTTTATCCGAGGCAACCGTTTCGAGGCAACTGGATCTTTAGACAGGAGGGCGACCTCTAAAACACCCTATACTTGACGACCACGTCGAGGCAACCAAGTGAGGCGTACCCTAGGAGTGACATGTGCATGTGTGTCAGGATTCAGTTTATGTTTATCTTTGAACATGTTATTTGTGAGCTACAGGTTGATTTTATTTTTCATACAAGTCTTGCAGGCATAATTAACAGTTTAATAAAGTGCGGAAAATAAAGTGCGGAAAAGGTAAATCTATGCTATTACAAGGCGTCGGGTTTTACATCGCCAAAAACATAACCCTTTGGAAAATAAATACGAGAAATTAAAGAAAGCGATAAAAGCCTAATTAACTATTACATCCTCGGAGCAGATACATAAATATGATCAAAATAATATGATGCGCGTAAAAGAATCGAATCAGGACGTCCTTAGGGTTTTGACCCTTTTTGAGAAAAGAATGGAATTTGCCCTTTTTTTGCAATTAATTAAATATTAAACCTAATTTACTAATTAATTAATTAAAAGAAAAAATGTTTTTTTTGTGTTTTTTATGTTTTAATGAAAATAAAAATAAAAAGAAATTAAAAGTCAAGAGAAAAACCCTAATTCTAAGTTTGTTTTATTTATTAAAAAAATATATTAAAATTAAACCTAATTAACAAAAAGACTAAATTAATTAATTTGCATTTTATTTACAAAAATAATTATTAATAGTGAAAATAATAACTAATAAAAATAAACAATATTTTAAGTTTCTGATTTTATTATGAAAAATAATTTATGAATTAATTAGATAATAGTAATAATAATTATTAAAAGAAAATAAAAAAGAAATAGAAACCAGGGGGGTGTTGGACCCAAATGGAGGTGAGAAAAGCAATCTGAAGCTCATTAAGCACAAAGCCACGTTTGACTTCTGGAATTGTCTGGAGCGTGCTTTGACTTGGAGCATGGTGTCCAGCATCTCATAGCCATCAGATCTATGTTTCAGGACACATGGCACCTAGGATTGGAACGTGTACGGTGGACGTCACTGGAAAGCGCTACATGAGAATATGTTATGAAAAAATAGAAACAAAGGTTTGGGGGACCTGGGAATCGAACCCAGGTCCCAGTGATTCACAGCCACATCACCTTCCACTATGCCATTACGTTGCACCTGTTAATATAATGGATAATGAAAATAATATATAAAAAGATCAATTATGCTGGAAACAAATAAAAGCGCGCATTATATTTGAATCGTCCAATAACATGTCAACAACTCATCATCGTCTTCCCTAAACCTGCAAAACAAAGGTTAGATAGCGGGGGTTTTTAACCCCCACAACCTGCATCAATGAAAAATAGCGAATAGGCGTGTGTGCAATATAAATTGTTCGCGAGCATGGATTCTGATTCGTCTGGTTGCAACGAATTCAACCATGGGTCTTAGAAGGCTTGATTTTTCCTATGCTGAAAAGCCCTAATCTGGAAGCTTGGAAACCCTAAAATTCATTAATGGTGGTTTCTGTTTCAGGGCTTTTTAGTCCAATTAACCTATGCCAAAAGCTTTGTATGAACTCAAGCAAGGCAAAACAAGAGTTAGAACATGTTAATTATGCACAAATCATGAGTTATGATTATGAAAAAGAATAAGCAAACCGTGAGTTGTTCTGAACAGTTTCTGTAGCCTTAAGACTTGGTTTTGATTGTAAATCGTTTCTCACACCTCCAGCAATGTATTGGAATCAAGAAAAGGGTTTGAATTGGCGTGGAAAGTAGAATTCAGTTTTCAAGTTTCTTTGATATTTTTCAATGTTGTTATGGCCTCTCTTGCAGCAATCTCACGTGTGCATGATTAGGTTTAGGTTCAGTACATATAGTAGAACTGAATTAGGGTAAATCTTGGTCCAAAAATCCATGGAATTATGATTTGTATATTTGATTTTCAATCAAATATTTTTGCATCTTTTTGATTGAAAAACCTTGCCAAATTGGGAGATTTTGTCCCCTTGACGTGTACACAAAATCTCCAGCATATGTTGACCACTTTTGCTTCACAAAAAGATTTAGAAATCATATCTTGGTATTTTCCTACAATTAAATTAATTAAATGAATTAAAAATCAATTAAAAATCCAATTAATTAATAAAAATAAGAAAATAATTCAATTTAATCTCAATGGGTCGTGCATAAGCCTTGGATAAAGTTTCAAGAAGGAATTTGAGGCCCATTAGCAAAAATGATGTGTTTTGAGCAAAGTTGACTTTTGCAAATTCACAAAAATTTCCCAACTTCTCCAATGCATATCTTGCTCAATTTTGATCATATGAACATGTTCTTGGACATTTTGGAAAGGTATTGAAGTCCTCTAACCAATTCCGTTGGTCCCATGTCATTTGGATTTACCAATCTCAAGTTATGGTCTTTGACTTAAAGTGCATTTTTGTTGACTTTTGAAATTGACCTATAATGTAGAAATTGATAACTTTTTGTGAGAGCATTTCTTGGACTTGGAATGTGAAGATGAGTTGTAGGAAATGTCATCCCCTTCAAAATGAGCATTGTATGGGATTTTTCTGATGAACCATGAAAAAGTTATGCCCTGGTCAATATACAGTTGACTTTTCAGCTGTCCAAAAATAGTAACTTTTGCATCTTTGATGATTTTTGAGCCATGCTTGTGGAATCATGATCAAGACTTGATCAAGTGATGATTGTGTGCTCAAAATAAGATGTTGACCAAAAATTCCGACTTTTGACTATAAAATGACCATTTTGCCCCTGCAGTTGATTGTGAACCAAATAGGGTATTTGACTGTGCAACTTGCCTCAGTGAGTCTTGAAACTTGACATGTAGATGCTTGACAATGCATATAGGCCTATGGGACTTGATTGAGCCATTGAAAACCTCAACTTCCTTGAAAGAACCAAAACCCTAATTTTGACTAGCTTAGGAGGATGTTTGGACTGTGCAACCCTTGAGAAATCTTGAACCATTTGAAGATGATTCTTGATAAACTTTGAAGAATATGAGAGGGAAAATTTTGGGGTACAACAATCCTCTATCCTATATTTCCGTAAATAAATATGCTTTATATATTTTATATATCAAACAATTTATTTTTTCATTGGAATAATTGATTTTTAAATGTTTAATCTCACCGATCACTTTCAAGACAAAAACATTATTATATTTTAATAAGTGATTATCTCTTTTATTTTTAAAATGTTAATACTTATTTGATTGATTTTATGATTATTTAATATATTTAAAATTATATGATTATTATTGATTTTACATTTACTAATTAATATATCATTTATTTTCTATGAAGATCTCAATACATATTATTATTATTATTATTATTATTATTATTATTATACCAATAAATATTATTCAATCAATTAAGTATTATTTTTTAAAGATTTTTGTAAAAACAGTCATAAACTTTATATAAACATGAAGATTAGCTGTGCAATACCACGTTCGGTTGCATGAAAATTGAAATGAGATTAATATATTTTTAAAATAATAATTGAAAAATAAAATTATAAAACAAATATTATATTTTTAAATTTAATTTTATATATATATAAAATATTTTTAAAGAAAAAAAATAGACTTAAAACAAATCTTAGACCGTAGCTTATGCTTCTATAATATCTTGCTAATCGCGATGAATTTCTCTGTTGAGTTTCATTATATTTGTCATTATGTTATAGGTGTAGAATATTTATATCAGAACATATAAAATGCAGGGTGAAAAGTTAGCTGATTCAGTCAGTTGTATCTATATCAGAACATATAAAGGTTTTTGTAAAAATTAAGAACTCAGTAAATAAGAGATTTGATAGTATTCCTCCAGCTTATTATTGATTAAACTATGATTTGGTTTTTCTAATCACATGTTACAAAAAGAAACTACTCAAAAAAAATAATTAATATAAATTTTTGCTTTTTTTTTCTCTTCTGTGTTGCAAATGGGAAAAATAGAGCTTCTTTATTTATTATTAATATTCTCATTTATTTTTTTAACATTAATAACTATATTTAAAGTATTTTTTTTTGTTAATTAATAAGTTATTAGTTATTAAAGTTGCATAAATATATTCTACGAATAATTATGAGTTACTCACTATTTATATAGTATTTATTCGTGATGCAAAATTGTTTATATTCACAAATTCAAATACTATGTACATTCTTCGTTGATTAATAATTTATTTTTGTGTTATTTTTTTAAGGTTTCTTCATGACAATTGCAATCAGATCTTAATTTTTATTTTAAATATTTGATGAGTTAATTAATATATATTTTAAACATTTGATTGATTTGAATTTATTATGTTAAATTATTTTAACAATTTTGTTGCCCTTAGTAATGATAGCCATTCTACATTTTACTCAAAAGAGGATAATAATGTATTGGTAAAAGAAAACAGTGTCAATAATATATTATTTTTTAATTTCTCTAACAATAATTAATTAACTTTTGTTTACTTATAAAAACAAAATGATATATATAAAAAGGAAAATCCTAACTGAAAGACCATAACAAACTTATCATTTATCATTTAATTCATATTTACAAACATTTGTTTTTGATTAAAACAACCCAGATCAATACAAATTTGACAAGATAATTTTGATCATACAAAAATTGATTCAATAATTTTGGTCTTGCAAAAATTGATTCAATAAATTAGTTAAAATTTAATTTTGGATTGTAAATAATTATTTATAATAAATAATAAATAATATATTTTATTTTTATTTTAATTTTGACATTAATTAACTAGTTTTGGATTGTTTTAGAATAAATACAAAAAAAAAATTGTAAATAAATGTTTTAATATAATATTGCCTTTACATATGCAACACATTAGAATAAATATCCTTTATATATCCTCTATCCTATATTTCCGTAAATAAATATGCTTTATATATTTTACATGTCAAACAATTGATTTTTTCATTGGAATAATTTATTTTTTAAATGTTTAATTTCACCGATCACTTTCAACACAAAAACATTATTCTATTTTAATAAGTGATTATCTCTTTTATTTTTAAAATGTTAATACTTATTTGATTGATTTTATAACTATTTAATATATTTAAAATTATATGATTATTATTGATATTACATTTATTAATTAATATATCATTTATTTTCTATGAAGATCTCAATACATATTATTATTATTATTATTATTATATCAATAAATGTTATTCAATCAATTAAGTATTATTTATTTAAGATTTTTTTTAAAAACAGTCATAAGCTTTATGTAAACATGAAGATTAGTTGTGCAATAACATGTTCGGTTGCATGAAAATTGAAATGAGATTAATATATTTTTTAAAATAATAATTGAAAATTAAAATTATATAACAAATATTATATTTTTAAATTTAATTTTATATAAATAAAAAATATTTTTAAAGAAAAAAAATAGACTTAAAACAAATCTTAGACCGTAGCTTACGCTTCTATAATATCTTGCTAATCGCGATGAATTTCTCTGTTGAGTTTCATTATATTTGTCATTATGTTATAGGTGTAGACTATTTTTTCCTTAATATACAAGTTTGTTAATGTCAAGTTCTTGGTTAAACTGTGCTCCAAAACAAAAGAGAGTTATCAGAGAGAGTATATGTGACTTTTAAAGAATTATAGATGGTATACGAGTTTTGTTGATGTTTGAAGAGAGCTTTAAGTTGGTAATGGTAATACAACTTTGATCTCTGTGGGGAAACATTAATTCCAAATAGATTAAAAATTTTTGGAGAAATGAAGAACTTTATATAACAACCATCAACATTATCAAAATAATACTAAGATAATTGATAGCATTTTCTTATTTCACACTCATAATAGCTTTTGATCTTTGATTTTTATTTATGAATTCCTGGTAGAACAATCATTGCATAAATTCAATCTAAATTACAAATTGTAATTATTCCGTGGGTTTAGTTTTGATTCCACTGCCAATTTAAGTAAAGTATACGTTAAACAGAATTGGAATCAGATGACTCTCTCACTGATTTTGGGTAAAACATGGTTTTCATTTCTATTTTCCTCCAGGTGATGCTGATATTTGTTGTCCATAAATTTTTAAATAGAGTGATGTATATTGTATGATGTTTAGTGTCTTTTAACTTATTAACAAAGTATTTGAATAAAATGCAGGGTGAAAAGTTAGCTGATTCAGTCAGTTGTATCTATATCAGAACAGATAAAGGTTTTTGTAAAAATTAAGAACTCAGTAAATATGAGATTTCATAGTATTCCTCCAGCTTATTATTGATTAAAATATGATTTAGTTTTTCTAATCACATGTTACAAAAAGAAACTACTCAAAAAAATAAGTTAATATAAATTTTTGCTTTTTTTTTTCTCTTTTGTGTTGCAAATGGGAAAAATAGAGCTTCTTTATTTATTATTAATATTCTCATTTATTTTTTTTAACATTAATAACTATATTAAATTTTTTTTTGTTAATTAATAAGTTATTAGTTATTAAAGTTGCCTAAATATATTCTACGAATAATTATGAGTTACTCACTATTTATATAGTATTTATTCGTGATGCAAAATTGTTTATATTCACAAATTCAGATACTATGTACATTCTTCGTTGATTAATAATTTATTTTTGTGTTATTTTTTTAAGGTTTCTTCATGACAATTGCAATCAGATCTTAATTTTTATTTTAAATATTTGATGAGTTAATTAATATATATTTTAAACATTTGATTGATTTGAATTTATTATGTTAAATTATTTTAACAATTTTGTTGCCCTTAGTAATGATAGCCATTCTACATTTTACTCAAAAGAGGATAATAATGTATTGGTAAAAGAAAACAGTGTCAATAATATATTATTTTTTAATTTCTCTAACAACAATTAATTAACTTTTCTTTACTTATAAAAGCAAAATGATATTTATAAAAAGGAAAATCCTAACTGAAAGACCATAACAAACTTATCATTTATCATTTAATTCATATTTACAAACATTTGTTTTTGATTAAAACAACCCGAAACAATACAAATTTGACAAGATAATTTTGATCATACAAAAATTCATTTAATAATTTTGGTCTTGCAAAAATTGATTCAATAAATTAGTTAAAAGTTAATTTTGGATTGTAAATAATTATTTATAATAAATAATAAATAATATATTTTATTTTTATTTTAATTTTGACATTAATTAACTAGTTTTGGATTGTTTTAGAATAAATACAAAAAAAAAATGTAAATAAATGTTTTAATATAATATTGCCTTTACATATGCAACACATTAGAATAAATATCCTTTATATATCCTCTATCCTATATTTCCGAAAATAAATATGCTTTATATATTTTACATGTCAAACAATTGATTTTTTCATTGGAATAATTTATTTTTTAAATGTTTAATTTCACCGATCACTTTCAACACAAAAACATTATTCTATTTTAATAAGTGATTATTTCTTTTATTTTTAAAATGTTAATACTTATTTGATTGATTTTATAACTATTTAATATATTTAAAATTATATGATTATTATTGATATTACATTTATTAATTAATATATCATTTTTTTTCTATGAAGCTCTCAATACATATTATTATTATTATTATTATTATTATATCAATAAATGTTATTCAATCAATTAAGTATTATTTATTTAAGATTTTTTTTTAAAACAGTCATAAGCTTTATGTAAACATGAAGATTAGTTGTGCAATACCATGTTCGGTTGCATGAAAATTGAAATGAGATTAATATATTTTTTAAAATAATAATTGAAAATTAAAATTATATAACAAATATTATATTTTTAAATTTAATGTTATATAAATAAAAAATATTTTTAAAGAAAAAAATAGACTTAAAACAAATCTTAGACCGTAGCTTACGCTTCTATAATATCTTGCTAATCGCGATGAATTTCTCTGTTGAGTTTCATTATATTTGTCATTATGTTATAGGTGTAGACTATTTTTTCCTTAATATACAAGTTTGTTAATGTCAAGTTCTTGGTTAAACTGTGCTCCAAAACAAAAGAGAGTTATCAGAGAGAGTATATGTGACTTTTAAAGAATTATAGATGGTATACGAGTTTTGTTGATGTTTGAAGAGAGCTTTAAGTTGGTAATGGTAATACAACTTTGATCTCTGTGGGGAAACATTAATTCCAAATAGATTAAAAAAATTTGGAGAAATGAAGAACTTTATATAACAACCATCAACATTATCAAAATAATACTAAGATAATTGATAGCATTTTCTTATTTCACACTCATAATAGCTTTTGATCTTTGATTTTTATTTATGAATTCCTGGTAGAACAATCATTGCATAAATTCAATCTAAACTACAAATTGTAATTATTCCGTGGGATTTAGTTTTGATTCCACTGCCAATTTAAGTAAAGTATACGTTAAACAGAATTGGAATCAGATGACTCTCTCACTGATTTTGGGTAAAACATGGTTTTCATTTCTATTTTCCTCCAGGTGATGCTGATATTTGTTGTCCATAAATTTTTAAATAGAGTGATGTATATTGTATGATGTTTAGTGTCTTTTAACTTATTAACAAAGTATTTGAATAAAATGCAGGGTGAAAAGTTAGCTGATTCAGTCAGTTGTATCTATATCAGAACAGATAAAGGTTTTTGTAAAAATTAAGAACTCAGTAAATATGAGATTTCATAGTATTCCTCCAGCTTATTATTGATTAAAATATGATTTAGTTTTTCTAATCACATGTTACAAAAAGAAACTACTCAAAAAAATAAGTTAATATAAATTTTTGCTTTTTTTTTTCTCTTTTGTGTTGCAAATGGGAAAAATAGAGCTTCTTTATTTATTATTAATATTCTCATTTATTTTTTTTAACATTAATAACTATATTAAATTTTTTTTTGTTAATTAATAAGTTATTAGTTATTAAAGTTGCATAAATATATTCTACGAATAATTATGAGTTACTCACTATTTATATAGTATTTATTCGTGATGCAAAATTGTTTATATTCACAAATTCAGATACTATGTACATTCTTCGTTGATTAATAATTTATTTTTGTGTTATTTTTTTAAGGTTCCTTCATGACAATTGCAATCAGATCTTAATTTTTATTTTAAATATTTGATGAGTTAATTAATATATATTTTAAACATTTGATTGATTTGAATTTATTATGTTAAATTATTTTAACAATTTTGTTGCCCTTAGTAATGATAGCCATTCTACATTTTACTCAAAAGAGGATAATAATGTATTGGTAAAAGAAAACAGTGTCAATAATATATTATTTTTTAATTTCTCTAACAACAATTAATTAACTTTTCTTTACTTATAAAAGCAAAATGATATTTATAAAAAGGAAAATCCTAACTGAAAGACCATAACAAACTTATCATTTATCATTTAATTCATATTTACAAACATTTGTTTTTGATTAAAACAACCCGAAACAATACAAATTTGACAAGATAATTTTGATCATACAAAAATTCATTTAATAATTTTGGTCTTGCAAAAATTGATTCAATAAATTAGTTAAAAGTTAATTTTGGATTGTAAATAATTATTTATAATAAATAATAAATAATATATTTTATTTTTATTTTAATTTTGACATTAATTAACTAGTTTTGGATTGTTTTAGAATAAATACAAAAAAAAAATTGTAAATAAATGTTTTAATATAATATTGCCTTTACATATGCAACACATTAGAATAAATATCCTTTATATATCCTCTATCCTATATTTCCGAAAATAAATATGCTTTATATATTTTACATGTCAAACAATTGATTTTTTCATTGGAATAATTTATTTTTTAAATGTTTAATTTCACCGATCACTTTCAACACAAAAACATTATTCTATTTTAATAAGTGATTATTTCTTTTATTTTTAAAATGTTAATACTTATTTGATTGATTTTATAACTATTTAATATATTTAAAATTATATGATTATTATTGATATTACATTTATTAATTAATATATCATTTATTTTCTATGAAGATCTCAATACATATTATTATTATTATTATTATTATTATATCAATAAATGTTATTCAATCAATTAAGTATTATTTATTTAAGATTTTTTTTTAAAACAGTCATAAGCTTTATGTAAACATGAAGATTAGTTGTGCAATACCATGTTCGGTTGCATGAAAATTGAAATGAGATTAATATATTTTTTAAAATAATAATTGAAAATTAAAATTATATAACAAATATTATATTTTTAAATTTAATGTTATATAAATAAAAAATATTTTTAAAGAAAAAAATAGACTTAAAACAAATCTTAGACCGTAGCTTACGCTTCTATAATATCTTGCTAATCGCGATGAATTTCTCTGTTGAGTTTCATTATATTTGTCATTATGTTATAGGTGTAGACTATTTTTTCCTTAATATACAAGTTTGTTAATGTCAAGTTCTTGGTTAAACTGTGCTCCAAAACAAAAGAGAGTTATCAGAGAGAGTATATGTGACTTTTAAAGAATTATAGATGGTATACGAGTTTTGTTGATGTTTGAAGAGAGCTTTAAGTTGGTAATGGTAATACAACTTTGATCTCTGTGGGGAAACATTAATTCCAAATAGATTAAAAAAATTTGGAGAAATGAAGAACTTTATATAACAACCATCAACATTATCAAAATAATACTAAGATAATTGATAGCATTTTCTTATTTCACACTCATAATAGCTTTTGATCTTTGATTTTTATTTATGAATTCCTGGTAGAACAATCATTGCATAAATTCAATCTAAACTACAAATTGTACTTATTCCGTGGGATTTAGTTTTGATTCCACTGCCAATTTAAGTAAAGTATACGTTAAACAGAATTGGAATGAGATGACTCTCTCACTGATTTTGGGTAAAACATGGTTTTCATTTCTATTTTCCTCCAGGTGATGCTGATATTTGTTGTCCATAAATTTTTAAATAGAGTGATGTATATTGTATGATGTTTAGTGTCTTTTAACTTATTAACAAAGTATTTGAATAAAATGCAGGGTGAAAAGTTAGCTGATTCAGTCAGTTGTATCTATATCAGAACAGATAAAGGTTTTTGTAAAAATTAAGAACTCAGTAAATATGAGATTTCATAGTATTCCTCCAGCTTATTATTGATTAAAATATGATTTAGTTTTTCTAATCACATGTTACAAAAAGAAACTACTCAAAAAAATAAGTTAATATAAATTTTTGCTTTTTTTTTTTCTCTTTTGTGTTGCAAATGGGAAAAATAGAGCTTCTTTATTTATTATTAATATTCTCATTTATTTTTTTTAACATTAATAACTATATTAAATTTTTTTTGTTAATTAATAAGTTATTAGTTATTAAAGTTGCATAAATATATTCTACGAATAATTATGAGTTACTCACTATTTATATAGTATTTATTCGTGATGCAAAATTGTTTATATTCACAAATTCAGATACTATGTACATTCTTCGTTGATTAATAATTTATTTTTGTGTTATTTTTTTAAGGTTCCTTCATGACAATTGCAATCAGATCTTAATTTTTATTTTAAATATTTGATGAGTTAATTAATATATATTTTAAACATTTGATTGATTTGAATTTATTATGTTAAATTATTTTAACAATTTTGTTGCCCTTAGTAATGATAGCCATTCTACATTTTACTCAAAAGAGGATAATAATGTATTGGTAAAAGAAAACAGTGTCAATAATATATTATTTTTTAATTTCTCTAACAACAATTAATTAACTTTTCTTTACTTATAAAAGCAAAATGATATTTATAAAAAGGAAAATCCTAACTGAAAGACCATAATAAACTTATCATTTATCATTTAATTCATATTTACAAACATTTGTTTTTGATTAAAACAACCCGGAACAATACAAATTTGACAAGATAATTTTGATCATACAAAAATTCATTTAATAATTTTGGTCTTGCAAAAATTGATTCAATAAATTAGTTAAAAGTTAATTTTGGATTGTAAATAATTATTTATAATAAATAATAAATAATATATTTTATTTTTATTTTAATTTTATTTTAATTTTGACATTAATTAACTAGTTTTGGATTGTTTTAGAATAAATACAAAAAAAAAATTGTAAATAAATGTTTTAATATAATATTGCCTTTACATATGCAACACATTAGAATAAATATCCTTTATATATCCTCTATCCTATATTTCCGTAAATAAATATGCTTTATATATTTTACATGTCAAACAATTGATTTTTTCATTGGAATAATTTATTTTTTAAATGTTTAATTTCACCGATCACTTTCAACACAAAAACATTATTCTATTTTAATAAGTGATTATTTCTTTTATTTTTAAAATGTTAATACTTATTTGATTGATTTTATAACTATTTAATATATTTAAAATTATATGATTATTATTGATATTACATTTATTAATTAATATATCATTTATTTTCTATGAAGATCTCAATACATATTATTATTATTATTATTATTATTATATCAATAAATGTTATTCAATCAATTAAGTATTATTTATTTAAGATTTTTTTTTAAAACAGTCATAAGCTTTATGTAAACATGAAGATTAGTTGTGCAATACCATGTTCGGTTGCATGAAAATTGAAATGAGATTAATATATTTTTTAAAATAATAATTGAAAATTAAAATTATATAACAAATATTATATTTTTAAATTTAATGTTATATAAATAAAAAATATTTTTAAAGAAAAAAATAGACTTAAAACAAATCTTAGACCGTAGCTTACGCTTCTATAATATCTTGCTAATCGCGATGAATTTCTCTGTTGAGTTTCATTATATTTGTCATTATGTTATAGGTGTAGACTATTTTTTCCTTAATATACAAGTTTGTTAATGTCAAGTTCTTGGTTAAACTGTGCTCCAAAACAAAAGAGAGTTATCAGAGAGAGTATATGTGACTTTTAAAGAATTATAGATGGTATACGAGTTTTGTTGATGTTTGAAGAGAGCTTTAAGTTGGTAATGGTAATACAACTTTGATCTCTGTGGGGAAACATTAATTCCAAATAGATTAAAAAAATTTTGAGAAATGAAGAACTTTATATAACAACCATCAACATTATCAAAATAATACTAAGATAATTGATAGCATTTTCTTATTTCACACTCATAATAGCTTTTGATCTTTGATTTTTATTTATGAATTCCTGGTAGAACAATCATTGCATAAATTCAATCTAAACTACAAATTGTAATTATTCCGTGGGATTTAGTTTTGATTCCACTGCCAATTTAAGTAAAGTATACGTTAAACAGAATTGGAATCAGATGACTCTCTCACTGATTTTGGGTAAAACATGGTTTTCATTTCTATTTTCCTCCAGGTGATGCTGATATTTGTTGTCCATAAATTTTTAAATAGAGTGATGTATATTGTATGATGTTTAGTGTCTTTTAACTTATTAACAAAGTATTTGAATAAAATGCAGGGTGAAAAGTTAGCTGATTCAGTCAGTTGTATCTATATCAGAACAGATAAAGGTTTTTGTAAAAATTAAGAACTCAGTAAATATGAGATTTCATAGTATTCCTCCAGCTTATTATTGATTAAAATATGATTTAGTTTTTCTAATCACATGTTACAAAAAGAAACTACTCAAAAAAATAAGTTAATATAAATTTTTGCTTTTTTTTTTTCTCTTTTGTGTTGCAAATGGGAAAAATAGAGCTTCTTTATTTATTATTAATATTCTCATTTATTTTTTTTAACATTAATAACTATATTAAATTTTTTTTTGTTAATTAATAAGTTATTAGTTATTAAAGTTGCATAAATATATTCTACGAATAATTATGAGTTACTCACTATTTATATAGTATTTATTCGTGATGCAAAATTGTTTATATTCACAAATTCAGATACTATGTACATTCTTCGTTGATTAATAATTTATTTTTGTGTTATTTTTTTAAGGTTCCTTCATGACAATTGCAATCAGATCTTAATTTTTATTTTAAATATTTGATGAGTTAATTAATATATATTTTAAACATTTGATTAATTTGAATTTATTATGTTAAATTATTTTAACAATTTTGTTGCCCTTAGTAATGATAGCCATTCTACATTTTACTCAAAAGAGGATAATAATGTATTGGTAAAAGAAAACAGTGTCAATAATATATTATTTTTTAATTTCTCTAACAACAATTAATTAACTTTTCTTTACTTATAAAAGCAAAATGATATTTATAAAAAGGAAAATCCTAACTGAAAGACCATAACAAACTTATCATTTATCATTTAATTCATATTTACAAACATTTGTTTTTGATTAAAACAACCCGGAACAATACAAATTTGACAAGATAATTTTGATCATACAAAAATTCATTTAATAATTTTGGTCTTGCAAAAATTGATTCAATAAATTAGTTAAAAGTTAATTTTGGATTGTAAATAATTATTTATAATAAATAATAAATAATATATTTTATTTTTATTTTAATTTTGACATTAATTAACTAGTTTTGGATTGTTTTAGAATAAATACAAAAAAAAAATTGTAAATAAATGTTTTAATATAATATTGCCTTTATATATGCAACACATTAGAATAAATATCCTTTATATATCCTCTATCCTATATTTCCGTAAATAAATATGCTTTATATATTTTACATGTCAAACAATTGATTTTTTCATTGGAATAATTTATTTTTTAAATGTTTAATTTCACCGATCACTTTCAACACAAAAACATTATTCTATTTTAATAAGTGATTATTTCTTTTATTTTTAAAATGTTAATACTTATTTGATTGATTTTATAACTATTTAATATATTTAAAATTATATGATTATTATTGATATTACATTTATTAATTAATATATCATTTATTTTCTATGAAGATCTCAATACATATTATTATTATTATTATTATTATTATTATTATTATTATATCAATAAATGTTATTCAATCAATTAAGTATTATTTATTTAAGATTTTTTTTAAAAACAGTCATAAGCTTTATGTAAACATGAAGATTAGTTGTGCAATACCATGTTCGGTTGCATGAAAATTGAAATGAGATTAATATATTTTTTAAAATAATAATTGAAAATTAAAATTATATAACAAATATTATATTTTTAAATTTAATTTTATATAAATAAAAAATATTTTTAAAGAAAAAAAATAGACTTAAAACAAATCTTAGACCGTAGCTTACGCTTCTATAATATCTTGCTAATCGCGATGAATTTCTCTGTTGAGTTTCATTATATTTGTCATTATGTTATAGGTGTAGACTATTTTTTCCTTAATATACAAGTTTGTTAATGTCAAGTTCTTGGTTAAACTGTGCTCCAAAACAAAAGAGAGTTATCAGAGAGAGTATATGTGACTTTTAAAGAATTATAGATGGTATACGAGTTTTGTTGATGTTTGAAGAGAGCTTTAAGTTGGTAATGGTAATACAACTTTGATCTCTGTGGGGAAACATTAATTCCAAATAGATTAAAAAATTTGGAGAAATGAAGAACTTTATATAACAACCATCAACATTATCAAAATAATACTAAGATAATTGATAGCATTTTCTTATTTCACACTCATAATAGCTTTTGATTTTTGATTTTCATTTATGAATTCCTGGTAGAACAATCATTGCATAAATTCAATCTAAATTACAAATTGTAATTATTCCGTGGGATTTAGTTTTGATTCCACTGCCAATTTAAGTAAAGTATACGTTAAACAGAATTGGAATCAGATGACTCTCTCACTGATTTTGGGTAAAACATGGTTTTCATTTCTATTTTCCTCCAGGTGATGCTGATATTTGTTGTCCATAAATTTTTAAATAGAGTGATGTATATTGTATGATGTTTAGTGTCTTTTAACTTATTAACAAAGTATTTGAATAAAATGCAGGGTGAAAAGTTAGCTGATTCAGTTAGTTGTATCTATATCAGAACAGATAAAGGTTTTTGTAAAAATTAAGAACTCAGTAAATATGAGATTTTATAGTATTCCTCCAGCTTATTATTGATTAAAATATGATTTAGTTTTTCTAATCACATGTTACAAAAAGAAACTACTCAAAAAAATAAGTTAATATAAATTTTTGCTTTTTTTTTTCTCTTTTGTGTTGCAAATGGGAAAAATAGAGCTTCTTTATTTATTATTAATATTCTCATTTATTTTTTTTAACATTAATAACTATATTAATTTTTTTTTTGTTAATTAATAAGTTATTAGTTATTAAAGTTGCATAAATATATTCTACGAATAATTATGAGTTACTCACTATTTATATAGTATTTATTCGTGATGCAAAATTGTTTATATTCACAAATTCAGATACTATGTACATTCTTCGTTGATTAATGATTTATTTTTGTGTTATTTTTTTAAGGTTTCTTCATGACAATTGCAATCAGATCTTAATTTTTATTTTAAATATTTGATGAGTTAATTAATATATATTTTAAACATTTGATTGATTTGAATTTATTATGTTAAATTATTTTAACAATTTTGTTGCCCTTAGTAATGATAGCCATTCTACATTTTACTCAAAAGAGGATAATAATGTATTGGTAAAAGAAAACAGTGTCAATAATATATTATTTTTTAATTTCTCTAACAACAATTAATTAACTTTTCTTTACTTATAAAAGCAAAATGATATTTATAAAAAGGAAAATCCTAACTGAAAGACCATAACAAACTTATCATTTATCATTTAATTCATATTTACAAACATTTGTTTTTGATTAAAATAACCCGGAACAATACAAATTTGACAAGATAATTTTGATCATACAAAAATTCATTTAATAATTTTGGTCTTGCAAAAATTGATTCAATAAATTAGTTAAAAGTTAATTTTGGATTGTAAATAATTATTTATAATAAATAATAAATAATATATTTTATTTTTATTTTAATTTTGACATTAATTAACTAGTTTTGGATTGTTTTAGAATAAATACAAAAAAAAATTGTAAATAAATGTTTTAATATAATATTGCCTTTACATATGCAACACATTAGAATAAATATCCTTTATATATCCTCTATCCTATATTTCCGTAAATAAATATGCTTTATATATTTTACATGTCAAACAATTGATTTTTTCATTGGAATAATTTATTTTTTAAATGTTTAATTTCACCGATCACTTTCAACACAAAAACATTATTCTATTTTAATAAGTGATTATCTCTTTTATTTTTAAAATGTTAATACTTATTTGATTGATTTTATAACTATTTAATATATTATTATTATTATTATTATATCAATAAATGTTATTCAATCAATTAAGTATTATTTATTTAAGATTTTTTTTAAAAACAGTCATAAGCTTTATGTAAACATGAAGATTAGTTGTGCAATACCATGTTCGGTTGCATGAAAATTGAAATGAGATTAATATATTTTTTAAAATAATAATTGAAAATTAAAATTATATAACAAATTTTATATTTTTAAATTTAATTTTATATAAATAAAAAATATTTTTAAAGAAAAAAAATAGACTTAAAACAAATCTTAGACCGTAGCTTACGCTTCTATAATATCTTGCTAATCACGATGAATTTCTCTGTTGAGTTTCATTATATTTGTCATTATGTTATAGGTGTAGACTATTTTTTCCTTAATATACAAGTTTGTTAATGTCAAGTTCTTGGTTAAACTGTGCTCCAAAACAAAAGAGAGTTATCAGAGAGAGTATATGTGACTTTTAAAGAATTATAGATGGTATACGAGTTTTGTTGATGTTTGAAGAGAGCTTTAAGTTGGTAATGGTAATACAACTTTGATCTCTGTGGGGAAACATTAATTCCAAATAGATTAAAAAAATTTGGAGAAATGAAGAACTTTATATAACAACCATCAACATTATCAAAATAATACTAAGATAATTGATAGCATTTTCTTATTTCACACTCATAATAGCTTTTGATCTTTGATTTTTATTTATGAATTCCTGGTAGAACAATCATTGCATAAATTCAATCTAAATTACAAATTGTAATTATTCCGTGGGATTTAGTTTTGATTCCACTGCCAATTTAAGTAAAGTATACGTTAAACAGAATTGGAATCAGATGACTCTCTCACTGATTTTGGGTAAAACATGGTTTTCATTTCTATTTTCCTCCAGGTGATGCTGATATTTGTTGTCCATAAATTTTTAAATAGAGTGATGTATATTGTATGATGTTTAGTGTCTTTTAACTTATTAACAAAGTATTTGAATAAAATGCAGGGTGAAAAGTTAGCTGATTCAGTCAGTTGTATCTATATCAGAACAGATAAAGGTTTTTGTAAAAATTAAGAACTCAGTAAATATGAGATTTCATAGTATTCCTCCAGCTTATTATTGATTAAAATATGATTTAGTTTTTCTAATCACATGTTACAAAAAGAAACTACTCAAAAAAATAAGTTAATATAAATTTTTGCTTTTTTTTTCTCTTTTGTGTTGCAAATGGGAAAAATAGAGCTTCTTTATTTATTATTAATATACTCATTTATTTTTTTTAACATTAATAACTATATTAAAATTTTTTTTTGTTAATTAATAAGTTATTAGTTATTAAAGTTGCATAAATATATTCTACGAATAATTATGAGTTACTCACTATTTATATAGTATTTATTCGTGATGCAAAATTGTTTATATTCACAAATTCAGATACTATGTACATTCTTCGTTGATTAATGATTTATTTTTGTGTTATTTTTTTAAGGTTTCTTCATGACAATTGCAATCAGATCTTAATTTTTATTTTAAATATTTGATGAGTTAATTAATATATATTTTAAACATTTGATTGATTTGAATTTATTATGTTAAATTATTTTAACAATTTTGTTGCCCTTAGTAATGATAGCCATTCTACATTTTACTCAAAAGAGGATAATAATGTATTGGTAAAAGAAAACAGTGTCAATAATATATTATTTTTTAATTTCTCTAACAACAATTAATTAACTTTTCTTTACTTATAAAAGCAAAATGATATTTATAAAAAGGAAAATCCTAACTGAAAGACCATAACAAACTTATCATTTATCATTTAATTCATATTTACAAACATTTGTTTTTGATTAAAATAACCCGGAACAATACAAATTTGACAAGATAATTTTGATCATACAAAAATTCATTTAATAATTTTGGTCTTGCAAAAATTGATTCAATAAATTAGTTAAAAGTTAATTTTGGATTGTAAATAATTATTTATAATAAATAATAAATAATATATTTTATTTTTATTTTAATTTTGACATTAATTAACTAGTTTTGGATTGTTTTAGAATAAATACAAAAAAAAAATTGTAAATAAATGTTTTAATATAATATTGCCTTTACATATGCAACACATTAGAATAAATATCCTTTATATATCCTCTATCCTATATTTCCGTAAATAAATATGCTTTATATATTTTACATGTCAAACAATTGATTTTTTCATTGGAATAATTTATTTTTTAAATGTTTAATTTCACCGATCACTTTCAACACAAAAACATTATTCTATTTTAATAAGTGATTATCTCTTTTATTTTTAAAATGTTAATACTTATTTGATTGATTTTATAACTATTTAATATATTATTATTATTATTATTATATCAATAAATGTTATTCAATCAATTAAGTATTATTTATTTAAGATTTTTTTTAAAAACAGTCATAAGCTTTATGTAAACATGAAGATTAGTTGTGCAATACCATGTTCGGTTGCATGAAAATTGAAATGAGATTAATATATTTTTTAAAATAATAATTGAAAATTAAAATTATATAACAAATATTATATTTTTAAATTTAATTTTATATAAATAAAAAATATTTTTAAAGAAAAAAAATAGACTTAAAACAAATCTTAGACCGTAGCTTACGCTTCTATAATATCTTGCTAATCACGATGAATTTCTCTGTTGAGTTTCATTATATTTGTCATTATGTTATAGGTGTAGACTATTTTTTCCTTAATATACAAGTTTGTTAATGTCAAGTTCTTGGTTAAACTGTGCTCCAAAACAAAAGAGAGTTATCAGAGAGAGTATATGTGACTTTTAAAGAATTATAGATGGTATACGAGTTTTGTTGATGTTTGAAGAGAGCTTTAAGTTGGTAATGGTAATACAACTTTGATCTCTGTGGGGAAACATTAATTCCAAATAGATTAAAAAAACTTGGAGAAATGAAGAACTTTATATAACAACCATCAACATTATCAAAATAATACTAAGATAATTGATAGCATTTTCTTATTTCACACTCATAATAGCTTTTGATCTTTGATTTTTATTTATGAATTCCTGGTAGAACAATCATTGCATAAATTCAATCTAAACTACAAATTGTAATTATTCCGTGGGATTTAGTTTTGATTCCACTGCCAATTTAAGTAAAGTATACGTTAAACAGAATTGGAATCAGATGACTCTCTCACTGATTTTGGGTAAAACATGGTTTTCATTTCTATTTTCCTCCAGGTGATGCTGATATTTGTTGTCCATAAATTTTTAAATAGAGTGATGTATATTGTATGATGTTTAGTGTCTTTTAACTTATTAACAAAGTATTTGAATAAAATGCAGGGTGAAAAGTTAGCTGATTCAGTCAGTTGTATCTATATCAGAACAGATAAAGGTTTTTGTAAAAATTAAGAACTCAGTAAATATGAGATTTCATAGTATTCCTCCAGCTTATTATTGATTAAAATATGATTTAGTTTTTCTAATCACATGTTACAAAAAGAAACTACTCAAAAAAATAAGTTAATATAAATTTTTGCTTTTTTTTTTCTCTTTTGTGTTGCAAATGGGAAAAATAGAGCTTCTTTATTTATTATTAATATTCTCATTTATTTTTTTTAACATTAATAACTATATTAAATTTTTTTTTGTTAATTAATAAGTTATTAGTTATTAAAGTTGCATAAATATATTCTACGAATAATTATGAGTTACTCACTATTTATATAGTATTTATTCGTGATGCAAAATTGTTTATATTCACAAATTCAGATACTATGTACATTCTTCGTTGATTAATAATTTATTTTTGTGTTATTTTTTTAAGGTTCCTTCATGACAATTGCAATCAGATCTTAATTTTTATTTTAAATATTTGATGAGTTAATTAATATATATTTTAAACATTTGATTGATTTGAATTTATTATGTTAAATTATTTTAACAATTTTGTTGCCCTTAGTAATGATAGCCATTCTACATTTTACTCAAAAGAGGATAATAATGTATTGGTAAAAGAAAACAGTGTCAATAATATATTATTTTTTAATTTCTCTAACAACAATTAATTAACTTTTCTTTACTTATAAAAGCAAAATGATATTTATAAAAAGGAAAATCCTAACTGAAAGACCATAACAAACTTATCATTTATCATTTAATTCATATTTACAAACATTTGTTTTTGATTAAAACAACCCGGAACAATACAAATTTGACAAGATAATTTTGATCATACAAAAATTCATTTAATAATTTTGGTCTTGCAAAAATTGATTCAATAAATTAGTTAAAAGTTAATTTTGGATTGTAAATAATTATTTATAATAAATAATAAATAATATATTTTATTTTTATTTTAATTTTATTTTAATTTTGACATTAATTAACTAGTTTTGGATTGTTTTAGAATAAATACAAAAAAAAAATTGTAAATAAATGTTTTAATATAATATTGCCTTTACATATGCAACACATTAGAATAAATATCCTTTATATATCCTCTATCCTATATTTCCGTAAATAAATATGCTTTATATATTTTACATGTCAAACAATTGATTTTTTCATTGGAATAATTTATTTTTTAAATGTTTAATTTCACCGATCACTTTCAACACAAAAACATTATTCTATTTTAATAAGTGATTATTTCTTTTATTTTTAAAATGTTAATACTTATTTGATTGATTTTATAACTATTTAATATATTTAAAATTATATGATTATTATTGATATTACATTTATTAATTAATATATCATTTATTTTCTATGAAGATCTCAATACATATTATTATTATTATTATTATTATTATATCAATAAATGTTATTCAATCAATTAAGTATTATTTATTTAAGATTTTTTTTTAAAACAGTCATAAGCTTTATGTAAACATGAAGATTAGTTGTGCAATACCATGTTCGGTTGCATGAAAATTGAAATGAGATTAATATATTTTTTAAAATAATAATTGAAAATTAAAATTATATAACAAATATTATATTTTTAAATTTAATGTTATATAAATAAAAAATATTTTTAAAGAAAAAAATAGACTTAAAACAAATCTTAGACCGTAGCTTACGCTTCTATAATATCTTGCTAATCGCGATGAATTTCTCTGTTGAGTTTCATTATATTTGTCATTATGTTATAGGTGTAGACTATTTTTTCCTTAATATACAAGTTTGTTAATGTCAAGTTCTTGGTTAAACTGTGCTCCAAAACAAAAGAGAGTTATCAGAGAGAGTATATGTGACTTTTAAAGAATTATAGATGGTATACGAGTTTTGTTGATGTTTGAAGAGAGCTTTAAGTTGGTAATGGTAATACAACTTTGATCTCTGAGGGGAAACATTAATTCCAAATAGATTAAAAAAATTTGGAGAAATGAAGAACTTTATATAACAACCATCAACATTATCAAAATAATACTAAGATAATTGATAGCATTTTCTTATTTCACACTCATAATAGCTTTTGATCTTTGATTTTTATTTATGAATTCCTGGTAGAACAATCATTGCATAAATTCAATCTAAACTACAAATTGTAATTATTCCGTGGGATTTAGTTTTGATTCCACTGCCAATTTAAGTAAAGTATACGTTAAACAGAATTGGAATCAGATGACTCTCTCACTGATTTTGGGTAAAACATGGTTTTCATTTCTATTTTCCTCCAGGTGATGCTGATATTTGTTGTCCATAAATTTTTAAATAGAGTGATGTATATTGTATGATGTTTAGTGTCTTTTAAGTTATTAACAAAGTATTTGAATAAAATGCAGGGTGAAAAGTTAGCTGATTCAGTCAGTTGTATCTATATCAGAACAGATAAAGGTTTTTGTAAAAATTAAGAACTCAGTAAATATGAGATTTCATAGTATTCCTCCAGCTTATTATTGATTAAAATATGATTTAGTTTTTCTAATCACATGTTACAAAAAGAAACTACTCAAAAAAATAAGTTAATATAAATTTTTGCTTTTTTTTTTTCTCTTTTTTGTTGCAAATGGGAAAAATAGAGCTTCTTTATTTATTATTAATATTCTCATTTATTTTTTTTAACATTAATAACTATATTAATTTTTTTTTTGTTAATTAATAAGTTATTAGTTATTAAAGTTGCATAAATATATTCTACGAATAATTATGAGTTACTCACTATTTATATAGTATTTATTCGTGATGCAAAATTGTTTATATTCACAAATTCAGATACTATGTACATTCTTCGTTGATTAATAATTTATTTTTGTGTTATTTTTTTAATGTTCCTTCATGACAATTGCAATCAGATCTTAATTTTTATTTTAAATATTTGATGAGTTAATTAATATATATTTTAAACATTTGATTGATTTGAATTTATTATGTTAAATTATTTTAACAATTTTGTTGCCCTTAGTAATGATAGCCATTCTACATTTTACTCAAAAGAGGATAATAATGTATTGGTAAAAGAAAACAGTGTCAATAATATATTATTTTTTAATTTCTCTAACAACAATTAATTAACTTTTCTTTACTTATAAAAGCAAAATGATATTTATAAAAAGGAAAATCCTAACTGAAAGACCATAACAAACTTATCATTTATCATTTAATTCATATTTACAAACATTTGTTTTTGATTAAAACAACCCGGAACAATACAAATTTGACAAGATAATTTTGATCATACAAAAATTCATTTAATAATTTTGGTCTTGCAAAAATTGATTCAATAAATTAGTTAAAAGTTAATTTTGGATTGTAAATAATTATTTATAATAAATAATAAATAATATATTTTATTTTTATTTTAATTTTATTTTAATTTTGACATTAATTAACTAGTTTTGGATTGTTTTAGAATAAATACAAAAAAAAAATTGTAAATAAATGTTTTAATATAATATTGCCTTTACATATGCAACACATTAGAATAAATATCCTTTATATATCCTCTATCCTATATTTCCGTAAATAAATATGCTTTATATATTTTACATGTCAAACAATTGATTTTTTCATTGGAATAATTTATTTTTTAAATGTTTAATTTCACCGATCACTTTCAACACAAAAACATTATTCTATTTTAATAAGTGATTATTTCTTTTATTTTTAAAATGTTAATACTTATTTGATTGATTTTATAACTATTTAATATATTTAAAATTATATGATTATTATTGATATTACATTTATTAATTAATATATCATTTATTTTCTATGAAGATCTCAATACATATTATTATTATTATTATTATTATTATTATATCAATAAATGTTATTCAATCAATTAAGTATTATTTATTTAAGATTTTTTTTAAAAACAGTCATAAGCTTTATGTAAACATGAAGATTAGTTGTGCAATACCATGTTCGGTTGCATGAAAATTGAAATGAGATTAATATATTTTTTAAAATAATAATTGAAAATTAAAATTATATAACAAATATTATATTTTTAAATTTAATTTTATATAAATAAAAAATATTTTTAAAGAAAAAAAATAGACTTAAAACAAATCTTAGACCGTAGCTTACGCTTCTATAATATCTTGCTAATCGCGATGAATTTCTCTGTTGAGTTTCATTATATTTGTCATTATGTTATAGGTGTAGACTATTTTTTCCTTAATATACAAGTTTGTTAATGTCAAGTTCTTGGTTAAACTGTGCTCCAAAACAAAAGAGAGTTATCAGAGAGAGTATATGTGACTTTTAAAGAATTATAGATGGTATACGAGTTTTGTTGATGTTTGAAGAGAGCTTTAAGTTGGTAATGGTAATACAACTTTGATCTCTGTGGGGAAACATTAATTCCAAATAGATTAAAAAAATTTGGAGAAATGAAGAACTTTATATAACAACCATCAACATTATCAAAATAATACTAAGATAATTGATAGCATTTTCTTATTTCACACTCATAATAGCTTTTGATTTTTGATTTTCATTTATGAATTCCTGGTAGAACAATCATTGCATAAATTCAATCTAAATTACAAATTGTAATTATTCCGTGGGATTTAGTTTTGATTCCACTGCCAATTTAAGTAAAGTATACGTTAAACAGAATTGGAATCAGATGACTCTCTCACTGATTTTGGGTAAAACATGGTTTTCATTTCTATTTTCCTCCAGGTGATGCTGATATTTGTTGTCCATAAATTTTTAAATAGAGTGATGTATATTGTATGATGTTTAGTGTCTTTTAACTTATTGACAAAGTATTTGAATAAAATGCAGGGTGAAAAGTTAGCTGATTCAGTCAGTTGTATCTATATCAGAACAGATAAAGGTTTTTGTAAAAATTAAGAACTCAGTAAATATGAGATTTCATAGTATTCCTCCAGCTTATTATTGATTAAAATATGATTTAGTTTTTCTAATCACATGTTACAAAAAGAAACTACTCAAAAAAATAAGTTAATATAAATTTTTGCTTTTTTTTTCTCTCTTTTTTGTTGCAAATGGGAAAAATAGAGCTTCTTTATTTATTATTAATATTCTCATTTATTTTTTTTAACATTAATAACTATATTAAATTTTTTTTTGTTAATTAATAAGTTATTAGTTATTAAAGTTGCATAAATATATTCTACGAATAATTATGAGTTACTCACTATTTATATAGTATTTATTCGTGATGCAAAATTGTTTATATTCACAAATTCAGATACTATGTACATTCTTCGTTGATTAATAATTTATTTTTGTGTTATTTTTTTAATGTTCCTTCATGACAATTGCAATCAGATCTTAATTTTTATTTTAAATATTTGATGAGTTAATTAATATATATTTTAAACATTTGATTGATTTGAATTTATTATGTTAAATTATTTTAACAATTTTGTTGCCCTTAGTAATGATAGCCATTCTACATTTTACTCAAAAGAGGATAATAATGTATTGGTAAAAGAAAACAGTGTCAATAATATATTATTTTTTAATTTCTCTAACAACAATTAATTAACTTTTCTTTACTTATAAAAGCAAAATGATATTTATAAAAAGGAAAATCCTAACTGAAAGACCATAACAAACTTATCATTTATCATTTAATTCATATTTACAAACATTTGTTTTTGATTAAAACAACCCGAAACAATACAAATTTGACAAGATAATTTTGATCATACAAAAATTCATTTAATAATTTTGGTCTTGCAAAAATTGATTCAATAAATTAGTTGAAAGTTAATTTTGGATTGTAAATAATTATTTATAATAAATAATAAATAATATATTTTATTTTTATTTTAATTTTGACATTAATTAACTAGTTTTGGATTGTTTTAGAATAAATACAAAAAAAAAATTGTAAATAAATGTTTTAATATAATATTGCCTTTACATATGCAACACATTAGAATAAATATCCTTTATATATCCTCTATCCTATATTTCCGTAAATAAATATGCTTTATATATTTTACATGTCAAACAATTGATTTTTTCATTGGAATAATTTATTTTTTAAATGTTTAATTTCACCGATCACTTTCAACACAAAAACATTATTCTATTTTAATAAGTGATTATCTCTTTTATTTTTAAAATGTTAATACTTATTTGATTGATTTTATAACTATTTAATATATTATTATTATTATTATTATTATTATATCAATAAATGTTATTCAATCAATTAAGTATTATTTATTTAAGATTTTTTTTAAAAACAGTCATAAGCTTTATGTAAACATGAAGATTAGTTGTGCAATACCATGTTCGGTTGCATGAAAATTGAAATGAGATTAATATATTTTTTAAAATAATAATTGAAAATTAAAATTATATAACAAATATTATATTTTTAAATTTAATTTTATATAAATAAAAAATATTTTTAAAGAAAAAAAATAGACTTAAAACAAATCTTAGACCGTAGCTTACGCTTCTATAATATCTTGCTAATCGCGATGAATTTCTCTGTTGAGTTTCATTATATTTGTCATTATGTTATAGGTGTAGACTATTTTTTCCTTAATATACAAGTTTGTTAATGTCAAGTTCTTGGTTAAACTGTGCTCCAAAACAAAAGAGAGTTATCAGAGAGAGTATATGTGACTTTTAAAGAATTATAGATGGTATACGAGTTTTGTTGATGTTTGAAGAGAGCTTTAAGTTGGTAATGGTAATACAACTTTGATCTCTGTGGGGAAACATTAATTCCAAATAGATTAAAAAAATTTGGAGAAATGAAGAACTTTATATAACAACCATCAACATTATCAAAATAATACTAAGATAATTGATAGCATTTTCTTATTTCACACTCATAATAGCTTTTGATCTTTGATTTTTATTTATGAATTCCTGGTAGAACAATCATTGCATAAATTCAATCTAAACTACAAATTGTAATTATTCCGTGGGATTTAGTTTTGATTCCACTGCCAATTTAAGTAAAGTATACGTTAAACAGAATTGGAATCAGATGACTCTCTCACTGATTTTGGGTAAAACATGGTTTTCATTTCTATTTTCCTCCAGGTGATGCTGATATTTGTTGTCCATAAATTTTTAAATAGAGTGATGTATATTGTATGATGTTTAGTGTCTTTTAACTTATTAACAAAGTATTTGAATAAAATGCAGGGTGAAAAGTTAGCTGATTCAGTCAGTTGTATCTATATCAGAACAGATAAAGGTTTTTGTAAAAATTAAGAACTCAGTAAATATGAGATTTCATAGTATTCCTCCAGCTTATTATTGATTAAAATATGATTTAGTTTTTCTAATCACATGTTACAAAAAGAAACTACTCAAAAAAATAAGTTAATATAAATTTTTGCTTTTTTTTTTCTCTTTTGTGTTGCAAATGGGAAAAATAGAGCTTCTTTATTTATTATTAATATTCTCATTTATTTTTTTTAACATTAATAACTATATTAAATTTTTTTTTTGTTAATTAATAAGTTATTAGTTATTAAAGTTGCATAAATATATTCTACGAATAATTATGAGTTACTCACTATTTATATAGTATTTATTCGTGATGCAAAATTGTTTATATTCACAAATTCAGATACTATGTACATTCTTCGTTGATTAATAATTTATTTTTGTGTTATTTTTTTAAGGTTCCTTCATGACAATTGCAATCAGATCTTAATTTTTATTTTAAATATTTGATGAGTTAATTAATATATATTTTAAACATTTGATTGATTTGAATTTATTATGTTAAATTATTTTAACAATTTTGTTGCCCTTAGTAATGATAGCCATTCTACATTTTACTCTAAAGAGGATAATAATGTATTGGTAAAAGAAAACAGTGTCAATAATATATTATTTTTTAATTTCTCTAACAACAATTAATTAACTTTTCTTTACTTATAAAAACAAAATGATATTTATAAAAAGCAAAATCCTAACTGAAAGACCATAACAAACTTATCATTTATCATTTAATTCATATTTATAAACATTTGTTTTTGATTAAAACAACCCGGAACAATACAAATTTGACAAGATAATTTTGATCATACAAAAATTGATTCAATAATTTTGGTCTTTCAAAAATTGATTCAATAAATTAGTTAAAAGTTAATTTTGGATTTTAAATAAATATTTATAATAAATAATAAATAATATAATTTATTTTTATTTTAATTTTGACATTAATTAACTGTTTTTTGAATTGTGTTAGAATAAAAAAAATTGTAAATAAATGTTTTAATATAATATTGCCTTTACATATGCAACACATTAGAATAAATATCCTCTATATATCCTTTATCCTATATTTCCGTAAATAAATATGCTTTATATATTTTTTATATCAAACAATTGATTTTTTCATTGGAATAATTGATTTTTTAAATGTTTAATTTCAACGATCACTTTCAACACAAAATCATTATTCTATTTTAATAACTGATTATCTCTTTTATTTTTAAAATGTTAATACTTATATGATTGATTTTATGATTATTTAATATATTTGAATTTATATGATTATTATTGATTTTACATTTATTAATTAATATATCATTTATTTTCTATGAAGATCTCAATACCTATTATTATTATTATTATATCAATAAATATTATTAAATCAATTAACTATTATTTATTTAAGATTTTTTTAAGAACAGTCATAAACTTTATAGAAACATGAAGATTAGTTGTGCAATACCACGTTCAGTTGCATGAAAATTGAAATGAGATTAATATATTTTTTAAAATAAAAATTGAAAAGAATAAATTAATAAAATAAATTAAAAAATATTATATTTTTAAATTTAATTTTATATAAATAACAAATATTTTTAAAGAAAAAAATAGATTTAAAATAAATCTTAGACTGTAGCTTATGCTTCTATAATATCTTGCTAATCGCGATGAATTTCTCTGTTGAGTTTCATTATATTTGTCATTATGTTATAGGTGTAGAATATTTTGTCCTTAATATACAAGTTTTTTAATGTCAAGTTCTTGGTTAAATTGTGCTCCAAAACAAAAGAGAGTTATCAGAGAGAGTATATGTGACTTTTAAAGAATTATAAATGGTATACGAGTTTTGTTGATGTTTGAAGAGAGCTTTAAGTTGGTAATGGTAATACAACTTTGATCTCTGTGGGGAAACATTAATTCCAAATGGATTAAAAAAATTTGGAGAAGAGAAGAACTTTATATAACAACCATCAACATTATCAAAATAATACTAAGATAATTGATAGCATTTTCTTATTTCACACTCATAATAGCTTTTGATCTTTGATTTTTATTTATGAATTCCTGGTAGAACAGTCATTTCAAAATTCAATCTAAATTACAAATTGTAATTATTACGTGGGATTTAGTTTTGATTCCACTGCCAATTTAAGTAAAGTATACGTTAAACAAAATTGGAATCAACTGACTCTCTCACTGATTTTTGGTAAAACATGGTTTTCATTTCTATTTTCCTCCAGGTGATGCTGATATTTGTTGTCCATAAATTTTTAAATAGAGTGATGTATATTGTCTGATGTTTAGTGTCTTTTAACTTATTAACAAAGTATTTGAATAAAATGCAGGGTGAAAAGTTAGCTGATTCAGTCAGTTGTATCTATATCAGAACAGATAAATGTTTTTGTCAAAATTAAGAAGTCAGTAAATATGAGATTTCATAGTATTCCTCCAGCTTATTATTGAATAAACTATGATTTGGTTTTTCTAATCACATGTTACAAAAAGAAACTACTCAAAAAAATAAGTTAATATAAATTTTTGCTTTTTTTTTTCTCTTATGTGTTGCAAAAGGGAAAAATAGAGCTTCTTTATTTATTATTAATATTCTCATTTTTTTTAACATTAATGACTATATTTAAAGTATTTTTTTGTTAATTAATAAGTTATTAGTTATTAAAGTTGCATAAATATATTCTACGAATAATTATGAGTTACTCACTATTTATATAGTATTTATTCGTGATGCAAAATTGTTTATATTCACAAATTCAGATACTATGTACATTCTTCGTTGATTAATAATTTTTTTTTGTGTTATTTTTTTAAGGTTTCTTCATGATAATTGCAATTAAATCTTAATTTTTATTTTAAATATTTGATGAGTTAATTAATATATATTTTAAACATTTGATTGATTTAAATTTATTATGTTAAATTATTTTAACAATTTTGTTGTCCTTAGTAATGATAGCCATTCTACATTTTACTCAAAAGAAGATAATAATGTATTGGTAAAAGAAAACAGTGTCAATAATATATTTTTTTTTAATTTCTTTAACAATAATTAATTTACTTTTGTTTACTTATAAAAACAAAATGATATTTATAAAAAGCAAAATCCTAACTGAAAGACCATAACAAACTTATCATTTATCATTTAATTCATATTTATAAACATTTGTTTTTGATTAAAACAACCCGGAACAATACAAATTTGACAAGATAATTTTGATCATACAAAAATTGATTCAATAATTTTGGTGTTTCAAAAATTGATTCAATAAATTAGTTAAAAGTTAATTTTGGATTTTAAATAAATATTTATAATAAATAATAAATAATATAATTTATTTTTATTTTAATTTTGACATTAATTAACTGTTTTTTGGATTGTGTTAGAATAAAAAAAATTGTAAATAAATGTTTTAATATAATATTGCCTTTACATATGCAACACATTAGAATAAATATCCTTTATATATCCTCTATCCTATATTTCCGTAAATAAATATGCTTTATATATTTTTTATATCAAACAATTGATTTTTTCATTGGAATAATTGATTTTTTAAATGTTTAATTTCAACGATCACTTTCAACACAAAATCATTATTCTATTTTAATAACTGATTATCTCTTTTATTTTTAAAATGTTAATACTTATATGATTGATTTTATGATTATTTAATATATTTTAATTTATATTATTATTATTTATTTTACATTTATTAATTAATATATCATTTATTTTCTATGAAGATCTCAATACCTATTATTATTATTATTATTATATCAATAAATATTATTAAATCAATTAACTATTATTTATTTAAGATTTGTTTAAGAACAGTCATAAACTTTATAGAAACATGAAGATTAGTTGTGCAATACCACGTTGAGTTGCATGAAAATTGAAATGAGATTAATATATTTTTTAAAATAAAAATTGAAAAGAATAAATTAATAAAATAAATTAACAAATATTATATTTTTAAATTTAATTTTATATAAATAACAAATATTTTTAAAGAAAAAAATAGACTTAAAATAAATCTTAGACTGTAGCTTATGCTTCTATTATATCTTGCTAATCGCGATGAATTTCTCTGTTGAGTTTCATTATATTTGTCATTATGTTATAGGTGTAGAATATTTTGTCCTTAATATACAAGTTTTTTAATGTCAAGTTCTTGGTTAAATTGTGCTCCAAAACAAAAGAGAGTTATCAGAGAGAGTATATGTGACTTTTAAAGAATTATAAATGGTATACGAGTTTTGTTGATGTTTGAAGAGAGCTTTAAGTTGGTAATGGTAATACAACTTTGATCTTTGTGGGCAAACATTAATTCCAAATGGATTAAAAAAAATTGGAGAAGAGAAGAACTTTATATAACAACCATCAACATTATCAAAATAATACTAAGATAATTGATAGCATTTTCTTATTTCACACTCATAATAGCTTTTGATCTTTGATTTTTATTTATGAATTCCTGGTAGAACAGTCATTGCAAAATTCAATCTAAATTACAAATTGTAATTATTATGTGGGATTTAGTTTTGATTCCACTGCCAATTTAAGTAAAGTATACATTAAACAGAATTGGAATCAACTGACTCTCTCACTGATTTTTGGTAAAACATGGTTTTCATTTCTATTTTCCTCCAGGTGATGCTGATATTTGTTGTCCATAAATTTTTAAATAGAGTGATGTATATCGTCTGATGTTTAGTGTCTTTTAACTTATTAACAAAGTATTTGAATAAAATGCAGGGTGAAAAGTTAGCTGATTTATTCAGTTGTATCTATATCATAACAGATAAATGTTTTTGTCAAAATTAAGAACTCAGTAAATATGAGATTTGATAGTATTCCTCCAACTTATTATTGATGAAACTATGATTTGGTTTTTCTAATCACATGTTACAAAAAGAAACTACTCAAAAAAATAAGTTAATATAAACTTTTGCTTTTTTTTTTCTCTTCTGTGTTGCAAATGGGAAAAATAGAGCTTCTTTATTTATTATTAATATTCTCATTTATTTTTTATAACATTAATAACTATATTTAAAATATTTTTTTTGTTAATTAATAAGTTATTAATTATTAAAGTTGCATAAATATATTCTACGAATAATTATGAGTTACTCACTATTTATATAGTATTTATTCGTGATGCAAAATTGTTTATATTCACAAATTCAGATACTATGTACATTCTTCGTTGATTAATAATTTTTTTTTGTGTTATTTTGTTAAGGTTTCTTTATGACAGTTGCAATTAAATCTTAATTTTTATTTTAAATATTTGATGAGTTAATTAATATATATTTTAAACATTTGATTGATTTGAATTTATTATGTTAAATTATTTTAACAATTTTGTTGTCCTTAGTAATGATAGCCATTCTACATTTTACTCAAAAGAAGATAATAATGTATTGGTAAAAGAAAACAATGTCAATAATATATTACTTTTTAATTTCTCTAACAATAATTAATTTACTTTTGTTTACTTATAAAAACAAAATGATATTTATAAAAAGCAAAATCCTAACTGAAAGACCATAACAAACTTATCATTTATCATTTAATTAATATTTATAAACATTTGTTTTTGATTAAAACAACCCGAAACAATACAAATTTGACAAGATAATTTTGATCATACAAAAATTGATTCAATAATTTTGGTCTTTCAAAAATTGATTCAATAAATAAGTTAAAATTTAATTTTGGATTTTAAATAAATATTTATGATAAATAATAAATAATAAAATTTATTTTTATTTTAATTTTGACATTAATTAACCGTTTTTTGGATTGTGTTAGAATAAAAAAAAATTGTAAATAAATGTTTTAATATAATATTGCCTTTACATATGCAACACATTAGAATAAATATCCTTTATATATCCTCTATCCTATATTTCCGTAAATAAATATGCTTTATATATTTTTTATATCAAACAATTGATTTTTTCATTGGAATAATTGATTTTTTAAATGTTTAATTTCAACGATCACTTTCAACACAAAATCATTATTCTATTTTAATAACTGATTATCTCTTTTATTTTTAAAATGTTAATACTTATATGATTGATTTTATGATTATTTAATATATTTGAATTTATATTATTATTATTGATTTTACATTTATTAATTAATATATCATTTATTTTCTATGAAGATCTCAATACCTATTATTATTATTATTATTATATCAATAAATATTATTAAATCAATTAACTATTATTTATTTAAGATTTGTTTAAGAACAGTCATAAACTTTATAGAAACATGAAGATTAGCTGTGCAATACCACGTTCAGTTGCATGAAAATTGAAATGAGATTAATATATTTTTTAAAATAAAAATTGAAAAGAATAAATTAATAAAATAAATTAACAAATATTATATTTTTAAATTTAATTTTATATAAATATCAAATATTTTTAAAGAAAAAAATAGACTTAAAATAAATCTTAGACTGTAGCTTATGCTTCTATTATAACTTGCTAATCGCGATGAATTTCTCTGTTGAGTGTCATTATATTTGTCATTATGTTATAGGTGTAGAATATTTTGTCCTTAATATACAAGTTTTTTAATGTCAAGTTCTTGGTTAAATTGTGCTCCAAAACAAAAGAGAGTTATCAGAGAGAGTATATGTGACTTTTAAAGAATTATAAATGGTATACGAGTTTTGTTGATGTTTGAAGAGAGCTTTAAGTTGGTAATGGTAATACAATTTGAACTCTGTGGGCAAACATTAATTCCAAATGGATTAAAAAAAATTGGAGAAGAGAAGAACTTTATATAACAACCGTCAACAGTATCAAAATAATACTAAGATAATTGATAGCATTTTCTTATTTTACACTCATAATAGCTTTTGATCTAATGATTTTTATTTATGAATTCCTGGTAGAAAAGTCATTGCAAAATTCAATCTAAATTACAAATTGTAATTATTACGAGGGATTTAGTTTTTATTCCACGACCAATTTTAGTAAAGTATACGTTAAACAAAGATGGAATACGCTGAAACTCTCACTGATTTTGGGTAAAACATGGTTTTCATTTCAATTTTCCTCCACGTGATGCTGACATTTGTTGTCCGTAAAATTTTAAATAGAGTGATGTATATTGTCTGATGTTTAGTGTCTTTTAAATTATTAACAAAGTATTTGAATAAAATGCAGGGTGAAAAGTTAGCTGATTTAGTTAATTGTATCTATATTAGAACATATAAAAGTTTTTTTCAAAATTAAGAACTCAGTTAATATGAGATTTGATAGTATTCCTCCAGGTTATTATTGATGAAACTATGATTTGGTTTTTCTAATCACATGTTACAAAAAGAAACTACTCAAAAAAATAAGTTAATATAAATTTTTGCTTTTTTTCCTCTTCCGTGTTGCAAATGGCAAAAATAGAGCTTCTTTATTTATTATTAATATTCTCATTTATTTTTTTTAACATTAATAACTATATTTTAAAATTTTTTTTATTAATTAATAAGTTATTAGTTTTTAAAGTTGCATAAAAATATACTATGAATAATTATGAGTTATTCACTATTTATATAGTATTTATTCGTGATGCAAAATTGTTTATATTCACAAATTCAGATACTATGTACATGCTTCCTTCATTAATAATTTTTGTTTTTGTGTTATTTTTTTAAGGTTTCTTCATGACAATTGCAATCAGATCTAAATTTTTATTTTAAATATTTGATGAGTTAATTAATATATATTTTAAACATTTGATTGATTTGAATTTATTATGTTAAATTATTTTAACAGTTTTGTTGCCCTTAGTAATGATAGCCGTTCTACATTTTACTCAAAAGAGGATAATAATGTATTGGTAAAAGAAAACAGTGTCAATAATAAATTATTTTTTAATTTTGCTAACAATAATTAATTAACTTTTGTTTACTTATAAAAGCAAAATGATATTTATAAAAAGGAAAATCCTAACTGAAAGATCATAACAAACTTATCATTTATCATTTAATTCATATTTACAAACATTTGTTTTTGATTAAAACAACCCGGAACAATACAAATTTGACAAGATAATTTTGATCATACAAAAATTCATTTAATAATTTTGGTCTTGCAAAAATTGATTCAATAAATTAGTTAAAATTTAATTTTGGATTGTAAATAATTATTTATAATAAATAATAAATAATATATTTTATTTTTATTTTAATTTTGACATTAATTAACTATTTTTGGATTGTTTTAGAATAAATACAAAAAAAATTGTAAATAAATGTTTTAATATAATATTGCCTTTACATATGCAACACATTAGAATAAATATCCTTTATATATCCTCCATCCTATATTTCAGTAAATAAATATGCTTTATATATTTTATATGTCAAACAATTGATTTTTCATTGGAATAATTGATTTTTTAAATGTTTAATTTCACCTATCACTTTCAACACAAAAACATTATTCTATTTTAATAAGTGATTATCTCTTTTATTTTTAAAATGCAAATACTTATTTGATTGATTTTATAACTATTTAATATATTTAAAATTATATGATTATTATTGATTTTACATTAATTAATTAATATATCATTTATTTTTTATGAAGATCTCAATACCTATTATTATTATTATTATTATATCAATAAATATTATTCAATCAATTAAGTATTATTTATTTATGATTTTTAAAAAAACAGTCATAAGCTTTATATAAACATGAAGATTAGCTGTGCAATACCACGTTCGGTTGCATGAAAATTGAAATGAGATTAATATATTTTTTAAAATAATAATTGAAAAATAAAATTATATAACAAATATTATATTTTTAAATTTAATTTTATATAAATAAAAATATTTTTAAAGAAAAAAAATAGACTTAAAACAAATCTTAGACCGTAGCTTATGCTTCTATAATAACTTGCTAATCGCGATGAATTTCTCTATTGAGTTTCATTATATTAGTCATTATGTTATAGGTGTAGACTATTTTTTCCTTAATATACAAGTTTGTTAATGTGAAGTTCTTGGTTAAACTGTGCTCCAAAACAAAAGAGAGTTATCAGAGAGAGTATATGTGACTTTTAAAGAATTATAGATGCTATACGAGTTTTGTTGATGTTTGAAGAGAGCTTTAAGTTGGTAATGGTAATACAACTTTGATCTCAGTTGGGAACACTAATTCCAAATAGATTAAAAAAATTTGGAGAAGAGAAGAACTTTATACAAGAACCGTCAGCAGTATCAAAATAATACTAAGAAAATTGATAGCATTTTCTTATTTCACACTCAAAATAACTTTTGATCTTTGATATTTATTTATGAATTCCTTGTAGAACAGTCATTGCAAAATTCAATCTAAATTAAAAATTGTAATTATTACGTGGGATTTAGTTTTGATTCCACTGCCAATTTAAGTAAAGTATACGTTAAACAGAATTGGAATCAGCTGACTCTCTCACTGATTTTGGGTAAAACATGGTTTTCATTTCTATTTTCCTCCAGGTGATGCTGATATTTGTTGTCCATAAATTTTCAAATAGAGTGATGTATATTGTATGATTTTTAGTGTCTTTAACTTATTAACAAAGTATTTGAATAAAACGCAGGGTGAAAAGTTAGCTGATTCAGTCAGTTGTATCTATATCAGAACAGATAAATGTTTTTGTCAAAAGTAAGAACTCAGTAAATATGAGATTTGATAGTATTCCTCCAACTTATTATTGATGAAACTATGATTTGGTTTTTCCAATCACATGTTACAAAAAGAACCTACTCAAAAAAATAAGTTAATATAAATTTTTGTTTTTTTTTACTTCTCTTCTGTGTTGCAAATGGGAAAAATAGAGCTTCTTTATTTATTATTAATATTCTCATTTATTTTTTATAACATTAATAACTATATTTAAAATATATTTTTTGTTAATTAATAAGTTATTAGTTATTAAAGTTGCATAAATATATTCTACGAATAATTATGAGTTACTAACTATTTACATAGTATTTATTCGTGATGCAAAATTGTTTATATTCACAAATTCAGATACTATGTACATTCTTCGTTGATTAATAATTTTTTTTTGTTATTTTTTTAAGGTTTCTTCATGACAGTTGCAATTAAATCTTAATTTTTATTTTAAATATTTGATGAGTTAATTAATATATATTTTAAACATTTGATTGATTTGAATTTATTATGTTAAATTATTTTAACAATTTTGTTGTCCTTACTAATGATAGCCATTCTACATTTTACTCAAAAGAAGATAATAATGTATTGGTAAAAGAAAACAGTGTCAATAATATATTATTTTTTAATTTCTCTAACAATAATTAATTTACTTTTGTTTACTTATCAAAACAAAATGATATTTATAAAAAGCAAAATCCTAACTGAAAGACCATAACAAACTTATCATTTATCATTTAATTAATATTTATAAACATTTATTTTTGATTAAAACAACCCGAAACAATACAAATTTGACAAGATAATTTTGATCATACAAAAATTGATTCAAAAATTTTGGTCTTTCAAAAATTGATGCAATAAATTAGTTAAAAGTTAATGTTGGATTTTAAATAAATATTTATAATAAATAATAAATAATATAATTTATTTTTATTTTAATTTTGACATTAATTAACCGTTTTTTGGATTGTGTTAGAATAAAAAAAAAATTGTAAATAAATGTTTTAATATAATATTGCCTTTACATATGCAACACATTTGAATAAATATCCTTTATATATCCTCTATCCTATATTTCTGTAAATAAATATGCTTTATATATTTTTTATATCAAACAATTGATTTTTTCATTGGAATAATTGATTTTTTAAATGTTTAATTTCAACGATCACTTTCAACACAAAATCATTAATCTATTTTAATAAGTGATTATCTCTTTTATTTTTAAAATGTTAATACTTATATGATTGATTTTATGATTATTTAATATATTTAAATTTATATGATTATTATTGATTTTACATTTATTAAATAATATATCATTTATTTTCTATGAAGATCTCAATACATATTATTATTATTATTATTATTATTATTATTATTATTATTATATCAATAAATATTATTAAATCAATTAACTATTATTTATTTAAGATTTGTTTAAGAACAGTCATAAACTTTATAGAAACATGAAGATTAGCTATGCAATACCACGTTCAGTTGCATGAAAATTGAAATGAGATTAATATATTTTTTAAAATAAAATTTGAAAAGAATAAATTAATAAAACAAAATAACAAATATTATATTTTTAAATTTAATTTTATTTAAATAACAAAATATTTTTAAAGAAAAAAAATAGACTTCAAATAAATCTTAGACGGTAGCTTATGCTTCTATAATATCTTGCTAATCGTGATGAATTTCTCTGTTGAGTTTCATTATATTTGTCATTATGTTTTAGGTGTAGAATATTTTGTCCTTAATATACAAGTTTGTTAATGTCAAGTTCTTGGTTAAATTGTGCTCCAAAACAAAAGAGAGTTATCAGAGAGAGTATATGTGACTTTTAAAGAATTATAGATGATATACGAGTTTTGTTGATGTTTGAAGAGAGCTTTAAGTTGGTAATGGTATTAAAATTTGAACTCTGTGGGGAAACATTAATTCCAAATAGATTAAAATTTTTTGGAGAAGAGAAGAACTTTATACAACAACCGTCAACAATATCAAAGTAATACTAAGATAATTGATAGCATTTTCTTATTTTACACTCATAATAGTTTTTTATCTTTGATTTTTATTTATGAATTCCTGGTAGAACAGTCATTGCAAAATTCAATCTAAATTACAAATTATAATTATTACGAGGGATTTAGTTTTAATTCCACGACCAATTTTAGTAAAGTATACGTTAAACAGAATTGGAATACACTGACTCTCTCACTGATTTTGGGTAAAACATGGTTTTCATTTCTATTTTCCTCCAGGTGAAGCTGACATTTGTTGTCCATAAATTTTTAAATAGAGTGATGTAAATTGTTTGATGTTTAGTGTCTTTTAACTTATTAACAAAGTATTTGAATAAAATGCAGGGTGAAAAGTTGGCTGATTCAGTTAGTTGTATCTATATTAGAACATATAAAGGTTTTTGTCAAAATTAAGAACTCAGTAAATATGAGATTTGATATTATTCCTCCAGCTTATTATTGATGAAACAATGATTTGGTTTTTCTAATCACATGTTACAAAAAGAAACTACTCAAAAAAATAAGTTAATATAAATTTTTGCTTTTTTTCCTCTTCCGTGTTGCAAATGGCAAAAATAAAGCTTCTTTATTTATTATTAATATTCCCATTTATTTTTTTAACATTAATAACTATATTAAAATGTTTTTTTTGTTAATTAATAAGTTATTAGTAGGTAAAGTTACTTAAAAATATTCTACAAAGAATTGTGAGTTATTCACTATTTATATAATATTTATTCGTGATGCAAAATTGTTTATATTCACAAATTCAGATACTATGTACATGCTTCCTTCATTAATAATTTTTGTTTTTGTGTTATTTTTTAAAGGTTTTTTCATGACAATTGCAATCAGATCTTAATTTTTATTTTAAATATTTGTTGAGTTAATTAATATATATTTTATACATTTGATTGATTTGAATTTATTATGTTAAATTATTCTAAAAATTTTGTTGCCCTTAGTAATGATAGCCATTCTACATTTTACTCAAAACAAGATAATAATGTATTGGTAAAAGAAAACAGTGTCAATAATATATTATTTTTTAATTTCTCTGACAATAATTAAATTACTTTTGTTTACTTATAAAAACAAAATGATATTTATAAAAAGCAAAATCCTAACTGAAAGACCATAACAAACTTATCATTTATCATTTAATTCATATTTACAAATATTTGTTTTTGATTAAAACAACCCGGAACATTACAAATTTGACAAGATAATTTTGATAATACAAAAATTTATTCAATAAATTAGTTAAAAGTTAATTTTGGATTTTTAATAATTATTTATAATAAATAATAAATAATATAATTTATTTTTATTTTAATTTTGACATTAATTAACCGTTTTTTGGATTGTGTTAGAATAAATAAAAAATATAAAAAATTTGTAAATAAATGTTTTAATATAATATTGTCTTTACATATGCAACACATTAGAATAAATAGCCTTTATATCCTCTATCCTATATTTCCGTAAATAAATATGCTTTATATATTTTTTATATCAAACAATTGATTTTTTCATTGGCATAATTGATTTTGTAAATGTTTAATTTCAACGATCACTTTCAACACGAAAACATTATTCTGTTTTAATAAGTGATTATCTCTTTTATTTTTAAAATGTTAATACTTATATGATTGATTTTATGATTATTTAATATATTTAAATTTATATGATTATTATTGAATTTACATTTATTAATTAATATATCATTTATTTTCTATGAAGATCTCAATACATATTATTATTATTATATCAATAAATATTATTAAATCAATTTAGTACTATTTATTTAAGATTTGTTTAAAAACAGTCATAAACTTTATAGAAACATGAAGATTAGCTGTGCAATACCACGTTCAGTTGCATGAAAATTGAAATGAGATTAATATATTTTTTAAAATAAAAATTGAAAAGAATAAATTAATAAAATAAGATAACAAATATTATATTTAATTTAATTTTATATAAATAACAAATATTTATAAAGAAAAAAAATCGACTTAACACATATCTTAGACAGTAACTTATGTTTCTATAATATCTTGCTAATCGCGATGAATTTCTCTGTTGAGTTTCATTATATTTGTCATTATGTTATAGGTGTCGACTATTTTTTCCTTAATATACAAGTTTGTTAATGTCAAGTTCTTCGTTAAACTGTGCTCCAAAACAAAAGAGAGTTATCAGAGAGAGTATATGTGACTTTTAAAGAATTATAGATGGTATACGAGTTTTGTTGATGTTTGAAGAGAGCTTTAAGTTGGTAATGGTAATACAATCTGAACTCTGTGGGGAAACATTAATTCCAAATAGATTAAAATTTTTTGGAGAAGAGAAGAACTTTATACAACAACCGTCAACAGTATCAAAATAATACTAAGATAATTTATAACATTTTCTTATTTTACACTCATAATAGCTTTTTATCTTTGATTTTTATTTATGACTTCCTGATAGAACAGTCATTGCAAAATCCAATCTAAATTACAAATTGTAATTATTACGAGGGATTTAGTTTTGATTCCACGACCAATTTTAGTAAAGTATACGTTAAACAGAATTGGAATACACAGACTCTCTCACTGATTTTGGGTAAAACATAGTTTTCATTTCTATTTTCCTCCAGGTGATGCTGACATTTGTTGTCCATAAATTTTTAAATAGAGTGACGTAAATTGTCTGATGTTTGGTGTCTTTTAACTTATTAACAAAGTATTTGAATAAAATGCAGGGTGAAAAGTTAGCTGATTAAATTAGTTGTATCTATATTAGGACATATAAAGGTTTTTGTCAAAATTAATAACTCAGTAAATATGATATTTGATAGTATTCCTCCAGCTTATTATTGATGAAACTATGATTTGGTTTTTCTAATCACATGTTACAAAAAGAAACTACTCAAAAAAAAAACTTAATATAAATTTTTGCTTTTTTTTCTCTCTTCTGTGTGGAAAATGGCAAAAATAGAGCTTCTTTATTTATTATTAATATTCTCATTTATTTTATCAACATTAATAACAATATTTAAAATATTTTTTTTGTTAATTAATAAGTTATTAGTTGTTAAAGTTTCTTAAAAATATTCTACGAATAATTATGAGTTATTCACTATTTATATAGTATTTATTCGTGATGCATAATTGTTTATATTCACAAATTCAGATACTATGTACATGCTTCCTTCATTAATGATTTTTGTTTTTGCGTTATATTTTTAAGGTTTCTTCATGACAATTGCAATCATATCTTAATTTTTATTTTAAATATTTGATGAGTTAATTAATATATATTTTAAACATTTGATTGATTTGAATTTATTATGTTAAATTATTCTAACAATTATGTTGTCCTTAGTAATGATAGCCATTCTACATTTTAGTCAAAATAAGATAATAATGTATTGGTAAAAGAAAACAGTGTCAATAATATATTATTTTTTAATTTCTCTAACAATAATCAAATTACTTTTGTTTACTTATAAAAACAAAATGATATTTATAAAAAGCAAAATCCTAACTGAAAGACCATAACAAACTTATCATTTATCATTTAATTCATATTTACAAACATTTGTTTTTGATTAAAACAACCCGGAACATTACAAATTTGACAAGATAATTTTGATAATACAAAAATTGATTTAATAATTTTTGTCTTTCAAAAATTGATTCAATAAATTAGTTAAAAGCTAATTTTGGATTTTTAATAATTATTTATAATAAATAATAAATAATATAATTTATTTTTATTTTAATTTTGACATTAATTAACCGTTTTTTGGATTGTGTTGGAATAAATAAAAAATAAAAAAATTTGTAAATAAATGTTTTAATATAATATTGCCTTTACATATGCAACACATTAGAATAAATATCCTTTATATATCCTCCATCCTATATTTCAGTAAATAAATATGCTTTATATATTTTTTATATCAAACAATTGATTTTTTCATTGGAATAATTGATTTTGTAAATGTTTAATTTCAACAATAACTTTCAACACAAAAACATTATTCTATTTTAATAAGTGGTTATCTCTTTTATTTTTAAAATGTTAATACTTATATGATTGATTTTATGATTATTTAATATAAATTATTATTGAATTTACATTTATTAATTAATATATCATTTATTTTCTATGAAGATCTCAATACATATTATTATTATTATTATTATTATTATTATATAAATAAATATTATTAAATCAATTAAGTACTATTTATTTAAGATTTGTTTAAAAACAGTCATAAACTTTATAGAAACATGAAGATTAGCTATGCAATACCACGTTCAGTTGCATGAAAATTGAAATGAGATTATTATATTTTTTAAAATAAAAATTGAAAAGAATAAATTAATAAAATAAAATAACAAATATTATATTTTTAAATTTAATTTTATATAAATAACAAATATTTATAAAGAAAAAAAAATCGACTTAAAACTTATCTTAGACTGTAACTTATGTTTCTATAATATCTTGCTAATCGCGATGAATTTCTCTGTTGAGTTTCATTATATTTGTCCTTATGTTATAGGTGTAGACTATTTTTTCCTTTATACAAGTTTGTTAATGTCAAGTTCTTGGTTAAACTGTGCTCCATAACAAAAGAGAGTTATCAGAGAGATTATATGTGACTTTTAAAGAATTATAGATGGTATACGAGTTTTGTTGATGTTTGAAGAGAGCTTTAAGTTGGTAATGTTAATACAATCTGAACTCTGTGGAGAAACATTAATTCCAAATAGATTAAAAAAATTTGGAGAAGAAAAGAACTTTATACAACAACCGTCAACAATATCAAAATAATACTAAGATAATTGATAGCATTTTCTTATTTTACACTCATAATAGCTTTTTATCTTTGATTTTTATTTATGAATTCCTGGTAGAACAGTCATTGCAAAATTCAATCTAAATTACAAATTGTAATTATTACGAGGGATTTAGTTTTAATTCCACGGCCAATTTTAGTAAAGTATACGTTAAACAGAATTGGAATACGCTGACTCTCTCATTGATTTTGGGTAAAACATGGTTTTAATTTCTATTTTCCTCCATATGATGCTGACATTTGTTTTCCATAAAATTTTAAATAGAGTGATTTATATTGTATGATGTTTAGTGTCTTTTAACTTATTAACAAAGTATTTGAATAAAATGCAGGGTGAAAAGTTAGCTGATTAAATTAGTTGTATCTATATTAGAACATATAAAGGTTTTTGTCAAAATTAAGAACTCAGTAAATATGATATTTGATAGTATTCCTCCAGCTTATTATTGATGAAACTATGATTTGGTTTTTCTAATCACATGTTACAAAAAGAAACTACTCAAAAAAATAACTTAATATAAATTTTTGCTTTTTTTTCTCTCTTCTGTGTGGCAAATGGCAAAAATAGAGCTTCTTTATTTATTATTAATATTCTCATTTATTTTTTTTAACATTAATAGCAATATTTAAAAAAAAAATTTGTTAATTAATAAGTTATTAGTTGTTAAAGTTTCTTAAAAATATTCTACGAATAATTATGAGTTATTCACTATTTATATAGTATTTATTCGTGATGCAGAATTGTTTATATTCACAAATTCAGATACTATGTACATGCTTCCTTCATTAATGATTTTTGTTTTTGTGTTATTTTTTTAAGGTTTCTTCATGACAATTGCAATCATATCTTAATTTTTATTTTAAATATTTGATGAGTTAATTAATATATATTTTAAACATTTGATTGATTTGAATTTATTATGTTAAATTATTCTAACAATTATGTTGTCCTTAGTAATGATAGCCATTCTACATTTTACACAAAATAAGATAATAATGTATTGGTAAAAGAAAACAGTGTCAATAATATATTATTTTTTAATTTCTCTAACAATAATCAAATTACTTTTGTTTACTTATAAAAACAAAATGATATTTATAAAAAGCAAAATCCTAACTGAAAGACCATAACAAACTTATCATTTATCATTTAATTCATATTTACAAACATTTGTTTTTGATTAAAACAACCCAGAACATTACAAATTTGACAAGATAATTTTGATAATACAAAAATTGATTTAATAATTTTTGTCTTTTAAAAATTGATTCAATAAATTAGTTAAAAGCTAATTTTGGATTTTTAATAATTATTTATAATAAATAATAAATAATATAATTTATTTTTATTTTAATTTTGACATTAATTAACCGTTTTTTGGATTGTGTTGGAATAAATAAAAAATAAAAAAAATTTGTAAATAAATGTTTTAATATAATATTGCCTTTACATATGCAACACATTAGAATAAATATCCTTTATATATCCTCCATCCTATATTTCCGTAAATAAATATGCTTTATATATTTTTTATATCAAACAATTGATTTTTTCATTGGAATAATTGATTTTGTAAATGTTTAATTTCAACTATCACTTTCAACATAAAAACATTATTCTATTTTAATAAGTGATTATCTATTTTATTTTTAAAATGTTAATACTTATATGATTGATTTTATGATTATTTAATATATTTAAATTTATATGATTATTATTGAATTTACATTTATTTAATTAAATTATCATTTATTTTCTATGAAGATCTCAATACATATTATTATTATTATTATTATTATTATTATTATTATTATTATATAAATAAATATTATTAAATCAATTAAGTACTATTTATTTAAGATTTGTTTAAAAACAGTCATAAACTTTATAGAAACATGAAGATTAGCTGTGCAATACCACGTTCAGTTGCATGAAAATTGAAATGAGATTAATATATTTTTTAAAATAAAAATTGAAAAGAATAAATTAATAAAATAAAATAACAAATATTATATATTTAAATTTAATTTTATATAAATAACAAATATTTATAAAGAAAAAAATCGACTTAAAACATATCTTAGACTGTAACTTATGTTTCTATAATATCTTGCTAATCGCGATGAATTTCTCTGTTGAGTTTCATTATATTTGTCATTATGTTATAGGTGTAGACTATTTTTTCCTTAATATACAATTTTGTTAATGTCAAGTTGTTGGTTAAACTGTGCTCCAAAACAAAAGAGAGTTATCAGAGAGAGTATATGTGACTTTTAAAGAATTATAGATGGTATCCGAGTTTTGTTGATGTTTGAAGAGAGCTTTAAGTTGGTAATGGTAATATAATTTGAACTCTGTGGGGAAACATTAATTCCAAATAGATTAAAAATTTTTGGAGAAGAGAAGAACTTTATACAACAACCGTCAACAGTATCAAAATAATACTAAGATAATTGATAGCATTTTCTTATTTTACACTCATAATAGCTTTTTATCTTTGATTTTTATTTATGAATTCCTGGTAGAACAGTCATTGCAAAATTCAATCTAAATTACAAATTGTAATTATTACGAGGGATTTAGTTTTAATTCCACGGCCAATTTTAGTAAAGTATACGTTAAAGAGAATTGGAATACACTGACTCTCTCACTGATTTTGGGTAAAACATGGTTTTCATTTCTATTTTCCTCCAGGTGATGCTGACATTTGTTGTCCATAAATTTTTAAATAGAGTGATGTAAATTGTCTGATGTTTAGTGTCTTTTAACTTATTAACAAAGTATTTGAATAAAATGCAGGGTGAAAAGTTGGCTGATTCAGTTAGTTGTATCTATATTAGAACATATAAAGGTTTTTGTCAAAATTAAGAACTCAGTAAATATGAGATTTGATATTATTCCTCCAGCTTATTATTGATGAAACTATGATTTGGTTTTTCTAATCACATGTTACAAAAAGAAACTACTCAAAAAATTAAGTTAATATAAATGTTTGCTTTTTTTTCTCTTCCGTGTTGCAAATTGCAAAAATAGAGCTTCTTTATTTATTATTAATATTCTCATTTATTTTTTTAACATTAATAACTATATTTAAAGTTTGTTAATTAATAAGTTATTAGTTGTTAAAGTTGCTTAAAAATATTCTACGAATAATTATGAGTTATTCACTATTCATATAGTATTTATTCGTGATGCATAATTGTTTATATTCACAAATTCAGATACTATGTACATGCTTCCTTCATTAATAATTTTTGTTTTTTTGTTATTATTTTAAGGTTTCTTCATGACAATTGAAATCAAATCTTAATTTTTATTTTAAATATTTAATGAGTTAATTAATATATATTTTAAACATTTGATTGATTTGAATTTATTATGTTAAATTATTCTAACAATTATGTTGTCCTTAGTAATGATAGCCATTCTACATTTTACACAAAAGAAGATAATAATGTATTGGTAAAAGAAAACAGTGTCAATAATATATTATTTTTTAATTTCTCTAACAATAATTAAATTACTTTTGTTTACTTATAAAAACAAAATGATATTTATAAAAAGCAAAATCCTAACTGAAAGACCATAACAAACTTATCATTAATCATTTAATTCATATTTACAAACATTTGTTTTTGATTAAAATAACCCGGAACATTACAAATTTGACAAGATAATTTTGATAATACAAAAATTGATTCAATAATTTTGGTCTTTCAAAAATTGTGTCAATAAATTAGTTAAAAGTTAATTTTGGATTTTTAATAATTATTTATATTAAATAATAAATAATATAATTTATTTTTATTTTAATTTTGACATTAATTAACCGTTTTTTGGATTGTGTTAGAATAAATAAAAAATAAATAAAAATTGTAAATAAATGTTTTAATATAATATTGCCTTTACATATGCAACACATTAGAATAAATATCCTTTATATATCCTCCATCATATATTTCCGTAAATAAATATGCTTTATATATTTTTTATATCAAACAATTGATTTTTTCATTGGAATAATTGATTTTGTAAATGTTTAATTTCAACTATCACTTTCAACACAAAAACATTATTCTATTTTAATAAGTGATTATCTCTTTTATTTTTAAAATGTTAATACTTATATGATTGATTTTATGATTATTTAATATATTTAAATTTATATTATTATTATTGAATTTACATTTATTTAATTAAATTATCATTTATTTTCTATGAAGATCTCAATGCATATTATTATTATTATTATATCAATAAATATTATTAAATCAATTAAGTACTATTTATTTAAGATTTGTTTAAAAACAGTCATAACTTTTATAGAAACATGAAGATTAGTTGTGCAATACCACGTTCAGTTGCTTGAAAATTGAAATGAGATTAATATATTTTTTAAAATAAAAATTGAAAAGAATAAATTAATAAAATAAAATAACAAATATTATATTTTTAAATTTAATTTTATATAAATAACAAATATTTATAAAGAAAAAAAATCGACTTAAAACATATCTTAGACTGTAACTTATGTTTCTATAATATCTTGCTAATCGCGATGAATTTCTCTTTTGAGTTTCATTATATTTGTCATTATGTTATAGGTGTAGACTATTTTTTCCTTAATATACAATTTTGTTAATGTCAAGTTCTTGGTTAAACTGTGCTCCAAAACAAAAGAGAGTTATCAGAGAGAGTATATGTGACTTTTAAAGAATTATAGATGGTATACGAGTTTTGTTGATGTTTGAAGAGAGCTTTAAGTTGGTAATGGTAATATAATTTGAACTCTGTGGGGAAACATTAATTCCAAATAGATTAAATTTTTTTGGAGAAGAGAAGAACTTTATACAACAACCGTCAACAGTATCAAAATAATACTAAGAGAATTGATAGCATTTTCTTATTTTACACTCATAATAGCTTTTTATCTTTGATTTTTATTTATGAATTCCTGGTAGAACAGTCATTGAAAAATTCAATCTAAATTTCAAATTGTAATTATTACGTGGGATTTAGTTTTGATTCCACTGCCAATTTTAGTAAAGTTTACTTTAAACAAAATTGGAATCAGCTCACTCTCTCACTGATTTTGGGTAAAACGTGGTTTTCATTTCTATTTTCTTCCAGGTGATGCTGACATTTGTTGTCCATAAATTTTTAAATAGAGTGATGTAAATTGTCTGATGTTTAGTGTCTTTTAACTTATTAACAAAGTATTTGAATAAAATGCAGGGTGAAAAGTTGGCTGATTCAGTTAGTTGTATCTGTATTAGAACATATAAAGGTTTTTGTCAAAATTAAGAACTCAGTAAATATGAGATTTGATAGTATTCCTCCAGCTTATTATTAATGAAACTATGATTTGATTTTTCTAATCACATGCTACAAAAAGAAACTACTCAAAAAAATAAGTTAATATAAATTTTTGCTTTTTTTTTTCTATTCTGTGTTGCAAATGGGAAAAATAGAGCTTCTTTATTTATTATTAATATTCTCCTTTATTTTTTTACTATTAATAACTATATTTAAAATATTTTTTTTGATAATTAATAAGTTATTAGTTATTAAAGTTGCATAAAAATATTCTACGAATAATTATGAGGTTTTCACTATTTATATAGTATTTATTCGTGATGCAGAATTGTTTATATTCATAAATTCAGATAATATGTACATGCTTCCTTGATTAATAATTTTTGTTTTTGTTTTATTTTTTTAAGGTTTCTTCATGACAATTGCAATCAGATCTTAATTTTTATTTTAAATATTTGATGAGTTAATTAATATATATTTTAAACATTTGATTGATTTGAATTTATTATGTTAAATTATTTTAACAATTTTGTTGCCCTTAGTAATGATAGCCATTCTACATTTTACTCAAAAGAAGATAATAATGCATTGGTAAAAGAAAACAGTGTCAGTAATATATTATTTTTTAATTTCACTAACAATAATTAAATTACCTTTGTTTACTTATAAAAACAAAAGGATATTTATAAGATGGAAAATCCTAACTGAAAGACCATAACAAACTTATTATTTATCATTTAATTCATATTTACAAACATTTGTTTTTGATTAAAATAACCCGGAACAATACATATTTGACAAGATTATTTTGATCATACAAAAATTGATTCAATAATTTTGGTCTTGCAAAAATGTATTCAATAAATTAGTTAAAAGTTAATTTTGGATTGTAAATAATTATTTATAATAAATAATAAATAACATAGTTTAGTTTCATTTTAATTTTGACATTAATTAACCGTTTTTTAGATTGTGTTAGAATAAATAAATAAATTAAAATGTGTAAGTAAATGTTTTAATATAATATTGCCTTTACATATGTAACGCATTAGAATAAATATGCTTCATATATCCTCTCTCCTATATTTCTGTAAATAAATATGCTTTATATATTTTTTATATCAAACAATTTATTTTTTCATTGGAATAATTGATTTTGTAAATGTTTAATTTCACCGATCACTTTTAACACAAAAACATTATTCTATTTTAATAAGTGATTATCTCTTTTATTTTTAAAATGTTAATACCTAAATGATTGATTTTATGAGAATTTAATATATTTAAAATTATATGATTATTATTGATTTTACAGTTATTAATTAATATATAACTTTTTTCTATGAAGATCTTAATACTTATTATTATTATTATTATTATTATTATTATTATTATTATTATTATTATATTATTGTTATATCAATAAATATTATTCAATCAATTAAGTATTATTTATTTAAGATTTGTTTAAAAACAATCATATACTTTATAGAAACATGAAGATTAGCTGAGCAATACCACATTCGGTTGCATGAAAATTGAAATGAGATTAATATATTTTTTAAAATAATAATTGCAAAGAATAAATTAATAAAATCAAATAACAAATATTAGTTTTTTAAATTTAATTTTATATAAATAACAAATATTTCTAAAGAAAAAAAATCGACTTAAAACAAATCTTAGACCGTAGCTTATGTTTCTATAATATGTTGCTAATCGCGATGAATTTCTCTGTTGAGTTTCATTATATTTTTCATTATGTTATAGGTGTAGACTATTAGCCTTTAATATACAAGTTTGTTAATGTAAAGTTCTTGGTTAAACTGTGCTCCAAAACAAAAGAGAGTTATCAGAGAGATTATATGTGACTTTTAAAGAATTATAGATGGTATACGAGTTTTGTTGATGTTTGAAGAGAGCTTTAAGTTGGTAATGGTAATACAACTTTGATCTCTATGGGGAAACATTAATTCCAAATAGATTAAAAAAATTTGGAGAAGAGAACTTTATACAACAACCGTCAACAGTATCAAAATAATACTAAGATAATTGATAGCATTTTCTTATTTTACACTCATGATAGCTTTTGATATCTTTGATTTTTATTTATGAATTCCTGGTAGAACAGTCATTGCAAAATTCAATCTAAATTATAAATTGTAATCATTACGTGGGATTTAGTTTTGATTCCACTGCCAATTTTAGTAAAGTTTACTTTAAACAAAATTGGAATCAGCTCACTCTCTCACTGATTTTGGGTAAAACGTGGTTTTCATATCTATTTTCCACCAGGTGATGCTGATATTTGTTGTCCATAAATTTTTAAATAGAGTGGTGTATATTGTCTGAAGTTTAGTTTCTTTTAACTTATTAACAAAGTATTTGACTAAAATGCAGGGTGAAAAGTTTGCTGATTCTGTTAGTTGTATCTATATTAGAACATATAAAGGTTTTTGTCAAAATTAAGAACTCAGTAAATATGATATTTGATAGTATTCCTCCAGCTTATTATTGATGAAACTATGATTTGGTTTTTCTAATCACATGTTACAAAAAGAAACTACTCAAAAAAATAACTTAATATAAATTTTTGCTTTTTTTTCTCTCTTCTGTGTGGGAAATGGCAAAAATAGAGCTTCTTTATTTATTATTAATATTCTCATTTATTTTTTTAACATTAATAACAATATTTAAAATATTTTTTTTGTTAATTAATAAGTTATTAGTTGTTAAAGTTTCTTAAAAATATTCTACGAATAATTATGAGTTATTCACTATTTATATAGTATTTATTCGTGATGCAGAATTGTTTATATTCACAAATTCAGATACTATGTACATGCTTCCTTCATTAATGATTTGAATTTTTTTGTGTTATTTTTTTAAGGTTTCTTCATGACAATTGCAATCATATCTTAATTTTTATTTTAAATATTTGATGAGTTAATTAATATATATTTTAAACATTTGATTGATTTGAATTTATTATGTTAAATTATTCTAACAATTATGTTGTCCTTAGTAATGATAGCCATTCTACATTTTACACAAAAGAAGATAATAATGTATTGGTAAAAGAAAACAGTGTCAATAATATATTATTTTTTAATTTCTGTAACAATAATTAAATTACTTTTGTTTACTTGTAAAAACAAAATGATATTTATAAAAAGCAAAAACCTAACTGAAAGACCATAACAAACTTATCATTTATCATTTAATTCATATTTACAAATATTTGTTTTTGATTAAAACAACCCGGAACATTAAAAATTTGACAAGATAATTTTGATAATACAAAAATTGATTTAATAATTTTTGTCTTTCAAAAATTGATTCAATAAATTAGTTAAAAGTTAATTTTGGATTTTTAATAATTATTTATAATAAGTAATAAATAATATAATTTATTTTTATTTTAATTTTGACATTAATTAACCGTTTTTTGGATTGTGTTAAAATAAATAAAAAATAAAAAAAATTTGTAAATAAATGTTTTAATATAATATTGCCTTTACATATACAACACATTAGAATAAATATCCTTTATATATCCTCCATCCTATATTTCCCTAAATAAATATGCTTTATATATTTTTATATCAAATAATTGATTTTTTCATTGGAATAATTGATTTTGTAAATGTTTAATTTCAACTATCACTTTCAACACAAAAACATTATTCTATTTTAATAAGTGATTATCTCTTTTATTTTTAAAATGTTAATACTTATATGATTGATTTTATGATTATTTAATATATTTAAATTTATATGATTATTATTGAATTTACATTTATTTAATTAAATTATCATTTATTTTCTATGAAGATCTCAATGCATATTATTATTATTATTATTATTATTATTATTATTATTATTATTATTATTATTATATCAATAAATATTATTAAATCAATTAAGTACTATTTATTTAAGATTTGTTTAAAAACAGTCATAAACTTTATAGAAACATGAAGATTAGCTGTGCAATACCACGTTCAGTTGCATGAAAATTGAAATGAGATTAATATATTTTTTAAAATAAAAATTGAAAAGAATAAAATAATAAAATAAAATAACAAAATTATATTTTTAAATTTAATTTTATAAAAATAACAAATATTTATAAAGAAAAAAAATCGACTTAAAACAAATCTTAGACCGTAGCTTATGTTTCTATAATATGTTGCTAATCGCGATGAATTTCTCTGTTGAGTTTCATTATATTTGTTATTATGTTATAGGTGTAGACTATTTTGTCCTTAATATACAAGTTTGTTAATGTCAAGTTCTTGGTTAAACTGTGCTCCAAAACAAAAGAGAGATATCAGAGAGAGTATATTTGACTTTTAAAGAATTATAGATGGTATACGAGTTTTGTTGATGTTTGAAGAGAGCTTTAAGTTTGTAATGGTTATACAACTTTGATCTCTGTGGGGAAACATTAATTACAAATAGATTAAAAAAATTTGGAGAAGAGAAGAACTTTATACAACAATCGTCAACAGTATCAAAATAATACTAAGATAATTGCTATCATTTTCTTATTTTACACTCATGATAGATTTTGATCTTTGATTTTTATTTATGAATTACTGGTAGAATAGTCATTGCAAAATTCAATCTAAATTAGAAATTGTAATTATTACGTGGGATTTAGTTTTGATTCCACTGCCAATTTTAGTAAAGTTTACTTTAAACAAAATTGGAATCAACTCACTCTCTCACTGATTTTGGGTAAAACGTGGTTTTCATTTCTATTTTCTTCCAGGTGATGCTGATATTTGTTGTCCATAAATTTTTAAATAGAGTGATGTATATTGTCTGATGTTTAGTTTCTTTTAACTTATTAACAAAGTATTTGAATAAAATGCAGGGTGAAAAGTTAGCTGATTCAGTTAGTTGTATCTATATTAGAACCGATAAAATTTTTGTCAAAATTAAGAACTCAATAAATATGAGATTTGATAGTATTCCTCCAGCTTATTATTAATGAAACTATGATTTGGATTTTCTAATCACATGTTACAAAAAGAAACTACTCAAAAAAATAAGTTAATATAAATTTTTGCTTTTTTTTTCTCTTCTGTGTTGCAAATGGGAAAAATAGAACTTCTTTATTTATTATTAATATTCTCATTTATTTTTTTACTATTAATAACTATATTTAAAATATTTTTTTTGTTAATTAATAAGTTATTAGTTATTAAAGTTGCATAAAAATATTCTACGAATAATTATGAGTTATTCACTATTTATATAGTATTTATTCGTGATGCAGAATTCTTTATATTCATAATTTCAGATATTATGTACATGGTTCCTTCATTAATAATTTTTGTTTTTGTTTTATTTTTTTAAGGTTTCTTAATGACAATTGCAATCAGATCTTAAATTTTATTTTAAATATTTGACGAGTTAATTAATATATATTTTAAACATTCGATTGATTTGAATTTATTATGTTAAATTATTTTAACAATTTTTTTGCCATTATTAATGATAGCCATTCTACATTTCACTCAAAAGAAGATAATAATGCATTGGTAAAAGAAAACAGTGTCACTAATATATTATTTTTTAATTTCTCTAACAATAATTAAATTACTTTTGTTTACTTATAAAAACAAAAGGATATTTATAAGAAGGAAAATCCTAACTAAAAGACCATAACAAAATTATCATTTATCATTTAATTCATATTTACAAACATTTGTTTTCTATTAAAACAACGTGGAACAATACAAATTTGACAAGATTATTTTGATCTTACAAAAATTGATTCAATAATTTTGGTCTTGCAAAAATGTATTCAATAAATTAGTTAAAAGTTAATTTTGGATTGTAAATAATTATTTATAATAAATAATAAATAATATAGTTTAGTTTCATTTTAATTTTGACATTAATTAACCGTTTTTTAGATTGTGTTAGAATAAATAAAAAATAAAAAAATTTGTAAATAAATGTTTTAATATAATATTGCCTTTAGATATGTAACACATTAGAATAAATATCTTTTATATATCCTCTCTCCTATATTTCTGTAAATAAATATGCTTTATATATTATTTATATCAAACAATTTATTTTTTCATTGGAATAATTGATTTTGTAAATGTTTAATTTCACCGATCACTTTCAACACAAAAACATTATTCTATTTTAATAAGTGATTATCGCTTTTATTTTTAAAATGTTAATACTTATATGATTGATTTTATGATTATTTAATATATTTAAAATTATATGATTATTATTGATTTTACAGTTATTAATTAATATATCATTTATTTTCTATGAAGATCTCAATACTTATTATTATTATTATTATCATTATTATTATTATTATTATTATTCTTATTATTATATCAATAAATATTATTCAATCAATTAAGTATTATTTATTTAGGATTTGTTTAAAAACCATCATATACTTTATAGAAACATGAAGATTAGCTGAGCAATACCACGTTCGTTTGCATGAAAATTGAAATGAGATTAATATATTTTTTTAAATAATAATTGAAAATAATAAATTAATAAAATAAAGTAACAAATATTATATTTTTAAATTTTAATTTTATATAAAAAACAAATATTTTTAAAGAAAAAAAATTGACTTAAAACAAATCTTAGACCGTAGCTTATGTTTCTATAATATGTTGCTAATCGCGATAAATTTCTCTGTTGAGTTTCATTATATTTTTCATTATGTTATAGGTGTAGACTATTAGTCTTTAATATACAAGTTTGTTAATGTCAAGTTCTTGGTTAAACTGTGCTCCAAAACAAAAGAGAGTTATCAGAGAGAGTATATCTGACTTTTAAAGAATTATAGATGGTATACGAGTTTCGTTGATGTTTGAAGAGAGCTTTAAGTTCGTAATGGTAATATAACTTTGATCTCTGTGGGGAAACATTAATTCCAAATAGATTAAAAAAATTTGGAGAAGAGAACTTTATACAACAACCGTCAACAGTATCAAAATAATACTAAGATAATTGATAGCATTTTCTTATTTTACACTCATAATAGCTTTTGATCTTTAATTTTTATTTATGAATTCCTGGTAGAATAGTCATTGCAAAATTCAATCTAAATTATAAATTGTAATTATTACGTGGGATTTAGTTTTGATTCCACTGCCAATTTTAGTAAAGTTTACTTTAAACAAAATTGGAATCAGCTCACTCTCTCACTGATTTTGGGTAAAACGTGGTTTTCATATCTATTTTCCTCCAGGTGATGCTGATATTTGTTGTCCATAAATTTTTAAATAGAGTGGTGTATATTGTCTGATGTTTAGTTTCTTTTAACTTATTAACAAAGTATTTGACTAAAATGCAGGGTGAAAAGTTAGCTGATTCTGTTAGTTGTATCTATATTAGAACAGATAAAGATTTTAGTCAAATTTAAGAACTCAATAAATATGAGATTTGATACTATTCCTCCAACTTATTATTAATGAAACTATGATTTGGTTTTTCTAATCACATGTTACGAAAAGAAACTACTCAAAAAAATAAGTTAATATAAATTTTTGCTTTTTTTTCTCTTCTCTGTTGCAAATGGGAAAAATAGAGCTTCTTTATTTATTATTAATATTCTCATTTATTTTTTTTATTATTAATAACTATATTTAAAATATTTTTTTGTTAATTAATAAGTTATCAGTTATTAAAGTTGCATAAAAATATTCTACGAATAATTATGAGTTATTCACTATTTATATAGTATTTATTCGTGATGCAGAATTGTTTATATTCACAAATTCAGACACTATGTACATGCTTCCTTCATTAATGATTTTTGTTTTAATGTTATTTTTTTAAGGTTTCTTCCTGACAATTGCAATCATATCTTCATTTTTATTTTAAATATTTGATGAGTTAATTAATATATATTTTAAACATTTGATTGATTTGAATTTATTATGTTAAATTATTCTAACAATTTTGTTGCCCTTAGTAATGATAGCCATTCTACATTTTACTCAAAAGAAGATAATAATGTATTGGTAAAAGAAAACTGTGTCAATAATATATTATTTTTTAATTTCTCTAACAATAATTAAATTACTTTTGTTTACTTATAAAAACAAAATGATATTTATAAAAAGCAAAATCCTAACTGAAAGACCATAACAAACTTATCATTTATCATTTAATTCATATTTACAAACATTTGTTTTTGATTAAAACAACCCGGAACATTACAAATTTGACAAGATAATTTTGATAATACAAAAATTGATTCAATAATTTTGGTCTTTCAAAATTTGATTCAATAAATTAGTTAAAAGTTAATTTTGGATTTTTAATAATTATTTATAATAAATAATAAATAATATAATTTATTTTTATTTTTATTTTGATATTAATTAACCGTTTTTGGGATTGTGTTAGAATAAATAAAAAATATAAAAAATTTGTAAATAAATGTTTTAATATAATAATGCCTTTGCATATTCAACACATTAGAATAAATATCCTTTATATATCATGTATCCTATATTTCCGTAAATAAATATGCTTTATATATTTTTTATATCAAACAATTGATTTTTTCATTGGAATAATTGATTTTGTAAATGTTTAATTTCAACAATCACTTTCAACACAAAAACATTATTCTATTTTAATAAGTGGTTATCTCTTTTATTTTTAAAATGTTAATACTTATATGATTGATTTTATGATTATTTAATATAAATTATTATTGAATTTACATTTATTAATTAATATATCATTTATTTTCTATGAAGATCTCAATACATATTATTATTATTATTATTATTATTATTATGATTATTATTATTATTATTATTATTATTATATCAATAAATATTATTAAATCAATTAAGTACTATTTATTTAAGATTTGTTTAAAAACAGTCATAAACTTTATAGAAACATGAAGATTAGCTGTGCAATACCACATTCAGTAGCATGAAAATTGAAATGAGATTATTATATTTTTTAAAATAAAAATTGAAAAGAATAAATTAATAAAATAAAATAACAAATATTATATTTTTAAATTTAATTTTATATAAATAACAAATATTTATAAAGAAAAAAATTCAACTTAAAACTTATCTTAGACTGTAACTTATGTTTCTATAATATCTTGCTAATCGCGATGAATTTCTCTGTTGAGTTTCATTATATTTGTCATTATGTTATAGGTGTAGACTATTTTTTCCTTTATACAAGTTTGTTAATGTCAAGTTCTTAGTTAAACTGTGCTCCAGAACAAAAGAGAGTTATCAGAGAGATTATATGTGACTTTTAAAGAATTATAGATGGTATACGAGTTTTGTTGATGTTTGAAGAGAGCTTTAAGTTGGTAATGTTAATACAATCTGAACTCTGTGGAGAAACATTAATTCCAAATAGATTAAACAAATTTGGAGAAGAAAAGAACTTTATACAACAACCGTCAACAGTATCAAAATAATACTAAGATAATTGATAGCATTTTCTTATTTTACACTCATAATAGCTTTTTATCTTTGATTTTTATTTATGAATTCCTGGTAGAACAGTCATTGCAAAATTCAATCTAAATTACAAATTGTAATTATTACGAGGGATTTAGTTTTAATTCCACGGCCAATTTTAGTAAAGTATACGTTAAACAGAATTGGAATACGCTGACTCTCTCATTGATTTTGGGTAAAACATGGTTTTAATTTCTATTTTCCTCCAGGTGATGCTAACATTTGTTTTCCATAAAATTTTAAATAGAGTGATTTATATTTTATGATGTTTAGTGTCTTTTAACTTATTAACAAAGTATTTGAATAAAATGCAGGGTGAAAAGTTAGCTGATTAAATTAGTTGTATCTATATTAGAACATATAAAGGTTTTTGTCAAAATTAAGAACTCAGTAAATATGATATTTGATAGTATTCCTCCAGCTTATTATTGATGAAACTATGATTTGGTTTTTCTAATCACATGTTATAAAAAGAAACTACTCAAAAAAATAACTTAATATAAATTTTTGCTTTTTTTTTCTCTCTTCTGTGTGGCAAATGGCAAAAATAGAGCTTCTTTATTTATTATTAATATTCTCATTTATTTTTTTAACATTAATAACAATATTTAAAATATTTTTTTTGTTAATTAATAAGTTATTAGTTGTTAAAGTTTCTTAAAAATATTCTACGAATAATTATGAGTTATTCACTATTTATATAGTATTTATTCGTGATGCAGAATTGTTTATATTCACAAATTCAGATACTATGTACATGATTCCTTCATTAATGATTTTTGTTTTTGTGTTATTTTTTTAAGGTTTCTTCATGACAATTGCAATCATATCTTAATTTTTATTTTAAATATTTGATGAGTTAATTAATATATATTTTAAACATTTGATTGATTTGAATTTATTATGTTAAATTATTCTAACAATTATGTTGTCCTTAGTAATGATAGCCATTCTATATTTTACACAAAATAAGATAATAATGTATTGGTAAAAGAAAACAGTGTCAATAATATATTATTTTTTAATTTCTCTAACAATAATTAAATTACTTTTGTTTACTTATAAAAAAAATGATATTTATAAAAAACAAAATCTTAACTGAAAGACCATAACAAACTTATCATTTATCATTTAATTCATATTTACAAACATTTGTTTTTGATTAAAACAACCCGGAACATTACAAATTTGACAAGATAATTTTGATAATACAAAAATTGATTCAATAATTTTGGTCTTTCAAAAATTGATTCAATAAATTAGTTAAAAGTTAATTTTGGATTTTTAATAATTATTTATATTAAATAATAAATAATATAATTTATTTTTATTTTTATTTTGACATTAATTAACCCTTTTTTGGATTGTGTTAGAATAAATAAAAAATATAAAAAATTTGTAAATAAATGTTTTAATATAGTATTGCCTTTACATATGCAACACATTAGAATAAATATCCTTTATTTATCTTCTATCCTATATTTCCGTAAATAAATATGCTTTATATATTTTTTATATCAAACAATTGGTTTTTTCATTGGAATAATTGATTTTGTAAATGTTTAATTTCAACGATCACTTTCAACACAAAAACATTATTCTATTTTAATAAGTGATTATCTCTATTATTTTTAAAATGTTAATACTTATATTATTGATTTTATGATTATTTAATATATTTAAATTTATATGATTATTATTGAATTTACATGTATTTAATTAAATTATCATTTATTTTCTATGAAGATCTCAATACATATTATTATTATTATTATTATTATTATATCAATAAATATTATTAAATCAATTAAGTACTATTTATTTAAGATTTGTTTAAAAACAGTCATAAACTTTATAGAAACATGAAGATTAGCTGTGCAATATCACGTTCAGTTGCATGAAAATTGAAATGAGATTAATATATTTTTTAAAATAAAAATTGAAAAGAATAAAATAATAAAATAAAATAACAAATATTATATTTTTAAATTTAATTTTATATAAATAACAAATATTTATAAAGAAAAAAATCGACTTAAAACATATCTTAGACTGTAACTTATGTTTCTATAATATCTTGCTAATCGCGATGAATTTCTCTGTTGAGTTTCATTATATTTGTCATTATGTTATAGGTGTAGACTATTTTTTCCTTAATATACAATTTTGTTAATGTCAAGTTCTTGGTTAAACTGTGCTCTAAAACAAAAGAGAGTTATCAGAGAGAGTATATGTGACTTTTAAAGAATTATAGATGGTATACGAGTTTTGTTGATGTTTGAAGAGAGCTTTAAGTTGGTAATGGTAATACAATTTGAACTCTGTGGGGAAACATTAATTCCAAATAGATTAAAATTTTTTGGAGAAGAGAAGAACTTTATACAACAACCGTCAACAGTATCAAAATAATACTAAGATAATTGATAGCATTTTCTTATTTTACACTCATAATAGCTTTTTATCTTTGATTTTTATTTATGAATTCCTGGTAGAACAATCATTGCAAAATTCAATCTAAATTACAAATTGTAATTATTACGAGGGATTTAGTTTTAATTCCACGGCCAATTTTAGTAAAGTATACGTTAAAGAGAATTGGAATACACTGACTCTCTCACTCATTTTGGGTAAAACATGGTTTTCATTTCTATTTTCCTCCAGGTGATGCTGACATTTGTTTTCCATAAATTTTTAAATAGAGTGATTTATATTTTATGATGTTTAGTGTCTTTTAACTTATTAACAAAGTATTTGAATAAAATGCAGGGTGAAAAGTTGGCTGATTCAGTTAGTTGTATCTATATTAGAACATATAAAGGTTTTTGTCAAAATTAAGAACTCAGTAAATATGATATTTGATAGTATTCCTCCAGCTTATTATTGATGAAACTATGATTTGGTTTTTCTAATCACATGTTATAAAAAGAAACTACTCAAAAAAATAACTTAATATAAATTTTTGCTTTTTTTTTCTCTCTTCTGTGTGGCAAATGGCAAAAATAGAGCTTCTTTATTTATTATTAATATTCTCATTTATTTTTTTAACATTAATAACAATATTTAAAATATTTTTTTTGTTAATTAATAAGTTATTAGTTGTTAAAGTTTCTTAAAAATATTCTACGAATAATTATGAGTTATTCACTATTTATATAGTATTTATTCGTGATGCAGAATTGTTTATATTCACAAATTCAGATACTATGTACATGATTCCTTCATTAATGATTTTTGTTTTTGTGTTATTTTTTTAAGGTTTCTTCATGACAATTGCAATCATATCTTAATTTTTATTTTAAATATTTGATGAGTTAATTAATATATATTTTAAACATTTGATTGATTTGAATTTATTATGTTAAATTATTCTAACAATTATGTTGTCCTTAGTAATGATAGCCATTCTATATTTTACACAAAATAAGATAATAATGTATTGGTAAAAGAAAACAGTGTCAATAATATATTATTTTTTAATTTCTCTAACAATAATTAAATTACTTTTGTTTACTTATAAAAAAAATGATATTTATAAAAAACAAAATCTTAACTGAAAGACCATAACAAACTTATCATTTATCATTTAATTCATATTTACAAACATTTGTTTTTGATTAAAACAACCCGGAACATTACAAATTTGACAAGATAATTTTGATAATACAAAAATTGATTCAATAATTTTGGTCTTTCAAAAATTGATTCAATAAATTAGTTAAAAGTTAATTTTGGATTTTTAATAATTATTTATATTAAATAATAAATAATATAATTTATTTTTATTTTTATTTTGACATTAATTAACCCTTTTTTGGATTGTGTTAGAATAAATAAAAAATATAAAAAATTTGTAAATAAATGTTTTAATATAGTATTGCCTTTACATATGCAACACATTAGAATAAATATCCTTTATTTATCTTCTATCCTATATTTCCGTAAATAAATATGCTTTATATATTTTTTATATCAAACAATTGGTTTTTTCATTGGAATAATTGATTTTGTAAATGTTTAATTTCAACGATCACTTTCAACACAAAAACATTATTCTATTTTAATAAGTGATTATCTCTATTATTTTTAAAATGTTAATACTTATATTATTGATTTTATGATTATTTAATATATTTAAATTTATATGATTATTATTGAATTTACATGTATTTAATTAAATTATCATTTATTTTCTATGAAGATCTCAATACATATTATTATTATTATTATTATTATTATATCAATAAATATTATTAAATCAATTAAGTACTATTTATTTAAGATTTGTTTAAAAACAGTCATAAACTTTATAGAAACATGAAGATTAGCTGTGCAATATCACGTTCAGTTGCATGAAAATTGAAATGAGATTAATATATTTTTTAAAATAAAAATTGAAAAGAATAAAATAATAAAATAAAATAACAAATATTATATTTTTAAATTTAATTTTATATAAATAACAAATATTTATAAAGAAAAAAATCGACTTAAAACATATCTTAGACTGTAACTTATGTTTCTATAATATCTTGCTAATCGCGATGAATTTCTCTGTTGAGTTTCATTATATTTGTCATTATGTTATAGGTGTAGACTATTTTTTCCTTAATATACAATTTTGTTAATGTCAAGTTCTTGGTTAAACTGTGCTCTAAAACAAAAGAGAGTTATCAGAGAGAGTATATGTGACTTTTAAAGAATTATAGATGGTATACGAGTTTTGTTGATGTTTGAAGAGAGCTTTAAGTTGGTAATGGTAATACAATTTGAACTCTGTGGGGAAACATTAATTCCAAATAGATTAAAATTTTTTGGAGAAGAGAAGAACTTTATACAACAACCGTCAACAGTATCAAAATAATACTAAGATAATTGATAGCATTTTCTTATTTTACACTCATAATAGCTTTTTATCTTTGATTTTTATTTATGAATTCCTGGTAGAACAATCATTGCAAAATTCAATCTAAATTACAAATTGTAATTATTACGAGGGATTTAGTTTTAATTCCACGGCCAATTTTAGTAAAGTATACGTTAAAGAGAATTGGAATACACTGACTCTCTCACTCATTTTGGGTAAAACATGGTTTTCATTTCTATTTTCCTCCAGGTGATGCTGACATTTGTTGTCCATAAATTTTTAAATAGAGTGATGTAAATTGTCTGATGTTTAGTGTCTTTTAACTTATTAACAAAGTATTTGAATAAAATGCAGGGTGAAAAGTTGGCTGATTCAGTTAGTTGTATCTATATTAGAACATATAAAGGTTTTTGTCAAAATTAAGAACTCAGTAAATATGAGATTTGATATTATTCCTCCAGCTTATTATTGATGAAACTATGATTTGGTTTTTCTAATCACATGTTACAAAAAGAAACTACTCAAAAAATTAAGTTAATATAAATGTTTGCTTTTTTTTCTCTTCCGTGTTGCAAATTGCAAAAATAGAGCTTCTTTATTTATTATTAATATTCTCATTTATTTTTTTAACATTAATAACTATATTTAAAGTTTGTTAATTAATAAGTTATTAGTTGTTAAAGTTGCTTAAAAATATTCTACGAATAATTATGAGTTATTCACTATTCATATAGTATTTATTCGTGATGCAGAATTGTTTATATTCACAAATTCATATACTATGTACATGCTTCCTTCATTAATAATTTTTGTTTTTTCGTTATTATTTTAAGGTTTCTTTATGACAATTGAAATCAGATCTTAATTTTTATTTTAAATATTTGATGAGTTAATTAATATATATTTTAAACATTTGATTGATTTGAATTTATTATGTTAAATTATTCTAACAATTATGTTGCCCTTAGTAATGATAGCCATTCTACATTTTACTCAAAAGAAGATAATAATGTATTGGTAAAAGAAAACAATGTCAATAATATATTATTTTTTAATTTCTCTAACAATAATTAAATTACTTTTGTTTACTTATAAAAACAAAATGATATTTATAAAAAGCAAAATCCTAACTGAAAGACCATAACAAACTTATCATTTATCATTTAATTCATATTTACAAACATTTGTTTTTGATTAAAACAACCCGGAACATTACAAATTTGACAAGATAATTTTGATAATACAAAAATTGATTCAATAATTTTGGTCTTTCAAAAATTGATTCAATAAATTAGTTAAAAGTTAATTTTGGATTTTTAATAATTATTTATATTAAATAATAAATAATATAATTTATTTTTATTTTTATTTTGACATTAATTAACCGTTTTTTGGATTGTGTTAGAATAAATAAAAAATATAAAAAATTTGTAAATAAATGTTTTAATATAGTATTGCCTTTACATATGCAATACATTAGAATAAATATCCTTTATATATCTTCTAACCTATATTTCCGTAAATAAATATGCTTTATATATTTTTTATATCAAACAATTGGTTTTTTCACTGGAATAATTGATTTTGTAAATGTTTAATTTCAACGATCACTTTCCACACAAAAACATTATTCTATTTTAATAAGTGATTATCTCTATTACTTTTAAAATGTTAATACTTATATTATTGATTTTATGATTATTTAATATATTTAAATTTATATGATTATTATTGAATTTACATTTATTTAATTAAATTATCATTTATTTTCTATGAAGATCTCAATACATATTATTATTATTATTATTATTATATCAATAAATATTATTAAATCAATTCAGTACTATTTATTTAAGATTTGTTTAAAAACAGTCATAAACTTTATAGAAACATGAAGATTAGCTGTGCAATATCACGTTCAGTTGCATGAAAATTGAAATGAGATTAATATTTTTTTTAAAATAAAAATTGAAAAGAATAAAATAATAAAATAAAACAACAAATATTATATTTTTAAATTTTAATTTTATATAAATAACAAATATTTATAAAGAAAAAAAATCGACTTAAAACATATCTTAGACTGTAACTTATGTTTCTATAATATCTTGCTAATCGCGATGAATTTCTCTGTTGAGTTTCATTATATTTGTCATTATGTTATAGGTGTAGACTATTTTTTCCTTAATATACAATTTTGTTAATGTCAAGTTCTTGGTTAAACTGTGCTCCAAAACAAAAGAGAGTTATCAGAGAGAGTATATGTGACTTTTAAAGAATTATAGATGGTATACGAGTTTTGTTGATGTTTGAAGAGAGCTTTAAGTTGGTAATGGTAATACAATTTGAACTCTGTGGGGAAACATTAATTCCAAATAGATTAAAAAAATTTGGAGAAGAGAAGAACTTTATACAACAACCGTCAACAGTATCAAAATAATACTAAGATAATTGATAGCATTTTCTTATTTTACACTCATAATAGGTTTTTATCTTTGATTTTTATTTATGAATTCCTGGTAGAACAATCATTGCAAAATTCAATCTAAATTACAAATTGTAATTATTACGAGGGATTTAGTTTTAATTCCACGGCCAATTTTAGTAAAGTATACGTTAAAGAGAATTGGAATACACTGACTCTCTCACTGATTTTGGGTAAACCATGGTTTTCATTTCTATTTTCCTCCAGGTGATGCTGACATTTGTTGTCCATAAATTTTTAAATAGAGTGATGTAAATTGTCTGATGTTTAATGTCTTTTAACTTATTAACAAAGTATTTGAATAAAATGCAGGGTGAAAAGTTGGCTGATTCAGTTAGTTGTATCTATATTAGAACATATAAAGGTTTTTGTCAAAATTAAGAACTCAGTAAATATGAGATTTGATATTATTCCTCCAGCTTATTATTGATGAAACTATGATTTGGTTTTTCTAATCACATGTTACAAAAAGAAACTACTCAAAAAATTAAGTTAATATAAATGTTTGCTTTTTTTTTCTCTTCCGTGTTGCAAATTGCAAAAATAGAGCTTCTTTATTTATTATTAATATTCTCATTTATTTTTTTAACATTAATAACTATATTTAAAGTTTGTTAATTAATAAGTTATTAGTTGTTAAAGTTGCTTAAAAATATTCTACGAATAATTATGAGTTATTCACTATTCATATAGTATTTATTCGTGATGCAGAATTGTTTATATTCACAAATTCAGATACTATGTACATGCTTCCTTCATTAATAATTTTTGTTTTTTCGTTATTATTTTAAGGTTTCTTCATGACAATTGAAATCAGATCTTAATTTTTATTTTAAATATTTGATGAGTTAATTAATATATATTTTAAACATTTGATTGATTTGAATTTATTATGTTAAATTATTCTAACAATTATGTTGCCCTTAGTAATGATAGCCATTCTACATTTTACTCAAAAGAAGATAATAATGTATTGGTAAAAGAAAACAATGTCAATAATATATTATTTTTTAATTTCTCTAACAATAATTAAATTACTTTTGTTTACTTATAAAAACAAAATGATATTTATAAAAAGCAAAATCCTAACTGAAAGACCATAACAAACTTATCATTTATCATTTAATTCATATTTACAAACATTTGTTTTTGATTAAAACAACCCGGAACATTACAAATTTGACAAGATAATTTTGATAATACAAAAATTGATTCAATAATTTTGGTCTTTCAAAAATTGATTCAATAAATTAGTTAAAAGTTAATTTTGGATTTTTAATAATTATTTATATTAAATAATAAATAATATAATTTATTTTTATTTTTATTTTGACATTAATTAACCGTTTTTTGGATTGTGTTAGAATAAATAAAAAATATAAAAAATTTGTAAATAAATGTTTTAATATAGTATTGCCTTTACATATGCAACACATTAGAATAAATATCCTTTATATATCTTCTATCCTATATTTCCGTAAATAAATATGCTTTATATATTTTCTATATCAAACAATTGGTTTTTTCATTGGAATAACTGATTTTGTAAATGTTTAATTTCAACGATCACTTTCAACACAAAAACATTATTCTATTTTAATAAGTGATTATCTCTATTATTTTTAAAATGTTAATACTTATATTATTGATTTTATGATTATTTAATATATTTAAATTTATATGATTATTATTGAATTTACATTTATTTAATTAAATTATCATTTATTTTCTATGAAGATCTCAATACATATTATTATTATTATTAATATTATTATTATTATTATTATTATTATTATATCAATAAATATTATTAAATCAATTAAGTACTATTTATTTAATATTTGTTTAAAAACAGTCATAAACTTTATAGAAACATGAAGATTAGCTGTGCAATAGCACGTTCAGTTGCATGAAAATTGAAATGAGATTAATATTTTTTTTTAAAATAAAAATTGAAAAGAATAAAATAATAAAATAAAATAACAAATATTATATTTTTAAATTTAATTTTATATAAATAACAAATATTTATAAAGAAAAAAATCGACTTAAAACATATCTTAGACTGTAACTTATGTTTCTATAATATCTTGCTAATCGCGATGAATTTCTCTGTTGAGTTTCATTATATTTGTCATTATGTTATAGGTGTAGACTATTTTTTCCTTAATATAAAATTTTGTTAATGTCAAGTTCTTGGTTAAACTGTGCTCCAAAACAAAAGAGAGTTATCAGAGAGAGTATATGTGACTTTTAAAGAATTATAGATGGTATACGAGTTTTGTTGATGTTTGAAGAGAGCTTTAAGTTGGTAATGGATATACAATTTGAACTCTGTGGGGAAACATTAATTCCAAATAGATTAAAAAATTTTGGAGAAGAGAAGAACTTTATACAACAACCGTCAACAGTATCAAAATAATACTAAGATAATTGATAGCATTTTCTTATTTTACACTCATAATAGCTTTTTATCTTTGATTTTTATTTATGAATTCCTGGTAGAACAATCATTGCAAAATTCAATCTAAATTATAAATTGTAATTATTACGAGGGATTTAGTTTTAATTCCACGACCAAATTTAGTAAAGTATACGTTAAAGAGAATTGGAACACACTGAATCTCTCACTGACTTTGGGTAAAACATGGTTTTAATTTCTATTTACCTCCAGGTGATGCTGACATTTGTTGTCCATAAAATTTTAAATAGAGTGATTTATATTGTATGATGTTTAGTGTCTTTTAACTTATTAACAAAGTATTTGAATAAAATGCAGGGTGAAAAGTTAGCTGATTAAATTAGTTGTATCTATATTAGAACATATAAAGGTTTTTGTCAAAATTAAGAACTCAGTAAATATGATATTTGATAGTATTCCTCCAGCTTATTATTGATGAAACTATGATTTGGTTTTTCTAATCACATGTTACAAAAAGAAACTACACAAAAAATAACTTAATATAAATTTTTGCTTTTTTTTCTCTCTTCTGTATGGCAAATGGCAAAAATAGCGCTTATTTATTTATTATTAATATTCTCATTTATTTTTTTAACATTAATAACAATATTTAAAATATTTTTTTTGTTAATTAATAAGTTATTAGTTGTTAAAGTTTCTTAAAAATATTCTAAGAATAATTTATGAGTTATTCACTATTTATATAGTATTTATTCGTGATGCAGAATTGTTTATATTCACAAATTCAGATACTATGTACATGCTTCCTTCATTAATGATTTTTGTTTTTGTGTTATTTTTTTAAGGTTTCTTCATGACAATTGCAATCATATCTTAATTTTTATTTTAAATATTTGATGAGTTAATTAATATATATTTTAAACATTTGATTGATTTGAATTTATTATGTTAAATTATTCTAACAATTATGTTGTCCTTAGTAATGATAGCCATTCTACATTTTACACAAAAGAAGATAATAATGTATTGGTAAAAGAAAACAGTGTCAATAATATATTATTTTTTAATTTCTCTAACAATAATTAAATTACTTTTGTTTACTTATAAAAACAAAATGATATTTATAAAAAGCAAAAACCTAACTGAAAGACCATAACAAACTTATCATTTATCATTTAATTCATATTTACAAACATTTGTTTTTGATTAAAACAACCCAGAACATTAAAAATTTGACAAGATAATTTTGAGAATACAAAAATTGATTAAATAATTTTTGTCTTTCAAAAATTGATTCAATAAATTAGTTAAAAGTTAATTTTGGATTTTTAATAATTATTTATAATAAATAATAAATAATATAATTTATTTTTATTTTAATTTTGACATTAATTAACCGTTTTTTGGATTGTGTTAGAATAAATAAAAAAAAAAAAAAAATTGTAAATAAATGTTTTAATATAATATTGCCTTTACATATGCAACACATTAGAATAAATATCCTTTATATATCCTCCATCCTATATTTCCGTAAATAAATATGCTTTATATATTTTTTATATCAAACAATTGATTTTTTCATTGGAATAATTGATTTTGTAAATGTTTAATTTCAACGATCACTTTCAACACAAAAACATTATTCTATTTTAATAAGTGATTATCTCTATTATTTTTAAAATGTTAATACTTATATTATTGATTTTGTGATTATTTAATATATTTAAATTTATATGATTATTATTGAATTTACATTTATTTAATTAAATTATCATTTATTTTCTATGAAGATCTCAATACATATTATTATTATTATTTTTATTATTATATCAATAAATATTATTAAATCAATTAATTACTATTTATTTAAGATTTGTTTAAAAACAGTCATAAACTTTATAGAAACATGAAGATTAGCTGTGCAATAGCACGTTCAGTTGCATGAAAATTGAAATGAGATTAATATTTTTTTTAAAATAAAAATTGAAAAGAATAAAATAATAAAATAAAATAACAAATATTATATTTTTAAATTTAATTTTATATAAATAACAAATATTTATAAAGAAAAAAAATCGACTTAAAACATATCTTAGACTGTAACTTATGTTTCTAAAATATCTTGCTAATCGCGATGAATTTCTCTTTTGAGTTTCATTATATTTGTCATTATGTTATAGGTGTAGACTATTTTTTCCTTAATATACAATTTTGTTAATGTCAAGTTCTTGGTTAAACTGTGCTCCAAAACAAAAGAGAGTTATCAGAGAGAGTATATGTGACTTTTAAAGAATTATAGATGGTATACGAGTTTTGTTGATGTTTGAAGAGAGCTTTAAGTTGGTAATGGTAATACAATTTGAACTATGTGGGGAAACATTAATTCCAAATAGATTAAAATATTTTGGAGAAGAGAAGAACTTTATACAACAATCGTCAACAGTATCAAAATAATACTAAGATAATTGATAGCATTTTCTTATTTTACACTCATAATAGGTTTTTATCTTTGATTTTTATTTATGAATTCCTGGTAGAACAATCATTGCAAAATTCAATCTAAATTACAAATTGTAATTATTACGAGGGATTTAGTTTTAATTCCACGGCCAATTTTAGTAAAGTATACGTTAAAGAGAATTGGAATACACTGACTCTCTCACTGATTTTGGGTAAAACATGGTTTTCATTTCTATTTTCCTCCAGGTGATGCTGACATTTGTTGTCCATAAATTTTTAAATAGAGTGATGTAAATTGTCTGATGTTTAGTGTCTTTTAACTTATTAACAAAGTATTTGAATAAAATGCAGGGTGAAAAGTTGGCTGATTCAGTTAGTTGTATCTATATTAGAACATATAAAGGTTTTTGTCAAAATTAAGAACTCAGTAAATATGAGATTTGATATTATTCCTCCAGCTTATTATTGATGAAACTATGATTTGGTTTTTCTAATCACATGTTACAAAAAGAAACTACTCAAAAAATTAAGTTAATATAAATGTTTGCTTTTTTTTTCTCTTCCGTGTTGCAAATTGCAAAAATAGAGCTTCTTTATTTATTATTAATATTCTCATTTATTTTTTTAACATTAATAACTATATTTAAAGTTTGTTAATTAATAAGTTATTAGTTGTTAAAGTTGCTTAAAAATATTCTACGAATAATTATGAGTTATTCACTATTCATATAGTATTTATTCGTGATGCAGAATTGTTTATATTCACAAATTCAGATACTATGTACATGCTTCCTTCATTAATAATTTTTGTTTTTTAGTTATTATTTTAAGGTTTCTTCATGACAATTGAAATCAGATCTAAATTTTTATTTTAAATATTTGATGAGTTAATTAATATATATTTTAAACATTTGATTGATTTGAATTTATTATGTTAAATTATTCTAACAATTATGTTGCCCTTAGTAATGATAGCCATTCTACATTTTACTCAAAGAAGATAATAATGTATTGGTAAAAGAAAACAATGTCAATAATATATTATTTTTTAATTTCTCTAACAATAATTAAATTACTTTTGTTTACTTATAAAAACAAAATGATATTTATAAAAAGCAAAATCCTAACTGAAAGACCATAACAAACTTATCATTTATCATTTAATTCATATTTACAAACATTTGTTTTTGATTAAAACAACCCGGAACATTACAAATTTGACAAGATAATTTTGATAATACAAAAATTGATTCAATAATTTTGGTCTTTCAAAAATTGATTCAATAAATTAGTTAAAAGTTAATTTTGGATTTTTAATAATTATTTATATTAAATAATAAATAATATAATTTATTTTTATTTTTATTTTTATTTTGACATTAATTAACCGTTTTTTGGATTGTGTTAGAATAAATAAAAAATATAAAAAATTTGTAAATAAATGTTTTAATATAGTATTGCCTTTACATATGCAACACATTAGAATAAATATCCTTTATATATCTTCTATCCTATATTTCCGTAAATAAATATGCTTTATATATTTTTTATATCAAACAATTGGTTTTTTCATTGGAATAATTGATTTTGTAAATGTTTAATTTCAACGATCACTTTCAACACAAAAACATTATTCTATTTTAATAAGTGATTATCTCTATTATTTTTAAAATGTTAATACTTATATTATTGATTTTATGATTATTTAATATATTTAAATTTATATGATTATTATTGAATTTACATTTATTTAATTAAATTATCATTTATTTTCTATGAAGATCTCAATACATATTATTATTATTATTATTATTATTATTATTATTATTATTATTATTATTATTATATCAATAAATATTATTAAATCAATTAAGTACTATTTATTTAATATTTGTTTAAAAACAGTCATAAACTTTATAGAAACATGAAGATTAGCTGTGCAATAACATGTTCAGTTGCATGAAAATTGAAATGAGATTAATATTTTTTTTAAAATAAAAATTGAAAAGAATAAAATAATAAAATAAAATAACAAATATTATATTTTTAAATTTAATTTTATATAAATAACAAATATTTATAAAGAAAAAAATCGACTTAAAACATATCTTAGACTGTAACTTATGTTTCTATAATATCTTGCTAATCGCGATGAATTTCTCTGTTGAGTTTCATTATATTTGTCATTATGTTATAGGTGTAGACTATTTTTTCCTTAATATAAAATTTTGTTAATGTCAAGTTCTTGGTTAAACTGTGCTCCAAAACAAAAGAGAGTTATCAGAGAGAGTATATGTGACTTTTAAAGAATTATAGATGGTATACGAGTTTTGTTGATGTTTGAAGAGAGCTTTAAGTTGGTAATGGATATACAATTTGAACTCTGTGGGGAAACATTAATTCCAAATAGATTAAAAAATTTTGGAGAAGAGAAGAACTTTATACAACAACCGTCAACAGTATCAAAATAATACTAAGATAATTGATAGCATTTTCTTATTTTACACTCATAATAGCTTTTTATCTTTGATTTTTATTTATGAATTCCTAGTAGAACAATCATTGCAAAATTCAATCTAAATTACAAATTGTAATTATTACGAGGGATTTAGTTTTAATTCCACGACCAAATTTAGTAAAGTATACGTTAAAGAGAATTGGAACACACTGAATCTCTCACTGATTTTGGGTAAAACATGGTTTTAATTTCTATTTACCTCCAGGTGATGCTGACATTTGTTGTCCATAAAATTTTAAATAGAGTGATTTATATTGTATGATGTTTAGTGTCTTTTAACTTATTAACAAAGTATTTGAATAAAATGCAGGGTGAAAAGTTAGCTGATTAAATTAGTTGTATCTATATTAGAACATATAAAGGTTTTTGTCAAAATTAAGAACTCAGTAAATATGATATTTGATAGTATTCCTCCAGCTTATTATTGATGAAACTATGATTTGGTTTTTCTAATCACATGTTACAAAAAGAAACTACTCAAAAAATAACTTAATATAAATTTTTGCTTTTTTTTCTCTCTTCTGTATGGCAAATGGCAAAAATAGCGCTTATTTATTTATTATTAATATTCTCATTTATTTTTTTAACATTAATAACAATATTTAAAATATTTTTTTTGTTAATTAATAAGTTATTAGTTGTTAAAGTTTCTTAAAAATATTCTAAGAATAATTTATGAGTTATTCACTATTTATATAGTATTTATTCGTGATGCAGAATTGTTTATATTCACAAATTCAGATACTATGTACATGCTTCCTTCATTAATGATTTTTGTTTTTGTGTTATTTTTTTAAGGTTTCTTCATGACAATTGCAATCATATCTTAATTTTTATTTTAAATATTTGATGAGTTAATTAATATATATTTTAAACATTTGATTGATTTGAATTTATTATGTTAAATTATTCTAACAATTTTGTTGTCCTTAGTAATGATAACCATTCTACATTTTACACAAAAGAAGATAATAATGTATTGGTAAAAGAAAACAGTGTCAATAATATATTATTTTTTAATTTCTCTAACAATAATTAAATTACTTTTGTTTACTTATAAAAACAAAATGATATTTATAAAAAGCAAAAACCTAACTGAAAGACCATAACAAACTTATCATTTATCATTTAATTCATATTTACAAACATTTGTTTTTGATTAAAACAACCCAGAACATTAAAAATTTGACAAGATAATTTTGAGAATACAAAAATTGATTAAATAATTTTTGTCTTTCAAAAATTGATTCAATAAATTAGTTAAAAGTTAATTTTGGATTTTTAATAATTATTTATAATAAATAATAAATAATATAATTTATTTTAATTTTAATTTTGACATTAATTAACCGTTTTTTGGATTGTGTTAGAATAAATAAAAAATAAAAAAAATTGTAAATAAATGTTTTAATATAATATTGCCTTTACATATGCAACACATTAGAATAAATATCCTTTATATATCCTCCATCCTATATTTCCGTAAATAAATATGCTTTATATATTTTTTATATCAAACAATTGATTTTTTCATTGGAATAATTGATTTTGTAAATGTTTAATTTCAACGATCACTTTCAACACAAAAACATTATTCTATTTTAATAAGTGATTATCTCTATTATTTTTAAAATGTTAATACTTATATTATTGATTTTTCGATTATTTAATATATTTAAATTTATATGATTATTATTGAATTTACATTTATTTAATTAAATTATCATTTATTTTCTATGAAGATCTCAATACATATTATTATTATTATTATTATTATTATATCAATAAATATTATTAAATCAATTAATTACTATTTATTTAAGATTTGTTTAAAAACAGTCATAAACTTTATAGAAACATGAAGATTAGCTGTGCAATAGCACGTTCAGTTGCATGAAAATTGAAATGAGATTAATATTTTTTTTAAAATAAAAATTGAAAAGAATAAAATAATAAAATAAAATAACAAATATTATATTTTTAAATTTAATTTTATATAAATAACAAATATTTATAAAGAAAAAAAATCGACTTAAAACATATCTTAGACTGTAACTTATGTTTCTAAAATATCTTGCTAATCGCGATGAATTTCTCTGTTGAGTTTCATTATATTTGTCATTATGTTATAGGTGTAGACTATTTTTTCCTTAATATACAATTTTGTTAATGTCAAGTTCTTGGTTAAACTGTGCTCCAAAACAAAAGAGAGTTATCAGAGAGAGTATATGTGACTTTTAAAGAATTATAGATGGTATACGAGTTTTGTTGATGTTTGAAGAGAGCTTTAAGTTGGTAATGGTAATACAATTTGAACTCTGTGGGGAAACATTAATTCCAAATAGATTAAAATTTTTTGGAGAAGAGAAGAACTTTATACAACAACCGTCAACAGTATCAAAATAATACTAAGATAATTGATAGCATTTTCTTATTTTACACTCATAATAGGTTTTTATCTTTGATTTTTATTTATGAATTCCTGGTAGAACAATCATTGCAAAATTCAATCTAAATTACAAATTGTAATTATTACGAGGGATTTAGTTTTAATTCCACGGCCAATTTTAGTAAAGTATACGTTAAAGAGAATTGGAATACACTGACTCTCTCACTGATTTTGGGTAAAACATGGTTTTCATTTCTATTTTCCTCCAGGTGATGCTGACATTTGTTGTCCATAAATTTTTAAATAGAGTGATGTAAATTGTCTGATGTTTAGTGTCTTTTAACTTATTAACAAAGTATTTGAATAAAATGCAGGGTGAAAAGTTGGCTGATTCAGTTAGTTGTATCTATATTAGAACATATAAAGGTTTTTGTCAAAATTAAGAACTCAGTAAATATGAGATTTGATATTATTCCTCCAGCTTATTATTGATGAAACTATGATTTGGTTTTTCTAATCACATGTTACAAAAAGAAACTACTCAAAAAATTAAGTTAATATAAATGTTTGCTTTTTTTTTTCTCTTCCGTGTTGCAAATTGCAAAAATAGAGCTTCTTTATTTATTATTAATATTCTCATTTATTTTTTTAACATTAATAACTATATTTAAAGTTTGTTAATTAATAAGTTATTAGTTGTTAAAGTTGCTTAAAAATATTCTACGAATAATTATGAGTTATTCACTATTCATATAGTATTTATTCGTGATGCAGAATTGTTTATATTCACAAATTCAGATACTATGTACATGCTTCCTTCATTAATAATTTTTGTTTTTTCGTTATTATTTTAAGGTTTCTTCATGACAATTGAAATCAGATCTTAATTTTTATTTTAAATATTTGATGAGTTAATTAATATATATTTTAAACATTTGATTGATTTGAATTTATTATGTTAAATTATTCTAACAATTATGTTGCCCTTAGTAATGATAGCCATTCTACATTTTACTCAAAAGAAGATAATAATGTATTGGTAAAAGAAAACAATGTCAATAATATATTATTTTTTAATTTCTCTAACAATAATTAAATTACTTTTGTTTACTTATAAAAACAAAATGATATTTATAAAAAGCAAAATCCTAACTGAAAGACCATAACAAACTTATCATTTATCATTTAATTCATATTTACAAACATTTGTTTTTGATTAAAACAACCCGGAACATTACAAATTTGACAAGATAATTTTGATAATACAAAAATTGATTCAATAATTTTGGTCTTTCAAAAATTGATTCAATAAATTAGTTAAAAGTTAATTTTGGATTTTTAATAATTATTTATATTAAATAATAAATAATATAATTTATTTTTATTTTTATTTTGACATTAATTAACCGTTTTTTGGATTGTGTTAGAATAAATAAAAAATATAAAAAATTTGTAAATAAATGTTTTAATATAGTATTGCCTTTACATATGCAACACATTAGAATAAATATCCTTTATATATCTTCTATCCTATATTTCCGTAAATAAATATGCTTTATATATTTTTTATATCAAACAATTGGTTTTTTCATTGGAATAATTGATTTTGTAAATGTTTAATTTCAACGATCACTTTCAACACAAAAACATTATTCTATTTTAATAAGTGATTATCTCTATTATTTTTAAAATGTTAATACTTATATTATTGATTTTATGATTATTTAATATATTTAAATTTATATGATTATTATTGAATTTACATTTATTTAATTAAATTATCATTTATTTTCTATGAAGATCTCAATACATATTATTATTATTATTATTATTATTATTATATCAATAAATATTATTAAATCAATTAAGTACTATTTATTTAATATTTGTTTAAAAACAGTCATAAACTTTATAGAAACATGAAGATTAGCTGTGCAATAGCACGTTCAGTTGCATGAAAATTGAAATGAGATTAATATGTTTTTTAAAATAAAAATTGAAAAGAATAAAATAATAAAATAAAATAACAAATATTATATTTTTAAATTTAATTTTATATAAATAACAAATATTTATAAAGAAAAAAATCGACTTAAAACATATCTTAGACTGTAACTTATGTTTCTATAATATCTTGCTAATCGCGATGAATTTCTCTGTTGAGTTTCATTATATTTGTCATTATGTTATAGGTGTAGACTATTTTTTCCTTAATATAAAATTTTGTTAATGTCAAGTTCTTGGTTAAACTGTGCTCCAAAACAAAAGAGAGTTATCAGAGAGAGTATATGTGACTTTTAAAGAATTATAGATGGTATACGAGTTTTGTTGATGTTTGAAGAGAGCTTTAAGTTGGTAATGGATATACAATTTGAACTCTGTGGGGAAACATTAATTCCAAATAGATTAAAAAATTTTGGAGAAGAGAAGAACTTTATACAACAACCGTCAACAGTATCAAAATAATACTAAGATAATTGATAGCATTTTCTTATTTTACACTCATAATAGCTTTTTATCTTTGATTTTTATTTATGAATTCCTGGTAGAACAGTCATTGCAAAATTCAATCTAAATTACAAATTGTAATTATTACGAGGGATTTAGTTTTAATTCCACGACCAATTTTAGTAAAGTATACGTTAAAGAGAATTGGAACACACTGAATCTCTCACTGATTTTGGGTAAAACATGGTTTTAATTTCTATTTACCTCCAGGTGATGCTGACATTTGTTGTCCATAAAATTTTAAATAGAGTGATTTATATTGTATGATGTTTAGTGTCTTTTAACTTATTAACAAAGTATTTGAATAAAATGCAGGGTGAAAAGTTAGCTGATTAAATTAGTTGTATCTATATTAGAACATATAAAGGTTTTTGTCAAAATTAAGAACTCAGTAAATATGATATTTGATAGTATTCCTCCAGCTTATTATTGATGAAACTATGATTTGGTTTTTCTAATCACATGTTACAAAAAGAAACTACTCAAAAAATAACTTAATATAAATTTTTGCTTTTTTTTCTCTCTTCTGTATGGCAAATGGCAAAAATAGCGCTTCTTTATTTATTATTAATATTCTCATTTATTTTTTTAACATTAATAACAATATTTAAAATATTTTTTTTGTTAATTAATAAGTTATTAGTTGTTAAAGTTTCTTAAAAATATTCTAAGAATAATTTATGAGTTATTCACTATTTATATAGTATTTATTCGTGATGCAGAATTGTTTATATTCACAAATTCAGATACTATGTACATGCTTCCTTCATTAATGATTTTTGTTTTTGTGTTATTTTTTTAAGGTTTCTTCATGACAATTGCAATCATATATTAATTTTTATTTTAAATATTTGATGAGTTAATTAATATATATTTTAAACATTAGATTGATTTGAATTTATTATGTTAAATTATTCTAACAATTATGTTGTCCTTAGTAATGATAGCCATTCTACATTTTACACAAAAGAAGATAATAATGTATTGGTAAAAGAAAACAGTGTCAATAATATATTATTTTTTAATTTCTCTAACAATAATTAAATTACTTTTGTTTACTTATAAAAACAAAATGATATTTATAAGAAGGAAAATCCTAACTGAAAGACCATAACAAACTTATCATTTATCATTTAATTCATATTTACAAACATTTGTTTTTGATTAAAACAACCCAGAACATTAAAAATTTGACAAGATAATTTTGATAATACAAAAATTGATTAAACAATTTTTGTCTTTCAAAAATTGATTCAATAAATTAGTTAAAAGTTAATTTTGGATTTTTAATAATTATTTATAATAAATAATAAATAATATAATTTATTTTTATTTTAATTTTGACATTAATTAACCGTTTTTTGGATTGTGTTAGAATAAAAAAAAAATAAAAAAAAATTGTAAATAAATGTTTTAATATAATATTGCCTTTACATATGCAACACATTAGAATAAATATCCTTTATATATCCTCCATCCTATATTTCCGTAAATAAATATGCTTTATATATTTTTTATATCAAACAATTGATTTTTTCATTGGAATAATTGATTTTGTAAATGTTTAATTTCACCGATCACTTTCAACACAAAAACATTATTCTATTTTAATAAGTGATTATCTCTTTTATTTTTAAAAAGTTAATACTTATATGATTGATTTTATGATTATTTAATATATTTAAAATTATATGATTATTATTGATTTTACAGTTATTAATTAATATATCATTTATTTTCTATGAAGATCTCAATACTTATTATTATTATTATTATTATTATTATTATTATTATTATTAATATTATTATTGTTATTATTATTATTATATCAATAAATATTATTCAATCAATTAAGTATTATTTATTTAGGATTTGTTTAAAAACCATCATATACTTTATAGAAACATGAAGATTAGCTGAGCAATACCACGTTCGATTGCATGAAAATTGAAATGAGATTAATATATATTTTTAAATAATAATTGAAAATAATAAATTAATAAAATAAAGTAACAAATATTATATTTTTAAATTTTAATTTTATATAAAAAACAAATATTTTTAAAGAAAAAAATCGACTTAAAACAAATCTTAGACCGTAGCTTATGTTTCTATAATATGTTGCTAATCGCGATAAATTTCTCTATTGAGTTTCATTATATTTTTCATTATGTTATAGGTGTAGACTATTAGTCTTTAATATACAAGTTTGTTAATGTCAAGTTCTTGGTTAAACTGTGCTCCAAAACAAAAGAGAGTTATCAGAGAGAGTATATCTGACTTTTAAATAATTATAGATGGTATACGAGTTTCGTTGATGTTTGAAGAGAGCTTTAAGTTCGTAATGGTAATACAACTTTGATCTCTGTGGGGAAATATTAATTCCAAATAGATTAAAAAAATTTGGAGAAGAGAACTTTATACAACAACCGTCAACAGTATCAAAATAATACTAAGATAATTGATAGCATTTTCTTATTTTACACTCATAATAGCTTTTGATCTTTGATTTTTATTTATGAATTCCTGTAGAATAGTCATTGCAAAATTCAATCTAAATTATAAATTGTAATTATTACGTGGGATTTAGTTTTGATTCCACTTCCAATTTTAGTCAAGTTTACTTTAAACAAAATTGGAATCAGCTCATTCTCTCACTGATTTTGGGTAAAACGTGGTTTTCATATCTATTTTCCTCCATGTGATGCTGATATTTGTTGTCCATAAATTTTTAAATAGAGTGGTGTATATTGTCTGATGTTTAGTTTCTTTTAACTTATTAACAAAGTATTTGACTAAAATGAAGGGTGAAAAGTTAGCTGATTCTGTTAGGTGTATCTATATTAGAACAGATAAAGATTTTTGTCAAATTTAAGAACTCAATAAATATGAGATTTGATAGTATTCCTCCAGCTTATTATTAATGAAACTATGATTTGGTTTTTCTAATCACATGTTACGAAAAGAAACTACTCAAAAAAATAAGTTAAAATAAATTTTTGCTTTTTTTCTCTTCTCTGTAGCAAATGGGAAAAATAGAGCTTCTTTATTTATTATTAATATTTTCATTTATTTTTTTTATTATTAATAACTGTATTTAAAATATTTTTTTGTTAATTAATAAGTTATTAGTTATTAAAGTTGCATAAAAATATTCTACGAAAAATTATGAGTTATTCACTATTTATATAGTATTTATTCGTGATGCATAATTGTTTATATTCAAAAATTCAGATACTATGTACATGCTTCCTTCATTAATAATTTTTGTTTTTGTTTTATTTTTTTAAGGTTTCTTCATGACAATTGAAATCAGATCTTAATTTTTATTTTAAATATTTGATGAGTTAATTAATATATATTTTAAACATTTGATTGATTTGAACTTATTATGTTAAATTATTTTAACAATTTTGTTGCCCTTAGCATTGATAGCCATTCTACATTTTACTCAAAAGAAGATAATAATGAATTGGCAAAAGCCAACAGTGTCAATAATATATTATTTTTATTATTTCTCTAACAATAATTAAATTACTTTTGTTTACTTATAAAAACAAAATGATATTTATAAGAAGGAAAATCCCAACTGAAAGACCATAACAAACTTATCATTTATCATTTAATTCATATTTACAAACATTTGTTTTTGATTAAAACAACCCGGAACAATACAAATTTGACAAGATATTTTGATCATACAAAAATTGATTCAATAATTTTGGTCTTGCAAAAATTGATTCAATAAATTAGTTAAAAGTTTATTTTGGATTGTAAATAATTATTTATAATAAATAATAAATAATAAAGTTTATTTTCATTTTAATTTTGACATTAATTAACCATTTTTTGGATTGTGTTAGAATAAATAAAAAATTAAAAAAATTGTAAGTAAATGTTTTAATATAATATTACCTTTACATATGTAACACATTAGAATAAATATCCTTTATATATCCTTTCTCCTATATTTCTGTAAATAAATATGCTTTATATTTTTTTTTTATATCAAACAATTGATTTTTTCATTGGAATAATTGATTTTGTAAATGTTTAATTTCAACGATCACTTTCAACACAAAAACATTTTTCAATTTTAATAAGTGATTATCTCTTTTATTTTTAAAATGTTAATACTTATATGATTGATTTTATGATTATTTAATATATTTAAAATTTTATGATTATTATTGATTTTACAATTATTAATTAATATATCATTTATTTTCTATGAAGATCTCAATACATATTATTATTATTATTATTATTATTATTATTATTATTATTATTATAACAATAAATATTATTCAATCAATTAAATATTATTTATTTAAGATTTGTTTAAAATCAATCATATACTTTATAGAAACATGAAGATTAGTTGAGCAATACCACGTTCGGTTGCATGAAAATTGAAATGAGAATAATATATTTTTTAAAATAATAATTGAAAAGAATAAATTAACAGAGTAAAGTAACAAATATTATATTTTTAAAATTTAATTTTATATAAATAACAAATATTTTTAAAGAAAAAAAAACCGACTTAAAACAAATCTTAGACCGTAGCTTATGTTTCTATAATATGTTGCTAATCGCGATGAATTTCTCTAATGTGTTTCATTATATTTTTCATTATGTTATAGGTGTAGACTATTTTGTCCTTAATATACAAGTTTATTAATTTCAAGTTCTTGGTTAAACTGTGCTCCAAAACAAAAGAGAGTTATCAGGGAAAGTATATTTGACTTTTAAAGAATTATAGATGGTATACAAGTTTTGTTGATGTATGAAGTGAGCTTTAAGTTTGTAAGGGTAATACAACTTTGATTTCTGTGGGGAAACATTAATTCCAAATATATTTAAAAAAATTGGAGAAGAGAAGAACTTTATACAACAACAATCAACAATATCAAAATAATACTAAGATAATTGATATCATTTTCTTATTTTACACTCATAATAGCTTTTGATCTTTGATTTTTATTTATGAATTCTTGGTAGAACAGTCATTGCAAAATTCAATCTAAATTACAAATTGTAATTATTACGTGGGATTTAGTTTTGATTCCACTGCCAATTTTAGTAAAGTTTACTTTAAACAAAATTTGAATCAGCTCACTCTCTCACTGATTTTGAGTAAAACGTGGTTTTCATTTCTATTTTCTTCCAGGTGATGCTGATATTTGTTGTCCATAAAATTTAAATAGAGTAATGTATATTGTCTGATGTTTAGTTTCTTTTAACTTATTAATAAAGTATTTGAATAAAATGCAGGGTGAAAAGTTAGTTGATTCAGTTAGTTTATCTATATTAGAACAGATAAAGATTTTTGTCAAAATTAAGAACTCAATAAATATGAAATTTGATAGTATTCCTCCGGCTTATTATTAATTAAACTATGATTTGGTTTTCTAATCACATGTTACAAAAAGAAACTACCCAAAAAAATAAGTTAATATAAATTTTTGCTTTTTTTTCTCTTCTGTGTTGCAAATGGGAAAAATAGAGCTTCTTTATTTATTATTAATATTCTCATTTATTTATTTTACTATTAATAACTATATTTAAAATATTTTTTTGTTAATTAATAAGTTATTAGTTATTAAAGTTGCATAAAAATATTCTACAAATAATTATGAGTTATTCACTATTTATATAGTATTTATTCGTGATGCAGAATTGTTTATATTCACAAATTCATATACTATGTACATGCTTCCTTCATTAATAACTTTTGTTTTAGTTTTATTTTTTTAAGGTTTCTTCATGACAATTGCAATCAGATCTTAATTTTTATTTTAAATATTTGATGAATTTATTAATATATATTTTAAACATTTGATTAATTTGAATTTATTATGTTAAATTATTGTAACAATTTTGTTGCCCTTAGTAACGATAGCCGTTATACATTTTACTCAAAAGAAGATAATAATGCATTGGTAAAAGAAAACAATGTCAATTATATATTATTTTTTAATTTCTCTAACAATAATTAAATTACTTTTGTTTACTTATAAAAACAAAATGATATTTGTAAGAAGAAAAATCTTAACTGAAAGACCATAACAAACTTATCATTTATCATTTAATTCATATTTACAAACATTTGTTTTTAATTAAAACAACCGGAAACAATACAAATTTGACAAGATAATTTTGATCATACAAAAATTGATTCAATAATTTTGGTCTTGCAAAAATTGATTCAATAAATTAGTTAAAAGTTAATTTTGGATTGTAAATAATTATTTATAATAAATAATAAATAATATAGTTTATTTTCATTTTAATTTTGACATTAATTAACCATTTTTTGGATTGTATTAGAATAAATAAAAAATAAATAAAAATTGTAAATAAATGTTTTAATATAATATTGCCTTTACATATGCAACACATTAGAATAAATATCCTTTATATATCCTCTATCCTATATATCCGTAAATAAATATGCTTTATATATTTTTTATATCAAACAATTGATTTTTTCATTGAAATGATTGATTTTGTAAATGTTTAATTTCACCGATCACTTTCAACATAAAAAAATTATTCTATTTTAATAAGTGATTGTCTCTTTTATTTTTTAAATGTTAATACTTATATGATTGATTTTATGATTATTTAATATATTTAAAATTATATGATTATTATTGATTTTACAGTTATTAATTAATATATCATTTATTTTCTATGAAGATCTCAATACATATTATTATTATTATTATTATTATTATTATTATTATATCAATAAATATTATTCAATCAATTAAGTATTATTTATTTAAGATTTGTTTAAAAATAATCATATACCTTGTAGAAACATGAAGTTTAGCTGAGCAATACCACGTTCGGTTGCATGAAAATTGAAATGAGATTAATATGTTTTTTAAAATAATAATTGAATAGAATAAATTAATAGAATAAAGTAACAAATATTATATTTTTAAAATTTAATTTTATATAAATAACAAATATTTTTAAAGAAAAAAAACTGACTTAAAACAAATCTTAGACCGTAGCTTATGTTTCTATAATATGTTGCTAATCACGATGAATTTCTCTAATGAGTTTCATTATATTTTTCATTATGTTATAGGTGTAGACTATTTTGTCCTTAATATACAAGTTTGTTAATGTCAAGTTCTTGGTTAAACTGTGCTCCAAAATAAAAGAGAGTTATCAGAGAGAGTATATCTGACTTTTAATGAATTATAGATGGTATACGAGTTTCGTTGATGTTTGAACAGAGCTTTAAGTTCGTAATGGTAATACAACTTTGATCTCTGTTGGGAAACATTAATTCCAAATAGATTAAACAATTTTGGAGAAGAGAAGAACTTTATACAACAACCGTCAACAGTATCAAAATAATACTAAGATAATTGATAGCATTTTCTTATTTTACACTCATAATAGCTTTTGATCTTTGATTTTTATTTATGAATTCTTGGTAGAACAGTCATTGCAAAATTCAATCTTAATTACAAATTGTAATTATTACGTGGGATTTAGTTTTGATTCCACTGCCAATTTTAGTAAAGTTTACGTTAAACATAATTGGAATCAGCTGACTCTCTCACTGATTTTTGGTAAAACATGGTTTTCATTTCTATTTTCTTCCCGGTGATGCTGATATTTGTTGTCCATAAATTTTTAAATAGAGTGATGTATATTGTCTGATGTTTAGTTTCTTTTAACTTATTAACAAAGTATTTGAATAAAATGCAGGGTGAAAAGTTAGTTGATTCAGTTAGTTGTATCTATATTAGAACAGATAAACATTTTTGTCAAAATTCAGAACTCAATAAATATGAGATTTGATAGTATTCCTCCAGATTATTATTAATGAAACTATGATTTGGTTTTTCTAATCACATGTTACAAAAAGAAACTAGTCAAAAAAATAAGTTAATATAAATTTTTGCTTTTTTTTTTCTCTTCTGTGTTGCAAATGGGAAAAATAGAGCTTCTTTATTTATTATTAATATTCTCATTTATAATTTTTACTATTAATAACTATAGTTAAAATATTTTTTTTTGTTAATTAATAAGTTATTAGTTATTAAAGTTGCATAAAAATATTCTACGAATAATTATGAGTTATTCACTATTTATATAGTATTTATTCGTGATGCAGAATTGTTTATATTCACAAATTCAGATACTATGTACACGCTTCCTTCATTAATAATTTTTGTTTTTGTTTTATTTTTTTAAGGTTTCTTCATGACAATTGCAATCAAATCTTAATTTTTATTTTAAATATTTGACGAGTTTATTAATATATATTTTAAACATTTTATTGATTTGAGTTTATTATGTTAAATTATTTTAACAATTTTGTTGCCCTTACTAATGATAGCCATTCTACAGTTTACTCAAAAGAAGATAATAATGCATTGGTAAAAGAAAACAGTGTTAATAATATATTATTTTTTAATTTCTCTAACAATAATTAAATTATTTTTGTTTACTTATAAAAACAAAATAATATTAATAAGAAGGAAAATCCAAACTGAAAGACCATAACAAACTTATCATTTATCATTTAATTCATATTTACAAACATTTGTTTTTGATTAAAACAACCCGGAACAATACAAATTTGACAAGATAATTTTGATCATACAAAAATTGATTCAATAATTTTGGTCTTGCAAAAATTTATTCAATAAATTAGTTAAAATTTAATTTTGGATTGTAAATAATTATTCATAATAAATAATAAATAATATAGTTTATTTTCATTTTAATTTTGACATTAATTAACCGTTTTTTGGATTGTGTTAGAATAAATAAAAAATAAAAAAATTGTAAAAAAATGTTTTAATATAATATTGCCTTTACATATGCAACACATTAGAATAAATATCCTTTATATATCATCTATCCAATATTTTCGTAAATAAATATGCTTTATATATTTTTTATATCAAACAATTGATTTTTTCATTGGAATAATTGATTTTGTAAACGTTTAATTTCACCGATCACTTTCAACACAAAACATTATTCTATTTTAATAAGTGATCATCTCTTTTATTTTTAAAATGTTAATACTTATATGATTGATTTTATGATTATTTAATATATTTAAAATTATATGATTATTATTGATTTTACAGTTATTAATTAATATATCATTTATTTTCTATGAAGATCTCAATACATATTATTATTATTATTATTATTATTATTATTATATTATTATTATTATTATTATTATTATATCAATAAATATTACTCTAAGACAACAATGTCAAAGGAATATAAAATGCACAAGAAAGACATTTGAGTAGGTAGATTACTTCTAGTTACTTGCTCCATTTCAAACAACTATCCTTGCTACTTTCAAAAAACACACACATTTCAAAAGCATCTTGCAAATATTGAAAACATTTTCAAAATACAAACATCTTTGTATACATTCTTACAAACGAGAATCATTACAAAGATTGCCTAAGCGAATGGCCTCTTTTACAAAATACTTTCAAAACCACACAAAGCACGATTTCAAACAACAAAAGTAAGTGATCTAACCAAGTAACTAAGAGCCCATAGAAAACCATGGATGAAAAGGGTGCTAATACCTTCCCTTTTCATAATCTACCCCCCGAACTCAAGAAAACATCGCAAAGGTCTTTCCTGTGCTTTTTCACCTTTCCTTTTGGATAAAAGAAAAGTCGGTGGCGACTCTTGCTAACCGCAACATTTGCGATAAAACGCAAAACAATCAAGTCAGTTCTCCCACCGCATCACAGAACTTGAGACTCTGCTGGGAAATAGAAAGAAAGTGGGGTTTACCTTAGGATCTAAGACACATTTACTTGCTTACATTGCTTGATTTGTTTTCTTTACATTACAGTTCTTTGTTTGGGTTTGAATCATCCACCCGGATTTGGGGATACATTATAGGTAAATAGCAATACGTTGTGAAAACTGTGCGGGGTATACCGACATGGTCTAAGCAATAGCTATGTTAGTGTGACATATTTGTGGGTACCGGTAGCCTTTGAGTTAATCAAAGAGAATACGAGGCCGCTGAGTGATGTCATGAAGCACTAATGAACTTCTAGAACCCTTTACTTGACCAACTTGGCCTTTAGGATGTAGTGAGATGACCGGCTTTGGTGCAGTCCAAGGTTGGTAGATACTCGATACTACACTCATTGAGGGTTGGTTTCTTGGGATATTTCGGTCACCATTAAAGAAGCTTGAGTTGAAACAATGGCCAAGGAAACAGTCCAGTGATATTGAGCTCCTTAGAACCCGGTTACTATAATTAGGATAGGTTAAGCCAACTAAACTTCAAGAGGGTACTTACCTATAAAACCCCATGCAAGCCTAAACTAAGAACTTGATTGATTTGCTTGTATATACATACTTGTGCATAACACCATGGACATCATGAACATCATATACATCCACTAACCATTTCAAGGATTTTTGAGATTCATCTTTGTTCCTGTTTTGTAGGATATGGATTCACTCCGCAGGAAAACTATCCAAATCAACCTTGTAATAATTCCTCCACAACTCAAGGAGCTAGCTTCAAGGATCCCTGAGAACTCTCCATTCACCGAGAGGCATGGTCGTCTACTCAACTTGGTCACCTCCAACCTGAGAACTCTCCATTCACCGGAACATTACAAATTTGACAAGATAATTTTGATAATACAAAAATTGATTCAATATATTTGGTCTTTCAAAAATTGATTCAATAAATTAGTTAAAAGTTAATTTTGGATTTTTAATAATTATTTATATTAAATAATAAATAATATAATTTATTTTTATTTTTATTTTGACATTAATTAACCGTTTTTTGGATTGTGTTAGAATAAATAAAAAATATAAAAAATTTGTAAATAAATGTTTTAATATAGTATTGCCTTTACATATGGAACACATTAGAATAAATATCCTTTATATATCTTCTATCCTATATTTCCGTAAATAAATATGCTTTATATATTTTTTATATCAAACAATTGGTTTTTTCATTGGAATAATTGATTTTGTAAATGTTTAATTTCAACGATCACTTTCAACACAAAAACATTATTCTATTTTAATAAGTGATTATCTCTATTATTTTTAAAATGTTAATACTTATATTATTGATTTTTTGATTATTTAATATATTTAAATTTATATGATTATTATTGAATTTACATTTATTTAATTAAATTATCATTTATTTTCTATGAAGATCTCAATACATATTATTATTATTATTATTATTATTATTATATCAATAAATATTATTAAATCAATTAAGTACTATTTATTTAAGATTTGTTTAAAAACAGTCATAAACTTTATAGAAACATGAAGATTAGCTGTGCAATAGCACGTTCAGTTGCATGAAAATTGAAATGAGATTAATATTTTTTTTAAAATAAAAATTGAAAAGAATAAAATAATAAAATAAAATAACAAATATTATATTTTTAAATTTAATTTTATATAAATAACAAATATTTATAAAGAAAAAAAATCGACTTAAAACATATCTTAGACTGTAACTTATGTTTCTATAATATCTTGCTAATCGCGATGAATTTCTCTTTTGAGTTTCATTATATTTGTCATTATGTTATAGGTGTAGACTATTTTTTCCTTAATATACAATTTTGTTAATGTCAAGTTCTTGGTTAAACTGTGCTCCAAAACAAAAGAGAGTTATCAGAGAGAGTATATGTGACTTTTAAAGAATTATAGATGGTATACGAGTTTTGTTGATGTTTGAAGAGAGCTTTAAGTTGGTAATGGTAATACAATTTGAACTCTGTTGGGAAACATTAATTCCAAATAGATTAAAAAATTTTGGAGAAGAGAAGAACTTTATACAACAACCGTCAACAGTATCAAAATAATACTAAGATAATTGATAGCATTTTCTTATTTTACACTCATAATAGGTTTTTATCTTTGATTTTTATTTATGAATTCCTGGTAGAACAATCATTGCAAAATTCAATCTAAATTACAAATTGTAATTATTACGAGGGATTTAGTTTTAATTCCACGGCCAATTTTAGTAAAGTATACGTTAAAGAGAATTGGAATACACTGACTCTCTCACTGATTTTGGGTAAAACATGGTTTTCATTGATATTTTCCTCCAGGTGATGCTGACATTTGTTGTCCATAAATTTTTAAATAGAGTGATGTAAATTGTCTGATGTTTAGTGTCTTTTAACTTATTAACAAAGTATTTGAATAAAATGCAGGGTGAAAAGTTGGCTGATTCAGTTAGTTGTATCTATATTAGAACATATAAAGGTTTTTGTCAAAATTAAGAACTCAGTAAATATGAGATTTGATATTATTCCTCCAGCTTATTATTGATGAAACTATGATTTTGTTTTTCTAATCACATGTTACAAAAAGAAACTACTCAAAAAATTAAGTTAATATAAATGTTTGCTTTTTTTTCTCTTTCGTGTTGCAAATTGCAAAAATAGAGCTTCTTTATTTATTATTAATATTCTCATTTATTTTTTTAACATTAATAACTATATTTAAAGTTTGTTAATTAATAAGTTATTAGTTGTTAAAGTTGCTTAAAAATATTCTACGAATAATTATGAGTTATTCACTGTTCATATAGTATTTATTCGTGATGCAGAATTGTTTATATTCACAAATTCAGATACTATGTACATGCTTCCTTCATTAATAATTTTTGTTTTTTCGTTATTATTTTAAGGTTTCTTCATGACAATTGAAATCAGATCTTAATTTTTATTTTAAATATTTGATGAGTTAATTAATATATATTTTAAACATTTGATTGATTTGAATTTATTATGTTAAATTATTCTAACAATTATGTTGCCCTTAGTAATGATAGCCATTCTACATTTTACTCAAAAGAAGATAATAATGTATTGGTAAAAGAAAACAATGTCAATAATATATTATTTTTTAATTTCTCTAACAATAATTAAATTACTTTTGTTTACTTATAAAAACAAAATGATATTTATAAAAAGCAAAATCCTAACTGAAAGACCATAACAAACTTATCATTTATCATTTAATTCATATTTACAAACATTTGTTTTTGATTAAAACAACCCGGAACATTACAAATTTGACAAGATAATTTTGATAATACAAAAATTGATTCAATAATTTTGGTCTTTCAAAAATTGATTCAATAAATTAGTTAAAAGTTAATTTTGGATTTTTAATAATTATTTATATTAAATAATAAATAATATAATTTATTTTTATTTTTATTTTGACATTAATTAACCGTTTTTGGGATTGTGTTAGAATAAATAAAAAATATAAAAAATTTGTAAATAAATGTTTTAATATAGTATTGCCTTTACATATGCAACACATTAGAATAAATATCCTTTATATATCTTCTATCCTATATTTCCGTAAATAAATATGCTTTATATATTTTTTATATCAAACAATTGGTTTTTTCATTGGAATAATTGATTTTGTAAATGTTTAATTTCAACGATCACTTTCAACACAAAAACATTATTCTATTTTAATAAGTGATTATCTATATTATTTTTAAAATGTTAATACTTATATTATTGATTTTATGATTATTTAATATATTTAAATTTATATGATTATTATTGAACTTACATTTATTTAATTAAATTATCATTTATTTTCTATGAAGATCTCAATACATATTATTATTATTATTATTATTATTATTATTATTATATCAATAAATATTATTAAATCAATTAAGTACTATTTATTTAATATTTGTTTAAAAACAGTCATAAACTTTATAGAAACATGAAGATTAGCTGTGCAATAGCACGTTCAGTTGCATGAAAATTGAAATGAGATTAATATTTTTTTTAAAATAAAAATTGAAAAGAATAAAATAATAAAATAAAATAACAAATATTATATTTTTAAATTTAATTTTACATAAATAACAAATATTTATAAAGAAAAAAATCGACTTAAAACATATCTTAGACTGTAACTTATGTTTCTATAATATCTTGCTAATCGCGATGAATTTCTCTGTTGAGTTTCATTATATTTGTCATTATGTTATAGGTGTAGACTATTTTTTCCTTAATATAAAATTTTGTTAATGTCAAGTTCTTGGTTAAACTGTGCTCCAAAACAAAAGAGAGTTATCAGAGAGAGTATATGTGACTTTTAAAGAATTATAGATGGTATACGAGTTTTGTTGATGTTTGAAGAGAGCTTTAAGTTGGTAATGGATATACAATTTGAACTCTGTGGGGAAACATTAATTCCAAATAGATTAAAAAAATTTGGAGAAGAGAAGAACTTTATACAACAACCGTCAACAGTATCAAAATAATACTAAGATAATTGATAGCATTTTCTTATTTTACACTCATAATAGCTTTTTATCTTTGATTTTTATTTATGAATTCCTGGTAGAACAGTCATTGCAAAATTCAATCTAAATTACAAATTGTAATTATTACGAGGGATTTAGTTTTAATTCCACGACCAAATTTAGTAAAGTATACGTTAAAGAGAATTGGAACACACTGAATCTCTCACTGATTTTGGGTAAAACATGGTTTTAATTTCTATTTACCTCCAGGTGATGCTGACATTTGTTGTCCATAAAATTTTAAATAGAGTGATTTATATTGTATGATGTTTAGTGTCTTTTAACTTATTAACAAAGTATTTGAATAAAATGCAGGGTGAAGAGTTAGCTGATTAAATTAGTTGTATCTATATTAGAACATATAAAGGTTTTTGTCAAAATTAAGAACTCAGTAAATATGATATTTGATAGTATTCCTCCAGATTATTATTAATGAAACTATGATTTGGTTTTTCTAATCACATGTTACAAAAAGAAACTAGTCAAAAAGATAACTTAATATAAATTTTTGCTTTTTTTTTTCTCTTCTGTGTTGCAAATGGCAAAAATAGAGCTTCTTTATTTATTATTAATATTCTCATTTATAATTTTTACTATTAATAACTATATTTAAAATATTTTTTTTTGTTAATTAATAAGTTATTAGTTATTAAAGTTGCATAAAAATATTCTACGAATAATTATGAGTTATTCACTATTTATATAGTATTTATTCGTGATGCAGAATTGTTTATATTCACAAATTCAGATACTATGTACACGCTTCCTTCATTAATGATTTTTGTTTTTGTGTTATTTTTTTAAGGTTTCTTCATGACAATTGCAATCAGATCTTAATTTTTATTTTAAATATTTGACAAGTTTATTAATATATATTTTAAACATTTTATTGATTTGAGTTTATTATGTTAAATTATTTTAACAATTTTGTTTCCCTTACTAATGATAGCCATTCTACAGTTTACTCAAAAGAAGATAATAATGCATTGGTAAAAGAAAACAGTGTTAATAATATATTATTTTTTAATTTCTCTAACAATAATTAAATTATTTTTGTTTACTTATAAAAACAAAATGATATTAATAAGAAGGAAAATCCAAACTGAAAGACCATAACAAACTTATCATTTATCATTTAATTCATATTTACAAACATTTGTTTTTGATTAAAACAACCCGGAACAATACAAATTTGACAAGATAATTTTGATCATACAAAAATTGATTCAATAATTTTGGTGTTCCAAAAATTTATTCAATAAATTAGTTAAAATTTAATTTTGGATTGTAAATAATTATTCATAATAAATAATAAATAATATAGTTTATTTTCATTTTAATTTTGACATTAATTAACCGTTTTTTGGATTGTGTTAGAATAAATAAAAAATAAAAAAATTGTAAAAAAATGTTTTAATATTATATTGCCTTTACATATGCAACACATTAGAATAAATATCCTTTATATATCATCTATCCAATATTTTCGTAAATAAATATGCTTTATATATTTTTTATATCAAACAATTGATTTTTTCATTGGAATAATTGATTTTGTAAACGTTTAATTTCACCGATCACTTTCAACACAAAACATTATTCTATTTTAATAAGTGATCATCTCTTTTATTTTTAAAATGTTAATATTTATATGATTGATTTTATGATTATTTAATATATTTAAAATTATATGATTATTATTGATTTTACAGTTATTAATTAATATATCATTTATTTTCTATGAAGATCTCAATACATATTATTATTATTATTATTATTATTATTATTATTATATTATTATTATTATTATTATTATTATTATGATTATTATTATTATATCAATAAATATTACTCTAAGACAACAATGTCAAAGGAATATAAAATGCACAAGAAAGACATTTGAGTAGGTAGATTACTTCTAGTTACTTGCTCCATTTCAAACAACTATCCTTGCTACTTTCAAAAAACACACACATTTCAAAAGCATCTTGCAAATATTGAAAACATTTTCAAAATACAAACATCTTTGTATACATTCTTACGAACGAGAATCATTACAAAGATTTCCTAAGCGAATGGCCTCTTTTACAAAATACTTTCAAAACCACACAAAGCACGATTTCAAACAACAAAAGTAAGTGATCTAACCAAGTAACTAAGAGCCCATAGAAAACCATGGATGAAAAGGGTGCTAATACCTTCCCTTTTCATAATCTACCCCCCGAACTCAAGAAAACATCGCAAAGGTCTTTCCTGTGCTTTTTCACCTTTCCTTTTGGATAAAAGAAAAGTCGGTGGCGACTCTTGCTAACCGCAACATTTGCGATAAAACGCAAAACAATCAAGTCAGTTCTCCCACCGCATCACAGAACTTGAGACTCTGCTGGGAAATAGAAAGAAAGTGGGGTTTACCTTAGGATCTAAGACACATTTACTTGCTTACATTGCTTGATTTGTTTTCTTTACATTACAGTTCTTTGTTTGGGTTTGAATCATCCACCCGGATTTGGGGATACATTATAGGTAAATAGAAATACGTTGTGAAAACTGTGCGGGGTATACCGACATGGTCTAAGCAATAGCTATGTTAGTGTGACATATTTGTGGGTACCGGTAGCCTTTGAGTTAATCAAAGAGAATACGAGGCCGCTGAGTGATGTCATGAAGCACTAATGAACTTCTAGAACCCTTTACTTGACCAATTTGGCCTTTAGGATGTAGTGAGATGACCGGCTTTGGTGCAGTCCAAAGTTGGTAGATACTCGATACTACACTCATTGAGGGTTGGTTTCTTGGGATATTTCGGTCACCATTAAAGAAGCTTGAGTTGAAACAATGACCAAGGAAACAGTCCAGTGATATTGAGCTCCTTAGAACCCGGTTACTATAATTAGGATAGGTTAAGCCAACTAAACTTCAAGAGGGTACTTACCTATAAAACCCCATGCAAGCCTAAACTAAGAACTTGATTGATTTGCTTGTATATACATACTTGTGCATAACACCATGGACATCATGAACATCATATACATCCACTAACCATTTCAAGGATTTTTGAGATTCATCTTTGTTCCTGTTTTGTAGGATATGGATTCACTCCGCAGGAAAACTATCTAAATCAACCTTGTAATAATTCCTCCACAACTCAAGGAGCTAGCTTCAAGGATCCCTGAGAACTCTCCATTCACCGAGAGGCATGGTCGTCTACTCAACTTGGTCACCTCCAACATAGAGGAGGATATGATGAAAGTGCTCTTCCAGTTCTTTGACCCTTTACATCATTGTTTCACATTTCCTGACTATCAACTTGTGCCCACTTTGGAAGAATTCTCTCAAATCTTGAGGATTCCTATTCTCAACCAACTACCTTTCAACGGTACAAAAAGAGATCCAAAGCCAGAAGAGATTGCTCAAGCCCTGCACTTGCACTCATCTGATGTCACAACTCATTGGGAAACTAGAAGTGGTGTCAAAGGCTTCTTAGCAAAATTTCTATTTGAGAAGGCCCAAAGTTGTTGGAATTCCCTAAACTTGCAAGCTTTTGAGGATATTGTGGCTCTTCTTATCTATGGGATGGTCTTGTTCCCCAATCCTGACCAACTCATAGATGTAAGTTCCGTCAAAATCTTCAGGTCACGTAATCTAATGCCTACATTACTAGGGGATATCCTGCACTCTTTTCACACTCGTACAATGAGGAAAAGAGGTGTCCTTATGTGTTGCACTCCCCTCCTGGCAAGATGGTTTATTTCTCATCTTCCACAATCAGTCTTAAAGAATGAGCAAGGATTAAGGTGGTCACAAAGGTTAATGACGCTCAAACATCCAGATATTCATTGGTTCTCTTGATTCAAAGAGAATGTTATCATTGTTAACCGTTGTGGGGAATTCCCTAATGTCCCTTTACTTGGCGTTATGGGAGGCATCACCTACAACTCATGCTTGGCTCTAAGACAGTTTGGTTATGCTCGAAGGGATGGCCCACATGATATGTTGATTCAATGCTTGGTATTCGACTACGACAACGACGATCAAGGACTTCGCCAGAGATTTATCTGAGCTTGGAGGATGCTAAACAAGGTGGATAGCAAGACTTTGGGACACAAGAATTCCATCCCTCTTGAGCCTTACCTCAAGTGGGTACGAACCCGAGCTCAAAGTCTTATGATGCCTTATCCTTCCATTCTTCCGGTGATTATTGAGCCTGTTAAGGAAGGAGAAGTTCCATACACTATCCTACATCCTGACATGCCCACATCTCTTGAAGACCTACAAAGTGATTGGATACAGCTCAAAGGAGAGCGAGATACTTTCGAAGCCCAATTCTACGCGAGCGAGAAGAAGGTTTTGGAACTCACTAGGCTACTTCATGAGGAGCAGACTCCAAATGCCTACATCGCACCAAAGAGGATGCGCACTACTTTTTTATATTAGACCGTAGCTTATGTTTCTATAATATGTTGCTAATCGCGATGAATTTCTCTGTTGAGTTTCATTATATTTGTTATTATGTTATAGGTGTAGACTATTTTGTCCTTAATATACAAGTTTGTTAATGTCAAGTTCTTGGTTAAACTATGCTCCAAAACAAAAGAGAGATATCAGAGAGAGTATCTTTAACTTTTAAAGAATTATAGATGGTATACGAGTTTTGTTGATGTTTGAAGAGAGCTTTAAGTTTGTAATGGTGATATAACTTTAATCTCTGTGGGGAAACATTAATTACAAATAGATTAAAAAAATTTGGAGAAGAGAAGAACTTTATACAACAATCGTCAACAGTATCAAAATAATACTAAGATAATTGCTATCATTTTCTTATTTTACACTCATGATAGATTTTGATCTTTGATTTTTATTTATGAATTCCTGGTAGAATAGTCATTGCAAAATTCAATCTAAATTAGAAATTGTAATTATTACGTGAGATTTAGTTTTAATTCCACTGCCAATTTTAGTAAAGTTTACTTTAAACAAAATTGGAATCAGCTCACTCTCTCACTGATTTTGGGTAAAACGTGGTTTTCATTTCTATTTTCTTCCAGGTGATGCTGATATTTGTTGTCCATAAATTTTTAAATAGAGTGATGTATATTGTCTGATGTTTAGTTTCTTTTAACTTATTAACAAAGTATTTGAATAAAATGCAGGGTGAAAAGTTAGCTGATTCAGTTAGTTGTATCTATATTAGAACCGATAAAGATTTTTGTCAAAATTAAGAACTCAATAAATATGAGATTTGATAGTATTCCTCCAGCTTATTATTAATGAAACTATAATTTGGCTTTTCTAATCACATGTTACAAAAAGAAACTACTCAAAAAAATAAGTTAATATAAATTTTTGCTTTTTTTTTCTCTTCTGTGTTGCAAATGGGAAAAATAGAACTTCTTTATTTATTATTAATATTCTCATTTATTTTTTTACTATTAATAACTATATTTAAAATATTTTTTTTGTTAATTAATAAGTTATTAGTTATTAAAGTTGCATAAAAATATTCTACGAATAATTAGGAGTTATTCACTATTTATATAGTATTTATTCGTGATGCAGAATTCTTTATATTCATAATTTCAGAAATTATGTACATGGTTCCTTCATTAATAATTTTTGTTTTTGTTTTATTTTTTTAAGGTTTCTTCATGACAATTGCAATCAGATCTTAAATTTTATTTTAAATATTTGATGAGTTAATTAATATATATTTTAAACATTCGATTGATTTGAATTTATTATGTTAAATTATTTTAACAATTTTTTTGCCCTTAGTAATGATAGCCATTCTACATTTAACTCAAAAGAAGATAATAATGCATTGGTAAAAGAAAACAGTGTCACTAATATATTATTTTTTAATTTCTCTAACAATAATTAAATTACTTTTGTTTACTTATAAAAACAAAAGGATATTTATAAGAAGGAAAATCCTAACTAAAAGACCATAACAAACTTATCATTTATCATTTAATTCATATTTACAAACATTTGTTTTTTATTAAAACAACGTGGAACAATACAAATGTGACAAGATTATTTTGATCTTACAAAAATTGATTCAATAATTTTGGTCTTGCAAAAATGTATTCAATAAATTAGTTAAAATTTAATTTTGGATTGTAAATAATTATTTATAATAAATAATAAATAATATAGTTTAGTTTCATTTTAATTTTGACATTAATTAACCGTTTTTTAGATTGTGTTAGAATAAATAAAAAATAAAAAAATTTGTAAATAAATGTTTTAATATAATATTGCCTTTACATATGTAACACATTAGAATAAATATCTTTTATATATCCTCTCTCCTATATTTCTGTAAATAAATATGCTTTATATATTATTTATATCAAACAATTTATTTTTTCATTGGAATAATTGATTTTGTAAATGTTTAATTTCACCGATCACTTTCAACACAAAAACATTATTCTATTTTAATAAGTTATTATCTCTTTTATTTTTAAAATGTTAATACTTATATGATTGATTTTATGATTATTTAATATATTTAAAATTATATGATTATTATTGATTTTACAGTTATTAATTAATATATCATTTATTTTCTATGAAGATCTCAATACTTATTATTATTATTATTATTATTATTATTATTATTATATCAATAAATTTTATTCAATCAATTAAGTATTATTTATTTAGGATTTGTTTAAAAACCATCATATACTTTATAGAAACATGAAGATTAGCTGAGCAATACCACGTTCGATTGCATGAAAATTGAAATGAGATTAATATATTTTTTTAAATAATAATTGAAAATACTAAATTAATAAAATAAAGTAACAAATATTATATTTTTAAATTTCAATTTTATATAAAAAACAAATATTTTTAAAGAAAAAAATCGACTTAAAACAAATCTTAGACCCTAGCTTATGTTTCTATAATATGTTGCTAATCGCGATAAATTTCTCTGTTGAGTTTCATTATATTTTTCATTATGTTATAGGTGTATACTATTAGTCTTTAATATACAAGTTTGTTAATGTCAAGTTCTTGGTTAAACTGTGCTCCAAAACAAAAGAGAGTTATCAGAGAGAGTATATCTGACTTTTAAAGAATTATAGATGGTATACGAGTTTCGTTGATGTTTGAAGAGAGCTTTAAGTTCGTAATGGTAATACACCTTTGATCTCTGTGGGGAAACATTAATTCCAAATAGGTTAAAAAAATTTGGAGAAGAGAACTTTATACAACAACCGTCAATAGTATCAAAATAATACTAAGATAATTGATAGCATTTTCTTATTTTACACTCATAATAGCTTTTGATCTTTGATTTTTATTTATGAATTCTTGGTAGAATAGTCATTGCAAAATTCAATCTAAATTATAAATTGTAATTATTACGTGGGATTTAGTTTTGATTCCACTGCCAATTTTAGTAAAGTTTACTTTAAACAAAATTGGAATCAGCTCACTCTCTCACTGATTTTGGGTAAAACGTGGTTTTCATATCTATTTTCCTCCAGGTGATGCTGATATTTGTTGTCCATAAATTTTTAAATAGAGTGGTGTATATTGTCTGATGTTTAGTTTCTTTTAACTTATTAACAAAGTATTTGACTAAAATGCAGGGTGAAAAGTTAGCTGATTCTGTTAGTTGTATCTATATTAGAACAGATAAAGATTTTTGTCAAATTTAAGAACTCAATAAATATGAGATTTGATAGTATTCCTCCAGCTTATTATTAATGAAACTATGATTTGGTTTTTCTAATCACATGTTACAAAAAGAAACTACTCAAAAAAATAAGTTAATATAAATTTTTGCTTTTTTTTCTCTTCTCTGTTGCAAATGGGAAAAATAGAGCTTCTTTATTTATTATTAATATTTTCATTTATTTTTTTTATTATTAATAACTATATTTAAAATATTTTTTTGTTAATTAATAAGTTATTAGTTATTAAAGTTGCATAAAAATATTCTACGAATAATTATGAGTTATTCACTATTTATATAGTATTTATTCGTGATGCATAATTGTTTATATTCAAAAATTCAGATACTATGTACATGCTTCCTTCATTAATAATTTTTGTTTTTGTTTTATTTTTTTAAGGTTTCTTCATGACAATTGAAATCAGATCTTAATTTTTATTTTAAATATTTGATGAGTTAATTAATATATATTTTAAACATTTGATTGATTTGAACTTATTATGTTAAATTATTTTAACAATTTTGTTGCCCTTAGTATTGATAGCCATTCTACATTTTACTCAAAAGAAGATAATAATGAATTGGCAAAAGCCAACAGTGTCAATAATATATTATTTTTATTATTTCTCTAACAATAATTAAACTACTTTTGTTTACTTATAAAAACAAAATGATATTTATAAGAAGGAAAATCCCAACTGAAAGACCATAACAAACTTATCATTTATCATTTAATTCATATTTACAAACATTTGTTTTTGATTAAAACAACCCGGAACAATACAAATTTGACAAGATATTTTGATCATACAAAAATTGATTCAATAATTTTGGTCTTGCAAAAATTGATTCAATAAATTAGTTAAAAGTTTATTTTGGATTGTAAATAATTATTTATAATAAATAATAAATAATAAAGTTTATTTTCATTTTAATTTTGACATTAATTAACCATTTTTTGGATTTTGTTAGAATAAATAAAAAAATAAAAAAATTGTAAGTAAATGTTTTAATATAATATTACCTTTACATATGTAACACATTAGAATAAATATCCTTTATATATCCTTTCTCCTATATTTCTGTAAATAAATATGCTTTATATTTTTTTTTATATCAAACAATTTATTTTTTCATTGGAATAATTGATTTTGTAAATGTCTAATTTCACCGATCACTTTCAACACAAAAACATTATTCTATTTTAATAAGTGATTATCTCTTTTATTTTTAAAATGTTAATACTTATATGATTGATTTTATGATTATTTAATATATTTAAAATTATATGATTATTATTGATTTTACAATTATTAATTAATATATCATTTATTTTCTATGAAGATCTCAATACATATTATTATTATTATTATCATTATTATTATTATCATTATTATTATTATTATTATTATTATTATTATTATTATTATATCAATAAATATTATTCAATCAATTAAATATTATTTATTTAAGATTTGTTTAAAATCAATCATATACTTTATAGAAACATGAAGATTAGTTGAGCAATACTACATTCTGTTGCATGAAAATTGAAATGAGATTAATATATTTTTTAAAATAATAATTGCAAAGAATAAATTAATAAAATCAAATAACAAATATTAGTTTTTTAAATTTAATTTTGTATAAATAACAAATATTTCTAAAGAAAAAAAACCGACTTAAAACAAATCTTAGACCGTAGCTTATGTTTCTATAATATGTTGTTAATCGCGATGAATTTCTCTGTTGAGTTTCATTATATTTGTTATTATGTTATAGGTGTAGACTATTTTGTCCTTAATATACAAGTTTGTTAATGTCAAGTTCTTGGTTAAACTGTGCTCCAAAACAAAAGAGAGATATCAGAGAGAGTATATTTGACTTTTAAAGAATTATAGATGGTATACGAGTTTTGTTGATGTTTGAAGAGAGCTTTAAGTTTGTAATGGTGATACAACTTTGATCTCTGTGGGGAAACATTAATTACAAATAGATTAAAAAAATTTGGAGAAGAGAAGAACTTTATACAACAATTGTCAACAGTATCAAAATAATACTAAGATAATTGCTATCATTTTCTTATTTTATACTCATGATAGATTTTGATCTTTGATTTTTATTTATGAATTCCTGGTAGAATAGTCATTGCAAAATTCAATCTAAATTAGAAATTGTAATTATTACATTGGATTTAGTTTTGATTCCACTGCCAATTTTAGTAAAGTTTACTTTAAACAGAATTGGAATACACTGACTCTCTCACTGATTTTGGGTAAAACGTGGTTTTCATTTCTATTTTCTTCCAAGTGATGCTGATATTTGTTGTCCATAAATTTTTAAATAGAGTGATGTATATTGTCTGATGTTTAGTTTCTTTTAACTTATTAACAAAGTATTTGAATAAAATGCAGGGTGAAAAGTTAGCTGATTCAGTTAGTTGTATCTATATTAGAACCGATAAAGATTTTTGTCAAAATTAAGAACTCAATAAATATGAGAGTTGATAGTATTCCTCCAGCTTATTATTAATGAAACTATGATTTGGCTTTTCTAATCACATGTTACAAAAAGAAACTACTCAAAAAAATAAGTTAATATAAATTTTTGCTTTTTTTTCTCTTCTCTGTTGCAAATGGGAAAAATAGAGCTTCTTTATTTATTATTAATATTTTCATTTATTTTTTTTATTATTAATAACTATATTTAAAATATTTTTTTGTTAATTAATAAGTTATTAGTTATTAAAGTTGCATAAAAATATTCTACGAATAATTATGAGTTATTCACTATTTATATAGTATTTATTCGTGATGCATAATTGTTTATATTCAAAAATTCAGATACTATGTACATGCTTCCTTCATTAATAATTTTTGTTTTTGTTTTATTTTTTTAAGGTTTCTTCATGACAATTGAAATCAGATCTTAATTTTTATTTTAAATATTTGATGAGTTAATTAATATATATTTTAAACATTTGATTGATTTGAACTTATTATGTTAAATTATTTTAACAATTTTGTTGCCCTTAGTATTGATAGCCATTCTACATTTTACTCAAAACAAGATAATAATGAATTGGCAAAAGCCAACAGTGTCAATAATATATTATTTTTATTATTTCTCTAACAATAATTAAACTACTTTTGTTTACTTATAAAAACAAAATGATATTTATAAGAAGGAAAATCCCAACTGAAAGACCATAACAAACTTATCATTTATCATTTAATTCATATTTACAAACATTTGTTTTTGATTAAAACAACCCGGAACAATACAAATTTGACAAGATATTTTGATCATACAAAAATTGATTCAATAATTTTGGTCTTGCAAAAATTGATTCAATAAATTAGTTAAAAGTTTATTTTGGATTGTAAATAATTATTTATAATAAATAATAAATAATAAAGTTTATTTTCATTTTAATTTTGACATTAATTAACCATTTTTTGGATTTTGTTAGAATAAATAAAAAAATAAAAAAATTGTAAGTAAATGTTTTAATATAATATTACCTTTACATATGTAACACATTAGAATAAATATCCTTTATATATCCTTTCTCCTATATTTCTGTAAATAAATATGCTTTATATTTTTTTTTATATCAAACAATTTATTTTTTCATTGTAATAATTGATTTTGTAAATGTTTAATTTCACCGATCACTTTCAACACAAAAACATTATTCTATTTTAATAAGTGATTATCTCTTTTATTTTTAAAATGTTAATACTTATATGATTGATTTTATGATTATTTAATATATTTAAAATTATATGATTATTATTGATTTTACAATTATTAATTAATATATCATTTATTTTCTATGAAGATCTCAATACATATTATTATTATTATCATTATTATTATTATTATTATTATTATTATTATTATTATTATTATTATTATTATTATTATATCAATAAATATTATTCAATCAATTAAATATTATTTATTTAAGATTTGTTTAAAATCAATCATATACTTTATAGAAACATGAAGATTAGTTGAGCAATACTACATTCGGTTGCATGAAAATTGAAATGAGATTAATATATTTTTTAAAATAATAATTGCAAAGAATAAATTAATAAAATCAAATAACAAATATTAGTTTTTTAAATTTAATTTTATATAAATAACAAATATTTCTAAAGAAAAAAAACCGACTTAAAACAAATCTTAGACCGTAGCTTATGTTTCTATAATATGTTGTTAATCGCGATGAATTTCTCTGTTGAGTTTCATTATATTTGTTATTATGTTATAGGTGTAGACTATTTTGTCCTTAATATACAAGTTTGTTAATGTCAAGTTCTTGGTTAAACTGTGCTCCAAAACAAAAGAGAGATATCAGAGAGAGTATATTTGACTTTTAAAGAATTATAGATGGTATACGAGTTTTGTTGATGTTTGAAGAGAGCTTTAAGTTTGTAATGGTGATACAACTTTGATCTCTGTGGGGAAACATTAATTACAAATAGATTAAAAAAATTTGGAGAAGAGAAGAACTTTATACAACAATTGTCAACAGTATCAAAATAATACTAAGATAATTGCTATCATTTTCTTATTTTACACTCATGATAGATTTTGATCTTTGATTTTTATTTATGAATTCCTGGTAGAATAGTCATTGCAAAATTCAATCTAAATTAGAAATTGTAATTATTACGTTGGATTTAGTTTTGATTCCACTGCCAATTTTAGTAAAGTTTACTTTAAACAGAATTGGAATACACTGACTCTCTCACTGATTTTGGGTAAAACGTGGTTTTCATTTCTATTTTCTTCCAAGTGATGCTGATATTTGTTGTCCATAAATTTTTAAATAGAGTGATGTATATTGTTTGATGTTTAGTTTCTTTTAACTTATTAACAAAGTATTTGAATAAAATGCAGGGTGAAAAGTTAGCTGATTCAGTTAGTTGTATCTATATTAGAACCGATAAAGATTTTTGTCAAAATTAAGAACTCAATAAATATGAGAGTTGATAGTATTCCTCCAGCTTATTATTAATGAAACTATGATTTGGCTTTTCTAATCACATGTTACAAAAAGAAACTACTCAAAAAAATAAGTTAATATAAATTTTTGCTTTTTTTTCTCTTCTGTGTTGCAAATGGGAAAAATAGAACTTCTTTATTTATTATTAATATTCTCATTTATTTTTTTACTATTAATAACTATATATAAAATATTTTTTTTGTTAATTAATAAGTTATTAGTTATTAAAGTTGCATAAAAATATTCTACGAATAATTATGAGTTATTCACTATTTATATAGTATTTATTCGTAATGCAGAATTCTTTATATTCATAATTTCAGAAATTATGTACATGGTTCCTTCATTAATAATTTTTGTTTTTGTTTTATTTTTTTAAGGTTTCTTCATGACAATTGCAATCAGATCTTAAATTTTATTTTAAATATTTGATGAGTTAATTAATATATATTTTAAACATTCGATTGATTTGAATTTATTATGTTAAATTATTTTAACAATTTTTTTGCCCTTAGTAATGATAGCCATTCTACATTTAACTCAAAAGAAGATAATAATGCATTGGTAAAAGAAAACAGTGTTACTAATATATTATTTTTTAATTTCTCTAACAATAATTAAATTACTTTTGTTTACTTATAAAAACAAAAGGATATTTATAAGAAGGAAAATCCTAACTAAAAGACCATAACAAACTTATCATTTATCATTTAATTCATATTTACAAACATTTGTTTTTTATTAAAACAACGTGGAACAATACAAATTTGACAAGATTATTTTGATCTTACAAAAATTGGTTCAATAATTTTGGTCTTGCAAAAATGTATTCAATAAATTAGTTAAAATTTAATTTTGGATTGTAAATAATTATTTATAATAAATAATAAATAATATAGTTTAGTTTCATTTTAATTTTGACATTAATTAACCGTTTTTTAGATTGTGTTAGAATAAATAAAAAATAAAAAAATTTGTAAATAAATGTTTTAATATAATATTGCCTTTACATATGTAACACATTAGAATAAATATCTTTTATATATCCTCTCTCCTATATTTCTGTAAATAAATATGCTTTATATATTATTTATATCAAACAATTTATTTTTTCATTGGAATAATTGATTTTGTAAATGTTTAATTTCACCGATCACTTTCAACACAAAAACATTATTCTATTTTAATAAGTGATTATCTCTTTTATTTTTAAAATGTTAATACTTATATGATTGATTTTATGATTATTTAATATATTTAAAATTATATGATTATTATTGATTTTACAGTTATTAATTAATATATCATTTATTTTCTATGAAGATCTCAATACTTATTATTATTATTATTATTATTATTATTATTATTATTATTATTATTATTATTATTATTATATCAATAAATATTATTCAATCAATTAAGTATTATTTATTTAGGATTTGTTTAAAAACCATCATATACTTTATAGAAACATGAAGATTAGCTGAGCAATACCACGTTCGATTGCATGAAAATTGAAATGAGATTAATATATTTTTTAAAATAATAATTGAAAATACTAAATTAATAAAATAAAGTAACAAATATTATATTTTTAAATTTTAATTTTATATAAAAAACAAATATTTTTAAAGAAAAAAATCGACTTAAAACAAATCTTAGACCCTAGCTTATGTTTCTATAATATGTTGCTAATCGCGATAAATTTCTCTGTTGAGTTTCATTATATTTTTCATTATGTTATAGGTGTAGACTATTAGTCTTTAATATACAAGTTTGTTAATGTCAAGTTCTTGGTTAAACTGTGCTCCAAAACAAAAGAGAGTTATCAGAGAGAATATATCTGACTTTTAAAGAATTATAGATGGTATACGAGTTTCGTTGATGTTTGAAGAGAGCTTTAAGTTCGTAATGGTAATACAACTTTGATCTCTGTGGGGAAACATTAATTCCAAATAGGTTAAAAAAATTTGGAGAAGAGAACTTTATACAACAACCGTCAATAGTATCAAAATAATACTAAGATAATTGATAGCATTTTCTTATTTTACACTCATAATAGCTTTTGATCTTTGATTTTTATTTATGAATTCCTGGTAGAATAGTCATTGCAAAATTCAATCTAAATTATAAATTGTAATTATTACGTGGGATTTAGTTTTGATTCCACTGCCAATTTTAGTAAAGTTTACTTTAAACAAAATTGGAATCAGCTCACTCTCTCACTGATTTTGGGTAAAACGTGGTTTTCATATCTATTTTCCTCCAGGTGATGCTGATATTTGTTGTCCATAAATTTTTAAATAGAGTGGTGTATATTGTCTGATGTTTAGTTTCTTTTAACTTATTAACAAAGTATTTGACTAAAATGCAGGGTGAAAAGTTAGCTGATTCTGTTAGTTGTATCTATATTAGAACAGATAAAGATTTTTGTCAAATTTAAGAACTCAATAAATATGAGATTTGATAGTATTCCTCCAGCTTATTATTAATGAAACTATGATTTGGTTTTTCTAATCACATGTTACAAAAAGAAACTACTCAAAAAAATAAGTTAATATAAATTTTTGCTTTTTTTTCTCTTCTCTGTTGCAAATGGGAAAAATAGAGCTTCTTTATTTATTATTAATATTTTCATTTATTTTTTTTATTATTAATAACTATATTTAAAATATTTTTTTGTTAATTAATAAGTTATTAGTTATTAAAGTTGCATAAAAATATTCTACGAATAATTATGAGTTATTCACTATTTATATAGTATTTATTCGTGATGCATAATTGTTTATATTCAAAAATTCAGATACTATGTACATGCTTCCTTCATTAATAATTTTTGTTTTTGTTTTATTTTTTTAAGGTTTCTTCATGACAATTGAAATCAGATCTTAATTTTTATTTTAAATATTTGATGAGTTAATTAATATATATTTTAAATATTTGATTGATTTGAACTTATTATGTTAAATTATTTTAACAATTTTGTTGCCCTTAGTATTGATAGCCATTCTACATTTTACTCAAAACAAGATAATAATGAATTGGCAAAAGCCAACAGTGTCAATAATATATTATTTTTATTATTTCTCTAACAATAATTAAACTACTTTTGTTTACTTATAAAAACAAAATGATATTTATAAGAAGGAAAATCCCAACTGAAAGACCATAACAAACTTATCATTAGTCATTTAATTCATATTTACAAACATTTGTTTTTGATTAAAACAACCCAGAACAATACAAATTTGACAAGATATTTTGATCATACAAAAATTGATTCAATAATTTTGGTCTTGCAAAAATTGATTCAATAAATTAGTTAAAAGTTTATTTTGGATTGTAAATAATTATTTATAATAAATAATAAATAATAAAGTTTATTTTCATTTTAATTTTGACATTAATTAACCATTTTTTGGATTTTGTTAGAATAAATAAAAAAATAAAAAAATTGTAAGTAAATGTTTTAATATAATATTACCTTTACATATGTAACACATTAGAATAAATATCCTTTATATATCCTTTCTCCTATATTTCTGTAAATAAATATGCTTTATATTTTTTTTATATCAAACAATTTATTTTTTCATTGGAATAATTGATTTTGTAAATGTTTAATTTCACCGATCACTTTCAACACAAAAACATTATTCTATTTTAATAAGTGATTATCTCTTTTATTTTTAAAATGTTAATACTTATATGATTGATTTTATGATTATTTAATATATTTAAAATTATATGATTATTATTGATTTTACAATTATTAATTAATATATCATTTATTTTCTATGAAGATCTCAATACATATTATTATTATTATCATTATTATTATTATTATTATTATTATTATTATTATTATTATATCAATAAATATTATTCAATCAATTAAATATTATTTATTTAAGATTTGTTTAAAATCAATCATATACTTTATAGAAACATGAAGATTAGTTGAGCAATACTACATTCGGTTGCATGAAAATTGAAATGAGATTAATATATTTTTTAAAATAATAATTGCAAATAATAAATTAATAAAATCAAATAACAAATATTAGTTTTTTAAATTTAATTTTATATAAATAACAAATATTTCTAAAGAAAAAAAACCGACTTAAAACAAATCTTAGACCGTAGCTTATGTTTCTATAATATGTTGTTAATCGCGATGAATTTCTCTGTTGAGTTTCATTATATTTGTTATTATGTTATAGGTGTAGACTATTTTGTCCTTAATATACAAGTTTGTTAATGTCAAGTTCTTGGTTAAACTGTGCTCCAAAACAAAAGAGAGATATCAGAGAGAGTATATTTGACTTTTAAAGAATTATAGATGGTATACGAGTTTTGTTGATGTTTGAAGAGAGCTTTAAGTTTGTAATGGTGATACAACTTTGATCTCTGTGGGGAAACATTAATTACAAATAGATTAAAAAAATTTGGAGAAGATAAGAACTTTATACAACAATTGTCAACAGTATCAAAATAATACTAAGATAATTGCTATCATTTTCTTATTTTACACTCATGATAGATTTTGATCTTAGATTTTTATTTATGAATTCCTGGTAGAATAGTCATTGCAAAATTCAATCTAAATTAGAAATTGTAATTATTATGTTGGATTTAGTTTTGATTCCACTGCCAATTTTAGTAAAGTTTACTTTAAACAGAATTGGAATACACTGACTCTCTCACTGATTTTGGGTAAAACGTGGTTTTCATTTCTATTTTCTTCCAAGTGATGTTGATATTTGTTGTCCATAAATTTTTAAATAGAGTGATGTATATTGTCTGATGTTTAGTTTCTTTTAACTTATTAACAAAGTATTTGAATAAAATGCAGGGTGAAAAGTTAGCTGATTCAGTTAGTTGTATCTATATTAGAACCGATAAAGATTTTTGTCAAAATTAAGAACTCAATAAATATGAGAGTTGATAGTATTCCTCCAGCTTATTATTAATGAAACTATGATTTGGCTTTTCTAATCACATGTTACAAAAAGAAACTACTCAAAAAAATAAGTTAATATAAATTTTTGCTTTTTTTTCTCTTCTGTGTTGCAAATGGGAAAAATAGAACTTCTTTATTTATTATTAATATTCTCATTTATTTTTTTACTATTAATAACTATATTTAAAATATTTTTTTTGTTAATTAATAAGTTATTAGTTATTAAAGTTGCATAAAAATATTCTACGAATAATTATGAGTTATTCACTATTTATATAGTATTTATTCGTGATGCAGAATTCTTTATATTCATAATTTCATAAATTATGTACATGGTTCCTTCATTAATTATTTTTGTTTTTGTTTTATTTTTTTAAGGTTTCTTCATGACAATTGCAATCAGATCTTAAATTTTATTTTAAATATTTGATGAGTTAATTAATATATATTTTAAACATTCGATTGATTTGAATTTATTATGTTAAATTATTTTAACAATTTTTTTGCCCTTAGTAATGATAGCCATTCTACATTTAACTCAAAAGAAGATAATAATGCATTGGTAAAAGAAAACAGTGTCACTAATATATTATTTTTTAATTTCTCTAACAATAATTAAATTACTTTTGTTTACTTATAAAAACAAAAGGATATTTATAAGAAGGAAAATCCTAACTAAAAGACCATAACAAATTTATCATTTATCATTTAATTCATATTTACAAACATTTGTTTTTTATTAAAACAACGTGGAACAATACAAATTTGACAAGATTATTTTGATCTTACAAAAATTGATTCAATAATTTTGGTCTTGCAAAAATGTATTCAATAAATTAGTTAAAATTTAATTTTGGATTGTAAATAATTATTTATAATAAATAATAAATAATATAGTTTAGTTTCATTTTAATTTTGACATTAATTAACCGTTTTTTAGATTGTGTTAGAATAAATAAAAAATAAAAAAATTTGTAAATAAATGTTTTAATATAATATTGCCTTTACATATGTAACACATTAGAATAAATATCTTTTATATATCCTCTCTCCTATATTTCTGTAAATAAATATGCTTTATATATTATTTATATCAAACAATTTATTTTTTCATTGGAATAATTGATTTTGTAAATGTTTAATTTCACCGATCACTTTCAACACAAAAACATTATTCTATTTTAATAAGTGATTATCTCTTTTATTTTTAAAATGTTAATACTTATATGATTGATTTTATGATTATTTAATATATTTAAAATTATATGATTATTATTGATTTTACAGTTATTAATTAATATATCATTTATTTTCTATGAAGATCTCAATACTTATTATTATTATTATTATTATTATTATTATTATTATTATTATTATTATATCAATAAATATTATTCAATCAATTAAGTATTATTTATTTAGGATTTGTTTAAAAACCATCATATACTTTATAGAAACATGAAGATTAGCTGAGCAATACCACGTTCGATTGCATGAAAATTGAAATGAGATTAATATATTTTTTTAAATAATAATTGAAAATACTAAATTAATAAAATAAAGTAACAAATATTATATTTTTAAATTTTAATTTTATATAAAAAACAAATATTTTTAAAGAAAAAAATCGACTTAAAACAAATCTTAGACCGTAGCTTATGTTTCTATAATATGTTGCTAATCGCGATAAATTTCTCTGTTGAGTTTCATTATATTTTTCATTATGTTATAGGTGTAGACTATTAGTCTTTAATATACAAGTTTGTTAATGTCAAGTTCTTGGTTAAACTGTGCTCCAAAACAAAAGAGAGTTATCAGAGAGAGTATATCTGACTTTTAAAGAATTATAGATGGTATACGAGTTTCGTTGATGTTTGAAGAGAGCTTTAAGTTCGTACTGGTAATATAACTTTGATCTCTGTGGGGAAACATTAATTCCAAATAGATTAAAAAAATTTGGAGAAGAGAACTTTATACAACAACCGTCAACAGTATCAAAATAATACTAAGATAATTGATAGCATTTTCTTATTTTACACTCATAATAGCTTTTGATCTTTGATTTTTATTTATGAATTCCTGGTAGAATAGTCATTGCAAAATTCAATCTAAATTATAAATTGTAATTATTACGTGGGATTTAGTTTTGATTCCACTGCCAATTTTAGTAAAGTTTACTTTAAACAAAATTGGAATCAGCTCACTCTCTCACTGATTTTGGGTAAAACGTGGTTTTCATATCTATTTTCCTCCGGGTGATGCTGATATTTTTTGTCCATAAATGTTTAAATAGAGTGGTGTATATTGTCTGATGTTTAGTTTCTTTTAACTTATTAACAAAGTATTTGAATAAAATGCAGGGTGGAAAGTTAGCTGATTCTGTTAGTTGTATCTATATTAGAACAGATAAAGATTTTTGTCAAATTTAAGAACTCAATAAATATGAGATTTGATTGTATTCCTCCAGCTTATTATTAATGAAACTATGATTTGGTTTTTCTAATCACATGTTACGAAAAGAAACTACTCAAAAAAATAAGTTAATATAAATTTTTGCTTTTTTTTCTCTTCTCTGTTGCAAATGGGAAAAATAGAGCTTCTTTATTTATTATTAATATTTTCATTTATTTTTTTTATTATTAATAACTATATTTAAAATATTTTTTTGCTAATTAATAAGTTATTAGTTATTAAAGTTGCATAAAAATATTCTACGAATAATTATGAGTTATTCACTATTTATATAGTATTTATTCGTGATGCATAATTGTTTATATTCAAAAATTCAGATACTATGTACATGCTTCCTTCATTAATAATTTTTGTTTTTGTTTTATTTTTTTAAGGTTTCTTCATGACAATTGAAATCAGATCTTAATTTTTATTTTAAATATTTGATGAGTTAATTAATATATATTTTAAACATTTGATTGATTTGAACTTATTATGTTAAATTATTTTAACAATTTTGTTGCCCTTAGTATTGATAGCCATTCTACATTTTACTCAAAAGAAGATAATAATGAATTGGCAAAAGCCAACAGTGTCAATAATATATTATTTTTATTATTTCTCTAACAATAATTAAACTACTTTTGTTTACTTATAAAAACAAAATGATATTTATAAGAAGGAAAATCCCAACTGAAAGACCATAACAAACTTATCATTTATCATTTAATTCATATTTACAAACATTTGTTTTTGATTAAAACAATCCGGAACAATACAAATTTGACAAGATATTTTGATCATACAAAAATTGATTCAATAATTTTGGTCTTGCAAAAATTGATTCAATAAATTATTTAAAAGTTTATTTTGGATTGTAAATAATTATTTATAATAAATAATAAATAATAAAGTTTATTTTCATTTTAATTTTGACATTAATTAACCATTTTTTGGATTGTGTTAGAATAAATAAAAAAATAAAAAAATTGTAAGTAAATGTTTTAATATAATATTACCTTTACATATGTAACACATTAGAGTAAATATCCTTTATATATCCTTTCTCCTATATTTCTGTAAATAAATATGCTTTATATATTTTTTTTATATCAAACAATTTATTTTTTCATTGGAATAATTGATTTTGTAAATGTTTAATTTCACCGATCACTTTCAACATAAAAACATTATTCTATTTTAATAAGTGATTATCTCTTTTATTTTTAAAATGTTAATACTTATATGATTGATTTTATGATTATTTAATATATTTAAAATTATATGATTATTATTGATTTTACAATTATTAATTAATATATCATTTATTTTCTATGAAGATCTCAATACATATTATTATTATTATCATTATTATTATTATTATTATTATTATTATATCAATAAATATTATTCAATCAATTAAATATTATTTATTTAAGATTTGTTTAAAATCAATCATATACTTTATAGAAACATGAAGATTAGCTGAGCAATACTACATTCGGTTGCATGAAAATTGAAATGAGATTAATATATTTTATAAAATAATAATTGCAAAGAATAAATTAATAAAATCAAATAACAAATAATAGTTTTTTAAATTTAATTTTATATAAATAACAAATATTTCTAAAGAAAAAAAACCGACTTAAAACAAATCTTAGACCGTAGCTTATGTTTCTATAATATGTTGTTAATCGCGATGAATTTCTCTGTTGAGTTTCATTATATTTGTTATTATGTTATAGGTGTAGACTATTTTGTCCTTAATATACAAGTTTGTTAATGTCAAGTTCTTGGTTAAACTGTGCTCCAAAACAAAAGAGAGATATCAGAGAGAGTATATTTGACTTTTAAAGAATTATAGATGGCATACGAGTTTTGTTGATGTTTGAAGAGAGCTTTAAGTTTGTAATGGTGATACAACTTTGATCTCTGTGGGGAAACATTAATTACAAATAGATTAAAAAAATTTGGAGAAGAGAAGAACTTTATACAACAATTGTCAACAGTATCAAAATAATAGTAAGATAATTGCTATCATTTTCTTATTTTACACTCATGATAGATTTTGATCTTTGATTTTTATTTATGAATTCCTGGTAGAATAGTCATTGCAAAATTCAATCTAAATTAGAAATTGTAATTATTACGTGGGATTTAGTTTTGATTCCACTGCCAATTTTAGTAAAGTTTACTTTAAACAGAATTGGAATACACTGACTCTCTCACTGATTTTGGGTAAAACGTGGTTTTCATTTCTATTTTCTTCCAAGTGATGCTGATATTTGTTGTCCATAAATTTTTAAATAGAGTGATGTATATTGTCTGATGTTTAGTTTCTTTTAACTTATTAACAAAGTATTTGAATAAAATGCAGGGTGAAAAGTTAGCTGATTCAGTTAGTTGTATCTATATTAGAACCGATAAAGATTTTTGTCAAAATTAAGAACTCAATAAATATGAGAGTTGATAGTATTCCTCCAGCTTATTATTAATGAAACTATGATTTGGCTTTTCTAATCACATGTTACAAAAAGAAACTACTCAAAAAAATAAGTTAATATAAATTTTTGCTTTTTTTTCTCTTCTGTGTTGCAAATGGGAAAAATAGAACTTCTTTATTTATTATTAATATTCTCATTTATTTTTTTACTATTAATAACTATATTTAAAATATTTTTTTTGTTAATTAATAAGTTATTAGTTATTAAAGTTGCATAAAAATATTCTACGAATAATTATGAGTTATTCACTATTTATATAGTATTTATTCGTGATGCAGAATTCTTTATATTCATAATTTCAGAAATTATGTACATGGTTACTTCATTAATAATTTTTGTTTTTGTTTTATTTTTTTAAGGTTTCTTCATGACAATTGCAATCAGATCTTAAATTTTATTTTAAATATTTGATGAGTTAATTAATATATATTTTAAACATTCGATTGATTTGAATTTATTATGTTAAATTATTTTAACAATTTTTTTGCCCTTAGTAATGATAGCCATTCTACATTTAACTCAAAAGAAGATAATAATGCATTGGTAAAAGAAAACAGTGTCACTAATATATTATTTTTTAATTTCTCTAACAATAATTAAATTACTTTTGTTTACTTATAAAAACAAAAGGATATTTATAAGAAGGAAAATCCTAACTAAAAGACCATAACAAACTTATCATTTATCATTTAATTCATATTTACAAACATTTGTTTTTTATTAAAACAACGTGGAACAATACAAATTTGACAAGATTATTTTGATCTTACAAAAATTGATTCAATAATTTTGGTCTTGCAAAAATGTATTCAATAAATTAGTTAAAATTTAATTTTGGATTGTAAATAATTATTTATAATAAATAATAAATAATATAGTTTAGTTTCATTTTAATTTTGACATTAATTAACCGTTTTTTAGATTGTGTTAGAATAAATAAAAAATAAAAAAATTTGTAAATAAATGTTTTAATATAATATTGCCTTTACATATGTAACACATTAGAATAAATATCTTTTATATATCCTCTCTCCTATATTTCTGTAAATAAATATGCTTTATATATTATTTATATCAAACAATTTATTTTTTCATTGGAATAATTGATTTTGTAAATGTTTAATTTCACCGATCACTTTCAACACAAAAACATTATTCTATTTTAATAAGTGATTATCTCTTTTATTTTTAAAATGTTAATACTTATATGATTGATTTTATGATTATTTAATATATTTAAAATTATATGATTATTATTGATTTTACAATTATTAATTAATATATCATTTATTTTCTATGAAGATCTCAATACTTATTATTATTATTATTATTATTATTATTATTATTATTATTATTATTATTATATCAATAAATATTATTCAATCAATTAAGTATTATTTATTTGGGATTTGTTTAAAAACCATCATATACTTTATAGAAACATGAAGATTAGCTGAGCAATACCACGTTCGATTGCATGAAAATTGAAATGAGATTAATATTTTTTTTTAAATAATAATTGAAAATAATAAATTAATAAAATAAAGTAACAAATATTATATTTTTAAATTTTAATTTTATATATAAAACAAATATTTTTAAAGAAAAAAAATCGACTTAAAACAAATCTTAGACCGTAGCTTATATTTCTATAATATGTTGTTAATCGCGATATATTTCTCTGTTGAGTTTCATTATATTTTTCATTATGTTATAGGTGTAGACTATTAGTCTTTAATATACAAGTTTGTTAATGTCAAGTTCTTGGTTAAACTGTGCTCCAAAACAAAAGAGAGTTATCAGAGAGAGTATATCTGACTTTTAAAGAATTATAGATGGTATACGAGTTTCGTTGATGTTTGAAGAGAGCTTTAAGTTCGTAATGGTAATACAACTTTGATCTCTGTGGGGAAACATTAATTCCAAATAGATTAAAAAAATTTGGAGAAGAGAACTTTATACAACAACCGTCAACAGTATCAAAATAATACTAAGATAATTGATAGCATTTTCTTATTTTACACTCATAATAGCTTTTGATCTTTGATTTTTATTTATGAATTCCTGGTAGAATAGTCATTGCAAAATTCAATCTAAATTATAAATTGTAATTATTACGTGGGATTTAGTTTTGATTCCACTGCCAATTTTAGTAAAGTTTACTTTAAACAAAATTGGAATCAGCTCACTCTCTCACTGATTTTGGGTAAAACGTGGTTTTCATATCTATTTTCCTCCGGGTGATGCTGATATTTTTTGTCCATAAATTTTTAAATAGAGTGGTGTATATTGTCTGATGTTTAGTTTCTTTTAACTTATTAACAAAGTATTTGAATAAAATGCAGGGTGAAAAGTTAGCTGATTCTGTTAGTTGTATCTATATTAGAACAGATAAAGATTTTTGTCAAATTTAAGAACTCAATAAATATGAGATTTGATAGTATTCCTCCAGCTTATTATTAATGAAACTATGATTTGGTTTTTCTAATCACATGTTACGAAAAGAAACTACTCAAAAAAATAAGTTAATATAAATTTTTGCTTTTTTTTCTCTTCTCTGTTGCAAATGGGAAAAATAGAGCTTCTTTATTTATTATTAATATTTTCATTTATTTTTTTTATTATTAATAACTATATTTAAAATATTTTTTTTTTAATTAATAAGTTATTAGTTATTAAAGTTGCATAAAAATATTCTACGAATAATTATGAGTTATTCACTATTTATATAGTATTTATTCGTGATGCATAATTGTTTATATTCAAAAATTCAGATACTATGTACATGCTTCCTTCATTAATAATTTTTGTTTTTGTTTTATTTTTTTAAGGTTTCTTCATGACAATTGAAATCAGATCTTAATTTTTATTTTAAATATTTGATGAGTTAATTAATATATATTTTAAACATTTGATTGATTTGAACTTATTATGTTAAATTATTTTAACAATTTTGTTGCCCTTAGTATTGATAGCCATTCTACATTTTACTCAAAAGAAGATAATAATGAATTGGCAAAAGCCAACAGTGTCAATAATATATTATTTTTATTATTTCTCTAACAATAATTAAACTACTTTTGTTTACTTATAAAAACAAAATGATATTTATAAGAAGGAAAATCCCAACTGAAAGACCATAACAAACTTATCATTTATCATTTAATTCATATTTACAAACATTTGTTTTTGATTAAAACAACCCGGAACAATACAAATTTGACAAGATATTTTGATCATACAAAAATTGATTCAATAATTTTGGTCTTGCAAAAATTGATTCAATAAATTAGTTAAAAGTTTATTTTGGATTGTAAATAATTATTTATAATAAATAATAAATAATAAAGTTTATTTTCATTTTAATTTTGACATTAATTAACCATTTTTTGGATTGTGTTAGAATAAATAAAAAAATAAAAAAATTGTAAGTAAATGTTTTAATATAATATTACCTTTACATATGTAACACATTAGAATAAATATCCTTTATATATCCTTTCTCCTATATTTCTGTAAATAAATATGCTTTATATTTTTTTTTTATATCAAACAATTTATTTTTTCATTGGAATAATTGATTTTGTAAATGTTTAATTTCACCGATCACTTTCAACACAAAAACATTATTCTATTTTAATAAGTGATTATCTCTTTTATTTTTAAAATGTTAATACTTATATGATTGATTTTATGATTATTTAATATATTTAAAATTATATGATTATTATTGATTTTACAATTATTAATTAATATATCATTTATTTTCTATGAAGATCTCAATACATATTATTATTATTATCATTATTATTATTATTATTATTATTATTATTATTATATCAATAAATATTATTCAATCAATTAAATATTATTTATTTAAGATTTGTTTAAAATCAATCATATACTTTATAGAAACATGAAGATTAGCTGAGCAATACTACATTCGGTTGCATGAAAATTGAAATGAGATTAATATATTTTTTAAAATAATAATTGCAAAGAATAAATTAATAAAATCAAATAACAAATATTAGTTTTTTAAATTTAATTTTATATAAATAACAAATATTTCTAAAGAAAAAAAACCGACTTAAAACAAATCTTAGACCGTAGCTTATGTTTCTATAATATGTTGTTAATCGCGATGAATTTATCTGTTGAGTTTCATTATATTTGTTATTATGTTATAGGTGTAGACTATTTTGTCCTTAATATACAAGTTTGTTAATGTCAAGTTCTTGGTTAAACTGTGCTCCAAAACAAAAGAGAGATATCAGAGAGAGTATATTTGACTTTTAAAGAATTATAGATGGCATACGAGTTTTGTTGATGTTTGAAGAGAGCTTTAAGTTTGTAATGGTGATACAACTTTGATCTCTGTGGGGAAACATTAATTACAAATAGATTAAAAAAATTTGGAGAAGAGAAGAACTTTATACAACAATTGTCAACAGTATCAAAATAATAGTAAGATAATTGCTATCATTTTCTTATTTTACACTCATGATAGATTTTGATCTTTGATTTTTATTTATGAATTCCTGGTAGAATAGTCATTGCAAAATTCAATCTAAATTAGAAATTGTAATTATTACGTGGGATTTAGTTTTGATTCCACTGCCAATTTTAGTAAAGTTTACTTTAAACAGAATTGGAATACACTGACTCTCTCACTGATTTTGGGTAAAACGTGGTTTTCATTTCTATTTTCTTCCAAGTGATGCTGATATTTGTTGTCCATAAATTTTTAAATAGAGTGATGTATATTGTCTGATGTTTAGTTTCTTTTAACTTATTAACAAAGTATTTGAATAAAATGCAGGGTGAAAAGTTAGCTGATTCAGTTAGTTGTATCTATATTAGAACCGATAAAGATTTTTGTCAAAATTAAGAACTCAATAAATATGAGAGTTGATAGTATTCCTCCAGCTTATTATTAATGAAACTATGATTTGGCTTTTCTAATCACATGTTACAAAAAGAAACTACTCAAAAAAATAAGTTAATATAAATTTTTGCTTTTTTTTCTCTTCTGTGTTGCAAATGGGAAAAATAGAACTTCTTTATTTATTATTAATATTCTCATTTATTTTTTTACTATTAATAACTATATTTAAAATATTTTTTTTGTTAATTAATAAGTTATTAGTTATTAAAGTTGCATAAAAATATTCTACGAATAATTATGAGTTATTCACTATTTATATAGTATTTATTCGTGATGCAGAATTCTTTATATTCATAATTTCAGAAATTATGTACATGGTTACTTCATTAATAATTTTTGTTTTTGTTTTATTTTTTTAAGGTTTCTTCATGACAATTGCAATCAGATCTTAAATTTTATTTTAAATATTTGATGAGTTAATTAATATATATTTTAAACATTCGATTGATTTGAATTTATTATGTTAAATTATTTTAACAACTTTTTTGCCCTTAGTAATGATAGCCATTCTACATTTAACTCAAAAGAAGATAATAATGCATTGGTAAAAGAAAACAGTGTCACTAATATATTATTTTTTAATTTCTCTAACAATAATTAAATTACTTTTGTTTACTTATAAAAACAAAAGGATATTTATAAGAAGGAAAATCCTAACTAAAAGACCATAACAAACTTATCATTTATCATTTAATTCATATTTACAAACATTTGTTTTTTATTAAAACAACGTGGAACAATACAAATTTGACAAGATTATTTTGATCTTACAAAAATTGATTCAATAATTTTGGTCTTGCAAAAATGTATTCAATAAATTAGTTAAAATTTAATTTTGGATTGTAAATAATTATTTATAATAAATAATAAATAATATAGTTTAGTTTCATTTTAATTTTGACATTAATTAACCGTTTTTTAGATTGTGTTAGAATAAATAAAAAATAAAAAAAATTGTAAATAAATGTTTTAATATAATATTGCCTTTACATATGTAACACATTAGAATAAATATCTTTTATATATCCTCTCTCCTATATTTCTGTAAATAAATATGCTTTATATATTATTTATATCAAACAATTTATTTTTTCATTGGAATAATTGATTTTGTAAATGTTTAATTTCACCGATCACTTTCAACACAAAAACATTATTCTATTTTAATAAGTGATTATCTCTTTTATTTTTAAAATGTTAATACTTATATGATTGATTTTATGATTATTTAATATATTTAAAATTATATGATTATTATTGATTTTACAATTATTAATTAATATATCATTTATTTTCTATGAAGATCTCAATACTTATTATTATTATTATTATTATTATTATTATTATTATTATTATTATTATTATTATTATTATATCAATAAATATTATTCAATCAATTAAGTATTATTTATTTGGGATTTGTTTAAAAACCATCATATACTTTATAGAAACATGAAGATTAGCTGAGCAATACCACGTTCGATTGCATGAAAATTGAAATGAGATTAATATTTTTTTTTAAATAATAATTGAAAATAATAAATTAATAAAATAAAGTAACAAATATTATATTTTTAAATTTTAATTTTATATATAAAACAAATATTTTTAAAGAAAAAAAATCGACTTAAAACAAATCTTAGATCGTAGCTTATATTTCTATAATATGTTGTTAATCGCGATATATTTCTCTGTTGAGTTTCATTATATTTTTCATTATGTTATAGGTGTAGACTATTAGTCTTTAATATACAAGTTTGTTAATGTCAAGTTCTTGGTTAAACTGTGCTCCAAAACAAAAGAGAGTTATCAGAGAGAGTATATCTGACTTTTAAAGAATTATAGATGGTATACGAGTTTCGTTGATGTTTGAAGAGAGCTTTAAGTTCGTAATGGTAATACAACTTTGATCTCTGTGGGGAAACATTAATTCCAAATAGATTAAAAAAATTTGGAGAAGAGAACTTTATACAACAACCGTCAACAGTATCAAAATAATACTAAGATAATTGATAGCATTTTCTTATTTTACACTCATAATAGCTTTTGATCTTTGATTTTTATTTATGAATTCCTGGTAGAATAGTCATTGCAAAATTCAATCTAAATTATAAATTGTAATTATTACGTGGGATTTAGTTTTGATTCCACTGCCAATTTTAGTAAAGTTTACTTTAAACAAAATTGGAATCAGCTCACTCTCTCACTGATTTTGGGTAAAACGTGGTTTTCATATCTATTTTCCTCCGGGTGATGCTGATATTTTTTGTCCATAAATTTTTAAATAGAGTGGTGTATATTGTCTGATGTTTAGTTTCTTTTAACTTATTAACAAAGTATTTGAATAAAATGCAGGGTGAAAAGTTAGCTGATTCTGTTAGTTGTATCTATATTAGAACAGATAAAGATTTTTGTCAAATTTAAGAACTCAATAAATATGAGATTTGATAGTATTCCTCCAGCTTATTATTAATGAAACTATGATTTGGTTTTTCTAATCACATGTTACGAAAAGAAACTACTCAAAAAAATAAGTTAATATAAATTTTTGCTTTTTTTTCTCTTCTCTGTTGCAAATGGGAAAAATAGAGCTTCTTTATTTATTATTAATATTTTCATTTATTTTTTTTATTATTAATAACTATATTTAAAATATTTTTTTTTTAATTAATAAGTTATTAGTTATTAAAGTTGCATAAAAATATTCTACGAATAATTATGAGTTATTCACTATTTATATAGTATTTATTCGTGATGCATAATTGTTTATATTCAAAAATTCAGATACTATGTACATGCTTCCTTCATTAATAATTTTTGTTTTTGTTTTATTTTTTTAAGGTTTCTTCATGACAATTGAAATCAGATCTTAATTTTTATTTTAAATATTTGATGAGTTAATTAATATATATTTTAAACATTTGATTGATTTGAACTTATTATGTTAAATTATTTTAACAATTTTGTTGCCCTTAGTATTGATAGCCATTCTACATTTTACTCAAAAGAAGATAATAATGAATTGGCAAAAGCCAACAGTGTCAATAATATATTATTTTTATTATTTCTCTAACAATAATTAAACTACTTTTGTTTACTTATAAAAACAAAATGATATTTATAAGAAGGAAAATCCCAACTGAAAGACCATAACAAACTTATCATTTATCATTTAATTCATATTTACAAACATTTGTTTTTGATTAAAACAACCCGGAACAATACAAATTTGACAAGATATTTTGATCATACAAAAATTGATTCAATAATTTTGGTCTTGCAAAAATTGATTCAATAAATTAGTTAAAAGTTTATTTTGGATTGTAAATAATTATTTATAATAAATAATAAATAATAAAGTTTATTTTCATTTTAATTTTGACATTAATTAACCATTTTTTGGATTGTGTTAGAATAAATAAAAAAATAAAAAAATTGTAAGTAAATGTTTTAATATAATATTACCTTTACATATGTAACACATTAGAATAAATATCCTTTATATATCCTTTCTCCTATATTTCTGTAAATAAATATGCTTTATATTTTTTTTTTATATCAAACAATTTATTTTTTCATTGGAATAATTGATTTTGTAAATGTTTAATTTCACCGATCACTTTCAACACAAAAACATTATTCTATTTTAATAAGTGATTATCTCTTTTATTTTTAAAATGTTAATACTTATATGATTGATTTTATGATTATTTAATATATTTAAAATTATATGATTATTATTGATTTTACAATTATTAATTAATATATCATTTATTTTCTATGAAGATCTCAATACATATTATTATTATTATCATTATTATTATTATTATTATTATTATTATTATTATATCAATAAATATTATTCAATCAATTAAATATTATTTATTTAAGATTTGTTTAAAATCAATCATATACTTTATAGAAACATGAAGATTAGCTGAGCAATACTACATTCGGTTGCATGAAAATTGAAATGAGATTAATATATTTTTTAAAATAATAATTGCAAAGAATAAATTAATAAAATCAAATAACAAATATTAGTTTTTTAAATTTAATTTTATATAAATAACAAATATTTCTAAAGAAAAAAAACCGACTTAAAACAAATCTTAGACCGTAGCTTATGTTTCTATAATATGTTGTTAATCGCGATGAATTTATCTGTTGAGTTTCATTATATTTGTTATTATGTTATAGGTGTAGACTATTTTGTCCTTAATATACAAGTTTGTTAATGTCAAGTTCTTGGTTAAACTGTGCTCCAAAACAAAAGAGAGATATCAGAGAGAGTATATTTGACTTTTAAAGAATTATAGATGGCATACGAGTTTTGTTGATGTTTGAAGAGAGCTTTAAGTTTGTAATGGTGATACAACTTTGATCTCTGTGGGGAAACATTAATTACAAATAGATTAAAAAAATTTGGAGAAGAGAAGAACTTTATACAACAATTGTCAACAGTATCAAAATAATAGTAAGATAATTGCTATCATTTTCTTATTTTACACTCATGATAGATTTTGATCTTTGATTTTTATTTATGAATTCCTGGTAGAATAGTCATTGCAAAATTCAATCTAAATTAGAAATTGTAATTATTACGTGGGATTTAGTTTTGATTCCACTGCCAATTTTAGTAAAGTTTACTTTAAACAGAATTGGAATACACTGACTCTCTCACTGATTTTGGGTAAAACGTGGTTTTCATTTCTATTTTCTTCCAAGTGATGCTGATATTTGTTGTCCATAAATTTTTAAATAGAGTGATGTATATTGTCTGATGTTTAGTTTCTTTTAACTTATTAACAAAGTATTTGAATAAAATGCAGGGTGAAAAGTTAGCTGATTCAGTTAGTTGTATCTATATTAGAACCGATAAAGATTTTTGTCAAAATTAAGAACTCAATAAATATGAGAGTTGATAGTATTCCTCCAGCTTATTATTAATGAAACTATGATTTGGCTTTTCTAATCACATGTTACAAAAAGAAACTACTCAAAAAAATAAGTTAATATAAATTTTTGCTTTTTTTTCTCTTCTGTGTTGCAAATGGGAAAAATAGAACTTCTTTATTTATTATTAATATTCTCATTTATTTTTTTACTATTAATAACTATATTTAAAATATTTTTTTTGTTAATTAATAAGTTATTAGTTATTAAAGTTGCATAAAAATATTCTATGAATAATTATGAGTTATTCACTATTTATATAGTATTTATTCGTGATGCAGAATTCTTTATATTCATAATTTCAGAAATTATGTACATGGTTACTTCATTAATAATTTTTGTTTTTGTTTTATTTTTTTAAGGTTTCTTCATGACAATTGCAATCAGATCTTAAATTTTATTTTAAATATTTGATGAGTTAATTAATATATATTTTAAACATTCGATTGATTTGAATTTATTATGTTAAATTATTTTAACAACTTTTTTGCCCTTAGTAATGATAGCCATTCTACATTTAACTCAAAAGAAGATAATAATGCATTGGTAAAAGAAAACAGTGTCACTAATATATTATTTTTTAATTTCTCTAACAATAATTAAATTACTTTTGTTTACTTATAAAAACAAAAGGATATTTATAAGAAGGAAAATCCTAACTAAAAGACCATAACAAACTTATCATTTATCATTTAATTCATATTTACAAACATTTGTTTTTTATTAAAACAACGTGGAACAATACAAATTTGACAAGATTATTTTGATCTTACAAAAATTGATTCAATAATTTTGGTCTTGCAAAAATGTATTCAATAAATTAGTTAAAATTTAATTTTGGATTGTAAATAATTATTTATAATAAATAATAAATAATATAGTTTAGTTTCATTTTAATTTTGACATTAATTAACCGTTTTTTAGATTGTGTTAGAATAAATAAAAAATAAAAAAAATTGTAAATAAATGTTTTAATATAATATTGCCTTTACATATGTAACACATTAGAATAAATATCTTTTATATATCCTCTCTCCTATATTTCTGTAAATAAATATGCTTTATATATTATTTATATCAAACAATTTATTTTTTCATTGGAATAATTGATTTTGTAAATGTTTAATTTCACCGATCACTTTCAACACAAAAACATTATTCTATTTTAATAAGTGATTATCTCTTTTATTTTTAAAATGTTAATACTTATATGATTGATTTTATGATTATTTAATATATTTAAAATTATATGATTATTATTGATTTTACAATTATTAATTAATATATCATTTATTTTCTATGAAGATCTCAATACTTATTATTATTATTATTATTATTATTATTATTATTATTATTATTATTATTATTATATCAATAAATATTATTCAATCAATTAAGTATTATTTATTTGGGATTTGTTTAAAAACCATCATATACTTTATAGAAACATGAAGATTAGCTGAGCAATACCACGTTCGATTGCATGAAAATTGAAATGAGATTAATATTTTTTTTTAAATAATAATTGAAAATAATAAATTAATAAAATAAAGTAACAAATATTATATTTTTAAATTTTAATTTTATATATAAAACAAATATTTTTAAAGAAAAAAAATCGACTTAAAACAAATCTTAGACCGTAGCTTATATTTCTATAATATGTTGTTAATCGCGATATATTTCTCTGTTGAGTTTCATTATATTTTTCATTATGTTATAGGTGTAGACTATTAGTCTTTAATATACAAGTTTGTTAATGTCAAGTTCTTGGTTAAACTGTGCTCCAAAACAAAAGAGAGTTATCAGAGAGAGTATATCTGACTTTTAAAGAATTATAGATGGTATACGAGTTTCGTTGATGTTTGAAGAGAGCTTTAAGTTCGTAATGGTAATACAACTTTGATCTCTGTGGGGAAACATTAATTCCAAATAGATTAAAAAAATTTGGAGAAGAGAACTTTATACAACAACCGTCAACAGTATCAAAATAATACTAAGATAATTGATAGCATTTTCTTATTTTACACTCATAATAGCTTTTGATCTTTGATTTTTATTTATGAATTCCTGGTAGAATAGTCATTGCAAAATTCAATCTAAATTATAAATTGTAATTATTACGTGGGATTTAGTTTTGATTCCACTGCCAATTTTAGTAAAGTTTACTTTAAACAAAATTGGAATCAGCTCACTCTCTCACTGATTTTGGGTAAAACGTGGTTTTCATATCTATTTTCCTCCGGGTGATGCTGATATTTTTTGTCCATAAATTTTTAAATAGAGTGGTGTATATTGTCTGATGTTTAGTTTCTTTTAACTTATTAACAAAGTATTTGAATAAAATGCAGGGTGAAAAGTTAGCTGATTCTGTTAGTTGTATCTATATTAGAACAGATAAAGATTTTTGTCAAATTTAAGAACTCAATAAATATGAGATTTGATAGTATTCCTCCAGCTTATTATTAATGAAACTATGATTTGGTTTTTCTAATCACATGTTACGAAAAGAAACTACTCAAAAAAATAAGTTAATATAAATTTTTGCTTTTTTTTCTCTTCTCTGTTGCAAATGGGAAAAATAGAGCTTCTTTATTTATTATTAATATTTTCATTTATTTTTTTTATTATTAATAACTATATTTAAAATATTTTTTTTTTAATTAATAAGTTATTAGTTATTAAAGTTGCATAAAAATATTCTACGAATAATTATGAGTTATTCACTATTTATATAGTATTTATTCGTGATGCATAATTGTTTATATTCAAAAATTCAGATACTATGTACATGCTTCCTTCATTAATAATTTTTGTTTTTGTTTTATTTTTTTAAGGTTTCTTCATGACAATTGAAATCAGATCTTAATTTTTATTTTAAATATTTGATGAGTTAATTAATATATATTTTAAACATTTGATTGATTTGAACTTATTATGTTAAATTATTTTAACAATTTTGTTGCCCTTAGTATTGATAGCCATTCTACATTTTACTCAAAAGAAGATAATAATGAATTGGCAAAAGCCAACAGTGTCAATAATATATTATTTTTATTATTTCTCTAACAATAATTAAACTACTTTTGTTTACTTATAAAAACAAAATGATATTTATAAGAAGGAAAATCCCAACTGAAAGACCATAACAAACTTATCATTTATCATTTAATTCATATTTACAAACATTTGTTTTTGATTAAAACAACCCGGAACAATACAAATTTGACAAGATATTTTGATCATACAAAAATTGATTCAATAATTTTGGTCTTGCAAAAATTGATTCAATAAATTAGTTAAAAGTTTATTTTGGATTGTAAATAATTATTTATAATAAATAATAAATAATAAAGTTTATTTTCATTTTAATTTTGACATTAATTAACCATTTTTTGGATTGTGTTAGAATAAATAAAAAAATAAAAAAATTGTAAGTAAATGTTTTAATATAATATTACCTTTACATATGTAACACATTAGAATAAATATCCTTTATATATCCTTTCTCCTATATTTCTGTAAATAAATATGCTTTATATTTTTTTTTATATCAAACAATTTATTTTTTCATTGGAATAATTGATTTTGTAAATGTTTAATTTCACCGATCACTTTCAACACAAAAACATTATTCTATTTTAATAAGTGATTATCTCTTTTATTTTTAAAATGTTAATACTTATATGATTGATTTTATGATTATTTAATATATTTAAAATTATATGATTATTATTGATTTTACAATTATTAATTAATATATCATTTATTTTCTATGAAGATCTCAATACATATTATTATTATTATCATTATTATTATTATTATTATTATTATTATTATTATATCAATAAATATTATTCAATCAATTAAATATTATTTATTTAAGATTTGTTTAAAATCAATCATATACTTTATAGAAACATGAAGATTAGCTGAGCAATACTACATTCGGTTGCATGAAAATTGAAATGAGATTAATATATTTTTTAAAATAATAATTGCAAAGAATAAATTAATAAAATCAAATAACAAATATTAGTTTTTTAAATTTAATTTTATATAAATAACAAATATTTCTAAAGAAAAAAAACCGACTTAAAACAAATCTTAGACCGTAGCTTATGTTTCTATAATATGTTGTTAATCGCGATGAATTTATCTGTTGAGTTTCATTATATTTGTTATTATGTTATAGGTGTAGACTATTTTGTCCTTAATATACAAGTTTGTTAATGTCAAGTTCTTGGTTAAACTGTGCTCCAAAACAAAAGAGAGATATCAGAGAGAGTATATTTGACTTTTAAAGAATTATAGATGGCATACGAGTTTTGTTGATGTTTGAAGAGAGCTTTAAGTTTGTAATGGTGATACAACTTTGATCTCTGTGGGGAAACATTAATTACAAATAGATTAAAAAAATTTGGAGAAGAGAAGAACTTTATACAACAATTGTCAACAGTATCAAAATAATAGTAAGATAATTGCTATCATTTTCTTATTTTACACTCATGATAGATTTTGATCTTTGATTTTTATTTATGAATTCCTGGTAGAATAGTCATTGCAAAATTCAATCTAAATTAGAAATTGTAATTATTACGTGGGATTTAGTTTTGATTCCACTGCCAATTTTAGTAAAGTTTACTTTAAACAGAATTGGAATACACTGACTCTCTCACTGATTTTGGGTAAAACGTGGTTTTCATTTCTATTTTCTTCCAAGTGATGCTGATATTTGTTGTCCATAAATTTTTAAATAGAGTGATGTATATTGTCTGATGTTTAGTTTCTTTTAACTTATTAACAAAGTATTTGAATAAAATGCAGGGTGAAAAGTTAGCTGATTCAGTTAGTTGTATCTATATTAGAACCGATAAAGATTTTTGTCAAAATTAAGAACTCAATAAATATGAGAGTTGATAGTATTCCTCCAGCTTATTATTAATGAAACTATGATTTGGCTTTTCTAATCACATGTTACAAAAAGAAACTACTCAAAAAAATAAGTTAATATAAATTTTTGCTTTTTTTTCTCTTCTGTGTTGCAAATGGGAAAAATAGAACTTCTTTATTTATTATTAATATTCTCATTTATTTTTTTACTATTAATAACTATATTTAAAATATTTTTTTTGTTAATTAATAAGTTATTAGTTATTAAAGTTGCATAAAAATATTCTACGAATAATTATGAGTTATTCACTATTTATATAGTATTTATTCGTGATGCAGAATTCTTTATATTCATAATTTCAGAAATTATGTACATGGTTACTTCATTAATAATTTTTGTTTTTGTTTTATTTTTTTAAGGTTTCTTCATGACAATTGCAATCAGATCTTAAATTTTATTTTAAATATTTGATGAGTTAATTAATATATATTTTAAACATTCGATTGATTTGAATTTATTATGTTAAATTATTTTAACAATTTTTTTGCCCTTAGTAATGATAGCCATTCTACATTTAACTCAAAAGAAGATAATAATGCATTGGTAAAAGAAAACAGTGTCACTAATATATTATTTTTTAATTTCTCTAACAATAATTAAATTACTTTTGTTTACTTATAAAAACAAAAGGATATTTATAAGAAGGAAAATCCTAACTAAAAGACCATAACAAACTTATCATTTATCATTTAATTCATATTTACAAACATTTGTTTTTTATTAAAACAACGTGGAACAATACAAATTTGACAAGATTATTTTGATCTTACAAAAATTGATTCAATAATTTTGGTCTTGCAAAAATGTATTCAATAAATTAGTTAAAATTTAATTTTGGATTGTAAATAATTATTTATAATAAATAATAAATAATATAGTTTAGTTTCATTTTAATTTTGACATTAATTAACCGTTTTTTAGATTGTGTTAGAATAAATAAAAAATAAAAAAATTTGTAAATAAATGTTTTAATATAATATTGCCTTTACATATGTAACACATTAGAATAAATATCTTTTATATATCCTCTCTCCTATATTTCTGTAAATAAATATGCTTTATATATTATTTATATCAAACAATTTATTTTTTCATTGGAATAATTGATTTTGTAAATGTTTAATTTCACCGATCACTTTCAACACAAAAACATTATTCTATTTTAATAAGTGATTATCTCTTTTATTTTTAAAATGTTAATACTTATATGATTGATTTTATGATTATTTAATATATTTAAAATTATATGATTATTATTGATTTTACAATTATTAATTAATATATCATTTATTTTCTATGAAGATCTCAATACTTATTATTATTATTATTATTATTATTATTATTATTATTATTATTATTATTATTATTATATCAATAAATATTATTCAATCAATTAAGTATTATTTATTTGGGATTTGTTTAAAAACCATCATATACTTTATAGAAACATGAAGATTAGCTGAGCAATACCACGTTCGATTGCATGAAAATTGAAATGAGATTAATATTTTTTTTTAAATAATAATTGAAAATAATAAATTAATAAAATAAAGTAACAAATATTATATTTTTAAATTTTAATTTTATATATAAAACAAATATTTTTAAAGAAAAAAAATCGACTTAAAACAAATCTTAGACCGTAGCTTATATTTCTATAATATGTTGTTAATCGCGATATATTTCTCTGTTGAGTTTCATTATATTTTTCATTATGTTATAGGTGTAGACTATTAGTCTTTAATATACAAGTTTGTTAATGTCAAGTTCTTGGTTAAACTGTGCTCCAAAACAAAAGAGAGTTATCAGAGAGAGTATATCTGACTTTTAAAGAATTATAGATGGTATACGAGTTTCGTTGATGTTTGAAGAGAGCTTTAAGTTCGTAATGGTAATACAACTTTGATCTCTGTGGGGAAACATTAATTCCAAATAGATTAAAAAAATTTGGAGAAGAGAACTTTATACAACAACCGTCAACAGTATCAAAATAATACTAAGATAATTGATAGCATTTTCTTATTTTACACTCATAATAGCTTTTGATCTTTGATTTTTATTTATGAATTCCTGGTAGAATAGTCATTGCAAAATTCAATCTAAATTATAAATTGTAATTATTACGTGGGATTTAGTTTTGATTCCACTGCCAATTTTAGTAAAGTTTACTTTAAACAAAATTGGAATCAGCTCACTCTCTCACTGATTTTGGGTAAAACGTGGTTTTCATATCTATTTTCCTCCGGGTGATGCTGATATTTTTTGTCCATAAATTTTTAAATAGAGTGGTGTATATTGTCTGATGTTTAGTTTCTTTTAACTTATTAACAAAGTATTTGAATAAAATGCAGGGTGAAAAGTTAGCTGATTCTGTTAGTTGTATCTATATTAGAACAGATAAAGATTTTTGTCAAATTTAAGAACTCAATAAATATGAGATTTGATAGTATTCCTCCAGCTTATTATTAATGAAACTATGATTTGGTTTTTCTAATCACATGTTACGAAAAGAAACTACTCAAAAAAATAAGTTAATATAAATTTTTGCTTTTTTTTCTCTTCTCTGTTGCAAATGGGAAAAATAGAGCTTCTTTATTTATTATTAATATTTTCATTTATTTTTTTTATTATTAATAACTATATTTAAAATATTTTTTTTTTAATTAATAAGTTATTAGTTATTAAAGTTGCATAAAAATATTCTACGAATAATTATGAGTTATTCACTATTTATATAGTATTTATTCGTGATGCATAATTGTTTATATTCAAAAATTCAGATACTATGTACATGCTTCCTTCATTAATAATTTTTGTTTTTGTTTTATTTTTTTAAGGTTTCTTCATGACAATTGAAATCAGATCTTAATTTTTATTTTAAATATTTGATGAGTTAATTAATATATATTTTAAACATTTGATTGATTTGAACTTATTATGTTAAATTATTTTAACAATTTTGTTGCCCTTAGTATTGATAGCCATTCTACATTTTACTCAAAAGAAGATAATAATGAATTGGCAAAAGCCAACAGTGTCAATAATATATTATTTTTATTATTTCTCTAACAATAATTAAACTACTTTTGTTTACTTATAAAAACAAAATGATATTTATAAGAAGGAAAATCCCAACTGAAAGACCATAACAAACTTATCATTTATCATTTAATTCATATTTACAAACATTTGTTTTTGATTAAAACAACCCGGAACAATACAAATTTGACAAGATATTTTGATCATACAAAAATTGATTCAATAATTTTGGTCTTGCAAAAATTGATTCAATAAATTAGTTAAAAGTTTATTTTGGATTGTAAATAATTATTTATAATAAATAATAAATAATAAAGTTTATTTTCATTTTAATTTTGACATTAATTAACCATTTTTTGAATTGTGTTAGAATAAATAAAAAAATAAAAAAATTGTAAGTAAATGTTTTAATATAATATTACCTTTACATATGTAACACATTAGAATAAATATCCTTTATATATCCTTTCTCCTATATTTCTGTAAATAAATATGCTTTATATTTTTTTTTTATATCAAACAATTTATTTTTTCATTGGAATAATTGATTTTGTAAATGTTTAATTTCACCGATCACTTTCAACACAAAAATATTATTCTATTTTAATAAGTGATTATCTCTTTTATTTTTAAAATGTTAATACTTATATGATTGATTTTATGATTATTTAATATATTTAAAATTATATGATTATTATTGATTTTACAATTATTAATTAATATATCATTTATTTTCTATGAAGATCTCAATACATATTATTATTATTATCATTATTATTATTATTATTATTATTATTATTATTATTATTATATCAATAAATATTATTCAATCAATTAAATATTATTTATTTAAGATTTGTTTAAAATCAATCATATACTTTATAGAAACATGAAGATTAGCTGAGCAATACTACATTCGGTTGCATGAAAATTGAAATGAGATTAATATATTTTTTAAAATAATAATTGCAAAGAATAAATTAATAAAATCAAATAACAAATATTAGTTTTTTAAATTTAATTTTATATAAATAACAAATATTTCTAAAGAAAAAAAACCGACTTAAAACAAATCTTAGACCGTAGCTTATGTTTCTATAATATGTTGTTAATCGCGATGAATTTCTCTGTTGAGTTTCATTATATTTGTTATTATGTTATAGGTGTAGACTATTTTGTCCTTAATATACAAGTTTGTTAATGTCAAGTTCTTGGTTAAACTGTGCTCCAAAACAAAAGAGAGATATCAGAGAGAGTATATTTGACTTTTAAAGAATTATAGATGGTATACGAGTTTTGTTGATGTTTGAAGAGAGCTTTAAGTTTGTAATGGTGATACAACTTTGATCTCTGTGGGGAAACATTAATTACAAATAGATTAAAAAAATTTGGAGAAGAGAAGAACTTTATACAACAATTGTCAACAGTATCAAAATAATACTAAGATAATTGCTATCATTTTCTTATTTTACACTCATGATAGATTTTGATCTTTGATTTTTATTTATGAATTCCTGGTAGAATAGTCATTGCAAAATTCAATCTAAATTAGAAATTGTAATTATTACGTGGGATTTAGTTTTGATTCCACTGCCAATTTTAGTAAAGTTTACTTTAAACAGAATTGGAATACACTGACTCTCTCACTGATTTTGGGTAAAACGTGGTTTTCATTTCTATTTTCTTCCAAGTGATGCTGATATTTGTTGTCCATAAATTTTTAAATAGAGTGATGTATATTGTCTGATGTTTAGTTTCTTTTAACTTATTAACAAAGTATTTGAATAAAATGCAGGGTGAAAAGTTAGCTGATTCAGTTAGTTGTATCTATATTAGAACCGATAAAGATTTTTGTCAAAATTAAGAACTCAATAAATATGAGAGTTGATAGTATTCCTCCAGCTTATTATTAATGAAACTATGATTTGGCTTTTCTAATCACATGTTACAAAAAGAAACTACTCAAAAAAATAAGTTAATATAAATTTTTGCTTTTTTTTTCTCTTCTGTGTTGCAAATGGGAAAAATAGAACTTCTTTATTTATTATTAATATTCTCATTTATTTTTTTACTATTAATAACTATATTTAAAATATTTTTTTTGTTAATTAATAAGTTATTAGTTATTAAAGTTGCATAAAAATATTCTACGAATAATTATGAGTTATTCACTATTTATATAGTATTTATTCGTGATGCAGAATTCTTTATATTCATAATTTCAGAAATTATGTACATGGTTCCTTCATTAATAATTTTTGTTTTTGTTTTATTTTTTTAAGGTTTCTTCATGACAATTGCAATCAGATCTTAAATTTTATTTTAAATATTTGATGAGTTAATTAATATATATTTTAAACATTCGATTGATTTGAATTTATTATGTTAAATTATTTTAACAATTTTTTTGCTCTTAGTAATGATAGCCATTCTACATTTAACTCAAAAGAAGATAATAATGCATTGGTAAATAAAAACAGTGTCACTAATATATTATTTTTTAATTTCTCTAACAATAATTAAATTACTTTTGTTTACTTATAAAAACAAAAGGATATTTATAAGAAGGAAAATCCTAACTAAAAGACCATAACAAACTTATCATTTATTATTTAATTCATATTTACAAACATTTGTTTTTTATTAAAACAATGTGGAACAATACAAATTTGACAAGATTATTTTGATCTTACAAAAATTGATTCAATAATTTTGGTCTTGCAAAAATGTATTCAATAAATTAGTTAAAATTTAATTTTGGATTGTAAATAATTATTTATAATAAATAATAAATAATATAGTTTAGTTTCATTTTAATTTTGACATTAATTAACCGTTTTTTAGATTGTGTTAGAATAAATAAAAAATAAAAAAATTTGTAAATAAATGTTTTAATATAATATTGCCTTTACATATGTAAAACATTAGAATAAATATCTTTTATATATCCTCTCTCCTATATTTCTGTAAATAAATATGCTTTATATATTATTTATATCAAGCAATTTATTTTTTCATTGGAATAATTGATTTTGTAAATGTTTAATTTCACCAATCACTTTCAACACAAAAACATTATTCTATTTTAATAAGTGATTATCTCTTTTATTTTTAAAATGTTAATACTTATATGATTAATTTTATGATTATTTAATATATTTAAAATTATATGATTATTATTGATTTTACAGTTATTAATTAATATATCATTTATTTTCTATGAAGATCTCAATACTTATTATTATTATTATTATTATTATTATTATTATTATTATTATTATTATTATATCAATAAATATTATTCAATCAATTAAGTATTATTTATTTAGGATTTGTTTAAAAACCATCATATACTTTATAGAAACATGAAGATTAGCTGAGCAATACCACGTTCGATTGCATGAAAATTGAAATGAGATTAATATTTTTTTTAAATAATAATTGAAAATAATAAATTAATAAAATAAAGTAACAAATATTATATTTTTAAATTTTAATTTTATATATAAAACAAATATTTTTAAAGAAAAAAAATCGACTTCAAACAAATCTTAGACCGTAGCTTATATTTCTATAATATGTTGCTAATCGCGATACATTTCTCTGTTGAGTTTCATTATATTTTTCATTATATTATAGGTGTAGACTATTAGTCTTTAATATACAAGTTTGTTAATGTCAAGTTCTTGGTTAAACTTTGCTCCAAAACAAAAGAGAGTTATCAGAGAGAGTATATCTGACATTTAAAGAATTATAGATGGTATACGAGTTTCGTTGATGTTTGAAGAGAGCTTTAAGTTCGTAATGGTAATACAACTTTGATCTCTGTGGGGAAACATTAATTCCAAATAGATTAAAAATTTTTGGAGAAGAGAACTTTATACAACAACCGTAAACAGTATCAAAATAATACTAAGATAATTGATAGCATTTTCTTATTTTACACTCATAATAGCTTTTGATCTTTGATTTTTATTTATGAATTCCTGGTAGAATAGTCATTGCAAAATTCAATCTAAATTATAAATTGTAATTATTACGTGGGATTTAGTTTTGATTCCACTGCCAATTTTAGTAAAGTTTACTTTAAACAAAATTGGAATCAGCTCACTCTCTCACTGATTTTGGGTAAAACGTGGATTTCATATCTATTTTCCTCCAGGTGATGCTGATATTTGTTGTCCATAAATTTTAAAATAGAGTGGTGTATATTGTCTGATGTTTAGTTTCTTTTAACTTATTAACAAAGTATTTGACTAAAATGCAGGGTGAAAAGTTAGCTGATTCTGTTAGTTGTATCTATATTAGAACAGATAAAGATTTTTGTCAAATTTAAGAACTCAATAAATATGAGATTTGATAGTATTCCTCCAGCTTATTATTAATGAAACTATGATTTGGTTTTTCTAATCACATGTTACGAAAAGAAACTACTCAAAAAAATAAGTTAATATAAATTTTTGCTTTTTTTTTCTCTTCTCTGTTGCAAATGGGAAAAATAGAGCTTCTTTATTTATTATTAATATTTTCATTTATTTTTTTTATTATTAATAACTATATTTAAAATATTTTTTGTTAATTAATAAGTTATTAGTTATTAAAGTTGCATAAAAATATTCTACGAATAATTATGAGTTATTCACTATTTATATAGTATTTATTCGTGATGCATAATTGTTTATATTCAAAAATTCAGATACTATGTACATGCTTCCTTCATTAATAATTTTTGTTTTTGTTTTATTTTTTTAAGGTTTCTTCATGACAATTGAAATCAGATCTTAATTTTTATTTTAAATATTTGATGAGTTAATTAATATATATTTTAAACATTTGATTGATTTGAACTTATTATGTTAAATTATTTTAACAATTTTGTTGCCCTTACTATTGATAGCCATTCTACATTTTACTCAAAAGAAGATAATAATGAATTGGCAAAAGCCAACAGTGTCAATAATATATTATTTTTATTATTTCTCTAACAATAATTAAACTACTTTTGTTTACTTATAAAAACAAAATGATATTTATAAGAAGGAAAATCCCAACTGAAAGACCATAACAAACTTATCATTTATCATTTAATTCATATTTACAAACATTTGTTTTTGATTAAAACAACCCGGAACAATACAAATTTGACAAGATATTTTGATCATACAAAAATTGATTCAATAATTTTGGTCTTGCAAAAATTGATTCAATAAATTAGTTAAAAGTTTATTTTGGATTGTAAATAATTATTTATAATAAATAATAAATAATAAAGTTTATTTTCATTTTAATTTTGACATTAATTAACCATTTTTTGGATTGTGTTAGAATAAATAAAAAATAAAAAAATTGTAAGTAAATGTTTTAATATAATATTACCTTTACATATGTAACACATTAGAATAAATATCCTTTATATATCCTTTCTCCTATATTTCTGTAAATAAATATGCTTTATATTTTTTTTTTATATCAAACAATTTATTTTTTCATTGGAATAATTGATTTTGTAAATGTTTAATTTCACCGATCACTTTCAACACAAAAACATTATTCTATTTTAATAAGTGATTATCTCTTTTATTTTTAAAATGTTAATACTTATATGATTGATTTTATGATTATTTAATATATTTAAAATTATATGATTATTATTGATTTTACAATTATTAATTAATATATCATTTATTTTCTATGAAGATCTCAATACATATTATTATTATTATCATTATTATTATTATTATTATTATTATTATTATTATTATTATTATATCAATAAATATTATTCAATCAATTAAATATTATTTATTTAAGATTTGTTTAAAATCAATCATATACTTTATAGAAACATGAAGATTAGCTGAGCAATACTACATTCGGTTGCATGAAAATTGAAATGAGATTAATATATTTTTTAAAATAATAATTGCAAAGAATAAATTAATAAAATCAAATAACAAATATTAGTTTTTTAAATTTAATTTTATATAAATAACAAATATTTCTAAAGAAAAAAAACCGACTTAAAACAAATCTTAGACCGTAGCTTATGTTTCTATAATATGTTGTTAATCGCGATGAATTTCTCTGTTGAGTTTCATTATATTTGTTATTATGTTATAGGTGTAGACTATTTTGTCCTTAATATACAAGTTTGTTAATGTCAAGTTCTTGGTTAAACTGTGCTCCAAAACAAAAGAGAGATATCAGAGAGAGTATATTTGACTTTTAAAGAATTATAGATGGTATACGAGTTTTGTTGATGTTTGAAGAGAGCTTTAAGTTTGTAATGGTGATACAACTTTGATCTCTGTGGGGAAACATTAATTACAAATAGATTAAAAAAATTTGGAGAAGAGAAGAACTTTATACAACAATTGTCAACAGTATCAAAATAATACTAAGATAATTGCTATCATTTTCTTATTTTACACTCATGATAGATTTTGATCTTTGATTTTTATTTATGAATTCCTGGTAGAATAGTCATTGCAAAATTCAATCTAAATTAGAAATTGTAATTATTACGTGGGATTTAGTTTTGATTCCACTGCCAATTTTAGTAAAGTTTACTTTAAACAGAATTGGAATACACTGACTCTCTCACTGATTTTGGGTAAAACGTGGTTTTCATTTCTATTTTCTTCCAAGTGATGCTGATATTTGTTGTCCATAAATTTTTAAATAGAGTGATGTATATTGTCTGATGTTTAGTTTCTTTTAACTTATTAACAAAGTATTTGAATAAAATGCAGGGTGAAAAGTTAGCTGATTCAGTTAGTTGTATCTATATTAGAACCGATAAAGATTTTTGTCAAAATTAAGAACTCAATAAATATGAGAGTTGATAGTATTCCTCCAGCTTATTATTAATGAAACTATGATTTGGCTTTTCTAATCACATGTTACAAAAAGAAACTACTCAAAAAAATAAGTTAATATAAATTTTTGCTTTTTTTTTCTCTTCTGTGTTGCAAATGGGAAAAATAGAACTTCTTTATTTATTATTAATATTCTCATTTATTTTTTTACTATTAATAACTATATTTTAAATATTTTTTTGTTAATTAATAAGGTATTAGTTATTAAAGTTGCATTAAAATATTCTATGAATAATTATGAGTTATTCACTATTTATATAGTATTTATTCGTGATGCAGAATTCTTTATATTCATAATTTCAGAAATTATGTACATGGTTCCTTCATTAATAATTTTTGTTTTTGTTTTATTTTTTTAAGGTTTCTTCATGACAATTGCAATCAGATCTTAAATTTTATTTTAAATATTTGATGAGTTAATTAATATATATTTTAAACATTCGATTGATTTGAATTTATTATGTTAAATTATTTTAACAATTTTTTTGCCCTTAGTAATGATAGCCATTCTACATTTAACTCAAAAGAAGATAATAATGCATTGGTAAAAGAAAACAGTGTCACTAATATATTATTTTTTAATTTCTCTAACAATAATTAAATTACTTTTGTTTACTTATAAAAACAAAAGGAGATTTATAAGAAGGAAAATCCTAACTAAAAGACCATAACAAACTTATCATTTATCATTTAATTCATATTTACAAACATTTGTTTTTTATTAAAACAACGTGGAACAATACAAATTTGACAAGATTATTTTGATCTTACAAAAATTGATTCAATAATTTTGGTCTTGCAAAAATGTATTCAATAAATTAGTTAAAATTTAATTTTGGATTGTAAATAATTATTTATAATAAATAATAAATAATATAGTTTAGTTTCATTTTAATTTTGACATTAATTAACCGTTTTTTAGATTGTGTTAGAATAAATAAAAAATAAAAAAATTTGTAAATAAATGTTTTAATATAATATTGCCTTTACATATGTAACACATTAGAATAAATATCTTTTATATATCCTCTCTCCTATATTTCTGTAAATAAATATGCTTTATATATTATTTATATCAAACAATTTATTTTTTCATTGGAATAATTGATTTTGTAAATGTTTAATTTCACCGATCACTTTCAACACAAAAACATTATTCTATTTTAATAAGTGATTATCTCTTTTATTTTTAAAATGTTAATACTTATATGATTGATTTTATGATTATTTAATATATTTAAAATTATATGATTATTATTGATTTTACGGTTATTAATTAATATATCATTTATTTTCTATGAAGATCTCAATACTTATTATTATTATTATTATTATTATTATTATTATTATTATTATTATTATTATTATTATTATATCAATAAATATTATTCAATCAATTAAGTATTATTTATTTAGGATTTGTTTAAAAACCATCATATACTTTATAGAAAATTGAAATGAGATTAATATATTTTTTTAAATAATAATTGAAATTAATAAATTAATAAAATAAAGTAACAAATATTATATTTTTAAATTTTAATTTTATATATAAAACAAATATTTTTAAAGAAAAAAAATCGACTTAAAACAAATCTTAGACCGTAGCTTATATTTCTATAATATGTTGCTAATCGCGATACATTTCTCTGTTGAGTTTCATTATATTTTTCATTATGTTATAGGTGTAGACTATTAGTCTTTAATATACAAGTTTGTTAATGTCAAGTTCTTGGTTAAACTTTGCTCCAAAACAAAAGAGAGTTATCAGAGAGAGTATATATGACATTTAAAGAATTATAGATGGTATACGAGTTTCGTTGATGTTTGAAGAGAGCTTTAAGTTCGTAATGGTAATACAACTTTGATCTCTGTGGGGAAACATTAATTCCAAATAGATTAAAAAAATTTGGAGAAGAGAACTTTATACAACAACCGTAAACAGTATCAAAATAATACTAAGATAATTGATAGCATTTTCTTATTTTACACTCATAATAGCTTTTGATCTTTGATTTTTATTTATGAATTCCTGGTAGAATAGTCATTGCAAAATTCCATCTAAATTATAAATTGTAATTATTACGTGGGATTTAGTTTTGATTCCACTGCCAATTTTAGTAAAGTTTACTTTAAACAAAATTGGAATCAGCTCACTCTCTCACTGATTTTGGGTAAAACGTGGATTTCATATCTATTTTCCTCCAGGTGATGCTGATATTTGTTGTCCATAAATTTTTAAATAGAGTGGTGTATATTGTCTGATGTTTAGTTTCTTTTAACTTATTAACAAAGTATTTGACTAAAATGCAGGGTGAAAAGTTAGTTGATTCTGTTAGTTGTATCTATATTAGAACAGATAAAGATTTTTGTCAAATTTAAGAACTCAATAAATATGAGATTTGATAGTATTCCTCCAGCTTATTATTAATGAAACTATGATTTGGTTTTTCTAATCACATGTTACGAAAAGAAACTACTCAAAAAAATAAGTTAATATAAATTTTTGCTTTTTTTTCTCTTCTCTGTTGCAAATGGGAAAAATAGAGCTTCTTTATTTATTATTAATATTTTCATTTATTTTTTTATTATTAATAACTATATTTAAAATATTTTTTGTTAATTAATAAGTTATTAGTTATTAAAGTTGCATAAAAATATTCTACGAATAATTATGAGTTATTCACTATTTATATAGTATTTATTCGTGATGCATAATTGTTTATATTCAAAAATTCAGATACTATGTACATGCTTCCTTCATTAATAATTTTTGTTTTTGTTTTATTTTTTTAAGGTTTTCATGACAATTGCAATCAGATCTTAAATTTTATTTTAAATATTTGATGAGTTAATTAATATATATTTTAAACATTCGATTGATTTGAATTTATTATGTTAAATTATTTTAACAATTTTTTGCCCTTAGTAATGATAGCCATTCTACATTTAACTCAAAAGAAGATAATAATGCATTGGTAAAAGAAAACAGTGTCACTAATATATTATTTTTTAATTTCTCTAACAATAATTAAATTACTTTTGTTTACTTATAAAAACAAAAGGATATTTATAAGAAGGAAAATCCTAACTAAAAGACCATAACAAACTTATCATTTATCATTTAATTCATATTTACAAACATTTGTTTTTTATTAAAACACCGTGGAACAATACAAATTTGACAAGATTATTTTGATCTTACAAAAATTGATTCAATAATTTTGGTCTTGCAAAAATGTATTCAATAAATTAGTTAAAATTTAATTTTGGATTGTAAATAATTATTTATAATAAATAATAAATAATATAGTTTAGTTTCATTTTAATTTTGACATTAATTAACCGTTTTTTAGATTGTGTTAGAATAAATAAAAAATAAAAAAATTTGTAAATAAATGTTTTAATATAATATTGCCTTTACATATGTAACACATTAGAATAAATATCTTTTATATATCCTCTCTCCTATATTTCTGTAAATAAATATGCTTTATATATTATTTATATCAAACAATTTATTTTTTCATTGGAATAATTGATTTTGTAAATGTTTAATTTCACCGATCACTTTCAACACAAAAACATTATTCTATTTTAATAAGTGATTATCTCTTTTATTTTTAAAATGTTAATACTTATATGATTGATTTTATGATTATTTAATATATTTAAAATTATATGATTATTATTGATTTTACAGTTATTAATTAATATATCATTTATTTTCTATGAAGATCTCAATACTTATTATTATTATTATTATTATTATTATTATTATTATATCAATAAATAATATTCAATCAATTAAGTATTATTTATTTAGGATTTGTTTAAAAACCATCATATACTTTATAGAAACATGAAGATTAGCTGAGCAATACCACGTTCGATTGCATGAAAATTGAAATGAGATTAATATATTTTTTAAATAATAATTGAAAATACTAAATTAATAAAATAAAGTAACAAATATTATATTTTTAAATTTTAATTTTATATAAAAAACAAATATTTTTAAAGAAAAAAACCGACTTAAAACAAATCTTAGACCGTAGCTTATGTTTCTATAATATGTTGCTAATCGCGATAAATTTCTCTGTTGAGTTTCATTATATTTTTCATTATGTTATAGTTTTAGACTATTAGTCTTTAATATACAAGTTTGTTAATGTCAAGTTCTTGGTTAAACTGTGCTCCAAAACAAAAGAGAGTTATCAGAGAGAGTATATCTGACTTTTAAAGAATTATAGATGGTATACGAGTTTCGTTGATGTTTGAAGAGAGCTTTAAGTTCGTAATGGTAATACAACTTTGATCTCTGTGGGGAAATATTAATTCCAAATAGATTAAAAAATTTTGGAGAAGAGAACTTTATACAACAACCGTCAACAGTATCAAAATAATACTAAGATAATTGATAGCATTTTCTTATTTTAGACTCATAATAGCTTTTGATCTTTGGTTTTTATTTATGAATTCCTGGTAGAATAGTCATTGCAAAATTCAATCTAAATTATAAATTGTAATTATTACGTGGGATTTAGTTTTGATTCCACTTCCAATTTTAGTAAAGTTTACTTTAAACAAAATTGGAATCAGCTCACTCTCTCATTGATTTTGGGTAAAACATGGTTTTCATATCTATTTTCCTCCAGGTGATGCTGATATTTGTTGTCCATAAATTTTTAAATAGAGTGGTGTATATTGTCTGATGTTTAGTTTCTTTTAACTTATTAACAAAGTATTTGACTAAAATGCAGGGTGAAAAGTTAGCTGATTCTGTTAGTTGTATCTATATTTTGTCAAATTTAAGAACTCAATAAATATGAGATTTGATAGTATTCCTCCAGCTTATTATTAATGAAACTATGATTTGGTTTTTCTAATCACAGGTTACGAAAAGAAACTACTCAAAAAAATAAGTTAATATAAATTTTTGCTTTTTTTTCTCTTCTCTGTTGCAAATGGGAAAAATAGAGCTTCTTTATTTATTATTAATATTTTCATTTATTTTTTATTATTATTAATAACTGTATTTAAAATATTTTTTTGTTAATTAATAAGTTATTAGTTATTAAAGTTGCATAAAAATATTCTACGAATAATTATGAGTTATTCACTATTTATATAGTATTTATTCGTGATGCATAATTGTTTATATTCAAAAATTCATATACTATGTACATGCTTCCTTCATTAATAATTTTTGTTTTTGTTTTATTTTTTTAAGGTTTCTTCATGACAATTGAAATCAGATCTTAATTTTTATTTTAAATATTTGATGAGTTAATTAATATATATTTTAAACATTTGATTGATTTGAACTTATTATGTTAAATTATTTTAACAATTTTGTTGCCCTTAGTATTGATAGCCATTCTACATTTTACTCAAAAGAAGATAATAATGAATTGGCAAAAGCCAACAGTGTCAATAATATATTATTTTTATTATTTCTCTAACAATAATTAAACTACTTTTGTTTACTTATAAAAACAAAATGATATTTATAAGAAGGAAAATCCCAACTGAAAGACCATAACAAACTTATCATTTATCATTTAATTCATATTTACAAACATTTGTTTTTGATTAAAACAACCCGGAACAATACAAATTTGACAAGATATTTTGATCATACAAAAATTGATTCAATAATTTTGGTCTTGCAAAAATTGATTCAATAAATTAGTTAAAAGTTTATTTTGGATTGTAAATAATTATTTATAATAAATAATAAATAATAAAGTTTATTTTCATTTTAATTTTGACATTAATTAACCATTTTTTGGATTTTGTTAGAATAAATAAAAAAATAAAAAAATTGTAAGTAAATGTTTTAATATAATATTACCTTTACATATGTAACACATTAGAATAAATATCCTTTATAAATCCTTTCTCCTATATTTCTGTAAATAAATATGCTTTATATTTTTTTTTATATCAAACAATTTATTTTTTCATTGGAATAATTGATTTTGTAAATGTTTAATTTCACCGATCACTTTCAACACAAAAACATTATTCTATTTTAATAAGTGATTATCTCTTTTATTTTTAAAATGTTAATACTTATATGATTGATTTTATGATTATTTAATATATTTAAAATTATATGATTATTATTGATTTTACAATTATTAATTAATATATCATTTAGTTTCTATGAAGATCTCAATACATATTATTATTATTATTATTATTATTATTATTATTATTATTATTATTATTATATCAATAAATATTATTCAATCAATTAAATATTATTTATTTAATATTTGTTTAAAATCAATCATATACTTTATAGAAACATGAAGATTAGCTGAGCAATACCACATTCGGTTGCATGAAAATTGAAATGAGATTAATATATTTTTTAAAATAATAATTGCAAAGAATAAATTAATAAAATCAAATAACAAATATTAGTTTTTTAAATTTAATTTTATATAAATAACAAATATTTCTAAAGAAAAAAATCGACTTAAAACAAATCTTAGACCGTAGCTTATGTTTCTATAATATGTTGCTAATCGCGATAAATTTCTCTGTTGAGTTTCATTATATTTGTTATTATGTTATAGGTGTAGACTATTTTGTCCTTAATATACAAGTTTGTTAATGTCAAGTTCTTGGTTAAACTGTGCTCCAAAACCAAAGAGAGATATCAGAGAGAGTATATTTGACTTTTAAAGAATTATAGATGGTATACGAGTTTTGTTGATGTTTGAAGAGAGCTTTAAGTTTGTAATGGTGATACAACTTTGATCTCTGTGGGGAAACATTAATTACAAATAGATTAAAAAAATTTGGAGAAGAGAAGAACTTTATACAACAATTGTCAACAGTATCAAAATAACACTAAGATAATTTCTATCATTTTCTTATTTTACACTCATGATAAATATTGATCTTTGATTTTTATTTATGAATTCCTGGTAGAATAGTCATTGCAAAATTCAATCTAAATTAGAAATTGTAATTATTACGTGGGATTTAGTTTTGATTCCACTGCCAATTTTAGTAAAGTTTACTTTAAACAGAATTGGAATACACTGACTCTCTCACTGATTTTGGGTAAAACGTGGTTTTCATTTCTATTTTCTTCCAGGTGATGCTGATATTTGTTGTCCATAAATTTTTAAATAGAGTGATGTATATTGTCTGATGTTTAGTTTCTTTTAACTTATTAACAAAGTATTTGAATAAAATGCAGGGTGAAAAGTTAGTTGATTCAGTTAGTTGTATCTATATTAGAACCGATAAAGATTTTTGTCAAAATTAAGAACTCAATAAATATGAGATTTGATAGTATTCCTCCAGCTTATTATTAATGAAACTATGATTTGGATTTTCTAATCACATGTTACAAAAAGAAACTACTCAAAAAAATAAGTTAATATAAATTTTTGCTTTTTTTTCTCTTCTGTGTTGCAAATGGGAAAAATAGAACTTCTTTATTTATTATTAATATTCTCATTTATTTTTTTACTATTAATAACTATATTTAAAATATTTTTTTTGTTAATTAATAAGTTATTAGTTATTAAAGTTGCATAAAAATATTCTACGAATAATTATGAGTTATTCACTATTTATATAGTATTTATTCGTGATGCAGAATTCTTTATATTCATAATTTCAGAAATTATGTACATGGTTCCTTCATTAATAATTTTTGTTTTTGTTTTATTTTTTTAAGGTTTCTTCATGACAATTGCAATCAGATCTTAAATTTTATTTTAAATATTTGATGAGTTAATTAATATATATTTTAAACATTCGATTGATTTGAATTTATTATGTTAAATTATTTTAACAATTTTTTTGCCCTTAGTAATGATAGCCATTCTACATTTCACTCAAAAGAAGATAATAATGCATTGGTAAAAGAAAACAGTGTCACTAATATATTATTTTTTAATTTCTCTAACAATAATTAAATTACTTTTGTTTACTTATAAAAACAAAAGGATATTTATAAGAAGGAAAATCCTAACTAAAAGACCATAACAAACTTATCATTTAACATTTAATTCATATTTACAAACATTTGTTTTTTATTAAAACAACCTGGAACAATACAAATTTGACAAGATTATTTTGATCTTACAAAAATTGATTCAATAATTTTGGTCTTGCAAAAATGTATTCAATAAATTAGTTAAAATTTAATTTTGGATTGTAAATAATTATTTATAATAAATAATAAATAATATAGTTTAGTTTCATTTTAATTTTGACATTAATTAACCGTTTTTTAGATTGTGTTAGAATAAATAAAAAATAAAAAAATTTGTAAATAAATGTTTTAATATAATATTGCCTTTACATATGTAACACATTAGAATAAATATCTTTTATATATCCTCTCTCCTATATTTCTGTAAATAAATATGCTTTATATATTATTTATATCAAACAATTTATTTTTTCATTGGAATAATTGATTTTGTAAATGTTTAATTTCACCGATCACTTTCAACACAAAAACATTATTCTATTTTAATAAGTGATTATCTCTTTTATTTTATAAATGTTAATACTTATATGATTGATTTTATGATTATTTAATATATTTAAAATTATATGATTATTATTGATTTTACAGTTATTAATTAATATATCATTTATTTTCTATGAAGATCTCAATACTTATTATTATTATTATTATTATTATTATTATTATTATTATTATATCAATAAATATTATTCAATCAATTAAGTATTATTTATTTAGGATTTGTTTAAAAACCATCATATACTTTATAGAAACATGAAGATTAGCTGAGCAATACCACGTTCGATTGCATGAAAATTGAAATGAGATTAATATATTTTTTTAAATAATAATTGAAAATACTAAATTAATAAAATAAAGTAACAAATATTATATTTTTAAATTTTAATTTTATATAAAAAACAAATATTTTTAAAGAAAAAAATCGACTTAAAACAAATCTTAGACCGTAGCTTATGTTTCTATAATATGTCGCTAATCGCGATAAATTTCTCTGTTGAGTTTCATTATATTTTTCATTATGTTATAGGTGTAGACTATTAGTCTTTAATATACAAGTTTGTTAATGTCAAGTTCTTGGTTAAACTGTGCTCCAAAACAAAAGAGAGTTATCAGAGAGAGTATATCTGACTTTTAAAGAATTATAGATGGTATACGAGTTTCGTTGATGTTTGAAGAGAGCTTTAAGTTCGTAATGGTAATACAACTTTGATCTCTGTGGGGAAATATTAATTCCAAATAGATTAAAAAATTTTGGAGAAGAGAACTTTATACAACAACCGTCAACAGTATCAAAATAATACTAAGATAATTGATAGCATTTTCTTATTTTAGACTCATAATAGCTTTTGATCTTTGGTTTTTATTTATGAATTCCTGGTAGAATAGTCATTGCAAAATTCAATCTAAATTATAAATTGTAATTATTACGTGGGATTTAGTTTTGATTCCACTTCCAATTTTAGTAAAGTTTACTTTAAACAAAATTGGAATCAGCTCACTCTCTCACTGATTTTGGGTAAAACATGGTTTTCATATCTATTTTCCTCCAGGTGATGCTGATATTTGTTGTCCATAAATTTTTAAATAGAGTGGTGTAAATTGTCTGATGTTTAGTTTCTTTTAACTTATTAACAAAGTATTTGACTAAAATGCAGGGTGAAAAGTTAGCTGATTCTGTTAGTTGTATGTATATTAGAACAAATAAAGATTTTTGTCAAATTTAAGAACTCAATAAATATGAGATTTGATAGTATTCCTCCAGCTTATTATTAATGAAACTATGATTTGGTTTTTCTAATCACATGTTACGAAAAGAAACTACTCAAAAAAATAAGTTAATATAAATTTTTGCTTTTTTTTCTCTTCTCTGTTGCAAATGGGAAAAATAGAGCTTCTTTATTTATTATTAATATTTTCATTTATTTTTTATTATTATTAATAACTGTATTTAAAATATTTTTTTGTTAATTAATAAGTTATTAGTTATTAAAGTTGCATAAAAATATTCTACGAATAATTATGAGTTATTCACTATTTATATAGTATTTATTCGTGATGCATAATTGTTTATATTCAAAAATTCATATACTATGTACATGCTTCCTTCATTAATAATTTTTGTTTTTGTTTTATTTTTTTAAGGTTTCTTCATGACAATTGAAATCAGATCTTAATTTTTATTTTAAATATTTGATGAGTTAATTAATATATATTTTAAACATTTGATTGATTTGAACTTATTATGTTAAATTATTTTAACAATTTTGTTGCCCTTAGTATCGATAGCCATTCTAAATTTTACTCAAAAGAAGATAATAATGAATTGGCAAAAGCCAACAGTGTCAATAATATATTATTTTTATTATTTCTCTAACAATAATTAAATTACTTTTGTTTACTTATAAAAACAAAATGATATTTATAAGAAGGAAAATCCCAACTGAAAGACCATAACAAACTTATCATTTATCTTTTAATTCATATTTACAAACATTTGTTTTTGATTAAAACAACCCGGAACAATACAAATTTGACAAGATATTTTGATCATACAAAAATTGATTCAATAATTTTGGTCTTGCAAAAATTGATTCAATAAATTAGTTAAAAGTTTATTTTGGATTGTAAATAATTATTTATAATAAATAATAAATAATAAAGTTTGTTTTCATTTTAATTTTGACATTAATTAACCATTTTTTGGATTGTGTTAGAATAAATAAAAAAATAAAAAAATTGTAAGTAAATGTTTTAATATAATATTACCTTTACATATGTAACACATTAGAATAAATATCCTTTATATATCCTTTCTCCTATATTTCTATAAATAAATATGCTTTATATTTTTTTTTATATCAAACAATTGATTTTTTCATTGGAATAATTGATTTTGTAAATGTTTAATTTCATCAATCACTTTCAACACAAAAACATTATTCAATTTTAATAAGTGATTATCTCTTTTGTTTTTAAAATGTTAATACTAATATGATTGATTTTATGATTATTTAATATATTTAAAATTATATGATTATTATTGATTTTACAATTATTAATTAATATATCATTTATTTTCTATGAAGATCTCAATACATATTATTATTATTATTATTATTATTATTATTATTATTATTATTATTATTATTATTATTATATCAATAAATATTATTCAATCAATTAAATATTATTTATTTAAGATTTGTTTAAAATCAATCATATACTTTATAGAAACATGAAGATTAGTTGAGCAATACCACGTTCGGTTGCCTGAAAATTGAAATGAGAATAATATATTTTTTAAAATAATAATTGAAAAGAATAAATTAACAGAATAAAGTAACAAATATTATATTTTTAAAATTTAATTTTATATAAATAACAAATATTTTTAAAGAAAAAAAAACCGACTTAAAACAAATCTTAGACCGTAGCTTATGTTTCTATAATATGTTGCTAATTGCGATGAATTTCTCTAATGAGTTTCATTATATTTTTCATTATGTTATAGGTGTAGACTATTTTGTCCTTAATATACAAGTTTATTAATGTCAATTTCTTGGTTAAACTGTGCTCCAAAACAAAAGAGAGTTATCAGGGAGAGTATATTTGACTTTTAAAGAATTATAGATGGTATACAAGTTTTGTTGATGTATGAAGTGAGCTTTAAGTTTGTAAGGGTAATACAACTTTGATTTCTGTGGGGAAACATTAATTCCAAATATATTTAAAAAAATTGGAGAAGAGAAGAACTTTATACAACAACAATCACCAATATCAAAATAATACTAAGATAATTGATATCATTTTCTTATTTTACACTCATAATAGCTTTTGATCTTTGATTTTTATTTATGAATTCCTGGTAGAACAGTCATTGCAAAATTCAATCTAAATTACAAATTGTAAATATTCCGTGGGATTTAGTTTTGATTCCACTGCCAATTTTAGTAAAGTTTACTTTAAACAAAATTTGAATCAGCTCACTCTCTCACTGATTTTGAGTAAAACGTGGTTTTCATTTCTATTTTCTTCCCGGTGATGCTGATATTTGTTGTCCATAAATTTTAAATAGAGTAATGTATATTGTCTGATGTTTAGTTTCTTTTAACTTATTAACAAAGTATTTGAATAAAATGCAGGGTGAAAAGTTAGTTGATTCAGTTAGTTTATCTATATTAGAACAGATAAAGATTTTTGTCAAAATTAAGAACTCAATAAATATGAAATTTGATAGTATTCCTCCGGCTTATTATTAATGAAACTATGATTTGGTTTTCTAATCACATGTTACAAAAATAAACTACTCAAAAAAATAAGTTAATATAAATTTTTGCTTTTTTTCTCTTCTGTGTTGCAAATGGGAAAAATAGAGCTTCTTTATTTATTATTAATATTCTCATTTATTTTTTTTACTATTAATAACTGTATTTAAAATATTTTTTTGTTAATTAATAAGTTATCAGTTATTAAAGTTGCATAAAAATATTCTACAAATAATTATGAGTTATTCACTATTTATATAGTATTTATTCGTGATGCATAATTGTTTATATTCACAAATTCAAATACTATGTACATGCTTCATTAATAACTTTTGTTTTAGTTTTATTTTTTTAAGGTTTCTTCATGACAATTGCAATCAGATCTTAATTTTTATTTTAAATATTTGATGAATTTATTAATATATATTTTAAACATTTGATTAATTTGAATTTATTATGTTAAATTATTTTAACAATTTTGTTGCCCTTAGTAACGATAGCCGTTATACATTTTACTCAAAAGAAGATAATAATTCATTGGTAAAAGAAAACAATGTCAATTATATATTATTTTTTAATTTCTCTAACAATAATTAAATTACTTTTGTTTACTTATAAAAACAAAATGATATTTATAAGAAGAAAAATCTTAACTGAAAGACCATAACAAACTTATCATTTATCATTTAATTCATATTTACAAACATTTGTTTTTAATTAAAACAACCAGAAACAATACAAATTTGACAAGATAATTTTGATCATACAAAAATTGATTCAATAATTTTGGTCTTGCAAAAATTGATTTAATAAATTAGTTAAAAGATAATTTTGGATTGTAAATGATTATTTATAATAAATAATAAATAATATAGTTTATTTTCATTTTAATTTTGACATTAATTAACCATTTTTTGGATTGTGTTAGAATAAATAAAAAATAAATAAAAATTGTAAATAAATGTTTTAATATAATATTGCCTTTACATATGCAACACATTAGAATAAATATCCTTTATATATCCTCTATCCTATATATCCGTAAATAAATATGCTTTATATATTTTTCATATCAAACAATTGATTTTTTCATTGAAATGATTGATTTTGTAAATGTTTAATTTCACCGATCACTTTCAACATAATAACATTATTCTATTTTAATAAGTGGTTGTCTCTTTTATTTTTTAAATGTTAATACTTATATGATTGATTTTATGATTATTTAATATATTTAAAATTATATGATTATTATTGATTTTACATTTATTAATTAATATATCATTTATTTTCTATGAAGATCTCAATACATATTATTATTATTATTATTATTATTATTATTATTATTATTATATCAATAAATATTATTCAATCAATTAAGTATTATTTATTTAAGATTTGTTTAAAAACAATCATATACCTTGTAGAAACATGAAGTTTAGCTGAGCAATACCACGTTCGGTTGCATGAAAATTGAAATGAGATTAATATATTTTTTAAAATAATAATTGAATAGAATAAATTAATAGAATAAAGTAACAAATATTATATTTTTAAAATTTAATTTTATATAAATAACAAATATTTTTAAAGAAAAAAAACCGACTTAAAACAAATCTTAGACCGTAGCCTATGTTTCTATAATATGTTGCTAATCACGATGAATTTCTCTAATGAGTTTCATTATATTTTTCATTATGTTATAGGTGTATACTATTTTGTCCTTAATATACAAGTTTGTTAATGTCAAGTTCTTGGTTAAACTGTGCTCCAAAATAAAAGAGAGTTATCAGAGAGAGTATATCTGACTTTTAATGAATTATAGATGGTATACGAGTTTCGTTGATGTTTGAACAGAGCTTTAAGTTCGTAATGGTAATACAACTTTGATCTCTGTTGGGAAACATTAATTCCAAATAGATTAAACAATTTTGGAGTAGAGATGAACTTTATACAACAACTGTCAACAGTATCAAAATAATACTAAGATAATTGATAGCATTTTCTTATTTTACACTCATAATAGCTTTTGATCTTTGATTTTTATTTATGAATACCTGGTAGAAGAGTCATTGCAAAATTCAATCTAAATTACAAATGGTAATTATTACATGGGAATTAGTTTTCATTCCACTACCAATTTTAGTAAATTTACTTTAAACAAAATTTGAATCAGCTCACTCTATCACTGATTTTAGGTAAAACACGGATTTCATTTCTATTTTCTTCCAGGTAATGCTAATATTTGTTGTCCATAAATTTTTAAATAGAGTTATGTAGATGTTTAGTTTCTTTTAACTTACTAACAAAGTATTTGAATAAAATGCAGGGTGAAAAGTTAGTTGATTCAGTTAGTTGTATCTATATTACAACAGATAAAGTTTTTTTGTCAAAATTAAGAACTCAATAAATATGAGATTTGATAGTATTCCTCCAGCTTATTATTAATGAAACTATGATTTGGTTTTTCTAATCATATGTTACAAAAATAAACTACTCAAAAAAATAAGTTAATATAAATTTTTGCTTTTTTTTTCTCTTTTGTGTTGCATAATTGTTTATATTCACAAATTCAGATACTATGTACATGCTTCCTTCATTAATAATTTTTGTTTTTGTTTTATTTTTTTAAGGTTTCTTCATGACAATTGAGATCATATCTTAATGTTCATTTTAAATATTTGATGTGTTTATTAATATATATTTTAAACATTTGATTGATTTGAATTTATTATGTTAAATTATATTAATAATTTTGTTGCCCTTAGTAATGATAGTCATTCTACATTTTACTCAAAAGAATATAATAATGCATTGGTAAAAGAAAATAGTGTCAATAATACATTATTTTTTAATTTCTCTAACAATAATTAAATTACTTTTGTTTATTATTCAATATTATTCAATATTAAACAGTGTCAATATTATTTTTTTTTATTATTATTATTATTATATCAATAAATATTATTCAATCAATTAAGTATTATTTATTTAATATTTTTTTAAAAACAATCATATACCTTATAGAAACATGAAGATTAGCTGAGCAATACCACGTTCGGTTGCATGAAAATTGAAATGAGATTAATACATTTTTTAAAATAATAATTGAAAAGAATAAATTAATAAAATAAAATAACAAATATTATATTTATAAATTTAATTTTATATAAATAATAAATATTTTTAAAGAAAACAATCGACTTAAAACATATCTTAGACTAGAACTTATGTTTCTATAATATCTTGCTAATCGCGATGAATTTCTCTGTTGAGTTTCATTATATTTGTCATTATGTTATAGGTGTAGACTATTTTTTCCTTAATATACAATTTTGTTAATGTCAAGTTCTTGGTTAAACTGTGCTCCAAAACAAAAGAGAGTTATCAGAGAGAGTATATGTGACTTTTAAAGAATTATAGATGGTATACGAGTTTTGTTGATGTTTGAAGAGATCTTTAAGTTGGTAATGGTAATACAATTTGAACTCTGTGGGGAAACATTAATTCCAAATAGATTAAAATTTTTTGGAGAAGAGAAGAACTTTATACAACAATCGTCAACAGTATCAAAATAATACTAAGATAATTGATAGCATTTTCTTATTTTACACTCATAATAGCTTTTTATCTTTGATTTTTATTTATGAATTCCTGGTAGAACAGTCATTGCAAAATTCAATCTAAATTACAAATTGTAATTATTACGAGGGATTTAGTTTTAATTCCACGGCCAATTTTAGTAAATAAAGTATACGTTAAAGAGAATTGGAATACACTGACTCTCTCACTGATTTTGGGTAAAACATGGTTTTCATTTCTATTTTCCTCCAGGTGATGCTGACATTTGTTATCCATAAATTTTTAAATAGAGTGATGTAAATTGTCTGATGTTTAGTGTCTTTTAGCTTATTAACAAAGTATTTGAATAAAATGCAGGGTGAAAAGTTAGCTGATTCAGTTAGTTGTATCTATATTAGAACATATAAAGGTTTTTGTCAAAATTAAGAACTCAGTAAATATGAGATTTGATATAATTCCTCCAGCTTATTATTGATGAAACTATGATTTGGTTTTTCTAATCACATGTTACAAAAAGAAACTACTCAAAAAATTAAGTTAATATAAATGTTTGCTTTTTTTTCTCTTCCGTGTTGCAAATTGCAAAAATAGAGCTTCTTTATTTATTATTAATATTCTCATTTATTTTTTTAACATTAATAACTATATTTAAAGTTTGTTAATTAATAAGTTATTAGTTGTTAAAGTTGCTTAAAAATATTCTACGAATAATTATGAGTTATTCACTATTCATATAGTATTTATTCGTGATGCAGAATTGTTTAAATTCACAAATTCAGATACTATGTACATGCTTCCTTCATTAATAATTTTTGTTTTTTCGTTATTATTTTAAGGTTTCTTCATGACAATTGAAATCAGATCTTAATTTTTATTTTAAATATTTGATGAGTTAATTAATATATATTTTAAACATTTGATTGATTTGAATTTATTATGTTAAATTATCCTAACAATTATGTTGCCCTTAGTAATGATAGCCATTCTACATTTTACTCAAAAGAAGATAATAATGTATTGGTAAAATAAAACAATGTGAATAATATATTATTTTTTAATTTCTCTAACAATAATTAAATTACTTTTGTTTACTTATAAAAACAAAATGATATTTATAAAAAGCAAAATCCTAACTAAAAGACCATAACAAACTTATCATTTATCATTTAATTCATATTTACAAACATTTGTTTTTTATTAGAACAACCCGGAACATTACAAATTTGACAAGATAATTTTGATAATACAAAAATTGATTCAATAATTTTGGTCTTTCAAAAATTGATTCAATAAATTAGTTAAAAGTTAATTTTGGATTTTTAATAATTATTTATATTAAATATTAAATAATATAATTTATTTTTATTTTAATTTTGACATTAATTAACCGTTTTTTGGATTATGTTAGAATAAATAAAAAATATAAAAAATTTGTAAATAAATGTTTTAATATAGTATTGCCTTTACATATGCAACACATTAGAATAAATATCCTTTATATATCCTCTATCCTATATTTCCGTAAATAAATATGCTTTATATATTTTTTATATCAAACAATTGATTTTTTCATTGGAATAATTGATTTTGTAAATGTTTAATTTCAACGATCACTTTCAACACAAAAACGTTATTCTATTTTAATAAGTGATTATCTCTATTATTTTTAAAATGTTAATACTTATATTATTGATTTTATGATTATTTAATATATTTAAATTTATATGATTATTATTGAATTTACATTTATTAATTAATATGTCATTTATTTTCTATGAAGATCTCAATACATATTATTATTATTATTATTATTATTATTATTATTATTATTATTATTATTATTATTATTATTATATAAATAAATATTATTAAATCAATTAAGTACTATTTATTTAAGATTTGTTTAAAAACAATCATAAACTTTATAGAAACATGAAGATTAGCTGTGCAATACCAAGTTTAGTTGCATGAAAATTGAAATGAGATTAATATATTTTTTAAAATAAAAATTGAATAGAATAAATTAATAAAATAAAATAACAAATATTATATTTTTAAATTTAATTTTATATAAATAACAAATAATTATAAAGAAAAAAAATCGACTTAAAACATATCTTAGACTGTAACTTATGTTTCTATAATATCTTGCTAATCACGATGAATTTCTCTGTTGAGTTTCATTATATTTGTCATTATGTTTTAGATGTAGACTATTTTTTCCTTAATATACAATTTTGTTAATGTCAAGTTCTTGGTTAAACTGTGCTCCAAAACAAAAGAGTGTTATCAGAGAGAGTATATGTGACTTTTAAAGAATTATAGATGGTATACGAGTTTTGTTAATGTTTGAAGAGAGCTTTAAGTTGGTAATGGTAATACAATTTGAACTCTGTGGGGAAACATTAATTCCAAATAGATTAAAAAATTTTGGAGAAGAGAAGAACTTTATACAACAACCGTCAACAGTATCAAAATAATACTAAGATAATTGATAGCATTTTCTTATTTTACACTCATAATAGCTTTTTATCTTTGATTTTTATTTATGAATTCCTGGTAGAACAGTCATTGCAAAATTCAATCTAAATTACAAATTGTAATTATTACGAGTGATTTAGTTTTAATTCCACGACCAATTTTAGTAAAGTATACGTTAAAGAGAATTGGAACACACTGACTCTCTCACTGATTTTGGGTAAAACATGGTTTTAATTTCTATTTACCTCCAGGTGATGCTGACATTTGTTGTCCATAAAATTTTAAATAGAGTGATTTATATTGTATGATGTTTAGTGTCTTTTAACTTATTAACAAAGTATTTGAATAAAATGCAGGGTTAAAAGTTAGCTGATTAAATTAGTTGTATCTATATTAGAACATATAAAGGTTTTTGTCAAAATTAAGAACTCAGTAAATATGATATTTGATAGTATTCCTCCAGCTTATTATTGATGAAACTATGATTTGGTTTTTCTAATCACATGTTACAAAAAGAAACTACTCAAAAAAATAACTTAATATAAATTTTTGCTTTTTTTCTCTCTTCTGTATGGCAAATGGCAAAAATAGCGCTTCTTTATTTATTATTAATATTCTCATTTATTTTTTTAACATTAATAACAATATTTAAAATATTTTTTTTGTTAATTAATAAGTTATTAGTTGTTAAAGTTTCTTAAAAATATTCAACGAATTATTTATGAGTTATTCACTATTTATATAGTATTTATTCGTGATGCAGAATTGTTTATATTCACAAATTCATATACTATGTACATGCTTCCTTCATTAATGATTTTTGTTTTTGTGTTATTTTTTTAAGGTTTCTTCATGACAATTGCAATCATATCTTAATTTTTATTTTAAATATTTGATGAGTTAATTAATATATATTTTAAACATTTGATTGATTTGAATTTATTATGTTAAATTATTCTAACAATCATGTTGTCCTTAGTAATGATAGCCATTCTACATTTTACACAAAAGAAGATAATAATGTATTGGTAAAAGAAAACAGTGTCAACAATATATTATTTTATAATTTCTCTAAAAATAATTAAATTACTTTTGTTTACTTATAAAAACAAAATGATATTTATAAAAAGCCAAAACCTAACTGAAAGACCATAACAAACTTATCATTTATCATTTAATTCATATTTACAAACATTTGTTTTTGATTAAAACAACCCGGAACATTAAAAATTTGACAAGATAATTTTGATAATACAAAAATTGATTAAATAATTTTTGTCTTTCAAAAATTGATTCAATAAATTAGTTAAAAGTTAATTTTGGATTTTTAATAATTATTTATAATAAATAATAAATAATATAATTTATTTTTATTTTTATTTTGACATTAGTTAACCGTTTTTTGGATTATGTTAGAATAAATAAAAAATAAAAAAAATTTGTAAATAAATGTTTTAATATAATATTGCCTTTACATATGCAACACATTAGAATAAATATCCTTTATATATCCTCCATCCTATATTTCCGTAAATAAATATGCTTTATATATTTTTTATATCAAACAATTGATTTTTTCATTGGAATAATTGATTTTGTAAATGTTTAATTTCAACTATCACTTTCAACACAAAAACATTATTCTATTTTAATAAGTGATTATCTCTTTTATTTTTAAAATGTTAATACTTATATGATTGATTTTATAATTATTTAATATATTTAAATTTATATGATTATTATTGAACTTACATTTATTTAATTAAATTATCATTTATTTTCTATGAAGATCTCAATGCATATTAATATTATTATTATATCAATAAATATTATTCAATCAATTAAGTATTATTTATTTAAGATTTGTTTAAAAACAATCATATACCTTGTAGAAACATGAAGTTTAGCTGAGCAATACCACGTTCGGTTGCATGAAAATTGAAATGAGATTAATATATTTTTTAAAATAATAATTGAATAGAATAAATTAATAGAATAAAGTAACAAATATTATATTTTTAAAATTTAATTTTATATAAATAACAAATATTTTTAAAGAAAAAAAACTGACTTAAAACAAATCTTAGACTGTAGCTTATGTTTCTATAATATGTTGCTAATCACGATGAATTTCTCTAATGAGTTTCATTATATTTTTCATTATGTTATAGGTGTAGACTATTTTGTCCTTAATATACAAGTTTGTTAATGTCAAGTTCTTGGTTAAACTGTGCTTCAAAATAAAAGAGAGTTATCAGAGAGAGTATATCTGACTTTTAATGAATTATAGATGGTATACGAGTTTCGTTGATGTTTGAACAGAGCTTTAAGTTCGTAATGGTAATACAACTTTGATCTCTGTTGGGAAACATTAATTCCAAATAGATTAAACAATTTTGGAGAAGAGAAGAACTTTATACAACAACTGTCAACAGTATCAAAATAATACTAAGATAATTGATAGCATTTTCTTATTTTACACTCATAATAGCTTTTGATCTTTTATTTTTATTTATGAATACCTGGTAGAAGAGTCATTGCAAAATTCAATCTAAATTACAAATGGTAATTATTGCATGGGAATTAGTTTTCATTCCACTACCAATTTTAGTAAATTTACTTTAAACAAAATTTGAATCAGCTCACTCTCTCACTGATTTTAGATAAAACACGGTTTTCATTTCTATTTTCTTCCAGGTAATGCTAATATTTGTTGTCCATAAATTTTTAAATAGAGTGATGTAGATGTTTAATTTCTTTTAACTTACTAACAAAGTATTTGAATAAAATGCAGGGTGAAAAGTTAGTTGATTTAGTTAGTTGTATCTATATTACAACAGATAAAGTTTTTTTGTCAAAATTAAGAACTCAATAAATATGAGATTTGATAGTATTCCTCCAGCTTATTATTAATGAAACTATGATTTGGTTTTTCTAATCACATGTTACAAAAAGAAACTACTCAAAAAAATAAGTTAATATAAATTTTTGCTTTTTTTTCTCTTTTGTGTTGCAAATGGGAAAAATAGAGCTTCTTTATTTATTATTAATATTCTCATTTATTTTTTTACTATTAATAACTATATTTAAAATATTTTTTTTGTTAATTAATAAGTGATTAGTTATTAAAGTTGCATAAAAATATTCTACGAATAATTATGAGTTATTCACTATTTATATAGTATTTATTCTTGATGCATAATTGTTTATATTCACAAATTTAGATACTATGTACATGCTTCCTTCATTAATAATTTTTGTTTTTGTTTTATTTTTTTAAGGTTTCTTCATGACAATTGAGATCATATCTTAATTTTCATTTTAAATATTTGATGAGTTTATTAATATATATTTTAAACATTTGATAGATTTGAATTTATTATGTTAAATTATATTAATAATTTTGTTGCCCTTAGTAATGATAGTCATTCTACCTTTTACTCAAAAGAATATAATAATGCATTGGTAAAAGAAAACAGTGTCAATAATATATTATTTTTTAATTTCTCTAACAATAATTAAATTACTTTTGTTTACTTATAAAAACAAAATGATATTTATAAGAAGGAAAATCCCAACTGAAAGACCATAACAAACTTATCATTTATCATTTAATTCATATTTACAAACATTTGTTTTTGATTAAAACAACCCGGAACAATACAAATTTGACAAGATATTTTGAACATACAAAAATTGATTCAATAATTTTGGTCTTGCAAAAATTGATTCAATAAATTAGTTAAAGTTAATTTTGGATTGTAAATAATTATTTATAATAAATAATAAATAATATAGTTTATTTACGTTTTAACTTTGACATTAATTAACCATTTTTTGGATTGTGTTAGAATAAATAAGAAATAAAAAAAATTGTAAATAAATGTTTTAATATAATATTACCTCTATCCTATATTTCCGTAAATAAATATGCTTTAGAATAAATATTCAACACATTAGAATAAATATCCTTTATATATCCTTTATCCTATATTTCCGTAAATAAATATGCTTTATATATTTTTTATATCAAACAATTGATTTTTTCATTGGAATAATTGATTTTATAAATATTTAATTTCACCGATCACTTTCAACACAAAAACATTATTCTATTTTAATAAGTGATCATCTCTTTTAATTTTAAAATGTTAATACTTATATGATTGCTTTTATGATTATTTAATATATTTAAAATTATATGATTATTATTAATTTTACATTTATTAATTAATATATCATTTATTTTCTATGAAGATCTCAATACATATTATTATTATTATTATTATTATTATTATTATTATTATTATTATTATATCAATAAATATTATTCAATCAATTAAATATTATTTATTTAAGATTTGTTTAAAATCAATCATATACTTTATAGAAACATGAAGATTAGTTGAGCAATACCACGTTCGGTTGCATGAAAATTGAAATGAGAATAATATATTTTTTAAAATAATAATTGAAAAGAATAAATTAACAGGATAAAGTAACAAATATTATATTTTTAAAATTTAATTTTATATAAATAACAAATATTTTTAAAGAAAAAAAAACCGACTTAAAACAAATCTTAGACCGTAGCTTATGTTTCTATAATATGTTGCTAATCGCGATGAATTTCTCTAATGAGTTTCATTATATTTTTCATTATGTTATAGGTGTAGACTATTTTGTCCTTAATATACAAGTTTATTAATGTCAAGTTCTTGGTTAAACTGTGCTCCAAAACAAAAGAGAGTTATCAGGGAGAGTATATTTGACTTTTAAAGAATTATAGATGGTATACAAGTTTTGTTGATGTATGAAGTGAGCTTTAAGTTTGTAAGGGTAATACAAATTTGATTTCTGTGGGGAAACATTAATTCCAAATATATTTAAAAAAATTGGAGAAGAGAAGAACTTTATACAACAACAATCAACAATATCAAAATAATACTAAGATAATTGATATCATTTTCTTATTTTACACTCATAATAGCTTTTGATCTTTGATTTTTATTTATGAATTCCTGGTAGAACAGTCATTGCAAAATTCAATCTAAATTACAAATTGTAATTATTACGTGGGATTTAGTTTTGATTCCACTGCCAATTTTAGTAAAGTTTACTTTAAACAAAATTTGAATCAGCTCACTCTCTCACTGATTTTGAGTAAAACGTGGTTTTCATTTCTATTTTCTTCCCGGTGATGCTGATATTTGTTGTCCATAAGTTTTAAATAGAGTAATGTATATTGTCTGATGTTTAGTTTCTTTTAACTTATTAACAAAGTATTTGAATAAAATGCAGGGTGAAAAGTTAGTTGATTCAGTTAGTTTATCTATATTAGAACAGATAAAGATTTCTGTCAAAATTAAGAACTCAATAAATATGAAATTTGATAGTATTCCTCCGGCTTATTATTAATGAAACTATGATTTGGTTTTCTAATCACATGTTACAAAAAGAAACTACTCAAAAAAATAAGTTAATATAAATTTTGGCTTTTTTTTCTCTTCTGTGTTGCAAATGGGAAAAATAGAGCTTCTTTATTTATTATTAATATTCTCATTTTTTATTTACTATTAATAACTATATTTAAAATATTTTTTTGTTAATTAATAAGTTATTAGTTATTAAAGTTGCATAAAAATATTCTACAAATAATTATGAGTTATTCACTATTTATATAGTATTTATTCGTGATGCATAATTGTTTATATTCAAAAATTCAGATACTATGTACATGCTTCCTTCATTAATAACTTTTGTTTTAGTTTTATTTTTTTAAGGTTTCTTCATGACAATTGCAATCAGATCTTAATTTTTATTTTAAATATTTGATGAATTTATTAATATATATTTTAAACATTTGATTAATTTGAATTTATTATGTTAAATTATTTTAACAATTTTGTTGCCCTTAGTAACGATAGCCGTTATACATTTTACTCAAAAGAAGATAATAATGCATTGGTAAAAGAAAACAATGTCAATTATATATTATTTTTTAATTTCTCTAACAATAATTAAATTACTTTTGTTTACTTATAAAAACAAAATGATATTTATAAGAAGAAAAATCTTAACTGAAAGACCATAACAAACTTATCATTTATCATTTAATTCATATTTACAAACATTTGTTTTTAATTAAAACAACCAGAAACAATACAAATTTGACAAGATAATTTTGATCATACAAAAATTGATTCAATAATTTTGGTCTTGCAAAAATTGATTCAATAAATTAGTTAAAAGTTAATTTTGGATTGTAAATAATTATTTATAATAAATAATAAATAATATAGTTTATTTTCATTTTAATTTTGACATTAATTAACCATTTTTTGGATTGTGTTAGAATAAATAAAAAATAAATAAAAATTGTAAATAAATGTTTTAATATAATATTGCCTTTACATATGCAACACATTAGAATAAATATCCTTTATATATCCTCTATCCTATATATCCGTAAATAAATATCCTTTATATATTTTTTATATCAAACAATTGATTTTTTCATTGAAATGATTGACTTTGTAAATGTTTAATTTCACCGATCACTTTCAACATAAAAACATTATTCTATTTTAATAAGTGATTGTCTCTTTTATTTTTTAAATGTTAATACTTATATGATTGATTTTATGATAATTTAATATATTTAAAATTATATGATTATTATTGATTTTACAGTTATTAATTAATATATCATTTATTTTCTATGAAGATCTCAATACATATTATTATTATTATTATTATTATTATCATTATTATTATTATTATTATTATTATTATTATTATATCAATAAATATTATTCAATCAATTAAGTATTATTTATTTAAGATTTGTTTAAAAACAATCATATACCTTGTAGAAACATGAAGTTTAGCTGAGCAATACCACGTTCGGTTGCATGAAAATTGAAATGAGATTAATATATTTTTTAAAATAATAATTTAATAGAATAAATTAATAGAATAAAGTAACAAATATTATATTTTTAAAATTTAATTTTATATAAATAACAAATATTTTTAAAGAAAAAAAACTGACTTAAAACAAATCTTAGACCGTAGCTTATGTTTCTATAATATGTTGCTAATCACGATGAATTTCTCTAATGAGTTTCATTATATTTTTCATTATGTTATAGGTGTAGACTATTTTGTCCTTAATATACAAGTTTGTTAATGTCAAGTTCTTGGTTAAACTGTGCTCCAAAATAAAAGAGAGTTATCAGAGAGAGTATATCTGACTTTTAATGAATTATAGATGGTATACGAGTTTCGTTGATGTTTGAACAGAGCTTTAAGTTCGTAATGGTAATACAACTTTGATCTCTATTGGGAAACATTAATTCCAAATAGATTAAACAATTTTGGAGAAGAGAAGAACTTTATACAACAACTGTCAACAGTATCAAAATAATACTAAGATAATTGATAGCATTTTCTTATTTTACACTCATAATAGCTTTTGATCTTTTATTTTTATTTATGAATACCTGGTAGAAGAGTCATTGCAAAATTCAATCTAAATTACAAATGGTAATTATTACATGGGAATTAGTTTTCATTCCACTACCAATTTTAGTAAATTTACTTTAAACAAAATTTGAATCAGCTCACTCTCTCACTGATTTTAGATAAAACACGGTTTTCATTTCTATTTTCTTCCAGGTAATGCTAATATTTGTTGTCCATAAATTTTTAAATAGAGTGATGTAGATGTTTAATTTCTTTTAACTTACTAACAAAGTATTTGAATAAAATGCAGGGTGAAAAGTTAGTTGATTTAGTTAGTTGTATCTATATTACAACAGATAAAGTTTTTTTGTCAAAATTAAGAACTCAATAAATATGAGATTTGATAGTATTCCTCCAGCTTATTATTAATGAAACTATGATTTGGTTTTTCTAATCACATGTTACAAAAAGAAACTACTCAAAAAAATAAGTTAATATAAATTTTTGCTTTTTTTTCTCTTTTGTGTTGCAAATGGGAAAAATAGAGCTTCTTTATTTATTATTAATATTCTCATTTATTTTTTTTACTATTAATAACTATATTTAAAATATATTTTTTGTTAATTAATAAGTGATTAGTTATTAAAGTTCATAAAAATATTCTACGAATAATTATGAGTTATTCACTATTTATATAGTATTTATTCTTGATGCATAATTGTTTATATTCACAAATTTAGATACTATGTACATGCTTCCTTCATTAATAATTTTTGTTTTTGTTTTATTTTTTTAAGGTTTCTTCATGACAATTGAGATCATATCTTAATTTTCATTTTAAATATTTGATGAGTTTATTAATATATATTTTAAACATTTGATTGATTTGAATTTATTATGTTAAATTATATTAATAATTTTGTTGCCCTTAGTAATGATAGTCATTCTACCTTTTACTCAAAAGAATATAATAATGCATTGGTAAAAGAAAACAGTGTCAATAATATATTATTTTTTAATTTCTCTAACAATAATTAAATTACTTTTGTTTACTTATAAAAACAAAATGATATTTATAAGAAGGAAAATCCCAACTGAAAGACCATAACAAACTTATCATTTATCATTTAATTCATATTTACAAACATTTGTTTTTGATTAAAACAACCCGGAACAATACAAATTTGACAAGATATTTTGAACATATAAAAATTGATTCAATAATTTTGGTCTTGCAAAAATTGATTCAATAAATTAGTTAAAGTTAATTTTGGATTGTAAATAATTATTTATAATAAATAATAAATAATATAGTTTATTTACGTTTTAACTTTGACATTAATTAACCATTTTTTGGATTGTGTTAGAATAAATAAGAAATAAAAAAAATTGTAAATAAATGTTTTAATATAATATTACCTATATCCTATATTTCCGTAAATAAATATGCTTTAGAATAAATATTCAACACATTAGAATAAATATCCTTTATATATCCTCTATCCTATATTTCCGTAAATAAATATGCTTTATATATTTTTTATATCAAACAATTGATTTTTTCATTGGAATAATTGATTTTATAAATATTTAATTTCACCGATCACTTTCAACACAAAAACATTATTCTATTTTAATAAGTGATCATCTCTTTTAATTTTAAAATGTTAATACTTATATGATTGCTTTTATGATTATTTAATATATTTAAAATTATATGATTATTATTAATTTTACATTTATTAATTAATATATCATTTATTTTCTATGAAGATCTCAATACATATTATTATTATTATTATTATTATTATTATTATTATTATTATTATTATTATTATTATTATTATTATTATATCAATAAATATTATTCAATCAATTAAATATTATTTATTTAAGATTTGTTTAAAATCAATCATATACTTTATAGAAACATGAAGATTAGTTGAGCAATACCACGTTCGGTTGCATGAAAATTGAAATGAGAATAATATATTTTTTAAAATAATAATTGAAAAGAATAAATTAACAGAATAAAGTAACAAATATTATATTTTTAAAATTTAATTTTATATAAATAACAAATATTTTTAAAGAAAAAAAAACCGACTTAAAACAAATCTTAGACCGTAGCTTATGTTTCTATAATATGTTGCTAATCGCGATGAATTTCTCTAATGAGTTTCATTATATTTTTCATTATGTTATAGGTGTAGACTATTTTGTCCTTAATATACAAGTTTATTAATGTCAAGTTCTTGGTTAAACTGTGCTCCAAAACAAAAGAGAGTTATCAGGGAGAGTATATTTGACTTTTAAAGAATTATAGATGGTATACAAGTTTTGTTGATGTATGAAGTGAGCTTTAAGTTTGTAAGGGTAATACAACTTTGATTTCTGTGGGGAAACATTAATTCCAAATATATTTAAAAAAATTGGAGAAGAGAAGAACTTTATACAACAACAATCAACAATATCAAAATAATACTAAGATAATTGATATCATTTTCTTATTTTACACTCATAATAGCTTTTGATCTTTGATTTTTATTTATGAATTCCTGGTAGAACAGTCATTGCAAAATTCAATCTAAATTACAAATTGTAATTATTACGTGGGATTTAGTTTTGATTCCACTGCCAATTTTAGTAAAGTTTACTTTAAACAAAATTTGAATCAGCTCACTCTCTCACTGATTTTGAGTAAAACGTGGTTTTCATTTCTATTTTCTTCCCGGTGATGCTGATATTTGTTGTCCATAAATTTTAAATAGAGTAATGTATATTGTCTGATGTTTAGTTTCTTTTAACTTATTAACAAAGTATTTGAATAAAATGCAGGGTGAAAAGTTAGTTGATTCAGTTAGTTTATCTATATTAGAACAGATAAAGATTTTTGTCAAAATTAAGAACTCAATAAATATGAAATTTGATAGTATTCCTCCGGCTTATTATTAATGAAACTATGATTTGGTTTTCTAATCACATGTTACAAAAAGAAACTACTCAAAAAAATAAGTTAATATAAATTTTGGCTTTTTTTTCTCTTCTGTGTTGCAAATGGGAAAAATAGAGCTTCTTTATTTATTATTAATATTCTCATTTTTTTTTTACTATTAATAACTGTATTTAAAATATTTTTTTGTTAATTAATAAGTTATTAGTTATTAAAGTTGCATAAAAATATTCTACAAATAATTATTTGTTATTCACTATTTATATAGTATTTATTCGTGATGCATAAATGTTTATATTCACAAATTCAGATACTATGTACATGCTTCCTTCATTAATAACTTTTGTTTTAGTTTTATTTTTTTAAGGTTTCTTCATGACAATTGCAATCAGATCTTAATTTTTATTTTAAATATTTGATGAATTTATTAATATATATTTTAAACATTTGATTAATTTGAATTTATTATGTTAAATTATTTTAACAATTTTGTTGCCCTTAGTAACGATAGCCGTTATACATTTTACTCAAAAGAAGATAATAATGCATTGGTAAAAGAAAACAATGTCAATTATATATTATTTTTTAATTTCTCTAACAATAATTAAATTACTTTTGTTTACTTATAAAAACAAAATGATATTTATAAGAAGAAAAATCTTAACTGAAAGACCATAACAAACTTATCATTTATCATTTAATTCATATTTACAAACATTTGTTTTTAATTAAAACAACCAGAAACAATACAAATTTGACAAGATAATTTTGATCATACAAAAATTGATTCAATAATTTTGGTCTTGCAAAAATTGATTCAATAAATTAGTTAAAAGTTAATTTTGGATTGTAAATAATTATTTATAATAAATAATAAATAATATAGTTTATTTTCATTTTAATTTTGACATTAATTAACCATTTTTTGGATTGTGTTAGAATAAATAAAAAATAAATAAAAATTGTAAATAAATGTTTTAATATAATATTGCCTTTACATATGCAACACATTAGAATAAATATCCTTTATATATCCTCTATCCTATATATCCGTAAATAAATATGCTTTATATATTTTTTATATCAAACAATTGATTTTTTCATTGAAATGATTGACTTTGTAAATGTTTAATTTCACCGATCACTTTCAACATAAAAACATTATTCTATTTTAATAAGTGATTGTCTCTTTTATTTTTTAAATGTTAATACTTATATGATTGATTTTATGATAATTTAATATATTTAAAATTATATGATTATTATTGATTTTACAGTTATTAATTAATATATCATTTATTTTCTATGAAGATCTCAATACATATTATTATTATTATTATTATTATCATTATTATTATTATTATTATTATTATTATTATTATATCAATAAATATTATTCAATCAATTAAGTATTATTTATTTAAGATTTGTTTAAAAACAATCATATACCTTGTAGAAACATGAAGTTTAGCTGAGCAATACCACGTTCGGTTGCATGAAAATTGAAATGAGATTAATATTTTTTTTTAAATAATAATTGAATAGAATAAATTAATAGAATAAAGTAACAAATATTATATTTTTAAATTTTAATTTTATATAAATAACAAATATTTTTAAAGAAAAAAAACTGACTTAAAACAAATCTTAGACCGTAGCTTATGTTTCTATAATATGTTGCTAATCACGATGAATTTCTCTAATGAGTTTCATTATATTTTTCATTATGTTATAGGTCTAGACTATTTTGTCCTTAATATACAAGTTTGTTAATGTCAAGTTCTTGGTTAAACTGTGCTCCAAAATAAAAGAGAGTTATCAGAGAGAGTATATCTGACTTTTAATGAATTATAGATGGTATACGAGTTTCGTTGATGTTTGAACAGAGCTTTAAGTTCGTAATGGTAATACAACTTTGATCTCTGTTGGGAAACATTAATTCCAAATAGATTAAACAATTTTGGAGAAGAGAAGAACTTTATACAACAACTGTCAACAGTATCAAAATAATACTAAGATAATTGATAGCATTTTCTTATTTTACACTCATAATAGCTTTTGATCTTTTATTTTTATTTATGAATACCTGGTAGAAGAGTCATTGCAAAATTCAATCTAAATTACAAATGGTAATTATTACATGGGAATTAGTTTTCATTCCACTACCAATTTTAGTAAATTTACTTTAAACAAAATTTGAATCAGCTCACTCTCTCACTGATTTTAGGTAAAACACGGTTTTCATTTCTTTTTTCTGCCAGGTAATGCTAATATTTGTTGTCCATAAATTTTTAAATAGAGTGATGTAGATGTTTAATTTCTTTTAACTTACTAACAAAGTATTTGAATAAAATGCAGGGTGAAAAGTTAGTTGATTCAGTTAGTTGTATCTATATTACAACAGATAAAGTTTTTTTGTCAAAATTAAGAACTCAATAAATATGAGATTTGATAGTACTCCTCCAGCTTATTATTAATGAAACTATGATTTGGTTTTTCTAATCACATGTTACAAAAAGAAACTACTCAAAAAAATAAGTTAATATAAATTTTTGCTTTTTTTTCTCTTTTGTGTTGCAAATGGGAAAAATAGAGCTTCTTTATTTATTATTAATATTCTCATTTTTTTTTTACTATTAATAACTGTATTTAAAATAATTTTTTGTTAATTAATAAGTTATTAGTTATTAAAGTTGCATAAAAATATTCTACAAATAATTATTTGTTATTCACTATTTATATAGTATTTATTCGTGATGCATAATTGTTTATATTCACAAATTCAGATACTATGTACATGCTTCCTTCATTAATAACTTTTGTTTTAGTTTTATTTTTTTAAGGTTTCTTCATGACAATTGCAATCAGATCTTAATTTTTATTTTAAATATTTGATGAATTTATTAATATATATTTTAAACATTTGATTAATTTGAATTTATTATGTTAAATTATTTTAACAATTTTGTTGCCCTTAGTAACGATAGCCATTATACATTTTACTCAAAAGAAGATAAAAATGCATTGGTAAAAGAAAACAGTGTCAATTATATATTATTTTTTAATTTCTCTAACAATAATTAAATTACTTTTGTTTACTTATAAAAACAAAATGATATTTATAAGAAGAAAAATCTTAACTGAAAGACCATAACAAACTTATCATTTATCATTTAATTCATATTTACAAACATTTGTTTTTAATTAAAACAACCAGAAACAATACAAATTTGACAAGATAATTTTGATCATACAAAAATTGATTCAATAATTTTGGTCTTGCAAAAATTGATTCAATAAATTAGTTAAAAGTTAATTTTGGATTGTAAATAATTATTTATAATAAATAATAAATAATATAGTTTATTTTCATTTTAATTTTGACATTAATTAACCATTTTTTGGATTGTGTTAGAATAAATAAAAAATAAATAAAAATTGTAAATAAATGTTTTAATATAATATTGCCTTTACATATGCAACACATTAGAATAAATATCCTTTATATATCCTCTATCCTATATATCCGTAAATAAATATGCTTTATATATTTTTTATATCAAACAATTGATTTTTTCATTGAAATGATTGACTTTGTAAATGTTTAATTTCACCGATCACTTTCAACATAAAAACATTATTCTATTTTAATAAGTGATTGTCTCTTTTATTTTTTAAATGTTAATACTTATATGATTGATTTTATGATAATTTAATATATTTAAAATTATATGATTATTATTGATTTTACAGTTATTAATTAATATATCATTTATTTTCTATGAAGATCTCAATACATATTATTATTATTATTATTATTATTATCATTATTATTATTATTATTATTATTATCATTATTATTATTATTATTATTATTATTATTATTATTATATCAATAAATATTATTCAATCAATTAAGTATTATTTATTTAAGATTTGTTTAAAAACAATCATATACCTTGTAGAAACATGAAGTTTAGCTGAGCAATACCACGTTCGGTTGCATGAAAATTGAAATGAGATTAATATTTTTTTTTAAATAATAATTGAATAGAATAAATTAATAGAATAAAGTAACAAATATTATATTTTTAAATTTTAATTTTATATAAATAACAAATATTTTTAAAGAAAAAAAACTGACTTAAAACAAATCTTAGACCGTAGCTTATGTTTCTATAATATGTTGCTAATCACGATGAATTTCTCTAATGAGTTTCATTATATTTTTCATTATGTTATAGGTGTAGACTATTTTGTCCTTAATATACAAGTTTGTTAATGTCAAGTTCTTGGTTAAACTGTGCTCCAAAATAAAAGAGAGTTATCAGAGAGAGTATATCTGACTTTTAATGAATTATAGATGGTATACGAGTTTCGTTGATGTTTGAACAGAGCTTTAAGTTCGTAATGGTAATACAACTTTGATCTCTGTTGGGAAACATTAATTCCAAATAGATTAAACAATTTTGGAGAAGAGAAGAACTTTATACAACAACTGTCAACAGTATCAAAATAATACTAAGATAATTGATAGCATTTTCTTATTTTACACTCATGATAGATTTTGATCTTTTATTTTTATTTATGAATACCTGGTAGAAGAGTCATTGCAAAATTCAATCTAAATTACAAATGGTAATTATTACATGGGAATTAGTTTTCATTCCACTACCAATTTTAGTAAATTTACTTTAAACAAAATTTGAATCAGCTCACTCTCTCACTGATTTTAGGTAAAACACGGTTTTCATTTCTTTTTTCTCCCAGGTAATGCTAATATTTGTTGTCCATAAATTTTTAAATAGAGTGATGTAGATGTTTAATTTCTTTTAACTTACTAACAAAGTATTTGAATAAAATGCAGGGTGAAAAGTTAGTTGATTCAGTTAGTTGTATCTATATTACAACAGATAAAGTTTTTTTGTCAAAATTAAGAACTCAATAAATATGAGATTTGATAGTACTCCTCCAGCTTATTATTAATGAAACTATGATTTGGTTTTTCTAATCACATGTTACAAAAAGAAACTACTCAAAAAAATAAGTTAATATAAATTTTTGCTTTTTTTTCTCTTTTGTGTTGCAAATGGGAAAAATAGAGCTTCTTTATTTATTATTAATATTCTCATTTATTTTTTTTACTATTAATAACTATATTTAAAATATTTTTTTGTTAATTAATAAGTGATTAGTTATTAAAGTTGCATAAAAATATTCTACGAATAATTATGAGTTATTCACTATTTATATAGTATTTATTCGTGATGCATAATTGTTTATATTCACAAATTTAGATACTATGTACATGCTTCCTTCATTAATAATTTTTGTTTTTGTTTTATTTTTTTAAGGTTTCTTCATGACAATTGAGATCATATCTTAATTTTCATTTTAAATATTTGATGAGTTTATTAATATATATTTTAAACATTTGATTGATTTGAATTTATTATGTTAAATTATATTAATAATTTTATTGCCCTTAGTAATGATAGTCATTCTACCTTTTACTCAAAAGAATATAATAATGCATTGGTAAAAGAAAACAGTGTCAATAATATATTATTTTTTAATTTCTCTAACAATAATTAAATTACTTTTGTTTACTTATAAAAACAAAATGATATTTATAAGAAGGAAAATCCCAACTGAAAGACCATAACAAACTTATCATTTATCATTTAATTCATATTTACAAACATTTGTTTTTGATTAAAACAACCCGGAACAATACAAATTTGACAAGATATTTTGATCATACAAAAATTGATTCAATAATTTTGGTCTTGCAAAAATTGATTCAATAAATTAGTTAAAGTTAATTTTGGATTGTAAATAATTATTTATAATAAATAATAAATAATATAGTTTATTTACGTTTTAACTTTGACATTAATTAACCATTTTTTGGATTGTGTTAGAATAAATAAGAAATAAAAAAAATTGTAAATAATTGTTTTAATATAATATTACCTCTATCCTATATTTCCGTAAATAAATATGCTTTAGAATAAATATTCAACACATTAAAATAAGTATCCTTTATATATCCTCTATCCTATATTTCCCTAAATAAATATGCTTTATATATTTTTTATATCAAACAATTGATTTTTTCATTGGAATAATTGATTTTATAAATATTTAATTTCACCGATCACTTTCAACACAAAAACATTATTCTAATTTAATAAGTGATCATCTCTTTTAATTTTAAAATGTTAATACTTATATGATTGCTTTTATGATTATTTAATATATTTCAAAATTATATGATTATTATTAATTTTACATGTATTAATTAATATATCATTTATTTTCTATGAAGATCTCAATACATATTATTATTATTATTATTATTATTATTATTATTATTATTATTATTATTATTATTATTATTATTATTATTATTATTATATCAATAAATATTATTCAATCAATTAAATATTATTTATTTAAGATTTGTTTAAAATCAATCATATACTTTATAGAAACATGAAGATTAGTTGAGCAATACCACGTTCGGTTGCATGAAAATTGAAATGAGAATAATATATTTTTTAAAATAATAATTGAAAAGAATAAATTAACAGAATAAAGTTACAAATATTATATTTTTAAAATTTAATTTTATATAAATAACAAATATTTTTAAATAAAAAAAACCGACTTAAAACAAATCTTAGACCGTAGCTTATGTTTCTATAATATGTTGTTAATCACGATGAATTTCTCTAATGAGTTTCATTATATTTTTCATTATGTTATAGGTGTAGACTATTTTGTCCTTAATATACAAGTTTATTAATGTCAAGTTCTTGGTTAAACTGTGCTCCAAAACAAAAGAGAGTTATTAGGGAGAGTATATTTGACTTTTAAAGAATTATAGATGGTATACAAGTTTTGTTGATGTATGAAGTGAGCTTTAAGTTTGTAAGGGTAATACAACTTTGATTTCTGTTGGGAAACATTAATTCCAAATATATTTAAAAAAATTGGATAAGAGAAGAACTTTATACAACAACAATCAACAATATCAAAATAATACTAAGATAATTGATATCATTTTCTTATTTTACACTCATAATAGCTTTTGATCTTTGATTTTTATTTATGAATTCCTGGTAGAACAGTCATTGCAAAATTCAATCTAAATTACAAATTGTAATTATTATGTGGGATTTAGTTTTGATTCCACTGCCAATTTTAGTAAAGTTTACTTTAAACAAAATTTGAATCAGCTCACTCTCTCACTGATTTTGAGTAAAACGTGGTTTTCATTTCTATTTTCTTCCAGGTGATGCTGATATTTGTTGTCCATAAATTTTAAATAGAGTAATGTATATTGTCTGATGTTTAGTTTCTTTTAACTTATTAACAAAGTATTTGAATAAAATGCAGGGTGAAAAGTTAGTTGATTCAGTTAGTTTATCTATATTAGAACAGATAAAGATTTTTTGTCAAAATTAAGAACTCAATAAATATGAAATTTGATAGTATTCCTCCGGCTTATTATTAATGAAACTATGATTTGGTTTTCTAATCACATGTTACAAAAAGAAACTACTCAAAAAAATAAGTTAATATAAATTTTGGCTTTTTTTTCTCTTCTGTGTTGCAAATGGGAAAAATAGAGCTTCTTTATTTATTATTAATATTCTCATTTATTTTTTTTACTATTAATAACTGTATTTAAAATATTTTTTTGTTAATTAATAAGTTATTAGTTATTAAAGTTGCATAAAAATATTCTACAAATAATTATGAGTTATTCACTATTTATATAGTATTTATTCGTGATGCATAATTGTTTATATTCACAAATTCAGATACTATGTACATGCTTCCTTCATTAATAACTTTTGTTTTAGTTTTATTTTTTTAAGGTTTCTTCATGACAATTGCAATCAGATCTTAATTTTTATTTTAAATATTTGATGAATTTATTAATATATATTTTAAACATTTGATTAATTTGAATTTATTATGTTAAATTATTTTAACAATTTTGTTGCCCTTAGTAACGATAGTCGTTATACATTTTACTCAAAAGAAGATAATAATGCATTGGTAAAAGAAAACAATGTCAATTATATATTATTTTTTAATTTCTCTAACAATAATTAAATTACTTTTGTTTACTTATAAAAACAAAATGATATTTATAAGAAGAAAAATCTTAACTGAAAGACCATAACAAACTTATCATTTATCATTTAATTCATATTTACAAACATTTGTTTTTAATTAAAACAACCAGAAGCAATACAAATTTGACAAGATAATTTTGATCATACAAAAATTGATTCAATAATTTTGGTCTTGCAAAAATTGATTCAATAAATTAGTTATAAGTTAATTTTGGATTGTAAATAATTATTTATAATAAATAATAAATAATATAGTTTATTTTCATTTTAATTTTGACATTAATTAACCATTTTTTGGATTGTGTTAGAATAAATAAAAAATAAATAAAAATTGTAAATAAATGTTTTAATATAATATTGCCTTTACATATGCAACACATTAGAATAAATATCCTTTATATATCCTCTATCCTATATATCCGTAAATAAATATGCTTTATATATTTTTTATATCAAACAATTGATTTTTTCATTGAAATGATTGACTTTGTAAATGTTTAATTTCACCGATCACTTTCAACATAAAAACATTATTCTATTTTAATAAGTGATTTTCTCTTTTATTTTTTAAATTTTAATACTTATATGATTGATTTTATGATTATTTAATATATTTAAAATTATATGATTATTATTGATTTTACAGTTATTAATTAATATATCATTTATTTTCTATGAAGATCTCAATACATATTATTATTATTATTATTATTATTATTATTATTATTATTATATCAATAAATATTATTCAATCAATTAAGTATTATTTATTTAAGATTTGTTTAAAAACAATCATATACCTTGTAGAAACATGAAGTTTAGCTGAGCAATACCACGTTCGGTTGCATGAAAATTGAAATGAGATTAATATTTTTCTTTAAATAATAATTGAATAGAATAAATTAATAGAATAAAGTAACAAATATTATATTTTTAAAATTTAATTTTATATAAATAACAAATATTTTTAAAGAAAAAAAACTGACTTAAAACAAATCTTAGACCGTAGCTTATGTTTCTATAATATGTTGCTAATCACGATGAATTTCTCTAATGAGTTTCATTATATTTTTCATTATGTTATAGGTGTAGACTATTTTCTCCTTAATATACAAGTTTGTTAATGTCAAGTTCTTGGTTAAACTGTGCTCCAAAATAAAAGAGAGTTATCAGAGAGAGTATATCTGACTTTTAATGAATTATAGATGGTATACGAGTTTCGTTGATGTTTGAACAGAGCTTTAAGTTCGTAATGGTAATACAACTTTGATCTCTGTTGGGAAACATTAATTCCAAATAGATTAAACAATTTTGCAGAAGAGAAGAACTTTATACAACAACTATCAACACTATCAAAATAATACTAAGATAATTGATAGCATTTTCTTATTTTACACTCATAATAGCTTTTGATCTTTGATTTTTATTTATGAATACCTGGTAGAAGAGTCATTGCAAAATTCAATCTAAATTACAAATGGTAATTATTACATGGGAATTAGTTTTCATTCCACTACCAATTTTAGTAAATTTACTTTAAACAAAATTTGAATCAGCTCACTCTCTCACTGATTTTAGGTAAAACACGGTTTTCATTTCTTTTTTCTGCCAGGTAATGCTAATATTTATTGTCCATAAATTTTTAAATAGAGTGATGTAGATGTTTAATTTCTTTTAACTTACTAACAAAGTATTTGAATAAAATGCAGGGTGAAAAGTTAGTTGATTCAGTTAGTTGTATCTATATTACAACAGATAAAGTTTTTTTGTCAAAATTAAGAACTCAATAAATATGAGATTTGATAGTACTCCTCCAGCTTATTATTAATGAAACTATGATTTGGTTTTTCTAATCACATGTTACAAAAAGAAACTACTCAAAAAAATAAGTTAATATAAATTTTTGCTTTTTTTTCTCTTTTGTGTTGCAAATGGGAAAAATAGAGCTTCTTTATTTATTATTAATGTTCTCATTTATTTTTTTTACTATTAATAACTATATTTAAAATATTTTTTTTGTTAATTAATAAGTGATTAGTTATTAAAGTTGCATAAAAATATTCTACGAATAATTATGAGTTATTCACTATTTATATAATATTTATTCGTGATGCATAATTGTTTATATTCACAAATTTAGATACTATGTACATGCTTCCTTCATTAATAATTTTTGTTTTTGTTTTATTTTTTTAAGGTTTCTTCATGACAATTGAGATCATATCTTAATTTTCATTTTAAATATTTGATGAGTTTATTAATATATATTTTAAACATTTGATTGATTTGAATTTATTATGTTAAATTATATTAATAATTTTGTTGCCCTTAGTAATGATAGTCATTCTACCTTTTACTCAAAAGAATATAATAATGCATTGGTAAAAGAAAACAGTGTCAATAATATATTATTTTTTAATTTCTCTAACAATAATTAAATTACTTTTGTTTACTTATAAAAACAAAATGATATTTATAAGAAGGAAAATCCCAACTGAAAGACCATAACAAACTTATCATTTATCATTTAATTCATATTTACAAACATTTGTTTTTGATTAAAACAACCCGGAACAATACAAATTTGACAAGATATTTTGATCATACAAAAATTGATTCAATAATTTTGGTCTTGCAAAAATTGATTCAATAAATTAGTTAAAGTTAATTTTGGATTGTAAATAATTATTTATAATAAATAATAAATAATATAGTTTATTTACGTTTTAACTTTGACATTAATTAACCATTTTTTGGATTGTGTTAGAATAAATAAGAAATAAAAAAAATTGTAAATAAATGTTTTAATATAATATTACCTCTATCCTATATTTCCGTAAATAAATATGCTTTAGAATAAATATTCAACACATTAGAATAAATATCCTTTATATATCCTCTATCCTATATTTCCGTAAATAAATATGCTTTATATATTTTTTATATCAAACAATTGATTTTTTCATTGGAATAATTAATTTTATAAATATTTAATTTCACCGATCACTTTCAACACAAAAACATTATTCTATTTTAATAAGTGATCATCTCTTTTAATTTTAAAATGTTAATACTTATATGATTGCTTTTATGATTATTTAATATATTTAAAATTATATGATTATTATTAATTTTACATGTATTAATTAATATATCATTTATTTTCTATGAAGATCTCAATACATATTATTATTATTATTATTATTATTATTATTATTATTATTATTATTATTATTATTATTATATCAATAAATATTATTCAATCAATTAAATATTATTTATTTAAGATTTGTTTAAAATCAATCATATACTTTATAGAAACATGAAGATTAGTTGAGCAATACCACGTTCGGTTGCATGAAAATTGAAATGAGAATAATATATTTTTTAAAATAATAATTGAAAAGAATAAATTAACAGAATAAAGTAACAAATATTATATTTTTAAAATTTAATTTTATATAAATAACAAATATTTTTAAAGAAAAAAAAAACCGACTTAAAATAAATCTTAGACCGTAGCTTATGTTTCTATAATATGTTGTTAATCGCGATGAATTTCTCTAATGAGTTTCATTATATTTTTCATTATGTTATAGGTGTAGACTGTTTGTCCTTAATATACAAGTTTATTAATGTCAAGTTCTTGGTTAAACTGTGCTCCAAAACAAAAGAGAGTTATCAGGGAGAGTATATTTGAGTTTTAAAGAATTATAGATGGTATACAAGTTTTGTTGATGTATGAAGTGAGCTTTAAGTTTGTATGGGTAATACAACTTTGATTTCTGTTGGGAAACATTAATTCCAAATATATTTAAAAAAATTGGAGAAGAGAAGAACTTTATACAACAACAATCAACAATATCAAAATAATACTAAGATAATTGATATCATTTTCTTATTTTACACTCATAATAGCTTTTGACTTTGATTTTTATTTATGAATTCCTGGTAGAACAGTCATTGCAAAATTCAATCTAAATTACAAATTGTAATTATTACGTGGGATTTAGTTTTGATTCCACTGCCAATTTTAGTAAAGTTTACTTTAAACAAAATTTGAATCAGCTCACTCTCTCACTGATTTTGAGTAAAACGTGGTTTTCATTTCTATTTTCTTCCAGGTGATGCTGATATTTGTTCTCCATAAATTTTAAATAGAGTAATGTATATTGTCTGATGTTTAGTTTCTTTTAACTTATTAACAAAGTATTTGAATAAAATGCAGGGTGAAAAGTTAGTTGATTCAGTTAGTTTATCTATATTAGAACAGATAAAGATTTTTGTCAAAATTAAGAACTCAATAAATATGAAATTTGATAGTATTCCTCCGGCTTATTATTAATGAAACTATGATTTGGTTTTCTAATCACATGTTACAAAAAGAAACTACTCAAAAAAATAAGTTAATATAAATTTTTGCTTTTTTTCTCTTCTGTGTTGCAAATGGGAAAAATAGAGCTTCTTTATTTATTATTAATATTCTCATTTATTTTTTTTACTATTAATAACTGTATTTAAAATATTTTTTTGTTAATTAATAAGTTATCAGTTATTAAAGTTGAATAAAAATATTCTACAAATAATTATGAGTTATTCACTATTTATATAGTATTTATTCGTGATGCATAATTGTTTATATTCACAAATTCAGATACTATGTACATGCTTCCTTCATTAATAACTTTTGTTTTAGTTTTATTTTTTTAAGGTTTCTTCATGACAATTGCAATCAGATCTTAATTTTTATTTTAAATATTTGATGAATTTATTAATATATATTTTAAACATTTGATTAATTTGAATTTATTATGTTAAATTATTTTAACAATTTTGTTGCCCTTAGTAACGATAGCCGTTATACATTTTACTCAAAAGAAGATAATAATGCATTGGTAAAAGAAAACAATGTCAATTATATATTATTTTTTAATTTCTTTAACAATAATTAAATTACTTTTGTTTACTTATAAAAACAAAATGATATTTATAAGAAGAAAAATCTTAACTAAAAGACCATGACAAACTTATCATTTATCATTTAATTCATATTTACAAACATTTGTTTTTAATTAAAACAACCGGAAACAATACAAATTTGACAAGATAATTTTGATCATACAAAAATTGATTCAATAATTTTGGTCTTGCAAAAATTGATTCAATAAATTAGTTAAAAGTTAATTTTGGATTGTAAATAATTATTTATAATAAATAATAAATAATATAGTTTATTTTCATTTTAATTTTGACATTAATTAACCATTTTTTGGATTGTGTTAGAATAAATAAAAAATAAATAAAAATTGTAAATAAATGTTTTAATATAATATTGCCTTTACATATGCAACACATTAGAATAAATATCCTTTATATATCCTCTATCCTATATATCCGTAAATAAATATGCTTTATATAGTTTTTATATCAAACAATTGATTTTTTCATTGAAATGATTGACTTTGTAAATGTTTAATTTCACCGATCACTTTCAACATAAAAACATTATTCTATTTTAATAAGTGATTTTCTCTTTTATTTTTTAAATGTTAATACTTATATGATTGATTTTATGATTATTTAATATATTTAAAATTATATGAGTATTATTGATTTTACAGTTATTAATTAATATATCATTTATTTTCTATGAAGATCTCAATACATATTATTATTATTATTATTATTATTATTATTATTATTATTATTATTATATCAATAAATATTATTCAATCAATTAAGTATTATTTATTTAAGATTTGTTTAAAAACAATCATATACCTTGTAGAAACATGAAGTTTAGCTGAGCAATACCACGTTCGGTTGCATGAAAATTGAAATGAGATTAATATATTTTTTTAAATAATAATTGAATAGAATAAATTAATAGAATAAAGTAACAAATATTATATTTTTAAAATTTAATTTTATATAAATAACAAATATTTTTAAAGAAAAAAAACTGACTTAAAACAAATCTTAGACCGTAGCTTATGTTTCTATAATATGTTGCTAATCACGATGAATTTCTCTAATGAGTTTCATTATATTTTTCATTATGTTATAGGTGTAGACTATTTTGTCCTTAATATACAAGTTTGTTAATGTCAAGTTCTTGGTTAAACTGTGCTCCAAAATAAAAGAGAGTTATCAGAGAGAGTATATCTGACTTTTAATGAATTATAGATGGTATACGAGTTTCGTTGATGTTTGAACAGAGCTTTAAGTTCGTAATGGTAATACAACTTTGATCTCTGTTGGGAAACATTAATTCCAAATAGATTAAACAATTTTGGAGAAGAGAAGAACTTTATACAACAACTGTCAACAGTATCAAAATAATACTAAGATGATTGATAGCATTTTCTTATTTTACACTCATAATAGCTTTTGATCTTTGATTTTTATTTATGAATACCTGGTAGAAGAGTCATTGCAAAATTCAATCTAAATTACAAATGGTAATTATTACATGGGAATTAGTTTTCATTCCACTACCAATTTTAGTAAATTTACTTTAAACAAAATTTGAATCAGCTCACTCTCTCACTGATTTTAGGTAAAACACGGTTTTCATTTCTTTTTTCTGCCAGGTAATGCTAATATTTGTTGTCCATAAATTTTTAAATAGAGTGATGTAGATGTTTAATTTCTTTTAACTTACTAACAAAGTATTTGAATAAAATGCAGGGTGAAAAGTTAGTTGATTCAGTTAGTTGTATCTATATTACAACAGATAAAGTTTTTTTGTCAAAATTAAGAACTCAATAAATATGAGATTTGATAGTACTCCTCCAGCTTATTATTAATGAAACTATGATTTGGTTTTTCTAATCACATGTTACAAAAAGAAACTACTCAAAAAAATAAGTTAATATAAATTTTTGCTTTTTTTTCTCTTTTGTGTTGCAAATGGGAAAAATATAGCTTCTTTATTTATTATTAATATTCTCATTTATTTTTTTTACTATTAATAACTATATTTAAAATATTTTTTTGTTAATTAATAAGTGATTAGTTATTAAAGTTGCATAAAAATATTCTACGAATAATTATGAGTTATTCACTATTTATATAGTATTTATTCGTGATGCATAATTGTTTATATTCACAAATTTAGATACTATGTACATGCTTCCTTCATTAATAATTTTTGTTTTTGTTTTATTTTTTTAAGGTTTCTTCATGACAATTGAGATCATATCTTAATTTTCATTTTAAATATTTGATGAGTTTATTAATATATATTTTAAACATTTGATTGATTTGAATTTATTATGTTAAATTATATTAATAATTTTGTTGCCCTTAGTAATGATAGTCATTCTACCTTTTACTCAAAAGAATATAATAATGCATTGGTAAAAGAAAACAGTGTCAATAATATATTATTTTTTAATTTCTCTAACAATAATTAAATTACTTTTGTTTACTTATAAAAACAAAATGATATTTATAAGAAGGAAAATCCCAACTGAAAGACCATAACAAACTTATCATTTATCATTTAATTCATATTTACAAACATTTGTTTTTGATTAAAACAACCCGGAACAATACAAATTTGACAAGATATTTTGATCATACAAAAATTGATTCAATAATTTTGGTCTTGCAAAAATTGATTCAATAAATTAGTTAAAGTTAATTTTGGATTGTAAATAATTATTTATAATAAATAATAAATAATATAGTTTATTTACGTTTTAACTTTGACATTAATTAACCATTTTTTGGATTGTGTTAGAATAAATAAGAAATAAAAAAAATTGTAAATAAATGTTTTAATATAATATTACCTTTATCCTATATTTCCGTAAATAAATATTCTTTAGAATAAATATTCAACACATTAGAATAAATATCCTTTATATATCCTCTATCCTATATTTCCGTAAATAAATATGCTTTAAATATTTTTTATATCAAACAATTGATTTTTTCATTGGAATAATTAATTTTATAAATATTTAATTTCACCGATCACTTTCAACACAAAAACATTATTCTATTTTAATAAGTGATCATCTCTTTAATTTTAAAATGTTAATACTTATATGATTGCTTTTATGATTATTTAATATATTTAAAATTATATGATTATTATTAATTTTACATGTATTAATTAATATATCATTTATTTTCTATGAAGATCTCAATACATATTATTATTATTATTTTTATTATTATTATTATTATTATTATTATTATTATTATTATTATTATTATTATTATATCAATAAATATTATTCAATCAATTAAATATTATTTATTTAAGATTTGTTTAAAATCAATCATATACTTTATAGAAACATGAAGATTAGTTGAGCAATACCACGTTCGGTTGCATGAAAATTGAAATGAGAATAATATATTTTTTAAATTAATAATTGAAAAGAATAAATTAACAGAATAAAGTAACAAATATTATATTTTTAAAATTTAATTTTATATAAATAACAAATATTTTTAAAGAAAAAAAAACCGACTTAAAACAAATCTTAGACCGTAGCTTATGTTTCTATAATATGTTGCTAATCACGATGAATTTCTCTAATGAGTTTCATTATATTTTTCATTATGTTATAGGTGTAGACTATTTTGTCCTTAATATACAAGTTTATTAATGTCAAGTTCTTGGTTAAACTGTGCTCCAAAACAAAAGAGAGTTATCAGGGAGAGTATATTTGAGTTTTAAAGAATTATAGATGGTATACAAGTTTTGTTGATGTATGAAGTGAGCTTTAAGTTTGTAAGGGTAATACAACTTTGATTTCTGTTGGGAAACATCAATTCCAAATATATTTAAAAAAATTGGAGAAGAGAAGAACTTTATACAACAACAATCAACAATATCAAAATAATACTAAGATAATTGATATCATTTTCTTATTTTACACTCATAATAGCTTTTGATCTTTGATTTTTATTTATGAATTCCTGGTAGAACAGTCATTGCAAAATTCAATCTAAATTACAAATTGTAATTATTACGTGGGATTTAGTTTTGATTCCACTGCCAATTTTAGTAAAGTTTACTTTAAACAAAATTTGAATCAGCTCACTCTCTCACTGATTTTGAGTAAAACGTGGTTTTCATTTCTATTTTCTTCCAGGTGATGCTGATATTTGTTGTCCATAAATTTTAAATAGAGTAATGTATATTGTCTGATGTTTAGTTTCTTTTAACTTATTAACAAAGTATTTGAATAAAATGCAGGGTGAAAAGTTAGTTGATTCAGTTAGTTTATCTATATTAGAACAGATAAAGATTTTTTGTCAAAATTAAGAACTCAATAAATATGAAATTTGATAGTATTCCTCCGGCTTATTATTAATGAAACTATGATTTGGTTTTCTAATCACATGTTACAAAAAGAAACTACTCAAAAAAATAAGTTAATATAAATTTTGGCTTTTTTTTCTCTTCTGTGTTGCAAATGGGAAAAATAGAGCTTCTTTATTTATTATTAATATTCTCATTTATTTTTTTTACTATTAATAACTGTATTTAAAATATTTTTTTGTTAATTAATAAGTTATTAGTTATTAAAGTTGCATAAAAATATTCTACAAATAATTATGAGTTATTCACTATTTATATAGTATTTATTCGTGATGCATAATTGTTTATATTCACAAATTCAGATACTATGTACATGCTTCCTTCATTAATAACTTTTGTTTTAGTTTTATTTTTTTAAGGTTTCTTCATGACAATTGCAATCAGATCTTAATTTTTATTTTAAATATTTGATGAATTTATTAATATATATTTTAAACATTTGATTAATTTGAATTTATTATGTTAAATTATTTTAACAATTTTGTTGCCCTTAGTAACGATAGCCGTTATACATTTTACTCAAAAGAAGATAATAATGCATTGGTAAAAGAAAACAATGTCAATTATATATTATTTTTTAATTTCTCTAACAATAATTAAATTACTTTTGTTTACTTATAAAAACAAAATGATATTTATAAGAAGAAAAATCTTAACTGAAAGACCATAACAAACTTATCATTTATCATTTAATTCATATTTACAAACATTTGTTTTTAATTAAAACAACCAGAAGCAATACAAATTTGACAAGATAATTTTGATCATACAAAAATTGATTCAATAATTTTGGTCTTGCAAAAATTGATTCAATAAATTAGTTATAAGTTAATTTTGGATTGTAAATAATTATTTATAATAAATAATAAATAATATAGTTTATTTTCATTTTAATTTTGACATTAATTAACCATTTTTTTGATTGTGTTAGAATAAATAAAAAATAAATAAAAATTTTAAATAAATGTTTTAATATAATATTGCCTTTACATATGCAACACATTAGAATAAATATCCTTTATATATCCTCTATCCTATATATCCGTAAATAAATATGCTTTATATATTTTTTATATCAAACAATTGATTTTTTCATTGAAATGATTGACTTTGTAAATGTTTAATTTCACCGATCACTTTCAACATAAAAACATTATTCTATTTTAATAAGTGATTTTCTCTTTTATTTTTTAAATGTTAATACTTATATGATTGATTTTATGATTATTTAATATATTTAAAATTATATGATTATTATTGATTTTACAGTTATTAATTAATATATCATTTATTTTCTATGAAGATCTCAATACATATTATTATTATTATTATTATTATTATTATTATTATTATTATTATTATTATTATATCAATAAATATTATTCAATCAATTAAGTATTATTTATTTAAGATTTGTTTAAAAACAATCATATACCTTGTAGAAACATGAAGTTTAGCTGAGCAATACCACGTTCGGTTGCATGAAAATTGAAATGAGATTAATATATTTTTTTAAATAATAATTGAATAGAATAAATTAATAGAATAAAGTAACAAATATTATATTTTTAAAATTTAATTTTATATAAATAACAAATATTTTTAAAGAAAAAAAACTGACTTAAAACAAATCTTAGACCGTAGCTTATGTTTCTATAATATGTTGCTAATCACGATGAATTTCTCTAATGAGTTTCATTATATTTTTCATTATGTTATAGGTGTAGACTATTTTGTCCTTAATATACAAGTTTGTTAATGTCAAGTTCTTGGTTAAACTGTGCTCCAAAATAAAAGAGAGTTATCAGAGAGAGTATATCTGACTTTTAATGAATTATAGATGGTATACGAGTTTCGTTGATGTTTGAACAGAGCTTTAAGTTCGTAATGGTAATACAACTTTGATCTCTGTTGGGAAACATTAATTCCAAATAGATTAAACAATTTTGCAGAAGAGAAGAACTTTATACAACAACTGTCAACACTATCAAAATAATACTAAGATAATTGATAGCATTTTCTTATTTTACACTCATAATAGCTTTTGATCTTTGATTTTTATTTATGAATACCTGGTAGAAGAGTCATTGCAAAATTCAATCTAAATTACAAATGGTAATTATTACATGGGAATTAGTTTTCATTCCACTACCAATTTTAGTAAATTTACTTTAAACAAAATTTGAATCAGCTCACTCTCTTACTGATTTTAGGTAAAACACGGTTTTCATTTCTTTTTTCTGCCAGGTAATGCTAATATTTGTTGTCCATAAATTTTTAAATAGAGTGATGTAGATGTTTAATTTCTTTTGACTTACTAACAAAGTATTTGAATAAAATGCAGGGTGAAAAGTTAGTTGATTCAGTTAGTTGTATCTATATTACAACAGATAAAGTTTTTTTGTCAAAATTAAGAACTCAATAAATATGAGATTTGATAGTACTCCTCCAGCTTATTATTAATGAAACTATGATTTGGTTTTTCTAATCACATGTTACAAAAAGAAACTACTCAAAAAAATAAGTTAATATAAATTTTTGCTTTTTTTTCTCTTTTGTGTTGCAAATGGGAAAAATAGAGCTTCTTTATTTATTATTAATATTCTCATTTATTTTTTTTACTATTAATAACTATATTTAAAATATTTTTTTTGTTAATTAATAAGTGATTAGTTATTAAAGTTGCATAAAAATATTCTACGAATGATTATGAGTTATTCACTATTTATATAGTATTTATTTGTGATGCATAATTGTTTATATTCACAAATTTAGATACTATGTACATGCTTCCTTCATTAATAATTTTTGTTTTTGTTTTATTTTTTTAAGGTTTCTTCATTACAATTGAGATCATATCTTAATTTTCATTTTAAATATTTGATGAGTTTATTAATATATATTTTAAACATTTGATTGATTTGAATTTATTATGTTAAATTATATTAATAATATTGTTGCCCTTAGTAATGATAGTCATTCTACCTTTTACTCAAAAGAATATAATAATGCATTGGTAAAAGGATATAGTGTCAATAATATATTATTTTTTAATTTCTCTAACAATAATTAAATTACTTTTGTTTACTTATAAAAACAAAATGATATTTATAAGAAGGAAAATCCCAACTGAAAGACCATAACAAACTTATCATTTATCATTTAATTCATATTTACAAACATTTGTTTTTGATTAAAACAACCCGGAACAATACAAATTTGACAAGATATTTTGATCATACAAAAATTGATTCAATAATTTTGGTCTTGCAAAAATTGATTCAATAAATTAGTTAAAGTTAATTTTGGATTGTAAATAATTATTTATAATAAATAATAAATAATATAGTTTATTTACGTTTTAACTTTGACATTAATTAACCATTTTTTGGATTGTGTTAGAATAAATAAGAAATAAAAAAAATTGTAAATAAATGTTTTAATATAATATTACCTCTATCCTATATTTCCGTAAATAAATATGCTTTAGAATAAATATTCAACACATTAGAATAAATATCCTTTATATATCCTCTATCCTATATTTCCGTAAATAAATATGCTTTATATATTTTTTATATCAAACAATTGATTTTTTCATTGGAATAATTGATTTTATAAATATTTAATTTCACCGATCACTTTCAACACAAAAACATTATTCTATTTTAATAAGTGATCATCTCTTTTAATTTTAAAATGTTAATACTTATATGATTGCTTTTATGATTATTTAATATATTTAAAATTATATGATTATTATTAATTTTACATGTATTAATTAATATATCATTTATTTTCTATGAAGATCTCAATACATATTATTATTATTATTATTATTATTATTATTATTATTATTATTATTATTATTATTATATCAATAAATATTATTCAATCAATTAAATATTATTTATTTAAGATTTGTTTAAAATCAATCATATACTTTATAGAAACATGAAGATTAGTTGAGCAATACCACGTTCGGTTGCATGAAAATTGAAATGAGAATAATATATTTTTTAAAATAATAATTGAAAAGAATAAATTAACAGAATAAAGTAACAAATATTATATTTTTAAAATTTAATTTTATATAAATAACAAATATTTTTAAAGAAAAAAAAACCGACTTAAAACAAATCTTAGACCGTAGCTTATGTTTCTATAATATGTTGCTAATCACGATGAATTTCTCTAATGAGTTTCATTATATTTTTCATTATGTTATAGGTGTAGACTATTTTGTCCTTAATATACAAGTTTATTAATGTCAAGTTCTTGGTTAAACTGTGCTCCAAAACAAAAGAGAGTTATCAGGGAGAGTATATTTGAGTTTTAAAGAATTATAGATGGTATACAAGTTTTGTTGATGTATGAAGTGAGCTTTAAGTTTGTAAGGGTAATACAACTTTGATTTCTGTTGGGAAACATTAATTCCAAATATATTTAAAAAAATTGGAGAAGAGAAGAACTTTATACAACAACAATCAACAATATCAAAATAATACTAAGATAATTGATATCATTTTCTTATTTTACACTCATAATAGCTTTTGATCTTTGATTTTTATTTATGAATTCCTGGTAGAACAGTCATTGCAAAATTCAATCTAAATTACAAATTGTAATTATTACGTGGGATTTAGTTTTGATTCCACTGCCAATTTTAGTAAAGTTTACTTTAAACAAAATTTGAATCAGCTCACTCTCTCACTGATTTTGAGTAAAACGTGGTTTTCATTTCTATTTTCTTCCAGGTGATGCTGATATTTGTTGTCCATAAATTTTAAATAGAGTAATGTATATTGTCTGATGTTTAGTTTCTTTTAACTTATTAACAAAGTATTTGAATAAAATGCAGGGTGAAAAGTTAGTTGATTCAGTTAGTTTATCTATATTAGAACAGATAAAGATTTTTGTCAAAATTAAGAACTCAATAAATATGAAATTTGATAGTATTCCTCCGGCTTATTATTAATGAAACTATGATTTGGTTTTCTAATCACATGTTACAAAAAGAAACTACTCAAAAAAATAAGTTAATATAAATTTTTGCTTTTTTTCTCTTCTGTGTTGCAAATGGGAAAAATAGAGCTTCTTTATTTATTATTAATATTCTCATTTATTTTTTTTACTATTAATAACTGTATTTAAAATATTTTTTTGTTAATTAATAAGTTATCAGTTATTAAAGTTGCATAAAAATATTCTACAAATAATTATGAGTTATTCACTATTTATATAGTATTTATTCGTGATGCATAATTGTTTATATTCACAAATTCAGATACTATGTACATGCTTCCTTCATTAATAACTTTTGTTTTAGTTTTATTTTTTTAAGGTTTCTTCATGACAATTGCAATCAGATCTTAATTTTTATTTTAAATATTTGATGAATTTATTAATATATATTTTAAACATTTGATTAATTTGAATTTATTATGTTAAATTATTTTAACAATTTTGTTGCCCTTAGTAACGATAGCCGTTATACATTTTACTAAAAAGAAGATAATAATGCATTGGTAAAAGAAAACAATGTCAATTATATATTATTTTTTAATTTCTCTAACAATAATTAAATTACTTTTGTTTACTTATAAAAACAAAATGATATTTATAAGAAGAAAAATCTTAACTGAAAGACCATAACAAACTTATCATTTATCATTTAATTCATATTTACAAACATTTGTTTTTAATTAAAACAACCGGAAACAATACAAATTTGACAAGATAATTTTGATCATACAAAAATTGATTCAATAATTTTGGTCTTGCAAAAATTGATTCAATAAATTAGTTAAAAGTTAATTTTGGATTGTAAATAATTATTTATAATAAATAATAAATAATATAGTTTATTTTCATTTTAATTTTGACATTAATTAACCATTTTTTGGATTGTGTTAGAATAAATAAAAAATAAATAAAAATTGTAAATAAATGTTTCAATATAATATTGCCTTTACATATGCAACACATTAGAATAAATATCCTTTATATATCCTCTATCCTATATATCCGTAAATAAATATGCTTTATATATTTTTTATATCAAACAATTGATTTTTTCATTGTAATGATTGATTTTGTAAATGTTTAATTTCACCGATCACTTTCAACATAAAAACATTATTCTATTTTAATAAGTGATTGTCTCTTTTATTTTTTAAATGTTAATAATTATATGATTGATTTTATGATTATTTAATATATTTAAAATTATATGATTATTATTGATTTTACAGTTATTAATTAATATATCATTTATTTTCTATGAAGATCTCAATATATATTATTATTATTATTATTATTATTATTATATCAATAAATATTATTCAATCAATTAAGTATTATTTATTTAAGATTTGTTTAAAATCAATCATATACTTTATAGAAACATGAAGATTAGTTGAGCAATACCACGTTCGGTTGCATGAAAATTGAAATGAGAATAATATATTTTTTAAAATAATAATTGAAAAGAATAAATTAACAGAATAAAGTAACAAATATTATATTTTTAAAATTTAATTTTATATAAATAACAAATATTTTTAAAGAAAAAAAAACCGACTTAAAACAAATCTTAGACCGTAGCTTATGTTTCTATAATATGTTGCTAATCACGATGAATTTCTCTAATGAGTTTCATTATATTTTTCATTATGTTATAGGTGTAGACTATTTTGTCCTTAATATACAAGTTTGTTAATGTCAAGTTCTTGGTTAAACTGTGCTCCAAAATAAAAGAGAGTTATCAGAGAGAGTATATCTGACTTTTAATGAATTATAGATGGTATACGAGTTTCGTTGATGTTTGAACAGAGCTTTAAGTTCGTAATGGTAATACAACTTTGATCTCTGTTGGGAAACATTAATTCCAAATATATTTAAAAAAATTGGAGAAGAGAAGAACTTTATACAACAACTGTCAACACTATCAAAATCATACTAAGATAATTGATAGCATTTTCTTATTTTACACTCATAATAGCTTTTGATCTTTGATTTTTATTTATGAATACCTGGTAGAAGAGTCATTGCAAAATTCAATCTAAATTACAAATTGTAATTATTACGTGAGATTTAGTTTTCATTCCACTACCAATTTTAGTAAATTTACTTTAAACAAAATTTGAATCAGCTCACTCTCTCACTGATTTTAGGTAAAACACGGTTTTCATTTCTTTTTTCTGCCAGGTAATGCTAATATTTGTTGTCCATAAATTTTAAATAGAGTAATGTATATTGTCTGATGTTTAGTTTCTTTTAACTTATTAACAAAGTATTTGAATAAAATGCAGGGTGAAAAGTTAGTTGATTCAGTTAGTTTATCTATATTAGAACAGATAAAGATTTTTGTCAAAATTAAGAACTCAATAAATATGAAATTTGATAGTATTCCTCCGGCTTATTATTAATGAAACTATGATTTGGTTTTCTAATCACATGTTACAAAAAGAAACTACTCAAAAAAATAAGTTAATATAAATTTTTGCTTTTTTTCTCTTCTGTGTTGCAAATGGGAAAAATAGAGCTTCTTTATTTATTATTAATATTCTCATTTATTTTTTTTACTATTAATAACTGTATTTAAAATATTTTTTTGTTAATTAATAAGTTATCAGTTATTAAAGTTGCATAAAAATATTCTACAAATAATTATGAGTTATTCACTATTTATATAGTATTTATTCGTGATGCATAATTGTTTATATTCACAAATTCAGATACTATGTACATGCTTCCTTCATTAATAACTTTTGTTTTAGTTTTATTTTTTTAAGGTTTCTTCATGACAATTGCAATCAGATCTTAATTTTTATTTTAAATATTTGATGAATTTATTAATATATATTTTAAACATTTGATTAATTTGAATTTATTATGTTAAATTATTTTAACAATTTTGTTGCCCTTAGTAACGATAGCCGTTATACATTTTACTCAAAAGAAGATAATAATGCATTGGTAAAAGAAAACAATGTCAATTATATATTATTTTTTAATTTCTCTAACAATAATTAAATTACTTTTGTTTACTTATAAAAACAAAAGGATATTTATAAGAAGAAAAATCTTAACTGAAAGACCATAACAAACTTATCATTTATCATTTAATTCATATTTACAAACATTTGTTTTTAATTAAAACAACCGGAAACAATACAAATTTGACAAGATAATTTTGATCATACAAAAATTGATTCAATAATTTTGGTCTTGCAAAAATTGATTCAATAAATTAGTTAAAAGTTAATTTTGGATTGTAAATAATTATTTATAATAAATAATAAATAATATAGTTTATTTTCATTTTAATTTTGACATTAATTAACCATTTTTTGGATTGTGTTAGAATAAATAAAAAATAAATAAAAATTGTAAATAAATGTTTCAATATAATATTGCCTTTACATATGCAACACATTAGAATAAATATCCTTTATATATCCTCTATCCTATATATCCGTAAATAAATATGCTTTATATATTTTTTATATCAAACAATTGATTTTTTCATTGAAATGATTGATTTTGTAAATGTTTAATTTCACCGATCACTTTCAACATAAAAACATTATTCTATTTTAATAAGTGATTGTCTCTTTTATTTTTTAAATGTTAATACTTATATGATTGATTTTATGATTATTTAATATATTTAAAATTATATGATTATTATTGATTTTACAGTTATTAATTAATATATCATTTATTTTCTATGAAGATCTCAATATATATTATTATTATTATTATTATTATTATTATTATTATATCAATAAATATTATTCAATCAATTAAGTATTATTTATTTAAGATTTGTTTAAAAACAATCATATACCTTGTAGAAACATGAAGTTTAGCTAAGCAATACCGTGTTCGGTTGCATGAAAATTGAAATGAGATTAATATATTTTTTAAAATAATAATTGAATAGAATAAATTAATAGAATAAAGTAACAAATATTATATTTTTAAAATTTAATTTTATATAAATAACAAATATTTTTAAATAAAAAAAACCGACTTAAAACAAATCTTAGACCGTAGCTTATGTTTCTATAATATGTTGCTAATCACGATGAATTTCTCTAATGAGTTTCATTATATTTTTCATTATGTTATAGGTGTAGACTATTTTGTCCTTAATATACAAGTTTGTTAATGTCAAGTTCTTGGTTAAACTGTGCTCCAAAATAAAAGAGAGTTATCAGAGAGAGTATATCTGACTTTTAATGAATTATAGATGGTATACGAGTTTCGTTGATGTTTGAACAGAGCTTTAAGTTCGTAATGGTAATACAACTTTGATCTCTGTTGGGAAACATTAATTCCAAATAGATTAAACAATTTTGCAGAAGAGAAGAACTTTATACAACAACTGTCAACACTATCAAAATCATACTAAGATAATTGATAGCATTTTCTTATTTTACACTCATAATAGCTTTTGATCTTTGATTTTTATTTATGAATACCTGGTAGAAGAGTCATTGCAAAATTCAATCTAAATTACAAATGGTAATTATTACATGGGAATTAGTTTTCATTCCACTACCAATTTTAGTAAATTTACTTTAAACAAAATTTGAATCAGCTCACTCTCTCACTGATTTTAGGTAAAACACGGTTTTCATTTCTTTTTTCTGCCAGGTAATGCTAATATTTGTTGTCCATAAATTTTTAAATAGAGTGATGTAGATGTTTAATTTCTTTTGACTTACTAACAAAGTATTTGAATAAAATGCAGGGTGAAAAGTTAGTTGATTCAGTTAGTTGTATCTATATTACAACAGATAAAGTTTTTTTGTCAAAATTAAGAACTCAATAAATATGAGATTTGATAGTACTCCTCCAGCTTATTATTAATGAAACTATGATTTGGTTTTTCTAATCACATGTTACAAAAAGAAACTACTCAAAAAAATAAGTTAATAAAAATTTTTGCTTTTTTTTCTCTTTTGTGTTGCAAATGGGAAAAATAGAGCTTCTTTATTTATTATTAATATTCTCATTTATTTTTTTTACTATTAATAACTATATTTAAAATATTTTTTTTGTTAATTAATAAGTGATTAGTTATTAAAGTTGCATAAAAATATTCTACGAATAATTATGAGTTATTCACTGTTTATATAGTATTTATTCGTGATGCATAATTGTTTATATTCACAAATTCAGATACTATGTACATGCTTCCTTCATTAATAATTTTTGTTTTTGTTTTATTTTTTTAAGGTTTCTTCATGACAATTGAGATCATACCTTAATTTTCATTTTAAATATTTGATGAGTTTATTAATATATATTTTAAACATTTGATTGATTTGAATTTATCATGTTAAATTATATTAATAATTTTTTTGCCCTTAGTAATGATAGTCATTCTACCTTTTACTCAAAAGAATATAATAATGCATTGGTAAAAGAAAATAGTGTCAATAATATATTATTTTTTAATTTCTCTAACAATAATTAAATTACTTTTGTTTACTTATAAAAATAAAATGATATTTAGAAGAAGGAAAATCCTAACTGAAAGACCATAACAAACTTATCATTTATCATTTAATTCATATTTACAACCATTTGTTTTTGATTAAAACAACCCGGAACAATACAAATTTGACAAGATAATTTTGATCATACAAAAATTGATTCAATAATTTTGGTCTTGCAAAAATTGATTCAATAAATTAGTTAAAGTTAATTTTGGATTGTAAATAATTATTTATAATAAATAATAAATAATATAGTTTATTTACGTTTTAACTTTGACATTTAATTAACCATTTTTTGGATTGTGTTAGAATAAATAAGAAATAAAAAAAATTGTAAATAAATGTTTTAATATAATATTGCATTTACATATTCAACACATTAGAATAAATATCCTTTATATATCCTCTATCCTATATTTCCGTAAATAAATATGCTTTATATATTTTTTATATCAAACAATTGATTTTTTCATTGGAATAATTGATTTTATAAATATTTAATTTCACCGATCACTTTCAACACAAAAACATTATTCTATTTTAATAAGTGATCATCTCTTTTAATTTTAAAATGTTAATACTTATATGATTGCTTTTATGATTATTTAATATATTTAAAATTATATGATTATTATTAATTTTACAGTTATTAATTAATATATCATTTATTTTCTATGAAGATCTCAATACATAATATTATTATTATCATTATTATTATTATTATTATTATTATTATTATTATATCAATAAATATTATTCAATCAATTAAGTATTATTTATTTAAGATTTGTTTAAAAACAATCATATACCTTGTAGAAACATGAAGTTTAGCTGAGCAATACCACGTTCGGTTGCATGAAAATTGAAATGAGATTAATATTTTTTTTTAAATAATAATTGAATAGAATAAATTAATAGAATAAAGTAACAAATATTATATTTTTAAATTTTAATTTTATATAAATAACAAATATTTTTAAAGAAAAAAAACTGACTTAAAACAAATCTTAGACCGTAGCTTATGTTTCTATAATATGTTGCTAATCACGATGAATTTCTCTAATGAGTTTCATTATATTTTTCATTATGTTATAGGTCTAGACTATTTTGTCCTTAATATACAAGTTTGTTAATGTCAAGTTCTTGGTTAAACTGTGCTCCAAAATAAAAGAGAGTTATCAGAGAGAGTATATCTGACTTTTAATGAATTATAGATGGTATACGAGTTTCGTTGATGTTTGAACAGAGCTTTAAGTTCGTAATGGTAATACAACTTTGATCTCTGTTGGGAAACATTAATTCCAAATAGATTAAACAATTTTGGAGAAGAGAAGAACTTTATACAACAACTGTCAACAGTATCAAAATAATACTAAGATAATTGATAGCATTTTCTTATTTTACACTCATAATAGCTTTTGATCTTTTATTTTTATTTATGAATACCTGGTAGAAGAGTCATTGCAAAATTCAATCTAAATTACAAATGGTAATTATTACATGGGAATTAGTTTTCATTCCACTACCAATTTTAGTAAATTTACTTTAAACAAAATTTGAATCAGCTCACTCTCTCACTGATTTTAGGTAAAACACGGTTTTCATTTCTTTTTTCTGCCAGGTAATGCTAATATTTGTTGTCCATAAATTTTTAAATAGAGTGATGTAGATGTTTAATTTCTTTTAACTTACTAACAAAGTATTTGAATAAAATGCAGGGTGAAAAGTTAGTTGATTCAGTTAGTTGTATCTATATTACAACAGATAAAGTTTTTTTGTCAAAATTAAGAACTCAATAAATATGAGATTTGATAGTACTCCTCCAGCTTATTATTAATGAAACTATGATTTGGTTTTTCTAATCACATGTTACAAAAAGAAACTACTCAAAAAAATAAGTTAATATAAATTTTTGCTTTTTTTTCTCTTTTGTGTTGCAAATGGGAAAAATAGAGCTTCTTTATTTATTATTAATATTCTCATTTTTTTTTTACTATTAATAACTGTATTTAAAATAATTTTTTGTTAATTAATAAGTTATTAGTTATTAAAGTTGCATAAAAATATTCTACAAATAATTATTTGTTATTCACTATTTATATAGTATTTATTCGTGATGCATAATTGTTTATATTCACAAATTCAGATACTATGTACATGCTTCCTTCATTAATAACTTTTGTTTTAGTTTTATTTTTTTAAGGTTTCTTCATGACAATTGCAATCAGATCTTAATTTTTATTTTAAATATTTGATGAATTTATTAATATATATTTTAAACATTTGATTAATTTGAATTTATTATGTTAAATTATTTTAACAATTTTGTTGCCCTTAGTAACGATAGCCATTATACATTTTACTCAAAAGAAGATAAAAATGCATTGGTAAAAGAAAACAGTGTCAATTATATATTATTTTTTAATTTCTCTAACAATAATTAAATTACTTTTGTTTACTTATAAAAACAAAATGATATTTATAAGAAGAAAAATCTTAACTGAAAGACCATAACAAACTTATCATTTATCATTTAATTCATATTTACAAACATTTGTTTTTAATTAAAACAACCAGAAACAATACAAATTTGACAAGATAATTTTGATCATACAAAAATTGATTCAATAATTTTGGTCTTGCAAAAATTGATTCAATAAATTAGTTAAAAGTTAATTTTGGATTGTAAATAATTATTTATAATAAATAATAAATAATATAGTTTATTTTCATTTTAATTTTGACATTAATTAACCATTTTTTGGATTGTGTTAGAATAAATAAAAAATAAATAAAAATTGTAAATAAATGTTTTAATATAATATTGCCTTTACATATGCAACACATTAGAATAAATATCCTTTATATATCCTCTATCCTATATATCCGTAAATAAATATGCTTTATATATTTTTTATATCAAACAATTGATTTTTTCATTGAAATGATTGACTTTGTAAATGTTTAATTTCACCGATCACTTTCAACATAAAAACATTATTCTATTTTAATAAGTGATTGTCTCTTTTATTTTTTAAATGTTAATACTTATATGATTGATTTTATGATAATTTAATATATTTAAAATTATATGATTATTATTGATTTTACAGTTATTAATTAATATATCATTTATTTTCTATGAAGATCTCAATACATATTATTATTATTATTATTATTATTATCATTATTATTATTATTATTATTATTATCATTATTATTATTATTATTATTATTATTATTATTATTATATCAATAAATATTATTCAATCAATTAAGTATTATTTATTTAAGATTTGTTTAAAAACAATCATATACCTTGTAGAAACATGAAGTTTAGCTGAGCAATACCACGTTCGGTTGCATGAAAATTGAAATGAGATTAATATTTTTTTTTAAATAATAATTGAATAGAATAAATTAATAGAATAAAGTAACAAATATTATATTTTTAAATTTTAATTTTATATAAATAACAAATATTTTTAAAGAAAAAAAACTGACTTAAAACAAATCTTAGACCGTAGCTTATGTTTCTATAATATGTTGCTAATCACGATGAATTTCTCTAATGAGTTTCATTATATTTTTCATTATGTTATAGGTGTAGACTATTTTGTCCTTAATATACAAGTTTGTTAATGTCAAGTTCTTGGTTAAACTGTGCTCCAAAATAAAAGAGAGTTATCAGAGAGAGTATATCTGACTTTTAATGAATTATAGATGGTATACGAGTTTCGTTGATGTTTGAACAGAGCTTTAAGTTCGTAATGGTAATACAACTTTGATCTCTGTTGGGAAACATTAATTCCAAATAGATTAAACAATTTTGGAGAAGAGAAGAACTTTATACAACAACTGTCAACAGTATCAAAATAATACTAAGATAATTGATAGCATTTTCTTATTTTACACTCATGATAGATTTTGATCTTTTATTTTTATTTATGAATACCTGGTAGAAGAGTCATTGCAAAATTCAATCTAAATTACAAATGGTAATTATTACATGGGAATTAGTTTTCATTCCACTACCAATTTTAGTAAATTTACTTTAAACAAAATTTGAATCAGCTCACTCTCTCACTGATTTTAGGTAAAACACGGTTTTCATTTCTTTTTTCTCCCAGGTAATGCTAATATTTGTTGTCCATAAATTTTTAAATAGAGTGATGTAGATGTTTAATTTCTTTTAACTTACTAACAAAGTATTTGAATAAAATGCAGGGTGAAAAGTTAGTTGATTCAGTTAGTTGTATCTATATTACAACAGATAAAGTTTTTTTGTCAAAATTAAGAACTCAATAAATATGAGATTTGATAGTACTCCTCCAGCTTATTATTAATGAAACTATGATTTGGTTTTTCTAATCACATGTTACAAAAAGAAACTACTCAAAAAAATAAGTTAATATAAATTTTTGCTTTTTTTTCTCTTTTGTGTTGCAAATGGGAAAAATAGAGCTTCTTTATTTATTATTAATATTCTCATTTATTTTTTTTACTATTAATAACTATATTTAAAATATTTTTTTGTTAATTAATAAGTGATTAGTTATTAAAGTTGCATAAAAATATTCTACGAATAATTATGAGTTATTCACTATTTATATAGTATTTATTCGTGATGCATAATTGTTTATATTCACAAATTTAGATACTATGTACATGCTTCCTTCATTAATAATTTTTGTTTTTGTTTTATTTTTTTAAGGTTTCTTCATGACAATTGAGATCATATCTTAATTTTCATTTTAAATATTTGATGAGTTTATTAATATATATTTTAAACATTTGATTGATTTGAATTTATTATGTTAAATTATATTAATAATTTTATTGCCCTTAGTAATGATAGTCATTCTACCTTTTACTCAAAAGAATATAATAATGCATTGGTAAAAGAAAACAGTGTCAATAATATATTATTTTTTAATTTCTCTAACAATAATTAAATTACTTTTGTTTACTTATAAAAACAAAATGATATTTATAAGAAGGAAAATCCCAACTGAAAGACCATAACAAACTTATCATTTATCATTTAATTCATATTTACAAACATTTGTTTTTGATTAAAACAACCCGGAACAATACAAATTTGACAAGATATTTTGATCATACAAAAATTGATTCAATAATTTTGGTCTTGCAAAAATTGATTCAATAAATTAGTTAAAGTTAATTTTGGATTGTAAATAATTATTTATAATAAATAATAAATAATATAGTTTATTTACGTTTTAACTTTGACATTAATTAACCATTTTTTGGATTGTGTTAGAATAAATAAGAAATAAAAAAAATTGTAAATAATTGTTTTAATATAATATTACCTCTATCCTATATTTCCGTAAATAAATATGCTTTAGAATAAATATTCAACACATTAAAATAAGTATCCTTTATATATCCTCTATCCTATATTTCCCTAAATAAATATGCTTTATATATTTTTTATATCAAACAATTGATTTTTTCATTGGAATAATTGATTTTATAAATATTTAATTTCACCGATCACTTTCAACACAAAAACATTATTCTAATTTAATAAGTGATCATCTCTTTTAATTTTAAAATGTTAATACTTATATGATTGCTTTTATGATTATTTAATATATTTCAAAATTATATGATTATTATTAATTTTACATGTATTAATTAATATATCATTTATTTTCTATGAAGATCTCAATACAATTATTATTATTATTATTATTATTATTATTATTATTATTATTATTATTATTATTATTATTATTATTATTATTATTATTATATCAATAAATATTATTCAATCAATTAAATATTATTTATTTAAGATTTGTTTAAAATCAATCATATACTTTATAGAAACATGAAGATTAGTTGAGCAATACCACGTTCGGTTGCATGAAAATTGAAATGAGAATAATATATTTTTTAAAATAATAATTGAAAAGAATAAATTAACAGAATAAAGTTACAAATATTATATTTTTAAAATTTAATTTTATATAAATAACAAATATTTTTAAATAAAAAAAACCGACTTAAAACAAATCTTAGACCGTAGCTTATGTTTCTATAATATGTTGTTAATCACGATGAATTTCTCTAATGAGTTTCATTATATTTTTCATTATGTTATAGGTGTAGACTATTTTGTCCTTAATATACAAGTTTATTAATGTCAAGTTCTTGGTTAAACTGTGCTCCAAAACAAAAGAGAGTTATTAGGGAGAGTATATTTGACTTTTAAAGAATTATAGATGGTATACAAGTTTTGTTGATGTATGAAGTGAGCTTTAAGTTTGTAAGGGTAATACAACTTTGATTTCTGTTGGGAAACATTAATTCCAAATATATTTAAAAAAATTGGATAAGAGAAGAACTTTATACAACAACAATCAACAATATCAAAATAATACTAAGATAATTGATATCATTTTCTTATTTTACACTCATAATAGCTTTTGATCTTTGATTTTTATTTATGAATTCCTGGTAGAACAGTCATTGCAAAATTCAATCTAAATTACAAATTGTAATTATTATGTGGGATTTAGTTTTGATTCCACTGCCAATTTTAGTAAAGTTTACTTTAAACAAAATTTGAATCAGCTCACTCTCTCACTGATTTTGAGTAAAACGTGGTTTTCATTTCTATTTTCTTCCAGGTGATGCTGATATTTGTTGTCCATAAATTTTAAATAGAGTAATGTATATTGTCTGATGTTTAGTTTCTTTTAACTTATTAACAAAGTATTTGAATAAAATGCAGGGTGAAAAGTTAGTTGATTCAGTTAGTTTATCTATATTAGAACAGATAAAGATTTTTTGTCAAAATTAAGAACTCAATAAATATGAAATTTGATAGTATTCCTCCGGCTTATTATTAATGAAACTATGATTTGGTTTTCTAATCACATGTTACAAAAAGAAACTACTCAAAAAAATAAGTTAATATAAATTTTGGCTTTTTTTTCTCTTCTGTGTTGCAAATGGGAAAAATAGAGCTTCTTTATTTATTATTAATATTCTCATTTATTTTTTTTACTATTAATAACTGTATTTAAAATATTTTTTTGTTAATTAATAAGTTATTAGTTATTAAAGTTGCATAAAAATATTCTACAAATAATTATGAGTTATTCACTATTTATATAGTATTTATTCGTGATGCATAATTGTTTATATTCACAAATTCAGATACTATGTACATGCTTCCTTCATTAATAACTTTTGTTTTAGTTTTATTTTTTTAAGGTTTCTTCATGACAATTGCAATCAGATCTTAATTTTTATTTTAAATATTTGATGAATTTATTAATATATATTTTAAACATTTGATTAATTTGAATTTATTATGTTAAATTATTTTAACAATTTTGTTGCCCTTAGTAACGATAGTCGTTATACATTTTACTCAAAAGAAGATAATAATGCATTGGTAAAAGAAAACAATGTCAATTATATATTATTTTTTAATTTCTCTAACAATAATTAAATTACTTTTGTTTACTTATAAAAACAAAATGATATTTATAAGAAGAAAAATCTTAACTGAAAGACCATAACAAACTTATCATTTATCATTTAATTCATATTTACAAACATTTGTTTTTAATTAAAACAACCAGAAGCAATACAAATTTGACAAGATAATTTTGATCATACAAAAATTGATTCAATAATTTTGGTCTTGCAAAAATTGATTCAATAAATTAGTTATAAGTTAATTTTGGATTGTAAATAATTATTTATAATAAATAATAAATAATATAGTTTATTTTCATTTTAATTTTGACATTAATTAACCATTTTTTGGATTGTGTTAGAATAAATAAAAAATAAATAAAAATTGTAAATAAATGTTTTAATATAATATTGCCTTTACATATGCAACACATTAGAATAAATATCCTTTATATATCCTCTATCCTATATATCCGTAAATAAATATGCTTTATATATTTTTTATATCAAACAATTGATTTTTTCATTGAAATGATTGACTTTGTAAATGTTTAATTTCACCGATCACTTTCAACATAAAAACATTATTCTATTTTAATAAGTGATTTTCTCTTTTATTTTTTAAATTTTAATACTTATATGATTGATTTTATGATTATTTAATATATTTAAAATTATATGATTATTATTGATTTTACAGTTATTAATTAATATATCATTTATTTTCTATGAAGATCTCAATACATATTATTATTATTATTATTATTATTATTATTATTATTATTATATCAATAAATATTATTCAATCAATTAAGTATTATTTATTTAAGATTTGTTTAAAAACAATCATATACCTTGTAGAAACATGAAGTTTAGCTGAGCAATACCACGTTCGGTTGCATGAAAATTGAAATGAGATTAATATTTTTCTTTAAATAATAATTGAATAGAATAAATTAATAGAATAAAGTAACAAATATTATATTTTTAAAATTTAATTTTATATAAATAACAAATATTTTTAAAGAAAAAAAACTGACTTAAAACAAATCTTAGACCGTAGCTTATGTTTCTATAATATGTTGCTAATCACGATGAATTTCTCTAATGAGTTTCATTATATTTTTCATTATGTTATAGGTGTAGACTATTTTCTCCTTAATATACAAGTTTGTTAATGTCAAGTTCTTGGTTAAACTGTGCTCCAAAATAAAAGAGAGTTATCAGAGAGAGTATATCTGACTTTTAATGAATTATAGATGGTATACGAGTTTCGTTGATGTTTGAACAGAGCTTTAAGTTCGTAATGGTAATACAACTTTGATCTCTGTTGGGAAACATTAATTCCAAATAGATTAAACAATTTTGCAGAAGAGAAGAACTTTATACAACAACTATCAACACTATCAAAATAATACTAAGATAATTGATAGCATTTTCTTATTTTACACTCATAATAGCTTTTGATCTTTGATTTTTATTTATGAATACCTGGTAGAAGAGTCATTGCAAAATTCAATCTAAATTACAAATGGTAATTATTACATGGGAATTAGTTTTCATTCCACTACCAATTTTAGTAAATTTACTTTAAACAAAATTTGAATCAGCTCACTCTCTCACTGATTTTAGGTAAAACACGGTTTTCATTTCTTTTTTCTGCCAGGTAATGCTAATATTTATTGTCCATAAATTTTTAAATAGAGTGATGTAGATGTTTAATTTCTTTTAACTTACTAACAAAGTATTTGAATAAAATGCAGGGTGAAAAGTTAGTTGATTCAGTTAGTTGTATCTATATTACAACAGATAAAGTTTTTTTGTCAAAATTAAGAACTCAATAAATATGAGATTTGATAGTACTCCTCCAGCTTATTATTAATGAAACTATGATTTGGTTTTTCTAATCACATGTTACAAAAAGAAACTACTCAAAAAAATAAGTTAATATAAATTTTTGCTTTTTTTTCTCTTTTGTGTTGCAAATGGGAAAAATAGAGCTTCTTTATTTATTATTAATGTTCTCATTTATTTTTTTTACTATTAATAACTATATTTAAAATATTTTTTTTGTTAATTAATAAGTGATTAGTTATTAAAGTTGCATAAAAATATTCTACGAATAATTATGAGTTATTCACTATTTATATAATATTTATTCGTGATGCATAATTGTTTATATTCACAAATTTAGATACTATGTACATGCTTCCTTCATTAATAATTTTTGTTTTTGTTTTATTTTTTTAAGGTTTCTTCATGACAATTGAGATCATATCTTAATTTTCATTTTAAATATTTGATGAGTTTATTAATATATATTTTAAACATTTGATTGATTTGAATTTATTATGTTAAATTATATTAATAATTTTGTTGCCCTTAGTAATGATAGTCATTCTACCTTTTACTCAAAAGAATATAATAATGCATTGGTAAAAGAAAACAGTGTCAATAATATATTATTTTTTAATTTCTCTAACAATAATTAAATTACTTTTGTTTACTTATAAAAACAAAATGATATTTATAAGAAGGAAAATCCCAACTGAAAGACCATAACAAACTTATCATTTATCATTTAATTCATATTTACAAACATTTGTTTTTGATTAAAACAACCCGGAACAATACAAATTTGACAAGATATTTTGATCATACAAAAATTGATTCAATAATTTTGGTCTTGCAAAAATTGATTCAATAAATTAGTTAAAGTTAATTTTGGATTGTAAATAATTATTTATAATAAATAATAAATAATATAGTTTATTTACGTTTTAACTTTGACATTAATTAACCATTTTTTGGATTGTGTTAGAATAAATAAGAAATAAAAAAAATTGTAAATAAATGTTTTAATATAATATTACCTCTATCCTATATTTCCGTAAATAAATATGCTTTAGAATAAATATTCAACACATTAGAATAAATATCCTTTATATATCCTCTATCCTATATTTCCGTAAATAAATATGCTTTATATATTTTTTATATCAAACAATTGATTTTTTCATTGGAATAATTAATTTTATAAATATTTAATTTCACCGATCACTTTCAACACAAAAACATTATTCTATTTTAATAAGTGATCATCTCTTTTAATTTTAAAATGTTAATACTTATATGATTGCTTTTATGATTATTTAATATATTTAAAATTATATGATTATTATTAATTTTACATGTATTAATTAATATATCATTTATTTTCTATGAAGATCTCAATACATATTATTATTATTATTATTATTATTATTATTATTATTATTATTATTATTATTATTATTATATATCAATAAATATTATTCAATCAATTAAATATTATTTATTTAAGATTTGTTTAAAATCAATCATATACTTTATAGAAACATGAAGATTAGTTGAGCAATACCACGTTCGGTTGCATGAAAATTGAAATGAGAATAATATATTTTTTAAAATAATAATTGAAAAGAATAAATTAACAGAATAAAGTAACAAATATTATATTTTTAAAATTTAATTTTATATAAATAACAAATATTTTTAAAGAAAAAAAAAACCGACTTAAAATAAATCTTAGACCGTAGCTTATGTTTCTATAATATGTTGTTAATCGCGATGAATTTCTCTAATGAGTTTCATTATATTTTTCATTATGTTATAGGTGTAGACTGTTTGTCCTTAATATACAAGTTTATTAATGTCAAGTTCTTGGTTAAACTGTGCTCCAAAACAAAAGAGAGTTATCAGGGAGAGTATATTTGAGTTTTAAAGAATTATAGATGGTATACAAGTTTTGTTGATGTATGAAGTGAGCTTTAAGTTTGTATGGGTAATACAACTTTGATTTCTGTTGGGAAACATTAATTCCAAATATATTTAAAAAAATTGGAGAAGAGAAGAACTTTATACAACAACAATCAACAATATCAAAATAATACTAAGATAATTGATATCATTTTCTTATTTTACACTCATAATAGCTTTTGACTTTGATTTTTATTTATGAATTCCTGGTAGAACAGTCATTGCAAAATTCAATCTAAATTACAAATTGTAATTATTACGTGGGATTTAGTTTTGATTCCACTGCCAATTTTAGTAAAGTTTACTTTAAACAAAATTTGAATCAGCTCACTCTCTCACTGATTTTGAGTAAAACGTGGTTTTCATTTCTATTTTCTTCCAGGTGATGCTGATATTTGTTCTCCATAAATTTTAAATAGAGTAATGTATATTGTCTGATGTTTAGTTTCTTTTAACTTATTAACAAAGTATTTGAATAAAATGCAGGGTGAAAAGTTAGTTGATTCAGTTAGTTTATCTATATTAGAACAGATAAAGATTTTTGTCAAAATTAAGAACTCAATAAATATGAAATTTGATAGTATTCCTCCGGCTTATTATTAATGAAACTATGATTTGGTTTTCTAATCACATGTTACAAAAAGAAACTACTCAAAAAAATAAGTTAATATAAATTTTTGCTTTTTTTCTCTTCTGTGTTGCAAATGGGAAAAATAGAGCTTCTTTATTTATTATTAATATTCTCATTTATTTTTTTTACTATTAATAACTGTATTTAAAATATTTTTTTGTTAATTAATAAGTTATCAGTTATTAAAGTTGAATAAAAATATTCTACAAATAATTATGAGTTATTCACTATTTATATAGTATTTATTCGTGATGCATAATTGTTTATATTCACAAATTCAGATACTATGTACATGCTTCCTTCATTAATAACTTTTGTTTTAGTTTTATTTTTTTAAGGTTTCTTCATGACAATTGCAATCAGATCTTAATTTTTATTTTAAATATTTGATGAATTTATTAATATATATTTTAAACATTTGATTAATTTGAATTTATTATGTTAAATTATTTTAACAATTTTGTTGCCCTTAGTAACGATAGCCGTTATACATTTTACTCAAAAGAAGATAATAATGCATTGGTAAAAGAAAACAATGTCAATTATATATTATTTTTTAATTTCTTTAACAATAATTAAATTACTTTTGTTTACTTATAAAAACAAAATGATATTTATAAGAAGAAAAATCTTAACTAAAAGACCATGACAAACTTATCATTTATCATTTAATTCATATTTACAAACATTTGTTTTTAATTAAAACAACCGGAAACAATACAAATTTGACAAGATAATTTTGATCATACAAAAATTGATTCAATAATTTTGGTCTTGCAAAAATTGATTCAATAAATTAGTTAAAAGTTAATTTTGGATTGTAAATAATTATTTATAATAAATAATAAATAATATAGTTTATTTTCATTTTAATTTTGACATTAATTAACCATTTTTTGGATTGTGTTAGAATAAATAAAAAATAAATAAAAATTGTAAATAAATGTTTTAATATAATATTGCCTTTACATATGCAACACATTAGAATAAATATCCTTTATATATCCTCTATCCTATATATCCGTAAATAAATATGCTTTATATAGTTTTTATATCAAACAATTGATTTTTTCATTGAAATGATTGACTTTGTAAATGTTTAATTTCACCGATCACTTTCAACATAAAAACATTATTCTATTTTAATAAGTGATTTTCTCTTTTATTTTTTAAATGTTAATACTTATATGATTGATTTTATGATTATTTAATATATTTAAAATTATATGAGTATTATTGATTTTACAGTTATTAATTAATATATCATTTATTTTCTATGAAGATCTCAATACATATTATTATTATTATTATTATTATTATTATTATTATTATTATTATATCAATAAATATTATTCAATCAATTAAGTATTATTTATTTAAGATTTGTTTAAAAACAATCATATACCTTGTAGAAACATGAAGTTTAGCTGAGCAATACCACGTTCGGTTGCATGAAAATTGAAATGAGATTAATATATTTTTTTAAATAATAATTGAATAGAATAAATTAATAGAATAAAGTAACAAATATTATATTTTTAAAATTTAATTTTATATAAATAACAAATATTTTTAAAGAAAAAAAACTGACTTAAAACAAATCTTAGACCGTAGCTTATGTTTCTATAATATGTTGCTAATCACGATGAATTTCTCTAATGAGTTTCATTATATTTTTCATTATGTTATAGGTGTAGACTATTTTGTCCTTAATATACAAGTTTGTTAATGTCAAGTTCTTGGTTAAACTGTGCTCCAAAATAAAAGAGAGTTATCAGAGAGAGTATATCTGACTTTTAATGAATTATAGATGGTATACGAGTTTCGTTGATGTTTGAACAGAGCTTTAAGTTCGTAATGGTAATACAACTTTGATCTCTGTTGGGAAACATTAATTCCAAATAGATTAAACAATTTTGGAGAAGAGAAGAACTTTATACAACAACTGTCAACAGTATCAAAATAATACTAAGATGATTGATAGCATTTTCTTATTTTACACTCATAATAGCTTTTGATCTTTGATTTTTATTTATGAATACCTGGTAGAAGAGTCATTGCAAAATTCAATCTAAATTACAAATGGTAATTATTACATGGGAATTAGTTTTCATTCCACTACCAATTTTAGTAAATTTACTTTAAACAAAATTTGAATCAGCTCACTCTCTCACTGATTTTAGGTAAAACACGGTTTTCATTTCTTTTTTCTGCCAGGTAATGCTAATATTTGTTGTCCATAAATTTTTAAATAGAGTGATGTAGATGTTTAATTTCTTTTAACTTACTAACAAAGTATTTGAATAAAATGCAGGGTGAAAAGTTAGTTGATTCAGTTAGTTGTATCTATATTACAACAGATAAAGTTTTTTTGTCAAAATTAAGAACTCAATAAATATGAGATTTGATAGTACTCCTCCAGCTTATTATTAATGAAACTATGATTTGGTTTTTCTAATCACATGTTACAAAAAGAAACTACTCAAAAAAATAAGTTAATATAAATTTTTGCTTTTTTTTCTCTTTTGTGTTGCAAATGGGAAAAATATAGCTTCTTTATTTATTATTAATATTCTCATTTATTTTTTTTACTATTAATAACTATATTTAAAATATTTTTTTGTTAATTAATAAGTGATTAGTTATTAAAGTTGCATAAAAATATTCTACGAATAATTATGAGTTATTCACTATTTATATAGTATTTATTCGTGATGCATAATTGTTTATATTCACAAATTTAGATACTATGTACATGCTTCCTTCATTAATAATTTTTGTTTTTGTTTTATTTTTTTAAGGTTTCTTCATGACAATTGAGATCATATCTTAATTTTCATTTTAAATATTTGATGAGTTTATTAATATATATTTTAAACATTTGATTGATTTGAATTTATTATGTTAAATTATATTAATAATTTTGTTGCCCTTAGTAATGATAGTCATTCTACCTTTTACTCAAAAGAATATAATAATGCATTGGTAAAAGAAAACAGTGTCAATAATATATTATTTTTTAATTTCTCTAACAATAATTAAATTACTTTTGTTTACTTATAAAAACAAAATGATATTTATAAGAAGGAAAATCCCAACTGAAAGACCATAACAAACTTATCATTTATCATTTAATTCATATTTACAAACATTTGTTTTTGATTAAAACAACCCGGAACAATACAAATTTGACAAGATATTTTGATCATACAAAAATTGATTCAATAATTTTGGTCTTGCAAAAATTGATTCAATAAATTAGTTAAAGTTAATTTTGGATTGTAAATAATTATTTATAATAAATAATAAATAATATAGTTTATTTACGTTTTAACTTTGACATTAATTAACCATTTTTTGGATTGTGTTAGAATAAATAAGAAATAAAAAAAATTGTAAATAAATGTTTTAATATAATATTACCTTTATCCTATATTTCCGTAAATAAATATTCTTTAGAATAAATATTCAACACATTAGAATAAATATCCTTTATATATCCTCTATCCTATATTTCCGTAAATAAATATGCTTTAAATATTTTTTATATCAAACAATTGATTTTTTCATTGGAATAATTAATTTTATAAATATTTAATTTCACCGATCACTTTCAACACAAAAACATTATTCTATTTTAATAAGTGATCATCTCTTTAATTTTAAAATGTTAATACTTATATGATTGCTTTTATGATTATTTAATATATTTAAAATTATATGATTATTATTAATTTTACATGTATTAATTAATATATCATTTATTTTCTATGAAGATCTCAATACATATTATTATTATTATTTTTATTATTATTATTATTATTATTATTATTATTATTATTATTATTATTATTATTATATCAATAAATATTATTCAATCAATTAAATATTATTTATTTAAGATTTGTTTAAAATCAATCATATACTTTATAGAAACATGAAGATTAGTTGAGCAATACCACGTTCGGTTGCATGAAAATTGAAATGAGAATAATATATTTTTTAAATTAATAATTGAAAAGAATAAATTAACAGAATAAAGTAACAAATATTATATTTTTAAAATTTAATTTTATATAAATAACAAATATTTTTAAAGAAAAAAAAACCGACTTAAAACAAATCTTAGACCGTAGCTTATGTTTCTATAATATGTTGCTAATCACGATGAATTTCTCTAATGAGTTTCATTATATTTTTCATTATGTTATAGGTGTAGACTATTTTGTCCTTAATATACAAGTTTATTAATGTCAAGTTCTTGGTTAAACTGTGCTCCAAAACAAAAGAGAGTTATCAGGGAGAGTATATTTGAGTTTTAAAGAATTATAGATGGTATACAAGTTTTGTTGATGTATGAAGTGAGCTTTAAGTTTGTAAGGGTAATACAACTTTGATTTCTGTTGGGAAACATTAATTCCAAATATATTTAAAAAAATTGGAGAAGAGAAGAACTTTATACAACAACAATCAACAATATCAAAATAATACTAAGATAATTGATATCATTTTCTTATTTTACACTCATAATAGCTTTTGATCTTTGATTTTTATTTATGAATTCCTGGTAGAACAGTCATTGCAAAATTCAATCTAAATTACAAATTGTAATTATTACGTGGGATTTAGTTTTGATTCCACTGCCAATTTTAGTAAAGTTTACTTTAAACAAAATTTGAATCAGCTCACTCTCTCACTGATTTTGAGTAAAACGTGGTTTTCATTTCTATTTTCTTCCAGGTGATGCTGATATTTGTTGTCCATAAATTTTAAATAGAGTAATGTATATTGTCTGATGTTTAGTTTCTTTTAACTTATTAACAAAGTATTTGAATAAAATGCAGGGTGAAAAGTTAGTTGATTCAGTTAGTTTATCTATATTAGAACAGATAAAGATTTTTTGTCAAAATTAAGAACTCAATAAATATGAAATTTGATAGTATTCCTCCGGCTTATTATTAATGAAACTATGATTTGGTTTTCTAATCACATGTTACAAAAAGAAACTACTCAAAAAAATAAGTTAATATAAATTTTGGCTTTTTTTTCTCTTCTGTGTTGCAAATGGGAAAAATAGAGCTTCTTTATTTATTATTAATATTCTCATTTATTTTTTTTACTATTAATAACTGTATTTAAAATATTTTTTTGTTAATTAATAAGTTATTAGTTATTAAAGTTGCATAAAAATATTCTACAAATAATTATGAGTTATTCACTATTTATATAGTATTTATTCGTGATGCATAATTGTTTATATTCACAAATTCAGATACTATGTACATGCTTCCTTCATTAATAACTTTTGTTTTAGTTTTATTTTTTTAAGGTTTCTTCATGACAATTGCAATCAGATCTTAATTTTTATTTTAAATATTTGATGAATTTATTAATATATATTTTAAACATTTGATTAATTTGAATTTATTATGTTAAATTATTTTAACAATTTTGTTGCCCTTAGTAACGATAGCCGTTATACATTTTACTCAAAAGAAGATAATAATGCATTGGTAAAAGAAAACAATGTCAATTATATATTATTTTTTAATTTCTCTAACAATAATTAAATTACTTTTGTTTACTTATAAAAACAAAATGATATTTATAAGAAGAAAAATCTTAACTGAAAGACCATAACAAACTTATCATTTATCATTTAATTCATATTTACAAACATTTGTTTTTAATTAAAACAACCAGAAGCAATACAAATTTGACAAGATAATTTTGATCATACAAAAATTGATTCAATAATTTTGGTCTTGCAAAAATTGATTCAATAAATTAGTTATAAGTTAATTTTGGATTGTAAATAATTATTTATAATAAATAATAAATAATATAGTTTATTTTCATTTTAATTTTGACATTAATTAACCATTTTTTTGATTGTGTTAGAATAAATAAAAAATAAATAAAAATTTTAAATAAATGTTTTAATATAATATTGCCTTTACATATGCAACACATTAGAATAAATATCCTTTATATATCCTCTATCCTATATATCCGTAAATAAATATGCTTTATATATTTTTTATATCAAACAATTGATTTTTTCATTGAAATGATTGACTTTGTAAATGTTTAATTTCACCGATCACTTTCAACATAAAAACATTATTCTATTTTAATAAGTGATTTTCTCTTTTATTTTTTAAATGTTAATACTTATATGATTGATTTTATGATTATTTAATATATTTAAAATTATATGATTATTATTGATTTTACAGTTATTAATTAATATATCATTTATTTTCTATGAAGATCTCAATACATATTATTATTATTATTATTATTATTATTATTATTATTATTATTATTATTATTATTATATCAATAAATATTATTCAATCAATTAAGTATTATTTATTTAAGATTTGTTTAAAAACAATCATATACCTTGTAGAAACATGAAGTTTAGCTGAGCAATACCACGTTCGGTTGCATGAAAATTGAAATGAGATTAATATATTTTTTTAAATAATAATTGAATAGAATAAATTAATAGAATAAAGTAACAAATATTATATTTTTAAAATTTAATTTTATATAAATAACAAATATTTTTAAAGAAAAAAAACTGACTTAAAACAAATCTTAGACCGTAGCTTATGTTTCTATAATATGTTGCTAATCACGATGAATTTCTCTAATGAGTTTCATTATATTTTTCATTATGTTATAGGTGTAGACTATTTTGTCCTTAATATACAAGTTTGTTAATGTCAAGTTCTTGGTTAAACTGTGCTCCAAAATAAAAGAGAGTTATCAGAGAGAGTATATCTGACTTTTAATGAATTATAGATGGTATACGAGTTTCGTTGATGTTTGAACAGAGCTTTAAGTTCGTAATGGTAATACAACTTTGATCTCTGTTGGGAAACATTAATTCCAAATAGATTAAACAATTTTGCAGAAGAGAAGAACTTTATACAACAACTGTCAACACTATCAAAATAATACTAAGATAATTGATAGCATTTTCTTATTTTACACTCATAATAGCTTTTGATCTTTGATTTTTATTTATGAATACCTGGTAGAAGAGTCATTGCAAAATTCAATCTAAATTACAAATGGTAATTATTACATGGGAATTAGTTTTCATTCCACTACCAATTTTAGTAAATTTACTTTAAACAAAATTTGAATCAGCTCACTCTCTTACTGATTTTAGGTAAAACACGGTTTTCATTTCTTTTTTCTGCCAGGTAATGCTAATATTTGTTGTCCATAAATTTTTAAATAGAGTGATGTAGATGTTTAATTTCTTTTGACTTACTAACAAAGTATTTGAATAAAATGCAGGGTGAAAAGTTAGTTGATTCAGTTAGTTGTATCTATATTACAACAGATAAAGTTTTTTTGTCAAAATTAAGAACTCAATAAATATGAGATTTGATAGTACTCCTCCAGCTTATTATTAATGAAACTATGATTTGGTTTTTCTAATCACATGTTACAAAAAGAAACTACTCAAAAAAATAAGTTAATATAAATTTTTGCTTTTTTTTCTCTTTTGTGTTGCAAATGGGAAAAATAGAGCTTCTTTATTTATTATTAATATTCTCATTTATTTTTTTTACTATTAATAACTATATTTAAAATATTTTTTTTGTTAATTAATAAGTGATTAGTTATTAAAGTTGCATAAAAATATTCTACGAATGATTATGAGTTATTCACTATTTATATAGTATTTATTTGTGATGCATAATTGTTTATATTCACAAATTTAGATACTATGTACATGCTTCCTTCATTAATAATTTTTGTTTTTGTTTTATTTTTTTAAGGTTTCTTCATTACAATTGAGATCATATCTTAATTTTCATTTTAAATATTTGATGAGTTTATTAATATATATTTTAAACATTTGATTGATTTGAATTTATTATGTTAAATTATATTAATAATATTGTTGCCCTTAGTAATGATAGTCATTCTACCTTTTACTCAAAAGAATATAATAATGCATTGGTAAAAGGATATAGTGTCAATAATATATTATTTTTTAATTTCTCTAACAATAATTAAATTACTTTTGTTTACTTATAAAAACAAAATGATATTTATAAGAAGGAAAATCCCAACTGAAAGACCATAACAAACTTATCATTTATCATTTAATTCATATTTACAAACATTTGTTTTTGATTAAAACAACCCGGAACAATACAAATTTGACAAGATATTTTGATCATACAAAAATTGATTCAATAATTTTGGTCTTGCAAAAATTGATTCAATAAATTAGTTAAAGTTAATTTTGGATTGTAAATAATTATTTATAATAAATAATAAATAATATAGTTTATTTACGTTTTAACTTTGACATTAATTAACCATTTTTTGGATTGTGTTAGAATAAATAAGAAATAAAAAAAATTGTAAATAAATGTTTTAATATAATATTACCTCTATCCTATATTTCCGTAAATAAATATGCTTTAGAATAAATATTCAACACATTAGAATAAATATCCTTTATATATCCTCTATCCTATATTTCCGTAAATAAATATGCTTTATATATTTTTTATATCAAACAATTGATTTTTTCATTGGAATAATTGATTTTATAAATATTTAATTTCACCGATCACTTTCAACACAAAAACATTATTCTATTTTAATAAGTGATCATCTCTTTTAATTTTAAAATGTTAATACTTATATGATTGCTTTTATGATTATTTAATATATTTAAAATTATATGATTATTATTAATTTTACATGTATTAATTAATATATCATTTATTTTCTATGAAGATCTCAATACATATTATTATTATTATTATTATTATTATTATTATTATTATTATTATTATTATTATTATATCAATAAATATTATTCAATCAATTAAATATTATTTATTTAAGATTTGTTTAAAATCAATCATATACTTTATAGAAACATGAAGATTAGTTGAGCAATACCACGTTCGGTTGCATGAAAATTGAAATGAGAATAATATATTTTTTAAAATAATAATTGAAAAGAATAAATTAACAGAATAAAGTAACAAATATTATATTTTTAAAATTTAATTTTATATAAATAACAAATATTTTTAAAGAAAAAAAAACCGACTTAAAACAAATCTTAGACCGTAGCTTATGTTTCTATAATATGTTGCTAATCACGATGAATTTCTCTAATGAGTTTCATTATATTTTTCATTATGTTATAGGTGTAGACTATTTTGTCCTTAATATACAAGTTTATTAATGTCAAGTTCTTGGTTAAACTGTGCTCCAAAACAAAAGAGAGTTATCAGGGAGAGTATATTTGAGTTTTAAAGAATTATAGATGGTATACAAGTTTTGTTGATGTATGAAGTGAGCTTTAAGTTTGTAAGGGTAATACAACTTTGATTTCTGTTGGGAAACATTAATTCCAAATATATTTAAAAAAATTGGAGAAGAGAAGAACTTTATACAACAACAATCAACAATATCAAAATAATACTAAGATAATTGATATCATTTTCTTATTTTACACTCATAATAGCTTTTGATCTTTGATTTTTATTTATGAATTCCTGGTAGAACAGTCATTGCAAAATTCAATCTAAATTACAAATTGTAATTATTACGTGGGATTTAGTTTTGATTCCACTGCCAATTTTAGTAAAGTTTACTTTAAACAAAATTTGAATCAGCTCACTCTCTCACTGATTTTGAGTAAAACGTGGTTTTCATTTCTATTTTCTTCCAGGTGATGCTGATATTTGTTGTCCATAAATTTTAAATAGAGTAATGTATATTGTCTGATGTTTAGTTTCTTTTAACTTATTAACAAAGTATTTGAATAAAATGCAGGGTGAAAAGTTAGTTGATTCAGTTAGTTTATCTATATTAGAACAGATAAAGATTTTTGTCAAAATTAAGAACTCAATAAATATGAAATTTGATAGTATTCCTCCGGCTTATTATTAATGAAACTATGATTTGGTTTTCTAATCACATGTTACAAAAAGAAACTACTCAAAAAAATAAGTTAATATAAATTTTTGCTTTTTTTCTCTTCTGTGTTGCAAATGGGAAAAATAGAGCTTCTTTATTTATTATTAATATTCTCATTTATTTTTTTTACTATTAATAACTGTATTTAAAATATTTTTTTGTTAATTAATAAGTTATCAGTTATTAAAGTTGCATAAAAATATTCTACAAATAATTATGAGTTATTCACTATTTATATAGTATTTATTCGTGATGCATAATTGTTTATATTCACAAATTCAGATACTATGTACATGCTTCCTTCATTAATAACTTTTGTTTTAGTTTTATTTTTTTAAGGTTTCTTCATGACAATTGCAATCAGATCTTAATTTTTATTTTAAATATTTGATGAATTTATTAATATATATTTTAAACATTTGATTAATTTGAATTTATTATGTTAAATTATTTTAACAATTTTGTTGCCCTTAGTAACGATAGCCGTTATACATTTTACTAAAAAGAAGATAATAATGCATTGGTAAAAGAAAACAATGTCAATTATATATTATTTTTTAATTTCTCTAACAATAATTAAATTACTTTTGTTTACTTATAAAAACAAAATGATATTTATAAGAAGAAAAATCTTAACTGAAAGACCATAACAAACTTATCATTTATCATTTAATTCATATTTACAAACATTTGTTTTTAATTAAAACAACCGGAAACAATACAAATTTGACAAGATAATTTTGATCATACAAAAATTGATTCAATAATTTTGGTCTTGCAAAAATTGATTCAATAAATTAGTTAAAAGTTAATTTTGGATTGTAAATAATTATTTATAATAAATAATAAATAATATAGTTTATTTTCATTTTAATTTTGACATTAATTAACCATTTTTTGGATTGTGTTAGAATAAATAAAAAATAAATAAAAATTGTAAATAAATGTTTCAATATAATATTGCCTTTACATATGCAACACATTAGAATAAATATCCTTTATATATCCTCTATCCTATATATCCGTAAATAAATATGCTTTATATATTTTTTATATCAAACAATTGATTTTTTCATTGTAATGATTGATTTTGTAAATGTTTAATTTCACCGATCACTTTCAACATAAAAACATTATTCTATTTTAATAAGTGATTGTCTCTTTTATTTTTTAAATGTTAATAATTATATGATTGATTTTATGATTATTTAATATATTTAAAATTATATGATTATTATTGATTTTACAGTTATTAATTAATATATCATTTATTTTCTATGAAGATCTCAATATATATTATTATTATTATTATTATTATTATTATATCAATAAATATTATTCAATCAATTAAGTATTATTTATTTAAGATTTGTTTAAAATCAATCATATACTTTATAGAAACATGAAGATTAGTTGAGCAATACCACGTTCGGTTGCATGAAAATTGAAATGAGAATAATATATTTTTTAAAATAATAATTGAAAAGAATAAATTAACAGAATAAAGTAACAAATATTATATTTTTAAAATTTAATTTTATATAAATAACAAATATTTTTAAAGAAAAAAAAACCGACTTAAAACAAATCTTAGACCGTAGCTTATGTTTCTATAATATGTTGCTAATCACGATGAATTTCTCTAATGAGTTTCATTATATTTTTCATTATGTTATAGGTGTAGACTATTTTGTCCTTAATATACAAGTTTGTTAATGTCAAGTTCTTGGTTAAACTGTGCTCCAAAATAAAAGAGAGTTATCAGAGAGAGTATATCTGACTTTTAATGAATTATAGATGGTATACGAGTTTCGTTGATGTTTGAACAGAGCTTTAAGTTCGTAATGGTAATACAACTTTGATCTCTGTTGGGAAACATTAATTCCAAATATATTTAAAAAAATTGGAGAAGAGAAGAACTTTATACAACAACTGTCAACACTATCAAAATCATACTAAGATAATTGATAGCATTTTCTTATTTTACACTCATAATAGCTTTTGATCTTTGATTTTTATTTATGAATACCTGGTAGAAGAGTCATTGCAAAATTCAATCTAAATTACAAATTGTAATTATTACGTGAGATTTAGTTTTCATTCCACTACCAATTTTAGTAAATTTACTTTAAACAAAATTTGAATCAGCTCACTCTCTCACTGATTTTAGGTAAAACACGGTTTTCATTTCTTTTTTCTGCCAGGTAATGCTAATATTTGTTGTCCATAAATTTTAAATAGAGTAATGTATATTGTCTGATGTTTAGTTTCTTTTAACTTATTAACAAAGTATTTGAATAAAATGCAGGGTGAAAAGTTAGTTGATTCAGTTAGTTTATCTATATTAGAACAGATAAAGATTTTTGTCAAAATTAAGAACTCAATAAATATGAAATTTGATAGTATTCCTCCGGCTTATTATTAATGAAACTATGATTTGGTTTTCTAATCACATGTTACAAAAAGAAACTACTCAAAAAAATAAGTTAATATAAATTTTTGCTTTTTTTCTCTTCTGTGTTGCAAATGGGAAAAATAGAGCTTCTTTATTTATTATTAATATTCTCATTTATTTTTTTTACTATTAATAACTGTATTTAAAATATTTTTTTGTTAATTAATAAGTTATCAGTTATTAAAGTTGCATAAAAATATTCTACAAATAATTATGAGTTATTCACTATTTATATAGTATTTATTCGTGATGCATAATTGTTTATATTCACAAATTCAGATACTATGTACATGCTTCCTTCATTAATAACTTTTGTTTTAGTTTTATTTTTTTAAGGTTTCTTCATGACAATTGCAATCAGATCTTAATTTTTATTTTAAATATTTGATGAATTTATTAATATATATTTTAAACATTTGATTAATTTGAATTTATTATGTTAAATTATTTTAACAATTTTGTTGCCCTTAGTAACGATAGCCGTTATACATTTTACTCAAAAGAAGATAATAATGCATTGGTAAAAGAAAACAATGTCAATTATATATTATTTTTTAATTTCTCTAACAATAATTAAATTACTTTTGTTTACTTATAAAAACAAAAGGATATTTATAAGAAGAAAAATCTTAACTGAAAGACCATAACAAACTTATCATTTATCATTTAATTCATATTTACAAACATTTGTTTTTAATTAAAACAACCGGAAACAATACAAATTTGACAAGATAATTTTGATCATACAAAAATTGATTCAATAATTTTGGTCTTGCAAAAATTGATTCAATAAATTAGTTAAAAGTTAATTTTGGATTGTAAATAATTATTTATAATAAATAATAAATAATATAGTTTATTTTCATTTTAATTTTGACATTAATTAACCATTTTTTGGATTGTGTTAGAATAAATAAAAAATAAATAAAAATTGTAAATAAATGTTTCAATATAATATTGCCTTTACATATGCAACACATTAGAATAAATATCCTTTATATATCCTCTATCCTATATATCCGTAAATAAATATGCTTTATATATTTTTTATATCAAACAATTGATTTTTTCATTGAAATGATTGATTTTGTAAATGTTTAATTTCACCGATCACTTTCAACATAAAAACATTATTCTATTTTAATAAGTGATTGTCTCTTTTATTTTTTAAATGTTAATACTTATATGATTGATTTTATGATTATTTAATATATTTAAAATTATATGATTATTATTGATTTTACAGTTATTAATTAATATATCATTTATTTTCTATGAAGATCTCAATATATATTATTATTATTATTATTATTATTATTATTATATCAATAAATATTATTCAATCAATTAAGTATTATTTATTTAAGATTTGTTTAAAAACAATCATATACCTTGTAGAAACATGAAGTTTAGCTAAGCAATACCGTGTTCGGTTGCATGAAAATTGAAATGAGATTAATATATTTTTTAAAATAATAATTGAATAGAATAAATTAATAGAATAAAGTAACAAATATTATATTTTTAAAATTTAATTTTATATAAATAACAAATATTTTTAAATAAAAAAAACCGACTTAAAACAAATCTTAGACCGTAGCTTATGTTTCTATAATATGTTGCTAATCACGATGAATTTCTCTAATGAGTTTCATTATATTTTTCATTATGTTATAGGTGTAGACTATTTTGTCCTTAATATACAAGTTTGTTAATGTCAAGTTCTTGGTTAAACTGTGCTCCAAAATAAAAGAGAGTTATCAGAGAGAGTATATCTGACTTTTAATGAATTATAGATGGTATACGAGTTTCGTTGATGTTTGAACAGAGCTTTAAGTTCGTAATGGTAATACAACTTTGATCTCTGTTGGGAAACATTAATTCCAAATAGATTAAACAATTTTGCAGAAGAGAAGAACTTTATACAACAACTGTCAACACTATCAAAATCATACTAAGATAATTGATAGCATTTTCTTATTTTACACTCATAATAGCTTTTGATCTTTGATTTTTATTTATGAATACCTGGTAGAAGAGTCATTGCAAAATTCAATCTAAATTACAAATGGTAATTATTACATGGGAATTAGTTTTCATTCCACTACCAATTTTAGTAAATTTACTTTAAACAAAATTTGAATCAGCTCACTCTCTCACTGATTTTAGGTAAAACACGGTTTTCATTTCTTTTTTCTGCCAGGTAATGCTAATATTTGTTGTCCATAAATTTTTAAATAGAGTGATGTAGATGTTTAATTTCTTTTGACTTACTAACAAAGTATTTGAATAAAATGCAGGGTGAAAAGTTAGTTGATTCAGTTAGTTGTATCTATATTACAACAGATAAAGTTTTTTTGTCAAAATTAAGAACTCAATAAATATGAGATTTGATAGTACTCCTCCAGCTTATTATTAATGAAACTATGATTTGGTTTTTCTAATCACATGTTACAAAAAGAAACTACTCAAAAAAATAAGTTAATAAAAATTTTTGCTTTTTTTTCTCTTTTGTGTTGCAAATGGGAAAAATAGAGCTTCTTTATTTATTATTAATATTCTCATTTATTTTTTTTACTATTAATAACTATATTTAAAATATTTTTTTTGTTAATTAATAAGTGATTAGTTATTAAAGTTGCATAAAAATATTCTACGAATAATTATGAGTTATTCACTGTTTATATAGTATTTATTCGTGATGCATAATTGTTTATATTCACAAATTCAGATACTATGTACATGCTTCCTTCATTAATAATTTTTGTTTTTGTTTTATTTTTTTAAGGTTTCTTCATGACAATTGAGATCATACCTTAATTTTCATTTTAAATATTTGATGAGTTTATTAATATATATTTTAAACATTTGATTGATTTGAATTTATCATGTTAAATTATATTAATAATTTTTTTGCCCTTAGTAATGATAGTCATTCTACCTTTTACTCAAAAGAATATAATAATGCATTGGTAAAAGAAAATAGTGTCAATAATATATTATTTTTTAATTTCTCTAACAATAATTAAATTACTTTTGTTTACTTATAAAAATAAAATGATATTTAGAAGAAGGAAAATCCTAACTGAAAGACCATAACAAACTTATCATTTATCATTTAATTCATATTTACAACCATTTGTTTTTGATTAAAACAACCCGGAACAATACAAATTTGACAAGATAATTTTGATCATACAAAAATTGATTCAATAATTTTGGTCTTGCAAAAATTGATTCAATAAATTAGTTAAAGTTAATTTTGGATTGTAAATAATTATTTATAATAAATAATAAATAATATAGTTTATTTACGTTTTAACTTTGACATTTAATTAACCATTTTTTGGATTGTGTTAGAATAAATAAGAAATAAAAAAAATTGTAAATAAATGTTTTAATATAATATTGCATTTACATATTCAACACATTAGAATAAATATCCTTTATATATCCTCTATCCTATATTTCCGTAAATAAATATGCTTTATATATTTTTTATATCAAACAATTGATTTTTTCATTGGAATAATTGATTTTATAAATATTTAATTTCACCGATCACTTTCAACACAAAAACATTATTCTATTTTAATAAGTGATCATCTCTTTTAATTTTAAAATGTTAATACTTATATGATTGCTTTTATGATTATTTAATATATTTAAAATTATATGATTATTATTAATTTTACAGTTATTAATTAATATATCATTTATTTTCTATGAAGATCTCAATACATAATATTATTATTATTATTATTATTATTATTATTATTATTATTATTATTATATCAATAAATATTATTCAATCAATTAAGTATTATTTATTTAATATTTGTTTAAAAACAATCATATACCTTATAGAAACATGAAGATTAGCTGAGCAATACCACGTTCGGTTGCATGAAAATTGAAATGAGATTAATATATTTTTTAAAATAATAATTGAAAAGAATAAATTAATAAAATAAAATAACAAATATTATATTTATAAATTTAATTTTATATAAATAATAAATATTTTTAAAGAAAAAAAATTGACTTAAAACAAATCTTAGACGGTAGCTTATGTTTCTATAATATGTTGCTAATCGTGATGAATTTCTCTGTTGAGTTTCATTATATTTGTCATTATGTTATAGGTGTAGACTATTTTGTCCTTAATATACAAGTTTGTTAATGTCAAGTTCATGGTTAAACTGTGCTCCAAAACAAAAGAGAGTTATCAGAGAGAGTATATTTGACTTTAAAAGAATTATAGATGGTATACGAGTTTTGTTGATGTTTGAAGAGAGCTTTAAGTTGTTAATGGTAATAAAACTTTGATCTCTATGGGGAAACATTAATTCCAAATAGGTTAAACAATTTTGGAGAAGAGAAGAACTTTATACAACAACCGTCAACAGTATCAAAATAATACTAAGATAATTGACAGCATTTTCTTATTTTACACTCATAATAGCTTTTGATCTTTGATTTTTATTTATGAATTCTTGGTAGAACAGTCATTGCAAAATTCAATCTTAATTACAAATTGTAATTATTACGTGGGATTTAGTTTTGATTCCACTGCCAATTTTAGTAAAGTTTACGTTAAACATAATTGGAATCAGCTGACTCTCTCACTGATTTGTGGTAAAACATGGTTTTCATTTCTATTTTCTTCCCGGTGATGCTGATATTTGTTGTCCATAAATTTTTAAATAGAGTGATGTATATTGTCTGATGTTTAGTTTCTTTTAACTTATTAACAAAGTATTTGAATAAAATGCAGGGTGAAAAGTTAGTTGATTCAGTTAGTTGTATCTATATTAGAACAGATAAACATTTTTGTCAAAATTAAGAACTCAATAAATATGAGATTTGATAGTATTCCTCCATATTATTATTAATGAAACTATGATTTGGTTTTTCTAATCACATGTTACAAAAAGAAACTAGTCAAAAAAATAAGTTAATATAAATTTTTGCTTTTTTTTTTCTCTTCTGTGTTGCAAATGGGAAAAATAGAGCTTCTTTATTTATTATTAATATTCTCATTTATAATTTTTACTATTAATAACTATATTTAAAATATTTTTTTTTGTTAATTAATAAGTTATTAGTTATTAAAGTTGCATAAAAATATTCTACGAATAATTATGAGTTATTCACTATTTATATAGTATTTATTGGTGATGCATAATTGTTTATATTCACAAATTCAGATACTATGTACACGCTTCCTTCATTAATAATTTTTGTTTTTGTTTTATTTTTTTAAGTTTTCTTCATGACAATTGCAATCAGATCTTAATTTTTATTTTAAATATTTGACGAGTTTATTAATATATATTTTAAACATTTTATTGATTTGAGTTTATTATGTTAAATTATTTTAACAATATTGTTGCCCTTACTAATGATAGCCATTCTACAGTTTACTCAAAAGAAGATAATAATGCATTGGTAAAAGAAAACAGTGTTAATAATATATTATTTTTTAATTTCTCTAACAATAATTAAATTATTTTTGTTTACTTATAAAAACAAAATGATATTAATAAGAAGGAAAATCCAAACTGAAATACCATAACAAACTTATCATTTATCATTTAATTCATATTTACAAACATTTGTTTTTGATTAAAACAACCCGAAACAATACAAATTTGACAAGATAATTTTGATCATACAAAAATTGATTCAATAATTTTGGTCTTGCAAAAATTTATTCAATAAATTAGTTAAAAGTTAATTTTGGATTGTAAATAATTATTCATAATAAATAATAAATAATATAGTTTATTTTCATTTTAATTTTGACATTAATTAACCGTTTTTTGGATTGTGTTAGAATAAATAAAAAATAAAAAAATTGTAAAAAAATGTTTTAATATAATATTGCCTTTACATATGCAACACATTAGAATAAATATCCTTTATATATCATCTATCCAATATTTTTGTAAATAAATATGCTTTATATATTTTTTATATCAAACAATTGATTTTTTCATTGGAATATTTGATTTTGTAAACGTTTAATTTCACCGATCACTTTCAACACAAAACATTATTCTATTTTAATAAGTGATCATCTCTTTTATTTTTAAAATGTTAATACTTATATGATTGATTTTATGATTATTTAATATATTTAAAATTATATGATTATTATTGATTTTACAGTTATTAATTAATATATCATTTATTTTCTATGAAGATCTCAATACATATTATTATTATTATTATTATTATTATTATTATTATTATTATTATTATTATTATTATTATTATTATTATTATTATTATTATTATATTATTATTATTATTATTATTATATCAATAAATATTACTCTAAGACAACAATGTCAAAGGAATAGAAAATGCACAAGAAAGACATTTGAGTAGGTAGATTACTTCTAGTTACTTGCTCCATTTCAAACAACTATCCTTGCTACTTTCAAAAAACACACACATTTCAAAAGCATCTTGCAAATATTGAAAACATTTTCAAAATACAAACATCTTTGTATACATTCTTACGAACGAGAATCATTACAAAGATTGCCTAAGCGAATGGCCTCTTTTACAAAATACTTTCAAAACCACACAAAGCACGATTTCAAACAACAAAAGTAAGTGATCTAACCAAGTAACTAAGAGCCCATAGAAAACCATGGATGAAAAGGGTGCTAATACCTTCCCTTTTCATAATCTACCCCCCGAACTCAAGAAAATATCGCAAAGGTCTTTCCTGTGCTTTTTCACCTTTCCTTTTGGATAAAAGAAAAGTCGGTGGCGACTCTTGCTAACCGCAACATTTGCGATAAAACGCAAAACAATCAAGTCAGTTCTCCCACCGCATCACAGAACTGGAGACTCTGCTGGGAAATAGAAAAAAAGTGGGGTTTACCTTAGGATCTAAGACACATTTACTTGCTTACATTGCTTGATTTGTTTTCTTTACATTACAGTTCTTTGTTTGGGTTTGAATCATCCACCCGGATTTGGGGATACATTATAGGTAAATAGCAATACGTTGTGAAAACTGTGCGGGGTATACCGACATGGTCTAAGCAATAGCTATGTTAGTGTGACATATTTGTGGGTACCGGTAGCCTTTGAGTTAATCAAAGAGAATACGAGGCCGCTGAGTGATGTCATGAAGCACTAATGAACTTCTAGAACCCTTTACTTGACCAACTTGGCCTTTAGGATGTAGTGAGATGACCGGATTTGGTGCAGTCCAAAGTTGGTAGATACTCGATACTACACTCATTGAGGGTTGGTTTCTTGGGATATTTCGGTCACCATTAAAGAGGCTTGAGTTGAAACAATGACCAAGGAAACAGTCCAGTGATATTGAGCTCCTTAGAACCCGGTTACTATAATTAGGATAGGTTAAACCAACTAAACTTCAAGAGGGTACTTACCTATAAAACCCCATGCAAGCCTAAACTAAGAACTTGTTTGATTTGCTTCTATATACATACTTGTGCATAACATCATGGACATCATGAACATCATATACATCCACTAACCATTTCAAGGATTTTTGAGATTCATCTTTGTTCCTGTTTTGTAGGATATGGATTCACTCCGCAGGAAAACTATCCAAATCAACCTTGTAATAATTCCTCCAAAACTCAAGGAGCTAGCTTCAAGGATCCCTGAGAACTCTCCATTCACCGAGAGGCATGGTCGTCTACTCAACTTGGTCACCTCCAACATAGAGGAGGATATGATGAAAGTGCTCTTCCAGTTCTTTGACCCTTTACATCATTGTTTCACATTTCCTGACTATCAACTTGTGCCCACTTTGGAAGAATTCTCTCAACTCTTGAGGATTCCTATTCTCAATCAACTACCTTTCAACGGTACGGAAAGAGATCCAAAGCCAGAAGAGATTGCTCAAGCCCTGCACTTGCACTCATCTGATGTCACAACTCATTGGGAAACTAGAAGTGGTGTCAAAGGCTTCTTAGCAAATTTTCTATTTGAGAAGGCCCAAAGTTGTTGGAATTCCCTAAACTTGCAAGCTTTTGAGGATATTGTGGCTCTTCTTATCTATGGGATGGTCTTGTTCCCCAATCCTGACCAACTCATAGATGTAAGTTCCGTCAAAATCTTCAGGTCATGTAATCTAATGCCTACATTACTAGGGGATATCCTGCACTCTTTTCACACTCGTACAATGAGGAAAAGAGGTGTCCTTATGTGTTGCACTCCCCTCCTGGCAAGATGGTTTATTTCTCATCTTCCACAATCAGTCTTAAAGAATGAGCAAGGATTAAGGTGGTCACAAAGGTTAATGACGCTCAAACATCCAGATATTCATTGGTGCTCTCGATTCAAAGAGAATGTTATCATTGTTAACCATTATGGGGAATTCCCTAATGTCCCTTTACTTGGCGTTAGGGGAGGCATCACCTACAACTCATGCTTGGCTCTAAGACAGTTTGGTTATGCCCGAAGGGATGGCCCACATGATATGCTGATTCAATGCTTGGTATTCGACTACGACAACGACGATCAAGGACTTCGCCAGAGATTCATCTGAGCTTGGAGGATGCTAAACAAGGTGGATAGCAAGACTTTGGGACACAAGAATTCCATCCCTCTTGAGCCTTACCTCAAGTGGGTACGAACCCGAGCTCAAAGTCTTATGATGCCTTATGCTTCCATTCTTCCGGTGATTATTGAGCCTGTTAAGGAAGGAGAAGTTCCATACACTATCCTACATCCTGACATGCCCACATCTCTTGAAGACCTACAAAGGGATTGGATACAGCTCAAAGGAGAGCGATATACTTTTGAAGCCCAATTCTACGCGAGCGAGAAGAAGGTTTTGGAACTCACTAGGCTACTTCATGAGGAGCAGACTCCAAATGCCTACATCACACCAAAGAGGATGCGCACTACTTTTTTATCTTAGAGTGTTGTATTATTTTGATCAAGGGGCATTGATGTACTTAAACTCTATCTTATTAATATAACGTGTGTTTCTTTTTGTTTAAAACGAATTTGAATTTTTTAAAGTCCTTGAAAATATTACATATGCACATATCATTCATCATAACATAAACAGGTCTTTTGCAACAAGTTTCCTCATCTCTCTACTGTTTATTTCAGTAAGATGGATCTCGAACAGACGGTCAAAGTTCTTCAAGATTAAAACATGCAGTTTCAACAGTTACTCACAACCATGGCCAAATGGCAAGAGGAATTGAAGACCCTGTTGGCAAAAGAGAAAAAGAAGAAAGAGAAGAAACCAACCGGTGTTGTAATCATGGGGAGAAGGTTTCAAGGGAAAACTAGAAGAACCTTGAATTTTGCAGCAACATCTGATGAAGGGGAAGGGAAAGGAAAGGAAACAGTGGTTCCGTCAGAATCTGAAGAAGGTGAAGAAGAGGAAGACTACTCCGAGGAATAGTACCCTCCGGCTGATGATAAGTACAGACATCTTGAAGAGCGTTTTAGCGCTATGGAAATACAAAGGGTACCAGGTCTATGCTTTGAAGAATTAGGGATAGTGTCGGGAATTATGATCCCACCAAAGTTCAAAGTGTCGTTGTTTGCAAAATATGATGGGGTGTATGATCGGTGGATCTGGAACTGACTGTTTAAAGCTGGTTCGCGAAATGTCGCGGAAGCAAGAGTCGCCACCGTCTTTTATTTTCTCCAAATGGAAAGGACAAAAGCACAGAAAAATTCCTTATAGAGATTGCTCTCGGTTCGGGAGGTAGGTTATAGAAAGGGAAGGTGTTAGCACCCTTTCTATCCATGGTTATCCATGGGCTCTTAGATACTTGCTCACTTGTGTTTTCAAAAATGGTTTGTTTGCTTTTCAACTGTGGGTTTTAAAAAAGTTTCTTTGAAAATTTCAGTTCGACTCTTGTATCGGTCCTCAAGAGTGTTTGAAAAATTGCTTTCGAAAGCTTTTGAAAAGTGTTGGTGTGAAAAGTATTGTTTGATTTGTTTTTGAAATTAGAGCAAGTATCTAGAGTCGTCTACCTACCCTAAGGAATTCGTCTGTGTAAATGTCCTTTAAAGTAGTGCCATCCCACCATTGAGAGGTAGGTAGCACCACCATTGGAGGTGTTCGGGTCAATTCGATGGTTCGGGACATGGTGATCACCGGAGCAATAGGAAGATACCTTAGAAGCTACCCTCATGCCAGGTTCCCGGATCATGAGGACTTACTAAGACATCCTCTACTCGACGATCACCTTTCGAGAGGCAAGGCAACAGTGAGGCGTACCCTAGGGGTGGTGTGTGATTTGTGTCGTTTTCAGATATTTTGTCTTGTTCATGTCATGGGTGATCTACGCTTTTGTTTTATTTTAACATTCATTCTTGCATGCAATTATTAACAATTTAAAAAGATGCGGAAAATTAAAGTTCCTAAACTATTACAAAGGCGCGGGTCCACATCGCCAAATTTAATCCAGGACCCGATTTGACATAAAATAAAGAAAGTGCGAGAAATATAAATTTACACGGCTTTGGGAGAATTACATTAATATTATAAGAAATAAAATGTGCGAAACAATTTAATAATCGAAAGGGAGGGCGTTGGACCCTTTTTAATGAAATTAAATTATATTAACAAATTAATTAAATTAAAATGAAAGGAAATTATTTTTTTGAGTTTTTGTATTTATGAATTTTTTAATGAGAACTAAATGAAATTAAGTAATTAACCCTAATTCTAGCTACTTTTAATTTATCAAGAAAATATGAAAATTAAACCTAAAGTTAACCTAATTAATTAATATAATTTGATTTATGAAAATAAATAATTAATTATTAGGGATGATAAAAGAAAATAAAAAAAAAGATAAATAGTTAAAACCCTAATTCTACACTTTTTTTTTATTTATTAAGAAAAATATTTGAATTAAACCTAAATTTAAACCTAATTAATTAGTGAGATTTATTTACAAAAATATTAGTTAAATAAAATATATTTTTGATTTTTGTCTTTTCTGATTTTTGTTATTTTTTATATTAAGAAAATATTAATTTAAAGAATTAAATAAGAATTAAACAAAACAAATAAAAAATAAAAAAAGAGAATAGAAGAGCAAACCAAGGGGGGTTTTGTCCCCAAACTGGAGGTACCATTTAGTATTTCTGGCCCAATAATTTCCTGGCCTCGTTGACCTTTTGGCTAGCGTGTGGCTTTGTTGACTGATGCCTATGCTACTCTTCAAATCTGGACCTTTGGATGGGGATCATGGGGCGCGTGGCACGTTTGGATCAGGGGTTGTATGGTAGGCCTTTGTATTGAGCGCTGCGTGCAAATATGGTTAGAAGAAAAATATGGAAATAGGAAGGGGGACCTGGGGATCGAACCCAGGTCCCAGAGATTACCAATGCCAAGCCTGACCAGTGGAGCTGTGAACGCGCTTTGTACATAGAATAGAACACAAATACCATAAAGTAAAATAAGAGTTAATGGATAATTTTAGCGCGAAATTCAAACGAGCCAACCATGCCTTGCCACCTAGTCTTCTTCTTCCTCGTTTGCATTTTACCTGAAACATATAAGGAATTAGCGGGGGTTTTAAACCCCCCCAAAATATGCCCTTTTCAAGAATAGCGATTAGGCCATCTTGCTTCATAAATTGGGCGCGACTGTTGCATTCGATTCGTCCAAGTGTCCTGAATTTAACCATGGTACTGAGAAGTCTTAATTTTACAGTATATGAAAATACCCAATTCGAAGCTTGAGGAACCCTAGCATGTTTCAATGGTGAAATCGCGTACGATGCAGTTCTTCGCGTTAGGGATGATGGTTTTGATTCAGGCACGTTCCTTGAAGCCTCAGGAACACAATAGGATGGTTTTCTTGCCTTGAAAAGCCTTGGAACCACGTTTTCAGTTTTAGAATTTTTTGACAAAATTGCAAGTTTGGTTCTTCAATTCTGGCGCAGCTTGGAGGTTCCTTGGACTAGGGTTTGCATGAGTATAAGTATTGGAACTGATTAGGGTTGAAAGTTGGATCCAAAAATCTTTGCAATGATGGAATCAATATTTGATTTTCATGCATATATTTTTCCAATCTTTTCCATGCATATTTGATTCCAATCATGTCCAATCAACTTGATTCTTTCCCTATCTGATCATGCACAAAATCTTGAGGTTATTCCATGCATAAAAAGATTTAAAAAGTTTGCTTTGGTATTTTCCACATATTTATTTTAATTAAATGAATTATTAGCAATTAAAAATTCAAATAAATAAATAAAAATGATGAATAACTTCCCTTTGGGCCAAATGGTCGTGAACATGCTTTGGATGATCAATCTTGGAAGAAAAAGTGGCCCATTAGCAATTTTAAGGCTTTTGAAGCAAAGTTGACTTTTCAAAATATCCAAAAATTTCCCAACTTCCACAAGGTATATCTTGCTCAATTTTTAAGCTTTGCTCATGTTCTTGGACATTTTGGAAAGGTCTTGAAGTCCTCTAACCAATTCCTTTGGTCCCATGTCATTTTGATTTACCAATCTCAAGTTATGGCCTTTGACTTAAAGTCCCTTTTTGTTGACTTTTGAAAATGACCTATAATGTTGAAATTGATAACTTTTTGTGAGAGCATTTCTTGGACTTGAAGTGTGAATAGGAGTTATAGGAAATATATTTCTCTTCAAAATGATCTTTGGATGGAATTTTTCTGATAATCCATGTGGAAGTTATGCCTTGGTCAAGTTACAGTTGACTTTTTCAACTGTCCAAATATGGAAACTTTTGCATCTTGAGACTTTTTGAGCCAAGCTTTGAGAATCATGATCAAGCATTTATAAAATGATGTTTGTGGCTTCAAAATGAGATGTTGACCAAAAATTTGAACTTTTGACTGTCAAATGACCATTTTTCCCCTGCAGTTGACTGTAGAGCAATTAGGGTTTTTGACTGTGCAATTTTATGCTGTAAGTCTTGAAACTTGGTATGAGGATGCTTGACCATGTTTATAGGCATGTGGGACTTGATTGGACCCTTGGAAACTTCATTTTCTTTGCCAGAACCAAAACCCTAATTTTTGACTGTTTAGGAGGCCCTTGAACTGTGCAACCCTTGGGGAATTTTGAAGCATGCTCTTTGCAATTCTTGGAGAATATGGGAGGGCAAATTTTGGGGTACAACAGTTGCCCCTGTTCAATCTTCTTAGACCTGAGGATGCAGATTGGCTGACGTGCCTTTCGTAATCCGAAGGTGGAAGATGGTTGAACACTAGAGTGCCCAAAAATTTGCGCTCACATAGTAGCAGTGTGATGGTGGAATGGGCTTACAGATGCCATTTGGAGATTGATGGATAGGATGATGGGCTTATAGATGCCATGCTAAGAGGTTATGGATGGTGGATGGGCTTATAGATGCCATCTGGATGCTGATCGCGTAAGAGATTCCTTAGCGAGAACTTGCGTACCTGAAAAAGAAAAAAGATCACCTGACCTGTTACAGGAGCTGGTCTTCAAATTCTTTATGTGTCCTGACTGGTTACAGGAGCTGGATCTGGAGCTTCAAAAGGTGATGAATGAACCATGGATGGTTACTACCTCAACGGGACGGTGAGAGAACCTTGGACGATTACTACCTCAACAGGAACGCTGAGAGAACCTTGGATATCTTCTACTGAGTCTTTATCAGGAAAATCTGTTAGGGGTCGATTTAGCTGGACTAGAGAAGGCCTTTGACTGGATAAGAAACAGAAAAATCTTAGGGTCGATTTTACTGAACCGGTCTAGGTCTTGAAATCTTCAACTGGATAAGAAACAGGGAGATCTTAGGGTCGATCTGAATGAACCAGAGAAGGCCTTTGACTGGATAAGAAACAGGAAAATCTTAGGGTCGATTTAACTGAACCGGTCTAGGTCTTGAAATGTCTTCAACTGGATAAGAAACAGGGAGATCTTAGGGTCGATCTGACTGAACCAGAGAAGGCCTTGGACTGGATAAGAAACAGAAAAATCTTAGGGTCGATTTAACTGAACCGGTCAAGGTCTTGAAATCTTCAAGTGGATAAGAAACAGGGAGATCTTAGGGTCGATCTTACTGAACCAGAGAAGGCCTTGGACTGGATAAGAAATAGAAAAATCTTAGGGTCGATTTAACTGAACCGGTCTAGGTCTTGAAATGTCTTCAACTGGATAAGAAACAGGGAGATCTTAGGGTCGATCTGACTGAACCAGAGAAGGCCTTGGACTAGATAAGAAACAAAAATCTTAGGGTCGATTTAACTGAACCGGTCAAGGTCTTGAAATCTTCAACTGGATAAGAAACAGGGAGATCTTAGGGTCGATCTGACTGAACCAGAGAAGGCCTTGGACTGGATAAGAAACAAGAAAATCTTAGGGTCGATTTAACTGAACCGGTCAAGGTCTTGAAATCTTCAACTGGATAAGAAACAGGGAGATCTTAGGGTCGATCTGACTGAACCAGAGAAGGCCTTGGACTGGATAAGAAACAGGAAAATCTTAGGGTTGATTTAACTGAACTGGTCAAGGTCTTGAAATATAGTTGAGAACTTAACTGAATCTTTCCTGAAAGGTAAAGGTCAGTCATATGCAATGCATGATATGGATCAAGCAATGATGTTCTCAACATAAATGAGATTTGTAAGAGATGATGCGTATATGCATGCTATAATGATGTATGTGATGTTTATGAATGTACGTTTTCATCTTAGGAAAATAAATCCTTGACGGGTGCCGGGAAGTCAACTCCTGGGCTGATGTTGAAGAATAGATTTTTGCTTCCGCTGGGGATGATAGTTGCAAGAATACCGGTAGGAGAAGATAACTCCGTTGGGGAATAAACTTGGCGAATGAATTACTCTGCGGGGAGAAAAGTACTCTAATGATCTTGCTGGGAAGCAATACTCTGTGGGAGAGAAATACTTGGCTGAGTTGTTGATAATAACTTGTCGGGGATACCCTTGTTGTGTTGGAAGTTTTAATAGACTTCGCTGGGGATAAGACGACTTTGCCGAGAACGATCTTTCTGTGGCTTTTGGCTGAGGATAACCCAGTTATATCCTGGTAGGGAAATAACTCTTGAATAAAGCCGGGAGACGCGTTCGTGCTCTGCGAGGATAAGCTTCCAGAATCTACTGGGGATAAGCTTACTGCTTGGGGAGATGGATTCCAACTTTCCTGGGGAACTAGATTGGACTCTCCTGGGGAAGTCTTGAACTGTATTGGGGGAAGTGACTCCACTGAATGTTTGATATACCGCCGGGGAACAATCTTTAGGCCAAGATTGCCGGGGATGCTTGTTAAGAATGCATATATACTGCTGGGGAATGTTGAGATCTGCGGGAGGATACCCAACTTCCTTAAGTTTTGATTGTAACTTTGCTGGAGGAGAGTGTACTGACTTGCTGGCTCACTCTCTGGGGAATTGGGATGTACTGGTTATGTTCTTCAGCTGAACCTACCTTGGTACCTTGGAGGATAGAACAATTAGATTGCTTAGACAACTCTTTATTGCCCCTGTTTCTAATGTTACTTATAATTAATCATTTGTTTCGTATGCAAATATTCATGAGTTAGCAAATTATTGTCAATGCATATATCACAAATTGAACCTTGGACGTTCTTCGCAAGACAAAACAGAAAAAGAAAAACGATTGGCAATTTGAGCTGAAAAGTGATTTTTGTATTGATTTTGAATTTGCCTGTAAAATAGGCATTTATGTACAAGAGGCTGACGTCCTATTAAGAGAACGCCGCCGAACAAAAGAGTTTATACAATTTGTACAAAAGAAAATAAAACAGCTGTGTGAAATGAATGATCCCACTGGGTTTCAACTCTGCTATTGCCCTTATATCTCCGAGCGTCTCATCACTTGATGACCTTGGTTGAAGATGAAGCTGACTGATCGATGTCGTCTGAACTTGGTGTAGATACCGGATTCTGGATGCAAAGTGATCCAATGAGACATAGTATTACGCTTTATCCCTAACTTTTGCCTGGACCGCCCTTTCGGGTTTTCAGTCCACTGGGATACCCATTTTTGCCCAAGTCGCCTTTTCAGGTTTTCGACTTGCCGGGTGTACAGATTTTTTCATTTCATCCCTTCATTTTGCCCGAACCCTTTTGGTTCGCCGGGGAGCCCTAATTTTTGCCTAGGTATGTCAACCTAGCAGGTCTTTTTCATGCGTAGTATCTTTTTACTATGTCTGCATTGGCGGGGTGAGGAAGGTCGTCACCATCCATGTTGGTTAGAATCATGGCTCCTCCTGAGAACACATGTTTAACCACAAATGGCCCTTCATATGTAGGGGTCCATTTGCCCCTTGGATCACTCTGAGGAAGGATGATTCGCTTGATTACCAGATCCCCAACTTGATATTCCTGTGGTCTGACCTTTTTGTTAAATGCCCTGATCATTCGTTTCTGATACATCTGACCGTGGCAGATAGCAGCAAGTCTCTTTTCATCAATAAGGTTTAATTGATCAAGTCGTGTCTGGATCCAGTCATCTTCGCTCAGATCTGCATCCTTCATTATCCGGAGAGAGGGTATTTGTACTTCGATCGGTAAGACTGCTTCCATGCCGTAGACCAAGGAGAAAGGAGTTGCCCTGGTTGACGTCCTGGCTGAGGTACGGTACCCATGTAGAGCGAACGGTAACATCTCGTGCCAATCTTTATAAGTCACTGTCATCTTCTGCACGATTTTCTTAATGTTCTTATTTACTGCTTCTACAGCCCCATTCATCTTCGGTCTGTAAGGAGAAGAGTTGTGGTGCTGTATCTTAAACTGCTCGCAGAGCTCAGTGATCATCTTGTTATTAAGATTGGTACCGTTGTCTGTAATAATCCTTTCTGGGACGCCGTATCGACAGATCAGATTATTCCGAATAAACCGTGCCACAACAGTCTTGGTTACCGTAGCGTAGGAGGCTGCTTCAACCCACTTCGTGAAGTAATCAATCGCTACCAGGATGAAGCGATGCCCATTGGATGCCGTAGGTTTAATCTCACCGATCATATCTATGCCCCACATGGCAAACGGCCAAGGCGCAGTCAGAACATTTAGAGGAACTGGAGGAACATGCACCTTGTCTGCATATATCTGGCATTTATGGCATGTCCGGGAATGTTGGTAGCAGTCAGCTTCCATGGTGGACCAGAAATATCCTGCCCGAAGGATCTTCTTTGCCATCGTGTGTCCACTGGAATGTGTTCCGAAGGTCCCTTCATGTAGCTCTTCCATGATCCTTTCTGCTCCAGTCTTATCCACACAACGCAGTAAGGTCGAATCATGGTTTCGCTTGTACAAGATGCCGTTGCTAAGGAAGAACTTCGCTGCGAACCTTCTCAGAAATTTTTTATCGTTGACAGATGCACCTTCAGGGTATTCCTGAGCTTCCAAATATATCTTCACCTCATGGTACCAAGGCTTCTCAGTCACCAGTTCAGTCTCGAGATCACAACAGTATGCCGGTTCGTCCAGTTTCCAGATGATGATCCGGGGAGCCTCATTGTCTCATTTGACCTTGAACATAGAAGACATTGTAGCTAACGCGTCCGCCAGCTGATTCTCCTCTCTTGGGAAATGTTCAAAGGTTATCTTCGTGAAATGGGGGATCAATGTCAACACACATTCTTTGTAAGGAATAAGATTCGGATGTTTCGTATCCCACTCTCCTTTGATCTGATTGATCACGAGAGCGGAATCTCCGAAGACACTCAGAAACTTGATCCTTAGGTCGATCGCAGCTTGAAGACCCATGATGCACGCCTTATACTCCGCCATGTTGTTGGTGCAGTTGAAACATAGCCGGGCAGTGAGCGGAGTATGAGTGCCTTGGGGGGATATGATTACAGCGCCAATGCCGTTACCCAAAGCGTTGGAGGCTCCGTCAAAGTGCATAGACCATCGGGATCCTTCCTCTGGTCCTTCATCCGGTCCAGGTACTTCACAATCAGTCACAATCATGATGCTCTCGTCTGGAAACTCGAAGTTCATTGATTGATAGTCGTCTACTGCCTGATGTGCCAAGTGGTCTGCCAATACACTTCCCTTGATGGCTTTCTGGGTTGTGTACTGGATGTCGTATTCCGTCAAGATCATTTTCCATCTTGCTATTCTCCCGGACAGAGCAGGCTTTTCAAATATGTACTTTATAGGATCCATCTTTGAGATCAACAAGGTAGTGTGAGTCAGCATATACTGTCTCAGCCGGCGAGCAGCCCATACCAAAGCGCAACAAGTTTTCTCGAGCAGTGAGTATCGGGTCTCATAGTCGGTAAACTTTTTGCTAAGGTAATAAATGGCATTCTCTTTTCGGCCAGACTCGTCATGCTGCCCCAGCACACACCCCATTGAGTTGTCGAGTACTGTCAGGTATAGTATCAGAGGTCTCCCTTCAACCGGTGGCATAAGGATGGGTGGTTCTTGGAGATACTCTTTGATTCTGTCAAAGGCAGCCTGACATTCATCATTCCAACGTACTACCTGATCTTTCTTCAGCAGCTTGAAGATTGGTTCACAGGTAGCGGTTAGGTGCGAGATGAATCGAGCAATGTAATTCAGGCGTCCTAAAAATCCTCTGACCTCTTTCTCTGTCTTAGGGACTGGCATCTCTTGAATAGCTTTAACCTTGGCAGGATCCACTTGAATACCCTTATCACTTACCACGAAGCCTAGTAACTTTCCAGATCTAACCCCGAAGGTGCACTTGTTCGGGTTTAACCTTAGCTTGTACAGTTTCAGACGGTCAAACAGTTTCTGCAGATGATCTAAATGCTCTTCCTCAGTCTGGGACCTTGCAATCATGTCGTCAACATACACTTCTATCTCATGATGGATCATGTCATGAAATAAAGCAACCATGGCACGTTGGTAGGTTGCCCCAGCGTTCTTCGGTCCAAAAGGCATGACTTTGTAGAAGAAAGTGCCCCACTGAGTAACAAAGGTAGTTTTTTCCATGTCTTCAGGTTCCATCTTGATCTGATTGTAACCTGAGAAACCATCCATGAAAGAGAACACCTTATGCTGAGCCGTATTATCAACAAGGACATCAATGTGAGGTAGAGGGAAGTCATCCTTGGGGCTGGCCCTATTCAGATCCCTGTAATCAACACACATTCTGACCTTTCCATCCTTCTTTGGTATCGGCACCACATTAGCAACCCACTGAGGGTAAGAAGTCACTGCAAGAAAACCGGCATCAAACTGTTTCATAACCTCGGCTTTGATCTTCTCAGACATCTCTGGACGCATACGGCGGACCTTTTGCTTAACCGGAGGGCAGTCTTCCTTAGTAGGCAAGTGATGGACCACAATATCGGTATCCAACCCGGGCATGTCTTCGTAGGACCAGGCAAAGATCTCCATATAATCATGTAGCATCTGGGTCAACCGTTGCTTCACGCTGAGCTCTAGGTTGGCACCAATCTTTACCTCCTTCCTATCTGTATCAGTACCCAGATTTATTGTTTCCACTGGCTCTTCGTGTGGTCGAATTTCCCTCTCTTCCTGGAGTAACAGTCTTGCAAGCTCGCCAGGCACTTCGCAATCATCTTCACCTTCGTCTTCGGCTAAGTTGATCGGATTTTTGAAGTCATAACTGGCAGTAGCAGAGTCGTTACCAGTGAGATCTAGAGTGGATTGAAACCTGTATGAGTGAGTGTGTGTAAATACAGCTGTTTTGCAATATGTAAAGAAAGGAAAGAAAGAAAAGGAGCATAAGATTTGAAATGAGAGAAAACGTCCAAGATCTTTATTCATGATATATGAAATGACAATTTATATGCCCTCACAAGTGAAGCCAACGGTGCCTCGGGTAAGACACCGGGCCCTAGAGTTTTAATTGTTTATTACAAATAACAAAACATAGGAATTCATTACTCAGTAACAAGAGAAACAGGTAGATTGTCTTTTGCACTCCAATTGCTAGGTCCACTGTCGGTTGCCGGGTAAATCCAGCTATCAAACTCAGCTTCATCCACTTCATCTTCGTCCCCGATAGCATTCACTCCATGAGCAGGAAAGGGAGCTGTCACTACATTAGGCTTCTCAGATGCCTCAAATTGTACCTCCTTGGCGTCAATAAGGTCCTGCAGCTTGTTCCTTAAGGCCCAACAGTCATCAGTGGAATGCCCCGGGCTATCGGAGTGATAAGCACAGCGGGCATTTGGGTTGTATTTGGGAGAAGCAGTGTTCACAACTTTTGGGGCCTCTCTGACAGTCACTAGATTGGTGGACAGCAACTGCGGTAAAATCTGCGATAGGGTCATACTCAAACGGGTAAACTCTCTTCTGGGTTTTTCAGCCCTTTGAGGATTGTTTTGCCGAGAAGCGGCAGCAGGCTTGGCAATCATCACCGCGTTGACAGATTGGCGGCGCTCAGGTTTCTCTTGTCCTCTAGACCCGTATACGGCACTGGCCTCCTTTTTGAAGGGTTTCTTCTCAGAGCTTGACGATGCACCCTTCTGAATTTTACCAGACTTCATCCCAGCCTCTATTCTCTCTCCAGTCAGAATAAGATCAGTAAACCCTGCAGATGAGTTACCGATAAGATGGTTGAAAAATGGCCCAGATAGGGTCCCCAAGAACATGTCTACCAACTCCCGGTCAGTCAACGGAGGCTGCACCCTGCCAGCCAGATCCCTCCACTTCTGTGCGTACTCTTTAAAACCTTCGCTTGAACCTAGCGACATACCCTGGAGTTGGGTACGTGTAGGGGCAAGGTCGGCATTATATTGATACTGCTTGTAGAAAGCAGTAGCCAACTCCTCCTAGTTACGAACCTTGGTCCCATCCAGCTGATAGAACCATTCGAGATGAGTCCCTGAAAGACTCTCCTGGAAGAAGTGGATCCACAAGTTCTTGTCCACTGAGTATGGTTGAATCTTCCGCACATAAGACCTGAGGTGTAGCTTGGGACAAGACGCCCCGTCATACTTGGTAAAGGATGGTGCTTTGAACTTATGAGGAATGATCACACCAGTAGACAAACCCAAGTCTCCGAAATCCAGCCCAGGCACTTGTTGGATCTCCATAGCATTCAGCTTGTCTTCCAACTGCTTGTATCTGTCTTCTGCAGGAGGATAATGTTCCTCATCAAAATCAGTCTTGTTGTCGGAGACTACCGGACTAGGACCTTTTCCCTCTTGGGGACTACCCTTGCCTATAGAAGAACCAGCCTCTTCATTCTGCAGAGTGTTGCCAAACCTTCGGCCCGAGTTGAAAAGAACAGTTCTCCTCTTCTTCTCCTTCTCCTTCTTCAGGAGCAGAGCCTTCAGCTCTTCTTGGCCCTGAGCCAAACCCATGATTAGTTCCTGAAATTGCGCATTCTGCGCCTGAAGAGCATTGATGGACATCTCGGTTGATGATGAGTCAGGATTCATGATGCTGAAATAAACAGCGAAGAACGGTAAGCAACCTAAAAAGAAGAAAACCTGCTATGCACATGATGAATGATATGTGTTTATGCAATGCATTCAAGGGTTCGAAAGTTCAAATTTGTTGTAGACAAAAAGGAACACACGTTATCATTAAGGAAATAATTGTTAGTACATCAAAGCCTCATGGGCAAAATAATACAAAAGCAAATCAATCCCAAAAGACACTACGCATCCTCTTTGGAGCTATGTAGGTGTTGAGATTCCTCTCCTCATGCAACAGGCGGGTGAGCTCCAGGACCTTCTTTTCACTAGCATGTAGACTGGTCTCAAGAGAATTCCGTTCTTCCTTAAGCTGGATCCAGCTCTTCTGCATCTCTTCCCAGGATGTGGGCATATCAGGATGCTGAATAGTGTGGGACACTTCTCCTTCCAAGACTGGCTCTTTGATCACAGGGAGCATATGAGGATAAGGCATTACTAACTTCTGGGAGCGGGCGCGTACCCACTTGAGATAGGGTTCCAATGGGATGGAGTTCCTGTGCCCCAGTGTCTTACTGTCTATCCTACTTGGCATCCTCCAGGCTCTGATAAATCTCTGGCGAAGTCCTTGCGCATCGTTGTCGAAGTCAAAAACTATGTCAGGAATTAACATGTCATGAGGGCCGTCCCTCCGAGCATAACCAAATTGTCTCCAAGCCAGGCATGGGCTGTAAGTAATGCCTCCTCTGATTCCAAGTAAAGGAACATTAGGGTACTCCCCGCAACGATCAATGATAGTGACATCCTCTCTGGACCAAGGGCACCAATGTATATCTGCATGTGTAAGAGTCATCAACCGTTGTGACCATCTCAAACCCCGCTCGTTCTTCAAAGCTGATTGTGGAAGGTGCGAAATAAACCACCTTCCCAGGAGAGGAGTGCAACACATAAGGACACCTCTTTTTCTCATGGTTCGAGTGTAACATGAGTGAAGGATGTCCCCCAGCAACGTAGGTATAGGATTCCTGGACATGAAGATCTGGACAGCACTGATATCTATAAGCTGATCTGGGTTAGGGAACAACACCAAACCATAGACAAGGAGGGCCACAACTTCTTCAAAAGCTTGTAAGTCAAGGGAGTTCCAACATTCATGGGCCTTTTCAAACAGAAACCTGGCTAAGAACCCTTTGATACCACTTCTAACTTCCCAATGTCCCTTGAGGTCAGATGATTGTAGGTCCTAAGGAGATTCTCTGCTAAGTTCTTCCTGAGTAATGGCATCCTATACAAACGCAATCATTACTCCATTCTGCTCTGGTGTGTAGATAAGATTGAGGTTGAAAAGATCATGGCTGAATTACATGAAGGTACCTTTGGCACTCACTCCAGTGGGCATACGATGGCAAAGAAAATCCTACGGGCAGGCTATTATTGGTCTACCATGGAAGCGGACTGCTATCAACACTCTCGAACCTGTCATAAGTGTCAAATTTATACGGACAAGGTGCACGTACCTCCGGTTCCTCTGAATGTCTTGACGGCTCCTTGGCCCTTTGCTATGTGGGGAATCGACATGATTGGAGAGATCAAGCCTACAGCCTCCAATGGACACCGCTTCATTCTAGTGTCCATTGACTATTTTACAAAATGGGTCGAAGCAGCTTCCTTCGCATCTGTTACTAAGAATGTTGTTGCCCACTTCATCAAGCTGAATCTCATTTGCTGGTACGGTATCCCAGAAAGGATCATCACTGATAATGGTACCAACCTTAACAATACTATGATCACATCCTTGTGCGAGCAGTTCAAGATTCAGCATCACAATTCATCCCCCTATCGGCCAAAGATGAATGGTGTCGTTGAAGCTGCAAATAAAAACATTAAAAAGATCATACAAAAAATGACAGTCACCTACAAGGACTGGCATGAGATGCTACCATTTGCTCTCCACGGGTATCATACCACGACTCTCTATTCTTTGGTTTATGGCATGGAGGTTGTCTTGCCTATTGAGATTCAGATCCCCTCTTTGAGAATTATGAAGGATGCAGGTTTGAATGAGGACGATTGGATCCAAACTCGACTTTATCAACTAAACTTAATTGATGAAAAGAGACTTACTGCTGTTTTCCATGGTCAGATGTATCAAAAACGGATGATCAAGGCTTTCAACAAGAAAGTCAGACGCCAAGTATATCAAGTTGGAGATCTAGTGATCAAACACATTATCTTGCCACAAAGTGATCCCAGTGGCAAATGGACTCCTACCTATGAAGGACCATTTGTAATCAAGAACATCTTCTCCGGTGGGGCAATGATCTTAACCACCATGGACGGTGATGACCTGCCACACCCTGCGAATGTGGACATAGTCAAAAGATACTACGCATAAGAGACCCGCTAGGTTGATACACCTAGGCAAAACAAGGGCATCCCGGCGAACCAAAAGGTTCGGGCAAAAATTAGGGATAAAATAATAAAAAATCTGTACACCCGGCAAGTTGAAAACCCGAAAGGGAGACTTGGGAAAAAAGGGTTTCCCGGTGGACTGAAAACCCGAAAGGGAGGTCCAGGAAAAAGTTAAGGAATTAAAGTGTATGACTATGTCCCGTCGGATCACTTTGAGGACAACCTCTTGACTTCCACTGATAAACTCGGAGTTTCTAATCAATTCAATCACCTTCGGATGAAGCAACAAATAGACAAGATATCCGGAGATACGAAGGCTATAGCAGAATGGAACCCCATGGGATTATTACACATAGCTATCTTTCTTTGTATAAAGTTTTTCTTGCTTTTTATGGCAGCATTCCCTTACTAGAATGATTGTCTCCTTTGTACAAAATACTTATTCAAAGTCAATACAAAGATATCTCTTTGAAAGTACATAAAACTATTTGTCCTTTTCTTTACACTTGTGTTTTATTTGCAAAAACATCCAATGATTCATTAATGAACATATGCATTTGAACATAATTACTGTTTACAAATAAACAAAATGAGAAAGACAATTACTGATAGTTTGGAAGAGCCGGAAAAAGTCTATAGGCTATTCCATAAGTAATCCCCACAGTACGTCATTTAGATCCCCAGCGGAACAAAAACTTCAAATTATTAATCCCTAGTAGAGATCGTCAAATTTCTCAGGATTCCTCAAAGCAATATATGACATTACTCTCACAGCAGAATTTACTTCTCTCAGCAAAGAGTTCATCAGTACTTCAGTCTCGAGACATTGGAAATTCAACATATCCTCAGCAGCAGTCAAGGATTTATTTTCCCCAATCTGACAGCAATACAACAAATCAGCTTACATACGCATACATTATGTCAATATATCATAAACATTGATAAAACGCATATATTACATCATACATTTCATGCAACATAACTTTGTGTTTCAGCTAACATTTTACCCTTTTCAGGATAAGATTAATAGCTATCATTAACAATATGCAATCAGGATACAGTTCAGATACGCTCCAAGACACAGATGCCATTCTGTTACTCATTCAGATTTAACCTTCATGATACCGTTCAGATACGCTCCAGACATGGATGCCATTTTGTTACTCATTCAGATTCAACCTTCATGATACAGTACAGATACGCTCCAGACGCGGACGCCATTCTAATACTCGTTCAGATTTCAAGTTCAGATACAGTTCAGATACGCTCCAGACACGGATTCCATTATGTTACTCATTCAGATTCAACCTTCATGATACAGTATGGATACGCTCCAGACACGGATGTCATTCTAATACTCGTTCTTTCAGCTTACAATTTTCAATTCAACAAACATTCTTGGATGGCATCTACAAGCCCATCTCCAACAAGATTTTGTCTCTTCTCCAAATGGCATCTTTAAGCCCATTCCCTCAGCTACACATTATCGAGTGTAAATTTGTGGGCACTCTAGTGTCCAATCATCTTTCACCTTCGAGTCATGAATGGCAAAGCTCGCCAATCTAACTCTTCAGGTTTAAGAAGATTGAACAGGGGAAGCTGTTGTACCCCAAAATTTTCCCTCTCATTTATCAAGACTTTTCTCACAAGATTTCTTTGACTCAAGACTGGATTAGGGTTTGGTCAGCTCAAGACATCTCATCATGCACTGATGACCTCAAATTAGGGTTTGGGGTTGCACAAGTATTTTTGGATTATCAATGCTTCATGTGACTCTCAAACATCGTTATGGATCCCTAAGATCACTCATGACAAATTTCAAGCCTTGAACCATATTTTTGGTCAGTCAATTGGACAGTTGACATAAAAATCAGCTGTATTGGGGAAAAAGTCAACCATAGCCAATTTGCAGTCAAACTTCATAATTCTTGATCCACATCAACATTTTAAGCTTATATGTATCATTTGGTCAAGTTTGGATCACAATTCCTCAAGAAATTTGATCAAATCACCAAAAGGGCAAAATGGTCAAAAATTAGAGTTTTGACTGAAGAAGGGAAATTTCTGATTTTTAACCTAGCAAATGACCAATTGAGTTAATGCATGATTTCAAGGATTCAATGGCATCCTCTTGACCTTATTACATGGCTCAAAACATTTCAATTTCATTGGCTTGACAGATGAAATTTACAGTCAACTGATCAAAAGTCAATTGTACACTAAAAAGTCAAACTTTGACTTTTTGGTCAAAATCAAGTGCCAAGGGTCATAATTCATCAAAACATGTCAAAATGTGAAGCTTGTTCATCAAGAAATACAAGTTTTAAGATTAGGGTTTAAATTTGAAAATTTTCTTAACTTAGAAATTTTCTAAGTATAGAAAATTTTCTTATTTTTTCTCAACTTTAGGCCATTTTTTCACCATGATGCATAATGATTCAAAGAAAGTTCCCAACATAAAAGTTGTAGACCTCCATGAAATATACAACTTTTCTTTACACACTTGTCCCTAAAGATGCTTGGATCTCAAGTTATAAATTTATGAATACATGGTCATGAACTAAATAAATTAGTGAAATTTTGCCCTAATTTAGGCAGGTTTTGGACCCAACTTCATGGAAATGTTTCACCTAGTTCCAAGAGGTATCTCAAAATACATTTCAAAGATGAGTTATAGAGCATATTGCAAGCTTTCCAAAATGTCCAAGAACTCCTCAAGATCATTTTTGAGTAGGGATAATCGAAGATATGAAGTTGGCAATTTCTCACTTTTTGTCCAAGCCATTTCATGAAGAACAAAGTTCCAATCAGTACCTATGCTACCTAATCCATGCTTTACAGGTACCAAACTTGTTCCTCACTCCTTAATTTAATGCTTACTCAGTTGATAAAGCTTTTATCCAAGCCTTATAGCCATTATCCAAGTTGTAATTCCATAAATGGCATAAAGTGACCATTGCCATTTTGGAAAAGCTCAACTTTTGCCACTTTCCAATTCTTGAGCATTGCACCTGTCTCCATTGAATATACAAATCTTACAGGCCTAAATAAATTTGTACAAAGTTTATACCAACCCTAAGAAAGCAATTACAAGCATGGCAAGCCTTGTCCTTTCACTTTACTTCAAAAGCAAGAAAGGTTGTAAAAAGGTGGAAACTGGCACATCTGTTGGAGGGTTGACATGAAACTGATTCTATACTAATATACAAACATAATACAACTTAACACACGATTGGTTGAAGCCTGAAACACTCCTAAGCTCAAAAACACCAGAAAACTATCAAACTTGTATTTTTTGGCATAAGCATACCAATCTCTCATTTGGCTCGTGCGTTTCCATTCTTGATCATTAAAACACCTTACTTACTTGATATCCAGCTAATCCAGACCTTCATCCTTGTATTGTAACCTCTTCTCCATCATCTGCCATTTTTGTTTTCAAAGCTTGCAGGTTGACTTGGCCAAGGAGTTCCAGGCACTTTCAGAGCAAGGCCAGGGTGGGAATACATTCAGGGAAGTTCAAGGAAGCTCAAGCAAGCATCAGGCCTCCATCAAACTCACTCCAGTTCCATCCACGATTTCAACTGAAGGAGGTAAAATCTCAACTTCCATCTCCTTGTACAGGCAACCATTGGCCACAATTTGTGAATAAATAATGTAGTCCTCATTGCAACGAAAATGTACATATCTTTATCTTGCATTTGTTTGACTTGAGTTGAGAGAATTTAGAACTTGAAGTTTCTGAAAAATTTAGGTTTAAATTTGGGGCTTTTAAAATTCTCTCTGATCTTTGATCGTTAGCTTACATAACTTATATGGTTAGAATCGTGAGATCAAATACTACAACTTTCATGTTATGAGTTTTCATTTTTATGGAAGAATGAGAGAGTTACAGGACATCTGGCCAAGCTTGAGGAAGAAGATGAAGTACAGGGCAAGGACTTGTTTCATGTTATAATATTTTCGTTTCACTTAAGACAATGGATGTATAGCCACCCCAGTGGCAAAGTAGCGCACTGGTGAGACCCATGTCCTCGGTTCGAACCTGGGCGCTACTTTTGTTTTCCATATTTTTCCATTTTTTCAGTTTTTTTGTCTTTTTGCAGGATGGGCCTCCATACTTGGGCCATAGTTCTTTTTGCTAACATGCTGTCTCTAGCCTGCTTACTATACCCCCCCTGACCCATTATTTTCCATACATTTTTATTTAGTTTATTTTTTTGTTTTCATTAATATTTTCTTTAATGTATAAAAATCCAAAAAATATAAATTTCATAATATTGCATCTTTATTTTATTTTAGTTTATTTTTCACATAAAAATATATTTTTATTTTAATAGATATCATATATTTTCTTAATAAACTTGTAAAAATATAATTAAAATATATTTAGTTTATTTTATTTATTTATTTCCTTTTCATCCCATACTTATACATATTTATTTTTGCATATATAAAAACTTTATATTTTTTTATATTCAATATTATTTATTATTTTAATATACAAAAATACATAAAAAAAATACATATGAACTTCATTTTCTTTTAAAATAGAAATTAGGGTTAAGCCTCCCTTCTAAAAATTAGTTTCTTTTCCTTACATTTTTAGGTTTAGATTAAAATTTCTTTTACATAAAAACAAAACAAAAATCTTTTTCTCACATATACATTATATTGCATCTTTAAATATTGTATTTTATTTATTCTAATTCGTACAAATTCGATTTGGTTGTAATAATTTATTTAGGTTTACGTTTTTGCAAATCCCCATTCAAATTTGTATTCCCCCCTCCCATAAAATTGTTGTAATAGCTTAGTAATATTTACATTACGTAATTTATCGCTTTACATGCCATGATTAGTAATTAGGGTTTGTATGATAAGATCGAAACAAAGCAAAATAGAAAACCCTAAATACAAGATAAAATCAAAGCATGAAAATGATACACTTGCACACAAGCATCCTTAGGGTTTCTCCACTCGGTTTCCTAAAACAAAAATGGCCATATTATGCATGCGAAGTATCTTGGAAAAACAAAACAATTATAAGATCATAGTCCCTCGATGGCGCTATTCAAAAATTTTCCTTACAAAATGATCTTGGTCCCTCAAAATGCTAAGATACTTTGCAAACATTGTTAATCATGTTTATACGATGACCCACGCCCGTCCCGTTTACATCCAAAGATAGGGTTGCTTACCAAATCAATGGTAAGACAACAATGTCAAAGGAATAGAAAGGCACGAGAAAGACATTTGAGTAGGTAGATTACTTCTAGTTACTTGCTCCATTTTAAACAACTATCCTTGCTACTTTCAAAAAATACACACATTTCAAAAGCATCTTGCAAATATTGAAAACATTTTCAAAAATACAAACATTTTTGTATACATTCTTACGAACGAGAATCATTACAAAGATTGCCTAAGCGAATGGCCTCTTTTACAAAATACTTTTAAAACCACACAAAGCACAATTTCAAACAACAAAAGCAAGTAATCTAAGCAAGTAACTAAGATACCATGGAAAACCATGGATGAAAAGGGTGCTAATACCTTCCCTTTTCATAATCTACCCCCTGAACTCAAGAAAACATCTCAAAGGTCTTTCCTGTGCTTTTTCACCTTTCCTTTTGGATAAAAGAAAAGTCGGTGGCGACTCTTGCTAACCGCAACATTTGCGATAAAACGCAAAACAATCAAGTCAGTTCTCCCACCGCATCACATCCACGTTTATAGGATGTGGCAAATCTTCACCGTCCATGGTAGTCAACATCATGGCACCACCAGAGAAAACTCTCTTGACAACAAATGGCCCTTCATAAGTGGGAGTCCATTTTCCTCTAGGGTCACCTTGTGGTAAAATGATGCGTTTTATCACCAAGTCACCAACTTGATATACTCGAGGCTTGACCTTTTTGTTGAAAGCCTTAATCATTCGTTTTTGATACGTTTGACCATGGCAAACAACAACTAATCTTTTTTCGTCAATCAAGTTTAACTGATCCAAATCTCGTTTGAATCCACTCGTCTTTGCCTAGGCCTGCCTTAATCATAATCCTCAGAGAGGGAATTTGAACTTCCACTGACAAAACATCTTCCATGCCATAGACTAGAGAAAAGGGAGTCGCCCCAGTTGATGTTCTAGCTGAAGTGCGGTAGCCATGTAGAGAAAACGGCAACATCTCATGCCAATCCTTATAGGTTACTACCATTTTCTGCATAATCTTCTTGATATTTTTGTTGGCCGCTTCGACTGCACCGTTCATTTTCGGTCTATACGGAGAAGAATTGTGATGCTTGATCTTAAACTGAGTGCACAGCTCCATGATCATAGCATTGTTGAGGTTAGTCCCTTTATCGGTGATAATCCTTTCGGGGATACCATAACGGCAGATGAGATTGTGTCTGATGAATATGGCTACCACATTCTTGGTGACTGGGGCAAACGAGGCGGCTTCGACCCATTTGGTAAAATAGTCAATAGCAACAAGAATGAAGCGATGTCCGTTAGAAGCTATAGGCTTGATCTCTCCGATCATGTCAATGCCCCACATTGCAAATGGCCATGGGGCGGTCATGAAATTCAGAGTGATAGGAGGCACATGGACCTTGTCAGCATAGATTTGGCATTTGTGACAAGTTCTTGAATGTTGATGGAAATCGGTCTCCATCGTTGACCAGTAGTAACCTGCTCTTAAGATTTTCTTAGCCATCATATGTCCACTTGAGTGAGTACCGAAAAGGACATCGTGTATGTCTTCCATAATCTCCTCTTCCTCCTTCTTGTCCACACATTGGAGTAGAGTTGAATCATCGTTGCGCTTGTACAATATCCTGTTACTTAGGAAGAATTTGGCTACAAATCTTCGCAAGAACTTTATGTCATTGATAGATGCCCCTCTGGATATTCTTGTGCTTCAAGGTATCTCATCACCTCGTGGTACCATGGTTTTTCCGCATTGGTGTCAAGCTCATAGCAATGTGAAGGTTCGTCGAATCTTTCAATTGTTATCATAGGGGCTTCGTTATCCCATCTGACCTTAAACATTGAATACATGGTTTCCAAAGCGTCAGCCAACTGGTTTTCTTCCCTAGGGAAGTGCTCAAAAGTGATCTCTTCGAAGTGAGGAATCAGGGATAGCACAAGTTCCTTGTAAGGGATAAGATTAGGGTGTTTAGTGCCCCAATCTCCTTTTACTTGGCTGATTACTAGGGCGCGATCCCCAAACACATTTAAATTCTTGATTCTTAAGTCAATAGCAGCTTTCAGACCTAAGATGCATGCTTCATACTCGGCCATATTGTTTGTGCAATCGAAACATAGTCTGGCAGTGAAAGGAGTGTGGCAACCTTCATGAGAGATGATCACAACACCAATTCCGTTACCTAAGGCGTTAGAAGCCCCATTGAATACCATAGTCCATCGGGATCCTAGTTCAGGTCCGTCATACGGTCCAAGTTTTGCACATTCGATTACTAGCATGATGTTCTCATCATGGAAGTCAAAGTTCATTGAATGATAATCATCCACGGCTTGATGGGCCAAATGATCCGCTAGTACACTTCCTTTGATGGCTTTTTGAGTCGTCTATTGAATGTCGTACTCGGTCAAGATCAGTTTCCATATGGCTATCCGTCCGGAAAGGGCAGGTTTCTCGAAGATGTACTTGATTGGGTCTATCTTAGAAATCAACAAAGTGGTATGAGTCAACATATAATGTCTTAGCCGACGAGCAGCCCATGCCAGAGCGCAGCAAGTTTTATCGAGCAGTGAATATCTGGTTTCACAGTCGGTAAACTTTTTGCTCAGGTAATAAATAGCATGCTCTTTTCAGTCGGACTCGTCATGTTGGCCCAAAACACACCCCATAGAATTCTCTAGTACTGTCAAGTACATGATCAAGGGTCTTCCTTCAACTTGAGGCATGAGAATAGGAGGTTCTTGTAGGTATTCTTTGATTTTGTCAAAGGCAATCTGGAATTCATCGTTCCACCTGACTACCTGATCTTTCTTCAAGAGTTTGAAGAGTGTCTCAAAAGTAGCACTTAAGTGTGATATGAAACGGGCAATGTAATTGAGACGTCCCAAGAATCCTCTGACTTCTTTTTCAGAACGGGGGACTGACATTTCTTGGATGGCCTTTACCTTGGCAGGATCAACTTCAATGCCTTTATTGCTGACAACAAAACCTAGAAGCTTCCCAGAGCGTACTCCAAACGTGCACTTGTTAGGGTTTAATCTCAGCTTGTACTTCTTCAGTCTCTCAAATAGTTTGTGAAGGTGATCGAGATGTTCTTCTTCGTTTTGTGATCTAGAAATCATATCATCCACATATACCTCTATCTCATAATGAATCATGTCATGAAATAAGGCAACCATAGTCCTTTAATATGTTGCCCCTGCATTCTTTAATCCGAATGGCATGACCTTGTAGTAGAAGGTGCCCCATTACGTAACGAAAGTAGTCTTTTCAATATCTTCGAGAGCCATCCTTATTTGATTATAGCCTGAGAAGCCATCCATGAAAGATAACACTTTATGCTGATCCGTATTATCAACTAAGACGTCAATGTGTGGTAGAGGGAAGTCATCTTTGGGGCTTGCCCTATTCAGATCCCTATAGTCTACGCACATGCAAACTTTCTCGTATTTCTTTGGCACTGGCACTATATTGGCCACCCATTGAGGATAGGATGTCACAACTAGGAACCCTGCATCAAATTGTTTCATTACTTCATCTTTGATCTTTTCAGACATATCAGGCCTCATGTGATGAACCTTTTGTTTAACAAGAGGGCAGGCCTCTCTTGTCGGTAGCCGGTGAACTAAAATAATGGTATCCAACCTAGGCATATCTTCATAAGACCAAGCAAATAATTCCACATAATCACGCAACATCTGAACCAACCTGCTCTTAACACTGCTTTCCAAATTAGCACAGATCCTGATTTCCTTCTTATCTGACTCAGTACCCAAGTTGATAACCTCAACTGGCTCTTCATGTGGTTGAATAGATTTTTCTTCTTGTAATAGAAGTCTGGCTAGTTCTCCCAGTATGTCACAATCTTCCTCACCTTCGTCTTCGACTTGGTTGATAGGATATTCAAAGTCATAGTCAGCAATAATAGAGTCATTGGCAATAGGATCCAGAGTGGATGTAGACCTGCAAGAGTGTGTGTGTGTGCATGTAAGATACATGGCTATTTTTGGAAATGTATTTGAAAGAAATGAAAGACAATGAACACAAATATTTGAATGAAAAGAGTCCAATATATTGAATGATCATATGATTAGATGAACATAAACAAAACCCTTGACAAATGGACCAAAGTGCCCTGGGCTAGGCAAATGGCTTAAAAGTCATTATCAAAATATTACATGCAACAGGTTCTTGAATTGATGGAAAAGTAATAACAAGTAGATTACTCCTCAATGAAGGATATGGGCATAAAGTCCTTTGTATGCCAATTCTTCAGCTCCGTTGTAGTTGGGTACACCCACTCCTCAAATGCAGCTTCTTCTTCAGAATTAAATCTTCACAGTCAAGACGGTCTAATGCCCCCTTGGGTAATACATTCAGAGAAGAACTAGTGTCGACTAGCACATGTACTAAGGTAGTCCCTTTGAACTCGATAGAAACATGTAAAGCTTTGTTGTGATTCTTCCCGAGAGGTGTTAAGTCAGCATTTGAAAACCCCAAGCCATTATCAACTGTCAGGCTAGCCACACAATTCTTAAATTGACCTGTTGTTGTCTCATGGGGGACATGAGCTTTTTTCATAAACTTGATTAATTTCCGAGCATGGGCATCGGAGCAAAGCAGCAATGACAACATTGAAATCTTAGAAGGGGTTTGCCCCAACTGTTATACAATTTTGAAGTCGCTTCTCTTTATGATCTTCAAAATCTCGTCCATTTCACGGGTGGAGGGTTCTTCATCAGCTACATCTTTGGAAGGTACCTCAACCACATCAGGCTCAACAACCTTCCCTTTCCCTCTGGAATCGGTATTTGGCTTGGAAGCAGTAATGCAGATCGGCGTCTTTGTAACTACTGGAGGTGAGATATTGGGTGAGAATATTCTCCCAGTTCTAGTTACTTTGCTTGAGCCGGCTATGTTACCAATATCGTCATATTTCCCTTCTTCAATCCAGGCATCTTGTTTAATCCCATGATAGAACACTTCAGCACCATAATTCCGTGGTACTGCTTTATTTGAAGAGTAGGGAATTGGTCCGGGATTGGTAATTATTAAGGGAGAAATAGTGGGTTCACTTGAAATCCTAATAGGACCTTTGGAGGTGATCCTAAGAGGCTTGTTGGAGATGTTAATAATGGAGAGGTCTTCACATTTGTTAACCAAACTCTTGGCAGGTGGAGTCTTTTCAAAAAGAATTTTGTGGCTATCCATCAGGCGTTGTATACCTTTATTCAGCCTTTCACAACCATTGTATTGTTTCGTACAACACACACAGTCTTTTTCACAGCCAGGGAAAATCCCAGCTTTCAACAGATTGTTCTTGATTATATTCAGCGGAGTAGTCAATTCTTCAACAGAGGCAATGAAAATTGTATCTTCGACAGCATTAACACCTTTGTCATGCTTCGGCATTCGAGCGGTAATTACATTCGAAGTCGGAGGGGGATCAAATTCAATAGTCTTGTTGTTAATTAAATCCTGGATCTTGTTCTTCAAGGCCCAGCACTGATCAGTCTCGTGCCCAGGGCTGTTTGAATGGTAAGCACACTTTGCATTCGAATTATATTTTGGTGACGAGGTGTCAGGGTTGGCGGGAGGATCGCGTAATGTCACTAAATTAGCCTTGAGCAAATGTTGAAGGGCTTAAGACAATGACATGCCTAACCTTGTAAATTGTCTTCTCGGAGTTTCGAAACATTGATGATTTGCAGATGGTCTTGGAGTAGGAGCCGGATTGGAGATTCGGACAGCATTGACAGTCGGAAGACCATTCCTCTTGATATGGGCCCTTTCCCTACACAACATTAACTTCTCTCTTCGCAGCAAAAGGTTTTTTGATAGGATTGGCAGTGGAGGTATATGCCGCAGATATTTTCCCACTTTTAATGCCACTTTCAACTCTTTCACCGGTTAAGATTAGTTCGGTGAAACCAAAAGAAGAGCAGCCAATTAACAGATTAAAGAAAGGACCTGATAAGGTGCCCATGAACATGTCGACGTGTTCCCTATCAGTCAAGGGAGGTTGGACCCTACTAGCAAGGTCTCTCCACTTTTGCGCATATTCTTTAAATCCTTCATTCTTCCCCATGGTCATATCTTGCAATTGAACCCTCATTGGTGCCAAGTCGGTGTTGTATTGATACTGATGATAGAAGGCAGTAGATAGATCCTCCCAAGTATTGATACGAGAACCATCTAACTGATAAAACCATTCAAGTTGTGTTCCAGCCAGACTCTCTTGGAAAAAGTGAACCCATAGTTTTTTTATCAGCAGTGTGCGGTTGTATCCTGCCCACATAAGACTTCAAATGGAGTTTTGGACAAGAAATCCCATCATGCTTGGCAAATATTGGTATTTTGAATTTGTGGGGAATGACTACCCCAGAGATTAAGCCCAAATCGTCAAAATCTAAACCGGGGACAGCTTGGATTTCAACAGCTTTCAACCTGTATTCTAACTGCTTGTATTTGATGTCAGCGGGTGGATATTGTTTGTTGAAATAATCATCATCAGATTCTTGATCATTGGCATATTCAGCCTGAGTACTCTTGACCTCGTCAACCTGGTTCTCATCCTCTTTAGATGAGTCTCCTCCTACTGGGATTTGACGGGTTGTCTCCTTGAACCTTCTACCCATGTTGAGTAGAGCTTTCTTCTTTGGCTTTTTCTTAACGGCCAACAAAGCCATCATATCTTTCCGCCCCTTGGCCAGGGCGAGTAAAGCTTCCTGAAACTGAGAATTTTGGGCTTGGAGTTCCGTCACAGTTTTCTCTAGATCCATCTTGCTGAAATAAACAGTGGAGAGATAAGGAAACCTGTTATGCGAAAACCTAACATGTTATGATGCATGGAATATGTATATACAAATGATTTCAAGGATTAATGAAATTTAAATTTGTATAGACAAAAGAATGAACAAGCATTAACTTTCATTAGTCAAAACAAGAAAGATTACATTATATCCCTTGGGCTTACAAAATAGCTTTCTAGGATAAAAATACCGAACACATCCTCTTTGGCGCGAGATAAGCGTTCACGTTCTGCTCTTCTTGTAGTTGTTTCGTAAGCTTCAACACCCTCTTCTCACTAGCATAGAACTGAGCCTCGAAAGCATCTCGTTCTTCCTTCAGCTGGATCCAACCCTTTTGTAAGTCTTCGAGAGAGGTAGGCATGTCGGGATGGAGGATAGTGTAGGAAACATCTCCTTCGACCACAGGCTCTATGATGACTGGTAAAATGGAAGGATAAGGCATCACAAGTGTCTGAGCACGAGCCCGTACCCACCTAAGGTAAGGCTCGAGAGGGATATATTTTTTGTGTCCCAAAGTCCTATTGTCCACCTTGTTCACCATTCCCCAAGCTCGTGTAAACCTCTAGCGGTAATCTTGGTCTTCTTTGTCATAGTCGAACACCAGACCTTGAATGAGCATCTGATGAGGGCCGTCTCTTCGGGAATACCCAAACTGTCAAAGAGCTAAGCAGGGATTGTAGGTGATACATCCCCTAATACCAAGCAAAGGGACGTTGGGGAATTCCCTACAGCGGTCAATGATAGAGATGTCTTCCAAGGATCTTGAACACCAACGGATGTCAGAATGGGTGAGAGACATCATCCTTGAGACCATGTCGGTCTTTGCTCGTTCTTCAATGCTGATTGAGGTAGGTGTGAAGTGAACCATTTAGCGAGTAAGGGAATACAACACAAGATATTACCTCTTTTCTTCATGGTGCGGGTATGAAGGCAATGCAAGATGTCTCCCAGTAAGGTAGGTACGGGATTGCGAGAGAGAAAGACTTTGATGGCATTAACATCTATGAATTGGTCCGAGTTGGGGAACAAAACCATCCATAAATGAGAAGAGACAGGAATTCTTCAAAAGCTTGGAAATCCATGTCGTCCCAGAATGAACGAGCCTTCTCCAATAGAAACTTGGCTAGGAAACCTTTGACCCCGCTTCTTGTCTCCAAATTGGTTATGACGTCAGCTCTTTTCAGATGCAAAGCTTCAGCGATGATTTTAGGTTTTGGAATCCCTTCTAGGATGGTGAACGGTATCTAATCAAGCACGGACACCCCTAAGAGTAGAGAGAACTCTTTCAGTGTAGGTACTAACTAATAATCTGGGAAAGTGAAACAATGATGTACGAGATCAAAGAATTGGAACAGCACACACATCATCTCCTCTTGGAAGTTGGATGTAGCCAAACTGAGGAGTCGACCATATTTCTTGGTAAAAGGAGAATCCCTGGGCACTCTTGAGGCTAACTCTTGAAGCTGAGGGTGTGCTTTTACAAAGCTGATTCAGATGGTGTTTCTTAGGCCGGAATTCATGACCTACAAAACAAAAACAAAGATAAATTTCTAAATCCTTGAAATGGTTAGTGAGCATGCGCATGATGCTTATGATGTTTATGATGTTATGTACAAGTAAGTATATATACACAAAGAAAACAAATCCCTATGTTTTAGGCTTGCATGAGGTTTTATAGGTAAGTACCCTCTTGAAGTTTAGTTGGCTCAACCTGTCCTAGTAATAGTGATCGGGTTCTGAAGGATCTCAATATCACTGACCTTTCTTTTAGGCGTTGTCTCAGCACAACCAATCTTTTATTGCGGCCGAGATATCCCAAAAGTCCAGCCTCAAAGAGTGTAGTATAGAGTATCAACCAATTTTCATCTCTACACTGAAACCGGTTATCTCACTACGTCATAATGGCCAAGTTTGTTCAATTAGGGTTCTAAAGTCAGTTAGTGCTTCATGACGCCACTCAGCGGCCCCGTATTCTCCTCGATTCACCACGAGGGATACCGGTACCCATAAATGTGTCACACTAACATATCCATTGTTTCAACCATATCGGTCTACGCCGTACAGTTTCCACAATCTATTGCTACTTACCTAAAAAAGGTGTCCCATATCCTGGTGGAGGATCAAAGCAAGCCCAAACAAATAACCATAATGTAAAGCATACAAAACAATGAAAGCAAGTAAATGTGATCTAACCCTAAGGTAACCCCACTTTTAAGAATATCTCCCCAGCAGAGTCGCCAGTTCTGTGGTACGGTGGGAGAACTGACTTAAGGGTTTTGCGTTTTATTACAAATGTTACGGTTTAGAAAGAGTCGCCACTGACTTTTCTTTTATCCAAAAGGAAAGGTGAAAAAGCACAGGAAAGACCTTTAGAGATGTTTTCTTAAGTTCGGGGGGTAGATTATGAAAAGGGAAGGTGTTAGAACCCTTTTCATCCATGGTTTTCCATGGGCTCTTAGTTACTTGCTAGATCACTTGCTTTTGTTTGAAAATGTGCTTTGTGTGGTTTTTTTGAAAGTATTTTGAAAAGAGGCCATTGTTTAGGCAAACTTTGTAATGATTCTCGTTCGTAAGAATGTATACCAAGTGTTGATCTTTTGAAAATGTTTCAAGTTTGTAAGATGTTTGGAAATGTGTAGGTGTTTGTTTTTGAAAATAGCAAGGAGGTTTGTTTTGAAATTGAGCAAGTAATCAGGAGCATTCTACCTACTCAAATGTCTTTCTTGTTCATTTCCTTTTCCTTTGACCTTTTTGTCTTACCATTGATTTGGTAAGCAACCCTATATTTGGATGTAAACGGGACGGGCGTGGGTCATCGTATAACCATGATTAGAAATATTGCAAGGTATCTTAGCATTCTTTTTGAGGGACTAAGATCATTTGTAAGGCAACTTAGATAGCATCATCGAGGGACTATGATCTTGTATTTCCTTGTTTTTGCTAAGATACCTCACATGCGTATTATGGCCATTTTTTATAAGGCAACCAAGTGGGATAACCCTAGGGGTGTTTGTGTGCAAGTGTATTTGATTGCATGCATAATTTTTTCAGGAATTAGAGTTTTCTAAACATTGGTTTTAGTCTCTCCATACACACCCTAATTACTAACAATATATGAAAGCAATAAAAGTGTGTAAAGTAAAGATTCTACGCTATTACAATCATTAGGGGGATAGGGTGTACAAATTTTCAAATGGGGATTGCAAATTAAATCCTAAGTTACTATTACAACCACATTGAATGGATAAGAATGTATAGGAAATGTAAAATGCTTGTTTCATTTAAGAAAAGAAATAAGTTTGGTTCAAGAAAATATTTTGATCTTTTTATGTTGAAAGAAAAAATATAATATGTGAATATGAAATATTTTTGGTGTTTTTTGATTAATGAAAAATAAAAGTGATGGTAAAAAATAATAAAGGGAAACAAGACAGAATCAACGTAAATGCTGAAATAGAAGAGGTTAGAAGTTCTGACTCTGACGCGCTGCACAAATAGAAACAAACGTTAATAGAAATAGGGAAGGTCAGAAGTTCTGGATCCGCTGAGAACAAAGAAGATTTCAGAAGTTCTGATGCCACTGACAGAACTTCGTCTCCCTCTCCATGCTAGTCAGAATATCTGCAACTTAGTCATTTCTTAACATAACAGAAGTTGCGCATATAACAGTTATGACAAGTTTCATAATGTTTCAGAAAAAAGAGATATCAGAAATATAAATCAGAAGCAAACATGAATTTGCTAATCCTAATTCTGAGTCCTAATTTCTTTATGAAGCTCTGAACTGGAATTCCCTCTACTTAGGTAGGCAGATGCATGAAATCTCAGAATATGTACATCATCAGAATCAGAATATCTACATTGTATTTTAAACATGCAAATCTGACAATGCCTAAGTAATATGATGAGAGTCAGTAGAAGCTTACCTTGCAGCTGGAAAATACTTTGTGAGCTTGAAGTTGGTTCTGACCGTTTGTGATGTTCTGAACAGCTTCCTCACGTGTTCAGCAGGCTGGAAACTTTTAACTTGGGCTTTTTGAGGTGGACATTGATGGAGAGCGTGTTACAGTTTGACTACAGAAGTTAGGATGGCTTTTGAATGTATATTAGAAACTGTATGGGTGACTTTGGTCAAGAAACACTTGAGGCAAAATGGGGTTTGAATGCAAGAATCAAAAGCTAACAGATTTCGTATTTTTTGTGTTTACAGTTTCTTGGATTCTTGGGATTTTTGCAGGGGTTCAAGGCTTTTATTTTTTTCAAAATTTTCCACAACTTTACAGTGGCCAATGAAGTTCAATTTATAGGCAACGGTTTTGTAGTTTGGAGAGGTCAAGTGGCACCAACGTCATACGCTAGGTGCCGACTTGCTCTTGAAGTAAGTTTAAACAAGCATGGTTCAAGGCACAAAGTAGGATGGCTATCAGGTTTAGCAGTGCCTAAGCTAGATTTGTCAGCGGGAATTAAGGAAAAGCAAAAGCAACACATGGGCCTAGCACACTTTTGCATAAAAGTTTGTGTTCCCAAGACAGTAGAGGTACACATGGGGGAAATCGTTTGGATAAAGACTCAAAAGTGGTTGTGAGCATTAAATGATGATGAGATTTATCAAATTAGAAATCATGCCATGTGAAATTCTGCATCATTCCTTAATTCTGGATCAGAAGTTCAGCTTCAGCGTAGCTTATAATAGACATACAATCTTCTTATCTTTTTCTCCAACATGTTATGAAGGAGCTCCCAGAATTTCCAGGAAGTTTGTAACACGCTTTGTAAACCTTCTTTGAATTACTCTTGCAAACTCTGACCGAATCTTTGTGTAAACTGGCCCAGAAGTTTTGACCAAACTCTGTCTTGGAAGTATCCAGAATTTGCTAAGTGCTTCCATTTCAAAGACATGTCTTTGACGAGTTATAACTTGAAATCCCAACATTCTTAGGCGATGTTCTGTTCTGCAATGTTTCAGTCCTTGTTGAAGTCTACAACCCTTGTGTTAGAAGTTGATCCAAAATCATCTTGCATCATGGTGATGATCTGATCAGAAGTTCTGAGCTTGTCATGTTTCTTAAATACTTAGAAAAATTCTACGTATTTTCAGAATTTTGATTTTTCACAATGTAAATTGACTTTTGATTTTCTTGATGAGACAAACTTCATATTTCAACATGTCTTGATGAAATATGATGCTTGAAATTTGGTTTTGTTCTAAAAGTCAAAGTTTGACTTTTCAGTATGCAAATGACCGTTTTGCCCTTGTGAATGACTTTCTTGGAAAATTGACAATTCAAGGCTTTGAAATAGATGGAATCAAACTTGGGATCCAGGGTGATCCTTTGTGAAATGAGAGGGAAACTTTTGGGGTACAACAGCCACCTTACACTTTTGCTTAATATACACATCATAGCATCATATCATAGCATTTTGTTAACCATTTCAAGAATCTCAAGGGTTTGTGATGCAGGTTATCATGCATCAGACGTCTAGCAAGGGGCAAGGGGATTTATTTTACTCTATCCAATGCCATTTAAATATCAAAACACGATAACTTGAGTCAGGGGCTATGACCCACTTGATATGGTGAGCTTGACTCTTGTAGAAGGAACTTCAACAATACAAAATTCTTCAATCAAAGCTACAAATTTCAACTTCTGACATTTTCTTATTTACCCCACGAGATCCTTGAAAGCATTGCACGCATGTCATTTGCATAACAGGTATTCCAGTATAGGTCTCTCATTTTCTTGCTGTTTATTTCATCAAGGAAAATGGCTCTCAAACAAGACAACAGATATCTCCAAATTCAAGAGGCTAAGTTCATGGAAATGTTCCTAAACCTATCCAAGGGGCAGGAAGAGTTGATAGCACTCCTCGCTGGGGACCTGGACAAGAAAAGTCCTGAAGAAAATAAGGATGAATAGTTGGAACACCTGTAAGCTGAGGTAGAAGCAATGAGAACCCAGATGCTGGGGCAGATGGCCCTTATCCAAGGCCTGGACCGGGGACAAGAAGTGCTGAGGGCCATTATTACCAAACTTCATCAAGACGGATACAACTGTCAGAAGCAAACAGTCGATGTTGGGGACTAAGTCATTGATCAACCTCCGAGAAGACAAGAGGTTGGATCTTTCCAAATTTTTACTACCTCACGGGTCCAACAACAACCTCGCCAACAATAAGAGGGTAATCGGCGTAAGCGAGATTCATTTAGTAGGCAATATACCAAACTCAACATACCAATGTCGCAAGTCTTGCAACACATGTTGAATTTGAATTTGATCACATTGAAGGATCCTCCTAGGAATCCTAATACTTCTGCTCCTACTTACAATCCTTATGTAATATATACATATCACTCCAACAGTCCAGGGCATGACAGTGATGGCTGTTGGACGTTGAAATACAAAATTCAAGACCTGATTGATGAAGGAGCATTGGAATTCACACAAGATGGTCAACTGGAATTCTTCTTCCGTCCCTCAAAGACACACCATCTGAAGTGACAAGTTCATACAAAGAGGCTTTTTGTTCATTTGAATTCTTGATTTGTAACTTTCTTTTGATTGTTCGACCATTTGTTTCATGTCAAACTTTGTTATTTTATCAATGCATTGCATATGTCTGTTTTGGAATAATTCATTCACATTCACTATATTTAAATTGCTTTCCTTTTGTGATATTCGACTCTCGATCAAAATCTTTAAGCCTTTAGAGGGAGGATGACGAAAACGATACCACAATCTCACAAAATGTGCTTTTGAAGAGACCTTGCTGACGATGTACAAGCGTTGTTTCAAACGCAAACAGTGGAGTTATAAGGAAGATAATCCCTAGTCAACCCCTTTGAGCCAAAGAAGTAGGAGTTTTTATTTTCACACAAATTAAAACCCTTAATCATAACCTGGGGCAGGGTAGTTTTCTCAGTTAATTCAGGTGTGCATTCAGTCGCAATCTTCCGCTTCGTACACAATGAATGGCATCGAGGACATCCTTCCAAATCCAAAGACAGTGATGGTTCCGCATAATCATCAAGACATGCAGTCATTATCTATAAAAAAAAGCCCATTAAGTCAAAACCTATGAAGGAGACTTAAGAAAAAAACTGGGGCATCCTGCTGGCTGTGATCACAAAAGAAACAGTTCAGGCAAAAAGACAGGGATAACGAAAACCAAAAAAAAGAGGTTACTACAAATCCTCGACAAAAAGAAGATTACAAAATGACTGCCTCTTCAAAATAAACTTTCATTATCCGAACCATCACCAGAACATCAAGGAAAAGATGCCAGACTCAATTGGGATCTAAACGCACAATTAACTGAGCATAGGACTGAAGAACATCACGAAGAGCAGGTTGGGTACAAATAAATTTTGAGCCTTTATCCTTTGTTTCTATTCCAGTTGAAGATATTCCAAGAATTTTGTCTGGTTCAGTTGAATCGATGCTAAGATTCTTCTGATTTCCATTCCAGTCAAAGTTAATCCAAGACCTTCTCTGGTTCAGTTAGATCGACACTAATATCTCTCTGATTTCTATCCCAGTTGAAGAAACTGTGAAGCCTGGATTTTGACCGGATAACAGTATAAAGCACTGCGAAGCCTGGAATCCGACCAGATAGCAGTTTACCCTGTCAGTTACCATGGAGCCCGGAACCCGACCAGATAATAGTCAATCAACAATTTAAGACACTATGAAGCCTAGATTTAGAACAGATAACAGTATAAGGTGCTACAAATCCTGGAATCCGACCAGATAGTAGTTCACTTCTTCAAAGACAATGTGAAGCCTAGATTTCAAACAGATAACAGTATGAAGCACTGGGAATCTTGGAATCCGACCAGGTAGTAGTTCACTTATTCAAGACACCATGAAGCCTGGATTTCGACCAGATAACAGTATAAAGCACTGTGAAGCCTGGAATCCGACCAGATAGCAGTTTACTTTGTCAGTTACTATGAAGCTCGGATCCCGATCAGATAATAGTCAATCAACAATTTAAGAAACTGTGAAGCCTGGATTTCAACCAGATAATAGTATAAGGTGTTGCGAAGCATGGAATATGACCAGATAGTAGTTCACTTCTTCAAAGACACTGTGAAGCCTGGATTTCGACCAGATAACAGTATAAAGTGCTACAAAGCCTGGAATCTAACCAGATAGCAGTTTACCCTGTCAATTACTATGAAGCCTGGAACTCGACCGGATAATAGTCAACCAAAAAATTTAAGACACTGTGAAGCCTGGATTTCAACCAGATAATAGTATAAAGTGATGCGAAGCCTGGAATCCGACCAGATAACAGTTTACTCTGTTAGTTATTATGAAGCTTGGATTCGACCAGATAATAGTATACCTCAGATTCAAGTTGAAGCCTGGACCCAACCAGATAACAACTTAATTTCTTCAAACTGCAAAGCCTGGGTATGCCCAAATAATAATTTAATCTCATTTCCCCAGTAAGTCACTGTGAAGCCTGTAGCACGACCAGATAACAGTTGGCCTTATTATCCTCATTAAGACACTGTAAATCCTGGATCCTGACCAGATAGCAGTTCACTTCCATCTCTTCAATCAAATGATGACTCCCCAGTAGGGAAACGGACAACTAAAGCTCCTAAAACTCTATGTTCCAAGACAAATACCAACATTTCTCAGCGGAGTCCTCTCTAATAGCAAGAGCAGGAATTCCCACAAAGAAATATCCCATGAAATCAACATTCATCTGAATGGCATCTTTAAGCCCATCTTTGACGACTCTCTGTCATGTTCTGTGGATGGCATCTTTAAGCCCATCACCGACAGTCTCCTATCACCTTTTCCAAATGGCATTTGTAAGCCCATTCTCAATATTATTCACCAACGGTATCACTTCAAACGAGTGCAAATTTTTGGGCACTCTAGTGTTCAATCATCTTCCACCTTCAGATCACGAAAGGCAGACAAGCCAATCTACATCCTCAGGTTTAAGAATATTGAACAGGGGTAACTGTTGTACCCCAAAATTTGCCCTCTCTTATTTTCCAAGGTCTTCCCCTACATGATTGACCATAAACCCTTGCCTAAGAAAAAAGAAAATTTTTAAGCCGTGTTTTAAGTACCTTTCGATTGGCATTCTGAAAGGTCCTTCGATTGGTATTCTGAAGGAGCTTTTCGATTGGCATGGACAATGCTCTTTGATTAGCATTGTAGCCAAGTCTTTCGATTGACATTCCAAATTATTCAATTGGCATTGTGGCCAAGCCCTTCGATTGGCATGGATACAAGGCCTTTTGATTAGCCTCATGACAAGCCTTTCGATTGGCATTGTGTCAAGGCCTTCGATTGGAATTCTGAAAGACCCTTTCGTTTGGCACCCTGGGCCAAGCCTTTAGATTGGCATGGCAAGGGATCCTTCGATTTGGCATTGTGTCAAGGCAGCTTCGACAAGAATGTTAACTGTATCCTTCGATTGGCATGGACAAGATATTTCGATTGGCGTAGCAAAGGACTCTTCGATTGACATTTCAATAAACACCCTTTGATTGGTATTTAGACAAGTGACATTAGAAGGAACTAAATCAGAACCATTCGAAGGAAATGAATCAGAGTCATTCGAAGGAGCTGCATTAGAGTCGTTCGAAGGAGGTGAATCAAGGCCATTTGAAGGAAGCCATCAGCCCACTCGAAAGAGAGTATTTGAAGGCCAACACATCCACATACATTCAAAAATCAAAAAAAGGACAACATCTCATAAGTTTGGCCAACGTTACAAATTCTCATTCATGGCTTTCAAACACATAATCAAGGTTGTTTAAACCTTTTCCTTCTTGTCCCCTCTATTCCCTCTATATAAAGAGATCACAAGTGTTGCATCAAAGGGAAAAAAGGACGAAAAAGATTGGAGAGACGCTGCCCACAAAATCCACCAAAGGTGGTCAAATTTTTCATAAATAATCCAAGCTAAGGAAACCCTTCAATAAAAATATCTACGCCCAAAAGTCCCAGATCGAAGGTGCCCACATCCAGAAAGTTCCTAAATCGAAGGTTCCAACTACTGGTAAGAGAGGGTAAATTGTAAAACTTTGTATTTGCATAACACATTCATATTTGTTGTTTCATTCGATTTGTCATTCTTGACAGAATCAAAGGGCTTGGGTTTGGCACCTAAGTCATGTTCTTTGTTTGCTAACATTTGCTGCAGATATATCCTGAAAAGACCCAGCGAGCGCAGGATCGAAGGACCTGGGTTTTGATACCCAGGTCCTGTGTTTTATTTTGCTAACATACTTTTGCAGATATAGCATCTCAGATCGAAGGAGACACCTTTTCTGCATCGAAGCATCCCATTGTCCTTCTGGATCGAAGAAAACATCTCCCTTCTTGATCGAATGAGCCATAGCCTTCCAGGATTGAAGCCACAACCTTTTGGATCGAAGAAGACATCTCCTTCCTGAATCGAAGGGCATTCCCTTTCCCCAGGATCGAAGGAAAATCCCCTTCCCTGGATCCAAGGCTATTCACGTCCACTCCCTAGCTCAATCAAAACAATTGGAGAAGGTGCAAATTGAAACTTGCCCATGTTAATTCTCAAGCCAAATCGAAAGAAGGCCAAAGAAGGGTGAATCGAAGGAGCCCATGGCATGGATCGAAGAAGTCTTTTTTTTTATGCTTTTTACTTGTCTTTCGATTTGGTTGTAATAGCGTAGGACCTCTATTTTATGCATTTTTTTACTACTTTTCATATTAACTGCTAGTAATTAGGCTTGTATGATAAGACTAATAATCAAACGCTAGCAAACTTAACAAAAAGACAAAAATAACTGAATTGAACATAATTACACACAAGCACCTCTAAGGTACGCCCACTTTGGTTGCCTTTAATAAAACATTCATGAGGCAGGAACACTTTAGAAAAGACCCAAAAAATAAAAAGATCATAGTCCCTCGATGAACCTACAGTTGCCTTTTGGGAAATGATCTAGTCCCTTAAACAAAATTGCTAAAGTGTCTCCGTATGTTGACTTTTTGACTATAAAACGTCCCTTCGAATGTCCCTCAACATCCAATGATAAGGCTACCTACTCACTAATAGTGGGATAGCACTGTCTAAAGGAAAAGAGGAAAAGAACACCCTTTTCGAGTATAAAAGTATATAGCGGTTAGAAGTTTGCTCAAACTATTTTTGCACTTACACACAAAAACTACTTTTCAAAAGACATTTCAAAACACTTTGTATATTTTCTCTACTATCTCGAGAAACATTACAAAATTCACCGTACTAAGGCGTTTTCAAAACATTTTTAAACACAGCACAAAAGCATCTTGAAAAATGAGCAAACCTCTAAGAGCCCGTGGAAAACCACAGATGGAAAGGGTGCTAACACCTTCCCTTTCCATAATCTACCCCCCTTACTCAAAAAACTCTCAAAAAGGTCTTTTTCTGTTCTTTTCACCCTTTCCTTAATTTGGATAAAAGAAAAGACGGTGGCGACTCTTGCTTACTGCACATTTGCAAACACAAACGCAAAACCAGTATATTAAACAGTTGGTTCTGCCATCGTATCACACAAGTCAACCTAGCGGGTCCTTATTCATGCGTAATATCTTTTCACTATGTCCGCATTCACAGGGTGAGGAAGGTGGTCACCATCCATGGTGGTTGGAATCATGGCTCCACCGGAAAATATGCTTTTGATTACAAATGTCCCTTCGTACATGGGAGTCCACTTTCCACTGGAATCACCTTGTGTCAGGATGATGCGCTTGATGACTAGATCACCCACTTGATATACCTGATGTCTGACCTTTTTGTTGAAAGCCTTAATCATTTGCTTTTGGTACATCTGACCATGATAGACAGTAGTAAGCCTTTTCTCATTAATCAGATTCAGTTGGTCAAGTCGAGTCTGGATCCAATCCTCTTCATTCAAACCTGCATCCTTCATGATTCTCAAAGAAGGGATATCGACCTCAATAGGTAGGACAACCTCCATACCATACACTAGAGAATAATGTGTTGCCCCTGTTAACATACGTGCTAAGGTGCGGTACCCATGAAGAGAAAATGGTAACATCTCATTCCAGTCTTTGTATGCCACCGTCATCTTCTGTATGATTATCTTAATGTTCTTATTAGCAGCCTCCACGGTGCCATTCATCTTTAGCTGGTAAGGGGAAGAATTATGATGCTGGATCTTGAATTGTTTATAGAGTTCGATGATCATAGTGTTGTTGAGGTTTGTACCATTATCTGTGATGATTCTTTCTGGAACACCATACCGACAAATATGGTTATGCTTGATAAACCGCGCCATAACATTCTTGGTAATAGTAGCAAAAAGGCATCCTTAACCCACTTCGTTAAGTAATCAATATCCACTAGGATGAAGCGATGCCCGTTGGAAGTGGTAGGTCTAATATCTCTGATCATGTCAATGCCCCACGTTGCGAAGGTCCAGGGAGCCGTCAAGACGTTCAAGGGAACCAAAGGTACATGTACTTTATCAACATAGATCTGGAATTTGTAACAAGTTTGGGAATGTTGATAATAGTCTGTTTCCATAGTGGACTATTATTATCCTGCCTGTAGGATATTTCTTGCCATGGTGTGTCCATTAGAATGGGTGCCAAAGGTACCTTCGTGTAAATCTGCCATAATCCTCTCTACTTCGCTCTTGTCTACACACCAAAGTAAAGTAGATTCGTGGTTGCGCTTGTAGAGGATTCAATTACTGAGGAAGAACTTTGCGGAGAACCTTCTCAGAAACTTATTATCATTTACGAATGCCCGCTCAAGATATTCTTGAGCCTCGAGATACCTTTTCACTTCATGGAACCAAGGTTTGTCCGCTACTTCTTCAGTATCAATCTCATAGCAGTATGCTGGTTCATCCAATCTCTCGATAGTTATCTGAGGAGCCTCGTTGTCCCATCTGACCTTGAACATGGATGACATAGTAGCTAGCGCGTCCTCTAACTGATTCTCTTCTCGTGGAAAATGTTCAAAGGTGACTTCTTCAAAGTATGGAAGCAACGTCAGCACATGATTTTTGTAAGGGATGAGATTAGGGTGCTTCGTGTCCCACTCTCTTTTGATTTGACTTATTACCAAAGTCGAATCTCTGAAAACACTCAAGAACTTGATCCTTAGGTCAATAGCAGCTTTGAGACCCTTGATGCATGCTTCATACTCAGCCATATTGTTGGTACAGTTGAAACATAATCTGGTGGTGAATGGAGTATGACAGCCCTCGGGAGATATGATTACAACACTGATGCCATTGCCGAGTGCGTTGGAAGCTCCATCAAAAACAATGGTCCATCGGGATCCTTTCTCAAGTCCTTCATCCGGTCCAGGCTCTTCATAGTCAGTTACTAACATGATATTCTCATCCGGGAATTCAAAGTTCATGGATTGGTAGTCATCCACACCCTGATGAGCCAAATGATCAGCTAATACACTTCCCTTGATTTCTTTCTGGGTTATGTATTGAATTTCGTATTCGGTTAGGATCATTTTCCATCTCTCTATTCTTCCGAAGAGAGCGGGCTTATCGAAGATGTACTTGATCAGATCCATCTTAGATATCACCAAAGTAGTGTGGGTCAACATATATCGTCTCAGTCGGCGAGCAGCCCACGCCAAAGTGCAACAAGTTTTCTCGAGCAGTGTGTATCTTGTTTCACGGTCGGTAAACTTTTTTCTAAGGTAATATGTTGCATGCTCTTTTCGACCGGACTTGTCATGCTTCCCCAACACACACCCCATTGAATTATCTATAACTGTTAAGTACATTATCAAAGGCCTTCCTTCAATTGGAGGCATCAGAATTGAAGGCTCTTAAAGGTATTTCTTGATTCTATCAAAGGCAATCTGGCATTCGTCATTCCACTTTACCACTTGATCTTTCTTCAGGAGTTTAAAGATTGGCTCACAAGTAGCAGTTATATTGTAAATGAACCTGGCAATGTAATTTAGCCGTCCCAAGAAACCTCTAACCTCCTTCTCAGTGCAAGGAGCCGGCATCTCTTGTATAGCTTTCACCTTTGTAGGGCCTACCTGAATACCCTTGTCACTGACAATGAAACCTAGGAGTTTACCAGACCTTACCCCAAAGGTGCACTTGTTCGGATTTAACCTCAGCTTGTACGTCTTTAACCTATCAAACAGCTTTTGTAGATGATCAAGGTGCTCTTCCTCAGTTTGAGACCTGGCTATCATGTCATCAACATAGACCTCTATCTCATGGTGAATCATGTTATGGAACAAAGCTACCATGGCTCGCTGATAGGTTGCCCCAGCATTCTTCAATCCAAATGGAATCACTTTGTAACAGAAAATTCCCCATTGTGTGACGAAGGTTGTCGTCTCCATGTCTTCGGGTGCCATCTTGATCTGATTGTAACTAGAGAAACCATCCATGAAGAAAAGATCTTATGTTGCGCGGTGTTGTCAACCAGAATGTCAATGTGGGGAAGCGGGAAGTCATCGTTGGGGCTTTCTCTGTTCAAATCTCTGTAGTCCACACACATGTGTACCTTGTCGTCCTTCTTAGGCAACAGAACTATGTTAGCAACCCATTGCAGATAGGAGGTGACAGCTAAGAACCCGGTGTTGAACTGCTTCATAACTTCTACCTTAATCTTCTCCGACATTTCAGGGCGCATACGACGGACCTTCTGCTTTACTGGAGGGAAATCTTCTTTAGTTGGGAGACAATGAACTACAATATCTGTGTCTAGTCCTGGCATGTCTTCATATGACCAGGAAAAGATCTCTACATAATCATGCAACATCTGTATCAACTGTTGTTTGACACTAAGCTCCAAATTTGCACCTATCTTGACTTATTTTATATCTTCTTCTATGCCCAAGTTCACTGTCTCCAATGGCTCTTCATGAGGTTGTATAACCCTTTCTTCCTATTGTAACAGTATGGCAAGTTCTCCGGGTACCTCACAATCTTCCTCACCTCCGTCCTCGGCTTGGTTGATCATATTTTCAAAGTCATAACTGACAATAGCAGAACTGTTATCAATGGGATCCAAAGTGGATATGGATCCGCAGTTTGATACGTGAGTGTGTGTAAGAGCATAGTTGTATTAACAAAGTAGAAAGCAGAAAAGAAAGACAAAAAGCGTAAAGTTTGTATGCAAAACATCCAATGCTTTATTAATGACATATGAGATTGAAACATCATAACCCTCACAAAGAAACCAATGTGCCCCGGGTAAGACACATGGCCATAGAGTTTATATTGTTTAATTATTACATATCTGAAAACAAGAAAGACAATTACTTCCGAATAAAAGTAATTGGTACAAAGTCTTTATCCATCCAGTTACTGGGTCCATCGTTGGTAGTAGGGAAGATCTAACTATCTATGTCATAGTCACCATCACTGTCTTCTAAAGTGTTGACCCCAATATTGCTAATGCGTAGGGGAGGTCCTCCAGCACGAGCACGATGAACAGCTCTTTGAGTCCCTGAAGAGAAACCCAAACCAAACTTATCAGATTTGTATGGAATGTCAGGGAGTTGGCCCTAAATGGTACACCCACCTTCTTCAATAACTACTTTGGCGTCCTTGAGAGAAGCCATTTTCAAGGGAGGTCTGGTGATCTTTGGCATATTGGTAACAGTCTCAGTTGCAGCCATGGTCTGGGGCACCTCTTCAAAGTTCTGACAAGGAGTCTTGATGAACTCGCCATTCATTTCCACATACTTGAAAAAGTTCAGGTGACTTACCATGTATTCCTCTTCACCATGTACCGTGACAATCTCTCCTTTTACCGGGTAGTTCATCATCTGATGCAGAGTGGGCGTGACAGCTCCCGCCCCATGGATCCAAGGGAGACCCAACAAACAAGAATAAGATGGTCTGATATCCATCACGTGGAAGGTGGAGTCAAAGGTCTGAGAACCAACTTTGATGGGGATGTCCACCTCCCCGTGCACCATTCTTTTTGAACCATCGAAAGCCCTCACTACAATGTTGATGGGATTTAGGGTCAAACCTTCTCAGTCTAATTTGTCCAGAGCCTTCTTGGGAAGCACGTTTAACGATGAACCAATATCTACTAGAACATGGGCCAAAGTAATGCCCCTGCATTCGATGGAGACATGCAACGCATCATTGTGTTTTCTTCCTCTGGGTGTTAGATCAGCATCAGAAAAACCCAAACCATTATCAACCTTTAAACTGGCCACACAATCTTCAAATTGGTCAACGGAGGTTTCTTGTGGAACATGGGAAGTTTTGAGGAGTTTCACCAAAGCTTTTGCACGAGCTTTGGAGCATAATAGTAGGGCTAACATTGAAATCTTAGAAGGGGTCTGCCCCAGCTGTTCGACCACATTGTAGTTTCTCTTTTTAATTATCTTTAGGATTTCTTCCATTTCCTTCTTGGAAGCCTCTAGAATGGATTATGAATGTGCCATCGTCTGGACATGCTTAATCAATATGTCTTTTCCCCGAGTCTCGACCGACTCAGTGATAGGTGTGGCAACAGGGGTAATCATAGGAATTGCGGTGGTAGTATTAGCAGGAACAACAGTAGGAATGATCATATGAATAGTAACGACTTTTAGAGGAGAAATCTCATGTGAGAACACTCTTCGACTTCTTATTATTTTACTGGTTCCAACAATATTGCCAATATCGGGATCAGTATTTCCAGAAACTTTGTCTTCAGTAGCCAACAGGTCTTTCTTGACGCCATGGTAATAGACGTCAGCCCCATAGTTCCATGGAACAGCCTTGTCCGAGGAGTATGGGATTGGCCCTGACATAGTGATGATCAGAGGAGCCAACTTTGGAGCAGATGTAATCTTGACAGGTCTTTTGGTGGAGACCCTGGGAGGATTGGCGGAAATGGGTATAATCGAAACATCCTTACAAGAAAAAGTTGTGACGGGAGTCTTCTCAAATAGAATCTCTTTATCATCCATCATGCACTGCACACCTGCTTTCAACAAATAGCAACCAGTCCGTAGAGATAAACATAAGTGCCAATCTTCACCACATCCCAAAAATAAACCGGCTTGCAACAAATTCCACTTAACAGTCATGATAGGAGTAACAAGTTCCTCAACAGAAGTAACAAACGTATCATCGTCAATAGCATTAACACCATGGCCGTGCTTGGGCATGGGAGCAGTTATAGCATTGGGAATCTCAGGAGCGTCAAATTCAATCCCATTTGCCTCAATAAGGTCTTTCACCTTGTTTTTCAAAGCCCAACAGTCGTTTGTGTTATGGCCTGGACTTTCGGAATGGTAAGCACATCGAGCATTTGGGTTGTAGCAAGGAGATGCGGTGTTGGGATTCTTGGGAGCTTCATTCAAGGTAACCAGATTGGATTTCAGGAGGTGAGGAAAAACTTGAGACAAAGTCATATTTATCTGAGTGAATTGTCTTACAACTCTTTCTGCTCTAGGCTGATTATTTCGTTGTTGAGTAGCTGCAGGCTTGGATATCATAACAGACCCTAGCGTTGGGTGGTGCTCGATTTTGCCCTGATTTCTCTTATTGTAAACAACAATGACCTTTTTATTTCCTATGAAAGGTCTCTTTTCTGCACTTGAAGAGGCATCCTTCTGAATCTTGCCACTTCTAATCCCCGCTTCCACTCTTTCTCCGACTAAAATTAACTCAGTAAAGCCAGCTGAGGAGTTTCCAATCAGATGGTTGAAAAATGGACCGGACAGGGTACCCAAAAACATATCCACCAGCTCCCTATCAGATAGAGGGGGTTGGACTCTTCCCAATAGATCTCTCCACTTCTGAGCATATTCTTTAAAACCCTCGCTAGAATTCATTGACATACTTTGGAGTTGTGTACGGGTGGGAGCAAGGTATGCATTATACTGATACTGCTTGTAGAAAGTAGCAGCCAGGCCTTCCCAGTTACGAATATTGGTCCTCTCTAGCTGGTAGAACAACTCTAGTTGAGTCCCAGATAGGTTATCTTGAAAGAAGTGGACCCATAAGTCCTTGTCTGCAGTATGAGGTTGAATCTTCCTCACATAAGATCAGAGATGCATTTTGGGACATGAGACCCCATCATATTTAGAGAACACTGGAACCTTGAACTTCTGCGGGATGACAACCCCAGAAACCAAACCCAGCTCTTCAAAATTAAGCCCAGGTACCTTCTGGATTTCCATTGTATTCAGACGATCCTCCAGTTGTTTGTATTTTTCATCGGCCGGAGGATACTGCTCTTCATTATAGTCAGTCTCATTATCAGATTCCCTTGGACTGGGGTCTTCCTCTCTTTTTTCCCTTCTTGATTTTCTCCTTCTTTTGATGAAGACGCTAGTTCTACAACTTGCCTTAACGGTCCTCTGAACCTCCTTCCCAAATTCACCACACCAGCTGGCTTCTTTGGCTTCTTGGTCTTTTCTTTGACAATCAGGGCTTTCAGTTCCTCTTGCCCCTTGGCCAGAGCCATGATCACTTGTTGAAACTGAGCATTTTGAGTTTGTAGATCATTCACTATTTGTTCGAGATCCATTTCTTTACTGCTAAAATAAACAGCGAAGAAGATGAGAAACCTGCTATGAAACCTGTATGTGCAATGATATGTATGCAATATTTTCAAGGATTTTGTGAAATTTAAATTTGTGAACCAAAATGAAACAAATATTTTATTAGTAAAATTCAAAATACAATTGCCTTTTAGGCGTTCAATTGAAAATTCTAAAAACTAAGAAATCAGGTTTCCCATGGGCGCTTCCTCTTCGTGCCGAGATAGACATTAAGACCTCTTTCCTCGTGAAGTTGCTTCGTAAGCTCCAAAACTTTCCTCTCATGGGCATATAAATGATCTCTATAGGTACCCGATTTCTTTAGCTGAATCCATGATCTCTGCGGTTCTTCAAGATCAGTGGGCATATCAGGATGAAGAACTGTATAGGGAACATCCCCTTCAGTAATGGGCTCCACAATCACTGGTAAGATGGCTATATATGTCATCATAAGGTTTTGAGCACGAGCTCGTACCCGTTGGAGATAAGGTTCCATAGGGATGGAAGTCTTCGGCCCCAAAGTCTTGGTGTCAAATCTGTTTACCATGCCCCAAGCTTGTATGAACCTCTAACGATACCCTTGAACATCATCCTCATAGTTAAATGCAATGTCGTGGATAAGCATCTCGTAAGGACCATCCTTTCGAGCGTAACCAAATTGTCGCAGAGCCAGAGAAGGATTATAGGTTATGCCTCCCCTAATGTCGAGTAGTGGGACATTAGGGAACTCCCTGCAGCGGTCAATAATAGAAATATCTCCCATAAATCGGGAATACAAGAGAATATCCGCGTGAGAAAGTGACATTATCCTTTGCGACAAGACCAAACCTTCTTCATTCTTCAGTACTGATTTAAGAATCCCTCTTTTCTTCGTGGTATGAGTGTGGAAGGTATGCAAGATGTCTCTGAGTAAAATGGGCACAGGGTTGCGAGAGAGGAAGACCTTGATAGCCATCACATCTATGAGTAAGTCTGGACTAGGGAACAATACTAACCCATAAATTAGAAGGGCGGAGACCTCCTCAAAAGTGTGGAAGTCCAAATCATCCCAAAACAGCTGAGCCTTCTCTATTAGGAATTTGGCTAGAAAACCTTTAACTCTTCTTCTTGTTTCCCAGTTGGATACAATGTCGGACCGTTTCAAGTGCAAAGTTGCTGCAATGATCTCTGGCTTTGGAGCTTCTTCCAAACCGGTGAAAGGAAACTAATCCAAAATAGGTATACCCAATATCTGAGAGAACTCTTCCATGGTGGGAACCAACTGATAGTCTGGAAAGGTGAAGCAATGGTGCTTAGGGTCAAAGAATTGAAAGAGCACACTCAACATCTTCTCATCAAAACCTGAGGTAACCAGATTGAGAAGTCGACCATTGTTCTTGGTGAACGAAGAAGTCTCAGAAATCCTTGACGCTAAATCTTTGAGTTGAAGAGGTATTCTCACGAGGCTGATTTGGATGGTATTTCTATGAGTGGAGGCCATGATCTGTAAAACAGAACAAAGATAAATTCCCCTAATCCTTGAATTGGTTAGTGTAATGAAGAATGAATGTTTATGATGCATGATGTCATGTTTAAGAAAATTAATCACATACAAGAAAAGCACACAATAGACCTTAGGTTCAAAGTCTTGCATGAGGTCTAAGGCAAGTACCCTCTTGAAGTTTAGTTGGTTTCAAACCTGTCCTAGAAATAGTAACCGGGTTCTAAGGAGTCTCAATATCACTGATCTTTCTTTATCCGTATTATTTCAGCTTAGCAATCTTTTCTTGCGGCAGAAACATCCCGAGGGTCCAATCTGAATGAGTGTAGTATCGAGCATCAACTGATTCCCATCTTTACATTGAGACCGATTATCTCACTACTTTCTAATGGCCAAGTTTGTTCAACTAAGGTTCTAAGGTTCGTTAGTGCTTCACGACACCACATGGCAGCCCCGTATTCTCCACGATTTGACACAAGGGATACCGATACCAACCAAAATGTCACACCAACACAGCTATCACTTTAACCATATCGGTCTACACCGTACAATCTCCACAACCTATTGTTGTTTACCTAAAAATTGTCCCCAGATCCGGGTATAGGATTTTTACAAGAACACCCCAACAACCCTTAAAAGTAAAGCAATCAAAGCAAACAAAGAAAGCAATTTAAAATGATCTAGACCCTAAGGTAAACCCCACTTTATATTATCCCTAGAAGAGTCTCCAGTTCTGTGATACAGTGGCAGAACCGACTGTTGTACTGGTTTTGCATTTTGTATTCGCAAATATGCAATAAGCAAGAGTCGCCACCGACTTTTCTTTTATCCGACAAAGGAAAGGGTGAAAAGAACATAAAAAGACCTTTTTCGAGAGTTTCTGAGTAAGGGGGGTATATTATGGAAAGGGAAGGTGTTAGCACTCTTTCCATCTGTGGTTTTCCACGGGCTCTTAGGTACTTGCTCGTTTTGAAAACTGCTTTCGTGTTTGTGTGTTTTGAAAAGTTTTTTTCTTTATGATAACTCTTGTATCAGTACTCAAGAGTGTGATAAAGCATTTTTGAAAAGGTTTTGAAAGTGTGGTGGCAAAAGGAATTAGTTTTGAGAAAGTACTTAACAGCTATCTACCTACTCGAAAAAGGCGTCCTTTTCCTCCTTTCCTTTAGATAGTGATATCCTAGTATTAGTGAGTAGGTAGCCCTATCGTTGGATGTTGTGGGACTATCGAAGGGACGTTTATAGTCACTAAGGAAACTGGGCAAGAACTCTTAGTAATTGTCCTAAAGTTCTAAGATAACTTTTTAACCGAGGTAACAGTCGAGAGGGTCATCGAGGGACTTGTGATCTCTTGAACTAAAGGACAGTCACTAAAAATTCTCACGTTTCGAGAATTATGACCGTTTCGAAGGCAACTGAAGTGGGAGATACCCTAGGGGTGAGCATGTGCAAGTGTGCTTGCTTCAGATATATTATCTTTGACTTAATTTATGCTATATTCAATTAATCGTTATCTTTCCATACAATCCTATTAGCCATTCATCTAAACAATTTATAGTGCGGAAAATAAATTGCAAAAAATAAAAATAAAAACTCCTAAGCTATTACATGGCCTCGGGGAAATTACATAATTAGATGCAAAAAGTTAAACCCTAATTAAACTATTACAAATAGAGAAACAGTTACATAATTAAAAAGAATAATAATACGAAAAATAACAACGCGCAAAAATTAAGACGGAAATAAGTTTGACAAAGCCTAAAAATCTAATTACTTATTAAAAAAACTATTTTTGGTATTTTATTGAGAAATTTTTTTTTGAAATTTTTAACCTAATTCTAATTAATTTTTAATTAATAAAAAATAAAGTTAAATTAATTAAATTAATCATTTTACAAAAATTTAAATTTAATTATGAAAACCTAAGTCTACTTTTATTGTGATTTTTTATTATTATTGATTTTAAAAAGATGAATTTAAGAAATATAAAATAATTAAAACAAAATAAAACAATGGAAAAAAAAAGAAAGGCAAAGGGAATGTTGTTTATGGAGTAATTTGGGGGGTGAGGCGCTGAATTTGGCTAGGCCCAGATCAAATAAGCCCAAACGCCTGCATAAGATCCAATGTTGCTACGTCTGGAAGGACAACCATGGGCTCTCAGATCTGGGATGTTAGATCTAATACTGCATAGATCTAATGGTGATCCCTTGATGACACATAGTGTGCGCGCTTGACCCTGTAGCATTGGATCTGAAACAGACTAATTAGAAAATGCAAAATATGGAATTCCAGGGTCGAACCCAGATCCTTCTTCTCACATGCCTTATGCCTTTACCATCTACACACAAAAATAATATAATCTGAAAGTAGATCTATGGCTGAGTCAGCATAACACGCATGCCCTGTGGGGCCCTGTATTTTAAATGGACGAATCATAGAATGTTATCCAGCCATTCCAGCACAGGGAGGGTCAAACCACCCCTCACGGTGGTTGACCACTATCATCTCCGGCGACCTCAAATCTCTAACCTACGAAATAGCATGATCCCGGACCAAAAATTGAACATATCCCCCCTAAATCATAGGCTGCGAATTCAACCCTGGGGTTAGTTTAATCTAAAACGTCCTACATCATTGAAACCGAAGCTTGCACTTCTCTAAACCCTAGCAATGGTGATTTGTATTTCTGGCATTGTTGCTTACATGAAATACGTCAGAAAATTCATAAGTTATGATAAAAATATGGATATACAATCAATAGGGATTTATATTAAGAATTAAGCAAGTTTTGAGATCAAGAATTTTTACCAAAGTGAGAGGATCGGGTGAGGATGATTTTGGATGATTTGGCCTTCAAGGATGGATGGTTTGACTTGCTGGGAGTCTAAGGGGCGTGGATGAATGGCTGGAGGTGCTTGAAACTGACTGGAAAGGGGGATCTCTATTTGCACCACTTTTGACCATTTTTGAAAGTTTTCTAGGGTTATTTGGATGTATTTGCACTCTCCCATGGCTTGGCGTCTTCTTGTGCATATATAGTGAATCATATTAGGTCAACAAATGTGGCCTAAATCAAATGGAATCAATGTCCTTTATTTTTCTTCCAAACTTTCCTATTTTTGAATATTTTTTCCTTTCATGGCTTGCATGATTTCCCTTGATATAATAAACATATGTTATCCATGATTTAATAGAAAAATTATTTCAAATTAAATCTTACATTATTTCTATTATTTATTTATTTAATTTTGCATTTTAATGAATAAAATATCAAAATAAATAGCATAAATAATATAATAATGCATGGGTGGGTGTTGTACCCCAAATTTTCCCTCCCATATTCTTCAAGATTTGCCAAGATCAATCTCCAGGTGGTTCAAAATCCCCCAAGGGTTGCACAGTCCAATTGCCTCCTAACACAGTCAAAATTAGGGTTTTGATTCTTGCAAAGAAATTGAGGTTTCCAAGGGTCCAATCAAGTCCCATATGCCTACATATATTGTCAAGCATCCATATGTCAAGTTTCAAGACTCACAACATCAAATTGCACAGTCAAAAACCCTAATTGCTCCACAGTCAACTACAGGGGCAAAATGGTCATTTGACAGTCAAAAGTCAAAAATTTTGGTCAACATATTATTTTGAAGCCACAAACATTATTTGATCAATTCTTGATCATGATTCCTCAAGGCATGGCTCAAAAAGTCTCAAGATGCAAAAGTTTCTATTTTTGGACAGTTGAAAAGTCAACTGCAAATTGACCAAGGCATAACTTCTTCATGGTTTATCAGAAAAATCCCATCCAAAGCTCATTTTGAAGAGAATGACATTTTCTACAACTCATCTTCACACTTCAAGTCCAATAAATGCTCTCACAAAAAGTTATCAATTTCAACATTATAGGTCATTTTCAAAAGTCAACAAAAAGGCACTTTAATTCAAAGACCATAACTTGATATTGGTAAATCAAAATGACATGAGACCGAAGGCATTGGTTAGAGGACTTCAAGACCTTTCCAAAATGTCCAAGAACATGTTCATAGCTTCAAAATTGAGCAAGATATACATTGGAGAAGTTGGGAAATTTTTGGGAATTTTGAAAAGTCAACTTTGCCTAAAACACTTCAAAATTGCTAATGGGCCTCAAATTCTTCCTTGAATCATTGCCCAAAGCCTATGCACGACCCATTGAGCTCAAAAGGATTTATTTTATTATTTTTAATTAATTAATTGAATTTTTATTCTTATTAATTCATTTAATTAGATTTAATTATGAGAAAATATCAAATAATGCTTTTTCAAATCTTTTTGTGCAGCAAATCAAACTAGGGCAAGATGGCAAGTCGTTTCACATTCAAAAAGGGAAGATTTTCCATGATTGGCAAGAGTTTCAATGGAAAAAGATTGAAATTGATATAATTGAAAATCAAATATCCAAGACATCAATTCATGGACTTATGGGCTTGTTTCTTGACCTAATTTCGTTCACATACAAAGGATGAGTGAAACCTAATTGATACATACACAAAAAGCTGCCCACAAACTCAGAACCAATTGGTAAATTTTCATAAAAAAGCTTGAAACTGATTTCATAGTTAGAGCATAATTCAAAGCTTCTGAAGGATTCCAACACGTTGCCTAAGCATCCAGGAGTCTATTGCAATCAAGAACAAGCTTCCATACTCAAAGAAACGGTAGAACAGCATTGCGTTTTTCACAAAAATGTCCATAATCGAATTTTAATTTCCACGCATCATTCATGTGTTTTGATTATTATTTTATGCTATTAACACCTCCCTGAAACTTTTTGCATAGTTTAATTGTTCTAAAGATGCTTGAATCGAAATTTGCCATTGATGAAACCTAGGGTTTCAGAAGCTTCAAAATAGGGCTTCCCATATACTGTAAAATTGGACCATCAAACATACATGGACGAACTCGTTGCAGCAAGCCTGATCCATTGAGATACTCGCGCCTAATTTATATAACCCATGGGCGTAATCGCTATTTTCACAGGTTCCACTTAGTGGGGGTTTAAAACCCCCGCTACTTGTTTTATAATTGCAGGAAAAAGATGAAGAAGAAGCTGAGGTGTCCAGGCATGATAGGAGCATTCAAATATGGCGCGTAATTTCTTTGTTTATACCACTAACATTGCATTTTTTATATAACATTTATTCTTCATTATGTTAACAAGCGCGTTGCCTGGCTCAGTTGGTTGATGAGGTGTCTTGTAAACAATGGGACCTGGGTTCGATTCCCAGGTCCCCCCACATTATTCATGATTTTTGCTTTAATATGTTCCAATGCAGCGTTCACCCAGAGGCTCACCATACACACTCACGCTCAGGCTTGCCACGTGCTCCTGATGATCAATCCAAGGGCCACTGAATGAGATCCATGGTGGTCCAGTCAAACAAGCATGCACACAATTCTGGAAAGTCAAACGAGGCCTTGTCTTGATGGGCCAAAATTACTGCAGTGTTACCTCCATTTGGGCCAGACACCCCCCTCTGTTTGTATATTTAAATTAATTTTCTTTTCTTTTTAATCCTTTTATTTGCTTTAGTTATTTTTATTTAAATCACATAAAATAATTTTCTTTTCATAATCAAAACAGAAAAAATCAAAAATACAAATATGTTTAATTATTATTAATTCACCATTAAAATATTTTTGTAAATAAATTTCAATAACTAACTTAGTTTAATTTAGGTTTTAAACTTTAATCTTTTCTTAATAAATAAAATATGTAGAATTAGGTTTTTTGACATTTTCATCTTTTTCTTAATTAAATTATTTTCCTTATTATTTATTATTATAATTACTATTTATTTTTGTAAATAAACATGTACATTAATTAATTAGTAAATTAGGTCAACTTTAATATTTTCATTAATAATTAAAATAACTTAGAATTAGGGTTTTCATTTAATTTTAATTTTCTTTATTTCATAAATACTAAAAAATAAAAATAAAACATTTTCTTTTCTTTAATTAAATAATTAATAGACTTTAATTTCATTTAATTTCGAGCAAAGGGTCCAACGCCCTCGAACGTTCAATTTTAATTTCTATTTCGCGCATTTATTTTCTTTTGAATATTATGTAATTGCTCAAGGATTGTAATAGTAATTAGGTTTACCGCATTCTTTTACCTTCCGCATTTTTATCAAACGGGTCTTTGTATTTTGGCGATGTATAGACCCGCGCCTTGTAATAGCGTAGCCTTTATTTTCCTGTATTCTTCTTTCCGCACTCTTAAATTCTAAATTGCATGAAAGAATGTATGGTTAACTAAAAACAAGTGTAACTCACAATGCCATGATCAAAGATAACTGTTAAACTGAAAGCAACACACAAATACACACACCACTTCTAGGGTACGCCTCACCTGTTGCCTTACCTTCAAAACGTGGTCGTCGAGTATAGGACGTTTTAGTAAGTCCTTATGTCCATGATCCAGATGCCTCGAAACGGTTGCCTCGGATTAAAAATGATCAAGGGAATAAGGGTAGCTTCTAAGGTGTCCTACTATTGCTCTGGTGACCACACTGTCCCTAAACTCGAATTGACCCGAACACCTCCAACGGTGGTGCTACCTACCTCTCAATGGTGGGATGGCACTATCTTAAGGACATTTACACAGCCTAATTCCTTAGGGTAGGTAGATGACTCATAGATACTTGCTCTCTCTCAAAAACAAATCAAAACTCTTTTCACACCGACACTTTCAAAAAGCTTTCAAAACAATTTTTCAAACACTCTTGAGGACTGATACAAGAGTTATTCCGAAATATTTTAAAGAAACTTTTGCAAAACCCACTCACAATTGAAAAGCAAACATTTTGAAAACATAAGAGTAAGTATCTAAGAGCCCATGGATAACCATGGATAGAAAGGGTGCTAACACCTTCCCTTTCTATAAATCTACCTCCCGAACCGAGAACTATTCTCATAAGGAATTTTGCTGTGCTTTTGTCCTGTCCATGTTGGAGAAAATAAAAGACGGTGGCGACTCTTGCTTCCGCGACATTTCGCGAACCAGATTTAAACAGTCAGTTCTAAATCCACCGATCACAGAACTGGCGACTCTGCTAGGGACACTTAAAGTGAGGTGTACCTTAGGATATCTCATACTTGTGTTTTAAATTGCTGTGTTTTGTTTGCTTTATTTTTATGGGCACTGTCTTGGAGTTTCATAGATCCTAACCCGGATCTGGGGATACCCTGTTAGGTAGCATAAGCTGTGAGGGACCTGTCCGGCATAGACCGACACGGGTGAAGCAGTGGCTACATTGGTGTGGCACCTTGGTCTGTACTGATATCCCTTGTGTCGCAACGAGGAGAATATGGGTCTTCTGAGGAGTCATTAAGCACCAACCGACCTTAGAACCTTAAATGACCCAACTTGGCCAATAGAACAGTAGCAGTATGCTACACCCATTGAGGCTAAACTCTCGCGATGGTTCTGGCTGCAAGAAAAGATTGCGATGCTGGAGTTATGACCGATTGAGGGTAGTCAGTGATATTGGGATCCTCTAGAACCCAGTTACTTCTGATAGGACAGGTCTTAACCAACAAACTGAAAGAGGGTAATACCTGAACCTCATGCTGGCCTAAACCCTAAGGGATTTTTTGTGTGACTTGTGTGCCTTATCATGTTTGCCTTTGTGAATATTTGTGGTGTGCTTTATCATAATATCATACCATCATAAACATTGCATGCATCCTGCATAAGGACTGACCATTTCAAAGACAAGAGGGTTTCACCTTTGCTCTGTTTTGTAGGACATCATGATGCCTATGCGAAGGAACACTATCCGGTTCAATTTTGTTCACCCACCTGAGTTGCTTGAAGAGTTGGTTAGCAGAATTCCAAACACTACTTCCTTCATCCAGAGGCATGGTTCTCTTCTCAGTTTAGTCACGGCAAAGTGGGACCAACAACTGATGAGTGTCCTGGCCCAGTTTTATGACCCTCTGTACCAGTGCTTCACCTTTCAAGACTTCCAGCTGGTCCCTACCCTGGAAGAGTTCTCTGATTTGCTTGGTATCCCCATCTTAGATCAGGTTCCCTTCACTGGTTGGGAAAAGACTCTTAGGCTTGAGGAGATTGTTGCAGCCCTCCCTTTGACCCACAAGGAAGTAATGGACAACTGGGTGACTAGAAGCAAAGTTAAAGGTTTCTTGGCCAAGTTTCTGATTGGTAAAGCTAACAGTTTCTGGAACGACTTAGACTTTAGGGCGTATGAAGACATTTTGGCTCTCTTAATCTATGGTCTGGTTCTGTTCCCTAATCCGGATAACTTCATTAACGTCACTTCCATAAGGATATTCATGTCTCGGAACCCTGTGCCCACTCTCTTGGGTGATATCCTGCAACAACTCTATGCTCGTACTGCCCGAAGATGAGGAACTCTTTGGTTTTGTATTCCTTTACTAGTGAGGTGGTTTATTTCGCACCTCCCTAAGTTCGTGCTGAAGAACAAAGAAGGAAGAGGTTGGGCTCATAGGTTAATGTCTCTCACTGATAAGGACATCATTTGGACTCTCAGAGGTTTGGATGAGGTAGCTGTTATTGATCGTTGCGGAGAATATCCCAATGTTCCTTTGATTGGTACCCAAGGAGGGATCTCTTATAATCCATGTCTAGCTCTCCGTCAGTTTGGAAGATCCAGAAGAGCAGGGCCTCATGAGATGTTGGTGCCTCACATCAGTTTCGAGTTTCAGGTAGATAGTGATGAGCTGCGTCGTAGGTTCATCAAGGCTTGGGACAGAATTCACAAAGCTGACCCACATGAGTTGGGACCGAAGACTTCTCTACCTATGGAAGCCTACTACAAATGGGTCCGCATCCGTGCTCAGAAGTATGGTATGCCATATCAAGCTGTCAGACCCATCATTCTTGAATATCCTGATGGAGATGGAGCTCCTCTAACTGTTCTCCCTCCTCAGATACCTACTGACGTTGATACACTAAAAAGGTCTTGGGCACAACTACGAGAAGAACGGGATTCTTATCGGGAAAAGTACAACGAGCAGGAATTAAAGATCCAGAAGCTGACAAAGAAGTTGGAGAATGAGAGAGCTTTGAATGAATACATCCGTACTGAGAAGAGAAGACCATGGGATCACTAATGAGCTTTGGATGTTCTTTTACAGTTTTTATTTCCCTTTTCAGTATTTCCACTTTATGTAATGCCTAAGGGCAATCTATTAAACCATTTAAATTTCAAAGTTGAATCTAATGAAGTGTGTTCCTTTTTGTTTACAAAGTTGATTCCCGATTGTCTTTGAAAACATAAATCATACGCATTCCATTCATCATGTGCATCACAGGTACTCTTCTTTTCAGGTTGCTTAATGTTCTTCGCTGTTTATTTCAGCATCATGAACCCTGAATCATCTACCGAGCAGTCCATCAAGGCCCTCCAGGCTCAGAACTCCCAATTCCAAGAGCTGATCATGAGTTTAGCCCAAGGACAGGAGGAGTTGAAGGCTCTGCTGGTCAAGAAAAAGAAGAAGAGAACGGTACTATTCAACACTGGCCGGAGGTTTGGTAATACACTGTAGAATGAGGTTGATCAAGCTGGTTCTTCTGTAGGGAAAGGCAGTCCCCAAGGGGGAAGGGTCCCTAGTCCAGTGGTCTCTGACAACGAGACTGATTTTAATGAGGAGCAGTATCCTCCAGCTGAAGACAAGTACAATCAGTTAGAGGATCGTCTGAATGCCATGGAAATTCAACAGGTGCCTGGTTTGGATTTCAGAGACTTGGGTTTATCTTCTGGGGTGGTAATACCACATAAGTTCAAGGCACCATCTTTCGCAAAGTATGACGGGGCGTCCTTCCCTAAGCTACATCTCAGATCTTATGTGCGGAAGATCCAGCCATATACTGTGGACAAGAACTTGTGGATCCATTTCTTCCAGGAGAGTCTTTCAGGGACTCATCTCGAATGGTTCTATCAGCTGGATGGAACCAAGGTTCGTAACTGGGAGGATTTGGCTACTGCTTTTTATAATCAGTATCAGTATAATGCCGACCTCGCTCCTACACGTACCCAACTCTAGGGTATGTCGCTAGGATCGGGAGAAGGTTTTAAAGAGTATGCGCAGAAGTGGAGGGACCTGGCTGGCAGGGTGCAGCCACCATTAACCGACCGTGAACTAGTGGACATGTTCTTAGGGACCCTATCCGGGCTGTTCTTCAATCATCTCATTGGCAATTCGTCTGCAGGGTTTACAGATCTCATTCTGATTGGGGAAAGGATAGAAGCTGGGATGAAATCAGGGAAGATACAGAAAGGTACGTCCCCGAGTTCTGAGAAGAAGCCTTTCAAAAAGGAAGCCAGTGCTGTGTATTGGCCTAGGAGGCCAAACAAACCAGAATGCCGCCAAGCTGTCAACGCGGTGGTAATTGCAAAGCCTGCTGCCGCTCCTCGGCAACTTAACCAACCAAGGGGCGAGAGACCCAGAAGAGAATTTACTCGGCTTAGTATGACCTTGTCACAGATCTTGCCACAACTGTTATCGACCAAATACCCGCTGTGCTTATCACTCTGATAGCCCGGGGCATTCTACTGATGATTGTTGGGCCCTAAGAAATAAGGTTCAGGACCTTATCGATGCGAAGGAAATACAATTTGAGGCGCCAGAAAGGCCCAACGTTGTGACTGCTCCTATGCCCCAGCATGGAGTAAATGCTATTGAGGAAGACCTGTATACAGTTTCTGTGGATGATGTTGCTACCCCTTTATTGACTGTTAAGAGGAACCTACTGCTGGCCGGTTTATTTCCGGGTTGTAGTAAGGGTTACCTTCTGTGTGCTGTTTTGCCCACTGGTTGTCCGTTGCTGAAATCAGGCATCCAAAGCCTGATGGATAGCAAATAGATCTTATTCAAGAAGACCGTTGTTCCTATTGTTCCTGTTGAAGAAGTATTTGTTGTCACCATTTTTAATAATCCTACCAAGGCTCCCCCGAGGAAGCCAGTCAAAATCATGTATGTTGCACCTATTATCATTACTGTTCTGGGGCCTCTCCCCTACGAATCTGACAAGGCTGTCCCATGGCACTATGGGGCAGATGTGTATGTACTTGGAGTGAAGCAGGAGTTCAACACTAGTACCAGTATCAGTAACATCACCGGTCCCGCTAAAGTTACTCGCAGTGGCAGGCTCTTCTCGCCTGACATTGCGCCACCAGTTATCCGAAGACCTCTTATAATCACGCCCACAAGTGCGCCTGTTTCCCCTTCTGATCAAGTTTTTACCCCTGCTGCCGAGTCATCTGACACTCGGGGCAAAGGGATTGCTGATGTGCCTGCCCGGATGGAGGCACCAAAAACTGTTAATGTTGAAGCCTCCCAGCAAGAGATGGAGGAAATCCTTAAGATCATCAAGAAGAGTGACTTCAACGTCGTTGAGCAGCTGGGGCATACCCCCTCCAAGATCTCTATGCTATCGTTGTTATTGTGCTCAAGGGCCCACGCCAAGGCCCTAATTTCATTCCTGAAGACGGCCCACGTGCCACAAGAGACGTCCGCTGATCAATTCACTGACTGTGTGGCCAATTTGACCTCCGACAATGGTTTGGGTTTCTCGGATGCTGATCTGACCGCCAAAGGAAGGAACCACAATGATGCCCTGCATGTCTCCATTGAATGCAGGGGCACTACTCTCACACACGTATTGGTGGACACCGGTTCTTCGCTGAATGTATTGCCCAAGAAGGCCTTGGACAGGTTGGATTGTGAGGGTCTAGAGTTGAAGCCTAGTAACATCGTGGTCCGAGCCTTTGACGGGTCGAAGAGGATGGTTCATGGTGAGGTGGATATTCCGATTCTTGTTGGTTCCCAAGTCTTTGATTCAACGTTCTATGTGATGGACATTCATCCATCTTATTCCTGTTTGCTGGGCCGCCCTTGGATTCACAAGGCTGGGGCTGTGACCTCCACTCTACACCAGAAGCTCAAATACCTTGTCAGTGGGAAGATTGTCACAATGCAGGGGGAGGAAGAGTACATGGTTAGTCATCTGAACTCGTTCCGGTATATAGAGATGGACGAGGAGTTTATTGAAACCCCCTTTCAACATTTTGAAGAGGCACCTCCAACATTGGCGTCAGCAGAAACAGTGGTTGAAGAAGGCTTTCCTTTGAAGATGGCCTCCTTAAAGGACGCCCGGGCTGTAATTGAGAAAGGTGAATGTGCTAACTGGGGCAGGCTCCCTGATTTTACTCCTAAAACTGACAAGTTTGGGCTGGGTTTCACTGCAGAGGCTCAAAGGACTGTACGCAAAGCAAGGATCGGAAGACCTCCCGTGTTCATCACCAACCCGGGAGTGAATGCTATTGAAGGCGATGCCGAGGAATCAGAGTTTGATAGTTGGATCTACCCGACGACCGACGGTGGACTGAACAATTGGACTGCAAAAGACTACATACCTGTTACTTTTGTTACGCAGTAATGAATTCCTTTGTTTTTTGATTTGTAATGAACAATAAACTGAAACTTTATGGCCCGGTGTCTTACCCGGGGCACCGTAGCTTCATTTGTGAGGGCTTATTAACTGTCATTTCCATATATCATGAATAAATACATTGGACGTTTTCGCATTTCAAATCTTGTGCTCCCTTTCTTTCTTTCTTTATATATTGCAAAACAGCTATATTTACACACACTCACTCATACAGGTTTCAATCCACTCTGGATCTCACTGGTAACGACTCTGCTACTGCCAGTTATGACTTCGAAAATCCGATCAACTTAGCCGAAGACGAAGGTGAAGATGATTGCGAAGTGCCTGGTGAGCTTGCAAGACTGTTACTCCAGGAAGAGAGGGCCATTCAACCACATGAAGAGCCAGTGGAAACGGTAAATCTGGGTACTGAGACAGGTAAAAAGGAAGTCAAGATTGGTGCTAATCTAGAGCTCAGCGTGAAACAACGGTTGATTCAGATGTTGCATGATTATGTGGAATCTTTGCCTGGTCTTACGAAGACATGCCTGGGTTGGATACCGACATTGTGGTCCATCATTTGCCTACCAAGGAAGACTGCCCTCAGGTTAAACAAAAGGTCCGCCGCATGCGTCCAGAGATGTCCGAGAAGATCAAAGCTGAGGTTATGAAGCAATTTGATGCCGGGTTTCTAGCAGTGACTTCTTACCCTCAGTGGGTTGCCAATGTGGTTCCAGTGCCAAAGAAAGACGGTAAGGTCCGAATGTGTGTTGACTACAGGGATTTGAACAGGGCCAGCCCCAAGGATGACTTCCCCCTGCCTCACATCGACGTTCTGGTTGACAATACTGCTCAGCACAAGGTGTTCTCCTTCATGGATGGTTTTTCAGGTTATAATCAGATCAAGATGGCTCCTGAAGATATGGAAAAGACTACCTTTGTTACTCAGTGGGGCACCTTCTGCTACAAGGTCATGCCTTTTGGACTGAAAAATGCTGGGGCAACCTACCAACGTGCCATGGTTGCTTTATTTCATGACATGATCCACCATGAGATTGAAGTGTACGTCGACGACATGATTGCAAGGTCCCAAACTGAGGAGGAACACCTTGATCATCTGCAGAAGCTGTTTGACCGTTTGAAGTTGTACAAGCTGAGGTTGAACCCGAATAAGTGCACCTTCGGGGTAAGATCTGGAAAATTGCTAGGCTTCGTCGTAAGTGACAAGGGTATTCAAGTGGACCCTGCCAAGGTGAAAGCCATACAAGAGATGCCAGTTCCCAAGACAGAAAAAGAAGTCAGAAGCTTTCTAGGACGTCTGAACTACATTGCCCGATTCATCTCACACCTAACTGCCACCTGTGAGCCAATCTTCAAGCTGCTGAAGAAAGATCAAGTAGTACGTTGGAATGATGAATGTCAGGCCGCTTTTGACAGAATCAAAGAGTATCTCCAAGAACCACCCATTCTTATGCCACCGGTTGAAGGGAGACCTCTAATACTATACCTGACAGTACTTGATAGCTCAATGGGGTGTGTGCTGGGGCAGCATGACGAGTCTGGCCGAAAAGAGCACGCCATTTATTACCTTAGCAAAAAGTTTACCGATTGTGAGACCCGATACTCACTGCTCGAGAAAAATTGATGCGCTTTGGTATGGGCTGCTCGCCGGCTGAGACAGTATATGCTGACTCACACTACTCTATTAATTTCAAAAATGGATCCAATAAAGTACATATTCGAAAAGCCTGCTCTGTCTGGGAGAATAGCAAGATGGCAAATGATCTTGACAGAATATGACATCCAGTATAAAACTCAGAAAGCTATCAAGGGAAGTGTATTGGCAGACCACTCGGCACACCAGGCAGTAGACGACTACCAATCAATGAACTTTGAATTTCTGGACGAGAATATCATGGTAGTGACTGATTGTGAAGTACCTGGACCGGATGAAGGACCTGAGGAAGGATCCCGATGGTCTATGCACTTTGATGGAGCCTCCAACGCTTTGGGTAACGACATTGGCGCCGTAATCATATCAAGGCACTCATACTCCACTCACCGCCCGACTATGTTTCAACTGCACCAACAACATGGCAGAGTATGAGGCATGCATCATGGGTCTTCAAGCTGAGATTGACTTAAGGATCAAGTTTCTGAGTGTCTTCGAAGATTCTGCTCTCATGATCAATCAGATCAAAGGCGAGTGGGATACAAAACACCCAAACCTTATTCCTTATAGAGAATGTGTGTTGACATTGATCCCCCATTTCATAGAGATAACTTTTGAACACTTCCCAAGAGAGGAGAATCAGTTAGCGGACGCGTTAGCTATGATGTCTTCCATGTTCAAAGTCAAGTGGGACAATGAGGCTCCCCGGATCACCATCTGGAAACTGGAGGAACCGGCATATTGTTGTGATCTTGAGGCTGAGATAGTAACTGAAAAACCCTGGTATCATGAAGTGAAGAGGTATCTGGAAGCTCAAGAATACCCTGAAGGTGCATCTATCAATGACAAGAAATTCTTGAGAAGGTTTGCAGCGAAGTTCTTCCTCAGCAATGGCATTCTATACAAGCGAAACCATGATTCAACCTTAATGCGTTGTGTGGATAAGACTGAAGCAGAAAAGATCATGGCAGAACTACATGAAGGTACCTTCGGAACACATTCCAGTGGACATACCATGGCAAAGAAAATCCTTCGGGAAGGATATTTATGGTCCACAATGGAAGCTGACTGTTACCAACATTCTCGGACATGTCATAAGTGCCAGATATATGCTGATAAGGTGCACGTTCCTCCAGTTCCTCTGAATGTCTTGACTGCACCTTGGCCCTTTGCAATGTGGGGCATTGATATGATCGGCGAGATTAAACCTACGGCATCCAACGGGCATCGCTTCATCCTGGTGGCGATCGATTACTTTACAAAGTGGGTTGAAGCAACTTCCTACGCTACAGTAACCAAGAATGTCGTGGCACGGTTCATTCGACACAATCTGATCTGTCGATACGGCGTCCCAGAAGGATCATTACGGACAATGGTACCAATCTTAATAACAAGATGATCACTGAGCTCTACGAGCAATTCAAGATACAGCACCACAACTCTTCTCCTTACCGGCCGAAGATGAATGGGGCTGTAGAAGCAGTGAATAAGAATATTAAAAAGATTGTGCAGAAGATGACAGTGACCTATAAAGATTGGCACGAGATGTTACCGTTCGCTCTTCATGGGTACCGTACCTCAGCAAGAACGTCAACCGGGGCAACACCCTTTTCCTTGGTCTACGACATGGAGGCAGTCTTGCCTGTTGAAGTCCAGATACCCTCTCTCTGGATAATGAAGGATGCAGGCTTGAGCGAAGATGACTGGATCCAGACTCGACTTGATCAGTTAAACCTAATTGACGAAAAGAGACTCACTGCTATTTGTCATGGTCAAACATATCAAAAACGAATGATCAGGGCATTTAACAAGAAAGTCAGACCACAAGAGTATCAAGTTGGGGACCTGGTAATCAAGCGCATCATTCTTCCTCAAAGTGATCCCAGGGGCAAATGGACTCCTACGTACGAAGGGCCATTTGTGGTTAAACATGTGTTCTCAGGAGGAGCCATGATCCTAACCACCATAGATGGTGACAACCTTCCTCACCCCGCCAATGCAGACATAGTAAAAAGATACTACGCATGATAAAAGACCCGCTAGGTTGACATACCTAGGCAAAAATTAGGGCTTCCCGGCAAACCAAAAGGGTTCGGGCAAAATGAGGGATGAAATGAAAAAAATCTGTACACCCGGCAAGTCGAAAACCTGAAAAGGCGGCTTGGGCAAAAATGGGTATCCAGGTGGACTGAAAACCCGAAAGGGCGGTCCAGGCAAAAGTTAGGTATTAAAGCGTAATACTATGTCTCATTGGATCACGTTGCATCCAGAATCCGGTATCAACATCAAGTTCAGACGGCATCGATCAATCGGCTTCATCTTCAACCGAGCAGCCAAGTGATGAGACGCTCGAAGATATAAAGGCGATAGCAGAGTTGGAACCCAGTGGGATTATTCCTTTGACATAGCTGTTTTGTTTTCTTTGTACAAATTGTATAAACTCTGTTTGTTCGGCGGCGTTCTCTTACTAGGGCGTCAGCCTCTTGTACATAAACGCCTATTTACAGGCAAATTCAAAAATCAATACAAATTCACTCTTTCAGACCAATTGTCAATTGTTTTTCCTTTTTCTGTTTTGTTTTGCGAAGAACGTCCAATGTTCAATTGTGATATATGCATTTGACACTAATTGCTAACTCATAAATATTTGCACGCGAAACAAAGGATTAATTACAGGTGACATTAGAAACAGGGGCAATAATGAGTTGTCTAAGCGATCTAATTGCTCCATCTACCAAGGTACCAAGGTAGGTTCTGCTGAAGAACGTAACCAAGTTACCTCCGCTCCCCAGTGAAGTCGCCAAGATTCGACAATACGCTCCTTAAGCAGTTGGTCTCTCGTCAGCCCTGAACAAGTCACCGTATCTCCAGCGAGTCAGCAACACTCTCTCCCCAAGCAGAGTTAGCCTGCAGTCAGCCTCAAGGAAGTTGGATTATCCCCGGAAAATCTCAACATTCCCCAGCGGAGTATACAGATATTCCTAACAAGCATCCCCGACAATCTTGATCTAAGATTGTTCCCCGGCGGAATACCGAACATCAAGTGGAACCATTCCCCAGTCCAAAAGCTTCCCCAGGAAAGTGGAATCCATACCCCCAGCAGGTCTTGAAGCTTATCCCTAGTAGATTCTGGAAGCTTACCCCCGCAGAGCACGAACGCGTCTCCTGGCTTTATTCAAAGGTTATTTCCCCACCAGGATATAACTGGGTTATCCTCAGCCATAAGCCACGGAAAGATCGTCCCCGGCGAAGTCTTCCTATCCCCAGTGGAGTTCATCAAATCTTTCAACATAACTTATCAACAGTATCCCCAACGGAGTTATCATCAATCTCAACAAAGTACCTCTCTTTCCCCACAGAGTTCACTCCCCGCAGAGTAATCTTTTCGCCAAGTTTATTCCCCAACGGAGTCATCTTCTCCTACCGGTATTCTTGCAATCATCATCCCCAGCGGAAACGAAGCTCTACTCTTCAACATCAGCCCAGGATTCAACTTCCCGGCACCCGTCAAGGATTTATCTTCAAAAATACATTCGTAAACATATCACATTTTCATACATCACAGCTTCATACATTATAGCATGCACATACACATCATGAACATACAATCTCATTTATTCTGAGAACATCACGCATGTCATACATCATGACATTGCACACAACTAACGTTTTGTCTTTTCATGACAAAGGTCAATACAAAGATAATTACTATCAACTGTCGTGATTCCAGATCTGATTCCTGTATCCAGCCAGGGTATCTGTTGACGACTATGCCGGACTCGATTCCTATAACCAGCCAGGGTACGTCTGAAGAGTTTGAGGATCCGATTCCTGTATCCAGACAGGGTGTATCTGTTGACGACTATTCCAGACTCAATTCCTGTAACCAGCCAGGGTACGTCTGAAGAGTTTGAGGATCTGATTCCTGTATCCAGCCAGGGTGTATCTGTTGACGACTATTTCCGGACTCGATTCCTGTAACCAGCCAGAGTACGTCTGAAGAGTTTGAGGATCCGATTCCTGTATCTTGCCAGGGTGTATCTGTTGACGACTAATTCCGGACTCGATTCCTGTAACCAGCCAGGGTATGTCTGAAGAGTTTGAGGATCCGATTCCTGTATCTTGCCAGGGTGTATCTGTTGACGACTAATTCCAGACTCGATTCCTGTATCCTGCCAGGGCACGTCTGAAGAGTTCGAAGATCCGATTCCTGTATCTTGCCAGGGTGTATCTGTTGACGAATAATTCCAGACTCGATTCCTGTATCTTGCCAGGGCACGTCTGAAGAGTTCGAAGATCCGATTCCTGTATCTTGCCAGGGCGTATCTGTTGACGACTATTCTCAGGACTCGATTCCTGTATCTTGCCAGGGCACGTCTGAAGAGTTTAAAGATTCGATTCCTATATCCAGCCAGGGCACATCTACATAAAGAGTTTGAAGATCAACTCCTGTAACAGGCCAGGTAATTATCTTTCTTTCTCAGGTACGCAAGTTCTCGCTAAGGAATCTCTTACGCGATCGACACCTAGATGGAATCTATAAGCCCATCTCCACAACTACCAACAGTCTCCAGATGGCATCTATAAGCCCATCCTCCTATCCATCAGTCTCCAAATGGCATCTGTAAGCCCATTCCCTGCATCACCTTGCTAATATTCTGCTATGTGAGTGCAAATTTCTAGGCACTCTAGTGTTCAATCATCTTCCACCTTCGGATTACGAAAGGCCCGCCAGCCAATCTACATCCTAGGGTCTAAGAAGATTGAACAGGGGCAACTGTTGTACCCCAAAATTTGCCCTCCCATATTCTTCAAGATTTGCCAAGATCAATCTCCAGGTGGTTCAAAATCCCCCAAGGGTTGCACAGTCCAATTGCCTCCTAACACAGTCAAAATTAGGGTTTTGATTCTTGCAAAGAAATTGAGGTTTCCAAGGGTCCAATCAAGTCCCATATGCCTACATATATTGTCAAGCATCCATATGTCAAGTTTCAAGACTCACAGCATCAAATTGCACAGTCAAAAACCCTAATTGCTCCACAGTCAACTGCAGGGGCAAAATGGTCATTTGACAGTCAAAAGTCAAAATTTTTGGTCAACATCTTATTTTGAAGCCACAAACATCATTTGATCAATTCTTGATCATGATTCCTCAAGGCATGGCTCAAAAAGTCTTAAGATGCAAAAGTTTCTATTTTTGGACAGCTGAAAAGTCAATTGCAAATTGACCAAGGCATAACTTCTTCATGGTTTATCAGAAAAATCCCATCCAAAGCTCATTTTGAAGATAATTACATTTCCTACAACTCATCTTCACACTTCAAGTCCAAGAAATGCTCTCACAAAAAGTTATCAATTTCAACATTATAGGTCATTTTCAAAAGTCAACAAAAAGGCACTTTAAGTCAAAGACCATAACTTGAGATTGGTAAATCAAAATGACATGAGACCAAAGGCATTGGTTAGAGGACTTCAAGACCTTTCCAAAATGTCCAAGAACATGTTCATAGCTTCAAAATTGAGCAATATATACATTGGAGAAGTTGAGAAATTTTTGGGAATTTTGAAAAGTCAACTTTGCCTAAAACACTTCAAAATTGCTAATGGGCCTCAAATTCTTCCTTGAATCATTGCCCAAAGCCTATGCACGACCCATTGAGCTCAAAAGGATTTATTTTCTTATTTTTAATTAATTAATTGAATTTTTATTCTTATTAATTCATTTAATTAGATTTAATTATGAGAAAATATCAAATAATACTTTTTCAAATCTTTTTGTGCAGCAAATCAAACTAGGGCAAGCTGGCAAGTCATTTCACATTCAAAAAGGGAAGATTTTCCATGATTGGCAAGAGTTTCAATGGAAAAAGATTGAAATTGATATAATTGAAAATCAAATATCCAAGACATCAATTCATGGACTTATGGGCTTGTTTCTTGACCTAATGTCGTTCACATACAAAGGCTGAGTGAAACCTAATTGATACATACACAAAAAGCTGCCCACAAACTCAGAACCAATTGGCAAATTTTCATAAAAAAGCTTGAAACTGATTTCATAGTTAGAGCATAATTCAAAGCTTCTGAAGGATTCCAACACGTTGCCTAAGCATCCAGGAGTCTATTGCAATCAAGAACAAGCTTCCATACTCAAAGAAACGGTAGAACATCATCGCGTTTTTCACAAAAATGTCCATAATCGAATTTTAATTTCCACGTATCATTCATGTGTTTTGATTATTGATTTATGCTATTAACACCTCCCTGAAACTTTTGGCATAGTTTAATTGTTCTAAAGATGCTTGAATCGAAATCTGCCATTGATGAAACCTAGGGTTTCAGAAGCTTCAAAATAGGGCTTCTCATATACTGTAAAATTGGACCATCAAACATACATAGACGAACTCGTTGCAGCAAGCCTGATCCATTGAGATACTCGCGCCTAATTTATATAACCCATCGGCATAATCGCTATTTTCACAGGTTCCACTTAGTGGGGGTTTAAAACCCCTGCTACTTGTTTTATAATTGCAGGAAAAAGATGAAGAAGAAGCTGAGGTGTCCAAGCATGATAGGAGCATTCAAATCTGGCGCGTAATTTCTTTGTTTATACCACTAACATTGCATTTTTTATATAACATTTATTCTTCATTATGTTAACAAGAGCGTTGCCTGGCTCAGTTGGTTGATGAGGTGTCTTGCAAACAATAGGACCTGGGTTCGATTCCCAGGTCCCCCCACATTATTCATGATTTTTGCTTTAATATATTCCAATGCAGCGTTCACCCAGAGGCTCACCATACACACTCACGCTCAGGCTTGCCACGCGCTCCTGATGATCAATCCATGGGCCACTGAATGAGATCCATGGTGGTCCAGTCAAACAAGCATGCACACAATTCTGGAAAGTCAAATGAGGCCTTGTCTTGATGGGCCAAAATTACTGCAGTGTTACCTCCATTTGGGCCAGACACCCCCTCTGTTTGTATATTTAAATTAATTTTCTTTTCTTTTTAATCCTTTTATTTGCTTTAGTTATTTTTATTTAAATCACATAAAATAATTTTCTTTTCATAATCAAAACAGAAAAAATCAAGAATACAAATATGTTTAATTATTATTAATTCACCATTAAAATATTTTTGTAAATAAATTTCAATAACTAACTTAGTTTAATTTAGGTTTTAAACTTTAATCTTTTCTTAATAAATAAAATATGTAGAATTAGGTTTTTTGACATTTTCATCTTTTTCTTAATTAATTTATTATTATAATTACTATTTATTTTTGTAAATAAACATGTACATTAATTAATTAGTAAATTAGGTCAACTTTAATATTTTCATTAATAATTAAAATAACTTAGAATTAGGGTTTCCATTTAATTTTAATTTTCTTTATTTCATAAATACCAAAAAATAAAAAAAACATTTTCTTTTCTTTAATTACATAATTAATAGACTTTAATTTCATTTAATTTCGAGCAAAGGGTCCAACGCCCTCGAACGTTCAATTTTAATTTCTATTTCACGCATTTATTTTCTTTTGAATATTATGTAATTGCTCAAGGATTATAATAGTAATTAGGTTTACCGCATTCTTTTACCTTCCGCATTTTTATCAAACGGGTCTTTGTATTTTGGCGATGTATAGACCCGCGCCTTGTAATAGCGTAGCCTTTATTTTCCTGTATTCTACTTTCCGCACTCTTAAATTCTAAATTGCATGAAAGAATGTATGGTTAACTAAAAACAAGTGTATCTCACAATGCCATGATCAAATATATCTGTTAAACTGAAAACAACACACAAATACACACACCACTTCTAGGGTACGCCTCACCTGTTGCCTTACCTTCGAAACATGGTCGTCGAGTATATGACGTTTTAGTAAGTTCTTATGTCCATGATCCAGCTGCCACGAAACGGTTGCCTCGGATTAAAAAGGATCAAGGGCATAAGGGTAGCTTCTAAGGTGTCCTACTATTGCTCTGGTGACCACACTGTCCCTAAACTCGAATTGACCCGAACACCTCCAACGGTGGTGCTACCTACCTCTCAATGGTGGGATGGCACTATCTTAAGGACATTTACACAACCTAATTCCTTAGGGTAGGTAGATGACTCATAGATACTTGCTCTCTCTCAAAAACAAATCAAAACTCTTTTCACACCGACACTTTCAAAAAGCTTTCAAAACAATTTTTCAAACACTCTTGAGGACTGATACAAGAGTTATTCCGAAATATTTCAAAGAAACTTTTGCAAAACCCACTCACAATTGAAAAGCAAACATTTTGAAAACATAAGAGCAAGTATCTAAGAGCCCATGGATAACCATGGATAGAAAGGGTGCTAACACCTTCCCTTTCTATAAATCTACCTCCCGAACCGAGAACTATTCTCATAAGGAATTTTGCTGTGCTTTTGTCCTGTCCATGTTGGAGAAAATAAAAGACGGTGGCGACTCTTGCTTCCGCGACATTTCGCGAACCAGCTTTAAACAGTCAGTTCTAAATCCACTGATCACAGTGGGCTTAGGGGTCGTGGACCATGCTAGAAACAAGTTTCAAATATGAAAAGATGGCCTCATTTGGAAAAAATTCAAGTTTGGTCAATATTGGCTTCATGCACTTTTCCAAAAATTGGTCAACTTTAGCAATGCATATCTCTCTCATTTTTAACCCTAAGAGGGTGTTCTTGGACTATTTAGATAGCTTAGTATGTCCTCTAAACAACCCTTTTGTTTCATTTCAATTGGATATTTCATGTTCATGTAAGGAGCTTTGACCCAAAAGGTGTTTTTGTTGACTTTTTGAAAGGACCTATAATGTCTGGCCTTATATCTTTTAACTGGGGTATTTATTGAATTTGAGGGCTGAATAGAAGTTGTAGGGAATTGGATTCTATTCAAAATTATCTTTGGCGGAAAAATTTATGATAAAGTATGAGAAAGTTATGCTTGGTCATAGTTTGGTTGACTTTTCCTATGGAAACCCTAATTTACAATTTTTTACTTTTGATGAGTTAGGAGCATTTCTTGAAGAATCATGACCAACCTTTGATCAAATAATGGATATCACTTCAAAATGTTTATGTTGACCAAAAATCTTGAAGTTTGACTCTATATAGGCCACAGTTGACTTTTGACCTAGTAAAGTTGATTTTCAGGCATTTGAGTAGTTGATTGAGCAAACTTGTTGTGAAAGGCATGAAATTTGATATGTATAACCTTGAGGACATATTAGGACCATGTACAACATTTGAGACTATTGGAGTTCACACATCTTGATGAAAATTGAAACCCTAGTTAGAGGTTCATTGCCTTAGGAGGGGAATTTGTCTTGTCAATTCTTGGTCATCCTTGGGCAAGTTGGGGACCTCAATGGGCATGTGTTGAGTAAAATGAGAGGGAAAAATTTGATGTACAATACAACCCAGTGAGGATAGGATGTAACAGATAAGAAGCCTGCATTGAACTGCTTCATAACCTTAGCTTTCATCTTTTCAGACATCTCGGGAAGCATACGACGAACCTTCTGTTTTATAGGAGGACAACCTTCCTTCATCGGTGGACGGTGAACTATAATGTTAGTATCAAGCCCTGGAATGTCTTCGTACGACCAAGAAAAGATCTCAACATAGTCACGCAACATCTGGATTAATCTCTTTTTGACATTGCCTTCTAGGTTGGCTGTTATCTTGACTTCTTTCTTGTCCTCTTCAGTACCCAAGTTCAAAACCTCGACTAGCTCTTCATGCGGTTGTATGGCTCTTTCTTCCTGCATTAATAGACTAGCAAGATCTTTAGGTACTTCATAATCTTCCTCACCTTCGTCCTCGACTTGGTAGATCGGATTTTCAAAGTCATAATTGGCAATAACAAAATTGTTATCAATGGGATCCAGGGTGGATATAGATCTGTAATTTGTTGTGTGGATGTGTGAAAGAACATATATCTATTTTTAAATAAATAAAGTAAAATAAAGACAAAGAGTGCAAAATTTTAATGCAAACGTCAAATGATTTATTAAATGAAAATATGCGGATGAAAAATGACAACCCTAACAAATGGACCGTTGTGCTCCAGGTAAGGCACAAGGTTTAAAGTTATTATTTAAATTACATAACTGTAACACGGTGGGAGAACTGACTTGGGTGTTATGTGTTTGATCGCAATGTTGCGGTTAGCAAGAGTCGCCACCGACTTTTCATTTATCCAATAAGGAAAGGCTGAAAAGAACAAGAAAGACCTTTAGAGATGTTTTCTTGAGTTCGGGGGGTAGATTATGAAAAGGGAAGGTATTAGCACCCTTTTCATCTGTAGTTATCTACGGGCTCTTATTCTCTTGCTAGATCACTTGCTTTTGTTTGAATGTGTGCTTGTGGTGTGGGTTTTGAAAGCATTTTGAAAATGTCTTTGTAATGGTTCTCATTTCTATAAGAACGCGTAAAAATTGTTGTTTCGAAAATAGCTCAAAGAGGTGTTTATGGAATGTGTTTTTGAAAGAGATTTTTGAAAAGGTGTCTTCTTTGTAATGACTTTTGTTTCTATAATAATCCGTACAAAGTGTTTGTCTTTTGAAAATGTTTCAAATGAGTGTGTTGGTGTATAAAATGTTTTTGATGTGAGCAAGCGAGCAACTGGGAGCGAATCTACCTACTCAAAAAGGTCTTAAATGTTCTTTTCCTCCTCCTTTAGATGTTGTTATATTACCATTGTTTTGGTAAGAAGCCCCATCGTTGGATGTGAAGGGACGGGCGTGGGACGTTTATATAGTCATAGAAGGCAACCCATAGGACGTTTTAGCAATGTCGTTTAGGAACTAGATCGTTTACTGAAGGCAACATCGAGGGCCATCGAGGGACTATGATATTTTATCGAGGGTCTTTGCTAAAACGCCCATGTTCGAGGGACATGACTATTTTTTCCGATAGGCAACAAGTGGGATTACTCTAAGGGGTTCATGTGTGCAAAGTGTATTTGATTGCATGCCTTTAGTCTTTGATTTTTGGCTTGTCTATTTGTTGTTTTTATCTTGCCATATACACCTAATTACTAGCAATATATTAAAGCAATAAAAACGCGGAAAAGTAAAGTCATACGCTATTACATCATTAAGGGGATGGGGTGTAGAAATTTAAAATGGGGATTGCGAGAAATTAAATTCCTAGTTATCTACTACAACCATATTGAAATAATGTACAAGAAATGTAAAAATGGAATAGTTTTGTTTTTGTTAAGAAAAGAAATAAGTTTGCTTAAGAAATTTTTTTTGATCTTTGAACTTTTGAGTTTTAAAAGGGATAAAATAAAGTATGTAAATATAAAATGTTTTTGGTGTTTTTGGTTATTAAAATCTAAAATAAGATAGATAAGAGAAAAAAGAGTCAGAATCAGCACATTGCTGAAGCGAGAAGGAACAAAAGTTCTGACTCTGATACACTGCAAGAGAGAAAATGTTAGTAGGAAATTAGAAGGTCAGAAGTTCTGGGCCTGGGTACACTAAGTTCTGAGGTTGTTGGGAACAAAGGAAAACCTAAAAGTTCTGATTGTTGAGGGGTCTAGGAACTCTGATACAGCTGGGAATCTAGAAGTTCTAATGTCACTGGCAAATCAGAAGTTTTGGCTGTTTGAGAGAGTGGGGTGATAATGTTGTTGGGTAAGGCTGTCTAGAAGTTATGATTTAGGGATATTGTCTGACAGATAAATGGGTGAAAATGTCTCTGAGTAAACCTAAAAAAGATGCTTCTGGGGCTAGAACCCAGGACCCTCTTCACTAATGTCTTATGCGCACACATTGTCTATCACTGGGGTGGATGTACATCTGATATTAGAATAAAAAGCATAAATATGTATCACAAAGTAAACTCTGATGATGAACTCCATTTATTTCTCCGTGCTAATCAGAATATCTGCAGGTTGTTCAATTCTCAACATAATAGAAAACACAAACATATCAATTATGGAAGGTTTCTATCATGGTTTCAGAAACATAAAAAATGTCAAGACTATAAATCAGAAACAAACATGTATCTGCTAGTCCTAGTTTCCTTAAGAAGTTTTGAACTGATATTCTCCCTACTTAGGCAAAAAAATACATGAAATCTATGAATATATACAGCATCAAAATCAAAATGTCTACATTATATTTTAAAAATGCAAGTCTAACAATGCTTAAGTGATATGATGAGAGTCAACAGAAACTTACCTTGCAGCTGAAAAATGTTCTAACTTCTTGTAATGTTCTGATCAGTCTCCTCACGTGCTTAGCAAGTTGAAACAATCTTTGACTTGGGCTATGAGTGGATGGAAAATTCTGGAACATCCAAGAAGTAAAGTTCAGACTTTTTGAGGTGGAGACTGATGGAGAATGTGTTACAGTTTGAAAATAGAAGTTGGGACAGCTGCTTAGTGTATATAAAAAATTGTATGGATGATTTAGTCAGGAAACACTTGAAGGAAATTGGCGTTTGAAAGTAAGAATAAAAAACTAGCAGGTTTTGTATTTATGTTTGCAGTTTCAGATTCCTGGAGTTTTTTAGCAAGGTTTCAAAGCTTTTTCTTTTCAATCTTTCCACTCCCATCCCCTTTCACAGGTGTAAATGAAGTTCAATTTATAGGCAAGAATTTTGTAGCTCGGAGAAGTCAAAAGTACCGCCACCATGCTAGGGTGCTGACTTGTTCTTGAAGCAAGTTAAACAAGTATGGTGGTTATAAGCTTTTAGTCGTCCTTAAGATGGATTTGTAAGCATGAAATAAGGAAAAGTACCCTCAGAAGCAAAAGCAAAGCATGGGCCCAGCATACTCTTGTACAAAAGTTTGCTTTTTCAAGGTCAACAATGTACTTTTATGCCACACGTGGGGAAATCCTTTGGATAAAAAATCAAAAATGGTTGTGACCATTAAATGATGATATGATTTATCAAACCAGAAATCCTGCAATATGAGATTATGCATCATAGCTTAATTCTGGGTCAGAAGTTCAGCATCAACGCAACTTAGAACAAACATCCAACTTCTGATCCTAGAATCTCTTTGCTCCAGCATGTTCTGAGTGAGTTCTCAGATTTTCCAGAAAGCTTATAACATGCTTTGTAAGCCCTCTTTGAATTACTACTGCAAATTTTGACTGAACCCACGTGAAATCTAGCCCAGAAATTGTAACCAAATTCTGATTTGAAGATGCTCAGAATTTACTAAGTATTTAAGTTTCAAGGACGTGTCTTCGTATAACTTGAAATCCCAGCATTTCTAGAAGAAGTTCTGTTCTACAATGTTTTAGATCTCGTCGAGATTTACAATTCTTGTGTTATAAGTTCTTCCAAAATAATCATGCATCATGGTGAAAATTTGGCCAGAAGTTCTGAATTTATCATATTTCTTAACCATTTGGAAAAAAAATTAAGTATTTAGAATTTTGACTTTTTCAACATAAATCTTGACTTCTGATTTTCTTGATGAAACAAACTTTAATAACCTGATGACATATGATTCTTGAAACTTGATTTTGATCCAAAAGTAAAAGTTTGACTTTTTAGTGTGCAAATGACCATTTTGCCCTTATGAATGACTTTCTTGGAAAATTTGTAATTCAAGGCTTGAAACTGGATGGGAGAAAATCTGAGGGTCCAGGATGATCCTTTGAGAAATGAGAGGGAAAATTTTGGGGTACAATATCTGCCCCTGTTCAATCTTCTTACGCTTGAAGAGTTAGATTGGCAAATCTGCCATTCGTGACTTGAAGGTGGAAGATGATTGAACACTAGTGTGCCCAGAAATTTTCACTTGACGATTTCATGGTTGATTGTGTAGGGAATAGGATTAAAAGATGCCATTTGTAGAAATGATGGATAGTTGTTGGAGATGGGCTTATAGATTCCATTCGAAGGTGATTGTTGACGAAAATTAGACTAAGTCTAAACTTAACTTCAATTGGAAAATAAATCAGAATAAATCTTAGAGCAATTTATCTGAACTAGAAGAAATGTCTACCAGAAAGAATCAGGATAAACCGTTGAGGGATTTAAACTGAACAAATAGTGGTCTTGAATTTTCTTTAATTGGAAAGAATCAGAATAAATCTTGGAGCAACTTATCTGAACTAGAGAAGTGTCTACTAGAAAGAATCAGGATAAACCATTGAGAGACTTAAACTGAACCAACAATGGTCTTGAATTTTCTTTAACTGGAAAGAATCATAATAAATCTTGGAGCGACTTACCTGAACCAGAGAAATGTCTACTAGAAAGAATCAGGATAAACCGTTGAGAGACTTAAACTGAACCAGTAGAGGTCTTGAATTTTATTTAACTGGGAAGAATCAGAATAAATCTTGGAGCGACTTATCTAAACCAGAGAAATGTCTACTAGAAAGAATCAGGATAAACCGTTGAGAGACTTAAACTGAACCAGTAGAGGTCTTGAATTTTCTTTAACTGGGAAGAATCAGAATAAATCTTGGAGCAACTTATCTAAACCAGAGAAAGATGACTGCAAGAAAGAATCAGGATAAACCGTTGAGAGATTTAAACTGAACCAGCAGTGGTCTTGAATTTTCTTTAACCGGAAAGAATCAGAAAAAATCTTGGAGCGACTTATCTGAACCAGAGAAAGATGTCTGCAGGAAGGAATCAGGATAAATTGTTGATAGATTTAAATTGAACCAGCAGTAGTCTGGAGGGAGTAACTGTCATATAGATAGTCACTCCATCTTGATTTGGGAATGTACATTTGATTTGTTTATAGATATTTTCCTTGTCTTGTTAACAATAACTTTATGTGGTTTAATCCTTCCTAAAAAAGGCGAAGATTTAATTGTATGTAATGCTATGATGTATGAAATGCATAATGCAATGAGATTGTGATATATGCATATGTTCCATTGATGCTCATGATTCCTGGATGTGATGTATGCATATGCAAGCTGTCCTGCTGCAATGTTGTCGGATTGGGAAAATAATCCCTGACTACCGCTGGGAATGAGGAGTGTAAGTCTTCATATTTTGTTGAAGTTGAAATGTTGATGGATGGGTTTCCAATAACCAGAGAAATAAACTCTGTCGGGGAAGAGAAACACCATGTATTGCTTATAGGCCTTATGAAATTCTGCTGAGAAATCCTGAGAAGCTGAATTACTTTTACTGGGGAATCTTTGAGGTGGCAACTGGAAGTTTCGCTCTATCGGGGATATGAAGGCAAAGGGAACCAATAGGCTACATGCTGGTGATATGATAATGATCTTGTAGTGAGACGTTCCTGCTTCTGCCCCTGCTGGAGAAAATACCTGTGGGGGTTTTGTAGAATAACTCACAAATGTTGTCCTGTTTCTTAAAGTCATTAGTAATTGTCTTTTGTTTAGTTTTATTTTTTATGAGTTAATTTATAAACATTAATTACATTTAAATGCATATGCTTAAAAATAAATACTGGAGGTTTTTGTAAACAAAATAGGAACAGTAAAAGAGAAACAAATATTTTTGCACTTTCAAAGGAGTATCTTTGTATTAACTTGAATAACAAGACGAACATTCTAGTAAGAGAGTGTCGTCGTAAAAAAATGAAAATTGATACAAAGAAAAGAACAACTATGTGAAATAATCCCATGGGGTTCCCATTCTGCTATATCCTTCATGTCTCTGAGTGTCTCGTCCATTTGCTGCTTTGTACGAAGCTGATTGGATTGATTAGTACCATTTGAGTTTGACGATTGATGTTGAAGATTGGTTGTAAGGTAATCAATGGGACATAGTCATATGCTTTGAATCCCTAACTTTTTCCTGGACCGCCCTTTCGGGTTTTCAGTCCACCGGGATACCCTTTTTTGCCTAAGCCACCCTTTCAGGTTTTTAGCTCGCCTGCTGATACGTAAAGGTGCCCCCCACTGCGAATTCGTCAAACAGCCTTTTGTGCCTCCAAGGTGAAGCCTAAACCAAATGTGTTGGATTTGTAAGGAATATCCGAAAGTTGACCCCAAATAGTGCATTCACCTTCTTCAGTTGCTGCTCTAGCATCCTTCAACGAGGCAATTTTCAAAGGTGGTCTGGTAGCTTTTGGAGTCTTGGTAGCAGTCTTGGTTATCGCAACTGTTTGTGGGACCTCCTCGAAATGCTGACACGGAGTTTCAATGAACTAACCATCCATTTCTACATACCTGAAAGAGTTCAGGTGACTGACCATATATTCCTCTTCCCTGTGAATAATGATGATGTTTCCCTTGATCGGGTATTTCAACATCTGATGTAACGTAGAAAGGGCAGATATCCATCACGTAGAAAGTTGAATCGAAGGTCTGAGAACCAATTTTGATGGGGATGTCCACCTCCCTGTGCACCATTCTCTTCGAACCATCGAAGGCCCTTACCACTATGTTGATGGGTTTTAAGGTAAAATCTTCACAGTCTAGTCTATCCAGAGCCTTCTTAGGCAGCACATTTAATGATGAACCCGTATCTATCAGGACATGGGCCAAAGTAGTGCCCCTACATTCAACAGAGACATGCAACGCATCATTGTGTTTCCTCCCTCTAGGTGTCAGATCAACATCAGAAAAGCCCAAACTGTTATCCGTTGTCAGACTAGCCATACACTCTTCGAATTGGTTAGCCGAGGTTTCCTGTGGCACATGAGCAGTTTTAAGAAATTTCACCAAAGCCTTCGCATGAGCTTCGGAACACAGTAGTAAAGCTAGCATAGAAATCTTTGAAGGGGTCTGCCCTAGCTATTCGACTACATTGTAGTCGCTTTTCTTTATAATTTTCAAATTTTCGTCCATCTCCTTCTTGGAAGCCTCTAGGATAGATACTGACTACACCCTCGTCCGGATAGGCTCAACTAAAATGTCTTTGCCCCGAGTCTCGATCGACTCGGTGATAGGGGTGTCAGCAGGGGTAATCACAGGAACTGTAGTAGTAGTATTAGCAGGGAAAAACGCATGAATTATCACAGGAACATTAACAACTTTCGGAGGAGAAATCTCAGGGGAAAACACTCTTCCACTTCTGGTTATTTTGCTGGTTCTCATAATGTTGCCAATGTCGGGGTCATCCTTCTCAAAAATCGAGTCTTCATCAGCCAGCCAATCTTGCTTGACACCATGGTAGTAGACATCACCCCCATAGTTCCAAGGAACAGTTTTGTCTGAGGAGTATGGGATTGGCCCTGACATAGTAATTATTAGTGGAGTCACCTTCAAAACAGACGTAATCCTGACGGGTCTTTTGTTGGAGACCCTATGAGGATTGGCGAAAATGGTTATTCTTGAAACATCCTTGTAGGAGATGGTTGGAACGGGAGTCTTTTCAAACAAACTCTCTTTGTCATCCATCAGGCGCTAGACACCCACCTTTAATAAATGACAACCAGTCGATAGAGATAAACAAAGGTGGCAACCTTCCCCACAACCCGGAAATAAACCGACCTTCAACAGGTTCCTCTTGACGGCCAGGAGAGGAGTAACAAGTTCATCAACAATAGTAATAAATACATCATCTTCAATGGAGTTAGCACCATGGTCGTTCTTGGGCATAGGAGCAGTGATAACATTTGGGATCTCAGGGGCGTCAAATTCAATTTCCTTTTCATCGAGAAGGTCTTGCACCTTTTTTTTCAAAGCCCAGCAGTCATTCTGAATGGTAAGCACAATGAGCATTTGGGTTGTAACGGGGAGAGGCAATATTGGGATTATTCGGAGCTTCCCGCAAGTTTACCAGATTAGATCTCAATAAATGTGACAAGACTTGAGACAATGTCATATTTATCCGGGTAAACTGTCTCACTGGCCTTTCTGTTCTTGTCTAACTATTCCTTTGTTGAGTAGGTCCAATCTTAGAGATCATGAAAGCCCCTGCCGTTGGACGGTGTTCAGCTCTGACCTGATTCCTTTGATGGTACACAACACCAACCTCTTTCTTCCCAGCAAATGGTTTCTTCGTCATGCTTGACGATGCATCTCTTTGAAAATTTTCCACTTTTTATACCCTCTTCTACCCGTTCACCAGTCATGATTAATTCAGTAAATCCAGCCGAGGAGCTTCCGATTAGGTGTTTGAAGAAAGGGCCAGATAGCGTGCCTAAGAACATATCCACCAATTCCCTATCAGATAGAGGGGGCTGGACTCTTCCCGCGAGATCCCTCCATTTTTGAGCATAGGTTTTGAAACCTTCACCTGTACCCATGGAAATGCCTTACAATTGTGTCCGAGTTGGAGCTAAGTCATCATTATACTGGTATTGTTTGTAAAAGGCGGCAGCCAAGTCTTCCTAATTGCGAACATTGGCCCCTTCCAACTGATAGAACCAATCCAATTGTGTCCCTGACAAGCTTTCTTGGAATAAATGTACCCATAGGTCCCTATCGGCGGTATGGGGTTGAATTTTCCTGACGTATGACCTTAAATGTAGCTTTAGACAAGAGACACTATCATATTTAGCGAAAGTAGGGACCTTGAATTTCTGCGGTATGACAACCCCTGAGACAAGTCCTAACTCTTCAAAATCCAATCCGAGTACCCTCTAGATCTCCATAGAATTTAGACGATCTTCCAACTATTTGTATTTGTTGCCAGCTGGAGGATACTTCTCTTTAGAGTAATCAACTTATTCTTCCTCTTCAGACTCTGGATGGTCAGTCACTTCCTTGTTTTTCCCTTCTTGATTGTGCCCTTCACCCGATGATGTTGTGAAGTCTAAGGTCCGTCTGGCTGGTCCTTGGAACCTTCTTCCCAAATTCAAAATACCGGTGGATTTCTTCGCTTTCTTCTTATTTTCTTTGATCAGCAGGGTTTTCAACTCCTCTTGTCCTTTTTCCAGAGTCAAGAACATTTGTTGAAACTGAGCGTTTTACGCCTGAAGATCTTTTACTGTCTGTTCAATATCCATCTCACTGAAATAAACAGTAGAGAAAAAAAAGAAGACCTACTGTAAGAAACTTGTTTGTGTTATGATGAATTAAGATGCATATGCAAATGATTTCAAGGAAATTAGGGATTTCAATTTGCTTTAGACACACGTTATATTAATAAATCCAAGTTTGAGTACATCAAGCCTCCTTGGGCTTACAATACAAAACTCCTAAGATAAAAAGTTAAACCCATCCTCTTTGGTGCGATGTAGGCGTTCAGATTTTGTTCCTCATGAAGCTGCTTGGTGAGTTCTAGAACTTTCTTCTCACTGGCATAGAATTGGGCTTCGAAAGTATCCCACTCTTCTTTAAGTTGGATCCAGGATTTCTGTAGCTCCTCAAAATCAGTTGGCATATCAGGATGAAGAACAACGTAAGGAGTGTTTCCCTTAGCAACTGGCTCCATAATCATAGGTAAGATGGCAGGGTAAGGCATCCTAAGATATTGAGCCCGAGCCCGCACCCACTTGAGGTAAGGCCCAAGAGGGATGGAATTCTTGTGCCCTAGTGTCTTGTTGTCAACTCTGTTTATCATGCCCCAAGCTCGAACGAACCTTTTGCGATAACCCTGAATATCATTCTCATAGTCAAATGATTCATTGGATGAGTGCATCATGAGGACCATCCCTTCTAACATAACCAAACTATTGCAATGCTAAACAATGATTATAAGTGATTCCCCCCTAATGCCTAAGAGAGGGACATTATAGAATTCGCCACAGCGATTAATGACGGTATCATCCTCCGAGGATTGCGAACACCAATGAATATCTTAATGTGTAAGGGGAATCAGCCTACGAGACCATTTCAAACCCTTCTCATTCTTAAAACTAGACTGAGGTAGGTGCGAAATAAACCACCTAACCAACAGAGGAGTGCAACACAGAAGGGTCCTGTAGGTGTTTAGGTATTGGCTTGCATTTTTGGTAAATCCCAAGTGTATGTGTGAATGTCATGACTGATGTCATAACATTCAAGTTTAGTTTGTACTGACTCATTAGGTACCTTTGCAGAAAAATATTGTAATTCAAGTACTGATGTTTATAAGTGTGTATCTGAGCATTTTGCAAAATGATCACATTTTGCTAAATCAGTAGACAGGTTTTCTCAGATGTCATAACAGATGTTATGACATCCTGTTCTGAACTAACAGGTTTGCAGGTTGGATAAGTCTGAGTTTTTTCAGGAAAATAACTCAGTCTTTCCTGAACAGAATCCTGCGTTTTCTGAGGGGTAACCTAGCTCAACCCTAACCTGGTTAATAAAGCCCTGTGACCTGGTCTTTAGGTCAAACGGAATTAACCCTAGGTTTTTGTGGAAACCCTAACTGAAGTTGCAGCTGCTATATATTCAACAGAGCTGCTGTTTTCAAGGCATCCCTTTTATTGATCAGAAGATCATTTTGTAATCTGTATAGATTTGATTATTGTACTCCAAGCAATTATCATTGTGATAAGTGACTTGGAATAGGTTTCGAATTGTAAGGGCTGTGTAGCACTCAAAGCTTTGAAGCAAGAGTGTTTTAATGTTCCTTGACTAAAGCTGTGAAGCAGAGTCAAGTTAGTTGTGTGCATCACTCAAAGCTGTGAAGCACGAGTGATTGTGTTGCTTGATTAAAAAGCTGTGAAGCTTAATCAAGTGTTTGTTTTTGAAGAGTGTCTTCATCAATTTTTAAGTCAAATTGGTTTATGTATCACTGCTGTGATTGAGGGGGAGTGAGTAGGAACTCAGGTTTAAGTTGTACTTAGATTGGAATTGCATTGGGTAGGTCTTAAGTGAAGGAGATAAACTGGTTGGTTTATTCCTGAATTAACATCTCTTATAGTGGATTTCCTCCCTGGCTTGGTAGCCCCCAGAGTAGGTGTTGTTGCACACTGAACTGGGTAAACAATTGACTGTGTTCTTTATTGCTTTTGTATTTACTGTCATATAGTAAGTCAGATACGGTGTCATAACATTGAACGTGACATTGAGTATCTGCAGCCAGAATTTCAATTGGTATCAGAGCAGGCACCCTGCCTGTATTACTGGGTGAGATCTAGGGATATCACTTTCTGGCACTATGGACAAAGAAGGAGTTTTTGGAAATAGACCACCCATTCTGGATGGAACTAATTATGACTACTGGAAACCTCGTATGATTGCCTTCCTAAAATCTCTGGACAAAAAGGCTTGGAGAGCTGCTGACAAAGCATGGATTCATCCCACCATAACTGAGAAAGATGGGACAATCAGTCTGAAGCCTGAGGAAGATTGGAGTAAAGAAGAAGATGAGTTAGCTCTGGGAAATTCAAAAGCTTTAAATGCCTTGTTCAATGGAATTGATAGAAACATTTTCAGACTAGTACATCAATATGAACTGGCCAAGGAAGTTTGAGACACTCTCAAAACTACTCATGAGGGCACTTCCAAAGTAAAAATGTCAAGGCTTCAGATGTTGACCACCAAGTTTGAGAATCTAAAAATGATGGAAGATGAAACCATTCATGAGTTTCACATGAACATCTTGGAGATTGCCAACACCTCAGGAGCACTGGGAGAAAAGATGTCAGAAGAAAAACTGGTAAGGAAGATTCTCAGATCCTTGCCTAAAAGATTTGCAATAAAGGTAACTGCCATAGAGGAAGCCCAGGACATCAGCAAGTTGAAAGTGGATGAACTTATTGGGTCTCTTCAGACTTTTGAGATGGGGATCACTGATAATGGTGACAAGAAGAACAAAAGCATAGCACTTGTATCCAACACTGATGTTGAAAACAAGGAGGATGAAGAAGAAAATATATCAGAAGTTATTGCCATGCTTGGAAGACAGTTCAACAAGCTCATCAAAAGAATGGATCCAAAGTCAAGGTCTAATGTTCATAACATTCCCTCTGACATTGACAGTTCCAGCAGAAGACCAAGGTCAGAAGATAAGGGAAACCAAGGCAGAGGTATTCAATGCCATGGATGTGAAGGATATGGACATATTCGAGCTGAATGTCCTACCTTTCTTAAGAAACAAAAGAAAGGAATAACTGTTACTTGGTCTGACTATGATTCAGAAAGTAATTCTGAAGAAGAATCTGCCAAACTAGTTACTGCTCTAACTAGTGTGTGTACTTCTGAAAGTGACACTAGTGATGAAGAAGTGACATTTGAAGAACTGGCTGATACCTACAAGAAATTGTGTATCAGAAGTGCTGAAGTCTGTGTGCAGAATGAGAAACAATCAAAACTCATTATAAAGCTGGAGGCGAAAAAAAGGGCAGATCTTGAAACTATTAGTCACCTAGAAAGGGAAGTTCAATTACTGAACTCACAACTAAACCAAATGACAAAATCTGTCAATATGTTGACCAATGGATCAGATAAATTGGAAGAGATTCTACAAGTGGGACAAAATGTGGGAAACAAATCTGGTCTAGGATTTGTGGAAGCTAAGAAACCTGGTGCAGACAAGAAGATTAGGCATGTTAAACAATTGTCAAAGCAGATGTCTCAACACAACTCTCAACATCAGAAATGCATGAAGAAAAAATACCAAAGATTGAGATGTCATCATTGTGGGAGGTATGGACACATAAAGCCCTTCTGCTTCAAATTGCATGGATACCCTAATCAAAACTCTGGTGCTAAACCTAAGCCAAAAAGGGTACCACATACTCCTCATTGGAAGAAAAAGGCTACTGCCCTGATAGCCCATACTTCCCTGAGAGTGTCTGCAAAGGAAGGCTGGTACTTTGACAGTGGATGTTCCGGACACATGACTGGATTCAAAGATCTCCTCAATAATGTTATGCCTCACACCACCAGTTTTGTGACCTTTGGAGATGGTGCTAAAGGTGAAGTCAAAGGAGTTGGTAATTTGGACTGTCCTGGAGTTCCAAGTCTGAATAAAGTACTGCTGGTAAAAGGGTTGACTGCTAATCTCATTAGTATCAGTCAATTATGTGATCTAGGATTCAAGGTCAACTTCTCAAGATCTGAATGTCTAGTAATTAATGAAAAACTAGAAGTTATAATGAGAGGAATTAGATCCAAAGATAACTGCTACTTGTGGCAGCCTGAGAACACTGATATCTCCACTATGTGTCCAATTATCAAAGAAGAAAAAGAGATGAAACTGTGGCAGCATAAGCCTGGTCCCCTTCATCTAAGAAGAATGAAAAGAGCTATTTCTATGGAAGCAGTCAGAAGAACTCCAAAACTACAGGATGATAATATCTGTGATGTGGAAAATAAACTTGAAGAAGGATGTGATGTCAGAACCACAAGTCATCTTGACAAGGATGTTGGAAATAACATGTCCAATAAATTCTGTTTCCCTGAAGAAATGAGGCTTGAAGTCTCCTCTCCTATAACTCTCCATCAAAATGGACTGGACAAACAGAAAATTATTCAAGAATCAACCAGAACTATGATTCATATCAAAAGAATGCCTTCCCAATTCTGTGCGGAAATAGTTGCTGCTGGGAAAAACTGTTCTCAAAACATCTGGTCAAAACAGATGCTCCCTGAGTACAATGTCACACAAGATGTTGTGACATTGTGTTGTGACAATCTGAATACAATCAACATTTCCTTGAAACCTATTGACTTTGAAGAGAAGAAGTCATTTGAACTGGAACATAGTCTCTCTAAGCTTCAGCTGACTGATTCTTCTACCAAGGATCTTGTTGGAAATAAACTTGAAAATTTGAGGGGCAGGTTGGGTATTCACCAACATAAGATTTTATAGCAATTAATTTTGCTTAAAACAAAGGTTGAACGAATTAATTTTATTAAGTCTATCTTTAGTGGGTTAATCATATACTTTCACAATTCTTTCAAAATCTTTAAGAAGTTGAAAAGACTCCCTTTTACCCTCTACCTCTCTCGTCCTTGCAACCTGTTTCCTCCTCTCAATCAAAGATCTTTCTCAAACTGCTACCATTACTCAAAGTCAATCAAAATGTCTCAGACATCGTCTTCAACCATGGCAACTTCGTCATCCTCATCATCGTCATCATCTGACCAAGATTCTAGGGCAATCACCACATGCATAGAATCTGAAGTTCTTGAGGTCACTCCTCTCAGAGAGATGGCAACTGACCCAGCCAAAGTCAAAAAGCTCAGAACCAGACATGCAGGAAGAGCTCAAGCTACAGCCTCTGGTAATTCTTCTCATCCTTCGTCTTCTGTACCTAATAGAGAAGGATCAGTTCAAGTTCACCAAGCTATTGCTAGGCTGGTTACTAGTATACTGAGTGGCAACCAATCTGTACCGGGGATTTCTGTCCCTTTAAATCAATCAGAAAGTCCAAATGTGGAAGTTTCTGAAAATGTAGATGTCACTGAGAATGTTGTGACACAAAAAGACAACATTCAGAACCCTTCAGAAAAGGCTGCTGACCCACCTATCATTGATGTGGATGAGGATTACTCAGATAATGATCTGATTGCTAATGTGAACCCTAGCATAGCTAGGAGATTGATGAAAAGAAAGAGTAGTCAGAATGATAAACCTAATGCTAAGAAATCCAAGGCTGAAGGCATGGCTGAGAAAAGTATTCAGACAAAAGGGAAGAAGGCCCAGGTGCATACTGCTAGACAACCAATCTCTAAGAAGAGAAAAGAATCTGAATCTTCTGATTCTGATGAGGAATCATAATTTGAGATTGATATTGAAGAAACTCCTATCAGAAGGAAGCTCCCCTCCAGCAAAATTGCTAGAGTGCCTGAAGTGCCAACAGACAACATCTCTTTTCATCATCCTGACAATGCAAACAGATGGAAGTATGTTTGCTTAAAGAGAATAGCCTTAGAGAGAGAACTCAACAATGATGCCTTGGAGTGCAAAGACATCATGGACCTGATCAAGAATGCTGGACTAATGAAGACAGTGATAAAGTTTAACAAATGTTATGAAAATCTGGTCAAGGAGTTTGTAGTGAACTTGTCTAATGATTGTGCTGATGGAAGGTCAGCTGACTTTGAAAGTGTTTTTGTTAGAGGAAGAAGGGTCAAGTTCTCTCCATCAGAAATCAACAAGTTTCTTGGAAGAACAAATGAGGACTGTCCTGATCTGGAGGCAACTGACAATGAAGTTTGTCAAACCATCACAGCCAGGCAAGTAAAGTGCTGGTCCTTGAAAGGCAAGCTGAATGCAAGTAAACTCAGCATGAAATTTGCCATCTTGCATAAAATAGGTGCAGCCAACTGGGTGCCTACAAATCATAAATCAACTATCTCCACAGGATTGGGGAGATTTATTTATGCTGTGGGAACCAAGACTGCTTTTGACTATGGCAGGTACATCTTTGAACAAACTTTAAAGCATGCTGGCAGTTATGCTGTCAAAGGACCAATTGCCTTTCCCTCCCTCCTTTGTGGAATCATCCTTGCACAATACCCTGATATCCTTGTGGCAAGAGATACAGTCTGCAAAAGAGCTCCTGCCCTTGGCCTGCACTACAAACTGTTTCAGGGATCTCATGCTCCAGACATTGTCATAACATCAGCTGAGACATCGTCTGTGAAGACCCAGTCCAAGACATCAGATGTCATAGCTGTTTTAAAAGAAACTTGCAAAGAGCTGGATGCTAGAAAAAGGACCCTAGAAATTCTAATTGCCAGGCTAGAAAAGGAGGAAGCTGAAGAAAACAGAAGGGAAGAAGGTGTAGAAGCTGAAGGTCATCTCAGAACTAGCTCCTCTGAGTCTGATGACAGTGCTTGAAGGTTGGTTGCTGTCTGGTTAGTGCTGATATCTGGTGGAGTTTGGAAGTGTACTCAGTTGTTTTTCTGCTGCTGCTCTTATTATTTTGTGTTGGATAACTGTATAATTTCATGAACATGTATCTTTGGCCCATTTGTGGCTAAAGAGGGGGATAATATTTTGGTACTTACTTAGTACTTGACATTCTATTTTTCTGCTGTCACTTATTTTTGCTGCTATCTATCTCTGATTGCTTAGGGTCTTTAGCCAAAAATCTGCCAAAGGGGGAGTTTGTAGGTGTTTAGGTATTGGCTTGCATTTTTGGTAAATCCCAAGTGTATGTGTAAATGTCATGACTGATGTCATAACATTCAAGTTTAGTTTGTACTGACTCATTAGGTACCTTTGCAGAAAATATTGTAATTCAAGTACTGATGTTTATAAGTGTGTATCTGAGCATTTTGCAAAATGATCACATTTTGCTAAATCAGTAGACAGGTTTTCTCAGATGTCATAACAAATGTTATGACATCCTGTTCTGAACTAACAGGTTTGCAGGTTGGATAAGTCTGAGTTTTTTCAGGAAAATAACTCAGTCTTTCCTGAACAGAATCCTGCGTTTTCTGAGGGGTAACCTAGCTCAACCCTAACCTGGTTAATAAAGCCCTGTGACCTGGTCTTTAGGTCAAACGGAATTAACCCTAGGTTTTTGTGGAAACCCTAACTGAAGTTGCAGCTGCTATATATTCAACAGAGCTGCTGTTTTCAAGGCATCCCTTTTATTGATCAGAAGATCATTTTGTAATCTGTATAGATTTGATTATTATACTCCAAGCAATTATCATTGTGATAAGTGACTTGGAATAGGTTTCGAATTGTAAGGGTCGTGTAGTACTCAAAGCTTTGAAGCAAGAGTGTTTGAATGTTCCTTGACTAAAGCTGTGAAGCAGAGTCAAGTTAGTTGTGTGCATCACTCAAAGCTGTGAAGCACGAGTGATTGTGTTGCTTGATTAAAAAGCTGTGAAGCTTAATCAAGTGTTTGTTTTTGAAGAGTGTCTTCATCAATTTTTAAGTCAAATTGGTTTATGTATCACTGCTGTGATTGAGGGGGAGTGAGTAGGAACTCAGGTTTAAGTTGTACTTAGATTGGAATTGCATTGGGTAGGTCTTAAGTGAAGGAGATAAACTGGTTGGTTTATTCCTGAATTAACATCTCTTATAGTGGATTTCCTCCCTGGCTTGGTAGCCCCCAGAGTAGGTGTTGTTGCACACTGAACTGGGTATACAATTGATTGTGTTCTTTATTGCTTTTGTATTTACTGTCATATAGTAAGTCAGATACGGTGTCATAACATTGAACGTGACATTGAGTATCTGCAGCCAGAATTTCAGGTCCCTCTTCTCTTTGGAGTGCGAGTATGCAGAGAGTGTAGAATATCCCCAAGTAAGGTAGGCACCGAATTATGTGATAGAAAAACCTTAACTGCATTCATATCTATGAGTTGGTCTGTGTTAGGGAATAACACCATCCCATATATGATAAGGGCCAGCAACTCCTCAAAAGCTTGTCAATCCAAGCTATCCCAAAAATAGTGGGCTCTCCCAAATAGAAACTTAGCTGGAAACCCTTGGACACTTCTTCTGGTTTCCCAATTTTCAACTACATCAGACCGTTGTGAAGACAGAGCTTGAGCAATTTCTTCAGGCTTTGGGTCTCTTTTCGTACCGTTGAATGGTAGCTGATTAAGGATAGGTACCCCTAATAACTGAGAAAACTCTTCCATAGTAGGCACTAGCTGGTAATCAGGACAAGTGAAGCAGTGGTACACCGGGTCAAAGAACTGAAAGAGCATCTTTAACATCTCTTCATCAGGGGTTAAAGTGACCAAGTTGAGAAGTCGACCATGCTTTTAAGTAAAGGGAGAACTTTCAGGAATCCTTGATGCTAATTCCTTGAGTTGAGGATGTACTTTCACAAGTTTGATTTGGATAGTGTTCCTACGAGCGGATGTCATGTCCTACAAAACAATACAAAGATAAGCCCTAGAAAATCCTTAAAATGGTTAGTATGATATGCCATGTCATGATTATGCTAAGAAATCACAGATATAGCAAGCACAAGAAAATCACACAAGAGACCTTAGGTTTAAGGCTTGCATGGGTTTTAAGGCAGTACCCTCTTGAAGTTGGATTGGTTCAACCTGTCCTATAAATAGCAACCGGGTTTTAAGGGATCTCAATATCACTGACCCTTCCCACAAGCTTCATTTGATAGGTGATTAACTCGCAACCAAACAAAACTCAGGAGTCAAGTCTCAATGAGTGTATCATCTAGTATCTGCCGACTTTGGGAATACACCAAAGCCGGCCATCTCGCTACGTCCTAATGGCCAAGTTGTTCATTTAAAGGTTCTAAGGTCAGTTGACTCTTTATGACACCACGCAACGGCCCTGTATTCTCCTTGATTAACTCAAGGGCAACCGGTACCAACCAAAGTATCGCTTCAACGTAGCCATCGCTTCAACCGTGTTGGTATACCCCGTACAATTTCCACGATCTATTGCTACTTACCTAAAATGTTTCCCCAGATCCGGGTGAAGGATCAATACAAACCAAAGCAAGGAACCATAATGTAAAGCATTCAAGTAAAACAAGGAAAGCAAATAAATGTAATCTAACCCTAAGGTAACCCCACTTTTTAAGTATATTTCCCCAACAAAGTCGCCAGTTCTATAACGTTGTGGGATAACTGACTTGGGTGTTTTGTGTTTGATCACAATGTGGCGGTTAGCAAGATTCGCCACCGACTTTTCTTTTATCCAATAAGGAAAGACTGAAAGAACAGGAAATACCTTTAGAGATGTTTTCTTCAGTTCGGAGGGTAGATTATGAAAAGGGAAGGTATTGGCACTTTTTTCATCCGTTGTTATCTACGTGCTCTTAGTCGTTTTCTAGATCACTTGTTTTTGTTTGAATGTGTGCTTGTGGTGTGGGTTTTGAAAGTATTTTGAAAATGTCTTTGTAATGGTTCTCGTTTCTATAAGAACGCGTACGAAGTGTTGTTTCAGAAATAGCTCAAAGAGGTGTTTGTGGAATGTGTTTTTGAAGGATATTTTTGAAAAGGTGTCTTCTTTGTAATGGCTCTCGTTACTATAAGAACTTGTACAAAGTGTTTGTCTTTTGAAAATGTTTCAAATGAGTGTGTTGGTGTATAAAATGTTTTTGATATGAGCAAGCGAGCAACTGGGAGTGAATATACCTACTCAAAAAGGTCTTAAATGTTTTCTTCCTCCTCCTTTAGATGTTGTTATCTTACCATTGTTTTGGTAAGAAGCCTCATCGTTGGATGTGAAGGGAAGGGCGTGGGACGTTTATATAGTCATAGAAGGCAACCCATAGGATGTTTTTGCAATGTCGTTTAGGGACTAGATCGTTTACCGAAGGCAACATCGAGGGTAATCGAGGGACTACGATCTTTTATTGAGGGTCTTTGCTAAAACGCCTATGTTCGAGGGACATGACTATTTTTTTCGATAAGCAACAAGTGGGATTACCCTAAAGTGTGCATGTGTGAAAAGTGTATTTGATTGCATGCATTTAGTCTTTGATTTTTGGGTTGTCTATTTATTGTTTTTATCTTGTCATATACACCTAATTACTAGCAATATATGAAAGCAATAAAAATGCAGAAAAGTAAAGTCCTACGCTATTACATCATTAAGGGGATGGGGTGTACAAATTTACAATGGGGATTGCAAGAAATTAAATTTCTAGTTATCTATTACAACCATATTGAAATAATGTACAAGAAGTGTAAAAATGGAATAGTTTTGTTTTTGTTAAGAAAAGAAATAAGATTGCCTAAGAAAACATTTTTGATCATTAAATTTTTGAGTTTTAAAAGGGATTAAATAAAGTATGTAAATATAAAATGTTTTTGGTGTTTTTGGTTATTAAAATCTAAAATAAGATAAATAAGAGAAAAAGGAGTCAGAATCAGCACATTGCTGAAGCGAGAAGGAACAAATGTTCTGACTCTGATACACTGCAAGAGAGAAAATGTTAGTAGGAAAGTAGAAGGTCAGAAGTTCTGGGTCTGGGTACACTAAGTTCTGAGGTTGTTGGGAACAAAGGAAAACCTAGAAGTTCTGATTGTTGAGGGGTCTAGGAACTTTGATACAGCTGGGAATCTAGAAGTTCTAATGTCACTGGCAAATCAGAAGTTCTGACTATTTGAGAGAGTGAGGTGATAATGCTGTTGGGTAAGGCTGTCTAGAAGTTATGATTTAGGGATATTGTCTGACAGATAAATGGGTGAAAATGTCTCTGAGTGAACCTAAAAAATATGCTTCTGGGGCTAGAACCCAGGACCCTTATCACTAATGTCTTATGCGCACACATTGTCTACCACTGGGGTGGCTGTACATCCGGTATTAGAAGCAAAAGCATAAATATGTATCACAAAGTAAAATCTGATGATGAACTCCATTTATTTATCCATGCTAATCAGAATATCTGTAGCTTAGTCAATTCTTAACATAACAGAAAATACAAACATAGCAATTATGGCATGTCTCTATCATGGTTTCAGAAACATAAAAAATGTCAAGACTATAAATCAGAAACAAACATGTATCTTCTAGTCCTAGTTTCCTTAAGAAGTTCTGAACTGATATTCTCACTACTTAGGCAGAAAATACATGAAATCTATGAATATATACAACATCAGAATCAAAATGTCTACATTGTATTTTGAAAATGCAAGTCTAACAATGCTTAAGTGATATGATGAGAGTCAACAGAAACTTACCTTGCAGCTAGAAAATGTTCTGACTGCTTGTAATGTTCTGATCAACCTCCTCGCATGCTCAGCAAGTTGAAACAATCTTTGACTTGGGCTATGAGTGGCTGGAAAATTCTGGAACAGCCAAGAAGTAAAGTTCTGACTTTTTGAGGTGGAGACTGATGGAGAATGTGTTACAGTCCAAAAACAGAAGTTGGGACAGCTACTAAATATATATCAGAAATTATATGGATGATTTAGTCAGGAAACACTTGAAGGAAATTGGCGTTTAAAAGTAAGAATAAAAAACTAGCAGGTTTTGTATTTATGTTTATAGTTTCGGATTCCTGGAATTTTTTAGCAAGGTTTCAAAGCTTTTTCTATTCAATCTTTCCAGCCCCCTCCCCTTTCACATTTGCAAATGAAGTTCAATTTATAGGCAATAAATTTGTAGCTTGGAGAACTCAAAAGTACCACCACCATGCTAGGGTGATGACTTGTTCTTGAAGCTAGTTAAGCAAGTATGGTGGTTAGCAGCTTTTAGTCATGCCTAAGCTGGATTTGTAAGCATGCATTAAGGAAAAGTACCCTCAGAAGCAAAATTAAAGCATGGGCACAACATACTCTTGTACAAAAGTTTGATTTTTCAAGGACATCAATGTACTTCTATGCCACACGTGGGGAAATCCTTTGGATAAAAACTCAAAAGTGGTTGTGAGAATTAAATGATGATGAGATTTATCAAACCAGAAATCCTGCAATATGAGATTATGCTTCATAGCTTAATTCTGGGTCAGAAGTTCAGCATCAGCGCGACTTAGAACAAGCATCCAACTTCTGATCCTTGAATCTCTTTGCTCCAAAATTTTCTGAGTGAGTTCTTAGATTTTCCAAAAAGCTTATAACATGCTTTGCAATCCCTCTTTGAATTACTCTTGCAAATTCTGACTGAACCCACATGAAAACTGGCCCAGAAATTGTAACCAAATTCTGATTTGAAGATGCTCAGAATTTACTAAGTATTTAAGTTCCAGGGACGTGTCTTCATATAACTTGAAATTCCAGGATTTCTAGAAGAAGTTCTGTTCTACAATGTTTTAGATCTCATTGAAATCTACAATTCTTGTGTTATAAGTTCTTCCAGAATCAACTTGCATCATGGTGATAATCTGGCCAGATGTTCAGAATTGATCATATTTCTTAAACACTTGGAAAAATTTCTAAGTATTTAGAATTTTGACTTTTTCAACATAAATCTTGACTTTTGATTTTCTTGATGAAACAAACTTCAATGCCCTGATGAAATATGATTCTTGAAACTTGATTTTGATCCAAAAGTCAAAGTTTGACTTTTCAGTGTGCAAATGACCATTTTTACCTTGTGAATGACTTTCTTGGAAAATTTGTAATTCAAGGCTTGAAACTGGATGGGAGCAAATCTGAGGGTCCAGGACGATCCTTTGAGAAATGAGAGGGCAAATTTTGGGGTAGAAAAATAACCAAAAACTTAAAAGCAAGAAAACAGAAAATAGCATTTACTCCTGACTAAAGGAGATTGGTATAAAGTCTTCAGCCTTCCAATTGTTGAGCCCATTGTGGGTAGTAAGGAAAATCCAATTGTCTATGTAACAGTCGCTATGAGCGTCTTCCATAGCGTTAAAGATCTTGTCATGGTTAGGCATAGGTGCAGTGATCACATTAGGAGTCTCAGGAGGATCAAACTTAATCTCCTTAGTGTCAATCATATCTTGGATCTTATTCTTCAGAGCCCAACAACCATTAGTGTTATTCCCGGGACTGTTGGAGTGATATGCACACTTTGCATTGGTATTGTAACAGGGACATGAAGTATTAAGATTCTGAGGAGGGTCCTTCAATATAATCATTTCTGCCTTCAACATGTGTTGCAATGCTTGAGACAACAACATTTTGATTCTTGTGAACTGTCTCTTGGGTGCATCCTGCATATGCTGATTATTCTGTTGTTGTTTTGGTGGTACTGGCGCGGGAAGAGATCAGAACTTCCCCCACAGATTGGTTGTGGTCATTCTTTCTACAACCTTTTTGGCCATACACAACATCGGCTTCTTTCTTACCATTGTATAACTTCTTCGCAGTATTCGAAGATGTAGCCACCTGAATTTTACCGCTTTTGATTCCATTCTCAACATGTTCTTCTATCAATATCAGTTTAGTGAATCCGGATGAGGAACTTCCTAATAGGTGATTATATAAATGACATGTTAGCATGCTCATGTACATATTAACTAATTCCCTATCAGCCAAATGATGTTGAACTCTTCCTGGAAGATCTCTCCATTTCTGTGCGTACTCTTTAAAGCATTCCTCAGAACCCATGAACATACTCTGTAGTTGCATACGGGTTGGTGTCAGATCAGAATTGTATTGATACTATTTATAGAAAGCTGCAGCCAAATATCCCAAGTATGGATGTTAGTATCTTCAAGTTGATAATACCATTCTAGTTGTGTTCAAGACAGAGCCTCTTGAAAGAAATGCATCCACAATTTCTTGTCAGTAGTGTGTGGTTGAATTTTCCGAAAATATGATCTCAAATGCAGCTTCGGGAAAGAAACGCCATCATACTTGGAAAAGGTAGGAGTTTTGAACTTATGAGGAAAGACTACTCCTGAGACTAAACCCAACTCCTCAAAGTTTAAGCCAGGCACCTTTTGAATCTCCATATCTTTCAGACGCTCTTCTACCAGCTTATACTTCTCATCAGTAGGGAGATATTGTTCACCCAAATAATATGCTTCTTATTTATCAAGAAACTTGTCAGAACCAATGTTGTTTCTAACAGTTTTAACACTTTTACCATATTCATCTTGGTTGTCATCTTCGTCCGATGGGATATCAAGATCTTGATCTCGCTTAATTGGACCTATTAATCTCCTCCCCATGTTAAGCATGCCGATTGGTTTCTTTGTCTTCTTCTTCTTCTCTTTGGCGATGAGTGCCTTCAGTTCTTCTTTCCCCTTGGCTATGTTCAGGAACATTTTTGGGAACTGAGCATTTTGAGCCTGAAGATCTTTGATTGTCTATTCAAGAGTCATTTTTTGCTGAAATAAACAACAAGAAGATGAGAAAACTTATCCTAGAGACCTTTTATGTAATGATATTCATGGTATGTAGACGCATATACAATGTTTTCAAGGATCTCATGGGATTTAAATTTGAAATATTAGAAATTGAATCTGGTTGCAGCTTTGTCTGAAGAACTTTGAGTCTTCATCTTTAATGTTCTTCTATAAAAATCAAGCTCATCATATCAAGTGGATCATAGCCTCTGACTTAAGAGAATGTACTTTGATCTTGACGGTATCTAGCTAGAGGAAAATAAATCCCCTTGCACCTTCCTAGAAATCTGGCTTATGATAATCCTGCATCATAAATCCCTAAGATCCTTGAAATGGTTAGTAAAAATGTTATGTTATGATGTTATGATGTCATGATATCATGTTCATCTTAGATAAATAGAAAACACAAACAAGTCACACAAGAGCCTTAGGTTTAAAGGCTTGCATGAAGTCCATAGGTAAGTACCCTTCCTCTATTGAAGTTAAGTTGGCTCAACTTGTCCTAAAATAGTAATCGGGTTCTAGGAATCTCATATCACCGATCTTTCTCGCAGGCTTTATTTTAGTACGGAAACTGGCTTGCCACCAAAACATCCCGAAAGTCAAATCTCAATGAGTGTAGTTTCGAGTATCAACCAACCTTGGAATGCACCAAAGTCGAATATCTCACTACCTTCTAATGGCCAAGATGGGTCAATTAAGGTTCTAAAAGTAAGTTAGTGTTAACGACACCATGCAGAAGCCTAATGTTATCCTCGACTGACTCAAGGAACATCAGTACAAACCAAAGTGTCACACTAACGTAGCCAATATATTATCCATATCGGTCTATGCTGTACAACCTTTATGATCTATTTCTACTTACCTAAGATATCCCTAGATCCTGGTGCAGGATCTTACAAGCAATTAAACCCAAACAAACCCTTAAAGTAAAGAAAACAATTGAAACAATTAAAGTAAGTAAAAGTGATCTAAACTCTAAGGTAGCCCCTCTTTTGAGTTTAGTCCCCAGCAGAGTCGCCAGTTCTATAATACGGTGGAAAAACTGACTTTTTAAGAGTTTCTTACCCACTAAAGTCTTTCTTATTCTTTTCCTTCTACTTTAGAGATAGTACTATCCATACCATTAGTTGGTAGGTAGCCCTATCTATTGGATATGAAGGGACAAGCATAGGGTTATCGTATGGTCATTGAAGGAAACAAGTAAGGATACTTTAGCAATTGTATCGATGGGACTATCATCATTTTATAGGCAACTCGAAGGGACTAGATCATTTTGTAGGCCACTCGAAGGGTCATCGAGGGATTATGATCTTTATTCGAAAGGGACATGATGATTTGACCGAGGGTCTTTTGCTAAAGTATCTCCACATTCAAGGGACGTGACCAATATTCTTAAGGCAACAAAAGAGGTTACCCTAAAGGTGCAATTGTGAAAAAGTGTATTATTTTAAGTTATTTTATCTTGAGAATTAGGTTTTCTAAATTCAATTATTAGTCTTGCCATACAAACCCTAGTTACTAGCAGTTAAATATGTACAGAAAAATAAAGTTCGGATTGTAAAGTGCAGAAATTTAAACCTAAGCTATTACATCTTGTGAGCATTTACATAATAAGAAACAATGCGGAAAGTAAATCTACGCTATTACATTGGAGAGTATGTCCTATACACTTGATCTATGAATGTAAATAAATGAAGAAAAATAAATAAGAAAATAGAAAAAAAAGAATGTTTGAATGTTTCTCGTGATTTTGTTGAGAAAATAATTTAAATGATAATAATTAATAACCTAAATCATAATTGATTTTAAAAAAAAGGTTAATTAATTATTTAATTAGGAAAATTAAATATTAGTTAAAAAGAAAAACACCTAATCCTAATTTATTAAAAAAAGTTTATTTTAATAATTAATTAAAAATTATTAAGAGAAAAGGAAAAGAAAATTAGGTTACAAAAATAAGGAAAAAGAATGCATGGGGTGGGTGTTGAACCCACGCCCTCCTGCTCATGCACTTCTTTCCACTGGACCAAGTTCTTGTTTGTGTTTAGAAACAGAAGTTGCATAATATATTTGAAACATGCGTGTTAATTTGGAAAAATAGCAAAAAAAAACATTGTGAAGCGCAAGGATCGAACCCACGCCCTTACATTCACAAACCTTCGCCTTGACCAGCGGTGCTACACTCTCATCCGTTTATCAAATGAAACAAGTTAAATATATGATAAAAGTGGATTAGAGAGGCGTTGGAGCCCTAGCTTCGGTCGTCTTCTGCGGTGAGGCTATTTTTTGACCTACGAAAATAACAAATGTTAATGAACAAGAATGACCCTACCCCCTAAATCGACCCCTACGAATCCAATGGTGGCCTTAGTTTTTTCTAATTCGTCGTGCACAAAGAGATACGATCAAAATAAAGAAAATCGGTGTAAATATGGTGATGTACGACTCTGGTATCATGGGCCTCATGCAAGGGGTCAAACCTGTATTGTTTTGTCTCAAGAACACATTAGAATTGTTAGTTTTAATCAAAGAATCATAGAAATTAAAACATAAAATTCACAAAAATATGGAAATCAGTGATGCATGTAGTGCATGTTTCAGGTACTTTTGATCACCAAGAATGATCCCAACTTACTCTATGGTATCTCAGGAATCTATTTGAGTTGATGATTGGCCTTGAGGATGGATGTATGAGGGATTTCAAGCTTTCCCTAGTTTGACAAAAGTTGAGATTTTGAGAGAGTGTTCTTGCAGCCTTTTTTCGTGTCTCTCTTGTCTGAAGATAATGACTATATATAATGGAAAAGATTATGTTAAGGGATGGTCTTGGACATCATATAAAACATAAGTTTTGATTTTAATTAAAAATATAATTGAATAAGACAAAATCATGAAGATTTGTTCCTCAAATATGTTCACATGGTCTTTTCATGATCTTGGGTCCCCAAACAAAATCAAATCTCAAGCCTTTTATGCTTTGTACATTATTTGATACTTATTTGATTTAATTTTGAATTTAATTGAAAAAAATCAAAAATAAAAGAAATAAAGATCACAAAAATAAATGAATGGACTCAGGGGTCTCTTATGAGGTCAGGAACACGTGTGGATCATAAAAGATAGGCCCATTAGCCCAAAAATTCAAATTTGCTTAATTTGGATTTCATGCATTTTCTCAAAACTGTCCAACTTGCACAACTCATATCTCATTTAAATTTTGTTATATGAAGGTGATCTTGGACATTTTAGAAACCTCAAGATGTCTCTTACAATATTCATGTTGGTATTTTTTTTCATTTGAAGATTTTATCTTGAGGTAAATTGCTTTGACACAAAAGTGTCTTTTTGTTGACTTTTAAAATGACGTGTAATGTTTTGGCCCATATCTCTCAAATGAAGCATTTTATGTCCTTGAGCTTAGAGGGACAAAGTTTTAGAGAATTGAATTTAATTTAAGATGAGCTTTGGTTGAGATATTTCTGATGAAGTATGTGAAAGTTATGCTTGGTCAAAGTTCCGTTGACTTCTCCTTAAGAAAACCCTAATTTAGTAACTTTTGACTTTTGATGAATCTTGAGTTTTCTTGATGAATCATGATCAACCCTTGATCAAATGATGAATTTGACTTCAAAATGTTGACGTTGACCAAGAATCTTGAAGTTTGACTGTAAATTGGTCAAAGTTGACTTTTTGCCCTATAGAGTTGATTTTCAATCATGTGACTAATTGACTGAGGAAACTTGTGCTGCAAGGTTTGGTATTTGGTGTGAAGATTCTTTGAGACATGTGAGAAACCATGAAATCCACTTGAGGAATTAGAAGTCCAATTTCACTTGAGATAAGAAAAACCCTAATTATAGGTCAACTGCTTAGGAGGAGAGTTTGTCTGATCAATCCTTGAGTAGTATCGAGCAAGTAAGAGCCCTAGGAGCATGAGGAGGTATCTTGACTCAATTTGTCTTGAAAAATGGGATGGAAAATTTTGGGGTACAACAGGTTGTTTTTCTGCTATAATTTAATCAAGATGGCACTAGAAGACACGGAAAAGACAACTTTTATTACACCTTGGGGAACATTTTGTTATAAAGTGATGCCCTTTGGTTTGAAGAATGCAGGGGCAACATATCAGTGTGCAATGGTCACTCTCTTTCATGATATGATTCATAAAGAGATTGAAGTATACGTTGGCGATATGATTGTTAAGTCCCATACAGAAGAGGAACATCCTGTCCACTTGCTGAAATTGTTTAAAAGATAGAGGAAATTTAGGCTGAAGCTGAACCCTAACAGGTGCACCTTCAGGGTGAGATCAGGGAAGTTGTTAGGCTTCATAGTAAGCGAAAGCGGAATTGAGGTTGATCCTGCCAAAATAAGAACAATACAATAAATGCTTGAGTCAAAAATAGAAAAAAAGGTTTGTGGTTTTCTCGGGAGGTTGAACTGCATTGCTAGATTCATCTCTCATCTTACAGCCACGTGAGATCCAATATTCAAGCTATTGAAAAAATATCAAGTAGTCAGATGGAACAAAAATTACCAAGCGGCATTTGATAAAATAAAAGAGTATTTGTAGGAACCTCTAACTCTTTTACCTCCTATGGAAGGTAGGTATTTGATAATGTATCTGATAATGTTGGAAAAATCTATGGGTTGCATACTTGGTCAACATGACGAGACGGGTAGGAAAGAACATGCTATTTACTAACCGAGCAACAAATTTATTGATTGTGAGTCGAGGTACTCATTGCTATAAAAGTGTCTCAGACATTATATGCTAACTCACACTACTCTCTTGATATCCAAGATGGATTCGATCAAGTACATTTTTGAAAAGCCAGCTCTCACGGGAAGATTAGCCCGTTGGCAGATGATTTTAATGAAATATGATATCCAGTATACTACCCAAAAAGCAATCAAGGGTAGTGTATTGGTGGATTATCTTGCTCACCTGCCTATGGAAGATGACCATCAACCGATGAAGTTTGAGTTTCTAGATGAGGACATTATGTACATACGGAATTGTAATATTCCTGGCCCAGAGGAAGGACCCAAACCAGGATCCCGATGGACGATGTTGTTCCATGGTGCCTCGAATGCATTGGGTAATGGTGTTGGTGTTGTTATTACCTCTCTCGAAGGTTTGCATACTCCTTTCCCTGCCAGAATCTATTTTGATTATACTAATAACATGGTTGAGTATAAAACTTGTATTTTCATATTAGAAGCTTCTATTTATTTACGAATCAAGATCTTAGAATTCTATGGGGATTCTGCTCTAGTAATTAGTCAGATCAACAGAGATTGGGAGACTCGCCACCCTAATTTGATTCTGTATCGAGAGCATGTTATGAAGTTAATTTTGTACTTCAATGAGATTACTTTCAATCATATCCCAATAGAAGAGAATAACTTGGAAGACGCTTTGGCTAATTTGTCATCCATGTTTAAAGTCAGATGGGAAAATGAGGCCACCTCTATCACTATCTTGAGGTTGGATGAGCTAGTGTTCTGTTATAAGATAGAATAAGAAGCTGATGAGAAACCTTGGTTTTATGATATCAAAAGATATCTTGAAATGAAAGATTATCCAGAGGATGCTTCTATCACTGATAAGAAGACTCTATGGAAGTACTCATCTAAGTTTTTTCATAATGGAGGTGTTTTGTATAAGAGGAACTATGACTCTGTTTTGCCCAGATGTGTGGATAGACACGAAGCAAATAAGACCATAGAAGAAATCCATTAAGGTTCATTCGGGACACATTCTAGTGGGCATACCATGGACAAGGAAATCTTGAGAGAAAGTTATTATTGGTCTACAAGGGAAATGATTGATACAATCACTCTAAAATCTATTACAAGTGTCAGATGTATGATGATAAAATGCATATGTCGCCTAGTCCATTGAATGTTTTGACTTCTCCTTGGCCTTTTGCAATATGGGGCGTCGACATGATTGGACTCATTGAGCCGACTGCTTCTAACAGACATTGTTTTATCCTAGTTGCCATTGATTACTTCACCAAATGTGTAGAAGATGCATCATATGCCAACGACCAAGCAGGTGATTACTCGTTTTGTCAAGCAGCATATTATTTGTCGTTATGGGGTTCCCAAGAAGATCATTACTGCTAGCAGATAGAATCTCAATAATAAGACGATGAAAGAATTGTGTGATAGCTTCAACATAAAGCATCACAATTCTTCTCCATATCGTCCAAGGATGAATGGTGCTATTGAGGCAGCAAATAAGAGTATTAAGAAGATTGTGTTTAAATGGTTGTGTCCTTCAAGGATTAGCATGAGATGTTGTCATTCGCATTGCATGTTTGTCGTACTTCGGTGCGTACTTCAACTGGGGAAACCACATTCTCCTTAATATACATTATGAAAGCATTCTTGCCCGGGGAAGTGGAAATTCATTCTTTAAAGATCATGACAAATGTACATCTTGATGAAGCTGAGTGGGTTCATAATAGACTTGATCAGTTAAATCTCATTGACGAGAAGATATTGACATTTATTTTCCATGGGAATTTATACCTGAGAAGAATGAAGAAAGCTTTTGATAAGATGGTGCGTCCTTGGAATTTCCAAGCTGGTGATCTTGTGCTGAAAAGGATGTTGCCTCCCAATAATACAGATGCTAGGGGAAAATGGGCTCCTAATTACAAAGGACCATATGTTGTGAAGAAAGTCTTCTCAGGAGGATCCATGATGCTTACAACTATGGACGAAGAGGATTTCCCTCACCCCGTCAATGCAAACGTAGTTAAAAAATACTTCGCATGAAATAGACCTGCTAGGTTGATGACTTAGGCAAAAAGGGGCGTACGGGAAAACTATAAAAAATTAATAAAGAGATTCGAGCAAAAATTAGGGACAAAAAAGAAGAAGTTAATAGACTAAAAAAGAAAATTGAGTACACCCGCTAAGTCGAAAACCTTAAAAAGGCGACTTAGGCAAAAATGGGTATCCTGGTAGATTGAAAACTCAAATGGATGATGCAGACAAAAGTTAGGGATTTAAAGTGAATGACTACGGTCTGCATTACATATGTGATATCATTCTTTTACTGTTATTGTCTAACTTGTAAGTATAAGGAATCAGTCCAACCAACTTTTTCAAAAAGCAAGGTACTAAGGAGCTTTGAGGTTATAAGAACCATAACAGAGTCGGTACTCGATGAATCCCCCTTCACATATTAATCTATGTATTCTCCTTTGTATGCTTTGTATGTGAATACCTCTTTTTAGGAATTTCTTCTTGATGTAAATGCCTATTTACAGGCCAATCAATCAATAAAATTCTTTTATCCAAATTGTGCCTCTTGGTTTTTACTTTTACTATTTTTTTTGCAAAAATACGTCCAACATTTTTGATTAACTTTGCATTTAAAAACATTGAAGCTTTACAGCACATGATATAAATATCTGAAATTGCTTAAAGTTTTAGGTGTTTGGGGTGATGACTAAGGTTTCCATTCCATAAATGGAACATGTTGTTGTGTTTATACTGTTGCATGTACTTTTGTCCAATTACGGCATGAGAATAAGAAAAGTTTGGTTTGTTAGCAACATGAGAAGTCTTAAAGGTTAAGGCTTTCTACAAACAGAATCCCTTATCCCTAGTGATGGTGTACCCTTCCTTAAACAGAGTTGTGATCCCCATTATAGTCTACACTCTTTCTAAGAGTTTTTTTGAAAGGGGGTTCCCTTTTCAGAGGACTTATCTCTAGAGAAATGCATTTCAGCAGGATTCTGTACAGTCCTTCTCCCCAGTGCAGTCTGCTTCTTTCAAGGCTTCTTGGAAGAATCAGTTTTTTACCGACCGGAAACTCTTGATATATCCCCATGAAGTTGACATCTTCTTCCCCAGTGAGGTTGTTACTAGATTTCGCCATTAAGTTTTCACCTTCCTCCCCGGTGCAGTTGGCTCCTGTCAAGGTTTCTTGAAGAGATTTTTGTTCACCTGCGGAAGTTTCTGGTTTGTATCCCCATGAAGGAGGTTGTTATTCTCGGTAGAAAAATCTCTTTTCCCAATAAAATCATGTGTTGACATAAATCCTGTAAATCAGCAAGATTGTTATTAAGAGCTTTTTGCTTCCCCAGTGGAGGATGTGGCATTCCCCCTAGTTAGAGCTGAGTTTCGAGGATTTTTCTTGATCAACTTTCCTCTCATTCCCAGTGAAGCAAGTTTTTCTTTCCCTAGTAAAGCCTGGTGGTGATGAAAATCATACAAAATTATGTTTCCCCGGTGTAGTGTATATATGGGAGTGATGGGCATAAATGTTTTTATCCCCAGTGAAAAATATTGTTGAGATATTCCCAGTGGAATTTTGAACCTCAAGTTTGAAGGTGTGAAAAACACAAGAAAAGGGGGTTTGAATTAGGTTTTAAATCAAAAAATTTCTTTTAAAAATATCCCCTTTAACTAAAATACTTTTTCCTTCGCTCTTGATAATAACAATAATTAAGAACAAGAAGTAAAGAACAAGGTATGTTTATACTAGTTCACTTGAAAAATATCAAGCTAGTCTAGTCCACCCGCCAAGGTGATTTTTCCTCTCTCAATTGAAGACTTAATACACTATAACCAAGTTGATTAAAATTTTCACTAGCTACTCGCAAGTGACTAACAACTTCTAAGACACACTAGTCTTAGACTTGTAAAGGATACAGACCTAACTGGTCCCTTAAGGAAATCAAACAACTGTTTGAATAAAAGTTTTGTTTACATTGAAATGCTTCTACACAAGCTACATATGTAAACAATTTTAATAACAATTACTTAAGAATATGAAATCTATGAATAATGCTTGTGCGAGAATATTCAGTGAATTTTCCAGCTTTCTCTCTTAGTCTTCAAGCCTTTATATATCTAATAAAATAATATATCCATTGAGGGGTACTCTTGGTATTTCCATAAACATTGGCGGCTTGAGCAATAACGTGGGGGACAAGATCTTGCAACGCGTCCTTCCTTTCATGGTACTGGAATGAAACGTTGAATATACCATGTACTATTTGTACCATGTTAACATTACCTTCTTTCCTTCTGTACTTCAGAGGATTCTGCAAGCATGAGTTTAGAAGAGAGAACGTAACACAAGGTCATCAGAACTTGAAGTCTTCAGAGTCTTCAGAACTATGTCTTCAGATTCTTCAACACTTGGTCGTGAGAACCTTTTCTTAGAACCTTGGGTCTTTAGAACTTCAATTCTTTTAGAGTCTTTAGAACTTCTATCTTCAGAGTCTTTCGCACTTGGTCTTTAGAACCCTTTTCTTAGAACCATGGGTCTTTAGAACTTCAAGTCTTCAGAGTCTTTAGAACTTTGTCTAACAGAATCTTTAGCACTTGCTCTTGAGAACCCTTTGTCTTCAGAAACATTAGTCTTTAGCATCTGGACTTACATAGAAACTTCTTTCTTCATATCTTTTGACTTGTTTCTTTATAACATGTTGTCTTCAGAAACATGAGTCTTTAGCATCTGGACTTCAATAGAAACTTATGTCTTCAAATCTTCTGATTGGTTACTTTAGACTTCATATTAGAGCCTAAACTTCAGAGTTTTATGGAGTGTCATGCTATTGTTCATTAGAACTTATGTAGCGCGGGAGCGGAGTTAATTCTCTTCTAATTTTTTGGACACGACATCCATTAAAAGTAGAACATGTTTGTTAAATACTTAAAAATAACAAACATTAGAGTATTAAAATTGTTCATACAAACATACTCATTTGTTATCATCAAAACTTAGAGATAATATTGCGGAACCAAATATTGTTCTTACAATCTCCCCCTTTTTGATGATGACAAAGTTATGTATTTTGATGACATAATTTTGTTCATATAATCAGAAAAAGTAAAAATAAAAATTTAAGGAATACTTATATTTTTATGTAACTCCCCCTGAGTTAATGACTTGATGAAGATCAAATATCCTAACTCTGACCTATTTGAGTAGAACTCCCCTGGTTCCAATAGATCAAATATTGAGATCTTGAGAGTCTTGACTCTAGATGCCAATGAAAATGAGATCAATTGAAATCTTGAAACTTTAATGTCACTAAGACAACTTCTAGATTCTCCATTCTTGGAGTCTGATTCCAAATTCAATGAAAATGAGATCAATTGAAATCATGAAACTTTAATGTCACTAAGACAGCTTCCAGATTCTCAATTCTTGGAGTCTGATTCCAGGTTTCTATTCTTGGAGCCAAGTCTGAAGCCAACAAGTTAGACATAGACCATGCGTAATGCTTTCAGATCTTTGTCTTTAATCAGATTTCTCATTTCTTGAAAAAGAAAGCAATTCAAACTGAAACATAATTTTAACTAGGTTAGAATGTAAGCAGCTCTTTTCAGAGAACATTTTCCAGAACTTGATTATTGAAATCAAAATTAAGTTCACTTAATTACTCCCCCTTTTTGTCATAATCAAAAAGGTAATTATGTGTGAAAAACATAAAAACCAGTAGAAGATAACAAGTGATAAGTCAAAAGAAGAATTCATTAATATTAAAAGGTCACATAAGAAGTGAGTCAAAGAAAGTAGAACAAACTAAGATCCAAAAAGAAAATTTTCAAAAATATCAAACTAAACTAAAATAGAAGTCACAAAAAGTAAGTAGCAAGCATAGCCCCATGGTTCAGAAGAAAAAGGAAAAAGAAAATCCTAAATCTTAGGGTAGAGGAGCAGAAGCAGGAGTAGAAATCTTTTGCAGAATCAATTGTAGCATGTTCTGAACCTTCTCATTGATAGCCTTTTTCTCAATGATACTTTCTCTGAACACATGTTGTTCTCCTCTAATCTCACCAAATGTATTTTCCAGACGCGCAATAGCAAGATCATAAGATTAAGTAACCAGAACATCTTTTTTAGCCTTAGCAGCTTCTTCTGCCTCTTTAGTCAATATAGTTTCTTCAGCTTTTCTGGATTATTCTACCTCTTTTAGCGCTCTAGTTTCTGCATCTCTTTGTTTTGCAGCAAGTAGTTCAAAAAGTCTGACTTTTCTCTTGTTTCTTTCCTTTCAGCTGCCATATGAACATCCCAAACTCTGGATGCTTCAACAATAGAATTCATTCGTTCAACTTCAGAAGACATCCACTTCTAAATTTTTTTCCAAGAACCATCCATGTCTTAAGGCTCAGTACATGTACTTGCCCCTGCCATTAACTTAGTAACCTTTTTCTTTGCCTTGATTCTAAAAATGTTAATGCACTCATCCAAGGTTTTAGGAGTAGGTTTTTCATAAACAACCAAGGCTTGGGTCGGTTCAGGGTGGTTTGGTTCATAAGTTTGATCAGAAGGATTTTGTGATACCGGTTATTCAGTTATATTAAAAAGTTCAAAACAAGTGTGTGATCGGTGGATCTGGAACTGACTGTTTAACGCTGGTTCGCGCAATGTCGCGGAAGCAAGAGTCGCCACCGTCTTTTATTTTCTCCAAATGGAAAGGACAAAAGCACAGAAAAATTCCTTTTAAGAGATTGCTCTCGGTTCGGGAGGTAGGTTATAGAAAGGGAAGGTGTTAGCACCCTTTCTATCCATGGTTATCCATGGGCTCTTAGATACTTGCTCATTGTGTTTTCAAAAAATGGTTTGTTTGCTTTTCAACTGTGGGTTTAAAAAAGTTTCTTTGAAAAATTTCAGTTCGACTCGTACGTCAGAGTGTTTGAAAAGTTTGTTTTGAAAGCTTTTGAAAATGTGTCAGTGTGAAAAGTCTTTTTGTTTCGTTTTGAGATTAGAGCAAGTATCCTTGAGAACCTACCTACCCCAAGGAATTCGTCTGTGTAAATGTCCTTAAAAGTAGTGCCATCCCACCATTGAGAGGTAGGTAGCACCACCGTTGGAGGTGTTCGGGTCAATTCGATTTTAGGGACATGGTGATCACCAGAGCAATGGGAAGACACCTTAGAAGCTACCCTCATGCCAGGTTCCCGGATCATGAGGACTTACTAAGACGTCCTCTACTCGACGATCACCTTTCGAGGCAAGGCAACAGTGAGGCGTACCCTAGGGGTGGTGTGTGCGATTCATGTGTCATGTTTCATTTATTTGTCTTGTCATGTTTGTCGTGATCTACACTTGATTTTAATTAGACATTCATTCTTTCATGCTTGGTTAACAGTTAAATATTTTGCGAGGAAATAAAGCTAGACTATTACAAATGGCGCGGGTCCACATCGCCAAAATTAAACCGGACCCGATTTAGCGGAAAAATAAATAATGCGAAGAAATAAAGTGCGAAAAGTAAATTACAACGCTTTGGGGCAATTACATAATTATTTAAACGATTATAAGATAAATGCGCGAAATAAGGAAATTAAAACAAAAATAGGGCGTTGGACCCTTTTACAAACAATTAAAATTAATAAGAAAATTAAAATTAAGTGATTAAATGTTTTTTTGGTATTTTTGTATTTTTTAGATTTTATGAGAAAAAAGGAGAATTAATTAAAATTAAATTAAACGGCAAACCCTAATTCTAATATTTTTTATTTATTAAGAAAGAATTAAAGTATGACCTAAATTAACCTAATTCATTTATGTACAATTTAAATAGGAAAATAAATAAATAAATAATAATTATTATTGTGGAAAAAAGGAAAAATATTAAAGAGAAAAAAAAGAATTAACAATTAAAACCTAAATTCTACACTTTTGGATTTTTATTAAAAAAGGAATTAAAATTAAAACCTAATTAAACTAAATTATTTACATTCTAATTTGTTTATAAAAATAATTAATACATAAAATAATATTAATTTTTGTATTTTCTGATTTTATAATGTTTTTATATTTTATAGAAAAAATTAATTAATTGAATTAAGACAATAAAATAAATAAGACAATAAAAATAAAAGTGAGAAAAAAATATAAAATGCAAACCAGAGTGGGGTGTTGTCCCCTTTTTGGGAGGTAAGGCCTGGTAATCTGGCCCAATAAGCATGCAGGTCCATTGACTTTTGGTGTAGCGTGTGATACGTTTGACTCAAGTTCAGGGTGTTCTCCAATCCTGGCCCTTGACTAGATCTCCTGGGACGCGTGGATGGTGATTGTTGAATGTGCATGGTGAACCTTAACGTTAAGCCTGCATGTGAATTTGATTTGAAAAATAATATAGCAAATATACAGACCTGGGACTTGAACCCAGGTCTTTGAGGTTACCACTACGTATCCCTGCCACTGAATCACTTTGGTTTCAATTAATATATAATAACGCGTAAATAATATAAAAAGAAGATGCTAATGCCCTTGGAATTTCGCGCGAAGTTTGAATGGACCTATCACGTTTGGACACGGCTTCATCATCTTCGTGGTTCCTGCAACTAAAAGCATATGGCAACGGTTTGGCAAACGTTACCTAAGACCCTCTACCAAAAAATAGCGACTAGACCCTCGACGCTCATAAATTGAGCGCGAGGGTTGGAATCTCTCCGTCTAGGTACACTGAGTCCAATGGCCAAGGTCTAAAGCTGTGATTTTTCCTCTTGGCAAAAGCCCCAAAATTACAACCTGTAACCCTAGAAATCCGTCAATGGTGAAATTGAATATACAGCATATGAACGCAATTAGATCACATGGTTAGTTTCAAAACACTATTATAAACATGAATTAATGGACAAAATGCTGTAAAAACATGTAAATCATGATGCACGAGTTTGGAATTTTCTTGGTTCAGTTGGAGTCCCTTTTACCAATTCTTTATCTTTGAGTGAAGGTTAGGGATTGGAATACGTTCAGGAGATCACAAGGAAGCTATTGAGATCAGTCTCACGCCCTGAATCCACCTGCAACCTTGAAAACAGTTTTTGAGTTTTATGAGAAATTTTCAATTTGCCAATGCTTGATTATGCGCAGCCTTCAGTCTTATGGCATTAGGGTTGTGATGCTGATCATATATGGAGTGATTAGGTTAAGAAAAGTTGGACAAAATCTTATGCATTGATGAATTTTGGATATTTGATTTCATGGATCTTTTACAATCTTTTTTCATGGTGTTTTTGTACCAAATCTGATCAATTATCATCAAATCCTTCCCTATTAGCATGTGCACGAGTTATAGAGGCCAAATCATGCATAAAAAGATTTTTTCATGTTAGGTTTATATTTTTCATGAATTAAAATCATTTAAATGAATATAAATTAATATTAATTCAAATAAATAATTAAAAAATATGAGAATACTCCCCTTTGGGCCTAGTAGTCGTGCATAGGCTTGGCATGAAGAAATTTGGAAGAAAAATGGGCCCATTTGCATTTTTAGGCCTTTTGCATCCATGTTGACTTTCAAAAATTTCCAAAAATTTCCCAACTTCCACAAGGCATAACTTGGTCAATTTTTAAGCTTTTCACATGTTCTTGGACATTTTGGAAAGGTCTTTGAGTCCTCTAACCAATGCCTTTGGTCCCATGTCATTTTGATTTACCAATCTCAAGTTATGGCCTTTGACTTAAAGTCACTTTTTGTTGACTTTTGAAAATGACCTATAATGTTGAAATTGATAACTTTTTGTGAGAGCATTTCTTGGACTTGGAACATGAAGATGAATTGTAGGAAATGTCTTTCTCTTCAAAATGAGCTTTGGATGGAATTTTTCTGATAATCCATGTGAAAGTTATGCCCTGGTCAATTTCAGTTGACTTTTTCAGCTGTCCAAATATAGCAACTTTTGCATCTTGATGATTTTCTGAGCCAAATTTTGAGAATCATGATCAAGCATTGATCAAATGATGTTTGTGGCTTCAAAATGATATGTTGACCAAAAATTTGAAATTTTGACTGCCAAATGACCATTTTGCCCCTACAGTTGACTGTAGTGCAATCTAGGGTTTTGACTGTGCAATTTTGAGCTGAATGCCTTGAAACTTGACATGAGGACACTTGAACATCTTTTTAAGCATATGAGACTTGATTGGGCCTTTGAAAAGTTCATTTGCTTGACCAGAACTCAAACCCTAGTTTTGCCTGTATAGGAGACAGTTGAACTGCACAATCCCTTGGGGAATTTTGTGACCTTGATTTGGCAATTTCTTGATGAATATGGGAGGGCAAATTTTGGGGTACAACAGTTGCCCCTGTTCAATCTTCTTAGACCTGAGGATGCAGATTGGCTGACGTGCCTTTCGTAATCCGAGGGTAAAAGATGATTGAACACTAGAGTGCCCAGAAATTTGCGCTCACATAGTAGCAATGGTGATGAGGGAATGGGCTTATAGATGCCATTTGGATGTTGCTTGGATAGGATGATGGGCTTATAGATGCCATCTGGATGTTGATCGCGTAAGAGATTCCTTAGCGAGAACCTGCATACCTGCAAAACAGAAAAATGAGTACCTGACACGTCGCAGGAGCTGATTTTAGATGCTTGATATAGATATGTCCTGACTGGTTACAGGAGCTGGGTCTGGAGCTTCAAACGCTGATGAATGAACCAGGGATGGTTACTGCCTTAGCATGAATGGTAAGAGAATCCTGAATGATTTCAACCTCAACAACGCTCGTTGAGAAAATCTTGGTGAGAATTACCATCTTCGTAGCGTTAGGAAGAGAACCAAAGGACATTATAATCTTAAAGGGAGTCACCTCGCTCACCATTGGAGAGGGATTATAGGAAATTATAATCTGGAAGGAAATATCACCTCACGCTCATGCCGGAGAGGGGAATATCTGAAGAAGGAATTACCGCCTCACACGCCGTTGGAGAGGGGACCATAAGAGAATATCACCTCACGCTCATGCCGGAGAGGGGAACATCTAAAGAAGGAATTACCGCCTCACACGCCGTTGGAGAGGGGACCATAAGAGAATATCACCTCACGCTCATGCCGGAGAGGGGAACATCTAAAGAAGGAATTACCGCCTCACACGCCGTTGGAGAGGGGACCATAAGAGAATATCACCTCACGCTCATGCCGGAGAGGGGAACATCTAAAGAAGGAATTACCGCCTCACACGCCGTTGGAGAGGGGACCATAAGAGAACTTCTACTGAGTCTTTATCAGAAAAATCTGTTTGGAGTCGATTTAACTGGACTAGAGAAGTCTTTGAAATATGTTTGAGAATTTCAACTGCACCCTTCCTGAAAGGTAGAGGTCAGTTATATGCGATGCATGATATGGATCAAGCAAATATGGATACGATTTATATGATATGATGTGTACATGCATACTATAATGATGTATGTGATGATTCATGTATGTTTTCGTCTAGGAAAATAAATCCTTGACGGGTGCCGGGAAGTCATATCCTGGGCTGATGTTAAGGAAGAGATTTTGCTTCCGCTGTGGATGATTGTTGCAAGAATACCGGTAGGAGAAGATAACTCCGTTGGGGGATAAACTTGGCAAATGAAATAATTCTGCGGGAGAAAAGATACTCTAGCGATCATGCTGGGGAATGCTACTCTGTGGGGATAGCGATGCTTTGCTGAGCTGATGAAGATAACTCCGCTGGGGATGCCGTTGATGAGTTATGCTGGGGATATCCTTGTTGTGCTGGAAGTGTTGATAGACTTCGCTGGGGATAGGAAGATGTTTTGCCGAGGACGCTCTTTCCGTGGCTTTTGGCTGAGGATAACCCAGTTATATCCTGTTACGGAAATAACTCTTTAAATCAAGCCGGGACGACGCGTTCGTGCTCTGAGGATAAGCTTCCAGAATCTACTGGGGATAAGCTTGCTGCTTGGGGAGATATGAATTCCAACTTTCCTGGGGAAACTGGACTGGACTCTCCTGGGGGAAGTTTGATATGTAATGCTGTAGGTTGAGAGAGGGAACCTATGTAGGGTTGCCTGCTGATGAGCTCGTGTAAAACTGTATCTGAAATGGAGAAGGAACTTGGGTAGGGTTACTTTGATGATGAGTTCGCGTAAAGCTTTGTTTTTGGAAGGGGAGAACCTGTGTAGGGTTTCTGGGTGATGAGTCCATGTAAAACTGCATTTTGAATAGGGGGAACCAGTGTAGGGTTGCTTGGTAAGGTAAGTTCATGTAAAACTTTTTGATGAATCGGGGTGAGATTATCTTGAACTAAATCCATGTAAGACTTTTTAGAGGAACCGGGGTTAGGTTACCTTGGGGTAAATCCATGTGAGATTTCTTGATGAACCGGGGTAAGGTTACTGGAGACGAGTCCCTGTGAGACTTCTGGGGGAACCGGGGTTAGATTACCTTGAGATAGATCCGTGTGAGATTTCTTGATGAACCGGGGTAAGGTTGCTTTGGGATAAGTTTGTGTAGAACTTTGATGAGCCGGGGTTAGGTCATCTTAAGATGGGTCCATGTAAGACTTCAGGAGGAACCGGGATTAGGTTACCTGGATAAGTTTGTGTAAAAACTTCTTGATGGACCGGGGTTAGGTCATCTTGAGATAGGTCCATGTGAGACTCTGGAGGAACCGGGGTTAGGTTACCTTGGGGTAAACCCATGTGAGATTTCTTGACGAACCGGGGTAAGGTTGCTTCGGGATAAGTTTGTGTAGAACTTTGATGAACCGGGGTTAGGTCATCTGGAGATAGGTCCATGTAAGACTTCAGGAGGAACCGGGGTTAGGTTACTTGGATAAGTTTGTGTAAAAACTTTGATGAACCGGGGTTAGGTCATCTTGTGGAGGAGGAGTCTGTGTGTGACTTTGTCTGAAGGTTGAGAAGAAACCGGTGTTGGGTTGCATGATTTTGATTGAGTGGATGATTGTCCTGTTTGGTCTCGGACGTTAACCCACGATCTGGAATTTGTAAGGGTAGATGGTAATCATTCTTATGTTGATCTGTCCTTTGTACTTTGGTTGACAGAGCAATTGGATCGCCTGGATAACTCATTATTGCCCCTGCTTCGGAGATGAGGGAAGAGGATACCTGTGTGGGTGATTGACAAATCTTCGGGTAGACAAGTGATGAAATACCGGAACATAGTCGTACGCTTTGATCCCTAACTTTTGCCTGGACCGCCCTTTCGGGTTTTCAGTCCACCGGGATACCCATTTTTGCCCAAGCCGCCTTTTCAGGTTTTCGACTTGCCGGGTGTACAGATTTTTCATTTTGTCCCTTCATTTTGCCCGAACCCTTTTGGTTCGCCGGGAAGCCCTTATTTTTGTCTAGGTATGTCAACCTAGCGGGTCTTTGATTTTGCGTAGTATTTTTTCGACTATGTCCACACTCTCAGAATGCAGGGAGTTTCCCCTGTTGGAAGTATTTTGCCATGCCCCAGATAATGAGCAATGCTCCTACTGTGCCCCTTGATTGGAGGTACTTCTGTTCACCAGGTGTTCATCGTGCGAATTTCCCTGCTGTTCAAACAAATAGTCATATGCAAACAAGGTTATTTTAAGAATGCAAGAGTCTATGTCTGTCTTGAATTTTGAAAATGCATTTTTTGTAATACAGTGCGATGTCAACTCAATATTTTACAGCAAACCTTCAGGAGTCAGGATACCTTCGTAACAGTATGCTTTCGAACTAACCCATGCTTCAGCTAGGACTTTTAAGGGTTATATCGTGGCCGGGTTCACGGTTTAAGAAACAAAGGATAAAGGCTCGAATTATTTGTACCCACCCGCTCTTCGTGATGTTCTCCGAACCTAAACTCAGTTGATCGTGCGTTAGACCTTGTTTGAGTCTTTGTTCTGATGTTCCAATGATGGTCCGGATGTTGATGATTTATTCTGACTAAGCAGTCATTTTTGTCTTTGCTGAGGGTTTGTAAGACCTCTTTAGATTTTTGTTATCCCTTTCTTTTTTGCCTGAACTGTTTCCCTTTTTGGAATTGCAGTCAGCGGGATGCCCCAGTTTCATAAGTCCCCTTTGTAGGTTTAGACTTTTTGGGCTTTTCATTTATGCATTTTTTTTTGATAATGACTGCCTGTCCTTATGATTGTTCGGAACCATCACTGTCTTTTGTTTTGTAAGGACTCCTTTGGTGGCATTTGTTACGCACTTGGATCAACTGAGAGACTACCCTGCCCCAGGTTATGATTAAGGGTTTTGATTTTCGAAAATAAAAACTCCTACTTCTTTGGCTCAGATGGGTTGACGAGGGATTATCATCCTTATAACTCCAGTGTTTAGGGATTGAAACAATGCCTGTACCTCATAAGCGGGGTCTGTTCAAAAGCATACTGTACATTGTGGTATCGTTTTCGTCATCCTCCCTCAAGAGGCTTAGAATTATCAATTAAGAGTTGACCATCGCAAAAATATGAAAGCAGTTTTAAGCATAGTAAACATAATTAAATCAAGACAGACATGTGTAATGCATTCATGAAATAAAAGAGTTTAACATGATAATTGTTTATCTGAACAAGAAAAGAAAAATACAACTTGAATTCAAATGAACAAAAATCTCTCGATCCTAGCCATGTTTTGGCAATGGAGCAGTGATCACGTTGGGAGTCTCGGCAGGCTCGAACTCGATCTCTTTGGCATCGATCATGTTCTGAATCTTGTACTTCAGTGCCCAACAGTCCTCAGTATCGTGCCCCGGGCTATCAGAATGATAAGCACACCTCGCTTCTGGGTTGTAGCTTGGAGAAGAGGTCTTGGGGTTTGTAGGAGGGTTGATTACTGCAATCAGGTTCATCTTCAACATGTGCTGCAATGCTTGCGACCATGGCATGTTAATGTTGGTGAACTGCCTTTTAGGCCCATCCGGCCTTTGCTGGTTTCCCCTCTGTGGTTGGCGGCGTGGTGTAGAACCAGAGATCATGACTGCCCCTGCATGTTGATCACGGCGACCCTTTTGACTGTATGCAGCATTAGACTCTTTCTTCCCCGTGTAAGGCCTTTTGTGAGTATCAGAAGGTGCGGCCTCTTGAATTTTCCCGCTCTTGATACCAGCTTCAATTCTTTCGCCGGTCAGGATGAGGTCGGTGAATCCAGCAGATGAGTTACCAATGAGGTGGTTGAAGAATGGACCAGACAGGGTCCCCAAGAACATGTCCACAAGTTCACGGTCAGTTAGAGGTGGTTGTACCCTTCCAGCGAGATCCCTCCATTTCTGCGCATATTCTTTGAAACCTTCACTTGATCCTAACGACATACCCTGGAGTTGGGTACGCGTAGGAGCAAGGTCGGCATTATACTGATACTGCTTGTAGAAAGCAGTAGCCAACTCCTCCCAGTTACGAACCTTGGTCCCATCCAGCTGATAGAACCATTCGAGATGAGTCCCTGAAAGACTCTCCTGGAAGAAGTGGATCCATAGATTCTTATCCGCAGAGTACGGCTGAATCTTCCGAACATAGGACCTTAAGTGCAGCTTGGGACAAGACGCCCCGTCATACTTCGAGAAAGTTGGTGCTTTGAATTTATGTGGGATAATCACACCAGTCGATAAACCCAGATCTCCGAAATCCAGCCCAGGTACCTGTTGAACCTCCATAGCTTTCATTCTGTCTTCCAATTGTTTGTACCTGTCGTCTTCAGGAGGGTACTGCTCTTCATCAAAATCTGTCTCGTTGTCGGAGACCACTGGACTAGGAACCTCTCTCTCATGATGACTGCTTTTTCCCACAGATGGGGTTGTCCTCTCAGCTTCAACTTGTGGTGTATCCCCAAATTTGCGTCTAGGGCTGAACAGAACAGTCCTCTTCTTTTTCTTGTCCTTCTTCAAAAGCAGAGCCTTCAGGTCTTGTTGCCCCTGGGTCAAATTCAGGATCAGCTCTTGGAACTGGGCGTTCTGAGCCTGGAGGTCCTTGATGGACTGTTCAGCTGATGATCCAGGATTCATGACGATCGGCTGAAATAAACAGCGGAGAAGGGTAAGCAACCTGTTAACGGGATATCTGCAATGCAATGAGATGTATGACATGCATGCAACGATTTCAAGGACCTCGCGGGGTAAACAGAGAAACTTGTTAGAGTTGAAAGCCGGTAACTTGATTGAAGATGCTTCATGTTGTTGAGAGTCCTTCTTCAAGGGTCAAAGGCTCACCATATCCAGTGGGTCATAGCCCCTGACAACCTTGGCTAGAGGAAAATAAATCCTCTCTGCCCCTTGCTGGGATAGTTGATTCACCATAACCTGCATCACAAGCCCTTGAGATCCTTGAAATGGGTTAAGATGTATGCAATGGTATGATGTTATGGTATGCATGGGATGATGTCAGTAACCCTGTTATGGGTCCTAATTAAGGACTGAATCAAAACCTGCCAGAAACAAATGTTAGGTCACAAGCATGCAGATAGTCAAGTACTAAGGTACACAAGTCACACCAGAGAGAGCCCTTAGGTTTAGGCCAGCATGAGGTCTAGGTACTACCCTCTTTCAGTTTGTTGGTTCATACCTGTCCTAATCAAAAGTAACCGGGTTCTTAGAGGATCCCAATATCATTGACTACCCTCAATCGGTCATAACTCCAGCATCGCAATCTTTTCTTGCGGCCAGAACCATCACGAGAGTTTAGCCTCAATGGGCGTAGCATACTGCTACTGTTCTAAAGGCCAAGTTGTGTCAATTAAGGTTCTAAGGTTGTTGGTGCTTAATGACTCCTTGGAAGACCCATATTCTCCCCGTTTCGACACGAGGGATATCGGTACAGACCAAGGCGCCACACCAACGTAGCCACTGCTTCACCCATGTCGGTATACGCCGGACAGGTCCCTCACAGCTTATGCTACCTAAACAGGGTATCCCCAGATCCGGGTTAGGATCTATGTAACTCCCATGCAACCCACAATAGTAAAGCAAGCAAGTCAATACAATTGAAAACATAGTTATGACCTAGCCCTAAGGTACACCTCACTTTAAGATAGTCCCCAGCAGAGTCGCCAGTTCTGTGATCGGTGGATCTGGAACTGACTGTTTAACGCTGGTTCGCGCAATGTCGCGGAAGCAAGAGTCGCCACCGTCTTTTATTTTCTCCAAATGGAAAGGACAAAAGCACAGAAAAATTCCTTTTAAGAGATTGCTCTCGGTTCGGGAGGTAGGTTATAGAAAGGGAAGGTGTTAGCACCCTTTCTATCCATGGTTATCCATGGGCTCTTAGATACTTGCTCATTGTGTTTTCAAAAAATGGTTTGTTTGCTTTTCAACTGTGGGTTTAAAAAAGTTTCTTTGAAAAATTTCAGTTCGACTCGTACGTCAGAGTGTTTGAAAAGTTTGTTTTGAAAGCTTTTGAAAATGTGTCAGTGTGAAAAGTCTTTTTGTTTCGTTTTGAGATTAGAGCAAGTATCCTTGAGAACCTACCTACCCCAAGGAATTCGTCTGTGTAAATGTCCTTAAAAGTAGTGCCATCCCACCATTGAGAGGTAGGTAGCACCACCGTTGGAGGTGTTCGGGTCAATTCGATTTTAGGGACATGGTGATCACCAGAGCAATGGGAAGACACCTTAGAAGCTACCCTCATGCCAGGTTCCCGGATCATGAGGACTTACTAAGACGTCCTCTACTCGACGATCACCTTTCGAGGCAAGGCAACAGTGAGGCGTACCCTAGGGGTGGTGTGTGCGATTCGTGTGTCATGTTTCATTTATTTGTCTTGTCATGTTTGTCGTGATCTACGCTTGATTTTAATTAGACATTCATTCTTTCATGCTTGGTTAACAGTTAAATATTTTGCGAGGAAATAAAGCTAGACTATTACAAATGGCGCGGGTCCACATCGCCAAAATTAAACCGGACCCGATTTAGCGGAAAAATAAATAATGCGAAGAAATAAAGTGCGAAAAGTAAATTACAACGCTTTGGGGCAATTACATAATTATTTAAACGATTATAAGATAAATGCGCGAAATAAGGAAATTAAAACAAAAATAGGGCGTTGGACCCTTTTACAAACAATTAAAATTAATAAGAAAATTAAAATTAAGTGATTAAATGTTTTTTTGGTATTTTTGTATTTTTTAGATTTTATGAGAAAAAAGGAGAATTAATTAAAATTAAATTAAACGGCAAACCCTAATTCTAATATTTTTTATTTATTAAGAAAGAATTAAAGTATGACCTAAATTAACCTAATTCATTTATGTACAATTTAAATAGGAAAATAAATAAATAAATAATAATTATTATTGTGGAAAAAAGGAAAAATATTAAAGAGAAAAAAAAGAATTAACAATTAAAACCTAAATTCTACACTTTTGGATTTTTATTAAAAAAGGAATTAAAATTAAAACCTAATTAAACTAAATTATTTACATTCTAATTTGTTTATAAAAATAATTAATACATAAAATAATATTAATTTTTGTATTTTCTGATTTTATAATGTTTTTATATTTTATAGAAAAAATTAATTAATTGAATTAAGACAATAAAATAAATAAGACAATAAAAATAAAAGTGAGAAAAAAATATAAAATGCAAACCAGAGTGGGGTGTTGTCCCCTTTTTGGGAGGTAAGGCCTGGTAATCTGGCCCAATAAGCATGCAGGTCCATTGACTTTTGGTGTAGCGTGTGATACGTTTGACTCAAGTTCAGGGTGTTCTCCAATCCTGGCCCTTGACTAGATCTCCTGGGACGCGTGGATGGTGATTGTTGAATGTGCATGGTGAACCTTAACGTTAAGCCTGCATGTGAATTTGATTTGAAAAATAATATAGCAAATATACAGACCTGGGACTTGAACCCAGGTCTTTGAGGTTACCACTACGTATCCCTGCCACTGAATCACTTTGGTTTCAATTAATATATAATAACGCGTAAATAATATAAAAAGAAGATGCTAATGCCCTTGGAATTTCGCGCGAAGTTTGAATGGACCTATCACGTTTGGACACGGCTTCATCATCTTCGTGGTTCCTGCAACTAAAAGCATATGGCAACGGTTTGGCAAACGTTACCTAAGACCCTCTACCAAAAAATAGCGACTAGACCCTCGACGCTCATAAATTGAGCGCGAGGGTTGGAATCTCTCCGTCTAGGTACACTGAGTCCAATGGCCAAGGTCTAAAGCTGTGATTTTTCCTCTTGGCAAAAGCCCCAAAATTACAACCTGTAACCCTAGAAATCCGTCAATGGTGAAATTGAATATACAGCATATGAACGCAATTAGATCACATGGTTAGTTTCAAAACACTATTATAAACATGAATTAATGGACAAAATGCTGTAAAAACATGTAAATCATGATGCACGAGTTTGGAATTTTCTTGGTTCAGTTGGAGTCCCTTTTACCAATTCTTTATCTTTGAGTGAAGGTTAGGGATTGGAATACGTTCAGGAGATCACAAGGAAGCTATTGAGATCAGTCTCACGCCCTGAATCCACCTGCAACCTTGAAAACAGTTTTTGAGTTTTATGAGAAATTTTCAATTTGCCAATGCTTGATTATGCGCAGCCTTCAGTCTTATGGCATTAGGGTTGTGATGCTGATCATATATGGAGTGATTAGGTTAAGAAAAGTTGGACAAAATCTTATGCATTGATGAATTTTGGATATTTGATTTCATGGATCTTTTACAATCTTTTTTCATGGTGTTTTTGTACCAAATCTGATCAATTATCATCAAATCCTTCCCTATTAGCATGTGCACGAGTTATAGAGGCCAAATCATGCATAAAAAGATTTTTTCATGTTAGGTTTATATTTTTCATGAATTAAAATCATTTAAATGAATATAAATTAATATTAATTCAAATAAATAATTAAAAAATATGAGAATACTCCCCTTTGGGCCTAGTAGTCGTGCATAGGCTTGGCATGAAGAAATTTGGAAGAAAAATGGGCCCATTTGCATTTTTAGGCCTTTTGCATCCATGTTGACTTTCAAAAATTTCCAAAAATTTCCCAACTTCCACAAGGAATAACTTGGTCAATTTTTAAGCTTTTCACATGTTCTTGGACATTTTGGAAAGGTCTTTGAGTCCTCTAACCAATGCCTTTGGTCCCATGTCATTTTGATTTACCAATCTCAAGTTATGGCCTTTGACTTAAAGTCACTTTTTGTTGACTTTTGAAAATGACCTATAATGTTGAAATTGATAACTTTTTGTGAGAGCATTTCTTGGACTTGGAACATGAAGATTAATTGTAGGAAATGTCTTTCTCTTCAAAATGAGCTTTGGATGGAATTTTTCTGATAATCCATGTGAAAGTTATGCCCTGGTCAATTTCAGTTGACTTTTTCAGCTGTCCAAATATAGCAACTTTTGCATCTTGATGATTTTCTGAGCCAAATTTTGAGAATCATGATCAAGCATTGATCAAATGATGTTTGTGGCTTCAAAATGATATGTTGACCAAAAATTTGAACTTTTGACTGCCAAATGACCATTTTGCCCCTACAGTTGACTGTAGTGCAATCTAGGGTTTTGACTGTGCAATTTTGAGCTGAATGCCTTGAAACTTGACATGAGGACACTTGACCATCTTTTTAAGCATATGAGACTTTATTGGGCCTTTGAAAAGTTCATTTGCTTGACCAGAACTCAAACCCTAGTTTTGCCTGTATAGGAGACAGTTGAACTGCACAATCCCTTGGGGAATTTTGTGACCTTGATTTGGCAATTTCTTGATGAATATGGGAGGGCAAATTTTGGGGTACAACAAAGTGAAAGGTTCAGTTGTGGGAATTTCAATAGCTCCACGGTTATTAGAAATTGTCCTTTCAAACCTTTCGTGATCATAGGAGAAATTAGATCAGGATGGATGATGGGTGAGTCATGGAGAGTGGTTTCTTTGTTAAATAACGCAAAATGGAGATTGGTATCAAAAGTTGAAAAATGAAAAGTTTTTGGAAGTGATTGAGATGAGGTTAATGGAGATGTAGAAGTGTGGATTAGTGAGGTCGCAAGGTCAGAAGAAGTTGTTATTGCAGATAACGTTGTAGAGACAATTTTAGAAACAAAAGTTTTTGTAGTCAAGGGAATGGTTGAGGAAACAGGATTAGAAGAAGGAAAAGTTGTGGTGGATTTAGAAATGATTGTTCTTGATGTTAAAACAGACACATTCGTAGTTACCGGAATTTTAGTTGAAGTGGTATCATAAACAAGTCAGATATTGGTTGTAGGAATGAATGAGACTACATCAATAATATTAGAAACAGACAATGAAACAGGTACAGAAGTATCTGACTTACTAGATATTACGGAATTTTCAACTCCCAGAATGGCATCTTTGAGAAGTTTAGACCTCTTCTTCTTTTCACTATTAGAACCATCTTCTTTTCCTCAGTAGAATATTTGGTGATGTCGAAATTAGACATATCATGTCCTTCTCTAGCCATCCTTACAACAACACAGTCATATCAGTTAAGTTAAAAGTCTTGGAGAATAGAGGAAAGTTGTCAACATGGATTCTTCTATTTTTGGTGACTTCAGCTGCCTCACCCATGTATTTCTTTTTAAGTTTTAGGTTTATCTTCATGTTTCTCAAGGTCTGTCCATTAAATGGTTCTCCAATATTGGGAATCAAGTATTCAGTGAACTTTACCTCTTTTGTCAGAAAGTGTACCAAACCACTTTCTACAAAGATGTCTGTTAGAAGACGTCCACATGGAATATTAGGAGAGACCTTTTTCTCTTGATTTACAGTGCTTCTTGATTTTGTCATTGACATTTTATTTCAAGTTGCACGTCAGGATTATGCACTGAATGTCATGAGTTTTGGTTTATTCTCAAGCCGTGCACCAAAATAAGTCGAAAATTTTGTATTTGTCAAGAATACACAAGCCAAACAAGACTTGGAGCCCTTTCTATATATTTTCAAAATTCAAATTGAACACAAGAATTCTATGATTTCTCAATTTCTATCTATTCTCTCAAGCAAGTACACAAGAATAAAAAAGAGAAAGTCTCAAGAAACTCCCTCTCCTCCTTCACCAAGTTCTGATCGGCCAACACCACCACCTTCAGCCAAGACCTCCGATGTACTCCCTCCGACCGCCATTTGCTCACGTCACCCCTCTCCTCTATCTCACCGGCGCTTAATCCCTCCAGCCTCCGCGTGATCTCTGCGGTTCTTCCTCCGTCTTCGCATGAAGTCTGATCGCCCTCTCTTATGATTGCTAGCTCAGGCGATCTCCTCCATTCTTTCTTCGATCTTGATTTTTCGCATTATTCTGGTAATTCCTTACTTCTACTTGATTTACGTTCTTATTTGTCAATTGATTTGATGAATTAGGTGCTTACTTGAACTTAATATGAGTTTATTTAATTGAAGTAAGGAATTAAGTGATTCTTGAATTTGATAATGATGGAAGCGTGTGAAATCAGTTGAATGATGTTTGAATCTTGCAAATTCGATTACTAAATGATGATGATTTTGATGTCGAGTTGTGTCGAATTGTGTAATTTTGTTGAGAATTAATTTTGTCTTCATGTATTAATGATATTTTTAATCGAATTGATGATGAATTAATTTGTTCAACATTAAAAACTTTGAATCCGATAAATTGCATTAACACTTGAATAAGTTTGTTTAAGGCTTGGAGTCAACATTTTAATGTGGATTTAGTCGTTGTGCAATTTATTTGCAATTTCCGAGCAACGTTACATGAACCAGAAAGTGCTTTGGTGTATCCTATTGGGAGTTTTTAAAATCATTTTTGTTTAATCTCGGTTTAAGTGATGTTGCTTCCTGGTAAATGCAAATGCACTGTAAATTACATTTTTAATGTCGTTTGATGCATATTTGATCATAATTGGATATTTTTTTCACATCTATGTTGAGATACGTTGGTTTTAAATCGATTTTTCAGTCACTTTCATGAGTTAATGTGTGGATGTCCAGAAATTGTAAATGTTAGCATATCTTGGTTTTAATTCTTGAATGTTGCATGAATGAGTTTAATCGGGTGTTTGGTTAGCATTGGCATCAAGTTTGTTTGGTTTTGATCCAATTTTTTGTACATTCCATAAAGTGGTACAATTTTGTCTAGATTTTGTTTTAGCATGTACATTGAGATTTAATTCTCATTTAATGCATGTTTTAGTTTAATTGTTTGATTGTTGGACATTGATGTCAAATTTACTCACTTTTCCGATCGATTTCATGAGATTGGTGTAGTGCTGCCTGGATTCAGTAGGTGCATGTGAAATGAAATTTGATTGTTACTTGGAGCCTATTTTGTCTTGGTTTATCAATTGTTTGACATCTGTATTTATTTGAGATGATTTTAACTCAGTTTTGTATGCATTTCCATGTTTGTGACGGTACTGCCCGGTTCTTGATTTCAGTGTTCCGATACTTGTTCAGATGATATTTCTTCGCATTTCGATCTTATTTTGAGTTGGATATGATTGCTTGACTTTGTTTATGATTTCTTTTTATCACTAACTCTTCTTTTAGACTTGTGAAAGCTTCGGAAAGGAGGTTTCTCGCACCATGCGATGTGCGGATTATTTGTACTTGTATAGTTTTGTGTGTTGTGCAGGATGCACATGATATTGGATATGCGTGTGATTAATTTCACATGATGCTTTTATGCTTATTATCCTTTTTTGGATTTCTGACTATGTTCTTTATTGGTGAAGCCTGCACGAAGTTTTCCAGGTTTCTTTGCTTTGTTTGATTGCTACAAACTCTTGTTCGTTTGAACTCCTGAGCAGAAGCTTCAGTTGAAGTGTGATGAGAATCTGAGAAGATTGTTGCTTCAATGGTCAAGTCTTGTCTGACGCAGTTACTTTCCAGGAAATCCCTAACTTTTTCCTAGGTTTCCCTTGTGGGTTTTCAACCTACTGGGAAAATTTATTTTGTTTATGTCTCTAACTTTTGCCTAGACCTCCCTTTTGGGTTTTTAGTCTACCGAGAGGATCTTTTTTGCCTAAGCTATCCTTTCTGGTTTTCAACTTAGTGAGATGTTCTTTTATTTATTTAGGCAGAGTATTTCGTGACTGCATCAGAATTCATAGGACATGGGAAATTCTCACCATCCATAGTTTCAAGAATCAATGCACCACCAGAGAAGGCTTTCTTGACAACATATGGGCCTTCATTATTGGGAGTCCACTTGCCTCTAGAATTAGCATTAAAAGACATGATCTTTCTGAACACGAGGTCTCCTTCTCTGAATTCACGAGGCTTTACCTTCTTATCAAAAGCTTTCTTCATTCTTTTCATATATAACTGACCATGACACAAGGGCGTCATTCTCTTTTCTTCAATTAAATTCAATTGGTCAAACTTGTTATGGACCCATTCAGCCTCTGATAACTTGGTTTCCATTATTAGACATAAAGATGAAATCTCAACCTCATCGAGGAACACTGCCTCCATACCATACATAAGAGAGAATGAGGTTTCCCCTATTGAAGTGCGGATGGATGTACGATGCCCATGTAAATCCAAATGGAGCATCTCATGCCAATCCTTATTGGTAACAACCATCTTCTGGATAATCTTCTTAATATTTTTATTAGCGGCTTCAATAACCCCATTCATCTTAGGCCTGTAAGGAGACGAGTTGTGATGGACAATCTTGAATTTTTCACAAATTTCTGTCATCACCTTATTATTCTAATTTTAACAGTTATCAGTGATAATCCTACTTGACACACCATACCGACATATAAGATTATTCTTGATAAAACGTACTACCACCTGCTTGGTGACATTAGCATAAGAAGCTGCTTTCACCCACTTGGTGAAGTTGTCAATTGCCACCAAGATGAAACGATGTACATTCGGCACCTTGGGTTTAATCATTCCATTCATATCAATATCTTGAAGTAGTGAAAAACACAAGAAGGGGGGGTTGAATTGTAAAACTGAAATCTAATGCAATGAACAAGATATTTTTATCCTGGTTCGTTTGATCTCAAACTACTCCAGTCCACCCGTCAAGGTGATTTTGCCTCTCTCCAACAAGGTCTTAATCCACTATATTCAACTGAATATTACAGACTGCTTTAACAACTGCTAAAGCCTTCTTGATCCAAACCACAACCCGGTTTGTCAAGGAAACACTTTCTTACAAAGAAATAAAACTAAGTGTATGAATGTTTTCTACAAAAAACTGTATCACAACTGTGATGTATACACAACTTAAAGCTTAGAAACTAGATTGCTAAACAATGATAGAATATCAGAATGTGTGGTGTTTAGCAAAACTGAGAGAAGGAAGATTTTGATCAGCTTTTATGCATGTAGAGATTTGGAGAGCATTAGCCATTTCAATCTTCAAAGTCTTGTTTATATAGCACTGAGATGTTGAACGTTGGATGCAATATTCTTGATTCAATGCTATTAACAAACTTTCCTTATTGAGCAGATCTTGTCTGGAATGAGGCCGTTGATATTAATTTGCTTTCAATGCACAGTACCGTTGCTTACTTAATGCAAGTTCTGGCTTGGCTCATTCTGACTCTGCTTAGCTGCTGATGAACTGTTGTGTTTCTTTATCAGAGTGTTGAGCGCAGTCTTGTTCATCAGGCTTCAGCATGTACGTGAGTTGATCATCTGATTTTGACATTCTGATATGGCAACTTCTGATGCTGGTGTCAAGAACCAAATTCTGATGCTGATTAGATGTGATCTTGCTTATATCAATTAGAGTATCTGCAAGTCAGAACATAATAATTTTAGGCAGCAGATAGTTCATACATGAATCTTATAAATAATATATCTTTTCACTTTGTTATCATCAAAACTTAAATATAGGGTAGTAGATTCAAACTTTGTTCTAACAATCTCCCCCTTTTTGATGATGACAAAAACTAGATATTTTTAAATGAAAATAACGTGAAAAGGTATCAGAAAGATGCATCAGAGTAAGAGGTAAAAAAAAGATAAGGAGTAAAAAGATATCAGAGTTGAGAGATACTCCCCCTGAGTTTATTACTTCCCTTTGTTTTCAAGTGTTCTTCAGGATCAGATCTTTTTGCCTTTCTTTGAACATCAGAGTATCAGAGTCTTTGACTATCAGAAGCTTTATGTCAGAGCAGAGCTTCAGAGCTTTTCTTGTCAGAGCTTTGCTTTGGATCAGAGTATCAGAGCGGATCAGAGCTTCATAGTGATCAGAGCTTCTAGTCTTCAGAGTGTCCAGGAGCTTCCTTGTACCTATAGACTTTAAGCAAAACAGAAAAAACATTTTCAAGTAATAGAGTTAGAATGTTTGAGAATTTCTGTCTAGTTAGCCGTTATTGTTTAAAATATCATTCTTGTTCTCCCCCTTTTTGTCAGCAATCAAAAAGTGTAGGTGAGTGATAAAAAAATTTAAGATCCGAAAAACTAGTCATATTGAAGGGTTCAGAATCAAAACATGAAAATAGTACAAAACATATTCAAACAATACATCAGAAAATCAAAGAAAACATGAAAAAGACATGAATGAAAAAAAAAACTAAGGTTGAGGAGGCAAGCGTGTGAACAGGTTCTCCAGCATGGCTTGGATCTTTTCAGCAGTCTCATTCTGCTTGTGCACCATGCTGACAACAGTGTCAATCTTGCTATCCTGCACATCCATTCTTTCTTTCATCTTCTGGTCGTTTTCATCCATCCTCTGCTGCAGACGCATGTCATTCAGCTTTAGTTCTTCCAGAGTCTGCCTGTCCAAGGCAGCTTGAGAAGCATCAGAAGCAGGAAGCTTCTGAGAGCTTTCAGCAACATCTTCTGCTTGACTTTCTTCAGCTTGAATGGTTTTGTCTTCTTCTGATTGCACCTTTGAAGCTTGCTGTTTCTCAGACCAAGGTTCACTATCCAGAGGGAGCACGTCTTCTTTCAGAAGCTGACTTCCAACTTCATTCAGAAGCTTGCTGAAATTCTGTTGTGCCTGCTCATAGTTGATATCCTGCAACTTGAGGGCTTCAGCACGTACCCAAAGTCTGAATTGTGACCAGAGCTGATCAGAAGCAACTGGGTCAATCATTCCAGGTCAGACTTGCTTCAAAGAAGCAATCCATTGCTGCACACCTGTTTCAAAATTCATAATACCAGAGCCAACATCTGGTTGTTTTGGTTTTGGGATGGAAATTTTATGTTTCATATCAGCAAGACGGTCAAGACTGGTTAAGTCTATGAAAGTCCTGCTGGGGTTTTCAGAGGTTTGCTTGGCAGCAGTTTGTTTTGGAGAGGGAGTTTCAGAATCAGAAATTATAATTGGTCTGGGTGGTGTTTTGGGAGTATTTGGTGGTGTAGATTCTGATGAGGATGGCAATTGTGCTAAGGTGATTGTTGTTCCACCTGGCAGCTGGATTGCCAAAGGTGATGGTTGAGGTGAATGAGGTTCAGATGGTTGAGGAGAAGGAGTTTCAGAGTGATGAAACTCTGGTTGAGGTGATGGAGGATTAATTTCTGGTTGAGGAGAGGGAGACGGAATTGCTGGTTGAGGAGAAGTTGTTGGAATTTCTGGTTGTTCAGGGATAAGGGGTTCTTCAGGAATTGATGAGAGTGGTTGTTGTTGTTCTGGTTCTTCAGCAGATTGTTGTTGTTCTGGTTGTGGAGGAGGGATAATTTGTGGTTCAGAGTTTGATTGATCAGAAGTGTGTTGATCAATATCAGACAACACTTTGTCAATTGCTGATGTTGTTGAGATTGTTGGTTTGTGATGTTTGGTTCTGGGTCTTCTGAGTTTTAATGTCTCAGAAGGGTCCTCTTCTGGTACAGTTTCATCTATGGTAGGGATGGGGATTGAGATTCTATGAGAGGTTTGAGGAGGAACAGATGCTGGAATAGTAGAAGAATTTAAAACAGAAGCAGCAGATGAATTACCTCTTTTCTTGGGTGTCTGCTGGGATGATCCTTCTGAAGGTGCCTTCCTCTTCTTCGTCTTCTTCAGAGTCACTTCTTGCTGAGGTTGATGTAGAGCTTTGATAATCAGATTTGGATCTGTACCATCTGCCTTGCACGCATCCAAGTATCTGAGAACCACCTCTGGTTTAGATTCTATTTCAGAAAATAAAGGAAAGTCACTCAGAGGAACTCTTCTGCTGGTGATATCAGCAATTGGAGTAGCTCTGGGTTCCTTCTGGATATTTTCTATCAACTTCATCTTCTTCAAGTTCTTTGCGTTCAGAGGTTTCCCAACTGTTGGTTCAATAGTGCTTAGCTCTTGAGCTTCTATCAGATGCTCTATCAGCCTATTCTCTGTCAGAATATCTGATATCAACCTTCCAAAGGGTATCCAATCCCTCTTGGTTCTTTCTTCTTCCCTGGTTTCCTTCACACTTGTTCTGAGGTGGTTGAACAGGAAATGAGCCAGATTGATTTTTACCTTCTGATCAATAAAGTAGATCAGAAACTGCTGATACACATTTATGTAATCAGGTGAACTGGTTGGTTTCCTATGGTTGAAGCACCCCAGAATTATCTTAGCCCAAACTCTGTAGTGATCCTTCAGATCTTTGATCTTGCTGCTGGGCACCCCATGAGTGAAAATCCTTGCAGCTATCACACCCACATCAGCACATCTTTCAGCCATGTCCACACAACAGACGCCACCGCCACTGTAACCGATTAGCCTTGCAATGTGATCCTCAATGATCACAATCTTCTTTCCCATAACAAAGGAGGTGACTAGATGTGTTGAAACCTTGGCGTGAATCCAGAATTCCTTGACTAGCATAGGGAATGTTGGTCCAACCAACCTGTCAAAATACCTTTCCCACTTCTGTGCCCTAACTTCTTCAGTTAGGTCAAAACCGTTCTCCTTCAAGCTTCCAAAATCAATGATTAATTCAGAAAGCACTTCAAGATTCTTCACAGGAGTGAGGAGTGTTCTGAATGGCACTTGATATTGCTCAGATGATGCTTTCTTCTGAGGACCTGCAGAAGCACTGCTGGAGGTTGCCATGTTCACACTAAAAAGGTTTTGAGAAGAAACTGAGGAAAAAAGGTTTTGCAAGAGATGAACACAGAAATATGCAGAAATGCTTGAGTATTAGTGAGAAAACGTAAAGAATGAGAATGAGAGATTAATGTGTTTAAATAGAGTTTCAAAATATTTTGAAAAGATAAACGTTTTTAAGAAAGAGAAAAATCATGATTGCATTTTAAAAGCATGATTACTTTTCATTAAATGCTTGCTGATTTTGGGGGATTTGAGAAAGATACTTAAAAACGAATACCAGACATGTGTCTCAATGCACCCAATCAGCGCTTTGCCTTCTCAGAAGCGTGCACGCGTTCTGCTTCAGAGATATGCTGATGATTGGATGACACTTGTTTGATGTAGTGATCAGCACGTCTGTCTTTGAGCTTAGACTCTCAGATCTTTAGACTTGCATCTGATACAATCTGCATGTTCTATCTTTCTGAAAGAAGATTGATCAGAAGTTCACAGTAAAACAATTACATTCTGAAGGTAAATATATGGAATTAAAACATTTTCACTCTGGACAAATTTCATGCTGAGATGTTTCAGAATGAAATTAAACCTATCTTCTGAAATGGGTTTAGTAAAGATATCAGCCCATTGATGGTCTGTATCTATAAATTTTAAGTTCAAAATACCTTTCTGAATATAGTCCCTAATGAAGTGATGTTTTATTTCTATATGCTTAGCTCTAGAATGTAAAATGGGATTCTTACTTAAGCAAATAGCAGAAGTATTATCACAGAGTATAGGAATGTTACTCTCAAAAATCTGGAAGTCTTCAAGCTGACTTTTCATCCAGAGCATTTGTGTGCTACATCCTGCTGCTGCTATGTACTCAGCTTCTGCTGTTGATAGTGCAATTGTTTATTGCCTTTTGCTGGACCAAGAGATCAGATTTTCTCCCAGAAACTGGAAGCTTCCAGAAGTACTTTTTCGTTCTACTCTGTCTCCAGCAAAATCAGCATCGCAGTAGCCTACTAAGCTGTAATCACTAGATTTTCTATAAAACAAACCCAGATTAGTAGTACCTTTCAGATACTTGAAAATTCGCTTAACAGCTGTTAAGTGAGATTCTCTAGGATCTGATTGGAATCTAGAACATATACAAACACTGAATAATATGTCAGGTCTTGAAGCAGTCAGATATAGGAGAGAACCAATCATACCTCTGTAGACTTTCTGTTCTACATTTTTGCTTACCTCTTCTCTTTCCAGAATGCACGTGGGATGCATTGGAATCTTTGATGGCTTACATTCTGAGAGGTCAAATTTCTTCAGAAGATCTCTGATGTATTTGCTCTGATGAATGTAAGTTCCCTCTGGAGTTTGATTGATCTGAATTCCTAGAAAGAATTTCAGTTCCCCCATGAGGCTCATCTCAAATTCTGCCTGCATACACTTAGCAAATTTTCTTCCAAGAGAAGGATTAGTAGAACCAAAAATAATATCATCAACATAAATTTGACAGACTAAGATGTCATTCTTAACTGATTTACAGAATAGAGTAGTGTCCACTTTCCCTCTGGTGAATTCATTTTCTAACAGAAAGTTACTTAGCCTTTCATACCAAGCTCTGGGAGCTTGTTTCAGACCATACAGTGACTTCTTTAGTTTGAAAACATGTTCTGGATGTTTTGTATTTTCAAAACCAGGGGGTTGGTGTACATAAACCTCTTCTTCTATATAACCATTTAAGAATGCACTTTTGACATCCATCTGATACAGAGTAATGCCTCTATTAACAGCAAATGAAATTAAAAGTCTGATAGATTCTAACCTGGCGACTGGGGCAAAGGTTTCTGTATAGTCTATCCCCTCTTGCTGACTATAACCTTGTGCAACCAGTCGTGCTTTGTTTCTGATGACTTCACCTTGTTCATTTAGCTTGTTTCTGAACACCCATCTTGTTCCAATGACGTTGAATCCTTTTGGTCTGGGAACGAGATCCCATACGTCGTTTCTGGTGAATTGATTCAGCTCTTCTTGCATTGCCAGAATCCAGTCATTATACAGAAGTGCTTCATCAATAGAAGAAGGTTCAATCAGAGACACAAGTCCCATAAGAGTTTCTTCAGAGTTTCTGAAGCTTGCTCTTGTTCTGATTGGATCTTCCTTTCTTCCTAAGATAGTCTCTTCTGGGTGATCCAAGCTGCTTCTGGGTAATCTCTTCTGAGGTTGATCAGCAGCTGCTGTAGGATTGCTAGTAGTGCTCCTTTCAGACGTTGAAGGAGTTTCTGTGTTGAGAGCTTCTGATGACTTGTCTTCAGAACCTGTAAATTCAATTTCTATACCTGCAAAAACTTCATTCTGCTTTGACTTTTCAGAGTCAAGCTTATCATCAAAACGAACACTGATTGACTCTTCCACAATCTGTGTTTCTGTATTGTATACTCTGTACCCTCTTGAGCGTTCAGAGTATCCTAACATAATACACTTCTGTGCTTTAGAGTCAAACTTGTTCAAATAATTCTTTGTATTTAATATAAAGCAAGTACATCCAAATGGATGAAAATATGAAATGTTGGGCTTTCTGTTCTTCCACAATTCATATGGAGTCTTTTCCAGAATAGGTCTTATTGAGATTCTATTCTGAATGTAGCACGCTGTGTTTATTGCTTCTGTCCAGAAGGTCTTAGCAACGTTTGTCTCATTGATCATGGTTCTGGACATTTCTTGCAATGTTCTGTTCTTTCGTTCCACAACTCCATTTATTTGGGGAGTTCTAGGACAAGAGAAATCATGCAGAATGCCTCTGTCATTAAAGAATGACTCAAAATCTTTGTTTTCAAATTCTCCACCATGATCACTTCTGACTTTAACGATTCTAAGATCCTTTTCATTCTGAACTTGGTTACAGAAGTTAACAAACACAGAGTGTGACTCATCCTTGTGTCTTAAGAACTTTACCCATGTCCATCTGCTATAGTCATCTACGATTACTAACCCATACTTCTTGCCACTGACTGAAGCAGTTTTAACTGGTCCAAATAAGTCAATGTGCAGAAGTTCTAATGGCTTAGAGGTAGAAACAACATTTTTGGATTTAAAAGAAGGTTTTGCAAATTTTCCTTTCTGACATGCTTCACACAGAGCATCTGAATTGAACTTCAAATTAGGAAGTCCTCTGACCAGATTGAGTTTGTTAATCTGAGATATTCTTCTCATACTAACATGCCCCAATCTTCTGTGCCAGATCCACTGCTCGTTGTTAACAGACAGAAGGCATTTTACATTCTGACTTTTTAGTTCAGAAAGTTTGATTTTGTAAATGTTGTTTTTCCTCTTACCATTAAACAGGATAGTCCCATCTTTCTGACTAACAGCTTTACATGATTTTTGATTAAAGATTATATCATAACCGTTATCACTTAATTGACTTATGGATAACAGATTATGCATCAATCCATCTACTAGCAGAACATTATTAATAGAGGGAAGATTTCCATTACCTACAGTTCCAGAGCCAATTATCTTTCCCCTCTGATTGCCTCCAAAGCCAACGTGGCCTCCAGGCTTAAGTTCCAGGCTTTGGAACATATGCCTTCTTCCCGTCATGTGTCGTGAGCAGCCAGAGTCCAGGTACCATGACTGGTGTTTCTGACTTGCTGCTAAAAATATCTGCAACATGTATTATTTTATCCTTAGGTACCCAGATTTTCTTGGGTCCTGATTTGTTAGTTTTACCAAAACTCTGGTTGAATTTTGGTTTCACAGAGTGCTTACTGCTAGTGTATTTAATATCATGTGTGTGACCATATACAAAATGTGAATTCAGAGGAGTGTGTTTAATGGTTAAGTCCATGACATTCTTTGGTGTAGGAACCTTACCTTGGTATCCTATTCCTTTCCTGCCGTTTCTGCTAACTCCATAGATCATTGAAGCCATTTTTCTTCTATCTATGCTTTTAGCTAGGAACTTCTGGAAACTGTGATCATACTCCTTGATGATCTCATCAGCGTTGCTGGGAGTTTCAGAAATTGGTTCCTTCTGAGAGTTTTGTAAAGTGTTTTCTAATTTTGAAATCTTATTTCTCAGCTCAGAATTTTCCAATTTGAGACTCTCAGTCTTATTAGAGTCAGATTCAAGATTCCTTTTCAGGTCTTTGAATTTAGCTCTAATTTGCTGATAACATTCCAGAATCTCATTAAGGCTTTCAGCAAGTTCAGCCTTTGTAAAGTTAACAACAGAGTTAGGAAATACCTCTTCAGTATCTGATTCTGAGTCTGATTCAGAAGCTTCACTATCTTCTGAGATGTTAGCCATGAGAGCTATGTTTGCCCTCTCATCATCTGATTCTGAGTCAGCTTCAGACGAGTCAGAGTCATCCCATGTGGCCATGAGACTTTTCTTATTCTCTCTTCCAAACTTCTTTTTGGGCTTTTCCCTCTGAAGCTTTGGGCAGTCACTCTTATAGTGTCCTTGCTCATTACACTCATAGCAGATGATGTCCTTGGTGTTTGGCTTTTTGCTACTGGAGGAGCCTTTAGATCTTCTGTATCCAGAGGAAGAATCTGTCCTTCTGTATCTGGAAGAAGACTCGTTCTGATCAGATCTTCTGGGATTCCTGAACTTCCTTTGTCTTTGCTTCCACAGTTGATTTACTCTTCTGGAAAGGAGAGAGAGTTCGTCTTCTTCTGATGAGGATCCATCAGATGTTTCTTCAACTGCCTGCAAAACTTTAGACTCAAATTTTTTGTTAGATTTTAATGCTAAAGGCTTACCTTGCTTCTGAGGCTCATCAGCTTCTAGCTCTATCTCATGACTTCTGAGGGAGCTGATAAGTTCCTCCAGAGTGATTTTGTTGAGATCTTTAGCTAGCTTCAGAGCTGTAACCATAGGTCTCCACTGCTTGGGTAAACTTCTGATGATTTTCTTGACATGGTCAGCAGTAGAGTATCCTTTGTCCAGAACTTTGGGACCAGCTACCAGAATCTGGAATCTAGAGAACATGGTTTCAATGGATTCTGATTCTTCCATTTTGAACGCCTCATACTTCTGAATGAGCGCCAGAGCTTTTGTTTCTTTGACCTGAACGTTGCCCTCATGCGTCATTCTGAGTGAGTCAAAAATATTCTTTGTTGTGTCTCTGTTGGAGATCTTTTCATACTCAGTATAGGAGATGGCGCTGAGGAGGATGGTTCTGGCCTTGTGGTGATTCTTGAAGTCACGCTTTTGTTGATCAGACATTGTTTTTCTATCAATCTTCTGACCGCTTGCATTCACAGGGTGCGTGTATCCATCTGTCACCATATCCCACAAATTAGCATCATATGCCAGAAAGAAGCTTTCAATTCTGTCTTTCCAGTAATCAAAGTTTTCTCCATCAAAGACTGGAGGTTTGCCGCTGAATCTGTCTCTGTCCTCATTGTTGTCATTACTGATGTGAGAATTGTTTCCTGCCATTGTGTTTTTCTGACGCTGGATCTTGTACTGACACGGTTAAGTGTTTTAGCTCAGAACCAGGCGCTCTGATGCCAATTGAAGTAGTGAAAAACACAAGAAGGGGGGGTTGAATTGTAAAACTGAAATCTAATGCAATGAACAAGATATTTTTATCCTGGTTCGTTTGATCTCAAACTACTCCAGTCCACCCATCAAGGTGATTTCGCCTCTCTCCAACGAGGTCTTAATCCACTATATTCAACTGAATATTACAGACTGCTTTAACAACTGCTAAAGCCTTCTTGATCCAAACCACAACCCGATTTGTCAAGGAAACACTTTCTTACAAAGAAATAAAACTAAGTGTATGAATGTTTTCTACAAAAAACTGTATCACAACTGTGATGTATACACAACTTAAAGCTTAGAAACTAGATTGCTAAACAATGATAGAATATCAGAATGTGTGGTGTTTAGCAAAACTGAGAGAAGGAAGATTTTGATCAGCTTTTATGCGTGTAGAGATTTGGAGAGCATTAGCCATTTCAATCTTCAAAGTCTTGTTTATATAGCACTGAGATGTTGAACGTTGGATGCAATATTCTTGATTCAATGCTATTAACAAACTTTCCTTATTGAGCAGATCTTGTCTGGAATGAGGCCGTTGATATTAATTTGCTTTCAATGCACAGTACCGTTGCTTACTTAATGCAAGTTCTGGCTTGGCTCATTCTGACTCTGCTTAGCTGCTGATGAACTGTTGTGTTTCTTTATCAGAGTGTTGAGCGCAGTCTTGTTCATCAGGCTTCAGCATGTACGTGAGTTGATCATCTGATTTTGACATTCTGATATGGAAACTTCTGATGCTGGTGTCAAGAACCAAATTCTGATGCTGATTAGATGTGATCTTGCTTATATCAATCAGAGTATCTGCAAGTCAGAACATAATAATTTTAGGCAGCAGATAGTTCATACATGAATCTTATAAATAATATATCTTTTCACTTTGTTATCATCAAAACTTAAATATAGGGTAGTAGATTCAAACTTTGTTCTAACATATCTCACATAAAAAAAGGCCATGGGGAAGAAATAACATTGATAAGTGTTGGAGGCACATGAATCTTGTCAGAAAAAATATGACATTTATGGCACTTCTTCGCAAATTTATAACAGTTAGATCCCATTTTCAGGCAATAGTAACCTTCCCTAAGCATCTTCTTTGCCATCGAATGTCCATTGACATGGGTACCAAAGGAACCTGCATGGATCTCATGCATCAACTTGTCTGCTCCGTGTCTATCCACGCATTTGAGCAAGACCATGTCATAATTTCTCTTGAATAACACATATTCATTAAGGAAAAAGCTACATGCAAACCTTCTCAACATCTTCCTATCTTTGTTGGATGCACCAAGAGGGTATTATTGAGTTTGAAGGAAGTTATTGATATCATAATACCAAGGTTTTTCATCTGACGTCCCCTCTGTAGCAAATACATGAGCTGTTATATCAAGACGTTGAACTGTAATCTGAGGTACATTATTCCAAGCATTCACTTGATACATGGAAGCCAAAGTGGCGAAAGCATCTGACATCTGATTCTCATCTCCGGGAATATGATGGAATTAAGCTTTATTGAAGAAAGGTAATAATCTTCTTACATAATCTTTATAAGGAATCAAGCCAATGTGACGAGTATCCCATTCTCCTTTGATATGATTTATTACCAAAGCTGAATTGCCATATACATCAAAAAAAATTGATTCTGAGATCTATAGCCTCTTCAAGACCCATGATACAAGCTTTATACTCCGCCATTTTATTGGTACAATCAAATGTCAACCTTGTAGTAAAAGGGATATATGACCCATGGGGAGTGATAATTACAACACCAATTCCTTTTCCATAAGCATTTACAGCTCCATCAAACACCATACCCCATCGGGATTCAGGATCAGGACCTTCCTCAAGAAAAGGTCCATCACAATATTTTACTTTCAAATACATCACATCCTCATCAACGAAATCATATTTAATAGACTGATAATTGTCAACTGGTTTGTGAACGAGGTACTCTGCCAACACACTGCCTTTAATAGCCTTCTGAGTTTGATATTTAATATCATATTTAGACAACAACATATGTCAGTAGGAAAATCTTCCAGTAAGAGTAGGATTTTCAATAATATACTTAATTAGATCCATTTTGGAAATACACCAAGTAGTATGATTCAACATATATTGTCATAATTGCTTTGCCTCCCAGACCAGAGCATAACATGTTTTTATAACATAGAATACCCTGACTCACAGTCAGTGAACTTCTTTCTCAAATAATAAATGACATATTCTTTACCTCCTATTTCATCTTGATGTCCCAAAATATAGCCCATGGAATTATCCAACACAGTCAGATACAAAATCAATGGTCTTCCTTCAATAGGAGGGATCAAGATAGGAGGCTCAAGCAGATACTCTTTAATGTTTTCAAATGCCCTTCAGCAATCGTCCATCCACACACAACCTTGATCTTTCTTTAACAACTTGAAGATTGGTTGCCAGGTTGCGATCATATGGGAAATAAATATGGAAATGTAATTCAAACGTCCAAGGAAGCCTCTAACTTGCTTTTCAGTTCCTTGCAAAGGAATTTCTTGAATTGCCTTAACTTTATCAGGATCAACTTCATTTCGTTTTTGGTTGACAATGAAACCTGGCAATTTTCCTGAACGAACACCAAAAGTTCACTTATATGGATTCAAGCGGAGACGACACTTCCTCAAAAGCTGAAACAATTACAACAAGTCTTCTATGTGCCCTTCCTCAGTCTGAGATTTGGCGATCATATCAACAACACATACCTCAATTTCTTTATGCAACAGATTATGGAATATGTTTGTCATAGCCCTCTGGTACGTTATACCAGCGTTCTTCAACCTGAAAGGCATCACTCTGTAAAAAAATGTTTCTCAGGGTGACATAAACGTTGTTTTTTCCATGTCTTCAGGGGCCATCTTAATTTGATTGTATCAGAAAAATGCATCCATGAATGAGAACAATTTTAGTTTTGTTGTACTATCAACCAACATATCAATATGGTTTAATGGGAAATCATCTTTCGGACTAGCTTTATTTAAATCTCTATAATTAACGCACATGCGGACTTTTCCGTCTTTCCTTGTGTGATACGGTGGGAAGAACTGACTGTTTTTAGGAATGCTGGTTTGCGTTTTGCGTTTGTTTTTTGCAAAATGTCGCGGTAAGCAAGAGTCGCCACCGACTTTTATTTTATCCAACAAGGAAAGGAAAAAAGCACAGAAAAATTCCTTTTTCGAGATGTTTCTCGGGTTCGGGGGGTAGATTATAGAAAGGGAATGTGTTAGGACCCTTTCTATCCGTGGTTATCCACGGGCTCTTAGGTACTTGCTCAATTGTTTTCAAATTTGTTTTCTTTGTGCTTGTAGGTTTGAAAAAGTTTTTGTTTTGAAACTTCGATTTAACTCTTGCTTCTGTCCTCAAGAGCGTATGAAGTGTTTTTGAAAACTTTGTTCGAAAAGGAGTGTAAGTGTAAAAAAGATTTTGTTTTTGAAAGAGCAAGTATCTAAGAACCACCTACCTACTCGAAAAAGGAATCGTTCTATGCTAATTTCTTTTATACAATGCTATCCTACTATTGATGAGTAGGTAGCATCGTTGTTGGAGTTTAAGGGTCAATTCGAATGAGGGGCTTACAGTCACCAAAGCAATGTTAGGACGCCTTAGCGGTAACCCTAATGTCTTAGATCATTTGTTTGAGGCAACAATATCTGAGGCAACCATTTCGAGGCGACTATGATCTTTTAGACAAGAGGGTGACCTCTAAAGCGACCTATACTCAATGACCGCGTACGAAGGCAACCAAGTGGGGTGTACCCTAAGAGTGCGCATGTGCGAGTGTGTCGTTTTCAGTTATTTTTATCTTTGTACATGTTAAAGGTGATCTAAGTTAATTTTAGGTTAAAACATCCAGTCTTGTCATGCAACCCTATTATCAAACATCTAACAGTTATAATTTGCGGGAAATAAAATGCGGAATTTAAATTACAAGGCGTCGGGTATTTACATCGCCAAAGACAAACCCTTTAAAAAATAAATAAAGCGATAAAAAATAAATAAAAGTCCTATTAACTATTACAATCTGGGAGCAAGTACATTATTGGATACAAGAAAATAAATCGCGGAGCAAAATTTAATCGGGCGCAAGATTAGGGTTTTGACCCTTTAAAGGAGACATCTTTTTGTTGTTTTTATATTAAGAAAGAAATTAAACCTAGATTAATTAGTAAATTAAATCAAATAAATTAATTAAATGAAAAATTAAATTATTTTTGGGTTTTTGTTATTTTAAGAAAGAAAAATGAAATTAATTAAATTAATGGTTAGTACCTAATTAAATCTAATTAATTATTTATTTACAAAATAAGTCAAAATTATTATAGAATTAAAACCTAAATTAATTAATTAGTATTTATTAAAAAAATGAAAGTTAAAATTTGATTGAATAAAAATATTTTTTGTGATTTTATTTTATAAAAAGAAAATTGTGATTGGTTAGAAGTTAAATAAAAATAATAAAACAATTAAAATAAATAAATAAAATAAGTAAGAAGAGGGAGTATGGGCCTGAATTTTGTGGTGTAGATAGCAATTGGGAGGCCCAAAAGCATTGGCCCTTGTTTACTCTTGGTGATCTGGTGTCTATGCATTGACTGGCGCCTTGGTGGACCATCAGCTTAGAACCATCAGATTTGGCCTTTGGCCATTGGATGAATGAGGATGCATGGTGTTCTGTAGGCTCAAGCACACATAGGAGTACCTGAAGAGGAAAAATATAGAGAAAGTGGGGGACCTAGGATTCGAACCCAAGTCCTGAAGGAGTTTACACGTGCATGCTTGCCACTACACCATCCTGATCTGTTTGTTAATATAATGGAAATAATATATATTATATAAAAACAAAAACTATTGCCAGAAATTAAAAAAAATGCGCGCGTGGTTTGAATGGCCCAATGATGGGGCGCCACGCATAATCTTCAACCTGTCGTCCATGGGCAAAAGTACACAGACCTATACCAACGGACATAAGTCCGTAGCTACAACATGGTTCATCTCAAAAATCCTCCTCAAGCCACAAAAATGAATTCCAAGGGCATGGTTATGTTCGTCTCACTCTCCCGGTCACAACCATACCCTTCTTGGTGGTCAATTATTCCTGAAATAAAAATGCCCAAAAATATCCAAGAAACCCTGGCTATGGCGTATCTTGTTACATATGATATAAATGAAATTTAATGATGCTAATAGCTTGGAAATGTTGTGAGGATTACAAATATGCCAATAGTTTTCATTATAGATGCAAGAATGATGAGTTTCGATTTCAAAAACAAGGGTGTTTATCGTGACACTTATAGCGTGTTTGGATGTATGAACAAGCTTGCTTTGGATTCAGATAGGTTGAGTGAACGCCCAAGAATCGATTGGGACAGGTCTTGGCCTCTGAAAATGCCTCTAGCTATGATTTCAATCTCCAACTTTTTAGTGAATTTTTCCAATCTTGTACTGCCTCTCTCTGCAATTTCCAACCCTTATTTCGATTGCTTTGGCTTCCTTATGTAGTGTGTAGTGTATTAGGGTAAGAATTATGAATCAAATCCTCTCATATCAATGCATACATATTTGATTTGATCTCCTCTTTAAACCTTTCCAAATTTGGCTTGATTCAATCTTTTTGCACGTGAATTGCTTTGATACGAATTCCATGATGATGCTAGCTGTAAACAAAGCCTAAAACAATCAATAAATCAAGAGTTTTTAATTATTTGGATTTTCTATGATTTTATTTGATTTAAAATGAATAAATTCAATAAAAATCAAATTAAATAATAAAAATGAAATATGAGCTCATGGCTGAAGCTAAGACACGTGGGAAACTATGCAAGCTCAAATCAAGTGGAAAATAATGGGCCCATTTGACAAAATTTGATGTTTTGGGGATAGTTGACTTTTGGCAATTGTGCAAAAATTTCCAACTTCAACAATGCATAACTTCTTAAATTTTGAACTTTCGGAAGTGTTCTTAGACTTTTTAGAAAGCTTGAGATGTCCTATAACCAACTCTTTTGGTCTCATCTCATTTTGATATTCCATGCTCAAGTTATAAGCTTTGGAAAAAAAGGTGTTTTGTTGACTTTCAAAAATGACCTATAATGTCCAAATTTATAACTTCTTGTGAGTGCATTTTTTGATCTTGTGGTATGAATATGGATTGTAGGAAATTGAATCCTATTCAAAATTAGCTTTGGATGGGTCATTTCTCATAAATTATGAGAAAGTTATGCTTGGTCAAAGTTGAGTTGACTTTTCCTGCAAAACCCTAATTTAGCAACTTTTGAGTCTTGATGAATTTTGAGCAATCCTTGATGAATCTTGATCAACCCTTGATCAAATAATGAAGTATACTTCAAAATGAGAATGTTGACAAAAAATATTGAAGTTTGACTGTATTTGGGTCACAGTTGACTTTTGCCCTAGCATAGTCGATTTTTGGACCTTTGAGCAATTAACTGAGCAAACTTCCTCTGCAAGGATTGAAATTTGACATGGATGATCTTGATAACATATTAGGACATTGGGGAGAAATTGAGGTCATTTGGACTCAAAGATCTTGATGCAACCCAAAACCCTAATTTAGGGTAGACTGCCTTAGGAGATAGCTTGTCTGTCCAACTTTTGAGCAAACTTGAGCAACTTGGAGATTTTTCTTGCAATGTTTTGAGGAATATGAGAGGGAAAATTTTGGGGTACAACATCTGCCCCTGTTCAATCTTCTTAAACCAGAGGATGTAGATTGGCTTTGGTGCCTTTCGTGATCCGAAGGTGGAAGAGGATTGAACACTAGAGTGCCCAGAAATTTGCACTCGCATGAAGTGGTATCAGCCTTGTGATGCCGGGAATGGGCTTACAGATGCCATTTGGAGGTTGCTGGCGAGAGGATGGGCTTAAAGATTCCATCTGCAGGAGTTTCGATCTCATAAGAGATTCCTTAGCGAGAACTTGCCTACCTGTTGTTGTGGAAGATTCCGCTTGGGGAGTCTGATCTTTGTTGAGATTTAGGAACTTGCCTGTACTTCAATTGAGAGAGCATCTCTGTTGAGTTTTAAGAACTTGTCCGTAATTCAACTGGGGGGAAACTTGTCGAGATTTAGAACCTTATATGTAATTCAACTGAGGATAATTCCATTGAGATTTAAGAAACGATCAGTACTTCGACTAAGGAGAATTGCCGAGATTTAGAACCTTATCTGTAATTCAATCGAGACTAATTCAGTTGAGATTTAAGAACCGGTCAGTACTTCGACTGAGGAGGATTGCCTAGATTTATAACCTTATCTGTAATTCAACCGAGACTAATTCAGTTGAGATTTAAGAACCGGTCAGTACTTCGACTGAGGGAAACATCTTCATCAAGATCTAGGACTGTCTATACTTCAACGGAGGATAATTCTGTTTAGATTTAAGAACTCGTCCACACTTCGACGGAGGAAAATTGTCGAGATTTAGAACCTTATATGTAATTCAACCGAGACTAATTCAGTTGAGATTTAAGAACCGGTCAATACTTCGACTGAGGGAAACATCTTCATCGAGATCTAGGAACTGTCTGTACTTCAACGGAGGATAATTCTGTTGATATTTAAGAACACGTCCACACTTCAACGGAGGAAAATTACCGAGATTTAGAACCTTACCTGTAATTCAACCGAGACTAATTCAGTTGAGATTTAAGAACCAGTCATTACTTCGACTGAGGGAAACATCTTCATCGAGATCTAGGACTGTTTGTACTTCAACGGAGGATAATTCTGTTGAGATTTAAGAACTCGTCCACACTTCGACGGAGGAAAATTGTCGAGATTTAGAACCTTATCTGTAATTCAACCGAGACTAATTCAGTTGAGATTTAAGAACCGGTCAGTACTTCGACTGAGGGAAACATCTTCATCGAGATCTAGGAACTGTCTGTAATTCAACCGAGGATAATTCTGTTGAGATTTAAGAACTTGTCCACACTTCGACGGAGGAAAATTGTCGAGATTTAGAACCTTATCTATAATTCAACCGAGAATAATTCAATTGAGATTTAAGAACCGGTCAGTAGTTCAACATAGCTGAGAACTTAACTGCATCCTTCCTGAAAGGTAAAGGTCAGTCGTATGCAATGCATCATATATACCAAGCAATGATGTTCTCAAAATAAATGAGATTGTGTTGTATGATGCGTATATGCATGTATCATGATGTATGGAAATGTAATGTCTTAGCTGGGGAAAATAAATCCCGGATAGCTGCTGGAGAATAGAGTTGGATTCTTTGTTTCTGTTGGGGATGGCGAACGAAGGTGATTGCGAGAATAAACCTGCAGGAGAGGATAACTCTATTGGGGAATAAGCTGATGAGGAGATTACTCTGTGGGGAAGAGATGTTCTGTAGAGAATTCCACCGATAAATTCCGATGGGGACGAATTATTGTTGCTGGTGATACATAATCCTGTTGGGGATTGACTTCTTGTTTGTGAAGGGAAAGAACTCCGCTGGGGATGATCTTTCAGTTGCGACTTCACTGTGGATAACCTTTTAGACTCTAATGGGGATAATCCTTTGCGTTCTGTTGGGGATAATCTTCCAAAGTCTACTGGGGATGAGGCTTCAACTCCACCGGGGAAGCTTTTTCAAACCGCGCTGGGAAAAATTTCAAACTCCACTGGGGATTTTTGTATTCTGCCGGGGAATATCCTTACACTCCGTTGGGGAATATTAAGACTGTCGGGGATATTAAGCCTTTTCAGCGTTGATGGTAGATAAACTCTGCTTGGGGAGAATATTACCGATTCATTCACAATTGCAAGTCTCAGCTGGGGAGAGTCAACATTACTGTCTTACTCTGCGGGGAGTGAATGCATTTCAACCATGTTCATCAGCTTAATTTACCTTTGTACCTGGTGGACAAACATCCGTATAGCTTGGACAATTCTTATTGCCCCTGTTTCTGATATTACCAGTAATCGTCTTTTGTTTCGCATGTAAGTATTTATGAGCAGCAATTAATGTCAAGTGCATATATCAAAAATGAACATTGGACGTTCTTTGCAAAACAAAACAGAAAAAGGAAAAACTGTTTGAAATTTATCTGAAAATGAATTTGTATTGATTTTAAAGTTTGGCCTGTAAATAGGCGTTTTTGTACAAGAAGTTGGCGTCCTAGTAAGAGGATGCCGCCGAACAAATAGAAGTTACACAATTTGTGAAAAACTAAACAAAACAACTATGTGAATAATCCCACTGGGTTCCAACTCTGATATTGCCTTTATGTCCTCGAGCATCTCATCACTTTACTACTTGGTTGAAGGTAGATTAGATTGATTAATGTCGTTCGAGCTTGATATTTGATACCGAAGTCTGGTTGCCAGGTGATCCAATGAGACATAGTGTTACGATTTGATCCCTAACTTTTTCCTGGACCGCCCTTTCGGGTTTTCGGTTCATCGGGATACCCTTTTTTGCCTAAGCCGCCTTTTCAGATTTTCGACTTGCCGGGTGTACAATTTTTTTCATTTTCATCCCTTATTTTTGACCTAACCCTTTTGGTTCGCTGGGAAGCCCTTATTTTTTCCTAGGCCAGTCGACTTAGCGGGTCATTAATTATGCATAGTATTTTTTCACTATGTCTGCATTGACGGGGTGAGGAAGGTCGTCACCATCCATGGTGGTTAGAATCACAGCTCCTCCTGAGAAAATGTTCTTAACCACAAATGGCCCTTCGTAAGTAGGGGTCCATTTTCCCCTGGGATCACCTTGTGGTAAGATAATGCGCTTGATTACCAGATCCCCAACTTGATACTCTTGTCGTCTGACTTTCTTATTAAATGCCTTGATCATCCATTTTTGGTACGTCTGACCATGACAAATAGCAGTAAGTCTCTTTTTGTCGATTAAGTTCAACTGATCAAGCCGGGTCTGGATCCAGTCATCTTCGCTCAAACCTGCATCCTTCATAATCTGAGGAGAGGGTATCTGAACTTCAATGGGTAAGACTGCCTCCATGCCATAAACCAAGGAATAAGGGGCTGCCCCTGTTGACGTCCGCGCTGAGGTACGGTACCCATGAAGAGAAAATGGTAACATCTCGTGCCAATCTTTGTATGTCACTGTCATCTTCTGCACAATCTTCTTAATGTTCTTGTTAGCCGCTTCTACAGCCCCATTCATCTTCGTCCGATAAGGAGAAGAGTTGTGATGTTGTATCTTGAACTGCTTGCAGAGCTCAGTGATCATCTTATTGTTGAGATTGGTACCATTGTCCGTAATGATCCTCTCTGGTACAGCATATCAACAAATCAGATTATGCTGAATGAACCGTGTCACGACGTTCTTGGTTACAGTAGCAAAGGAAGTTGCTTTAACCCACTTCATAAAATAATCAATAGCTACCAGGATGAAACGATGCCCGTTGGATGCCGTAGGTCTGATTTCGCCGATCATGTCGATGCCCCACATTGCAAAAGGCCACGGAACTGTCAAGACGTTCAGAGGTACCAGAGGTATATGTACCTTATCAGCATAGACTTGGCACTTGTGACAGGTCCGAGAATGTTAATAACAATCGGCTTCCATTATGGACCAATAATATCCTGCCCAAAGGATCTTCTTTGCCATGGTGTGTCCACTGGAATGAGTTCCGAAAGTACCTTCATGTAACTCCGCCATGATCCTTTCTGATTCATTCTTATCCATACAACGCAGTAAAGTTGAATCATGGTTACGCTTGTAGAGAATGCCATTGCTGATGAAGAACTTCGCCACGAACCTCCTCAGAAACTTCTTATCATTAACAGATGCTCCCCCGGGGTATTCCTGAGCCTCAAGATACCTCTTCACCTCGTGAAACCAGGGTTTATATGCTACCTCTTCAGTCTCAATATCACAGCAATGTGCAGGTTCGTCCAATCTTTCAATGATAATCCGGGGAGCTTCGTTGTCCCAATTGACTTTGAACATAGAAGACATTGTAGCTAGCGCGTCCGCCAACTGATTCTCCTCTCTTGGGAAGTGTTCAAAGGTTATCTCCTCGAAGTGGGGAAGCAATGTCAACACATACTCCTTGTAAGGAATAAGATTTGGGTGTTTCGTATCCCACTCGCCTTTGATCTGACTGATCACGAGAGCGGAATCTCCGAAGACACTCAAGAACTTAATCCTTAGGTTGATTGCTGCTCGAAGACCCATAATGCACGCTTCATACTCCGCTATATTATTGGTGCAGTTGAAACATAGTCGGGCGGTGAATGGAGTATGAGAGCCTTTAGGAGATATGATTACGACGCCAATGCCATTACCCATAGAGTTCGAAGCTCCATCAAAGTACATAGACCATCGGGATCCTTCCTCAGGTCCTTCATCCGGTCCAGGTGTCTCACAGTCAGTCACGATTATGATATTCTCATCCGGAAATTCAAAGTTCATAGACTGGTAATCATCCACTGCCTGATGTGCCAAATGGTCTACCAACACACTTCCCTTGATTGCTTTTTGGGTCGTATATTGGATGTCATACTCAATCAAGATCATCTGCCATCTTGCTATTCTTTCGGACAAGGCAGGCTTCTCGAAGATATACTTGATTGGATCCATCATTGATATCAATAGAGTAGTGTGAGTCAGCATATACTGTCTTAGCCAGCGAGCAGCCCATGCCAAAGCGCAACAAGTTTTCTCGAGTAACGAGTATCGGGTCTCACAGTCGGTAAACTTTTTGCTAAGGTAATAAATAGCATGCTCTTTTCAGCCAGACTCGTCATGCTGACCCAGCACACACCCCATTGAGTTGTCGAGTACTGTCAAGTATAAGATTAAAGGTCTCCCTTCAACTGGAGGCATCAAAATAGGAGGCTTTTGGAGATACTCTTTAATCCTTTCGAAAGTGGCCTGACATTCATCATTCCATCTTACCACTTGATCTTTCTTCAGTAATTTGAAGATTGGCTCACAAGTAGCAGTCAGGTGTGAGATGAATCGGGCAATATAGTTCAAACATCCCAAAAAGCCTCTGACTTCTTTCTCTGTTCAGGGAGCAGGAATCTCCTGTATAGCCTTCATCTTTTCAGGATCCACTTGAATACCCTTATCACTTACGACGAAACCCAACAACTTACCAGATCTCACCCCGAAGGTGCACTTGTTCGGGTTTAACCTCAGCTTGTACAACTTCAACCTGTCAAATAGCTTCTGAAGGTGGTCAAGATGTTCTTCCTCAGTCTGGGATCTTGCAATCATGTCGTCAACGTATACCTCAATCTCATGATGGATCATGTCATGGAACAAGGCGACCATGGCGCGCTGATACGTTGCCCCAACATTTTTCAATCCAAAAGTCATGACCTTGTAGCAAAAGGTACCCCATTGAGTAACAAAAGTTGTCTTCTCCATGTCTTCGGGAGCCATTTTAATCTGATTATAACTGGAGAAACCATCCGTAAAGGAGAAAACCTTATGTTGAGCGGTGTTGTCAACCAGAACATCGATATGAGGTAGAGGGAAATCATCCTTGGGGCTCACCCTGTTCAGATCCTTGTAGTCAACACATATTCGAACCTTACCATCCTTCTTCGGCACTGGAACCACGTTGGCCACCCACTGTGGGTAAGAAGTAACTGCTAGAAAACCGGCGTCAAACTGTTTCATCACTTCAGCCTTGATTTTCTCAAACATATCCGGGCACATTCGGCGAACTTTCTGTTTTACTGGAGGGCAGTCTTCCTTGGTAGGCAGGCGATGAACCACAATATCGGTATCCAACCCAGGAATATCTTCATAAGACCAGGCAAATATCTCAACATAGTCACGCAGCATCTGAATCAACCGTTGCTTGACACTAGGTTCCAAATTTGCACCAACCTTGACCTCTTTCTTATCTACCTCTGTGCCCAGATTTATTGTTTCCACTGGCTCTTCGTGCGGATGTATGACCCTCTCTTCCTGAAGTAATAGTCTAGCAAGTTCACCAGGAACTTCACAATCATCTTCACCTTCGTCTTCGGCTAAGTTGATCGGATTTTGAAAGTCATAACCGGCAGTAGTAGAGTCGTTATTAGTGAGATCCATAGTGGATGTAGACCTTTATATGTAAGTGTGTGTAAAATAGCTGTTTTGCAATATATAATAAAAGAAAGACAAGGAGCGCAAAATTTGAAATGCAAGAAATGTCCAATGCTTTTATTAATGATATATGTAGATGACACACATAAAGCCCTCACAAATGAAGCCACGGTGCCCCAGGTAAGACACTGGGCCGTAAAGTTTAAAACATTGTCTGTTACAAATTCAAAACAAAAGTCTCATTACTGGGTAACAAAAGAAATTGGGATGAAGTCCTTTGCTGTCCAGTTTCTTAGTCCACCATCAGTAGTAGGATAGATCCAACTGTCGAACTCAGATTCTTCAACATCGTCTTCAATGGCATTTACTCCTGAATTGCTGATAAACAAGGGAGGTATTCCGATCCGTGCACTCCGAACAGCCCTTTGAGCTTCTACAATGAAACCCAAACCAAACGTGTTAGTCTTATGTGCAAAATAAGGAAGTTGGCCTCAATTTGCACACCCGCCTTTCTCAACGACAGCCCGGGCATCCTTGAAGGAAGCCATCTCCATAGGAGGATCTTCATTGATAGTTTCAGCCGATGCCAGTGTCTGGGGAACCTCTTCAAAATGTTGAAACGGGGTCTCAATGAACTCCCCATCCATCTCTACATATCGGAAAGAGTTGAGGTGGCTCACCATGTACTCCTCCTCCCCTCGTACCGTAAAAATTTTCCCCTTGACTGGGTACTTCAACATCTGGTGGAGCATAGAAGTGACTGCCCCAGCTTTATGGATCCATGGGCGACCCAGCAAACAAGAATAGGATGGCCGAATATCCATCACATAAAAAGTAGACACAAAGACCTGAGAACCAACCTTCACTGGAATGTCAACTTCTCCATGTACCATTCTCTTTGACCCATCAAAGGCCCTAACGACAATGTTACTTGGCTTCAACTCTAAACCTTCGCAGTCCAACCGGTCTAGAGCTTTCTTAGGTAAAACATTCAATGAGGAACCAGTATCCACCAATACATGAGCAAGAGTAGTGCCCCTGCATTCAATGGAGACATGCAGGGCGTCATTGTGATTCCTCCCCTTAGCAGGAAAGTCGGCGTCAGAGAAACCCAACCCATTATCAGCAGTCAGACTAGCCACGCAATCTTTAAACTGATCAGCTGATGTTTCTTGCGGTACGTGTGCAGTCTTCAGGAAAGCAATCAGAGCCTTGGCATGGGCTTCTGAGGAAAGTAACAGAGACAACATAGAGATTTTGGATGGGGTTTTCCCCAACTGCTCGACTACATTGTAGTCGCTCTTTTTGATAATCTTCAAAATCTCCTCCATCTCTTGCCTAGAGGCTTCAACAGTAATTGTTTTTGGCGCCTCCGTCCGGGCAGGCTCATCAGTGGTCCCTTTGCCCCGAGTGTCAGATGACTCGGCAACAGGGGTAAGAATGGGAACTTGAACAGGAATATTAGCAGGTACACTGGCAGGCGTAATGACAACAGGTTTCCGAACAACTGGTGGAGAGATCTCGGGGGAGAAAAGTCTTCCGCTGCGGGTGACTTTGGCAGGTCCAACAATGTTGCTGACGTCAGTATCAGACTCTTCAACACTCAAGTCTTGTTTAACTCCGTGATAATATACGTCAGCCCCATAATGCCATGGGACTGCTTTATTGGATGTATAGGGGATAGGCCCAGGAACAATGATGATCAATGGTGCAATTCTTGGAACATATGTAATTCTAACATGCTTCCTTGAGGAAGCCTTGGAAGAATTGTCGCAAATGGTGATTATAGCAACTTCTTCAGTAGGAACCAAAGGAACAACTGTCTTCTCAAACAAAATTTCTTTATTATCCATCAGGCGTTGGAAACCTGACTTCAAAAGATGGCAACCGGTAGGTAGGATAGAACACATATGACAACCTTCGTTACACCCCGGAAATAAACCGGCTAACAAAAGGTTTTTCTTCATAGTCATTAGTGGAGTAACAATGTCTTTCACATAAACCACAAACGAGTCTTCATCTATAGCATTCACTCCGTGCTTGGGCATAGGAGCAGTCACAACATTAGGTCTTTCAGGTGCTTCGAACTCAATCTCCTTTGCATCAATCAAGTCCTGTACCTTATTCTTTAAGACCCAACAGTTATTCGTGTCATGCCCCGGGCTACCAGAGTGAAAAGCACAACGGGCATTCGAATCATACATGGGTGATGCAGTGTTTGGACTCTTCGGGGTCTCCCTCGGAATCACCAAGTTGGTTTTCAATAACTGCGGCAAAATTTGGGATAAAGTCATATTGAGCTGAGTGAATTATCTTCGTGGCCTCTCGGGCCTTGGCTGATTGTTGCGTTGGGGAGCACCAGCAAGTCTTGATATAACCACCGCATTAACAGCTTGGTGGCGCTCAGGTCTATTCTGACTTTTTGAACTGTGAACAGAACTCGACTCTTTCTTAAAAGGCTTCTTCTCGGTTCCTGACGAAGCACCCTTCTGTATTTTACCAGATTTGATACCAGCCTCAATTCTTTCCCCGGTCATGATCATCTCTGTAAACCCGAACGAAGAACTTCCAATCAGATGGTTGAAATACGGACCAGAAAAGGTCCCCAGAAACATATCCACTAGCTCCCTATCAACCAAGGGTGGTTGCACTCTGCCAGCAAGGTCCCTCCACTTCTGAGCATAATCTTTGAAACCTTCGCCCGCACCCATTGACATACCCTGGAATTGGGTACACGTGGGAGCGAGGTCGGCATTGTATTGGTACTGCTTGTAGAAATCAGTATCCAAATCTTCCCATTTACGGATACTAGCTCCTTCCAGCTGGTAAAACCATTCAAGCTGAGTCCCTGAGAGACTGTCTTGAAAGAAGTGGATCCAGAGATTCTTGTCAGCGGTGTATGGCTGAATCTTCCTAACATACGAATGGAGGTGCAATTTTGGGAAAGAAACCCCGTCGTACTTAGCAAAGGCTGGTGCTTTAAATTTGTGGGGAATCACCACCCCAGATGATAGACCCAGATCACCAAAGTCCAGACCAGGCACTTTCTGAACTTCCATCGCGCTCAACCGATCTTCCAGTTGTTTATATCTATCCTCAGCAGGAGGATACTGGTCTTCGTCAAAGTCAGTCTCATTGTCTGAAACCACAGGGCTAGGAGCCCTCCTTTCTTCCTGATTATCTCCCCCTCCAGATGAGTGGGTCAAATCAACCTCTTCTCGCAAATCGTTTCCGAATTTGCGACCCATATTAAATAGGACCGTCTTCTTCTTCTTCTTCTTCTCTTTCAAGATAAGGATCTTCAGATCTTGCTGACCCTTAGCCAAACTCATGAACAATTCTTGGAACTGGGCGTTTTGAGCTTGCAAAGCCTTGATTGCTTGTTCAGTTGATGGTTTAGAAGACATGATGCTGAAATAAACAGTGAAGCAGATGAGAAAACCTGTAAGGGTACCTGTTATGAGGTGCATGGGAATGATATGCGCATGATATGATTTCAAAGACTTTAGGGATTCAAATTCGTAAACAAAAAATGAAACACACTTTTATTAGATAAACTTTGAATTCAATTGTTCGACAAATGCCTTTAAGGCGTTACAAAAAGGAAAACTGAAAAAGTAAATCAAAACTAGAAATAATCAAAAGACTATCAGTGCTCCCATGGTCGTTTCTTGTCGGTGCGGACGTAGTCATTGAGGATCCGCTCGTTCTCCAGCTGCGTTGTCAACTTCTGAATCTTCAGCTCTTGCTCGTGATACTTTTCTCTATAAGTATCTCGTTCTTCCCTCAGCTGCATCCAGGACCTCTTCAATGCCCCAATGTCAGTAGGCATGTAAGGGTGTAAGATGGTAGGAGGAACCCCCTCTTGATCAGCAACTTTAACAATGATAGGCAAGACGGCTTCGTAGTGAATTCCCAGCTTTTGGGCACGTATGCGAACCCATCGGAGATATGGTTCCATTGGTAGAGAAGTCTTTGCACCCAGCTCGTGTGGATCAGACTTGTGTACCCTATCCCAAGCTCTTATGAATCTGTGGCGTTGCTCGTCACTATCTCCCTAGAAATCAAAGACAATACTCGGCATTAGCAACTCATGAGGTCCTTCCCTTCTAGCTCGCCCAAATTGACGTAAGGCCAAGCATGGATTATAAGTGATCCCTCTATTGGTTCCTATCAATGGGACATTGGGGTATTCCCCACAGCGATCAATAATAGCCACATCTTCCATGCCCTTAATAGTCCAAATGATGTCATTATAAGAGAGAGACATAATCCTATAGGCCCAGCCCATGCCCTCCTTGTTCTTCAAAACTGATTTGGGGAGGTGAGAAATAAACCACCTCGCCAACAATGGTGCACAACTCACAAGGGTTCCCCGCTTCTGAGCAGTACGGGCATACAGAGAGTGAAGAATGTCACCCAAGAGAGTGGGTACTGGATTACCGGACATGAAGATCTTTACCGTATTCACATCAACAAAGGAATCGGAGTTAGGAAACAACACCAAACCATTTATGAGAAGAGCCAGAATGTCTTCAAATGCCTGGAAGTATAGACTGTCCCAGAACTGATTAGCCTTACCAACCAAGAATTTAGTCAAGAAGCCCTTTGCTCCACTACGAGTTTCCCAGTTTGACATTACCTCAGCCTTTGTCAGATGAAGGGATGAAGCAATCTCTTCTGGCCTAAGGATCTTCTCCCAACCTGTAAACGGGGTCTGCTCTAGAATGGGGATACCCAATAGATCAGAGAACTCTTCCAAGGTAGGGACCAGCTGGTAGTCCGGAAAAGTAAAGCAATGGTACAGTGGATCAAAGAATTGGACTAAGAAACTCATCATTTGTTCATCCATCTTGGAGGTGACCAAACTAAGAAGGTGCCCATGTCTTCTGATGAAGGAGGTAGTATCTGGCATCTTTGCAACCAATTCTTTAAGCAGAGTGGGAACCATGACAAAGTTGATCCGGATGGTGTTTCTACGCATGGGTGCCATGACCTACAAAACAGAACAAAGATGAATCCCTCCTGTCTTTGAAATAGGTTAGTCCAATGCAAGATGTATGCAATGTCATGATGTCATGATGTCATGATAGAAATCACACCACAAGTATCCATAAATAGAAAACATGGTAAAGGCACACAAGTCACACAGATAGCCCTTAGATTTCAGGCTGGCAAGGAGTCTAGGTACTACCCTCTTTCAGTTCAGTTGGTTCAAACCTGTCCTAAAAATAGTAACCGGGTTCTAGAGGATCTCAATATCACTGACTACCCTCGATCGGTCATAATTCCAGTTTAGCAACCTTTTCTTGCGACCAGAATCATCGCAAGAGTTTAGTCTCAATGAGTGTAGCATACTGCTACTGTTCTATGGCCAAGTTGGTCAATTTAAAGGTTCTAAGGCCAGTTGGTGCTTAATGACCCCTTAGCAGACCCATATTCTCCTCGTTGCACCACAAGGGATATCGGTACATACTAAAGTGCCACACTAATGTAGCTACTGCTTCAACCGTATCGGTCTACGCCATACAATTCCCTCACAGTTTATTGCTACTTACCTAAAGGGTATCCCCCAGATCCGGCTTAGGATCTATAGTAACTCCGATGCAAGCCCACAAAGATAAAGCATACAAGTCAAGCAATTGAAAACATTATGATGAACTATTCCTAAGATACACCCCACTTATTAATAGTCCCCAGCAGAGTCGCCAGTTCTGTGATACGGTGGGAAGAACTGACTGTTTTTTGGAATGCTGGTTTACGTTTTGCGTTTGTTTTCGCAAAATGTCGCGGTAAGTAAGAGTCGCCACCAACTTTTATTTTATCCAACAAGGAAAGGAAAAAAGCACAGAAAAATTCCTTTTTTCGAGATGTTTCTAGGGTTCGGGGGGTAGATTATAGAAAGGGAAGGTTTTAGCACCCTTTCTATCTGTGGTTATCCACGGGCTCTTAGGTACTTTCTCATTTGTTTTCAAAATTGTTTTCTTTATGCTTGTGGGTTTGAAAAAGTTTTTGTTTTGAAACTTCGATTTAACTCTTGCTTCTGTCCTCAAGAGCGTATGAAGTGTTTTTGAAAACTTTGTTCGAAAAGGAGTGTAAGTGTAAAAAAGATTTTGTTTTTGAAAGAGAAAGTATCTAAGAACCATCTACCTACTCGAAAAAGGAATCTTTCTATGCTATCCTACTATTGATGAGTAGGTAGCACCGTCGTTGGAGTTTAAGGGTCAATTCGAATGAGGGGCTTACAATCACCAAAGCAATGTTAGGACGCCTTAGCGGTAACCCTAATGTCTTAGATCATTTGTTTGAGGCAACAATATCTGAGGCAACTATTTCGAGGCGACTATGATCTTTTAGACAAGAGGGCGACCTCTAAAGTGACCTATACTCAATGACCGCGTACAAAAGCAACCAAGTGGGGTGTACCCTAAGAGTGCGCATGTGCGAGTGTGTCGTTTTCATTTATTTTTATCTTTGTACATGTTAAAGGTGATCTAAGTTAATTTTAGGTTAAAACATTCAGTCTTGTCATGCAACCCTATTATCAAACATCTAACAATTATAATTTGCGGGAAATAAAATGCGGAATTTAAATTACAAGGCGTCGGGTATTTACATCGCCAAAGACAAACCCTTTAAAAAATAAATAAAGCGATAAAAAATAAATAAAATTCCTATTAACTATTACAATCCAGGAGCAAGTACATTATTGGATACAAGAAAATAAATCGCGGCGCAAAAGTTAATCGGGCGCAAGATTAGGGTTTTTACCCTTTAAAGGAGACATCTTTTTGTTGTTTTTATATTAAGAAAGAAATTAAACCTAGATTAATTACTAAATTAAATCAAATAAATTAATTAAATGAAAAATTAAATTATTTTTGGGTTTTTGTCATTTTAAGAAAGAAAAATGAAATTAATGGTTAGTACCTAATTAAATCTAATTGATTATTTATTTACAAAATAAGTCAAAATTATTCTATAATTAAAACCTAAATTAATTAATTAGTATTTATTAAAAAAATGAAAGTTAAAATTTGATTGAATAAAAATATTTTTTGTGATTTTATTTTATAAAAAGAAAATTATGATTGGTTAGAAGTTAAATAAAAATAATTAAACAATTAAAATATATAAACAAAATAAATAAGAAGAGGGAGTATGGGCCTGCATTTTGTGGTGTAGATAGCAATTGGGAGGCCCAAAAGCGTTGTCCCTTGTTGACTCTTGGTGATCTGGTGTCTATGCATTGACTGGCGCCTTGGTGGACCATCAGCTTGGAACCATCAGATTTGGCCTTTGGCCATCTGGCCATTGGATGAATGAGGATGAATGGTGTTCTGCAGGCTCAAGCACGCATAGGAGTACCTAAAGAGGAAAAATATAGAGAAAATAGGGGACCTGGGATTCGAACCCAGGTCCTGAAGGAGTTTACACGTGCATGCTTGCCACTACACCATCCTGATTTGTTTGTTAATATAATGGAAATAATATATATTATATAAAAACAAAAACTATTTCCAGAAATTAAAAAAATGCGCGCGTGGTTTGAGTGGCCCAATGATGGGGCGCCACGCATCATCTTCAACCTGTCGTCCATGGCCAAAAGTACACAGACCTATACCAACAGACAGAAGTCCGTAGCTACAACATGGTTCATCTTAAAAATCCTCCTCGGGCCACAAAAATGAATTCCAAGGGCATGGTTGTGTTTGTCTCACTCTACCGGTCACAACCATACCCTTCTTGATGGTCAATTATTCCTGAAATAAAAACGCCCAAAAATATCCAAGAAACCCTAGCTATGGCGTATCTTGTTACATATGATATAAATGAAATTTAATGATGCTAATAGCTTGGAAATATTGTGAGGATTACAAATATGCCAATAGTTTTCATTATAGATGCAAGAATGATGAGTTTCAATTTCAAACACAGGGGTGTTTATCGTGACACTTACAACGCGTTTGGATGTATGAACAAGCTTACTTTAGATTCAGATAGGTTGAGTGAACGCCCAAGAATCGATTGGGTCAGGTCTTGGCCTCTGAAAATGCCTCTAGCTATGATTTCAATCTCCAACTTTTTAGTGAATTTTTCCAATCTTGTACTGCCTCTCTCTGCAATTTCCAACCCTTATTTCGATTGCTTTGGCTTCCTTATGTAGTGTGTAGTGTATTAGGGTAATAATTATGAATCAAATCCTCTCATATCAATGCATACATATTTGATTTGATCTCCTCTTTAAACCTTTCCAAATTTGGCTTGATTCAATCTTTTTGCACATGAATTGCTTTGATATGAATTCCATGATGATGCTAGCTGTAAACAAAGCCTAAAACAATCAATAAATCAAGAGTTTTTAATTATTTGGATTTTCTATGATTTTATTTGATTTAAAATGAATAAATTCAATAAAAAATTAAATTAAATAATAAAAATGAAATATGAGCTCATGGCTGAAGCTAGGACACGTGGGCAACTATTCAAGCTTAAATCAAGTGGAAAAGAATGGGCCCATTTGACAAAATTTGAAGTTTTGGGGATAGTTGACTTTTGGCAATTTTGCAAAAATGTCCAACTTCAACAATACATAACTTCTTCAATTTTGAACTTTTAGAAGTGTTCTTGGACTTTTTAGAAATCTTGAGATGTCCTCTAACCAACCCTTTTGGTCTTATCTCATTTTGATATTCCATTCTCAAGTTATAAGCTTTGGAAAAAAAGGTGTTTTTGTTGACTTTCAAAAATGACCTATAATGTCCAAATTTATAAATTCTTGTGAGTGCATTTTTTGATATTGGGGTATGAATATGGATTGTAGGAAATTGCATCCTCTTTAAAATGATATTTAGATGGTTCATTTCTCATAAATTATGAAAACATTATGCTTGGTCAAAGTTGAGTTGACTTTTCCTACAAAACCCTAATTTAGCAACTTTTGAGTCTTGATGAATTTTGAGCAATCCTTGATGAATCATGATCAACCCTTGATCAAATGATGAAATATCCTTCAAAATGAGAATTTTGACAAAAAATATTGAAGTTTGACTGTATTTGGGTCACAGTTCACTTTTTCCCTAACATAGTCGATTTTTGGACCTTTGAGCAATTGACTGAGCAAACTTCCTCTGCAAGGCTTGAAATTTGACATGGATGATATTGAGAATATATTAGGAGATTGGGGAGCACTTGAGGTCATTTGGACTCAAAGATCTTGATGCAACCCAAAACCCTAATTTGGGGTAGACTGCCTTAGGAGATAGCTTGTATGTCCAACTTTTGAGCAAACTTGAGCAACTTGGAGATTTTTCTTGCAATGTTTTGAGGAATATGAGAGGGCAAATTTTGGGGTACAACACCTTGGTACTGGAACAATATTGTAAATACACTGAGGGTACATTGATGTCACAAGAAACCAACATCAGTCTTCTTCAAAACCTCTTCTTTAATATTCAATGTCATGTCAAGATGAGTTCTTCGTAGCTTCTGCTTGATTGGTGAACATTATGGATTTAACGGAAAATAATGTTCCATAATATTAGTATCTAAACCAAGCATGTCTTGATAAGACCAAGAAAAGATATCCACATATTCTTTCAGCAACTCAATCAACCTGCTCTTCACATCAGGATGAAGCAGTGCCCCAATCTTGGCTTCTTTCAGATCTTCCTCTGAACCCAAGTTAATCGTCTCCAATGACTCTTTATACAACCGAATGGTATTTTCCTCGCGCTCAAGAAACCGTGAAACCTATGTTGGGATTTCATCATGTTCTTCTTCTTCAGCCACATACAGAGGATATTCAAAGTTGGGAGATGGTGCAGGGTCATTGCACTCAACGGGTTTTTTAATTAATCTGCACATATGATTTATGATTAGTTTTATGAACTGACACATGTAACAAGTGATTATGCATATTTATTTAAAGTTATCATTTATTTTAAAAGGTTTTTTCTGATTACTATTTTCCAAGAAAAAAAACACAGAAAATAAAGACACAATTTAGAAATCAAAAACAATTTTTATTAATGATCTTAAAAATCAAAACAACAGACACGCCCATACATCATAACTTTCACCTTAGGCAGAGTGAAACACTTTTGAAAAGACAAACAAAAAAACAAATTACTTTAAAATGTGAATGCAAGAATGAACATCAACAGTGACCCAATTCTGGATTATGACTCCATGTGTAACACAGTTCGGCATCTGTTTCTCTGACTCATCTTCAAGAATATCATTGATCTTTGGAGTAGTCAGATGGAGATATCCTGCACTATGAAAGGTGTCTTGATGTTTACTCAAAGCGAAATTTTGCTTCACAACTTCATTCTTCATGGAGAAACCCAAACCAGTCTCATTCTTATTCACAGGTGGATTGATAACCTACCCTCACACCTTGCTAGGGACCTTCTACATTACCTATTGCGCATCCTTAAACGAGGTGATAGAATCTTGATTCTTCCTTATATTATCAATAGACAAATCTTGGAACTGATTTCCAACAGCATCTTCACCAGCTTCTATAATGCTAAAGGAAGATAAAAGAGATATCAACAGAGCTTGCTCACCGTTCATAATAACTACATTTCCTTCACGGATAAATTTTAGTTTCTGATGCAAGGTTGAAGTAACAACTCCTACTTCATGGATCCAGGGTCATTCCAATAAAAATATATAGGCTGGGACAATATTCATAACCTGAAATGTGATTTGGAATAAGTGCAGACCTATGTGAATAGGTAAATCCACCTTTCCAATGACAGATTTTCTCGAACAATCCTATAATGCCACTAGGGAGCATATGAGTTCCTGGGTTATTAAGCTTCATGAGAGTGCTTCCCAGTATGAAATTTAAAGCAGATCCATTGTCTATCAGCACATTAGACAAAAAATCATTCTTACCATTCATAGATATATGCAGAGTCAGGTTATGGTTTCTTCCTTCATCAAACAACTATTCATCACAAAAACTCAGATTGTTACAAGACATAATATTCCCCACAACACTATTGAATTGATCTAGAGACACATCCCTTTCAACAAAATCCTGATCCAACACCCTCATCAGAGATTCCCAGTGAGAAGAAGAGTTCATTAACAAGGCTAAAATGGAAATCTTAGATGGAGTTTGCAACAACTCATCCATAATCTTGTATTCACTCATCTTGATGATTTTTAACAGATTATCAACATCCTTTTCCAAGGCAGTGCCACTATATTCTCCTACCACTTTCTTAGGTTAAGCATTCTCAACAACCTTCATACCAGAATTATCATCTCCTCGAAAGGTAGGGGCGAAGACACGACCACTACGAGTTACCCGACTAGCTTCAGCAATATTCTCAACATGGGACAGAGGTTGGATAGGAATTTCCACACCATCTTCCAGGATAGTTGCATTGTACTTATAAGATATAACTTTATCTGATTTATATGGGACAAGACCAAGCAGACAAATAACTACGGGAACAATAACATGCTTGTTGTGGTACGCAATTTCTACAGAAGCGGGAACACCAAAATACGTCATAATGACATTCACCTCTGCTTCTTCAGAATACTCAAGAGACATGGAATTATTGTCAGACAAAACACCCTCATTCACAAACCCTGACTCATGAAAAGAAAAGAACTCATAAGCATAAACATATTCATCATTAGACATGGCCTCAACAAAGTAGTCTTTAATCATATTAACTCCATTATAATCATCTTCGTTTCCTGTGACTCTGATAGTTGCTTTATCTAACAGCAATTCAACACCTCTGAAATAACGTTCGTCTGTTGTGGCTGAGTAGCACGAGGAGACAGAGGAGGAGGAGGTGGTGGATGATTCTAAACAGCCACCAATGATTCTACCAAAGAAGTCATATTGGCCATATATGCTCTCAAAGAAGTAACTTCTTTGCACAACTCACGATTCTCTTATTCAATGTTTTCCATCTTCTTTCTAGAATTAGCCCGAGTATTGTAACAATGAGACAACTTACCGACTAAACAAAGCAAAGAAACAAGTAAGACACCTATGAAAGATAGGAATGCAAAAATATGTGTGAAATGATGCATGATATGTAATGCACATGATTTATTTTGTTTACTCAAGGAACTCAAAGAATTATAAACAATTGCAATATTGAAGTACTAACACATTTGGAAAACTGAAAAAAAAAATATCATTTTAATAATAACTTTGGAATGGATTACAACTTTTAGTAAAAGTTTCAATAATCCTAAGTACAAGAAAATAAATATAGAATTAAAAAAATCCTAAGGAGCCAAAGCTAACGAAGATCTCTCAATACACTGACACTTTCCCTTGAATCTTGCAATCTGAGCCTTCAATTGCTTGTTCTCTTCTGCATACTTGTCGGCGACTTATTTCCATCCACCAGAACCAAAAAATAGGTGACCAGGACCTGGTTGAGCTCTAGAGGAAAATAAATCTTCTTTCTTCTCCATCATCTCCATAGCATGACTCTCAAGAATCCCAATCAAGTCTTATTTTTCTTTTAATTTTGTTGAGTAGGACACCTCCAAAGTCCGATACTTGTTCTTCCATGCTTCCTTCTCTTGCTGCATCCTAACCAGGGCAAGCTGAATTTATGCAACATCATCTAAGAGAGGAGGACTAGTCCTCATAAGCATATTAGATATCGGTTCCTCACGAGAATAAGGCATCTTCAACTGAATTGCCTTGCGTGTACCCAGCAGAGATGAGGATATAAGGAAATAGCTCATCTTGGTTCCAAATCTTTTCTACCCCGTTTATGAATATGAATCCAAGACTTTTAAATATCTTCCTTAGCTTCCTTGTGATCTTCTTCTTATTTGAGAAAAAACCACTCAGATGAATGTAATTTGGCTTGTCTCTCATCGGATATCCAAGCTGGCGATGTGCAAGAGCAAGATTGTAGTTAATTCCTCCCTTTGTACCAAGATAAGGCACATTGGGGAAACTACCATAGCTATCAATAATCTTCACATCATAATAAGCTTGATGATACCAATCAATATCAGAATGAGTGAGAGCCATAATCTTCGTGGCCCAAAGCGATTCCTTCTTGATATCCCAAAAAGTGGAAGACTGAGGTAAGTGAGAAATAAACCACTGATATAACAATGGTGTGCAACAAATAATCATCCCATATTGATAAAATTCTGAAGATAGATAGAATAATAAGTATATCCTTGTAGCGTACGGACTGGATTTCCAATCAGAAAGATCCTAATGGCATTAACATCCATAAATTTGTCGATGTTTGGAAAAAAGAACAACCCATAGGCAAGAAAAGAAAGATAGGCTCAAAAGCAGATGTGATCGTCATCTTGGCAAAGTTGTGGGCTTTATCCAATAGAAATTGAGCAGGTAAACCCTTGATTCCTCCTTTGGTAGTCATGTTAGCCTCAATCTCAGACTTCATCAAGTGAGTTATGGTGGAAATCTCATGAGACTTAGGCTCTCCTTCTGAGCCGGTGAAATGAACACAATCAGTAACAGGTAAACCTCATAAGTAAGAATATTCTTCCAATATGGGCATCAGCTGATAATCAAGAAAAGTAAAACACCGGTGTAGCGGATCATAAAACTGGACCAATGTAGAAAGAATACCCTCATTCATCTTAAGCTTCATAAGAGGCATAATGGCTCCATACTTCTTCAGGAAATATGTAGGACTCTCAATCTCTGGAATCAAACTCATCAATTCCTCTATTTCGGATCCTTAAAAATTTACTATCGAGTCTTTGTCCTTCCAAAATCCATGGTCAAAATAGTACCTGAGATATTTGCAAAATTCAACCTTTAGTTCGTTGAAAAATTGTTTAAAGAATGCTCACGGGTGCATGAATGCATGATGATGCAACAATCACACACAAGATCACAATAATAGGGGATCATAGGTTCGACGTCACGAGCATGAAATTAAAGGTACTACCCACAAGGTAAGGACTAATGGTCTATCACCTGCCGAATAAGGTTATAAGGAAATCCCAGAGTCTACATTCTTCCTTCAGATATTACCAACGTCCTGATTAGCTCGGTAATTCTCAATATTCTCAGGAAAAACTCGTCTGAGTGTAGCATCGCGTGAGAACTACTTCCGGATTACTCCATCATAGTCTTCGCACTACACCTAAAAGGCCAAGATGGGTTAAGGGTTCTACGACTCTCATCTTCTCAGGATCCCTAGTTGAAAGCAACATGTCTTCCTGATTTCTCGGTAAACAAATACTATAGTCAAAGGGGCCTCCACTGAGTGAGGGATATTATGTATCCTTTTTTAGGATTCCTCCCTCAAAGTTAACATGACTATACCACCCGTCCTATCTTAAGTTTTCCCAAGTTCGGGTATAGTACTTATGAGAGATCACCAAGCACCCTGAAAACCAGAAAAATTAAAACATACATATATACAACAAATAATAGCACATAATCAGATAAACAAAGATAAGCTTACGCCACTTAGAGATCTTAATTCCCCAGTGAAGTCGCCAGTTTTTTGTAGCAGTAGAAATGTTGAGACCCAAGTCATTGGGTTGACTTAACTCGTACAAATCAAGTAAAAATCGCCACTGTGCTTTATTGTTTTCAAAGGAAATGGGAAAAGAGTGAATAAACCTAAAAGAGAAGAGGAGAGAATATAGGTACGGGGTGGTTATACAAAGGGAACGTATTAGCACCCTAAACATCTATAGTGCTCTGCGGGAACCTCTTTCAAAATATATGCATTTTGGCTATAAAAGGTCTATACAAAAAATAGATGGTGGAGATGAGAAAAGAAGTATTTTTTTACAATTTTGTGCCTGCCGCAACTGTGAACCTTTAGTGCCTACGTACCACCTTCCGTGCAATAGGGGATCAGGGTACTCGTAGTTCACCTTAAAATTTTTGAAACACATGTGTGTTTGCTAATTTTAAGAGAATAGACATCATCGTCATATCTGAGTGGAAAACATACTTACTACCCACGATTATGAGAAAGGAGAATTTTCCTCATCTCAAAGTGGAGGATATAAATTGGATTTTAAAATCAACGAAGCCTCACTCAACACCCAAGTGGAAAATATCTCACTTCACTACATATCATAGAAGTATAGTAGCTTGCGTCAATACAAGAATCAAAAAGAGTCTAATCTTTTGAGAAAAAGGTTTTAAAGTAAAAAAGCCAAAGTGGCAAAATGGTTTGAATGAGGTTAATTACTTATAGTCTTTAAAAAGATGTCAAGGTATGGTTAAATTGATTAATTTTTTATTAAAAAAAGATTTTGAAAATACATGGACCTAAGTCCAAGTTTATTATGAAAGCAGTTCAAGTTAGAAAAACAAGAAGAGTTTTGAAAAGGAGAGAGAAAATTTTTGAAATTAAAGAAGATAGGAGGAGATGAAGGGACTATCCTAAAGCATAAGGTAAAATCCAAGGAAAAGAACAATGTAACCAACAAGAATCTGACACTTGACATAAAGAAGTCAATATAGAATTCCATCCTTGGATTAAAACCAAGCAAGCAAAAAAAATACTAGACCTATGAGGAATACCAACCTTAAGATGAATTAAGTCTTCATAAAAATTGGGCAGAGTAACGGTTGTATACAGAGAAATTCTCAATCATAGAAAAAGCATAAAATCAGAATAACCTGCACACAAAGAAAATCAACCCAATGCCTTGAATTAAACCCCAAGAACGTCATACTAAATAATAATAGAGCAACAAGGTCCCCAAGTATCAAGACTTCAAATCCTAAGTTCGAGAGATCAACAACTCCGTAATACCAAGGATATAACCAGATAGTCCAAGTAACCTTAAAGCTTTTAATGTTCAAGTTGATTATTAAGTGTCTTCAAGTGAAAATAAAAGCTCAAATGAGCAAAAATAAAATGACATAAAGATAAATGCTCAAGTGAACAAAAGAAAAATAACATGAATGTAAATGTTAAAATAAATGGTACATAAAAGTAAAGGCACAAAATAAAGGCATAAAGTAAAGTTAATTGATAGTGAATTAGAAGTTAGAGGTCAAAGATAACAAAAGGTTAGTTGAATGAACATCTTGAAACTTGATTTTGAAAACTCATTAGAAGATTGATAAAATCAAAGCTTCTCAACAACAAGTTTCATTAGCTTTTTGTCAAGTATATCATTCATTTCGAGTGCTCAAAGCAACCACATATGATCAACGATGTTTAAATGATTCACTTAGACCAAAATTCATGAAGTTCGTCAGAGGATTGATAGAATCAAATCCTCTTAACAATGAACTTTAAAGTTGTTGGATCCAAGGTTTCAAATTAAATATACTTGGGCCCGCAAACATAGGTTTGGGCCAAGAATGATCATTTTTCGAATCGGGACAAATTTAGCGCTATGTTAAGCAATCGTAAGTGGACTTATGTAGAAGCCACACCTATTTTGAGGTCGACCAATAGCAATCTATGTACCAACATGTTAGAGAAATGATATATAGATCATTCTCCTAAAACATGTAGCACAAGTAAAAACAAGAAAGGAATAAGATGAAGAGGAAGGGGAATGATAGTATAACCAATGTATTTGATGAAATTAGGGTTTTAAATATCATCAACATCATTCATCCATTTTGGTGGATTTGGTTTTTCAACCTATCAAACCCAAGATTCAATGAGGTTGAGGAACTTGTCCCAAAATAGCACCCAAGTGTCTCAAAATCAGGACCAACCAAAAAATATATATTTAATATAAAACAAAATTTAAATGATTTAAAGAGGAAATAATTGGTAAAATACACAAGATGTATTAAAACACCAAATAAAATCCTAAAAAAAAAATCAGAAGTCAAACATGAATCAACAAGTGTTGGCAAAAAAATTTAGAATTTTTTAAAGCCAGAAACTATTTTTAAAATATAAACAAATCAGAAAAATAAACCAAAATTTGTGAAAAATAGTAAAATGAAAAATAAAAATAAAATGAGGTCCCCAATATTTGTCAAGAGGTCATTGGATCCTTCCATATTTTTTCAGAATTTAAAAATCAAGAAAAGTATTTTTAAATAATTAAAACAAGTCAAATAGAGTGAAAAATCATTAAAAAATACCAAATGGCAAAATAAAAGTGTGAAAAAATAAAAATAAAAAAGAGATAAATCAAAAGTATTTTTGATAATTTTTACACAATTTTAGAAGTTGAAATGTATTTTTTATGAATTTTTAAAGTTTAAAACAATTAAAACAAAAAATCAAAAAATAAAATAATAAAATAAAAAATCTGGACCATTTGATCATTTTCAAACGCGTTAGTAAGCATATCTGAGGGACCTGGAGCCTTGTGCATGTTATGGACCTTATTGAAAAACACACAAAATTAGTAAAAGACAAGTCGATGAAATTAAAACAAATGTCACGCAATCATTGGTTGAAGAATGACACATAAGTCGTCTTCAACCTCCAGACTTCTGCGCGTTAGGTTTTTATGAGATTCTCCAAACATAAACATTTGAAGTTCAAACCGGTATCATTAGATTTGTCTCTTCCAAACGATCCTAACCTCACCCTCGCGAAAATTTTCTTTAAACCAGAACTCAATCGATTTGCAAAAAAACAGAAGAAAAAGTGAAAACGAGTTTGTATACTAATTCCCAATTCTCCATGAAATCACAAACCAGAAGAAGTATGAGAATCAGAAGAAGGAGGACAATAGATTAGTAACTTGTTTGGATCAATTTGGTTAAGAAAACTACCTGAACGAAGTAAGAGAAATTTGCTCTAAAACTGGATTTGGATAGCTCGATTCAATGGGTGATTTGGCTTGTTTTTGACATGATTAGCTTCATAGAGGTCCAGTGAAGGTAAAGAGTTCGAGAATTTAGAACTAGAAGTGCTTTAGAATCGAATTCAAAGTTGCAAAATTAAGAGGTATGGAGGAAGTTTGACAGAGGTTTTCTGGCTCTTTAAAGCTTGTGGAAATGAGTGAAATATGGTCTACATTTATAGGAGAAGTGAGTGAAATCAAAAGGAGGGGTGAATGATGTAATTTCAATTGAATTCGTGCACACCTGTCTCATGAGCAAAATGTGATCACCTGTGCATCAAAACTCATCCAAATGATGCGTTTTGACACTCTGAATAATTCAAACATCCTTGCTAATCATGTTTAACTGAAAATCACGTGGTAATTTGGTGATTAGAAGTCAAATTTCACAATTCCTCTTCTGACTTCAAGTGATTTTTCAGTTTCAAAGCATCAACTTTACAATCATGGTGCAAACAACTCAGGGACCTTTATGATGCAATCTTGTACTCTTTAGAAAGCTGAATGATCAAGCTAGACAATGTGATTTGAATGTTTCCATTTAGATACTTGGACTGAGATTTACGTCCAATTGAAATCGTGAAAAACAAATTGAATTTTGTACTTAGAAATCTTTCTAACTGTTAAGCTTCAAAATGACCTATAATGTTCTTCAAAATTACATGTCCTTCCACTCAAAACTTGATCTTGATCCTTGAAGATGAAATGAAGTAGACCTCTTGAATTGAGTTTTGGAATTGAGATCACTCAAAAACCATAAAATTTGAAAGATTTATAGTCTTTGGAATATGATGAACAAATTTGGGGAAATTCACAAAAGATCTATAATCTTTTCAATTCTTAAACAACTTTCCAAGTATTTTCAAGTTTTTCATATTGAAACAAAGTTGTAGTAGACATCCAAAATATTATTGTAGAAAAATAATGAGCTCAAGGAGATATAAGATTATCAAGTTATGATCCTCGGAAGTCACACAAGAGAATTTGATAGCTTTCCCAAAGGACTTATAATCTTTCTCAAGCATTAGTGATCTTCCATTCAAAATTAGCCTTAGATCCTTGAAGAGAACTTGTTAGGGACTCTTTAAATAGAATCATGGCTTTGGAATCAATCAAAAATCTCAAAAAATTATCAAGACATGGTACTTGGAAGTCAGCAAACCCTAGTTTAGAGAGTGTCAAAATGACTTGAAACCCCTTTCAACTTTTCATGATTTTTCTTGCACATTTGGATCTTGTCATGTGAAGAGAAGTTATTGTAGATTATTATAAGAACCCATATCAAAAAGAACCAACTCAAAATGTTAAAAATTTAGAGTTATTAACTTGTGATCACTGAATCAAGCCCTTGCTTAATTAGGTCAAACTTGTTGGTTCAACCTTGAATCTTTTGAACTTTATTTGCAAAATAGAGAATGATGGATCACATTAGCCCTTAAAATGATGTTGTCTTGAAGCACACTTAAAGGTGGAGGTTAAGTCCCAATGAAGCTTATTGAAGAAGGCATGGAAATAAACACATGAACCTATGAATCTTATTGATGAATACCACCACCATCCTTGAGGAAAACTTGACCTAAATAAAGTGAGAGAGATCTTTGAACCAAAAACTTTAATATCATAGACATGTCCTTGAAGCTTGAGCTCTTTCCATCCATTGAAGAACCATTTGAATGAGGACCAACCCTCATCCCTAGGTTAGATGGTGAGATGGATGCAATTGTGTCATCACTTAAAATATGAACATTCAACGAAACATATATATACATATCTTTATGTTAGTTAAAAGAAAACATGGTCAAGATACACAACTCAAGGTGCTTGGTGATCCCTCAAGAGCAAACTTAAAGATAGGATGAAGTAGAAGGGAGAACCAACCCTGATGTGTGATCTTGATGTATTGATAATATGAGATAATGAGATATATTAGGGGAAAAAATTAGGGTATAACAGTGTGTATTAGCTTTCTTAGAAGCACTTTATAAATACAATCTTGTAATCTTACCATTTGGTTGATTTCCTTGAGGGACTAGGGTATAGTCAGAATACTTGAGAAGACATTGACTGTAGTCTTTATATTTGTAATAAAAGTATTGATTAGTGGATTACATCCTTATTAAGAAGGAAAAATCAAATTGGCGAGTGGACTGGACTAACCTATTTAAAAAGGAACCAGTATAAAATTCTTATGTTCTTTTATCATTGTTTTGTTTGTGCTTGATTAATCGAAAATGTTTTATTCTTGAAACTCAATTTAAACCCCTTTTTCTTGTGTTTCATTAAACCTTAATGATGACACCAAATTACACTGATTATTTCACTTGATTTGTGCATGATTTGTTATCATTTTGTGTTAGATTTCCTCTTTTATGCTGGTATTTGTGTATGTTTCAGATATTTTTCTGATTCAGGGTCATACGCGGAGAAACGGAGCAAAACAGACAAAAAAACTGAGAAAATGGAGCATCATATACGCATGGCGACCACCATGGCGTTCACCAAGCAGGTGGCCATGAGTGGTCCATGTTTCTGGGTCATAAAGACCAAGTCAAAGCCCACTATGAAGCACGGAGTTTTCCATGAGGTCTGTGGAGACTGCCACACGTTGTTGATGAGAAGCAGTTTGAAATAAGTTTTGCTTGGTCTCCAAGACTCCACTTTCCTCTCCAATATTTTCGCTCATGTTTTATGCAACTTCCAACATGATTTTTAAAGTTTTGGTTTATTATAAATAACCCTTATTATTTTACTTTTGATCATCCAAGCTTGACACAAACACAAGCCATGAAATTCAGTATTCTTAGAGATTTAACTCTTTGCATCAAAGGGTTGTTGCAATTATTTCGTGTATCAAGTTCTGACCACCTTTATCTTCCGCATTTATTTAATCTTGTCGTCATTTACATTCTGTCAAAGCTTATTTCCTTTTTACCAGATTCTAGCCTCCGTTTGGAACAGGTTCTTATTTAATTTAACATTATTTATATTTTGATTGCTTTACTTTAATTTTCACGCTTATTTTACCACATATTCATCTTCTACCTTTCTTTTAATTATTTTATGGTTACTATGTTTTATCACACATTCGAATCAATCATTTTAATTTAGGTTAGTTATGCCTAACTAAATTTATAAGTGTCAGAATGTGACGACTGTCGATTCGACAATACTCTATATGGTTGTTCTTTGAGAAAATATATTGGGACGGTTTTGGTTTTACTAATAACTTTTCTAAACTTAATTTTGTCGGTTACTACGAAAGTAGAACGTTTTACATGTAGGGCAAGATCGGAAATTGTCTGGTACAAAAGATTTAGGTTATTTAGTTTATAATTGATAAAAACTAAGAAAGCTATTTGTTTATTAATTAGGAAGATTCATATTTTAATAAAGTACTTTAAAACCAATTTTCGGACGCGTTTGTAAGTTTAAAGGTATGGTTTTTCGACACGAACACCGAAACCCCTTTAAAGTTTTATTTTCCAACCAAAATCATTTTTCGATTAATTTAAGATTCTAATTTCTTAAAATAGGCTTTATTTCTGTAACACAATATGCGCCACCACCATGACAGTGAATGGTATAATTTATAGGGTAAAATACGGTTTTGAATACGCAAAAGCGACAATTCTTGTTCAATTAGTTCTTTTCAAAGTAGAAAATATTGTCCCATAGAAATTCAATTTTTGAATAGTAGGAGTACCAACGAATTCATGAGATCCATATCCCAACATCGCTTTTATGTCATTAATTCAAGTCTTTTGTTTAATTTATTTGCATAACTCAAATCCTTATTTTTTATTAGCCTTAGATAAACATCATAGGAGTTAGTAACAATAGATTGATAATTTGGTCTCTGTGGGTTTGATAATCTTTTATATTACTTTGATAATTTCGTATACTTGCGAAACACCCCCGTCAAGTTTTTGGCGCCGTTGTCGGGTACCAATTACATCAAATATTGTAACTACGTTGTTACAACGTCTAGACTAAGGCTCACTTCTATGGAGTACCCAAGGTTTTTCTACAATTGTCACTATAGTATTTTGAGGGACCTCAATATCTTTATAAATCAAACCTCGATATATTAGTAGATAACTTTTTAACACGCAAACCCTATCTAGGCTAGAATCTATGATGCGAAGGTTTGTGGCAACACAAACTATCCAAAATAAGGAATTTAGAAACCAAATTCATCATGTCAAGGAAACCCATGGGAAATTAAACACTATAGTCGAATCTCTAGTGACTAGAAACAAGGAATTAGAGACAAAAATTTCATTACTTTCACATGCACCTTTAGGACTCCTGCTAAAAGGAACCAACATGTTAAGATAACAGATAGTGAAAAAACAGTAGAAACACCTAAGGGAGGAAATGATATGGTTAATAAGGAATGTAATGAAAAAGAGACGAAAATATTTTGCCCACCAAAATTCTTATAAACCAAGATAGGTTCATAGTCATAAATGTATAAGGCACCACATAGAAGGGAAAAATTAGGAAAACATATAACTAGAGATATCATAAAACCTGGAAAGTCAATGCCTAAAATAGAGCCAAGACAACCCCCACCATATCTAAGATATGCACCACTCCTTAGTGAAAAGAAAATAAAAGGTGAAGGGTATGAAAGATGGCTCCATAAATGGCCTTGGAAACAATATATTTGATCAAAAATCATTAGTCGAGCTCCCGGTATGAAATGAAGCGCTGCTTGGGAGGCCACCCGTGATTTTTTCCTTTTTAATTATTTTCTTTTAACACGAAGAATTACTTCTTATAAACTGACTTGTGTGATTTCTTGAATTTCAGGTCTCATCGTTCTACATAGCTTATTCTAACTAAATTTTCAGGATGCAGAACTTTGATTACATGGAGATTAAATTCATGGATTATGACCAGAGAAACCGTTATGCAATCCTATTTGAGATACCTATACTACCCACCATATACCCTGACTCTACTTGCATGGAAGCCTTAGGAGTCGAGTCCAGCATCTGGTACATGTGTACCTGTGATACGGTGGCAAAACCGACTGTTATATACAGGTTTTGCATTTTATATTCGCAAGTGTTGCGGTAAGCAAGAGTCGCCACCGACTTTTCTTTTATCCAAATTAAGGAAAGGGTGAAAATAATAGATAAATACCTTTTCAAGAGTTTTCTGAGTAAGGGGGTAGATTATGGAAAGGGAAGGTGTTAGCACCCTTTCCATATGTATTTATCTACGGGCTCCTAGAGGTTTGCTTATTTTGAAATACCTTTGTGCTTTGTGTGTTTTTAAAATGCTTGGAAAATGCCTTAGTGCGGCGATTTGCTTTGTGTTTAACTCTTGTATCAGTCTTCAAGAGTGTTAACAAAGCAAATGTTTTGAAAATAGCTTTTGAAAAGTAGTAATTGTGTAAGTGCAAAATGTTTTTGAGAAAACTTCTAACAGCTATCTACTTTTATACTCGAAAAGGGTCGTTCTTTTCCTCATATCCATTAGACAGCACTGTCCTACTATTAGTGAGTAGGTAGCCCTATCGTTGGATGTATTAGGGACATTCGAAAGGTACGTTACAGTCACGAAGGCAACTTGTGGAGACGCTTTAGCAATTTTGTTTAGGGACTAGATCATTTACCGAAAGGCAACTGTAGGGTCATCAAGGGACTATGATCTTTTGATTTATGGGTCTTTGCTAAAGCGTTCCTGACTCATGACTGTTTTATTTCTGAAGGAAACCAAAGTGGGATACCCTAGAGGTGTATATGTGCAAGTGTGTTATGTTCAGTTATTTTAGTCCTTTTGTTAAGTTTGCTAGTGTTATACCCCAAAATTTGCCCTCCCATATTCTTCAAAGTTTATCAAGAATCATCTTCAAATGGTTCAAGACTTCTCAAGGGTTGCACAGTCCAAACATCTTCCTAAGCCAATCAAAATTAGGGTTTTGGTTCTTTCAAGGAAGTTGAGGTTTTCAATGGCTCAATAAAGTCCCATGTGCCCATACACATCCTCTAGCATCTACATGCCAAGTCTCAAGACTCACAGAGGCAAGTTGCACAGTCAAAAGCCCTATTTGGGTCACAATCAACTACAGGGGTAAAATGGTCATTTTGCAGTCAAAAGTCAGAATTTTTGGTCAATATCTTATTTTGGGCACCCAATCATCATTTGATCAAGTCTTGATCATGATTCCTCCAGCATGACTCAAAAATCATCAAGATGCAAAAGTTTCTATTTTTGGACAGCTGAAAAGTCAACTGTAACTTGACCAGGGCATAAATTTTTCATGGTTCATCAGAAAAATCCCATCCAATGCTCATTTGGAAGGGGATGACATTTCCTACAATTCATCTTCACATTCCAAGTCCAAGAAATGCTCTCACAAAAAGTTGTCAATTTCTACATTATAGGTCAATTTCAAAAGTCAACAAAAAGGCACTTTAAGTCAAAGACCATAACTTGAGATTGGTAAATCAAAATGACACGGGACCAAAGGAATTAGTTATAGGACTTCAAGACCTTTCCAAAATGTCCAAGAACATGTTCATATGATCAAAATTGAGCAAGATATGCATTGGAGAAGTTGGGAAATGTTTATGAATTTGCAAAAGTCAACTATCCTTAAAACTTCAATTTTTGACAAAAGGGCCCACTTTCTTCCACTTGATTCAGCCTTGTCATGCCATACACGTGTCCCACGATTAATTTCAGGATCAAACATTTATTTTTCCATTTTATTTAATTTTTATTGATTTAATTCATTTTAAATCCATAATAATTCAAATAAAATCTAAAAATTAATGGAATAGCATCTTTGTGATTTGAATAAATTTTATATGTCATATGCCAGCTAACAAATTCGTGCTAGGGCTATTTTATGCATGAAATCCTAGATTTGAACCAAATATGAAAAGTTCTTCAATGGTGGTCAACAAAATCTCAAAACTTCAATACACCAAGATTAAGGCCCAGCTGCTGACCTAATTCTATTCCCATATATGCAAGCAAGCCAACCCTAATGCTGTTCACGAGAAAAACTGCTGCAAAGAGCCATTACCACATTCAAAAAATCCAAGGAAAAAGTGAAAATTGTTTGCTATCTTCCAAGCCAATTCAAGGCGTTTCAGTGATTCAAATACATTGCTAGCACTCCCAGGAACGGATTGGAATCAAAATCAAGGGCTAACACTCAAAGAACACACAGGAACAGTCATACAGTTTGCACACTTTTGCCATAATCGAAACTCAACTTTTATGCATCATTAACATGTTATAACCATTGATTTGCATTGCTAGAACCTTTATGAAGCTAACGGTATAGGTGAATTGCATTATGGTGCCCTGAAACGGAAATCACCATTGACGAATTCTAGGTTTTCGAAGCTTTCAATTTGGGGCTTTCCCATACAAGAAAAATTAGGCCTCAAGAGACCTATGGTTGAAACCGTCTGATCAAGACGAACACAAAGCCATACTCGTGATGAATTTATATTTAACGTACGCCTATTCGCTATTTTCTGTGGATGCAGGTTGTGGGGGTTAAAAACCCCGCTATCTAATTGTATTTTTTGCAGGCAAATGAAAGAGATGAAGACGTGGTGACATGCTACTGGTTCGTTCAAATAAAGGGCACGTGTTTTTCTTTTTTCAGCATATTTGTTGGTTTTCTTATATAATCATTGCTGTTTATTTCATTAACGATTGGAACACGTTGGCTGAGTGGTTGGAGGAAGTGTGCAAAGTGCCTTGGGACCTGGGTTCGATTCCCAGGTCCACCCCATATTTGTTTCATATTTTTCCATACAGGATCACATGCAGGTTGCTCAAGGCATTCCACCATATGTCTCAATCATCCCAGGCGCCATGTGTCTTCATATTCCAATCCAAAGGCCACAAGGTGCTGAACACCATGTTCCTGGTTAACCCTGCGCCTAGGCAATTTCCAAGAGTCCAATGGACTGGCCAACAGTTGGGCCAGAATTGCCAGAACCAACCTCCATATTTGGGCCTTCACCCCCTCTGGTTTCTTTTTATTCCTTCATATTTTTTTTTAAATTATTTTATTTACAATTATTATTATTTAACTAATTAACTTAATTAATTATTTTCCCAACAAAAATCAGAAAACCATAAAATATTTTATTATTATTATTATTATTATTATTTATTTCACCTAAATTTTATTATTTTGTAAATGAATACTAACAAAATTGATTTAGTCTTTTTAATTAGGTTTAATTTCAATTTTCTTTCACAATAAATAAAATAAATTAGACTTAGGTTTTTACTAACTGTTGATTTTTAATTTCTTTTTATTTTTATTTTCATTAAAATATAAAAACACAAAAAAAAATACTTTTTCTTGTAAATAATTAATTAATTAGTGAATTAGGTTTAATATTTCATTAATTGCAAAAAAAGGACAAATTACTTTCTCTTCTCAAAAAGGGTCAAAGCCCTAAGGACATCCCGATTCCATTTCTTTTCGCGCGCGTATTTATTTTTTAATTCATTATTTTGTATCTGTTCCGAAAATGTAATAGTTAATTAGGCTTTTATCGCTTTATTTACTTTTCTCGCATTTATTTTCCAAACGGGTTATGTTTTTGGCAATGTATATACTCGCGCCTTGTAATAGCGTAGATTCAACTTTCCGCAATTTATTTTCCGCACTCTTAACTGTTAAAAATGCATGAAAGACTTGTATGAAAAATAAAATCAAAGCATAGCTCACAAATAACATGTACAAGATAAGCTTAACTAAAAAAACAACACACATGCACATGCCACTTCTAGGGTACGCCTCACTGGTTGCCTCGAGGTGGTCATCAAGTATAGGGTGTTTTAGAGGTCGCCCTCCTGTCTAAGATCCAGTTGCCTCGGAACGGTTGCCTCGGATAAAAAGGATCTAGGACATCAGGGTTACCGCTAAGGCGTCCTACCATTGCTTTGGTGACCACACATGTCCCTAATAATCAAATTGACCCGAATACCTCCAACGACGGTGCTTCCTACTTCTCAATAGTGGGATAGCACTGTCTAAAGGACTCTTACACAGCCTAATTCCTTAGAGTAGGTAGACTTCTCCTGGGTACTTGCTCTTTCAAAACAAACAAAAACAACTTTTCGCACCTACACTTTCAAAAAGTTTTCAAACAAATATTTCATACACTCTTGAGGACAGATACAAGAGTTACCTAGAAATTTTTCAAACAAAACTTTTTCAAACCCACATACACTTGAAAAGCAAACAATTTTTGAAAACATAAGAGCAAGTACCTAAGAGCCCGTGGATAACCACGGATAGAAAGGGTGCTAACACCTTCCCTTTCTATAATCTACCTCCCGAACCGAGAAACATCTCGAAAAGGAATTTTGCTGTGCTTTTGTCCTTTCCTGGTTGGAGAACATAAAAGACGGTGGAGACTCTTGCTTACTGCGACATTTCACGAACCAGCATTCCAAAACAGTCAGTTCTATTTCCATCGATCACAGCTAGCATTTGATTATTAGTCTTATCATACAATCCTATTAGTCTAGTAGTTGATATTTTCCAGAAATTTAAAATGTAGGAATTTAAATCTACGCTATTACAATGCTTTGGAGAGGGGATTTACATTGTACAAGAATGAGGGGGGATAAAGCAGCAAATGTCCTAGTTTTAATCTATTACGTCCAGTAGGCAGATACAATAATATGGAAAAATATGAAAATAAATAAATGTGCGCGAAGTAGAAGACATATCTGAAAAATCCTAAGGTGAAAAATCTTTTGTTTTGTTTTTATTTTAAGAAAATATAACCTAAGTCTATTTAGTTTTAATTTCAAGAAATAGGTTAAGATAATTAATTTATTTATTTACAAAATTAATTTAATTGGAAAAATAACTAGCCTAATATTTTTTGTGATTTTTGATTTAAGGTCAATTTAAATAAAAGAGGGCCAATAAAGAAATGAAAACAAAAAAACAAAAATAGAAAAGGAAGTATCCTTCGATTGCAGGGAGATGGTGCCTTTCGATTCTATGAAGGGAAAGTTGTCTTTCGATTACCCTTTTATCCACTGACAAGACATGGCTTTCGATCCAGAGGGCGCTGCTGGAATTTCCTGATGAATCATTTGTGAGGGTACTACATCTGCAAACATGTTGGAAAAATAAAAAGCATGACTTGGGTTCCAAACCCAGGTCTTTCAATTCTGCGCGTGTTGGGTCTATTCAGGCTACATCTGCAGCAAGTGTTAGAAACAAAACAAATGTAGACCGAGGTGTCGAAGCTAGGTCTTTAATTTTGATTATAAATCGAATGACTATAAGTATTGATATGTCATGTAAATACAAAGTTTAATATTTTACCATCTCTTACCAATAGTTGGAACCTTCGATTTGGCACTTTCTGGATGTGGAGACACTTTCTTAAGGGCTGGGGATGCTTGGAAAAGCCTCAAGAAGTCTCGAAGAATATGTTTTTGACTTCGTGTGATTCTCCCTCATGTTGTCTCTATCCTTGGTTGTATAGGTGTCTAAGTTTGTCTTTGGTTTACAAGCATGCTGTTTATATAAAGCAGAAAGGAGGGGACAAGAAGGCAATGGTTTAAACAACCTTGATTATGTGTTTGAAAGCCATGAATGAGAATTTGTAACATTGGCCAAAAACATGGGATCTTGTATTTTTTTTAAAAATTTGAATGTATGTGGACATTTTGACTCCTTCGAATTCCCTTTAGTTGCTTTTCGATTGGCCTATCATACACCCTTCAAATAGGGCTTTTGTATAACTTTCGAATGGGCCTTTGATTGCCTCCTTAGAAGGGGCCTCTTGAGTTTCTTTCAAATGGTTCCTTCGTTGGACCCATCTATTTATCTTAGCTGCTTGATTCGAATAGCCCAAACGAAGACTTCATTCTGGTCAATCGAACCCTCCTTTGTCATGAATGTAATGGTGCATGAGGCTTGGTTCTGGAAGCATGTAGGACTTCGGCCAGACTTATCAAAAGAAAAAACAACACTTGTCTTCAACCATTATGTGTCGTTCGACTGGACCAAATGCATGGCCCTTCAAAGGCACCATTTGTGTGTCTTTAAAATATCCCACATGCATTCCTTGTGTATTTTTTGAATGGGCCACCAGTGTGTGTCCTTCGACTGGACCTTTGGAATGCTCTTTCGAAGGGGCCATATTGTGTGTTGTAGTGTAGAAGTTGTGCCGAGGAGTCTTGGCCTTGTGCATTGAAGGCAAGCATAAAGGAAGTATTTATCTTAGTGAATCCAAGGCAAGCATGAAGGGGCATACGTGCCCTGGTGACATGATGAGGGGCCTTTTGCCCAGTGGGAGCTTTGTGAATCAAAAGTCAGTTTGAAGAAGTTCTTGCTTTGTGCGCTGGAGGCACGCTCAGAGGGATAATTGGCCTAGTCGAAGCAGGAATTAAGCTTGCTCCAAAGACATCAAATTCCCAATCGAACCAAGAATTAAGCTTTTTCTAAGGAAACCAAATGCCCAAACACAACAAGAATCTAGCTTGCATGCAGGTAGCCATTGCATTGTGAATCAAGCCAGCATGCAAAGCCAATGGTGTAATCGAAGGAGCACTAACAGGAGTCCTTTCCTGTGATACGGTGGCAGAACTGACTGTTTAATACTGGTTTGTGTTTTTTGTTCGCAAATGTCGCGGTAAGCAAGAGTCACCACCGACTTTTCTTTTATCCAACAAAGGAAATGGTGAAAAGAACAGAAAAAGACCTTTTTCGAGATTTTCTGAGTAAGGGGGGGTAGATTATGGAAAGGGAAGATATTAGCACCCTTTCCATTCGTGGTTTTCCACGGGCTCTTAGGTACTTGCTCATTTTTGAAAACTGTTTGTGTTTGTGTGTTTTTGAAAGTTTTTGTTTGCTTTATGGTAACTCTTATATCAGTCCTCAAGAGTGTGATAAAGCGTTTTTGAAAAGAATTTGAAAAGTGTGTAAGTGTGAAAAAGGAATTGGTTTTGAGAAAGTACTTAAGAACCATCTACCTACTTGAAAAAAGACGTTCTTTTCCTCCTTTCCTTTAAATAATGTTATCCTACTATTCGTGAGTAGGTATCCCTATCATTGGATGTTGAGGGATTATCGAAAGGGACACTATAGTCATTGAAGGCAACAGGTAAGGATACCTTGGCATTCGAAGGGACTAGCATCATATAGGCAACATCGAGGGGACAAGATCATTTACCGAAAGGCAACTTGAGGGACGTTTAGGGACCATAATCTTTTATGATGACTTTTATACCGAGGGTCTTTGCTAAGATATCCTTACGTTTGAGGGACATGACCGTTTCTGAGGCAATCGAGTGAGGAATACCCTAAGGGTGCAAGTGTGAGAAGTGTGTTTTTTTTCAGTTATATTATCTTGAAGTTAGTGATCTACGATTAATTTGATTAAACTTGTCATACATTCCTACTTACTAACAATCATATACAAGCATTCAAAAATATAAAAAGCGAGAAATAATGGTTCCTACGCTATTACAAGGCTTTGGTGTAGATACATAATAATGGACGAAAATTAAATGCATAATTAAAAATGCGGGAATTTAAGTCCTAAACTATTACAACTGTAAGCAATTACAATATTATAAAGATGCGAGAATAAGATAAACGCGCGAAATAAAGAAGCGTCTAACAACCTAAAAAAGGGTTAAGTAAAAAACTTATTTATTTGATTTTTGTTTTAATTAAGAAAAATAATTAAATTAAATATCCTAAAGTCTATTTAAAAAAATAAAAATTAATTAAGAAAAATAGTCTAACTTTTTTTGTTTTTTTATTATGAAAAGAAAATAATTAAATCTAATTAAATCCTAAATTCTATTTCATTTTTAATTAAAGAAAATAGATAAAATATTTATTAAATTATTTACAAAGTTAGTTTAATTAAAAAAATACTAATCTAATAATTTTGGTGATTTTTTATGATTCTTTATGGTTAATTAAATAAATGAAAGTAAAAAATCAAAAAAAGAAAATATTAAAATCAATGAATGAGCCTGGGGTTAAATAATAAACATGGGGTGTTGTTTAAGAAAAAACGTTGGGCCCAGTAACTCAGAACCCACAACCATTGTCAAGGATCCTGTGCACCCAAGCTGAAGGGGTACATGGGGGCCTGCACTCATCTGATGCGTTAGATCCACGTAGGTGAATGTTTGATGGCCAAGATCTAGAGATGTATGGCACACCCCTGGATACATAAAGCATGTAACCTGCATGAGTTTTGTTAGAAAAATATGAAAATGCTGGACCTGGGACTCGAACCCAGGTCCTCCCTCTCACGCACGCGTTCCCTTGCCAACCGAGCTACATGATGATTCGTTAATCCAAACAACAAAATAACATTATATACAAAAACTGTTCAGAAGTATTCAAAAAAATAAAAGCACGTGCTGGATTTGAATGAGCCAGTAGGAGTCTACCACGCGTTCATCTCCTACCTCCCTCCGTTGTCTTAGGTAGAAGTACCTATAGTGACAAATTTTTGTTCATCACTACAACCTTTGCTCCCTGAAAAAAAACCAAATACGCAATAGAAATTATATGTGAGACCATGAATTGACTGGCCTCACTCTCCTGATCATGATGGTGCCCCTGTTTAAGCCTAATTTTGCCTAACCATGAAAGCCCCAATTCTAAGGTCCAAACCCTAGATATGGTAACGCTTGATTCCTACGTCAAAAATCCAATTCAAACATACAGACAGATTTCAAACACGAAGATAGTCAGTAATTCATGGTTAAAACATGTTTATATTGCATAAATCAAAGAAGGAAAGTTTTAAAAAAATGCAAACCTTGAGCTACTGTATTGGGAGTTTTATTGTTCTTCAGGGCCTGGTAATGATTGGGAAAATTTCAGGGGGCTTCCCAGAAGGTTTTTGAGCCTTTGCTTGGGACTAAAAACAGCTAGAATGTGCAACTCGGGTTTGATAATTTTGAGTTTTTTGTGCAAAACGGGCAGAGGTTCCTTAGGTTATATGTTCGTCCCTTTGGCTTGCCAATGTGTTGTTCTTATAGTATGGAAGGAGGAGACAACATAACATGGAAAGAATCAAGTCATAATGCCATGTTTTCATGTCAAAATCTAACCAATTTAAAAGCTTCCATATTTTCAAATCTCGCCTTTTCCATGCATGAATGAACCTAGACATTCTTTGTACGGATTTGTGGGGCTGAAAGTGAATCAAAACAGAAGCCCAATGGTCATGATCCAATCATTTTCTATTTTATATGTTTTATCTTGTATTTATGTGAATAAAAACAAAACAAATATGAATAAAATAGCTAAAAAATGCAAAGCAAGGCAAGAGTGAAATTAGAGGTCCTTTATAAGTTTAGGAATATGTTTGAGACCTAAGAAAACAAGCCATTGCTTCAAAAGTTCAAACTTTCTCAATGCACCATTCTTGAAATTGAAGAAGTGAAAAACACAAGAAGGGGGGTTGAATTGTAAAACTCGAAATCAAATGCAGACAACACTGTATTTTTATCCTGGTTCGTTTGATCTCAAACTACTCCAGTCCACCCGTCAAGGTGATTTCGCCTCTCTCCAACGAGGTCTTAATCCACTATATTCAACTGAATATTATAACTGCTTTAACAATTGCTAAAGCCTTCTTGAGTCAAAACCACAAACCGGTTTCTCAAGGAAATACTTTCTTACAGAGAAATGAAAACTAAGTGTGTTGAATGTTTTCTACAAAACTATTTATCACTACTGTGATACTACACAATTTAAGCTTATGAGAACTAGAGTGCTAAAACAATAGAGTAAGGAATTTGAGAGCTTTAGCAAACTGAGAGTGAAGATGATGATGAATAGCTTTAGGCGTGTAGAGAGATGTAGAGCATTAGCCAATTCAATCTTCACTGACTTGTTTATATAGCATTGGAAAATGATACGTTGGAGTCAGTTATTATGTTTCAATGCCAATTACATTCTTTCCAAATTGAGAAGATCTTTGTCTGGAATAGTGCCGTTGATAATAAAGTATCTTGAATGCACAGTACCGTTGCCAATTAAGCGTGTTCTGGCTTTGGCTTGTTCTGACGCTGCTAGGTGCTGATGAATTGTTGTTGTCTTGATCAGAGTTCAGATTGTTACACGCAGATCTGTTCATCAAGCTTTAGCGTAAGCACATGTTGATCTTCTGATTCTGGTATATGATATAACATCCTCTGATGCTGATGTTGATATTTCATCTTCTGATGCCGGTGATGATATTCTCTTGCTGATACCCATCAGAGTTTCTGTAAAACAGAATGTAATTTTTTAGGTAGCATATATGTCTTACATGAATCATACAATCTATATAATCTTGCATTTTGTTATCATCAAAACTTTAACTTAGGGTAGTAGATTCAAACTTTGTTCTAACAATCTCCCCCTTTTTGATGATGACAAAAACTAGATTTTTTCAATTGAAAATTAACGTGAAAAGTATCAGAGATAACCAAATAATAGATTGTATCAGAATTAAATAGGAATTTATCAAAGATAAGAGGATAAGGGATAAAGAGATATCAGAGTTGAGATCGGAAATACTCCCCCTGAATTTGTTACTTCCCTTTTTAATTCCATGAGTCCTTCAGGATCAGATCTTTATTGACTTTCTTTGAACATCAGAACATCAGAGCTTCAGTGTATCAGAGATGATTAACTTCTTGTACTTGTAGGCTTATGCAAAACAAAACAATCGAGTATATCAGAGTGTTAGAATGTTTGAGACTTTTTGTCTCAGTAATCCGTTATTGAAAATATCATTCTTTTTCTCCCCCTTTTTGTCAGCAATCAAAAAGTGCAAGTAATTAAAGTTAAAACAATCAGTGCAGAAAAACTCATGTATTTAGTTCAAAGCTTAGAAGATAGTACAGAAAAACATGGAAAGAAAACAATGAAAACATCAAGAATGAAAATCTAAGGTTGGGGTGGAAAGCGTGTGAACAGAGCTTCTAGCATGTTCTTAATCTGATCAGTAGTTTCCTTCTGCTGATGCACCATGCTGACTACTGTATCAATCTTGCCATCTTGCACATCCATCCTTTCCTTCATCCGTTGATCATTCTCATCCATTCTTTGTTGCAGACGAATATCATTTTGCTTCAGCTCTTCAAGAGTCTGCCTGTCCAAAGCAGCTTGAGAGACTTCAGAAACAGGATGCTTCTGAGAGCTTTCTGCAACATCTTCTGCTTGACTAACTTCTTCAGTTGGTTGAACGGTTGATGCTGGACGCTTTTCAGACCATGGCTCACTATCCAGATGAAGCACTTTCTCCTTCAGCAGCTGACTCAAGACTTGTCCTTCAGCTTCTTTCAGCAGATTGCTGAAGTTCTGTTGAGCCTGTTCATAGTTGATGTCTTGCAGCTCGAAGGCTTCAGCGCGTACCCACTTTCTAAATTGTGTCCAGAGTTGGTCTGAAGCAGCAGGATCAATCATTCCAGGACAAACCTTCTTTAGAGAAGCAATCCAATTCTGCATGCCTGTTTCAAAATCCAAGATGCTAGAACCAACATCTAGCTGTTTGGGTTTGGGAATGGCTATTTTATTTTTGAGGCCAGCAAGGCGGTCAAGGACTGTAAGGTCAATGAAGGTCTTGCTGTTGTCATTTGGATTTTGTTTGGGTGAGGGAGTAGGAGAGTCAGAAATGACTATTGGACTGGGTGGAGTGTGTGGAGGTGTAGTTTCTGGTGAGGATGGCAGTTGGGGAATGTTTATAGTTGTACCACATGGCAGTTGAATTGCCAAGGGTTGTGGTTCAGAGGATTGAGGTGATAGAGGTTCAGGGGTTTGAGGTTCAGGTGATGGAGTTTTAGAGTGTTAAAACTCAGGTTGTGGAGATGATGGTTGAGGTGAAGGTGGATGAAGTTCTGGTTGTGGAGAGGGAGGTATAATTTCTGGTTGTGGAGATGGAGGTGGAATTTATGGTTCTTCTGGTATTGGTGATAGTGTAGTTGCTGGTTGTGGTGAGTGGGGAGTTTCTGGTTGAGTGTTTGGATTTTCTGAGAGGGGAGCGGAAGAACGTTGATCAATTTCAGAAAGAACTTTATCAAGTTCTGATTCTGTTAATGTTGTGGGTTTTGGATTTTGGGATTTAGTGCGGGATCTCCTGAGAGTTAGTGACTCAGAAGGGTCAGCCTCTGGTTCGGTGTCATCAATGGTTGGTATGGGAATTGGGAGTTCATATGAAGCTGGGGTTGGAATAGATGTTGGAATAGCAGAAGAATTTAAAACATTAACAGCAGATAGATTACCTCTCTTCTTCGGGGTCTGCTGGGATGGTCCTTCTGAAGTAGCCTTTCTCTTCTTCGTCTTCTTCACAGTAACTTCTGGTGTTTGCTGGTGCAGATCTTTAATGTTCAGAGTGGGATATGTGCCATCAGCCTTGCAAGCATCCAAGTATCTGAGAACAATGACTGGTTTAGAGTCAATCTCAGAGAATATGGGAAAGTCGTCCAGAGGGACTCTTCTGCTGGTGATGTCAGCAAGAGGAGTGACGCTGGGCTCCTTTATGATATTCTCTATCAGTTTCATTTTCTTCATATTCTTGGCATTCAGCGGCTTGCCAACAGTAGGTTCAATGGAGCTTAATTCCTATGCTTCTGTAAGGTGTTCAATCAGCCTATTCTCAGTTAGAATATCTGATATTAACCTGCCGAAGGGTATCCAATCCCTTTTTGTCCTTTCTTCTTCTCTTGTCTCCTTGACGCTGGTTCTGAGATAATTGAACAGAAGATGAGCCAAGTTAATCTTTACCTTCTGATTAATAAAATAGATCAGAAACTGCTGATCTATGTTTATATAATCAGGAGAGCTTGTGGGCTTCCTGTGATTGAAGCCCCCCAGAATAATCTTTGCCCATATTCTGTGCTGATCCTTCAAATCTCTTATTTTGCTGCTGGGAACCCCATGGGTGAAAATCTCTCTTGCAATGACAACAGCATCTGAGCATCTTTCTCCCATGTCGATACAGCGAATACCACCACCAGTGTATCCAATCAGCCTTGCAATGTGATCCTCAGTGATCACAATCTTCTTTCCCATGATATAGGAAGTAACTTGATGTGTTGATGAAGACACATGAATCCAGAACTCTTTGACCAACACAGGGAACGTTGGACCCACCAACCTATCAAAGTATCTCTCCCATCCTTGTGCCCTAATTTCTTCTGTCAACTCGAATCCATTTTCTTTCAGACTGATGAAATCAACGATCAGTTCAGACAGAACTTCCAAGTTCTTCACTGGTGTGAGTAGAGTTCTGAAGGGAATCTGGTATTGTTCAGATGAAGCCTCCTTCTGGGAACCTGCAGAAACATTGCTAGAAGTTTCCATGTTCACACTAGGGTTTTCTGAGAAAAAGTTTGAGAAAGGGTTTCTTTTAAAAAAAGGATGAACACACAAGTGAGAATGCAGAAAATATTTGGATGATTGTAAGAGACGGTAAAAATTTAATGAATGATGTTAAGATGTTTAAATAGATTTCAAAATGTGTTTTGAAAATGTAAACGATTTTAAGAGAGAGAATTAATTCATGATTACAGTTAAATTCATGATTACACGCATTTAATGCTTGCTGATTTTGGGGGATTTGAGAAAGATATTTGGAACGGTTACCAGACATGTGTCTCAATGCATCCAATCAGCGTTTTGCCTTCTCAGAAGCGTGCACGCGTGTTCTGCTTCAGAGATTTGCTGATGATTGGATGAAACTTGTTTGATTTAGTGAGCAACACGTCTATCCTTGAGTTGAAACGCTCAGATCTTTAAGAATATAATCTGATACAATTTGCATGTCTATCTTTCTGGAAAGAGATTGATCAGAAGTTCACAGTAAAAAGAAAACACATTCTGAAGGTTAATATATAAAATTAAAACATTTTCACTCTGGGCAGAGCTTCATGCTGAGATGTTTCAGAATGAAGTTGAACCTATCTTCAGAAAGTGGTTTAGTGAAGATATCAGCCCATTGATGGTCTGTATCAATAAATTTTAAGTTCAAAATTCCTTTCTGAATGTAGTCCCTAATGAAGTGATGTTTTATTTCTATATGCTTAGCCCTAGAATGCAAAATTGGATTTTTACTTAAGCAAATGGCAGAATTATTGTCACAGAGTATAGGGATGTTACTCTCAAAAATCTGGAAGTCTTCAAGCTGACTTTTCATCCAGAGCATTTGTGTGCTGCATCCAGCTGCTGCTATGTACTCAGCTTCTGTTGTTGATAGCGCAATTGTGGATTGCCTTTTGCTGGACCACGAGATCAAATTTTCTCCCAGAAACTGGCAGCTTCCAGAAGTACTTTTACGCTCTACTCTGTCTCCAGCAAAGTCAGCATCGCAGTAACCTACTAAGCTGTAATCACTAGATTTTCTATAGAATAAACCCAGATTAGTAGTACCTTTCAGATACTTGAAAATTCGCTTAACAGCTGTTAAGTGAGATTCTCTAGGATCTGATTGGAATCTTGCACAAATACATACGCTGAATAGAATGTCAGGCCTTGAAGCCGTCAGATAAAGAAGAGAGCCAATCATACCTCTGTAGACCTTCTGTTCTACCTTTTTGCTTACCTCTTCTCTTTCCAGAATGCACGTGGGATGCATTGGAATCTTTGATGACTTACATTATGAGAGGTCAAATTTCTTTAGAAGTTCTCTGACATATTTGCTCTGATGAATGTAAGTTCCCTCTGGATTTTGATTGATCTGAATTCCCATAAAGAATTTCAGTTCTCCCATGAGGCTCATCTCAAATTCTGCCTGCATACACTTAGCAAATTTTCTTCCAAGAGAAGGATTAGTAGATCCAAAAATAATATCGTCAACATAAATTTGACAAACTAAGATGTCATTCTTAACTGACTTACAGAATAAGGTAGTGTCCACCTTCCCTCTGGTGAATTCTTTTTCTAACAGAAAGTTACTTAGTCTTTCATACCAAGCTCTGGGAGCTTGTTTCTGACCATATAGTGACTTCTTTAGTTTGAAAACATATTCTGGATTTTTTGTACTTTCAAAACCAGGGGGTTGGTGCACATAAACCTCTTCTTCTATATAACCATTTAAGAATGCACTCTTGACATCCATCTGATACAGAGTGATGCCTTTATTAACAACAAACAAAATTAAAAGTCTGATAGATTCTAACCTGGCGACTGGAGCAAAGGTTTCTGTATAGTCTATTCCTTCTTGCTGACTATAACCTTGTGCTACCAGTCGTGCTTTGTTTCTGATAACTTCACCTTGTTCGTTCAGCTTGTTTCTGAACACCCATTTTGTTCCAATGATGTTGAATCCTTTTGGTCTGGGAACAAGATCCCATACGTCATTTCTGGTGAATTGATTCAGCTCTTCTTGCATTGCTAGAATCCAGTCGTTGTCCATAAGTGCTTCATCAATTGAGGAAGGTTCAATCAGAGAAACAAGTCCCATGAGGGATTCTTCAGAGTTTCTGAAGCTGGCTCTTGTTCTGATTGGATCTTCCTTTCTTCCTAAGATAGTTTCTTCTGGGTGATCCAAGCTGCTTCTAGGTAGTCTTTTCTGAGGTTGATCAACAGGTGTTGCTGGATTGCTCGCAGTGCCTCTTTCTGATGTTGAAGGAGTGTCGTTGTTGAGAGCTTCTGATGACTTGCCTTCAGAACCTGTGAATTCAACTTCCATACTTGCAAAGACTTCATTCTGCTTTGACTTTTCAAAGTCAAGCTTATCATCAAAACAAACACTGATTGATTCTTCCACAATCTGTGTTTCTGTATTGTATACTCTGTACCCTCTTGAGCGTTCAGAGTATCCTAACATAATACACTTCTGTGCTTTAGAGTCAAACTTGTTCAAATAATTTTTTGTATTTAACATAAAACAAGTACATCCAAATGGATGAAAATATGAAATGTTGGGCTTTCTGTTCTTCCACAATTCATATGGAGTCTTTTCCAGAATAAGTCTTATTGAGATTCTATTTTGAATGTAGCACGCTGTGTTTATTGCCTCTGCCCAGAAGGTCTTAGCAACGTTTGTCTCATTGATCATGGTTCTGGCCATTTCTTGCAATGTTCTGTTCTTTCGTTCTACAACTCCATTTTGTTGGGGAGTTCTAGGACAAGAGAAATCATGCAGAATGCCTCTGTCATTAAAGAATGACTCAAAATCTTTGTTTTCAAATTCTCCACCATGATCACTTCTGACTTTAACGATTCTAAGATCCTTTTCATTCTGAACTTGGTTACAGAAGGTGACAAACACAGATGTGACTCGTCCTTGTGTCTTAAGAACTTTACCCATGTCAATCTGCTATAGTCATCTATGATTACTAACCCATACTTCTTTCCACTGACTGAAGTAGTTTTAACTGGTCCAAATAAGTCAATGTGCAGAAGTTCTAATGGCTTAGAGGTAGAAACAACATTTTTAGATTTGAAAGAAGGTTTTGCAAATTTGCCTTTCTGACATGCTTCACACAGAGCATCTGAATTAAACTTCAGATTAGGAAGTCCTCTGACCAGATTGAGTTTGTTAATATGAGATATTCTTCTCATACTAACATGCCCCAATCTTCTGTGCCAGATCCATTGCTCGTTGTTAACAGACAGAAGACACTTTACATTCTGACTTTTCAGTTCAGAAAGTTTTATTTTATAAATGTTGTTTTTCCTCTTTCCATTAAATAGGATAGTCCCATCTTTCTGACTAACAGCTTTACATGATTTTTGATTAAAGATTATATCATAACCATTATCACTTAATTGACTTATGGATAACAGATTATGCATTAATCCATCTACTAGCAGAACATTGTTTATAGAGGGAAGATTTCCATTACCTACAGTTCTAGAGCCAATGATCTTTCCCCTCTGATTTCCTCCAAAGACAACGTGGCCTCCAGGCTTAAGTTCCAGGCTTTGGAACATATGCCTTCTTCCCGTCATGTGTCGCGAGCAGCCAGAGTCCATGTACCATGACTGGTGTTTCTGATTTGCTGCTAAAGATATCTGCAACATGTTTATTTTATCCTTAGGTACCCATATTTTCTTGGGTCCTGATTTGTTAGCTTTACCAAAACTCTGGTTGAATTTTGGTTTCACATAATAATTGCTACTAGTATATTTAATATCATGTGTGTGACCATACACAAAGTGTGAATTCAGAGGAGTGTGTTTAATAGTTAAGTCCATGGCATTCTTTGGTGTAGGAACCTTACCTTGGTATCCTCTTCCCTTTCTGCCGTTTCTGCTAACTCCATAGATCATTGAAGCCATTTTGCTTCTATCTATGCTTTTAGCAAGGAACTTCTGAAAGTTATGATCATACTCCTTGATGATCTTATCAGCGCTGCTGGGAGTTTCAGGAATTGTTTCATTCTAAGAGTTTTGTAAAACATTTTCTAATTTTGAAATTTTATTTTTCAACTCAGAATTTTCCAATTTGAGACTCTCAGCTTTGTCAGAGTCAGAGTCAAGATTCCTTTTCAGGTTTCTGAATTTAACTCTGATCTGCTGGTACCTTTCCAAAATTTCGTTAAGGCTTTCAGCAAGTTCAGCCTTAGTAAAATTAATTACAAAGTCAGGAAATACCTCTTCGGTGTCTGATTCTGAGTCTGATTCAGAAGCTTCACTGTCTTCTGAAATGTTGGCCATGAGAGCTATGTTTGCTCTCTCATCATCTGATTCTGAGTCAGCTTCAGACGAGTCAGAGTCATCCCATGTAGCCATGAGACTTTTCTTCTTTTCTCTTCCAAACTTCTTTTTGGGATTTTCCCTCTGAAGCTTTGGACAGTCACTCTTGTAGTGTCCTTGCTCATTGCATTCATAGCAGATGATGTCCTTGGTGTTTGGCTTTCTGCTTCCTGAGGAGCCTTCAGATCTTCTGTATCCAGAGGAAGAATCTGACTTTCTGTATCTGGAAGAGGACTCATTCTTATCAGATCTTCTGGGATTCTTGAACTTCCTTTGCCTCTGCTTCCATAATTGGTTCACTCTTCTGGAGAGGAGGGAAAGTTCATCTTCTTCTAATGAGGATCCATCAGATGTTTCTTCAACTGCCTGCAAAACTTTAGATTCAGATTTTCTGTTAGATTTTAATGCTAAAGGCTTACCTTGCTTCTGAGGTTCATCAGCTTCTAGCTCTATCTCGTGACTTCTGAGGGAGCTGATAAGTTCCTCCAGATAAATTTTGTTGAGATCTTTAGCTAGCTTCAGTGTTGTAACCATTGGCCTCCACTGTTTTGGCAAGCTTCTGATGATCTTCTTGACATGATCAGCAGTAGAGTATCCTTTGTCCAGAACCTTGAGACCAACCACCAGAATTTGGAATCTTGAGAACATTGTTTCAATGGATTCACTTTCTTCCATTTTGAATGCCTCATACTTCTGAATGAGCACAAGAGCTTTAGTTTCTTTGACCTGAATGTTGCCTTCATGCGTCATTCTGAGTGAGTCAAACATGTTCTTTGTTGTGTCTCTGTTAGATATCTTTTCATATTCAGCGTAAGAGATGGCGCTGAGAAGAATGGTTCTGGCCTTGTGGTGATTTTTGAAGTCACGCTTTTGTTGATCAGACATTGCTTTCCTGTCAATCTTCTGACCGCTTGCATTCACTGGGTGCGTGTATCCATCTGTCACCATGTCCCACAGATCAACATCATGTTCCAGAAAGAAGCTTTCGATTCTGTCTTTCCAGTAATCAAAATTCTCTCCATCAAAGACTGGAGGTTTGCCGCTGAATCTATCTCTGTCTTCATTGTTGTCATTGCTGGTGTGTTGATAAGTTCCTGCCATTGTGTTTTTCTGACGCTGGATCTTGTACTGACACGATTAAGTGTTTTAGCTCAGAACCAGGCGCTCTGATGCCAATTGAATAAGTGAAAAACACAAGAAGGGGGGTTGAATTGTAAAACTCGAAATCAAATGCAGACAACACTGTATTTTTATCCTGGTTCGTTTGATCTCAAACTACTCCAGTCCACCCGTCAAGGTGATTTCGCCTCTCTCCAACGAGGTCTTAATCCACTATATTCAACTGAATATTACAACTGCTTTAACAACTGCTAAAGCCTTCTTGAGTTAAAAACATAAACCGGTTTCTCAAGGAAATACTTTCTTACAGAGAAATGAAAACTAAGTGTGTTGAATGTTTTCTACAAAACTGTTTATCACTACTGTGATACTACACAATTTAAGCTTATGAGAACTAGAGTGATAAAACAATAGAGTAAGGAATTTGAGAGCTTTAGCAAACTGAGAGTGAAGATGATGATGAATAGCTTTAGGCGTGTAGAGAGTTGTAGAGCATTAGCCAATTCAATCTTCACTGACTTGTTTATATAGCATTGGAAAATGATACGTTGGAGCCAGTTATTCTGTTTCAATGCCAATTACATTCTTTCCAAATTGAGAAGACCTTTGTCTGGAATAGTGCCGTTGATAATAAAGTATCTTGAATGCACAGTACTGTTGCCAATTAAGCGTGTTCTGGCTTTGGCTTGTTCTGACGCTGCTAGGTGCTGATGAATTGTTGTTGTCTTGATCAGAGTTCAGATTGTTACACGCAGATCTGTTCATCAAGCTTCAGCGTAAGCACATGTTGATCTTCTGATTCTGGTATATGATATAACATCCTCTGATGCTGATGTTGATATTTCATCTTCTGATGCTGGTGATGATATTCTCTTGCTGATACCCATCAGAGTTTCTGTAAAACAGAATGTAATTTTTTAGGTAGCATATATGTCTTACATGAATCATACAATCTATATAATCTTGCATTTTGTTATCATCAAAACTTTAACTTAGGGTAGTAGATTCAAACTTTGTTCTAACAGAAATTTGCAAATTTTTCCCAACTTGGGTAAGCCATAACTTGCTCAATTTTTATCTCATGATGATGATCTTGTACTTTGTGGAAAGGCCAAGATGTCTTCTTCAATCCCTCTTTTGATAAATTTTGCATTTGAAGATGTTATCTTAATGTAAAAGGTCTTGGAAAAAAGTGGCTTTTGTTGACTTTCTAAAAATGACATGTAATGTATGAAGTTATATTTTTCAAATGGTGCATTTATTTAACTTGATAGATGAAGAGAAGTTGTAGGGCATTGGATTTTCTTCAAAATGAGCTTTGGTTGGAAAATTTCTAATAAAGTATGAGAAAGTTATGCTTGGTCAAAGTTTGGTTGACTTTTCCTATAGAAACCCTAATTCACCATTTTTGACTTTTGATGAGTTAGGAGTTTTTCTTGAGGAGTCATGATCAAACCTTGATCAAATGATGGATATCACTTCAACATGTTGATGTTGACCAAAAATCTTGAAGTTTGACTGTACATGGGCCATAGTTGACTTTTGACCTAGCATAGTTGATTTTCTAATACTTGAGCAATTGATTGAGAAAGCTTATTGAGCAAGGCATGAAACTTGGAATGGATGATCCTGAAGACATGTTAGGACCATGGAAAGCATTTGAGACCTTAGGAGCCCATCCATCTTGATTAAAATTGAAACCCTAGTTGGGGGCCCATGGCCTTAGGAGGATAATGGTCTGGTAAATTCTTGGTCAACCTTTGAGCAATTGAGAACCTCTAAGAGTATGTCTTGTGTGAAAATGGGAGGGAAAATTTTGTGGTATAACATCTTCCCCTGTTCAATCTTCTTAAACCTGAAGATTTATATTGTCTTGTTTGCCTTTCGTCATCTGAAGGTGGAAGATGATTGAACACTAGAGTGCCCAAAAATTTGCACTCGCACGAAGAGAGATTGTTGGTGAATAACATCGGGAATAGGCTTACAGATGCCATTTGGAAAAGATGACAGAAGACTGTCGGAGATGGGATTAAAGATGCCATCCAAGGAATATGACAGAGAGTCATCGGATATGGGCTTAAAGATGCCATCCAAAATAGATGTTGACTTCATAAGGAGCCTCTTTGTGGGGATTCATGTTCTTGCTGTCCGAGGAGGAGCCCGCTGGGGAATGTTTTTTAGGGGAATAGAGTATATGAGATGTGGTTGTCCATTACTCTACTGGGGAGTCATATCTTCACTGGAGAGACCGAAGTGGACTGCTATCTGGTCAGGATCTAGGCTTCGCAGTGACTTGTTGAGGATGATAAGGTTGACTACTATATGGTCGTATTCCAGGCTTCACAACGACTTATTGGGGAAATGAGATTAAACTGTTAAGAATCAGTAACAAATCAATGATCGATTCGAACTGAACCAGCAGAGGTCTTGATTTATCTTTGATTGGATAAGAATCAGAAAAATCTTAGTGTTGATTTAACTAAATTGGAAAAATGTCTACCGGAAAAGAATCAGTAACAAATCAAAGGTTGATCCAAACTGAACCAGCAGAGGTCTTGGTTTATCTTTGACTGGATAAGAATCGGAAAAATCTTAGTGTCGATTTAACTAAACTAGAAAAAGGTCTACCAGAAAAGAGTCAGTAACAAATCAAAGGTCGATTTGAATTGAACCAGCAGAGGTCTTGGTTTATCTTTGACTGGATAAGAATAAGAAAAATCTTAGGATCGATTTAACTGAACCAGACAAAATTCTACCGGAAAAGAATCAGTAACAAATCAATGGTCGATCTGAACTGAACCAGTAGAGGTCTTGGTTTATCTTTGACTGGATAAGAATCAGAAAAATCTTACGATCGATTTAACTGAACCAGACAAAAGTCTACCGGAAAAGAATCAGTAACAAATCAATGGTCGATTCAAACTGAACCAACAGAGGTCTTGGTTTATCTTTGACTGGATAAGAATCAAAAAAATCTTAGTGTCAATTTAACTAAACCAGAAAAAGTCTACTGGAAAAGAATCAGTAAAAAATTAATGGTTGATTCAAATTGAACCAACAGAAGTCTTGGTTTATCTTTGACTGGATAAGAATCAGAAAAATATTAGTGTCGATTTAACTGAACCAGAAAGAGGTCTACCAGAAAAGAATCAGTAACAAATCAATGGTCGATTTTAACTGAACCAACCGAGGTCTTGGTTTATGTTTGACTGGATAAGAATCAAAATAATATTAGTGTCGATTTATCTGAACCAGAAAAAGGTCTTGGATTATCTTTAACTGGAATAAGAATCAAAGAGATCTTAGTGTCGATCTGACTGAACCAGAGAAGGTCTTTAATTAACTTTGATTGGATAAGAATCAGAAAAATCTTAGGATCAATTTAACTGAACCAGACAAAAGTCTTGGAACATCTTCAACTGGAATATGAATCATGGAGATCTTAGTGTCGATCTGACTGAACCAAAGAAGGTCTTTAATTAACTTTGACTGGATAAGAATCATAAAAATCTTAGGATCGATTTAACTGAACTAGACAAAAGTGTTGGAATATCTTAAACTAGAATAAGAATCAGGGAGATCTTATTATTGATCTGATTGAACAAGAGAAGGTCTTTAATTAACTTTGACTGGATAAGAATCAGAAAAATATTATGATCGATTTAACTGAACCAGACTAAAGTCTTGGAGTATCTTCAGCTGGAATAAGAATCAGAGAGATCTTAGTGTCGACCTAACTGAACCCGAGAAGGTCTTGTGAGGACATATTTCTGAGGAACATCCTGAAACAGCCCTTCATTAGATGTAGTTTTTGAGAGGACTACCAGGTCACATAAGTAGTCAACAGTGTTTGTTGATTTGATCTTTTACCTGAAAAAGGCGAAGAGTTAGTCGTATGCAATGTCATGATGGATGAAATGCATTGTGGTGATGTTCTCAAAATAAATGAGGTTATGCTGTATGCGATGTGTATGTGCATGCCATAATGTATGAATATGGAATGCTATTTGCGATATTTTTTTAGTCTTGGAAAGTAAATCCCGGACAACTGCTGGAGAGTATTAGGAAGTTGAATCCTTCATTTCCGTTGGGGATGATGAATGGATATGATTTGTCGGGGATTTCCTCTTTCTATTTGAGGATGTTCTGTCGGGGATTGACTCAGCTTGAGAATAATTCTTTGGAGAGAGGATGCTTTGTTGGAAGATGTTGTCGATGTAGAGAAATAAACTCTGTTGGGGAATGATCTTCTGCAGTTTGAGGAATAAACTCTATCTGGGGAATACATATTTCAGCTCTCTGAAGGCATTTTGCTGGAGGAAGTGGTTCCTGCTTGGGGAAAGAGAGATCGAAACTTTGGTTGTTTTCTACTCTGTGCGGAACATAGATGTGACGGGGTCTTATGTAACGGTGACTTCGTCTCGAACTGTCTCTTCCCCTGTACCTGCTGGAAGGGGTAACTGTCGGGACTGCAAATTGTTTTTTTAGACTTTGCCCTGTTTCTTAAAGTCATTAGCAACTGTCTTTCTGTTTTTTATGCAAGTATTTATGAACAGTGATCATATTTAAATGAATATGTCAAAAATAAGTCATTGAACGTTTTTGAAAAACAAAAAAGAAAAAGAAAAACAAATAGTTTTGTACTTTCAAGAAATGATTTGTATTGATTTTTTGAAGTTTGCCTATAACAGGCATTTTGTACAAAGAGACTGAAGTTCTAGTAGGAGAACACCGTCGTGAGAAATGAAAATTACACAAAATAATGTACAAAGATAAGAAAACAGCTATGTGTAATAATCACATTGGGTTTCAATTCTGCTATTGCCCTTATGTCTTCGAGCGTCTCATCACTTTGCTGCTTGTCCGAAACAGACTGGATTGATTGGTACTGTTTGAGCTTGATAGTTGATACTGAAGTCTGATCATAAGGTGATCCAATGGGACATAGTGAAATGCTTCAAATCCATAATTTTTGCCTGGATCTCGCTTTCGGGTTTTCAGTCCACTGGGATACCCTTTTTTACCCAAGCCGTCTTTGCAGGTTTTCGACTTGTCGGGTGTACAGATTTTTTTTGTCTTCATCCCTAATTTTTTCCAGAACCCTTTTGGTTCGCCAGGATACCCTTATTTTTGCCTAGTCCAGTCAACCTAGCGGGTCTTTATTCATGTTGTTGTACCCCAAAATTTTCCCTCTCATGTTTTTCCAAGATTTCCTCTTGCATTGGTGGTTACAAACCTTTTCCTAAAGACAAGGAAATTTTTCAAATGATGGTTAAGTATCCTTATATTGACACCTACAAAATGCACTTCATTTGGTATCTTCAAAGCGCCTTTCTATTGGCATCTCCAAAGTGCCTTTCGATTGGCATCTCCAAAATGCCTTTCGATTGGCATCTCAAAAATGCTTTTCGATTGAAATCTACACAGCATCCTTCGATTGACATATGCAAAAATTCCTTCGATGGGCATCTGCAAAAAGCTTTTCAATTGGCCTCATGACAAGCCTTTCGATGAGTGTTGTGTCAAAGCCTTTCGATTGACATGGAAATGAATCCTTCGATTTAGCATTGTCTCAAAGCAGCTTCGACAGGCATGTTAACCATGTCCTTAGATTGACATGGATAAGATCTTTAGATCGGTGTAGCAAAGGACTCTTCGATTGACATTCCAATAAATACTTTCCGATTGGTATTTGGACAAGGGCCCTTCAAAGAATTCCTTTCAGGCCATTCGAAAGAGGGCACTCGGAAAATATGTCCAGGCCAGATTCTTGCCTTGTTTGTTCACAATTCCACAAGAGCTGATTCGACCAGGGAATTCTCTTCACAAGGAGAGGAAATCGAAGCAAAGGGTGGTCCAATTAAAGGAGCCCTAATACTGAAGCTGGCACAATTCGAAGTCAGAACCATCAAGGAAAACAAAGTTCTAATAAGGAAATTTTGATTGGCTCGAATTGGAGTTTAAGGATGGAAAGGAAGGCAGATTCGAAGGAATGAAGATGGGATTTGTTCCAAAACAAGCCAGAGAAATCAAATAATTGAAAGAATATTTTCTCATTAAATGAAGAGTAAAACAGGCTGGCAAATCAAAGAAAACGCGTTGGAATAAAAAATAGCAAGATTTGGCCTATTTTAGAAATAAAAGATACAAGACAAATAAAATATTTTCTCACTCAATCTTCAAGATTCAGTTCAGTTTTGTTAACCTAATTCATTCTACTATATATGCATAACAAACCCTGGTCATAAAGAAAGGAATTGGTCATGTAGAACACCCACATGAACCTCAAAGTTCTGTCAAAAAAGTGGTGATCGAATTTTTCTTTAGAGGGAGATTCAAGGTGTTTCAAAGATTGAAATCCATTCCTGGGCGTATTTGGAAGCTATCTGGACCACTCTCACGCATCCACACATCCAGAAACAGCCTATACAAGTACCACGGTTTTCTCTTTTTCTTGAAATTGGCTTAGACTATACACACATGATAAATGAATTCTAAATATATATTCATGTTTGTATACTCATCTAGAACATGTATACATAATTAATTGTGTGTTTTGATGCATATTTGACTGAATACCATTGTTAGGGTTTCAAGTTTCTTTTTAGGGTCTTTCGTTTCATGCAAAATAACGGCAAAAGATGAGTACCATTGTAGTCACGAGATCAAACCCAGTTGACATGTATCATTAGATTTAATTTATATTTCCTGGTGTTGATTTTTGAGAATTGCAGGTTTTTAGCAACAGACGTGTTTGTGGGTAAAAACCCTTAGGCTAAAACGAAAGTCCCAACGAGGAAGACGATGGTGTGTCCAAACCTGAGTGGCCCATTTGAATTTTGGGCGTTTTTATTACAACTAATAACCATCATTACATATAATATATATTGTTTATTTGTATTAACGATTGCACAATTGGCTCAGTGGCAAAGGGAAAGGTTTTCAAAGAGCGCGTGTGTAAAAGGTCAGGGGTTCGATCCCTGCCTCCTATATGTTATTTTTCTGAAACATCCCTTGCAAATCCCATGCTATCCTTCCAAGCACGAACACCATAGGCCTCCAGATCATCATCTTTGGATCAATCAGCGCCCAGATCAAACACTTCCAAGGAAGCTCCTCATGGTGGACCTTCCTAGCGCAGCCTCACCAGATCTCACATGGCCTTGGGCTCACAGGATTAGTCCTTTGCATAATTTCAGCAGTGCAACCCCAGTTTAGGCTCATACCCCCTCAGGCTTATTCTATTTCCCTTTTAATTTTGTTATGTTTATTTTATTTGAATTAGTTTATTTATGTTGTTTAAATCAATTTTTTCATAAAATCATAAATTCAACATCACAAAAAATAGGATTTAGTTTTTTTTCTCAATAAATTAATTTTTTTAATTAATTAATTTCATCAACTTTAGTTTGTTTCATTAATTAAAATTAATTAGAAAAATTAGGTCAAACTTCAAATCTTTTTTTTCACAAAAAATCCCAAAACATTTTCAATGATAAAATTAGGGTTTTTTAGGGTTTCAAACTTATTTCAATTTTTTTATTCTCAGGTGTAATTATTTTTTTTGTTCGACTAATTTTTACTATTGATGTAACTGCGCCCAGTTTGTAATAACTTAACTTGGGTTTTACTTCCGCATTTTACTTTTAGTCAATTCCTTATGTATCTACACCAAAACCATGTAATAGCGTAGGACCCTCTATTTTATCGCTTTTATAATTTGTATATACTCTTATATAATTGCTAGAAACCTAGACATGTATGCTTAATCAATCAATCTTAGATCACTAAACTATAAGATAAAATATCTGAAATAGCACATTATTGCACACTTGCACCCCTAGGGTACTTTCAAATTTGGTTGCCTTAGAAAATGGTCTTGTCCCTCGAACGTAGGGATACTCTTAGCAAAGACCCTCAGTTTAAAGTTATCATAAATATCATAGTCCCTAAATGTCCCTCGAGTTGCCTACGAGAAATGATCTTATGATGATAGTCCCTTCGAAATTCTAAGGTATCCTTACATGTTGCCTTCGATGACCATTACGTCCCTTTCGATAGTCCCTCAACATCCAACGGCTAGGGTTACCTACTCGCTAATAGTAGGATAACACGGTCTAAAAGATAGGAGGAAAAGAATATTCTTTTTTCGAGTAGGTAGATTACTGTTAGGTACTTGCTCAAACAAATTTTCACACCACATTTTCAAATACTTTTCAAACAACAGTTTTCAAAACACTTTATCACACTCTTGAAGACTGATACAAGAGTTACCATAAAGTGAATCGCCGCACTAAGGCATTTCCAAATATTTTCAAACCACACAAACACGAAAGTAATTTCAAAAATGAGCAAGTACCTAAGAGCCCATGGAAAACCATGGATGGAAAGGGTGCTAACACCTTCCCTTTCCATAATCTACCCCCCTTTCTCAAAAAATCTCGAAAAAGGTCTTTTTCTGTTCTTTTCACCCTTTCCTTTGTTGGATAAAAGAAAAGTCGGTGGCGACTCTTGCTTTCTGCGACATTTGCGAACAAAAAACGCAAACTAGTATAAACACTCAGTTCTGCCACCGTATCACATAATTGGCGACTCTGTTGGGGAAATAATTATAAAGTGGGGTTTACCTTAGGGTCTAGATCATTTTAAATTGCTTTCTCTGTTTTCTTTCACTGCTTTATCTTTGAGGGTTTGTTGGGGTATTCTTGAAAAGATCTTATACCCGGATATGGGGCACCTTATTAGGTAAGTAGCCATAAATCATGGAGGTTGTACGGTGTAGACCGATACGGACGAAGTGGTGGCTACGTTAGCGTGATGCTTTGGATTGTACTAATGTTCCTTAAGTAATTTAATGATAACATTAGGCTTCCTCATAGTGTCACTAAGTGCTAACTGACCTTTAGAACCTTTAATTGAACCATCCTAGCCATTAGGAAGTAGTGAGATAACCGGCTTTGGTTCCGACTGAAGATTGGTTAATACTCGATACTACACTCATTGAGGCCGGACGTTTAGGATTTTTTGGCCGCAATACTTCGGTGCGGAGTTAAAACAATTTCTGAAGGTAAGGTCAGTGATATTGAGGCTCCTTAGAACCCGATTACTATTAATAGGATAGGTTAAGCCAACTGAACATTCAAGAGGGTACTTACCTACAAACCTCATGCAAGCCTAAACCTAAGGCTTCTTGTGTGATTTATTTTCTTTCGACTTGACTTACTTGCAGGGTTTTTATCTAACAACATGATCTCCTTGCAAGATTTATTTACAGGCATTATCCAGTAACTTGGACTTCTTAGACTCACTTGTCTTCATCACCTCGCATTTTTGCTTAATGCATAACATACACATCATAACATCATCCCATAGCATCTCCTTAACCATTTCGAGGATCTCAAGGGTCTGTGATGCAGGTTATGATGAGCCAGAGGTCTAGCAAGGGGCAAGGGGATTTATTTTCCTCTAGCCAATGTCGTCAGAAGATCAAAACTCAACAACATGAGTCAGGGGCTATGACCCACTCGATATGGTGAGCTTGACTCTCGTAGAAGGACCTTCAACGATACGAAGTGCTTCAATCAAAGCCGCAAAGTTCAACGCCTAACATTTTTCTTGTTTACCCTGCGAGATCCTTGAAAACATTTGCATATGATACATGCGATTTCATAACAGGTAGTCTCAAGTACAGGTCTCTCATACTCTCGCTGTTTATTTCAGCAATGGCTCTCCAACAAGACAATAAAGATTTTCAAACTCAAGAGGCTCAGTTCATGGAAATGTTCCTTAACCTATACAAAGGGCAGGAAGAATTGAAAGCACTCCTTGCTGGGAATCTGACCAAGAAACATCCTGATAACAACAAGAATGACCAGGTTGAACAGCTGCAGGTTGAGATGGAAGCAATGAGAATCCAAATGATGGGGCAGATGGCTCTTATCCAAAGCCTATCCCATGGACAAGAAGAGCTGAGGACCATTGTCAACAAGCTTTATCAAGACGGATGCAACTGTATGAAGCAATCAGTCGAGGTTAGGGACCGAGTCATTGATCAACCTCCGAAAAGAAAAGAGGTTGTTTTGGGGAAGAGTGGACCTTTCCAAATTGCTACTACCTCACGGGTCCAACAATAACCTCGCCAACAACAATAGGGTAATTGGCATAAGAAGAATACATCTGAAAGACGCTTCACCTAAATCAACATGTCATTGGCTCAAGCGTTGCAACACATGTTGGAGGCCAAGCTGGTTACGTTAAAGGACCCTCCTCAGAATCCCAACATAGCCTCCCCAAGGTACAATCCAAATGCAAGATGTGTGTACCACTCCAACAGTCCTGGACATGACACCAATAGTTGTTGGACATTGAGAAACAAAATTCAAGACCTAATTGATGAAGGAGCATTGGAATTCACACAAGATGGTTAGGCTGAGTTCTTCTGCCATCCCTCCAAGGCACACCATTTGAAGTGACAAGTTCTGACAAGAAGGCTTTTCGTTCATTAGAATTTTCAATTTGTAATTTTCCTTTGATTGTTCGAACATTTATTCATGTCAAACTTTGTTACTTTATCAATGCATTGCATATGTCTCTTCTGAATCAATTCATTCGTATTCACTATATTTAAACTGTTTTACTTTTTGTGATATTCAACTCTCGATCAAAAGCTCTGAGCCTTTAGAGGGAGGATGAAGAAAATGATACCACAATCTCTACAGTATGCTTTCGAACAGACCCTGCTGACGATGTACAGGCATTGTTTCAAAATCCTAAACAGTGGAGTTATAAGGAAGATAATCCCTAGTCAACCCCTTTGAGCCAAAGAAGTAGGATTTTTTATTTTCACCCAAATTAAAACCCTTTAATCATAACCTGAGGCAGGGTAGTTTTCTCAGTCAATTTAGATGCGCATTAAGTCACAATCTTCCACTTCATACACAATGAATGGCATCGAAGACGTCCTTCCAAATGAAAAGATGGTGATGGTTTCGTATAATCGTCAAGACAGACAATCATTATATCTGTAAATAAATGCCTGCTAAGTCAAAACCTATGAAGGAGACTTAAGAAAAAAACTAGGGCGTCCTGTTGACTTTAATCATAAAAAGAAACAGTTCAGGCAAAAGAAGGGATAACGAAAACCAAAAAAAATAGGTTACTATAAATCTTTTACAAATAAAAAGATTACAAAAATGACTGCCTCTTCAAAATAAACTTTCAGTATCTGAACCATCACCGGAACATCAAGGACAAGATTACAAACTCAATTGGGATTCAAAATGCATAATTAACTGAGCATAGGATCGAAGAACATCACAAAGAACGGGTTAGGTACAAATAAAAATTGAGCCTTTATCATTTGTGTTGTACCCCAAAATTTTCCCTCTAATTTATCAAGTATTTTCTCACAAGATCTCATTTGGTTCAAGACTGCACAAGGGTTGATCAACTCAAGACACCTCCTTAACCACTCATGACTGAAACTTAGGGTTTGATATTGCACAAGGACAAATGAAATTTTAATGTCTCATATGACTTTCATGGATCATTTTGGACTCTCGAGATTGCTCATGTCAAGTTTCAAGTCTCGGATCACATTTTTGCCCAGTCAATTGATCAGTTGACCTAAAAATCACCTATATTGGGGGAAAAGTCAATTGTGGTCAATTTACAGTCAAATTCATAATTTTTTATCCATGTCAAAATTATGAAATCATATATGTCATTTGATCAATTTTTTTACCAAAATTCCTCAAGAAATTTGATCAGATCATCAAAAGGGCAAAATGGTCAAAATTAGGGTTTTGATTGAGAAAGGGCAATTTCTGATTTTTGACCTAGAAAATGGTTAATTGGTTTGAGACATGATCTAAAGGTTTAAAATGCATCACTTTTACCTAATGATATAACTCAAAACTTCCCTCAAGATCAATTGATTGATAGTTGATTTTTAGTCAACTGATCAAAAGTCAACTGTACACTGAAAAAGTCAAACTTTGACTTTTTGGTCAAAATCAAGTGTCAAAGATCACAATTCATCAAAACATCTCAAAATATGAAACTTGTTCATCCAGAAATCAAAAAGTCAAGATTTCATTTTGAAAAGTCAAAATTTCCAAACTTAGAAATTTTTCTATGTGTTGAAAACTTCATATTTTTTCACAACTTTGAGCCAATTTTTCACTATGATGCAAGATGATTCAAAGGAAAATTTCAACATTAAAGTTGTAGATATTAATGGGATATAAAACATTTCTTAACCCAACTCCTCCTAGAAATGTATGGATTTCAAGTTATTAATCCATGAAATCATGGTCATGAAACTAAAACACTTAGTGAAATTTTGAGTATTTTGGTCAGGATTTTGACCTAACTTCTGGGCCAAGTTTCACATAGTTCCAATTGTATTTTTCAAAAGTGATTCAAATAGGTGTTGTATATCATATTACAAGCTTTCTAAAATGTCCAAGAACTCCTTGAGATCATTTTTGAGCAAGGAGATTCTAAGGCAAGAAGTTAGGGTTTCAAGTTGTTTTACAAGGCAGAATTTGTGATGCACAATTGACCAAATCACATAGTCATGCTGTATAATCTCACTTTTCAGGCTTCTAAATTGCAATTCACTCCTTATTTAAATGTTTACACAATATATTGAGCCATTTTCCAAGTATTTGAACCATTATCCAAGTTACATTTCCATTTTTGGAAGAAAGGCACCATTGTTATTCTTGAAAAGTGGCTTTAATCACAAAGTCCACTCTCCTTGAGCATTGAAATTGTTCTTTCTGCATACATAAACCCTATAAACCAAAAGCAAGTATGTCTAAAGTACTAACCCCTCTATGCAGCCCTATACTATGCCTTGGAATAAGATGTTTCAACATTGCTTCAAAAACAAGAAAAATGCTACAACTTGAGATTTCAAATCCTGGCTTGTTGTAACATACAAGACCTCTTGACTATAAATATACAAGTCATTTGCAAGCTGCCACACGCATACATAAGCCATCAAACTCCCTAGAACTCAGAATAACACACAAAAACTCCATTGTTGCACAATCTGACCAAAAACTTGAAACTTACATTTCCCTCGTGCGTTTCCAAGCCTTTTGGTTCCTAAAGCTTCTAAGCATCAAATACAAACTATCCAAAGTCCTTTTACCCAACTATAAAACCTCCATCATCAAGTTCCATTTTCAAAAATAGGGGTCTGCAACTTGACTTCTCCAGAACTCCTCAGCCACTTTCAGCTCAAGCCAATCATCGCATTAGCTTCCTGGGATTTTGAGGAAGCTAACCCAATCACTAGAACTCATTGAAAGTTGTTCAAACTCAAAACACAATCTCCATTTGCAAGGTGAGTTTTCTGATTTTTGAACTCCTCATATAGGCACTATTAAGCTTTCATTTTCAAAGATAAAATGTAGACCTCATTGCCACAAAGTTGTACATATCCACAGTTTGCATTTATATGGCTTGAGCTTAGAGAATTTCGGAGTTGAAATTTCTAAAAATTTTAGGTTTTAGATTAGGGCTAATAAAATTCATGTTTGTCTTTGATCTATAGTTTTAATGCTTTACATTTCTGAAATCCTGAGGAAATTTTCCACAAGATTCATGTTTACACTTTTGCAAATGGATGAGAAATGAACAAGATGCAGGTGGTCTGGCTAGGCGCGAGGTTGAAGATGAAGTTGTCTTCAGGAAGCAGTTTCTAATAAATATATTTATGGTTTGATATAAGTAAACAGATGTATAGCCACCCCAGTGGTAAGGCAACACGCTGGTAACCAAGAGGGCATGGGTTCAACACCCAGCACGTTGCCTTTTGTTTCTTTTTCACATTTTCCTTTTCTTTTCCTTTGAAGCGCCGGGCCTCCTCCTTTGGGCTTCTCTTTTTTTTTACTGAAACATACCCCCTCTTTTTTTTTCTTACTATTATTTTTATTTTATTCGGTTTACAAAAACAATAATGGGCTAACTTCAAAACTGTTTTTTCTAACAAACCTCCCAAATTCAACTTTAACCTCCCTGACTTACCTTTCTTTATTTTTATTTTTATTATTATCATAATATTTATTTTTATTAATAAAAAAATCCGAAAAAATATTTTATTTATTATTTAGGTAATAATATGTTTATATTTTATTTCTTTTAAGAATAAAAAGACAAAGAATAAAAACATGTTTCTTTAACAAATTAATTTCTTTTTTTATATAAGTAATAATAGACTTAGGTTTAATTAGTTTTTTAATTAAGATTAATTTAGGAGACCTAGTTCCTTTTGTTTAATTAATACTAGTTTAATATTCAAAACCTCTTTCATAAAAAAACCTAAAAAACTTTTCTTTTCTAATTAACTTAATTAAATTTTCTTATTTCTTTAGGTTAAATATTTTCTTCTAGTTTATTTAGGTTAAAATAAACAAAACCTTTCTTAACAAAAATCCAAAGAAATTTATACTCTTTCCCATTTATTCATGCTTGTACATTATTATTTCAATTCTTGTATATTGTTCAATATGGTTGTAATAGTTAACTAGATTTAAAATACTTGAAAAATCCCCATTTTTAAATTTGTATCCCCCCTCCCCTAATAATGTAATAGTTTAGTATTTTAATTTTCCGCAATTTATCGTTTTATATAAATGCTAGTAATTGGGGTTTGTATGGAAAGATAAAATCAATGCTTAGAAAATCCTAATACAAGACAAATCAAGCATGAAAAAGATACACTTGCACACTTTGAACCTCTAGGGTTAACTCCACTTGTTTCCTTGAGAAATAAATGGTCATAATACGCATGTAAGACGTCTTAGCAAAAACAAACAAAAATACAAGATCATAGTCCCTCGATGACACTACAAATGTTGTCTTATAAATGATCTTAGTCCCTTAAAGAAAATGCTAAGATATCTTACAACATTGTTATTCATGACTATACAATGACTCTTGCCCGTCCCTTTTACATCCAAAGATAAGGTTACTTACCAATCCATGGTAAATTAACAATGTCAAAGGAAAGAGGAAATAAACAAGAAAGACTTTTGAGTAGGTAGAATGTTCCTAGTTGCTTGCTCATTTTCAAATCAAAACATCCTTTCTATTTTCAAAACAAACACCAACAATTTCAAAATATCTTTCAAACTTGAAACATTTTCAAAATATCAAAACTTCGTATACGTTCTTACGAACGATAACTATTATAAAGTTTGCCTAAACGATGGCGCCTTTTCAAAATACTTTCAAAAAACCATACAAAGCACACTTTTTCAAATAAAAGAAAGTGATCTAGAAAGCAACTAAGAGCCCGTAGATAACTACGGATGAAAAGGTTGCTAATACCCTCCCTTTTCATAATATACCCCCCGAACTCAAGAAATAATCTTAAAGGTTTTTCCTGTTCTTTTCAGCCTTTCCTTTTGGATAAAAGAAAAGTCGGTGACGACTCTTGCTAACCGCAACATTTGCAATAAAACGCAAAACACCCAAGTCAGTTCTCCCACTGTATCTCAGAACTGGCGACTCTGCTGGGGACATAACTTAAAAGTGGGGTTACCTTAGGGCTAGATAACCTTTACTTGCTTTCTTTGTTTGACTTGTATGCTTTATATTTTGGTTCTTTGTTTGGGCTTGAATCCTCTACCCGGATTTGGCATACCTTATAGGTAAGTAGAAATATATTGTGGAAACTGTGCGGGGTATAGCGACATGGTCTAAGAAATAGTTACATTAGTGTGACATATTTGTGGGTACCGGTAGCCCTTGAGTAGTCAAGGAGAATACGGGTCCGCTGAGTGATGTCATGAAGCACTAACTAGCTTTTAGAACCTTTACTTGACCAACTTGGCCATTAGGACGTAGTGAGATGACCGGCTTTGGTGCAGTCTGAAGTTGGTAGATACTCAATACTACACTCATTGGGGTTTGGATTTTTGGGATATTTCGGTCGTCTTGAAAGAGGCTTGCGCTGAAACAATGCCCGAGAAGACAAATCAGTGATATTGAGATCCCTTAGAACCCGATTACTATTACTAGGACAGGTTGAGCCAACTAAACTTCAAAAGGGTACTTACCTATGAAACCTCATGCAAGCCTAAACCTAAGGATTGGTTTGATTTAACTTGTGCATATGCTTGTACATAACATCATGATATCATGCCATAGCATTTTAAACTAACCATTTCAAGGATTTTGAGATTCATCTTTGTTCTGTTTTGTAGGATATGACTCTCAACTTGGTTACTTCGAGCATTGATGAAGACATGATGAAGGTGCTTTTCCAGTTCTTTGACCCGTTGCACCATTGCTTTACCTTCCCCGATTACCAGCTTGTACCAACTATGGAAGAGTTCTCTCAGCTCTTGGGAATTCCTATCCTCGATCAACTACCTTTTAAAGGTACCGAAAGAGACCCAAGCCCTGAAGGGGTTGTCCGAGCCTTGCACTTGCAACAATCCGACATCACGGCCAATTGGGAAACAAGAAGTGGTGTCACAGGGTTCTTAGCTAAGTTCTTATTGGAAAAGGCTCAAGACTATTGGAACAACCTGGATTTACAAGCTTTCGAAGAAATTTTGGCTCTTCTCGTATATGGGTTGGTACTATTTCCAAATCCTGACCAACTTATAGATGTGAATGTTGTCAAAATCTTGTTATCTCACAATCTAGTGCCTACTTTGTCGGGATATATCTTGCATTCTCTCCACACTCGCACCATGAGGAGAAGAGGAAACCTCATGTGTTGTACTCCTATGTTGGCCAAAAGGTTTATTTCACATCTTCCCCGATCCATTGTGAAGAATGAGCAAGGTTTGAGGTGGTCCAACAGGCTGATATCACTCAGGCATTCAGATATCTACTGGTGTTCTCAATCCTTGGAGGACATTACTATCATCGATCATTATGGGGAATTCCTTAATGTTCCTTTGTTTGGCATTAGGGGAGGCATCAATTATAACCCTTGCTTAGCTCTACGACAGTTTGGGTATGCACGAAGAGATGGTCCACATGACGCGCTCATCCAATGTGTAGTGTTCGACTATGAAAGTGATAATCAAGACTACCGTCAGAGGTTCATACGAGCCTGGAGAATGGTAACCAAGGTGGAAATTAGGACATTGGGGAACAATAATTCCATTCCCCTTGAGCCTCACCTTAGGTGGGTACAGGCTCGCGCTCAGAATCTCGCAATGCCTTACCCCTCCATTCTCCCAGTTATCATAGAACTTGTTGTGGAAGGAGATGTCCCATACACTATCCTTCATCCTAACATTCCCACCTCTCTCGAAGACTTGCAAAGGGATTGGATACAACTTAAGGGGGGAGTGAGACACTTTTGAGGCCCAATTCTACGCCGGCAAGAAGAAAGTTCTGGAACTCACCAAGCAGCTTCATGAAGAGAGGAGTTTGAACGCCTACATCGCACCGAATAGGATGCGTTCAACTTTTTTGTCTTAGAGTTTTGTATTTTATTTCTTTGTAAGCCCAAAGAGGCATGATGTACTCAAAATTTAATTTACTAATATAACGTGTGTTCCTTTTTGTCTAAAGCAAATTTAAATCTCTAATTTCCTTGAAATCATTTGCATATGCATCTTCATTCATCATAACACAAACAGGTTTCTTAAAACATGTCTCCTTATCTTTCTACTGTTTATTTCAGTAAGATGGATATTGAACAGACAGTAAAAGATCTCCAGGCGCAGAACGCTCAGTTTCAACAAATGTTCTTGACTCTGGCAAAAGGACAAGATGAGTTTAAAACTCTGTTGATCAAAGAAAAGAAGAAGAAAGCGAAGAAATCAACCAGTTTTTTGAATCTGGGAAGGAGGTTCAAAGGACCAGCCAGACGGACTCTAGACTTCACAACATCATCGGGTGAAAGGGATAATCAAGAAGGGAAAAACAAGGAAACGACTGACCATTCAGAATCTGAAGAGGAAGAAGAGGTTGACTATTCTGAAGAGCAGTATACTCCACCTAACGACAAATACAAACATTTGGAAGATCACCTCAATGCTATGGAGATCCAGAAGGTACCCGACTGGATTTTGAGGAGCTAGGACTTGTCTCAGGGGTTGTCATACCGCATAAATTCAAGGTCCCTACTGTTGTACCCCAAAATTTTCCCTCCCATATTCTTCAAGATTTGCCAAGAGCATGCTTCAAAATCTCCCCAAGGGTTGCACAGTCCAATGGCCTCCTAACAGTCAAAGATTAGGGTTTTGGTTCTGGCAAAGAAGTTGAAGTTTCCAAGGGTCCAAACAAGTCCCACATGCCTATAAACATTGTCAAGCATCCTCATATCAAGTTTCAAGACTTACAGCACAAAATTGCACAGTCAAAAACCCTAATTGCTCAACAGTCAACTGCAGGGGCAAAATGGTCATTTGACAGTCAAAAGTCAAAAAATTTGGTCAACATCTTATTTTGAAGCCACAAACATCATTTGATCAATTCTTGATCATGATTCTCAAGGCATGGCTCAAAAAGTCTCAATATGCAAAAGTTTCTATTTTTGGACAGTTGAAAAAGTCAACTGTAACTTGACCAAGGCATAACTTCTACATGGCTTATCAGAAAAATTCCATCCAAAGCTCATTTTGAAGAGAATGACATTTCCTACAACTCATATTCACACTCCAAGTCCAAGAAATGCCCTCACAAAAAGTTATCAATCTCAACATTATAGGTCATTTTCAAAAGTCAACAAAAAGGCACTTTAAGTCAAAGACCATAACTTGAGATTGGTAAATCATAATGACATGGGACCAAAGGCATTGGTTAGAGGACTTCAAGACCTTTCCAAAATGTCCAAGAACATAATCAAAGCTTAAAAATTGAGCAAGATATGCCTTGTGGAAGTTGGGAAATTTTTGGGAATTTTGAAAAGTCAACTTTGCTTCAAATGCCTCAAAATTGCTAATGGGCCTCAATTTCTTCCATGAATCATCACCCAAAGGCCATGCACGACCCATTGACATCCAAGGGAGTTATTTTATCATTTTTGATTAATTATTTGAATTATTATTATTATTAATTCATTTAATTAAAATAAAATATGACAAAAATAGAAAATCATGTTTTCCAATCCTTTTTTGCAGCATATTCTCTCATTAAAGCCTAAATATTTCGTGCATCACTAAAAAGGCAAGATTTCTCATGATTGGCAATGGTTTTACAACAAAAAGATTGAAACAGATTACATGGAAAATCAAGGATCCAAATCATCAATGCAAAGGTTTTTGGACTTGTTTTGTAAACCTAATTCACTCCACATATAAACAGAAACACAACCCTAATCATGAGAGGAAGGAAGCTGCGCCCAAACTCAAAGAACCAATTTGCATTTTTTACATAAAAACTTCAAATCTGTTTTCATAGTTTCAGTGTGTTTCAAGGCCTAAAAACAATTCCATAAGCTTGCCAAGACTGCCAGGAATCTTTTCCAATACTTTTCAAGCCTCCACACGCAAAGAACTGGTAGAATGAAGTCGTCCTGTTCATGAATTTTTGCATATTCGTATTTTGATTTGCACGCATTTTCCATACACTTTAATACTTGTTTTACACTAACATGATCCTACTGAAGCTAATGGTGCCATTGAATTGAATTAATCTTGCCTGTATAGAAAGTTGCCATTGACGTTTTCTAGGTTTTCATAAGCTTGAAATTGGGGACTTCTTCATGAGGAAAAATTGGCCATCCTAACCAGTACCATTGAACTCAGAAACTCCAGACAAATTTAACCATGCCATCGCGCTCAATTTATGCAGCCTATAGACGTATTCGCTATTATTCGTTGCTTCAATTTGTGGGGGTTTAAAACCCCCGCTATTTAATTATTTTTACAGGTACGCAGCGAAGAAGAAGCCTGGTGTGTCACTATGTGGTTGGACAATTTGAAATCTGGCGCGTTTTATATCATTAGCTTTAGTTTCTTATTATAATATTTGTTTTCTATGATACATACAGATGCGTTGCCTGGTACAAGTGGTAGAGGATGTGCTTTGTGAACACTGGGACCTGGGTTCGATTCCCAGGTCCCCTTGCATATTTCATAATTTTTTCTTTAACCTATTCCTATGCAGCGTGCCCTTCAGTGATCTACCATGCACTCAACGCCTTGGCTTGCCAAATGTCCCATAAGATCAATCTAATGGCCGTCATGTGAAGTCCACCATGGACACCAGTCAACAACTCCATACGCACGCCAGAAAAGTCAAAAGGGCCTGGGGTTATTGGGCCAAGATCCTTCCAAAAACACCTCCAAAGGGGTCAACACCCCCATATGTTTTCATTTCTCTCTCCTTTTTTTTTACTCTTTTCTTTTATTTATTTTATTTATGATAATTGTTTTATTTAATTCATAAAATTAATTTTATACAAAAAAAATCAGAAATCATAAAATAAAAATATGCCTTATTTAATATTTAATTCACCAATTATTTTGTAAATAAATTTAATAATCAATTTAGTTTTAATTTAGGGTTTTAACTTTAGTTTTTTTCTAAATAACTAAAATAGGTAGAAATTAGGTTTTAGATTTTTTATTCTTTTTTCTCAACATTTAAATTTTTCTTCTTATTATTATTAATTATTAATTATCTTGTAAATAAATATGACATTTAATTAATTAGGGTTAAATTAAGTCAAAACTTAAACATCTTTTTTTTAATAATTAAAAGCAAACTAGAATTAGGGTTTTATTTAATTTTTAATTTTAATCCATTTTCTTTATAAAATACCAAAAAAACCAAAAAAAATAACTTCTTTTTCTTTAATCATTAATTCACTTCTAATTTTAATTTAATTTCTTTAAAGGGTCCAACGCCCTCGCACTCTCGATTTTTATTTCTTTTCGCACGTTTACTTTTATCTCCTTTTGTGAATATAATGTATTTGCCCCAAAGCTTTGTAATAGATGATTAGGATATTTACTTTCCGCACTTTATTTCAAATCGGGTCTTTGTTTAATTTGGTGATGTAGACCCGCGCCTTGTAATAGCGTAGGACCTTTATTTTCCGCATTTTAATTCCCGCACCTTTTAACTGTTAATAATCACATGAAAGAATGTATGCTCAAATAAAATCAAAGCGTAGCTCACCCAATGCATGATAAGACAAATTATAACTGAAAATGACACACAATTCACACACCACTCTTAGGGTACGCCTCACTGTTGCCTTGCCCCTCGAAATGTGGTCGTCGAGTAGAGGACGTTTTAGTAAGTCCTCATGTCCATGAACATGGCATGGGGGTAGCTTCTAAGGTGTCTTCCTATTACTCCGGTGACCACACTGTCCCTAAACTCGAATTGACCCGAACACCTCCAACGGTGGTGCTACCTACCTCTCAATGGTGGGATGGCACTACCTTAAGGACATTTACACAGACTAATTCCTTAGGGTAGGTAGATGACTCGTAGATGCTTGCTCTAATTCAAAACAAATCAAAAACTTCTTTTCACACCGACACTTTGCAAAAAGCTTTCAAAAAACAACTTTTCAAACACTCTTGAGGACTGATACAAGAGTCGAACTGAAATTTTAAACGGAACTTTTTCAAACCCACTCACTTTGAAAAGCAAATAAACATTTTGAAAACATAAATGAGCAAGTATCTAATAGCCCATGGATAACCATGGATAGAAAGGGTGCTAACACCTTCCCTTTCTATAAATCTACCTCCCGAACCGAGAGCTAATCTCAATAAGGAATTTTTCTGTGCTTTTGTCCTTTCCATTTGGAGAAAATAAAAGACGGTGGCGACTCTTGCTTCCGCGACATTTCGCGAACCAGCATTAAACAGTCAGTTCCAGATCCACCGATCACACCTACTTTCGCTAAATATGATGGTGTCTCTTGTCCAAAGCTGCATTTGAGATCATACGTCAGGAAAATTCAACCCCATACTACGGATAGGAATCTATGGGTGCATTTCTCCCAAGAAAGCTTGTCAGGGATGCAGTTGGATTGGTTCTATCAGTTGGAGGGGACCAACATCCGCAATTGGGAAGATTTGGCAGCAGCTTTTTACAAGCAATACCAATATAATGCTGACTTAGCTCCAACACGGACACGGTTGCAAGGCATGTCTATGGGTACATGTGAAGGTTTCAAGACCTATGCTCAAAAATGGAGGGATCTCACGGGAAGGGTCCAACCCCCTCTACCTGACATAGAATTGGTGGATATGTTCTTAGGCACACTATTTGGTCCATTCTTTAAACACTTGATCAGAATCTACTCGGCTGGATTTACCAAATTAATCACGACTGGTAAACGGGTAGAAGCGGGTATAAAAAGTGGCAAAATTCAAAGAGATGCATCCTCTAGTGCGATAAAGAAGCCCTTTACCGGAAAGAAGGAGGTCAATGTTGCATATGACCATAGGAATCAGGACAGAATTGAATGTTGTCCAGCGGTAGGGGCTGTCATGATCTCTAAGCCTGCACCTATTCAACAAAGGAACAACCAGCCTAGAATGGAAAGGTCGGTAAGACAGTTTACCCGGATAAATATGATGATGTCTCAAGTCTTTCCGCATTTGTTGAAATCTAATCTGGTGACCTTGCGGGAAGTTCTGAAGAATCCCAACACTGCCTCTCCCTGTTATAACCCAAATGCTCGTTGTGCTTACCATTCAGAAAGTCCAGGTCATGATACAAACGACTGTTGGGCTTTGGAAAACAAGGTGCAATACCTTCTCGAGGCAGAGCAAATTGAATTTAACGCTCCTGAGATCCCAAATGTTATCACCGCTCCTATGCCCAAGCACGATCGTGGTGTTAACGCTGTCGAAGATGATGTGTTTGTTGTTGATGTTGATGAACTTGTTACTCCTCTCCTAACCGTCAAAAGGAACCTGTTGAAGGCCGGTTTATTTCTGGGCTGTGGCGAAGGCCTCCACCTCTTTTTATCCCTACCGACTGGTTGTCATTTATTGAAGGCAGGTGTCCGGCGTCTGATGGATGACAAAGAGATTTTGTTTGAAAAGACTCCTGTTCCAACCATTTCTTACAAGGATGTTTCAATAGTAACCATTTCCCCAATCCTCCTAGGGTATCCACCAAAAGACCCGTTAGGATTACATCTGTTCTGAAGGTGACTCCACTAATAATTACTATTCCAGGGACGATCCCGTACTCCTCATACAAAACTGTTCCCTGGAACTATGGGGGTGACGTTTACTACCACGGCGTCAAGCAAGAATGGCTGGTTATTGAAGACCCAGTTTTTGAGAGGGTTAACCCCGACATCAGCAACATTGTGGGAACCAGCATAATAACCAGAAGTGGAAGAGTGTTCTCCCCTAAGATTCTCTCATCATTCTGCTGAGGTTGAAGTCGTCTAAGATTCTCTCATCATTTTGCTGAGGTTGAAGTCGCCTAAGATTCTCTCATCATTCTCCTGAGGTAGTAATCGTCCAAGGTTCTCTCACCGTCCCGTTGAGGTAGTAACCATCCCTGATTCATTCATCACATCATTATCAACAAAAACCTTTTGAAGTGCCAGACCCGATTCCTGTATCTTGCCAGGGTGCGTCTGAAGAGTTCGAGGATCCGATGCTTGTATCCTGCCAGGGTGTATCCGTTGACGACTAACAGTACCAGACCCGATTCCTGTATCTTGCCAGGGTGCGTCTGAAGAGTTTGAGGATCCGATGCATGTATCTTTCCATGGTGTATCCGTTGACGACTAACAGTACCAGACCCGATTCCTGTATCTTGCCAGGGTGCATCTGAAGAGTTTGAGGATCCGATGCCTGTATCTTGCCAGGGTGTATCCATTGACGACTAACAGTTCCAGACCCGATTCATGTATCTTGCCAGGGTGTGTCTGAAGAGTTTGAGGATCTGATGCCTGTATCTTGCCAGGGTGTATCCGTTGACGACTAACAGTACCAGATCTGATTCATGTATCTTGCCAGGGTGCGTCTGAAGAGTTTGAGGATCCGATTCCTGTATCTTGCCAGGGTGTATCCGTTGACGACTAACAGTACCAGACCCGATTCCTGTATCTTGCCAGGGTGCGTCTGAAGAGTTTGAGGATCCGATTCCTGTATCTTGCCAGGGTGTATCCGTTGACGACTAACATTACCAGACTCGACTCCTGTATCTTGCCAGGGTGCATCTGAAGAGTTTGAGGATCCGATTCCTGTATCTTGCCAGGGTGTATCCGTTGACGACTAACAGTACCAGACCTGATTCCTGTATCTTGCCAGGGTGCGTCTGAAGAGTTCGAAGATCTGATTCCTGTATCTCGCCAGGGTGTATCTGTTGACGACTGTATTCTCCAGACTCGATTCCTGTATCTCGCCAGGGCACGTCTGAAGAATTTGAAGATTCGATTCCTGTAACCAACCAGGGCGCGTCTATATAAAGAATTTTAAGACCAACTCCTGTAACAGGCCAGGTAATTATCCTTCTTTTTCAGGTACGCAAGTTCTCGCTAAGGGATCTCTTACGCGATCGACACCTAGATGGCATCTATAAGCCCATCATCCTACCCCATCAGTCTCCAAATGGCATCTGTAAGCCCATTCCCGCCATCACACTACTGACACTCCACTATGTGAGTGCAAATTTCTGGGCACTCTAGTGTTCAATCATCTTCCACCTTTGGATTAGGAAACGCACGCCAGCCAATCTACACCCTCAGGTTTAAGAAGATTGAACAGGGGAAACTGTTGTACCCCAAAATTTGCCCTCCCATATTCCTCAAGATTTGCCAAGATCAAGGTTCAAAATCTCCTAAGGGTTGCACAGTCCAACTGCCTCCTAACATTCAAAATTAGGGTTTTGGTGCTAGCAAAGAAATTGAAGTTTCCAAGGGTCCAAACAAGTCCCACATGCCTACATACATTGTCAAGCATCCACATGCCAAGTTTCAAGACTCACAGCATCAAATTGCACAGTCAAAAACCTTAAATGCTTCACAGTCAACTGCACGGGCAAAATGGTCATTTGACAGTCAAAAGTCCAAATTTTTGGTCAACATCTTATTTTGAAGCCACAAACATCATTTGATCAATTCTTGATCATGATTCTCAAAGCATGGCTCAAAAGGTCTCAAGATGCAAAAGTTTCTATTTTTGGACAGCTGAAAAAGTCAACTGCAAATTGACCAAGGCATAACTTCCACATGGTTTATCAGAAAAATTCCATCCAAAGCTCATTTTGAAGAGAATGACATTTCCTACAACTCATCTTCACACTTCAAGTCCAAGAAATGCTCTCACAAAAAGTTATCAACTTCAACATTATAGGTCATTTTCAAAAGTCAACAAAAGGCATTTTAACTCAAAGACCATAACTTGAGATTGGTAAATAAAAATGACATGGGACAAAAGACATTGGTTAGAGGACTTCACGACCTTTCCAAAATGTCCAAGAACATGATCAAAGCTTAAAATTTGAGCAAGATATGCCTTGTGGAAGTTGGGAAATTTTTGGGAATTTTGAAAAGTCAACTTTGCACAAAAGGGTTCAAAAATGCTAATGGGCCTCAATTTCTTCCATGAATCATTACCTAAAGGCCATGCACGACCCATTAAGCTAAAAAGGAGTTATTTTCTTATTTTTAATTAATTAATTGAATTTTTAATCCTATTAATTCATTTAATTAAAATTAATTATGAGAAAAATACTAAACCATGTTTTTCAAATCTTTTTGTGCAGCCAATTCACTCTTTATGAATCAAATATTCCGTGCATCACCCAAAAGGAAAGATTCTATGAAATTGGCAATGGTTTCATGGCAAAAATATTGAATTTGATATCATTGAAAACCAAATATCCAAATCATCAATGCATGGACTATGGGCTTGTTTTTCTTAACCTAATCATGCTCAGATACATATAGAACATAACCCTAATGCTCACAGACACAAAAGTTGTGCCCAAGACCAAGAACAATATTGCATCTTTTTCACAAAAAATTGAAAACTGAAAACCTAGCTAGAGCTCGTTTCAAGGCTTGAAAAGTACTCCAATACACTCCTGACACCACCAGGAAACTATTACAATCAAAACCAATCCTCCATACTCAAGGAATTGGTAGAACAAAGTCTTACTTTTCTTGAAAATTTTCATAATCGTGTTTCATTATCCATGCATTATTTGTGATTTTCAATCATTGATTTATACTAACATGAGTGTTCTGAAGCTAATGGCATTCTTTGATTGAACTAATAAGGCATGTATCGTGATCCACCATTAATGCACTTTAGGGTTTCAGAAACTTTGAAAGAGGGGTTTCTTCATCTGGAAAAATTAGCCTTTTAAACCGGTACCATTGAAATCAGGGCATCAGGACGAATTGAACAACCACCTCGCGCCCTTTTTATGTTTGACTATCATCTAATCGTTATTTTTGCAGTTCTGATTTAGTGGGGGTTTAAAACCCCCACTATTTGGTATTATTTGCAGGAACTAAAGGAAGACGATGCTAGCGTGGCTTGATCTTACTGGGTAATTTAAATACTGGCGCGCGTTTTCATCAAAGACCACTAACGTTTGCCTTCTCTCTCATAATAATCATTGTCCATTAGATATACAAAGTAACGCGCTAGTTCAGTTGGTTGTTGCGTTGGCATGCAGGTACTGGGACCTGGGTTCGATTCCCAGGTCCCCCAATGCTTCCATAATGTTTTTCTCAATATGTTTCTATACAGCATGCCCTCAAAGGTTCATCATACAACCTCACCACCTGGCTTGCCACGCGCCCAGAAGCTCCAATCTGAAGGCCACCAAAGAGGCTCACCATGTACCTCAGTCAACCTTTCCACATGCATGCGCCAGAAAGTCAAAAAGGGCCTGATTCTTGGGCCAAAAATGCCTCAAACACACTCCCAAATTGGGTCAGCCACCCCCATGGTTTGCATCATATTTTCTAATTTCCTTTTCTTTTCTTCTTTTTTATTTTAATTGCTTTTTTTTGTTTTATTTAATTCACAAAATTAATTTTCATAATACAAAATACAGAAAAATCAAAAACTAAAAAATATGTTTATTTAATATTTAATGCATTAATATTTTTATAAATAAATTTTTAATAATCAATTTAGTAAAATTAGGTTTTAATTTTAACCTTCTCTTAATAACTAAAATGTGTAGAAATTAGGTCTTTAGCATTTTTATTCTTTTTTCTCAATAAATAATTTCTTCCTCTTATTATTATTAATTATTAATTATTTTGTAAATAAACATGTAATTAATTAATTAGGGTAAATTAAGTTAAACTTAAACATCTTTAATAATTAAAAATAGCTTAGAATTAGGGTTTTATTTAATTTCTAATTTTTAATTAATTTCCTTTATTTTCATTAAATACCAAAAACCATAAAAAAATAACTTCTTTTCTTTATTAAATAATTAATTAGCCTTTTAATTTCATTTAATTTCTTTAAAGGGTCCAACGCCCTCGAACACTCGATTCTTATTTCGCTTCGCGCATTTATTTTTATTTTCTTTTTTTATTATGTAATTTCTCAAGCCTTGTAATAGTAATTAGGAAATTTATTTACTTTCTGCATTTTATTAAAAAACGGGTCTTTGTTAATTTGGCGATGTATAGACCCGCGCCTTGTAATAGCTTTCCGTACTTTAATTTCCGCATCCTTAAAACTGCTAAATTTTGCATGAAAGAATGAATGGCCCAAATAAAATCAAAGCGTAGCTCACCAAATGCATGACAAGATAAAACATAACTGAAAACAATACACAAATTCACACACCACTCTTAGGGTACGCCTCATTGTTGCCTTGCCCCCTCGAAACGTGGTCGTCGAGTATAGGACGTTTTAGTAAGTCCTTATGTCCATGAACATGGCATAGGGGTAGCTTCTAAGGTGTCCTAATGTTGCTCTGGTGACCACACTGTCACTAACAAACGAATTGACCCGAACACCTCCAACGGTGGTGCTACCTACCTCTCAATGGTGGGATGGCACTACCTTAAGGACTTCTACACAGCCTAATTCCTTAGGGTAGGTAGATGACTCATGGATACTTGCTCTATTAAAAAAACAAATCAAACTCTTTTCACACCGACACTTTCAAAAAGCTTTCAAAATAATTTTTCAAACACTCTTGAGGACTGATACAAGAGTTGATCTGAAATCTTTAAACGAAACTTTTTAAAACGCACGCACATTTTGAAAAGCAAACACTTTGAAAACACAATGAGCAAGTATCTAAGAGCCCATGGATAACCATGGATAGAAAGGGTGCTAACACCTTCCCTTTCTATAAATCTACCTCCCGAACTGAGAAACTATCTCATAAGGAATTTTGTTGTGCTTTTGTCCTGTCCATGTTGGAGAAAATAAAAGACGGTGGCGACTCTTGCTTACCGCGACATTTCGCGAAACCAGCTTAAAACAGTCAGTTCCAGATCCAACGATCACAGAACTGGCGACTCTGCTGGGGAATTACTCTTTTAAAGTGAGGTGTACCTTAGGACTAAGATCACTTGTGTTTTCAATTGTCTGAATTGTTTGCTTTAAATTGTGGGTACTGTCTTGGGACTTCTATAAATCCTAACCCGGATCTGGGGATACCTTCTTAGAAAGTAGCAACAAGGCTGTGAGGGAACTGTGCAGGGTATACCGACATGGTTGAAGCAGTCTGCTACGTTGATGTGGCACTTTGGTGTGTACCGGTAACCCTTGAGTTCAGTCAAGGAGAGTACGGGGCCTCCGCGTGGTGTCGTGAAGCATCAACTGACCTTAGGAACCTTAATTGAACCATCTTGGCCTCTTTAGGGTAGTGAGATAACTGACTTTGGTGCAGTCCGAGGTTGGTTGATACTCGATACTACACTCAATTGAGGGTTGTTTTCTTGGAATATTTCGGTCGCCAGTTCAGTGGCTAAATTGAAACGATGAACAATGAAAGCAATCCAGTGATATTGGGACCCTTAGAACCCGGTTACTTCTGATAGGACAGGTTGAGCCCACCAACTTCAACAGGGTAATACCCAGACCCCATGCTGGCCTAAACCCTAAGGGCTTGTCTTGTGTGACTTGTGTGCCTTACCATGTTTGCTTCTTGTGAATATTTGTGGTGTGTTTAATCATAGCATCATAACATCATACAGCATCATATGCATTGACTAACCATTTCAGGGGTTCGAATCTTCATCTTTGTTCTTGTTTTGTAGGACATGGAAACTGTTCGCAGAAAGACAATTCAGATCAGCCTTGTAAAGATCCCTCCTCAGCTTAAGGAGCTTATATCCAGGATTCCCGAGAGCTCTTCATTCAGTGAAAGACATGGAAGACTCATCAGTTTGGTCAACACCAACATTGAGGAAGATATGATAAAGGTCCTATTCCAGTTCTTTGACCCTCTGCACCACTGTTTCACTTTCCCGGATTATCAACTGGTGCCTACATTAGAAGAGTTCTCCCGGCTTCTGAAGATCCTTATCCTTATTCAACTACCCTACAACGGTACGTAAAAGGAACCCAAGCTTGAAGAGATTGCTAAAGCCTTACATCTACAACCCTCTGACATCAAGGGACATTGGGAAATTAGAAGTGGTATCAAAGGGTTCTTATCCAGGTTTCTGTTGGAGAAGGCCCAAGAATGTTGGAACTCCCTTGACCTACAAGCTTTTGAAGAAGTGGTGGCCCTCCTTGTCTATGGTTTGGTGTTGTTCCCTAATCCAGATCAGCTCATAGATATCAGTGCCGTCCAGATCTTCATGTCCAGGAATCCTATACCTACGTTGCTTGGGGACATCCTTCACTCATGTTACACTCGAACCATGAGAAAAAGAGGTGTTCTTATGTTCTGCACTCCTCTCCTGGGAAGGTGGTTTATTTCGCACCTTCCGCAATCAGTTTTGAAGAACGAGCGGGGTTTGAGATGGTCACAACGATTGATGACTCTTACACATGCAGATATACATTGGTGCTCTCGGTCCAGAGAGGATGTCACTATCATTGATCGTTGCGGGGAATACCCTAATGTTCCTTTACTTGGAATCAGAGGAGGTATTACTTACAACCCGTGTCTGGCTTGGAGACAGTTTGGTTATGCTCGGAGGGATGGCCCTCATGACATGTTAATCCCTGACATAGTTTTTGACTTCGACAACGATGCCCAAGGACTTCGCCAGAGATTTATCAGAGCTTGGAGGATGCCAAGTAGGATAGACAGCAAAACACTGGGGCACAGGAACTCCATCCCGTTGGAGCCTTATCTCAAGTGGGTACGAGCCCGCTCCCAGAAGTTAGTGATGCCATATCCTCATGTTCTCCCTGTGATCAAAGAGCCAGTCTTGGAAGGAGAGGCGTCCTACACCATTCAACATCCTGACATGCCCACGTCCTGGGAAGAGATGCAGAAGAGCTGGGTCCAGCTTAAGGAAGAACGGAATTCTCTTGAGACCAGTCTACATGCTAGTGAAAAGAAGGTCTTGGAGCTCACCCGCCTACTGCACGAGGAAAGGAATCTCAACACTTACATTGCTCCGAAGAGGATGCGTAGTGTCTTCTGGGATTGATTCACTTTTGTAATGTTTTGCCCATGAGGCTTTGATGTACCAAACAATTATTTTCTTAATGATAACGTGTGTTCCTTTTTGTCTACAACAAATTTGAACTTTCGAACCCTTGAATGCATTGCATAGACACATATCATTCATCATGTGCATAGCAGGTACTCTTCTTTTCAGGTTGCTTACTGTTCTTCGCTGTTTATTTCAGCATCATGAACCCTGAATCATCTACCGAGCAGTCTATCAAGGCCCTTCAGGCTCAGAACGCACAATTTCAAGAGCTGATCATGGGTTTGGCTCAAGGTCAGGAAGAATTGAAGGCTTTGCTGGTTAAGAAGAAGAAGAAGAAGAGAACTGTTTTATTCAACACGGGCCGGAGGTTTGGTAACACACTGCAAAATGAGGAAGCTGGTTCTTCTGTAGGCAAAGACAGTCCCCAGGGGGGAAGGGCTCCAAGTCCGGTGATCTCTGACAATGAGACTGATTTTAATGAGGAACAGTATCCTCCAGCTGAAGACCGGTACAAGCAGTTGGAAGATCGTCTGAATGCTATGGAAATTCAACAAGTGCCTGGTTTGGATTTCGGAGACTTGGGTCTATCTTCTGGTGTGGTCATCCCGCACAAGTTTAAAGCACCATCTTTTGTAAAGTATGACGGGGCGTCCTGCCCTAAGCTGCACCTCAGATCTTATGTGAGGAAGATTCAGCCGTATACAGTGGACAAGAACTTGTGGATCCACTACTTCCAGGAGAGTCTTTCAGGGACTCATCTCGAATGGTTCTATCAGCTGGATGGAACCAAGGTTCGTAACTAGGAGGAGTTGGCCACTGCTTTTTACAAGCAGTATCAATATAATGCCGACCTCGCTCCTACACGTACCCAACTCCAGGGTATGTCGCTAGGATCGGGAGAAGGTTTTAAAGAGTATGCGCAGAAGTGGAGGGACCTGGCTGGCAGGGTGAAGCCTCCGTTAACTGACCGTGAATTGGTAGATATGTTCTTGGGGACCCTATCTGGGCCGTTCTTTAATCATCTCATTGGCAATTCATCTGCAGGACTCACAGACCTTATTCTGACTGGGGAAAGGATAGAGGCTGGCATGAAGTCAGGTAAAATTCAGAAAGGTGCGTCCTCAAGTGCTGAGAAGAAACCTTTTAAGAAGGAGGCCAGTGTTGTGTATGGGCCTAGGAGACAAGATAAACCAGAGCGCCACTAAACTGTCAACGCTGTGGTTATTGCTAAGCCTGCTACCGCTCCTCGGCAACTCAATCAACCAAGGGGTGAGAGACCCAGAAGAGAATTCACTCGGCTGAGTATGACCTTGTCACAAATCTTGCCACAGCTGCTATCAACCAACTTGGTGACCGTCAGAGAGGCTCTGAAGGTTGTGAACATTACCTCTCCTAAGTATAACCCAAATGCCCGCTGTGCTTATCACTCCGATAGCCCGGGGCATTCTACTGATGATTGCTGGGCCTTGAGAAATAAGGTTCAGGACCTTATTGATGCGAAGGAGATACAATTTGAGGCGCCAGAGAGGCCAAACATTGTGACTGCTCATATGCCCCAGCATGGAGTAAATGCCATTGATGAAGACTTGTATGCAGTTTCTGTGAATGATGTAGCTACTCCTCTGTTGACTGTTAAGAGGAACCTGTTGCTAGCCGGTTTATTTCCGGGTTGTAGCGAAGGTTGCCTTTTGTGTGTTGTTTCCCTTACTGGTTGTCCGTTGCTGAAGTTAGGCATCCAAAGCCTGATGGACAGCAAAGAGATTTTGTTCAAGAAGACCGCTGTTCCTTGTGTTCCCGCTGAAGAAGTATCCGTCGTTACAATTTTCAACAATCCAATCAAGGCTCCCCCGAGGAAGCCAGTCAAGATCATGTCTGTTGCACTCGTTATTATTACAGTCCCGGGGCCCCTCCCCTATGAATCTGACAAGGCTGTCCCATGGCACTATGGAGCAGATATATATGTACTTGGAATAAAGCAGGAGTTCAACACCGGTACCAGTATCAGCAATATCACTGGTCCAGCTAAAGTTACCCGCAGTGGCAGGCTCTTCTCGCCTGACATTGCGCCACCAGTTATTCGAAGACCTCTCATAATTACACTTGCAAGTGCGCCTGTTTCCACTTCTGATCAAGTTGCTTCCCCTGCTGCCGAGTCATCTAATGCTCGGGGCAAAGGGATTGATGATAAGCCTGCCCGGATGGAGGCACCAAAGTTTGTGAATGTTGAAGCCTCCCAGTAAGAGATGGAGGAAATTCTTAAGATAATCAAAAAGAGTGACTTTAACATCGTTGAACAGCTGGGGCATACCCCCTCCAAGATCTCTATGCTCTCATTGCTGCTGTGCTCAGAGGCCCATGCCAAGGCCTTGATTTCATTTCTGAAGACGGCCCACGTGCCACAAGAGACCTCTGTAGATCAATTCACTGACTGTGTAGCTAATCTGACCACCGATAATGGCTTGGGTTTCGCGGATGCTGACCTTACCGCCAAGGGAAGAAACCACAATGATGCCCTGCATGTCTCCATAGAATGCAGGGGCACTACTCTTGCTCACGTGTTGGTGGATACCGGTTCTTCCCTGAATGTGTTGCCCAAGAAGGCCTTAGACCGATTGGATTGTGAGGGTCTGGAGTTGAAGCCTAGCAATATCATTGTCCGAGCCTTTGACGGTTCTAAGAGGATGGTGCATGGTGAGGTGGACATCCCGATTCGTGTGGGTTCTCAAGCATTTGACTCAATGTTCTATGTGATGGATATTCGTCCATCTTATTCCTGCTTGCTGGGTCGACCTTGGATTCACAAAGCTAAGGCAGTGACCTCCACTCTGCACCAAAAGCTCAAGTACCCCGTCAGAGGGAAGATTGTTACCGTGCAGGGGGAGGAAGAATACATGGTCAGTCATTTGAATTCCTTCCGGTATATTGAGATGGACGGGGAGTTTATTGAAACCCCCTTTCAACATTTTGAAGAGGTACCTCCAACATTGGCAGCGGCAGAAGCAGTAATTGAAGAGGGTTCTCCTTTGAAGATGGCCTCCTTGAAGGATGCTCGGGCTGTAATTGAGAAAGGTGAATGTGCTAACTAGGGCAGGCTCCCTGATTTTACACCGAAGACTGACATGTTTGGACTGGGTTTTACTGCAGAGGCTCAGAGGAATGTACGCAAGGCTATGATCGGAAGACCTCCCGTCTTCATCACCAATCCAAGAGTGAATGCTATTGGGGATGAAGACGAAGTGGAAGAATCGGAGTTCGATAGCTGGATCTACCCGACGACTGACGATGGACTGACCAATTGGACTGCAAAGGATCACATACCTGTTACTTTTGTTACGCAGTAATGAATTCCTTTGTTTTTGTTATTTGTAATAAACAATAAACTGAAACTTTATGGCCCGGTGTCTTACCCAGGGCACCGTGGCTTCATTTGTGAGGGCTTATTACTTGTCATCTCCATATATCATGAATAAAGACCTTGGACGTTTTTTCGCATTTCAAATCTTGTGCTCCCTTTCTTTCCTTCTTTCTTTATATATTGCAAAACAGCTATATTTACACACACTCACTCATACAGGTTCCAATCCACTCTGGATCTCACTGGTAACGACTCTGCTACTGCCAGTTATGACTTCGAAAATCTGGTCAACTTAGCCGAAGACGAAGGTGAAGATGATTGCGAAGTGCCTGGTGAGCTTGTAAGACTGTTACTCCAGGAAGAGAGGGCCATTCAGCCACATGAGGAGCCAGTGGAAACGATAAATCTGGGTACTGAGACGGACATTAAGGAAGTTAAGATTGGTGCCAAGCTGGAGCTCAGCGTAAAACAACAGTTGACTCAGATGTTACATGATTATGTGGAGATCTTTGCCTGGTCCTACGAAGATATGCCCGGGTTGGATACCGACATTATGGTCAATCACTTGCCTACCAAGGAAGACTGCCCTCCGGTTAAGCAAAAGGTCCGCCGTATGCGTCCAGAGATGTCCGAGAAGATCAAAGCGGAAGTTATGAAGCAATTCGATGCCGGGTTTCTAGCAGTGACTTCTTACCCTCAGTGGGCTGCCAACGTGGTGCCGGTACCGAAGAAAGATGGTAAGGTCAGAATGTGTGTCGACTACAGGGATTTGAACAGGGCAAGCCCCAAGGATGACTTCCCCCTACTTCACATTGACGTTCTGGTTGACAATACTGCTCAGCACAAGGTGTTCTCCTTCATGGATGGTTTTTCAGGGTACAATCAGATCAAGATGGCTCCGGAAGATATGGAAAAGACGACCTTTGTTACTCAGTGGGGCACTTTCTGCTACAAGGTCATGCCTTTCGGACTGAAAAATGCTGGGCAACCTACCAACGTGCCATGGTTGCTTTATTTCATGATATGATCCACCATGAGATAGAAGTATACGTTGATGATATGATTGCAAGGTCCCAAACTAAGGAGGAACACCTTGACCATCTGCAAAAGCTGTTTGACCATCTGAAATTATACAAGTTGAGATTGAACCCGAACAAGTGCACCTTCGGGGTAAGATCTGGAAAATTGCTAGGCTTCGTCGTAAGTGACAAGGGTATTCAAGTGGACCCTGCCAAGGTTAAGGCCATTCAAGAGATGCAAGTTCCAAAGACAGAGAAAGAAGTCATGGGCTTCCTAGGACGACTGAATTACATTTCCCGATTCATCTCGCACCTAACTGCTACTTGTGAACCAATCTTCAAGCTGCTGAAGAAAGATCAGGTAGTACGTTGGAATGATGAATGTCAGGCCGCTTTCGACATAATCAAGGAGTATCTCCAAGAACCACCCATCCTTATTCCACCAGTTGAAGGGAGACCTCTGATACTATACCTGACAGTACTTGACAGCTCAATGGGGTGTGTGCTGGGGCAGCATGACGAGTCTGGCCGAAAAGAGCACGCCATTTATTACCTTAGCAAAAAGTTTACCGACTGTGAGACTCGATGCTCACTGCTCGAGAAAACTTGCTGCGCTTTGGTATGGGCTGCTCGCCGGCTGAGACAGTATATGCTGACTCACACTACCTTGTTGATCTCAAAGATGGATCCAATAAAGTATATATTTGAAAAGCCTGCTCTGTCTGGGAGAATAGCAAGATGGCAAATGATCTTGACAGAATACGACATCAAGTACACAACTCAGAAAGCTATCAAAGGAAGTGTATTGGTAGACCACTTGGCACACCAGGCAGTAGATGACTATCAGTCAATGAACTTTGAGTTTCCGGACGAGAGCATCATGATTGTGACTGATTGTGAAGTACCTGGACCGGATGAAGGACCTGAGTAAGGATCCCGATGGTCTATGCACTTTGACGGAGCCTCCAACGCTTTGGGTAACGGTATCGGCGCTGTGATTATATCCCCTCAAGGCACTCATACTCCACTTACTACCCGGCGATGTTTCAACTGCACCAAAAACATGGCGGAGTATGAGGCATGCATCATGGGTCTTCAAGCGGCAATTGACTTAAGGATCAAGTTTCTGAGTGTCTTCGGAGATTCCGCTCTCGTGATCAATCAGATCAAAGGCGAGTGGGATACGAAACATCCGAATCTTATTCCTTACAAAGAATGTGCGTTGACATTGATCCCCCATTTCACAGAGATAACTTTTGAACATTTCCCAAGAGAGGAGAATCAGCTGGAGGACGCGTTGGCTACGATGTCTTCCATGTTCAAAGTCAAATGGGACAATGAGGCTCCCCGGATCATCATTTGGAAACTGGAAGAACCTGCATACTGTTGTGATCTTGAGGCTGAGGTAGTGACTGAAAAACCCTGGTACCATGAGGTGAAGAGATACTTGGAAGCTCAGGAGTATCCTGAAGGTGCATCTGTCAATGACAAAAAGTTTCTGAGAAGGTTCGCAACAAAGTTCTTCCTTAGAAACGGCATTCTGTACAAGAGAAACCATGATTCAACTTTACTGCGTTGTGTGGATAAAGCTGAAGCAGAAAGGATCATGACAGAGCTACATGAAGGTACCTTCGGAACGCATTCCAGTTGGCATACCATGGCAAAGAAAATCCTTCGGGAAGGATATTACTGGTCCACAATGGAAGCTGATTGTTACCAACATTCTCGGACATGTCATAAATGCCAGATTTATGCAGATAAGGTGCACGTTCCTCCGGTTCCTCTGAACGTCTTGACAGCACCTTGGTCGTTTGCAATGTGGGGCATAGATATGATCGGCGAGATTAAACCTACGGCATCCAATGGGCATCGCTTCATCCTGGTAGCGATTGATTACTTTACAAAGTGGGTTGAAGCAGCTTCTTACGCCACTGTAACCAAGAATGTTGTGGCACGGTTCATTCGGCATAACCTGATCTATCGATACGGCGTCCCGGAAAGGATTATTACAGACAACGGTACCAATCTCAATAACAAGATGATCACTGAACTCTGCGAGCAGTTCAAGATACAACACCACAACTCTTCTCCTTACCGGCCGAAGATGAATGGGGCTGTAGAAGCAGCGAATAAGAATATCTAGAAGATTGTGCAGAAGATGACGGTGACCTACAAAGATTGGCACGAGATGTTACCGTTTTCTCTACATGGGTACCGTACCTCAGCAAGGACGTCAACCGGGGCAACTCCTTTTTCCTTGGTCTACGGCACGGAGGCAGTCTTGTCGATCGAAGTACAGATACCCTCTCTCCGGATAATGAAGGATGCAGATCTGAGCGAAGATGATTGGATCCAGACACGACTTGATCAGCTAAACTTAATTGACGAAAAGAGACTTACTGCTATATGTCATGGTCAGACGTACCAAAAACGGATGATCAGGGCATTTAACAAAAAGGTCAGACCACAAGAGTATCAAGTTGGGGATCTGGTAATCAAACGCATCATCCTTCCTCAGAGTGATCCCAGGGGCAAATGGACCCCTACGTACGAAGGGCCATTTGTGGTTAAACATGTGTTCTCAGGAGGGGCCATGATTCTAACTACCATGGACGGTGACGACCTTCCTCACCCCGCCAATGCAGACATAGTAAAAAGATACTACGCATGATAAAAGACCCGCTAGGTTGACATACCTAGGCAAAAATTAGGGCTTCCCGGCGAACCAAAAGGGTTCGAGCAAAATGAGGGATGAAATAAAAAAATCTGTACACCCGGCAAGTCGAAAACCTGAAAAGGCGGCTTGGGCAAAAATGGGTATCCCGGTGGACCGAAAACCCGAAAGGGCGGTCCAGGCAAAAGTTAGGGATAAAGCGTAATACTATGTCTCATTGGATCACCTTGCATCCAGAATCCGGTATCAACTATCAAGTTCAAACGGCATCGATCGATCAGCTTCATCTTCAACTGAGCAGCAAAGTGATGAGACGCTCGAAGATATAAAGGCGATAGCAGAGTTGGAACCCAGTGGGATTATTCTTTTCACATAGCTGTTTTGTTTTCCCTTTGTACAAATTGTATAAAACTCTTTTGTTCGGCGGCGTTCTCTTACTAGGACGTCAGCCTCTTGTATATAAACGCCTATTTACAGGCAAATTCAAAAATCAATACAAATACACTTTTCAGACAAATTGCCCTTTGTTTTTCCTTTTTCTGTTTTGTTTTGCGAAGAACGTCCAAGGTTCAATTTGTGATATATGCATTTGACGATAATTGCTAACTCATAAATATTTGCATGCGAAACAAAGGATTAATTACAGGTAACATTAGAAACAGGGGCAATAATGAGTTGTCTAAGCGACCTAATTGCCCTGTCCACCAAGGTACCAAGGTAAGTTCAGTTGAAGAACGTAACCAAGATATCTTAAATCCCCAGAAAGTGAGCCAGCAAGTCAATGCACTCTCCCCAAGCAGAGTTATCATGTCCGCCTTAAGGAAGTTGGGTATCCTCCAGCAAATCTCAACATCCCTCAGCAGAATACACGAATATTCTTAACAAGCATCCACGGCTGTCTTGACCTAAGATTGTTCCCCGACGGTATACCAGACATTCAGTGGAGCCACTTCCCCAATACATCTCAAAACTTTTCCCCAGGAGAGTCCAGTCTAAAGATTTCCCCAGGAAAGCTGAATCATCTCCCCAGCAGGAAGCTTATCCCCAGTAGATTCTGGAAGCTTCCCCCTTGTAGAGCACGAACGCGTCTCCCGGCTTTATTCAAAGGTTATTTCCCTACCAGGATATAACTGGGTTATCCTCAGCCAAAAGCCACGGAAAGATCGTCGTCGGCAGAGTCTTCCTATCCCCAGCGAAGTCTATCAATTTCTGCAACATAACATATCAACAGTATCCCCAACGGAATTATCATCAAGCATCTCAGCGAAGTATTTCTCTTCCCACAGAGTATTGTTCCCCAGCAAGATCGCTAGAGTAATTTTCTCCCCGCAGAGTAATCCATTCGCCAAGTTTATTCCCCAACGGAGTTATCTTCTCCTACCGGTATCCTTGCAACCATCACTCCCCAGTGGAAACAAAGAAAACTCTACATCAGCCCAGGATTTACCTTCCCGGCACTCGTCAAGGATCCATTTTCCTAAACAAAAACATACATTCATAAACATCACATTTTCATACATTATAGCATGCGCGTACGCATCATGAACATACAATCTCATTCATCCTGAGAGCATCACGTATGTCATGCATCATTATGACATTGCATACAACTAACTCGTTACTTTTTCAGGAAAAGAATGATCAATAGATAAAAGTCATTCTGTTGAGGTTGAAGTCGCCTAAGATTCTCTCATCATTTTGCTGAGGTTGAAGTCGCCTAAGATTCTCTCATCATTCTGCTGAGGTTGAAGTCGTCTAAGATTCTCTCATCATTTTGTTGAGGTTGAAGTCGTCTAAGATTCTCTCATCATTCTCCTGAGGTAGTAATCGTCCAAGGTTCTCTCACTGTCCCGTTGAGGTAGTAACCATCCCTGATTCATTCATCACATCATTATCAACAAAAACCTTTTGAAGTGCCAGACCCGATTCCTGTATCTTGCCAGGGTGCGTCTGAAGAGTTCGAGGATCCGATGCCTGTATCTTGCAAGGGTGTATCCGTTGACGACTAACAGTACCAGACCCGATTCATGTATCTTGCCAGGGTGCATCTGAAGAGTTTGAGGATCCGATGCATGTATCTTGCCAGGGTGTATCCGTTGACGACTAACAGTACCAGACCCGATTCCTGTATCTTGCCAGGGTGCGTCTGAAGAGTTTGAGGATCCGATGCCTGTATCTTGCCAGGGTGTATCCGTTGATGACTAACAGTTCCAGACCCGATTCCTGTATCTTGCCAGGGTGTGTCTGAAGAGTTTGAGGATCGTATGCTTGTATCTTGCCAGGGTGTATCCGTTGACGACTAACAGTACCAGATCTGATTCCTGTATCTTGCCAGGGTGCGTCTGAAGAGTTTGAGGATCTGATTCCTGTATCTTGCCAGGGTGTATCCGTTGACGACTAACAGTACCAGACCCGATTCCTGTATCTTGCCAGGGTGCGTCTGAAGAGTTTGAGGATCCGATTCTTGTATCTTGCCAGGGTGTATCAGTTGACGACTAACATTACCAGACTCGATTCCTGTATCTTGCCAGGGTGCATCTGAAGAGTTTGAGGATCTGATTCCTGTATCTTGCCAGGGTGTATCCGTTGACGACTAACAGTACCAGACCTGATTCCTGTATCTTGCCAGGGTGCGTCTGAAGAGTTCGAAGATCCGATTCCTGTATCTCGCCAGGGTGTATCTGTTGACGACTGTATTCTCCAGACTCGATTCCTGTATCTCGCCAGGGCACATCTGAAGAATTTGAAGATTCGATTCCTGTAACCAACCAGGGCGCGTTTATATAAAGAATTTTAAGACAACTCCTGTAACAGGCCAGGTAATTATCCTTCTTTTTCAGGTACGCGAGTTCTCGCTAAGGGATCTCTTACGCGATCGACACCTAGATGGCATCTATAAGCCCATCATCCTACCCCATCAGTCTCCAAATGGCATCTGTAAGCCCATTCCCGCCATCACACTACTGACACTCCACTATGTGAGTGCAAATTTCTGGGCACTCTAGTGTTCAATCATCTTCCACCTTCGGATTACGAAAGGCACGCCAGCCAATCTACACCCTCAGGTTTAAGAAGATTGAACAGGGGCAACTGTTGTACCCTAAAATTTGCCCTCCCATATTCCTCAAGATTTGCCAAGATCAAGGTTCAAAATCTCCTAAGGGTTGCACAGTCCAACTGCCTCCTAACAGTCAAAATTAGGGTTTTGGTGCTGGCAAAGAAATTGAAGTTTCCAAGGGTCCAAACAAGTCCCACATGCCTAAATACATTGTCAAGCATCCACATGCCAAGTTTCAAGACTCACAGCATCAAATTGCACAGTCAAAAACCCTAAATGCTTCACAGTCAACTGCAGGGGCAAAATGGTCATTTGACAGTCAAAAGTCCAAATTTTTTGTCAACATCTTATTTTGAAGCCACAAACATCATTTGATCAATTCTTGATCATGATTCTCAAAGCATGGCTCAAAAGGTCTCGAGATGCAAAAGTTTCTATTTTTGGACAGGTGAAAAAGTCAACTGCAAATTGACCAAGGCATAACTTCCACATGGTTTATCAGAAAAATTCCATCCAAAGCTCATTTTGAAGATAATGACATTTCCTACAACTCATCTTCACACTTCAAGTCCAAGAAATGCTCTCACAAAAAGTTATCAACTTCAACATTATAGGTCATTTTCAAAAGTCAACAAAAGGCATTTTAAGTCAAAGACCATAACTTGGGATTGGTAAATCAAAATGACACGGGACCAAAGAAATTGGTTAGAGGACTTCAAGACCTTTCCAAAATGTCCAAGAACATGATCAAAGCTTAAAAATTGAGCAAGATATTCCTTGTGGAAGTTGGGAAATGTTTGGGAATTTTGAAAAGTCAACTTTGCACAAAAGGGTTCAAAAATGCTAATGGGCCTCAATTTCTTCCATGAATCATTACCTAAAGGCCATGTACGACCCATTAAGCTAAAAGGGAGTTATTTTCTTATTTTTAATTAATTAATTGAATTTTTAATCCTATTAATTCATTTAATTAAAATTAATAATGAGAAAAATACTAAACCATGTTTTTCAAATCTTTTTGTGCAGCCAATTCACTCTTTATGAATCAAATATTTCGTGCATCACCCAAAAGGAAAGATTCTATGCAATTGGCTATGGTTTCATGGCAAAAAGATTGAATTTGATATCATTGAAAACCAAATATCCAAATCATCAATGCATGGATTATGGGTTTGTTTTTCTTAACCTAATCATGCTCAGATACATATAGAACATAACCCTAATGCTCACAGACACAAAAGTTGCGCCCAAGACCAAGAACAATATTGCATCTTTTTCACAAAAATTTGAAAACTGAAAACCTAGCTAGAGCTCGTTTCAAGGCTTGAAAAGTACTTCAATACACTCCTGACACCACCAGGAAACTATTACAATCAAAACCAATCCTCCATACTCAAGGAATTGGTAGAACAAAGTCTTACTTTTCTTGAAAATTTTCATAATCGTGTTTCATTATCCATGCATTATTTGTGATTTTCAATCATTGATTTATACTAACATGAGTGTTCTGAAGCTAATGGCATTCTTTGATTGAACTAATAAGGCATGTATCGTGATCCACCATCAATGCACTTTAGGGTTTCAGAAACTTTGAAATAGGGGTTTCTTCATCTGGAAAAATTAGCCTTTTAAACCGGTACCATTGAAATCAGGGCATCAGGACGAATTGAACAACCACCTCGCACCCTTTTTATGTTTGACTATCATCTAATCGCTATTTTTGCAGGTCTGATTTAGTGGGGGTTTAAAACCCCCGCTATTTGGTATTATTTGCAGGAACTAAAGGAAGACGATGCTAGCGTGGCTTGATCTTACTGGGTAATTTAAATACTGGCGCGCGTTTTCATCAAAGACCACTAACGTTTGCCTTCTCTCTCATAATAATCATTGTCCATTAGATATACAAAGTAACGCGCTAGTTCAGTTGGTTGTTGCGTTGGCATGCAGGTACTGGGACCTGGGTTCAATTCCCAGGTCCCCCAATGCTTCCATAATGTTTTTCTCAATATGTTTCTATACAGCATGCCCTCAAAGGTTCATCATACAACCTCACCACCTGGCTTGCCACGCGCCCAGAAGCTCCAATCTGAAGGCCACCAAAGAGGCTCACCATGTACCTCAGTCAACCTTTCCACATGCATGCGCCAGAAAGTCAAAAAGGGCCTGATTCTTGGGCCAAAAATGCCTCAAACACACTCCCAAATTGGGTCAGCCACCCCCATGGTTTGCATCATATTTTCTAATTTCCTTTTCATTTCTTCTTTTTTATTTTAATGGCTTTTTTTTGTTTTATTTAATTCACAAAATTAATTTTCATAATACAAAATACAGAAAAATCATAAACTAAAAAATATGTTTATTTAATATTTTTGTAAATAAATTTTTAATAATCAATTTAGTAAAATTAGGTTTTAATTTTAACCTTCTCTTAATAACTAAAATATGTAGAAATTAGGTCTTTAGCATTTTTATTCTTTTTTCTCAATAAATAATTTCTTCCTCTTATTATTATTAATTATTAATTATTTTGTAAATAAACATGTAATTAATTAATTAGGGTAAATTAAGTTAAACTTAAACATCTTTAATAATTAAAAATAGCTTAGAATTAGGGTTTTATTTAATTTCTAATTTTTAATTAATTTCCTTTATTTTCATTAAATACCAAAAACCATAAAAAATAACTTCTTTTCTTTATTAAATAATTAATTAGCCTTTTAATTTCATTTAATTTCTTTAAAGGGTCCAACGCCCTCGAACACTCGATTCTTATTTCGCTTCGCGCATTTATTTTTATTTTCTTTTTTTATTATGTAATTTCTCAAGCCTTGTAATAGTAATTAGGAAATTTAGTTACTTTCTGCATTTTATTAAAAAACGGGTCTTTGTTAATTTGGCGATGTATAGACCCGCGCCTTGTAATAGCGTATGACTTTATTTTCCGTACTTTAATTTCCGCACCCTTAAAACTGCTAAATTTTGCATGAAAGAATGAATGGCCCAAATAAAATCAAAACGTAGCTCACCAAATGCATGACAAGATAAAACATAACTGAAAACAATACACAAATTCACACACCACTCTTAGGGTACGCCTCACTGTTTCCTTGCCCCCTCGAAACGTGGTCGTCGAGTATAGGACGTTTTAGTAAGTCCTTATGTCCATGAACATGGCATATGGGTAGCTTCTAAGGTGTCCTACTGTTGCTCTGGTGACCACACTGTCCCTAACAAACGAATTGACCCGAACACCTCCAACGGTGGTGCTACCTACCTCTCAATGGTGGGATGGCACTACCTTAAGGACTTCTACACAGCCTAATTCCTTAGGGTAGGTAGATGACTCATGGATACTTGCTCTATTAAAAAAAAACAAATCAAACTCTTTTCACACCGACACTTTCAAAAATCTTTCAAAACAATTTTTCAAACACTCTTAAGGACTGATACAAGAGTCGATCTGAAATCTTTAAACGAAACTTTTTTAAAACCCACGCACATTTTGAAAAGCAAACACTTTGAAAACACAATGAGCAAGTATCTAAGAGCCCATGGATAACCATGGATAGAAAGGGTGCTAACACTTTCCCTTTCTATAAATCTACCTCCCGAACCGAGAAACTATCTCATAAGGAATTTTGCTGTGCTTTTGTCCTGTCCATGTTGGAGAAAATAAAAGACGGTGGCGACTCTTGCTTACCGCGACATTTCGCGAAACCAGCTTAAAACAGTCAGTTCCAGATCCACCGATCACAATGTTGAAGTACCCAATCAAGGGGAAAATCATCATTGTCCATGGAGAGGAGGAATATATGGTCAGTCACCTGAACTCCTTCAGATATATGGAAATGGATGGTGACTTCATCGAAACTCCGTGTAAACATTTCGAGGAAGTCCCACAAACAGTTGCAGAAACCAAGACTATTTCCAAAGTTCCGAAGATTACCAGACCTCCGCTGAAGATGGCTTCTCTGAAAGATGCCAAGGCAGTAGTTGAAGAAGGTGGGTGTACCATTTGGGGCCAACTCCCGAATATTCCCTACAAATATGACAAATTTGGTTTGGGTTTTACTTCAGGTGCCCATAAAGTTGTTTGTCGTGCTCGTGCCGGGGAACCACCTTTGCAGATCAGCAACCATGGAGTCAACACAGTGGAGGATAGTGATAACAGCTGTGACCTGGAAGAATGGATTTTTCCAACTGTCAGTGGAGGACTCAACAATTGGGAAGCCAAAGAGTTTGTCTCTATTACTTTTATCCAACAGTAATTGTCTTTAAATTTTTTTCGGACTTGTAATAATTAAACAATTTAAACTTTTAAAACCTTATGTCTTACCTGAGGCACAACAGTCCATTTGTAAGGTTTGTTACTTCATTTTCATATGTCATCAATGAATCATGGATGCTTTTGCATGCAAATTTTACGCTCTTTGTTCTTCTTTTTTCTACATTTTTTTTCAAAGATAGCTATGCTCTTACACACACTCACATATCAAAATGCATATCCACATCCACTCAGGATCCCATGGGTAACGATTCTGCTATGGCCTATGGTGACTTTGAAAATCCGATCTACCAAGCCGAAGACGAAGGTGAGGAATATTGTGAGGTGCCAGGGGAACTAGTCAGGTTACTACAACATGAAGAAAGGACCATACAGCCCCACGAAGAACTGGTTGACATAGTTAACTTAGGTACCAAAGAGGACAAGAAAGAAGTCAATGTAGGTGCCAATCTGGAACCTAGTGTCAAGAAGCATTTAACTCAGTTACTACATGACTATGTTGAGGTCTTTGCCTGGTCATACAAAGACATGCCAGGACTTGACGCTGATATCGTGGTCCATCGTCTACCGATAAAAGAAGACTGCCCTCCGGTAAAACAAAAAGTTTATCGCATGCGGCCAAAAATGTCAGAGAAGATCAAGACTGAAGTCATGTAACAATTCAACGCCAGATTCTTAGCCGTCACCTCCTATCCACAATGGGTCGCCAATGTTTTTTATAGTGCCTAAAAAGGACGGTAAAGTACGCATGTGTGTGGATTACAGAGATTTGAATAGGGAAAGCCCTAAGGATAATTTCTCGCTTCCCCATATCGATATTCTAGTTGACAATACCACACAGCATAAAGTATTCTCCTTCATGGATAGTTTCTTCGGGTACAATCAAATCAAAGTGGCACTTGAGGACATGGAGAAAACGACCTTCGTCACACAGTAGGGCACGTTCTATTACAAAGTTATGCCATTCGGATTGAAAAATGCTGGGGCAACTTATCAACGCGCCATGGTAGCTTTTTTTCATGATATGATCCATCACGAGATAGAGGTCTACGTGGATGACATGATAGCCAGATCTCAAACTGAAGAGGAACATCTTGACCATTTGCAGAAACTGTTTGAAAGGCTAAAGAAATACAAGCTAAGGTTGAACCCAAGTAAATGCACATTTGGAGTGAGGTTCGATAAACTCATAGGCTTCATCGTCAGCGGTAAAGGTATCTAAGTGGACCCTGCAAAGGTAAAAGCAATACAAGAAATGCCTGCTCCTCGCACCGAGAAGGAAGTCATAGGATTATTAGGACGGATAAACTACATCGCCAGATTCATTTCTCATCTAATCGCTACTTGTGAACCAATCTTCAAATTACTGAAGAAAAATCAAGTGTTGGATTGGAACAACGACTGCCAGGCTTCCTTCGACAGGATCAAAGATTACCTTCAAGAGCCTCCTGTTTTTATGTCGCCAGTCGAGGGAAGACCTTTGGTCATGTATCTAATTGTCTTGGAAAATTCAATGGGGTGTGTGTTGGGGCAGCATGACGAGTCTGGCCGAAAAGAGCGTGCAATATACTACCTGAGCAAAAAGTTTATCGACTGTGAAACCATATATTCACTACTTGAGAAAACTTGTTGCGCTCTGGCATGGGCTACTCGCCGGCTAAGACAGTACATGTTGACCTATACCACCTTATTGATATCCAAGATGGATCCAATTAAATACATATTCGAGAAGCCCGCCCTCTCTGGAAGAATAGCAAGATGGAAGATGATCCTGACTGAATACTACATTCAATACACTACCCAAAAAGCAATAAAGGGCAGTGTGCTAGCTGATCACCTTGCTCATCAGGCTGTGGATGACTACCAGTCCATGAAATTCGAGTTCCCAGATGAAGACATCATGTTGGTAAACAATTGTGAAGAAATCAGACCATATGACGGACCTGAACAAGGATCTCGATGGACCTTGGTTTTTAACGGATCTTCCAATGCACTCGGCAATGGCATAGGTGTTGTGATCATATCCCTTGAAGGATGTCATACTCCCTTCACTGCAAGGCTTTGTTTCAACTGTACCAATAATATGGCTGAATATGAAGCGTGTATTATGGGTCTCAAAGCCGCCATAGATTTGGGAATCAAGTCCTTAAGGGTATTTGGAGATTCAGCCTTAGTCATCAGTCAAATCAAAGGAGAATGGGACACGAAGCACCCTAATCTCATCCCCTACAAAGAACATCTGTTGACATTAATCCCATATTTTGAGGAAATTACCTTTGAGCATTTTCCACGAGAGGAAAATCAACTAGTGGACGCGTTAGCCATTATGTCATCCATGTTTAAAATCAAGTGGGATAACGGGGCTCCCCATATCACCATTGAGCGGATGGATGAACCAGCTTACTATCACGAGATCGATACTGAAAAAGTAATGGACAAGCCTTGGATCCATGAAGTAAGAGGTATCTCGAGGCCCAAGAGTATCCGGAGGGAGCTTCAGTCAATAATAAGAATTTCTTGAGTAGATTCTCTGTTAAAGTCTTCCTCAGTAATGGCACTCTCTACAAGCGCAACCACGGCTCTACTTTGCTTCGTTGCATAGACAAGAGTGAGGCAGACAAGATCATGGTTGATCTACATGAAGGCTCTTTTGGCACCCATTCTAGTGGGCACACGATGGCTAAAAAGATTCTACGAGAGGGGTACTACTGGTCTACCATGGAAGCAGATTGCAATTAGCATTCACGAACCTGTCACAAGTGTCAGATCTACGCTGACAAAGTACATGTGCCTCAAGTTCCTCTAAACGTCCTGACTGCTCCCTGTCCATTCGCGATGTGGGGCATCAACATGATTAGAGAAGTCAAACCTACAGCTTCTAATGGACACCGCTTCATCTTGGTTGCCATTGACTACTTCATGAAGTGGGTTGAGGAAACTTCTTTTGCTTCTGTTACCAAGAACGTTGTGGCCCGATTTATCAAACAGAATCTCATTTGTCGGTACGGTATCCTGGAGAGAATCATTACGGATAATGGTATCAATCTCAATAATACTATGATTATCTCACTTTATGCGCAATTCAAGATCCATCACCATAACTCTTCGCCTTACCGGCCAAAGATGAATGGCGTTGTCGAAGCCGCAAATAAAAACATCAAGAAGATCATACAAAAAATGACAGTGACCTACAAGGACTGGAATGAGATGTTACCATTTTCTCTCCATGGTTACCGTACCATGGCGCGCACGTCAACAGGGGAAACTCCTTTCTCTTTGGTATACAGTATGAAAGTCGTCCTACCAATTGAAGTCCAAATACCTTCTCTGAGAATGATAAAAGATGCAGGGCTGAATGAAGATGAATGGATTCAAAATCGACTTGACTAGTTGAACTTGATTGATGAGAAGAGGATCATGGCTATCTGTCATGGCCAGATGTACCAAAAACATATGATCAAAGCTTTTAACAAGAAGGTCAGGTGTCAGGTATATCGGGTTTGTGACTTGGTAATCAAGCGTATCATATTGCCGCAAGGTGATCCCAGGGGCAAATGGACTCCTACATACGAAGGACCATTTGTGATCAAAAGCATATTATCTGGTGGAGCAATGATCTTAACCACTATGGATGGCGACGACCTTCCGCATCCTGTAAAGGCGGACATAGTCAAAAGATACTACGCGTGAATAAAGACCCGCTAGGTCGACTGTCCTAGGCAAAAATTAGGGTATCCTGACGAACCGAAAAGGTTTGGGCAAAATTAAAATATAAAAGAAATTTATACACCCTGCAAGCTGAAAACCCGAAGGGGTGGCTTGGGCAAAAAAGGGTATCCCGATAGACTGAAATCCCGAAAGGGCGGTCCAGGAAAAAGTTAGGGAATTAAAGCGTATGACTATTTCCCGTTGATTCATCTTACAGACAACCTTCAGTATCGAATGACAAACTCAAACGGTTCTAATCAATCCAATCAGCTTTGGACAAAGCGTCAAGTGGACAAGATGCTCAGAGACATGAAGGATATAGCAGAATAGGAACCCCATGGGATTATTTCACATAGCTGTCTTTTCTTTGTATCAATTTTCATTTTCTACGACGACACTCCCTTACTAGGATGTTCGTCTCGTTGTACAAAAAATACGTATTCAAGTTAATACAAAGATATTCCTATGAAAGTGCAAAACTATCTATTTTTCTTTTTTTCGTGTTTTGTTTGCAAAAACGTCTAATGATTATTTTTGAACATATGCATTTGAATGTGATTACTGTTTACAAATGAGCAAAAAACGGGACATCCCACTACAGGATCGCTAACGTATCTCCATTATGCAGCCTAATGGTATCAAGTTCTCTCACATCCCCGATGGAACAAAACTTCCAGTTACCGCTCCAAAGATTCCCCAGTGAAAGTCGCCCAGTTTCTCAGGATTCCCCAGCAGGATTTCACGAGGTCCACAAACAATGCATGGCGTTTCCCTTCCACAACAAAGTTTATTTCTCTAATAAAGGGAAACTCATCCATCAACACTTCAACTTCCAAATATGAAGACTTACATTCCTCATTCCCAGCAGTACTCAGGGATTTATTTTCCCCGACTCCAGCAACACTGTGGCATAACAATTAATATGTCCATACATTACATCCATACGTCATAGCATTGATAACACAGATGCATACAACGCGATCTCATTTATTTTGAGAAACAACATTATACTGTGCATTTCATACATCATGGCATTGCATGCAACTAACCCTTCACCTTTTTAGGAAAGATCAATCAACTGAAAATTATCGTTAAATTTTCAACAAGTTAATTATAGATAAATTCCCGAGAAAAGACTGGTCGACCATCTACATAGAAGATATTTCCTTCAGACCCATGCTGGTTCAGTTTAAATCTCTCAACGGTTTATTCTGATTCTTTCCCGCAGACGCTTTCTCTAGTTCATACGTTTTCTGTAGTTCAGATGAATCTCTCAATGATTTGTTCTAATTCTTCTCTAGATCCCTGTTGGTTTAGTTTAAATCTCTCAATGATTTATTCTGATTCTTTCCTAGTAGGCACTTTTCTTCCGGTTCAGTTTAAATCTCTCAACGATTTATTCTGATTCTTCTCTAGATCCCTGTCGGTTTAGTTTAGATCTCTCAACGATTTATTTTGATTCTTTCCCATGGATGTCTTCTCTGGTTCAGATAAATCTCTCAATTATTTATTCTGATTCTTCTCCAGATCCATGCCGATTCAGTTTAGATCTCTCAACGGTTTATTCTGATTCTTTCCCGCAGACGTCTTCTCTGGTTCAGATAAATCTCTCAACGATTTATTCTGATTCTTCTCAAAATCCCTACTGGTTCAGATAAATCTCTCAACAATCTATTCTAATTCTTTCCTAGTAGGCACTTTCTCTAGTTCAGACAAATTGCTCAAAGATCTACTCTGATTCTCTCCAGTTAAAGAATATTCAAGACCTCTTTTGGTTCAGTTTAAATCTCTCAACGGTTTATACTGATACTTTCCAAATGAACATTTTTGGGTCAAATAAATCGCTCCAAGATTTATTCTGATTCTTCCCAGTCAAACAACATACAAGACTTCTGCTAGTTTCAGATAAATCGCTCCAAAGATTTATTCTGATTCTTTTCCAGTTGAAATCAAGTTCAGCCTTAGTCCATTTTCTGTCAACAATCACCTTTGGATGGCATCTACAAGCTCATCTCCGGAAAATATCCATCATTCCTCCTAATGGCATCTATAAGCCCATTCACAATTCATCTTCGAGTGCAAATTTCTGGGCACTCTAGTGTTCAATCATCTTCCACCTTCAAGTTACGAATGGCGGATCCGCCAATCTAACTCTTCAGGTTTAAGAAGATTGAACAGGGGAAGATGTTGTACCCCAAAATTTTCCCTCTCATTTATCAAGTATTTTATCACAAGATCTCCTTTGGTTCAAGACTGCACAAGGGTTGATTAGCTCAAGACACCTCCTTAAACACTAATGACTGAAAATTAGGGTTTGAGAGAGCACAAGGAAAAATGAACTTTTAATGTCTCATATGACTTTCATGGATCATTTTGGATTCTCAAGATTTCTCATGTCAAGTTTCAAGTCTTGGATCATATTTTTGCTCAGTCAATTGATCAGTTGACCTAAAAATCAACTATATTGGGGGGAAAGTCAACTATGGATAATTTACAGTCAAACTTCATAATTTTTTATCCATGTCAACATTATGAACTCAAAACTTCCCTCAAGATCAATTGATTGATAGTTTATTTCAGTCAACAGATCAAAAGTCAATTGTACACTGAAAAAGTCAAACTTTGACTTTTTGGTCAAAATCAAGTGTCAAAGATCACAATTCATCAAAACATGTCAAAATATGAAACTTGTTCATCAAGAAATCAAAAATTCAAGATTTCATTTTGAAAAGTCAAAATTTCCAAACTTAGAAATTTTTCTATGTGCTGAAAACTTCATTTTTTTTACAACTTTGAGCCAATTTTTCACCATGATGTAAGATGATTCAAAGGAAACTTTCAACATGAAAGTTGTAGATCTCAATGAGATCTAAAAAATTTCTGAACACAACTCCTCCTAGAAATTTATGGATTTTAAGTTATTAATCCATGAAATCATGGTCATGAAACTAAAACACTTAGTGAAATTTTGAGCATTTTGGTCAGGTCTTTGACCTAACTTTTGGGCCAAGTTTCACATAGTTCCAATTGGATTTTTCAAAAGTGATTCAAAGAGGGGTTGTATAGCACATTACAAGCTTTCAAAAATGTCCAAGAACTCCTTGAGATCATTTTTGAGCAAGGATAATCGAAAGCAAGAATTTGGGTTTCAAGTTGTTTTACAAGGCAGAATTTGTGATGCACAATGGACCAAATCACATAGCCATGCTGCATGATCTCACTTTGAAGGCTTCTAACTTGCAATTCACTCCTTAATTAAATGTTTACACAACATATTGAGCCATTTTCCAAGCATTTGAACCATTATTCAAGTTGCATTTCCATTTTTGGAAGAAAGGCACCATTGATATTCTTGAAAAGTGGCTTTAATCATAAAGTCCACTCTCCTTGAGCATTGAAATTGTTCTTTCTGCACACACAAACTCTATAAACCAAAAGAAAGCATGTCTAAAGTAATAACCACTCTATGCAGCCCTGTACTATGCCTTGGAACAAGATGTTTCAACATTGCTTCAAAAACAAGAAAAATGCTACAACTTGAGATTTAAATATCTGGCTAGTTGTAACATACAAGACCTCTTGCCTATAAATATACAAGTCATTTGCAAGCTGCCACAGGCATACATAAGCCCTCAAACTCCCTAGAACTCATAATCACACACAAAAATCCCTTTGTTGCACAATCTGACCAAAAACTTGAAACTTACATTTCCCTTGTGCGTTTCCAAGCCTTTTGGTTCCTAAAGCTTCTAAACATCAAATAAAAACCATTGAAAGTCCTTTTGCCCAACTGTAACACCTCCATCATCAATTTCCATTTTCAAAAACTTGGGTCTGCAACTTGACTTCTCCAGAACTCCTCAGCCACTTTCAGCTCAAGCCAAGCATCGCATTAGCTTCCTGGGAACTTGAGGAAGCTAACCCAATCACTAGAACTCATTGAAAGTTGTTCAAACTCAAAACATGATCTCCATTTGCAAGGTGAGTTTTCTGATTTTTGAACTCCTCATATAGGCATTGTGAAGCTTTCATTTTCAAAGATAATATGTAGACCTCATTGCCACGAAGCTGTACATATCCATAGTTTGCATTTATATGGCTTGAGCTTAGAGAATTTTGGAGTTGAAATTTATGAAATTTTTAGGTTTCAGATTACAGCCAATAAAATTCATGTTTGTCTTTGATCTATAGTTTTAGTGCTTTACATTTCTGAAATCGTGAGGAAATTTGCCACAAGATTCATGTTTACACTTTTGCAAATGGATGAGAAATGAACAAGATGCAGGTGGTCTGGCTAGGCGCGAGGTTGAAGATGAAGTTGTCTTCAGGAAGAAGTTTCTAATATATATTTATGGTTTGATAGAAGTAAACAAATGTATAGCCACACTAGGGGTTAGGCAGCATGCTGGTTACCAAGAGGGTGTGGGTTCAACACCCAGCGCACTTCCTTTTGTTTCTTTTTCACATTTTCCTTTTCTTTTCATTTGCAGCACTGGGCCTCCCCCTTTGGACTTATCTTTTTTTTTTATTGAAACATACCCCTCTTCACTTATAACACATAGCCCATCTTTTTTTTTCTTTTTTTTTCTTTCTTTTTTTTTCTGTTTACAAAAACAATAATGGGCCAACTTCAAAACTGTTTTTTCTCACAAACCTCCCAAATTCAACTTTAACCCCCCTGACTTACCTTTTTTTATTGGGGAGAAACAATCCAAGAAAAATTAATCGCCAACTGAGGAAACAAAACCTAATGCCTGGTGTAACTTTATTGGGGAGAAACGTAATTCGGTAGTAAATAAAACATACCGACTAAACAGTACAGATATAGAGATACAACATCCTCTCCCAGGTCTTTACCAGGGAATAGCACTCAGACTTCAACGGGAAATCAAATATTTTCAAAAGTAACGCTTCTACTGGGGATTTTGAAAAATCAATTTCAAGTAGAGCAGACGGACATTAAATCATTAAAACATTCACTGGGGAGTTCGGGCCCATTTTGAAAGAGGAAACACACAAACTTTGTTAAGGCATATAATGTCCTATCATCAAGCCATTAACTGGGGATTTCGTGCTGACTTCTCTGGGGGAGGTTAATACCACATCCTCAAAGGGAAAACCAATATACGTTCTTCACTGGAGAAACTGGAGACCTGTGTTCTTCAAGAGTGATTATTGTACCAACTTCTCTGGGAAGAAAGAATCTCTATTAAAAAACTGAAAACTTTTACTGGAGGAATCTGGGATTGAATCTTCATATCATGCAAACTCGAGGAGAAATGAACCAAAACATGACCGGGGACACTGGAGTCACAAACCCAATACAGCGAGAACATCCTGAGAAAAAACCTCCCCGGGAAACAAAACTTCTCAAAACAACTGGAGTCAGTCCATTCTTGGGAACCACTTTTGTTTTTCTCTTGCGTCACAAATTTTAAAGTAAAAAGCAAATTGTAAATTCTTTTTGAAAATCAATTTTGTTATTTAATCTTTTCTCTTTGAAAGTTATTATAAATAATAAATGGAGTCTTTGCAAGCTAAATAAAATAAGAAATACAAAGAATTGGGTAAAAGATCAAATTTCATTAATAGAATGGTAGTCTGCGAATGGCGAGACTCCATGGATGATTACAAAGTTCGGAAAATGGTAATATATAATGGAAAAGATACATTGAGATACAATGACCATTATCCCCTCTAACAACTTTTGAACTCCCGAGCAGCAGCTTCTGTTCGAAGTATGATGAGGATCCGAGAATATTATTGCTTCAATGATCAAGTCTTGTCTGATGTAGTTACTTGCCAAGAAAGTCCCTAACTTTTGCCTAATATGCCCTTGCGGGTTTTCAACTTAGCGGGAAATTTATTTTGTTTATGTCTCTAATTTTTGCATAGACCGCCCTTTCGGGTTTTCGGCCTACCGAGACGCTCTTTTTTGCCTAAGCCGCTATTTCGAGTTTTCAACTTAGCAAGCTGTTCTTTTATTTCTTTAGGCAAAGTATTTCTTGACTGCATCAACATTCATGGGGCGTGGGAACTCCTCGCCATCCATAGTTTTAAGAATTAATGCACCACTAGAGAAGGCTTTCTTGACAACATATGGGCCTTCAAAATTGGGAGCCACTTGCCCCTAGAATCAGTGTTGAAAGACATGATCTTCCTGAGCACGAGGTCGCCTTCTTTGAATTCACGAGTTTGACCTTCTTATCAAAAGCTTTCTTTATTCTCTTCTGATATAATTGTCCATGACACAAAGCTGTCATTCTCTTTTCTTTGATCAAATTCAATTTGTTAAACCTGTTCTGAACCCATTCAGCCTCTGACAGCTTGGTTTCCATTATCACTCGCAAAGATGGAATCTCAACCTCGATTGGGAGCACAACTTCCATTCCATACACAAGGGAGAACGGGGTTGCTCCTGTTGAAGTGCGGACAGATGTTCGATATCCATGCAAAGTAAAAGGGAGCATTTCATGCCAATCCTTATAAGTAATAACCATTTTCTGGATAATCTTCTTGATATTCTTATTAGCAGCTTCAACAGCCCCATTCATCTTTTGCCTGTACAGAGATGAGTTGTGATGGACAATCTTGAATTCTTCACACAGTTCTGTCATCATTTTGTTGTTCATATTCGAGCCATTGTCAGTGATAATTTTTTTCGGCACACCATACCGACATATAAGATTATTCTCAATGAAGCGCACAACCACCTGCTTAGTAACATTAGCATATGAAGCAACCTTTACCCACTTGGTGAAGTAATCAATTGCTACCAAGATAAAATGGTTTCCATTCGAAGCTTTGGGTTCTATCATCCCAATCATGTCAATACCCAACATAGAGAAAGGCCACGGAGAGGAAATCACATTGAGAAGTGTCAGAGGCACATGAACCTTGTCTGCATAAATCTGGCATTTATGACACTTCTTTGCAAATTTGTAACAATCAGATTCCATTGCCAGCCAATAGTAACCTGCCCTTAGCATCTTTTTAGCCATAGAATGTCCATTGGCATGAGTGACAAATGAACCTTCATGAATCTCATGCATCAAAATGTCTGCTTCGTGTCTATCCACGCATCTTAGCAAGACCATGTCATAATTTTTTTTATACAACACATTTTCACTGAGGAAGAAACTTCCAGCCAATCTTCTCAATGTCTTTTTATCTTTACTCGAAGCACCAATCGGGTATTCTTGAGCCTGGAGAAAATGCTTGATATCATAATACCAAGGTTTCTCATCTACTACTTCTTCTATTGTAAACACATGAGCGGACTTATCCAGTTGCCGGACTATAATTCGAGGTATATCATTCCAAGTATTCAATTGATACATAAAAGCCAGAGTTTCCAGAGCATCCGCCATTTGATTTTCATCTTTAGGAATGTGATGGAATTCAACTTTATTAAAAAAGGGTAACAACCTTCTAGCATAATATTTATAAGGTATCAAGCCGGGGTGACGAGTATCCCACTCTCCTTTAATCTGATTTATTACCAAAGCTGGATCGCCGTACACATTAAGAAATTTAATTCTGATATCAATAGCTTCCTCGAGACCCATGATGCAAGCCTCATATTCTGCCATATTATTAGTACAATAAAATGTCAACCTTGCAGTAAAAGGAATGTGCGATCCATATGGAGTGACAATCACAACACCAATTCCTTTACCATAAGCATTCACAGCTTCATCAAATATCATACTCCAACGATATTCAGGATCAGGACCTTCCTCAGGCAATGGTTCATCAGAATCCTTCACTTACAGAAACATCACATCCTCATCGAGAAATTCATACTTCATAAATTGATGATCCTCAACTGGTTGGTGTGCAAGATAATCTGCCAACATGCTACTTTTAATAGCTTTTTGAGTGCGGTATTTGATGTCATATTTAGATAACAGCATCTGCCAGCAGGCAATTCTGCTAGTAAGAGCGGGCTTTTCAAAAATGTACTTGATTGAATCCATTTTGGAGATCAACCATGTGGTGTGATTCAACATATATTGTCGCAAATGTTTTGCTGCCCAGGCTAGAGCATAACATGTCTTTTCAAGTATGGAATACCACGACTCACAATCAGTAAACTTTTTATTGAGATAATAAATGGCATACTCTTTCTTCCCTGTTTCATCTTGTTGTCCCAGAATACAACCCATGGATTTATCTAACATTGTCAGATACATAATCAATGGTCTTTCTTCGACAAGAGGGAGCAAGATAGGAGGTTCAAGAAGATATTCTTTAATACTTTCAAATGCCCTTTGGCAGTCATCGATCCAAACAAAACCTTGATTTTTCTTTAACAACTTAAAGGTCGGTTCACATGTTGCAGTCATGTGGGCAATGAATCTGGAAATATAATTCAAACGCCCGAGGAACCCTCTGACTTGTTTTTCAATTATCGGCGCTGGCATCTCTTAGATTGCTTTGACTTTATCAGGGTCAACTTCAATCCCTTTCCGGCTAACAATGAAACCCAATAATTTCCCTGATCGAACACCGAAGGTACATTTATTTGGATTCAAGCAGAGACGATACTTCCTCAAACGCTGAAACAACTTCAACAAATATTCTACATGCCCTTCTTCAGTCTGGGATTTAGCAATCATATCATCAACATATACCTCGATTTCCTTGTGCATCAGATCATGGAATAGGGTTGTCATAGCCCTCTGGTACGTTGCACCAGCGTTCTTCAACCTGAAGGGCATCACTCTGTAACAGAATGTTCCCCAGGGTGTGATAAACGTTGTTTTTTCCATGTCCTCCGGAGCCATTCTTATTTGATTATACCCTGAAAATCCATCCATGAACGAGAATACTTTGAATTTTGTTGTGCTATCCACTAACATATCAATTTGTGGTAATGGAAAATTATATTTTGGACTAGCTTTATTTAGATCTCTGTAATCTACACACATGCAGAGTTTTCCGTCTTTTTTCGGTACTAGGACAATATTCGAAATCCATTGAGGATACACTGACGTCACAAGAAAACTAGCATTAATCTGCTTTAGAACCTCCTCTTTGATCTTCACTGCCATATCTAGGTGAGTTCTTCTCAACTTCTGTTTGATTGGTGGACACTCTGGCTTCAACGGTAAACGGTGCTCTACAATATTTGTATCTAGACCAGGCATATCTTGATAAGACCAAGAAAAAATATCCACATACTCTTTCAATATCTCAATCAACCTGCTCTTCACATCAGGATACATTAATGCTCCAATCTTGACTTCCTTCGGATCTTCTCCTGAACCCAAATTGATCACTTCCCATGGCTCTTTATATAGCTGAATGGTATTTTCCTCATGCTCAAGAAACCGTGAGACCTCTTCTAGAATCTCATCATAGTCTTCTTCTTCGGCCCCATACACAGGACAATTAAAGTTGGGAGAGGGTGCAGGGTCATTGTATTCAACGGGTTTTTTAATTAATCTGCACATGTGATTTATGATTGCTTTTAGAAACTGACACATATAACAAGTGATCATGCAGATTGTATTTCAGCTATTATTTATTTTGAAAGGTTTTTTTTATGATTACCATTTTCTAAGAAAAAACAGAAAATAAAGACACAATTTGGGAAACAAAGACAACTTTTATTATTGATTTTAAAAGTCATAGCAAACAGATAAACCCTACAACATTAATACTTCCACCTTGGGCAGAGTGAAAGCTTTTCAAAAAGATTAACAAATCATATTACTTTGAAATATGTATGCAAGAGGGAACATCGATGGTGATCTAATTCTGAACCCTAACTTCGCACGTCACGTAATTTGGCACATTTGGCTCTACTTCATCTTCCACAATGGCATTAATCCCGGAAATAGTTGGATGAAGATAACCCCCGCTACGAAAGACGTCTTGATACTTGCCTATAGCAGACTTCGGCTTTACGCTCTCACTTTTATCATTCTTCAAAGAGAACCCCAAGTCAGCTATGTTCTTATTTACAGGTGGATCCACAATCTGTCCCCATACTTCACTATGATCCTTACGCACAACTTATTGCGCATTGTGATACGGTGGGAGAACTGACTTAGGATTTTGTGTTTGTGTTCGCAAATGTTCGGTTTAGCAAGAGTCACCACCGACTTTTCTTTTATCCAAAAGGAAAGGTGAAAAAGCACAGGAAAGACCTTTAGAGATGTTTTCGTGGGTTCGGGGGGTAGATTATGAAAAGGAAAGGTTCTAGCACCCTTTTCATCCATGGTTATCCATGGGCTCTTAGTTACTTGCTTAGATCACTTGCTTTTGTTTGAATGTGTGCTTGTGGTGTGTGTTTTGAAAGTATTTTTGAAAATGGAACTTCGTAATGGTTCTTGTTTCTATAAGAACGCCTACAAAGTGTTTGTTTCGAAAATAGTTCAAAAGTGTGTTTGTGAGATGTGTTTTTGAAAGTATTTTTGAAAATGGAACTTCGTAATGGTTCTCGTTTCTATAAGAACGCCTACAAAGTGTTTGTTTTGAAAATAGTTCAAAGATGAGAGTGTGGGTGTATAAAAATGTTTTTTGTTGTGATCAAGCGAGTAACTAGGAGCGAATCTACCTACTCGAAAGGTCTTAAATGTGCTTTTCCTTCTCCTTTAGATATGGCTATCTTACCATTGATTTGATGAGAAGCCCCATCGTTGGATGTGAAGGGACGGGCATTGGGACGTTTGTATAGTCATAGAAGGAAACATATGGGATGTTTTAGCAATGTCGTTTTAGGGACTAGATCGTTTACCAAAGGCAACATCGAGGGTCATTGAGGGACTACGATCTTTTATCGAGGGTCTTTGCTAAAACTCCCATGCTTGAGGGACATGACTATTTTCCGAGGTAACAAGTGAGATTACCCTAAGGGTGCATGTGTGCAAAGTTTGTTTTATTGCATGCATTTAGTCTTTGATTAGAGGTTGTCTACTTGTTGGTTTTATCTTGCCATACACACCTAGTTACTAGCATTTGTACAAAAGTAATAAAAAGTGCAAAAAATAAATCCTACACTATTACAACCATATTGAAGTGCATAGAAATGTAAAGGAAAAAATAAGATAAAAAGAAGTAAAAAATGAGCTCCTTCGATTTGGGCAGGAGCAGCCTTCGATTTTCATTTCTAGGCTTCCTTCGATTGGGAGTTCGCACCAGTGAGGCCATGGCCTTCGATTGGGCTTTGGCACCACTCAGGTCATGTACTTCGATTGGAGGCTGGCACCAGCATGGGAGTGCCTTTCGTCTGCGCCTGGACTTAGTGCAAGTGTGCCTCTGGCTGGGCCTTTCTGCCTTGTTGCCTTCTTCGATTGGGCCAGTGAAATCAGTGTGAGCGTGTCTCTGGATGGGCCTGGAAGTCAGTGTATGGTTTTCCTCCTGGTTGTCTCTTTCACTCGACCTGGAGAAAGAGGATAGAAGCTAGAAGCTTCGTTTCCTATTTCCTGTTTCCTGTTTCTTTCATTTAAAGCATTAAATGGCAACATGGCCTGAGGCCATGCTAGTATTTGTTTGGTAAACAGTTTAACAGTTAAAGCAAGTTCAGGTAAACAGAAAGCAAAAACGAAAGGGTTAGCTCTGAAAAATATGTTAAAAGGGTGGAAACGAAAGGAACAATGGTATGTACATGTTTCAATCGAAAGGGAAAATTATTCACATACTATGCCATGAAACGAAAGGTTCAAGGGTAAGAGTGACTTACCTTGCTTCAGGCCTTGAATGGATGTGGGATTCGAACTTGAACTGCTAACTGGACATTTCTGGAATTCGAAGAGTAGTCACAGGGGGTTTGCTTTTGGTTTGAAGAGTTGTCACAAAAGGTTATCTTTGAGTTTGAACAAACTTCTATGTGTGGGGTGTTCTTCAGAATCGAAAGAGGTGAGTGTTTGGGATTTTGGGTTTTGATTTCTCAAGTGTTGATGAACTTGAGAGTTTTGTTGTGTTTGAGATAATTTGGGGGATTCGTTCCTCTGGTCCAAAGATCCTCCTTTGCTTTGTAAATGATTCCTCTATTTATAGAGAAAGAATGGACATGTTTGAAGTAGCCAGCCTTGCAAAACAATAAAATAATAGGTAACGTGAAAGGTACAAGTGGGGGGCCTCTTGGCAGTTGGGGTGTAGGAGATGTGACTTATGCTTCCGACGTTGCTTGTGCTCAGACCAAAATCAGGTTGAAAGCTGATTTTGTGACTAAAGTACTCTCTATGAAAGGAAAGAGCATGTAGCCTTTAACCAATAATAGTAGTATCTAAAAGACAAAGTTTAAAACCCTTGTACAAGCTTCTGACTATGTAAATATTTGGATGCAACATAGCTTGGAAAACGAAATTTGGTCTTGTGTCGAATGCAAGAGTGAGATTGAAGCACACCCGTTCGAAGGAAGCCTTTGCCTTAGTCGAAGCTTGTGGTCGAAACAAGCTAACTCGAAGGAAGCTATTGCACAGTCGAAGCTTGGGTCGAAACAAACATAAAGGGAGTTATTGCCTTTTAGCGTGAGGGAAGTTCCTGGCTTCTGAATCGAAGGGTGTTCCTTCAAGGGAAGCAATAACTTAGTCAAATCTTGTATGCATATATCTCTTGGCTCAAACGAAACTTGTGAGAGGCAAAGTCTGCAAGAGGCCCTTGGTGCAAGTGGATTCGAAGGAGGTTTCAAATCCAAACGAAGGATGTACCCAAGTTGCATTCGAAGGAGGTTTCCAATCCAAATGAAGGATGTACCCAAGTTGCATTCGAAGGAGGCTTAGAGTCAGTCGAAGGGTGTTGAATCGAAGGAGACCTGTTTTCCTCCAAATTTGTCAAAATGGTATTTTTATCTATTTTCTCCCTTTTTGACAGTTTCCTTTTAATTTTGGTACTGGAAAATTCCAAAGTACTTGTGCAAGCTTGAACCTTGAGAATCCTTGTGAGAAAGGCCTTGAAGAATGAGAGGGCAAATTTTGGGGTACAACACGCATCCTTAAGCAAAACCATGGAATTCTCATTTCCTCTTATGTTGTCAATAGATAAATCTTGGAACTGAGTTCCAACAACAGCTTTATCTGCCTCCACAATGCTGAAAGAGGACAAATGAGATATCAATAATGCATGTTCCCCATTTATGATCACTACTTTCCCTTCACTTACAAACTTCAGTTTCTGGTGTAAAGTTGAAGTGAAAACCCCTGCCTTATGAATCCACGGCTGTCCTAACAAACAGCTATAAGCGGGTACAATGTCCATGACCTGGAAAGTAATCTGAAACATATGTGGGCCTATATGAATAGGCAAGTCCACTTCACCAATAACAGATTTCCTTGATCCATCAAACACTTTTACAATGATGCCACTCGGGCGCATAGGAGTTCCTTGATATTTCAATTTCATAAGGGTGCTCCTCGGTATAAAGTTTAAAGCGGATCCATTATCAATCAGCACATTGGATAGTGAATCATTCTTGAAGTTCATAGAGATGTGGAGGGTCAGGTTGTGATTCCTTCCTTCATCTGGGAATTCATCATTGCAGAAAATCAAGTTATTACCTGATGTAATGTACCCTACTACACTGCTGAATTGGTCTACTGGCATATCACTCTGCATAAAAGCTTGGTCTAATACCCTGATCAAGGATTCTCTGTGAGCATATGAGTTCATCAATAAATCCAAGATAGATATTTTTGAAGGAGTCTGCAGTAGCTGATCTACAATTCTATAGTCGCTCATCTTGATTATCTTCAAAATATCATCCCCTTCTTTCTCTAACATAGATCCACTAGATTCACCCGTATCCTTCTTGGGTTCAACGTTCTCAGCAATTTTCTTTCCAGCACTAACATCTCCTCGAACAACTGGTGTAAATACACGACCGTTGCGGGTCACTCTACTATTCTCAGCAATACTTCCAGTATCAGGCATTGGCTGGATGGGAACTTCCACTCCATCCTTTAAGATTGTAGCATTGTATTTGTAGGGTACAGCCTTATGGCTTGTAGGGAACATGACCTGGAAAACTAATCACCAATGGGGTAACAACCGGCTTGCTATAATATTCAGCTTCAAAATGGGCGGGTGCACCAAAACAAGGTACAATGACTTTTACCCCTTCTTCAACATAATCAGTCATTATTAAGTCATTTCTAGAAAACAAATCTTCATCCAAGGAGAAGAACTCATTTGTAGAGGCATACTCTTCATCTGACTCTTCCTCAACCATATCAACTTCATGGTAATCATCCTTTTGACTTGTAATCTTGATGGTTCCATTGTCCAATAACAACTGAACACCTTTCTTCACGATTGAACATCCCCGGGAGTCTCGACAGTAAATTCGACAAGATCTATACTGATGTTTCACCTGACCAGCCATGTGGCAGAAAGTAGCATGCAATTGCACAAGATCCTCATTCACATACTCTACATCAAAAATTATGAACTCTCTAGGACATCCAGAAACCATATTCACCTCCTCTTCATACTCTTCCCTAGGCCTGATTATGTGGATGAGGCCCTCATCCATCATCTCCTGTAAATCAGCCTTTATCTTGTCGCAGCCCTGTATGTATGTACTACAAATAGCACAACCGGAATGGTCATGCGTATAGTAGTAAAATTTGTAGAGGTCTGCATGCATTTTCACCAAATCTCCTCTAACTAGATGAATGTCAAAAATATGGAAGTCGCCTGGACATCCCGCCACCATATTCACAGCATTTACTCCTCCATGCTTGGGTAAAGGACTGTCTTTCACATTAGGGCCCACATCCTTGAAAGATAGAATACCAGACTTCACCAATTTCTGCACCTCAGTCTTCAAAGGATAACAATTCTCAACGTTATGCCCTGGTGCTCCCTGATGAAAAGCACATGTTTGGTCTGCCTTGTAATACCAAGGCAATGGTGATGGTATAGTGGGAGGTGGTGGGGTATGAACTAACTTCTTATGAATCAATGTCGGTAGTAATTCTGTATAACTCATAGGAATATGGTCATAACTCTCCCTTCTCTGATTATACCCTTGATTCCCCTGCTGGGACGGTCTCTAATAGGCAACAGTGGTTGAAGCTACACCCACAACTGGAATAATTGAGGCGACTTGCTGATGACGCTGAGAATTCCTTCTAGGAGTGTTAACCCTCCTCTCTTGCATGACAGCATTTGCATCCCCTTCCTTCTTCTTGGTAAACCCATAAGATGGATTCTTCACACCTCCGGATCCTTCACTCTTTGTTAAACGGTCCTCTCTTACATCCTCTTCTAAGCTAATACCCATGCCTACCATTTCAGTAAAGTCACTTGGCGCACTCGCTACCATCCTCTCATAGTAGAAAGCACCCAGAGTCTTGAAAAATATCTTAGTCATCTCCTTCTCTTCCATGGGAGGAATCACTTGGGCGGCTACCTCACGTCATCTCTGTGCATATTCTTTGAATGATTCCATGTCTTTCTGAACCATGGCCCTGAGTTGATCACGGTCAGGCACCATGTCCATGTTGTACTTGTATTGTTTGATGAACGCTTCTCCCAAGTCATTGAAAGTATGGATGTTGACACTGTCCAAACTCATATACCACTTCAGCACAGCACCGATCAAACTATCCTAAAAAAAGTGAATCAACAAACATTGATCATCAGTATGGGTAGACATTCTCCTTACATACATAACCAGATGAGCACGAGGGCAAGTGTTGCCCTTGTACTTTTCGAATTCCGGAACCTTGAACTTCGCAAGTATCTTAACATTCGGGACCAAGCATAATTCATTCACATTCTGCTAGAATAACTCTTTTCCCCTGAGGGCCTTCATCTCCCTCTGCATCTTGTAAAACTGTTCTTGAAAATCATCCATTATGTCATAAAGACCCAAGTCTTCACTTGGTGGAGGGAAAGGACGACACACATCATCGTTAACAAATGGAACCATATTCACCGAAGGCGGTGCAACAGAAACATGCACCACAGGAGGTGCAGGAGTAATAATAGTCTGAACAACTGGAGTATCTTGAGGACCAAGGTTGAAACCTTCAGGCACAGAATTCTCTGGCATTCCCCATGGGCAACCTTCAGGCATGTGATTTTAAACAACAGCTGGAGTAGCTGACATAGGAACATTCGGAGCTTCAGTAGTAACCCTTGTTGGTTTAGGTTGAACACTCGGTGGCTGATTCTGAGCATCCACAAAAGATTCCATCAGAGCATAAAGATTGGCCATGCCGGCCTTCAAAGCAGAAACCTCTTCGTGCAGCTCGCGATTCTCTTGTTCTAAGTTGTCCTTCTTCTTTCTGAGATTAGCCCGAGTGTTGTAGTGATGAGTCAGCTTGCTGAACAAAGTAAAGAAGCTTGGTAAGACACCTGGATATACATAACAAATTCAAGAAATATGTGCAATATGATGCATGATGTGCAATGCGCATAATTTTATTTTATTCTTTGATATTTCAAGGGATTTAAAATTTATAGACATATTGCAAATATCAAAGTAATAACGCATTTGAAAATACTGATAAATTTTATTATAACAACTTCAAATGGATTACAAGTTTTAACGATCCCAGGTACAAGATGAAAATAAAATCTAAAACCCTAAAAAGCGAAGCTGATGGAGATCACTCTATGCGCTAGTGCTTTCCTGTGAGCCTGTCAATTTGAGCCTTCAACCTCTGGTTTTCTTCCGCATATCTGGTGGCAACCTCCTCCCAATCTCCTGAATCAGGGAGTGAGAAAATAACATATGACTGAGTCTTAGGAGAAAATAAATCCCCTTGCCTCTCCATGGTCTCTATAGCCCGACTTTCAAGGATCTCAATCAAGTCGTCTTTCTCCTTCAAATCTTCTTTATAGGAAAACTCTAGAGTTTGGCACTTATTCTTCCAAGCATCCTTTTCTTGTTGCATCCTGACCAAATCAAGTTGCAGCTCTTCTAGATCATCTAATAGGGGAGGAGTGGTCTTCATAAATAAATCAGGCATAGGTGTTTCCCGGGAATACGGAATCTTCACTTGAATGGCTCTTGTTTAGACCCATTAAAGATATGGCTCCAAAGAAACAGCACCCTTAGGTCCCAAGTCTTTCCTACTCTTCTTATGAATGTGATGCCAGGCCTTTGCAATATGCTCCCTAGCTTCCCTATGGTCTTCTCCCTCCTTCAAAAAGAAACTACTCAAATGAATACAATTTGGTTTATCCCTCATCGGATAACCAAGCTGTCATCATGCAAGAACATGGTTATAGTTAATTCCTCCCTTTGTACCAAGAAGAGGTACATTGGGGAAACTACCACAACTGTCAACAATCTCTATATCCTGGTAAGCTCGATGATACCAATCAATATCCGAGTGAGTAAGTGCCATGATCTTAGGAGCCCAACGAGGTTCCTTCCTGACATTCCAGAAAGCATCAGACTGAGGCATATGAGAGATAAACCACTGGTACAACAAAGGTGTGCAACATATAATCATCCCCCATGATAAGAATTCTGAAGATGAATGGAGTAATAAGTATCACCCAACAATGTAGGAACTGGTGTTCCAATCATGAAGACCCTAATAGCATTAATGTCAACAAACCTGTCCACATTACGAAATAAGAACAACCTGTAAGCAAGTAGAGCAAAAATGGCCTCAAAAGCGACTGTACTCTTCATCCTGGAAAAGTAACGAGCTTTCTCCAATAAGAACTGAGCTGGTAATCTCCTAATCCCTCCTTTAGTAGTCATATGGGCTTCAACCTCAGACTTCCCCAGATGGATCAAAGTAGCAATCTCATGTGATTTTGGCTCATCCTCCAAGCCAGTAAAAGGAACACGATCATTAACAGGTAAATCCAACAGATAAGAATACTCCTCCAGTGTAGGCATCAACTGATAGTCGGGAAAAGTAAACAAAAGATACATCGGATCATAGAACTCGACCAAGGTCGAGAGGAAACCTTCCTTCATCCTAAGCTTCATGAGAGGAATGATGGATCCATACTTCTTCCGAAAATCCGTAGAACACTCGATCTCGGGAATTAGACTGATCAACTCATCTATCTTGGGATCCTTGAAACTGTATTTCTCGGTCTTTCTTTTCCCAGAATCCATGGTTACCTGAGACATTCACAAATGGTCAACTTTTAAATCCCTTGAAATAAGATTTCTTCAAAAGATGCTTATGAGTGCATGGATGCATGATGCAACAATCACACACAAGATCACACATATAGGGTTCATAGGTTCAATGTCACGAGCATGAGGTCTAAGGTACTGCCCATAAGGTATGGTCTAAAAGTTATCACCTGCCAAACAAGGTTCTAGAGGTTCCTAGAGTCTATATCCTTCCTTCGGATATTACCAACTTCCCGATTAACTCGGTAATTAGTAATATTCTCAAGAAAAACTCATTCGAGCGTAGCATCGCGTGACAACTATTTTCAGATTACTCCGTCATAGCTTCCGCACTACACCTAAAAGGCCAAGATGGGTTTGGTATTCTACGGTCCTCAGCTTCAGTAAACTCCCAGGTCGAAAGCAGTACGTCTTCCCGATTACTTGGTAAACTACACTACAGTCAAAGGGGCCTCCATTGAGTGGGGGATCTCATGCCTCCTTTTTTGGGATTACTCCCTAAAAGTTGACATGACTATACTTCCCATCATATCTTAAAGTTTGCCCAAGTCTGGGTATAAGACTTATGAGTAATCACCAAGCACCCTGAAAACAAGGAAAATCCAGATAAACATATATACAACATATAACACATAAACAACAATAACATATACACATATATAAACAAAGATAGGCTCAACCCACTTAGGGATAGACCAAAAAGAGGTCAATCTTTCCCCAGTGAAGTCTCCAATTTTTGTAGCGGTAGAAATGTTTAATACTAAGCCATTGGATTGACTAGACTTAAACAGATCAAAAATAAAAATCACCACTGCGCTTTATTGTTTCCAAAGGAATGGGAAAAGAGAGAATAACCCAAAAAATAGGGGGGAAGATTCAAGGTAAGGGGGTTGGTTATGTAAAGGGAAGGTATTAGCACCCTAAACATCTACGGTACTCCGCAGGAACCTCTTTGTAAAATTTGTATATTTTGGCTATATAAAAAAATGTTGTATAAAAATAGATGGTGGAGGTGAGAAAAGAAGTATTTATTTTTTATGATTTTTGCATCTACCACGGTTGCGAACCTTTAGTGCCTACGTACCACCTTCTGTACAATAGGGGATAAGGGTGCACGTAGTTCCTCTTTAAAAAATTTAAAACATAAGTGTGTTGGTTAATTTTTATGAGATAAGACACCATTGTCATTGTCCGTGTGGAAAACATACTTACTACCCACAATTATGAGGAAGGAGCATTTGCATCATCTCAAAGTGGAGTATATGGCTTAGATTTTAAAATCAACAATGCCTCACTCAACACCCAAGTGGAAAATATCTCACTTCACTACATATTGTAGAAGTATAGTTGTTTGCATCACTACAAGGATTGACAAGAGTCTAATCTTTTGAGAAAGGTTTAAAGTAAAAGTCAAAGTGGCAAAAATGGTTTTAAATGAGATTGATTGATTTTTAGTCTTCCCACAAAAAAATGTCAAAGTATTATTAAGTTTATTGAAGTTTATTTATGAAAAGGTTTTGAAAATGCATGGGAGGAGAGAGAAGATTTTTGAAATTAAAGAAGATGGGAGGAGAAGAAGAGACTATCCTACAGCATAAGATAAAAGATAGGGATAGGAACCATCTAACCAACAAGAAGCCAATACTTGACATTATGAGTCAAGATAGAACTCTCATTCTTTGGATTGAAACCAAGCAAGCAAAGATACTATACCTCTTGAGAAAACCAAACTTCAAGTGTATTAAGTCTTCATAAAAAAATTGGACATAGTAATAGCTATATACGGGTGAATTCCAGACTACAAACAAAGTATGTAATCACAATAACCTGCACACAAAACAAACAAACAACCCAATGTCTTGAGGTAAAACTCAAGAACTCCAGACAAAATATCAATTAAGGTCATAAGATCTCCAACATAGGACAAGGTCTCTAATCCTAAGTCCAATAAGTCCAATACTCCATAATGCCAAGGATAGTAACCAAATAGTCCAAGTATCATTAAAGCTTTTTAGGGTTCATGTTGATTATTAGGTGTCTTAAAAGAGAAAATAAAAGCTCAAGTGAGCAAAATAAAAATAACAAGAATATAAATGCTCAAGTGAGCAAAATAAAAATGGCATGAAATGTAATGCTTAAAGCAAATGGTACATAAAGCATAAAAATAAAAGCATAAAGTAAAAACAATTTAATAATTAGTGGTTAGTTGGATGACCATCTTGAAACTTGCATTTGGAACTCATTAGAGGATTGGTAGAACCAAAGCCTTTATACAACAAGTTGCATTTTCTTTTTATCAAGTATATCATCCATTTGGAATCCTCAAAAGTACCATTTAATGATCAACGATGTTTAAGTGATCCGCGTTGACCAAAAGTGTTGTAGATCCATTAGAGGATTGGTAGAACCAAAGCCTCCACATAATGAATATCAAGGTTTTTGGATAAAAGATATCAGGTTAACATACTTGGGCTTGCAAACATAAGTTTGGGCCACGAATGATCATTTATTCGAATCAGGACAAAATTTAGCGCTATGTTAAGCAATCGTAAGTGGACTTATGTAGAAGTCGCACCTATTTTGAGGCCGGTCAATAGCAATCTATGCACCATTTATTTTGAGACATGATATAGAGATCATGCTCCAATAACACTTAGTGCAATGAGAAAGGGACAAGATGAATAGGGGTGGGAGAGACCATACAAACCACATTTGAATTAAATTTAAATCAAATTATTATTAAAATCATTCATCCATTTTTGTGGAGTTAGACTCAACACCATGGATCCAATGATGTTAATAAATTTCATGATCAAAATTCAACCCAAGATCAGCCAGAAAATAATCACAAAATAATATTGCATTTAATACATACATTAAAAAAAAGGTTTTAGAAATATTTAAAATAGAAATAAGGGATAAAAATATCAACTATGGTCAAATTAGACAAGAAATAAAAAGTAAGACCATAGAAAAATCAGAAATAGACTCAAATGTTTTTATAAATTTGTTTGTAATTTTTTAAAGTCGGAAACAATTTTTAAAATTAAAAGAAATGACTAAAATAAACCAAAAATGATAACAAAATACCAAAGTCAGAAATAAAAAAATAAGTGAGGTCACCAATATTTGTCACAATATCGTAGGATCATTCCATATTTTTTTCAGAATTTAAAAATGCATAAAAGTATTTTTAAACATTTAAAATAGATCAAATAAAGTGAAAATTTATAAAAATACCAAAACACAAAATAAAATTGTGAAAAAATAAAAATCAGAAAGAAAAAAATCAAAAATATTTTTCATAATTTTTTCAGATTTTTTGGACTAAAAACGAATTTTCTATGATTTTTTTTAATTTAAAACAATTAAATATAAAAATCAGAAAAGAAAATAAAAACCAAAAAAATATGGTCCATCTGATCAATGTCAAAACGCGTTTGTAAACAGATAAAGTGGACCTGGTGCGTTGTGTGTTTTATGGACTTTAGTGGATAATGCATTGAATCATTAATTAAATCAAATTTCAAAAAAAAAAACAAGTGGCGTGCCATCATTGGTTGGAAGATGACACGTTGGTCATCTTTAACCTCTAGCAACGTGAATTGCAGGTCTCTCAAACTGTAAAATCAGAAGCTCAGACCTATGCCATTCGCTTCGTCTCTTCAATACGAAGACAACCACACCTTCGCGACAAATTTATATAAACTGTAGCTCAAGCAATTTGAAAGGAAAGTTTTGAAAATGGATTTGAAATTTCGTGGTCAAAACAAGTTTCCAGATGAAAATAAGTGTTGCGACTAGAACCAGGGAAATGAGAGCATCGCAATGATATCAAAGTTTTGAAGAATTGATGAAAGAATCTACCTATTGAAGTTGAGTTGCAGAGCTCTGAAACTGGACTTCTATGGAGCAATCTAGGACACGATTCTTGAATGTAATTATATGGTTAGCTTCACGGAAGATCAAGGAAGGTGAATTAATGGAAAAATTGTATTGAAAAAGGCTTGAAAGCAGATTTCGAAGCAGCCGAATTTTGAGTTATGGAACAAGTTTGGCAGGGTGATTCTGGCTATCCAAGCTTGAGAAAATGAATGAGGGATGACCCTCTATTTATAGGGAATCAAATGGAATGTCAAAGCGTGTGAAATGATGAAGTTTGTAGGGAAATTGTGTGAAGTTGCAAACAAGAAAAGTGTGACTTATAATTAGATCAAAACTCATCCAAAACGCGCATTTTGTTGTGCTAATCACTTCTGTAAGTTCACTAAACATGTTTAGAGGCAAAAACGCGCAGAAACAAGGTGTTTAGAAGCTAAACCAGTGATTTCAAATTCTGAATTTTGAAGAAACTTCAATTCCAAGTTACCAAGTTCAAATCAATGGCATTCTCAGCTCAAGGGGTCTTAGGGCATGATTCTTGATGCTTTAGAAAGATGAGGTTACAAACTTTGAAATGGAAAAAGAATGGAATCAAATGGATGCTTGAGTTGAAAGTTACATGGAGTCAAAGTTGGAAAAAAGATGATTTTCCATACTTAGAAATATTTCAAAGTTTTCTTCAAAAGTGACCTATAATGTTTTGCATCCAAACATGGCCTTCTACTTGAAATTTGCTCTTGACCAGAAAAGATGGCATGAAATATACCTCTTTAGTGACATTTTGAAACTTGAACCATTCAAAATCTCCAAAAATCGAGAGAGTTATGAATTGTTGAAGTTGGCAAAAAAAGCATGAAATGACTTATAATCTTTTGTATCCTTAGGGCATCTTCCATCCATTTTCTCACTTTTCACATAAAAGAGGGCATAAATTTCGCCTCCTCAAGATCATTGTGAAAAAAGAATGGGTTCAAGGTAATAAAAGTTGGCCAAGTTATGATCATTTTAAGTCACATATGAGAAATTAGGGGTTCATCTGGGGGACTTGTAATCTTTCTTCATCATCAAGTTTCTTCCACATGAAAACTCCTTGAAAATTTTGAAGTGATTTGTTGATAACCCTTTGAAGAGAAGTATGTATTTTGAATCACTCAAAAATACCAAAAGATGAGCAGGATATACTTCTTTGAAGTTCAAAACCCTAGCTCCTAAATCAAGAAAATTCTTTGAGGAACCTTAACAATTTTGAACAATCTTGTACCAGCACAAATGCTTTGTAAATAGAAGTTGTTGAGGATGAAAATGAGTATTCATAGACACCAAAACCACTTCCATGTCTTGAGAATTTAGAGAAATATGCACTTGTGATCAATGGGAACAAGGCCTTGTCCAAGCATGACAACTTCTTCAATCAACCCCTTGTACTTTTGGGTCAATCTTGATATCTTGGAATGTAGTGAACCAAAATAACCTTGCCATGCCATTTCTTCCAAAACAAATCCAATGGTGAGGTTTGAAATTCTCAAGCTTTATTGACTAGGGCATGGAAATAAACTCATGAACCCATGGATAAACTTGCTAAATCTCATTGCCTTTACCTACATTAGTAACAAACAAGACAAACCAACATTGCATTTTATTAATTAAAAGGAAAAATCAAGACAAGATATTCATGACCACAAAAGAAAACAAGTCAAGGTGCTTGGTGATTCCTCAAAGAGCAAAGCTAAAGGTAGGGAGGAGAATCAAGAACCCTGATGTGATCTTGTTGTGATTGAATCAATATCGTATGATGAAGGGATCTTAGGGGGAAAAATTGGGGTACAACACATGACATGATCATTGTCTATCACATGGGGTAGTCAAGTCAACATTCAAGGAATCTCTCAAAGATGCCAAATAGCCAGGGGCAGATCTCCATCTGAATCACTTGGGGCATTGGACATGAATTCCAGCAACGAATCATGTACAATCAAACTAACATCTGCTGGAAGTGGGGCAACGCTTACTACTATGGGCAGTGACAATTCTCCACACCCGATGAACATGGACATAGTCAGAAAACACTACGCATGAACAAAGACTCTCTAGGTTGACTGGCCTAGGAAAAATAAGGGCATCCCGGCGAACCAAAAGGGTTTGGGCAAAAATTAGGGATAAAAACAAAAAACATATGTAAACCTGACAAGCCCAAAACCTGAAAAGGCGGCTTGGGCAAAAAAGGGTATCCCGGTGGACTAAAAATCTGAAAAGACAGTTTAGGAAAAAGTTAGGGATTAAAGCGTACGACTATGTCCCGTCATCTCGTCACTTGTCTAATCAGTATTAGGTTTATTTCCATGATCTGCATTCACCAAGGACTCCAAGAGTTGGGATAACAGCCAAACCATCTACAAAATCCCCGGTTGATATTTTCTACAACAGGTACCGAGACAGGGGAATTTTTCTATAAGTTCACCGCCATATTCTCAGATTACAGGCTATTGATGTCAGGTGTTCTCATATCCTCGGCAAATTACTGCTCCAACGAAATTTCCCTAATGAAGTCGCCAAGCTTCTCGGGATTCCCCGAGCGGATTACAAAGTTTCCCTTCCCCAACAGAAACATTCTGAATAAACCAGATTCTCATCTAGAAATAGTTCAGGTACGATCCTGAAACAGATATCATCCTGACACTTACTCCAGATTCTCATCTAGAAACAGTTCAGGTACAATCCAGAAATGAATGTCATCCTGACACTTACTCCAGATTCTCATCTAGAAACAGTTCAAGTACGATCCAAAGACGGATGTCATCCTGAAACTTATTCTAGATTCTCATCTAGAAACGGTTCAGGTACGATCCAGAGACGAATGTCATCCTGACACTTATTTCAGATTCTCATCTAGAAACGGTTCAGGTACGATCCAAAAACGGATGTCATCCTGACACTTATTCCAGATTCTCATTTAGAAACAGTTCAGGTATGATCCAGAGACGGATATCATCCTGATACTTAGTTAGATCATCTTCTAGCAACAGTTCAGTTCAGATATGATCTAGAGATAGATGTCATTCTGACACTGATTTCAACATATAGATCCATCCACAAAGCCTCTGCATGTACTTTCTCCAACAGATACAGGGGAAGAAATTTCTTGATGCGAAGTCACCGCTACGTCCTCGGCATACAACCCCTTGACATCTACACTCCCCACAGAGTAGAAACAACCAAAGTTTTGATCTCTTCTTCCCCAAGCAAGAACTACTTTTTCCAGCAAATTTCCTTCAGAGAACTAAAATCTGTATTCCCCAACCGAGTTTTATAATCGCAAATGGTTTATAAATCTTTCTCCTAAGCAGAGTTTATTTCTCTGACTGCGGAGCCTCCTCTCAAGCAGAGTTTATTTCTCTGAATGCGGAAGCTCACCCAACAGAGTTTATATCTCCAGTTACGGAAGTTCATCCCCTGACAGAGTTTATTTCTCTGAATCGGGAAAATATTCCAGCAAAGCATCTCCTCTCTTAAACAGAGTTATTCCCCCGCAGCGTTATTCTCAGGCAGAGGCCCGCCTCAGCAGAATATTCATAAATAGAAAGGAGTAAATCCCCAGCATAGTCATCTCCATTCACCATCCCCGGAGGAAATGAAGAATTCAGCTTCCCAATACTCTTCAGTAGCAGTCCGGGATTAATTTCCCCCAACTAAGAAATACCACAATAGCATCCCATATTCATACATCATGGCATGCGCATGCATATTACATACAGCACAATCTCATTTTTTTTAGAACATCATCACAATGCATTTCGTATATCATGACATGGCATACGACTAACTCTTTACCTTTTAGGGAAAAGATAAAATCAACAAGCTACGTCTAACAAAGGGCTATTCCAGGATTTTCCTCAGAAGGATGTCCACACAAGATTTTCTTTGGGTCAGACAGGCCGACACCAAGGTCTCTCTGATTACCATTCCAGTGGAAGAAATTCCAAGACTTTCGTTTGGATCAGTTGAATTGATACTAAGATTCTCCTGATTACTATGCCAGTCAAAGTTAACCCAAGATTTTCCCTGGGTCAGGCAGGTCGACGCTAAGATCTCTGATTACTATGCCAGTGGAAGATATTCCAAGAATTTCGTCTGGGTAAGTTGAATCGCTACTAAGATTCTCCTGATTACTATGTCGGTCAAAGTTAATTCAAGGCCTTCCCCTGGTTCAGTCAAATCGATACTAAGATTTCTACCCCAGTTGAAGAGAATTTGAGACCTTTCTCTGGTCCAGTCAAATTGATACTGAGATTTATATTCCAGTTAAGGAAGCTATGAAGCTCGGAAACTGACCAGATAATAGTCAATCAATAATTTAAGACACTGTGAAGCCTGGATTTCAACCAGATGACAGTATAAGGTGATGCAAAGCCTGGAATCCGACCAGATAGTAGTTCACTTCTTCAAAGGCACTGTGAAGCCTGGATTTCAACCAGATAATAGTATAAAGCACTGTGAAGCCTGGAATCCGACCATATAGCAGTTTATTGTGTCAGTTACTATGAAGCCTGGACTCGACCAGATAGTAGTATACCTCAAATTCAAGTTGAAGACTGGACCCGACCAGATAACAGCTTAATCACCAAAGGCTGGATACGACCAGATAATGGTACACCTCGGGCTTAAGTTGAAGCCTGGACCCAACCAGATAACAACTTAATCACCAAAGCCTGGATACGACCAGATAACGGTACACCTAAGATTCAAGTTGAAGCCTGGACCCGACCAGATAAAAGCTTAATTTCTTCAAATCATCGAAGCTTGGATACGACCAGATAACGATACACCTCAGATTCAAGTTGAAGCCTGGACCTGACCAGATAGCAGCTTAATTTCTTCAAACCGCTGAAGCTTGGATACGACCAGATAACAGTTTAATGTATACAATTACTGCGAAGCCTGGAACCCAACCAGATAACAGTTTAATCTCATTTCCCTAGTAATTCGCTGTGAAGCCTAGAGAACGACCAAATAACTGTTAGCCTTATTATCCTTAGCAAGACATTATAAAGCCTAGATCCTGACCAGATATCAGTTCACATCCCTCTCTTCAATAAAGTGATGACTCCCCAGTAGAGTAACAGTCAATTAAAGCTCCTAAAACTCTATGTTCCAAGACAGAGACCAACATTCCTCAGCGGAGTCCTCTCTAATAACAAGAGCAGGAATATCTCATGAAATCATCATTGCTCTAGATGGCATCTTCAAGCCCATCTCCAACGACTCTCCGTCACATTCTAATGGCATCTTTAAGCCCATATCCGACGATCTTCCATCATCTTTTCCAAATGGCATATATAAGCCCATTCCCAATACTATCTACACAGTCAAGTATCATCTCATACGAGTGCAAATTTCTGGGCACTTTAATGTTCAATCATCTTCCATCTTCCGATCACGAAAGGCAGACCATCCAATCTACATCCTCAGGTTTAAGAAGATTGAACATGGGCAACTGTTGTACCCCAAAATTTTCCCTCTCATGTTTTTCCAAGATTTCCTCTTGCATAGGTGGTTACAAACCTTTTCCTAAAGACAAGGAAATTTTTCAAATGATGGTTAAGTATCCTTCGATTGGCACCTATAAAATGCCCTTTGATTGGCATATTCAAAGTTCCTTTCGATTGGCATCTCCAAAGTGCCTTTCGATTGGCATCTCCAAAATGCCTTTCTATTGGCATCTCCAAAATGCTTTTCGATTGACATCTACATAGCATCCTTCGATTGAAATCTGCAAAAAGTCCTTCGATTGGCATCTACAAAAAGCCTTTCGATTGGCCTCATGATAATCCTTTCGATGAGCGTTGTGTCAAAGCCTTTCGATTGGCATGGCAAGGGATCCTTCGATTTAGCATTGTGTCAAAGCAGCTTCGACAGGCATGTTAACCGTGTCCTTCGATTGGCATGGATAAGATCTTTCAATTGGCGTAGCAAAGGACTCTTCGATTGACATTCCAATAAATACTATTCGATTGGTATTTGGACAAGGGCCCTTCGAAGAATTCCTTCCAGGCCATTCGAAAGAGGCCATCAAGAGGGCACTCGGAAAATATGTCCAGGCCAGATTCTTGCCTTGTTTGTTCACAATTCCACAAGAGATGATTCGACAAGGGAATTCTCTTCACAAGGACAGGAAATCGAAGTAAAGGGTGGTCCAATCAAAGGAGCCCTAGTACTGAAGCTGGAACAATTCAAAGTCAGAACCATCAAGGAAAATAAGGTTCTAATAAGGAATGTCTTGATTGGCTCGAATTGGAGTTTAAGGCTGGAAAGGAAGGAAGATTCGGAGGAATAAAGATGGGATTTGTTCCAAAACAAGCCAGAGAAATCAAATAATCGAAAGAAGATTTTCTTATCAAATGAAGAGTAAAACAGGCTGGCAAATCAAAGAAAATGCGTTGGAATAAAAATAGCAAGATTTGGCCTATTTTATAAACAAAATATATAAGACAAATCAAATATTTTCTCACTCAATCTTCAAGATTTAGTTCAGTTTTGTTAACCTAATTCATTCTACTATATATGCATAACAAACCTTGATCATAAATAAAGGAATTGGCCGTGTAGAACACCCACAAGAACCTCAAAATTATGTCAAAAAAGTGATGATCGAATTTTTCTTTAGAGGGAGATTCAAGGTGTTTAAAAGATTGCAATTCATTCCTGGGCATATTTGGAAGCTATCTAGACCACTCTCACGCATCCACACATCCAAAAACAACATATACAAGTACCACGGTTTTCTCTTTTTCTTGAAATTGGTTTAGACTATACATGCATGATAAATGAATTCTAAATATATATTCATGTTTGTATACTCATCTAGAACATGTTTGCATAATTAATTATGTGTTTTGATGCATATTTGACTGAATGCCATTGTTAGGGTTTCAAGGTTCTTTTTAGGGTCTTTCGTTTTAGGAAAAATCAGGGCAAAAGATGAGTATCATTGTACTCACGAGATCAAACCCAGTTCATCTGTATCATTAGATTTAATTTATATTGCCTAGTGTTGATTTTTGAGAATTGCAGGTTTTTAGCAACGAACGTGTTTGTTGGTAAAAACCCTTAGGCTAAAACGACAGTCCCAACGAGGAAGACGATGGCATGTCCAAACCTGAGTGGCCCATTTGAATTTTGCGCTTTTTTATTATAGCTACTAACCATCATTACATATAATATATATTGTTTGTTTGTATTAACGATTGCACAATTGGCTTAGTGGCAAAGGGAATGGTTTTCAAAGCGCGCATGTGTAGGACGTTAGGGGTTCGATCCCTACCCCCTACATGTTATTTTTCTTAGCAATCCCTTGCAGATCCCATGTTATCCTTCCAAGCACGCACACCATAGGCCTCTAGATCATCATCCTTGGATCAATCAACGCCCAGATCAAACGCTTCCAAGGAAGATCCTCATGGTGGACCTTCCTAGCACAGTCTCACCAGATCTCACGTGGCCTTGGGCTCATAGGATTGGGCCTTTGCATAATTTCAACAGTGCAACCCCAGTTTGGGCTCATACCCCCTCAGGCTTATTCGATTTCCCTTTTAATTTTGTTATGTTTATTTTATTTGAATTAGTTTATTTATTTTGTTTAAATCAATTTTTTTCTTAAAATCATAAAATCAACATCACAAAAAATAGGATTTAGTTTTTTTCAATAAATTAATTTTTGTAAATTAATTAATTTCATCAACTTTAGTTTGTTTCATTAATTAAAATTAATTAGAAAAATTAGGTCAAACTTAAAATCTTTTTTTCACAAAAAAATCCCAAAAACGTTTTCAATGATCAAATTAGGGTTTTTTAGGGTTTCAAACTTATTTCAATTTTTTTATTCTCACGTGTAATTATTTTTTCCGTACGATTAATTTTTACTATTGATGTAATTGCGCCCGATTTGTAATAGCTTAATTAGGATTTTATTTCCGCATTTTACATTCAGTAAATTCCTTATGTATCTACACCAAATCCCTGTAATAGCGTAGGACCCTCTATTTTCTCGCTTTTATATTCTGTATATACTTGTATATAATTGCTAGCAACCTAGGCATGTATGCTTAATCAATCAATCTTAGATCACTAAACTATAAGATAAAATATGTGAAATAGCACACTATTGCACACTTGCACCCCTAGGGTACATCCCACTTTGGTTTCCTTCGAAAATGGTCTTTTCCCTCGAACGTAGGGATACTCTTAGCAAAGACCCTCAGTTTAAAGTCATCATAAAGATCATAGTCCCTAAATGTCCCTCGAGTAGCCTACGAGAAATGATCTTATGAGGATAGTCCCTTCGAAATGCTAAGGTATCCTTACATGTTTCCTTCGATGATCCTTACGTCCCTTTCAATAGTCCCTCAACATCCAACGGCTATGCTTACCTACTCGCCAATAGTAGGATAACACGGTCTAAAGGATAAAAGGAAAATAACAGTCTTTTTTGACTAGGTAGATAACTGTTAGGTACTTACTCAAACAAATTTTCACACCACATTTTCAAATACTTTTCAAACAAAAGTTTTCAAAACACTTTATCACACTCTTGAAAACTGATACAAGAGTTACCATAAAGTGAATCGCCGCACTAAGGCATTTTCAAAGCTTTTCAAACCACACAAACACGAAAGCAATTTCAAAAATGAGCAAGTACCTAAGAGCCCATGGAAAACCATGGATGGAAAGGGTTCTAGCACCTTCCCTTTCCATAATCTACCCCCCTTACTCAGAAAATCTCGAAAAAGGTCTTTTTCTGTTCTTTTCAGCCTTTCCTTTGTTGGATAAAAGAAAAGTCGGTGGCGACTCTTGCTTACCGCGACATTTGCAAACAAAAAATGCAAACCAGTATAAACAGTCGGTTCTGCCACCGTATCACACATGTTTAGTATTTTTTTCACTATGTCTGCATTCACAGGGTGAGGAAGGTCGTCACCATCCTTGGTGGTCAGAATCATGGCTCTACCGGAAAACATGCTTTTGATCACAAATGACCCTTCGTACGTGGGAGTCCATTTTCCCCTGGGATTACCTTGCGGCAGTATGATGCGCTTGATCACTAGATCACCCACTTGATATACTTGACGTCTTACTTTTTATTGGAAGCTTTGATCATCTGTTTTTGATACATTTGACCATGACAGGCAGCAGTAAGCCTTTTCTCATTAATCAGATTCAGTTGATCAAGTCGAGTCTGGATCCAATCGTCTTTGTTCAAACCCGCATCCTTCATGATCCTTAAAGAAGGGATATGGACCTCAATAGGTAGGACAACCTCCATACCATACACAAGAGAATAAGGTGTTGCCCCTGTTGACGTACGTGCTGAGGTGCGGTAACCATGAAGAGCAAATGGTAACATCTCATGCCAGTCTTTGTATGTCACCGTCATTTTCTTTATGATCTTTTTAATGTTCTTATTAGCAACCTCCACAGCGCCATTCATCTTCGTCCGGTAAGGGGAAGAATTATGATGCTGGATTTTGAATTGCTTATAGAGTTTAATGATCATTGTATTGTTGAGATTTGTACCATTGTCAGTGATGATTCTCTTTGGCACACCATACCAACAAATCAGGTTATGCTTGATAAACTGTGCCACAAAATTCTTGGTAACAGTAGTAAAAGAGGCAGCCTCAAACCACTTCGTGAAGTAATCAATGGCCACTAGGATGAAACGATGCCCATTTAAAGCGGTAGGCCTAATCTCTCCGATCATGTCAATACCCCACATTGCAAAGGGTCGGGGAACCATCAAGACATTCAAGGGAACCAGGGGTACATGTACTTTATCAGTGTAGATCTGGAATTTGTGACAAGTTCGAGAGTGCTTATAATAGTCTGCTTCCATAGTGGACCAATAGTATCCTTCCCGTAGGATCTTTTTAGCCATGGTATGTCCACTAGAGTTGGTGCCAAAGGTACCTTCGTGTAAATCTACCATATTCATCTCTGCTTCGTTCTTATCTACGCATCGAAGTAAAGTAGAGTCATGATTACGCTTGTAGAGGATTCCATTACTGAGGAAGAACTTTGCGGAGAACCTTCTCAGAAACTTCTTATCATTGATAGACGCTCCCTCAGGATATTCTTGGGCCTCGAGATACCTCTTCACTTCATGGAACCAAGGTTTATCTGCTACTTCTTCAGTATCGATCTCACAGCAGTTTGCTGGTTCATACAACCTCTCAATAGTGATCTGAGGAGCCTCGTTGTCCCACTTGACCTTGAACATAGATGACATGGTAGCCAGCGCGTCTGATAACTGATTCTCTTCTAGTGGAAAATGTTCAAAGGTGACCTCTTCAAAGTGTGGAAGCAAAGTTAGCACATGTTCTTTATAAGGGATGAGATTCGGGTGCTTCGTGTCCCACTGCCCTTTGATTTGACTTATTACTAAGGCTGAATCTCCAAAAATGCTCAAGAACTTAATCCTCAAGTCAATAGCAGCTTTGAGACCCATGATGCATGCTTCATACTCCACCATGTTGTTGGTACAATTGAAACATAATCTGGTGATGAAAGGAGTATGACAACCCTCGGGGGATATGATTATAGCATCAATGCCATTACCGAGTGCATTGGAGGCTCCACCAAAAACCATAGTCCATCGGGATCCTTCCTCAGGTCCTTCATCCGGTCTGGGTTCTTCACAGTCAGTCACTAACATAATATTCTCATCTGGGAACTCAAAATTCATGGATTGGTAGTCATCCACAACCTAATGAGCTAAATGATCCGCTAGTACACTTCCCTTAATTTCTTTATGGGTCGTGTATTGGATATCGTATTCGGTTAAGATCATTTGCCATCTTGTTATTCTTCCGAATAGAGCGGGCTTCTCGAAGATGTACTTGATTGGTTCCATCTTAGATATCAACAAAGTAGTTTAGGTCAATATATACTGTCTGAGTCAGCGAGCAGCCCATGCCAAAGCGCAACAAGTTTTCTCGAGCAGTGAGTATCTTGTTTCACAGTCGGTAAACTTTTTGCTAAGGTAGTATATTGCATGCTCTTTTCGATCGGACTCCTCATGCTTCCCCAACACACACCCCATTGAATTATCTAACACTGTTAAGTACATTATCAAAGGTCCTCCTTCAATCGGAGGCATCAGAATTGGAGGCTGTTGGAGGTACTCCTTGATTTTCTCGAAGGCGGTCTGGCATTCGTCATTCCACCTTACCACTTGATCTTTCTTCAGGAGTTTGAAGATTGGCTCACAAGTAGCAGTTAAATGGAAAATGAACCAGGAAAGTTAATATAGGCGTCCTAAGAAGCCTCTGACCTCCTTCTTAGTGCGAGGAGCCGGCATCTCTTGTATAGCCTTCACTTTTGCAGGGTCTACCTGAATACCCTTGTCACTAACAATGAAACTCAGAAGTTTATTGGACCTTACCCCAAAGGTGCATTTGTTCGGATTTAACCTCATCTTGTATGTCTTTAACCTATCAAACAACTTTTGTAGATGATCAAGGTGCTCTTCCTCAGTTTGAGACCTGGCTATCATTTCATCAACATAAACCTCTATCTCATGGTGAATCATGCCATGAAACAAAGCTACCATGGCTCGCTGATAGATTTCCCCAACATTCTTCAACCCAAACAGCATCACATTGTAGCAGAAAGTTCCCCATTGCGTGACAAAGGTTGTCTTCTCCATGTCTTTGGGTGCCATCTTGATCTGATTGTAACCAGAGAAATTGTCCATGAAGGAAAAGATCTTGTGTTGGGCGGTGTTGTCAACCAGAACGTCAATGTGGGGAAGCGGAAATTCATCCTTGTGGCTTGCCCTGTTCAAATATTGGTAGTCCATACACATCCGTACCTTGCCATCCTTTTTAGGTACCGGGACTATGTTAACGACCCATTGAGGATAAGAGGTGACAGCTAGGAACCCAACGTCGAACTATTTCATAACTTCTTCTTTAATCTTCTATGACATTTTAGGGCGCATACGACGGACCTTTTACTTTAGCGGAGGACAATCTTCTTTAGTTGGCAGATGATGAACCATAATATTTGTGTCTAGTCCTGGCATGTCTTCATATGACCAGGAAAAGATCTCGACATAATCATGCAACATCTGTATCAACCGTTGTTTGACACTAAGCTCCATATTTGCACCTATATTGACCTCTTTTTTGTCCTCTTCTGTGCCTAAGTTTACTGTCTCAACTGGCTCCTCATGAGGTTGTATGGCCCTTTCTTCCTGTTGTAACAGTCTATCAAGTTCTTCAGGTACCTCACAATCTTCCTCACCTTCGTCCTCGGTTTGGTTGATCATATTTTCAAAGTCATAACCGGTAATAGTAGAACTGCTATTAATGGGATCCAGAGTGGATATGGATCTGCAGTTTGATACATGAGTGTGTGTAAGAGCATAGTTGTATAGACAAAGAAAATAAAAACAAAGAGCGCAAAATTTGTATGCATAAACGTCCAATGCTTTATTAATGCCATATGAGATTAAACATGATAACCCTCACAAATAAACCATTGTGCCCCGGGTAAAACACGTGGCCATAAAGTTATATTGTTTATTACATATAAAAAACAAGAAAGATAATTACTTCTGAACAAAAGTAATCGGTACAAAATCTCTTTGCGTCTAGTTACTGAGCCCACTGTTGCTTGTAGGAAGATCCAGCTATCCATTCCGTCGTCACCATCATCATCTTCTAAGGCGTTGACCCCATGATTTCTGATGCGCAGGGGAGGTCTTCCAGCACAAGCACGTCGAACATCCCTTTGAGCCCCTGAAGAGAAACCCAAACCAAACTTATCAGAATTGTATGGAATATCAGGGATCTGGCCCCAGATGGTAGATCCACCTTCTTCGATAACTGCTTTTGTATCCTTGAGTGAAGCCATCTTCAAGGGAGGTCTGGTGATCTTTGGAAGATTGGTGATAGACTGACCATGTATTCTTCTTCAACGTGTACCGTGACAATCTTTCCTTTTACCGGGAACTTCATCATTTGATGCAGAGTAGATGTGACAGCTCCCGCCCCATGGATCCAAGGGCACCCAATAAACAAGAATAGGATGGTCTGATATCCATCACGTAGAAGGTAGAGTCAAAGGTCTGAGAACCAACTTTGATGGGGATGTCCACCTCCCCGTGCACCATTCTCTTCGAACCATTGAAAGCCCTTACCACTATGTTTCTGGGCTTCAAGGTCAAACCTTCACAGTCTAGTCTATCCAAAGCCTTCTTAGGCAGCACGTTCAATGATGAACTAGTATCTACCAGGACATGGGCGAAAGTAGTGCCCCTGCACTCGACGGAAACATGCAGCGCATCATTGTGTTTTCTCCCTCTGGGTGTTAGATAAGCGTCGTAAAAACCCATACCATTATCAACTATCAAAATGGCCATGCAATCTTCAAACTGATCAGCAGAGGTTTCTTGTGGTACATGGGCAGTCTTCAGGAACTTCACCAAAGCCTTCGCATGAGCTTTAGAACACAAAAGTAAGGCTAGCATAGAGATATTTGAAGGGGTTTGCCCCAGCTGTTCGACCATGTTGTAGTCGCTTTTCTTGATAATCTTCAAAATTTCTTCCATCTCCTTCTTGGAAGTCTCTAGGATAGATACTGAATGTTCCTTCATCTGGACAGGCTCAACCAGTACGTCTTTTCCCCGAGTCTCGGTCGACTCGGTGATAGGGGTGTCAGCAGGGGTAATCATAGGAATTATAGTAGTAGCATCAGCAGGAACAAAAGTAGGAATGATCACAGGAGCAGTAACAGCTTTCGAAGGAGAAATCTCAGGGGAGAACACTCTTCCACTTCTGGTTATTTTGTTAGTTCCAACAATGTTGCCAATGTCGGGATCATCCTTCTCGAAAACCTGTTCTTCATCAGCCAGCCAATCTTGCTTGACGCCGTGGTAGGAGACGTCACCCCCATAGTTCCAAGGAACATTTATGTCTGAGGAGTATGGGATTGGCCTTGGCATAATAATTATTAGTGGAATCACCTTCGGAACAGATGTAATCGTGGTGGATCTTTTGGTGGATACCCTGGGAAGATTGGAGGAAATTCTTATTATTGAAATATCCTTGCACGGAATGGTTGGAACAGGAGTTTTCTCAAACAAAATCTCTCTATCGTTCATCAGGCGCTGAACGCCTGCCTTCAATAATTGACAACCAGTCGGTAGAGATGAACATAGGTGGCAACCTTTGCCATAGCCCGAAAATAAACCGGCCTTCAACAGGTTCCTCTTGACGGTCAGGAGAGTAGTAAAAAGTTCATCAACAACAGTAACAAACACATCATCTTCAACAGCATTAACACCACGGCCGTGCTTGGGCATAGGAGCAGTGATAACATTTGGAACCTCAGGGGCGTCAAATTCAATTTCCTTTGCCTCGAGATAGTCTTGCACCTTGTTTTTCAAAGCCCAACAGTTGTTGGTATCATGGCATGGACTTTCTGAATGGTAATCACAACGAGCATTATGGTTGTAGTGAGGAGAGGCGGTGTTGGGATTCTTCGGAGCTTCCTTTAGTGTTACCAGATTAGACTTCAGTAAATGTGGCAAGACTTGGGATAAAGTCATATTTATCCGGGTAAATTGTCTTACTGGACTTTCTGTTCTCGGTTGATTATTCCTTTGTTGGGTAGGTTCAGGCTTAGAGATTATGACAGCCCCTACCACTGGACGACGTTCAGTTCTGTCCTAATTTCTTTGATGGTACACAACACTAACCTCTTTCTTCCCAGCAAAATGCTTCCTTACGGAACTGGAGGATGCTTCCTTTTGGATCTTACCACTCCTAATTCCAGCTTCCACCCTTTCTCCTGTCAAAATAAATTCGATAAAGCCGGTCGACGAGCTTCCAATCAGGTGATTAAAGAATGGACCAGACAGGGTACCGAGAAACATATCCACTAGCTTCATATTAGACAGGGGAGGCTGGACTCTTCCTGCTAAGTCCCTCCACTTCTGAGCATAATCCTTAAAGCCCTCACTCGAACCCATAGACATACTTTGGAGTTGAGTACAGGTGGGAGCAACGTCTACATTATACTGATACTGCTTATAGAAAGCAGCAGCCAAGTCTTCTCAATTACGGATGTTGACCCCCTCCAGCTGGTAGAACCACTCTAGCTGAGTTCTGGATAGGCTATCCTGAAATAAGTGGACCCACAAGTCCTTGTCAACAGTGTGAGGCTGGATCTTTCTCACATAAGATCGGAGGTTCATTTTGGGACATGAAACCCCATCATATTTGGCAAACATTGACACCTTGAACTTTTGTGGGATGACAACCCCCAGAGACCAAACTCAGCTCTTCAAAGTCCAGACCCGGTACCTTCTGGACCTCTAGTGCATTCAAATGATCCTCTAGTTGTTTGTATTTTGCATCAGCGGGAGGATACTGCTCCTCATCATAGTCGGATTCATTATCGGATTCATGTGGACTGGGGTCTTCGTCTCTTATCTCCCCTTCTTGATTTTCTCCTTCCTTTGATGAAGTTACCAGTTCAGAGACTCGTTGCACAGGTCCTCTGATCCTTCTTCCTAGGTTCACTAACCCAGTTGGCTTCTTTGACTTCTTCTTTCCTTTAATAAGCAGGGCTTTCAGTTCTTCTTGCCCCTTGGTCAGAGCCATGATCATCTGTTGGAACTGGGCATTCTGAGTCTGTAGATCCTTCACTGTTTGTTCTAGAGACATTGCTGAAATAAACAGCAAAGAGGATGAGAAACCTGCTTTGAAACCTGCTTATGCAATGATATGTATGATATATGTATGCAATGTTTTCAAGGATTTCTAAGACTCAAATTTGCTTAAACAGAAAGAGAACAAATGTTAAGATATATTATTGATCACAATAATGCCCCTTGGGCTTACAAAGGGAACAAAGCAACAATAAAATTCTCCAAGCAAAAGGAAGATTTGAGTTTCCCACGGGGGCATCCTCTTTGGGGCAATGTAGGCATCTATGCTCCTCTCCTCGTGAAGTAACCGAGTGAGCTCTAAAACCTTATTTTCGCTGGCGTAGAATTGAGTTTCAAAGGTATCTCGTTCTTATTTGAGTTGGATCTAGGATTTCTATAGCTCCTCAAAATCAGTTGGCATGTCAGGATGAAGCACAGTGTAAGGAGTGTCTCCCTCAGCAATTAGCTCCATAATCACAGGTAAGATGGCGGGGTAAGGCATCATAAGACATTGAGCACGAGCTCGCACCCATTTGAGGTAAGGCTCAAGAGGGGTGGATCTCTTGTGCCCAAGTGTCTTGCTATCAACTTTATTTATCATGTCCCAAGCTCGAATGAACCTCTTACGATAACCCTGAACATCATTTTCATAGTCAAAGGTGATTCCTTGGACGAGTGCATCATGAGGACCATCCCTTCTAGCATAACCAAACTGTCTTAACACTAAACAAGGATTATAAGTGATTCCTCTCCTAATTCCTAAGAGAGGGACATTAGGGAATTCCCCACAGCGATCGATGATGGTAACCTTCTCCGAGGATCGCGAACAACAATGAATATCTGAATGTGTAAGGGACATCAGCCTATGAGACCATCTCATACCCTTCTCATTTCTCATAATAGACTGGGGTAGGTGTGAAATAAACCACCTAGCCAATAGAGGAGTTCAACACATAAGGGTCCCTATTCTCTTTAGAGTGCGAGTATACAGAGAGTGTAGAATATCCCCAAGTAAAGTAGGTACCGGATTATGAGACAGAAAAATCTTAACCGCATTCGCATCTATGAGTTGGTCCATGTTAGAGAATAGTACCATCCCATAGATGAGAAGGGACAACACTTCTTCAAAAGCTTGTAAATCCAGGCTATCCCAAAACTGGGGAGCTTTGTCAAATAAAAACTTAGCTGGAAATCCTTGGACACTTCTTCTGGTTTCCCAATTTGCCATTACATCAGACCGTCATAAAGGTAGAGCCTGAGAAATCTCTTCAGGCTTTGGGTCTCTTTCTGCACCATTGAATGGTAGTTGACTAAGAATAGGTACCCCTCAATAACTGAGAAAACTCCTCCATAGTAGGCACTAACTGGTAATCAGGAAAAGTGAAGCAGTGGTGCAATGGGTTAAAGAACTGAAAGAGCACCTTTAACATTTCTTCATCCGGGGTTGCAGTGACCAAGTTGAGAAGTCAACCATGTTTTCCAGTGAAGGGATAGCTTTCAGGAATCCTTGATGCCAACTCCTTGAGTTGAGGAGGTACTTTCACGAGGTTGATTTGGATTGTGTTCCTGCGAGCGGATGTCATGTCCTACAAAATAAAACAAAGGTAAGTCCTAGAAAATCCTTGAAATGGTTAGTATATTATGTCATGTCATGATGTCATGATTATGCCAAGAAATCACATATATAGCAAGCACGAGAAAATCACACCAAGACCTTAGGTTTAAGGCTTGCATGGGTTTTAAGGTCATACCCTCTTGAAGTTGGATTGGTTCAACATGTCCTATAAATAGTAACCGGGTTCTAAGGGATCTCAATATCATTGATCTTTCCCATAAGTTTCATTCTAATAGGCGACTGACTCGTAACTAAACAAAACTCGGGAGTCAAATCTCAATGAGTGTAGCATCGAGTATCTTCCGACTTTGGGAATACACCAAAGACGGCCATCTCTCTATGTCCTAATGTCAAGTTGTTCATTTAAAGGTTCTAAGGTCAGTTGATGTTTTATGACACCACGCAGCGGCCCCGTATTCTCCTTGATTAAATCAAGGGCTACCAGTACCAACCAAAGTGTCGCATCAACATAGCCATCGCTTCAACCGTTTCGGTATACCCCACACAGTTTCCACGATCTATTGCTACTTACCTAAATGGTTCCCCAGATCCGGGTGTAGGATCTATATTACCCAAACAATACCCTTAAAAGTAAAGAAAACAAATAGACAAAGAAGCAAGTTTAAAATGATCTAGATCCTAAGGTAAACCCCACTTTAATATTTTTCCCCAGCAGAGTCGCCAGTTCTATGATACGGTGGCAGAACCAACTGTTATATACTGGTTTTACATTTTGTATTGGCAAATGTTGCGGTAAGCAAGAGTCGCCATCGACTTTTATTTTATCCAAATTAAGGAAAGGGTGAAAAGAACAGAAAAAGACCTTTTCGAGAGTTTTCTGAGTAAGGGGGGTAGATTATGGAAAGGGGAGGTGTTAGAACCCTTTCCATCCGTATTTATCTACGGGCTCCTAGAGTTTTGCTCATTTTGAAATACCTTTGTGCTTTGTGTGTTTTGAAAATGCTTGGAAAATGCCTTAGTGCAGTGATTTTATTTGTGTTTAACTCTTGTATCAGTCCTCAAGAGTGTTAACAAAGAAAATGTTTTGAAAATTGCTTTTTAAAAGTAGTATTTGTGTAAGTGCAAAATGTTTTTGAGCAAACTTCTAACAGCTATCTACTTTTATACTAGAAAAGGGTCGTTCTTTTCCTCCTATCCTTTAGACAGCGATATCCTACTATTAGTGAGTAGGTAGCCATATCGTTGGATGTATTAGGGACATTCTAAAGGGACATTACAATCACGAAGGCAACTTGTGGAGACGCTTTAACAATTTTGTTTAGGGACTAGATCATTTACCGAAAGTCAATTGTAGGGTCATCGAGGGACTATGATCTTTTGATTTATGGGTCTTTGCTAAAGCGTTCCTGCCTCATGACTATTTTATTTCCGAAGGCAACCAAAGTGGTATACTCTAGAGGTGTATATGTGCAAGTGTGTTATGTTCAGCTATTTTAGTCATTTTGTTAAGTTTGCTAGCGTTTAATTATTAGTCTTATCATACAATCCTATTATTCTAGCAGTTGATATTTTGCAGAAATTTAAAATGCAGGAATTTACACTGTACGGGAATTATGGGGATAAAGTAGTAAATGTCCTAGTTTTAATCTATTACATCCAGTAGGCAGATACAATAATATGGAAAAATATGAAAATAAATAAATGCGCGCGAAGTAGAAGAGATGTATGAAAAAGTCCTAAGGTGAAAAATCTTTTGTTTTTTTTTAATTTTAAGAAAATATAACCTAAGTCTATTTAGTTTTAATTTCAAGAAAGAGTTTAAGATAATTAATCTATTTATTTACAAAGTTAATTTAATTAGAAAAACAACTAGCCTGATAATTTTTGTGATTTTTGATTTAAGGTCAATTTAAATAAAAGAGGGCCAATAAAGAAATGAAAACAAAAAATTAAAATAGAAAAGGAAGCATCCTTCGATTGCAGGGAGATGGTGCCTTTCGATTATATGAAGGGAAATTTGTCTTCCGATTACCCTTTTATCCAATGACAGGATGTGGCTTTCGATTCAGAGGGCGCTGCTGGAATTGCCTGATGAATCATTTGTGAGGGTACTACATCTGCAAACATGTTGGCAAAACGAAAAGCATGACTTGGGTAAGAAACCCATGTCTTTCAATTCTACGCGTGTTGGGTCTATTCAGGCTACATCTACAGCAAATGTTAGAAACAAAACAAATATAGACCTAGGTGTCGAACCCAGGTCCTTAATTTTGATTATAAATCGAATGACTACAAGTATTGATATGTCATGCAAATACAAAGTTTGATCTTTTAACCTCTCTTACCAATAGTTGGAACCTTTGATTTGGTACTTTCTGGATATGGAGACACTTTCTTAAGGGCTGGGGATGCTTGGAAAAGCCTCAAGAAATCTCCAAGAATATGTTTTTGATTTCGTGTGATTCTCCCTCTTGTTGTCTCTAGCCTTGGTTGTATAGGTGTCTAAGCCTATCTTTGGTTTGCAAGCATGCTGTTTATATAGAGCATAAAGGAGGGGACAAGAAGGAAATGGTTTAAACAACCTTGATTATGTGTTTGAAAGCCATGAATGAGAATTTGTAACGTTGGCCAAAAACATGGGATCTTGTTTTTTTTTTTTAATTTGAATGTATGTGTACATTTTGACTCCTTTGAATGCCCTTTAGTTGCTCTTCGATTCGCCTATCATGCACTTTTCAAATGGGCCTTTTGTATAACTTTTGAATGTGCGTTTGATTTCCTCCTTCGAAGGGGCCTCTTGAGTGTCTTTCGAATGGTTCCTTCATTGGACCCATCTATTTGTCTTAGCTTCTTGATTCGAATAGCCCAAACGAAGACTTCATTTTGGCCAATCGAAGCCTCCTTTGTCATGAATGTAATGGTGCATGAGGCTTGGGTCTGGCAGCATGCGGGACTTCGGCCAGACTTATCAAAAGACAAAATAATACTTGTCTTCAACCATTATCTGCCATTCGACCGGACCAAATGCATGACCTTTCGAAGGCACCATTTGTGTGTCTTTTAAATAGCCCACATGCATTCCTTGTGTATCTTTCGAATGGGACACCAGTGTGTGTCCTTCGACTGGACCTTTGGAATGCTCTTTCGAAGGGGCCATATTGTGTGTTGTAGTGTAGAAGTTGTGTTGAGGATTCTTGGCCTTGTGAATTGAAGGTAAGCACAAATGAAGTCTTTGTCTTAGTGAATCCAAGGCAAGCATGAAGGGGCATACTTGCGCTGGTGACATGTTGAGGGGCCTTTTGCCCATTGGGAGCTTTGTGAATCGAAAGTCAGTTTGAAGAAGTTCTTGCTTTATGCGCTGAAGGCATGCTCAGAGGGATAATTGGCCTAGTCGAAGCAGGAATCAAGCTTGCTCCAAAGACATCAAATGCAAAACCGAAGCAAGAATTAAGCTTGTTCTAAGGAAACCAAATTCCCAAACACAACATGAATCTAGCTTGCATACAGGTAGCCATTGCATTGTGAATAAAGCCAGCATGCAAAGCCAATGGCGTAATTGAAGGAGCACTAACAGGAGTCCCTTCCCTTTTTGGGTCGAAGGAGGCTTTTTTTAAAAGGAAAATCATTCCCAGTCAAAGTTTGTATACAACAAACAAGCGAAAGGCCAAGGCTTCAATCGAAGCTTGGAAATTTGAGGCAAGCTTGGAGGAGGTTAGGCGTTCAATAGAATCCTACCCAAATACCAATCGAAGGGCCCTTTAACATGCCAATAGAAATACTTTATTAAGCTTCCAATCGGAGACTCCTTGTTTATCTTCAAAAAAAATTATTTTTTTCCTTTAATCAAATGCTTGTGACCACCCATATAAGCAAAAATCTTGGAAAACATGAGAGGGCAAATTTTGGAGTACAACAGTACCCAATTAGATTGGGAAGAGTTTGCAAAAGCTAAAAATGTCACCTACCGAAAGCTCACCCTCGAGTTCCTTAGCTCACTTATTTACAAACCGAATATAGGTTGAGGATTCAAGCGAGGTCAGATTTCTTTTAGGTTATTTGGGTAATAGTATAGGCTAACCCACCATGATTTAGGTCGCCTATTAAAATTACAGACAAGCCCCACTACCATACCTGAATTTCCTGTTAATCTAGACACACAAGAAACCTTAGACACCATCTAGAAAGATATCACCAATAAAGGAAACCCAGATCTTTCCAACCAGTTTTCAAATCATATCCATAACCCAACACTTAGGTATTTCCATATGATCTTGTCCCAGATATTCTCTGGTTGAAGTGTCATCAGTGATCTTGTGAGTGAGGAAGAATTATTTATGCTTTATTGCATCACTAAAACTGATTTTGTTGCAACCAACACCTTCCTCATAAATAGCCTAAACCAGATAGCCTTATCTTCCGAAAGACCAATCCATATAGGAGGGACTGTTACCCAAATTGCTTCATCCCTTGGACTTTAAAACAAGCTATCCCATTTAGTACCTTATTATGGCTTTACACTTCTGGACTTGGATCATTGTCTTGTAAAGGGCATGGTACGTCGAGTTTACTTTAGGATTAATGAGTACAAAATCCTCATTTATAATGAAGTCGTCCAACACTTCTACCTGCAAAACCTAGAAAGAACAAATGTCCAAAATAGAGAAAATTGGATTTATGCTTTGGAAGGCCAAGGATAAACACCTTTTAGGCCAGCCACCCCACCTACACCAGAATATCACCCTCTACGCCTCTCAAATAGGGCTACCACTTTTTACTCTGCTGGTACTGTAGAAAGAAGTGGTCGAGGTCGTGAGCTTATCATCATGCGCCAGGAAATTGCTACTCTTCGAGAGGAAATTAGAGACATCACACAACGGATGACTATTTTTTACGCCACTCATTCAGAGGAGGCATATTTCCTTTCCTAGGAGATTCTCAGTCTTCGACGCCAGATTTCTGAGATTCATGCATCTCGTGCACATCAGATGCAAGATCCCACCTATCAATCCATTTAGTCATTTATTAGATTTATTTCACTGTCATTTTATTTTTCTTCATTAGATTTTCTAACCGCTATTAGATTTATTTTTGCCCTCAAGCTTTACTTACATTTATTTTTCAAAAAATTTGGGATTATAATAATTTAAGTTTTCATTAAGAATTTTTGAAATATATTTTAAAATTTATTTGTTATTATTATGCATTTAACCCTTTGATATTATAATTATTTCTATTTCTTTTTTTTCCTGTGAAAGCATAAAGGGGGGGTCTGAAACCCAAGTTGAGAAACAAAAGCCCAAAAGACTCCACTAAACAAGCCTATCAACAAACTATGAAGCATGGCAATCGCCAGGGCTCCTGTGATGAATGTCATCACATTCTGGTTCAAACACGAACAAAAGCGGAAAACAACCCCATTCCACCACTTTTTCATTAGTTGCCTCATCTTTTTTCCCGTTCCTTTCCTCCATCAACGCCCACCATAGCTCCACCCACTCAAATTACTTCCAATAACTCAAAAAAAATCCTTCAACCTACCATTAATTCCCCCAACTTCCTTATATAAAATCCATTTTTCTCATCCAAATTCACAAAACCCTTAATTTGTAGAAAACCCCAAATTCTTTAAAACCTTCATCCCTCACATCAATGGTGGAAGGAAACTTCGAGATAATTTTCCGAGAAGGAACCACTAGAATGCATCAGATGGAAAATTTTGCATCATTATCAGACCTGGACATTGCTCCCACAAGGTATTTTGATAACCCATGTCTGCGTACTTTAGGCATTTCCAATGATGTTTACTATCTAGTTGATAACTTAGGATTGAGGAGTTTGTTTGAGCTAAGAGATTCAGCATATGAATTATTAACACGGGAATTTTTGAGTTCACTAATTTATAAAACTAGACCTGAGTCTGCAAGCACTACAAGCACCGTAAATTTTTGCATGTTTAATATTGAATATCAATTTACCACTGATGAAATTACGGGTTTGTTAGAAATTCCCCACGAGGGTGGAATACCTTGTGAGGCTCCACTTGAGTCGGACTGGGGAAATGAGGCTTTTTCATTTTGGAGGGAGATTACAATTTGACATGTAATTCTTTTGAGGGGGACCTTGGTTCCGCGATCCATAACCTGACCATCCGCTATCTTCTCCAAATTTTGACAGACACAATTTTTGTCCAGGATAACACTAACAAAACAAATGAAAAGGAAATGTTTTATTTGCAAGCTGGTCTTGTTGGAAGATAAATAAATTCAACACCTTTCATGATAGCTCACATGAGATAAAGTGTTTCTAAGAGAATTCCTACATTGTTTGGAGGCCTGATTACCTCCCTAGCTCGTGCAATTGGCGTTGATGCACAAATTAATAACTTTGAGCCTCTACTGCCCCACACTCTTAATATTTACCGTGCCAAAAACATGCGGTTTTATGGAAAATGAAAAGAGAGCAGGCACCACCTTATGATTCACAATGAGGTTGTTAAGAGTATCGTTCTTCCATGGCCGTCAAGTATTGATGTACGAGTAAGGGCCAATTGGATTTATAATATTGATGCCCCTAAGTATATTGGCCCCTTACCCACAACAGTTCATGCTAATGCAGAAGCAAGTAATGATACGGATGAGGAGCTGAACAGGCAGGAGCATGTTTCACCTGCCTGTCGTTCTCCACCAACCTATTTTTCTGACCTGCACCTTATGCCACCTATTTTTGACCATTTTGTAGGTACCACATGGGGACACCAGACCTAGACTAACGAAATCTCCTGGGATGTAGATTTTTCCATGTTATATAGGTAACAGCAGTATATATGGGCATATATGCGAGAGTCGCATGCTCAGAATCAGAGATTCATATAGTCATTGCTAAAGGTTTAACTTACACAAGCTGCCAGTACCCAGTGCCAAAGGCTGCAATCGAGCATCTGACTTCCGCTAACAATCTCACACATGTAAACTAGGTGTCCATTTTGGGACAAATTCGTGACTTGAGAGAGTCAAATGCCACATTGATGACACAGATATAGCAGCTCCACTTTGCTCAGAGATTTGATCCAAGATTGGGAAGAGGTAGCCCCGCAGGCCTACAGTAGCGTACATCGGGTTCTTTCTTCTCTTTCTCACCTTGGTTTGAAAACAATGAGGACAATGTTCGATCTAAGTGTGGGAGGGGAACTTTACTTGATTTCTAGTTATATTTCCTGTTTTTCTTTATTGCTTTCTATTTTTTTCTTTCAGATTCAGTTTGTTTTTATCGAGTCATTCATGTGATGTCAAGTCTTTTTGTGTGTTTTTGTTGTTCATTAGATATTTCCCTTTTCTTGCGCCATAATGAAAAAAAATTGTAAAATTATACAGTGCTTGTTTTTAATTTGTGGGCTATTAGACAAGTTTAGCACAGGTTGAGGAGAATTGGGAAACTTCCTGAAATATCAGTATCATTTTAACACCGTAAGTCTTTTAAGTATAAAAATCAATCTGGATAGTTATAATGCCTTAGCCTTGTATTATCTCCCAAAAATAAAGTCCTTGAATAGTTTATTCTAGTAGTCGGCTCCGGCTTAAGCATGCTCTACGTGAGGAAGTCGATGAATATAAGTGAATGATCTTAATTTTCTTCTCTACTATAATTAAATTTAAAATAGGGAATGTGACCTCTAATTTAGGTGGCCCTCACCCGGTCACTTAGCCCAATGGTTGTGGAACCTACAAAAATAGAGAAAGATTCGTTGTTGGTTGGTTTATAGGTTTTTAGTATTGAACTTGGAAGGGCGGATTACAGTCCGATCCCCCGCAACTACAATAGGATAAGAAACAGGGTTACACCACTTAAAAGTACCATAACCCCGTGCAAAAAGATCAGAATCTCTAACCGCTCACCTTACTACGAGGATGTATGAATAACAAGCTTAATGTGATTGCGCTTGAATGAAAAAGAATGTGAAATTGGACAAGTAAGTTAGGTTTAACCATAATGACATGATTCAGATGGGTTTGTTTAGGAAAGAGACTTATGCCCGCAAAAATGCAGAATGTATTATTACGAAGCTCTTGTTTTTGTGATTTAGTACCTATTAATATAATTTTGTCCAAAAGAAGTCTTCGAAACCCGAAGTTGTTTTAGTATCATTATTAACTTTTATTTTGCTTAAGGACAAGCAATGGTTCAAGTGTGGGAGATTTTGATTACACCAAAGTACACTATTATTTCACTCGATTTGTGCATGATTTGTTATCATTTTGTGTTGTATTTCCTCTTTTATGACGGTATTTGTGTATGTTTCAGATATTTTGCTAATTCAGGGTCATATGCGGAGAAACAAAGAAAAGCGAATGAAAAATGGAGAAATGGAGCATTATGTACTCAAGGCGACCACCATGGAGTTCACCATGCAGGTGGCCATGAGTGGTCCATGTGTCTCGGTCAAAAAGGTCAAGTCAAAGCCCACTGTGAAGCATGGAATTTGCCATGAGGACTATGGCGACCGACACACTTTGTTGATGAGAAGCAGTTTGAAATAGGTTTCGCTTGGTCTCCATGACTCCACTTTCCTCTCCAATATTTTCTCCCACGCTTTATGCAACTGCCAACATGATTTTTAGGGTTTTGGTTTATTATAAATAACCCTTATTGTTTTACTTTTGATCATCCAAGCTTGGCACAAACACAAGCCATAAAATTTAGTATTCTTAGAGCTTTAACTCTTGGCTTCAAAGGGTTATCATAATTAGTTCGTGTATCAATTTTGGAGCACCTTTATCTTCCGCATTTATTTAATCTTGTCGTCATTTACATTAGTAGAAGCTTATTTCCTTTATACCATATTCATGCCTTCGTTTGGAGTAGGTTCTTATTTGATTCAGTATTATTTATATTTTGTCTGCTTTACTTTAATTTACATGCTTATTTTACCGCATATTCATCTTCTACCTTTCTTTTAATTATTTTATGGTTACTATGTTTTATCCCACAATCGAATTAATCGCTTTAATTTATGTTACAATTATGTCTAACTAAATTTATAAGTGTTGGAGTGTGAGGACCGTAGATTCGATGGTACTCTATATGGCTGTTCTTTGAGAAACTCTATTGGGACGGTTTTTGTTTTAATAATAATTTTTCTAAACTTAATTTTGTCAGTTACTATGAAAGTAGAACCTTTTACATGTCGGGTAAGATTGAAAGTCATCTGGTACAAAAGATTAAGTTTATTTAGTTTTTAATTAATAAAAACATCGAAATCTATTTGTTAGTTAATTAGGAAGATTCATATTTTAATAAAGTACTTTAAAACCTATTTTCGGACACGTTTGTAAGTTTAAAGGTATGGTTTGCCGACGCGAACGCCGAAAACCCTTTAAAGTTTTATTTTCCAACCAAAATCACTTTTTGATTAAGTTAAGATTTTAATTTCTTTAAATAGGTTTTATTTCTTTAACGCAATACGCGCCACCAACGTGACAGTGGATGGTATAATTTAAAGGGTAAAATCTGATTCTGAATACGCAAAAGCGACATGTCCTGTTTAATTAGTTCTTTTCAAAGTACAAAACATTATCCCATAGAAATTCAATTTTTGAACAACAAGAGTACCAATGAATTGATGAGATTCATATTCCAACATCGATTTTCTGTCATTAAATCATGTTTTTTATTTACTTTATTTGCATAACTCAAATCCTTATTTTATTAGCCTTAGATAAACACCGTAGTAGTTAGTAACGATAGATTGACAATTTGATCTCTATGGGTTTGAAAATATTTTATATTACTCTTATAATTTCATATACTTGCAAAACACCTCATCACTTCACCAGACTCGTCAATGATCCCCTCTCTGAACCAGTAACTCGTCACTAGACCGAAGTCAGTACATCGCCAATATAAGGCCACAACGAATGGATCCACTATGAACCAAGGACCTCGACATAATTCTACATAATATATAAACATCACTGATATAAGGTCACAGCAATGGTTCCTCTCTGAACCATACATCTCAACATAACTCAACAATTTCATTATAACTCAGCATAATAGTTAAACATTTAATTTCTCAACAATGCTCATCAACAGGGTAAAAACAACATCAACAACCATCAACACTAAACAAGTTTTACTCTGAACTCAATAGAGCTCAAAGTTAACTCTTCCACTTTTTATTCAAAAATAAAGAGTCACAAGGCATATTCTAACCTTAACTCATTACTCTTCAACTCAACTATGAACATATCAGATGACTCAAACTCAACTCATTTAATTTACACAACTCTAAACATATCAAACTCAATTCTAAAATATCAAATAACTCAAAACGCAATGCTCTTGATTCAACTCGACTCTAAAACATATCAAACTCAACTCGAACACATCAAATAACTCAAATTAAAGTTATTTATAAATATACTCAATTCCTTAAATTGCTAAAGGGTTTCCCAAAACTCTGAACCTAACTCTAAAATTGTTCCACTTTACAATAGCACCAAATATTATAGACTTATGATAAAATTATGAAACCCTCTAGTTTAAAATTTATTTAAAACCTCTTTCAAACGCAATTGATCACATCTCGATCTGAGTTACAAAATTATAGTTCTATTTGTTTCACTTCAGCCATATCACAATATTTCCCGCATAAACTCTAAAACAGAATGTCTAACTTCACAATAGCACCAAAAATTATAGAATTATGATAAAATTATGAAACTCTCCAGTTTAAATGTTCTTTAAACCCTATTTCAAACATAATTGTCCGCATCTCGATCGGAGGTATGAAACTCCAGTTACGCGTGAAACAATATGACTCACGCATAACTAAATTTGTATTACACCTCTAGTATAAAAAAACCAGAGAATTGCTACTGATGTAGCACTCTTAGACCCAATTTCCCTTATTCAAAAGAAATAATATTGCATTATCTTTCTAACTTAATTGATGACACCTCAAACAACTTATGAAACTCAAGTTACAGATTAAACAAGACGGTCAATTTCTTTCATGCCTATCTGCATTTTTTTGCATTTTTCTTCCTATTGAATAGATCCAAAACTGGCATGTTTGAGTCTTAACTACCACAATACACACATATAAACATAACCCTGAACAATATGACTCAAACACCACAGTTCATCGTCCTAAAATTTTGATTCTTAATCTCGCATCTACTTCTCAATGGAGCCATTTCACATCCCGTGGAATTGTCTTTCTTCTCAACCTTTTGTTATCCCTCATATATTGAAGCCTTCACCTTCTCTTGTTCCCAAATCTTTTGCACAAGCCCTAAATAGAGTCTACGACATTCCATGCTCTTAACTTCTGCAACCCATTTTAAAAGGAGGTCGTCTTTCAATCACAATCTCGGAGGATGAGTGTCATACCCCAATTTTGCCTCAAGGTGATTCATTCATCGCATTTGCATCATTAGTCGGTCTCCATGCATTTAGATTTACCAAAAGTCAACTTAAACAAAAACTTACATTGTTTTAGAGTTAAAAAATACCTGATATCTCACTTCATGCATTTTTATCTCTTTACACCACTTCATGCACTGCGCCAAGTTGGTTATATTTCAATAATATTGATATTTCAATTTTACAAGCAGACAATTAAAAGTGAGTCGACACTGTGCAGAAAACTAACAAGTAAAATATTTTGAGATCTCATCCTTTGTTTACTATTTTGTGAATCTATGTTACACGTAGATCATGTTGGTGTGCTAGCTTTATTTTTCGGTGCAGTTTGCATTCTCTTTTTTTAGCTGTCAGCGTCTGTTCAGCCGGGTATTTTTATTTTACTTTTATTTTTGATTTTGATTATTTACAATCTTTTTGTATTAAACATTGTGACCCGTAGTTTATTTTAGTGTGTTTATTTTCTTTTTTGATTAATTAGGTGTCTCTTTTTTATCGTGTCAATTTATTTTCGATCTCTTTTTCTTATTTAGAAAAAATTAAAACAAAAATATTTTTGAATGTCTTTATTTTTAATCTTTTAGTTTTTGTGTTTCTTTTTATCAAAAGGGGCATTTTTTCCATTTAAAAAAAAAAGGAAAACCTAGTTTGTGAGTTTAAATAGATATAGATAAGAGTATTGTTGGAGGAGGATATCAAATATTGAAAAACTAAAAAGAAACAAAAACGTGAGAGAACTTCCACCCTCACCGAACAGCAACACCCAACCACACATCCTTCTGCATACTCCGCTCCGGCCAGACCACTCAACCTTACAACCCGTCTTCCTCTTCGGCAATTTTCCGGCCACGCCGTAATACTCCCTCTGAAGCAACTGTACTTCTGGTACACATTAACAACACTTCTTCCTCCATATTTGTGAGTGGTAAGCAACTCTATTTCAATTTCTCCATCACTATTTAATTTAATTTTCTTGATTTTCTTGATACTGCTTTTTGTATTAAAGATTGAAACCTTGATGACAATATCATTGTGTGTTAGCTCTAAATGATGAATTTCGATGTTATTATTTGTGTTATTTGAGTTAAATCTGAAGAAATTTTGATAGCATATGTGTTAGCTCCGAACATTATTTTTTATGTAATTTTCCATGTCATTTGGGTTAAATCGGAAGGAATTTTGATGGTATTTGTGGTAACTCTAAGCTAAATCTGAATGAGGAATTTTGTTTGTAGTACTTAATTTATTCCTATTTTGTTTTAAACTTAATTGAGATGACGTTTTTGAGCCTCATTGTATGTTTGTTGTTTCTTCCCGGTTGCTCATAATATGATATAAAAAAACCTTGTTTAAATTGTTGTTTTGCATGTTTTGAATTTGATTCATGTAGTGCATGAGTTCATTTCTAATTGATCTTGGTTTTGGTAAGTGTTTGAAGTTGTGAAAATCGGTTTAGCATCTTTGATTCATGAACTTTAATTTCTTTTACATCCATGAGAATCACTTTTTTTTAGATATTGATGATGACTTAGTGATTATATTTTCATTGTTTTTAGGGTTTATGTGGTGTTGCTCATTAACTGGAATTATAATGTGTTTGAAGTTGTTTTGAGGACTTTAAAGCTTTCATGAGATTTTTGGTTGCAACTTGTCATTTATCCCTTACTTTGTTAATTCACAATTGAATGTTAATTCCATTTTTTCCCATGATTCATGCTTTATTATTCCATTCAAACATGTATGGTGATTTATTACTACATAAAACATGTATGGTGATTTTGATTAAGAAATTGAGTTACTTATACATGTAAATTAAAAGTAAGTTTCCTTTGTGTTATTACACTTTCTTTTATGTTACTAACATGTTTATGGTTTGTGCAAGCTTTCAAGATAGCTCAAGTGTTTACTTCCTCTTTGCACTCTTTATTGCTTTTAGTTGATTAATCAAATGTTTATTTAGTTAGTTGATATTGTTATTAAAAATGTATTGGTTTTTCTAATTAATTTTTCCTAACCTAATTAATTAAGTTAATCAACTCTTGATTAATTGATTAAACATTCACTTCATATTTCATTTATTCATTTAGCTCTGACATATGGTTCTTACCTATTTGGTTTGAGTTCTTATTTCATGAGACATTTGGGTTATTTCTCTGTTATCCTGGTTTTTTCTATTTGTTTAGAGTTTCATTTGATGCATGGATTCCTATTCGATATTTTGAGGATAATCCAATGCTTTGAGCTTTATCTGACACATTGGACTTATCTGATGTACTTTCTGCTTGTGATTTATTTTCACTTGATGCTTGATATACTCTTGGTTTATTCTTTGCTTGTGGCTTTAATCCAAAAGATGAGAATTCTATGTTGACTTTATTATGTCAAGTGTTGACTGTTAGACGGTGTGGCAAGTGATAGAGAGGGGGGTGAATAGATCACCTCCTTATTCTTCAAGGATTTAAAATCTTTTATCAAAGTTTGTTAAAAGCAGCGGAAAAGTAAGGTCCAGAATCAACTTTCGTCTCTTTTGAACCAATTACTAGAAAACCGGACATGCGATAAACTTGTTGGATTTTATTAGTATGTGTGATACGGTGGCAAAACCGACTGTTTAATACTGGTTTTCATTTTATGTTTGCAAAATGTCGCGGTAAGCAAGAATCGCCACCGACTTTTATTTCATCCAACCGGAAAGGAAAAAAGTACAGAAAAAATCCTTTTTCGAGATATTCTGAGTACGGGGGGTAGATTATAGAAAGGGAAGGTGTTAACACCCTTTCTATCCATGGTTTTTCATGGGCTCTTAGGTATTTGCTCATCATTTTTAAATTGCTTGTGTTTGTGTGCTTTGTTTTGAAAAGTTTTACTCCGTGATAACACTTGTATCAGTCCTTAAAGGTGTGACGATTTTGTTTTGAAAATTGTTTTGAAAAAGTGTAAGTGTGAAAAGTTTTGATTTGAGCAAGTACCTACTAGCATCTACCTACTCGAAAAAAAGATCATTTCTATTCTTGTTTCCTTTAGACAGCGCTATCCCACTATTGAGAAATAGGTAGCACCGTCGTTGGAGTTTGAAGGGTCAATTCAAAAGGGACGTACGATCACTAAAGCAATATTAGGACACCATAGTAATAACCCTAGAGTCTTAAGATCTTTTTAAGGCAACATTTCCGAGGCAATATTTCCGAGGCAACATTCGAACGAGACATTAGATCTTTTTAGACAGAAGGGTAACCACTAAAGTATCCTATACTTAATGATTGTTTACCGAAGGCAACCGAAGTGAGAGTATACCCTAAGAGTGATATGTGCGAGTGATCTGTTTCAGTTATTTATCTTTGCACATTAGGGTTTTCTAACCGTATTAATTTGTCATGCATTCTTGTCATACAATCCTATTAGCATACATCTAAACAGTTAAATATTTGCGAGAATTAAAAATGCGGGAAAATAAATCTACGTTATTACAAGGCTTCGGGTGGGGGATTAATTACATAGCCAAAAACCCGGGAATTTAAACAGAAAATAAAACCCTAAATTAAACTATTACAAACCATGAACATTTACAAAAATATTGTCAAAATAAATAATAAGCGCGCGATGAATCAAATACGAAACGACTAGGGTTTTGACCCTTTAATAAACCTATTTGCAATTGATTTAAAAAATGATGTTTTTGTCATGTTTTGTTATTTAAGAAAATAATGAAATAGTTAAAAGAAAATCCTAAGTTCTAATTAATTTTAAATTAAGAAAAAAAATAAATTAATTCAATCTAAGATCCTATTTTTTGTATTTTTATTTATTTGAGAAAAAATAAAAATAATTAAATCAAAAGTTTAACCTAATTTGCTAATTAGTTTTAATTATAAAAACAACAAGTTAAAATTGCCCTAAGTTAAACTAAATTAAATTAAATTTTGATAATAATAAAAAAAATAAGACTAATTCTAATTTTTTATGAATTCTTGATTTTATGATTTTATGAAAAATGATTAATTTGTTAATTAAAATGATAAAAAGAAATATTAAAAGAATAAAATAAAATAAAGAAAAGAAATAAGAAAAAAAGTAAATGAGCCTGGTAGCATTAGCAATCTGGGGATATGCTGTTGAAATTCTGGGCCCAACAAATTCAAGCCCTTTTGACTTCGGCTGATCTAGTGCGTACGTTGACTTGAGGTGCATGGTAGGCCTTTTGCTATCTGGGCGTCAGATCTGAGGGCATATTGGATCAAAGGATGGATGCTGAAGTTATATGGCGGACATCATGATGTTGTATTGCATGGGATTCACCTGAAACAATCAAGAAAATAATAAAATGCACACGTCTGGGATCGAACCCAGGACGTGTGCATCAAAGGCATTCCCTCCAACCATCTGCGCTAGCGTGTTAACTTGTAAGTAAAATAACAACAAAATATAATATTTAAAACAAGCTAGTGGGGTCAGTCAAACGCGCGAAATTCAAATGAACGAGTCACACGTTGCCACGCAAGCTTCTTCTTCCCTGGACCGTCGTTTTAGCAAACGACACTTTTACCCATATACACATTGCTGTAACTACAAACTTGTGCCATTCAAAAATTCTATACAAGCAATATAAATGAAACTTAAAGGTACCAATCAACTCGTCTCATCCTCAAGAGTATCATGGTACCAGAATCCAAGCGTAATTTTGCCTATACTGCAAACCCCTAAAACGAGCCAAGAAACCCTAACAATGGCATATCCTGATTCCTGTACTAAAAATGCAATTGAATAATACCAATAGCTTGCAAACTCAATGACTAACAAGAATGTATAATTCAAATATGCTAATGATGCGTAAATCAATGAAATCGAAATCAAATTTTGGGGCGAACCGTGGCGTCTGTAACTTACGATTCTTGACGTGAAAATGCTTGCAATTGATTGAGATCCCTTCTAGAGATGTCCAGGAGTCTGTTGGTAATGTTAGAATGGATTGGATTGGCCTCTAGGATGGAAATTAAATCACCACTTTTCTTTGAAATTTTGAAGTTTGGTTCTAGCTTTTCCATGACTGTCAACCCTTGTTCTTGCCTTGGATATGTTCAATATATATCATGGAGTGAATTAGGGTTGTAAAAACAGATCACATCTTTGAAAGTTTTGAAGATTTGATTTGATTTTCATGGCATATGCAAACTTGCTATATTGAGCCAAATTATGCCTTTCTTGTACCAATCAGCCTTGATTCGAATTGATCATGATATCCTTGCATTATTTGATTGAGATCTTGTCGAAAAATCAGATCACAACATATATTTTTCATTATTCATCAATTATTTGATTTAATTGAAATTTTAATTAACAAAAAATAAAAATAAATTGAAAAGTGAAGCAAATAACATGAGGTTGGGTATTTGGGTCGTGGATCATATTATAAGTGAGGTCCAAGCATAAAAAGTTTGGCCCATTTGGCAAAAAATGCAATTTTGAGCTCATTTGATTTTTGGCAATTTTGCAAAAAAGGTCAACTTTGACAAGGCATATCTCCTCCAATTTGAACCCTAGAGAGGTGTTCTTGGACTTTTTAGAAATCTTAGGATGTCCTCTAATCAAACCTTTTGGTCTCATCTCAATTGAGTCTTCCATGTTCATGTATGAAGCTTTGACCCAAAAGGTGTTTTTGTTGACTTTTCAAAATGACCTATAATGTCAAAATTCATATCTTTTTGTGAGTGCATATTCTGAACTTGGGAGCTGAAGATGAATTGTAGGGAATTGCATCCTCTTAAAAATGACATTTGGATGGGTCATTTCTGATGAAGTATGAGAAAGTTATGCTTGGTCAAAGTTGAGTTGACTTTTCCTACAAAACCCTAATTTAGCAACTTTTGGGTTTTGATGAATTATGAGAAATCCTTGAGGAATCATGATCAACCATTGATCAAATGATGAATAATACTTCAAAATGAGGATGTTGACCAAAAATCTTGAAGTTTGACTGTATGTGAGCCACAATTGACTTTTGACCTAGGATAGTCGATTTTCAAGCATTTGAGCAATTGAATGAGCAAACTTCTTCTGCAAGGCTTGAAACTTGACATGGATAATCTTGAGAAAATATCAGGACAATGGGTGTGCATTTGAGTCCTTTGTAGTTCACATATCCTGATGAAAATAGAAACCCTAATTTGAGGTAGACTGCCTTAGGAGAGAGTTTGTCTGGTCAACTCTTGAATTTCTTTGAGCAATTTGAGGACCTCACTTGCCATGTGTTGAGAAATATGGGAGGACAAATTTTGGTGTACAACAGCTGCCCCTGTTCAATCTTCTTAAACCTGAAGATGTAGATTGGCTGCTCTGCCTTTCGTGATCTGAAGGTAGAAGATGATTGAACACTAGAGTGTCCAGAAATTTGCACTCGTCTGTAATGATGCTTGACTATGTAGGTAGTGTCGGGAATGGGCTGATATATGCCATTTGGAAGTTGCTAGAGAATTGTCGGAGATGGGATTAAAGATGCCATCCGAAGAAGTGTCGATCGCATAAGAGATTCCTTTGCGAGAACCCGTATACCTATTGTTGAGGAGGACTTCACTGGGGAATGCTGGTCTCTGTCTTGAGAAAAATAGAGTTTTAGGAGCTTCAGTTGCCTGTTACTCTACTGGGGAAACAACTCCTGCTTCAGGAAGCGGAAGTGATATACATGTTTAGTCAGGGTACAAGATGCACCACGACTTTCTAGGGAAATGCGAAATCAATTGTGTTTGATCAAGTCCCGGTCTTACAGTGTCGTGGACTACTGTCTGGGGATAAGTGAGGAAGAACCCGGATAGTAAGGTTATGAGGAGGAACCTGGATAGTAGGGTTACCTCGGGATGAAAGCCTGGATAGTAGGGCTTGAGAAGGAACCTGGATAGTAGGGTTACTTCGAGATGAAAGCCTGGATAGTAGGGCGGTGAGAAGGAACCTGGATAGTAGGGTTACTTCGAGATGAAAACCTGGATAGTAAGGCTGTGAGAAGGAACCCGGATAGTAGGGTTACTTCGAAATGAAAGCCTGGATAGTAGGGCTGTGAGAAGGAACCTGGATAGTAGGGTTACTTCGAGATGAAATCCTGGATAGTAGGGCGGTGAGAAGGAACCTGGATAGTATGGTTACTTCGACATGAAAGCCGGGATAGTAGGGCTGTGAGAAGGAACCTGCATAAGGTTGCATTTGTCGCCGATGATTACTCTGTTTAGCTTCAAGTGTTGATCATGTACCTGTTGGAAATTGTTGATAATAATTGTCTTTCCTGAAAGAAATACAGGGTTAGTTATGTGTGATGCATGAGATGCATTGTAATAAGGTTCTCAAAATAACCGAGGTTGTGTTATATGTGATGTATTCACATGTCATGATGTATGAACATGAAATGCTGACGTAATAATCTGAGTCCGGGAAAATAAATCCCTGACTGCTTGTTTGGAGAGTATGAGAAATGGTATTCTTGACTATTGTAAAAAAACATAGTTCCTCTACCTCTGTTGGGGATGGTGAACAAAGATGACTAGCTGGGGATTCACATCCATTCGACTGATGAATATTCTTCTGGAAGAGACCCTGTTTGAGGATAACTCTGCGAGGAATAACTCTGTTGGAAAGGAGATACTCTGGTGATAGATCTGCTAATTTGAAGAAATAAACTCAGCCGGGGATGAATTTCTGTTGCTGGTGATAATGAACTCTGTTGGAGATTGAATTTCTGTTGTGAGAGAAATAAACTCTGCTTGGGGAAAAATTTACTGACTCCCTCGCGATTGTGAACCTCAGTTGGGGAGAGTTATGTCCCATTCGGGAAAGCTAACATCACTGTCTTTGGATACTTTTGACTCTGTAGGGAGTGTATATATCACTACTCATGTTCTCAAGCTGGCTCTATCCTGGTACCTGATGGGCAGAGTAACTGTAAGGTTTGGGCACTTCTTGTTTTCCCTGTTTCTAGCATTACGAGTAATCGTCTTTTGTTTCTTATGTAAATATTTATGACTAGCCATTATTTTCAAATGCATATATCAAAAATGAATAATTGGACGTTCTTGCAAAACAAAACAGAAAAAGAAAAACAAATGGAAATGGAAATTTCTTTGTGAAAATGAATTGTATTGATTTTTGAAGTTGGCCTATATTAGGTGTTTTGTACAAGGAGGTTGACGCTCTAGTAAGAGAATGCCGCTGAAAGACAAAAATTATACAGTTTGTGTAAAAGAAAGAAAAACAGCTATGTGAAACGATCCCATCGGGTTTCAACTCTGCTATTGTCTTTATATCTTCAAGCGTCTCATCACTTTGTTGCTTGGTCGAAGGTGGATCAGATTGATTGGCGTTGTCCGAGCTTGATAGTTGATATTGAAGTCTGGTTGCAAGATGATCCAATGAGACACAGTGTTACGCTTTTATCCTTAATTTTTGCCTGGACCTCCCTTTCGGGTTTTCAATCCACCGGGATACCCTTTTTTGCCCAAGCCTCCCTTCCGGGTTTTCGACTTGTCGGGTGTACAGATTTTTTTTTCATTTTCATCCCTTACTTTTGCCCGAACCCTTTTGGTTCGCCGGGAAGCCCTTATTTTTTCCTAGGCCAGTCAACCTAGCGGGTCTTTGATTATGCGTAATATCTTTTCACTATGTCTGCATTGACGGGGTGAGGAACTTCGTCACCATCCATGGTGGTTAGAATCATAGCTCCTCCCGAGAAAATGTTCTTAACCACAAATGGTCCTTCGTATGTGGGGGTCCATTTTCCTCTAGGACCACATTGCGATAATATGATGCGTTTGATCACTAGATCCCCAACTTGATATTCTTGACGTCTGAATTTCTTATTAAAAGCCTTGATCATTCGCTTTTGATACGTATGACCATGACAGATAGCAGTAAGTCTCTTTTCATCGATTAGATTCAGCTGATCAAGTCGGGTTTGGATTCAGTGGTCTTCGTTCAAACCCGCATCCTTCATAATCCTGAGAGAGGGTATCTGGACTTTGATGGGTAGGACTACCTCCATGCCGTATACCAGAGAGTAGGGTGTTGCCTCTGTCGATGTCTGTGCTGAGGCACGGTACCCATGAAGAGCGAATGGTAATATCTCGTGCCAGTTGTTGTACCCCAAAATTTGCCCTCCCATATTTCTCAAAACATTTCAAGAAAATTCACAAGTCCAACCCGGCGCGTTATATTCAGGTGTTCTTTCGTCAAGATATCTCTGGTAACATATTCTCAAATTCAGGTTCGGCTCAAGAGTCAATTCTTTGAAGAAGGTATCCGAATGTGTGAGTTTTCTCGAAGAAATATGGTGAAAAAAGTGTGCTGAAAGTGCAGTTTTTACGCGCTAAAAAATTCATAACTTGAAGATCGTGACTCGTTTTGAACCCGTTCCGGTGGCCAAAATTCCGTCTTGACATTATCTACGTTTTCATCTCTCACGGCTGGAAGCCAATTTCGATCAGAAGGTCTTCAAAAATGTGGATTTATCAAGTATTTTCGTGCAGAAAATTTGTGACAGAAGTTTATTTGCGTCATGTTCAAAAAATCATAACTTGGTCGATTTTCATCGTATCGAGCTGGTTCCGGCGCCAAAATTTCACAAATTGAGTTGGCTACATTTTCACAGAAGGTATTGAGTTCAAACGGTATTCAAAAGGCCTTCGTTTTTTGCTCAGAGTGCGTGACACGCTGAAAATCCTGAATGCTGAATATTATTTCATCTGGGCCGAAACTTCGAAAATTCATAACTCGGTCAATTTTTATCGGATTGGACTCATATTTTTACACAAGGTCACTGACTCATAGATCTACAACTTTGCTTCAAAAGTCGAGACCGAATTATGCACCGATCAATACCAGTTTTTTATTGAAGAACGTGTCAGAGTCGACACTGGAGCCCAAAATAAGTTTGTCTGAGCTGAAACTTCAAAAATTAATAACTAATTCACCGTTTATCCGATTGAGTCGATTTTCGGACAGGATTTAGTTCTCGATGTCGGCTACATTTTGTTTTCACATTTCAACTTCAAAAAATGCACTTAAGTCCCTACGATTTAGCCTGGAAAGTGACGAATTCAAGTGAATATTGGAGGCCCAATTGCACATTCAAAGCCCATTTTCTTTACCCTAATTTCCACTATATAATCACCTTCTTGTCACACAAACCAAGGGGGAGAAAAAAAGAAAAAAGAGGGAAGAAAAAAAGAGAGAAAAAACCTTGCCACAACACTGTTGGAATATCAAACTCTTTCAAGAACCCTAAAACCTTGAAATCCTTATTACAAATCCCTCTCTCACTACAAACAAAACCATCTCAGCTACAAACCAACATCATAGAAGTAATGGTAAGGCTGGCTTGATCTCCATGATCCAAAGAGCATAAAAGCATTCAGGCCACTGATTTTCCAGTAAGGGTAAGGTTGATTTGATCTCCATGATCAAAAGGGTATAATCATTCATACATGCCATATTGTGCCTAAACATTAAATTTCTTCATATGTTGGTTTTATTTGAATTTTTATAATTTTATTTAATGTGTTCGTGAGATTCAACTGCAGATTTAGACAGGATCCCAGGTTTATTTAGGAACGTTGAGGCCAAAAGCCAAAAAGTCAAAAGGCCAAAAGGCCAAAAGCCAAAAGTCAAATACATGGCGAGGCAGACATTAAGCCAGAGATTAAGGGAACGTTGAAGCCAGAACACAAATGGCCAAAAGCCAAAAGCCAAAAGCCAAAAGCCAAAAACCAATTGGCCAAAGTAGAACAACTTATGCATGAAACTCAATCCAATGGCCAAAGAATGCAGACCACGGTACTCAGGAGTCAATACTTCAAAAAACCTCCCCTTGGGCCAGACACCCCCTATGGTTTGCTCAATTTTTAATTTTTATTTGTTTTTCCTTTTTATTCTTTTAATTGTTTTTTAATTGTTTTCTTTTAATTCCATAAAATAATTTTCATAATAAATATAAAATACAGAAAAATCAAAAAAATGTTTATTTTATTAATATTAATTTTACTATTATTATTTTTGTAAATAAACTTTAAACAATTAATTAGATTAATTTAGGTTTCAAAACTTTAATATTTTTCTTAATAAATTAAATATGTAGAAATTAGGTTTTTTTTAACTTTTTCATCATTTTTTTTAATAAATAATTTTTTCATCATTATTATTATTATTAATTACTAATTTATTTTGTAAATAAACATGTACATAAATTCTTTAGTAAATTAAGTTAAACTTTAACATTTTTCTCAAATAATTAAAAATAACTTAGAATTAGGGTTTCTTTTAATTTTAATTTTAATTTTCTTATTTCATAAATGCAAAAAAACCTAAAAAACACTTCTTTTATTTCAATAAATAATTAATTAATTTTTAATTTCAATTTAACTTCAAAAGGGTCCAACGCCCTCGTTTCCAATTTAAATTCCAATTCGCGCATTTTATTTCTTTCTTTTAAATATTTGTGTAATTCTCCCAAAGCCGTGTAAACTTAATTTCTCGCACTTTACTTTATTTCTTTATTTATTTTCTGTCAAATCGGGTCCGGGATTTTATTTTGGCGATGTGGACCCGCGCCTTTGTAATAGTTTATAACTTTACTTTTTTCGCTTTTTTTTAACTGTTAACAAATGCATGCAAGAATGAATGACCTTAAGTAAAAAACAAACGCGTAGATCACCAATAACATGACAAGATAAAATATTTGAATCTGATACACAAATCACACACCACCCCTAGGGTACGCCTCACTGTTGCCTTGCCTCGAAAGGTGATCGTCGAGTAGAGGATGTCTTAGTAAGTCCTCATGATCCGGGAACCTGGCATGAGGGTAGCTTCTAAGGTGTCTTCCCATTGCTCTGGTGATCACCATGTCCCGAACCACGAATTGACCCGAACACCTCCAACGGTGGTGCTACCTACCTCTCAATAGTGGGATGGCACTACTTTTAAGGACATTTACACAGACAAATTCCTTAGGGTAGGTAGGTTCTCAAGGATACTTGCTCTCTTCAAAAACAAACTGAAATCTTTTCACACCAACACTTTCCAAAAGCTTTCAAAGCAAATTTTTCAAACACTCTGACGTACGAGTCGAACTGAAATTTTTCAAAGAAACTTTTTAAAACCCACATTGAAAAGCAAGCAAATATTTTTGAAAACACATTGAGCAAGTATCTAAGAGCCCATGGATAACCATGGATAGAAAGGGTGCTAACACCTTCCCTTTCTATAACCTACCTCCCGAATCGAGAGCAATCTCTTTAAGGAATTTTTCTGTGCTTTTGTCCTTTCCATTTGGAGAAAATAAAAGACGGTGGCGACTCTTGCTTCCGCGACATTTCGCGAACCAGCGTTAAACAGTCAGTTCCAGATCCACCGATCACAGAACTGGCGACTCTGCTGGGGACAAACTTAAAGTGGGGTATACCTTAGGGCTAGGTCATAACTATGTTTTCAATTGTATTGCTTTGTGTGCTTTAAATCGTGGGTTGCTTGGGAGTTCTATAGATCCTAACCCGGATCTGGGGGATACCTTTCTTAGAAAGTAGCAACAAGGCTGTGAGGGAACTGTGCGGGGTATACCGACATGGTTGAAACAGTCTGCTATGTTGATGTGGCACTTTGGTGTGTACCGGTAACCCTTGAGTTCAGTCAAGGAGAGTACGGGGCCTCCGCGTGGTGTCGTGAAGCATCAACAGACCTTAGGAACCCTAATTGAACTATCTTGGCCTCTTTAGGGTAGTGAGATAATTGACTTTGGTGCAGTCCGAGGTTGGTTGATACTCGATACTACACTCAATTGAGGGTTGCTCTCCTGGAATATTTCGGTCGCCAGTTCAGTGGCTAAATCGAAACGATGAACGATGAAAGCAATCCCGTGATATTGGGACCCTTAGAACCCGGTTACTTCTAATAGGACAGGTTGAGCCCACCAACTTCAAGAGGGTACTACCCAGACCCCATGCTGGCCTAAACTCTAAGGGCTTCTCTTGTGTGACTTGCGTGCCTTCGTATTTGACTACTTGCATGCTTGTTATCTGACACATGAACTACTTGCAGGTTTTGTTTATAGTCCTTAATAGGGACTCATAACAGGGTATCTAAGTTTCTTACAGGTTTTGGTTTGCAGTCCTTAATTAGGACTCCTAACAGGGTTTACCGAGTTTCTTGCAGGGTTTGTTCTAGTCCTTAATTGGGACTCATGACTAGTATACTGAATCTCTTGCAGGTTTTGGTGTGCAGTCCTTAATTGGGACTCATAACAGGGTTACCTACATTACCCCATGCATCATGACATCATACCATTGCATACATCCTAACCCATTTCAAGGATCTCAAAGGCTTGTGATGCAGGTCATGACGAATCAAACATCTAGCAAGGGGCAAAGAGGATTTATTTTCCTCTAGACAAAGTTGTCAGGGGCTATGACCCACTTGATATGGTGAGCTTTGACACCTAAAGGATGATCCCCAGGCTAAGGTTATCAGGGGCTATGACCCACTGGATATGGTGAGCCTTTGACCCTTGAAGAAGGACTCCCAACAATATGCAGTGCCTTCCATCAAGCTACAAAATGCAAACTCTAACAATCTTTCTGTTTACCCTGCGAGGTCCTTGGAAACATTACATGCATATCATACATATCATTGCATTGCAGGTACTCTTGTTGCATGTCACTTACCCTTCTCGCTGTTTATTTCAGCCATGGCTTCCCAACAAAATAACCGGGACCTTCTTGCTCAAGAGACTCGGTTCGGGGAAATCCTCCTGAATCTATCCAAGGGGCAGGAGGAGCTAAGGACACTTCTCATGGAAGCTTTGGTCGGGAACAACGCTGAGGACGAACGGCTGAAACATCTGCAAGCTGAAGTGGATGCAATGAAAGTCCAGATGCTGGGGCAGGTGACTGCCATTCAAGGGTTAGCTCAAAGACAAGATGAGCTCGGGGTTCTCGTCAACCAACTGCTTCAGGGTAACCAACTGGGGCAAACGTCTAAGGGTAAAAAGCCAGTCATCGTTCGACCATCTTTGAGACAAAGAGGCAAGGAGAAAGCTCCTCATATGGCTTCAGTATCACCAATTCAGTATCAACCTCACCAGCTTCAGTCAGACAAGCCTGAAAGGCAGTTCACCAAACTCAACGTGTCACCGTCTCAAGCTTTACAACAATTGTTGAGGTTGAATCTGGTGACGGTAAGGGGCCCTCCTAGGCGTCTCAATACAACCTCCCTAAAGTACAATCCTGAGGAAAGATGTGCATACCATTCTAACAGTCCAGGACATGACACCGACTACTGTTGGGCTTTGAAGAATAAGATTCAAGATCTGATTAATGAAAGAGCTGTGGATTTCACCCAGATGGGCCAGGCTGAATGCTCCTGCCATCCCTACAAGATGCACCAGTTGAAATAACAAGCCCTGAGACTGAAAAGACTTTTGTTCATTCGAATGTTCAAGTTGCAATTTTCTTTTGTTCAAGCATTTACTCATGTTAAAACATTGTTATTTCATTAATGCATCGCATATGTCTGTTTTGAAGCAATATATTCGTATTCACTATACGCAAATTATTTTCATATTTTTTCTGATGTCAACTCTCAATCAATAATTCTAAGCCTCTTGAGGGAGGATGACGAAAACGATACCGCGATCATTACAGTATGCTTTTGAACAGACCCCGCTGATGAGGTACAGGCATTGTTTCAATCCCTAAACACTGGAGTTATAAGGATGATAATCCCTCGTCAACCCCTCTGAGCCAAAGAAGTAGGAGTTTTTCTTTTCGAAATTTAAAACCCTTAATCATAACCTGGGGCAGGGTAGTCTCTCAGTTGATCCAAGTGCATAACGAATGGCACCAAAGAGGTCCTTACAAAACAAAGAAAGACAGTGATGGTTCCTAATAACCAATAAAGAAAGGCAGTCATTATCTCAAAAAATAAAAACCCATTAAGTCCAAACCCATGAAGGAGACTTACAAAACTGGGGCATCCCGCTGACTGTAATTCCAAAAAAGGAAACAGTTCAGGCAAAAAAAAAAGAAAGGGATAACAAAAATCAAGAAAGAGGTCTTACAAACCCTCAACAAAAAAGGAATGACTGCCTATTCAAAATAAGTTAGCAATATCCGAACCATCACCGGAAAATCAGAGCAAAGACTCAAACAAGGTCTAATGTATGATCAACTGAGTTTAGGTTTGGAGAACATCACGAAGAGCGGGTGGGTACAAATAAAATTTGAGCCTTTATCCTTTGTTTCTTAAACCGTGAACCAGGCCACGTTATAACCCTTAAAAGTCCTAGCTGAAGCATGGGTTAGTTCGAAAGCATACTGTTACGAAAGGTATCCTGACTCCTTAAGGCTTACAGTAAATACGGAGTTGACATCACGTTTTACAAACATTCATTTGCTTTATGAAAAAGAATGCATTTTCAAAATCTTCAAGACAGACATATGCTTTGCATTTTTAACATAACTTTGTTTGCATATGACTTTTTGTTTGAACATCAGGGAAATTCGCATGATGAATACCTAATGAACAAAAGTACCTCCAATCAAGGGGCAGACATGACCATGGTCCATTATCTGGGGCAATCCAATCAAGATTCGGAGAATCTCTCAAGAGCCAAATAATCTGAGGCAAATCTCCGCCTGAGTCACTTGGGGCATTCCAACGACGAATTTCGCCTTATCAAACACCTTCTGGTGGCATGACAAAACACTTCTAGCAGAGGCAACTCCCTACATTCTAAGAGCATGGACATAGTCGAAAAAATACTACGCCCAATCAAAGACCCGCTAGGTTGACATACCTAGGCAAAAAATAAGGGCTTCCCGGCGAACCAAAAGGGTTCGGGCAAAATGAGGGATGAAATGAAAAAATCTGTACACCCGGCAAGTCGAAAACCTGAAAAGGCGGCTTGGGCAAAAATGGGTATCCCGGTGGACTGAAAACCCGAAAGGGCGGTCCAGGCAAAAGTTAGGGATTAAAGCGTACGACTATGTCCTGTTATCTCGTCACCTGCCTACCAGAAGAAGGTTTGCTCATCAACAATTATCGGCACCTCACAGGTCTTCCTCTCCCCCATAGAACAGGGGCAATAAGAGTTGTCTAAGCAATCTAATTGTTCGGTCCTCCAAAGTACCAAGGTAGGTTCAGCTAAAGAACATGACCAGTACATCTTAATTCCCCAGAGAGTAAGCCAGCAAGCAGTGCATTCTTCTCCAAGCAGAGTTATCAAATCTTAAGGAAGTTGGGTATACTCCAGCAGACCTCAACATTCCCCAGCAGCAATATACACATATTCATAACAAATATCCCCGGCAGTCTTGGTCTAAAGATCGTTCCCCGGCGACATACAAGCATTCAAAGGAATCACTTCCCCAGCATATCAAAACTTCCCCAGGAAAATCCAATTCCCCCAGGAAAATTGGAATTCATCTCCCCAAGCAGTAAGCTTATCCCCAGTAGATTCTGGAAGCTTATCCCCCGCAAAGCACGAACGCGTCTCCCGGCTTTATTCAAAGAGTTATTTCCTTAACAGGATATAACTGGGTTATCCTCAGCCAAAAGCCACGGAAAGAGCGTCCTCGACGAAGTCTTCTTATCCCCAGCGAAGTCTATCAGCACTTCCAACACAACAAGGGTATCCCCGGAAAGTTATTATCAACAGCTTAACAAAGTACCTCTCTCTCCACAGAGTGTTGCTTCCCAGCATGGTCGTCTGGAGCATCTTTTCTCCCCGCAGAATCTTCCATTTGCCAAGTTTATTCCGCAACGGAGTCGTCTTCTCCTACCGGTATTCTTGCAGTTATCATCCCCCGCGGAAGCAAAATCTATTCTTCAACATCAGCCCAGGATACGACTTCCCGGCACCCATCAAGGATTTACTTTCCTAGACGAAAAACACATTCATAAAACGTCACATACATCATTATAGCATGCATAGACGCATCATATCACCCCAATCTCATTTATTTTTGAGAACATCTTAAAATCAGGCAATTCATGCATTATGACATTGCATACAACTAATTCGTTACTTTTTCAGGAAAGAACGATCAACAGATAAAAGTCTTTACCCGCTGAGGTAGTAATCGTCCCAGATTCCTTCATCATTCTGCTGAGGTAGTAATCGTCCCAGATTCCTTCATCATCCTGCTGAGGTAGTAATCGTCCCAGATTCCTTCATCATCCTGCTGAGGTAGTAATCGTCCCAGATTCCTTCATCATCCTGCTGAGGTAGTAATCGTCCCAGATTCCTTCATTATCCTGCTGAGGTAGTAATCGTCCCAGATTCCTTCATCATCCTGCTGAGGTAGTAATCGTCCCAGATTCCTTCATTATCCTGCTGAGGTAGTAATCGTCCCAGATTCCTTCATCATTCTGCTGAGGTAGTAATCGTCCCAGATTCCTTCATCATTCTGCTGAGGTAGTAATCGTCCCAGATTCCTTCATCGTCCTGCTGAGGTAGTAATCGTCCCAGATTCCTTCATCATATATTTGGAGTAGCAATCATCTCAGATTCCTTCATCACATCCTTATCAAAAAAACCTTCTCTGGTTCAGTCAGATCGACCCTAAGATCTCCCTGATGCTTATCCAGTTGAAGATGTTTCAAGACCTTGTCCGGTTCAGTTAAATCAACCCTAAGATTTTCCTGATGCTTATCCAGTCAAAGGCCTCCTCTGGTTCAGTCAGATCGACCCTAAGATCTCCCTGATTCTTATCCCAGTAGAAGACACCCAAGATTTTTCTCAACGAGCGTTGTTGAAGTTAAAATCACCCAAGATTTTTCTCAACGAGCGTTGTTGAATTTAAAATCGCCCAAGGTTCTCTTACCATCCATGCTAAGGCAGTAACCATCCCTGGTTCATTCATCAGCGTCTGAAGCTCCAAACTCAGCTCCTGTAACCAGTCAGGACACATCTATACCAAGCATCTAAAATCAGCTCCTGCAACGTGTCAGGTACTCATTTTCTCTTTTGCAGGTATGCAGGTTCTCGCTAAGGAATCTCCTACGCGATCAACATCCAGATGGCATCTATAAGCCCATTCCACCATCACTGCCACTATGTGACCGCAAATTTCTGGGCACTCTAGTGTCCAATCATCTTCTACCCTCGGATTACGAAAGACACGTCAGCCAATCTGCATCCTCAGGTCTAAGAAGATTGAACAGGGGCAACTGTTGTACCCCAAAATTTGCCCTCCCATATTTCTCAAAACATTTCAAGAAAATTCACAAGTCCAACCTGGCGCGTTATATTCAGGTGTTCTTTCGTCAAGATATCTCTGGTAACATATTCTCAAATTCAGGTTCGGCTCAAGAGTCAATTCTTTGAAGAAGGTATCCGAATGTGTGAGTTTTCTCGAAGAAATATGGTGAAAAAAGTGTGCTGAAAGTGCAGTTTTTACGCGCTAAAAAATTCATAACTTGAAGATCGTGACTCGTTTTGAACCCGTTCCGGTGGCCAAAATTCCGTCTTGACATTATCTACGTTTTCATCTCTCACGGCTGGAAGCCAATTTCGATCAGAAGGTCTTCAAAAATGTGGATTTATCAAGTATTTTCGTGCAGAAAATTTGTGACAGAAGTTTATTTGCGTCATGTTCAAAAAATCATAACTTGGTCGATTTTCATCGTATCGAGCTGGTTCCGGCGCCAAAATTTCACAAATTGAGTTGGCTACATTTTCACAGAAGGTATTGAGTTCAAACGGTATTCAAAAGGCCTTCGTTTTTTGCTCAGAGTGCGTGACACGCTGAAAATCCTGAATGCTGAATATTATTTCATCTGGGCCGAAACTTCGAAAATTCATAACTCGGTCAATTTTTATCGGATTGGACTCATATTTTTACACAAGGTCACTGACTCATAGATCTACAACTTTGCTTCAAAAGTCGAGACCGGATTATGCACCGATCAATACCAGTTTTTTATTGAAGAACGTGTCAGAGTCGACACTGGAGCCCAAAATAAGTTTGTCTGAGCTGAAACTTCAAAAATTCATAACTAATTCACCGTTTATCCGATTGAGTCGATTTTCGGACAGGATTTAGTTCTCGATGTCGGCTACATTTTGTTTTCACATTTCAACTTCAAAAAATGCACTTAAGTCCCTACGATTTAGCCTGGAAAGTGACGAATTCAAGTGAATATTGGAGGCCCAATTGCACATTCAAAGCCCATTTTCTTTACCCTAATTTCCACTATATAATCACCTTCTTGTCACACAAACCAAGGGGGAGAAAAAAAGAAAAAAGAGGGAAGAAAAAAAGAGAGAAAAAACCTTGCCACAACACTGTTGGAATATCAAACTCTTTCAAGAACCCTAAAACCTTGAAATCCTTATTACAAATCCCTCTCTCACTACAAACAAAACCATCTCAGCTACAAACCAACATCATAGAAGTAATGGTAAGGCTGGCTTGATCTCCATGATCCAAAGAGCATAAAAGCATTCAGGCCACTAATTTTCCAGTAAGGGTAAGGTTGATTTAATCTCCATGATCAAAAGGGTATAATCATTCATACATGCCATATTGTGCCTAAACATTAAATTTCTTCATATGTTGGTTTTATTTGAATTTTTATAATTTTATTTAATGTGTTCGTGAGATTCAACTGCAGATTTAGACAGGATCCTAGGTTTATTTAGGAACATTGAGGCCAAAAGCCAAAAAGTCAAAAGGCCAAAAGGCCAAAAGCCAAAAGTCAAATACATGGCGAGGCAGACATTAAGCCAGAGATTAAGGGAACGTTGAAGCCAGAACACAAATGGCCAAAAGCCAAAAGCCAAAAGCCAAAAGCCAAAAGCCAATTGGCCAAAGTAGAACAACTTATGCATGAAACTCAATCCAATGGCCAAAGAATGCAGACCACGGTACTCAGGAGTCAATACTTCAAAAAAACCTCCCCTTGGGCCAGACACCCCCTATGGTTTGCTCAATTTTTAATTTTTATTTGTTTTTCCTTTTTATTCTTTTAATTGTTTTTTAATTGTTTTCTTTTAATTCCATAAAATAATTTTCATAATAAATATAAAATACAGAAAAATCAAAAAAATGTTTATTTTATTAATATTAATTTTACTATTATTATTTTTGTAAATAAACTTTAAACAATTAATTAGATTAATTTAGGTTTCAAAACTTTAATATTTTTCTTAATAAATTAAATATGTAGAAATTAGGTTTTTTTTAACTTTTTCATCATTTTTTTTAATAAATAATTTTTTCATCATTATTATTATTATTAATTACTAATTTATTTTGTAAATAAACATGTACATAAATTCTTTAGTAAATTAAGTTAAACTTTAACATTTTTCTCAAATAATTAAAAATAACTTAGAATTAGGGTTTCTTTTAATTTTAATTTTAATTTTCTTATTTCATAAATGCAAAAAAACCTAAAAAAACACTTCTTTTATTTCAATAAATAATTAATTAATTTTTAATTTCAATTTAACTTCAAAAGGGTCCAACGCCCTCGTTTCCAATTTAAATTCCAATTCGCGCATTTTATTTCTTTCTTTTAAATATTTGTGTAATTCTCCCAAAGCCGTGTAAACTTAATTTCTCGCACTTTATTTTATTTCTTTATTTATTTTCTGTCAAATCGGGTCCGGGATTTTATTTTTGCGATGTGGACCCGCGCCTTTGTAATAGTTTATAACTTTACTTTTTTCGCTTTTTTTTAACTGTTAACAAATGCATGCAAGAATGAATGGCCTTAAGTAAAAAACAAACGCGTAGATCACCAATAACATGACAAGATAAAATATCTGAATCTGATACACAAATCACACACCACCCCTAGGGTACGCCTCACTGTTGCCTTGCCTCGAAAGGTGATCGTCGAGTAGAGGATGTCTTAGTAAGTCCTCATGATCCGGGAACCTGGCATGAGGGTAGCTTCTAAGGTGTCTTCCCATTGCTCTGGTGATCACCATGTCCCGAACCACGAATTGACCCGAACACCTCCAACGGTGGTGCTACCTACCTCTCAATGGTGGGATGGCACTACTTTTAAGGACATTTACACAGACAAATTCCTTAGGGTAGGTAGGTTCTCAAGGATACTTGCTCTCTTCAAAAACAAACTGAAATCTTTTCACACCAACACTTTCCAAAAGCTTTCAAAGCAAATTTTTCAAACACTCTGACGTACGAGTCGAACTGAAATTTTTCAAAGAAACTTTTTAAAACCCACATTGAAAAGCAAGCAAATATTTTTGAAAACACATTGAGCAAGTATCTAAGAGCCCATGGATAACCATGGATAGAAAGGGTGCTAACACCTTCCCTTTCTATAACCTACCTCCCGAATCGAGAGCAATCTCTTTAAGGAATTTTTCTGTGCTTTTGTCCTTTCCATTTGGAGAAAATAAAAGACGGTGGCGACTCTTGCTTCCGCGACATTTCGCGAACCAGCGTTAAACAGTCAGTTCCAGATCCACCGATCACACCAGTCTTTGTATGTCACTGTCATCTTCTGCACAATCTTCTTGATATTCTTGTTAGCTGCTTCGACAATCCCATTCATCTTCGGCCGGAAGGGAGAAGAGTTATGATGCTGAATCTTGAATTGTTTGTAGAGCTCGGTGATCATTGTGTTATTGATATTTTTACCATTGTTAGTAATAATTATCTCTGGTACACCATATCGACAGATCAGATTGTGTCGAATAAACCGCGCCACGACATTCTTGGTTACTGTATCAAAGGAAGCTGCCTTCACCCACTTTGTAAAGTAATCAATTGCTACCAGAATGAAGCGATGCCCATTAGACGCAGTAGGTCTGATCTCGCCGATCATGTCGATGCCCCACATTGCAAAAGGCCAAGGAGCTGTCAAAACATTCAGGGGAACCGAAGGTATATGCACCTTATCAGCATAGACTTGGCACTTATGACAGGTTCGCGAGTGCTGATAACAATCGACTTCCATGGTGGACCAGTAATATCCTGCCCGTAGGATTTTCTTCGCAATGGTGTGTCCACTAGAATGGGTTCCGAAGGTACCTTCATGCAATTCTTCCATGATCCTTTCTGCCTCGCTTTTGTCCATGCACCGCAGTAAGGTTGAATCATGGTTACGCTTATAGAGGATACCATTACTGATGAAGAACTTCGCAGCGAATCTTCTCATAAACTTCTTATCATTAACAGATGCCCCCTCGGGGTATTCTTGAGCCTCAAGATACCTCTTTACCTCGTGAAACCAGGGTTTATCTGCTACCTCTTCAGTCTCAATGTCACAGCAATGTGCGGGTTCATCCAACCTCTCAATGGTAATCTGGGGAGCTTCATTGTCCCACCTGACTTTGAACATAGAAGATATGGTATCTAGCGCGTCCGCCAACTGGTTCTCTTCTCGTGGGAAATGTTCAAAGGTTATCTCCTCAAATTGTGGGAGCAATGTCAATACATATTCTTTGTAAGGAATAAGATCCGGGTGCTTCGTATCCCACTCGCCTTTGATCTGACTTATCACCAGTGCGGAATCTCTGTATACACTCAAGAACTTAATCCTTAGGTCAATAGCAGCTCGGAGCCCCATGATACACACTTCATACTCTGCCATATTATTGGTGCAGTTAAAACATAATCAGGCGGTGAACAGAGTATGACAACCCTCAGGAGATATAATTACAGCGCCAATGCCATTTCCCAATGCGTTCGAGGCTCCATCAAAATACATAGACCATCGGGATCCCTCCTCGGGTCCTTCATCCGGTCCTGGTTCTTTGCAGTCGGTTACTAACATGATATTCTCATCCGGGAACTCGAAATTCATGGACTGGTAGTCATCCACGGCCTGATGCGCCAAATGATCCGCCAATACACTCCCTTTGATTGCTTTTTGGGTTGTGTATTGGATATCGTACTCGGTTAAGATCATCTGCCATCTTGCTATTCTTCCGGATAAGGCGGGCTTCTCGAAAATATACTTGATTGGATTCATCTTCGATATCAACAAGGTAGTGTGAGTCAGCATATACTGTCTTAGTCGGCGAGTAGCCCATGCCAAAGCGCAACAAGTTTTCTCGAGCAATGAGTATCGGGTCTCACAGTCGGTAAACTTTTTGCTAAGGTAATAAATTGCGTGCTCTTTTCGACCAGACTCGTCATGCTGCCCCAGCACACACCCCATTGAATTTTCTAGCACTGTCAAGTATAATATCAAAGGTCTTCCTTCAACTGGAGGCATCAAAATTGGTGGTTCTTGAAGTTATTCCTTGATTCTTTCGAAATCGGTCTGGCATTCATCATTCCACTTTACCACTTGATCTTTCTTCAGCAGCTTGAGGATTGGCTCACAAGTAGCATTCAGATGTGAAATGAACCTAGCGATGTAATTCAGACGTCCCAAGAAACCTCTAACTTCCTTCTCTGTGCAGGGAGTCGGCATCTCTTGTATGGCCTTTACTTTTGTAGGGTCCACCCGAATACCTTTGTCACTGACAACAAAACCCAGAAGCTTACCAGACCTTACCCCGAAGGTACACTTGTTCGGATTCAACCTCAGCTTGTACGTCTTCAACCTATCAAACAGTTTCCAGAGATGATCAAGGTGCTCTTCCTCAGTCTGGGACCTGGCGATCATGTCATCAACATAAACCTCAATCTCGTGGTGAATCATATCATGGAACAAAGTGACCATGGCACACTGATAAGTTTCCCCAGCATTCTTCAACCCAAAAGGCATTACCTTGTAACAGAAGGTGCCCCACTATGTAACGAAGGTTGTCTTCTCCGTGTCCTCAGGAGCCATCTTGATCTGGTTGTAGCCAGAAAAACCATCCATGAAGGAGAAGATCTTGTGTTGTGCAGTGTTGTCGACTAGCACATCGATGTGAGGAAGTGAGAAGTCATCCTTGGGGCTCGCCCTGTTCAGATCTTTGTAGTCCACACACATTCGTACCTTACCATCCTTCTTAGGTATTGGAACGACGTTGGCAACCCACTGCAGATAAGAAGTGACAGCTAAGAATCATGCGTCGAACTGTTTCATTACCTCTGCCTTGATTTTCTCTGACATTTCAGGGCGCATACGGCGGACCTTCTGCTTCACCGGAGGGCAATCTTCTTTAGTCGGCAGGCGATGTACCACAATATCAGTGTCCAAACCAGGCATGTCTTCATAGGACCAGGCGAAGATCTCGACATGGTCGTGTAACATTTATATTAACCGTTACTTGACACTAGGCTCCAGATTCGCACCTATTTTAACCTATTTCATGTCTTCCTCTGTACCCAAATTCACTTAATCAACTGGCTCTTCATGAGGTTGTATGGCCCTTTCTGGCTGCTGTAGTAGTCTAGCAAGTTCTCCAGGCACTTCACAATTATCCTCACCTTCGTCCTCGGCTTGGTTGATCGGATTTTCGAAGTCATAACTGGCAGTAGCAGAGCTGTTATCAATGAGATCCAGAGTGGATATGGATTTGCAGTATGATACGTGAGTGTGTGTAAGAGAATGGCTATTTTGATAAAGTGAGAGACAGAAAAGAAAAACAAGGATCGCAAAATTTGTAATGCAAGAAACGCCCAATGCTTTATTAATGATATATGAAATGACAAATAATAAGCCCTCACAAGCAAAGCCAAGGTGCCACGGGCAAGGCACCGGGCCGTAAAGTTTCAAACTGTTTATTACAAATCTTAAAACAAATGAGTCAATTACTGCGAAATAAAAGAAACAGGTATGAAGTCCTTCGCCATCCAGTTATTCAGTCCACCGTTGGTTGTTGGGTAGATCCAGTTGTCGATGTCTGAATCCTCTTCACTGTCCTCAATTGCATTAACTCCCTGATTGCTGATGTGTAGAGGAGGTCTTCCAATCCGTGCGTGCCTAACAGCCCTCTGAGCCCCTATAGTAAAGCCCAAACCAAATTTGTCAGTTTTGTGAGTGAAATCAGGGAGCTGGCCACAATTGGTACACCCACCTTCTTCAACTACAGCCCTGGCGTCCTTGAGAGAAGCCATCTACAGTGGAGGTTTGTTGGTAATAACTTCAGTTGATGCCAGAGTCTGAGGGACCTCTTCGAAGTTCTGACAAGGGGTTTCTATGAACTCCCCGTCCATCTCTACATAACAGAAGGAATTGAGATGACTCACCATATACTCCTTTTCACCTCACACCGTGACAATTTCCCCCTTCACTGGGTACTTCAGCATTTGATGGAGTGTAGAAGTAACTGCCCCAACCCTATGGATCCAAGGACGACCCAGCAAGCAAGAATACAATGGCCTGATGTCCATTACATAGAAGGTGGACCCAAAGGTCTGAGAACCCACTTTGACAGGGATGTCCACCTCCCCGTGTACCATTCTCTTTGATCCGTCAAAAGCCCTTACCACAATGTTACTCGGCTTTAAAGTCTGTAAGTGTTTGGTTGTTGGCATGTTTTTTGGTAAAACCAGGTGTGTGAATGTCATGACTGATGTCATAACATTCTGGGCTACTAGGTACATTCTGCAGAAAAAGGATGTCATACAGAAGCTGCTTAAATTGAGTGTTTAGCTGATCATCATGCAATGATCATATTTACTACATTCTACCAAAATCAGTAAACAGGATTCTTGTTGTCATAACCAATGTTAAGACATCCTGTACTGATCTAACAGTTGTACAGTTTTGTTAATTTTGAGATTTTTCAGGAAACTGGTTTACACAGTCCAGTACAAAGTCTCACGTGGACTTTAGGTTAACTTGGCTTAACCCTAATCTGGTTGATAAAGTCCCGTGACCAAGTCTTGAGGTTAATTAACCTTAGCTATTTTCGTGGAAGCCCTAACTGAAGAACAGAGGCCTATATATCCAACAGGACGACTGTTGGTGAAGATAACTTTTTGACAGAAGATCAATAAGGGGCTGTATAGTTTTAACTACTGTAATCCAAGCAATTATCATTGTGATAAGTGACTTGGAGTAGGTTTTGATTGTAAGGGTTGTGTATCACTCAAAGCTTTGAAGCACGAGTGTCTGTGTCACTTGATTAAAGCTTTGAAGCAAAGTCAAGTTAGGTTATGTATCACTTAAAGCTTTGAAGCACGAGTGTTTGTGTTAGTTGATTAAAAGTTGTGAAGCATAATCAAGTGTATGTTCTGAAGAGTGTCTTCATAATTTCGTTAGTCAATTGTTTAGTATCACTGCTGTGATTGAGGGGGAGTGAGTAGGAACTCAGGTTTAAGTTGAACTTAGATTGAAGTTGCATTGGGTAGGTCTTAAGTGAAGGAGATAAACTGGTTGGTTTATTCCTAAATTAATATCTCTTATAGTGAATTTCCTCCCTGGCTTGGTAGCCCCAGAGTAGGTGTTGTTACACACTGAACTGGGTAAACAATTGATTGTGTTATTTACTGCTTTTAGACTTACTGTCTTGTAGAAAGTCATATACGGTGTCATAACATTCACTGTGACATTGAGTATCTGCTGCCAGAATTTCAATTGGTATCAGAGCAGGCACCCTTCCTGTCTTATTGGGTGAGATCTAGGGATATTATTTTCTGGCGCTATGGACAAAGAAGGAGTTTTTGGAAACAAACCATCCATTCTGGATGGATCAAATTATGACTACTGGAAACCTCGTATGATTGCCTTCTTAAAATCACTGGACAAAAAGGCTTGGAGAGCTGCTGACAAAGGATGGAACCATCCCACCATAACTGAGAAAGATGGGACAATCAGTCTGAAACCTGAGGAAGAATGGAGCAAAGAAGAAGATGAGTTAGCCCTGGGTAATTCCAAAGCCTTAAATTATTTGTTCAATGGAATTGATAGAAACATATTCAGACTAGTACATCAATGTGAACTAGCCAAGGAAGTTTGAGACACTCTCAAAACTACTCATGAGGGCACATCCAAAGTAAAAATGTCAAGGCTTCAGATGCTGACTACCAAATTTGAGAACCTAAGGATGATGGAAGATGAGACCATTCATGAGTTTCACATGAATATCTTGGAGATTGCCAACACCTCAGGAGCATTGGGAGAAAAGATGTCAGAAGAAAAGCTGGTGAGAAAGATTCTCATATCCTTGCCTAAAAGATTTGCAATGAAGGTGACTGCTATAGAGGAAGCTCAGGATATCTGCAATTTGAAGGTGGATGAACTCATTGGGTCACTTCAGACCTTTGAGATGGGGATCAGTGACAATGTCGACAAGAAAAACAAGAGCATAGCACTTGTATCTAATACTGAAGATGAAAACAAGGAGGATGAAGAAGAAAATATTTCAGAAGCTATAGCCATGCTTGGAAGACAATTCAACAAACTCATCAAGAGAATGGATCCAAAGTCAAGGTCAAATGTTAAGAACATTTCTTATGACATTAACAGATCCTATGACTCCAGCAGAAGACCAAAGTCTGAAGAGAAGGGAAATCAAAGCAAAGGAATTCAATGCAATGGATGTGAAGGATATGGGCACATTCGAGCTGAATGTCCTACCTTTCTTAAGAAACAAAAGAAAGGAATGTCTGTTACTTGGTTTGACTGTGATTCAGAAAGTAATTCTAAAGAAGAATATGCCAAACTAGTTACTGCACTAACTGGTATTTGTAACTCTGATAGTGACTCTAGTGATGAGGAAGTGACATTTGAAGAACTGGCTGATTCCTACAAGAAGTTATGTATCAGAAGTGCTAAAGTCTGTCAGCAAAATGAGAGACAAACAAAACTCATAATAAAGTTGGAGGCTGAGAAAAAGGCAGGCATTGATACTATAAGTCATCTAGAAGGGGAAGTTCAAATGCTAAACTCAAAACTGGACCAGATGACCAAATCTGTCAAGATGCTGACAAATGGAACTGACAAATTAGAAGAAATCCTTCAGATTGGACAAAATGTGGGAAACAAGTCTGGTCTAGGATTTGTGGCAGCAAAGAAATCTGTTATGGACAAGAAGAAGATCAGGCCTGATAAACAAATGTCAAAGCAGATGTCACAACATAGAACTCAACATCGAGAACAGAGAAATATGAATAAAAAGTATCAAAGATGGAGATGTCATCATTGTGGGAGGTTTGGTCACATAAAGCCATTCTGCTTCAGATTATATGGATATCCTAATCAGACCCCAGTTGTCAAACCTAAGTCTAACAAGGTACCACAAACTCAACAGTGGAAGAAAAAGGCTACTGTCCTGATAGCTCACACCTCCCTTAGAGTCTCTGCAAAGGAAGACGGGTACTTTGACAGTGGATGCTCTAAACACATGACTGGAATCAAGAATCTTCTCAATAATGTTAAACCCCACACTACTAGTTATGTGACCTTTGGAGATGGTGCTAGAGGATAAATCAAAGGAGTTGGAAACTTGGACTGTCATGGAGTTCCAAACCTAAATGAAGTATTGCTGGTAAAAGGCTTGACTGCTAATCTCATAAGTATAAGCCAATTATGTGACCTAGGATTCAAAGTAAACTTCACCAAGTCTGAATGTCTTGTAACTAATGAGAAACAAGAAGTTGTAATGAGAGGAGTCATATCTAAAGACAACTGCTACTTGTGGGAGCCTAAGAACACTAATTACTCTTCTGTGTGTTCTATTGCCAAAGAAGAAAAAGAAGTGAAACTGTGGCACCAAAAACTTGGTCATCTACATCTAAGAGGAATGAAAAGGATTATATCCATGGAGGCAGTCAGAGGGATTCCAAGACTGCAAATTGATGAAGGGAGAGTCTGTGGTGAATGTCAGGTTGGGAAGCAGACTAGGATGTCACATCCAAAGTCAAGACATTTGACCACCTCTAAGGTACTAGAACTTATACGTATGGATCTGATGGGACCAATACAGGTGGAAAGTCTTGGTGGAAAAAGATATGCCTATGTTGTTGTGGATGATTTTTCCAGATTCACCTGGATTAACTTCATTAGGGAAATATCTGATGTATTTGAAGTGTTTAAAGAACTGTGCAAAAGAATTCAAAGAGAAAAAGAAGGGTGCATTGCCAGAATCAGAAGTGATCATGGCAAGGAATTTGAAAACAGTAAGTTTGATGAGTTCTATTCCTCAGAAGGAATTAATTATGAATTCTCTTCACCTATAACTCCTCAGCAAAATGGAGTTGTAGAAAGGAAAAACAGGACCATACAGGAATCTGCCAGAGCAATGATACATGCCAAAAGACTTCCTATTCATTTTTGGGCTGAAGCTATGAATACAGCCTGTTATGTCCATAACAGGGTCACCTTGAGAAAGGGAACATCATCCACCATTTATTAACTCTGGAAAGGAAGAAAGCCTACAGTGAAGTACTTCCATGTATTTGGAAGCAAATGCTATATTCTGACAGATCGTGAACAAAGGAGAAAGATGGACCCTAAAAGTGATGAAGGAATATTCCTAGGATACTCTACCAACAGCAGAGCTTATAGGGTATTCAATTCCAGGACCAAAGTTATGATGGAATCAATAAATGTCATAGTTGATGATTATCATGAGGAAACAGATGTCCCTTGTGATGTTGAGACATTCTTTGAGACTTCAACTCAACAGGATGATCTACCTAACACTACTGCTTCAGATTCTGAATCAAAGGAAGCTAACAAAGACCCTTCCATCAAAATTCAGAAAGATCATCCTAAGGAACTCATCATAGGAGATCCTAACAGTGGAGTCATTACAAGATCTAGAGAAATCATCTCAAACTCCTGCTTTGTATCTAAAATTGAACCAAGAAATGTTAAGGAGGCTTTAACTGATGAATATTGGATTGGTGCAATGCAAGATTAATTGAACCAATTCAAGCAACATGAAGTATGGGAGTTAGTTCCTAGACCAGAAGGAACAAACATCACTGGCACAAAATGGATCTACAAGAACAAATCAGATGTTGAAGGAGTTGTCACCAGGAATAAGGCAAGACTTGTTGCTCAAGGATACACTCAAGTTGAAGGGGTTGATTTTGATGAGACTTTTGCTCCTGTAGCCAGACTGGAATCAATCAGACTCCTGTTGGGAATTGCTTGTCTCCTTAAGTTTAAGTTATTTCAGATGGATGTAAAAAGTGCCTTCCTAAATGGGTACTTAAATGAGGAAGTTTATGTGGAACAGCCTAAAGGATTTGTGGATCCAAACTACCCTGATCATGTCTACAAATTGAGGATAGCTTTGTATGGCCTGAAACAAGCTCCTAGAGCATGGTATGACAGGCTGACAAAATTTCTCTCTGACAAAGGATACAGAAAAGCAGGCTTGGATAAAACCCTTTTTGTCAAAAATGAAGGAGGAAAGATGATGGTAGCTCAAATCTATGTTGATGACATAGTGTTTGGGGGAATGTCAGATAAAATGGTTAAACATTTTGCTGACCAGATGCAGGCTGAATTCGAAATGAGCCTCATGGGAGAATTGATCTACTTTCTTGGACTGCAAGTCACACAGATGGAAGACTCAATTTTTCTGTCTCAAAGCAAGTATGCAAAGAACATTGTCAAGAAGTTTGGAATGGAGAATGCCAGTCACAAAAGGACTCCTGCACCTACTCATTTAAAGCTATCCAAATATTCAAGTGGGGTTAAGGTGGACCAAAGCCTGTACAGAAGCATGATAGGAAGTCTGCTATACTTAACAGCCAGCAGACCTGACATTGCTTTTGCAGTTGGAGTATGTGCAAGATACCAAGCTGATCCCAAAGTAAGTCATATGAACCAAGTGAAGAGAATTTTGAAGTATGTAAGTGGAACCTACAACTATGGCTTGTTGTACTCTCATGGATGTGAACCAACTCTAACTGGTTACTGTGATGCTGATTGGGCTGGAAGTGCTGATGATAGAAAGAGCACCTCTGGAGGATGTTTCTTCTTAGGAAATAATCTTGTCTCCTGGTTCAGCAAGAAACAGAACTGTGTGTCTCTCTCTACTGCTGAAGCTGAATACATAGCAGCTGGTAGTAGCTGTTCTCAAATGATCTGGATAAAACAAATGCTTACTGAGTATAATGTCACACAAGATGTTATAACATTGTACTATGACAATCTGAGCACTATCAACATTTCCAAGAATCCTATTCAGCATAGCAGGACCAAGCACATTGACATTAGACATCACTTCATCAGAGATCTTGTAGAGGAGAAGACGATTAAACTGGAACATGTTGCCACTAAACTACAACTGGCTGACATATTTACCAAGGCACTTGATGCAAATCAATTTGAAAATTTGAGGGGCAAGTTGGGTATTTGCCAACATGAGGAAATTTAGCAATTAATTTTGCTTAAGACAAGGGATGAAGGAGATTTTTTTGTTGTCTATTTTGATTGGGTTAATCATCTGTTTCCCTATTTCTTTCACAATTGTTAAGAAGTTTAATAGACTCTCATTTATCTCCTTCCTCTCTCGGCTCTGCAACAATCTTCATTCTCTCAATTAAAGATTTTACTCTCGTTGTTATTGGTTTTCTAAGACGCTCAACATGTCTCAACTATCCATGACATCATCCTCTTCAAAGACGACTGCTTCTTCCGCATCCTCTGATCGAGAACCTAGGGCAATCACAAACTGCATGGATTCTGATGTTCTGTAGATAACTCCTCTTCGTGAACTGGCAGTTGACCCCTCTAAGGTTAAAAAGCTGAGAACAAGACATGCAAGAAGGTCTCAAGCTTCTACATCTGGTAATCCCTCTCAAACATCCTCTGTTCCCTCAGAAATATCAAATAGGGAAGGCTCAGCTTATGTTCATTAAGCAATATCTAGACTTGTTACAAGGATTCTAAATGAGAATCACTCGGTACCTGGCATTTCTGTACCTTTGAATCAAGAAGCTGCTAGTCCAAATATTGAAATGAATCCAGATGTCACTCAGAATGTTGAGACACCGGATGACAACATTAGGAAATCATCTGAAAATCTTGATGATCACCAGAACCCTTCTGAGAAGGATGTTGAAACCCCAGTTATTGATGTTGATGAAGAATACTCTGACAATGACCTAATTGCAAATATCAACCCTAGCATAGCTAGAAGAATGATGAACAGAAAGGGAAAGCAAGATGATGCCAAATGTATGTCCAAAGAGAAGACTGCTGATGTTGGAGTAGAAACTGTGAAGGTTGGATTGTCAAAAGGGAAGGTGAAAACTCTAGTACCTGCTGGTAGTCTCTCAAAGCCTGTGAGACAACCAATAGCTAAGAAAAGGAAAGATCATGAACCCTCTGATTCTGATGAGGAATCAGAATTTGAATTTGATGCTGAAGACATACCTCTCAAAAGGAAACTCCCATCAAGCAAAATGTCTAAAGTCCCTGAAGTCCCCACTGACAACATTTCCTTTCACCTTCCTGAGAATGAAAACAGGTGGAAGTATGTTTGTTTGAAAAGGATAGCCTTGGAAAGAGAACTGAACAAGGGAGCCATGGAATGTAAGGAGATCATGGACCTAATCAAAACTGCTGGTCTAATAAATATTGTGGTAAAGTTTACCAACTGCTATGAAGTTCTTGTCAAATAATTCATAGTGAATTTATCTGATGGGTGTGCTGATGGAAGGTCAACTGACTTTAAATGTGTCTATGTGAGAGGAAGAAAGGTAAATTTCTCTCCCTCTGAAATAAACAAATTCCTAGGAAGACCAAATGATGCTTGCCCTGAGCTAGAGGGTACTGACAACCAAGTATGCCAAACCATCACTGCAAATAAAGTCAAGAGCTGACCCTTAAAAGGGAAGCTGAATGCAAGCAAGCTGAGCATGAAATTTGCCATTCTGCACAAAATTGGTGCAGCCAACTGGGTTCCCACCAACCATAAATCAACCATCTCCACAGGACTGGGAAGATTCATTTATGCTGTTGGAAGCAGGACAAAATTTGACTATGGCAAGTATATCTTTGATCAAACTTTAAAACATGCTGGAAGCTATGCTGTTAAAGGCCTTATTGCCTTTCCCTCCCTCTTATGTGGTATAGTCCTTGCTCAGTATCCTGACATTCTAGTTGAAAAAGATATTGTATGCAAAAGAGCCCCTGCTCTTGGGTTACACTACAAGCTATTTCAGGGAACTCATGTTCCTGACATTGTCATGACATCAGCTGAGACATCAACTGTCAAAACTCAGTCCAAGAGAACTGATGTTATAGTTGTGCTGAAGGAAACCTGCAAAGAGCTGGATACAAGGAAAAGGACTCTTGAGGACCTGATTGCTAGACTAGAACAGGAGGAGACTGAAGGACGAAGAAGGGAAGAGGATGCTGCTGAAGATCAGCTTAATGCTGAAGATAGTGCCTCCTCTGAAGATGACAGTGCTTGAAGTAGATGACAACCTTGCTGTTGGTACCTGTTGCTGCAAGTGTTTTTAGAATTTTTATCTGTGTTTTTATTTTTGGATGACTGTATATCCTAAAAGTACATGTATCTTTGGCCTATTTATGGCTAAAGAGGGGGAGAAGTTTTTGTGTTAATTAGACTTGGTAGACATTATTTCTTTCTGCAGACATATTAATTCTGATGCTTTCTAATCTCTGATTGTTTAGGGGTTTTAGCCAAAAATTTGCCAAAGGGGGAGTTTGTAAGTGTTTGGTTGTTGGCATGTTTTTTGGTAAAACCAGGTGTGTGAATGTCATGACTGATGTCATAACATTATGGGCTACTAGGTACATTCTGCAGAAAAAGGATGTCATACAGAAGCTGCTTAAATTGAGTGTTTAGCTGATCATCATGCAATGATCATATTTACTACATTCTACCAAAATCAGTAAACAGGATTCTTGTTGTCATAACCAATGTTAAGACATCCTGTACTGATCTAACAGTTGTACAGTTTTGTTAATTCTGAGATTTTTCAGGAAACTGGTTTACACAGTTCAGTATAAAGTCTCACGTGGACTTTAGGTTAACTTGGCTTAACCCTAATCTGGTTGATAAAGTCCTATGACCAAGTCTTGAGGTTAATTAACCCTAGCTATTTTCGTGGAAGCCCTAACTGAAGAACAGCGACCTATATATTCAACAGGACGATTGTTGGTGAAGATAACTTTTTGACAGAAGATCAATAAGGGGTTGTATAGTTTTAACTATTGTAATCCAAGCAATTATCATTGTGATAAGTGACTTGGAGTAGGTTTTGATTGTAAGGGTTGTGTATCACTCAAAGCTTTGAAGCACGAGTGTTTGTGTCACTTGATTAAAGCTTTGAAGCAAAGTCAAGTTAGGTTATGTATCACTCAAAGCTTTGAAGCACGAGTGTTTGTGTTAGTTGATTAAAAGTTGTGAAGCATAATCAAGTGTATGTTCTGAAGAGTGTCTTCATAATTTCGTTAGTCAATTGTTTAGTATCATTGCTGTGATTGAGGGGGAGTGAGTAGGAACTCAGGTTTAAGTTGAACTTAGATTGAAGTTGCATTGGGTAGGTCTTAAATGAAGGAGATAAATTGGTTGGTTTATTCCTGAATTAATATCTCTTATAGTGAATTTCCTCCCTGGCTTGGTAGCCCCCAGAGTAGGTGTTGTTACACACTGAACTGGGTAAACAATTGACTGTGTTCTTTACTGCTTTTAGACTTACTATCTTGTAGAAAGTCAGATACGGTGTCATAACATTCACAGTGACATTGAGTATCTGCTGCCAGAATTTCAAAGTCAAACCTTCACAATCCAAGCGGTCCAACGCTTTCTTTGGCAGAACATTCAGCAAAGACCCGGTATCTACTAGCACATGAGCCATAGTGGTGTCCCTGCACTCAATCGAGACATGCAGGGCATCATTATGATTCCTCCCCTTAGGGGTCAGACCCGCATCTGAAAAGCCTAGCCCATTGTCAGCAGTCAGGCTGGCCACACAATCTTTGAATTGATCTGCTGAAGTTTCCTACGGCACATACGCAGTCTTGAGAAATGCAATCAAATCCTTCGCATGGGCTTCAGAACACAACAACAGAGACAACATGGAGATCTTTGACGGGGTCTGCCCCAGCTGTTCGACCATATTGTAGTCGCTTTTCTTGATAATTTTCAGTATTTCCTCTATTTCTTGTTTAGAGGCTTCCACAACAATTTTTCTAGGCGCCTCCGTCCGGGCAGACTCACCTATAATTTCCTTGCCCTGAGTCCCAAATGGCTCGGCGACAGGGGTGATAACTGGAGTAAGAACTAGAACAGTAGTTGTATACTAGCGGGAACAGCAGATGGAATGACAATAGGTTTATTGACAGTCGGAGGGGAAATCTCGGGAGAGAAGATCCTTCTGCTTCTAGTAATCTTACTAGCCCCGACAATATTACTGACATCAGCATCAGCTTCTTCATACTTCAAATCTCGCTTAATGCCATGATAATACACATCAGCACCATAGTGCCATGGGACAGCCTTGTCTGAAGTGTATGGGATGGGACCAGGAACAGTGATTATTAGCGGAGCAATTCTTTGAACAAGTGTAATCCTAACAGGTCTTCTCGAGGAAACCTTGGAAGGATTGGCGGAAATGGTTATGATGGCAACATCTTCATTTGGAACAACAGGAATCATAGTCTTCTCAAACAAAATTTTGTTATTATCCATCATGCGCTGAACACCTGACTTCAACAAGCGGCAACCAGAAGGTATAATCGAACACATGTGGCAACCTTCACCACAACCCGAAAATAAACTGGCCAACAGCAGATTCTTCTTAACAGTCATAAGAGGAGTAGAAATTTCTTCAACAGAGGTCACAAACAAATCAGTGTCAGCAACATTGACTCCACGACCATGTTTGGGCATGGGAGAGGTTATAACATTTGGCTTTTCTAAAGCATTGAACTCTATCTCCTTGGCTTCAAGCAAGTCTTGTACTTTGTTTCTCAGAGCCCAGTAATAATTGGTATCGTGGCCAAGAATCTCATAATGGTAGGCGCATCGCGCGTTGGGATTGTATCTGGGAGAGGTAGTGTTTGGATTCTTGGGAGCCTCTCTCAAGGTCGCCAAGTTGGATCTCAGTAGGTGAGGTAACACTTCAGCCAATGTCATGCTAATGTGGGTAAACTGCCGTTGTGGTCTTTCCACCCTTTGTTGATTGTTGCATTGTGGAGCAACTGCGGGTCTTGGTATCACTACAACATTTACTATTGGACGGTGTTCAGATCTCTTTTGGCCCCTCGGGCTATAAACTGCACTGGATTCCTTCTTACCAGTAAAAGGTTTCTTTACCGAACTCGAAGAGGCATCCTTCTGTATTTTTCCACTTCGAATTCCAGCCTCCACTCTTTCTATAGTTAAAATCAACTCGGTGAAACCAGATGACGAGCTGCCGATTAAGTGATTGAAAAATGGACTGGACAGCGTCCCCAGAAACATATCAACCAACTCCCTATCAGACAAAGGGGGTTGAACTCTACCAGCCAAATCTCTCCATTTTTTAGCGTAATCTTTGAAACCTTCACCTGTACCCATGGACATACTTTGGAGTTGAGTACGAATGGGAGCAAGGTCGACATTATACTGATACTGCTTGTAGAAAGCAGCAGCAAGATCTTCCCAGTTTTGGACATTGGCTCCTTCCAACTGGTAGATCCATTCAAGCTGAGTCCCTGACAGACTATCTTGAAAGAAGTGCACCCACAAATTTCTATCAGCAGTGTGGGGTTGGATTATCCTGACATACGAGCGGAGATGGAGTTTTGGGCAAGACACTCCATCATACTTAGCAAAAACTGGAGCTTTGAACTTTTGAGGGATGACCACCCCCGATACCATTCCCAGTTCTCCAAAATCCAAACCAGGTATCTTCTGAACTTCCATAACACTCACACGGTCTTCTAACTGCTTATATCTATCCTCAGCAAGAGGATATTGCTCATCATAAAAATCAGTATCATTATCAGAAACTGCAGGAATAGGGTCCTTTTCCTCTTCTTGGTTCTCCCCGTCTTTGGATGAAGAGGTCAGATCAGTTTGATGCTTCAACCTTTCTCCAAACCTTCTGCCCATATTCAGAATACCGACCTTCTTCTTCTTCTTCTCTTTCAGAATGAGGGTCTTCAGATCCTCTTGCCCCTTTGCCAGGCTGATGAACATCTGTTGGAACTGGGCGTTCTGTGCCTGAAGATCTTTGATGACTTGATCGCAAGACATTTCTGCTGAAATAAACAGCGAAGAAGATGAGAAACATGTACTGGTACCTATAATGATGTGTATGATAATGGGATGCACATGTAATGATTTCAAATACTTTGGGAGATTTAAATTTGCAAACCAAAATAAATAAAACTTTATTAGCTCAAATTTGAAAGGTTCAACATGCCTTTAAGGCATTACAAATAAGTAAATAAAACAAATCTAAAACTAGAAAAGCAAAATCAAAAGTCCCATGGACGCTTTCTCTTTGTGTTGATGTAGTCATTGAGCACTCTTTCCTCCTCGAGCTGCCTAGTGAGCTTTAAAACCTTCCTTTCTTGCTCATGGAACTGCTCTCAGTAAGTATCCCGCTCTTTCTTCAGCTAAATCCAAGACCTTTGTAACTCTCCAAGATCAGTGGGCATGTAAGGATAGAGAACCGTGTAAGGAATGGTGTCTTCAGTAGTGGGCTCCACAATCACTGGTAATACGGCCGCATAAGGCATCATAAGCTTCTGGGCACGAGCTCAGACCCATTGGAGGTAAGGCTGCATAGGAAGGGAAGTCTTCGGTCCCAACTCATGGGGGTCGGATCTGTTTACCATGCCCCAAGCTCGTATGAACCTCTGGCGATGCCCCTTAACATCATCCTCATAGTCGAATACAATATCCTAGAGGAGTAACTCATGGGGACCATCTCTTCGAGCACGACCAAATTGTCGCAAAGCTAGACAAGGACTGCAAGTTATACCTCCTCGGATACCAAGTAATGGGACATTAGGATACCCCCCACAACGATCAATAACATCAACGTCTTCCATGGCTCGGGAACACCAAAGAATATATGTATGAGTGAGTGACATTATTTTGTGCGAACAACCCAAACCCTCTTCGTTCTTCAGTATAGACCTAGGGAGGTGCGAAATAAACCACCTCGACAACAACGGCATGCAGCACATAAGAGTCCCTCTTCTCCTCGTGGTACGAGTATAGAGAGCGTGCAAAATATCTCCAAGCAAGGTAGGCACAGGGTTGCAAGAAAGAAAAATCTTGATAGCATTCACATCTACAAAAGAATCCGGATTAGGGAAGAGAACTAAACCATATACAAGAAGAGCCAAAACATCCTCAAAAGCCTGAAACTCCATATCATCCCAAAATAGTTGAGTCTGGTCTATCAGAAATTTGGCTAGAAAACCCTCGACTCCACTTCAAGTTTCCCAATTGGATACCACATCTGCCCGTTTCAAATGCAAAGATGAGGCAATGACTTCTGGCTTAGGAACTTCTTCTATACCTGTGAAGGGTACCTGTTCAAGAACGGATATGCCTAATAGATGAGAGAATTCTTCCAAGGTGGGCACCAACTGATAATCTGGAAAGGTGAAGCAGTGATTCTTGGGATCGAAGAACTTAAAAAGTACGCTCATCATCTGTTCATCAGGGTTTGAAGTAACCATGTTGAGAAGTTGACCATGCCTCTTAATGAACATAGAAGTTTCAGAGTTTCTTGATACTAGCTCTTTGAGTTGGAAAGGTATCTCCACAAAGTTGATTCGGATAGTCTTTCTACGCACGGAAGCCATGATCTGCAAAACAAAACAAAGATAAATTCCCTTGGTCTTTGAAATGTTTAGTGTAATGAAGCATGAATGCCATGTTATGATGCATGATGTCATGATAAACCACGGGTATAGCAAACACAAGTATTGAAAACACAGTTAAATCACACAAAGCCCTTAGGTTTAAGGCTTGCATGAGGTCAAAGGTAATACCCTCTTGAAGATAAGTTGGTTTCAACCTGTCCTAGAAAAGTAACCGGGTTCTAGAGGATCTCAATATCACTGACAATCCTCCATCGGTCATGGTTTCAGCTCACGCAATCTTTTCTTTCGGCCGAAATTATTCCGATAGTATGGTCTCAATGAGTGTAGCATCGAGTATCAACCAGTTCTCAGCTCTACACCGAGGTCGGCTATCTCACTACTTTCTAATGGCCAAGTTGGGCGATTAAAGGTTCTAAGGTCAGTTGATGCTTAACGACACCCCGCAGCAGCCTCGTATTCTCCTCGTTTCTCCACAAGGGATACCGGTACCAACCAAAGTGCTAAACCAATGTAGCTACTGCTTCAACCGTATCGGTCTACACCGTACAGTTCCCTCGCAGTCTATTGCTACTTACCTAAAAGGTATTCCCCAGATTCGGGTGTGGGATCTATAGTAACCCCAAACAAAACCCTTAAAAGTAAAGCAAACAAAGCAATCAAAAGAAGCAATTATGATGACCTAGATCCTAAGGTACACCCCACTTATAACTCCCCAGCAGAGTCGCCAGTTCTGTGATACGGTGGAAGAACCGACTGTTTAATACTGGTTTGCATTTTGCATTTTGTGATTGCAAAATGTCGCGGTAAGCAAGAGTCGTCACTGACTTTTATTTCATCCAACGGGAAAGGAAAAAAGTACAGAAAAAATCCTTTTTTGAGATATTCTGAGTACGAGGGGTACATTATAGAAAGGGAAAGTGTTAGCACCCTTTCTATCCATGGTTTTCCATGGGCTCTTAGGTACTTGCTCATCATTTTTAAATTGCTTGTGTTTGTGTGCTTTATTTTGAAAAGTTTTACTTCGTGAAAACCCTTGTATCAGTCCTCAAAGGTGTGACGAAGTTATTTTGAAAATTGTTTTGAAAAAGTGTAAGTGTGAAAAGTTTTGATTTGAGCAAGTACCTACTAGCATCTACCTACTCGAAAAAAAGATCGTTTCTATTCTTGTTTTCTTTAGACAGCGCTATCCCACTATTGAGAAATAGGTAGCACCTTCGTTGGAGTTTGAAGGGTCAATTCGAAAGGGACGTATGATCACTAAAGCAATATTAGGACACCTTAGTAATAACCCTAGAGTCTTAAGATCTTTTTAAGGAAACATTTCTGAGGCAATATTTTCGAGGCAACATTCGAACGGGACATTAGATCTTTTTAGACAGAAGGGTAACTACTAAAGTATCCTATACTTAATGATCGTTTACCGAAGACAACCGAAGTGAGAGTATATCCTAAGAGTGATATGTGTGAGTGGTTTGTTTCAGTTCTTTATCTTTGCACATTAGGGTTTTCTAACCGTATTAATTTGTCAAGCATTCTTGTCATACAATCCTATTAGCATACATCTAAACAGTTAAATATTTGCGGGAATTAAAAATGCGGGAAAATAAATCTACGCTATTACAAGGCTTCGGGGTGGGGGATTAATTACATAGCCAAAAACCCGGGAATTTAAACAGAAAATAAAACCCTAAATTAAACTATTACAAACCATGAACATTTACAAAAATATTGTCAAAATAAATAATAAGTGCGCGATGAATCAAATACGAAACGACTAGGGTTTTGACCCTTTACTAAACCTATTTGCGATTGATTAAAAAAAATATGTTTTTGTCATGTTTTGTTATTTAAGAAAATAATGAAATAGTTAAAAGAAAATCCTAAGTTCTAATTAATTTTAAATTAAGAAAAAAAATAAATTAATTCAATCTAAGAACCTATTTTTTGTATTTTTATTTATTTGAGAAAAAATAAAAAGAATTAAATCCAGAGTTTAACCTAATTTGCTAATTAGTTTTAATTATAAAAACAACAAGTTAAAATTTCCCTTAGTTAAACTAAATTAAATTAAATTTTGATAATAATAAAAAAAAATTTAAAAAAAAAACTAATTCTAATTTTTTATGAATTCTTGATTTTATGATTTTATGAAAAATGATTAATTTGTTAATTAAAATGATTAAAAGAAATATTAAAATAATTAAATAAAATAAAGAAAAGAAATAAGAAAGAAAAAAAGTAAATGGGTCTGGTAGCATTAGCAATCTGGGGATATGTTGTTGAAATTCTGGGCCCAACAAATCCAAGCCCTTTTGACTTCGCCTGACCTAGTGCGTACGTTGACTTGAGGTGCTTGGTAGGCCTTTTGCTACCTGGGCGTTAGATCTGAGGGCATATTGGGTCAAAGGATGGATGCTGAAGTTATATGGTGGACGTCATGATGCTGTATTGCATAGGATTCACCTGAAACAATCAAGAAAATAATAAAATGCACACGCTTTGGATCAAACCCAGGACGTGTGCATCAAAGGCATTCCCTCCAACCATCTGCGCTAGCGTGTTAACTTTTAAGTAAAATAACAACAAAACATAATATTCAAAACAAGCTAGTGGGGTCATTCAAACGCGCGAAATTCAAATGAACGAGTCACAGGTTGCCAGGCAAGCTTCTTCTTCCCTGGACCGTCGTTTTAGCAAATGACACTTTTACCCATAGACACCTTGTTGTAACTACAAACCTGTATCATTCAAAAATTCTATACAAACAATATAAATGAAACTTAAAGGTACCAATCAACTCGTCTTATCCTCACGAGTATCATGGTATCAGAATCCAGGCCTAATTTTGCCTATGCTGCAAACCCCTAAAACGAGCTAAAAAACCCTAACAATGGAATGTCCTGATTCCTATACTGAAAACGCAATTAAATAATACCAATAACTTGCAAACTTAATGACGAATAAGAATGTATAATTCAAATATGCTAATGATGCGTAAATCAATGAAATCGAAATCAAATTTTGGGGCGAACCGTGGCGTATGTAACTTACGATTCCGAATGTGAAAATGCTTGCAATTGATTGAGATCCCTTCTGGATATGTCCAGGAGTCTGTTGGTAATGTTAGAATGGCTTAGATTTCCCTCTAGGATGGAAATTGAATCACCACTTTTCTTTTAAATTTTGAAGTTTGGTTCTAGCTTTTCCACGACTGTCAACCCTTGTTCTTGCCTTGGATATGTTCAATATATATCATGGAGTGAATTAGGGTTGTAAAAACAGATCACATCTTTGAAAGTTTTGAAGATTTGATTTGATTTTCATGGCATATGTAAACTTGATATATTGAGCCAAATTATTCCTTTCTTGTACCAATCATCCTTGATTCGAATTGATCATGATATCCTTGCATTATCTTTCCAAAAATCAGATCACAACATATCTTTTTCATTATTCATCAATTATTTGATTTAATTGAAATTTTAATTAAAAAAAATAAAAATAAATTGAAAAGTGAGGCAAATAACATGAGGTTGGATATTTGGGTCGTGGATCGTATTATAAGTGAGGTGCAAGCATAAAAAGTTAGGCCCATTTGGCAAAAAATGCAATTTTGAGCTCATTTGACTTTTGGCAATTTTGCAAAAAAGGTCAACTTCGACAAGGCATATCTCCTCCAATTTTAACCCTAGAGAGGTGTTCTTGGACTTTGTAGAAAGCTTAGGATGTCCTCTGAGAAACCCTTTTGGTCTCATATCAATTGAGTCTTCCATGTTCATGTATGAAACTTTGACCCAAAAGGTGTTTTTGTTGACTTTTCAAATGACCTATAATGTTAAATATCATATCTTTTTGTGAGTGCATATTCTGAACTTGGGAGATGAAGATGAATTGTAGGGAATTGATTCCTCTTCAAAATTATATTTGGATGGGTCATTTCTGATGAAGTATGAGAAAGTTATGCTTGGTCAAATTTGAGTTGACTTTTCCTATAAAACCCTAATTTAGCAACTTTTGGGTTTTGATAAGTTATGAGCAATCCTTGAGGAATCATGATCAACCATTGATCAAATAGTGAATAATACTTCAAAATGAGGATGTTGACCAAAAATCTTGAACTTTGACTGTATGTGAGCCACAATTGACTTTTGACCTAGCACAGTCGATTTTCAGGCATTTGAGCAATTGACTGAGCAAACTTCTTCTGCAAGGCTTGAAACTTGACATGGATGATCTTAAGAACATATCAGGACAATGGTGAGCATTTGATTCCTTCGTGGTTCACATATCCTGATGAAAATATAAACCCTAATTTGAGGTAGACTACCTTAGGAGAGTGTTTGTCTGGTCAGCTCTTGAACTTCCTTGAGCAATTTGAGGACCTCACTTGCCATGTGTTGAGAAATATGGGAGGGGAAATTTTGGGGTACAACAGTATGAAATATATGAATCTTAAACACATATTACTTAACGTTATTAATGCACTTATCACTAGAACAATGTTTCCAATGAGTTAAAACTTGTAAGCAATTTTGTCAAACGGTTGGCTAATGCTTGTTTGATGATTAATAATGGTGATTTGATGAAAGTATTTGAACCACTATTTTATCATTAAACAGAAAACTCAGCAATCCAATTGAATCACAAAATTATGGAAAGTGTAAAGAGATAGAGAGAAAGAAAGAACAATACGCATGCATTTTTGTAAGGAAGTTCCCCATTGTCGTCCTCGCGTGTGGGTACGTCTCCCTCTCAATTCCAAAATTGAAATTGAGAACTATTATTACAATTTTGCTAAATGTTTGAATACAAGGTTACACTACACAGACAGAAAGAAATCCCTAAGATCTTCTTCTTCTTGTAAGAACCTCTGCTTGATATGATCCTTATTGAGATTCCCTGCAAGATCCACAATCGATCCTCTACTTCCAAGACTTGTTTGCAAAAATCACTCTGATTTCCAAACCCCTCGCTACGGTTGAATCCGACTTGTGCGGCCGTGACTAACAAACCCTCAAGAACACGTTCGTTCTTAAAGGACAAACCCCTTGGTTTTTCCTCGAAGCCCCCTTCATAATCTTCAACCCAGTTGAGATCCCTTGAATGCATAGCTGAACGTTATCTCTTGATCTCTTGATCCAATTGAAAAAAGATGTTTGATTTTCGTTGTTGTTGTTGAATTAAGATGATTGAGAAGATGATGAAGATGAAGTATCTTCCAGGCTTCTTGTTGCTCAGATTTGATGCTCGCAATTGTAATATGTGTCATTGTTGTTTGCTGCTAAAAAAACTTACTTATATATGTAACAGAAAACGGTTAGAGACTGAAATTCGTATTATGAGTCGATGCATGTTAGCATGAGTCGACTCATGTTAGTTATGTAACACAGTGAGTCGATACATGTTGTTATGAGTTGATGCAAGCAAATATTAAAGCATATTACAAAGCCAACCATTTTACACGAGTCGATGCATAACACATATGTTTCTACACATATTGAATTGAACTTTTGATTTTTGAACACAAAACGTGTTATGAGTCGATGCATAATGTTTTGCATCGATGCATAAAAGTTCAAAAATGTTTTCCAGGAACATCAACATATCATGTTTCGATGCATGAATTTATGTATCGATGCATAAAGGTTGAAGGTTGTATTCCAGGGGCATCAACATATTAAGTGTCGATTCATAGCATGGATGTATCGACTCATACTGAAGCAGAATTATTTTTATGATTCTTTTCTTAAGTATGCGTCGATGCAAAGCTGTTTGTGTCGACTCATAACAGTGTTTTATGTGTAAAACTCATTCTTAACTCATTTTAAACATGTTATACTATATTTTTTTACAATGCATACATGTAGGTAACATTCATTGATTATTTCACATATATTTGCTATCATTCAAAACTAATTATATGAAGTGGTTGCTCACAAACTCCCCCTTTTTTATGATGGAAAACATTTGATGATGTGTGATGATACAGTATGGATGAATGAGCTTCTCCCCCTGAGTTTGTGCATATTTATAATTCTTTTCTAACACTAACACCATCTTCTTCTCCCCCTTTGACAACATCAAAAAGAGAATAAGATAGATTTTCAGCAATTTCAGCACACATAAATTGAGATGCAATCTCAGCAATCTTGTAACAAAAAGAACCAATGTCATTCATACAGAATGAGTCTTGGCATAAGCATGGTAATAACTGATTAAACAGAAAATAATTATGGTGAAAGCATTTAACACAGAATATTCAGTTTACATAAGTTATAGCAAAAATTGTTTGAATAGAACATTAAAACAAACTTCAGAACAAAAGACATGAGGACAAATGTTATGAGATGTATGACATGACATGCTTAAGGATTGTTTCCATCACAAGATTCATCATAGTTGTAGGGCGGAGGAGGCAGAGGTGGGTTGATATCAGGGTTCTGGGTCATGAATTGATATCGTCAAAATCTGTTTTGGATATCGATGTTTCTGAAATTTTCCAGGATTCCAGGATTATCACGGAAGTCATCCATAAAGCTAGTCATTTCATTGTAGAATACTTGGTGCCATTTGACCAAATCCAAGTGCCACGAATACTGGTTTTGGTACATTCGTGTATGCTCCTCATGCCATTGTTCATGGTCCATGTGCCATTCACTTTGCTGGTTATGCCAACGTCTCGCTTCTTCATGTCGAGATTCATTAGCAACCTTCATCTGTTGAAACATGGTAGTGAGATAAGCAGGAGCTTCTGAGGAAGAGCCTGCAGCAGTAGTGGAAGCAGCATGAGGTGGTGCAGTTTGATCAAATTGATAGTTTGTCGGAGACCACCGGTTTGGAACCCAATCACCCCAACCAGTTCCAGCCTGATTTGCCTCAGGTTGGGCATCCTCATTTATACCCGACATGTCTGCATCAACAGGATCCTCATCCTCATAAATTTGTTCAAAGGGTATATCAAAATTATATACCCTTATATTGGACCCTTTCTCCTTAAAATAAAGATACTGACGATTTTTATCCCATTTGTATCCCATATGAGATATAGTTGCCTTATTGAACTCTTGGGCCACAGTAGGGGAGAGAAGAGGGACAGGAGGAATATCAAGATTCCAAAACTTAATGATTCTCATTATTTGTGCAGTATATCCAAGGGTTGTATTCTTCTGACTATTACGCATAAGAAAAATGTGCTTGACGAAGTAATTTGGCCAGTTTAGGGGTACCCTATCTAGCAGAATATGCATAATATGAATGTCTGCCTTGTCTAGCCTAGAGTGGCCATCAGATCTAGGACGCGGTATATGAGAAATTATCCAGTGAAGCATTCTAGGAATGCTTTTGATTGTACCAGTGGTTATAGGTTGATACTCACTAAGAGGTATATCAAGTTTCAAAATTGAGGCTACAAAAGCTTCCTCATCATAATCAGTATCAAAGCTTTGGTCATGATAGCTCTTCATTATTGACCTCCCAAATGGAATGCCAAAATCAGTCTTCCAGTCAATTGCTTCAAATACATACCTTCTTGTTCCAATTTTAACCTTAAAACACCAGCCTTTATTCGTTTTTAAACCAACATAGAAGGCCCTTATAAAGTCTTCATGATAATATTATCTAACATTTAAAAAGGACCCTAATTGTTGAGCATCTAAAATATCACATACATATGTGACATGAAGAGACAAAACCCCAGCCTTGTTGAAGACATGAGGCTTCATAACTAACATCGTTTTGAAAGATTTCTCAAATTCTTCAGTAATGGCAGGATGCATGATGGACAAAGCACTAGGAGGGATATCTGTAGCAGATCCAGATGGTCCTGCACCAAGTTTTCCCTTGCCTTTTGTCTTTGGAGGCATTTTCTTTATTGAAGAAGGGTAGTCGAGAATTTGGAGATGAGGATATTGGAAGATGAAGTGAATGATGAGAATGACAAATGATGACTAGGGTTAGCGATGTATGTAATGAATGAGATAATTGGAAAGATTTAAAACATAAAATTGGGTAGATGGGTTGACCCAACTCAAATTAAAGGCGTTAATTATCCTTATGTGTCGACACAAAACACGTATGTGTCGATACATCTTGTATTGAAGAACTGTTTTTAATGTTTTGCATCGACCCAAGAATTGTATGTTTCGACCAGAAGTAACATGTGTCAATGAAAACCTTAATGTGTCGACCGAAAAACAATTTTGATTTCTGTTTTTACATTTTTCTTCAGTATGAGTCGACTCATAACTGTATGAGCTGACTCATAACAGTAAATTTTAATAGAAGTGAAGTTTTCTACAAGTTTTTGTGAACAGTTGGATATGAGACCCATTTTCAATTATATGATTATGAAAAATGAATTATCTAAAGATGATTATGCATACATAATGATGTAATGCAATTTGCATATGTCAAGTTCAAACAATTTATGTAAAAGAAATATATATATATATATATATATATATATATATATATATATATATATATATATATATAGACAGTATTAATGGAACAATTAAGGTGAATCTATAAGTAATCGTAGAATTCTTACAGAGAAAGTAGAGAGGAAAGATATTACCTTAGTTGATGAGATGTTAAGACACACGTACGAATGCTAAAAACACATCTCAACAACATGGTGAGGTATAGATATAATTTAAGTACATGTATGCTTAAGACATCAAGTAAGAGAGATCTAAAATCCCTAGCTAACGACGAACTTTGAACAAAGGTTTCGTTGCTAGTGGTTTTGTAAAAATTCCAGCAAGTTGATTTTTAGTATCAAAATGCTCAAACATAACATCCTCCTTTTCAACATGATCGCGAAGAAAATGATGCCTAATCTCTATGTGTTTAGTGCGTGAGTGTAAGACATGATTCTTAGTAAGATTTATAGCACTTGTGTTGTCACATTTAATTGGAATACTTTTTAATTGAATATCATAGTCTTGTAATTGTTGCTTTAGCCATAAAATCTGAGCACAACAACTATCGGCTGCAACGTATTCAGCCTCAGCGGTTGACAAAGCAACAAAAACTTGCTTTTTTCTATGCGAGCTCACTAGAGAGTTTGAAAACAAATGACGTGTTCCACTAGTGCTTTTCCTATCTGACTTGCAGCCAGCAAAATCAGAATTGGAGTAACCTACTAAACTGCAATCGCTTCCCTTGGAATACCATAACCCATACTTAGATGTACTATTGAGATACCTGACAGCTTTCAAGTGGGATTCCTTAGGATCCGATTGATATCGTGCATGCATGCAAACACTAAACATGATGCCAGGCCTAGACGCCGTAAGATACAAAAGGGATAATGTGATCGGTGGATCTGGAACTGACTGTTTAACGCTGGTTCGCGAAATTTCGCGGAAGAAAGAGTCGCTACCGTCTTTTATTTTCTCCAAATGGAAAGGACAAAAGCACAGAAAAATTCCTTTAAAGAGATTGCTCTCGGTTCGGGAGGTAGATTATAGAAAGGGAAGGTGTTAGCACCCTTTCTATCCATGGTTATCCATGGGCTCTTAGGTACTTGCTCATTGTGTTTTCAAAAATGGTTTGTTTGCTTTTCAACTGTGGGTTTTAAAAAAAGTTTCTTTGAAAATTCCAGTTCGACTCTTGTATCGGTCCTCAAGAGTGTTTGAAAAATTGATTTCGAAAGCTTTTTGAAAAGGTGTCGGTGTGAAAAGTATCTTTGATTTGTTTTTGAAATTAGAGCAAGTATCTAGAGTCGTCTACCTACCCTAAGGAATTCGTCTGTGTAAATGTCCTTTAAAGTAATGCCATCCCACCATTGAGAGGTAGGTAGCACCACCGTTGGAGGTGTTCGGGTCAATTCGAGGTTCGGGACATGGTGATCACCGGAGCAATAGGAAGATACCTTAGAAGCTACCCTCATGCCAGGTTCCCGGATCATGAGGACTTACTAAGACATCCTCTACTCGACGATCACCTTTCGAGAGGCAAGGCAACAGTGAAGCGTACCCTAGGGGTGGTGTCTGATTTGTGTGTCATGTTCATTTATTTTTGTCTTGTTCATGTCATGGGTGATCTACGCGTTTGTTTTTATTTTTGACATTCATTCTTGCATGCAATTATTAGCAGTTAAAAAGTTGCGAGAAATATAAAGTTCCTAAACTATTACAAAGGCGCGGGTCCACATCGCCAAATTAAATCCAGGACCCGATTTGACATAAAATAAAGAAATAAAGTGCGAGAAATATAAATTTACACGGCTTTGGGAGAGTTACATTAATAGTTAAAAGAAGGAATAAAAATGCGAAGAGAATTAAATCGAAAGCGAGGGCGTTGGACCCTTTTTAACGAAATTAAATTATTAATAAATTAATTAAATTAAAATGAAAGGAAATTATTTTTTTGAGTTTTTTGTATTTATGAATTTTTAATGAGAAGATTAGATGAAATTAAAATTAAATTAACCCTAATTCTACAACTTTTATTTATTAAAAAATATTAAAATTGAACCTAGAATTAAACCTAATTAATTAATGTAATTTTATTTACAAAAATAAACAGTTAATTATTAATAATGAGAAAAGAAAAGAAAAAGATATTAAAGTAATAAAAACCTAATTCTACAAATTTTAAGTTTATTGAAAAATGTCAAAATTAAGTTTAAGAATAAAACTAATTAATTAATAATTTTTATTTACAAAAATATTAAAATAAAATATACCTTATTATTTTTTTTATGACTTTCTGATTTTTATTATTTTTATGTTTTTATGAAAATAAATTAATTTACAGAATTAAAAGAAGAAATAATTGAAACAAATAAAATTAAAAAAAAGAAAAGAATTGCAAAACCTTGGGGGGTTCTGTCCCCAATTGGAGGTACCATTTAGTATTTCTGGCCCAATAATTTCCTGGCCTCGTTGACCTTTTGGCTAGCGTGTGGCTTTGTTGACTGATGCCTATGCTACCCTTCAAATCTGGCCCTTTGGATGGGGATCATGGGGCGCGTGGCACGTTTGGATCATTGGGCGTAGGATGAACCTCAGGAGGCAAGCTGCATGGGAACGTGGTTAGAAGAAAAATATGAAATAAGAAAGGGGGACCTGGGATTCGAACCCAGGTCCCAGAGATTACCAATGCCAAGCCTGACCAGTGGAGCTGTGAACGCGCTTTGTACATAGAATAGAACACAAATACCATAAAGCAAAATAAGAGTTAATGGATAATTTTAGCGCGAAATTCAAACGAGCCAACCATGCCTTGCCACCTAGTCTTCTTCTTCCTCGTTTGCATTTTACCTGAAACATAAAAGGAATTAGCGGGGGTTTTAAACCCCCCCAAAATATGCCCTTTTCAAGAATAGCGATTAGGCCATCTTGCTTCATAAATTGGGCGCGACTGTTACATTCGATTCGTCCAAGTGTCCTGAATTTAACCATGGTACTGAGAAGTCTTAATTTTACAGTATATGAAAATACCCAATTCGAAGCTTGAGGAACCCTAGCATGTTTCAATGGTGAAATCGCGTACGACGCTTAAAAACTCAATTAAAACATGTGGTTAGCTTTAGAATGGTCCAATGAACATAAATCAAATATTAAAAACTACAAAAAACGCATGAATCATGATGCAAGCATATGGAAAAAATTCTGTACAGGACACGATCGTTCTACTGTTTCTTTGCGTTAGAATGGATGGTTTTGATCTGAAAACCTTCCTTGAAGTCTCAGGAAGGCAATGGAATGATTATTTGATCTTGAAAAGCCTTGTAATCGTGTTTTCAGTATTTGAGTTTTCTTGAAAAAATGCAAGGTTGTCTATGGCTTTTTGGGCGCAGCTTCAGGTTCTGAGCACTAGGGTTTGCATCCTGCTTATGTATGGAATGATTAGGGTTGAAAATTGGATCCAAAAAACCTTTGCATTGATTGAATGGATATTTGATTTTCATGCATATATTTTTCAATCTTTTTCATGCATATTTGATTCCAATCATGGCAAATCACATTGATTCTTTCTATATCTGGTCATGCACGAATCTTGAGTGTATTTCATGCATAAAAAGATTTAAAAAACTTCCTTTGGTATTTTTCACATATTTTAATTAATTAAATGAATTATTAGCAATTAAAAATTCAAATAAATAAAATAAAAATGATGAATAACTTCCCTTTGGGCCAAATGGTCGTGCACATGCTTTGGATGATGAATCTTGGAAGAAAATGTGGCCCATTAGCAATTTTAAGACATTTGAAGCAAAGTTGACTTTTCAAAATATCCAAAAATTTCCCAACTTCCACAAGGCATATCTTGCTCAATGTTTAGGCTTTGATCATGTTCTTGGACATTTTGGAAAGGTCTTGAAGTCCTCTAACCAATGCCTTTGGTCCCATGTCATTTTGATTTACCAATCTCAAGTTATGGCCTTTGACTTAAAGTCCCTTTTTGTTGACTTTTGAAAATGACCTATAATGTTGAAATTGATAACTTTTTGTGAGAGCATTTCTTGGACTTGAAGTGTGAAGAGGAGTTGTAGGAAATGTCTTTCTCTTCAAAATGAGATTTGGATGGAATTTTTCTGATAATCCATGTGGAAGTTATGCCTTGGTCAAGTTACAGTTGACTTTTTCAACTGTCCAAATATGGAAACTTTTGCATCTTGAGACTTTTTGAGCCAAGCTTTGAGAATCATGATCAAGCATTGATCAAATGATGTTTGTGGCTTCAAAATGAGATATTGACCAGAAATTTGAACTTTTGACTGTCAAATGACCATTTTGCCCCTGCAGTTGACTGTAGTGCAATTAGGGTTTTTGACTGTGCAATTTTGTGCTGTAAGTCTTGAAACTTGACATGAGGATGCTTGACCATATTTATAGGCATGTGGGACTTGATTGGACCCTTGGAAACTTCATTTTCTTTGCCAGAACCAAAACCCTAGTTTTTGACTGTTAGGAGGCCCTTGAACTGTGCAACCCTTGGGGAGATTTTGAAGCTTTGACTTGGCAAATTTTGAAGAATATGGGAGGGCAAATTTTAGGGTACAACAGTTGCCCCTGTTCAATCTTCTTAGACCTGAGGATGCAGATTGGCTGACGGGCCTTTCGTAATCCGAAGGTGGAAGATGATTGAACACTAGAGTGCCCAGAAATTTGCGCTCACATAGTAGCAGTGTGATGGTGGAATGGGCTTATAGATGCCATTTGGAGATTGATGGATAGGAAGATGGGCTTATAGATGCCATGCTAAGAGATGATGGAAGGTGGATGGGCTTATAGATGCCATCTGGGTGTTGATCGCGTAAGAGATTCCTTAGCGAGAACTTGCGTACCTGCAAAAGAAAAGGATTACCTGACCCGTTACAGGAGCTGGTCTTTAGATTCTTTGTATAGATGTGTCCTGACTGGTTACAGGAGCTGGATCTGGAGATTCAAAAGGTGATGAATGAACCAGGGATGGTTGCTATCTCAACGGGACGGTGAGAGAACCTTGGGCGATTACTACCTCAACAGGAACGCTGAGAGAACCTGGGGCGATTACTACCTCCACAGTAACGGGGAGAGAATCTGGGGCGACTTCAATCTCAACAGTAACGCTGGGGGAATCTTGGGCGAATTCTATCTCAACAGTAACGCTGAGAGAATCATAGGCGACTTCAACCTCAACAGTAACGCTGAGAGAATCTTGGGTGTCTTCTACTGAGTCTTTATCAGGAAAATCTGTTAGGGGTCGATTTAACTGGACTAGAGAAGGCCTTTGACTGGATAAGAAACAGAAAAATCTTAGGGTCGATTTAACTGAACCGGTCTAGGTCTTGAAATCTTCAACTGGATAAGAAACAGGGAGATCTTAGGGTCGATCTGACTGAACCAGAGAAGGCCTTGGACTGGATAAGAAAATAGAAAAATCTTAGGGTCGATTTAACTGAACCGGTCTAGGTCTTGAAATGTCTTCAACTGGATAAGAAACATGGAGATCTTAGGGTCGATCTGACTGAACCAGAGAAGGCCTTGGACGGGATAAGAAACAGAAAAATCTTAGGGTCGATTTAACTGAACCGGTCTAGGTCTTGAAATGTCTTCAACTGGATAAGAAACAGGGAGATCTTAGGGTCGATCTGACTGAACCAGAGAAGGCCTTGGACGGGATAAGAAACAGAAAAATCTTAGGGTCGATTTAACTGAACCGGTCTAGGTCTTGAAATGTCTTCAACTGGATAAGAAACAGGGAGATCTTAGGGTCGATCTGACTGAACCAGAGAAGGCCTTGGACGGGATAAGAAACAGAAAAATCTTAGGGTCGATTTAACTGAACCGGTCTAGGTCTTGAAATGTCTTCAACTGGATAAGAATCAGGGAGATCTTAGGGTCGATCTGACTGAACCAGAGAAGTCCTTGGACGGGATAAGAAACAGAAAAATCTTAGGGTCGATTTAACTGAACCGGTCTAGGTCTTGAAATGTCTTAAACTGGATAAGAATCAGGGAGATCTTAGGGTCGATCTGACTGAACCAGAGAAGGCCTTGAATATAGCTGAGAACTTAACTGGATCTTTCCTGAAAGGTAAGGGTCAGTCATATGCAATGCATGATATGGATCAAGCAATGATGTTCTCAACATAAATGAGATTTGTAAGATGTGATGCGTATATGCATGCTATAATGATGTATGTGATGTTTATGAATGTATGTTTTGTCATCTAGGAAAGTAAATCCTTGACGGGTGCCGGGAAGTCACTCCTGGGCTGATGTTGAAGAATAGATTTTTGCCTCCGCTGGGGATGATAGTTGCAAGAATACCGGTAGGAGAAGATAACTCCGTTGGGGAATAAACTTGGCGGATGGATTACCCTGCGGGGAGAAAAATACTCTAACGATCTTGCCGGGAGGCAATACTCTGTGGGAAGAGAAGTACTTTGTTGAGTTGTTGATAATAACTTGCTGGGGATACCCTTGTTGTGTTGGAAGTGTTAATAGACTTCGCTGGGGATAAGAAGACTTCGTCGAGGACGCTCTTTCCGTGGCTTTTGGCTGAGGATAACCCAGTTATATTCTGTTAGGGAAATAACTCTTTGAATAAAGCCGGGGGATGCGTTCGTGCTCTGCGGGGATAAGCTTCCAGAATCTACTGGGGAATAAGATTACTGCTTGGGGAGATGAATTCCAACTTTCCTGGGGAAACTGGATTGGACTCTCCTGGGGAAATTTTGAACTGTAATGGGGAAGTGACTCTACTGAATGTCTAGTATACCGCCGGGGAATAATCTTTAGGTCAAGACTGCCGGGGATGCTTGTTAGGAATGTATGTATGATATGGTGGGGAATGTTGAGATCTGCTGGAGGATACTCAACTTCCTTAAGGCTGACTGTAGCTTTGCTTGAGGGGAGTGTACTGACGTGCTGGCTCACTCTCTGGGGACTTAAGATACCTTGGTTGTTCTTCAGCCGAACCTATCTTAGTACCTTGGTTGATAGAGCCATTGGATCGTTTGGACAGCTCATCATTGCCCCTGTTTCTGAGGTGGGAGAGGAAGACCTGTGAGGTGCTGATAGTTGTTGATGGTCAAACTTTCTTCTGGTAGGTAAGTGACAAGATGACGGGACATAGTCATATGTTTTGATCCCTAACTTTTGCCTGGACCGCCCTTTCGGGTTTTCAGTCCACCGGGATACCCATTTTTGCCCAAGCCGCCTTTTCAGGTTTTCGACTTGCCGGGTGTACAAATTTTTTTATTTCATCCCTTCATTTTGCCCGAACCCTTTTGGTTCGCCGGGAAGCCCTAATTTTTGCCTAGGCATGTCAGCCTAGCGGGTCTTTGATCGTGCGTAGTATTTTTTTTCCCGACTATGTCCACGTTCTTAGAATGCAGGGAGGTGCCCCTGGCTGCTCGTGTTGTCATGCCACCAGAAGATCTTCGTTTGATCGTCCAATGCCCCAAGTGACTTAGACGGAGATTTGCCCCAGATAATAGACCATGGTCAGGTCTGCCCCTTGATTGGAAGTGCTTTTGTTCATCAGATATTCTTCGTGCGAATTTTCCTGCTGTTCAAACAAAAAGTCATATGCAAACAATGTTATATCAAAAATACAAAGCTTATATCTGTCTTGAAGATTTTGAAAATGCATTCTTTTTCATAAAACAAGTGAATGTTTGTAAAACGTGATGTCAACTCCGTATTTACCGTAGGCCTTAAGGAGTCAGGATACCTTTTGTACAGTATGCTTTCGAACTAACCCATGCTTCAGCTAGGACTTTTAAGGGTTATAACGTGGCCTGGTTCACGGTTTAAGAAACAAAGGATAAAGGCTCAAATTTTATTTGTACCCACCCGCTCTTCGTGATGTTCTTCAAACCTAAACTCAGTTGATCATACGTTAGACCTTGTTTGAGTCTTTGCTCTGATTTTCCGGTGATGGTTCGGATGTTGATGATTTATTCTGAACAGGCAGTCATTTTTTGTCGAAGGTTTGTAAGACCTCTTTCTTTTTTTTTGTTATTATTATCCCTATTTTTTGCCTGAACTGTTTCTTTTGTGATTACAGTCAGCGGGATGCCCCAGTTTTGTAAGTCTCCTTCCTAGGTTTTGACTTACTGGGTTTTTATTTTGAGAAGTAATGACTGCCTGTCTTTATGATTGTTCGGAACCATCACTGTCTTTCTTTGTTTTGTAAGGACCTCTTCGGTGCCATTCGTTATGCACTTGGATCAACTGAGAGACTACCCTGCCCCAGGTTATGATTAAGGGTTTTTAAATTTCGAAAAGAAAAAAAAAAACTCCTACTTCTTTGGCTTAGAGGGGTTGACGAGGGATTATCTTCCTTATAACTCCAGTGTTTAGGATTTGAAACAATGCCTGTACCTCATCAGCGGGGTCTGTTCAAAAGCATACTGTAGATTGTGGTATCGTTTTCGTCATCCTCCCTCAAGAGGCTTAGAATTATTAATCGAGCGCTGATCATCAGAAAAAATATGAAAATAACTTGCGTATAGTGAATACGAATATATTGCTTCAAAACAGACATATGCGATGCATTAATGAAATAACAACGTTTAACATGAGTAAATGTTTAAACAATCAAAGAACAACACAACTTGAACATTCGAATGAACAAAAGTTTTCTAGTCTCAGGGCTTGTCACTTCAAATGGTGAGCCTTGGAGGGATGGTAGAAAAACTCCGCCTGACCATCTTGTGTGAACTCTAATGCTCCTTCATCAATCAGGTCCTGGATCTTGTTCTTCAGAGCCCAACACTCATTTGTATCATGTCCTGGACTGGCAGAGTGGTAGGCACACCTTTTATTGGGATCATAGATAGGAGATGTTGTTTTGGGGTTCCGGGGATGAGCCCTTAAAGTGATCAGATTCAACCTCAACAGGCGTTGTAAAGCTTGAAACAACGACATGTTGAGCTGGGTGAATTGCCTCCTGGGCTTGTCTGGCTGAAGCTGGTGAGGTTGCTGCTGAATTTGTGACACTGGAGCCATTTGAGGAGCTCTCCCTTTACCTCCTTGTCTCAAAGATGGTTGAATGATGACTGGCCCTTCAACCTTAGAGGTTTGCCCCAGTTGGTTACCCCGAAGCAGTTGGTTGACGAGAACCCCGAGCTCATCTTGTCTTTGAGCTAGGTCTTGGATGATAGTCACCTGCCCCAGCATATGGGCTCTCATTGCATCCACTTCAGCTTGCAGATGTTTTAGCCGTTCGTCCTCAGTGTTGTTCCTGACCAAAGTCTCCATGAGAAGTGTCCTTAGTTCCTCCTGCCCCTTGGATAGATTCAGGAGGATTTCCCCGAACCGAGTCTCTAAGGAGGTCCTGGTTATCTTGTTGGGAAGCCATTGCTGAAATAAACAGCAAGAACGGTAAGTGACCTGCAACAAGGATACCTGTTATGCAATGATGTGTATGACATGCATGTAATGTTTTCAAGGACCTCGCGGGATAAACAAGAAAATTGTTAGCATTTGAATTTGTAGCTTGATTGAAGGAACTCCATGTTGCTGAGAATCCTTCTTCAAGGGTCAAAGGCTCACCATATCCAGTGGGTCATAGCCCCTGACAACCTTGGCTAGAGGAAAATAAATCCCCTTTTGCCGCTTGCTGGACAGTTGATTTATCATGACCTGCATCACAAGCCCTTGAGATCCTTGAAATGGGTTAGGATGTATGCAATGGTATGATGTTATGGTATGCATGGGGTAATGTGAGTAAACCCTGTTATGAGTCCCTAATTAAGGACTGCAAACCAAAACCTGCAAGAAACTTAGTATACCCTGTTATGAGTCCCAATTAAGGACTATAAACAAAACCTGCAAGTAGTTCATGTGTCAGATAACAAGCATGCAAGTAGTCAAGTATAAAGGCACACAAGTCACACAAGAGAAACCCTTAGAGTTCAGGCCAGCATGGGGTCTGGGTATTACCCTCTTGAAGTTGGTGGGCTCAACCTGTCCTATCAGAAGTAACCGGGTTCTAAGGGTCCCAATATCACGGGATTGCTTTCATTGTTCATCATTTCGATTTAGCCACTGAACTGGCGACCGAAATATTCCAGGAAAGCAACCCTCAATTGAGTGTAGTATCGAGTATCAACCAACCTTGGACTGCACCAAAGTCAGTTATCTCACTACCCTAAAGAGGCCAAGATAGTTCAATTAAGGTTCCTAAGGTCTGTTGATGCTTCACGACACCACGCGGAGGCCCCGTACTCTCCTTGACTGAACTCAAGGGTTACCGGTACACACCAAAGTGCCACATCAACGTAGCAGACTGTTTCAACCATGTCGGTATACCCCACACAGTTCCCTCACAGCCTTGTTGCTACTTTCTAAGAAGGTATCCCCCAGATCCGGGTTAGGATCTATAGAACTCCCAAGACAGTCCCACAATTTAAAGCAAGCAAAGCAATACAATTGAAAACACAGTGATCTTAGTCCTAAGGTACACCTCACTTTATAAAAGAGTACTGTTCCCCAGCAGAGTCGCCAGTTCTGTGATCGGTGGATCTGGAACTGACTGTTTAATGCTGGTTCGCGAAATGTCGCGGAAGCAAGAGTCGCCACCGTCTTTTATTTTCTCCAAATGGAAAGGACAAAAGCACAGAAAAATTCCTTTAAAGAGATTGCTCTCGGTTCGGGAGGTAGATTATAGAAAGGGAAGGTGTTAGCACCCTTTCTATCCATGGTTATCCATGGGCTCTTAGGTACTTGCTCATTGTGTTTTCAAAAATGGTTTGTTTGCTTTTCAACTGTGGGTTTTAAAAAAAGTTTCTTTGAAAATTCCAGTTCGACTCTTGTATCGGTCCTCAAGAGTGTTTGAAAAATTGATTTCGAAAGCTTTTTGAAAAGGTATCGGTGTGAAAAGTATCTTTGATTTGTTTTTGAAATTAGAGCAAGTATCTAGAGTCGTCTACCTACCCTAAGGAATTCGTCTGTGTAAATGTCCTTTAAAGTAATGCCATCCCACCATTGAGAGGTAGGTAGCACCACCGTTGGAGGTGTTCGGGTCAATTCGAGGTTCGGGACATGGTGATCACCGGAGCAATAGGAAGATACCTTAGAAGCTACCCTCATGCCAGGTTCCCGGATCATGAGGACTTACTAAGACATCCTCTACTCGACGATCACCTTTCGAGAGGCAAGGCAACAGTGAAGCGTACCCTAGGGGTGGTGTCTGATTTGTGTGTCATGTTCATTTATTTTTGTCTTGTTCATGTCATGGGTGATCTACGCGTTTGTTTTTATTTTTGACATTCATTCTTGCATGCAATTATTAGCAGTTAAAAAGTTGCGAGAAATATAAAGTTCCTAAACTATTACAAAGGCGCGGGTCCACATCGCCAAATTAAATCCAGGACCCGATTTGACATAAAATAAAGAAATAAAGTGCGAGAAATATAAATTTACACGGCTTTGGGAGAGTTACATTAATAGTTAAAAGAAGGAATAAAAATGCGAAGAGAATTAAATCGAAAGCGAGGGCGTTGGACCCTTTTTAACGAAATTAAATTATTAATAAATTAATTAAATTAAAATGAAAGGAAATTATTTTTTTGAGTTTTTTGTATTTATGAATTTTTAATGAGAAGATTAGATGAAATTAAAATTAAATTAACCCTAATTCTACAACTTTTATTTATTAAAAAATATTAAAATTGAACCTAGAATTAAACCTAATTAATTAATGTAATTTTATTTACAAAAATAAACAGTTAATTATTAATAATGAGAAAAGAAAAGAAAAAGATATTAAAGTAATAAAAACCTAATTCTACAAATTTTAAGTTTATTGAAAAATGTCAAAATTAAGTTTAAGAATAAAACTAATTAATTAATAATTTTTATTTACAAAAATATTAAAATAAAATATACTTTATTATTTTTTTTATGACTTTCTGATTTTTATTATTTTTATGTTTTTATGAAAATAAATTAATTTACAGAATTAAAAGAAGAAATAATTGAAACAAATAAAATTAAAAAAAAGAAAAGAATTGCAAAACCTTGGGGGGTTCTGTCCCCAATTGGAGGTACCATTTAGTATTTCTGGCCCAATAATTTCCTGGCCTCGTTGACCTTTTGGCTAGCGTGTGGCTTTGTTGACTGATGCCTATGCTACCCTTCAAATCTGGCCCTTTGGATGGGGATCATGGGGCGCGTGGCACGTTTGGATCATTGGGCGTAGGATGAACCTCAGGAGGCAAGCTGCATGGGAACGTGGTTAGAAGAAAAATATGAAATAAGAAAGGGGGACCTGGGATTCGAACCCAGGTCCCAGAGATTACCAATGCCAAGCCTGACCAGTGGAGCTGTGAACGCGCTTTGTACATAGAATAGAACACAAATACCATAAAGCAAAATAAGAGTTAATGGATAATTTTAGCGCGAAATTCAAACGAGCCAACCATGCCTTGCCACCTAGTCTTCTTCTTCCTCGTTTGCATTTTACCTGAAACATAAAAGGAATTAGCGGGGGTTTTGAACCCCCCCAAAATATGCCCTTTTCAAGAATAGCGATTAGGCCATCTTGCTTCATAAATTGGGCGCGACTGTTACATTCGATTCGTCCAAGTGTCCTGAATTTAACCATGGTACTGAGAAGTCTTAATTTTACAGTATATGAAAATACCCAATTCGAAGCTTGAGGAACCCTAGCATGTTTCAATGGTGAAATCGCGTACGACGCTTAAAAACTCAATTAAAACATGTGGTTAGCTTTAGAATGGTCCAATGAACATAAATCAAATATTAAAAACTACAAAAAACGCATGAATCATGATGCAAGCATATGGAAAAAATTCTGTACAAGACACGATCGTTCTACCGTTTCTTTGTGTTAGAATGGATGGTTTTGATCTGAAAACCTTCCTTGAAGTCTCAGGAAGGCAATGGAATGATTATTTGATCTTGAAAAGCCTTGTAATCGTGTTTTCAGTATTTGAGTTTTCTTGAAAAAATGCAAGGTTGTCTATGGCTTTTTGGGCGCAGCTTCAGGTCCTGAGCACTAGGGTTTGCATCCTGCTTATGTATGGAATGATTAGGGTTGAAAATTGGATCCAAAAAACCTTTGCATTGATTGAATGGATATTTAATTTTCATGCATATATTTTTCAATCTTTTTCATGCATATTTGATTCCAATCATGGCAAATCACATTGATTCTTTCTATATCTGGTCATGCACGAATCTTGAGTGTATTTCATGCATAAAAAGATTTAAAAAACTTCCTTTGGTATTTTTCACATATTTTAATTAATTAAATGAATTATTAGCAATTAAAATTCAAATAAATAAAATAAAAATGATGAATAACTTCCCTTTGGGCCAAATGGTCGTTCACATGCTTTGGATGATGAATCTTGGAAGAAAATGTGGCCCATTAGCAATTTTAAGACATTTGAAGCAAAGTTGACTTTTCAAAATATCCAAAAATTTCCCAACTTCCACAAGGCATATCTTGCTCAATTTTTAGGCTTTGATCATGTTCTTGGACATTTTGGAAAGGTCTTGAAGTCCTCTAACCAATGCCTTTGGTCCCATGTCATTTTGATTTACCAATCTCAAGTTATGGCCTTTGACTTAAAGTCCCTTTTTGTTGACTTTTGAAAATGACCTATAATGTTGAAATTGATAACTTTTTGTGAGAGCATTTATTGGACTTGAAGTGTGAAGAGGAGTTGTAGGAAATTTCTTTCTCTTCAAAATGAGATTTGGATGGAATTTTTATGATAATCCATGTGGAAGTTATGCCTTGGTCAAGTTACAGTTGACTTTTTCAACTGTCCAAATATGGAAACTTTTGCATCTTGAGACTTTTTGAGCCAAGCTTTGAGAATCATGATCAAGCATTGATCAAATGATGTTTGTGGCTTCAAAATGAGATGTTGACCAAAAATTTGAACTTTTGACTGTCAAATGACCATTTTGCCCCTGCAGTTGATTGTAGTGCAATTAGGGTTTTTGACTGTGCAATTTTGTGCTGTAAGTCTTGAAACTTGACATGAGGATGCTTGACCATATTTATAGGCATGTGGGACTTGATTGGACCCTTGGAAACTTCATTTTCTTTGCCAGAACCAAAACCCTAGTTTTTGACTGTTAGGAGGCCCTTGAACTGTGCAACCCTTGGGGAGATTTTGAAGCTTTGACTTGGCAAATTTTGAAGAATATGGGAGGGCAAATTTTGGGGTACAACAGATCCAATCATACCTCTATATTTTTTGACATCAACACTCTTACCATGTTCATCCTTATCTAAATTCTCGTTGGTAGGCATAGGGGTGTCAATTGAATTTGAGTTGTCCATTCCAAATTATTTAAGAAACTCTTTGCAATATTTTGTTTGACATACAATTGTGCATTTATTGAGCTGCTTTATTTGAAGACCGAGGAAGTAGTTTTGCTCCCCCATGAGACTCATCTCAAATTCACCTGCATAACCTTAGAAAATTCTTCGACCAAATGTAGGTTAGTTAAACCAAAAACAATATCATCTACATAAATTTGAACAAAAAGAATGTGCTTTCCTTTATGTTTAATGAAAAGAATGGTACCCACTTTACCTCTTGAATATCCATGATCAAGTAGAAATTTACTAAGTATTTCATACCAAACCCGAGGGGCTTGCTAATCTGGATATTCATTATTCTCAAAACCAGGAGGTTGTGAGACATATACCTCTTCATTTATGACTCTGTTTAGAAAAGCACTCTTTGCATCCATTTGATAAAGCTTAAAATTGTTTGCACATGCATAAGCGAGCAAGAGACGTATAGCCTCAAGGTGAGAAATAGGAGCATAAGTCTCCTCATAATCAATGCCCTCCTCTTGGTTGTACCCTTGTGCCACTTAACGTGCTTTATTGCGGGTTATCACTCCGTTTTCATCAAGTTTATTTCTAAAAACCCACTTAGTGCCTATGATATGATGGTCTCGCGGACGAGGGACAAGTTCCCAAATATCATTTCTTTTAAATTGATTGAGCTCTTCTTGCATGGCCATTAGCCAAAATTCATCAATCAAGGCCTCTTTGGCATTTTTAGGTTCTACTTGTGAAACAAAAGTGAAGTGATAACAGAAATTACTTATCTTAGAGCGAGTCATCACTCCTTTTGAAATATCTCCCAATATGTTGTCAATGGGATGGTATTTTGAGGGTTTCCAAGCTGGTGGAAGATCATTTACTTTCGTTGACTCTTCTTCCTCATCTTTTGTATGGCTTGTATCTTTTTCCTCCTCATCGTCAACTGTTTTGAACTGATCAATTTCCTCAACAGTTTCCTTGAGTATGTCTTCTGTAGATACACATGCACCATCAAGAGAAATACCTTTTCCGACATTTTTCGGATAAGATTCATCAAAAGAAACATGGTATGACTCCTCAACCGTAAGTAAACTCTTATTATATAGACGTTGTTTACTCTAATACCCTTAAACATAATATTTTATTCAGTATTTTCAATTATGCAGCAAGTATTTGTGAAAGTAACTTTATAACCCTTGTCACATAATTGGCTAATACTTAACAAATTATGTTTAAGCCCCTCTACTAAATGGACATCAGAAAGAGTAGTGGTATAAGGATTACCTGCACTACCTTTACCGATTATCGCTCCTTTGTTATTGTTTCCATAAGTAACAAATCCCTTTTCCTTTTCTTTGAAGTCAATGAAAAGCGATATGTCACCTGTCATGTGCCTTGAAAACCCGTTGTCTAGAAACTATCATCTATCCACGAATGTAAGACACTTTTCCTGCAATATCAAAAGAGAGAGGTAGGTACCCAATTTTTATTAGGTCCATGTGGGTAAGTGGTAACATGGTTGCCATTAGGCCTCCATTGGTAAATGCCTTTAGGAATAAGAAATCTCATAAACTTACATTTTTCAATGGTATGACCAAAACGACAATAATAATGACACAAACCATGATGATGATGTATTTTCTTACTTCTGCTCATTGAATCCTTTGGAATCTTTTCAACAAAATAATATTTTGTATATGGTGGATTCAACATTTTCTTAAAAAATCTAGGATCGACGGAAAAAGTAACATTGGGCTGTAAAGCTTTTTCCAATTTGGCATTAAGAATTGTAACCTCTTATTGCCAAATATGACAAACTTCACATTCCCTTCTAGGAATACATCCTCTAACATCCTTATCCTTTGAACTTTCTGCAATACTAGCTTTTATACATTTTAAGTCTTTTTCGGCTTTATAGACTTTACTCTCCAAGAATGAAAATATTTGTTTATCGAAGGATAATATCTTAAAAGCATCTTCAGCTTTGTTTTGCAGTTTTTCAAAATCTATTTTTAGTTCAGAAAAATACATAGAAGAAAAGTTTTTAGGATATACTTGTCTTACTTGCTTGTCGTGGTTATTTTTTTGTGGTTGGACTGATTTTTGGTGTGTGCCATGAGACATAAATTTGCAGTCTCATCACTATCAGTTGAATTGTCATCATTTGACGAATCACTATCGCTTTCCCACACAATGTAAGCTCTTCTTTGCTTATTGAACTTCTTTGGTGGAGCTTTTCCTTTGTCCTTTTTCATCTTTGGACATTCCGGTTTGTAGTGTCCAACTTTACCACAATTGTAGCAAGGTCCTTTACTTCTTTGCTTTTTATTATCTTCTTGCCTTTGCTCTTTGGAATGTTTTCAAAAGCTTATGATATTCTTATTGGAGTGCTTGATCCAATTCTTTCGAATAAACCTATTGTATCTCCAAACAAAAAGTCTCATTTCTTCATCATTTGAATTTTCATCACTAGTTGAGTCATTTCATCTTGATCTTTATTTGAGGACTTGGAGCTAGAAGCCATTAGAGCTATTGACTTCTTCTCACCTTCCATGTCTGTATTCTTCTCCTTCTTACTCTTGTTTTCATATTTTTCAAGACTTTCTAATTCTTGTTGATGTTCTTCCAACTTGCCAAATAGAGCTGTAATGGTAAGCTTAGTGGGGTCATTGGCTTCCTTGATAGTTGTTACCTTAGGTTGCCATTCCCTTCTAAGACATATCATAATTTTATTAGTAAAAATTTCATTGGAAATAGGTTTTCCAAGTGCATTTAAACGACTCACAAGATGAACGAATCTCTTTTTCATGTCGGAGACAGATTCTCCTTGTTTCATGTGAAAGAGCTCGAACTCTTGATTGAGTGTGTTAATACGAGACTGTTTAACTTCAGTAGTGCCCTCATGGGAAATTTCTAAAGCATCCCACACTTCTTTAGTGGATGTGCAATGAGACACCCTATAATACGCATCAACACCAAGTGCTAAGATTATCATATTATTGCCTCTCCAATCGCACGACCACTTCTTTTCAACTATTTCATTCCATTGATCCTCGGGCTTAGGTACTATTGCACCTGCATCATTTCTCATGGTAATTTGAAAAGGACCATTCTGAATGGCATTCCATACATTCCTGTAAATGGAATTTATGTGTACTCGCATGCAGTCTTTACAGTAGCCATAGTTTTCACCATTGAAAATAGGAGCTCTATTATACGCCACCTTTGGTTCAAAGGCCATAGCGTTACCAGTAAACATAAAGCACCAGCTAACCGGTGCTCAGATACCACTTGTTAGATCGTGTGGGAAGTGATCGAGAGGGGGTTGAATAGATCACCTCCTTATTCTTCAATGATTTAAAATCTTTTATCAAAGTTTGTTAAAAACAGCGGAAAAGTAAGGTCTAGAATCAACTTTCGTCTATTTTTAACCAACTACTAGAAAACCGGACATGCGATAAACTTGTTGGATTTTATTAGTATGAAATAGATGAATCTTAAACACATATTACTTAACGTTTTTAATGCACTTATCACTTGAACAATGTTTCCAATGAATAAAACTTGTAAGCAATTTTGTCAAACGGTTGGCGTATGCTTGTTTGATGATTAATAATGGTGACTTGATGAAAGTATTTGAACCACTGTTTTATCATTAAACAGAAAACCCAGCAAGCTAATTGAATCATAAAATTGCAGAAAATGTAAAGAGATAGAGAGAAAGAAAGAACAATATGCAGGCTGTTTGGAAAGAAAGTTCCCCAATGTCGTCCTCGCGTGTGGGTACGTCTCTCTCTCTATTCCAAAATTGAAATTGAGAACTCTTATAACAATTTTGCTGAATGTTTGAATACAAGGTTACACTACACAGATAGAAAGAAATCCCTAAGATCTTCTTCTTCTTGTAAGAATCTCCACTTGATATGAGCCTTAACAATATTCCTTGTAAGATCCACAACCGATCCTCCGCTTCCACGACCTGTTTTCAAAAATCCCTATGATTTCCAAACCCCTTGCTACAGATGAATCTGACTTGTGTGACCGTGACTAACAAACCCTCAAGAACACGTCTATTATTGGTGTACAAACCCCTTGGTTTTTCCTCGAAGCCCCCTTCAGAATCTTCAACCCAGCTGAGATCGTTTGAATGCACAGTTGGACGTTATCTCTTGATCTCTTGATCCAATTGAACAAAGATGTTTGATTTTCGTTGTTGTTGTTGAATTAAGATGATTGAGAAGATGATGAAGATGAAGTATCTTTCATGCTTCTTGCTTCTCAGAATTGATGCTCACAATTGTAATATGTGTCATTGTTTTTTTATGCTAAAAAAACTTACTTATATATGTAACAGAAAACGGTTAGAGACAGAAATTCGTATTATGAGTCAATGCATGTTAGCATGCATCGACTCATGTTAGTTATGTAACATAGAATGAGTTGATACATGTTGTTATGAGTCGATGCAAGAAAATATTACAGCATATTACAGAGCCAATCGTTTTACATGAGTCGACGCATAACACGTATGTGTCGACACATACTGAATTGAACTTTTGATTTTTGAATACAAAACTTGTTATGAGTCGATCCATGATGTTATGTATCGATGCATAAAAGTTCAAAAATGTTTTCCAGGGACATCAACATATCATGTGTCGATGCATGAAGTTATGTATCGATGCATAGAGGTTGAAGGTTGTATTCCAGGGGCATCAACATGTTATGAGTCAATGCATAGCATGGATGTGTCGACTCATATTGAAGCATAATCATTTTTATGATTCTTTGCTTAAGTATGCATCGATGCAAAGCTGTTTGTGTCGACTCATAACAGTATTTTATGTGTAAAACACATTCTTAACTCATTTTAAACATGTTATACTATATTTTTTACAATGCACACATGTAGGTAACATTCATTGATTATTTCACATATATTTGCTATCATTCAAAACCAATTATATGGAGGGGTTACCCACATTGACTTCATGATTGGTCAGACCTTCCTTACCTTAGATTTACTTCATGCTTTAGGATAGTCTTTTCATCTCCTCCCCTTTAATTTTTAAAATCTTCTTTATTTTTTCAAGTGATACTTTGGTTTTGTTTGCTATCACCTTTGTCGTATTTTTGTGATGAATGAAGAGTCACTCAGTTTTACACCATAGCTGAGACTACGACACTGTTCTTTTTTTCTTTATTGATTGCTTGTGGTTACATGTACCCTTAGGAGTTTGATTCCATCTTGTTCAAAGTGTGAATTAAATATACTTTAGGTTTTAAACCAAGCATGATAACATTAGGTAGAAGTTCCCTCGCTCCTTGTCCTTAGGTCCATATTACATGAAAACATTAGGATTTGTGTTTCCCCTAGATTTTGTTTCCCCTTTTGCATTGCATTTAAAACTAAAACTTCTTTTTCTTTATCAAATTTCAAAAACACTTAACAATAAAGAGGCAAACCATGTGTCATGAGCCTTAAGTAATGGGAGAAGGATGAGGCAGTACATTCCTAACCTTATTCTTCCTCTCATTCATAGTATTTAATATGGTTTAAATCACCAAATCCTTTTTTAAGGTAACAAAATATTTCAACCCATTCAAATCATTTTGTGTCCTTTGTGCACTTTTCTCTTTAAAATATTTTCTCAAAGATTAGACTCTTGTTGATTCTTGTAGCAATACAAACTATTATACTTCTATAATATATAGTGAAGTGATGATATTTTCCACTTAGTTTTTGAGTGATTGTCTTGTTTATCTTAATCCAAACAAAATCCTCCACCTCAGGATGATGCAAATGCTCTTTTCTCATAATTGTGGGTAGTAAGTATGTTTTCCACTCGAATACAGCAATTTGTCTTTCATTTAAAAACAATCAACAAATAAACCTTTTTGATAAGAACTACGGTACTCTAATTCCCTATTGCACAACGGAGATACATAGGCATGAGGTTTCAAAATCGAGGCGATCGCAATAATAAAATATTTTCTTTTTGTTCTTTAGATAATACACCTTTTGATTAGAATAAACATAATGGATCATGTTGAGTACAAAAATGTTTAGGGTGATAATATATTCCATTTGCATAAACGACCCCCGTACCTTGATCTCTATTTTTATTTTGGGTTTTATTCACTATTTTCCCATTTCCCTTTGGAATAAATAAAGTGCGGTGGAGACTTTTACTTTGTGAGTTAAGTCAATCAATGGATTAGTCTCAACTTTTTACTGCTACAGACAAATGGAGACTTCACTGGGGAACATCTCTAAGTGGGTCAATCCTTGCTTTGTTTTCTCTTTTTCTTTGGGTGTTTATCTATATGCTCTACTTTTTATTTATTTATTGCATGAATTGCATTTTATTGCTTTCCACTATTCTGGATATTACTGTTGTGCTGGTTACTGGATTTTCTATTTTTCAGGTTGGATGGGATGTTACTTTGAGGTAAAAGGCCTAATACTCAGGCCAGAGAGAAACACTTAGGAACACATAGTACTAGAGTGGATAGTCATGACGCCTACTGGGTGCAGACTCTACTAGCATGGTCATGAGAGCCATGCGCAGACGAGGTTCATTTGGGGATTACTATTGTTATGAACGTTTGTTGCTATGATGATAGGTTTCTACATGGACTTATGACTATGTGGACCTTTTTGTCCATACCCAAGCCAAAATTTACATGTGAGATGGGGTGGGAATTATTCTTACAGGTACTGTTGTTGATCCTCATAATACTTGGGTTTCTTGTGTTTGAGTTGATTCTGAACCTTTGATCCTGTTATGTTCAGAATGTTCATAAATAGTGCAGCAATTATTCAGTTTGATGGAACCTTGATCCCATATACTTGCATTCATGTTCCTTTATTTCCATTCATCTTTTCTTTGATTCAAGTTGTTAAGTTGTCTCAGATATGAACACTATCAAGAAGGACACCATGGCTTAATAATATGAACCAAAGCCTATAAGTTCATGGAAATATTGGAAAATGGCTTTTGCATTGCATATCATTTGCATCCTCTGCATCACTCATGCATACATCCAGGTTGCCCAGGGTCTCATTCCTAGTTGTTTCTTTCTTCCAGTTATCTGTCAACCATCAAGTTGTTTCCTCAACACATGTACAAGGCTAGAGCTAACATTAGACAAAGAATGGAAAATCAAGAACAACATAGCATGGAAGTCAGAATGGAAATCAATAAGTTGAAGTCAGGCATGCCCAAACTTACTGAGATGATGCAAGTTCTGATTGTCAGAGGAGAGCCACCTCAAAGTACTGTGATATCTAAAATCTCAACTGTCGTTTTAACCCTCAACCTATCTAACATATAACCAATACATGGCTATAATTTAGGCTACCCCTGAATTACTCTCCACCTATTGCAATTGCTCTAATGGTTGGCCAGTCTTCCCAACCAGTTTTCCAGGCTTCAGTTTTCACTGAACCTCGTCTATTCATTCATACTGCTTCTCATTAACCTGTTGTATAAGCTGCTTATGGGAACCCTCTCTTTGAATACCATGCTATCAGTCCCCGAAGTGTGAGTCAGGCATATTTTGGTGAGATTGAAGACATTAAGGAACATTATCATACTTTGGAAAAGAGATTAAAGGCCATGGAAGGCAATGAGTTCTTAAGTGTTGATGCTGACAACATGTGTGTGGTTTCTGACCTTGTGATGCCTGAAAAGTTCAAGACTCCCGAGTTTGATAAATACAAGGGGTATACTTGTCTGAGGAATAATTTGGTCATGTACTTGAGGAAGATGGATGCTTACACCATGTGATCGGTGGATCTGGAACTGACTGTTTAACGCTGGTTCGCGAAATGTCGCGGTAAGCAAGAGTCGCCACCGTCTTTTATTTTCTCCAAATGGAAAGGACAAAAGCACAGAAAAATTCCTTATAAGAGATTGCTCTCGGTTCGGGAGGTAGGTTATAGAAAGGGAAGGTGTTAGCACCCTTTCTATCCATGGTTATCCACGGGCTCTTAGATACTTGCTCAATGTGTTTTCAAAAATGTTTGCTTGCTTTTCAATGTGGGTTTAAAAAGTTTCTTTTGAAAAATTTCAGATCGACTCATACGTCAGAGTGTTTGAAAAGTTTGCTTTGAAGGCTTTTGAAAATGTGTCAGTGTGAAAAGATTTTTTTGTTTTGTTTTGAGATTAGAGCAAGTATCCTTGAGAACCTACCTACCCTAAGGAATTCGTCTGTGTAGATGTCCTTTAAAGTAGTGCCATCCCACCATTGAGAGGTAGGTAGCACCACCGTTGGAGGTGTTCGGGTCAATTCGAGTTTGAGGGACATGGTGATCACCAGAGCAATGGGAAGACACCTTAGAAGCTACCCTCATGCCAGGTTCCCGGATCATGAGGACTTACTAAGACATCCTCTACTCGACGATCACCTTTCGAGGCAAGGCAACAGTGAGGCGTACCCTAGGGGTGGTGTGTGATTTGTGTGTCATGTTTCAGTTATTTGTCTTGTCATGTTTGTCGTGTTCTACGCTTGATTTTAATTAGACATTCATTCTTTCATGCTTGATTAACAGTTAGGAGTGCGGAAAAGATAAATCTATGACTATTACAAAGGCGCGGGTCCACATCGCCAAAATTAAACCGGACCCGATTTAGCGGAAAATAAATAAAGCGAATAAATAAAAGTGCGAAAAGTAAATTACAACGCTTTGGGGCAATTACATAATTATATAAAACGATAAAAAGTAAATGCGCGAAATAAAGGAATTGAATAAAACTAGGGCGTTGGACCCTTTTGCAAATAATTAAAAGTTAATGAGAATTAAAAATTAAATGACTAATTGTTTTTGGTATTTTGTGTTTTTTAGATTTAATGAAAAAAAGGAAGTTAATTAAATTAAACGGCGAACCCTAATTCTAATATTTTTTATTTATTATGAAAGAGTTAGAATATAATCTACATTAAACCCTAATTTATTTATGTGCAATTTTTAATTTATGAAAGTAAAATGATAAATAAATAATATTGTTATTCTGAAAAAAAGAAATTTAAAAAAGAAAATCAAAAGTTATTTAAACCTAAATTCTATTTTTTTGGGTTTTTTATAAAAAAAGATTAAAGCTATAACCTAATTAACCTAAATTATTTACATATATTAGTTTATTGATGAAAATAATAAAAATTAAAAATTATATTTTATTTGGACTTTTTTTTTTATTTTTTATGATGTTTTTTTGTATTTTTTGTGGAAAAAGTAAATTAATTAAATTAAGATAACAAAATAAATAAAATAACAAAAATAAGAAGAAAAAGAGAAAAAATGCAAACCAGGGCCATTAATCTTGAACTTGCTGACTATGCTTGGATCGTGTGTGGTGCATCTGACTCATGCTTAGGGTGTACCCCAATCTTCAACCTTGGGTGAGAGTCTCCTGGACACGTGGGCTGCCTGATGGTGAGAGAACATGGTGCGTCTTCATTCCAGCATTGCATAGGATTTGTTCATGAAAAATAATATTGAGTTTGCATAGACCTGGGGTTTGAACCCAGGTCATGAGGGTTATCAACGTGTCCACCTGCCAACTGAGCTATCATGTTCATGTTAATATAATATATCAAACAAATAATAAAAGATGAAATTGATTAATGGCCACTCAGCAACACAAAAGCGCGCGTTATTTTGAATGGACGTATCACGCTTCAACACGTCTTCGTCTCCTCCATATGCCTGAAAGTGGAAAAATATAAGGCAACGGTTTAGCAATGTTGCCTAAGGCCATATACCAAGAAATAGCGAATAGGCCCTCGACGCTCATAAATTGAGCGCGAGGGTTGGAATCTTTTCGTCCCTATGCTCTGAGTACGACCATGGCAATGAGGACGTCCAATTTTGCTGCACTTAGAAACCCCTAATTCTGAAACTGAGAAACCCTAATGCTTGTTAATGGCGAAATCGCGTGTATTGCACAAAAACAAAATTCATTGGCATGGTTAGCATCAGAACACTATAAGAAACAAGAATTAACAAACAAAATGTTATGAGGATGCATAAATTATGTTATACGATTTCAACATTTCTATGATACAGCTTGAACATTATCTACCAATTCTTGGAGTGTTAATGGGTATTTCTGATTGGAATTCGTTCAGCACCCCTTCAGGAAACTGTTGGAATAAGATTTGTACTTTGAATCGTCTCCTAAAGCTGATTTCAGTTTTCACTTTTTTGGAGAAATTTTGCAAGTTTGTAAGGTCAATTGCTGCGCAGTATGGAGTCTCTAGGGCTTATGGTTGTGATTCTGAATATGTATGGAGCATTTTAGGTCAACAATTTTCAACAAAATCTCTTGCATTCAAAGATTAAAGATTTGATTTTCTTCCATTATACTTTCAATCTTTTTCACATGGTTTTTGTGCAAATCATATCCAATTCAATCCAATTCTTCCCAATCAGCATGTGCACGAGTTATAGAGGCCAAATCATGCATAAAAAGATTTTTCCATGTTAGGTTTATATTTTTCATGAATTAAAATCATTTAAATGAATATAAATTAATATTAATTCAAATAAATAATTAAAAAATATGAGAATACTTCCCCTTGGGCCTAGTGGTCGTGCATAGGCTTGGCATGAAGAAATTTGGAAGATAATTGGGCCCATTTGCATTTTTAGGCCTTTTGCATCAATGTTGACTTTTCAAAATTCCTAAAAATTTCCCAACTTCCACAAGGCATAACTTGGTCAATTTTTAAGCTTTTCACGTGTTCTTGGACATTTTGGAAAGGTCTTTGAGTCCTTTAACCAATGCCTTTGGTCCCATGTCATTTTGATTTACCAATCTCAAGTTATGGCTCTTGACTTAAAGTCACTTTTTGTTGACTTTTGAAAATGACCTATAATGTTGAAATTGATAACTTTTTGTGAGAGCATTTCTTGGACTTGGAACATGAAGATGAATTGTAGGAAATGTCTTTCTCTTCAAAATGAGCTTTGGATGGAATTTTTCTGATAATCCATGTGAAAGTTATGCCCTGGTCAATTTCAGTTGACTTTTTCAGCTGTCTAAATATAGCAACTTTTGCATCTTTGATGATTTCTGAGCCAAACTTTGAGAATCATGATCAAGCATTGATCAAATGATGTTTGTGGCTTCAAAATGATATGTTGACCAAAAATTTGAACTTTTGACTGTCAAATGACCATTTTGCCCCTACAGTTGACTGTAGTGCAATCTAGGGTTTTGACTGTGCAATTTTGAGCTGAATGCCTTGAAATTTGACATGAAGACACTTGACCATCTTTTTAAGCATATGAGACTTGATTGGGCCTTTGAAAAGTTCATTTGCTTGACCAGAACTCAAACCCTAGTTTTGACTGTATAGGAGACAGTTGAGCTGCACAACCCTTGGGGAATTTTGTGACCTTGGCTTGACAAATCTTGGAGAATATGGGAGGGCAAATTTTGGGGTACAACAGTTGCCCCTGTTCAATCTTCTTAGACCTGAGGGTGCAGATTGGCTGATGTGCCTTTCGTAATCCGAAGGTAGAAGATGATTGAACACTAAAGTGCCCAGAAATTTGCGCTCACATAATAGCAATGATGATGAGGGAATGGGCTTATAGATGCCATTTGGATGTTGCTTGGATAGGATGATGGGCTTATAGATGCCATCTGGATGCTGATTGCGTAAGAGATTCCTTAGCGAGAACCTGCATACCTGCAAAACAGAAAAATGAGTACCTGACACGTTGCAGGAGTTGATTTTAGATGCTTGGTATAGGTGTGTCCTGGCTGGTTACAGGAGCTGAGTCTGGAGCTTCAAACGTTGATGAATGAACCAGGGATGGTTACTGCCTTAGCATGAATGGTAAGAGAATCCTGAATGATTTCAACCTCAACAACGCTCGTTGAGAAAATCTTGGTGAGAATTACCATCTTCGTAGTGTCAGGAAGAGAACCAAAGGACATTATGATCTCAAAGGGAGTCACCTCACTCGCCGTTGGAGAGGGAACTATAGGAAATTATAATCTGAAAGGAGATATCACCTCACGCTCATGCCGGAGAGGGGAACATCTGAAAAAGGGATTACTACCTCACACACCGTTGGAGAGGGAACCATAAGAGAATATCACCTCACGCTCATGCCGGAGAGGAAAACATCTTGAAAAAGGAATTACCACCTCACGCTCACCGTCGGAGAGGGGACCATAAGAGAATATCACCTCACGCTCATGCCGGAGAGGGAAACATCTGAAAAAGGAATTACCACCTCACACGCCGTTGGAGAGGGGACCATAAGAGAATATCACCTCACGCTCATGCCGGAGAGGGAAACATCTGAAGAAGGAATTACCACCTCACACGCCGTTGGAGAGGGGACCATAAGAGAATATCACCTCACGCTCATGCCGGAGAGGGAAACATCTGAAAAAGGAATTACCACCTCACACGCCGTTGGAGAGGGGACCATAAGAGAATATCACCTCACGCTCATGCCGGAGAGGGAAACATCTGAAGAAGGAATTACCACCTCACACGCCGTTGGAGAGGGGACCATAAGAGAATATCACCTCACGCTCATGCCGGAGAGGGAAACATCTGAAGAAGGAATTACCACCTCACACGCCGTTGGAGAGGGGACCATAAGAGAATATCACCTCACGCTCATGCCGGAGAGGGAAACATCAGAAGAAGGAATTACCACCTCACACGCCGTTGGAGAGGGGAATATCAAAAAGACTTCTGGAAGTAGTATCGGAATGTCACCATATCTGGCTTACATCGGAAACTATATCTGGAAGGGAATCTGGAAGCAGTATCAGAACGTCACCATCGCTGGGTTTACATCTGAAACTATATCTAGAAGGAATTCTTGAAGCAGTATCAGAACGTCACCATCGCTGGGCTTACATCTGAAACTATATCGAGAAGGGATTCTTGAAGCAGTATCAGAACGTCACCATCGCTGGGCTTACATCTGAAACTATATCGAGAAGGAATTCTGGAAGCAGTATCAGAACGTCACCATCGCTGGGCTTACATCTGAAACTATATCTAGAAAGAATTGCATTAGTTGATACTAATCATTTTTGTATTGATCTTTTTCCTGAAAAGGTAGAACATAATTGTATGCAAAATCATGATGCATGAACTGTATGTTTTCAAGATCGATGAGATTCGTGTAATATGATGCATATGCATGTTATAATGATGTATGTGACGTTTTATGAATGTATGTTTTCGTCGTAGGAGAATAAATCCTTGACGGGTGCCGGGAAGTCGCATCTTGGGCTGTTGTGGAGGAATAGCTTTTGTTTCCGCTGGGGATGATAATTGCAAGTATACCGGTAGGAGAAGATAACTCCGTTGGGGAATAAACTTGGCAAACGGAGGGTTCTGCGGGGAGAAGAAGATATTCTAGCGACCATGTTGGGGAGTGCTACTCTGTGGGGATAGCGATGCTTTGTTGCAGTGATGAAGATAACTCCGCCGGGGATACCATTGATGAGTTATGCTGGGAGATTCTTGTTGTGCTGGAAGTGTTGACAGACTTTGCTGGGGTAGGAAGATACTTTGCCGAGGGTGCTCTTTCCGTGGCTTTTGGCTGAGGATAACCCAGTTATATCCTGTTACGGAAATAACTCTTTAAATCAAGCCGGGACGACGCGTTCGTGTTCTGCGAGGGGTAAGCTTCCAGAATCTACTGGGGATAAGCTTGCTGCTTGGGGAGATATGAATTCCACCTTTCCTGGGGAAACTGGATTGGACTCTTCTGGGGAAGTTTTGAACTGCGTTGGCCATATTCTTCAACGGAGCTTACCCTGATACCTTGGAGGATAGAACAGTCAGACTGCTTAGACCACTCTTTATTGCCCCTGTTTCTGAGGTGGGAGAGGAAGACCTGTGGGATACTGATAGTCGTTGATGGACAAACCTTCTTCTGGTAGACAGATAGCAGGACATAGTCGTACGCTTTAATCCCTAACTTTTGCCTAGACCGCCCTTTCGGGTTTTCAGTCCACCGGGATACCCATTTTTGCCCAAGCCGCCTTTTCAGGTTTTCGACTTGCCGGGTGTGCTGATTTTTTCATTTCATCCCTTCATTTTGCCCGAACCCTTTTGGTTCGCCGGGAAGCCCTTATTTTTGCCTAGGTATGTCAACCTAGCGGGTCTTTGATTAGGCGTAGTATTTTTTCGACTATGTCCATGCTTTTTTAGAATGCAGGGGGTGTCCCTGGCTGTTTATGTTACCATGTTACCAGAAGATGTCTGATCGGGCAAGATTTGTTGCTGGAGTGCCCCAAGTGACTCAGGCAGAGATTTGCCCCAGGCTTTTTGGCCTTTTGAGAGATTCTCTGGATCTTGACCGGACTGCCCCAGATGATAGACCATGATCACGCCATGCCCCTTGATTGGAAATACTCTTGTTCATTAGACTTTCATCGTGCGAATTTCTATGCTGTTCAAACAAAAAGTCATATGCAAACAAGGTTATGTTAAAAATGCAAAGCTTCTGTCTGTCTTAGAGATTTTGAAAATGCATTCTTTTTCATAAAACAAGTGAATGTTTGTAAAACATGATGTCAATTCCGTATTTACCGCAGGCCTTCAGGAGTCAGGATACCTTTCGTGACAGTATGCTTTCGAACTAACCCATGCTTCAGCTAGGACTTTTGAGGGTTATAACGTGGCCTGGTTCACGGTTTAAGAAACAAAGGATAAAGGCTCAAATTATTTGTACCCACCCGCTCTTCGTGATGTTCTCCAAACCTAAACTCAGTTGATCGTGCGTTAGACCTTGCTTGAATCTTTGCTTTGATGTTCCAATAATGGTTCAGATGTTGATGACTTATCTTGAATAGGCAGTCCTCTTTTGCTTTGGTTGAGGGTTTGTGAGACCTCTTTCTTGATTTTGTTATCCCTTTCTTTTTTGCCTGAACTGTTTCCTTTTTTGGAATTACAGTCAGCGGGATGCCCTAGTTTCATAAGTCTCCTTTGTAGGTTTAGACTTTTTGGGCTTTTCGTTTATGAATTTTGATGATGACTGCCTGTCTTTTTGATTGTTCTGAACCATCACTGTCTTCGTTCGTTTTGTAAAGATCTCTTTGGTGCCATTCGTCATGCACTTGGATCAACTGAGAGACTACCCTGCCCCAGGTTGTGATTAAGGGTTTCAATTTTCGAAAATAAAAACTCCTACTTCTTTGGCTCTGAGGGGTTAACGAGGGATTATCTTCCTTATTACTCCAGTGTTTAGGAATTTGAAACAATGCCTGTACCTCATCAGCGGGGTCTGTTCAAAAGCATACTGTAATGATTGCGGTATTGTTTTCGTCATCCTCCCTCAAGAGGCTCAGAATTATTAACCAAGAGTTGACATCAGAAAAAATATGAAAAGGATATAATAAAAATAATTGTATTAATTCCCAAAACAGACATACGCGATGCATTAATAGAATAAAAGAGTTTGCTATGACAGTAATTGTTTGTATAAGCAAAGAAAAGTACAACTCAAAAATTCAAGTAAACAAAAGGTCTTCAATGATTGGGCAACGGAGCAGTGATTATGTTCGGAGTCTCAGACACTTCAATCTGAATCTCCCCGGCGTCGATCATATCTTGGATCTTATTCTTGAGAGGCCAGCAATTGTCTGTAGTATGTCCCGGGCTATCTGAATGATATGCGCACCTATCGTTGGGATGATAGTTGGGTGCAGAAGTGTTCGGATTCCGAAGAGGAGCCCTTAAGGTGATCAACCCTGTCTTCAACATTTGTTGCAGTGCTTGATCCAACGACATATTGAGTTTGGTGTACTGCCGTTTCTCTTTGCGTTGCTGCCCCTGTCCTTGTTGAGCAGGTCCGGGATTGGAGATCTGGATTGACCCTGCCTCATGACGGCTCTTTTTACCGTGCACAGCATTGGATTCTTTCTTCCCCTGATGAGGCTTCTTATCAGAATGTGCAGCTTCTTGAATTTTCCCAGACCGGATGCCAGCTTCAATTCGCTCTCCAGTCAAGATAAGATCTGTGAACCCAGCGGACGAATTCCCAATCAGGTGGTTATAAAATGGACCAGACAAGGTCCCCAAGAACATATCCACAAGTTCCCGATCAGTCAGAGGTGGTTGTACCCTTCCAGCAAGATCCCTCCATTTCTGAGCGTACTCCTTAAAACCTTCGCTTGCGCCTAACGACATACCCTGGAGTTGGGTACGCGTGGGGGCAAGGTCGGCATTATACTGATACTGCTTGTAGAAAGCAGTAGCCAGCTCCTCCCAGTTACGAATTTTGGTCCCATCCAGCTGATAGAACCATTCGAGGTGAGTCCCTGAAAGACTCTCCTGGAAGAAGTGGATCCACAAGTTTTTGTCCACCGTATATGGCTGAATCTTCCGAACATAGGACCTTAGATGCAGCTTGGGACAAGACGCCCCGTCATATTTGGAGAAGGTTGGTGCCTTGAACTTATGGGGGATGATCACACCGGTTGATAAACCCAGATCTTCGAAATCCAGCCCAGGTACCTGTTGAACCTCCATAGCTTTCATTCTGTCCTCCAGTTGCTTATATCTGTCATCAGCAGGAGGGTACTGCTCTTCATCAAAATCTGTCTCGTTGTCGGAGACTACTGGACTGGGAACCTCTCTCTCATGATGACTGCTTTTTCCCACAGATGGGGTTGTCCTTTCAGCTTCAACTTGTGGTGTATTCCCAGATCTGCGTCTAGGGCTGAACAAGACAGTCCTCTTCTTCTTCTTGTCCTTCTTCAAAAGTAAGGCCTTCAGATCTTGCTGCCCCTGGGTCAAATTCAGGATCAGCTCTTGGAACTGGGCATTCTGAGCCTGGAGGTCCTTGATGGTCTGCTCAGCTGATGATTCTGGATTCATGACGATCGGCTGAAATAAACAGCGGAGGACGGTAAGCAACCTGTCAAAGGGACACCTGCAATGCAATGAGATGTATGACATGCATGCAATGATTTCAAGGACCTCGCGGGGTAAACAGAGAAACTTTGTTAGAATTTGGAACCGGTAGCCTGACTGAAGGCACTGCATATTGTTGAGAGTCCTTCATCAAGGGTCAAAGGCTCACCATATCCAGTGGGTCATAGCCCCTGACACCCTTGGCTAGAGGAAAATAAATCCTCTTTGCCCCTTGCTGGGATAGTTGTTCATCATGACCTGCATCACAAGCCCTTGAGATCCTTGACATGGGTTAGGATGTATGCAATGGTATGATGTCATGCTATGCATGGGGTGATGTAGGTAAACCCTGTTATGAGTCCCTATTAAGGACTATAAACAGACCCTGCAAGAAATTCAGTATACTTTGTTATGAGTCCCAATTAAGGACTATAAACAAAACCTGCCAGAGATCTAGTACCCTGTTATGAGTCCCAGTTAAGGACTATAAACAACACCTGCAAGAAATTTGGTTAACCCTGTCATGAGTCCTAGTTAAGGACTATAAACAAGACCTGCAAGAAATTTGGTAAACCCTGTCATGAGTCCTAGTTAAGGACTATAAACAAGACCTGCAAGAAATTTGATAAACCCTGTCATGAGTCCTAGTTAAGGACTATAAACAAGACCTGCAAGACATCAAGGGTCAGATTACAAGCATGCAAGTAGTCAAGTACGAAGGCACGCAAGTCACACAAAAGAGCCCTTAGGGTTTAAAGTCAGCATGAGGTCTAGGTACTACCCTCTTTTAGTTTGTTGGTTCATACCTGTCCTATCAAAGTAACCGGGTTCTTAGAGGATCCCAATATCATTGACTACCCTCAATCGGTCATAACTCCAGCATCGCAATCTTTTCTTGCGGCCAGAACCATCACGAGAGTTTAGCCTCAATGGGCGTAGCATACCGCTACTGTTTCTATTGGCCAAGTTGGGTCGTTTAAGGTTCTAAGGTCTGTTGGTGCTTAATGACTCCTTAGAAGACCCATATTCTCCCCGTTTCAACACGAGGGATATCGGTACAGACCAAGGCGCCACACCAACGTAGCCACTGCTTCACCCATGTCGGTATACGCCGGACAGGTCCCTCACAGCTTATGCTACCTAAACAGGGTATCCCCAGATCCGGGTTAGGATCTATGTAACTCCGATGCAACCCACAATAATAAAGCAAACAAAACAGTACAAGTGAAAACACAGTTATGACCTAGCCCTAAGGTACACCTCACTTTATAAAGTATCCCCAGCAGAGTCGCCAGTTCTGTGATCGGTGGATCTGGAACTGACTGTTTAACGCTGGTTCGCGAAATGTCGCGGTAAGCAAGAGTCGCCACCGTCTTTTATTTTCTCCAAATGGAAAGGACAAAAGCACAGAAAAATTCCTTATAAGAGATTGCTCTCGGTTCGGGAGGTAGGTTATAGAAAGGGAAGGTGTTAGCACCCTTTCTATCCATGGTTATCCACGGGCTCTTAGATACTTGCTCAATGTGTTTTCAAAAATGTTTGCTTGCTTTTCAATGTGGGTTTAAAAAGTTTCTTTTGAAAAATTTCAGATCGACTCATACGTCAGAGTGTTTGAAAAGTTTGCTTTGAAGGCTTTTGAAAATGTGTCAGTGTGAAAAGATTTTTTTGTTTTGTTTTGAGATTAGAGCAAGTATCCTTGAGAACCTACCTACCCTAAGGAATTCGTCTGTGTAGATGTCCTTTAAAGTAGTGCCATCCCACCATTGAGAGGTAGGTAGCACCACCGTTGGAGGTGTTCGGGTCAATTCGAGTTTGAGGGACATGGTGATCACCAGAGCAATGGGAAGACACCTTAGAAGCTACCCTCATGCCAGGTTCCCGGATCATGAGGACTTACTAAGACATCCTCTACTCGACGATCACCTTTCGAGGCAAGGCAACAGTGAGGCGTACCCTAGGGGTGGTGTGTGATTTGTGTGTCATGTTTCAGTTATTTGTCTTGTCATGTTTGTCGTGTTCTACGCTTGATTTTAATTAGACATTCATTCTTTCATGCTTGATTAACAGTTAGGAGTGCGGAAAAGATAAATCTATGACTATTACAAAGGCGCGGGTCCACATCGCCAAAATTAAACCGGACCCGATTTAGCGGAAAATAAATAAAGCGAATAAATAAAAGTGCGAAAAGTAAATTACAACGCTTTGGGGCAATTACATAATTATATAAAACGATAAAAAGTAAATGCGCGAAATAAAGGAATTGAATAAAACTAGGGCGTTGGACCCTTTTGCAAATAATTAAAAGTTAATGAGAATTAAAAATTAAATGACTAATTGTTTTTGGTATTTTGTGTTTTTTAGATTTAATGAAAAAAAGGAAGTTAATTAAATTAAACGGCGAACCCTAATTCTAATATTTTTTATTTATTATGAAAGAGTTAGAATATAATCTACATTAAACCCTAATTTATTTATGTGCAATTTTTAATTTATGAAAGTAAAATGATAAATAAATAATATTGTTATTCTGAAAAAAAGAAATTTAAAAAAGAAAATCAAAAGTTATTTAAACCTAAATTCTATTTTTTTGGGTTTTTTATAAAAAAAGATTAAAGCTATAACCTAATTAACCTAAATTATTTACATATATTAGTTTATTGATGAAAATAATAAAAATTAAAAATTATATTTTATTTGGACTTTTTTTTTTATTTTTTATGATGTTTTTTTGTATTTTTTGTGGAAAAAGTAAATTAATTAAATTAAGATAACAAAATAAATAAAATAACAAAAATAAGAAGAAAAAGAGAAAAAATGCAAACCAGGGCCATTAATCTTGAACTTGCTGACTATGCTTGGATCGTGTGTGGTGCATCTGACTCATGCTTAGGGTGTACCCCAATCTTCAACCTTGGGTGAGAGTCTCCTGGACACGTGGGCTGCCTGATGGTGAGAGAACATGGTGCGTCTTCATTCCAGCATTGCATAGGATTTGTTCATGAAAAATAATATTGAGTTTGCATAGACCTGGGGTTTGAACCCAGGTCATGAGGGTTATCAACGTGTCCACCTGCCAACTGAGCTATCATGTTCATGTTAATATAATATATCAAACAAATAATAAAAGATGAAATTGATTAATGGCCACTCAGCAACACAAAAGCGCGCGTTATTTTGAATGGACGTATCACGCTTCAACACGTCTTCGTCTCCTCCATATGCCTGAAAGTGGAAAAATATAAGGCAACGGTTTAGCAATGTTGCCTAAGGCCATATACCAAGAAATAGCGAATAGGCCCTCGACGCTCATAAATTGAGCGCGAGGGTTGGAATCTTTTCGTCCCTATGCTCTGAGTACGACCATGGCAATGAGGACGTCCAATTTTGCTGCACTTAGAAACCCCTAATTCTGAAACTGAGAAACCCTAATGCTTGTTAATGGCGAAATCGCGTGTATTGCACAAAAACAAAATTCATTGGCATGGTTAGCATCAGAACACTATAAGAAACAAGAATTAACAAACAAAATGTTATGAGGATGCATAAATTATGTTATACGATTTCAACATTTCTATGATACAGCTTGAACATTATCTACCAATTCTTGGAGTGTTAATGGGTATTTCTGATTGGAATTCGTTCAGCACCCCTTCAGGAAACTGTTGGAATAAGATTTGTACTTTGAATCGTCTCCTAAAGCTGATTTCAGTTTTCACTTTTTTGGAGAAATTTTGCAAGTTTGTAAGGTCAATTGCTGCGCAGTATGGAGTCTCTAGGGCTTATGGTTGTGATTCTGAATATGTATGGAGCATTTTAGGTCAACAATTTTCAACAAAATCTCTTGCATTCAAAGATTAAAGATTTGATTTTCTTCCATTATACTTTCAATCTTTTTCACATGGTTTTTGTGCAAATCATATCCAATTCAATCCAATTCTTCCCAATCAGCATGTGCACGAGTTATAGAGGCCAAATCATGCATAAAAAGATTTTTCCATGTTAGGTTTATATTTTTCATGAATTAAAATCATTTAAATGAATATAAATTAATATTAATTCAAATAAATAATTAAAAAATATGAGAATACTTCCCCTTGGGCCTAGTGGTCGTGCATAGGCTTGGCATGAAGAAATTTGGAAGATAATTGGGCCCATTTGCATTTTTAGGCCTTTTGCATCAATGTTGACTTTTCAAAATTCCTAAAAATTTCCCAACTTCCACAAGGCATAACTTGGTCAATTTTTAAGCTTTTCACGTGTTCTTGGACATTTTGGAAAGGTCTTTGAGTCCTTTAACCAATGCCTTTGGTCCCATGTCATTTTGATTTACCAATCTCAAGTTATGGCTCTTGACTTAAAGTCACTTTTTGTTGACTTTTGAAAATGACCTATAATGTTGAAATTGATAACTTTTTGTGAGAGCATTTCTTGGACTTGGAACATGAAGATGAATTGTAGGAAATGTCTTTCTCTTCAAAATGAGCTTTGGATGGAATTTTTCTGATAATCCATGTGAAAGTTATGCCCTGGTCAATTTCAGTTGACTTTTTCAGCTGTCTAAATATAGCAACTTTTGCATCTTTGATGATTTCTGAGCCAAACTTTGAGAATCATGATCAAGCATTGATCAAATGATGTTTGTGGCTTCAAAATGATATGTTGACCAAAAATTTGAACTTTTGACTGTCAAATGACCATTTTGCCCCTACAGTTGACTGTAGTGCAATCTAGGGTTTTGACTGTGCAATTTTGAGCTGAATGCCTTGAAATTTGACATGAAGACACTTGACCATCTTTTTAAGCATATGAGACTTGATTGGGCCTTTGAAAAGTTCATTTGCTTGACCAGAACTCAAACCCTAGTTTTGACTGTATAGGAGACAGTTGAGCTGCACAACCCTTGGGGAATTTTGTGACCTTGGCTTGACAAATCTTGGAGAATATGGGAGGGCAAATTTTGGGGTACAACACACCAAAAATCAGAAGTTGCTCATCCATTACTTTCATGACAGTCTGAGTGATGCTTCACTCAAATGGTATATGGGAATCAAAAGGAACCATATCCAATGCTTCCAAGATATTGCTGATGTTTTCATGAAGCAATACAAGTACAACCTTGACATGGCTCCCGACAATCGTTAACTGCAAAACATGTCTCAAAATGAAAAGGAATCTTTTAAAGAGTACGCTTAACGTTGGAGAGAACTAACCTTTCAAGTTGAACCGCCTCTATTTGAGAAAGAGCTCACATGCATGTTTATGAATACTTTATCTCCTTTATTATTGGAAAATATGATTGATAATGTGTCTTCCAGTTTCACAGACCTTGTGACTATCGTCCAAAGGCTAGAAGAAGGCATTAAGAATGGTAAAGTGTCTAAAGCTATTGAATCTTCTAATGGTTCAAGAAACCCTTTGGGAATTTTGAGAAGAATAAAGAAGTAGAAGCCAATGTTGTATCCAGTGAGAGAAGAATACCTCTTCGTAGTCCTCAGTACTATGATCAACCACAAGTACATGTTGTTGCTTATGTGGTCAGTGCTTAACCAATTCAGGTTCCCCAACGTCAGGTTGTTGGACAAAATCAGAACTGCAACGCAAGGACTAGGATTTAGTTTGACCATATTCCAATGACCTACAATGCATTGTATCCTCACTTGGTTCATCTAGGTTTGATCACAACAAGGTCTTTAACTCCTCCAGATCCTCTTCCAGTCGGATTCAAGTCTGACCTTCACTGTGAGTTCCATCTGGGAGCTGCAGGCCCTGATTTAGAAACTTGCTTTACACTAAAGGCTAGAGTGAAAGACTTTGTTAGAGGCCAGATAATAAATTTCATAAAGGTTACTCCAAATGTTGTCAATAATCTCTTTCAAAGGAATGACAAATGAAATTTCAGTCAGATCCAGACCATCTTCCTAAAACCAATGTTTTAGATAGGACAACTCATCCTTGTTGCTGATTAGTCACTAGGCCATGTTTCTTCCTGTTTGTATTTTTCTTTAATTGTATTGATTGTTGCTTTTAAACTTTGTTTGTATTTTCATGTTAATTTTAATGAAATGAGCATTGCAATGTTTTGATTAAATTGATTTTCATTTATTTCTTTCAAATATATTTCTCATGTTTACTTTCTTTATCAAGCTTTTGTTTATGCAAAGATTGGAGGGAGGATGATGAAAGTGAAATACCCATAATTTTTGTTGGTATAATTTCAAATAAAACTTTGCTGATGATGTACAAGCATTGTTTCAACTCCCTTTGAGCCTAGAAGTTGGAGTTTCTTTCTATACGAAAAAACCCGTAATCTAAACTTGGGGATGGGTAGTTCTCAATTAATTTGGTTGTGCATTCGAATACAAGAGAATTATGCAAGACACCTTTCAATAAAGGTTGCAATCACAAGCTTTCCTTTACACACTTCAAATAAGGATCGAAGATGTATCTAAAACAAAAGTGACAATGATGGTTCTCCATAATCATTAAGCCATGCAGTCATTATCTTTCAAAAAAATGAATTAAAAAAGGATCAAAAGAAAATCCCGCTAGGTCAGAACCTATGAAGGAGACTTCGGCAAACACTGAGGTATCACGCTAACTGTAATCTCAAATGAAAGAATTCAGGAAAAAATTTGGGATAACAAATTCAAAAGAAAGAGGTCCTTAAATCCTCAAAATTCTGCACCAAAGTTGACAAAAGTCCTCGATGAAAACAACAAAATATTGTAAAGGAGAAGTGCTTGTAATCTCAAAGAATCCCTTGGTTTATGAGCCATCATCATTGTTATCATCAATAAAACTCCAAAATCTCTTGGAACCTGAATGCTAGTCTGAATTAACTAAACGTAGGACAGAATAACATCACGAAGATTGGGTTGGGTACAAATAATATTTAAGCCTTTATCCTTTGTTTCATAAACTGTGAAACATGCCACATTATAACCCTCAAAATACCTAATTGAAGCCAGGTTTCTTTTGAAAGCATATTATAGCAAGGTTGCATAAACTGACTCCTAAGATATTTTTCAAGTCATTTTTCTTGGTATCATACCTTTGCTCTCTCTTTCACTTTAAATGTCTAAATCGTCATGTTTTGACCAGTGATTCATTTGCTATACACCAATAACATCATTCTAAAAATGATATTTGATTTCAACACTTTTGCATGAGCTTTGTATTAAAATTACCATGTTTGAATGAACAATTTTTCTTGCAAAACAAGTTTTCCTCATCAAGGAAGTTCAAACAATTGAGAAAATTGGTTTAGTGATCCTATCAGGGACAAGTATCTTCCAGATCTTGTTGTAAATCAGGTCAAGATTTATTGCTCAGTGCCAGTTATTCTCAAAATTGGTTAACCAAAAGATCATTTTCAAGACTCATACTGGGGAAATCCTTTCCCTTAGTCATTTCAAGAACTAAAGCCATGATTAGTTCATGCCCAATAATATCCAGACTGAAGCCATAATCAGCTTATCCTCAACAGTCATCTAATCTGGGGCAGTCTACTTCAAGAGAATATCCAAGCAACTTTGCATGTCCTTCATCAAAGGATCATCATCCTGATACATTTCACAAGTGTGACAAAAGTGTTTTTCAATACATATTCTTTCCAAGCAGAGTTAGCAGTGTTCCTTGTATTGAGGAATCAGAGTTCCAATCTCACCTCAATAAAGAGTCAATCTCTATTGTCATAAATTTCAGCATTACATGCATAGATCATTCATATATCATGCATATCAAAATTCATATATCATGCATAGCTTGAAAAGTGTTTCATGCTCATGTGCATTTCCCGAGGCCCTATTGTTATCAAAGTCTTACCTTGTAGTCAAAGTCCAACTTACTTGCCGCCTACCAAAACAAATATTATCTCCCTTGTGTTCCATTTGTCTACGCTTATCTGATGTTCTTCCGGATATGTTTGATGTACTGATGTTCTTCCAGAACCTTACCTTTTCTATCCAATGTTTTTCAGATATGTGTCTTTCATTCTGATGTTCTTCCAAAATCTTACCTTTTGTATCCAATGTTCTTCTGGATATGTCTGTCGTTCTAATATTTTTCCAGAGCCCATTTGTTTCTATCTAATGTTCTTTCAAATTTGACTGTGTTTATCCGATGTTTTTTGGATATATCCTGTTGTTCTGATGTTTTTCTAGAACTTGCTCCTGTACATTCAATTCTTTTCTGAATGTTTCAAATATATTTTCAGTATCATTGCTTTCATCTAACGCTATTTTGGATGTCTTCAGTATCTCTCCGAGATTGGTTAACAGCTCAATCCAATGCTTTTCTAGATGCCTTTGAGTCGGCTATCCTTTCATCCAATGTTTTCTGGATGACTTCAATATTTTTGAGCTTGGAAAATATTCCTATCATCCAATGCTTTGCTAGATGCTCACGGGTTTGTCTTCCTTTCCATTCAATGCTTTTCTTGATGCGCTACTCAAATTTTCCAAATTGGTTTCCATTTCATCCAATGTTTTAAAGGATGTATCTGTTGTATTTTTGGATTGTAGGTTCCTTTTACATTTAATGCTTTTCAAAATGTCTCTGGTTTCCTTCCATCTAATGCTTTTCTAGATGTCTCTGATGTTCCCAGAGTTTGGATTCATTTCCATCCAACACTTATGGATGTGATTTCTAAAGTTCATTCAATGCTCTTTTGAATGTCTTTGATGATTTGTTCTAGAGTTTCATTTAATTCTCTTCTAAATGTCTCTGATGATTGTTTCTCGGCCATCTAATGCTTTTCTGAATGTTCCTGATTCTTTTTCTGAAGTTCATTAAATGCTTTTCTGAATGACTTTGATGATTGCCTTTGTTGTGTTTCGGAGATCATTCAATTCTCTCCTGAATGTCTCTGATGATTTGTTTCTCATAAATTCAATGTTGTTCTGAATGTGCCTGATGTTCTTCCAAATATCATTCAACACTTTTCTGAATATCTTTAATGTTTTCCCCAGTGGAGTTCACTCAATTCTTTTCTGAATGTCTTCGATGTATTTCCTTGTTTTATCCCTAGTAGAGTTCAATGTTCTTCTCTTAATCTCCAAGGTATCTTCCGATTTAGTCTCATTCCACATCTAATACTTTTATAGATGTTTTTGGTGTATTTTCCAGAGTAAGGTTATGTTGCACCCCAAAATTTTCCCTCTCATGTTTTTTCAAAGTCTTCCCCCTGCATGGTTGATCATAAACTCTTGCCTAAGGAAAAAGAAGATTTTTGAGTGGTGCTTTAAGTACATTTCGATTGGCATTCTGAAGGAGCATTTCGATTGGCATGGACAAGCATTTTGATTGGCATTATGTCAAGGCCTTCGATTGGCATTCTGAAAGGCCCTTCGATTGGTACTTTGAAGGGACACTTTGATTGGCATTATGGACAAGCACTTCGATTTGCATTCTGAAAGACCCTTTGATTGGGATTTTGAATGAGCCTTTCGATTGGCACCCTAGGCCAGGCCTTCGATTGGCAGGTCAAGGGATCCTTCGATTTAGCATTGTGTCAAGGCAGCTTCGACAGGCATATTAGCCATGTCCTTCGATTAGCATGAAACATCACCTTTCGATTGACCTATTAACAGAGCCTTTCGATTGGAATTTTAATTAGCACCCTTCGATTGATCTTTGGACAAGGGCCATTCGAAGGAGGTCATCAAGAGGGCACTCAAATCAAAAGTGTCCAGGTTCATTCAAGAGACATGAATATTTCAAAAAAGGAAAACTTTTAATGTATCCGTTTCTTGTCTCATGGCATTTAATGGTCTGTTTAATGGCTGTCTCTTGCCATTACTGCACCCTCACACCCCTATAAATACAGAGGCCAGCATACATATCCAACACACAAAAATTCTGCAGGGGGACGAAAATATACAGAAAAAATAGAGAAAAGAAACAGGGAGAACTTGGAGATACGCTGCCAAAAATCATCAGCACTTCCAGGAAGTCATACCCAATCCTTGCACCAGCCAGTCCACGCCCAGAAATCCCAGATTGAAAGTGCCTACATCCAGGAAGTGCCCAGATCGAAGGTGCCTACATCCAGGAAGCGCCCAAATTAAAAGTCCAATCTGCTGGTAAGAAAGGGTAAAACTATCCAACCTCATATTTTCATAATACATCCATACTGGTTGTTACCTTCGATTTTCTATCCTAGACAGGATCAAGAGGCCTGGGTTTGGCACCCAGGCCATGTCCATCGTTTGCTAATATTTGCTGCAGACATAGCCTGAAGAGACCCAACAAGCGCATGATCGAAGGGCCTGGGGTTCAATACCCAGGCCCTGTGTTTTATTTCGCTAACATACTTTTGCAGGTATAACATCCCAGATCGAAGGAGACACCTTCTCTGGATCGAACCCATTAGCATGCTAGATCGAAGGAGGCATCCCATTCCTAGATCGAAAGCCATGGCTTCCATGATCAAAAGACAATCCTCTTCCCTGGATCGAAGGCTACTCACGCCCTACTGTCTGGCCCAATCGAAACTTCCATTCCCTCCCTGGGTCGAAACTCCTTTTTTTCCCTGGATCGAAGGATTCCCCCCTTGTATTTTATTTTTTCTTTCATTGACATCTTTTTATCTTTTTAATTAACATTAAAATCAAAAAACCACAAAAACATTAGGCTAGTTTTTTTTTATTAAATTAACTTTGTTAATTAACTTTTTAATTATCTTAACATTTTTCCAAAACTAAAATTAAGTAGATTTAGATCATTTTCTCAAAATAAAATAAAACAACAAAAAGATTTCATTTTTTAGAGTTTATTTTCAGATTCGCGCGCGTTTATTTTATTATGATTGCCTACTGGTTTGTAATATCTTGACTAAGACCTTTTATACTTTACTGCTTTATTCCCCCAATTTTGGACATGTAAATGACCCCCCTCCCCGAAGCCTTGTAATAGCGTAGGATTTACAATTCCCGCACTTTAAATTCCTGTACATATATTAACTGTTTAGATGTATGCTAACTATGATTGCATGACAAGATTAAACTCTTAATTTAAAATCAAACATAGCTCACCATAACATGTACAAAGATAACATAAACTGAAAATTGACACACTTGCACATGCCACTCTTAGGGTACACCTCACTTGGTTGCCTCAAACGTGGTCATTAAGTATAGGATGTTTTAGAGGTCGTCCTTCTGTCTAAAGATCAAAGTTGTCTCGAAACGGTTGCCTCGATAAAAATGATCTAAGACATTAGGGTTCCCACTAAAGCGTCCTAACGTTGCTTTAGTGACCATACGTCCCTTAAACCGAATTGACCCGAAAACTCCAACGACGGCGCTACCTACTCCTCAATAGTGGGATAGCACTGTCTAAAGGACATTTGCACAGTTTAACTCCTTTTTTGAGTAGGTAGAGGTTCTTAAGTACTTGCTCCTTTAAAAAACAAAACAAAACTTTTCGCACTTACGCTGTCTTCAAAAACAAAACAAAACTCTTTTCAAAACCCACAATCACAAAGAAAAGCAACTTTTGAAAACATAGTGAGCAAGTACCTAAGAGCCCGTGGATAACCATGGATAGAAAGGGTGCTAACACCTTCCCTTTCTATAATCTACCTCCCGAACCCGAGAAACAATCTCGAAAAGGAATTTTGATGTGCTTTTGTCCTTCCTTGTTGGATAAAATAAAATACGGTGGCGACTCTTGCTTACCGCGACACTTTGCGAAAACAAACGCAAACGCGAACCAACATTAAAAAACAGTCAGTTCTCATTCCCACCGATCACAGGTTACCTTTTGCATCTGATGCTTTTCCAGATGTCTCTTGTCTTTTCACGGTTTTGTCCTTCTTTTTCCAAGTGTTGATGGATACTTCTTGTCACCTTGATGGATATCCAGAAATAGCTTGTGTCCCCTAGTGTGTCTTTCCACATAGTCTCATTTAATCTACAATAAATCTCTTGTTTCAAGTTACCCCACAGAGTGTCTTATTTATGAATTCATATCATATAATACACAAAAAAATATGTCAAAAAAGAGTCAATGCATTACATTGTGTAATACGGTGGGAGAACTACTTGGGATATTTTGCATTTGATTGCAAATGTTGCGATTAGCAAGAGTCGCCACCGACTTTTATTTTATCCAATAAGGAAAGGCTGAAAAGAACAGGAAAGACCTTTGAGATTATTTTCTTGAGTTCGGGGGGTATGTTATGAAAAGGGAAGGTGTTAGCACCCTTTTCATCCATAGTTATCTATGGGCTCTTAGTTGCTTGCTAGATCACTTGCTTTTGTTTTAAAATGTGCTTTGTGGTGTTTTTGAAATTATTTTTGAAAAGGCGCCTTCGCTTAGGCAAACTTTGTAATGGTTCTTGTTTCGTAAGAACGTATATAAAGTAGTGGACTTTTGAAAATATTTCATGTTTGGAAAGTGTTTGTTTATTTTGAAAGTGTTTGTTTTGAAAGTGAGCAAGGATGTTTGTTTTGAAAGTGAGCAAGCAACTAAGAACGTTTCTACCTACTCAAAAGTCTTTTGTTCATTTCTCATTTCCTTTGATATTGCTATCTTACCACTGATTGGTAAGAAGCCTTATCTTTGGATGTAAAGGGATGGGCATGGGTCATCGTATAGTCATGCTAGTAATGTTGTGAGATATCTTAGCACTTCTCTTTGAGGGACTAAGATCATTTGAAAGGAAATATTTGTAGCGTCATTGAGGGACTATGATCTTGTATTTTTTAATTTTTTTTTTGCTAAGACATCCCACATGCATAACATGACCATTTTTTAGGCAACAAGTGGATTAAACCTTAAGGGTGCATGTGTGAATAGTGTGTTTAATTTGCATGCATTTAGTCTTTGATTAGGGTTATCTACTTGTTGATTTTATCTTTCCATACAAACCCTAATTATTAGCATTTATATGAAAGCGATAAACTGCGGAAAGTAAATCTACTATGTTATTACATCATTTGAGGATGGGTATACAAATTTACAAATGGGAATTGCAAGAAACTAAACCTAATTATCTATTACAACCATATTGAAATTTGAATAATGTACAAGAAATGAAAATATAATGTACAAAGATATAAATGGAAAAGAAAAGAATTTTTTTTTGAGGAAAGGGTTTGGTTTTGACCTAATTAACTAAAAGAAATAATTAATTAAATTAAGAAAATTAAACCTAAATTAATTAAGAAGAGAAATTAAATTTAAAAAAAAGAAGCATTTTTAGGTTTTTTTTAGAAAAGGGGTTTAAGTTTAATCAAAATAATATGGAAATCAATAAATTAAAAGAAAACCTAAATTCTAAGTTAATTTTAAATAAAAAAGAAAATAATTAAACCTAAATCTAATTATTAATTTAATAAGAAAAAGAAATTAAGTTTGTTTAAGAAAATAATTGTCTTTTTTTAATTTATAAAAAAGGAAATAAAAATAAGAGAAAATAAGTATATTAGGTATATAAATAAATAAACTATTTTTTTGGATTTTTATAAATGAAAATAATAATAATAAAAATAAAAATAATAAAGAAAAATAAAATAAAATAAAATATAAAAAATAAAAGTCAGGGAGTGAAAATGGCATTTAGGGTGTATGTTAGAAAAAAACAGTTTTGTTTTGAAGCATGTCCCATTAATGTTTTTGTCATTAGAAAAATAAACAAAATAAAAAAAAGGTTGGGCATGTGTTGTGACAAGCAGGCAGGGGGTGAGGAGAAGCAAAAAAATGGAAAGGCCCATCCAAGAGGCCCAGGCGCGCATGGTTTGCTTGCAAAAAAGAAGAAAATGTTGAAAAATATGACAAAAGGCAGCATTGAGACTTGAACCCATGACCTTGACCATAAACGCGCGCTGCCTTTACCACTGGGGTGGATGTACATTCGTTAACTAAACTGAAACCATAAATATATAATACAAAACAAATTCTAGAAATGAACTTCATCTTCAACCTCCAGCCAGGGTCCCTGTAACTCACTCATTTCTCATCCATTCACAAAACTCAAGAACTGGAAATCGTGAAATGAGTTTGAGCTGCTTCCAAAGAGTTGTGATGATCAGGTTAGCTTCCTCAAGTTCCCAGGAAGCTAATGTAATGCCTAGATTGAGCTATGGATGGCTGGAATGGTCTGGAGAAGTCAACTTGCAGACTCTGTTTTTTGGTTATGGAGGTTGATGAAGATGGTGTTACAGTTCCAAAACAAGGACAGGGATGGACTATGTTTGAGGTATAGAAGCTTTGCAAATGAATTTGAGTGAAACGCACGAGGGAAATGAGAGATACAAGTCGAAGGTCAGAACTGTGTATCAGTGGTGTTTTTGAGCAATTTCTGGTTTTTGAGTGTTTGAGAGAGTTTCAGGGTCTTAGCATTCGCGTCTTAGCTTGTAAATAGTGTCTCTATTTATAAGCAAAAGGTTTTGTATGCTACAACAAGTCAAAATTTGAATTTACATGTTTAAGCTCAACATGTGATTTTCTTGACAAAACAAGTTTCCATGCCTTGCACCGTGCTATTGTAGAGTGGTTGAACTTTAAACAAGCTTGCTTCTGACTTTGTGGATGGAGTGTACTTAGAGAAAAGAAGTTAGGAGCTCAAGAAGCTGACTTTGTACATAAAGCTTGCTTTACAAGAATGGATATGTTACTTTCTCCCCAAAATGGCAAATTGGTTTGGACAAAGCTTGAAGCACTTGGATAAGGGAATAATCATTTGTGTAAACCATTAATTATGCAGTGACAAACAAGTTTGAGGCCTGCAAAGTGATGATTATGCAACATGGCTATGGATTTGGTTCATGTTCATCACAAAATATGTCTTGTAAATCAAGTTTGAAACCCTAACTCATTGCCTTCGATTCTCTTAGCTCAACTATGATCTCAATGAGTTCTTGGATATTTTGGAAATCTTGTAACATCCTCTACAACCTCTATGTTAGACATTTTTGAAGATTCATATTGGAACTAGGTGAAAAGTTTCCATAAATTTGGTACCAAAAATCTGCCTAACTAGGGCAAAATTTCACTGCGTTTAAGTTTCATAAGCATGTCTTCACAAATTCATAACTTGAAATCCAAGAAGTTATAGAAAAATTTCTTCCCTACAATGTTTTATATCTCATTGAGATCTAAAACTTTCATGTTGGAAGTTTCCCTTGAATCATCTTTCATTATGGTGGAAATTTGGCATAAAGTTATGAAAAAAAGTTGACTTTCCAACACTTGGAAAAATTCTAAGTCTTGGAAATTTTGACTTTTCAAAAATGAATTTTGACTTTTTGATTTCTTGATGAACAAGTTTCATATTTTTACATGTATTGGTGAAATATGATTTTTGAAACTTGATTTTGATTAAAAAGTCAAAGTTTGACTTTTCAGTGTACAGTTGACTTTTCATCAGTTGACTGAAATTCATCTGTCAATTCAATAATCTTGAGAAATGTTTTGAGCCATGCCACTATGTCAAAATGATGTATTTTAATCTTTGATACCATGTCTCAAGCCAACAAGTCATGTATTAGGTCAAAAGTAAAAAAATGAACCTCTTCAGTCAAAATCCTAATTTTGACCATTTTGCCCTTTTAATGATATGATCAAATTTCTTGAGGAACTATGATCCAAACTTGATCAATTGACATATATGAGTTTATAATGTTTATGTGGATCCAAAATTATGAAGTTTGACTGCAAATTGACCATAATTGACTTTTTATCCAATATAGCTGATTTTAGGTCATTTGATCAACTGACTGAGCAAAAATGTGATCCAAGACTTGAAACTTGACATGAGAAATCTTGAGGGTTTCTAATGATCCATGAAAGTCATTTGAGGCCTTGAAAGTCCAATTGTCCTTGTGAAAACTCAAACCCTAATTTTCAGTTGTCAGTGGTTAAGGATGTGTCCTGAGCTGATCAAATCTTGTGTAGTCTTGAATCAATGGAGATCTTATGAGAGATTTCTTTGAGAAATGAGAGGGAAAATTTTGGGGTACAATAACTTCCCCTGTTCAATCTTCTTAAACCTAAAGAGTTAGATTGGCAGATCCGTCATTCGTGACTTGATGGTGAAAGATGATTGAACATTAAAGTGCCCAGAAATTTGCACTCAGAGATGTATTGGGAATGGGTTTATAGATGCCATTTAGAGGGATGATTGTAAATACTGGAAGAAGTATCAGCACAAATCTTTGGTCAATTTATACTAAAACTTGATGTTTTACCTGTGGGAAAAGGGATTAGTTAAATGCAGATGTATGTGTGGCATTCTCAAGATGAATGAGATTGTGCTAAATGCGTTTCGTATATATATGCTATGATGTATGAATGTGAGATGCATAATTGTCTTGGAAAATAGATCACTGAATACTGATGAGGAGTTCTGGGAATCTGAATCCTGGATTGCTGTTGGGGATGAAGAATATACATATCTTCAAATTTTGTTAAAAGAATGCTTCCGCCGGGGAATTTCTCTTGAATGTTAGTTGTTATCTGGTCGGATCCAGGGTTCACAACAACTTGCTGAGGATGAGGTAGTCAACTGCTATCTGGTCAGATTCCAGGTTTTACAGTAACTTACTAGGGAAGAATAAATTAAATGTTATCTGGTCGGGTTCCAGGCTTCGCAGAAAGTTTCCTGAAATTGAACTGTTATTTGGTCGGATTCCAGGCTTTGTAGATTTTTGAGATGGATGAAATTAATTGATATCTGGTCGGGTCCAGGCTTCACAATATCTTGTCTAAAAGATAAATTTGAACTGATATTTGTCCGGGTCCAGGCTTCACAGTAATTCGCTTGGAAAGATAAAGTTGAACTGATATCTGGTCGGATCCAGGCTTCACAATAACTTGCTTGAAACTAGTTGTTATCTGGTCGGATTCCAGGCTTTACAATAAACTTCTGAGGGGAATTTCTATCTGGTCGGATCCAGGCTTCACAATAACTTACTTGAAAAGATGAATTTGAACTGATATCTGGTCGGATCCAGGCTTCACAGTAACTCGCTGGGGTAGAGGCAAACTCTACTAGGGAAAAGAAGTTAAACCCTTGTCTGGTTGAGTCCAGGTTCTTCAATATCTCGAAGAGTTAAACTATTATCTGGTCGGGTCCAGGCTTCATAGTGTCTTGAGAAGTTAACTATTATCTGGTCGGGACCAGGCTTCAGAGTATTTGAAATTTATACTATTATCTGGTCGGGTCCAGTCTTTATAGTATTTGAAAGGTTACACTATTATCTGGTCGGGTCCAGTCTTCATAGTATTTGAAAGGTTACACTATTATCTGGTCGGGTCCAGGATTCATGGTGTTTTGAGAAGTTAACTATTATCTGGTCGGGTCCAGGCGTCATAGTATCTTGAACGAATGAAGTTGACTGCTATTTGGTCGGATCCATGCTTCACAACAACTTATTGAAGTTAAAATTATTATCTGGTCAGATTCCAGGTTTTACAGCAACTTTTGGAGATATCAAAGACTTTGTTGGCGACTTCACTGGGGATTAGGGGTTGTGGCCCTCTGATTTGTAATAGTCTGAAAGGAAAACTCAAGCTGGAGAGGATATACTATGCCGGGGAATTTTTTTGTTCGTTGTTTGTTGTATGTTGTTTGTTGGGGAAATAAACCATGTTGGGGAAATAAACCTTGTTGATGAATACTTGATGAACTGCTGACGAGGTGAGTTATTTGAGGAAGAGATCCGCAAGACTTCTTCTTTTAGGACCAACTTAGCTGGGGAGAGAGCTGTCAAGAGATTGAGACTCTGGTTAGGGATCAGCCTATGCAAAGAGACTTTGTGGGCAACTTTGTTAGGGATTGGTTTATTGTATTCGTCCTTGTGGGAATAATGCTAATGAAATAACTCTGTGGGAATATTCCATATACATTAAAGAGATGCTTGTTGTTGCTTAGTAGGACACATGTGCCAAATAGTTTTAATCATGTTCATATGCATATGTTCGTTCAATTTTAGTCATTGGACTTCTTTGCATTCAAAACAAAAACAGAAAGTTTGCACTTCAAAGTATATTTGTATTGATATTTTGCCCATGAATAGGCGTTTTTGTACAAAGAGACGGAGATCCTAGTAAGAGGAAATTGTTGAAAGAAAAACAAAATTGAAAGCAAAGATAATAGCCACGTGGAAGTGATCTCATTGCATTCCAACTCTATTATTGCCCCGATGTCTTCGGATGCCCCTTGCCGTTGACAGAAGTTGATTGGATTGATCTTGAACCGTTTGAACTTGCACCTTGGTAATAAAGTCGACTGTGGTGATTCTATGGGACATAGTTATACGCTTTCAATCTTTAACTTTTGCCTGGACCGCCCTTTCAGGTTTTCAGCCCACCAGGATACCCATTTTTGCCCAAGTCACCCTTTCGGGTTTTCAACTTGTTGGGTGTACAATCTTTTGCATATATCCCTAATTTTTTCCCAAACCTTTTGGTTTGCCGGGATGCCCTTATTTTTCCTAGGTGTGTCAACCTAGCGGGTCTCTTATGCGTAGTATTTTTTAACTATGTCCGCGTTCACAGGGTGTGGGAAGTCTTTACCATCCATGGTAGTCATCATCATGGCACCACCAGAGAACACTCTCTTGACAACAAATGGCCCTTCATAAGTGGGATTCCATTTTCCCCTAGGGTCACCTTATGGAAGAATGATGCGCTTTATCACCAAGTCACCAACTTGATATACTCGAGGTCTGATCTTTTTGTTGAAATCCTTAATCATACATTTTTGGTATATCTGACCGTGACAAACAGTAGCCAGTCGCTTTTCATCGATCAAATTCAACTGATCCAATCTTGTCTAAATCCATTCGTCTTTGCCTACGCATGCCTCATTCATAATCCTTAGTGAGGGGATCTGAACTTCCACTGGAAGAACTGCTTCCATACCATAGACCAAAGAAAAGGGAGTTGCCCCAGTTGATGTATGAGCTGAAGTTCGGTAGCCATGAAGAGAAAACGGTAACATCTCATGCCAGTCTTTGTAGGTTACTACCATCTTCTGCATAATCTTCTTAATGTTTTTGTTGGCCGCTTCCACTGCGCCATTCATTTTAGGTCTATAAGGAGAAGAATTGTGATGCTTGATTTTGAACTGAGTGCAAAGTTCTGTAATCATAGCATTATTTAGGTTAGTCCCATTGTCGGTGATGATCCTTTCGAGGATACCATAGCGGCAGATGAGGTTATGTTTGATGAATCTGGCTACCACGTTCTTGGTGACTGAGGCAAATGAGGTGGCTTCGACCCATTTGGTGAAATAATCGATGGCGACCAGAATGAAGCAATGTCCATTAGAAGCAGTGGGTTTGATCTCTCCAATCATGTCAATGCTCCATGTTGCAAATGGCCACGGAGCAGTCATGGCGTTCAGGGGGATAGGAGGCACATGGACCTTGTCAGCATAGATTTAGAATTTGTGGCAAGTTCTTGAGTGTTGATGATAATCAGTCTCTATTATTGACCAATAGTAACCATCTATCAGGATTTTCTTGGCCATGGTATGTCCTCTAGAGTGAGTCCCAAAGAAAACATCATGTATGTCTTCCATAATCTCCTCTACCTCCTTCTTTCCCACATATCGGAGTAGAGTAGAGTCATGGTTGCGTTTGTACAAGATTCTATTACTTAGGAAGAATTTGGCTGAAAATCTTCGTAAGAACTTTCTGTCATTGATGGTTGCTCCTTTAGGGTACTCTTGTACTTCAAGGTATTTTTTCACCTCATGGTACCATGGCTTTTCTGTGTCAGTGTCGAGCTCATAGAAGTGTGCAGGTTCGTAAAATTTCTCAATTGTAATCATAGGAGCTTCGTTGTCCCATCTGACCTTGAACATGGAAGACATGGTTGCCAAGGTGTCAGCCAGCTGATTTTCCTCCCTAGGGAAGTGTTCAAATGTGACCTCTTCAAAGTAAGGAATCATATATAACACAAGCTCCTTGTAAGGGATGAGATTGGCGTGCTTAGTGTCCCAATTTCCTTTTACTTGGCTAATCACTAGAGCAAAATCCTCAAACATATTCAAATGCTTGATCCTCAAGTCAATGGTAGCCTTCAGACCCAAAATGCATGCTTCATACTCAACCATGTTGTTCGTACAATTGAAGCATAGTCTGGCAGTGAAAGGAGTGTGGCAACCTTTAAGGGAGATTATCACATCACCAATTGGGTTACCCAAAGCGTTGGAAGCCCTATCGAAGACCATAGTCCATCAGGATCCTTGTTCAGGTCCGTCATACGGTCCAGGTTTCACGCAGTCAGTCACTAGCATGATATTCTCATCCGGGAAGTCAAAGTTTATAGACTGATAACCATCAACAGCTTGATGAGCCAAATGATCTTCTAGTACGCTTCCTTTGATGGCCTTTTGCATTGTGTATTAAATGTCGTACTCAGTCAAGATCATTTTCCATCTAGCTATCTGTCCGGAAAGAGCAGGTTTCTCGAAGATGTACTTGATTGGGTCCATCTTAGAAATCAGTAGAGTGGTATGAGTCAACATATACTGTCTTAGCCGGCGAGCAGCCCATGCCAAAGCGCAACAAGTTTTCTTGAGCAGTGAATATCTGGTTTCACAGTCGGTAAAATTTTTGCTCATGTAGTAAATAACATGTCCTTTTCAGCCAGACTCGTCATGTTGGCCCAAAACACACCCCATAGAATTCCCTAGTACTGTCAAGTACATGATCAAGGGTCTTCCTTCGACTTGAGGCATGAGGATAGGAGGTTCTTGCATTTATTCTTTGATTTTGTCGAAGGTAGCTTGGTATTCATCATTCCATCTGACTACTTGATCTTTCTTCAAGAGTTTGAAGATTGGCTCACAAGTAGCAGTTAAGTGAGATATGAAGCGGGCGATGTAGTTAAGACGACCCAAGAATCCTCTAACTTCCTTTTCAGAGTGGGGGACTGGAATTTCTTGGATGGCCTTCACCTTGGCAGGATTAACTTCAATGCCTTTACCGCTGACAACAAAACCTAGAAGCTTTCCAGGTCGTACTCCAAATATGAACTTATTAGGGTTCAACCTTAACTTGTACTTTTTCAACATCTCGAATAGCTTATACATGTGATTGATATGGTCCTCTTCAGTTTGTGATCTTGCAATCATATCATCCACATAAACCTCTATTTCATGATGAATCATATCATGAAACAAAGCTACCATAGCCCTTTGATATGTTGCCCCTGTATTCTTCAACCCGAACAACATGACCTTGTAACAAAAGGTTCCCCATTGCGTAACAAAAGTTATCTTCTCCATGTCTTCGGGAGCCATCCTAATTTGATTATATCCTGAGAAACCATCCATGAAAGAGAAGACTTTATGCTGAGCAGTGTTATCGACCAAGACATCAATATGAGGTAGAGGGAAGTCACCCTTGGGACTTGCCCTATTCAGATCCCTATAATCTATGCATATGCGAACTTTTTCGTCTTTCTTTGGCACCGGAACCACATTTGCAACCCATTGGGGGTAAGATGTCACAGCTAGGAATCCTGCGTCAAATTGTTTCATCACCTCAGCTTTTATCTTTTTAGACATGTCAGGCCTCATGCGACGAACTTTTTGTTTGACAGGGGGACACTCTTCCTTTGTCGATAGACGATGAACTACAATGTCGGTATCCAATCCTAGCATATCTTCATACGACTAAGCAAACACTTCCACATAGTCATGCAACATCTGAACCAACCTGCTCTTGACACTGTCTTCTAAGTTAGCTCCTATCTTAACCTCTTTCTTGCTTGTCTCGGTACCTAGATTGATGACTTCAAATGACTCTTTGTGCGGCTGAAAATCTTTTTCCTCTTGTAATGAAAGTCTGGCTAGTTCTCCTAATATTTCACAATCTTCCTCCTCTTCTTCTTCGGCTTGGTTAATTGGATGTTTGAAATCATAGTCGGCAATAGTAGAGTCATTGGCAATGAGATCCGAAGTGGATGAGGACCTGCGAGAGTGTGCGTGTGTGTATGTAAGACACATGGCTATTTTGAAAAAGTGTATTGAAGAAAAAGAAAGACAATAAGCACAAAAGTTCGAATGTAAAAAGTCCAAGGGTTTGTATTGAATGATCATATGATAACATGAACATAAATAAAACCCTTGACAAATGGACCATAGTGCCCCGGGCCAGGCACATGGCTTAAAAGTCATTGTTTAATATTACATACAAAATGTTCTTGAATTAAAAGAAAGCAATAAACAAGTGATTACTCCTCAATGAAGGATATGGGAACGAAGTCCTTTGTGTGCCAATTGTTGAGCTCTGTTGTAGTAGGATATACCCAATCTTCAAATGCAACCTTATCATCAGAACCACCCACATCGTTTACTTCGTGATTTCCAATACGGAGAGAGGGCTTCCGTGCACGAGCGCACCTCACTTATTTCTGAGCCTTGATAGTAAAACTCAAACCACATTTGTCTGATTTGAATGGGATCTCGAGGAGTTTCCCTCAGGTATCACAACTTTCTTCTTCGACTGCAGCACGAGCATCTTTGAATGAAACCATCTTTTGCACGACCTTAACAGCTTTGGACACATCAGAGGAAAATTTGGCAGTAGCAACCATTGGTGGCATAAGTTCAAAAGCCTGACACAGGGTCTCTATAAATTCTCCATCCATCTCCATATATTTGAAATAATTGAGGTGGCTTACCATGAACTCCTCCTCACAACAGACAGTGACAATCCTTCCTTTGACCGGATACTTGAGCTTTTGATGAAGAGTTGACATTACTGCCCCTGCTTCATGGATCTAAGGGCGACCCAGAAAACAGGAATAAGCAGGATGAATATCCATGATATAGAAAGTAGAGTTGAAAATCTATGAGCCCACCTTGATCGGGAGATCCACCTCTCCATGAACTGTCCTTTTGGACCCATCGAAAGCCCTCACAATAATATCACTTGGTTTCAAAACTAGTCCTTCACAGTCTAAACGGTCCAACTCCCCTTTGAGTAGCACGTTTAAAGAAGAGCCAGTGTCAACCAGAACATGTGCTAAGGTAGTCCCCTTACATTCAACAGAAACGTGCAGAGCTTTGTTATGGTTCCTTCCAAGTGGTGTCAGATCAGCATCCGAGAACCCCAAACCATTGCCGGTCGTCAAGCTTGCCACACAATTTTCAAACTGGTCAGTTGTAGTCTCATAAGGGACATGAACTTTCTTCAAGAATTTTATTAACGCCCGAGCATGAGCATCGGAACAAAGTAGCAAAGATAACATGGAAATCTTGGAAGGGGTTTGCCCCAACTGCTCCACAATCTTGAAATCACTCCTTTTTATAATTTTCAAGATCTCATCCATTTCTAGAGAGGAAGGTTCCCCATCAATAATGTCTTTTGAGGGTATTTCTGTCTTAGCAGACTCAACTACTTTCTCTTTTCCCCTTGTATCAGTACTAGGCTTAACAGTGGTGATACGGACAAATACCTTTATAACAGTTGGTGCTGAGATGTTGGGTGAAAAGATTCTCCCAGTTCTGGTCACCTTACTAGAGCCAGTAATATTACCAATGTCATCAGGTTTGCTTTCTTCAATCCAAGCATCTTGATTTATTCCATGGTAAAACACCTCAGCACCATAGTTCCATGGCACTGCTTTGTTGGAAGAGTACGGAATTGGCCCGGGAGCAGTAATTATTAGAGGAGCAAAAGTCGGTTCATTTGAAATCCTAATAGGACCCTCGGAGGAGATCCTAAGAGGCTTGTTTGATATAGTTATGATGGAGAGGTCTTCTATCTTATTGGTCAAACTTTTGGCGGACGAAGTCTTCTCAAATAGGATCTCATGGCTATTCATCAGGCGTTGAATGCCTTCCTTCATCCCTTTGCATCCATTGAGTTGTTCGGTACAACAATCACAATCCTTCAAACAGCCAAGGAAAATCTCGGCTTTCAGCAGATTCTTTTTGATAATGTTTAACCGAGTAGTCAAGTCTTCGATGGAGGAAACAAAAATGGTGTCTTCAACAGCATTGACAGCCTTGCCATGATTTGGCATAGGCACGATGATTACATTCGGAGTTGGAGGAAGATCAAATTCAATGGTCTTATTGTCTATTAAGTCTTGAATTTTATTCTTCAGTGCCCAACATTGGTCAGTCTCATGCCCGGGACTATTTGAGTGATATACACACTTGGCATTCATATTGTATTTGGGTGGAGAGGTATTTGGATTGGCCGGAGGATCACGTTGTGTCACCAAATTATCCTTTAACGGGTGTTGCAGGGCTTGGGATAGTGACATGCCTATCCTTGTGAATTGTCTTGGTGGAGCCTGAAATTGTTGATGAGTGGCAGATGTTATTTGAGTAGGAGTTGGATTGGAAATCCAGACAGCATTAACGGACGGACGGTCATCCTTATTGGTATGGGACCTTTCCCCATACACAATATTGGTTTCTTTCTTCCCAGTAAAGGGTTTCTTTACGGGATTGGAAGTGGAGGCAGATGCTATGGGAATCTTCCCACTTTTGATGCCGCTTTCAACCCTTTCACCGGTTAAGATTAGCTCGGTGAAACCGGATGAAGAACAACCAACCAACAAGTTGAAAAATGGACCAGATAAAGTTCCCATAAACATATCAATATGCTCCCTATCAGTAAAAGGTGGTTGAACCCAACTGGCAAGGTCTCTCCACTTTTGAGCGTACTCTTTGAACCCTTCCTTCTTACCCATTGTCATGTCTTGCAACTAAACTCTTTTCGGTGCCAGGTCGGCATTATACTGGTATTGGTGGTAGAAAGCGATGGTTAAGTCTTCCCATATATGGATACGGTAACCCTCCAATTGGTAAAACCACTCTAGTTGTATCCCAGCCAAGCTTTCTTGAAAAAAGTGAACCCAGAGTTTCTTGTCAGCGGTGTGCGGTTGAATTTTGCGCACATAAGACTTCAGGTGAAGTTTTGGGCAGGAAACCCCATCGTATTTAGCAAAGACTGGTATCTTGAATTTGTGGGGAATGACAACCCCAGATATTAAATCCAAATCATCAAAATCCAAACCGGGGGCGGCTTGAATCTCAACGGCCTTCAATCTATCTTCTAGCTGCTTGTACTTGACATCGGCAGGAGGATACTGCTCGTCAAAATAATCTTCATCATCAGACGCTTGATCATTGATACACCCAGCCAGGGTACTCCTTGCTTCTCCAATTTGATTCTCATCTTCCTCAGACGAGTCTTCCACAACTGGTATCTGACGGACCGGCTCTTTGAATCTTCTACCCATGTTGACTAAAGCTTTCCTCTTTGGTTTCTTTTTGGCTTCTAGCAACACCATCAAATCTTGTTGTCCCTTGGCCAGGGTCAGCAGAGTCTCTTGAAATTGGGAATTTTGTGCTTGTAGGTCTTTCAGTGTTTTCTCGATATCCATCTTACTGAAATAAACAACAGAGAGATAAGGAAACCTGTCATGGAAAACATGTTATGTTATAATGCATGGAAGATGTGTATGCAAATGATTTCAAGGATTTATGAAATTTAAATTTGTATAGACAAAGAATGAACAAACGTCAAATTTCATTAATTAGTTCAAAATGATTACAACATGCCTCTTGGGCTTACAAAATAAATCTCTAAGATAAAAAGGTTGAACGCATCCTCTTCGGTGCAAGGTAGGCATTCAAGCTTCGTTCTTCATGTAGTTGCTTTGTAAGCTCCAAAACCCTTTTCTCACTCGCATAGCATTGAGCTTCGAAAGTGTCTCGTTCTTCCTTTAGCTGAATCCATCCTTTTTTCAAGTCTTCAAGAGAAGTAGGCATGTTGGGATGGAGAACAGTATACGGGACTTCTTCTTTAGCAACAGGCTTCATGATAACTGGTAGGATGGAGGGGTAAGGCGTCATGAGTTTCTGAGCACGAGCTCGCACCCACCTAAGATAAGGTTAAAAATGAATAGAATTCTTGCGTCCCAGTGTCCCACTATCTGCTTTCTTTACCATCATCCAAGCTCGTGCAAACCTTTGACGGTAACCTTGATCGTCACTCTCGTAATCAAATACCACTCCTTGGATGAGCATATTATGAGGACCATCTCTTTGGGCGTAACCAAATTGTCGCAAGGCTAAGCAAGGGTTTTAAGTGATACCTCCCCTAATGCTAAGCAAAGGGACATTAGGGAATTCCCTACAACGGTAAATGATAGAAGTATCTGCCAAGGATCTCAAACACCAATGGATATCAGAGTGGGTGAGAGACATCATCCTTTAAGACCATGTCAATCTTTGCTCATTCTTCAATGTCGATCGAGGTAAGTGCGAAATAAACCACTTGGCAAGTAGGGGAATACAACACAAGAGAGTACCTCTTTTCTTCATGGTATGGGTATGGAAAAAATGCAAGATGTCTCCCAGCAAGGCAGGTATAGGATTACGAGAGAGAAATAATATGATGGCATTCACATCTATGAATTGGTCTGAGTTGGGAAATAGAACCAAACCATAGATGAGAAGGGCTGGGACATCCTCAAAGGCTTGAAAATCCAAATCTTCCTAAAATGAATGAGCCTTGTCCAATAAGAACTTGACTAGGAACCCTTGAACTCTTATTCTTGTCTCCCAATTTGCTACAATGCCGGCTCTCTTCAGATGCAAGGCTTCAGCAATGACTTCAGGTTTTGGAATCCCTTCTAAACCGGTGAACGATCCTTGATCAAGCATGGGCACTCCTAATAGCAAAGAGAATTCTTCTAGTGTTGGCACTAACTGATAGTTGGGGAAGGTGAAGCAATGATGCATGGGATCAAAGAATTGGAAGAGCACGCACACCATCTCTTCTCGGAAATTAGAGGTAGCCAAATTTAGTATTCGACCATACTTCTTGGTGAAAGGAGAGTCTTCAGGTACCCTTGACGCTAACTCTTGGAGTTGAGGGTGTGCTTTCACAAAGTTGATTCTAATGGTATTTCTTCGGACGAAGTTCATGGCCTACAAAAAAAACAAAGATAAATTCCTAAATTCTTGAAATGGTTAGTGAGAATGCTTATGATGTTATGATGTTATGATGTTTATGATGTTATGTACAAGTAATCATATACACACAAGGCAAACAAGTCCTTAGGTTTAGGCTTGCATGGATTTTGTAGGTAAGTACCCTCTTGAAGTTTTAGTTGGCTCAAACATGTCCTAGTAATAGTAACCGGGTTCTAAAGGGTCTCAATATCACTGACCTTTCTTTTAGGCATTGTCTCAGCACGATCAATCTTTTCTTGCAGCCGAGATATCCCAAAAGTCCAATCTCAATGAGTGTAGTATCGAGTATCAATCAATTTTCAGCTTTCCACCGAAACCAGTCATCTCACTATGTCCTAATGGCCAAGTTGTTCAATTAAGGTTCTAAAGTCAGTTAGTGCTTCACGACGCCACTCAGCGGCCCCATATTCTCCTCGATTTAACACAAGGGATAATGGTGCCTACAAATGCGTCACACTAACGTAACCATTGTTTCAACCATATCGTTCTACGCCATACAGTTTCCATAATCTATTGCTACTTACCTAAAAAGGTATCTCAGATCCGGGTAGAGGACCAGAGCAATCCCAAACAAGGAACCAAAATGTAAGTCAAGCAAGTCAAACAATGAAAGCAAATAAAGGTGATCTAGCCCTAAGGTAACCCCACTTTTAAGTATCTCCCTAGCAGAGTCGTCAGTTCTGTAATACGGTAGGAGAACTGACTTGGGATGTTTTGCGTTTGATCGCATATGTTGCGGTTAGCAAGAGTCGCCACCGACTTTTCTTTTATCCAATAAGGAAAGGCTGAAAAGAATAGGAAAGACCTCTGAGATTATTTTCTTGAGTTCGGGGGGTAGATTATGAAAAGGGAAGGTGTTAGCACCCTTTTCATCCATAGTTATCTATGGGCTCTTAGTTGCTTGCTAGATCACTTGATTTTGTTTGAAAATGTTCTTTGTGGTGGTTTTGAAAGTATTTTTGAAAAGGCGTCTTCGCTTAGGAAAACTTTGTAATGGTTCTCGTTTCGTAAGAACGTATACAAAGTGTTGGACTTTTCAAAATATTTCATGTTTGGAAAGTATTTTTTTTGTTTTAAAAGTGTTTGTTTTGAAAGTGAGCAAGGATGTTTGTTTTGAAAGTGAGCAAGCAATTAAGAACGTTTCTACCTACTCAAAAGTATTTTGTTCATTTCTCCTTTCCTTTGATATTGCTATCTTACCACTGATTGGTAAGAAGCCTTATCTTTGGATGTAAAGGGACAGACATGGGTCATCGTATAGTCATGCTAGCAATGTTGTGATATATCTTAGCACTTATCTTTGAGGGACTAAGATCATTTTAAAGGCAACATTTGTAGCGTCGTCGAGGGACTATGATCTTTTATTTTTTATTGTTTTTACTAAGACATCCCACATGCATAACATGACCATTTTTGAGGCAACAAGTGGATTAAACCTTAAGGGTGCATGTGTGAATAGTGTGTTTAATTTGCATGCATTTAGTCTTTGATTAGGGTTATCTACTTGTTGATTTTATCTTTCCATACAAACCCTAATTATTAGCATTTATATGAAAGCGATAAATTATGGAAAATAAATTTACTACGCTATTACATCATTTGGGGATGGGGTATACAAATTTACAAATGAGGATTTCAAGAAATTAAACCTAATTATCTATTACAACCATATTGAAATTTGAATAATGTACAAGAAATGAAAATATAATGTACAAGGATATAAATGGAAAAGAAAAGGATTTTTTTTTTAGGAAAGGGTTTGGTTTTGACCTAATTAACAAAAAGAAAAATTAATTAAGTTAAGAAAATTAAACTTAAATTAATTAAGAAAAGAAATTAAATTAAAAAAAGCATTTTTAAGTTTTTTTTAGAAAATGGGTTTAAGTTTAATCAAAATAATATGGAAATCAATTAATTAAAAGAAAACCTAAATTCTAAGTTAATTTTAAATAAAAAAGAAAATAATTAAACCTAAATATAATTATTAATTTATTAAGAAAAAGAAATTAAGTTTGTTTAAGAAAATATTTTTGTCTTTTTTTAATTTATAAAAAAAGAAATAAAAATAACAGAAAATAAGTATATTAGGTATATAAATAAATAAATAATTTTTTTGGATTTTTATTAATAAAAAAAATTAATAATAATAATAATAAATAAAGAAAATAAATAAAGAAAAAATATATATAAAAAATAAAAGTCAGGGGGTGAAAATGGCATTTAGGGTGTATGTTAGAAAAAAACCAGTTTTGTTTTGAAGCTTGGCCCATTAATGTTTTTGTGATCAGAAAAATAAACAATATCAAAAAAGGTTGGGCCTGTGTTGTGACAAGCAGGCAGGGGGGTGAGGAGAAGCAAAAAAATGGAAAGGCCCATCCAGGAGGCCCAAGCGCGCATGGTTTGCTTACAAAAAAGAAGAAAATATTGAAAAATATGACAAAAGGCAGCGTTGGGACTTGAACCCATGACCTTGACCATAAACGCGCGTTGTCTTTACCACTGGGGTGACTGTACATCCGTTAACTAAACTGAAACCATAAATATATAATACAAAACAAATTCTAGAAATAAACTTCATCTTCAACCTCCAGCCAGGGTCCTTGTAACTCACTCATTTCTCATCCATTCACAAAACTCAAGAACTTGAAATCGTGAAATGAGTTTGAGCTGCTTTCAAAGAGTTGTGATGGTCAGGTTAGCTTCCACAAGTTCCCAGGAAGCTAATGCAATGCCTAGCTTGAGCTATGGATGGCTGGAATGGTCTGGAGAAGTTAACTTGCAGACTTTGTTTTTTGGTTATGGAGGTTGATGAAGATGGTGTTACAGTTCCAAAACAAGGATAGGGATGGACTATGTTTGAGTTATAGAAGCTTTGTAAATGAATTTGATGGAAAACGCACGATGGAAATGAGAGATACAAGTTCAAGGTCAGAATTGTGTATCAATGGTGTTTTTGAGCAATTTTTGGTTTTTGAGTGTTTGAGAGAGTTTCAGGGTCTTAGCATTCGTGTCTTAGCTTGTAAATAGTGTCTCTATTTATAAGCGAAATGTTGTGTGTGCTACAACAAGTCAGAATTTGAATTTACATGTTTAAGCTCAACATGTGATTTTCATGACAAAACAAGTTTCCATGCCTTGTACCATGCTATTGTAGAGTGGTTGGACTTTAAACAAGCTTGCTTCTGACTTTGTGGATGGAGTGTACTTAAAGAAAACAAGTTAGGAGCTCAAGAAGCTGACTTTGTGCATAAAGCTTGCTTTACAAGAATGGATATGTTACTTTCTCCCCAAAATGGCAAATTGGTTTGGACAAAGCTTGAAGCACTTGGATAAGGGTATAATCAGTTGTGTAAACCATTAATTATGGAGTGACAAACAAGTTTGAGGCCTGAAAAGTGAGGATCATGCAACATGGCTATGGATTTGGTTCATGTTCATCACAAAATATGCCTTGTAAATCAAGTTTGAAACCCTAACTTCTTGTCTTTGATTCTCTTAGCTCAAGTATGATCTCAATGAGTTCTTGGATATTTTGGAAATCTTGTAACATCCTCTACAACCTCTATGTTGTACATTTTTGAAGATTCATCTTGGAACTAGGTGAAAAGTTGCCATGAAGTTGGTACCAAAAATCTGCCTAACTAGGGCAAAATTTCACTAAGTGTTTAAGTTTCATGAGCATGTCTTCCAAAATTCATAACTTGAAATCCAAGCATTTCTAGAAAAAGTTATACCCTACAATGTTTTAGATCTCATTTAGATCTACAACTTTCATGTTGGAAGTTTCCCTTGAATCATCTTGCATCATGGTGGAAATTTGGCACAAAATTATGAAAAAAAGTTGACTTTCCAACACTTAGAAAAATTCTAAGTCTTGGAAATTTTGACTTTTCAAAAATGAATTTTGACTTTTTGATTTCTTGATGAACAATTTTCATATTTTGACATGTCTTGATGAAATATGATTTTTGAAACTTGATTTTGATCAAAAAGTCAAAGTTTGACTTTTTAGTATACAGTTGACTGAAATTCATCTGTCAATCCAATAATCTTGAGAAATGTTTTGAGCCATGTCATTAGGTCAAAATGATGTATTTGAATTCTTTATACCATGTCTCAAGCCAACAAGTCATGTATTAGGTCAAAAGTCAAAAATTGAACCTCTTCAGTCAAAACCCTAATTTTGACCATTTTGCCCTTTTAATGATCTGATCAAATTTCTTGAGGAATTATGACCCAAACTTGATCAATTGACATATATGAGTTTATAATGTTGACATGGATCCAAAGTTATGAAGTTTGACTGCAAATTGACCACAATTGGCTTTTTATCCAATACAACTGATTTTAGGTCATTTGATCAACTGATTGAGCAAAAATGTGATCCAAGACTTGAAACTTGACATGAGAAATCTTGAGGGTTCCTAATGATCCATGAAAGTCATTTGAGGCCTTGGAAGTCCATTTGTCCTTGTGAAAACTCAAACCCTAAATTTTAGTTGTCAGTGGTTAAGGAGGTGTCTTGAGCTGATCAAACCTTGTGTAGTCTTGAATCAATGGAGATCTTATGAGAGATTTCTTTGAGAAATGAGAGGGAAAATTTTGGGGTACAACACATTGCATTTCATTGTTACTCAAGGGACAAAATTTGGATCTTTCTGTGTTTAGTTACCTTTCACTACGATGCTATCTAGTTAAGGATAATTAAATAGAGGCAGTCGTTATACCCCAATTTTGCCCCAGGGTCATTCATTCATCGCATTTGCATCATTAGTCGGTCACCATGCATTTAGGTTTACCAAAAGTCAACTTAAATCAATATTTGCATTGTTTTAAAGTAAAAAAATACCTGATATCTCACTTCATGCATTTTTATCTCTTTACACTGCTTCATGTTTTGCACCGAGTTGATTATATTTCAATAATATTGATATTTCGCTTCTACAGGCAGACTGTTAAAAGCGAGTAGACACTGTGCAGAAAATTAACAGATAAAGTATTTTGAGTTTTCATATTTTGTTGACTGTTTTGTGAATCTATGTTACACGTAGATCATGTTGGTGTGCTCGCTTTATTTTTTCGGTGCAGTTTGCAATCTCTTTTTTTAATTGTCAGCGTCTGTTCAGCCGGGTATTTTTATGTTAGTTTTATTTTTTATTTTGATTATTTGCAGTCTTTTCATTAAACTTTGTGACCCGTTGTTTATTTTAATGTGTTTATTTCCTTTTTCGATTAATTAGGTGTCTCTTTTTTATCGTTTCTGATTATTTCCGAGCTCTTCTTTTTATTCAAAAGGGACATTTTTTCCATTTGAAAAAAAAAGGAAAACCTAGTTTATGAGTTTAAATAGATAGAGATAAGAGCTTTATTGAAGGAGGATATCAAATATTGAAAAACAAAAAGAAACAGAAACATGAGAGAACTTCCACCCTCATCGAACAGCAACACCCATCTACACATCCTTCTGCATACTCTGCTTCGGCCAGACCACTCAACTATACGACCAGGCTTCCTCTTTCGTCAATTTTCCGGCACACCGCAATACTCCCTCTGAAGCAATTGTACTTTCGGTACTCATCAACAACACTTCTTCCTCCATTTTTTGTGAGTGGTAAGCATCTCTATTTCAATTTCTCCAGTTTTGTGACTCATCTTCAAAATCAGACTCGACTTCAGATTCAAAGTCATCTTGTGATCCTGGCTCATATTTAGAGTCTCCTTCAGAATCAGAAAATATCAATCGCACAGATTCCTCATCAGATTCATAAGCCATCAATATCACATGTTCTTCATCAGAATCTCATCTGACTATGTTTGTTTCTTCTGACTTCCTTTTCTTGTTTGTCCAACAATCTTTAATAAAGTAGCCAAACCTATTACAACAGTAACATTGAACCGGAGTTCTAAATACCAATTATTGGTGCACAAGGTTGAAAATAAAGATGAATAAGAGAGAGAAAGAGAAAGAGAAGAGAGAGAAAAACGACTATATCAAACTTGTTAAGAAAGAAACTCTATTATCAAAATCTTATAAAACCCTAACTATAAACTTGTTTATATACACAAAATAAATTGTCACGTAGGCACAAACAAAACTGTGTTTAATAACTAAGTTAATAGCTAAAAATAGCTTCTAGGAAATATCAAACTAATGCTTCTGAGTAACAGTCTTAAAAACTCAATTGCTTCTGACTAACAACATGCTTCTGAATATGAATTACTTCTAACAATGATGGTATATGTTTCAACAATTCTTTGCATGATGTTGAAACAACCATAAATAGATACTTTCAAAAAATAATAAATAAAAATGAAAGAGTATATTTTTTTTGAGAAAATGGATGATGTATTAATGATGTAAATTAATTTTATAGTGTTAATCAATCACGACCATGTATCAGGACACATCACTTTTATTTTAATTTTTTTTAAGAATTTGATTATTAACTTATTATTGAATGAGAGGTGTATATGAGTTAAAAACTTTTTATTTATTGATAGAGTACATTATTTAAGTGTCAAAAGAATTTATTTATAAAAAAAACAATAATAGCATTAAAAGTTGATACCATTAAAAGTTGATACCAAAAAAGTGAGAACTTTTACAAATTCCATTTTTATTATTGAGCATTAGAATTTCAAATACCATCGACTCTGGTGCCACCCATTCTCTCGATTCTCAGCTATTTGCAATTCTCTCTCGACAATTTAAACAACAACTAAAATAAAGGTCTAAACCAAAATAAAGCACTACGCATTTTACTCTTCATTCAATTTAAATCTAAATAATTTCATTCTTTATCAAATGGTATGAATTTCATTCTATTCCATCATTTTTTACTATCATTCTAATTCATTCCACTCCGCTCCTTTTTATAGCGCGCCGTTCATTTTTATAATATCTAAATATAATATAAGGTATAAGGATTGGAAAAATGCTTATGAATCGTTGATGTGAAAATTGGTTTTGAGACTCTACATTTCCATACTTACAATTTGGTAAATTATCTTCTCAAGTTTGAATTTCGCAGGTGTTAACTATTTCTGTGTTAAGTCCGTCCATATAGAACTTTGTTTTTGTTTCAATTGGGCTCTTATTAGTGCTCATTGTGATTAATTCCATTGGTTTTAGGGCTGGATACCGGTTTTCCAAAGAAAAAAACAATTTATTAAATTGTCTTTTAAGAGAACATAAAAGATGATGGGTTGGGTTAGTGCTTTAAAATGAAAAGAAAATTGGATAATTAGAAGTTGCAAAAGTTGTGTAAGGCAGGTCAATTAGGTGCTGCATACATCAATGCTTGTAAAGGGTGTTTGTTTTTATAACTTTTACTCTGTTATGCATTTCTTAATATGCTGACATATAAATTATTTATGATTCTTTCTTGTTAGGTAAGAATTTCACTATTCCAAAGAAGGAGTATAATAACAATGCATATAGAGTATATGCCAAAGAAGGAGTATAATAACATGACTATATAATGCAAATATTATTATCAGTACATAGAACTCTAATATTTTCTCCTAGACTTTATTGAAATTTGATCTTGGCCGCAATAAATATAACATTACATCTTGATAACAACTTTCACACAATCAAGTTGTTTCAGTAACTCAAATGCTTTGTTTATATCGACCAAAGGAACCTCGTGTGTGAAAAGTTCTTCAAGAGGAAATTCCTGTAAAACGGTAAACAATCCAATATTATTATTAAACACTCGAAGATTATGTCCTTCATTAACAACGAAAACATGAGATTACCTGTTTTTGACATTTGTGAGCAATGACAGAAAGATCGGATTTAGCTTTTAAACCTCCAAAAACAGAACCTTTTATGGTTCTACCAAACACAATGGCAAGAAGTCCAAACGGCACAACAAGCTCGGCTGTTATACCAACCGCAATTGTTTTACCTGTTCCCTATTTAAATTACATATAAAAAAAATTCAGAACCACAAATTAGGATCAAATTCTATAAACAACACTGATTAGTGATGATTACCATTTTTGTGGCTTCTACAGATTCAGTAAACATAGATGCAACACCAGTACATTCAATACAGTAATCTACACCGATTCCGGTTAACTCTTTAACCAAATCAGAAGCAGATTTATTGGAATCATTAGTATTTATAAAGTGCGTCATTCCGAAAGCCTCTCCTTTTTCTTTCTTCAACTCATTTTTGTCAACTCCAATTATCTTACTTGCTCCCATCATCTTAGCCCCACTTATGGCCTGCAACACAAATTCCAAATCATGTTTCAAACATGATAAAATTATTATATGTCATATATTTATACACATACCCCTAATCCAACAGCGCCGAGACCAAAAACAGCTACAGTTGAACCAGTTTCGACAACGGCTTCCTTCCAACATGCTCCATAGCCGGTTGAAAAACCACATGAGATGAAACTAGCATGAGCTAAATTAATGGCTGGATCGACTTTGAGAAGGTAGTTGACATCAACAACCACGTACTCCGACCATGTAGCACAGCTCAAAACATGATACAGTCTTTGGCCTTGTACCGACAGCCTCGATGTGTTATCCGGCATTAGACCGTTTAATCTTACCGGATGTGTCAAACACAAATTGGTTTTCCCTGAAACACAATTCTCACATTCTTCACACTCTCCTACGTATGTTGGAATTATGAAATCCCCTTCCTTTAGATTTGTTATTTCATCACCGACACTCTCTACAACACTACACAGTTTACACAAAACTCGTAATACATCAATTATTCAATGAATCTGAAAGTAAAATATTTGTAAGATATAACACAAAGTTTTATCATTACCCGATTCCTTCGTGGCCAAGTGCTAGAGGAAATTGGTTCTGCAAATGAGTTAAGGTAAAATTAAATTAAAACACAACATACATATATAGGATTGAAATCATGTGACTGAGTAGACTAACATGTGGGAATCCTTGAAGGCTTGAGATGTCTGTATGGCAGACACTAGAGCACAACATCTTGACTCGAACTTCTGTTGCCTTTGGTGGATCTACTTGTATCTCTTCCACTGTCACTCCCTTTCCTACACCCCAGCATATTGCAGCTACAATCCAATAAACATAAATGTATGAAACGTTGTTGAATCACAAGAACTCAGTAATGAATATAAGAATCATATGATGTACCTTTGCATGTAATAACAACCTCTTTGGCTCTTGACATTGTTGATGCAAATGCAAAATGCAATGGATTCTGAATCTGGGCTGCAGAAAACACAGAACGTGTTGGAGGTGTTATTATGCTTCTCTTTTTTTATATAGACAAAATTTGTGCTAATATCTTAGTTATGGTTTGTTGTTGACTTATATATCACCATCTACTTTCGGAAGTAATTATCCATTCTAGGGAGTCGTGGATAACATGTTTATTTTTTATGATAACATCCTGTCCTTTCTATGTCATGTTGGTTAGGGTTAAAGGTGAGAAAATAGGTCGGACCCACTGAGTCGGTCTGTTTGATCTGTTATTTTTGATAGGTTGGGTTGATGTTTTCAGTTCAGTATTTTAAGTTGGTTCATTCCACTAACTCGCTTTAAAAAGTGAGTCGAGGCGAGGCCGAACGGATTTTGTCCACGAATTTTTTGTTAACATATTTTATTTTTTTACTTAAACTTAAAATAATTTTAACTATTAAAACTATACTCTTCTCGTAAGATTATGTTAAATGCAATTATTCTAAATTATTATACAGACAAATTGAATTATAATTGTAATATTATTTCTATAACTTTCTAATACATGTGTTGATTGGAAAAATTTGAAATAAAAAAATAATTGTATAACATGCAAAATTATTAAGTTGTCAATACATTAATTCACATGTTTTCTTTTGAAATAGATGCTGATTTTAAGAAAATAGAGGATTTGATTAGTATATACATGTGACAAATTTAGAATTTAACTATTAAGTATTCAGTCAATATGATATAAATAGTGAAAAGTCAAATGTTGATATTTTATACACTATGTTGTTTTATACAATGTAATTGTTATTAATGTGTGTTTTGTGTAAATTTATAATTGGATTTTTTTAGTATTTAGTTTTTAAATACTATTAAAATAATATGTTTTATTTATTTATTTTGATATATTTCCTTGTTGTGGTTGAGTTTTTTTTTTTTAATGATATGTATTAGTGGTCAATTATTAGTAACTATTTACACGCTCGCCAGGAAATCTCAAACTCAACCTCCAACTCTTTTTAATTGTCTTTTCCATTGTAAATTTTTAAAAAATGAATAAGTTGATATTACGGAATCTACGCCCTTGCATGTGTTAGTGCACAGTTATAACTGAACTAATTTAGCAGAATTATAATCCCTCTACCGCCTAAAAATTAGTTTTCTTTAAGATAAAAAAGTATTGTTATTTAGTCAGCTTGTGATACGTGATGACAACACATCATTTGTACTGACTTTGGGTTTATGCGCTGTCAACACGACTTAAAGTTTTGTTTGTGAGTTTTGAGGGGAAAAGAATGATGACTTAAAAAAATTGAAGAATGAAGTAAAAAGAATAAAGGATTTTAGTTGAGGTATTTTAGAGTGTTTGTTTTATTTATAACATTAAAAAGTTTATAGTTTGAGAGAATTTAAAATTTGTATTGGAAGAGAGTTGTGTTTGGGAGGTCTGGAGAAGTCGGGAGCATGGAGAAAAAAGAGGAATATAATAACAACATAAGAGATTAACATGGAAATTCTAAAATTGAAGAAAAAAACTACGATCGTTGTCAAATGACAATCAAAGAGTAACATTATGTGAAAATTATTACAATACATAATATACTCTTAACTATCTCAGGCTTCCACCCAGTACATACACACTATTCTGAACGAGGCCTACATTTGACCCAAACATTATACGAGACTCAATCTAACTATGTTGCAGGAGAAAACCAGCAGGAGACAATTTTCCCTTGACAATATTGGACAGTGATTCCACTCCTCTCGTCGACCAGGATATGTCCTCCTGAGACAACCTCATGATTGGCGAGGATGACCAACGACACTCACGAGGTTCTTGCGAGAGCACCCTCCTCGTAGAGCAGACACCCAACACCCCTGAATATTACGGAGTCCTCTTGATCCCGAAAAGATCGCATCCACATCCTCCTGGTAATTTGGAGGAGTCCATTCAGGTTTGAGACCACGTGCTGGCCTCCACTACACACGTAAGACCTAACCGTCTCCATTTCAGGCATGCTTGGTTAGCCCAACAATAGGGACCTTGGCCCTGTGTTGGGAGATATAAATACCCTCTCACTTGAGAGGGTCGGGTATTCATTCATCCATATTGTCACACTTACTTGCACTTACTCTGAACCTTACTTTGGCATCAGAGTGTCTTGCAGCTATCCTTCTATTTCATATTTAACCACTACTCGACTTGCAGCTCATGGGCCTTGACAATCCCTTCTGATCAGGTACGATTAGTGGCGCCGTTTGTGGGAATCCAGCTTCCCTGTCTTCCACTCAATACCAAATCAACTCTTTACCAACCTTTCAATTATCATGACCAACCAAGTTGTCAACAATAACCAAAACGTCCACTTCACAGACACCAACAACAACAACGACGTTAGCGACAACAACACGGGCAACAACAACGACGTGGCCTATTCTGAGCAAGATTATAGAGACGGACTGACCACCTCTTCATCCACCCGCTCGCAACTACGCAATGACGATTACCATCCTCTACAGAATTATGAACCCAATACATATCAGGAGATCCTTGTTCCTGCAGGTGCTGACGCCACGACCAGAGCCCTGTTCGCGGCAATCAACCAGACAAATTACATGATCTTCTCATAGGGTGAGTGATTGATGATGCTCGAGCAGACTCGTTGGGCCCCTTGAAAGCATCTCGAACTCCTCCTCTCCGACAGAACAAAGACCTCCCCCGATCTCCCTCATAGAGACACAGACGGGACGACTCTCGAAGCCCATCTCCGCGCCGAACTGGGTGAGGCCCTACATTGGATAGGAGCCAGCCCGAAGCTGTTAGGAAGCACGGTCACCCCCCATCCCCCCCCCCCCCCTCCCCCGCGCAATGAGCGGAGATTCCCATTTAAGTGATTAAAGAAGGGACCAGACAAGGTGCCCAAAAACATGTCTACCAACTCTCTTTCAGATAGAGGAGGCTGGACTCTTCCTGCTAAGTCCCTCCATTTTTGCGCATAGTCTTTAAAGCCTTCACTTGAGACCATGGCCATACTCTGGAGTTGAGTACAGGTGGACGCAAGATCAACATTGTATTGGTATTGTTTGTAAAAGGCAGCGGCCAGATCTTCCCAGTTATGAACATTGGCTCTTTTTAACTGATAAAATCAATCAAGTTAAGTTCCAGACAGACTGTCTTGAAAGAAGTGTACCCGTAAATCCTTGTCAGCGGTATGAGGCTGAATTTTCCTCACATAGGACCGGAGATGCATTTTGGGACATGAAACTCCATCATATTTGGCGAACACCGGTGCTTTGAATTTTGGAGGGATGACAATCCCTGATACTAACCACAACTCCTCAAAGTCCAACCCAAGCACTTTTTGGATTTCCATTGCACTTAACCGTTCTTCCAAATGCTTATACTTGTCGCCGGTCGGAGGGTATTATTCTTCAGAATAATCTTCCTCTTCCTCTTCTGAATCTGGCTGGACAACTTCTTCCTTGCCTTTCCCATCTTGATTGTCTTTCTCACCAGATGACGTTGAAAAGTCTAGGGTACTTCTTGCTTGTCCTTGGAATCTTCTTCCCATATTTAGAACTCCGGTTATTTTCTTTTTCTTCTTTTTCTCTTCTACCAGCAAAGTCTTCAACTGTTCTTGTCCTTTGGATAGAGTTAAGAACATCTGTTGAAACTGAGTATTTTATGCTTGGAGGTCCTTCACCATTTGCTCGAGATCCATCTTACTGAAATAAACAGTAGAAAGATGAGGAGACTTGTTGCAAGAAACCTGCTTATGTTATGATGAATGGTAAATGCATATGCAATTATTTCAATGATTTAAAGATTCAAATTTGTTTTAGACAAAAAGGAAACACACGTTATATTAATAAATTAAAGCTTAAGTCATCAATGCCTCTTTGGGAAAAACAAATATAGAAACTCTAAGATAAAAAGGTAGTATGCATCCTTTTTGGTGCGATATAGGAATTCAGAGTTTGCTCCTCATGAAGTTGCTTAGTGAGTTCTAAAACCTTCTTCTCGTTGGCGTAGAATTGGGCTTCAAAAGTATCTCGCTCCCCCTTGAGTTGTATCCAATCTCTTTGTAAGTCTTCAAGAGAGGTGGGCATGCCAGGATGTAGGATAGTGTATGGAACATCTCCTTCCATAACAGGCTCAATGATTACTGGGAGAATGGAAGGATAAGCATTATAAGACTCTGAGCACGAGTTCGTACCCATTTGAGGTAAGGCTCAAGAGGGATGGAATTATTATGCCCCAATGTCTTGCTATCTACCTTGTTCAACATCCTCCAAGCTCGGATGAATCTTTGGCGAAGACCTTGATCGTCGTTCTCGTAGTCAAATACCAAACCTTGAATGAGCATCTCATGAGGGCCATCCCTTCGGGCGTAACCAAATTGTCTTAAGGCTAAGCAGGGGTTGTAGGTGATACCTCCCCTAATGTCAAGTAAGGGGACATTAGGGAATTCTCCATAACGGTCGACAATAATAACATTCTCTATAGACCGGGAACACCAATAAATGTCTGAATGCTTGAGTTTCATCAACCTTTGTGACCACCTTGAACCTTGCTCGTTCTTTAATACAGATCGGAGAAGATGTGAAATAAACCATCTTGTCAAGAGAGGAGTGCAACACATAAGGACGCCTCTTTTCCTCAAAGTGCGAGTGTGAAAAGAATTTAGGATGTCCCCCAGTAAAATAGGCACCGGGTTGCGAGATATGAAGATTTTGACAGCGTTCACATCTATGAGTTGGTCAGGATTTGGAAACAAAACCGTCCCATAGATGAGGAGAGCCACAATTTCCTCAAAGGCTTGCAAATCCAAGGAGTTCCAACCGTTTTGGGCTTTCTCGAACAAGAACTTTGCTAGGAAACCTTTGACACCACTCCTTGTTTCCCAATCAGTTGCGACATCAGATGATTGCAAGTGTAGAGCTTGAGCAATATCTTTTGGCTTTGGATCTCTTTCCGTACCATTGAAAGGTAGTTGATTGAGAATTGGAATCCTCAAGAGTTGGGAGAATTCTTCCAAAGTTGGTACAAGTTGATAATCGTGAAAGGTGAAGCAATGGTGTAAAGGATCAAAGAACTGAAAGAGCACCTTCATCATATCTTCATCAGTGCTCGAGGTAACCAAGTTTAGGAGGCGACCATGTCTCTCGGTGAATGGAGAATTTTCTGGAATCCTTGAAGCTAGCTCCTTAAGTTGTGGAGGGATCCTTACAAGATTGACTTGAATGGTTTTCCTGCGAATAGAATCCATGTCCTACAAAACAAGAACAAAGATAAATCCCAAGATCCTTGAAATGGTTAGTGAATGAGTATGATGTTATGATGTTCATGATGTTATGTACAAGTATGTATATACAAACAAAGCAAACAAGTCCTTAGGTTTAGGCTTGCATGGAGTCTCATCGGTAAGTACCCTCTTGAAGTTTAGTTGGCTCAACCTGTCCTAGCAATAGTAACCGGGTTCTAAGGAGCTCAATATCACTGGTTTGTTTCCTTGGTCATTGTTTCAGCACAAGCCTCTTTAATGGCGACCGAAATATCCCAAAAAACCAAACCTCAATAAGTGTAGTATCGAGTATCTACCAACTTCGGACTGAACCAAAGCCGGTCATCTCACTACGTCCTAAAGGCCAACTTGGTCAAGTAAAGGTTCTAAAAGTTCATTAGTGCTTCATGACATCACTCAGTGGCCCCGTATTCTCCTTGATTAACTCAAAGGCTACCGGTACCCACAAATATGTCGCACTAGCGTAGATATTTCTTAGACCATGTCGGTATACCCCACACAGTTTCCACAGCGTATTGCTACTTACCTATAAGGTATCCCAAATCCGGGTAGAGGATTCAAACCCAAACAAAGAACCATAATGTAAATCATACAAGTCAAACAATGAAAGAAAGTAAATGTGATCTAACCCTAAGGTAACCCCACTTTTAAAATTTTCCCCAGCAGAGTCGCCAGTTCTGTGATACGGTGGGAGAACTGACTTGGATGTTTTGCGTTTGATCGCAAATGTTGCAGTTAGCAAGAGTCGCCACCGACTTTTCTTTTATCCAAAAGGAAAGGTTAAAAAAGAACAGGAAAGACCTTTGAGATTATTTCTTGAGTTCGGGGGTAGATTATGAAAAGGAAAGGTATTAGCACCCTTTTCATCCATGGTTTTCCATGGGCTCTTAGTTACTTGCTAGATCACTTGCTTTTGTTTGAAATTGTACTTTGTGTGGTTTTTGAAAGTATTTTGTAAAGGGTACATTGTTTAGGCAATCTTGGTAATGGTTCTCGTTCGTAAGAATGTATACAAAGATGTTAATCTTTTGAAAATGTTTTCAAGTTTTGAAAGTGTAAGTGTTTATTTTGAAAATAGCAAGGATGTCTGTTTTGAAATGGAGCAAGTAATTAGGAGCATTCTACCTACTCAAAAAGTCTTTCTTGTTCATTTTCTCTTCCTTTGACATTGTTATCTTACCATTGATTTGGTAAGTAACCCTATCTTTGGTCATCGTTCGGTCATCGAAGGCAACTTGTAAGGATACTTTAACAATTTCATAAGGGACTAGATCATTTATCGAAAGGCAACGTTGAAGGGTCATCGAGGGGCTATGATATTTATTTGAGGGTCTTTGCTAAAGCATCCCCACTTTCGAGGGACATGACCGTTTATTCCGAAGGCAACAAAGAGAGGCTACCCTAGAGGTGCAAGTGTGCAAATGTGTTCAGTTCGATTATGTTTATCTTGGAATTAGATTTTCTAACGTTTGTTTTTATCTTTCCATACAAACTCTAATTACTAAGAGGTAACAGTAAATATAGTAGCAGAAGGTAATGGCAGAAATGTAAACCTAGGCTATTATAGAGCTTTGGGGCAGTTACATAATAGAAAGTACGGGAAATAAAACCTACAACTATTACATACTAGGAGCAAGGACATAATAATAAAAAATGCAAAAAATAAGATCTAGGCTATTACATTTGCGAAACCTATACAATTGATCTAAGAAAATAAAATAAGATGAAAATAGAAAAAAATAAATATTTTTGGTGATTTTTTATATGAAAAGAATGGTTTATGATAACTAATTAAAGAAACCTAAAATCTAATTAATTATAATTAATAAAAAAAGGTTTAATTTTGAAAAAAGGTTAATTAAAAAAAGTTAATTAAAAAAACCTAAAACCTAATTAATTAGGGTTTAAAAATAGTCTTGTTTTTAGGTTAATTAAAAAGAAATTAAGTTTTGCCAAAAAATAATAGGGAAAGAAAAATCAATAGAAAAGAGGGTTAGAAAACCAAAAGAATGAAAATTCTAGGGGTGGATGTTGAACCCACACCCTTTTCCTCCTGCACGGCATGGCTTGCCACTGCGTCAAGCATACACTGGTGTTAGTAGAACGCGTGCTACACAAAATATCATAAAACCTGTAAAAATTGTAAAACATGAGAAAAACCACAAAAGGCAGGGATCAAACCCATGCCCTGAGAGAGTAATGCCTTATCATGTGTGCGATTGCCACTAGGGTGACTGTGTCATCCGATATATCACTAGAAACAAATAAATATATAATAAACCAAAATTACTGGACCGGAGAAGCGCCGGAGCCCTAGCTCCGGTCGTCTTCCCAGACGAGCTCGTTTTTCATTCCTACAAAATAACAAACTTTAGTGACTCAGTGGTACCCTACCCCCCTAATTTGGGCCTTGCGAATTCAATGGAACCCTTGGTTTTGGCTAAAACATGTTGTATAGTGAGATATGACACAAACAATATGAAACGGTTCAAACATGGTAACTCGTGATTCAATCGTTATGGGAGCCATGCAATGGGTCTATCCTGCATTGTTATTCCTCAGAAGAACATTAGTGATGTTAGTATGCATCAAAACACAAAGAAAACAAAAATATGAATTTTATGCAATAATGGAAATCGGTGATTCTTAGCAATGCGTTTCAAGCCCTTTTGGATCATCAAGATTGATCCATTCTTACCCTACAATGCTTCAGGGATCGATTGGAATGATTGACTTTCTTGGAGAGAGGTTGTAACTAGGGTTTATAGTTTGCCCTAGCTTTTGAATAATTTTTGGAATTTTGGAATGGTATTTCTCTTGAAAGGGTTTCTTTCCTTGTCTCTTGTCTGAATGAAGAATATATAGATCCTGAATTAGGTCACAAAGATTGGGCTTGGACCTTGTCATGAAAGCCTTTGGTTTTATCTTATTTAATTTTGAATTTAAATAAATAAAATAAAAAATAAATAGAATAAAAATCCAAGGGGTATATTAATTTATTATGAGGTTCAATATGAATATAATACACGCATGGACCTTGAAAGATCAACCCATTAGCCCAAAATTCTAAGTTTGCTCAATTTTGGTTTCATGCATTTTTCTCAAAATTGCCCAACTTGCACCAATCATAACTCTCTCAATTTTTATCATTTGAAGGTGATCTTGGACTTTTTGGAAATCTTAAGATGTCCCCTACAATCTCTATATTGGTAATTTTTCCATTTGAATATTTATCTTAATGTAAATTTCTTTGACAAAAAGTGTCTTTTTGTTTACTTTTGAAATGACCTATAATATTTTGGTCCATATCTCTCAAATGGAGCATTTTTTGACCTGAGCTTAGAGAGAAAAAGTTGTAGAGAATTGAATTTACTTCAAAATGAGATTTGGTTGAGGAAAATATGATGAAGCATGTGAAAGTTGTGATTGGTCAAAGTTCAGTTGACTTCTCCTTAAGAAAACCCTAATTTAGTAACTTTTGTTTTGATGAATCTTGAGTTTTCTTGATGAATCATGATCAACCTTTGATAAAATGATGAATGTGACTTCAAAATCTTGATGTTGACCAAAAATCTTGAAGTTTGACTATATGTTGACCATAATTGAATTTTTGTCCAATATAGTTGATTTTCAGTCATATGAGCAATTGACTGAGCAAACATGTGATGCAAGGCTTGAAACTTGGCATGAGCATTCTTAGAGAAATATGAGGAATCATGAAATACACTTGAGGAATTATAAGCTTAATTTCCTTTGAGAAACACAAAACCCTAATTGTAGGTCAATTGCTTAGGAGGAGAATTCGTCTGGTCAACCTTGAGTAGCCTTGAGCAATTGAAAACCCTATGAGCATGAGTAGATATCTTGAAGAAAATGGGAGGGAAAATTTTGGGGTACAACACTAAGCAAGCAAAAGATCAATCTTCCCTATGTCTTATTCAATCATCTGAAGGATGTTGTTAAGAAGACGAGAACCACTGCAAATCCTAAGAAGAATATTCCTACCTATGTCCCTTGTGGACGTCTTCTGACTGACATTCTTGTGGAAAGTGGGTTAGTAAAATATCTGGTGGAAGAAGCAAATTACATAGAAGATCTGTTTCCCAGTATTGGTGAATCATTTACTGCATAAAACTTAAGGAATATGCAAATAATTGAAAAGATTAAATTTAAACCTCTAGGTGAACCGTTTGAAGCAAATACTCAAAGAAGGATTCCAATTATTGATTATCCTCTTTTTTCAAAGATGGATAATATATCAAGTGTTGCTATATATGTTCAGATGATGGAAGAATAAGAACATCATATGTCCAGTTTTGATTACACTAAACTTCCCACTGAAGAAGTTGATTGTGGTGTAAGAAAAGGAAAGAAAAGATCAAACACTTCTGAACCAAAGAAGAATAAGAAATCTATATTTCTTCAAGAAACAATTTTGGGAACTACAACGTATGAAACATATAGTAAGACTGACACTCCTACTTTTGATCCAATTCTCGCTGATACTTCAAAAGAGAAAAAAAAAGAATTATCGGAGGCTTCTGAGCCAAAGAAAAATGGAAAGAAGAGACAAAGAACTGAATCCTATGAATCTTAGGGTCTACCTTCTGAATCTGGAAAATCATGTAAGTATTTTGTTCTTTCTATTATTGTTTCTGATAATGCTCCTGAATATGTTAATGTATCTTTAACAACCACAATGACACATTTATCTTAATCAACCATGTCCAATTCACAAGTCATTTTCAAACCATCTGTCTCTGCCCCAGTATTCTTATCCATTTCAACAACTACTACCAATTTGAACAAATCTACATTAGAATCATCAAATGAAATACCACTATTTCAAACACTATTTCAATTTGCATTCACAAACCAAAACTCAAATATAAATAAATCTATCACCGGTCCATCTAATTCTCACCCTACACCTATACAAATCTCTATATCTACTGCACCCTCTGATACTTTTTCACCCAAACCTTTTGTTATACTAGTTTCTGAACAATATACCTTTTTCGATCTTGATGATCTGTATGAACTACCATTTGAAACTATCAACTCTGAAGCTATTCCTTCTTAACTTGAACATGCAATAATCATCTATGAACAACCCTTTCCAAAAAAAACCTTTGAAGAATGCATTAACATGTTTAAAATCAAGGTTAGGAACATAGTAGCTAAGTTACAAGATGAAGCATGTACCAATTGTAAACCTCAAGATCTGAAAAATTCCTGGAAGGTGTTTCAAAAATGGATGTCATTAGAATTTGAAAAAATGCAAAGTTTTTCAGAAGCTACGATGGATGTAGAAGTTCAGTTGGTCTAGGACAAGGTGGAACGACTTCAAGATTTTCAACTGCTTGTTGCTAAGCAAAGAGAAGCTGAAGAAAAAGCTCGCCTTACTGAAGCTGAAGCAACAAGAGTGAAAGAAGAAGAAGAATCTAAAGCTGCAGAGAAAGCCATATTGACTGCAGAAGCTGCAAAGGCTGCTGAAGAAAAAGAAAAGCAGCAAGCCCTTATGGTATCCAAATTTGAGTCTGATTGTGGTCTGAAAACAACAATTAATGAAATAAAGGAAGAACAGAGAATGTTCAGAGAACACTTCAAAGCTCAGGACAAGGTCAATGAATCTTTTCAAAGTATTCTTAAGATGATTTTGGAAAAAAAAATTGAACCTGCATCATTTGCTCGTCCAACTTATGGAAACTAGGCAATAGGATTCTCGTTTACATTCCTTGTTTGCATCTACCGTTTTTGGATAAATTATCCTCATAGTTAATTGACATATTATCTTAATGTTTTTAAAATATTTTCCATCTTTCCACATAATTATCTTTTTGATGATAACAAAAAGGGGAGAAGTATAATAATATTTCGATGAACTTAAAGAAATGCAAAAACTCATCATAATAATAGAATGATATAAGATATGCATTTACCACTAACGTGTGCTTGTCTGTTTGATAACTAACTGAGGAACTCTGAACAAGTTCACTAGGCATTCTAAGACAGTTCAAAATGAAAGAACTATGTTAAAGTTCTTAAGAACTGATTGTTCATATATTATAAGATGTATACTCTATGAACACGTGTTCAAGAATCAGATAGACCCAATACTGTTCAAAAGTTGAGAACTTTCTGAAAGTTAAAGTTATCTTGATTTTGGTATCATAATGTTCAGAAGATGTATAATGTCTAAGAATGTGATAATCAGAACATAAGAATCAAAAGAAGAAGCATATGTCTTCCAGAAGAATAGAGAAAATAATAAGTTGAAGACTGTCTTAAATTTCTGAAGTCAAGAATCTCAAGATCTCGATATCTGATCTATTGGAACCAGGGGGAGTTTTACTCTAACGGTTCAGAGTCAGGATATTCGATCTTCATCAAGTCATTGACTCAGGGGGAGTATAAAAAAAGGATAGTTATTTCTTACTCTTCTAATTTCACTGATTATGATTATATGTACAAAATTGTGTCATCAAAATACATAGTTTTGTCATCATCAAAAAGGGGGAGATTGTAAGAACAAGATTTGGTTCTGCAATATCATCTCTGAGTTTTGATGATAACAAATGAGTATGATTGCATGAACAATTTTGTTATGCTAATGTTTATTATTGTTGAGTACTTAACAAATAGGTTCTACTTCTGATGAATGGTGTTGCCAAGACATTAGAAGAGAATTGATTCTGTTTCTATGCTACACAAGTTCTGTTAAGCAGTAGCAAGAAACTTCAGAAGACTCTGAATTATAAGCACTGATATTTGTCTGAAGAAACCAGTCAAAGGATATGAAGATAGAAGTTATTACTTATCTTCAGATGCTAAAGACTCAAGCTTCTAAAGACAACATGTTCTAAGAAAACCAATCAGAAGATCTGAAGACAGAAGTTATTACTTACGTCCAAATGCTGAAGACTCACGTTTCTAAAAGACAATGTGTTTCACGAAAAAAAAGTTAGAAAATCTGAAGGCAAAGTTTCTACTGAAGTCCAGATGATAAAAACTTAGTTTCTAAAAGACAACTTGTTCAAAAGAAGACAAAGTTAAAAGATCTGAAGACAACGTTTCTAAATGAAGTCCAGATGCTGAAGACTTTGTGTTTCTAGTAACAAGGTTCTGAAGATAAGGATTCTTAAATAACCGAGTGCTAAAGATTCTAAGACACAAGGTCTGAAGATTATAAAGACTTGAAATTCTAAAGGTCTGTGGTTATCTATAAACAGGTTCTGAAGACCAAGTGTTGAAGATTCTAAAGAGTTGTTCTTAAGACTCTAAAGACTTGAAGCTCTTTTGATCTAAAAGTTCACTACAACGGGTTCTCATGACCAAGTGGTGAAGACTCTGAAGACGCAGTTATAAAGACTCTGAAGACTTGAAGTTTTGAAGACCTTATGTTATATTACCACTTCTAATCTCATGCTCGCATAAGCCTCTGAAGTGCATAAGGAAAGAATATAACGGTAACACAATACAAACTACGAAAAGCTTTATGCCACTACCTCTCCACTAACTTAAAGTGTGGAAGAGATAAAGACGTCGTAGTAATATTTATAACGACTCTTTTTCAAATAGCTTACGACTCTATTTTGCTTGGTTATATAATAAAAGAATTGTATGTTTAAAATTGTTGGTTGGTTAGCTATTGCTCAACACATGATGCTGGATATTGATGAGCTTGCCATAGGCTGCTTGTCTGTGTGCTAAAATCTGCAAGTTGCAAATCACAGGTTATTGATGTTCAAGTTAAAAAGAAAATCCATCATTATTAGAACAAAACCAAATCGAAGCAATCATCCACTATAACAATATGAAGAATTCTATAAGATGTTATTCAATTTACCAATCATATACATCTTGGAAGAATCATGAAGAAGCAATGAGTTATTGCTCGTATCTTGTTTAATGAAGAAAGAAGATAAAGATGAAGAAGTCTTCAAGATGTAATTCAAATCATCAATCATATACATCTTGACAGAATTATGAAGAAGCAAGGAGTTGTTGCTCATAGCTTGCTCAACAAAGAAGATGAAGACAAGAAGACTACAAGATACTGCACTTATTTTAGATTAGATTCATCTTTGTAGAAATATGTAAAACACAAGAGTTGTTGCTCAGATTGTGTTATTTCTTAAGATCTTCATGTAAATTTTTTGTACAACAAAAGTTGTTGCTCATAATTGTGTCAAACAATATGTCCTTAAATTAGGAGTAATTTGCTTGATAAGAAGCACTCATGTAATCTCCAGAAAAACCATTCTATTTAGAATTGGTTGGCACCTCAAGTGATCGAGTGAAGATCAGAAGACTTGAGAAGACTTTGGCTGCAGCCATCATAGAGGAAATCCTGGTAGTGGATTCTATTGGGTCAATGGTAGTCATATCTCAAAGGGGACTGAGTGATGGTCAGCCTTCTGAGATCACTGATGGATATCATTGGAAGGAAATCCTGATAGGAGATTCTGGAGAATCGGATTCTATTGGGTTAATTAACGTTATATCCGGTTTGGATCCTTGAACGTTTCATTAGATGTTAGTCACTGGAGGTTGCCCGTGCGACTGTAATCAAATCGATTATAGTGGATTAAGTCCTTGATTTCAAGGAGAAATCACCTCGGAAGGGTGGGCTGGATTAGCTTGGGGGTTTCTCAAGTGAACCAGGATATATCGCGTGTGTTTTTACTTTTGCTTATAATTTAGAGTTTATGTTTTCTGAACCAAATTAGAAGCATTAATTAGAAGTAACAATCAAAAGCATTGTTCAACGAATAATGCTTAGAAGCGAAAGTTTTACAAGAAAGGAAAACCCAATTCAAACCCCCACTTTCTTGCGTTTTCTTCACACCTTCACGAACCACAAGAGAAAAATACGTGCATTTTGGTTTGGTTCGGTTGGCTTTTAGAAAAAAACCGAACCGAACCAACCCAAACTAAACCAAACCAATGCAGTTTGGTTCGATTCGGTTGGTTCAGTTTTTTACAAATATTTTATTGACTCATACATACATATAGATGACAACATAACTTTGTATTTAGTCATTCACACACTATCAAATAACAATAAAATTTATCATATTTATACAACAATTTCTCATTTAATATGTAAAAATTACATTTGACAAAAGTGGAATAATAAACATAAAATAATACCATAAAACAATATCAAAAATATTATAATGAAACAAAAAATAATATAAGAGATGGGAGATTAGTGAAGATGAAAAAGAAAGAACATAAGACATGAGAGATTAAAGAATAAAATGTGCAATAAAAACGAAATTAAAAGAGAGAACATTTGCATAAAATGAGAAGTGAGAAAGAAAGAATATAAGAGAGTAGAAATTAGAGAAGAGGATACAAGATATATGAGGCGAAGAAGGCGCGATACTGCTAAGAGAGATTTGGGAAGACTAGAATTGAAACCTAAGTGTAAAGATGAGAAAATTATTCGTAATCATAAGGCTAAGGTATAATAGGTTTATATTTGGGTTGGATGTGAGTTAAGTAAAATTTAGGTTGTAACATAATGCAGTGATTCAGTTTGCAAACTACAAACTGCAAACCAAACCGAACCATGTGGTTTTGTTAAAAAATGACTCAAGCACATCCGAATTAAATGCAATTTTTTGCGGTTTCAGTTTGGTTTGATTTGGTTTACGATTTTCTATTAGGTTGGTTCGATTGTCAACACCCCTAGGTTCGGGTATCCCTGTCCCAGAAGCATCAATTTAGTAAAATTAATTTTTTAATAGAAATATTTATTTTTTCCAAAATTAAATAACGTTATAAATAATAAAATAAAAGAATATAAAAAAATTCATACATACATTTCAAATCTTTTAAATAAAAAATATAAATCAAATTATCAAAACATTGATCACATATTTAATATTATAAATTATCAAAAATAAATAATAATGTACATAATAAAATAAATAGGGCAGGTTCGGGGTGGATACTAGTGCCCCCATTACCCGACTCGTCCCCATCTTTTGTAATCGGGGAAAACCCAAACCCGAATCCAAATCCAATTAAAGCAGGTTTTCTCCATCAACTTTAGGGCGGGTTTGAGTGGGTACCCGCGGATATGGATTTTGTTGCTTTGCCTATGCAAGAGTATAAGAGAACAAAGAAAGTTAAATATAAGCCTAAAGTGATTTTGACTGGTGCATCTTGTGAAGAAAAACATGAATCCTATATATAGTTTTGGATTCTCTCTTCCATCACTAAACTAAGAGATGTGGGACTTAGAAGAACTTTAATCCTATATATAGCCTTGTACTCTCTCTTCCTTCATAAAACTAACCGATATGAGACTTATTCAACATGCATATTTTCAACCAACCCAAACAATCTACACCTTGATTTAAAATAATACATAACCTTTCATTATCTTCACTCACAATCATACTAAACCATAAAGAGTATAGTCACTTGAAGCTACACCACTCCACGAATTTTCATATTGTCTTCACCGACAGTCATAGTTTTAAAAACTATCATACTCCACCTAAAGAAGGGTATACTTCACTTGAAGTTAAACCACTTCAAGAATTTTCACATGTCGAAAACTAGGTTTTCAACCTATGGTACAACTTTCTTGTTGGTAGGAAGCTTTTCAACCATCGACATAAGCTCACATCTTATGTAATTTTGATTGTATTCACATCTTTGACCCGAACTTTCCACGGTCAAATAAAATTCTTTAATCAATTTTCTCTAGCCCAAACTGCAAAGTGGAACCTGTGACTACAACTCAACAACTCTTTTACAACACTATCCTTCTTTTTTGATGTGGAAGATCAGACAAAGCTGGAACCACAAAGAATAATAAGAATACTTATCTCTGGATCAAACCAAAAGCTATGATACCACTGTTCGGGAGGTCCGGGGAAGTCGGGAGCATAGAGAAAAAGAGGAACATAATAACAACACAAGAGATTAACGCGGAAACTCCAAAACCGGAGAAAAAACTACAACCGTTGTCAAATGACAACCAGAGAACAACACTATATGAAAAATTGTTACACACATAATATACTCCCGACTACCCCAGGCCCCTAGTACACATACACCCTCCAAAATTAATATTTAACTACATCTCACAACACTCTAGTACAAGAGTATAATAGAACAAAGAAAGTTAAATACAAGTTTAAAGTGCTTTTGACTGATGTATCTTGTATAGAAAAACTTGAATCTTATATATAGTCTTGGATTCTCTCTTTCATCACTAAATAAATTGATGTGAGAATTAGAAGAACTTTAATCCTATATATAGCTTTGGACTGCCTCTTCCTTCAAAAAATTAAGTGACGTGGGACTTTTTCAAAATGTATATTTTTAACCAACCCCAACAAATTATGGAGGATTTTAGATGACTTACACAAATTACTCGAATATAATTTAAGTATTATTTTATCGTTCTATACAATTTTTTTTTAAAACAAAAATAATTTCTTTATATTTTTAAAAAAAATCATTTTTGAATCCATCTATTCTCTTCTCTTTCAAACTCCCAAACAAAATTTAAAGATATAAAACTTACTAAATGTCATTTTATTTATGATTCTGTCATGCAAAATATCATATCATATACGGAATTCATCCTATAAAAGTCACCCTTATTAATAATGAGACAAATTTTAGAATTTTTAAGTAATTAAATAATCTCTCTTTTAAAATGAATGTTTTTTCACAATAAAATTGGACAATGCATCAAATCGATGTAGTTACATATTCAAAGATTTTTTTATTATTATAAACTACTAATATATTCAAAAATCTGGATTTAGGGGCAAAAGGGAGGAGTTGTTTTAGAGAGAAGCCAGAGAGATTATTTTAGGTAGAATTATTAAAATCCGTAATTCATTCTCAAAGAGCATATTTTTGATATATTCAAAGATTCGGTTTAACCGATCATGAGTAAATAAATATTTTTTATTTCTATATAAAATAATAATGTATAAGACTAATTATATTTTTACAATAACATAAAAAATTTATTAATAATTTTATAATTACCTCTTAATACTTTATTAAATTTTTATAATATTATATATTTTGACATTTTATATTTAATTGTATAAAAATTATATAAAAATTATCAATAAATAAAATAACACAAGAGTATCTAAAATGTTGAAATTTCTTTTTTTTTTTTCAAAAAATGTATTTTCTCATTTATAAAATAATTAATTTTTAATTTTTATTCAAAGAGGTAAGCAAATTTTCAAAATTTAAAATAATTGGTAGGTTAGGTAGGTCTAATACTTTCACTTTGATAAAATGATAATAATAAATTAATAACATACAATTTACTATGGATTATTATATAGAGTGCGTTTGATTTGCTAAAAAATAAAGGATTGGATAGAATATATATATATATATATATATATATATATATATATATATATATATATATATATATATATATATATATATATATATATATATATATATATATATATATATATATATATATATATATATATATATATATATATATATATATATATATATATATATATATATATATATATATATATATATATATATATGAGGTATTATAGTAAATGTTATTTTATTTTATTTGTCATGTCTATTATCCATCAAATATATATAAAGATATCTATTGTACTGTTTTGTTAGATACTTAATCTTTTACAAATCATACTAACTCATACAATCCACTTTCAGAAGAAAAAAATTAAGAATAGTTTTTACTTTGGTTTTTTTATTTGATTTCTCTAAGTATTAGAGTGATCAGAGAAGGGAGAAGGAAATTAATTCAATCAACTTTTTGATTCTAAATGAAATTCTTTATCATGATTTTATAAATTAAGCAAATTCCAACCTAATCTTAGAAATCATCTAAACCTCTGATTTTCTAGTTTTGATCTATTTTTGATTGATTTTTCAATTTAAAGTTTGGTTTTTCAATAATCTGGTATTCAAATCCAATCAGATTGATTAGAGTTTTAGTTCTTGATCTGATCAATTGAATTGTCAAATACAATCCAATTTTAATTGTATGATATTATCATAAAATATTACACTTTAATTAATCTTATTAATATATTAGAAACATTATATCTTATAATGGCTTTTTATTTTAAAACAAGTTTTACTTATTAAAATCATAATTATTTAAAACCGAAGTAGTAATTATCTAGTTGTGTGGTAGAAGGTGGAAGATTGTCTTGATACTAGGAGGGATGAAGGTATAGGGTAGTTCAATTTTTTAAATGGGTTCAAAATGTTAATATGAAATAATACTTTCACTTTAATAAAATAATAATAAAAAATTAATAACATACAATGTATCATGTATTATTATATAAAATTCATTTTCATCCATCAAATGAATAGAGAATAAAAAATAAATTAAAAATAATTTGTTACTTTAGTTTTTCTGATTGGTTTCTGTTGCACCACAAAATTTACCCTTTTGATTTAGGTTTATGTTTCATCATAAACATCATATTGTATTGTATTCATACAATGTGATGGGATCAAAGTACTTTGGTTATCAAAGTCTTCCTCAAGCTTTGAAAATTGATTGTATTGACAAGTTGCTCAAGTAGAGCCTTATTGTGATACGGTGGTAGAATCAACTGTTATACTGGTTTGCATTTTGTATTTGCAAATGTCGCGGTAAGCAAGAGTCGCCACCGACTTTTATTTCATCCAACAAAGGAAAAGGAAAAAGAACAGAAAAAAAACCTTTTTCGAGATGTTTATGAGTACGAGGGTATATTATAGAAAGGGAAGGTGTTAGCACCCTTCCTATCCACGGTTTTTCACGGGCTCTTAGGTACCCGTTCACTTTGAAATTGCTTGTGTGTGTTTGTTTTGAAAAGTTTTGTTCACTTCGTGATAACCCTTGTATTTGTCCTCAAGACTGTGACGAAGTTATTTTGAAAACTGTTTTGAAAAGTTTTGTGTGAAAGAGTTTTTTGTTTTGAGCAAGTACTTAAGAGTTTTCTACCTACTCGAAAAAAGATTGTTCGTTTTCGTTTCCTTTAGACATCATTGTCCTACTATTAAGGAGTAGGTAGCCCTATCGTTGGAGTTTTGAGGGACATTCGAAAGGGACGAAATGGTCACTGAAGGCAACAAGTAAGGATACCTTATCATTTTGAAGGGACTATCGTCATAAGATCATTTCTCGTAGGCAACTCTAGGGACAAGAAGGGACTATGATCTTTATGACGACTTTGAATTACGAGTCATTGCTAAGATATCCCTACTGTTGTACCCCAAAATTTGCCCTCCCATTTCCTCAACATTTTCTCATCACAAGACCTTTGAAGATCAAGATCCAGTTAGGGTTTCCTCTGCTCAAGACTTCTCCTCGCACTGTGGACTCAAATTAGGGTTTGTGTTTGCCTAAGGATGTTTTGACCTAAAATGCCTAAGATGACTTTCGTGCTTCATATTGGACTCCCAAGTTTCTCCATACCAAGTTTCAAGTCTTGATTCCAAGTTTTGCCCAGTCAATTAGACAGATGACCTAGAAATCAACTGTATTGGGGAAAAAGTCAACTGTGGCCAATTGACAGTCAAATCTCATGAAATTTGACCCACATCAACATATTGAATTCATATGGACCATTGGATCAAGTTTGGATCACAATTCCACAAGAAATTTGATCAGATCACCAAAAGGGCAAAATGGTCATTTTTAGGGTTTTGACTGCACAAAGGCAATTTTTGACTGTTTGACCTAGCCAATGGAAAATCAAGCTCACATATGGACTCAAGGACTCAATGAAATGGTCTTGACACATTCATCAAGCTCAAAAGATCCCAAGTACACAAGATTGACAGTTGAATTTCCCAGTCAATTGACCAATTTTGACTGTATACTGAAAAGTCAAACTTTGACTTTTTGGTCAAAATCAAGAGTCAAGATTCATTTTTCATCAAAACATGCCAAATCATGAAACTTGTTCATCAAGAAATCACAAAATGCAAATTAGGGTTTGAAAATGGAATTTTTCATAACTTAGAATTTTTCTAAGTCATGAAAAACCCTAATTTTTTTCCCAACTTTGCCCCATCTTTTCACCATGATCCATTTGGATTCAAACAAAAGTCAAAACATGAAAGTTGTAGCTTGTTGCATAATCTACAACTTTGATTCACAAAGTTTCTCATTGGAAGCTTGTATCTCAAGTTACAATTTTTTGAATAAGGGCACTAAACCATTTTTAACTTAGTGAAATTTAACCTATTTTGACAAGGTTTTCTACCCCACTTCAAGGCCACTTTTCATACCCTTCCACTTGGAATTTTAATTTGCATTTCAAAGATGGATTGTAGTACACATTCAAAGCTTTCCAAAATGTCCAAGAACTCATCAAACAACCTCATAACTTGAGAGATTCGAATTTCACAAGTTGGCAAGAATTCACTTTTGTTCTTCATCAAAACATGTTCATAAACTTGGCAAATTTGAACTCAGCATAGTTTGTGCTACTTTACAGGTCTTTAAACCAAATTACACTCCTTAATTTATTGCAAAACCATTGAACCAAGTTGTTATTCTAAGCCTTTGGTCATTACACAAGGAATTAAGCCTAAACTAGAAAAAGCATTATTTCCATTCTTGAAAAGAAGAACTTTATGTCAAGTTTGCAATCCAAGTGGTACAATCAAGATCTTCTTGGCACAAGTTTGTGAGCAAATTGCACTGATCAAGGCAAGGGATAGCAGCATAGTGGGAGGGCCTGTACTGACCTAGAGAGCCAAGTTGCATTTTGTAGCTTAAGTGTGAAGAAAGGTCCATAACTCATGCCATCTCTCATCTCAGCAAAGACACACAACACAAAAGATATCAAACACATTCCATAGAACATATCTAAGCTTTTGCACGAGTCCTGAACCTCTCAAGCACCCTCCATCTCAAAATCACCTTGAAACTGCACAAACAGGGGAAGCCCTGCAGATTGAGTGCTATCTCTCAATCCCTTCGAGCATTCTTGTCCAAACTTGTTCCTCTACCTTCCTTACAACATATGCAAGCTACCTGTCCTTAAACCTGACCTGTAACACCTCCAAGCCACTTCACCATTTTTAAATTTCTGTTTTGCAGTTGGAGTTCACTAGCTCGATTCAGGGAGTTTCAAGACAAAGTAGGACTTGGAAAAGCATCCTTACACTTCAAGGAAGATATACAAGTCATCATTTCACTCTGAAACATCCTCCATTGCCAAGCTCGATTCCAACTGAACAGGTATATTCATGGAGTTCTATCTCTCTTATTAGGCATTGTTAGCTTTAGGTTTTTGAAGAAAACATGTCACAATCATAGCCCTGAACACGCTCATATGATTAGATTTCATTTATGTTTCGTGTGCTTAGAGAATTTCATGTCTGAACATTGATGAAAAGTTAGGTCAGAAATTGGGGGAGGAGAAATTCTCCCTCATCTTAGAGAGATAGGTCAAGTTATTTATATGGTTGAAACCGTCTCTTCATGCTGAACATTTCTTGTGTTATGAGTTTTTGCTGAAAAGCCAAGAATCAGGAGTTAGACATTGAAGAACAGGGGCGCGCGTTTTTTCAAATGTTTGAGCTGGAGGTTGAAGAAGGAGTGGAGTGGGCTGGGCCTGTGTTATTTTGCTTTTCACACCATCTTTTTTGATTCACACCCCCCTGAGCCCATTTGTTCATTTCTTAACATTTTTGACTTTTTCTTTTTTGGCTGACTTTGTTTATTTTTTCTCATGGCATTAAAAAATTAAAAATATTTTTTCCATCATTTTCTGAATTTATGGCATATTTATTTGATTTGTTTCTTTATTTATGCATAATATATATATATACCATTATTAGAATAAATAGAAAAATAGTGTAAATACATTTTTATTTTTATCTACCTTCTGAAAATATTTCACACAAAAAACATACTCTTTTATTTATTTTATTAAAATATTAAATAAATACTTATTTTGTGTATAATACATATTTAGGGTTTAATATATATATATATATATTTATTAATACATTTAGGCTAAAATGTAAAAATACTTGAATTTTTTTTCATTTTTATTAATATTTGATACAAAAATACATTTTTTCACAATATACTTCATTATTATATTATTTTTATAAATAAACAAATAAACATTTGTATTAAATTAGATAATAAGGCATTTTCTTTAAAAATTAGGGTTTGTGCCCTAAATTCAAAAATACTCAAAAATAATACATTTTTATTTTCTTTTCTCTTTTACATAAATAATATTTTTTCATACATATACAAAACATTTTTGTGCATCTTGCATTTTTATTTAATTTTTGTACATTATTTAAATTGCAAATATTCAAAATGATGTAATAACTTAGATTTAAATTCTTGTCAATATCCCCATTTGAACATTTGTACCCCCCTTCCCTTATTTGGTTTTGTAATAGCTTAGTAATTTTAATTTCGCACTTTATTGCTTTCTAATGATAACATGTTAGAATTAGGGTTTGTATGCGAAAAAACGATAAAAAAGTAGTTTGACCTAATACAAGATAAACAAGCATGAAAATGGACACACAAATCACACTTGCACCCCCTAGGGTTTTCCACTTGTTGCCTTCAAATAAATGGGCCATATTGCATGTTGAACTTCTTTGGGCAAAGCAAACAATTTGAATGATCATAGTCCCTCGACAAAACTTTTCAAAACAAACAAAAACAAATGATCAAGTCCCTTAAAGAAATTGCTCAAAGACATTTTAACGCCGTTGCAATTATGGTCTAAAACGATGACCCGCGCCTGTCCCTTTCACATCCTGACACAAGATTGTCCACCAAATACAATGGTGGAACAAACTTGTTAAAAGGGTTAAAACATAGCAATAATCTTTTGAGAAATTTAGGAGTAGATAACCTCTTAGTTGCTTGAATCAAACTTGCAAAACAAAACACTTGCCTAATTTCAAAACCACACATCACTACACTTTCAAAATAACTTTCAAAAAAACAAATGAAAACCTTTTCAAAAGACATACACCTTTGTATACATCCCCATATGGATCATTACAAAGGTTGCCACCACATTGGCCTCTTTTCAAAACATTTTCAAACCCACACACTCAAGCACCATTTTAAAACAATTGAAAACAAAAGGCAAGTGATCTAAAGCAAGTAACTAAGAGCCCATGGATAACCATGGATAGAAAGGGTGCTAATACCTTCCCTTTCTATAATCTACTCCCCGAACCCAAGAAAACATCTCAAAAGGTTTTTGCTGTGCTTTTTTAACCTTTCCTTAGGATAAAATAAAAAGTCGGTGGCGACTCTTGCTAACCGCAACATTTGCGAATACAAACGCAAACCTCAAGTCATTTCTCCCACCGTATCACAGAACTGGCGACTCTGCTGGGGAATTTAATAAAAGTGGAGTAACCTTAGGGCTTAGATCACCTTTGTTTTCAATTGATTGTCTTGTTTGCTTTTACATTTGTGGGCTTTGTATCGGAGTTTTATAGATCCTAACCCGGATCTGGGGATACCTTCTTAGAAAGTAGCAACAAGGCTGTGAGGGAACTGTGCGGGGTATACCGACATGGTTGAAGCAGTCTGCTACGTTGATGTGGCACTTTGGTGTGTACCGGTAACCCTTGAGTTCAGTCAAGGAGAGTACGGGGCCGCCGCGTGGTGTCGTGAAGCATCAACTGACCTTAGGAACCTTAATTGAACCATCTTGGCCTTTTTAGGGTAGTGAGATAACTGACTTTGGTGCAGTCCGAGGTTGGTTGATACTCGATACTACACTCAATTGAGGGTTGCTTTCCTGGGATATTTCGGTCGCCAGTTCAGTGGCTAAATCGAAACGATGAACAATGAAAGTAATCCAGTGATATTGGGACCCTTAGAACCCGGTTACTTCTAATAGGACAGGTTGAGCCCACCAAACTTCAAAAGGGTAATACCCAGACCTCATGCAGGCCTAAACTCTAGGGGTTTGTCTTGTGTGACTTGTGTGCCTTACCATGTTTGCCTCTGTGAATATTTGTGGTGTATTTAATCATAACATCATGACATCATACAACATCATGAGCATTGACTAACCATTTCAAGGGTTTCGAATCTTCATCTTTGTTCTTGTTTTATAGGACATGGAAACTGCTCGTAGAAAGACAATTCAGATTAGCCTTGTAAAGATCCCTCCTCAGCTTAAGGAACTTATGTCCAGGATTCCCGAAGGTTCTTCATTCAGTGAGAGACATGGAAGACTCATCAGCTTGGTTAACACCAACATTGAGGAGGATTTGATAAAAGTCCTGTTCCAGTTCTTTGACCCTCTGCATCACTGTTTCACTTTTCCGGATTATCAATTGGTGCCTACATTGGAAGAGTTCTCCCGACTCCTGAAGGTCCCTATCCTTGATCAACTACCCTACAACGGTACGGAAGAGGAGCCCAAGCTTGAAGAAATTGCTAAAGCCTTGCACCTACAGTCATCTGACCTCAAGGGACATTGGGAAGTTAGAAGTGGTATCAAGGGTTTCTTAGCCAGGTTTCTGTTTGAGAAGGCCCAAGAATGTTGGAACTCCCTTGACCTACAAGCTTTTGAAGAAGTTATGGCCCTCCTTGTCTATGGTTTGGTGTTATTCCCTAACCCAGATCAACTTATTGATATCAGTGCTGTCCAGATCTTCATGACCAGGAATCCTATACCTACACTGCTGGGGGACATCCTTCACTCATGTTACACTCGAACCATGAGAAGAAGGGGTGTCCTTTTGTGTTGCACTCCTCTCCTGGGAAGGTGGTTTATTTCACACCTTCCACAATCAGTTTTGAAGAACGAGCGGGGTTTGAGATGGTCACAACGGTTAATGACTCTCACGCATGCAGATATACATTGGTGTCCTAGGTCCAGGGAGGACGTCACTATCATTGATCGTTGCGGGGAGTACCCTAATGTTCCTTTATTTGGAATCAAAGGAGGTATTACCTACAACCCATGCCTGGCTTGGAGACAGTTTGGTTATGCTCGGAGGGATGCCCCTCATGACATGCTAATTCCTGACATAGTTTTTGACTTCGACAACGATACTCAAGGACTTCGTCAGAGATTTATCAGAGCTTGGAGGATGCCAAGTAGGATAGACAGCAAGACATTGGGGCACCGGAACTCCATCCCGTTGGAACCTTATCTCAAGTGGGTACGAGCCCGCTCCCAGAAGTTAGTGATGCCTTATCCTCATATGCTTCCTGTGATCAAAGAACCAGTCTTGGAAGGAGAGGCGTCCTATACCATTCAACATCCCGACATGCCCACCTCCTGGGAAGAGATGCAGAAGAGCTGGATCCAGCTTAAGGAAGAACGGAATTCTCTTGAGACCAGTCTACATGCTAGCAAAAAGAAGGTCCTGGAACTCACCCGCCTACTGCACGAGGAAAGGAATCTCAACACCTACATCACGCCAAAGAGGATGCGCAATGTTTTTTTACCTTAAGGAGTTATTTTGTAATATTTGGCCCATGGGGCATTTATGTACTAACGAATTTCTCCTTATTAATATGATGTGCGTTCCTTTTTGTCTACAACAAATTTTGAATGTTCTAAATCCTTGAATGCATTGCATACATACGCATTCCATTGCACCATACGCATGAGCAGGTACCCTATTTCACAGGTTGCTTAATTTTCTTCGTTATTTATGTGAACAGTCATCATGAATCCAGACTCCTCCAGTGAGCAGGCAATCAAGGCCCTTTAGGCCCAAAGTGCACAGTTTCAAGAGATGGTCCTAAGCCTAGCCCAAGGTCAGCAAGAGTTGAAGACTCTGCTCCTGAAGAAAAAGAAGAAAAAGAGGACTGCGTTGTTCAACACCGGACGCAGATTTGGGAACACACTCCACAACGAAGCTGATCCAACCACTTCTTCTGCTGAGAAAAACAGTCCCCAAGGGGGAGGAGCTCCTAGTCCTGCAGTCTCCGACAACGAGACGGACTATAACGACGAACAATACCCACCAGCTGCTGACAGATACAAGCAATTGGAGGACCGCTTGAGCGCCATGGAGATTCAGAATGTGCCGGGACTGGATTTCGGAGATTTGGGATTATCTTCTGGAGTAGTAATTCCACACAAGTTTAAGGCGCCTGCCTTCGCCAAGTATGATGGGATCTCCTGCCCAAAGCTGCATCTGAGGTCGTACGTAAGGAAAATCCAACCTTACACGGCGGATAAGAACCTCTGGATTCACTTCTTCCAAGATAGCCTCTCGGGGTCACAGCTTGAATGGTTCTACCAATTGGATGGAGCTAGCATCCGACACTGGGAAGATTTGGCAACCGCATTCTACAGACAATACCAATACAATTCTGATCTCGCTCCCACGCGTACCCAACTTCAGGGTATGTCTCTAGGAACGGGTGAAGGGTTCAAAGAGTACGCTCAAAAATGGAGAGATTTGGCTGGCAGGGTGCAGCCTCCGTTAACTGATCGAGAGCTGGTTGATATGTTTCTAGGGACGTTGTCTGGTCCGTTTTTCAATCATTTGGTTGGTAACTCCTCCGCCGGATTTACAGATTTGATATTGACAGGAGAAAGAATTGAAGCTGGCATCAGGTCAGGCAAGATACAAAAGGCTGCCTCCACAAGTGCTGAGAAGAGGCCGTTTAAGAAAGAAGCAAGTGCCGTCTATGGCCCTAGAAGATAAGTCAAGCCCGAGAGTCGCCAAGCCGTCAATGCTTTGGTCATCTCCAAACCTGTTGCTGCTCCTCAGCAGTACAATCAACAAAGAAGCGAAAGGCCCAAGAGGCAGTATACCCGACTAAGTATGACCTTATCTCAAATTTTACCCCAACTGTTATCCACCAACCTGGTGACCCTCAAAGAAGCTCCTAAGGTCGTCAACACTGCGTCTCCTAAGTATAACCCAAATGCCCGGTATGCTTATCATTCTGATAGTCCCGGGCACACTACTGATGATTGCTGGGCCTTGAGAAACAAAGTGCAAGATCTGATCGACGCAAAGGAAATTCAGTTTGAAGCACCGGAAATACCAAATGTTGTAACTGCTCCTATGCCCCAGCATAGGGTAAATGCCATTGAGGAGGAAATGTATGCTGTTTCGGTAGATGAAGTCGTTACCCCTCTGAAGACTGTCAAGAAGAACCTACTGCGGGCCGGTTTATTTCCGGGTTGCGGTGAAAGTTGCCTGTTCTGTGCTGTTTCCCTATCTGATTGCCCCTTGCTGAGGTTAGGCGTCCAAGGCCTAATGGATAGCAAGGAAATTCTATTCAAAAAGACTGCTGTTCAATTGGTTCCGATGAAAGAAGTTTCTGTGATTACCATCTTCAAAAATCCAATCAAGGCTCCCCCGAAGAAGCCTGTTCAAATTATGACTATTGCACCTGTGATCATTACTGTTCCGGGGCCTCTCCCCTACGTGTCCGATAAAGCTGTCCCCTGGCATTATGAGGCAGACGTGTATGTGAACGGAATCAAACAAGAGTTCGACGCTGGTGCCAGTATCTGCGATATCACTGGTCCAACCAAGGTTACCCGCAGTGGCAGGCTCTTCTCGCCTGACATTGCACCGCCCGCTATTCGAAGACCCCTTCTTATAAAACCTACAAGTATACCTGTTACTGTTGCTGATCAAGTTGTTTCCCCTGCTGCCGAGTCATCAAATGCCCGGGGCAAAGGGATTGAAGAAGAGCCTGCCCGGATGGAGGCACCATTACCCATAAACGCTGAGGCCTCCCGACAAGAAATGGAGGAGATTCTGAAAATAATAAAGAAGAGTGATTTTAATGTTGTCGAGCAGTTGGGGCATACACCCTCCAAGATTTCCCTGCTCTCCTTATTGCTATGCTCCGAGGCCCATGCTAAGGCCTTGATCTCATTTCTCAAGACGGCCCATGTGCCGCAGGAAACGTTCGCAGTCCAGTTCACTGATTGCATAGCAAATCTGACAGCAGACAATGGCTTGGGTTTTTCAGATGCTGACCTGACCGCGAAAGGGAGAGACCACAATGATGCCCTGCATGTCTCTATCGAATGAAGGGGCACTACTCTGGCGCATGTATTGGTGGATACTGGTTCCTCCTTGAATGTCCTACCGAAAAAGGCTTTAGATCGTCTGGATTATGAAGGCCTAGAATTGAAGCCCAGCAATATCATCGTCAGGGCCTTCGACGGTTCCAAAAGGATGGTTCATGGAGAGGTTAACATCCCTATTCGTGTGGGCTCTCAAGTGTTTGACTCCACTTTTTATGTAATGGATATACGTCCATCGTACTCTTGTCTACTGGGTCGACCTTGGATCCATAAAGCTGGGGCAGTGACCTCCACCTTGCACCAGAAGCTGAAGTATCCCGTCAGGGGGAAGATCGTCACTGTGCAAGGAGAAGAGGAGTATATGGTGAGCCATTTGAATTCCTTCAGATATATTGAGATGGACGGGGAGTTTATTGAAACCCCCTTTCAGCATTTCGAGGAGGTACATCCAATTTCAGCAGCTGCAGAGACAATAGCCGAAGAGAATGATTCCTTGAAGATGGCTTCCCTAAGGGATGCCCGGGCTGTGGTTCAGAAAAGCAATTGTGCACACTGGGGTCAGCTTCCTGACTTCACTCAGAAGAACGACAAGTTTGGGCTAGGCTTTACTGCAGAGGCTCAGAAGGCGGTGCGTAAAGAGAAGATCGGAAAGGCTCCAGTGTTTATTTCCAGCTCAAGGGTGAATGCAATCGAGGAGGATGTGGAGGAAGCTGAGTTTGACAGTTGGATCTACCCGACTACCAGCAACGGACCAAGCAACTGGACGGCAAAGGATTTTACCCCTATCACATTTGTCACGCAGTAATTGATTTCTTTTGATTTCCAAATTTGTAACAAACAATATGTTAAAACTTTGTTGGCTCGGCGTCCTACCCGGGGCATCGTAGCTCCATTTGTGAGGGCTTTTTTGTATGACATTTTCATATATCATCAATCAAAACATTGGACGTTTGTTGCATTTCAAGTCTTGCGCTCTTTTCCTTTCTGTGTTATATATATTGCAAAACAGCTATATTTACACACACTCACTTATACAGGTTTCAATCCACTCTGGATCTCACTGGTAACAGCTCTGCTACCGCCAGTTATGACTTCGAAAATCCGATCAACTTGGCCGAAGACGAAGGTGAAGATGATTGCGAAGTGCCTGGTGAACTCGCAAGACTGCTACTCCAGGAAGAGAGAGCTATTCAACCACATGAAGAGCCTGTGGAAACAATTAACCTGGGTATTGAGACAGATAGGAAAGAGGTCAAGATTGGTGCCAATCTAGAGCTCAGCGTGAAGCAACGACTGATCCAGATGCTGCAAGACTACATGGAAATTTTTGCTTGGTCCTATGAAGATATGCCTGGTTTGGATGCCGACATTGTAGTTCACCATCTGCCAACCAAGGAAGACTGCCCTCCAGTAAAGCAAAAAGTTCGACGAATGCGTCTAGAGATGTCTGAAAAGATCAAGGCCGAGGTTATGAAGCAGTTTGATGTCGGGTTCCTCGCAGTGACTTCTTACCCTCAGTGGGTTGCCAATGTGGTTCCAGTACCGAAGAAGGACGGTAAAGTCAGAATGTGTGTCGACTACAGGGATTTGAACAGGGCCATCCCCAAGGATGACTTCCCCCTACCTCATATTGATGTCCTTGTTGACAATACAGCCCAACACAAGGTGTTCTCCTTCATGGATGGTTTTTCAGGGTATAATCAGATCAAGATGGCTCCAGAGGATATGGAGAAGACTACCTTTGTGACTCAGTGGGGCACCTTCTGTTATAAGGTCATGCCATTCGGATTGAAAAATGCTGGGGCAACCTATCAACGTGCCATGGTTGCTTTATTTCATGATATGATCCATCATGAGATTGAGGTATACGTTGATGACATGATTGCAAGGTCTCAAACTGAAGAGGAGCATCTTGACCACCTGGGGAAGTTGTTTGACCGACTCAAGTTATACAAGCTGAGGTTGAATCCTAACAAATGCACCTTTGGGGTAAGATCCGGAAAATTGCTAGGTTTCATTGTAAGTGATAAAGGTATTCAGGTGGATCCTGCCAAGGTAAAAGCCATACAAGAGATGCCGACTCCAAAAACAGAGAAAGAAGTCAGAGGTTTCCTAGGACGACTGAATTACATCGCCCGATTCATCTCACATCTGACCGCTACTTGTGAGCCAATCTTCAAATTACTGAAGAAAGATCAAGTAGTACGCTGGAATGATGAATGTCAGGCTGCCTTTGAAAGGATAAAGGAATACCTCCAAGAGCCACCCATTCTTATGCCACCAGTGGAAGGAAGACCTCTGATACTATACTTGACGGTACTTGATAATTCAATGGGGTGTGTGCTGGGGCAGCATGACGAGTCTGGCCGAAAAGAGCACGCTATTTATTACTTGAGCAAAAAGTTTACCGACTGTGAGTCTCGTTACTCACTGCTTGAGAAAACTTGCTGCGCTCTTGTATGGGCTGCTCGCCGGCTGAGACAGTATATGCTGACTCACACTACCTTATTGATTTCAAAGATGGATCCCATCAAGTACATATTCAAAAAGCCCGCTCTATCTGGAAGAATAGCGAGATGGCAAATGATCTTAACAGAATATGATATCCAGTATACAACTCAGAAAGCAATTAAGGGGAGTGTACTGGCAGATCATTTGGCGCACCAACCTGTGGACGATTACCAATCATTGAACTTTGATTTTCCGGACGAAGACATCATGGTGGTAACTGACTGTGAAGTACCTGGACCGGATGAAGGACCTGAGGAAGGATCCCGATGGTCTATGCATTTTGATGGAGCCTCCAATGCTTTGGGTAACGGCGTCGGCGCTGTAATCATATCTCCCAAAGGAACTCATACTCCCCTCACCGCCCGATTATGTTTCAACTGCACCAACAATATGGCAGAATATGAGGCATGTATCATGGGTTTACAAGCTGCAATCGACTTAAGGATAAAATTCCTAAGTGTCTTCGGAGATTCCGCTCTCGTGATCAATCAGATCAAGGGCGAGTGGGATACGAAACAACCGAATCTTATTCCTTACAAGGAGTATGTGTCGACCTTGCTCCCTCACTTTGAAGAGATAACTTTCGAACATTTCCCTAGAGAGGAGAATCAGCTAGCGGACGCCCTAGCTACGATGTCTTCAATGTTCAAAGTTAAATGGGACAATGAGGCTCCCCGAATCATTATCTGGAAGTTAGATGAACCGGCATACTGCTGCGAGCTCGAGGCCGAGAAAGTTATTGAAAAACCCTGGTATCATGAGGTGAAGAGGTACTTGGAAGCTCAGGAATACCCTGAAGGTGCGTCTGTCAATGATAAGAAGTTCATGAGGAGGTTTGCTGAAAAATTCTTCCTCAGCAACGGCATTCTCTACAAACGGAATCATGATTCAACTCTGCTACGTTGTGTGGATAAGGCTGAAGCAGAGAAAATTATGATGGAGCTACATGAAGGTACATTTGGAACCCATTCCAGTGGGCACACCATGGCTAAGAAAATCCTTCGGGCAGGGTATTTCTGGTCCACAATGGAAGCCGATTGTTACCAACACTCCCGAACTTGTCATAAATGCCAGATCTATGCTGACAAGGTGCATATCCCTCCGGTTCCTTTAAATGTCCTGACGGCACCTTGGCCTTTCGCAATGTGGGGCATCGATATGATCGGTGAGATCCGACCAACGGCATCCAATGGGCATCGCTTCATCTTGGTGGCGATCGATTACTTCACGAAATGGGTTGAGGCAGCTTCCTATGCCACAGTAACCAAGAGCGTCGTGGCACGTTTCATCCGGCATAATCTGATCTATCGGTACAGCGTCCCAGAAAGAATCATTACTGACAATGGTACCAATCTCAATAACAAAATGATCACTGAACTCTGTGAACAATTCAAGATACAGCACCACAATTCTTCTCCCTACCGGCCGAAGATGAATGGGGCTGTAGAGGCAGCCAATAAAAATATCAAGAAAATTGTGCAGAAGATGACAGTGACCTATAAGGATTGGCACGAGATGTTACCGTTCGCTCTTCATGGGTACCGTACCTCAGCAAGGACGTCAACCGGGGCAACTCCCTTCTCCTTGGTCTATGGCATGGAGGCAGTCTTGCCAATCGAGATCCAGATACCCTCTCTCCGGATAATGAAGGATGCAGACTTGAATGAAGATGATTGGATCCAGACTCGACTTGATCAATTAAATCTGATTGACGAAAAGAGGCTCACTGCTATCTGTCATGGTCAAACGTATCAGAAACGGATGATCAGGGCATTTAACAAGAGAGTCAGACCACAAGAATATCAAGTTGGGGACCTGGTAATCAAACGCATCATCCTTCCTCAAAGTGATCCCCGGGGCAAATGGACCCCTACATACGAAGGGCCATTTGTGGTTAAACGTGTGTTCTCAGGAGGAGCCATGATCCTAACTACCATGGATGGTGACGACCTTCCTCACCCCGCCAATGCAGACATAGTGAAAAAATACTACGCATAAATAAAAGACCCGCTAGGTTGACATACCTAGGCAAAATAAGGGCTTCTCGGCGAACCAAAAGGGTTCGGGCAAAAGTAAGGGATGAAATGAATAAAAAATCTGTGCACCCGGCAAGTCGAAAACCTGAAAGGGCGGCTTGGGCAAAAATGGGTATCCCGGTGGACTGAAAACCCGAAAGGGCGGTCCAGGAAAAAGTTAGGGATAAAAGCGTAACACTATGTCTCATTGGATCACTTCGCATCCGGAATTCGGCATCAACTATCTGGCTCCAGATTTCGGCATTGACCAATCAGCTTCATCTTCAAATTAGGCAGCAAAGCGATGAGACGTTCGAAGACATAAAGGCGATAGCAGAGTTGGAACCCAGTGGGATTGTTCACATAGCTGTTTTGTTTCCTTTTTTTTTGTAAACTCTATACTATTTGGCGATGTCCTCTTACTAGGATGTCAGCCTCTTGTACAAAAACGCCTATTCACAGGCAAAGTTTAAATCAATACAAATTCACTTGTCCATACAAATTACCATTGTTTTCCTTTTTTTGTTTTGTCTTGCGAAGAACGTCCAATGTTCATTTTTGATATATGCATTTGACATTAAATTGCTGATTCATAAATGTTTGCATATGAAACAAGAGATTAATTACAGGTGACATCAGAGACAGGGGCAATTTGAAGTTGTCTAATGCATGTTTGGTTGTTTTGTCCGCCAAGGCACCAAGGTAGGTTCAACTGAAGAATGTGGCCAAATCATCTCAATTCCCCGCAGAGTAAAACAGGATGCGACAATACTTTCCCCAAGCGGAGTTGGTTCCCCGTCGATCTTGAAAAGCCACAACATTCCCCGGCAGGTCTTAAAGCTCATCCCCAGTAGATTCTGGAAGCTTATCCCCTGCGAAGCACGGACGTCTCACCCGAGTTTTATTTAGAGTTATTTCCTCATAAGGACTTATAACTGGGTTATCCTCAGCTAAAAGCCACGGAAGACCGCTCTCGGCAAAGTTCCTTCAATCCTCAGCGAAGTCTATCTTTGGTATTCCCAAGCAGAGTTTATCTTTGGAGTTCCCCAACGGAGTTTATCATCATTACCCTCAGTGGAATCCATCGTTAAAGTCCTCAGCAGGCCTCTCATCAAAACTTCGGCCAAATATCTCTTCCACAGAGCAATTCTCCGGCCGTTCGTCAAGGATTTATTTTCCCCAAGACGAAATTACATTCATGAACATTTTACATTTTCATACATCTCGCTTACATACATGATGGAACGCATACAACATCTCATGTTGAACATCATGACACCATGCATATCATACATCATGACATTGCATACAACTTATATTTTTGCCTCTTCAGGGAAAAAGACAATCCCAAAGATAATTACCTTCAACTGTTACAATTCCAGATCCGATACCTGTATCTAGCCAGGGCACATCTGAGAGTGGTCAGTTTCCAGACTCGACTCCTGTATCTAGCCAGGGCACGTCTGAAGAGTTCGAAGATTCGATTCCTGTATCCAGCCAGGGCACATCTATCAACTACAACAGCTCCAGATTCGATTCCTGTATCCAGCCAGGGCATATCTGTTGACCACGTTTCCAGACTCGATTCCTGTATCTAGCCAGGGCACGTCTGAAGAGTTCGAAGATCCGATACCTGTATCTAGCCAGGGCACATCTGAGAGTGGTCAGTTTCCAGACTCGATTCCTGTATCTAGCCAGGGCACGTCTGAAGAGTTCGAAGATTCGATTCCTGTATCCAGCCAGGGCACATCTATTAAACGACTATTTCCAGATTCAACTCCTGTATCCAGCCAGGGCATATCTGCATCAGGAGACTGAGGATCCAACACCTGTAACAAGCCAGGAAAACATCCGTCTTTCTCAAATACACAAGTTTCTCGCAAAGGAATCCCTTATGCGACCGACACTTCCAAATGGCATCTATAAGCCCATTCCCGACAAGGTTCCGTCACATCTCCAGATGGCATCTATAAGCCCATCTCCCTATCCACCACCTCTCCAAATGGCATCTATAAGCCCATTCCCGACACCACATTGTTGAGACTCCAGCATGCGAGTGCAAATTTCCGGGCACTCTAGTGTCCAATCTCCTTTTACCCTCGAGTCACGAAAGGCAAACTTGCCAATCTAACTCTTCAGGTTCAAGAAGATTGAACAGGGGCAACTGTTGTACCCCAAAATTTGCCCTCCCATTTCCTCAACATTTTCTCATCACAAGACCTTTGAAGATCAAGATCCAGTTAGGGTTTCCTCTGCTCAAGACTTCTCATCGCACTGTGGACTCAAATTAGGGTTTGTGTTTGCCTAAGGATGTTTTGACCTAAAATTCCTAAGATGACTTTCATGCTTCATATTGGACTCCCAAGTTTCTCCATACCAAGTTTCAAGTCTTGATTCCAAGTTTTGCCCAGTCAATTAGACAGATGACCTAGAAATCAACTGTATTGGGGAAAAAGTCAACTGTGGCTAATTGACAGTCAAATCTCATGAAATTTGACCCACATCAACATATTGAATTCATATGGACCATTGGATCAAGTTTGGATCACAATTCCACAAGAAATTTGATCAGATCACCAAAAGGGCAAAATGGTCATTTTTAGGGTTTTGACTGCACAAAGGCAATTTTTGACTGTTTGACCTAGCCAATGGCAAATCAAGCTCACATATGGACTCAAGGACTCAATGAAATGGTCTTGACACATTCATCAAGCTCAAAAGATCCCAAGTACACAAGATTGACAATTGAATTTCCCAGTCAATTGACCAATTTTGACTGTATACTGAAAAGTCAAACTTTGACTTTTTGGTCAAAATCAAGAGTCAAGATTCATTTTTCATCAAAACATGCCAAATCATGAAACTTGTTCATCAAGAAATCACAAAATGCAAATTAGGGTTTGAAAATGGAATTTTTCATAACTTAGAATTTTTCTAAGTCATGAAAAACCCTAATTTTTCCCCAACTTTGCCCCATCTTTTCACCATGATCCATTTGGATTCAAACAAAAGTCAAAACATGAAAGTTGTAGCTTGTTGCATAATCTACAACTTTGATTCACAAAGTTTTCTCATTGGAAGCTTGTATCTCAAGTTACAATTTTTTGAATAAGGGCACTAAACCATTTTTAACTTAGTGAAATTTAACCTATTTTGACAAGGTTTTCTACCCCACTTCAAGGCCACTTTTCATACCCTTCCACTTGGAATTTTAATTTGCATTTCAAAGATGGATTGTATTACACATTCCAAGCTTTCCAAAATGTCCAAGAACTCATCAAACAACCTCATAACTTGAGAGATTCGAATTTCACAAGTTGGCAAGAATTCACTTTTGTTCTTCATCAAAACATGTTCATAAACTTGGCAAATTTGAACTCAGCATAGTTTGTGCTACTTTACAGGTCTTTAAACCAAATTACACTCCTTAATTTATTGCAAAACCATTGAACCAAGTTGTTATTCTAAGCCTTTGGTCATTACACAAGGAATTAAGCCTAAACTAGAAAAAGCATTATTTCCATTCTTGAAAAGAAGAACTTTATGTCAAGTTTGCAATCCAAGTGGTACAATCAAGATCTTCTTGGCACAAGTTTGTGAGCAAATTGCACTGATCAAGGCAAGGGATAGCAGCATAGTGGGAGGGCCTGTACTGACCTAGAGAGCCAAGTTGCATTTTGTAGCTTAAGTGTGAAGAAAGGTCCATAACTCATGCCATCTCTCATCTCAGCAAAGACACACAACACAAAAGATATCAAACACATTCCATAGAACATATCTAAGCTTTTGCACGAGTCCTGAACCTCTCAAGCACCCTCCATCTCAAAATCACCTTGAAACTGCACAAACAGGGGAAGCCCTGCAGATTGAGTGCTATCTCTCATTCCCTTCGAGCATTCTTGTCCAAACTTGTTCCTCTACCTTCCTTACAACATATGCAAGCTACCTGTCCTTAAACCTGACCTGTAACACCTCCAAGCCACTTCACCATTTTTAAATTTCTGTTTTGCAGTTGGAGTTCACTAGCTCGATTCAGGGAGTTTCAAGACAAAGTAGGACTTGGAAAAGCATCCTTACACTTCAAGGAAGATATACAAGTCATCATTTCACTCTGAAACATCCTCCATTGCCAAGCTCGATTCCAACTGAACAGGTATATTCATGGAGTTCTATCTCTCTTATTAGGCATTGTTAGCTTTAGGTTTTTGAAGAAAACATGTCACAATCATAGCCCTGAACACGCTCATATGATTAGATTTCATTTATGTTTCGTGTGCTTAGAGAATTTCATGTCTGAACATTGATGAAAAGTTAGGTCAGAAATTGGGGGAGGAGAAATTCTCCCTCATCTTAGAGAGATAGGTCAAGTTATTTATATGGTTGAAACCGTCTCTTCATGCTGAACATTTCTTGTGTTATGAGTTTTTGCTGAAAAGCCAAGAATCAGGAGTTAGACATTGAAGAACAGGGGCGCGCGTTTTTTCAAATGTTTGAGCTGGAGGTTGAAGAAGGAGTGGAGTGGGCTGGGCCTGTGTTATTTTGCTTTTCACACCATCTTTTTTGATTCACACCCCCCTGAGCCCATTTGTTCATTTCTTAACATTTTTGACTTTTTCTTTTTTGGCTGACTTTGTTTATTTTTTCTCATGGCATTAAAAAATTAAAAATATTTTTTCCATCATTTTCTGAATTTATGGCATATTTATTTGATTTGTTTCTTTATTTATGCATAATATATATATATACCATTATTAGAATAAATAGAAAAATAGTGTAAATACATTTTTATTTTTATCTACCTTCTGAAAATATTTCACACAAAAAACATACTCTTTTATTTATTTTATTAAAATATTAAATAAATACTTATTTTGTGTATAATACATATTTAGGGTTTAATATATATATATATATTTATTAATACATTTAGGCTAAAATGTAAAAATACTTGAATTTTTTTTCATTTTTATTAATATTTGATACAAAAATACATTTTTTCACAATATACTTCATTATTATATTATTTTTATAAATAAACAAATAAACATTTGTATTAAATTAGATAATAAGGCATTTTCTTTAAAAATTAGGGTTTGTGCCCTAAATTCAAAAATACTCAAAAATAATACATTTTTATTTTCTTTTCTCTTTTACATAAATAATATTTTTTCATACATATACAAAACATTTTTGTGCATCTTGCATTTTTATTTAATTTTTGTACATTATTTAAATTGCAAATATTCAAAATGATGTAATAACTTAGATTTAAATTCTTGTCAATATCCCCATTTGAACATTTGTACCCCCCTTCCCTTATTTGGTTTTGTAATAGCTTAGTAATTTTAATTTCGCACTTTATTGCTTTCTAATGATAACATGTTAGAATTAGGGTTTGTATGCGAAAAAATGATAAAAAAGTAGTTTGACCTAATACAAGATAAACAAGCATGAAAATGGACACACAAATCACACTTGCACCCCCTAGGGTTTTCCACTTGTTGCCTTCAAATAAATGGGCCATATTGCATGTTGAACTTCTTTGGGCAAAGCAAACAATTTGAATGATCATAGTCCCTCGACAAAACTTTTCAAAACAAACAAAAACAAATGATCAAGTCCCTTAAAGAAATTGCTCAAAGACATTTTAACGCCGTTGCAATTATGGTCTAAAACGATGACCCGCGCCTGTCCCTTTCACATCCTGACACAAGATTGTCCACCAAATACAATGGTGGAACAAACTTGTTAAAAGGGTTAAAACATAGCAATAATCTTTTGAGAAATTTAGGAGTAGATAACCTCTTAGTTGCTTGAATCAAACTTGCAAAACAAAACACTTGCCTAATTTCAAAACCACACATCACTACACTTTCAAAATAACTTTCAAAAAAACAAATGAAAACCTTTTCAAAAGACATACACCTTTGTATACATCCCCATATGGATCATTACAAAGGTTGCCACCACATTGGCCTCTTTTCAAAACATTTTCAAACCCACACACTCAAGCACCATTTTAAAACAATTGAAAACAAAAGGCAAGTGATCTAAAGCAAGTAACTAAGAGCCCATGGATAACCATGGATAGAAAGGGTGCTAATACCTTCCCTTTCTATAATCTACTCCCCGAACCCAAGAAAACATCTCAAAAGGTTTTTGCTGTGCTTTTTTAACCTTTCCTTAGGATAAAATAAAAAGTCGGTGGCGACTCTTGCTAACCGCAACATTTGCGAATACAAACGCAAACCTCAAGTCAGTTCTCCCACCGTATCACAGAACTGGCGACTCTGCTGGGGAATTTAATAAAAGTGGAGTAACCTTAGGGCTTAGATCACCTTTGTTTTCAATTGATTGTCTTGTTTGCTTTTACATTTGTGGGCTTTGTATCGGAGTTTTATAGATCCTAACCCGGATCTGGGGATACCTTCTTAGAAAGTAGCAACAAGGCTGTGAGGGAACTGTGCGGGGTATACCGACATGGTTGAAGCAGTCTGCTACGTTGATGTGGCACTTTGGTGTGTACCGGTAACCCTTGAGTTCAGTCAAGGAGAGTACGGGGCCGCCGCGTGGTGTCGTGAAGCATCAACTGACCTTAGGAACCTTAATTGAACCATCTTGGCCTTTTTAGGGTAGTGAGATAACTGACTTTGGTGCAGTCCGAGGTTGGTTGATACTCGATACTACACTCAATTGAGGGTTGCTTTCCTGGGATATTTCGGTCGCCAGTTCAGTGGCTAAATCGAAACGATGAACAATGAAAGTAATCCAGTGATATTGGGACCCTTAGAACCCGGTTACTTCTAATAGGACAGGTTGAGCCCACCAAACTTCAAAAGGGTAATACCCAGACCTCATGCAGGCCTAAACTCTAGGGGTTTGTATTGTGTGACTTGTGTGCCTTACCATGTTTGCCTCTGTGAATATTTGTGGTGTATTTAATCATAACATCATGACATCATACAACATCATGAGCATTGACTAACCATTTCAAGGGTTTCGAATCTTCATCTTTGTTCTTGTTTTATAGGACATGGAAACTGCTCGTAGAAAGACAATTCAGATTAGCCTTGTAAAGATCCCTCCTCAGCTTAAGGAACTTATGTCCAGGATTCCCGAAGGTTCTTCATTCAGTGAGAGACATGGAAGACTCATCAGCTTGGTTAACACCAACATTGAGGAGGATTTGATAAAAGTCCTGTTCCAGTTCTTTGACCCTCTGCATCACTGTTTCACTTTTCCGGATTATCAATTGGTGCCTACATTGGAAGAGTTCTCCCGACTCCTGAAGGTCCCTATCCTTGATCAACTACCCTACAACGGTACGGAAGAGGAGCCCAAGCTTGAAGAAATTGCTAAAGCCTTGCACCTACAGTCATCTGACCTCAAGGGACATTGGGAAGTTAGAAGTGGTATCAAGGGTTTCTTAGCCAGGTTTCTGTTTGAGAAGGCCCAAGAATGTTGGAACTCCCTTGACCTACAAGCTTTTGAAGAAGTTATGGCCCTCCTTGTCTATGGTTTGGTGTTATTCCCTAACCCAGATCAACTTATTGATATCAGTGATGTCCAGATCTTCATGACCAGGAATCCTATACCTACACTGCTGGGGGACATCCTTCACTCATGTTACACTCGAACCATGAGAAGAAGGGGTGTCCTTTTGTGTTGCACTCCTCTCCTGGGAAGGTGGTTTATTTCACACCTTCCACAATCAGTTTTGAAGAACGAGCGGGGTTTGAGATGGTCACAACGGTTAATGACTCTCACGCATGCAGATATACATTGGTGTCCTAGGTCCAGGGAGGACGTCACTATCATTGATCGTTGCGGGGAGTACCCTAATGTTCCTTTATTTGGAATCAAAGGAGGTATTACCTACAACCCATGCCTGGCTTGGAGACAGTTTGGTTATGCTCGGAGGGATGCCCCTCATGACATGCTAATTCCTGACATAGTTTTTGACTTCGACAACGATACTCAAGGACTTCGTCAGAGATTTATCAGAGCTTGGAGGATGCCAAGTAGGATAGACAGCAAGACATTGGGGCACCGGAACTCCATCCCGTTGGAACCTTATCTCAAGTGGGTACGAGCCCGCTCCCAGAAGTTAGTGATGCCTTATCCTCATATGCTTCCTGTGATCAAAGAACCAGTCTTGGAAGGAGAGGCGTCCTATACCATTCAACATCCCGACATGCCCACCTCCTGGGAAGAGATGCAGAAGAGCTGGATCCAGCTTAAGGAAGAACGGAATTCTCTTGAGACCAGTCTACATGCTAGCAAAAAGAAGGTCCTGGAACTCACCCGCCTACTGCACGAGGAAAGGAATCTCAACACCTACATCACGCCAAAGAGGATGCACAATGTTTTTTTACCTTAAGGAGTTATTTTGTAATATTTGGCCCATGGGGCATTTATGTACTAACGAATTTCTCCTTATTAATATGATGTGCGTTCCTTTTTGTCTACAACAAATTTTGAATGTTCTAAATCCTTGAATGCATTGCATACATACGCATTCCATTGCACCATACGCATGAGCAGGTACCCTATTTCACAGGTTGCTTAATTTTCTTCGCTGTTTATGTGAACAGTCATCATGAATCCAGACTCCTCCAGTGAGCAGGCAATCAAGGCCCTTTAGGCCCAAAGTGCACAGTTTCAAGAGATGGTCCTAAGCCTAGCCCAAGGTCAGCAAGAGTTGAAGACTCTGCTCCTGAAGAAAAAGAAGAAAAAGAGGACTGCGTTGTTCAACACCGGACGCAGATTTGGGAACACACTCCACAACGAAGCTGATCCAACCACTTCTTCTGCTGAGAAAAACAGTCCCCAAGGGGGAGGAGCTCCTAGTCCTGCAGTCTCCGACAACGAGACGGACTATAACGACGAACAATACCCACCAGCTGCTGACAGATACAAGCAATTGGAGGACCGCTTGAGCGCCATGGAGATTCAGAATGTGCCGGGACTGGATTTCGGAGATTTGGGATTATCTTCTGGAGTAGTAATTCCACACAAGTTTAAGGCGCCTGCCTTCGCCAAGTATGATGGGATCTCCTGCCCAAAGCTGCATCTGAGGTCGTACGTAAGGAAAATCCAACCTTACACGGCGGATAAGAACCTCTGGATTCACTTCTTCCAAGATAGCCTCTCGGGGTCACAGCTTGAATGGTTCTACCAATTGGATGGAGCTAGCATCTGACACTGGGAAGATTTGGCAACCGCATTCTACAGACAATACCAATACAATTCTGATCTCGCTCCCACGCGTACCCAACTTCAGGGTATGTCTCTAGGAACGGGTGAAGGGTTCAAAGAGTACGCTCAAAAATGGAGAGATTTGGCTGGCAGGGTGCAGCCTCCGTTAACTGATCGAGAGCTGGTTGATATGTTTCTAGGGACGTTGTCTGGTCCGTTTTTCAATCATTTGGTTGGTAACTCCTCCGCCGGATTTACAGATTTGATATTGACAGGAGAAAGAATTGAAGCTGGCATCAGGTCAGGCAAGATACAAAAGGCTGCCTCCACAAGTGCTGAGAAGAGGCCGTTTAAGAAAGAAGCAAGTGCCGTCTATGGCCCTAGAAGATAAGTCAAGCCCGAGAGTCGCCAAGCCGTCAATGCTTTGGTCATCTCCAAACCTGTTGCTGCTCCTCAGCAGTACAATCAACAAAGAAGCGAAAGGCCCAAGAGGCAGTATACCCGACTAAGTATGACCTTATCTCAAATTTTACCCCAACTGTTATCCACCAACCTGGTGACCCTCAAAGAAGCTCCTAAGGTCGTCAACACTGCGTCTCCTAAGTATAACCCAAATGCCCGGTATGCTTATCATTCTGATAGTCCCGGGCACACTACTGATGATTGCTGGGCCTTGAGAAACAAAGTGCAAGATCTGATCGACGCAAAGGAAATTCAGTTTGAAGCACCGGAAATACCAAATGTTGTAACTGCTCCTATGCCCCAGCATAGGGTAAATGCCATTGAGGAGGAAATGTATGCTGTTTCGGTAGATGAAGTCGTTACCCCTCTGAAGACTGTCAAGAAGAACCTACTGCGGGCCGGTTTATTTCCGGGTTGCGGTGAAAGTTGCCTGTTCTGTGCTGTTTCCCTATCTGATTGCCCCTTGCTGAGGTTAGGCGTCCAAGGCCTAATGGATAGCAAGGAAATTCTATTCAAAAAGACTGCTGTTCAATTGGTTCCGATGAAAGAAGTTTCTGTGATTACCATCTTCAAAAATCCAATCAAGGCTCCCCCGAAGAAGCCTGTTCAAATTATGACTATTGCACCTGTGATCATTACTGTTCCGGGGCCTCTCCCCTACGTGTCCGATAAAGCTGTCCCCTGGCATTATGAGGCAGACGTGTATGTGAACGGAATCAAACAAGAGTTCGACGCTGGTGCCAGTATCTGCGATATCACTGGTCCAACCAAGGTTACCCGCAGTGGCAGGCTCTTCTCGCCTGACATTGCACCGCCCGCTATTCGAAGACCCCTTCTTATAAAACCTACAAGTATACCTGTTACTGTTGCTGATCAAGTTGTTTCCCCTGCTGCCGAGTCATCAAATGCCCGGGGCAAAGGGATTGAAGAAGAGCCTGCCCGGATGGAGGCACCATTACCCATAAACGCTGAGGCCTCCCGACAAGAAATGGAGGAGATTCTGAAAATAATAAAGAAGAGTGATTTTAATGTTGTCGAGCAGTTGGGGCATACACCCTCCAAGATTTCCCTGCTCTCCTTATTGCTATGCTCCGAGGCCCATGCTAAGGCCTTGATCTCATTTCTCAAGACGGCCCATGTGCCGCAGGAAACGTTCGCAGTCCAGTTCACTGATTGCATAGCAAATCTGACAGCAGACAATGGCTTGGGTTTTTCAGATGCTGACCTGACCGCGAAAGGGAGAGACCACAATGATGCCCTGCATGTCTCTATCGAATGAAGGGGCACTACTCTGGCGCATGTATTGGTGGATACTGGTTCCTCCTTGAATGTCCTACCGAAAAAGGCTTTAGATCGTCTGGATTATGAAGGCCTAGAATTGAAGCCCAGCAATATCATCGTCAGGGCCTTCGACGGTTCCAAAAGGATGGTTCATGGAGAGGTTAACATCCCTATTCGTGTGGGCTCTCAAGTGTTTGACTCCACTTTTTATGTAATGGATATACGTCCATCGTACTCTTGTCTACTGGGTCGACCTTGGATCCATAAAGCTGGGGCAGTGACCTCCACCTTGCACCAGAAGCTGAAGTATCCCGTCAGGGGGAAGATCGTCACTGTGCAAGGAGAAGAGGAGTATATGGTGAGCCATTTGAATTCCTTCAGATATATTGAGATGGACGGGGAGTTTATTGAAACCCCCTTTCAGCATTTCGAGGAGGTACATCCAATTTCAGCAGCTGCAGAGACAATAGCCGAAGAGAATGATTCCTTGAAGATGGCTTCCCTAAGGGATGCCCGGGCTGTGGTTCAGAAAAGCAATTGTGCACACTGGGGTCAGCTTCCTGACTTCACTCAGAAGAACGACAAGTTTGGGCTAGGCTTTACTGCAGAGGCTCAGAAGGCGGTGCGTAAAGAGAAGATCGGAAAGGCTCCAGTGTTTATTTCCAGCTCAAGGGTGAATGCAATCGAGGAGGATGTGGAGGAAGCTGAGTTTGACAGTTGGATCTACCCGACTACCAGCAACGGACCAAGCAACTGGACGGCAAAGGATTTTACCCCTATCACATTTGTCACGCAGTAATTGATTTCTTTTGATTTCCAAATTTGTAACAAACAATATGTTAAAACTTTGTTGGCTCGGCGTCCTACCCGGGGCATCGTAGCTCCATTTGTGAGGGCTTTTTTGTATGACATTTTCATATATCATCAATCAAAACATTGGACGTTTGTTGCATTTCAAGTCTTGCGCTCTTTTCCTTTCTGTGTTATATATATTGCAAAACAGCTATATTTACACACACTCACTTATACAGGTTTCAATCCACTCTGGATCTCACTGGTAACAGCTCTGCTACCGCCAGTTATGACTTCGAAAATCCGATCAACTTGGCCGAAGACGAAGGTGAAGATGATTGCGAAGTGCCTGGTGAACTCGCAAGACTGCTACTCCAGGAAGAGAGAGCTATTCAACCACATGAAGAGCCTGTGGAAACAATTAACCTGGGTATTGAGACAGATAGGAAAGAGGTCAAGATTGGTGCCAATCTAGAGCTCAGCGTGAAGCAACGACTGATCCAGATGCTGCAAGACTACATGGAAATTTTTGCTTGGTCCTATGAAGATATGCCTGGTTTGGATGCCGACATTGTAGTTCACCATCTGCCAACCAAGGAAGACTGCCCTCCAGTAAAGCAAAAAGTTCGACGAATGCGTCTAGAGATGTCTGAAAAGATCAAGGCCGAGGTTATGAAGCAGTTTGATGTCGGGTTCCTCGCAGTGACTTCTTACCCTCAGTGGGTTGCCAATGTGGTTCCAGTACCGAAGAAGGACGGTAAAGTCAGAATGTGTGTCGACTACAGGGATTTGAACAGGGCCATCCCCAAGGATGACTTCCCCCTACCTCATATTGATGTCCTTGTTGACAATACAGCCCAACACAAGGTGTTCTCCTTCATGGATGGTTTTTCAGGGTATAATCAGATCAAGATGGCTCCAGAGGATATGGAGAAGACTACCTTTGTGACTCAGTGGGGCACCTTCTGTTATAAGGTCATGCCATTCGGATTGAAAAATGCTGGGGCAACCTATCAACGTGCCATGGTTGCTTTATTTCATGATATGATCCATCATGAGATTGAGGTATACGTTGATGACATGATTGCAAGGTCTCAAACTGAAGAGGAGCATCTTGACCACCTGGGGAAGTTGTTTGACCGACTCAAGTTATACAAGCTGAGGTTGAATCCTAACAAATGCACCTTTGGGGTAAGATCCGGAAAATTGCTAGGTTTCATTGTAAGTGATAAAGGTATTCAGGTGGATCCTGCCAAGGTAAAAGCCATACAAGAGATGCCGACTCCAAAAACAGAGAAAGAAGTCAGAGGTTTCCTAGGACGACTGAATTACATCGCCCGATTCATCTCACATCTGACCGCTACTTGTGAGCCAATCTTCAAATTACTGAAGAAAGATCAAGTAGTACGCTGGAATGATGAATGTCAGGCTGCCTTTGAAAGGATAAAGGAATACCTCCAAGAGCCACCCATTCTTATGCCACCAGTGGAAGGAAGACCTCTGATACTATACTTGACGGTACTTGATAATTCAATGGGGTGTGTGCTGGGGCAGCATGACGAGTCTGGCCGAAAAGAGCACGCTATTTATTACTTGAGCAAAAAGTTTACCGACTGTGAGTCTCGTTACTCACTGCTTGAGAAAACTTGCTGCGCTCTTGTATGGGCTGCTCGCCGGCTGAGACAGTATATGCTGACTCACACTACCTTATTGATTTCAAAGATGGATCCCATCAAGTACATATTCAAAAAGCCCGCTCTATCTGGAAGAATAGCGAGATGGCAAATGATCTTAACAGAATATGATATCCAGTATACAACTCAGAAAGCAATTAAGGGGAGTGTACTGGCAGATCATTTGGCGCACCAACCTGTGGACGATTACCAATCATTGAACTTTGATTTTCCGGACGAAGACATCATGGTGGTAACTGACTGTGAAGTACCTGGACCGGATGAAGGACCTGAGGAAGGATCCCGATGGTCTATGCATTTTGATGGAGCCTCCAATGCTTTGGGTAACGGCGTCGGCGCTGTAATCATATCTCCCAAAGGAACTCATACTCCCCTCACCGCCCGATTATGTTTCAACTGCACCAACAATATGGCAGAATATGAGGCATGTATCATGGGTTTACAAGCTGCAATCGACTTAAGGATAAAATTCCTAAGTGTCTTCGGAGATTCCGCTCTCGTGATCAATCAGATCAAGGGCGAGTGGGATACGAAACAACCGAATCTTATTCCTTACAAGGAGTATGTGTCGACCTTGCTCCCTCACTTTGAAGAGATAACTTTCGAACATTTCCCTAGAGAGGAGAATCAGCTAGCGGACGCCCTAGCTACGATGTCTTCAATGTTCAAAGTTAAATGGGACAATGAGGCTCCCCGAATCATTATCTGGAAGTTAGATGAACCGGCATACTGCTGCGAGCTCGAGGCCGAGAAAGTTATTGAAAAACCCTGGTATCATGAGGTGAAGAGGTACTTGGAAGCTCAGGAATACCCTGAAGGTGCGTCTGTCAATGATAAGAAGTTCATGAGGAGGTTTGCTGAAAAATTCTTCCTCAGCAACGGCATTCTCTACAAACGGAATCATGATTCAACTCTGCTACGTTGTGTGGATAAGGCTGAAGCAGAGAAAATTATGATGGAGCTACATGAAGGTACATTTGGAACCCATTCCAGTGGGCACACCATGGCTAAGAAAATCCTTCGGGCAGGGTATTTCTGGTCCACAATGGAAGCCGATTGTTACCAACACTCCCGAACTTGTCATAAATGCCAGATCTATGCTGACAAGGTGCATATCCCTCCGGTTCCTTTAAATGTCCTGACGGCACCTTGGCCTTTCGCAATGTGGGGCATCGATATGATCGGTGAGATCCGACCAACGGCATCCAATGGGCATCGCTTCATCTTGGTGGCGATCGATTACTTCACGAAATGGGTTGAGGCAGCTTCCTATGCCACAGTAACCAAGAGCGTCGTGGCACGTTTCATCCGGCATAATCTGATCTGTCGGTACAGCGTCCCAGAAAGAATCATTACTGACAATGGTACCAATCTCAATAACAAAATGATCACTGAACTCTGTGAACAATTCAAGATACAGCACCACAATTCTTCTCCCTACCGGCCGAAGATGAATGGGGCTGTAGAGGCAGCCAATAAAAATATCAAGAAAATTGTGCAGAAGATGACAGTGACCTATAAGGATTGGCACGAGATGTTACCGTTCGCTCTTCATGGGTACCGTACCTCAGCAAGGACGTCAACCGGGGCAACTCCCTTCTCCTTGGTCTATGGCATGGAGGTAGTCTTGCCAATCGAGATCCAGATACCCTCTCTCCGGATAATGAAGGATGCAGACTTGAATGAAGATGATTGGATCCAGACTCGACTTGATCAATTAAATCTGATTGACGAAAAGAGGCTCACTGCTATCTGTCATGGTCAAACGTATCAGAAACGGATGATCAGGGCATTTAACAAGAGAGTCAGACCACAAGAATATCAAGTTGGGGACCTGGTAATCAAACGCATCATCCTTCCTCAAAGTGATCCCCGGGGCAAATGGACCCCTACATACGAAGGGCCATTTGTGGTTAAACGTGTGTTCTCAGGAGGAGCCATGATCCTAACTACCATGGATGGTGACGACCTTCCTCACCCCGCCAATGCAGACATAGTGAAAAAATACTACGCATAAATAAAAGACCCGCTAGGTTGACATACCTAGGCAAAATAAGGGCTTCTCGGCGAACCAAAAGGGTTCGGGCAAAAGTAAGGGATGAAATGAATAAAAAATCTGTGCACCCGGCAAGTCGAAAACCTGAAAGGGCGGCTTGGGCAAAAATGGGTATCCCGGTGGACTGAAAACCCGAAAGGGCGGTCCAGGCAAAAGTTAGGGATAAAAGCGTAACACTATGTCTCATTGGATCACTTCGCATCCGGAATTCGGCATCAACTATCTGGCTCCAGATTTCGGCATTGACCAATCAGCTTCATCTTCAAATTAGGCAGCAAAGCGATGAGACGTTCGAAGACATAAAGGCGATAGCAGAGTTGGAACCCAGTGGGATTGTTCACATAGCTGTTTTGTTTCCTTTTTTTTTGTAAACTCTATACTATTTGGCGATGTCCTCTTACTAGGATGTCAGCCTCTTGTACAAAAACGCCTATTCACAGGCAAAGTTTAAATCAATACAAATTCACTTGTCCATACAAATTACCATTGTTTTCCTTTTTTTGTTTTGTCTTGCGAAGAACGTCCAATGTTCATTTTTGATATATGCATTTGACATTAAATTGCTGATTCATAAATGTTTGCATATGAAACAAGAGATTAATTACAGGTGACATCAGAGACAGGGGCAATTTGAAGTTGTCTAATGCATGTTTGGTTGTTTTGTCCGCCAAGGCACCAAGGTAGGTTCAACTGAAGAATGTGGCCAAATCATCTCAATTCCCCGCAGAGTAAAACAGGATGCGACAATACTTTCCCCAAGCGGAGTTGGTTCCCCGTCGATCTTGAAAAGCCACAACATTCCCCGGCAGGTCTTAAAGCTCATCCCCAGTAGATTCTGGAAGCTTATCCCCTGCGAAGCACGGACGTCTCACCCGAGTTTTATTTAGAGTTATTTCCTCATAAGGACTTATAACTGGGTTATCCTCAGCTAAAAGCCACGGAAGACCGCTCTCGGCAAAGTTCCTTCAATCCTCAGCGAAGTCTATCTTTGGTATTCCCAAGCAGAGTTTATCTTTGGAGTTCCCCAACGGAGTTTATCATCATTACCCTCAGCGGAATCCATCGTTAAAGTCCTCAGCAGGCCTCTCATCAAAACTTCGGCCAAATATCTCTTCCACAGAGCAATTCTCCGGCCGTTCGTCAAGGATTTATTTTCCCCAAGACGAAATTACATTCATGAACATTTTACATTTTCATACATCTCGCTTACATACATGATGGAACGCATACAACATCTCATGTTGAACATCATGACACCATGCATATCATACATCATGACATTGCATACAACTTATATTTTTGCCTCTTCAGGGAAAAAGACAATCCCAAAGATAATTACCTTCAACTGTTACAATTCCAGATCCGATACCTGTATCTAGCCAGGGCACATCTGAGAGTGGTCAGTTTCCAGACTCGACTCCTGTATCTAGCCAGGGCACGTCTGAAGAGTTCGAAGATTCGATTCCTGTATCCAGCCAGGGCACATCTATCAACTACAACAGCTCCAGATTCGATTCCTGTATCCAGCCAGGGCATATCTGTTGACCACGTTTCCAGACTCGATTCCTGTATCTAGCCAGGGCACGTCTGAAGAGTTCGAAGATCCGATACCTGTATCTAGCCAGGGCACATCTGAGAGTGGTCAGTTTCCAGACTCGATTCCTGTATCTAGCCAGGGCACGTCTGAAGAGTTCGAAGATTCGATTCCTGTATCCAGCCAGGGCACATCTATTAAACGACTATTTCCAGATTCAACTCCTGTATCCAGCCAGGGCATATCTGCATCAGGAGACTGAGGATCCAACACCTGTAACAAGCCAGGAAAACATCCGTCTTTCTCAAATACACAAGTTTCTCGCAAAGGAATCCCTTATGCGACCGACACTTCCAAATGGCATCTATAAGCCCATTCCCGACAAGGTTCCGTCACATCTCCAGATGGCATCTATAAGCCCATCTCCCTATCCACCACCTCTCCAAATGGCATCTATAAGCCCATTCCCGACACCACATTGTTGAGACTCCAGCATGCGAGTGCAAATTTCCGGGCACTCTAGTGTCCAATCTCCTTTTACCCTCGAGTCACGAAAGGCAAACTTGCCAATCTAACTCTTCAGGTTCAAGAAGATTGAACAGGGGCAACTGTTGTACCCCAAAATTTTCCCTCCCATTTCCTCAACATTTTCTCATCACAAGACCTTTGAAGATCAAGATCCAGTTAGGGTTTCCTCTGCTCAAGACTTCTCATCGCACTGTGGACTCAAATTAGGGTTTGTGTTTGCCTAAGGATGTTTTGACCTAAAATTCCTAAGATGACTTTCATGCTTCATATTGGACTCCCAAGTTTCTCCATACCAAGTTTCAAGTCTTGATTCCAAGTTTTGCCCAGTCAATTAGACATATGACCTAGAAATCAACTGTATTGGGGAAAAAGTCAACTGTGGCCAATTGACAGTCAAATCTCATGAAATTTGACCCACATCAACATATTGAATTCATATGGACCATTGGATCAAGTTTGGATCACAATTCCACAAGAAATTTGATCAGATCACCAAAAGGGCAAAATGGTCATTTTTAGGGTTTTGACTGCACAAAGGCAATTTTTGACTGTTTGACCTAGCCAATGGCAAATCAAGCTCACATATGGACTCAAGGACTCAATGAAATGGTCTTGACACATTCATCAAGCTCAAAAGATCCCAAGTACACAAGATTGACAATTGAATTTCCCAGTCAATTGACCAATTTTGACTGTATACTGAAAAGTCAAACTTTGACTTTTTGGTCAAAATCAAGAGTCAAGATTCATTTTTCATCAAAACATGCCAAATCATGAAACTTGTTCATCAAGAAATCACAAAATGCAAATTAGGGTTTGAAAATGGAATTTTTCATAACTTAGAATTTTTCTAAGTCATGAAAAACCCTAATTTTTTCCCAACTTTGCCCCATCTTTTCACCATGATCCATTTGGATTCAAACAAAAGTCAAAACATGAAAGTTGTAGCTTGTTGCATAATCTACAACTTTGATTCACAAAGTTTTCTCATTGGAAGCTTGTATCTCAAGTTACAATTTTTTGAATAAGGGCACTAAACCATTTTTAACTTAGTGAAATTTAACCTATTTTGACAAGGTTTTCTACCCCACTTCAAGGCCACTTTTCATACCCTTCCACTTGGAATTTTAATTTGCATTTCAAAGATGGATTGTAGTACACATTCCAAGCTTTCCAAAATGTCCAAGAACTCATCAAACAACCTCATAACTTGAGAGATTCGAATTTCACAAGTTGGCAAGAATTCACTTTTGTTCTTCATCAAAACATGTTCATAAACTTGGCAAATTTGAACTCAGCATAGTTTGTGCTACTTTACAGGTCTTTAAACCAAATTACACTCCTTAATTTATTGCAAAACCATTGAACCAAGTTGTTATTCTAAGCCTTTGGTCATTACACAAGGAATTAAGCCTAAACTAGAAAAAGCATTATTTCCATTCTTGAAAAGAAGAACTTTATGTCAAGTTTGCAATCCAAGTGGTACAATCAAGATCTTCTTGGCACAAGTTTGTGAGCAAATTGCACTGATCAAGGCAAGGGATAGCAGCATAGTGGGAGGGCCTGTACTGACCTAGAGAGCCAAGTTGCATTTTGTAGCTTAAGTGTGAAGAAAGGTCCATAACTCATGCCATCTCTCATCTCAGCAAAGACACACAACACAAAAGATATCAAACACATTCCATAGAACATATCTAAGCTTTTGCACGAGTCCTGAACCTCTCAAGCACCCTCCATCTCAAAATCACCTTGAAACTGCACAAACAGGGGAAGCCCTGCAGATTGAGTGCTATCTCTCAATCCCTTCGAGCATTCTTGTCCAAACTTGTTCCTCTACCTTCCTTACAACATATGCAAGCTAACCCTGTCCTTAAACCTGACCTGTAACACCTCCAAGCCACTTCACCATTTTTAAATTTCTGTTTTGCAGTTGGAGTTCACTAGCTCGATTCAGGGAGTTTCAAGACAAAGTAGGACTTGGAAAAGCATCCTTACACTTCAAGGAAGCTATACAAGTCATCATTTCACTCTGAAACATCCTCCATTGCCAAGCTCGATTCCAACTGAACAAGTATATTCATGGAGTTCTATCTCTCTTATTAGGCATTGTTAGCTTTAGGTTTTTGAAGAAAACATGTCACAATCATAGCCCTGAACACGCTCATATGATTAGATTTCATTTATGTTTCGTGTGCTTAGAGAATTGGGGGAGGAGAAATTCTCCCTCATCTTAGAGAGATAGGTCAAGTTATTTATATGGTTGAAACCGTCTCTTCATGCTGAACATTTCTTGTGTTATGAGTTTTTGCTGAAAAGCCAAGAATCAGGAGTTAGACATTGAAGAACAGGGGCGCGCGTTTTTTCAAATGTTTGAGCTGGAGGTTGAAGAAGGAGTGGAGTGGGCTGGGCCTGTGTTATTTTGCTTTTCACACCATCTTTTTTGATTCACACCCCCCTGAGCCCATTTGTTCATTTCTTAACATTTTTGACTTTTTCTTTTTTGGCTGACTTTGTTTATTTTTTCTCATGGCATTAAAAAATTAAAAATATTTTTTCCATCATTTTCTGAATTTATGGCATATTTATTTGATTTGTTTCTTTATTTATGCATAATATATATATACCATTATTAGAATAAATAGAAAAATAGTGTAAATACATTTTTATTTTTATCTACCTTCTGAAAATATTTCACACAAAAAACATACTATTTTATTTATTTTATTAAAATATTAAATAAATACTTATTTTGTGTATAATACATATTTAGGGTTTAATATATATATATATATATATTTATTAATACATTTAGGCTAAAATGTAAAAATACTTGATTTTTTTTTCATTTTTATTAATATTTGATACAAAAATACATTTTTTCACAATATACTTCATTATTATATTATTTTTATAAATAAACAAATAAACATTTGTATTAAATTAGATAATAAGGCATTTTCTTTAAAAATTAGGGTTTGTGCCCTAAATTCAAAAATACTCAAAAATAATACATTTTTATTTTCTTTTCTCTTTTACATAAATAATATTTTTTCATACATATACAAAACATTTTTGTGCATCTTGCATTTTTATTTAATTTTTGTACATTATTTAAATTGCAAATATTCAAAATGATGTAATAACTTAGATTTAAATTCTTGTCAATATCCCCATTTGAACATTTGTACCCCCCTTCCCTTATTTGGTTTTGTAATAGCTTAGTAATTTTAATTTCGCACTTTATTGCTTTCTAATGATAACATGTTAGAATTAGGGTTTGTATGCGAAAAAACGATAAAAAAGTAGTTTGACCTAATACAAGATAAACAAGCATGAAAATGGACACACAAATCACACTTGCACCCCCTAGGGTTTTCCACTTGTTGCCTTCAAATAAATGGGCCATATTGCATGTTGAACTTCTTTGGGCAAAGCAAACAATTTGAATGATCATAGTCCCTCGACAAAACTTTTCAAAACAAACAAAAACAAATGATCAAGTCCCTTAAAGAAATTGCTCAAAGACATTTTAACGCCGTTGCAATTATGGTCTAAAACGATGACCCGCGCCTGTCCCTTTCACATCCTGACACAAGATTGTCCACCAAATACAATGGTGGAACAAACTTGTTAAAAGGGTTAAAACATAGCAATAATCTTTTGAGAAATTTAGGAGTAGATAACCTCTTAGTTGCTTGAATCAAACTTGCAAAACAAAACACTTGCCTAATTTCAAAACCACACATCACTACACTTTCAAAATAACTTTCAAAAAAACAAATGAAAACCTTTTCAAAAGACATACACCTTTGTATACATCCCCATATGGATCATTACAAAGGTTGCCACCACATTGGCCTCTTTTCAAAACATTTTCAAACCCACACACTCAAGCACCATTTTAAAACAATTGAAAACAAAAGGCAAGTGATCTAAAGCAAGTAACTAAGAGCCCATGGATAACCATGGATAGAAAGGGTGCTAATACCTTCCCTTTCTATAATCTACTCCCCGAACCCAAGAAAACATCTCAAAAGGTTTTTGCTGTGCTTTTTTAACCTTTCCTTAGGATAAAATAAAAAGTCGGTGGCGACTCTTGCTAACCGCAACATTTACGAATACAAACGCAAACCTCAAGTCAGTTCTCCCACCGTATCACACCTACGTTCGAGGGACACAACCATTATTTCCGAGGCAAACAAGTGAGGCAAAACCCTAGGAGTGAGCATGTGCAAGTGTTTGATTTTAGTTTCATTTATCTTGCGCATTTAGGGTTTTCTACTATTTTAAATTGATTTATCTTGCCATTCAATCCTATTATCCATACATCTAGGCAGTTTACAATTGCAGAAAGTAAAGTGAGAGAAATTAAAACCCTAGATATTACAAGGCCTTGAGGAGGGGGATTACATAATCAAAAATCGGGGAAAATAATAAATGCGAAATAGTAAACCTAATTAACTATACAAACTCGGAGCAGATACAATAGTTAATTAAAATAGGGAATTAACGTCAAGTTTAGAAACAATTAATTTGCGAATAAGGTAAAGATATTTTTGGAATTTTTATGAGAAAAGTAAATAATCTTGCAAATTAACCTAATTTTTATTTAATTTTAATTATGAAAAAAGAGAATTTAAATTATCCTAATTAAACTAATTAATTAATTTCAATTAAATATTTTATGGAAAAAACTAAATCTAATTTTTTAGTGGTTTTCTGATTTTATGATTTAATTTAAAAAAAGATTTTTTTTGTAAAAAATAATTTAAACAAGAAATTAAAACAAAATAAATAAAGAGATTAAAAAAAAAAGAATTAAGAGAATGGGTCTGATGTAGCCAAAGCAGATTGGAGGTATGTTGCCAATTTTGTGATAGGCCCAGTGTTGTACCCCAAATTTTGACCTAAGATACCATCTCCCATCCACATCATTGCATTGCAGGGGTTTTGACCTATTTTTATCAATTTTCAAAGCAGTTTAAAAATTCATAACTTTTTCAAAGTCAAGAGCTGTTTATTTCTGAACGCTAAATTTATTAACTGATAAATGATCAAACAATGTTTATTAATTATTTATCATCCTAAATTTAAATAATTGGAATTTGTTTTCAGTTATTATATAATTTAAAGATTTATGAATAATGAAATAAACATTTGAAAAGGAGTTTATTAATTGATCAAGCAATGTTTATTTAATTATTTATTGTTCTAAGTTTAAATAGTTGAAATTTTATTTTCAGTTATTATAATTTAGAAGAATAAAAAATAATGAAGTAAACAATTGAAGTTATTCATTGATCAATGATGTTTATTTAATTGTTTATTATTCTGAATTTAGGTAATTGAAATTTATTTTCAGTTATTATATAATTTAAAGAATTATAAACGGTAAAATAAACAATTGGAAAGAAAAAGAATTAATTGGTAAATAATAGAATTTTTTTATTCATCTTTATTCTAATTATTACAATTGTTGTTTAAATACTATTGTACAAAGTATTTATAATGACAATTACATAAAAAGTTTAAAATGAAATAAAAACTATTCTAATTTTTCCTAAATTCTAAATCTTCATCTTCTATCCAATGCTTCTTTGTTTGTTCATTTAATTTTACCTGCAAAAGAATTAAAAGAAAAAGTCAGAAATAAAGAAATAATTAAAAGCAGAAAAATTAATTTTAGTGTTCATCATTAAAAGCAAACGGCTGGAATCAGTTTTACCCTTTTTGCAAATCGCGGGATTTCTCCCGGTTCACAAAAAGGGACGAATTTTTATTTTCAAAAATGAATGCACAAATTTAAAGATGCACAAATTCATTTTGTTTTCAAAACTGCATAATTAAAAAGCCAACTGCATGTTTCAAATCCCATGCATATTTTAAAAGCATAATACAAACAGCATATGCACATTTTTAACAAAAGCCAAGTCCAACGTAAACTAGTATGGAAGAAGCCAAATACATAAGGCTCCACTGTACCATGCAGAAGTCAAAAGGAAATATGCAGTTTCAAAAACCATATGCAAGCAATGTATTTTCCTTTTTTCTCATCATTTTCCAGCCTATGCAATTTCAGAACAAGTACAGCATAACATCATTTTATGTCAAATTGTATTGAGGAGAGAGAAGAGAGAAAGAAGGTTGGTTTTACAGGTTTTGGTTTAGGCAGGAAAGAGATACAAAACAAACTGCAGCAGCATACAGTAAGAGAAGAATACATGAAAAAGGAATGTGGACAAAACTGATAAAACAGTATGGTGCAGGGTATCAAGAAAGATACCAATGCATACAACCTGTAACGTAAACTTTAGGGATAGGAAGGCCAAAATATATAACACAAAAAACTCCTTAAAACATTCAAGAGTTGATAACCTGCTTGAAGCCTCCAAAACCGAAAACCTTCAAACACTAAAAGCTGTCAAACATATACAAACCAAGGCAAAAAGTCCCAAGTCCAATATCAAAAACCTATTCAATCTGATAAACCAAAACCAGTATACATAAAACTTGCATAAAACCAGTAAAAGCCATGGCCTAAACCATAAAACCTTTTAAAACTCTCCAACCTTATGTCCTAAACCATCAACCTGTACCATCCTAAACCATTAACCTGCATAACCATAACTGTTATACCCCAAAATTTGCCCTCCCATATTCTTCAAGAAATTGCCAAGCCAAGTCACAAAATTCCCCAAGGGTTGCACAGTCCAACTGTCTCCTATACAGTCAAAACTAGGGTTTGTGTTCTGACCAAGAAAAGGTAGTTTTCAAAGGCCCAATCAAGTCTCACATGCTTACAAACATGGTCAAGCATTCTCATATCAAGTTTCAAGGCATTCAGCTCAAAATTGCACAGTCAAAACCCTAAATTGCACTACAGTCAACTGTAGGGGCAAAATGGTCATTTGGCAGTCAAAAGTTCAAATTTTTGGTCAACATATCATTTTGAAGCCACAAACATCATTTGATCAATGCTTGATCATGATTCTCAAAGTTTGGCTCAGAAATCATCAAAGATGCAAAAGTTGTTATATTTGGACAGCTGAAAAAGTCAACTGAAATTGACCAGGGCATAACTTTCACATGGATTATCAGAAAAATTCCATCCAAAGCTCATTTTGAAGAGAAAGACATTTCCTACAACTCATCTTCATACTTCAAGTCCAAGAAATGCTCTCACAAAAAGTTATCAATTTCAACATTATAGGTCATTTTCAAAAGTCAACAAAAAGGGACTTTAAGTCAAAGGCCATAACTTGAGATTGGAAAATCAAAATGACATAGGACCAAAGGCATTGGTTAGAGGACTCAAAGACCTTTCCAAAATGTCCAAGAACATGTGAAAAGCGTAAAAATTGAGCAAGTTATGCCTTGTAGAAGTTGGGAAATTTTTGTGAAATGGCAAAAGTCAACTATCCTTGAAATTCCAATTTTTGACAAAAGGGCCCACTTTTTTCCACTTGGTTCATCCTTGTCATGCCACACACGTGTCCCATGATTAATTTCAAGACAAATATTGATTTTTCTATTTTATTTAATTTTTGATAATTTAATTCATTTTAAATCTTTAAAAATTCAAATAAAATTCAAAAACCAATGGAATAGTGTCATGTGAATTTGGACAACTTCCATATATCATGGGCCAACTCAAAAACTCAGGCTAGGGTTAAATTTCACACTAAGTCTTGGTTTTGGCTTAAAAGAAGGAAAATTGGTTAATGGTGAAAACCCTAGGACTAGTTCCTTCATGAGCATGAATTAAGGCCAAATAATAAGCTAATTTCCATCCATCATAAGCACTAAGTCAAACCCTAATCATAACACACCATATGCTGCGCTGAAAAGCCTATTGGAAACTTGAAAATTTAGCCATATAACAAAATTCTGAAATCAAGGTTCGAGCAGTTTTGAAGCCTTAATTCTTTTTCTAATAGCATCCTGAGACACCATTGAACGATTCTCAATCACTAACATCAACCAAAACACCCTGAATTGGTATCCATAAGTCAAACTGTGAAGCAAAATTCTTGAAATCGCATAGCATAATTCAAGCATCCTTTTGCATTTTTCTTTATGGATTCTGGCTCATAATGATGTTTCTAAGCTAACCAACATGTTCAATTGTGTTTTTGTGTCATATATGCGCTTTTGCCATTGTTAAATTTCTAGGTTTTTCAGGATTCAAAATTAGGGCTTCTCAAACGAAGCAAAATCATGACTCCAGACTCATACCATTACGCTCAGCTCATCAAGACGAAGAGAAGGCACTAGTCGCGATCAATTTATGATCACCATAGCGCTAGTCGCTATTTTCTTGTAGCTAGTCTAAGGCCACGCTCCCAAAACCGTTGCCTTACAACCTTGTTTCAGAAAAAAAATAAAAACGATGAAGAAGATGGAATCGTGTCACTCAGTAATTCGTGGGTTTAAAAAGTGGCGCGCTGACTCCCACTAATGCAGTTTTTTCTTTATATTATTTATTTGATGTTATATGTTAAATGTGATCAAACAGCTCAGCTGGCAGGCACCTCCCTTGGCAATATCCAAGACCTGGGTTCGAACCTCAGGTCTCATGCTATTTCAATATTATTTTTCATGTACAATTCCCATGCAGGCATGATCTTAAGACGTACCATACTCCTTCATCATCCCACCATCCACGCGTCCATCCCATTCAGATCAAAGGCGTAAGATCAAGGAACACAATAAACCCCAGTCAAAGCATCACACAAGATTGGAAAAGTCAAACGGGTTTCAAGCCATTGGGCCAGAAATGCTAGGCCTATACCTCCTGAATTGGGCTACACCCCACCCTGGTTTGCCCATTTAATTTATTTTCCTTATATCTTTTAATTATTATTTTATTTGTTTTGTTGTTTTAATTCAATAATTATTTTTTAAAAAAATATAAAAAAACATCACAAAAATCAGAAAAGTCAAAAAATTTAATAATTATTTTATTTTAAATATTGTTTTTTTGTATAAATAATAACATGTAAATGTTTAGTTTTAACTAGGTTTTCAACTTTAATTCCTTTTAATAAAAAAATCAAAACAAAAACATAGAACTAGGTTACTTAACAATGTTCATTCCTCTTAAATTTTTCTTTTTTTTCATAATATAATTATTAATTTATTCTATTTTATAATTAAATGTATATAAATAACTTAGATTTAAATTAGGTTAAAAATTAAATCTTTTTCTTAATAACTTAAAAAAATATTAGAATTAGGGTTTACAACCAATTTTTTTTGTTTTAATTAATTCTTTTCCTTTTTCTTTTAAATCTTAAAAAATACAAAAATACAAAAAACATTCCTTTTTCTTTAATTTTTAATTATTCATTAATTCTAATTAATTAATTCATTAACTTTAAATACTTTTGCAAAAAGGGTCCAACGCCCTAGTTTTGTTTTTAATTCCTTTATTTCGCACATTTATTTTATATCGTTTAAATAATTATGTATATGCCCCAAAGCCTTGTAACAACTTTTACTTTATTTCTCGCACTTTTATTTTATTGCTTTTTTTTACTTTCAGTCAAATCGGGTTCGGTTTATTTTGGCGATGTGGACCCGCGCCATTTGTAATAGTTTAGATTTATTTTTTCGCAAACTTTATAACTGTTAAATGCATGCAAGAATGAATGGCCCTAATTAAAATCAAGCGTAGAACACAACAAACATGACAAGCCAAATAATTGAAACATGACACACAATTCGCACACACCACCCCTAGGGTACGCCTCACTGTTGCCTTTCGAAAGGTGATCGTCGAGTAGAGGATGTCTTAGTAAGTCCTCATGATCCGGGAACCTGGCGTGAGGGTAGCTTCTAAGGTGTCTTCCCATTGCTCTGGTGATCACCACGTCCCTAAAACTCGAATTGACCCGAACGCCTCCAACGGTGGTGCTACCTCCCTCTCAATGGTGGGATGGCACTACTGTAAAGGACATTTACACAGACGAATTCCTTAGGGTAGGTAGGTTCTCAAGGATACTTGCTCTAATTTCAAACAAATCAAAATACTTTTCACACCAACACACTTTCAAAAAAAACTTTCAAAACAAACTTTTCAAACACTCTGACGTACGAGTTGAACTGAAACTTTTCAAAGAATATTTTTGAAACCCACATTGAAAAGCAAGCAAACATTTTGAAAACACATTGAGCAAGTATCTAAGAGCCCATGGATAACCATGGATAGAAAGGGTGCTAACACCTTCCCTTTCTATAACCTACCTCCCGAACCGAGAGCAATCTCTTTAAAGGAATTTTTCTGTGCTTTTGTCCTTTCCATTTGGAGAAAATAAAAGACGGTGGCGACTCTTGCTTCCGCGACATTTCGCGAACCAGCGTTAAACAGTCAGTTCCAGATCCACCGATCACAGAACTGGCGACTCTGCTGGGGAATATCTTATAAAGTGAGGTGTACCTTAGGGCTAGTTCATAACTGTGTTTTCAATTGTCTTCCTTGTGTGCTTTAAATTGTGGGTTGCTTGGGAGTTCTATAGATCCTAACCCGGATCTGGGGGATACCTTTTTTAGAAAGTAGCAACAAGGCTGTGAGGGAACTGTGCGGGGTATACCGACATGGTTGAAACAGTCTGCTACGTTGATGTGGCACTTTGGTGTGTACCGGTAACCCTTGAGTTCAGTCAAGGAGAGTACGGGGCCTCCGTGTGGTGTCGTGAAGCATCAACAGACCTTAGGAACCTTAATTGAACTATCTTGGCCTCTTTAGGGTAGTGAGATAACTGACTTTGGCGCAGTCCGAGGTTGGTTGATACTCGATACTACACTCAATTGAGGGTTGCTTTCCTGGAATATTTCGGTCGCCAGTTCAGTGGCTAAATCGAAACGATGAACAATGAAAGCAATCCAGTGATATTGGGAACCTTAGAACCCGGTTACTTTGATTAGGACAGGTTGAACCCACCAACTTTAAGAGGGTACTACCCAGACCCCATGCTGGCCTTAAACCTTAAGGGCCTGTCTTGTGTGCCTTGTGTGCCTTACATGTTTGTCTTTGTAAATATCTGTGGTGTGTTTAATCATAACATCATGACATCATCCAGCATCATATGCATTAACTAACCATTTCAGGGGTTCGAATTTTCATCTTTGTTCCTGTTTTGTAGGACATGGAAACTGTTCGTAGAAAGACAATTCAAATCAGTCTTGTAAGGATCCCTCCTCAGCTTAAGGAGCTTATGTCCAGGATTCCCGAGAACTCTTCATTCAGTGAAAGGCATGGAAGCCTCATCAGCTTGGTCAACACCAACATTGAGGAAGATATGATAAAAGTCCTGTTCCAATTCTTTGACCCTCTGCATCACTGTTTCACCTTCTTGGACTATCAGTTGGTACCTACATTGGAGGAATTCTCCCGACTCCTGAAGATCCCTATTCTTGATCAGCTACCCTTCAACGGTACAGAAAAGGAACCTAAGCTTGAAGAGATTGCTAAAGCCTTGCACCTACGGTCATCTGACCTCAAGGGACATTGGGAAGTTAGAAGTCGTATCAAAGGGTTCTTAGCCAGGTTTCTGTTTGAAAAGGCCTATGAATGTTGGAACTCTCTTGACTTACAAGCTTTTGAAGAGGTTGTGGCCCTTCTTGTTTATGGTTTGGTGTTGTTCCCTAACCCAGACCAGCTCGTTGATATCAATGCTGTCCAGATCTTTATGTCCAGGAATCCTATACCTACGTTGCTGGGGGACCTCCTTCACTCATGTTACACTCGAACCATGAGAAAAAGAGGTGTCCTTATGTGTTGCACTCCTCTCCTGGGAAAGTGGTTTATTTCGCACCTTCCGCAATCAGTCCTGAAGAACGAGCGGGGTTTGAGATGGTCACAACGGTTGATGACTCTTACACATGCAGATATACATTGGTGCCCTAGGTCCAGAGAAGATGTCACTATCATTGATCGTTGCGGGGAGTATCCTAATGTTCCTTTACTTGGAATCAGAGGGGGTATTACTTATAGTCCATGCCTGGCTTGGAGACAATTTGGTTATGCTCGGAGGGATGGTCCTCATGACATGTTGATTCCTGACATGGTTTTTGACTTCGACAACGATACTCAAGGACTTCGCCAGAGATTTATCAGAGCTTGGAGGATGCCTAGTAGGATAGACAGCAAGACACTGGGGCACAGGAACTCCATCCCTTTGGAGCCTTACCTCAAGTGGGTACGAGCCCGCTCTCAGAAGTTAGTAATGCCTTATCCTCACATGCTTCCAGTAATCAAAGAGCCTGCCTTGGAAGGAGAGGTGTCTCATGTTATTCAGCACCCTGATATGCCCACATCCTGGGAAGAGATGCAGAAGAGCTGGATCCAGCTTAAGGAAGAGCGGAATTCTCTTGAGACTAGTTTACATGCCAGTGAAAAGAAGGTCTTGGAGCTCACCCGCCTGTTGCACGAGGAAAGGAATCTCAACACTTACATAGCTCCAAAGAAGATGCGCAACATATTTTGGGATTGAGTTGATCTTTTTGTACTTTTGCCCATGAGGCTTTGATGTATTAAACAATGATTTTCTTAATAATAACGTGTGTTCCTTTTGGTCTACAACAAATTTGAATTTTCGAACTCTTGAATGCATCGCATAAACACATATCATTCATCATGTGCATCATAGGTACTCTTTTTTTCAGGTGGTTTACTGTTCTTCGCTGTTTATTTCAGCATCATGAATCCTGAATCATCAACCGAGGCATCTATCAAGGCTCTTCAGGCGCAGAACGTCCAATTTCAGGCGCAGAACGCCCAATTTCAGGAGCTGATCAAGGGCTTGGCTCAGGGTCAACAAGAGTTAAAGACCATGCTTCTGAAGAAGACTAAGAAGAAGAGGAGGACTGTGCTATTTAACACTGGGCGCAGACTCGGGAACACTTTGGTTGAAGCTGAAAGGACTCCTCCATCTGTGACGGAAGGTAGTCACCAAGAAAGGGAGGTCCCTACTCCTGTGGGCTCTGATACTGAAACAGACTTCAACGACGAACAGTACCCTCCTGCTGAAGACCGGTACAAACAGCTGGAAGACAGATTAAAGGCTATGGAAGTTCAGCGGGTGCCTGGATTGGATTTCGGAGACTTGGGGTTATCTACTGGGGTGGTGATCCCCCACAAGTTCAAAACACCTGCCTTCGTGAAGTATGATGGGGCTTCCTGTCCCAAGATGCACCTTCGTTCTTATGTAAGGAAGATCCAGCCTTACACAGCAGACAAGAACCTTTGGATCCACTTCTTCCAGGAGAGTCTTTCAGGGACTCACCTCGATTGGTTCTATCAGCTGGATGGAATCAGCATTCGTGACTGGGAGGATCTGGCCACTGCTTTTTACAAGCAGTATCAGTATAATGCCGACCTCGCTCCTACGCGTACCCAGCTCCAGGGTATGTCGCTAGGGTCGGGTGAAGGTTTTAAGGAGTACGCTCAGAAATGGAGAGACCTGGCTGGCAGGGTGCAGCCACCATTGACGGATCGGGAGCTGGTAGATATGTTCTTGGGGACCCTATCTGGTCCATTTTTCAATCATCTCATTGGTAATTCCTCTGCTGGGTTTACTGATCTGATCCTGACTGGTGAAAGGATCGAGGCTGGTATAAAATCGGGGAAGATACAGAAAGTTGCCTCCTCCAGTACTGAGAAGAAACCCTTCAAAAAGGAGGCTAGTGCTGTATATAGCTCCCGGAGAACAGAGCGACCTGAACACCGCCAATCTGTCAGTGCGGTAATGATTGCCAAACCTGCTGCCGCTCCTCGGCCAACTAATCCTCAAAAGTTTGAAAGACCCCGGAGAGAGTATACCCGGTTAAGCATGACCTTATCACAAATCCTGCCACAGTTGCTATCCACCAATTTAGTGACTGTCAGGGAGGCTCCAAAGTTTCCCAATACTGCATCCCCCAAGTTCAATCCAAATGCTCGCTGCGCTTATCACTCTGATAGCCCGGGGCATAACACAGATGACTGTTGGGCCCTAAAGAATAAGGTTCAAGACCTCATTGATGCAAAGGCGATACAGTTTGAGGCGCCCGAGAGGCCGAATGTTGTAACTGCTCCCATGCCCCAGCATGGGGTGAATGCTGTTGAGGAGGATTTGTATGTAGCTTCGGTGGATGATGTTGCTACTCCGTTGGTGATGGTCAAGAGGAATCTGTTGCTAGCCGGTTTATTTCCGGGATGTAGCGAAAGTTGCCCTCTATGTGTTGCTTCCCCTGCTGGTTGCTCTCTGTTGAAGTCAGGCATCCAAAACCTGATAGATAGTAGAGAGATTTTGTTCAGAAAGACTGTTGTTCCTGCTGCTCCTGTTGAAGAAGTGTCGATCGTCACCATCTTCAACAACCATTCCAAGGCTCCTTCAAAGAAGCCTATACAAATTTTGTCAGTTCACAAGAGTGCTCCCATCACCATTACTGTTCCGGGGCCTATACCCTACAAATCTGATAAGGCTGTCCCATGGCACTATGGGGCGGATGTTTATGTTCTGGGTGTGAAACAAGAGTGCAACATTGATACTGGTGTCTCCAACATCACCGGGCCTGCTAAGGTCACTCTTAGTGGAAGACTGTTCTCGCCAGACATTGCTCCTCCGGCAATTCATAGGCCTTTGATCTTCACACCTGCCAGAGTGCCTGTTTCTCCCCCTGACCAAGTATCCACCCCTGCTACTGAGTCATCTGATACTCGGGGCAAGGGAATTGCTGCTGATATGCCTGCCAGGACGGAGGCACCAAAGACCATTGTTGAGGCTTCCAAGCAGGAAATGGAAGAAATCCTCAAGATAATAAAGAAAAGTGATTTCAACGTTGTAGAACAGCTGGGGCACACCCCCTCTAAAATCTCCATGTTGTCACTGCTGCTGTGTTCAGAGGCCCATGCAAAGGCTCTGATTGCTTTCTTAAAGACAGCCCACGTACCCCAAGAGACGTCTGCTGACCAGTTCACCGACTGTGTGGCCAACCTAACTGCTGATAATGGCCTGGGTTTCTCTGATGCCGATCTGACAGCAAAGGGGAAGAACCATAATGATGCCCTGCATGTCTCCATTGAATGCAGGGGCACTACTCTTGCTCATGTGCTGGTTGACACAGGTTCTTCATTAAACGTGCTGCCCAAGAAGGCTCTGGATAGGCTGGATTGCGAGGGTCTAGAGCTCAAACCAACTCACATTGTTGTCCGGGCCTTTGACGGGTCCAAAAGAACGGTACATGGTGAGGTGGACATCCCAATCAGGGTTGGGTCACAGGTGTTTGATTCAAAATTCTATGTGATGGACATCCATCCGTCCTATTCTTGTTTGCTGGGTCGCCCGTGGATCCACAAGGCTGGAGCTGTGACCTCCACATTGCATCAGAAGCTCAAGTACCCGGTCAGGGGGAAGATCGTAACAGTGCAAGGGGAAGAGGAGTACATGGTCAGCCACCTCAACTCCTTCAGATATGTAGAAATGGATGGGGAGTTCATTGAAACCCCCTTTCAACATTTTGAGGAAGTACCACAAACCTTGGCAGCAGCAGAAGCAGATGAAGAGGTTTCTCCTATGAAGATGGCCTCCTTAAAGGACGCCCGGGCTGTGATCGAAAAAGGTGAATGTGCAAACTGGGGCAAGCTCCCTGATCTTACTCCTAAGACTAACAAGTTTGGGCTGGGTTTCACCACAGAAGCTCAGAAAGCGGTGCGCAAGGAGAGAATTGGAAGACCTCCTGTGCTCATCACCCACTCAGAAGTGAATGCTATTGGAGAGGAAGTCAAAGTGGAAGAGTCAGAGTTCGATAGCTGGATCTACCCGACGACCGACGGTGGATTGACCAATTGGACTGCTAAAGATTTTACACCCATAACTTTTGTTCCCCAGTAATGAATTTCTTTGTTTTTGATTTGTAATAAACAATAATTTGAGACTATATGGCCCGGTGTCTTACCCGGGGCACTGTGGTTTTTATTTATGAGGGCTTTTGTTTGTCACTGTCATATATCATGAATAAAAGCATTGGACGTTTTTCACATTTCAAATTTTGCGCTCCTTTTCTTTCCTTTCTTTACATATTGCAAAACAGCTGTATTTACACACACACTCACTCATACAGGTTTCAATCCACTCTGGATCTCACTGGTAACGACTCTGCTACTGCCAGTTATGACTTCGAAAATCCGATCAACTTAGCCGCAGACGAAGGTGAAGATGATTGCGAAGTGCCTGGTGAACTTGCAAGACTGTTACAACAGGAGGAGAGGGCAATTCAACCCCATGAAGAGCCAGTGGAAATAATAAACTTGGGTACTGAGGAAGACAAGAAAGAGGTGAAGATTGGTGCCAACCTAGAACTCAGTGTGAAGCAACGGTTGACTCAGATGCTGCATGACTATAAAGAAATCTTTGCCTGGTCCTACGAAGATATGCCCGGATTAGATACCGACATTGTGGTCCATCACTTACCAACTAAAGAAGATTGCCCTCCGGTTAAGCAAAAGGTCCGCCGTATGCGTCCAGAGATGTCTGAGAAGATTAAAGCCGAGGTTATGAAGCAGTTTGATGCCGGGTTTCTTGCAGTAACTTCTTACCCTCAGTGGGTTGCTAATGTGGTGCCGGTACCTAAGAAGGACGGCAAGGTCAGAATGTGTGTCGATTACAGGGATCTGAACAGGGCCAGCCCCAAGGATGACTTCCCTCTACCCCACATTGATGTCCTTGTTGATAATACAGCTCAACATAAAGTGTTCTCTTTCATGGATGGTTTTTCAGGCTACAATCAGATCAAGATGGCTCCGGAAGACATGGAAAAGACTACATTTGTTACTCAGTGGGGCACCTTCTGCTACAAAGTCATGCCTTTTGGACTAAAGAATGCTGGGGCAACCTACCAACGTGCCATGGTTGCTTTATTTCATGACATGATCCATCATGAGATAGAAGTGTATGTTGACGACATGATTGCTAGGTCCCAGACTGAGGAAGAACACCTTGATCATCTACAGAAACTGTTTGACCGGTTGAAACTGTACAAGCTGAGGTTGAATCCGAATAAGTGCACCTTCGGGGTAAGATCGGGGAAGTTGCTAGGCTTTTTGGTAAGCGACAAGGGAATTCAAGTAGACCCTGCTAAGGTCAAAGCCATTCAAGAGATGCCAGTTCCTAAGACAGAGAAGGAAGTCAGAGGTTTTCTAGGACGTCTGAATTACATTGCTCGGTTCATCTCGCACTTAACCGCTACCTGTGAACCAATCTTCAAGCTGCTGAAGAAAGATCAGGTAGTACGTTGGAATGATGAATGTCAGGCTGCTTTTGACAGAATCAAAGAATATCTCCAAGAACCACCCATCCTTATGCCACCAGTTGAAGGGAGACCTTTGATACTTTACCTGACAGTGCTTGATAATGCAATGGGGTGTGTGCTGGGTCAGCATGACGAGTCTGGCCGAAAAGAGCATGCCATTTATTACCTTAGCAAAAAGTTTACCGACTGTGAGACCCGATACTCCCTGCTTGAGAAAACTTGCTGCGCTTTGGTATGGGCGGCTCGCCGACTGAGACAGTATATGCTGACTCACACTACCTTGTTGATCTCAAAAATGGATCCTATAAAGTACATATTCGAAAAGCCTGCTCTGTCTGGGAGAATTGCAAGATGGCAGATGATCTTGACGGAATACGACATTCAGTACACGACCCAAAAAGCCATCAAGGGAAGTGTATTGGCAGACCACCTAGCACATCAAGCTGTGGATGACTACCAATCGATGAACTTCGAGTTTCCAGATGAAAATATTATGATAGTAACTGACTGTGAAATACCCGGACCGGATGAAGGACCTGAACCAGGATCCCGATGGTCTATGCACTTTGACGGAGCCTCCAATGCTTTGGGAAATGGTATCGGCGCCATAATCGTATCTCCACAAGGTACTCATACTCCACTCACCGCCCGGCTGTGTTTCAACTGTACCAACAACATGGCGGAGTATGAAGCGTGTATTATGGGTCTTCAAGCTGCGATCGACCTGAGGATCAAATTTCTGAGTGTCTTCGGAGATTCCGCTCTCGTGATCAATCAGATCAAAGGAGAGTGGGATACGAAACACCCAAACTTGATTCCTTACAGAGAATGCGTGTTGGCCCTGATCCCCCACTTCACAGAGATAACATTTGAGCACTTTCCAAGAGAAGAGAATCAGCTGGCGAACGCGTTAGCTACAATGTCTTCAATGTTCAAGGTCAAATGGGATAATGAAGCTCCCCGGATCATCATCTGGAAACTGGACGAACCGACATACTGTTGTGATCTCAAAACCGAATTGGTGACTGAGAAGCCTTGGTACCACGAAGTGAAGAGATACCTAGAAGCTCAGGAATACCCTGAAGGAGCATCTGTCAATGATAAGAAATTCCTGAGGAGGTTTGCAGCCAAGTTCTTTCTTAGCAATGGCATCTTGTACAAGCGAAACCAGGATTCAACCCTACTGCGTTGTGTAGATAAGACTGAAGCAGAAAGAATCATGGAAGAGCTGCATGAAGGGACCTTTGGTACACACTCCAGTGGACATACCATGGCAAAGAAGATCCTGCGGGCAGGGTATTACTGGTCCACCATGGAAGCTGATTGCTACCAACATTCTAGGACATGCCATAAATGCCAGATCTACGCAGACAAGGTGCATGTTCCTCCGGTTCCCCTGAATGTCCTGACTGCGCCTTGGCCGTTTGCAATGTGGGGCATAGACATGATCGGCGAGATTAAGCCTACGGCGTCCAATGGACATCGCTTCATCCTAGTGGCGATTGATTATTTCACGAAGTGGGTTAAGGCAGCATCCTATGCTACGGTAACCAAGATTGTTGTGGCACGGTTCATTCGGCACAACCTGATCTGTCGGTACGGTGTCCCTGAGCGGATTATTACAGATAACAGTACCAATCTGAACAATAAGATGATCGCTGAGCTCTGCGAACAGTTCAAGATACAGCACCACAATTCTTCTCCTTACAGACCGAAGATGAATGGGGCTGTAGAAGCAGCTAATAAAAACATCAAGAAGATCGTGCAGAAGATGACAGTAACGTATAAAGATTGGCACGAGATGTTACCGTTCGCTCTACATGGATACCGTACCTCAGCTAGGACGTCAACCGGGGCAACTCCTTTCTCTCTGGTTTATGGCATGGAGGCAGTCTTGCCGATCGAGGTACAAATTCCTTCTCTCCGGATAATGAAGGATGCAAATCTGAACGAAGATGATTGGATCCAGACGCGACTTGATCAGCTCAACCTTATTGACGAAAAGAGACTTGCTGCTATCTGTCATGGTCAGACGTATCAGAAACGAATGATCAGGGCATTTAACAAAAAGGTCAGACCACAGGAATATCAAGTCGGGGATCTGGTAATCAAGCGAATCATCCTTCCTCAGAGTGATCCAAGGGGCAAATGGACCCCTACGTACGAAGGGCCATTTGTGGTTAAGCATGTGTTCTCAGGAGGAGCAATGATATTAACCAACATGGATGGTGACGACCTTCCTCACCCCGCCAATGCAGACATAGTTAAAAAATACTACGCATGAAAAAAAAACCCGCTAGGCTGACATGTCTAGGCAAAAATTAGGGCTTCCCGTCGAACCAAAAGGGTTCGGGCAAAATGAAGGGATGAAAATGAAAAATCTGTACACCCGGCAAGTCGAAAACCTGAAAAGGCGGCTTGGGCAAGAAGGGGTATCCCGGTGGACTGAAAACCCGAAAGGGCAGTCCAGGCAAAAATTAGGGATAAAAGCGTAATACTACGTCTCATTGGATCACTTTGCATCCAGAATCCGGTATCTACATCAAGACGGCATCGATCAGTCAGCCTCACTTTCAACTAAAGTCATCAAGTGATGAGACGCACGGGGCATAAAGGCAATAGCGGAGTTGAAACCCAGTGGATCATTCATCTTTCACACAGCTGTTTATTTTCTTTTGTACAAAACTTGTATAAATTCTCTTATTCGGCGACGTTCCGCTTACTAGGACGCCAGCCTCTTGTACACAAAAAGCCTATTCACAGGCTATTCAAAATCAATACAAATATACTTTTCAGTTAAACGTGCCAACTGTTTTTCTTTTTCCTGTTTTGTTTTGCGAAGAACGTCCAAGGTTCAATTTGTGATATATGCATTGACAATAATTTGCTAGCTCATAAATATTTGCATACGAAACAAAGAATTAATTGCAGGTGACACTAGAAACAGGGGCAATAAAGAGTTGTCTGAGCAGTCTAATTGTTCTATCCTCTAAGGTACCAAAGTAGGTTCAGCTAAAGAACCTAACCAGGCATCTTAAATTCCCCAGAGAGTGAGACAGCAAGTCAGTGCATTATTCCTCAAACAAAGTTAACAAGTCTCAAGGAAATTGGGTATTCTCCAGTAGATCCCAATATTCCCCCAGCAGCATATATTCTTAACAAGCATCCCCGGCAGTCTTGGTCTAAAGATTGTTCCCCGGCGGCATACATCAACATTCAAAGGAATCACTTCCCCAGCATATCAAAACTTCCCCAGGAGAGTCCCATCCAAGTTCCCCAGGAAAGATGGAATTCATCTCCCCAAGCAGTAAGCTTATCCCCAGTATATTCTGGAAGCTCATCCCCTAGCAGAGCATGAACGCGTCGTCCGGCTTCATTTAAAGAGTTATTTCCTTAACAGGATATAACTGGGTTATCCTCAGCCAAAAGCCAAGGAAAGGTCGTCGTCAACGTAGTTCTTTCCTATCCCCAGCGAAGTCCATCAATACTTCCAACATAACAACGATATCCTCAGCAAGTTATCAACAACGCAGCAAGGCATCCCTCTTCCCACAGAGTATTGCTTCTCAGCATGGTCACTAGAGTATCTTTTCTCCCCGCAGAATCCGTCATTTGCCAAGTTCATTTCCCAACGGAGTTATCTTCTCCTACCGGTATACTTACAACTATCATCCCCAGCGGAGGCAAATCTATTCTTCGACATCAGCCCAGGATACGACTTCCCGGCACCCGTCAAGGATTTACTCTCCTAGACAAAAACATACATAAAACATCACATACATCATTATAGCATGCATAACGCACTGCATCATACAAATCTCATTTATGTTGAGAATATCATTGCTTGATCCATATCATGCATTACATATGACTGACTTTTATCTTTCAGGAAAGATCCAGTTAAGTTCTCAAGCTACATTTCAAGACCTAGACCGGTTCAGTTAAATCGTCCCAAGATTTTCCTGATGCTTATCCAGTCAAAGGCCTTCTCTGGTTCAGTCAGATCGACCCTAAGATCTCCCTGATGCTTATCCAGTTGAAGACATTTCAAGACCTAGACCGGTTCAGTTAAATCGTCCCAAGATTTTCCTGATGCTTATCCAGTCAAAGGCCTTCTCTGGTTCAGTCAGATCGACCCTAAGATCTCCCTGATGCTTATCCAGTTGAAGACATTTCAAGACCTAGACCGGTTCAGTTAAATCGTCCCAAGATTTTCCTGATGCTTATCCAGTCAAAGGCCTTCTCTGGTTCAGTCAGATCGACCCTAAGATCTCCCTGATGCTTATCCAGTTGAAGACATTTCAAGACCTAGACCGGTTCAGTTAAATCGTCCCAAGATTTTCCTGATGCTTATCCAGTCAAAGGCCTTCTCTGGTTCAGTCAGATCGACCCTAAGATCTCCCTGATGCTCATCCAGTTGAAGACATTTCAAGACCTAGACCGGTTCAGTTAAATCGACCCTAAGATTTTCCTGATTCTTACCCAGTCAAAGGCCTCTCTGGTTCAGTCAGATCGACCCTAAGATCTCCCTGATTCTTATCCCAGTAGAAGACACCCCAGATCTTTTCTCAACGAGCGTTGTTGAAGTTAAAGTCACCCAAGATGTTTTTCTCAACAAGCGTTGTTGAAGTTAAAGTCGCCCAAGGTTCTCTTACCATTCATGCTAAGGAAGTAATCATCCCTGGTTCTTTCATCGTCGTTTGAAGCTCCAGACTCAGCTCCTGTAACCAGTCAGGACACATCTATACCAGGCATCTAAAAAATCGGCTCCTGCAACGTGTCAGGTACTCATTTTCTGTTTTGCAGGTATACAGGTTCTCGTCAAGGAATCTCCTACGCAATCAAACATCCAGATGGCATCTATAAGCCCATTCCACCATCATTGCTAACATGTGAGCGCAAATTTCCGGGCACTCTAGTGTCCAATCATCTTTTACCCTCGGATTACGAAAGGCACGTCAGCCAATCTGCATCCTCAGGTCTAAGAAGATTGAACAGGGGCAACTGTTATACCCCAAAATTTGCCCTCCCATATTCTTCAAGAAATTGCCAAGCCAAGTCACAAAATTCCCCAAGGGTTGCACAGTCCAACTGTCTCCTATACAGTCAAAACTAGGGTTTGTGTTCTGACCAAGAAAAGGTAGTTTTCAAAGGCCCAATCAAGTCTCACATGCTTACAAACATGGTCAAGCATCCTCATATCAAGTTTCAAGGCATTCAGCTCAAAATTGCACAGTCAAAACCCTAAATTGCACTACAGTCAACTGTAGGGGCAAAATGGTCATTTGGCAGTCAAAAGTTCAAATTTTTGGTCAACATATCATTTTGAAGCCACAAACATCATTTGATCAATGCTTGATCATGATTCTCAAAGTTTGGCTCAGAAATCATCAAAGATGCAAAAGTTGCTATATTTGGACAGCTGAAAAAGTCAACTGAAATTGACCAGGGCATAACTTTCACATGGATTATCAGAAAAATTCCATCCAAAGCTCATTTTGAAGAGAAAGACATTTCCTACAACTCATCTTCATACTTCAAGTCCAAGAAATGCTCTCACAAAAAGTTATCAATTTCAACATTATAGGTCATTTTCAAAAGTCAACAAAAAGGGACTTTAAGTCAAAGGCCATAACTTGAGATTGGAAAATCAAAATGACATAGGACCAAAGGAATTGGTTAGAGGACTCAAAGACCTTTCCAAAATGTCCAAGAACATGTGAAAAGCTTAAAAATTGAGCAAGTTATGCCTTGTAGAAGTTGGGAAATTTTTGTGAAATGGCAAAAGTCAACTATCCTTGAAATTCCAATTTTTGACAAAAGGGCCCACTTTTTTCCACTTGGTTCATCCTTGTCATGCCACACACGTGTCCCATGATTAATTTCAAGACCAAATATTGATTTTTCTATTTTATTTAATTTTTGATAATTTAATTCATTTTAAATCTTTAAAAATTCAAATAAAATTCAAAAACCAATGGAATAGTGTCATGTGAATTTGGACAACTTCCATATATCATGGGCCAACTCAAAAACTCAGGCTAGGGTTAAATTTCACACTAAGTCTTGGTTTTGGCTTAAAAGAAGGAAAATTGGTTAATGGTGAAAACCCTAGGACTAGTTCCTTCATGAGCATGAATTAAGGCCAAATAATAAGCTAATTTCCATCCATCATAAGCACTAAGTCAAACCCTAATCATAACACACCATATGCTGCGCTGAAAAGCCTATTGGAAACTTGAAAATTTAGCCATATAACAAAATTCTGAAATCAAGGTTCGAGCAGTTTTGAAGCCTTAATTCTTTTTCTAATAGCATCCTGAGACACCATTGAACGATTCTCAATCACTAACATCAACCAAAACACCCTGAATTGGTATCCATAAGTCAAACTGTGAAGCAAAATTCTTGAAATCGCATAGCATAATTCAAGCATCCTTTTGCATTTTTCTTTATGGATTCTGGCTCATAATGATGTTTCTAAGCTAACCAACATGTTCAATTGTGTTTTTGTGTCATATATGCGCTTTTGCCATTGTTAAATTTCTAGGTTTTTCAGGATTCAAAATTAGGGCTTCTCAAACGAAGCAAAATCATGACTCCAGACTCATACCATTACGCTCAGCTCATCAAGACGAAGAGAAGGCACTAGTCGCGATCAATTTATGATTACCATAGCGCTAGTCGCTATTTTCTTGTAGCTAGTCTAAGGCCACGCTCCCAAAACCGTTGCCTTACAACCTTGTTTCAGAAAAAAAAATAAAAACGATGAAGAAGATGGAATCGTGTCACTCAGTAATTCGTGGGTTTAAAAAGTGGCGCGCTGACTCCCACTAATGCAGTTTTTTCTTTATATTATTTATTTGATGTTATATGTTAAATGTGATCAAACAGCTCAGCTGGCAGGCACCTCCCTTGGCAATATCCAAGACCTGGGTTCGAACCCCAGGTCTCATGCTATTTCAATATTATTTTTCATGTACAATTCCCATGCAGGCATGATCTTAAGACGTACCATACTCCTTCATCATCCCATCATCCACGCGTCCATCCCATTCAGATCAAAGGCGTAAGATCAAGGAACACAATAAACCCCAGTCAAAGCATCACACAAGATTGGAAAAGTCAAACGGGTTTCAAGCCATTGGGCCAGAAATGCTAGGCCTATACCTCCTGAATTGGGCTACACCCCACCCTGGTTTGCCCATTTAATTTATTTTCCTTATATCTTTTAATTATTATTTTATTTGTTTTGTTGTTTTAATTCAATAATTATTTTTTACAAAAATATAAAAAAACATCACAAAAATCAGAAAAGTCAAAAAATTTAATAATTATTTTATTTTAAATATTGTTTTTTTGTATAAATAATAACATGTAAATGTTTAGTTTTAACTAGGTTTTCAACTTTAATTCCTTTTAATAAAAAAATCAAAACAAAAACATAGAACTAGGTTACTTAACAATGTTCATTCCTCTTAAATTTTTCTTTTTTTTCATAATATAATTATTAATTTATTCTATTTTATAATTAAATGTATATAAATAACTTAGATTTAAATTAGGTTAAAAATTAAATCTTTTTCTTAATAACTTAAAAAAATATTAGAATTAGGGTTTACAACCAATTTTTTTTGTTTTAATTAATTCTTTTCCTTTTTCTTTTAAATCTTAAAAAATACAAAAATACAAAAAACATTCCTTTTTCTTTAATTTTTAATTCTTCATTAATTCTAATTAATTAATTCATTAACTTTAAATACTTTTGCAAAAAGGGTCCAACGCCCTAGTTTTGTTTTTAATTCCTTTATTTCGCACATTTATTTTATATCGTTTAAATAATTATGTATATGCCCCAAAGCCTTGTAACAACTTTTACTTTATTTCTCGCACTTTTATTTTATTGCTTTTTTTACTTTCAGTCAAATCGGGTTCGGTTTATTTTGGCGATGTGGACCCGCGCCATTTGTAATAGTTTAGATTTATTTTTTCGCAAACTTTATAACTGTTAAATGCATGCAAGAATGAATGGCCCTAATTAAAATCAAGCGTAGAACACAACAAACATGACAAGCCAAATAATTGAAACATGACACACAATTCGCACACACCACCCCTAGGGTACGCCTCACTGTTGCCTTTCGAAAGGTGATCGTCGAGTAGAGGATGTCTTAGTAAGTCCTCATGATCCGGGAACCTGGCGTGAGGGTAGCTTCTAAGGTGTCTTCCCATTGCTCTGGTGATCACCACGTCCCTAAAACTCGAATTGACCCGAACGCCTCCAACGGTGGTGCTACCTCCCTCTCAATGGTGGGATGGCACTACTGTAAAGGACATTTACACAGACGAATTCCTTAGGGTAGGTAGGTTCTCAAGGATACTTGCTCTAATTTCAAACAAATCAAAATACTTTTCACACCAACACACTTTCAAAAAAAACTTTCAAAACAAACTTTTCAAACACTCTGACGTACGAGTTGAACTGAAACTTTTCAAAGAATATTTTTGAAACCCACATTGAAAAGCAAGCAAACATTTTGAAAACACATTGAGCAAGTATCTAAGAGCCCATGGATAACCATGGATAGAAAGGGTGCTAACACCTTCCCTTTCTATAACCTACCTCCCGAACCGAGAGCAATCTCTTTAAAGGAATTTTTCTGTGCTTTTGTCCTTTCCATTTGGAGAAAATAAAAGACGGTGGCGACTCTTGCTTCCGCGACATTTCGCGAACCAGCGTTAAACAGTCAGTTCCAGATCCACCGATCACAATAACCTACTGCCAGCCAAAATACCATCAACCATAACCAAAAGCAAAAGCCAACAAAAAGCATACAGTAGCAAGGCAAGAAGGAAGCAGAAGAAAGCTAGTCAACAATATTTCAACACTAGCATGTTCGAAGCAAAGCCTCACAAGCATTCATCATAGGCCATTAAAGGGACAACAGTAGCAAGCTAGCAGGAAGAGGAAAAAACAGAGTACCGGGATACCAAGTAGCTAGCGTGCATCACGCTCGCCCCGGCCTCCTAGCTCGCCCCAACCTCCCTCCTCCGTCTCCAGGTAGCTTTTCCCCCTCTTTTTCTGTCATATGCCTCAAATCACAATAACAATTTGGAGTAAGAATCAAATAAGCGAAAAAATCACAAACATGCAAAATCGTAACAAAACCCTTTTAAAATCCCTAACGAAATAGAAAACGAATTGTACCTTGAATCGATCGCCATAATGATGTCGTTGGAGGGAAGAAGAAGTGGAGGTTGCTGGTGGCCGTGGCAAGGGACTCAGAGACGAGGGGAGAAGAAGAAGGCGAAGAAGACGAACGCGTGAACGAGAGGATGAACGGCGCTGTAAACATTTTGCTAACCCTAATACAAACTAAAACATGTTTAACCCTTAAGCAAAGTCAGAATGTTTGGGCCTCACCCCTTTTTCCACGCCTTAACCCTACGAATTTCTCATACGCCCCCCTATTTCTATTGCTTTCTGATTAGGCCTCCCTTAAGCCCTTTGGCCCATTGCTTTGTTTATATTTTTACCCCCCTTTTTGATTCTTGACTTCTATTTGTTTTCTTTAGTTTTTTTAGTTTTATTAATTTAGTTAATTAGTAAAACTTAATTAAATAATAGATGTAATTTAATAAAAAAACAATTTTTAAATAATTGGATCATTTTATTAGTTTAACATTAGGTTTAATCTAGTAATTTTAATATCTTTTTTATTAGGTTTAGTTAAATAACTTTTAAAGTTTAATTTAGTTTAGATTTATTTACTAAGTAATACTTTATATTAATACCAAAAATACCTAAAAAGTAAAAATATTAAAAAATATATAAAAAAATAAAAATGATTTAAAATAAAAAACATGTTATTTTCTTTAAATTATTTCCCTCACTTTAGTTAATACTAATACAAAAATATTAAAAAATAGAATTTAAGAATTAAAACATTTTATCTTTCCATTAATTAATTCTCTTGCGTTATTAATATTAAACAAAAAATACAAAAATGCATGTTCGCACATTTAGTCTTTTATTTAATTGTTGTACATCACTTATCTATCTGCATAATTGTCTGTTTGATTATTCAGTATTTACGTGATTATTCTGTTTGCGTCTAAATCCAAGGAAAAAACGATTAAATTTGTTGACTTCATGTCCTCAAGTCCGATCACACAAATATTTTTCATCTCATTAAAACTTAAGACCATTTTTCCTCAAATATTCGATCTTTTCAAAACTCATACCTTTTAAACAAAAACTTCGACATTAGGTCGTCGTATCTTCAAAAACCCGTCCGTACCCCTTTTCGGCCAAAACAATTTATTTTTAATCAAACGAACATTTTAATAAACAGATATTTCAAAAGGTTCCTATAGAGTACTATAGATACATTGGGTGCTAATACCTTCCCATTGTATAACCAACCCCCGAACCATAGATCTCTTTTCAAAAACGCCTTGTATTTTTATTACTTTAAAAAAGTATTATTTTACATTGCATATTTAGGGTTTTATTTCGCTCTTTTCCCTTTTCCCTTGGCAATAATAAAGCGCGGTGGCGACTCTTGCTTTTTGTGAGACGAATTAATCAATAATTCGATCTCCGATTTACCCCGCTACATTTTTTATTGCTACAGAATTGGCGACTCTGCTGGGGAAAGATTGACCTCTTGCTGGTCCATCCCTAAGTGGGTTAAGCCTAATTTGTTTATCTGTTTTATTATTATTTGATTTGTTTGATTATGTGTTTATATTGGGGTGTTTGGGTTTTTTGCAAAGGACGAATCCTATACCCGGATTAAGTTACACTTAAGGAATAGGACGGGCGGTATAATCATGTTAACTTTGAGGGAGTAATCCCGAAGAAGGAGGCATGAGATCCCCCACTCAATGGAAGGCCCTCTTGAACTTAATATTTGTTTACTGAGTAATCGGGAAGACATTATTATTTTCGACCTAGGAGCCAGAGAAATTGAGGACCGTAGAACCCTAACCCATCTTGGCCTTTTTAGGTGTAGCGCGGAGACTATAACAGAGTAATTCGGAAGTAGTTGTTACGCGATGCTACGCTCAGATGAGTTTCTCTTGAGAATATTGCAAATTATTGAGTAATCAAGACGTTGGTAATATCCGAAGGAGGAATGTAGACTCTGGGAACTCTTAGAACCTTGTCTTACAGGTGTGATTGAACCATTAGTACATACCTTTGGGTGGGCTTTACCCTCGACTCCATGCTGAAACGTTGAACCTTGAACCCCATGTTTGTGAGCTTGTGTGTAACTGTTGCATTATCATTCATTCATGCATTCATTGACATTTTTGGGAAAACTTGTTTTCAACGGACTTAGGAATGATTTCTGCAGACATCTCAGGTACTATGGAATTTGGAAGGAGAAACACTCGAAGTTTTAGTTTTAAGGAGCCCGAGATTGAAGAACTGAGGAGTTTGATTCCTGAGATCGAGAACCCGACGGATTTTCAGAGAAAGTATGGGTCCATTATACCTCTCATGAAGCGCAAGATGAAGGAAGGCATCCTTAATACGTTGGTCCAATTCTACGATCCTTTGTACCGATGTTTTACCTTTCCGGATTACCAGTTGATGCCCACCTTAGAGGAGTACTCCTACATACTTGGTTTGCCGATCACCGACTGTGTTCCTTTTTCTGGCTTATAAGAGGAGCCCAAATCTCACGAGATAGCGACCATCACCCACTTGAAGAAGTCAGAGATAGAGGAGAACATGACTACGAAAGGGGGAATCCGAGGTTTGTCTGCGCAGTTTTTGTTGAAGAAAGCTCGTCATTTCGCTGAGATAGAAGATACTATTGCCTTTGAAGACGTCTTTGCTTTACTCGCTTATGGTCTTTTCTTGTTCCCTAACGTTGATAAGTTTGTGGATATCAACGCCATCAGAATTTTCTTGATTGTAAATCCGGTCCCTACGCTGCTAGGAGATACCTACTACTCCATCCATCTTCGAAACTCTCATCAAGGAGGAATGATTATCTGTTGTGCACCGTTGCTGTATCAGTGGTATGTTTCTCATCTACCTGGGTCTGATGTTTTCTGGGATCTCGAGAAGGAGCCGCGATGGGCGCCAAAGATTATGGCTCTCACTCATTTCGACATTGATTGGTACAATCGAGTTTACTATGACGTGAAGATCATCGATAGCTGTGGTGCTTTTCCTAACGTGCCTCTTCTTGGTACGAAAGGTGGAATTAACTATAACCCTGTTCTCGCGCGCCGTCAGTTTGGATACCCGATGAGGGACAAGCCGAACAACATCCATGTGAGTGGTTTCTTTCTACAAGAAGGACAAGATCACCAGGCAGCTAAGAGGGAGATCGAAGGATCTTGGCGCCACATCCATAGGAAAGGGAGAGATATGTTAGGACATAGGGGTGCCGTTTCTTTGGAACCTTACCTACAATGGGTCCGTGCTAGGGCTTGTGCTCTCAAGATGCCCTATAAACTTGAGAAACCTTTATTCCCTACCGTTGCATCATCATCTGTTGATATCCCTATCGAGAATATGGGAGAATACCAAGGAAATCTGGCTAGGATGAAGTCCGAGAGAGACGCTTGGAAAGAAAAGTACAATATGTCTGAATATGAGAATCGGGTCCTGACTCGACAGCTAAAGGAAAAGGAGGAGTTGCTGTTTATTCAAGACGGCTGGTTCATTGATCATGATGAGAAACTTCGTCAAAATGATGCTTTACTGAAGAAGTATGCTAGTGAAAGGAAGAGAAAGAGGGAAGGTTCAGTAAGCGTTGCTCTTGTTCCCCATCCACAAAAGGAAATCGTCGATCGACTGGTAGCTGAGAAGAAAGAGATGGAAGACTTTTATGAAGAGAAGATCAGGAATCTCCGGTTACAGTTGGCATTTGGTCCTTCATCTGATGATTCTGAGTGATCTTTAGCTTTTAGTTTTATTTTGCTGATGTCGTTTTGTAAAACTATGTAAAAGGGCTTCATGCTCTGAATTTGTAATTTACTACTTTATTATGGGCTTCATGCTCCGAATTTGTAATTTACTACTTTATTATGGGCTTCATGCTCCGAATTTGTAATTTACTACTTTATTATGGGCTTCATGCTCCGAATTTGTAATTTACTGCTTTATTATGGGCTTCATGTTCCAAAGTTGTAGTTTACTGCTTTATTATTGGGTTGTTATCCCCAAATTTGTAATTTATTGTTTTATTGTTCCAAAGTTGTAAGTTGTAATTTACCGCTTTTGATTAATGGATTGAGTTTTTGTTGTTCCAAATTCCTTTACCATTGATGTGTGCAAAATTATTGAAGTCCCTTGAAAAACTATTAAAATGAATTATCATTTGCATCACACATCATGCATCATCCAACATTCCACTTCACATGTTTTCTAGAGTCTTATCCTTGTTTCTTTTTCCACTCCAAAGGTTGTCAAGCTGTCTCATCGATACGATACTCGAGCTAATCGACAGAGAAAGATGGAAGATCTGGAACAGGAAAACCACGAGCTTCGTGAGGAGGTCTCTACCCTTCGTGTCGGTATGGAAAAGTTAAATGCGCTAGTGGAAAGTTTGGTGGCTGTTCAGAATCAGCCATCGACTACAGCTGCTGAGATTCAGACTCCAACTACTGTGGTTTCCGAGGTTGTCACCGTTCCAACATCTGTGACTCAAATCAACTCTCCGCTTCAGCATCAGATGCCGAAAGGTTTTCCATGGGGAATGCCTTACAACTTTGTGCCAGAGGGGTATCGGCCTGTCGTACAGCCTTTGTTTCAACCTGCTTTGTCTCTTCCTCAACCAGAGACAACTGCCATGCCTCCGGTAATCCCGTCCGTAACACCTTTTCCGCAACCGGTAATGACAACTGTCGCTCCTGTGGTTCACTCCGTGCCATACCTGAATGAACCTACTTATCCCGCCGAGCCTGCTGAAAGTTTGGGTCTTTTTGATAGAATGGAAGAATTTCAAGATCAGTTCCAAGAAATGCAGAAGGAGCTCAGAGCGTTAAAGGGGAAGGATTTGTTTGGGAAGAATACGCATGACCTTTGTTTAGTTCTGAATGTCAAGATTCCAGCAAAATTCGAAGTGCCATACTTTGAAAGATATAAGGGTGATTCGTGTCCTCGAAGTCATTTGACTATGTACGTGAGAAAGATGTCTACGTATTCCGATGATCATGACTTGTTGATTCATTATTTTCAAGACAGTTTGACGGGTGCTGCTCTAAAGTGGTATATGGGTTTAGACAGCACTCGGATCCGCAACTTCAACGACCTTAGCAAAGCTTTTGTTCACCAGTATAAGTATAACGTTGACATGGCACCGGACAGGGATCAACTCCGGGCGATGTCTCAGAGGGACAGAGAATCTTTTAAGGAATACGCCCAGAGGTGGCGTGAAGTTGCTGCTCAAATCTATCATCCTCTTGAGGAGAAAGAGATGACGAAGATATTCTTGAAGACTTTAGGTTCCTTTTACTATGAAAGAATGATCGCCAGCGCACCCAGTGACTTCACCGAAATGGTAAGCATGGGCATGCGGTTAGAGGAAGGGATTCGTGAAGGGCGTTTGGTTAAAGAAGGAAGTCCGTCTAGCAGTATAAGAAGTTTGGAAGTGTTTTCCCGAAAAGAAAAGAGCAGGATGTCAACGTGATCTTCCCAGGTAGACCAAGGAGAGGTTACTCACACGTTGCGGCAGTCACTCCGGCTGTCCGCCCAGCTTTGATGACCCCAGCTCATCAAACCCCACCAACTCAACAACGGCCATTTCAGCAGCAGCCTCGACAACAGGCTTATCCATTCAACAACCAGAATCGTTCACCTAGAAAGCCGCAATTCGATGCCATTCCTATGACTTATACTGAATTGTTCCCTGCTCTTATCAGAAAGAACCTCATAACGACAAAGCCTCCTCCTGTCGCACTGAATAGTACTTCTCCGTGGTACAAGGCGGATCAGTTTTGTGAATACCATCAAGGGTCGCCGGGGAACAACCTTGAGAATTGTTTTGCTCTGAAGGCGGACGTGCAGAGGTTGATTAAGAATGGTATCTTGTCTTTTAAGGATGTTAATCCAAATGTTATAGATAATCATTTCCCTCGACATGGGGCAACTTCAGTGAATATGGTGGAAGGTTGTCCGGGAAAGTTTCGAGTTTTCCAAGTTGAACACATAAGAGAGTCGTTGATCAGGTTACATCAGAGTTTAAGAAGAATTGCCTTTGTTAGGCATCAACATGATTATGATGGTTGTGAATTTTGTTCAAGAGAGGTTGATTGTCCTATTGTGAAGGAGGATATTCAAAAGTTGTTAGACCAGAGGGTTATCACTATTACATATGACAGAGATCCGGAGGATGAAGTGAATGTTATAATACCACAATTCAATTTTCCTGAATCAGTAGAGATCGTTTACGACAGTCAGACTGCACCTGTTGCTCCTTTGACCATTTATCCACCTGGTCTTGTGCCTTACAACTCGGACCAAGCTATACCGTATAAGTATAATGCCACAATGATTGAGAATGGGGTAGAAGTCCCTATACCAACAAGACTGTCTTTTGTTAACATCGCAGATGTGAGTAGAGTTACGAGAAGTGGACGTGTCTTCTCAGCAGTACCTTTGAAGAGACCAGAAGTTCAAGTCAGGAGGCCTATACCGGCAGAAATTCCAGTGAGAAATGTTGAACCAAGGGTTGAGATAGGCCGATCCAATGAACCTATCCCTCGCCCTGAGGATGATGAGATTCTGAAGCTTATCAAGAGAAGTGAATATAAGATTGTGGACCAACTTTTGCAAACTCCTTCCAAGATTTCTTTGCTTGCTTTACTGAGAGATTCTGGTGCCCATAGAGAAGCTTTGATGAAGGTCTTGGACCAGGCGTTCGTGGATCATGATGTGACGGTTGACCAATTTGATGGAATTGTGGGAAATATTACTTCGTGTAACAATCTTGGTTTCAGTGATGAAGAGCTTCCGGAGGAGGGAAGGAACCATAATATGGCTTTGCATATCTCAGTAAGTTGCGGAAATGATACTTTATCAAGTGTGTTGGTAGATACAGGTTCGTCGTTAAATGTAATGCCCAAAACTACATTATCTCGACTCTCATATCAAGGTGCTCCCATGAGACCTAGTGGAGTAATTGTCAAAGCGTTTGATGGTTCTAGGAAGACTGTCATTGGTGAAGTGGATCTTCCTATAGTAATTGGTCCTCATACTTTTCAGATCATGTTTCAAGTAATGGATATTCGTGATGCCTACAGTTGCCTATTGGGTCGTCCATGGATCCATGATGCAGGGGCAGTCACTTCCACGCTCCATCAGAGATTGAAGTTTGTGAGGCATGGAAAGCTGGTGATGATTGGTGGAGAGCAGGCTATGGTGGTAAGCCATTTGTCATCTTTCTCTTTTATTGATGCTGATGAGGATGTTGGAACCCAATTCCAAGCTCTATCTGTTGCTAAGAACGAAGTGAAGAAGCAAGGGACTTCTATTTCTTCTTTTCAGGATGCGCGACGAGTGGTGGAAAGTGGTTTGGCTGAAGGTTGGGGCCAGGTGTTGACTTTTCCCGAGAACAAATCTGGAGAAGGTCTTGGTTTTCGTCCCGTGTCTGCAAGAGTCAAGCAGGATGTGTCACATTTGCATGCTTAGGGTGTTACACATATGCATGCATGCATTTACAAAAAATGTAAGGTGTCACTCTTGCAGGCTAGGTGGCAGCATAAGCCCATGCATGTATCACGATTGGACAGTAAGGGAGGCGTCATCTCACTTGGCGAAATAGTACAAAAATGAATGGTGTCGCCACCCCATTTGGCGAATAAGAGGTGTCACGTTTTACAGCATTGGCTCAGGCTACGTGACAGCCTTTGGGATTCCTTTCTCTGTTGCATGCAAGGCCATTGGAGTTGATGGGTGGCAGGCTTACACAAAACATTTATGTGTGTAGAATAGGGCCAGGCTAGGTGGCAGCATAAGCCCATGCATGTATCACGATTGGACAGTAAGGGAGGCGCCATCTCACTTGGCGAAATAGTACAAAAATGAATGGTGTCGCCACCCTATTTGGCGAATAAGAGGTGTCACGTTTTACAGCATTGGCTCAGGCTACGTGACAGCCTTTGGGATTCCTTTCTCTGTTGCATGCAAGGCCATTGGAGTTGATGGGTGGCAGGCTTACACAAAACATTTATGTGTGTAGAATAGGGCCAGGCTAGGTGGCAGCATAAGCCCATGCATGTATCACGATTGGACAGTAAGGGAGGCGCCATCTCACTTGGCGAAATAGTACAAAAATGAATGGTGTCGCCACCCCATTTGGCGAATAAGAGGTGTCACGTTTTACAGCATTGGCTCAGGCTACGTGACAGCCTTTGGGATTCCTTTCTCTGTTGCATGCAAGGCCATTGGAGTTGATGGGTGACAGGCTTACACAAAACATTTATGTGTGTAGAATAGGGCCAGGCTAGGTGGCATCATAAGCCCATGCATGTATCACGATTGGACAGTAAGGGAGGCGCCATCTCACTTGGCGAAATAGTACAAAAATTAATGGTGTCGCCACCCCATTTGGCGAATAAGAGGTGTCACGTTTTACAACATTGGCTCAGGCTACGTGACAGCCTTTGGGATTCCTTTCTCTGTTGCATGCAAGGCCATTGGAGTTGATGGGTGGCAGGCTAGGTGGCTGCATAAGCCCATGCATGTAATATTATTGGCAGCCTTGGGGGGTTGCATCACTTACTTAATTGAAATTTTTTGCCTTACGTTGAACATAACATTCATTCACATAAACTGTAAAATTTTCCAACCTTCGAATCAGTCATCTAACCTTCAAACATTCCAGCATTCATACCTTCATATAATCAATAAACCCAAAACATTCCCACCTTCATACCTAAAACAATTCTACACAATGGCCTCTTCACCACAATTTATTGTCAAAGCACATTTCAACGGTGAGACATACATGTGTCCCACAGTTGGGTTTTTGTTTAGAAACACCGACAATGTCCGATTTCTCTTAAACGGGAAAGCAAATTTCTCGTACTTTAAGAAAAGATTGGAGGCCAAACTTGAACGAGGCCCGGTCTCCCAGATATTTTATCAGAGTCCAGTCTTTTTTGGAAACAACCAAGTTATTTTTTATAAGGTTGCAATTCAAGATGACGAGGATTTCCAGAACATGATTTCCAGCCATGTCTATTCTGGAAACGACTCTATTGAGTTGTACGTTCTGTTTCAAGAGCCTCCGGTGACACAGGAGGTAGAGCCTCCGGTGACACAGGAGGTAGAGCCTCCGGTGACACAGGAGGTTGATCCTTTGGAGAATGAGCAAGATGAGGTGGATGCAGTTGATGATGAAGAAGAAGATAACGAGTTAGAGTTCGATGAAATGGTGAACGACGATTCTGACGATGATGGCATCCCAAGTATTCCTACCGACAAAATCTACACACCACCTACGCACATGACAAACTTCAACATGGGCGGAGATGAACCTTCTACGGACTTGTTTTTCCAACCGTATATGCAATCGGATGAAAATTTAAAAGAGAAGGACAAGTTTCGTAATAGAGAGGAATGCATAAGGGCCATCAAAAAATTTCACATGCTCAACTCGGTTGATTATAAGGTGGATCGTGTAAACCCGGAAAGGTACAAGATCAAGTGTGTCCACCCTGACTGCATGTTCAAGCTGACCGCTTCATACAGACTAAGGGGTGACTGCTGGGTCATAGGTTCCATGACTACCCATACTTGTGTAAGTTCCACTCAATCACAAGACCACCGAAAACTCAACCATGATCTAATCTGTCAAGAAATCCTACCCCTGGTCAGCAACGACCCTTCTTTGAAGGTGAAAACAATCATCTCCCACATCACCATGGTTTTTAACTACACTCCGTCTTACCGTAAGGCGTGGTTAGCAAAGACTAAGGCGATTGAAAGGGTGTACGGAAACTGGGAGGAGTCATACCGAGAACTTCCCCGCTACCTAAATGCACTCAAGACATATTCTCCAGGTAGTGTTTATGTTCTGGAAACATTGCCAGCGTACGCCCAGGATGGTAGTCTACTACATGGCAACGGAATATTCAGTCGCGTCTTTTGGGCATTTCAACCATGCATCACAGGGTTTGCATCATGCAAACCAATTCTACAAATAGACGGGACTTGGTTGTATGGGAAGTACAAAGGCACGCTTTTGATGGCAGTTGCACAAGATGGCAACAATAACATTTTCCCCGTTGCGTTTGCCCTTGTCGAGGGGGAGACTGGTGGTGCTTGGAGCTTTTTCCTGAAAAATCTTCGTACACACGTGGCTCCTCAACCAGATCTCTGTTTGATCTCGGACAGACATGCCTCCATTGGAAGTGCCTATAATAATCCGGCAAATGGTTGGCATGACCCTCCTTCTACGCATGTCTATTGCGTCAGGCATATCGTCCAGAATTTCTCGAGGGAGGTCAAGGACAAAACATTGAGGAAAGCGGTGATGAATGCGGGATACGCACTGACACAGCCCACATTCAAATATTACCGCAACGAGATCCGTTTGTCTAACCCAGAAGCCGGTACGTGGATAGACAATATACCGGTCGAAAAGTGGACTAGGTCATACGACAATGGCCAAAGATGGGGGCATATGACAACAAATCTTATTGAATCAATGAATGGGGTATTCAAGGGCATACGAAACCTCCCCATCACTGCCTTAGTGAAATCCACGTATTTTAGGATGGCTGCGTTATTTGCCAAAAGAGGTGAAATGTGGTATGCGGTCTTGCAATCAGGACAACTATGGAGTGAAAGCTGTATGAAATACATTAAGGCTGAAAGTGCTAAAGCCAACACTCACATGGTTACACGGTTTGACCGCCATAGCCACAACTTCATTGTGAAAGAGACAATTGACCACAATGAAGGCCTGGCAAGACAAGAATACAGGGTCATTTTACCTTCTCAATGGTGCGATTGTGGCAGGTTTCAAGCTTTTCGTATGCCTTGCTCTCATGTCATTGCCGCTTGTGCGCATACCCATCAAGACGCGCTTCAACTGCTCTCAAACGTTTATAAATCTGAAACGTTGCTCACTGTTTACAACAACAACTTTCCTTTGGTGGCAAAACCGGACTATTGGCCTGAATACAACGGTGATATAGTTTGGCACAATGACCAAATGCGAAGGAACAAGAAGGGTCGTCCCAAAAGCAGGCGCATAACAACAGAAATGGACGATCTTGACAGGTTGGAAAGAAAGTGTGGTTTATGCCGTCAGGTCGGACACAATCGCAAAAACTGTCCGAATCGGGCGTCTGGCTCGACCACATAAATTTTGTAATACAATAAATCTTTTCAATATTTGTGTTGTAAACATTATGGGTTTTCCGTTAATAAAACTGTTAACACAATTTAAGAAATTCAATATAGGAAATTACATTAGGGTTTTCGCGTACAACAATGATTAACGATATTCAATCTAGGAAATTACAACTGTTAACACAATTTCATCTGACCCATGCATCATCAGCATTACATCACTGTCTGTTTTGACTTCCTCCAACCACACATTAGGTCTTCCTGTCGCATGCGAGGTTGTTGTTCGTTTTCGCTGGATCCTTCGAATTTTTTCCCCCTCGGCGATGTCTCCATCTAGCCACCGCATCAACTCCCGCTTCAGACGCTCCATGGAGTGAATGTGCCAGAATTTCATTTTCATCGCAGGTTTCGTGGCGGAGAATATAACGTGACCATCTCTGCTAAAAATCATAGGCGACGTCATTACGTAAATAAGGGAGTACAAAATAAAAATACAGTGCGAGAAAGTGTGAGAAATTTCAAAGAAACGGACGAATTATTTATAAAACAGCAAAAAACCCTAGTTTTGCCCTAGGCGCCAAGTGAGATGGCGCCTCCTCTTCTTTTTAAGGAGCATGCGCCATCTCACTTGGCTAAATGCCAAGGGAGGCGCCAAGTGAGATGGCGCCTAGGGCAAAACCCTAGGTGCATGCGCCAAATGAGATGGCCCCTCCTTTGTGGAGCCATCTGAAACATGATTATTTGCGTAATTTTTTCCGAAACCCGATTATTTGCGAAATATTTTTTTAATACATGGTTATTAATAAAAAAAATTCTAAAAATCACCCTTATTAATAATGAGACAAATTTTAGAATTTTTAAGTAATTAAAATAATCTCTCTTTTAAAATGAATGTAGCTTAAAGTTATTTCACAATAAAATTGGACAATGCATCAAATCGATGTAGTTACATATTCAAAGATTTTATTATTATTTATAAACTACTAATATATTCAAAAATCTGGATTTAGGGGCAAAAGGGAGGAGTTGTTTTAGAGAGAAGCCAGAGAGATTATTTTAGGTAGAAGTATTAAAATCCGTAAATTCATTTTCAAAGAGCATATTTTTGATATATTCAAAGATTCGGTTTAACCGATCATGAGTAAATAAATATTTTTTATTTCTATATAAAATAATAATGTATAAGACTAATTATATTTTTACAATAATATAAAAAAATTATTAATAATTTTATAATTACCTCTTAATACTTTATTAAATTTTTATAATATTATATATTTTGACATTTTATATTTAATTATGTAAAAATTATATAAAAATTACCAATAAATAAAATAACACAAGAGTATCTAAAATGTTGAAATTTCTTTTTTATTTCAAAAAATGTATTTTCTCATTTATAAAATAATTAATTTTTAATTTTTATTCAAAGAGGTAAGCAAATTTTCAAAATTTAAAATAATTGGTAGGTTAGGTAGGTCTAATACTTTCACTTTGATAAAATAATAATAATAAATTAATAACATACAATTTATTATGGATTATTATATAGAGTGTGTTTGATTTACTAAAAAATAAAAGATTGGACAGAACAAATATATATATATATATATATATATATATATATATATATATATATATATATATATATATATATATATATATATATATATATATATATATATATATATATATATATATATATATATATATATATATATATATATATATATATATAAAAGAGGTATTGTAATAAATACTTTATTTTATTTGTCATGTCTATTATCCATCTAATATTATATAAGACAAAAAATTATCTAGTACTTTAAAGATATTTATTATACTGTTTTGTTAGATACTTATTTTTTTACGAATGATACGCACTCATACAATTCACTTTCAAATGAATAGAAGAAAAAAAATTAAGAATAGTTTTTACTTAGGTTTTTTTATTTGGTTTCTCGAAGTATTAGAGTGATCAGAGAAGGGAGAAGGAAATTAATTCAATCAATTTTTTTGATTCTAAATGAAATTCTTTATCATGATTTTATAAATCAAGCAAATTCCAACCTAATCTTAGAAATCATCTAAACCTCTGATTTTCTAGTTTTGATTGATTTTTCAATTTAAAGTTTGGTTTTTCAATAATCTGGTATTCAAATCCAATCAGATTGATTAGAGTTTTAGTTCTTGATCTGATCAATTGAATTGTCAAATACAATCCAATTTTAATTGTATGATATTATCATAAAATATTATACTTTAATTAACCTTATTAATATATTAGAAATATTATATCTTATAATGGCTTTTATTTTAAAACAAATTTTACTTATTAAAATCATAATTATTTAAAACAGAAGTAGTAATTATCTAGTTGTGTGGTAGAAGGTGGAAGATTGTCTTGATACTAGGAGGGATGAAGGTATAGGGTAGTTCAATTTTTTAAATGGGTTCAAAATGTTAAAATGAAATAATACTTTCACTTTAATAAAATAATAATTAAAAATTAATAACATACAATGTATTATGTATTGTTATATAAAATTCACTTTCATTCATCAAATGAATAGAGAACAAGAAATAAATTAAGAATAATTTGTTATTTTAGTTTTTCTGATTGGTTTCTGTTGCACCTCAAAATTTATCCTCTTGATTTAAGCTTATGTTTCATCATAAATATCATATTGTATTATATTCATACATTGTGATGAGATCAAAGTATTTTGGTTATTAAAGTCTTCCTCAAGCTTTGGAAGTTGATTGTATTGACAAGTTGCTCAAGTAGAGCCTTATTGTGATACAGTGGTAGAATCGACTGTTATACTGGTTTGCATTTTGTATTTGTAAATATCGCGGTAAGCAAGAGTCGCCACCGACTTTTATTTCATCCAACAAAGGAAAAGGAAAAAGAACAGAAAAAACCTTTTTCGAGATGCTTATGAGTACGAGGGGTATATTATAGAAAGGGAAGGTGTTAGCACCCTTTCTATCCATGGTTTTCCACGGACTCTTAGGTACTTTCTCACTTTGAAATTGCTTGTGTGTATTTGTTTTGAAAATTTTTGTTCACTTCGTGATAACCCTTGTATTTATCCTCAAGACTGTGACGAAGTTATTTTGAAAACTGTTTTGAAAAGTGTTTGTGTGAAAGATTTTTTTTGTTTTGAGCAAGTACTTAAGAGTTTTCTACCTACTCGAAAAAAGATTGTTCGTTCTCGTTTCCTTTAGACAGCGCTGTCCTACTATTAAGGAGTAAGTAGCCCTATCGTTGAAGTTTTGAGGGACATTCGAAAGGGACAAAATGGTCACTGAAGGCAACAAGTAAGGATACCTTATCATTTTGAAGGGACTATCATCATAAGATCATTTCTCGTAGGCAACTCTAGGGACAAGGAGGGACTATGATCTTTATGACGACTTTGAATTACGGGTCATTGCTAAGATATCCCTACGTTCGAGGGACACAACCATTATTTCGAGGCAACCAAGTGAGGCGAAATCCTAGGAGTGAGCATGTGCAAGTGTTTGATTTCAGTTTCATTTATCTTGCGCATTTAGGGTTTTCTACTGTTTTAAATTGATTTATCTTGCCATTCAATCTTATTATCCATACATCTAGGCAGTTTATAATTGCAGAAAGTAAAGTGAGAGAAATTAAAACCCTAGCTATTACAAGGCCTTGGGGAGGGGGATTACATAATAAAAAACTGGGGGAAATAATAAATGCGAAATAGTAAACCTAATTAACTATACAAACTCGGAGCAGATACAATAATTAATAAAAATAGGAGAAAAAGAATGCGCACGAGTAAATCAAACGGGGAATTAACGTCAAGTTTAGAAACAATTAATTTGCGAATAAGGAAAAGATATTTTTGGAATTTTTATGAGAAAAGTAAATAATCTTGCAAATTAACCTAATTTCTATTTAATTTTAATTATGAAAAAAGAGAATTTAAATTATCCTAATTAAACAAATTAATTAATTGCAATTAAATATTTTATGGAAAAAACTAAATCTAATTTTTTAGTGGTTTTCTGATTTTATGATTTAATTTAAAAAAAGATTTTTTTTTGCAAAAAATAATTTAAACAAGAAATTAAAACAAAATAAATAAAGAGATTAAAAAAAAATAATTAAGAGAATGGACCTGATGTAGCCAAAGCAGATTGGAGGTATGTTGCCAATTTTGTGATAGGCCCAGGATGATGGCCCAAGGATCCTGCGCCTGATCTAGTGCATATTTCTTTTGATGGTTTGTCATGAGCTTGTGTATGTTGGGCGTTGGATCTGGCTGGAGATAGACCCAATGGACGGATGATGGGGAGCGTTAGGTGGACCCTCAACAAAATGACATGCTGGATCTGCAAGGAATATTCAAGAAAAATGCAAAAGCAACACGCCTCGGATCGAACCCAAGACGTTTGCTTCAAACCCTCAGTCCTTAACCATCTGCCCTGGTTGTTCATTTGTTAATATAATAACAAAATAACATTATATTCAAAGTAACGTTAATATCATAAAAGGCGCGCGTAATTCAAATCTCCCAATGGGAGTTTTCCACCTAGCCTTCTTCTTCCTCAACACTGTCGTTTTAGGTTTAAACTTTTACCTACGGACAAAGTCTGTAGGTACAACCCTGCATCATTCAAAAATCCAGCACAAGCAATATAAATTACAATAAAGGCCATGAATCAACTGGGCTTGAATCCCTAAACACCATGGTATCCACGCCTAGCCCTAATTTTTTCTGTAGAAGAAAACCCTAAAACGAGCTTGGAAACCCTAAGAATGGCAAACCATGATTCATGCACTTAACACTCAATCAAACGATTCAGAAAGCATCGAAACATTATGATAAATAAGAATACATGATTAAAGTTCATTGAAAACACATGTATGCATGTAATAAAAAATCAAAAAGGGTTGGATAACAGAGTTGCGGATTTTACGATTCTAAGTGTTTTGGTGCATGCAAAAGGTGCAGTTAGCTTCAGGAGATTGCCATGAACGTGTTGCAATCCTTAAATCTCCTTGAGGATGAATGTAGTATGAAATCCGATCTGAGATTTGTTGACAAAAAGTTGTAACTTATCCTTGCTGTTTCACACGATCAACCCTTGTTCTTGTGCCTTGGAATTGTTATGTATATGTATTAGACTAAATTAGGTTAACAAAAGCATTCACATCTTTGCCAATTATCAATATTTGATTTGATTTCATCCTTGTATTATTTCTTTCTAAATCAAGCCAAATCATACCATTCTCATCCCAATCACCTTGGCACGATTTGATTATGTTTGACAGCATAAATGAATTGTGATTCTATTCAAAATCAGATCAAAAACAAATCTTCCATATTTTATATCATTTATTTGATTTAATTTGACTTTTAAATGATTAAAATCAAAATAAATTAAATAAATAAATTCAATAATATATGAGAGAGTGTTTGGGTCATGGACATTGCTAGAAGTAAGATGCAAGCATAAAAAGTTAGGCCCATTTGACAAAAAATACAATTTTGGATATTGTTGACTTTTGACAATTTTCCAAAAATGGCCAACTTTGACAATGCATATCTCCTTCAATTTTGACCCTAAGAGGGTGTTCTTAGACTTTTTTGAAAGATTGATATGTCCCATAAACAACCCTTTTGGTTTCATTTCAATTGAATCTTCCATGTTCATGTAAGAAGCTTTGACCCAAAAGGTGTTTTTGTTGACTTTTGAAAAGGACCTATAATGTATGAATTTACATATTTTAATGAGTGCATTTTTTGAACTTGAGGGATGAAGATGATTTATAGGTAATTGGATTCTCTTCAAAATGAGCCTTGGATGAGAAATTTCTGATAAAGTATGAGAAAGTTATGCTTGGTCAAAGTTTGGTTGACTTTTCTTGAGGAACCCTAATTTAGCAACTTTTGAGTTTTGATGAATTAGGAGCATTCCTTGGGGAATCATGATAAACCCTTGATCAAATGATAGATATAACTTCAAATTGTTGATGTTGACCAAAAATCTTTAAGTTTGGCTGTATCTGGGCCACAATTGACTTTTGACCTAATACAGTTGATTTTAGGTATTTGAGCCGTTGACTGAGCAAACTTCTTGTGCAAGGCATGAAACTTGACATGGATGGTCTTAAGAGTATATTAGGACCATGGAAAAGGATTAGGACCTTTGTAGTTCACCCATATTGATGAAAATGGAAACCCTAGTTTGAAGTTCATTGCTTTAGGAGAGAGTTTGTCTGGTCAACTCTTGGGCATCCTTGAGTAAGTTGAGGATCTCAATGAGCATGTGTTGAGTCAAATGAGAGGTTAAATTTTGGGGTACAACAGCTGCCCCTGTTCAATCTTCTTAAACTTGAGGATGTAGATTAGCTGGTCTACCTTTCGTGATCTGAAGGTGGAAGATGATTGAACACTAGAGTGCCCATAAATTTGCACTCGCATGAAGTAACACTGATTGGTGATATCGGGAATGGGCTTACAGATGCCATTTGGAAGTCGACTGGGAACCTTCGGAGATGGGCTTAAAGATGCCATCTAGAAAAGGTATCGGTTGCATAAGAGATTCCTTTGCGAGAATTCCTGTACCTGCCATTGAGGAGGACTTCGTTGGAGAATGTTAATTTACGTATGGGGAAATAGAGTATAGGAGCTTCGGTTGTCCATTACTCTACTGAGGAATTAACTCTTGATTGAGGAGGCGGAAGTAAGTTTCATATCTGGTTAGGGTTCAAGCTACACCGCGACTAATTGGGGAAATATAAGATCGACCGTGTCTGGACGGGTCCAGGTCTTACAGTGTTGTAAACTGTCGTGTGGAGATAAGAGAGAAGGAACCTGGATAGTAGGGTTGCTTCAAAATGAAAGTCTGGATAGTAGGGCTATGAGAAGGAACCTGGATAGTAGGGTTACTTCGGGATGAGAGCCTAGATAGTAGGGTTACTTCGGGATGAGAGCCTGGATAGTAGGGCTATGAGAAGGAACCTAGATAGTAGGGTTACTTCGGGATGAGAGCCTGGATAGTAGGGCTATGAGAAGGAACCTGGATAGTAGGGTTACTTCGGGATGAGATCCTGGATAATAGGGCTATGAGAAAGAACCGGGATAGTAGGGTTACTTCGGGATGAGAGCCTGGATAGTAGGGCTATGAGAAGGAACCGAGATAGTAGGGTTACTTCGGGATGAGAGCCTGGATAGTAGGTCTATGAGAAGGAACCTGGATAGTAGGGTTACTTCGGAATGAGAGCCTGGATAGTAGGGATATGAGAAGGAACTTGGATGGTAGGGTTACTTCGAAATGAGAGCCTGGATAGTAGGGCTGTGAGAAGGAACCTGGATAGTATAGTTACTTTGGAATGAAAGCCTGGATAGTAGGGCTATGAGAAGGAACCTGGATAGTAGTGTTACTTTGGGATGAGAGCCTGGATAGTAGGGATATGAGAAGGAACCTGGATAGTAGGGTTACTTTGGGATGAAAGCCTTGATAGTAAGGCTACGAGAAGGAACCTCGACAGTAGGGTTACTTCGGGATGAGATCCTGGATAGTAGGGCTATGAGAAGGAACCTAGATAGTAGGGTTACTTCGGGATGAAAGTCGGGATAGTAGGGCTTATGGGAAGGAACCTGGATAGTAGGGTTACTTCAAGATAAAAGCCTGGATAATAGGGCTTATAGGAAGGAACTTGGGTCGTAGGGTTACTTCAAGATGAAAGCCTGGATAGTAGGGCTATAGGAAGGAACCTGGACAATAGGGTTACTTCAAAACGAAAGCCTGGATAATAGGGCTTATAGGAAGGAACATGGGTCGTAGGGTTACTTCACTTGGTCGCGTAGCTCAGTTGACCCGTTCGGTTTTGTGAATTGATTTTTCATTAGCCGTCTGTAGATATGACATGTATAACTGCTAGAATTGCTGGTGGTAATTGTCTTTCCTGAAAAGATAACAGGGTTAATTATATGCGATGCATGAAATGCATTGTGAGATGATGTTCTTGAAATAAATGAAACTATGTTGTATGTGATATGTATGCGCATGAACATGAAATGCTATTATGAAATGTTCGAGTCTGGAAAATAAATCCCCGACTGCTGCCGGAGAGCATAGCCTTCCTGACGGTTGTAGAGAACTGTGGCTCTTTTACTTCCGCTGGGGATGGTAAATGGAGATGATTGTGCTGGAGATTTATTCCTTGTTGTTTGTGAATATTCTTCCAGGGAGAGAATCTGTTTGAGAATAGCTATGCGGGGGAATAATTCTGTTGGAAAGTGAACTTCCGTAGCTGGAGGGATAAACTCTGTCGGGGATTGAGTTTCTGTATTCAGAGAAATCAACTCTTCTTGGGAGACAAATTTTATGACCCGCTTGCGATTATGAAATTCGGCTGGGGGATATAGATGTCAGATTTCTGAAAGACCCTGGCTAGGGAGATTACTTCCTGTTTTGGGAAAGTTGATATCAATGCTTTAATTGCTTTTACTCTGTGGGGAGTACAGATGTCACGAGGTCGTATGCACTGACGACTATGTTTCAAATTTGTCTATGCCTTGGTACCTGCTGGACAGAGTAACTATCGGGTTTGACATTTCTAGTTTTTGCCCCTGTTTCTTAAGTTACGAGCAATTGTCTTTCTGTTTCTTATGTAAATATTTATGAGCAACAATCATATTCAAATGCATATGTCAAGAATAAATCATTGGACGTTCTTGCAAAACATAACAGAAAAGAAAAAGAAACACATAGTTTTTGTAAAATGATTTTTATTGATTTTCGAAGTTGGCCTATAACAGGCATTTTTATACAAGGAAGCTGATGCTCTAGTAAGAGAACACCGCCGAAAAATAGAAATTTATACAATATTGTGTAAAAATAAAACAACTATGTACAACAATCCCATTGAGTTCCAATTCTGCTATTCCCGCTCTGTCTTCGAGCGTCTCATCACTTTGCTGCTTGTCCAAAGCTGATTAGATTGATTGGTTCCTTTCGAACTTGACAGTTGATACTGAGGTCTGGTTGCAAGGTGATCCAATGGGACATAGTGATACACTTTACATCCCGAACTTTTGCCTGGACTGCCCTTTCGGATTTTCAGTCCACCGGGATACCCTTTTTTGCCCAAGCCGCCTTTTCAGGTTTTCGACTTGCCGGGTGTACATATATTTTCATTTTCATCCCTTATTTTTTCCCGAACCCTTTTGGTTCACCGGGAAGCCCTTATTTTTACCTAGTCCAGTCAACCTAGTGGGTATTTTATCACGCGTAGTATATTTTCACTATGTCCACATTGACAGGGTGAGGAAGGTCGTCACCGTCCATCGTGGTTAGAATCATGGCTCCACCCGAGAAAATGTTTTTAATCACAAATGGCCCTTTGTATGTGGGAGTCCATTTTCCCCTGGGATCACCTTGCGGCAGTATGATGCGCTTGATCACTAGATCCCCGACTTGATATTCTTGGCGTCTGACTTTTTTGTTGAAAGTTTGATCATCAGTTTTTGATACATTTGACCATGACAGACAACAGTAAGTCTCTTCTCATCGATCAGATTTAGTTGATCAAGTTGAGTCTGGATCCAGTCGTCTTTGTTCAAACCCGCATCCTTCATAATCCTTAGAGAAGGAATCTGGACCTCAATGGGTAGGACTGCCTCCATGCCATATACCAGAGAGTAGGGTGTTGCCCTTGTCAATGTTCGTGCTGAGGTACAGTACCCATGAAGAGTGAATGGTAACATCTCATTCCAGTCTTTGTATGTCACTGTCATCTTCTGTATAATCTTCTTGATGTTCTTGTTAGCCGCTTCAATAGCACCATTCATCTTCGACCGGTAGGGAGAAGAGTTATGATGTTGTATCTTGAATTGCTTACAGAGCTCGATGATCATCGTGTTATTGATATTTGTACCATTGTCAATAATAATCCTCTATGGCACACCATACCAACAGATCAGGTTATGCCTGATAAACCGCGCCACGACGTTCTTGGCCACAGTAGCAAAAGAGGCCGCCTCAACCCATTTTGTGAAGTAATCAATGGCCACCAGGATGAAACGATGCCCATTGGAAGCGGTAGGCCTTATTTCTCTGATCATGTCAATGCCCTACATTACAAAAGGCCACGGAGCTGTCAAGACGTTTAAAGGAACCGGAGGCACATGCACCTTATCAGCATAGATTTGGCACTTATGACAAGTTCGGGAGTGCTGATAACAAGCTGCTTCCATAGTGGACCAGTAATATCCTGCCCATAGGATATTCTTAGCCATGGTATGTCCACTCGAATGGGTTCCGAAGGTACCTTCATGTAGATCCATCATAATCCTCTCTACTTCGCTCTTGTCTACACGTCGCAGTAAGGTTGAGTCATGGTTGCGCTTGTAGAGGATTCCATTACTGAGGAAGAATTTCGCAGCGAACCTTCTCAGAAACTTCTTATCATTGATAGATGCCCCTTCGAGATATTCTTGAGCCTCGAGTACCTTTTTACTTCGTGAAACCAAGGTTTATCTTCTACCTCTTCAGTATCAATCTCACAATAGTGCGCTGGTTCATCCAACCTTTCAATGGTGATTCAGGGAGCTTCGTTGACCCACCTGACCTTGAACATAGAAGACATGGTGGCTAGCGCGTCCGCTAACTAATTCTCCTCTCATGGGAAATGTTCAAAGGTTACCTCCTCAAAGTGCGGGAGCAATGTCAGTACGTGCTCTTTGTATGAGATGAGATTCAGATGCTTTGTATCCCATTCACCTTTGATCTGACTTATCACCAAGGATGATTCCCTTAAGACATATAAGAATTTGATCCTGAGGTCGATAGCGGCTTTGAGACCCATCATGCAGGCTTCATACTCCGCCATGTTGTTATGCAGTTGAAACATAGTCGGGTAGTGAAAGGAGTATGACAGCCCTCAAGAGATATGATTACGGCGCCAATGCCATTACCGAGTGCGTTCTAAGCTCTGTCAAAAACCATAGTCCATCGGGATCCTTCCTCAGGTCCTTCATCCAGTCCAGGTTCTTCATAATCAGTCACCAGCATAATATTCTCGTCCGGGAACTCAAAATTCATGGACTGGTAGTCATCCACGGCCTGATGAGCCAAATGATCAGCCAATACACTTCCCTTGTTTTCTTTCTGGGTTGTATATTGTATATCGTATTAGGTTAAGATCATCTTCCATCTCGCTATTCTTCCGGAGAGTGCGGGCTTCTCGAAGATGTATTTGATTGGATCCATCTTAGATATCAACAAAGTAGTGTGGGTCAACATATACTGTCTCAGTCGGTGAGCAGCCTATGCCAAAGCACAACAAGTTTTCTCGAGCAATGAGTATCTTGTCTCACAATCGGTAAACTTTTTCCTAAGGTAGTATATTGCATGCTCTTTTCGACCTGACTCGTCATGCTGCCCCATCACACACCCCATTGAATTGTCTAGCACTGTTAAGTACAATATCAAAGGTTTTCCTTCAACCGGAGGCATCAGAATTGGTGGTTCTTAAAGATATTCTTTGATCCTTTCGAAATAAATCTGGCATTCGTCATTCCACTTTACCACTTGATCTTTCTTCAGAAACTTGAAGATGGGCTCACAAGTAGCAGTCAGATGTGAAATGAACCTGGCGATATAATTCAAGCGTCCTAAGAAACTTCTAACTTCCTTCTCAGTATGGGGAGTCGACATCTCTTGTATGTCCTTTACCTTTGTAGGGTCTACCTGAATACCTTTGTCACTGACGATGAAACCCAGAAGCTTACCAGACCTTACCCCGAAGGTGCACTTGTTTGGATTCAACCTCAGCTTGCATGTCTTCAACCTGTCGAACAAATTTTATAGATGATCAAGGTGTTCCTCTTCAGTTTGAGACCTGGCTATCATGTCATCAACATAAACCTCAATCTCATGGTGAATCATATCATGGAACAAGGCGACCATGGCTCGCTGATAAGTTGCCCCAACATTTTTCAACCCAAAAGGCATCACCTTGTAGAAGAAGGTGCCCCACTGCGTGACGAATATTGTCTTCTCCATGTCTTAAAGGGCCATCTTGATCTGGTTGTAGCTAGCGAAACCATCCATGAAGGAGAAGATTTTATGTTGCGCGGTGTTGTCAACCAGAACGTCAATGTGGGGAAGCGGGAAGTCATCCTTGGGGCTTGCCCTATTCAGGTCTCTTTAATCCACATACATCTGTACCTTGTCGTCCTTTTTAGGTACCGGAATGACGTTAGCAACCCACTGCGGATAGGCGGTGACAGCTAAGAACCCTGCATCGAACTGCTTTATGACCTCTTCCTTGATCTTCTCTGATATTTCAGGGCACATACGACGAACCTTCTATTTAACCGGAGGACAATCTTCTTTAGTCGGCAGACGGTGTACCACGATATCAGTGTCTAAACCAAGCATGTCTTCATATGACCAGGAAAAGATCTCAATGTAGTCGCGCAACATCTGTATCAACCGCTGTTTGATCTTAGTCTCCATATTTGCGCCGATCTTGACTTCTTTTTTGTCCACCTCTATGCCCAAGTTTATCGTCTCAACCGGCTCTTCATGAGGCTGTATAGCCCTCTCTTTCTGCTGTAATAGTCTAGCAAGTTCTCCAGGCACCTCACAATCGTCTTCACCTTCATCCTCGACTTGGTTGATCGGATTTTCGAAGTCATAACTGGAAATCACAGAACTGTTATCAATTGGATCGAGAGTGGATATGGATCTGCAGTTTGATACGTGAGTGCGTGTAAGAGCATAACTGTTTTGATAAAGTAAAAACAGAAAAGAAAAACAGAGAGCGCAAAATTTGTATGCAAGGAACGTCCAATGTTTTATTGATGATATATGAAATGACATATAATAATCCTCACAGATAGGACCATTGTGCCTCGGGTAAGACACAAGGCCATAAAGTTTAAATTGTTTATTACAAACTTGGAAAACAAGTAAGACAATTACTGCGGAATAAAGTAAACTCGTATAAAATCTCTGGTCGTCCAATTAATCGGTCCACCGTTGGTAGTCGGGTAGATCCAGCTGTCAATATCAAAGCTTTCCTCACTGTCTTCAATAGCATTGACCCCAAGATTGCTGATACGTAGGGGAAGTCCTCCAGCTCGAGCGCGTCGAACAACCCTTTGAGCTCCTAAAGTAAAGCTCAAACCAAATTTGTCAGTTTTGTGAGTAAAATCAAGGAGCTGTCCCCAGTTGGTACACCCACCTTCTTCGACCACTGCTCTGGCGTCCTTGAGAGAAGCCATCTTCAAAGGAGGTTTGGTGCTAGTGGTAGTCTTGGTTGATGCCAAAATCTGGGGAACCTCTTCAAACAAGGAGTCTCTATGAATTCCCCGTCCATCTCCACATACCTGAAGGAGTTCAGGTGGCTCACCATATACTCCTCTTCGCCATACACAGTGATAATCTTCCTCTTCACCGGATATTTCAGCATTTGGTGCAGTGTAGAAGTAACGACCCCAACTTCATGGATCCAAGGACGACCTAACAAACAAGAGTACGATGGGATGATGTCTATCACGTAGAAGGTGGACCCAAAGGTCTGAGAGCCTACTTTGACAGGGATGTCCACCTCCCCATGCACCATTCTCTTTGACCCGTCAAAAGCCCTTACCACAATGTTACTAGGCTTTAAGGTCAAGCCTTCACAATCCAGCCGATCAAGAGCATTCTTAGACAGAACATTCAGTGAGGACCCAATATCCACTAGCACATGAGCCATAGTGGTCCCCTGTATTCGATCGAGACATGCAGAGCATCATTATGCTTCCTCCCTTTCGGTTTTAAGTCGGCATCTGAAAAACCCAGCCCATTATCAGCAGTCAAGCTGGCCACACAATCTTTGAATCGATCGGCAGAGGTTTCTTGCGGCACATGCGCAGTCTTGAGGAATGCAATCAAAGCCTTTGCATGGGCCTCAAAACATAATAACAGAGACAACATCAATATCTTCGAGGGGGTCTGCCCCAGCTGCTCGACCACATTGTAGTCTCTCTTCTTGATTATTTTTAATATTTCCTCTATCTCTTGCTTAGAGGATTCTACAACAATCTTTCTAGGTGCCTCCGTCCGGGCAGGCTCACCTACAGCTTCTTTGACCCGAGTCCCAGATGACTCAACGACATGAGTAACAATTGGAGTAAGAACGGGAGTAGTAGCTGAAGTACTAGCAGGAACAACAAATGGAATAACAACAGGCTTATTGACAGTCTTCGGGGAGATCTCGGGAGAGAAAACCCTTCCACTTATGGTAATCTTGTTGGCCCCGACAATGTTACTGACATCGGGATTAGCCTCTTCAACCTTCAAATCTTGTTTAACGCCATGATAGTAAACATCGACGCCATAATTCCACGGGACAACTTTGTCTGAGGCGTATGGGACAAGACCAGGTAAAATGATTATTAACGGAGAGATTCTCGGAGCGGGTGTAATCCTAACAAGTCTTTTATAGGAGACCTTGGAAGGATTGGAGGAAATGGTTATAATGGCAACATCTTCAAATGGAACAATTGGAATCAAAGTCTTTTCGAACAAAATTTCTCTGATGTTCATCAGGCGTTGAACACCTGCTTTGAGCAAATAGCAACCAGTGGGAAGAGATGAACACATGTGGCAACCTTCACCACAACCCGAAAATAAATTGGCCAACAACAAATTCTTCGTAACAGTCATAAGAGGAGTATAAACTTCATCAACAGAGGTAACGAACAAGTCAGTATCAATGGCATTAACTCCACGGTTGTGCTTAGGCATGGGAGCAATTATGACATTGGGCTTCTCTGGAGCATCGAACTCAATCTCCTTGGCTTCAATCAGATCTTGTACTTTATTTCTTAAAGCCCAACAATCATTTGTATCGTGGCCAGGACTCTCAGAATGGTAGGCACACCGAGTGTTTGGATTGTACTGAGGAGATATGGTGTTAGGATTCTTGGGAGCCTCTTTCAAGGTTACCAAGTTGGATCTTAGCAGATGGGGTAGAACCTCAGTCAATGTCATGTTAATCCGGGTAAACTGCCTTTGTGGTCTTTCTACCCTTTGCTGATTGTTGCATTGTGGGGTAGCCACATGCCTAAGTATCATCACAACACTTACCGTTGGACGGTGTTCAGCTCTACCCTGACCTCTTGGGCTATAGATATCACTGACTTCCTTCTTTCCTGCGAAAGGCTTCTTTACTGAGCTCGAAGAGGTGTCTTTCTGTATTTTTCCACTCCGGATCCCAGCTTCTACCCTCTCTCCTGTTAATATCAGCTCGGTGAAACCAGCTGATGAGCTACCAATAAAATAATTGAAGAATGGACCAGACAACGTCCCAAGAAACATGTCAACCAACTCCCTGTCAGACAAAGGGGGGTTGGACTCTACTAGCCAGATCTCTCCACTTCTGTGCATAGTCCTTAAAGCCTTCACCTGCACCCATGGGAATACTCTAGAGTTGAGTACGAGTAGGGGCATGGTCAGCATTGTATTGATACTGCTTGTAAAAATCAGCAGTCAAATCCTCCCAGTTTCGGACATTGGTTCCCTCCAGTTGGTAGAACCACTCAAGCTGAGTCCCTGACAGACTATCTTGAAAGAAGTGAACCCACAAGTTCCTATCAGCGGTGTGGGGATGGATCTTCCTTACATAGGAACGAAGATGAAGCTTGGGGAAAGACACCCTGTTGTACCCCAAAATTTTACCTCTCACTTATCATGATTTTTCTCAGAAGATCTCCTTTGACTCAAGACTACACTAGGGTGGATCAGCTCAAGACATCTCCTTAAGCACTGATGACAAAAATTAGGGTTTGAGATTGCACAAGGATTTTTTAACTTCCAATGCCGCATATGATTTTCATGGATCATTATGGACCCCCAAGATTACTCATGTCAAGTTTCAAGCCTTGGATCACATTTTTGCTCAGTTAATTGAGCAGTTGACCGAAAAATCAATTGTATTGGGGAAAAAGTCAATTATGGCCAATTTAATGTCAAACTTATTAATTTTTGATCCATATCAACATTTTAAACTTATATGTATCATTTTATCAAGTTTGGACCACAACTCCTCAAGAAATTTGATCAAATCTCCAAAAGGGCAAAATGGTCAAAATTAGGGTTTTGACTGAGAAGGGGAAATTTCTGATTTTGACCTAGGAAATGGTCAATTGGTTTAAGGCATGATCTTAAGAGTACAATTTCATCATTTTGACCTAATGACATGGTTCAAAACATTGCAAGTCCATTGGATTGGCAGATGGATTTTTCAGTCAACTGATTAAAAGTCAATTGTATACTGAAAAGTCAAACTTTGACTTTTTGGTCAAATTCAAGTGCCAAAGATCACAATTCATAAAAACATGTCAAAATATGAAACTTGTTCATCAAGAAATCAAGAATTCAATATTTCATCTTGAAATGTTAAAATTTCTTAACTTTAGAAATTTTTCTAAGTATGCAAAATTTCTTATTTTTTCATAACTTTGAGCCAAATTTTCACCATGATGTAAGATGATTCAAGAGAAACTTCCAACATGAAAGTTGTAGATATCCATGAAATATAAAACTTTGCCTCACACAACTTCTTCCAAAAATGCTTGGATCTCAAGTTACAATTTTATGAACATAGGGTCATGAAACAAAACAGTTAGTGAAATTTTGCCCTAATTTGGACAGGATTTTGACCTAACTTCATGACACATTTTCACATAGTTCCAAGTGGAATATTCAAAATCAATTCAAATAGGGGTTGTAGAGCATGTTACAAGATTTCCAAAATGTCCAAGAACTCCTTGAGATCATTTTTGAGTAGGGAGAATCGAAGAGATTAAGTTAGGATTTTGTCACTTAATTTACAAGCCATTTTGTGATGAACAAGAAGTCAATTTCAAACCTATGCTGCACAATCTTGTTTTGCAGGCCTCTAAACCACAAGATCTATCCATAATCAGAAGATTACACTTCCTTTTGATCTATTATCCAAGTGTTCCAAGCATTATCCAAACCAATTTGCCATTTTAGGAAGAAAGTTACCATTCCATTCTTGAAAATTGCTTTAATCAAAGTCAACTTTTCTTGAGCTTCTAACTTGTTCTTTCTGCACACACAACTCCTATAAACCAAAATCAATGTGTCTAAGGTCTCAAGAAGCTCAAAACATGCTTGTACAATACTTGAGATTTGTCACTTCACTTTTCTTAAAAAGCAAGTTATAGAGCCAAAACCCTATAACTCAAACTTGGAGTGATTTTATGCTCTAATCTTTTCCATACATATTAACAAATCAATTGCAACGCAACACACGATTTTGGCAAGCCTGAAACTCTCTCAAAATCCCTATAGCCAGAAATTGCACAGAAAACTCCATTTTTGTGCAGGTTCTGACCTTGAACTTGTATCTTCTATTTCCCTCGTGCGTTCTTTGGCCTTTTAGTTCCTAAAGTTTCTATACATCAAATATAACTTGTCCCTGTCCCTGTTACACGACTGTAACATCATCTTCCTCAACTTCCATAGCCAAAAATAGAGCATTACAGTTGGATTTCTCTAAGTTATTTCAGCCACTCTCAACTCAAGTAAACCATTGCTTTAGCTTCCTAGGACCTCAAGGAAGCTAACCTGATCATTACCATCACTTGAAACAAGCTCAAACTCCAAACACGATTTCCAGTTTTGAGGTAAGTTTTCTCAACTTGGAACTCTTCATGCAAGCATCATCAATAGTTTATTTGTGAATAAAACATGTAGATATCATTGCTCTGAAGCTAACCATGTCCATAGTTTCCATTAATTTTGCTTGAGCTTAGAGAATTTTGAAACTGAAATCTTTGTAATTTTTAGGGTTTAGATTAGGGCCATTAAAATACTTGCTTATTTTTTATCTATAGTTTTAATACTTTACATTTCTGGAATCGTGGAAAAGTTTGCTACAAGTTTCATGTTTACAATTTTCATTTTTGATGAGAAATGAGCAAGTTACAGTTGGTCTGGCTGGAGGTTGAAGATGAAGTCTTCAGAACACGTTTTGCCTTACATATTTATTATTTAATTTGTATTAACGGATGTATAGCCACCCCAATGGTAAAAGCGCGCGCATGTAACCTTTGGGACCTAGGTTCGAGCCCCAGTGGTACCCTTTTGCATTTTTTTCTTCATATTTTCACAATTCTAACCCTTTTTTTATTTGGCAGGCGCTGGGCTCTTTGGGCCTGACTCATTTTATTTTTTGCTAGTTGACCTCCCTGTTTCCCATTGGCACCCCTGGTCCAATTTTATTTTCTTTTCTTATTTTCATTTTATTTATTTTCATAAAATATTTTTCTAATATTAAAAAAAATCATAAAAATACAAAAAATAATATATTTATATTTTGACATATTTTATTTTATTTTTTACATAAATAAAAAATATTATTATACTTCATTCATTTTATTAAGTAGATTTTATAAACTTAATTAATATTATATTGTTTATTTATGTTTCTTCACACCATTTAAAATACATTATTTTAATATAAAAAAGGACTAAAAATATTTTATAATGCTATAAATATTTTCAAGACAAAAATACCAAAAAAAACATTTTTCTTAAACTTATTTTCTTTTAATCAATTAAATAGAATTAGGGTTTTTATTCAAAATCTTTTCTTAAACAAATTCTTTTTATTAATTATTTTTCTTTAAATTAATTATATTAAGACAAAATCCTTTTTCATGAAAATCAAACAAAGATACATTTTCTCTACATTTTTCATTTTTTGTACATTTTTTCATTTTGTACTTTGTATTTATTTATTTCCTTGTACGTTGATATCAATTAGGTTGTAATAGACTAATTAGGTTTAAATTCTTGTAATCCCCATTTACAAATTGTATACCCCCCTCCCCACAAAAGTTGTAATAGTATAGTAACTTTAAATTCCACAATTTATCGCTTTATATACAATTGCTAGTAATTAAGGTTTTGTATGAAAAGACTTAAAACCAATAAATAGCAAACCCTAATTCAAGATTAAATCAAGCATGAAAACAATACACTTGCACACAAGCACCCCTAGGGTTATTCCACTTGGTTGCCTTATACAAAATGGTCATATTACGCATGTAAGGTATCTTAGCCAAAACAAGCAAATACAAGATCATAGTCCCTCGATGACGCTATCTAAGTTGCCTTACAAATGATCTTAGTCCCTCCAAAAGAATGCTAAGATACCTTGTAACATTGCTAATCATGGTTATACGATGACCCATGCACGTCCGGTTTACTTCCAAAGATAGGGTTGCTTACCAAATCAATGGTAAGACAATAATGTCAAAGGAAAAGAAAATGAACAAGAAAGACATTTGAGTAGGTAGATTGCTCCTAATTAATTGCTCCATTTCAAAACAAACACCTACACTTTCAAAACATCTTACAAAACTTGAAAACATTTTCAAAAGATCAACATCTTTGTATACATTCTTACGAACAAGAATCATTACAAAGATTGCCTAAACAATGACCTCTTTTACAAAATACTTTCAAAAACCATATCAAGCACAATTTCAAACAAAAATCAAGTGATCTAGCAAGTAACTAAGAGCCCATGGAAAACCATGGATGAAAAGGGTGCTAATACCTTCCCTTTTCATAATCTACCCCCCGAACTCAAGAAATAATCTCAAAGGTCTTTCCTGTGCTTTTTCACCTTTTCTTTTGGATAAAAGAAAAGTCAGTGGCGACTCTTGCTAACCGCAACATATGCGATCAAACGCAAAACCCTCAAGTCAGTTCTCCTACCGTATCACAGAACTGGTGACTCTGCTGGGGATAATTTTAAAAGTGGGGTTACCTTAGGGTTAGATCATATTTACTTGCTTACATTGTTTGATTTGTTTTCTTTACATTATGGTTCTTTATTTGGGTTTGAATCCTCTACCCGGATTTGGGATACATTATAGGTAAGTAGCAATACATTGTGGAAACTGTGCGGGGTATACCGACATGGTCTAAGCAATAGCTACGTTAGTGCGTCATATTTGTGGATACTGGTAGCCTTTGAGTTAATCAAAGAGAATACGGAGCCGCTGAGTGATGTCATGAAGCACTAATGAGCTTTTAGAACCTTTACTTGACCAACTTGGCCTTTAGGATGTAGTGTGATGTCCGGCTTTGGTGCAGTCCGAAGTTGGTAGATACTCGATACTACACTCATTGAGGTTTGGTTTCTTGAGATATTTCGGTCTCCATTAAAGAGGCTTGTACTGAAACAATAACCAAGGAAACAAACCAGTGATATTGAGCTCCTTAGAACTCGGTTACTATTTCTAGGATAGGTTTGAGCCAACTAAACTTCAAGAGGGTACTCACCTGTAATACTCCATGCAAGCCTAAACCTAAGGAATTGTTTGCTTTGTTTGTATATATATACTTGTACATAACATCATGAACATCATAACATCATACACATTCACTAACCATTTCAAGGATTTTTTGGGTTCATCTTTGTCTTGTTTTGTAGGATATGGATTCACTTCATAGGAAAACTATTCAAGTCAACCTTGTGAGGATCCCTCCACAACTTAAGGAGCTAGCTTCAAGGATTCCTGAAAACTCTCCATTCACCGAGAGACATGGTTGCCTACTCAACTTGGTCACCTCCAATACATATGAGGACATGATGAAGGTGCTCTTTCAGTTCTTTGACCCCTTACACCATTGCTTCACATTTCCCGACTATTAACTTGTGCCTACTTTAGAAGAATTCTCCCGACTCTTGAGAATTTTCATTCTCAATCAACTACCTTTCAACAGTACGGAAAGAGACCCAAAGCCAGAAGAGATTGCTCAAGCTCTACACTTGCACTCGTCTGATGTCACAACTTATTGGGAAACAAGGAGTCGTGTTAAAGGTTTCCTAGCAAAGTTCATGTTTGAGAAAGCCCAGAACTGTTGGAATTCCTTGAATTTGCAAGCCTTTGAGAAAATTGTGGCTCTCCTCATCTATGGGATGGTTTTGTTTCCAAATACTGACCAACTCATAGATGTGAATGCCGTCAAAATCTTCATATCTTACAACCCGGTGCCTACATTGATAGGGGATATCCTACACTCTTTTCACACTCGCACAATAAGGAAAAGAGGTGTCCTTATGTGTTACACTCCTCTCTTGGCAAGATGGTTTATTTTGCATCTTCCCCAATCTGTATTAATGAACGAGCAAGGTTCAAGGTGGTCACAAAGGTTGATGACGCTCAAACATTCAGATATTCATTGGTGTTCCCGATCCATAGAGAATGTTACTATTGTCGACTGTTATGGAGAATTTCCTAATGTCCCTTTAGTTGGCATTAGGGGATGGTCCGTACGAGATGCTGATTCAAGGTTTGGTATTTGAATACGACAACGACAATCAAGGTCTTCGCCAGAGATTTGTCCGAGTTTGGAGGATATTAAACAAGGTAGATAGCAAGACTTTGGGGCACAAGAATCCCATCCCTCTTGAGCCCTACCTCAAATGGGTATGAACTCGTGCTCAGAGTCTTATGATGCCTTATCCCTCCATTCTTCCAGTAATCATTGAGCATGTCATGGAGGGAGATGTTCCATATACTATCCTACATCCTGACATGCCTACCTCTCTTGAAAACCTACAAAGGGATTGGATACAACTCAAGGGGGAACGAGATACCTTCGAAGCCCAATTCTACGCAAGCGAGAAGAAGGTTTTGGAACTCACTAGGCTACTTCATGAGGAACATACTTTGAATGACTACATTGCACCAAAGAGGATGCGTACTACCTTTTTATCTTAGAGTTTTTGTATTATTTTGCCCAATAAGACATTGATGTACTCAAGCTTTAATCTATTAATATGACGTGTGTTTCCTTTTTGTCTAAAACAAATTTGAATCTTAGAATCCTTGAAAACATTTGCATATGCATTTATCATTCATCATAACATAAGCAGGTTTCTTGCAACAACTCTCCTCGTCTCTCTACTGTTTATTTCAGTAAGATGGATCTCGAGCAAACGGTGAAGGACCTCCAAGCTCAGAATGTACAGTTTCAATAGTTGTTCTTGACCCTAGCCAAAGGACAGGAAGAGTTGAAGACTTTGCTGGCTGAGGAGAAGAAAAAGAATACAAAGAAGATAGCCGGAGTGCTAAACATGGGAAGAAGGTTCCAAGGGCAGACAAGAAGAGCCCTAGACTTCGCAACAACATCCAGTGAGAAAGACAACCAAGATGGGAAGGGAAAGGAAATAGTTGTCCAGTCAGAATCAGAAGAGGAAGAGGAAGAAGAAGATTATTCTGAAGAACAATACCCTCCAGCTGATGACATGTATAAACATATCGAAGAGCGATTGAGTGCAATGGAAATCCAAAAAGTGCCTAGATTGGACTTTGAGGAATTGGGTCTAGTATCGGGGATTGCCATTCCTCCAAAATTCAAAGCACCTGTTTTTGCCAAATATGACGGAGTTTCATGCCCTAAAATGCATCTCCGGTCCTATGTGAGGAAAATCCAGCCCCATGCCACTGATAAAGACTTATGGGTACACTTCTTCCAAGACAGTCTGTCTGGAACTCAACTTGATTGGTTTTATCAGTTAGAAAGAGCCAGTGTTCATAATTGGGAAGATCTTGCTGCATCTTTTTACAAACAATACCAATACAATGCTGATCTTGCGCCAACCCGTACTCAACTCCAGAGTATGGCCATGGTTTCAAGTGAGGGATTCAAATACTATGCGTAAAAATGGAGAGACTTGACTGGAAGAGTTCAACCTCCCCTATCTGAAAGAGAATTAGTAGACATGTTTTTAGGAACCTTGTCTGGTCCCTTCTTCAATCACCTAATTGGGAGTTCATCGGCGGGTTTTACTGAACTGATATTGACCGGAGAGAGGATAGAAGCCGGGATAAAGAGTGGAAAGATTCAAAAAGATACATCCTCTGCTGCTATAAGGAAGCCATTTATCAGAAAGAAAGAAGTGGTTGTTGTTTATCCTCATAGAAATCAAGATAGGGACAAACACCGTCCAATGGTGGGGGCTGTTATGATTCCTAAACCTGCGCCTAATCAGCAAAGAAACAACCAACCAAGGATGGAAATATCAGTCAGACAATTCACCAGAATTAACATGACCTTATCTTAAGTTTTGCCACATCTGTTAAGATCCAACTAGTGACCTTGAAAGAAGCTCCAAAGAACCCTAACACAACATATCCTCACTATCATCCTAATACCCGCTGTGCATACCACTCTGAGAGTCCCGGCCATGACACTAACAACTGTTGGGCTCTAAAGAACAAAGTACAAGACCTCATTGAAGCCAAATAGATTGAATTTGATGTGCCCGAAAAGCCAAATGTCATTTCTGCCCCTATGCCCAAACACGACCATATTATCAACGTAATTAAGGAGGATATGTTTGTTACTTCAGTTGATGAACTTGTGACCCCACTCCTGATTATCAAAAAGAATTTGTTGATTACTGATGTATTCCCAGGCTACGATAAAGGCTGTTATTTCTATTTGTCCTTACCAACCAACTGTCCTTTGTTGAAAGCAGGCGTTCAGTGCCTAATAGATAACAAGGAAATTTTGTTTGAAAAGACTTCTGTTCCACCTGTTCCTCTTAATGATGTGTCTATCATTACCATTTCCACCAATTCTTCCAGGGTCTCCACCAAAAGACCCGTTAGAATTACATCACTTCCAAAAGTAGCTCCTTTGATAATTACAATGCCTGGACCAGTCCCGTATTCGTCAGACAAAACCATACCATGGAATTATGGAGGGGATGTCTACTACCACAGTATCAAACAAGACTTGCCAGCTGCTGAAGATTCAAGTTCTGAAAAAGTTGACCCCGGTATCAGTAATGTTACAGGGACTAGCAAGATTACCCGAAGCGGAAGGATATTCTCTCCAGAAACTGCTCCCCCAAAAGCAGTTTCTGGACCCGTATTCATTCCTGTTGTTGTTGCTCCTCCGAAGGCTATTCCAAATCCTACAATCATCTCCACCAATGCTCCAACTAACAAAGCTGTTACAATCTCTGCTATCACTCCTACTGACATTCCTGCTGCCGATTTAACCGAGACTCGAGGTAAAAGTATTCTGATTAAGCCTGTCCGGACGAAGGCACAATCATTGGCTATCCCTGAAACCTCCCAGAAAGAGATGGAGGAAATTCTAAAGATCATAAAAAGAAGCGACTACGATGTAGTTGAGCAACTAGGGCAAACTCCATCCAAAATTTCCATGTTGGCTTTACTACTATGTTCCGAGGCGTATGCAAAAGCCTTGGTAAAATTCCTGAAAACTTGCCATGTACCCCAAGAAACATTTGTCGATCAGTTCCAAGACTGCATAGCCAGCTTGACTGCAGATAATGGTCTAGGTTTTTCAGATACTGATTTAACGCCAAGAGGAAGGAAGCATAATGAGGCATTACACGTCTCAGTTGAATGTTGGGGCACAACCTTGGCTCATGTTTTGGTGGACACTGGCTCATCTCTAAATGTATTTCCTAAAAAAGCTCTTGATAGGCTTGATTGTGAGGGATTGATATTAGAGCCGAGTAACATATTAGTGAGGGCCTTTGACGTCTCAAAAAGGATGGTGCATGGGGAAGTGGATATCCCCATAAAAGTTGGAACCCAAACATTTGATTCAACTTTTTATATAATGGATATCTGCCCCTCATATTCCTGTTTGCTAGGCAGATCGTGGTTTCACAATGCTGGCGCTATCACTTCTACGTTGCACCAAATGCTTAAGTATCCAATCCAAGGGAAGATTATCACCGTTCATGGAGAAGAAGAGTATATGATCAGCCATCTCAATTCCTTCAGATATGTAGAGTTAGATGGTGAATTTATTGAAACTCCATTCCAACACTTTGAGGAAGTCCCGCAAGATGTGGCAGTAACCAGGGTTGTTCCAAAAATCACAAGGCCTCCACTCAGAATTTCATTGTTGAAGGATGTAAAGGCAGTGATAGAAGACGGTGGGTGCACTATCTGGGGGCAACTCTCAGATATCCCATACAAGTCTGACAAATTTGGGCTGGGTTTCACTACAAATGCTCAGAAGGTTGTATGCCGCGCTCGTGCTGGAGGACCACCCCTGAAGATCAGCAACCGTGAAGTCAACGCGGTAGAGGATGATGAAGATGTTTGCAACCTAGAAGATTGGATCTTCCCAACTGTCAGTGGAGGGCTCAACAATTGGGAGGCTAGAGATTTCGTCCCGATCACTTTTATCCCACAATAATTTGTCTTTACATTTTGTTGGATCTGTAATATTAAAACAATTCAAACTCTTAAAACCTTGTGTCTTACCCGAGGCGCAATGGTCCATTTGTAAGGGTTATTATCTCATTTCCATATGACAACAATGAATCATGGACGTTTTGCATACACACTTTGTGCTCATTGTTTTTCTTTTTTACATTTTCATTTCTTTTAAAGATAGTTATACCCTTACACACACTCACACTCACAATGCAGGTCTACATCCATTCGGGATCCCATGGATAACGGTTCTGCTATGGCTTTTTGTGAATTTGAAAATCTAATCTACCAAGCCGAAGATGAAGGTGAGGAAGATTGTGAAGTACCAGGGAAAGTTGCCAGATTACTACTGCAAGAAGAGAGAACCATTCAGCCTCACAAGGAACCCGTGGACACAATCAACCTGGGTACCAAAGAAGACAACAGAGAGGCCAAGGTGGGTGCCAATCTGGAACCAAGTGTCAAGGAGCGTCTGATTCAGTTGCTATATGAGTATGTTGAGGTTTTTTCCTTGTCGTATGAAGACATGCCAGGACTTGATGCAGATATTGTGGTGTATCGTCTACCTACAAAAGGGGTCTGCCCACCAGTAAAACAAAAGGTCTGTCGAATGCGACGAGATATGTCAGAGAAGATTAAAGCTGAAGTCATGAAGCAATTCAATGCTGGATTCTTGGTCGTCACCTCTTATCCTTAATGGGTTGCCAATGTTGTTTCCGTGCCCAAGAAAGACGGCAAGGTACGAATGTGCATGGAATACAGAGATTTGAATAGGGTAAGCCCTAAGGATGATTTCCCACTTCCCCATATTGACATCCTAGTTGACAATACTGCACAACACAAAGTGTTTTCCTTCATGGACGGTTTCTCAGGTTATAACCAAATCAAAATGGCGCCCGAGGACATGGAGAAAACAACATTTGTCACACAGTGGGGCACTTTCTACTACAAGGTGATGCCATTCGGACTGAAGAATTCTGGGGAAACCTATCAGTGTGCCATGGTAGCTCTATTTCACGACATGATACATCACAAAATAGAAGTCTATGTGGACGACATGATAGCTAGATCTCAAACAAAAGAAGAGCATCTTGACCATCTACAAAAACTCTTTGAGAGACTAAAGAAGTACTGTTAGAACAAGATTGGTTCTGATCATATCTCAGAGTTTTGATGATAACAATAAATTATATTTTATATATTTGATATTGTGATGAACGTATTTAATTGTTTCAGATAATGTTCTGACAGAAGCATCTTGATGTGCTAAGCTGAAAACAAATGAAGAAGTTCCTTGATGGAAGAACTATTTGATTTAGCACAAGTGTTGATGCTGATGCTGTCTCTGATAATGTTCTGATAGAAGCATCTTGATGTGCTGAGCTGAATATAAATAAAGACGTTATTTTGATGAAAGAACCATTTGCTTTAACTCAAGTGTTGATGCTGATGCTGACTCTGGTAATATAATTATTTAATTGCATCTTCTAACGCTTAGCAAGTTTCTGCGTAAGCTGTTTTAGAAGTATCTTAGAAAGCAAGTGTTGTTCAGAAGATCTTAGAAAGCAAGTGTTGTTCAGAAGATCTTAGAAAGCAGGTGCTATTCAAAAGATATTTGAAAGCAAGTGTTGTTTAGAAGATCTTTGAAAGCAAGTGTTGTTCAGAAGATCTTTGAAAGAAAGTGTTGTTCAGAAGATAGTTGAAAGCAAGTACTGTTCAGAAGATATTTTAAAGCAATTGCTGATCAAAAGTACTTAGCAAGCAAAGCATTATTTAGAATATAAGCAAGCATGTTCTGAATACAAGACATGAAGCCAAGCTCTGAAGAATACAGAAGCTAACAAGTCTTGTCAAGCTTCAGGAGACATGTTCTTACATAGTGCCGTTTGCTCATTTAATGCAAAGACGGCTACATGCACTCAAATGTCTATGCTAGTGCATTGGAAAATGGAATAGTGCAAGGAAACACGCAAATGTTTAATGCTCTCCATTTGAATGCAGCAACGGTCATGTTTTCTCATGCTATATATAGAAGAACATTAATTGCTAGCTAACTAACACTCAAACGCTAAACTGCTCATACTGAAAGCAAGAACAACTGAAGTTCAGAATAGAACGTATCAAAATCAAAAGAAGCAAAAGCAATGTGAAAGATTCTGGGCTCATAAACATTATTCATACACTTTGTGCTAAAATATTCTTAGTGAAAAATCACAGTTGTGATATAGCTTTCTTAGAAGCAAACTTTGTTTCACTATCTGTAAAGATTAATTTCTTGTAATTGTTCCTTGAGAGACCAAGGTTGGTTGGAATTCTCAAGTAGACTAGGACTAGTTTAAGTCTTAGTGGTGTTAGTCACTTGTAAGGTTACTTGTGCATTGTTAGTCACAATAGTTGTTGTGTGATTGTAATCAGTTGATTATAATGGATTAAGTCCTTGTTGAGAAAGGCAAAATCACCTTGGCGGGTGGACTGGAGTAGTTTGAGTTCAAACGAACCAGGATAAAAATAACCTTGTCTTTCCATTATTGTTGTGCCTTTTAATCAAAAGGAAAAGAGAAAATTATTCAACCCCCCCCCCCTTCTAAGTGTTTTCTCCACTTTCAATTGGTATCAGAGCTTGACTCTGAGCTCAACAAACCTCCTGTATTTGATGGAGAAGATTTTGATTATTGGAAAGATAGACTAGAAAGTTTCTTTCTAGGTCATGATAGTGATTTATGGGATATAGTCTTGGATGGTTACAAACATCCTACTGACTCAGAAGGAAATATGATTGACAGGAAAAATATGGATAGACAGCAAAAAGCTGATTTCAAAAATCATCATAGAGCTAGAAATATTTTTCTAAATGCTATCTCTAAAGTTGAATATGAAAAGATTACAAATAGAGATACTGCACATGATATGTTTGAGTCTCTTAAAATGACTCATGAAGGAAACGCTCAAGTGAAGGAGTCCAAAGCTCTGGCTCTCGTCCAGAAGTATGAAGCCCTCAAGATGAAGGAAAGTGAATATATAGAAGATATGTTCTCAAGGTTCCAAACTCTGATTGCTGGCTTGAGAGTTCTGAACAAGGGATATTTTAAGGCAGATCACGTTAATAAGATCATCAGAAGCTTACCCAGAAGATGGGCACCTATCGTCACTGCTTTCAAAGTGTCAAAAGATCTGAACAACGTGTCTCTTGAAGAACTCATCAGTGCTCTCAGAAGTCATGAGATAGAACTTGATGAGCACGAGCCTCAAGAGAAAGGTAAGTCCATTGCCCTTAAATCAATTATAAAATATGAAACTAAAGCTTTTCAGGGTAAAGAAGAAAACTCTGAATAGTCTGCTTCAGAAGAAGATAAAATATCCTTGCTCTCCAGAAGGATCAATCAACTGTGGAAGCACAAGCAGAAGAATTTCAGAAACTCCAGAAGAACGGGAAATGACTCTGAACAATCCTCTGGACACAGAATATCAAGTAACATAATCATTACCTGTTATGAATGCAATAAACAAGGTCACTATAAAAGTGAGTGTCCAAGGCTTCAGAAGGAGAAACATAAAGGGAAGTTAGTTAAAGAAAAGAAGAAAAGTCTTATGGTAACATGGGATGATTCTAAGTCTTCTGAAGACGAAACAAAATCAGAAGATGAACAAGCCAATATAGCTCAAACCGACAACTTATCAGATGTCTCGGAATCCTCTGAATTTGAATCAGAATCAAAATCAGTCACTGAAGAGGTATTCCCTGACTTCACTGTTAATTTCACTAAAGTTGAACTAGGAGAAAGTCTAAGTGAAATTCCGGAAAGATATCAGCAGCTTCAAGTCAAATTCAGGAATCTGAAAAAGGATCCTGCTTTTGACTCTGAAGTAACTAAGAGTCTGATATCAGAAAACTGAGTTAAAATAAAAACTTTCAAAACTAGAAAAAGATCTACAAAACTCTCAGAAGGAAATAATCTCAGAAGATCCTAGTAATGCTGATAAGATCATAAAGAAATATGATCAAAGCTTTCAGAAGTTTCTAGCTAAAAACATAGATAGAAGCAAAATAGCTTCAATGATCTATGGAGTTAGCAAGAAAGACATAATAGGTATAGGTGTTGCACCCCAAAATTTACCCTCTTGATTTAGGCTTATGTTTCATCATGAATATCATATTGCATTGCATTCATACATTGTGATAGGATCAAAATACCTTGGTTATCAAGTCTTCATCAAGCTTTGAAGGTTGTTTGCATTGACAAGTTGCTCAAGAAGAATCTTATCATCTAAGCCTCTTGGTCTTTCAAGCTCAAAAGTTATTGCATATCTCAAGATATTTTATCCATCTCTTTGGATCATCAGAGGATTGAAGTTTGAGATTGATTATAAGAGGAATCACTCTTTTGATTCACCAGTCCAATTAGGGTTTTGTTTGATCAAGGCTATTGATTAATGTACAAGTCTTGATTTGGAAGTTACAACATCTCATTGGTATTTGAAAAGTCTTTGTATAAGAAATTGGTCAAAATGCCCAGAGGATTTGAAATTTTGGAGATGATTCATCAGTCTCCTAAGGTGTTAACCAAAACTAGGGTTTGGGATTTTATCAAGATTTCTTGAGAATTTTGAAGTGAAACTTTGTACATGGCCTCTATATATTTGTAAGATCATATGTTTGAAGTTTTGATCATCAATTTTGAAGGGAAGTGGATCAATTGATTCAAAGGGGCAAAATGGTCATTTTGGTCAAAATCAGTCAAAGTCAAGGTTGACCAAGTGAACTTTTGGGTCAAACATCAATTCAAGGGTTCACTTTTCATATTTCAAGTCCATTTTGATCATTGGATCAAAAAGATTTAGGTTTGGGTTGAAACTTGTTCATGAAGAAGCCCTAAAAGTTTCTAATTTTGGAAAAAAGAGGGCTTAACTTCAAAAATTCATATTTTATTCACCTTTGATCCAAAAAAATGCAAATTAAATATGCTTGGAAAGATAAGAGGGTGATCTTTCATCTCCTTTTTGTCTCATGTCCAAATTGACAAGGAGTCGAGAATTATGGTCTTTGGAAATTCATGCCATCAAGTTAAAATTATAGGTCATTTTCCAAAATTAGTGATTTTCATTTCAAATTTTGAGGACCTTAGTAAATTCAATTGCAAAAACACAAAACTAAGGGATTTTAGATCTTTTCAATAGCTTTCCAAATTGTTCTCATTTGTGTCCAAATTCAAAAGTATGGGCAAGTTATGGTCTTTTGAATTTCATGCCAATTTATTAAACTTTAGCCATGCAAGCAAAATGCCAAAACTTGAGAACTTCATTTTCAGCCATTCTTTTCACTTCTAATCAGGCCCATGACATATTTGTGATTTGAGGAAGCCCATAATGGCAGCAAAATCGTGCCCCTTGTGCAGCTGTATCACCATGACTACAAAATTGACAAAACTTGCCAAATTTGCAAAAACACTAGCATGATCTCATCATGAGGAATCAAGGGCCAAGATTTGGTGGACCAAAATCTGAGTAAGAAAGGCCTCAAAAGCAACTGAAATGAGGAAAAATGCACGAGGCATTGGCAAGGTCAGAATTTCACTTTTCAACATAGCAAAAATTCCAATTGGGCAATGCACTCATTTTGAAGCCCATTTCTCTTGAAAAACCTACTCTACATGTCATATATAATGAGAAGCAAGCACTTAAGGCGAGGAGGAGGGCTCACAATTTCCAATTTCCAATAAAGTGTTACTTTGGATTTTCTTAATGAACAAGGTTTTATCAACCTTACCCTTTTCGAAACCTTTTTCACACAAAAAATTGCTAAGTCTATCATACCATGATCTTGGTGCTTGCTTTAAGCCATAAAGAGCCTTTCTCAACTTAAAGACATGTGAAGGATGTTTGAAGTCTTCAAATCCTAGGGGTTGTTTGACATAGACTTCTTCATTGATGTATCCATTCAAGAATGCGCTTTTGACGTCCATTTGAAAAAGCTGAAAATTTAATGAACAAGCATAAGCAAGTAAAAGACGTATAGCTTCTAACCTTGCAACCAGAGCAAATGTTTCTTCAAAGTCGATTCCTTCCTCTTGATTGTAACCTTGGGCAACCAACCTTGCTTTGTTTCAAACAATTACACCATTCTCATCAAGTTTGTTCTTAAACACCCATCGGGTACCTATGATGTGTTTACCACTTGGTCTAGGAACAAGTTCCCAAACTTGATTTCTCTCGAATTGATTCAATTCTTCTTGTATAGCAATAATCCATTGATCATCTCCTAAGGCTTCATCAATTTTGGTAGGTTCAATTTGAGAAACAAACGCCATGTTTAAGCAAGCATCTTTTAGATTCAATCTTGTTGATACTCCTTGGCTAATGTCACCAATAATTTTGTCAATAGGATGGTCTCTATGAGTTCTCCATTCTTTTGGTAGATCATTGGTGTTTGAATCTTGTTGTACCATGTTTTCTGAATTTTCCGGTGATTTCTTAATTTGATCAAATGAAAGATCTTCCGGGGGTAAATCTATAGGATCATCATCATCACAAACAACTATTTCCTCCTTAGAGGGGTTAGTTTCATCAAAAGATACATGCATAGATTCTTCAATAGTTAAAGTTCTTTTATTATAAATTCTATATGCTTTACTAGAAAGCGAATAACCAAGAAAAATACCTTAGTCGGATTTCTCGTCAAACTTACCGAGATTATCCTTGTCATTATTAAGAACAAAGCACTTGCATCCGAAAATGTGAAAGTGAGCAATATTTGTCTTTCTTCCTTTGAAGAGTTCATATGGAGTCTTCTTTATTATAGGTCTAATGATAACTCGATTTTCAACATAACATGCCGTACTAACCGCATCCGCCCAAAAATATTTAGGAAGATTTGCATCACTAAGCATTGTTCTTGCAAGTTCCACTAGAAACCTATTCTTTCTTTCAACTACTCCATTTTGTTGTGGAGTTCTAGGTGCTGAAAAATTATGAGAGATACCATGTTCTTCACAAAATTCTTCAAATTGAGCATTTTGGAATTCTCCACCATGATCACTTCTTATGGATACAATCTTTAGTGATTTTTCATTTTGGATTTGCTTAGCATACTTCTTAAAGGCTTTAAAAGCATCACTTTTCTGCACAAGAAACAAAGTCCAAGAATATCTAGAAAAATCATCAATAATGACTAAAGCGTATACATTACCTCCGAAGCTTTTTGTTCTTGATGGACCAAAGAGATCCATGTGTAACAATTGTAGTGGTCTTGTAGTAGACACCACATTCTTAGATTTGAAAGTTGTTTTGGTCTGTTTGCCCTTTTGGCATGCGTTACATAATTTGTCCTTGATGAACTTCATCTTTGGTAGACCGATAACTAAGTCATGCTTAACCAATTTGTTCAAGTGCTCCATGTGAATGTGAGTGATCCTCTTGTGCCATAACCAAGCGTCATTGTTGTTTACCATAAGACATTGTACCTTCAGAGACAAATCATCTAAAGTAATCATAAAAATATTGTTAGATCTTATACCTTTGAGTTTTACCTCATTGGTTGCCTCATCCATAATGAGACATTCATCTTTGTTGAATTTGATCTTGAACCCTCTATCGCAAAGTTGACTTATGCTAAGAAGATTGTGCTTTAATCCTTCAACATAGAGAACATCCTCAATTTGAATGGATGGAGGTGTGCCAACTATTCCAACGCCAAGAATCTTTCCTTTGGTGTTGTCTCCATAAGTGACATACCCTTTGGCTTTATGTACTAGATATGAAAATTGGTGTATGTCTCAAATCATATGCTTTGAAGAACCACTATCAAGATACAAAATATTGTATGTGGTCTTCAAGCATACCTACAAAACAAATTAAGTTTGATTTGGTACCCAATGTGCTTTGGGTCCATCATAGTTAGTTCCTTTCTTAACCCACACATAATGCCCACTTGCCATACTAAAGTTTCTAACATAGCAAGCATTAGGTGTATGGCCTTTAATACCACAATAAAAACAAGTAGGTTCAAAGTTACTTCTATATCTAGAAGGATAAGATTTCTTCTTAGGAAATGTTTTCTTTTTTCGATACATTAGCCTTTTTCTTTTGATGATTATGAGCAACTTGCTTATTTTTTACTTTCTTGGGATTGGAACTATTACTAGCCTTTACAAAAATAGTGGGATTGTTACTTGGTTTGTTAGTATTCACATAACCAAGACCTCTTTTATCATTTGGATAACGTTGTTGGCTTAGTAATCCTTCCAATCCTATTTGTCCTTTTTCATATCGTTCAATGACTCTTTTCAATTGAACAATTTGAAAGACATTTGATTCACACTTGAAGCATGCAAAATTTTCCTTTTCTTTAATAAAATTTTGTTTTTGAAGATCAAAATCTTTAGTCATGGTGTCAATTTTTTCTAGACAAATTAAAAGTTCTTTTTCTTGATTTGACACCTTTTTGTATAAACTTTTGCATTCTTTCAAGAGTTCATCAATAGCATCTTGAACATCATCATCAAAAAGATTAAATTCATTACTAACCTCTTCTTCATCGTCGGAGTGATGTGAAGCCATTAATGCTAGATTTGCATGTTGATTGTTTTTGGAATCGGAAGATGAACTTTCCCATGCTATATATGCTTTCTTTGACTTTTTATCTTTATTTATCTTGAAATATTTCTTCTTCTTTTCAAGTGTAGTACATTCACTTTTAACATGTCCCTTTTCTCCACATTCAAAGCATATAATCTTCCTTGTTGGTGCTTCTCTTTTTCTTTCTTTTCGTAGAACCTTTTCAATCTTCTTGATAAGATCATCATATTCACTACTAGTGGATTCATCCTCTTGATTGCTATCATGATTTTTTATCCTTGTATTCAAAGCCATGTCTTTTGAGTCTTTTACTTGGATTTTATGCTTTTCGAGTCTTGCAAGTTCCGTTTCGTATTCTTGAAGCTTGCCAAATAATGTAGCGGAAGTCATTGCGGAGAGACTCTTCTTTTCCGAGATTGCCGTTACCTTTGGTTGCCATTCCATAGTCAATGATCTAAGGATTTTCAAGTTGAGTTCATCATTTGTCAAGGTTTTACCAAGAGCATTTAAGTGATTTGTCAAATGCACAAATCTCTTTTGTAAGTCAAGAATGGATTCTCCGGGCTGCATTCGAAATAGTTCATATTCTTGACTCAAGGTATTTAGCCTTGATCTTTTTACTTCAGTCGTTCCTTCATGAGTTTGAACCAGGGTATCCCATATTTCTTTTGCTGTCTTGCAGTTCGAGACACGGAAAAATTCGTCCATACTGAGTGCACCTTGAAGAAGGTTTATTGCCTTTTTGTCATAGATAACTTTCTTTTTATCATCGTCGTCCCATGCAGTTTTGGGCTTTACAGAACCAATGCCATTGATTACTGATATTGGGATAAATGGACCATTTTCAACAGCATCCCATACTTCCTCTCCTTGTGCTTCTAAATGCGCCTTCATGCGTATTTTCCAGAAGTCAAAATATTCACCATAGAATAGAGGAGGCTTGTTGTTACTACCACCATCTCTGAAAACTGGTTGATGATTTGCGGAAGCCATTCTGGATCTTTAGGAACAAGTTACCTATAACTTGCTCTGATGCCAATTGTAAGTCTCAGAGTGCCTAAGAGGGGGGGGGGGGGGGGTGAATTAGGTCTTATAAAATTTATTCGATTTTATGAGAATGCTTGGTAGTAATTTTTTGGTTAGGTGTTTGAAGGTTTTGATTATATCTTTATCTTTTCTTGATTATGGTGATGAAAGCGATAAATGCGGAAAAGTAAAGAACACGGTGATATATCCTGGTTCCCCTTACAATCCGAGAGTACTCCAGTCCCCTTTCCAACACGAAAGAGATTTCACTATAGTTAGAATGATTGTACAGCCTATGCTTACTATCTAACCTATAGGGTGATCAAAGGTTCTTAACACCTTTAAGACCAAACAAACACTAATGTGAATGAAGAACAATCCTCTTCAAATCACAACACTTACTTCCAACAATCCTGGATAGTAAGGGAAAATCTTTAAGTAATACAATGATTTAGTTTGAAGTATATGGAGAGCTTTATCAATCTTCAATTGATCTTCTTCTTCAAGATAAAAACAATTCTCAACAATGTATATAAATGTTCACAATGTATGTATGAAACTTGTAATGATAATGAAAGTGTATATGGCAAGTTTCACAAAATTACGAACACATGAAAGTTTAAATTCAAATGTGAGTAAAGTGAGAAAATTGTTAATGAAGAAGTATATTTGTTAATTTGAAAATTGAAGTATTGAACATTGTTTGAAATAAGAAAATCTGCATTTTATAAAGTTGTAAGAACCTCTTCATTCATGCCAATTCATATGAAAAGTTGCAATGCATTCATGAAAAGATACCACTTGAAAAATGTTCAAAAAACAAAGTAAAAGCTGCATTGGTTCGCTAGGAACCGGTTCCGACACTGACAGAACCCGGTTCTTAGTGAACGTTATAAGTTAGAATTGAAATTTATCACGCAGGAACCGGTTCCCCTATTGGTACAACCCGGTTCCTGGTACAAAATCCAGGGACATGTTTTTTGAGAAAAGCTGGAACCCGGTTCCCTGTTAGGGAGGAACCGGTTCCTAAATGTTTATTTTCAAAAATACATTTTGAAAGATATTTCAAACAAAGTTTTTCTTGATGTTAAAGTTATGGAATATGTATATGTTGATGAATGCATATTGTGAACATCTATATTCAAGATTTAAAGAATTATTTATACCATATTGACATTTGATGATTTCTTCAATAATTCTTCAATAATCTTCAAGACTTTTATTTGATGTTGATAAGCTTTTTGTACATCTTTTGAAAGTTGATGTCCATGTTGTCTTCATCAAAACACATGCTTTAAATATGACTTGAGAAGCTTGCAATTACATCTAGATCCATGGCTGTCTATTTAATGTGATTTGAATTGTGTTTAATTCCTTGCCATGTTAGCTTTAATTTGCACTTGATTTAATGAAAATGGTTGAGAAACGAGTTTGTTTGGAGGGACTGAAGTTGGGGTGCAAACCGATGGGCGCGCGCGTTTTCTAGTTTGGCTGGAGGTTAGGGATGATGACGTGTCATCATCTGAATGGTCCATTTGAATTTTTGAATATTTAGTTTATATTTTGATTTCAATTGATTTTCTGATTTTTGTTTCTTGATCAAAACAATTTAAAAAATTCTGAAAAAATTATCACAAGTCCAAAATAATTTCTACTATCTTGTGTAATTTTATTGGAATTTTTAAAAATGTTTTGATTGGTTTAAAAATTTCATAAGTTTAATTAATTGTTTGTTCAATGATTATTTTTATTTTAATAGTTCTTTTGATCTAAAAATTCCATAAAAAATCAGAGATGTGTGTTTTTAATTCTAATATTTAAATATAATTTTGGTTGGATATTTTTCTGATTTTTTATTAGAATTTTATATTGAGATGTGATTATTTGTTTAATTGATTAATGGTTTGAATTTTGATTTTATTTTTGACTTTTCTTTAATCCTAAAAATGTGAAAAAACATGTATTCTGATATTTATGGTTTCCTTGTGATTTGCATGATCTTGGTTTGAATTGTTTGAATTTTGATCTTACCTAATTAATATTTAAGATTAAAATTCAAACAATTAGGGTTTTGTAACTTACACTGCAAGTTTCAATTTCAAAACCAATTTGCCTTGGGTTTCCATTGGAATTTGGATCTTGTTTAAGGTTCATGGATGTATTAAGGATCTGAAAACCATTTTTCTTGAATTATTTGACTTGATTGGATATTTTTCCACTAATTATTTTGAAAGCTTGTCTAGTTTGGTAGTTTTGCCAACTAGTTTTGATCTTTGGGCCTCATTAGATCCTCTCCTCTACTATCCATGAACTTCAAACTTGTTTTCTGACCTATATACATCTCAAATATGTTATGGAAATTTTGGTTTGAATTATAGGAAGCCCTTTTCCTTTTTTGATGTAATTTTGAAGTGAAGGTACCCAATTAATGTTGCATATCTTGTTGCAATTTTCTTGATGGTCAATGAACTTGAGTGAGGCCTATAATTGGGCACCTAATGATCATGTTGGTTCTGTTTATCCACATAAACTCAAGTCATTTCACTTAATGCCCCATATTTGAATGATTGAACCTTTTAATGCATGATTTATGACTTTTTGCTTTCTTGTGGATTTTCACTTTGAAATTTGAGTTTTCAATTTGAGTTTGAGGTCATTGGATGGCCAATGATAACATGAAGGTAAATGACACTTCAATGATAGTCTCGTGAAGACTTGAGAGTAATTGATCCCTATCACTTGAGTTAGTTCTAATCTTGAATGGAGTTTGGCTTCTTTCTTTTATCCTTGTTGAATTTTTGAGGCATTTTGAATGCACTTGTGCAGCATGTTATAGAATAAACACTTTAACCTTTTGATCATGTCCTAATCATGTTTTGGAAGCTTTACTTCAAATCTTTGATTGTTACAAACTCTTTAATTTTGTCCTTGTTTGACTTTCTTCCATGGTTAGCTTGAAATCTAAGTCTTTGATGCATTGTGTGTGATTCCTCTTCTATTATGCTTGTGAGTTGTGATGAAGTATTTGAGTATGATTGAATTTTTGTTGCTACTGACCTTCATGGTCTTTTATCGTATTCTTCTCAAGCTTCCATGATCCTTGATTGATATTCAATTGTCAATTCAACATGGTGATAGAAAGGAGCAACATTCTTCTAACTTTTGACCAAATTGTGCATATGCCTGTTTCTTTTTGTATATCATATCTAATGTTTTGATAGTTGATATCATGTTTCCTCACTTCATTATGGTGTCATCATCCATCCCTTATGTGAGTCATCATTCAATTTATAGGAATACTAACTTGGTTGTTGAATGTGCGGGGTACTCTGAGAAAAGTTTTCCATTTTTGACTTGAGGCTACTGTGTTTCACTTTATTTGTGGAACACAATTTATTATATTGGCACTACTCTTGTGCTTGGCATATTTGATAGTCTATGCAGGATATATATATATATATATATATATATATATATATATATATATATATATATATATATATATATATATATGTGTGTGTGTGTGTGTGTGTGTGTGTGTGTGTGTGTGTGTGTGTGCGTGTGTGTGTGTGTGTGTGTGATTATGAATGCTATACATTGCCCATGGGATCTGTTCATATATGAAAATCTCAATACTTACATCCTGATGGCGTAATTTCTGACTTGATTTGTCTATTGATGCCAGCTTGCTTGAAGTTCTCTGGGTTTCTTTTATTCTTGTTCAGTTGCTATGGATAGTTATCCGTTTGGTATTGCATTATTTCCTTTCTTTTATTTTCATTTTTATAGTTCTATGTTGCATGATGGGACCTCTATTGCTGATATATGTCAGGAGGCCCCTCTGTTTTGTTTGATACATGTGATGTGTTTGTCTTTGTTTCTTTAACTATTGATCGATGAGTCACTCAATTTAGAAATTGAGATCACGACTTCGCTCTCAGTGCATGTTCCCTATAGGATATTTATTGTTTTCTCTTTAATTGTTGATCGATGAGTCACTCAATTTAGAAATTGAGATCACGACTTCGCTCTCAGTGCATGTTCCCTATAGGATATTTATTGTTTTCTCTTTAATTGTTGATCGATGAGTCACTCAATTTAGAAATTGAGATCACGACTTCGCTCTCATTGCCTGTTCCCTATAGGATAGTTTTGTTAAGCTTCTTTTGACATGTTGATTAAGGTAGGAATCCATGTATGCTAGCATAGGGTAGGATTTTCCTTTATCCTCAACCTTAGGGTCAATCATTGTATGATAATACTAGGGATAATGCTAGGCTAGTTTCCCTTAGTTGTTTTTTCTTCCTTTGCATTTTGCATCTTAAAACAAAAATTGTTTTCTTGGCAAATCGTAAAACACCTCTAATAAACTCAAACCCTTCTTCAAGGTAAAAGATACAAATCAATTCTTTTTGTTTGTGCGCCTCTTGGCTTTATTTTTAAACCTGGTTTATTGATGTTTCGTCATCTTTGCCATGATATCTCATCATCTTTTAGCCGATGTTTCGCCATCGCACATGTTTGCCATCCTACTTTGATTCTTAATATCATTGTTAGGTGTGATGTTTTGTTATCCGGTTTATTGATATTTCGCCATCTTTGCCATGATATCTTGTCATCTTTTAGCCGATGTTTCTCCATCGCACATTTGTTTGAAGCCGATGTTTCGCCATCACACATGTTTGTCATCCTACTTTGATTCTCAATACCATTGTTAGGTGTGATGTTTTGTCATCCGGCTTATTGATGTTTCGCCATCTTTGCCATGATACCTTATTATCTTTTAGCCGATGTTTTGCCATCACACATGTTTGTTATCCTACTTTGATTCTCAATATCATTGTTAGGTGTGATGTTTTGTCATTCGTTTTATTGATGTTTCTCCATCTTTGCCATGATGCCTTGTTATCTTATAGCCGATGTTTCGCCATCGCACATTTGTTTAAAGTCGATGTTTCGCCATCGCACATGTTGGTTATCCTACTTTGACTCTCAATGTCATTGTTAGGTGTGATATTTTATCATTTGGTGTCTCGTTATCTTTGACATGTTACTTTGTTATTATTTAGCCGATGTTTTACCATCTCATTTGTTTGTTGTTTTATCTGATGTTTTGCCATCTTGACTGTTTTATTGTCTTAACTAAAAAACACAAACCATCCAGAATATATAAGCCAAACTACGGCTGCTCTGATTCCTTAAAAGGGATACATAGGCATTGGGGTAGGGCCCAATCGAGCACAACTTTTATTTTCCCTACATTGTTTTCTTTTTTTCCTTTCGCATGCATTCTCCTTTTAGCTTTAAGCCATAGACATAGGTTTTGACCACACCCATTAGATTAGACAACAAGAGTGGATACCGTAGAGTACTACGGGCGTGTGGGGTGCTAATACCTTCCCCTCACATAACAGACTCCCTTACCCGATCTCTCGGTTGAAAGACCATGATTTCTCCCTCTTTAGGTTTTCTCGATGTTTACCTTTCCCTTTCTACGGTATAAAAGACGTTTGATGGCGACTTCATTGATGTTTCATTACACCAGATGACGGTTCATCCAGGTCGTTTCAGCTGGCGACTTCACTGGGGACAGATTGACCTCTTGCTGGTCCATCCCGGAGTCGATCCTAGCTCTTGTTTATTTTCTTTTTGGGTGTTTATTTTACCGCTTTGCATATTTATCTGTTTGCATTGCATCCTATATATGCTTTACTTTCTGCATACTGGATTTGGTTGGACTGTTTGGATTCTGGATTTCTTGGTGGGTGGGTTGTTCCATGAGGTAAAAGGCCTCATACCCAGGCTATGAGTGAATTCCATAGGAACTAGGAATAGAGTGGCCATGGCAGCTATGAGGCGGATGCTTTGTAGACCTGACCATGAGACCCATGACTTCAGAGGTAGTTCAGATAGGTGTTATTGTATGATGATACCGACAGTCGAGCTCTTGTACTCTAATTTGGCTTTTAACCTTACCTTGACCTAGACTACACCCGTGAGAGGGGCGGAAAAACTTTTCTTACAGGTACAGGTACTGTTGGTGACTTTGTGTTGCGAAGGTGACTCAGGTTCCCATGATAGTTTTGAAGCTTTGGGATTTTCTTTTGATCTTGATTGGTGTTGTTCTGTAATGGTCCAGCCATTATCCAATATGAAACTTTGATCCTGTCATGTTGCATCATAGCATATTTATTTCTAAAAAAATGATGTATAAAAAGTAACTAGCATGCACATGTCATCTTCCAGGGACATTCGAGAGTCTTCTTTCCATCAAAAATGGCTAGCCTCCCGTCAGATGAGTTTGATTCAGTTTATGTTGAAGAGCCCACCAGGCATACTTTCGCTTATCATATTCCTACTATTGATGTGTCCGAATTGAAGAGGTTGAGTTCTTATCTGAAGAGTGATGTTCTGAATAATTTCAACAAAAATTATGGCAATTTGTTACTAATACTTAACACTCTAGTTGACTCAATGGCTTTGATCACCCTCTTCCAGTTCTATGACAAGGAATTATGGTGTTTTACTTTTCAAGATTATCAACTGGTTCCCACACTAGAAGAGTACGCATACCTACTTAATATCAAGTTGTCCGATGAAGTTCCTTTTGTCCAAGTGTCGGAGAAGCTGAAGTTCGAAGTTATTGCTGAAATTCTTCATTTGAGTTGGAAAGAGGTGAAAGACAATTGGAAATCATGTGAGGATACTACATGGTTTTATTTGGATTTCTTAGTGAAGAAAGCTGAAGACTGGGCAAAGAAAGGGAATTGGAGTGACTTCAGCTCTCTGATTGCTCTCATGATATACGGGATCATCCTCTTTACTCACAAGAGAAATTTTGTGGATTTGATGACTATTTGTGTTTTTAGAAATAAGAACCTGGTACCGAAACTCTTGGCAGATACTCTTTACACCATTCATTTTAGGCATGGAAAAGGAGGTAATGTAAGTTTATGTCATTCGATGTTGTATCAATGGTTTAAGTTGCACCTATCGGTAAGTGGCCCTTTCGTGGATACTAGACATTCTCTCCGATGGTCATCAAGACTTGTCAACCTTACTTCATTCGATATCCGGTGGAATTATGACATGGGGGAAGTACGAAGTATCATCACTAGCTGCGGAGATTTCCCTAATGTTCCCCTCATAGGAACTAAGGGGTGTATCAATTATAATCATGTGCTTGCTTATCGTCAATTGGGATATGCAATGGATGGACCGCCAAAGGTTGAAGAGGTGTCTGAGTCAGTGTATTTTGTTAGAGGAAGTGATCCTGTGATGTTGAAGAGAGTGACAAGTGCTTGGAAGGAAATTCACAAGAAGGGTAGAACTACTTTGGGCAAGAAGGTTCCTATTGCTAGAGTTCCTTACTTGGAATGGATTAGAGCCAGGGTTAAGATTTTACGGTTACCATTTGCAAGGTCGGCTCCTATGTGTGAGCAACCTCCTACTGTTGTGAGTAACATGGTGCCTACCGAGGTGTTCACCTAGGTTCATGTTGAGAACATTCAACTTCGTGCAAAAGACCATAAGGCAGGGATGAAACTTTATTGGGTAGATCAAGAAAGAGCCGACTTAGCTTGCAAACTCAAAGAAGCTCAAGGGGAAACTTCTGATGCAACCAGTTTTAGGAAGAGATCTCATGATGAAATAGAAGAAGAGTTGAGTAAGACCCATCAAGAGTGCTAGAAGCTTCAGGCATCTGAGATTAGCTACAGGAAGAAGATTCAAAACTTGGAGAAACAGCTCAAAGACAAAGATGCTCAGCTTAAGAAGGAAGTAGCCCAGAGGCGTGTTGCAGAGGATCGGTTTCAAGAAAGTAAAGTAGTCGCATCACATCTTTTGAAGGAGAAATCCAGGATTGAAGAGTATTGCCAACACCTTGAAGCGTGTCTTGTTCCGGAGATTTAGTTTTGTTACTTACCTTTGGTGTATTTGGTCACCCCCAGGATTATTGGAAGGGACCGCTGTTTGTTTTTATTATTCAGTTTTTGTTAAGTTTACTTTGAAACACGTATTTTGTTGTTTATTGTTACACTCTTAAATGTCTGAAGTCACTCGAACATCGTTTCTTTTGTTTGTAAATATTTGAAGTGTTTGTCTTATTGTCCTTTTTCCCCTTGATTGTGTGATTGATTATTGGTTGCGCGCCGTGATTGATGAATAAAAGGAATCTTGAATACCGGGAAATGACAAACATATCATGCACATCATGCATTTCATAACATTACAGGTTATCTCAAGATGGTATTCTTATTCTTCTGATTTTCTTATTCAGAATTCAAGATGACTACTCACTGGTATTCCACCAAAAACAATTTGCCAAGACAGGTGGAACAAGTTCAAGCTGAACTTGCTGAAATAAGGGCCCAGATAGCTACTCATATGACCCAATTCATGGAGGTCATCACCAATGTGAACCGCCGACAGGAGGAACTGGCTGCCATTGTCAACAACCAGCGTCGCTATCCAGAGGATGGTGGAAATCAAGGGCTCTATCAGGACATTTCTGTAGGATTGGGGGATGTGCAAGATCAGCCTGTTGGAAATTTTCACGGGATGCCCGAAAATCCTTTTGTGTGCAACGTAGGGCAGTTTCCCCCGTCTCCGGGACCTCATCTTGTGGGGAACAGAAGAGATAATCAGGGCGGTGTAAGGAACTATCAGGAGCAAGATTATGACTTTGACCAGGATGAAGATCAATTTTTTGTTCGACGTTCAGAGCCGGAAGTTCAAGTTGGGGATAGGAAGTATCGGTTGTTGGAAGAACGTTTGAAGGCTGTGGAAGGGAAAGGAGCCCTTGGTATGGATGCTAATGATCTCAGGTTTGTGTCTAGGGTGAAAGTTCCTCCAAAATTCAAGCCTCCTATATTTGAAAAGTAAAACGGAACGTCATGTCCTATTACTCATGCAACTGCTTATTTCCGAAAGACGTCGGTGCATACTGAGGATCAGGGGCTTTTGATTCACTTTTTCCAGGATAGCTTATCTGGGGCATCCCTAGAGTGGTACATGAATTTGGAGAAAACCCATATTCGTTGCTGGAATGATCTTTCTCGGGCTTTTGTCAAACATTATCAGTACAATGTGCATATGGCGCCTAATCGCACTCAGTTACAGAATTTGTCACAAGGAACAAGAGAATCTTTCAAGGAATACGCTCAGAGGTGGCGTGAGTTGGCTGCGAGGGTTCAACCTTCACTCATGGAGAGATAACTCATTGATATGTTTATGAGTACCCTACAAGGGCCATTCTATGAGCACATGATAGGAAGTACTTCGGCAGGATTTGCAGACTTGGTTATGGCTGGTGAAAAAAAATTGAGGTAGGTTTGAAATTGGGGAAAATTCATATTGGAGGTTCTAGTGGCTCATCAGGGGCAGTAAGAAACCATTCAACACTTACCCCAAGAAAAAGGAAGGCGACGCAAGTGCGGTTTACTCTCACAGAGGAAGAAGAGAGGATCATCAGCACCAACAAATCAATGTTGTTTCTATTCCTGTTAATGCTCCTCCGCAGCAGAGACCGAATACAATGCCTCAACAACAAAGACAGCAAGATGCTCCCCATCAGTATAATAATCAACATCAGAGACAGTTGAGAAAATTCGATCCCTTACTGGTATCTCTTACTGAAGCACTCCACCATTTGCTCGATTTGAAGTTGATCGGTTTGAGAAATATGCCACCACCACCCGCAAGACTTCCTCCTAATTATGATGCTAACGCAAGATGTGAATTCCATTCAGGCGGAGTTGGTCATTCTACTGACAATTGCTTTGCGTTGAAGTGCAAAATACAAGACTTGTTGGATGCTAAGGCAATTGAGTTTACTCCAGTGACTGGTTCAAATGTTACTTAGAACCCAATGCCTAAGCATGAAGGGGGTGTTGTTAATATGATTTATGATAATGGTGAAGTATTGAATTTGATCATGAATGTGGAACAAGTGACTACTCCGTTGTGGTATGTTAAGAGGTATTTTCTTGACAATTCTATTTTTCTGGGTTGTACTTCAGAGTGTGCCAAGTGTAGAGAGCAACCGAAGGGCTATGATGATTTAAAAGCCGATATCCAGTTGATGATAAAGGAGGGTTCCCTGCAGTTCGATAGAAAATCGAGCTACCATAAGGTTACCGAAGAAGATGTTATTGTGGTATCTATTCCTTACACCCCTGTGCGCATCCCTACCCCATCTAGGGAACCTCCTTTGATGATTATGGTACCTGGTCCCATGTCGTATACCAGTGAGAAGGCCATCCCATGGCATTATGGTGCTGATGTTTATTACCATGGGGTGAAGCAGGAAGTAAGTACTCGTTTGTCTGAGGAAGAACGTGCTGAAGATAATGAAGGGGAAGTTCATAATTTTTCTGGTGTGGGTCGAATGACTAGAAGCGGGAGAGTATTTGGTCCTTCCAATGTGCAAGATGCGGCAGATGCTTCTACAATATAAAAAGGAAAACAACAAGCGATGATTGGTAATCCAAGGGTTACGCCAGCCAATGTGACTCAATCAATTCCAATACTAGAAGCTTCTTCAGTTCTCGATGAGGTTGAAGAGTTAATGCGAATTATCAGAAAGAGTTATTATAGTATAATTGATCATCTGAGCCATACTCCTTCTAAGATGTCTATCTTGTCTCTGTTGATTTATTCAGAACCTCACAAAAATGCTTTGATGAAGTTGTTAAAGAATGTGTTCGTGCCACATGAGATAACAGTCAATCAGTTTGAGAATGTTTGTGCTAACATATCTGCCGAGAATGATCTGGGCTTCACAGATTTCGATCTTCCTCCGGAAGGGCGAGACCATAACAAAGCGTTACACATTTCAATGGAGTGCAGGGGAACTACTTTATCCCGGGTTTTGGTGGACACAGGGTCGTCTTTGAATGTATTTCCTAAGTCAGCATTGATGAAGATTGATTATTCTGGACTGGAGTTGCGCCCTAGTGATTTGATGGTGAAGGCATTTGATGGGTATCGAAGGTCAGTGTTTGGGGAGGTGGAGTTACCAATCAAGGTTGGTCCTCCCACCTTCACAGCTACATTTTTTGTGATGGATATACAGCCAGCGTATTGTTGTTTGTTGGGGCGGCTGTGGATTCATAAAACAGGGGCAGTCACTTCTACTCTTCATTAGAAACTCAAGTATCCTGCAGAGAGAAAGGTGATAACTGTGTGAGGCGAGGAAGAATACATTGTGAGTCATTTGACATCATTCCGCTATGTTGAAGTTGAAGGAGAGATACATGAGACTCCGTTTCAAGCGTTTGAGACAGTTCATGCTGTCAACTTTCCTCCTCTAGAGCAGAAAAGGAAACCTGAAACTGTTATGTCTTCTCTCAAGGATGCGAGAGCTGTGGTGGAAAATGGTAACCCTGAAGGTTGGGGTTAGGTGCTGGACGTTACCCCAAAATTTAATAAATTTGGTCTTGGTTTTAGCCCAGGTCAGCAGAGTTCAGCTCCCAGAGCATCTAGTTTATCTACTCCTGTGAAGTTTTCACGTCCTTGTGCTACTCAAGAAGGACACGTCAATGCAGTTGGCGATGATAGGGTTGATGGCTACAATATCGAAGATTGGATTCGTCCGAGTATTCTAGGCCAGACACTCAACAATTGGACTTCTGTGGATGTTATCCAAGTTTCAAGCGCTGAGGAGTAATTTTCTTGTTTTATTTTATTATCATATCATAATTCCTACGCTCTAACCAAGGCATGGTGGATCATTTGTGTAGGGCCACTGTGATCGGTGGATCTGGAACTGACTGTTTAACACTGGATCGCGAAATGTCGCGGAAGCAAGAGTCGCCACCGTCTTTTATTTTCTCCAACATGGACAGGACAAAAGCACAGCAAAATTCCTTATGAGATAGTTTCTCGGTTCGGGAGGTAGATTTATAGAAAGGGAAGGTGTTAGCACCCTTTCTATCCATGGTTATCCATGGGATCTTAGATACTTGCTCATTTGTGTTTTCAAAAGTGTTTGCTTTTCAATTGTGAGTGGGTTTGAAAAAGTTTCGTTTAAAGATTTCAGATCGACTCTTGTATCAGTCCTCAAGAGTGTTTGAAAAATCGTTTTAAAAGCTTTTTGAAAAGTGTCAGTGTGAAAAGAGTTTTTGATTTGTTTTTTGAAATAGAGCAAGTATCTATGAGTTATCCACCTACCCTAAGGAATTAGGCTGTGTAGAAGTCCTTAAGGTAGTGCCATCCCACCATTGAGAGGTAGGTAGCACCACCGTTGGAGGTGTTCGGGTCAATTCGAGTTAAGGGACATTGTGGTCACCAGAGCAACAGTAGGACACCTTAGAAGCTACCCCTATGCCATAGATCATGGACATAAGGACTTACTAAAACGTCCTATACTCGACGACCACGTTTCGAGGGCAAGGCAACAGTGAGGCGTACCCTAAGAGTGGTGTGTGAATTTGTGTGTTGTTTTCAGTTTAGCATTTATCTTGTACATGTCATGGATGATCTACGCTTGTTTTTATTTTAGGCCATACATTCTTTCATGCAAAGTTTAGCAGTTTAAAGGTGCGGAAATTTAAATGCGGAAAATAAAGTCCTACGCTATTACAAGGCACGAGTCTATACATCGCCAAATTAACAAAGACCCGTTTTGAACAAAAATGCGGAAAGTAAATAAATTCCTAATTACTATTACAAGACTTGAGCAATTACATAATATAAAAAAAGGAAAATAAGAATAAATGCGCGAAAAGAATAAAAAATGGAACGTTCGAGGGCGTTGGACCCTTTTGGAATTAAATTGAATGAAAAGTTAATTAATTATTAAATTAAAGAAAAGAAATGTTTTTTTGATGGTTTTTGTATTTATGAAATAAAGAAAATTAAAATGCAAGAGAAACCCTAATTCTAAGTTGTTTTTAATTATTAAAGAAAAATATTAAAGTTTAATCTAATTTACTAAATATTTAATGTACATGTTTATTTACAAAATAAATTAGTAATTAATAATAATGATAATAAGAAAAAAATTATTTATTAAGAAAAGTGATAAAAAGTTAAAAAACCTAATTTCTACATATTTTAATTTATTGAGAAAAAGATTAAAGTTTTAAAACCTAATTTACTAAACTAATTATTAAAGTTTATTTACAAAATAAATTAATAGTGAAATAATAATAATTAAATATATTTTAGTTTCTGATTTTTTATCTTATGAAAATTAATTTATGAAATTAAAGAAAACAATTGAAAACAATTAAAAGAATAAAAAGGAAAATCAAATAAAAAAATAAAAATGTGCAAACCATGGGGGGTATTCAGACCCAAAGGGAGGTTTTTTGTGAGAAATCTGGCTGTTGGCCATTTGTGTTCTGGCCTCAACGTTCCTTAATCTTCTCAGGATGTCTGTCTCGCCATGTATTGGTGTCATGCATAAGTTGTTCTTTTGGCCATTTGGCTTTTGGCTTTTGGCTTTTGGCTTTTCACCATTTGGCTTTTGGCTTTTGGCCATTTGACTTTTGGCCTCAACGTTCCTTAATGAACCTGCATGGGATCCTGTCTAAATCTGCAGTGTTGAATCTCACGAACACATTAAATAAAATCATAAAATGCAAATAAAGCCAATATATGAAGAAATTTAATGTTTAGGCACAATATGGCATGTATGAATGATTATACCCTTTTGATCATGGAGATCAAATCAATCTTACCCTTACTGGAAAATTAGTGACCTGAATGCTTTTATGCTCTTTGGATCATGGAGATCAAGCCAGCCTTATCCTTACTGAAGAAGTAATGAGGTGTTGGTTTGTAACTGTGATGGCTTGTTTGTAGTGAGAGAGGGATTTGTAATAAGGATTTCAAGGTTTTAGGGTTCTTGAAAGAATTTGATATTCTAACAGTATTGTGGCAAGGTTTTTTCTCTCTTTTTTCTCCTCTGGTTTGTGTGAAAAGAAGGTGATTATATAATGGAAATTAGGGTAAAAAAAAAGGGCTTTGAATGTTCAATTGGGCCTCCAATGTTCACTTGAGTTCGTCACTTTCCAGGCTAAATCGCAGGGACTTAAGTGCAATTTTTGAAGTTGAAATGTGAAAAAAAATGTAGCCGACATCGATAACTAACTCCTGTCCGAAAATCGGCTCAATCGGATAAACGGTGAATTAGTTATGAATTTTTGAAGTTTTAGCTCAGACAAACTTATTTTGGGCTCCAGTGTCGACTCTGACACGTTCTTCAATAAAAAACTGGTATTGATCGGAGTATAATCCGGTCTCGAAGTTGTAGATCTATGAGTCAGGGACCTTGTGTAAAAATATGAGCCCAATCCGATAAAAATTGACCGAGTTATGAATTTTTGAAGTTTCGGCTCACATGAAATAATATTCAGCATTCAGGATATTCAGCATGTCATGCACTCTGAGCAAAAAACGAAGGCCTTTTGAATACCGTTTAAACTCAATACCTTCTGTGAAAATGTAGTCAACTCAAATTTTGAAATTTTGGCGCCGGAACCAGCTCGATACGATGAAAATCGACCAAGTTATGATTTTCTGAACATGACGCAAATAAACTTCTGTCACAAATTTTCTGTGCGAAAATACTTGATAAATCCACATTTTTGAAGACCTTATGATCAAAATTGGCTTCCAGTCGTGAGAGATGAAAACGTAGATAATGTCAAGACGGTATTTTGGCCACCGGAACGGGTTCAAAACGAGCCACGATCTTCAAGTTATGAATTTTTTAGCGCATAAAAACTGCACTTTCAGCACACTTTTTGACCATATTTCTTCGAGAAAACTCACACATTCGGATACCTTCTTTAAAGAATTGACTCTTGAGCCGAACCTGAATTTGAGAATATGTTATAAGAGATATCTTGGCGAAAGAATACCTGAATATGACGCGCCGGGTTGGACTTGTGAATTTTTCTTGAAATATTTTGAGAAATATGGGAGGGCAAATTTTGGGGTACAACAGTTGCCCCTGTTCAATCTTCTTAGACCTGAGGATGTAGATTGCCTTGCGTGCCTTTCGTGATCCGAAGGTGGAAGATGATTGAACACTAGAGTGCCCAGAAATTTGCGCTCACATAGTAAAGTATCAGCAGCGTGATGGCGGGAATGGGCTTATAGATGCCATTTGGAGATACGATGGATAGGGGGATGGGCTTATAGATGCCATCTGGAGGTGTCGATCGCGTAAGAGATTCCTTAGCGAGAACTTGCGTACCTGAAAAAGAAAATAATTACCTGGCCTGTTACAGGAGTTGATCTTCAAACTCTTTATGCAGATGTGCCCTGGCTGGATACAGGTATCGAATCTTTAAACTCTTCAGACGTGCCCTGGCAAGATACAGGAATCGAGTCCGGAGAATATAGTCGTCAACAGATACACCCTAGCGAGATACAGGAATCGGATCTTCAAACTCTTCAGACGTACCCTGGCAAGATACAGGAATCGAGTCTGGAGCTTCAAAAGGTTTTTGTTGATAATGACGTGATGAATGAATCAGGGACGGTTACTACCTCAACGGGACGATGAGAGAACCTTGGACGATTACTACCTCAACGGGACGATGAGAGAACCTTGGATGATTACTACCTCAACGGGACGATGAGAGAACCTTTGGGCGATTACTACCTCAACGGGACGATGAGAGAACCTTTGGGCGATTACTACCTCAACGGGACGATGAGAGAACCTTTGGGCGATTACTACCTCAACGGGACGATGAGAGAACCTTGGACGATTACTACCTCAACGGGACGATGAGAGAACCTTTGGGCGATTACTACCTCAACGGGACGATGAGAGAACCTTGGACGATTACTACCTCAATGGGACGATGAGAGAACCTTTGGGCGATTACTACCTCAACGGGACGATGAGAGAACCTTGGACGATTACTACCTCAACGGGACGATGAGAGAACCTTTGGGCGATTACTACCTCAACGGGACGATGAGAGAACCTTTGGGCGATTACTACCTCAACGGGACGCTGAGAGAACCTTGGACGATTACTACCTCAACGGGACGATGAGAGAACCTTTGGGCGATTACTACCTCAACGGGACGATGAGAGAACCTTGGACGATTACTACCTCAACGGGACGATGAGAGAACCTTGGACGATTACTACCTCAACGGGACGATGAGAGAACCTTTGGGCGATTACTACCTCAACGGGGCGATGAGAGAACCTTGGACGATTACTACCTCAACAGAATGATGAAGGAATCTTGGACGTCTTCTACTTCAAAAGGTAAAGACTTTTATCTGTTGATCGTTCTTTTCCTGAAAAATTAACGTGTTAGTTGTATGCAATGTCATAATGTATGACATGCATGATGTCATGATGTTCTCAAAAATAAATGAGATTGGGGTGATACGATGCGTGTATGCATGTATCATAATGTATGACAAGGTGATGTTTATGAATGTATTTTCGTCTAGGAAAATAAATCCTTGACGGGTGCCAGGAAGTTGAATCCTGGGCTGATATGGAAGAGTAGAGCTCTGTTTCCGTTGGGGGTTATGGTTGCAAGAATACCGGTAGAAGAAGATGACTCCGTTGGGGAACAAACTTGGCGAATAGATTACTCTGCGGGGAATGCTCTGTGGGGAGAGGAATACTTCGCTGAGGTTGATGATAACTCCGCTGGGGATTCCATTGGTAAGTCATGTTGGGAGATCTGATGAACTCCGCTGGGGATAGGAAGACTTCGCCGGGGACGATCTCTCCGTGGCAATTGGCTGAGGATAACCCAGTTATATCCTGGTGGGGAAATAAACCTTGAATAAAGCCGGGGGAGCGTTCGTACTATGCAGATGACAAGCTTCCAGAATCTACTGGGGATAAGCTTTAAGACCTGCTGGGGATATGGATTCCACTTTCCTGGGGAAACTTTTGGACTGGACTCTCCTGGGGAAATTTTTTGAGATGTACTGGGGAAGTGGCTCCACCGAATGTCTGGTATTCCGCTGGGGAACAATCTTAGATCAAGACTACCGGGGATGCTTGTTAAGAATGTTTGTATACTCCGCTGGGGAATGTTGAGATCCGCGGGGGATAATCCAACTTCCTTGAGGTTGATAGTGGACTAACTCTGCTTGGGGAGAGTATCGCTGACTTGCTGGCTCACTCTCTGGGGAATTAAGATATCTTGGTCATGTTTTTCAATCGAACCTACCTTTGTACCTTGGTGGACAGAGCAATTAGATCGCTTAGACAACTCATTATTGCCCCTGTTTCTGATGTGGGAGAGGAAGATACCTGTGGAGGTGCTTGATGACTGCCGATTTGACAAATCTTCTTCTGGTAGGCAAGTGACGAGATGACAGGACATAGTCGTACACTCTGATCCCTAATTTTTGCCTGGACCGCCCTTTCAGGTTTTCAGTCCACCGGGATACCCATTTTTTCCCAAGCTGCCTTTTCAGGTTTTCGACTTGCCGGGTGTACAGATTTTTCATTTTCATCCCTTATTTTGCCCGAACCCTTTTGGTTCGCCGGGAAGCCCTTATTTTTGCCTAGGTGTGTCAACCTAGCGGGTCTTTGATTGTGCGTAGTATTTTTTCGACTATGTCCATACTCTCAGGATGTAGGGAGGTGTCCCTGTCAGTAGCATTGTGTAGCCATATTACCAGAAGATGTCTGATCGTGCAAGATTTGTTGCTGGAATTCCTGTCCAATGCCCCAAGTGACTTAGGCGGAGATTTGCCCCTGGTTATCTTGGCATTTTGAGAGATTCTCCGAACCTTGACTGAATTGCCCCAGATGATGGACAATAATCACGTCTGCCCCTTGATTGGAAGTGCTTTTGTTCACTAGGTATTCATCGTGCGAATTTTCCTGCTGTTCAAACAAATAGTTATATGCAAACAATGTTATATCAAAAATGCAAAGCTTATGTCTGTCTTGAAGATTTTGAAAATGCATTCTTTTTCCTAAAACAAGTGAATGTTTGTAAAACGTGATGTCAACTCCGTATTTACCGTAGGCCTTAAGGAGTCAGGATACCTTTCGTAACAGTATGCTTTCGAACTAACCCATGCTTCAGCTAGGACTTTTAAGGGTTGTAACGTGGCCTGGTTCACGGTTTAAGAAACAAAGGATAAAGGCTCAAATTTTATTTGTACCCACCCGTTCTTCGTGATGTTCTTCAAACCTAAACTCAGTTAATCGTGCGTTAGACCTTGTTTGAGTCTTTATCCTGATATTCCGGTGATGGTTCGGATGTTGACAGATTATTTTGAATAGGCAGTCATTTCTTTTTTTTTGTTGAGGGTTTGTAGGACCTCTTTCTTTTTGATTTCGTTATCCCTATTTTTTTTGCCTGAACTGTTTCTTTTTGTATTTACAGTCAGCGGGATGCCCCAGTTTTGTAAGTCTCCTTCATAGGTTTTGACTTATTGGGCTTTAGTTTTTTTTTGTTTTGGTAATGACTGCCTGTCTTTATGATTATTCGGAACCATCATTGTCTTTTGTTTTGTAAGGACCTCTTTGGTGCCATTCGTTATGCACTTGGATCAACTGAGAGAACTACCCTGCCCCAGGTTATGATTAAGGGTTTTAATTTTCGAAAAGAAAAACTCCTACTTCTTTGGCTCAAAGGGGTTGACGAGGGATTATCTTCCTTATTACTCCAGTGTTTAGGAATTGAAACAATGCATGTACCTCATCAGCAGGGTCCGTTCAAAAGCATACTGTAGAGATCGTGGTATCGTTTTCGTCATCCTCCCTCAAGAGGCTTAGAATTGTTAACCGAGCGTTGAACATCACAAAAATATGAAAACAGTTTTAAGCATAGTAAACATAATTACTTCAAAACAGACACGTGTAATGCATTAATGAAATAACAAAGTTTGACATGAATAAAATGTTTGAACGATCAAAGAAAAATACAACTTGAACATTCGAATGAACAAAAGATATTCTCGATGACTTGGTGTAGGATCAGTGTTCAAACTTGACCTCCTTGGCGTCAATCAAATCCTGGATCTTGTTCTTCAAGGTCCAACAGTCGTCGGTGTCATGTCCGGAACTGTCAGAATGGTAGGCACATCTCACACCCGGGTTGTATTTGGGAGAGGAAGTATCAGGATTTTGGGGAGGATCCTTTAGTGTGATCAGTTTCGCCTTCAGCAATTGTTGTAGTTCCTGAGACAAAGGCATGCTGATGTCAGTATACTTCCTATCTTGATACTTTATCCTACGCCTATTGCTCTTTCTTTGTTGAACAGTCGCGGGATCAGAGATCTGGATTGCCCCTACATCATGACAACCCTTTTTACCATGTATAGCATTGGAATCTTTCTTCCCACTGTGGGGCTTTTTCTGAGCATCAACAGGTGAAGCTTCTTGAATCTTTCCTGATTTTATACCAGCTTCAATTCTCTCCCCGGTCAAGATCAGATCTGTGAACCCAACAAAAGAATTCCCAATCAGATGATTGTAGAATGGACCAGACAGGGTCCCCAAGAACAGGTCCACAAGTTCACGATCAGTCAGAGGTGGTTGCACCCTTCCAGCAAGGTCTCTCCACTTTTGGGCGTACTCCTTAAAACCTTCTCCTGATCCTAGCGACATACCTTGGAGTTGGGTACGTGTAGGAGCGAGGTCGGCATTGTACTGGTACTGCTTGTAGAATGCAGTGGCCAAGTCCTCCCAGCTGCGGATGTTGGCTCCATTCAGTTGATAGAACCAGTCGAGTTGAGTTCCCGACAGACTATCCTGAAAGAAGTGAATCCACAAATTCTTGTCAGCCGTGTAGGGCTGGATCCTCCTTGTGTAAGACCTGAGATGCAGCTTAGGACAGGAAGCCCCGTCATATTTTGCAAAAGCAGGTGCCTTGAACTTGTGTGGGATTACTACCCCAAAAGACAGACCTAGATCTTTGAATTCCAGGCCGGGCACTTTCTGTATTTCCATAGCACTTAATCGGTCTTCCAGCTGTTTGTACCTGTCCTCAGCTGGGGGGTACTGCTCACCATTGTAATCGGTCTCGTTGTCGGAGACCACTGGACTAGGAACCTCCCTTTCTTGGGGACTGTCTTTCCCAACAGATGGGGTAGTCATCTCAACTTCATTTTGTGACCCATTCCCAGATTTGCGTCTCGGGTTGAACAACACCGTCCTCTTCTTCTTCTTCTTCGAGAGAAGAGTCTTCAGATCTTGTTGCCCCTGGGCCAAACTCATGATCAACTCTTGGAACTGGGCGTTCTGAGCCTGGAGAGCCTTGATGGATTGCTCAGTAGATGATTCAGGATTCATGACGATCGGCTGAAATAAACAGCGAAGAAGGTAAGCAGCCTATAAAAGGGACACCTGTAATGCAATGATATGTATGTATGCATGCAATGTTTTCAAGGATCTCGCGGGGTAAACAAGAAAATTGTTAGAGTTGGGATCCGATAGCTCGATTGAAGGAACTGCATGTTGTTGAGAGTCCTTCTTCAAGGGTCAAAGGCTCACCATATCCAGTGGGTCATAGCCCCTGACAACCTTGGCTTAGAGGAAAATAAATCCCCTTTGCCCCTTTCTAGACAGTTTGGTTCACCGTGACCTGCACCACAGACCCTTGATATCCTTGAAATGGATTGGTCCTTATGTAGGATGCATGCAATGGTATGATGTTATGATGTTATGCTATACGTGGCGTAACATAGGTAAACCCTGTTATGGGTCCAGATTAAGGACTGTAAACAAAACCTGCAAGAAACTCAAGTGTCAGATAACAAGCATTCAAATAGTCAAGTTGGAAGGCACACAAGTCACACAAGAGAAACCCTTAGAGTTTAGGCCAGCATGGGGTCTAGGTATTACCCTCTTTCAGTTTGTTGGTTAAGACCTGTCCTATCAGAAGTAATCGGGTTCTAGAGGATCCCAATATCACTGACTACCCTCAATCGGTCATAACTCCAGCATCGCAATCTTTTCTTGCGGCCAGAACCATCACGAGAGTTTAGCCTCAATGGGCGTAGCATACTGCTACTATTCTATTGGCCAAGTTGGGTCATTTAAGGTTCTAAGGTCGGTTGGTGCTTAATGACTCCTCAGAAGACCCATATTCTCCTCGTTACGATACAAGGGATATCGGTACAGACCAAGGTGCCAAACCAACGTAGCCACTGCTTCACCCATGTCGGTCTATGCCGGACAGGTCCCTCACAGCTTATGCTACCTAACAGGGTATCCCTAGATCCGAGTTAGGATCTATGTAACTCCGATGCAGCCCACAATAATAAAGCAAACAAGCACAACAATTGAAAACACAAGTGATCTTAGTCCTAAGGTACACCTCACTTTAATAAGAGTCCCCAGCAGAGTCGCCAGTTCTGTGATCGGTGGATCTGGAACTGACTGTTTAACGCTGGATCGCGAAATGTCGCGGAAGCAAGAGTCGCCACCGTCTTTTATTTTCTCCAACATGGACAGGACAAAAGCACAGCAAAATTCCTTATGAGATAGTTTCTCGGTTCGGGAGGTAGATTTATAGAAAGGGAAGGTGTTAGCACCCTTTCTATCCATGGTTATCCACGGGCTCTTAGATACTTGCTCATTTGTGTTTTCAAAAGTGTTTGCTTTTCAATTGTGAGTGGGTTTGAAAAAGTTTCGTTTAAAGATTTCAGATCGACTCTTGTATCAGTCCTCAAGAGTGTTTGAAAAATCATTTTGAAAGCTTTTTGAAAAGTGTTAGTGTGAAAAGAGTTTTTGATTTGTTTTTTGAAATAGAGCAAGTATCTATGAGTCATCCACCTACCCTAAGGAATTAGGCTGTGTAGAAGTCCTTAAGGTAGTGCCATCCTACCATTGAGAGGTAGGTAGCACCACCGTTGGAGGTGTTCGGGTCAATTCGAGTTAAGGGACATTGTGGTCACCAGAGCAACAGTAGGACACCTTAGAAGCTACCCCTATGCCATAGATCATGGACATAAGGACTTACTAAAACGTCCTATACTCGACGACCACGTTTCGAGGGCAAGGCAACAGTGAGGCGTACCCTAAGAGTGGTGTGTGAATTTGTGTGTTGTTTTCAGTTTAGCCTTTATCTTGTACATGTCATGGATGATCTACGCTTGTTTTTATTTTAGGCCATACATTCTTTCATGCAAAGTTTAGCAGTTTAAAGGTGCGGAAATTTAAATGCGGAAAATAAAGTCCTACGCTATTACAAGGCGCGGGTCTATACATCGCCAAATTAACAAAGACCCGTTTTGAACAAAAATGCGGAAAGTAAATAAATTCCTAATTACTATTACAAGGCTTGAGCAATTACATAATATAAAAAAAGGAAAATAAGAATAAATGCGCGAAAAGAATAAAAAATGGAACGTTCGAGGGCGTTGGACCCTTTTGGAATTAAATTGAATGAAAAGTTAATTAATTATTAAATTAAAGAAAATAAATGTTTTTTTGATGGTTTTTGTATTTATGAAATAAAGAAAATTAAAATTCAAGAGAAACCCTAATTCTAAGTTGTTTTTAATTATTAAAGAAAAATATTAAAGTTTAACCTAATTTACTAAATATTTAATGTACATGTTTATTTACAAAATAAATTAGTAATTAATAATATTGATAATAAGAAAAAATTATTTATTAAGAAAAGTGATAAAAAGTTAAAAAACCTAATTTCTACATATTTTAATTTATTGAGAAAAAGATTAAAGTTTTAAAACCTAATTTACTAAACTAATTATTAAAGTTTATTTACAAAATAAATTAATAGTGAAATAATAATAATTAAATATATTTTAGTTTCTGATTTTTTATCTTATGAAAATTAATTTATGAAATTAAAGAAAACAATTGAAAACAATTAAAAGAATAAAAAGGAAAATCAAATAAAAAAATAAAAATGTGCAAACCATGGGGGTATTCAGACCCAAAGGGAGGTTTTTTGTGAGAAATCTGGCTGTTGGCCATTTGTGTTCTGGCATCAACGTTCCTTAATCTTCTCAGGATGTCTGTCTCGCCATGTATTAGTGTCATGCATAAGTTGTTCTTTTGGCCATTTGGCTTTTGGTTTTTGGCTTTTGGCTTTTGGCCATTTGGCTTTTGGCTTTTGGCCATTTGGCTTTTGGTCTCAACGTTCCTTAATGAACCTGCACGGGATCCTGTCTAAATCTGCAGTGTTGAATCTCACGAACACATTAAATAAAATCATAAAATGCAAATAAAGCCAATATATGAAGAAATTTAATGTTTAGGCACAATATGGCATGTATGAATGATTATATCCTTTTGATCATGGAGATCAAATCAATCTTACCCTTACTGGAAAATTAGTGACCTAAATGCTTTTATGCCCTTTGGATCATGGAGATCAAACCAGCCTTATCCTTACTGAAGAAGTAATGAGGTGTTGATTTGTAACTGTGATGACTTGTTTGTAGTGAGAGAGGGATTTGTAATAAGGATTTCAAGGTTTTAGGGTTCTTGAAAGAATTTGATATTCTAACAGTGTTGTGGCAAGGTTTTTTCTCTCTTTTTTCTCCTCTGGTTTGTGTGAAAAGAAGGTGATTATATAATGGAAATTAGGGTAAAAAAAAAGGGCTTTGAATATGCAATTGGGCCTCCAATGTTCACTTGAGTTCGTCACTTTCCAGGCTAAATCGCAGGGACTTAAGTGAAATTTTTGAAGTTGAAATGTGAAAACAAAATGTAGCCGACATCGATAACTAACTCCTGTCCGAAAATCGGCTCAATCGGATAAACGGTGAATTAGTTATGAATTTTTGAAATTTCAGCTCAGACAAACTTATTTTGGACTCCAGTGTCGACTCTGACACGTTCTTCAATAAAAAACTGGTATTGATCAGAGTATAATCCGGTCTCGACTTTTGAAACAAAGTTGTAGATCTATGAGTCAGGGACCTTGTGTAAAAATATGAGCCCAATCTGATAAAAATTGACCGAGTTATGAATTTTTGAAGTTTCGACTCACATGAAATAATATTCAGCATTCAGGATTTTCAGCGTGTCACGCACTCTGAGCAAAAAACGAAGGCCTTTTGAATACTGTTTGAACTCAATACCTTCTGTGAAAATGTAGTCAACTCAATTTGTGAAATTTTGGCGCCGGAACCAGCTCGATACGATGAAAATCGACCAAGTTATGATTTTTTGAACATGACGCAAATAAACTTCTGTCACAAATTTTCTGTGCGAAAATACTTGATAAATCCACATTTTTGAAGACCTTCTGATCAAAATTGGCTTCCAGTCGTAAGAGATGAAAACGTAGATAATGTCAAGATGGAATTTTGGCCACCGGAACGGGTTCAAAACGAGCCACGATCTTCAAGTTATGAATTTTTTAGCGCATAAAAACTGCACTTTCAGCACACTTTTTCATCATATTTCTTCGAGAAAACTCACACATTCGGATACCTTCTTTAAAGAATTGACTCTTGAGCCGAACCTGAATTTGAGAATATGTTATCAGAGATATCTTGGCGAAAGAATACCTGAATATGACGCGCCGGGTTGGACTTGTGAATTTTTCTTGAAATATTTTGAGAAATATGGGAGGGCAAATTTTGGGGTACAACAGCCACCATGTTTATTTTCAAAAGTTTATCATGAAATAAAGGACGTTTTTGCATTCAAAATTTTGCTTCATTTTTATTTTATTTTGAATGGCAATGTTTCTCTTTTCACACACTGTCACTAAAAAACGCCAAAATGTCGTTCATGCAGATGCACTTCCACCACCGATTATATTGATAACGACTCTGCTATGGCTCATTATGACTTTGATACTCCTATTTATCAAGCTGAAGAAGAAGCATATGAGGATTGTGATCTTCCTGAGGAATTAGCAAGATTGTTAAAACAAGAGGAGAAGGTTATCCAGCCGAATCAGGATTCGATTGAGGTGGTGAATATTGGCACAGAAGAGGTAAGAAGAGAAGTCAAGATAGGGGCATATCTCGAAGAAAGTATAAAGGTCAGATTGATTGAGCTACTCCGTGAGTATTCTGATATCTTCGCCTGGTCTTATGAGGATATGCCTGGGTTGGATACAGACATAGTGGTGCATCGATTACCGCTCAAAGAAGGTTGTTCCCCTGTCAAGCAAAAGCTCCGAAGAACTCATCCTGAGATGTCCAAGAAGATCAAGGAGGAGGTCCAGAAGCAGTTGGACGCGAATTTCTTAAAGGTCATCAATTATCCGCCATGGGTTACAAATATTGTGCCTGTGCCCAAGAAGGATGGTAAGGTCAGGATGTGCGTGGATTATAGGAATTTGAACAGGGCCAGCCCTAAATATGACTTCAATCTTCCGTATATTGATGTGTTGGTCGATAATACTGCTCATTCCAAAGTGTTTTCGTTCATGGATGGTTTTTCGGGTTACAATCAAATTAAGATGGCTCCGGAGGATATGGAGAAGATAACATTTATCACGCCTTGGGGAACTTTTTGCTATAAAGTGATGTCGTTTGGTTTGAAAAATACCGGGGCAACATATCAGCGCGCCATGGTCACTCTCTTTCATGATTTGATTCACAAAGAGATTGAGGTATATGTGGACAATATGATTGCTAAGTCTGATACGGAAGAGGAACATCTTGTTCATCTGGAAAAAACTGTTCGCGAGACTGAGGCAGTTCTTGCTGAGGTTGAATCCGAATAAGTGCACCTTCGGGGTGAGATCCGGTAAGCTGTTGGGTTTTATTGTAAGTGAAAAAGGGTATCGAGGTGGACCCGGCCAAGGTAAAAGCGATATAGGAAACTCTTGAACCAAGGACAGAGAAGGAAGTACGTGGTTTCTTGGGAAGGTTAAACTACATTTCTAGATTTATTTCTCATCTCACAGCCACCTGTGAACCTTTGTTCAAGTTGTTGAAGAAAAGTCAGACAGTGAAATGGAATGAGGATTGTAGGCCTTTGACAAAATAAAAGAGTATTTGCAAGAACCTCTGATACTCATGCCGCCAGTGGAAGGAAGGCCACTAATCATGTATCTAATTGTGTTGGAGAGCTCAATGGGTTGTGTCCTCGGTCAGCACGATGAAACAGGGAAGAAAGAACAAGCTATTTACTACTTGAGTAAGAAGTTTACGGAATGCGAGTCGAGGTACTCATTGCTGGAAAAGACTTGTTGTGCGCTTTCCTGGGATGCCAAAAGTTTGAGGCAATACATGTTAACTCACACCACCTACTTGATATCCAAAATGGATCCAATCAAGTACATTTTTGAGAAGCCAACTCTTACGGGCAGGGTAGCCTGTTGGCAGATGATACTCACCGAAAAGCAATTAAGGGTAGTGTACTGGCCGACCATCTTGCTCATCAGCCCATGAACGATTATGAACTAATGAAGTTTGATTTTCCAGATGAGGAAATTGTGTATATTCGGGATTGTAACATGCCAGACCCAGACGAAGGACCCGAGCCGGGATCACGTTGGATGCTTGTTTTTGATGGTGCCTCCAATGCCATGGGAAACAACGTCGGAGCTATTATCACTTCCCCTGAGGGATACCACATTCCTTTCACGGCTCGTATTTGTTTTGATTGCACTAATAACATTGCCAAATATGAGGCTTGCATTTATGGCATTGAAGCAGCGATCGACATGCGCATCAAATTTTTGAAAGTTTACGGGGATTCCAATCTTGTTAACAGCCAGATTAATGGAGATTGGGAGACTCGCCATCAGAACCTAATTCCCTATCGTGAGCATGTTATGAGGCTGATCCCGTACTTCGAAGATATCACGTTTGAACACATTCCCAGAGAAGAAAACAATCTAGATGATGCACTGGCAACTTTGTCCTCCATGTTCAAGGTTAAGTGGGCTAATGAGGCACCTTCCATTACCATCCGAAGTTTGAGTGAGCCAGCTTTCTGTTTTGAGGCTAGTTTGGAATCAGATGGTAATCCTTGGTTTTATGATGTTAAAAGATATCTTGAAACACAAGAGTACCCTGAAGAGGCATCTGTCATGGATAAGAAGTTCTTGAGAAGATTTTCAGCCAAGTTCTTTCTCAGTGGTGGTGTGTTGTATAGAAGGCATCGTGACGGTTTACTGCTCAGATGTGTTGACAAGAAAGAAGCAGCTAGAATCATTGAGGAGATACATGAAGGTGATTTTGGGACCCATTCCAGTGGGCATACCATGGCTAAAAAGATCTTGCGAGCAGGTTATTATTGGTCCACCATGGAGACTGACTATTACAATCATGTGCGGGTTTTCCACAAATGTCAAATCTATGCTGATAAGGTGCATGTGCCGCCAGTACCTTTGAATGTATTGACTTCCCCTTGGCCGTTTGTGATGTGGGGAATTGATATGATCGGAAAAATTGAACCGACTGCATCCAACGGGCACCATTTCATTCTGGTTGCCATCGATTATTTTACAAAATGGGTCGAAGCTGCATCCTATGCCAATGTCACCAAGCAGGTGGTAACTCAATTCATTAAGCACAATATTATTTGTCACTACGGAGTGCCTAAAAAGATCATTACCTATAATGGGTCTAATTTGAACAACAAAATGATGAAGGAGCTTTGTGAGTCCTTCAAAATCAATCATCATAACTCTTCCCCATACCGACCAAAGATGAAGGGTTCTGTCGAAGCGGCCAATAAGAATATTAAAAAGATCGTACAAAAGATGGTGGTAACTTATAAAGATTGGCATGAGATGCTGCCTTTCGCTTTGCATGGTTATCGCACCACTGTGCGTACTTCGAATGGGGCAACCCCATTTTCATTAGTTTACAGCATGGAAGCAGTATTACCGGTGGAAGTCGAGATTCCTTCTCTTAGGATCATGAGGGATGTTGAGCTGGATGAAAGTGAATGGGTATAGAATCGACTGGATCAGTTGGAACTTATTGATGAGAAGAGGTTGACGGCTGTATGTCATGGTCAGGTATATCAGCAGAGGATGAGGAAAGCTTTTGATAAGAGGGTACGGCCTCAGTGTTACAAGCCAGGTGACCTTGTGCTAAAAAGGATAATTCTCCCCCAGGGAGATCCCAGGGGAAAGTGGGCTCCGACTTATGAAGGTCCTTTCGTGGTAAGAAAATTTTTCTCTGGAGGAGTGATGATGCTCACGACTATGGATGGAGAGTACTTCCCTCTCCCTGTGAATGCTTACGTAGTTAAAAAATACTTTGCATAAAAAAACCTGTTAAACCGAAAACCCGAAAGGGCGGTTTAGGCAAAAAATAGGGTGTCCTAGTGAATTGAAAACCCGAAAGGGCGATTCAGGAAAAAGTTAGGGACTTAAAGCAAATGACTACGCTCGACATGATATCCTTTTGTTTCTTTCCTTCGTTCCGTCACCTGGCATAAGCTCGAAGCTAATCCAAGAATGATTTATCTGAAAGCAGGAAGATGGGAGCGTAAGAGTCATAAGAGTCATAGCAGAGTCAGGACTTGATGGATATTCACATTCACATTGCCATTTGTAAACACTTGTTTGCTTTGATTTTTTAATTACTTGCTTCCAAATGTAAATGCCTTTTTCACAGGTTGATTTCTCAAAATCAATAGAATATCTTCTTTCAAGTATATGTATACGTTTCTTTTCCCCCTTTTTACTATTTTGTTTGCAAAAAGTCCAATATTTTGATAAGCATGTGCATATAAACTTCGTGGAACTTACACGGAAATGGTAATTTAAGTCATGGTTAGTTGATCGCTTGAAATACGGATAACAAACACAGCTACTATTGTGCAAGGGGCGTGTTTAGTTCTATGTTTGGTGGGATTCTCATTCACTTTGCTGGAGGATGCCTTGCCATTTTGTTTCACAACTCCGTGTTGTTAGTAAAGGTCATGGGTCAGGGTAATATCAAGATTACGGCAGGTCGGTGAGATTGGCGAACCTAGTTGGAGATATTTCTTCCCCATAATGGCTTTTATTACGTTTCTTTACCGCACTTTCATGTGTTATCTTGATTGATTGTTTTAGCATTGTCTGCATATAGGATTTTGTTTATAGCTGAATGTCAGACTTGATGCGTTGAATATTTTTGCCTTGAAGAAATTGTTTCATTTTACTTAATCCATCCAGTATCACTCTGTAATCGATTTTTCGGGCATTTTGATACTAACTGTGCCAATTCTTTTGCTTAACCAAGAGTTTGGAGGAAGGAGTTTAGCTAAAAACGATGACTGTAGTGGTATGCTTTTGAGTAGAACCCCGTTGACGATGTGCAGGAATTGTTTCAATCCTCAAACACCGGAGATATAAGGGAGTTAGACCCTCGTTAATCCCTCTGAGCCTTCGAAGTAGGAGTTTCTTTTCCGTTCAAAAAAAAACCTTATTTTTTTAAACCCGGGGCAGGGTAGATGTTCAGTTAATTTGACCCAGCATTCAAATTTCAGAAGGAATGTCCCATCTGAGGATCACCACATTTTATCTTTCGCATCATGAGATCAGGAAAAATGTCTAAACCACGATGTTCATTTCCTCACAAAGTCCCGAGGTCGAGATCAAATTGATACAATAATGGCTATCCCTCGCCGACCAAGGAATGAGGCATTTGTTTTCTTAAAAAAAAAGAGAAAAAAAGAAAGAAAAAGTTCAAAGACCTAAAGTCATATTGACTTGTTCGAAGTGGAAAGTATGAATAAGAAAGAAACAAAAAGCCCCGCTAAGTCGAAACTTGAAAACAAGTCGCTTAGGCAAAAGTTAGGGCGTCCCGCTGGACTCCCAAAATTGAAATTCAAAAGATTTTGTCCAGGCAAAAGTTAGGGAAAAGAAGAGCCTAAAATTCCGAAAAAAGATTATCCAATAAAATTTTCATCAAAAGAAGAGGAACAATAATATCAAAAATAAAAGCAGCAAAAGTTAAGTGACAATCATGTTGGAGAATTTGTCGTGATCACTCTACCATTATAAATCCTTTTGAAAGATGAATGCTTGTGATAAGTCAACTGAACTTAGGACAGGAGAATATCACGAAGGGGGTGGGCACCAAATAACTTGAGCCTTGAAAAACTTTTTTCTAAAAAACCTGGAACCAGGCCATGTTACAACCTTTAAAAGTCCTAACTGAAACAAGGGTTTAACTCGAAAGCATACTACAACAGGATAACGTTTCCTAAACTCCCAAATATGTGTTGCATATTCACGTTGGTATCTTATCACCCGCATCTTGACTCGTTTTTTTAAAAAAAGAAAGGGAAGAAAAGTTATAAATTTTTTGCACTCTGGCTAGTGATTCATTCACGACAGGGATGCGACACTTTGTTAACGTTTTCAACTTCAAGGCTTAAATAATCGTCGCATCAGATCTGTCATTCCCAAAATAAACATCTTCCTGCATGCAAAACATTTGTTTGACATAAAAAAAAGAGTTTACACGTTGAACACCTGTAAAGAGCTTAATGATTGCTAGGAAGGGAATATTTGGTTTTCTTCTGTTAGACGGAGCCCATGTTTGAATGGGACTTTACCTATGCCCTAGGAATCTTCTCTTAAAGGCTTTATTCTGAGACTCCGGATTTGAGGATATCGCATATCCCCAACGGAGTTGCCAACAGAGATCCCTCGCAATGACCTCTCATTTCCCATCCGATCTATTAATTGGGGCATCCTTATGTTAAGATCTTTCCTTATCCCCAGTAAAGTCGATACTGTGTGACTATCTGCATGATCCATCCAATGGTTGCATTCCAAGGAAAAGTCTCTCTCCAACAAAAATCTTCAACAAAGTTCTGTATCCCCGGTGAAGTCCCGTTTCCTCGGCAGAGCTTTGTTCCCCCAACAAAGGTTTTCACCCCTCACGCCGGGTTTGTTGTCTTGGTGTCATCTTCAGTAACGGCCGCGCGCTGTCTTTTCCAGAGAATACAGTCTTGCTCTGATCTTCTACCTCAATGTCTAATCTTCAGATGGCGTCCCTCTCCAGAAGCTACAGTGTTTATCTGATCTTCCCTAGGAGTTTGCAATTTATTTTTGCAGCCCCTCTCTTGTTTGTGGCCCGTTTCTACTGGTTGCTCGGTTGTTATTCCCCGCGAAGCTTTATCTCTTCGAGGTTTCCTCTCCAGCGGTTCCCCATATTTTCTCCTCTCCTTTGGATTTTGAAATTTATTTTTGCAAGTCACATCCGATTCTGACTTCTTGGTTATTGGCTTCTCAATTGGCCATTCCCCAGTGAAACTTTTAAACATGCATCATTATATGGAGCATTGCGCTATATAGAAAAAAATTCAAACATGCATCGGAACATAAGCCATTTTTGTTTCTGTTGTCCCCAGTAAATTTGCTAATATTTCAGATTAAATCCCCAGCGAGGTTTTCGTCCTTATTATCTCAGTTCCCCCCCCCCCCCCCCATACCAATATCCTTTTGACGTCAATCATTTGTTTGTTTGGGTGTCTACTCTTGACTGTAGTTCAGTTTCGCGCTGGCGCCGTCTTCTCGGGTTTAGTCTTCACTACCCTCTCCGGTTCATTCCAATGTCTATCGATGCACCTTTCGAATACCAGTTTCGTCCTGATATTTGCTTTTAGCAGGTTTTTAGGTGTACGCCCTAATCTCCTCGCTTTGTGTTGAGCTCAGAGTTTCGTCTCCTCACCTTGCGCATGAAATCCAGTTTCGTCCTGGTACTCATCCAGTTTAGTTTCGCCTAACTAGTTATTGAGTCGAGTTTCATCTCGTTTTTTCTTTCATACCTTGGACCCTTTGACGATGTTCGTTTACCGAGTGCAGTGTTCGTACTGCGTCCCTGGTTTGAAATCAGTCTCTTTTATTCCTTGGATTCTTCTATCATATTTTGTCACTGTTTATCCATTGATCTGAGACCAGCAGGTGCTCTGAGAAACATGCGCTCTCATCACTCTCGCTTTGGGTCGAGTTTCGCCTCGTCGCCTGTGCATGAAATCCAGTTTCGTCCTGGTACTCATCTATTTTAGTCTAACTAGTTATTGAGTCGGGTTTCGTCTCGTTCTTTTGCTTTCACACCTTGGACCCTTTGACGGTGTTCGTTTACCGAGTGCAGTGTTCGTACTGCGTCCCTGAATTGAAATCTGCCTCTTTTGTTCCTTGGATCCTTCTATCAGTTTTTGTCACTGTTTATCCTTTGATCTGAGACCAGCAGGTGCTCTGAGAAACATGCACTCTCATCATTTTTCTATGGGTCGAGTTTCGCCTCGTTACCCATGCGTGAAATCCAGTTTCGTCCTGGTACTCATCTAGTTTAGTTTCGTCTAACTGGTTTTTGAGTCGAGTTTCGTCTCGCTTTTGTTCCTCATTTCTGGGATTCTTTCAGTTCCTTCATATTGTCTATCTTAGTTGAGATTAGCAAGTGCTCCTAGAATCACGCACTCTAGCCACTTTGCTTTGGGTCGAGCTCAGAGTTTCGCCTCCTCACCCGCATACGTTTTCTTTTCCAGAGCTTAGTTTCACCTATACTTTATGGTTTGAGTTTTATCTCACCCTTTTTTGAAGCCCAGTTGTGCCCTGGCACATTTGTCCGGAAGTTTAGTTGCGTCTACTCTTCTTTGTTTTCGTTCTGTTTCAACCTGCGTTACAGCTTCATTCTGACGCATGTCTTGGGGGTTTTTTGCTTTTTTCTTCTTCTTCAAGAGTGTAAATTTTCGGGTTCTTTTGTATTCAATCATCTTCAACTCTGAACACTCAAAAGTTGTCACTTTTCTCACTTATCATATTTAAGATATTTGAATAGGGGAAGCTGTTGCACCCCAAAATTTACCCTCTTGATTTAGGCTTATGTTTCATCATGAATATCATATTGCATTGCATTCATACATTGTGATAGGATCAAAATACCTTGGTTATCAAGTCTTCATCAAGCTTTGAAGGTTGTTTGCATTGACAAGTTGCTCAAGAAGAATCTTATCATCTAAACCTCTGGGTCTTTCAAGCTCAAAAGTTATTGCATATCTCAAGATATTTTATCCATCTCTTTGGATCATCAGAGGATTGAAGTTTCAGATTGATTATAAGAGGAATCACTCTTTTGATTCACTAGTCAAATTAGGGTTTTGTTTGATCAAGGCTATTTATTAATGTACAAGTCTTGATTTGGAAGCTACAGCATCTCATTGGTATTTGAAAAGTCTTTGTACAAGAAATTGGTCAAAATGCCTAGAGGATTTGAAATTTTGGAGATGATTCATCAGTCTCCTAAGGTGTTAACCAAAACTAGGGTTTGGGATTTTATCAAGATTTCTTGATAATTTTGAAGTGAAACTTTGTACATGGCCTCTATATATTTGGAAGATCATATGTTTGAAGTTTTGATCATCAATTTTGAAGGGAAGTGGATCAATTGATTCAAAGGGGAAAATGGTCATTTTGGTTAAAATCAGTCAAAGTCAAGGTTGACCAAGTGAACTTTTGGGTCAACCATCAATTCAAGGGTGTGCTTTTCATATTTCAAGTCCATTTTGATCATTGGATCAAAAAGATTGAGGTTTAGGTTGAAACTTGTTCATGAAGAAACCCTAAAAGTTTCTAATTTTGGAAAAAAGAGGGCTTAACTTCAAAAATTCATATTTTATTCACCTTTGATCAAAAAAATGCAAATGAAATATGCTTGGAAAGATAAGAGGGTGATCTTTCATCTCCTTTTGGTCTCATGTCCAAATTGGCAAGGAGTCAAGAATTATGGTCTTTGGAAATTCATGCCATCAAGTTAAAATTATAGGTCATTTTCCAAAATTAGTGATTTTCATGTCAAATTTTGAGGACCTTAGTGGATTCAATTGCAAAAACACAAAACTAAGGGATTGTATATCTTTTCAATATCTTTCCAAATTATGCTCATTTGTGTCCAAATTCAAAAGTATGGGCAAATTATGGTCTTTTGAATTTCATGCCAATTTATTGAACTTTAGCCATGCAAGCAAAATGCCAAAACTTGAGAACTTCATTTTCAGCCATTCTTTTCACTTCTAATCAGGCCCATGAGACATTTGTGATTTGAGGAAGCCCATAATGGCAGCAAAATCGTGCCCCATGTGAAACTGTATCACCATGACTCCAAAATTGACAAAACTTGCCAAATTTGCAAAAACACTAGCATGATCTCATTATGAGGAATCAAGGGCCAAGATTTGGTGGACCAAAATCTGAGTAAGAAAGGCCTCAAAAGCAACTGAAATGAGGAAAAACGCATGAGGCATTGGCATGGTCAGAATTTGACTTTTCAACATAGCAAAAATTCCAATTGGGCAATGCACTCATTTTGAAGCCCATTTCTCTTGAAAAACCTACTCTACATGTCATATATAATGAGAAGAAAGCACTGAAGGCGAGGAGGAGGGCTCAAAATTCCAAATTCCAGATCTGAATTCAGAATTTCCATAGCTGCACTTTTCTTCGAATCTCAAGTTTTAGTGGTGCATTTGGAGTTTTTCTTCTTGCTTCTTCATCCTCAAGTGCTAAGGAAGCTAAAGCAAGCTTTGAATCGCATCTGGAGTGAGGGAATCAAGCATTCAGATTTTGAATTGAGGTAGGTTCATTCAACTTTGATTTTTGAAATGTAGCCATTTATTGTTGAAATTAAGCATGAATATCTGTTTGTGGATGTTATGTGAATGATTCTGAAGCAATTTGAGGTTTCATTTGGTATACAATGTTTGTTTGAGATCTCTGCAACTCTAGATTTTCAGTGAGTTTTTGGTGATTTCATGTTGATATTTCTATATCCATGGCTGTCTATTTAATGTGATTTGAATTGTGTTTAATTCCTTGCCATGTTAGCTTTAATTTGCACTTGATTTGATGAAAAATGGTTGAGAAACGAGTTTGTTTGGAGGGACTGAAGTTGGGGTGCAAACTGATGGGCGCGCGTGTTTTCTGGTTTGGCTGGAGGTTAGGGATGATGAGGTGTCATCATCTGAACGGTCCATTTGAATTTTTGAATATTTAGTTTATATTTTGATTTCAATTGATTTTCTAATTTTTGTTTCTTGATCAAAACAATTTAAAAAATTCTGAAAAAATTATCACAAGTCCAAAATAATTTCTACTATCTTGTGTAATTTTATTGGAATTTTTAAAAATGTTTTGATTGGTATAAAAATTTCATAAGTTTAATTAATTGTTTGTTCAATGATTATTTTTATTTTAATAGTTCTTTTGATCTAAAAATTCCACAAAAAATCAGGATTGTGCATTTTTAATTCTAATATTTAAATATAATTTTGGTTGGATATTTTTATGATTTTTTATTAGAATTTTATTTTGAGATGTGATTATTTGTTTAATTGATTAATGGTTTGAATTTTGATTTTATTTTTGACTTTTCTTTAATCCTAAAAATGTGAAAAAAATATGTATTCTGATATTTAGGGTTTCCTTGTGATTTGCATGATCTTGGTTTGAATTTTTTGAATTTTGATCTTACCTAATTAATATTTAAGATTAAAATTCAAACAATTAGGGTTTTGTAGCTTACATTGCAAGTTTCAATTTCAAAACCAATTTGCCTTGGGTTTCCATTGGAATTTGGATCTTGTTTAAGGTTCATGGATGTATTGAGGATATGAAAACCATTTTTCTTGAATTATTTGACTTGATTGGATATTTTTCCACAAATTATTTTGAAAGCTTGTCTAGTTTGGTAGTTTTGCCAACTAGTTTTGATCTTTGGGCCTCATTAGACCCTCTCCTCTACTATCCATGAACTTCAAACTTGTTTTCTGACCTATACACATCTCAAATATGTTATGGAAATTTTGGTTTGAATTATTGGAAGCCCTTTTCCTTTTTTGATGTATTTTTGAAGTGAAGGTACCCAATTAATGTTGCATATCTTGTTGCAATTTGCTTGATGGCCAATGAGCTTGAGTGAGGCCTATAATTGGGCATCTAATGATCATTTTGGTTCTGTTTATCCATATAAACTCAAGTCATTTCACTTAATGCCCCATGTTTGAATGATTGAACCTTTTAATGCATGATTTATGACTTTTTGCTTTCTTGTTGATTTTCACTTTGAAATTTGAGTTTTCAATTTGAGTTTGAGGTCATTGGATGGCCAATGATAACATGAAGGGAAATGACACTTAATTGATAGTATCATGAAGACTTGAGAGTAATTGATCCCTATCACTTGAGTAAGTTCTAATCATGAATGGAGTTTGGCTTCTTTCTTTTATCGTTGTTGAATTTTTGAGGCATTTTGAATGCACTTGTGCAGCATGTTATAGAATCAAAACTTTAACCTTTTGATCATGTCCTAATCATGTTTTGGAAGCTTTACTTCAAATCTTTTATTGTTACAAACTCTTTAATTTTGTCCTTGTTTGACTTTCTTCCATGGTTAGCTTGAAATCTAAGTCTTTGATGCATTGTGTGGGATTCCTCTTCTATTATGCTTGTGAGATGTGATGAAGTATTTGAGTATGATTGAATTTTGGTTGCTACCGACCTTCATGGTCTTTGATTTTATTCTTCTCAAGCTCCCATCATCCTTGATTGATATTCAATTGTCAATTCAACATGGTGATAGAAAGGAGCAACATTCCTTTAACTTTTGACCAAATTGTGCATATGCCTGTTTCTTTTTGTCTATCATATCTAATGTTTTGATAGTTGATATGATGTTTCCTCACTTCATTATGGTGTTATCGTCCATCCCTTATGTGAGTCATCATTCAATTTATGGGAATACTAACTTGGTTGTTGAATGTGCGAGGTACTCTGAGAAAAGTTTTCCATTTTTTACTTGAGGCTACTGTGTTTCACTTTATTTGAGGAACATAATTTATTATATTGGCACTACTCTTGTGCTTGGAATATTTGATATTCTATGCAGGATATATATATATATATATATATATATATATATATATATATATATATATATATATATATATGTGTGTGTGTGTGTGTGTGTGTGTGTGTGTGTGTGTGTGTGTGTGTGTGTGTGTGTGTGTGTGTGTGTGTGTGTGTGTGTGTGTGTGTGTGTGTGTGTGTGTGTGTGTGTGTGTGTGTGTGTGTGTGTGTGTGTGTGTGTGTGTGTGTGATTATGAATGTTATACATTGCCCATGGGATCTGTTCATATCTGAAAATCTCAATACTTACATCCTGATGGCGTAATTTCTGACTTGATTTGTCTGCTGATGCCAGCTTGCTTGAAGTTCTCTGGGTTTCTTTTATTCTTGTTCAGTTGCTACGGATAGTTATCCGTTTGGTATTGCACTATTTCCTTTCTTCTATTTTCATTTTGTATAGTTCTATGTTGCATGATGGGACCTCTGTTGCTGATATATGTCAGGAGGCCCCTCTATTTTGTTTGATACATGTGTTGTGTTTGTCTTTGTTTCTTTAACTATTGATCGATGAGTCACTCAATTTAGAAATTGAGATCACGACTTCGCTCTCAGTGCATGTTCCCTATAGGATATTTATTGTTTTCTCTTTAATTGTTGATCGATGAGTCACTCAATTTAGAAATTGAGATCACGACTTTGCTCTCAGTGCATGTTCCCTATAGGATATTTATTGTTTTCTCTTTAATTGTTGATCGATGAGTCACTCAATTTAGAAATTGAGATCACGACTTCACTCTCATTGCTTGTTCCCTATAGGATAGTTTTGTTAAGCTTCCTTTGACATGTTGATTAAGGTAGGAATCCATGTATGCTAGCATAGGGTAGGATTTTCCTTTATCCTTAACCTTAGGGTCAATCATTGTATGATAACACTAGGGATAGTGCTAGGCTAGTTTCCCTTAGTTATTTTTTCTTCCTTTGCATTTTGCATCTTAAAACAAAAATTGTTTTCTTGGCAAATCATAAAACACCTCTAATATACTCAAACCCTTCTTCAAGGTAAAAGATACAAATCAATCCTTTTTGTTTGTGCGCCTCTTGGATTTGTTTTTAAACCTGGTTTATTGATGTTTCGCCATCTTTGCCATGATATCTCGTCATCTTTTAGCCGATGTTTCGCCATCACACTTTTTTTTAAGGCCGATGTTTCGCCATCGCACATGTTTGTCATCCTACTTTGATTCTCAATATCATTGTTAGGTGTGATGTTTTGTCATCCGGTTTATTGATGTTTCGCCATCTTTGCCATGATATCTTGTCATCTTTTAGCTGATGTTTCGCCATCGCACATTTGTTTGAAGTCGATGTTTCGCCATTGCACATGTTTGTCATCCTACTTTGATTCTCAATATCATTGTTAGGTGTGATGTTTTGTCATCCGATTTATTGATGTTTCACCATCTTTGCCATGATACCTTATTATCTTTTATCCGATGTTTCGCCATTGCACATGTTTGTTATCCTACTTTGATTCTCAATATCATTGTTAGGTGTGATGTTTTGTCATCCATTTTATTGATGTTTCGCCATCTTTGCCATGATGCCTTGTTATCTTATAGCCGATGTTTCGCCATCGCACATTTGTTTGAAGTCGATGTTTCGCCATTGCACATGTTGGTTATCCTACTTTGACTCTCAATGTCATTGTTAGGTGTGATGTTTTATCATTTGGTGTCTCGTTATCTTTGACATGTTACTTTATTATTATTTAGCCGATGTTTTACCATCTCATTTGTTTGTTGTTTTATCTGATGTTTTGCCATCTTGACTGGTTTTGTTGTCTTAACTAAAAAACACAAACCAACTAGAATATATAAGCCGAACTAAGGCTGCTCTGATTCCTTAAAAGGGATACATAGGTGTTGTACCCCAAAATTTGTCCTCCCATATTCTTCACAGATTTGCCAAGTCAAGCTTCAAAATTCCCCAAGGGGTTGCACAGTGCAAAGGCCTCCTAAACAGTCAAAATTAGGGTTTGTGTTCTGATCAAGAAAATGAAGTTTCCAAAGGTCCAATCAAGTCCCACATACCTACAAATATGGTCAAGCATCCTCATATCAAGTTTCAAGACATTCAGCACAAAATTGCACAGTCAAAACCCTAATTGCACTACAGTCAACTGTAGGGGCAAAATGGTCATTTGACAGTCAAAAGTTCAAATTTTTTATCAACATATCATTTTGAAGCCACAAACATCATTTGATCAATGCTTGATCATGATTCTCAAAGTTTGGCTCAAAAATCATCAAGATGCAAAAGTTTCCTTATTTGGACAGTTGGAAAAGTCAACTGTAAATTGACCAGGGCATAACTTTCACATGGATTATCAGAAAAATTCCATCCAAAGCTCATTTTGAAGAGAAAGACATTTCCTACAACTCATCTTCATACTTCAAGTCCAAGAAATGCTCTCACAAAAAGTTATCTATTTCAACATTATAGGTCCTTTTCAAAAGTCAACAAAAAGGGACTTTAAGTCAAAGGCCATAACTTGAGATTGGTAAATCAAAATGACATGGGACCAAAGGAATTGGTTATAGGACTCAAAGACCTTTCCAAAATGTCCAAGAACATGAGCAAAGCTTAAACATTGAGCAAGTTATGCCTTGTAGAAGTTGGGAAATTTTTGGGTATTTTGAAAAGTCAACATTGATTCAAATGACCTAAAATTGCTAATGGGCCCATTTGTCTTCCATAATTCATCATCCATGGCATGTGCACGACCACTTGGCCCAAAGGGAAGTATTTCTTCATTTTTTATTTATTTATTTGAATTTTTATTTATAATAATTCATTTAAATCAAATTAAATACATGGAAAATATTTAACCTAAGTATTCCAATCTTTTTTTGCATGAAATCTACTCAATAATTCGTGCATATTCAAATAGGGAAAGATTTGGAGAGAATTGATCATGATTTGCACAAAAACACATGGAAAATATTTGAAAAAAGATCTTGAAAATCAAATCTCAAAATCCATGAATGAAAGAGATTTTGATCAGAATTGTTAACCTAATTCACTCAATACATAAGCCTAAACACAAACCTAATCCCAAGGACCATTGAGCTGCGCTAGAAACCAATTCACAAACTTGAAAATTTTGCAAAGAAACTCAAAACTGAAAACCTCATTCTAGGGCGATTCAAGGCACGATTTTTGTTTCATTAGCTTGCTGAAGCTTCATAGAACGTTTTCCAACCAAAAACATTCATCAAAACTCAAAGAATTGGTACAATGAACCGGCCCTGTACAGAAAAAAAATTCATAATCGTGTTTTAACATCTATGCATTTTCATGGCATTTTAATTGTTGATTCATACTCCTTATGCTATTTTGAAGCTAACCCATATATTTAATTGTATTTTTATGCATTGTGTGCCAATATACCATTGTTGCTTTTTAGGGTTTGCAGAGTTTCGAATTAGGGGTTTTAAGATAAGGCAAAATTAGGACACCACAGTACCATGGTCATGATCAGCGCCTTTGGACGAAGAAGAAGCTACCCTCGCGCTCAATTTATGAGCATCATAGGGCTATTCGCTATTTTTCCATAGATGGCCTAAAAGAACACATGAAAACCGTTGCTTATGTTGTTTATGTTTCAGGAAAATAAAATCCAACGAAGAAGATGAACTCGTGGCAAGCGGTGGGTGGCTGGTTTGAAAGTTCGCGCGCAAAGTCCACTAACGCAATTGTTCTTTTTATAATATTTGTTGATTGTTATATATTAAACACGCGTGAGTTGATCCAGTGGCAAGCATAGTTATTGGTAACATCCATGACCTGGGTTCGAGTCCCAGGTCTTCATTATTTCAATGTTATTTTTCAATTTACAATCACATGCAGATTCAATATCAAGGACTATCATACATCTCCCAAATCCAACGTCCACGCGTCCAGCTTCATCAGATCAAAGGTCATGGATTGGAGAACACAGTGCGCCCTAGTCAACGCGTGTACACGCGTCCTGAAAAGTCAAAGAGGCCAGCAAGGTTAATGGGCCAGATTTCTAAAGACTCACCTCCATGTTGGGGACTACAACCCCCCTTGGTTTGCAAATTCTTTTAACTTTCTCTATTTTATTATTTTTTTATAATTTTTATTTTCTTTTAATTATTGCTTGTTTAATTAATTTAATATTTTCATAAAATCACAAAATGCCATAAAAATCAGAAAAAGAGAAAAAATAATAAATATTTTATTTTTAGTATTTTCATAAATAAATGTATATAATTAAATTTAGTGTAAATTAGGTTTTAATTTTAATTCTTTTAATAAAAATATAAAAAACATAGAATTAGGGTTTAATTAATAATTTTTCATCTTTTTATTTTTCTTTCATGATAATCAAATATTTAATATTATTTATTTTTTTTATTTTTATAATTAAATTTGTATATAAAAATTAGGGTTAATTTAGGTTAAAATTCAATGTTTTCTTAATAAATTAAAAGCCATTAGAATTAGGGTTAGTATTTATTCTAATTAGTTCTTTTTTCATATTAAATCCTAAAATACTAAAAAATACCAAAAATAAGTTCTTTCTTTCTTTTAATTTTAATTAATTCCTCATTAGTTTAATTTTGCAAAAAAGGGTCCAACGCCCTCGTTTCGATTTAATTATTAATTCGCATATTATTTTATTCCGTTTAAATATTTATGTACCTCTCCCAAGGCCATGTAACCTTTTAACTTTCTCGCACTTTATTTTCTTTAATTCTTTATTTTCTGTCAAATCGGGTTCTGGTTTAATTTTGGCGATGTGGACCCGCGCCATTTGTAATAGCTTAGAATTTACTTTTCTCGCAACTTTTTAACGGTTAATCAAAGGCATGAAAGAATGTATGGACAAAAATAAAAACAAGCGTAGAACACCAATAACATGACAAAATAAATGCAAATGAAAACGACACACAAATCGCACACACCACCCCTAGGGTACGCCTCACTGTTGCCTTGCCTCGAAAGGTGATCGTCGAGTAGAGGATGTCTTAGTAAGTCCTCATGATCCGGGAACCTGGCATGAGGGTAGCTTCTAAGGTGTCTTCCCATTGCTCCGGTGATCACCATGTCCCGAACCTCAAATTGACCCGAACACCTCCAACGGTGGTGCTACCTACCTCTCAATGGTGGGATGGCACTACTTTAAAGGACATTTACACAGACGAATTCCTTAGGGTAGGTAGACGACTCTTGATACTTGCTCTAATTTCAAAACAAATCAAAAATACTTTTCACACCGACACCTTTTCAAAAAGCTTTCGAAAGCAATTTTTCAAACACTCTTGAGGACAGATACAAGAGTCGAACTGGAATTTTCAAAGAAACTTTTTTAAAACCCACATTGAAAAGCAAACAAAACAATTTTTGAAAACACAAATGAGCAAGTATCTAAGAGCCCATGGATAACCATGGATAGAAAGGGTGCTAACACCTTCCCTTTCTATAATCTACCTCCCGAACCGAGAGCAATCTCTTTAAGGAATTTTTCTGTGCTTTTGTCCTTTCCATTTGGAGAAAATAAAAGACGGTGGCGACTCTTGCTTCCGCGACATTTCGCGAACCAGCGTTAAACAGTCAGTTCCAGATCCACCGATCACAGAACTGGCGACTCTGCTGGGGACTATACTTATAAAGTGAGGTGTACCTTAGGGCTAGTTCATAACTATGTTTTCAATTGTTTTCCTTGTGTGCTTTAAATTGTGGGTTGCTCGGGAGTTCTATAGATCCTAACCCGGATCTGGGGGATACCTTCTTAGAAAGTAGCAACAAGACTGTGAGGGAACTGTGCGGGGTATACCGACATGGTTGAAACAGTCTGCTACGTTGATGTGGCACTTTGGTGTGTACCGGTAACCCTTGAGTTCAGTCAAGGAGAGTACGGGGCCTCCGCGTGGTGTCGTGAAGCATCAACAGACCTTAGGAACCTTAATTGAACTATCTTGGCCTCTTTAGGGTAGTGAGATAACTGACTTTGGTGCATTCCGAGGTTGGTTGATACTCGATACTACACTCAATTGAGGGTTGCTTTCCTGGAATATTTCGGTTGCCAGTTCAGTGGCTAAATCGAAACGATGAACAATGAAAGCAATCCCGTGATATTGGGACCCTTAGAACCCGGTTACTTTGATAGGACAGGTTGAACCCACCAACTTCAAGAGGGTACTACCCAGACCCCATGCTGGCCTTAAACCCTAAGGGCTTGTCTTGTGTGCCTTGTGTGCCTTACATGTTTGTCTTTATAAATATCTGCGGTGTGTTTAATCATAGCATCATGACATCATCCAGCATCATATGCATTGACTAACCATTTCAGGGGTTCGAATCTTCATCTTTGTTCTTTGTTTTGTAGGACATGGAAACTGTTCGTAGAAAGACAATCCAAGTCAGTCTTGTAAGGATCCCTCCTCAGCTTAAGGAACTTATATCCAGGATTCCCGAGAACTCATCATTCAGGGAAAGACATGGAAGCCTCATCAGCTTGGTCAACACCAACATTGAGGAAGACCTGATCAAGGTCCTGTTCCAATTCTTTGACCCTCTGCATCACTGTTTCACCTTCTTGGATTATCAGTTGGTACCTACATTGGAGGAGTTCTCCCGGCTCCTGAAGATTCCTATCCTTGATCAGCTACCCTTCAACGGTACAGAAAAGGAACCTAAGCTTGAAGAGATTGCTAAAGCCTTGCACCTACAGTCATCTGACCTCAAGGGACATTGGGAAGTTAGAAGTGGTATCAAAGGGTTCTTAGCCAGGTTTCTGTTTGAAAAGGCCCATGAATGTTGGAACTCCCTTGACTTGCAAGCCTTTGAAGAGGTTGTGGCCCTCCTTGTCTATGGTTTGGTATTGTTCCCTAACCCAGATCAGCTTATAGATATCAGTGCTGTCCAGATCTTTATGTCCAGGAATCCTATACCTACGTTGCTGGGGGACATCCTTCACTCATGTTACACTCGAACCATGAGAAAAAGAGGTGTCCTTATGTGTTGCACTCCCCTCCTGGGAAGGTGGTTTATTTCGCACCTTCCCCAATCAGTCTTGAAAAATGAGCGGGGTTTGAGATGGTCACAACGGTTGATGACTCTTACACATGCAGATATACATTGGTGCCCTAGGTCCAGAGAAGATGTCACTATCATTGATCGTTGCAGAGAGTACCCTAATGTTCCTTTACTTGGAATCAGAGGAGGTATCACTTACAGCCCATGCCTGGCTTGGAGACAGTTTGGTTATGCTCGGAGGGATGGTCCTCATGACATGTTAATTCCTGACATAGTTTTTGACTTCGACAACGATACTCAAGGACTTCGCCAGAGATTTATCAGAGCGTGGAGGATGCCAAGTAGGATAGACAGCAAGACACTGGGGCACAGGAACTCCATCCTATTGGAACCTTATCTCAAGTGGGTACGCGCCCGCTCCCAGAAGTTAGTGATGCCTTATCCTCATATGCTCCCAGTAATCAAAGAACCGGTCTTGGAAGGAGAAGTGCCCTGCACTATTCAGCACCCTGATATGCCCACATCCTGGGAAGAGATGCAGAAGAGCTGGATCCAGCTTAAAGAAGAATGAAATTCTATTGAGACCAGTCTACATGCCAGTGAAAAGAAGGTCCTGGAGCTCACTCGCCTGTTGCATGAGGAGAGGAATCTCAACACTTACATAGCTCCAAAGAGGATGCGTAGCATATTTTGGGATTGATTTGATTTTTGTATTATTTTGCCCATGAGGCTTGGATGTACTAAACAGTTATTTCCTTAATGATAACGTGTGTTCCTTTTTGTCTACAACAAATTTGAACTTTCGAACCCTTGAAAACATAATTCATACGCATTTCATACATCATGTGCATAGCAGGTTTTTCCTCTTTTCAGGTTGCTTACAGTTCTTCGCTGTTTATTTCAGCATCATGAATCCCGACTCGTTATCAACCGAGACATCCATCAAGGCTCTTCAGGTGCAGAATGCGCAGTTTCAGGAATTAATCAAGGGTTTGGCTCAAGGCCAAGAAGAGCTGAAGGCTATGCTCCTGAAGAAGGAGAAGAAGAAGAAGAGAAGAACTGTTCTGTTCAACTCGGGCCGAAGGTTTGGCAATACTCTGCAGCAGGAAGAGGCTGGTTCTTCTGTTGGCAAGAGTACTCCTCAGGCAGAAGCAAGGGTTCCTAGTCCGGTAGTCTCCGACAACGAGACTGATTTTGATGAAGAGCAATATCCTCCGGCAGAAGACCGTTACAAGCAGTTGGAGGACAGGTTGAAGGCTATGGAAGTACAACAGGTACCTGGGCTGGATTTCGGAGATCTGGGTTTGTCTACTGGTGTGATTATCCCTCACAAGTTCAAAGCACCATCCTTCTCTAAGTACGACGGGGCGTCTTGTCCCAAGCTACATCTCAGGTCCTATGTTCGGAAAATTCAACCGTACTCAGCGGATAAGAATTTGTGGATCCACTTCTTCCAGGAGAGTCTTTCAGGGACTCATCTCGAATGGTTCTATCAGCTGGATGGGACCAAGGTTCGTAACTGGGAGGAGTTGGCTACTGCTTTCTATAAGCAGTATCAATATAATGCCGACCTTGCCCCTACACGTACCCAACTCCAGGGTATGTCGTTAGGTTCAAGTGAAGGTTTTAAGGAGTACGCTCAGAAGTGGAGAGACCTGGCTGGCAGGGTGCAGCCTCCGTTGACTGATCGGGAGTTGGTAGACATGTTCTTGGGGACCCTATCTGGGCCATTTTTCAACCATCTCATCGGGAATTCATCTTCAGGGTTCACTGATTTGATTCTGACTGGAGAGAGAATTGAGGCTGGGTTGAAGTCTGGAAAGATTCCGAAGGGCGCATCGTCTAGTTCTGAGAAGAAACCCTTCAAGAAGGAGGCTAGTGCCGTGTATGGTTCCAAGAGATCAGAGAGACCTGAGCGCCGCCAATCTGTCAGTGCGGTAATGATTGCTAAGCCTGCTGCCGCTCCTCGGCCGACCAATCCTCAAAGGGCTGAAAGACCTCGGAGAGAGTTTGCCCGTTTGAGCATGACATTATCACAGATCCTGCCACAGTTGCTATCCACCAATTTAGTGACTGTCAGAGAGGCTCCAAAGTTTCCAAATACTGCATCTCCTAAGTACAACCCGAATGCTCGTTGTGCTTACCATTCTTATAGCCCGGGGCATTCCACTGATGATTGTTGGGCATTAAGGAGTAAGGTGCAAGACCTTATCGACGCAAAGGAGATACAGTTTGAAGCGCCTGAGAGGCCGAATGTAGTTACTGCTCCTATGCCTCAGCATGGGGTAAATGCTGTTGACGAAGATGTTTATGCTGTTTCTGTGGATGATCTGGCCACTCCTCTGAAGACTGTCAAGAGGAACCTGCTGCTGGCCGGTTTATTTCCGGGTTGCAGTGAGGGTTGCCTGTTCTGTGCTGTGTCCCTATCTGGTTGTCCCTTGCTGAAGTTAGGCATCCAAAGCCTAATGGATAGCAAGGAGATCCTGTTTAAGAAGTCTGCTATTCAGTTGGTTCCGGTGGAAGAAGTTTCTGTGGTTACCATATTCAATAATCCAATCAAGGCTCTCCCGAAGAAGCCCGTCCAAATCATGACCGTTGCACCTGTGGTTATCACTGTTCCGGGGCCCCTGCCCTATGTATCTGATAAAGCTGTCCCCTGGCATTATGGGGCAGATGTGTATGTAAATGGGATTAAACAAGAGTTCAACGCTGGCGCCAGCATCTGTGACATCACTGGCCCAGCCAAAGTCACCCGCAGTGGCAGGCTCTTCTCGCCTGACATTGCACCTCCTGCTGCTCGAAGACCACTTCTTATAACTCCTACAAATGTACCTGTTCCTGTTGTTGACCAAGTTGTTTCCCCTGCTGCCGAGTCATCCAATACTCGGGGCAAAGGAATTGAAGTTGAGCCTGCCCAGATGGAGGCACCTGTACCTATAACTGCTGAGGCCTCCCAACAAGAAATGGAGGAGATTTTGAAAATTATAAAGAAGAGTGACTTCAATGTTGTGGAACAGCTGGGGCACACGCCCTCCAAGATCTCCATGCTCTCTTTATTGCTGTGCTCCGAGGCCCATGCTAAGGCCTTAATCTCATTCCTCAAGACGGCCCATGTGCCACATGAGACATCTGCAGTCCAGTTCACTGATTGCGTAGCAAATCTGACGGCAGATAATGGCTTGGGTTTCTCAGATGCTGACCTGACCGCGAAGGGAAGAGACCACAATGATGCTCTACATGTCTCTATCGAATGCAGGGGCACTACCTTGGCACATGTATTGGTGGATACTGGTTCTTCTTTGAATGTGCTGCCCAAGAAGGCTTTAGACCGCCTAGATTATGAAGGCCTGGAATTGAAACCCAGTAATATCATCGTCAGGGCCTTTGATGGTTCAAAGAGGATGGTTCATGGAGAGGTTGACATTCCGATTCGTGTGGGCTCTCAGGTGTTTGACTCTACGTTTTATGTGATGGATATCCGTCCATCTTACTCTTGTCTACTGGGTCGACCTTGGATACATAAGGCTGGGGCAGTGACCTCTACCTTGCACCAGAAGCTGAAGTACCCCGTCAGAGGGAAGATCGTCACTGTGCAGGGAGAGGAAGAGTATATGGTAAGCCACCTGAACTCTTTCAGATACATTGAGATGGACGGGGAGTTTATTGAAACCCCCTTTCAGCATTTCGAGGAGGTGCTTCCAATTGCAGCAGCAACAGAAACAGCAGCAGGAGAAATTGTTCCTTTGAAGATGGCTTCCCTGAAGGATGCCCGGGCTGTGGTTCAGAAAGGAGAAGGTGCTAACTGGGGCAGGCTTCCAGACTTTACACAGAAGACTGATAAATTTGGGCTGGGTTTTACCGCAGAGGGTCAGAAAGCTATGCGGAAAGCGAAGACCGGAAGACCTCCTGTGATCATTACAAATCCAGGAGTGAATGCTGTTGGGGAAGACAGTGAGGTGGATGAAGCGTAATTCAATAGCTGGATCTATCCGACGACCGAAGGCGGATTGAACAATTGGATTGCCAAGGACCATACCCCTGTTACCTTTGTGACGCAGTAATAAATTTCTTTGTTTCGTTTTTCTGTAATAAACAATAAATAAACTCTATGGCCCGGTGTCTTACCCGAGGCACCGTGGTTTCATTTGTGAGGGCATATAAATTGTCATTTCATATATCATGAATGAAAATCTTGGACGTATTTTTGCATTGCAAATCTTATGCTCCTTTTCTGTCTTTCTTTCCTTTACATATATTTCAAAACAGCTGTATTTACACACACACTCACTCATACAGGTTTCAATCCACTCTGGATCTCACTGATAACAACCCTGCTACTGCCAGTTATGACTTCGAAAATCCGATCAACTTAGCCGAAGACGAAGGTGAAGATGATTGCGAAGTGCCTGGTGAGCTTGCAAGACTGTTGCTTCAGGAAGAGAGGGCAATTCAACCACATGAAGAGCCAGTGGAAACAATAAACTTGGGTACTGAGGCAGACAGGAAAGAGGTAAAGATTGGTGCCAACCTAGAGCTCAGCGTGAAGCAACGGTTGACTCAAATGCTACATGATTATATGGAGATCTTTGCCTGGTCCTATGAAGACATGCCCGGGTTGGATACCGACATTGTGGTCCATCACTTGCCAACTAAGGAAGACTGCCCTCCAGTTAAGCAAAAGGTCCGTCGGATGCGCCCAGAGATGTCTGAGAAGATTAAAGCCGAGGTCATGAAACAGTTTGATGCCGGATTTCTTGCAGTGACTTCTTATCCGCAGTGGGTTGCTAATGTGGTGCCGGTACCTAAGAAAGACGGCAAGGTCAGAATGTGTGTCGACTATAGGGATCTGAACAGGGCCAGCCCCAAGGATGACTTCCCTTTACCTCACATTAATGTCCTTGTTGACAATACAGCTCAGCACAAGGTGTTCTCTTTCATGGATGGCTTTTCAGGTTACAATCAGATCAAGATGGCACCTGAAGACATGGAAAAGACTACATTTGTTACTCAGTGGGGCACCTTCTGTTACAAGGTCATGCCATTCGGGTTGAAGAACGCTGGGGCAACCTACCAACGTGCCATGGTTGCTTTATTTCATGACATGATCCATCATGAAATAGAAGTGTATGTTGACGACATGATCGCAAGGTCCCAGACTGAGGAAGAGCACCTAGATCATCTGCAGAAGTTGTTTGACCGGTTGAAACTGTACAAGCTGAGGTTGAACCCGAACAAGTGCACCTTCGGGGTAAGATCTGGAAAATTGCTAGGCTTCGTGGTAAGTGACAAGGGCATTCAAGTGGACCCTGCTAAGGTCAAAGCTATTCAAGAGATGCCAGTTCCTAGGACAGAGAAGGAAGTCAGAGGCTTTTTAGGACGCCTGAATTACATTGCTCGCTTCATCTCACACCTGACTGCTACCTGTGAGCCAATCTTCAAGCTGCTGAAGAAAGATCAGGTAGTACGTTGGAACGATGAATGTCAGGCTGCTTTCGACAGAATCAAAGAGTATCTCCAAGAACCACCTATCCTTATGCCACCGGTTGAAGGGAGACCTCTAATACTATACCTGACAGTGCTTGACAACTCAATGGGGTGTGTGCTGGGGCAGCATGACGAGTCTGGCCGAAAAGAGCACGCCATTTATTACCTTAGCAAAAAGTTTACCGACTGTGAGACCCGATACTCACTGCTTGAGAAAACTTGCTGCGCTTTGGCATGGGCTGCTCGCCGGCTGAGACAGTATATGCTGACTCACACTACCTTGTTGATCTCAAAGATGGATCCTATAAAGTACATATTCGAAAAGCCTGCTCTGTCTGGGAGAATTGCAAGATGGCAGATGATCTTGACGGAATACGACATTCAGTACACAACCCAGAAAGCCATCAAGGGGAGTGTATTGGCAGACCACTTGGCACATCAGGCCGTCGACGACTATCAGTCAATGAACTTTGAGTTTCCAGATGAAAGCATCATGATTGTGACTGATTGTGAAGTACCTGGACCGGATGAAGGACCTGAACCAGGATCCCGATGGTCTATGCACTTTGACGGAGCCTCCAACGCTTTGGGAAACGGTATCGGCGCCATAATCATATCACCTCAAGGTACTCATACTCCACTCACTGCCCGACTATGTTTCAACTGTACCAATAACATGGCAGAGTATGAAGCGTGCATCATGGGTCTTCAAGCTGCGATCGACTTAAGGATCAAGTTTCTCAGTGTCTTCGGAGATTCCGCTCTCGTGATCAATCAGATCAAAGGAGAGTGGGATACGAAACATCCAAACCTTATCCCTTACAGAGAATGTGTGTTGACCCTGATCCCCCACTTCACAGAGATAACCTTTGAACACTTTCTAAGAGAAGAGAATCAGCTGGCGGACGCGTTAGCTACAATGTCTTCTATGTTCAAGGTCAAATGGGATAATGAGGCTCCCCGGATCATCATCTGGAAACTGGACGAACCGGCATACTGTTGCGATCTTGAGACTGAATTGGTAACTGAGAAGCCTTGGTACCATGAGGTAAAGAGATATCTGGAAACTCAGGAATACCCTGAAGGTGCCTCTGTCAATGATAAGAAGTTCCTGAGAAGGTTCGCGGCAAAGTTCTTCCTTAGCAACGACATCTTGTACAAGCGAAACCATGATTCAACCTTACTGCGTTGTGTGGACAAGACTGAAGCAGAAAGGATCATGGAAGAGCTACATGAAGGGACCTTTGGTACGCATTCCAGTGGACACACCATGGCTAAGAAAATCCTACGGGCAGGATACTACTGGTCCACAATGGAAGCTGACTGCTACCAACATTCCAGGACATGCCATAAGTGCCAGATTTATGCAGACAAGGTGCATGTTCCTCCGGTTCCGTTGAATGTTCTGACTGCGCCTTGGCCGTTTGCAATGTGGGGCATAGACATGATTGGTGAGATTAAACCTACGACATCTAATAGGCATCGCTTCATCTTAGTGGCGATTGATTACTTTACGAAGTGGGTCGAGGCAGCATCCTATGCTACGGTAACCAAGACTGTTGTGGCACGGTTCATTCGGCATAATCTGATCTATCGGTACGGCGTCCCAGAGAGAATCATTACAGACAACGGTACCAATCTAAACAATAAGATGATCGATGAGCTCTGCGAGCAGTTCAAGATACAGCACCACAATTCTTCTCCTTACAGACCGAAGATGAATGGGGCTGTAGAAGCAGCAAATAAGAACATCAAGAAGATCGTGCAGAAGATGACAGTGACTTATAAAGATTGGCACGAGATGTTACCGTTTGCTCTACATGGGTACCGTACCTCAGCTAGGACGTCAACCGGGGCAACTCCTTTCTCTCTGGTTTATGGTATGGAGGCAGTCTTACCGATCGAAGCGCAAATACCCTCTCTCCGGATAATGAAGGATGCAAATCTGAACGAGGATGATTGGATCCAGACACGACTTGATCAGCTCAACCTTATTGATGAAAAGAGACTTGCTGCTATCTGTCATGGTCAGACGTATCAGAAACGAATGATCAGGGCATTTAACAAAAAGGTTAGACCACAGGAATATCAAGTTGGGGATCTGGTAATCAAGTGAATCATCCTTCCTCAGAATGATCCAAGGGGAAAATGGACCCCTACGTACGAAGGGCCATTTGTGGTTAAACATGTGTTCTCAGGAGGAGAAATGATACTAACCAACATGGATGGTGACGACCTTCCTCACCCCGCCAATGCAGACATAGTAAAAAGATACTACGCATGAAAAAGACCTGCTAGGCTGACATGCCTAGGCAAAAATTAGGGCTTCCCGGCGAACCAAAAGGGTTCGGGCAAAATGAAGGGATGAAAATAAAAAAATCTGTACACCCGGCAAGTCGAAAACCTGAAAAGGCGGCTTGGGCAAAAATGGGTATCCCGGTGGACTGAAAACCCGAAAGGGCGGTCCAGGCAAAAATTAGGGATAAAGCGTAATACTATGTCTCATTGGATCACTTTGCATCCAGAATCCGGTATCTGTATCAAGTTCAGACGACATCGATCAGTCAGCTTCATCTTCGTTTAGGTCATCAAGTGATGAGACGCTCGGAGTTATAAAGGCAATAGCAGAGTTGAAACCCAGTGGATCATTCATTTCACACAGCTGTTTTATTTTCTTTTGTACAAAGTTTGTATAAACTCTTTTGTCCGGCGGCGTTCTCTTACTAGGACGTCAGCCTCTTGTACACAAAACGCCTATTTACAGGCCATTCAAAAATCAATACAAATATATTTTCAGTTAAAAGTGCCAATTGTTTTTCTTTTTCTGTTTTGTTTTGCGAAGAAAGTCCAAGGTTCAATTTGTGATATATGCATTGACAATAATTTGCTAACTCATAAATATTTGCATACGAAACAAAGGATTAATTACAGGTGACACTAGAAACAGGGGCAATAAAGAGTTGTCTGAGCAATCTAATTGTTCCGTCCTCCAAGGTACCAAGGTAGGTTCAGCTAAAGAACATGACCAGTGCATCTTAATTCCCCAGAGAGTAAGTCAGCAGTCAGTACATTCTTCTCCAAGCAGAGTTATCAAATCTCAAGGAAGTTGAGTATTCTCCAACAGATCTCAATACTTCCCCAGCAGCCATATGCACATATTCTTAACAAGCATCCCCGGCAGTCTTGGTCTAAAGATTGTTCCCCGGCGGCATATCAAATATTCAAAGGAACCACTTCCCCGCAGTCAAAACTTCCCCAGAAGAGTCCAATCCAGTTTCCCCAGGAAAGTTGGAATCCCCAAGCAGTAAGCTTATCCCCAGTAGATTCTGGAAGCTTACCCTTCGCAGAGCACGAACGCGTTGTCCGGCTTTATTCAAAGAGTTATTTCCTTAACAGGATATAACTGGGTTATCCTCATCCAAAAGCCACGGAAAGGTCGTCGTCAATACAGTCTTCTTATCCCCAGCGAAGTCTATTAGCACTTCCAAAACAGCAAAGAATATCCCCAGCAAATTATTATCAACAACTCAGCAAAGCATCCCTCTCCCCACAGAGTATCACTCCCCAGCATGGTCGCTAGAGTATTTTTCTCCCCGCAGAACCTTCCATTTGCCAAGTTTATTCCTCAACGGAGTCATCTTCTCCTACCGGTATTCTTGCAATTATCATCCCCAGCGGAAGCAAAATCTATTCTCCAACATCAGCCCAGGAGTGACCTCCCGGCACCCGTCGAGGATTTACTTTCCTAGACGAAAACATACATTCATAAAACATCACATACATCATTATAGCATGCATAGACGCATTATATCATACAAATCTCATTTATATTGAGAACATCATTGCTTGATCCACCTCATGCATTGCATATGACTGACCTCTACCTTTCAGGAAAGATTCAGCTAAATTCTCAATCATATTTCAAGACCTAGACCGGTTCAGTTAATCGACTCCAAAGATTTCTTATCCAGTCCAAGGCCTTCTCTAGTCCAGCTAAATCGACTCCCAACAGATTTTTCTGATGAAGACTCAGTAGAAGTTATCTCAGGTTTTTCTCAAAACGTCCGCTTTTGAGATTATAATTTCCTATGGTTCTCTCCCCGACGGTGCGCGAGATGTAATTCCCTTTCAGGTTATAATTTCCTATGGTTCTCTCCCCGACGGTGCGTGAGATGTAATTCCCTTTCAGGTTATAATTTCCTATGGTTCTCTCCCCGACGGTGCGTGAGATGTAATTCCCTTTCAGGTTATAATTTCCTATGGTTCTCTCCCCGACGGTGCGTGAGATGTAATTCCCTTTCAGGTTATAATTTCCTATGGTTCTCTCCCCGACGGTGCGTGAGATGTAATTCCCTTTCAGGTTATAATTTCCTATGGTTCTCTCCCCGACGGTGCGTGAGATGTAATTCCCTTTCAGGTTATAATTTCCTATGGTTCTCTCCCCGACGGTGCGTGAGATGTAATTCCCTTTCAGGTTATAATTTCCTATGGTTCTCTCCCCGATGGTGCGTGAGATGTAATTCCCTTTCAGGTTATAATTTCCTATGGTTCTCTCCCCGACGGTGCGTGAGATGTAATTCCCTTTCAGGTTATAATTTCCTATGGTTCTCTCCCCGACGGTGCGTGAGATGTAATTCCCTTTCAGATTATAATTTCCTTTGGTTCTCTTCCCGATACTGCGAAGATGGTAATTCCCACCAAGATTTTCTCAACGAGCATTGTTGAGGTTAAAGTCACCCAAGGTTCTCTTACCGTTCATACTGAGGTAGTAACCATCCCTGTTTCATTCATCACCTTTTGAAGATCCAGATTCAGCTCCTGTAACCAGTCAGGACATATCTATATCAAGCATTTGAAAACCAGCTCCTGCAACGTGTCAGGTACTCATTTTTCTTTTGTAGGTATGCAGGTTCTCGCTAAGGAATCTCTTATGCGGTCAACATCAAGATGGCATCTATAATCCCATCATCTTATTCATCAATCTCCAAATGGCATCTATAAGCCCATTCCATCATCACACTGCTACTATGTGAGCGCAAATTTCTGGGCACTCTAGTGTTCAATCATCTTCCACCCTCGGATTACGAAAGGCACGTCAGCCAATCTGCATCCTCAGGTCTAAGAAGATTGAACAGGGGCAACTGTTGTACCCCAAAATTTGCCCTCCCATATTCTTCACAGATTTGCCAAGTCAAGCTTCAAAATTCCCCAAGGGGTTGCACAGTGCAAAGGCCTCCTAAACAGTCAAAATTAGGGTTTGTGTTCTGATCAAGAAAATGAAGTTTCCAAAGGTCCAATCAAGTCCCACATACCTACAAATATGGTCAAGCATCCTCATATCAAGTTTCAAGACATTCAGCACAAAATTGCACAGTCAAAACCCTAATTGCACTACAGTCAACTGTAGGGGCAAAATGGTCATTTGACAGTCAAAAGTTCAAATTTTTTATCAACATATCATTTTGAAGCCACAAACATCATTTGATCAATGCTTGATCATGATTCTCAAAGTTTGGCTCAAAAATCATCAAGATGCAAAAGTTTCCTTATTTGGACAGTTGGAAAAGTCAACTGTAAATTGACCAGGGCATAACTTTCACATGGATTATCATAAAAATTCCATCCAAAGCTCATTTTGAAGAGAAAGACATTTCCTACAACTCATCTTCATACTTCAAGTCCAAGAAATGCTCTCACAAAAAGTTATCAATTTCAACATTATAGGTCCTTTTCAAAAGTCAACAAAAAGGGACTTTAAGTCAAAGGCCATAACTTGAGATTGGTAAATCAAAATGACATGGGACCAAAGGCATTGGTTAGAGGACTCAAAGACCTTTTCAAAATGTCCAAGAACATGAGCAAAGCTTAAAAATTGAGCAAGTTATGCCTTGTAGAAGTTGGGAAATTTTTGGGTATTTTGAAAAGTCAACATTGATTCAAATGACCTAAAATTGCTAATGGGCCCATTTTTCTTCCATAATTCATCATCCATGGCATGTGCACGACCACTTGGCCCAAAGGGAAGTATTTCTTCATTTTTTATTTATTTATTTGAATTTTTATTTATAATAATTCATTTAAATCAAATTAAATACATGGAAAATATTTAACCTAAGTATTCCAATCTTTTTTTGCATGAAATCTACTCAATAATTCGTGCATATTCAAATAGGGAAAGATTTGGAGAGAATTGATCATGATTTGCATAAAAACACATGGAAAATATTTGAAAAAAGATCTTGAAAATCAAATCTCAAAATCCATGAATGAAAGAGATTTTGATCAGAATTGTTAACCTAATTCACTCAATACATAAGCCTAAACACAAACCTAATCCCAAGGACCGTTGAGCTGCGCTAGAAACCAATTCACAAACTTGAAAATTTTGCAAAGAAACTCAAAACTGAAAACCTCATTCTAGGGCGATTCAAGGCACGATTTTTGTTTCATTAGCTTGCTGAAGCTTCATAGAATGTTTTCCAACCAAAAACATTCATCAAAACTCAAAGAATTGGTACAATGAACCGGCCCTGTACAGAAAAAAATTCATAATCGTGTTTTAACATCTATGCATTTTCATGGCATTTTAATTGTTGATTCATACTCCTTATGCTATTCTGAAGCTAACCCATATATTTAATTGTATTTTTATGCATTGTGTGCCAATATACCATTGTTGCTTTTTAGGGTTTGCAGAGTTTCGAATTAGGGGTTTTAAGATAAGGCAAAATTAGGACACCACAGTACCATGGTCATGATCAGCGCCTTTGGATGAAGAAGAAGCTACCCTCGCGCTCAATTTATGAGCATCATAGGGCTATTCGCTATTTTTCCATAGATGGCCTAAAAGAACACATGAAAACCGTTGCTTATGTTGTTTATGTTTCAGGAAAATAAAATCCAACGAAGAAGATGAACTCGTGGCAAGCGGTGGGTGGCTGGTTTGAAAGTTCGCGCGCAAAGTCCACTAACGCAATTGTTCTTTTTATAATATTTGTTGATTGTTATATATTAAACACGCGTGAGTTGATCCAGTGGCAAGCATAGTTATTGGTAACATCCATGACCTGGGTTCGAGTCCCAGGTCTTCATTATTTCAATGTTATTTTTCAATTTACAATCACATGCAGATTCAATATCAAGGACTATCATACATCTCCCAAATCCAACGTCCACGCGTCCAGCTTCATCAGATCAAAGGCCATGGATTGGAGAACACAGTGCGCCCTAGTCAACGCGTGTACACGCGTCCTGAAAAGTCAAAGAGGCCAGCAAGGTTAATGGGCCAGATTTCTAAAGACTCACCTCCATGTTGGGGACTACAACCCCCCTTGGTTTGCAAATTCTTTTAACTTTCTCTATTTTATTATTTTTTTATAATTTTTATTTTCTTTTAATTATTGCTTTTTTAATTAATTTAATATTTTCATAAAATCACAAAATGCCATAAAAATCAGAAAAAGAGAAAAAATAATAAATATTTTATTTTTAGTATTTTCATAAATAAATGTATATAATTAAATTTAGTGTAAATTAGGTTTTAATTTTAATTCTTTTAATAAAAATATAAAAAACATAGAATTAGGGTTTAATTAATAATTTTTCATCTTTTTATTTTTCTTTCATGATAATCAAATATTTAATATTATTTATTTTATTTATTTTTATAATTAAATTTGTATATAAAAATTAGGGTTAATTTAGGTTAAAATTCAATGTTTTCTTAATAAATTAAAAGCCATTAGAATTAGGGTTAGTATTTATTCTAATTAGTTCTTTTTTCATATTAAATCCTAAAATACTAAAAAATACCAAAAATAAGTTCTTTCTTTCTTTTAATTTTAATTAATTCCTCATTAGTTTAATTTTGCAAAAAAGGGTCCAACGCCCTCGTTTCGATTTAATTATTAATTCGCATATTATTTTATTCCGTTTAAATATTTATGTACCTCTCCCAAGGCCATGTAACCTTTTAACTTTCTCGCACTTTATTTTCTTTAATTCTTTATTTTCTGTCAAATCGGGTTCTGGTTTAATTTTGGCGATGTGGACCCGCGCCATTTGTAATAGCTTAGAATTTACTTTTCTCGCAACTTTTTAACTGTTAATCAAAGGCATGAAAGAATGTATGGACAAAAATAAAAACAAGCGTAGAACACCAATAACATGACAAAATAAATGCAAATGAAAACGACACACAAATCGCACACACCACCCCTAGGGTACGCCTCACTGTTGCCTTGCCTCGAAAGGTGATCGTCGAGTAGAGGATGTCTTAGTAAGTCCTCATGATCCGGGAACCTGGCATGAGGGTAGCTTCTAAGGTGTCTTCCCATTGCTCCGGTGATCACCATGTCCCGAACCTCAAATTGACCCGAACACCTCCAACGGTGGTGCTACCTACCTCTCAATGGTGGGATGGCACTACTTTAAAGGACATTTACACAGACGAATTCCTTAGGGTAGGTAGACGACTCTTGATACTTGCTCTAATTTCAAAACAAATCAAAAATACTTTTCACACCGACACCTTTTCAAAAAGCTTTCGAAAGCAATTTTTCAAACACTCTTGAGGACAGATACAAGAGTCGAACTGGAATTTTCAAAGAAACTTTTTTAAAACCCACATTGAAAAGCAAACAAAACAATTTTTGAAAACACAAATGAGCAAGTATCTAAGAGCCCATGGATAACCATGGATAGAAAGGGTGCTAACACCTTCCCTTTCTATAATCTACCTCCCGAACCGAGAGCAATCTCTTTAAGGAATTTTTCTGTGCTTTTGTCCTTTCCATTTGGAGAAAATAAAAGACGGTGGCGACTCTTGCTTCCGCGACATTTCGCGAACCAGCGTTAAACAGTCAGTTCCAGATCCACCGATCACAGTAGGCATTGGGGTAGGGCCCAGTCGAGCACAACTTTTATTTTCCCTACATTGTTTTCTTTTTTTTCCTTTCGCATGCATTCCCCTTTTAGCTTTAAGCCATAGACATAGGTTTTGACCACACCCATTAGATTAGACAACAATAGTGGATAACATAGAGTACTACGGGCGTGTGGGGTGCTAATACCTTCCCCTCGTGTAACAGACTCCCTTACCCGATCTCACGATCGAAAGACCGTGACTTCTCCCTCTTCAGGTTTTCTCGATGTTTTCCTCTTCCCTTTCTGCGGGATAAAAGACGTTCACTGGCGACTTCATTGATGTTTCATTACACCAGATGACGGTTCGTCCAGGTCGTTTCAAAAGGATACAAAGGCAAAGTAACTCAGCCTAAGAAAGTTAAGGATCTGGTTATCAAACGTACTCCTCTCTATTCTCACTTCACCTCTGGGCACACACATCATACTAAATATACATCTCACCCTAGAAACTCTTATGCTAAACCAAAGTTCAAACAGAACTTTAAATACTCTAACCCAAGAGGACCCAAAAATATATGGGTACCAAAAGACAAAATCATCTATGTTGCAGATATTTTTAACAACAAGGTTGATACTCTAGTACTAACACCTGGACTCTGGATGCTCTCTACTCATGGAGGAAAGAAAGCATATGTTCCAAGGCATGGAACCTAAAAGATTCTAAGGTTTCAGAGGTAATCAGAAATAGAAGATTACTGGCTCTGAAACTATTGGAAACAGGAATGGAATTACAACTTCAGAAGCTCTAAACAAAGCATGTCTAGAAGGAAAGTTTTCAGAACTTTCTTTTAAATCATAAATTGTTGATTCTTCCTCTAGGCCACTAGAAACATTTTATATTTCAATCTTTTTGAATATACTTGTTTTATTCTGAACAAGTTTGATTCTAAAGCACAAAGATGTTTTCTCCTTGGATATTCTGAACATTCAAAAGGCTATAGAATATACAACACAGAAACTCTGATTGTTGAAGAATCAATCAAAGTCAGGATTGACAGCAATAGCCAAAGCAAATTGATATTTATGTAGGTACAAAAGATCATCCCTCAAACTCTGAAACTTCAGAAGAAAAGAAAGACTCTGAAGCTAAGAAAAAGTCAGAAGCAAAGGAAGACTCATAAGATCACCCTCTTGACAATGCTCTGGATAATCTCAGAATCTCTGAACAATCCACTCAGAAAAGATGAGTTCTCAGATGATTTAAATGAAAAGTCAGTCAGAAGTTTTTAATCTTTATGATACTCAGAAGTTCATTAGATCAAACAGTTGTCCCATGCAACCTTCAGGATATGAACACTTGGTGTGTTTCTGAAAGGTCACACGTGCTAAGCTATTTGACTGCCGTTCTAGGTAACTGTTCTGATTTGATTAAAATTTCATGTTTTCCCCTAACTTTTCAATTTCATTAAATGCTAAGTAATGATTAGATTCTTTTTAATTAAATTTTTATTAAATATTATTTTTACAGTTTATTTTTTAAACCTATTTCTGAAAAGACTTCTTATAAATACCTTTGTAAAAACCTTTCTCACTTTTTTATCGTCTCTTTCAAAACTCAAACGTTTCTGCGTATTTTTGTCTTAAACCCTTTTTCATCTCTCAACTCTAAGAGCTCCAATGGATTCCTCCTCTACCCATTCTGAGAACATCCACTCTGAGCAATACATCGTTCCTGAGAGAACAACTCTCATTCCAGTGGACAACTTGGAAGTGTTAAGTGAGTTAATGGTGGATTTTGAGAATCTAAGAGAAAATGGTTTTGATCTGATTCCTGCTGTTGAGTTTCAAGGTTGGGGGAACTTTTTTGACCGTCTTGTTGGTCCAGTTTTTCCACACCTTGTGAAGGAATTCTAGATACATGCAATTGCTACCCCTAAAGTCATCCTCTCTTTCGTAATGGGTAAGGAAATCTCCATTACTAAAAATCAAATCAGAAAGCTACTAGGTTTTGAAGGACATGGAGTAACAGGTATTTCAAGTGGAAGAACGGAATTGTCAAAGGTTTATGCTGAAATATTTACAAATGGGCAAGGGTCTTCAAAGGTCAGAGACTTGAAAAATAAGTACAAGATATGGGAAAAAATAATCCATGGATGTATTCACCATAGGAAGGAAACTAGCTCTCCAGACTACATTAATGCTGATAAACAATACTTGTTGTTCTGCCTTGGAACAAATGTAAAAATTGATTTTCCTTATCTGTTGTTTGAACATCTCTGGAATCATGTCAAAGAGACTAGGGAAGCTGAAAGGATGAAAAACCCCAAATCCAAAAGGAATTGGATTCCTATGGGTATATTAATTTCAGACATTCTGACTGAGAATGGTCTGATTGCTCACTTGGATGAAGCTAATCTGCTGGGGGAGCTAGAACCTACTTGTGGAAAGGTTATGACTGGAAAGAATTTAGTGAAGAGGAAGATTATTGACAAGCTGCTGGTAGAACCAACGCCGTATGTGTCAGCAACTGTTAAGAGAAGGAGGATTCCAATTGCTGATTTCCCTCTGTTCAACTCAAGAGATCATCCACGCATCATCTTGCATTACATTGAAATTTGTAAAGAGACTGGAACACCAATTTGATCCTGCTTGGATGCAAGGAAGACACGAAGCTGCTCCAGATGTTGTTCTTCAGCAACCTTTGAAGAGGAAAGCTGTTGAAAGACCTTATGCCATACCTCAGAAGAAGAAAAAGAAATCAGGTACACCAGCTAAAACTATATCTGTTTATGATTATGAAAATATATCTACATCTGCTGAATCCCAAACCCTAGGAGACATAGATGTTGATATAGACCTGACCATACCCTCTGATCCTATTGCTGAAAATCCTCAAAGAAATCATGTTTTATCAGACTTGAGTGACTTTGACTCTGATGATTATTCTGAAACCCAGACAGAACCCTCTCACTATGAACCCTCTCAAACATCTACTGGAAACCTTTCTAGACCTCCTCCCATACCATTATCACCCAGACCTACTGGATGGTATGATGGTGGATCTTGGAGAATACCAGGAATCAACGAACCTCTGGGCACTCTAAAGCCTCCATTCAACCTACCTTCTGAAAACATTTTTGCCTTAAACAGAACACAAACACAAAATCCTACCCCAACTGTTGACAACACCATAATCATTTCACCTGACATCACACCACCAACATCTCCACAACTTCCAACTCCTAACTCATCAGTGATTTCACCTCCTCACATTCTAGAACACCAAAATCATGAACCATCTGAACCATCACCAACACGTGAACCCTCTGAAACTCTCAATCCATCAGAAACACCTGAACCCTGTGAATAACCTGAACAACCTGACCAATCAGCAACTCCTTAACAAACAGAAAATCCTGAACCAGCTAACTTTCTAAGAACTGTAGTTGATTTTGAATCACTACAATTTCTAAAAAATAAAACTTTCAAAAAGGTTGTCCCAAAACCTGTTCAGCCAGATGTAAATATATTGTTTCAGAATTTTTTAACAGAAGTTCAAGCATGGTTGAACCTGCTGAAGGAAGACCGCTCTAGAAGTGTGAACCCAGCTGCAACAGATCTTCTGTTGGAATCTTTCAGAAGAACTTTTAATGCTGAGTCACTGAAGCTGCAAGATTTATGTCACTCTCAGGTGATTGAGAACTTCTCCAAGCATCTGCATGCTTTTCAGTCAGAAGCTGCTGATATTTGGGAGAAGAAGTCTTCTCTGATGATTGCTGATGCTCCAGCTGATGAAATGGACATCTTAGAAAATGAATCTGAAGAATCCTCTGAAGATTCAAATCCTCTGGCAATTGTTCTGTTGAATCAACCTTCTGCAAAAGCTGAACCTGAACCAGTGCCAACTCTTGTGATGGATCTGGGCACTCTTCTGTCTACTTTTGTTCGTTCTGACTCAACGGTAGCTACTCCGAGGGTTGTTTCTGCTGAAGCTTCTACATCCTCTGCTCATACTTCACTTATCATGGATACTCTGAATGAGCTCAAGAGGGAAAATGAATTCATTCATGAGCGCTTGGATAAGCAAGACCAGACAAACCAAGAAATCAGAAACTGGATGATGAAACAAGAGGAATCTGCATCTGAGATCAAGAATCTTCTTATGACCCTTGTTACTAAGAAATCTAATCTAATCTACCAAGCCGAAGACGAAGGTGAGGAAGATTGTGAAGTACCAGGGGAACTTGCCAAATTACTACTGCAAGAAGAGAGAACCATTCAGCCTCACGAGGAACCTGTGGACACAATCAACCTGGGTACCGAAGAAGAAAAAAGAGAGGTCAAGGTGGGTGCCAATCTGGAACCAAGTGTCAAGGAGCGTCTGATTCAGTTTCTATATGAGTATGTTGAGGTCTTTGCCTGGTCGTAGGAAGACATGCCAAGACTTGATGCAGATATTGTGGTGCATCGTCTACCTACAAAAGGGGATTGCCCACCAGTAAAACAAAAGGTCTGTCGAATGTGACCAGATATGTCAGAGAAGATTAAAGCTGAAGTCATGAAGCAATTCAATGTTGGATTCTTGGTCGTTACCTCTTATCCTTAATGGGTTGCCAATGTTGTTCCTGTGCCCAAGAAAGACGGCAAGGTACGAATGTGCATGGACTACAGAGATTTGAATAGATCAAGCCCTAAGGATGATTTCCCACTTCCCCATATTGACATCCTAGTTGACAATACTGTACAACACAAAGTGTTTTCTTCCATGGACGGTTTCTCAGGTTACAACTAAATCAAAATGGTGCCTGAGTACATGGAGAAAACAACATTTGTCACACAGTGGGGCACTTTCTGCTACAAGGTGATGCCATTCGGACTGAAGAATTCTGGGGCAACCTATCAGTGTGCCATGGTAGCTGTATTTCACGACATGATACATCACAAAATAGAAGTCTATATGGATGACATGATAGCTAGATCTCAAACAGAAGAAGAGCATCTTGACCATCTACGAAAACTCTTTGAGAGACTAAATATGTACTATTAGAACAAGATTGGTTCTGATCATATCTCAGAGTTTTGATGATAACAATAAATTATATTTTATATATTTGATACTGTGATGAACGTATTTAATTGTTTCAGATAATGTTCTGATAGAAGCATCTTGATGTGCTAAGCTGAAAACAAATGAAGAAGTTCCTTGATGGAAGAACTATTTGATTTAGCACGAGTGTTGATGCTGATGCTGTCTCTGATAATGTTCTGACAGAAGCATCTTGATGTGCTGAGCTGAATATAAATAAAGACGTTCTTTTGATGAAAGAACCATTTGCTTTAACTCAAGTGCTGATGTTGATGATGACTCTGGTAATATAATTATTTAATTGCATCTTCTAACGCTTAGCAAGTTTCTGTGTAAGTTGTTTCAGAAGTATCTTAGAAAGCAAGTGTTGTTCAGAAGATCTTAGAAAGAAAGTGTTGTTCAGAAGATCTTAGAAAGCAGGTGCTGTTCAGAAGATATTTGAAAGCAAGTGCTATTCAGAAGATTTTTGAAAGCAAGTGTTATTCAGAAGATCTTTGAAAACAAGTGTTGTTCAGAAGATAGTTGAAAGCAAGTACTATTCAGAAGATATTTGAAAGAAAGCGCTGATCAGAAGTACTTAGCAAGCAAAGAATTGTTTAGAAGATAAGCAAGCATGTTCTGAATACAAGACATGAAGCCAAGCTCTGAAGAATACAGAAGCTAACAAGTCTTGTCAAGCTTCAGGAGACATGTTCTTACATAGTGTCGTTTGCTCATTTAATGCAAAGACGGCTACATGCACTCAAGTGTCTATGCTAGTGCATTGGAAAATGGAATAGTGCAAGGAAACACGCAAACGTTTAATGCTCTCCATTTGAAGGCAGCAACGGTCATGTTTTCTCATGCTATATATAGAAGAACATTAATTGCTAGCTAACTAACGCTCAAACGCTAAACTGCTCATACTGAAAGCAAGAACAACTGAAGTTCAGAATAGAACGTATCAAAATCAAAAGAAGCAAAAGCAACGTGAAATATTCTGGGCTCATAAACATTATTCATACACTTTGTGCTAAAATATTCTTAGTGAAAAATCACAGTTGTGATATAGCTTTCTTAGAAGAAAACTTTGTTTCACTATCTGTAAAGATTAATTTCTTGTAATTGTTCCTTGAGAGACCAAGGTTGGTCAGAATTCTCAAGTAGACTAGGACTAGTTTAAGTCTTAGTGGTGTTAGTCACTTGTAAGGTTACTTGTGCATTGTTAGTCACAATAGTTTTTGTGTGATTGTAATCAGTTGATTATAGTGGATTAAGTCCTTGTTGAGAAAGGCGAAATCACCTTGGCGGGTGGACTGGAGTAGTTTGAGTTCAAACGAACCAGGATAAAAATAACCTAGTCTTTCCATTATTGTTGTGCCTTTTAATCAAAAGAAAAAGAGAAACTTATTCTACCCCCCCCCCCCCCTCTAAGTGTTTTCTCCACCTTCAAGTACAAGTTGAGGCTGAACCCAAATAAATGCACATTTGGAGTAAGGTCTGGTAAGCTCCTAGGCTTTGTCGTCAGCAATAAGGGTATTGAAGTAGATCCTGCTAAGGTGAAAGCGATACAAGAGATGCCTGCTCCTCGTACTGAAAAAGAAGTCAAAGGGTTCTTGGGACATTTGAACTACATTGCCAGATTTATTTCTCACCTGACAGCTACCTGTGAATCAATCTTCAAACTATTGAAGAAAGATCAAGTAGTCAAATGGAATGATGAATGCCAAACTACTTTCGACAAGATCAAAGAGTACCTACAAGAGCCTCCCATTTTGATGCCACCAGTCGAGGGAAGACCGTTGATTATGTATCTGACCGTGTTGGAAAATTCAATGGGGTGTGTGCTGGGGAAGCATGACGAGTCTGGCCGAAAAGAGCACGCTATTTATTACCTAAGCAAAAAGTTTACCGACTGTGAAATAAGATATTCACTGCTCGAGAAAACCTGATGCGCTCTGGCATGGGCTGCTCACCGGCTAAGACAGTATATGTTGACTCATACTACCCTGTTGATATCTAAAATGGATCAAATAAAGTACATCTTCGAGAAACCTACACTCTCTGGGAGAATAGTGAGATGGCAGATGATCCTAACAGAATACGACATACAGTATACTAACCAAAAAGCAATAAAGGGCAGTGTACTAGCTGATCACCTTGCTCACCAAGCTGTAGAAGACTATCAGTCCATGAAGTTCAAATTCCCAGATGAGGACATCATGATGGTAAACGACTATGAAGAATCCATACCATATGATAGACTTGAACAAGGATCCCGATGGACCCTGGTTTTTGATGGGGTATCTAACGCACTCGACAATGGTATTGGTGTTGTACTCATATCTCCTGAAGGATGTCATACTCCTTTTACGGCAAGACTCTACTTCAATTGTACAAATAACATGGTGGAATACGAAGCGTGCATCTTTGGTCTCAAGGCTGCCATAGATTTAGGGATCAATTTTTTGAATGTATTCGGAGATTCAGCTTTGGTCATTAGCTAGATCAATGGGGAATGGGACACAAAACATCCTAACCTTATCCCTTACAAAGAACATGTTTTGACGTTGCTCCCACATTTTGAGAAGATTACCTTCGAGCACTTCCCGCGAGAAGAAAATCAGCTAGCCGACGCACTAGCCACAATGTAATCTATGTTTAAACTTAAATGGGATAATGAGGCTCCCCAGATCACCATTGAGCGAAGGGATGAACCAACACACTGGCACGAGATTAATACTAAAGAAGTAGTGGACTAGCCTTGGTTTCACGAGGTCAAGAGGTATCTCGAGGCTCAAGAATACCCATAAGGAGCTTCAGTCAATGATAAGAAGTTCTTAAGGAGATTCTCTGCTAAATTCTTCCTTAGTAATGGCATTCTTTACAAACGCAACCATGACTCCGTATTACTTTGGTGCATAGACAAGGTTGAAGCTGAAAGGATCATGGCTGAATTACATGAAGGAACTTTTGGCACCCATTTCAGTGGGCATACGATGGCAAAGAAAATCCTACGAGCAGGCTATTACTGGTCTACCATGGAAGCAAATTGCTATCAACACTCTCGAACTTGCCATAAGTGTCAGATCTATGCTGACAAGGTGCACGTACCTCCGGTTCCTCTAAATGTCTTGATGGCTCCTTGGCGCTTTGCTATGTGGGGAATAGATATGATTGGGGAAATCAAGCCGACAACCTCTAATGGACACCGCTTCATCTTAGTGGCCATTGATTATTTTACAAAGTGGGTGGAGGCAGCTTCCTTCGCTTCCGTTACCAAGAATGTTGTCGCTCGGTTCATCAAGTAGAATCTCATTTTCCAGTACGGTATCCCGGAGAGGATCATTACTGATAATGGTACAAACCTGAACAATACTATGATCACCGCCTTGTGCGAGTAATTCAAGATTCAGCATCACAATTCTTCCCCTTACCGGCCAAAGATGAATGGTGATGTCGAAGCCGCGAATAAGAACATTAAAAAGATCATATAGAAAATGACAGTCACATACAAAGACTGGCATGAGATGCCACCATTTGCTCTCCACGGATATCATACCACAGCTCGCACATCAACCGGGGAAACACCCTATTCTCTGGTATACGGCATGGAGGCTGTCTTGCCTATTGAGGTCTAAATCCCCTCTCTAAGAATTATGAAAGATGCATGGCTGAATGAAGAAGATTGGATCCAAACTCGACTTGATCAACTAAACTTGATTGGTGAGAAAAGTCTTACTGCTGTTTTCCATGGTCAAATGTATCAAAAACGGATGATCAAGGCTTTCAACAAAAAGGTCAGACGCCAAGTGTACCAAGTCGGGGATCTGGTGATCAAGCGCATCATACTGCCGCAAGGTGATCCCAGGAGAAAATGGAATCCTACATACGAAGGACCATTTATAATCAAAAACATTTTCTCTGGTGGAGCAATGATCTTGACCACCATGGATGGAGACGACCTACCACACCCTGCGAACACCGACATAGTCAAAAGATACTACGCATAAGAGACCCGCTAGGTTGACACACCTAGGCAAAATAAGGGTATCCCGGCGAACCAAAAAAGGTTCAGGCAAAAATTAGGGATAAAAACAAAAAATCTGTACACCCGACAAGTTGAAAACCCGAAAGGGCGACATGGGCAAAAAAGGGTATCCCGGTGGACTGAAAACCTGAAAGGGAGGACCAGGCAAAAGTAAGGGAATTAAAGTGTATGGCTATGTCCCATTGGATCACGTTACAAACAACTTGCAAACTCGACATTTCTGACCAATTCAATCATCTTCAGACAAGGCAACAAATGGACAAGATGCTCAGAGATACAAAGGCTATAGCAGAATGGGAACCCCATGGGATTATTGCACATAGCTATCTTTTCTTTGTATTAAAATTTTCATTTTTTACGACGGCATTCTCTTACTAGAATGTTGGTCTCATTGTACAAAAATACTTACTCAAAGTCAATACGAAGATATCCCTTTGAAAGTACAAAAACTATCTATTTTTTTTCTTTTCTTTTTGTGTTCTGTTTACAAAAACGTCCAATGATTCATTGTTGAACATATGCATTTGAACATAATTATTGTTTACAAATAAACAAAATGAAAGACAATCGTTGATGGCTTTAAGGGATAGGGAAATCTCTCTAAGTTTATCTCCATAAAATTCCCCATAGTGAGCAGTTTAATCCCTAACAGAACAAAGCTTTCAATTATCAATCCCCAGTAGAAGTCATCCAAAATTTTTAGAATTCCCAAACCAGAATTTTTCAAAGAGTACATGGCATTTCCCTTACAACAGAGTTTATTTCTCTAAGGTAAATTCATCAGCACTTCAAACTTCACAACATGAAGACTTATAATCCTCAACAGCAGACATGGATTTATTTTCCCCATTCCAATAAGAAGTACAGCAAAATTAGCTTACATGCGCATACATCGCACCCATATATCATAAAAATTGGTTACACAAATCCATCATACCATGTATTTCATACAACATGACTTTGCATTTTAGCTAACATTTTACCTTTTTCAGGATAAGGTTAACAAATACCATTAACAATGATCAAAGTTTTTAGATACAATTCAGATACGCTCCAGACACGGACGCCATTCTGATACTCATTTAGAGTCAACTTTCGAACGTAGTACAGATACGCTTCAGACACGAACGCCATTCTGATACTCATTCAAATTCAACTTTCAGATACAGTACAGATACGCTCCAGACATGGACGCCATTCTGATACTCATTCAGAGTCAACTTTGAGATGCAGTACAGATACTCTCCATACGCGGATTCCATTCTAATGACTCATTCAAGGTTCAGCTCTCAGATACAGTTCAGATAAGCTCCAGACACGGATGCCATTCTGATACTCATTCTTTCAACTTACAAATTACAATTCAACAATCACTCTTGGATGGCATCTACAAGCCCATCTCCTGCAACTTTCTATCACCTCTCCAAATGGCATCTTTAAGCTCATCCCCTCAACCATCACATCGTCGAGTGCAAATTTCTGGGCACTCTAGTGTCCAATCATCTTCCGCCTTCGAGTCACGAATGGCAAAACATGCCAATCTAACTCTTCAAGCTTAAGAAGATTGAACAGGGGCAGATATTGTACCCCAAAATTTTCCCTCTCACTTATCAAGATTTTTCTCACAAGATCTCCTTTGACTCAAGACTGCACTAGCGTGGATCAGCTCAAGACATCTCCTTAAGCACTGATGACCAAAATTTAGGGTTTGAGATTGCACAAGGATTTTTTAAATTCCAATGCCCCATATTATTTTCATGGATCATTATGGACCCCCAAGATTACTCATGTCAAGTTTCAAGCCTTGGATCACATTTTTGCTCAGTCAATTGAGCAGTTGACCTAAAAAACAGTTGTATTAGGGAAAAAGTCAACTATGGCCAATTTACAATTAAACTTCTTAATTTTTTATCCATATCAACATTTTAAACTTATATGTATCATTTTATCAAGTTTGGACCACAACTCCTCAAGAAATTTGATCAAATCTCCAAAAGGGCAAAATGGTCAAAATTAGGGTTTTGACTGAGAAGGGGCAATTTATGATTTTTGACCTAGCAAATAGTCAATTGGTTTAAGGAATTATCTAAAGAGTCCAATTTCATCATTTTGAGCTAATGACATGGTTCAAAACATTACAAGTCCATTGGATTGACAGATGAATTTTTCAGTCAACTGATCAAAAGTCAATTGTATACTGAAAAGTCAAACTTTGACTTTTTGGTCAAATTCAAGTGCCAAAGATCACAATTCACCAAAACATGTCAAAATAAGAAACTTGTTCATCAAGAAATCAAGAATTCAATATTTCATCTTGAAATGTTAAAATTTCTTAACTTAGAAATTTTTCTAAGTATGAAAAATTTCTTATCTTTTCATAACTTTGAGCCAAATTTTCACCATGATGCAAGATGATTCAAGAGATACTTCCAACATGAAAGTTGTAGATCTCCATGAAATCTACAACTTTTCCTCACACAACTCTTCCAAAAATGCTTGGATCTCAAGTTACAATTTTATGAACATAGGGTCATGAAACAAAACACTTAGTGAAATTTTGCCCTAATTTGGACAGGATTTTGACCTAACTTCATGACACTTTTTCACATAGTTCCAAGGGGAATATTCAAAAGAAATTCAAAGAGGGGTTGTAGAGCATGTTACAAGCTTTCCAAAATGTCCAAGAAATCCTTGATATCATTCTTGAGTAGGGAGAATCAAAGAGAAGAAGTTAGTGTTTTGTCACTTAATTTACAAGCCATTTTGTGATGAACAAGAAGTCAATTTCAAACCTATGCTGCAAAATCTTATTTTTCAGGCCTCTAAAACTCAAGATCTATCCATAATCATAAGATTACACTTTCTTTTGAGCTATTATCCAAGCGTTCCAAGCATTGTCTAAACCAATTTTCCATTTTAGGAAGAAAGTTACCATTCCATTCTTGAAAAGTTGCTTTAATCATAAAGTCAACTTTTCTTGAGCTTCTAACTTGTTCTTTCTGCATACAGAACCCCTATAAACCAAAAGCAATGTGTCTAAGGTCTCAAGAAGCTCAGAACATGCTTGTATAATACTTGAGATTTGTCACTTCACTTTTCTTAAAAAGCAAGTTATAGAGCCATAACCCTATAACTCAGAAACTTGGGGTGATTTTGTGCTCTAATATTTTCCATACATATTAACAAGTCAATTGCAACACAACACACGATTTTGGCTCTGAAACTCTCTCAAAATCCCTCTAGCCAGAAATTGCAAAGAAAACTCCATTTTTGTGCAGGTTCTGACCTTAAACTTGTATCTTCTATTTCCCTCGTGAATTCTTTGGCCTTTTAGTTCCTAAAGTTCCTATACATTAAATATAACTTGTCCCTCTCCCCGTTACACGACTGTAACATCATCTTCCTCAACTTCCATAGCCAAAAACAGAGCATTACAGTTGGACTTCTCCAAGTCATTTCAGCCACTCTCAACTCAAGCAAACCATTGCATTAGCTTCCTAGGACCTCAAGGAAGCTAACCTGATCATTACCATCACTTGAAACAAGCTCAAACTCCAAACATGATTTCCAGTTTTAAGGTAAGTTTTCTCAACTTGGAACTCTTCATACAGGCACCATCAATAGTTTATTTGTGAATAAAACATGTAGATATCATTGCCCTGAAGCTAACCATGTCCATAGTTTCCATTAATTTTGCTTGAGCTTAGAGAATTTTAAAACTGAAATCTCTGAAATTTTTAGGGTTTTGATTAGGGCCATTAAAATTCTTGCTTATCTTTGATTTATAGTTTTAATACTTTACATTTCTGGAATCGTGGAAAAATTTGCTACAAGTTCCATGTTTACAGTTTTCATTTTTGATGAGAAATGAGCAAGTTACAGTTGGTCTGGCTGGAGGTTGAAGATGAAGTCTTCAGAACACGTTTTGCCTTACATATTTATTGTTTCATTTGTATTAACGGATGTATAGTCACCCCAGTGGTAAAAGTGTGCGCCTGTAACCTTTGGGACCTGGGTTCGAGCCCCAGTGGTACCCTTTTGCATTTTTTCTTCATATTTTCACAATTCTGAGCCTTTTTTTTGTTTGGTCGGCGCTGGGCCCTTTGGGCCTGGCTCATTTTATTTTTTGCTAGTTGACCTCCCTGTTTCCCATTGACACCCCTGGTCCTATTTTATTTTATTTTCTTATTTTCATTTTATTTATTTTCTTAAATTATTTTCTAATATTAAAAAATCATAAAAATACAAAAAATAATATATTTATATCTTGATATTTTTTCCCCATAAATAAAAAATATTTTTATACTTCATTCATTTTATTAAGTAGATTTTATAAACTTAATTAATATTATATTGTTTATTTATTTTTGGCAAAATACTCATTTTGGTCCCTTAACTATACCCTTGGGTTCACATTGGTCCATTAACTTTTTTTCGTGTCATTTTGGTCCCTTAACTTTCAAAATGTTTCATTTTAGTCCTTTTTGTCTAATTAGCTACGAATTTAGCGGCTGATTTCAAAGTTTTTCCGTCTAATTAGCTACGAATTTAGACAAAAAGGACTAAAATGAAACTTTTTGAAAGTTAAGGGACCAAAATGACACAAAAAAAAGTTAAGGGACCAATATGAACCCAAGGGTATAGTTAAGGGACCAAAATGAGTATTTTGCCTTTATTTTTCTTCACACCATTTAAAATATATTATTTTAATATAAAAAAGGACTAAAAATATTTTATAATGCTATAAATATTTTCAAGACAAAAATACCAAAAAAATATATTTTTCTTAAACTTATTTTCTTTTAATAAATTAAATAGAATTAGGGTTTTTATGCAAAATCTTTTCTTAAACAAATTCTTTTTATTAATTATTTTTCTTTAAATAATTATATTAAGACAAAATCCTTTTTCCTGAAAATCAAACAAAGATACATTTTCTCTACATTTTGCATTTTTTGTACATTTTTTCATTTTGTACTTTGTATTTATTTATTTCCTTGTACATTGATATCAATTTGATATGGTTGTAATAGACTAATTAAGTTTAAATTCTTGCAATCCCCATTTACAAATTGTATATCCCCCTCCACACAAATGTTGTAATAGCATAGTAACTTTAAATTCCACAATTTATCGCTTTATATACAATTGCTAGTAATTAGGGTTTTGTATGGAAAGACTTAAAACCAATAAATAACAAACCCTAATTCAAGACTAAATCAAGCATGAAAACAATACACTTGCACACAAGCACCCCTAGGGTTATTCCACTTGGTTGCCTTATACAAAATGACCATATTACACATGTAAGGTATCTTAGCCAAAACAAGCAAATACAAGATCATAGTCCCTCGATGATGCTATCTAAGTTGCCTTACAAATGATCTTAGTCCCTCCAAAAGAATTCTAAGATACCTTGCAACATTGCTAATCATGGTTATACGATGACCCATGCCCGTCCCGTTTACATCCAAAGATAGGGTTGCTTACCAAATCAATGGTAAGACAACAATGTTAAAGGAAAAGAAAATGAACAAGAAAGACGTTTGAGTAGGTAGATTGCTTCTAATTACTTGCTCCATTTCAAAACAAACATCCTTGCTATTTTCAAAAACAAACAGCTACACTTTCAACACATCTTACAAAACTTGAAAACATTTTCAAAAGATCAACATCTTTGTATACATTCTTACGAACAAGAATCATTACAAAGATTGCCTAAACAATGGCCTCTTTTACAAAATACTTTCAAAAACCATATCAAGCACAATTTCAAACAAAAAGCAAGTGATCTAGCAAGTAACTAAGAGCCCATGGAAAACCATGGATGAAAAGGGTGCTAATACCTTCCCTTTTCATAATCTATCCCCCGAACTCAAGAAATAATCTCAAAGGTCTTTCCTGTGCTTTTTCACCTTTCCTTTTGGATAAAAGAAAAGTCGGTGGCGACTCTTGCTAACCGCAACATTTGCGATCAAACGCAAAACCCTCAACTCAGTTCTCCCACCGTATCACACACCCCATAATACTTTGTGAAACCAGAGCCTTAAATTTTTGTGGGATGACCACTCCCGACACCAATCTCTGCTCTTCAAAGTCCAGCCCCAGTATTCTCTGGACTTCCATAGCGCTCAATCGATCCTCTAACTGCTTGTATCTATCCTCAGTGGGAGGATACTGGTCATCATTGTAGTCTGTATCATTGTCAGAAACTTCAGGGCTAGGGTCCTTCTCCCTTGTCTCCCTCTCTTGATTCTCACCTTATTTGGACGAGGAGGTCAGATCGACCGGTTGCTTTAATGGCCCCCTGAACCTTCTGCCCAGATTCAGAACACCAGAGACCTTCTTCTTCTTCTTCTTCTTCTTCTTTTCATTCAAGATAAGGGCATTCAGATCCTCCTGCTCTTTTGCCAGAGTTATAAACATTTGTTGAAATTGGGCATTTTGTGCCTGAAGATCTTTGATGTTTTGTTCAGAAGACATTTTTGCTGAAATAAACAGCGAAGAAGATGAGAAACCTGTAATGGTACCTGTTTATGCAATGTCATGGATGGTGTGCGCATGCAATAATTCCAAGGACTCTAAAAGGCTCAAATTTGTTTAACCAAAAGAAACACATGTTAATTGCATTAAAGAGTTTGGATTATTACAAAGAATGCCCTTTAGGCTTACAATTAAACAAACAAAACTTAAAGCAAAAGGAAACTAGGTCTCCCAGGAGCGCATCCTCTTTGGTGAAATGTAGGCGTTTATGTTCCTCTCTTCATGAAGTAGCCTAGTGAGCTCCAGGACTTTCTTCTTGCTGGCATATAATTGAGCTTCAAACGTATCCAACTCCTCTTTAAGTTGAACCCATGATTTCTGTAGCTCCTCATGATCAGTTGGCATGTCAGGATAATGAACAAGAGAAGAAGTGTCTCCTTCAGCAACTGGTTCCACAATTATTGGTAGGACAGCAGGGTAAGGCATCATAAGACTTTGGGCACGGGCTCATACCCATCTGAGATAAGGCTCAAGAGGGATAGAATTCGTGTGCCCCAGTGTCTTGCTATCAACTCTATGTACCATGCCCCAAGCTCGCATGAACCTTTTATAGTAACCATGAGGATCATTCTCATAGTTGAAGGTGATTCCTTGGATAAGCGTATCATGAGGACCATCCCTTCTTGCATAACCAAATTGTCGTAGTGCCAAACAAGGGTTATAAGTGATTCCCCCCCTAATGCCTAAGAGAGGGACATTAGGGAATTCACCATAGCGATCGATGATGGTAACATCTTTCGAGGAGCGTGAACACCAATGAATGTCTGAATGTGTAAGGGACATCAACCTATAAGACCATTTCATACCCTGCTCATTCTCTAAAACAGACCTGAGTAGGTGCGAAATAAACCATCTAGCTAATAGAGGAGTGCAACACAGGAGGGCCCCCTTATCTTTAGATTGCGATCATACAGAGAGTGTAGAACATTCCCAAGTAATGTAGGCACCGGATTATGGGACAGAAAAACCTTAATAGTATTCACATTTATGAGTTGGTTTGCATTAGGGAAAAGTACCATCCCGTAGATGAGGAGTGCCAATACCTCTTCAAAAGCTTGTAAATCCAGGGTATCCCAAAAATAGTAAGCCTTCTTGAATAGAAATTTAATCGGGATTCCTTGGACACTTCCCCTAGTTTCCAAATTTGTCACTACATCGAACCGTTGTAAGGACAGAGCTCGAGCAATCTCTTCAGGCTTTGGATGTTCTTCCATACCGTTGAAAGGTAAATGATCAAGAATAGGTACCCCTAACAACCGAGAAAATTCCTCCATAGTAGGCACTAGTTGGTAATCCGGGAAGGTGAAACAGTGGTGCAAAGGATCAAAGAACTAAAATAGCACTTTTAACAATTCTTCATCAGATTTTTAAGTGACCAAGTTGAGCAACCGACCATGTTTTGCAGTGAAGGGAGAGCTTTCAGGGATCCTTAATGCCAAATCCTTTAGTTGGAGATGCATTTTCACAAGGTTAATCTGGATAGTGTTCCTGCGGACGGATGCCATGTCCTACAAAACAAAGCAAAGATGAGCCCTAGAAAATCCTCGAAATGGTTATTATGATATGCCATGCTTATGATGTCATGATTATGCTAAGAAATCACATGTATAGCAAGCAACAGATAAGTCACACCAAGTCCTTAGGTTTAAGGCCGGCATGAGTTTTAAGGTCATACCCTCTTGAAGCTGGATTGGTTCAACCTATCCTATAAATAGTAATCGGGTTCTAGGGATCTCAACATCACCGATCTTTCCCCCAAGCTTCATTCAATAGGTGATTGACTCGCAACCAAACAAAACTCAAGAGTCAAACCTCAATGAGTGTAGCATCGAGTATCTGTCGACCTTGGGAATACACCAAAGCCGGCCATCTCGCTACGTCCTACTAGCCAAGTTGTGAAATTAAAGGTTCTAAGGTCAGTTGATGCTTTATGCTACCACGCAGCAGCCTTGTACTCTCCTTGATTGACTCAAGGGTTATCGGTACCAACCAAAGTGTCACATCAATGTAGCTACTGCTTCAACCGTGTCGGTATACCCCGCACAGTTCCCTCATAGTTTATTGCTACTTACCTAAAAGGTGTCCCCAGATCCGGGTGTAGGATCTATATAACCCCAACAAAACCCTTGAATATAAAGCAGGCAAAGCAAAACAAGAAAGCAATTTTAGAAATGACCTAGATCCTAAGGTATACCCCACTTATTAAGTCCCCAGCAGAGTCGCCAGTTCTGTGATACGGTGGCAGAACCGACTGTTATACTAGTTTGTGTTTTATATTCGCAAATGTCGCGGTAAGCAAGAGTCACCACCGACTTTTATTTCATCCAACAAAGGAAAAGGAAAAAGAACAGAAAAAATATTTTTTGAGATGTTTCTGAGTACGGGGGGTATATTATAGAAAGGGAAGGTATTAGCACCCTTTCTATATGTGGTTTTCCATGGGCTCTTAGGTACTTGCACACTTTGAAATTGCTTGTGTGTGTTTGTTTGGAAAAATTTTGTTCACTTCGTGATAACCCTTGTATTTGTCCAAGATGAGTGATTGAATTTAAGGATGAAAATTTTTTGAGGTGGTGATCCAAATTAGCTTATCATTCCCCTCCCTCTTCATCTTATCCCTTTCTTTTTTAATTGTGCTACATGTTAAGGGATGATGATCTCTATATCATTTATCCAAACACGAAGTACATAGATTGCTATTGACCGGCCTTAAAATAGGTGTGAATTCTACATAAGTCCACTTACGATTGCTTAACATAACACTAAATTTTGTCCCGATTCTAATAAATGATCATTCGTGGCCCAAACCTATGTTTGCAAGCCCAAGTATGTTAATTTGATCTCTTTGATCCAATAACCTTGAGATTCATTGTGTGGAGGCTTTGGTTCTACCAATTCTCTAATGGATCTTCATCAATTTTGGTTTACGCGGATCACTTAAACATCGTTGATCATTAAATGTTGCCTTGAGAATTTATTAAATGGATGATATACTTGATAAAAAGCAAATGCAACTTGTTGTGTGGAGGCTTTGGTTCTACCAATCCTCTAATGAGTTCCAAATGCAAGTTTCAAGATGGTCATCCAACTAACCACTAATTTCTAATAATTGACTTTATTTTATGCTTTTATTTTATGCCCTTTACTTTATGTACCATTTACTTTAGCATTTACATTTAATTCCATTGTTATTTTGCTCACTTGAGCATTTATTTTTATGCCATTTCTATTTTGCTCACTTGAGCATTTATTCTTATGCCATTTTTATTTTTCTCACTTGAGCATTTACTTTTATGTCATTTTTATTTTGCTCACTTGATATTTTTCTTTTCTTTTGAAGATCCTTAATAGTCAACATCAACCATAAAAAACTTTAATGATACTTGGACTATTTGGTTACTATCCTTGGCATTATGGAGTATTGGACTTCTTTGACGTAGGATTAGAGACCTTGGCCTATGTTGGAGACCTTGCGACCTTAATTGATATTTTGTCGGAGTTCTTGAGGTTTATCTTAAGACATTTAGTTGTTTTTTTTTCTTTGTGTACAGGTTATTGTGATTACATACTTTGTTTGTAATCTAGAATTCACCCGTATACAGTCGTTACACTGCCCAATTTTTGCGAAGACTTAATACACTTGAAGTTTGGTTCTCTCAAGAGGTCTAGTATCTTTACTTGCTTGGTTTCAATCCAAATAATGGGAATTCTATCTTGACTCATAATGTCAAGTATCGGCTTCTTGTTGGTTAGATGGTTCTTCTCCTTAGCTTTTACCTTATGCTTTAGGATAGTCTCTTCTTCTCCTCCCATCTTCTTTAATTTCAAAAATCTTCTCCCTCCTTTTTAAAACTCTTCTTGTTTTTTAAACTTGAACCACTTTCATAATAAACTTGGACCTAGGTCCATGCATTTTCAAAACCTTTTCATAAATAAAATTCAATAAATTTAATAATACCTTGACTTTTTTTTTGTGAGAAGACTAAAAGTCAATCAATTTCATTTGAAACCATTTTTCCACTTTGGCTTTTTATTTTAAAACCTTTCTCAAAAGATTAGACTCTTGCCAATCCTTGTAGTGATGCAAACAACTATACTTCTACAATATGTAGTGAAGTAAGATATTTTCCACTTGAGTGTTAAGTGAGGCATTGTTGATTTTAAAATCCAAGCCATATCCTCCACTTTGAGATGAAGCAAATTCTCTTTTCTCATAATTGTGGGTAGTAAGTATGATTTCCACACGGATAATGACAATGATGCCTTATCTCTTAAAATTAACCAATACACTTGTGTTTTAAAATTTTTAAAGAGGAACTACGTGTACCCTGATCCCCTATTTCATGAAAGGTGGTACGTAGGCACTAAAGATTCGCAACCGCGGTGGGTGCAAAAATCATAAAAAAATATATTTCTTTTCTCACCTCCATCATCTATTTTACATACAACATTTTATAGCCAAAATATACAGATTTTTCAAAGAGGTTCCTGCGGAGTACCGTAGATGTTTAGGGTGCTAATACCTTCCCTTTGCATAACCAACCCCCTTACCTTGAATCTTTCCCCCTCTTTTAGGTTATTTGCTCTTTTCCCATTCCTTTAGAAATAGTAAAGTATGGTGGCGATTTTTATTTTGACCTGTATAAGTCTAGTCAATCCAATGACTTAGTCTTAAACATTTCTACTACTACAGAAAAAAAAATGGCGACTTCACTGGGGACAGATTGACTTCTTGCTGGTCCATCCCTAAGTGGGTTAAACCTATCTTTGTCTATATCTGTATATGTGCTATTGTTGTTTATGTGTTATATTATTTGTTGTATATATGTTTGCCTGGACTTTTCTGGTTTTCAGGGTGCTTGGAGATTACTTATAAGTCCTATACCCAGACATGGAAAAACTTAAGATAGGACGGGCGATATAGTCATGCTAACTTTGAGGGAGTAATCCCAAAAAAGGAGGCATGACATCCCCCACTCAGTGGAGGCCCCTTTGACTGTAGTGTCATTTACCGAGTAATCGAGAAGACGTATTGCTTTCGATCTGGGAGCCTGCTGAAGCTGAGGACTGTAGATTACCCAACCCATCTTGGCCTTTTAGGTGTAGTGTGGAAGCTATTACAGAGTAATTTGGAAATAGTTGTCACGCGATACTACGCTCGGACGAGTTTTTCTTGAGAATATTACTAATTACCGAGTTAATCGGGAAGTTGGTAATATCTGAAGGAGGATGTAGACTCTGGGAACCTCTAGAACCTTGTTCGGCGGGTGATAACTTTTAGACCATACCTTATGGGTAATACCTTCGATCTCAGGCTCGTGAAGTTAAACCTATGAACCATATGTTTGTGATCTTGTGTGTGATTATTGCATCATGCATCCATGCACTCATAAGCATCTTTTGAAGAAATTTTATTTCAAGGGACTTAAAAGTTGACCATTTGCGAATATCTCAGGTGCTCTTTGACTATGGATTCTGGAAAAAGAAAGACCGGAAAATATAGTTTCAAAGATCCCAAGATAGATGAGTTGATGAGTCTAATTCCCGAGATTGAGTGTTCTGCAGATTTTTGGAGGAAGTATGGATACATCATTTCTCTCATGAAGCTTAGGATGAAGGAGGGTATTCTCTCGACCTTGGTACAGTTCTATGATCCGATGTATCATTGCTTTACTTTCCATGACTATCAGTTGATTCCTACACTAGATGAGTATTCTTATCTGTTAGATTTACCTATTACTGATCGTGTTCCTTTTACTGGTTTAGAGGGTGAGCCAAAACCACACGAGATTGTTGCTTTGATCCATCTGGGGAAGTCTGAGGTTGAAGCCCATATGACTACTAAAGGAGGGATTAGAGGATTACCAGCTCAGTTATTATTAGAGAAAGCTTGTTACTTTGCCAGGATGAAGAGTGTTGTACCCCAAAATTTTCCCTCTCATTTCTCAAGGGATCACCCTGGATCCTAGGTTTGCTTCCATCAAGTTTCCAAGCCTTGAACTACAAATTTTCCAAGAAAACCACTCATAAGGGCAAAATGGTCATTTGGCACTAAAAAGTCAAACTTTGACTTTTGGATCAAAATCAAGCTTCAAGAACCATATTTCATCAAGACACGTTGAAATATGAAGTTTTGTTTCATCAAAATCCAAGAGGTCAAAATTCTAAATACTTAGAATTTTTCTAAGTGTTTAAGAAAATATGACAATTTCAGAACTTCTGACCAGGGTATCACCATAAGCACTCAGCAGATTCTGGATATTCTCAAGACAGAGTTTGGTCAGAACTTCTGGGCAAGCCATTCACAAAAAGCTCAGTCAGAGTTTGCCAAGGTAATTCAAAGAAGGTTAAGGAGCGTGCTGCAAGCTTTCTGGAAAGTCTGAAAGCTCCTTCAGAACATGCTGGAGCCAGAAGATAAGAGGATCAGAAGATGGGATGCTACGCTGAAGCAAAACTTCTGATCCAGAACAAAGCCTTGGTGTAGAGTATCACGTTGCAGGATTTCTGGTTGTAATAAGTCTCATCATCATTTAATGCTCATTTAATGCTCCCAACCACCTTCTGAGTCTTTATCCAAAGGATCTTCACCACATGTACCTCTACTGTCTTGGGATAGCAACTCTGCTTTTGCTTTTCCTTAATTCCTGCTGACAGCCACCATGCTTGCTTCAAAGACAAGGCAGCGCTTCAACACATGAAGGCTATTTTCAAAGCTTTGGTCAGAACATGACCAAATCCCAAAACCTTGCTTATACAACTTGCTGCAGACCTATGACCAACAGCTGGCTCAGCCTACGCCTGTATCTCATGATTAAACCAAACTAGCATACAAAAACTATGATGAAAAAGCAAAGGAACAGTATGCCAAAACAGGTTCAAATCCTATTTGTTTTTCCCCCAAAATCACAGCAAATTCATCTATAAATACTTGACTCCATCACACGTTCAAAGGGGCTTTTTAGGAGGAGAGGCTGAAAATTAGGGGCTTTTGAAGAAAAAGATTGGCCAAATGGGAGAAAAGGAAGTTGTGAAACCTTCATATTTTTACCGAAATCCCATACACAAAAACAAACCTTTGTTCTTCCCTTTGAACAAAAGGACACAACCACTCTTTCGTCTCTCTTGCTGATTCAGAACATCCATAGACAACCACTCAAAGCTCCAAGCATGTTCTAGGTTCCAGGTAAGTCTTTCTGACTTTGCTTGTTTTTCATTCTGAGCATCATTAACATGTAAATATCATAGTATTAACGTTGTACATATCATTGTATGAATAAAAACTATGGATCAGAACTTCTAGAGTAAAGCTAGGCTCAGACTTAGGCTGGAAACTTCTGTGATTTGTTGTGCTGTGATTATTCTGATTTGATGAACTGAATAAATTGTGGATGTACTGATTAAGAGTTGAAATATAATATAGAACTTCTAATTTTCACATGCTGATAACACACAACTTTTATGATTTTTTTCTCACTATTAACACACACAGAACTTCTGTTTTTTCAGGCACCATTTTCACAATACAGAATTTCTGAATCCTCCTCACATGTCAAATACACTTAACTTCTGATGTTTCCGTCAACTATTTTCAAACACTCAGAGTTTATGACTTTCACACGCTGATAACGCACTGAACTACTAACGTTTGCTCACTGTTTTAGTGTAACAAAGAACTTCTGACTTTTGGTTCACTGGCTGCATACCACCCAGAACCTCTATATTTTCCCTCTGACGTTCTTGCAGGATATCAGAGTATGCCAATCTAGAACTTCAGATGCCCACTGACGTTCCTTTCTGAGTCATCATATACCTGGCTTCAGAACTTCTGATCCTAGTTCTTCTTCTTGCAGCAGCACGCTGTTTCTGTTTTTTTTTTTTGCATTTATTTCCCTTTTCATCATTTTTATATTAACTTTCTTTTAATATCCACATAAAAAACATAAAAATATTTTATTTTATTTTATTTCATTTCCTTAAGACAAAAAAAAATTTCTAAACAAGTCCATTTTACATTTCTTATACATTCTTATACATTTCAATATGGTTGTAATAGTAATTTAGGATTTATTTTCATTTGCAATCCCCATTCATAAAAATGTAGCCCCATCCCCTAAATATTGTAATAGCGTAGAATTTCATTTTCCGCAATTTACTGTTTACCTTATACTGTATAGTAATTAGGCGTGTATGGCAAGAGATAAAATCAACAAGTAGATAACCCTAATAAAAAACAAATGCATGCAATCAAACACACTTGCACGCATGCACCCTTAGGGTAATTCCACTTGTTGCCTTATAAAAATGGCCATGTTATGCATGAGGGATGTCTTAACATAAACAAATCGAAAATACAAGATCATAGTCCCTCGATGACGCTATCAAAGTTGCCTTTCAAAATGATCTTAGTCCCTAAAGAAAAAGTGCTAAGTCATCTCACAACATTGCTATCATGGTCATACGATGACCTAACACTCGTCCCTTCACATCTAACGATGGGGCTTCTTATCAAATCAATGGTAAGATAGCAACATCTAAAGGAGGAGGAAAAACACATCTAAAGACCTTTTGAGTAGGTAGATTACTTTTAGTTACTTGCTCACTCTCAAAACAAATATCCTTGCTATTTTGAAAACAATCACATACACTTTCAAAACATTTTCAAAAACATCTTTCCAAAACTTGAAATATTTTCAAAAGCTCAACACTTTGCATACATTCTTACGAACAGGAATCATTGCAAAGTTTGCCTAAACGACGACACCTTTTCAAAAATACTTTCAAAACCACACGAAAGCACAATTTTCAAACAAAAAAGCAAGTGATCTAGCAAGTAACTAAGAGCCCATGGAAAACCATGGATAAAAAGGGTGCTAATACCTTCTCTTTTCATAATCTACCCCCTGAATCCAAGAAAACATCTCTAAAGGTCTTTCCTGTGCTTTTTCACCTTTCCTTTTTGGATAAAAGAAAAGTCGGCGGCGACTCTTGCTAAACCGCAACATTTGCAAACACAAATGCAAAACACCTCAAGTCAGTTCTCCCACCGTATCACAGAACTGGCATCTCTGCTGGGGAAATTAATTCTAAAAGTGGGGTTACCTTAGGGTTAGATCACATTTACTTGCTTACATTGTTTTATTTGTTTGCTTTACATTTTGGCTCCTCGTTTGGGTTTGTTTTAAATCCTACACTCGAATTTGGGGACACCTTTTAGGTAAGTAGCAATAGACTATGAGGGAACTGTGTGGCATATATCGACATGGTTGAAACAGTAGCTACGTTGATGTGGCACTTTGGTTGGTACCGGTAACCCTTGAGTCGAATCAAGGAGAGTACGAGGCCGCTGCGTGGTGTCGTGAAGCGTCAACTGACCTTAGAACCTTACTTGACCAACTTGGCCATTAGGATGTAGTGAGATGACCAGTTTTGGTGTAGAGCTGAAAATTGGTTGATACTCGATGCTACACTCATTGAGACTTGACCCCTGAGTTTTGTTCGGTTACGAGTCAATTGCTTATTGAACGAAGCTTGTGGGAAAGGTCAGTGATATTGAGATCCCTTAGAACCCAGTTACTATTAACTAGGACAGGTTGAGCCAACTAAACTTCAAGAGGGTACTTACCTACAAACTCCATGCAAGCCTAAACCTAAGAACTTGTCTGCTTTGTGTGAATATGATTATTTGTATATATACTTGATTACCTCGCATACTTGTACATAACATCATAACATCATACCATGGCATTTTCAATAACCATTTCAAGGATCTCGAGGATCTTTGATGCAGGTTGTGATGAACCAAACGTCTAGCAAGGGGCAGGGGGATTTATTTTCCTCTGACCAAACGCCGTCAAAGATCAAGTATAATACCCGAGCTAATTTCAGAAGGAAGATGGACAACTTAGAACAAGAGAATCGCGAGCTGCACGAAGAAGTTTCTGCTCTTAAGGATGGCATGGCCAATCTCACTGCTCTGATGGAATCTTTGGTGGCTGCTCAGAATCAGCCACCGAGTGTTCAACCTCAACAGACAAAGGTTACTACTGAAGCTCCAACTGTTCATGTTTCTGCTACTCCAGTTGTTGTTCAGAATCGCATGCCTCAAGGTTATCCATGGGGAATGCCAGAGAACTTTGTGGCTGAAGGTTTCAATCTTGGTCCTCAAGTTACTCCAGTTTTTCATACTACTGTTACTCATGCACCTCTTGTGGTGCATGTTACTCCTGATGCACCTCCTTCGGTGAACACGGTCCCATTTACTAATGATGATATGTATTGTCCTTTTCCTCCACCAAGTGAAGGCTTGGGTCTCTATGATAGAATGGATGATTTTCATGATCAGTTTGACAAGATGCATAGGGAGATGAAGGCCCTAAGGGGAAAGGAATTGTTCGGGCAGAATGTGAATGATTTATGCTTGGTCCCGAATGTCAATGTTGTACCCCAAAATTTGCCCTCTCATTTCTCAAAGGATCAACCTAGACCCTCAGGTTTGCTTCCATCAAATTTCAAGCCATGAATTACAAGTTTTCCAAGAAAGTCATTCACAAGGGCAAAATGGTCATTTGCACACTAAAAAGTCAAACTTTGACTTTTGGATCAAAATCAAGCTTCAAGAATCATATTTCGTCAAGACACGTTGAAATATGAAGTTTTGTTTCATCAAGAAGTTCAAAAGTCAAAATTCTAAATACTTGGAATTTTTCAAAGTGTTTAAGAAATATGACAAGCTCAGAACTTCTGATCAGATTATCACCATAATGCAAGCTGATTCTGGAAGAACTTCTAGAAAAAAAGTTATAGATTTCAATAAAAATATAAAACATTGCAGAATAGAACTTCTCTTGAAAATGCTGGAATTTCAAGTTATAAATGTTCAAAGATACGTCCATGAAACTAAAACACTCAGCAAATTCTGAACACTTTCAAGATAGAGTTTGGTCAGAACTTCTGGGCCAGTTTTCACAAAGGTTTAGTCAGAGTTTGCAAGGGTAATTCAAAGAAGGTTTACAAAGTGTGCTACAAGCTTCCTGGAAAGTCTGAGAGTTCCTTCAGAACATGCTGGAGCAAGGGATTCAAGGATCAGAAGTTGGATGTCTATTCTAAATCACACTGAAGCTGAACTTCTGATCTAGAACTAAGCAATGATGCTGAATATCATGTTCCAAGATTTCTGGGTTGATCAATCTCATCATTATTTAATGCTCACAACCACTTATGGGTCTTTGTTCAAAGGGTTTCTCCACGTGTGGCATAAAAGTACCTTTACTGTCTTGGAAAAGCAAACTCTTGTACAAAAGTGTGTTGGGCCCATGCGTTACTTTTACTTTGGAAGTTGCCTTTCCTTAATTCCTACTTATAATTCCAGCTTAGGCACTGCTAAGGCTACTAACCACCAGACTTGCTTCAACAGCAAGGAGGCACCCTAGCATGTGATGGTTGCACTCTCCAAACTACAAGATCTTTGCCTATAAATTAAAAGCCATTGGCCACTGTAAAAGGGTCGAAAATTAAGAAAGAAAAAGCCTTGAATCCCTGCTAAAATTCCAAGAGCCCAAAGCTGCAACACAAAATACAAAACTTGTTAACTTTTTATTTCTTGCATTCAAACTCCATTTGTTCTCAAGTGTTTCTTGACTAAAACCATTCACACAGTTTCTGATTCACATATTAGAAGATATCATAACTTGTGTTCATACTGCAATACACTCTCCATCCACCTCCATCTCAAAGAAGTCAGAACATTACCCCTTGGTTGTTCTAGAGGTTGAAAACTTCCAACCTGTTGAGTACGTGAAGAAGCTGCTCAGAACATCACCAGAGTTCAGGACCAAACTCCAGTTCACGGAATCTTTTCCAGTTGCAAGGTAAGCTTCTGCTGACTCTCACCACATTACTTAAGCATTATCAGATTTGCATGTTCAAAAATACAATGTAGACATCATGTTTCTGATGCTGTACGTATTATGAGGTTTCACGTATTTGTATGCCTAAGTAGGGAGTAAATCAGTTTAGAACTTCTTGAAGAAATTAGAACTCAGAATTAGGATTAGAAAATTCATGCTTTCCTCTGATTTATAGTTCTGATATCTCTTGTTTCTGAAACACTATGAAACCTGCCATAATTGTCATACGTGCATCTTCTGTTCTGTTGAGAAATGACTAAGTTGCAGTGGTTCTGACTAGCATGGAGAGGGAGACCAAGTTCTGTCATTGGTATCAAAACTTCTGAATATGCGGACCCAGAACTTCTGACTTTACTTATTTTTACTAATATGATCTCTGTTTTACAGCACGCCAGAGTCAGAACTTCTAATCTCCTTTAGTCAGCAATATGCTGATTCTATTTTCTTTTCTTAACTATTTTTGCTATAACTTCTTATTTCATTAATCAAAAACACCAAAAAACATTTTTTTTTCATTTTGACATGCTTTATTTTATTTCTTAAAACAAAAAGGTCAAAAAATATTTTCTTAAACAAAAACTTATCTCTTTTCTAAAACAAAACAAGTTCATTTCACATTTTCTTGTACATTCTTATCCATTCAATATGGTTGTAATAGTAACTTAGGACTTAATTTTATTTGCAATCCCCATTTGTAAATTTATACACCCCATCCCTCCAATGATTGTAATAGCGTAGAATCTTTATTTTTTTTCACTTTTTATTGCTTTCATATAATGTTAGTAATTAGGGTGTGTATGACAAGACATGTAATTGACAAGTAGATTACCCTAATCAAGACTAAATTTCATGCAATCAAACACACTTGCACATAAAATACCCCTAGAGTTACCTCACTTGGTTGCCTTATACAAAAATGGACATATTATGCATGTAAGGTATCTTAGCAAAAACAAATAAATACAAGATCATAGTCCCTCGATGACGCTATTCAAAGTTGCCTTACAAAAATGATCTTAGTCCCTCAAAAAATGATAAGATACTTTGCAACATTGCTAATCATGGTTATACGATGACCCGTTCCCATCCCGTTTACATCCAAAGATAGGTTTTCTTACCAAATCAATGGTAAGACAACAATGTCAAAGGAAAATAAAATGAACAAGAAAGACATTTGAGTAGGTAGATTACTTTTAATTACTTGCTCCAATTCAAAACAAATATCCTTGCTATTTTCAAAAACAAACACACACATTTCCAAACATCTTACAAAAATTGAAAACATTTTTAAAAATACAAACATCTTTGTATATATTCTTACGAACGAGAATTATTACAAAGATTGCCTAAATAATGGCCTATCTCAAAAAGTACTTTCAAAACCACACCAAGCACAATTTCAAACAACAAAAGCAAGTGATCTAGCAAGTAACTAAGAGCCCATGGAAAACCATGGATGAAAAGGATGCTAATACCTTCCCTTTTCATAATCTACCCCCCGAACTCAAGAAACAATCTCAAAGGTCTTTCATGTGCTTTTTTACCTTTCCTTTTGGATAAAATAAAAGTAGGTGGCGACTCTTGCTAACCGCAACATTTACGATAAAATGCAAAACAATCAAGTTAGTTGTCCCACCGTATCACAGAACTGGCGACTTTGCTGGGGAGTATTCTAAAAGTGGGGTTAACTTAGGGATTAGATCACATTTACTTGCTTACATTGCTTGATTTGTATGCTTTACATTATGGCTCTATGTTTGGGTTTGAATCCTCTACCCAGATTTGGGATACATTATAGGTAAGTAGCAATACATTGTGGAAACTGTGCGGGGTATACGGACATGGTCTAAGCAATAACTACGTTAGTGTGACATATTTGTGGGTACCGGTAGCCTTTGAGTTAATCAAAGAGAATACGGGGCCGTTGAGTGATGTCATGAAGCACTAATGAACTTCTAGAACCTTTACTTAACCAACTTGGCCTTTAGGATGTAGTGAGATGACCAGCTTTGCTGCAGTCCGAAGTTGGTAAATACTCGATACTACAGTCATTGAGGTTTGGTTTCTTGGGATATTTCGGTCGCCATTAAAGAGGCTTGAGCTGAAACAATGACCAAGGAAACAATCCAGTGATATTGATCTCCTTAGAACCCGGTTACTATTACTAGGACAGGTTTAAGCCAACTAAACTTCAAGAGGGTACTTACCTATAAAACTCCATGCAAGCCTAAACTAAGGACTTGTTTGATTTGCTTGTATATGCATACTTGTACATAACATCATGGACATCATGAACATCATATACATTCACTAACCATTTCAATGATTTTAGGGATTCATCTTTGTTCTTGTTTTGTAGGATATGGATTCACTTTGCAGGATAACTATTCAAGTTAACCTTGTGAGAATTCCTCCACAACTTAAGGAGCTAGCTTCAAAGATTCCTGAGAACTCTCCATTCACCGAAAGACATGTCCGTCTACTCAACTTGGTCACCTCCAACACATATGAGGATATGATGAAGGTGCTCTTTCAGTTCTTTGATCCTTTGCACCATTGCTTCACATTTCCCGACTATCAACTTGTTCCTACTTTGGAAGAATTATCCCAGCTCTTGAGGATTCCCATTCTCAATCAACTACTTTTCAATGGTACGGAAAGAGATCCAAAGCCAGAAGAGATTGCTCAAGCTCTACACTTTCACTCATCTGATATCACAACTCATTGGGAAACAAGGAGTGGTGTCAAAGGCTTCCTAGCAAAGTTTCTGTTTGAGAAAGCCCAAAGCTGTTGGAATTCCTTGGATTTGCAAGCCTTTGAGGAAATTGTGGATCTCCTCATCTATGGCATGGTTTTGTTTCTAAATCCTGACCAACTCATAGATGTGAACGCCGTCAAAATCTTTATATCACGCAACCCAGTACCTACATTGCTAGGGGATATCCTACACTCTTTTCACACTCGTACAATGAGGAAAAGAGGTGTCCTTATGTGTTGCACTTCTCTCTTGGCAATATGGTTTATTTCTCATCTTCCCCAATCAGTCTTAAAGAATGAGCAAGGTTCAAGGTGGTCACAAAGGTTAATGATGCTCAAACATTCAGACATTCATTGGTGCTCCAGTTCCAAAGAGAATGTTATCATTGTCGACCGTTGTGGAGAATTTCCTAATGTCCCTTTACTTGGCATTAGGGGAGGAATCACCTACAACCCTTGTTTAGCCTTAAGACAGTTTGGTTATGCCCGAAGGGATGGCCCACACGAGATGCTGATTCAAGGTTTGGTATTCGAATACGACAACAACGATCAAGGTCTTCGCCAAAGATTTATCCGAGCTTGGAGGATGCTAAACAAGGTGGATAGCAAGACTTTGGGGCACAAGAATTCCATCCCTCTTGAGCCTTACCTCAAATGGGTACGAACTCGCGCTCAAAGTCTGATGATTCCTTATCCCTCCATTCTCCCGATAATCATTGAGCCTGTCGTCGAGGGAGATGTTCCATACACTATCCTACATCCTGACATGCCCACATCTCTTGAAGACCTACAAAGGGATTGGATACAACTCAAAGGAGAGCGAGATACTTTCGAAGCCCAATTTTACGCAAGCGAGAAGAAGGTTTTGGAAATCACTAGGCTACTTCATGAGGAGCAGACTATGAATGCCTACATTGCACCAAAGAGGATGCGCACTACTTTTCTATCTTAGAGCTTTTTTATTATTTTGCTCAATGGGCATTGATGTACTCAAACTTTATCTTATTAATATAATGTGTGTTTCCTTTTTGTCTAAAGCGAATGAATCTTTGAAATCCTTGAAAACATTGCATATGTGTTGTACCCCAAAATTTGCCCTCCCATATTCTTCAAGAAATTGCCAAGTCAAGCTTCAAAATCTCCCCAAGGGTTGCACAGTTCAAGGGCCTCCTAACAGTCAAAATTAGGGTTTTGGTTCTGACAAAGTAAATGAGGTTTCCAAGGGTCCAATCAAGTCCCACATGCCTATAAATATGGTCAAGCATCCTCATACCAAGTTTCAAGACTTTCAGCACAAAATTGCACAGTCAAAAACCCTAATTGCACTACAGTCAACTGTAGGGGCAAAATGGTCATTTGACAGTCAAAAGTTCAAATTTTTGGTCAACATCTCATTTTGAAGCCACAAACATCATTTGATCAATGCTTGATCATGATTCTCAAAGCTTGACTCAAAAATCATCAAGATGCAAAAGTTTCCATATTTGGACAGTTGAAAAAGTCAATTGTAACTTGACCAGGGCATAACTTTCACATGGATTATCAAAAAAATTCCATACAAAGCTCATTTTGAAGAGAAAGACATTTCCTACAACTCCTCTTCATACTTCAAGTCCAAGAAATGCTCTCACAAAAATTTATCAATTTCAACATTATAGGTCATTTTCAAAAGTCAACAAAAAGGGACTTTAAGTCAAAGGCCATAACTTGAGATTGGTAAATCAAAATGACATGGGACCAAAGACATAGGTTAGAGGACTCAAAGACCTTTCCAAAATGTCCAAGAACATGAGCAAAGCTTAAATATTGAGCAAGTTATGCCTTGTGGAAGTTGGGAAATTTTTGGATATTTTGAAAAGTCAACATTGATTCAAATGACCTAAAAATGCTAATGGGCCTCTTGTCCTTCCACAATTCATCACCCAAGGCATGTGCACGACCATGTGGCCCAAAGGGAAGTTTTTATCATTTTTATTTTATTTATTTGGATTTTTAATTATCAATAATTCATTTAATTAAAATAAATACATGAAAAATACTAAACCTAGGTTTTTAAATCTTTTTATGCATAATATATACTCAATATTTCGTGCATAGCTAGATTTGGAAAGAATCAATATGATTTGTCATAATTTGGTAGAAGTTTGCATGAAAAAGATTTGAAAGCTAATGCCATAAAAATCAAATATTTGTTTCATCAATTCATGGATTTCTTTTGACCCAATTCTTAACCTAATCACTCATATACATATACACATGCTAACCCTCGTGCCCATTACCTGAAGGCTGCGCCATAGACCAAGAACCACACTTGAATTTTTTGCCTAAAATTTGAAAACTGATAACTAGGTTTTAGTTTGATTCAAGCCAAAAGAACCATTCCATCACCTTCCTGGGATATCAAGGAAGGTTTTCAAATCAAGAACATCAACTCTAACGCCTTGAATCGGTATACAGAAGTCAATTTTTTCTCATAAAAATGCATATTCGTGTTTCGATTTTGAGACATTCTCATAGCATTTGGTTTATATATTCATACTAAGCGATGTGTTCTGAAGCTAACCCTATATTTTAATTGCGTTTTTATGCACTATTGGAGAATCTGCCATTGTTGTCTTTTAGGATTTTGCAAGCTTTGAATTGGGCGTTTCCAGATAGGGTAAAATTAGCACACCATAATGCCATTAACGAAACAAGCGTGCTTGGACGATCAAAACGGAACCCTCACGCCTAATTTATGAGGCCCCAGGGGCTAATCGCTATTTTCCAATAGGGTGTCTATAGGGACGGTTCAAAACCGTTGCTGATTGTGTTTTTGTTTCAGGAAAAAATAAAGCCATGAAGAAGATGACTATGTGGCTAGCAGCGATTGGTCTATTTGAAATTTCGCGCTAATTCTCCACTAACGCGTTGTTTCATTTTATAAATATTGTTTGTTATTTAATATACAGAAAACGTGAATAGAGCAGTTGGCAAGGCGTGTACATTGGTGAACCACAGGACCTGGGTTCGATCCCAGGTCCCCTCCCTTTCCATATTATTATTTTTCTAACGTTGCTTGTGTGTAGCTCGTTCCCAGAATCCCAGCGTACACTCTATAGTCCCAGAGCGCCACATGTCCACCAAGATCAAACCCAAGGCCAGGATTCAGGGCATATGGTGTGCCTCAGTCAAATGTGTCACACGCTGGCATGAGAAGTCAGACAAGGCCTTAAACAAATGGGCCCAAATTGCTAAGCAAAACCTCCTATTTGGGGACTGAACCCCTTAGGTTTGCAATACTTTTTTTCATTCTTTTTTTTTATTTCAATTATTATTCCTTTTTATTAATTCTTGTAATTTAAATATTTTCATAAAAAGTATAAAAACAATATAAAAATCAGAAAAAGACAAAAATAAATATTTTTATTTAATATTTTAATATTTTGTAAATAAACATCCTTAATTGATTTTAGTGTTAAAATAGGTTTAAATCTTAATGTTTTTTTTTTTAATAAAACCTAAAATTGGTAGAATTAGGGTTTCAAGCATTTTTCATCCTTTTTTTATTTTACTATATTAAATATTAATTCTTAATTAGTTATTTTTATAAATCAAGTTGCAATTAATTAATTAGACTTACTTTTAGATAATTGTCATATTTTTCTTAATAAATAAAAAAATTGTAGAATTAGGTTTTTAATTTCATTAAATTCTCATAAATACCAAAATCTCAAAAAATAACTTCCTTTCATTTTAATTTTAATTAATATAATAATTTAATTTAATTTCGTTAGAAAAGGGTCCAACGCCCTCGTTTCCAATCTTATTTCAATCCGCGCATTTTTATTTTATGTCATATAATTTTATGTACCTCTCCCAAGGCCTTGTAAACTCGGACATTTTAATCTTTCGCACTTTACTTTACTTATTTATTTTCTGTCAAATCGGGTTCTGGAAATTTTGGCGATGTGGACCCGCGCCTTTTGTAATAGCTTAGAACTTTTATTTCCCGCAATTCTTTTTAACTGCTAAATAATGGCATGCAAGAATGAATGGACAAAAATAAAAACAAACGCATAGCTCACTCATAACATGACAAGATAAATGCAAATGAACATGACACACAAATCACACACCACCCCTAGGGTACGCCTCACTGTTGCCTTGCCTCGAAAGGTGATCGTCGAGCAGAGGATGCCTTAGTAAGTCCTCATGATCCGGGAACCTGGCATGAGGGTAGCTTCTAAGGTGTCTTCCCATTGCTCTGGTGATCACCATGTCCCGAACCTCGAATTGACCCGAACACCTCCAACGGTGGTGCTACCTACCTCTCAATGGTGGGATGGCACTACTTTAAAGGACATTTACACAGACGAATTCCTTAGGGTAGGTAGACGACTCTAGATACTTGCTCTAAATTTCAAAACAAATCAAAAATACTTTTCACACCGACACCTTTTCAAAAAGCTTTCGAAAGCAATTTTTCAAACACTCTTGAGGACCGATACAAGAGTCGAACTGGAATTTTCAAAGAAACTTTTTAAAACCCACAGTTGAAAAGCAAACAAACCATTTTTGAAAACACAAGTGAGCAAGTATCTAAGAGCCCATGGATAACCATGGATAGAAAGGGTGCTAACACCTTCCCTTTCTATAACCTACCTCCCGAACCGAGAGCAATCTCTTTAAGGAATTTTTCTGTGCTTTTGTCCTTTCCATTTGGAGAAAATAAAAGACGGTGGCGACTCTTGCTTCCGCGACATTTTGCAAACCAGCGTTAAACAGTCAGTTCCAGATCCACCGATCACAGAACTGGCGACTCTGCTGGGGAATTAAACTTAAAGTGAGGTGTACCTTAGGGTTAGTTCATAACTGTGTTTTCAATTGTATTGACTTGTCTGCTTTAAATTGTGGGACTGTCTTGGGAGTTCTATAGATCCTAACCCGGATCTGGGGATACCCTGCTTAGGTAGCATAAGCTGTGAGGGACCTGTCCGGCGTAGACCGACACGGGTGAAACAGTGGCTACGTTGGTGTGGCAACTTGGTCTGTACCGATATCCCTTGTGTTGCAACGAGGAGAATATGGGTCTTCTGAGGAGTCATTAAGCACCAACCGACCTTAGAACCTTAAATGACCCAACTTGGCCAATAGAACAGTAGCAGTATGCTACGCCCATTGAGGCTAAACTCTCGTGATGGTTCTGGCTGCAAGAAAAGATTGCGATGCTAGAGTTATGACCGATTGAGGGTAGCCAGTGATATTGGGATCCTCTAGAACCCGGTTACTTCTTATAGGACAGGTCTTAACCAACAAACTGAAAGAGGGTAATACCTAGACCCCATGCTGGCCTAAAATCTAAGGGCTCTTTGGTGTGACTTGTGTGCTTTCATACTTGACTACTTACATGCTTGTTGTCTGACACTTGAGTTTCTTGCAGGTTTTGTTTGTAGTCCTTAATTAGGACTCATAACAAGGTTTACCGAGTTTCCTGCAGGGTTTGTTTTAGTCCTTAATTAGGGCTCATAACAAGGTTTACCGAGTTTCTTGCAGGGTTTGTTTTAGTCCTTAACTGGGACTCATGACAGGTTTTACTTGAGTTTCTTGCAGTTTTGGTTTGCAGTCCTTAATTGGGACTCGTAACAGGGTTACCTACATTACCCCATGCATACCATAACATCATACCATTGCATACATCCTAACCCGTTTCAAGGATCTCAAAGGGCTTGTGATGCAGGTCATGGTGAATCAACTATCCCAGCAAGGGGCAAAGAGGATTTATTTTCCTCTAGCCGAGGTTGTCAGGGGCTATGACCCACTTGATATGGTGAGCTTTGACACTTGAAGAAGGTTTCCCCAACCAAGGTTTTTTGGAAATCAAAATCGGACGTGATGACTAAAGTCAGGGGCTATGACCCACTTGATATGGTGAGCCTTTGACCCTTGGAAGAGAGACTCTCAACAAATATGCAGTTCCTTCAATCAAGCTACCGGACCCAAATTCTAACCAATTTTCTTGTTTACCCTACGAGGTCCTTGAAAGCATTGCATGCATATCATACATATCATCGCATAACAAGTACCCTTTCTCTGCAGGTTGCTTACCTTCTTCGCTGTTTATTTCAGCCGATCGTCATGAATCCTGAATCATCCAATGAGCAGACTATCAAGGCCCTCCAGGCTCAGAATGCCCAGTTCCAAGAGCTGATCGTGAATTTGGCACAGGGGCAACAAGATCTGAAGACCCTGCTCTTGAAAAAGAAGAAGAAGAGGACTGTTTTGTTCAGCCCTAGACGCAGATCTGGGAACACACTGCAGATTGAAGCTGAGAGGACTACTCCATCTGTTGGGGAAGGCAGTCATCATGAGAGAGAGGTTCCTAGTCCAGTGGTCTCCGACAACGAGACAGAATTCAACAATGAACAATACCCTCCTGCCGATGACAAGTACAAACAATTGGAAGACCGCCTGAATGCAATGGAGATCCAACAAGTGCCTGGGCTGGATTTCGGAGACTTGGGTTTGTCAACTGGTGTGGTGATCCCACACAAATTCAAAACACCCTCTTTTGCTAAATACGACGGGGCGTCTTGTCCCAAGCTACACCTCAGGTCTTATGTTCGGAAGATTCAACCGTACTCAGTGGATAAGAATTTGTGGATCCACTTCTTCCAGGAGAGTCTTTCAGGGACTCATCTCGAATGGTTCTATCAGCTGGATGGGACCAAGGTTCGTAACTGGGAGGAGTTGGCTACTGCTTTCTATAAGCAGTATCAGTATAATGCCGACCTTGCCCCTACATGTACCCAACTCCAGGGTATGTCGTTAGGTTCAAGCGAAGGTTTCAAAGAGTACGCTCAGAAGTTGAGGGATCTGGCTGGCAGGGTGCAGCCTCCGTTGACTGATCGGGAGTTGGTAGACATGTTCTTAGGGACCCTATCTGGGCCCTTTTTCAACCATCTGATTGGGAACTCTTCTGCTGGGTTTACAGATCTGATCTTAACTGGGGAGAGGATCGAAGCTGGTATCAAGGCTGGGAAGATACAGAAGGATGCTTCATCGAACACCGATAGAAAACCTTTTAAGAAGGAATCCAATGCCGTCTATGGTTCAAGGAGACAGAATAGACCAGAACACCACCAAGATGCCAATGCAGTGGTGATCTCAAAACCTGCTGGTGCTCTTCAACATCACAACCAACAAAAGAGCGAGAGAAGGCAGTTCACTCGGCTCAGCATGACCTTATCCCAGATATTGCCACAGTTGCTGGAGACCAAGCTGGTAACTCTAAAAGAAGCTCCGAAGAATCAAAATACAACGTCACCAAAGTATAACCCCAACGCCCGCTGCGCTTATCACTCTGACAGCCCGGGGCATACTACAGATGATTGTTGGAGCTTGAAAAATAAGATCCAAGACTTGATTGACGCAAAGGAGATTGAGTTCGAGGCGCCCGAGGCTCCCAACATGATCACTGCTCCTATGCCAAAACATGGCTAGGATAGAAAACACTTTTTTGTTCATTTGAATTCAAGTCGTATTTTTCTTTGTTTATTCAAACAATAATATTCATGTCAAACATTGTTATTTCATTAATGCATTACATATGTCCGTTTTGAAGTAATCATATTCGTATTCACTATATGCAAATTATTTTCATTTTTTCTGCGATGATCAACTCTCGATTAATAATTCTAAGCCTCTTGAGGGAGGATGACGAAAACGATACCACAATCTACAATATGCTTTTGAACAGACCCCGCTGATGAGGTACAGGCATTGTTTCAAATTCCTAAACACTGGAGTTATAAGGATGATAATCCCTCGTCAACCCCTCTGAGCCAAAGAAGTAGGAGTTTTTCTTTTCGAAATTTAAAACCCTTAATCATAACCTGGGGCAGGGTAGTTTCTCAGTTGATCCCAAGTGCATAACGAATGGCACCAAAGAGATCCTTGCAAAAAAGGATAGTGATGGTTCCGAATATTCAATAAAGAAAGGCAGTCATTACCTCTCAAATTAAAAACCCATTAAGTCAAGACCCATGAAGGATACTTACAAAACTGGGGCATCCCGCTGACTGTGATTCCAAAAAAGGGAACAGTTCAGGCAAAAAAAAAAAGAAAGGGATAACAAAAATAAAAAAGAAAGAGGTCATACAAACCCTCAACAAAAAGGAAATGACTGCCCATTCAAAATAAATCATCAATATCCGAACCATCACCGGAAAATCAGAGCAAAGACTCAAACAAGGTCTAACGTATGATCAACTGAGTTTAGGTTTGGAGACTATCACGAAGAGCGGGTGGGTATAAATAATTTGAGCCTTTATCCTTTGTTTCTTAAACCGTGAACCAGGCCACGTTATAACCCTTAAAAGTCCTAGCTGAAGCATGGGTTAGTTCGAAAGCATACTGTGACGAAAGGTATCCTGACTCCTTAAGGCTTACTATAAAGAAGGAGTTGACATCACGTTTTACAAACATTCATTTGTTTTATGAAAAAAGAATGCATTTTCAAAATCTTCAAGACAGACATAGGCTTTGCATTTTTAACATAACTTTTGTTTGCATATGACTTTTTGTTTGAACAGCATAGAAGTTCGCACGACGAATGCCTAATGAACAGAAGTACCTCCAATCAAGGGGCAGACGGGATTATTGTCCATCATCTGGGGCAATTCAGTCAAGATTCGGAGAATCTCTCAAAGGCCAAATAGCCTGGGGAAAATCTCCGCCTGAGTCACTTGGGGCATTTCAAACAACGAATCTTGCCTGATCAAACACCTTCTGGTGGTACGACAAAACACTTCTAACAGGGGCAACTCCCTGCATTCTGAGAGCATGGACATAGTCGAAGAAATACTACGCAAAATCAAAGACCCGCTAGGTTGACACACCTAGGCAAAAATAAGGGCTTCCCGGCGAACCAAAAGGGTTCGGGCAAAAATGAAGGGATGAAATGAAAAAAATCTGTACACCCGGCAAGTCGAAAACCTGGAAAGGCGGCTTGGGCAAAAATGGGTATCCCGGTGGACTGAAAACCCGAAAGGGCGGTCCAGGAAAAAGTTAGGGATTAAAGCATACGACTATGTCCTGTCATCTCACCATTGGCCTACCAGAAGAAGGTTTGTCCACCAACAACTATCAGCACCTCACAGGTCTTTCTCTCCCACCTCAGAAACAGGGGCAATGATGAGTTGTCCAAACGATCTAATTGCTCTGTCCGCCAAGGCACCAAGGTGAGTTCAGCTGAAGAATCTAACCAGTACATTTCAATTCCCCAGAGAGTGAGTCAGCAAGTCAGTTCACTCTCCCCAAGCAAAGCTATACAATCAAACTTAAGGAAGTTGGGTATCCTCCAGTAGATCTCAACATTCCCCACCAGCATATTCTTAACAAGCATCCCCGGCAATCTTGGCCTAAAGATGGTTCCCCGGCGGCATATCAAACATTCAATGGAGTCACTTCCCCGATGCAATGCAAAACTTCCCCAGGAGTCCAGCCCAGTGTCCCCAGGAAAGTGGAATCCATCTCCCCTAAGCAGTAAGCTTATCCCCAGTAGATTCTGGAAGCTTATCCTCGCAGAGCACGAACGCGTCCCCCAGCTTTATTCAAAGAGTTATTTCCCTACCAGGATATAACTGGGTTATCCTCAGCCAAAAGCCACGGAAAGAGCGTCCTCGACGAAGTCTTCTTATCCCCAGCGAAGTCTATCAACACTTCCGACACAACAAAGGTATCCCCAGCGAAGTCTATCAACACTTCCGACACAACAAAGGTATCCCCAGCAAGTTACCATCAACTCAGCAAAGTATCTCTCTCCCCACAGAGTATTGCTTCCCAGCAAGATCGCTAGAGTACTTTTCTCCCCGCAGAGTAATCCATTCGTCAAGTCTATTCCCCAACGGAGTTATCTTATCCTGCCGGTATTCTTGCAACTATCATCCAGCGGAAGCAAAATCTATTCTTCAACATCAGCCCAGGATATGACTTCCCGGCACCCGTCAAGGATTTACTTTCCTAGACGAAAACATACATTCCAAAACATCACATTCTCATACATTATAGCATGCATATACGCATCATATCTTAAATCTCATTTATGTGGAGAACATCATTGCTTGATCCATATCATGCATTGCATATGACTGACCTTTACCTTTCAGGAAAGATTCAGTTAAGTTCTCAAGCTACATTCCAAAGACCTTATCTGGTTCAGTTAAATCGACTCCCAAAGATTTTCCTGGTTATTATCCAGTCAAAGGCGTTCTCTGGTCTAGTTAAACTGACTCCTAAAGGTTTTTCTTTTGAAGACTCAGTTGAAGACTCCAAAGACCTTGTCTGGTTCAGTTAAATCGACTCCTAAAGATTTTCCTGGTTATTATCCAGTCAAAGGCGTTCTCTGGTTCAGTTAAACCGACTCCTAAAGGTTTTTCTTTTTGAAGACTCAGTTGAAGAATCCAAGACCTTCTCTGGTTCAGTCAGATCGACTCCAAAGATCTCCCTGTTTCTTATCCAGTTGAAGACATTCAAGACCTTGACCGGTTCAGTTAAATCGACTCCAAAGATTTCTCTGTTTCTTATCCAGTCAAAGGCCTTCTCTGGTTCAGTCAGATCGACTCCAAAGATCTCCCTGTTTCTTATCCAGTTGAAGACATTCAAGACCTAGACCGGTTCAGTTAAATCGACTCCAAAGATTTCTCTGTTTCTTATCCAGTCCAAGGCCTTCTCTAGTCCAGCTAAATCGACCCCAAACAGATTTTCCTGATAAAGACTCAGTAGAAGTTATCCAAGGTTTTCCCAATGATTGCTATTGAGGTTGTAATCGCCTATGGTTCTCTCCCCGATACTGCAGAGATGATAATTCCATCCAAGGTTTTCTCAATGATTGCTATTGAGGTTGTAATCGCCTATGGTTCTCTCCCCGATACTGCGGAGATGATAATTCCATCCAAGGTTTTCTCAATGATTGCTATTGAGGTTGTAATCGCCTATGGTTCTCTCCCCGATACTGTGGAGATGGTAATTCCCACCAAGATTCTCTCAATGATTTCTATTGAGGTTGTAGTCGCCTATGGTTCTCTCCCCGATCCTACGGAGGTGGTAATCCCAGGCTTCGCTCAACGATTGCTGTTGAAGTTGAAGTTATCCAAGACTCTCTCAATGATTGTTGTTGAGGTTGTAGTCACCTATTGGTTCTCTCCCCGATCCTGCGGAGGTAGTAATCATCCCAAGATTTTCTCAACGATTGCTGTTGAAGTTAAAGTCACCCAAGGTTATCTCACCGTTCCTGTTGAGGTAGTAACCATCCCTGGTTCATTCATCATCGTTTGAAGCTCCAGACCCAGCTCCTGTAACCAGTCAGGACACAGCTACACAAAGAATTTGAAGACCAGCTCCCGTAACAGGTCAGGTAATCATTTTTCTTTTGCAGGTATGCAAGTTCTCGCTAAGGAAGTTCTTACGCGATCAACATCCAGATGGCATCTATAAGCCCATCCACCTTCCATCAACTCTTAGCATGGCATCTATAAGCCCATCATCCTATCCATCAATCTCTAAATGGCCTCTATAAGCCCATTCCACCATCACACTGCCACTATGTGAGCGCAAATTTCTGGGCACTCTAGTGTTCAATCATCTTCCACCTTCGGATTACGAAAGGCACGTCAGCCAATCTACATCCTCAGGTCTAAGAAGATTGAACAGGGGCAACTGTTGTACCCCAAAATTTTCCCTCCCATATTCTTCAAGAAATTGCCAAGTCAAGCTTCAAAATCTCCCCAAGGGTTGCACAGTTCAAGGGCCTCCTAACAGTCAAAATTAGGGTTTTGGTTCTGACAAAGTAAATGAGGTTTCCAAGGTTCCAATCAAGTCCCACATGCCTATAAATATGGTCAAGCATCCTCATACCAAGTTTCAAGACTTTCAGCACAAAATTGCACAGTCAAAAACCCTAATTGCACTACAGTCAACTGTAGGGGCAAAATGGTCATTTGACAGTCAAAAGTTCAAATTTTTGGTCAACATATCATTTTGAAGCCACAAACATCATTTTATCAATGCTTGATCATGATTCTCAAAGCTTGACTCAAAAATCATCAAGATGCAAAAGTTTCCATATTTGGATAGTTGAAAAAGTCAACTGTAACTTGACCAGGGCATAACTTTCACATGGATTATCAAAAAAATTCCATCCAAAGCTCATTTTGAAGAGAAAGACATTTCCTACAACTCCTCTTCATACTTCAAGTCCAAGAAATGCTCTCACAAAAAGTTATCAATTTCAACATTATAGGTCATTTTCAAAAGTCAACAAAAAGGGACTTTAAGTCAAAGGCCATAACTTGAGATTGGTAAATCAAAATGACATGGGACCAAAGACATTGGTTAGAGGACTCAAAGACCTTTCCAAAATGTCCAAGAACATGAGCAAAGCTTAAACATTGAGCAAGTTATGCCTTGTGGAAGTTGGGAAATTTTTGGATATTTTGAAAAGTCAACATTGATTCAAATGACCTAAAAATGCTAATGGGCCTCTTGTCCTTCCACAATTCATCACCCAAGGCATGTGCACGACCATGTGGCCCAAAGGGAAGTTTTTATCATTTTTATTTTATTTATTTGGATTTTTAATTATCAATAATTCATTTAATTAAAATAAATACATGAAAAATACTAAACCTAGGTTTTTAAATCTTTTTATGCATAATATATACTCAATATTTCGTGCATAGCTAGATTTGGAAAGAATCAATATGATTTGTCATGATTTGGTAGAAGTTTGCATGAAAAAGATTTGAAAGCTAATGCCATAAAAATCAAATATTTGTTTCATCAATTCATGGATTTCTTTTGACCCAATTCTTAACCTAATCACTCATATACATATACACATGCTAACCCTCGTGCCCATTACCTGAAGGCTGCGCCATAGACCAAGAACCACACTTGAATTTTTTGCCTAAAATTTGAAAACTGATAACTAGGTTTTAGTTTGATTCAAGCCAAAAGAACCATTCCATCACCTTCCTGGGATATCAAGGAAGGTTTTCAAATCAAGAACATCAACTCTAACGCCTTGAATCGGTATACAGAAGTCAATTTTTTCTCATAAAAATGCATATTCGTGTTTCGATTTTGAGACATTCTCATATCATTTTGTTTATATATTCATACTAAGCGATGTGTTCTGAAGCTAACCCTATATTTTAATTGCGTTTTTATGCACTATTGGAGAATCTGCCATTGTTGTCTTTTAGGGTTTTGCAAGCTTTGAATTGGGCGTTTCCAGATAGGGTAAAATTAGCACACCATAATGCCATGAACGAAACAAGTGTGCTTGGACGATCAAAACGGAACCCTCACGCCTAATTTATGAGGCCCCAGGGGCTAATCTCTATTTTCAAATAGGGTGTCTATAGGGACGGTTCAAAATCGTTGCTGATTGTGTTTTTGTTTCAGGAAAAAATAAAGCCATGAAGAAGATGACTATGTGGCTAGCAGCGATTGGTCTATTTGAAATTTCGCGCTAATTCTCCACTAACGTGTTGTTTCATTTTATAAATATTGTTTGTTATTTAATATACAGAAAACGTGAATAGAGCAGTTGGCAAGGCGTGTACATTGGTGAACCACAGGACCTGGGTTCGATCCCAGGTCCCCTCCCTTTCCATATTATTATTTTTCTAACGTTGCTTGTGTGTAGCTCGTTCCCAGAATCCCAGCGTACACTCTATAGTCCCAGAGCGCCACATGTCCACCAAGATCAAACCCAAGGCCAGGATTCAGGGCATATGGTGTGCCTCAGTCAAAGGTGTCACACGCTGGCATGAGAAGTCAGACAAGGCCTTAAACAAATGGGCCCAAATTGCTAAGCAAAACCTCCTATTTGGGGACTAAACCCCTTAGGTTTGCAATACTTTTTTTCATTCTTTTTTTTTATTTCAATTATTATTCCTTTTTATTAATTCTTGTAATTTAAATATTTTCATAAAAAGTATAAAAACAATATAAAAATCAGAAAAAGACAAAAATAAATATTTTTATTTAATATTTTAATATTTTGTAAATAAACATCCTTAATTGATTTTAGTGTTAAAATAGGTTTAAATCTTAATGTTTTTTTTTTAATAAAACCTAAAATTGGTAGAATTAGGGTTTCAAGCATTTTTCATCCTTTTTTTATTTTACTATATTAATTATTAATTCTTAATTAGTTATTTTTATAAATCAAGTTACAATTAATTAATTAGACTTAATTTTAGATAATTGTCATATTTTTCTTAATAAATAAAAAAATTGTAGAATTAGGTTTTTAATTTCATTAAATTCTCATAAATACCAAAATCTCAAAAAATAACTTCCTTTCATTTTAATTTTAATTAATATAATAATTTAATTTAATTTCGTTAGAAAAGGGTCCAATGCCCTCGTTTCCAATCTTATTTCAATCCGCGCATTTTTATTTTATGTCATATAATTTTATGTACCTCTCCCAAGGCCTTGTAAACTCGGACATTTTAATCTTTCGCACTTTACTTTACTTATTTATTTTCTGTCAAATCGGGTTCTGGAAATTTTGGCGATGTGGACCCGCGCCTTTTGTAATAGCTTAGAACTTTTATTTCCCGCAATTCTTTTTAACTGCTAAATAATGGCATGCAAGAATGAATGGACAAAAATAAAAACAAACGCATAGCTCACTCATAACATGACAAGATAAATGCAAATGAACATGACACACAAATCACACACCACCCCTAGGGTACGCCTCACTGTTGCCTTGCCTCGAAAGGTGATCGTCGAGCAGAGGATGCCTTAGTAAGTCCTCATGATCCGGGAACCTGGCATGAGGATAGCTTCTAAGGTGTCTTCCCATTGCTCTGGTGATCACCATGTCCCGAACCTCGAATTGACCCGAACACCTCCAACGGTGGTGCTACCTACCTCTCAATGGTGGGATGGCACTACTTTAAAGGACATTTACACAGACGAATTCCTTAGGGTAGGTAGATGACTCTAGATACTTGCTCTAAATTTCAAAACAAATCAAAAATACTTTTCACACCGACACCTTTTCAAAAAGCTTTCGAAAGCAATTTTTCAAACACTCTTGAGGACCGATACAAGAGTCGAACTGGAATTTTCAAAGAAACTTTTTAAAACCCACAGTTGAAAAGCAAACAAACCATTTTTGAAAACACAAGTGAGCAAGTATCTAAGAGCCCATGGATAACCATGGATAGAAAGGGTGCTAACACCTTCCCTTTCTATAACCTACCTCCCGAACCGAGAGCAATCTCTTTAAGGAATTTTTCTGTGCTTTTGTCCTTTCCATTTGGAGAAAATAAAAGACGGTGGCGACTCTTGCTTCCGCGACATTTCGCGAACCAGCGTTAAACAGTCAGTTCCAGATCCACCGATCACAATATGCATATACCATTCATCATAACATAAGAAGGTTTTTGCAACAAGTCTCCTCCTCTCTCTACTGTTTATTTCAGTAAGATGGATCTCGAGCAAACAGTGAAAGATCTTCAAGCTCAGAATATACAGTTTCAACAGTTGCTCATGACCCTAGCCAAGGGGCAAGAAGAATTGAAGACTCTGCTGGCTGAAGAGAGGAAAAAGAAAACAAAGAAAGCGACCGGAGTCTTAAACATGGGAAGAAGATTCCAGGGGAAGACAAGAAGAACTTTGAACTTTGCAACAACATCCGGTGTAGGAGAAGGGAAAGGAAAGGAAACAGTTGTCCCGTCAGAATCGGAAGAAGAGGAAGACTACTCTGAGGAACAGTACCCTCCAGCTGATGACAAGTACAGACATCTCGAAGAGCTTTTGAGCGCGATAGAAATACAAAAAGTGTCGGGCTTAGACTTTGAGGAATTGGGACTAGTGTCGGGGATTGTGATTCCTCCGAAATTCAAAGTTCCTATGTTTGCAAAATATGATGGAGTGTCATGCCTTAAAATGAATCTCCAGTCATATGTGAGAAAAATCCAACCCCATACCGCTGATAAAGACTTATGGGTGCACTTTTTCCAAGACAGTCTGTCTGGAACACAACTCGTCTGGTTTTACCAACTAGAAAGAGCCAACGTCCACAATTGGGAAGATCTTGCCGCAACTTTCTACAAGCAATATCAATACAATGCTGATTTGGCGCCTACCTGTACTCAACTCCAGAGTATGGCCATGGCTTCCAATAAAGGTTTCAAGGATTACGCACAAAAATGGAGAGATTTGGCTGGAAGAGTTCAACCCCCTCTGTCTAAAAGGGAATTGGTGGACATGTTCTTAGGCACCTTATCTGGCCCCTTCTTCAACCATTTAATCGGAAGTTCATCTGCCAGCTTTACTGAACTAATATTAACAAGAGAGAGGGTGGAAGCTGGCATAAAAAGTGGAAAGATTCAGAAGGATTCATCTTCTTCTACAGTTGTAAGGAAGCCTTTCATCGGGAAGAAAGAGGTAACTGCTGTATATCCGTAAAGGAACCAAGATAGGGCCGAACGCTGACCAATGGTGGGGGCTGTTATGATTCCCAAGCCTACATCTGATCAACAAAGAAGTAATCAACCAAGGGTGGAAAGGCCGGTCAGGCAATTCACCAGAATCAACATGACTTTGTCTCAAGTATTACCGCATCTTCTGAGATCCAACTTGGCAACCTTGAAAGAAGCTCCGAAAAACCCCAATACAACGTCCCCTCATTATCACCCTAATGCCCGTTGCGCATATCACTCTGAAAGTCATGGTCACGATACTAATAATTGTTGGGCCTTGAAGAACAAAATACAAGACCTCATTGAAGCAAAATAAATTGAGTTTGATGCGCCTGAGAAGCCAAATGTCATTTCTGCTTCTATGCCCAGACATGGCCACAATACCAATGCTATTGAAGAAGATTTGTTTATTACCACAGTTGATGAACTCATGACTCCACTTCCAACCATTAAGATAAACTTGTTGAAAGCCGGTGTGTTCCCGGACTGTAATGAAGTTTGCCATCTCTGCTTGTCCTCACCAACTAATTGCCCTTTGTTGAAAGCAGGCATTTAGCGCCTGATAGATAAAAAATAGATTTTGTTTGAAAGTACTCCTGTTTCACCTATTCCTGTTGAAGATGTTTCAATCATTACCATTTCCACCAATTCTTCCAGGGTCTCCACCAAAAGACCCGTTAGAATTACACTAGTTCTGAAAGAAACTCCTCTAATAATCACAATGTCTAGGCCAGTCCCATATGTATCAGACAAAACCGTGTCGTGGAATTATGGAGGGGACATTTACTACCATGGCATCAAACAAGATTGGCTGGCCGCCGAAGAGATAAGCTCCAAAGAAGAAGATTCTTACATCAGCAATATTGCCGGAACTAGTAAAATTACCTGAAGCGGTAGGATCTTTTCTCCAGAAATTGCTCCCCCAAAAGCAGTTTCTGGACCCGTGATCATCCCTGTGGCTGATCAAAAGGTTACTTTCGTACCCATAATCATCTCTGTAAGTGCTTCTATTGACGAAGACGTTACAACCCCTGTTATCATTCCTACCAACACTCCTGCTGCTGAGACTCGAGGAAAGAGTATTCAAGTGGAGCCTGTCCGGACAAAGGCTCAATCACTGACTATCCCGGAGGCTTCCAAGAAATAAATGGAGGAGATCCTAAAAATTATAAAGAGGAGCGAATACAATGTAGTTGAACAATTGGGGCAAATTCCCTCCAAAATCTCCATGCTGGCATTACTACTGTGTTCCGAGGCACATGTGAAAGCCTTGGTGAAGTTCCTAAAAACAGCCCATGTGCCTCAAGAGACGTCTGCTGATCAATTCCAAGACTGCGTAGCCAGATTGACAGCGGATAATGGCCTAGGTTTCTCGGATGTTGATCTAACACCGAGGGGAAGAAAGCACAATGAGGCCTTGTATGTCTTTGTGGAATGTATGGCCTCAACTCTGGCACATGTTTTGGTGGATACTGGCTCATCCCTGAATGTATTACCCAAAAAAGCTCTTGACAGACTTGACTGCGAGGGGCTAACGTTAAAGCCAAGCAACATAATAGTAATGGAATTTGATGGTTCGAAGAGGATGGTGCACGAGGAAGTGGATATCCCCATAAAGGTTGGAACCCAAACCTTTAATTCAACCTTTTATGTAATGGATATCCGCCCTTCTTACTCCTGATTGCTAGGCCAGCCATGGATCCACAATGTTGGCGTTGTTACCTCTACATTGCACCAGATGTTGAAGTATCCGGTTCAAGGGAAGATTATCATTGTCCATGGAGAGGAAGAATACATGATCATCCATCTCAATTCCTTCAGATATGTGGAATTGGACGGTGAATTCATTGAAACTCCATTTCAACACTTCGAAGAGGTCCCCCAAGAGGTGGCAGAGAACAAGATTGTGTCCCAGATTCCCAAGATTACAAGACCTCCACTCCGGATGTCATCACTAAAGGACACCAAAGCAGTGGTAGAGGAAGGTGGATGCACCATCTGGGGGAAACTTCCGGATATCCCGTATAAGTCTGACAAGTTTGTCCTAGGTTTCACTTCAAGTGCTCAAAAGGTTGTACGACGTGCCCATGCTGGAGGGCCACCCTTGAAGATTAGCAACCGCGAGGTCAACGCGGTAGAAGATGGTGAAGATGGCTGCAACCTGGAGGAATGGATCTTTCCGACTGTCAATGGAGGGCTCAGCAATTGGGAGGACAGAGATTTCATCCCAATCACTTTCATCCCTCAGTAATTTATCTTTACATTATGTTGGATCTGTAATATTCAAAAAAATTCGCACTCTTAAAACCTTGTGTCTTACTCGAGGCACAGTGGTCCATTTGTAAGGGTTATTATTTCATCTTCATATGACATCAATGAATCATGGAAGTTTTCGCATTCAAACTTTTGTGCTCATTGTTTTTTCTTTTACATTTTATTTTTATTTTTATTTTTTTTCAAAGATAGCTATACCCTTACACACACCCACACTCACAATGCAGGTATCCATCCATTCTGGATCCCATGGGTAACAATAATGCTATGGCCTTTCGTGACTCTGAGAATCTAATCTACCAAGCCGAAGACAAAGGTGAGGAAGATTGTGAGGTACCAGGGGAACTTGCCAGACTGCTACAACAAGAAGAAAGAACCATTCAGCCTCACGAGGAATCCATGGATACAATCAACATGGGTTTTGAAGAAGACAAAAAAGAGGTCAAGGTGGGTGCCAATCTAGAACCCAGTATCAAGAAGTGTTTGATTCAGTTGTTGCATGATTATGTTGAAGTCTTTGCATGGTCATATGAAGACATGCCAGGACTTGATGAAGATATTGTGGTACATCGTCTGCCTACAAGAGAAGATTGTTTGCCAGTAAAGCAAAAGGTACGTTGAATGAGGCATGATATGTCAGAAAAGATTAAAGCAGAGGTCATGAAGCAATTTAACGCTGGAATCTTGGTTGTCACCTCTTACCCCCAATGGGTTGCCAATGTTGTTTCCGTGCCCAAAAAGGACGGCAAAGTGCGAATGTGTGTGGACTACCGAGATCTGAATAGGGCAAGCCCTAAGGATGATTTTCCACTCCCCCACATTGATATCCTAGTTGACAATACGGAACAACACAAAGTGTTTTCCTTCATGGACGGATTCTCAGGTTACAACCAAATCAAAATGGCACCTGAGGACATGGAGAAAACAACATTTGTCACACAATGGGGCACATTCTGCTACAAGGTGATGCCATTCGGACTGAAGAATGTTGGGGCAACCTATCAGTGTGCCATGGTAGCTTTATTTCATGACATGATACATCATGAAATAGAAGTCTACATGGACGATATGATAGCCAGATCGCAAACAGAAGAAGAGCACCTTGATCACTTACAAAAACTCTTTGAGAGACTGAAGAAGTACAAGCTAAGGTTGAATCCGAACAAGTGCATATTCGGGGTACGGTCTGCTAAGCTCCTAGGTTTTATTGTCAACAACAAAGGTATTGAGGTCGATCCTGCCAAATTTAAAGCAATACAAGAGATGCTTGCTCCTCGTACTGAGAAGGAAGTCAGAGGATTCTTAGGACGTTTGAACTATATCACCGGATTCATTTCTCACCTGACAGCTACTTGTGAGCCAATCTTCAAACTATTGAAGAAAGATTAAGTAGTCAATTGGAATGATGAATGCCAAGTTGCTTTTGATAAAATCAAAGAGTACTTACAAGAGCCTCATGTGTTGATGCCACCAGTCGAGGGAAGACCGTTAATTATGTATCTGACCATTTTAGAAAACTCAATGGGGGTGTGTATTGGGGCAGCATGACGAGTCTGGCCGAAAAGAGCACGCTATTTACTACCTGAGCAAAAAGTTTACCGACTGTGAAACCAAATATTCACTGCTTGAGAAAACTTGCTGCACTCTGGCATGGGTTGCTCGCCGGCTAAGACAGTATATGCTGACTCATACTACCTTATTGATATCTAAAATGGATCTGATAAAATACATCTTCGAGAACCCTGCTCTTTCTGGGAGAATAGCTAGATGGCAGATGATCCTAACAGAGTACGACATACGGTATACTACCCAGAAAGCTATAAAAGGGAGTGTACTGGATGATCACCTTGCTCACCAAGTTGTAGAAGACTACCAGTCCATGAAGTTCGAATTTCTGGATGAAGACATCGTGACATTAGACAACTGCGAAGAAATCAGCCCATATGACAGACCTGAACAAGGATCCCGATGGACCCTGTTCTTTGATGGAGCATACAATGCACTTGGTAATGGTATCGATGTTGTACTCATATCTCCAGAAGGGTGTCATACTCCTTTTACTGCCAGACTTTGCTTCAATTGTACGAACAACATGGCGGAATATGAAGCATGCATATTTAGTCTCAGAGCTGCCATAGACTTGGGGATCAAATTATTAGATGTATTCGGAGACTCAGCCTTGGTCATCATTCAGATCAAAGGGGAATGGGACACCAAACACCCAAACCTTATCCCTTACAAAGAACATGTTTTGACATTGCTACCACATTTTGAGGAGATTACCTTTGAGCACTTCTCGTGAGAAGAAAATCAGCTAGCAGACGCTCTAGCCACAATGTCATCTACGTTTAAACTTAATTGGGATAACGAGGCTCCCCATATCACCATTGAAAGGATGGATGAACCAGTACACTATCAAGAGATTAATACAGAAGAAGTAGTGGACCAACCTTGGTTTCACGAAGTCAAGAGGTATCTCGAGGCTCAAGAATATCCATAAGGAGCTTCAATCAATGATAAAAAAGTTCTTAGGGAGATTCTCTGCTAAGTTCTTCCTTAGTAATGGCATCCTATACAAACGCAATCATGACACTGCGTTACTTTGGTGCGTAGATAAGGTTGAAGCTGAAAGGATCATGGCTGAATTACATGAAGGCACTTTTGGTACCCATTCCAGTGGGCATACGATGGCAAAGAAAATCCTACAGGCGGGCTATTACTGGTCTACCATGGAAGCAGATTGCTATCAACACTCTCGAACTTGCCATAAGTGTCAAATTTATGCTGACAAGGTGCATGTACCTCTGGTTCCTCTGAATGTCTTAACAGCTCCTTGGCCCTTTACTATGTGGGGAATAAATATGATTGGGGAAATCAAGCCGACAGCCTCCAATGGACACCGCTTCATCCTGGTGGCCATTGACTATTTTACAAAATGGGTGGAGGCAGCTTCCTTCGCTTCCGTTACCAAGAACGTTGTTGCCCGTTTCATCAAGCAAAATCCCGTTTGCCGGTACGGTATCCCATAAAGGATCATCACTGAAAATGGTACAAATCTCAACAACACTATGATCACCACATTGTGCGAGCAATTCAAGATTCAACATCACAATTCTTCTCCCTATCGGCCAAAGATGAATGGTGCTGTAGAAGCTGCAAATAAAAACATTAAAAAGATCATACAGAAAATGACAGTTACATACAAAGACTGGCATGAGATGTTACCATTCGCTCTCCACGGATATCGTACCACGATTCTCACATCAATCGGGGCAACACCCTATTCCTTGGTTTATGGCATGGAGGTTGTCTTGCCTATCGAGGTCCAGATCCCCTCTCTGAGGATTATGAAGGATGCAGGGTTAAATGAAGATGATTGGATCCAGACTCGACTTGGTCAATTGAATTTGATTAATGAGAAGAGACTTACTGTTGTTTCCCATGGTAAAATGTACCAAAAACGGATGATCAAGGCTTTCAACAAGAAAGTCAGACGCCAAGTGTATCAAGTTGGAGATCTAGTGATCAAACGCATCTTCTTGCCATAAGGTGATCCCAGGGGCAAATGGACTCCTACCTATGAAGGACCATTTGTGATCAAAAACATTTTCTCTGGTTGTGCAATGATCTTAACCACCATGGATGGTGACGACCTGCCACACCCTGCGAACACGGACATAGTCAAAAGATACTATGCATAAGAGACCTGCTAGGTTGACATACTTAGGCAAAACAAGGGCATCCCGGAGAACCAAAAAGGTTCGGGCAAAAGTTAGGGATAAAACAAAAAAATATGTACACCCGGCAAGTTGAAAACCCGAAAGGGTGACTTGGGCAAAAAAAAATGTTTCCTGGTGGACTGAAAACCCGAAAGGGCGGTCCAGGCAAAAGTTAGGGAATTAAAGCGTATGACTATGTTCCATTGGATCATTTTACGGACAACCTTTGGCTTCAACTAACAAACTCAGAGGTTCTGATAAATTCAATCAGCTTCGGACAAGGAAACAAATAGACAAGATGCTCAGAGATACGAAGGATATAGCATAATGTAAACCCCATGGGATTTTTTATACACATAGCTATCTTTTCTTTGTATCAAAATTTTCATTTTTACGACATCATTCTCTTACTAGAATGTTTGTCTCCTTGTACAAAAAATACTTACTCAAAGTCAATACAAAATATTCCTTTGAAAGTGCTAAAACTATTTATCTTTTCTTTACACTTGTGTTTTGTTTACAAAAACGTCCAATGATTCATTGTTGAGCATATGCACTTGAACATAATTACTGTTTACAAATAAAACAAAATAGGAAAGACAATTACTGATAGGTTGAAAGGATAGAGAAATGTCTCTAGGCTATTCCATAAGTAACCTTTTGCAGTACGTTGTTTAAATCCCCAGTAGAACAAAATTTCAAATTATTGACCCCTAGTAGAAGTCGTCAAATTTCTCAAGATTCCCCAATAGGATTCTACAAGTACACGGCATTTTCCTTACAACAAGAGTTTATTTCTCAAAGCGAAATTCATCAATAGTTCGACTTCAAGACATGAAGACTTACATATCCTCAGCAATAGTCAGGGATTTATCTAACAGCAATACAACAAATTAGCTCACATACGCATGCATTGCATCCACATATCATAAACATTAATAAAGCAAATACATTACATTATACATTTCATGCAACATGACTTTGTATTTTAGCTAACATTTTACCCTTTTCAGGATAAAATTAATAGCTACCATTAACAATATTCAACCTTTTGATACAGTTCAGATACGCTCCAGACATGGATGCCACCCTGATACTCATTCAGATTCAACCTTTTGATACAGTTCAGATATGCACCAGACACGGATGCCATCCTGATACCCATTCAAAGAAGACTTTTGATACAGTACAGATATGCTTCAGACACGGATGCCATTCTGATACTCATTCAGATTCAGCTTTCAGATACAGTACAGATACGCTCCAAGCACGGATGCCATTCTGATACTCATTCAGATTCAACTTATGATATAGTACAGATACGATCCAGACACGGATTCCATTCTGTTACTCATTCAAAGATAGCTTTTGATACAGTACAGATACGATCCAGACACGGATGCCATTCTGATACTCATTCAAAGACAGCTTTTGATACAGTTCAGATATGCACCAGATACAGATGCCATCTTGATACTCATTCAAAGACAACTTCAGATACAGTACAAATACGCTCTAGAAACGGATGCCATTCTGATACTCATTTAGATTCAACTTTCATATATAGTTCAGATACGCTCCAGACACGGACACCATTCTGATATTCATTCTTACAGCTCACAAATTACAAAACCAATAATCACTTTTGGGTGGAATCTTTTAAGCCCATCTCCAGCAACTATCCATCATTTCTCCGAATGGTAAATCCGCCAACCCTACTATCCAAGCTTTCATCTCGAAGTAACCCTACTATCCAGGTTCCTTCTCCCTTATCTCCAGACAACAGTTTACAACACTGAAAGGCCCAGACCCAACCAGACATGGTCGGTGTCATATTTCCCCAGTAAGTCGTTGTACAGCCTAGACCCTAACTAGGTATACATCCTACTTCCACTCCCTCAAGAGTTAATTCCCCAGTACAGTAATGGACAACCGAAGCTCCTAGATCTTACTTCCCAGGGCATAAATCAACATTCCTCAGCAAAATCCTCCTCAACAGCAGGTACATGAATTCTCGCCAAGGAATCTCTTATGCAACCGATCTTTTCTGAATAGCATCTTTAAGCCCATCTCTGATGATTCCCCGTCGCCTTTCGAATGGCATCTGTAAGCCCACTCCCGACATCACCAATCAACATTATTTCATACGAGTGCAAATTTCTGGGCACTCTAATATTCAATCATCTTCCACCTTCAGACCACGAAAGGCAGACCAGCCAATCTACATCCTCAGGTTTAAGAAGATTGAACAGGGGCAGCTGTTGTACCCCAAAATTTGCCCTCTCATTTCTCAAAGGGTCAACCTAGACCCTCAGGTTTTCTTCCATCCAATTTCAAGCCATGAATTACAAGTTTTCCAAGAAAGCCATCCACAAGGGCAAAATGGTCATTTGCATACTAAAAAGTAAAAATTTGACTTTTGGATCAAAATCAAGCTTCAAGAATCATATTTCGTCAAGACACGTTGAAATATGAAGTTTTGTTTCATCAAGAAGTTCAAAAGTCAAAATTCTAAATACTTGAAATTTTTCTAAGTGTTCAAGAAATATGACAAGCTCAGAACTTCTGATCAGATTATCACCATAATGCAAGCTGATTCTGGAAGAACTTCTGGAACAAAAGTTATAGATTTCAATAAAATCTAAAACATTGCAGAATAGAACTTCTCCTGGAAATGCTGGAATTTCAAGTTATAAATGTTCAAAGACACGTCCATGAAACTAAAACACTCAGCAAATTCTGAATACTTTTAAGACAGAGTTTGGTCAGAACTTCTGGGCCAGTTTTAACAAAGGTTCAGTCAGAGTTTACAAGGGTAATTCAAAGAAGGTTTACAAAGCATGCTACAGGCTTCCTGGAAAGTCTGAGAGTTCCTTCAGAACATGCTGGAGCAAGGGATTCAAGGATAAGAAGTTGGATGTTTATTCTAAATCACGCTGAAGCTGAACTTTTGATCCAGAACTAAGAAATTATGCAGAATATCACGTTGCAGGATTTATGGGTTGATCAATCTCATCATCATTTAATGCTCACAACCACTTATGGGTCTTTGTTCAAAGGGTTTCTCCACGTGTGGCATAGAAGTACCTTTACTGTCTTGGAAAAGCAAACTCTTATAAAAAAGTGTGCTGGGCCCATGCGTTACTTTTGTTTTGGAAGTTACCTTTCCTTAATTCCTGCTTACAATTCCAACTTAGGTGCTGCTAAGGCTACTAACCACCAGACTTGCTTCAACAGCAAGGAAGCACCCTAGCATGTGATGGTTGCACTCTCCAAACTACAAGATCTTTGCCTATAAATTGAAAGCCATTGGCCACTGTAAAAGGGTCGAAAATTAAGAAAGAAAAAGCCTTGAATCCCTGCTAAAATTCCAAGAGCCCAAAGCTGCAACACAAAATACAAAACTTGTTAACTTTTGATTTCTTGCATTCAAACTCCATCTGTTCTCAAGTGTTTCTTGACTAAAACCATCCACACAGTTTCTGATTCATATATTATAAGTTATCCTAACTTCTGTGTTCATACTGCAATACACTCTCCATCCACCTCCATCTCAAAGAAGTCAAAATATTACCCATTGGCTATTCCAGAGGTTGAAAACTTCCAACCTGCTGAGTACGTGAAGAAGCTGCTCAGAACATCACCAGAGTTCAGGACCAAACTCCAGTTCACAGAATCTTTTCCAGCTACAAGGTAAGCTTCTACTGACTCTCACCACATTACTTAAGCATTATCAGATTTGCATGTTCAAATATACATGTAGACATCATGTTTCTGATGTTGTACGTATTCTGAGTTTTCATGTATTTGTATGCTTAAGTAGGGAGTAAATCAGTTCAAAACTTCTTGAAGAAATTAGAACTCAAAATTAGGATTAGCAAATCCATGCTTGCCTCTGATTTATATTTCTGATATCTCTTGTTTCTGAAACACTATGAAACCTGCAATAACTGTCATATGCACATCTTCTGTTCTGTTGAGAAATGACTAAGTTGCAGATGTTCTAACTAGCATGGAAGGGGAGACCAAGTTCTGTCAGTGGTATCAGAACTTCTGAAGATGCGGACCCAGAACTTCTGACTTTACTTATTTTTACTAATATGATCTATGTTTTACAGCACGCCAGAGTCAGAACTTCTGATCTCCTTTAGTTAGCAATATGTTGATTCTATTTTCTTTTCTTCACTATTTTTTCTATCACTTCTTATTTCATTAATCAAAAACACCAAAAAACATTTTTTTCATTTTTACATGCTTTATTTTATTTCTTAAAACAAAAAGATCAAAAAATATTTTCTTAAACAAAAACTTATCTCTTTTCTAAAACAAAACAAGTCCATTTCACATTTTCTTGTACATTCTTATCCATTCAATATGGTTGTAATAGTAACTTAGGACTTAATTTTATTTGCAATCCCCATTTGTAAATTTGTACACCCCATCCCCCCAATGATTGTAATAGCGTAGAATCTTTATTTTTTTGCACTTTTTATTGCTTTCATATAATGTTAGTAATTAGGGTGTGTATGGCAAGACATGAAATTGACAAGTAGGTCACCCTAATCAAGACTAAAATTCATGCAATCAAACACACTTGCACACAAAACACCCCTAGAGTTACCTCACTTTGTTGCCTTATACAAAAATGGCCATATTATGCATGTAAGGTATCTTAGCAAAAACAAATAAATACAAGATCATAGTCCCTCGATGACGCTATTCAAAGTTGCCTTACAAAAATGATCTTAGTCCCTCAAAAAATGCTAAGATACTTTGCAGCATTGCTAATCATGGTTATACGATAACCCGCGCCCGTCTCGTTTACATCCAAAGATAGGTGTGATACGGTGGGAGAACTGACTTGAGGTTTGCGTTTGTATTCGCACTTGTTCGGTTTAGCAAGAGTCGCCACCGACTTTTTATTTTATCCTAAAGGAAAGGTTAAAAAAAGCACAGGAAAAACCTTTTGAGATGTTTCGTGGGTTCGGGGGGTAGATTATGAAAATGGAAGGTATTAGCACCCTTTTCATCCATGGTTATCCATGGGCTCTTAGTTACTTGGTTTTAGATCACTTGCCTTGATTTTTTTGATTGCTTGAAATGGTGTGTGTATTTGTGTTTTGAAAATGTTTTGAAATAGACGCCTTTGTTTCGGCAACCGTTGTAATGACTCGTGTTTGAGTATATACAAAGGTGTGTATCTTTTCGAAAAGATGTTTTAAATGTTTTTGAGAGTTTGTTTTGAAAGTGTTTGTGGGGTGTGGTTTAAAAAGTAGGCAAGTGTTTTTGCAAGTTGATCAAGTAACTAAGAGTTTTGTCTACCCCTAAGTTTACTCAAAGGTTTTTCTCATGTTTTAACCCTTTTTAACAATTTTGTTCCACCATTGTATTTGGTGGACAATCTTGCGTTTAGGATGTTTAACGGGACAGGCGCGGGTCATCGTATGGACCATGAATGCAATGGTGCCAAGTGTCTTTGGCAATTTTTCTTGAAGGGACTATGATCATTTTGATAGGCAACTTTCAAAAGCGTCATCGAGGGACTATGATCATTTGTATTGTTTTGCCAAAGATACTCAACGTGCAAGCATGGCCCATTTTGGAAGGCAACATGTGGGATTACCCTAGGGGTGCAAGTGTGATTGTGTATTAATTTCATGTATTTGTCTTGTATTAGGTTATCTAGCGTTTGATTTTATGTACATACAAACCCTAGGTCTAACCATGGTATATTTGAAAGCGATAAATTGCGGGAATTTAAAGTCTACACTATTACAAATAAGTATCCGGGAGTGGGGGTACAAGTATTTACAAATGGGGATGAGACTTAAATGGGATAGTGTAATCCCAATAATTACAACCAAATCGAATTGCGCAAATGTAATATATAATGTATAGCAATGCATAAGAATAGCAAATGTATATGTGTCAATGTAAAGTAAACGTATTTGTGTATTGTAAATGTGTAAGTATATGATTATTTACAAGGTGAGGGATGTTAATTTAATGAAAGATTAAGTATCGGTTATTTAATTTTGTATTATCGTGTTTTGTTAATATGTACAAAGAAAATAATTTAAGAAAAGAAAACGTTCAAATTCTAAATATTAATGTCTTATATTAAAGAAAAGTATTTCTTACGTATTTACCAATTAATGTATTTTAATTAATCTTTTTATGTACAAAGTTTTAACTAAAAAAATGTTTTGGTTTTAAGAAAAAAGATTCATTAACCTAATTAAGTTCTAATGTTTATGTATTTTTTAAATGTAATAAAAACAAAAGAAATAATTAAGAAAATTTTGTGTATGAAAATGTGTTTATTTATTTACAAACAAAATAAATTACGATGTATTAGTTTAAAACTATAGAAAATAAAATAATAAATAAAAGTATAGAAAATGAATGGAAAAGAAAAGTTGAAGGTTTAATGGGCTTAAGGGGGGTATGTGCTGGCTTTTGTAAATGGGCTTTAGGCTTCTTTTTGTGGGACAAAGCCCAAGTGGCGTAACAATTGTTTAAGGTTTCAGCATTGTTATTTCATTTTGGGAATTTTAGGGTTTGTGAGTACAGAGGCGCGCCGTTTACTTCACTTCGTTCCTTCGTCTTCTCATGCCAGCTTCTAGGTCAAGCTTCTGAACACTCCACCGCCTAAAGCCAACTGAGTGCCAACATCCATCCTTCCTCTTCCCTCCATGGTCGCTCAGCGACGTTTGCAAGGTTTGATCTCTATTTCTATCACGTTAGGGTATTCACTAATTCCTCTTTTGCATGCTTAGTTCGAGTTCTGATTTTGTTTCTAATTTTATGGGGTTATTATTGTTTGTTATTGAGGTTGTGGAAAGGAAAGAAAAGAAGAGAAATGCTACCTTGACCCTTGGGGACGGAGGAGAAGGAGGCGGATTTGGGAGGCGCTCAGGGTGGCTGGACGGAGGCTTGATGATGCGCGAGCTTTGGAAGTTTCCCTGGTTTGTGTCTTTACCTTCTTTAGGGTTTGATGATGATACTTGAAAACCTAGCTTCTTTATCTTCTTCTCTTTCTGTTGCCTCTGAGTATTGGCTGAGCTTGATGCCTTATACGCTTGCCCTGTGATGAGGCTTCCTCTGAGGGCCTCTTTGCCTCGTATGCTTGCTTGATATGTTTGGTTGCCTTGGATGATAAATATGGTTGCTTGCTGATGTTGGTTATACTGATGCTTCTTTATCCTCTTCTTCTTGTTGGCTTCTGTTGCTGTATGCTTGGATATTTGGTATGCTATTGAATATGTTGTGCCCCTGTATGTTAACCCAGTGATGACAATGTTCTGAGGGTTTTGTTGGGTCGAAAAATGCTTAGTGTTTGATATGCTGAGATATTTTTGTATGTTGTGTTGGATTGATCATGGCTTTTGACAAGGACTCTGAGTATGAACTTGGTCAGTTTTGATGTTCTGAGTTCAAAAAAAGGTCTTAGGCTTTTTTATTTATTTAGGCTATGATTTCATTTTGAGGCTTGACAGTTCAGGTTTTGATGTTATTTTATGGTTAAGGCTTGTATGGTCTAGGCTTCAAACTGGACAGTTTGTGTTGTTTGAGGTATTTACTGTAGGCTTCAGGCTTGAGTTATGCAGGTCTGGGCTTTGGTTTGACAGGTTGGGACTTGGTGGTTCTGTTTGGGTTTCAGCAGGTTGAAAGCTTTTGTTTTGTATCAGAGTAGGTGTTTTTTGAATGGTAAGGCTTATGGTCTTTTGAAGCAAAGGCTTATGCATGTTTGGTTTTGAATGTTTCAGGCCATTAGAGATTTTGAGGCAGCTTGACAGTTTACAGGTTTTTGGTTTATGCTGTTTGGCTTTTGGTGTTTTTGTTGAGGTTACAGGTTTGGAGGCCTTAGGCGTGTATGTTTGAATGCTTAAGGTTTGATGGACTTTTTGTATATCTTCAGGGTCTTTGCCCTCTTGTCTTTTAAGGGCAGGAGGCGCTATATTTTCTTGGTCAAATCTGTGGACAGGTTTGCAAGGCTTGAGGCTTTCACTCTTTGTGATCACTTCTGCTGCATATGTTCTGCCTCTTTTTGAATAGCTCTGATACATGCTCTTTTTAGCCTTTAGCCTGCTGTACTGTAATCTGCTTTCCTCTCTCTTTCTCTCTCCGGATTAAAGAAAGCATTTTTATTGCTTTAATTTCGTCTTTTCTGACAAAACAAATGGCCTAGGAAGATGATGCATTCTGAATGTTGCTTGCACTTGTCCCTTTTCCACTGCATATTTCCATGTTTCTTGCATACTCTATGTACTTTCTTTTGACAGCTTTTGGAGTTGTTGATATTTTGATATCCTTGGACAAATTTTGACAGCTTTTGGCTTAGTTTTGAGATTACAATTCAGTTTTCCTTTATGCTGTTTGGAAACTTGGTTGACAATTCTTTTGATTTATGCAGTATGCTTAAAAAATTGAATTTGTGCAAAATCATAACTTTGTGCATTTCATGTTTCATTGCAAGCATTTCATCCCTCTTTGTGAACCGGGAGAAATCTCGTGATTTGCAGAGAGGGCAAAACTGATTCCGGCCATTTGTTTTTAATGATGAATCTGTCTATCTTTAATTATTTTATCTGCTCTGACTTTTCTTGTTCTTTATTTTGCAGATGAAAAATAATTGAGCAACAAGGGAGCATTGGATAGAAGATGAAGACTTAGAAATTTTAGAACATAGTTTTATTTCAATTTAAATTACTGTAACATTATTATTGTAAATACTTTGTAAACAATAACAATTATACAAATAATTTAAAGATAAATAAAAAAGTCCTTTTATTGACATTCATTTTTAATTCTTCTTCAGATATTTATCTAATTGTTTATAATTCTTAAATTATAATAAAATGGAAATAAATTCCAATTATTCTAACCTAAAATAAATAATCAATTGATAAACACTGTGGTCTTATCATCAATCAATAACAAACCCGGCGCTCCAATTATCCAAAGCAATGCACAGTTAATCAAACCAGATGACAGTTAATCAAACAAAACGTCCACATGCCTCCTTTCACTGATTAAATCCAAACAACTGCAAATTAACAACCAGCAGCCTCAGTTCTTATTTCACAGTAATTTGAAAAGCATTGATAGAACTAACTCTTCTTGAGAAATATGCGCACAAAACCCTGATTTTTGACTTAGCACTGGAGAAATGCCTGCCTGATTAAACCTTGAGCCAATTCAACCAATCCTAAGCAATCTGTTTGAACTGTCTTAAAATCAATGAAAACCCTAAATTTTGATTAAATGCCAAAGAAACGTCTGCCTGATCAAAACCTGAGCCAACTCAACCAAACCCTAGCAATCTTCCTGAACTGCTTAAAAATCAATGAAAACCCTAATTTTGTCTGACTGACGAGAAAAGTCTGTTTGACCGATTCTTGAACCAGTCTGAAAAATTAGGAAACGCCCGAGGCTGTGATTTCTTGTGGAAAAAAATATACGAGGGCAAATTTTGGGGTACAACAGTTGCCTCTGTTCAATCTTCTTGAACCTGAAGAGTTAGATTGGCAAGTTTGTCGTTCGCGACTTGAAGGTAAAAGGAGATTGGACACTAGAGTGCCCAAAAATTTGCACTCGGTGATGTGATGGTAGAGGGAATGGGCTTACAGATGCCATTTGGTGATGGGATTAAAGATGCCATCTAGGGATGTGACAGAACCTTGTCGGGAATGGGCTTATAGATGCCATTTGGTGATGGGCTTACAGATGCCATCGGGAGGTGTAATGGATAGTTGTGGAGATGGGCTTACAGATGCCATCGGGAATTGTTGGTAGGAGGATGGGCTTATAGATGCCATTTGAAGATGATTATTGAACTGTATGTTATTGGTGAGTGGACGAGTATCAGAAAGGCATCCATGCTTTGGAACATCTCTGAACTGGGGGTCTTGAACAAGCAATAGATTGACATCCATGTTTGGAGAATTCGTAAACCATTTTCAGAAGTTGGAGTTGAATAAGCAATAGAGCAGCATCCGTTGTTGGGAAGCGTCCGTAAACTGTTTTCAAAAGTTGAGAAGAATCTGAACAAGCGATAAGTTAACATCCGTTACTGGAGAACCCGTAAATTGTTTTCAGAAGTCTTGAATTTGAAGCTTACTAATTCTTATCCTGAAAAGGGTAAGATATTAGCTGAAACACGAAGTCATGTTGCATGAAATGTATGATGCAATGTATGTTATATCAATGTTTATGATATGAATGTGACGAATGCGTATGTAAGCTGATGAGCTGTCCTGCTAAGGATAGATGAATCCTGGACGACTAAAGATAAAAGAATATTGACTGCTGCCGGGGGAAATAATTCCTTGACTGCTGCTGGGTAGGGCAAGAATCTTTTGATCGTTGGAGATGAGAAGTCCTGGGACCACTGTTGGGGGATCAGGAGTTTGGATTGTATGTCAATCTACTGGGGATTCCTGTCTTGAGGAGATCTTCACTGGAGAATATTCGAATATTCTGTGGGGACCTGAAAATGAGAGTCTTCACTCCGCTTGGAGATTGATAGTTGGAAGTTTTAGCTCCACTGGGGATATTGAAACTTGATTCTGGAGGGGAATTAGATTCTGTGAGGCTCTCTGGCTGGGGATTCCAAGAATCTTTTGAGCTTGAGAAGGAACCTGTGTATGGTTGCTTCATGATGAGGTGATGGAAATCTTCGTTCCGTTAACGGTCAGAAACTGGGAGTATACCAATCTTCTGAGGTTTTAAGGATGAGGGTCTTCACTCTTGAGGGTTAACTGCTATCTGGTTGTAATCCAGGCTTCACAGAAATTTGTATTGCTATTTGGTCGTGGTCCAGGCTTCACAATAGCTTGCCAAGCTGTTATCCGGTCAAATTCGGGCTTCACGGCTTGTGTTAGAGATATACCACTATCTGGTCGATTCCAGGCTTCGTAGTACTCTTGACTGCTGTCCGGTCGTAATCCAGGCTTGGCGATTGTCTGACACTGTTATCCGGTCGTAACCCGGTCTTCACAATGTGCTATAGGGATCAAGGTACTATCCGGTCAAATCCGGGCTTCATAACTTGAATTCAGGAGATCCCACTATCTGGTCGTAATCCAGACTTTGCGGTAGTCTGACAATGTTATTCGGTCGTAGTTCGGTCTTCACAATGTGCTGTAGAGATCAAGGTACTATCCGGTCAAGTCCGGGCTTCATAACTTGAATTCAGGAGATCCCACTATCTGGTCGTAATCCAGACTTTGCGGTAGTCTGACACTGTTATCCGGTCGTAGTCCGGTCTTCACAATGTGCTGTAGAGATCAAGGTACTATCCGGTCAAATCCGGGCTTCATAACTTGAATTTTGTGAGAAATTGATCTTTGACGACTGTAACTTCCGACAGGTGATGAAGGAATTGCTGAACACTTTTGACATTCGAATGCCCCAAGTGGTGATGTAGATAATTTCCTGGCTTGTTACAGGTGTTAATCCACAATCAGACGTCCACAGATATTTTCCTGGCTTGTTACAGGTGTTGATCCGGAACTTAGGAAAGGTGACAGAATGGCAACCGTGTCTGGAGCAAATCTGGACCGTATCTTCCAACAGGCGATGAAGGAATTGTTGAACACTTTTGACATTTGAATGCCCCAAGTGGTGATGTAGATAATTTCCTGGCTTGTTACAGGTATTAATCCACAATCAGTCGTCCACAGATATTTTCCTGGCTTGTTACAGGTGTTGATCCGGAACTTAGGAAAGGTGACAGAATGGCAACCGTGTCTGGAGAAAATCTGGACCGTATCTTCCAACAGGCGATGAAGGAATTGTTGAACACTTTTGACATTCGAATGCCCCAAGTGGTGATGTAGATAATTTCCTGGCTTGTTACAGGTGTTAATCCACAATCAGTCGTCCACAGATATTTTCCTGGCTTGTTACAGGTGTTGATCCGGAACTTAGGAAAGGTGACAGAATGGCAACCGTGTCTGGAGCAAATCTGGACCGTATCTTCCAACAGGCGATGAAGGAATTGTTGAACACTTTTGACATTCGAATGCCCCAAGTGGTGATGTAGATAATTTCCTGGCTTGTTACAGGTGTTAATCCACAATCAGTCATCCACAGATATTTTCCTGGCTTGTTACAGGTGTTGATCTGGAACTTTAAAAAGTTGGTCAAGGAGATATTTTCCTGGCTTGTTACAGGTGTTGATCTCTGACCTGAGAAAGAAAGATGGTTCCCTGGCTTGTTACAGGTGTTGATCTTTGATCTCTTCATGTAGATAATTTCCTGGCTTGTTACAAGTGTTAATCTACAATCAGTCGTCCACAGATATGCCCTGGCTAGGTACAGGAATCGAATCTGGAAAGGTGATAGTTATTCTGTTGGTGGTTGTAATTTCCAGCAGGTGATGAAGGAAAACTTCGGACACTTTTGACATTCGAATGCCCCAAGTGATGATGAAGGAGTCTTGAATCAGATTACTCTGCAAATTGAGAGATTTCTTGAAATCTTGATTGGACTGCCCCAGGTTAACTGAACTTTGAAAGATCTGTTGAAACCTTGACTGGACTGCTCCAGGTTAATTGGATGGTGACATGTCATTCCCCCTGTGGATAGGAGATTTGTCGTTGGAAGTGTCATCCTTTTGAAGTGATTTTGTTCACTGAGAGAGTTTTCGTTCCTCCGAACATTCGCTGTATGAATTTCTTCGCTGTCAAACAAATAGCCAAATGCAAACAGTGATATTCAAGCAATGCAAAGTTTTATGTTTGTCTCGAAGTTTTAAAAAATGCGTTTTTTAGCAGAAAACTTTTTATAAGACAAATCAACACAAGATTTTAGAGCAAAGCCTTACAGGAGTCAGGATACCTTTTGTAACAGTATGCTTTCGAACTAACCCATGCTTCAATTAGGACTTTTAAAGGGTTGTAACGTGGACTGGTTCACGGCTTAAGAAACAAAGGATAAAGGCTCAAAGTGTATTTGTACCCACCCGTTATTCGTGATGTTCTTCAACCCTAAGCTCAGTTAATTGTGCGTCGCACTCTGTTTGAGTTTGGAACGACCTTTGGGTGATGGTTCACCAGTTGAATTTTGGGAGACAGTCATCATCTCCTTTTTTTCTTTTGCAACATTTTTCATGTTGCTGAGGATTTGTAATGACCTCTCTATTTTGATTTTGATTTGTTATCCCTAACTTTTGCCTGACCGTCTCTGTTTTCGAGATCACAGTCAGCGGGATGCCCCAGCTTTCTTAAGCCTCCTTTACAGGTCCTGGCTTGGTGGGCTTTTCTCTTTTGAGAGATTGACTGCCTATGTGATAGGGAACCACCCTTGTCTTTTAATTCCAAAGGAATGCTTTCTTTTGTTGATGTCGTTCGTTGTATTACGAACTGAGAGTTTGCAACTTCAATGCGCACCCTTTTGAATTAACTGAGATACTACCCTGCCCCAGGTTTATATCAAAGGTTTCGATTTGTTTAGAACAGAAAACTCCTACTTCTTTGGCTCGAAGGGGTTGACTAGGGATTATCTTCCTTATAACTCTAGTGTTTGGGAATTGAAAGAAATGCCTGTACATCATCAGCAAGGTCTGTTCAAAAGCATACTATATGAGATTTTGGTATTGTTTCGTCATCCTCCCTCTAAAGGCTTGCAGCTTTTTATCAAGAGTCAAATATCATAAAGAAAGCATAAGAGTAGTGAAAACAAATGGATGAATTCAAGACAAACATATGCAATGCATTAATGAAACAGAGTTTAACATCAACAGTTAATTGTTTGAAAACAAAAGAAATTACAACTTTGAAAATTCAAATGAAGCAAAAGTCTTTCAGCTTGAGCTTTGTCACTTCAGGTGGAGAACTCCTTAACGGAAGATTTTTCATCTCGCCGTCTGGCATGAACCTCAACACTCCAATGCCGATCAGATCTTGAATCTTGTTCTTCAAGGCCCAACAGTCGTCGGTGTCATGTCCCGGGCTGTAGGAGTGGTACACACAAAATGCGTCGGGATGATAGTTAGGAGCGGAGGTATTGGGCTTCCGGATAGGATCCCTCAAAGCAGTCAGATTGACCTCCAACAAACGCTCTAGAATCAGAGATGACGGTATGTCAACCTCTGTGAACTGTCTTCCCGACGTCTCTTGCTTACGCCGATTACCCCGTTGACGCTGGCGAGGTTGTTGTTGGGCTTGTGACCCTGAATCAAGCAAAGGAGCCTTCCCTTTGTATTCTTGAGTGGATAGAGGTTGAGTGGTGACTTTCTCTTCAACCTCAGATGTTTGCCCCAGTTGGTTGTTCCGAAGCAGTTGGCTGACAAGAACTCTGAGTTCCTCCTGTCTTTGAGACAAATCCTGGATGAGAGCCATCTGGCCCACCAGTTGCCCCATCACTTGGATCCTCAATGTTGCCAAATCAAACTGCAGTGCTTCCAACTGGTCACTCTTGGCATTGTTTGAATTCTCCAAGCCCTTTGTGATGAGAGCTTTCATTTCTTCTTGCCCCAGAGACAAGTTCAAGAACATTTCCTGCAGCTGAGCAGTCTGGTCCTGGATATCCTTGACAGTCCTTTCTAGAGCCATCTCTTACTGAAATAAACAGTATGAGAGTAAGAAAACCTGAAAAAGGAAAAACTGTCAAAATGCAATGCATGATATGTGGATGCATGCTTTCAAGGATCTCTTGGGGTAAACACAAGAGAATGTTAGAGGTTGAACTTCGATCTTTGATTGGAGAACTTTGCACCAGTGGATGTCTTTCCACAAGAATCAAGCTCACCATGTCAAGTGGGTCGTAGCCCCTGATTCAAGTTGTTGCACTTGATCTTTGATTGGAGAACTTTGTATCAGTGGATGTCTGTCCACAAGAATCAAGCTCACCATGTCAAGTGGGTCATAGCCCCTGATTCAAGTTGTTGCACTTGATCTTTGATGGCATTTGTTTAGAGGAGAAAACCTCTTGCCCCTTGGTAGACGTCTGGTTCAATGTAACCCTACATCAAAAGAACCCTCGAGATCCTTGAAATGGTTAATGAAAATGCTATGGTATGATGTTATGATGTTATGTACATGTATGCAAAAGCAAATGAGTGTATATACAGGCAATCATATTCACACAAAGCAAACAAGTCCTTAGGTTTAGGCTTGCATGGGGTTGTAGGTAAGTACCCTCTTGAAGTTAGTTGGCTCATCCTGTCCTAAAATAGAAACCGGGTTCTAAGGAGCTCAATATCATTGGATTATTTTCTGTGTTCATTGTTTTGGTTTAGCCACTTAACTGGCGACCAAAATATTCCAAGAAAACAACCCTCAATGAGTGTAGTATCGAGTATCTACCAACTTCGGACTGCACCAAAGTCGGTCATCTCACTACCCCTAAAAAAGCCAAGATGGTCAAGTAAGGTTCTAAGAGTTCGTTAGTGCTTCATGACATCACTCAGCGGCCCCGTATTCTCCTTGACTACTCAAGGGCTACCGGTACTCACAAATATGTCACACTAACATAGCTACTGCTTCAACCATGTCGGTATACCCCGCACAGTTCCCTCACAGTTTATTGATATTTACCTAAGAAGGTTCCCCCAAATCCGGGTGTATGATTTACAACAAACCCAAACAAGGAACCCAAAAGTAAAGCAATCAAAGCAATCAAAGCAATTATGTATAGGTGATCTAAAACCCTAAGGTAACCCCACTTTTAATTTCAATTCCCCAGCAGAGTCGCCAGTTCTGTGATACGGTGGGAGAACTGACTTGAGGTTTGCGTTTGTATTCGCACTTGTTCGGTTTAGCAAGAGTCGCCACCGACTTTTTATTTTATCCTAAAGGAAAGGTTAAAAAAAGCACAGGAAAAACCTTTTGAGATGTTTCGTGGGTTCGGGGGTAGATTATGAAAAGGGAAGGTATTAGCATCCTTTTCATCCATGGTTATCCATGGGCTCTTAGTTACTTGGTTTTAGATCACTTGCCTTGATTTTTTTGATTGCTTGAAATGGTGTGTGTATTTGTGTTTTGAAAATGTTTTGAAATAGACGCCTTTGTTTCGGCAACCGTTGTAATGACTCGTGTTTGAGTATATACAAAGGTGTGTATCTTTTCGAAAAGATGTTTCAAATGTTTTTGAGAGTTTGTTTTGAAAGTGTTTGTGGAGTGTGGTTTAAAAAGTAGGCAACTGTTTTTGCAAGTTGATCAAGTAACTAAGAGTTTTGTCTACCCCTAAGTTTACTCAAAGGTTTTTCTCATGTTTTAACCCTTTTTAACAATTTTGTTCCACCATTGTATTTGGTGGACAATCTTGCGTTTAGGATGTTTAACGGGACAGGCGCGGGTCATCGTATGGACCATGAATGCAATGGTGCCAAGTGTCTTTGGCAATTTTTCTTGAAGGGACTATGATCATTTTGATAGGCAACTTTCGAAAGCGTCATCGAGGGACTATGATCATTTGTATTGTTTTGCCAAAGATACTCAACGTGCAAGCATGGCCCATTTTGGAAGGAAACATGTGGGATTACCCTAGGGGTGCAAGTGTGATTGTGTATTGATTTCATGTATTTGTCTTGTATTAGGTTATCTAGCGTTTGATTTTATGTACATACAAACCCTTGGTCTAACCATGGTATATTTGAAAGCGATAAATTGCGGGAATTTAAAGTCTACACTATTACAAATAAGTATCCGGGAGTGGGGGTACAAGTATTTACAAATGGGGATGAGACTTAAATGGGATAGTGTAATCCCAATAATTACAACCAAATCGAATTGCGCAAATGTAATATATAATGTATAGCAATGCATAAGAATAGCAAATGTATATGTGTCAATGTAAAGTAAACGTATTTGTGTATTGTAAATGTGTAAGTATATGATTATTTACAAGGTGAGGGATGTTAATTTAATGAAAGATTAGGTATCGGTTATTTAATTTTGTATTCTCGTATTTTGTTAATATGTACAAAGAAAATAATTTAAGAAAAGAAAACGTTCAAATTCTAAATATTAATGTCTTATATTAAAGAAAAGTATTTCTTACGTATTTACCAATTAATGTATTTTAATTAATCTTTTTATGTACAAAGTTTTAACTAAAAAAATGTTTTGGGTTTAAGAAAAAAGATCCATTAACCTAATTAAGTTCTAATGTTTATGTATTTTTTAAATGTAATAAAAACAAAAGAAATAATTAAGAAAAATTTGTGTATGAAAATGTGTTTATTTATTTACAAACAAAATAAATTACGATGTATTAGTTTAAAACTATAGAAAATAAAATAATAAATAAAAGTATAGAAAATGAATGGAAAAGAAAAGTTGAAGGTTTAATGGGCTTAAGGGGGGGTATGCGCTGGCTTTTGTAAATGGGCTTTAGGCTTCTTTTTGTGGGACAAAGCCCAAGTGGCGTAACAATTGTTTAGGGTTTCAGCATTGTCATTTCATTTTGGGAATTTTAGGGTTTGTGAGTACAGAGGCGCGCCGTTTACTTCACTTCGTTCCTTCGTTTCTCATGCCAGCTTCTGGGTCAAGCTTCTGAACACTCTGCCGCCTAAAGCCAACTGAGTGCCAACATCCATCCTTCCTCTTCCCTCCATGGTCGCTCAACGACGTTTGCAAGGTTTGATCTCTGTTTCTATCACGTTAGGGTTTTCACTAATTCCTCTTTTGCATGCTTAGTTCGAGTTCTGATTTTGTTTCTGATTTTATGGGGTTATTATTGTTTGTTATTGAGGTTGTGGAAAGGAAATAAAAGAAGATAAATGCTACCTTGACCCTTGGGGACGGAGGAGAAGGAGGCGGATTTGGGAGGCGCTCAGGGTGGCTGGACAGAGGCTTGATGATACGCGAGCTTTGGAAGTTTCCCTGGTTTGTGTCTTTACCTTCTTTAGGGTTTGATGATGATACTTGAAAACCTAACTTCTTTATCTTCTTCTCTTTCTGTTGCCTCTGAGTATTGGCTGAGCTTGATGCCTTGTACGCTTGCCCTGTGATGAGGCTTCCTCTGAGGGCCTCTTTGCCTCGTATGCTTGCTTGATATGTTTGGTTGCCTTGGATGATGAATATGGTTGCTTGCTGATGTTGGTTATACCGATGCTTCTATATCCTCTTCTTCTTGTTGGCTTCTGCTGCTGTATGCTTGGATATTTGGTATGCTATTGAATATGTTGTGCCCCTGTATGTTAACCCAGTGATGACAATGTTCTGAGGGTTTTGTTGGTTCGAAAAATGCTTAGTGTTTGATATGCTGAGATATTTTTGTATGTTGTGTTGGATTGATCATGGCTTTTGACAAGGACTTTGAGTATGAACTTGGTCAGTTTTGATGTTCTGAGTTCAAAAAAAGGTCTTAGGCTTTTTTTTTATTTAGGCTATGATTTCATTTTGAGGCTTGACAGTTCAGGTTTTGATGTTATTTTATGGTTAAGGCTTGTATGGTCTAGGCTTCAAACTGGACAGTTTGTGTTGTTTGAGGTCTTTACTGTAGGCTTCAGGCTTGAGTTATGCAGGTCTGGGCTTTGGTTTGACAGGTTGGGACTTGGTGGTTCTGTTTGGGTTTCAGCAGGTTGAAAGCTTTTGTTTTGTATCAGAGTAGGTGTTTTTTGAATGGTAAGGCTTATGGTATTTTGAAGCAAAGGCTTATGCAGGTTTGGTTTTGAATGTTTCAGGCCATTAGAGGTTTTGAGGCAGCTTGACAGTTTACAGGTTTTTTGGTTTATGCTGTTTGGCTTTTGGTGTTTTTGTTGAGGTTACAGGTTTGGAGGCCTTAGGCGTGTATGTTTGAATGCTTAAGGTTTGATGGACTTTTTGTATATCTTCAGGATCTTTGCCCTCTTGTCTTTTAAGGGCAGGAGGCGCTATATTTTCTTGGTCAAATCTGTGGACAGGTTTGCAAGGCTTGAGGCTTTCACTCTTTGTGATCACTTCTGCTGCATATGTTCTGCCTCTTTTTGAATAGCTCTGATACATGCTCTTTTTAGCCTTTAGCTTGCTGTACTGTAATCTGCTTTCCTCTCTCTTTCTCTCTCCGGATTAAAGAAAGCATTTTTATTGCTTTAATTTCGTCTTTTCTGAAAAAACAAATGGCCTAGGAAGATGATGCATTCTGAATGTTGCTTGCACTTGTCTCTTTTCCACTGCATATTTCCATGTTTCTTTCATACTTTATGTACTTTCTTTTGACAGCTTTTGGAGTTGTTGATATTTTGATATCCTTGGACAAATTTTGACAGCTTTTGGCTTAGTTTGAGATTGCAATTCAGTTTTCCTTTATGCTGTTTGGAAACTTGGTTGACAATTCTTTTGATTTATGCAATATGCTTAAAAAATTGAATTTGTGCAAAATCATAACTTTGTGCATTTCATGTTTCATTGCAAGCATTTCATCCCTCTTTGTGAACCGGGAGAAATCTCGTGATTTGCAGAGAGGGCAAAACTGATTCCGGCCATTTGTTTTTAATGATGAATCTGTCTATCTTTAATTATTTTATCTGCTCTGACTTTTCTTGTTCTTTGTTTTGCAGATGAAAAATAATTGAGCAACAAGGGAACATTGGATAGAAGATGAAGACTTAGAAACTTTAGAACATAGTTTTATTTCAATTTAAATTACTGTAACATTATTATTGTAAATACTTTGTAAACAATAACAATTATACAAATAATTTAAAGATAAATAAAAAAGTCCTTTTATTGACATTCATTTTTAATTCTTCTTCAGATATTTATCTAATTGTTTATAATTCTTAAATTATAATAAAATGGACATAAATTCCAATTATTCTAACCTAAAATAAATAATCAATTGATAAACACTGTGGTCTTATCATCAATCAATATCAAACCCGACGCTCCAATTATCCAAAGCAATGCACAGTTAATCAAACCAGACGACAGTTAATCAAACAAAACATCCACATGCCTCCTTTCACTGATTAATTCCAAACAACTGCAAATTAACAACCAGCAGCCTCAGTTCTTATTTCAGAGTAATTTGAAAAGCATTGATAGAACTAACTCTTCTTGAGAAATATGCGCACAAAACCCTGATTTTTGACTTAGCACTGGAGAAACGCCTGCCTGATCAAACCTTGAGCCAATTCAACCAATCCTAAGCAATCTGTTTGAACTGTCTTAAAATCAATGAAAACCCTAAATTTTGATTAAATGCCAAAGAAACGTCTACCTGATCAAAACCTGAGCCAACTCAACCAAACCCTAGCAATCTGCCTGAACTGCTTAAAAATCAATGAAAACCCTAATTTTGTCTGACTGACGAGAAAAGTTTGTTTGACCGATTCTTGAACCAGTCTAAAAAATCAGGAAACGCCCGAGGCTGTGATTTCTTGTGGAAAAAAATATACGAGGGCAAATTTTGGGGTACAACAATAGGGTTGCTTACCAAATCAATGGTAAGAAAACAATGTCCAAGGAAAAGAAAATGAATAAGAAATACATTTGAGTAGGTAGATTACTTTTAATTACTTGCTCCAATTCAAAACAAATATCCTTGTTATTTTCAAAAACAAACACACATTTCCAAACATCTTACAAAAATTGAAAACATTTTTAAAAAGACAAACATCTTTGTATACATTCTTACGAACGAGAATCATTACAAAGATTGCCTAAACAATGGCCTCTCTCACAAAATACTTTCAAAACCACACCAAGCACAATTTCAAACAACAAAAGCAAGTGATCTAGCAAGTAACTAAGAGCCCATGGAAAACCATGGATGAAAAGGGTGCTAATACCTTCCCTTTTCATAATCTACCCCCCGAACTCAAGAAACAATCTCAAAGGTCTTTCCTGTGCTTTTTTACCTTTCCTTTTGGATAAAAGAAAAGTCGGTGGAGACTCTTGCTAACCGTAACATTTGTGGTAAAACGCAAAACAATCAAGTCAGTTCTCCCACCGTATCACAATCAAGATACATGCGAAGTTTAAAGTCCCATAATTCGAGAAGTACAATGGCAACACTTGTCCTCATGCTCATCTTGTGAAGTATATAAGAAGAATGTCTACCCACACTGATGATCAACGTCTGCTGATTCACTTTTTTTAGGATAGTTTGACTGGCGTTGCTTTGAAGTGGTACATGAGTTTGGACAATGTCAATATCCATACTTTCAACGACTTAGGAGAAGTATTTATCAGACAATACAAATACAACATGGACATCGCCTGACCGCGATCAACTCAGGGCCATGGTCCAGAAGGATAGGGAATCATTTAGAGAATATGCACGGAGATGGCGTGAGGTAGCCACCTAAGTGATTCCTCCCATTGAAGAGAAGGAGATGACTAAGATTTTCCTAAAGACTCTGGGTGCTTTCTACTATGAGAGGATGGTAGCGAGTGTGCCAAGTGACTTTACTGAAATGGTGGGCATGGGTATCCGTTTGGAAGAGGCTGTAAGAGAGGTCCGTTTCAAAGGCTCACCACCTAAAGTGACAAGTTCAGACAAAGAGGCTTCTGTTCATTTGAATTTTCAATTGTAATCTCTTTTGTTTGTTCAAACAATTATCTATTAATGTCAAACTTTGTTTCATTAATGCATTGCATATGTTTGTCTTGAATCCATCCATTCGTTTTCACTATATTTAAACTATGCTTTTTACTCTCTTTATGACATTCAACTCTTTCTAAAAGTTACAAGCCTTTAGAGGAAGGATGACGAAAAAAATGCCATAAATCTCATACAGTATGCTTTTGAACAGACTTTGCTGATGATATACAGGCGTTCTTTCAAATCCTAAACACTGGAGTTATAAGGAATTTAATCCCTAGTCAACCCCTTCGAGCCAAAGAAGTAGAAGTTTTCCTTTTTTTCACAAATTGAAACCTTTAATCAAAACCCGGGGCAGGGTAGTCTCTCAGTTAATTCAACTGCACGTTTAGCCGCAAACTCTCATCTCGTAAATACAACGAATGACATCAAAACATTCCTCTAGAATCAAAAGACGGTGATGGTTCCCTATCACATAGGCAGTCATTATCTCTCAAAAAGAAAAGCCTACTAAAGTTAAAACCTACAAAGGAGACTTAAGAAAAACTGGGGCATCCTTGTGATACGGTGGGAGAACTGACTTGAGGGTTTTGCATTTTATCGCAAATTTTGCGGTTAGCAAGAGTCGCCACCGACTTTTCTTTTATCCAAAAGGAAAGGTGAAAAAGCACAGAAAATACCTTTGATATTATTTCTTGAGTTCGGGGGGTAGATTATGTAAAGGGAAGGTATTAGCACCCTTTTCATCCATGGTTTTCCATGGGCTCTTAGTTACTTGCTAGATCACTTGCTTTTGTTTGAAATTGTGCTTTGTGTGGTTTTTGAAAGTATTTTGTAAAGAGGCCATTGTTTAGGCAGTCTTTGTAATGATTCTCGTTCGTAAGAATGTATACAAAGATGTTGATCTTTTGAAAATGTTTTCAAGTTTTGTAAGATGTTTTGAAATGTGTAGGTGTTTGTTTTGAAAATAGCAAGGATGTTTGTTTTGAAATTGAGCAAAAACTCCTAACACCTTCTTGTGTTTAACCCACAAGATCCTTGAAAACATTTGCATATCATACATGTCATTGCATAACAGGTATTCCAAGTACAAGCTTCTTATCCCTTCGCTGTTTATTTTAGCAAAAGAAATGGCTCTTGAACAGACAGTAAAAGACCTTCAAGCCCAAAACACCCAGTTCCAACAAATGTTCCTGGCTCTGGCCAAAGGGAAAGAAGATATAAAATCTATGATTATCAAGGAGAAGACAAAGAAGCCAAAGAAACCAGCTGGTGTAGTGAATTTGGGAGGAAGGATCAGAGGACCGGTTAAGCGAGCTCGATATTTCGCAACCACGTCGGAAGAAGGGGACAATGAAGATGGAGAGCCCTAGGAAGGAGACAACAACCCTGGGTCTGAAGAAGATGAAGTTGACTACTTTGAAGAACAATATCCTCCCGCTATTGATAAATACAAAGAACTGGAGGATCGTCTCAATACTATGGAGATTCAGCAGATACTTGGTTTGGACTTTGAAGAGTTAAGGCTGGTTTCTGGAGTGGTCATCCCACCAAAATTCAAGGCTCCCACATTTGCCAAATATGACGGGGTTCCTTATCCTAAACTTCACTTGAGATCTTATGTTATAAAGATCCAGCCTCACACTGCTGACCAGAAGTTATGGGACCATTTCTTCCAAGAAAGTCTGGTTGGCACTCAACTGGAGTGGTTCTATTAGTTGGGAGGAATTGACATTCATACCTAGGAAGACTTTGTTGCTGCTTTCTACAGGAAATGCCAATATAATGTAGACCTTGCTCCAACCCATAATCAACTTCAAAGCAGGTCTATGGGTTCTAGCGAGGGCTTCAAGGATTACGCCCAGAAATGGAGAGATCTTGCAGGGAGAGTCCAGCCTCCTCGGTCTGATAGAGAGCTGGTAAACATGTTCTTGGGCACTCTGTCTGGTCCATTCTTCAACCACTTGATTGGAAGTTCTTCGGTTGGGTTCACCGAGCTAATACTGACAGGTGAAAGAGTAGAAGCTAGTATCAAGAGTGGGAAGATTCTGATGGCTGCATCTTCTAATTCTGAGAAGAAGCCATTCGGTGGCAAGAGGGAAGCGAATTCTGTATATGGCCAGGAGGGACGTGCTAGAGGTAGCCACAACCCATATCTGGGGGCAGTTCTGGTCTCTAATCCTACGCATATGCAACGACATCAACAAGGGAATCAGCGTAAGGAGGTCGCGCCTAAGAGACAATTCACCAAAATCAACATGTCACTAGATCAAGTGTTACAACACATGTTAAAGGCAGGATTGATTACATTAAAGGCTCCTCTACGGAACCCTAACACCTCTGCTCCTAGCTACCACCCCGATGAAAGGTGTGCATACCATTATGATAGTCCTGGACATGATACAAATGGATGTTAGGATATTATTGACGCCAAAGAGATTGAATTTGACCCTCCAGAGACTCACCATGTGATCACTGCTCCTAGGACAAATCATTGAGAGCATCTATTTCATTTGTGATTTTTCAATTGTAATTTCCTTTGCTTGTTCAAACAATTACTGTTATGTCAAACTTTGGTTTTCCCATTAATACATTGCATATGTTGTGTCTTGAATTATTTCATCCATACTCATTATATTCAAACTGTGTTTTTATTTCCCTTTCATGATATTCAACTCTCGATTAAAAGCTCTAAACTTTTAGAGGAAGGATGACGAAAACGATACCATAATCTCTATAGTATGCTTTTGAACAAACCTCGCTGACGATGTACAGGCGTTATTTCAAAATCCTAAAACAGTGAAGTTATAAGGAACATAATCCCTAGTCAACCCCTTTGAGCCTAAGAAGTAGGAGTTTTTCTTTTCACACTAATTAAAACCTTTAATCATAACCTGGGGCAGGGTAGTTTGCTCAGTTAATTCAGAGGTGCATTCAGTCGCAAGCTCATCCTTCATACACGACAAATAGTGTAGAAGATGTCTTCCAAAAGATGGTGATGGTTCCGCATAATCGTCAAGGCAGGCAGTCATTGTCTCCCAAAAGAAAATCCCGCTAAGTCAAAACCTATGAAGGAGACTTAAAAAAGAACTAGGGAATCACGCTGATTGTAATCACAAAGGAAACAGTTCAGGCAAAAGTAGGGATAACAAAATCAAAAAAAGAGGTCCTACAAATCCTCAACAAAAAAAAGGAAAGGTTACAAAAATGAATGCCTTCTCGAACAAACGTTCAATTTTTGAACCATCGCCAAGTATCAGAGCAAAGATTCCAGACCCAATTAGGACCTAAACGCACAATTAACTGAGCATAGGACTGAAGAACATCACAAAGAGCGGGTTGGATACAAATAAAATTTGAGCCTTTATCCTTTGTTTCTTGAACTGTGAACTAGGCCACATTATAAACCTTAAAAGCCCTAGCTGAAGCATAGATTAGTTCGAAAGCATACTATTACAAAAGGTATCCTGACTCCTATAGGGTTCACTATAAATCCTGAGCTGATATCACACTCTTACAAAATTTGTTTTGTTTTGCTAAAAAAAATGGATTTTCAAACTTCAAGACAGATATAAGCTTTGCATTCTTTAAATACCATTGTTTTCATATGACTATTTGTTCAACAGTAGAGAAATACGCACGAAGAATATTCAGTGAACGAAAATCCTCTCAATGAACAAAATCACCTCAGATGGAAAGACATTCCCAGTGACAGGCCTTTCATAACCAAGGGGCATAGCATGGTGTCTAACTAATTTGGGGCAGTCAAGTCAAGATTCGGGGAACCTCTCAAAAATTTCGAATAGCCAGGGACAAATCTCCATCTGAATCATTTGGGGAATTAGACATGAATTCCAGCAACAACTCATGTAAGATCAAACAAACACCTTATGGCAGTGTGACAAAACTTACTATTATAGACAATGACAATTCTCTGTACCCTGTGAACATGGACATAGTCAAAAAATACTACGCATGAACAAAGATCCGCTAGGTTGATTGGCCTAGGCAAAAATAAGGGCATCCCGACGAACCAAAAGGGCTCGGGAAAAAATTAGGGATATACATATGAAAAAAACTGTACACCCGGCAAGTCGAAAACCTGAAAGGTGACTTGGGCAAAAAAGGGTGATACTCATTCAGATTCAGCTTTCAAATACAGTCCAGATACGATCCAGATTCGGATGTCATCCTGTCACTCATTCAAATACAGTTCAGATACAATCCAGATACGGATATCATTCTGATACTTCTTTCAGCATACCTTTCCAATGCAGTCCAGATGCGATCCAAATACGAATGTCATTTTGACTCTCAATTCAGTACATATCTCAGATACGAGTCAGATACAATTCATTTATGAATATTATTCTGATGCTCATCCAAGACCTCTGCCGGTTCGGTATAAATCTCTCAATGCTTTATCCTAATTCTTTCCAGTGGACATTTTCTCTTTTGTCTGGTTCAGTTGAATCAATCCTAAGATTCTTCTGATTTCTATTCCAGTCAAAGTTAATTCAATATTTTTCTCTAGTTCAGTCAGATCGACACTAAGATCTCTCTGATTTCTATTCCAGTTGAAGATAATTCAAGACCTTTGTTGTTTCATTTAAATCAACACTAAGATTTATTCTGATTCTTCTTCAGACCCTTACTGGTTCAGTTTAAATCTCTCAATGATTTATTTTAATTCTTTCCCGCAAATGTTTTCTCTGGTTCAGATAAATCTCTCAACGATTTATTCTAATTCTTCTCCAGATCCCTGTTGGTTCAGATAAATCACTCAACGATTTATTCTGATTCTTTCCTAGTAGGAACTTTCTCAGTTTCAGATAAAACGCTCAAAGATCTACTTTGATTCTCTCCAGTTAAAGAATTTTCAAAACCTCTTGTGGTTCAGTTTAAACCTCTCAACGGTTTATCCTGATACTTTCCAAATGAACACTTCTATTTCAGATAAATTGCTCCAAAGGTTTATTCTGATTCGTTCCCAGTTGAAATCAAGTTCAGACTTAGTCCATTTTCTGTCAACATTCACCCTTGGATGGAATCTACAAGCCCATCTCCGACAATTATCCCTCATTTCATCCAATGGCATCTTTAAGCTTATTTCCGATACAAGGCATTACTTCGTGCACCAGCAAGTGCAAATTTTTGGGCACTCTAGTGTTCAATCATCTTCCACTTTCAAGCTACAAACGGCAAGCATGCCAATCTCACTTTTCAAGTTTAAGAAGATTGAACAGGGGCAGCTGTTGTACCCCAAAATTTGCCCTCCCATTTTTCATGCAAGATACTATCCTAGGGTTTCTCGAGTATCCAATTTGGCTTAAAAGTTGATCAGACAGATTCTCTTCCTAGGCGGCAAATCAACAATTAGGGTTTGGCATTTCTCAGAGAAAATTGAGTTTTCAAGGTTTCAAATGGTCTTCATAGGTCTTCCTATCTCCTCAAGGATGTTTATGCCAGTTTTCAAACTTTGCATTGCAAGTTTGCTCAGTCGATGGCTCAGATAACTGAAAATGATTACATTGACCCAAAAATTGACCATTTGCGAGAGCGAATTCAAATGATTGTAACTTCTTCATTATTCGATATTTTTGAGCGGTTCTTTTTGTTTATGATTCTCCTTGATGTCATCTCCAATTTCTCTTCACAAATGAAGAGCTGAGTACGTGTAGAAGATCACCAAAATTCGAATACGTTAGAAGTCGCATCATGGATTTTGACCTAATCTTAAGTAAGTGTCACCTGATTTCTAAGAATTGTGATTCCCTCAAGTTACAAGATCTTGGGACGATTATTTCTGCATATGGTTACAAGTGATGTCTCTTACGAGTTTATCCTCAAAGATCGAAAGGAGATTGTATTTGGAGGATTTTGAAAGTTATCGAATCATTGCAAGTCATTTGTTTGATTTTGATTATTCTTAACCACAATTTGTTTTTCTCAGGATTATGTTTCTCAGGTTAAAGTTTTGTTAAATCTACAAGATTGATGAATGTTCTTAAGGCATGTTTGTTTTGGCAATGAAGTGCCATTTTAATCAAGCATGGCATGCGAGTTCATTTTGAATGCAAGTTTTGATTTGGACAGGATGTGAAGATTAAGATTTTCATTTTAAACGACCATGGTTTTGGATTCGAGTTAACCAAGTGGAATTGAATTCTCAAACATTTATTTTGTTTAGAAATTTGATTGGAGTACAAGGCGCATGTTTTACTTGAAATACAAGTTACAAAAGTCATTTGTGATTGCTTGAAGTTCAAGTTACAGAATCAAAGTGCAACATTCAAACCATTCAATTTCAAAGTTCAAGATTCCAAGTTACAGAATCAAGGTGCATAATTACGGTACAATAAATTTCATCATTCACAAATTCACTCAAGTTATGTGTTCATTACATTTTTGGGACAAGTTACAATTTTTTTTACAAAGAAAACAAAGAATTAAATGTTTCTTCTTCAATTTTCTGTTGCTTCCTCTTCAAAAAATTCGTCCACACTCTTTTCTAGCCATGGCCTTTTCATCTCTCAACTTCGCATTCGCCGTCCAATTCTCGTGTTCATGAAATAAGAAAAAAGGAAGTTAGAAAGCATGTGAAAATTCAAGAATTAATTGGTAAAACAAGTTTGAATACTCATCATTAGGGTTTATATGTGGAATCAGATTTAAAGGTTGTTTGTTTTAATCATAGTCCATGTTCTCCTATTTTGCAAATCACAAGGTTTGGGCCTTGGTTCACAAAAAGGGAAAAGAAAATTTGCAAACATTTTCTACTGCAAAATAGCATAAAGCCCAAGGCTGTCCAACAACAAACAAGTATAGCAGCAGGCAGCAAAGACAACAAAATGTGCAAACAAATAAAACAGGGAAAGCAAGCAAGGTCAAACAGTAAGGGCAGGTTGCAATGCAATAGAGCAGGTTGTCCAAAATATGCAAAAAATATAGCAGCAGGCAGCAAAGACAGCATAATATGCAAACAAATAAAACAAGTCAAGCAAGCAAGGGCGAGCTGCAATGCAGCAGAGTAACCACAACATAACCTACAACAAAATGTAACAGCAGTACAAAGAAGGCAGGAGCAGGTAAAACAAATTGGAGCAAGGCAATAGCAAGCTAGCTTGCTCAATACACCACCTTACATCATCATGTTCCTTAAATCATACAAACCATTCAGATACTTTTGGATAAAAGCAAGTTTGCTTTACATCATTGAAAGAATAGAGAGGAAAAGATATTACCTGCATTGCTGCCCATAGCAGACTAAAAATATGCTCCAACTGCAAAAACATCCCCACAAAACAATACATGCCAAAACCTGTGCTAAGCCTGTTGCAAGCCTGCAAACCAGTTGCACCAAATAGGAAAATACAAAACTTGTTACTCAAATGATCAAAGTTAGCTTTCCAAATATGTTCAAAATCTCAACAGTTTCCCTCCAATTCCATCCCTTATCTCACTACAAAGCCTCTATTTCGTAAAAAACACAGAGGGGAGAACACACCAGAAAACATGAACCAAACAGAACCAGCAAATACAAGACCAAACAGCAAAACCAGAAAATATAGGAACCAAGAGCAAAAGCCAAGCCAGTATACCCAAAGAGATAGTAAAAACCAGCAAAGATATTAGCAAATCACAAAAAACAAACTCTCTAATTCATGTTTAAACATAATACCAGCAAATTCCATATGATCTAAAGAGAGGCTTTAGCATGAACCAACAGAAAAATACACTATCCCTGTTTCAATCTGCAAGGCATTCCACATTTATCTGTTCCAAACATCTCATCATAAACTTCAGATTCAAAAGCATAGCATAACTCAAAGAGGAGGCAATAGAAAGAGGATATCATACCTACTCTTAAAAAACTTCACAAGCCAGACCCCAACAGGTACTGATTTCTTTTCCACCATTCACGAATCTCTGTGTTCACATAGTTTCCGTACTAACTGTTGCATAATATCTGTTGCTACTGCAAAAAAAAAAAGAAAACAAACAACAAAGAAACCATGTGAAATAATTATTGTTTTGTTAGAGAAAGAATAGAAAAATACAGTACAAGAGATATAGAATAACAGAAGGTTAAAATCCTTCACCATACCTCCAATTCCTCTTTTCTTTCGCGCAACCTTCATGAAATACTTTCCCTGTTCCGCAAATTTCATACTACCACCAGTACCCACGTCCCTAACTGAAATTAGCAGTATCCTCATCTGATCTTTGAGAGAAATTGATTGACAAAAACTATCCTGGTCCATATGCTTGCATCTCCTAATATCTTTCCACAACAAGTCCAAGTGTAGGAAACTAGCAAGGGACGTAACTCAAGATAGTATTTCGACCATTCCCTACCGAAACCCTACCATTCCCTTCCTTTATAGAAGAATCTCTCAATCTCCTAACCTAACCCAAATGCAAATAGGAAAACAGTTTTAACGATAAACCTTACACCATACCGTGTAGCTCCGAACCAAACTCATCAATGGAGAAGTCACCAAAATGCAGTGTCACCATTGGAAGCAGAAGCAACATCGTAAGTCGTTATTTGTTGTTGTCATCAGGAAATTTCGGAATAAAGGAAGTAGAGAAATCATTGGCTAGGTTTCAGATAAGAGATTTAGTTTTAGAGGATGCTAAGAGGAAGATGATGGTGAGTTTGCGAGAGAGAGAAGAGGGGCGGATGACTGTTTAGGGTTTTCTACAACCCTTTCCTCTATTGAAGATAAATGGACCTGGGTCTGGTCCGACCCAGTCCAAGCCCAACCCATTTCCTTTTTTTTTAAACCCAGCATTTATCTTCTTTTTTTGCAATCTGTTTTTTTTTATTTAAATTGGGCTTTGATGTGTCAATTCCTTCTAAGCCCAATCTTTTTTCTTTGTTTCACACCTTTAACATACTGCTTTACCCCTTAATTTTTATAATTATTTTGGTTTAGGTTTAAGTTAATAATCTTAGGTTTAATTTAGCTTAGGTTTAAATTAGTAATTTTAATTTAGTTAATAATTGTAGATTCTTTTTTTAATTTAGTTATATTTAATTTAAGAATTTTAGAACTTTAACTTGATTTTAGGATTAATTTAGTTATTTAGAATTTTAAGTTTAGTTTAGAATTATCTTAGTAATTTTAGTTAAGATTTAATTTAATCTTTGGTTTTAATTCTAGATTCGGAAATTTTGAATTATTTAATCTTCTCAGTTAGTTTAGTTAGCAATTTTTTGTGAATAATTTAGCTAATTAACTTTTTAGTTAACATTTTTTTACAAATTGTTTAATTTCTTCATGATAAATAAAATTTCAAAATAATAATAATAGAATAGATCTTTATTTTCTTTTCAAATTTCCTCACAAACAAAAAAATAAGAATTTTATTTCCTTATCTTTATTTTATTAATTAATTTTACTTCATAAACTTGTTGTAATTTTGATTAATTGCTCGATTAAATTTGGTTGTATTGTTTGCCTATTTGGACTTTTAATCGCATTATTCCATCCCCATTTGTAAATTGTACCCCCATTCCCAAAAACTCTGTAATAGCGTAGAATTTCAATTTCCGCAATTTACTGTTTTCCTTATACTGTATAGTAATTAGGCGTGCATGGCAAGATTCAAAATCAATCGCTAGATAACCTAATTTCAAAGACAAAATAACTTGAATCAAACACACTTTTGCACACGCGCACCTCTAGGGTAACCTCACTTGTTGCCTCGGAAACACAGTCATGTCCCTCGAATATGGGACACTTTAGCAAAGACCCTTTGATAAAAAAAATCATAGTCCCTCGATGTCCCTCGATGTTGCCTTCGGTAAAACGATCTAGTCCCTTACGAAAATTGCTAAAGCGTCTCACAAGTTGCCTTCTATGACTGTACGATTGACCCGCGCCTGTCCCTTCACATCCAACGATGGGGCTTCTTACCAAATCAATGGTAAGATAGCAACATCTAAAGGAGGAAAAGAATATTTAAGACCTTTCGAGTAGGTAGATTCGCTCCTAATGGCTCGCTTGCTCATAACAAAAACATTTTTTACACCAACACTTTCATCTTGAAACATTTTCAAAAGACAAAACACTTTGTATACGTTCTTATAGAGACAGGAACCATTACAAAAACATCTTTTCAAAATCACTTTCAAAAACACACTACACAAACACTTCTTTGAACTATTTTTCGGAAACAACACTTTGTACGCGTTCTTATAGAAACGAGAACCATTACAAAGACATTTTCAAAATACTTTCAAGAACCACACCACAAGCACACTGTCAAACAAAAGAAAGTGATCTTGCGAGTAACTAAGAGCCCGTAGATAACTACGGATGAAAAGGGTGCCAATACCTTCCCTTTTCATAATCTACCCCCCGAACCCGAGAAATAATCTCGAAAGGTATTTCCTGTGCTTTTTTACCTTTCCTTTTGGATAAAAGAAAAGTTGGTGGCAACTCTTTCTATGCACACAATTGCGATCAAAAGAAAAACACCCAAGTCAGTTCTCCCACCGTATTACACCCTAATCCTCTCATATTTATAGCTAAACTCACTCGAGTGCGAGAGATACACGCATAGGGAACCGTAGGATTGTCATCATTGCACCCTAGCCCCTAGGCCATTATTGCACCACTGCGTCAGCATACTACCTCTTCAACTTTCAAAGCTCAAACGATCAACGAATCATCTCCCCGTGAGAAAGGAACAACGGGCGATGCTCACACTTCTTATAAGAAGCACCCTATTCCACGAGCAGGTGTTAAAGTCATCACCTTTTGCCCATAAGAAACAACTTGGGGGCTACTGTTCTGGACTGGCCCAACGGCTAGAGTGAGCCCAGTCTGACCTCCTCATTCAACATGGCCCTGGCTCCCCCGCCCTTCATCGGGTACCATCGATCATTTTCCCTCTTGGACCAGTACTGACTTACAATAATCAATGAGCGCCTCTCAGTCTTCCTGACCTTAAGTAGGCCAGACAACCAGGAACTGACTAGACCGTTGCCTGTAACCTGCCTCCTCCTTGGAACTAATGGCTAGTTGCAGGCACACCTGCCCGGTTTGACCAAGTCCTGATAGTTACCTATTTTTGCGGACCCGCATATCTAGGCCAAAAAATAGGGACCAATGGCTAAGCACCAGGGACACTATATGAACCCTCACTCATGTGAGGGCCATGTATCGAATATTGACTATTCATCACTAAAACCATAATACTTTGCTTGTATATCTTTTTTCTCCCACACTTACTTGATCATCGGAGTGCCTTGCAGGTACAACCCACTTTTTTCCTCCTCTACTTTCCAGCCCGTCTAAAGATCATCATTCGGCCACCTTGCAGGTTCTGATCAACTGGTAAGATCACGAACCATAAGCATCAACATATGCAAGGACTTCCTGCTTAAAGCATCAGCCACTGCATTTGCTTTACTAGAATGGTAACTAAAATTAAAATCATAATCTTTTAACAACTCAAGCCATCTTCTCTGCCTCATATTCAATTCATTCTGATCAAACAAATACTTCAGAATCTTATAATCATTGAACACCTCAAATCTGGATTTGAACAAATAATGTCTCCAAATTTTCAACACATATACCACAGTTCCCAACTCCAACTCACGTGTAGGATAATTCTTTTCATGAACCTTCAGTTGTCTAGACGTATAAGCAACCACTTGACCATTATGCATCAACACACCACCAAAACCTATCTTTGACGCATCACAATACTCTACAAAAGATTCACTTGGATTAGGAAAACCAATACTGGAGCAGTCGTGAACTTCTTATTTAATTACACAAAACTTTCTTCACACATAACATCCCACACATAAGCTTGACTATTTCGAGTCAAATGAGTCAAAGGTAATGCCAATTTAGAAAATCCTTCAATAAAACTGTGATAATAACCTGCTAAACCAAGAAATATTAGAATCTCAATAGCAGACTTCAGAGTTTCCCACTACAACACGAAATCAACTTTAGAAGGGTCCACATAAATTCCACTACTTGAAATCACATGGCCAAGGAAACTCACTTCCTTCAACCATAACTCACACTTTGATAATTTTGCATACAACTTCTTTTCTTTCAACACTTGCAACATAATTCACAATGGATCAACATGATCTTCTTCTGATTTGGAATATATCAAAGTATCATCAATGAAGACCACGACAAACTTATCCAGATACAATGGAAAGTCCGATTCATATGCTTCATGATAACACACGGTGCATTAGATACGCCAAACGACATTACAGTGTACTCATAGTGGCCATAACTCATTCTGAAAGCCATCTTTGGAATATCATCTATTTTAACACGAATCTGATGATAATCAGACCTCAAATAAATCTTACTAAACACACAGGCACATACCAATTGATCCATGAGATCGTCAATCCTAAAAAATGGATACTTATTCTTGATAGTCACCTTATTCAACTGCCTGTAGTCCATGCAAAATCTCATACTACCACCCTTCTTCTTAACCAACAATACAGGAATGTCGCACAAAGAAACACTTGGTCGAACAAACTTCTTCTCAAGTAATTATTCCAATTTTTTCTTCAATTCACCTAGCTGTGAATCTGACATCCTATAAGGAGCCATCGGCACCGTACTTGTACCTAGAAAACTCTACCTCACGATCTAGAGGTAAATAACTAATGTCATCTGGAAACACCTATGGAAAATCACCAAAAATAGTTAACCTAACTCTTGCAGCTTCAAGATCAACTTGCAATGACGCAAACATTGCAAACATCAAGGCCTCGTCTTCTAAGAGTCCTTCCACATGCTTAGCAGACACAAATATCAGCTATCCACTATCACCAAACCTAGGGAACCTCATAGTCTTATTGTAACAGTTAATATGAACATAGTTGAACTTCAACCAGTTCATTCCAAGGATAACATCAATTTGGTTCAAGGGTAGACACACCAAATCCATCATAAAACTCTTACCAAAGTGTAATACGGTGGGAGAACTGACTTGTTTGTTTTGTGTCTTATCGCAAATGTTGCGGGTAGCAAGAGTCGCCATCGACTTTTATTTTATCCAATAAGGAAAGGTGAAAAGAACAGGAAAGACCTTTGATAGATTTTGAGTTCGGTGGGTACGTTATGAAAAGGGAAGGTGTTAGCACCCTTTTCATCTGTAGTTATCTACGGCTCTTAATCGATTGCTCACTTTTGAAATGCTTTGTGTGTGTTTGCTTGGAAATACTTTGAAAATGCCTGAGCACGACAATTTTGTAATGATTCTCGTATCAGTTGAGAATGTATAGAAAATGTTTTGTTTTGAAAGATATTTCAGAAAAGTGTTTGTGAAAAAATGTTTTCTTTTGTGTGAGCAAGTGATTAACAGTATTCTACCCTTAATCAAAAATATTTCGTGTTATTTTCCTCTTCCTTTAGAGAGTGCTATCCTACCATTAGTTAGTAGGAAGCCCTATCATTGGATATTTTGAGAGACAGGCGCAGGGTCGTCGTTATGGTCATTGAAGGCAACACATAGGGATACCTTTAGTAATTTTGAAGGGACGTCATCATATATTCATAGGCAACATCGAGGGACAAGATCATATACCATAGGAAACTTTGAGGGATATCAAGGGACTATGACCTTTATGATGATTTATGACTGAGGGACTTTGCTAATGGTATCCCCATGTTCGAGGGACATGACCATTGTTTTTCGAGGCAACGAGAGAGGTCACACTAAAGGTGTAAGTGTGTGAGTGGTTCAATTCAGTTCATTTATCTTACAATTAGGGTTAGCTATTGATTTCATTTGTGCCTTGACATGCAATCCTATTAATCTAAGCAATTATAATAATGGTAAAATAGTAAAACAGAAATAAACGTCCTACGCTATTACAGAGCTTCAGGAAAGGGATACAAACCATAAAACTTTAGGGAAAATACAGTAAGTAAACCCTAGTTTAAAACTATTACAAACTGTCAGCAAATACAATATTTGGAAAAAATAAGAATACCTCTTCGGTTTATGACCTTACATACCGGTATCAGGAAAATTAGCCGGACATATTATTAATTATGAACACAAAATAATGGAAAACATGTAATGATTCAATCATGATTAATAAATAGGAAACAATAATATAATTAAATTGAAAACCTGGAATTAAATAGTGAAAACAATAGAATTTCTGCAACACTTTAAATATTGATAGCAATCCTCCATAATATGCCGACAGGATTTGCTTGCGGAAAAATAACTTGAATGTAGAAAAAAAATATAAAACTAAAAACAAAGTTCAAGAGGCTATGAAAAGAAAATAATGTTGCAAAAGCTTTCCGGTGTAGAAAACTATTGTTGTTTAGGTAAAGGTTTTATCTGCTTAAGTTTTAAACAAAGCTCTGAACTATTGAAACTGGAATAATGGCGTGAAAGAAAATGAAAATGAAAAATAACGTAACAAAAAAAGAGAGCGGATACCAGATACTTAGAGAGATGTATATATGTCCTTCTCTTATAGTGCTTTCTGTGTAACACACTTGTTGAGAAAATCTAGGAGTGTGACTTCATGCTTCAAAAAAATTCGTGCATGGAGAAAGACCAGGAGGAAATAATGCAGAGTCGTTGGCACTGGAAATGTGGAGAATCATGGAGAAATCTTCGCGCGTCAAATAGAAAATGGTTATGCCGAGTGGTATGCATTTTGTATCGTGGGGCACACCTATTTCTACCTTATGTCGATCGTCATGGTTTGTATGTCGAGGGGAAGAAATGTTTATCTCGTCCTGGGCAGAATGGAACTGCGTCTTCAGGATCTTCAGCACTTGGTCTTTAGAACCCTTTGTCGAACCTTGGGTCATCCAAACTTTAAGTCTTCAGAATCTTTAGAACTTCGTCTTCAGAATCTTCAGCACTTGGTCTTGAGAATACTTTGTCTTCAGAAACATAAGTCTTCAGCATCTGGACCTCAGTCAGAACTTCTGTCTTCAGATCTTTAGAACTTAGTCTCTTGGACGAGTATCAGAGTCACTACTTCAGAGCCTTCTAATGCTTTTGCTACTGTTCATCAGAACTTGTGTAGCTTAGAAGCATAACTAATTCTCTTATAAATGTCTTGGTAGCGCCGTTTATCAGAAGAAGAACCTGTTTGTTAAATCGTAAAAATAACAAACATTAGAGTACCAAAATTGTTCAAACAAACATACTCATTTGTTATCATCAAAAATCAAAGATAAAATTGCAGAACCAAATCTTGTTCTAGCAAATCCTTCTCCCGAGCGCAATCTTCTCATTTCAAAGCTTCTGGGAAGAATCATTTTTACCGACCGTAGATTCTGGATATATCCCCATGAAGTTGACATTATGCATCCCAATGAGGTTAGCACTCTTCTTCCCCATTAATTTTACATCTTTCTACTCAGTGCAGTCTGCATATGTTAAGGTTTCTTGAAGAGATTTTTGTTTACCTATGGGAGATTCTGATTTTTATCCCTATGAAGGCAGCTGCTATTCTCGATGGAGCAATTACCTCTTCCCAGTAAAAGGGCTTATTTGCATGGATCCTACAAAGATGGTTGTTGTACCCCAAAATTTTCCCTCTCATTTCATAAAGACATTCAAAATATGAAATTTGATCATCAAAAAAATCAATAAAGTTAAGAGTCATTTTGGAAAGTCAAACTTTGCAAGACTTAGAAATTTTTCTAAGTATTTGTATACTTGTTAATTTCATTGCATCATGACATATTTTCATTACAATCAGAATAATTCAAGATGTTACAAATAATTCAAGATGTTACAAATGTTTCAAATTAGTACAAGATTGCATTTTTTTTTACAAATTACAAATCCTAAAGCTTTGTCTTGTTTGAATTTTTCCTTTAACTCAATCTCCAAAACCTTTCCACTATGTTGTCCATAAAACCAAACTTGTGTCATGCTACAAACAATGTTGTCCAAACTACTGTTGAATAAAGCCCTATATGCTGCCAAGTCCAAGTCTGTTGTACTGTTCACATAACAACCTAAAACCATGCCAAAAACAGTCTGCTGTACTGCTATGAAACATCCATGCACCAAGTTGCCACAACACTCCGAAACTTCTGCAAAATAGCCCTGTTATGCTACTACCAACCCAGTCCTAGCCTGCAATATCTCAGTCCCATGTTTGCACCAAATTTGCATATAAGAGCTGCATCTAAAAGGCAATGATACATCAAACCCAAACTATTCAAAAACTTATTTGTCCCCCCCCCCCCAATACCAGCCAAACTTCATCTATAAAATAAACTATTCTCACAACACATAGAGGGGGGCTTTTGGAGAAAAAGAAAGGATGGTTTTTAGAGAAAGAACAGAGAGTTTTGAAAAATCAAACAAAACTTTTCTTGTAACTTCTGCTCATACCCATCTCTATTGTCATTTACAAAAAAAAAAAGAGCCTCAACCCATTATCCCATCTTGGAAACACTCCCATAAACCAGCTAAACATTTCATATCACATAGAGATTGTTCAAGCACAAGAACAGTTTCTGTAGTGCCCTTATCTTCACCTTCTAAACAAAAGACAGTATTGTACAACTTGACAGTTTGGAGTTTGGTTCAGCAACTTTCAATACAGAAGGAGGTTCAACAACTTTTTAGAGGTTCATTAAAGTCCACATAACATCTTGAAAAGTGTTCAGACTCAAAACATAAAGTGCAGTTTCAAGGTAAGTCTTCTTGACTTCACTTTTTCCATACATCATCTTTGGTTCATTTGTGAAGATAGAATTAGTAATCACTTCCCTTTGAAGTTAACTGTGATCGGTGGATCTGGAACTGACTGTTTAAAGCTGGTTCGCGAAATGTCGCAGAAGCAAGAGTCGCCACCGTCTTTTATTTTCTCCAAATGGAAAGGACAAAAGCACAGAAAAATTCCTTAAAGAGATTGCTCTCGGTTCGGGAGGTAGGTTATAGAAAGGGAAGGTGTTAGCACCCTTTCTATCCATGGTTATCCATGGGCTCTTAGATACTTGCTCATTTGTGTTTTCAAAATTGGTTTGTTTGCTTTTCAACTGTGGGTTTTAAAAAGTTTCTTTGAAAAATTTCAGTTCGACTCGTACGTCAGAGTGTTTGAAAAAATTGTTTTGAAAGCTTTTGAAAAGTGTCGGTGTGAAAAGTATTTTTTGATTTGTTTTGAAGAGAGCAAGTATCCATGAGTCGTCTACCTACCCTAAGGAATTCGTCTGTGTAAATGTCCTTTAAAGTAGTGCCATCCCACCATTGAGAGGTAGGTAGCACCACCGTTGGAGGTGTTCGGGTCAATTCGAGTTTGTAGGGACATGGTGATCACCAGAGCAATGGGAAGACACCTTAGAAGCTACCCTCATGCCAGGTTCCCGGATCATGAGGACTTACTAAGACGTCCTCTACTCGACGATCACCTTTCGAGGCAAGGCAACAGTGAGGCGTACCCTAGGGGTGGTGTGTGCGATTCGTGTGTCGTTTTCATTGATATTTGTCTTTTGTCATGTTATGGGTGATCTACGCTTGATTTTATTTTAAGTCCATACATTCTTTCATGCTTTTGTTAACAATTTAAAAGTTTGCGGGAAAATAAGTCTAAAGCTATTACAAAGGCGCGGGTCCACATCGCCAAAATTAAACCGGACCCGATTTGACGGAAAATAAATAAAGCAAAATAAAGAAAAGTGCGAGAAGTTAAATTGTTACAACGCTTTGGGAGAAATACATAATGAATTAAGCAATAAAATAAATACGCAAATAAAAGAATTAAAAATACGGGCGTTGGACCCTTTTGCAAAATTATTATTAATAAGGAATTAATTAATATTAAAAGAAAACGTTTTTGGTATTTTTGTGTTTTTTAAGATTTAATGGAAAAAAGAATTAATTAAAAATAAAATGTTAAACCTAGTTCTAATGGTTTTTAAAATTATTATGAAAAATATTGAATTTTTAACTAATTTAAACCTAAGTTAATTTACATGCATTTTTAATTTATGAAAATAAATAAAATAAATATTATTATTGTAAAAAAAGAAATTAAAAGGAATAATATTAACAATTAAACCTAAATTCTATATTTTTGGATTTTTAGTTATTAAAAAGAATTAAAATTGTAACCTAATTAAAACTAATAATTACATGTTAATTTATTTATGAAAATAATTAAATTAAAATAATTTATTATGTTTTTTGTCTTTTTCTGATTTTTTTTTTTGGGTATTTTTTATAATTTGGTAAAAATAATTAATTAAATTAAAAAAACAATGAAGCAAATAAATAACAATTAAAAATAAATAATAAAAGGGAATTTGCAAACCAGGGGGGGTTCAGGCCCCAATAGTGAGGTATGGATCCAGTAATTTGGCCCAACAAGCTTTGAGATCCATTTGACTTTTTTGCTAGCATGCTGATGCGTTGACTGGCGCGTAGGATGTCCCTTCAATCTCAGCCTCTAGATTGATCTTTAAGTGGACGTGGCACGTTGGATTGGAAAGGCGTATGGTAGTTACTAGCGCTGAATCTGCATGGGATAATATATGGAAAAATAACATAGAAAGTAATGAAGACCTGGGATTCGAACCCAGGTCTTGGGCGTCAATGCATTGATAGCTTGCCAGCTGAGCCATGAAACGTATGTTAATATATTATAATAAACAAATAACAAAAAGAAAAGACAAACGCATTAGTGGTTTAGCGCGCCAGTTTTCAAACCGGCCTATCACGTTTTGACAACGAGGTTGTCTTCCTCATTGTTTTTATTTTTTTCTGAAACAAGGCTGTAAGGCAACGGTTTTGGAGGCGTTGTTTTAGATGGCTTTAGAAAAAATAGCGAATAGCGCTATATGATCCATAAATTAGGCGCGAGTGCATTGATCTCTTCGTCCAAGCTTCCTGAACCCATCCATGGCACTGTGGTGGTTGAATTTTACGTGATTAAGAAACCCCTAATTGGGAGCTCTGCAAACCCTAGACGGCATCAATGGCCAAATCACATATATAGCACAAAAACGAAATTAACTGGCATGGTTAGTTTCAGAAACACATAACAAACATGAATCAATAGACAAAAATTACAAATTATGCACAAATCATGATGCACGATTCTGAAAATTTCTTTACACAGTTGAGGTTCGTTTTACCAATTCTTTGCGTATTGATGGATGTTTGGGATTGGAATACGTTCAGGAATTGCCAAGGAAGCTTTTGGAATCGATATTAGGACTTGAATCCACCTAGAACACTGATTTCAGATTTGAGTTTTTTTGATAATTTTTCAAGTTTGTAATGTATTCTTGAGCGCAGCTTTTTGTCTAATGCAATTAGGTTTATGTTCCTGGTTATGTAGTGAATGAATTAGGTTAAAAAGATTGATCAAAATCCATTGCTTTTATTGTTTTCAATATTTGATTTCTTAAGAATCCTTTTCATATCTTTTCACATGGTTTTTGTATCAATTAGGTTTCAATCAAGCCAAACCTTTCCATAATTGGCTAAGCACGAAATATCAAGTCTAAAACATGTATAAAAAGATTCATTTGGTTCATTTAGATATTTTCCACATATTTAATTGATTTAATTGAATTAATATGAATAAAAATTCAAATAAATAAATAAAAAATGAGAAAATACTTCCCTTTGGGCCAAATGGTCGTGCACATGCTTGGAATGATGAATCTTGGAAGAAAAATGGGCCCATTAGCAAATTTGAATCATTTGCATCAATGTTGACTTTTCAAAATTCCTAAAAATTTCCCAACTTCCACAAGGCATAACTTGCTCAATTTTTAAACTCTTCTCATGTTCTTGGACATTTTGGAAAATTCTTTGAGTCCTCTAACCAATGCCTTTGGTCCCATGTCATTTTGATTTACCAATCTCAAGTTATGGCCTTTGACTTAAAGTCCCTTTTTGTTGACTTTTGAAAATGACCTATAATGTTGAGATTGATAACTTTTTGTGAGAGCATTTCTTGGACTTAAAGTATGAAGATTAGTTGTAGGAAATGTCTTTCTCTTCAAAATGAGCTTTGGATGGAATTTTTCTGATAATCCATGTGAAAGTTATGCCCTGGTCAATTTCAGTTGACTTTTTCAGCTGTCCAAATATAGCAACTTTTGCATCTTGATGATTTTCTGAGTCAAATTTTGAGAATCATGATCAAGCATTGATCAAATGATGTTTGTGGCTTCAAAATGATATGTTGACCAAAAATTTGAACTTTTGACTGTCAAATGACCATTTTGCCCCTACAGTTGACTGTAGTGCAATTTAGGGTTTTGACTGTGCAATTTTGAGCTGAATGCCTTGAAACTTGATATGAGGATACTTGACCATATTTGTAGGCATGTGAGACTTGATTGGGCCTTTGAAAACTTCATTTTCTTGATCAGAACCCAAACCCTAGTTTTGACTGTATGGGAGACTGTTGAGCTGCACAACCCTTGGGGAATTTTGTGACTTGGCTTGGCAATTTCTTGAAGAATATGGGAGGGCAAATTTTGGGGTACAACAGTTGCCCCTGTTCAATCTTCTTAGACCTGAGGATGCAGATTGGCTGACGTGCCTTTCGTAATCCGAGGGTAGAAGATGATTGAACACTAGAGTGCCCAGAAATTTGCGCTCGCATGCTAGCAATGAATGGGGGAATGGGCTTATAGATGCCATTTGGGGGTTGATGACTAGGATGATGGGCTTATAGATGCCATCTGGATGTTGATCGCATAGGAGATTCTTTAGCTAGAACCTGCATACCTGCAAAAGAAAAAATGAGTACCTGACACGTTGCAGGAGTTGGTTTTAGATGCTTGGCATGGATATGTCCTGATTGGTTGCAGGAGCTGAGTCTGGAGCTTCAAACAGCGATGAATGAACCAGGGATGGTTATTGCTTTAGCATGAATGGTAAGAGAACCTTGGGCGACTTTAGCTTCAACAACGCTTGTTGAGAAAAATCTTGGCGGGAATTACCATCTTTGCAGTATCGGAACGAGAACCATAGGCTATTATAATCTGAAAGGGAATCACCTCACTCGCCGTTGGAGAGGGAATCATAGGAAAAGGAATTGTCACCTCACACACCGTCGGAGAGGGAACCATAAGAGACTATCACCTCACACTCAACGTCGGAGAGGGAAACATCTGAAAAAGGAATTACCACCTCACGCACTTGCCGGAGAGGGGACCATAAGACTATCACCTCACACTCATCGTCAGAGAGGGAAACATCTGAAAAAGGAATTACCACCTCACGCACTTGTCGGAGAGGGGACCATAAGACTATCACCTCACACTCATCGTCGGAGAGGGAAACATCTTGAAAAAGGAATTACCACCTCACGCACTTGCCGAAGAGGGGACCATAAGACTATCACCTCACACTCATCGTCGGAGAGGGAAACATCTGAAAAAGGAATTACCACCTCACGCACTTGTCGGAGAGGGGACCCTAACTTCTGCTGAGTCTTTATCAGAAAAATCTGTTGGGAGTCGATTTAGCTGGACTAGAGAAGGCTTTGAAATATGTTTGAGCATTTTAACTGCGTCTTTCCTGAAAGGTAAAGGTCAGTCATATGTAATGCATGATATGGATCAAGCAATGATGTTCTCAACATAAATGAGATTTGTATGATATGATGCGTCTATGCATGCTATAATGATGTATGTGATGTTTTATGTTTTCGCCTAGGAAAGTAAATCCTTGACGGGTGCCGGGAAGTCATATCCTGGGCTGATGTTGAAGTATTGATTTTGCTTCCGCTGGGGATGATAGTTGCAAGAATACCGGTAGGAGAAGATGACTCTGTTGCGGAATAAACTTGGCAAATGAAGGATTCTGCGGGGAGAAAAGATACTCTAGCGACCATGCTGGGAAGCAATACTCTGTGGGGATAGAGATGCTTTGCTGAATGTTGATAGTAACTTGCTGGGGATACCCTTGTTATTGGAAGTGTGAATAGACTTTGCTAGGGATAGGAAGACTATGTCGACGACGCTCTTTCCGTGGCTTTTGGCTGAGGATAACCTAGTTATATCCTATTGAGGAAATAACTCTTTAAATCAAGCCGGACGACGCGTTCGTGTTCTGCGAGGGGATAAGCTTCCAGAATCTACTGGGGATAAGCTTACTGCTTGGGGATATGAATTTCAACTTTGCTGGTGAAGCTGGGTTGGATTCTCCTGGGGAGTTTTTGACATGCTGGGGAAGTGATTCCTTTGAATGTTGATATACCGCCGGGGAACAATCTTTAGGCCAAGACTGCCGGGGATGCTTGTATTGAATATATGTATTGCTGCTGCTGGGGAGAGTATTGAGATCTACTGGAGGATAACTCAATTTCCTTGAGATTTGATGATTCGGCTTGGAGAGAATGCACTGACTTGCTTACTCTCTGGGGAATTTTAAGATGTACTGGTCATGTTGTTTAGCTGAACCTACCTTGGTACCTTTGGAGGATAGGACAATTAGACTGCTCAGACAACTTTTTTATTGCCCCTGTCTCTAGTGTCACCTGCAATTAATTCCTTTATTTCGTATGCAAATATTTATGAGTTAGCAAATTATTGTCAATGCATATATCACAAATTGAACCTTGGACGTTCTTCGCAAAACAAAATAGGAAAAAGAAAAATACTTGGCACGTTTAACTGAAAATATATTTGTATTGATTTTTGAATGGCCTGAATAGGCGTTTCGTGTACAAGAGGCTGGCGTCCTAGTAAGAGGTATGCCGCCGAACAAAAGAGTTTATATAAATTTTGTACAAAAGAAAATAAAACAGCTGTGTGAAATATGAATGATCCACTGGGTTTCAACTCTGCTATTGTCTTTATAACTCCGAGCGTCTCATCACTTGATGACCTTGGTTGAGGGTGAAGCTGACTGATCGATGCCGTCTGAACTTGATGTAGATACCGGATTCTGGATGCAAAGTGATCCAATGAGACATAGTATTACGCTTTTATCCCTAATTTTTGCCTGGACCGCCCTTTCGGGTTTTCAGTCCACCGGGATACCCATTTTTGCCCAAGCCGCCTTTTCAGGTTTTCGACTTGCCGGGTGTACAGATTTTTTCATTTTCATCCCTTCATTTTGCCCGAACCCTTTTGGTTCGACGGGAAGCCCTAATTTTTGCCTAGGCATGTCAGCCTAGCGGGTCTTTTTTCATGCGTAGTATTTTTTAACTATGTCTGCATTGGTGGGGTGAGGAAGGTCGTCACCATCCATGTTGGTTAATATCATTGCTCCTCCTGAGAACACATGCTTAACCACAAATGGCCCTTCGTACGTAGGGGTCCATTTGCCCCTTGGATCACTCTGAGGAAGGATGATTCTCTTGATTACCAGATCCCCAACTTGATATTCCTGTGGTCTGACCTTTTTGTTAAATGCCCTGATCATTCGTTTTTGATACGTCTGACCATGACAGATAGCAGCAAGTCTCTTTTCGTCAATGAGATTGAGTTGGTCAAGTCGTGTCTGGATCCAATCATCTTCGTTCAGATTTGCATCCTTCATTATCCGGAGAGAGGGAATTTGTACTTCAATCGGCAAGACTGCCTCCATGCCATAAACCAGAGAGAAAGGAGTTGCCCCGGTTGACGTCCTAGCTGAGGTACGGTACCCATGCAGTGCGAATGGTAACATCTCGTGCCAATCTTTATAAGTCACTGTCATCTTCTGCACGATTTTCTTGATGTTTTTATTTGCTGCTTCTACAGCCCCATTCATCTTCGGTCTGTAAGGAGAAGAATTATGGTGCTGTATCTTGAACTGTTCGCAGAGCTCAGCGATCATTTTATTGTTTAGATTGGTACCGTTGTCTGTAATAATCCGCTCAGGGACGCCGTACCGACAGATCAGGTTGTGCCGAATGAACCGTGCTACAATAGTCTTGGTTACCGTAGCATAGGATGCTGCCTCAACCCACTTCGTAAAATAATCAATCGCCACTAGGATGAAGCGATGTCCATTAGATGCCGTAGGTTTGATCTCGCCGATCATGTCTATGCCCCACATTGCAAACGGCCAAGGCGCAGTAAGAACATTCAGGGGAACCGGAGGAACATGCACCTTATCTGCATAGATCTGGAACTTGTGGCATGTCCTGGAATGTTGGTAGCAGTCAGCTTCCATTGTAGACCAGTAATATCCTGCCCGTAGGATTTTCTTAGCCATAGTGTGCCCGCTGGAATGTGTACCAAAGGTCCCTTCATGTAGCTCTTCCATGATTCTTTCTGCTTCAGTCTTATCCACACAACGCAGTAAGGTTGAATCATGGTTTCGCTTGTATAATATGACGTTGCTAAGGAAGAACTTGGCTGCGAACCTCCTCAGGAATTTCTTATCATTGACAGAGGCACCTTCAGGGTATTCCTGAGCTTCCAGATATCTCTTCACTTCGTGGTACCAAGGCTTCTCAGTCACCAATTCAGTTTCGAGATCACAACAGTATGCCGGTTCGTCCAGTTTCCAGATGATGATCCGGGGAGCCTCATTATCCCATTTGACCTTGAACATTGAAGACATTGTAGCTAACGCGTCCGCTAACTGATTCTCTTCTCTTGGAAAGTGCTCAAAGGTTATCTCCGTAAAGTGGGGAATCAGGGTCAACACGCATTCTCTATAAGGAATCAGGTTTGGATGTTTCGTATCCCACTCTCCTTTGATCTGATTGATCACAAGAGCGGAATCTCCGAAAACGCTTAGAAATTTGATCCTTAGGTCGATCGCAGCTTGAAGACCCATGATACACGCCTCATACTCCGCCATGTTGTTGGTACAGTTGAAACACAGTCGGGCAGTGAGTGGAGTATGAGTACCTTGAGGGGATATGATTATGGCGCCGATACCATTTCCCAAAGCATTGGAGGCTCCGTCAAAGTGCATAGACCATCGGGATCCTGGTTCAGGTCCTTCATCCGGTCCAGGTACTTCACAGTCTGTTACTATCATGATGCTTTCATCCGGGAACTCGAAGTTCATTGATTGGTAGTCATCTACAGCTTGATGAGCTAAGTGGTCTGCCAATACACTTCCCTTGATGGCTTTCTGGGTTATGTACTGAATGTCGTATTCCGTCAAGATCATTTGCCATCTTGCAATTCTCCCAGACAGAGCAGGCTTTTCGAATATGTACTTTATAGGATCCATTTTTGAGATCAACAAGGTAGTGTGAGTCAGCATATACTGTCTCAGCCGGCGAGCAGCCCATACCAAAGCGCAGCAAGTTTTCTCAAGCAGTGAGTATCGGGTCTCACAGTCGGTAAACTTTTTGCTAAGATAATAAATGGCGTGCTCTTTTCGGCCAGACTCGTCATGCTGCCCCAGCACACACCCCATTGAGTTGTCAAGCACTGTCAGATATAGTATCAGAGGTCTCCCTTCAACCGGTGGCATAAGGATAGGTGGTTCTTGGAGATACTCTTTGATTTTGTCAAAAGCAGCCTGACATTCATCGTTCCAACGTACTACCTGATCTTTCTTCAGCGGCTTGAAGATTGGCTCACAGGTAGCAGTCAGATGAGAGATGAACCGAGCAATATAATTCAGGCGTCCTAAAAAGCCTCTGACTTCCTTCTCCGTCTTAGGAACTGGCATCTCTTGAATAGCTTTGACCTTAGCAGGGTCCACTTGAATACCTTTATCGCTGACCACGAAGCCTAGCAACTTCCCAGATCTTACCCCGAAGGTGCACTTGTTCGGGTTCAATCTTAGCTTGTACAGTTTCAACCGGTCAAACAATTTCTGTAGATGATCTAGATGCTCTTCCTCAGTCTGGGACCTTGCGATCATGTCGTCCACATACACTTCTATCTCATGATGGATCATATCATGAAATAAGGCAACCATGGCACGTTGGTAGGTTGCCCCAGCATTCTTCAACCCGAATGGCATGACCTTGTAACAGAAGGTGCCCCACTGAGTAACGAATGTAGTCTTTTCCATGTCTTCAGGTGCCATCTTTATCTGATTGTAACCTGAAAAGCCATCCATGAAAGAGAATACTTTGTGTTGAGCTGTATTATCAACAAGGACATCAATGTGAGGTAAGGGGAAGTCATCCTTGGGGCTGGCCCTGTTCAGATCCCTGTAGTCAACACACATTCTGACCTTTCCATCCTTTTTAGGTACCGGCACCACATTAGCGACCCACTGAGGGTAAGAAGTTACTGCAAGGAACCCGGCATCAAACTGTTTCATGACCTCGGCCTTAATCTTCTCAGACATCTCTGGACGCATCCGACGGACCTTTTGCTTAACTGGAGGGCAGTCTTCCTTAGTCGGCAAGTGATGGACCACAATGTCGGTATCCAACCCGGGCATGTCTTCGTAGGACCAGGCAAAGATCTCCATATAGTCATGCAGCATCTTGGTTAACCGTTGCTTCACGCTGAGCTCTAGGTTGGCACCAATCTTTACCTCTTTTCTGTCTGCCTCAGTACCCAAGTTTATGGTTTCCACTGGCTCTTCATGGGGTTGAATTGCCCTCTCTTCCTAAAGCAACAGTCTTGCAAGCTCGCCAGGCACTTCGCAATCATCTTCACCTTCGTCTTCGGCTAAGTTGATCGGATTTTCGAAGTCATAATTGGCAGTAGCAGAGTTGTTATCAGTAAGATCCAGAGTGGATTGGAACCTGTATGAGTGAGTGTGTGTGTAAATACAGCTGTTTTGAAAATTATGTAAAGGAAAAGAAAGACAGAAAAGGAGCACAATATTTGCAATGCGAAAAATACGTCCAAGATTTTCATTCATGATGTATAAAATGACAGTTTGTATGCCCTCACAAATAGAACCACGGTGCCTCGGGTAAGACACCGGGCCATAGAGTTTATCATTGTTTATTACAAAATAACAAAACATAGGAATTCATTACTTAGTAACAAAAGAAACAGGGAGATTGTCCTTTGCGCTCCAATTGTTAAGTCCACCGTCAGTTGCCGGGTAGATCCAGCTATCAAACTCAGCTTCATCCACTTCCTCTTCATCCCCAATAGCATTAACTCCATGAGCAGGCAGGGGAGCTGTCACCACATTAGGCTTGTCAGATGCCTCAAACTGTACCTCCTTAGCGTCAATGAGGTCCTGCAGCTTGTTCTTTAGTGCCCAACAGTCATCGGTAGAGTGCCCCGGGCTATCTGAATGGTAAGCACAACGAGCATTCGGGTTGTACTTGGGAGATGTTGTATTTGGGAACTTTGGAGCCTCCCTGACAGTCACCAAATTGGTTGAGAGCAACTGTGGCAGGATCTGCGATAAGGTCATGTTTAACCGGGTGAACTCCCTCCGGGGTCTTTCAGCCCTTTGAGAATTATTCGACCGAGGAGCGGCAGCAGGCTTAGCAATCATCACCGCGCTGACAGATTGGCGGTGCTCAGGTCTCTCTGATTTCCTAGAACCATACACGGCACTAGACTCCTTTTTGAATGGTTTCTTTTCCGAACTAGATGATGCAGCCTTCGCAATCTTACCAGATTTCAGCCCAGCTTCAATTCTCTCTCCAGTCAGAATCAAATCAGTGAAACCAGCAGAAGAATTCCCAATGAGATGGTTGAAAAACGGCCCAGATAGGGTCCCCAAGAACATGTCTACCAGCTCTCGGTCAGTCAATGGTGGCTGCACCCTGCCAGCCAGGTCTCTCCACTTCTGAGCGTACTCCTTAAAACCTTCGCTTGCACCTAACGCCATACCCTGGAGTTGGGTACGTGTGGGGGCAAGGTCGGCATTATACTGATACTGCTTGTAGAAAGCAGTAGCCAACTCCTCCCAGTTACGAACTTTGGTCCCATCCAGCTGATAGAACCATTCGAGATGAGTCCCTGAAAGACTCTCCTGGAAGAAGTGGATCCATAAATTCTTATCCGCGGAGTACGGCTGAATTTTCCGAACATAGGACCTTAAGTGCAGCTTGGGACAAGACGCCCCGTCATATTTGGAGAAGGATGGTGCTTTGAACTTATGCGGGATGATCACACCAGTCGACAAACCCAGATCTCCGAAATCCAGCCCAGGTGCCTGTTGAACCTCCATAGCCTTCAATCTGTCCTCCAGTTGTTTGTACCTGTCATCTGCAGGAGGGTATTGCTCTTCATCAAAATCTGTCTCGTTGTCGGAGACCACCGGACTAGGGACCTTTACTTCTGCCTGAGAAGGACTCTTGCCAACAGAAGAACCAGCCTCTTCATGCTGCAGAGTATTGCCGAACCTTCGGCCCGAGTTGAACAGCACAGTTCTTCTCTTCTTCTTCTTCTCCTTCTTCAGGAGCATAGCCTTCAATTCTTCTTGGCCTTTAGCCAGACCCTTGATTAGTTCTTGAAACTGCGCATTCTGCGCCTGGAGAGCCTTGATTGATGTCTCAGTTGATGCAGATTCGGGATTCATGATGCTGAAATAAACAGCGAAGAACTGTAAGCAACCTGAAAAGAGGAAAAACCTGCTATGCACATGATGTATGAAATGCGTATGCAATGCATTCAAGGGTTCGAAAGTTCAAATTTGTTGTAGACAAAAGGAACACACGTTATCATTAAAGAAATCATTGTTTAATACATCAAAGTCTCATGGGAAAAAAGTACAAAAATCAAATCAATCCCAAAATACACTGCGCATCCTCTTTGGAGCTATGTAGGTGTTGAGATTCCTCTCCTCATGCAACAGGCGGGTGAGCTCCAAGACCTTCTTTTCGCTGGCATGTAGACTAGTCTCAAGAGAACTCCTTTCCTCCTTAAGCTGGATCCAGCTCTTCTGCATCTCTTCCCAGGATGTGGGCATATCAGGGTGCTGAATAGTGTAGGACACTTCCCCTTCCAAGACTGGTTCTTTGATTACTGGGAGCATGTGAGGATAAGGCATCACTAACTTCTGGGAGCGGGTGCGTACCCACTTGAGATAAGGTTCCAATGGGATGGAGTTCCTGTGCCCCAGTGTTTTGCTGTCTATCCTACTGGGCATCCTCCAAGCTCTGATAAATCTCTGGCGAAGTCCTTGAGTATCATTGTCGAAGTCAAAAACTATGTCAGGAATTAACATGTCATGAGGACCATCCCTCCGAGCATAACCAAACTGTCTCCAAGCCAGGCATGGGCTATAAGTAATACCTCCTCTGATTCCAAGTAAAGGAACATTAGGGTACTCCCCACAACGATCAATGATAGTGACATCTTCTCTGGACCGAGGGCACCAATGTATATCTGCATGTGTAAGAGTCATCAACCGTTGTGACCATCTCAAACCCCGCTCATTCTTCAGGACTGATTGTGGAAGGTGCGAAATAAACCACCTTCCCAGGAGAGGAGTGCAACACATAAGGACACCTCTTTTTCTCATGGTTCGAGTGTAACATGAGTGAAGGATGTCCCCCAGCAACGTAGGTATAGGATTCCTGAACATAAAGATCTGGACAGCACTGATATCAATAAGCTGATCTGGGTTAGGAAACAACACCAAACCATAGACAAGGAGAGCTACCACTTCTTCAAAAGCTTGTAGGTCAAGGGAGTTCCAACATTCATGGGCTTTTTCAAACAAAAACCTGGCTAAGAACCCTTTGATACCACTTCTGACTTCCCAATGTCCCTTGAGGTCAGATGACTGTAGGTGCAAGGCTTTAGCAATCTCTTCAAGCTTAGGTTCCTTTTCTGTACCGTTGAAGGGTAGCTGATCAAGGATAGGGATCTTCAGGAGCCGGGAGAACTCCTCCAATGTAGGTACCAACTGATAGTCCAAGAAGGTAAAACAGTGCTGCAGAGGGTCAAAGAATTGGAACAAGACCTTAATCATATCTTCCTCAATGTTGGTGTTGACCAAGCTGATGAGGCTTCCATGCCTTTCACTGAATGAAGAGTTCTCAGGAATCCTGGATATAAGCTCCTTAAGCTGAGGAGGTACCCTTACAAGACTGATTTGAATTGTCTTTCTACGAACAGTTTCCATGTCCTACAAAACAAGAACAAAGATGAAAATTCGAACCCCTGAAATGGTTAGTCAATGCATATGATGCTGGATGATGTCATGATGCTATGATTAAACACACCACAGATATTTACAGAGACAAACATGTAAGGCATACAAGGCACACAAGACAAGCCCTTAAGGTTTAAGGCCAGTATGGGGTCTGGGTAGTACCCTCTTGAAGTTGGTGGGTTCAACCTGTCCTAATCAAAGTAACCGGGTTCTAAGGTTCCCAATATCACGGGATTGCTTTCATTGTTCATCGTTTCGATTTAGCCACTGAACTGGCGACCGAAATATTCCAGGAAAGCAACCCTCAATTGGGTGTAGTATCGAGTATCAACCAACCTCGGACTGCACCAAAGTCAGTTATCTCACTACCCTAAAGAGGCCAAGATAGTTCAATTAAGGTTCCTAAGGTCTGTTGATGCTTCACGACACCACGCGGAGGCCCCGTACTCTCCTTGACTGAACTCAAGGGTTACCGGTACACACCAAAGTGCCACATCAACGTAGCAGACTGTTTCAACCATGTCGGTATACCCCGCACAGTTCCCTCACAGCCTTGTTGCTACTTTCTAAGAAGGTATCCCCCAGATCCGGGTTTAGGATCTATAGAACTCCCAAGCAACCCACAATTTAAAGCACACAAGGAAAACAATTGAAAACACAGTTATGAACTAGCCCTAAGGTACACCTCACTTTATAAGATTGTCCCCAGCAGAGTCGCCAGTTCTGTGATCGGTGGATCTGGAACTGACTGTTTAAAGCTGGTTCACGAAATGTCGCGGAAGCAAGAGTCGCCACCGTCTTTTATTTTCTCCAAATGGAAAGGACAAAAGCACAGAAAAATTCCTTAAAGAGATTGCTCTCGGTTCGGGAGGTAGGTTATAGAAAGGGAAGGTGTTAGCACCCTTTCTATCCATGGTTATCCATGGGCTCTTAGATACTTGCTCATTTGTGTTTTCAAAATTGGTTTGTTTGCTTTTCAACTGTGGGTTTTAAAAAGTTTCTTTGAAAAATTTCAGTTCGACTCGTACGTCAGAGTGTTTGAAAAAATTGTTTTGAAAGCTTTTGAAAAGTGTCGGTGTGAAAAGTATTTTTTGATTTGTTTTGAAGAGAGCAAGTATCCATGAGTCGTCTACCTACCCTAAGGAATTCGTCTGTGTAAATGTCCTTTAAAGTAGTGCCATCCCACCATTGAGAGGTAGGTAGCACCACCGTTGGAGGTGTTCGGGTCAATTCGAGTTTGTAGGGACATGGTGATCACCAGAGCAATGGGAAGACACCTTAGAAGCTACCCTCATGCCAGGTTCCCGGATCATGAGGACTTACTAAGACGTCCTCTACTCGACGATCACCTTTCGAGGCAAGGCAACAGTGAGGCGTACCCTAGGGGTGGTGTGTGCGATTCGTGTGTCGTTTTCATTGATATTTGTCTTTTGTCATGTTATGGGTGATCTACGCTTGATTTTATTTTAAGTCCATACATTCTTTCATGCTTTTGTTAACAATTTAAAAGTTTGCGGGAAAATAAGTCTAAAGCTATTACAAAGGCGCGGGTCCACATCGCCAAAATTAAACCGGACCCGATTTGACGGAAAATAAATAAAGCAAAATAAAGAAAAGTGCGAGAAGTTAAATTGTTACAACGCTTTGGGAGAAATACATAATGAATTAAGCAATAAAATAAATACGCAAATAAAAGAATTAAAAATACGGGCGTTGGACCCTTTTGCAAAATTATTATTAATAAGGAATTAATTAATATTAAAAGAAAACGTTTTTGGTATTTTTGTGTTTTTTAAGATTTAATGGAAAAAAGAATTAATTAAAAATAAAATGTTAAACCTAGTTCTAATGGTTTTTAAACTTATTATGAAAAATATTGAATTTTTAACTAATTTAAACCTAAGTTAATTTACATGCATTTTTAATTTATGAAAATAAATAAAATAAATATTATTATTGTAAAAAAAGAAATTAAAAGGAATAATATTAACAATTAAACCTAAATTCTATATTTTTGGATTTTTAGTTATTAAAAAGAATTAAAATTGTAACCTAATTAAAACTAATAATTACATGTTAATTTATTTATGAAAATAATTAAATTAAAATAATTTATTATGTTTTTTGTCTTTTTCTGATTTTTTTTTTGGGTATTTTTTATAATTTGGTAAAAATAATTAATTAAATTAAAAAAACAATGAAGCAAATAAATAACAATTAAAAATAAATAATAAAAGGGAATTTGCAAACCAGGGGGGGTTCAGGCCCCAATAGTGAGGTATGGATCCAGTAATTTGGCCCAACAAGCTTTGAGATCCATTTGACTTTTTTGCTAGCATGCTGATGCGTTGACTGGCGCGTAGGATGTCCCTTCAATCTCAGCCTCTAGATTGATCTTTAAGTGGACGTGGCACGTTGGATTGGAAAGGCGTATGGTAGTTACTAGCGCTGAATCTGCATGGGATAATATATGGAAAAATAACATAGAAAGTAATGAAGACCTGGGATTCGAACCCAGGTCTTGGGCGTCAATGCATTGATAGCTTGCCAGCTGAGCCATGAAACGTATGTTAATATATTATAATAAACAAATAACAAAAAGAAAAGACAAACGCATTAGTGGTTTAGCGCGCCAGTTTTCAAACCGGCCTATCACGTTTTGACAACGAGGTTGTCTTCCTCATTGTTTTTATTTTTTTCTGAAACAAGGCTGTAAGGCAACGGTTTTGGAGGCGTTGTTTTAGATGGCTTTAGAAAAAATAGCGAATAGCGCTATATGATCCATAAATTAGGTGCGAGTGCATTGATCTCTTCGTCCAAGCTTCCTGAACCCATCCATGGCACTGTGGTGGTTGAATTTTACGTGATTAAGAAACCCCTAATTGGGAGCTCTACAAACCCTAGACGGCATCAATGGCCAAATCACATATATAGCACAAAAACGAAATTAACTGGCATGGTTAGTTTCAGAAACACATAACAAACATGAATCAATAGACAAAAATTACAAATTATGCACAAATCATGATGCACGATTCTGAAAATTTCTTTACACAGTTGAGGTTCGTTTTACCAATTCTTTGCGTATTGATGGATGTTTGGGATTGGAATACGTTCAGGAATTGCCAAGGAAGCTTTTGGAATCGATATTAGGACTTGAATCCACCTAGAACACTGATTTCAGATTTGAGTTTTTTTGATAATTTTTCAAGTTTGTAATGTATTCTTGAGCGCAGCTTTTTGTCTAATGCAATTAGGTTTATGTTCCTGGTTATGTAGTGAATGAATTAGGTTAAAAAGATTGATCAAAATCCATTGCTTTTATTGTTTTCAATATTTGATTTCTTAAGAATCCTTTTCATATCTTTTCACATGGTTTTTGTATCAATTAGGTTTCAATCAAGCCAAACCTTTCCATAATTGGCTAAGCACGAAATATCAAGTCTAAAACATGTATAAAAAGATTCATTTGGTTCATTTAGATATTTTCCACATATTTAATTGATTTAATTGAATTAATATGAATAAAAATTCAAATAAATAAATAAAAAATGAGAAAATACTTCCCTTTGGGCCAAATGGTCGTGCACATGCTTGTAATGATGAATCTTGGAAGAAAAATGGGCCCATTAGCAATTTTGAATCATTTGCATCAATGTTGACTTTTCAAAATTCCTAAAAATTTCCCAACTTCCACAAGGCATAACTTGCTCAATTTTTAAACTCTTCTCATGTTCTTGGACATTTTGGAAAAGTATTTGAGTCCTCTAACCAATGCCTTTGGTCCCATGTCATTTTGATTTACCAATCTCAAGTTATGGCCTTTGACTTAAAGTCCCTTTTTGTTGACTTTTGAAAATGACCTATAATGTTGAGATTGATAACTTTTTGTGAGAGCATTTCTTGGACTTAAAGTATGAAGATTAGTTGTAGGAAATGTCTTTCTCTTCAAAATGAGCTTTGGATGGAATTTTTCTGATAATCCATGTGAAAGTTATGCCCTGGTCAATTTCAGTTGCCTTTTTCAGCTGTCCAAATATAGCAACTTTTGCATCTTGATGATTTTCTGAGTCAAATTTTGAGAATCATGATCAAGCATTGATCAAATGATTTTTGTGGCTTCAAAATGATATGTTGACCAAAAATTTGAACTTTTGACTGTCAAATGACCATTTTGCCCCTACAGTTGACTGTAGTGCAATTTAGGGTTTTGACTGTGCAATTTTGAGCTGAATGCCTTGAAACTTGATATGAGGATACTTGACCATATTTGTAGGCATGTGAAACTTGATTGGGCCTTTGAAAACTTCATTTTCTTGATCAGAACCCAAACCCTAGTTTTGACTGTATGGGAGACTGTTGAGCTGCACAACCCTTGGGGAATTTTGTGACTTGGCTTGGCAATTTCTTGAAGAATATGGGAGGGCAAATTTTGGGGTACAACATTAACCATTTACTTGTTGTTCATTTTTATCAATTATATATTGAAAACTGACTGATACATGCAAAAGAATGATGATAGAAGCAAAAAACTGTAGCATGAGTCAACACATACCAACATGGGTTGACTCATTCTAATGACAAAACTGGGTATGAGTCGACACATGGCCTTATGCATTGACTCATACTGTTATCCACGCCTCAAAACAGAAGGATTAAAGGTGCATGAGTCGACACAAAACGCGTATGTATCGACACAAACAAGTGCATGGGTCGACACATTCCATTATACATCGACTCGTACTGAGTTGATTTAGTTTTACAGGAGCAAGAAGAGTTATGTGTCAATGCATAACAGCATGTGTCGACACATAATAGTTCAAAATGCAATTTTTCTTTCTTTTTACACTGCCTTTACATTTTTCACATATTTTCTTCATTATTTTACAGCTATTCGAAATGGTTGTTATAGTTACACATCTATTTCATCACCATTTGTAAATTGTACCCCCACTCCCCTAATGATGTAATAGCGTAGGATTTTAATTTCCGCAAATTTATCACTTTTCATATAATTGTTAGTAATTAGGGTGTGTATGGCAAGATAAAATCAATCGTTAGAAAACCTTAATCTCAAAGACAATGCATGAAATAAAACACACTATTCACACGTGCACACTAGGGTAACCTCGCTTGTTGCCTCAAAAAATAGTCATGTCCCTCGAATATGGGGGTTTTAGCAAAGACCCTTGATAAAAAAGATAGTAGTCCCTCGATGTTGCCTTCGGTAAAACGATCTTAGTCCCTATGAAAATTGATAAAGTGTCTCATAAGTTGCCTTTTATGACTATACGATTGAACCACGCCCGTCCCTTCACATCCAATGATGGGGCTTCTTACCAATCAATGGTAAGATAGCAACATCTAAAGGAGGAGGAAAACAACAAAGACCTTTTGAATAGGTAGGACGCTCGTAGTTGCTTGCTCACCAAACTAAAAACCATTTTCACACTCACACTTTCAAAACATCTTCAAAAACAAACATCTCTTTGAACTATTTTCAAAACCAACACTTTGTATGCATTCTTATAGAGACGAGAATCATTACAAAGTTTTTCGAAACAAAGGCATTTTCAAAATATTTTCAAACTCACACCAATCACAAACACATTTCAAACAAAGCATTTTCAAAGTGATCAAGCAACTAAGAGCCCGTAGATAACTACGGATGAAAAGAGTGATAACACCTTCCCTTTTCATAACCTACCCCCGAACTCAAGAAAATATCTCGAAAGGTCTTCCCTATTCTTTTCACCCTTTCCTTTATTGGATAAAAGAAAATTAAGTGGCGACTCTTGCTATCCGCAATATTTGCGATAAAACACAAAACCCCCAAGTCAGTTCTTCCACCGTATTACAGAACTGGCGAATCTGTTGGGTATAATCTTAAAAGTGAGGTTACCTTAGAGCTAGATCACATTTAATTGCTTTTATTGTTTGACTTGCTTCCTTTACATTTATGGGTCCTTGTTTGGGTTTGTATTAATCCTCTACCCGGATCTGGGAACATCATTAGGTAAGTAGCAATAGATTATGGAAATTGTACGACGGAGACCGATATAGTTGAAGCAATGGCTACGTTAGTGTGCTGCATTTGTTGGTACTGATATCCCTTATGTTGAATCAAGGAGAATACAGGGCCGCTGAGTGGCGACATGAAGCACTAACTGATCATAGAACCTTTAATTGAACAACTTGGCCATTAGGAAGTAGTGAGATAGTCGGTTTCGATGGAAAGTTAAAAATTGGTTTATACTCAATACTACGCTCATTGAGATCGGACTTTTAGGATATTTTGGCCGTAAGAAAAGATTGATTATGCTAAAACAATGCGTAGTGAAGAGACATCAATGATATTGAGGTTCCCTAGAACCCGGTTACTTTATAGGACAGGTTGAACCAACTAAACTTCAAGAGGGTACTTACCTATGAACCTCATGCAAACCTAAACCTAAGGACTTGTTTGCTTTGCTTGTGTATGTTTACTTGTACATAACATCACGACATCATACCATAGGACTTTCAATAACCATTTCAAGGGTCTCAAGGGTTTATGATGTCGGGTTATATTGAACCAGGCGTCTATCAAGGGGCAAGAGGATTTATTTTCCTATAGCCAAATGCTATCAAAAACCAAAGCACAATAACTTGAATCAAGGGCTATGACCCACTCGACATGGTGAACTTGATTCTCGTGGAAGGACATTCAACGATAAGAAGTTCTTCATTCAAAGTTGTGATCAAAGTCCAACTTTTAACATTTTCTTGTGTTTACCCCGCGAGATCCTTGAAAACATTACATTCACATACCATGCATCATCTCGTACAGGTTTTCTCATCTGCTTACTGTTTATTTCAGTAGAGATGGCCCTCGAACAGACTATCAAGGACCTTCAGACTCAAAATGCTCAACTTCAAGAAATGTTCTTGAACCTATCCAAGGGGAAAGAAGAAGTGAAAGCACTCCTCATTGAGAGCCTGACAAAAGAGAATCCTGAGGACAACAGGGATGACCAGTTGGAACAGTTACAAACTGAACTGGAAACAATGAAAATCCAGATGATGGGTCAGATGGTAGGTCAGATGGCTCTTATTCAAAACTTAGCTCAGGGACAAGAAGAGATGAGATCTCTCATCAACAAGCTTCATCAATACGGGTGCAACCATATGAAACAAACAGTTAATATTGGGGATCAAGTTATTAACCATCCTCCGATGAGACAAGAAGTTGTCTTGGTCGAGAAAACACCTTTCAAAATGGCTACTACGACAAGGGTCCAACAACGACCTTGTCAACTACGACAGGGCGTTCAACGCAAGTGAGATACGTCTAAAAGACAATTTATCGAGATCAACGTGTCCTTGGCTCAAGCATTGCATCATATGTTGGAAGCCAAACTGGTTGAATTAAGGGAGCCTCCTCAAAATCCTAATACTTATACTCCTAGTTACCATCCCAATGAAAGTTGCGCATGCCATTCCAACAGTCAGGGACACGACACTAACCACTATTGGGCGTTGAAGAACAAAATTCAAGACCTGATCAGCGAAGGAGTGTTGGAGTTAACACAAGATGGTCAACTGGATTTTTTCTATCACCCCTCAAAGACACACCATCTGAAGTGAGAAATTTATGCGGAGAAGCTTTCATTCATTCGAATTTTTAGTTGTAATTTCTTTGTTTTCTTAAACACTTGTCTTTATGTCAGACTTTGGTTACTTTCATTAATGCATTGCATATGTTTGTCTTGAATTATTCCATTCGTTTCCACTATATTCAAATTGTGCTTTTTATTCTCTTTTTGTGATATTCAACTCTCGTTAAAAGTTGCAAGCCTTTAGAGGGAGGATGACAAAAACAAATGCCATAATCTCATATAGTATGCTTTCAGACAGACCTTGCTGACAATGTACAAACGTTATTTCAATTCTTAAACAGTGGAGTTATAAGGAAGATAATCCCTAGTCAACCCCTTTGCGCCAAAGAAGTAGGAGTTTTTCTTTTTCACACAAATTGAAACCTTTAATCAGAACCTGGGGCAGGGTAGCTTCTCAGTTAATCCAAATGTGCGTTCAGATGCAAGCTTTATCTTCATACACAATGAATGACATCAAAAACATCCTTTTGAATCAAAAGCCGACGATGGTTCCCCATAAAATAGGAAGTCATTATCTCTCAAAAGAAAAGCCCACTGAGTCAAAACCTACGAAGGAGACTTAAGAAAAACTAGGGCATCCCGCTAACTGTAGTCCCAAAACAAAAACAGTTAGGCAAAAAAATAGGGATAATAAAAAAAAGAGGTCGCTACAAATCCTCAACAACAGAAAAATGCTGCAAAAATGACTGCCTTCTCAAATAATCTTATAAGTATCTGAACCATCACCAAAATATCATTCCAGAGTCAATAAGAGTTCAAATGCATAATTAATTGAGTTTAGGGCTGGAGAATATCATGAAGAACGGGTGGGTACAAATAAACTTTGAGCCTTATCCTTTGTTTCTTAAACCGTGAACCAGGCCACGTTGCAACCCCTTAAAAGTCCTAATTGAAGCATGGGTTAGTTCGAAAGCATACTGTTACAAAAGGTATCCTGACTCCTGTAAGGCTTACTGTAAGTCCTGAGTTGAGTTCATATTCTTACAAAATTGTTTTATTTTCCAAAAAATGCATTTTTCAAAAGCTTCAAGACAAACATAAACTTTTCATTGTTTGAATACCGTTGTTTGCATATAGCTAATTATTTGACAACAGAGAAATTCGCATGGCGAATATCCAATGAACGAAAATTCTCTCAAGAAACATAATCATTTCAAATGGGAAGACACTTCCAATGACAAATCTATCATAATCAAGGGGCCATGACATGTTGTTGTCCAACTCATCAGTGGCAGTCAAGTCAAGATTCCAAGAAATCTCTCGTAAAGTCCTGAATAGCCAGGGGCAGGTCTCCATCAGAATCACTTAGGGCATTGAACATGAATTCCAGTCAAGGGGCGTGTACGACCAAACAAACATTTTCTAGAAGTGCTACTACACTTGCTACTATGGACAATGACAGATCCCCAAAAAGTCCCTTTCATAAGGCGATTCCCGGTGAAGTCTCCAGGGCCACCTCTACAAGGCTATCCCTAATAGGCGCAGAAGTGTCTTCAAACAAAAGTGGGTCATCCTCCAGCCAATGATATAGTCAAAATCACCAGTGGATAGAGGAGTGGGATTTTCTCCCAGCAAACGCACACATCACACCAACTCCTAAATAGAAGGAGATTGCCAATAGTTTACCATTTTGTAGATACAATACAGATACAATCTAAATACAGGTTCATTATGATGCTCGTTCCATATTCTCTTGCAGATACAATACGGTTCAGATACGGATGTCATTCTGATATTCATCCAATACCTCTTCAGATACAATCAAGGCTCGGATTCATTATGACATTCCCCAGCTGGGTTGGTCTAAAGAAAGGGCCTTATGGATTTCTCCCTAAAGGAAACACCTCTCCAACAGGTCGTCGAATTTTCTCTTCAACAGGGTTTATTTCCCCAACAAACTGCAAATTCTCTAGCTTGAGTTTTCTTCTCAAACTATTGAAAATAAATGGATGAAACCCCTTAACCCCCGGTAAATCCATTTCAATCCCCAACGGAGTCGTTACTATCACCATAGGTTACTGTAAAACCTGGACCCTGCCAGATAACAGTTAGAGTTGCTAAAACTTGGACCTGACCAGATACTAGTTAACCTCAAGATCAATTTGCTGAAACCTGGACCCGACCAGATAATAGTTCAACTTCTTCAGTTTCTGAAACCTGGACCAGACTAGATAACAGTTGACTCCATTCCTCCAAAGCAAGTTACTACAAATCCTGGACCCAACCAAATAACAGTTCAACGTCATCCTTCCCGGTAAGTTAATGTGAAGCCTAGAGTCTGACCAGATAACAATCAACTTCAGCAAGTGGTTGCGAAGCCTGGAATCTGATCAGATAATAATGGACCTCATCAGTTATTGTGAAGCCTGGAATCTGATCAGATAACACTTAACTTCATTCTCTCAGAAATTTGTTGTGAAACCTGGAATCTGGCCAGATAACAGTTAAATTCAGTAAGTTACTGCGAAGCCTAGAAACCGAGCAGATAACAGTTACTTCCAATTTGCTGCAAAGCCTGGACCCGACCAGAAAACAGTTTGAATTGCTGAAACCTAGACCCAACCAGATAATAATAAATCTCAATTTTAAGTTACTAAAGCATGGACCCGACCGGATAATAGTTTAACTTCTTCAGTTATTGCAAAGCCTAGATCCGACCAGATACCAGTTAACCTCAAGATCAAATTGATGAAACCTGGATCTAACCAGATAACAGTTCGAGTTTCTAAAACCTGGACTCGACAAGATACCAGTTAACCTCAAGATCAAATTGTTGAAACCTGGACCCGACCAGATAACAATTCGAGTTACAGAAACCTGGACCCGACCAAATAATCGTTCGAGTTACTACGAAACTTGGACCTGACTAGATAATAGTTTAACTTCTTCAAATCACTAACAAAACTCCTCTTCCTCAGTAGAGTTTGCCACTATCCCCAGTGAGTTGCTGCCAAGCCTGGAATCCGACCAAATAACAGTCAACTTTATTATCCCTAACAAGTTATTGTGAAGCCTGGATCCGACCAGATAATAGCTAACTTTCTTTCTCTCCAATCAAGAGATAACTCCCCAGTAGAGCAATGGACAACTAAAACTCCTGAATCATTTCCCTCAAGAAGAAATCAACACTCTCCATATAGTTTCCCTCTAGCCAAGTCAATATTCCCCAGCAGATTTCTCCTCAAACAACAAAATAGGAATACCCAGAGGAAACATTTTAAACATGGTTTGAAGATGTGCATACTCTTCATACCCAACAACATTCCGAGATTTAACTTCCCAAAGCTCCCCAGCACTTGTCAAGGATTTATTTTCTGAGACAAAGATACACTTCTACAATATTTCACATCCATATATCATATTACATACATGATAAATACATACAGCATAATCTCATTTACTTTGAGAATATCGTCAAGCCATGCAAACATCTGCATGCAACTAACCCTCTTCCTTGCAGGAAAAATTAATCAACAAAACAAAATTCATCTTTTGGACAGATTCACCTCTTCTAGTTAATGATAGTTGAATCAAAGACCTCTTCTGGCAAATACCACCAACGTTTCTCAAAAAGGTCTAAGATTAATTCCTGAAACAAGCCATGGCAACTATCTCTACGACCAACAAAAAACGGGTTCCAGATTAATACCTGAAGCAAGACAAGACAACTATCTGTGAACAACTGATTGTAGATTAATACTTGAAACAAGATAGGACAACTATCTACATGAGCAGATTGAAGATTAACTGCCAAAACAAGACAGGGAAACTATCTTTCTTTCTTTTTGGTCAGAAAGAGATTAATTCCTGAAATAAGTCAAGGCAATTATCTTTAAGACCAACAAAAAGCGGGTTCAGGATTAATACATGAAGCAAGACAGGATAACTATCTGTGAACAACTGATTGTAGATTAATACCTGAAACAAGATAGGACAACTATCTACATGAGAAGATTGAAGATTAACTCACGAAAAAAGATGGGGAAACTATCTTTCTTTCTTTTTGGTCAGATAGAGATTAATTCCCGAAACAAGCCAGGGCAACTATCTCTACGACCAACAAAAAACGGGTTCCAGATTAATACCTAAAGCAAGACATGACAACTATCTATGAACAACTGATTATAGATTAATACCTGAAATAAGACAGGACAACTATCTACATGAGAAGATTGAAGATTAACTCCCAAAACAAGATGGGGAAACTATCTTTCTTTCTTTTTGGTCAGATAAAGATCAGTTCCTGAAACAAGACAGGGCAACTATCTCCACGACCAACAAAACGTGGGTTCCGAATTAATACCTGAAACAAGACAGGACAAATATCTATGAACAACTGATTGTAGATTAATACCTGAAACAAGATAGGACAACTATCTACACGAGAAGATTGAAGATTAACTCCCGAAACAAGACGGGGAAACTATCTTTCTTTCTTTTTGGTCAGATAAAGATCAGTTCCTGAAACCAGATAGAGCAACTATCTACACGACCAGACAAATCAATCTTACATGGGTTCCTTCTAACTTCCAGATGCAGTTTCACACGGGCTCATCCCAAAGCAGCCCTGCACAGGCTCCTTCTCATCCATTTCCAGATGCGTTTTCACACGGACTCATCCCGAAGCAGCCATACCTAGGCTTCTTCTCATACATTTCCATATGCAATTTCACACGGACTCATCCTGAAGCAGCCCCACCCAGGCTCATTCTAAGTTATTTCCAAATGCAGCTTCACACGGGCTCATCCGGAAGCAATCCAACACGGGTTCCTTCTAATACATTTCCGGACACGGCTTAACACAGGTCGATTCCAGCATATCATTCAGATTAAATCGACCAAAGATTTATTCTGATATTTCTTCCAATTTCTGCCAATAGTCACTCTGGATGGCATCTGTAAGCCCATCTCCGACGAATTCTTTATCACCTCTTCAAATGGCATCTTTAAGCCTATTCCCAACACATCATTGAGTGTAAAATTCTTGGGACTCTAGTGTTCAATCATCTTCCACCTTTAAGTCACGAACGGTGGACCCGCCAATGTAACTTTTCAGGTTTAAGAAGATTGAACAGGGGAAGCTGTTGTACCCCAAAATTTTCCCTCTCATTTCATCAAGACATTCAAAATATGAAATTTGATCATCAAAAAAATCAAGAAAGTTAAGAGTCATTTTGGAAAGTCAAACTTTACAAGACTTAGAAATTTTTCTAAGTATTTGTATACTTGTTAATTTCATTGCTTCATGACATGTTTTCATTACAATTAAGAATAATTCATGATGTTACAAATAATTCAAGATGTTACAAATGATTAAAATTAGTACAAGGTTGCATTTTTTTTACAAATTACAAATCCTAAAGCTTTGTCTTGTTTGAATTTTTCCTTTAACTCAATTTCCAAAACCTTTCCACTATGTTGTCCATAAAACCAAACTTGTGTCATTCTACAAACAATGTTGTCCAAACTACTGCTGAACAAAGCCCTATATGCTGCCAAGTCCAAGCTTGTTGTACTATTCACATAACAACCCAAAACCATGCCAAAAATAGTTTGTTGTACTTCTATGAAATAGCCCTACACCAAGCTGCCACAACACTCCAAAACTTCTGCAAAATAGCCCTGCTATGCTACTACCAACCCAATCCTAGCCTGCATTATCTCAGTCCCATGTTTGCACCAAATTTGCATATGAGAACTGCATCTAAAAGGCAATGATACAACATACCCAAACTATTCAAAAACTTATTTGTTTCCCCTCCCCCCCCCCCCAAATATCAGCCAAACTTCATCTATAAAATAAAATATTCTCACAACACATAAAAGGGGGCTTTTGGAGAAAAAGAGAGGATGGTTTTTAGAGAGAGAATTGAGAGTTTTGAAAAATCAAACAGAACTTTTCTTATAACTTCTGCTCATACCCATCTCTACTGTCATTTACAAAAAAACAGAACCTTAACTCATTATCCCATCTTGTAAACACTCTCATAAACCAGCTAAACATTTCATATCACATAAAGATTGTTCAAGCACAAGAACAGTTCCTATAGTGCCCTTATCTTCACTTTCTAAACAAAAGACAATATTGTACAACCTGATAGTTTGGAGTATGGTTCAGCAACTATCAATACAGAAGGAGGTTCAACAGCTTTTTGGAGGTTCACTGAAGTCCACACAGCATCTTGAAAAGTATTCAGACTCAAAACATAAAGTGCAGTTTCAAGGTAAGTCTTCTTGACTTTGCATTTTCCATACATCATCTTTGGTTCATTTGTGAAGATAGAATGTAGTAATCACCGCCCTTTAAAGTTAACCATTTACTTGTTGTTCATTTTTATCAATTATATGTTTAAAACTGACTGATACATGCAAAAGAATGATGATAGAGGCAAAAAACTGCAGCATGAATCGATAAATACCCACACAGGTCGACTCATTCTAGTGACAAAACAGGGTATGAGTCGACACATGGCCTTATGCATCGACTCATACTGTTATCTAGGCCCCAAAAGATAAGGATGAAAGGTGCATGAGTCGACACAAAACAAGTATGTATTAACACAGACAAGTGCATGAGTCAACACATTCCATTATGCATCGACTCATACTGATTTGATTTTGTTTTAAAGGAGTAAGAAGAGTTATTTGTCGATGCAATGCATCATGTGTCGACACATAATAGTTCAAAATGCAATTTTTCTTTATTTTTACACTGTCTTTACATTTTTCACAGATTTTCTTCATTACTGTCTAACTATTTGATATGGTTGTAATAATTAGACATCTACTTCATCCCCATTTGTAAATTGTACCCCCGCTCCCCTAATGATGTAATAGCGTAGGATTTTAATTTCCACAAATTTATCGCTTTTCATATAATTGTTAGTAATTAGGGTGTAAATGGCAAGATAAAATCAACCGTTAGAAAACCCTAATCTCAAACACATTGCATGCAATCAAACACACTATTCACACGTACACCTCTAGGGTAACCTCACTTGTTGCCTTGGAAAATAGTCATGTCCCTCGAATATGGGCGTTTAAGCAAAGACCCTCAATAAAAAAGATCGTAGTCTCTTAATGACCCCTCGATGTTTCCTTCGGTAAAACAATCTTAGTCCCTTCGAAAATTGCTAAAGCGTCTCATAAGTTGTCTTATATGACTATACGATTGACCCGCGCCCGTCCCTTCACATCCAATGATGGGGATTCTTACCACTCAATGGTAAGATAGAAACATATAAAGGAGGAGGAAAAGAACAAAGACCTTTTGAGTAGATAGGACGCTCGTAGTTTCTTTCTCACCAAACTAAAAACCATTTTCACACTCACGCTTTCAAAACATCTTCAAAAACAAAAATCTCTTTGAACTATTTTCAAAACCAACACTTTGTACACATTCTTATAGAGACGAGAATCATTACAAAGTTTTTTGAAACAAAGGCGTTTTCAAAATATTTTCAAACTCACACCAATCACAAACACATTTCAAACAAAGCATTTTCAAAGTGATCAAGCAACTAAGAGCCCGTAGATAACTACAGATGAAAAGGGTGCTAACACCTTCCCTTTTCATAACCTACCCCCAAACTCAAGAAAATATCTCAAAAGGTCTTTCATGTTCTTTTCACCCTTTCCTTTATTGGATAAAAGAAAAGTCGGTGGCAACTCTTGGTATCCGCAACATTGCGATAAAATGCAAAAACCCCAAGTCAGTTCTCCCACCGTATTACAATGGCTTCCCTAGTATAGTTTATACCAGTGAAATTGCTATTAAAAGCTTTTCAGTTCCAGAGGAAGATGTAGCTTTATCCCTAGTTGGATCCGAGTTTTGAGGTTTTTCTTGATCAATTTTCCTATTATCCCCCAGCGGAGCAAGCTTTCTTTTCCCTAGTAAAGCCTGGTGGTGATGAGAATCGTACAAAAATCTTGTTTCCCCAGTATGGTGTGTACATGGGAGTGCTGGTCAAAACATTTTTGTCCCCAATGATAGAAGATTGTTTAGATATTCCCCAAAGGTGTTTTGAAACTCAAGTTTCTGGTTCAAAGATTCTTTCCTCTTCCATAAGTGAAATTTTGTACTCCAACGGTAAAGTCCCCAGTGCGGTCTGATATTGGTTTTCATTTGATTCAAGAATTCTCATTATTCTCAATAGAAGTTATCCTCATCAAGGAATTCTGTGAGAGAAAGATTCCATTCCCAACAATGTTCTCCTCATCCTCACTAGAGACAAGGGATATGTTCCCCAGGAAATTGAGAGTTTGATCAAAGTTCAACATTTTCTCTGGACATCAATTTATTTGTGCAGTATCTCTCCCAAGAGTTTACTTCCCCAATGATTTCGATCCTTGGAAGTTGATGTTTAAGATTTGCAATCTCCTTAACGAAGTTCAGATTCATTAGTCTCATTAGAAGATCACATTGTGTTGATTCCAACTTTAAGAGTCTATCGGCTGTATTAACTGCAAGTGCACAGTTTAATCGCATAGTTTTAAAAGATATCGAACCCACAGGGACTGGTAATCGAATTACTGCTATCTAAAGCTATTGTGTAAAGCTAAGGCTAATAATAAATCTTAGGTTTTGGGGTAGACGAAAATAACTTAGACTTAATCGAAATAATTAATAATGGGACACCGGTGCGTATTAGTATTACTTCGGGAATTCAGTAATTCATTGGCATAGCTATGAGTATTCAAAACACTTCCTAGTAGAAACTATTAGTTTAAAAACCTTTATCTTACACTCTCATGATTATTGATTCGAATTATATAATTAAACTTAAATGCTTGCTCTCGCTGTCTCATTTAAAATCCAAATATACTTTTTGAAAACAAATAGAGTCTAATTAATCCTAAACCACTCCCGTTGTATTTAAAACCAATGTTTTATTACCATTATCCGGTTAAAAACTCACACTCTCGTGATTATCTATTTTAGCCTTCGTTTGTCTCTTACTCTCTGTTGTACCCCAAATTTTTCGCTCCCATTTTTACTCAAAACACGCTCCTAGAGATCCTCAATTGCTCAAGGTTGACCAAGAATTGACCAGAAAAATTCTCCTCCTAAGCAATGAATCTCTAACTAGGGTTTCACTTCTCATCAATATGTGTGAGCTCCATAGATCTCAAATGTTTTCCATTGTCCTAATATGCCTTCAAGATTGTCCATGACAAGTTTCATACCTTGCACTACAAGTTTGCTCATTCAATTGCTCAAATGCTTGAAAATCAACTATGTTAGGTCAAAAGTAGACTATGGCCCATGTACAGTCAAACTTCAATATTTTTTATCAACATCAACATTTTGAAGTGATATCCATCATTTGATCAAGGTTTCGTCATGATTCCTCAAGAAATGCTCTCAATTTATCAAAAGTCAAGAATTGCTAAATTAGGGTTTCTATAGGAAAAGACAACTGAACCATTTGAAAGGAATCTCATTCCCTACAACTTTTCTCATTCCCCAACCAAATCTCATATTGAAAAGAATCTCATTCCCTACAACTTTTCTTCAGCCCTCAAGTCCAAGAAATGCACCATTTGAAAGATACAAGCTCAGACATTACAGATCATTTTCAGAAAGTCAACAAAAGCCACTTTTTGCCAAGACCTTTTACATCAAGATAAAGTCTTCAAATGCAAAATTGATCAAAAGAGGGATTGACGGGCTTTCCAAAAAGTCCAAGATCATCATCATGAGATAAAAATTGAGCAAGTTATGGCTTGCCCAAGTTGGGAAAATTTGGAAAATTTCAAGAAATGTGCATTGAGCAAATTTGAACTTTTAAGGCAATGACATAACTTTTTGGACTTCAAACGCTTTCGTGACCTCATGAAGAGCCCATAATCTCATTTTTACCATGCCTTACATTTTTTACTTATTTTGTACATATTTATGTTAATTTATTTCAAATAAATATAAAATAAAATGTATAAAATAATTAGAGGTGGGTCTTGGAATTTGGGCTGGTGTTTTTGCTTGCCTTAAAGCCCAATAATTTGTGCAAAATGTCCAGTTACATTGCAAATTTGAAAAAAAGACAAGATTCCACGCCTTTGGCAAAGTTACAAAACATCATTCATGGTTTTAAAAACACATGTTTATGGCTGTCATTACCTTTGTTATCTTGTCTCCTCCCTCCTCTCTATATAAAGAACACACTAGCAAGCTTCAAGACACGCACAAACAGCCTAGAAAGAGCTCTCCAAAATTTAAAAAAACATTATCAAAGTTGTCAAATTCGTATCTCCGTTCCCAGGATTTTACAGACTAAACCAAGTGCCCTATCATCATCCTGAGACTCCCAAGGTTCATCCTCAAACATCCTTTAAACCAGAACATGCCCAGAATTCGTACTTCCAAGTGCACCGTTTGGTAAAATTTTCGTGGAACTCAAACTCTTTATTTATGCAGTGTAAATCGATTATGCGTACATATATATGTTCATACTAATGCTTATGATTGTTTAGCACCTTTACATGTGAGGTTTGACGTGATAATGGAGCTTTGCCATTGTTAGGGAAAAGCTTCAGAAGAGTCTCGTTCTTAGTGATACAGGGGTTTTCAAGAAAATCTAGGGGCAAGTGGACTCCCAATTTTGAAGGCCCGTATGTTGTCAAGAAATCCTTCTCTGGGGGTGCCTTAATTCTTAAAACTATGGATGGGGAGGAGTTCCCACGTCCCATGAATGCTGATGCAGTCAAGAAATACTTCGCCTAAAGAAATAAAAGAACAACTCGCTAAGTTGAAAACCCGAAAGGGCGGATTAGGCAAAAAGGAGTGTCTCGGTAGGCCGAAAACCCGAAAGGACGGTCTAGGCAAAAATTAGAGACATAAACATAATAAAATTTCCCGCTAAGTTGAAAACCCGCAAGGGCAGCTTAGGCAAAAGTTAGGGACTTTCTTAGCAAGTAACTACATCAGACAAGACTTGATCATTAAAGCAACAATCTTCTTGGATCCTCACCATACTTCAACAGAAGTTGCTGCTCAGAATTTCAAAGTTGTTAGAGGGAATAGTGGTCATTGTATCTCAATGTATCTTTTCCATTATATATTACCATTTTCCGAACTTTGTAATCTTCCGTGGAGTCTCGCCATTCGCAGACTACCATTCTATCAATAAAGTTTGAGCTTTTACCCAATTCTTTATAATTCTTATTTTATTTAGCTTACAAAGACTCCATTTATTATTGATAATAATTTTTAAAGCAAAAAGATTAAATAACAAAATTGTTTATTCGAAAAGAATTTACAAATTACTTTTACTTTAGATTTTGTGATTCGAGAGGAAAACAAAAGTGGTGATCCCCGGAATGGACGAACTCCAGTAATTTTGGGAAGTTTTGTTTCCCCCAGGAAGGTTTTCTCAAGTCGTTTTCGCTGGTATGCGTATGATTTTTGTATATTGAAGACGATACCAATTGGTGTAAGGTGTGGTATTGGGTTTGTGATCCCATTGTCCCCAGTCAAGTCTTGGTTCATTTTTTATTTTGGGTTTGCATGGTCTGAAGCCTCTATCCCAGATTCCCCAGCGAAGTCTTCCCTCATATGACGAAAGGTCTTGTTCCCTTGGTGTGCTGAGATGGAACTATTTGCAAAATGTCGCTCTTTCTACAGTATTGGCATTATTGTTGGTATTTATTTCCCAGGCAACTATACCAGGGCAGTATATTTTCTAAGAAGTGTTGAAACAGTTGTCAACCCTTTGGGTTTTCACCCTCCAAGTGTTGGGTTTGATTTAAAATCCCCATAAGATTGATTCCTTGTTGTAATGTTTGACTTCTTAACTCTCCAAGTTGTTATCCCCATGAGGTTTCATACTTTCTCCCCAAATAAGTTGGTGCAAAACTCATGCTCAATATTGAAGAACGCATCTCGATTTCCCCTCGATGATGCGGTGTTTTCCTCCCCATTGAAGTTAACACGAGGTCTCCCGTTGTTATCTCGACGATGAGGCATTATTTCCCCTAGTGAAGTCTATGTGATATTTCCCCAATGAAGTCACCACGAGATCCTCAGTTGATGTTTTGACGATATGGTTTCCATCTGCCTTATTTGAAGTCAATATTGCAATCCCCTGTAGGAGTATGGACCATGAAACATTTGTTTTCCCCATTGAAGTCTGTGTGCTATTCCCCGGTGAAGCCTGGAAAAGGATGTTATATCCATGTATCTGTACTATTTTGTCGCTATAATTTGATTACTTCCGGATTATGTTCCTTCCCAGTGAAGTTAAGCCGCGAAATAGGATTATGTTTCCTCAGTTGGTGCTTATCTTCTTATGGAATTTTCATCTTGGATGTGATTTAGCCGAGTATTGACTGTACCCAAGTTGGTTTTGTCTTTTTATCCCCAGTGTTATATGTTTGTTTTGTCAGCATATACATAATAACACTCATACATTCATACATACATCATACATAGTTGAATTTAGCAAATCATTGCTTATTTGCATTCATTAATTTTGTTTGTTGACATATTACCCTATTTTGCATAGTTGTGTTGTCCTCTCTCTAATAGAGTGTCAAACTTAAGAAGAAAGTGTATATTCTTTCAATTTCCCCACTAAGTTATCCCTCGTGGATGTTTTTTGCTTTAACTTTCATGTTCAGCTCTTTGTCTGGATGATTTGGGTTTCCTTCTTGAGTTTATTTCTCAAAGGATGTATTTTGGTTGACTGTTTCATTCTAGTTTATTTCTGGTTTGAATCTTTGGTTCCCAACAATATTATTACTTTGGATTTCTGCAAGCTTCGAGCATTGGTTTGAGAATGTGCATTTATTTTGGCATGAGAAGACTTTTATCTCCTCAGGAGGAATATTTTGGCATATCCCCGGGAAGCCATATTTCATTCCCCAGGAAGTCATATTTCTTTCCCCAGGAAGTCATGATTCATTCACCAGGAAGTCATGATATTTTCCCCAGGAAATCATTTTTATAATCCTTCCCATGACAACAAGTAGAAGGTTTCTTTATTTGAGCAACTTATACTTCCCTGTAAAAGTTGGTGTTACTTTTTTGCTATCTTCCTTTTGAGTGGATAGTTTGCAGTTCATTGTCAAATTACTCTAGTGGATGGCAAGTCTTTTCAATATGACAGAGACAATTCATTAAGAAATCTTTGTAAGTGTGTGATCGGTGGATCTGGAACTGACTGTTTAACGCTGGTTCGCGAAATGTCGCGGAAGCAAGAGTCACCATCGTCTTTTATTTTCTCCAAATGGAAAGGACAAAAGCACAGAAAAATTCCTTAAAGAGATCGCTCTCGGTTCGGGAGGTAGATTATAGAAAGGGAAGGTGTTAGCACCCTTTCTATCCATGGTTATCCATGGGCTCTTAGATACTTGCTCATTTGTGTTTTCAAAAATGTTTGTTTGCTTTTCAATTGTGGGTTTTCAAAAAGTTTCTTTGAAAATTTCAGTTCGACTCTTGTATCGGTCCTCAAGAGTGTTTGAAGAGTTGCTTTCTAAAGCTTTTTGAAAAGGTGTCGGTGTGAAAAGTATTTTTGATTTGTTTTTGAAATTAGAGCAAGTATCTAGAGTCGTCTACCTACCCTAAGGAATTCGTCTGTGTAGATGTCCTTTAAAGTAGTGCCATCCCACCATTAAGAGGTAGGTAGCACCACCGTTAGAGGTGTTCGGGTCAATTCGAGGTTCGGGACATGGTGATCACCAGAGCAATGGGAAGACACCTTAGAAGCTACCCTCATGCCAGGTTCCCGGATCATGAGGACTTACTAAGACATCCTCTACTCGACGATCACCTTTCAAGGCAAGGCAACAGTGAGGCGTACCCTAGGGGTGGTGTGTGATTTTATGTGTCGTTTCCATTTATTTTTGTCTTTTGTCATGTATGAGTGATCTACGCATTTGTTTTTATTTTTGTCATTCATTCTTGCATGCATTTATTAACAGTTAAAAATTTGCGGAATTAAAAGTCCTACGCTATTACAAAGGCGCGGGTCTACATCGCCAAATTTAATCCAGGACCCGATTTGACAGAAAGTAAATAAAGTGCGAGAAATAAAATGTCCGAGTTTACAAGGCTTTGCGAGAATTACATTAATATTATAAGAAGTAAAATAAAATGCGCGAATTGGAATTAAAATTGGAAGCGAGGGCGTTGGACCCTTTTAAGGAAATTACGATTAACCAATTAATTAAATTAAAATGAAAAAGAAAAGATTTTTGAGTTTTTTTTTTGGTATTTATGATTTTTTAATGAGAACTAAATGAAATTAATTAATTAACCCTAATTCTAGTTATTTTTAATTTATTAAGAAAAGCATTAAAATTTAATCTAAAATTAACCTAATTAATTAATACAATTTTATTTACAAAAATATATAATTAATAATTAATAATGATGAAAGAAAAGAAAAAGATAAAAGTAATTAACTTAATTCTACAAATTTTAAATTTTATTAAGAAAATGTTAAAGTTAACCCTAGAATAAAAAACTAATTAATTAATAAAGGTTTTATTTACAAAATAAATTAATAGTGAAATAATAATAATTAAATATATTTTAGTTTCTGATTTTTTATCTTATGAAAATTAATTTATGAAATTAAAGAAAACAATTGAAAATAATTAAAAGAATAAAAAGGAAAATCAAATAAAAAAATAAAAATGTGCAAACCATGGAGAGTATTCAGACCCAAAGGGAGGTTTTTTGTGAGAAATCTGGCTCATTAGACAAAAAGCCTTCTTTGACTTTCTGGCATCACGTGCGTGTTCATTGACTCCTGAGTACCGTGGTCTGCATTCTTTGGCCATTGGATTGGGTTTCATGGCCATTTGTATTCTGGCTGTTGGCCATTTATGTTCTGGCCTCAACGTTCCTTAATCTTCTAGGATGTCTGTCTCGCCATGTATTAGTGTCATGCATAAGTTTTTCTACTTTGGCCATTTGGCTTTTGGCTTTTGGCCATTTGGCTTTTGGCTTCAACGTTCCTTAATGAACCTGGGATCCTGTCTAAATCTGCAGTGTTGAATCTCACGAACACATTAAATAAAATCATAAAATGCAAATAAAGCTAATATATGAAGAAATTTAATGTTTAGGCACAATATGGCATGTATGAATGATTATACCTTTTTGATCATGGAGATCAAATCAATCTTACCCTTACTGGAAAATCAGTGGCCTGAATACTTTTATGCCTTACTGGAAAATTAGGATCATGGAGATCAAGTCAGCCTTACCCTTACTGAAGAAGTAGTGAGGTGTTGGTTTGTAACTGTGATGGCTTGTTTGTAGCGAGAGAGGGATTTGTAATAAGGATTTCAAGGTTTTAGGGTTCTTGAAAGAGTTTGATATTCTAACAGTGTTATGGCAAGGTTTTTTCTCTCTTTTCCTTCTCTCTTTTTTTTCTCCTTTGGTTTGTGTGAAAAGAAGGTGATTATATAATGGAAATTAGGGTAAAGCAAATGGGCTTTGAATGTGCAATTGGGCCTCCAATATTCACTTGAATTCGTCACTTTCCAGGCTAAATCGCAGGGACTTAAGTGCATTTTTTGAAGTTGAAATGTGAAAACAAAATGTAGCCGGCATCGAGAACTAACTCCTGTCCGAAAATCGACTCAATCGGATAAACGGTGAATTAGTTATGAATTTTTGAAGTTTCAGCTCAGACAAACTTATTTTGGGCTCCAGTGTCGACTCTGACACGTTCTTCAATAAAAAACTGGTATTGATCGGTGCATAATTTGGTCTCGACTTTTGAAGCAAAGTTGTAGATCTACAAGTCACGGACCTTGTGTAAAAATATGAGTCCAATCCGATAAAAATTGACCGAGTTATGAATTTTCGAAGTTTCGGCCCAGATGAAATATTATTCAGCATTCAGGATTTTCAGCGTGTCACGCACTCTGAGCAAAAAACGAAGGCCTTTTGAATACCGTTTGAACTCAATACCTTCTGTGAAAATGTAGCCAACTCAATTTGTGAAATTTTGGCGCCGGAACCAGCTCGATACGATGAAAATTGACCAAGTTATGATTTTCTGAACATGACGCAGATAAACTTCTGTCACAAATTTTCTGTATGAAAATACTTGATAAATCCACATTTTTGAAGACCTTATGATCGAAATTGGCTTCCAGCCGTGAGAGATAAAAACATAGATAATGTCAAGACGGAATTTTGGCCACCGGAACGGGTTCAAAACGAGCCACGATCTTCAAGTTATGAATTTTTTAGCGCGTAAAAACTGCACTTTCAGCACACTTTTTCACCATATTTCTTCAAGAAAACTCGCACATTCAGATACCTTCTTTAAAGAATCGACTCTTGAGCCGAACCTGAATTTGAAAATATGTTATCAGAGATATCTTGGCGAAAGAACACCTGAATATAACGCGCCGGCTTGGACTTGTGAATTTTCTTGAAATGTTTTGAGAAATATGGGAGGGCAAATTTTGGGGTACAACAGTTGCCCCTGTTCAATCTTCTTAGACCTGAGGATGCAGATTGGCTGACGTGCCTTTCGTAATCCGAAGGTGGAAGATGATTGAACACTAGAGTGCCCAGAAATTTGCGCTCACATAGTAGTGTGATGGTGGAATGGGCTTATAGATGCCATTTGGAGATTGATGAGTAGGATGATGGGCTTATAGATGCCATGCTAAGAGATGATGGAAGGTGGATGGGCTTATAGATGCCATCTGGATGTTGATCGCGTAAGAGCTTCCTTAGCGAGAACTTGCATACCTGCAAAAAAAAGAATAATGATTACCTGACCTGTTACGGGAGCTGGTCTTCAAATTCTTTGTGTAGATGCGTCCTGACTGGTTACAGGAGCTGGATCTGGAGCTTCACACGGTGATGAATGGGCCAGGGATAGTTAATACCTCAACAGGAACGGTGAGAGAACTTTGGATGACTTCGACTTCAACAGTATCATTGAGCGAATCTGGGGATGATTACTACCTCCGCAGTATCGGGGAGAGAACCATAGGCGACTACAACCTCAACAGCAAACATTGAGAGAATCTTGGGTAATTTCAACCTCAAAAGCAATCATTGAGCGAAATCTGGGATTACTACCTCCGCAGTATCGGGGAGAGAACCATAGGCGACTACAACCTCAACAGCAAACATTGAGAGAATCTTGGATAATTTCAACCTCAACAGCAATCATTGAGCGAAATCTGGGATTACCACCTCCGCAATATCGGGGAGAGAACCATAGATAACTTCTACTGAGTCTTCATCAGGAAAATCTGTTTGGGGTCGATTTAACTGGACTAGAGAAGGCCTTGGACTGGATAAGAAACAGAGAATCTTAGGGTCGATTAACTGAACCGGTCTAGGTCTTGAATGTCTTCAACTGGATAAGAGACAGGGAGATCTTTGGAGTCGATCTGACTGAACCAGACAAGGTCTTTGGAGTCTTCAACTGAGTCTTCAAAAGAAAAACCTTTAGGAGTCGGTTTAACTAGACCAGAGAACGCCTTTGACTGGATAATAACCAGGAAAATCTTTGGGAGTCGATTTAACTGAACCAGACAAGGTCTTTGGAGTCTTCAACTGAGTCTTCAAAAGGAAAACCTTTAGGAGTCGGTTTAACTAGACCAGAGAACGCCTTTGACTGGATAATAACCAGGAAAATCTTTGGAGTCGATTTAACTGAACCAGACAAGGTCTTTGGAGTCTTCAACTGAGTCTTCAAAAGAAAAACCTTTAGGAGTCGGTTTAACTAGACCAGAGAACGCCTTTGACTGGATAATAACCAGGAAAATCTTTGGAGTCGATTTAACTGAACCAGACAAGGTCTTTGGAGTCTTCAACTGAGTCTTCAAAAGAAAAACCTTTAGGAGTCGGTTTAACTAGACCAGAGAACGCCTTTGACTGGATAATAACCAGGAAAATATTTGGAGTCGATTTAACTGAACCAGACAAGGTCTTTGGAGTCTTCAACTGAGTCTTCAAAAGAAAAACCTTTAGGAGTCGGTTTAACTAGACCAGAGAACGCCTTTGACTAGATAATAACCAGGAAAATCTTTGGAGTCGATTTAACTGAACCAGACAAGGTCTTTGGAGTCTTCAACTGAGTCTTCAAAAGAAAAACCTTTAGGAGTCGGTTTAACTAGACCAGAGAACGCCTTTGACTGGATAATAACCAGGAAAATCTTTGGGAGTCGATTTAACTGAACCAGACAAGGTCTTTGGAGTCTTCAACTGAGTCTTCAAAAGGAAAACCTTTAGGAGTCGGTTTAACTAGACCAGAGAACGCCTTTGACTGGATAATAACCAGGAAAATATTTGGAGTCGATTTAACTGAACCAGAAAAGGTCTTTGGAGTCTTCAACTGAGTCTTCAAAAGAAAAACCTTTAGGAGTCGGTTTAACTAGACCAGAGAACGCCTTTGACTGGATAATAACCAGGAAAATCTTTGGGAGTCGATTTAACTGAACCAGACAAGGTCTTTGGAGTGTAGCTTGAGAACTTAATTGAATCTTTCCTGAAAGGTAAAGGTCAGTCATATGCAATGCATGATATGGATCAAGCAATGATGTTCTCCACATAAATGAGATTTAAGATATGATGCGTATATGCATGCTATAATGTATGAGAATGTGTATGTTTTTGTCTAGGAAAGTAAATCCTTGACGGGTGCCGGGAAGTCATATCCTGGGCTGATGTTGGAGAACAGATTTTGCTTCCGCTGGATGATAGTTGCAAGAATACCGGTGGGAGAAGATAACTCTGTTGGGGAATAAACTTGGCGAATGGATTACTCTGCGGGGGAGAAAAGTACTCTAACGATCTCGCTGGGAATCAATACTCTGTGGGGAGAGAGGTACTTTGCTGAATTGTTGATAATAACTTGCTGGGGATACCACTGTTCTTTTGGAAGTGTTAATAGACTTCGTTGGGGATAAGAAGACTTTGTCAACGATGATCTTTCCATGGCTTTTGGCTGAGGATAACCCAGTTATATCCTGGTAAGGAAATAACTCTTTGAATAAAGTCGGGAGACGCGTTCGTGCTCTGCGAGAAATAAGCTTCCAGAATCTACTAGGGATAAGCTTACTGCTGGGGAGATGATTCCAACTTTCTTGGGGGAGCTGGATTGGACTCTCTTGGGGAAGTTTTGAACTGTACTGGAAGTGACTCCATTGCATGTTTGATATACCGCCGGGGAACAATCTTTAGACCAAGACTGTCGGGGATGCTTGTTAAGACTGTATGCTGCTGGGGAAAGTTGAGATCTGCGGGAGTATACTCAACCTTCTTAAGGTATAGCTTTTCTTGATGAGAGTATACTGTCTTGCTGACTTACTCTCTGGGGAATTGGGATATCTGGTTATGTTCTTCAGCTGAACATCCCTTATATCTTGTGGACAGAGCAATTAGATCGCTTAGACGGCTCATCATTGCCCCTGTTTCTCTGGGAGAAGGCACCTGCGGGGTGCTGATAGTTGTTGATGGACAAACCTTCTTCTGGTAGGCAGGTGACAGGATGGCAGGACATAGTCGTACGCTTTAATCCCTAACTTTTTCCTGGACCGCCCTTTCGGGTTTTCAGTCCACCGAGATACCCATTTTTGCCCAAGCCGCCTTTTCAGGTTTTTGACTTGCCGGGTGTACAGATTCTTTTTGTTTCATCCCTTTATTTTGCCCGAACCCTTTTGGTTCGCCGGGAAGCCCTTATTTTTTCCTAGGTATGTCAACCTAGCGGGTCTTTGATGATGCATAGTATTTTTTCTTCGACTATGTCCGTGCTTTCAGAATGTAAGGAGTTGCCCCTGTTAGAAGTGTTTTGTCATGCCACCAGAAGGTATTTGATCAGGCAAGATTTGTTGTTGGAATGCCCCAAGTGACTCAGGCGGAGACTTGCCCCAGGCTATTTGGCCTTTGAGATATTCTCCGAATCTTGATTAGACTGCCCCAGATAATGGACCATGGTCATGTCTGCCCCTTGATTGGGAGTGCTTTTGTTCACTAGGTATTCATCGTGCGAATTTCCCTGCTGTTCAAACAAAAAAGTCATATGCAAACAAAGTTATGTTAAAAATGCAAAGCCTATGTCTGTCTTGAAGATTTTGAAAATGCATTCTTTTTTTCATAAAACAAATGAATGTTTGTAAAACGTGATGTCAACTCCTTCTTTATAGTAAGCCTTAAGGAGTCAGGATACCTTTCGTCACAGTATGCTTTCGAACTAACCCATGCTTCAGCTAGGACTTTTAAGGGTTATAACGTAGCCTGGTTCACGGTTTAAGAAACAAAGGATAAAGGCTCAAATTTTATTTGTACCCACCCGCTCTTCGTGATGTTCTCCAAACCTAAACTCAGTCGATCATACGTTAGACCTTGTTTGAGTCTTTGCTCTGATTTTCCGGTGATGATTCGGATGTTGATGACTTATTTTGAATAGGCAGTCATTCCTTTCTTGTTGAGGGTTGGTAAGACCTCTTTCTTGTCTGATTTTTTTTTGTTATCCCTTTCTTTTTTTGCCTGAACTGTTTCCTTTTTTTTTGTTGGAATTACAGTCAGCGGGATGCCCCAGTTTTGTAAGTCTCCTTCGTGGGTTTGACTTGATGGGTTTTTATTTTGAGAAGTAATGATTGCATGTCTGTATGATTGTTCGGAACCATCACTGTCTTTTGTTTTGTAAGGACCTCTTTGGTGCCATTCGTTATGCACTTGGATCAACTGAGAGACTACCCTGCCCCAGGTTATGATTAAGGGTTTTAAATTTCGAAAAGAAAAACTCCTACTTCTTTGGCTCAGAGGGGTTGACGAGGGATTATCTTCCTTATAACTCCAGTGTTTAGGAATTGAAACAATGCATGTACCTCATCAGCGGGGTCTGTTCAAAAGCATATTGTAAAGATCGTGGTATCGTTTTTGTCATCCTCCCTCAAGAGGCTTAGAATTATTAATTAAGAGTTGCTCATCAGAAAAAATATGAAAATAATTTGCATATAGTGAATACGAATATATTGCTTCAAAACAGACATATGCGATGCATTAATGAAATAACAACGTTTGATATGAATGGAATGTTCGAACAATCAAAAGAAAATTACAACTTGAAAGATTCTAATGAACAAAAATTTCTCAATCCTAGCCATGTTTTGGCAAGGGAGCAATGATCACATTGGGAGTCTCGGCGGGCTCGAACTCGATCTCTTTAGCATCGATCATATTCTGAATCTTGTACTTTAGTGCCCAAGAGTCCTCAGTATCGTGCCCCGGACTACCAGAATGGTAAGCGCACCTTGCTTCTGGGTTGTAGTTTGGAGAGGAAGTCTTTGGATTTGCAGGAGGGTTGATCACCGCAATCAGGTTCATCCTTAACATGTGCTGCAAAGCTCGTGACCATGACATGTTGATGTAGGTGAATTGTCTCTTAGGCTCGTCCGACCTATTCTGATCAACCCGCTGTTCTTGGCGAGGTCGTTGTTGGCCCTGAGAAGTAGTAGCAACTCGGAGAGGTCTATTCATTGGGCCCGACCTTTGCCTTCTTGGAAGCTGTTCCATGACCTGGTCCCTGATTTGGGCTGGTTGCTTCATGCCTTGAGGAAGCTGGCTGATCATGGCCCTCAGCTCTCTTTGCTCCTGAGCTAAACCCTGAATGAGGGCCCTTTTCCCCAGCATCTGGGTTTTCAATGTGTCTACCTCAGCTTGTAGACGTTTCAGCTGTTCGTCCTTGTCATCTTCAGGACTCTTTCTGATCAGACTCCCCATGAGGAGTGTCCTTAACTCTTCCTGCCCCTTGGATAGGCCTAGGAAGATTTCCCTGAACTGAGTCTCTTGAGCGTGAAGGTCCTGGTTATCTTGTTGTGAAGTCATTGCTGAAATAAACAGCGAGAAAGGTAAGTGACCTGCAACAAGGATACCTGTTATGCAATGATGAGTATGACATGCATGTAATGTTTCCAAGGACCTCGCGGGGTAAACAAGAGAATTTGTTAGCATTTGGATCCGGTAGCTTGATTGAAAGAACTTCATATTTGTTGAGAGTCTTTCTTCCAAGGGTAAAAGGCTCACCATATCAAGTGGGTCATAGCCCCTGACTCAAGTCATCAACCTTATTTTGCTTTCCAAACAACCTTGGTTGGGGGAACCTTCTTCAGGAGTCAAAGCTCACCATATCAAGTGGGTCATAGCCTCTGACAACTTTGGCTAGAGGAAAATAAATCCTCTTTGCCCCTTGCTAGATGTTTGATTCATCATGACCTGCATCACAGACCCTTGAGATCCTTGAAATGGGTTAGTCCTTATGCAGGATGTATGCAATGGTATGATGTTATGCTATGCATGGGGGTAATGTAAGTAACCCTGTTATGAGTCCCAATTAAGGACTGCAAACCAAAACCTGCAAGAAACTCAAGTAAAACCTGTCATGAGTCCCAATTAAGGACTATCAACAAAACCTGCAAGGAACTTAGTAAACCCTGTTGTGAGTCCCGATTAAGGACTATAAACAAAACCTGCAAGAAGCAAGCGTCAGATAACAAGTATGCAAGTAGTCAAGTTGGAAGGGACACAAGTCACACCAGAGAAACCCTTAGAGTTTAGGCCAGCATGAGGTCTAGGTATTACCCTCTTTCAGTTTGTTGGTTCATACCTGTCCTATCAAAGTAACCGGGTTCTTAGAGGATCCCAATATCATTGACTACCCTCAATCGGTCATAACTCCAGCATCGCAATCTTTTCTTGCGGCCAGAACCATCACGAGAGTTTAGCCTCAATGGGCGTAGCATACTGCTACTGTTCTAATGGCCAAGTTGTGTCATTTAAGGTTCTAAGGTTGTTGGTGCTTAATGACTCCTCAGAAGACCCATATTCTCCTCGTTGCAACACAAGGGATATCGGTACAGACCAAGGTGCCACACCAACGTAGCCACTGTTTCACCCGTGTCGGTCTACGCCGGACAGGTCCCTCACAGCTTATGCTACCTAAACAGGGTATCCCCAGATCCGGGTTAGGATCTATGTAACTCCCTATGCAACCCACAAATTTAAAGCAGACAAGTCAATACAATTGAAAACACAGTTATGAACTAACCCTAAGGTACACCTCACTTTAAGTTTAAGTCCCCAACAGAGTCACCAGTTCTGTGATCGGTGGATCTGGAACTGACTGTTTAACGCTGGTTCGCGAAATGTCGCGGAAGCAAGAGTCGCCACCGTCTTTTATTTTCTCCAAATGGAAAGGACAAAAGCACAGAAAAATTCCTTAAAGAGATCGCTCTCGGTTCGGGAGGTAGATTATAGAAAGGGAAGGTGTTAGCACCCTTTCTATCCATGGTTATCCATGGGCTCTTAGATACTTGCTCATTTGTGTTTTCAAAAATGTTTGTTTGCTTTTCAATTGTGGGTTTTAAAAAAGTTTCTTTGAAAATTTCAGTTCGACTCTTGTATCGGTCCTCAAGAGTGTTTGAAGAGTTGCTTTCGAAAGCTTTTTGAAAAGGTGTCGGTGTGAAAAGTATTTTTGATTTGTTTTTGAAATTAGAGCAAGTATCTAGAGTCGTCTACCTACCCTAAGGAATTCGTCTGTGTAGATGTCCTTTAAAGTAGTGCCATCCCACCATTAAGAGGTAGGTAGCACCACCGTTGGAGGTGTTCGGGTCAATTCGAGGTTCGGGACATGGTGATCACCAGAGCAATGGGAAGACACCTTAGAAGCTACCCTCATGCCAGGTTCCCGGATCATGAGGACTTACTAAGACATCCTCTACTCGACGATCACCTTTCGAGGCAAGGCAACAGTGAGGCGTACCCTAGGGGTGGTGTGTGATTTTGTGTGTCGTTTCCATTTATTTTTGTCTTTTGTCATGTATGAGTGATCTACGCATTTGTTTTTATTTTTGTCATTCATTCTTGCTTGCATTTATTAACAGTTAAAAATTTGCGGAATTAAAAGTCCTACGCTATTACAAAGGCGCGGGTCTACATCGCCAAATTTAATCCAGGACCCGATTTGACAGAAAGTAAATAAAGTGCGAGAAATAAAATGTCCGAGTTTACAAGGCTTTGGGATAATTACATTAATATTATAAGAAGTAAAATAAAATGCGCGAATTGGAATTAAGATTGGAAGCGAGGGCGTTGGACCCTTTTAAGGAAATTACGATTAACCAATTAATTAAATTAAAATGAAAAAGAAAAGATTTTTGAGTTTTTTTTTGTATTTATGATTTTTTAATGAGAACTAAATGAAATTAATTAATTAACCCTAATTCTAGTTATTTTTAATTTATTAAGAAAAGCATTAAAATTTAATCTAAAATTAACCTAATTAATTAATACAATTTTATTTACAAAAATATATAATTAATAATTAATAATGATGAAAGAAAAGAAAAAGATAAAAGTAATTAACCTAATTCTACAAATTTTAAATTTTATTAAGAAAATGTTAAAGTTAACCCTAGAATAAAAAACTAATTAATTACTAAAGGTTTTATTTACAAAATAAATTAATAGTGAAATAATAATAATTAAATATATTTTAGTTTCTGATTTTTTATCTTATGAAAATTAATTTATGAAATTAAAGAAAACAATTGAAAACAATTAAAAGAATAAAAAGGAAAATCAAATAAAAAAATAAAAATGTGCAAACCATGGAGGGTATTCAGACCCAAAGGGAGGTTTTTTGTGAGAAATTTGGCCCATTAGATAAAAAGCCTTGTTTGACTTTCTGCCATCACGTGCGTGTTCATTGACTCCTGAGTACCGTGGTCTGCATTCTTTGGCCATTGGATTGGGTTTCATGGCCATTTGTATTCTGGCTGTTGGCCATTTATGTTCTGGCCTCAACGTTCCTTAATCTTCTAGGATGTCTGTCTCGCCATGTATTAGTGTCATGCATAAGTTTTTCTACTTTGGCCATTTGGTTTTTGGCTTTTGGCCATTTGGCTTTTGGCCTCAACGTTCCTTAATGAACCCGGGATCCTGTCTAAATCTGCAGTGTTGAATCTCACGAACACATTAAATAAAATCATAAAATGCAAATAAAGCCAATATATGAAGAAATTTAATGTTTAGGCACAATATGGCATGTATGAATGATTATACCCTTTTGATCATGGAGATCAAATCAATCTTACCCTTACTGGAAAATCAGTGGCCTGAATGCTTTTATGCCTTACTGGAAAATTAGGATCATGGAGATCAAGCCAGCCTTACCCTTACTGAAGAAGTAGTGAGGTGTTGGTTTGTAACTGTGATGGCTTGTTTGTAGCGAGAGAGGGATTTGTAATAAGGATTTCAAGGTTTTAGGGTTCTTGAAAGAGTTTGATATTCTAACAGTGTTGTGGTAAGGTTTTTTCTCTCTTTTCCTCCTCTCTTTTTTTTCTCCTTTGGTTTGTGTGAAAAGAAGGTGATTATATAATGGAAATTAGGGTAAAGCAAATGGGCTTTGAATGTGCAATTGGGCCTCCAATATTCACTTGAATTCGTCACTTTCCAGGCTAAATCGCAGGGACTTAAGTGCATTTTTTGAAGTTGAAATGTGAAAACAAAATGTAGCCGGCATCGAGAACTAACTCCTGTCCGAAAATCGACTTAATTAGATAAACAGTGAATTAGTTATGAATTTTTGAAGTTTCAGCTCAGACAAACTTATTTTGGGCTCCAGTGTCGACTCTGACACGTTCTTCAATAAAAAAACTGGTATTGATCGGTGCATAATTTGGTCTTGACTTTTGAAGAAAAGTTGTAGATCTACAAGTCACGGACCTTGTGTAAAAATATGAGTCCAATCCGATAAAAATTGACCGAGTTATGAATTTTCGAAGTTTCGGCCCAGATGAAATAATATTCAGCATTCATGATTTTCAGCGTGTCACGCACTCTGAGCAAAAAACGAAGGCCTTTTGAATACCGTTTGAACTCAATACCTTCTGTGAAAATTTAGCCAACTCAATTTGTGAAATTGTGGCGCCGGAACCAGCTCGATACGATGAAAATTGACCAAGTTATGATTTTTTGAACATGATGCAGATAAACTTCTGTCACAAATTTTCTGTATGAAAATACTTGATAAATCCACATTTCTGAAGATCTTATGATCGAAATTGGCTTCCAGCCGTGAGAGATGAAAACGTAGATAATGTCAAGACGGAATTTTGGCCACCGGAACGGGTTCAAAACGAGCCACGATCTTCAAGTTATGAATTTTTTAGCGCGTAAAAACTGCACTTTCAGCACACTTTTTCACCATATTTCTTCAAGAAAACTCGCACATTCGGATACCTTCTTTAAAGAATCGACTCTTGAGCCGAACCTGAATTTGAGAATATGTTATCAGAGATATCTTGGCGAAAGAACACCTGAATATAACGCGCCGGCTTGGACTTGTGAATTTTCTTGAAATGTTTTGAGAAATATGGGAGGGCAAATTTTGGGGTACAACAAAGTGGCAGTCTCTTTATTTGAGATAGCTTATTTATTACCCTTTCCAGGCAGGATGCCTCGGTTAAAGAATAAGTTGAGACCCGTTCTAGGTGAAACGCCGGAATTTTGGGGAAACTTGTTATCTTTTTACTACCTTCAGTGAACGTTGGTAGTTCATCGTCAGTGAACGTTGGTGCTATATTTCTTTTCTCTCTACCTTCAGTGAAAGTTGGTAGTTCATTGTCAGTGAACGTCGATGTTATTCTCTTACTACCTTCATTGAATGTTGGTAGTTCACCTTCAGTGAATGTGGTTGTTATCTTTTGCTATCTTCAGTAAACATTGGTAGTTCACCATCAGTGAATGTTGGTGCTATATTTATTTTCTCTCTACCTTCAGTGAAAGTTGGTAGTTCATCATTAGTGAACGCCGATGTTATTCTCTTACTACCTTCAGTGAATGTTGGTAGTTCACCTTCAGTGAATGTGGGTGTTATCTTTTTGCTACCTTCAGTGAACGTTGGTAGTTCATCGTCAGTGAATGTCGGTGCTATGTTATTTTATCTCTACCTTCAGTGAAAGTTGGTAGTTCATCGTCAGTGAACGTCGATGTTATTCTCTTACTACCTTCAGTGAATGTTGGTAGTTCACCTTTAGTGAACGTGGGTGTTATCTTTTTGCTACCTTCAGTGAACGTTGGTAGTTCACCGCCAGTGAACGTCGGTGTTGTTATACTTCTTTTTTCTACCTTCAGTGAACGTTGGTAGTTCCCAATCAGTGAATGTTGGTGATTATACTTCTTCTCTTTCTACCTCCAGTGAATGTTGGTAGCTCACTGTCAGTGAACATCGGTGTTGTTCTTTTCTCGTTCTACCTTCAGTGAACATTGGTAATTTCGCCTTAAGTGAAAGTTAGTGTATCAGTTGACTTTTTACTGTCATCTGTGAGTCAATATCTTTTTGATCTTCTACCTTCGACTATTGAGTTGGTAGTTTACAGTTATTTGTCGATCACTTTTATCCTGTATTATTTCCTCTTTAGCTGAGTTGATGCTACCTTATCTCTTCTTTGGGTTTTACACCAATAGAGTCGGGTCTTTTGATTCACCAGTGATTTATTTTCCTGCTTGGGTTTCTTTTCGATTTTTGTTTCCTTTGCTATATCCCCAGTGGTGTCTTGCGTCTCTTTAGATTTGTCCATCTGCATTCATAATCATAAGCATTGCATGGTATCTTAGGGACAAAAATAGGGCTTGTTTTATATTTAAGTATCTTCAATCGCTTCGACACGAAGATTTTTAACCTTCACATCTCCGGATAGAAGACACTTAAATAAGGGCAGTTGTTGTACCCCAATTTTTGCCCCTAAGAGTCCCTTATCATATCATACCCTCACAATGCAACAAGATCGTATTAGGGTTGGTTATTCCTCTTTTTCTATCTCCTATCTTGATGTTTGCTCTTGAGGAATCTCCAAGCACCTTAGTTGTGTATTTTGTATATGTGTTGTTGACTAACTTCTAATCAAAATACAAAAAATATTTGTCTTTGACTTTGCATATTTGTGTTTTGTAGGTACCAAGTCAAAGCATCTGACAAATAAGGATTTTTGGTATTATTTTCCTAAAATCTCTATTTGCAAAGAAAAAATAATTAACAAAAATTCATTTTTTTTCACTGATGCAATCGATTTCTCTTAGAGTGCAATCGATTGCACATAGTGCATTTTGCGCCATTTTTAAAAAAATACACGGATGTAATCGATTTAGCCTAGAGTGCAATCGATTGCATAATGTGAAAATTTGAAAAAATCGGCAATTTCAAGTTGTCAAATTTTGGTGCCAATTTTTCAGTTTTTTAAAAAAATATTCATTAATTCAAATTTTGGCTCTAATTTTTGAAAGATATATCATTAATTCAAATTTTGGCTCTAATTTTTGAAAGTTATTCATTAATTCAAATTTTGGCTCCAAGAATAAATTACCAAATTACCACTAATCCCAAACTTAAACTCTATAAATAGAGCCCTCATTTCATTCAAATCATAAGCTTTTGATAGCCAAAATCACTTTGCTAAGAAATCTTTCAATTCTCTCCATCTACCAAATCCACTTAAAGCTCCATTTTCAAAAAAAGTTAGTAAGCTTTGCATTAAAGCTTACTAATCTTTGAGCTAAACCTTCATCCAAACACTTTTTCTTCATCAAGTCTTTACATCCAAGCTTGGGCAATTGATTCTTGTGGTTGAATTGAAGCAAATTCTTGAAGTTGTGTTGATAATTCTCTAGATCTACCTTTGGTAAGTTGGATTTTCCATCTTTTACAATGTGATCTCTTGTTGATCTTTGGGTTAATTTATTGAGCATTATTTTGTGATTCCAATGGTGCTATTTTCTCATAATTTGATGGAATTTTCGTGCTCAATTGAATCCATGATCATAAGGTATTTGATGGAAAGTTTGAACAAGAATTTGGCTTTTTAAAATGTTGTTTTGTTGTCTGTAACAGCGTGGAATCGATTGTTATAACAGTGCAATCGATTGCACTAAGTGAATTTCGTACATATTTTTGAAAACTTCACTGTGTAAATCGATTTGCATTGTAGTGCAATCAATTTGCACAGAAACAGAATGCATTTTTTTGCCTTGTTTTGGGGCTATTTTGATCCATAAATGTTTTTCTACTCACTCCTTTTGATTGTTGGTTTGGATTGCAATTTCAAATATCCAATTTCTCTTTAAATTCAATGGACTTTGGGTGTAGATGAAGTTGGATAAATGTTCATTAATTCAAATCTACCTAAGAGTGAATTATTTAATTCATTTTTAGTTCTTTGAATTAGTGATATGTTTAGTACTTTAATCCACCAAGATGAGTGATTGAATTTAAGGATGAAAGAATTTTGAGGTGGTGATCCAAATTATCTTATCATTTCCCTCCCTCTTTATCTTATCCCTTTCTTTTTTAATTGTGCTACATGTTAAGGGATGATGATCTCTATATCATTTATCCAAACATGAAGTACATAGATTGCTATTGACCGGCCTCAAAATAGGTGTGACTTCTACATAAGTCCACTTACGATTGCTTAACATAGCGCTAAATTTTGTCCCAATTCGAATAAATGATCATTCGTAGCCCAAACCTATGTTTTCAAGCCCAAGTATGTTAATTTGATCTCTTTGATCCAATAACCTTGAGATTCATTGTGTAGAGGCTTTGGTTCTACCAAACCTCTAATGGATCTTCATCAATTTTGGTCAACACAGATCACTTAAACATTGTTGATCATTAAATGTTGCCTTGAGAATTTATTAAATGGATGATATACTTGACAAATAGCAAATACAACTTGTTGTGTGGAGGCTTTGGTTCTACCAATCCTCTAATGAGTTCCAAATACAAGTTTCAAGATGGTTATCCAACTAACCACTAATTTCTAACAATTGACTTTATTTTATGCTTTTATTTTATGCCTTTTACTTTATGTACCATTTACTTTAGCATTTACATTTAATGTCATTTTTATTTTGCTCACTTGAGCATTTATTTTTATGCAATTTTTATTTTGCTCACTTGAGCATTTATTCTTATGCCATTTTTATTTTGCTCACTTGAGCATTTAATTTTATGTCATTTTTATTTTGCTCACTTGAGCTTTTTCTTTTCTTTTGAAGATACTTAATAATCAACATGAACCATAAAAAACTTTAATGATACTTGGACTATTTGGTTACTATCCTTCGCATTATGGAGTATTGGACTTCTTGGACTTAGGATTAGAGACCTTGGCCTTTGTTGGAGACCTTATGACCTTAATTGATATTTTGTCTGGAGTTCTTGAGGTTTATCTCAAGACATTGGGTTGTTTGTTTGTTTGTGTGTAGGTTATTGTGATTACATACTTTGTTTATACTCTAGAATTCACCCGTATACAGTCGTTACTCTGCCTAATTTTTGCGAAGACTTAATACACTTGAAGTTTGGTTCTCTCAAGAGGTCTAGTATCTTTGCTAGCTTGGTTTCAATACAAAGAATGGAAATTCTATCTTGACTCATAATGTCAAGTATCAGCTTCTTGTTGGTTAGATGGTTCTTCTCCTTAGCTTTTACCTTATGCTTTAGGATAGTCTCTTCTTTTCCTCCCGTCTTCTTTAATTTCAAAAATCTTCTCACTCCTTTTGAAAACTCTTATTGTTTTTTAAATTTGAACCACTTTCATAATAAACTTGGACCTAGGTCCATGCATTTTCAAAACCTTTTCATAAATAAAATTCAATCAATTTAATAATACCTTGAGCTGGCCGCCATGGAGCTACAGAGAGTACCGGGTTTGGATTTTGAAGACTTGGGTTTAGTTGCCGGGATTGTGATTCCCCCAAAGTTCAAAGTTCCAGTTTTTGTGAGGTATGATGGGTTGTCCTGTCCAAAAATGCATCTCAGGTCCTACGTAAGAAAGATCCAACCCTATACGGCAGATAAAAACCTTTGCATCCATTTCTTTCAAGACAACCTTTCTGGGGCTCAATTGGAGTGGTTTTATCAGCTAGAGGGAACCAGCGTCCGAAACTGGGAAGACTTGGCCACCGCCTTCTAAAAACAATATCAGTACAATTCTGACCTTGCTCCTACGCGTACCCAACTTCAGGGTATGTCACTGGGAACAGGCGAAGGATTCAAAGAATATGCACAAAAATGGAGGGATTTGGCTGGCAGGGTGCAGCCTCCTTTAACCGACCGTGAACTTGTTGATATGTTTCTAGGGACCCTATCTGGGCCATTTTTCAATCATCTGATTGGTAACTCTTCTGCGGGGTTTACCGATTTGATCTTAACAGGCGAAAGAATAGAAGCTGGCATCAAGTCAGGAAAGATTCAGAAGGGTGTCGCTGCAAGTGTCAAGAAGAAACCTTTCAAGAAGGAAACAGATGTTGTATACTCTCAGAGAAGAGCAGGGAAGACGGAGCGTCGGCCAACTGTGGGGGCCATAATGATTCAAAACCCTTTAAGTGAGCAGCCTCGCTATAACCAGTCCAGACCAAATCAACAACGGGTGGAACGGCCACAACGGCAGTTCACCCGCATTAATATGACTCCAGCGCAAGTGCTTCCCCATCTGTTAAAGTTGAACCTCGCCACTATCAAGGAGGAACCAAAAAATGTGAATACGTCCTCTCCGCATTATCATCCTAATGCTAAATGCGCCTACCATTCTGACAGTGTCGGGCACGACACTAATGATTGTTGGGCACTCAAGCATAAAATCCAAGACCTGATAGAGGCGAAGGAGGTGGAGTTCGACGCTCCGGAGAAGCCCAATGTGATATCTGCTCCAATGCTGAAGCACGGCCGAAATGTCAATGCCATTGAAGAAGATTTGTATGTTGCTGATGTCAATGATCTGATAACTCCGTTGCTAACCATCAAGTTGAATCTGTTAAAGGCCGGGATTTTCCCGAGATGTAAAGAAGACTGCTATTGTTGTTACTCTCTGCCGTTTGATTGTCCGTTACTGAAGAAAGGCATCCAAGGCCTAATGGACAGTCGACAGATTTTGTTTGAAAAAGTTTCCGCTATTCCAACCCCTACTGAAGATGTCTCAATCATAACCATTCACGCCAATCTTTCAAAGGCCGTCAGAAAGCCTGTTAAGATTACACCAGCTACGAAGTCTGTTCCTTTGAAGATAACAATGCCAGGGCCTGTCCCCTATGTTTCTGAGAAGTCAATACCATGGAACTATGGCGGTGACGTCTACTACCATGGTATTAAACAAATCGAAATAACTGAAGAAAGTTCAGATGATGAAGAAGCCAGCATTGGAAACATTGCAGGCACGAGCAAAATCACCCGGAGCGGGAGAATATTTTCTCCAGAGATTGCCCCTCCAAGAGCAATCTTTGGACCCTCATCTGTCGACAAGGTTATCCTTGCACCAATAAAACTCTCCGCTAGAACCCCATTGATTGAAGATGTTGTTGTTCCTAGTATTGTCCCTCCTACCGCTGTTGATAAAGGTAAGGGAATCCAAGATGAGCTCGTCAGGACGAGGGCTCAACCCTTGGTCATCCCGGAGACCTCCAAGAAAGAAATGGATGAGATCTTGAAGATAATCAAAAGGAGTGATTACGATTTGGTAGAACAGCTGGGGCAAACCCCCTCAAAGATCTCCATGCTGGCACTACTACTTTGCTCGGAAGCGCACGCTAAGGCTCTGATAAAATTCCTGAAGGCAACCCATGTGCCCCAGGAAACCTCTGCAGATCAATTCCAAAATTGCGTGGCTAGCCTTACTGCGGACAATGGATTAGGTTTCTCTGATGCCGACCTAACTCCTAAAGGTAGAAACCACAATGATGCTTTGCACATTTCAGTCGAGTGTCGAGGAACTACTCTCGCACATGTCTTGGTCGACACTGGTTCGTCGCTGAATGTACTGCCTAAGAAGGCCTTGGACCGACTAGATTGTGAAGGGTTGGAGTTGAAACCGAGTGATATTGTTGTCAGAGCTTTCGATGGTTCGAAGAGGATGGTCCATGGGGAGGTTGAAATTCCCATCAAGATAGGCACTGATGTGTTTAAATCTACTTTCTATGTGATGGACATCCGTCCGTCATACTCTTGCTTGTTGGGTAGGCCTTGGATACACCATGCCGGGGCAGTCACCTCCTCCTTACATCAGATGTTGAAGTATCCTGTCAAGGGAAAGATCATTACCGTCCATGGTGAAGAGGAGTACATGATCAGCCACTTAAACTCCTTCCAGTACGTGGAGGTAGAAGGTGAGTTCATTGAGACGCCTTTTCAGCATTTCGAAGAAGTCCTTCCTGAAATAGCAGTAGCAAAGTTGGCAGCTGAGGCACCGAGGCAGATGGCCAGGATGGCATCTCTGGAGGATGCAAAGGCCGCAATAAAGGAGGGGAGGAATTCAGCGTGGGGGCAGTTGCCTGATATTCCGCATAAAACAGACAAATTTGGATTAGGATTCACCAACGCGGGCCAGAAAGCCATGCGCCGTTCGAAGATTGAAAGAGCGCCAGTCAAAATTTCTCCCTATGGAATCAACGCTTTGGAGGATGAAGACAAAGAGAGCAACATCGAAGGGTGGATTTACCCGACTGTCAAAGGAGGATTGTGCAACTGGGAGGCAAAAGACTTTGTCCCCATCACTTTTATTCATCAGTAATTTATCTGTCAAACATTTCTTATTGGTCTATAATATTTATTTCCGAACAATCCGTACACTATATTTTCACCTCATGCCTTGCCCGGGGCATGCAGGTCCACTTGTAAGGGTTTTGATTATTTTCATATCCATATTCCATGTTTAATGATTCATTGGACGTTTTTCATTTGATAAACTGCTGTGTTCATTTTCTTTCCTTTTACATTTTTTGTTTAAGGATGGCTATCCCTTACACACACCCACACTCACAAATGCAGGTACCCATCCACTCCGGATTCCATGGGTGACTATTCTGCTATATCCTTCAATAACTCTGAAGATCTGGTCAATAAAGCCGAGTATGAAGATGACAAAGGTTGTGAAGTACCAGGGGAACTAGCCAGACTTCTACAGCAAGAGGAAAGGGCCATCTTACCGCACGAAGAGTCATTGGAAACTGTCAACTTAGGGATCGAGGAAGACCGGAAGGAGGTGCAAGTTGGTGCCAATCTGGAACCGAGTGTCAAGGAACGCCTGATACAGTTGTTGAATGAGTATGTTGAAATCTTCGCTTGGTCTTATGAAGACATGCCGGGTTTAGACACAAACATCGTGGTTCACCGTCTCCCCACAAGAGAGGATTGTCCACCGATCAAGCAAAAAGTCCGCCGAATGAGGCCTGACATGTCTGAAAAGATCAAAGCAGAAGTGATGAAGCAATTCGACGCTGGCTTTCTGGCTGTTACGTCCTATCCTCAATGGGTCGCTAACATCGTGCCAGTACCTAAGAAAGATGGCAAAGTCAGGATGTGTGTGGACTACCGGGATTTGAATAGAGTCAGCCCCAAAGATGATTTTCCACTTCCACACATTGACATTTTGATCGACAATACATCTCAGCACAAAGTGTTTTCCTTCATGGATGGATTCTCGGGCTATAATCAAATCAAAATGGCCCCCGAAGATATGGAGAAAACAACTTTTGTCACACAATGGGGCACTTTCTGTTACAAGGTGATGCCGTTCGGGCTGAAGAACGTTGGGGCAACTTATCAACGCGCCATGGTAGCTTTGTTTCATGATATGATACATCATGAGATTGAAGTTTACGTAGACGATATGATAGCTCAGTCACAAACAGAGGAGGAGCACCTTGAACATCTAGAAAAGCTGTTTGCCAGGTTGAAAGAATACAAACTCAGGCTGAATCCAAGTAAGTGCACTTTTGGAGTTAGGTCCGGTAAACTTCTAGGATTCATTGTAAGCAACAAAGGCATTAAAGTCGATCCAGCAAAAGTGAAAGCAATACAAGAGATGCCTGCTCCCCGTACTGAAAAGGAGGTTAGAGGGTTCTTGGGGCGCTTGAACTATATTGCCAGATTCATCTCTCATCTGACTTCTACCTGTGAGCCAATTTTCAAACTCTTGAAGAAAGATCAGGTAGTCGAATGGAACGACGATTGCCAAGCTGCTTTTGATAAAATCAATGAGTATTTGCTAGAACCTCCTATTCTGATGCCACCCGTCGAAGGAAGACCATTGATCATGTATCTGACCGTCTTGGATAACTCAATGGGGTGTGTCTTGGGCCAGCATGACGAGTCTGGTCGAAAAGAGCATGTTATTTATTACCTTAGCAAAAAGTTTACCGACTGTGAGACTCGCTACTCACTGCTCGAGAAAACTTGTTGCGCTTTGGTATGGGCTGCTCGCCGACTAAGACAGTATATGTTGACTCATACTACCTTGTTGATTTCCAAAATGGATCCTATCAAGTATATCTTCGAAAAGCCTGCTTTATCTGGAAGGATAGCCAGATGGAAAATGATCCTAACTGAGTATGACATCCAGTACACCACCCAAAAAGCTATAAAAGGGAGTGTACTAGCTGACCATCTGGCTCATCAAGCTATCGAAGATTATCAACCCATGAGATTTGACTTCCCAGACGAGGACATCATGAATTTGGACAACATTGAAGGTAACGGACCGTATGACGGACCCGAAAAAGGATCCCGATGGACCCTGTACTTTGATGGTGCTTCAAATGCACTTGGAAACGGTATCGGCGCAGTACTCATTTCTCCGGAAGGCTGTCACACACCTTTCACGGCCCGACTTTGCTTCAGCTGCACAAACAACATGGCTGAGTATGAAGCTTGCATCTTTGGTCTCAAGGCCGCTATAGACTTGGGGATCAAATCTTTAATCGTATTTGGGGACTCGGCTTTGGTTATCAGTCAAATCAAAGGAGAGTGGGATACCAAACATCCTAATCTTATCCCATACAAAGAACATGTCTTGACATTGTTGCCTCATTTCGAGCAAATTACCTTCGAGCATTTCCCGCGAGAAGAGAATCAGCTAGCGGATGCTCTAGCTACAATGTCCTCCATGTTTAAACTCAACTGGGATAACGAGGCTCCCCAAATCACCATCGAGCGAATGGATGAACCTGCACATTGTCACGAGATTAATACCGAAGAAGTAGTGGAACAACCCTGGTTCCATGAAATCAAAAGGTATCTCGAGACTAGAGATTATCCCGAAGGAGCTTCCGTAAATGACAAGAAGTTCTTAAGGAAATTCGCTGCTAAGTTCTTCCTGAGCAACGGCATCCTTTACAAACGAAGCCATGATTGTGTATTACTCCGATGCGTAGACAAAGCTGAAGCAGAGTTGATCATGACTGAGATACACAGCGGCACATTTGGCACTCACTTGAGCGGGAATACAATGGCTAAGAAGATCCTAAGGGCAGGCTATTACTGGTCTACCATGGAAGCTGACTGCCATCAACATTCCCGTACTTGCCATAAATGTCAAGTCTACGCTGACAAAGTTCATATCCCTCCGGTTCCTCTCAACGTTCTGACTGCTTCTTGGCCATTTGCAATGTGGGGCATTGACATGATTGGAGAGATCAAGCCCACGGCTTCCAACGGACATCGCTTCATCCTAGTTGCCATTGACTATTTCACCAAATGGGTCGAAGCAGCTTCCTTCGCCTCTGTTACTAAAAATGTGGTTGCCCGCTTCATCAAGCAAAATCTCATATGTCGGTATGGTGTTCCAGACAGGATCATCACAGACAACGGTACAAATCTGAATAACACGATGATCACCGCTTTGTGCGAACAGTTCAAGATTTATCATCACAATTCATCTCCTTATCGGCCGAAGATGAACGGTGCTGTTGAAGCTGCGAACAAAAACATTAAGAAGATTATTCAGAAAATGACAGTCACTTACAAATATTGGCATGAAATGTTACCGTTTGCCCTACATGGATACCGTACGACGGCACGTACTTCAACCGGGGCAACCCCATTCTCTTTGGTTTATGGCATGGAAGCTGTCCTGCCTATGGAAGTTCAGATTCCTTCTCTAAGGATTATGAAGGACACAGGTTTGAATGAAGATGATTGGATTCAGACCCGACTTGATCAACTCAACTTGATCGACGAGAAGCGACTCGCTGCTATATGCCATGGTCAGACGTATCAAAAATGGATGATCAAGGCCTTCAATAAGAAAGTCAGACGTCAAGTGTATTGTTGTACCCCAAAATTTGCCCTCCCATTTCCTCAACATTTTCTCATCACAAGACCTTTGAAGATCAAGATACAATTAGGGTTTCCTCTGCTCAAGACTTCTCCTTGCACTATGGACTCAAATTAGGGTTTGTGTTTGCCTAAAGATGTTTTGACCTAAAATGCCTAAGATGACTTTCATACTTCATGTTGGATTCCCAAGTTTACCCATGTCTAGTTTCAAGTCTTGATTCCAAGTTTTACCCAGTCAATTGGACAGTTGACCTAGAAATCAGCTGTATTGGGGAAAAAGTCAATTGTGGCCAATTGACAGTCAAACCTCATGAAATTTGATCCACATCAACATTATGAACTCACATGGACCATTTGATCAAGTTTGGATCACAATTCCACAAGAAATTTGATCAGATCATCAAAAGGGCAAAATGGTCATTTTTAGGGTTTTGACTGCACAAAGGCAATTTTTGACTGTTTGACCTAGCCAATGGCAAACCAAGCTCACATATGGCCTCAAGGACTCAATGGAATTATCTTGACATGTTCATCAAGCTCAAAAGATCCCAAGTATACAAGATTGACAGTTGAATTTCCTAGTCAATTGATCAATTTTGACTGTACACTGAAAAGTCAAACTTTGACTTTTTGGTCAAAATCAAGAGTCAAGATTCATTTTTCATCAAAACATTCCAAATCATGAAACTTGTTCACCAAGAAATCACAAAATGCAAATTAGGGTTAGAAAATGGAATTTTTCATAACTTAGAATTTTTTTAAGTTATGGAAAACCCTAATTTTTTTCCAACTTTGCCCCATCTTTTCACCATGATCCATTGGGATTCAAACAAAAGTCAAAACATGAAAGTTGTAGCTTGTTGCATAATCTACAACTTTGATTCACAAAGTTTTCTCATTTGAAGCTTGTATCTCAAGTTATAATTTTTTGAATAAGGGCACTAAACCATCTTTTAACTTAGTGAAATTTGACCTATTTTGACAAGGTTTTCTACCCTACTTCAAGACCACTTTTCATACCCTTCCACTTGGAATTTTAATTTGCATTTCAAAGATGGATTGTAGTACACATTCCAAGCTTTCCAAAATGTCCAAGAACTCATCAAACAACCTCATAACTTGAGAGATTCGAATTTCACAAGTTGGCAAAAATTCACTTTTGTTCTTCATCAAAGCATGTTCATAAACTTGGCAAATTTGAACTCAGCATAGTTTGTGCTACTTTACAGGTCCTAAAACCAAATTACACTCCTTAATTTAATGCAAAACCAATGAATCAAGTTGTTATTCTAAGCCTTTGGTCATTACACAAGGAATTAAGCCTAAACTAGAAAAAGCATTATTTCCATTCTTGAAAAGCTTGCTTTATGTCAATTAGAAATCCAAGCAAGTACAAGCAAGATCTTCTTGGCACAAGTTTGTGAGCAAATTGCACTGATCAAGGCAAGGGATAGCAGCATAGTTAGAGGGCATGTACTGACCTAGAAAGCAAAGTGGCATTTTGTAGCTTAAGTGTGAAGAAAAGTCCATAACTTATGCTAACTCTCATCTCAGCTGAAAAACACAACACAAAAGCTATCAAACACATTCAAAATCACCCAACCAAGCTTTTGCACGGGCCTTTTGCCTTTCAAACACTCTCCATCTCAGAAACACCTAAAAAATTCCCAAACAGAGCAAGCCCTGCAGTTTGAGTGCAAACTCCCAATCCCTTCGAGCATTTTGATCAAAACCCGTTCCTCTACCTTCCTTACAACATATGCAAACTATCCAGAAGCTAAGGCACGATCTGTAGTTGCTCTAACCACTTCCACCATTTTCACATCTTTGACTTGCAGGTGAAGTTCTACAGCTTGATACAAGAAGGTTCAAGACAAAGTAAGCATTGAAAAAGCATCCCTGGACCTCAAGGAAGCTTTTCCAATCATTACATTGCACTGAAAGTCTCTCATTCTCCACATAGAAGTTCAACTGCACAGGTAAAAGTTTGAATTCGTATCTCTCTTATTATGCATCTTTAGTCTTAAGTTTGTGAAGAAACAAGGTCCTACTCATAGCCCTGAACATGTACATAGCTTTACTTTTCATTTCTTTTGTCTGAGTAGAGAGAATTTGAGCTCTGAAAATGGTAGAAAAACTAGGTCAGAAATGGGGGGGAGAGAAATTCTCCCTCATCTTAGAGAGATAGTTCATGTTCTTTATATGTATGAAATCGTGAGATTATGCTTTACATGTTTTGTGTTGGAAGTTTGTTCAAAGGATCAAAGAATCAGGACCTTGATATTGAAGCAAGAGACGCGCGTTTTTGAACTCAGTCTTGGCCAAAGGTTGAAGACAGTGTTTCATTGGGCTGGGCTTTTGTGTTCTTTCTTTTCACACCATCTTTTTTGGTTTACACCCCCCTGAGCCCATTTGCTCATTTTTTAACATTTTTGACTTTTTCTTTTTTTGGCTGACTTTGTTTATTTTTTCTCATGCCATTTAAAAATTAAAAATATTTTTTTCATCACTTTTTGCATTTATTGCATATTTATTTGTTTATTTTCTTTATTTGTACATAAATATATATATGATTATTAGAATAAAAATGTAAAAATAATGTAAATACAATTTTTATTTTCATTTACTTTCTGAAAATATTTCACACAAAAAATACTCTTTTATTTATTTTATTAAAATATTAAATAAATATTTATTTTGTATAATACATATTTAGGGTTTAATATATATATATATATATATGTGATTATTAATATATTTAAGATAAAAATATAAAAATACTTGATTTTTTTTATTTTTATTAATATTTGATATAAAAATACCTTTTTCCATAATACACTTCATTTTATTTTATTTTCATAAATAATGAATAAATAGTTGTATTAAATTAGAAAATAATACCTTTTTTCTTTAAAAATTAGGGTTTTTACCCTAAGTTCAAAATCCCCCAAAAATAATACATTTTTTTATTTTCTTTTCTCTTTTACATAAATAATATTTTTTCATACATATACAAAACATTTTTGTGCATCTTGCATTTTTATTTAATTTTTGTACATTATTTAAATTGCGAATACTCAATTGATGTAATAATTTAGATTTAAATTCTTGTCAATATCCCCCATTTGAACATTTGTACCCCCCTTCCCATATTTGGTTTTGTAATAGCTTAGTAATTTTAATTTCGCACTTTATTGCTTTCTAATGATAACATGTTAGAATTAGGGTTTGTATGCGAAAAACGATAAAAAATAGTTTGACCTAATACAAGATAAACAAGCATGAAAATGGACACACAAATCACACTTGCACCCCCTAGGGTATTCCACTTGTTGCCTTCAAATAAATGGGCCATATTGTATGTTGAACTTCTTTGGGCAAAGCAAACAATTTGAATGATCATAGTCCCTCGACAAAACTTTTCAAAAACAAACAAAAACAAATGATCAAGTCCCTTAGAGAAATTGCCCAAAGACATTTAACGCCGTTGCAATTATGGTCTAAAACGATGACCCGCGCCTGTCCCTCTCACATCCTAACACAAGGTTGCCCACCAAATACAATGGTGGAGCAAACTTGTTAAAAGGGTTAAAGTATAGCAATAATCTTTTGAGAAATTTAGGAGTAGATAACCTCTTAGTTACTTGAATCAACTTGCAAAACAAAACACTTGCCTAATTTCAAAATCACACCTCACAACACTTTCAAAACAACTTTCAAAAACAAACGAAAACTTTTTCAAAAGACATACATCTTTGTATACATCCCCACATGGATCATTACAAAGGTTGCCACCACATTGGCCTCTTTTCAAAAACATTTTCAAAACCCACACACTCAAGCACCATTTAAAACAATTGAAAACAAAAGGCAAGTGATCTAAGCAAGTAACTAAGAGCCCATGGATAACCATGGATAGAAAGGGTGCTAATACCTTCCCTTTCTATAATCTACTCCCCGAACCCAAGAAAACATCTCAAAAGGTTTTTGCTGTGCTTTTTAACCTTTCCTTAGGATAAAATAAAAAGTCGGTGGCGACTCTTGCTAACCGCAACATTTGCGAATACAAACGCAAACCTCAAGTCAGTTCTCCCACCGTATCACAGAACTGGCGACTCTGCTGGGGATATACTTTTAAAGTGGAGTAACCTTAGGGTTTAGATCACCTTTGTTTTCAATTGCTTGCTTTGTTTGCTTTTACATCTTGTGGGCTTTGTATCGGAGTTTTATAGATCCTAACCCGGATCTGGGGGAACCCTTTTAGGTAGCAACAAGGCTGTGAGGGAACTGTGCGGGGTATACCGACATGGTTGAAGCAGTCTGCTACGTTGATGTGGCACTTTGGTGTGTACCGGTAACCCTTGAGTTCAGTCAAGGAGAGTACGGGGCCGCCGCGTGGTGTCATGAAGCATCAACTGACCTTAGGAACCTTAATTGAACCATCTTGGCCTTTTAGGGGTAGTGAGATAACTGACTTTGGTGCAGTCCGAGGTTGGTTGATACTCGATACTACACTCAATTGAGGTTTGCTTTCCTGGAATATTTCGGTCGCCAGTTCAGTGGCTAAATCGAAACGATGAACAATGAAAGCAATCCAGTGATATTGGGACCTCTAGAACCCGGTTACTTTTGATAGGACAGGTTGAACCCACCAAACTTCAAGAGGGTAATACCCAGACCCCATGCAGGCCTAAACTCTAAGGGTTGGTGTGACTTGTGTGCCTTACCATGTTTTGCCTCTGTGAATGTTTATAGTGCATTTAATCATCACATCATTACATCATACAAACATCATGAGCATTGAATAACCATTTCAAGGGTTTCGAATCTTCATCTTTGTTCTTGTTTTATAGGACATGGAAACTGCTCGCAGAAAGACAATTCAGGTTAGCCTTGTAAAGATCCCTCCTCAGCTTAAGGAACTTCTGTCCAGGATTCCCGAGGGTTCTTCATTCAGTAAGAGACATGGAAGACTCATCAACTTGGTTAACACCAACATTGAGGAGGACTTGATAAAGGTCCTGTTCCAATTCTTTGACCCTCTGCATCACTGCTTCACCTTCCCGGATTATCAGTTGGTGCCTACATTGGAAGAGTTCTCCCGACTTCTGGAGGTCCCTATCCTTGATCAACTACCCTACAACGGTACGGAAGAGGAACCCAAGCTTGAAGAGATTGCTAAAGCCTTGCACCTACAGACATCTGACCTCAAGGGACATTGGGAAGTTAGAAGTGGTATCAAAGGATTCTTAGCTAGATTTCTGTTTGAAAAGGCTCAAGAATGTTGGAACTCTCTTGACCTACGAGCTTTTGAAGAAGTCATGGCCCTCCTTGTCTATGGTTTGGTGTTGTTCCCTAACCCAGATCAGCTTATTGATATCAGTGCGGTTCAGATCTTCATGACCAAGAATCCTATACCTACACTGTTGGGGGACATCCTTCACTCATGTTACACTCGAACCATGAGAAGAAGGGGTGTCCTTTTGTGTTGCACTCCTCTCCTGGGAAGGTGGTTTATTTCGCACCTTCCACAATCAGTTTTGAAGAACGAGCGGGGTTTGAGATGGTCACAACGGTTAATGACTCTCACGCATGCAGATATACATTGGTGCCCTAGGTCTAGGGAAGACATCACTATCATTGATCGTTGTGGGGAGTACCCTAATGTTCCTTTATTTGGAATCAAAGGAGGTATTACTTACAACCCATGCCTGGCTTGGAGACAGTTTGGTTATGCTCGGAAGGATGGCCCTCATGACATGTTAATTCCCGACATAGTTTTTGATTTCGACAACGATACTCAAGGACTTCGTCAGAGATTTATCAGAGCTTGGAGGATGCCAAGTAGGATAGACAGCAAGACATTGGGGCACCGGAACTCCATCCCGTTGGAACCTTACCTCAAGTGGGTACGGGCCCGCTCCCAGAAATTAGTGATGCCTTATCCTCAAATGCTTCCTGTGATCAAAGAACCAGTCTTGGAAGGAGAAGCATCCTACACCATTCAACATCCCGACATGCCCACCTCCTGGGAAGAGATGCAGAAGAGCTGGATCCAACTTAAGGAAGAACGGAATTCTCTTGAGACCAGTCTACATGCTAGTGAAAAGAAGGTCCTGGAGCTCACCCGCCTGCTGCACGAAGAAAGGAATCTCAACACCTACATCGCGCCAAAGAGGATGCGCAATGTCTTTTTACCTTAAGGAGTTATTTTGTAATATTTGGCCCATGAGGCGTTTATGTACTAACGAATTTCTCCTTATTAATATGATGTGCGTTCCTTTTTGTCTACAACAAACTTTGAATATTCTAAATCCTTGAATGCATTGCATACATACGCATTCCATTGCACCATATGCATAGCAGGTACCCTATTTCGCAGGTTGCTTAATTTTCTTCGCTGTTTGTGTGCACAGTCATCATGAATCCAGAATCATCCAGTGAGCAAGCAATCAAGGCCCTTCAGGCCCAAAGTGCACAGTTTCAAGAAATGGTCCTAAGCCTAGCCCAAGGTCAGCAAGAGTTAAAGACTCTACTCCTGAAGAAGAAGAAGAAAAAGAGGACTGCGCTGTTCAACACCGGACGCAGATTTGGGAACACACTCCATAATGAAGCTGATCCAACCACTTCTTCTGCTGAGAAAAACAGTCCCCAAGGGGGAGGAGCTCCTAGTCCCGCAGTCTCCGACAACGAGACGGACTATAACGACGAACAATACCCACCTGCTGCTGACAGATACAAACAATTGGAGGACCGCTTGAGCGCCATGGAGATTCAGAATGTGCCGGGACTGGATTTCGGAGATTTGGGGTTATCTTCTGGGGTAGTCATTCCACACAAGTTTAAGGCGCCTGCCTTCGCCAAGTATGATGGGGTCTCCTGCCCAAAGCTGCATCTAAGGTCGTACGTAAGGAAAATTCAACCTTACACGGCGGATAAGAACCTCTGGATTCACTTCTTCCAAGATAGCCTCTCGGGGTCACAGCTTGAATGGTTCTACCAATTGGACGGAGCTAGCATCCGACACTGGGAAGATTTGGCAACCGCATTCTACAGACAATACCAATACAATTCTGATCTCGCTCCTACGCGTACCCAACTTCAGGGTATGTCTCTAGGGACGGGTGAAGGGTTCAAAGAGTACGCTCAAAAATGGAGAGATTTGGCTGGCAGGGTGCAGCCTCCATTAACTGATCGAGAGCTGGTTGATATGTTTCTGGGGACGTTGTCTGGTCCGTTTTTCAATCATTTGGTTGGTAACTCCTCCGCTGGATTCACAGATTTGATATTGACGGGAGAAAGAATTGAAGCTGGCATCAGGTCAGGCAAGATACAGAAGGCTGCCTCTACAAGTGCTGAGAAGAGGCCATTTAAGAAAGAAGCAAGCGCCGTCTATGGCCCTAGAAGACCAGTCAAGCCCGAAAGTCGCCAAGCCGTCAATGCTTTGGTCATCTCCAAACCTGTAGCTGCTCCTCAGCAGTACAATCAACAAAGAAGCGAAAGGCCCAAGAGGCAGTATACCCGATTGAGTATGACATTATCTCAAATTTTACCCCAACTGTTATCCACCAACCTGGTGACTCTCAAAGAGGCTCCTAAAGTCGTCAACACTGCGTCTCCTAAATACAACCCAAATGCCCGGTGTGCTTATCATTCTGATAGTCCCGGGCACACTACTGATGATTGCTGGGCCTTGAGAAACAAAGTGCAAGATCTGATCGACGCAAAAGAAATTCAGTTTGAAGCGCCGGAAAGACCAAATGTTGTAACGGCTCCTATGCCCCAGCATAGGGTAAATGCCATTGAGGAAGAAGTGTACGCTGTTTCGGTAGATGAAGTTGTTACCCCTCTGAAGACTGTTAAGAAGAACCTACTGCGGGCCGGTTTATTTCCGGGTTGCGGCGAAGGTTGCCCATTCTGTGCTATTTCCCCATCTGATTGTCCCTTGCTAAGGTTAGGCATCCAAGGCCTAATGGATAGCAAGGAAATTCTATTCAAAAAGACTGCCGTTCAATTGGTTCCGATGAAAGAAGTTTCCGTGATTACCATCTTCAAAAATCCAATCAAGGCTCCCCCGAAGAAGCCTATTCAAATCATGACAGTTGCGCCTGTGATCATTACTGTTCCAGGGCCCCTCTCTTACGTGTCTGATAAAGCTGTCCCCTGGCATTATGGGGCAGACGTGTATGTAAATGGAATCAAGCAAGAACTCGACGCTAGTGCCAGTATCTGCGATATTACTGGTCCGGCCAAGGTCACCCGCAGTGGCAGGCTCTTCTCGCTTGACATTGCTCCGCCCGCTATTCGAAAACCCCTCCTCATAAAACCTACAAGTTTACCTGGTCCTGTTGCTGATCAAATTGTGTCCCCTGCTGCCGAGTCATCAAATGCTCGGGGCAAAGGGATTGAAGAAGAGCCTGCCCGGATGGAGGCACCAATACCCGTAAATGCTGAGGCCTCCCGACAAGAAATGGAGGAGATTCTGAAAATAATAAAGAAAAGTGATTTTAATGTTGTCGAGCAGTTGGGGCATACACCCTCCAAGATCTCCCTGCTTTCCTTATTGCTATGCTCCGAGGCCCATGCTAAGGCCTTGATCTCATTTCTCAAGACGGCCCATGTGCCGCAGGAGACGTCTGCAGTCCAGTTCACCGATTGCATAGCTAATCTGACAGCGGACAACGGCTTGGGTTTTTCAGATGCTGACCTGACCGCGAAAGGGAGAGACCACAATGATGCCCTGCATGTCTCTATTGAATGCAGGGGCACTACTCTGGCCCATGTATTGGTGGACACTGGTTCTTCCTTGAATGTTCTACCGAAAAAGGCTTTGGATCGCCTGGATTATGAAGGCCTGGAGTTGAAACCCAGCAATATCATCGTCAGGGCCTTTGACGGTTCCAAAAGGATGGTTCATGGAGAGGTTAACATCCCTATTCGTGTGGGCTCTCAAGTGTTTGACTCTATCTTTTACGTGATGGATATACGTCCATCATACTCTTGTCTGTTGGGTCGACCTTGGATCCATAAAGCTGGGGCAGTGACCTCCACCTTGCACCAAAAGCTGAAGTATCCCGTCAGGGGGAGGATCGTCACTGTACAAGGAGAAGAGGAGTATATGGTGAGCCATTTGAATTCCTTCAGGTACATCGAGATGGACGGAGAGTTTATTGAAACTCCCTTCCAGCATTTCGAGGAGGTGCATCCAATTTCAGCAGCTGCAGAGACAACGGCCGAAGAGTTTGATTCCTTGAAGATGGCTTCCCTAAGGGATGCCCGGGCTGTGGTTCAGAAAGGCAATTGTGCACACTGGGGTCAGCTTCCTGACTTCACTCAGAAGAACGACAAGTTTGGGCTAGGCTTTACTACAGAGGCTCAGAAGGCGGTGCGCCAAGAGAAGATCAGAAAGGCTCCGGTGTTTATTACCAGCTCAAGGGTGAATGCTATCGAGGAGGATGTGGAGGAAGCTGAGTTTGACAGTTGGATCTACCCGACTACCAGCAACGAACCAAGCAACTGGACGGCAAAGGATTTTACCCCTATCACATTTGTCACGCAGTAATTGATTTCTTTTGATTTCCAAATTTGTAACAAACAATACGTTAAAACCTTATTGGCTCGGTGTCCTACCCGGGGCATCGTAGCTCCATTTGTGAGGGCTTTTTGTATGACATTTTCATATATCATCAATCAAAACATTGGACGTTTGTTGCATTTCAAATCTTTTGCTCTTTTCCTTTTTTGTGTTATATATATTGCAAAACAGCTATATTTACACACACTCACTTATACAGGTTTCAATCCACTCTGGATCTCACTGGTAACAGCTCTGCTACCGCCAGTTATGACTTCGAAAATCCGATCAACTTGGCCGAAGACGAAGGTGAAGATGATTGCGAAGTGCCTGGTGAACTTGCAAGACTGCTACTTCAGGAAGAGAGGGCTATTCAACCACATGAAGAGCCTGTGGAGACAATTAACCTGGGTACCGAGACAGATAGGAAAGAGGTCAAGATTGGTGCCAATCTAGAGCTCAGCGTGAAGCAACGATTGATCCAAATGTTACAAGACTACATGGAGATTTTTGCTTGGTCCTATGAAGATATGCCTGGTTTGGATGCCGACATTGTAGTTCACCATCTGCCAACCAAGGAAGACTGCCCTCCAGTAAAGCAAAAAGTTCGACGGATGCGTCCCGAGATGTCTGAAAAGATCAAGGCCGAGGTTATGAAACAGTTTGATGTCGGGTTCCTTGCAGTGACTTCTTACCCTCAGTGGGTTGCCAATGTTGTGCCAGTGCCGAAGAAGGACGGTAAAGTCAGAATGTGTGTCGACTACAGGGATTTGAACAGGGCCAGCCCCAAGGATGACTTCCCCCTACCTCACATTGATGTCCTGGTTGACAATACAGCTCAACACAAGGTGTTCTCCTTCATGGATGGTTTTTCAGGGTATAATCAGATCAAGATGGCCCCTGAAGATATGGAGAAGACTACATTTGTGACTCAGTGGGGCACCTTCTGTTATAAGGTCATGCCATTCGGATTGAAAAATGCTGGGGCAACCTATCAACGTGCCATGGTTGCTTTATTTCATGATATGATCCATCATGAGATTGAAGTATACGTTGATGACATGATTGCAAGGTCTCAAACTGAGGAAGAGCATCTTGACCATCTGAGGAAGTTGTTTGACCGACTCAAGTTGTACAAGCTGAGATTGAATCCCAACAAATGCACCTTTGGGGTAAGGTCCGGAAAATTGCTAGGTTTCATTGTGAGTGATAAGGGTATTCAGGTGGACCCTGCCAAGGTAAAAGCTATTCAAGAGATGCCAACTCCAAAAACAGAGAAAAAAGTCAGAGGTTTCCTAGGACGACTGAATTACATTGCCCGATTCATCTCACATCTGACCGCTACTTGTGAGCCAATCTTCAAATTACTGAAGAAAGATCAAGTGGTGCGCTGGAATGATGAATGTCAGGCCGCCTTTGAAAGGATAAAGGAATATCTCCAAGAGCCACCCATTCTTATGCCACCGGTGGAAGGAAGACCTCTGATACTATACTTGACAGTACTTGATAATTCAATGGGGTGTGTGCTGGGGCAGCATGACGAGTCTGGCCGAAAAGAGCACGCTATTTATTACTTGAGCAAAAAGTTTACCGACTGTGAGTCTCGTTACTCACTGCTTGAGAAAACTTGCTGCGCTCTTGTATGGGCTGCTCGCCGGCTGAGACAGTATATGCTGACTCACACTACTCTATTGATTTCAAAAATGGATCCCATCAAGTACATATTTGAAAAGCCCGCTCTGTCTGGAAGAATAGCGAGATGGCAAATGATCTTAACAGAATATGATATCCAGTATACAACTCAGAAAGCAATTAAGGGAAGTGTACTGGCCGATCATTTGGCACACCAACCTGTGGACGATTACCAATCATTGAACTTTGATTTTCCAGACGAAGACATCATGGTGGTAACTGACTGTGAAGTACCTGGACCGGATGAAGGACCTGAGGAAGGATCCCGATGGTCTATGCATTTTGATGGAGCCTCCAATGCTTTGGGTAACGGCATCGGCGCTGTAATCATATCTCCCAAGGGGACTCATACTCCACTCACCGCCCGATTATGTTTCAGCTGCACCAACAACATGGCAGAATATGAGGCATGTATCATGGGTTTACAAGCTGCAATCGATTTGAGGATCAAGTTTCTAAGTGTCTTCGGAGATTCCGCTCTCGTGATCAATCAGATCAAAGGCGAGTGGGATACGAAACACCCGAATCTCATTCCTTACAAGGAGTATGTGTCGACCTTGCTCCCTCACTTTGAAGAGATAACTTTTGAGCATTTCCCCAGAGAGGAGAATCAGCTAGCAGACGCACTAGCCACGATGTCTTCAATGTTCAAAGTTAAATGGGACAATGAGGCTCCCCGAATCATTATCTGGAAGTTGGATGAACCAGCATACTGCTGTGAGCTCGAGGCTGAGAAGGTGACTGAAAAACCCTGGTATCACGAGGTAAAGAGGTACTTGGAAGCTCAGGAATACCCTGAAGGTGCATCTGTCAATGATAAGAAGTTCATGAGGAGGTTTGCTGCAAAATTCTTCCTCAGCAACGGCATTCTCTACAAACGGAATCAGGATTCAACTCTGCTACGTTGTGTGGATAAGGCAGAAGCAGAGAAAATCATGACGGAACTGCATGAAGGTACATTTGGAACACATTCCAGTGGACACACCATGGCTAAGAAAATCCTTCGGGCAGGATACTTCTGGTCCACAATGGAAGCCGATTGTTACCAACACTCCCGAACTTGTCATAAATGCCAGATCTATGCTGACAAGGTGCATATCCCTCCAGTTCCTTTGAATGTCCTAACGGCACCTTGGCCTTTCGCAATGTGGGGCATCGATATGATCGGTGAGATCCGACCAACGGCATCCAATGGGCATCGCTTCATCTTGGTGGCAATCGATTACTTCACGAAATGGGTTGAGGCAGCTTCCTATGCCACAGTAACCAAGAGTGTCGTGGCGCGCTTCATCCGGCATAATCTGATCTGTCGGTACGGCGTCCCAGAAAGAATCATTACGGATAATGGTACCAATCTCAATAACAAAATGATCACTGAACTCTGTGAACAATTCAAGATACAGCACCACAATTCTTCTCCCTACCGGCCGAAGATGAATGGGGCTGTAGAGGCAGCCAATAAGAATATCAAGAAGATTGTGCAGAAGATGACAGTGACCTATAAAGATTGGCACGAGATGTTACCGTTCGCTCTTCATGGGTACCGCACCTCAGCAAGGACGTCAACCGGGGCAACTCCTTTCTCTTTGGTCTACGGCATGGAGGCAGTCTTGCCGATCGAAATCCAGATACCCTCTCTCCGGATAATGAAGGATGCAGACTTGAATTAAGATGATTGGATCCAGACTCGACTTGATCAATTAAATCTGATTGACGAAAAGAGGCTCACCGCTATCTGTCATGGTCAAACGTATCAGAAACGGATGATCAGGGCATTTAACAAGAAAGTCAGACCGCAAGAGTATCAAGTTGGGGACCTGGTAATCAAACGCATCATCCTTCCTCAAAGTGATCCCCGGGGCAAATGGACCCCTACTTACGAAGGGCCATTTGTGGTTAAGCGTGTGTTCTCAGGAGGAGCCATGATCCTAACCACCATGGATGGTGACGACCTTCCTCACCCCGCCAATGCAGACATAGTGAAAAAATACTACGCATAAGTAAAAGACCCGCTAGGTTGACATACCTAGGCAAAAATAAGGGCTTCCCGGCGAACCAAAAGGGTTCGGGCAAAAATAAGGGATGAAATGAATATAAAAAAATCTGTACACCCGGCAAGTCGAAAACCTGAAAAGGCGGCTTGGGCAAAAATGGGTATCCTGGTGGACTGAAAACCCGAAAGGGCGGTCCAGGCAAAAGTTAGGGATAAAAGCGCAACACTATGTCTCATTGGATCACTTCGCATCCGGAATTCGGCATCAAGTATCTGGCTCCAGATTTCGGCATTGACCAATCAGCTTCATCTTCAAATTAGGCAGCAAAGCGATGAGACGTTCGAAGACATAAAGGCAATAGCAGAGTTGGAACCCAGTGGGATTGTTCACATAGCTGTCTTGTTTTCTTTTTCAAAATGTAAACTCTATACTATTTGGCGATGTCCTCTTACTAGGATGTCAGCCTCTTGTACAAAAAACGCCTATTCACAGGCAATCAATACAAATTCACTTGTCCATACAAATTACCATTGTTTTCCCTTTTTTCTGTTTTGTCTTGCGAAGAACGTCCAATGTTCATTTTTGATATATGCATTTGACATTAAATTGCTGATTCATAAATATTCGCATATGAAACAAAAGATTAATTACAGGTGACATCAAAGACAGGGGCAATGTGGAGTTGTCTAATGCCGTCTGGTTGTTTTGTTCGCCAAGGCACCAAGGTAGGTTCAACTGAAGAATGTGGCCAAATCATCTCAACCCCCCGCAGAGTAAAACAAGGTTCAGCAATACTTTCCCCAAGAGAAGTTGATCCCCCGTCGATCCTAGAAGCCCAACATTCCCCGGCAGGTCTTAAAGCTCATCCCCAGTAGATCCTGCAAGCTTATCCCCGGCGAAGCACGGACGTCTCGCCCGAGTTTTATTTAGAGTTATTTCCTCACAAGAACTTATAACTGGGTTATCCTCAGCTAAAAGCCACGGAAGACCGCTCTCGGCAAAGTTCCTTCAATCCCCAGCGGAGTCTATCTTTGGTATTCCCAAGCAGAGTTTATCTTCGGAGTTCCCCAGCGGAGTTTCTCATCATTATCCTCAGCGGAATCCATCATTAAAGTCCTCAGCGGGCCTCTCATCAAAACTTCGGCCAAGTATCTCTTCCACAGAGCAATTCTCCGGTCGTTCGTCAAGGATTTATTTTCCTAAGATGAAATTACACTCATAAACATTTCACATTTCCATACACCTTGCTTACATACATGGTGAAACGCATACAACACCTCATGTTGAACATCATGATATCATGCATATCATACATCATGACATCGCATACAACTTACGCTTTTGCCTTTTACAGGAAAAAGACAATCTCAAAAAAAAACGACTACCTTCAGCTGTCACAATTCCAGATTCGATACCTGTATCTAGCCAGGGCACATTTGAGAGTGATCAGTTTCCAGACTCGACTCCTGTATCTAGCCAGGGCACGTCTGCAGAGTTCAAAGATTCGATTCCTGTATCCAGCCAGGGCACATCTATCAACTACAACATTTCCAGATTCGATTCCTGTATCCAGCCAGGGCATATCTGTTGACCACGTTTCTAGACTCGATTCCTGTACCTAGCCAGGGCACGTCTGCAGAGTTCAAAGATTCGATTCCTGTATCCAGCCAGGGCACATCTATCAACTACAACATTTCCAGATTCGATTCCTGTATCCAGCCAGGGCATATCTGTTGACCACGTTTCCAGACTCGATTCCTGTACCTAGCCAGGGCACGTCTGAAGAGTTTGAAGATTCGATTCCTGTATCCAGCCAGGGCACATCTATTGACGACTATTTCCAGATTGGACTCCTATATCCAGCCAGGGCACATCTGTGAGCAACCGATTGTAGATTCGATACCTGTATCTAGCCAGGGCATATCCGCATAAAGAGACTGAAGATCAAACACCTGTAACAAGCCAGGAAAACATCCTCCTTCCTCAAATATACAAGTTTCTCGCAAAGGAATCTCTTATGCGACCGACACTTCCAAATGGCATCTATAAGCCCATTCCCGACAAGGTTCCGTCACCTCTCCAGATGGCATCCATAAGCCCATCTCCCTATCCACCATCTCTCCAAATGGCATCTATAAGCCCATTCCCGACACCACATTGTTGAGACTCCAGCATGCGAGTGCAAATTTCCGGGCACTCTAGTGTCCAATCTCCTTTTACCCTCGAGTCACAAAAGGCAAACTTGCCAATCTAACTCTTCAGGTCCAAGAAGATTGAACAGGGGCAACTGTTGTACCCCAAAATTTGCCCTCCCATTTCCTCAACATTTTCTCATCACAAGACCTTTGAAGATCAAGATACAATTAGGGTTTCCTCTGCTCAAGACTTCTCCTTGCACTATGGACTCAAATTAGGGTTTGTGTTTGCCTAAAGATGTTTTGACCTAAAATGCCTAAGATGACTTTCATACTTCATGTTGGATTCCCAAGTTTACCCATGTCTAGTTTCAAGTCTTGATTCCAAGTTTTACCCAGTCAATTGGACAGTTGACCTAGAAATCAGCTGTATTGGGGAAAAAGTCAACTGTGGCCAATTGACAGTCAAACCTCATGAAATTTGATCCACATCAACATTATGAACTCACATGGACCATTTGATCAAGTTTGGATCACAATTCCACAAGAAATTTGATCAGATCATCAAAAGGGCAAAATGGTCATTTTTAGGGTTTTGACTGCACAAAGGCAATTTTTGACTGTTTGACCTAGCCAATGGCAAACCAAGCTCACATATGGCCTCAAGGACTCAATGGAATTATCTTGACATGTTCATCAAGCTCAAAAGATCCCAAGTATACAAGATTGACAGTTGAATTTCCCAGTCAATTGATCAATTTTGACTGTACACTGAAAAGTCAAACTTTGACTTTTTGGTCAAAATCAAGAGTCAAGATTCATTTTTCATCAAAACATTCCAAATCATGAAACTTGTTCACCAAGAAATCACAAAATGCAAATTAGGGTTAGAAAATGGAATTTTTCATAACTTAGAATTTTTCTAAGTTATGGAAAACCCTAATTTTTTTCCAACTTTGCCCCATCTTTTCACCATGATCCATTGGGATTCAAACAAAAGTCAAAACATGAAAGTTGTAGCTTGTTGCATAATCTACAACTTTGATTCACAAAGTTTTCTCATTTGAAGCTTGTATCTCAAGTTATAATTTTTTGAATAAGGGCACTAAACCATCTTTTAACTTAGTGAAATTTGACCTATTTTGACAAGGTTTTCTACCCTACTTCAAGACCACTTTTCATACCCTTCCACTTGGAATTTTAATTTTCATTTCAAAGATGGATTGTAGTACACATTCCAAGCTTTCCAAAATGTCCAAGAACTCATCAAACAACCTCATAACTTGAGAGATTCGAATTTCACAAGTTGGCAAAAATTCACTTTTGTTCTTCATCAAAGCATGTTCATAAACTTGGCAAATTTGAACTCAGCATAGTTTGTGCTACTTTACAGGTCCTAAAACCAAATTACACTCCTTAATTTAATGCAAAACCAATGAATCAAGTTGTTATTCTAAGCCTTTGGTCATTACACAAGGAATTAAGCCTAAACTAGAAAAAGCATTATTTCCATTCTTGAAAAGCTTGCTTTATGTCAATTAGAAATCCAAGCAAGTACAAGCAAGATCTTCTTGGCACAAGTTTGTGAGCAAATTGCACTGATCAAGGCAAGGGATAGCAGCATAGTTAGAGGGCCTGTACTGACCTAGAAAGCAAAGTGGCATTTTGTAGCTTAAGTGTGAAGAAAAGTCCATAACTTATGCTAACTCTCATCTCAGCTGAAAAACACAACACAAAAGCTATCAAACACATTCAAAATCACCCAACCAAGCTTTTGCACGGGCCTTTTGCCTTTCAAACACTCTCTATCTCAGAAACACCACAAAACTGCTCAAACAGAGCAAGCCCTGCAGTTTGAGTGCAAACTCCCAATCCCTTCGAGCATTTTGATCAAAACCTGTTCCTCTACCTTCCTTACAACATATGCAAACTATCCAGAAGCTAAGGCACGATCTGTAGTTGCTCTAACCACTTCCACCATTTTCACATCTTTGACTTGCAGGTGAAGTTCTACAGCTTGATACAAGAAGGTTCAAGACAAAGTAAGCATTGAAAAAGCATCCCTGGACCTCAAGGAAGCTTTTCCAATCATTACATTGCACTGAAAGTCTCTCATTCTCCACATAGAAGTTCAACTGCACAGGTAAAAGTTTGAATTCGTATCTCTCTTATTATGCATCTTTAGTCTTAAGTTTGTGAAGAAACAAGGTCCTACTCATAGCCCTGAACATGTACATAGCTTTACTTTTCATTTCTTTTGTCTGAGTAGAGAGAATTTGAGCTCTGAAAATGGTAGAAAAACTAGGTCAGAAATGGGGGGGAGAGAAATTCTCCCTCATCTTAGAGAGATAGTTCATGTTCTTTATATGTATGAAATCGTGAGATTATGCTTTACATGTTTTGTGTTGGAAGTTTGTTCAAAGGATCAAAGAATCAGGACCTTGATGTTGAAGCAAGAGGCGCGCGTTTTTGAACTCAGTCTTGGCCAAAGGTTGAAGACAGTGTTTCATTGGGCTGGGCTTTTGTGTTCTTTCTTTTCACACCATCTTTTTTGGTTTACACCCCCCTGAGCCCATTTGCTCATTTTTTAACATTTTTGACTTTTTCTTTTTTTGGCTGACTTTGTTTATTTTTTCTCATGCCATTTAAAAATTAAAAATATTTTTTTCATCACTTTTTGCATTTATTGCATATTTATTTGTTTATTTTCTTTATTTGTACATAAATATATATATGATTATTAGAATAAAAATGTAAAAATAATGTAAATACAATTTTTATTTTCATTTACTTTCTGAAAATATTTCACACAAAAAATACTCTTTTATTTATTTTATTAAAATATTAAATAAATATTTATTTTGTATAATACATATTTAGGGTTTAATATATATATATATGTGATTATTAATATATTTAAGATAAAAATATAAAAATACTTGATTTTTTTTTATTTTTATTAATATTTGATATAAAAATACCTTTTTCCATAATACACTTCATTTTATTTTATTTTCATAAATAATGAATAAATAGTTGTATTAAATTAGAAAATAATACCTTTTTTCTTTAAAAATTAGGGTTTTTACCCTAAGTTCAAAATCCCCCAAAAATAATACATTTTTTTATTTTCTTTTCTCTTTTACATAAATAATATTTTTTCATACATATACAAAACATTTTTGTGCATCTTGCATTTTTATTTAATTTTTGTACATTATTTAAATTGCGAATACTCAATTGATGTAATAATTTAGATTTAAATTCTTGTCAATATCCCCCATTTGAACATTTGTACCCCCCTTCCCATATTTGGTTTTGTAATAGCTTAGTAATTTTAATTTCGCACTTTATTGCTTTCTAATGATAACATGTTAGAATTAGGGTTTGTATGCGAAAAACGATAAAAAATAGTTTGACCTAATACAAGATAAACAAGCATGAAAATGGACACACAAATCACACTTGCACCCCCTAGGGTATTCCACTTGTTGCCTTCAAATAAATGGGCCATATTGTATGTTGAACTTCTTTGGGCAAAGCAAACAATTTGAATGATCATAGTCCCTCGACAAAACTTTTCAAAAATAAACAAAAACAAATGATCAAGTCCCTTAGAGAAATTGCCCAAAGACATTTAACGTCGTTGCAATTATGGTCTAAAACGATGACCCGCGCCTGTCCCTCTCACATCCTAACACAAGGTTGCCCACAAAATACAATGGTGGAGCAAACTTGTTAAAAGGGTTAAAGTATAGCAATAATCTTTTGAGAAATTTAGGAGTAGATAACCTCTTAGTTACTTGAATCAACTTGCAAAACAAAACACTTGCCTAATTTCAAAATCACACCTCACAACACTTTCAAAACAACTTTCAAAAACAAACGAAAACTTTTTCAAAAGACATACATCTTTGTATACATCCCCACATGGATCATTACAAAGGTTGCCACCACATTGGCCTCTTTTCAAAAACATTTTCAAAACCCACACACTCAAGCACCATTTAAAACAATTGAAAACAAAAGGCAAGTGATCTAAGCAAGTAACTAAGAGCCCATGGATAACCATGGATAGAAAGGGTGCTAATACCTTCCCTTTCTATAATCTACTCCCCGAACCCAAGAAAACATCTCAAAAGGTTTTTGCTGTGCTTTTTAACCTTTCCTTAGGATAAAATAAAAAGTCGGTGGCGACTCTTACTAACCGCAACATTTGCGAATACAAACGCAAACCTCAAGTCAGTTCTCCCACCGTATCACATGTATCAAGTCGGAGATCTCGTAATCAAGCGGATTATCTTGCCGCAAAGTGATCCCAGGGGCAAATGGACTCCTACATATGAAGGACCATTTGTGATCAAGAGCATATTTTCTGGTGGTGCAATGATTCTGACCACCATGGACGGCAACGATTTGCCGCACCCTGCGAACGCAGACATAGTCAAAAGATACTACGCATAAAATAACCCGACAAGTTGAAAACCCGAAAGGGAGGCTTGGGCAAAAATGGGCATCCCGGTGAACCGAAAACCCGAAAGGGCGGTTCAGGCAAAAATTAGGGATAAAAATAAAAAAAATATGTACACCCGGCAAGTTGAAAACCCGAAAGGGCGGCTTGGGCAAAAAGGGGTTTCCCGGTGGATCGAAAACCCGAAAGGGCGATTCAGGCAAAAGTTAGGGAATTAAAGCGTATGACTATGTCTCGTCGGATCACTTCAAAGACAATCTCTTCATCAACCAGTTCCAGGTTTCTGATCAATCCAGTCATCGGCAAACGAAGCATTGGATGGACAGATATTCAGAGCTGTGAAGGCTATAGCGGAATGGAATCCCATGGAATTATTTCACATAGCCATCTTTATTTTGTATAAATCTTTCAATATTTACGACAAAATCCTCTTACTAGGATGATTGTCTCCTTTGTACAAATATACTCATAGAAAGTTAATACAAATACTTTTCCCAGAAATTTGTGTCGTTTCCTTTTTCTTTTCCCTTACACTAGTTGTTTTATTCTGAGAAACGTCCAATGTTTTGTTAAATAGGCATATGCATTTGAACATAATCATTTCCTTATGAATCAAGAAAAAGGATTACTGATAGGTTGGAGGTGCAGTTGGATATCTTGATACCCTTTCAAAGGAAATCCCCAGGAGATTTGGAATCCATATCCCCAGCAAGTCTTGAAGCTTATGCCCAGTAGATTCTGGAAGCTTATCCCCTGCAGAGTACGGACGTCTCTCCCGAGCTTTATTCAAAGTTATTCCTCACAAGGGCTTATAACTAGGTTATCCTCAGCTAATTGCCACGGAAGATCACACTCGGCAAATTTCTTCCTATCCCCAGCGGAGTTCATCAGAGTTCCCCAACATAACTTATCAATACAATCCCCAGAGGAGTTTATCTTTGTTATCCCCAGCCAGAGAATCCTCCAGAACTCAATTCCCCTCAGAGTTTAAGTTTCAGTATCCCCAGCAGAGCTAAAACTTCAAACTATCAATCCCCAGCGGAACCAGACTAGTGAACCTTCTCCCCACAGAAATGCTTCTCACTAGACTAGAGATTCTCAGTCTTATCTCCCCATCCTAAATCTACCAGGTTCTAAAATCCCCAGTAGACATCATCAGAAATTCCTTTACCCTACGAGTCACCAAGGAAATTCCAAGTCCCCGCAAGTGGTTCTAAGGCCCCTCGACGATTGAAGGTCTGGTATTCCCCAAGCAAATCTGAAGACTCTCAGTTCTCAGTTCCTCATTGTATATTCGAAATTTCTCCAGACAGGGATTCCCCAGAAGATTGGTATACAACCCAAGCTCCTTATTCCCCAGCAACCACCAGGAATTATTCTTCCCGGCAGCAGTCAAGATGCTTTTATCTTCAGCCATCTCGGATTCATCTATCCTTTGCAAGACAACTCTCCAGCTTACATGCGCATCCATTTACATTCATATCATATAACATACATTGTAGCATGCACCATGACATTGCATATAACTAACTCTTTGCCTTTTCAGGTAAGATCAGTCGACAGACAAAAATCATTATCTTCCGAGATTCTCTCTAGAAATAGTTCAGGTGTGACCCAGACACGGCGACATTCTGATACTTGTTCCAGATTCATCCAGATGCAGTTTTCACACGAGCTCATCATCAGGAAACCCTACACCGGTTCCTATTCAACTTCAAGATTTCTGAAAACAGTTCACGGGTTCTCCAAGTAACGGATGTTAACCTATCGCTTGTTCAGTCTCTTCTCAAGACTTCTGAAAACAGTTTATGGATTCTTCCCAACAACGGATGTTAATCTATCAACTTGTTCAGATGCAACCTTTTGAAAACAGTTTACGGACGCTTCCCAACAACGGATGCTGCTCTATTGCTTATTCAACTTCAAGATTTCTGAAAACAGTTCACGGGTTCTCCAAGTAACGGATGTTAACCTATCGCTTGTTCAGTTTCTCCTCAAGACTTCTGAAAACAGTTTATGGATTCTTCCCAACAACGGATGTTAATCTATCGTTTGTTCAGATGCAACTTTTGAAAACAGTTTACGGACGCTTCCCAACAACGGATGTTGCTCTATTGCTTATTCGACTTCAAGATTTTTGAAAACAGTTCACGGGTTCTCCAGTAACGGATGTTAACCTATCGCTTGTTCAGATTCTTCTCAAGACTTCTGAAAACAGTTTATAGATTCTTCCCCCACAACGGATGTTAATCTATCACTTGTTCAGACTCTTCTCAATTTTTGAAAATAGTTTACGGATGCCTCCAGATACGGATGTCAATCTATTGCTTATTCAGACCCCCAGTTCGGAGATAGTCCAAAGCATGGACACCTTTCTGATACTCATTCCAGATGGCATCTTTAAGCCCATCCCCGACAAGTTTTTGTCACCCTTCCAGATGGTATCTTTAAGCCCATCACCAAATGGCATCTCTAAGCCCATTCTCGCATCCATTGCTTTGACGAGTGCAAATTTAAGGGCGCTCTAGTGTTCAATCTCCTTTTACCCTCGAGTCACGAAAGGCAAACCTGCCAATCTAACTCTTCGGATTCAAGAAGATTGAACAGGGGCAACTGTTGTACCCCAAAATTTTCCCTCCCATTTCTCATTGATTTCTCATCACAAAGCCCTTGAAGCTCAAGATCCAGTTAGGGTTTCACCTGCTCAAGACTTCTCCTTGCACTGTTGACCCAAATTAGGGTTTGTGTTTGCACAAAGATGTTTTGACCAAAATTGCCTAAGATGACTTTCATGCTTCATATTGGACTCCCAAGTTTATCCACACCAAGTTTCAAGTCTTGATTCCAAATTTTGCCCAGTCAATTGGACAGTTGACCTGGAAATCAGCTGTATTGGGTAAAAAGTCAACTGTGGCCAATTGACAGTCAAATCTCATGAAAATTGACCCACATCAACATTATGAACTCATATGGACCATTTGATCAAGTTTGGATCACAATTCCACAAGAAATTTGATCAGATCACCAAAAGGGCAAAATGGTCATTTTTAGGGTTTTGACTGCACAAAGGCAATTTTTGACTGTTTGACCTAGCCAATGGCAAACCAAGCTCACATATGGACTCAAGGACCCCATGGAATTGTCTTGACATGCTCAACAAGTTCAAAAGATCCCAAATACACAAGAATTGACAGTTGAATTTCCCAGTCAATTGATCAATTTTGACTGTATACTGAAAAGTCAAACTTTGACTTTTTGGTCAAAATCAAGTGTCAAGATTCATTTTTCATCAAAACATGCCAAATCATGAAACTTGTTCATCAAGAAATCAAGAATTGCAAATTAGGCTTTGAAATGAAGATTTTTCATAACTTAGAATTTTTCTAAGTTATGAAAAACCCTAATTTTTTCCTAACTTTGCCCCACTTTCTCACCAAGATTCATTTGGATTCAAGCAAAAGTCAAAACATGAAAGTTGTAGCCTATTGCATAATCTACAACTTTGATTCACAAAGTTTTCCCAAAAGAAGCTTGTATCTCAAGTTACAATTTTTGGAACAAGGGTACCAAACCATTCTTAACTTAGAGAAAATTTGACCTATTTTAGGCAAGGTTTTTACCTAACTTTAAGACCATTTTCCACATACTTCCACTTGGAATTTAAATTTGCATTTCAAAGAGGGATTGTAGTACACATTCCAAGCTTTCCAAAATGTCCAAGAACTCATCAAACAACCTCATGGTTAGGGAGAATCGAATTTGGCAAGTTGGGAAAAACTCACTTTTGATTTGGCCAATTTACATGTCCATAACTTGTGCATTTTCAAACTCAGCATGTGCAAGCTACATTGCAGGCCTCTAATCCCATTTTTACTCAATAATTCAATGCTAAACCATTGTGCCAAGATGTTGTTCTATGCATTTGGACATTACATGGAGAATTAATCCTTATTTAGAAAAAGCAATATATCCATTTTGATAAAGTTGCACTTTATGTCAAATTTGCAATCCAAGTGGTACAGTTCAAATCTCTTTGGCACAAGTTTATGGACTAATTGCACTGATCAAGGCCAAGGTATGCAGCATAGATTGGGGGCCTGTACAGGCTAGAAACACCAACTTGCCATCTCTTGCTTAAAGTGTAAGAAAGCTTGCATTTTGTACAACAACTCTCATCTCAGAAAAGAACAGCCTAAGCAAACTTTGTCCTCACATTTCACACTCCCTAACTGACCTCAAACACGACCAAACAACCCTTCATCCATCCAGTTACAGAAAATCACAGCTTTGTGGCAAAACAGGGCACATTCTGCAACTCGAATCCCACAACTCATTTCCATCGTGCATCTTGGCCAAAAACACTTCAAACACATTCCATAATATCCATATAAACTATTCCAAACCTTGAACTGAGACTGTAACAGCCATAGCACCATTTGCCATTTCCATTTTTCTATCTTGCAGGTGGACTTCTGCAGCTTGATTTGGCACGATTCAAAACACACCAAGCATTGGAATAGCATCACTACACTTCAGGCAAGCTGTACAAATCTTCATCTTGTCCTGAAAACTCCTCCATTACCAGACACGACTCCAACTGAACAGGTATATTCTTGAACTTCTAACTCTCAATGTAGGCATTGTTAGCTCTAGGTTTGTGAATAAAAAGTGTTCTACTCATGCCCCTGAAACTGTACATACCTTTAGTTTTCATTTATGTTACGTGTGCCATGAGAATTTGATGTCTGAACATTGATAAAAAGTTAGGTTAAGATTTGGGAATGGAGAAATTCTCTCTCATTTTTTAGAGTTAGATCAAGTTTTTGGTATGTATGGATTCGTTGTTTGATGCTGAACATTTTTGATGTTGTGAGTTTTCATTAAAAAGCCAGGAATCAGGATGTTTGAATCATTGAACAAAGCGCGCGTTTTTGACATTGTTTCTGGCCAGAGGTTGAAGAAGGACTTGGTGGGCTGGGCTTGATTTGTCATTTCTATTTACACACTATTTTTACTTTGACACCCCCTAGGCCCATTTGGTTTATTTTTATGATTTTTTGACTTTTGTTTTTTATTCCTGACTTATTTATTTTTCCTCATAATATTAAAAACATAAAAAACTTTTTTTACACCATTTTTATATTTTTTAGGTATTTATTTGTTTATATTGATATTTGTATGTAAATAAGTACATAATATTATTATTTAGAATAACTAGAAAAAATAATGTAAACACATTCATTTTTTGATTTTTATTTTATTTTATCTTCTGAAAATATTTTATATAAAATATACTTTTTTTATAAATATTAAATATTATTATTTTATATATATAATACATATTTAGAAAATAATACAAATATATATATATATATATATATATATATATATATATATATATATATATATATATATATATATATATATATATATATATATATATATATATATATATATATATATATATATATATATATATATATATATATATATATATATATATATATATATATATATATATATATATATATATATATATATATATATATATATATATATATTAGAATATTTAGGACAAAAATACAAAAAAAATATATACATTTTTTCTTTTATTAATATTTGACCTCAAAAAATACTTTTTTATAAATACACTTCATTTTTATTTTATTTTTGTATATAATTATTAAATATTGTACATATTAAATAATTAATGCATTTACTTAATAAAATTAGGGTTTTGCCCTAAACATGAAAAACTCCAAAAAAATAATACTTTTTATTTTGTTTATTTGACATATAAAAAACCTTTTTTTTCATACATATAAAAAACCTTTTTGCATCTTGCATATTTATTTTATTTCCATTTAATTTGTGCAATCAATTATCTTGTAAATAATTCCAAATTGATGTAATAGCTAGGTTTAAATTCCTTGTCAAATACCCCCCATTTGAAAATTTGTACCCCCCTTCCCTTATTGTGTTGTAATAGCTTAGGAACTTTAATTTTCGCACTTTAATGATTTCTAAATATACCATGTTAGAATTAGGGTTTGTATGCAAATAAAAACAACAAAATAGTTTGACCTAATTTCAAGATAATCAAGCATGAAAATGGACAACACTAATCACACTTGCACCCCTAGGGTATTCCACTTGTTGCCTTCAATAATGGGCCATATTTCATGTTAGGTCTCTTTGGGCAAAAACAAAACAAACAATCAAATGATCATAGTCCCTCGATGACGCTTTCGAAAGTTGCCTAAAAATGATCAAGTCCCTTAAAGGAAAATTGCCCAAAGATACTTGGCACCATTGCAATTATGGTCTAAACGATGACCCGCGCCCGTCCCTTTCACATCCTAACACAAGATTGTCCACCAAATGCAATGGTGGAACAAAATTGTTAAAAGGGTTAAAACATAGCAAAAATCTTTGAGAACTTTAGGGTAGATAGCTCTTAAGTACTTGTCAACTTGCAAAACAAAAACACTTGCCTATTTTTCAAACCACACTTCACAAACACTTTCAAAACAAACTTTCAAAAACCTTGAAACATCTTTTCAAAAAGACAAACACCTTTTGTAAAACATCGAGTAAAGAATTGTTACAAGGGTAGCCTAGACAAGGCATCTTTTTCAAAACATTTTCAAAACCACACACAAAGCACCATTTCAAACAATTGAAAACCAAGGCAAGTTGATCTAAGCAAGTACCTAAGAGCCCATGGATAACCATGGATAGAAAGGGTGCTAATACCTTCCCTTTCTATAATCTACTCCCCGAACCCAAGATACCATCTCAAAGGTTTTTGCTGTGCTTTTTAAACCTTTCCTTAGGATAAAATAAAAAGTCGGTGGCGACTCTTACTCAACCGAAACATTTGCGAAAACAAACGCAAAACCATAGTCAGTTCTCCCACCGTATCACAGAACTGGCGACTCTGCTGGGGAGATATTTTAAAAGTGGAGTAACCTTAGGGCTTAGATCACCCTCTTGCATGATTAATTGTTTGTCTTGATTGCTTTATATCTTGGCTCTCTTGCTTGGGTTTGCAATCCTACACCCGGATTTTGGGAAACATTCATAGATAGCAATACGTTGTGGAAACTGTGCGGGGTATACCGACACGGTCGAAGCAATAGCTATATTAGTGCGACATATTTGTGAGTACCGGTAACCCTTGAGTTCAATCAAGGAGAGTACGGGGCCGCTGAGTGATGTCACTAAGCACTAATGACCTAGAACCTTACTTGACCATCTTGGCCTTTTATTAGGGGTAGTGAGATAACCGGCTTTGGTGCAGTCCGAAGTTGGTAGATACTCGATACTACACTCATTGAGGGTTGTTTTCTTGGAATATTTTGGTCGCTAGTTAAGTGGCTAAACCAAAACAATGAACAATGAAAACAATCCAGTGATATTGAGCTCCTTAGAACCCGGTTACTATTTATAGGACAGGTTTTTAAGCCAACTACACTCAAGAGGGTACTTACCTATGAAACCCCATGCAAGCCTGAAACTAGGGTTTGGTGTGATTTGCTTGTACATATGTTTGTGCATACATCATATACATCATAAAGCATCATATGCATTCACTAACCATTTCAAGGGTTTAGATCTTCATCTTTGTTCTTGTTTTGTAGGTCATGGAAATTCCTCGCAGAAAAACCATCCAAGTCAACCTTGTGAGAATCTCTCCTCAACTCAAGGAGCTCACCTCAAGAATTCCGGAAAGCTCATCCTTCAGTGAAAGACATGGTAGACTGCTCAGCTTAGTCAACACCAACATTGAAGAAGACATGATGAGAGTGTTATTCCAGTTATTTGACCCTCTTCACCACTGTTTCACTTTCCCCGATTACCAGTTGGTGCCCACTTTGGAGGAGTTTTCTCAACTCCTGAGAATTCCTATCCTTAATCAACTACCCTTCAACGGTACGGAAAAGGATCCAAAGCCGGAAGATGTTGCTCGAGCATTACATCTACAACCATCCGACATCAAGGGGCATTGGGAAACCAGAAGCGGCGTCAAAGGATTCTTAGCAAAATTCTTGTTTGAGAAGGCACAAGAATGTTGGAATTCATTGGACCTACAAGCCTTTGAAGAGATTGTGGCACTCCTTATCTATGGGTTGGTCTTGTTCCTAAATTCTGACCAATTGGTAGATGTCAACGCCGTCAAAATCTTCTTGTCCAAGAATCCAATACCAACATTGCTTGGGGACATCATTCACTCATTTTACACACGAACAATGAGAAAGAGGGGTGTTCTCATGTGCTGTACTCCTCTCCTTGCAAGGTGGTTTATTTCGCACCTTCCACAATCTGTCCTGAAGAATGACCAAGGCTCAAGGTGGTCCCAACGGTTGATGACTCTTACTCACTCTGATGTACATTGGTGTTCTCGGTCCAGAGAAAATGTCATCATTGTCGACCGTTGTGGAGAGTTTCCTAATGTTCCTTTACTTGGAATCAGAGGAGGTATCACCTACAACCCTTGCCTGGCTTTGAGGCAATTTGGATATGCACGAAGAGATGGCCCTCACGACATGTTGATTCCTGACCTAGTTTTTGACTTCGACAACGATGCGCAAGGACTTCGCCAAAGATTCATCAGAGCTTGGGGGAGGCCCAACAAGGTTGATAGCAAGACACTGGGACACAAGAACTCCATCCCTCTTGAGCCTTATCTCAAGTGGGTACGAGCCCGAGCCCAGAGTCTAATGATGCCTTATCCTCATGTTCTCCCTGTGATTAAAGAGCCCGTCAAGGAAGGAGAGGTTCCCTACACCATCCTATATCCTGACATGCCTACATCGTGGGAGGAGATGCAGAAGAGTTGGATCCAACTCAAGGAGGAACGGAACACTTTTGAAGCCAGCTTCTACGCTAGCGAGAAGAAGTTTCTAGAGCTTACCCGCCGACTCCATGAGCAAGAGGCCCTCAACACCTACATTGCACCAAAGAGGATGCGCAATGTCTTTTTGCCTTGAGAAGTTGTTTTTGTAATATTTGGCCCATGGGGCATTTATGTACTAACAAATTTCTTCTTATTAATATGACGTGCGTTCCTTTTTGTCTACAACAATTTTGAATGTTCCAAATCCTTGAATGCATTGCATACATAAGCATATCATTCATCATGTGCATAAGCAGGTCTCACGCCAGGTTTCCTTATCTGTCTGTTGTTTATTTCAGTAGGATGGATCTCGAGCAAACAGTCAAAGACCTGCAAGCTCAAAATGCACAGTTCCAGCAACTCCTGATAACCTTGGCTAAGGGTCAGGAGGATCTCAAGACCTTGCTGGGGAATAAAGACCCAGTGAAAAAGAAGAAAAAGAGACTCGGGGTGGCTACTCTAGGGAGAAGATTTGAAGGAGAAACCCGGAGAGTGCTTGAATTTCCTCCTACTTCTGATGAAGGAACCAGTAAAGGAGGTGGGACTGCGGTACCTTCCGAGTCCGATATGGAAGAAGAGGAGGTCGAAGAGGATGAAGACTATTCTGATCAACAATACCCTCCGGCTGATGATAAATACAAAGGTTTAGAAGACAGGCTGGCCGCCATGGAGCTACAGAGAGTACCGGGTTTGGATTTTGAAGACTTGGGTTTAGTTGTCGGGATTGTGGTTCCCCCAAAGTTCAAAGTTCCAGTTTTTGTGAGGTATGATGGGTTGTCCTGTCCAAAAATGCATCTCAGGTCCTACGTAAGAAAGATCCAACCCTATACGGCAGATAAAAACCTTTGGATCCATTTCTTTCAAGACAACCTTTCTGGGGCTCAATTGGAGTGGTTTTATCAGCTAAAGGGAACCAGCGTCCGAAACTGGGAAGACTTGGCCACCGCCTTCTAAAAACAATATCAGTACAATTCTGACCTTGCTCCTACGCGTACCCAACTTCAGGGTATGTCACTGGGAACAGGCGAAGGATTCAAAGAATATGCACAAAAATGGAGGGATTTGGCTGGCAGGGTGCAGCCTCCTTTAACCGACCGTGAACTTGTTGATATGTTTCTAGGGACCCTATCTGGGCCATTTTTCAATCATCTGATTGGTAACTCTTCTGCGGGGTTTACCGATTTGATCTTAACAGGTGAAAGAATAGAAGCTGGCATCAAGTCAGGAAAGATTCAGAAGGGTGTCGCTGCAAGTGTCGAGAAGAAACCTTTCAAGAAGGAAACGGATGTTGTATACTCTCAGAGAAGAGCAGGGAAGACGGAGCGTCGGCCATCTGTGGGGGCCGTAATGATTCAAAACCCTTTAAGTGAGCAGCCTCGCTATAACCAGTCCAGACCAAATCAACAACGGGTGGAACGGCCACAACGGCAGTTCACCCGCATTAATATGACTCCAGCGCAAGTGCTTCCCCATCTGTTAAAGTTGAACCTCGCCACTATCAAGGAGGAACCAAAAAATGTGAATACGTCCTCTCCGCATTATCATCCTAATGCTAAATGCGCCTACCATTCTGACAGTGTCGGGCACGACACTAATGATTGTTGGGCACTCAAGCATAAAATCCAAGACCTGATAGAGGCGAAGGAGGTGGAGTTCGACGCTCCGGAGAAGCCCAATGTGATATCTGCTCCCATGCCGAAGCACGACCGAAATGTCAATGCCATTGAAGAAGATTTGTATGTTGCTGATGTCAATGATCTGATAACTCCGTTGCTAACCATCAAGTTGAATCTGTTAAAGGCCGGGATTTTCCCGAGATGTAAAGAAGACTGCTATTGTTGTTACTCTCTGCCATTTGATTGTCCGTTACTGAAGAAAGGCATCCAAGGCCTAATGGATAGTCGACAGATTTTGTTTGAAAAAGTTTCCGCTATTCCAACCCCTACTGAAGATGTCTCAATCATAACCATTCACGCCAATCTTTCCAAGGTCGTCAGAAAGCCTGTTAAGATTACACCAGCTACGAAGTCTGTTCCTTTGAAGATAACAATGCCAGGGCCTGTCTCCTATGTTTCTGAGAAGTCAATACCATGGAACTATGGCGGTGACGTCTACTACCATGGTATTAAACAAATCGAAATAACTGAAGAAAGTTCGGATGATGAAGAAGCCAGCATTGGAAACATTGCAGGCACGAGCAAAATCACCCGGAGCGGGAGAATATTTTCTCCAGAGATTGCCCCTCCAAGAGCAATCTTTGGACCCTCATCTGTCGACAAGGTTATCCTTGCACCAATAAAACTCTCCGCTAGAACCCCATTGATTGAAGATGTTGTTGTTCCTAGTATTGTCCCTCCTACCGCTGTTGATAAAGGTAAGGTAATCCAAGATGAGCTCGTCAGGACGAGGGCTCAACCCTTGGTCATCCCGGAGACCTCCAAGAAAGAAATGGATGAGATCTTGAAGATAATCAAAAGGAGTGATTACGATTTGGTAGAACAGCTGGGGCAAACCCCCTCAAAGATCTCCATGCTGGCACTACTACTTTGCTCGGAAGCGCACGCTAAGGCTCTGATAAAATTCATGAAGGCAGCCCATGTGCCCCAGGAAACCTCTGCAGATCAATTCCAAAATTATGTGGCTAGCCTTACTGCGGACAATGGATTAGGTTTCTCTGATGCCGACCTAACTCCTAAAGGTAGAAACCACAATGATGCTTGTCACATTTCAGTCGAGTGTCGAGGAACTACTCTCGCACATGTCTTGGTCGACACTGGTTCGTCGCTGAATGTACTGCCTAAGAAGGCCTTGGACCGACTAGATTGTGAAGGGTTAGAGTTGAAACCGAGTGATATTGTTGTCAGAGCTTTCGATGGTTCGAAGAGGATGGTCCATGGGGAGGTTGAAATTCCCATCAAGATAGGCACTGAGGTGTTTAAATCTACTTTCTATGTGATGGACATCCGTCCGTCATACTCTTGCTTGTTGGGTAGGCCTTGGATACACCATGCCGGGGCAGTCACCTCCTCCTTACATCAGATGTTGAAGTATCCTGTCAAGGGAAAGATCATTACCGTCCATGGTGAAGAGGAGTACATGATCAGCCACTTAAACTCCTTCCGGTACGTGGAGGTAGAAGGTGAGTTCATTGAGACGCCTTTTCAGCATTTCGAAGAAGTCCTTCCTGAAATAGCAGTAGCAAAGTTGGCAGCTGAGGCACCGAGGCAGATGGCCAGGATGGCATCTCTGGAGGACGCAAAGGCCGCAATAAAGGAGGGGAAGAATTCAGCGTGGGGGCAGTTGCCTGATATTCCGCATAAAACAGACAAATTTGGATTAGGATTCACCACCGCGGGCCAGAAAGCCATGCGCCGTTCGAAGATTGAAAGAGCGCCAGTCAAAATTTCTCCCTACGGAATCAACGCTTTGGAGGATGGAGATAAAGAGAGCAGCATCGAAGGGTGGATTTACCCGACTGTCAAAGGAGGATTGTGCAACTGGGAGGCAAAAGACTTTGTCCCCATCACTTTTATTCATCAGTAATTTATCTGTCAAACATTTCCTATTGGTCTGTAATATTTATTTCCGAACAATCCGTACACTATATTTTCACCTCATGCCTTGCCCGGGGCATGCAGGTCCACTTGTAAGGGTTTTGATTATTTTCATATCCATATGCCATGTTTAATGATTCATTGGACGTTTTTCATTTGATAAACTGCTGTGTTCATTTTCTTTCCTTTTACATTTTTTGTTTAAGGATGGCTATCCCTTACACACACCCACACTCACAAATGCAGGTACCCATCCACTCCGGATTCCATGGGTGACTATTCTGCTATATCCTTCAATAACTCTGAAGATCTGGTCAATCAAGCCGAGTATGAAGATGACGAAAGTTGTGAAGTACCAGGGGAACTAGCCAGACTTCTACAGCAAGAGGAAAGGGCCATCTTACCGCACGAAGAGTCATTGGAAACTGTTAACTTAGGGACCGAGGAAGACCGGAAGGAGGTGCAAGTGGGTGCCAATCTGGAACCGAGTGTCAAGGAACGCCTGATACAGTTGTTGAATGAGTATGTTGAAATCTTCGCTTGGTCTTATGAAGACATGCCGGGTTTAGACACAGACATCGTGGTTCACCGTCTCCCCACAAGAGAGGATTGTCCACCGATCAAGCAAAAAGTCCGCCGAATGAGGCCTGACATGTCTGAAAAGATCAAAGCAGAAGTGATGAAGCAATTCGACGTTGGCTTTCTGGCTGTTACGTCCTATCCTCAATGGGTCGCTAACATCGTGCCAGTACCTAAGAAAGATGGCAAAGTCAGGATGTGTGTGGACTACCGGGATTTGAATAGAGTCAGCCCCAAAGATGATTTTCCACTTCCACACATTGACATTTTGATCGACAATACATCTCAGCACAAAGTGTTTTCCTTCATGGATGGATTCTCGGGCTATAATCAAATCAAAATGGCCCCCGAAGATATGGAGAAAACAACTTTTGTCACACAATGGGGCACTTTCTGTTACAAGGTGATGCCGTTCGGGCTGAAGAACACTGGGGCAACTTATCAACGCGCCATGGTAGCTTTGTTTCATGATATGATACATCATGAGATTGAAGTTTACGTAGACGATATGATAGCTCGGTCACAAACAGAGGAGGAGCACCTTGAACATCTAGAAAAGTTGTTTGCCAGGTTGAAAGAATACAAACTCAGGCTGAATCCAAGTAAGTGCACTTTTGGAGTTAGGTCCGGTAAACTTCTAGGATTCATTGTAAGCAACAAAGGCATTAAAGTCGATCCAGCAAAAGTGAAAGCAATACAAGAGATGCCTGCTCCCCGTACTGAAAAGGAGGTTAGAGGGTTCTTGGGGCGCTTGAACTATATTGCCAGATTCATCTCTCATCTGACTTCTACCTGTGAGCCAGTTTTCAAACTCTTGAAGAAAGATCAGGTAGTCGAATGGAACGACGATTGCCAAGCTGATTTTGATAAAATCAAGGAGTATTTGCTAGAACCTCCTATTCTGATGCCACCCGTCGAAGGAAGACCATTGATCATGTATCTGACCGTCTTGGATAACTCAATGGGGTGTGTCTTGGGCCAGCATGACGAGTCTGGTCGAAAAGAGCATGTTATTTATTACCTTAGCAAAAAGTTTACCGACTGTGAGACTCGCTACTCACTGCTCGAGAAAACTTGTTGCGCTTTGGTATGGGCTGCTCGCCGACTAAGACAGTATATGTTGACTCATACTACCTTGTTGATTTCCAAAATGGATCCTATCAAGTATATCTTCGAAAAGCCTGCTTTATCTGGAAGGATAGCCAGATGGAAAATGATCCTAACTGAGTATGACATCCAGTACACCACCCAAAAAGCTATAAAAGGGAGTGTACTAGCTGACCATCTGGCTCATCAAGCTATCGAAGATTATCAACCCATGAGATTTGACTTCCCAGACGAGGACATCATGAATTTGGACAACATTGAAGGTAACGGACCGTATGACGGACCCGAAAAGGGATCCCGATGGACCCTGTACTTTGATGGTGCTTCAAATGCACTTGGAAACGGTATCGGCGCAGTACTCATTTCTCCGGAAGGCTGTCACACACCTTTCACGGCCCGACTTTGCTTCAGCTGCACAAACAACATGGCTGAGTATGAAGCTTGCATCTTTGGTCTCAAGGCCGCTATAGACTTGGGGATCAAATCTTTAATCGTATTTGGGGACTCGGCTTTGGTTATCAGTCAAATCAAAGGAGAGTGGGATACCAAACATCCTAATCTTATCCCATACAAAGAACATGTCTTGACATTGTTGCCTCATTTCGAGCAAATTACCTTCGAGCATTTCCCGCGAGAAGAGAATCAGCTAGCGGATGCTCTAGCTACAATGTCCTCCATGTTTAAACTCAACTGGGATAACGAGGCTCCCCAAATCACCATCGAGCGAATGGATGAACCTGCGCATTGTCACGAGATTAATACCGAAGAAGTAGTGGAACAACCCTGGTTCCATGAAATCAAAAGGTATCTCGAGACTAGAGATTATCCCGAAGGAGCTTCCGTAAATGACAAGAAGTTCTTAAGGAAATTCGCTGCTAAGTTCTTCCTGAGCAACGGTATCCTTTACAAATGAAGCCATGATTGTGTATTACTCCGATGCGTAGACAAAGCTGAAGCAGAGTTGATCATGACTGAGATACACAGCGACACATTTGGCACTCACTTGAGCGGGAATACAATGGCTAAGAAGATCCTAAGGGCAGGCTATTACTGGTCTACCATGGAAGCTGACTGCCATCAACATTCCCGTACTTGCCACAAATGTCAAGTCTACGCTGACAAAGTTCATATCCCTCCGGTTCCTCTCAACGTTCTGACTGCTCCTTGGCCATTTGCAATGTGGGGCATTGACATGATTGGAGAGATCAAGCCCACGGCTTCCAACGGACATCGCTTCATCCTAGTTGCCATTGACTATTTCACCAAATGGGTCGAAGCAGCTTCCTTCGCCTCTGTTACTAAAAATGTGGTTGCCCGCTTCATCAAGCAAAATCTCATATGTCGGTATGGTGTTCCAGACAGGATCATCACAGACAACGGTACAAATCTGAATAACACGATGATCACCGCTTTGTGCGAACATTTCAAGATTTATCATCACAATTCATCTCCTTATCGGCCGAAGATAAACGGTTCTGTTGAAGCTGCGAACAAAAACATTAAGAAGATTATTCAGAAAATGACAGTCACTTACAAAGACTGGCATGAAATGTCACCGTTTGCCCTACATGGATACCGTATGACGGCACGTACTTCAACCGGGGCAACCCCATTCTCTTTGGTTTATGGCATGGAAGCTGTCCTGCCTATGGAAGTTTAGATTCCTTCTCTAAGGATTATGAAGGACACAGGTTTGAATGAAGATGATTGGATTCAGACCCGACTTGATCAACTCAACTTGATCGACGAGAAGCGACTCGCTGCTATATGCCATGGTCAGACGTATCAAAAATGGATGATCAAGGCCTTCAATAAGAAAGTCAGACGTCAAGTGTATCAAGTCGGAGATCTTGTAATCAAGAGGATTATCTTGCCGCAAAGTGATCCCAGGGGCAAATGGACTCCTACATATGAAGGACCATTTGTGATCAAGAGCATATTTTCTGGTGGTGCAATGATTCTGACCACCATGGACGGCAACGATTTGCCGCACCCTGCGAACGCAGACATAGTCAAAAGATACTACGCATAAAATAACCCGACAAGTCGAAAACCCGAAAGGGCGGCTTGGGCAAAAATGGGCATCCCGGTGAACCGAAAACCCGAAAGGGCGGTTCAGGCAAAAATTAGGGATAAAAATAAAAAAAATCTGTACACTCGGCAAGTTGAAAACCCGAAAGGGCGGCTTGGGCAAAAAGGGGTTTCCCGGTGGATCGAAAACCCGAAAGGGCGATTCAGGCAAAAGTTAGGGAATTAAAGCGTATGACTATGTCTCGTCGGATCACTTCAAAGACAATCTCTTCATCAACCAGTTCCAGGTTTCTGATCAATCCAGTCATCGGCAAACGAAGCATTGGATGGACAGATATTCAGAGCTGTGAAGGCTATAGCGGAATGGAATCCCATGGAATTATTTCACATAGCCATCTTTATTTTGTATAAATCTTTCAATATTTACGACAAAATCCTCTTACTAGGATGATTGTCTCCTTTGTACAAATATACTCATAGAAAGTTAATACAAATACTTTTCCCAGAAATTTGTGTCGTTTCCTTTTTCTTTTCCCTTACACTAGTTGTTTTATTCTGAGAAACGTCCAATGTTTTGTTAAATAGGCATATGCATTTGAACATAATCATTTCCTTATGAATCAAGAAAAAGGATTACTGATAGGTTGGAGGTGCAGTTGGATATCTTGATACCCTTTCAAAGGAAATCCCCAGGAGATTTGGAATCCATATCCCCAGCAAGTCTTGAAGCTTATCCCCAGTAGATTCTGGAAGCTTATCCCCTGCAGAGTACGGACGTCTCTCCCGAGCTTTATTCAAAGTTATTCCTCACAAGGGCTTATAATTGGGTTATCCTCAGCTAATTGCCACGGAAGATCACACTCGGCAAATTTCTTCCTATCCCCAGCGGAGTTCATCAGAGTTCCCCAACATAACTTATCAATACAATCCCCAGAGGAGTTTATCTTTGTTATCCCCAGCCAGAGAATCCTCCAGAACTCAATTCCCCTCAGAGTTTAAGTTTCAGTATCCCCAGCAGAGCTAAAACTTCAAACTATCAATCCCCAGCAGAACCAGACTAGTGAACCTTCTCCCCACAGAAATGCTTCTCACAAGACTAGAGATTCTCAGTCTTATCTCCCCAGCCTAAATCTACCAGGTTCTAAAATCCCCAGTAGACATCATCAGAAATTCCTTTACCCTGCGAGTCACCAAGGAAATTCCAAGTCCCCGCAAGTGGTTCTAAGGCCCCTCGACGATTGAAGGTATGGTATTCCCCAAGCAAATCTGAAGACTCTCAGTTCTCAGTTCCTCATTGTATATTCGAAATTTCTCCAGACAGGGATTCCCCAGAAGATTGGTATACAACCCAAGCTCCTTATTCCCCAGCAACCACCAGGAATTATTCTTCCCGGCAGCAGTCAAGATACTTTTATCTTCAGCCATCTCGGATTCATCTATCCTTTGCAAGACAGCTCTCCAGCTTACATGCGCATCCATTTACATTCATATCATATAACATACATTGTATCATGCATCATGACATTGCATATAACTAACTCTTTGCCTTTTCAGGTAAGATCAGTCGACAGACAAAAATCATTATCTTCCGAGATTCTCTCTAGAAATAGTTCAGGTGTGACCCAGACACGGCGACATTCTGATACTTGTTCCAGATTCATCCAGATGCAGTTTTCACACGAGCTCATCATCAGGAAACCCTACACCGGTTCCTATTCAACTTTAAGATTTCTGAAAATAGTTCACGGGTTCTCCAAGTAACGGATGTTAACCTATCGCTTGTTTAGTCTCTTCTCAAGACTTCTGAAAACAGTTTATGGATTCTTCCCAACAACAGATGTTAATCTATCAACTTGTTCAGATGCAACCTTTTGAAAACAGTTTACGGACGCTTCCCAACAACGGATGCTGCTCTATTGCTTATTCAACTTCAAGATTTCTGAAAACAGTTCACGGGTTCTACAAGTAACGGATGTTAACCTATCGCTTGTTCAGTTTCTCCTCAAGACTTCTTAAAACAGTTTATGGATTCTTCCCAACAACGGATGTTAATCTATCGCTTGTTCAGATGCAACTTTTGAAAACAGTTTACGGACGCTTCCCAACAACGGATGCTGCTCTATTGCTTATTCGACTTCAAGATTTTTGAAAACAGTTCACGGGTTCTCCAGTAACGGATGTTAACCTATCGCTTGTTCAGATTCTTCTCAAGACTTCTGAAAACAGTTTATAGATTCTTCCCCCACAACGGATGTTAATCTATCACTTGTTCAGACTCTTCTCAATTTTTGAAAACAGTTTACGGATGCCTCCAGATACGGATGTCAATCTATTGCTTATTCAGACCCCCAGTTCGGAGATAGTCCAAAGCATGGACACCTTTCTGATACTCATTCCAGATGGCATCTTTAAGCCCATCCCCGACAAGTTTCTGTCACCCTTCCAGATGGCATCTTTAAGCCCATCACCAAATGGCATCTCTAAGCCCATTCCCGCATCCATTGCTTTGACGAGTGTAAATTTAAGGGCGCTCTAGTGTCCAATCTCCTTTTACCCTCGAGTCACGAAAGGCAAACCTGCCAATCTAACTCTTCGGATTCAAGAAGATTGAACAGGGGAAATTGTTGTACCCCAAAATTTTCCCTCCCATTTCTCATTGATTTCTCATCACAAAGCCCTTGAAGCTCAAGATCCAGTTAGGGTTTCACCTGCTCAAGACTTCTCCTTGCACTGTTGACCCAAATTAGGGTTTGTGTTTGCACAAAGATGTTTTGACCAAAATTGCCTAAGATGACTTTCATGCTTCATATTGTACTCCCAAGTTTATCCACACCAAGTTTCAAGTCTTGATTCCAAATTTTGCCCAGTCAATTGGACAGTTGACCTGGAAATCAGCTGTATTGGGGAAAAAGTCAACTGTGGCCAATTGACAGTCAAATCTCATGAAAATTGACCCACATCAACATTATGAACTCATATGGACCATTTGATCAAGTTTGGATCACAATTCCACAAGAAATTTGATCAGATCACCAAAAGGGCAAAATGGTCATTTTTAGGGTTTTGACTGCACAAAGGCAATTTTTGACTGTTTGACCTAGCCAATGGCAAACCAAGCTCACATATGGACTCAAGGACCCCATCGAATTGTCTTGACATGCTCAACAAGTTCAAAAGATCCCAAATACACAAGATTGACAGTTGAATTTCCCAGTCAATTGATCAATTTTGACTGTATACTGAAAAGTCAAACTTTGACTTTTTGGTCAAAATCAAGTGTCAAGATTCATTTTTCATCAAAACATGCCAAATCATGAAACTTGTTCATCAAGAAATCAAGAATTGCAAATTAGGGTTTGAAATGAAGATTTTTCATAACTTAGAATTTTTCTAAGTTATGAAAAACCCTAATTTTTTCCTAACTTTGCCCCACTTTCTCACCAAGATTCATTTGAATTCAAGCAAAAGTCAAAACATGAAAGTTGTAGCCTATTGCATAATCTACAACTTTGATTCACAAAGTTTTCCCAAAAGAAGCTTGTATCTCAAGTTACAATTTTTGGAACAAGGGTACCAAACCATTCTTAACTTAGAGAAAATTTGACCTATTTTAGGCAAGGTTTTTACCTAACTTTAAGACCATTTTCCACATACTTCCACTTGGAATTTCAATTTGCATTTCAAAGAGGGATTGTAGTACACATTCCAAGCTTTTCAAAATGTCCAAGAACTCATCAAACAACCTCATGGTTAGGGAGAATCGAATTTGGCAAGTTGAGAAAAACTCACTTTTGATTTGGCCAATTTACATGTCCATAACTTGTGCATTTTCAAACTCAGCATGTGCAAGCTACATTGCAGGCCTCTAATCCCATTTTTACTCAATAATTCAATGCTAAACCATTGTGCCAAGATGTTGTTCTATGCATTTGGACATTACATGGGGAATTAATCCTTATTTAGAAAAAGCAATATATCCATTTTGATAAAGTTGCACTTTATGTCAAATTTGCAATCCAAGTGGTACAGTTCAAATCTCTTTGGCACAAGTTTATGGACTAATTGCACTGATCAAGGCCAAGGTATGCAGCATAGATTGGGGGCCTGTACAGGCTAGAAACACCAACTTGCCATCTCTTGCTTAAAGTGTAAGAAAGCTTGCATTTTGTAGAACAACTCTCATCTCAGAAAAGAACAGCCTAAGCAAACTTTGTCCTCACATTTCACACTCCCTAACTGACCTCAAACACGACCAAACAACCCTTCATCCATCCAGTTACAGAAAATCACAGCTTTGTGGCAAAACAGGGCACATTCTGCAACTCGAATCCCATAACTCATTTCCATCGTGCATCTTGGCCAAAAACACTTCAAACA